>OZ038413.1:6104685-11574715 GCA_964036215.1 Oscheius sp. DF5033
CTATTTCAATTGATTACTGATTTTAGGCCTATCCATTTTAACACTGCAGCTTGGTATGACCCAATTATTGGTGATTTCGATCATAGTAAATGTATATCTGGGTAGAGATAGATCTATAGAATTCTATTTAATTTTAGAAACACTACTTGGAATTATGATCAGAACCTTATTTCCACTTCAGGAGATATAGACAAATCACTGGCAGAATACAGAGAGTCAATTCGGAGAGATTTCTACAAACGACTAGCTTCGATCCCCGCAATTCTCAATTATTACCCTCCAGAACAGCAAAAACCTAATAAATGACTTTTGCATTTGTATATCTACGACTCTTAGAGGGAAACGTATTGTTGCCGGTGGAATGCGATTTGAATAAACTGTTTGACTAGTTCTCAATTATTACCTTCCAGAACAGAAAAAAAAACGTAAATATCCTAAGAAACCTAAAGATCCTAGGAAACCTGGCTCATAGGATCGTATGTTGCTGGGAAACGTAAAGATGAATTTCATTACAAAGGTAGAAAAGCAGCGGGAATTTCATTGCAAATGTATAATTTAACAAACACAAAGAAATTCTAAAGAAAAAGCAAGGTAAGGCGAACGTTGGTTCTGGCAATGGCTTGGCCCAAGCCAATATATGGTCGGTTGTGCGTTCTTCACCATAACGTTGATGTCAAAGGTTTTAGACTCTTGCAGTTACTTAACGGTTTGGGTTTATGAAAACGAGAAAGTGTAACAAGCGGATATTAGAAAATGAGACAAGCCGAGGAAATGTCTCGTCTTTCCGCGTCCACTGTGTAAACCGCACTTTCTCTCAATGCGGCCTCATAGTAGCATGCGTACTCTGGATTTTACCAGATACGACAGCTTTCTCTTCTTCCTGTTTATTTTGATTTGTTTTGTTGGCAGCTCGTTTTTGTCAGGCTCTTTATTTCTTTTATGAGCAGTTTACTTCAGACAACTATGGCGGGAAAAGCAAAAAAAGAAGAAAAAAGAAGTAAAAGTGCTGACAACAATAGATGGTCAGCAGTGAATAACCGCCTGCAATCAGTCCATTCAGCAGTTACTAGAAGTCTTCCTAATATGGTTAAAAGAGTAAGATTACTATGAATCTTTATTATCTTAATTTCAGGAAACAAAAATAGTTGTTGAAAACCAAGAAACAAAAAGAAAAGGAGAAAAAAGAAAAAAAATGACGAGGTTTCAACTTTAAAAAAAACCTTTGATTATATGTCTTATTTTTTTAGCAAGAGACAGTACTCATTCCACAGGAGCCGCCGCGTCCGAAAATTGTCATTAATCAAGAGGACAAACGCAAGAAAACTCTCTGGCGACATGCCATGTGGCTCATTATTTTGTTCGCTTATTCGTTACTGGGTGGATTGATTTTTAGTGCTATTGAAGGTGAATTATTCGATAATGATAACTCGACAAGAAATTCAGGTGGTCATGACAGGTCTGTACTGATTGGTGACTATGAAAGACGTATGGATGTCTGGAGAAGACGACGGGTCTATCAGCAGAAGCTATTTCAACGTTTTCGTGAAATCGACAACGATCAGTCAATAGCTTATAATCGCAAGGGCCTTGCTCCTGAACAATACAAATTATTGCTTGTAAAAGATGCTCTTTCTTGGTATGTTGCATTCGCCATATTGTATAAGAATCTCTCAGGTATGAAAGAAAACTTGGTGTTGTTTTGGAGCAGCCTATTATGACCGATACTAAATGGAACCTTTGGGGAGGTGTTTACTATGCAGCTTCTCTTTACACAACTATAGGTGTGACACTTTTCTGCTTTTTTTGCTCCAGACATCAAACCGCATGCCACTGCATATTCAGACAGCTGTCTGGCATCTTTGATGTGTCATAAACGCGCTGTTTTTTGGAGGTAACGAATTGTGCATGGGATTCTTACGTCGTGCACATGTGGCGCTAATTATAAGGAAACCAGATGATACGAGTGTTTGCAGGTTATGGCAATTTTCATCCAAAAACGACATCCGGTCGTATTGTTTCAATGCTATACGCATTTATCGGAATACCTCTCGTGTTCACGATTCTTTTTGAATGGGGGTTTCTTTATTTTACTTGGATTGAATATGGTTGGAACTGGCTAAACCAACGGTTCTGCCAAAAGTAAGCCGGATGATGACAACATGTCATGCGTTTCAGAAGCTTACAAAGACGGGCTGACCGCAGATTTCAAAGGGAAAGGTAAAACATGATATGATTAAAAAATGTCTGATTTGTAGAGTAAGAAGAGTTGGCAGTGAGCTTTCTCTTCGGAGTATGTCAACCGTCCCGCTACTTTCCGTCCATAGGACTGCAAGCACTCAAAACGCTGTGAACACGATAGATCACCAGATAGAATCTAATAATCCTTTAAGAGAATTGGAGCTTTGCCTTCCCGGTAATCTGCAATATTAAGCAAACTTCCTAATTTCTAGAACAAGAGCAAGCCCAAACCGTTCCAATGAAGGCAGCATTGCTATTCTTCATTTTTTGGGTAAAAAATGATTTGTATTTTTTAAAGCATTACAGATCTCGGTTTCTGCTTTTATCGTACGATTGTGGGAATACGAGTGGACATACTTTATGGCTTTTTATTTCTTTTTCACGTCACTTACAACAATTGGTCTAGGGGATGTCGTTACGAAGACGCCGAATTTTATTATTTTTAACCTGGCTTTAACTTTGGTTGGTCTGTCAGTAGTGGGATTGTGTGTGGCCATAGTCCAGGTCTGATACGCTGCTCTCCCATTAGAACTTGTTTTGTTTTCAGGCAAAAGTGAAATTGGTCTTTGATCGAATGATCCGCAGCATTGATTCCCAATATCGTATTCGTCAAATTGACCCAGACGTCGCCACAATGACTATAGTTCCCGATGAAAATGAAGGCGTTAAGAGGTGAGTCAACCATTCAATGTGAAATATCAACAACAAAGGCTAATTGAAGCCCAGCCAATACAAGATCGTATTGTTTTTTTGTTTATGGACGAGCATAAGATGAGTATGCTGAGAGAACGGTGGAGATTGAAGAGTAGCATGATCAATCGGTAAGATGATTGGTTACAGGGTAAAGATTACTTTTCACAGAATCACGCAAACATATCCATCAAGAGCGGACAAATTTGTTCAAACTGGTAATCGAGTGTACGATCAGCCGATAAATTCTGACGGGGAATACGACAGTGAATATGACGAGGATGAAGATGAAGAAGAGGAGGAGCAAGAAATTCCATCTGCCAGAAGATATATCTACACGGTCTTTGACTAAAAAGGGTAATATTGAGCTTTTTTTCCGGCCATGATCTCATTTAATTATTCTTATAATTTCTTATTTCAATAAATACAAAGAAATTAACAAAGAGAAGTCACACGTATGTTGTTGCTTATCCCTGAAAGCGAATTTACTCCGCAGTTAGGGGAATTACCTGGAGGCAATGAGCTCCACCACAGAAGCGGCCACTGCGTTCTACCATGGCGTCAATGAGATTGTTTACAAAGTCAAATCCTGTCTTGAGTTGTGTAGAGGCAGCACCGGTAGTGTCTGCCATAACCTTTCGGCATCCAACAGTTAGAAGTGCTTCCATTCCGAGATTCTGTCCAGCTGGCTTCTTCTTGATACAGTTGGAAAGAGCAGAGTCAATAACGTTGACCCAATCGTTAACGGGAGTGATCCTAGAATGTTACTTTTTCGGATTGTCTAGTTTTACTTACATCTGTCTTTTAACATTGGATACACAGATATCGACCTTATTAGATGAGCCAATAGCAAGACCGGATCCTCCGTTTATCAACTGAAGCATCATAGTCGGAATAAGTATGTTTTCTTACGTCGTTGAAAACACCGGAAATAGATGCAATTCTGCTCTTGAGGTCATCCCGAGCTTCGTTGATGCATTCGCAGGTAGCGGCGCGGGTCTGTGGAACAGTATGAGAGCAGGTGCCGACAGCTAGTCGTGCATCACAGCTACTAAGGACCTTGCAATGTTCGCCAAGGTATCCAATGAATGGATTATTTAGACACTTTCTGGTGTTAGCAGCTCGTTGAGGCTTACGCTCACGGCAGAATGACAGCCGAGAGTGGATGAGAATGTGATCGGAGAGGGAAGAAATGCTTAAAAAACGGTTGATTGGCTTGCATATTATCTTACACAGAGTCCTTGAATTGAAAAGATCCTTCTTCAAGGTCTGGGATGTCAGGTACTCCTGGAAATCCGGGAATTTTCTTTTGGATGCAGTAGTTTGCCTCGCGTGCAATAGCTGTAAATCAGTCATTTAGTGGACAATCTTGCTACACCTTTTGTGATCTCTTGGCGGATACACTTTTGATCCTCAGCAGGGGTGGATTTAATAGCTTTCAATGCCCCGGAAGCAAAAGTCCGGCAAAGGGTACAATCCCTGAGAGGGCCATGCCTGTCCCAAGCGACCTGTTTCAAATCTTCCTCATTCAATACACAACGATCTTTCCTATTTCCATCTTCAATAGTCGATGCGAAACACGCCATTGCTGCTCTTCTGAACTTTATTTAAATGATTATTAACTCAGTTCACTGACCTTCCATGCTCACGAATCTCATCCTCAAACAGACCATAGTTGGAGTCGAGCCCTTGTTTCATACATTGAAGATACTGCCCAAAAGTTTCCCTCGTTCCGTGTGGTGTAGAACAGTCTTGCGCTAAGATAAAAGGTAGAAAAGCCAAAACCCAGATCATCTAAAAAGCGTTTGTTTAGCGGGAAAATTAACGAATTATGGAGATGAAGGGATTATCAGCTTTTGTTGATTGTCGGATAGAAGGTGAATGTGTTTGATAAGTGGAACGCGATGCTGGAAGGAGGCCGCGCAGGGGCGGAAGATGACCTAGACCATCCGAAAAGATAGATACCATTGATAGGACTATTATCGATTTTACAAATTTTCATTTGAAATTGTAAATAGAATAAGCCATAATGTAAGATAGAAAATCGTTAAAACTATATTATTTCTTAAACGATATCAAGGTCAGTCGGTGAGAAAGGTAGGCCGATTATATAAGATCACCTATAGTGAATAGCTGAACCATGTCTGCTTTTATAGCAAATCTTGTTGTAGAGGACGTTTGGCTTATAGTTCTGATTCACCGAAACTGGGAATAAAACAGGATCTTCACGATGACTAAAAGAGATAGGCCAAATGCTAATCAACCATGCCCGTTGTAAACAAAAAAATAACTATTTTATCTAGTCGAATTAACCTAGTTTTTTTAAATTTAATCCAACGTGCAACGGCTTTAAAGATTCGTAGTAGTTTCCAAATTTATCCTTTAGATGACCACCTGCACCACGATACACCTGTTGACACAGTCCAGAATCAGCGCTTACTCAGCCGGTGCACCCTCACGACTACATAGAGCATAGGAACAGCTAGCCATTCGGACAATGCGACTGCTACTCCTGATAACTGCTGCCTCTTCAGCGATCGCCCAATCCTCGATTGGTTCCACCTGCACCACCTCAATCCAATGTGGTAGAGGAGCTTTCTGCTTCGCAGGTGTCTGCCGAAAGGATGGCTGCACGATTTCTTCTCAATGCCAAAATGTACGGATTCATTCTTGCTTTGAACGTAACATTTTTAGGGTGAAACCTGTCAATATGGTAAAGTTAACGGTAAGACAAGGCCCGCATGTTTCCCTTCTAAAGAGACGCGGTAAGCAGCTTATACAAAAGAACAGTTTTTTAAAGGAACATTGAAAGTTTCTGTCCCGGTGGTGGAGCAGTAGTTACGGATTTCGATGGCCGGCTAGCTACTTGCGACATGACGAAAATGTGCAGAGAAGGACAGATTTGCAATCCACAAAAGGGCATTTGTTGTACTAGTGAGTCGATCTGTTATATTGAATTGATATAACTGGTTGTTTTCTAGAACTAAGAACATGCCCGAAACCTGCTAAAGTTATGCTAAATTCGCTAAATGGACGTCCCATAATGTGCCAGGTATTTCAGAAAGTGATAGAGTGTACTCTTCCTCGTTCAGTACAAATACGGAACACAAAGTTTGTGCCCAACTTCGGGATATTGTGAAACAAAGACAGGATTTTGTTGCCAAAAAGGAGACAGAAGTATTCCCCCACCGAGTCCTTCAGTGGTTTTACCTCCCTCCCTACGTAAGATTCCTCTACCTGTTAGAAAGCCCTTTTAGCCAGCAAGCCATTTGTTGGTCAAAAATGCAACACACTCGATGGTTGTTCCGGAGGAGCTACTTGCGATTGTGAGACTTTTGGAGGCTGCAAGTAATTGACTTCATCAACATAAAGCGAATTGTTTAGGTGTGAATGCCCATCAGAGCTGGGCTATTCAGTCTCCACTGATGGAAGATCATGTCAGAGATTAAGAAGAAGATTGAAGGTTTTGAACATTATATTGAAATTAAATTATATGCAGGAGAAATGCAAAACTGACATGGAATGTTCCGCCGCTTTCTCCGAATGTGCAACTGGCGGTTGTCGATGCAAAAAGGGATTCCAAAGAGATGGCGATGGGGGATGCAAACCTATCAGTAAATATTATATTTTAAATGTACATAACACTGCTCAGGTTACAAGTGTCCAGGACATGGTGCCGCTTTGATGAAGGGAGAGAAGCCAGTGGTCTGCCATCGTAGGGCAATCTTTAGTCGTCTCAAGTTAAACATGACAGAAAATGAATTTGAAGAAATTATGTGTAAGTTCACCGGCAAACGGGAAATACACATGCTTCAGCGGGCAACTCAACTTTGGAAGATTGGAACGACGGAAGGAATGAAAAAGATTCCTGTCCTGAGGAATATTACTGTATAGCGGTTTTTGATGATGCTGCTAAACCAGGCTTCTACCAGGTAAAATCGAGATGTTTTGCATAGAGACGATTCAGGGGTTCTGTTGTCCATCACCGTCTGAGCTACGACCTGTCTGCCCAGTGGGAGAAGCTCACGAATCCAGTTCGTATCCGGATTATGGCTGCAGTGAATGCCCAAATGATTATTATTGCCATAGAGACGGAATCATTACCCAGAAATCGGTAAAGAAGTCGCCTATTATCTAAAAATTCTCCTAAAGATTTGTTGCCCAAAGCCGTGCACATCATTGGACGATATTTACTACGACGGACAATGCTACTCCACTGCATACTATGGAGATAGTTGCATGGTAATTAACATGAAAAATTGTCAGACTACAACTCTTTTCAGATCAGTGCGCAATGCACATCTAAGTCTTCCTTTGGCGTAGATGATTCTGAACTAGCTCCTCTCGAGTGTAAAAGAAGCGTCTGTCAATGTCCTAGTGGTTACAGCCATTCAAACGGGCAATGTCGAAGTATTCTGAACACCCCAGCAATATAAAAAATATTCAGGAGTAATGTGCACAGTTGGACTCCGCGGTGAACCCTCTGTTGACAAGAACAATGATCTGCTAGTTTGTCAGAGATCTTCCGACTGTAGCCAAGGACAACTCTGCGACATAAGTCATAATGTCTGCTGCAAAGGAATGAACCGTAAATTCTCAGTCCAAGAATTGTTATTTAATTCATTGCAGGTTGTCCCTCTGGACTTGAAGAAACTGGCGAATATTGTTCCAATGCCGATTGTGCAAATCCTTCGCACATCTGTCATACAGCCAGTGAATACAAGAAGACAAAAATATGTTGTGCCGAAGTTTAAACATCTTTTATTCATTAACCTATCTGTATAGTTGGCAACAAAATAAATTATTATTGGGCGTGTATTCGTTGCAGGAAGCCATTCACTAGATCAAGATACTCTTTCGGATATTTTCTATAGTGATCGACATGAGGAGAATCCTAAACCAGATGAAGAATATAATGATCAGCACTTACTGTTAGGTATAATTTTTCAACTAATCTGCCTTTTTCTTTTTGGCAATTAGCGAATTTTTGTATGGACCTGGAATCTATATATTGTATACTCGGAGTCTACCTATAATCGCAAATAACATCCGACTTTGAATATACAAAAGAGAGAACTTTTGGTAAATGTGGATGACTAAGTAAGTAATCATATGCACTGATGTTTTCAACATTTTCTCCTCGCAGTCGGCGAATTGGTAGCTGTAATTATTAAATGAACAAAAATGTAAATGGCTCACGATCGTATAATGCTGTATCAATTTAAAGAATTGTTTAAATTTTCTCCGGCGGTATTCTTTAATAAGTTCCTGATCACCGCTCTCAAGAATATCCTTATGATATCGGTCAACAAAAATCATACTTGGAATAACTTCTTTGAAACCGAGGTCTACAGGGGCGCTATAAAGTCATCGTTTAAAAAACGGAATCAGCAGTTACCTGTCAAAGAAAATTCCCTTTGTTCTTGAGAGAAAATTCAACTCTGGATGCTGTAGGTCAATGCTGCAGAGTGTAAAGACTCCGTTCATACTGAAACTGTGAATAGCGATGTCTTTGTGATTTAAGATTTCCTTCAAATGTTTTACAACAGAACTGACTTCTCTTGTATCCTAGAAATTCAATATCGTAATACAGAAAGATCTATACCTTCAAGTTCATGTCGTATTCTGTTGGCAAAATAGATGTAAAGTGGACAGTGTCGTATCTGAATGGTAAAATGAGTGTACATCTTAAACCATACCCACGATCTCTATATATTTGAGCATATTTTTGTATGTGAGCTTCCTTTGCCCCTGCAAAACCTAACAAAGTAATGGCAATGCTTTTATTTCCATTAGAGCGGTAAAATGTGCTTACAGCCTTGTTCATTTCTGGATAACCATATATAAACAAAATTTAAAGAATTCCTACTTTTTAATGTCTAATACAGACTGGAGAACTGGAATCCAGAAAGCATAAACAGTGATGAAAGCCATGGGTTCATAGTACGCTCGAATCGCATGCTATTTATTGCGTCTGTACGTGATGGTACGCAAATAGATGTAAAGTGGTGATATTTGCGATATTTGAAGACAAATGACAAGCCTGTATACTGCACAAGAACATGATCCTCATACAAGAAATAAGCAAGAATTACTGAAAAGATAAGAACCAACGTTTTTGGTTAACAATGTCAATATTGGATTGATGTTAATTTTTGAAGCAGAAGTTTGTTTCCGCTTTCCCCGTTTAATTCAGTTTCTCTTAATTCCTCTACTGTAGTCAAGTGGCAACAAGTCAGAAACCTACCATTCATCTCTATCCGGTCGGAATCTAAAATGGCACGCGACAGCTGCTCATCACTTCTCATAGCTGTTCGCCATAGTCAGCAATTAGCATCAAGCGATTCAGTGTGTGTATATCCCGGATTGAGTAAAAACGACGGAAAGCCACTAGCCTTTCATCCTCGTCAGGCTTTTGTTGTCAACGCGCCGCCCACGAGTGGACCAACTTGGCAGAAACAACACCGACCTCTACCAGTTCCTGTGCCCAATTCTTATTTCGACGATGGTCTCATGGTTGGACTTTACTTGATAGCTATTGGTGGGTTCCTGGACATAATTACCTTAATAATCTTGCAAAACTCGTTCCATTCCTGGACAGGAGTTGATCAGTTACCTGAATCATTATTTGTTGGACCTACTTTCAATTGTTATATTTTGGTGCCGCTACCGTTCTAGTATATTGAACCTTTGAGCTTCTACTCCGGAAATTGCGTCAGGTCAAGAGGCAAAGAACCCATCATGTGTGAAAATAATGCCAAAAACCATTGTGACGTTAGCAAACAATATTAGAAATTCTTCAATGCATTTTCATTTCGGAGATCTTTTATTTCAAAGGAGAGGGACACAAGCAACGGGTCATGTTTTCCTCTTTCGAAGCTGAATTAGAAGGGGATTCACACATATAATCGAATTCCTACTCAAATTATTCAATTGTTTTTACCCCTAAATTGACTTATCCCTTGCCATTCATGTTTCTCCATAGTCAAAGAGTTCATTATCCTTTAAATAAAGAAAAAAATATTCCATGAAATTTGGTCTCTAAGGATTTACGGCAACGAAATCGTCAAATAGCGAACCTCCGGTTATATAAAATGGAGGTGTGCCATCCATGATAGAACGCATAGTAGTACACCTGACATGCTGACCACTCCCAGCGTACATAGAAGACAACAATAGAACAACAATTTCAGTCATTGCGGTGGCCGGAAGTGAGCCGTGTCCTTCAGCTTGTGCAGCTAAATTGAGGCAGTCACTTGTTTCCATATTAGCTTCCGATAATTTCTTAGTTTTGGTTCATCAAATACTCCGAATGGAGCCAAATCCCTCCATTGCTTTGCAGAAGTCAAGATGGACGTGTTTGTATGTTATCTTCTTTCTATTAATTGCCACGCCTTTCAGTAAGATCAACTCATTCGAAAAATGTATCCATAAATGTCCTTCATCTCCAGCCAAATCGGCACTTGTGACATCTTTGGATCCCTATGACATCTTCTGTAAGATGGTAATGAAACCAAGTCGAGGTCAACGACCTTTCTTTACCTTGACAAGATGATTGTAGGCGTACTCCAATACTTCCGATGTGAGCGTGATCTACTTTTACGCGCTGAAGAGATTTGTGGACATTTATCCGTGCCTGCAGACAAGAACATCAAAGATTTGTGCAGGTAGCTTGACTCCTAATTTTATTACTTAATATATTAGGAATATGGAAAAATATAGACAATGTTATGCCGAGCTGCCTAATCAGTGTACCAATGATGCGCTCAAGGTACTTTGGCATATTGCAGGGAACAAAAATCAGCTCTTTTAGTTGAAAAGAATGATAGATGAGTCACTTATGGAAACAACGGAGAATCTTGTCAAATTGACGACTGGCATAATTCCGACAGAATGTACCGCATGGAGGCAGCAGTCATTGAAACGTCACGAATGGAGGACAACTGACAACGATGATGATGAGGAAGATTACGAGGCAGGCGTAATATACATGCAAAAATTTGTTACATATGCAGGAAGAAAGTACGGCATACAGCTTGTATAATAGAAGTCAACCTGAGAGCGAGCTTTTTGCGGCCTCCCGGGTACTGCACAGGTTAGACTTTTTGCTTTACAAATTTTGCCATAATTTAGACCTACGAAAGGCGCCCCATCGATTAAAGCTGGCGACGATATTGTTGATGAACTGAATGCAAGAACTGATGACGATTTCGTCTCGAAGAATTTGACATATTCAATTCCTGATAGGTTAACAACATCTTCGGTGTCAATTTTTGTACATTATGTGCATGTTTATGTTATTGTATGTTTCCTATTTTGGTGACAGTTTGTTTAGTTATTACTGGAAACAACTCAACTCCATTCTTTCTTTTGCTGTTTACAATATTTGCTTTCATGATTTCGGTATTTCTTTAATACAATGTTAAGTATTTATTCTTTCTACTACACTTGCGTTGATATGTTTCTCAATTTTCTACTTGCTTCAATGATATCCTCAATCAAGCCTTTGCATTTTGTTGCACACTGTTGTTTCTAAAAAAATAAGATTTTTGGCAAGTCTTGAGAACTTACTGAAGTGTTGTATTTGGAGAAATCCAAGTTTGGAATAACGGAAACCATCGAAGACATGGCGTTGTAAGCACACAATGGAAAAACTCGATCACAGGCCATTTCAAGCTAATACAGATGGTAGGTTAGGGCGAACGCTTACCTGGATCAGAGTAAAGGAAGGAGCTACACCTTGAGAACTAATTTTAGTGTAAAGCATTTCTATAATATCGTGATAATTTTCTCTTCTGACTTCACAGGATAATGTCGAACAAACGATAGTAACCAGATCTGCTGCTGCTGTGCCCATATTTGCTATCTAAAAAAGTACTCAAAATAGGCCTGATGACACTCAGAGTACCTGAAAATCTAAAATCGCAGCCAGGGATAGGTGCTCGCCATCTTTCCTCCAGAGAATATTAGGCGACCATAAATCTCCATGGGATAGAACAGGTTCCATCCCTTAGCAATAGGTATGCTTTGAAAACAGAATAATTTACCTAATGTCTCGTGCACTTTATCGAGGTTGAGAATTTCTTCGGTTGACAGAAAGAAACGAGCCTCTATTGCCAGCTGATCTACTAGTTCCTTTTCACTATCTCCTAGGAAATTTTGAATATCTTTTATTTGGGAAGAGATCATCTATAAAAAGTGTCTGCAAAAAGGTTGTAAAACCTCAGGGCTGTAGAAACTAGCAACACCGGATATCAAATCTCTTGGATAGATCATTTTTTCTTCCTTGGTCATTTTAGCAGTAATCCCAACCAGAGCAGCAACAGCATCCAGAGCCTATGCAATTTTAGTCTTTTGTGTAATAATCTGCACTTTGTCTAAATCTTCTAGTTCCACATCTTCTACAGCTGGTTTAACAAAGGCATTTTCAATGTATTCCATAACAATAAAGCCTTTCGATTCATTGTGTTCTTCGAAAAGTTGACTTGCGAAAATCTAAAGAGATTAGCTTTTGAAGAAAAATTTAGAAACTTTTGGCAACGGTAGACTGTCCGTTTTGTATTTCCATAAAGCTTGGTACGTACGAACTTCTCTATTATGGCCCTGAAAAGGCGGTAATGAATTAGGCTTGATGTTCACCTGTTTAAACCATTCATGTAGGGAATGCTGCTCGGCAACTGAAGGCTCTAGCTCTACCTGTGGAAGTAACGACAATATCTGAGGGTTGTGTACATATGGAACCAACATCAGTCACCTTCACCACAAATGCGCTTGGTACCTGTGGTTTAGGTTCTTTCCAATCAGTTGAGACCAAAGCTATTTTTGACAATAACCCCTAGATATTAATTTTTATATAGAATTATAAACATTACATTTCCCTTTCCAATGTCTGTTATAGTAGTGTTTTCGCCGAACTTGCATATTTGACCTGTGGATTGATATAGAGTCCGTTCGATGTCTTCCCAGTTTACGTGGGTTTTTAAAATTCCAGAACCAATTTCAGCAATTGACATGGCTAAATAAGTAAGGAAAGAGTAGGATGAAGAAACGATGTGTTATCAGAAATGGGACAGAATGAATCACAGATAAGGCGGAAATGTGCTTATTCAAAAACAGACGGATAGGTTTATATATGGCCTTTAAAGAACTATCACAGAATAACTGGCCAGTGCTACTCAATAACATCTTGTAACAATTCATCCCCTTGAAAAATTTATTGATAAAGGTATAATGAAATGAAAGTGCTTGGGTTAAAGTTGACGATCCACATCAACATAGGGGGCATGCACTGCTTTGCTATACACTATTAGAATACCTGTGCACAGCACGACAAATCTACAATGGGTTGGATGCAAGATCCAAGAAATTTACAAAATTAAAGGCATCGGGTTATAATCATACAAAGAGATACGAAAAGATATCTTTTTGGAGTTTTTGGGCTTTACTAGTTTTTATGGATTTTTTGTCTCTATCACTCTAGAAAAAAAGCTAGTAGGCCGAAAAAAAGTGAAAGAAATAATTTGCTGTACAAAATATACAAAATTACATACAGAAAGGCCTAGTCTTAGAGCTAGTGAAAACGAGCTTACCAGTTACAAAAGTCCTGGGTGTCTATAGACGATTTTTGGGAATAAATACATGATGAAATATGTACATAAGTTTACATGGCCTTTTTGATCTGTTCGATCATCTTGGTCAAGGCACAATCAAGATTGGTGGCACGGGTTCCGAGATTATTTTTTCCCTCAATGATTTCGTTGGTAAGTTCGTCGCATTGTTTGAAAAGTTGAATAAGTCCCGTCTTCAGCGAGGTGGCTCCTTTGTTCAAATAAATCCAGGCCAGACCATACTCCACAAGGCACAGTACCTAAAAATTGCCGTTTTAATCGTTCCTATCTGAAGACATACAGTTCGTCTAACATCAGGGAAGATTGCAATCATAGCATCGTTTTCCTTCAGCTTACGACACTTCTTTTCGACTTCTGATCCCTTTTGACGATTGAATCGAACAGAACGAGCTTGAGCACATGGCTAAATTTGTAAATATTTGGACCTTCGACTATAAACAAACCTCGGCAATTTCCTTTTTGATAAGACGTCTCACAGGGATCATAGCAATCTCTTTGACATCAACGTGTTCCTGAACACAACGACCGTAAGGTTCCACTTGGAATTGATTCTGAATGTTAAACGTACATCCCAAAACATTATTATGCTTAAGGCTTGCGGTCATTGCAACACAGCAAATGTTAAAGATATTTAAAAGCACTTACAGTCAGTTCCAGCAGAGCCTTGTGATACTTGCGGTAGCGCGGAGGGTATGGCCAGTAGTATTTCTTAGCTTCAACCTTCAGCGTTGTCGGATTGAAGCTGACTCCACAAATATGACATTCGACTCTCTCCGCCAGATCGCCACATTCGGTAATTCCTCCGCAGCTGCAGTGAATACGACGAATGTACTTGGAGGTTTCATCCTTCATTGACTCCACTGCATATTGCTGCTGCCACTTGGCTGTCCATTCAGTGAATTGTTCACAGGTGAGAGGCCAATGAGGTTCAGTATTACAGTCAGGGCACCATACGGTGTAGCAGTTGGTACAGAGACAAGATCGGAACTCGTTGGGCCTTTCAACCCGGACGTCTTT
This sequence comes from Oscheius sp. DF5033, assembly GCA_964036215.1. NCBI lineage: Eukaryota > Metazoa > Nematoda > Chromadorea > Rhabditida > Rhabditidae > Oscheius > Oscheius sp. DF5033. Next base: position 6,119,259 of record OZ038413.1, read on the forward strand.
TTGGCATGCGGGACAGTTCAACAAATCCCCGATGTCGCTGTCAGAGTTCTGGAGCAATTCCAAAGCCGTCAGCTTAAATACAAGAGATAGAAAAAATATAATATGGTAAAATACCTTAGTGTAGAAGTTGATTAAAGGTAACGGAATCAAAGATGGGAGAACATCAAATCCTGAGCCGCCCTCACAAACCACAAAAGGAATTTCCATGGGAAGTTTCTTTGTACGAATCAGATAGACAATGTACTGCCTCAGGCACTGACGACACTGCCAGTACTCATCCAGCTCGAACAATTCTTCAGGAGCCGATTCCAAGCATGTATTACATTTCTAAAATGTGACTGCGTCTCGGGAATATATGTATACAAACCACATGGAAATCTTTGACTGTAGAGTCCGGCTCTTCCGACTGCGAATCATCAGAGATCAAGTCCTCGTCCTCAATGCGCTCAAAAGAGTCATCTCCTATGTTCTCTGAGGCCTCCCTGAGAACTGTACACATCTCCTTATCGGAAATGATGGCGGCCTGCAATTTTCCCAGTCAATTTCGAAAGTAAACATAACCCACAGGTCGGGCCATGGAGCGACTGTTTACCACGGCGTCAAAGTTCTCCCCAGCAGTGAAATATCTCGATCCGGGTTTGCAATGGTCAGCCGTTGGAGGCATTCTTGTCTTCCAAGAAGCAACAAGATTGACAATGACTTCAATAGCAGAAGTAATGCTAGTTACAGCCTTTGCTTTGAAGATGTCCTTCAGCGTCCTCCAGGAAAATGGACCATTTGATGGAATAGCCGAGTTCATCAGAAGCCTAAAAACGTTGCTTAGATTAATAAAAAAGCTATTCATACTGGAAATGGCCTTTCCTTCCTTTCTCCAAAACAACAATAAGCTGAGGCTGGCTGTCAGTTTCATGGACAACTTTTCGGGTCAGGTCAACACTGGCCCTTTGATGGTTAGCATCGATCCATCGGACGACAAGGTGCTCATCGTCAGCCAATGTATCTACTTGTTGGACAAAGTTGAACGTTGGCCAACGGGAGGTGTTGATAACCACAGTCTCAAAAGCGCCAGGAGCTTTAACAGCTGAGGAAATGTCCAGAAGGTCAATAGGTCTTGCATTCGTGACATTTTCCAAGGGAGATTTCGTTCCCATATCGATAATACTTTCAATGCTTGGCCTTCTCACTTCAACGGCGCTGTATTCGTTGCTTGGAGCTGCCATATAGTCGCCCAAACAGAAGCGGAAATCTCTGGAAGGCTTGTAGACGTCAGCGTCTCCGGATTCTCGATGGTAGCTGTTTTCCATCTCAGAATATTCCAGCTCGTCGAGATCCACTTTCTTGTTGCGGCGGGTCTTATTGCGTTGCTTCAGCTTAGCAACCTTTCCGGATTGGCAAAGGACGTTTACGTTGCTGTGTGGGCGAACAATACGGTATTCCAAGCGGACTTCATCTTCCGATTCGGTCGACGATTCAGAGGAATCTTTCTTCAACTCATGCATCAAGGATACAGGCTAAAAGAATGGGCAATTCGGTGAGATTATTTTCATACGTCAGCGCCCTTTCCACGGGCATTCTTGCTCTTAATATTTCCATCAGTAGAGACCAGATGGACAGCCTTAGCCTTATCAGTGGAGTTGTAATCCAGGAACTCTGAAAATTGTTCATCAAAACATTTCTCTTCCTCGGTCATGGGAGTGCCCTGCGCTCCTTTGTTGTAGTCTAACATGTGATGCTTTATTAGATTTTGGCACAACTCACGTGGTCGAAAGTGAGGACAATACCGTGAATAAATAAAAAAAAGATTTCTAGTCTTTTTAGGGCGCGTTATTATTGCAGAATATCACAACTTACCATTGGCCTTGTAGGTTTGCTCAACGATGGCCACCTCAACCTGGCTCTTTTCCGCGTTTTTAGCCAAAGAGGTCACATTCACATCCTCCCAGCGATTGTTCTTATTCAGAGAGTAGGGAACATTAAACTCGATATTGTCGGAGCAGGTCGAAGCCAGTCTAGCCTTGCGACGCTGAATATACATCATATGCCGCCTTTTTCAATAGAGATTACCTTGCCAAGGACATTTTGAGGGTCGTGGATGGTCTTTACCACGGTTGCCTGATCGGCGAGGGTTCGTGCCGCAACACGTTCAGCCCCGCTGCGCCTTCCCTTGTCCGCGCGCTTTCCCGAAGGCTTAGATGACAGGTAGGGAAAGTCCGTCTCACTGAAAACGTTCCATTAGATCACATGATTTGCTTATCCGCTGCGTCAGTTAACTCATGATCAAATAAACTAACCTGTACGCGTAACTACAGCAGGTAGTAGGCGCCATAATTAATTAAATAAACAGAAATTGAACACTTATTAGAGGGTATCAAAATAAGCTTTGATGAAATGTTTCCCTCCGGACGTCCCCTTTATACGCTACTGGGAGGTTGCACAACCGCGTGACATTCCCTGCCACAAACTTTCGTAATCAGACACCGCTGCGCCAAAAACGTCGTGAACGGGGGACTGGAGTACACACCAACAATATTGTTATTCTTTGGAGTCGGTCCGCAGTATTATCTTTTATTTTCAATTAGACTTTTTGTTGATTTCCCCAAATCATTGATAATTTTGGCTGCAATTTTCTTCTCGAAACAGCTGGTTAATCGCATTACCTTTTCTAGAAAAGAAATAGTCACCGCATTTTTTGTTTCACTACAACTAAATTAATTGTTATTGACGAGGAAGTCTTTTGCGGAGACACCATTTCTATCAGTGATTATTGATCAGAAACACAAACATTGCTCTAAAGCGATTCTTTTTTTTAAATATTTTGTGATTGTAGCCTTATCATTCTGGTGAAACTCACTTAAGATCGTTGACAAATTCATGAGACTCAGCGACGGACATTGGATTCGGCTTAGCGGGGATAGAAAATCGACCAGCGATTCTAAAAAAATCAAATTATTAAAAAATAAAGTAAAGAGAAAGGAAAGAAGAGTAGCAAATAAGGGACAAGACGAACAAGTTTGTTGTTTGCTGATTGAAGCAGACAACGAGATGGCAGATGGGGACAATAGTGAGATTGAACAGACAAAGTAAGCCGTTTCGGTGGAGAAGGATTTCGTAAAGTCTTGTGTTGATAAAAAAGAGATAAAAAATAGTTGAACGGTCGAATGCGCCTACGCATTCTGGCCAAACAGCTAGGTGAGAACAAGCGGGGTCAAGATGCCGTGTCCCGGACAGCAGCTGATTTCTCGACAGATGGCCAAGCTTTTTCGGCGTTACAGCAACGGGTCACATGAGATTGGGCAGAGCTTGATGGTGATAGCTGATTTCCGCCTCGGAAACCATACTAACTGGAGTCCACCACATTTAGGGACAGGCCATAATGGACATTAGAGGGGCAGATAAAGGGTTGTACAGGTGGTCAAGAAGATAGCGGAACGCGGTGAAATACAAGAAAAAAAGGCGAACTAACAACCACTTGTGGAAGGAGAATTCAAAGAAAGCAGGAGAAGAAAAACCTTCATTACGGAAGAATGCGTCTTCTCTGATTGATTCTCGGCCTGCTCGGCCCCTATAGGTCTAATCAAAGTTTATGCAGGAGGGTAAAGGCCAAAACACAAATTGTTGTCGGTCTACGGACTTGTCTTCTACTAGACTAGACGAGAATTAGGAACATAATATGTTGTGCAGTTCCTTGTTACATTTCGCATCAAAGCCCATCAGTTTCTAAAAAGAAAATGATAAGACGAAAGTTTGCTTTTGTTTCGCTTTGAGCATAGACGCCGGCTGACAATTGTTTTCTCGACGAAAAATGTGAAAAGTTGTGCAGAACGTAGCCCAAAGGGAAGTTGACGGATGGATTACTCAGACGTAGTAGACAACTAGTGAAAGAGTGGGGGACCAGTAAACAACAGTCGATCAAGGATCTCTACCAAATGGGCCTTTCTGATGTTTGCTGTTTACAGAAAAACAGATGTGTAAATCAAATGAAGATGCAGGAGGTAGATCGCCGTGCCAGTAACGGCCACATTTTTTGATATTTATCTCACCTCTGAAACTTTTTTTTTGTTTCGGTTACAGGATAGAGAGCCAAAGGATGGCGTGCGAAAAAATCTGGGCAGTTATGATTTGTTGCGGTAAAGGATAGCTATAAGCTTGTCTCTGCCTATAACCATCAGCTGATCATTTGATGACAATCGTTCTTTTGAGACGCTGTCGCACGCGAAATAAAATCAGCTGATCGCCGTGAAGTCTACTCCTTCAGTTGGCAAACAGTGCAAGAAACGCAGCGGAACGTAAGAAAAACAACAAGTTGGTAAAGCAGGTTCAAGGTAATTGATTTAGGAGAGTAACGCTGACAGAAAACGTTTTTGTTGCCCGCTTTCCGTAATAAACCAGAGAGCAAAGGTGGTACCACAATCGCGTAACCAAGGCGACTTATCCTAATATTGGTAAACGGCATGCAATCGATTTACTAAGACCTCCATTAATAGCTGTCTCTACAAATGTAAGTGAAGACAGAGGCAGTAAATGGTGGACACACTGAGGCCACGCTGATACTCAATAACAACGCAGCAAAACTGGGTTATAAGGTCCCGCGGCTTCCTTTTAAAGTCTATCTTTCATTTTTCGGAAATGATTCAAATGCGAAAAATGACAGGCGATAAAGATGGTTGCTCAGCATTGGAAAATAAAAAAGACGTTGATTCCACCTCCTTCCAAGCGGCATAAATGGAAGAAAGGGAAACGTACGCCTCTAGGGAGTAGAGTCGGAAATCCCGCACTAGTTCAAACACAGAACGTATCGCATTGCGCGCTGCCCGTAAATAAGCAGTCTATTCATATACACCATCAACAAATGAGGATGCAAAATTTCTTCTTCAATATATATCCTGTTTTAGAAGAAGACCCACTTAAAGATGGTGGGCATTTCAGGCGTGGCGATATTCTATGCGAATCAATATAATGACAGAAATAGCGCTTCAATTGAGGCTGGAAAGCATTTTCCGGGTTGCGGAGGGAGGTCATGCAGACGCCAACACTCGAAACAGCCGGCTGCTGCTGCCACGGGTAAGTTTGTGTACCGCCCGCACTGGTAGGGTGGGTGGAAAGCAGTAAAATGAGAGCATGAGCCCTCCGAAAGAATGGCATAGCTCATTGTGTGCTGGACACCTATTTATTTCTGATATGACAACTGAACGCCATTGTAAAAGGATCTGATGCGAACTCAGAGGATAGAGCAAAGATTGCAGATATTTATCGTCTTGTCGCTTCTTTACAACCTGGCAGACTTTTCTCAAAATAACAAACTCCGACTTACACCAATCTGGTTGTTTAGTCACTGCTACTCTCCCCGTCTAGAAAAGATTAAAGCAGCCAAAAATGTTTGAGATTAAAATGTCACTCGTCTGCTAAAATTTTTTAAGATACAACTTGCCATGTTTTTAAGACCACAGCAAACGATTATAGCCGAAACCGGCGTCAATTTCTCGCCCCTCTGTGCCTCTGCCAATGTCAAGTTATGCCCTCCGGAGACAGGTTATACGTCGACAACACCTCACACGTTCAGAAAACAAACAGCTCACAATGTGGGCTCAAATTTCATTGTTGTACGCAAGCGCAGGTAGAACATAAATTTAAAATTCTATATGATCCAGTTTTTAATGATTTTCTGGGATAATTAGCAGAGGTCGCGGGTATGCGAACAATAATTTCATGACGTTGCAAACACCCCCTAATTAGATTATTTTTTGCACCATCTAATTATGGTTAATCCGGGGAGATACCTGGAGCGGATAGAGGCCTTTTCTAAGTCGTTGGATAAAGTAGCTGTTATGGTTGGGAGAAAGGCCGGGTACGTTAGGATTAGCGGATAATGGAAAAGGGTAATTGGAACCACAGGGATCTGTCGAGTGTCAGCAGGTGTCCTCGCCATACATCACATGCTAATAGAGCCACTTTTGTGCGAGTGAATAAAGTTTTAACACAGAGCATTGCCGATTTTAATCTACATTTCAATCGCAATCATTAGCTGGCATGCGTGGATGTTATTGAAAAATCACATTGCACAAAATCATAACAATGCTCACGAGAAAAGCGAGTAAACTAGTGAAAAGATCGAAAAATTGTATACGTCAACACGCAAACAATCCTCAAAACATCTTGGAAGACATGTTTTTCCTGGGGCATGTGTAAAGAACATACTTTGTGTTGATGTAGGTCAAAGGAAAAACAACGATAACTATTTTAAACTAGTGGGAAAATGACTGAAATTTTATTCCCACGCAAGAGGAAGTTTTTCTCTCAAACCTCGCCAAAAGAGTAAAAAGCAGTCTCCAAATACAATGGTCGAAAGAGGAAAGCAAGGGTGGTTGAATGCTCTGCCAGAGGCGTGCGCTCTCTGCTCTCCCAACCCTTCTCTGGCGCTCTCCGCCTCTTCACACGCTATACTTATCGGGCTAACCTCCGCCCTCTACGTGATGCTGCGCTCTTTTCCAGTCCATGAATTTACTAGTCGTATGTCTGTGCGCTCCCTACACTGCATGTTCTTTACGGGCGAATCAGCTGAGCGCTTTCCCTTTATGGATTCTAGCCTGCGCAGACGCATACGGGATGTTCCCGGTAGATCGTACCGGGTTTAAATATCACGAAGAGTCAATGGAAGCAAAAATTAACGGTACGGTTTATGTTCGGCAGAAATATGAGTTTAAAACGTAAATGTAAAAAACGGCTATCATTAATTAGAATTCAATTTTCTTCTTTTGGACTACGGTATTTTTGCTGTAGGCTACCGATTGTTGGTGGCAATAAAGTACTATTCTGCCAGAAGTACCGCAATTTATGTTTCCCACGAAAATTGCCTTTGGTTCTCATGCTATTCGGCAGTCTACGACCGGCAAAATTGAGGGCTATGAGGACAAAAGGGATGCCTTCAAGGATCAGGTGATTTGTGAAGGGAAACCATCTGCGTAACCACATGTGTGAGCTGCTTAGTTGCCAGATGCCTAACACTCTCTTGCTCTTCATTTTTATTCCTATGATCATCGTAAGTCTTAAGGCGTCTTCTCTTATCCATTTGGGTAATTAGAGCGGACCATTAGAGGTCAACAATCAACGAAGCAAATGTCAATTCTCACGGCAGATCTTTCCCGGTCTCAGCCATATAAATATAAGTGATTCATCTGGAAAACGTTGCTGGGGTGATGTACAACTTCCTGTCTGCAAAGGTTTCTGCAAAACATCCGAGGTACGCATCATAATTATATTTAACTGAATACCAATCACAGAGTGGTACGTATACATTTCCCTCGCGCGTGCAAAACAGCTCTGTCTGCATTTTAATCCAAACTGGATTTGAGGTAAGATTTACTATTTTTATGTCAGGAGGCCAGGTACAATGTGGTTGTTGTGCCTATACACCTGTCACTGACCGAAAATCTATTTGAGTCTCTGTTCCATAACAGACAAGCTAACTCCCTCACAATATTTTCTTTAGGAAATCGAACTAACATGTGATGATGGAGCGGAAGAATCCATCCGCACTCTGCGTCTTCCCAAAGGAGATCGTTGCGGGTGTCGACGGCTGCCGCTTGACTAACTCCCTGTGGCAATAAATAATATCCACATCGGCCATCGGTTTCTAATGAATAAAGGACGTAATTACGAAAGGAAGGTAGTCGGCTAGACTAATCTGGTCTGAGCTAATGAACTTTTATTTGAAAATAGGTTGATCACATGTCTATTCACCGGATCATAATACAAGAAGTATTTATAAAGTAGAGATGTGTAATAAAGCTTCGTCCACGGTATCGTGAAAGGAAGATGGTTTGATGGCTTCTCCACAGCCATCGGGGGATAACATAGCATTTTTTATCTCAGCTAAAAAAGCATACCGTATAAATATCTTAACTTTCTCCAACCATGAATGCCAGCTATAAACACGGAGGTGTTTTTCTTTCTAGCGTCAGAAAACAACTGGCTGATGGCGTCGATGCCCATTACGTCTATGTAATTGATAGCACAGCAGTCCAAAACCACAACAGTCTCTTGCAGAAGAGCCTAGATAAATAGACTTCCGGGATATCGACAAGATGTTACCTCTTCTTTGCCAAACAACTCTGCTATCATGTCAGTAAACTTGGAAACATTTGCAAAATGTAGAGGTGCCTGCCATCTAACAACTTTGACATGATCTGGGATATGTTGAGGAGGAACATATCCGGTTGTCGAAATAGGGGTCAGAACGGGCCTCAAATGGGTCTTTGTGTCACAACTTGTTAAACTACCATTGTTCTCGGAGAATAACACTAGAAATTGCAAATACAACTGAAATTATTAGACCCGTGGTAACGTCCGTTAAAATTGTTGCAGCAGCGGAGACAACCCATATGGCCTGAAGATTCAAATAAATAATATTGCTGCCTTACAAAGTCATATTTTGAGATTTTCCATAGCCTTGGAAGTTCTCTTACTTGAAGGAAGAGACTTTTTAAGCTGACGATGACTATACAAGCAAGGATACACTGAATGCATTGTTGATAGCTAATAATTTACCATACCATCGGGAGCGGCTCCAAAAGTGGCCCAAGGAAGAGGATAACTGTGAGCAGCAAACAAGAAGAGAATAAGGTGTAGAGTTGGGTATTAGCACCAGACATCTCGCAAACAGATGAACGGGATAAAGATGCTCCAACAGGATAGACAGGAAACGGGGAGCTAAGCACTGACATCATTCCTACTGCATAGAGTTCCTAAAAAGATTTGACTTTGTCATAAATTGCCCTACTTGAGTAGAGTCCGTCCTGTACTTATGTTTCTTTGCGAATAGTTTGCCCATAGACACTACAAACATGTAACAGACAACAGCAATGGGAACGGCATCAGAAATCAGGTGAGGAAACAGAGAAACGTCTGGCATTGCTGGGGATGGGAACCTGATAATAAATATTATCTTCAGTTCAATTTAATTTACCCTCTGGGAATAGTGTTCACTATTTTCACATCGTAATTTTCTTTGAGTCCTAAGGTAACTGAAAGAATTACACCAATGACGACGAGAATCAGTTCTAGTGGAGGTGGAACTGGGCAAAATTTCTTCACAAACGGGTTCACAAATGTTCTGCCCAAGTCCAAGAATATAATACCTCCAATGGATATACCAAGTGCCACATAATTTGTACTTGGAAGTGACTTTAAAACATCCCAAAGCATCTAAATTTATATTATCTCCATCCGTATTGATTCCTGCCTTTATCAGCATACCAATCCCTTCGTGCCGTGGTAACTTGACACCGAAAACCTTGTTCAACTGAGACATAAACACATGGGCGGCCGACCCCGTCGTAAATCCGGAAACCAGCGGGTCGGAGAGATAGGTCGTCAGGAATCCAAGCCTCATTGCTCCCAAAATTAACTGAATGATATTATTGTCAAATGAACCAGCAATTTTAACCTGAATACATCCGACCAAAAGAGTTAGGGCACTGGTCAGAACGAGAGGATCGATCTGCCGTGCGAGGGGATATGTTCCGTTTCCAATGTCCACAGGATCAGGTGCCAGACGCATTCTACATGCTCCAACCATCATGCTCGCTACGGCGAACACTCCTAATTACACATTTAATTTTGTTCGTCTTGACCTGTTACCAATTGAAATATGTCTGGCTGTTCCGAATATCATATACCAAGCAGCCGCAAAGAAACTGCTATACATTCCGTATACGGGAGGAACCCCGGCCAAACTGGCATATGCCATACCTAAACACATTCTTTTACTTGAACTCGAAATGTTTGCATTCAAAATGCCGACTCATATGGTCGTCTGATAAAAAGCCTTTGGCTTTCGGTTTACGACCGAAACAGCGGAAGTTCTAATTTTTCCACGTACCTTGTGGAACATGCATGATACCGACGGTGAGACCGGCTATGATGTCTCCGTGAAGGTATTCCTTGATTTTGTATCTGAAGGAGGACATCTTTAAAAAGTAGACTAAATTACTTTGGCAGCCATTGAAGAATTGGGACGAATGAGAGGGCCCGCTGCCCCAACGTCAGCTTCTTCTTTTGCATTTGCACCTCTAAAAGGGAAAGTACAAAAAGCAAAGACTAACAATAGGCAAAGTTTTCACCTATGGGTGGATGAAATTAACCGTGACAACAGACTGTCGACTGATTTTTTGGTATAACTAGACAACCCTTGTAGCCGTCATATATAGTCTATGGGACTGATAAACGCTCATTAGATGGACTTTAATTATATAGAAAGTGTTCATCACCGCCTACATAAATTACTGGGTAAGAGAGAAAGGCAAATTCGAAGAAAGGAAGAAGTTATGGTTATCATGAAAAATTTGAATGAAAGTGAGAACAATATTGAGCCTTTTCCCGATAATCGGTGAATAAATTGGCGGAACTAAAGTCTGGTTTCAAAAGTTCGATTGACTTTTTTGATGCCATTTTTTCCAATTTATTGGGCAGTAAAACTGAAGAGTTGATACCTCATTAGGAAGGGATTGTTCCGGGATCGTCGGATGGGCGCAGCTGAACCATACCTGAAATTCAATGAGTTCTATCGACTGAAAGATCAGTAAATCCGATTTATAAAAAGAGAGAATAAATAAAAATGCGATTATATTTGGCGGGTGATTCGAAAGGACCCCAGAGCACACGGTTAGGCCAAACAAATGAATTCATGGTGCCGGTCAATACTCGGCTAAATGGACTAGGGGGTTCTATGCAGACGCGGTCAGCTGCCAAAGCTGATGTCGGATAAAAGGTCGGGCAATGGTGAAGCTACAGCTGGCCCAGAATTCTTTCGGCTACGGTATGGCTCAGTGACCAAGCTAACTATTATACCAAACTATTGTTCTATTCGTGTTATTGCATAGATATCTTATAGTTGTGATATATTTTAAAAGGGAATGACTATAGCGCATATTTTAAACAAAATTTATGCTAATGGTGATTTAAAAAGCCATACGTTTTAATATTCACTTTTATTTGTTGCAATCTTTTACAAATATATTTATCTTAACTGTTGATCAGCATATTATCACTATATTTTATGCCACTAGTCTGTATGAAGTTGCAATATCCGATTGGCAATCACCATTTTGAAGGACTAAGCCAAGCGGGTCTCAAAGCGAAGAATCACCTGCCTCTCCACGCGTTCGCGTTATATTCGGATCAATAGAGGACATTATCTTCGCTTTGCTTTCGAATCTCACGCTCTTTTTTCATTTATTGTATACTGATCTCATAATAATTATTACAGAAAGTCTACAGGTTAGAATGGGAGCTGCTGGACGAGCTATTGGACCAGATGGAAAGGTGAGGTTCTCATTTTTAAATAACTTAAAACATTTAGCTTATTAAACAAGAACAGAAAAATGGGGTGAAGAAAGGCGGTGTACAACAACAACGTAGCCAAAGTGGAAAAGGACCTCAACGACCTAATCAAGGAGTAGGTTTAATTATCCAACCTAGTTATACTGATGTTTAGAATCCTCGGTTTGGAGGACCTCCAATGAATAAAGGCCCATTTGAACAGAGACATGGCGGACCTCAGGGCGGACCTCGTGGTGGACCACCTGGACACGGACCTCGTCCACTAATGGCAACCCCTGGTATGGGACCAACATTCGGTCCTCGGTTTGGTCCAGAAGGAGGACCACGTATGGGTGGGCCTGGAGGTCATGGCGGACCTCCTCTCCAAATGCAAGCAATGCGGCTTTTTCAAGGATCTGCCCCTGATCCAACTGGATCTTATGGAGGATTTTTTGGTCCAAAGGTGGGTGATGTAATACTGTTAGCTTTTCCCGTTTACATAGATTTGTGGACTTCCCATTTATACAGAGCGCTCAGCTCTAATCTCATATCTCGGTTATCAAAGACATTTTTCTCTTTTTTTTAGACAACATTGACTGCTTCATTTTGCATTCTCAAAAAATATTTCAATCGAAATGGAATAAGGACAAATAGTCATTTGAGCCTCTTTGTTTATATATACCATTTTACAGCTGATTATCGTCCTTGAACACAAGATCAGATATTGACAAAGAAGTTTAGCTTCCGTGAGCATATGATATGTGCGATCCTTCAGCGGGTTTTACCCGTTTTCAAACATTTACGAAACAGAAAGTCGGCGTGGATCATTTTTTTCAGCAACAACCATTTCTCATAGCGTTGCAACCCTTTTCGCACCTTTTTAGTGACATTGCAACCTAAATTAAGGCAGAAATACGCGCCTTAGCCTTTTACGTTTGTGTTTTGCGAAAAGGATCTTTTTTTAACAGTGCTATACTCTCTAGTTAAACCATCTGGGTAACTGAAACTGCTGGTAAAATATCCTCATCAAAGAGGCGATTCCTGCATCCAGGTGTTTCCAACAATATCGGGCAGTGTGCGGCCGTTTATCCAAAATTTAAGTCTGCTTTCTTTTTGAAACAGCAAGGTGTAGTATTATTTCCAAAGCCATGAGGAAGAGCCATTAATTAGTGTGAAAGATTACAAGAAGGCCGTACGACATCAATGTCTTTCGAACACGTCCAATCATCCTCCTTCAACCCTTGTAATACGTGTGTTTTGCAGATGAACGACGGCGGAAGTGGATCCGCTCCTTCAGGTCTAGTTATTTTCTTGACTTAACTTTATTAATTAAATTATGGAGGGTATTGCAAGCAGCAAACTTTTCGACTGAATTTTTAAATCCCTCCTCTTGTGTCATTTTGCGGGTCTGTATTCCTTACACTTTCATGCGGCTCACTTTCCTCATCTTTTTACTGAAAAATACCTGTCTTTCTGTTTCTGCTTGTCAAATATTCGATTTCTTTACCGTTATTACTATCTTTTGGAAAGAAACATCCAGCCTAAAACAATTTCCTCATTAATACTGGATGAATTTTTGTAATATAATAATAATTATGTAACTTTAGCTGCTGCTCTCGCGCCACCTCGAAAGGATGTGAATCCAGCTACATCAATGGCAATGGTAGGTCGTCCTGTGAATTCTTAACTTACCATTGTTTCAGAAACAACCTGCGTCAATGGGAAATCCTGCTGCTAAATCTGGCGATGCTGCGGGTCCCACAGGACATGTTGGAGAAGTCCCTGGATTTGGAAACAATTCCAGTATCCACGAGTTATTCGGTTCGCCCTATTTACACCGTGTATATTTTATATATTTAGGAAAAATGGTATGGAGGAAAATGGAATCACTACGAGATCAGCAAGTCATTGACGAATTACAAAACAAAATAATGAATTTGATCCATGACGCTTTAGCAGCTCAAAATGCGCCGCAGCAGACACAAGGATTAAATCGTGGAGCATTTATGCAAGGACCCCGTCATTTCTAATACTGAAAATTACATAATACGGCACAGTATATGCTTATTTACATTTATACAAGACTTTTCTCAATGGCCGCTGTCAATTTTTATTGTAGTCTTCGAATCTTTGTGAAATATTAATGTCGCCAGTCTTGATCTCTGGTAGAGAGACTATCATGTAATAAATGTGCTAAAACGTATTAAAAATGAAAGTGCATTGGGCATATAGGCAAATTAAAGAATGAGATGGATACAGAAATTTCAAATCAGCCATGGCATCGTGCTTCCACCAGCTGGATTCGAGAGTATTTGACTGATCAGTTTCTTTGTTTGTTCACGTCAGAGTTTACCTAACATGATGCATTTTCCTCACAGTTTGATTCCTTCAAATCCTAGAATATTCTGCTCCAGGTCAATTTTCCAAACTAATAAATTTGGAGATAACAGTTGTCGTTGATTTATTTAGAGTGTTCCATGATTTATGTATTTTTACCATATATCCCACCTCTTTACAATTTCTCTACTTCAAAACACCAGCTACCTTATAAAAAGGCAGGCTTGGAGTTCTTTCCTTGCCCGCCAAAAGTTTGTTGCTGATGGATGAGGGTGCAACAGTTGTAAACATGGGGCCAGGCTGCTCCTGGGTTTCCCAGGACCTTCGTTTGCTTTCTTATTGTATCGTAATAGACAAATAGATATTGACCTAGGCTGATAAGCTCCGTCAATGATGCGCCTCTTACTACTTCTACCGCCGCTGCTTAGTATTTTATGCTTTGCTACCGCGCAAGCACCGTCAGTTTAAATCGACCACTCCTTACAGTCTCTTTTTTTCAGAGCGTCTTTTTCAGTTGACTATGAAAATGACCGCTTCATGCTGGACGGAATGCCTTTCCGCTATATTTCTGGGTCGATCCACTACTTTCGAATTCACCCTGACCATTGGATGGATCGTCTGAAGAAGGTGAGGGCTCTCGGATTCAATGCCATCCAGTACTATATCCCGTGGAACTTTCATGAGCTGGAGGAAGGAAAGTAGGTCAAGTTGCTATACTGATAAGAGTGTGCTTCTTGCAGATATGTGTTTGACGAGGGCCACAACTTCACGGAATTCAGCCGAATTGCCTACAACTTTGTGAGCACAACGAATTATTTCAAATGAATTTGTAGGGAATGTACACATTGCTACGTATTGGACCATATGTCTGCGGAGAATGGGAAAATGGTGGTCTACCCTGGTGGCTACTAAACAAAGGAGATATGAAACAGCGGTCTAGTGATCCTAAGTTCATATCAATGGTGTCAGAATTATAAGGGAAGTTAAGATTTACGCAAGAAGTCGAAAAATGGTTCAATGTGCTACTACCAAAAATTAAACCAATGCTCCGGGAGAATTATGGCCCAGTATTGATGGTACAGATTGAAAATGAATACGGTAGTTATGATGCGTGTGACAAGTAGGGAGTTTCAGTCGCAAGGAAGATCAATTCAGGAATTATACTGGATGGTTGAGAGATTTAGTCAGGAGGCATCTGGGAAACAATGTTGTCCTCTACACAAGTAGGATAGCTATTTAACAAAATAATTTAATTTAGCTGATGGTAACGGAGATGGTTATCTGAAATGTGGAAGTATTCCTGGCGTCTTACCAACTGTTGACTTCGGCCCGCAATCAGCTATGGGAATTAATAATTCTTTCGCAGTCCAGAGGAAGTATCTACCAAATGGAAGAGGTTTGACAATAAAAATTAAAAATCTGTAAAATTTGAGGCCCTCTCGTAAACTCAGAGTTCTACCCAGGATGGTTGCTTCTCTGGGGCCAGAAGACCCAGCAGCTACCATCAGGAAGATCTATTGTAGAATCCGCCCATCGTAAGTTATGAAGAAACGTGGAAATATCCTATAGATATGTATACTCTCGGAGCAAATATCAATTTCTACATGATTCATGGTGGAACAAATTTTGGATTCTGGAATGGAGCTGAAGTGAATGCTCCTTGTGTGACATCTTATGATTATGGAGCCCCTCTCAGTGAGGCCGGGGATATCACTTCCAACTTTGTGGCTATCCGCAATTGGATCAAATCTATTCCAGGATGGCCTAATCCTCCTGCTACACTTCCTTCTAATTCCACGTAGACAATATGAAAATTACAGAAATATTCCTCTTCAGAAAGAAAGCCTACGGAACAATTCGAGTCCAACACGTCGACTCTTTGACAGAAGAATTCTTTGCGAAAACATGCGTTGTATCAAATAAACCGTTGACTTTTGAACAGGTTGAACACCCTCTGGGATATCTAATGTATTACACTGTAAGTACAAGATTTATAAATAAATGAATTAACATTTTAGAAAGTGCAGCAGTGTGGGAAAAACCTGACCATTCCGGCTTTTAAGGATTACGCGTATGTTTACTTGGATAAAATCTACCAGGTAATCATACACATACTGCAACGATGGGTTTCAGGGGACGCTTATCAACCGTTTCAATAATGTGACGATTAGATCCGTCAAGCTAACTGAATGCCCTGAAAACAAAATACTTTACATTTTGGTAGAAAACCAAGGAAGGCAGACATACGAGACTATCAATGATCATAAGGTTTCACTTTTTTCTTACAATGTACATGCATTCATAGGGAATCCTCTCTGGTGTCTACCTTGATGGCAAAGAGTTGACAAATTGGACTATCTGCTCGGTTGAGCTGCCAATGGACGTATCGAGATATAAGAAAGCTCTTAAAAAGAACAAAGGATTCCCGGTATTATACGATACTGATATTTATTGAGGATTTATCTTCAGAATGCTGCCGCCGGGGATCATGGAATATATTTTGGTGAGCTTGATGTACCACAAGTGGCTGACACGTTTATTGATACTACCGGTTGGGGAAAGGGAGTAGTTCTCATCAACGGAAACCATCTGGGAAGATATTGGGCTACAGCTGGGCCGCAGGTGATATGCTCTTCGTCAGCAAATGCCTGATTTCTAGATGACGTTATATGTTCCTGCCCCATTTCTTCAGAAAGGACCTAACAGTGTCATGATTATCGAATTAGAGGGAGCAAACCATGATTGTCATGATCGGTAGCAGGGACATTGAATAGTTCTGAAGTAACTTTCAGCTTCTGCACCATGGAATCCGTCGATTCGGCCGTGTACACCTACCAACTAGAGACGATGAAACCAACAGGCTTTGATCGCTTCCGAAAAATAAAGAACCAACTTTCTGTATAAAGATCTATATAAAACTTTCAAACACTTTCTTTATAAATTACTAAGCAAGGTCTTGGCAGGTTAATGGCGCGGGATATGAAAAGATGTTAGGTAAAAGCAGCGGTACTAATCTATAGCTGCTTACAATACTCTAGTGTACATTGTACAAAAAAGCTTCATGACTCTGGAGACACCAGCAATCGACTTTCCGTTCCTATCAGTGAAGTTTTTTGAAGACCTCCGTGAACGGCTAGAGGAACCGTGTGATAGTCATTTAGTAGAAGTACCCTACGACGACTGGTCTCTGCTTTTACTCTTCACCTTGAAGAATGGCTCACGCGAGTGAAAATCCTAAAGCAGAGCCTCAAATGGATATCGTCATAGTCGTTCTTGGCTTCGCCGGAGCCAGACCACAGCATATGGAGAAGTATGTCAAAATATGGAAGGACAGAGGGTAAGGCATAACTCCTATTAATTACTTGAATGTATTGATAGTTCTAGTCGCCTTTTGAATTTAAAGACTCTTTTTATTTTAGTTCCTCTAACTGAATAGTTTTTTGTCAAGAGGCCAAAGTTAAGCATTGCTGTGTGATGGGACCCTTTTTTAGCAGTATAAAAAGTATACATACAGTCCAAGGTCATAATCCAAGAGGACTCACTCAATTTTCACTATCATTTTCTCCTGGGAGGTCTGACCGGGCGACTTTTTTCCCTCACTGATAAATGCGAGACTTTAGGTATGATACGCTCTGCTTTACAGCAGAAAATGTGGAAAATGAATCGATGTTACTAAAGGTAACTGCACATGTTCAGTAAAACTGCCAGCTTTAGACGAGAAGAAATGCGGAGGAACTTATCCCCCAACTGAAGGAGGTTCTATCCACAAGAGATATCGCCTTGCACGTTATAAGCATGAACGGCATATGGACATTGTGCTCAATTGACATAAATCACCCGGAACTAAAACTATTTGAAAGAACGCGTGGAATATTGTATGACAGGTTGTTGTTTCACAGCCGGACTGACATCGTTCTAGTGCTCCAATTGATCTAGGATTTGCATCGCTTGGAAAATATTTTGATGTCTGGACTGTTTACCATGCAGATGAACTGAAAAATGCCTCTTTCAAGCAGAAGTCACTTCTTTATTTAGACGCTTACAGCGAAATTTCCCGGCTTGCTGCCCTTTACAGCAAGGTATGCACCGATTCTGAACGACAAAATGGTCTCAGCTTGCTGTCCGGCGTTCTATTGGTTTGAGTGTTAAAGAATGGAGCGCCTTCGATTACTTACTCGGTCATCCACACAAACCAAAAATCCAGTTTTTCGTATTTTCTGAGACGGATATCATCTGTCACTTTGCGTAAGTGTGGACACTCTTGTGTTACAGTTTTATTTAGCTCAACACTGGATTTTGCCCGTGAGCAATATAAAGCTGGGTCGATTGTTCGACTGCTACACCTTCTGGTATGATCATTGCCTACCGTGCCATGCGGCTTTAGGGTTCTCCTCACGTCAGCCATATGCGTGTCTACAACAAGGAATACACCACATTTGTGGATCGCTTTCTCGAAACTCTTAGAACAAAACCCAAACTGTAACGAATTCACGCTGATAACAATAATTTACTCAATAAATAAATTAAGATCACTGAGTGATTCAGTAACAGTACTTCTCATCAGAACCATCTGCACAATCGCTGTGTCCATCACACCATTCCTGCTTTTGAACTGATTGTTTCTGATTCTCACAAAGGAGATATTTCCCTGTTTCCGATTGCGTTCCTTTAAATAGAGTCTAGTATAGGAATGGAAATGCCTTACTGCAATTGACTTCGTCCTCTCCCAAGTAACAGTCTTTGTTGCCATCACAATGTCTAGCCCATTCTATGCAGGATGGTCCTTCTCGAGATTCACTGCACATAAATTTTCCGACACAGGCTGCAGATAATCAAAATTCGGCATAGGATACAAATTTACTTGAATTTCTACTGCATCCAATTTCATCCGTGTTACTTCCATCTTCGCAATCATCAGCATTACCGTCACACCGTTTTTCAGCAGGGATACATTTGCCACTTTTGACACAAGCGAACTCATCCTTAGCGCAAGAAGCTAATGAAAATGAAATGGAAATATGGGAGCCGCTTACGACAATTATTTTCGTCATCTCCATCGGAACAATCAGCATGTCCATCACAGCGTTTAGTCAAGGGTAAGCATTGTTGCGGCATTGAACAGCAGGCGTACTCTTGCTCGGTGCAAGTTTCCTTGATTGCTACAGACCCCAATAGTTCACAACTAATTAAAAAACTTACTGCAGTGCATAACGTGATCATAATCAGGACAGACTTTAACAGCGTTTCGGAAATTGCAATTGTGGGTATTGCTATCAAATGCTTGATCAGGTGAAGTGCATTTCAATAAGAATGTCTGCCCAATGGAACACTGATAGAAAATGTCGGAACAAGTAGTATTCCAGATGAAATAATCCAATCGTTCCAGACCATAAGAAGCCAGAACATCGTCAGGGAATTCTCTCTAAGTAGTGGTCACCTAGTATCCGTGTTTGCTAACTTACGCTGTCACAGTAGTTGATTTCAAAAGAATTGCTTGTTTTGTCAGTGCTTTTCACGAGAGGGATTACCGTCGCTGGGAGCTCAGCATCCTCTTCTTCTTCAGGAATTTCAGGAATTTCGGGTTGAGGAGCCGGCTCAAAAGGGGTTATCGAAACCCTAGGTGGTGCCAGCGGAATTCTAGTTTGGATCACGGACGGTACAGGCGGTGGCGGAACGTAGGGCATCGAAATACGGGGGATGCCAAAATCCGGTGGCTGAACTACTTTGAACTCTGGTTCTATAGGATAGTCTGGATCATCCTGAAATCTCTTAGTGGAACTATAATAATGAGCCATACTCTCCCGGCGTAGTCAAATAAAGAGTCGCTGCGGGCAATTCCCGAGGATGCCGAAGGTGCTATTGACGGTAAGGTTCTCTACATATCGTTATCATCATGATACAATTGGGTAAACTGACCATTTGGGGAAATGTTGGAGGCCCGAAACGATGTGCATGACAAAAGACAAATGATAGCGGAACAATCAAAAAGGACACGGTCATCATCCGGAGACTGCCTGTGGCGGCAACTGACCGAAAGGATGGCCCAAGGTGTCCAGTTTCGCGCCAAACAAACTCACGAACACAGCGCTGTTTGTCTATCAAAAAGAAGCACTGGACCTAAGCACTTTTCAGCCACACTATCAATATCTCGCGCATAGATTTAGGCGCTTAGCAAATAGAATCAAGCAAGATACCCAGGAAGGAACGGCAATCCGGACACTGATTCTATTTCTTGATGTCCTTCAAATTGTTTGTTCTGTACTTTGAAATGACCGCATTTCACCAGGCTTATCTCTCACGGAAAAAGTTTTGATCGTCTTACTCGCATTGCAATTCACTTTTCAGCTACTGATTAGGACAATTGATCTGTTTTCTTTTCAGATCTTTCGCCCCATGGTTATCACCTAAAATGTAGCTCAATGGTCAACTTTATCAGATGCCACAACTTCGGAGAGCTCGTGAGTTTTTTTTCTTGTAATACAATCCAACAGTTATTCGATAGCATTTCAATAGTTCCAGTAGCGAGGATACAATATTAGTTTTTCATTTTGCGGCCTTGAAAACGATAGCTCTTAGATCGCACTGATAATC
This sequence comes from Oscheius sp. DF5033, assembly GCA_964036215.1. Taxonomy (NCBI): domain Eukaryota; kingdom Metazoa; phylum Nematoda; class Chromadorea; order Rhabditida; family Rhabditidae; genus Oscheius; species Oscheius sp. DF5033. The sequence continues at coordinate 6,139,503 of OZ038413.1, forward strand.
CCTATGATTTTTAATATTAACGTCACACGTAGACCCTTTATCCGCTTGGTCACGTGTAAGATTAGCTATTTTTAGCTAGAAAAATCAAATATATTTAAGATAGCTTTTTCCTGAGACCCATGAATGAATACAAGTTATTTTAAGGATGTCGGCCAGCCGGGAATTGGTAAGCAGGGTCTTTGGATAAAAGAATTCCCCGTAAAGATGATTGAATCCAGTTGCTAACCTAGGTTATATTAATATCTCGATCAGAAGACCATCGTCTTTCCACCTTCGACTAGAAGAAGGCCTTCATTATGCTCTACTTTTAAAGAATTGCACTAATAGTTGATTGTCAAGAGATATCACAGAATAGTCGTCATTATAGTGCAACGTCAATGGAATAATTTCCTGTCTTTCCCCTTCCATGGGAACCTCCTCATAGCAGCTATCCATCCGTTGTCATATGTATCGCAAGCAAATCTTTTCTTCTAATCTGTCAAGGATATACGCTGTAAACATAAAAAGAATAAGACTCCCATTTTTCCTCTGGTTGTAGTGTGTGACGCTGCCTTTCCAGAAGCTCACGGAAACATTTGATTGCATTTAAAGTAACCTCGTTAAGACGGCTAATTGCCTTTGCTTCAGTGGAGAATTAGAAGAATATTGTGCCCTTGGCTGATGATCATCTATTGAAGGAAAAAAGATTATACATGTGCGATACGTCTATGCCTTGCACTTTTCCTGCCAAATATGTTTGAGATGTATTTTCAGTCCGGTAGTTGGTTTGTCCTCCTGCGCGAGGGATTTCATCTCTTCTCCAATTTCTAGACCACCTCAAAGCTCTCGCATTACAATTGAGATATGGAAAAGAGCCAGTTTTTTTTGTGTTTAAAAGACATCAAGGAGTAGATTGCTTCCTACGAAAAAGCTAGTAAATACACAGGAAAATGTCTGGCACATAGCGTGATATTTCCGACAACCATCTTTTTGCCTCGTCTTTCTTATATCCATAGTGAGATCAGTTGATAATTTCCTTATAAACAGTGAGATGTCTACTATAGTACCAATCCGTAGGTGTTCGTTCAAGCTTTTCTGAAAAACATTTCAAGTGACCCAAGACAAAAACATCGTTGTGCGGCAAAGATATAATCAGGAAAAGTGGGGATCCAGCTCTTTTCTTTTTGTTCACCTAGTAAAAATGTGATCCTTTACGCCGTCTCACATGACTGAGCACATAAAAGTGAACTCTCTAACCCTTCTTCTCCTCTGACTTTCTGTGAATAACTCCGCCCCACGGCATTCCCGCAATCACCATTATCCTCTCATCAAACTTCTTCCTGTTCCAGAGATCGCTCTCTCTCTCTCTTTTTATCAAGTATTGAGGAGTTTTTTTCTTTTACCCATGGTTTTAACTTTTTTGTCTGTGTGGGACAACATGTCGCTCAGGGCTTCCCCGGAGAGAACACCCCCAGATCTCAATCTCCGCCAATCTTCTTATTCTCTTTGTCACTGTCTTCTCTCTTACTTGGTAAGTCAACCTTACACCAATTTACTCTATACCGGAAGTTCTGCAAAATATCGTGGGTGGCCGTGCATGATAGCCTTAGTGGAAAGGAAAAACACATTCTGCTTTCGTGATTTGAGCAATAGTAAACATCAATTTTACGTCAAATTTACCATTTATCATTTTGGTTAAATAGCTTACAGCGCTCTATTTACGCCATCTAACTTGTATATAATCTCTCCGTCACACCTAAAGGACCAGTTCATGAATCTTTACCTTATCCCTTCTAGGTTTGTCTTCTTTGGTTTTTCTGTTCGTCCAACCTCTTACCCGGTGTTCTCCCAGAGGGCTCTCCGTTCTAAACAAAATTTTCTTCTCCTAACACTGCAGTACGCATTCGGAGCGAAGACCACCGCAACAAAAGGCAGTCTTATTCCATGTGATGCACCCAGGCCACCACGTGTCGGCTCATCGTCTTCTCTCGATTTACATGTTCCCCTCGACAAACTGGTCACTCTTGGTTCAACCCGAACTCTCGCTCTGTTATTCTCAATTTTTTTCATTGATATTATTTGATAATCACAGAGATGCTAACGGATACAATCAGCCGATTCCGTTTCGGGAGTCTCCGCAGTCTATCGCCAAGAAGATTCCGTTCATCGACCTCCGAGCCTCCGGAAATGCATTCGGCACCCGCTCTTCCGGCGTTCCAGGTAGGTAGGAGGATGGATGGGGCTGCTAACAATATTCTGAGGAACTTCTTTGTGCCTGGAATTGATGTAAAGAAACCTTGAATACCGGAAACCAGTTGTAGTGAACAGTCTACTCTATACGTGGCAAATTCATTCCGGATAGAACACTTTCAACTCCGCCCGAAATAATCCGATTTATGTAAAATTTTGACTTATACCGGTGGCTAGTTGGTAGCATGTATACCTTCATCTTGATGGAAAGATTTCCAACACGAAAGGCCATTGGCGTCAGAAATTCTAATTGAATGACGTAAAAGGCGTCCGGAAAGCTGGGTAAGAAGACTACATCTTCTATTTTAAGAGGGATGACTCGGGCTAACTGAAACTTCTTTTAATTTGCATTGCCCCAGGGATGAGATTTAGGAAGGCAGGCATGGAAAAATGCAAAAGAAATCATTGAAACTGAGGTCGGTTGAAGTCTCTCCATCGTTCATTACGTCGTTAAATGCCCTGGATACTGAGGGTAGTTACCTGCCATCCCTAGATACTGACTTCTTTTTTCATAATGATTTCTATTCCACAAATAAAGGTAATACTTTCTTTTCATATACGCTATGCTCTTTCTTGGCCTCCTCCGGTTCTCCTTGTCATTTCAATTGTTTAATGGTTGCTTCAAATCCGCTGCAAAAAAGCACAAATCCTAAATGTTTATTCTTTTAACGGGGATGTCTTCCAGTGGTCTCTGACTAATGAATTCATGCGAAAGATCGTCAAGACAATAAGCTCTCAAAAGATGTGACACTTTGGGAGGGAAATGTCAATGGATCACGATATTCTAAAACATGCTATTTGTAAAAATTCCACTACTACTAAAACAGGAAAAATCCAAATTTTGAACTAAAAAGGACTAGAGTCGCGAAAGATAAAAGGGTAAATAAAAAGAAATCGGTCTCATTTTGAGACGAAGAAGGGTAGAGGTTTTTATGATTCTTGCTTCTTTTACTCTGTGGGTTATTTCAAAGCGATGTTCTTCCAAGGGGCTTTCGCATTGATTCGCGTCGTCTAAGGCATCAGTGTGTCGCCACTTTCATTTTTTATTCCATCTGGGTGGTCCCACGTGGCGACTTTAAAGATATGACTCAACCCCATCTCCTAATGTGATGCCACAATTATCCTCAAGGGTCATGTTAGGCATTACAAATGGTACATTATCTCACTTGATTCTTGACATTTCCATAGTTCGTTTGAACTATTTTATCGATAATGGAAACGGGGAAATAGTCTATTTAAAAGAAGCAACACGAGACGGCTCTCATACGTGGACTTTTGTTCATCCCACAAAAGAATCGATTGATTGCTCCGTCATGCATTTTATCCCACTCGGGATGACATTCCCAGTACTTTTTTCATAGCCGTTTATGGACAAAAGCTATTATATGTGTTGTGAAGTTTGGATACAAGAGATACACTACAAAATGTAATATGTCCGGTCTATTATTTTCCAGAAATTTCTAGGGCCGCACCTTAGATGATTATCGATTTGTCATTTCCCATTTGGAAAACGACCACAAAAGTGTCATTTGTATCAAGACTATGTTGGCGTTTTCCTACTCTCCTTTCTTCTTTTAATGCGATTTCCCGTCCAGTTCTATCCGCCTCCAATCAGAATATCCAGTGTTCTCGGCTACGATGAAGAGAAAGGGTGTAAAATTTCTTCCATAATTGAAACGTCAATTTTGCGTAAAAACGTCTCTAGTGTCAGCAAAAAGGAAAAAAGAACTGAAGACATATGGCGCAGAGCTTAGTCCACCACTATTCTTCGGAAATACTTTCTTCTGGCAGCCCGTAGAACCTTGAGGCGTAGAAAGTCATGTGCGCAGCCCTTTCTCCTGCATTGTGGCCCTTTCAAAAACAAGTTGCATTCTCGGGGAATGTATCGACCCTCCATGCGGCACCCGTCAAAACTAATTCGGCAATCTCTTGTTCATAAGTGTCATCTTGGAACTTCCTCGTTATCTGGCCATTGTGCCTTTTGGAGGAGTCGAAGTGACCGCCCACCCGCCCTATTCTCATTTTTCGGAATAGCAAAAACAGCTGAATTGAGTCAATCAGCAAAAGGAGGTTCCATTCTCGAAAATCACATTGCACACCGACCAAGCCTATCCCAAATACAAAAAAGTACTCTTCTCATTTTTGGATCATCAATTGGCCTACATTCACGTAACGGGTCCTTCACAGCACCAAGAGGGACGGTTTCCATGAAAAGGCAGGAATACACATGCCGAGCCGCGATAAAAACCAAGTGGGACAATTGCCGAGACTGTGCCACTTTTTCGTATCTGTACGGGACAATCAATAGACCGTCGTTATTTGGTTTACCCCCATTCTTTAAAACGCATCTTTGTCGTTACGCTCTTAAGGGATTTAATACATCCTACTCATATTTTCCCTCTGAAATAGGTTAAATCTATAGAGATAAAGACTTTGCAGCATTATAAAATATTAGAAAAATTAATTTTTGGAGCAAATTTTAGATTACTGTCAGTAATTGCTGCGTATGTTTATTTATCCAGTGACGCGCAATACAATGTAACAATCGCGGACTGTTTTCCTTTAAATGATCACCTGTGCAAATGATTTATGGTTAGTTTCCACGCATCATAGCAATTTTCGATTGATTTAAATATTTCTATACTCCTCTCTTTTTCTTTTTCTGCGGATCTCGCACTGTATTTACAGTTAAGCCTGTCATACAAGAAAAAGACGTGTACCACCCGAAAGTGGCATTGAACAGTAGCAAAGTAATTGGCTTTCAGATGGAATACACAGTAAACGGGTCAGATACGCTAGAGCGTATCGCAGCACAACATGACTGCACAGTTGGAGAACTGATGAAACTGAATCGGATGAGCTCACGAATGGTTGGTTCTTTGAATATTCTATTTTTTTTCCTTTAATGCATTTGTTACCATAGTAATTGCAGGTTTTTCCTGGACAGAAAATAGTCGTACCAGTACCGTCTTCGGATGATGTGTTCGAACAAGCCAGCCAGAATACTGCCAAAGTGCATCAGTCCACCAGTAGCCAGCATTCCGGTACGTGTCATTTCAGCAGTTCCTTCGTACTTCAATACGATTAATTTTTAGCTGATGGAATAAGAAAAGGGCCAGGCGGTGCAGTTCCTGCGCAAAGAGTGGCTGTGGCCCGAGCTGGAAGTGTACCAATGGGATCTCTTGATGAAAATGATTCCGACTGTTTACAGCGTTTTTTAAAAGTTAAGGTCGGTTCCTTTGTATCTTTTATATTGACAACTCAGGTGAAACAACTAACAGAATCTGACGGAACAGTATCCGGAACATTGCTAGTCACTCCAAATTGTCTTATGTTTGATCCAGATGTCCATCACCCTTTAGTAAAAGAAAAAGGACAAGATCTGTACGGAATGGTTGCCAAGTAAGCATACTTTTCCGTAAAATTATTTTGGCGGCATTCAGTTTGGACGAGATTGTATCTGTTTGTGTCTACAAGGAAATTACTGGTTTGACAGGGGATCGAGATGACAAAAAGAGGGAAATCTTTGACCCTGCCTGTGCGAAAACATTAGAAAAGAAGTCTGAACCAGTCCCGGAAGATCCTATACAGGAAAAGGTTTCCTTCAGTTGTGATGTGGTGGAGGGCGAAGATTTGGACACATCTTTTGATGATGCTGTGAGTTACTTAAAAGCAATGTACTTATGCACTTGCAGCTTGAATCTCATTCTCCGAGCACAAAGCTAGGAAGTGATCTTCAGCTCCCGTCTATAACAGAGGAAGCACGTAGCGGAAATGAAACTGACTCCCCCGAAGACGGTGACCGGAAGAGGGCCGTCAGCGATCTGACTGACGCCAAAAGTAGGAGTGGGAATTACCAGAAACATATTTTTCAGCAACTTCCCGGTCATCGATAGTTAGGAGTCGGAGTCCATCCGCTGCACCATCTGAAGAAAGACCCCGGTCTTTTTCTGAATTAGATGCACCACCCGCTCAAGGCATATCTCGCTTTTCTCCAAATGCCGCCAGACGGTCATTTGGAAAACTAGGACGCACTCTCAGGTTCCTAATTACCTACAATTTAATATTAATCATCTTATTTTTAGTGAGAGAGCAAAATCTGTACATTCTTCAGTAACTCAGGGAGCTGAACGTGTTGCTCAAACCGCAGTACAGGGTACTAAAACAGTTGCTCATGGTGTAGTTACCCATACAAAAAGCGCGGCTGGTAATTAATTCCTTTGATTTTAAATAAATTTATTTTAGATTCACTTCAAACAGGTATTGAAACTAGTGTCAAAGCAGTAGGCGAAGCTGGAAAAGCAGCTGCTAATCAGGCGAAAGCCGCAGCCGATGTAGTCGCTTCTGTTCCGGGGAAAGTTGTGGACATAGGAACCAATCTAGTTAACGATGGGATCAACGGAGTACAAGAAATGTTTGTAATTGAGGTAATGCTTTACATTTAATGAGGAATATCTTGTGGAAAATACATTAAGCTCGAGTCCTGTCCTTGACTACTCCGCTCACAATAGCTAAAACGCGTTTGGGTCAATCGGATTGGGCTTATACCGCGCAAACTGGAGTATACAGCTGTGTAATTTCTGAAAGGCGGTGTCGCTTACTCATCTCCTCTTGGCTGCTGCCGACTACGCATAGTTTTGTCTGCGCCTCCACTTTTTTAGCCATTGTTCTAATCAGATTTCTCGTTTCTGGAACACGACGCAGTCTTTTTTCTCAATTAAGTTTTACTTTCATTCTGTGCGTCTTCCTATCTCTTCTGACCAATTAAAGTTTATAGCCCAATTGTCATTTTAGTTTTTGGTAAAATGCTCTTCCGTAAGCCATTCAGGAGGCGTAAACGGTCCTACAACTTGATTCATGAAGTAAGTGAGCCCAAAATTGGTTTGATCTTTGGGAAAAAAGAGTCATCACGCGGACAGAACTTGAGGCTTGATATCCCTGCGGATCAAAGTTCTAAACACCAACGAGGGCATCGCAGTTAGTACAGTAAATTGACCATGATAACTGTCGCATTGGTCTCTCACTAAACGTTGCCTCAATTTTCCCAAGTCAACAGAGTCATCGCGGGATCCACATCTTTTGATCATGGCGGTTGGTGTTAAAAATAGTTACAAACAATTTACTTTAAACCATATCAATTTCCAGGAGCAGAGAAGTGCTAGTCAAATGAAGAGGGAACAATCTCTGGCAACTTTAGAAGGGTTGAAACAAAAAACTCAGCAAGCGAGGGATGATGCAAGAAATCGCGCTGGAATGTATGTGCTCTATTTAATTATATATTAGAATTATTACTTTAGGTTTGCTTGTGCCACATCCAACGAAGAAATGCCGGATCTCTTTATGCCTATGGACCAGATGATGGGACGGACACAGTCCAGCACGGAGGACTCGTCGCCCATACTGCCGTATTACATGGCTGTAAGGCTGACTAGAAAGAGGAAACCTAAACGTAAGATAAATTGCTTTTTTCCTGTTAGGTTGACACTTGGTGGGCCCGTTTAGCCCCTTTCCAATGCTTATTTGTCCCATTGCCTAGACACAAAATGAGCTCCACTGCATCGTCGACGTCGTATTGATTTTGACCCCCTATAAACAAATGGCCTCAATTTGGCTAATTTCCTGTATTTCTCGCTTACGTCTTCTCTATTTGTTTTCTTAGTTGTGCATTTTTAGGATCTTCACCAGCTGCAAGCACGTCAGTCAGTTCCTACGACGAGGACGTGGCATTTGGAAACAAATTGAAGAGAGAATTCTGGTAATAATATCTTCTATGCACATGGATAATGCTTTCAGGTTTGCCGTTCCTCGTAACAAAGCTGACAACATCTATCATTTCCTATTGCAGTGGTCCCCGGAAAAATACGGTCTGGTAGGTTATTCGCTTTCTTGGTGTTCGACCGCGTTTTGAGCGTTTGGTCTATCCAGATCAGAACCATACTATGGTAAATCCGACAGCTGTTGTTGGATTTTTGGTGCCAAATAGGTCGAAGTTAGAATTGGGCTCAATGTTCTCCATTAATTTCCTATTGACCATTTTATCAAAAGGGTCACATAACAGAGGCGGAAAGGCGCTTAAGAAAGGCGGTAATCCTGTGAAAAGGAAAACTTTCTGGCCTCTGTTGCCACTTTACCGTCACTTTTTGCTATGCGCTACTCAAATTTACTTCGGAAATTGCGGTCTCATTTAAAACGAATGACGGTCTGATACATTGTTGAATAAAAAAATTCATTTAGGACACATCAGCTGCTGACGACTCCCAGAGTTCCCAACCCGTAGATACAGTTTCCCACGATCGCGGCTTCATAATACTGGATTCTACAGCGGATCAGAGTTTGACCGGTTAGTTCACTTTTTCTCACCTATCGACTCTGACGGGTGGGCGATGATTACACTACGGGTTACTGGTCAAAATTGGGACTAACTGGCTCATTCTGCTGGAAATAGTCCTCTGTATACAAAACAACGTTGGTCACATTGGCCATTATTTCATCTCCAACAAACACGTTAAACGCATTTCAACTATTTCCTTTACTGGATGCTGGGATTCGACGGAACGCCGATGACCTCGCAGATGTTTTTGGAGAGAAGAGAGGAATAAATGGAGTGTCACCCCGCCGTTCGCTACTCAAGGCCTCCTCGGAGGTTGTTGTCTCCCTAAGAACCTGCTTCCCTCCAGGAATTTCAAAACGAGGCGACTTCCTTCAATACTCACTCTTAGTGTATAAGCTTAATTTCAAAACAATGCGAATATTTGTGACTGTGTCCCTATTGCGTCGGCATATCAAATAATTTAAATAGACTTTAATTCTCACCAAAGTCACTTCTTTACCATTTCTTCCAACTCACCTATGACCCTTTGGCATATGGTTTAATGCGCGCCTATATCTATCCCAAACCGGCTTTGCCTCGCATAATAGGGACCAATCTAGAATCTACGAGAACAACGCACTGTCTAGTATAAATCATTCCTTTCTTAATATCCTGCAAATATGCAAAATATCCTTTTCGTAATCTTAGACTTTGGCCCGTTTCGCTATATCTCAATTTTGCGTCAAACTGTGTCGATTTCGAAACATAGAAACATTGTATGTTTTGTGACCGTTATCACGACGTAAGTTTCCCAGACAACTCATTCTTTTCAACCCTGAACTCGTCATTTTCTCGATAAGCTCGCTTACTAGGTCTATTTAGCTTACAGTGAATCATTCTCCTTGCAAAGAATTTTTAGAGGTGCCAGCGTCCCTCTCAAGGCCGGTTTCTCCAATCCTCCTAGATCCAAATTCTCCTTTACCGCGCGCTGCTATTTGAAACGTGACCACGGGCAGCTGCATACGATTCCCGACATCTTTGGAGTTCTGAACGACTGCTTATCTAATCAAATCGCGTCGTTATGGACACTCTTTTCCCAGACATTCGCAAATCCAATTGTTTCCTTAATTCATCACCTTTCCTGCGATTGAACATTGACAGATCAGCATTTACGACATTTGCATCAAAAGTTAGGCAAACAAGCACACAGCAGAGGCATGGCTGCTTCCTTTTTCACCCCGCCCTATCTTCAAAGACACATTTTCATCAGTTGATCAACATGTGACAAAATTTCCCGTGAATCTCCTTAACTGCTTTGAACCGGCAAAACAATTAAATTCGAACGCACCCGGTATTATTGATGGGGTCACTTTATGGACCATATACTTGTGCCGGCCTCTTTCTAAATTTCGTGACAGTACTTTGAACGATCTGTTTATTGCCTAGAACCCGCCTTACCTTTTGATAAGAACTTAGCTCATCTTTTTTCCTTCCATTGTCCTATTCCGCTGGACGAGATAAGAAAAAAAGCTAAGAACCGTTGTCCCTTTAGAGAAAATCCTGTTTATTTTAAAGAAACAGATGTGAAAAGAATAGCATTTGTCTTCCTAAACAATTTTACGACATTACACAAAGTTCTTATTGCGCATTTAAGGGTTCACCCAGTACAGAGTTTTTAAGCTGACCCTTATCTACTTGGTCAGTATTTTTCAATCTTTCACAAGCAAGCTAAACCTATTGAAAACATTACTATCTTCTATTTGTTCTGGTCACAAAGTAAACGCCTACCATTCCACTGTCCCCTGGGCCATCTTCACTGTCCAGTTGGTGTTTTGTTTGCATCCCAGGAGGGGCCTCTTGTCTTCTTCCTTTCTTCAACAAATGGCAAGAACAATGCATCTCTTATGAATGTTGTCTGATTTGGGACAAGTGCGTCTGATACAACGACAACCATTCTTTTAAAGATACCAAAAAAAAGTTTGCGCGATGTGACCTGTGCCGCTGTTGTATGGCCTTTACTTCGCTCAATAAGAATTCCTTCCTTTTTATTGTGACAAAGCACTTCATTAAGGCATCATTAAAAGCCAGTGGCTGGGTATTTTGACAAACTCCCTTCTCTATGGTCGTACACACATATTTCATGGTGCAGGTGCTCTGGGTGTTCTTAGGAACTTTTTGTCAACTGGCCCCATAAGTCGTGTTCCGATTCGTCTTAGTGAACTTACAAAGCTTTAAAGCAAATAGATTGACTTCCGCAAAACTTTGAAAGACTCTCGGAGGACATTTGCTCTTAGTTGATACTTGATGCCCATCATTTCTGCAGACGAAAACGTAATCAGGCCTACAACAATATACCAAAAATAGGTTATACTTTTGCCCTCACTGATAAGGAACATGAATTATTTCATTGAACCTTCAGTAGTACCTAAATTCGTTATTATTGTTTGCGGTCGGGAGCTGATAACATATCTTCTCAATAGTCCAAACCATCCCAGGTTCCCCGGAAACTATACCAACTTTCACTTTTCTTGTTTTGCATATGGTGTTCCCTGGTCACTATAGGTTATAGTTACAATGAGTGATAGTCACATTTTGGCCTATTAGAATAGTTGCACTGATCTCTGATATTGTTATTTACTGTCTATTAAAGGTGATATGTCTGCTTAGCCCATATTTCCCCAGTAATAACAATAAGGGATTTCATTGTTTGATTATCTGATCTATCATAAATCCCCGCTGGATTCCTCTCACCTGATCGTTGCTGTCCATTATTATGGTACTTTGGTACTCGTGGTAGGCGGGAACGTCTCTTTCCTACGGGGCTTAGCATGTTAATTTAAAGTGGGCGGGTTGTCTCTATATAACTTCTGTCGATACTCAATTCTACTGTACTGTTTTGATCAAAAAAGTTTCCTTATCTTGTCAGGAGGGGGTTTAATTCCTTCACTTACGGCTAAGCCTTTGACCCACGATTAAGATAAGATCCTTCCTACATAAGCTCTCCTCCTTCTTATTCTTGTCGTCACTTTTGTCTAACCTTCTTTGCTCTCAGGGTCTTTTTGCTCATGTCACAAAAAAGCTAAGGCTATTTGACATCTCTTAATTAATCTCAATATTTTCTCTTCTTTCTTGTTACTATATACTCTTCCCTCACAAAGAGAAATTCCAGAAAAATGGGCTCAGGCACTTCGACTGAGAACTTAACACAAACGCGACCGCGCAGTTCAACCGTACAATCACTTCCATCCCGTAATGCACAGCCGAGACTCAGCGTCCCGAATTATCTTACTAGCTACGACGTTAAGCAACTGATGCGTGATTGTGAGGAACAAAGGCGGAACTCTGTTAGAGAAGATTCTTCTCCATCTAATACGGATCCATTAGAAGATATGCACCAGCAATTTTACACAGGAACGCCGAGAAAGCTGTCTGTAAATTCCTCAAGGGCCCATAGCACTGGATCCCGCTCCCCCTCTTCCAGTGACTCGGGTCTCGGAACACCGGCTCGTCAGTCTTTGGAAGATTTGGGTTGGGGGCAGCCCTTGGATAGAGCGGATAGGAGGGACCTCTACGATGTACAAGAGACACCAATTGCTGAAACTCCAGCTACTCCTACAGTGGATGTAGCCAAACTTTTCCAACGTCCCATTATGAAAGTACAAAATAGGCTATTGAAAAAGAAGCAACAGGTTCAAATGCAAAGGATGCGATCGCAATCCCTTCATCCTAACCAGCAGTTCATTATCCCGGGTGAGTGAAAAAATACCGATTTCCGCTCTATCTTTAATTGCTACGCCTCCGGGTTAATTGCGTTCAAAATGGTTCCTCCCCTACGAATGGCAATATACAGATTTCCTTGAGGATTAGTTAAGCACGTTTCCTCTTCTTCTTAGCAATTCCGCGTAGTGACCTTTGCTCGAAGATACTTCTTCTACTTAGTTACTTTGCATCTGTGACCTTATCCCAGAGATTATACAAAGGATACAACCATCTTTTGGGCAGACATTTCAAATTAAGCCTGGGATATAACTGGCATGTTGCTGTCAACATCCAAAATGATCTCGACCGCTGTTTATTTTTAAGCGGACTATTATCCTTATTGTAAAAATATGCCCAAAGAATAACGTTCATCTCGACGCGTATCAACTCCGTAATGAAGTTACCCCTTGCGCGTTTAGAGCATTTCCCATGGCATGTTTTTATGCAGGGACCAAGCCACGCCTCCTTCTTCTGTGGGCATTGTGACGACTCCTTCTCTCACACTTCTTGCCATCTGGATTCGCTTACATTTCATTTTAATAGAAGAAGATGCTAGCTGGTTTAATCAACAAAGTTCAAACTTCTACTACTTCCTTGGCTTCTAGTGTCAGTCAGGCATCTTCTGACGATGGACTCAAGCAGTTCGGTGCTTCGGTCCGACGTCTTTCTGTCCCTCTTGCAAAAGCGAGAAAGATGAGCCAGCGCCGATTGAGTCAAATGGTTTCAACCATCGGAGAAGTCATCGACCAAGAGATTGACATATTCCGCAATGGTTCGTATTCTTGACCTAGTTGCCTTTCGCATGCTTTGTGCTGTGTCTCCTTTCCATTTTGGAACTCCTTTTCGAGGGTGTTTCTTTCCTTTATGGCCTATCAGGGTCCCATTATGTGCTTCAGTGGAAGAGAATGAGACGACCGCTGCTCCTAAGCGGAAGCATGTCGTGCCGGCTTGGTCGAAAATTAAGGCTTTTTGGTACTAAGAGGGTTACAAGAATCACTTCAAGCAGGAAAGAATTAAGAATATACTGTGCGTCCTAATATAATTTGATTTTTTTCAGGCGACGAGAAGTCGGCTCCACTCTTTGGATCCTCATTGCTCAACAGAGAATGGGAATTGGTCACAGTCTCCGAGATGTGCAGACGATTGTCTTTGGACGATCTCGACCAATTGGAATTACCTATCCCTGAAGGCGCGTCTTCTTCACAAATCCTCGATGAACTAATGATCCGGCAGGTAACTATTTCTACCTATTACCCGCGCGCCAAAAACCTATTCAATTACCAACTGAACGGCTATTTGACCTCAATATAGTTAACACCATTTCATAGAAATCTATTTAAAATTATCATTGAAATACATGTTATGATTCTTCTTAATTGAAAATTCTGAAACATCCCCCGCCCAGAGGACAACAATCCGATGTCACAGATTTTTGGTGACTCTGTTTCTTTTGTTAATGAGTTTGTGGGAACCACGGTGCTTATTTCTGTTACAATCCACTCCGGAAAAGGATTAGCCGGCTTTGCGGAGTGTTTTCGTCACATATCTTCCAAAATAAGGTGCATAGTCTCTGAACATCATCCGTTAGCAAGATATTTGAGGTCACATACTAATGGGATAGATTAACAGAAACATTCGCAGATACACAACGCCGGCGTGTGATCATATTCCGCCAGAATAACTGGAAAATACTCTGTGATATTTCAGATTATGGAAATTTTACCTCCCCGGGCTGAGGGATATCCATGGGTTAATATCTACAATTCTGAGAAACATGGATTCTCGCTTTCGACTCTTTATAGGTGAAAGAAGGAGAAGAAAAATAACCATAAGAGATTTTAGGAAAATGGTTGAATTCGATGAGGACCTCTCTCCAGTGCTTCTTATCATCAGAGACACTAATGAACATGTCTTCGGAGCTGTTGTATCCGGCGCCATTCGACCATCCGATCATTACACAGGTATAGACGTTACCAGACGTTAATCAAACGGAATTTTCAGGAACTGGTGATTCTTGCCTATTATGGAGGTTCACGGGTGCCTTGCCACATACGCGTGAACTCCGGCAATACAATTGGACGGGAGAGAATCAGTTCTTCGTCAACGCGGCTAAGGATTCTTTGTCTATTGGCGCGGGTGGAGGACACTATGGTCTTTGGTTAGATGGTAAGCTTGTTCTTCTTTTTACAACAGACAGCATATGCCCAAATGGTTCTAATAATTGTTTTTCAGCTGATTTAAACCACGGTCGATCACAGAAATGCGACACCTTCGACAATGAGCCATTGGCAGGAGAAAAGGAAGATTTCATTGTACAGTTTGTAGAAGCTTACGGATTCCGGATGTAAACTAGTCCCTTTGAGTGTGTCACACCCCTTGCCCCCTTCTCCAATCAGCTTCTTTTTACGCTGTGTTAACTACGAGGTTAACCTTTCTCAGAGGTCCCCCACCCCTTTTCTGTACTTTAAAGAGATCCCGTAGAGATAATAAGTTCATCTATTTGTGAAAAAGTTCGTACAATGTAAATAAAATATTATTTTTATCTCTTCATAAACATGTTTGTTGAGTAATACTGGATGTTGCAATTGCTAGAGGTTTGATTAGAAAGCGTAATTTGGAAGCATGAATAAATTGCAAAAGATTTTATGCCTCCATTGCTTTAATTGAAGTTTTCAGTCGTATTTCGCTTCCAGACCTTCGGGTGTCCTGTGAGTTCAAAAACAAGTTTACACTTCTTTGATCAGAAGCTCTTGAGTGTTTAAGAAGCACATCCAAAAAAAGAAATTCCTCACTTGAGACTTCCTATCCGCGCATCCTCTTAAATCTTTTGGATAAACACGTGAAGCCATTATAAGCCCCACGAACTGATCTGGTTTCATCTTTTTTAAGCACAAAATGTCTAAAGTATCTAAATTTATCCTGGATAATTTCAATGGATTTCGAACTTCGGAATTTGAACTTTCATTCGTGTTTTTAGAACCGCAGCAGTCAAATTGCTGGCTCATACCAGAAACACCAATTGGTTCTATTGTTAACGCTGGTGGACAAAGAAATAAGTCAGAAATCGCAATGCGCCTGGTCAAAGGCTGCCAAGCTTTTTTTAAATACATACGGAAACAAGTATAATATCACATGATAAGTTATTTAATCATCGAACATCCTAGTCCATGGATATTGGAACGCTCCGGTTTTTGGTTGCTGGTATCAATTTTCCACTAGATGTTCCATTTACCTCCAATATGGCTTGAGCAAATAATATTACCTATAGGTTCGAAGACGTTCCCAATTGAATATAAACTAAGAATGTTCTTGGCCCTTTAAAAACTCTAAACAATAAATATTTATTTAACGTGGTCTAATCGTTGCTTGTTACAGAAATTACATGACACCTTGGGATTGGTCGATCTCAACGGGCAAAGATGCTAGGAATCCTTCGGAGTCTGCACTGACACGCAATCGGCACCCGGACAAGCGCATCGATGAATGGCGTTGAGGTTAGAGCCAATCGAACCCTGGCTTGTCGGTTCTCAAACAGTGTCACACACTCAGAGGTAAACCTGAAAATGATTGAACTTTGTAGTCGAATTTCTATGACGATGTTTATGTCACATTATCCAGGTGCAAATAGTAACTACGTAACTTTCTCGCATGCGCGGCGCAGATGTTTTAAATAAAGCTTTTTATTAACATCATCCATACTTGCAGGATAAAAGATGACCGGATAAGTTTCGCGGAGGCGGCACCAATTTAGAGGCAGATGCAACATGAGATCAATTAAAGTTAAAAAGAGGAGCAACAATGAGATGCACTTCGCAAAAGAGTCTAAGAATTATTTTAGGTACTAGGAAATGACCTATTCGGGTACAATTTAATTAAGGGCAAAATGTCAAGGAGCCAAAAAATGAGAATAGCTTGAATAGAAGGGCGACCTACCGATTTGTGTCTATGCCGTGGCAGGAAGGCCTGTCTATGTGTAAGCATTCGACAAACGTTGCGACAAACTGAAATTCGTCCGTCTGCTGAATCTCTACCCGACTTCCATTGAGCACTAAATATTTTTTAATGTTATTCACTGACAGTGACACTTACAATGACCAAAATGTGGTCGATGGCCACCTATATGCTTTGTTTGGCAAACTTCTTCCAAATCAGGCTGAAGCACAAAGACACCGCTTCTTTTAAACGTCTAAACAGGATGTAAATCGGATACTGCCGGCGCTTACAGGAATGAAGTAGTCGTCTTTAGGTGGGCTGTCGTTTATAACGTAGCTATCCGGATCGGGATCGACATAGACCACTGTAATGTCAGGATGCAAACGAATGATGTTGAACTTACCCATGGTGCTGGCGGCCTTCCTCACGATGCAAATCATAACGAACAGATGCTGCAGAGTTATGATGGAAGAGTAGGGGAGCAGCACCATTTGCCCAAGACGTCACAGCGTCGATTTTGTCGACAGTAACTGAAAAAAGAGCTGTGCAGGCCTGCTAAACTGTAAGCTCAAGTAAAATAAGATTCGGGTAAACAGGAAGGAGGAAAGGCGGCATACCACCATGCTACCCAGGTGTGGCATAACTGTCATTTGACAAGTCCTAGCACCTGTTGGTTGTTTACTTAACTGTTATCCTCGTTTTTTGGTTTCTGAGCTTGTTGCATCTGCATGTAAGGATAACATAAAGGTTATTTACGAGAGAAGTGGGTCACACTTAAAACGGGGAGAGCAACTTTTGTTTTAAAAAGGTTAACCAACTCTGCATAATTAAATAGGTAAGGTCATTCGGTCTTAGCGCCTCACAACAAAACACAAACAGGACTCTGAGCATCGTCAATAAATTTCTGGCAAAAACCTTAAATCAATCAGAAGAATCAAATTGATCTGATTGTGGAATTTACGAGAAACCGTGAAATATGAAATGCCTGAAATGCCTTTGGAAAAGTAGGATCCACTTTTGCCTTCATTTATTACAGCCACAATGTCATCTCTCAGCGGTGTTCTCCAGTATTCCTGGAAAGAAAAAGTAGACCGCTTTGCACCCCACGCGCGGATCCATTAATGAGGTCCAAGGGTCAAATGTTCACTGTGAATAGTTTTCCCGTCTTCAGCACTTTGTACCAAAAGAAGGTGGAAAATAGTTCGGTATTAACAAATTCCAGCGGTTAACATGTGTCAGCTGTGATTAGTTAGAAATGCCATAATTCACTGCAAAATAGAACAAACGTTAGTCATAGTTTAAAAGCTCTGGGATTTTAAAACGCATAGTACTATAAAACAAATGATTTGATGTAGACCAAGATGGACAGAATATCCGCCGACCACGTGGATCTGTGCATTAATCTTTTCAAGCAGCTCAATCTAAAGACGATAAGCTCAATCAATGAGCTCATCGAGTCTAAAGCTGATCAGAAGTGCGAAACGTTTCAGCCGTCTAAGAACAGAACATAAGTTACTAATTTTTAATGAGCCCCGCCTAGACGGTGACGCCCGATTTTAATAGAGCAGGCGGCTATACAGTTGATTCAAAGCTTTTCTCATAATGAAATGCCACGCCCTATTCAATACCATAGGAACCCGCTCAGAAATTAGTAAAGGGGGTTACGGTAGAGTTTCCAGATAATAATGGGAAGCTGACAGGGGATACAACTAACATGTTGATGTAGTAATAATGTAAGGGAAGCAAAAGGAAGAGATATACAGAGATCAAGAAATTATGTCTCTGCTCTGTATCGACGTGGTCCGCTGAACCGGAAACTATGACCAGTGGAGGGCTGTCAGCACCACTGGCTGGTTGGCACCTGCACCAACCGCCGATCTTCGCTGGAATATTTAAGGAATTTCCAGTGTCGACAATCTCATATTCAGTCATATCGTTGATCGACTGTGACTGAGACAGAACTTGGGTGGACATGAGGTGAAGAGGAATAGGACGATAGCAATAATTGGTTGGGCGTCTGTTTTAGAAAATCTTCTCATGCTCTTTTTCATCGACGCACCATAGTTGCCTGTATCACAGCATCACAATCTAAGCGGGGGTTAAAGTAAGTGTGGCAACGTGTGTTCTCCAAAAAATAGAGTTAAAAAAAGTCAGATCAGCGTATCCCTCACTGACTGAGCCACAAATGACAGTAAGGCCAAAACAAGCTTAGATTCAGTGTAATAAAGAACAAACTGAAGATCACACAGTAATTAAAAGAGCCGCGTGTATCTTTAAAGTATCTTTAGAAACAGAGCAACAATGCAGTCAGTGAGCCATATAACAGATCACTGAGAGTGTGACTGAGCGCTTGACGATCTACAGAGTGCGGCAAACTTAGCAGCAGGTGTACCACCCAAAACTGACGCTGATGACTCCAACGATAGCACCTGTTCCAATGTCGACGCCCACAGGGCGACGTCCACCTTCGCATTCAAGATAAGAAGCTAATTATTTTTGGTCTGAATATAACTGTTTCTAGTAAGTGGAATCAAATATTGGTTGTGGACATGTCTAATCTGTTTATCCTTTCCAGATCATCTAAAGCGGTCACAGTTCGGAGATATTTCAAGATAAGCCCACGTAATCTATGCAAAATTGCAATACAAGTAGTAGTACAAGAGAATATGACGGTATGAATGAAAGGCGACAGTTTCACCTGTTCTGACGGAATTTTCGACCGCGTAGGTGAGTTGTTTTGAGGAGACCCTGGGTTCATTCATTAGTTATGTCTTCTATTAACTTGTTTGCGAAAAGTGCATGTCATCATGGGTGATGCAAGCAAATGATCAACTTTACCGTATCCGCGCATCTTCTAAGAAAATCGACTATCCAAAATAGCCATCATTTTCAGAAGAGCAAAGATTGAAAGCATTGAACGGTTAAGAATGGAAGATTATATTTGGATAATGAGATACAGGAGAGTGATGGAGGCGACTTATTTTCTAGGAACCAGGTGAAGATGCCTCAAAATATGCAGGAACAAAAACCACCTCTGCTTCTTCTAGTTCACTTGGCTGATCATAAGCCACTTTTCATGTTTATGGACATAACCGTAACTGTTATGCATTTTCTGATTGTTCAGCTTTCTACAGGGTAACCATATAAATTCCGAAGACGAATACAACATGTGCTATGTTTCCGCTTCCTATCATTCTATGTATCCTCTTCCTCGCAGTTGTTTCTGATGCAGCTACAGCTTCTCCACATCCCATCAAGGTTCTAAATAAAAAATTTAAACAAAATACACATTTTAGTCGTTTCTTCACAGATTTTGCGCCCCGTGTACTCATTTTATGGAGAAGGTTAAAAATATCACGAGCAGTCACTCATTGAGATCGAATGTAAAACGCGGTTGCAGTGTGATTCTTGTGAATCCGTTGCTATGTGGGCCTACAATCGACGTTCGGATGTCCAGTCACTTCAACCACAGTTTCAGCTTTTGTCGACCTACATCGAATGGACTCCTGCTGTGGTAATGTGTGAGAGATTTTTTCTATGCCCCATGGAAGGATTCTTCGGGTTTGGACATCACGACAACAAAGGATAAAAGTTCATATTAAATGTTTATTTTCTTTTCTGTCTTATAAATTAATTGCACATGACACCGAAAAGGAATTGGGAAGAATCTACAAACTCAGCGGAATGCAAAGCAAGTGACTTCGTCTCGCGTGACTTCACAATATTTTCGTGAGTGGATACTGTAGCTGAACTCTCCGGTTGCACAGAATACATCAAATCTGAAGCCATTTTGGATTATTCAAAAGAAGATCGTACTTGGCTCCATCAA
The DNA here is from genome assembly GCA_964036215.1 of Oscheius sp. DF5033. Classification (NCBI taxonomy): domain Eukaryota; kingdom Metazoa; phylum Nematoda; class Chromadorea; order Rhabditida; family Rhabditidae; genus Oscheius; species Oscheius sp. DF5033. The sequence goes on from OZ038413.1 coordinate 6,159,563, forward strand.
AAGCTAATTCTGCCGATCGCATTACCATGCGTTTAGCAACGGAAACATCTGGTACAATTGCCTAAATAAAACAGCAATATTACATGAGAGGACAATCCACCCACCCGAGCCATGATATTAGCCAGTTTGTTGGAATTACAAGTGGTATTTGTATGCGGAATCAGATTAGTCATAGTTCGAACGTTCTTAAAACTTTAAAGAAGAACAAAAGTGTCCTACTCTCATCCTCTTTAATATTAAATTTCTTCTGTTTAAAGTGTTCAGCGGATCCATGAATCCTTCCGTAGAAATTTTACGCCCAAGTTTTGGATATCCTGATGTCTCGCCGCTGTTGATACCAGTGCCCTCCTCGTACTGTTCTTCTGAATGAGGGAAATTATTCATCTGCAGGCCTTTGGTCTTTTTTCGTACTGCACCTTGTGCTATGAATATACAGTTGCGGACAATAGTTTTGGGACACCGCATGCGAGCACATGAATGACGCCATTTTTAGCTTGAAACTGCAGAAAAATGAAAAATGAAGGATAGGATTTTGTAGCATTTTTTCTGCTCTTTAAAACCATATATTCACTTTTGCAGGAAAGGTCCAACAAGCTGACGCATTTCCCATTTCTTTGGCAAAACTCACGATTTGAGGCGGACAATAGTTTTGGGACACCTTCATTTTACACATTTCCTCTTTAATTTTCCAGACTTTTTTTGCTTCACATCATTTATAACAATTATTGCAGCATAGCCAGGCAAAAAAATCGTGGAGAAATCAACAGAAAATGCGACCATGACAACCTCAGATTTGATCTAAATCGCATTCAATTCGTAAGTGTAGCAGAATCCAAGGGTGGAGAGTGAATTATTGAGATTGCACGATATACAGTCGGGCAGAGCTCATCTTGACGAGCATTTTGCTATATTTAACGAATGAGGATGCTAGTGTTTGGCCAACTCTCGGTCGGTCGGACTTGCCAACTATGGAATTTGAATCAATTTCATTCAAAAAAGGCCAATAATGCGCAATCTTCCCGTTTCTCATTGATGGGTTGGCGCGAACCAAGCTTTTCATCAAAGTGTTGCACATCAAAATACTCAGCAAATCGAGCTCTTTACGCTCCCATAGTCGGTTTATCTTATGCTCTTCACAAATTATGGAAATACACCTAAACATCCGAATTGAATGCGATTTAGATCAAATCTGAGGTTGTCATGGTCGCATTTTCTGTTGATTTCTCCACGATTTTTTTGCCTGGCTATGCTGCAATAATTGTTATAAATGATGTGAAGCAAAAAAAGTCTGGAAAATTAAAGAGGAAATGTGTGAAATGAAGGTGTCCCAAAACTATTGTCCGCCTCAAATCGTGAGTTTTGCCAAAGAAATGGGAAATGCGTCAGCTTGTTGGACCTTTCCTGCAAAAGTGAATATATGGTTTTAAAGAGCAGAAAAAATGCTACAAAATCGTATCCTTCATTTTTCATTTTTCTGCAGTTTCAAGCTAAAAATGGCGTCATTCATGTGCTCGCATGCGGTGTCCCAAAACTATTGTCCGCAACTGTATGAAACAGACAGAGAACACTGGACAGAGAGAAAGAGTAAATGGGAATTAACTCCTGTCTAGCTTGCTCTGTCATGTTGTAGTTTGAAGTACTCACTTGGAGCATATGGTGAGGAATACTCTACAGCCGGTAGGACGTTCTCGCTCGTTTTGTACTCCACAACCGATGGAATGGTCTCGGTTAGTGGGCCTGGAGGTACGGGAGGAAGCGGCGGAGGTGCTGTGTCATAACTTGATGCGGCCACAGGCTGTTCAATCTTAAGTGTGAATTATTTCTATTGACACTATAATCGTCTCTAACTATACCCTTAAATATGGTATCTACTTATAAATTCAGTAAATTTATGGTTGCGCAGTTTAAAACATCTGGAAAACTACAAAATGCATTGATGAAATAAAGTCTGCTGCATATTTCATAAGTCAGTTGATAGCTGTCTCTATTTTTACTGTTTGCAGCCTCGTCGAGCAACCTTTGCTGTCTGTTCGAGGTTTCTCAGGAATTTCAGAATAACTTACGATAGGCGGAATAAGTGTGGGTGTTGGAGTTGGTTGAGCGACAACTTCAATTATCCTGAATTAGCAAAGTTGTTTCTAAATTTGGGATGCACCTGTCTTCTTGATATTCTGTCGATGGTGCTACAGCAATAGGCGGTGGAGCATAGCCTTGATGCTGCAAAGAGATCTTTTTTTCACCTTGGGAAAAACATACCACATAACCCTGACTCGCAGCTGGAATATAGCTCGGCTGAGGAACGGCGACGGCGGGAACTGCTACTGCAGGCACAGCTACGGCAGGGATTGCATTGCTACATCCAGTAGTAATGGTGGCTGTGCAGGGTTGAGTCATAACCTGCAGAGACTAGAGCAGTCTATTTGAACAAGTATATAGCAAAGCTACCTCAGATACACCGTATGATGAAGGATAAGAATCAACTTGAGCTGGTACGGCGGGTACTGCTTGCACACCGGTACTCCAATCGCTAGACTAAAAATCAATAATTAGGATAAAACACAGTCAAAATACTGAATATTCTGGACATGGTCCTGGGACTGCACAGGTTGGAACAGGCGGACAAGCCGGAGGAGGAGCACAACCACACGAACAACCACCTCCACCAGATTGTGGGAAGAAGAAAGGAGTCACTGTCATTGGAAGTACCAGAAGTAATAACATTCTTTGTTGTCTTCTAAAAATGGCACTTGAAATCCCGTAAAGAGGCTATCGAAGACAATTTACCCTAGTCAATGAAGATCTCGATGTTATTGCTCATATTTTATTCATTCTAACGTATTTTTGTTAACATCACTTTTTGGTAAAACAGGATTTTGTCCTTACACTTTTCAGTAATTACAATGCCGGATGGGGGTGGCTCGCATATGGAATTATTAATGCGCCGAGAAGATAAAAACAGAAATTGTAGAAAAAAAATAGACAAGGGAATAGGAAAGAATATCTGTCTACCAAGGCGCAACATGAAAATCGGATTGTAGGGATGCTTCGAGGTTACAGATGTGGTCGAGGAGGCGCGACTGCGAAATGAGGCTAAGTCGGTGTTTGAGGCTCGCTCAGCTGTTTACTGGTGCCTTTCCGTTTCGACTGGATTTCTGAGTTTCACGACTAGTTGGCAGCCGCATTCCGGAGACTGACCTAGACGTGGCTCGGAAGACAATGAGGCGCCTCTATGGACGGCTGCGTGTTAATCCCTTGAGAGGATAACTCTCACTGCAACGCCGAACATTGTGTGACGAAACTTGTCCTAAGTACAAAATTCTAAAACAGTTTTAAAAAGTGTAACTGCATTCGATCCCAGTTATTATCGAAGTCGAAGATTGTCAGCGCTGTTGTTGAGATCGCATGAAATCGATAATGTTCCCGTGTACCCCGCGTTATCGCCATGCTTTTTGTACCTAAACGGTGGACGATCTTCTATTTTATTTATATATCTCTATTATATTTATTTTTACTTTTTTCAGCTCGCCCCTTCTATGAATAGAGCCATCAGTAAATTCGTTCGGAGTGGAGTAGGCTCAGAGGACACTGTGATTGTGCTTCTCGGTTGGGGAGGAGCGAAAGATGCACTTTTAAACAAGTATGTAAAACTGTATCATCAACGAGGGTAAGAGGAACCAAAACCATAGTACAGCTTTACAGCTACGATACTGTGCAATTCATTGCCAATTTGAAAAGTATCCCAGGAGGCGAGCCTGTTAAAGTAGGATCGTATCCAAATGTTTTGATTTTTACGTATTTCAGCATAGCCGTGAAGTGTCATCTCTCGCGGAAAATATGAAGATCATCATGAAAGACAAGAAAGTAGCCATCCATTGTTTTAGTATGAACGGCGTGTTTACCCTATGCAATCTGGAATTGCAATACCCTGAATTGAGCCTATTCAAAAATACGGAGGGCATTCTTTTCGACAGGTATAACTTTTTTATCTCAACATTTTTTCCAGTGCCCCTGTAACCTTAGGATTTGATTCTATCGCCACTTTTATGGAAGTTTTGGATTACACATATGCTGACAAGATAAATAACTTCACTTGGACAGAAAGCATTCAATTTAAATTTTATAAATTAGGTCAAGCTTTAAAAATGGCTAAACACCATGCAATTGTGAGCAATGTGATACGGTCTAATCTGCGTTTCAGTTGGCTACCATGTCGGTGTTAGGAATGGATCTCAGCCAGTATAATACTTACGATTTTCTGAAGACTCATCTTGATCTGCCCCATATTTTATCATTTGTATATTCTGACGGTGACTATATCTGCCCGGCTAAGTAAGTCTACATATCTTACCAAAACTTTTCAAGGTACATTGAACCATTTGCCAAATTTCAAATGAAAAGAGGAAAGGATGTTGAGGAACTTCATCTAACGGCAAGTAACAGCAGTGAGCTAATATTTCATAATTGAAGGACTCTGACCACGTACAGCATCTTCGAACGTACCCTAAACAATATGAAAGACTCATCGACAATTTCCTTGCAAAAATAAAAGGCCGATCAAAATTGTGAAAACATTCTGTTGCACCCTAATGCCAGATCCTTCTCAAGCATTCCATGAAATGTCGCATATCCTGTTTTATGAATTAAATCGGGCTGCCTACGCTTTGTCTCTCTAGACTCGTCGTCATTCGTGAATGAACAAGTTGGTAACACACCTATATTATTCTGGTTCAAATTGAAATTGAAATAAAAGTAGCCCATTTCAAGGAACGGAGCACAAGCGCTGATGGGAACATGTGAATTGTGTATTTCCTCGTACAAGAGAGTCGACCAAACTCAAATGATCAATGGTTAATTGTACTCACCGGACACAGATGAATCATCCCAAATAGTGGGATGTCAAAAATCACACGGGTACAATTTTCCCGTGAACAGTTGATGGGATAGTATATAAACGCATCCTTTGCTGAATGTTGTTCTCATCTAGTCCTATACCATATTTTCTTTTTTATGCAACGATGGAACCTTTTAAAGATCCTTTTTACACGTCAGCGTCAGGTGCAAAAATAGTTTAATGACCATGTTTGTTTTTTCGGGTGAAAAAATCCAATACCATTCAATGATTCACATCTTTTAATGTAACCTGGAAGAATCTATAAAAGACCTTCTAGCTGAAAAACCCAAGTATTTTTTTTGAGATGTTTTCTTATTATTGTCCTGTATTATCAGTCAGATAATGATGCGATACAGACGGGGTTCCCCAGGTTGTGATTTGTGCCCATTCGGCGCCAACTGAGGCTGATCTTTTGATGAGTCACAACTTGATCGACAATTTTTATTCGACCCCCTCACCTTCCCTTTTGTAACACCGGCAAAGGCCTCTCCGATTGCCAGCAGGATTCTGCCCAATAATGAACACAGACGGTAAATGATTTATTTCTCCACTGTACCATTGTTTTTCCCTGTCTGTCGTGAGGCAAATAAATCACGAGCAGTAACGCCTAGCGCAATCTGAATCATTTGTTTGATTTCAGTATGTCGAGTAAATCTGCTACTTTAGACTTCTTTTCATTTTTATCCCAGCGTCACTCATTCGTTCCCTAACTATTTGAAATAATTCACACATAAAATTTTAGAGCCATCGGAAATGGATTATCTTTCTTCTCCAAAGGAGGAAGTCAACGTGGTAGGTAATTTTTGTATAAAACGAAGGAATCCATACAGAAAATTCCGGCGATCGCTGGTCCGTTTGAATTTGCTCTACGATTTACGGGACTTGACCTGAGGAATCTCTCTACAGCAAGCAAAATATGTAAAGGAGTCCAAGTTTTATTGGCGCTTGCAATCTGCATTGTGTTCTTCTTAGGAATTATAGCCATAGGGGGTCAGGAATATAAAGTAAGACCTTCCTAGTTGTATGTAGTCATACGTTCAGCCATTTACTGTAACCTGGGCAGATGTTAATCTGACCTCAATGCTGTGTGCATATGCTTTTGCTTGTGCAATTTGTCTCATATTTTGGACGAAAGACAATTTCTTGAAGGAGTATCAAGGGGAACTTGCTAAAACGCAAAATCTTCGAGTAAGAAACATCGAAATCATAAAAGAATCAGCACAAGCAGAGAGAACCCAAGGAAGAGTTGGACAGTTATCGAAGCATACATATTAAATGTACGGTGTTCAGTGCACTTTTGATAGCAATTTGGGGGCTATGCTCACAAAAAGGATTACTTTATGAACCGACTAAGAAGACCTACAACGGGACGGAGCATATACCGTAAGAAGCCAACATGAGCGTAATCATGATCAGCAGGTTACACGTTTCCAAAGACAATATGTTCGGTCTTCAACCCATTGTCTATGTGTGGATGGGAGTCATCTCGGCTATAGCAACTTCCATTTACTACCTGGCTCATGAACATTTACGAAGAGAGTTTGAATATTTTAATGAGGAATTAAAGAAAGCGTCCGATGCTCACGAATTTACTGTAAGTTGCAGCAATTTATTCGACAACGTTCCCTTTAGAATGTTGACACTTTTCTGGAATTTGGTACACGGCACAGATCTCTCATAGGATTACTTCATCTTTTGAACTCTCATCTTGGCAAAATGGCCATGATTAACAGCTTTACGGCTGGGAGTGCAATGTGCTTTTCTATTTATATAACCATGGGGTAAGTAATAATTGAACACGCAGTACAATGATATTTAGGTTCATGAAGCATCTTACGGTACCGTATGCTATTCTTCTGTGCACACTGAATCTTGCCGCAGCGCATCTGCTGACAATTGTGATAGCAGAGCCTGCAAAGATACAAAAGCAGGTGTACCATACTAAGAAGATCTTGTTAGAGGATACAGATTTGCCAGAAACTATTGAACAAAAGGTGTATAACCTGTTCTTGCATACATACTGCTAATTTCCAGATACTCAGCTCATATAGATTATTTATTGATAGATCTAATAATTGTTCAAAGGTTCATCTATTGGGAGCCATAGCTGTACATAGAAAAACGGGTCATTGGGTAAAGAAACAAGAAAAATATACACAGATTCTTAGATGATGTTCCTCGTGCCGAATATTGCCACGCTGCTAGCATTTGGCGCGAAACTGGCTGGTGTCATTGAAGTATAAAAGACAAAAAGTATAATCTATTGTTATCTACCGGGTCAATAAAGTCTTCTCACAATGCTTAGTATTAATACGTTACGGGCCATTGAACTATGTCTTTAACCTTGAACGTCAGGGAGAATATCCTCCCCGCGTCACCTAATTCCCCCATCTTCCTCCATCGACAACCTAGTTATGCTTCTCAAACTGTTCTGTTAAAACAACATCAGACCAAATGGCATCCTTCTTGTTTCCTTGGTTACCGATTTTGACTCTCTTGCGCAGTCTGCCATATTTACCAATGCCGTAGGGCTTTCTTTGAAATCATGCGGCTGTGAAATCATACCGGTCAGCTAAAAACTAGACTGACAAAGGCGGCACACCATTTTATGTCTATCCGCCAATGGCAAATATTTTTTAAAGCGAGTCTGTCCATTTTGACCCTTTGCTGCAATTATCCAGTGGCCTCTCCAAAATTACCGCGCTGTCATCGCTCGTTGCCAGTTATTACTGGATCAGTTTGGCAGCAGCCGAAGGACTGGATTCTTTTTAACCCTCTTTGCATAGATTTGTCTCCCCCTGAAGACTTTTAACTGGGATGACAGAACCGGTGTTAAAGGGCCTCCTCCCATTGACTAGCCACTTAAGGATTTCCCCCCACATGATATCCAGAGACACTTTGTCTCTATATACCACTTATATTTGACATCCACTCTTTACTACATTATTTAAACAAAGCCGAATGCTTTTTTCTGCTGTCTCCATCTCTGTCATGAAATCGGAGAATGCCTACAAAAACTAACTGCTCCTCCAGGTCAGCGGAGCCAAAAGCCGCAGCTTTTGTTGTCTCACGCTTTGGTCACTCGTCGGAAATGACGCCTCACACACGCGCCCAGCGCATTTTCCACTCTTACGGCCGAACCTAAGCTGCTCCTTTTTGTTTGTTATTAACGCTGCAGATCTTCAAATTGTCTACTTCAGATCCCCCACGAGCATGGAGTTTCTTCCAGGACCAAAAGTTGTCATAGAACCGGTACATTGTAGAATTATAAATCTTGATAAAGCTTTCAGAGTGTTCCTCAGGTTGGCGGTCCATTTGAAATTGCCTTACAATGGAGCGGATTCGATTTAAATCAAAGTAGTGACAAAGGAAAACGGGTACTTCTCATCGTCACGACAACTATTTGTGTTCTTCTCTGTACATTTTTTTTAGCTGTCGTAGCGTTGACCCTTTTTAAAGATGCTAAGGTTTGTTACGGTTCAAACAGAGTTAAATCACTCTTGCAGCCTTTGACAATAATGTGGGCTGATCTAAACGTACACCTTGTTCTATCCATCTACGCTTTAGCATCGGGAGTTTGTTTGGCTTCCTGGACAAAAAAGGGATTTCTCGAAACATTCCAAAGGGAGCTGGCGAGATTAAGAACATTGAGAGTAAGCGGTTGATTTCTTCTTTAATACACGTTACTAGGTGTTACCGAACGACACAATTGACAACTTCAAACCGCCCATGATAAAGGCTCTAATATTTAGTGTTCTACTAATTTCCGCATGGACATTAGCAGCTGTCAGGAATATTTTCTACCAGCCCGTTATGCCGGCCTTTAACGCAACGTATCCCGTACGGTAGGTTCTACATAATGAGATATACAGTGGTATTATGCAGATTTGTCATTAGCTGGCGTAACTTATATGGTACAATGCCAGTCATTTTTATATGGATGGGTGTTGCGTCAGCCATTGCCACTTCCATTTACTGGCTTGCTCATGAGCATCTCAGAAGAGAGCTGACATATTTTAATGAAGAACTTGTAAAAGCTTCGCGATCACAGCAACTAACAGTGAGATTCCTTTAACTAAAAAAGTGTGTCTAGTTGCCTGACGTGTTCGCTGCGTACGGGAGACGACATTTAGACTTGATGGCTCTTTTGCAACATGTCAACACTCACTTGGGAAAACTCGCCATGTGGGCTGGGCTCTGTGCGCTTGCATCAACGGCGCTATCCATCTACGTTGTAATGAGGTCGGTAGGAGATTGTAAAATTAGACAAAATTCAGTTATAATCGGGTCTTAACCGTACCGTATTTGGTTCTTCTATGTTTATGGTGCCCGTTGGGCGTTGCCATGTTGATGATTATTATGGGTGAACCAGGAAAAGTTCAGGAAACGGTAGTATTCTTATGTATCCTTTTTCTAAGAAGTTGCCAGATCCACCAGACTAAAGCGATCCTTCTGGACGATGTGACTCTCCCCTTAGCTACGGATCAGCGGGTAAATTGTTACAGAATTAATCAAAAGCCTCTTCCAGATCCTTAGTTCTTATAGAATGTTTATGGATAGATGCAATGGTTGCTCTAAAATGTATTTACTTAATGCTATCCCCATTGGACGACTGACTTTCCACATGGTAGGAGGCTTACAAACAAATCATCAGAATATTCAGGCTATTTTCCTTGCTCCAAATGTTTCAATTTTATTAACATTTATTGTAAGACTGATTGGTTTTGCACCCTCATAATTCTACATCATTTGTGGATACTCAAATAAATTTCTGATAGATATAATTAGATAATTGTCTTATATGGTTTCAATGACGATCTTTGTACCCTTCCCAGTAATTTTATTGACGCGTTCACCCCAGTCTAGCATTGTCCCAACAATCAAAATACGCTTTGTCGATAAGACAATCGCGGTCTATTGCCATGTTCTCTTTTCTTCCAAGTTTTTAGCAACATTTTTATTTCAGTAATGACCATCAAAGCAGTTATTTTTGATATGGGGGGAGTTCTCATTCCAGCCCCGATGACAGAATGGGAGAGTAAGAATTATTAAAGCATTAACATAATAGAAATTAGGACTGGAAGATGAGTATGATCTTCCAAGAGGTTCTATTGTAAAAACTTTGCTGGGAACAGATATGAAGGATCATTTTAAACGTTTGGAAAGAGGTGAAACAACCTGCGAAGATTTTGAGCCTCTGTTCACACATGTCTACAATACTACGGTGAACAGTCCAGCTGCGAGGTAACCACATTTTAGAACGCTAGAAAGGGCGACATTATCCCTATATTCTCAGCATTCGTCCACCAAATTAAACATTTTCCGATCATTCCTGAAATGGCGGAGCTTTTAACGGTATCTGCCATTTAATTTCCCTTCAATCCGTTCAGACTCTTCGAGCCACTGGGATTAAAACCATTTTGGTAACAAATAATTTCTTCGCTGATCGGGCACGCCGCCTTCCAACAATACCTCAAGTTGTGCCAGGATACTTTGACACTGTCATAGAATCATGTCGAGTTGGTTTGAGGAAACCCGATAATGCGATTTACCATCTGGCATGTGAAAAGTCAAAGGCGAAACATGAGGAGTGTCTGTTCCTTGACGACCTTGGAGTCAATCTTAAACCAGCAAAGCAACTTGGCATTGCCACGATTAAGGTGCGTCGCAGCTGATCGTAAATCGATTTTTGAATAGGTCACTTCCCCATCTCAAGCAGTCGCCGATGTGAAGAAAGTCATTGGAGTGAATTATGATTTCCCGCCGGAAACTAGGGATTGTATCCAAAGTATGTTCTCCTATTTATTTTTGATATTTTTCTAGGAGAACTTCTTGACGAGAAAAAGCTCATGCAATTTTTGGGAACGAAACTTTCTATAAATGGAAATGATATTGTCATTAGGAAATTTCGTCACGGCCAGAGCAACCCAACATATTACATAAAATTTGGCGGCAAAGAGCTGGTTTTACGAAAGAAACCCGTAGGTTGCTCTGCTTTTTGTAGCAGAAATATTTTAGAGTGGCAAACTTTTACCAAAAGCTCACCAAGTTGACAGGGAATTTAAAATCTTGAAAGCTTTGGATGGTCACGTACCTGTTCCCAAAGTTCTTCTTTATGATGAAGGGTGAACATTTTTTTCAGTGTTTGAAAGGAAAATTTATAGCTTATTGGACACACCATTTTATGTTATGGAATACACAAAAGGTCGTCTGTTCCTTGATCCTTCGTTGAAAGGATTCACTGTAAAGGATAGGCAGGAAATTTACAAAGAAGCTATCCGTGTCCTGGTAAAAATCCATACAACAGACTACAGAAAAGTAGGTCTAGGAGATTATGGTCGCAGTGGTAGGCTTTACCAATTTCCTTTAAAAAATATGAGTTAGATGGTTACATGGAAAGGAACTTGAAAAGATGGATTGGGAATTTTGAAATGGCAAAGACTGAAGACATCCCCGAAATGGATCAGTTGATCAAGTATCTTAAAAATAATCTTCCAAAAAATACTACAGCCACAATTGTTCATGGAGACTTCAGGTACGAGAAATCTCTATAATTCTGTAAGATTTAGACTGGATAATCTGATTTTCCATCCCACTGAGAATAAAGTAATCGCTGTTTTGGATTGGGAGATCAGTACCATTGGCGATCCAATTTCTGACTTGGCTACATTTATGCTTACTCATTATAATGCCACACGGAACTCTGTAAGACACGTGTCTGGTTTAAATTCTGTGTTTTTCAGTTGATGCCAGGGCTTGGACATCTAACCGAGTATCAGCTCAAAAAGCTCGGAATTCCAAATGTTACAGAATGTCTGCAAACATATTCTTTGTTCTCAAACACACCAACAATTGATCAGAAAACGTGGGTCTTCTATATGGCTTTTGTCATCTTCAGATTTGCTAGTATCCTCCAAGGTATTTTTGCATATCTACCGTGTATCACAGTTACAGGTGTATATATGAGATCGTTGTTGAAGAACGCATCCTCGACAGATGCTGGCCAATTAGCCCCAGTACCTCGAATGCTGGCCTCTAGTGGATTGACTCTTATCAAACAAGTAGACGACAACCATAAATTTGGTAAATTATCTTCATATTTCTAATATTAAATTTAGGAAATCTGTTGGTTGCTCCTTCCACATTATCAGAAAAAGCTAAGAAATTATATGATACAGTTAGGGACATAGTACACAATGATATTATTCCTTTGGAAAGGGAGCTAAATCATTATTATACGGGAGATCATAAGTGGACGCCTAATCCAAAATTGGAAAAATTAAAGGTATTTAGGTTAAAGTTGTAGTTTCATCCAGGGTCATTTACAGGAAAAGGCTAAAGCAGCTGGGGCGTGGAATCTCTTTATATCTGAGCATATCGACCCAGAAAAGAAATTTGGAGCCGGGCTGACTAATGTAGAATACGCACATATTTGTGAGCTTATGGGAAGATCCATTTATGCACCCGAGGTACATGGCAAGCGCAGTCCAAAATAGAACTGTCCTAGATCTTTAATTGCCAAGCTCCTGATACAGGAAATATGGAGGTCCTCATAAAGTATGGTAGTGAAGGACAGAAGGAAAAATGGCTTGTCCCATTGCTGGAAGGCAAAATAAAAAGCTGTTTCGCAATGACTGAACCTGATGTGGCTAGTAGTGATGCGACAAATATACAGGTAGCTCGTCTGCGTTTCAAATATCAGCTAATATCAGGGTTCAATTGTAAAAGCGGGAAATGAATATGTCGTCAACGCTAGGAAATGGTTCACTTCAAATGCTGCTCATCCGGATTGTAATATCTGTATTTTTATGGGAAGAGTAGCTGGTGAAAAGGTTGGTTAATCCGTAATATTGTCGATTATGTTATAGAAATCGCGTCTTTTCCAACAATCGATGTTACTTGTCCCAATGAAGGCAGAGGGAGTTAAAATTGTAAGAAATCTCCACGTGTTAGGAGCCCAAGATCCACCAGGTAAGTCATATTTCCATAGGATTCTAAGATTTCTCACAGCTGGTCATTGTGAAGTTCTTTTTACAAATGTTCGAGTACCCGAGGAGTACATGATTCTCGGTGAGGGTCGCGGATTTGAGATTGCACAAGGGCGCCTGGGGCCTGGAAGAATTCACCACGCCATGAGATTAATTGGCCATTCTGAAAGGGCTATTGATCTGATGAAAGAAAGGGTATTGCAAGCTTTTACTACCAACATCAAATTATAGATAAGTTACCGGGTAGCTTTCCGCAAAAAGCTGCAGGAATTCGACTCTCTCAGGAAAGATTTAGCCCTGAGTCGATGTGAGGTTGAACAGGCACGCCTTCTAGTACTCAAGGCTGCACACATGATCGACACTTTAGGCAGCAAGGTATGGGACATCTTAACAAGATCAGAATTGGATTATAGGCAGCTCAGTCAGAAATAGCTATGATCAAAGTAGTCGCCCCGAATACAACTCTGGCTATTGTTGATCGAGCAATACAAGCCCATGGTGCTGCTGGACTTACTGAAGATACTCCTCTATCTCAATTCTACATTTCAGCGAGGTATGTAGCGTCTGTTTCCATGAATAATCCCCTTTGAGATCCCTGAGGCTCGCTGACGGTCCCGATGAAGTTCATCTAGAAACGATTGCTAAACATGAACTACACAGCAGACTCTAGTCAAACTATTTAATGTATTTAGTCAATTAAATGTATTTAGTCAATTGCGCATAAATCTTAATTTTAATTTGCTCATGGACAAGTCCAAGGATTCCAATCTATTTGTGACATCATCGACCTTTGTTATTCTGCTGCGTTGCTGGGTTATAATTGGCACTGTCGTCTGCCACACCTCTCAATTTGTCCTGATAACCTCTCGAGAGGATGCCATCCCCTATAACATATCCATAACAAACAATATTTCTTCCTTGGTTTGAGCCAAACTTTCAGATGGCGCGTATTCCTTATGTACTACTAGCTGCCATTGTGTGTGATCTGTACTTCGCTGTTTATTGTAAATTGTGCAATGTGAAGGCAGGAAGGGTGAACTATCTGCACATGTGTGCTCTTCAGTAAGTATTTTGTATAACCTTACCATGTTTTAGAATTCCACCCAAAGTCTTCTTCCTGTCGGCTATGCTTCTGTACGGATTTGAAATCCCTTACTACGAGCTAATTTGTGTTCTTCTTTACACGATCGTATGTAAGCTGCAGTATTTAGTCACAGCTAATCAGGTTTAGCATATTATCGTCTACCTTTCTAGTAGATGTTTTAATAATTTAAGTATTACGGGCTGGGCTGACTTCTTCGACTGATACTTTGCAGCTGATCAATATAGTTCATATCTACAAACCCCTATTCAAAAGATTTGTGAAAATAAAGTTGCCCCATATACCACGCAATTTTAATGAGCCATGCTTGAGTTCTTTTCAGTGAAATCAAATTATTTTACTTTTAAATGGAAAGACAACCACTGAACCCTAAAATTTAAATCAGTGCTGCTCTCCTGAACCCATCAAGATCACATCACTTTTATGAAAGAAATAGGTGGATTTGCCCAAATCCCGCCTCTACATAAATATTAGTCTTCTGGTTTCTGATACAGTATGAATTTTCATTTATGAGAATGACTGGTTGCTGTTCCAAGGATGTTCTTTAATTGCCAGTATTCAATCCAACTTTCTCATACCATTATGTGCATGATCAGCCCTTGATTCGACGTTTCTCGACCTGTCTTTAATTTTATTATTCATCCAAAGTTTTTATCAGCTTGCAGCATCTCCAACTTCTCTTGACCATGCGGTTTTTCCTGGTTTTCTTATCATTGCTGGCTATCGGCTGTAACGCGTTTAGACTTGGTATGTAATTTGGTAAAAGTTTACATCCCTGCAGGTTTCCCAACTATCAGCAAGCTAAAAGATGATGGAATAATCCGGGCCGCTCCTTCTCCGACTTTACCTCCTCTTCGATGGCGGCCATCTGTTCCTGGTATGATCTTCCATCGCCTTAAAAATTTTAATTTTAGGAAGATTTGCTTCACGCCAAAAAACAATCCAGGATTGGATGGAACGTCAAGAAATTATCCGCAGAGGGTAATACAAAAAAAAATAAAACATTGTTGACATAAAAGTTTTTTGTTGTTTTATACGTGAGGATCATCTGCTTGACGTGTGGGTGCATCTCTGTATGTTGGCAAAGATGACATCCCTCATGTGTCCAACGGCTGGCCGCGGGCTGACAAGCCGATAACGGAAGCACCTGTTTGTCCACGGGCTGGCCACTCGACTGTCCGCGCACTCGCTTCCCTATCGAGAGCCGCAAAAACTCAGCCATCGTCGTGTGAATGCTCACTGCGTAACTGGAACGGCCGATTACAGAATAAACAAGGAACTAATCCGATTTTGTTCGGCGAGAATAAACTGCTTGAAGCACTTGACTTCCATGACCAAGCTGCCTTTCAGAAAACTGTCGTCCCATTTTTTCCGCCTTCCACTTAGTGTCCGCAGCGCTTTCTCTTAAAAAACTTAGTTTGTCTATGTTGCCAGCTGGCTATTTCTGATTTCTACCAATTTGCTAGCATCTATACAGTAAGACATATCCTGTTTGGAATCATCTCCCCCAATAATGAAAGTGCTGCCTTTGGCGTAAGTTTTGTAAGGTCGACAAAGGAGGTAAGAAGTATATTCAAAAGAGGCCCTGCAGCACGAACTTATAAAAAGTGCCTAGTTCCTCTTAGAATACTATAGTAATCCTATCTCCCGACCCATTTTTTGCAAAACACTTGTTCGACAAAAGAACACTAAACAAGTTCAGTAGTAGATTGTAAGCCCCAATAGTTCTTAGATACTTTTAAAGTATGTCGACAAACTCACGCACAAGAACAGTTTTTGCGTGGAAAGAGGTGACTTGCTTGTTCGCAGACTATCTTGCAGAGTACAGACATTTCCTTGTATGGTGTTCGCGCCAAGATGCGCCAAGAGCAGTAGTTGGTGAGTTGAGTGGTTGATCAGGTCACTATGAGGCTAAGTGCGCTTGTTATGAGTACACAAACATGCCTAACACAGATCATCCTAGCATACAAAATCCTTCTTTCAGAAGATGTCGATAGTAATTATAGTAGAAATAATCCGTCATTTTTTGACTGTCAAGAAGCTTTGCTTCTTCCAGACCACCTATAGAATTTTTTACCGACCAGCTTAAG
Source organism: Oscheius sp. DF5033 (assembly GCA_964036215.1). Classification (NCBI taxonomy): domain Eukaryota; kingdom Metazoa; phylum Nematoda; class Chromadorea; order Rhabditida; family Rhabditidae; genus Oscheius; species Oscheius sp. DF5033. The sequence goes on from OZ038413.1 coordinate 6,175,634, forward strand.
AGGATGATAGCCCGATGATGTGGGAATGACCATCACCGGAGGGCGACTGTTTGTCAAGCGGAAGTTCTTTTTTGATTGGCCGACGCGCAAGTCAAAGGGCGGATAGGTAAACGTGACCGCCATTCACCAGTGGATTAGGCGCCAGCAACTATCGCCTCCTATGGTCACGACATCCTTTGACAAAGGCTTTTTGTTACTTTTCGCAACTAACTGAACCACTTGTCCTTTTGAGAAGGACAATGTCAAGGAGTTCATAATCCTCCTGTTCTTTCTTTGTTGACTACGCGATGTCTGAAAGGCAAAAAGTCGTCTGGATAAGGTTTACGCTAGCCCTTCTAGGGACGGGGCACGCCCTTAAGCAATCTTGAGCCAGTTTTCAATAAAGCTGTTCTCCGTTTAGACAGAACATCTCCAAGTCGAGTGGATGTGCATGTTTTCGGTCAAACATACGGTCAGGATTGGCGCAGACGTAATGAGGGTGGTCCACTCAAGATAAGTTTCTGCCCTGGACGTCATTTTTGCCACTTCCGTGCTCCTAGAGCTCTTTCCAAATGTTACAGCTTTCCTTCTAGGTTTCCTTCATCACTTATTGCATACCAATAATGCTCGGTAACGGCGTTTAAAATGCTCAGATCCATCCTCATTTTTTCCTCTTTTTTTTCAGCAGAACTGTTTTTTTTTATTTTGCGTGATTGTCTCGTCTTAGACCACCCTCTGTCTATGTTTTTCTTACGAGAGAGCGAGGTCTCCCACTCAGTTCCGGAAAGCCGTCGCCGCTGGCGGTTCGTCTCGAGGAAGACGATCTGACCGGTGTGACGTAATGCCGTTCGGCTGTGTGCTTGTCTTTTTTCGGCGGACCAACCGGTCCGTAGAGCCCTGCCTCCGCCGCTCCTTGCGCACTGTTTCATCCGAGCCGCCTTTTTGACCCTTGCTCAGAGTTGTGTGTCTGAGACATCCTTATCTCATGAATGGCATCTGCCTTTTTTTTGCCCGTTTCCTTACATGATTAGATTTCAAGTCAACAGACACGGGTAAGATTATTCATCATGTATACTGCGCTACCGTAAAATAAACTTTCAACAAATTTTCACTTCCGCTGTTTCAGTTATGATTTTTTGGGCAGTGCAAGAGGAGTAGTGTCTTGCAAAAGTTTTCAGTGTTAGTCCAAAATGACAACGAAGAGCAGCAGTGAGAGATAGTTCGTATCCCGAAATTTATAAAATTGGTTTCGTAAAATTAGGTAACGCATTTGTTTCAAAGAGGCCACACCCTATTCTCAAAAACTATTTCATATAGTTTTTCTTGATCCAAGGTCCTCCCTGAGTCATATTTGTTGTCTCACTCTCTGCATTCTTGTTCTTCTCGTCACGCATTTCTTGCGCATGCGTAATCTGTTGAAAATCTCAGGGTGCTCTCTTTAGCCATATGTCACTGGCGCGTTGACAAACGGTAGCCGGATCGTTATGCACCCTAACGTGAAAAAAAATCATTGCTGCTCCAAAAAATAAAGTTCTGCTACCGTGCCCAATAGTCCTTGTGCCGTTGTACGGTGGCTGAGCTTGCTATACTTGAATCCTCGAACAGAAAGCATTTTTACCCAACTCTATCATTTTTTTCGTTTCTTTTTGTCTTTGTGGCTTATTCTGTACTCCTAACGCTTCATGCTATATAACGCCCTTAATTTAAGAGTTTCGGCTTATCTTCCTTTTACATTTTCATATCCTGGCGGATTTTTTCTTGCAAAAACAGGACGTTTTCTTTCTACATCTTCGAATTCTTCTTTATCTGGTCTGCTCTCATGTTCTTTAATTTACAGGGCGCGATGGGGCAGCGTACATTCTTGCTGCTCCTCATAGGCGCGCTTCTCGCAGCCGGAGACGATTCCGGCTTCCTAGCCGCCATGAAAACGATTATGTTTGGGAACGAACAGGTCTTTTGCTCTTCTCACGTTACGAAACAAAAATTCTTATAGACAAATAGGACATCATCACAAGATTCTGTAATACAGCCGGCCCCACCCAGTGGTGGCTACTCTTTTCATCAATATCAAAGTAATTCCCGACAATTAACGCCTTCCGGTAGTTCCTGTACCCTTCCACAACAAATCGGTACTGGTCCCTATAGGATTCCAAGATGGTTTATTGTTTTCTTTTCTATATCATTGTAGTATTTTAGGTATTTCAACCCTGCACGGGGACGATGCGAACTTTTCTACTGGTCAGGTTGCTGTGGAAATGGCAATAATTTCCAGACATTCCAAAGCTGCCAAAATATTTGTGAAGGTACACTAGTTTTTTTTCGCATTTCTTATTCATAATTCTCCTTCGTCACTTCATTACAGTAGTCCCAACTTTCAGCTTCCCTATTCCCCTTTTAATTTGAAGCTTCTCTTCTGTTTCTTTTAGTTCTATCTTCAGTTACCAGACCCGTTTCACTCCCCGCGTGTTCCTGTTGCCTCCAGCCGTTTTCATTCGGCTATGGAGGTCAATTTTTGACTCGTTTCTACTTTGACACCAATACATGGAGCTGTAGACCATTTATTTATGGCGGAAGAGGTGGCTATGGGAATACCTTTGACAATGAAGCGCAATGTACCAACAAATGTGTCCCGCCGATACAGTTGCCGACGCCACCTCCATATCTACCAACCTCTCCTCCAGGTCCTAACTCAAACTTTCTTTCGCTGCCGCTCTTTTTCCTTCCCCTCTCGTCCCAAATATCCATGTAATCTGCTGATTCAGGTACACATATTGCTTTCCATCCATTTATCATTCACCTACGAGTGTTGTGTTGTGCTTATACCATTTTATTTTGCTACATAACCCAGTGTGTTTTGTTTGCAGTCGATCCCTGTAGTCAAGAAAAAGAAGCCGGCGTCGGAGCTGTCCAACTCCAACGCTATTTTTTCAACAAAGAAACGAGACTCTGCGAGGAATTTCAATATTTCGGCGGAGGAGGAAACAGAAACAATTTCCAAACGCTGCAGGAGTGTCAAACACAGTGCCCAGGTGTGCACGTCTGATGAAACTACGGGATAGCATGAGAAGTGGTGTACCCCTTGGTTTATAACTAATCATCCGATTGCTCTAACTTAATATTTGGGAATTGGTTATGGGTTGTTTTGTATTCATCTCAATGTGTGTTACAGAATCGCCAAACCCATGTGCCGTTGCTACTACTGGACCTCTTACTCCTTGCAATCCTGGAGCAAACACCTGTGGAGTCGGTTATTACTGCCATGTTGGTGCTGTTTCACAAACCACTGTCTGCTGTCCTAAGCCCTGTAAGTCTCGTTCGCTCTGTGAAAAGGATTACTTTAGCAGCCGTGGACAAATGCCAGCAGCCTTTGAATATCGGTATTGGAAATGCCAATGTCCAGAGGTATGCTTATTTATTTGTCAACAATAAGTGTCTAGGTGGTATTTCAATCCGCTGACCCAGCAATGTCAAGCCTGTACCTACAGAGGTCTCCAAGGAAACGAGAATAACTTCCTCTCCAAACAAGAATGTGAATCCTCTTGTCTGAGTGAGTTCTTTCATTTACATTACCGATTTCTCAGTCAATCCCTGCCGAGTGGGAACTCCTTATCGTTCCCAAGGTGTCACCGTCCAGTGTTCTGCAGCCAATCCCGCAGTCTGCCCAGCTGGTTATTATTGTCACATCGGAGCTGATGCCTCAACATCCGTATGTTGCCAGGCTCTCGGTAAGCTAGCACGTTTATCATGGGAACTGGTCTTTAACAAACAACCGTCAAAAGATAACATGTAACTAAACTAATTGCATGTCCAGGGGGGAATGGGTATATTTCTTATTTCAGCACACAGCATGCATACAGGTTACTCATAATGGTGGTGAAGGAGGGAATATTGGCAGGTGGGTACGGTGTATGGTCACTTATACGCAACTTTGATTCACTATCTCGGTTTCCGTCATGTCTGCATGTTGCCTTAGTTTGAACTGGTAAAATCGCTTTTATAGGCGGTAGCCCCTGTGAAGAGAATATGACACAGGGCGAAGGAGATGGCGCTTTAACAAGATTTTATTATGAACCAATCCAACGAAAATGCCTCGCTTTCAATTATTTGGGATCAAAGGGTACTAGGAATAATTTCTTGACCAAAGACGCTTGCGAGGTAGGCGTACGATCAGTGTTTGCATAAATGATTTTTGAGGCCTCTTGCCCCGTCTGGGTAAATCCTTGCGCCGTAGGACAGCCAATTCTAACTATGGATCATAAGCCATTCCTTTGCCATCAAGGGGCACCATGTCAAAGTGGATATTTCTGTCACCTTGGTTTTGACGATGCGACAACTGTCTGTTGCCCCTCGGAAGGCGATCCGTGTACACTCCTGGTAAAAGAAGGACATGGAACACAGTCAATGAGCAGATGGTTCTATAATCAACAGACTAGACAGTGCCAACCATTCACATATAAAGGTACTGCTATCACCCTTTTAAAATGATTTCCTTAGGAATGGGAGGAAATGAAAATAACTTTTTACTGCGTGAACATTGCGAATCCACTTGTCCTGTGTGGATTAACGCATGTCCAACTGGTGATCCTTATCTTCTTCCTAATGGCAGGCCACAGCCATGCGACGCTTCTGTCCAAGACTCTTGTCCAGTTACACACTGGTGTCATCCAGGCCCGGACGCTTCAACTACCATGTGTTGTCCAGGAAAGACTGATCCTTGTATGCAAGCCATGTCCGAAGGCGAGGGTCCCCTGTCATTAACAAGATTCTCCTTCGATGCTGCTAGCAGACAATGTGTTGAATTCATTTTCAAAGGACTGAAAGGAAACTCCGTAAGGCAGCAGACATTGTGAAGACTACCGCCATTTAGAATAATTTCCGGACAAAAGATGAATGTGAAACCAGATGCCCTGTGCAAGTCAACCCTTGCCCCGTATCTTTTAATTCTCTTCGGCATTCAGTAACTTGAGACGACTTCACATTATGTTTGTTTCTAGGTAAAAATAGTGCCATGTTCGGCCAGTCTGACCTGTCCAGACAAACAGTGGTGTCATGTTGGAGAGACGAAGGAAACAACTGTCTGTTGTCCAAATGCGGTTGCGGATCCTTGCACGGCGCCCCCTCGAAATCCAGGAGTTGGAGAGTTTCATGCCACTCGTTGGGCATTCGATGGTGCCACTAGAAAATGTGTTCCTTTCGAATATAAGGGTATGAAGGGAAATGCAAACAATTTCATCAGCAGAGAAACCTGTGAGAAGCGATGCCCAGGTAATTACTGACCTTTGCTGGTACTAACATCGTTCTAGTCTTTGAAAACCCTTGTAAATTGGGAGAACCGTACGCAGTGAGAAATCGCTACCAGCAGTGTAGCCCTCAGTCACCTTGTCCGGCTGCTCACTATTGTCATGTCGGAGCCGAAACCAACTATTGTTGTCCAATGCTCGGTAGGTTAATGCATTTTGGTAGGTTTGGGTAAGTTGTGTGTCGCTTATTAACGTGTGCTGTGAAAAGACCAGTCCAAATATTTGAGTTTATCTCTGGGTTGTTATTACAAACCTCAATTCAGGTGGGGATCCATGCGGTCAACCATTGGACAGGGGAACCGGTGGCTCCCAACTGACCAGATGGTACTGGAACATGCAGCAGCAGTGTTGCCAGCCATTCAGTTACTGTGGAATGAAAGGAACGCAGAATAACTTCCTCAGTCAACAGGACTGCGAACGAACATGCTATGGTGGGTAGAGTACCCGCGTGTTTTCCTTTACATATTAACGGAGTGTACCCCATCCTTCAGAACTCGACAACCCTTGTGCCCTTGGTGAGCCTCAAATGGGCTCTGACAACCGTCCCCTTCAATGTTCCCTCCAGGCTAACACGTGTGACGGAACCCATTGGTGTCATTTTGGTGCCAACCAAGCCACCACTGTATGTTGTCCTGGTAAAGGTACCCGTTTCCCCAAAACCCAAAAACCTCAACCTCTAGTGGAACCACCCAACGTTTGCCAGCAACCTATGACGGTAGGAACAGGAGACGCTAACCTTCCCAGATGGTACTATGACTCGACAACTAGACAGTGTAAACAATTCTTCTACAAGGGAAGGACAGGAAACCAGAATAATTTCTTGTCTGAGCAGGACTGTGAGCAGACCTGTCCTGGTGAGCGTTTACTTTACATATTCACACATGAAATTATCTTAAAACGACTTACAGAGAAGTTATCTAAATATTATATTATCACAATTATTCAGCATTTTTGAGTCAACACAAATATTCTAAACTGTTAAAGTATCTAACCCTGCTTCAGTATTTGTAAACGTCTGCCCAACGGGCACTCCACAACTGGACAACACTGGCAGACCCATCCCCTGCACTTTTGGAACTGACTCTTGCGACTCCTCTCACTGGTGCCATTTGGGACTTGTTCCTGATGAGTATCAATGCTGCCCCGGTGCACCCACAGTACCTGGTGCCTGCCAGGGATTACCTTTTGCTGATGGCGAACTTGGCGCGGCTGCTCCCCCCGCTACCCGATACTACTATGACCAGTCTACCATGTCCTGTAAACAATTTATCTACAACGGAAGGAGGGGAAATCAAAACAACTTCTTGACTAAGGAGGACTGCGAGGCTACTTGCAACGGTGATTCGCTGTGCGATCGCTTCTACTCTATCAGTATTAGAACACTTTCTTTTCTGCTTGGTTCTGCTTCTTCTCCTAGCCGCCCTTTTAAAATATTTCTTCTTCTAAGGTCATCTACTCTTTTCAGTCTTCACGAATCCTTGTAACCAACCGATTCCTCTACCTCCACAGACATGTTCTGTCGGAGCAAATACTTGCGGACCTTCTTCTTGGTGCCATATTGGAGCTACACCCGATACAACCGTCTGCTGTCCCAGCGGTAAATTGCCGTCTTACTATAAACTTCATAAAATTTAGAAGGAAATCCTTGTCTCCTTCCTTTGGCTCGTGGAGATGGTAACCAATTTATGGACAGGTGGTACTACAATCAACAAGCAGCTACTTGTCAACCCTTCACATATGCTGGTCTTCATGGAAATCAAAACAATTTCCTGAACAGACAGGTGGAACCACGGTTATCCAATAATTCAGCGATTTCTAGGACTGTGAAGATCAGTGCGGACCCAATCCATGTTTCGAAGGAAGACCCTTCGCTGGAATTGACGGTCGTCCCCAGACGTGTTCCTCATCGGCGAACCTCAATACCTGTCCCCTCAACCATTGGTGTCATATCGGATCAGACATGTCTACAACTGTTTGTTGTCCTGGCGCTGCTACCAATATCTGCAACTTGCCAATGTCAACTGGAGAGGGGAATGCCAATCTGGAACGGTTCTACTTCGATCAGACCACCAGAACATGCAGACCTTTCGTTTATAATGGTCTTAAAGGAAACCAGAACAATTTCATTACTCTTCGCGCATGCCAGCTAGCCTGTCAACCGTTAGACAATCCGTGCATCGGACAGCCCGCTACTACCGCAGCTGGACAAGTTCTCTTCTGTTCTGCAACAAATAAAGATGCTTGCCCTGTTAATTTCTGGTGCCATTTGGGAGCAACTCCGGAAACGACCGTCTGTTGCCCGGGAGGTAGATAATGATCTTGACGTGGAAATATCATATCATTTAGCTACCAATCCATGCTCAGTACCACTTGCGCCAGGTACAGGAAATGCTGGTCTAGGAAGATGGTACTATAATCCTGATGAAAGGGTAAGTACAAATTAGGAATAAGCAGTTAAAATTTAGCAATGCCTGCCCTTCCAATACAATGGAATGCGTGGTAATCAGAACAACTTCTTGCAACAAGCAGAATGTGACAGGACATGTCCAGGTACTAACCGACAAAAATACAATTTATACCCATCGTGATCGGCTCTCCTTAAGCTTGCATGTGCCTTAAAGTTTTCATGATTTGCTTGCATTTCCCTGAACCCCCATTTTAGTCTTCGAAAATCCTTGCATGGGCAACGTTGCCAAAACGGAAGAAGGAAAACCAATGTCATGTAATCCAATGGCAAGAGAGGATTGCCCAACAGGATTTTTCTGCTTAGCAGGTGATCCCAATCGAGAACAGGATTCGTACTGCTGTCCAAAATTAAATCGTAGGAGACTTACATTGAGTGATATGACTAACGCTAACATTATAGAAGATACCTGCAATGCTTTTATGAGCGAAGGAAAGGGTGAAAAGAATTACACACGGTTCTACTACAACCCAGTCGAAGGAGATTGCTTCTCCTTTTCATATAAAGGAAAGCACGGGAATGAGAATAACTTCGTTACTAAGAAACAATGTCAGGAGAAATGTAAACCAAGTAAGGAATATTGTCTCCAGTCACTGTCTTAATTTAGTAGCAAACGTCTGCTTTGCCGGTGAGCCTCCTTTAATGCAAGGATCGCGAATCGTCCAATGTCATGACAAACCATGCCCTGCCGATTACTACTGCCATGTTGGAGCCGATTCCAGAAGCACAGTATGTTGCGCAAAGAAAGGTAATCTTCCCACTGATGTAAGTTATACAAAATTTAGGTTCTATCTGCGATCAACAACTAATGACCGGTGTCGGAGAAGCTCAATTACTAAGATTCTACTATGATGCAGTAAATGATGAATGTCGTCCATTTGAATACACTGGAATAGCTGGAAATGAGAACAACTTTGCGACTAAAGCTCAATGTCAAATTGCCTGTCCTGGTATGGCTTCAAAGAGATTTTAACAAGTAGGATTTTCCAGGTTATCGAGGGTTTTGTCCCCATGGAAAACCGCTAGTTGCATCTGGCAAAATGGTTGTATGTGGAATAGATACAACATGTCCAAGTGGTCATGTATGTCATGTTTCTAAAAGAGATTCAAAGAGTGTCTGCTGCCCAGATCCAGGTTTTTAATACCTGGTTCACTGTAATCTGATCAATTTTAGCAATATTCTGTCCAATGCCCAAAGATTCTGGCCCATGCAACGGCAATCAGACGAGATACGCATATGATAGAGATGCTGGCATCTGTAAAAAGTTCATGTGAGTCACTAGGAATATTTGTCTAAAAAGTTGTTATAGATTTGGTGGATGCCAAGGAAACCTAAATAGTTTCGAGACCCTTCAAAAGTGCACAGAAATTTGTTGTGACAAGGGCTATCACTAACAGAGCTGCCAGCCGCCACGCGTGCTTGTTTCAGTTTTTATCCCAGTATCCTAAATTAGGAATCTAACGTGTATTGTCAAAAACCGGTGTACCAATAAGAAACTATACATGTGTTGTCGTGTATCCCGTTGTGTTTGAGGTGTGGATATACCTCGGTCAGCATGGGAAACTACTTCAGCAGTTTCTTATTATACAACTCCTTCGCATGCTTTCAGCTTCGCATGGCTTTTTCTTCCCCGTGTGTTTGTCTCTTAATTTCTTTTTCTATAACGGGGCCGATCAGGGGGTATGGATTTCTATTCTTTTGTTATTTTGCACACTAATATTTTCCAATTCAGAGGAGCTCTGTCTGCTGTCAATTGACCGCGGAGCATGCGGCGGCAGCCAGACTCGTTACGCCTTCAATCGGCAAACAGTAATCCATCTCACTTTTCTGAAAACTATAATATTTTCAGAGTCAATGTGTGCCATTCACATACACGGGCTGTGGAGGTAACTTGAACAACTTCGTATCAATGGCTGACTGCATGGCCACGTGTGGAAACGTCGGTTTCCGACGATGAAGCACTTCCCACTTCTTCTTATTTTAAGTTTTCACAACCAAACAAAATTATATTTGCCATTCTTCTCGTCTGAGAATATGTATAGCTCAGTACCCCTGCGGAAGCTCAGCGTGTTGCCTGTATGTAGATGATCCTCCTTAAATATGGTGTCATTTCACAAAAACCTACGAAAAAAATAAATATTGATACATAATGTGCATTTTACAAAGACGGTTGTGGTGAATATCATGACCAGAAAAACGGATGCTATGGCATCAGCTTAGATTTGCGCTCGAGGACACTGATGGACTGGACATTGGCAAGACTCGTTTGCGACTAGTGGTCGGGGATAAGCTAAAGTGTGCTATCTGTTCTGAAGGCTACCGTGTTTAAAATGGTCCGTGCGACCTTGTGTCTTTCGTAGTGCGTTGCAATTCTGTCAAATTTTGGACTTGTATCCATTTAATATTTCAGACAACGACGCACAAAAGAGACAATGGCCTTTTCTTTCATGTTGAAACTGTTCCCAAGCTTTCTACTATACTTTTTTCTTCAGCTCTTTATGCATTCCCATATTCAGGCTACTCTCTTTTCAACAACTTTTTCTTTCTATGATCTGTGACCATTAAAAATATCCGGATCAGGACAATCTATTAGATGCAGTTAGGCGTATGACAATAACTGTATCCTATAAAAGAGCCAGACAACTTCCTCTTACCTGCAGTTGACAATTGCTGATACCCGCGGTACTGTACTATCTCTCAATGCTGTTATTATTTTGCAGTTATTGAATTGCAATGCTTTTCGCTGTAACCATTGTACTTCTTTACAGCTAATGCGCTATTTCTACGCTTTGAAAAGACCACGTATGATGACGTAGGTTGGATCGTTCGCGCTCTAGTTATGAGATGTCCGGATTTTCTGAACTTGTCACCTTAGATAAAGGTAAAAGAATGTTTACGCGTAGACATAATTATTGATCTTAAAAAGTTCCTATTTCATCGCATTCAAACATTAATTAGCGCCTATCGTAATGATCTGCAAATTGGCCTTTGCTAAACACGATCGTTGTTCTAATTCTCGATCTGCTGTAAAGTATCTTTAAAAGACGGTCGCTTACAGCGGAACTGCGTCGGATCCACTACGACCCCTTTCCCGCCACTCCTCTCCGTCAGCCATGAAGGTAGCCCCATCCGATCAACCCGTAGAAATACATCTCAAGAAACCGGGATTTTTCAAGAAATATTTCTTTGAAGGTAAATGTTTTTCAATATCTTCTCGTATCCCGCAATGTAGGACAAGCTTTACACGAAGGCGTACCAGCAGAACTACCTCCGGATGCGGATTTCATACATAAAATATGGTTTAAATATAGAAAATACCTAGGAGTTCTCCTACCTGAGACTGTAGCTATGGTATGAGTTCTTTCAGATGCTATCATCACTTTTCAGACACTCTGGCTTTTGACAGCCATACGTTTCAATTGGTTCCCTTTATATCAGGATAATTGGCAACTGCCTGTAGTTATGGTAGCAGGAGGTATAATAGCTGGCTTGACAGCAGAAAGTGGCGGAGCTGTGGCCTTTCCCTACATTACACTGGTTATGCATTGGGCAGCAGAAAACGCAAGAGATTTTTCTATAATTATTGAGGCTAACTGTATGTGTCACTCATGATGAAAAATGTTTCTTTTTCAGCAATGCTATGCGCTATGATGGCTATCGGTATAATGGGAGTCAGGACAGAAACTCGATCCATTCTTTTTGGAACGCTTGGGTCAATTCCTGGGTTAATTTTTGGCTTTACCTATGTATGGGTTACTGTAGTTCTTAAAATGAAAAGAATTTCAGATGGATCACTGGCTGACCAGCTCTCAGAAGAAGATGCTCTTCGTTTCCATTTGGTCATCTTTTGCTGTTGCTTTGTTCTTATTAAACCAAGAAAAGAAGAGGAAAACTTACATGACAATTCCTGACTTCAAACCATGGAAGGCAGCTGTTCTAGTGGCTACAGGCTTCGTTGGAGGGGTGTTGACCTCCTTTACTGGGTCAGGAGTAGATATTTGCATCTTTTCCATAATCACTGTCTTATTCCGTGTATCGGAGAAAAGTGCTACACCGACCACAATTGTCCTTATGGGTAAGGTACTCTATCCTAGTCGCTTATCATACTACTAGGCTTCAATGCTCTGGTCGGTAGCTACTACAGAATTATTTGGGTAGGAACGGTCGAACCGGAAGTATGGGATTATTTGAAAACAACGATTCCGGTTGTTCTGATTGTGGCACCAACCGCTAGCCTCATCGGCTCCCATTTTCATCGACAGGTTTACACAACTGCTTACCGTCTATCCACAATTTCAGGTCCTTGCCTTCTTTGTCTATGTCCTTGAAGCCATTGCAGTCGTCGGATTTGTAGTTACGGGTCCACCTGTAGAACTTCGTAAGTTGCCAATATGACAGTAGTTCCTGTTCAGTTCTCATTGGTGGTGGAATAATCTTATTGGGATTCGGCTTCTTCTACACTTTGGCTAAAATTGGAGAGACGCTGATGCGACGAATTGAAGAAAAAGAACCTCCAAAAGTGATGCACATGGTTACTGTACAAGCCTAATAAGTGTAAAATATTTTATGAGTTAATTGTCATAGTTGTCAAGTGATAAGCTGGGGAATCCCCTTGTCAGCTGTTGCTGCAACCTGTTACTTCACGGCTGTTGGTATCTTCTCGTCCGTTTTTAAAGCATCCAGCTTTAACTTTTTTTCCCCTTCTGTGATCTTTTCATTCACATGTACTTCTCGAAATGCACGTTCCCCTGGGCAAAAATGGTATAATTTGTTTGCATAAAAAGATAGAATACATTCCTCGCTTGCCCTGTTCACCATCGGAACTTATTGCCTGGAGTTTATAGTGCTCAATATATCAATTTTCCTGTCATAGGAAACCAGTTCTAATCACCCTGCCCTATTTTGATGGAATTGTCATACCCAAGGAAGGTGATGTTCCGCTTACCCGCTAACATAAAAACATTTACTATTCTACTTAAACTAAATCCGTCTTAAACTTCTTCCGTCTGCTTTTCGAAGCTTATGACGCGGGTAAAAATCAATGAACCTTAAAATTACTGCTGCTCTCACTGCATTCCAACTTCTATTAGATCCTCAAGCACTTGATCTTAACGAAGCTGTGCATCCAATTTGCCTCAGGGAGGAATATCGCCCATCGGTTGGAGTGGCTTGCCTAGGGAGATTTCATAGAGAGCCGCTGGTCGTGTCTCTGTTTTTTCCGATATTCTATGCTGCTTCCATTTGCCGCACGTGGGCACACTTATTGCGTCACTTGCTACTTCCTTTGTCATTTTTCGACTTCATTTGTATCTTTTTAAATTCTTTTCCAAGTGGGAAAATTTCGATTTTTATCGCTATAACGGAATTATCGATATTCTTGCTATTCACGTGCAATCCATCACCAAGCTGGCGGGTATCTGTTTGCGGGTTGTTTGTAACACATTCCCATGGTTCTTCTTTGCAAAGGACAAAGAATGCTGGGTCATCAGATTGCAAATTATTCCTAGATTTGCCATTTCATAGATATATTTTTGAAAATATGGGAGAGCAATGTTCAATCAGTACTGTTGTTTTTCTATTATTAAACTTCTGGGTAAAAAAGAGAGTTAGACTTAAAAATATTTCTAAGATTTTATTTTTGATTAGGAAAATGGAACATACGCGGAGGGTAGACGGGGTCATCGAGACACACACATGTGTCTGCCGGCAGTCCCATCACCTGATCCATGGCAAACTTTAAAAAAGGACCCTGCCATCAATAATGAGAGGTGGTTTCCCGTAGTTGCACGTGGTTCAGCAGTCAAAGATCCCTTTCTTACGGTTGCGACAGACTGTTCACGTGATTTACGACGACACGCTCCTCCCAGAAAGGCTACCCAGGTGTCCATTAGGTTTTCCCCGTCTTCAAAATGTCTATGTTATTCTATGGATCTTGTGGTTCTCGAGAAATCGGGGATCTCGAATCCCACCATCCTGTTTATGACAATGTCCAGCTCCCTTATCCCGCTGGGCTTCTCCATAGAGGTACTTTCTATATCTCTCATGTTTTTAGCTTTTCTATTTTTTTCAGGGAGAGCTGTAATGGCCGATGAAGCCAGCCTACCGAAGGTGCAGATCAACGGGGCTGCAAGCCAACAGGAGGGCAGGCCGAATCCGCTAGAACGAAGGCCACCCGGCAAACCTGGGAGCAGACGGGGAACACCGCCTCTGATACAGGTCGAGAGGAAATTGTCAAGTAAGTTCAATATTTCATGAGGAAATATTGTGGGACAGTTGCGGAATCAATAGCTCGGTAAGATAACAGAGTTTTGATTCGACCAGCTGAATCAGATTCATTAATCACCGGTGTCTTGAGTCCAATGGAAAATAACAACTTTTTTGAATCTGCCAAAATTCTCAGTTAATAACACTTTTTGAGAATTCCAATAAAATTTGAGAAAATGATCCCGGCGTAACTTTTACGACCCGTGGATGGTAAACAACGCTGTTTCTTTAACTGGAATGGATTCGAAACCGATGGTAAAATCGATAAACCACAGCTGTTTCTGTAAGCAGCTGTCGATCGTTCTAATTGTTGAGTAAAAGTTCAACCTGGTATAGTATGATCAGCTGGTATTACCTATAATAATGATAAGACCCTTATCAACGGTCGCACTTTTAAAACTTTCAGCTGGTTTTTGGATTGTTCGGTCACTGTGATCAAAACTCTACAGTTTGGTTTGTCAAAGAAACCCAGATACTGTAGCAATACAGGTTTCGTAGTCTTTATAGCTCATGAAAACCCGTGCTCTTATTGTTTTTGGAGATTAGTAGCCGGGGAAAGGTGCTATAACCACACATAGATAAGGGCTGAACTTTAATGATGTAGATATTAAAATTGGTAAAATTTTCAGGGGAAGATTCTCCACCGCCAACCATGAGGCTCAGAAGGGGAAGCAAAGGTCCGCTGGATTCTTCTCATACGCCCAAAACTCTAAAAGTGCAGTATGGCTCGATTATGAAGAACATTTCTGCCACGGTTAGTATCTCTACGTAAGAAGGGGAAACCCTACTCGTGGTCGACCGGTATCAGTAGCGTTGAAAAGTCCAATGAATTACACAGGCATATACCGGTTAAATCTGGGATGTTTATCACAATTCAACAGAAAATTTGCAAGCAGCCGGTTGCAATGTTATTTATTTTGAAGTTGGTTTCTGGAAAAGGTTCAGACCAAAGACGCAAAAAGATGCACGCGTGGTATGGAGAGCGAGAGAGTGAGAGAGCACAGAGGAGTAAGGGTTCAGTGGTACGCCGCTGTTCGCGAGAGGCGGCAGAGAAGGCAGTTTTGTCGGTGCTGCTGCCCCCATCGCAGACTTCCCTCTGAGCTCCTCCAGTCTCAGCTCCTACCTCTACCATGGCTATGGCTGCTGTTGCTGAAGTATTGGGCACTAGCCCACAGCCTGTGTATTTTCCTATGGAAATCGCAGACTTCACAAATGTAGCCCAGGAATTTCTTTGTCGAGGATTTGTAGAGGTCAGCCCTTATTATTTTATCTAATCACCATCTACCCAAGAATTATACCCTGAGGTATTGTAATTCCCATGGGGAATTCTCTCAATTACCTAAAAATGTTCGTATAGGTGCTTCTCCTAACGACGTCTAGACTTTCTGTGCGAGAACTTTTTTTATGACTAAAGGGTACCCGCGCCGTCTAGAACATTCGCTTGATGCATCCCAGTTAGCCAGTCATATTACATGGACGCGATAGCACCTTTTTGTGTCCAGGGAGAGGCAGCGGGCCCGCCAATCCAGACCTTACAGCTGCTCAAACTTCGTGGCGGGACTGATCAACGTGATCACCTCATTTTTGCCTGGTTCTAATTGTTCAAAATCTATGGTTACTTTGCGTATCACGGGAACCTATAAGTTGTCTTTGCGGGGGATTTAAACTTGCGCAAGTGAACAACTGTGCTAGTTAGAGGTCAAAGATTTTGAGTTTGGATGTACCCAGAAGTTGCCTCACAAACCACGTGACCTCTCAGTGCATTGGGAAATTTTAGGACCTCGTTCAAGAATTATCACAAAGCGTCGCGACCAAGAGTGTTCCGACAACATCACTTCCGGAGGCAAGGGTCTTGGTCCTCTACACTGGTGGAACAATTGGAATGAAAACTGTCGATGGAGGTCAGTACCGTAACCCATTTGGTTACCAGTTGCGATTTTACGCCGTTTAACGACTACCATTATCCAAACGAGATTGTGGGAAGACGGGTTACTGTATTATCTTTTAAGCTCAAACAACTTACACACGGTCGACTGTACCGATACTGGGTACAGACGTCTTTGACCGGTGAAATGCTTTATGGGAGGTCGTAAAAATTGAACTCGACGGGGACGCGGTTCAGATTAACGACTAGTCCAAAAAGAGTTTCAAGTTTACGGCTGTCTTCAACTTTTGACAAACTAAACAGGCACTACAGTAGCCCGAAATCTTGTTGACTTACTGTGCAAAGCAACTGATTGGAATGAACTTGATCTCCACGATGAAGTTCACAAAACTTGAAAGTTCAAAAACATCAAGGAATATTTATTTTTAGTTTACTCGCCCAAACCTGGATATTTACCTGCTGTCTTGCGAGATATTCCACCATTGAATGACAAGGAGTACATTGATCTCAACTACAGTACCATCAACACAGTCAAACCTTATTCTCTTCCGCCGGTTCGCTTCATGAAAAAGAGAGTCGTCTACTGGATTGTCGAATATGAGCCTCTTCTGGACTCTTGTGATATGACTTTCGACGACTGGATCAGAATTGCCACCGACATCCGAAAAGCCTACCATAATTATGACGGATTCGTTGTACTCCATGGCACGGATACCCTTGCTTATACCGCTAGTGCCTTGTCTTTTATGATGGAGAACCTAGGAAAACCAGTTATCATAACAGGAAGCCAAATTCCTGTTGCTGAAGTTCGCTCGGATGGAATGGAGAATCTCATTGGAGCTTTGATTACAGCTGGAAACTTTGATATTCCTGAGGTAGAATGCTATTCTCCAGGAGTGTACATCAATTTTTAGGTCTGTGTTTACTTCAACAACAAGCTGATGCGTGGTAACAGGACTGTAAAGTTGGACAACTCAGCGCTTGAGGCATTCGACAGTCCTAATATGATTCCTTTAGCTCGAATGGCTATTAATATCCAAGGTACTTTTCCCTCACTTTGGGATAATAACGGAAATATTTAGTTAATTATGACAGTATCTTCCGCAGCGACACAATTGCTCCCTTTACTGTACAAGACAATTTATGTAGAGATGTAGGCATGTTGAGAATCTTCCCATCTATGTCCATTGAATCGGTAAAATTGTCATCAAACAAGGTTATTCTTATTTAGGTACGTGCCTTCCTCCAACCCCCCACGAAAGGTGTTATTCTGCAAACTTTTGGGGCAGGGAACATGCCATCAAAAAGACATGACATCATAGTGGCTCTCAAGGTTGGCGTCTTTGAAAAACGGTGTCTATTACAGTCACAGCAAAGTTCACCTGTGTTTTTACCCTTCTTGTTCAGGAAGCTGTTGATCGCGGCTGTCTCATTATCAACTGTTCCCAATGTCTGAAAGGGCAGGTTGAAGTCAGCTACGCCACGGGAAAGATTCTCCATGACATAGGAGTTATTCCTGGATCTGACATGACCTCTGAGGCTGCCATGACCAAACTTTGTTACGTCCTTGGCAAGGAAGAATGGGACCTGGAGACTAAGAGATCGGTAGACCGACTTATCAAAACAAGTAAACCAGTTCTTCAGATGTTGGAGACAAATCTTCGCGGCGAAATGACAGTAGCCACCAAAGGCCTTATGAAGGATATCGACATCAGTGAGTCCCATTTTCATTTCGACTACTTAGCCATGCCTTTAGTTCCCCATATAGCCAAGGCTATGAGAGTGTCATCCTCCCACGAGGTGCAACTTCTGAGGGACACCGTTCTTCCTCCTTTATTTTGTAACGCTGCCAAGACCAACAACGCCGAGCTGCTGAAAGCTTTAAAGGAGTCTGGAGTCAACTTCTCTAGTCCTGACTATAATCTCCGCACAGCTTTGCATGTTGCTGCTTCCAATGGAAACCTCGAATCTGTCAACTACCTCCTGAGCATTGGAGCTAATATTCATCTCAAGTTTGTCTGCCTCTAAGTCGTGTCACAAGAGAAACTTGCAGAGATTTATTCGGATATAATGCATTGATTTGTGCTGTAAAGGCCAAAGCCATGCCATGTGTCAAAGCCATCCGAGCGGCTGGAGGAGCCATCGATGCTGCCACTTATAAGATTGGAGTAGATCTGTGCCTTGCTGCTGCTCATGGTGACCTTGAGCAGCTCAAATGTTTCAAAGCCGCTGGCGTTGACATGACAGAGAAAGACTATGACGGAAGAACAGCTCTACATGTGGTTAGTTTAAAGTTCACAAGCGCAGACGGCCATGCTTTATTTTAGGCCGTCACTCACAACCACGAGGATTGTGTCAAGTTTCTGATGGATTGTGGGCTGGACCCCAAGTCAATGGATGATTTCGGAACAACTCCTTTCTCCGAGGCAATGAGGAAGAAAAACAAGGTATTTGTGGATTCTGTCAAGGATAAATGATGCGAATTTCAGCCTTTGGAAGCGGCCATGCTCAAGTGTCTGAACTTACGAGAAGAATCTGTCAATGTGTCAAACGGAGTAGAGGCATGAGTCAGACCTCTTGCTAATTCCCAAAGTTCCATTCGTACGTGTATAATGTTAGTAGACGAGTGTTCTTCACGATAATAATCTTTTTATAAAATTTCAATAAATTTTTATAGCAAATGTCTCAACAAGTTATCACATTTCAATCGCTAACGAGATTGAAAAAAAAGAGGAAAACATCATATTGTGTTCTTCGAGGTCCAGTGGCCCATTACACTGCCTCCTATGTTCTTTTACCGTTCTTGGTGTCAAATTTCATTGCAAGTCCATTTGCCTTACCCGTTTTCATGGCCAAAACTATGGCGTCTTCTTAGACAGCCTGGTGACCTTTATTTGTTGTAATAACAAGCGCTATGATTCAAAGCTTATTGTTTCATTGTCTGTAAATACCGGATCTCAACAGTAGCCATCTGAAGAGAGAAAAATAGCAGAAATCTTCATTTTTTGGCAACAACAGAGAATTTTAAATAAAAGAGTTATTGGAATGGCGACAAGCGACGGCGGGCACAAACGCCATTGGACGCTGGGGTCAGCCGACGCAGATATAGACAGCCGAAGCTGACCTATCCAACCGAGGTAGAACCTCACCAGATAGGCAAGCGGGAGTGCGCGAGAAAACCCCGATACACCTGCTTTCAATTACCTGTAGATCAAATAAACAAAGATAACAATATGGAAAGATTAGCAATGATAAATGAGAGAGGGGGTAGTGAGCGGATACAGAGGAACACCGGTTGCGAAGTGACATGACTGAGCTTTAGGCGGTATTAGGATCTGCCATTTAGACATCCGACGTATTCGCTTAGCTTCAGAGGATACTCCTGGACAACCTTGAACTTCTTTGCGTTGTAGACCTGAAAGCTTACCATAAAATATAAGAAAATAGTAATTCTGACCTTGAGGGAATTTCCCTTAGTGAACATCAAAACGGTGTCACCACCCGCGTAGACAATTCCGAGGAGATCCCGAGGCAAATTAGGGAAATATTTCCTAGTGTGACCGGTGAATGTAGCCAAATTCCAAAAGGCGTCGTAAATAATAAAATGCTCTTTCTAAAAACTTTCCCAATCATTAAATTTAGGCAGCATACGTCGAGAGCGACCTGATTTCCATCAATCCATTCGAAAGCAACGCTGGGAGTAATTGTAATATTTCGAGGAAGCTCTTGAGGTGTGTTCTTAGCCAGCTAAAAAAGAGTTATTCATAAAAAGGAAATGGCAACCTGGAATCGCTTATGTTTTTTGTTCCATCGAAATCGGTAGGCTGTCCTGTGGTCCATGAGAATAGTTACACCTGATCGAGAATTTGTCAAAGCTGCGGTGACCGCACGGGGCCCGCCGGGAAAGAGATCGGTAATGAGATAGGAAGCCTGTAAAAGGGTGTAAATAAAAAGACAAAAATTACCTTCTGCTGTAGCCCATCTTCGTGCCAAACTTGGTAAACCCGATCGCGAGCAAAGACATAGGTCCTTCCGTTGTATCCGCGAGTTATGGCATCGAATCTATTTGGGCAAGTGTCAATTGACAGAGCGTGAGCTGGTTTTGTAATGGGTTTAGGAGTCGGACGCCTGATAATATGAGAGATCCTCCAGGGGGCCAGTAGAATATCCCTCTTGTGGTGTTTTCGTCCTGATAGAATGGGTATATAATCCATAAAAAGGCTTACCTCTTCTGATTCTGTGGGGTGATGGCTTATGGGGATGATGGCCGCTTTCGGCTATGAGTCGTAACTTTTCTCGTTCGCTGATAAGTGGCAAGTTTAGCGGAGCTGGCATGAGATCTTCATTGTCGGGCATTTGATCCTCGTCATAACGACCGAGGTTGGCTGCTAGAGCAGTTGTGACCAGTATTAGCAGTAGGAGAGGTTTTCTCATGACCTGAAAGAAGAATTTTATGGATAGTAAAGGAAGGGAAAGATGCACAGCATTATACGAAATTGGCATTCGGCCAGAATGAGAGGTGTCCCATCGGGAAAGGATAACATTTTTCTACGGAGCTGACACCGTCGTGAGTAAGCTAGAAAACGAGCACGAGATTGCATGCCAATACAAAAAGCTAAGAAAAGACTGCCAAATAGATAGTAATTTGACCAGCCGATAGAGCCTACTGCTCTACGTATTCATAAAAGCACTCAGTCTGCTCTACAGCGCATTGGTGACTATCGGCAATGCTCAAGACGAGCAAAAGCGAATCACCGATGACTGTTGCACCAGTCCATTTTCTCCCAAAACTTTACTGTTACCATTTTTAGATGGTTGATATGATTTTTCTTAAGAGATCAAGTATTTAATGTTTAACGTCCCAAAATGAAGTGCTTCTGATTGTTCAGACATCACTCATGCCTCCGGCGGAAGCACCTTGCTACAAAAGAACACTCGAAACGGGCCGACGCCGACTGTTTGTGCAGCATTGGATTAATGCTCACGCCGGACAAAGACAAGGTGCCGACTGCGTACAGGGCGTTCTCAAGATATCCGATGTTACGTATTCTGATTCAAATCACATCTCAGAAGCTTTACTGTCAGTAGAGCGAGTTAACCACTGTCGAAATTTCAGCTCCTCCCAAGAGCATGAAAATCCGAACGCCATCAATATTCCATTGACAGGCACCCAAAATAAAAGTGAAAATTAAAAGAACTGGGCAGTCAAATGTTTGAAGAAATCTATTCCTTAACTATTTCCGAATAGCAGGAAGAATCCAAGTTAGCATGTCCTACATCTCTCTCGTTTAAATAACAAAGTAAATATTTTGTACAAAGAACTTACCATAGCTGACCTCGTACTTAAATCGGTAAAATATCTATAAATACGGTATTTGGCTTGCACTAGGCTAAAAGCTAATTTTTTAAATAAAAATTTTTATAGCCATTTTACTGCTAATTCAAAACGACACTTTATTCTCGGCTTACTTCAACTTCCCGTGAATTCAAAGCAAAACGTCCTTGATTTTTTAAGCAAGAGTACAAAAGGCCAAGAGGAGAGGAGGTTATGTCAAGCTACCTCGTTACGGGCTCGTGCAAGTGAACTGATCTCGCACGAGTAATCGTTTGTTTGGTGCGCGACACCAACCAAAAAAGACGAGATTAAACTGAATAAAAAAGGGTATATTTGACGATTATCATAATTGTTATGACAAGAGACGTCCTGAAACAAAGTTTGAATAGCGCCTCATACAGTCCCCGCCGATGCGCATTTTCGTGGCGAAGCGTGTCTAATCCAGCCATGGTCAACTTTCACCCACCCTTGCTCATTAGCATAAAAGTGACACCAAAATTTGAACCAATGCGACTCTTTGAGACTAAACCACGCAGACGGATTAGGTCCACCACTCTATGTTTTTTCAGGGAGTTTTTCATCCAGGAAACAAACAAAAGGTAAGTGGAACACTCAGAAGACTTAAAGGTCGTACGAAAGACCAAGAAGAAGAGCAAAAGTTGTAGGAAAGAAGCTGAGTAGGTGTATGGAAGAAAGATAACAGCAGACAAAGTTGTAATGTTATAAATGTAGGAACTGTACACAGCAGTTGTGCAGGCGTATAGATGACAGATAAAGCGGGGGATAAATGAAAGTAACTACTTATTGCAGCTTACTCTGAAAGGAAATCCTTCGATTTAAAATTCTTGCACAGAATTATAGAAATAGGTTAGCACGTTTAGATTTGGTAACACTTTGTGCAAAATGGCAAAATTGTAGAAAATAAAATAAATCGCAACAAATCTGAGGCAAAAGTGTCAAAGAAAAGTGTTCTTTAAACCGTGGAATGTCACTAATCAGAGGGATATGGTTTCGGAGAGTAGCACTGCCGTGGTCAGTCGATGTGGTCTGATAACCGTTGATAGGCTTTAGTGGAGAAGTACCCCCTGTTGTAAAGATGCTTCCAACTGTGATATTTGCTTATGGAAACCAGAAGCTTTATCTGGTCCGTATGCTAATAAGGTTGTAAACCATCAGCACTGGAGGGAGTTGAAGTGATGCAAAGTTTAAAGGGACCCTCCGGGCGTAGAAAAAAAGTTTGAAAGGTTTGACCCGCCTGACGCTAACTTGCGTTACGTAACGGTCGTTTACGATAGCTATTCAGATGGATGTCTCGGCCATATCTCATGCTTTCTAAATAATGTAAAGTGTATCTGAAAGGGGAGATCCTAAGCTTTCTTGTGATATAAATTTCATGGAATCTTCGCATAGGAGCAAGTCTCAATGAGAAGCTGTTTTGCTATATGTTTCCGTCTATCCACTGAGATTGTGAATTTTCCCTATTTGCTAATGGAATAAAATTTATATAGCAAGCAAGCTGAGAATCTCCTCTTTCTGCTGCACTTTGAATTATTCGAAATGCGCCGAGATATCTACCTGACTAGGCAAGTCGCTGCCGCAGACGAGCGTTACGTAACCCAAGTTAGCGTCAGGCGGGTCAAACCTTTCAAACCTTTATTTTAAGCCCGCAGGGTCCCTTTAAGACTAAGGAAAATGAAAAGAACTAAAGTAGTAGCCAAAAATTGGAACCAGGTTACATTCAGACGGTTTCAATAACACTGAAGACAAAGGAAAAGTGATGGCGATGAGCGTAATTTGCCTACGAGCAAGCGCCCATTGTAGCGGAGGTGTTCAAACAAGTGCACCCGCCCTCTTGGTGAGTAGCCGCCACACGTACGTAAGACAACTGAACTGTATCAAAACTGTTTGTTTACCTACGCGGTCAGGGTGGTAGACGTTTTTCAAGAGGCTTGTTCGCAGAAACAACTTGTCTGCGAGGATAGACTACTCTCCAAGAGTCCCGTGAAAAAGTCTAAACGTATGATGATGCAGTCAAAAACAAACAGATAAACACATAAATGTTACATGGCAGAGGATTTTATGTGCACTAAGTGACAAGAGACGGTTTCACGCCAACGGCATTCAAAGGCCGTAAAGAGTTGCCTTCCTCTATCTGTCGAGATAACACAGACTTCGACCGGGGGATGTCCTGGGGGAAGCATAAAATGCCCATTTGGAAGAGATTGGGAGGTCGATTGATAACCTAATCACAATCCAAATATCTGAAGCGTGCCCAGCCCATTTTATTTCTTAATAATAGTGGACAGTCCTTAATATTGGCTGGTCGGCAATTCATAACTCGTGGGAACTGTATTCATTTAGTTTTTATGGCGTGGAAGGGGCTCTCTTATTAGTTTTCTGTCCCCGTCTGTGCGAATCAGGAGAGTATTCAAAATGGAATCGGGGGCTGCGATAAT
Organism: Oscheius sp. DF5033; assembly: GCA_964036215.1. NCBI lineage: Eukaryota > Metazoa > Nematoda > Chromadorea > Rhabditida > Rhabditidae > Oscheius > Oscheius sp. DF5033. The sequence goes on from OZ038413.1 coordinate 6,199,318, forward strand.
CTTGGTGAAAACAGAAAACTTTCCATACATGGATTTTTTGTAAGTTGGTTGAATCTATACTAAACTTGCAGACTAAATGAAACACCAGCGGATAGCTTGGATATTGCATTGGCTTTTTTGAAATACCCAGGATTTGTAGGCAACTCGCTTCAGAAGATTTTTATCTGACATTACGCGGTTGTTACGCAACTTCTATCCAATTAATTTCGGAACTCAAGTCGACCTGTTATCAATTCTCAATGTTGCCACATTATCGTGCCCTAAGTTCAAAGTAAACAATAGTACTTAACAATACTACAAGCGTGGACAACACCCTTCTTCACGGTAAAACCGGTTACGCAGGTACGGATTTTCTGTAGTAAGTTCAGTTCCGCATACTTAAGATAATGTTATTAGTGTGATGTTAATCAGATTAAGATATTTGAGACCTACCACTTCCACGTTGTCTGAATTCTGGCTGATTACATAGGAGCCATTCATTTTATCAATAAGTCGGCTGCCGTGAAACCAATCGTAAACGTGTCGCATTCCCGGTATCTCAATTGGATGAGGAGTCATTGACAGAGAGTAATGTCTATCGCAGAGCTTTTGAGAAAATAATGCGAAGCTGCGTTGAGGCAGAACTTCTTCGGCATAGACTTGTTGAAATCAAAACTTCATTTAAATAAATTAAAGATTATAAAGAAACATTTGAAAGATGGTGAACAATAATAGCACGGTTGTAGAGGTCAGGAGAGAACATTCACCGACTGGTGGACCGAAGTGAGGATTGTACTGTGGAGTCATTGAAGCATTAAAAACTACTTTCCCGCCTGTACTGCTCTCTGTCTCTACATATTCCAGTTTGAAATTAGAGATATGATACATCGTCAGTGTATCACCGGCATTTAGTCTGAAAAATCGTATTCCTTAAAATATTCTTTACCTTGTGCTCCTACCAAAATACACGAAGTTGAACCAAGCAATATTATCTTCACATATTACAGAGGTTATTGTAATGTCATAGTATGCATATTCAGCTAGAAATGTATTAAAATCGTCGAAATATATATTACTTGCAATATATGTCCAATTGTACGTGTGGCTCAAACCCCGGGAACCATAGTTAGGTGTTACGGCGAGGGCAACACCACCGGAGATGGGAAGGTGATCTGAAAAGGGATATTTAATGAAAATCCCAACTTTACCGATTGGCGTCTGGCTGCTAATAATGAAGTGCACACTGCCACTGTATACGACAAGTGTATTTCCACCTTCGGGTAAGTAGATCCCGGAACTGACTAATGTTGTATTAGTTCTAGAACGTTTTCGCCTACTTTCTAGAATAGCTTACAAGTCAAAGGCAGCAATTGGTACATCTCCTGGTTCAACTACACCTGGATACCATTCCACATAGGCATTTTCTGTCTATACCGGAGTTATCATTATGTGCACAAGACCCTACCAACTGCGCGTCAAGTACTACAAGTGGACATCCAACAACCACAGCTGCTGGAGAAAGACTACCGGCTGCTAAATTTAGCTGTAATGATTTATTTAAAGTTTCCCTCAAGGTACTTACAGGGCGTTGGTTGTCGACATAAAATGTAAACGAATAATAGGGTTGTACATCTGAGAACCCTCCATTTTTGCTTCGAACATTCACTAACTCTTTAAATGGGTAATTAAAATGACGGCTTGGTCAAGATCATGATAGTCAGGAGGTCCATCAACATAATCCGTAACTACACTTATTGTGTACGGAACTGTATCTATAGTTAAATTTGCTCTGTTATTGTAAATTCTGAACATTATGTAGGTGGCACGTATCGTCTTTTTACCCTCCCAAATATTTTCCAGTCAGAGCGTCTCCTTGATAGAAAAAAGTTTTACTGCCTTGTAGTGAATAGACAAAAATCGGAAAAATTAAGACAAACTGGAGGCTGAGTATTAGCAAATGGCAAAACTGACCGGTTCCTGGGAAATGTACATTTGTGAAACAGTGAGAGAAGTGTACGATCCATTAAAGTAGATTACTTGAAAAGAGCCGTTGAAAACGTCTATCGCGGTGGGATTTACTGTTTGCACCGAATAATTCTTCCACGTTACTGATAATAGACCGCTGATATTATTATTTGATTGAATGAAAAAGCTAAAGTTGGCTGCAAATTCGACAGATACATCTAATCTTTTATTTCTGAAGAGTTTTAGCCTTTTCCATAAGAATTTACCTACGTGACTATGTAATCAAGTCCAAAATCATCACTGATAGTTAAACTATCATCTGAAGATGGTTGAAAGTTTATATCAAGCTTGATATAAGTGGCTTCGGGTACAACGAACTGCGAAATTGCATAAGTTAAAATAGCCTCACATTTAATAAGCAGCTACTATCAGCATCGTATTCATTCGTGGCATTATTCCCATCACTGTTGTCAATTGGAAATCGACTTTGTTCATCTGCGTGCACGGTGATTTCCCCATTAGGACAGGCTAATTATATTGAGTAATAGACTGACCATTAATTTAACTTACACCATTCTATGGAATTTTTCGTCAATATGAAGACAATCAATAAAGAAACCAATGAGGACATCATGGGTATTAAAAAGAAAGAGGCTTATCATTGAGGCTTTGGCAAAATGATGTCAGGATGGAGGTCTTTAGGTGTCAGAAATATCAACTCTGACTATCAGATTTATGGAAAAGTGAAGACGATAAGTAACACAAAGAAATTAAGAAAAATGTTCAGCAATAGTGAAGCTAATGTGTTGATAGATCCACGACAACTGGCAATCACAGGTGACGTTCCCTGGATAGGGATGAATGGCTCTGCCACGGTAGCATTAAAGAGGACCTTCCCACCAGTACTGTTCCCATTTTCTATAAACTGCAATCGAAATTCAGACATGTGGAACATCTTCAAGTTGTAACCTTCGTGAAGCCTAAATTTCATGAAGATATTATTTCTCTACAATGATACCTTATTGATCGCCCGAAATAAATAAAATTAAAGTAAGCAACAATATTGTCGCAATCCACAGAAATTATGTCGATATCATAGAAATTGTTGTCATCTATTAACCCATGGCAATGGACTAAATTCCTTACCCGCAACGAAACTCCAATTGTAGGTGTGATACAGACCACTGGTACCATAATTAGGCGTAACGGCTATTGCAAGTCCCGCGGCAATGGGCAACGTGTCTAAGACATCTCGCTTGGAAATAGTAGAAATTTACCGGTAGGAACTTGGCTGCTAAACATCAAATGCAAACTTCCATGGTGAACAACTACTGTATTGCCGCCTTCAGGTAGGTAAATACCAGCACTAATGCTGGTTGTATTCGCCCTGCACAAATTTTGAATGAGTTGGAATATCTTACTGTGTAAATGATGCTAAGGGTATGTCGCCTGTCTTAGCTATTCCCGTATACCATTCTCCGTAAGCATTCTCTGACTGAAACCAATATATTCAGATTTTGTGAAAAGAAACCAAAATTGCTTCGAGGGCTAAAATTGAACGGCCAACAACTGCGGCTGCTGGGAGCGATCCGCTTGTAGCCAGATCCAACTACAAAAAATGAACAGCAAAACTGTTATGCTTACATTCAAACGTCTGTCGATATAAAAGACATAAGAGGAATACTGTTGGACAACTGGAATCTGCTTAAAACTTCACGATATGTCTTACTGTTCAATTGAGTAAGTAAAGCGTCGGTTGTATCTCTATACGGCATTGAATCTTCAGTACAGTCCGAAACTACAGTCAGCGTGTAAGGTATCGTGTCCACCGTTATATTCGGTCTATTACTGTACACGCTTAATCCAACAGTTGGTTTATATCGCAACGACTTACCCTCCTAAATATTTTCCTGTTATGGCATCGCCTTGATAGAAGAAAGTTGTCGACTCTGGCGGATAAGAATACTTGGCAAATATTAAAACAATCTATAAGCATCATTATCAACATGATAATACTCACCGGTTCCGTGGCAATAAATTTTTGAGCAATTCTTGAAGAATTACACAAATTTCCAATCGAACCATAGGTGATAAATCCGATGGTTTGAAAAGCACCGCTGACAACGTTTGCGGTGAAAGTATCATCGATAGTTGCGGGAAAAGTAGTCCACGACAATATTAACTTCCCAGTTGAACTATTCTTTGCCACCACCGACACACTAAAATTTGCTGCTAACTCATGGCTTCCAGATCCGAATATTACATGTCTAAAATTGCTTAACTACGTGAATCAACGGTAATTTACGGATAAAGATAAGAAAACCCGTAGTCATCGGATACGGTCACCGTGTCAGTGGCGGGTAATTGCATTGTAAGGCCGAGTGAAACATAATAGCCCTTTGGTACCACAAACTAAAATCAGAATATTGTTTAAATAGCTGCTTACATTTATGGTACAGTTGGTATTCGACGGATAGTGACCATCGGAGCTGTTTCCAATAGTCCCATTTACGCTTGCATCTTTTGAATGCGTTGGGCAGTCTAATATTATTTTACTTATGCGGACAACTCACCCCAAGCAAATGAAATGTTCAGAAATATAAAGACTGTCAATAAACGGGCAAGTGGGAACATAGAAGGTGTTAAGAAGACTAACGCTTATCGAAGGATCAGAAGAGCTGATGGAACCTGGGAAAGTATAGAGTTTGGCAAATTTCAATACGTCAACAAAAATATTTGAATGTTGACTGTCTATTTATGCCAACTAGGTCCACGGGTAACTCTTTGTGCTGGTGGTGAATACTAACTCCATTGTGATCACAGAATGCATGGCGACCCAGTTAATTGGAAAATGAATCAATAAAGCAGACAAAAATGTCTCTTCCTCCCCCGCATAACCTGATAGTTTTTGAAATTTACACAGCAACGGCTCATTACTTCCGTGGCGCCATCGAGGTTCGTGAAATGTTGATAGGAAAAACATTCTGCCTTATCACAACTTTTCCTGCCTCTTCCGGTGCTCCGAAGACACCTGTTGAATCAGCAAAGGATTAGTCAGCGAGTGGGCTGAACGGTTATCAGCCCGTATTTGAGTCTGTGCTAGCAGCAGTCGAAGTCGCAGTCTCCCACAATGCTTCTCCTACTGGTTACTCTATTCGCCAGCACTTTGGCATTTACTGATTACACTCCGCAAACCTACCCTGATTCTATGAGATCGCCTGGTAATTTCTTTTATTCTATCAGTTTATATCGGTTCTTTCTTTAGCTGCTTGTGGTGTAATTGAACCTGGTTACCTTTGTGATCCTGCTGGCATCCTCAACAAACAAAATGGAACACGTAAGGGCTGCCAAATCCGGGTATATTATTGAAATTTGTAGAGCTGAAACTCATGCACAACTTGGTTGACGTTCAGAGAAAAACAAAGTGCATTTGTGATCAATTAGCAGACAATCGGTATGGACAATGTGATGGAGAAGGATTGGGCTACATCATGTCCATTGCCATCACCCAGAAAATGGTTCTAAATGATGACGAAAGAGACACCGAAACTGTCCGTCGAGCTGCCGAAGTTTTTGCCGACACTGTCAGAACTCGCCAGAACCGTGGCCATTGCCAAGATGATCTTCTTATTTTCCTCTCTGCTGATGATAAAGTGGTAAGTGTGCAGAATTCGAGAGTTTTCGTAACCCTCGCTAGACTGCTTGTCCACCTTGGCTTTTTGGCGGCGATAAGGCAATGCTATTTGCTGTTTGAAGTTGGCAAACAGCCGAGAGGGGCATTTTATTTTACTGATAAACGACAATTGCTGGAAAAGGCAGTCAATACTTGATAAGAATACTGCGGAAGTGTTTCTCAGCTGAACTTTTATAGGTATGGACTTCCGTCGGAGATGCTACCAAAAGGTTCCTCAGCAATGAAATGATGAATTCGGTCTCGTCCCATGCTGGTAAGACAAGCCTTATGACGGATGTATTGAAGTATTTTAGAAGCTTTCTTCTTCAAAAAGGCGCAATACTATGAAGGATTAAACTACATGCTGGAAACCTATACTAATGTTTTGAACGGACAAACAGTCAAAGTGCAGGAGACGAAGCCCTGGTACTACCCTCTTCCTCTCTGGGCCATTATTCTCATTCTTTCTATTGTCGGCATTATTCTTCTATCTGTCATCGGGCTTGGCATTTACTTCTGTGCCAAGCGTTGTTGTTGCGACGACGGAAGAGGCCGCTATGCCATGACATCTACAACTTCCCGATTGTAAATAGAAATATGAATAGCTTTGTCTGGTCAAGGATCTCAATAAATAATTTAAAGTTTATGATGGCGCTCTATCTTTGTCCCTGTGATCATAAAATTTGACAACGGTTGTTCGCGGTTGCGGTTTCTTTGATAAACTGGAGCTGTGGCGGCAATGTTTCGTTTCTTTTCCTGTAAAGCAGAACTGAATTATTTCTCCCACAAACCTCTACAAAGTGGACAATTCGTGGTTTCGTCTCCAAACCGTAGCCATGAATGCTTGACAATTTCCTAGGGTCATATTCATACAGTATCCTGAAATAGGATATGATCAAATACATGGACATAACACACGGTTTGGTGTTAAACTCTTCGGGGCGGTGTTCATCTGTGCGTCTAACATCTGCCGATCTGTCTCGACGGGAAGCTGGTGCCCGAACTTGGGGAAGACCCCCGATCTCTTCACAACTAGCATCGTTTAGAGATACCAAAGTGGGAATCTATAATCTCTACTGTCAATTTCGTCCAAGCTAACCTGTGTTTTCACATATTCTACAAAAACCCTTCTGCTGACTACAGGGTTGCCTCTACAATCCAGTGTTTTCAACTGTGTCATTGTATTAATTCCAGTAAGCGATGCACATGTTGACAATCTAGGCATACTACTAGTTTATAAATAACGATTACTTGTTCTCGTTCAGAAATAAACTCTCCAAGTTAGGAGCAGCCAACCCATTTATATCCTTCAATTTATTTCCACTCATATCCAGGTTTTTTAAACTGGACAGAATATGTCTTTTAATCGACTTTATGATATTGTTGCTCACATCCAGTGTTTCTAAACAAGGTAGATCAAATAGTTGGCAATTTAATCTGAGAATGACTTTGAATAACCAGGCTGAACGGCTTACCCCACGATCTGATTCTTTTTCAATATCAAGTTCTTTAATTGGGGAAGAAATTTAAGGCCTAATCTGGGTAGTAAGGCCGAATTAAGCTCGTTGCAGCTGAGGTCCAGTGTGGAAAGCACCGGAAAGGGCTGAAAAATCCTTCTGAATGTGGATAGTGTTACCTTCTCAGTAGACTTGTTGTCATTTTCCGTAAAGAGTAGTCGAACAACGTTGGACTCCAATACAAGAGTTTGTAACGAAGGCAAAACGCTTAACTGTTTCACTTCCTGTAGGTGGTTTCGGGACAAATTAATTAGGGTAATGTGGGACAGGCTGTAACATGGTTTAAAACATTGATGATTCTTACTTGTCAGCAAAAGTTGATTCAAAGACTATTATCTCCAGACTATGACCACATAAATTGAGCTCTGTTTTTTTGGACCACCCGGGGCAACTGGAAAATAGGAATAGATGCCTCTTAACTTGTCTACCATTTATCGATAAAATCTATGCTCAGCCCTCTTCCACACCGATATCCTGCTGGTCTATTCTCTTTAGAAACTATTTGCCTATCTAAGGTAAGCAGTCCATTGAGGCTATGTAATATTTTTAGCTGGTATCCTTCCCATGTTACAACTGGATTGCCAGTCAAGTCCAAAAGCCACAGTTTGGTACAATGTGTCAGGTAATCTAATTCGGAACGTTCTAAAAAGTTTACTTAATAGTGCAAGAGTACCTTTGATTTGGTTCATTCCAGCCATCAGGGTAGTTATCTCTGTGCAAACTTCTACTCCACGCAAGGCCTTCAGATAGTTTGCAGTAATGTTGAGTCTCTCAATACGCTATGGAAATTTCAGGTATATGTTCGCACTTACAGGTATATTCGAACAGAATGAAAGGGATGTCAGTTTATTATTAGCCAAGTTCAATTCCAGAATTGATTCGGGCAGTTCTTCGACCTTTAAAATCTTGTTGTGATAGGCATCGAGGAACAGTAAATTGTTGAGGGTTCCCAACTTTTTCAGTGTAGTTAATTTGTTATCCTAAAAGGGGCATTTGTAGGCCTGTACAGGAATTACCCGAATGGATAAATACTTCAAATTGTGCAGGGTCTCAATGCCATCTAATTTTGTTAATTTCATAGAAGATAAATCCAATACGGTTATAATCGACTGCAACTCAATCAAATCCGTAAACTGGATATTCGGTCCGTAGGCTAGGCTCATTTCCACGGGAGTTCTTACTGTCATACATTGCTCATATCCATCAAAAGTACTATACCGCTGGTGAAGAACTTTAAGCGTCAAGATGTCTTTGAGTTTAAGCGTCTTTCTATATACCTCATTACAAAAAATAGAAATTGTACCCGGCTTTTTCGATATTCTCCAGCGAGGTTTCGTTACCTTCAGCGAGTGATATCCTCCTATTCTTATCAGATTCTTTAATTTCTACGCTAATATTCATTTCTTTCAGCTTTTTTAGTTGGTCGTCAAAACTACCGTCAAATACTTCTCGATGACTATAATAGTTGACAAGATGCGAATGCGCCTTACCGCAAGTGGCCAATGTGTAAATGCCCTGGATATTGGATTTCTATAACTGCAATCGCCATTAAATGAAGATCTCTCCAAGGTGCTGTTTCATCCTTCGGCGATTTATCCATTTGCCGGCTTGGCACAGAAAGATCTACAAGAAATTTGAGCCTCGAACTCTAATTACTTTCTTTTGAAGCCGGAGTTATTGTCAAGGAAGGTGGCGCACTGTAGAACGGTTTGTTTAAAAATATTGGTTGGAAAAAGGCGGTGGTCTAAAGTTCATGAGGTCTCTTCAGGAATGGATACCTTCTCTTTAACTTCCTTCTTTAATAATTCCACGTCTTTAAAAGTTCTGGCAGGCCCTGTCCGATAATCGGGCCGATTGTAATGGTCTAACAATAGAAGCAACTCTCTTTCGGACCAGATTTTAGAGCCTTCTTCCCTTTCAATAAAACACAACCTCTCCATGTCATTTCTCCGAAGTGGTCGGACTAATACACAGTGTTGTATTCCCACCTAATAAAGATTGTAAATAGTGGTGGGTAGCCATACCACATAGTTATGCTTCATTGAGCAATTAAAGTTGAGGAAATGGGATAGAATACCCATTTCAACGTCAGTAGCAGGGACCAGGGAACTTGTTCCAGCTGACTCCAACTGCAGCGAGACGTTGTATCTCATCAAATTGTGGATAAATGCCAACATACTCCGACATTTTTCTAACAATGATAATAAACTGTAAAATGAGCCTACTTCTAGTTGGCTTGACATCACGATGGTTTGAGTGAGCCACTTCAAGTACTCGCTTGGCTATTTCTCTCTTTGCTAGAAAATCTTATTAGCGAGAATAAATCCTTACTGTCTTTTTTAGGTAACGTCTCCTTGAGTTTCTCTAACACTTCGCATAATTTAGCCAGCTTAAATTCTACTCTTTGTACCGATCTATCCAAATCTTTCAATTCTTCGGTATACGCTTCTTCTAAAGTTGCCAGCTCATTCAATTTTTCAGCTATTAGGGATTCTGCTTTAGGCTAATATATTCTATAAATGGTTCCAAATAGCCATACGAGAGCAGTATTGGTGAAATGGGATTGCACATCATCTCCGTCAAGATTTTCGAGGAACCGGAAATGGAAAGAAAACCAGGCGTACAGATTTTCCCTTTCGAGGGAGACTGTGGTTAAAGCAGGGGATATAACGTAGATATACCGAAGAGAAGAGCATGTACACGACGGTAGTAGACTCTAAACAATAATTAAACATAAAGAACGGACACCTTGAAACTAATGAAGGTATTATTTGATAGATATAGTGTTTGCAGTTTTTTAGGCCAAGTGGAAACGGTAGACAATTCTACAAAATGTTAGAAGTGCACGAATATTGTTACCTCTATCAGTCAAATAATTATCAGCTAAATTTAAGTAAATTAGTCCCTGTAAATCCTCCAAAAAGGATAAATTTTGTAGCTTATTTTCTTCCAAATGCAAGATCTCCAAATGAGTAAGCGCAGCTAATTGCCGTCCTTCTTCTATTCCATTTTCGTAGAAATAAACTTTTTTCAAACTGGTACACAACTCTATCCCGGATAAATCTGAACTCTGCAGCTTTCGTTGAATGCACAACAAACCTTTCAGTTGGCCTTCGCACACCCACAACTCCTCCAAAGTACCTGCTACTTCGGATAGAGGCTTTAAGCTGGCTGTATTCTGCCCGAATATTTTCAGAACTTTCAATGATTTGAAATATTTTAACCCTACAAGAACAGGGTATCCACCAAAAAATATTTCTAGCTGTTCATATTCAGATCCGCAAGTCTAAAAGTCATTAGCCTGCGGCGGGGGCGGTACTACCTTCAGTTCCTGGACATCTATTCCATTGGCTGCGCATAGCGTCTCCAAATATTTAACATATTTTGTTTTCAAATGACCAAGTGAATTGGCCACATGAGAAACGGCTTGGAGCATATGTGGGTGTGAAAGACGGCTAGAGGTAAATTCAATGCCGGAAGAGGTGGTTAGCCTTCTCGCTTCATTTCACCCTCCAAAATAGTCTACATCCATAGTTAAATTGCATTTAGCCGTGAACGGCCAGTCACAATCATTGCTGTACTACTAAAAATAATAGCTTTCTCGGAGACACAGCAGGCTCATAATTTTAATGACGAGTTTTGTTGAGGAAACGCCAAAGTGTAAATGGAGCGGAAGTGAGGGCACAAAGCTACGAGTACAGCGATATTATTTTATTGCATGAAACTTTTCAAAATATGGGTGCTTTTTCCTCTTTCTGATTCTGGCTAAGTCTATGTTGATATTGAAATAACACTCGGAAGCAAAGTTAGCACATGGTTCGTCCAAGTAATAATAGGAAATGAACTGAATTGTATTAAAAAGCGAGGATTTTTTACCTCAAAGTCTCTTCCACCACAGTCATGCTCAATTTCAAGATATGGTTCAAAGTAATAACCAAACAAATCATAAGGATCAAATCCTTCGACTCTCGTGACCAACTGATGTCTACCACGGACGTACGTTGCGCCATGACCAATCAGATCATGAAAAATGAAGAAACCATCATCCTGTGATGTCTACCTCGAGTGCTAAACGATTATTACCTCCCATAACGTGGTTTTTGCATTGTAGGTTGCGTTGCTTGCTGAGCAGTCGAACTCAATATCGACAACAAATCGAGTAGCTGTCGAGAGTTTTACAAGGACAAAAAGAATCAGCTGAGTAGACGAGAAGAGATGCATTGATGAAATGAAGGACTTTCCTGCTTGCCCTATCAGCATTGGCAACATGATGCAACAATGATTCTAATAGACAATTGTTTGATTAATCAAGTTTATTCACAGGATCACTGTCAATATGCACCATGCCTAGAAGATCTTTGTCGGGGTGTAGGTTGGAGTGACATCCATGACAGCCGTGTAGTTGCAGAGTAGAGCCTCGTTGGGGCAGGGATCCAGGTTGTGGAAAGCCATCTGTAACAAAAGAGAGTTACTCCACTGTTCTATCTGGATACCTCAAAAGGCTCATCGGTACAGGTGTGGCGAAGCTTGATGAAAGGATGAGTGATTCCGGTGGAGTCACCGGATATAGTCCCATTCAGATTCATAAAGATGACCCCACGTCCAGAAAACCGTACATCCGCAAGCACAGGATTGTTACCAAGGGCGTCATCCTACAAATGTCAAAAATGATTGTCGAGAAATTGGAACCAACATCCCAAACACTGGCTGTTCCTACGTAACTGTAAGGCTGAGCTCGACCACAAATGATGGTTAAGTCGATGTACATGTAAGGAGAAGCGGAGAACAGAGGAAAGGCACAGAACTGAAAATGTAAGAGCGAGAAATGCAGAAATTTACGAGAAGGAATGCGGGAGCTGAGATCATCTTCAGATGGGTTGGAGATCTGAAATGGTGAATATTGAGAAGAGAAGAGGACCAAGAGATGTCTGATCAAACTGAGAAGAGATGGGCCAAGTCGTAGTAGCTGGGTCAGCCCACCAGGCTGGTATTTATGTGAAAATTCAGTCATATTTCAGAGTCATTTTAATATCGTGGGTGTACTCATTTTTCACCGGTTCCTTTGATGAGTCTAGGGGCGGGAAGAGACGGAAATCGGGGCATTTTCTCCGGACATAAATGTGAAAAAGTTTAGAGGTTTCACGAAGCCAGTTACAAGAACGTAAAATTACTTGGTTAGTACCGTCAGACGAGTGTTCTCATAGTAGTGAATGTTAATTTTAGAATAAACACACAATAGACCACACTGTAGAAATGTGATAAAGACAGACGCATCACATCATAGGTGTTATTTCGGGAGCTGTTACTACTCCTCCAGTCAAAACACTATGATTTGTCAAGAGTTCCAAACCTACGGGTCCTCAGCAAAACCACCAATTGAGACTGAGTTATGACTCTCGTGGTAATGGTGTCATCATCGCAGACTGACCGAAATATTACTCTTTTGAAATAACGAAGTGGGGAGATTTATTCTGGCAACTGTTCAAAACCATACAGTGAAAGTAACAATGATTATGAAGTAGAAATTGGGCATCCAGTCTGGAATATTCTGATAATCGTAGACATCCATAAAACAGTTATTTCATCAGCTGAATCTGGTGTCCTGATCCAGGTGATACATCGTTCGAAGATAGAAAAGTAATTACTGTCTAGGAAGTATCCATATAATTTAAAATCTATCTAGTTCTGATGCGTGTGACACCGCTCTATGAAGAATTTTCATCCAACCTTTCAAACATCAAAAGACAAGTTACTAGCTGTTTACGGCTGTTTTTCTGCTATTTAGCCCGTTCTTCATTTGTGGCAGAGCTCTCCATAATCAATGAATAAAGTCCACACATGTTTATGTCTCACTTTGTCATGTATCCAAGTCTACCGAGTATCCTTCTTCCTCCGAATTCTTTGCAAATTTACACTTGCAACTGCTCGAAGATCCTGGTTAAGCCTTTATTAATAAACAGCTTTCCCAGGCTCACGGTTTATTACTCCTCCCGGCTCGTTATAATCTACCAGCCGGATTGCTCTCTTCATCTTATAGTTCTCTCTCGTCCCATTCATGAACATCTGTTTTGAAGATGATTTCACGACTTTTTGACCTCAAACTATCAGTGTCACGAATCTCGTCCAGTCTCTGTTAGAGGAAATGGATAAATGCAGTCTACAACGTCAAGAGGATCATTTTGATCCGGTCGTAGAGCTCAATGTTCACAACGAAGTGCTAGAAAGCCCGTAAAACCCTTTCCATTACTATGAACTGCAACTTCTGGTCCTACGTGACAACGGAAGTTACATCTTTTTGCATACATTTGGACTTCAATAAAGTAGTTCTTCGAAATCATTGGGAATGTCCGTCGACATTGATTGGACAAGTCTCTTCTGAGTTCAGATGAGGTCCCGTAGACGAACATCGCGCACGGATGAGATTTCCTATTCCGTCGCACTTCAAGAAGAGCATTGCAAACAGCTGCTAGTCTACCCCCACGGACACCCCCAAATCTTCTGGTTTCTCGGTCCTATCGTCGACGTAGCATCACATTCTCACCATGATCGCAGAAAGCCTTTCAGGTACTTAAGGCTGGCTCCAATTTCCTGCCTCTAGGTGGTATCTCAGTCCCGAAAAAGCTTGCCACCTACTTGTAATTTGAGGATCGAGTATCAATCGTGCCCCGGTGGCTTATTGAAAGTGCAGAAGCAGCGCAGTGTGTGACCTCCATCTACGTAACTGAATTGGGATCCCCATTGCGCACTCTCTGCCTCTTCACAAATTGATATTTTGCCTTCTGACTGAGTTCCTTCTCAATGTTTTTCGACTAATTTGTTAACACATCAGGAGGATATTGTAATTTCCGTGTCGGCTCGCCAGTCGGCAATCAGCTCGAATTCTTGTTTCGATTCTGAGCCACACCCAATTGTCTGTTACATGTCCAAATACTTTCTACTGGCTACAATAGTTCATCTTCAAAGTAGAAAACGTCCGCCGGCATTGCAATTAATTCTTTTGTTTGCCAAACAAGACCCCAGGTGTTCTTTTGATGAGTCCGGCTCTCATTAGCCCTATAATGGCAAAAGCTTCCACTGGCGTTCTCTCTAATTTTCCCCTGTTTCTATTTCAAAATAAGACTTAAGTTCAGCTTAATCTTAACTCTCAGCAAAAGTTTAATATATGCAGGTCGGGCAGTGGTCAACAAGACCGTCAAAATGATTGATGCGATCAGTGTGCTCCACGTGAGAATGGGGGCGAAACAATTGTTTCAGTTCTAACATCTTGTACTTGACACAGTTTTTATGTACACATAATTCCCCTGAGCCGTTTAATCAGGTCCTTCTTGTCCTCATTAAGGACAGCTAGTTTTTCTCCCTTTGTCCAATCTGTCCTTTAGTGATGTCGACGTTTGTCGTCCTTTTCCAAGGACCTCCGTCTAGCGATGAAGAAGTGATTGGGGGCACCTTCAAAAGAGGTGCCAAATTGAATTCATCGGCTGTTCAACTTTTATCCAACCACGCATTTTGTTACGTCAACCCTTTTTTTATCATTGACTCGTATCCTTTGATTCCAAAAAATCCAGAGGCAACTTTTCACCGATCATGGATCCTTCTCATAAATTATTGCGAAAAAGATGAGGCCAAATAAATTCAACACGTCAGACCTCACAGCCTAATAAAAAAATCCTTTTCTGCTACAGATGGTTGCGATCAATTTTATTCGAACATCTTTCCTTGATTACTGACGCAATGTCCTTACAATCTTCTTAACCTTGTAAATAATGCCAGGAAGAAGTTTTTTTCGGATAAGTGCTGACGAACGGTGTGTTATTACGAAGCATCGCCCGGATTAGCGTAGATTGGCTCCCTTTATCCCATATGTCATGCAATTCTCCCCTCGTTTCCTGACATATTTGACGCTGTCTCCGTTGTTCTTATTGTTTTTGTACTTGTCTCCGATGAAAATAGTTGTCTTCTCTTCCCTTCTCATTATCCATAACTTCCTGTCTATCGCTTTCCTCATCTCCTGATCTCATCTTCCTCTTCCTCTGGCCAATTATTTCACTATTCACCCTTACAAAATTCCTATGTGAGGCCTCGTAGACCCCTCGTATTTAGACGTCAGCAAAGTGCCTTTGCCAAATCAAAACAGCGGTCAGCTCTCAAAAAGGAGATTTCATCTCTGCCCCCGATAAAGAGTTAAGTAGACCAATCTTTACTTTTCTCTGAAAGTTCAGCATTCCCAGAAAAGTTGCAAATCGTCATGTTTTTATCAGTACTACAGTATCCCATGGTACCTGGAAAACATGTTCCTCAGGTGGCGTATACTGCTTTCTTTCCTATGACACAAAATATTCTGATCCTCTCGAAATTTAATGACCACGACTCCAGTCATCCTCCCTCTATGTTTTTCATTAATAATTTAAATGATAAAGCACAATTTAACTTCTACTCTTCTTCGTCTTGGCTATATCATACCATCGTCATTTTAGAGAATATGACAGAAACCGAGCAGATGGGAATGCCTCGATGTAACGGCTCGCTAGGCGGTTCAACTGGTCGAGCTTCTGCAGCATCAGCCGGTGCATATAGAGGGTCAGCTGGAGGAGACTCCACAATATCGATGGACAGCTCGCTTACCCCTGTTTCTCCTCGACAGGGATCATCAGGAAGAGGATCAGCTGGTTCAGTTGCTGAAATTTCTCCTACTCCAAAAGAAACTCGACAACCTGACAGAAAATTGTCAGTGAGATCAGTTGAAGACGTCCCGTTGATGTCCATATCCAATGAAGCGGACATAGAGCAAGGGACTGTCCATCTGTACGACAATATTCCAATGATGGATGGCGTTTCTTCTGAAGTTATTTCCACCGCATCTTCCGAGATGACAAGAAAGCCAGATGAAGGCAATAAGAATTTGCTGACGATACCAAATGGCGATCTCCTGACAGTTACTCCAAATGGAACTGGTGCCAAGCCCAATGATATTTTGAGTATAAACGTTGGGGGAAGAAAAGCTCGATTATCTACTAAACTGGTTGGTATTTCTATTTCTGCTGCTAGTAATCTTTCCTTTGCAGTTGCTCTCTAAAATTCCTGAAGCTAAGCTAGGCGTTTTTGCCGCAAAGGATGCCGCAGGCCGTTTATCCGAAGCAGACGCGTTCTTCGAACCATTACAGGAGTATTACTTCGAGCGAAGTCCAATTATATTTGAATACATTGTAGATTTCTACGTCACGGGTTCCAGAGCTTCCTGTTCATTAACAATAGAATTTTTAGGGAAGTTACATCGTCCCATGGATGTTTGTCCGATAAGGTTGAGATATGAATTAGACTATTGGAGAATTCCCATGCACCATATGAGTCCCTGTTGTCAGTTAGAGGAGAATAATAATGTTAGAGCAAAGTTGGACAAAATGGTAGGAAATCTATCAGGGAGAAATAATATTCCTTCAGGGAGGAAGAGATAATATTCCACCGGAATTCGACAAAGTTTGGCTCGGCCCTCATAGGAAGAAAATATATCTGTTATTAGAAAATCCTAGAAGTTCTAGCAACGCAAAAATAATGTCATTTGTATCGGCAGGATTTGTGCTTCTTTCCCTGACAGGTTACTTTTTCTAATTAACTTGTTAGCATGTCTTCAGGCCTTATTCTAAGTTCCATGCCAGAATTTCAAGATGACAAGAAGGAACCACACGTATCTCTTCATTATCTCGAGCTGTCCTGCATGGTTTACTTTACTGTTGAATACCTCGTTAGATTTGCAGTTCATCCAAAAAAAGTAGTACATTTCCGTTTTTCTAATAACTTCTATTCAGTATCAATTCCTGTGTTCTCCTCTGAACATCATTGATCTCTTGACAATCATTCCGTTCATGGTTGAGGCATTTAATGAAATGCCGCTAATGAAGAACTTCCGAGGTACGTTTTCAGAGTTCACAATAGAGACACATACTCAGGTGCTATGCTGGTGGTTAGGGTGATGCGACTTGCCCGTGTTGCTAGGATATTTAAACTAGCTAGGTACAGTACTGGACTCCGTGCTTTCGGAGAGACGATGAAGAAGAGTGCTGCCGAGTTATCAATGCTGGGAATGTTCCTGGTTACCGGGATAATGCTCTTCTCAACAGCCATCTATTTCTTCGAACGGGACGAACCTAATTCTAAATTTTATTCAATACCGGCTGCGTGTTGGTGGTGTAAGTTCAAAGGCACAATTAATCGGATTTGTTATTTAGGTGTTATCACAATGACAACTGTCGGCTACGGAGACTTGGTTCCAGTAACCGCAGGAGGGAAATTTGTTGCTGCTCTTGCTTCAGTCTGCGGAATTATAGTCCTTGCCTTCCCGATCTCCATGATAATTGACAAATTTGCTGAATCCACAACAGCTAATACTAATGCCAACGCATGGACGCCACATGAAGAAGAAGTTGTACATAGTGCTGGGTCAGCAAAACGAAAACAAACGAAGCGATACTTATTCTAAGTGATCTCCCCCCCCTTAAAACCTGTACAATTCCACCCGGGTATTTAAAATAGAATGCGAGATGCAGATTATATTTGTGAATAAACTTTCTTAATGGTGTTTCTGCAGATAAAAGAGCAGCGCGTAAAAAAAGTAAGAGATCATCTATCAGCATGAATTGCGTGCTGTTTACGTAAATTGGAGATGTAAGTTTCTTCTTGACATGCCCAGTTAACATTAGATAGGCGGATGTGTTTCTATGCTTCCTAATCCTAAACTTTCCCGGTCTCTCACGTGTAGATTTTTTTCATGAGGCAAACAAAGAGGACTCTCTTGATTCGCCAATAGCGTACTGCTAATCTCATTCTTCATTCTACGACTACACTTACTTTGCCCACAAATGTCGTGTAGGAATAAAGTTCAGTCAGGAATTCTTGTATCCTAGTAACTAGAAAATAACCCGATCCACCAGTTTTGAAGCTAACACGCATTCAATTACGTTTTATTCACACAATTGTCTTTTTGATATTGATTCCCCAGGTAATATATCTGTTGGAAAAGAATTTGTATCTATGCCAATATCTGTTTACACCCAAGATTTTTCATTGTAATTAGTTTTTCCCAAAACATGGACTAATTATCCTCGATTGCGTTGTTCCGCCATCCATACATGTTCTCAACCAAACTATTTTCAGCTAAAATGCATGCAAGACGAACCAAGAGATCTCAGCAGCTGCTCCAGGTGATGGTGGGTATTTTTCCTTTACTAGGATGGGATTACAGCCAGATGAGGACAATTGTCCTTGGCCATATCGGCGGTATTTTCGATAGGGCAAGAAAACTTGCCAGATTTCTCCGTCACGTACTTTGAAATTGGATAGATGTAGATAAGTAAACACTGCCTAAAATTGCTATCCGCCGCAAGAACAACTGCAGAAATTAGAGGCAATTATCTAAAGACACCTACAACGAACAGCTTTACCCACGGCTTGGCATTGTTTATTCATTCCTTAAACAGGTTGAGCCCAATTCTTGAAGAGGATAACCATTGGCCAATTCTAAGAACCCCTCTTCAAAATGGTATCAGTTTCAACGGACACCACCACCGCCTACGAGCTTTGTCCGCTTAAAGATCTGAATTTCCCTTATTACGTTATCTGCCTTCATGTTTCCTGTTATTTTATGAAAGATAATCCTTCCTATTTCTTTCGAAAAGCTGTTCCTGGACAAGATAATCTCTCCTCTTTATTCTCAAATATCGAACCAAATGAATGAATATGGTACACCATAAGAAACGGCAAGTGGAACAGATGTTTTCCTTGAACACTCTTTTGGTCCATCTCAATTATGCGCCTTTTTCAATCCAACTTTCTTTGATCTCGTGACTTTCTCTCTATTTGTCGTCTAGACAATCACAAAACTGCATCACAATATTCCAATCTCGGCGATTACGTCGCGGTGGCCTTCTAATCGACTAGATTCCTGGCTGCTCTGTAAATCTGGAGGCAGCTGTCTCCGGGGAGACAGTGCCTACGTGCAATGCTCTCGTACCGATTCAAGCGAAGCTCCACTCACAAAGGGAGAGAGGATAAAACTGAATGCTGGCCGGCTATTCATCGCTACCTGGTAAGTACTGCATTTAACTTACTGTTCGGCTAGTCAGAGCTGTCCAAAATTACTATTGCTTCTGTTACAATTACTGCCCGTTTTTTTCTAATATATAGGCGACCACGTAGTAATTTACTATGGTATTCAGTCTCATTACCCTAATCCTCTCTATTAGCAAAGGTCAAACAAATTGGAACGGCTCCTGGCTTTGGGGACCATATGTTACTAAACAATCCGATTATTGTGAGAGTAGAAGAGAACCTAAGTCCGATAACTTTGCACCCGTTCCGAGAATACAAATGGCTCGCTTATTTTTGTCTTTTGATCCTATTCTCCGAGTGAAAATACTTTAGCCGGGGGACACCTATGCCGTAATTTGTTGAAGTCGGCGAGTCTTCTTTTCCTGACAAGATCCTTTTAGTACTTCTGCTGCTTATTTATGCGTCTGACTCATTATGATAGGTAGATAACGAATATCTTCCTGGTGCGGTTGTCTACTGCGGAAATTTGAGGCCTTCCGCATTCTACCCACAATCAGCGTTTAGCCAGATAATGTCCATAACAATCCTTACTGTGTTTTCCCATGCCAACTTGTTATTATAGACGGTACCCTTCTCACAACATTTTTCTGCCAAAAATATACAATTTTGCGCGTAAATCAGCAGTACTCACTTCCTAGTACTATATGAAAGATACACAAAGGGCAGATAGCTTTCGTGTTAGGAGTAGCAAATTCAAACGTCATTGCGATGAAGTAAGATTTGGGCCGTCGAAAATCCAATCTGCACTCGAGCTCTTTGACACCGATGGCGCTGCGATGTTCCATGAGACACAAGGTATGAGCTTTTTTATCTCCCAACTTTCCCCCCAGGGCAGGGTACCGTCGATGCGCACCGTCGCACGTTAAATAGAATAGGCGATACTTTCTGGCGGACTACTGCCACACTTTGACCTCAATATATTCTTTGAGCACTGAAAATAGTGGAAATAGACAAAAATATCTAAGCTCTTGTGGTTCAGAATCCGTTAACTTATTGTTTTTTTACTGCACAGAGACAAGAGACTCTTTTTGATTGCGTGATCCTTCTCAAGTAACAAAATTAGATTGTCCCTGTCGCGCGCCTGTTTCTCACGATGAAGATGTAATCCTCTCTTTTGAAAGCTCTTCCTCTTCTTAAGTTATTCACAAGTCCGTTTAACCCTCAACTCATCTCTACACGAGCCCTCGCATGAGAATTATGATTGGCGCTAAAAACGAACGAACAATTCTTGTCTAAAGTTTATCATCATTTCCTTCGAGTGTTTTTCTTCAATTTAGTGAACTCTCATCAAAACAAACCGCCCCTTTCTCATTAGTTTTGGGAAATGAACATCGGATCACGCACCAAATCCAAACGTCGGGTAATGTTTTTTCTCATTCCTTTATCTGAAGGAGATTAGTATGTAATGAAATGTTATAAGGCTTTAAAGGGCCGTCCCTTTTTATTCAGTTCATCAATATGCTCTATTTTAAGCGTGCCGCACAAGCAGAGGAGGATCCAATGCTTCGTCGGCCTCAACGACTCAACCGGGTAAACTTCAACGGTGAGTATTTGATTTTTTTGGATCTGTCTTGGTAAAGAAGCATAAGAATGTTTATAATATTGAAATATCGGCAGATAACAACAGTCTCCTATTACAGATCAGGGACCAACAGGATCTTCGGAGTCATTTCTACGTTTTAATGTTGGTGGGAAGTCTTATTGCGTGAGAACGGAGCTCTACACTACGGAGCAAACTTTGATGCATGAAATAATTGCAGCGAAACACGAAAGCAGGCAAGGAAAAACTTTGTTGGTTATGAAAATGTTGTTAAATAGGTTGTCTATTGTTGACGGTTATAACACACAAACGGGAGAATATTACTTGGAAAGAAATTCACGGTTAACTGATCACATTATGGATTATTTTGCAACTGGTAAGAATTCACACACAGCAGTATACGCTATTTCAGGTAGTTTACATAAGCCTCATAATACTTGTGTAGAACGGTTTAAAGAAGAATTGGAATTTTGGAAAATATCGAAAGAAAATGTGGGTCTTTAGTGCTCAGCCAGTCGAAGAATTTTTAGGTATCCGGGTGCTGTAATATAACAGAAAATGCATCCAAAGTCGCTCCAGCCAAACTTAGTCTTCATCCGGACGATGAATACAGGGCAGATTTCGATGGAGTAAGCCCATAAAGAAATAAGTGAACACACCTTCAGGCATGGCTTTCGAATTTTCGAAGATTAACTTGGAGATTCATGGAAGATCCCCAATCGAGTTACCCTGCTGCGGGATTTGCATTCCTTTCAGTATTCTTTGTATTCGCCAGTGTCATAGGTATGACGCCGATCGCCAGTGACAAGGATTTCAGGTCTAATATTGGGATCCATGCCAGAATGGCAAGCAGATGCAACCAACTCCAGTTTTTATCATTTGATGCACACTAAACGAGTAGGGGAGGTAAGTCCGACATTTTATACCGGACAGTGTCCGCCGAATATCGAGTAAATCTTTAGGTAGTGGACAAAATGTCATACAGAAGAGATAAGGTAACCGTAGAGTTGATGACAGATCAGTGTTCCTTTAAAAGTAGTCGTAGCTTTTAGAGAGTTTCCGCTAATATTCTGTTCCCTAAACAAAGTTCAAATTCCAGATGGGGAAGTTCCTCTATACAGATGAGGTAGACATTGAGGATTTAAAAGGATGGGTTTACAAACCGACAGACAATCCGCATTCTCTTCTCGTGGGTCTAGAGTACATGTGTATTGCGTGGTTCACCCTTGAATACATCATACGGTAATTAATATCTTCGACATAATAATAATATGATACAGATTCGTTGTGTATCCCCAAAAGATAAAATTTGTCAAGAAGACTTTAAATATCATAGATATGATGACAATTCTTCCTTTCTACATGGAATTATGCCTGCCTCATTTGGGAATCGAATCTCATTTTAAAGAATTTACAGGCAAGTTTGACTGTAATCGCACGTCTGGGGGTCAAGAGGTTATGGTACCATTTCAGATGAAGTAATTGGTCGAAGGTCACAAACTTGGATGGGTAAATTAATATTAATAACACACTGCCGCTTTCTGAATGCATGAAAATTAAACCGCTTTTTGTTGGCCGACACACTGTCAGCAGATCAAACTGTTCCCACCAAATTCCCTGTTTTGTTCGGTACCGCACTCACAGTTCGATGTGGTGTGGTGCCTTTTCCTGTATGCCTGATGACAATTGTTTTATTATAGGAAAACCATGGTGTTCTTTCAGGTGCCATGCTGGTCGTTCGCGTTTTACGAGTCATGAGGATGGCGAGACTTTTCAAATTGGCCCGTTACAGTTCAAGTCTTCAGGTTAAAAATAGAAATCTATAATAGAATACATTATAGACATTTGGACATACATTGAGATCCTCAATACCGGAATTGTCCATGCTTTCAATGTTCTTGATCTGTGGGATTATATTCTTTTCAACGATCATGTATTACCTGGAGAGAGATGAGCCTATGACGGATTTCTATAGTATTCCAGCCAGTTGTTGGTGGTGTGTTGTGACAATGGTATGTAGCCTGTAATTCACGTCAAGTTAATGTATTTTCAGGCCACTGTTGGATATGGAGACGCTAAACCGGTTACCACTTGTAAGACAATTTTACGATATGACATTCTCTTTTAGATGGGAAACTCGTGGCCACAGCTACTTCCATTTGCGGGATTATTGTTCTTGCTTTTCCGATTTCAATGATTGTTGAGAAATTCGCAAATGCGCAACAGAAAGCCATTGAAGAAGAGCAACTACACCAAGGTACAGTAATGGCAGAAAAACAGGAGGCAAAGACCTTTACAGCTCAAATGTCGGCAGTCGCCAATAATGTTCTTCTTCGACGTTTTCCTACCCGAAGGAAAATTCGGCGAGACATTGCCCGCAACTGAAATGTAATTGAACTTGTCTCCCACCCACACCCTCCGATACTTGTGTCACAATCAATAAACTTTATAAGTTTGCTCAACTCTACAGCTGTTGTTTCAGCGGTAAATTGACTGGGCGAAAGACGAAACAATGGTATTCTTTTTATGTTTCCGACAGGCAAGAACCGCAAAGGTTTTGACACACAGAAAAATTGGGCTACTCAATTTGACACGCAACATTGTCCCTCTCACCGATATTATGCTACTCTGTTGATCAATCCACCCGGTTGTTTTCCCATCCAAAGAAATCTTTCACAATAAATCAAACGATCTGTTATGCTGTTAGTTCTCTGTCTGACGTTCCTTTTCGCTAGTTAAAACTAAATCAACTTTTAGAAATGGCTGGATTTAAAAATATTACCAACACGCAATCTTCAGATGCTTCCCCTGATAATTTCTCGGTTTGTTCTCGCTTTCGTCTTTCTAAAAATTGCGTTTTCCAGCGTCTCTCAGATCAGTCAGCCTGGCACACTTCTTCCTCTTTATCTTATATGGTGGGTAATCTAAAGCCAAATTATCCAGAATATTTAGAGAAACGAGAACTTGACAACTGTTCAATACAATGAGCTACTTTATCGCCCTCCAAACCCTACGCCGCCGCACCGCTACAACTATGTTTGTTTTCTATTGTCTATAGTAAAAAAATAATGTTTAGGAAGAACCGCAATACCTAAAAAATTGAACAGCTGCCGTTCACTTTATCATCTTCAACGTGTGTTACTAGTGCTAATAAATGTACATGATAGTTTTTTTAAGCTTAAAAAAAAGTGTGGCCACTCTTCTCTTGACAGCCATGTGTTCTCGATAAACACTTCATCGTGGTAAACAAACAGCTGAAGCTGTATTCTCGATAAATGTCGAAAATTAGACTACGTATTATTATGATTTGGTTGCGTACACGGCGTTGTACTGAAAATAAGCCGTCTTGACGCGGCAGTCTGGCTTATATTAACTGTTTTTATGCTTGATCCTGCTGTTCGCTTTCTTTGTCTTATACATGAATAGATTAAACTACTCCTATTTCATTTATTCGAATCTAATTTGAATTTAAATTTGGTCTCTTTTGTCTTTCAAATTCACCTCGGCCTAGGATACGCGATAGAAAACGTTTATCCTTTGAAGTAATCACCAAAAATTGATACTTTTAGAAACAATGGCACAAAATTATTGGATGGATGACCAACAAAATAGTTGGCAAACTCCTACCACACAAGGACAGGATATGGGTTGGGGACAGTTCGATTACTCGCATTCTAATAATGCTCAAGCGCAACCCCAAGGTTAGATAATAAAATATTTTCTTTTAAAAAATAATACTTTAGCTACACCAACTCATAACAGCTACTATGATCAGCAGCAATCGAATTACTCTCAAAATAATTATTATGGTGGGCAAATGTACATACCTAGCCAAAACTGTAAGTTTTCTTTTTAGAGTAATTCGTTTATAAATAATTTAGCTATGCAACAGTCTGCAGATGGTGAAGATTATGACAATGAACCTCCTCTTTTGGAAGAATTGGGGATAAACTTTTCTCATATAAAAGAAAAGACAATAGCTGTGTTGAATCCAACTGGGTCAGCATCTGCCGAAGTTATTGAAGATCAAGATTTGGCTGGGCCACTTGTCTTCTGTTTGTTATTTGGTAAGAAAATTCGAAAGATTTCGTTTAAAGAAAATTAGGAGCGGCTTTATTACTACACGGAAAATTGACATTTGGATACATTTATGGTATCGGAGGATTGGGTTGTGTTGGGATGTATGCATTGATGAATCTTATGGCAGGTAAGAAATCTTCATTACTGATTTTCATTCTATTTTCCAGCTGAAAAAACGATTTCCTTCACTTGTACCGCTTCCGTTTTGGGTTATTGTCTTCTTCCCATGGCATTGTTGAGCTTTGTTGCTGCTGTTCTATCCTTCAAAGTCAGGACTTCCAGAAAATAGTAAATTTTCCGCTTTTCAGGGAATAATTGGATATTGCATTTCTGGACTAGCTGTGTTGTGGTGCAGTTCAGCTAGTTCAAAACTATTCGTCACAGCTCTCCACATGTATCAGCAACGGTTACTAGTTGCCTACCCTTGTGTTCTCCTTTATTCCGTATTTGCTCTCCTTGCCATTTTCTGAGCATAATTACATTTTTCCAGATTTTTTTGCCTTTTATGGTAGTGCCGTATATATTTCTCGTTGTTTTATTTATTCTTCATTTAATTTATTATAAGACGTTCGAATTGTGAAATCTGTTGAATGGGTTGATAAATATTTATTTCTCAGTTGACCTTATCGCTTTCCAGTCGGGTGAAACAGTATTGATCTTTTTGCAAAACTTGCGTCCAGCGTGACCCCCCAAACTTTTTACAGAACTTTGCATTCCATGGCTGCCAGGGTTGCTCTCAGCGAAAATGTGAGTTTTTAAAATACATTTTTTACAAATAGTTTTGCAGATTGTCAACGCATTTATACGTCATTTAGGCAAAAACAAGGTGAAGATAACAGAAGCACAGAGATTGCCATTTTCCAGAGATGAAGGCCATTTCAGGTGGATTTAGCATTTTTTTTTCACAATCGTTTTATTTTTAGAGGTGTAATTCCAAGCATAGTATTAGAGCCAAGTTCGGTAGAAGAGGTGTCGTATATACTAAAAACTTGTAATGAAAAAAGGTTGCCTATTGTACCTTTTGGAACAGGAACGGGCATGGAAGGTGGATCCATATGCACTACACATGTATGACATTATTTTAATCAGAATACTTATATTTCAGCCCGGTTTAAGCCTGTCGCTATTGCAACTAGAAGGAGGCGTCACTTCAGTAAATCCTGAAGATTTCGACTGTTCTGTCCGACCATCTGTAACCAGACTTGCTCTCAATGAACATATCCGGAATACTGGCTTATTCTTTCCTGTTGGTAGGCCATTTTCCGTTATTTTCTTTTATTTGAACAGATCCTGGTGCCGATGCTTCGGTTTGTGGAATGGTAGCCACTAGTGCAAGTGGAACCAACGCCGTTCGTTATGGTAATCGATGTAGACAAAGTGCAACAAAATGTTTAAGGAACGATGAAAGAAAATGTTCTAAATTTAGAAGTAGTATTAGCTGATGGAACGATAGTTCACACTCGTGGTAAAGGTCGAAGACCGAGGTAACTATCCTTCTGCTGTGTAGATCTCTGTTTAGAAAAAGTTCCGCTGGATACAATTTGACTGAAGTATTCTTGGGTAGTGAAGGGACTTTGGGCGTAATAACCGAAGCCACTATCAAGTAATTTTTTTTCCAAATTCCATTTTCATTGATACAGATTACATCCGCGTCCAGCAACTATTGCCGCTGCTGTGACTTCTTTCCCTACAACCCATGATGCAGTCACCGCGGTGGTTGAAACGCTTCAGTGTGCTATACCAATAGCTCGGATAGGTGACACTCGATGTTACGGGTATATCTGTTACAGAACTTCTTGATGACAATCAAATAGCCGCTAGTAATGCTTACAGCCACACAAATTTACCGGTCACACCTCACTTATTCCTCGAATTCCATGGTACCACCGAGGCTGAAGTCAAATCACAGTCCGAACTAGTCGGTGAGTATAGCTGCTTCTTATACTATATCAATACAGAACAAATCTGTGACAATAACTCTGCCACTGAGTACAAAGCGTCCTGTGACCATGAAGAAATGGAATGTCTCTGGAAGGCTAGACATAATGCGTATTATGCTGCGTTAGCCCTAAGGAAAGGAAGCAGTGTAAGCACATTACTAACCCATTATATAAATTAACTTTAGGGATTCTGTACAGACGTCTGCGTACCAATTACCCGTCTGACACAAGTAGTTGAAGATACGAAAAATGACCTTACAAAGAGTGGATTAACTGGTATATTTCGGACAGATCACGTTCTATTCCTTCAGGGACAATAGTGGGTCATGTAGGAGATGGAAATTTCCATGTAATCCTTCCGGTTTACAAGGAAGATCTGGAAGAAATGGGCAGTATAATATCATTTTCCGACAGACTCGTCAGGTAAAAACTATGATATAGTACAAAACTTACTCTGTTCAGAAGAGCCCTCGATGCGGGAGGCACATGTACCGGAGAACATGGAATCGGATTGGGAAAGATTAAATATCTTGAGCGAGAAATTGGATCCGAAGGAATAACCGCCTCCATTTTGTTGAAAAGAGCTTTCGACCCAAAAAATATCCTGAATCCAGGAAAAGTAATAAGAGAATGGATCTGACGGAAAAAAACCCTCTGCGAACCGCATAACAAATAAATTTGTAACTATAAACTTTTATGAACTGGTCACCTGTTTGTTTCGTTTTTTTTTGTGATTTCTAATGCTGCACCGGTAAAAATGGCAGCCAGTGAGGTCTGGCGCATACGTGCCATACTTGAATTTTTCTTGGGAAATGTGCACCGTTACCGGGCAGAATGGCACTCTTATCCAGGGTATTCTCCCGAAAAGATACTATTTCCATTGCTGCTATCATCGTCGTTGGCTTACATCAAATTGAGGTTTTCTGAGATTGAAGTCAAAACATCGGCCATGGGAGTGTTCTGGGATATGTCCAGAAAAATCTCGACTTCCAAAATCGGAACCCGGAAAATAAAGGACACAAAAAATGCAATGAAACACCGCTCAACTTAAAAAAATGGACCGGAAATCTGTGGGACCCATCTTCTGATAGCCAAAATACATGTAACCCCTGTTCTTACCATCAAGCAGTGGTGTTCGTCTTCTGATTTTCCCTTTTCGTGGACCTTCTCTTCTGATTTTCCCCAGTATTGGGACCTCTTTTCTGATTTGGAGCCCTTATTAGGGGGTAGAGGCGTTATTAAAACACACTTTTATTATTTTGCTATTTGTCGGGTTACAGCTGAGTTTTTATTGTTCAGGATGCACCCAATCGATTTAGTAATTCGCTACGGTACCTGAATCGCTTCAAAATGCCATTTTTATTCATTCCGTTTTGCATTAATTCACATAATTTTGGTATACATGTTACCGTACGAAATATATCCGTTTCGCGAAAAATTCATTATTTTTGCGTAACTATGTAAAGCGAACAGTGTTTGTGCCGCGAAAGCGGGAAAATCACGTAAACTTTGGCGTCACTTTTCTTCATTTTCACGTTTGTCACGTATTAGTCTGACCAGAAAGTGTCTCCCCGCCCATAGGTTCAGGTTATTAAAGGTGCCAATTCCTTATCTTGTCCTGCTTCCTCAGCATTTGCATATTTTCATTTTCAGTTATGATCACATCTCGCACCTTGAAGGAATGGGGTTTATTCGCTGGCCTGATTGTCAGTAAGTATTTGCAAGTTATACCTATAAATATTGCTAACTTTTAGCAATGCATTACGCCTACTATAAAATACAGGATAACCCGTCGCTTGTAGCTCCAAATGAAAGACAAGAACTCTTCTACGTGAGGTGGTTGAAAGAAAAGATTCCCGCTTTAAAAGATTTTGGAGTAAAGGTTGGTTCTATTGCATGAATTTGGGGATTTCTGCATGTGCACGGAGTTTGAAAGGTACCTATTTTAAAGAAAAACTAGCTCTTTTCTTTTTTCCCTCATTGTATTTAGAGCAAATTCAAAACGACAGGGGATATTCGTCGTAAAAAATTTTAGGGCGATTATATTACCTACAAATTATAAACAATCGCATATCCTCTGTTCTCGGTGGCATCATAGATCATGTTCTTTGGCCAGCGACCTCCATCTATTGATACTTTTGCCCGCCACTTAGAATAACTACACGAAAAATCGAAAACTGCGGCAAATTTATTTATAATTTTGCTTTCAGGAAGATCACCGTCATCCTCCAAAGCAGGATTAAATGTTCATCTTCAAGCCGGTCCTTCAGATCTTCTGTAGATAGATATCTCAGTAAAATTCTATAATACGTGAAATTAAATAATAAATGTTTGGAAATATGCATTGTCTACTGTTCTAGAGTTTGAAAGGCTGATCCTCAATTACATGATTGGTTTTTATAATGGCTACAGCAGTTTACAGCCGTAATCTAACTTCAAAAAAAATGACGGAAGGATCCCAGAATACAGCTGAAAAATTAAAAAATGATAAATCTGTCTTCACATACGTCCAGTATGCGACAACCGCAGCATCAGTGCTTCTCTTTATGAGGTAGGTTGATTCTTTGAAAGTTGATTAAATCGAAAATGTTACTTATTGCTCCTGTTGTCCCGTTCACATAGGTAATTTAAATTTTCAGAGCGTCTAATCGATTCCTTACCCATAGTCAAAGAGGTGCAACAATTATTGGAGCTGCAGGTTGTCTTTTTTCTTATGACACTTATAATTTTATTTCCAGGGTGTCTCTATCTATCAGTAGCAAATGAATTTGGCATCTTCCCATTTAACTTCTTTGTAAAAGAAAGAGTTCGAATAGAAAAGTGATCGTCGTCCAACTTGGAGCCCACGTCTGCTGCCCTTGATCTCTGGATAGAAATAAATTTCTTACAACATTTTCCCTATTTTTATCGCAGAATGGTTCTGTGACCACTTTTATCTTTACAATTCCTGCTAAAGCATATGAATCTTAGTTGGGCGTGAGCGCGAAAAGCTTAAAAGCTCGTCGCTTTCAACATATTGCGCAAAAGCCTATTCCATTGCTTTCTTCGTCGCTATTCCATTTATCGGAGTTAGAATTCGCAACGACTCCATTCCAGACCAATGGCTGGTCCAACTCCTGAGAAAGCTATGAGATACGGTCTCCCGGACCGATGGCTGTATTGTCCAAAAATGGGAAACGTTAGTTTCTTCCATCTTCCTTATTACATTTACATTTCAGATAGTTGAGAATATTTTTATTCCATTTAAAACTCCTCTGTGTGGTCTCTATGATGATCAGATTGAAAAATCCCTTCGTTTTCATCCTGAAGACGTATTCCGGTCCCCCCTCCTCGAAGGACGTAAAATAGGCCTTTGGTGTGATTTTACAAAGACCGATAGATTTTATTTTAAAGACGAGGTAGGCTTTTATTATTAAATTAACACTTTCGATTAATTTTAGGTTGAAAAACATGGCTGCATTTATAAAAAAATTAAAATGGAAGGCCATGGTGCATCCCCATCCGAATCAGAAGTTGCTGAATTTATTTTAGAAGTACGGCGGTTTAGAGACGTAATTTAATAGTTTCATTTTTTTACAAAATTATTTTATAGAAGAAAGAAGACGAGTTGATTGCAGTTCATTGTACCCACGGATTTAATCGAACTGGCTTTGCGATATGTAGCTATCTCGTGGAAGAAATGTCTTGTTCGATAGAATACGCCATCCAGAAATTTGCAAACCAGCGACCGTGTGGAATATATAAACAGGATTATATAAATGATCTTTTCCAGCGGTTTGGAGATTTGGAAGACGTCTTCGAGGTTTGTTATTCATTTAACTTTGTTGGATTGTATTCCAGGCTCCTGAAAAACCATCTTGGGAAGAAGGGGATTCTCATTCTGCCGATTATTCTGCAGTTGCATCTTCTGGTAGCAGTATGTCCAATCAAATAAGTAAGCACATTTGAGTATTTGAATATTTCTTGGTAATTTAGAAGGCGCCAATGGGAAAATGTTCATGGATGGCCTTGTTAAAGATGTTTATTATGTAACAGACACATCAAAAAAGGCTTTGTTGCAAGGAAGAATAAAACACTTGTGTAATGCGAAAAGAGATGGGTTCCCTGGACTGCAGCCTGTTTCTTTGAAACGGGATAATATCAAACTCCTGGCTGAGCAGCAGTATCTAGTTTCTTGGAAAGCCGATGGAATGAGGTAGCTCTATAAAATTTTCAATCTATTTCCTTTAAGATATATGGTCTATATTACGGAAGAAGGAGAAGTTTACGCATTTGACAGGGATAATGAAGTCTTCCAAATTGACAAGTTGGACTTCCCGCATAGAAAATATCCTCGATCTGTGAAGGACACATTGGTTGATGCTGAGATGATCATTGATAAGGTAAGTAGATCCTAACTATTTTAATAAAATTTACAGCATGTTATTGATGGAAAAGAGATTATAACACCGAGGTTACTGATTTATGATATCATCCATTTTGAAGAAAATGCTGTCGGTCAATGTAACTACGATATTAGGAGGCATTGCATAGAAAATGAACTTATAAAACCCCGAAATTTAGCGAGAGAGGTAAGTCCCTAATATCCCTGTTTATTTTATATAATTGTAGAAAGGAAAACTACGACAGCAAAGTATGGGTGTTCGAAGGAAAGATTTCTGGAATCTTGAAGCCGTCCACAAATTGTTCGAGCCTAAATTCACAAATAATCTTGGACATGAGATTGATGGACTAATCTTCCAGCCTATTCAACCGGTTTTTATAGTTTATATGCAGTACAATATTTTAATAATATAGCCTTATACGGCCGGCAGATGTGACAAGGTCCTGAAGTGGAAACCACCCAGTCATAATTCCATTGACTTCTTGTTACAGATACGAAAGCAAGTGATTCCTGTTATATTTAATGAGAAATTCATTATAGAGAGCAGAAGACTGGATTTTTGCCGGAACATTGGGGCTACTTGTATGTGCAGCATCAAAATGAACCATTTGATCGAATGAAAGCCAAGAAATCCCTACTTCCTTATGACAATAAAATTATCGAGTGCACATACGACGTAGGCAATTTTATACATTCAAAGTAGAGCTTATTTTCAGGTGCAAACAAGAGAATGGAAGTTCATGAGAGAAAGAACAGATAAATCTCTGCCAAACGCCAAGAATACTGCCCACAATGTTTTCGATTCCATGATCCATCCGATCAACAAGGACGATTTGATAAAGTAGGCCTAATCCAGTATATTTCATTAATATTTTTAGTTATATAAACAGATTCTGCCTGCCGAAGGATCATCAAAACGGACCGCCTGCTGCAAAGCGGCCTCGCCCAGAAACAAACGCATAAAACTACCCAAATATGACTTGCTGTTGAACTTTACTTGTGTGTTAACTTTGTTGTGATTTGTATAGGAATCATTGTTATCATCTTCCTCTCATTCATAGGCTCTCATTGTGTCTACAAACTCATAGTCTTAGAAATTTAACTGATACGGATTTGAATGGCGTGTAACGGGTGTGTAGTAAAATGTTTTTAGCAAGTTATTTTCTCAAGTGATTCGGCAAATCCGGCTGGAACATTCCTCCATTCCAGGACATTTTCAAATGTTGTTCTTGTAGATTCATCTGGAAGCACTTGACCGCAAAGGACTGTGAAAAGTCCGAAGTTTTCATTTCTTCCTAAACTCCGCAAATTCATTTAAAAATATCATGATTACCAGCAAGGAGATATTCCTTTCCAGCATCGATGATCAAACCACAGGCTGGTGATTCAGATGGGGTGTAGATTTCAGTAGGAAGAGAAGTTAGGTTAGATGGTTTCTAAATATGTTCTGTTGTGGAATAACCCAAAATTACCTTAAGAACTTTTACGTGGTCCACAGAATATTTGATGTTGTTCAAACCTTTCCGTGTCGCGCCGCTCGGGAGTGGCTGTTTAGACATTCGCACTTTTATTTTAACATGGGAAACTGTAAATATTTTGTAATGATGGCTATTACCCGCACCTACCCCAATGGGCACCGCAAAAGGCTTCCTTTGGTGTCTGCGATTGACATTTGCAGGCATAGGCTACAGATGCGCAAAGCATCAGCGCATAAATAACAAGTGCTCGCATAACTGAAATTGTCTAAAATTTAACAAAAATAAGACAGGTTTCAAAATCAATATCGCTAAAGCGGGCAGCTGTTACAATGAGAAGAGTGGCAATGGAAAGAAAGAGACTGGTTGCGGTAGCGAAAAATGGCTATAGTATATGAGTCACTGCGGTTAAATCGTGACAACGTTGAGCCTATTCGACCAACGGCGGTCAAATGGTGATCACGTCAATGAGAAAGATAGCAGTTTTACAAAAACAAACAATATTACGCTGGGTTTCATAAAAGAAATTGCGAACCAAACACCGAAATGGGGGATCGTCGATACCATATGTTATATATCACTAAATATTGATAATTCTGATAAACAAAAGCGGCAGTGACTCACATCTTCCCGTAATTACGTCCTATTCCAACGGAGTCTCATATTCAGTAAACACTTCGACCTATTACCGACCTCCATTGAACTTCCGTCATCATTTCTATGCCATTTCTTGAAGTGTCCTTCATCTTTCACCTATAGTTCAAAACAAATACGCATTGGGCTAGTAACCATTGATTGCTCTTTTATACTACCTCTAACATAATGTTTCCATCCTATTTCCTAAGCAGAAAGTGCACAGCTGGAGTATGTCTGTTCAAAAGGGCCCACTGCAAACAGTGGGACACATGCGCCACCTAGTAGTTCTGTTGACATTTGACACCGCTCTTTGAGGCAACCGTTGTCATCTTTTCCTTTTTCTTACTCTGGAACACTCACTTCATAGCTGATATCGTTAATATTTTCAGGATCAGAAGCATCTTGGCGAGATGGCAGAACAGGGAGAAGAGTGGGTTTTTTTTCAGTTATATGGTGGGAGAAAGTTGGGGAAGCCACGCGGCGGGGTTTAGATGCTTTCTTTTTTTCAAAGCCATCTCCTCCGTAAAAGTTCAAAGACAATTTCTTATCTAGAATGTCGTCAGAATTTGTAGGCTACAGGGTGTAGATGATAATCCAATAGTTTTCTTTCCTTTCACACGTTTTTACTCCCCGACAAATTCCTAACAGCTTCTTTAGCCGTATTCTGCGCCCCCAGCAACTTTCGTTTGTAGCTTTTTGTGCAATATCATGTCTCCCCAGGTCCTTGGAGCCAGTTGCCAACAACCTTTCGGTTCCTTTTGTCAGCATTTTTCACGTACGCCCGTTTTTTGCCATACAGAGGACAGTAACATCTGTCCCCAGAACAAATATGGCGCTAGGCATCCTCAAGGAACCGACGCTTTTACAAGAGAAAAGTCAGTAATGACAGGAAATTAAATTAAATGAGATGCACTGACTATTTCTTCTCTCCAATTGACACCGTCCTATCAAATGGCAACAATCATTAGCGTAATGTTAGCATAAAAGCTCAAGACAGATTAAAGAAATTGCGAGGTGCACTTCAGTGTGAACGCCTCTTTCTATTCTCTGACCGTCTTACAAAAAGACATATTTCAGCCCAATGTTGTGCTGCCCTCAGGAGCAGCACGAGCCTGCCATGACTGCGGATGACAGTCCAGTGGTAAATGAAGCCATTGGGCGAATCTCCGATCTACCTCCTGGCACGTATGTTCTTGAAATTATATTCATTTTGAAGCATTTTAAGCAAGAAGATATACGAGGTTCGAGGACGCAAGATACTGGTAATTAATGACGAGGGGAGACTTTATGCTATAAATGGAATATGCAGTCACTATAATTTTTCCCTGGAAAACGGTTAGGAAAGAAAATGCATTGGAAGATAGTGTTCATATACAGGAATCTACAGTAAAGGAAGGATTCGTTGCCCTCTTCATGGAGCCTGTTTCAATGTCAAAACAGGAGATATTGAAGATTATCCAGGTTTCGACAGCCTCCACGCTTACCAGGTCTGTTCTGCTCTCCCCATGTTTATGTTATTTTAGGTGAAAGAAGTAGATGGAAATATTGTAATCCACACATCGGAAAAAAGACTGGCTAAAGATAGGCGAACAAAAGTCCCTAACTTCAAAAAATGCGATGATACTCCCATTGTGGTAGTTGGATCAGGTTGTACATCTTCTTATTTTCTGACCGATGCTTTTAGGACCGGCTGCTGCCAACTTTGTTGAATCTGCCAGGCAAAACGGCTTGCCAACACCGATAACAGTTATCACGGCTGAAGCACTTCCTCCCTACGATCGAGTTCTACTGAGCAAGGTAGAAATAACCTAACTATTTTTATAAGAAATTATAGAAACCCGAATCAAAAGGAGAAGACATTCGTCTGAGGGATGACGACTTCTATAAAAAACATGAAATCGACTTTAAATTGAATACAACGGTAGCATTCATATCCTCTTTAAAGTGAAATTGTAGGTTACTGCTGTGGACACCGGAAAAAGGACAGTCACTTTATCTGATGGAGAAACATTGAAATATTCAAAATTGGTCCTTGCTCCGGGAGGACTTGTGCGCAAGCTAACCATTCCTGGAAGTGATTTAAAGGTAAGCGCGATTTAGAAAGAATTCATAGCTTTTTTAGGGAATCCACTACCTTCGTGTAGTTGCCGAAGCCAATGACATCCATGCAACGGCAGAAGGCAAAAATGTTGTCTGCATAGGAGCCTCATTTATCGGTAAATGATTATATAATTCATTATGAATATTCCAGGAATGGAGATAGCATCAGCTGTGGCGAAGCAAGCAGCCTCTGTGACTGTTATCAGTGCTACTGCTGAACCTCTTCCGGCGTTCGGGGAAGATGTGGGCGCAGCTATTCGAAAGGTTTGCCAGTTTAAAAAGTCTTTATACTTTGGAATTGCAGCGGTTTGAAGCCAAAGGTGTTAAAATACTCACAGCAACTATGCCTGTAGCTCTGCATGGAGATGGGAAAGTTGAAGAGATTGAGCTAACAGACGGAACAAGAGTTCCTGCTGATCTTGTTGTTGTTGGAATTGGTAAGACAGTTTGATCAAACCCTTATGTTACCTTTAGGAGTCAACCCAGGAACAGAATTCTTGAAATCCTCTCCTTCTATCGAAAGAGATCCACGAGGATTTATCGTCGTAGACAATAATTTCCGAGTAAGGCAGGTTCCTGTATTGTGCATAATTTCATAGACTACTGCCGATTGGGTCTATGCAATAGGAGACTGTGCTTCTGCTCCCTTGCCCTTATGGGAGCTGGAACACGTCAATATCCAACATTTTCAGACTGCCCAAGCCCATGGTAAGCCAAAAAAAGTGAGTAACCTATAATTTTCAGGACAAATGCTTGGCTTTTCCATTGTGGGGAAACCGCAACCTCGCCCTATCATCCCATTCTTCTGGTCCTTATTCTTCTTTGAATTTGGTATCCGTTTTGCGGGTTGTGCTGACGGAGCGTCGGATGTTGTGGTCCACGGTGACATCGATAATTTCAACTATGTTAAATATTACTTCAAGTAGGTTTTTTTTTCATTTTTGCAAATGGAAATATTCAGGAACGACCGGGTCATAGCCGTACAAAATTCTGGTCCAACCCCTGTAGCCATCATTTTCTTGGAACTTTTCCATAAAAGGATCCATGTAAGCAGGGAAGACGTGCTAAAGAATGAGGAAGATAAGTGGGACAACTGGGTCACAGCTGAACATATGTAGATAGCACCACCTAGGTAACGATGTGATATTATTTGAAATAAATAGAATCCAGTAGAATATTCGTTATATTCCAAAGAACACAAGATGAAGAATGCCCACAAGAATTGATGAACTTTAGAGAACCAGGTGACCATCAAAAACCGAGTAAAGTGCTCATTGTTATACCAACATCTGCTCAAATGTCACTTTTTCTCTTCGAACGATCATAGCTCAACGGATGGGTTGATCTGATATGAGCAGCTGCACTTTGATCTCTCCATCCTCCTACGCCGATTCAGATCACTCGTGGTCTGGTTCAAGTCAACAAATTTGACAAGTCTATTATGTCTCTTGAAAGGCTATAAATGAGTCACCCGGGCTAGAAAAACATTAGTTCATTCAGTGGAAAATCATGGTGGCGAAAGGTTGGTAATGTATCGAAAAATGGAGCAGTAAATCGCACGCGTGACAGCCGACAGTTGGGCTCCTAAATCATCTCCTGGGTAAAGACAATTGTCATTTTTTCATTGGGTGCTCAATTGTCGAAAGCACCCAAGGCGACGAATTTCGCCATGTGTTCGGCATTGATCCTGTCAACTGTTCTTCGTTGACCGACGACTACTATCACCTGCTTATATTTTTTTAAAGAAATTGTTCTTAAATTCCAGTAAATAGTCTTATCCAGTATTTGGATCTTCACAGGTTTCTAGATTTTTTTGAAATATCAGTATTGTTTTGAAAGTTTTGTTTACCACGTAGTATTCGAACTGAAGTTTTGTAATAGCTAAAGCTCCTTGTAAAATTACTATACACAAGCCACCAAGACTTAAACAGCTGTCACTGCGGCAACCACCGTGCTGCTTCCAAATAATTTACGCTGTCACTTTCCCATTTATCAGGCTGAATTTGCTCGAAAGCACTTAGGTTGAACCGTGTTTCTTCAAAACATATGCTCATTGTTTTCCTCCATCTTCCAAGTTGTCATCACCCTCTCTCTATCCACTATTTTGTTGCTGAATTTCTTTTCAAAAAAGATGATTTCTGGCAGTTCGAAATGTGATACATGCAGGTCGGAGTTCACCTGTCTTAAACTCAAGTCGGACGTCTTCGTTGAGTGCCCATGCCAGACAGCAAAAATCACGGAACATATGGAAAGAGCTGTCATGTTCGGCAGATTACTTCTTAGTGTGTGATACTTCACCCTTTGCTCCCGGAAACATCTTCTGCTCTCTTTGAAATATTCTTCCTTTAAAGAAAAGATTCACACTAATCTTTATTATTGCCCAGGAATTCTGGATATGATGACATTCTTCTTAAATATTCAGGAATCCCTTATTCCCCTTTCCAGACAAATTTTTTTCTGCTAGTTCCTTGTTCTATTCTCAGCTGATCCCATTTTCTTTGATTTTATCACCCCGTAAGAGAAATCCAATGCTTCCAGTTGTGACATTTGCCCTCCAGCTGGCGACACTTTCCCAACTGCTGGCTGCCGTTTGCACGTTGTAAGCGCATCCTGTGCCCGATTGCCCTGGTGTTAATAGGATCTATGATACAACATCCCCGTTTTTCATCAGTTTGTTCATTTTTCTTTCAATATATTTTTATAATATTCCAGATATGATGCAAGATAAGCTTGAAAGAGGATTGACACACGGGCAAAGGGAGAAAAACAGCTATCGAACGTGCTGTGCTGTTTGTCATGTGAAATGCGGTAAGATTCTTTGGCCACAGAATTAGTATACTTATTACAGGGACGGTATTCTTGGGAATTGTGGAAGGAATCGTGTGTATCTTTGTATTACTTGCTGTTCTTCATCAAATTTATTGGAAACATCAGACTATTGATGCCTGTACAACGTAGTAAGTTATTTCTGTTTCTCGTAAAAACTTTTTATTTAGTAACAGTTTATTTTTCCGCGATTGTTTAATATTCCAATTTACTCATTTCAACATAACTCTTATTCTCGACTATATAGTTATTGTCATGTGCATATGTATTCTCTTTTCGGTAAGCGGCTTTCTCATTCACTTAAAGAAAATTATAGATATTCATGATGCTGTGTGGTATTCTAACAGATACATCTTGCTTAGTCTTGCCACATCTTGTTGTTCAAGGTTTATTTCTCCTATTCTCCTTGGGATATTTCTGCTTCTATGCGTGGTCCTACTTCTATGGGGATCTTTACACCCATAATAGACCTTTCATGGTAAGATCCTCATTTAAAGAAATCTTTTTCTATTGCAGTTTCAATCATTGGTAGAAAGAATGTGGCTGGCAGCCTTGGTCCTGATCTTGGCAGCCTTCCAAACCTATCTCTTCACAGCTGTTGTCAGATGCAGTATGTACCTGGCGGTAAGATTACTTCGGGCTAACTTTCAAGTCTTTATAGACCATCGAAGAAAAAAGGCGAGAACGAGCAGCAGCCTTTGACAGATGCAGTGAAAGAGTCCGAAATGCTAAAGAAAATGGTCTATGGAGGACTACCAGCTGGGGTGGTGGCTTCCAACAGGTGCCCAGATTGTTTTTTGACCATTAAATGGCGTCTTTAGTACAAGGGGCAGTACGAGGAAAAAAAGAAAAAGAAGTCAAAGGGATTCCGAGTCAAGTGGAATTTCAATCAGAATGTAGTCGTAGAAGATGAAGAAATCCCCATTATTCAGAGAGAGGACAGGTACTATTTTCATGGTTCCTTTGACAGATATTCAGTCGAACGGATTCCAAGTCTTCACCTGATAAGTCGAGCAGGTCTTCCGAATCTCCAAAGCATTACCAACGTCAGCCTCAAGAAGTGCAGGTTATTGCTGACATTGCAGTTGGATCAGAGTTACCCAAGTAGGCATAGTGGCTATTGTGTTATAAATATGTTTAGAAGAACCACGGAAATAAGGGTACGGTCAGAATCCGAGAAGAAAGATAAGCCGAAACATCATTCTGTATCCAAGACTTCATCTGAGGGTAGTAATACTGGACCGCTCTTCATTGATTCCCGAAGAAAATCCCTCGAGCATGAACTAGAACATTCCATAAAGCGTGTGGATGTAAATATTTCCATGCCAGTACAGTATAAACTAATTTCAGCCCCAAAGACATGGATCCAACCGAGAAAATCGTGAACCTCATCATGCTGGAAGTGCCTCACCAAAACGAGAACATATCTATCGTTCTAGAAACATGGAACAGGAGCCCAGCATCGTTGTTTTCAAGCCACAGTAACTTTAAAACGGGGCTGTAAACCTATCCTCTTTCAGCAACAAACATCTCCAACGACCGCCGCTTAAATCTAACCAAAGCGTAGAATCAGCAGATTCCGTTGTTCTTTCGACCTCCTCCCAGACGCCGAAACATAGATATCCTCACAGGTTAATGGCCCACATTATGCCTGTTACAACGAAGATTTCAGACATTCGGTTGATATTGATGAGAACCCTCTGCACTCGACGAAAAGTGGGAAGAATCGATTTATTTAAGAAAAGCATAATTTAGAAAGACACGAAATTGGAGTAGTGAAGAAAGTGTCCATTACCTCGAGGCATAATACGGCTGTGGTCCAGTAAGCCTCCAACAAAATACAAAAGATCTCTACCTCTTGAACCATTTGGCTCATTGTTTTTATTGCCGGTATATTTTCCAAAACAAATCTGGTCTTTCACAATAAAATATCTTAAAATATGAGTCGAAATATTGCCTATGCATGGCATCACGGCGTTGTGAATCGATTATTTTTTCGTTAACGGGAAACGGACTAGCGCAGTAGCTTTTATTCTCCTATCGCTTGGTAGTTGACTTTATTTTGCACAAATATAATGGAATCATCGTCTCGAGAAGTGGACCAGCAATATCTGCAACTACTTGGTAATCATATTTCAAAAATATTACATTTTTCCAGAAAATAAACTGAGAAATCTTAAAAATCCAAAGAAATTAACAGGAAAGACGTTTATAAGTGATTTGGCTTCATATAAAGATCATCAGGTAGAAATATTACATTCTCTTTAACAACTTTTTCTAGCTATTGCAACTTATGTCAGAGAGAAATGAACCTAAAGGATTTGACGACAACTTTGTGGAGGACGAGACGATCACTCCGAACTACTTGCAGCGCAAAATTGCTCCACAAACCTGCGCAATCAGTAAACAGGAACTGGTAAAATTGTTGAAGTCTGACACACTACAGGTACTTACAAATTTGACATTTTATTCTGTTTTTAGATGTTGCACGAGGAGTTGGAAGGCGACGACTTTCTACAAGAACTTAGGGAAGTCGCAGAGGAACTGAAACAAGCCAATATTTTAAAAGATGACGAAAAATCCGAAGATGACCAAAGTCCATCCAATGAGATCTCAGAAA
Organism: Oscheius sp. DF5033; assembly: GCA_964036215.1. Classification (NCBI taxonomy): domain Eukaryota; kingdom Metazoa; phylum Nematoda; class Chromadorea; order Rhabditida; family Rhabditidae; genus Oscheius; species Oscheius sp. DF5033. Next base: position 6,240,155 of record OZ038413.1, read on the forward strand.
CTAAGAAAGAATAAGTAATTTAATCGTATACTTTTTATTTATTGTACAGATTAAAATTTTACTGAAAAACTTTCAAAATAGTTCTCATCCAGTAGGCCATGGCCATTGCGCCGGCATCAGGATCAGTTTGTGCTTCTGCAGAAGTGTAACTTGCCCTACCAGCTGCGGCTATAAGTTTCACAGTAGCTTGAGCTCCTTCCTCGGCTTTCTTAAAACCATTTTACATAAAAATAACAAAGAAACCAACTGCAACTACTCGAGTCCAATCGATCTGCTCGCTTTTCTCAATTTCATGAATGGCGCTGCGTAAGGTATCAATCTAAAACTAACCAATAAGTTAAAAGTATACTAACCATAGTTCGATCACCCTCCCTTGCCCCGCCGTACTTTTCAACAGCTTCAGTTGCCACTTTCAAAGCACTTTCGGCATTCCAGTTTTCTGCAGTTTCGTCTAGCTCTCGTCCAAAAACTGACAGAAATAGTGCATAGATCTGAATTTTGATCTCCGAAAGACGAGAGTGACTTACCGCTCCACTTGTACCACCAACATTGTTTTCAAAAATTACGGCTATTTGTTCAAAAAACTTGTGAGCATTCGATAAGGGTATTTTTCTTTCTTTTAGAGCTTTCTCGATACCTAAAAAGGGGTACTTAGTATATTGCGAGGCTTACCATCAGCTGCTGATTTGAATGTTGATCCACAATCGCCATCTCCTGCTTTTCCATCCAGTCTATTCAGTTCGTCTTCTCTTATTTTCATTTCTTTACAAACTTCTAACAGTGCTTGTTTTAATTTTAGAATCTCTGCAATCGCAACATTTTTCATTCATCGTGACCGATCACCTGTTCCACCATCGCCAACAGCTGATTCTTCACCTTCCCTCTCATAGGTTGATTTATCTGTTTTCATCGATACCTCAATTTTCGGTTTCAAAGTTATTCCCATTTTCCACCCGGGGCATTCCGCTTCGGAATCTGAAACGACGATAAAGTTAATTGAGTTATCACACCTAGGAGCTCGATAGATCGAGGATTGATCAAATCAAGAACTGTCAAACTGATTCCATGAGTATCCAAGGAGGTCATAAATGTCCCACAATAAAGTCTAATAAGCTTGACTTGATGCTCAGCTGAAGTATACTTTGAGCTTAAAAATATGTAGACTTACCACACCAGTGAAGGACATCCTTTTTTAAAACATCCATTTCAATCTGAGAAACATTGCCCAAATTGTTCAGCATAATGGCTACTTCATGAGTTTTTGCTAGATAAAAATTGGCAAAAGAATAAGGATGGAATACCTCCGGGCTTTACTAGTTCCTTCATAAGCTTGTCAACGATTTCGCCAGACGTTTCCATTTGAATTCTCTCTTTTCCCGGCTCACCATGGATTCCTAGGCCTAACTGAAAGGTATACTTTTAAAACGACATTTCCTGGCAAACCTCATACAAGTTAGAGGGAATTTTGCTTAGAAGGGATTTTCCAGGAATGCTGCATCCCATAAGCGAGCAACCAATTGTACCTGATTGGGCAATGACAAAGATAAGAAATTCTCTTACGGATATGTTTACAAGCATCATTGGATAGTCGCTCAATTTCATCAATGCTAGCTCCTTGTTCGGATAAGGCCCCAGCCATCTGAATTCTTATTTTTATGCTGGTTATCAAACATACCTTTATGACAAGGACAGATCCAGCCAGTCCTCGTGCCCCTGTTCGGGTTTTACTTGTATCGATAGCTATGTCATCCCCAATGGTAACCACCTGAAAGGTCTAATCAACGAGCACGGCCTACTTACCCGAACATCGTTCCCTTCCGCCTTGAATCTCTCCGCAGCTAATCCGAAATTTAGTCGATCGCCGGTATAGTTGATTACGAAGAGGATACTACCAGCTAGAACTCAATTTACTGTCCCAATACTAGAAAGTATCTACCTGACGAACGTGCACTTTGAAGAGCTGCTTGCACATGACTAGACGGAGGAGAGGCAAAGACATTTCCAGCTACAGCGGCAGCTAGCATTCCTTTTCCAACATAACCTTCAAAAGATTTATTCAAATGAAAACGGTGTGATTACCCGCTGCATAAGGTTCATGTCCTGACCCACCGCCGGCAATCAATGCAACCTTATCATTTTGGGTACCATTTCTTCGAATTACAACTCGTGGACAGTTCTGTAAGAAATTCAAATTCTCTCAAAAAATAATGATACTGGAAGGATGCCTGTGCAAGGATTGTAGTCCGTCAGGCCTCTCAGCGCATCATCAACAACTTCGTCGGGCTTATTGATAAATTTCTTGGTAGGAACGTCGGGCTGCATGGTGGAAAAATTACTGGTAAGAATGACAAAATGCTGAATCGATAGGAAAAGCGACGCGAATGGCCCGCTTCCTACTTTGAAAAGGAATAGACTCGATTATTGGTAAACAAGAAAGCTATCAGAGAACATCTAATGATAAGGTTATGTTTTTCCCACCGAACACCCTTTTTAACATTTTTACAAAACACATTTCTCTCGAGAAGCTGTAGAAAACAAAATCCGGAAATATCATGACACGTTTTATTCAGCAAGATTATCACAAAAAAATAAGCGACTATGTCTTAGTTTTTTCCATCATTAAGGCATCAGTTATCACGGGTTCCTCTTGCGTGTCATAGAGCATAAACCCGGCAAAGACTATTGTGAATACAATGAACAACCACATGACTATCTTCTCCATCATTCTGCAAAGAAAGTGTAGGTTGAGATTCTCATGTATTTTATACCTGGCTAGCATCTGCCACTCTTTTCTTATCCGTTTCAAGTGTTCTTGAGCTGTGAGATCTTGACGGATGGCCTGCACTCCTGACAAGATATCCAGTACTAAAATTACGCTTAGAATAACGAGATAATCTCTATTCGTACCAACTGCCTGCATCTCAGGATCCAGGCACTTTGGATGGGCGTCTTTCAGCTCTGTGGATGTCTGCGCCCCGTCAACGGCTAATTTATCAGTCTGGAATAAAACACAATGTGGAACTTGGACAAAACAGTGAAGCAAACAATTGGTTTGATCTACATGCCATGGTGGGAAATCAGAATGAAATTTTCGCCGTGTTTTTCTGACGCTGTCGCAAGCAAATAAGGTTAGAGAAAAACATGCAAAAGACGCGCGAGGGTTGAAAGATATGGGACGAAGAGCTCACCTTATTTATAGCATCCGTTTTGAAGAGCTTCTGTTGAAATTGGAAGAAGTCAGTGGCAAAAGCTTTTTTCAGTGCGGACAACTTATCCTGGAACACGGCGCATGCTTTCGTGCAAGGCTCTCGACCAAGGGAATATCACACAAGGGATAACACGTGGTCGATTTGAGCAAACTTACATATTTCTTTAGTCTCATTTTGATACTCTCCTGAGTGTTGATCAATTCTCGACCAAAAAACCATTGTACAAAGGAATTTCTGTTCATTCTTATGGACAGGAGGAAAGCCCGTAATCTACGAGTTATAGGTCGTCCCTGAACTTTCTATGCCCCGTCGCAAAATTAACCTTACAGCGTTTCCTTGCATTTGTATACTCAAAGTCAATGTAGTACAGTATGTAGCTAAGAACATGATAAATATCAGTCCGATATAATATTGCCCTAAAATCATTTCAGTCACAAGTTGTAGATATATCTTACCTAGCAACGGAACACTATTCGAGGTAGCCGGCAGCTTGTCCGATACCATCATTAGAATGATAGCTAACGACAGTAGGGCTGTCACTCCTAAGCTGACCTTCTCCGTATTTTCACCAGTAGACGAATGTGGAGTGAAGAAGCCAATTACCGTAACAATTGTAATAAATGCTGAGGGAATGATCAAGGTGAATAGATAATAAGAAGGATTCCGTTTGATTGCGAAGAAGTAAGAAATATCGGGATATGGATTGGGACAACAGTCGTAATACCTAAACTATGTCGATTTCTACCGTAGGAACTTACTTCAAGTTGCTCCTGTATCTGAAGTCAACCAATTTCCATTCCATATTCGGAATGTAATGATTTAAGGCAGCCAGATTTGTTCTAAAATCTCTGTAATGAAACCTGATAGACACGGACCTATTGGCGTTTGGATCAGCTGTAGGCTCTTCAGCTGTAGTGAGCATAATCTGGCTTCCGTCATATGACCACGAGGCGAACATGATGAAGCAGATTTGCTGTAAATGGGTGGATTGTACTTTATCTGAGTTTGCAGCAGTTTTTCAAAGGACATCCTCGACGGTTTGATGTGCGGGGGTGTCATCTAATATTCTGGAGTGGGAGCTGAGTGCTTAGCGGAGAAGTCGTACGCTCCTAACGTCATTAAGACGGGTCATAAGTTTTCCGAGTGAGAGATCTTCTATCAAAAATCTCCTGGTCAACGATCTATGCAAAACAATAGCTGGATAAGCCCGCACATTGAGTATGCATTAATTTGGCAGTTGAAATGAGCCATAAAGTTGGAAATTAGCCAACCTGATCGTAAGGAAACCGATCCAGCTGAAGGTCACATGTGACATCCGTAATAATGGCCCGAAAAAGTGAGATCTTCCCTGTATGGGAGACCTCAACATTTGTTAGAAGCTCATTCTCCTTGATGTTCATATTAGCGCTAAATTTTTTGTCATTTGTAAAATGACTAGAGTCCAACTTGTTATACACCAGAAGGTCAGGTTTCCATATTAGTTCAGCGGGTATATGTATAGAGGTTATACCTCCGAATTGGGCTGGATCCCACTGTAAGAATTCATCGTTCCAGTACTGTAAATTTCTGGTTTATGTAGAGAAACGGACTACCTCTTCCAACCAGCAGTAGAGTGTAATTATCTGATCATTTTCTTTTACTTTCTGTATTTGTTTGAAGTACAACTGCATTGTTACATTTGTAGGGCCTGAGGCTTCTGATAACACAGGTCTGAAATGACTACAGTGCCTAATTTTAGTATTTATTAATAGATCCCCAATTAAATGTCCGAAATCTTTAAATGATGTCTATTCCACGCCATATATTTGATGTGACCCTCGGCAGCTTGTTATTAATGCCCAACTAGATCTTTTGTCTCTGATTTGCCAAAAAGGACTTCTTGTTTTTGCCTATCCATTGTTCGTAAAAAGCAGCAAAAAGTCGGTGATACGCAACCAAAGATTAAAATAAGGCTGCTCGCTGATTTAATAAGATTTCTACTAATGAACAAGTACAAGGGGCCCACTCGATGCACTAACCTCAACTCTTTCTTGTAATCCTTAAAAAGATATGCAAATAGCTGCTGTTGCTGACCCGTACAGACTAACTGAAACGATTACATACCAATGGAAAGCGTAAAAAGCATACTGTAATGAAGGAGAATTGCAGAATTTTCAGCGGAAACGAGCGGTAGTCCATTGTCTGAAAATTCTTTTATTACTTAGTTGGTCGAAAAGTCGCATTAGCCAATGATATAAGGCTCGGAACACAACAACGGCCTAAAATCGGCAAAAGCCTCCCTCTTCTGTGGGCGGGGCTGGGAAAAAAATTTCTAGTTGATGCTCAAAGTGGTGCTAGAGGTATAGATAGGGGAGGAGGAGACCTATTCCCAGGAAGTGGAACTTTTATTTGAAGGATGGCGAACGTTTTGTGGCGGGCTGTGACACATTTGGGTGACGAGTCGACACGAGTAGGCGAGGACTTACATTTGTCTTTCTGCGATTGATAGTTTCATATGTTCAAGGAGGCAAATCCCAGGATTGCCAAGAAGAAAACAGACAAGTAGAATTTATAGATAAAACGTGTTGATGTTACAGTATCTTTCTATGGGTTTATGAGCAGAAATAAGGAGAAAGCGATGCAAATTCACCTGCCCACCCCCAAAATTTTATTCACCCGATCTCGGAAGGAAGATGCACTTCAAGTGTTTGCTACTACTTTGAGCTACGAGGACATTAGTGGTCTAAAAATCTAGGACAAATGCACTTAATCCCTTACGATTAGTTTTCTAACGTTATTAATAGAGAAAGCTACAAAACTTGAAGTAAAGAAAGATTAAAAAAAACCCACGAGTCCTCTTAGAGAAGACTTTCCCGCGGTAGATAAATGTATGTGGAAAAGGTAGAAATCATTATGAAGGAGGAAGAAAGGAACGTTATTCTGTTCCCATGGTTTGGCTGCCCACCCAAGCGATAAAAGAGACACTTTTTTTACTTAATAGAGCGACACGATGTCTTTCCCTGATAGAGAATGCACCAGGAGAGAAATACGAAGTCAAAAGACAATTGCATTTTTCCAGCAGATGTCTAATGGATGGGATCGCTGCGTAGTTAGATTCGAAACGACCTACTATTGCCTCCCTAATTTTAACCAAAGCTCCCAGATTGGAAACTAAAAAGGACGTGAGAATAGTCATGAGAAAGAAGAATTATGCAAGGCGGTTGTTTTTAAAATCTTTCTGTTCCTTCAAGATACTAGGAAAGGGGATCTCTGATGCCCGTCACCCAATAAAGTTGCTGACTCCTCGGATACATTTGAGATACTATTTTCCGCAGCCACCCACTAGATACCCACACATCTTGTCGATCTCTTGAGCTTTACCGGATACAAGGCGATAAAATAAAACACAAATTAATGGAGGATTTATTGGGTATGATCATATGGTTTTTGAGGAGATATGACACGTCGTTAACTGCGTTTGACCTGGTCCATTAATTCATCCGTCAGGCGTATTTCAGGCTCTCTAGTTCCCAGCATATAGGTCTGAAGAAGTGTTATCATTGTCCGGGGGTCTTACCGCGAAAACTATAGTAAGTATAATGAAAAAAAACATTATGAGGCGGTCTATCATCCGGGTAACCTGTTGCCATTCAAACTTAATTTTCTTTAAAGCCCGCTCTACAATGCCTATAGATTATGATAGTTAGAAACAACCTTCTTTCAGTGCAGTTTTCATGTCTTCCAGAGCATCTCGCAATCTGATAAGGGTTGCATGCGAATCAGTATAAAGTGTCCTTGGAATCTGGACCTCTTCTTGGGATACGGCCACCATCTCTCCCTTACAATACCCGTTTATTTTTCCGTCCGCTGTCATTGGATTGGCAAAGATGAACTGTTGTGTCTGAATCCATTTATCCTTTCGCCGGCAGTCAACAAAACCTTTGACTTCTGCCCATTTTTCCTCTTTTTCTTAGGCAATTGGAAGCTAAATGCCCACGAAATTAAATTGTTTCCTGCTATGCGATTGAAGAAAAAATGCTTCACTGCCGGGTTCACCTAGAAATTCGCGTCTTACTGTAGATGGCTGCCAAACCTCTGCGCCGGCGTTACCTCTCATCTGGTAACTTAGGGTCAACGTAGTGGTAAATGCAGCAGAAAATATTAAAAATATGAGTCCGATGTAGTATTTCCCAATCAACGGGATAACTTCAGAAGTAGCAGGGACTTCGTCACTGACCATCATCACTAAATGATGAATTTTCTAGGACTTGAATTCTTCTTACTGATAATTGCCATAGAAAGGAGAGCAGTCACTCCCAAGCTGACTTTCTCCGTATTCTCACCCGTTGTCGAATGCGGTGTGAAAAATCCAACAATAGTAACAACTGTGATAAAGGCGGAAGGAATAACGAGGGAAAATATGTAGTAACTGGGAGAGCGGCGAAGTACGACAAAGTAGGTAACATCGGGGAAAGGATTGGGGCAACAGTCGTACCGCTTGACATAAGTCTTGGCCCTGATAACATGATTTTCCTTTGGTACATGCTCTTACTTGAAATCTGTCAGCGCCCATTCCGTATTCCTTACGTATAATTCCAGATTATCAGTGTTCTCTGTCGCTACCAAGTTCAACTTTCCTCCGTCCATAGACCAAGAGGCGAATGTGAGATAGCATACCTAAAATAATTCATCCTGATGGACACGGAATGCCGACGAACTTGTTGGTCGAATGGAAATTGCTCCAAATTGAGATTACAGCTAACATCGGTTATAAGAGAACGAAACAACATCACTTGACCATTGTTCTCGATTATCGCATTTGTTTCCAGTTCATTCTCCTCGACATTCATATTGGCACTGAAATAGTTCATACTCTAACTTTGCTGGATCTTACTTGTTATATACAAGGACATCCGGTCTCCATATTTTTGAAGAAGGTACATGGATCCTGGAGAGGTTGCCAAACTTTTTAGGATCCCACGATAGGAGTTCATCTCTCCAATACTGAAGTTACCATGGATTTCTGTCAAATGATAAGAATTACCAATTCCAGCCAACAGTAAACATTGACAATTTGATCCCTCTCATCGACTTTGAGGATCTGCTTGAGCCAGAATTTTAGTTTAACATTTAACGAAGTCGACTGAAAGAGTTTTTTCAGTTTATCCTCAAAGATACCTCATTTATTACAGGACGAAGCTCTTTCTGGTATCCATCGAATAAGTGATCGTAGAGTAGACGCATATCAGTCTGTCGAAAAGGTATCTGCGCATCTATAGCCGGTAGAAGACTCAACCACATCAAGACACCAAACATTGCTTTTCATAGCGTGATTTCCTCCTAAAATAGAAGGGGGAAATAGGGTTAAACTATTGAAGAAGACTAAATTGGCCTGGCAGGAATAAATTCGGACAAATTGTAGTAGCGGCTGGGCTGTTTTCGTTAATGAAAGCGGGGGTTAACAAGAGGGCAGAGAGAGACGAGGTTCAGATCGGAGTTCTTTCTTTGATTATGGTCACAATGGCCGGTCTATAAGAGAAAGAGAAATCAGAAATCAAACTGGCCCGGCACATCTTCAAAGGGTCGTCGAGGAGCAAATTGAATCAGGTTCGCGACAGGAGTTGACTTGTGACACAAGCGTAGGTTAAAAAATTTTGTGAGTGAGAAGGGGAAAAATAACGGCAGGAATTCTTTTGACAGAGAGTAAATTTGAGGAAGAAAAGGGTAGAAGAAGCCCCAGAATAGAAAGATCGAGAAGAAAATAGCAGACTATTGCATAGAAAAGGTCAATGGTCATGAAATACCAAAGTCTGTTGCTTTCTGATTCACTTAAAACTGACTCTTCTAGGGGAAACAATACGTAGGCTACTTGGTGAACAAGGACAATTAAAGGAACTTCCAATGCTCGGAAGAGTTGCGTAGTGTTCCTATTTCTTCCTTAAAGAAATTAGAATAACTGACAGCTGTCAAAAATTCAGTAAAAAAGCAGAAATGTCGCAAACAGCGGAGGCGTTCGTGGATTGAATTCAGACAGAGGGAGGACCTCTCCGATTTTGCGTGGAATATTGTGTCAAGCCAGGTTGAGGGGCGTGTAAGCGCTACTGACTTTTTTGAGGGGACATTGACGCTCCGAGGTTGAATGTGTTAACACGATGACTTCAAGAAGCTTCTCTATCATTCAAGGAAAGATCGGATAGAGGCAGTATTCCTTATTTGGAAACGTTCACACTAGAAAGAGAGGTACGAATTTCTAGAAAAATAACTGAAGGGCTTACTCATAAATAAGTGAAGTTGACTCCTTAGAAAAGCACAACTACGGATTCTATTATTTAAAACTGGGAACCGTCGACTATCGGTTCAGATAATTTTTAATAACCAAAATACTGCGCGTCCACTGCTCCAATCGGCGTCTAAACCTGATAAAGGGCCACCGGGATCTGATTTCCAAAAAAGAAATTTGGCTAATGAAGAGATCTCAAAGTTAGAAAAACCGCCAAATCGTCATTTTTTGGAGTTTTTGATAGCTCCGGCTGTTATTACCAAACCATTAAACGAAACATTTATTACTTGAGCATCTAGTTGATATTGATATGTGTGATTGACTTCTGATGTTGATTGTATTCCCAAGACCGGCAGTGTTCATATTTTTGTCCTTTGGCAAAATTTCTTGGGTCCACAGGTTCACATTCTCCGCTACACGTCCGTGGATAGCAAGCAAACCTCATCTAGAATATTATATGTGTGATCTCCGTCAAAACATATCCTCTAGAGTAAGATAGGCATCTGCGCAGCAATAAATACTTCACGAGTGCTCTTTGTGTTTCATTGTTGCTATGCTCTTTGCGCCAAGATTTTCTCGTAAGAACAAAAAAAGTTGACCTCTGTCTTATCTATTTTTTAACTCACATTTCGGACATCTATAATCGTCGACGCCTGGTAGGCAAGGTAGGCCGCAATGGCAATGTACTCCTTAATGGCGTTTTCCCGAGGAACTGAAAGGATAAAAACTTCCTAATGGATTCAATTGCGGCACAAGCAACTTTATGGGTTTCATCGGCAGAAAGCCTGTTCATTGCGCCACATGTGAATTTTATGTGTCGGTTTGTGTTGACCAGACCACAATTGGGAGACCAAAAACTCACCTAAAGCGTAACATGGTTGCACTTCTCGTACGGGATCAACAAATATCTGTGGTATCACGGCACAATAAGTAAGGCAACAAATCATTTTGATAAATACCGAGAACAAGTCAATTACCTAAAGATTGGGGCAATTTCCTCTGAGAAAGAATGGCGACTTACGGAATCTGATCGATTAAGTAAGGTGAAAACTACCAAGGTGGATGTAACCATATTTGTAGCTGAAGATGCCGCAAAGATCTTTTTACTCAGCAGGTTTAGGACTGAAAAACGTTATTTGTTAAAGTTTCTCTTTCATTCTAACGATCGGAGTCCGAGTGGGATGTGATTATCGAGAACAGGGCGAGGCTAGTGACCTCCAGCAATGTTACCGTGGGTGAGATCTCATTAACAAATCTGTGAATGGTTGACGTGCTTGGAGGCATTTCTTGAGAAGCTTTCATCCTAAATGCTTTAACTATTTAATAGAAAACTACTCACCTGAAAATCATAGAATTAAATAATCGTACAGCCATTGGATATGCAGTAACAAGTCGAAATAATATATTGCTATGGACTTCACCATCGATTAGATTTATAAGAGAATACATAGAACCAGATGGTGGCGGTATTGTAGAACAATTGAACATATATTGGCCATAGAATTTTATATAATAAGCAGATTCATCAGGACTTGGATGTGGAAATGGTTCCTCTAGTGATAGTAATAAAGCAACTAAAATGGATCCAGTAAAAAAATAAGAGGAAAAAAAACTTACAGAATAATGAAATAATACCAGTTATAAAGGCAATCAAACTTGGGTAATATAAACCGAAGTCGAAGTAAGCAATATCTGTGTTGTCATCTTCCACATGGCCTTGTTTCAATCGATTCTCTTCTTTTTTATTTTTTGGTTTAACCTGAAATTAGCTTTTTTATACACTAATCACAATGATTTCCTAAGTGGTGATAGGAAAATCACGCTACCCAGGGGATGCGCAGGTGAAAATCCGGTTAACCAAAGCGTGATCAACGCTATCGTCAGCTTTCAAGACGCAACATAGAAATTCTTTTACTAGGTATTGTTAATCTCTCTTTCCTAATAGTCGTTATTATATTGATGACTAACTGGACAAATTTTACATGAATTCCAGAGAATGTGGAATATGTACACTATGAATGAACTTACAATCTCTGCAGTAGAATAAAATGGTAGCCGTGGTGTCATCCACTATATAAATATCTGAAATGAACTAGGACATTCGGAAATCGCAGAAAGCCCAAGTTATGAGATAACCACGCGGTCACGGATAGATTGGATACGTGCTAGTAGTGAACAATTATTGACGCCGAAAGGCTAGGAGAAATGATAGATAGCCATTTTTTTAACAACAGCGAACCGTAATGCAACCCAGCGGAGATTGCACTGAAGTTCTCTCCCCAGCGGCAATGAAATCCAGTCGGGAAGAAAGTCGACTGATATGCAACTGTCTTCACTAGTTGGACTCGGTTGCCGTCAGCGGGGAAGAAAAGGAAGAAGATTCGTCCAAAACGCGAAAGAAATATGTCGACAGACAGCCGAGAATATCATCCCCTCAAAGCGATAGGCAAAAAATGAATCGGCCGAGCGGCTTAGACGGTCAAATCAATCCACCGAGGAATATTACAGAATAAGAACGGCAGAAAGAGAGGGCGACTGGTCAAGGCACTTTTTTGCTCCAGGGAATAATGGAATGCGACCTCCCAGTGGAGGATATCCAGTTTGCGGTCGTCCTTTCTACTCCTCCGTCTGCCATAGTCATCCACAAAAAGTATACAGGAATCTCAAAGAGATCTGTGCAAGATCGAGAAAATCAACAAATGTTAGTTCGATTTGTTGCGTAAGCAGACTGACCAAGGGATACATCAACAGGTTTTCTTGGCATATCCAAAAAAAATTTGCTACGGCAATCCTACCCAGTTGACTCACAAAAACTCGTTTCATTTCCAATTTTGTCAGTTCTATCAGAGTATCGCGGCGTGTCCTTCGAGTGTATGATGACCAAACCATGAGCAAGCCTTGCTGTCATGCATAGAGAGAGTGTACATAGTTTACCTATCCGGGGCAGGTGCTCAGTGGGAAACCTTACTTTGACCTGACCGCCGTCTCCGTTTTGTTATGAACTCGTTTTCTGTCCGCCTTTTATTCCTTTGTCGTCTCACTTAACTCGTTACCGGCGGTAGAAAATCCAGATCAGCTGGTAGAAAATATATCCGCATCTTGACGAAAATAATGAATCCGGTAATCGTGGTTTCTACCCGCTCCGGCTAACAGACTGTTTGTCTAGCCCAGTGTCAATGATCCATTCACCGCAAATAGTGGAATCACCTTCTCCTTGGCACTAGGCCAACTTCAGTGTTCTAAACATCCTTAGCTACACTTTTCAGCTGACTGTTTTCCATATTTTTCAAATGTATTCGATCGGTTTAACATGTCAACTATGCAGAATCCTTTTTCAGACTATTTCCGGCCTAAAATAAATATAAATATGTTGTTCTTGCTTTCAATTTTGGCAGCAGTTGATGCATCTTCAGGTATTCTTTCACTGTTCCAAATAGACACGTTACAGGCGAGTGTTTTTCCTGTGTAAGCAATCCAAATTGGAATTTTTATCAACAAAGGATATCAGGTCTCAGGGTAACATTTGTCTGCTTTCTGTTTACAACAATTTAGAATCTAAATGCCTCCTCAGCACTACCAGTCGCCCCACTCGCATGTACATTTGACCCGATGCGTATTTATGCCGACAGGACAGCAGTTGCATGCCCTGGTTACTGCGTCAAGTGGACGTCGGCTGTCATTCTACAAGACGGTAGGTGCGAACCTCCCAAAAAGAGCACAGAGTAAACAATTTGAAGCGACCATAAAGGAGAAGAAAAACTGTAGGGTCAGCCAAGATTTATGGGTTTCAAATGTCTGTAAAACAAACATTAAATATCCATGAAAACAATAGATACGATTTGAACTTTGAAATTTTAGGTGGAGTGGAAGTGAACGTATTACGGGGGTGCTTTGACACCCTGGTTGACAAATCTATTCATCAACCACCTCAGTCTGCCAACTGTTATCAGGATCCACATGATTACAGCCACCGGTCAGTGTCCAGTCACACCTTTACGTTCTCTTGTTTTTCAGAGTAGGCATCGAATATAAGAGCATCTGCTACTGCAAAGGTTTTATGTGTAATTCTAGTAGTAGTGACCGTGTGTGGGCTGTAATTACATTTCTTGTTGTTATTCTCATTGTATTATAGGGATAGGATCCCACCCTCACTCACAGCTCATTTGGCTATAATAATTAATGAAATTATCTCTATTCCTCTCGTATTGCGTTCACTTTGAAACAAGTCAACACTTCCCAGAAGTAGGCTAACATATTCATAAACAATTCTACAGCGGTTTGGTCGAGGTCTCAAGACCAAGTTGCATTTTTCGGTTGCTTCATGTCCTACACAGTAATGCAAATGTTTCTGGATAATGCGATGTTTCAAACTCGGCCTTGTGAGTCCTATTACCAAAGTATCCCACTCCGCAGCTCTCGCTGCCAGCTCCTGCCACCTTTGTTTTGAGAATATTTATCATATTGGATGCGGAAGTGTGGATGCTTGACACTATGCGAGACACTATTTTGAGGTTTTGCTAAACGGGAACAAAACAGCTTGCGATTACCGCCACGGTTTACTTCCAAAGAGAAAATCAAATCTTTGGAAAGCTAAACTCTTATGTAAACCTGTAGCTTTTCCAGTATCTACTGATGAAATAATCGGTCAATTTTATGCACACAGCACTCATTTAATTATAATGCTAACGAATTTTTCCTTTTTATGCGACACATTTTTAAGGAAACAAAACCAGGTACCTGAGCTTTTTAGATGTTTTTGAAGAGCACCTCCCCCGGGGAATTTGCTTTGTGTAAATATGATCATAAAATTTAAAGGCATCCTCTTTTGATCGTCTAACCCGATTACAGGAGTAACCGTGTGGATCTTTCTAGTCTCGATGCTCTTTTGGAACCATTACCCACAAGGCACTTGTTTTTATGGTAATAAATCTTGTCAAAAACAATTTGAATATTGAGGAGAAACACGCGTATAGGTCATGGGATGGCAGACAAAACATCCATTGCCAGATTAGGTGCTTCTCGGGATGGGTTAGGATTGCCCCCTATTTGTTTATATGAGCCTTCTGAGGATTCGTCGCTACCATACCTTTAGAGGCTTTCCTGTATTGCGCGACAATTCCTTATTCTCTGGCCTTTTTAATGTTGTAGTCCTTATAAAAAGGGCGTCATGAGAGAGAACTTATGAAGGAGCAGACGCAAATATGATTGTGTGATGCGGCATATGGCTATAAAAACGAGGAAGCAGCCGGCTGACGTCGCCGATGATCAATTGAAATATATCATCTGCACAAATGAGGCCCTAATATCTTCAGCAAATTTAAGACAAATTGCCAACTGTCATTTGACCCTCCTCATCTTCCCAGCTGTTTCGTGTGAGTAGCCATGTTGCCCACATTTTTTGTCCAATGGTGGTAGATACTTTCCTTTCTGTTCATTCGAGCTCTCTATGTTCTTACTCCAGAAATGGAACTAAAACACGCAAATGTGCTACTGATGCGGGTCGTGTATATTTCGCTCCAGTGGATTTGTCCTCCCTGTTTGAATGGACAATTAGTCGTCATCGGGCCCAGTTGACGTTTTTTGACCCTCGTTGGGTGCTTTGATGGTGTTGCGGGTGGGCAGCAGCAATCGGGGTGTTGCAATCTTGCCGGACCCACGAGACATCCCCGGGTTATCGCTATTTTTGAGAGTCCATGTGTGCCCTTCAATAAGAGAAAGAGTGAGAGGGTGGTCTCCCCCACACTTCTTAAAAATCTCCGGCGTTTTTATGTGTCACGGGGATCAGGTTGTCATTTGTCCTAGACATTATTGCATAAAAAGAATAATGCATAACATCAGGCTCCTGTCAATCTGTCGCTTACCAAGCCTTTATTCTTTTTTTTAGTCGACCGGCTCAATCGCTTCTCTCCCAGCCAATCAGTTTCCTTTTTGCTCTAGCAAAAACTTCAACCGCTTCCTGTTTTCTGTTCCTCTTTCAATCAGCTCGAAGGATATTATTACCACTTTTTAAAACTTTTAAAACATCGAGAACTGGAGAAACAACCGCGTCTTAGAAGAACAGGTGACACGCGGGATTCACATCGCGGTCGCCGGACCAATCCCTCCTCTAACTTTTTTTTCTCATTTATCATTAAGTCGTGTCAACGGCGTTTCGGCCGATCAAGAATGTGTTTGTGACCTCTGAGCATGTCTGCCACCTAGGTTGATCCTCCTCATGTCTCAGTTTTGTTTTGAACGACTGCGTCAAAATTCCTGATCGCTCATCTCTTACAGCATTTTTTCCCATCTGGACTAAGTGGTCTAAATGACCAGACATCCTGATTCTTGCACTAGTTTGACATGTGCTACACTGATACCTGATCCAAATACGTGTAAAAAGGTCTTCGTGTCCTTAAAACATTTGTCTGACAGGTGCTGAACTTCCCGGACTGGGAGGAAGGGCACTTTCTCTCTTTTCTTGGGGAATACCCACTGTCTCCTCCATAAAATTATGCCAACTGCCCTTTCTTTGTCCTATCTCTGCCTTCCACTTCTGCTGCATATTCAGAGGCCCAAAATTTACCTACAATGCTGTTCATCAACACACGTCCTGTTGACGAAGGCATCGTTTCCGACCGACGTGCCAGTAAAGCGACAAGCCATTGTTCAGTCCATTCTGCGCATCCTAGTCGTGTCCACATGACGGTATATCTTGATATAATTTTATTTATTCCCATTTCAGAGGCTAGTCTTGGGATTGATTATTTTCTATCTGTTGGTCAGTGCTTTTCCCTGCATGTTAATGTTTCCGCTGGCATTGGTCTGCCTCCCCGTTCCGATTATTTTATTCCTCTATGCTTTGTGTAAACTGAGAGAGGATAATCGGTCGGATCATTGGCCTTGTATCATGATAGCGGTAAATATATTCGATTAGCCATTATGTGGATTTTTAGATCTCGGGTATTCTTCTTAAAATTGCGGCTGTTGCCATTTTTATTACGATATTTCCTGCGGACGAAAATGGAAGACGATCGAATGCTCCACATTTGTCAAAGCACGGTAACTTTAATTTGTTATGCTAGGAACTTTGGTTTAGAACGAAAGGAGACGAATTTCAACCAGTACAGAGGCGCTTTCTTTATCTTACTTCTATTTATTGAACTATTTCTACTATCCGCCGGAGCCTGCTTTAAATGGCATCTATTAGCTTTTGAAAAGATGGAAAACGAAGCAAAGCAGAGGGTAAGTGGCCATTCTCAGCGGAAGCATTTCAACCATCCGTAGTGTGTCACCTGTTTTCAACTGGATGATTGAGTTCTCTAATTGAACAACAGTTCCCCGCAGGGGCACGTGCTCCCGCTGCTCCTTAGTAATTTGAGTCGGGCGCCAAAAACTACGGGGTCTGATAGTGTTGGAACATTTTTGGCAAAACAAGGGGTCGGATCAGCTGAAGATAAGAGGTCGAAGTTTCTTATCAAATATTGAAATCCATGTCCAAGTTGACTTGTTTTCTCATTGATTGTTTAAAGTTGTGAAGATAAGCGGACTACAGACAAAACTACCTTGTGATCCGTATGTCAATCAACCTCTTCAGCGGCTCACACTCTCCTCCAACCGACCGCTGCTCTCTGAAGCCGCCAGCCGACGTATCAGTCAGTGATTGCTGACGTCACAAAGATCTCTAATTCGTTTTGGTTTCTCAGATAAAATTTCCCCATTTTGTATCCTATATTTCACAATGTTTCTCTCCCATCTGCGCTGTCATTTGTAGTTTGTACATCCGTGCACATTTCTGTTTCGATAAATTCTTTTTTTTTGTTAAAGCTTTTATTACACGGCTTATCATGACAGTTTTATCTCGGGGCGCACAGCACTCCTGGAGACGACGGAAGTCCAGATGACTAGTCCAGTTCAATTTCAGCGTCAAAGGACTGGGGAATTTCGTTGATTTCTAAAAAAAGTTGATCACATTGTCTGATAAATAGGCCCTACGTGGACCAGTAGACGTATAATCATCCAAAGATAGCATTGGAGGTTGTGTAGGGTAGAAGAGAGGCTGCTCATCCATATCTTGTGCAAGTTTGTGCATAGATTGGCGGAATTTTTGGATACTGGATAGAGGTTGACTCGTAGGAATGCCCATCAGTAAAGAAAACTTCCTTCTTTGCATTCCTTTCACTTTATTTCGTCGCATGAACTCTTGCACCTGGGACATTTTCTGTGGAGAAGATGAGCCATACCTTGTACTTAGCAACTGGAGAGAGTTTGTCGGCTATTTGTCTGTTTCTCTCCTTTTGTTGTCTTTGCAAAAAGTCGGCAATGTGTTGGAAATCATTCTGGCTTTTGGGATCATTAGACTTGTTCGGGTTACAAAAGTCGCCATCGATATCAGTCTCCACATAGCTCTAAACCGATTAAAACACTGCACGACGGCCTACCTGGCACTTTCTGATCACCATAGGTCTCTGGAAAAGACTTTCATCATGTTCCAAACTCTCACAATCCAGGCTGTATGTCCTCTTTTCCAGCAAGCTTCGATACTGCTGATCGCTATCTGTAACTGGATATGGCAATAAAGAAGAAGGATTTACCTCGTTGGCGGTCAGGCTGGGAGGCGACTTGGCACGAAGGTTCCATGAAAATCAATTGTTCTCTAGGATCCAATAGAGGCGAAAAAAGTTTGCCGTTATCAGCAGTATCTGTCAAGACTTTGACAATATGACATATCCAACGGTGGACGCTGGAGACTCTGCAAATAAAAAAAAGAAAAAGGGCCACTTATGACAGCGTCCCAGGTCACGAAAGGAAACTTCTGGGCTGGATTTTGAACCATTGCAATTACAGCGGCTAATAGACATCGACTGCTGCTAGGACTAGTCGAGGTTCGTCAAGATATCACCGAGTTGCTCTACAATAGGTTGAGGGTTCCCTCATTATCGGCCACTCGTACATCCAACATTACGACCTACACCGACGTTCCAAACTTAGAGATTATGATAGACAGGGCAAGGGCGATGGTCATCATGTCTTCTTACCCAGACAGCTTCTTACAATTGATCGAAAATATTGTGTACTTTAAGCAGACGAGAATGAGGAGTCATCTCCGCTCCTCCATTGGGCCTCGCAGCTGTGCTGGCCTCTTTGGTACGGCCCAGCTGCGCGTGTCAGACAGAATTTTTATTTTGAGCCAATCGTTCAAACGCCTGCAAACTTCTCCCTTTCAATCTCTGGCAGTGTATTGCGCAATTAATTAACTTGCTTACAAGTTGACGGTTTATGCTGCCAAAGACGCGGAATAATTGCCGACGCTATCACTTACAATCACACCATGTCCTGTTTCCTCAATCCAGGAGGTGTAGTAGATCTATTTTACCAGCGAAAAGTTATTCTGTACTTTCTTCAGCAACAAGTTGTACGGAAATGTGGCTGGTCATCGTATGAGAAAGCGACTCGTGCTGGCGTTCGTTTTCTCTCCCTTGCAATCTTTGAAAGTGACGGAAATCTTCATTGCAGGTCCAAGTTCAAAATCAGCTACCTGCTAATTTTACGAGAAAAAAGGATGCCCGAGGAAAAGAAGCTTGTAAGTCGTTATTTTTTATTTCTTTACCGGGCCGCTTCCATCGACTGGTTCACACTTTAATTTATTAAAACTTTACCAAAGTACAGATAGACCTGTCGAATGAATTCTTCGACCACATTCAGCAAATCTTCTCTTCTCCTTCTGTCAACAACATATTCCTGGACCTATTGTCCCTCGTGGCAGTCAACAAGGATATCGCCGGTTTGTTCTACATTCGTCTATACTAATCTTCAATTTAGTAAACCTCTTTTGGGAGGAGTTCTCCTTATTGAGACACCCGATGTTTGGCTGTCACTACTATGAACAACCCCCTCATTATTATGTTTCTGCCAAGGATCTTGCCAAGCGCATTGTCGAAACCAGTAAGATAATTTTACCTTATTTTACTGAATATTCACCTTCATTCGAAACAAAAGATGAGCTAGGCTTATTATGAATCATTAGTGGGGAAAGGTTTAACCAGACTAACAGATTACGCACATTGACTAAATAGCGATGACAGCAGAAATTTGACTGTTTTTAGACTACATCCCGATCTCATTTGAGCTGCCCCCTCCGTGTGCATCAACTTCTTGGAATAATCTGACAAGGTCAAATACTGTTGAAACCCAAGTAAATAAGTCACAATGTTAGTACTACCTTTTTTCGCTTTATTTATTATTATTTAAGCCAGTTCGCAATGCGAGAACTATTTTGACGAACCTGAGACACAGACTCAGAGCTCAAATAAAGACTGGGATGAAGATGATCTCAGCTTCAAGCTCTCGGATCTCCCCGTGGACCTTCGCTTTATTTACGAATGAGGTTACGAGTATGTGAATGTTGTAGTACTTTGAGCATTCCTTTCTCCCACTTCTATAATGTTTCGCTTTGTCTGTCCGATCCTGGTTTTATACGCGTTTGTAAGTTTTCTTCTCTCTTTTAATTGGTTTTGAATTCTTTGCCACCACAATTTCGTAAGGACACAATAATTTTTCTCTGAAAAGCTCTTCCTAACTGCTTTAAAAATTGTTACAGGTAACTAGCTAATTGTTCCGAAGTAAAAATTTACCTTTATTGCATTACCCTGTGTTAAGGTGTCGTACAGTTTTTTTCTCTCTACTTTTCCTAAAATAAATGCAGCGGAAGATGGCCCTAAAGTCACCCTCCAGGTTAACTGGTTGCCATGGACACTACACTTAGAGAAGAAGTAGTAGGTCAGACAGATCAGACGACAACAAAAGAACTGGGTCCCTTACTTCAACCGCTTCTACTTCTTCCACATTTGCATGAAATGATTATCCGTAGTCAGAAATAGCTAATACACTTTAATCTGCATGCAAAGAGTTGAAAGTTTACGTTACACAAGTTTTTTTCCATAGATTAATCCCCCATTCATGAGGGTCATCAAGATTAGCATCAGTTTATCCGATCCAGGTATTTTATTTGTGTTCACGAATCATTTTTGCCTTTTTTAATCCGTTCGGAGTAATGGTTATTAGTACAATTTTGTAAGGGCAATTTTTCCAAAAAAGCACTTCTCTTCCTTACAGAAATCACTGCAGATAATTAGTCAGTTATTGCCAGTTTTACTACTTGCTGCGTGCATAGACACAACTTCTTTCTTATTACAGTATCCCACTATTTCCGCAGCTTGTTTATGATCTTAACGCGGTAATCACTGCTTCTTGGCTATACCTGGAGAGCATCTGGCCTCTCCTTAAAATTTCCACTCTCTCGCACTACCTGTCCCGCCCCTTTTCTGACCAGCCCTTATATTTTCAATTTTATCCTAGTTGAGCTCAGTGTCTCATCCTCATTTTCAAATGCATCCAAGTGGCAGTAACATCCCTGATAAACGTTAGTTGATCTCAATGTATTTTTTTCTCATCCCGGCTTTAGCACCACTCTTAATTCCAAATATTTTAAATGGGATTTCTCTTGATCCACAAGTTTTGGGTCACTACAGAGATACCCTTTTCGACCAGCAGGGAGTTCAGCCGAATAATGAACAGCAAATACAGTTTTTGGCTCAGCTATCGCACCAACAGCAACAAGCTCTCGTCAATCAGTTGCAGTCCACTATAATTGCACAAGGAGGTGAGTAAAATAGCCAAATCAGAGGACACAGGGTTCTTCGTGGGTTGA
Source organism: Oscheius sp. DF5033 (assembly GCA_964036215.1). Taxonomy (NCBI): domain Eukaryota; kingdom Metazoa; phylum Nematoda; class Chromadorea; order Rhabditida; family Rhabditidae; genus Oscheius; species Oscheius sp. DF5033. Next base: position 6,261,309 of record OZ038413.1, read on the forward strand.
TTACTCATTCAATTAGTTGAAGGAAGAAAACGGTTGGCAGAAATTTTTTGTAGCTCTTAGTCAACGCAGTGCGTCTATTTCTGACCTTATTAGTGGAAAGAGAAAAACAATTTTAATAGGATACAATATTCTGTCTTGTGACCGGGATTTTGTATCTGTGCCGACATTACGCGCGCGTAGCTAGAAACGAGACAGCTTATGATAAACGCTGACGTTAGCTCTTGGTTAATTAATGTTAAGAATATAAACAGCGTTATCTGTATTCTCAGTAGATCTCTTATTTTTACTTTTGAAGAAAGGGCTGCCTGTCACATGATGCACTTATATGGCAAATAGCTTTCAACCTATGGTTATCAGGCGGTAACCTTGTAATTTAGATAATTATACCAACCGAGGGAGATGTTAAAATGCGGGGGATCATGTGAGCTGTTGATAAACGTTCTGTACTTTTTGAGATGGGCATGTTGTCTAGACTTTTGAACATAGATAATTATCACAATTAAATGTACTACCCTGTTCAGGTAAACTCGATCCACTGCTAGCTGTGCATCATCATCTAGCTCAGCAGCAACACCAGCAGGCAATGTTACGCCATCACCAGCAGCATCAGCAACAAGTTGAACTGCAGAGACAAAGGGAAAGGGCTCGAGGACCGCCAGTAATGGCCAACCATCAAATTGACGAACAGAATCAGGCTCTTACCGTAACCTTTACCACCTTAGTTGGGACAACCAGTGTCACTGTACCACTGCAACGTGCAATGGCATTTAACAGAGGTACACATTTTAGCCTAGGAAACAAGCATCTTTAGTTCAAAATCCACATATTTCTACACTTTTCCTTGAGCAGATGCTTACACAGCATCAATTGCTGAATCCTCTTCATTGTCATAGAATTGAGGTGCCTGGAATAGGTGAGGTGTTTTACTTTATATTTCAAACGATCTAGAAGGTGGGCTAGTCTACTACCACCCTATGGCGCTGATCAGTATCCTCAAAGGGGTGTTGGAACAGGTATAAAATGTCCACATAAAGAAAACCAGTAATTTCAAGGTTGATATCATGCAAAAGACCATCCATCAAATTGGAAATGCTCTGCCGAACGCTACTTCCAATCCGAAAATGGTTGCTAACCATATTCGTGATATCCAGGCGCAGGCGACAGAGCATCATAGAAATCTTAGCGAGGCTCGACGTAGAAACAGCTTTCCAGTACAAAACATGAACAGAAATAATGGACGCAAGGAAGATGGGACTTCGTCTTCACTAGTAGTACCGGAACGTTAGAATTGGCAGTAGAAGTTACAATAATGGAAATATTTAGCCACACTGTTATCTCCACGTGGTGCAGAATCAGTCCGCGATGTTCCCGTAGTTACTGTGCAGCAAAGCTTGAAACGCCCTTCACCAATTAACGGGGACCAGGAAGCTTCAAGTGGGTTTAATTTTGAGATGGACAGCATCTTCATTTCAGAACGTGCTCGCCCCGAGATTTTCCAACAAATTGAGCAGCTTCAAGCAAGCGCTGCTGCACTAAATCATCAATGTGACATTTTGCAATGAAACATGGGTAATGCTTCTTTTAGCATCTTCACAATACGCTTCACAAGTACAACAAATGATAGACACAATTACTGCCAGCTGGAATAATGCTAACCAAATCCTTACTCCATTACCAGCTGAAGCACCCATCGATTCTTCCCGTATAAATTCTAATGGGAATGGTAAAGTTTCCCAAGCAATTTTTATACAGATGCAGATGGCGCTAAGGTTCACAAGCATGAAACTGGTGGAGTCACTGACTGTTCTGTAGGATTGAAGCCAGTAAAAACAGAAGATACCTCTCCAGAAGTGCGCATTATTAAAGAAGTCAGTCGGAACTTATTTACCAGCACAACTACACTTATTGACCAAGGTGACATACAAATTTTACAGCACAAAAAATACTTCAGGAAAAGCTCAACGGCCTCTTGCTGCTAGTGAAAAGGAGATCCTAGCTCGAACCCTTCCAAAAATCTCTACTGAAGAGCAAACGGCTACTGAAGTACTTCTTCGTCTTCGGAACCAGCCAAACCCAGGGAAGATGCTGAAGACTACTGAACGGAATCTTTGTGCAGATGCAGGCGGGCTGACATTGCACGAACGCGTGGTATCCAGTACTGTATCACTAAAAATCAAATTAAGGCTCTCCCTGGAAAGTCCAATCTACCCAACACATCGGCTGAATTCTTTAAGCGTCCAACTATGGTAGCCCAGCTAGAAATCATATGAGACCAAGCATTTCAGGACCATCAGTGCTCGTCAAAATGTACCAATGAATGTATTCGGCTCGGCGCAAACTAGGACAGGATCTAAAACAGTCTGCGTATACAACTGCTTGCAATAGCAGCATATTATTTCAGTAATCGTTAATTACCAGCCGTATCAAAACGACTCATTTATATTGTATGACGCGTTTTTCTTTTCTCTGTTTTTTTTTGAGTATTCATTTATGCAGTTACGTTTTTACCGTGTTATTTATCTAGATAAAATTGACAAATATAACATTATCCAAGATCTGAACCTACAGGGAAAATACCCGCGTGGAAATCAGGTAAAACTTTCGAATTTCGACGAATTCCAACGCGTGTGTCTAGGAGCGCGCGTTTCGCGCAAAGATGGAAATCGATTATAGTCCTAGTAGATTTTAGTTCTGTGCTCAGAGACGCGCTCAGACTCATTTCTCGTTCGTGGAAGCCCTTTTTATCTTGCCTTGACGATCAAGATCTCCGATTCCAGGCGTTGCTGCCATCTAGTGCAATCCCTTTCCCCAAGTTCTTTTTAAAACATTCGATTAAAGTTGATTTTCATCAGTTGCTATATTTCTATTATTTGCCATTTTTACGAAGAAACAGCAGCAACAGTAATATATTTCCGGTGTCATGGTAGAATGAAACAAGATGTGGGATATCCTTGTCATTTTCAGATTGTTACACTCGGCTTCCTTATATCATTGCTAGTCGAGCGCAGTGATACAGTTGTATCCAGAACTTCATTGTCTATTGACCAATGCAGAAGAGCACAAATGTTTATTTCTAAACACAATGAGACGATTGACACTCTTTTGACACATCATCATTTGGTTATTACGCCGTTTAAAAGAGATGAGATGGTTCCTGCCTTTGTTGGATACAGTGAAAATTATCTGGTAGGCGATTGTCTTTGTCATTTCATAAACGTGTTTCCGGTGGAACCTAAATACAATCTGATGACTTGCAACATCCCAAAAGTCTTGTCAACTATCCGTATTGGATTATTTTGGCTTCTGAACAATCAAACAAGTTATGATGAAAGTAATTACACTCTATCTCTGGGTAATTGGAATTTATTGCAAGTATTATATACATTAATCACACTTTTTCAAATAGATTCAACCATCTGGAAATGGCCAGGTACACTTTGTCATTCGCCGAGCAACTATTGGTTCCAGGATATACCAGTTTCCTTGTTCACAGGGAGCCGATCGAACGTTTTGTTAGCGGTTATATTGACAAATGTATAAAGTAGGTGACCCTAGTGATTTGTAACATGTTGCCTAGTTCAAAGGCATGCTATGACTGCCATAAAAATATAACCTGCTACATACAGAAGCAATATAAAAGACTCATGTTGTATGGTAATGGGTTCCGCGTAGACACAGACCACGACTTTGAAGATTTCCATTTTGTTCCACAGACATGGTTTGTTCCGAAAGAAAGATAACTTACAAACATTCTTAGGTTGTGCAGATTGAACGAAACGTTTTACAGTTATCGACAAATAAAATACGGTTTGATCTCCTATTTCGTAGACCTAAATCTCTTGCAGAGAGCGGACCTAACTTGGAAAGGATGGTAGATGGTATAATAAAGGTGCTGAAGGACGCATGTGTGGAAGAGCCGCTGTTACAGCGAATACGGTCGGAGATGATGGGTAAGTGTACAGTCTTTCGGGAACCTCATCGTTTTTAGAAGGAAGAACCGGCCACACAACAAGGAATTCTCCTTCCCGGACAAAATACGAAGATGAAATACGCAATAATCCGGAGACCGCAGCTCTTCTAATGAAAATGTATTATTATGATTATGTGACGTTTGGATATCCCTTACCCGCAGTTGTTCAGTAACATGATTGTATATAGAAGTTGTATGTTGTCAGTGTTGAAAAAAATACCGTAAATGCCCGATTAGTACCCCATGGGGTACTATTCTTCGTAGCCTCCGTGGAGCAGGGTACTATTCGAGTATGGGGTCTTATTCGGGAGTGGGGGTTTATTTTTCGTAAGCATTTTTCTGGTTGCCGTGAATAGAAAATATGCGATTTTTTCAACGATTATCAACCAAATTTCAAAAATTTTTTTTCTTCTCTACTGTTTTTTTCCCTTTTTTTTAAAAAAAATTCAATAGAATATTACAAAGAATATTACCGAATGCAAACATACACCATACACCGGTGTACGGTGTATACACCAATACACCGGGTGTATACACCAATGGTTTATAGAATGTCCAGGAGAAGAAATACCGGGAAGAGATCGCTTGGTGGAGCAAAACAGCCATCAGTAACGATATTTTACTGTTTTCCCCACCTAAGCGATCTCCTCCCAGCGCCTATTCTCCCGGACTTTCTATAAACTAAAGAATCCAAATCTCCCGAGGGATACCCCCCAAGCCCCGCGAGCGAAGCGAGCCTTCGGGAGCATAAATGATTTGTCGGCCAAAGAAGGGCCATAAGTGATAAGATTTGGCACTGTCAACTTACTTCCGCGCACTGTCAACTATTTGGTGAACTTGGTGTATACACCTGGTGTATTGGTGTACGGTGTATGTTTGCATTGGCCTACAAAGTATTCATTTATGAAAAATAACGAAAACAAAACAACTGACTAGAATAACAAGAAAAAAGCTAATTCAATCCTGACAAAATATTATCTGATCGAGATAAGCGTCTGAATCGTACTCAATAGATTGGTCTGAATCTTCTTGGTCAATTTCTGGATTTTTCTGTTGAATTTCTTCTTCCTCGAACCAGAAAGACTAACCATTTGGAACATGTTTCCTGATGCAGAGTATTTGAGCATCGTTTGATCCATCCACATTCGAACTGATTCCGCATTCCAGGAAACTTTTCTTGATGTAGTCTTCACTCAACTGACTCAACAGAACAGAAAGAAAAAATACAAGCAGAAGAAATGGAGAATAAGAGAAAAAGCAAAGGCTACGTCGCGTAAACGGCCAACAATCCGCGCGAACTCAAAAAAGGTGGGGTACTATTGGAGGCATGGGGTATTATTAGGGATGGGGTCTTATTCGGGAGTGGGGTATTATTCTTCCTAGACCCCAAAAGGGTGGGGTATTAATCGAGTATGGGGTCTTATTTGAAGTGGGGTACTAATCGGGCATTTACGGTAAAAGTGTCCTGGTATTTAATCAGGTGGCAGTATAGAATGGAGCTGAGAACGTGATACGTGTCATACAGGTGAATTCCATTTTGAACTTGGTTTGGTTAGTAAACCTCTGCCCAATAGACTGTAGCTTGAACACTTAGGTAACCCAATGGAACAAACTCATTTAACAGTCATCGTTTGGACTTTCTTGCGATAGAGATCTCCGCATCACAAGCGGCAGCACAGATCACGAGCGAATTGAGAATTCCTTTATAAAAAATTTTACAACGAAAAAGAATATCGTATCGCTGTCATGTTCAACATGTTGGAAAAAGTAGTGCAAAGACTAGCACGGCAAAGTTCACGTGCTGGATCAGGCTTGAAGATTCAATATACTGCATCTTTAAAGATCCGTGCCTAAGTTCAGCATCGAGATCAGATTACAATCTCTGCCAGAATTGCTGTCATTGTCTGGCTTTTCTTCAACAATGAGACATCTACCATCGGTAAGAATTAAAATTTTTCTAAATATCTTTTCAGTCGTTTATCATTTTGTTTCTGTTTCCTGCTATGTGCCTGTTGTCATTTGGTGATACCGTATCCGGTAAATACAATAGCACATGTGTTACAGAACCCCTTTCAGGAAATGTATGCCAGAAAGCACAATATTTTGTTGTAAAGCGTAACGAAACAATCGACGTTCTGTTGTCACAGCGCTATCTCGAGAATATTCCATTTAAACAAGAAGAAGTGCTACCTCCCTTTGTCCATTATTCAGAAAATTATCTTGTACAGTAGTAGACTGACATTTTATCCTTATTCAGGTTGAGCCAAAATACAACATTCTCTCGTGTAATATACCAAAAATCTTATCGACAATAAGAGTGGGACTATTTTGGCTACTTCACAACCAGACAAGTTATAATGCTGCCAATTACACTTTATCATCTGGCGACTGGGACCTTTTGTAAGCATCACAAATCCGTATACATCGACATTTTTGGGTTCAACCATCTTGAAATGTCAAGATCATCACTTTCTGCAGCACAAGTGCTTCTCTCCCCAGGAAATACTAAGTTTATGATGTATAGGGACCCTATAGAAAGATTTGTCAGTGCCTACACGGACAAATGCATAAAGTAGGCTGCACTTATCTTGGAAAAAGTCCGTTTCAGCTCAGGCTATTGCTACCATTGTAAACGGAATATCTCCTGCTATGCTGAGGAACAGTACCGACGATTCATGCTTTTCAGCAAAGGCGTTTTATTGGATACAGACCACGGAATGGAAGATTACCATTTTGCTCCCCAGACGTGGTTCTGTAACTTGGGCGTGGAGTTTTACAACTATAAAAAAATAAAATACGGTAAATTGCATTAAAATTTCATAATATAGATCGCAGAATATGGCAAAAGGCTGGAAATAATGGTGGGAGATGTCATTGAAGTTTTGAGGGACGCCTGCGTAGAAGAGCAATTACTACGAAGGATACGATCAGAAATGATGGGTTGGTCACTAATTTACTTGAAGAAGAGACACTTACAGAAGGGAAAACAGGTCACACCACGAGGGGTTCCGCCTCTCGGTCAAGATATGAAGATGAAATACGCAATAATCCAGCAACGGCCGCTTTATTAATGAAAATGTATTACTATGACTACGTGGCGTTTGGATATCCCTTACCTGCTGCTGCTGTTCTTTAATATTTCTTACCAAACATTTGATGATAGGGTATGTTTCGTACAAAAATAAACATCTGATAGAGTGAGGCTGACGTTTCTGAAAACTGAGAGACTGCTAGATTATTTTGATAAGTGCTCTATGGTGCATTATTCCGGGTAAGCGGCCAGGCCTTGAAATTTAAATGTTTTGTATTTCGTGGTAGAGATGTTGAAAGATTCTGGAAAGGGGGAAGAACTGCTATTTTTAAAAGACTATTTCTCAACAATATTAGTATTTCAGCCCTTATTTTTAGTTCGATTAGTGGTACACCGGGCGATCTGCTTTACAGCGATTTTCTGGGCCCACCAGTGAATCTCTGATCATTCGGTACAGCCCCAATTCGCGGGTGATAAAACCGAACATTGTTTTGCACAGCTGTTTGGCTAGCTGTACATAGCTGCTTCTGTATACTGTCCGTTTAAGACAGATGACGGATATTAATAGCTCCCGATATAGATTTTTGATCTTCTGTACTTCAGTCAACCCAACCACTGGTGCTTGGGCATTTTTTAGATTCTCTTAAATGGTTATCGCTCTTATCTGTCCATGTGAAAAGAGTGCAAGTTCAGCGTTCATCTCTTGACTTTCAATAAATTTACTTCCTTTTCTCCCACTAATTTTGACCTATTCTCCTATAGAGAGCCATGAGAGTACGTGCCGGACCGATAGTTCAGACACCTATTCTCTCTCTCACAATAAAATTACACATCAGGGAACTTTCCCAGTAATTTCGCCAAACATCTTCCAGTTTAGCAGACTTATACTTCCAATCTCTTAATTAATCCTCGAGCCATTATAATAAGATATCCTGAAGCTATCAGTTATTTTAAGAAGAAAAACCATTGGTGGGAGACTCCGACCGATCAAAGTCGGAGTGCGATATCTGAGTTCAAAGGAACGTAAGATCAGCCGCTATCGCACCTGTGCGAATTTGTAACATCCTCGTTGGTGTAGAACACACAGACCTCGAGATTTACTGGATTTACCACTAATCCACTTAATAAATTCTATTTCTTTCTTCATGCTCCGAGACTAATCGCCATGAATGTGTCAGTATATACTTGTGATCCTGGATGACACAGAGCTGCTTTTGTCTCGTAGGCGATCAGACCACTCCGCTGCATCTGGTCAACGACCAGAAGATCTGATAGCTCTTGATATTTTAGTCTGAGCTTCTGCAATATCTTAGCCAACGTCCCACGTCCTCTTTTCTATTTCTGCTGATTTTTTCATATGACAACACAATTACATACGAAACCTATTAGTTGATTAGTTTGTCCTCAACATTCCTTTCTTTATTTTACCCAAGGACGGCTCTATTTCCAGAAATGTGCAATTACAACATAAATAAACGGTCTGCTTCTGAAATAAATCTAATTCAAGCTTATCTTAATGTAAAGTAAGTTTTTTTGAAACGTTGCTAATTGAGTTAAGGAACATGGACAGAGTCCTAATAGCATATGGTCAGTTATGTAATTTGCCAACAAATGAAAGGTATGTTTATTGGAAATAAAAAGGCAGCAGTTCCTTTTTTAGCCCTACAAATAGAGCCAGCCCAAATCTACTGACTATGCGATTGCAACATATGAAGCAAGCCCGAGATACAGAAGCAGCAAATATTAAAAAACTTACCCAAAAAATATTGGAGGAACAGTCCACTGGAGGAAATTGTCTATTTTGTATAATCAAGCAATTGGTCACAGTTACATAGCACACGATTTTTTGTACTTCTCTGTCTGTTTCAAACCCGTTTCCACATCGCCCTGACACAATTGTCTACAATCACTGTGTGGCAATCACTGTATATATAATAAAACTCTTTTTTTTTCTGGCGAAGGATTGTTTTTCTGGTGTTTGGTAAATCTGGATAATCGCTGTGGCCTAGTCTGAGACCTCAAGATCGTAGTCCGTCAAAGTATCTTTAGTTTTTCGGCAGCCCCTTGTTCGCGATCATTTATCATCGTCTAGGAGTCTTCCTGGCTTTATCGGGGTAAAAAAATTTTTTATTTATATCGAGACGGCTGACCAGATCACCCGGTTTGTCATCATTGTACTGGCCTATGACTGAGTTTTTTAGAATAGTTGACCACTGCATTACCAATTATACCCAATTACTAGAAGAGTATTCTCCGTTAGCAGCTTCTCTTTTTTGAACACATTTTTAGACCGGGTAGAAGTCTCATTGGAAAATAAGAAATAGTTACGGATTTGATCAAAAAGGGCTCATTTGAAAAGCAGGTCAAGGAAAATAACAAAACTCCTAAAATCTGCACGGATCTGCGCATATCATTTCCCTCCAGTATTTTTGCTTCACCGTATATAGTAAACATATGTTTATTGACCTGTTAAATGACGTTTGTGTATATTATTCCCTGTTGACAGCCATCCCGGAAAACAAACAAGTGGATAGGTAGCAAAAGTACAAAAAATATGCAAAGCTGTTAATAAAGACAAAAAAATGGAGTCATTACTTACAGTGCCATCTAGAAAACATTTTCAGCCGTTACACCTCCATTTACAGCTTTGACCGCAAGAAGGATTAAAATGATCAGAAGACAGCAGATGATATTGCACCAGAGGGCTTTTATAAATAAACATATCATCTGTAAAATATATGTCGAGTTAATAACGAATTGATTACTTCGCAGCGGCCGAGCCCAGCAAATTCATCGGGATTGTACTTGAAAATGGCTCGGAAAAGAAAGTAGAGAAGAAGCATCGCTATAAGTTGTCGTCCTGTGAAGAACGGAAAGAAACGTACTAGGTAGCGATAGTCACAGAGAATGATAGCCGACTGTAACAATTCCTCTTTCCATTATGCATCTGACTCATGAACTTATGAATGTACTGCAATTCGCGGTCTGTCTGGGAAATACTAGACTTAAAGATTTGAACTATTGCTCTGCGCTTTTTACCTAAGATCAGATAAAGCGGATGTTGGCCTACTGGTTCCTATTATCTCCCCATACCGTAACACTGATCTGTGATAACAATGTGTGAACATTTATTTTAAAATTCCACCAGCGCTAGAAAGTGAGACAAGATCATTTTTTGTATCGGTTTAGAATGGTCTGCGTGCCATGCAGAAATTTGTGCACTCGGCGATCATACAGGCTCGGATGAGTTTGAGTGTTGCCATAGTTTCCTGTTCGCCGGCCTCACCGGGCATGTGACCAAGTTCGTGGGTAGCAGCCTAAACAATTTAGAAGCTCGTAGCCCGTGTGTCTCACTGAAGCAATTGTGTACCAGCAGTCCTTTTTACAACAGACACACGGCATCTCCATATGTTCTGATGCAGTACAGGAGACTACTTGCTCTTTAGGAGCGCCGAGGACTGAAACGAGCTTGTATGCTAATAAGTTTCTTTTAAATATCAAAGAATGCTGAAGGGAAGCTTACCGACAGCCAGCAGGGCGGACAGCAAGGCAACCTGGACTGCGGAATTCATTTTGTACCTGGAATTATATAGGAAATGTTCTGTTAGTTTCAGGATTAATAAAAGAGAAGGCAAGGATTGCTTTCAGTCCAAGATTCTTGAAATTGTACAGAACACAGAAAAAAAGAGAGGAAACAAGATATGCCTGTTCTGATAGCACAATGAAAGAAAAATCAGCAGCAGGCAACAGCCAGCTGGATTAACCCCGCAAATCTGCTAGTTACCCGGGATACGGTACCCCAAAAAACCCGAAATAAGCCATAAGGTTAATTTGCTCGGACAAGATTGAATTCTAACTTTAGCAGAAGCCAACATCATTTAGGAAAGGTTGTAAATCTGACGGCGGAAAATTAGCCTCGTTTTCGTGATGTGTCCCATTAGTTGCAGAACACCTCACCACTATGTATTGAAATAATTGAAGAGAGTAAGTTAGGGATGTGTGACTGGAGTGCAAAAAGTGAGCTGGAGTGAAAAGAAGCCAGCAATCAGTCACGGATCATGCTTGGAGGCACTCAATCACAGTGACGATAGGACTGGAAGAAAATTGGCCAAGAGCCAATTGAAGACGACCGCATTTTTCTGCTTTCTCCCAAAAAATGGAACCAATCCGGTGGCAATTGACAAGCAGCAATTTTGACTGCGACCTCTCTGTTTTTGGAGGCAATTAGGAAATGTGACGCCACTATAATTGGTAGAACACTGGAGGTTCTGGTTGATTGCCGCAGATCGCAGAGCTAACTGAGATCCGAGATTATAATCCAATCACCCCACCATTTTTCCTCTAGCTTTATTTCCTAAATTCGTGTACTTTTTTAAAGGGTACCGCCATATAAAGTTTCTCACCATCATCTCATAATAAAGTATTCATTTGAATTTAAAAAAGAGGCCAAAAAGTGGCGGCGGATGAGCAACGTCACTCATGGCCAGACATGATTATTGTAAAGCGTAGGTTACGCCAAGCATGAAATTGAATTGTTCTACTAGGCTGAAAGGTACTCTTTGAGCAAAAGTGATACCAAAATGGCATAAAAATGTTTGCGCCTTTTATATTCGGCTATTTTCGGAGATTGCATGCAGGTGGTAATAGAAATTTAAAAATTTTCACTTGAACTTTTATGTTGACTTGATAAATTTGCCAGGAAGAAGTGTTGTTAGACGGCCAACTACGTATGAGGATGGACAAAAGTCTTAGCAAACATTGCTCGTCAATTCATTAAGTTCAATGAGATGCAGATGCCAACAAAAGTAAATTGAAAGGGCTCTGCATGTATGATGATGCCCTCCGTGAAGTTCGCTGTCTGAAAAATTACCAAGAAAACGGAACAAGTAAAGAATATTCGCCCTCAAGCGGTATGGGATGAATAATTAGATATTCGCCTAGGTTAGGCTTGTCTCACTGGACTAATCTGTTTATAGTGGACATCCGAGGATTTATATAGCTAAGTGGACTGCCAAAAACAGACCCAATTTAGGGCTTCCATTGGAAGACACTGACTGGAAGGAAATATTTAAAGAGCATGACTTTTTATAACAAAAAAAAAGAGAGCAAAGTTACCTCCTACAGTGCGTCGGAGAAAAAGGCGCAGGTGGGTTGAACCCGACAAAGAAAAAGTTATATTTTTAGCATGAATTATTCAATTAGTCGCGATATGTGCGATTCGAAGAACACTAGGAAGTAAAAAAAGGTAGGAGGACTTTGCGATCAGGTACGGAGAATGCTTGCCAGCGGTATATAGGATTAGCAGACGAGTGGGTGAGTTGCCATCTTTCCCGCGCTTATTATTGTCCAATCTAACGAGGGGAGGTCAAAACCCCTGATGGGGCATTTTTTGGAACGCCCACGTCATTTATTAAAGCTACTGAGCCAAAAAAAAGTGCCGGCTTATTTGATCAAAACAAGCCGAAATTATTTTCCTGGATATCATTTTCAAACAATCCATGAAATCCGAGAGGATAATAGTTATTAGTACCATATACTTGGAGACACCCGGCGCAGAGCAAGTGTCCTAGCTTGAAGAAGTTAATTGTGACAATAAAACCATGACAAACACCCCTCATAAGGCAATTCGCCGAGGGGTTGACAAGGAATTTGCATCTGACTGCACCTATTGCTTGACATTTAGAAAATTTATTAGTTGCTTTATCTTCTGATTAAAGAGAGCTTGCCTTTTACAGTGCACAAACGCGACAAGCGAAGAGGAGAGTCAAATCTTGCGGAGTATGACTGTATGTTTATTACTAAAACTATAAGAATAATAGAGGATATTGGGGGATTATATAAAGAGTACATAACGCCGAGCCATATATACATATACAAGAAAAATAGTCAAGAGTAAAAATAGAATCAACCACGCGAATCATTCAAAGCTGAAAAGATGAGATACAATGAGGGAGATGTGGGTGCAAGTTGATTAGGAAGAAACTCTGTCGAAAATGAAGGATCGAAGTGATGCGATTTCCTTTTCAAGTCTTTCGGCTTCAACGCGGAGGTACGCATTTCTGTCAGACAGGGCCTTCTTCTCCTAAAATTATCTGGTTAAATGTGTCTCGTTTGATCTTTAGACAGTCTATTGATGCACAACTAATTCAATAAAAAAATGAAGCGTTATTGGGAAAACTACTTACCTCAACTTCCACTTGCTTGCTGACCTTCATCTTTTCACGATATCTTTGGGCAGCAGCCCTGTTCTGCTCCTTCTTCCTCTCAGCGATCTCTTCCTCGGACATGTTCACCAATGAGACTCCTGGAGCACGTTTTGGTTTGACAGCCTCCGTCTAAAATGGAATAAAATTTATAAAGGAAATTACAAACCGGATCGCTTGTCTTTCTCTTTGGTGCCCTGGAAGAAGCTGTAGCTTCTTCAACAGGCTGCAACACAACCATGTATTCCTTTCCATCATCTCCAACAAATCGGACAGGTTGCTCCGTGCTCAACGTCAACGTAGGTACGCACGAAGGACTTTGCGCTGATGTGTAAGAGCTGCTGGGAGAGGCAACCTGCTCTTGTCGGATCTCATTCTTGACCGTTTCTATAATCTCATCGAGGAAGGGAATGGCCTCAGGAGCTGAATATTTGCAATATTCGAGAGATCTCAGCCCTTAACCTGGGCAGGCATCATAGTTGGTGAACACATCTTGACAGAACTCCTCATAATTCTCAGGGTTGATGAATTCGCATAAGGTTGATTCTCTGAAGTCATTCTTTGATCACCAAAGAACGGAAAACTTACAAATCTAAGCTACTAGACAAATGGGCTGGCGATAAAAATGAATATTGTAATGGAGAACATTGATCTTTAGCAGGAGGTGATTCACTACTGCACAAACTGTTGTTTGGAGACAACGACGACATAGGAACAAGATCCGGAGGAACCATCCGAGGTAGCGTGAGGTTCTCCTCCTCCAATAATGGACTCTCCGCCGATACCAAAGCCCCACATACTTTCGAGGTCCTGCAGAATATTCAATAAAAGGAAAGGCAGAGTAACTTACGTTGAGGGAGGAAGATAGGGAGGAATGAAGCAACTGTGTGGAGCAAGTAGCGGCGGCGGTGGGGGTTTGGGCCCGCTTAAAAACACACTTCCAGTCGGGATCAAACGTGGCTGAGTTTGGATTAACCGGCAAGGTGCATCTGGTGGCACAGCGAACTCTCTGAGTGCGAGGCTAAAACAGAAAACAAATTTTAAATGAATGGATAAAGACTTACGGCAACGAGGCCGCTAGTTTCTTCTTGAGCTCCCGTGTCAGTCCAAACTCCCCACATGATTTCTTGTTCGGTGTTCAGAGCAGAGAGCGTCGGCTCAAACGGTGATGATTGTTCAGTTTCTAATTGAAACATTCTTAAAAAAGAAGAAATAAAAATATAACTGCAAATGTATTTACTTCGTATTCGACGAAGAGAGTTGAGAGCGGTAGAGCGCTAGAAAGCTGGAGGCTGCAAAAGCTGACAAAGTTCGAGTTTCCTGAAAACAATGAATTGGCAATTGAACAACTTTAAATTTAGAGATTTAAAATTGATTTAAAGGAAACTATTGATCTAATCAGCTGATGTCAGCGTCTTGGCCAACAAATAATAAACCGTTACAGGAAACAATCAATAATCGGAAAGGGTGGACGCATCTGCACGAGCGGCCAACAAACGTCACCCCAAGGATTGCGAAAGGGGCTGTTGCTGAGTGCGGGCAGGGCCGAAAGTGATGCAATAGTGGCCTTCGCTCGGCTTCAATCATATGGGGAGGAAGACATGTGCAGGGCACATGCACCACAGTACAAAAATGTGTCTTTAAAAATACGTGGGATGCTCTTTACAAGAACTTAACCTTATCGTTTGTTAAGATAAATATGGCGGGTTGATGATACATAGCAGATGCGCGTGGGCGGATGGCTTGAGCATCCTTGCGGTCAAGCGCAGTACTAATTATGATTTGGCATGATTCCAAAGGCTACCGTTTCATGTGACTGGGTTTAAGATCTAGCCACTTTATCCAAAAATAAATTATGCATCACCCTTGTACAGTCATCGGCAGATTTAAACTTGGAAAGAAAACAACTCAAGGGCGGAAATCGTTGCTCGTCAACTGCATTCAATAATATGTGTTTTTCGCTTTTTTGAACTTTTATGGATCAAATGCGCGCAATTTGTGGAAAATATTTGTACTGTTAATATTTACAATTTTCTTTGTTTTGTTTCAACGTTTTTTTCTAAAACCGTGACCCAAAACTCCAAGGTGGAGCGATGTCTCTGTCCGTAATGTGCTATTTATTGGGTACGTGTGATCATAAAACATAAAATGAACCGGTTATCACTCGATCCGCCCTATTTATCAGCATTTTTTTGCACAGAGAACGTTCAGAAAGCATTTTTGGCTGATAACATTGAGAATGAACAGCTTTTGTTAGAGGCTACACGGACTACTACAGAGGATCTTGAAAGAAATTCAGACTGACAAAATGTCGCAAATCTTAGAACGAAGACAAAGTCGGTTCTGTCCAGGACAATATAAACCCGTCCTATGATTTCCTTTAAAATACGCCCTAAAGTATACTATACAATTTGGCACGTTGTATTTATGCCGGAAATGACCACTGGTATGTTTTGCTTCCTAGTTCCGAGCGATGAACACTTTGCAAGTACCACCAAAGATTCCGTTTTCATAGAAAAAGCGTCCTGGATAATGTGATCCTCCATTTCGCTGTTGTAAAGCTTATCAAGCTGGACCCATGACCAAACTGCTAATAAATCTCACAAAACTGGGCAAAGTACATCCCAGGCAATGGACACGTGTATGTAGCGGGCTACAAGCGGACGACTTTGGCTGACAAAAAGAGATTTACATTCGATTACAACGCTCACAACGAATGGGGCCAGAGATGTTTGTTGGCAGTGGTATCGAAAAGTTGGTCAAAAGGAAAATACAGCTAGTAGACAAGAAAGGACAACTTTTCCCTAATAAATACTGATCATAAAAGTTGATATGCTGACGTTGACAGAACGTTTGTAAAAAAATCTTTGAAGATTTTGACATGGGTTCATATTCGCCTTCCCTGGTCCGAGTTCATATTCTACACGCTCAAAAGTACTCGTGTAGTATGTCCAGACAGACATTCACAGTACAATTACTGTATAAAAAGATATTTTTACCAAAGGCCATTCTTGGTACAATATCCATCTACTTCAGTCTATGTGAGCTTGTTTGTCTCAGACAATTTCTCTAATTACTATCTCCTGGGATTGTCCTCGCGATATCGTTATTACTGGTTTGATATGTTGGCATGGTTACTCTACCGCCAGTTTATCGGGACTTGCACTTCTCTGACTATCATTGAGAGCTTCATCTTGAAATGGCTACTTCATTTGACGACCATATCCTCAAGCTGTGTAAGTTTTCCCTGAACTGCGCCTTTACGGTAATATAGTCAGGGGCAATCCCAATGTTCATCCTGTCGTCGTTGAACCCAAGCTACGTCGCTGGTATTCCACTGGAAACATCTGTAACATTTTGAATGAAGCTGCCGCTCAAAGTCGTTTCGTCGTTGTAGACAGCGGTTTCATGCGTAAACTTATTCCTGCTCGTCATACTTCCGATGTTGGCTTAGTTTCATGTCGTAACATTATTTTTTAGTCACATCTTTATTCGCCCATAGATATCGACTCGCTCTCAGACCCTTCTTCGGGTCAGATCACATTTGCGGTAATCTACACTAGTGCATATACAATAAACTCTCTTTAGTCTCATGGTTTCGGCTGGCAGGAAAGTAATGAGACCAGCGTCAGCGGTTCGCCAGAAGTAAACCAGCCAAAATAATGTAAAACTACACATTTTTAGGATGCTTTCGGTTCCGAAGAAGAGGGACTCCACATGCTGGTATCGCCTCATCAAAGCGAGGCAGCAATCCAGGTCATAGCAGAGACTAACTTTTTCATCATTAGTTTAGAATGGTTGCCATACATTTGCTGTAGAGCTTCGAGAGTTTGCTGAGAAGAATCGTAGCGTCACCATGGGTGATATCCATGAAGCTGTAGGACAGCTAGTCACTTCGGTAATTATAAACCTCGCGTAATAGTGCAGACTTTTTGAAGGCTTCAGCTCCTATCACTTTCGCCATTGGCGTCGACGATTCTGCTACTGACGATAACGAGGTAATGGATAACAATCCTAGAAGAATCTTTGTCTGTTCAGGAGGGTCGCACTTTCGTGGCTGAAGTTTGCATCGACGCTGAGGGCGCTACCAACCAGATAGCTGGTATCAACTTTATCGATGACAGCGATGCCGAGTAGAAACTGCGGTCACGCTGAGTACAAATACCATCGAGCACCCGTCAATTTTAATGACTCATACTATTTTCTAATCAATAAGCACTCGCACCTTTTATCTTAATAAATAAAGAAATGAATATTCATTTTAACTGAGAAGTTCTTTTTCCAAATATGGCAATCGACAAATATGTGGGTGAGATCATGTAAATGGAATGTCGAAAGTTATGACGAATAATTATTAGACGGTGGTCACAAGGGAGCCATCCGTGGAATAATATGGCATGTCGATAGACCGCGACTGAGATGAGTTTGTACTGCTGTTTAAAAGTTGACTGTACTCCAGTAAGCGCGGGTCTAAGGATATCTTAAAGAGATATTTAAGCGGGAACATAAAATGATTACTTTGCGGTCTTGTATAAATTTGGACGAGTCAAAGAAGCGTGGATCTATAGAAGACGCTTTATGGATGAAGGAGTCTTGCTTCTTCCCAAATATTCGGCACTGTAATAATCATCCGCTTTCTCATTTAAAGTGGTCGACTGACCTTTGTTACGTCAAAACAGCAGACGCATATACACGTCAGTAAGGAGAGTATAGTAAAAATTAGAAATACGACGAGTCCAATGGGATATTGACAATTGCAACCGAGAGATGGATCCGCGTGCGGTAACTCGGAAACCATGCGACTGGGCTAAAAAGAACAAAAATTTCTTATGTGTGATATCACGCGGCGACTAAGAAACAAGGCGCTCAGATTATTGGTGGATAAAAACGGGGTACTTCAAAATGAAATTGAGAGTTTGTCTTGCCGCGAGGTTAACAATACAGGTACTCCAGGAGGAACGAGCAGCCTTGGATATTTGTGGGTAAAAGAGCCCCCACCTCTTCGAACGGCGCTAAAAATAGGGGATTACCAAGAAGTTGCAATGCCTTCGATAGGGTGCGACTAACTTCTTTACATGTCCGTTTTTTTGTACACAATAAAGTTACGCTCCATCTATTACTTTTCAAGGCTATTGAGTTTTATAAATTTCGTCAACAGACAGTTCGAGGATATGCTGCACCTGCGACAGGAAGTGATGATTTTAGTTTTTTGAAGCATTCCGTTGTGACACCTCGCGTGGAAAGATCTACACTTCAAGTTCGCTTTTCAGAAAATAATTCCTAACTAGCGAGAATACCTAGAGATAACTAGCTAGTGGTTACTGTTTAGAACTTTCCAGAAACTAAGGATGATAATGACAATGAAATAAAGTTCTAGGAGGAAGTTCCTCGTAAATATAGTAAGTAATAATGAGCATAATGAACAACATGTCAAAGAGCTCATTGCGCTTGTGGATTAACTCCATAAGAAGAAAATAAAAAAGGTAGTTGACTGGCAAATAGATGAGACAGACGGATTATGTGTTCAATGGGGATCTGAGCTGCGAAGTCAAACAGTGTGCGAGGTCGCGTCACATGAACCGGGGATCATTTATCTAATGAAATTAAAATGTGTAGAGAGTTGTGAAATTGACTAACAATTGCTTGGCGGAGGAAAAGAAGTCGCCGGGTCCATGTTATTCGCTTATAAACATTGCCCTTAGTGCTCGAGTTCCTGAAGATTAACATAAGATCATAGAGGTCATAACTAGCCAAGTCTTTTCCTTCTTCTTTTCGGTCAAAAACGATAGAAATAGGAGACATGAAATATTACCAAATCATAAAGAATGAGCCGTCGTTGAACCTTTTGTGTTTTTACGCTTCAGCTCCTACCTCCCACCTTTGTCCTGACGTGCACTAAGAAATATTTCGTTTCTTGAATTATGTCCTCTTTCCTTGCTATAATTGCATTCGAGTAGATTCCTTTGTCCAGACACCTTCTTTACATATCTATCTGAAGTTTTTGGGCGTCTGTGGTGACTTCCTCTTCAGGTGTTCGCGCAAGAAATTCGATATCCTATGATCGGTTGCCATCTATCCGGATTAAAGAAGTTTAAAAAGAAAGTCAGCTACCTTTCAAAACCAAAATCTGTGAAAGATAGTAGAGATACGTTGTGTATCTGCCAGACTAAGCAAGCCATCTGGCGTAACTGCTACTACAGAGAGCCGGCTAATGATGTCTTTTTGATTGTTTTTGAATCTTTTCGCAATGTCGTAAACAAGCGACTCTTTTCTTCTGTTATAATTATATCTATTAGTCGGATCTTCTTTGATGGATGAGGTGTACGTAGTTGTTCAAATTATTTCAAAGTCATTCCATTGTTATGGCAAGAAGTGTCACTGACACTGCTGTCTGTGATAATATTGCACCTCCTCCCCGTTTTTACTATATTGCGAATAAACCAGGTACCACTGTCCTCTCTTTTTGAAATGCTACTTTTCCTGTTTCAACCTATTGCAGCAACGTTGGGTTACTTCAAGATCTGTGTTGGTCACGCACTGACAGAAAAAAAAAGTTATTTATAACTCAGATTATTTAAAAAAAATGTGCCCAATGACTCCTCAAAGACTTTCATGCCTCAAGGCTCGAGAGCATGGCCAAACAACCACCGCCACCTGCAACAAAAGGCGGATATCTGTAGCAACACTTGAGCTGACAATTATAGCACTTGATCCTCTTTTCATCGCTCTTTGATTCTTCCGTCTTTTTTCGGCGGGGTGGAGTTCAACTGTAGACATATCTCGCCGTTTGAGTACTGCTACCAAATGTACAGTTGTTCAACTTACAGAGATGAAAGATCCGCTATTGGTGCTATTCCTCCTTGCATACGGGTTTGCCAAGAAGACAACATTTCCTCATATTGGGAAGAAGGTGATCTGGACTATATTTGTACTAATTTTAATTCTAGACAGATAATCCTGATGATATCGACGATATTTTGAGCGATTTGGAAAGTGAGGAGACCACAACCTCAACTATTTCAAGGATACGAATGCCGTACCCGAAAAAAACCACACCTAGTCCTGGAATGTAAGGAGATTCATGTGCACTTGTCCTCAAAAAAGTCGCATTTCCGAATAAGACCTCGAGCTGCCAGAGAACAACCCGCAATGTTCTTGAAATATTTACAGCATGGATCTCACATAGCCAATGGGGGCGATGCAATAAAACTAGTGGAGAGTAAATCGGGCACAATTTTAACGTGAAAAACATCTTGTTACCACCAAAATCAAAGACTATGACGCCTTGCAGAATGCATAATGCCGTTCTCTCCTATGATTGCATTTGGCGCGGGCCAAAAGTGCTCAAAAGCGAATTTTCCCACCAGGGGTCTCTTCAAACATAATACTCGTCCAGTTTTGTTGGCGTATATCCTCATGTCGTATTGTAGCCTGCTGTGTTTCAATCCGACTGATCCCTTTCTACCGTAATCTCTAGCTATTTTTATAAACTTTTATAGTTTGGGATACCTAGAAACGGCTTGAAGCCTGCTATTCTTTAAAGTTTCCACTATTAAACAAAGCTGGCCGCATAACGTAACTATGTTAGCCTTTGATTCCGCTGTTGAACTTTTTCTCCTCCTGCCTCAATCCCGATGTTTTTATTTTGAATTTGACTTTTATTCGCTTCATTTTTTTAAATATTTAAAATCACAGTGAGTTTTAGTCAACTTCCGCTACGTCCATTTAGAATTATGTTTTTGATGGAAGAGCTGTTTTCCGTGTCCATCCTCTATTCGCCTTTGTTCATATCATATTTTAAACGGATAAATCTTTGTCCGTCATTTTTTTTTGTATTGCTCACACTGCGAAAAAATTTCATTTTAGTGAAAAGAAAAGTGCCGCACCAAAAACAGCCGTCCACGTGCTTAAAATAACATCTTGAAAAAAGGCGCTCGTCCCGGAAACTGTTATAATTCTTGCGTGACCTTAAAATATTATATTGTCCTTAATCCTTGGTTCATCTCTTTACCCATTCAGGCCGTTTTGATGTGTTTTGGATAGTAAATGTTGCAATGGGCAGCCCCAATTCAGAATCAACGATCCAAATCCACGATCTTGTGAGTAAATGCGGCTTTTTCATGAAAAACTCTGTTGACCTTGTCGGGTCTTCCCCTCCCCCTAAAAACCTCAATTGACTCCATTTACTTAAAGATGATTATGCTTTAGCTTTTGAGGTATTGTTTCTCATCCCCTTCTAAACATCCAAATTGGATGGGGTTACTCCAATTGCACTCCTGAAATTCTCACTCTATGTCCTTCTTTGACCACCCGCGCAACTCTCTGGACATAATCGTTTCCTTCTTCCGGAGCCTTTTCTTTCCAAAATAAGAAAGACTACACTATAAACTTTGTTATCTCTGGCTCTTTTTTTAATGAACATGGCCTACTATTGCACCGATCTTTTTGGGGGCGGAGATCTAGGACCACATGTAGTAGCCTATTCCTAGCAGCTCAGCTCGACAACTCGATCCTTTTTCTAATTATTTTCTTTGATCTTTATAGTCCAATCATCTGTTAATATAGTATTTTTCCAGTTGTTTTCGTCAGTCTACCTGCCATTGTATGCAGGCTTTCCTGTTTATTTTTACTCTTTTTGTATACAGCTCAAAGTACAGGTTGGTTTTAATAGTTAGATCCGCAGATTGCTCCTCTCATGTGTTACCTGCTAGTAAAAAAAAGCATTTCAAAGTATTCCCAGATAATGTACTCAGTTGACAAGTAGCTTCCGGTAACCCCAACCCGTATCCCCGTATGCTAAGGAGCTCATTCCAATTTCCGGACAGTGGCCACCCCTGGCAAAAAGAAATGTTTCCGTTAGCCATCTAATTGATGTTCCCACGGATAGATAGCATCCTTGGGCAGTGGGGCAAAAGGCTGCGACAAGTGGTAGTCCAAAGAGTGCCATCACAGGCATTTTGTTACGTACAACTCGTCCAAATATTCATGTTACAGTGAATCCGAAGCCTTGTCTGACACTGAAATTATAAAGAAGCTTTTAACGAAGGGATACGACTGGAGGGTCCGTCCGCCGGGTATAGATCTGAAACTGAACGGTATGAGCTGGTTTAAATCAAATAATATCGGTAATTTCAGGCACGCACGGACCTGTATTAGTGAAGGTTGATATGCTTATAAGAAGGTTTGTTTTTACGCCTTCGGTTAGGTTCTCAGATTTCTTGAAGGGCAGGCAAGCTTTGCCTAGTCTACTAATGACGCGCCTTACTTATTTCTGCCTACGGGTAATCCTAATTAGTCTCGTTTGTAGAAATCCTAACATCGTAGTCGATGGATAATAGGTTTCATAAGGGACTTCATCCATTTTTGGGCTCAGAGATGATCTTTCAGTATATCTAAAATCGACGATGTCAATATGGAATACAGTGTGCAGTTGACATTTCGAGAAAGTTGGGTGGATGGCCGGTTGGCGTTCGGTTATCCCGGAGACAATACCCCCGACTTTATCATTTTAACAGAGGGACAACAGATCTGGATGCCGGATAGCTTTTTCCAGGTAATGTTCGTCTCCTTTCGTAGGGTAACGACATTTTTAAGAACGAGAAACAAGCGCACAAGCACCAGATTGATAAGCCAAACGTCCTTATTCGAGTGCATAAGAATGGATTGATATTATATTCCGTCAGAATATCTCTCGTCCTCTCATGTCCCATGCATCTACAGGTATGTATTCCTACGTAGTTATGCGTAGTTCTTATTTGCAAGAACTAATAGTGTTTTGAGATCAGATTACAATCTAGGACATAGAAATTATTAACAAGCCCTGTCGCAGGTATTGCGCAAGAATTTATGACACAAACCAGAGAACCAGAAAGGGGATTCTAATCATATTAACGAAAAGGATAAAAACCTGATTTCAGTACTATCCTATGGATGTGCAGACGTGTTACATAGATTTGGCTTCTTATGCTTACACAGATGCGGACATTAGTAAGTATCATCCCATAAATCCACTGTATTCTTTAAAGAATATCTCTGGAAGGAGATAAACCCTGTTCAATTAAAAGATGGATTGAATTCCTCGCTACCTTCTTTCCAGCTAACAAAAGTAAAGGGTCACTTGATCTTAAATGCAACAAATTGTAGGTAGAAACGGATTACTGTGCTAGCAAAACAAACACTGGATCATATTCCTGTCTTCGAACAATTCTCGAGTTAAAAAGGCAGTTCAGTTACTACCTCCTACAGTTATACATTCCTTCAACTATGCTTGTCATCGTCTCCTGGTAAAACATCTTTGAAATAAGCAATATGAATTCTAGGGTATCTTTTTGGTTGGACAGGTCAGCTGTCCCTGCTCGAGTTACCCTTGGTGTGACGACATTGCTTACAATGACTACTCAGGTAAGTACAGTATTCCCAGTTTGTTCAATGGATGTCTCCAGGCTTCTGGTATCAACGCAAAACTACCTCCTGTATCATATACAAAAGCTATTGACGTGTGGATTGGTGCTTGTTTGACATTTATTTTTGGTGCTTTATTGGAATTTGCATGGGTTACTTACATTTCGACACGATCATATTATAGAAGTACGTTTGGTATTCGGAATTTATCATTAATAGTTACAGCAATCCCAGGGAAGAACAATGACAGAGCCTCCCTGCTGATAGAGAATGCCCACGCGACCTTGACTGGCAGGGTGGTAAGTGCATTAAATCGAAGAAAAGAGAAATAAAATCGTAGAGTGAGACAGTCAGTTATCACGAAGAGTATCGGACACCGGTATCTATGGAAAATCAAGTCTGGATTAAGCAAAGAGAGAATGGCGGCCCTGAAACAGCTGAGCTTATTGTCATGGGGCACCACAGGCTCACAAAGTATGTCCATTTATGACAAGAGTTAATTTAAATCTAGGACGTCAAAAATGACCCGCTGTTTCCGCCAATGTCGATTGATACTTTGGATCAGGCGACGGTTGGAATATGCAGACAATGCCAAAAGAGCTGACCTGATTTCAAGTAATTTTGACCGACCTAAATATATTATTCAACCGCTTCAGGAGTTCTATTCCCTGTCTGCTTCGTCATGTTCAACTTCCTCTACTGGATAAATTATTCTAACTATGAAGGGAAAAATCCAGGCGTTGCATAATGGATTGCTTTACTTATCACGACACATCTGTTCTTCGGGTTTATAAAGATCTCTATTAACAATAATTTTATTTTGAATATCTCTGTGTACAGATCATCGTGGTCTCTCGTTCTGGAATTCTTGAAAACAAACAGGATAGAGAGGTTCATGCCTCATAAAATAATATAATGGCACGGGTCAATAACAATTATGACAAATAGTTGAGCAAGTCTCTAACAGAACTAGCGATCCCTGAATAGTTAGAGAAGAGGCAGACAACTAGGAGTCTACTCGGTCACAAAAAAAAGAGGTAATAGAGATCATTGGATAAAATGGGCAGCCATGTCATAGCCGTAATGCATTTGATTCATTTGGGATATGGAGAAGAAATCCGCTTCTTGGGGATGCACTGTCATAGGTCCGGGATTGGAGTGAATCTAAAACTTTATTTTAAAAACTACTGGCGGGATTTCACCATTTGATTCTGCTGCTGATGGAGATCCATTCCTTGAGGCATGTGCATATTCTGCTGGCTCATTTGAGGTATTTGCTGTGTCTGAGGGTGCTGCATCCTCTGTGGCTGCTGCTGTGGCTGCACAGGCAGTGGAAGATTGTGCACTTGTTGCGGGAGATGTTGGTTTGTGTCCTGGCTATGATGTCTTTTGCCAGGTTTTCTTCCTCTTGTCGAATTCATCCTATGCAGATGTAATCTTTGAAGCATTTCTTCTCGGCTCATTCCAAGGGAAGAAGCCCTCATAGATTCCAATTTCCGGTCCCACTCTTTCAGATCCTTGCATTCGTTGCTTTTATGGCAGGTGTTCAGATGTCTCTTCATATTGCCCTTGTAAATAGTCACAAAGTCGCAAAGACCACAGATGTACGCATCCTAAGGCAATAAATTAGTTTTATTATTGGCGAAGTTCTCACATCTGGAGGGTCATCTCTTTTAGGAGGGTTTGGCGGAGAAGGATCAGTTGGCAAAGTTATATTCAGCAACTGTGCCATTTGAGATCGAGGCTCCTCCATTTTGGGAGTAGAAGAATAGGAAAGAATCGGCTGCGACAGCGGCTGGGTCGAATTGTACATCATATGGTTGTTATACGCGGGTGGAGCTGAAATATTTCTGTATTGTTTTTCTACCAAGTGAGTACTTGGTTCAAATCCTTCGTGCAAAACAGCTGGTGGACCGTCATCCACTCGTCTTCTCCTCTTTCTTTCTTTCTCCTTTTCAGGTCTCGTCTTCCTACAATTCCCATTTTTCCCGCAAGTATTGATATGTCGGCGAATATTTCCCTGAAGCTTCAAAACTTGAAGATTTTATAGCAGCTCGCAAATACCTTATAATGTGAGATGAACTTGTCACAATGAGGACAAATTGGAGAAAGGCCATCTTGCCCATTTGTCATAGCAGTTGCACGAAGATTGCTATCAGGTACAGAAATTGGAGTCATGCCAGCCGCAACTTGATCTATATAGGTGCGACCTGTACAGGATAAAAATAGTTAGGTTAAATCGGCGGGAAAAGACATAGTTATGTTTTGCCCTTTGTCCTGATTACTGTTTAGTAATACGCTTTTAATAGAAAGGGCTATAAGGGAAGTTAAAACACGAATTCTTACCAATTATTTCTCGACATTTTTCATTCCTTCCAATATGCCCAGTCAGACTTCGTCTAGATGGATAGAGCCCCTTACAAGCATGGCACATAACCCTTCCCTCTCCTTCCTAAACACTGACAGTCATTGGAATCCAGCTGGTTTATACCTCCATATCAGAGGGGTTCACCTCCGAACCACCTGGGGATCCGTCGTTTTCAATGCCACTTTCACTGCTTGTTATAGGACTCCTACCAGGCACATCACTTCCGCATACTGAGGAGGGACGACGGCTGAAATCAAATTATTGCTAGTTTAGAAAGATCTCGAACCTGGATGTCACCATGCCAACACCTGAATCACCTCCAGGCGTATGATGAGGATTTTGAACAGCCATGTTGGATAGCGGACCTGGCGACATTTTCATATTGTTTATGCCGGAATCAACAATCTTTTGGGCAAAATACTAAAAGGGGTATATTAAGTGTTGGATTAGAACCCACATGTTCTTTTTGTCGCGCCTCCTCTGCGGCAACTGCTGCAGTTACGGCTGCATGCTGTGCGACCTGATGGCGTAGCTGTGCTTGTGCAATGGCCTCAGCATGATATACCGGAAACGAAGGGTTATTCTCATAGCCATTTGAATAGATGCCGGGGTTCACACTTCTAAATCCATAGTATCTTCAGCTTTTTTGGGATTTACCCATAATTCATAGCAGAATCCGGAATAATAGGTAGAACTTCAGAAGGCTGGTCAAAAAAATTGAAATTCAATGGAAGAGAAGGTTTATGCTCTGGCCATGGCTCCTGGTATGGTTGATAGGTATCCCCTAGCATTGCCACGGATGTACTGTAAACTTGTTGTCAAAGAGAAGCGAAATTGCCTCCCGTTACCTGAACAGTTCCGAGGTTCCGCTTATAGTGGCATTTGTAGGGAAGCCAGCCCAAGGGAAGGCGTCCATTGCTGCCAACAGGACCTGAAAAGGATTGAATGAGACCGGCAGAGAGACATATGAGAGATCACTAATCATCAAAACCTTCGTAGAAGTAAAAGCAATATAGGTTAAGGAATGAGAGTGAAAGTGTTACGCATCCATAAATTTTTCCAACTTCCCCGCAAACTTCTTGCGTTGTCTGGCCGAGATATTGTCGATCTGTGCTTAAAATTAATGGGGATGGAAGAAATAAAGAAACAATGTGCTGCTGTGTGAATTTACGATATTGTTGCAAATGTTAAGATCGTTGTTGACCAATAACACGTGCCCCAATCGGTTTAATAATATGTTGCGGTCGCTGGAATGTGTCGCCAAGATCGAACCGGTTCGCCTAATTTCCGATGCACAAGTCAGTCGGAATCTTTTCTTTCAGAATAGAGAACATTATTAGTTAAGGAAGTAGAGAGGAAGAGTTACGTGGAAAGTACGCGCTTTACAAGCAGGTAGCTGTGATGCGTTGAACTGTCAGCAACCGCCATCCATCTCGACGGCCACGAAATGATCGACACTTTCAAGGTTGATTGGACGCCGGGAATGCGCACTCTCCGGAAGCACCTCTTGACCATTACTATGGTTGCTTGGATTAGGTTAGATTATACTAACTTATAGGGCATGGTAGATTGCGCGAAAACAAAAAAGATACATTTCACAGACTAGCCGCTTCCGGTCAGCGGCTAGTCTAACATCAAAAGCATATAGAGATGAGGTGAGAAACGATCGGTCACCCCAAAAGTTAAATAAGCAAGTTCAACTTTCTTTAACTAGTTAATGTTGCGTATTCTTGCGCGAATAACAAGGACAGTACGACCGTTTGGAAGTATACGAACTCATAAAACGGCCAACATGTAAGTGCCAGTTTACGGCAGCCCTTCTACTGTAACCACAGGCTGTCCGCATTTATCCGCAACTTCTAACAGAGGGAATGCGGAACCTGGGAAAGATGATTACGGGTCGGGGAAGGTCGTAGAGATAATGAGCCGTATCCTTGTCAATCTACCAAAGCATGAACTTTGAATGCTGGCAATCCACCAGATGTATGGTGTATTTGAGGATTTACTGGATTTAGGTAAATGTCAAAATGTTCTGAGCCGCAAATATAGATACCGAGCAATGTCAACAGGGATAAAAATATTTGTTATTGTTTGTCTCGAAAGGACATCATTCGGTTGGCCCATGGAATTCGCACACATGACGTCTGTCCCTGTTCTTTTTGTAGTGTGTAAAGCTGCAGACGTCTTTGTTCCTACACGTTGGGCATTATAGCTCAAACAGTTCATTAATGGTTATGTGATGGGGCCCAGTTCGGAATGAGTGGGCAGGACAAAAACCTAAGGATAATTATAAAAAGCCCCCGACATAATCAGGAAAACAGTTTGACAGAAGTTTTCTAGAAGTCAAGAAAGCTCTGACGCATTACCGTTGCAGCTGGATGACCTCTGAACGCCGATTGGCAAACAAGAACAATTCATAAGTAAACTTTAAATGATCTAGAAAATGTAAAAGAAAATTGAAATGACCCTAACAGATGGTGCGGATTTCAAAATGGTTATGGCCTTATATGGGGAAATGGGGGAAAGGTCTGCATGCTCGGGAACGCTATGAGTAAGCTGTTTTCTACCAAGACAGGGGAGGGTCAATCCCAGACAGTGTCAACCCTAAAAAAGTTAACAGTAGATGATTTGAGGAACAAAAGGGGTTTATGGAGGATCAATTTGTCTATAATGCCTGCGTGCCTGCGCGCTGAGCAAACTTCTGAGCTCGGCAACCGGTATGCGCGGGAACGTGTGGCAAAGTTGACTGTTTAGAAACAGATAAAGTTAAATTACAGTAGAAAAAAAATAGTAGGTAGGAATAGCTCTGACCTCTATGTCGAAAAATAGGCGAACTACCAAATATGGACGACCACATGTTCCCAGTTAGTCACCATTCTTGATCACTGTGTAATCGTGAACAAATGGACCAACGCCCTAATGCACTTCTTCAAAATAGTCTTGTCAGTGGTGTTTCCCATGTGGCTTTTAGCCTTTTTCGTGCATTTTTGGCATGCCAAAAATATTTACAATTAGTAAATGTTGGGAAAAGAACGCGGAAACGACGAAGTAGCTACTTACGAGATTAAAGAATCCGGAAGAGATTTCACTGAGAAAAAGAAGAAGTGTTGAGAAAAAAACTCGATAAGGAACTGTAAGTTATTAACTATTAAAGCATGGAAAAACTGATATCATGTGGGTGTGGCGTGAGAGGCTAATGACCACCGGCTGCCGGATCCTCCCCTGCGGGTGGCCCGTAAAGGTGGGGCTGAGATCAGATGGCCGAACTGATTGCGCGTATCAACTAGTATAGTTAGACAATTGTTGCTAGTATTTGAAATAATCATTAGCTGTCTAATGTTCACGAACACCAAATGTTCAAGTGAACAATTTTGCAGGAAGTTTCTATCTTACACATTCAGTCTAATAAATAAAAAAGTGAGGGGACATGCAAGAAGGAGTTGCGGCATAATATTTTTGTTACGATTTACAGTTATGAGCGGAGGATGCTCCGAGCTGTGTAAGACGGTGTAATCAAAAGAGTACTGCAAAGCTTTGTGATAAAACAGTTTGAAGAGGACAAAACCACTTGAGACGACATCGATCTAACTCGGTCGCACAGCTCTCGTCAGCAGGAGGAACTGTGGTTCTCAGATAACATCTTTGAAATCTTGATCGACCGTCACTAAATTAAACGATTAGGTGACACCTCTCGATTTTATTGGCAGCCAAGGATAACTTGACCCATCTTTATTGAAAAGGTATGTGTCCATCAGACTACAACTACCACTCTTGTCTGAAGACACCCCCGACGGAAAATGATAAGAACAATGTCGGGAGGAGAGAGTGCGTTCTGTTTTTTCTTCTGCGTACGCATGCAGTCGGCGAAAAATTGCGAAAAATGAATATCTGTAAGTTACAGTAATGTTTGTAGACGTTTAAGCACAGAATACAGTAATCGTAGTGGGTATGGCCTTGGTACGTACGTCCAAGCGGTCTATTATCATGGCCAACAGCAGCATCAGAGAGTATTACACCGCGTCCTAATCGGGACAGGAGGGAGACCCGGTGCGAAACTATCACCGAATTGATCAGCTTGACCCCTAAATTGCGAATCCCGGCCAACTATCCAGCTTCCAAGTGGATCTTTTGTTGTTATGATCAGATAATCGGGGTGAATAGGTTGGAGATACGATTCTATTTGGCCGCTTTAAAGTATGTGAATATCGCAACAGTTGGTGGAAAATGACATCAGAGAAAGAAAAAATTATCCGCGAAGAGGCATGTGAAAAAATCAGAAAGAAGAGAAAAGTTTCAGGTTTTCCGTGTGCACGAGCTGAGTATCACGATATGACGACAAGATGCGCTATACAGTGATTGGTCATCTGCTAAAAAATGCAATTTGTACTTGTCGCCTGCACGAATTTCAAGGTGAAACTTGTAATTATTAAACGAATGATGTGTGTGCATGGAAATGATATTCTGATCACTATTAAGCTTGCATTCTTATTAATTTTGTATAGGTTCAGACAGTTGCAATGATATTGTGACAAAGTACATTCTTTTCCATGTATAGCAGGTGATCATTACTGATGGGAGCCAGCCGCCGCCAATGTTAATATACCACAATGGATTGCACAAGTGTTTGTGGCAGTTCCTCCTACGCGGAGGTAAGGTCAACTTGTTATACCCTTTAATCATTTTCTAGGTATTGGTAGAAGTTACCTCTCAGGGTATATCCGTATTTTACTATATAATTTTGGTAATTTATGGTCTGACTCTATTTCTATCTCTTCTTATAAATGTAACCCTTTTGGCTGTGCTTGTTAAAAAGTTTAAAAAGTTTATGGAAGTAGTTCTCTTTAATATAAATTGATCCCATTGATTCATAGACGACTTTTTTTGTCTTCCTCTTTCACTTACTCATTGCGAATTTGCTTATGATCTTCTACCAGGTGGTGATTGGGATCCCAGTGATCTTCATCTCGAACCAAAGGATTTTAAAGGACTATTTGAGCACATGTATGTAGAATGAATAGCTCTAAAAAATCAAACATTCTTTCAGTAGTTTTCACTATCCTGCGGCATGTTGACATCCTCACAGGTGAGAAAGGTGAAATCACTTACCAGTCCTTTACAGACCAAGTAACTTCTTTAATCACTGTGGTTATCGCCTTCCACCGTATGATGATTTTTGTCTCAAAAGAATATAATATTCGTCTCTTCACGGGGTGAGAAAAAATATCCTACTGAATTCGCGTTTAGAAAAGGACTAGTAATTTGGCAAATTGGCATCTGGTCTACTGGAGTAATATTCACAGCTTTTCTCGGCTATGTAAACTGTTCTTTCGCCTTTGCGATTCAAGTATTAGGACCTAGGGAAGAGATCTACACATTCGTTTGCGATGAGGCATCCTTCGCGTATCCTGTATTTTACGTAAGAATCTATTCGAAGATTAATTACATCTGATCAGGGGCTCTTCTCCAAGTCCGTTTTCCTTCCTACCGTTTGTTTAGCTTTTTACCTCGTAATTGTCGGGAAATTGTACGTTCTCTATAAGAAGACAGGAAGTAAATACGGCGATGTGCCAGTCCTTTCACAGGCTGTCATCACCTATGCTGCTTTTCAGGTAAGAAAGTAAAAAAAAAATATGGTGAACTTCTGTTTTCATATGTCCTCGGCTTACACTATCTACACATTCTTGGAATACGCCAATTACGAGAAGCAGTGGATTTTTCTGTCTAAACGGATTGCTGCTATTGTATTGTTACCCTCTATTTATACATAAATTTACAGATTGACTTGATAGCTGCTGTTCTAACTCCGCTGTTTGTCATCTACAGCAGTAAAGAGGTACGCAGGCCGTTGGAGAAGTATTTTATTCGTTCACACACAACACGAGTAGTGGTAATTGCACCTCGCGGCTCTACAATGACAAGAACAACAGAATTATGATACAACCGACAATGGTGGACGCCATGGACAGCAGACTATCCCCCGTCGTAAATAAGCTTCTTACTGGTTCTCCATCTCATGGTGCTTCTCATCATTGGTATCGGTATTATCGGCCTTTTCAGGCATATCCAAAGTGCCATTCTGTCTGATATCAATCCCTTTCGGTAACGGACACAAAACATTGGCGTACGACTAAAAGTCACATTTGTATTTGTATTAAATTTTAGAGAACATACATGGCATTGAATAAAGATGTAAAGATTGAATTCCTCTTCAGTATAGTACGGAACAATTTTGCGGAGCTTGCCTCTATCAATGTACTTAAGAGAATCCTCATAAATCTGCTTCTTCATAAGCTCAGTCATATCTAGAAATAAATTCTGAGATAACAAAATGAAAAGAAGTAAAGCGGAAAATAGACACGACAGAGGCCGGCAGTGCTAATGGAGGTGGCGCTGACTGTTGTGGATGATGCCACCCGGACAAAAGACACCTCCCCTGGCTCATGAGGCATTACACTAAAAGCAATAGGGAGACTGTCTGGGGTCAAATTTATATTTAAATAAAACCAGACAAGATAAGTCTATGAACGAACCATACTTAGAACACGGGATTTATAATTGTTAGCACCGTCACAACGCACTAAACAGGTGAAATTTGAGATTGTTTTAGTGAGAATGGTGTACGTTTCGCCATGGTTTATATCCTTTTTGTTTTGAAAATGAGCATATTTTCTTGTTTTCACAAGTTTAATATGTAGTTATTAATTTAAGCGGCAGTTATCTTTTAAAAACAGCGGTTAAGTTTAAAATAATGCGCAGCCCCTTGGCACAGCGACGACATGAATACAAAATTCTGTTATTTAATAAAGGGCTGACCTCTTTTTAATATATTTTGTACTTTATCTCATTACTTCGCATGGTCACTACTACAAAAAACATTTTAATTTTTACGGTACCCGGGCAAAATGTCACGAAAAAGTTTGAGAATTTCTACAGTAGCGAATGTAAATAATTTAAAGGTTATAACACATTCTAATCAACACTTAATTGAAATCTGCAAGATGTTCTATAACAGGAAGAGTGGGTGCTATAGAAAGAAACCGCCGAGATAAACTTATCGACATATAATTAGGCTTAATCCTATTACCTGCTCAATTTAGCGAACAATTCGACAATGTAAGGAAAATGATCTCATTGACAATTTAGTCATCTGCACTTGGAAGAACTTAGAATGCCAATTTAAATGGAAGAGGAGGGAGTGAGGTTAATTGTAGTCAGGGTTGCTCTGGCGACGAAAACTTCATGAAAAAGTGCTCGCCTAATGATCTACGCGTATCAATTCATTAATGAGGCTACACCTATGGAAGAAAATGCACGACTCCTGAATACGCTTAAATTAAATGGGTCAATTCTTGAAAAGACAAAAAACACAACGAGGTTCAATGAGCTACGTTGGATATAATTGGGAAAAGCTTAGGAAAAATTCCGTCCCATGAATCCAGGAAAAGAGAAAGCATTCTATTAGACGGCCGAGGCTTAGATTTCTTCCGATATCTCTAATCCGGGTAACCTATAACTTCGTAAGATGTCCTTTAATATGTACGGATACTCCGCATTACATAAGAATGTTCTGGAAGCAACGTGCGCTTCTGCGGATGACATCCTGGTCCAAAACATACCACAAAAAGCTACACGGGTAAAGCAGGCCACTTGAAAAGACGAAAAGCGATCAAATCTTCATTTTTTTGAAATTTTCTACATGCCTCCTCTGCTTTACAAATGCTAAGTTTTCCCGGAAGTTGCATGTATTTCAAAAAAAATTGTATGCTCTGGCAACATAAACAAGCATTTTCGAGTCAGTTTCGTCTTTTTAAATGGATTCACATGCTTGATTTGCTCGACTTTTTCCATTCTTTGAAATGATCTGTACTGAATGAAAAATGGCGGCTCCTATGCACCATATCATAGTCACGTGGTCCAGAGATATGGTTAACATACAATAAATTTGGATATGAATAAAAATATGCCCAGCGTATGTCATTTTTAAAATTTTACATCGAACATTTTGCAGTTACTCTTGAGCTCATCGAAGCAAAAGAGAAATTAAACGAATGTGGAGAGTGCTACAATAAGGCTAAAGAAGAAGCACTTCTGTTGAAGGAACATCAAGAAAAGGCAGAAGAACAGCTTGCCGCGCTGACAGAAATGGTTCCCCTACCAATTCGTTGCGACCGTGTAACTAAGGTTATGGGGTTGTTATAAAAGCAAATCGTGCAGCAGTCTACGGGTAAGAGCAACATCAATATTCAGCAAGATAAGCTTCAGATTTGGAGATGTCCATGATAAAAAGAACATAGCTGAATGTTAAAAAGGGAGACCTGGAGGGATCTATGGAACGAATCCAAAAAATGAATTTGTGAACTCACCGGCTTCACATACACTGGACTGACCCTGCGCACCGATTCAGGTATCAAGTCTTTCATTTTGAATAATTGCAATAACGGTATTTTTAGAGGGCAGTTGCGCCCCACTGTCATTTAAAACAGAATTTCAAATACTTCGAGAGAAGGTCGAAAATCTGGGGATGTGCAGCGTTTGCACAACCAAGCCAAAGCAATATGCTTTGAAGACCTGCGGCCACATCTTCTGTTCTTCCTGTATCTTAA
This sequence comes from Oscheius sp. DF5033, assembly GCA_964036215.1. Lineage (NCBI taxonomy): Eukaryota > Metazoa > Nematoda > Chromadorea > Rhabditida > Rhabditidae > Oscheius > Oscheius sp. DF5033. The sequence goes on from OZ038413.1 coordinate 6,295,885, forward strand.
TACTGCTTGGAGGAGACAGAAAGTGCCATTTACACAAGAAGGATATGGGAGATGGAGCCACTCTAAAGGTATGCATATGAGCTATTCATTCTAATTCTGTCGTCGGTGTTACCATCCATTCATTTCTGCTTAAATTCCACTATATTCACCAGAATATGTTGAGATATCTCATATAATCAAACTAACGACGTTGTATATTATGTAACCTCAATTTCCTCACTTAAATGTTCTTTAAATCAAGTAGAATCCTAATAAATCTTTCACCGCAGAGCTTTTGAAAAGCTGCATTGAACAGGGATTCGCGGCGGGACCCGGACTAGCGTGGGTGCAAAATTGGCACTGAATAGCGACATTCGCGTCGACTTTTCTAGCTTTTCCGTCGTTCTCTACTATTTTTGGTACTGAGTCTTCAACGTAAAAAAAGCGTTTTCCAGTCGGGATTCCTATTCCAGAACACTGCTGTCACGACCAACGAGATTACTTGAAATTGTAGATTGGATAATTTGAAAATTTTATTGTTAGTAAATGGAAGCAATTGAAAAACTGATTATGCGCAAATATCTATTCGTTGATGGCTGTGATCGAAGTTGAACTGAAAGACGGAAAGTTTAGTAGACGGGTCTGTTGTAGCAGCATTTCAGTGTCGACGTGATGTGATGAGATGTTAAAAAGAGAACAAACTGTCACCTTGGCATACCAGTTGGGCATACAGATAGATCGTAGCCCCAATTTGATGCAGCGGAAAGTCCCATCTATTGACGTGTCTTTGTAGTCATAATCCGCACAGATGAGAGGAAACATACCTCGCCGAATGGGGTTTATTACCATCATTCTCTTCTATTGGAAGAAAATAATTCCAAAATTCGTTTCAACACCCTAACGTACAAGAATTTTCTGGCTCATAAACTCAAAATTCGAAGTCTCTAGTTATAGTGACTCCCTGATAGCAATCGACTCAGTGAACGGAAACAGAATGGGAGATTAACAATTTCTTCAATTGTCATTCCCTTTCGTCATTTACACTGACTGTGTCTTCAAGATAACAGTATCCAATATAAAGAATAAGATTCCTTATCGTTTTCAGTCTGTCCAAAATGTTGCCAAAGGTTTCAGCTTTGCTCTTGCTAATCCCCCTGGACAAGTCCATGGAAGCAGCTTCAATAAGTAGTTCTTCACCATTCTTAATACAATGTATGTTTCCTTCAGATGTTATCAATATTTTCCCGAATCTGCGAGCTTCCTCTCAGCCGAGCTAAACTGCCGGAAAATAGGAGGAAGTTTAGTTTCGATCCACAGTGCCTTTGAAAACACCTTTGTTTCTCAAATCGCAGCCACAAAATCTCCTACGATTCCGTTTTGGATTGGCTTTAATCTACTGATAATATCTGATCAATGGATCTGATCCTTCGACAGATGGCAGCAATGTAACGTATCTCAATTGGAATAACTTCCGACAGCCAAACCCTGTTTCCGATCAGTGTGTAACCGTTGGAACAAACTATGAAGAGTGGAAGTAAGGGATATTACAAAAGAGAACTGAATAATATAGGAATGAACTCTGCACCAGCCTGAAGCCCTACATCTGCCAGGTTGATGCGGATCAGGCTCTTCATAATTGTGGGATAACGGAGATCCCTACTCCTGCTGGTTGTCCAAGTAGATTAATAGTATGGTGTCTTTCAACATCCTTTCAGATGGTCAATGCCCTGATCCTAGTTACACATTGTATCCCGATGCCTGCAAATGTTACAAGGTTAAAATGAGAAGAAATAACCACAAAATTGTAGCACGATGAAGGGCACCTTGCAAATTATGCCGGAGCAACTTCTAGTTGCAGCTTGGCGATCATTCTAAATGATGATGAAAATGATTTCATTGCAAATCTTGTCCTGCGATCACAAATCACATATGGATATGGTGATCATAGGGATCCATGGATAGGTCTACAATGCAATCAAGGTTTTGCTAACACTCACTGTGGGTGGAATGATGGAACTTCACTAAATTATAGTAGATTTGAATGCAAGCATTCCACTCTAACAAGCAACTTGAGTTTTTAAGATAACTATAATTCGGCTACTGGGGCTGTTGTAATGGATCCAGGGAACTCACCATATCACACAAAGTATTGGTATATATCAGACAGACAAAATATGAACCCTTTCGTTTGCCAACAAAGTGAGAATTTTACCCTTCACGGGGAGAGAAAACATAATTTGCTTAATTTTCAGGCGGAATACCGTAAGAACTTTACTCTGGGAAAATGATAAAAGACTTAATTATTTTTGTAACAGCCTTGTCTGCTCATTTTCATCGTTTTAACATTTCTTGAATAAAGAAGTCCTGAATAAATCTTTCATTGAAAGCGACGAGGACCCAGCTCTTTGGATGTTATTTACGCCAAAAAAAACAGAGGACGAATGGGGAGCTAACACTCGTTATTGAACGTATTTGAAAAAAATTTATTAATAGGAAATGTATGTAGAAACTGATTATACACAAATATCTAGTCGTTAATGGGTGAGATTGCAATTGAACCGAAAGACTGAAGATTTAATAAGCAGGTCTGTCGAGGCAGTACTTCAGTGTAGACCTGAAAAGAGGAACGAATAAGAACTAACAGAAAACGAACTGAATGGGATAAGGATTGGCCACTGCTTGCCAAGATTCCTTGTCTTCAAATTGCCAATATCCCTGTTTGATGTCAGGAAGATCGGGCCTTGCTGCCGTTTCCATTAGTCTTCTCTCAGCTTCTTCACTTTCTGGATCCACATTGTAGGAAGTTGTCGTCGTTGTGACTGTTCTTCTAAAAAGGAGGTGCTTTAATTTGAACTAGTTTACTTAGTAATCGGCATTTGTCCGCGTTCATCCAGAAGATGAGCGGCCCATCCACAGTGGAACAATAGAATTCCAACAATAATCAGGATTAAACCAAGGGGAATCAATCCGGCAGCTCTGAAATATGAAGAATATCTAGGAATAATATCCAAAATCGAGAAATTTTAAGATCAACCTGGTTGCGCGACCCTTTACCTTTCACCACCCACGAACATCCCTTAGTGACAGCTGCTGTGCTCCGGGGATTATAAAACTTACATTCCGGAGCACTCGACGGCGATGCAAGTGAGCAACATAGCCAAAAGGATCATAACACCAATAAAGAATAAAATTGCTCCCAGAATTACTACACATTTCCTAAAAAGGGGAGGTTTTCACCTGAGCGAGGTAATTTTCCTACTTGGCCGGCCACACTCCCATATACGCTGGGAGACAGGGCATACAAAATACGGGAAAAGCCTTTCTAGCATACCATGGACGGTATTCTCCTTCTGTAGTAATCCAAACCATTTCTAAATTTAAAAATGGGGTAAGGTGAAAGAGACAAGGAGGAAAACAACAAAAGCAAACAAGTAAGGTTATGAACCCGGGGGAAAATTCTATAGGCAAATACAACAATGCCTTGTGAAGAAAGGTGCAGCCGGCTGGCAGAGAGGTTGGCTCTCGCCCCCACTCTTACAGCATAGCTGGAGGGGAGAAACACGACGAATGGCAGTACACAGCCGAGGGAAAAAGCAGAGAATCTCGAGAGTCCCAGCTTGCCCAAGGGAAGAAATCAATAATGATCAGCTGGGGGAGATTTAATTCTAGTAAAAGAAGTGATAGAAGCTCCGAAACCATCCAGTAGGCGCAATGTCTTTCCCAATATATGAATCACCTCCATCTCCCGACAATATCGATGAGGCGGCATTTTGTAAAGTTTATTGAATCAGCTACATTCAACAATTAAACAGTCTCTACAGGAGAGGTTACCAACGGGATAATAATACGTAAAATAAGATAGAAAAGAGTTCAGAACACTCAATCGATGCAAAAATTTTCGGGAATAACAAAATCAGCCCAGCTGCCTAGAGAACAGCGCATAAGGGGTTGTTTGCAACAAAGGATCAATCAGAAAGGGTTATGAAATAATTAGATTAAAGCAAATATGTGAGATTATGATAGGACATGGGAATATGTGTATAAAATAGGATACGGTTGAGATCACGAATCACGGGAAATGCGGAACAGCAAATAAGCCTTGTTGAGTGCAGAGGTGGCTAAGATTTCGAGTCGCTTATTAGCGCGGTTAAGCCAAGTTAGGATCGGATGTGGAGGGTCGAAATAGTCTAAAAGATGATAGAGAAGTAATTGAAGTAAAAACCCTTCAATCCCCGTTGAATACCGGCATCTAAAAGCTGTAAAAACACAGATACGCCGGTATTAAACAAGGTTAGTACTCTATTTCTTCCCCTTTTTAGGACTTTTCTCAATACCGTAGATTATAGGATTGGCAATTGTGTTCGCGCAGATGATAGCGTTGAGTATGTTGAGGAAGGATTTGTGACGCTCTTCATCATTGTAGTAGGTGTTAAACATGCTGAGGATCTGATAAGGAGACCAAAATGTCACATAGGCGAGCAGAATCAGAGTGGCTTGTCGCATTGCTTGCTGGAAAAAAATTTTATATTGTTCGCGGATGTCTCTACCTTTCTAGCTTTTTGAATAGTTATCATGGCCGGACTGACCCTTTTGGGTATCAGAGGAGGAGGAGGGATATGAATGTGGCAAGGGACATTCTCAACCACATCAATTTGCTCAACCTTCTCGTTCATCAGTTCCTCTACAGTCTTTATTTCCTCTTCCTCGTCGATCATCAGGGTCTTCAGCGGTACCATCTCCAAGTCATCCGAAGAGGAAGCAATTGGAGTACTATCAGTGGCTGAAGAAATAATTGATATGACCATCCTTCTCGTACCAGGCTCTGGAATCACTTCAGCTTGCTCATTGCAACAGCAGACAACAGTGGGAACGGCTGAAATTGTTTCCTATGTTTTAAGAATTCAGAAATTAGAAAGAATAGTGGAGAAGTGATAGTCGCAACCCACTCCTTTTTGACGTTGGTTTATTGATAGTATTTAGAGCATGGATATCGCAGATCTTAGGATTGTGGACAGGGCAGGCAGCACAAATGTTAAAGCCGATTGGTACAACAGCCATACGGTTAGTTGGCATAATAACTTTGGGAACCACTAAGCTAGTGGTAGCCTGGGAATCACGTTGGACTGAAAGTACTAGCTCCAGATAGGTTTTTGGTTAAAGGACAGTGCAACAGAGACGCTGACGTACAGGTTATTCAGTGTGAACAGAGGACAATGGTGGTATGAGGAGAGAGTAAGAAGTACAGCTCACTTACTCTGTCGCATGTTTCGAGTCAGAGATCGAATGAGATGAGCATAGCTGGCAGCAATGCAGATCACTGGAAACCAGTAGATGGCAATGAGGTGAAGGTAATTGTAGACAGTTTCTATCGTCTTCAATCGGTCCATTTTTGAAGTTATCTGAACACTACTTAGTCTTCTCAACAACCTAGTTTTACCCTGTTTCGAAGCCAGACCGGTGTTATGTCCCCAAAATACGCCGTAGAAGTCTCGTGAGCCATAATAGACCAGATAGGAGCACATTGACTAAATTCCCGTATTGCAGAAGACATGGATCTTACGTGAACTTGGGGTAAGGCATGGTAATCTGCCAAATGATCAGCTGCGGGGTACTAAACAAAAATGCACAAAAGTAACTGATATACAGCATTCTTTTAACACGACGCATGGATTCTTCCAAAGCATTGACGACACTGAATCCGTTGCAATGGAGATAGGCAAAGTTACCTTAGTTTAACGCCCGTGATCAATCTCTGGATTGCTATGGAGCAGATGATAAAGGCATTCAGGTAAAAGCAAAAGGTCGAGAAGAAGGCACACAGCTTGCACAAGAGCACACCGCCATGCCACTGTAAGATACTTTTTCCAAATCCAGGCAATTTTACCTGATAGATGGTCATCCACAGAACCTGTCGAGGGACAAAGATGTACAACGTGAGTAAATCGGCGATATTCAGATGTATCCTCAACAGGAGTACAGGCGATCGTTGCACTCTTTTCTTGTCCATGTAAGTCATTACAGCTTTTATAAAAGCGTATAAGCTTAGAGGTCCTCCGATCATGAAGATGAACGCCAGGAGCGCAACTTCGATATCTCCAGCCAGACTCAGTGACTGTTCAATGCTTTCAGGTGCGAAGATTACGGTGTAGTTATTATCAACAGTATAATTGACACCATACTTCTTTTGCTGCAGGGAGTACACTATGTGCCAAGAATAACCTACCAATTCTTCCTGTGTTGGAAACATTTGGGAGCAGGAGCAGTGTCTGGCAGCCGACTCCTATAATGGGACAGCTATCTCCGCCCCTTCTGAAATGTTCTTAGGTACTATTGATTTACTCTGTAGGGCGGAGCAATGACTTTGCTCTCGGTTGTTCTAGAAAAGAGTATACGGTAGAAATTTCAACAAAGGTAACGTGAGAAAGACGACAAAAGAAGAGAAGGTCTTGAGAAAGGAGTAGTTACCTGACGTAAATAAGTCTGAGGATACTGTATCTCTGTTTTAAATGCCTTGGGAAATGACAGATCGCTTTGCAAGATGACAACGATCATCTTGTCTCTTAGAAAATGGTAAAAGGAATGAGAAAGATCAAAGGTTCCAGGCGACGTATTACTGGAAAAGAGAGTAGTATGTAGAGAAGAATTATTAAAGAAATGCATAGGAGAAACGTCAAAGTTTCTCCTCATCTTCTCTGAGTATCAAGAAGGGCAAAAAAACGAGTCTAATATTTTAGCGGCAGACGCATAATTTTAATTGAGGCCACTAACTTTTTCTATTAATCCTAGATAGAATCTCAACCACGAGTGCAATAATTTATGGTGATTACTTCCGAATGGAATCTCTCTATTCTTCCAGAAGGTGATTCAGACGCCAAGAACAAAAACAATGGGCCAACACGCAAAAATCCAAAGTGTAACGAAATGCTACCCACATAGGCAACGATTGTAGCTGTCCACATGCTATCTACCTGCGCAGAAGGTAGACAGGAACAAGAAATGAAATAGGGATGTCGAAATTAGACTGTTGAAGAGTTATAGAAAATTTGCGAAGCGCGCCATTTCCATTGAGAGTTGACTAACTAAACAGATCTTATTTATCCGAGCATCTACATTTTTGTAGGATATCCGCCATCTTATTGTCTGTAAACATCCGCTGAGCTTGGGAAAGGTTAACAGTTTCACAGAGAAACGGACGTACAAGCGTTCGTTAATTCCCACCACGTCTTCCGGAAAGGAATGTCAGCATTTGTCCTTTCCAACTCCGCCGAAACAAAGACATAAAGCTTTTATAGGCAAAAAATCAAAGACAGCCTAATAGCATGTGCATACTATTTGTAAACTACCTAGCAGAGTCGGATAAACTTGATAAATGTTAATATGGGTCATGAAGGAGCGTAGAACTATTAAGTTCAATTCGTTTGCAGAAATTTTTTGGGGGTTTGTTCTTTGTTGACCAACCCAAAGCCGAAGATTGCTTTCTTTGTTTGGTAATGTATTCGATCTAGGCTAGAAATTGCCACTAGACGTAATCAATTACAAAGAACATTCTTAATTTGAGGGCTTTGACCCTGCAGAGGGAAGAGCCACCAATTGGATTTGACGGTGGATGGGCCTTAATCCTGTAATGTTGTCTCGACGAAAAGAACATAGTAACCCTGAAAAAGGATAGGGATGACTGGCGTCAGATTTACAAAAAAATGTTGGAGATTAACCAGCGGAATATGACTCTGCCCTAACTTTTCCTATGCCCGTTTGGGAAGTCTGATTGGCTTCGTATAGCCGAGCAATAACGAGCTACAATAGAAAAACGGGGCCTATGTGCATTCTCGGGATGTTAGAAAGGATTTCTGACATTTTGACGCACTGTTCGGCGCTTCTACTGCTGAGGTAAAATTATCCGTGGGTATATTGCAAAAGAGAGGAGTATTTCGCCGTGGAGACACATAGATTCGTTGCCGGGCATCTGCCGGAAAACCCATTATTCAAAAAGATTTACATGGGAAGAGTGGGCACCTTTGGGTGCCAAGGGGCTCAGAAATTAACCAAAGTGTTAAGGAGACCTTTCTTCCGACGTGCCGCAGGGAATTCAGCAAAAAGTTCCGTGCTGCTTTCTTATGTAATGGCAAGAAATATACAATGTTAAATAGCCCTTATGCTTTATTACACTGGATACTAATCAACCACAGAAGTTTGGTTTTTGCATGATGGATATATTCTATATCTCAAGTTGTCATTTGTTCTTCTACAAATGAGGCCAACCGCCAAACTGTTTCAAAGTATTGGAGACAGTAGACGCTGTCAGTCTCATTTACCGAGATGAACTTTGACGGCCTCCACGGGAAAGAGCCGTTCTCTGTGTCCGAGTCCAAGGCTATGAAACCGTCCAGTAAACAAGACGAACGTTGGGTGTGTTCGGAAATATCCGAAGGTCGAAAAAGCCGGATTTTTTTTTCTGAAAAATAGAAAAAAGACTAAAGGTTCTATTGTCGACGTCACAGTCTAAAGAGCTCTTCCTGGTTAATTTCGTTTGTCTTGGGAACATCTTCGAGGGTCTCAAATTGGTAGGGGAATGCCCCAAAATATTACACCGAGTTTCTAATAATTTTGTCGAGTCCAAATTAGCCGTGTTGAATCATGTTACACATTGATTTTCCTTTGCCTTGCAACGTCGTCGCATATCGGTTTGCGACAAAGTCCACCTGCCCGCGCAGTCAGTCATTTCTCCCGGTTCAACAGGTCGGTCAACGATTTTCTCTCGGCGAGATGTTGTAGACCGCAGTGCGCACATGTGCTTAGAATGACCTTTCCCAATAGTCCAGCTATTTTTTGCCACACGCGCTCTCCTCATGCATAAACATCTAAATATGCTCAGGATTTAAAATTTCTTCTGTCTGGCGCTTTTGATTGCTAATGCGATAAGAAACCCACCAGTCGATACACGTGATGTTTCATCCCATAACCTCTAAATTCTACGAAAACAATTTGCTTCACTCGACCTTGTCTGGGATTCCGATAAGTTCCCAACCGGTCAGCTCCCTTTAAATAGTTACTTCTGCCAGTATTACTTGTCACTCTCTGTCGTAGCTTGGCTAACAGATGACTATCAGGGGTGTTCAGATGGATAAGCCCTCACCTATGCAAATGGATCCAGCCACTCTTGCCCAACACTTCGTCAACAGTTGGATACAGAAAAATAAGGATTTCGTCCTGGCCATATCAGCTCCCAAGAAAACTGAGCAAATGAAGAAAAGATCGGAACTGCTTAAAGCTGCCATGGTCATCAAAGAAACCTACCTTGTAAGTATTTTCCCTTATTTTTTTATTTTTCTTACTCTTTCAGATAATACACATTGTCTCTATGTCTCCTTATCCGGGAATATCTCCTTCAGAGCTGCACAAGCTTTTCACAGACGTTATAGCTATATTGGACGACATAGCAGCCGGCAATCAACCACCTGCCATGGATGACATCACAACACTGCATGATAAAATAGTGGTACATTGCACTTCTATTAATCTTTTGGAAATAATATTATAGGAATTAACACAACTTGGTGGTGAAGAGTACACAGAAGGTGTCTCAGGAGCAATGGAACCGATTGCAATTGCAATGAATGTTCCCACCAATCCAGACAACGAGCCACTTTCTCCTGACGAAATGATAGAGGTTTAACTTATTTTTTTATAACCTTATCTAATTTTCTAGATGATGGAGGAGCTGCAGTCCTTTATCTCACGCCCGGTTCCCTTCACTGAGGAAGAACAACAACAGTTGACGTCAATTCTAGGCGACTTCGTTGCGGAAAAATTGAACGTGCAACATGATGACGAGATCTACGATTTCGTATCAGAGGCAGTTAATGTAAATTCTATTGAATTTGTTTAAACAAATATGTGCAGGAATGCTACCAACTCTGTGAGATTGCTTCATGGTGGAAGAACCACAGAATGATGCTACAAAATATTGCCAACGAGATAATGGTAATCCATCATTTTTGTGAAGAAATCCGTACTTTTTCAGCTGGCTAAAATGGATCTCGAGTGACGACGCTATCTTCTTGTCATAATCCCCACACATTCCGATGTAGTAATATTTATACATAGTAATAAATCTGTACACATTTTTCCTTTCATCTTTTCGTCTCCAGCTTTTTGGTTGCAAGGACAGTTATCGATCAACCTTGGCGATCCGCACTTGTCGACCTCTGCCATTACTTCGCCACCGCTCGAGTTGACCTCTTGACCGCACGGGAAAACTTGCTGATGTCCGATAGCAGTGAAACTCAGCATATGCATAAAAAAGTGGCACTTCTGATAACTGTTAAACCTTATCGTTAAGTAAACATGCTCTAGAAAACATAGCCATACCATATAGACGCACAGATTTTGTTTGACGCTTTTTTAACTCTCGCTTTCCACGTTTTCTCATCAGTCTCATCTCATCGTCTATTCTAAAACATGTTTGTCATTTCCAATTTTTTCTAATGATTTTAGTCGAAAAAAACTTACAGAAAATTACTGAAATAGAGAAAACAGCAAGCAAATTTACAACAATCTTAGCATTTGGCCCAAGGTCTGCAATATTTTTGTCTTTTCCAAATCCACGTTACTGCATTGGTTTCAGAAAATGAATGTTGGTTTGAAGACTGTCTTCAAGCTGATGCCCCGAGAGGTAGCCGAAATGCGCAATCAAGGAGATCGTGGTCACTATCGTAAAGTCAAGAATACCATGATTGAGGCTCTCGAGATGTTGAAAGATCCAGCCACGATTGAATGCATCAAGAAAGAGTACACTCGTGCTCGTTATGAGCGTCTTTGTGAGCTCGGTAAGTCCAATTCCTTCCGGTTCAAGAATTTCTTAGTCAACAATCCTGATGAACTCCGTGCACTGTCTGAAAAGACTTATTTGAAGGACACTCTCGACGAGACGTTCCCGTATATTCATGCCTATCACAAGTTTCACCTTATCATGGCCGAGAAGTTCATCTTCAAGGACGGTGACTTTCCCGAACATGCTCCCGAGGTAATCAAATTCGTCGAAATCTGATAAAAAAGGCACATTCCAGCGCGAGCCTGTTGAATACGATCTGACTTCGCTGATCAGCCGGGACAGCAGCTGTGACTTTGTAAGTTCTTTCTATTTTCTATTTGCAACAAAATTTTAGAGTTGTCAGATTCGTCTTCCATGAATTCTGAGGCAACGAGGCACGCCCATATCCAAAAATGATATCGATTTTCTAGTGAATTTTATTGTTACCGGTTAATAAAATTTGATGTACAATACGTAGACCGAGCTCTATTTAGCACAATATGCATATATTTGTTTATTATAAATACAGGCGGTAAACCTGCTCGATTGCCTGTCAACAAAAGCCAAGCACAATTTTTCGCTTTTGATGTTCTCATCTTGTTTTTTTTTCTTTTAAAATCAATTATTCGGTTTATGATTTTTAGCGCAGTTTGTTTCAGAAAGCCCATAAACATCGGGCCTCGCACGTTGTCCAACTCAGATGAAAAAAGAATGTTTGATGCATATTCCGTCGGCGATGTAGCTGCAAGGTTGCCTGAAATTACTAGTATATGCTGTAGAAGTGAGTTTCTCCCTGCTTTTCTCATAAAAATCGTCCGACTCTAGAATCCACATGCAGTGTCATTGCCGGAAGTAAAGACGGCAATTTAATTGCTCATAGATTAGGTAAATTCTATCATTTTTGCTTTTATAAGTGCATTTAGAAGCCAGAGGCGGCCTACCCAAGTACGAGTATGAATATATAATCAAAAAATTCCAAAAAGGAGCCGTAACAAATGTGACAATTTTGGAGGAGAGAAATCTTGTTCTATGCACATCGAGCGGGACTGTAGGCGCTTTCCCATGTTAATAAATGGAGAACTTCAGCTATTTGCTCATTTGTTGGCCAATCCACAAATGGTTATCACTCCTCTCAACGTTGTCAAACCGGTGATGTCATTTACTCATTGGATACGAGAAGACGATGATCAATTGTATATTATAACATCGTCGAAAAAGAAGATTCAATTGTTTCGATGGATCAAAAATGAATTTGAAGAATTGCAGCTGGAAAATGCTCAATTTCCAGACAATCCTGTAAATCTTCAGTGAGTACTGATTTCTATTTTATTATATTCATTCAGAATGTGTAAAAATCGTTTAGTATTTTCCATTAAAGATGAATATTATGTGGGCACCTTGTGTTATTCGAACACCGAAAACGGAGAAGTCAGTTGAATCGTTTCAATTCTATCAACTTTTCAGGTATGGGATTTGGACCATCGCAAGCTAGGATCAACAACGGAAACACCAGTTATTTTGTATATTAAGGATCACAATTTGGTAGACATTTTTATATTTGAAAGTAGCACATTTTCAGATAGGAATATGTAAGGGTGATTTGCTGAGCTTTATCCCTCCAAGTTATGAGGATCGAATAAATGAAAGGCCAATTATGGATATCCGGTTTTCGGATCCACCATTAGCTCTGGGTAAATCTTTTTCTTACATTTAAAATAACTCATTTTATAGTATATGACGCTCCCTTTATTGCTGCCCTAATGACGAAAGGCCGGATAGAAGTCCGCACATTTAATCCATCGATTCTTATCCAAAACATTGCAATAACTAGACCGTCGTTAATTTGCAAAGGAAACAGGTACACTGATTTATAATTTAATAAAAGAATTTAAACAGCGGTCAAATCTACATCCTTTCCAGTGGTGCACAAAACCAAAACCGGATAGTCGTATTAGATACCACACCAGGATTACGGAAAAACGTGGCCACTCTGGTAGCAGAGAAACAATTCGATTTGGCTTTGCAGTTAGCAGTATGTTCTTCTTACTTTCCTTTTAAAAAAGTCTATAGGAAACGTCAACAGTATTCACCGTGGAAAATAAAGTAGAAATCCAGCGACAATCAGCAGCCAATCTTTTTAATCAAAAGAAATTCGAAGAATCCTTCCAACTTCATATCCAAATTGGCAGCGGTTTGTTTTATTTATTTCTTTAAATAAATTCTTTCAGATGTTTTACAAGTTATTCATTTAATTCCTGATTTATTGCCCGATGGAAGTAAAGCGCCCAGTGGACTGCCAGATCTCACAGCGAATGATAAGAAAAGAGCTCTTTTGGCCATGGGAAATTATCTATCAGCGGTAAAATGCAAATCTTTTGGAAATTGACAACGTATTTACAGAAACGAGCAGATTATGCAAAGAAGTTAGATCTAAAATTAACTGAGACACCAGAAGAAACCCAGAATTTATTGAGAACTTTGATAATTATAGATACAACCCTTCTGAACTGCTATTTGCAGGTAAGATACACATTTTTCTTTGTTTTCAAGATCAGATTTAGACAAAACCAATGCTGGTAGATTCTCTTCTACGCTTGCATAACAATTCCTGTACTTTCGAAGATGCTGAGGCTATTTTGAAAAAAGCGAATAAGTATCCGTCTCTATTCGTTCTGTACGAAACTCGAAAGAAGCATGAACTTGGTAAAAAAACGCGCTCTAAATATTGTGAAATATTTATTCAGCTCTTGAACTCCTTTGGAATCAGTCTCAACTCAATGACCCTGACCCGTTTTTTGCCGGAAATGATAGAATTGTGGAGTATCTACAATCCCTTGGAAATACTCACCTCGAGCTTATTTTTCACTATGCTCAATTAATTTTAAAGAAAAGTATTGAAGACGGTTTAGCGGTTGGTTGTTATTTATTAGTATCTTAACATATTTTTCAGATATTCACAGGAGAAGAGTCCGACGTAGCTAGAACGTTGGACCGAGAGAAGGTTCTAGATTTTTTTAAGAAAAATTGCTCACTGGCTGTTATACCGTACTTAGTAAGATATTATTTTATCATAGCTGAAAATATTGTAGGAACATATTATTTATAAATGGGAAGAAGTCGCTCCAAATTTTCATGAAGCTCTCGTTGAGTATTACATTATCACAGTGAAGAAATTGGTAGAAGAATATGTCCATGTGTTTAAAGATGGTAAGAAGGAGCCACATTTCGTTTAAGCGGAATTTTTAGATGAGAATATAAATCGAGCTGGAGAAGAGGAGGGAGATTTGGGAGTCTATCGCAAGAAACTGCTCCAGTTCTTGCAATTTTCCTTGCAGTATAACCCGCAGGGTATCTTACTTCAACTCAGCGGGATTCGTAAGTTATCTCTGTCTCATGATATCCAATTATATTTTCAGCATTATATGAGGAAAAAGCCTTAATCCTGGGTCGTCTCAAAATGCACGAGCAGGCTCTCACCATCTATGTTTCCATATTAAATGATTTCCAAGCAGCCGAGAATTATTGCCAACTTTATTATGACAGAAATGATCACATTAACTCTCAGGTTAGTAACCTCAATATTTAAATCAATAATGGTTTAGGTCTATCTACAATGGCTCAGAGCGTATATTCAACCATACGACCCACATAAGGCAGGCATTACGGAGACACCGATATCTGCCCCACCACCTGATGTTAGCAGTGCTATCCGAGTACTCAGCCGACATGCGGATAAAATTGACACCGTCGCGGCGTTGGTCGACTTTCCAGATAATACGGAATTGAAGATCTTGTCCAGAGCTTTAATTGCTGTATTGCAAACTGTCCACGACAATTCTGTCTCGGTTTATCATTATTTTGTTCTAATTTAAAGCATTCTAGCTCTCTCTACGGCAAGCAATTTCACATTCTGCCCTAACACATGCTGAAAGACGCCTAAAACAATTAGAAAGTACCAAAATTGTAGTAACCAGCGCCAGTGATTGTGTCAAATGTGGAAAGAAAATAGGAAATAGGTAGGAGGCTTCCCTATCTTATTAATATCTTTTAGTGCCTTTGTGAGGTCACCGGACGATGAGAGCCTTATCCACTTTTGTTGCAATGAAAGAGCAGCTGGACTGCCATAGATTTATAGGATTACCTCACATATATGTGTCAGTTAATGTGATGTTCCACGAGTATACATTGTGATAGAAAATGTGCTAGAGTTGCTCAAGTAAACAAATTCTTCCGCTATGTTCCGGAGTGTACTGCGCCGCAACGCAAATCAAGCCGCTCGGGTGCTAATGAAGTCCTTAGTTGGCGGAATAGATCAGCCGAGATTGCAACTTACGTAGGCATTAGCATCTATTGGCATAAAATATGAAGCATGAAATCGAAATGTAAGGCAACACCTTTCCTGTTTTGGCAAGCTATGGACCTTTAAAAATGTCGAAAGGAAAAAAATTTAGACATTTTACTGGTTTAAAAGAGTTTTGAGATCAAAAACTACCGGTATGGCGGAGATCACAATAGTCACAGCTTTGTACAGATGTCAGACAATCAGCTCGTAGTCTTGTTCACCAGGAAAATATTTCTGCTTGAGTTTCTTGAGAGGAGGCTGCACCAAGAGTGAAAGGATAGCAACCAGTGCGCCTAGCAGGCATATTAATAAAATAACCAAAAGTACGCTGTTGAATTTATGTGGTTCCATCACTGCAAAGTAAAGAATTATTTGCTTTGGATGAAGCGTAAAGTGTGACACGAGGCGGAGCCCATTTGTGCTCATTGGGCGTGGTCATAAAGTGGTAATAATGAAATCGAAAAGTTTTTCCAGAAGTGGGGATTAGAAACCCCTATCATGAATTTGAGAAACTTGGTCGTCTTGGCAACACGAGCATATTAATGGATTTAGCGCCAAGCGGAAGAAAGGTAATGATGGCTGGTAGCTCCCAGCATTATGAAGTGGTTAGATTTCCGCATCTCTCACTTTTCTTCGAAACTGTCAGAAAAGAGCCTGATTTCATAAAGTTAGGATAGGGAGAGAATCATAGAGAAAAGAAGTATTTTGGAAAGTTGGCTCCACAGAATCAGGACATCTTGTAAAGATATTTCTACCACTGGTATCAGCTCTTCGAGTGAAGCAGAGCTATCGTCTGCATGCCATTTCCTATGGTTTGTATTCCGAAGGCGGATGAACGTCGCAGACGATGTTGTTGGACACTTGGATAAATCATACGGGAGTCGGCGATAGTATTTGTAAATGGATGTCTGGTAGATGCCAGGACCTGCGACAGTGCCATATTTTAAAGGTGATAATTTACTTTACTCGTTTATTATCTTTTGAGACTCGCGCCCTCATCTCTGTTTACTGCCATTGTCATTCTAATTGTGGGTCAGATGTTATTTCAAAGAGAGGCCATCCTTCGCTTAGGAGGTCACCGGAGGCCATTTACGGAGGCCGGGATACCTGGTGCCGATAAAGATGGCTGACAAAGGTGGCAATGAGCGAGGGACTGTAGCCTCCGAGGAGGGCACAGTAGCGGATTACCTCCAAGGCCTCTTCAGGTCACTATGGCACTGGTCAGTCGCAGCCCGCCCCCAAAGCACACAAACGAACAATCAATACGATAGCGACTCACCTGAGCATGATTCAGACACTGTCGACCCGTGCTTCATCTTCTGTCTTCGTCATCTTTTTTCTATTCAACTGAGTATTAACTTTTTCTTTATGATTCATTCCATTTCAAGTCTCCGAGGACTAAAACAACTTCTGTAAAAAGTTTTTGTTTGCAAAAACTGTCGATTTTACGACCATTAAGTCTGAGGTGTTGATCACAAATGGTCAAAAAGGGTTTCTCTGCCAATTTTCAAGTGTGTTTGCTTCCGCGATCTAAAATCAGCTGACCCGTAGAGCCTTGTTCACACAAAAACGAACACGAAGCCAATGAAAAAGTGTCAGTTTTCTAAGGATCACATTGAGTTTCCAAGATATTTCCTTTGTCTACAGAGATCCGTTTGTTTTTTCCCGCGCTTTTTCTGTCATATCGACTTCGGCGCAGCAGTTGTCTTATGTTAACTTTTCAGGTCGAAATGCAATGAACCAGTTATTTCTTCTACTTTATCTCATACCTCTAGCCCTTCCACAGGGTCAGGTGGAACATGAAGGGGTCACTCAACCTCGGCAAAGAGTGAAAAATATCCTGCAAGGAGTTTATTCCAACAATGCGACGTTGTTCTTTCGTAACTCACCTTACAGGGTGATGGAGGATCTGATTGTCGAGGTAATTTGTCTCCCCTTCCTATAAATCTTCTTTAGGTTGGAGCTACTCTCACTATAGAAACTGGAGTTCAAATTTATTTCGATACTGGTGTAGGACTCAAAGTCAAGGGATCTATTTGGGCTATTGTGAGTTTCCACATTTTCTCTGATGGGAGCAGACGACGCAATTTTGAATTGTTATCAACTTATCAGTTTGCATACAACCTGAAGTTTGTTTTGAGTCACCGCGAAGAAACCTGAAAATGGCACACCTCAGGAAACGTGATAGAAGAAAGGAAAAATTAAAGAGAATTCAAATTTTATGCTGCTTTTCTATACTGCTTTGTTCAAACATGGGTCTCTCTGCCTCTGGTGTCTATTTGCATACTATGAGAGGGAACGCGAATACGCGACAACCGACGGGTTCCAGATATCGGATATCTGAATCTATAAAAGAATAACATCGTATATCCTTAGAACTATTAAATGATTTTCAGGGAAATGAGTTCGCCCACATTGAAATGCTGCCATATCAACAGCAATTGGACTATGACTCTACCATGCCTGGATTTCGACTCGTTGATGGACCTACAGTTAGACAAGTAAGCTATATTTCCCATGTATTGCAGGCTCCTTTTAGGGAAGACTTCAAGTCCGTTTCCGGGATAGGTGGAGATCCGTCTGCACTATGGTGACAAATTGGACTAGTATTGATACATCGACAGCTTGTAAATCAATGGGCTTTGGTGACGGAGGTCAGTTTTGTCTTTTCATTTAACGTACACATTGTGCCCCCGCGGCCATCACAATCACCTCGTACAGTCATTGTTTTTGCTCTGTTACACAGGCGTTTTTGCCTTGGCCGTCAAGCCATTAGACTCTTCCTCCCATCGTTATTATCGGCCCGACGAGTAGACCTTGGGAACATGTAGAGGGCATCGGAACCGTGAGAATCATCTAACGAACAGTGTTTGCTTAGAGAATGAGGGGGACAGCCGACAAAAGGAGGCTTAACTCATTTGCATTTCCAGGCTTTTGGAAATGGTATAGAAGAAACAACGATACATATCCCTTTGTGTTACCATCTCCGGGCTGCCATCCTGGGGCAACAAACCTTTGGGATTGTGCAGGTCTCCAGGATCAGAATAAAATTAGGATGAGCGAAAATCTTTGCCAGGTATTCTGAAATGTATCGCTTCAAGTACATCTTATTCCAGGGAGAAGATGATCTAGGTCTTGTCTGCTGGGGACCGCCATCTTTTAAAGGATGGGCACGACATTGGAAAGGACTTCAAATATTCAATTCCCCTTTTAATTACGTGTATTCTGATCCGGATTTTGTGGCAGTTCAAAAGGAGTCGACGAGTAGATTGGAATTTGTCGACATCATGTATGCTGGCTACGATGCAGTTACGAAAAACGTCACATCAGCCTTGTGGATAGAAGGAGTTCCACCGTTAATGAACGGATTGCGAATAGAACACAGTGCTCGAGATGGGATGTATTTGTATGAGACGAGTGGACCAGTGCTTATAGCCAACTCAACCTTTTCCTTTAATCGTGGCCATGGTATAGCTGTAGACAATACAACAGACGCGAGAGTGTTCATCAATTTTACACGCATCGAAGGCAATTGGGGCGATGGTGTATGGTACAAGCAGAAGATTGGAACGAACCTGTTAGCCCATGGAATAAGTGAGTTGTCAGGGCCATTGCGATTAGCAATTGATCTCGATGAGGTCAGGGAGATAATTATCTCGACAAATGACTCTGCTGGGAAACATTACCCGTTAAAGATTTTGAAGATAATAAGCTTTAGGGGAGAAACGTTCTCTGGGAGTATATGAAGAAGAAATACCGAGGGCTGATATGTGCGAGAAGCATGCGTTAGATCCAGGACATTTCTTTCCTCATCTGTTGGCTGCTCACCTGATGAACGGAACCCTTGTGGACCCCAGTATTCCGCCAACTTGTTGGATGATCGTTCAGTTGCCTCCTAGGTTGCCGTACACCTATTCATTACAATTTCTTTCAATTCGGAATAAGTATGTCTAAATTTCGACTTTTTTTCAATTTATTATAGGAATCGGGACAATTCTGTAACATCGCTGGTGGTATGTGACGCTACTTCAGATTTGCAAGCATGTGCCATTGAAAGATATAGAATCCCTATAAAGGACGGTGTTTATCCACAAAGTTTGAGCGTCAAGTAGGTTTACGCTCTGAATGTTAACCGATATTTCAGAAGTTCTGGGCTCCCCATGTATTTGGCACTTGATCATCAATTACCAGATAATAGTGTTGGATATGTACAAGGAGACGTTGATCTTCTTTTCAGGGTACATGCCTCTGTCCTCGGTAAGAATAGACAATAGTTCGTTTCACTAATTTTCTTTAGATAAAGCATATTACGGACTGAACATTACAAATACCATAATAACAGAAAACTCTGGAAGTGGTGTCCGATGTTCTGATATCCGGGAAAGAACCGCCATGACGAATGTGACACTCTCTAGAAATCAAGGGTATGCTGGCTTTATGGTATCCGACGGAGCAGCTGACATTTGGTTGAATGACACTCGAATCGAAAATAATTGGGGAGATGGAATGAATGTTACCTTTGCTGGCGGCTCTGTCACCGTAAATGGAACCAAAATTATCAACAATCGATGGCGAGGTAGGGTGATATTTTCCATTTTACAGATATTTAGGAGCCGCTTTTCATTTCAATGACACGTCTCCATTTCTTGCGTTACATACGGAATTTATATTTAAAGGAAGGCCTAGCAATAACATCTTCTACCTACCGACATTAATTTCTGGCAATGAGTGGGGTGGATTGCTAGTTGGGAACTTCTGCCTGTCGGCAAATAAAAGGATAGAACCGAAGGTACATTTTTCTATGATTTTTTATACAATAATGTACAGGTGCTGGTGAATTGGGTGGAATTCCTGGACAACCGATACCATCCAGCATTAGAAGTTCATTCTTGCCAGGGATGGAACACAGGAAGAACTTTGGTTGACATTACCGGAAATAGAATAGAAGGTAAAAAATCTTTTAGTTTTCTACCAGTTTTTGCAGGCAATCTTGGTATGGGCATCCGCATCCAACCAGCTGTGAACATGCACGCCTTGATCAGTAGCAATCAGTTCTTGAACAATAATGACACCGCTTTGCTGATAAAAAATGCAGAACATCCATGGTTATGGCCTTTGGGATCCAACATAACTATATCAAAAAACGCCTTCAAATTTAATAAAGGAAAGTACATCATTTCTATCGGATTGAATGAAGACGCACCTGGACAGAAACTCATTTTTAATCAGCAGAACGAGGTAAATTTATCTTAATCTTGGATTTACTTTGCAGATCCGTGAAAATATTGTCCACAACCCTTCGCCATATTTACGACCGCGTACTTCTCCATACGCTGCCTTGGTTGTCTCCAGCAGGTACATTTTCTTTGTTTTATTTTGACTTAAATTTTTTTAGTAATGTTATTATCCACCGAAATTGTTTTAAAAATCCTCAAGCCGAATTTGAAATAGGAACGGAGCTATCGGCGCATGCGAAATGGATTGATGCTAGAGAAAATAACTGGGGAACACCCAGTGTCCCAGCATTTTATAGGAAAATATTTGACCAGGTATTTATTTAATGTATATTTAATATAGTCATCTAGTTCTATCGGTATTCCTTAGCATCAATTGAAGTCGATCCGTATGCTGCTGTCTGCAATCAGCGGAATCCTCACATTACTAGAGTACAGGAATATTTTCGGGAATTTCGCCGAGATGATCAGCCTTTTGTGCTTGGTGGAGCCATCTATGAGAATCATGACCTTCCAGAAGGACGGTAGGATATGCTTATATTCTTTGGAAAAATTTCTAGGTACACTGTCAATGATGATCTCCACGTTGTCCCGGGAGCTAAACTCACCATAGCCCCTGGTTCCACTATGGAATTCAAAGATGGTGTTGGGATGCTGGTACAGGGAGAATTGTCTCGGACTGAATTCTTTGGCCAAGACAAGCAGGTCATCTTCACAGCCGCTCCATTTGTTCTTCCTTCTGTGAATAATATCCGTCTAGTAGATGAAGATGGGAATGATCAAGTGACGGAGGGTCGGCTGGAGGTAATTTTTGACTATTTTTTAGATTAAATCGGTTTAAGGTATTTATAAACGAAGAGTGGGGAACAGTTTGCAACCGTTCTTGGACAGCAACCATGGCTAGGATGGCTTGTAACCAGCTCGGTCTGATCATGGATCCAGAATTCTTTGAAAATTGGAGGATTTTCCCGCCAAAAGGGGATCTACCAATGGTAATGGACAATCTCCGCTGTGAAGAGAATGAAGTAGGCTCTTTCCGTAACCTTTTAGTTTTTTCTAGGTGGAAGTAAACAACTGCCGTCACGATGGCGTAAAACATAACGTAGCTGCTGGATGTAGAGACACAGAAGTTGTAGGAATCCGTTGTGCTGAACCACGATGGGCTGGTGTTCGATATTCTCTACTGGCTAGTCCACCAACGGTTACTGGACAAACTACTATGAACAACTGGGTCATTGACAAAGCTGGACTATTCGATTTCAAAGCAAGCGAGTTCTCTGCAGCTCTGCAAATAGATTGGAATTACCATACTTTTCATAAATTGGAAATCAAGGTATTGTAATTCTATAATTATTTTAATTTTTAAATTTTAGAACAGTTATCAGAATGGAATAGACATTGTGTACAATGATTTGACCAAAAAGCCGGCTATTAGGAACAGCAGGATATTTAACAATCGAAGGAATGGTATCCATTTACGGTCAGCTGGAATTACAGTGGAAGAGGTAACAGACCACATATCAATAGCAATTTTATTAGGTATCTGTAACTCACAGTGGACAAGCCGGGTTTCGTTACAATCCATCAGTTGCTTCTTCCTTACAAAATGATATCGTTTCCTGGTTGGACATGAAAGAGCAACCCGAGCTGGAAGCAAATAATGTTTACCTGATACCAAACAGGAAACACAACCTCGTCCAAGTATTTGAAAGTCAGCTAAATCAGAGGAAATTCTTGGTAGCAAAATACACTGAAGAATGTACGATAGGTATTTATTTTATACATTTAAAGAAAAATTGTCTCTTCCAGTTCCAGCAGAGCCGTGTACCCAGGAAATTACACTGGAAGCTGTGGGATTTGAATACGGCTTGGCATCAAAGTTGGCTGTCCAGGTATTCAGGAATATTTCATTTATTTTTTTTATTTAAAGATCGTAAACCCTACTTCGAATATCTCTGATGAAGATGCTTGGTTTACTGATGCAAGTGGTGGTAGAACATTCAGTGCTAGACGTGACCAAATATACTTTCCAATTGTAAGCAATTCTAACAAAATGACGATGAGATACACGCGTTCCTATGGTGTACCACGACTGGTTATCCTTGTACTCTTTCTAGACTGTAAGTTATCCACAGTTTCCGGTAAACTTTTGTCTTTAGCCCAAGAATACCTGGACCGATTTGTTCATGTTTACCAGAGTCGAGTAGAAGACAATCAATATGGAGTATCTGCTGTACATTACAGTAATCTTTCATTCGCTGATGGCACACTCACAAATCGATGGAATAACGAAAAGATTTGGCTGCAAAAAGTAAACTTCACAAGAAATTCGGAAGCGGTCATGTGGATTCACTCTCCACAACATGCTGTACTACCAGGAACTCCAATAGCTGAGGTACAGAGAGTCGTTTTAATTTATAGTTTCTTTTAAGATTACCTACCATTTCGACAATTGTTCCGTAGTTGGCAACACAGGTGCCATTATAGAAACCCACAGAGATCTTTTCGCATCAGCCAATGTTTTCCACTGGAACTTGTGGTCGAATACATTTGCTAATAATACAAACAGTGGAATATCTGTTAGATTACCGGATACTTACGATTTGACAGCCAAACAACAGTCCACATTCTGGGTAAGGATGCAAGCTGTCATTATTGGAAATATTCAGATGACTGAGAATCGATTCGAGTACAATGATAATTTCTGTATTCTCCTTGGTGGTTACTACACGTTTGCCAATATCTCTTCTAATAACTTCACTGACAATTATGCTAGAAAAGACTCGGGAATATTAGCTTTGAGCGGAATGGAAAAACATCTAATCATGGAAAGGAACAGGTTCACAAATAACTGGGCAAGTTTATATCCACACTAGCAATATCTTTGCTTCAGGGGCATTGGATGTTCAGGATGGACATCACCTCTCATGCAGTGCGTGGGGCGTACATCCCAGCATTGGTCAGGTACAACTACTTTGAATTCAATCATTTCATCAAGGTAACAAAACGCTCATTGTTTTCAATGAATAATGTTCAGGCGAACCAGGATTACGTAGACATGTGGCCAAGATCCTACGCTATCGGAATTTTTGGATCTCAAAAGGCTGAAATAAATTACAATCGTTTTAACAACAAGCTCCTGGATTTTGAACTAATCTCAGGATGCCGGGTAATATTTACTAACGTCTTAAAGAAGGGCGCATTTTAGTACCATACAGTCTATGATTACATGAACGTGTCCCACAATTGGTGGGGAATTGGAAACGAGGCCGAAATTTCTCAAAGAATTTTTGACATCGATGATCGCAACACCTATACCCATGCGGAGTTCAGCCCTTATTACGTTTCTTTGGAGCAATTTATCAACTTCTGGTGGAGAGATCGAGGAAAACATGTAGGTGTCCCTTCTACCAGATTACTTTTTCCAGGGACAATTGGCAAACGCAACGAGGGTAGAACCATCAGCGGAAGATTTAAAAGGAAGAATGTGGGAATCGAAGAACCTTACATTAGAAAACGAACGCTGGTACAAATTCCCATACTTCCGAAGGCCTGAAAGACCATATATGATAACAAGAGACCTAATAATTATGCCAGGAGCAACGCTTCATATTCAACGTGGAGTTGAAGTTCACATCTGGCCAGGCGTCGAGATCCTCGTGTTAGGAGACATCATAGCCGATGGGACATATTGGGAACCTGTTCGATTCAAACCCATAAATGTCACGGAATTCAACCAGATCAGAAATAAGATTGGAACACGGTACAAGAGAAGTGTTATAACTCACCCGTCTGAGAAGAAATTGGAAAAGCAACGATATAAAAGAGCCGTAAACCGAGCAAGGGCAGATACTGTCTTCCAAAAGTTCCCTGCTCTTTATCGGGATGATCCATATTATCAGAAATTCTCTGTATCTCTTACAAATAATGGTTCTGTCAAGGGAAGAAGTGGTTTTCTACAGATATACAATGGAACGACTGGGGAATACATAGCTTCTTGTGACCGACAGTTTACAATGAGAAATGCTCAAGTAAAGAATATTGACGAAGCCTTAAAATTGTGCTTTAGGTTGTGTGTAGAGAATTGGGTTACCCGACGATGAATGCTTACCATTGGCTGACGCCTCGATGGGATTACAATCCTCAGCTGAGGATACTGAAGACATACATGGAACCCAGAGAATGTAGAGGAGATGAACCAAGACTTGACAAGTAACTCGTTTTGTTCTATTTATCATTTGTGTAGATGTAACCTGCGGCTGACAGGCAACGACTCTGAATGGATGTGTATGGACAGCGAACATTTCAACTACATATTTTGCGGATACAATCATTCTCTCAATAGGTATGCCTAGTATACATTTAATATATTTTTATTATCATTTTAGTGATTATATCGGACATTGGGGCGGGATAACGTTTGCCTCATCACAGCTGGAATTAAACGATGTTAAAGCAAGAGATCCCTCACTCCTTAGAAACGTTGAAATTGTTGGAGGAGGATCGGGACACAACGATTCTTGGCAACAAGCCGCTTTACAAGTGATCCACCGTGCGCCTATCTTCGATCATTTAAACGTTACTAATTCCAGTCTACACGCTATTCAGGTAAGACTTAAAATAATCAAATAGTAGATTTTCATTAGATCTTTGGACCAAGCGAACGTTTAATATTAAATCATGTAAACGTCACCTTCAACCGAGGACTAGGAATTTCTGTTGTTACTGCCAACCAACAAGCAGCGAGCATCAATGCAGAATCACCAGAAGCTCCTTTAAATTTCCCTTACAAAATGTACGGTCTTTTGGATATGTGTGCAGCTGGTAAACATGTGGAAGTCAGCAATCGGATATTGGTAAGCAGGAAAATTATAGAATACGATGTTTGCAGGTTTATTACAAGTATGATTCATATCCAGTGGATTGTGTCAAAGTGTTTACTTCAAAAGGTCGGAAAATAGCTTTCCGATTCCTTCAAGTAAAATTGTATTCATCTCCTGTGGACCTGGGGAGATCGGATGCTTTGAGGATCTATTCGTCGCCGTCATTTTTGCACTCGACGCTCCTAGCAGAGTTTAGGTAGCCTGCTCTTTTATTCTACATCAATTTTGTTCAGATCTGATAGAGAAGTTACCCCTCTAACACACTCAGTAAGCTCTGAAGTGTTAGCTCTCCATATGAGAGCTACCGCTGCAGATGGCGAATATGGGTTCCTTGGAGAAATTTCCTCTCTACCATCACCACCAGATACACGTATTATTTTTGTGCTATAAAATTTATTCCCTTACAGATCCGTCAGATGAGATTGTTATAAGAAACTCTAGACTAGATTACAATGACCGTGGAGCTATAAATTACCAGAACACCGGAGAAATGAGTCCCAATGTTGTTATAGGCAAGTTTTACCCCGTCGTGCTAAATATGCCAAATATTTCAGAAGATTGCTCGATCAGTTTTAATGGTATCCACCTGTTTGGGAATATATCCACCAGCAGTCAAGCTGTCCAACTTCAACTTCACAATACTATGGTAATTCAGTTGACAACACATCTATGAGTTTTTTTAGATGTGTTTATTCCGCGGTAATACCCTGACGCATAATCGTGGTGGCCTCTTGGTATCGGCCACATCTTCCTCAGCAGTAGCTCGTCTCGTAGCAGTTGTCAAGAATAATCTTTTCTCTTACAATTCCAACTCGACTGTGTTGGCTTTTGTTGGAAACAACTACCAGCTGGTGACAATGATCAACAACGTCATCTCTTTCAACTACGCCCTCTACCATGATACATGTCTTGTCCAGGATATGTCCGTCAATATGACACGTAATTTGTTTTCTTTTAACACTGGGCTACATACAGTAGATACCCACGGATATTCGAGGTACGCCAACATATAAAATTAAACAATGTGTTTATAGAATAACATCTGATGCTCAAGTGTTTCTACACAATCAATTCGATGACAATTTGGCACTTGGACATGGCCACCAATATCAGGAGGCTTTTGGATACCAGCCTCTTGTGAGCAAAGACGAATTCCTACGAAGGCCGAAGCGTCAAGTTCTCAGCCAGGATGGTGTTTCCTTTGATTGGTGGACCCATGTAGGAACAGAAACTGGACGATACCGATCAACTATTCTAGGTACGTTTAATCCTCTATTATCAGTTATTTTTATAGCTGGAACGGCCAATCAACAATATTCTGGAAATATTTTTAACGATCCGAGGAATGCATACGAATTGGCGACTTCTAAACTTACACAGTTTGTATTTTTGAACAGACTTCAATTACCCCTTAATTAGATTTGACATAGGTTCAATCCAAGCCAGACAGAATTATTGGGGATATCCAGGAACTGACGGAGTGGCTTCCGGAAAGATTATGGACAACACGGATTATCCATACTTGATCAGGGTTGATTATCAGCCAGTATTAGAGTCTAATACCTCCTTGATCGAAGGAGATTGTCCAGCAGGATGGTTCCAAATCGGACATGAAGAGTTCAAAGCATGTTATCTGTTCGTTGGCGCATCCGCCACGTACACCCATGCTGTAGAATATTGTGAAGTATGACTAATCCTATGTTTTCATTATTTTCTATTTTAGGAACTAGACGCGTTTCTACCTTATATGAGAGCAAATGACGCCAGACAGAAGGAACTTGCCAGGAGGATAGATACTTTCAGCAGGGATTACGTGACAGACACGGAACGCTACAACAACATAGGAGTTGCATCCGATACTCATGTTTGGATTTCTGGAGCTGCTGTACCAAACACTCAATGTGGATGGTTGAGTGCTCGAACAGGAAAGATTGGAAGTGTCAACTGTAACAATCTATTACCATTTGTCTGCGAGAAAGGTGAGACAGCGCGATAGTCAAAATATTTCATTTTAGGAACTCAACCATATGTCGAGCCTGTAATGTGGCGGAAAGGTGTCATCATAGCTGTGGTAGTTCTAGCTGTACTGCTGTCCATGATATTTATTCTGCTCATCTGTTGGTGTGTGAAATCTAGACACAGAAAGGAGGAAAACATTGAGAGGAAGGAAGCAATGAGAGCTAGTATTAAGCTGCAAAAGTAAGAATATTATAACTTTTTTTATTGTTATAATTTTAGGAAAGTTGCCCAATCCAGTAAGCGGTTTGACGGTCTGAAGGATAGAGGGTCACATGACTCAGCAGCCGCCAGTCTCCGAAGCGTTACTATCAATGCATATGGAGACAATCCTATGGCCGCTCACAGAAACATGATCCGTGGTGGAAATGCTTATGGAACATCGCCTACTGGAACAGATCGAACGAGTGTTTCCGGAACTTCTGATCGAACTTATGAGAGATTGTATGGCAGTGAGAAGGGTCGCTCAGCTTCGCAGTCAAATGTCACTAGAGATGAGAGCTACACAATTAGAACAACGGATTATTCTTCAATTTACAATACAGATTACATCCCGCCAAGGTAGGATTTTGGCAATATTTTATATTAGAATTTAATAGGCACGTGGTAAACTCTAATCCCAATCCAAGTGGCTCGGCTACTGTGCTCAACACATTCCAATCCCCCAAGAAACCACTCCTCCGTCCGTCACAATTGAATGTACGGATGCGGGGAGGAGCGGATGTCAATGAGAGCAGGAGTACGGAAACACCTTGTTCGACTTGTCCAACGGAATCTGAAAGGGACTCAACTATGACAGGAGATTCTACAATTACGGCAGATTCCTGGTCAACTTCTTCCTATTCTGGAAATACCGTCCTGAACAAGCAGCTCTTACCGGAACCGCCAAGGCCCCCGATAAGACCAGCAGCTGTTCCTCCACCTGCATCGAATTTTTTTAATGGAACAGGTCGGCCGATAACAACAAGCCGGTCCAATCCAAATTTGCAAGGTTACGAACAACAGCAACCTTTTATCAGCCGGCAGGCGCCACCTCCACCAGAAAGAAGTAAGATTATCACTTGATGAAATGATGATCGTTTTCAGCTTCCCAAAGATTCTACCCACCACCTCCTGCGCCTGCCCGATCTTTTGTTGATCTCAGCCAGTCACGAAGAAGGAGTACTGAACGTCCTCCAGTTGTTGAAACCTCCATGTAGACCATAATAGTTTGGGTAATATTCAACGGGTAATTATTTCACTTCTTATTCTCTGTGATAAAACCTGGAAATATCACTTGCCTTGCTCAAAATATCGTGATTATTTTTGTCATAGTGTTATTAAATTATTCATATACACTTGGAGGATCTACAACCCAATCATATTTTGATTCAAGGAGGGTGGGGTATAAAGGCGGCGGATCTTGAGGAATGTCGTCATTCCTCGGAGGAAGGAAACTCATTGGAACTGGAGATAGACTCCTGGGAATAGTTTCCACGGATGTATCAACTGTATAATTGCTTGCAAAAGGGTTGATGTCAAAATGGAAGAATAATATCCAACAGAGGACACTGCAAGTATGAATAGCTGTGAAGAATTCCCATTTGGTAGAACTGAATATTAGCGATGTGCCAAATAATGTACACCAGAGACATTCCAGCAAATGACATAAATCTTTTGCAGATATATTTAAAGGAAGCACGAGATTGGAGCGTTCTGTAAAACTTTAAAGATAACGAGAAAAAATCCTACCAATTCCAACACAAAGTGAGGGTGTCAAGACGACAGAGCTCATAAATATTACGCATGAACGGAATACCGTTGGCGCCTGTAAGGATTTATGAAAGATTGTGAACAAGACATACGTAGATCCACACTGGACCCAGGAATAAAGTATATAGCACAATGTAGAAGAGCACCTGACTGTTACCATAAATTTTAGACAGACAATAGCAGACAACGGGCGTTGCAAGGCCTGCGACAAAGACGCCAAACCACAAATTCATTTGTAAAGAAACAAGCAACCGTTTCTTGTCGATAAGTCGCCGATCATACCGCCGATTCGGGAACCGATAAGACGGTCCATTGAACACTACAACTGATGGAAAACATCAAATTAGCTGAACTTCTTTTGAAACAAACAAACTTTAGAATGTCCCAGAATACGTGTAAAGTACCCAAATGGAAGAGTGACCTTTCCTGCATAAATGTGAACATGGGACAAACTCTCAGTCTCACTCCCCTACACTTTAATGTGAGAATATTTGAACAATTGTAACTGCAGGGCTAGACTCTTCCCCCCGGATTCTCATAGTTTCACAAAAATTCTCTTGCCCTTATTCTTAATTGTCCCGCCATGGTTCTTCGACTTCTGCGATTTTGCGGGAAAGGCAATCTTAATTCGCAGTGCAATTATTAGTGACTAATTAAAAGGTGCTCGCTTAATTGGAAGACGCGCATAGTTGTTTCACAGAAAAAGAGCTACTCAAAAATTCCTGACTACGGTAGTCCACGCTTCCAGACGGCCACAATTATTAGCCGCTTCCAAGGGTCGAGAAACCAATTTCAATTACTCAAACATCTTTTTTTTGCTCAATATTTATGTTTATGTGGAAGATGACTTGACGTATATATAAATCTCTTCTTAGTATCTAACCATATTATGACTGTAAGTGGAATATAAAGTGTTGCGAGTTCAAAAACATACGGATTATTGGCGCAAAGGGTCCGCAAAAGGGCGTTTTTTATAGAATGAAGGTGGAGGATTATTGTTTCCTTTGAAAATGGTATCATGGCCTCTGATCGGCTAACTTTCATTCAATTTAAAATATAGCTTGCTTTTGTTACAGTATCGGAAACTATCAGCTGAGAAGATTTGGGCCCCCACATACACATAATGCTCACAGATCTATTGTCTCGAGATCTTCGATATTTCGTCTTTTCTTAAAGCTGTCATGAGGTCCCAGTGTTGATGTGCTTCATACAACTTTTTGCACTTGTTCTGACCCATATTCTACCTGTAGAATTTATGTAGTTAGTGTGATTTCAGCTTTAGTTGATTAATCCCTTACTCTAGGGTGCCTGATAAAAATCGTGGTTGAGGAGACCCTAAGTTTCCTTTTAACACAGACAAATTTCTAATAAACCAAATTGGGCAAAAAAGAGACCTCCCTTCCAAATAAAGATTTAATTTCCCCAGCTCAAAAACTAATAGCTTCTAAATAACCTCCAACAGCTTAGATATTTGAATAAACAAAAGGAACTCGGAATGGCTATATCTGTCTCGGTTGTTGTTGTAGACTGGAGTACAAAGGATCTGCCGTGAGAGGTCAATGAACCCCATCCATTTGTGGAACGATTTAATTTGATCGACTCGTCTCTCATCAACAAATGACTTCGACTTGTGTCTGTTGCCCTAATATACTAGTGGATATCTCTTTGTTAACACGATCCTTTTTTTCTTTTTTTTTATTTTTAACGAAGTTGAAGAATCCAGTGTGTTTCATTTCATCTCACCCCGGGGCGGTCATTAAATGGGTGTGCGTGATTGTTGTTGGACCCTCATCATCACCACGCCTTCCACTTTTCAATCTACACGGTAGCTTTGCTTGGTTTCCTACGGTAATTGCATACTTTTTAAATTATTGTAAATTAAATTGTGTCGAGCGTGAACATATAAGACCAGAATCCAGACCACCACAGAGCTGGATAATCCAGGAACCTCTGATTAATACACATCTCTCCAGATGGCGTTTTATTTTAACAGAAGATCTGTTGCTCATTGGTGTGTATCTTCGGTTTATGTAGCACAGTTTATTCATATTCCTAAGTACTTCTTACCTCGCAGACCAACAGTGGGTGGGAGACTGATCGTTATCCTGACCTCAAAATATTAACATTCATGCAGAGATGAGTCACTTATTTGTACAATAGTTTCTACCCCGCGCAATAAATTATGAGGATTACATCAACAATGGTAACTTCAGTTTGCATCATAATGCCACAATAGGTTTGACTCTCATTGTTGAAAAAATATATATCACAATTAGTTCCATCATCACACGGTCTGTGATTTCTTTATTTTTCTTTAAGCAAATTTTCTATAAATGGAATTTGATCTACTTGTAAGCATATCCTTTTCTTTGCAGCGCTTTTTTTACCACATCATGTCCAATCGAGCATTTCCCATGACTAAAACAGTGTCTGTGAACACCAGCTTATCCGGATTGTTCATGTGGACCCGGGTAGCTCAATGACAGTGCTTGATCTGAAGATTTGGCCCTGTTTTAGGCACAGGACCAGATCAACATTAAGAACTGACGTTTTCCAAAAAGTCTTTGCGTCATTTCACCATAGAGCTAAAAGTATTTTTAGTGAATGTCAGCTAGATTGAAAACAGAGAGCTATTAAAAGTGACTATAGTTTTGTTTCCCAAGAATGAACTTTCATAATATTTTTGGTTTCAAGGAAATGAATAAGAAAAGATTATCCTGTAAGTGCAACGGGCAACGTGGATATTACTAAGATCGTGATCATTCCACATCACCTTGCCTAAACGTAACTTCAGGAGATTATCCTCGTCTTTTTTCTCCCCCACATAAAATAGAAGATAACGTGTTTTTTTTACTTGTGCAATCGAGTTTCTAGTGCATAATTCATAATGTGTCATTATATTCTGCTAGGTAATTCGCGCAGTTTCTCCTTATTGAACCTTCGTTCATCTCTCTCTTAAAACTAACCGAGCATTGGAGACTCATTATCCGCTCATCACTATTCAAATTTTCTCGCTATGTGAAGGTGCCTCACCGGGCATACTTCTCCTAATAATTCTGTCAGCCACTTTTCCCTATCACTAGCACTACACAGATGCCACTAGCACTTTATCCTGGCTTTCTAACATGACTTTTCTATCACTCGCACAGTCACAATAACGCTTGCACAGAATATAAACAGGCGAGTTTCAGGATCCAGCAGCTTTTATTTTAAAGAAGGAAATTTATCAAAAACCTACAATTATTCATAAATGAAGCCGATAAGGAAACCATTAAATGGTAACTCCGTATTCTAACAGTATACCCATAATTGCATACATATAAAAACGTGCTCTACTTTTGGTATGAAATTAGTTGATTATCCTCTATAATCCGAATGAACATAACGCTATTTTTCTATCCCATAATATCGTTGACATTTCGC
Source organism: Oscheius sp. DF5033 (assembly GCA_964036215.1). Lineage (NCBI taxonomy): Eukaryota > Metazoa > Nematoda > Chromadorea > Rhabditida > Rhabditidae > Oscheius > Oscheius sp. DF5033. The sequence goes on from OZ038413.1 coordinate 6,328,324, forward strand.
ACCTGAGTTTGAATAGAGTTGGGAAGAAACCAATCAAAAGATGATCCTTTAATTTGTTGCCAATTGGGACTTCTTCTATCACGTTGTAACATTTGTATTTTTGGATTATTACCCTCATAAAACGATAGACTTCGCATCCTCGTAGACAAAGAATACGTTTTTATCCAATGTATCTTTTGTCAGGAAAAGGTTATACCTTTGATGAGGTAGAAGTGAGGTAGCAATGCCCTTTCAAAATTCTACAAAATTTCTACTTTGTTCTCTCCGGGGTCATACGCCTTTAGGCCGCCTACGGTCATCTTCCGGAGCGAGAATTGCCCTTACCAAGGAGACTAATTAAAAAATTCAAAAAACCGGAAGGCGGAGCCGCACATGACCGTCCTTCAAGAAGCTAGCTTAGTTGTCTTAAATCAGCTTTGCCGCATTTCCTTGTGCAACTGCCTGTTATCCGTGCAAATTGTCAATTTCAATATAGGTTGTTTTCCTCTTCCCAGGATCTTTATCCTTTTACGTAGAACGAATCCAATGTTAAAAATATTCTTATTTGAACTTGTGTTCGACCTCGAGAAGCTGTATGTTCTGCAGAACTGAGATTATTGCGTAGATGGGACATAAAACCTATGACTTGGCTCTGCTCTGTCCCTTATAAGCAGTTGCACTTCTCCATTACGGATGACCCAGCTAATGGTTAACAAATTCGTTGACGTATTTCCCTCTTTTTCCGTATACCTTATAATTTATCCTTATAAATGTTGGCACTTTCTGAACCAAATCTTGCTTGTCTTTCTGAATTTTTATGCATCTGTACAGATGAATACAACCTTGGTATTTGAAAGTGTCACGACTCCGACAATGCCAGCCCATCAGGCACTGATTTATACAACTCCACACAAAGTTAGTTTATCAAAGTAATTACTGAGTGATGATCAGATAATGACTTTTCTGAATACTTGGTATCTGGCTCCTGCAATTGTCTTTGGCTGTGGAGGGAATATTCTCAATTTAATGGTACTTCTTCATAAAACTATGCGATCCCGTACCAATATGGTGAGTTATTAGCATATTGGATAAACAACTGAACTCATAAGGGATTCCCGGATCTGAACAGATTATTTTCAGATCTTCGCAGCTATGGCCGTTTCTGATCTGGCTTTCCTCCTCCTTAGCTTGATCAATTTTCTATTTTTCTTGGTATGTTTAGACACGGCAGTGAACTTAGACACTTAGGGACCCGGGATGAAATTAAAATTTCTTCGGGACAATAACTCAACATGGGCTTCCCTGATCAACTGGTGCAGTGCTGTGTCCATTTGGCTTATGACATATGCCACATTGGAACGTGTCCACGTTATTCGGAGTCCTTTTGGAGCCAATACCCGTACTGCCGTTTCGATGCGCTTCATTGCGACCCTTATTCTCATCTGCATTACCGCATTCATCTTAACAGGTTATTGACGCAATTATGCCATAACAAATAATGATCTAGGAGCTCATTACCTCAGAGATTCGCCTATCTTTGATCATCGCCCTGCCGTCAGAGCTGCGTTGATCGTATGTCTGCGTGTCAGGTCAAACTACAAAATTTTTTCTAGCTGTTGAATGCTGCCCTTGTCGTGATTGGACCTTTAGGACTGTGTACTTTACTCAATTGGCGTCTGGTTAAAGCACTGAAGATGAACAACAGGTTACTGACAAAACCTCGAAATTAATAAAGTTTGTAGATGCTGGAATTCTATCGAGTTTGACGATAATGCCCACAACCAATCACTAATCCATAATCGAGCCAAAACTGAGCGAAAGGTATAGATTTAAATAAAGTTATATACCATATTAAGGTCACCTTGGTCGTCTGTGTTATAATTTCCTGCTTCGTTGTGTTCAACATGCCAGGAGCTGTCCTTTATATTTATCGCGAACTTACAGCAGACAAGGAAATTTTCAAATCTGTTTGGTTCGCGCTTGCGGCGACTGTATGTAATACCATGACACTCACTGGAAAGGTAACCTAATATCCGACATTTTTTATAAAACTTCAGGTTCTGAACTTTGTTCTATTTTGTCTAACCTCGGAGCACTTCCGAAAGTTGCTTCGAGAACGTTGCACCAGATGCTATGAATTCCCTCGACGGAGCTCGTCTCGTTCACAGAGAACCACTACAATTGCTCTAGAAACTGTTTAAAATGTTTCAATGATTATGTATCCTGTATTGTAGCTGGCGGAACGTCCTGAGACGAGTGCTCTGTACGAGTTGTGTGTGATCTCCTTATGATCTGATATACCTTTATATGCATTGTATTCTTTTTGCTTTTATCATATGTATAAACTTTCTCACAATATAGTCATAGAACAGGGTGGTGTCCGCGTAGTGCTGCAACCTCTTTTTAGAAAACTGCAAATATAACCCAGACTAAAATAGAGAGCGACGTAACTAGTCTAACATTTTTTCCCAAGTTATTACGGTAATATAAAAAAAAGTGCTGTTGAACAATACTGGTAGAACGACATAACCGCCCATTTCAAAAACATTCCTCTGGGATGGGAAAAACTCGGACTATAGTGTTGAAAAATTCCCAGCGTGAACCGTTCAATTAGAACGAAACTTGCGGTTATGCGGCTAACAAGGATTTCCTCCTTTCTATTTTTAATTGGAAATCGCATAATCAGCCACATTTCTTGGAGCAACCCCCGCATAATAAGGTGTAGGAGGATATTTCTCTAAAAGCATCTCCCTTCCGCAATAGTATCCAGTCATTCTTATTTACATTGTGTAATTTTGTTCTGCTAAAGGAAGTTTCTATTGTACCACACGAAAAACAAAGGATGTCCGGTAACTACTGGGGGTTCCTTAAGCGTTCAAAGATCGTCACTAGGTCTGTATGCATTTTGCCCTCGATAACACCTGGAGGATTACGCAACGCTCTTAGCCATAAGGCGCCACTTTGGAGTACGCTAATAATTAGAGAAGAAGACATTGAAATGAAATAATTTATCGCATATAAAGTCAACACTAATAAAACTACAAGAAAAAAAATAATCACCGGGCTCTGGTCCGATCCATCTCACTCAGATCGGCACCGGAGAGGCGGATGACAAAAAAAACATTGAGAATCTCCAACAAAAACGGTGAAAGGGGAGAACAATTTTGAGATCATGGTTGAGAGATGGAAACAGTAATGGGTGGGTGAACGGCTCAAACTTCTAAATACAACTCATTTTCAATAGGAACAAAACTGAATCGTAACCGTGAAACAGGAACAACATTCATGGCTAGGGATTGGCGGATATCTTTGTCTTTCAATAAAAGGGGTCGCCTTACTTTGTCGCATCTACATAGGGGAGGATCACAACAGGGAATAAGACTCATATTAAAGTTGCCTAACTGAGACGGAACTTCTTTAACGCTGGTTCGATGATCAATGAGAAGTGTTGAAAAGTGATGACGAAGCTGAAAAAATGGCAATATTTAGAAACGTACAAGGTGTTCTTTGTATTTTTTCAAGAACACTGGTGTCTTATTGGAATGATTGATATTTCGGTTTACGATAACAGTGCTTGAATGATCCATATTCTATGTAAACATTGTCGTTTTCCGTCAACATTTTTATCATTTTTGAATCAAAAATTACCATTCATAGAGCTAATTATTTTCTGTTTCGATGAGTTGACTCACTTCGTAAGAGAGATCGCTCTCCTCTAGTGGATACTGTTCATATGGATCCTTGACGACATCGTAGATCAACGGTGGCGAATGAGTGATCAGATCCTCATCCGGACATGTTTGCGACACGTACCTAAAATCAACGCTTTTCAAAAGACAAAGGACAACTGAACCAGTCTGCTCGAGGTTTTCCATTGGGACAATTAACGTGGAAATCGGGATCAGCGGTGTTGTTCAGGAAAATTTTAGAGGTCTTGTAGTGGATCTGAAGAGCATGAGGGATTCCTAGGGTTTTAATACTTTATATTTTCCAGAGCGAATAGCCATTAAATTGGTATTGCAGTAGTAAATGATAGGCCTCTCTCTGCCAAACCTTCCTTCTTCCAAGTTCTCCCCTCGGAGTTCAGAAATGATGTTGGTCCCATCAAGAGGCAGTTGATTATGCTGAAAAGATGAGATCATCCAAGTTCTCTCTATTCATTATTCTCTTCTCATCAAGCATCTTTCTTTTCCTTGCAACTGTCAAATGCAGCAATGTGCGCAATAACCCACACACGTGAACCATACGGTAATTAAACATCTATAACCAGAGACTACGTAAGAAACATCTTTTCGAGGAAGAGACCCATCTTTCTATATGATATCAATTAACGAGAACAGAGGCGACACGCGTGCGCTTAATCTTATTAGATAAACAATTTAGGGCTTCACAAAAAATAGCGCATAAAGGATATATAGCAAATGGAATAAGGAAGCATTTCTTACCGTAATCGGGCACTGATGAAGGTCGAGGAATGTGCGGTATAAGTCCATGGAGCTGATAACTTCGTTGCTGACTCGGCCGGCTTTTACGGTTCCTGGCTGCCACGCAATGAAGGGGATCCGGAAACCTCCTTCGAAACTGTTGGATTTACCGCCTGGAGATTAAATTATTTTTGAGATTCGACGATCACAAACCTTTCAATCCCGCGGTAGATCCACCATTGTTACAGAGCTCAACATGCGGCCCGTGGTCGGACATGAGGATTACTAAAGTATTTTCAGCAACGCCTGTATGTTCCAGGGATTTCAAGACTTCTCCAACAGCCCACGACATCTCCAAGATAGAATCTCCATAAATGCCTCTGCTGGACAGACCACGGAACCGTTGGTTAGCGAATTGGGTACTATGGACATGTGGGAAACTGAAGTAGAAAAAGAATGGCGTCTTGTGCTGGTCCTAAAATCTTTCATTTAGAGGTAATTACGAAGTCATACAGTGGCAATTCTAGCTTCCAAAAAGCTTTTCCAATCCTGTACCATCATGTCAGTCAAAAAGCTAAAGTCAACCGGCTGTTGGACGATCTCATCTCCATCATACAAGAAACACAGCTTCCTGTCAGGTTCATCTTTGTAATATTCCTAAATTGATATGTTCTTTTATTCGCAATACAAAAGGTGTACCCGAGTGGTGTCACATTGCCAGACATTTGTGAAGGGCATGTTGAGACCAACGAAATCAAAACCCCTGCGAGATGGAAGATGGGCTCCGTCAGAGGAATTGACCTCATTGATACCGAGATGCCATTTTCCGATCATTCCAGTAACATATCCAGCTGACTTCAACATTTCAGCCATGGTAGTCTCCTCCTTGGGAAGGCCGCCAATATCGTATGGCACAAAAACTCGACGACCGCCAGTAACACCAATTCTAATGGGTAGTCGTCCTAAAACCATTCAGTTATTTTCTCAGTATTTATACCGGTCATGAATCCAGCCCTACTTGGACTGCACATAGAATCGGCGGAATAAGCCTGGGTAAACCTTGTCCCCTGAGCAGCCATAATGTCAATTTCATTGGCTTCTTGAGTGGGATGACCGTAGGAGGCAATGTCACCATAGCCTGAAAGATGAGTTGCTTTGGACTAACTGTCACAGCTACCCAAGTCATCCACCATTAAGATAACAATATTTGGGCGTTCTTTTGTGGGCGGTGACTGACAACCGGTAGCATATCCAAGCAGTAAAAATACTGCATATATTGAGAGCATGCTCTGAAGGGAGATTTGATGTTATGGTTCAGATAAACGAGCAAACAGAAAAGTAATCAAAATCAGAGGACTTTACGACTCGGAAATGAGTTTATATTTATCAGTTGGTAAAAACGAAAATATGACCACGTTGATCAGGAAGGAGGTGTGAGAATATGAATAAATCCGGCCCGTCCACTAGAACAACAAAAACATTGCGTAGAAAGGTGATAAACAGTTAGATAACCACGGAACAGCATTTATCCCCCGCGTTTTCTCTTCCCCTTATCGCTTATTAACGAGACAAGGTCGCCTTGTCCTAGGTGCAGTAGAACTTATCTAAGACATCAACTACTGGATGGTCAATGGAGCATGTTAGGCGGGTCTGATAAGTGGAATACAATAAAGATGTCGTTGCTTTTCACCATCTACATTGAAGCAGTGTCCTTAGAACAGGAAGGGCGGAGCAGCAGCTCCTCTTCTGGGCGGGGCATGTCCCTTTCTAAGGGTGCAAGAACCGGCACACAATTTGAGGATTATTTTCTTGACTTTTTGAGCTGGATACTGTAACTCTGATGAGGCTTCCACAACCCGGTACAGGTTATTTTTTCAACCACGTTCAAGCATGAAATGATGGCGTGCAGGTGCAATTAGGAAAAGAGGTGTGAAAGGTCAATACAGAGAAGGATGAACAGCAAAAGGCTGGTAAATTAGAGGATGGCCCAATGGGAAAGACTTCCGCCTCTGGGACACAGTGGGGTCATCAATGACCATTAAAAACCATTACATGACAATTTGTTACCGAATCTGATCATCAAAAGAGCATCTAAGACAACAAAGAACAAAACTGTCCAGATGTTTTTAAACAAGAGGAAGACCAGTTCAATGGCATATATGTATCGACGGGCTTGATTCATATGATTGTTTCCAAAAAAGGGCTATTGGAAAAGGGCAGGTTTCTTTAGAGGGAACAAAACTCAACTAGCAACATAGTTCAGAGGGCAAAGAATCCTTTCAAAGAATTTGCAGCCGTTACATATGGAGCTAGGTACGTTTTCCCTCCTCCTACTCACATTAGCCATTAGCTTGAATTTTACTATAAGGAAGTGCATGTGTTCTTTTGCACCTGCAAATGGGTGAAAGATCGCGAATAACTGGACCTGTACTTTTCATTGAATAACAAAGGCCAAAGGAAGAGCTGTCAAGAATCGCTGTAATGTTTATGTGTTATAGTTCTTTGTTTCGAGGTGTACGACCTTTGAAGACTAACTATGTGTGAATACTGTAACTGTTACAATAGGGAAAAAGCAGCAAACAACGTGACAAAAGTCTTGGATGGAGGTACGATGCCTAGATAAAAACAGACAAATACAAAGCAAACATTTTTAGGAGAGCAGACAAAAATATTGTCCCCAGAAATAGAATATTCAAAACGTGGGAATCACACCTGCATAAGAGGAAACGAAAATCATTTGTTCTTGCTAGACTCTAATGTCGAGAATAACTAGGAGCGACGAAAAACGAGGCATCCGATGACCACCCACTGAGATAAGGGGCAGTGGGACCGTGTCCGTAAACAAACAATAGCCATGCAACAAGAAGTTTGCTATCATTCTTGTAAATATAAAGAAAACGAGTATATATAGGGCTGTAATGACCAAAGTTCTGTAATTATTAAAAAGTGTCAACTGCACTAATCAGAGGGATGGTCAGAAAAAGAAAGTCCAGGCGGATTATCTTCGAAATTTTAAGGATTTTGACAGCAAATGGACGCTGTTTTGACCGTTGGAGGACAACTATACGAGTGGATGAACACTGGTCAGTGCTAAAACTGTACGCATAATCTCAAAACGTAAGGGCTGCATGATTCCGCGAAAGGATATGGAATTTGAATTTTTGCACGGAAGACGATCGAAGATTGTTCGATTGTCCACGAAATGATATCGCTTGTATATCATCCTAGAGTCTCACCTATCATAGATCAAGATTATTCTTGAAGGAACAAGAACCGCGCAGAGACTTTCCCTAATATCTTTCACTTTTTACGGATACGGGATATTAGTACACACGTGGAGAGAGGGAGAATTGAGTGGGTTGCTTTATTGGTGTCTACGATTACAGACTAGATTTGAACGCATTAGGGCCAGGAAGTGATCCAACATCCTACTGATTTGGACTCCACTTAAGAGTAAGAATAAGTCCATAAAGCATCAAAAAACGGAACATTCGGGAGTAGGAATTTCAGTCACTTTAAATAATGAATTCAGGAGGATTACAGTATTAAATAAAAGAGCTTAGGACTCGGTTCCTTTCCTCCGAGCTCTTAAATTTTCATGTTTGATTCCAAAATTTTTTGAAGGGAAGAAGAGCTTGACATTTGCTGCTAGCGTCCATGTAGATCGTTTCCTAGTCACGTTCCTTTTTGGAGATAATCCTATTATAGAGTGTTATTTCAATATTAAGGGAGACCCCATCGTCTTTGGGTTAATTACATTTGGGACCATGGTTAAATGTCTCCTGGGCTGTTATGAATCCAGAAAAGGAGCAGCATCATGTGAGATTGGTCAGAAAACAGTGGTATTTATGAACCCCACAAGGAAGCAGCCTTTTTTCATATAATTAGTTTCACGAAAAAGAAACGATGAATTATTCAGCCGCATTTCCTACAGGTGTAAAGGTCGGGTGGTAAGAATCTGGGTTGCACGAAGAACATCAGACGCCTAGTTTTTAGAAAATTTTTTCCCCTGATAGTGCAGTAATCTCTCGGACTTTTTAAAGCTTTGAACATTGCTAAGAACAACAACTCGTCAGAAGATCGTAGTTCACGGTAGCCGATTGCCAGCAGCTGCCCATAAGCTAAATGAAGATCGCCATATCCGACGACTTATGCCTTTAATAATCTTTAGTGCAAGTTCTTGGAAGATGTTCGGACAGCACAACTGATCCAGAGAAAAAATGAGGCTTTACCAAGACCACACCTTTTTAAACCTCTGAAGGCTGTGTCGTCAAAGTTTCTGAAATGGTGATTACACAGTTGTTCTTTTTCATATCGTCATCTTTGATGTTTTCTATTTCTGATCCATTGCGGAGGATCCAGAAATACTTCTCGACTGTCAACAGCACATATCACTATAACGCGCAAAAAAGGATTGGGCCAGTTCAACTAAAATAAGCATCTTGTCTATAGTTAATTGGTTCTTCCTCATACGCCCCCTGCTCTCCACGTTATAGTCTATGTCTTGCTCAACCGAGCAGAAAACAAACCGCCAATCAGAGAATACGTGGTTTTTTCTATATGATGAACCCCTTTTACTAGAAAAAATGTCGGCGAGAAATCATCAAGTTTCTACAAGGTGTCAAAGAGCGATGTTTGGAATAAATCGGGTTATGTGGAACACTCTTTGTTCCTTTGCTAGTCTTAATGGTCATTGAAACTAGCCGGCTTGACCACCTTTCTCGCTTCGGGGTAAACAGTGACGTGTTGTGTTGATCATCAATGAGGCGATCAGCCAGCTACAGTGTATTGCCAGGAGCAGAGATTTGGCAATTGTCAGGAATTTATCCAAATACTTATCTACTGTCATGGGCGAAAGAACCGTTAGTACTGGCCTCAAAAATGACGGTTTTTTGAACTCTGCCAAGACCTTAGCTCTGCTTTTAGGCTACGGTAGAAACCAATTCTTATTTAAAAAAAGAATGCAGTGACTGTTCCGTTTGTACCTAAGGGATTGTATTAAACGTGGCCGATGTTTGGTGATCGAACTATTCTCCAATAAGGAAGTAAAAGAAATACTTAGACTGATTATTATCAACTTGATAACGAAGAAAAAATGCTGTACATTATTCTATAATGGGGGATAATTATCAGGAAAAGAAGAGGTGTATGAAACTACTGTTGAGACTAATTCACGACTTTCACAAAGAAGTAAAAAGTTTGATCTGAAGTTTACACGGAAATCAAGACCTATTCAAACTTTAGACTTTCCATATGTAGTAGGCATTGAATTTATATAGAGAAAGGCCGTCGTAGATCGTGAAGGTAGCAAACATAAAAAGCTAGCAAAATGTACGAAGCTGTCAAAAATATTGATGTTTCTTTGGATTATCAAAATATCTGAAAGATGGAAAGTTTGAAATGTCTGTCCCAAACGTCTTAGTGTTTTATTTTCCTAAACGTCACCGGCTACTTAAAACCAAAACAATACGTCTGTTTCAGAAAAGAAGCAAAAAGAAAACAAAGATTACTTTTCTTGAGAAAGGGAATAGTTTAATAGCCGAAGGATGTCAATTTCCTTCTGCTTCGTCATAAGGCAATTTTGATCTCTGCGTGGGGCATGTGCGGCTTCTTATATCACCCTTTAAAAGGAAGCGGAAAAGACGTAACGTTTATTACTCATCCATGGTGGAATATAACTCGTAGACTCGTCACTTATATAATAAATGTGATATATTGCACTATAAAGCGGCTAATTGGGAAAACGGTACCTAACGGGTTGAGCAACAACTGACAACGATATGCTTATATACAAAAAAAAGTAGTAAATTTAAGAAAAATAATGGGTAGAGGAAGGATATTGAGGAGAGCAGCAAACAACAGCAACAACATCCAACAGCACCTGAGCAGCATAGGCACCAAACCCTCTACGACATTATTGGAGCATCTACCGACCTGTAATCAGAAAAAATTGACTATAGGGTTAGTTTGAAAAGGGCGTTAAAGCATTTGAACGGAGAGCAAAGCGGGATATATTAAATGGAAATATAGATCTAGTTGGGGGATAGTTTTTTTGTTCAGAAGAAAATAGATAGATCTTGCACATGCACGCGGTACTGGCCCCTTTTTCACGTAATAATTTATTTGTACTCACTAATTGTAAGTTTAGCCTGTGATTGAGCAGCCCCATTGGGGTTACGAATCAGGCAGGCATATTGACCGGCGCTATTTACTGTCACACGAGCTAATTCCAAAATCGCCTTCTTTCCTTCCTGTGAGATCTGAAATTATTTTGGTTAATGATTCATTAATTTTTTTTGACCTTTATACTTGGACCAGCAGCAATTGGTTTTCCATTTAAAGTCCATTCAACGGTCGGTTGAGGGTCACCATCTACTTCACATACAAACTTTACAGTATGACCTGAAAATGAACATTATATGGCCTCTTCTCGCTGTGTTAGTTGGTTTGTTAGATGATAATCTATGGTCAGCTGTACAAGAGGTCATCAGAACAGATAGTCGTTTGACCGTAATTCTATCAATATTAACTGCCAGACATTAATTGTAGAATTTTGTGCTCTTGCTCTAAGTGCAGCCGCTAAGTACAAAGAACTCTCATTTCGGGGTCTTTTGAGACGCATTCAACTAGGAAGTATAGTTGACATAATTAGCAGTGTATGAGACTGACGTAAGTGACACAATCTGTACTGAGTGGGTAGACAAGTAAACAACGGCGGAAGGAAGAACAACTAGTACGAAAAAAAGATCACCCACCTTGTCTAGCAGAAATATCAGAAAGTTTAGCAACAAAATGTGGGGCATCTGCAGCTGGGCGATCTATCACAGCCGCTGTTCCTCCACGAACAATACTGGTCTTGGCAATTCTTCCACTCTTGGCTGAAATACGTTATAGCACAAAATTAAATGGCATACTTACGTGTCAGGACAATATTAGCAACGGAAGAAGCTTTTCCAGCAGGGTTACTGGCTTCGATCTTGTATTCAGCCACATCCTCCTGCTGTGTGCTGGAGATCTTCAAGGTTGCCTCGCCATTGTTTTGAGAGATCTCATAGGCTTGGCTTTTTCTTACTGGCTCGTTGTTGCGGTACCAGCGGATAGCGGGCTCTGCAAATGATTTTAAACTACAGACAGCCATGGATGAAGTGCCACTTTCGTTTGAAGAAAAACCATTGCGTTTTTAAACCACTTATCCGCCTTTGATAAATGTTTACTTACCTGGGAAGCCAGTATATTTGGCTGTGAAGACGGCAGGCTTTCCTTCATCTACGACAACCGGTTGAATTTGGGCAGTGAATCGAGGAGCCTCATATCTGGGTCCCTCTTCCGCGCCCTTACCCGTCTTATTCAAGTTCACATTGAGTTTTGCTTTACATCTTAAAGAGCTGCCTATTGGAAACAACCAATAATCTTTACCTGGCTTCTCCAGCAGCGTTCTTAGCGACACATTCATAAATACCAGCATCTTGTGCCAAGGTATTAGCCAAGGACAATTTGTAGGTACCATTAGAGTCGCTGGGAACAAACCGTCCGTCGTTGGGAAGGGGTTGACCATCCTATAAATTAGTGCTCTTTTGTAAAATAGAGGACATACCTTAAACCAAGCGACAGTAGGTGCTGGTTCACCGCTAATTGTGCAGGTAAACTCAGCGGGACCATTTTGAGCAATTCGGAGATCATGCATTCTGGCAGTGAAATCGGGAGCTTGTCCCTTACTGCTGGGAGCTGCAACAGACAAGGAAGCAATGGATTCAACCATTCCGGCGACATTTTCCAATCGGGCCATGTATTCTCCAGCATGGCTCGGCTCCAATCTGCCGATGGATAATGTTGATCCGGTATTAGTGGTGGTAATCTGAATTAGGATTACGGAGGAATCCCAATCAAAACAAACTTGAGATCGGAATGTGCTCTTGATTTCTTTATCATCCTTGAACCAGGTGACCTTGATGGGCAAGGCACCTTCGAAGGATACAAAGAATTTGACAGGTTTCCCAGGTTCTCCTTGAACCGGCGTCAGCTGTTGTTTCAGTACAGGAGGGGCCTGTTTGGATGCTCCAATCTTGGTCGGTTGAGGCTGGAATAGTGAATATTATTTTGAAAAAGAAAAAAGCGACAGATAAGGCAAGCGAATAAAGACATCACACCATGCAACACAGACCCTAATTATATGAAATCCAACAACACGTTCACGTGCTCTTGGTGAGATTTGATATTCCATGCGTTGCACACGCAGCTCTGAGCTGTCGTCCAGCATCAAGTCATCCATGTAGGAGGAAGATTCCCGGTGCTCACGATGCTCTCGGTATGCTTGATAAACCACATGATGATGTTGCTCTACCTATAAGAACATGCAGAAAACCATCACATAGACAGAACACAAAGACATGACATGCTGACATAGACCCAGAGCCCGACAGGACGCAGAAAAGAACTACAGCGCTACAAGAACAGAGCATAGACAACATCCACAGCCTAAGCTAGCTCACAGCCCGTTCTTGTACCTTATTGCTTATGGTTTGAGGTACAATCGGCTCCTTGACAACTTCGGGTGTTTCCTTGAGAGCTTTGCTCTCAACCTTGAAAGACTCTCCAGCTTCGCTCTTATATGGAGTGAATTTCGTCTGAAGGAATGTGATATTACCAAACTTTAGAGTGTTTCATGCGGATGTGGGTAGATGGTAAAGTATTCTATTTGCCCTATAACTTACCTTTAATTGCACTTGATCCTTGTGTGGTACAACCTCTTCCTTGGCAACTTCCGGACCTTGAGAAACTTCCTTCAGCTTAGCTTTATCCTCAGCGATCTTGAAGTGTTCTCCCTCGTGGACTTCGCTGGCTCTTGTTGGCTTAGCTGTCTTCAGCTTGATTTGATCTCTTGCTGGCACCTCAATCTCCTTGGGAGGAGAAGGAAGTTTCTTGAACCTGTAAAGGATTGTATGCAGAAAACGACTGGTCCCACCTCTGTTCAACATTGCCACCACCAAGTTTAGCTCCACCTTCTGCCCAATCTGGTTTCTCCCATCCGGCAGCCTCCTTATCCTTAGCCGGAGCATTCTTCAAGCTAACCCTCTCCATTTCCTCTCGCGGTGGTTCGTATTTAACAGTTTTTCCAGCCTTCAAGTTCACCTGTTCTAGTTCCATTCCCTTGAATTGAGGCTTAGCTGTCTCAACCTAAAATGCTTATCTATTTTGCTGTGACCTAGACATACATAAGAGAGTTTGTCATAGAACTGGTCGTCCCTTGGCCTTGTGAACTTCTGGAGAAGTTCTTCGGTTTCCAGTGGTTCAATAGGCGACTTCGCTCTTTCAACAGTCATCAATTTGTGAGCATCAGGCTTAGGAGCAGTTTCAAATGCTTCACCAAGCTTTCCAAGAGTCTCCTTTTGCCATTGAATTTGTCTCTGGTACATCTCGTCGCTGGTCTTGAGAACGGCTGGCTTAAGCTTGGTCTGTCGGAAGTCATCTTTCTGAAAAGAATGCTAACAAAAGCAATTTATTAGACAAACCTGGAAGATGTCCAAAGTGCAGCTAGCCAGCACTTCTCCTTCAGAATTCTTCGCGATGGCGACAACTTCACCAGCGTCCGAGATTCTGCTGTTGCTGACAGTCAAATAGTGAAGGCCATCATAGTTGAGCTTGTAGCGATGTCCCTAAAATTACATATTAAACGTGTAAACAATTATTATCTCACATGAAGGGCTTGATTTCCATTGATAAACCAGGTGACTTTTGGACGAGGGAAACCTATGACAGCACACTCAAAGCGAGCAGGCTCATTTTCGGTAACTTGGAGATTTCTTGGCTTGATGGTGAATTGTGGGGCCATCTTCTGTTTCGGTTGAGGCGCGCCTTGGCCTGACCAGTGAATCTTGTTTTCATCCTTCTTCACGCTTCTAACCAACATTCCTTGAGGCATCTGGCTCTCGGTGATGACATGAGACGCTCCTTGGCACGCAAGGGAGGCAGAGATCATAGCTTGGCCATGTTTGTTGGTGGCAACACAATGATACTCTCCAGTGTCGTCAGGGAGGGCATAGAGCAAATCGAGGCAAGCGAATCCATAGTCCAAAGTGGAACGGAAGCGGTGTCCGAGAAGGACAGGTTTCTTGTCCTTGTACCATTCCACCTTCATGTAAGGATCATTTACTGGAGCGATTTGGGTCTCGAAACGGCAGAATTCTCCTTCCAAGACTCCAATGTTTTGTAGAGGAACCTTGAATTCCGGAGCTTGTTGTTTGCTCTCGTCATAAACATCCTCAGCTGTCACTTTCACCGCGGCGGTGGTATGTTGCTTGAAGTGAGATTCGATGTTATCTTGAAGCTTTCCATGGGTCTGTGAGCTGTAGTCCAAGGCAGGGCGGGGAAGGACAGTGATGTGCGTCTTAGTCCTGACTTCTCCCTTATCATTGACGGCTACCAATTCGTATTCACCATTGTCTTCCGGATAAGCGTAGAGGATATCCAAAGAAACAAAGCCGAATTCGAAGACGGGCTTGAAACGAGATGCTTCTGGGAGAGGATGTCCGTTGCGAAGCCAGTAAACCTTGAGATTGGGATCATGGATGGGTGTGACACGGCACTCCAAGTGGATAGAATCTCCTTCCAAGGTACCATCAATGTTGTCTACCAGCGGCTGGATTATTTGAGGAGCGTCAATCTTTGTGGCGGATTCAACCACGATATTTCCAACTGTCTCGGCAGATCCTTTGCTGTTTGTAGCAATGCACTTGTATTCTCCAGAATCGGCGGCAATGAGATGTTTTACCAACAAAGTAGCAACGCCAAATTCATTGGAGCAGGAAATCCTGTTGGAGTATGGAATAGGATGGCCGTTGTGTTGCCATTCAACTCTGAGAGTAGGATCTCCAATTGGCTCCAAGACACAGACAAAGGCAGTAGCGTCTGCCTCATTCATTGTTCCCAAATCAGTGAGTTCTTGAGTGAAGCTGGGCGGAGGATAGTCGACAGGAGGAAGATTGAGTTCTTCCTTTGGTCTGTGGATCCATTCTTCCAGCTCGGTAATTCTCTCCTTCCTTTCGGGAGTAGCTTGCCATTCATAGACAACACCGCTCTGTCCAACAACCTTGAGCTCACATTCAACCTCATCGCTACCATGGTCGTTAGTAGCACGACAAGTCCATTTGCCAGTATCTTGAGGTTCAGCAGGGCTGATGTCAAGTACAACAAATCCGAAGTCGTGGATCATCTTCTGTCTGTTAGAATGCTTGCAGGGATTGCCATTATGGAACCATTCAATTCTCAGGCGAGGATCGGCGATAGGTGTTACCTGTGCTTCCAAGTGAGCATTCTGGCCTTCGAGAAGTTCAGGAGGAGATACCAGTTGAGTGATGAATTTGGGAGGGCCATGCTCAATAGGAGCAGCTTCTTCAGGAGCTGGCCGAGGTGCCTCAATCTCAGCAATTCTTCTTCCAGCTCCAGACATCCTCTCCGGAAGTTGGGATTCCATGATGATACGTTCCTTGGGTGTACAAACGAGTTTTGTGCTTGTTACGGCCTCGCCAATATTGTTCACAGCACGGCAAGTGTATTCTCCGCTATCTTCTGGATAAGTAGGACTAATTTCCAAGACGACAATTCCGAAGTCATTGATGGTCTTGACACGGGAACTGGTCTTCAAAGGACGGCCATCCAGATACCACTGTACCATGAGTTTATTATCATTGATAGGCTCGTAGCGCGCGGTAAAGTGAACGCGGTCACCTTCTGCACACTCAACTGGAGCGCTCAGCGGCTCAACAAACACGGGCATGACCTCCTTATGTTCATCGGGAATATCTTCTGGGCGTCTGCGCAAATTCTGTTCCAGCTCATCAACAGCCTTTGCCTTCTGCTCATTTTGTGGATGAAGAATGAGCCCACTGCTGGCTTCAATCTGGACAGGAGCGCTGGTGGAAGCTTCTCCAGCAGAATTGACAACACGCATTGTGTACTCTCCTGTATCGTGGTTGAGAAGGTGGAGAATATCAAGAACTGCGAATCCAAAGTCGTGAACCATCCTGTGTCGGTTGGATTGGAAGATGGGTTGTCCATTGAGGAGCCATTCAACCTTGGTTTGAGGATCGTTTGCAGGCGTGTATTGAGCTTGAAGATGGGCGGATCCACCCTCTTCGAGAGCTCCTTGTACTGTCAATGGGCTAACAATTGTTGGAGCATCATAGGTGGCAGAAGGAGCTTCAGGAGCGCCTTGTTTAGGTGCTTCAATTTCACGAATTCTGTCTAGTGATTGTGGCTGGAGAGAATCGTATGCGATGTTTTCTTTTCCTTGTACTGTGAGAGAAGTTGAGCATTCAGCTTCTCCGGCAGCGTTCTTCGCAACGCACTTCCATTCTCCAGTATCTCGGACTTCCGTCTGGTTGATGTCCATAATAACCCATCCAAAATCGTTGATCATCCTGACACGGGAAGAAGCAGCCATAGGGGCCCCATTGAGGTACCACAGGATCTGCATGGTGTTGTCATCAACAGGCTCGACAGTTGCTTCAAAGTGAGCTGGTTGTCCCTCAAAGAGATCTCCAGGCGAGCTGATGGGCACCACAAATCGAGGAGGTCCCTTAGGTGGTTGCTCGGCTTCTTCCATTTGTGGCTTAGGAGCTTCCATTTCTTGGATCCTCTTCCAGGATTCTTCATGCTGAGTGTCACCAAGGATCGATGCCTTTCCATGGCATTTGAGTGTAGCACTGGTAACAGCCTCTCCTTGAGCATTGGTAATTCTCAGCTGATAAATTCCTTCATCCTCGGGATAGGTGTAGGCAATGTCCAACATGACAATTCCAAAGTCTTGAGTCATGGCGTATTTGGATCCATGAGACAGAGGTTGTCCATTTCTTAGCCACTGCACTTGAAGTCCAGGATCGTTGACTGGTGTGAATTGAGCCTCGAAGTGGACGTGATCTCCTTCATTGCACTCCTGGTCTTGGATTTGGGAAACCAAGATAGGAGGCTCATAAACCGGAGCAGGTGCGTCAGGTGTTTTCTCCCTCGGTGCTTCGAGGATTTGGATTTGTCTCCATGATTCTTGGTGCTGACTGTCGCCATAGATTGGTCCGGTACCGGCAACTTTGACAGAAGCGGTAGAGACAGCTTCTCCTTCGCTGTTGGAAATAGTCAAAGTGTAGATACCTGAACAGATAAAATAAATAAATAAGCCAGAGAATTCTTTACCATTGTGATCTTCATTAGCGGAAAGAATGTTCAACGTAGCCCATCCTAGCTCATTTCTGGTCTGGATCAGTTGTGATGCACCAACGGGAGCTCCATTCTTTAACCATTGAACCTAGAATTTATTGTTTTGAGAGAAAAAAACGTGACGCTACCTTGAGATCAGAATCTCTTGCAGGCTGGAATGTGGCTTCAAGGTGGATAGGATGTCCTTCAGGAACATTTTCCGCATTCTCCAATTGAGTAATGAATTGGGGCTTCTCCTTGACAATTTCCTCTTCAATCTCTTCCACAATTCTTGGTGCTTCCAGTTCTTGGATTCGTTGCCACGACGACGGGTGCTGCACATCACGGAGGATCTTTTCATATCCGAGAATTTTCACAGTAGCACTAGTCGTAGCTTCTCCTTGAAGATTATAGGCGCGGCATGTGTAGACACCGGAATCGTGAGGAAGAACGTGGACAATGGTCAGAATGACATTTCCGAACTCGTACTCTTGACGATGACGGTTGGAATTCATGAGAGGATGTCCGTTCATCATCCATTCAATCTTGAGGTTAGGATCTCCGGATGGCTCTACCAATCCACGAAGTTCAACAACTTGTCCTTCTCCAACGTTGTCTACACTTTCGAAGGGTTGAATCCACTGTGGCTTGTCGAACTCCTTCTCTGGGGCTTCCAATCGAGCATACTTGTCAATTGCTTCTAGTTCTTGGATCTTTTGAAGGGAGATGGGATGAGCTGTATCCAGGAGAAGTCCATCTGTTCCTTGTACTGCCAGCGAAGCGCTGGTTACAGCAGCTCCATGCTCGTTGAAGGCTTTGCAGGAATAAACTCCAGTATGGCGTGCGTGTACAGGAGCAATGCGAAGGGAGACACAACCGAAGTCGTTGTTGGTTGCAATCCAGTTGGATTCCTAAATTTGTTTTGCACAAAAATAAATAATAACTACCTGGAGAGGAGCGTCATTGAAGAACCATTGGACTCTCAGGTTAGGATCATTGACCGGGATAAGTCGAGCCTCCAAGAGGGCAACACCTCCTTCTGGAAGATCTCCGACAGATTGCAATGGCTGGATGAAGGTTGGCTTGTCGTATTGAGGCCCTTCAGGTTCCGGACGAGGAGCGCGAGGAGCCTCAATTTCCTGGAATCACGATCAGATTGATGGCAATCTTTCGAATTATACCTGGATTCTCTGCCAAGAAGAGTCGTGCATGACATCTCCAAGGATTGATGGTCGGCCAGTGCAGCTGAGAGAGCCAGCAGTCTTATCTTCTCCCTCTTGGTTTTTCACGGTTACGCTATATTCTCCAGAATCCTCTCCCAGGACGTATTGAAGGTCGAGAGTGACCAATCCAAAGTCATTTCGGAGGATGCGACGACTGGAGGCGGCCAATGGCTTTCCATTGAGATACCATTGCACAGAGGTGAAGGGATCATTGAAGGGAGTAAACTATAATTCTCTCTAAAAAAGTAATGGGAAAAGTACCTGAGCTTCGAAGTGGGCAGGCTGTCCTTCAATGACATTGTCAATGCTGTTGAGCTGACGAATAAATTTGGGTGGTCCATATTTAGGAGTCGGAGCTTCCTCTCCTGGAGCCCGAGGAGCTTCCATCTCTTGGATTCTCTGCCAAGATTGCTCATGACGAGTGTCGCCAATAATGGCAGCATTTCCACGGACAGTTAGCTGGGCTTGTACTTCGGCTTCTCCCTAAGAGAGAAATATTGAAGAATAAAAGCCACTCTACCTTGTCGTTGAAAGCCTTCACGGAATAAACTCCAGAATCTTCTGGAACTGTATGGGCAATATCCAAGGAAACATATCCAAAGTCGGAAGTAAGCTTGAATCGGTTGCTGTTTCCAAGTGGCTGGCCATCCTTGAACCACTGCACACGAAGGTTAGGATCAGCAGCAGGTTGGAGCCTGGTAGAGAAGTGAGCTGGTTGGAATTCGATTCTTTCCAAGGATTCCATAGGCTCCAAGAATTGAGGAGCATCATATTCAGCATCAGGAGCAGCCTCAGCTGGTGCTCGAGGAGCTTCAAGTTCTTGAATCTTCTGCCAACTGTTAGGATGTTGAGAGTCGAGATAGAGAACACTACGTGGCAGGATAATAAAGCTGCAGGCAGTCTGTGCTTCTCCAAGTTCGTTGCGAGCAACACAGGTCCATTCTCCGGAATCTTGTCCAAAAGCATAAAGGATATCCAAGGCAACATAGCCAAATTCATGAGTAGTACGGAAGCGATGGCCATTGACCAGGGGATTTCCATTGTGGTACCATTGGATCTGTAGTTGATTGTCGTTGGTTGGTTCGACTTGGCATTCCAGGTGGATAGGTGCTCCTTCAGAGATTTCTCCCATTTGTCCAGGCAGTGGTACGACAAATCGTGGAGCAACCTTCTCGGCGTCCTCGTAGATCTTCTCCATGGGTGGTCGGTTCTCAATTTCTTGTACTCTGTTCCACGAAGCTTCATGCTGTGTGTTCAATAACAGCGAGTCGGTAGGAGTGCAGTTGATAGTGCAAGAGGTCGCTGCTTCTCCAAAGGCGCTGACAGCTCGGCATTCGTAAACACCGGAATCTTCTCCGTACAGAGCCAAGATATCCAGGTTGACATAGTCAAAGTTCCTGGCAGGCATGAAACGGGAAGCCTGTGGAAGCGGCTGTCCATCCTTGGTCCAGTATAGCTTAAGCGTAGGATCGTTAACAGGGACCAGGCGGCAATCGAGGCGAACAGCTTGCCCTTCGACTGCATCGTCAACATTCTAAAAAGATCCTTTCGAAAAGAATATGCAAAGCAAACTTTGAGTTGTTCAGTGAATGTCGGAGGTGGGAAGGACATTTCCGGAGTGGGCTCCCGGACAACCTCCCTGTTCTCCATTTCCTGGATCTTATTCCAAGACGATTCATGCTGAGAATCCAGATAAATGTTGCGACGAGCTGGAAAATATTTTTATGGAAACTATAACACAATACTTACGTCTGCATTCAAGGGAGAATTCTGTTTCTGATTGTCCAGCATTATTGGTAGCTCTACAAGTGTAAGTACCAGTATCCTCCGGATGAACATGCAAGAACTCCAAACCAACGTATCCGAAATCATGAATAGTTCTAATTCTGGATCCGAACATGAGCGGGTTTCCATTGTGGAACCATTCGATCTAAAAACATGTTGAAAATAGCAAGACGAAGGGTTACCCTGAGGTTGGGATCATTGATCGGTTGCAGAACGCAATCCATGTGGACACTTTGACCCTCCTTCAAGATATCAGAAGGTCCAGAAAGAGGCTGAGTGAAGACTGGCGGCTCTGGTGGAGCATCTTCCGCTAAAACAGAAACGATTGAGAAAATATTTCATAAGTTACCGCTAGGTCTAGCAGGCTGCAACTGCTCAATTTCCCTGATTCTTCTCAGAGATTCGGGGTGAGCTGTATCAGAAAGAATGCTCTTCAAACGTTCTACTTCGAATTGACAAGAGGATTCTGTCGTTCCAGAAGCGTTGGACACGACCAGAGTGTACGTTCCGGCATCCTCAGCAATGACATAGTCAATATCCAGAGAAACAAATCCGAAATCATTGAGGACTCTGTATCTGCTGGATGCTTTCAACGGATGACCATTGAACAGCCATTGGTACTGAATAAAAGGTAACTGCAAAAAATTTAGGAAGGCATACGGTCATGGTATTGTCATCAATTGGTGTAACTTGAGCTTCCAAGTGAAGGGTCTGTGACTCGTGGACCACATCGAATGAGGAAGGAAGTGGCTTGACAATAACTGGCGCATCTTTTGGAGCGGGCTCTGGAGCTTCAGCACGGGTGGCTGGAGTCTCGAGCTCCCTGATTCGTTGCAAAGAGTTGGGGTGGAATGACGAGGCAAGCTGAAAGTATGTACTAAAAGAATGGAGAAAGCGTACATCAGATCCATCAATCCTGCAGTCAATATCAACTGTGGACTGAGCTTCTCCTGCGGCATTTCTAATGATTAGAGTATAAGTTCCTGAGTCCTCTGGATAACAGTAGAGGATATTCAATGCAATGTATCCAAAATCTTGTGATAGTACGAAACGATGAGCTTTCATCAATGGTGAACCATTCACCAGCCATTCATACTGAAAATAACACATTTTTTGTTGGCTGCCACCTTTTGGCGATTCCGGCTGAAACTCCATTGTTTGACCGCGGGGCTTCACGATCTATTTACCCTAGTATGTCCCTAGTGCACAGCAGGTTTTACAAGAAAGAAAGGAGTTTTTGGCTACTGTTATAGATAAGACCTTACCGTAAGGGAGTTGTCGTCTGCTGGGGAGATCTGCGCCTCAAGGTAGACGTTGTCTCCTTCGTTGCAGCGGATAGCAGGACCCAGTTGTTTCACAAATTGAGGAGCCTGAATCATTTCTTTGCTAGAAAAGAGAAATGGTACCTCTTTAGGTGCGTCAGGAACTTCAGCCGGAGCAGGCCTAGGTGCCTCAATTTCTTGAATTCTAGCGTAACTTCTAGGATGCTGGACACCTCCGACGATGGCGTCTTTGGCTAAATGAGGTAGGCTGAGTAACTTCATGGAGGAGGAGGTGCTACTGACGGGGGCATGGCCGCGTGCTCCGTGATTAAATGGCACGCGACCATAGATGGGATCGCGCCCTAGGAGACGGTAGGCGCCACCGTCGTTCATGCTAATTATGTGTCAGCGTACGAACTTTTGGCGCACGCTGACTCTAAGCCGGGGAGAAAACAACGCCGACGCGCTACTCAAACATCAGCTTCTTGGGTTGCACAATGAGGATCACCCCGAAGAAATTTTAACTTTGTTCAGTAATTGTCATTATTACTTACGTTGGCATTTTACAGTAGTGCTAGTTTCGACGGCTCCCAGCGCATTTTCTGCTTTACAGGTGTAAGTTCCGCTGTCATGAGCATAGAATCCAAGAACATCCAAAGATACGAATCCAAAATCGTAGAACGTGCGGAAGCGATGGCCTAGAGACGTGCTTTGTCAATAATTTTAATTCTTACCATGAGGAATGGGTGCTCCATTCTTTAACCATGTGATTCTCAGGGAATTGTCATTGATGGGCTTGACTTGGCATTCCAAATGGATTGGCTCGCCTTCTTCGACTTCGCCCATGTCGGCTTCCAATGGAACCACGAAGACAGGAGCCATGTCAGGGCCCTTCTCTTCGATTTCAGTTCTTCCGTACTTGTTCAGATTCTCGAGATATTGGATCTTTCCAAGAGATTCTTCATGCTGAGTGTCGGCAAGAATTTGTCTGCCGGCTGCAAAAAATCTTTGAGATCGTACTACATAAAACTTACAGTTGACGCGGATTTCACATTGGCGAATGGCCTCTCCTAAAGCATTCTTGGCTCTGACGGAATAAGTTCCGGAATCTTCAGCAATGGCGCCCTTGATGTCCAAGGCAACGAAGCCGAATTCGTACAAAGTTTTCACACGGCTTCCAGTAGTCAAGTAGCGTCCGTTGACAAACCATTCAATCTCCATGGTAGGATCGTGAACTGGAGTGATTCTCAGGTCAAGATGAATGTCTTCATGCTCATTGATGTCCAAATCTTGGAGATCACCCAAGAATTTAGGAGCAGCGTCGCATGTTCTGTCCTCAACTTCTGCAATTCCTGTGCGGCGATCTTGCTCGAGTTCCTGGATACGCTGTAGTCCTTCAGGGTGGTGAGGATCCAAGAAGAGAGTCTTGTCAGTGTTGACAACCAGTTCAAGGTTGCATTGAGTCTCTCCCAGTTCGTTCCTGGCCACCAGAGTGTAAGTGCCGGAGTCTTCGGGATATGCATAAAGAATATCCAAGGCAACGTAGCCAAAGTCGAACATTGGCCGGAAACGATGAGCAGCTCCAAGAGGATTGCCATTGTGGTACCTGAACATTCTAATTATAACAAAAATTTGGGCGTTCACCATTCAACTGTCATTTTGACATCACTGGCAGGCTGCAGTCTCGCTTCGAAGTGCACTGGCTCATTCTCCATAACTTCGATTCTCTCGGTCAAAGCTCGGACGAACCGAGGTGCTTCCATCGAATGGAATTCCTCTGGTCTTTCAACGGCTTGGGGACCAATGTGCACTTGATGACTGTCCAGGTATCCAATAATTTGGAGACTGTCTTCATGCTTGGTGTCAGTGACAAGTGGAGCCATTGAAGGTGTTGTCAATTCAGCGGAAGATTGTGCCTGTCCTTGAGAGTTGAACAAGACGCAGGTGTAGACACCGGCATCCTCAGGATAGGTAGGGTGAAGGGTTAAAGATACCACCCCAAAGTTGTGGTTTGTCTAGAATATTCAAATTTATAGAGGAGCCAATATTTACCTGGATCCTGTTGGCATTGGGAAGAGTGTGTCCATCCTTGAGCCAACTAACTCTCAGGGTAGGATCATTGATAGGTTGAACTCTCGCCTCAAAGAAGGATCTACCCAATTCCTGCTCACAATTGAAATTTTGCAATTGGGTAAGGAATTTGGGTGCCAGATCTTCTTTAGCATGACTGAATTGGATTTCCCGGATGTCATCAACATCCAGGTTACGATTTTGTTCAAATTGGTGTAGTTCAACTTGCGCTGAAGATCATCCATGTTCAGTTTCTAAATATAACCCACGGTGGACAATGATTGTGCACTGAGTTTCAGCTTCTCCCAGTTTGTTGAGTGCTTTGCACGCGTAATGACCAGAGTCCTGTTGAGTGGCTCCAAGAATGTCAAGTGTGGCAAATCCGTGGTTTAGTGTCTGGCGACAGCGGTCATCTAATGATTTTTTGGTGAGTTACAAAATTTGATCATACTTTTGACCAATTCTCGACCATTCAGGTACCATACTACTTCCAAGTTGGGATCATTGAGAGGAGTAAGCTTGGTTTCGAGATGGATGTTCTGTCCTTCGAAAAGTTCTTGGGAGCGCAGGTCACTGTGGAAGTTGGGAAGATCCAAGTACATTCCTGCTGGTGGTTGAGGGCTCTTGGACTGGTAGACCATTCCAAAGGCATTTCCATGAGTCGGCTGTTGCATCGAGCCGTGCCCTAGACAAAAAGTTATTTGCTTATTCATAGAAGCTACCGATAACTTGGATATTACCAGTGGATCTGGCTTCTCCCAAAGGATTCACAGCAATTACTGTGTACTCTCCTTGATCGAATACAGTAACAGGGTTAATTTCCAAGAGGGCAATTCCGAAGTCATTGACCGTGATTACCCTGGATGAGGCAAGAAGGGCTTTTCCATTATGGAGCCAGCAGATTTTCAGATTAGGATCATCCTGAGGCGAGAACTTGACTTCAAGCCTGGCCGTCTGCCCTTCAATCATTTGCAGATTCTGCAGTTGTCCTTGGAATTGAGGAGCAGACCTAGAGGCCTGTGTATCCTGCATCTGGTTGACAGGTGTTCTGAATGAGATTTGTGGGTTTCTAAACGACTTCCGTACCTGCTCTGTCTTCGGTCTACTTTACGTAAAGTGATCTGTTCTCTGTACTGTGGCCCAGCCAACTTTTGACGACTTTGGACAACGACGCGTCCCTTCAGAGTAGTCGTTCCGTGTTTGTTGGTAGCATCACATCTGTACCAAGCTCCTTCAGCCAGGGTTACATCCAGAAGATGCAAAGTAGTCTCGTTGGCTGTTGACTCAACTCTGAAAACGACTGCTGGTAAAAAATTTACGGTAGTTCTAATAAAATAGAGGAAGTTACTCACCGGTAATGTTCTCCCTCCTGGATCTCTTCATTGTCTTTATACCACTTGTATTGGGGAGCTTCTCCGCTGGCTTTACAGTAAAGTTTCACGGAATCTCCTTCATAGACTGTGGTAGATTGGAATTTTCCAGTGAATTCGGGAGCATCGGGAGATTTGCCCTCTGAAAACGGTACGTACAGTGTCAAGCATGAAAAACTAACGCATGACTTGGAGGTTGAATCTGGCTTGTGCACCGCCGCCAGTGTTCTTAGCGACACAGCCGTATACATCATTGTCATGAGCGTCAACCTAAAAACACCTTTGAATTGAAAATGCGCTGACATACGTTGTCAATGCTCAACTTGGATGTTCCGTCACTGGTAGTTTCGACTGTATATTTGCCTCCGGATTGAATGACTCTTCCATCAGCTCGGACCCACTCAATAGATGGCGTCGGTGTACCAGCCACCTTCGCGATGAATTGAACAGTTTCTCCAGGCTTTGCTGCTGTAGCCTGGGGAGTCACCAAGAATTGAGGAGGACGCGCTTGCACTAGTGCTGCTCCGTGCTCGTGCGTCGATCCTTGTGGCTTGGATACAACTTGCGGTCCATTGCCAACGTTTGCTGCTCCATTGGCAATAGCCGCTCCGTTGACCCTGAAGCTGGTGTTGGGTTGCTGCTTGCTGACGGGTGGCATTTCGCGGTAAATAGGTTGCTGCTGAAAATTGTAGCTTTGTATTCCCTGAAATAATAAAACCCACTGGTTGATTGTAGTAAGAAGGCTGTTGACGATAGTGCTGCTCTACCGAAGGTTGCTCGTAATATCGGCTATACCGTGCTCCTATACTTATCTTGATATGTTAAAAACAAAAAGAACCCACCTTGTGAATAGACTGGTTGCTGCTGCCAGCTATTCTCAAGATACTGTAAGTTATAGGGCTGAGACTGCTGCTTTTGCCTCTGCCGTTTTTCTTCTTCTTCTTTTCTTCGTTCCCTCTCGAGACGTTCTCTTTCTGCGCGCTCACGCTCAAAAAGCGCTCGAAGGCGTTCCTATCAATGACTTTTTATTCCCAAAAGATCAGCAACAAAGTCACCTGTTCCTCTCGTATCCGGCGATTTTCTTCTTCTCGTGCCCGTCTTGCTCTCTGTTCTTGTTCGAGGGCAGCTTCGTAGCGTCTCTGCTGTTCTTCTTCTCTCTTTCGGAGTTCTCTTTGTCGTTCGTCGGGCGCGCTCAAGGGATAGACTTCGATCCGAGCCGCGCTTTCTACCTGAACGGAAAAAGTCGGATCAATCCAGGCAAATAGACAAAATCAAGTTTATCGATTTTTTTTGCAATTGAGGAAGACAGTTTTGCAAAGAAGGTGTTGGGGACGTGTGGTCAACAACCACGCCCCCGCGGACCAGGTGTGATGCGATTCATCAAGAAAACGGAGCCCGCCTCTGGATAAAAAAGAGGATGACGCATAAACAGGCCGACAAGCTCATCCGGGTGTTCACTGTTTAACTCGTTGAGCACCGAGAACTTTTGAAATACAGCCCCCGCGAGTCGAAGAACAATTTTCAGGAAGTATCAATATCATCAAATCTTCAAAATTTGACAACCACGTAATGAGCAAATTATACAAAACAATATTTCTACTGAAGTAAAACATAAAATGAGGAGAGAAACCTAATTTCCCAGGAAAAAGAAAATAGTTAGCTTGCAGGAAAACTTCCATCTATAAGAACACCAGTACCCATTTTTCAAAGGGACAGCCAATGGCTAATCAAAGACCAGCAGATCGGAAATCTGAAGCTTCGAACTGGAAAATTCCGTGGTTTTAGTGTACCACGTATTGTTCGGTATGCAGAATGCCAAAAAATTGTTATGCAAAGGCAACTAGTTGAAAGGTTTAGCAAAGAAACGGTTTGAAGGACCTCAAGTGCAAGGGTCAACATTTCGTGCTGAACGCCCCCAGAAAAGACGATCATCTCTAAAAAGAAACTTCTCCAATTGCGAAGTATTCTTATGAGGTGTGATTTGTCAATCAAAAGCATGAGACCTCAGATCCCATCAGAGCCTACGGTAGGGGATGGCAAAGGTTGCAAGTGTGTAATAAAGAGCTGAAGAGGAGTGGAGGCGGGATGTTTTTACCAGTAAATGACAGATGAGCGGTATGTGATAGACTAATTGTTCACAATAACCGTATACCATCAGTATCTACGAGGAATTAATTGACAGTTGAGGAGGGAGCAAAGATTTGTTAAAAGCCGTGGAAAACACAGGTAACAACTGTCGTCTACGGCAGGGAACGCCAATTACCTGAAGGAATCAACATCTTTGAAATAGAACGAAAAACATTACGTAGGTGGAAATTGACTAAAGCATAAAACATGGCAGAAAATGCTTCTCTTTAGTTTTTCGCAAATTCTCTTTTCAACTTTTACTCTCTACCGAAAAATATTCTAGCGTCTATCCCAGATCAAGAAACAATTCTCCGTTCTCATTTTTCCCAGAGTACTGTAAAAACCCCCTGCGAACGCGTTCCGATTTCATAGAGCCGAGACGACCCGAAAGCAAATAGAGACATATCAGACTGACAATGGAATTATTAGCGGGGAAGATATCAAGATGATGGTGTGCTGGTGTGTTTGAGGTGGGAGGAAAACAATGGCTTCGCAGCTGCCAACTGTCTTGATCCGAGCAGCTTTTTATCGGACTCTCGGCGCGCCCATTACGAATAGTTAGCGCCACACCAAGAAAAGATCCCAAAAACTTGAATAGTCTCAAAGCTGTAACTTTAAATCATCTTTGTTGGTATTACGAAGTGTTAGGATGCATAATAGTTGCAAATTCTTTCTAAATCTCGCATCTTATGTCGCAACAAACGATGAGGAACAGCTCGAGAGAACAATTAAAAGAAAGATAAAGTGCTGTTTCCACGAGGTGTAAGGAGATCCAAGAACAAGCTAGTCTAACAATCTACTCGGCAATTCTTCGTAAACATTGGATGCGGATCTACTTCCGGAGGACTATATCAGAATTAGCCGTGGGACAGGCTCGGACAGCCTTCTAGCCACTAGAATAACACTAAAAGAAGCCGGTAGAAGCTTAGCGTTAGAAACCTAGGTAGGTTTTGACTAAGACAGACCCGATCCCGTGGCTTTCTCCCTGTTTATCCACCCGCGCCGAAGCACTTTTTACCCCTCTGCTAGAGATTTGGCACACAAACGTTCCTCACACTTGCCGGATTTCATGACCTCACGTTCCTTTAGGAGTGGAGTATTTTATATTTGGAAACAACAAAATTGTAGACAAACCTTGCCGAAGCGATTCTCAGCCACAACTGTGTATTCTCCGGCTTCTTCTGGCATTACCATAGAGATTTTGAGAACTGCCATAGCACCTGAAAAAATTAGTTTTCATTGTCAACTTGAATAGTTCACCTTTGTAACTCATTTGCATTCTGGGACCACTCAATTGCAGAGGATAGCCATTGAATAGCCAGTAAATCTGAAAAGAGTTTTATTCTTTGATATAGCAAACATCAATCTCTACTGTCTAGCCGGAGTTTATCTAGTGCTAGAAAAGCCAACTTCAAAGTAAACTTTGACTGACCCGAGGTTTGGGATTTCCTACGATATTGGCCTGTAGGATGGCATCTGTTCCTTCTGTCAACCTCAACCCTCTCAAGGCTGTCCGAATAATCGGTCTTCCTCCTGGCGTCCTGGCATCCAAAGCTGCCAATTCCGGCTCTGTTTCTGATTCGGATATACCCCATGCGCTATCTTGATCTGATGTCCCATAACCTTGTTTTTGCATTTGTCGAGAAGCTACACTGGTTCTTCCACCCAAGCTCTGAAAACATTTTGAAAAGTGCATTTGTTTTAAAACCTGTGTAAGAATCTGTTTTCTGTCTCTGGTAAGTTTTTGCTGTTCTTCCGAAAACCAACGATCGTATCGCTCCCGCGGTAAGAGCTAAACATAGTTCATTTTGTTGATATTTTCATATAATACCTGAGCTACAGTAATTGCTTCTCCATGCATGTTGCTGGCCCTACAACTGTATTCTCCAACGTCATCGTTGAACATTTGCGGTAATGTCAGAGAAGTAATTCCGGACTGTGGATCATGCTCCACTTTGGCTCTAAAACGGCTTGTTCCAGAATATTCCAAGTCAAAACTATGCAAAGCAGGCAAAGTTAGAAGACGTTAGCAAACAATCAAGCATAGATGTTACTCACTCCACAGCATGGTAATCTTGTACATTCCTCGAGTATTGATAATTTCTTGTGGTTAGGACACACTCACAGTAGTCATACGCCTCATACCTGTAGCTCAGTGGCGCCCCGTTGTGAAGCCACTCCACCTGTGGTGGCGGAACACCAGCGACCCTAGCTTCCATAGTCATAGAATTTCCTGGTTTCAATGGAACATGTCTCAGCTCTTTTAAGAAAATTGGAGCGCTAGGTCCAACTGGTGTCTGTGGAGGTGCAGGAGAATAAATCGGTGTATTTGGAGCCTTTGCTCCTGGAACAGGGGTCGGTGCTGGAGCAACTATCAAGATGCAAGTCGACTGCTTCAATCCAGCGGCATTTGCTGCTTGTGCCGTGAATCTTCCACTGTCAGCTCCTTGAACCTGAGAGATAATCAAGCGATGTCGATGACCGTCCTGTTCCACCTAAATCTGACTTATTGATGGGATACTTTGACTGCTGACATGATAATCTGGACAGTTGGAGACATTGTGTCCATCCTTTAGCCATTTCACAGCCGGGTCTGGGTGTCCATCCAACTGACATTCAAGTATCACCCGTTCGCCTACCACTGCTCGCTTGTCACTGAGGGGCTACAATTGAATTTATGACAAAAACTGATTGCTCTAACCCTGATGAAGGTCGGAGCTACCCGATTCTCGGCCCTCTCTCCCAGAGGCTGCTTAAATGGCATGCTCGATCGTTCTGTTCTTAGCACAATGGGTTTACACCCATATGATACCTAAAGAAATAAAATATATAGCAAATTGAAACAGATAAGAAATAAGTTCAGAGAGCAGGGCTGCAGCCTTCAAACGGTTGTAGATCTAGCGGGGAAAAAGATATTTGAAGAAGTGAGCAGTTGATGGTACCACTTCGTTATGGATTATGTGATAATCCAGGGTCAGACACGGTTCAGGTGAGCAGGATGGTGGCTTCGCGCGATGTCGGCGCCCTCTCCAAGGCGAGCAAGACAAATAGCAGCCGCTCAACGCATGCAACTGCGTATAGCTGAACGGATCTCGAAAACAGTCCTCACTGTATTCTGAGACATCTAATATCTTTATCTGTTTTCGTGATAACATGTTACAAATTTTTCTAGGATGAGCCAGTTTCTGCTGATTGTAGAACTCGGAATGCGGAAGCATATGATAACTATTGTTTTTTAGTTGAATAATAGTAGAAATTGGATGGAGACGAATATGAAAGTAAAGTAGAAAAGACCAGAAAATTAGGAGAAACTTTGTAAAATAACTGTAGACTGTGCAGGATACCGTAATCAATAGAGAGTGGACTGTGCCTCAGCGATTAACAGAAAAAAATCCGTCTAAAGCGGACACCCGCAAAAACTATTGGATAAAAATGCACAGCTGGGTGTGAGGACAACGCAGGCGTTGGCCTGCAAAGGAGAGCCACACAAACATAGTCGGGAGGGAATTTTGTAACGATCTGGCGATTACCAAAGAATTCGTATGTAGTAAGCAGTTGAACCTGGATGTATAATGTTTTTTTAGTGTAACGGGTCAGAAAGACACTGGGATCACAAACAGGAGAAGTATAATTTGAAGACTATTCCAGTCAAGTGAAGAGTAAATAAGCGATACGGCAAGACAAAAGATTGATGAAGAGCATGGTGTTAAAGAAGAAATAAAAAGTGTAAAAAAGAGTTTCGTAACCCAATTTGACACCTATTCCATGGTGGTCAGAAGGGGAAAGTCAGTAGGATAACTTGTCATTGTTACCCCAATCGATGAAGACTTTGGGGTAGCTTTAAACCACGACGATTGTCCGACGCAATGGCAAGGAGCAAAAAGTTGTTCACACTCAGGCATGTTTGTTCCTGGTCAGTTCCACTCGAGAACATCCATTGGGAGATCTTATTCAATCCAGTTAGCTACCGGTGGATAAAAGAATAGCTGTTTGAAATAAACAAGGAACAAATAGAAAGAAGAATAATTGATTAGAAAATATGGGATGTCGACGGGGGATGACCCCCTCGCTACACATTCGCTGTAATGCTTTGACGGGGAGCATCTGCACTCGGCACTGCCAACACTCGCGCCAGCCGAAATTGTTGAAAACGATACTTTGCTCAGCACTAATCGTAAGAACATTAGTCGCAGTACAATAAAGTTATTCCATCTGGACATGTTCCAAAAGAAAAAAAGAAGCTACCAGTAGGTGTCGGGAAACAAAAGATACGCTGAAGAATGGTCCCCTGTATGATTCAAAAGTTTCTGTCGGCAACGTTATGGAAACACTTCTGTAAAGAGAATCACAAGAAAAGTTCATTTGATTTATGTACAACCCGTCTAGACAAGATCATGTTCTGTATCATCACAATGACAAAGGAGATGCTACAGGATTGACTAAATCGAAATAATCTTCTGAGTTATCTTCTGACAAATAGTAGCGGCCATCTCTTTCCATAAGATAAGGTGGATTGTCGAATCCTGGGTAACATTCCTCCACCCGATGGAAAAACTCTTCTCCTTTTCCATAGAGGAATGCATGCGGGCAGTGGTACTCGCAACCAACATGGCCATTTTTACAGACCCCAGTTTCCATAGGTGGCTTCATCACCTTCTTGTCCCAAAGGAATGCAACCATTCTATTATGTGCCAAGATGTATTGGTCAGCATAGAAACTATTCTTAGCTTTGAGAAAGTCGACATCCTGTAGAAATAAATAAAAAATTAAGTAAGCGTTTACCAATGGCAGTTGATGATATTTGGTAAATGACTCCATGCATTCATTCGTTCCCCAACAATAGCCCATGGACATGATTATCCGGAAATGATTAAACTTCACAATTGGATCCCTCGCGTACTAAAATACTTGTAGAAAATACAATATGCTTACATTTAGAGAAGGAATTAGGAGTTCCTCCATTAGGTGTCGTTTCCAAAAAGTGTCTTCACTAACAAACGGGCACCAAAGATGGATTACCAGCAGTCGATCAATGAACAAGTAACCCCAAAGACCTTCAACAGCAATCTAAAAGATTACATTTAACCTGAAAATAGTAATGTTACATTTCCATTGAGCAGAGGTAAATTTAGAGCATATCTGTCAAGACACTGTTTGTTGAATGTCCTTCCCTTCATGGGCAATAAATCCAGTACGTAGTGTAGATAAATCAAGGCAGCTAATCGATCCGCCTAAACTTCATTTTCTTAACCACAGTGCAGTTTACCTTGATAAATTTGACAACTAAACTGGGGATCAATGTTTGGCGAATGGGCTCGTTTGTTTCTAAAAGATAGAACTTCAGTGGGTGGACAATTCCTACCAGGGTCAGTTAACCCTTCCACGAACATATGGTCTTCCAGGATACAACCAGCTAATGCAGATAGATATTGGGTAATAATCGTTGAGTCAAACAGCTTTTCAGGCATAGCCCTACTTTGGGCAATGGTTTGGGCAGATAACCCCAGGTTGAGGATTCGCATCCCGAGGACAACTGCCGGCATTTCGCGAATCAACAAATTTGCACACTGAAATATTGTTGTCTTGCATTATAGTCCTTACATTATCTCGAATTTTCCTGACAATTAATCCTGACAAAAAGTGCATAACATGTGGATCAGCGCAAACCATAGCAATATCCAAACCGATCTGAAATACCTCAGTAAGGAGGGCATCGTGTTCAACATACAATATAATGCAATGGAGTAATAAGATCCAATATAGTCTTCAATTTTTGCGAATGATTATTGTCCAAGTTTTTGTCCCTCATGCAAGTATCAAGGCACCTCGCGAACTCATATGCCATGTCTAAATAATTTAGTGGTCTCCAAAACTGAGTGGGGCTTACCTAACTTGGTGAATCTTTCATTGCCTGCATCATGAGACGCCATTATCAACTCAGCTCTGCAAGAGTTTATTGAAAGCATCCGGGTTGTACCTTAGTGTGCATAAGTGATGGTGCCCCGTCTCTGAGTAAGATATTCGTATCCAATGGAGGAGCTTCTTGTATAATTTGAACTCGGTTCCAACTATTTCTAGAAGTTCTGAATTTAATAAAAAAAAATTGAAATAGAAATTGATAAGCATACTTTTAACTTCTGGGCATTTTCTCCTTTCTTTAGCTGGTGTAGATGTGAAAAAATTCATTTTAGATATTTCTATGTTTGTAATCTCTCTATTGCGTGCTCTGAGAAAAAATTTATAAGGTTCAAGACAAAAAAACTGACTGATGATACTTTCGCATGATAGGCTTGATGTATTCAAAGAATAGGCGAGGATGTCTCAACCAAACATGTCTAAGCACGGATATTGGACATTCCTGGTAGAAC
The DNA here is from genome assembly GCA_964036215.1 of Oscheius sp. DF5033. Classification (NCBI taxonomy): domain Eukaryota; kingdom Metazoa; phylum Nematoda; class Chromadorea; order Rhabditida; family Rhabditidae; genus Oscheius; species Oscheius sp. DF5033. The sequence continues at coordinate 6,362,120 of OZ038413.1, forward strand.
TCTTGATTGTCCGCGATAGTGTCAATGTATCTATAGACAAAATATACAAAAGTGATCATTACTTACTCATGTTGAACTACTGGTAAATGAGCTAATATTTCAATTACCAGCGGACGATATTCTTTCTGCTGGTGGAGTGGAAATATTTTCGGCACAAATTTTTCCAGCTTATCCAGTGCTTTTGGATCCATAATGGCCATTTCTCCCAAATTTTGCAGACGGTGGTGTACCATAGCTAAAAGATCTGCAGCTGCCTAAGAAATAGTAAATTTTTAAACAAAAATTCATAAAACCTGTGAAGAAAAAGCTGCTCTGGGAACTTTGTGCATATCTAAAATATTCAATGCGCTACCAAGAGATGAAACCTGCAAGAAATCAATAGCAACTAGCTGTATTTGACAAACCTCTATCTCATTATCTTCTTTAAATTTCCTCACAGCTTTCACAAACGTTTGGGATTTTTTTGGCTTAGAAAGAACCGATTTTAAATGCTCCGGGCCTTTGAAATAGTTCACGTGCCCTTCAACAAGACGTGCGTGGTCTACATCTTTGGCATATGGATCAGGTATCGTCTCCTTTTCCTCAGGATTGTCTACTGGTATTCCATACATTCTAAAAAAGTTTATAAAACCGATTAATACAAGCAAATAAAAAGAATGCAACATATTTGGACCTTTTTGAATAATGCGTATAATACGGTAGTACGCGCTATTGCGTATCTAAAATCTTGTCGAATACCTGTATATAACAAATTTCTGTATTCTCAGTAAAGTACGACAAATTTACGACACGCAATAAAAATCTCCGCGAATTTTTGTGCCGAATCGGTGGGAACCAATAAAATATAGGATTTTGTGTAAGTTTGTGTATTCGTCCATTTTTCACTGGTAAACAAACAACAATAAGCAACACTGTGCAAACAGATATGTGTGACCAGGTGAACAAAAAAACGTATTTCTTAGAGTGAGTCATGCCCCGTTGGGTACTTCTCGCCACTTTTACTCCAGCCTTGATCGGACTGCTCGTCTCAAGGAGAATTCGTCTCTCAAATCTTGTGACGCAGCTTTTTTTAAACATAACAGAATATTTCTGGGACTGCTGATAAGGAGCTGTATCAGCTGCTTGGAATTATTAGACCCTTCCTGTGTTTTCCCTCAAAACGACCACGCCACTTGACCGCTCTGACCAAAAATCCTACTTAATCACCTGACTTTATTCCTGTTCGTTTGTTCGTGACTTGTGTAAATATTTTCACAACACTCGGATGAGGTTGAGTCGATTTTTACCATCTTTTTGCTTTTCCCGGTACAGATTTGTTTACCCGCGGAAACAATTATGACCTCAGCTGATTGAAAGGCTCTTTTTTGCCTTTTTGAGTTTATCTTTCACCGAAAAGCGATCTGTGTTGTCCTGATAAAATGCTGTTCGACATGCTTTACAGATTTTTCTCGTCATTACACCATTTACGAGAACGCGGAACAAGTCAAGGCCAAAATTTCCTTAGGCTCATAAAGTTTTCTCGCCGCAGCCGGATTCTCTATCTGCCATTGTGTACCGGCTAGCGTATTCCATACAAAACCGGCACTTCTTGAATGTATCTATTAGTCGACGCTACTTCCTTCTTATACGAAATTCTATCATTGTCTTTTTCAATTCTGCTGTATACGCGGCTGTAGCAGACTGCGGCCAATAACCCGTGTCAGCTTTAGTTCACCCGGTTTTCCCCATTGTCGACATCGGGTCCAAGGTCATGTCATATATGGCTGACACCAATTATGCAACAACCCGTTTTTCTTTGTCGCCTCTCTCGACATCCAAAGGATCATCCATTTTCTAAGAATTAGACTTTTGATATCCGCCTAATGTCGGCAAATTAAATGAGACGTCGCAAAGACAAATCAAAATAATTACCCACCCCAAGGTGGCCACAACTTTATTCATGAATAGGATACATCTTATTTACACATAATTTTATGTGGTTTTTAGTCTCCTTTTGGCCCGTCTACTTTCTATTTGTCTGCAACCCTTAAAGTTGAACTTTTTGAGTAAAATAAACATTCAGTGTCGCACAGGACGCATGAAGCCTTTGTTGGTATTGATAATCGCTGTTGTCGCCCTTCCGGCAACGCCTCTTGACGTTTCTGAAAAGTTTGGTGAGTTTTTCTGCCTTGCACAGGAATTTTTTATATCCCTTAGACCCATTAGCATTCCACTATGTCTAATGGTGCTCTTCCAGATGTCTTTTCATCAGCCAGCTATCCACAATCCATTTGGCGACCATCTCTACTATTCTACTTCCTCCCACTCGTCATACTGGTTCTTGCAATTAATAAGAGGATATCTGCGGACTGCGGTCTAATTTACGGGCAATAGGATCATGTTCAGCTCTGTTTGTATACTGTGTATAGTTTTTTCTGAGGTCTCTTTAATCGGGTATAACTGATAACTTTATTAAATTTACAAACATGATGTTGCTCCGTTTACCTTTACTAAAGATATCTGTCCCAACCAAATGGAGCACCGTAGCCATGGCCTTCTCGAGGTCGCGCCAAACGATCCAGCAATTCTCCGATGTATTTGTTGTATTGTTGGCTGGAATTGTCAGAATACGTTATGCCATACTGCAGGTAACTTACGGATTAAGGTCGGGACGGCCAAATTCTCTCATGGAACTCTGCTCATCCCTGAAAATGTTTACCAGGTTGATTGTTAAGAAATTGTGAATATCCCAATTAACTTTCTGGATAATAAAAATATTTATGGAAGTCTCTCTCGTGTCTTCTTCCTTATCCCACCCACAGCATCTAATTTTAGTGCTATTGTATCTGCAGAAGCAGCTAGGCATAAAGTTTTCAGGCGTCATAGCTTCTCTTTACTCTTTGTGGTTCCCACTCCCACTGGCATAGAAATTCTTAGGAAAGGAACATGAGACTAATTGCTAATCTGGAAAATCTTTAGACTTTTAGGTCATGTATCTTTTGTTACATGGTAATTTTGAGCAAATAACTATTATTGACTGTGGGTCGTTTTAATACCAATATAAATGGATGATCGCTAAGATCTAAAATTCTGATACAATGTGGCGGATGTCAGACGGACGGATCATCCGTGGAATGCTCATGTTCCATGTAAAAAACTACAAAAGAGAAAAAGGTCTCCTTTTACGAAGATGACTCAGGCTTTACTGTAGATCCCAGGGTTCAACTGTAATAAAGAACCTACTCAATTGTCCAGCAAGTAGCAAAAGCTACAATAAGAAGGAGTGTTAGCAGATTCTTCAGCATTGAGAGGTGGCACGTATTCTTCTGAGCCAAAGTGGGGCGGAGCAACACCCCCGATGGCTCAGAAGGCTCTATGCTCTATTTATGTATCTTGGATCATTTTTCCAGAACAGACCACAAAAAAATGGTGAAAGCTGATTTGGAGTACGTGATTGACGCAATATGATATCCAGTTGTCATACAAAGAAAAATGATACTTGAACGCGTCGAAGAGGATGCTAGGTGGCCATGGATTAAGCGGTTACTAGCAATTATTTATTTCTATAATTTTCTGCCAAGCAATAAATTATTTGATCGTCTGTCGCTCAGAACGATTCATTATTTCCATTTCAGAGGGAAAAAATACTCTACCTTCTCCCTTGAATTTTTTTTCTTTTATGAATCAATCAGTAGACACAAATGATCATTATCAATTGCCATCAATCATACTGTCCCTTTCTTGAGTCAGACATTACCAGCGAAACTAGCTTGCTATGTATAGCATTTCTACTCTGACCCGATCATTTGCCTTCTATGTGAAAGGTTTATTATGCGTCTTAAATTAGAAGCCCATTTATATCAGAGGGCAAGAATGCCAGACGAGGTCAAGGAAGCATTACATCAGTAGAAAGAAGGCTGACCTGATTTTGTGCTATCAACACTGGGCAAAGAAAGATGACGCCATCTCTTAGAGAAAGGACGCATGTTGTACAATTTCCAGAAGCGCACTTTTACATCGTGGGAAGGCACAGCCAAGTATTCAAAAATCAGAGCGATCAAGAAGAAAGTCAAGTTCGCCAGGACTTTATAGTACATTTGTAATTTACACTCTTAGGTCAATTACACACTTCCTGTGGATCCCAACAGTCTGACCTGAATATAGTGTTCAAAAAACTTCGAGCTGTGTTCATTGAACTTCTTAGTTTGATGGGCAGGGCCACGTACGCTGTTACACACTTAACTTGTCACTATAAAAGTGACCGGCGCAAAAAGTCGGATACCGGTTGACCATGAAACTGCTCTTAGCTATTTTCTTTGTTATCTTCGCTACCGCCTCGGCTGGGTAAGTCTATCCGTACTTTGACAATTAATTGGATCTTCCAGTATTACTCGTGTTCGACGAGGTGGATACGGCCCACCTGCTGGAATTGGTGGTGGCTATGGTCCTGGTGGTGGTGGTGGATTTGGTGGAGGACCCGGATTCAGTGGCGGACCCGGATTCGGAGGTGGTCCTGGATTCGGAGGAGGACCTGGATTTGGTGGTGGCCCTAGCTTTGGAGGTAGCGGCTACGGACACAGCGGATACGGAGGTAGGGGTTATTGTACTTTTCTTATAACTTGCCAATTTCCAGGCAGCAGCTATGGTGCAGGTGGTTTCGGTCGCAAGTAAGCTGTCCGCTGCTCATCTTACGAAAGACTTACAAAATGGTCTCGATCCGAAAGCAATAAACGGTTCAGTACATTTTTTGTTTCCTTACAAACTGTAGACGGGTTTGAAGCTAATGCTTTTTGTCAACCTTATTGTTCTAGAAAGGGTGTAAAATATTTATATAATCCTTACAAAATATCACATACTTATTTTCCACCAAATCCACCGCCGCCCATGTATTGCCCGCCTCCCATACCTCCCATGCCATATGATGATCCTCCTGAAAAAACAAATAAATAATTAGAAAGGGGAGATTTTGTTCTAGAACTGCCAACTGCCTACCATAAGCTCCACCCTGAGCTCCATAGCCACCCATTGGCGCTCCATAAGAAGAGCCACCCATTGGCATTCCCATGTTCATGCCCATAGGTGAGCCATAGCCTCCTCTTTTGACCACGCTGAAAATATAGTTAAAGAATAGAATTAAGGGAAACTGACATCTTGGCGGTGGCAAATGCAGTGCAGACAAGGAGTAGAACTGTTAGAAGACGCATGGTTCTCTGTACCATGGGAACATCGCTGCTTTTATACGGGTCTCACATTGTCAGAAAAAGGGTAATAGCACTAGAGTATGAGAGAATATTGATGTATCAGTTGACCGATAAAAGTTACTGAAACCGTTTTTGTTCAACTAAGCGTTTCGCTGAACAGGTGAAGAAGTGTAAAGAATTCAGGAACTACTAGGATAGATCACCATCAATTTCTACTTGTTTTCAATGTTTTACTTGTACAACTCGTGGTTGACAGGATATTTGCGCAGATCTGCCGGAAATGTCTATAAACGACTGTCAAGACCCCATCCCGATGTTATCAGCTGTCGGACGGAGCCGTATTGGTATTATCAGGAGGTCATATTGACTTCTTGTTCTCCCTACAATTTGAGCCTCCATCGGTAAATGTCTATTTACCCAGCTACTGTTCACACCCCGTTTAACATGCCTCCTCTGCCCCTCAACATCAGCTGACCTTCCCCTTTCAAATCTTTTTCATTCCCGCTGTACAGTTTCTCAGCTTTCGCGGATGCGCCGAGCCGCCGAAAACGCTGAGTTTGTTCGCAAGCGGTCCCGGCTGGTCAGAGTGTTTCCGTCGATTACATGGCCTGCAGGGGGGCCGGTCGATCGATGCGGCGATCCTCCACCGCTCTGGGCTATTTCTAGCTGTTTATTAAATATGGACCTTTTGTCATATTAAGATAATGATGTTACGTACAATTTCTCCTTTGTTTTTTAAGCAATAACTTAATCGACACATTCCAATTTCTCATTTTATGACTCATCTTCTCTTAAATTTAAATCCGATTAAAATCCATCTTTGTTTTTCGTGGAAAAATTGAAGCGAATGGAAATTTCGACATCTTTGCCTCGTCATTGTTGTGCCCAGGCACCGTCGCACATTTACACACCTCTACCATCACCACAACACTTTGACATATTCTCCATAAGATCTTATTTCTTTTGATTACTGCACGCCTATTAGCGAACCGATAGCGATAGAGGTATTTTTTCTTCCGTAAAACTAGCGGAACACTCAATCACGGCGCGGCGATAGCTGGTCGAAAGAAAGCGAGAGAAAGTACAAACGATGACACTTTCACCTAATTTCTTTAACATGTGAAATAATTTAACAGGATGATGATTGGATATGGTTAGTGCAGTTACGACGAGAGCAAGAGGAAAAAGTCAATTTCTTCCCTGTTTATAGACTGCTTGCTCACCAGGTGTCGGTAAACAATCCGGCGTCGCCCGTTGGATATCTTGTCTTTTCTGCTCTCTTCACTCTACCAGTCCTCTTTGCAAAATGTTATCGAGAATCTCTCACAGAGCACAGCTAGGCGAACGTCTCGGACAAATTGCTGCTCATTTTGTTTATTAGCTCGTCTTTGCTTTGCGCTTCTATTCATTCCTATGACCTGACTATACCTTTTCCATCCCGTGAACAGTGGCGAATAACCTTTTTGCCTAATCCCCTCCGCCTTTTGCCGAAACCTCGTAAACAGAATTCCGATTTCACAGTTGATAAACGATCCTCTGTTACACCCATCTCAAATTTGCATAAGCTATTATGTTTCCAGCCGCAATGGAAAAGGAGAAAGTCCGCTCTAAAGAAGAAGAGGAAGAACTGGATAGAAAGATTGCGCTCATTCGGGAAAAGAATCTAAAAATTGAACAACGGAGCAAGGTGAGATATTTTATCCTTTCTTTTAAAATATGGTTGATAGGAGGTTGAGGCTGATCGCGTAAACAACACCGATGCAGTAGTAAAGAAATCAACGATACCAGTAAGTTAGATTTTTTTAAATATTTTATCGGCCATTCTTACAGTCTGCTACTAATCAGCCAACCAAGAATAAAAACAAAGTTTGGGACCGTGAATGGGACCATGGCAAAACACCGTAAGCAATTGGTTTTACAGATGGATTAGTCAGTTTCAGAGCAGATCAATGGCGGGAGAATGTTCCTTCGATAGAACACACCGGCAAGCTGGCCAATGCTTCTGGTAATAACAAACGTCGTAATACTAACAGCGGTGGACATAGCGGGTCAGGACATCAATCTGAAAAAGTTGGTTTTCTTATCGCAATTATCTATTATGCTGTTTAGATAACTAAGGGAAATCGATTAGAGGGAAGAATTAGTGTAGAGAAGGAAAAACCAGCTGCAGGAAATAAAGGACCACCTCGACGTGGTAATCAACAAAATAACAACCAGCAGAACAATCGCAACAGAAGAAATGAGAATGGGCAGCCGAAAGTAGTTCTAGAAATTTCTTCAATGTCCATAATTCCAGAACACTGCTCCAATTCGAGCAGAACAACGGAATCAAAGAAATAGTAACCCTGAAAGGAAAAGTTTGAATACCGTCACTCAAAATGGCGATGCTACCAAGAATCATGGACAAATTCAGGTATTGTCACGTATTTTATATAAATTTGAAATTTCAGAAGAAAGGCAGACCTCGCCGGGAAAATGATAACTATGTCGTGCGTAAACTCCTCAGACAACTGGTAGACAAAGTCGACCACAGTGAACGACGCCGCAAACGAGAAGAAAAACAGAAAGAGGAGAACAACAAGAATCTAAAAGATGAACCAACGTCTTCTAAAGAACCTTCAACTGCCCCAGAAGCCCACCAGGAGAAGGAAGACTCCCCTGGAAAGGAGAATATTGAGGCCAAGCCTGACGCCAATCAGAACGTAATCCAATTGACTCGCGAACGTGTTCTTACGGTGGAATCGACATAATTCCTGTCCAGTATTCAATGCTTAATATAATCATTTGCACTTAAAAAATGTTCACTTTGAAAGCAATCTATGTCACCCGATGTGCCTTAACAGTCCGCAATACGCTTATGTATATACAAATATTTATTCTTAGTGCCAATAAATCGTAGCTCCTATACGGCTAGTAGAACAATACACATAATGATATTGGCAATTTCGAAAAGGATCATTGTTACGACATCAATCCTGTCGAATACTCTTTGCCAAATTGCTGCCATTTTCTCGTCCGAAATTGATGTTGCGACAAAGTCTTGGATCTTTTGAAGCAACGGGGTAATTCGTGTCCTAAAATAGTATATTCTATAGAAAATGGGTAGCTACCATTTTTCTTCCACAGTTTGAATACCAGTATCGATTTGTTTAACCCGCTTGTCATACGTTCTAAAAAGAAAAATCTTTTGTAGGAGATGCGGAGCCCTTATTCCTCGTGTTGTTACTCTAAGTTAATATTAAAAAATAAGGCAAATCTCTAACCTTTCATGAATAAATGAATACAAACAGGAGACGACCATGGCAACACCGCAAATGATAACTTCAGCCATTACAAACGTTCCTAAGCTGGGCTTACAATGCAAGGGAAAGTACCCACCTAGTTTGGGTAATATATCACTTTTCGGCATATTTTGAGTCACCGTTTCTAGAATCAAAGACATTGCCAGGAGAGCGCCTACACCTAGAGTTGCCTAAAATATTTTCTACATAATAAATAGCAAACGTACCTTTTCGATTCGCAACCCGGTAAGATCTGTAGGAATAAATAATCCGAATATTGTTAAACTAGCGCAGACAAAAGTTGGAACAATTAAAGCAAGAACATAGTAGGCAGCTTTTCTTTGAAGTTTCACTTCAAAATCAATCTAAAAACCTTCTTTTGAAAAAGCAAAATAATATTTTACATAGTCATAATTCCCTTCTGCATATGTGAGGTCCAGCTGTTTCGTTGCAATCAAACCCATAAATGTCCATTCAGTATTTCCCTATAAATATATTAATTTGGAATCATGTTCGGAATTTGGAAACCTACCAAGAAATTGGTAGTAGATGCTGCGAAAGTAGTTTCGACCAGATACAATGCCACCTAAAAATATAGTCATCTTTTATTTAAGAAATTACGTCTGAATTTATATAACTCCACGGTCCAATGGTGAAAATACAGGTTTGCTTATCGAAAGGGAACTCCGTTAGTGTTAGATCACAAGGATTTGATATTACCTGTACCAAATAAGTAAAATATTTAAACACAGATACCGCCGGTCCGCTTTTGGACACGTCGCCATTTGAGGAAATGACAACCAGTCTATTTTCAAAAGCAATCAAGTCATTTTTTGATGTTCTACAAAAATTTACATAAGAGGAGTGGGGTTACGCTGTGTATAATGTAATATCTGCTTGCCAGACGAGCGATTCTGGCACTTTTATTTCAGTACGTCCGCCGTACTGGCTAGGATCCCATTTGAGAATAGGATCATTCCATGTATACGTGATGTCAATTGAAAATTCTATTGATTGTTCCGCTTCGCTCTGTGATTTAATTTAAAAAATTTAAAAAATCATGTAAGACCCAACCAGAGATAGCAGATGAAACAAAGTTGGCAAGATGCTGACATTCGTTATGGAAATTCCGCCAGTTTGTGGCCGGACATTGTTGTTATAATTGCCAAACAACTTTTTAAATAAGTCATTCTCTGCTCCAGCCCAAACTGCAACAGCTTTTTGGATTACCAGAAATTACCTTGATATCTGAAAATATAGCAAAGGATAAGGAAGCAGCGGAACATTGGGAAATAGACGCTTAGCAACAAGACAACGGTCCCGAATAAATAATTTATTTGAAGAAAACCTCTGGCAGATACAAACAGAATCCCGTGGACAGTTAGGGGACGTAGAAAAAATATCACAGATAGGATAGGAAGTAGATTTATAAAACTTCGACCGATTTAACTCCTCCCATAAGATGGATAGGGCGGCCCTTGGTGAATTTCTCCAAATCAACGCACAACTGAATTTTTAATTTAAAATAGAAATTCTAGATGCTTACCTGTTTTTCTAATTTTCCTGCTTTGGCAATTGCTTCTTTGGTTTTTGCCACACTCTGTTGATAACTTTCTTTCATGGTAGCAACATCATTTACGGCGAATTTAGAACAACTAAAAGAAATTCTGTTTACGAGTATAAGTTACTCTTCCAGTCGTCTACTCTTCTCAATGGGCTCTCTAACTTGGTCAATCAACTGTTGAACATAGGCAGGATCTGTCCTAATTTGGAACAGCTCGACAGTGTCAGTATTATTCAAAGATTTCAATATGTCGTCAATGACTTTAATCCATGTTTTCATCTTAGTTCCGGAGATCTGAAAGGAATAAGAGGAAATCATAAATGGAATTACGTTAATTTTATCAGAAGTCTGTACGTAGCCGGAGAGGATCATGGTCGAAGGGTGTTCACGTTCCTGATCATCGACGGCGGATTTCAAAAATACACGCAACTAAAAAAATAAAATTATATCAAGAGTAAATTTACCTCAGCGAGTTCCCCCTTGAGATGTTCTCTGCAAGCTTCGTTCTGGACCAGGGACAAAGCTTCCTGTCCAACAGCAACATGATCAGATACTCCTGCGAACAAATGAATTTAATAGGAAAATAATCATACCAGTTGGATCCCCATCCAAGATTACTGCGCCGGAAGAGAAGTCAGTTATCTCGTCATGAGCATCAAAATCTCCATAGTCAACATCATCCAAATTTAGGTCACCATCCCCAAAATCAATCTCCTCCTCTTCAGGAGTAACCAGCTTAAGAAATGTTTATAAAAAATATATGAAAATCATACCTTGGACAAAATCTCTGAAAAGTTAGGCCTGCTAATAGAAGTAGGCACGGCTTGGTGGATCCATTGATATGCAGTTGCTTCTCCTTTAGTCTCGAAGAACATCAGCAACATTGGCAGCAGCAATTTATGATTATCACTGAAATTTGACTATAAAAATGATGGATTACTTACCCGAGGACAAATGAGCGCATATCGGCATAATATTGTCTAGCTTCGGGCAGTTCCTTGAGCTTCTTCTCAACTTCGGCACAAATTTCATCCAAGGATTCCGTCTTTTGGAAGAATTCCAAACGAAGATTGTCTCCCTTCAACCCACGACGATTTAACTCAGCTTGGTAGGTTTTCTTTAAATCATCTGCTTGTTTCAGTTGGGCTTTAGAATTTTCCAAGCGATCCTAAACAAATATTTACAAGAAAAAAGAAAGCTTACAGCAATTTTCCTTTCTTGATTTGATAATTCCTTCTTCAATGCAGGTATATCAAATTTTACAAGCTGGTTTAATTGTTGTGCTGCTTCAGCAATGTGTAAATTCTCTTTTTCGTAAAGGGAAACAATCTCCTAAAATTTAACATGGATAACAAGATTGTTTTCACCTTCCAGTCCTTCATTCTTTGAGATGAATAAAATCCAAAGAAATTCTGAGAGTCTTTTTCCGTCTCCTTGAGAATTTCCACAATTTCACGGCAATTGTAATAGTTTATATCTAAATAATGAGTAAATATTGTAAGTGTGGGCACGTACAGCTGTTTGAAAGCAGTTCCAGAATACGGGGATGTTCCGGCATGTCAAGAATAGCTGCTGCGATCTTTTGTCTAACAACTTTGACAGCTTTTGCCCAGTCAGCGTGCACATATCGTCTTGAACTCAGCCAATCTGTAGAAATTTTAATGAAAAATAAAATTGATTAGCATACCGCCGAGGCCGGAAAGTTTGATGTCAACTGGAAGACTAGAATCCATTCTTTATCTGAAAATTCTGCCTTTCGCTTCAATAAAATCAATGGGAAGGCGAAATAAAACTAATAGTTACTTCCAACTAAAACAATTGTGTAGGACGCACTATTGCACAAGTGCGTCGCTTGCAACGAGCGATAAATTTAAAAAAAAGGACATAAAAAATTTTTTAAAAGAAAGCGATGGAGGGATGCCGCTTGCACCAAATTTGTATTCTGTTTAATAAAGTGTCTTAGAATGCGTTACTGGAAAATGCTGGGATTTTTTATGATAGATTTGAATATCATCTCACATGTCTGCCAAGACAGCTGATGTCCACTCAGCGCTGACCCTCTCAGCAAATGTTCCCCTCTGCTGTATGAATCGACTTTTAACCCGCGCCATCAATATAACCTGGCCCGAACCGTTCGCTCTCAATATCGCCATAAACCTTGACTTCTGTGTGACCGCTTTGTTACTTTTCCCTTGTACATATTGATCTAATTTAGCACATGGCTGAAGATAACACCTCGGCTGTTCTCTACGGAATAGGCGATCTTCGCTTGGAGCAACGACCAATTCCTCAAGCTGGTCCTGGCCAGCTGCTGATAAGGTGCACATGTTTTACTCTTTTTTTAAGCATTCGGTTCAGAGTTCACACAGTAGGAATCTGTGGTTCGGATGTGCATTACTATACCCATGGAGCTATTGGCAGCTTTGTTGTTAAAGAGCCGATGGTTTTGGGACATGAGACATCGGGAACGGTTGCCGGCGTCGGACCTGGTGTGAAAGGGTTTCAACTTGGAGATAAAGTTGCAATGGAACCTGGACTACCCTGCATGGCTTGTGAAATTTGCAAGGTTGGTAGAAACCCTTGTTTTTAGTTTTTTTAGAGAGGACGGTACAATCTCTGTGAGGATATGCGATTTTTTGCTACCCCTCCTGTCCATGGAACACTTGCACGTTACGTTACGCATGATGCGGCTTTCTGCTACAAGTAAAATCCTCGTTTTTGTAAAAATTTCTTTAGACTTCCGGAACACGTTACGTTTGAAGAAGGTGCGCTTCTGGAACCTCTATCCGTCGCTGTTCATACTTGCAGCCGTGCTAACCTTACCATGGGACAAAGGGTCCTCGTCATGGGTGCCGGTAATGAATATTATTGCATTCTAGGATTTTTAAAGGCCCTATTGGAACTCTTTGTATGATGACAGCCAAGGCACAAGGTGCTGGCCAGGTGGTAATAGCCGACATCGATCAAGGACGTCTGGAATTGGCTAAGAAACTTGGAGCAGATCATATTGTCAACTCAAAGTGGGTTTTTTCTATTGTGCACATATTTTTCTTAGAGGGAAAACCGTTGCAGAAGTCAAGGAAGAAGTTATCCGCCTACTAGAACGAGCCCCGGATTGTACACTGGAATGTACTGGTGCTGGTCCATGTATTACTATTGGAATCATGGTAACGGCCTGAGTTTTTTTGTTGACATCAAAGTTTAGACTACAAAACCTGGCGGTGTCTTAGTTCTTGTTGGAATGGGCGCTCCAACGGTTGAATTGCCTATAATCGAAGCCGGCATCAAGGAAGTTGACATCCGTGGAATTTTCCGCTACGTCAATTGGTTTGCCCTTTGACATTCCTTTTTTATTATAATTTCAGCTATCCCACGGCCTTGGAACTAGTCGCCACAAAACGTATCGACCTTTCTGGCCTGACCCGGGCTCATTATACACTTGAAGAGACTCTCGAAGCATTCAAACGTACCCAAAAGGCTGACGTAGTCAAAGTGTTTATCACATGTTAACATAATATCCATACGTATAATTTCTGTAAATATTTTTGGCTCTCGTTTTTATGTAGATTACGAGGAAACATACGAGATGTGTACTAGGGAAATAGAAATAACCATCACCCTGTCATCTGATAAATACTTCTAGAACAACAGGTCTTATCAGTTGATAGCGGCCAAAGTGTAGGAGATTCCGAAAAGATAAGCTGTGGACTAGTGTAGATAGCAATTTGGTCAATGTTGCGAGAGCTTTCTTCCCAAAGAAGGAGAATTGAGCCGCCGCTTGTTTACAGCTGCCTAGGATGGCGTGATCCTCCCCATTGCCCCATATAGGGAAAATGTCCTTGCCGTCTTCTTGCGTTCCTTTTTTGAAGGTTATTCTTATCGCCCCATTAGAAAATTTGCCCCTTTGGCCTTTCTCGAACAATCCTTTAAAACTTGGCACTTGTTCAATTTTCGAATTTTCATGTTTCCCGCGGCAATATGTGGGCGTCAATGTGACAAACAAGCGTGGCGAGCATCGCTCGTGTTTCTCTTGTTATTTTTACAGGTTTCAAATTTACCGCCAGAATTTGTGACAGGTCTCGACACGATCTCCTATCCTCTATAAAAGGCCCTGACCAGCTAGAAGATTCCATTTTATGGTCACCTCTTATCAGCTCTCCATTTTTGACCTCTCCTAATCCTAAAAACCTCTTTTCTTTTAACCTTTGGCATGCTTTTGTCTTCTAATTTTCTGAAAGCATTGAAAAATTCTGAATTGGTCCTTTATTTCTATCTATATGCGCATCTTTAATTTTTGTCAGTTATTTTCAGACTATTTTTAACATGACTCATATATTTTTCCTTATCTTTCGTAACATGAAATCATTTCAACACGTGTAAACGTTTTCTTCTTTAGGCAAATAGGTCGACATTTTTAAAAGAGTTGCGCAGCAGCGCTGTTTGAAACGCCGTTCTCTGTTCAATGAACATTTCGCAATATTTGTTGACTAGCCGCCTGGGATGAGGCATTCAACTGTTTGTCACCCCATCCCACTTATTGTCTCTTTTTAGCTTTTCTTTTTTTCGATTAGTGCGACCTCCCCCAGATTAGCTCACCTTATCTGTTGCTTTCTGGGGGTTAACTTGATAACAGAGTTGGTATGCTCACTGGTGCCGATCTCGGTCAATTCTCTTCCAGCTATTATTGATTGCAACTTGTTATTGACGCGCACAGACGAGCTACAGTCCGTCATTTTCTTCCTTCAATAACATAACTATAGGCGCCTATAAACAGTCATATGCCGCCGAATTGTTCTCTTTTCTTTTTTGCAATAGCAGCCGTCTGTTCTTTTATGTGTAATACTTAATAGACCTTCAGTAACAAAAACATTCAATTCATTTCAGAGAAATCATGTCGATCGAGCAAGCTATTGCCGGAAAGTGGAACTTCGAGTCCTCTGAGAACTTTGATGAATACCTCAAGGAGGTGCAACTTGATTAATTCTAAATTTACTGGATATTTTACAGGTCGGTGTCGGATTCATGACCCGCAAAGTGGCTGCCAACCTTAAACCCACTTTGGAATTTGTCATCAGCGGCGACGAGTGGACTATGACTTCTGTCAGCACCTTCAAGACTCATGTCAACAAGTTCAAGCTCGGAGTTCCTCAGGATGAGAAGACTGCTGATGGCCGTGATGTAAATCTTTAAAATTTTTCTTAGAGTTACATTTGTTTCAGGTAAGCACCACTTTCACTGTCGATGGAGACAAGCTCATCCAGTCGGAGTCTGGCAAGAACGGTGGAAAGGACTCTCGCATTGAGCGCTTCGTCAAGGACGGAAAGCTTGTCATTGTAAGTTATCTACCCCTTATTTTTGCCTTTTTTTAAGAATAACAACACACATCTCGCTTTCAGGTCGGAACCTCCGGCAGCGTCACCTTTACTCGCGTCTACACTAAGGCCTAAGCGTCCTTCTATTTATCACTCACGTGTGATCTGTATTAATCTATCTGCCGATGTGTAATGTTTCACTTTAATCTGTAACAGATATTTCTTTCCTTTTTATTTTAATAAATCTTTCATAAAAGTGAATAGAATTGACAATATAAGCCCGTAACGGTTAGGAATCCTCATCAATGAATTTGATGGAACTGAAACTGGAGCCGAAAGCTTTGATAGGTGATTTGAAATCTTTTGTTCGACGAGACCGATAACAACTGAAGTAAAGGAGAAGGCAAGCTAATAAGATAGCCAAGGATAAGGCAGCTATTACTATTAATTGAGGAGCCACTGAAATTTCTTCCTCCTAAAAGGATTTGATTAAATGAGAAGACCATAAAAGCTTACCTCCATGTTGGCAAATATGCAATAGGCACTGTTTGCTGCTGTCCGGATGTAGGGACAGCGTGGATCTGGACATACAACTGGCACAGTTTGAGGTCTAAATTGGCGAGATCTAAAACCCCTTTAATTTTTTCTTTTTGCTTCGTGATACCTTTCAGAACTCCTGGTCATTAAAGAGTTCCAAATTGCTAAATGTAGAAGAGATAAGCCTCTTTCTGAAAAATGGGAACAATCGTATCCCATTGACGATAAATCAACCCTAAATTTGCCCTTTAATTTTTTTATAATTGTCCTACTCGTTGGGTAGATTCACCAAAGCGGCATCTTTCATAATCGGAAGAATTTCAACGGAGAAATTTTGACTAATGAAATTCTTCTGAACAATCATTTCAATCTAAAAATACACGTCGTATTAAAATCAGAATAATTGACCTGGTCCCATACGGAGTTATAATTAAATTTGTCATAATTCTTCCATCTTTGAAGCATTGCTCGACACGCTTTATGAGCATGACTGGCATCTCTCCATATCCCGTTGCCCGATGTTCTCACGACGACAATTAACGTCTTGGAGGGAAGCATTTTGTGCAATTCTTCTATGGAGCTCAAGACTTCTACCGCTGTTTGTCCAGTTTCTGACGCTTCTCCATCCTAGAAGCCAATTTAAATGAATACTAAAAAATTCTACCTGGATACTTGGTATGAAAACGATCATTTTCCATTTATTTTCATAATCAGTTATTTTTTGAATTTCTTCAGCTAAGAATCTAGAAAAACTCGAATAAAAATGCTCGCTAGGGGTTACTTTGACTGTTCCGTAAGGAGGTCATCTCGTTCGTTTGTCGTCACTATAGTAAGGTTTTCGTTCCGTAACCTGAGCATCTTGTCAAGAGAAGGTAGTTTCATGGTCGGAGCTCTATGAGCACAAGTGTCAAGTGAACCTAAAAATTCCTTATTGGAAATTGACTAGGTATTTAACCTTCTCTGAGAAGAGCATAATTTGAAGTACAATAGGTTGAGATATGTCCAACTTCGGCAAAAATTTCTGGAACTTTCTGCTTTTTCACCGGGCTCGACTTACCTATATCTTCCGTCCTCAAGGTTTCTGCTGTTGAATCTATAGACGGTTTATATTTTTTACATTTGGCTATATCATCGAGGATGTATGACATGGGATAGTCGGCCATCTGCTCTTCTTTCTGTTGAGCCTAAACAGACTTAGACTGATGAGTGCGGAATGTACCTGAAGCTGGATAAGATCCATCCAACCGTCATAGAATTCTTTATTTGTGGTCAGTTTCTGCTCAATAAGAGAGTTGTCGGCTGCCGCCAGCCATATTAATGACCAAAAAAACATAGTGGACCAGTCAGCTCATATCTAAAGACATTTATGCTATGAGTTTTTGATGAAAGAGCTGCAAAACAAAGGAAAATTAAGTAGAGCCATGAATCATATGCTTTACGGAAGAAGACCATAAAAAGAACACTGAGTGCAATGCAGAGAGGACATCTTTGCAAAAGGAATGGGCAATATATTATTCCCCGAGGATGTAACAGTGAAGAATAGTCTGGTCCTCTACCTTAAACCAGGGACCACCAGATGAATCTGAACAAATGTTCTTGTCATGTCCTAGTTACGTTTCTCGCCGCAATTCCTCTCTTACACACATGATGTGCGTGATGTCATAAACTTTGGCTCAATGAACAAGAAGAGTTTGCAACAAAAGACATGCGACTATGGCAGAAGTTGTTTAAACTTTTGGTTTTGAGAAAGTGACTCCATCAAAGGATGAGGAAAAAACATCGGGGTACAGCGGTCCAAGGCGCGAAACAAAGACTCTATGAATTGTTCACGAATCCGAAACATCAGGAGTGGGGTTTCTGACACGATGGTGCATTAGAATATTTACTTTTGAACCTGTTCCGACCCGAGTGGTAAGGGTTTGAAGAGAGGACGGAAGAATTTCTAATAGGTGGTCTGGTGAGTGATACATAAAATGGGGCCTAGATTCTGGAAGGAAAAGAACAACTTGGAACTTGATGAGGAAGAATTTGTTCGAATCAGCTATTTCGGCCTCCAAAAAAATATAATTAAATTAAGGGTGCCAAGATATCGGAAGATGGTCGGTCTATACAAATGGACTCTCTCAGAACTAATCGAAGATAAACAACAGGTGAGAAGAAGCAGCTGATCACCTTTTTGTGTAGGTGGACTGCAGTGAACAATTTGTTGTACCAAGCGGACTTCAAAAATTCGAACAGCTGACACTTCCAACAATGAGCCGTTGCAGGATATGTTGCAAACGCGACTAGACAAGAGAATGTTGTGACCCGTGGCACAAACAATAAACTGGTAAAATGAGTCCACCTTCTCTCCCAGCAGATAAACATATTCCAGGAGTGTGGTTGATTAGACTGGACGGATGGATGAGAGGACGAGAATCAATGTGTTAGTGGTGTTTGCAACAATGGACAAGGACCAACCTTGGCAAATGACACTATAATTTTCTAGCCGGTTTCAAGTGCGTAACGAGATCATCTCCGCTTTTCACGGAATTAAATGTGACCCATTAAATCGGTTGAAAAAGTGTAACAAACCTTTAACCCTCTTCAGGGCGGGTTAATTGACAAAATTGGCTTTTAAAAACAAGTTCTTGTTTTTTGGACAGTGAGTCACTGAGCAATTTTAAAGTGCAGATATTTCATAAGAGGAGGTATGAGGTACACTTGTTGTAGCAACCACTTCAACCCCAAAGATTAATAACTGGGATTAGCTTGAGTGGTCAACCCCTCGTCATGGAGAATACTTCCTTTTGGGCTTAGACTGGAGAAACAACGACATGACAAATTGGGTTAGCTCCAGCTAATCTTTGGCTTAGTTAAAAATTAGAAAGAAGGACAACATCCCGACTGGTGTCGGATGCGTTATTTGTGTCCTTTTCCTGTCGGCACTATTGTAATTCTTCCTCCCGATAATCCTACCGTTGATAATAGAGCTGCTATATATGCAGTCATGCGCGCATATGTTGCAACTATTATTATGCTGAAATATACAGAAGGCTATAGAGGATATATGGAGAGGACCAGGGGGAAATTTAAAGATTGGAAGAACAGCCCACACACAAAACCTCGTTAGGGTGTGGAGGCAACTTTTACGTGGCAAAACACTACCCGTAACGGTGTTGTCCGCGGAAAAAATTGACATATGGGCATGTTGCAATTTACTCGGCGGAAAATCAAAGACTGTAAGTTGATGATTAAAAAGATCGAATTATTCAAAGAAACAACTGACTCGGAGATATCCTACGAACGCCAACTGTCAGAGACATGACCAATTAAAAACGACTGGAAGTTGACAACATTCGATTAATTCCTGTCAGTCTGTCTAAAAATAGAAACTAGTCAAAAAAAGGCGATCGTCTAGGCTTTTAGTATTCGAAGCAGTAAAGTCTGAGAGTTATGGGAGACGGCTTTTTGAACTTAGAAAAAACAACTTTCCCGAGGGGAAGACAGGATGAATGGGCCTCACACGATTGGCTCATTAGACAAGAGATAAATAGACAGTTCCTCGGAGCCAGACGCAGCCTACTTTAATTTGTTGCGTCGAGCGACGGTTAATTGGATGGGTAGCAACTGGTTGAGATACTTAGATGAAGGTAACCAAGACAAGCCGATTGCTTTAAGGGGAATAGCTTACAATTTGTAGCCGTTAATGTCGAAAATTGGATTCCTAGCGCTACTAATTACTCCGCAAAGTGTCTGCAAGATGGTGAACGCAAAGGATTCCGTATGTTGCAAATGACCCAGCGTCCAAAGGACACACATTTTTTGGGGTCCAAAGAGCAGTTTCGAGAAAATGGCAACGTCTCCGATTTATGTGTCTGGTTCTCTACGTGAGAAGGGATTGGATACAAGTCATCTGCACAGTTGGCCTCAAGGTACATCAGGAAATTCGGCGAAAAGGTCTTATTTATCACCGATTTCTGCAGGTATTGTGAGAAATAAAACCAGCACCAATTTTATGGAATAGCATGGAATAATGGATTATTTGTAGTTGGCATTTTTTCCCAACAGAGTCATTTATGTTTTCAATCTAAACACCCTTTTCCTTTTAACAAAACACGATAATGTTGCCACGATTGTTGTCTTTATTGCCAGAAGACAGTTAGCGAAGGTGCAATTCAAAGTCACGCTCTCGATCAAAACCACAATGTACAGGTCTTGCCATCGTTTACCTGACGTCTTGACTGACCTTCAAGCGGAGTGTGCCCACAACTTCCATTGTTTTACCAGGCACCAATACGTTTGATCTGTCTAAACGAGTGACCCTTCCATTCTATTGTCCAACCTTCCCTGAAATTGCGTTTCAGGATGAAGACAACCCTTGTGATTTCAATAATTGTGGCCTCAACAGTTGCTTACATGTACGACGGTATGCTCTACTTGAATTTAAAACTTGTTTACCCTCAGAAAATCGAAAATGCTTTCTTTATGTTTCCAATCAAACACAAACCAGTAGCGCCTCTTAAATGCGAATAAATGAGCCAAGGACTATTGTAAGAGATACTCTCGAATTGTGGTCAGCTGCGGGTAAATAACACTTCTAGATGACATTCCTCCACCACCCCGTTTTCGCTTCCGGCCGTCTTTACACAAACATTACCATGAACATATTCATCTCCCTTCTAACTACATAGTCCAGTCACCTGGTGTAAGTTGTACTTCTGGATTTAGCGAAAAGTTTTAGTATTATTCGTATGGAAGCTATCCATCCTATGGTTATTATCCTAGCTACGGTTACGGTAGTGGATTCTGGCCAGGAATTGGTGGCTGGTCAAATCCTCTCGGAACAGGTTGATAAACTTTTTAGTTTAATGAGGATTAATTTAGGTTCCTCCTGGGCAGCTGGTGGTGGAGTTGTGGGAAACGCATTATCCTTCCTTATTGGATAAATATTGTACAAAGCATTTTATGTGAAAGAATGAATTATTGTCTATGACGAGATCGGAAAGGGAAGCGATTGCATGCAGCGGCTTCGAGGCGGTTGTGGAAGATCAGACCAGTATCATCATCTCCTCCGTCGACTAGTGGTGTCATGGAAAGGGCGCAGAGTTCCTTGCTCCTGAATAACTTACGTGTAAAGTTAGCTGAATCCTCTACCTGTCAAAAGCAACACTGCGACATTTCTTCCCCCTGAGACAGTTTAAACATAGCCTGCAGATATCTGTACATTGTTCCAAGGAGTATGCCCTGGATACTCGGGATTCAATCATGGCGTACATCGGACGCACTTCTCTATAATTTTTAATATACTATAAAATTAAAAGACCATACGAGAAGCAGGTTTTCACCCTGTCATCACGAAGTCGTCTTCCGTAACCGGTTGATTTAGGTGTCACCTCAACCCCATAATTATCTACTATTTTGGGAGCAGCAGTAGAAATTGGCTTTGGAGCGTGGGTAGTAAGAAGATCGGTCGAACCTGCGCCAATGATACCTTCAGAGTTGGATTCATAACCAGATTGTTCAACCTATAATCATACAATTTAATATCAATCAAGGTCTACCCTATGAGGAGATGGCAGAGGTGTAGTCGATAGAATATCCTCTGAGCCGCCACTTTCAATACCAAAATCATACCCAGAAGATTCAGACTAAAATCCATTATCCAAAAACTTCAAATAGCCTACGTGAGGTGACTTCCGAACTCCTGTAGCTTTTTTACCGCCCCAAAGATAATCTTTAATTTGAGCCTTCGTGGGCTTTTCTTTAGGTACAGGTGCTACGGATTCCCCAGAGATAGATGACGCAGAATTGGTATTAGTTGGTTTAGGTTTGGGCTAAATCTTGTGTTAATAGAATATGTGTACCCTTACCACAATCTTCTTTACCGCGTCATTAGGACTACTTAAACATGTATTTTCAATGTAAACAAATTTGTCGTCATCAATGAAGAGATCAGGAATGTCCTTTCGTGACTGGGAGGCGATGATACATTCCTGTAAAATTTGTATAAGTTTGTAGAGGATGATACCTTTTCTTTTTCTGAATAGGCGGCGCTTTTACATATGACACCTGACCCTTGTCTTTTCTGACAGGCTTTGCGGCATTCATCTATGGATTCTACGTCTTGGATGAGCTCGTCCACAATACCAATAAGGATCTACAAGGTTTTACGTAGGGATGAGGATGATCTCACTTTTCCTGGAATCGTATCAAAGCAATTGTCTTGAAATTGTGTATCATCTCGTAAAATAGTCACGCTTGATTTTTCTGTATATGCAATTTTTATAAATCTGAATGTCGTTTACCGTAGCATGTTCTATAATAATAATCAACCCAGTCAACTTTGGTAAGAGCTTTGGGAGTTGCTTCATGGTCTCCTTTATTCAACTCACATCTCCCATCAAACTCCGAATACATTATGGACCTAAATTCCTCTTTAAAGGGTTGTCTACTAAAGAACCTGCAACGATCTCCTGCCATTTCTAGACAAGCTGTCTGACAACGCGACAGAGAAATGTCTTCTTTAATAACTATGGAGGATCCTATTAAAGTTCTATGGGATATTTTGTCAAAGCAGCCATCCCAAGGAGTCATTCCAACCGCAGCCAGGGGCAGTGTCCAAAAGAGGAAAATCATTTCTAAAAGAAAAACTTGAGACGGCCGGCAGACCACAAGCAATGCAGGCGACTAGCAAACGTTTCAAGAGAAGTTTGCAGGAGAAACCAGAAGGTCTAGTGAAAGTAAATGGTAAGGAACTTTTTGTATGGAAGAAAATGCGGATGTTTTCGGCAATAAGGAGGTATAGTCCATCGGGATCCAGTCTATATCTCAGTGCAAATAGAAACTCGCCCTTGGGACAAGGAGATCTGCCTACTGGCAAGGTTTCTATTTATCCTTGCGAAAGTAAGCCCGAAGAAAGATAGCTGATGTAAAAAAATGAGTGTCTCGTCTCTTCTTCTTCATGTAAATAGCCTTCACGATGAATGGACTCGAGGACCGGTAGCCCCAAGGTGAGATCACTCTCAGAAAAAGGTTATAGAAAAAAGAGTACGACACACAATAATCATAAAGGAGTGGGGGACAAGAAGTGAGTCTGCCTCGATCAAGTATAACAGATCTTTATTCATGACTCACTGGTACATCAAGAAACATTCTAGGCATTTTAAAGAATTCTGCTTTAAAGAGCTGTATCTTTGCAGCATAATGTTTTTTTTTTAATTTTTCTCAAAATCGGACACATCCAAGACGAAACATCCACAAGGAATTTTTCCGAGAGACGCAAGGAGATGTCCCTAATTTTCGAAAAGGTCAACTGGACGGTTCCAGTGGCGTTTTCCCAAAAAACTTGGGTATGGATGGAATAGCTAGGAATTGTTTTTAGAAATGATTCATTCACTAAGACACGTCGCAATAATTACATACTACGAATCTACGGAACGCTAAAATACACCGTTACTTTATCTCTGTGGGTAATATCTAAGCGTGAGCATGGACCGGCGGCTTTTCCATGTAAGGGTTCTGCATCGAGTCGAGAGCAGCTTTCCTGGCGGCTGCCATATTTTTAGAATTTCTTGTGATAACATTTGTAATGTAGAAGTCTGCCAATTCTTTTTGCGCAGGACTAATATCAACGTTCAAGTTACCGGCCTGAAAATATACTAAAAAATGAATCATAAATGTTGTACCTGTGCCAATTGACTATTTTTAACAGTAATGGGGTCTTCCATATTTCCATAGCGAACAAGATGAGGAGCAATTTCAGTCATTCGCTGGCGAAGCTGCTTCTCGTCATCGTAAGGGAGAGTCTTTCCAGCAACTTCCGACAAAGCACGAATAATTTTCCAGTCAACGCGAGCTTCTCCAGGTGGATGAACAGCAGGGAGGGTTCTGAAAATGGTGAATAGTATTTTTTAAGATCTAAGCACCTACCTTTGAGATCTTCCTTCAGTATTGACAAATGTGCCCTCCTTTTCGGTATAAGCGCCTCCAGGGAAAACAACATCGGCCATTTCAGCTCCAGCGTCTCCGTGATGCCCTGAACAAGTTTGGCTACTTCTTATTTAATTTCACCTTGGTAAACGACGAATGCTCCAGGGTCTAGGTTCTGACGCGTAATTTTTCCTTCATCAGCTCCCAAAAGGTAAAGTAACTTGATGGGTCGCTTGCGAAGAGAGCTGGTTCCAGACTGAAGAAATTTTTATAAAAATAAAAAAAAGCGCTTATCATACCTTGTATCCGATATCAAGAGCTCCAACTTGAGCTGCCCATTGGTGAAGAACGTTGAAAACTTTGGCACTGGTGTTAGTCTGGACCTTGTTCGACAATTCCTGCACTTTAGCCAGGATGGAATTTCCCTGCTCTCCCTTGAGACAATCAGAACCGACGATAATCATAGGATTCTTG
This sequence comes from Oscheius sp. DF5033, assembly GCA_964036215.1. Classification (NCBI taxonomy): domain Eukaryota; kingdom Metazoa; phylum Nematoda; class Chromadorea; order Rhabditida; family Rhabditidae; genus Oscheius; species Oscheius sp. DF5033. Next base: position 6,386,379 of record OZ038413.1, read on the forward strand.
GCAGAGTTGAACTTCTTCGCGAATTCGGATTTTCCTGTGAGGACATCGTCGAGAGCAGAAGCGTTGTCTCCAAGATGATGGTATTCGTATGTCAGATCAGATTGGCCACCAATGACACCAATTTCGATTTCAGAGTAGAGATAACTGAACTTTTTGTATAAATAAAGAGTAGAATGCTTACGATTTTCGGATTCTGGCATTCAGTACGGGAGCCTCGAATCGAGGATTTGTTCCTACAAGAAGAAGAGCATCGCATTGTTCTACTCCAGCGATTCCATTATTGAAGATGTAATTTTGTCGGAGATCAGCTCCACCGCTACCAGTAGGGAATTCATGCTCGGTACAGAGATTTTCACTGTTAAAGCGGTTGAACAGATCTTTCAGAGCAATCATGGATTCTAAAAAAATACTTCAACTGTTGTAAATGGAACCTTAGACTTACCGACATCATTGAGTCCACCAACTACAGCTGCCTTCAATTCAGCGGGAGTATCACGGAGTTTTTGAGCAACTGTGAAGAGAACTTCTTCCCAACTAGCTGGTTTCAATAGACCATCCTGTCCCTTGATCATGGGCGCAAGAAGACGCTGGGTCCTCAAGCCGTCAATAGCAAATCGAGTGCGGTCAGAGATCCATTCCTCGTTGATGTCCTAAGATGCATCTAATAGTATTACTGATATCCATACGTCGTTCATTTTCGGGATAACTCGGAACAGCTCTCCGGTACGGTGGCTGATGACGATGTTGGAACCAGTGGCATCCATAACATCGATGGATTCTGTCTTGCGGGTTTCCCAGGGACGAGCATTGAAGGAATAGGGCTTGTTGGTCAGAGCTCCTACAGGGCAGATATCTATGATGTTACCGGACAGCTCAGAAGCGAAGAACTTCTCGACATAAGTTCCAATCTAATCACAATATAGCATATAAGAGGTAATGATGCACCTGAAGATCCACACCACGACCAGTTGTACCGAAGTCGGGGAAAGCTGCCACTTCATTAGCGAATCGGACGCATCTTGTACATTGGATGCATCGGGTCATGACGGTTTTAACCAATGGGCCAATGTCCTTATCCTCAACAGCTCTTAAATATAATTTTGTACGCATCTTCCTCTCAACTTGCCTCTTTCCATCGTTTCTGCAATCCAAGCGGCCTCTATCGCTACCGAAGTTCATGGCCTGGTCCTGGAGATCGCATTCACCTCCCTGATCACAGATAGGACAATCCAGGGGATGATTCTGGAGAAGGAACTCCATCACACCTTCGCGAGCCTTGCGGACGAAGTCTGTGTTGGTCTTGATCTTCATTCCCTTCATAACAGGCATAGCACAAGAGGCTACCGGCTGAATATTACTGCCAGTCCACATATTAAAATAATGCTTACCTTGACGCTCTTTTCTACTTCAACCAAGCACATGCGACAGTTGCCTGCGATAGAAAGACGATCATGGTAACAGAATCGGGGGATGTCTACTCCAACTAGGGCACAGGCCTGAATAAAGATAAATTGTATGCTACATGAGAATATACCTGCAGAATAGTCATGCCAGGATCAACCAAGACCTTCTTGTCATCGACAAAGACTTCGATCCTCTCAGGAGCTGCGGATGATTGGCATCGTGCAGTGACTCGGGTTTGGCTGGCCGCCCTTGCCAGCGAAGCTCCAATTCTCTGCATTTATACCTGAAAGCTATTAAAAAAATATATAAATCACAAATTAAAGATAGTATTGGTTGTAAAACCAGCAAGTTATCGAAGAAAACTCCCAATAAAATTCTATATCATAGTCTCTTTAAAAAAGCATGCGTACGAAAATGGAAATATTAATACAACCAGTTGTAAACCAATAATCACAATGCTCTGACCAGGGGCAATAATAAATAACTCTACATGGAATAATATTAAATGACCGAAAGATATACAGACCCGGAGTTAGATTATGCTTGGAATGGTCGTTAAGCGTCTGGTGCAACTGGTGCCATGTTAGGATCCATTTGAGGATTGAGCAAGGGGTCGTTGTCTTTGTTATTCTGGGCCAGTACAAAGAGGAATAGAAGTACTATCAAAGTGCCGCCAATATATATCCATTTCCTTTTACCGCCGCAACTTAGCATTGATCTGAAAAATATAATTTATTGAGAATTAAAAGTGGCATACCCTTGTCTAATGTGGGTTCTCCGTTCATATTTATTTTCATCTTCATTTCCTAAAAGTGGCTGCATATCCATGTCCTGTTTACGTCTCGCTAAAATCACAAAATCTTAGAGATTACAAGCCACCAAACCTGTAAGGAATGCGTCATTTGTAGATGGTGGAGGCGGCATGGGATAACTTCTGGATACAGGAGCCAGGACATGTTCTGCTTCTGCAGCAAAGTCAACTCTTCCATTGCCCAAGTTTAGATTAATTTGGCCATTTTTAGCTGGTGGCACTTCATACACAGCTGCCTGTGGAGGTGGATGAATATGTTCAACGTGCACTGGAGTTTTTCTATCGTATTCGGGAAGCTGAATTAATTTTATAAATAAAAAGAGAAAAGCATACCGGTGCTAAGCCCAGAGCCGGGCGTGCCCAATTTACCGTTGCCAGAAATTCATTTAATTTTAATGCAGTAATAGAAGAAGCATTTGGTTCAGGAATTATCGCTGCCCTTGAAGTGGAAGTTAATAAAATATGCGAGACGGATACTTACTTGCATGTGGGACACCGATATCCTGCAGGTGCTGTATGTGCCGGATGTGAAAATCCATAGTCTGCTAGACAGGTAGCATGGTAAATATCTAAAAATATTTCTCATCGAAAGTAGAAGAAATAGCGATTTACCTAAGCATTGAAGGCGCACACATTCGGTATCCTTTAGAGGTTTACTGCAAAGAAGGCAATTCGACTCTGCATCGGAGTCTGACAGCCAATCGGTGAAAGATTTGATCACACACTGAAACAATAAGAAAGATGCGGTATATGGAATATTAAATTAGTGTTAAAACTAAAAAAAATTGAAGAAAAATTGTACCTGTTTGTGAGATTCATTCATACAAAATTCACAGACGTTGACATTATGCTCCCTACAGAAAAGACTCGTCACCTTTCGCTTCGGGCACTTACACAATCCCATTTACTAGCTGAAAAACTGTATTTTCTTCAGGGGAAATGTAAAAAAGAGGCTGCAAGCTGTGGACAACGAGGTTACGGGAAAATCGGAAGAGTGAAGGTTTTCATTGCGTTTAAAAATAGGTGGGCGAATTAGCGAAAGTCTAGGATAATTGTTTACAAGAAACTGTGGTGAAAAGTTTACTTTTAAAGGAGATCAATAACTTTTAAGATAATTTAAAGCAAACGTTGGACAAATAGTGTGCGCACACAGTTTGGAAAAGAACGCGTAAACGTAGGTCATATCGCGTCGGGACTTTTAACATCGGCCAAAAAGTGAGTTGCCGACATAATAAACATTATATTTATGTGAAAATTACCGTTGAATACAATTCTTGGAAAAGATTTATTGTGGTTTATGTGATATACAGTAATTATGCCACAGGGTCAGTAGTGATTCGCCTGTATATAATGCCAGATATGGCCAGAGGGATACAGTAGTTCTATCAGAAATATAATTTAAAATTTCTTCGTTTTTCTGCGTCTGATAATCTCAGAACATTGCAAAAATAGTTCATTACAGTCTACAAAATAGGATGACAACCAGATTTCCTGTTTGGAAGGGCAATATACAAGTTGGCCGCCTACTCCCTGCTTGTACAAAGCATAGAGACGAATAGTCTAGAGAAGTTACGAAGCTAAGGAGATGACTGGATTAGGCTACACCGAACTCTCCAAAGGTAAAGGAAAATCCTAGAAGCTATTAACCCCTTTCAGCAAGATTTTCAGTGTAAATTTGCAGGAAATAATTGTAGTTTGATACAGCCATTCTCTGACGTCAATAATTACTGAGAAAATAAAAAATTTTACCTATCCGCTGTCCGATTATTTTCAAATATGAAAGTCTGATGCATAAGTCCCAATTCATGACTTTAAACTGAGATAATGTGCAACGTCTCTATTTCTAGCGGGCACTAAAGGCCGACTCCATCACACCCAATTACCATATTGAATCGTCTTCCTTTAAAACCTTCGAGCAACAGCCTCTCTTCATTTCGGGACACTTCTTGTTTATATGGGTTTAAAGGCCGGGACATTTTAATTAATAACAATGGTCCCGAAAAGGTTATCGTGACTGATAATTTCAATTAATTCACAAGGTTTTCGTCTCTAAGCAACGTCTCCAACCGTGAGAAGAAATTTTCAACAATTGTCTGGTATTGTGGTTTGCATTTGGGTCAGTTGACCTCTGGGCAAATTATCTCCTAAATCATACGAGACGTGCTGTCTTCTTCTTATTACATCCTCACGAGTACGGAGCTTTGCATAATCTGGATACACCCTTGCAACTTTGTTTCTACATTTGTCACATCTTTACCCCTAATTATTTCCCTTTTTGGTTGCACGCTGTAGATATTTTCAGGAAAAATGCCAAGAAGTGCTCACCAACGACACCAACGTCCCAGAGGCAAAAATCCCTTTAAAACAGCAAGACCCGCACGGTATTCAGCCGTTTACCATAAGAAATAAAGACTATTCAGAACAGAGCGACCAAACATCCCGTATAACTATTTTGTGGCCATTGTGGTAAGGCACAGTTTCTGGTGAAATCAAGATTTTTCAGATTCTCATAAACACCGCTTGCATGATCCCTTTTCTACTACGAAATATAGAGACGATCAAAGGCAATATATGTTCATAAGCACAAAAAAATGTCTAAAATTTCAGAGACATTCACAAACATTATGTTCAAAGAATATCGGAACAACTCAACGGAAGCGGCCCAAAATCAGGGAAATCAGTAATATTCTTTTTACTGTATAGCAATGGTTTTTTGTTGAAATTAATAAAGTAAAACGTTACAACTTTCCTCACACGATTTTACCTTCATTTTCTTCCATGGCGACTTCTCTCTTATTATTGTCTGCCTATGTTTCTTGTTCTTCGATGCAATCTTCTTTTCAGAAAGTCTCTTTCACGCAACAATTGCGCAACTGGGGCGGTCAAGAACTCGATGTGGTTGTAGATAACGGGAGAAGAAGCAGCTTCCCGGATCAGATAAAATGAAGGAACTCGTTTCATAAAGCGCGCTCTTAGCTTGACAGCGCATGGTTTACAAACATCTGATCGTATTGCGTGAACTGGCCCTTCGTTTGGCTGAGTTGTCTTTACCCGACCCCTCATCCTGAATTCTTCCTTTATAATTTTAGGGTAATTTTTCTACACCATCTTCATCATCAAGATGGTCGAATGGTCCAGTTCAGTATTCATGGGTGGAGGAGATTCTCGAGGTGAGATGCCAAAGTTCCCAAGACCTTTATGTTTTTCCTCCTGAAACATTCCATAATAATAGTCTAAAAAAGGCAGGGCACTTTCACAATAAGGGAAGTAGCTACGATATAATGGCGCTGTGCCGTCAATGTGGCCACAACAAACACAATGATTGCGTTCGATGACAACACTTAATTCGTGAATGCACTTCAGTATATCGCATCGATTTTACAAGCCTTTCTTAATCTGAAATAAATCTGGATGAAGTCTGTTTTAGACTCTTCTCATACCCTCCGCGGATGGTGTCCTTGATGGGATTGCTTTTGGCAGATGCTTTGTGCCATTCATCACTAAAAATTTCACGCTCTTCTTCATTTCAGCGGCGTCTCATAACTTTGGCCAGTTAGCCAAAAAGGCCTGCAGTCGTCAGAGTATCGAAATCTCTTCATAATTACCGCTTCATTCATATATCTTCATATTTTCGCCATCAGAGATAGTTTACCAAGGGGTGTTTTCCTTGTTCAGACGGAAGTTCCGCCTGTACTGAAGGGTACTCAGGATATTCTATAGAGCAGAATTCCTTTCCCTAATTTGATCCAATTCGTATAGTAGCAGCCTCCTCTACAATATTTAATCTTTAATCATATTTCAGATAGTCATCTCGGTGAGCAGGAGCCGCCTTCTTGTTCATCTCGCCCTCCTGCCCGTGTCTCTCAAGTACGTTTTCCATTTCATCTCACGTACCATTCCGCTTTTTTTTCTCCATAAAACAAAAGCTTTGCATCCACGCTCTCGAAGCAGAGACTGGTTCTCTGGAGTGCTGTTTGGCATTGCGCAATGTATGCCGCTTGAGGGAATTTGCCCGTGTGAGTCTTCTGTGTTCCGTAGAGTGTTTTCTCTGAACTCTTAGCGGGTTCCTGTTCGCTTTCACACATATCCATTACACAGACTTTTAAATGTTTCATCTCTTCCCAGTCTCTGCCAGTTATTGTGGGAAAAGTTCTCTTACCCAACGTTATTGTAATTGGCAACCTGGGTGTGGGAAAAACAACTGTCAGGAAGTGGCAAGGTGTTCATTTCCTAGGTCTTTTTTGTCCCTTCGTGGCTAGTACCTGTGACGATTTAAAATAAGCTGTTCTCTAGCCCGCTAGGCTCACCGCCTCTGCCTATCCGCCTATTGTGCTGGCTCGTTTTTGCCGCTGAGGAACGTAGCATCCGCTTTCCGCGTTTCGCGAGAAAACGCTGGCGAAAAGCTTTGGCCGGTCTTCCATCTGTTCATAGAAACAAAGCGAGAGTTCCCAAGTGAGTTTCGCGTCCATTTATCAGTTTGATTTGTTATCGATTTGCTGTTGTCATAAAGCCGAAAGTGAGGAAGTTTTGAACGGGTGTCGAAATTTCTTTCGATGCCAATTATCTGCAGAACTACTAATTTAACTAGAAGGGTATGTTTTTGTTGCGCTTTGAGTGTAATCCCGGCGTGTGCCTCTCTTTATTGCATCTTGAGCGCGTTTACCGCGTCGGATCACAGCTGTTGCTCGAAAAGCTGAGAATCAACACCTCATTTTCTCTGTTCTTCTTTTTGTTTACTAGGGATTCTCGTGTTACACAACGCGTTTAACTTTTTCCTTTTTATTTTATAAAATCAAAACAACTTGAAAATGATCTGTTCATAACTTTATTAAAGAGTTATGACTATTATTCATTCTCGTTCTTCCAATTTGAAATATTTTTCCATTTTTTCAGGGAAGACGTTACCGGTGGAGTTATACAACCTCCTATCCTGCCCCCTGGGCATCTCAGCTCAGAGCTGACTCACCTCCTCATCGGTATTTCGCCCAGAAGATAATCATTGGCAGCGCAAATAGTGAGTTCATCCAGTCCCAGACATAAAAACAATTTTTCATTGTCTATTTTTTTTCTTGGGAGGGAAATCTTAAAACTTCAAGTTTTATTAAGACGACAACCTCAGCTGGCATTGGACTTCACCCCATTCATCAATGAAAGTCGAGGAAAAATCCAATATGGATGCAGGTAAGGATACAATTCCATGGAAACTAGGGCAGTTGCCCTTATCCAAATTCAATGAGCTGTCTGATTCACATTATTTGTATGTTTACTATTTTAATTGGCATCTTTTTTAATATTGAAATTATCAGATGGCACGCCGGTTGCTTCCTCGTACATTCCTGGACTTCCTCCGGCTCATCCAAATGCATCCACTTGTTTTCCAATGGGTATGATGTCCGAAAGAAGCTGCAAACTTTAAATTTATAGATTCTCCAGCGGTAGAAGCATACATTTACGTAGATCAACAACAACCACCCACAATGTTGAATGTTCTGGCCAATTTCCAGTCCCAAAATACTATGTGCGATGTGGAATTAGAAGTAAATTTTCCGATTTTCATAAAAAGTTTGATTTCTAGGTAGATGATGAAGTTATCCCAGCGCATCGTTGTGTCCTTGCTGCCGGTATCCCCTATTTCCGGTCTATGTTCACTAGCCCCATGCTTGAGGCGTCACAGAAACGGATAAAATTACAGGTGGGTGACGAATCCTCTTATTTCCACATCGTAACTTTCCAGGATATCACATTTGAGTCTCTTCGCCTGTTGATAGATTTCGTATATACGAGTACAATTCGCATTGACTCATACAATGTTCAAAATCTTCTGTTTGCTGCGTCAATACTTCAGGTTCCTTTTATTTTTGTTATATTTTCATATAAATAATTTAGATGGATAATGTTTGCTTAGCTTGTCAGCAATTCCTCTCTAGATTTCTAACAACAGCTAATTGTTTATCAATTCGTCAATTTGCTGAGCAATATAATTGCGTCGATCTTCTGGAAAATACTGATGACTTTGCTGTTGATAATTTTTCCGTAAGACCAAATGTCAAGATGCTAACGGACATTTAGGAAATCCGCGGCATGGAAGAATTTTTTGCCATCCCGTTCAATCATCTACGCGATCTAATCAAGCGAAGTGATCTAAATGTGGAAACCGAGGAAGAAGTATCAATTTCTTTTGTTGTTTTAGCGTTTTTAGGTCTTTGAATCGACTGTTGCTTGGGTTGGAGCTGATGAAGAAAATAGAATGAAGTATTTCTCCGAGCTTCTGACTTATGTTCAACTTCCGCAATTGCGTCCTTCCTATTTTTTAAAGGAAGTCATGTCTCATGCTTATATCATGGTAATGGTCTTCTCTACTTTGTCACCTAAAGTAATTTAGAACAGCCAAAAATGCTTCAGTATTATTATGGATGCCCTAACTGAAATGGTTTCCTATGGACACGATTGCGCCTTACCGCAAGCATTCGCCGAATGTTCAAATGAATACGCAGCAGGACAAACAGTACAAAATTATTACATTATAACTTTAGCCTCAATTTACAGTCCGAAATGAAGGTGTCAATCTCAGTTAGGAAGAATTCCCGACCACGAAAATCTACTGCCGGAGTGATCTTCTGCGCTGGCGGAAGAGGTACATTAATCTTTTTACTAGCTTTTAGCATTTGCAGGTACTCTGGGTGACCCGTTCAGAAGCGTTGAAGCTTATGACTGGCGAAGGAATCGGTGGCTGGCTGTGCCTGAAATGACACAACAACGGCGACATGTTGGCGTGGTCAGTGTGAAGGGAAAGTTGTACGCGATTGGCGGCCACGATGGGCAGAGCCATCTGGCAACGGCTGAAGTATTCGATCCAGTAGCAGGGGCATGGCGACGGATAGCTCCCATGAACACAAGTCGCCGGTAAGAGATCCATTTTCCATTATAATTCGTTTGCAGAGGAATTGCCGTAGCAGCAATTGGCGAGGCTATTTTTGCCGTTGGCGGGTTGGATGATCAAACGTGCTTCCAGGCAAGGATTTTCACTTTTGTTTCTATTCTTGTCTAGACCGTCGAGCGCTACGACATCGAGTTGGATACCTGGACAGAGGTTGCTAAAATGCATATCCAGCGGGGAGGTGTTGGCGTCACCGCATTAGATAAGTATCTCTATGCCGTTGGTGGCAATGACGGGACTTCCTCTTTGGACTCATGTGAGCGATATGATCCACTCCTGAATAAATGGAAGATGATCAAACCCATGAGCTATCGAAGGTAAGTATAAAGAGATAAAATCTAGTGCCTATTTAGAGCTGGAGCTGGTGTTTGTGTCATGGATGGATATCTCTATGCCCTCGGTGGATTTGACGACAATTCACCGTTGTCAACTTGCGAACGATACAATCCAAAGACAGATACTTGGGAAAATCTTCCAACTATGGGAAGTCCTAGAGGTTAGAGAGCTGTTTCTCATTTAATGAGTTTTATCCAGGAGGTGTGGGTGTCGCTTCAATGGGAGGATATCTCTATGCTATTGGAGGACATGACGGTACTCGATACCTCAACACAGTGGAATATTTTGATCCTCTGATGGGATCATGGGAACCTGTAGCCGAAATTAAAGAATGTCGTGCCGGAGCTGGTGTAGCTTGGGCCGACTGTAGGTAAATCTAATTCCTGTGTACTCATAATAATATGTCTTTCTAGTATAAATCAACTAATCCGGCCACATCAAGAAAGTGGCTATGCTCCAACCGGTGGCTCCCAGTGCATCTAGTCTTGTACCTATTCGTGATAGTATCTCCTAGCTTTGCATTTTCACTTCTGTCATACTATTCCCCTTTTTGTGATTGAATGAGTTTCAGCTAGAAAACAGTTTTTCCCTATCTCTCTACAGCTACGTCATCTCAAATTATTTCCCGTGCCATATTTCTGGTGATTTTCAGAATAAAATTTTAATCAGTTACGGAACTCTAAATAGTATATACCACCATTAGCGTTGTTGTTGTATTCGTTTTAGCTATTTTCAGCTGAGCTCCAGAATTTGCATAATTGTCATATATATGAGCTCTGACGGGTGAAATGCTTCTAATTAGGCGTTTTTATGAAAGAGAGGGAGATGTAACAAGCCATTTGACACATCAAATAGAATGATCATATCCGGCTCCTAATTTGAAGTCATCTATTTATCTAACCCATAATTAATCAGTACCTAATCTCTTGATTATTCTGCTGTGCTTAGTCTTTCTGTCCCTTTCTTTAAAGTGAAAATTATTAGAAATATAAAGGAAGCAAACTATTAACCTTCTCTTCTTCTCGGTTCACGCGTTCTCACCTGGACTGTTGGACTAACAGTATTGTTTTTTCTATGACATCAGTGATTTTTCATGTTACAAAACGACATGTTGGCTATTCTAATATCTCCGCATGATTTACGATAATCTGAAGGCCTGCGGAAATTGGAGCTATCAGCCATCGTCACCTTATTTGATGGGAGAGAGCTGCTCAAGGTTCGTTTATTATGCAACTTTGCAAATCCCGGAAGATCGACTTGCGATTCGAGTCTGTTGGCCTATTCTGCAGATTTCCAAACATTGTTCCCAGTAAGGGATCAGTAGCATCATGTGATTTTCTTCCTGCACATCCTGTCCTTAATTATCCTACATAGCACAATATCCTCAATTCGTTTATATAATATCCAGATCAGGTAGCAGCCACCCTTTCTTATTCTGAATTTCTGGTACAAAGTGCCCTGCTACCTGTCTTGACTTTCTCATAATCTTTTCTGGAAAAGCTTTGGTAAACAATTGACATGTCCTAGCTTTCTCTGTGCCTATGTGGGAAAAGCACAGGAAGCACCCCCTATGTTACTGTCCTACCAATAGTGATCAGAATGATAGTTTAAATTTGGGCCCAGGGCAGTTTGATTCCTTTTTTACACAAAACTGTCTGTTTCCGTAAAAACATGGGCATCCTGTTTGTGAACTACAGTCTTTGTCGATGTTGGCTGCCTCAACCAAAGAACCAGACTCGGGATCATTTTCAGTCTCTCACGGCTCAAATATGATATAATTTGAATTAGGGCGGAACCAGCTTTCTGAGAAGATATAATCTTATGATGTGTATCTTTTTATTACGAGGGCGGCATCCTCCCAGAAACCTATCAAAGATAAGAAAGTTTTTTGCTCTCAAGACGTCTTAACCATTTCCGATCTGAACCTTGTTGAAATTCGCGGGTCTTATCGGAGACGCTTCCTGAAGAGCCTATCATACCACACTAGCACCTTTTCTCACTGTTCACGCACATCACAAGACGGACTTCTATTTCTACCAGTATAAGAGGAGAGGCCCAGTCAACAAGTTATTATCCTGAACTGTTTTGCTGTTTTGTGATTTTTACACCTACTGTACTATAGAAGAAAAAAAGGGAATGACCAGCTGAATGCTTCCCTATTTTTACCATGTCTAGTTTTGTTCGTTGTGTTGCATTTGACTTCTTGAGAAATTCACATGGACTGCATGAGGAACCGTTTATTAATGCTTCACAATCCTTGATGGAATATCCTCCTGATAATTTACACCTGTGCCGGTATGAATATTTCCATTAATATTGCGTAGACCAAAGTGCACCTCACCTTTAACCTCAATACACCCTCAATTGCGTGGAATTTATCAGCAAAGCGAACTATTAGTCAGGATCATTTTTTGCAATATGAACATAAACCAAAAAATGAATGCCCTCATTAAGAGGGTGGAACATGATTAAACATACTTTTTTTCCGGCTTCTCCACCCTCTCAGTTGGCCAATGAAATTAGTTTTCTTAACTGATCGCTCAGCGATATAATTGTTTCGTGCAGCGTTTAATTATAAATCTTTTTGCAGCTGGTAGCTAATCCTGCAGACTTCCGCTTTTTATAAGTAATAAATACTGTCGTTACAGATGCATGATGACTCCTCCCGCTACACCAGAGATTCTTGTGGGCGGATCAAATCGACCTCTAGCAGTATCTACTGCTTTATTTGGGATGACTTTATTCCTTATTTATTTGATTGTTCTGTTTCCACGGCCTTTTTTATTCTCATCTGAAAGGACGGTGGGTTAATCTTTTTTGTTTTAAAGACTTCTTTAGATGGTGGAAGCTCTTCCGCCTACTGTTCCATTTGCTCCTACACTACCTCCATCACAGCCTAAAAAGATTGAAACCCCAAATTTGTACAAAAATCTCAACGACACTTATAGCAGAACACAAATTCCTCTTTTTAACATACCCTACCTCTACAAAACACGGATAAAACTATTCATGCCATGGAAACGGTTAGTTTTATTGTTGAAATTATGACAAAAGTTCAGGAGCCTTGACTACGGACAGAAAAATTGGACTACGGAAGGATACAGTATTATGTATTTCACAGTAAAAAAGACAAATCAACGATTGCAGGTAATGAAATGTACGACAGATGACTATTTCCAGGTCCATTGTGTGAATCTTCACATTGGAGAAGTGTTCATCCATGATGATTTTGAAAGAAATATCACAATAACCGAGGTACAGTAATCCGAAGCAAGTAATTCCAAAAGTTTTAGATATCTAGAGATTATCCTCACGTACTAGACATCCATACAGAACATGAACTGATAGAAAATATGAACTACTCGCTGCATATTCATTATACTGGAAGAATTGTTCAAGGCAAAGAGAAGGCAGGACTACACACTTCTGTATACAGGGATGGCCCAGAAATAAAGTAAGCCCCAGCAGGGAACATTGTCATCTGTTATAGGCATACGGTATCCACCCATTGCCAGACACAAGAGGCCAGAAGCGTTTTGCCCTGCCTAGATATTCCAGAAGCCAAAGCCAAATTTCTATTAACTTTGATCCATCCTGGTGGGACAAATGCTGTGGCAAATGCGAGAGAGATTGCCCGTAGCTTTAATGGGTAAGAGGATTAGATACTACATGAAGAGTTTCTAGGGAATGGACCACAACTCAATTTGAACCTTCTCCGCATATGTCCAGCTATTTATTTACCTTCGCTGTCAGTGATTTCCCCTTTATTGAGACGACTTACAAGGACATCAAGGTGGGATAAAGAACAAATTACAGTAACCTGTATTTAGATCAGAATATTTGCTCAAAAATCAAATATAAACAATGTTGGACTAGCTCTGGAAACAATCCCAGTAATCATTGAGTATCTCGAAAATTATTTTTCTATTCCTATTCCTCTCAATAAATTGGGTGAGTTTATTTATTAGCTAAGATCTTCCGTGCAACCGCTTGCATCCAACCCGTATGGACATTGTGCTCTCTTCCTCGGATATTACTCAAAATTACTACCTGTAATTCTTTTAGTGCAATAGGAAAATACTGTCATACCTGTGCCCCTCGCGTAATAGCATAAGCTTCTGATCCAGATAGAGAACCCGTGTGATAAAGAGATCCGTCGTTGCCTGAATTACGCACTTCTATTTTTGGAAAAGTGTTACCTATCTGAATTCCTCTACCGTATGCTCCTAGAGCAAAAGATCTTGTGGCTACTAGGGAATATTCCCCTCTTCTTCCTCTTTCCAATTCAGCAAACAATTTTGCCACTTCTTTTGCACTGAAAACCCATCCAGTAGCAGCATCCAAGAGTTTTGGACTCCAGTGATTGTAAGGGCTGGCATTGTCTTGTGAATAATAGGTGACCTAAAGCAATATCTTGGAGTTCATGCGCAATTACCTCATTCATTCCTGGAGTAACATCTCCAATCCTTCCAATTATCCCGATTGGTTTCAACAGCACAGTTTGTATAAATTCCTCGTACGTCGTACCAGTAATCTGTTCTATGACTCTGCCCAGAAACATATATCCAATATTGGAATAGGTGAAAACATCTCCCGGTCTCCTAACAATCGCATATCCGGTAACTAATCTTTTGACCAATGTCTTATGGTCAGTCTCGTTCCTGCACCAATGCCCTTTTTATAAAAACAGCTGTGTAAATTACCTATTGAATTCATAGCGCTGAAAATGGCTCCAGCCACCTGTTGCATGTTCTAAAAGATGCCGGATCTTGATTTGCTTTAATGATTCATGAACTGAATATTGGTGGAGAATACCTAAACTATTTTCGGTCATTTTAAGGATTAAAAATAAGTGCCTCGTTCACCGAATACTATAGCATCTAGGGATAGAAGCTTCTTACTGACGAGTTTAGCAATTCCCATAGCAGTTACCACTTTGCTTATAGATGCTATCCGATATTCACTGTATGGTGTAGCCTGTAAACTTTGCCATTTAATCGCTGTTTAATCATACTTGTTTATGTTGCCTAATGTCCGTATATCCGTAGGCTGCCTCATATAGAACCTCAGAATTATTTAAATAACAAATAGAAATTGAGGGAATATCGTATATTCTCATCTAAACATAAACTTTCATCTTTAATTTCCTTCTCATACTCGTGACACGATGATTTCATCAAGTTCCCTCCATTCTTTGGGATTTCCCTGGCTTTTCGATATCTGACGTCCTTTCCATGTGAACTGCTTTCCTTGCCAAAGCATCCACCACATTAGTTGATCTTTCTTTTTCTTGGGGATCACACTAAGTGCCACTGGATGCATGTCAGTGCCATTCATCCCAGAGAGGACATCTTCTAGAGAACGACCAAGTTGCAGTCGATACCTGAACTTTCCTGTTCAATTGAACTTTTCCTGTATTTGACTGACCTCACCTGACGCCGAAGCCTTTTCTCCAAATTCCTAGGGCTACCGTGCTATTATTAAAATCAAACACCTGCAGCAGGATCAATTATGTAAAAGGGCAAAAGTTACCTGCCAACAGTCTGGATAATATCCAGCTCTACCAAGATTATTGTCAGAATCAATCGCCTCTGGAAGAGGTTGCATGATAATTTCAAAGTGCTGGAGAGGGGCGATAGGCCGTTGCCAAACAGCGCTAAAGTCCTTGTGATTTTGCTGTTTGGGCTTACTTGAAGGTTTGATGGTGAGGATCAAAGCAAAAATAATTGGGCTTCATAAACTGGAAGGTCATAATGTTGGCTTTAGTCTGCAGCTCTTCTATAGTAACGTTTATTGCCAGTTCAGAAAAGCCTGGATAGGGTTCCTCGTTGATGACGAAGTAGGTAACATTGACATATCTATAGCTACAGACGGAGTGAATAGTCCTAGTTTGAGAGAGTTGTTTTATAATATCGGAGGAGGCATGGATAGTAGAAAAGCCATTAGATGGTACTGCCAGAAACTGAGGATATAAGGAGGATTCATGAGTAGGGAATAAATGATGTCCTTGAAATTCTGTGAAGACTATGATTTGGCGACCAACCTGAGGCAAATTTGGTAGCCCAGAGATCGTTTAATGAGACAAGACGTAGTTGAGAATGGCATACTGTTGAAAGAATTTTCAACAGCAGCACTACCCGCAGCATCCACAGGGCAAGAGTAAATTAAGAGACACGCTTACTCAACCGAGGCCCGACTAGAAACCGGATGGCTTTCGCTTCGTGTAGATTTCAGCTGATTTCATCTTGAACGACTGTTTTTGAACATGCGACGATAGCGGTCAAACCAGATGATACAGCAAGCGCGACGCAATCGGGGGACCTCTTTTTTCGGAATACGTCGAGAATCTAGCTTCTTGTCTTGGAACAAATCTCAGGAAAACCTGAGGCAGCTTTTTTTACCGATCAAAGTGCCAATTAGGATCCGCGTCATTAATCATGTTTGAAAATGTTTCTGATCCGCTGATCGCATTAATAGGTGTCGCTGATCAATTTCCTTGTAAAGGCTTGTATAAACAGCTGAACTCAATAAAGAACAGATTTTCAAGTATTTTCCATAGAGATAAATCATCCTGCCTTCCAATGTTTGACTAATCTCTGTCTGTTCCACTGCCACACCCTGGAACAAGTCGTCAAGGGCATAGAAACTGATAAACGATGATTTATGAGCTTTTCAATCTACATTCCTTTCAGATATCCATGAAATTCCTCAATTAACGGTCCGCGCAATGGAAAATTGGGGACTAATCACTTCCCAAGCGAAGGGCCTACTTTATAATAAGAACACTTCCTCCGCAGCTGATAGATACAACGTGGTAATTACAATGGCCCACGAAATTACCCACCAGGTACCTAATTTAAATATTCAATATAGTACTGCTTTCAGTGGTTCGGAAATCTCGTCACGATGAAATGGTAAACATTCAATGTACCCATTATTAACGTACAGCATGTACCCGGCTGTGTATTTATGCAAAGAGAAAACTTCCGAGTAATGATCACTTTTTCAGGTGGAACAACCTTTGGCTAAATGAGGGATTTGCTACAATGATTGGCACAAAAGTTGCAGCAAAACTGGGGGAGTTCCAATGGGTTAGAGCATCCAAATACAGTACGCGGAATTTGTAGGATGTCATGCCAAAGTTAGCTCAGCAACTACGACAGCAAGTAGGAGCTCCCACAGCCATAAGCCGTCCTGAATTGCCTACTTTTCCACCAAATCAAATGTTTGATGAAGCTTACCATAAACCCTCGATTATTATGAGAATGGTGGAAAGAATTGTCGGAGAAGAATCCTTCCGATTGGGAGTGGTCCGTTTTCTTAAAAGGTTTGCATATTCCAATGCAGATCATGAAGATTTAATGGAAGCCCTCTCCTAGTAAGTATTTTCCAAGGTGGCCACAAAAATCCTTTCAGCGCCCATGACTCATCCTCCGGTACGCAGCTGGCGGGGCAGACTTTCTCTTTGACAAATGTCATCGAACAATGGATCTATAACCATGGGTATCCTGTGATATCACTGAAAATGAGGGAAGATGGCTTGGTTGTTGCTTCGCAATCACCAGCATATGTAAAGTCACGTGCATAGTGGAACAAAAACTATTTAAGAAAGGACCCATTCAAAAATTTGCAAGACAGCAGTGGACTATTCCCCTATTTTTGAGAGATCCGATTACCAACGAGCAGAAGGTCGAATGGCTTGGAATCAATAAGACTGCGGTATTCGATATTGGAGATAATATCGTCCTGGACGCCAATGCTAACGCATTTGCGAGGATTTATTATGACTCGCAGCTGTATCAAAGGATAGGAAATGCATTGAGAAACAACCATGAACTTGTTCCTTTGAATTCGAGGCACTATATTCACTGGAAATTTAGTGAGCAATTTTTACAGAGGAAGGTTGTTGGATGACTCCTTTACTGCAGCTGAACGAGGAGAAACCACTTACCAAAGTGTCTTTCAAATTGTCTCGTATTTATACAATGAGGTACCGCACATAATTAAAATACAAATTTTGTACAGACAAACTTCGGTCCTGTGGCTATCTTCCATGCGCATTTGGATTTCCTCAACAGTCGCCTCACTTTCCATGAGAAGTTCTACCTTCTACGGGTTCGGGTATTATTTTACTTTTCAATTCCTGTACAGAATTATGTTGCCGCTGTTTTGGGTCCGGCCTATATCCGACATAAGAAAACTGCAACTGGCGAGCTGACAGAAGGAGATGAGCAGTATGCCCGTTATGTTCTCAACTTATTATGTTTTAGTCTGTTTGATGTTTTATGTCGACGAATATGTTATGCTGGCTTCCTCCCCTGCGTGACTGAAGCAAAGGAAGCCGTGGAAAAACTCAAGCAAGGGTGTGGACCAAATCCTTTGAGCTCTTCCTGCAACAGGCAAGAAATAAGACTTCGCATAATAAACAAGGGATTGCAGGATACCAAAGTACCTTAGACGTTGTTACTATTCTGCTTCGGTAATGTACGGAGAGCAGGATTCATTCGACTATTTCTATGAACATCATCTTACGGAGGAGGATACAGACGAAAAGTTTTATCAATGGATGGGAATGACCGCTAGCAGTAAGAAAGAAAATATCTGGAAGTAAGCCAAAATAGTAACAAAATAATGTTGTATACAGAA
The DNA here is from genome assembly GCA_964036215.1 of Oscheius sp. DF5033. NCBI lineage: Eukaryota > Metazoa > Nematoda > Chromadorea > Rhabditida > Rhabditidae > Oscheius > Oscheius sp. DF5033. The sequence goes on from OZ038413.1 coordinate 6,404,513, forward strand.
GTTGGGATAGAATTGTATTCGACAATTGGGACACGATGACACCACTAAAACTAACGTATCATGGTGCTGAATATTCAAAATATTACCCCGCCAATCACCATTTCGTATCCTATATGACAGAAAAGATTGAACTGATTGTTGAACGGTAAGCTAGGTGTGGCTTTGCCATAAACATTCAGATTTTAGCGCTGATATGCAAGAAATTTTTATTCTGTTAACTACAACGCTTCGAACATTATACAGCTCTTCAGATAAATCGGAAGTAAGCGGTTTAGGGTTATATTGCAGAGTTATAGTATGAACATCTGGTAGCGATAGCGAAGAAGAAGCATCCATCACTAACCGCTTCGACCTTTGCAAGAGTTGAGGCTGTGGATCACTTCCGAAATCATCGTGGGGAATCTATAGCTCAAGCTCTTACGGAACAGCTGGCTATACTTCCACCCCAACCGATGTTTTTATAATCTACAAAAAATTCGGGTTCTCATCAGCGGGTCATTAATGTTCAAAAAGCTGGACTGATGCTGGCTATTGTTTGTGATATATTGCGTGTATATACTGACCACATCATATCCCCATCTCTTTGGATGATCTCATTTTATGCGGTAAGACAAAATGTTTCTGGTAAATATTTATTTTTCACTCTGTTACCAGCAATATGAGATTTTAAGCAGTACATAATAAAACCTGAGTAAAATTGTATTGTTGAATATTTGAACAATAATGTGAAAGACATTTTTAGAACCAGCCGCGACATTTCTTAGCACCACATCTGGAAGATATGCATCAACTATATAGAGGGTCGCTAACGTACTTGCATTCAGTAAACTCATCACTGGGTTTCTTTGCGGATAGCGGCACCCGCGGGTGGTAATCAAAGGTCAGCTCCTCACCCGCTTTGATATTTCTCTTGGCGACATGAATGATCCGATAGACCTTGTCCTTCCCTTGATATCCGCCTTCCAACACGGAAACCATCATCATACTTGGATCACAGGAATTGTTGCAGAATCTCTGCAGTGTTCTGTAATTCTCACAGTAAACTGGTTTGAAATAATCTTACCCGTACTCCTCCCCATCCCAGGTTAAATAATCTTCTGCCAACGGGAAACTGTATAGTTTACATTTTTCACTTTCTGCATAATAATATACCTAAAAATATTGAGGTATGATATAAAATGCCACGTACTAATCCTTTGTGCTCCGCAATGATTGTACCCGCTTCAGCGTCTTCCAAAGCAACGAGGGAGTATCCTCGGTTAGCTGTACAAACCACACCTAATGAAATGGTCTTAGGACACTGAATAAAACCAATTAGAAAACTTGGAAGAACATACGGAAGGGATCCTCTGGAGACAGTTCTTTTCAGGGCAAATGTTTTTGGGACAGCTTCGAGCATAGCTAAATAATAACTGTGGTCTGCTTTTTCATCTAAATTTACTATCCATCCCTGTGACGAAAATAACCACCAGGAGGGAGAAGTAACATAACACCGTTATTCTCCCTAACTGTACAGAGAAAATGCTCTGGAGTCATATCGTCATGGATCTGAATAGCCTAATGCTGGTAATTATACAACCCTTACAGGTCGACAGGCGATGCATATATCTTGGCAAAAACACTTGCATGGATTATATTGGCTTTCAAGTTCATCTAACAACGCCCTGGCCTTTTTGGAGTAACAGTTCTTCAAAATAATCTGGACGAAAGGAAGTGAGAACTGGCCTGTCCAATTAAAGACGTGAACGGATTGATTCCGTTTTTGGAGGGACTAAATAAAATATAAATTGTAGTATAAAACACCTACCTTTCGAAAATATATCTCCTGAAGGATCAATGCTTTCTGGAGGATGACATTATCTTCGACAACTGCCTCAACATCATCATCATCGGGAGATTTCATCTTGCAAAACAACATCGCCTTCGCTTTCTTTCGAGCATTTTCATCAAAACGCTGTAAGGTCAATTTATTCAAATAGTAGGGAAAACGAACTGTCTGATGCTCGATTATAAGTCGATCCAGGTCCTCTATCTCCAATGAATCACCTCCCAATAGTTCTACAATTCTTTTCAAATCATTTTTGAATTTTTGAAATGTAGCATGCTAAAATGGTCTTGAGAAAGAATAATATTTGATTACCAGGGAGGGATAAGTGTTAGAAATAGTTTCTGTAGACGTCCAGACGTACTGACCATTATGACAGAACATTATTTCCTTCAATATTATAATGTTGAAAAGGTGACCTTACTTCGGACTGAGTATCAAAATGCCTGCAATTCAAGATGGTAGGAGGTGTGCGGGGCACCGATTTTGAAGGCTGTAATGTATAGAATTAGTAAACATTATTCTCCTCATATAGGAAGCTCCAATATAGCCACAAGCTGAATATTTGTTGAGTGTGAGTTTTTGAATCGATCTACTAATTCATGTCATTGTTTACATCTTTGCAAATAACAGAATAAACCAACCTGACTCTTCATTTTAGTCCTAGGCTATGGAATTCGTTGTCGAATCATTAGTTGGCTGAAAACTAGAAGAGTTAAGGATAAGTGAGAAAGACTTGAGAGAAAAACGTTGCTTTGGAGACTGTTCGGGAAAAGGCGGAACATGAAAGGAATATTATTTCTAAATACACCAGATGCCGCAATATCAGCATGCTGGATACAATTTTTCGATTAATGCAATCTCCTTGTTGCTCACTGCAACATGGAAAAAATGGATTGCGTTAGCGACGCGCAATCACTGCCCTACTTTAGGGGGTGGGGCCATGATAAGATCACATATGATCGAATAGATCAAAATTGTTGAAGATGATATTGCAGCCCCAGAGATGTGACCTGACCTCGGATCAGAGGAGCACGCGATCTGCACAGATGGCAAACAGGAACAATGCTCAGCATATTGATTTCTCAGGAATCTTTTGGATGATTTAAAGGAACTAGAGTATTATAAAACAAAATTGCAATTATTCACTACTGGCGAAAATATAAACAATGACAGGCGACTGGCCGACTGGCGAGAAAGTAACAACGACGGTGTGTGGTCATGACGCTGCTATCTCCGTAGTACGCAAAATTCTCGCACAGCTCACACAGCTCACGACCTCCCTACGCACGCACTGATATAAACAGAACACATAGGTCAACTATTTACCACCCTACTCACTTTGACAAGTGTTCCTCAGTTCTGAAGGTCATCGATACAGCGACCATATGTTGACAAGTGTGCGTAAAGGGTTCGCCTGCGATCAATGGGCAGCCAGCCAACAGCCGTCGGAAAACAACCCTAGTTTCTGGCGCTTTCAGCTTAAATTTCCCATGCTAACTGAAATCTTCTCAGAGTTATAGACTCTAGAGGATCATCTGTATATCTGTCTTTGAAAAGAAGCTTTTCTGGGTGAAACAGTCCAATTTTTCGGGTAATTATACCCAAAATCTTAAGTATATTACCATAGTTGCTGCATATTCTCTACTGCTGACAATATTTGGTCTTTTTCCCGCAAGTACAACATGTTCCCAAATATTTTTACTTTCTTTTTATGGTCGGCAAAGTGTAATGCACTCGCATTTCCCCGCCGAACCGATTGCCCTGCTTTGTTTATTTCCCACTGGCCTATGATGTTGTTCTCCACTTATTTCTTTTCGTTAATGTCGCTCGTTTTTTTCAGTTGCCTATGAGCACCCTTTCATACTCGAAACATTGTTTAAAAACATATTTTTCCTTCCTGATTACTCAGGTCTGTTATTGTGTCTTTGCAGGCGTAAACAAGAGAAATTGAAGATCGTTTAACCTCAAAGCCAGCTAGTTCTTACGAAATAGCTTCCAGACTCGTCAAAACATGCCCAGAATCGACGCCCAAAACAACAAACATTGCCCTTCCAGATTGTTTACCCCAAAGCGAGGCATTGCCATGGCATCCCTCCCGCTATATGCCCGCTCTTTGCGAGTCTTCAAACTTTCTTCTAATATTTTTTTTCGATTTCAAAATGTGCATTTCCAGCCATGCGGCTCTTACTTCTGCTTAGTTTGGTAGCGTTCGTCCACGGTCAACAGCTTTGGAATGCGCAAAATTATCCAAATCCTACCAGAGGACAGTTTAAGGTAATAATTGGCCTTTTTATAATAAGGATATCCTTCAGGAGTGTGGCATGCTTACGACTTCAAATATCTGTGATCCTGATGGCATTTTAGACGTTGCTAGTAGAAATCGTTTGGATTACGAATTAAAGCAGCTAGAACGTCGAACCAGCCAGGTCGGTTTATTCATCTGCTTTATGTTTTTCTGTTTCAGGCAAATGGCCGTAATTTCTGCGAGAAAAAAGGTGTCACGCCAGCAATGGCCATTGCAAAGCGTGTTCAGGGTGGCCAAACGCAGGTAATTTCCTAAACAGATTTTTTGTTAACCAAATTTATAGGATGTCAAAAACATGGCTAATAATATGCTGCGTACTTGGGATCTAGACCAGCAATGTAAGAAGTCTATCGTTATTGTAGTTTCAATCGATGACGCTAAGTTCTGGGTAGCTCGTGACGACAAGGTTCCTGTATATGCGGATGAATTTACACAAATATTCCAAAAACACGTGAGTTTTAAGATAATCACAGTTTATTTTATAATTTTAGGCATCTCTTTTAAAGAAAAAACAATATACTGAAGCTTTGAATGGTATTCTGCAAAGCACCTGGTATTTTGCCATCTATGTCAATGTTTATTTTGGATTTTTAGGGAAACTGCCCTAAACAAGCAGGGATCTCTTCAGCCATCTCCTGGTCAAGGTGGTGGTCGGCAACAGCCTACTCCTGGATTTGGAGATACTGGTGGACGCGGAGGTACATTCTATGAATAGCTAAGCAAACTTTTTTAGGTGGAAAACCATTCAGTATCCCCAGCTGGATATGGATTGCTCTTGTTTTTATCGTAATTCCCACCCTTTGTTGTTGTTGCTGCCTTTATTGCTGCTGTTGTCGTGGAAAGGGAAGTTCAGCTCCTGCAGGAAGACAGCCAGTGCCCCAGGATTATCCAGCGGGTCAGCTTCATTAACTTATTTTCGAAATGATTATTTAGGCGGAGGAGGTGGTGGTTTTCCTCCAAATCCAAGTGGCCCCACTGGCGGTGGTGGTCGATTTGGTAACTTTATGTCGACGTTAGGAGGCGCTGGAGTTGGTTCCATGCTGGGCAACTTGCTCTCTAACCGTAATCGTGGTGGTGGAGGTGGAATGGGAATGGGTGGAATGGGAGGAATGGGTACTGGAGCCTACGGAGGTGGTGATTACCAAGGTTTGCATGGAAATTGCACTTTTGCAGTAGATTTTCAGGTGGAGGAGCATACCCCGCACCTCCTCAGCCAGTGATTGACGACAATGGAGAAGGCGGAAAGGGTCTCTATCCTTCAGTTTCCGTTAAAGACGAAGGAGGCGGTGGTTCCTGGGCCTAAATACTGCATTTGCGGAGATTTTGAAGCGAATCTCATGAGAGCTTTATGCAAGAATTGTAATATTGAGAAACTAATTTGCAATAGCTTCTATATATCCTCTTATTAATTGTGTACAGATTGCTCGCTTGTACAATATGTCGAAAAAAATATACAATACACGTAATAAATACAATGAGTTCAGTCGGATTTCAAAACAAAAAGGAATGGGTTCAATTGTTCTGGTCGCTTCGCCGGAACCCTGTTGATCTCTGAAAGCCATTGTCTTCTGACCAAAGATGATGGCTCACCCGGTGCTAGGCACTGCTTCCATTCAGCCGGACTTAATCGTCTATTTTTGTCAAGATCGCATGTTTTAAATAAATTTCGACTGCAACGCCGTACCCGTTTCCATTGAAGGAGCAATGATTTGTATGGTTTCCATTCAGACCTCTCAATCATCTGAAAGAAGATACAATAATTCGAATTCCCAGAAGTTACACGATGCAAATTAGATATCTTACACTTACTTTATTCTTATTAATATCCAGTTGGTTAAACTTCCACTGAATTGCAGTGTCTCTGCCAACTTTCGTCCTAGTATTATTTCCTAAAATGGACATTTCTTCCAGAAGGTAAAGTCAATACCAGCCATGATCATTTCTGTCTTTAGAGAAGCTGCCAATCGCCTGAGGAATCTGGTCCTTCGCATACCAACACATTCTAAATGGGAAATGGCTGTTTACGGTACTACGTACTTTCTCGTTTTTTTTCCCTCTTTCTAATCAGCTCCGTTAGGCATTTTGGCTTGTCAATTAAAGTCGTGGATCCAGGGATAGGTTCACCTGTCGTCACGTGTACACACCAGCAATACTTCGTCTGGTCGTGGCATTGTACGGCCTGGTATAGCCTGGAATCCATGGTTGCTTTAGTTCTTACAAAAACTCACGTGGTATTTTTCGACGAGCATATGGGAACATAAACCATAATATCGCCTTCATTTTTCCTAGCTAGACTTTTAGTTCGTTGTGATAAACAATCTATTTTGTGATCTGAATTAGATTTAAATTATTTTGATGCCCTGCCACTCACTTTTTGATTTATGCTGTGGTGAGATCTCAAAATGAGCATCGGCTAACAAAACTTTAGATAGGCCTAAATAGGCATAATATTGAAACGGGAGCTTCTTACCGTAACCAGGATCCTTACCGGACGGTAGATTTAATATAGAATATTCATCTATGGTTGGGGCTGCGGCTGTCACAATGAAGAAGGATATCAACTGTACAGTTGTAGCCGCAACCCTACATTTCATCTGTAAGGTATCCATTTAGGGCAATGTTGTTGGACCAGAGGTATATAAAGTGCACATGAAAATGCCATCCCCGCTTAGAAGACAAAAAAAGGACTTTGCCCGTTATAACGAAGCGTACACAACTATAAGATGGTTCAAATAATCAGGATTAATAGAGAAAAGTATTTTGATGAAAGTACGATTTTGGCAAAGTGCAGGAGATCCTTGTTATTAGGGTCATTATGCTGAAGAAAACACGATGACTCATAGACGGGATACCAGGAAGACGAGCAACATAGACGAGTAAGATCAGCTGAGAACCCATAGTTAGAAGTTTCCGGGCAAACACTTTGTGACCACACTTTGTGGATGGTTATGGAAGGCAAACAACGACACTCCAGGCATTGATTTCTGTTACAAAAGAACCTAACTAAGAGAGCACATAAAGATTATTATTTAAAGTGGGAAAGAAACAGAATCCGACCTTGTTGATGCCAGATTGTAGAAATACGCGACCAGGTCATCAATTGAGGTGCGTGTCGGATTGGTAGCAAATGGTCGATACAAGTGCTTCTGCAAGAGACCATGCCGAATCCTCGTTAAATCACAGTCGGCTCGTAAAAAGACGTCGAAATGACTGCGCGGCCACAGCGCCGAACACCTCGTGCTGCCTCATGAAGGTTGACAGCGCCATGCTCTGAAGGCTCTAAAGGCACAGAAGGCCGTACCGCGGAATTATAAACTTTATGCAAAAAGACAAAGGAGGGATAGAGAGGATCCACCCAGATTGTGGTTACATTAGGGAAAGGGATATATCCCCATGAAACTGAATACGTTTGCAGACACAATCAGAAGTCGTCACAGGGAAGTTTCGCTAAAAGCTCAGAGATGGTTCGCGAAGGCGGTCGGTGCCTGTTATTGTAAATATTATATGATATATCGTTAACTGAAAACTTGATAAATAATTTAATTAGCTGAACATCAAGCTATAGAAATTTCTCTTGTAGAATATTGTAATCTGAACGGAGAACACAATGCGTGTTTTAAAATACGAAGTAAACTTTTAAAGATGTTGCGTAAAAATGGCTGGAATTCGTAGTCCGACAAGAGGTAGACAAACTGAGGAAAATGAGCAATGACGCTGCTCGTTCACAACAGATCACATCCAAACTTTTTTTCAACTTTGGCCCTATTTAAACGCACTGGTGACGAAAATCCTCGGCCCGAAGGCAAATTGCTCGTCATCGTATTAACACAATTAGCTGGCGGGGGAGGGCCTCATAAAAGGAGAACTTAATTCACGTGAAGGGAAGGAGGAAGCTCCAGTGGGAATATTTTAAGATAAAGGGCAACAACAAATAAGCATGTCTGTCTCTGAGCTGTTTAGGTAAAAATGAAGGCGATCAGCGCAGCCCAGGTAACAGTGACTATGCGCGACGCAAACAATGTAATCCTGAAGGTAAACCAAGAACACATTCAATAAAATGGTGGGGTATTTCAAGATAGAAGGTCTTCACGAGACCGTGCATGGTTATCTGTGTTGAAAGAGAGGACTGACCGGCGCCTACTGGCCTGCATCAACTCTGCTCTCTTTTTTTTCTTTGAGATACAGATAATGGGTTGCTCAACGTTTTAACGCATTCCTTTTTTATTTCCTCATAAAAGACATGGCTCCATTTACATCCCCGTCTGCTTTTTAGCATGAATGGTGTGGTTTACAAGTATCTGGAATTATGTGGGGAATGGTTGATCAAAACACAGAGGCGAGACATAGAATGAGGGATATAAATATGGGCAACTCTTAGACCTTGAACCGGATGTCGATCGTTGAGATTTTATAAATAGAAAACCGAATTATATTTCGTCACCAACTAGACGAATTAAAATAGACAACGAATTTTTTAGTGAAAAAAGTTCTCCAATAGTATAATGAAAGACTAAAATTTTTACACAGATATTGTTAAAATTCCATGCGTTTCCAACCCGGCGTTTTGGCTTTACAAGATGGATGCGATAACCACTGGACTACTGCTCCTGTATCTCCCCTGACAGAGGCCGCCATTAAATATATACTTATCCATTTCGTTTAAAGAAATCCTCTTCCTCCTCAATCCTTTATATTCCTCGTTATTTGCGCCATCTGCCCCATATGTCCCCTTCTGCAAATTTTTCTTGTCATAATCTCCCAAGTGTCCATGTTGACCGTCCCAAAACCTCTTAGAGTTGCAATCTTATCATTTAAGCTGAAATACGGAGAGTCTCCACTTGTAAACATTGCCACCTGGGAAATGTTCCGCCAAGGGTGGGAACCCGTTTGCCGAAGGCCATCGATTCTCTACAGTGGCCCAGTTCGCGTAATACGCATCTTATTGTTGCCACTTTGTGATTCAGTCCTTCTTGGCAGTTTTCTTTTCCCATCTGTATAGATCTAGAGGTATAGATCACCTGTTCCCATCATTCTTTGCCTCTTCCCATGACACCCTCACAATTTCTTATTTATTTATGAAGTAGACAAAAATTAAGGGAGAACTCCTATTGAACAGGTTTTTTTTCTCTTCTGCGAATGGAAGAGAACAGTTGATTAGGTTCTTAAAACGTCTGCCGCTGAGAATAGCTGCCTCTCTCTAAACATTACTAGCAGACAAGGCTTCTTGCCCATTGTGAACCCTGTTCTAATCCCTATGTAATTGACGCGCCCAGCTACATTTCTTACTTGACCTCGCCGGTAGCCCAAAAACTTTTCTTGATATCATAATTAGGCCTTCTCTGCTATCGTGTGACTGACACCGTCTGTGTTTGTTGCCACATTTTCCTTATCTACTCATTTTTATTTATTTAATAAGCACCTGATTGCCTTCTCAAAAACGCCTCCACCTCCTCATTAGATATCTGACCAGAATTCCCACCATTTCGATGGGAAGAATCTGCGTTGCCCGTACTCACTCAGTATTCTTAGTGGTCCGTGATCATTTTGTTACATTTCCTCTCTTGACCCCAAGTACCGGAAGTGTGCTTGCCGATTTCCCATTAGTCGTCTCTCAAAAATTGGAAACCTCCTCCGTTTTTCGCAGAGAGAAAAAAGTGCATCCAAGTTTGCTAACCGTGCCGCCTGCGACGCTAATTTATAGCCGAGATTTGACCACCTTACCCCTAGGGAAATTAACCGAAGTTTAACGGGGTTAATAGCCATTTGATTATGAAACGAACTAATCGCACTTCATTTTGATAAGAAGTGGCCGGAAAAAAATATCAGCTGTCCATTGCTGGTTGCTTTATCTTGACGCTTTAGAAGGTCGGAATTTTTTACAACCTGGTCTTTTCCCTCCTTGTGCCAATATTCAAAGTTTCGAGCAAATCTTATCAGAATAACGACCCAAGTCTTCCAAAATTCAGAACCGAATGTGACGGTTTTTACAGGTCCAGTGGTTGGTAAACATCACGAGCGGTTTCAGTAGCGGTGGTCTTCATACCAGATAAGTGCCCGTCCAAAAACAACTGTCTATCTTATAATAACTGTCGGGTCACGACGTCACCTCTTCGATTTTTTCTTTAATATTTACCCTAGCGTTATCCAATACGTGTAAAATCTGTGGGTGTCATGCCAATCTTGCACCTCGTCCATTTAATTGCCGGGGGCACCTGTGGCTGGCTGGCTCAGATTTCCCATTCTCTGTTCTCCATATTGGTCATAAAGAGAAGAAGAAAACGCTTCGCTCCTCATTGTTTTGTAAACTGCCCCAGCTGACGACGTCTTTCCCTCCGGGGAAAAACAAATGACCGCCGGTTGGTATTACTTCCCGTCGTGGGTTTACTAATCTATTGTATTTTCTCCGCTCCCACGTCAAGGAGGTGTTAATCCCCTAGGCAACAGATTATAGTAATCCGGGAGAAGAGCAAGCCCCTCCTCTATAAGACGTAGTTAAATTCCCCAGCAGTTCATCCACCTCCAATTTACGACAACATTGAAGAAGTTCAGTTGCGCTCTCTGAGAAAAACATTGGAAATCTGGGTCGCGTAATTTTGAAAAACATCAGCGCCGACGCTGTTTCCACTTGAATTGTTACAGCAATTCCAATAGCTTAATTTTTCTCCTTTGCCTACTTTATATGGCATAATCAACGTTCTTCAGATGTTTGAGCTCCGTTCTACAGTTCGTTTCATAGCCGGCTTGTTTCAATCGCTTTCTATTATCGCTTCTGTCCTCGCCTGTGCTTTGTGGGATTTTCCGGCACATTCATCTGAAGAAAACGCACTGTATGCAGGTAAAACAAATCCAAGGCAAAGTCTATGGCTTTTAGCCGCTCTCATTGGCGGGTTTATTTTGAATACTGGTATCTGTTTGTCTCTCTTCCGAGGGTTAGCCACCCTCCAATCTAAGCTATTTCTTCCCTACATTATTTGCTCTGGATTCCATTTGGTCATCAGGTAATTTTAACCCTTCAGCCGTATATCAACATAAATTTAGTGTTTCTCTGACGCTGGCATTTTCTATTTCTGGAGCAGATGCATTGTTGAATGGAGGAACATTAATAGATTTTATTTATGCTTCTGTTTTCTTGGCACTGACAGCATTTTGGTGGTGGAGTTTCGTTGTCGTCAAGGCTTACAGGTAGGTAGAATTCGTCTCTACCCACATTTTCTACTTTAGAAACTTTGTGCGAGAAGTATCCGGCGAGCATATCCTTTTTCACAACGTTGATTTTGTCTAAAATTGCTTTCATCTTACGTGTAAGAAGAATACAACGACCATCCTTCCTTAACCACCACGGGTTATATCAAATAAAAATGAGTAAAATATCTTTATTCACTGAGACATTACTCAATTAATATTTAGTATAATATAAAATGCTAAACCCGTATGAGCGGAGCTGGCGAGACTGTGGGGGAAACCAGACGAAACTAGACAAAAAAGAGGGCAGTAGACTGCCTGAGATTGTTTGGGCAAAAGGCAAAAAGGCTAGCAGACTTCTTCTATTTTAGGTTTAGTGGCATCTTGTGATTTCTTTGACCGCGCCCACGGCTGCACTTCTGCAGTTCCCCAGATATTGAAAACAACTATGGGAAGAAGGGCAATGATTGTTGACACGTAGAATACCGTATTCCATTCTGTTTCACTGCCATTCTGAAAATTAAATAATGTTATGGGAAAATGATATTATCCTACCTGGACAATAGCCTTCGTAATCAGTGGATTAACAATGCCGGCACAGGCAACAAAGAAGAACGCGAATCCTGTGACGGCACCTGAGTAGGCGGGAGCTAAGGAGACAAGTGCTGTCTGGCAACCAGGAGTATGAAGACCGGCGGAAGCCATGCTGAGGCAAAGGAAAAGGACAGCAATAGGTGCTTGGGAAGCATCCAGCAGAGTTGAAGCAAAAAGGAAGACTCCGAGACCCAAACATCCCAGAGAATTCAACACCTGAAACAGATTTATACTGAGAATTTGATAAAAAAATTACTTTGCAAATGGTGGAACTCTTCCACTTGGTGTGGTTCTGCAGCCAAGTATTGCAATAACTGCTAGCCAGTTTAGAAAGCCAGAGTGAGGCGGTAGGGAGAGCAGAGAGAATTCCATTCTTAGTTGAAGTATAGTGGTGGACATCATGAAGATAACTGAAAAATTATAGTAATTACCGTTGGGTAGATGCGCTTACCTTGGTAAGAACATGATCATAGTCATAAGAGGGAATTCATGGCAGACAACAGCCAATACAGAAGCCCAAACGGCAGGGGAACTGAGGATGGTCATCCAAGGCACCTTGCGTTCGGTTCTCTTTTTTCCGACGTCTTCGTTAGAATTGGCCATTGTGATGAACTTCAACTCAGCATCGGCAATGCAACTTTGTTTAGAAGGTTTGTCAGCACCTGGAAGAATTTCATTAAAGCCTATTTGAAATTAGTTTTACCGATAATAATGTAGATGAGGATGAACACAGCTCCAACCATAGAACTCAAATAGAAGATGGATGGCCATCCGCCGAAGAGAACAGTCTGCGAGCAAAGGGCTCCAGCAGTGGGAATAATCAACAATGCTCCCAGTTGACGACCTCCTGTAGCAACTCCTAAGGCATAAGATCTTTCAGATGTTGGAAACCATCTCGTGATCAAAGAATTAACAGCAGGCTGGAGGAGAGCATCTGCAAGACCGACTAAGAAACGACCACCAACGGCATAGTAGACGCTAAAAAAGTTTTGGTTAAGAATTTCCGATTCAATTTTACCTCATAGGAGAGAGAACAGGAATTAAGACATTTGCAATAGTTGCGATTAAAACAGCAGCGACGATCATATACTTGCCATTGAACTTGTCAGCAAGGAAGCCAGTCAGAAGCATAAATAACAAGCCGACATTGAAAGCTGAGAAGATATAACCCTAAGAAACTTTCCGTAAAGAGGATATGATTATCAGTTACCTGCTGTTCAGGTGACCAATTCATTTTTTCAGCTCCTTCGAAGTCCGTACTATTATCAGCGAATTCTGTTGAGTTTACCATACAGACAATAGCCATGCCCATATTGCTATTCATCATGTGGACACTAAATTAATGTATTATAATAAAAATGGCTGTATACCTGGCAAAGCATAGACAGAGTAAGCTGGCGGTTATCAATCTCCAACTGGGAAACCAGCGGTAAACCACTGGCCGTGGTGCGGTGGGTATTCCATCGCTCACGGGGTGAACCGCGGACATACGAAGGAGGTGGTCTGAAATATTACTATAAATGAACGGTATGCTGTCAGATTGCAAGTTTTACACTAGTTACAGGTCGTAACCTAAGTCTAGACTCTGGTAAAGTCCAAAATTTAACTGGTGAGACAGTAGCTGCAAGAAACAGGTGTTTAGCATCTTCACGTGAAGTCCCGTTAAATATAAAGCGCCCCCGGCATTGTTGACTTGCCACCCTCGACCGGTTCAGCGGGAATGCGAGATGCTCCACGAGCTGGGACAGCTTACATCAGCCACGAGTAGCCGGATGTGAAACGCGTTGGCAAAAAAGATTATGTACATCGTGGTAGCTTCTGTTTGAATTAAATCTACACGCAACAAGATCTGATGCCACCGGTTGGCACACATTATTCGACGTGTCCTCTACTTCCAAGAACTTGACCATTTTTCCTTTGCTCTTTTGCTCTTTCGTTAACTCTACTTACTCATATTTTTAGTTTTAGTTTAACAAAATTCTAGTCTTCCCACAATAAATCTATTATAATTTCATAGCCAGAAACCAATTCCAGGCATTTCCCCAAGCGTGCTTATTCGAATAAATGAGCCTATACCTCCCTGTTGGCGAATATCTATTCTATTGTTTGTATTTGACGCAATGGTCTTTAGTGACCAAACCTTTTCTCATTGAAGATGCAGTGCACTTTTTGGATGCCGCAAAGTAATTTCAAATGTAATTTTGTAAACCTATGAGAGAGAAGTGCTTGCCGAAATTAGCACAGATATAAGGTTTTCTACGGTATCAAAAATGTCGCGAAATATTGTATATATGGACAATACGTGGTTTGGACGAGCTCATCCTAGTTATTGGAAGTGCATTACGCGTCTTCACAAAGTGTAAGTTTCAAGGATTTACTTCCTGCAACCTGATCAGTTTTAGCACAATTAGTCGACGAAATCAAATATTTGACACCGTCTAGCACTGACTCATGGGCAGTCCAGCAGTGGTCTGTGACGTTAAAACAAACCGCCTGAGGGATACAGGCTTAATGACTTAAAAATGTCAAGGACCACTCACCGAGCTTATCAATTGTATTAAAGAAACCGTCAAAAGATTTCGATCGTAGTTTTGTAAGTATAGCCATAGTCGAGAGAGGAAAGGCGAGAAGAGGACGAGCTACAGCATCTGTGGCCTTTTGTAGGAGCAACGTTTCCGTGGGATTAGAGCGGCTAAGACGAATGTACAACCCGTACGACACGTAGATGCTGACCCTTAGCGGCAAACAACCATTCCTAACGAAAAATACAGCTTCCGCACCTTATTGGCCTTGGTAAAAAGTTGTCTCGAAAGTAGGTTTGAGCAAACAGCTACTGACCAGTAGAGGTCAGTCCGAGCTTTTAGGTTTAAATGGAGGCGCCTGCTAACAAGTTACTTCAAGATGCTTGCCATTCTGTTATTTAATAAAGATTTATTTGTCCATTCTTAAAGTTCTCAGGTACATTGATCTCGACTGGACTATCGGTCTCATTTCTTGCTCAGACAGTCCATTACAAAAACAGACAAAGTCTATAACATTTCTTCAAGTAAAGTAAACTGTCTCGAGGTCCCGCACAGTCTGTATTTTTTGGTATTTCTCTGGTTTGCAAACAGTGAGTGATCTTCTCTCTTAGGCGCCGCCGAGTCTTCAGAGATATCTCTCTGTGTATCTATTACATGACTTTTCCGACTGGGGCCAACCAAGTTCAGACAAATATTACGCACGCCGATGCTCCTAAAAGTTTGATTTGTGCGGAATTTTTGCAATCAAGCTTAGAGAACGGACAAATATAATCTTGACCTTGGAAAAAGGGTAACTTCAAAAAGCACTTTGCACGAAGATGGCCTAGAGATCAATTTAAAGGCAAAATTCTCAAAGAACCTCACACCTATAAGCTGAAACTATGAGGTGTTCTTTTCCTCCAAAGGAATCGGTCAGCTGTGTCTTTCGAGCTGCTCGTGTTTGAGCAAGCAAAACATCGGAATGCGATGTTGCGTGTTGAAAAGTTTTGACCAAGCTAAGGAATCTGACTACCCCTGAACTGACACCTGAACCTTTTGCGGCGTGATTCTGTTGCGTGTCTTCCTTCCTAGCGCTGCTATTCTTGTCTCGTTTTGTGCTTTTTGCGGCCCGCGGATTTCCTGAACCGGTCTCGTCACTACCGTAGACGGAAACTTTTGAAGCTGTGACCACCGCTTGGATAAGTGCATTCGCAATCATCATCATTGTTTTCTTTAAGTTTCACAATGTTTTGGATTAATCATCAGGGTGTGCCTATCCTACGCCTACGGAATTCCTGCAAAACTTATCTTATCCCTCCTCTTGAAAATTCTACCAGACTTCCCGGAGTCAAATGTAAATAATGCTATGGCAAAAGATGAGCTTGTTTTGACAGGTACTTTTCCGGATTTCTTAGGAACATCTGTCTGTTTAGACGGTAGCCAAAACATCTACTTATTTCATTAGCTGCTCCTAAGCTGCCTTTCTGGGTACCCGGAAGAGGAAACAGACTACTGTGCCCACCCAGACTCTGCTCACTTGAAACTTGCACCTGAAGCAAATAGAGAGGACCGCTTCGAAAATGAGACTAGAAACCAAAGGAAATCTACTTCGTTTGGAAGTATTTGTAATGATAACTGGTACTGGTAAACGGGTAACCCAAAAGAGATCGAAAAAAGGCAGGTCACACAAATATGGACAACGAACTATGAGCCACTAGCTGGCCGATAGCCAGCGGCGAGAATTTATTCGCGGCTGATATCTTGACAGGCCGTTGACACTTCCGGACGGCAGGCCTTCCGGATAGTGGAGGAACAAGCTGCCGTCGGTGGTCAGTTAGCCACGTGAAGCTGATCTGTGGACAGTGGCACGCTGCACTGGTTTCAGGCAAAAAAACAAACTCGAGAGACTTTTCTCAAACAATTGGTCAACGGATTTGAAACCAGTGAGAATTACGTGACACGTATCCGGTTGTCCAGTCGGATTCAAATAATTTTTTTTGAAGTTTGGATTACA
This sequence comes from Oscheius sp. DF5033, assembly GCA_964036215.1. Classification (NCBI taxonomy): domain Eukaryota; kingdom Metazoa; phylum Nematoda; class Chromadorea; order Rhabditida; family Rhabditidae; genus Oscheius; species Oscheius sp. DF5033. The sequence continues at coordinate 6,420,937 of OZ038413.1, forward strand.
ATGATTATGATTGGCCAGCGTAGAGGAAAAACCGGAACGTGTAGTGCCATTCATAAAAAAGTAAGCCTAAATTGTCCAAGTTAGAAATTGGCGGAAAGTGTCTAAGCCGAGAAGGAAGCGGCATGTTGAACAGAAAAGAAAAGAAGGACCAGTGCAGTGTCCAGCGCAAAAGATTACTGTAGCTCAAGCCGCCCTCCGGCAAAGCTGGCCTTCAACTATTCTGGCTACTAGTTAGTATTACTGTAGTTAGGCCAAGTTATGAATACCCACCTGTGTCCCGGTCCATGCTGCACACTGTGGCCCCGTGTCCCGCCCCTTCTTCTCGTCGACCCCTGACCCGCCGACGGGTCAGCCGCTGTTTGCCTCCGCTTCCGACCGGTCCTCCGCCTCCGTCTTATAAGCTCGCTGCCGCCTCTGCCACCAGCTAAATGTGCGGCATCTGGGCCATCCTCGGCGAGCAGCCGACACCCCTGCATCATGAGCAATTCATGCGCATCGTCGGACGTGGTCCAGATCTAACAGTACTCAAAGAAGTTCAACCTGGTGTGTACCTTGGTTTCCATCGTTTAGCCATTGTATTGGTGAGATTTATTTTCTTTTATCTCCCTTAGGGCTACAGCTGTCCACTAGTAGCCGTTCAGATCATTGTGTAACGTTCATCTTGGCTACTTATCACCATTTTATGTGGTTTTAATGAGATCCGTCTGTCTTTTTACTACCCATCCTTCTTGATCACTACAACCACACTATAGTCTATAGTGTAACATGAATATTTTCAGCCAGGAGACGTTCCCTCTGAACAGCCTGTAATAGGAAGCGGACTTTCTGTTGTCTGCAATGGAGAGATCTACAATCATCTCGAGATTAAGGTAGGCTCTTAGTATTTATATTTTTACTTTTATTTCTTACAGGAGAAATCTAAACTCAAGTTAGAAAATGGTGGAAGTGACTGCGCAGCCATCATTCACTCTTTCATCAACTCCGGTTAGTTTCGCTCACTAAACTGTTGACTCATTAAACTCACGCAGACGTAGACGTTTCGTAATTTTCAGGAAAAGATCTCCGTGAGACCTGTGCCAGCCTAGATGGTGTCTTTGCTTTCATCATGGCTGACGATAAAAACCTCTACTTAGGTCGTGATCCAATTGGTGTTCGTCCACTCTTCTACGGTTTTTCGAGAGATGGTAAGTCGGCTACAGGACGTCCGTGACGTGTCCAGTGCGTGGACAGCGCTGATCCAACAAATAATGCAGCTGATTTTGTTGTCTTACGGACGATGGACTTGTTTTGTGTCGAGTACACAAGAAGCTGGACCGGAAGCAGCTTCCGCGCGCAGCTCCGGCAGATGCTTGAATGTCCTTTGGCAAAACAGAAAAAGTTTTTTTAGGTGCTCTGGTGGTTGGATCGGAAGTGAAGTGTATCCATGACTTGTGCGAGAAGGTCGAATATTTCCCTCCTGGAAGCTGTGCTACCATTCCTCTAGCTCTCAAGAGCAGGAGCATCCACTCTGTCAGCTATTTCCAAGTTCCTAGCATTGCTGATCGCTTCTTCAGCATGGAAATGACTCAAGTAGGGCATTCTCCTTTTTGGATAACACTTTTCTAATTCAGGAACTCGTCAGATTGACACTTATCCGCTCTGTTGAAAAGCGTCTTATGGGTAACAGGCGTTTTGGTTTCATGCTTAGCGGTGGATTGGATTCTTCTCTTGTTGCTTCAATTGCCACCAGATTCCTTCAACATGTAAGATAATCATTTAAAATCGGAGGCAAACTCTTCTTTAGAAGCCAATAGCCTTTTCAGTTGGATTCGAAGATTCTCCAGATTTGGAAAATGCCAGGCGGGTCGCTGAGTTCCTCAACATCGACCACAAAGTCTTAGTTATCACACCACAACAATGTCTTGACATTATCCCAGGTACACTATCTCTCAACCAAGCCTTAGGTAATATTTTAGAAGTTATCTACGCCTTGGAAACATTCGATCCCCTTATTATCAGATGCGGAGTAGCTCATTACCTTTTATGCAGATACATCGCCTCAGTGTCAGATGTTAAAGTACTCCTCTCAGGTATGCTGCCATTTTGCGTCATGCGCTACAGCAAACATCCGTGAATACTTTTGCACTCTTTGACTAGTAACCGTTCTCGGAACGGTTTGAAGTGGGAACATTTTTTACCATAGCTACCATACACCTCAGTGAGAAAAGTTAAACGGTACACAGTAGTCTGTCTCTAATCGTACTTTGGTCTAAACCACACAAAGTTGCGCTGAGTCGCCACGGAGCCGATACCAAATCTTTTTTTCAAGAGAATCTTTAAGAGCGCGGCTCATCAAACACATATTTCTTTTTGAGCAGTGGAATTCCGTCCGCAAATAGAGATACTATTTTCAGGTGAAGGAGCTGATGAACTGTTCGGATCTTATGCCTATATGCAGAAAGCACCCAATACCTTCCACCTCCACAAAGAAATGTTGAGACGATTGGAGCATCTCCATCAGTACGATGTTCTTCGCTGTGACAGATCCACATCCTGCCACGGATTGGAGATTCGAGTACCTTTCTTGGATAAGAGATTTGTCGATCTCGTAACCCGATTGCCACCCAACTATAAGCTTATGCCAATGAAATTGGAGAAACATGTCCTACGCAGTGCTTTTACCAAGTGGCTACCGGAAGAAGTCTTGTGGAGGAGTAAGGAAGGATTTGCAGAAGCTCTAGGTTCCTATCTTCTCTTAGGTTAATAATCCTTTATCTGTTCAGGAAAGACAGATCTTGGAGACATTGTCCACAAATATGCTTCCTCAATCATTTCTGAAGCAGATTACGCCGCCAGAGAGTCTCGTTTCCCCGACAGGACGCCCGAAACGCCTGAAGAATACTGGTACAGGTCAATCTTTGAAGAGACCTTCAGCTACGGAAAAATCGCTCATATTGTTCACACAAAAGTATACAGGTAATTTTAATACCGTACGCATTTGAATTATTATTTTCAGGACGGCCGCTTGGCACCTTGTGGAAGAGAAAGAAAACTATGCCACCCAAGATACTCTCGATGTCCAGCCTGATATGCAAGAAATTATGAGACTACGACGACGATCGACAGGATCAGCCATGATGTCCGGTGTTGCCTAATCTAATAATTATATTTTTTTTCCATTTAATTTTATGGTTTTCCATTCCTCTTTAGTTCTGCGGTGTCCACCCGGTGTCATGTAGAAATTCGCTAGAGACCCTTGTTTTTGAAAATTTGTATGAAAAACTCATGTCCTTCCCACTAATAATAGTGACTAATTGATGTTTGTACATATTTGCCCAACATTTCTTTTTTTTTCACCCGTCGTTTGTCATTACGTGAAAATGACACGTTAATAAAGCTGTTTTCCGAGCTGTAGCCTCTTTTTGGATGGAGCTCGTTTCCAAAAGGAGAAAGGCACGTGGTGGGCTCAAAAATGAGAACGTTTCGGCGAAAAAAGCGCAAGTGCACCGAGGAGAGTGCACAGTTACTTGCCATTTTTATAGATCATCTTCAAAAGGTGACCCTCATTATCTCCTCAAACCTCTATCGTGTTCGAAAATGTCAGAATAAAGTTCTATTTCAAGTGAACAGTATTTCATAAGAACTGCTGAACAGTGATTTCGGGGCCACTAAAGGTCAATAGCTCGTGGAGCTCGTCATCATCCGGCTGTTGAGCCTCCGGCTATTCCGGGCACTCATCTGTTTGTTTTACCCTGCATTTTTTCTCCTCGGCTCCTAACGGTCTCCGCTGTCTGTTTGAGGAGTGAACGAAGTAGTGCAAGTAGCCGCTTCCGCGGGGAAGGGATCTGCTGATAAATGTTACAATCTCTTTTTGAATTTTCAAAAAATTATATCGAAGGAAGATACAGCACTGGAATAGATCCTGGATTAGTGTATCTCACTATGGAAGCACGCTAATTTGTATTATTCTGTAGCCGTTGTTCTTGAGAAATTGGGCTCTATGTCTGTCTTTCAAGTCTGGCAGAACCCCCGCACCTAGGAAATGCATCACCAAATGAACATCGTAATTTAAGACGAAATGCCGTTTAATCCTTCTTTAAAGTTTAGTCGAACTTCTGTCACGGTATTTTCAGGAGTTATTACAACAGAAACTGGAACTTCTGTTCGTTATCGGCACGTAGTCGATGGTAGAAGATTGTCCTTGTGAAAATGGTTTAACTTGTCCAATGTAATTTTCCCAGTATTAGGGACAATAACCTGTTTATTTATAGAAACCTATCTTCTAATTGAAACAGTAGTAACCGCTTTATTTCTCCCATGTTTATAATTCAGTGAGTTTGACTAAACTTAAATATGGCTACCGCGTAAGTTATGCGAAAAATCGTCTTAAACAAATATTAGCAGCTTCTGTTCTTTTTCCCCGTGTGAAGCACACATGCTTTAGGTCCCGCCGCGATTGTCCTGACGCAACACGCGGGCATTCTGTAACTAGGCAGACTTTATTTTGTGAGTGACGTCAAAGCCAGTGACGCCGCTAGCGGAAAATCTTGTCCTTTATAAATTAACAAACGAGTTTTCCACAAAGTGATGGATTGTGAGTATGTCACGTTGCTTTTACCTCCGGTTGCTACCGGTCGCGTGTTCAGCTTTATGTTCCAATTACTTTCTCCTCTTAGCAGAACCACTTTGCCAAATTAAAAATCTCTGATCACTGTAAATCCTCATAAATCCCGAGTATTTAGCTTTTCTTAGCCAGGAATAATCCGAAGCTTTCTTTCCCGCCCTCCCAACATAGTATCTCAGTAATATTACAAGTTAGCTACCGAGCTCACTGGAACGCGCCGAATGTTCCAGAAGGTCCCCGCGCTGTTTACCAGAATACTTTCAGACCCGTTTAATATCCATCCCATGGTGACTCAGCCTTGATACATTATACTTTTCTCATCACTTATGAATTGTTTCGCATTATAATATGGTCTATTTCAGCATAATGAGAAAAGTAGCAGTTACACGGAAGAAACTGAAGAATACTTTAGTCACTAGTTTATATCAAAAGTGAGTTAAGATCTGTATATTTTAAAAACATTGCTAATTTCCAGGTTAATGGCAAAGGCTCTGGAAAAAAGTGCAAAATGTCCACCAGCAGAACTTACTCAAGAAGATATCGCCAGAGTTAAAACAAAATTAGAAAAAAGTAAACATACAAAAAAGAGCCATCGAAAAAGACAATTGCCACCGTGGATCAATGTAAAACATAATTCCCATTTAAAGAAAGATTTAATTTAGCAAAGAGGGAGCAGCTCAAAGAAGAAGAAGGTAGAAGAGCAGAAGAGTGAGCAAACGGTCCCTACTACTGTTTATGAAGAGGACCCAATAATTCGATATGAACGTGAGTCCCAAATATATTTTTCTTTCATTTGGTTGTTTTCAGAAGAAGAGCCAAACTATTACATGGATCCGATACCCGATGTAGTACCAGAAGGAGGAATTCATTACGAGCTGGCTCAAAGTGACACTCTTTATGAACATTGCATATATATCTCATCATACTAATTTATTCGCTTATTTAATCCAACATTTCCAGTCCATACGTCAGTATTTTCCTACGGTGTTCCTTGTAGCATTTTATTGTGTCCTAGTCATTTCATTATAATCTGTCGATATTAGAAAATAAACTGTACATATGCACTACTTCTCTTAACCCGCGTGCATTCTGTTTATAGCCGACATCCTGTGGCATCGGTGGGAGGCAGTTTGGTCTTCAAAAAGGGTGGGATACAATTTATATTACGTTTTTCTTTGCGTTTAGAAAAGATTTTGTCATCAAATCGATATTATACGTAGACTGTCAATGATTCCCAATGTGCGTTAATATTCCCACAGGCTATTCTATCCCTCCCCGGAAGGTTTTCGTAAATGGTTATCGATTTTTGTATTTTCACCACATTCTTAATCATCCAAGTCATTGATTTTTTGGATCTGCATTTGTCAAAAGCTCAGCCCATTGATTTAAAGGAATACCCCCACCCCTGAGTTTAAATTTTTGAAGGCGGGTTACTATTTGAGTCATTTATGATTTTCAGTGTATGGATTCTCGAAATAGCTCTCTGAATGATGTAGAGGATCCTTTCCTAGGTATACTTGAACGGACTAAAAAGATTTATGACATGGGTGATGAGTTCTATGAGGAACCAGATTCTGGTATTAACTTTATTTTATTTTTTAGTTTTAGACTATTCAAACTTCAAAATTAATGTTGTCTGTAACAGCTGATTTAGGATATGCAGCACCCACTGGATCACAAACGGGCCCATCTAGACCGTTTGATGAATTTATGAAAAGCACTTCTTTCGACCAGTGGTGTCTGCAGTGGGTGAGTTCGTTCTCTTTTATACTCAAAATTTCTTAGCCGTTTGACGATGACAAATGCTGATCCGGCCGTTTACAGCGATGTAGGGTCAAACTGTGCTTCCGTGACTCCCCGTGCCGTTAGGACTAATTTGAGGACTCTTGGAAATGTGAGGCCTACCTTGTCATCTGTTTCTACTAGAACGGAAAATCTTCACGTGGAAATGGCTCCGAGGCATGCTCCATATAAGGTTGTCGCTAAACTGAATACAAAAGAGAAAAACACAGGTCTGTTTTCCTAGTTAAGCTAATAGTAATTGCTTTTGATTTCTTGGTAACATGAAACGTACGATCTAGTCCCAGAATGAGGCTGATGCGATCAATCCAAGTCTTTCCGCCTGCTCATCTCAAAGCTTTATCTCCTATTTCTTGAAAGATTATCAAAATAAAATGTATTTATAATTCGTATTAAATAGAAAACAATAGCATCACTGACAGCCAGATTTTTCATATGGTTATCCATATGGCTCGAATGAGTTTTTTCTTTTGATGCACTATCGAATGATAAAAGAGTTGCATGTCAAAGATAGAGAAAAACGCTGTTAGTTTTGCTTTTTCTTTGCACTTTTCAATGACTGCCTTCTTGTTTTCGCCTGATAAAGAATTGTTGCGCAGGTATAATTGCTTTCTGTGTTCTGTTCCTTTTAATTTGCTAAAGCGAATGTTATGTCCGCTGTTTTCGTCTTAAAAACCTTTTAAAATACTCCGGTTGAGGTGTTCGTAAGGTGGATAATTGAATTGAATGTCCCCGGGGAGAAGCTCTCTTCTAATGAGCGCCTCCAATCAGTTTCTCGTCTTGTCTTCCCAAATGAAGCCTATTCTTGTCGGAATAGTTGGCAGTGTTGGTAGTGGAAAGGTCGTTATGGGCTATATTGTTTCCTTAAATTCTTTAGAAACAAGTGGCGAGGCTCCTGACGAATATTTTGCGAGAACAATCCTTTAATACCTTTTGCTTTAAGTGTGACAATTCCATGGATAAGAGAATTTTTTCTGGTTAGTCAGCTCCCTTTCAAGCGACTCTTTCTAGCTTCTGACTCTGTGGATTGCGTTGTATGCCACGGATCAATCCTATTTGAGGTTGTAATACTTATATTTATTATTTATGTGGTTTCAGAATCCCAATATTCGAAATAAATTGGATGTAAAGATCTTTCTCGATGTTGACGGCGATCTACGAGCTCCAAGTTTACGTAAACTACCCTACTTAGTGTATATCGCAGTGCTTTAGTTGATCAATGGAATAACAACCTGAATCATGAAAAGGTTTTGTCCCGTTGTGACCCTATCATAAGACAGAGAAAGTACGCAGACATTTGGCTTGAGGAGATCACTCCAGGTCTGATGACTTGCCTCGTGAACAGATTTTTTTTCCAGAAAAACTGAAGCTTGTGGCTGATATGATCTTGAGTTATCGTCACGAGAAGGAGAAGAAAACGCAACGACGTGAACCAGAAGAAGTAGAGGTCTATCTCGATAAGTATCAAAAAGCACCCGACCCACCTATCCCTGATGACTTCATGTAAATATTTTAAAATAAACTTAGACGTTATGATTGAGTTGTTTTGCTCACCCCCCGACTTCATTAAATGGATTAACCACAGATCTGTCAGGTCAGGGCAATAGGGTCAATATCAGGAGTTGTTTATTGGATTTTGTACAGATTCGGGATACGTCTATTCAATAACGAGAAGGTCTTCGTGACCCGGAGCCTGTTTTAGATACAAGCCCCGATGCTCTTGAAATTCCCACAGCTGATGGTTTTACACCCAGGAGAACACACTTGGCTCTTCTTCGGATTCTCCTATTTACCAAGAGAAGAACAGCGGCGGGCAGCGCTGAATTCCCCATTAGTATTGGTTATCACTCTGCGTACTTCCACAAATTTGGTAGGCTATTTCAGCAGCCAGTGGCATCCACGGTGGGTAGCTAAAAATCTGCATGTAAGCGAAGAGAACAGCAGCGATGCAGACAAGACTGCAGACCAGGAAGGATTGAAGACAGGCCTATATTTCGCTTGTTGAGAGATATTTCTATGCTTACCGAAATTTGGAGACGCCTATTGGATTTAGACATCATTTGATTTGCTGGGTGGTAGAATAATTTGACACAGACGTAGATATACATTATTGGGGTGAGTATAGTAACCAAGAGATTTTCTGTTAGATGGTAGGAGTTTGCATAAGAATCATCCTAAATATTGGTTAATGCCAAAATGAGCAGTATACTTCAATATACGGAGAAAAAAACCACGATCCTCTTGGTGCATTAAAGACAATAGTCCTTGTACAAAACATCATAAATAGACAGTGGCACATTGAGACAACCATGACAATGTAGGTAGTTCTTCCTAAAGATTTCATCTAGAGCTTATGGCGGACTGACCCCATTCGAATCTATGCATAGCACAGATCCTGGAGAAAGCTAGAGACAGGCACAAGACGCAGGAGGCACTCCAGCAACCTAATCCAAGAGCTCCTGGGGCAAATGTCCAGAAAGTATTAGTACAGAAAACATCTCCTCTAATAAAAAGCCATCCGGTTATGAGACCTCCGCAGGCGATACTTCCTACACAACGGTAAACTTCTCGGTAGACTACTTACCACAATCAATGAGGCAGTTAAAATACATCAATTTGAGACAACTATTGTTCAGTATATCTTTTGATGTCATTGCCAAAAATAACAGGCCATAAATAGCCTATACACTCTGTTCAAAGTTGAAAAGAACTTAACTTACCAGGGAGAAAAGAGACAGCAAAATAAACCAGGAGCCGACAATTATGGAAGGATCTTTTTCCTGTTCCCATTGTTCTTCAGTTTTTACGGTACAATTATATTCTTCGGGATCAGCAAGAAAGAACAGATGAAAATGAAGCGAGAAATCGAGCTTGAGGGCCATTTCCATGTCACTCTGGGAGGTTGGCGATACTTTTATAGAGATGTAAAGAACGGATTACGAGTCATCTAGCAAGAAAACTGTGAATATCATGATCAGAGAGCAGTGGACATACACTAGTTTCAAAAATCACTATGTGGCGGGCTAAACATTTCTGGGTAAAGAGGGTTAAAATAGGGAATATTTAGTGTCGTACAGCTTATCCGACGCGTCACCAAGAGGACAATTAGGTCAAACAACAATCCCAAATTAAAAAGTTCATAATATTTGCTAATCTTTTTGTGTGGGCTAGCGTACGAGTAACATATTGAACTGAATTTATCTACGAGACCCAATTGCTGGCTTTTGGTTTTGTGATACCGAGGGTACAAAAACGTTTTTTAAAAGTTAATCCCTATACTTATAACCATGACTATGAATCAGTAAGAAATTAATAATGAAAAGAGATTATCCCTCTCTGTACATGAATAGGTGCAACTGCAAGACCAGCATATCTGGCACGTCAGGAAAGTGGTCAAAATAGGGTCAGAGCTACAAAAGGTCGGGGAGCCAAAGCTCAGACTGAATATATATTATTATCTTGCCCATCATCTTTTGAACTCTTTTAAAAAAAGTGTGAAAGTTATAATACTCCCACACCTGCGCTTCCGACAAACTACCAGAGTGGGTTAAAATTTTCATGAAAGCCAGGAAATACGCAGCGGATGTATTCTCCTGTGTGGGTCAGCTTTGAGAACATGATATTTCACTTTTCAGCGAGTACTTCTATGCAGGGCTGAAATCTTGTTTTTAGCAGATGAACCTGAAAATATTAGTTTCATGAAATTGTATTCAGTATGCTGTGCAAAGCCGACGATCTGATGAACTTGCGACCAAACGGTCGAACTAAAAAGTCGCTTTTTCTGGTAGTAGACAAATCATTCGAGGTTTAGAGAACTTTCTAGACCACAGTGCTAATATTAAGCGACCTCATTTGTTAATTAAATTACCCGCGGTCGTCCAGCTAACAGTGACTCTTGCCCGATTATCCTTTCAAGGGCACGTCGTCAAGAGTTCAATTACACAAGGAAGTAGACGCTAATATGATGGTCATCATCAGGTTCAAAGGGGTAAAAGAACCGTTCCAGACAAACTAAAAGGCCAAAGAATGATCCTATACGTGACAGTTCCGCGTTAGAATTGATCATAATCATGTCCGCCCCATTTTAAAACTAATTCTCCAGACGGAAAGAGCATTTCCTTCTCGGAGTTGAACCAGTTCCGTCATTTTTCTTACCTGTCTGGCGCCAGATCAATCAAGTAATACTGAAATGGGTCGTCTGCGCTTCTTCCGGACATGTACACTCTACAACGAACGGAGAACAACCAAATTACCAGGTCTGGGGTATAAGATGTGCTCAGGGTCAGCTCAAGGGGAGACGCACCTTCCCTTCTGGTAGATGGAGGGGTTCAGTCTTCTCGGCGTCGCAGTTCCATCCGACCGAAACCTTCAACTTTTTGTCTTACCTCTATACCAAACCTATTAATTTCTCAGCTTTTTGATAAACCGGTCAAGCTTTTTTTGCTACTAGTATAAATGGTCACACCCTTATTCTTTTGTCACTACTTCATTTCTATTCCTTCACCAGACAAGGTCTCTTTTAGAAAGGATGTTGTTCGCCCTCCTTGCCCTTCTTCCCCTTTGCTACGGTGCTCCTTCTGGCTCTTACCAAGTAGCTGACACCAAGGATGATAATATTATTGTAAGTACATCACCCCCCTCAATACAAAAAGAGTTATAGGGCCTGGCTTGGAAAGCAGCCGCTGGGGAGATCAACGAAGGTCGTGAAGGAAGGTTCTTCATTCCCCGCGAAGTAACATCTGCGAGAGTTCTGGAATCTGGCGACAGCAAAACTACTGAGCTAGAAGTTCTTTACCAGCAGTCCTGGTGCAGTACAGATGTGACCAGTTTATTAGTCTAAAATATATCCGGTTATAGGAAGGACAAGACATTGACGACATTTGCGAAACCATGTGTCCCTTGTACTTTGGTGGATCGCAAGCTGTAAGTGCTTTATATCTCGATCTAAAGTACTATTTCAGATGTACCACGTTACCGTAGTTGAAAGCGAATCTGACGACAAAGTGACTGTCGAGAAGATCAAAGATATGGAGAATACGGCCGACAGTTTGTAATTATTTTCAAAAATCCTTGTACAAAATCATGGTCTCATTTTACAATTCATAAAAAATATTCAAAAAAGAAAGATAGAAGATGGTGTAACACAGAGACAGGACTCATATATAACGCAACGATAATTTTTCTATCCTTCTCGACTTCTTCCCCTTACTGCTATCCTTCGTTGCCAAGTTTCTTCAGACTAGAGAAAATCGTCAAGACAGGTTTCTTTACTGCGTTCGGAAGTCAATGCCAAGGTGATAAAAATGCTAACAATGATTTTCCCTTCACAGATATTTGAAGAAGTTGAGGTTGTTCCAATTCCACAGGCGGACCTATTTTATCTTATGTGTATTCTGCAAAAGAAGGGCGAAGAACAAACTACACCATCATGTTGCAAAAGCTCAGAAGAGACTATTGTTCCCACTTTTTGTGGACCTACTCATAAAAAATGGTAGGCGCGTGATGTTTTTTGACCTTCTCTGAGTCAATTTAAAAGGAAAGGTCGCCAATAAGCGGTACTGCTGTCGCTTTCAACTTCCAACTCTCTCGAACAGTCTAAACCGGTTAATGTGCAAAAAACGCCATTTTTTAGCCAACTCTTACACTTTTTCTAGCGCTCTTTACTTTCTTCTTCTAGTGTTACTTACTTGTTGTGACAGTGTTCCTTTATATAAACAGGTTCACACCCTCAGTAGCTGACCATCTCTTGGTACTCATTCCGTCATGCAGCTGGCAGTCGTTCTGATCCTCGTGGGTTTTACTGTAGCTCAACGGGGATTCTTCCGTAGGCCGACAACTACCCCGTTGCCCGGTAGGGAACAATCTCAGGCAGAAATACTGCTGGTTTTCAGTGGAAGACGAAGGCTCTCTTCTGTCTTTGGGCGACTCTGCAGTAGTACCAATATCTCCCAATGGAGCAAGAGCCAGGGTAAGTTTCACACCGAAAGCGATAAGTGAAGGACTTCTTGCAGCGATTAGCTCTCAAAGCCTTCCAAGATGACATCAATCCTCGTTCTAGTTCACGCTACCTATGGATCCCTCTTAGAGTCAGCTGGTTCTCTTTTTATTAATATAAAAGTACAGGTAATTTCGGCCCAAGCTGTCGTGGTGAACGGAGCCCAATACGAGATGCAAGTGGTGGGAGCAGAAAGTAATTGTCCTAAACCGGTTTGTATATTATAATGAATAGAGAAAAGTGCCCCAATTTAGAAGGCAGATCTTGTTGGATGTCAGCCAAGATTTGGAGGAAGAAGGGCCCTATTCAACCTTGTAATCTACGAGATAGATCACCATTGGACCGAGAATACTCCTGTTGTTTTCCGCAGTTTTGCTACTAAAGTCAGAGATATTAAAGCGAATGAGAGAATCTAAATAAATATTCATCTATTTTTTACGGACTATTGTAAATTGCCTTTTTGTTTCTTTTTGGGGTCAAGGGAGCGTGCATATTTACCGAGCCTGTGTAATATCTACATAATCTAAGACAAATGTAGTCTGCTCAATGTGAGCCCACTTTTCCGCTTATTCTTATACACCCTGCGTTCTTTTGACTTTTAGAAAACGTCCCTTTATGCAAAAAAAGAAAGGGAAAGCATCACTCCTCAGTACTTGTCGGATTAGGGAAAGGTCAGCATGAATTGTCACAATTTAGTGAGGTTTTACTGCCGGACTGACACGACAACAACGGCGCATAACTTCAACAAGACAAGTTAATTACTTGTTGTGAGTCCCGGCACTATATTTACTGTAGGCATTATCCTTTCCAGAACATATTTTTGCACTTTATACCCTACGAGAATAAAATGCTCGTTCTCAAAAGATCCAGTTTCTTTTCACATGTGTGGTTGCATCAAATGTGCGAAATTTCCCGGAAGAAGATGCAAAAAAGCCGTCGGCGAACATATTGTGATAATTTATAGTCTCAGTTAGTTTGATGTTCATTGCGCCGAAATATGCAACTGTCAATTTGCGATATGCTGTAAGACAACAGCCGCTATTTACCGCGCATACTCACTCTGGGCGTATGCTAATGTGACAAGTACAGACGGCACTTTTACACCCGAACTGAACCCTGATCCTCGTCCGTTTTCGTTGGTGGCCTGTCTCTCTTTTCCCCATTTTCTTTTTAGATACAATTCCATTTTTCAAACTAATAGCAGACGGAACGGTTTCCCGCAGGGCCCTGAATTCGACTCCCCTCAGCAGGAGGGCTTTGGCTTTGCGCTTTTCCGATTACCCGCCCTGCCAACATGATCTGTCCTTTTTCTTCGATTTGTCGCCATTGTGTCGGGTTGATCTGCCCTCGATTGAGGCAATTTTCAACTCACTTTTTCACCAACCCACATCGCCGAAGTTAATCCCATTGTCGGCCAAGCAACCGCAAGTGTTGATCCAATCAACGCAACGCAACTTGACCAAATCCATCGGCACTCTCTTCTTCTATCAAACACATCAGATTTTCTTAATGTTTCTTCTAGTTCTCAATCTATTGTTGGATATAAGTAGTTGGACATATGGTCTATAGGCTAAAATCCTTGCTACTCCTCTTAGCTGTTGTTTACTCCCACTTCAAGGTCTTCTTCTTCTTTCAAGGTGCTAATGCGTAAGCAATAACGCACAAAATGTGGCGCCGCACAATCAGACTGCTCACTTATGCTTCGCCGCGTGTCCACTTCGAATACAAATGCCAATTGGTGGCAGTACTCCCGGGGAGAAGCCTAAATACAGCCACTCTTCTATTGTTCTCCTTTAATGGGCGTCACAAACAGCTTTTCCGGATACTTCATCCTTCTATTTTCCTTCTCGCAATATTTCCTGTGGTATAACTTTAAAATTTGAATGTCTCTCGATTGAAATAGAACGGCAAGATCCGAATCAAGATAACACTCAGACCATGCCTAACAGCTGTAACCTATTTTTCGTCTGATTTTTTATTGATTTCTAAAAAGTATGAATTATTCCGTATGCGGGGATGTTATTGACGGTTCATTAGGGTGAGCTGTCGTCGACCAGATGATGAACAACCTCCGGTGCGCAATGTCTCCAGGGAGAGCAACTGTTACTTCCCAAATTCAAATTTCCAGCTCTTTCTAGACCGTTTAGAAACTCCGCCACACGAACACGTTGCGCCACAGCTGCCATTTTTTTGCTAAGACCAGCCTAGGCGCAGCTGCGTTCCCATCTTTGTCTTAATCGTTCTGGAATTGCCATATGATGTTTAGCTAAATCTACCTTTACACATTGCTAGTATTTTATCGGATAAAATTCAATAATAATTCCACATATCAAAAGCGAAAAGTCTTGCCATTCTGGACATATTTCCCAAGGTGCCATTGCTGTCGAATTAGCGTTCGGGTGTCTTTGAAGCAGGTCTTTTCATTGTGTGTCATACCGCTTTTACGATATTATCTAATAGTTCTGATGCCCTTTATGTCTATACTTTCTCCTCAGTATGAAGTCATAAATTATATCCAGTTCCATTTCCCTCTTCCATGTGGTGACCTCCACAAGTTTTTTGCATTAAGAAGCCGCGTTTGGGCAGATGGCAGGTGCAAGTAAATGAGCGGCCCGTTATCGCTTCTTCCGGTAAGATCTGCGGGAGGCCTCCATCTCCTCCCTCTCTCTACTCGCTTCTCTGAGAGTAGTCGGGTTTCTACAGCTACGGGCATAAATTAAATGGTCGACTACAGTCGCCTCGGCTAATCGCTTACTTAATTGCCTGGATCGTCTTTAAAACGGTCTTCGTTCAAATAATTCTACTCCCTCATTTGTATTCTTATTTCTTTGTTCCTTTTCTTGCAGACAGTTTTGATATAATTACACAGCAAAAAATATCATGTCATGTTGCGGTATCACAAAAACCATCACATGAGACCGGCTTTTTGTGGTGCGATATAGCCGTTTCGCGCTCTCTTCCCTTATGTTTGTTTGTTCATCAAAAATATAGGCCGAAACCTGACTTTCTCGCGAAGATTCACCCCTTCCTGGATCATCTTTTCTCTAAACAATAACATCTATTTTCTCACTCTAGGCGTTTCTTCTTCCGGCTGCTATGATTACTATTTTCAGATGAGCAGCGCTTCGTCAGAACCGAATACAGTGCGGCAATGCCATTCAGCCAATACTTCGGTATCTTCCGAACATTCCAGTAGGTTTCCTTTAAACTAGCTGGTCAAAGAAAATGGTTCAGCACGGGTTCCTGGTATCCATTATCCAACTGTATCAATAGATGGCACTCCGAGATCGCCATCGTCTTCTTTAAAGAAACAGGTAAGCACTTCTATTTCTAGTCCTAATATGGTTTCAGTTGGGGCAATATTCAGTCACAGCTTTGCAATTCGACCATGTTAAACACAGATGTCGAATGTTGGAAGCAGAAAACCAAAGACTAATGCGAACTCAAGCAGAGATTGTTGACGATTCCAACAGAAGAGTGGACATGCATGTAAACGAAATCCGGATGTTGAAAGAGGAGAACAAAAAGCTTACCCAGAACAATAAAGTACGTTTACATTCGCTGACAGAATTCGGATATTGCAGGAACTGCGAGATCTGGCATGTTTCCTTGACGATGACAGGCAAAGAGCAAGGCGGATGGCAAGAGAATGGCACAAGTTTGGAAGATATACAAGCCATGTTATGAAACAGGTTGGCCTTATTAAAGAAAAAATAAAACTCGGCTTAGGAAATTGCATCATATCAACAGAGAACCGCGGATTTTGAACGGCGGTGTAATCAATTGGCTGGAGAAAATGATGAGCTGAAACAACTATGTCTGTACCTCGATGAGCAACGGTAATATTGTCTCCTATAACCATTTTCGCTATATTTCAGACAGTCTTTGTTAAATTGTCGCAATATGGATGATGAAAGTGACGACCTTGGATGTGGTAGCAGTGAAAGGAGTGAGGAATCTGACCGTCCAGAAACGGATAACTTTAATCAACAAAAAGAACAAGTACTGAGGATGATATCCGCCCAAATGCAGACGGTTAGCTACCTGTTCACTATTTACAGTTTCTTTTTAGTCTACAAATTCTATGGAAGAACCGTTACCCACAAAAGATTCAGAAAAACTTATTGGATATATTCAAAGCTTGGAAAATCGGATAAGACACTTGGAAATGGTCCAGCAGTCGCCTGTAATCAATAATTCTTGCATTTATTGCCTATTTTAGGAATCATTCTGGGGATCGGATGCAGATGAGAAGACTATAATAGACCGGGTAAAAGTGGATGCACCGAAGAAGATGGAACAGAGCACAACTAGCACCATGACATCTTCCTGCACAACATATGGCAGTACCGATACAGATGGAGAAAGTGCTGTCTATGTAATCACTGATGAAATGGGTAAAGAATTTTGTTACCCACATAGGGATGATTTAGAATGCTCTACGCGACTAGAACTTGGAAATTTGGGGAAAATTGAAGAAGAAAAAGAAGTTGAATATGATTCGGCATTGCCCCCTCCTTGTGCTCCGCTCAGTGCGAGTCTGGTAAGCCCATAGTTTATATATTTAACTGGTAAAATGTTCAGTTATCGGTTGGAAGACTTTCTCTAAACAGTGACGACTTTAGTATCTTTAACGATGGCCTGGCTAGAAGCTTATCCGCGTCTCACAGTCCTGCTGTAAAATGTAAGTCAGTCATATCGCTTTCTAATTTATTTCAGCCCCTGTACCAACTCCCCGCTGTCAATCAGTGGACCGTTATGCCGCCTCAGAAGCTGTGCAGATTTTGCGTACACCGGAAAAACGACAAGACAACCCGAAAAAGGTCTCCATTGTCCAACAGCTGTGTCATTTGTGGTCAGCAAATGACCAAGACGTTTCTAGCGTATAAACTCATGAAAATCTACCTCATCACGTGATCTTAATAAATTATAGTTTTAACACAACAAATAATTGCAAAACTTCAATAATTTTGAAACAATTGCAGACAGACAAACGGGAAAAAATGTTTGGGGTTGCACTAGGTTGGCGAGCAGAGCGCTGTCGCCTGCCTTAAAAAGGCGATATGGTGACACGCTTGGCGTTTTGTGTTGCTCAGAGGGTACGGTGCAATAGGAAAGAATTAAAGAGTCACCAGCTATTTACAATGGAATGCATCGGGGTGCAATGGACTAGAATTGATATACAACATTCCCATATAACAATAATTACAAATTAATAAGGGAGATAATATAATGAATTAAGTAGCCCTCTAAAAAACTCATATATTCTGTCAAATACTATATTCTATTAAAACCGGATCGTTGTCACAATAAATGGAAAGGTTTAGGCGAGAGAGAGAGAGATTGGGAAGAGAATTAGTCCTTGACTTTTTAGCGATCATGAGATCCGAAAGTACGACGAAAGTGGGGGGAAATAGAATAAGGTTAAGGAGCTTTCCGTTAGAACCCTCAACAAGGTTATTAAGCATTTTGCGTAAAGCCTATTTTTTATGACGATAATTTAGTAGGTAAAATGTGGATTTACAAATGAAAATCCTCGGAACTCTTCCTGATTAATGGCGCGAACCACATTAGGATCAGTTGGAGTTAGAACAGGTTCTTCTTTGGTGAAATCCGCATCGAAGTTGTTCACATCCCTTTTCGATTTCTAAAAGATTTCTCTTGTTACCGGTATTCTCAGGATCAACTGACTATTTTCGGCTTGAAGGGCGGTTTGACTTGTCGCGCTTCGAGGGCGTCCCAGTCAATTTCTCGGAAGAAGGGATGTGCTCGAATGGCGTCTTCACCTCCTTGTGATTGCACGCATCCCAGCCTTTTTCCAGGAGTTTTTGTCATGAACTGAAAAGTCTCCTATGTTTTTGTTTCAAAATCCCTTACAGCTTTGAGTATATTCACAGCTTCCTTAGAAAGCCAGACGGGATACAGTACATCATCGTTGAGGATAGCTTCAAAGAGGTCATCCTCATTGTCTGCTTCGAAAGGAGGTTGTCCAGCCATCATCTCGTACATGAGGACACCGAGAGCCCACCAATCTACAGATACACCGTATTCTTGCTCCTGCAGAATTTCAGGAGCGATGTAATCAGGTGTTCCTAAATACCCTCATTTAGGATAAGAATATATGGGTTACCGCAGAAAGTGCTGGTTAATTTTTCCCTGGTAATGCCCTCTTTGCACATTCCAAAATCTGCTAACCTACAATGTCCTTCAGCATCTAGAAGGATGTTGTCCAATTTGAGATCTCTGGAAATTTTAAATCTGCACTGTCTGTACAAGTTTTACCTGTAGATAACTTCATTTCTATGTAAGAATTGTAAGGCACATGTCACTTCAGCTGCATAAAACCGGGCTCGTGGCTCGTCGAACTTTCTTGCTCTTTGAATTTGGAACATGAGATCTCCTCCGTTCACGTATTCCATTACAAAGAAAAGACGATCCTAAAACATGCTTTTTTAGACAGCCACAAGATTAGCTTACAGGTGTTTGGAAAGAGCTATGGAGGGCAGTTAGGAACGGATGTTTAGCTGCCAAGGAAAGGATACGTTTCTCGCACATTGTGCACTCAACATCGTCATCTTGCACGATCACATCTTTCTTTAAAATTTTTATGGCATAGACTTCGTCGGTTCCTTTTCTTTCGGCTAGCATGACCTTTCCAAAAGAACCTTTCCCAAGGACTTTCATGAAAAGGAAGTCTTGTATTGACAAAGTTCCAGATGGATGGCTTAATTGCCTCGTCGTCAAGGGTTCATCTTCGGAGATTTGGGAAAGGCCTAAAACCATTTAAATGATTATTAAAAGGTTTTATACCTGAAGAAGTGTCAGTAGAACTGAGGAACGATTGTTCCGTGCTACTTTCGGTCATAATACTTGGTTTCTTTTTACTCCTGATACTCATTTTATCACCCGTAAGACCTAACTGAGCCAATTCAGCTGCCATTTGTTTAGCATTTATGCCACAATTGTTGGCAACATTTCGTTGACACCTGTAAAAATCGGTGACAATCCTAACCATAAAGAATTACCTTTTGTGGACATTAAGTTTACATTGGGAGCATTGGAGACCTTGATTAATGAGACCATAAAGCATAGAACCACAATGATCACAGAATGTTGGGCGCTTATAGGAATGGACACTAAAGCGGTGAGGTATGTTTATGTTGAACCGTCCGGCAGACTGAAACTCATTTCATTTTGTATTAATAATTGCCACATACCTCTGCAACTTCTTTGCTGACTTCTTCTATGCATCCATCTTTATTGCCTGGGCATTTCCACACGACTTCTTCATGACACCTTTTATGCACTACTACCGTACAAACTGAAAAATTGCATGAAAATGAGGGCAGAAAAATCTAAGACGACCTGGATATGAATTGAAAACCACCTGCATTGGACTGCCAACGTTTATAAAATCTTCCCACATTTTAGGGCACTAGAGTCGGATGATGGGAAATGGTATAACTGGGTCGATTTCGAGTTTTCTTAGCATTCATGGTTAGACAAAACCCAGTGCAGCTGCATTTTCGAGGATAGTTCTATTTGGAGGGGCTTTCAACATAATTGTAGCTATGAAAATTATAGATCTAGGATCCCGTCATTTTCCCATCATAGTAGAACATAAACTCTGAGGCAGGCCTCAATTTTTTGGATTCAGACTCAGGCTGTTCTCTCCACATCCCCGATAAGAATATATGTTAACTTACTCTGACACTGATAACCCTGCTTTCCAATGCCCCAAATGAATTCCTTGCAATGGGCACAGAACGTCGGTTGTCGAAGAAACAATGCCATGAACTTATGACCCGTAACCTTAAAGAATTCAGTTGCCAAGTCATGATTTCATAATGGCAAAAAGAAACTAGAAAAAGTGCTCACTTCGTGAATTTTTCGTCGCATGGCACCCCGTCTCTGTCTGTCGTTAAAAGCTCCTGTACGCTCCTTGAAGACTCTTTCCTTATTTGCATGAGTATCTGAAACATTTTTTTATTCTCTTTTCTCTGTGTCACCCGGGAAAATACTGTTATTTACAACTACCCTCCAAAGGGCGATAAGAGTCATAAGATGCCCTGTAACAGCTCCTTTACTCCCCCGGCAGTGTCCCCTGGCAAAATATGGCCCGCATATTTTTGGACCCACTTTAGTCTAAGCGTTTTTCTCGTTGCCATGTAGTGTCACCAGGACAGCGGTCCTACTGCTTTTCCCATAAAAATATCCTGTATGCTTCAATGAAAGCATCCCCAATGATTCATCGATGATATGAGGACATGAGAGGCGTGCAAACAATTTTATGGTAGCATCATACTATTCTTTTCACTGGTTCGCGACGTCCTTCCAAAATATTTTTTTCAGGCTATGACAAATTGTAGGAGATGAAGTACTTTACCCATAGGGAAGCGTTTCTTTTAATTACGGCTGTATTCTGTGTCTGTATTATATTTTCCACCCTTCCGCAGACAAAAACTACTTATGGGTCGAGACATAAAAAGGAGATTCTACCTGTGAGTGCTGTTTACCATAGATGACAATATTAATTCTCGATGTCCACAAGTTACAGCCTACCATGTAAAGTAACTCTTATGGATCCATGGGATCCAAGTATACAGAAATATTATCAGAAATTACCTCCATTAGTTTGTTCTAGAAGTCAATATGATCTTTTGAAATTACTTCCTAATGTGAGTTCTGTTACGAATTATACTAAATTTATTCAGGGTACCCTCATAGTAGACGCTAAAGAAAGGAAGAAGCTAGGTTATGATATTACGTGTAGCTACCGGTGCTATGATAAGGTGCTAAAAGATGACGAGACTTTAAATTATACTGTGTGGCTCAATTTCAAGGTAGAAGTTCCTTTTAAATGAACTCCTGTTTAGGAAAGAATTGATACAAACTGTGAATTTGTCGAGACCTCTTGTAAAAAAGATTCCTGGCTTTCTACCACAATTTATTACAATAATCTCAATAGGATAATTCCTAAACCCTGTGCTCAAAAGAGTCTTGACAAGTATAGTGTGGTGCTTTTTGTTATGGACAGCGTCTCTCACTCTCATTGGAGGAGAAGTCTTCCCAAAACATATAAGGTTACCCATGTCAACTGCAGAAACATCCGTTTCAGGTATTGACAGACAAATATAAGTCAATTACATTCCATGGCATGACAAAAGTTGGAGATAACTCGTTTCCCAATGCTGTGGCAATGCTTAGCGGTACCCGTTCCGCATATTTTTCATTTAAACAATATAATCAGGACTTAAAAGCTCATCCGAATTTGGCGACATTACAGGATTTTATGATAACCATCCCCTAATTTGGACAGACTTTAAGCAGCAGGTTTGTGTCTATGATATGTTTGCATGCCTCATTTGGCGATAGACTAAAACAAACAAATGGCATCGAATTATAGGGCTATACAACGTATTATGCAGAGGATTATCCTAATTTCAATCTATTCTATTATCTCGCTAAAGGCTTTAAAAACAAGCCAGTCGATCATTATTTTCGGTAACTAAATGCCAGTTAAATTAATAATTTTTCGGCGTAGACCGTTCTGGTTGAATGTGTACGGATCCTATCTCCATCGACGGAGTACAAATCTTTGTTACGGGAATCATCCTCTGCATAAATTCCAGCTCAATTATTTTCAAGATTTTATCCGAAAATACAACGGTATGATTTTTCATCTGTTTTGTTAGACGGGGACCTTTAGGCACCTCCGTGTTTGCTTTAAATTGGCTGACAGAATTGGGCCACGATTATATGAACCAAGTGCAATGGGGAGACAATGATATAGCTACCGTTTTTAAAGACAATTACAAGTATCTTAAGGTAAGGGAAATATCTTAAAGAAATTGCCCAGAATTCTTTTGTATTCGTCCTATCCGACCACGGACACCGATTCGATGCCATTCGAGAAACATTAATAGGTCGAAAAGAAGAACAATTGCCCTTTTTCTCTGTCCATCTGCCAGACGATCTCGTTGCCAAGCATCCCAAAATTCAGAGGGTGGTAGAAAAGAATTCAAAGGCAAGTGTCCAGCTCTTTAAAGATCCAAGAATTTCAGAAATTAACATCGTTTTGGGATTTCCATACGACGCTGCGTGACATTTTGCATCTGTCTCGAACAGGAGACTGGGCTGAGCTTGAAGAGCCACGCCATTCCCTCGAGATTGAGAAAAAGAAGCGAAAGTATTCTAAAAGAGGAATGAGCCTGCTCCGTTCCCTGCCGGTAGGTCACATTAATCTTAAAGCAGAACAAGAAATATAGGAGCGGTCATGTCAAGAAGCTGAGATTCCTTACGAATATTGCACGTGTCGTCAGGAAAAATCCGTCGATGTGAATAGTTCCACCGTGGGTGCCCATCTTTTTACTAAGAGTCATTTTCAGACTATCTCTGCTGGCAAGTTCCTCCTTTCTCAGGTCAATGCCATAATTGCTCCATATCCCCAGTGCGCCTCCTTGTCATTATCAAGAATAGTTGATGCTAATCAAGAGGAAGAGTCTACAAATCTGTTACGCATAATTTTAGAGGCTAAGCCCTCTGGTGCTCATTTTGAAGGGCTTCTCCGGCAATCTTCAAAAGATCTTGAATTGGTAGGGGAAATCAGCCGTGTCAACCGATATGGTAACCAATCTATTTGTGTTGATAGCCCTACTCTCAGAAAATTCTGTTATTGTCGAGCTTTAACCCGTGCATAATTTTTTTGTCTAATAAAATTTAACTAACCTTCTACAGCTGTTCCGTGCAGCTCTATTATAACATGTAGCTGTCCGTGCGGTTCCAAATCTACCTGAAATATGTGTTGTTATTATTGCGTCCGGTATAATGTGTACGCTTTTCCCATGTCTAGGACTATGCAAAGTGTAGATATTTTTGGTATATGCCATTTATCTCGCCGTGTACACTGTTTTGAATGGTGTTCCCCTTTAGAAAGATGATAATGGCATCATAACAATATCCGCTAGAGATCCTATTGATTGCATTTACGGATAGTAGTTCATTAGTCTATTGAACAAGCAATTTCAACTAATTTCTTTGAGATTAATGAGTCCAACTCATTTGTCTACTCTTCTTTGACCACTCACGCACCCAGATGTCGTTTGCAGAACCGATCTTAAGCTCGTCGAAGGATATCCTACAATTGGCCACGAAATCGTCAGGAGGCATGACACAGTTATGAAAGACTGTAAAACCGACAGCTCGACCAGAGTGGACATCACTCTGAAAAGAGAAGAACTTCTTTAAATAAAAATTGTCACTTACAACACTAAATTCCTCATTCCACTTTGGATCGCTGGTCTTAGCTCGAACATTCGTTTTCCCTACGTGGAACTCATCCCAATCCACGTTGATGTAGGCATCAATTAAGGCCTGAAAAGGAAGAGCCTAATTTCCATAGTATATTAGCTTCCATTCTTTTGCCAATGATCGTTGTTTTTATGACTACTGTAGTTCTTCATTAATATTATTTCTACTCAAATAATTTGCCAATAGTTATTGAGTCAGAGAAATTGAGCTCATTACTCATGCAATCTTCAGACTACCGTAGTTCTTGAGATTCATGAAACATTCAGTCAACTATTCTGTCTGGGCAATCAAATAAGAGGCCAAAAAAATGGCTGACCGCCCCTGGTGAAAAGAATAAACGGCGTTTTAGACCAGAAATCCCTTGAGTTATCCCATTAGCCTTGGTGAACTTTGGTTAAAAATTCGCTTTGTGGCTAACACCCTCTTGACCTTATCTATTACCAAAAAGGGTGAAAGGATAATATGATTTGATTAGCCACAAAATCATCATTTTGGTTTAAATATGGAAAACTTACGGTATTGGTCTCTGTTTGAGTAAACCGCCTTGACCACTCCGTAGGCCGTAGTCCCTTTGCTTCGACTACACGGACCCGTAGTGTGCCAGTAAACAGCATCACTCTAGCATCCGCCTGCCTGAAATAATAAGTAAAAGATGAGAAAAGAAAAGAAGTAGACGGAAATAGAGAAGAAGTGAACGCCGATTGGGGGCGGCGTCTTATTTAGGATAAAACAGAACTAAAATAGAGCCGTCAGTGACGCACAGTAGTGGATAATTTATTAGGAGAATCGAGCGCGGCATGTCAATACTCCTGGCCACCGAAAGCCAAGGTGTAGGTAGGTACACGCAAGATATCGTGGAGTACATTAAAAGTAAATGGAAAGAGAGCTGTACAAGAAAGAACTGGAGACAACATGAAATAGTATGTATCAGGACCAGCTGGCGCTCCGGCAGCTGAAGATTTATTGCCGTTTTTCTTTAAAGCAAACCTATAGGTCAAAGGATGTATAAATTGGTCCGACAAGTGGCCCTTCTAATGGTGGTTATTTGTTCTTCTTTGTGACTCAGGGGCATTGTAAAAAATATGTCAGGAGACAGAGAATATACACGCGGACACATAAAATAGTTGTTTTTATAAACAAAAAGGTCTGGAAGATACCAAAAAAATTGGCAAAGTCCGATCATTTCGTGGAAAGCAAATAAAATTCGGACAGGGAGTTGTTTTAATCTTTTGAATTTGCTACGCGGCAATAGTCTTTGAGCAAAAGCTGTGAAATTGTTGGAAAAAACATGAGAAGAAAAGACAAAGTGGAGCACTTTTTACGGACAATTTAAAAGAGAAGAATAGCAAGGCGTTTTAGCCAAATGGTGTGCAAAGCGACGCGGAATTGGACTACATGTGAGCGGCAAGAGATCACAAAGTCAGAATAAAAGAGAGGATCGATGGTGTGCGCTGACCATAAGCTGATTACGGCCCAGTGTCAGAATATCGTTTTATAGAGAGTCGGAGCGAGAGACAGAGCTCAAAAATGTCTCTCCTATTGTGTCACACAAACAGAGAAGAGGATTACCCTCTTATAATATTTCACATGCAAATTGGAGACTGCACTCAACCCAATTGTCTTTCCCTCCCTGGCTGGCTTTACGAGTCAATGATAGCCCTAAAGGGTAGGTTAGATTGCCAGTAATTGCTCAAAATATATGGCCATTATCAAAAATAAAGAAAGTGGATAAATATAATCAAATTTTTAAAGGAAATGTTCTTGAAAAGGATCAATTTGTCGTCAGCTAAACGCTTAGAAACCCTAGTGTCGATGGCCTCATCAGTGTGACTTCAACCCCGGGAACAAACGCAAATGGCTAGGAAGAAAAACAGATCGAAAGTCATGCAGTATTTAGTGGAATTGTTCAGGGCGCTGGGCGATAATCCTCCCTTCAAACTGCAACCCCGGCGCCTCCCATGACGAATTGGTTTCAACGCGCACCGAGAGCTAAAAGAGAGAGACACTGAAAGCAAGGAGAGAGAGAGGGTGGGCTCTTCCTCTGGTGCAGCATGATACGCGAATGAGCCCAGCTGCTCGAAATTAGACGCGTTTACCATAATTAAAAATCGAGAGCAGGCCCGGGGGCACCCGGCAAGAGAACTGAGCATGGTGAAAGCAGAGGAGGATCAGAAAACTTAACGAGTTTCAGATTTCCGCAAGTTTATGGCCAAAGCGGGAAGCCGCCAGTCTTTCTATCCTCCTAGAAAACAAGTGAGGGGTTTCCTAAAAAGCAATGAACTTTTTGGGAGTCTGATTCAGCGCCTCTGTGAGCAATGCGTCTCATGATGATGAACTAAAAAGTGTATTTTCTCTTCTCCATGAAAGAAAAAATTTGTGATGATTGGAGGGACATCGCAAATGCGCCAAGTGACGCTATAATAGAAACAGCGATGTGACAAACAAACTCTCGGAGTTCTAGGTCTAAAAAGTAGTGAAAGAGGAGAGCAGTCACAATGTGGCGATGGGATCAGCTGGTCGCGAACACAACGTAAAATCTTGCTTATTCGTTTACACACGTATGAAATAAATTACGCATCTCCGTGTCGTCAGAGCCTCCTATGTCCCGAAGTGTGTAAAGTGCGATTCTCGCCTGATTGCTCCTCCGCCAGAGGGCACATTGGCAGCATCATTAAATGGTCAACGTTGTTAAAAGCAATGCTTAAGATTAGATGCGGGTGGCACCTCCAGGAAGGGAATGTTCTTCTGTGAGAAATTGAGGAGGAGGAAAGGGAGGGAACTTGAGTTTTTCTAGAAGGGCACGAGACAAAGGAGATGCCATTTGATACTCCCAAAAAGGATAACAAACAAGGAAATGAAGACAAGACAAAAGGAAAAAGTTTTCCCGTCGAAATTTCTTCTTTGAAGGAGTCGTCCGAATGTACATCAATAAAGCAGCTCAAGAGCTTCAAAAAATCTTTAAACCGATTTAAAAGAAAAAACAACAAGCTTTAAAAGATAACCAAAGAATTATGACAGACTATGGGATCAGGATAAAGTCTGGACTAATTCAATCTATTTACGTAAAATTCGGAAAAAGTTTCTATAAAGCAGCTTGATTTTGTCGGCAAAAATTGTTGCGAACATGGCATTTTCGGCGATGAATCGGTTATTGTCGTCAACTTTTTTTTCTGTTCCTCGCTCGCCTAACTTTCAACATGGTGTAATGATGTTGGGGGTTCTGCTAGTTCTTATTGATTGTTGCTCCGTTATCGCGGATCTTTTCTGACTCTCCTCAATGTCGCAAAGTGGCGATGCCAATACGCGCTTAAAGTCAAAGCCATGCCAAACAAATTTTTATCAAAAGGTATGTGCGAAAAAAAGATCCCTCCCAAGGGGGGCTCTGACGAAGTGGGACTCTCGCCAGCCACCCGGGCACATAGACGAAAAAGACGCCTGCCGCAGGCCGGCCAGAATAATCGATGGCAGACTGCGGATAGGAGAGAAAGGGAGGAAGAGCGAGGACACGACTAGCTGCTGCTGGCAACCAGCAACCTTCTCTAAAATTGAGCCATTCAGTTTGTCTGTCACTAGCAGACGATAAGTAGCAAAGGAGCAGAGCAGAAAGAGTAGGATTTCCGCCGGATTGGGATCCCCTTGGCTTTCAGCCTCTCTCATCTTGAGAGAGGATCCTTTTACCCTCTTGAATGACCAACAAAAACGAAATGAGCCATTGAGGAGGGAATGATTTAACCTTTTCATCTAAGCTTACTGGGGTAGTGCTATTAGTGCCATAAGCCGGAAATTCGTTTCCATAACCTTAAAAATAGGAGGCTAATAAGGCGAGGGATTTACAATTTTACCATAATAATTGGAGGAAATTGATAAAAAAATAGAGACGTACAAAATTGGCACTAACTGTACCCACTGTCAAACTACTCAAAAGAATATACAAAAAATCCCACAGACAACAGTGACTAACGCTTGACAACGCCAAAATTTGACATCTGGAGCTGTTTCGTCGTCAGCACCATCTGCTTTGGGACAAAAAGGTGGGAGGAACAAAAACGATTGTTACATTAAAAGAAATGGAACACGATGGCTGGAGTTGTCACCTACAGAAAGGGATCTGCAATTGACAGACAAGAGCTCAAAGTTTCTTACAGTATTCTAAAGGCAACACCCTTTATATAGGCTGTAACTGACCTATGGGTGATTGTTTCTTGGAAAGATAACCTTTTTGAGAGAAAATTCAATGATTACAGGTGTTTCTAAGCGGGTTCCTAATTTCTCATGCTTTTTGGTATTTAAATAAAATAATAGTGATATCATAAGAAAACCCACGCGGCTTGAAGACGGGAGGCCACTCGTTGACGAGCTGAGGCCATCTGTTGTTGCGCTACGGAGTCATGTCTTCTGAAAACTGTTACTTTACTTGATACAGGTAAGATTCCCATCTATGCCAACTACTGACTACTTCCTAGTTGTTTTTTAAATTAAAAACTGCACCTCTTAAATTGGATACAACAGAATTTCATTAGAGAAATTTGATGTGCCAGGAAAATAAGTGGAAAGCTTAGGCCACAATCTTGGCAGCTTATGTTAATTGCAAAATGACAGAAAAATAGAAGAAAGGGTTTGATAGACCCAGATGTTTAGGTATCAAGTTACGGTTAATATCAATTGAACCGTAAAACTTACGATTTATTTCGGATAAAGATTTTTCCTGCCACAGCTCGCAATGAATCTCCGATTGAAGATTGCCTGTAATCTAACATTTAATGTAGTTCGGAGAATGGCATAATACCCTGGAAAACAACCAAGTTTTGGTCATAATTAAACTGAGAAAGAATAGGAAAAGTTGAAGAGGTTGGTATACAGTTCTTCAAGAAGAATCTATCTCTATCAACGTCTCGTCAAGCACAGCTGGAGAATAAGTGTAAGGTTGTATGATGGAAATGTTTCTTATAAAAATTGTCATGTGGAGTTTTTGGGTGAGAAATTTGTGACAAATGTCTCTCTGGTGAGCATAATGATCCGGTGAAAACCACCCAGTGACAGTGGTCTATAACAAACGAAGAAAATAAGGAAATGTCCCCGCCAACGCTAGGCATGCAAAAAGTCTGTAACAACAGCCAACTATACTATTTTGAGCTGCAATCCAAATACAATAAGAAAGTCATTATCACAATTTGCAGTTATCGCCTTTATCACACTTCTACTTGAATCAAACTCGTGGCATACCAGGTCTAAACAATTACTGAAACACTGTTAATAGAACTGCAGGCCACAATAGATGGAGAACTTTTGATAAATGAAGGAAAAGAGCTTACAAAGCGAAGGCTTGAAACATTTCTACGCAAGAAACTGACATATGGATAACATCTGGGTTTGAATGACATCATAAGTTAGGGGAAAAGATCCCACCTCGTAACCCGACAAAGCATTCTCGACATTTTCTGCTGATCATAAAAGAATAACGGGGTTATAACCTAAGAAACCGTTCCTGTAATCTAGTATATTTTGCTGTAAGGCTGTATTCTTTTATCAAGAGTTTAGCGAACTAATTCAAACAAATAAAGCCGCAAAATATAAAATTTTCATTGGTAATTTTTGACAGGAAATAGGTGAATAATTGTTTAAAAGTCAGCGCTAACAAACAGAATGAGTCATAGCGGCAACTGTTATGGAAATCGGGGGCAACCTGCTGATTACAACAAAAATATTTAATTTTTCTGCAAAAAAAAATTCAACTTTGACCCAGGTCAATCCTATGAACGCCAAATTAAACGACAATATGATTCGGTGAAGAGTGCAGAAAAGAGATAACGGAGTAGTGAAGCAAAACTGTAATCACATGGGGGTTGGCAGCGCCCCTTATCAGAATTCAAATGGTCAGATTAGGTTCCAGTAGGAGAGACTACACAACTTTACCTGAGAAGCATTGGTGTTTCTGGTGTATTCGGTGGAGTAGATGGTGATTTACCAAGCTGGATATCAATTGGTGGTGAGGATATCTCCATGAAAATATTCAAGTCGCCATGATGTCTGTCTTCGAATTCTATAAATTATAAGACATGTGGACAGACTGCATAGAAAGGTGAAAACAGCTGGTCCATGCACTTCGATTAAGCAGTCCCGTATAATTGACAATCAGCGGCATGACACAAGGTGTGGTATAGTATGAAAATAAAATGACAAATACGTTGAAAAGGGCAGAACACAAATTGATCAAATTAGATCTCCTCGCTGGATATTTTATCTACACAAAATGCTGGTCATCGGAAATAGACAGGATACCCTTCTAAACACTGTATGATCTTATTTCAACCCAGTAGAAGGCAAAGCTAGAAAAATTTCAACGTTTCTTGACAATATTGATCCTTTTTGTTTTGTCCCTCTTACCCATGCAGGTTCAATATAGTCGTATTGCTCGTAAACCCTAATTGTCCGAAGCAAATTATGCTACAGAATGTCAAAATTTACTAGGATTCTCGATGTCTCGTCGAAAAATGCATACAACAGCAAATTACAAGTATACAAATAAATAAATAAACTTAAGAAAGTCCAGCACTACCGCTAGCACTTCTCCAATTTAAATCATCGCTTCTTGTTGTTTTCCTGAAATTTGTACATTGATCGAAATTACAATATCCATACTTTTTTGGTTCATCCTTGTCCATATTCATGGTATCAGAATCTTCACCTAAAAATCGTTTCGCTCCCCTGCCTCTTACTTTAACAGCCCCTTTAATACCAACTTGAAGTGCCGGTTTCTGCCATTCTTTCTCGTCTGGCTCCTTTTTCCCATTATCGTCTTCAAAAAACCTGAGGAAGGACTAGCACTTAGAGAAAATGTCCAACCTGGTGTCGTGTTGGAAATCCCATTCCAATTCGTTTCCATCCTTGTCAAATATGTTCAAGCCGCCTTTCCTTTGAGCCTTCGTCCAAAATTCTGTCCCACTTGCATCTCTTACTTTCCGTCGAAGGACCACGGCTTTTTCCGGGTTATTAAACGTCTAGAATCATAAAACATAAGCGAAAAGCAGTCTTTTCTCACCTTCACCTCCCCATCAGTGGCAAATCTTACAAGAAGTGCCCTCCGTTTAGGAACATGGGCAGTAACCACGCGGTAATTATTATCAGGTATACTATATTTGCTACTGCTGATGTACACAACATGTGCTGTTTGTCGTATATCTGGATAAGCTGAAAAAAAAGCTAATTTTGTAGTCTACTAAAGCATATATTGACTCCGTGGCCTGCTGGACGCCGTAATTTGAAAGGTGGCAGATGATGGATTAGGATAGCATTAACCTGGGTAGCTAATACCCTCACCTGCAATATACAGACACTGCCCCCTTTGTACTAAACCACCGGTTATAATCTCTAGAAGGTCTAAATTACTCAGCCTTGGTAGGCGAAAATGAAAATGGCCACTCTTGTGGTGTGTATAACCTTGGTTAGCCCTTAGATCGCATCGTTTTGAGTGGTGTCCGTGGCAATTCGCCTCATGGAGTGTCAGCTCGCTCTCCATTGTCCCACCCAACCGATTGAGTTTCCACTTGCGAACAAA
This sequence comes from Oscheius sp. DF5033, assembly GCA_964036215.1. Lineage (NCBI taxonomy): Eukaryota > Metazoa > Nematoda > Chromadorea > Rhabditida > Rhabditidae > Oscheius > Oscheius sp. DF5033. The sequence continues at coordinate 6,452,200 of OZ038413.1, forward strand.
CACTTGATCCAACTACACTGTGTCGCAAACTTCCCGAAACAAATACAGCTACTTTGTGTGTGAATGAGTGGAAATCCCTCTCCGCGGCCGACATTGGGACAATAAAGAACCTTGTTAGGTTAACAGAATATCCCAATTTTGGGTAGAGTCCTCAATTATAGTCACGGACAAGTTACCACGCTTCAGCTGTGTCACAATTGGCTCAATTTGTGCCTGTGTATGCGTGTGGAACTGGCTCTGTGTGAACCTCGTTCCAGGTATAGAAGACCCCGCGTCAATAACCAATACTATTTGCGCACGCCAAAATTGTAGCCCGATGCGGAAGAGACGCTGAACCACATTCCGGAGACAACGAGGTGCCGTTCCAAAATGGGAGGGCAATTATAATGCGGAGACACTCCAAATTGTGGTGATTGCAACGTGAAATATTTTGCACATTATGAAAAGAAAAAGGAGGACGAGGCCATAACGGGATAATGGCTTTCTGGAGCTGTTCACCAAAATGAAATGGGCATACCTATTTTGTAGATGTAGTTTTTGATCAGGCCGGCTTCCATGACTTCGCCTTCATCGTCAGATATTTCTCCTTCTTCGGGATCTTCTTCTTCATTCTTCTCATCATCCCGCACAATTTCCACACAGTCGTTTAAATGCTCAGTAAATCGATGCAGATTAGTTGTTAGAGACTTCGACATCTCGACCATCATCTTTAAAGGGTCCTTCTTCTCCTCGAATTGGATTAGGCATGATCGATTGTTAATGGGATTCAACTGTACTGGATTGTACTTCGTGAATATTCTAAATTCTTCAATTTGAGGTTTCATTAAAGTAATCTACTTGAGTATCGCATACGGCGAAAGGTTCTCTACTCCCTCAACAACAATTGTATTCCTTATATGTTGATTTGTAACTCTGAGATCCTCTTTTACAGCTGCTCTGTTGACAGGGAACTAAAAGCATTTGTCTACGGTGTCTGGGAAACTGCCCACATTGGGGAAATACGCTTTTGTGGTCAGGATCGCATTCCTAAAATGGTTCTCGTTCTCGCTGTCACTGTCAGTAGTATCTTTTTCTTGAGACTCCTCTTCGTCTATATTGTCATCTTCACTGTATCGATCCTGAATAATGACTGATGTTATTTTTTCTCTCGATCTCCCCCTGGGACTATCAACTGTGATATTCTACGTGGTCATCAACTGACAACCTTCCGTGCCGATCAATGTCTATGCCCACCGCACGCTCATTATCTCTTCCCTATCTCATCTCACCTAGCTGAAGATCGACCATGATGTGCATGTGAAGAGAAGAGATAGATATGTTCTGCCCCCCAAAAATGGCGCCACAATTTTACTACCAGTCGACTGTATTCCCCGAGCGGATTGTGCCAGCTATTAACTTTATGGATGGGAGAGGGCAGTCTACGCAACAGAAAAGGAGATTTGAGCGGTGGATGTCTGCTTATCTGTCTTCAAATTGAGCGGGTATTTTTGGAAGAAGAATAGACGACTCCTCCGCATCTTGGTGAGCCAAATTCCATTTAATCAAAGGATCCTCTTTAAAATCTCGAACAAAAAGAGGTATAATCGCTCGACGGGATTACCAAACACAGTCGTTGGCCTCTCAGCCAGTGGATACTGTAGTCTCTGCATAGTCACTAATGTCGACTGTGAGAATTTTAATGCAGCCATTACTGCGAAGTGTGGGAAATGTCTTTCACCACGTCTACAGCCATTTCGATACGAAAAAAACTAGACGAAAGTTTCCGCAATTTCACAATTGGCACATACTGGAGTTGAGTTGAAAAGTGGACTACCTAGAGCAATTAACCGGCCCAGCGATGCGCGATTACCATGTGTCCGCATGAAGATGATTGATCGACCAGAACGCAGCTGTTTTTTGTTGTTTAAAAAAATAATCTTGAACATTGTCAGTACTTTTTTGGGAAAAATCAGGATTCATACCCCGGGGGGAAAGCTTGCTAATATGCAACAGAGTGGCAGCCCGCGAGCACTAATTATTCCAGCACCCAATAACGTTCGACACACAACGGCTCGCTTACTCCACGATTCGATTATTGCTTACTGCGGGTAGTGCATCAAGAGGATTAGCCGACTTGTAACATACACACCCGGAGGAAAAGACCGCTAAGAGCAGTAAACTTACATTATATTCCACATTTTTATCACGAGCAACTCGTCTTCCGACGGAAATCCGACCTGATGCAAATAGGCCTACACGTTTTGTCGGTTCCTCTGTCTTTTTCTAAAATGGGCTAAGCCATAAAAACTTCACAAACAGCGATGGTTGACGAAGATTTGGTCTCCTGGTCTACGGGATCTTTTTTATTCTTCTTGTAGTCCTCAGAGAAGATTGATGGTGGATTTTGACGCTGTAATGAATTTGCTCGTCATTTTTGTTTTTCATATTGGTTGGTATAATTATGAAAAGTGCTCTCCAGAAACCAAAAAATCAAAATCTATGTATCTCTGCTGTCCACAACTAATCAAAACATAGGAAATTGTCCTTTCAGCTATAAACTTATGGTTCGGCAAACATTTGAAACTTCCGGAACTGGCATTGCTCATATTCTCGTTGTCTTTTATAAAAGGAAACGGACAGCTTGTTTAGTGTGCTCGGCATTTGAAGATGTCTCTCTCTCTCCTGACATATCGATCATAATCAAATATTCTGAAGGTCTGATGCCTTGCCAGCCGATGTCGGCCGCTAGATTTTGTCCCCATTTCGGCGAGAAACTTGAGATCACTTAAGCGGGGGCTGCCGAAACAGTAACAACATGAAAACAGCCTCCTTTCGCATCGATTTACGAACTTCTCTCCCTCTATACAGTTGAGTATTCTATAGAGAGGAACAGAGCAATATTAGCAGCAGTGCTATAAACAGTCAGGCCTCCCGTGGATATTAAATAAATATGGATGCGCGAAGCTCGCGCACCTGAAACTTTGCTCACCTGCCATAATCAGAGGTTGAGTCGAAAGTCTCAGGCGACGAGTACCGCACAACAAACGCAATAGAATAGAACAATATTGGAATGGGGCAAAAGGATGTTGCGAGCCGTATGAATGTAGTAGATTCACACATCTGGCTTGCACATGGCGTGGCCCCTGCGAGAGAAGGGGCACCAGAAGGGGGGATTATGCTATTAGTCTTTGGGCCCCCACTCAAAACTCACACTATTTGGAACACACCCATCCCAACCTGACGAGGGAGGACGACTGGAAGAAATACTAGATGAGGAGGAGACTCTCTCCCCCTCTCTGTCGGAGGGGGCATGGGCAGAAAAGGCAGGAGAGTGGGCGGAGCATGCCGTGGCGGTCATACATGCGATCGATGCCGCCTAGGGCACTACGCAGTGCCTCAATGATTAACAGGAAATAACAAAATGACACTTAGGAATATCTTCATAGTCAAAATCTTACTCGTCATTAAAAATTACCCCAGGAGATTGAGAAATAATCCCTTTTTGGGAATGAAAGAACTCTTACGGACAGGGGCAGTACCTCATCAAAGGACACGCGTGCTGGATACAATAGACCCTTTGTATCTTTGTTCTTCTGTGAGGAGCAAGGATTGACCTTGACGCATGGGGGAGAAGACAATTCTTAGAGAATTCTCACCTTTTCTGTGTGTGGCCCCGCGGGAGGATCAGAGATTATCAAGATGAGTAAATACAGATTATGACAAGATTATGCCTCACAGCAAATAGCGTATGTTGTGATCTGCCAAATCTGCGAATTTGTTCGGGTAAACTACTAAACAATCTGTATTTTCCGGGAGAAATCATTGCGCTTTCTCCCCTTTTCACCAATTAATGTGCCAAGTACAAAAGAACTTGACATATTCAAGTGTCCAGCTGGAGATACAGGTGGCGAAATTAAATAAATCCTCAAAAGAACTTGTTAATTGTTGGGACTTTGATTCTCCGAGCCATTTTAAAAGATTTTTAACGCCCTCAGACGGGGTCTTTGAACACTAGTTTAGGCATAAGATATGTCCTGAGGGGCTAAACCCTTTCAAATCACCACCCCGGGGAGATATTTCCAGCCAAATCAATATTCTATCCTGTCGTATTTGCTGTACATCTCTGCACTAATCCAAACTCCCCCTATCCCCCCGTCGTAATGAATCTCTTGCAGTTTTTTCAATGGAACTGACAAATGAGGAATTTGGGTTGGCGTAGATCAATCTGCCACACAGCGCAGTGTCACGCAGGGTTGCGTTCCTTTGCGCCCAAGCCTTGTTCTAGTCGATGAAAAGAGGAGGACCAAAGATTGGTTTGGTAGAAAATGAAATTGCCAAAAAGCATTTTCATGGTAGCAAGGTCATTGTAACGGCCAGCAGGAGGGCGTTCCTACTATTTTAATAAAGGTGTTTTCCTCTGTTAAATTAGCTACAGAATACTTTTCTATGTGCAGAGTATACCAAGCAAATGGAAGCATTCCTATTAAAGGCAAAGATAGCATCGAAGTATACGTATTGCTATGAAATTTGAGCATTTCACCGGAAAGTGAGCAATGTTTGTAAAACTGATATTTCGAGAGGATAGAGTAGCCAAAGGGGAATGTGACCCATGTATAAGTTTCAGGGAACAGCTAACAATTTCAGACACTCTGGAGAGGACTTTTGTTCGAAAAACGACCATTTTTCATAGAATTTTTGCCGAATCTTGGTATAAAATAAGAAAACCAACCTTATATCTCGTTGGAAGTTCTCCTGATTCCTGACCAATTTTATCTAGGTCCATTTCTTCTTCATAGTCGAGTTCAATTGCTGAAATAGAATATTTTCTCGCTCATAGATTCTGAAATACCTTCTTCAGCCATTTTGATATGTTACGATGTTCTGAAAATTAGCGAAATTACTAGAATTTGAACATTCTAAAGGAAAATCAACGTCGAATATCAGATAAACTAAGCAAAACAAGAAAAGCGAGTGGAAAAGCTGGCTTTCCATTAAGCGAACAGCTTCTATTCGATAAAAATAGCTCTAAAAGATAGCATGTTATTTTCAGAAAATGTCTTTTTACTTTTACTGATGAAAATTGGCAAAATTTCTGAAGGTATTTATAAAAGAGCCATAAAATTAAATGTTTTCGGAACGTGGGTAAAATTGCAGTACGCAAATGCACATCTACCAAACCAGAGGTGATTTATCTTTATTGTCCATTCTAATAACTCAAAGTGTAGTTTGAATAATTGATTAAATTTAAAAATAATAGAAGGTTTGTTACTCAAATTATCCAACATAAAAGAGTCATAAAATTGAAACACCGTACTAAAACTGCGGAAGTGTTTATGAGTCAAAATTGGGTAATAAATATTGGTCATTGTACTCATGTTCTTATTTGACAACATTCCGATATGTTCAAATCAGGAGAAAACGCAAACAATTTAAATTTAACTGGAGGTAAAGGAGCTTATAGAACACACTAGAACTATTATTTCCAGCGAACAAAGTATATATTCCTGTTAGGATTCCGGATAGCAAGCATCTTGAGTACAAAATAGTTTATTGTCAGTTAAATAAAACCGATACAACGCGTCTTTATGTCTAGTTCTTCGGGTGGATGGTGATTGGAATGGTTCTTGGTGATTGTTCCGGCTTCTTGTCATAGCGAACACTGAGGATTCCCTCCTTGCTCAAGTCGGATTTGATTTCTTCTGCCTTAACACTTGTCGGTAGTTCGTATTTGCGGACAAAGTGGCGCTCAACCTAAAAAAAATAGGAGAAATGTTGTTTCCCAATTCCGCCTAACCGTTCCATATTTATCAGATTTCTCCGCATGCTTTCCTTCGATAATGAGCTGGTTGTCGACTATGTTGACCTTAATTTCGTAATATTTTGCAATACATGAAAAGTGTTACCTTGAGCTCTTCTGGTTCGAATTGTGAAACATCGACGGAGACGGTGTACTCCTTCTCATTATCAACAACCTGAAAATGACTGCGGTTACTTGAGTGGGAGAAGCTTCGGATCGGTATAATTTTCTTTCACGCTTGGCTAGATAGAGAAAATGAGCTCACATCAACTGCCTGACCAATTTTGTGAGCAGTCAGCATAGAGTGGTCATTCCAGTAGGGACGAGTGAAGTTTCTGTCGAAGTCAAAATCATCAAAGAAGCGGTTTCCAAATCCCATCAAAGGAGAGAAAGGTGGGCCAAAACGAAGACGGCGATCCATTCTGAAAGAAGACTTTGCTCATGATGAAGGAAATGAGAAGGAGAGGAGCGTGCATGTTTTTGACTAAGTTGCGCAGTGAGCGGCAACTGGTCAAACAGTCAGCGACAAGAAATGTGATAACCAGGGAGGAGTCTATTTGAAAGCGGCTGCTCCTCATTATAATCCGCCGGGCAAGCATCCGAAAACCAACAGTTCCACCTACGCTGAACATCGAAAAAAGTGATGAAAGTACATATTTTAAGCATTCTTTTGAAGGAAAAGGCCATTGACAGTGAGTAATCGACTGGCTACCGACAGTATTTGTACTGACAAGGGACGATTATGTAAATGTTGTCTGTTGGGAACATTCGCGCAACCCTAGATGATATCACTGACTCACTCAAAATTAAACAAAAAATCCCACGCAGTTTTTCGTTTATTTGTAAAAGGTGGACGACTGAGACGATTAGCTACTCCACACTCTGTGTGTGCTGCTACTAATTGCCCCTTTTATGACGCATACCGTACAAAAATGAAAGCTTCATTCTAAACGAGATAGATCATTATAACGAGATCAAATGTATACAACCGGTTGACATTGGCCAGTAGAAGTAGATGGAGAAGATATGGGCAAGCTAATATATTAAGGAGGTCTATTAATCGGAGTTTTCGATTGTTTGTGCCCTTTTCAAGGGGGACAGTTCCTTCATGGCGAGGTGATTCCTCGTGACGTCTCGAGACGAATATCGGCGATTCTCGGGTATTCGCAGACTGGGAGCTGTTTTCGAACAGATACTTCGATGCTGAACCGCATTGTTTATTCATGCGAATGAGCAAATCTTACCCTTTGAGATTCTATAAGCCGAGAGTCCTGTGTTTCGGGAACTCCGCTCGTGGTCGCCTGACCAGTTGCCCTTCTCAAAGTGTACCATCTTTTTAGTCGATTACATCCAACCGTTTCAAAGAGGACCTGAACATTTTGACGTGAGGGGGCTTAGGATTATGGCAGCCCACCTTCCGATATTTGGAACTGAAAGCGATGTAGACGAGAATTGTACATGCGCCCCAGAGGTTCACCAAAAGTGCAGATATCTCTACCAAAAGAGTTTCAATAAAGCTGGCGCTATAGGCTCCGATTAATTCCATCACATTGTTGATAAAGGCCAAGACATTGAAGAGCATGAAGAAGGTCATGATGGCGACCAACATCAGACTAATGTTTTGCTCCTTAGACCGATCGTTCCTGAATAACATTCATTTTCTGTGCATTCGAAAACGGAAACAAACAACCGCACCCTGATATTTGCAACGAGACCAGGTGCATCTACTAATATTATCATGAAATTTCATATGCAAAAACAATTTTGATTTTCAGATTGAAATTCTAGCTCAATGTCTGATAAAAAGCATACCCGCAGTGAGTGTTGACTGGTTTCTTCAGCAACGCCGTCGACACCGTCGTAGGCCCGGCAACTGTCACAACATCTGCCTTCTGTCTACCGGAGATTGCCAGCGATTTTTCCTGTGTAATGACTGAAAATGATCCGTATTACAGAGCGGGAATTTCACTCACATCCTCCCAAAGTTCTGCTAGATTCCCTTATGGCAAAAATAATTCTGACGTTGAGGTAGATAAGTGAAAAGAAAGGCATGAAAAACATGACGAAGCTGTACGCCCCGTTACGGTAATAAATGGTGTACTTCTGGCCGACCATAAATTCCGTTGGGATAACTACCGGGATAACTTGGGTAATATTATTCCTAAAATGTCCTTTATGAACACAAAAATATTGAAGGTAAATTTACCGGGTTGCTACGCAATTTTGTATCGTAAGCTCGAACCATCGAGAAATATTAAAAAGAAACGACCAAACAGCCATAATGAGGACAAGCACTCTCACAGTGCTTTTACTGTTAATCCTTCGAGACTGAAATAATTGTTTGTGCTAACAGGAAAAGATTTAAATTACCGCGCTGAAGGGATGGCATATTGCAACGTATCGATGTAGAGCCACGAGAACCGTCAAATACACGGAACAAGTCAGCGATGACTGGGCAATAGGGTAGAAGAAAATTATTAAATAGGCAGATATCAAAGCACCTTAAATATTTTAAGTATAAACAGGTAAGGATATTTACCAGTGCGGTTACATCCTTCCGCGTAAACAGGAACAGAAAAGACAAAGAAGGATGAAACCAATACAGAGAGATCGCTACAGCTGAGGGCCAAAAAGAACCAATTTATGGGTTGGCGCCTCATCTAAATTTTTTTATGATTGTTTTTTAAATAATCTTACCGATCGCCTGGTATAGACCATAATATTTATGCAATTGAATAATATTCCACAAATGTAGGTGATAGGCATAGCATAGGCACGAAATGCGAGTTGAACATCAGTGAAGTCAGCTGACGGGCTGGTGTCACAGAAATCTCCCTCAACAGTCATTCCAGCCTGGAAACGGGGTCTGCTGCTCATAACGTCGAGGGCGAATGAATCAAAGGAGAGAGCTACCCACTTCCCTAGCAGGTGCTATATGACGTAGCAAATAGATCTTTCAATGTTTGAATGATTTAAAGAGACGCCTGCATATCAAACACCTCAAAATAGAAAGAATCCTTTTTTTCCAACTTTTCATACGTAGCCGGAAACTTACATTATATGTTTTATTATTAATTATAATCTGATAGCCATAGTCCCATGTATCCATAGGTGAAGATGTAGCGCAAATAAGAGGGAAAATAGGGCGGAGTTATCTTGTTAAAATTAAACCCCTTGTGGTTGATAATGGGCGGGCTAGGCTGTACTTTTACCTGCTTGTTGTTATCCAGGAGGATACCGTCTAGACTAAAAAAAGAACGGAAGCCTCTGGACCACAGGAATTGTTGTTTTTGGCTTCTGTTCATTGGGGGAAAGTGACGTAGATCTTTTATTTTGAGCTTTAAAGCAATTTAACTACTCATTTTAGCGCTGTTTAGTTAAACTCAAAGTGTCCTCCTCGCATCTATCGATATTGACCGATGGCTGTCAATGTTTACGGAATTCACAATGAGCCAGGAAAAATGGAAACTTTAAGCAGCTGGATAAATATCGTGTTTTAGGTAAAAGTCAAAATTACTCATGGACAAATAAGTCTACCGGATAAGAATGGAACTCGTAACCGGCCAGTGAATAACAGACTGAACTGGATTAAACTCTGTACTAGATGTACCGGCTTACATTAATTAGGATTTACCCTTTATTGGCTGGTGGGCTGTAGTAATTCGGCATGATATTTGTTTGAAAAAGGAAGTTCGCCTTTTTGGGTCAAGAAAGAGCAAAAGTTGGCTGCTAAAAGTAAACTTCCCCCAAGTGTCGAGATCTATTAGTCCAAATCGGGACCAAAACCACGTCTTCTACGACCCCCACGTTCACGAACATCAACGGAAACATCCGGTTAAGATTTCCTATGATGATGAGCATCACTTGCCATTTCCTTTAAGTCCATTGGTTCATTGTTTGCTAGTCCGTACTCTGCCTACGGATTACGGGATGAGCGATGCGACTATAGACAGCGTCAATGAGGGCACTGACTCAACATGTGATTTTCCACAACGGTGGTTATGTTTTTGTTGGTAAAACTGATTTCCAACTAATTGGCAGTGATTAATAGATGGTTGCATAAACAGGCAGCGAGTTTCACTTTTCACAAGATCAGAAATATGGCAAAGGAAGATTTACGGTAAAAATTGTGCCCGTTTGAACCTAGTAATTGTCAAAATTGACGATAACAAAGTCATCCCTGTGACACACCTGATTTCTAAAAAGAGAAACATTTCTCTCTGATCTATAAATCTACGCACTAAACGAATTTATCCTTTTTATTAAGCGAACTGTTTATTGTTTTAGTTGGTCAAAAATTGAAGGGGTAGGTGGTGGACCAGATGGGACCCGTCGGTCATTTGGTTCTAGAAAAAGAGCCGTGTGTTTTCAAATGGTCAGGAAGTGATACCACGTACGAGACGGGAGAGAGAGAGTGTGGGAGTTAATTTACAAAGAAATTTGAGAATTCTCCCTGTCTAATGAGACTTAAAACTCATAACCGACTGGATTTTCTTAAAAGGTCAATGGGAAGTGGGCGCGGGTTATGGATAGGATGGGAGAACTTCCTCAAAAGTGGAAGAATTCATTTCTCAAATAAGTTCAGGTCCTGTCTGAATTGTCCCACCCACTCGGGCGTTCTCAGGATTTCCTCTTTTCACGGTAAGTTCACTCCCATATGAACTGGAAGAAACCACGAGAGAGATAAATCCCTGACGTATGGCTAATAAATAAATCACCCATTGTTTTGTTAGAACTAAAGAATTCACCTATAGTGGCAGGAGAAGAAGGGGGATATTTATGTAACAGGCGGCAATTACTTAATTGGGAGTCGAAGGGATGGCTTCCTGGGGACTTAAACAGACTATGTGTGGGTTAATCAAATTTATATAAAACGGGTAGGGCTAAGAGAAAACAATTGTTTTTTTAAAGGGGGTGAGAATACAAAAAGATATGGCAAGAAAAGGCACGTTTTGTAGTGAAGTGATTTTCAGGGAAAACAGGTGCGGAAATTCTTGAACGCCACGGAAGTTTTGATCTATTCTTATTCCACTTTAATGAATGGTTAAAATTAGCACTACAAGGAAACCAGGGTCATATCCCCTTTCTCACAAATCAGAAAATAGGTGGAGAAAATCTGATTAACTGGAGATATACGTTGTAGAAAGGGAATAAACATGGATTTGAAAATGCGGCATTAATTATAAACAACCCAATAACGAGCGGTTGATCCGAGGCAATTAGCTCAGCCATTCTCAGATTTTTCCTGGTATCGTATTAAAGTCTACGAGGCGAGTCGATCAAAAAACTGGCAGCTCAAAGTCAAGAGGAGTCCCCTTTTAGGACAGAAAATTTTGTTCTTTTGCATGTTACCAAATTAAGAGTCTAAGTGCCACGCGCGCACTGGATCAAGTAGCTGCTGTTCGTGGAAAAAACTTGTTCAATTTATTCAAAGGAGCAGTTATTATTAAAGGAGTTCGTCAAATAAAGTCATCCCTTCCTTTTCATAGCGGAAGTCTCTCACGAAGTATAAAGAATTCTATTTTATGCCCGGCCATCATAAAAATAATGAGTTACTCGGGATATCTGTGGTAGGCTGACGTCGAACTGGGTTAATATGTCTATCCAAAACTTAAGAAAAAGAAAGTGCGTATGTCTCAACAAGCGCAAAGAAGAAACGAAGACGTGTAAAAACGAAAGGATAGGTACGAGATGCCTTTCTGATTATAGGATTGCCTATTAAAGATAATTTAGTGACGAATCCGACCGACTCCTCCGATTAATCCGGCTCTTTGTAATAGAAATACGTGAATTTCTGAGAGTTTTTTTTTATCTTATGACAAAGCAACCCCATTCAGGGAGGTATAGTTCCGTATAATAAGGAACTCAGGGCGCATTATAAGAAGGACCGGAGGATAAGCAATACTGGAAAATAATTGACCTTTTCTATGTTATTTTTGGAGGGAGAAGGGAAACTCACATTCACCGCAAACGAGTTTATGAAAAAGTGTTAAATCCTCTTAAAATGATCGCAGGTTAAAAGGAACTATGTTCCCTGGTTTTTTCATAGAAAAACAAGTAGCGGAAAATATCTCTCACCTGAACATACTTTTTCATTGCGGCTTCCGGCATAATTTTTTCCCAAAATTTAAATGTTTCAGCTCTTGAGATATGTTGCCAATTAAATCGGATTTTATCCTTTGGTCAGAAGTTAGAAATAAAGTAAAAACAATCAGTAGAAAGTTGAGATAATTTTTTCATGAAATAGAATAAGGCCACCCTTTTGAATCAGACGAGACTGAACATTACCGCTCCGTGAAGAAGCGCGCGAAGAGAGACAAATTGGCCCGTCGGCAGTGAATTTTTCATACCAGAACACTAGGCCCCGACTGCAGCAACAAAACCTCCTTGGTGGTTCAAAGTTTTGTAGATCAAAAGTAAAAGAAGCGGAAGAGCAGCAGAATGCCACCGGCCGCCGCCAGAAAGATCTGCAAGTTTGGGACTGGCGGTTGTTTTTCGAACTGCTGAATCTGATGTTCTACATATTAATTAGGAAAAGGGAAAAGAGTGCAGCCGTTGGAAACTGAAGGGTACAGAGATTGACTTTGCCTCAATGGGAGATATATTAGATTAATGGTTATGAAACCTTTTTGTGATATATTTCCACACATTGTCAAAAACACCTGTGCCTAGGACAATCCTTGGAGAAAATCCCTTCTTCATTCCTATTCGAGATTTATGTTGGATACTAAATGTTTTCGCTATGAATAGGTTAAAGTGCTCCTATTTTTCAGTAGTCAAATACTGCAAATATGGCAATGTCTGCGAACATTTCTGTCATCTTCTGTGATTTAGGATTATCACACGTTCCAGCACGTTCACACTGATCTTAGGTTACGTTATTTGTCCACTCGTCATTTTTCCAAAATACTTATCACTGCTAGACTGAGGCCCTACTGTAAACGAACTTATTTGAAGCGGAAAAGCACTTTCATTTCACAAACGGAAATAATGCTAAGACTGCCTCCCAGAGAAAACAGAACTTAGAAAACAGAATTCAACAAAGGCCGTCTCTCCCAAGTGAGTAATCGAACTGGAAGAGGGCAAAAGGAAGATATACAATGGCGATCGTCATTAATGTAATTAGTGCCATTGAAATTCCTTGAAAGTTGAGGAATTCTCCGAATAATTGGGATGTTCACCGATCCTATTAATAAAAGTTGATCTTTGTCATGATTTGGCCCTATTGTCGAGAACTTCATATCACAATTTGACATCAACCGGTCCGCTAGACTATGGACACCAACTTCCGAGCTTGCTAGACTGGGGTCAAACCTCGAAAAGTGATTAGATAAACGAACAAACATTCACTCTCAGCGGGTGAACACACTGATAACTGCACTTATTCTTGCAAGGTTCCTCAGCATGCTTTGGGTCATTGTGGCTACTGGGCTTATAGTCTACCTCAGCTATTTGGTCATGTAAGTTTTACACTTTTTTTTCAGTAAGAATACTTCTAGACAACGTAAAAAAGCCTTTAAACTTCGTGATGATTTGGGGCTCAAAGGACCACCGAATCATTTCTTCTTCGGAAACATGTACTATTTCCTAGAAAGAGCAAAGAAATTGGGTTATGATGATGGATATACAGTTCTTGGAGAATGGGCAAAAGAATATGGAAATACTTACGGGTAAGGCTGCACAGGAAACCGCATGTTTTGATGTTTTGATACGTAAAACGGGCACTCAATGTACCAAACAGTATGTCATAATCAAAAATTACAGAATTTACATGGGACCATATCTACAGATTTTGTCAATGGATGAATCCTTTATTAAAGAAGTCTTCATCAAGCAGTTTTCTAATTTTATCGACAGACCGGTACCAGGAGCATTTCAATTCAACGGTAAGGCAAAAAGCGTTGTTTTGAATGTGAGAAGATAAGTTCATTCTAGTTTACGGATTTCCCCTCTATGACTTTACGTAAACACCAAAATGTTTATATTCGAATTAGGGAATCTAACCTGTCGAGACTAATTTTCAGGATTGACACAATCTTTGGTCCAAATGGGTAAAAAAGAAGGATGGAAAGAAGTGCGAAGCTGTATCTCGCCTATGTTTTCTACAGGTAAACATTTCAGAGAGTTACTCTTGCGTACTGTTACACCTCTTTCAGGAAAGATGAGGGTCATGTACGAGACGGTTAAAGACAAAATTGATGAATTTATGATGATTATGGAGGAGCACGCAGAAAAAGGAGAGCGCTTTGATATATACGAGTAGGTTCTTCTGTATCTTGTGTGCAAAGCACTTACCACTTTTGCGTAGCGAGGCATCTCGATGTCGATCCTGAAAATTAAAACATATTATTCGATTTAAAGAAAAGGAAAGAGAAGTATTCTGGGTCAACATTACTGACCAAAACTTAGCATTTTAGTGATCTCCAAGCCTTGACAATGGACGTTATTGGAAAATGTGCATTTGCCATTGAAAGCAACTGCCAAAGGAACAGAAACGAGGTTAGCCTAAGGAGATTGGGAAAGAACGCGATTTTTAGATCTTCTATCTTCAAGCAAAGAAAATGTTCCAAACCATCGACATTAAGACGAATCTCTTCATCCCGATGTCAGGTTAGTCTCTCCTTTTTTCCGGGGGTGGGAATTTGCACTTCTCATACGAGTGCTACGATTACGGGCTAAACATAGTGTAAATAAACTATGACTTGAAAACAATGGAAAGACATAAGAAAAGGGTCAAAAGGCAGCCAAAAAAAATGAGACAAGTTAAGTCAACTGAACGGGGAATTATTTCCACCGGAAATTGGGACTGCATGAACGAGTAACCTTTTAAGATTCCTGGAAACACGGATATGTCACAGGGGAGGGAACCCCTACCGGCTCAATAGCTTTGGAAATATCATACGTCTTGAGGGTATATTTGACAGCGGAAGACAGCCAAAGCCAAAATGGATACACAGATTTTCTTTCCAAATGTTCCTATTATTGAGAAGATTAGGTGATCCTTAGTCCCCACTTAGACAATTCATCATCCTCCACACTTCAACACTACGTCAATGTTGTCTAGAAACCCGACTATACGAGGACCTCGGAGTTCAGCATGCACCGGCCAAGTTACCCAAGGAACTGATGATTTGTGATCGGCGAACTATTCTCAGCGATAAATCAGGAAATGTGAAAAGAACAGGGGTAGACCCCAAAGTTCTATAAAATACGCACCGGGAATGAAGAGAAGTTTTCTTTGAAATCGTCTCGCAGAGTAATTAGAGAAGATCAGAGAGCCCGGAAAAACGAGAAGCTGAGCTTGGTTAAATGTATCCAGAGAACTCTGTCTTATTCCAAGAGTGGATCGCGTTCTAAGAGTCAAAGCTATCAGCAGACAGTGGGAGCCATATGACAGGAAAAAGAAAAGTGGAAAAATAATTTTGAGCAGGCCATAACACAACCGGTATGAAGAAAATGAATGAGACCGGCCTAGATAATATAAGTGATATTTTAATGGAAGCCCTTCAATAGATGAATAACAGCTGTTTTTGGGGGATGATGTCGGAGAGTTCCGAAATGCTCGTAGGCATAAAAGTTGCCTAAAAGAATTTCCTAGCCTGGATGTTCGAAAGATCCTTAGGGCAATTTCAGCCCCTTGAGAAAGTACCAACTGAGAGAAATCCAATTGAAAGGGGGCGTTAGATTCTGATTAGATAAAAACAAAATTAATTGATATTTTTTCAGTATTCCTTCCGGAATTAAATTGGATTTGGAAATATTTTTATCAATATTCCGCAATGGCTGCAGCTGAAGCGCCACTTTTGGATGGACTTGGACGGGTGTAAGTTTTTCTTCAAGGAAATCACTATGGGAGACGACGCATCAGTCTTGCGAATTTTTCATGGGGTCAAGATGGTTTTTCACCGCAGTCGATGTCTGACCATCGGGATTTACCTACTCACATAGTAGAAATAAAACGCGCAAAATCTGGTCATTTAACCGGAATGAGAATTACTCTTCTCCTAGGATATTTGAACAATGCATGGTGATTTAGATATGACCAGAGAAAAGCAGAAGGCACATCGGATAGCTACGATATCCTACAATTGTTATTGAACAAAGACGAAATTCCTGGAAAAGTAAGGATAGACAGGAAAAGTAGCTGTGGTTTAGGGACTCTCCAGACGCCAAGTTATCGAAAATTGCTTTGCTTTTTTATTGGCCGGATATGAGACAACATCCACCGCTTTGGGTTATTGCACATATCTCCTGGCTACCCACCCTGAAGTGCAGGACAGGCTCTACGAGGAAATAAAAGAGTGCAGAGAAACACAGGTACAGTTGTCCTTTTTCGTTAAATGAAAAACTTCTCAGGGACTAAGTTTCGATTCCATCCATTCTATGAAATATCTAGACGCCGTGTTTAAAGAAAGTTTGAGAGTATATCCACCAGTGATCAAGTAAAATGCCCTTCTTTAAAGGAAATCTTTTCAGTTTCACTTCCCGCGAATGTATCGTTGACACCACAGTAAATGGCATATTTATCCCCAAAGGGACATATGTCGCCTTTTCTCCGTACTCTCTACATCACTCGGAGGCAAATTGGCCAAATCCATCAAAGTTTGACCCTGACAGGTAGGTGTACCTCTTATGAGCAAAGAAAAACAATCGCAGGTTTCTTGACTGGGATGACAAGGGATCGGTCACCTGGGTGCCATTCGGACTTGGACCACGTTTCTGTGTTGGGATGCGCTTCGCTGAAATGGAGTTTAAAATGACCATGGCTAAATTGTTAGATAAATTTAAGATTGCCGTTCTACCTGGAGAACCGGTCAGAATATTTTTGGTAGAGTAATTAAAAATGTTTTAGGCGATACGTCCCCAGACTGTCGGAGTTATTTTACAACCAGTAAACGGTATTCACGTTAAACTCATTAAACGATGATACCGATTTCCGTACTTATTTAATTTAAAAATAAATATTTGCTTTCTTTGAATAGCAACTATCGCATAAAAAGTCAATTCCTACGTAAGCTTGAGAGCTTTCTCGAAGCCGCTTTGGCTTTTTCCCAAAGATACGATCGTAGGTAAAATTCGCAAACGAGCGCAATTACCGCCGCCCTTCTTTCTCGTTGCAAGTCACCGCGCTTTTGAGTGATTATCTAATCCACAGTTTATTCAGAAAATCAGCATGATAATTCCTGAAATATCCGGATATATAATCATCGGTATATTAAAAATGCCCATAGTTGGAATTGAAACAACCGATCCAAAATAAAGGTTGCTCCAATGCGAATTGCTATTGAACCACGCGAGTTATTTAAATAATTCTTATTGAGTCATATTTCGCGCTTCTATTCTTTCTTTCAATATTTTATATTTGTATAAATCATTCTTTAGCCTCGGATGGTGACAACTCGGTCTTCAAAAGCTGCAGAATCCCATCGGCCAAGGTTTATCCCACAATTTTTTTTATCTGTTTTCTCTTTCAGTTTTCATTATGGCCCACGTCAACCAGCTACTGTTGATGGTTCCTGGGGTAGTAAATATATCGACCATTATTTAGAGGCAAGTCTATATATTTTTTTTATTAAATTCATTAGAATGACTGCTTGATGAATGGAGAGGAGTTGAAGCGCCTTACATTGCACAAATATTCGGCTGTTGACACATCCTGGCTGGATGAAATGTGTATGAAAAAATTTTGGGATCGTTTAGTGCAATATTATCCAATGTGGCTGGCTCCAAATCTGATTACCCTCATAGGTAAGGACATTTCTTATAATTTCATTGAATTTCTTTAGGATTGGTTGTAAATCTTATCACTGTACTTACCTTAACATATTATTGTCCAACGGCTACAGAAACAGCTCCGAGATGGGTTTACATTTTAGCTGCCATTGGGCTTTTCGTTTATCAGACGCTGGATGCCACAGGTAACTAACAATCCCAGTTAAATATTAGTTTATTTAGACGGGAAGCAAGCCCGTAGAACTGGCAGTGCTACCCCTTTGGGAGAGCTCTTCGACCATGGTTGTGACTCACTTTCCCAAGTTTTTGTGACCCTAAACGTTTGTTGTGCCCTGCAATTGGGACAAGTTAAAGGAGCCGTCTTTTTCGTCAGCGTTGTGTCCATTTCCTTATTCTACTGTGCACACTGGGGAACATACTGCAGCGGTGTTTTAAAGTGAGTTTTTTGTGTCCATCGATTGCGCATTGGTGGTCTGATCATATCGATTATTTCAGATTTGCCCGCTTCGATGTCACGGAAGCACAGATGACAGTCATCATTGTGTTGTTGGTTACAGGAATACTTGGTCCAAATATTTGGGGCATCGGTCTTTTTTTTCTTACATAAATTATGCATTTTCTCTTTAGGGTTACTTGGATATCAACTCCGCCACTTGGTAGTCATTGGCACAATTGTAGGCGCCGTGTACCAGTCGTGTAATTATTTATCAGTTGTATATACCGGGGGTGTTGGTAAAAATGGATCAACTGGTTAGTAATTTCGCTTCTATTTTGTAAATCCGCAAATCTATAACCTGTGCATCCTTAGTTTCCATGGAAACAGGAAATCTGCGTGATAATTTCGAATATTCCAGTGGCGGGCACCTCAGTCCTCTTCCCTGCATGTCCTCTTCTCGCAGTGGTTGTGCCCTTCTGTATGATGTATACAAAAGCAGATAGTTTATTTTTTGATGAACATATCGCCCTATTCGTCATTCTCTTTGGGGCAGTAGCGTCTAAGGTAATTTTATAATTTTCTTTAAAAAATTTTTTAGGCCACGAATAGATTAATTGTTGCTCACATGAGTAAGAGTGAACTATTCTTATGGGATTGGATATATCTTGCTCCAATTGGACTAATGTTGAACCAGTAAGTTCTGTAGGATTTTTTTCTTATAATTTTTAGGTACTACGATTATTTCTTCTCAGAATACAAGCTGCTTATTCTGGCAACCATTTATGCCTGGACTTCTTTACTTATATACTGTACAGTAATAACTCGGCAGATCTGTGACTATATGCGCATTTACTGCTTTAAGATCTAACGGGTATCTACATCCTTTAAAACTCGATATAGTGCTATATAATTTTTTTTGTGTCATTATGGCATAATCCTTTTCAATCTCATAGTATAGATACTCATGAAATAAATGTTACTTACCCGCTTATTACAATGTACCCTCAATGACTTGTCAATTTAATTACCTTTAATGCTTTTGTTATTTTCAACGAAATTTTAGATACTTGCTCCAATGTTCGAAGACGAGGATGATTACCTTGACAATGCGCTGGAAGCAGATGACACAAGTGAAGATGATGACGTAGAAGAGGATCTTCAGGAGGAGTACATTCCCGAAAATCCAATCAACCGTCAGCCTGAGGCCATTGTTAACCGCCAGCAGGAAGTGATCGTTGCTGACCGTCAGCCGGATATTGTTCTGCTGCAAGAGGACATTGTTAACCGTCAGCCTCGGGCCATTCTCAACCGTCCCGAAGCGCCCCGTATCTACTTCCCACAAGATGCCCTCATTGTTGACCACGAGGAGGAGGTCGTTGAGGAACCAGAAGACTTAGCTCCTGCGGAATTCCCCTTGGTAGTTGATAATGCAGAGGCCACTGAAGATGACGATATATCCTCTGATGAAGATCCGCTTGACGACATGCTAGTCTTACAACCTGATGCGTTTGATGTCGCTTATGAAGAAGTTGTTGGAACAGCTGACGAACAGCCAAAGATTTGGTACATGCCTTCGCTGCCATTTAATACAATTGTGGCTGTTGCTATTTTCAACTCAGAAAATAGCGAAATGACCAAGGCTGATATTTTTGACTTCATCACGTAAGTACAGAATAAACTGTAACTGATAATTTTTAGGGAGCACTTTCCTTACTACAACAATAGAAATTTCAACGAACAGTGGATTTATCTGAAGTGTACCTATTTTTACCGATCTGATGTGGTATGTTCTTATTTTTTTTTTCAAAAAATTGGAATATTTTTAGATGAGAAATGGGGAACCCGTGTTTAAAATGGGACATCGTAATAAGGAGGCGGCGAAAAAGGCCCTTTCCAATATTTGGCAAAAGTTCCCTGATCTCCACTCGAGATTCTATTCTATGAAGAATCCGGGTATAGTAATTTTTGTACAATAATAATGCTACTTTTTAGAACTATGGCCTTCTATGGTTTACGGTCGATATCGACATGGTGCTGCTTTGGCCTTGGAATATGTATGTCATTTAGTTTCAATTTATGGGTATTAAATTTTTAGCGCCCACAAATCCATATGAGGCCTGCATTTACTGAAAAAATCCTCCTTGGAATAGCCATGGTATCTTTAAAAAATAGGGGCGTGTCAATGTTAGAAGTATTTTCTTTTATTGAGTGAGTTTTTTTAAAAAAACTATTAAAATATGCACTTCTAGATATTATTTTCCGGCGTTGCAAAGAGATAAAAAATGGAAGGAAGTGGCTTACCAAAGACTGAAGACCCCAGTAGAAAAACAGGGAATGTTCATGCCCTGTAAAGATGAAGGCAGACTTCTTTTTTCTGTTGCTGATAGTAAAGGAAATGAAATTGTAGAAGCTGTGGAGAAATTCGTTCGCGAAAGAAGAGGCCATAATCCGGCTCCTGTTAGCGGACTGCGCGATCCAGGTACATTTTTCCCATTAGATTACGAACGTCTATTTAGAACTTTGGGACAAGATGCTTGAAGCCAAACTGGAATACGAAGATGTTCCTGCATGGCTTATTGAGAAGGTCAGAAACGAGATAAGACCAATTGAGGAGGCTGCAAGTCAGGACCCGCGTTTTAAAAACCTCCCAGCAGTAACTGAACTACAAAGAAGACATGCGCACAATCAAATTCTCAGAAAGCTCAATGGAGATCAGGGTCCCATGTATTACGGCGGACCGGTGACTTTACATCTGTATCAGGCTTATAAAAAATTCAGATCAGAATGGCCGATGGCAGGGTTGTTCGTACCATGTACGAAGTGTACAAGCCGGAAATTCATGACAGTCTAAGATACAATGCCCTTCAGCGTCCCGCAAAAAAATAAACCATCGGCATTTAACATTTCAGCATAATACACATTCCTTTACTGATGTTTAACATGGTTCCCTAAATCTTGCCCATATCTGTATATGTGCCGGTGTAAAAAATTTTTGATAATAAAGTATTTACTCCCTTTTTGACTGTGATCTCTGCTCTCTTCGTGACTCTGACCTCAGGGTTCTTTATTGTTGCCCATATAAGCAAACACAATCCATCGGTCAATTTCAATGTCTCTCCTTTTATGGACAACGCTGTCGATATTTATAGTTCTGGCAGAAGTTTGTTAATGTAACCAGGTGTCAACTTATACATTTATTTAGAGTTGCCAAGATATGTCACGTGATTGTCTTTTTCGTAAAGAGTTATGCAACTCTTCTGTCAATGCCGAAAGAGCTTTGGTACAAGCAGCTTGTCCTTATACTTGCCACGTTTGTTCAAGGAGTATGGTCCTTTTTCGTTAAATATCTCCATTTAGAAGACGCTAAGCATCCAACAAGATGTAGAGATGCTGTACCTGATTGTTATGAAAGACGGGAACTTTGTTCGGAACCCTCTTACCAGAGGATGATGAGACGCCAGTAATATTCGCCTTCAGTCGATTCCTGCCTTTAGGTGCGCCCACACCTGCGGATTCTGTATCCCAGATGGCGATGTTCTACCACCTCCTGTAATATCGTCTTCCTCTTTAGAAGAAAGTAATGAAGACTTCGCTGCTCGTATGGGTTTATAAAAATCAAATTGGCTTTAAAGGGAGGAGATTCATTTTGAGAAAATTGGAAAAAAGCGGTGTCACTGCAGAGGAACTTCGTGCGCTTATACGACAGCAGATTGTTACTACTACAATTGTGCCAGTTGGAACAGTGGATACGGTAATCTTCTAGTTATTTTTATAATCCTTTTAGGTTTGTCTGGATAGAGCAGTAGATTGTTCAGAAAAGATAGGACTCTGTTCCCATCGTACATACAATTCCTTGGTCAACAAAATGTGCCGCAGAACATGCAACCTTTGTTAATAAGAATACAATTCATTACATGAATCACAATATCCTAAAACAAATAATATACAACAATAAACGATTATAATCTTTTTGGAATTATGTATCCACCGGAAGAACACATCTACACCAGTATTTGGAAGACATGTACGTGTCGTTTGGAAATATGCTAACAGGCAAGTAGGAAAGACAATTCACAACATGGGTAGGAAAGATCAGGGAAAGGGAAGTCGAGACTAGCTTAGACCTCGATAACCGTTGTATATTTAATCAAAGTCGCTTCATCACTTTCCTTCCGGTAGAAGTAGTAGACCACCATAAGGAAGAAGAAACACGCGACAAAGAAAATACTCATAACAAAGGGATTCGACACTGTTTGGGTCAGCCAGTAGTACTCGTTCTGTTCGTTGGCGATGGCACAAATCCTCTGCACAGCAGTTAAACATTGTGGCTCTCCATCCATTCTGACATGGAAACAGTTTACGCCAACATTAGAGCATTACCGATATGCATCTTGAACACATCCACAAAGCTGCGCCCCACAGAATTCATCCAAACAATTGTTCCACATGACAGCACAAGAAGAAGTGGTAGAGTTGACTTTCGGACAACTGTGGTACATTTCCATAAAAGGTTCCTGAAGTTCCACCTTCTGGGGAACATGCTTGGGCAAGTCGTAAGGTTCTAAAATAGTAGCATGAGTCACCATGACGTGAAAGTTAAATTACCCGTGTAGTTGATACTGTTGTCGTAGGCGAACATCCCCATAAAGGGCATCAAGGCACAGACAGTGTTGGTGAAGAGCCGGCATTCCGCTCCTATGGGCTCACTCTTGTTCAGGGCTCTCTAAAAAGATCGGATTGATGTCCGGAAAGTTAACAAACATCATTGCAGATGCAGAAATCTCTGTCGCAGATTTCTTGTCCCAGTTGACGAACATAACATTCGTCATGGACGACACAGCAATGGTTCAACTCAGCTGAAAATCATTTCCGATCAGTATTAATCCTTGAAAGATCAGTCGACCTCCGCGATCACACCACACGTAAGTGCTATTCGCGGGCAGAGGCAACCACGCGGAAATTCTTGAAAAGTGAGACGACTTAAAGGAGGACACTTCTTATGGAAAACGACTGTTTGTATAGAAGTTCACGCTCTAATCCGAATTTGAGAGAAATTCTATGAAAAAGGGCAGCAAAAAAGCGAATAGCAACGTTCAATGGCAGGCTGGAACGCACTATCAAAATAGAAAAGAACACCTACCGGCCAGAGATGGACACTTCTCGTAGACAGTATCGTAGGCATATCGTCTGGAGGTCTCTTCACTACCACATTGCCAATCGTGGAAGGAGACGTGGCAGTGGGCAGTGACCACGCACAGAGCCAGAAGGGGGGCCCAAGTGAGCATCATGGTTATCTGTAAATCTTTGAGTTAGAGGCAATAAGGAAGACGAGAGCAAGTGTCAAATGAATGAGTTGTAAAAAGGTGAACGATGATCGTAACAAATTCTTAGACGATGGAAGGCGGCGATAATTGCTTAAAGGAACTACAACCACGTGGAATCACGCCATCTAGAAGACTAATTCAAATTAACATGGTGTCTATCTTGCTAGACGGTCGACGAGGTGGTTTTATGGAGGAGCTCGAGGTCAGTCGTGGGCGCTGACCATACGAGAACGGGGTAGCGATCAAAACGAGGCAAAACTTTTCCTCTTTGCCCGAGAGAAAAAAGAACGAAGGGATAAAAACTATCCGTGGGTATGAACTATTGGCTGCGGACACGGCAAGCTGCAAACAAGAAAAGTTTGTTGCGAAGCTTGGACACACAATGAACAGACCATATCCTCATGGGGTGATCCTAAGAATCTAGAGAGGGCCGAGAAAGACATCTGCCCCCGTACTACATTGCTTAAACGCACATTGCCATCTCTGATCAACTAGGGTATAAAAAATCCAAATGGCTGTGATAGGTCAAATTGTTGTTGTTCTATGGAGGAAAAAAACCAAAACAGAATCTACGAGATAGCACTGGATAAGCAGGTTGCGACAATGGCAACTAAAAGGCGAAAATCGTCAGCTCTGAGTTGTCCTCCTTCCCACCCAAATCGTGCATTTCACAGAAATCACGTGATTAGATCAAAGGAATACCGACGACGATAGTTTAATTGGGTTATGAGTAATGGTAGGGAAAAAAAACACGGAACAAGCAATCTCTGTATTCTTCTCTGTAGTCTTTGGTCTGGAAATTATTGTTATATAACGGAATGAGCTATAAAGCGCAGCCTAGGAACAGTTTCAAGAAGTTTCGATTGGCAGGACCGTCGGTGGGACAAAATTCTAGCTCGGTCTATTTAATAGAGGTCATTGGCACGGGTTGAGGTTGTTTCAGAAAAAGATTCAAAAGTGTCTGACGAATGAAATTAGGACGCCTTCTATCGTCTTCTTTTTAATTCGAAAGTGGAATCTATGTAGGCGGCTAATTGGCAGACTGGATAAAAATGTCTGTGACCAACTTCATCATCGTCATCAGTCTAGAACTTTCAAAAGCTTTTATCCCACCCGCCTCCATCTTCAAAATATGACCATATAGATGGTCCGATGTTAAATGTGTCACACCGCAGTATGGCAACCCTCCTCACCTGAAGATCAAAGAACTTCGAAGGACTGTAGAGAGCTGGCAGTAGTCCCAGTTGACCTGGAACTTATGACTGATCAAGGACAAAAGGCGGAGTTGAGTTACAAAGCTGTTATTCAAAGAGAAGATTGATGTTCTTCTCAAAAATTTTGTGGGAAACAGGCGTCGTGGGTTCTCAGGTAAAAAAAGCTAGCAACTGGGAGTTAAACTGAATACAAAGTGTTTTTGCAATATGATGTCAATCGGGCTGATGGATATGACGAACTGCGTCACAACCACCACGAGGTTAACTCGGAATCCGAGGGCGGGAGTCAAAGAATGTCTGGGAACAGCGGCAAAATGGCAGACCAACAGAGATCAGCAAGAAAAAAATTGTACACACAATGTACTCCCTATCCAATTAGAAAAAAAAGAGAAAAGTGCACGGGATCATGATCAGATAATTCCTAGACGTGGCTCTATTGAAACGTAAAGATCGCACCAGAAAAAAGGAATAATTCTCTTTATTTTAGGGCAACGCATGGGATTCGATCGGCTAAAACTCAACACGAGGGATAACTCCACGTGGATGGACAATGTCTTACGTGGAGGTGAATTTCCCACCGTACGTCAGCAACTTTTTTGTGCAAATAGTACTTGACCGTGCAGCTGACACCACTTCAATATCTTGGCGTCGTCTGAGGCATTCTTGTCCGGACACATCATGGACCAGTGATTGGTGGAAAGATATAAATAATTGTTGTGAAATATTATGGACAGATTTGTCTATAGAAATCTATGGCAAAATGCCATTACAGTACCTTTTTTGGTCTGGTCTCTCGACCACCTGACTGCTGTTCTCAACTACTCAGAAGTGCAAGGAACCTTCACATTCCTCGTTCAAAAATCACCACGTGGCTTAATGAGAGTACACCTTGATGCTTTGACGCAGACTTCCTCATGGCGTAGACTGCTGTAACTTTGGCTGTCATCTTGTTTCCGGTTGTCAAAGTTAGCTGGCTAATTGCCAAATCCATGAAGCTATCCCGTTGCTTCCATTGTATGTAGCAGAACGGGTGGTCTTCTCATAAAACTATTCATGTAGAACTCCGATTTGGACAGCTGAGATCTTACAAACTTCCTCGTAACTCAGATGGTCAAAGTTTCTTTGACTTTGAGAGGGTTAAGGTACAAATGGATGATTAGCAGCAAACAGTAGTTTTTGCCGTGTTGGTCCTTCACAGAAGTGTCAGCCGGGATAAACAAAGATCCACTGGCCAAAGAGCGGTACACAAATTTATTACACGAAACGTATAAATGTGAATATTATCCGTAATTTAACAGATACGACATCTTGACATATCAGGATATCCTCTACCCGGCTGTTCGTATGTAAAACTGACAATGACGCGACTATCTAGACTGGGACTTCTGGCTCTTGATTTGGCCGGAATAGAAAAGCGCAGACGGAATCCTTATGAACCTGAGAAGGTCACCACTTTATACATTTCATTTAAATAATACCTTTCGCTCTTTCCTTCTCAACATTTGACGTGGATCATCAACTGGTGGAGCGTCAGAACGGATCGCTTTGAGATCGCCTGTTTCAGGCTTCTTCAAGGAGCTCCTTCCCTCTTCTTTTTGGTCTTCAGCTGCAGATTGGTATCTAAAAATGTTGTGCCGTTGAAAGGAATGCTAATCGCATCAACGTACTCAGTTTCGGAAGATGTGAAATTTGGATCGGGTGGCATCGGGAAGCAGCCCTCTTCAGCTTGGATCTCATAGACTCTTTTCGAATGCATTACAACGTTGGAATATTGGGATGCTAAAATTAATTTGTTAAGAAAGAAAATATAACACTAACCAAGGGGATCTTTCAATTCTCCTGAGGCAAGTGATCGATGCATAAATCGCATCATAACATAACAGGCTAAGAATACGAGAACTATGCATGTGAGGACCACGACAAGGAGAACCAGGCCGCTCAGACTGTAAGTTGTCATTATAGTTGTTGTTGTGAAAGAAGGACACCCGATAATATCTACCCTTCTAGAGCGAACGCAAATTTAAAACCTTCTGCGGCGATGATTTGTATCTCACTTACTTTCCATTTTTAGCCGTGGCAATCAATGAGTAGAGAAAATTCTGGGCTCTATCCTCTGTTGGCACGTCTTCTAAGAAAAGGTCTTCCGCTATCAATTCATCTGCTCCTAACATCGACATCTAAACACGATCAATGAGGAACCCTTTAAAGAGAATGATACGAAGAAGATGTTTGTTGTAATCGAAAAAGATAGGCCGCGTCCAATGACCACTCCATCCCGTGACAGGATTAGCGGTTTGACCTGCTTAAAGTAATATTTTCAGACACGTTACATTTTTCTCTATTATCAAGAGCTGACAGCTTTTTTTAAGTCTGGAAAACGTCAGTACCCCTGCTATCTTTTGACAGGTTTACACCCGTCCAAGCAAGTCACTACAATCAAAATTGGCGAAAAATATCTCCGTTGTGGTCTAGTGGTTAGGATTTACGGCTCTCACCCGTAAGGCCCGGGTTCGATTCCCGGCAACGGAAGAAAACTTTTTTTGATTTTTTTGGGCAAATTAAACCTTTTCAGGAAACTCAGTAGAGTGTAATTTTACAAGGGGGCGTGAGGACATAAGACATGAATTATTAAGTTTCGCGATGAGAAAATTTGAGTCTTTGGCCAAGAAATAGTCTACAGATAATCGGAGTATGTGAGACAGATTTTATAGACAAAAACACATTATTTATATGAGGAACGGGCCCACACGTTGACGCCACTTATCTCGAAACGGAAAGTGTTGTTTAGAATCCCCGAACGGATAAGAGATTATCATGTTCTTACAAATATTTCTCCAGTTTTTGGCCAATATTATGTTTTGGTAAAGCCCTAATTGGAGGACACACATAGGGAAAACACATAAACAATAATCGTCGGGGGTTTTTATATTCCCTCAGGGTTTTGGTCAGCCTCTTGCTCTGTGTGCCGATATTGTAAAGAAGTGAGGCAAGGTGGCATAGATCAGTCGATCGCAATCGGCAATCAACACGCTCCGTTGTGGTCTAGTGGTTAGGATTTACGGCTCTCACCCGTAAGGCCCGGGTTCGATTCCCGGCAACGGAAGAAGATTTTTGCTTTTTGCAAGAAACTTTTACCCATGAAATTATCCTAATATTGTGTATGCAACTGCTGCAGAAATGGCAAGAAAAAGACGGGGAGAGCCCAATTAATTCAAATTGTGATGGACAGCCCCCGAAATAAGTAGCAAGAAACAAGGAATATAAAGACAGAAAGAGCTAAGCTGGCTGTCGGCAATGTGCGACTGGCCGGGATAATCCACCCTCCGCATCCGGAGCAGAATTTTCAATGTGAATTCGTGTGCTTGGCGGCCTGTCGTTAATCATTATAACAAAACGCTACGCACCTCGATGAAACAAACAATGATTAGAATAAAGATGGGCTGGATATGGCCTCCCTTCTGTTATAATGATGTTATTTACCATAGGGCGAGAGGAGTCCTCCAAGCCATTTTAATGTTTATGTGGATTTGGCGGTTTAATGACGTGTGAAATAACTTCAGTTGAACAGAAAAAATGTTCCTTCCTTCTTATTGAACTAAAAATCAGAGTCTTAGCTGAGCTTTGAAAACAGATGGCTCAGACCAAAGCCGGGATTTAACACCCCTAGGGGAAGAGAAAGTCACAGATCGCCAGGATTATGTGCTTTTCTCTGGACAATTATTATCATAAACTACGTAAATCCGAAGAGGATGTAGGGCACATTTAATAAAAGGATAAACCCAGACCCTGTTTATGAGAAAACCTTGAAATAGAGATGTTTTTCAACTATGACTAATTTTCTTCCTCATAATGATGAGGGAGCGGTCAAGAAAGTTTCAAGGTTCAAAACAAGCTCCCACCCTTCCAATCTTAATTTATGTAGAAAAGAAAGACAGAAACCCCTTGCGCAAATAATTTAAGCTTGTATCCGGAAGAAGACGAGGCGTGGGACCAATCTGGGCCCGTTTATTGCGCCTGGACCGCGATTGAAGACTGAACGTAGGGATTACCTTGGCTGGCGGTTCTTTGTGTATTTTGTAGAAAAGAGCCATTGTGTCCTGTTGAATAGGGAGAGGTTGGCGGGAAGATCTTCTGCAGCTGCTTAGCTATTCCGATTGAAAATGTCCGAGTCTCGTTGTTGCTTTTAAGTGACGAGTTCTTAGGGAGCAGTGTTCCGACAAGTCCTTTCTTCAAGATCAAAAAGTGTACGTGCCCCGGTAATCCTGAGGTAAAAAGGTGAGTCTTCTTAGAAATCAATTGACGTCGTCTATTCTGGGAAGCGCTTGCAGGATAGACAGCCAGTGAATGATATCCGTGTCTGTTTTGCTAGGAAACCCGAGGTAGACACAATGCAGTTTGGATTGAGGTGCTGCTGGCTGCCGTGGAGGCGCAATTGAGACAATTATGTGCGAACAATAGGCTTACGGACATCCGGCTATCAGCAGGGGAAAAGTTATCGCTTTTGATTTTTGATGGCGAACAGCCGACACATAGCCAGTCATCACGAGAAATAACAACGTCAATATCCGAGATGGATTAGCTGGGATTTAGATCGAACACTGGGACAGAACGGTTCAAGGATTAAATCAGTGGCAGACCAAGGGAATTTTTAAAATGCTTGACGTGGTGAGAAAACTCCAGAATGTGGGGGTAAAATTTGATTAGAATACGTGAAAAATTAAATAAACGACTAAATTATTGCCAGAAGCGGTATGTTCAAGAAATCTCGACGAAGAAATTAGCAAACAGGAAATATGCATGTAGAATCGCATGAATTGAGCCAAGAACGCTTTATGGGGGCAAGAGATATCTAGTATAATCCACACTAGATGAAAAGCGGCAGAGGGATTAAAGGTAGGTGGTGCTGGTCAGATATTGTCATTGAATTATTCAATATCTTTCACAGGTGCAATTGAAGCATAAAAACCAGATCCATTAAAATTTTGTGAATCTACAGATGGTTTTATAGCTCACATGCACTTGCAATTGACAGCTGGAATAGATGAAAAAAGGCTGAGGACCATTTCCCTCCTTAACAACCTCTTAGCTCGGTTGTTAAAAGGGTTGAAATGAGAAACATTTGTGTGAGAATCCCGATGGCAACAAGATCAAGAGCAAGAGAACACGCTATTTTTAAAATATTAATCTGAGCGGGTTAATTTCCTGGGAAAGGATACAAATGGAAATCAGAGAAACCTCAATGATTACGGGAACATGGTACTGGATTGTTCCTCCCACTCAAAAACATCGTTTTGAACCTTTTTTAGTTGATAAGCGAGGGCGAAATTTACTAGGTTAGACTACAAACAGGATAGTTGTTTTTCTCTATCAAAAGTCAGCGGGGAAATACTCCTGGTTTTAACAGACGTAGTATCAGAAGAAGAGAGATAAATAAAGACATCTTGCGTCAATGATCAACCTTCTTCTCTCATCCCCTCCCCCCATAAAAGAAAAATTAGTATTTTGTTCTTTGTATCACGTAAGCAAGTGTACGCTGAACATGCCAAGAAGTCTAACTAACCGAATAGAAGTCAGAATAATCCTGAGACTGTTGCATGAAGTAGACAGCTCTCATCCCAGAGCCTGCGCAAATGAGACAAGAGGAAATATGTAATTGGAATTCTGCCTCAAAGCTACTTATAATTGCTATGTAGGTGACACGTCTAGGTAATATGAGGAACACTGTACTCTACTGTTTTGAGTCTAAGCTATAAGATCCTGAATAACAAGGAAATTCAAAATAGAGTCAGCTTCAGGTAGGGTCAATATGCTGCCCTCTTATCTGAGAAAAGATCCAACTGACATGCAAAAAAATGGAAGCCTTAGAGCCAAACAAGTGTGACACAAATACTGCTTATATCAACCTCCCGTCAGATTTTCTCGTCATATTTCAAACTCACATTTCTTTTAGCGTCTTCAGTGGAATTGAACAACATCATCTCTTGGTGAAGTCTGTGCTGCATCTGAAACGAATAAACCGTGTAGAGAAGATGTTTTCTTTCGGAGAAATACGTACAAAAAGAGAATGAATAGACAGCTAAACATGTGAGAATTTGCCCGTGAATTACTCTTTGATTAAGAGAACACGCAAAAGGTATCACAGTAGCGTATCAGGATAAGAACCTGTTTTGTGAAAGTTGGCCAACCCAAGATGAAAATACCGACCCAATACGGAAGAAAAAAAAAGAAGAGAAAATTTCGATCATATGTTCTGATGTCTTTCCTTTTTGCAACCGTTATTCCCTCACGAGTTCTAACAATAGGTCGAGCGAAAACAGATTATGGCGCAGGCGAGTAGAGCAGAAATCAATGGGTACTGCTCCGGTCCAAAAGTGCATATTAATGTTTACAGTAAATATGAAAACAACATTAATTAGCAACAATAAAGAATAGACAGACAACGGTGGAATCAAAAGAATCAGACAGTTAATCCCACTATCGTTTATGGGAAAACGTCTATTTTTCTTATCTTGAAAAATAAAGGGAACATGTACAGAAAAAGGGCAAATTCTCAGGAAAAATGAGCGAAAAACATAGGGGGTGTCCTGATCGGTAGAGGTAACTATCCGTTTACCTCCGATTGTTTCATGCTGTTTCAATTGGAAACAAGTTTTACGCAAAAGGGAAAAAATGCAATTTGTCTTTTTTGGCGAAAAACTAGTAGCAAGGGAGCGTTCCCTTGTTCAAATGGCAGAATGTTGATACGCTTAGTTTGTCATGATAACGAGAAATACTAACGGAGTTCATGATTTTCAATGATTTGAGAGATGCTTCTATAAATGGCGGCCCTATTCCGGTGCAGATTAGCTAAATAAGGAGCAGCAAAGGTCCTCTTACGTAAATCGGGATTATAGAACGTGATTCGGACCAGAATTAGGGGGACTGTTTAAAAACGCCAGTTGTTAATTATGAATATTAACAGATCATGTCTCCAGAGACTCGAAGAATCCGTGGATGAACTCCAGCAGACGGAAAACAATTTGTTTCGTCAAGCAAAAAAGAACCCATTAGAGGACAGCACATAGCTCTATCATTAAGTTTTATGTGTTGGTTATATGGCTCAAGGTAAAGAGCTAAGTCGTTACGGGCAATAATAGCCGAAGGGGGACAACCTCTGTTTTTGTCTTTGGTCGGTTTTCTTTGAATAATATAGTAGACCTACTGCTTCAGCACAAAGACAATAGTTAGTCTAGGAAAACTGTGTGTACACATTTTATTTCTTCATAAAAAGGGCGAAGGCTGTCCCGAAAAGTTACCACACCTTATAGCTTTGCAGAGCAAGCCCTGGTGAGAAAAATACAGTCAGTATCGAAAGTATTATGGATTAATGAAACTGGTCTTCTGCTCAAGGAGCTTATGTCGAGTAATACCCGACGGCGTGATACCTTTAAGAACCTATATTTTATGCCAAGTGTAAAAACAGAAATGATTAAGGACCGTAGACGGCGAAGTAATTACCCTAGAAATCCACCTAGTAATGGATCATGTTCCCTTTGTCAACTTCAACAGAACTACGTTGAAATTTCCTGCTAAATTAAAAATATGTTTGCCAGTGGCAAAGCTAAGCTAACAATGGCTATATCATTCCCGGGTTTTCGCCGCCTGTAAACAATAAGAACAAGGGCAGCTGGTAGAATAGTATGTAGAAACAGACTGAATTAATTAAAACGGAGCTGAAAAATATGGAACTGTGAAGAGCTACGCCAAGGGAGGCGATATGAAAAGGCTCTGAATTTATTGCCCAGCTTATATCCTTTTGGTGATGGATGAGCAGAGTGTGTGCTGAAAATTAAAAAAGATTGTCTCCTTTTTTAAAGCCACAAGACTGTAAGAAAAGTGACACCTAGGCTGCCCTTACTTTTGTGAATTGTTTTCCTTACAAAGGGCAACTGGTGGTTCACAGACGCCCTTTTCTAGGTAAGATTACAATCCCTTAGAGCATGACCTCCTGTCTCGTAGCCGCCACATTTCTCAGATATCGTACGAGGAAGTTATTGTGAAATGTTTATGCGCATAAAGGTTTCAATACACATAGTGCAATAGCGTTGGCTGATAAGCAAAAACAAGCTTGCATGTATAAAATGTTGTGTGACTATAATAAAATAGGAAAAAATCGCCATTATAATATTGTGGAGAGGATAGGAGAGTGCAAGTTATACAGAAACGTATTTTTTGCAAGATTACTGTACAAGCCAGAGGCACACACGCAATTTTTAAGCCTGAAGAAGTGTGAAAATTAAAACAGCGCTTACGAACTTTTTTTGGGGGGAGTAGACCTCAATGACACGAGCTCTGGGGAAAACCTCGGACTCAATTTAAGGGAAAAAAATGGAAAAGAATTGAGAAGAACCGGCACACGGCATTGCAAAATAGAAAAGACTATGGGGAAATGGATATCTATTGCTCTTTCTTCTCGGCCTCAACTTGTTGGCGCTTCAAGAATGGGAGCTTCTCTTCGAGCCTGAAATATTTCATACTTATTAAAGAGAAATTAAAAAAGTTAAAGTAAATAACTTTAAAACTTACAGCTGGACGACGTTGTTGATGTGTCCAGAAATGACGGACAGCTGCTGATCAATGGGCTCCTGATAGGTCTCATAAACCTTGGGGACAGTGAAGATACCAAGAATAGCTGCAAGAATTGAGTAATAATGGAACGGCGATAAGACTTACTGATAAGAACAAGGGCAAAACCAGAGAACCAGGCAGAAACATAAGTCAGGGACCAGAGGAGGAGGACAAATTTGACAGATTCGAAGATATTTTCAACAAAGATAAGTTTCTTTCCCTTGTTGAGGAGCTGAACTCCATGATCGACGAGAACATCAACTTGCGCGTGGGCTTTGTCCTGCGGAATATTCAAGTCCTTGTTCAAGTATTCTCTGGAAAATCAGTTTATAGGTGACAAAGATGCGTCAATCTGTTTTGATAGGTGTTTTTGTAACCGTTTTTCATATTGTAAATGTTTGTTCGCCGCGCCGAAGGGTCACTGATTATTTTCGGGCGACGTAATCCTGAATGACCAAAAAGCTCTTTTGTTCTCTGGGCACTTTTCGATCAATATTACTCACTGGAAGGGATTCTCTCCTCCAGTCTTTTTGATCTGAGCCTCAACGGCCTTGAAGAGACGGAATCCGAGGGTGCCAGCAAGGACGGCGAGACCAGAGTACGAAAGAATAGACAACAGGGGATATCTAAAACAAAGCCGTAGAAAAGGAAAAAAAAGTGGCGAAAACTCACTTAGCGAAAACGAAAACGGCTAACAGACTGAGGGCAAGGGCGATTCCCGACTTCTTAGGATCACGCCAGTAGATGATGTCGAGCACTAGAAAAGGAAACATTGAAACAAATGTCAGATGGTATCAGAAATCCCTAGGGAGCTCTAACAACCAATCGCTCCAGTGCTACCACCAGAAGAGAGTGAGACCTAATGAAGGACACACCTTTACCGGGGAAGTCCTCAGCAGGCTTGTATGCGGGCTTTGATACTTTACGGAACTTGGGTTGAGCCATGGTAGTGTACAGCCAGCAGCGAGGACGAGCCCGATGAGAATAGCCAACAATCTTAGCCCCGTAACCAGCTCTGCGTCACTATTCGGGGCCGAACCGTTTTCTGTCTGTGCGCTTTACAATCAGCGCTCTCTGTTTTCATCTTTTCCGACGCTCTCTTCGGGCGGTGTGCTATCTCTCCCGATAAACTGTCTACAGTCTCAACCAAACATTGAATACTCTGGCGCTCTCTCTGCGCGACTCTTGTAGCGCCTTTTCCA
The DNA here is from genome assembly GCA_964036215.1 of Oscheius sp. DF5033. Taxonomy (NCBI): domain Eukaryota; kingdom Metazoa; phylum Nematoda; class Chromadorea; order Rhabditida; family Rhabditidae; genus Oscheius; species Oscheius sp. DF5033. The sequence continues at coordinate 6,486,492 of OZ038413.1, forward strand.
TCCGGGTGGATTGCAGTTCTAGGCCTACTTCCAACACGATATCGTTTGCATGCCAATCGCAACTATCAATCCGCCCCCTACACAAGAATAGGTCCTATTTTTTTGGTTGTAAAGATTGACACCTTAGATAATGAACTCGGATAAGATTATTACCCTTTGACAGCGCGCTTCTTAAATCATTTCGGCTAATTTCGTGCAGTTCACGTGATGGTCAACCAAGGTCAACCTTTGGTCTTTTTTGAAATTAACATACTGTTTTGAAGAGAAATTGGCATTACGTTCTGAACTTTGGTGTAACACCTGTTTACTCCTTGATATTTTAAACTTTTCCATGAAATTTGTTAAAAACCTTACCCTCTTTTTTGTCTTTAATAGCTTCCTTGGTCAACATGCCTACTCCATAAGCTGTCATGGCAATCGAGGCCAAGAGGGATAACCATAGTCCAATACGAACTACCCCGCTGGTCAGGAAATGGAAGATGGAGTACAAGCCCCTGCCTAAGGCTCCGGCTTTACTCATATTGCCACTAAAATTGTATCTGTATACTTGAGGAAGGAAGATGAGTAAAAGAGACAAATTAGAAGAAGAAAGCAGCAGATGTATGGGGTAATTATTGGCTGCTGGAGGTCCGGAATTGACCAGCGGTTCCCTCTTGGGAAGAATGCGCGCCTATTATATCGACGTCTTTGGAGCACAACATTTCGGCGGCAGAAGGAATAAATGAAATTTTAGAATTTGCTGTGCGGTGTTGCACTTTTGGAGGACAAGCCGGAGACAAGCACACAGGTCTTGTGATATACATTAACAATCAATAAGACGGAGGCGAGTATTAATCACCGTACGTAAATAGTTATGATGAATAGTTTCGCTATTTCATCAGAATACAATTGGAAGAGGCGTACCACATAGGACAAAGCTCGTGGTTCGATGGCTTCTGCTAGCGCGGCGATGCGAGTAATTCAGTAAATTAACAGAATTAAGGGGAAGCAACATTGGAGGCCGTATTTCGAAATATACTACGCTTTTTTGGCGGGAAAACAAACGTTCTTCAGCGCGTAAAGATTAAGTGTATCTGCTGAAACAAAAGGGGGAGGAATCTCGGAGGGGCATCGAAAACCCAATCATGACATGGCACTAAAACAAGCTTAGAGCAGTAAAGTTGCAGAGAGATTAGAAGCGCCATTACAACAGATGATGCGAAATTTGAAAGAGAATTTCAACATTTTTGGAACAGTAAAAAAGATAAGAAAATGGCATAAAAGGTCGTATAGAGACAACGCCCAGCTGTTCCAGCCTAACCGTTAGGAGGAAAAGACGATCAATGGCTGGAAAGCATGGTAGAGGGCAGATTGTGACAATTAAGTGCCGTGGCCAACCACAGCCCCTCTTTGAAACACACCTACCACAAAACAGGTAAGGTCACGAGGAAGACACATGCGCAACAATTGTATTTACCACTTATCTATGCCTCTATTTACCTAGAGCTTCAAAGCTGGTTACTAAAGTAAAATTTGTTTGGTATTGAATTAAGAGACGAGATGGGGGAAGTGAGAGAAGGGGCTTATCCGACCCTCTCGACGTCGCAAATGGGCAGCTGACCGCCACACGTGCTATTAAAGAATGGAATAGTTAATTACTCTCCTCCAGGTGCGGACATCCTTTCTAGTAAACAGGTAATCAGTGGGGAAATCAGTATAATTAACAGAGGAAGGACTGATAAACAAGGTGTCTCCAGGTATAAACAGATTTTCTATATAGAAAAATAGACGTCCTACGTGCGCGTTTGGAGGTGTCTTGGAAAAACAGACTGAGCGTTATTCATTCTCTTGGCATTTTGCACAATATTTCTATATTTATAAAAAGAGAAGACGGAGATTTTAGAGGGGCTATTTCCCAAGACTGAATGATTTAAAAGGGAACATGAGAAACTCGAAGAGCTCAAGATAACACAAGAGGATAGAGATAAGGGAGTGCAAAAGGTGAAACAGGAGAGAGTAGAGGTCGGACAGCTGCCAACAAATAAGCGCAAATGCCGTAGAGTATTGAAGTCACCCGACGTATCTCCAAAGACGGCTCACTAGCTTGTTGTGTATGTTGCATACACGCACAACATACGCACGGCCTGGATGATTTCTCCTTCCAGTGGCACCCCCACACCCCGTCATATCGATCACCCCCTTCCAAACCTCCCCAATTCATGGCTGTGAGAACAATATTCTCTCGGTTCCTTTCCCTCTCTGGACTCTCGTTGATTAGCATACAACTGGTTGGCCAATGGCCATGGCTCTCCCTCTGCCTCACATGACCCCGCAGGCTATTTAGAGTCAGAGGCTTGCTTGGCTCATTGCCAATTGGAAACCAGCCCAGAAGAGACAACATAGATGTACTCACGCGCAAGGGAGGGCAACCCCGCAAACAGACCAGAATTCTATAGCATAATGACATCGAGCGGTCCGCTCTTCTGCCTCACTACAATTAAAGGAGCGACCTACCGCGAGGGTCCACTTTCTTGAAATCGACCCAAGGTTCGCCATTTCCAGAGCTGTGTTTCAGAATTGAATGGTGCGAGTCTGCTGAAATTTTTTGAATTTATCAGAAATATAGAAAGTCCACTGACAGTGGGTATGGGTGGGAGGTCCCAAGTTGACCAGAGAAGGCTTCACATCTTCGTCGCTGATGTCCTTAGGCGGGGTTGGAGGACGAGGTTCAGTTTCAAATCCACTAAAATTGAGCTCAATAATTACAAAAATAATAGGTTACTGATGAGAATGATGAGGAGGAACGGGAACATCTTCCAATAATTCATCTTCCTGATTATCAGGAATTTCAGGGATGATAAGAGGTCCATCCCTCTCGTAGGGTCTCTCGTCAGGTTCGGGAGTACAGCGGAAGTCTGGTTCGGGATCCTCATCTGATTCTCTGGTCTGCTTCTTCACAACCTCTTGGAAATTGTCGTCATGCATTAGGTCAAGAACATCATCAACCTGCAAAACCCTTGTGTCAATTGTCAACATGTTAAACCAACTTCATTGTGGACAGAGTCAACCTGTTCCATAACCTCGTGAGCAAGGTCCTCATCCTCGATGTTCGTAGCTTCCTTATAATGTTGCATTTTGTCTCCAGCTTCCTTTACGGCGTCGTCAACAAGTTCCTTTGCTTGTTTACCAATATCATCCTAAAAAATGTTAAGAAAGAAGTCGGAACAACAACTCACGTCATCTTCAACGGGGTGATGATGATGTCCGGGTTCGTGTTGATAGCTGTTGGGCTCTGGGTGTACCTCTTCCTTTTCAGGCTCAGGCAGACGGTATTCGTGATGAATTTCCGGCTCAGGGTGGTGATGCTCATGAGAAATAGGCTCAGGAATTAAAGGAGAATCAGAACGGGGCAAATCTTTAAAAATAAAATTTCTCGAGAAGTATCTTACCATGATGGGCATAATCATGAGGATCGTGATGGTATCCCTGATCACGGGGAGGAGAAATATTACGCGGAATATCGATCAAATCTCCACTGTCAGATGGAACATGGTGGTGATCTTCCAAATTGGTCAGATGCTTGGCATCCATGGTAGAGGAATCGTGGTGCTGTAAGGATAACGCTGTTTACAGGAGAAGACAACTGATATTTAATATTTGGGTGCATGTTCCTCGCACGTGAGTTGATTGTTTTGCAAACAATAAAAACCCCCTTGCGAAAGTGGAACTGTCCAAAAAGATCATTCTGGGCCAAAAAGGATGGGTCACAACAAGCCAAGCCGGCGGGCACAGACATGGTTCAAAGGATATTTTCTCAATGTAAATATTTTGACTGAGGAATGTTCTCCATCAAGTTGGCGGCGGGATAAACATGAAAAAATGAAATTGTGAGAAATTTGTACCGCTCTGGAAATATTTATAATGATTGGTGGCGAGAAATTCAACAACTGGTCAGGGCGGAAAAAGTCGTCCTTTCCATGCACCGCACAGCAATTGTTGCCCCGCACCGAACATTAGAGTGCACAACACCTGTTGTGAAACGACTGATCACGGCAGTGTCGTTGACTTTTTTACTGTTTTAGTCTCAAATTTCGAAACAAAAGAATACAAAGAAAATTGAAAGTTTCTATGCAAGCGTTGGAGATTGTTTACCTGCCGCACCAACAAAAGCCACGAGGACTACTAACAACTGAGAAACAGGTTTCTTTTCTATTCAATTCTTTTTGTATAACGGTTTTGGCGCTAAAAATTTCTTAAGTGAATTTAAAGTGCGTAGCCATGCATATAACACGTGCAAAAATAGAAATACTTTTGACACAATATATAAAATCATGCCTGTGTTGGTTTCTCTTCCTGGAGGGGTTCCACATACTGGGCGGTGATGTTCTCCTCATTGTAGGGATTGTATGTTGCGGTTGCGGTGCTTTCCTCCCTGTGGACATGGATCGGGCTGTCTACTCTTTTGGGTTCCGGAGAAGGACTGCGCTCTTTAGGCACTTCCTCCAGTTCTGGGCTGGCATCTTTGTGCTCAATATGGTCGAAGGAGGGGCTACGTTCTCTGGGAGACATTGACGGCGGGGTAGGCTCTCTTTCATGAGCAGGACTCGCCTCTTTTTGGAATACAGGAGAGGGAGTCCTTTCCGGTAATTGGATAGGAGAAAAGCTCGTCTCATGATCGATAACTGGAGAGGGAGTACGATCCACGACATGTGCTGGTGAAGGGCTGCGTTCCTTTTCCAACACTGGGGAAGGATTCCGTTCTACGTGAACAGGAGTACTACGTCCTTTCTCCAATACAGGAGAAGGTGTCCTCTGTTTTTCTTGAACCGGAGAAGGAGATCGTTCGTGAACTGGAGATGGTGAAGGTTCTTTAGGAGATGGCGACGGTTCATGACTATGTACAGGGGAAGGAGTGGTCTCCTTGTGCTCGTGAACAGGGCTACTTTCCTTGGGCGGGCTTACTTCTCTTAGCTCGATAGGTTCTGGAGTTGACACTTTTATCGCATCCTCGTATACAGGACTCGGCTCCTTCTGTGGTACATCCTCAAGCACAGGGCTGCGCTCTTTGGGAAGCCCGGGAGAAAGGCTTTTGAGTCGACTTTGTTCGTCGTAGTTGTGCTCATAAATGGATTTATCCTCCACTTCCGCATGTGCCACAGTCGCTTGTCCTTGTCCATTATGTTCAGGAGTTGTTTCCTTACTTCTGGGAGCTGGAGAGGGTGTAGTCTCCTTTTCTGGTGTGGGGCGAGTGCCCAACTCCTCGTCCAACGGTGTGGAATAAGATTTCTCGGCTTCAGGGTGCTTGTGTACATCAGGCAATTCCATATCTCCTTCCATTGTGCCGTGATGGGAATGAGATGGGATTATGACAAAGTCGTCCTCCTGAAAAGCACAATCACGACAAGGCAGGCAAAAGTGCGCGTGTGACAAGAGAATGTGGCCAAAAAGCTGGACGAGGCTGTGCACACAGACGACAGGCACTATATGTGGAGTGAGTCGGACGATGAAGTGTCATCACAATTACATAAAGACATTTCGAACGGACTTGCACGGACAAGAAGGAACACCAATGGTATTAGTAAGAAATGTGAGAGGAAAATGAGATTTGGACTAGCGAAAATTGGTAGAAGCGGGAAGTAAATGACGAGCTCTGTTAGAAACGGCCAAGCGAACGACTGAACGGGTCTATGAAACATAAAAAAGAAGAGACTGCAATTGATCGGCCAACTGAACAAACTGATTGTTTCATAATTGTCTATGACTAAAATGAATGATGAGTTGTTGAGAAGGGTCGTCTTTCGGCAGAGAAAGAGATAGCTGTGCCTCAGGACGCGTGAACATATGCGCAAGAAAGTTTTTTTCCGGTTGGTGCTGAAACCTAACTCCTCCCTCTGTTTCCGCTAAAATAAGAAGATGAAAAAGGGTCATATTAACCCACGCTATTCGAGTTATTGTTATTCATTTCTTGTTATAAACAGTGGGTGGGAAAAAGGATGAAGAGAAGGGAAATGAATTGGGAGGAGATCTTTCTTTTGTTTTATATCAGATCATATTTGCCGTGCAGTCAGAATAGGTTATTATATGTGGCAGACAGCCATAATCCCCCGCAATCTAAACACCTTAATGTAGGAAGTGCAGGATCATACAGTGTCAAAAAGGGAAGGGCAAAAGAACAGAGGGAAAAGTCCAAATGGAACACAGCAGATAAACTTACGTGACCATCCGGATCGTCGGGTAATTGTCCAAAAATGGACTGATGCATTTGTTGGGCAAAGTTGTGTCCATACTCTTCCAGTGGATCATGTTCAACCTGAAATTTTTTCTGTTTATGATTCTCCAATGGGAGGAGTATCATAATATTCTCCCTGGAAGTCGGAGAATAGATTTCGTCAATATGTACGATCTAAAAGCTTTCAAGAGCTCCCACGCGGCGATCATATGTTCCTCCAACTGCCCACACTTACTTTTTCAAAGCCGCTCGAGTCAATAGAACCTTCTGTGGATGCCGGAGCTTGAGGAATTTTGTTCTGTTCAGTATTACCCTGAAAAAAAAACAAAAAAAAATCTTGGTTTTAAGCGAAACTCACGGCAATATTCTTAAAAGAATCATCGAACCCGGCAGGAGGTGCATTAGGCGAGAGATCTGAGGGCGAGTCCATTCCTAGCCACCCTGAAAACTTCGATTTTGTTGGAGAAATAATGAATTTATAAAGAGGAGAAAGACATTCTTAGCGACAGGAAGAAAAGTGGGATGAAAAGTCACGTGGACGTTTGGAAGGACCCCTGAAAGCAAGACCAACATTCAGCGCAGAGTAGTCAACAAACACGCAGCTGTTACAAGGGAAAGATGATAAGCTGCTGGACACGTGAGGTTCCTTGATCTGTTAAAATGTCTGCATATGAGGAACGGAACACAATTCACATTCCCATGTCAGGAAAGGCCATAAAGAAAAACGCCTGTGAAGATCGCGAGTGAGGTCAGCGAGGAAGGGATGCAGAAATAATTGACACTTTGAACAAATATACGTCGGAAGGTAGTATTTTTAGGGGGGCAAGGACGTCAACATAGCACTTTCGCAGGAAATTCAAAAAATGCACACGATGTAAATAGCAAAAGAGGGACAACTCCTTTAGGTAATATTTTCCGGACCTATTTAAAGCAAGTGAAAAACATGGTTCAATCCAGCGCAGCGCCTTAGGCCTAAACAACCGAAAACATGAGATTTTCTCCCTTATCGAGCAATTCATTTGACCCTTCAAGCTTAGGATCTTATCAAATGGCGGGCTTTTTTAAAACAGAAGGCCAGTGCAGAAGACACCATTGACGGAGGAAGGCGAAATGAAACTAATTTGAGAAGCTACGGTGATAATGGTCATATGAGGAAAAAAAGAAATTCTATTGATAAAAGAGAAAAATGTAACATGTGAGCATAGAGAAAGAGAGTGGGCAGACCCGTCATTGACAATTTTGTGGTTAATCGTTACACGGATGCACATGGCGGTCTCTGCGAGAGTCGAAAGAAATGGAACACCTCGTGTTGGAGTCATTTCGCAATGGATGTTTGCCTCAAAACTGCATCTATTTATTTGTTCAGACCGAATAAAACTTGAAATAGTTTTGACAATCTTGTAAGATCAGCGATGGTCATGTGGTCGATCTCTTGTGACGTGACCACTGGAATTTAACGGCGTGAAAAATACTCAAGCGACGAGCCCCCGGGGCCCGATCAGCTGTTGGCTGATATGATTGACGCGGCGGCTAAAATCAATGCTGGATTTCAACGTGATCTATGCAGTCATTGAATTTCAACCTTTCGTCGCTAGGTGGAGTCACGGAGGTGTGAGCCACAGTGATAAAGACTTTTATGCCCAGAGGAGAAGGAAAAAAGAAGACAGCAGGATGTGTCCAAATGTTCCAATTGATGTGGTGGGGGACCAGTCTTCCAAATGCTGAAACAAACCCCAACATAGTAAGGAACGGGCTGCGCCTCGAGCCTCCAGCGGGCGGTCACCAAATCGATCGCCTTTACTGGACAGACGAGGAGGCATTTGGTCTGGCTGGGAAACCGAGCGGGAATAATTAAAAGGGCAGCATAACAACGAGGATGTATCCCAGCAGTGACCTCATCGCGCTGAGTCATTGCATTGTTTGATCAAAAGAGTACAGGAAACAAATCGCTGTCACAATAGATAAATCACACTTGTGGCTGATTTAATTCTATTAAAGAGAAAATGATGAGTAATGCAAGGGGGCGAACGTCTATTCTCTCAAGATCCATTACATTAGGGATTCTGGCCAGTTTAATTTGGCTAGCTCATTATCCTTGGACTAAAATGCATCCGGAAATCGAGGGACCAAAAGGCTGGCGGGCTGTCAGACCACCGTCTGCGGAAAACAAAGCTGTTGATCTGGCTATTGATCGCCCAATATTATGAGCACTCAAAACGTTGACTCTAATGTTGTTTTTGCGGTACCGGGTTTACTATGCCACATTAATTCATATCCTGTCCACGAGTTATTAATCCTGCAAAATGCCTTCTGGCACAGATTTGCTAAACATGGCGTTGCTATTGGAGATGGCGGTGTTGTTGTGTCCGAGCAGAGGTCTAATTATCCACTGCATGGTGGTCTATGCAACCAGCCGCTGTGGGGGGTTTGCACCCTTAGGGAGCCGAACGGCAAGCGTTTCCGCACTAAATCGCATGAATTGCTTTGGAACGTACAATTATTTCAGAAGAAAAAGTGCCAGCAGTTGTCTGAAATGAGGGCTCAGGGAAAATCTCGGCAACTGTGAGATTCTAGACATCAATGGAACTGTCTACTGCACTTCTTGCTGTGTCTATTGCTGTCTTCGATAGCACCGTCATCAGCTCTTATTAAACCTTGTCATTCAATTGTTATTATAAGTCAAGTATAAATTTCTGCTGCGAAGCTAGTCCCATGGTCGTTCTGATGAGCACTGTCCTTGTCTATGTAAGAGCCTACATTTCAAGGAAGAATTTATTTAGTTGACTCTTTTTGCTTCGTTTTTCTTTACTGCGCACTCCTACCATATTGGCAAATTGGAAGATCAATCGTCGTACATCGAACCTGAGACCGACACAAATTGCACCGTTAATGATGACTGCGACTGGGATAATTCCGAATTTTGCGAGAATGGAAAATGTTTTTCCATATCGTACCTAATAGTACATAAAAGTGCTGTTTTTATGAAGATGTTTTTAGACTACCGATGAGGATGTTAACTGGAATGCTCTCGACAGCGTGCAGGAATTGTCCGATGAAAGAGACGAAAGATTGGGTAGAAAGAGAACCCACTGAATAAAATTTTAAACTCTCGTCAATGTTTGATTTCTGCTGCAGTTTATCCTAATCAGTTTACTGAAGTTATTCTTGTCAAGGATGCCACTCATCTTTCTGTGACCTTTTGCTCCCTTTCGCACAATGAAACGGCATCGACGATTGACAAAAAAATCTGGCGATAATCCTTAAAGATTATTATACCTTCTGCAAACTCTCGAATTTAGTACGGGGGGCTGAGAACTAATTTGTGTACCAAATGCAGTTGACAAGTATCGATATAATTCTCCCAGTGGTGACCCCATTTGTGTGTTCACAGTTTTTGCGGCCGTTGACCGCCAAAAATCGATCTTTTCCGCCATTTGGTCCACAGCTAATCTGACGCTTTTTCTCATTTTTTTTATTTCTCTTTTCTTAAATGTCTTCATTCCTTGACCCAATGTAAAGAAACAGATAAGATAGTAACAAACACGGGACAGAAGTTTTCAAACGCGCTTCCTATTCTATCGCTTTCATCGGGTCACAGCAGACAATCGGTCTACCTGGTCACCCATATAAGGCGCCATGTACAAGGATTTTATTGCTGGTTGGGCTGCAGGTGATATTTTAAAGTGTTGCCGTTTGTTTTGGTCATTATGTTTAAATGTACCACAATCGCCCCTTTTTCCCATGTTTCAAGTGTCATTCAGGCTTCTGAATGCTTTTTTTTTCTATTTATACAAGCCTCCTGTTTTTATTAGAGTAATCGAAGAGTAATTCTAAGAAAAACAAACAAATCCGTGTGGGAAACCTCTGTCAAGTAGCTTTTCCCTTGGCTTTTACTCTCGGCGAACAGAACAAAGTTTACGTCGTATCTTTCAGGCGGCACTGGACTTGTGATTGGCCACCCTCTCGACACAGTTAAAGCTCGTTTGCAAACAATTGGCGGATACAGAGGCATATTTGATTGTCTTGGGAGGACGTTTAAAGAGGAATCGGTAATTGTTGTTTTGTCGGGAATATCCTTCAATTTCAGCTCTTCGGCTTATACAAAGGGTTATGGATTCCTTTTCTTTCTGCTGGAGCAATGAATTCTTTATTATTTGCTGGTTACGGATTGGGATTAAAAATACTGCACCCGGGTGAATCCAACATCCAAGCGAGGAAGGACTTACCCATGAGGGAGATATTATTGGCAAGCATTTGTGGTACAATGGCACAACTTGGTCCAGCAATTCCAGTTGAATTAATAAAAACAAGACTACAGGTAGACATTTTCTTTGTTTGATTTATCAGTCCAGGTACAACGTGAAAGTTATGCTGCTGGGAATACCCGGACATTATATAGAGGACCGATGGATTGTGTCAGAAAAATACTTCAAACTGAAGGTTTCAAAGGTCTTTTCAAGGTATGTCCATATACTATATTTTTGTAACTTGGTTCAGGGAGGGTCCGTGCTTTTCTTCCGAGATAATATAGGATATCTTTTCTACATTCCTTTGTATGAAGGTGGGTTGCGGGTTTTCCGAGCCCATGAAGTGAACGAGACCTTTTCCATGGTGAGATGAATCAAAAAATAAAATAAAATTGCGTTTAGATGTTTTGTGGAGGAGTTGCTGGTCTTGTAGGATGGTGGGTTATTACTCCCCTAGAAGTCGTCAAAAATCAAATACAAGCAGATAAATCGGGTAACACCAAGTGAGTATTTCCTAGATTTATTTTATATTATAAATTTAGAAAATTCTGGAACGTTACGGCAAATGTCTGGAAGGAAGGTGGACCCAGAGCATTCTGGCGAGGTGGTTTAACTCTAGCTGTCAGAGGTTTTATCGTAAATTCTGCTGTATTTCTTGTATATGAAAATATATTGCGGTTACTTGAAGCATAATCGGGTCTATAAACATGTATACACAGTTGTAATTTTGTGTGCTCACAGGTTGTTGCCATAATTTCTGGAAATATGATTCTTCACCGCTCTTTTGCTCATCGTCGCTCCTTTTTTGTGGACATTCACTATACGACTATAGTGCCCCGTCTTCTCAGGTGACCAGATAGAGTCCCAGGCTAATAGCCATATCAGAAAAGACCACTTTAGTAGCTCCCTTTATAAGGGGTGGTCTCCTTACAATTTCTTGTCAAACTTTAACTGAACTTTGTCGTCCCTTGTCATCCCTGTTGTATTAATCTGATACTTACACATTTACTCGATTCCCAGCTGATCCAATTCCTCCTGTTTACTTTGATCTTCCACCCGACCTATTAACTTTCTCTGAATGAAACACAGCCTCTGGCGGTAGTAGTATTTGACTTCAGTTGTTATACATTTGTTTTGTACTTGATTGTAAGAGCGTATCATATTATTTACTTTGGAGCAAGTGATATGCCAAGTCATGATAGAGGGAGTACTCTCTCACTCATTGAATGGCAAACACTAATAGTACTTGAGCGCTCTCCAGTCATCTCCCTGATTCGCGCCTCTATGCCCCCAAGGCGGCTGACTCTTTGAACCTCTTCAGAGTTGAACATGTTTCTCAATGACTCGTTGTTGCTATTTACTGTCTGGCCCGTTTTCCTTTCTAGAAGGCTATGTTTATAGAAAATCGATCCCCCGCTTGATCTCTCCCCAATAACAGTTTATCTTCGTAAACAGCCAGTCCTTTTCCAGATGCGGTGCTGGGTTTTCCTCCTTTTCTCGGGTATCGTTGCCCTGGATAATGGATTATATAGAACGCCACCTATGGGATGGATGTCCTGGACTGCTTTCTATTGTGAAATGGATTGTGTTAAGCACCCAACAGCTTGTATTAATGAGCAGTTGTACAAGGACATGGCTGATCAACTCGGTACGGTTATGTCTAACATGTTTTATAAGTTAATTTAGTAAGTGGCGGATACAGGGATGCTGGTTATGTCAGTGTCCATGTGGATGACTGCTGGATGGAGAGATCTCGCGACGCCAACGGTCGACTTCAATCTGACAAGAGCAGATTCCCTTCTGGAATTAAAGCACTTTCCAAATACGTAAGTTTTATCAATTTTCAATTAGTAAAGTTTCCCTTATCGCAGATTCCAAAGATAACTTATCATTTTCCTCAAAAAGGTTGCAAACGTATAGTAGAAAATACCCTTATCTCTGTGATTACAGATGCATGATCGTGGCTTGAAATTCGGAATTTATGAAGATTACGGAACCAAGACATGTGCCGGATTCCCTGGATCTCTAGGATATATACAAGTTGATGCCCAAACCTTCGCTGATTGGGATGTAGACTATCTCAAACTTGACGGGTGTAATGTGGACACGAGGATGATGCCTGTAGGATATCCTCAGATGGAGAGAGCTTTAAATGCTACCGGTAGACCAATTGGATACAGTTGCAGTTGGCCAGCATATCTTATTGATCATCCTGAACAGGTATTAACGTTCACTGGATTTACATGTCATAATCTATAGGTAAACTATACACAAATTGGTGAGAGCTGCAATCTTTGGAGGAATTTTGATGACATTAACAGTTCTTGGAAATCGATCATGAGCATTATTGCCTACTATGATGCCAACCAGGATAAACATATTCCAACCCATGGACCTGGCAGATGGCACGATCCGGATATGGTAAGAATTTTATTTTAGAGAAGCACGTCTAATTCAGTTGGTAATTGGAAATCCCGGTATTTCTGTGGACATGGCAATTGCACAGATGACAATTTGGTCAATTTGGTCAGCTCCTCTCATCATGTCCAATGACCTCCGTACAGTCACTGGCTACTTCAAAACAATCTTAACAAAGAAGAGTGTTATTGCCGTTGACCAGGATCCTCTTGGAATTATGGGAAGACTAGTAGCTAATGTAAATATTGATATTTCCTTACGGTTAACGAATTTTAGACAACCGACATCGGTCTCTATGTCAAGCCCATGACTCCTTATAAGGATAACAGATACTCTTACGCTATTGGAATACTCAATCGCAATCCATCTAACAGCAATGTGAGTTTACACCTCTGAAAATGTTATTATTTTGTTCAGGAAGTTGAATTTACTCTGAAAAACATCGGACTGAGGGATCCTGCGGGATACGTGGTAGAGAATCTTTGGACTGATGAGGTGATCGGCACATTGAAACCTGATGATACTTACAAGTAAGAGTACTTATAAAGTTTATGCAGTTTTATGTTTAGAACTAACGTAAGGCCAACTGGAGCGATCCTGCTCAAGGCAACGTTGGCTGATATTGGTGGAAAACCTCGATTTGATTATTAGAATCATCAGCATTTAACCTCACTCTGTTTATGGTTGTAAATATATGGGTAAAAGAATAAACACATCTATTGGCTTCTTTTAATGTCGACTTTAAATTACCAGAAGAATGCATCTTGAAGAATTTCTCTGTTGCCCAGCAGTCATGTTAACGGTGTCATTCTGTTGAAAAAATATAAAATTAAATATTATTTTTATTTTCCATATAACGGCATATGGTTAAATATGAGCATAACTTCTATGCAAAGGCATTGAAAACAATAAAAATAAGCAATGAAATTGAAAACAATGAAAAATAAGACGGGAAATTTTAAACAATGAAACATATAAGCAAAGTAATTGAAAGTAATAAAAATCGAAAATTTCCTCCACTTGGTAAAAAAAAACCTTGTGGAAGAGGAAGCTAAATACATCTATCCAGCTAAGACGACCAGTTGACGAAAATAAGTCCTGGTTTCTTAAAAACATTCTTAAAAAAACCAAACTAATAGCACTTACCGAAAAAAATACATAGTACATCCGACTTGTTCAATAAATGAAGAAAAGGGTCATATATGGATCCCTAGAATGAAAATATAGAGAAATGACGAGCAAAAGGTTCAAGATAATTAAAGGAGAAGATGACATTTGTTCAAAAGGAGAAGTTTCTCTATCAGCTTTAGTCAAAAATGAAAGAATTTTACAAGGGAGAAAGGCATCGAGGGAAGAACACCACCTCGCTGCCCTAAAGAAATTGGTAATCGATTGCTTCCTGTCTAACCAGACAGTGCCGACCCTCTGCGTCCATCACATACAATTTAAAAACCTTTATAAAAAGTGAAATTCTCAGAAAGACGAAAAGTATCATTGGCAGGCGCCTCGTACAATTTCACTAGAGAGAACTTGTTCTCCGTGGGTCTTCAGCGACTTGGGGGTAAATGCTCCTGGAAGAAGCTCCATGGTCGTGGTTCTAGTGATGCGGTTTGAAGAAGAAGACGCAAGAATCACGCGGTAGTCCCCGAATTCGACAAGAAATTGGCGACACATACCGCAAGGTGAAGCAGGCTCCTCCAATTGGGTCGCTGAAAAAATAAATAACTTCACAAAAATCACAAAGGGACTACCGACTGCTACCGCTTGAAATTCTCTGTGCCCTGCGCTCAAAGCGGCGCACATGGCAGATCTCTCAGCACAGATTGTACCTCCATATGAGGCGTTTTCATTATTGGCTCCTACTATTACCGTTCCATCTTTGCATAACAGAGCCGCACCTACGGGAAAGCGGCTGTAAGGGCTGAAAAAATCTCTGTGGCGAAGGAATAGCATAATAAAACAAAAAAAGAAGCAAATCCTACCAATAGGCATTAGCCATTACTTCTTTTGCCTTAATGATGAGATCCTGCTCCTCAACCATGGCAGCAATAGAAACTCTGAAAAATAACAGTGTCGACTACAAAGACAGCGTGATCAGCGCAAGGGTCATGATTGCAGAGGTTGATACGGCAAATAGACCGGTCGCGGGTCTGGGAAAGTAATAAAAGAAATGCAATCATTGAATTTTTGCGGTTAGAGTTAATCAATAACAGAGGCACATACTGATTCGGAACACCCCGCGACCAACGGTATGGCAACAAGCAGCGTCAATAAATTGGGTTGGAAATTAATTCGAAAATAAATTCCCGAATTATAGAAACAACTTGAAGACTAATTAAGAAGTTGACAAGATCGACGGTTTTTTTGTCAACTGGCTGTAACTCCAGCATTTTAAAAGCTGATGCGATATAGACAACACCACTGCGATCAGCAGACGAGGTTCTACAAAATGATACCTAACACGACATCTGCACTGATGTTCCCGTCATTTTCCAGACGTTGGTTCTTTTGCTTTCAAAATTTATTAAAAAACATAAAAAATTTATTTGGTTGAATAATATTGCCTCGGCACTAATTAAGGTTGAGGTTTGTGTTAGAGGGACACCTCCCTCACAAGGTATAGCTTGAGTTTTGACATTGAAAGTTCTCTCTCAAGCTCGATACTGAGGAGTTCTTTTTGTTGTTCCTAATTTGAACAAAAAAATATTAACGCCTTAACCATATTGTTGAGCAACTTTGATAATTGAAAAACTTTCTCACCTGTGATTGCTTTTAGATGGGCATTAAACGTGTGATTTTTGTCTTGGCCTGCGATTATTGTCCGTTTTGAGCGCTCTCGTACGGCTTTAGTTGACGGCCTATCTTCTGTCCGTGCCAACTCGCTTCTTTCATGGACCCGGACGGTAATAATAGAATAACGCAACCACTGTTGGTCTCTTTAACATTTGCAATTAGACCATTTAGAATTCCCTCTTTTCCTTTTCTAATGAATACTATTCGCCAAGGTGAAGGAATTGCCAGAGCCATGTTTGGCGGCCCGTCAAATATGGCTATTCCCCATCCTGGTGCTTCACTCTATAGCCAGGAGTTGCTTCAGTAAATATATTTACTTTATTAAACGCATGTTTTCCTAGGCTATATGCCCAGCCGCAGCTATCTGGAAACTGTTTTCTTCCATCGAATATGGCAAATATGAATAGGTTTTAAATCCAGTTTGATTTCACATCTAACAGTTATAGATTTGTCGCTCCGATTGCCAGCGTTCCACATGGTTTATTTAATAGTCAGCAAAATTTGGTCCAGACTTATGGTCAAATGATAAACCAACAGACGGCTTTGCAAAATGCACTGGCTGCTAGTTACGCCTTGGCTGCGCAAAAGCCCTCGAGAAAGAGATCTGCCAGGAAAGAGCCACAAAGGTAAAAAATTGTTTGCTTTGGAGACATCAGCTGTTCCAGCGAGAATCCTACCTCTTCTACAAATTCAAGTGTTCCCGTAGTTCCAATCCGGCCGGACTTTTCGCAATCTTCAAGTAATCCAATTGTTCAAGTGAAACGAGAAGTTATCACGCCCCATGGTGAGAAATATGGGTTATTAGCAATCGTATGCAGACATAGAAGAAGATGATGAGATAGAGGTACTCGAGGTGCGGGAACATGATAAAAGAAAGACGGCTATGGTAAAGGAGACGCAAGTTCTTGCCAGTGAGATGTTAGTTTTTATTTTGTCCTGCTTATTTTCTGCATAGGAGTGCCGAAAGCACCGTCCTCGTGATAACTCGCAACTGTGTTATCCATCCTCTCTATCAATGTAAAGCATCGTCTTGTTCCATGACTAGACTTTCATTGGGGGCTGTCTGCCTGTATTTGAAAATAGCATGTCCAAAATGGGCTCGAGGAAAAATGGTAAACAGTGCAGCTGCAATCGCCTGTAGCATTGCCATATTGGAAGACAACCGATTCAAAGACACAGAAGAAAAGATGAGCGAAGAATTGAAAAAAACATTTCGGTTCATTAGTACGTCATGTCTTGCGCGGGCTTGGAAAGTCGTCGCAGAAAGGTATAACCCGTGAGAACTGGTGGAATTCCACTTTAGATGTGTCCATTTTGAGCAAATACGGAAATCCCGTCAAGGAGTGAAGTTTCGTTTTGAAGGCAATTGCTTCTTCAACCTTTCTAATGTCGATGTAGAAGAGGCTTTTAAATTGTCCATGGAAGATCTCTCCAGCATTCCTCCTTCAGAAAATGACCTTGTTTTATATCCCATGAAAAGGATGGCCAATCTCAAGGAATTAAAGACAAACGGTGTTGTAGCTGTTGGATATAATAATTTCGATATGGTAAGTTATCTGTGGAAAAAGTCAATGGTTCTAGTGTGTTCACTCAGCTTCGGCCTATGCGCCCGTCAATGTTCGCTACATTGTGATGATACTTCCCGAAAAGAATGAATGGCGTGGAAGTTATGTACAACTTCAGACTTTGGAACAGATTGCCAAAGAAAAATGTTGCAAGGTATTTTTTTCTATTCTACGCAGATGTTTAGATCGTTTTCCTTTGCCCTCCAGTATACGGAATTTATCACGAATGGAAGAATAACATCGCCACATTCGAAAAAATACTAAAACATGCTCAGAATGAATGGATACGTAAATTTATATTTTCAAGGATTCAACTAATCGGACCAGAAGAAGGATGTCATGATAATCTTGAAAGGTGAAACATTCCTTGTAATTATGGAAAGGTTTTAGGTACTTCGGGTCTCTCGGTGTGAATACCGAATCAGCCCTTGGAAGCGAACAATTGACTGCTCCAATGATTATTCAATACTTTCGACATGCCCACGATGAATTGAGACATCGTGGGTTGCAGACGAACCTCGAGTTCAGCGACAATTTAACCTCTCTTTCATCTCGAAATGATTCCCGAAGAAGAACTAGCAGGAAGAGAAAATCTGTTGATCCTGGACCGTCGATACAAAGCGATGATGAAGATATGGTGAAAATACCCAGGAGGATAGACTCTGACGAAGTTGTCGTACTTGATAAGGGTACGATCAGCGAAACCGTCGACGAAGATATCTAATCATGCATGATCAAGTTTTTTGGATACTTTTATTTATGGGGAATTATTGAATAAACGTTTTTAGAACAATAATAGCCAAACATAAAATAGTATTTTATTTTAGAGGATTACTTATAACACAATTAAAAAAGAAAAATACCACAAAAGTTTTGTTTTTCCATTATCTGGAACAGTAGAAGCATGGAGATCGGTAGCGAGCATTTGTATGCTACAAGCTATGTTACATATTTCAAAAAGTCTCGTGACAAGATAGAAACCAACATAGACTACGAGATGTATGACATAGGCGTCGGTATTCCTACAAATTTATAAGATCTTATCGAGAAGTGGTCACAGAACTTACACTCAATACGGGAACAAGTATTTCCCGGCTCTGGGTACATGTAGCCCAGTTCAACAAGAGTTTTAACCAGATGATCACGGTAGAAGATTGTGACCAAAGCCAAGGTCAGATAGCTGTCAGGCAGACATACGTAGAAGCTGCGGTGGTACTAGAACTAGGCCGTAACTACAATATGATGGTGGTTAACCTTATTGCGGTAGGTAATTTGACGGATGAATTTGAATTTCTCACGAATGAAATTCATAAACTCGTTGACGTTTTCACTCCCATTATAATCGGGAAAGTTATCCCTAGGAGGATGGGTTTTCATCTTTTCCTGAACCAGAGCCTTTTTAGTCAGCATTATCATGATAGGAATATGGCGCAGGCGGTTCTGGTTAGCCACACGTTGTACCTCTTTCAGAGCATGGAGGATGGGATTCTATAATTGCACATGTAAACGCTTTGGCAGTTTGCTACATTATCCTTGGTTCCTTGAGAATAAAGAGACACGTCAACAAGGTAGCAGATAGCTGTGAAACGGTACTCATTGTCAGCTAGGTACGAGTCCAAATTAGCGCGGACTTCCATTGGTCTAAAGAAACCGTAAACAGCTCCGAAACTACCTACATGATTTGAAAACGCGGGCCTTGAAACCCATTGGCATATAATTCCTTCAATTCTTCTGCCAGCTCATTGGCTATGTACGATTTACCAGATCGAGAAGTTCCATAGAACAGTATTGGTAATCCAACAGAGGAGTTCTTTCTTTCTCCGTAGACCTTCATCTCCGTTTTCGTATTTTCCGTATTTTCTTCTGGTATATCCGCTTCATCCAGCAGTAGATACGCATCGGCACGACTAGGTTTCTGACCCATCTGAACCCATCTTTAAATGAAAACTGGGAGTTAGTAGCCAAATAGTTTGTAGAAAAGAGAACATGGTAGCAAATTGTTAAATCTATAACTTTAAGCGAAAACAAGCATGATAAAGTGCAAAAGGGTGAGGAAGTAAGCGCCCTCGTGATTTTCGAAAAGTTTCTAGGTATTGCCAAGATACAAATTATTGTCAACTGAGATAAGCGAGCGGTAAGTGCTGGTTTAATAGATTCAGAGATCAAAACGAGTGGGAAGAGGAGACGATTGAGACCAACTCTAAATTATATGATACGAGAAAGGTCAGCTGTATAGTCGTTTTGCAGCTCAAGCTCATGGAACCCGAACCTTAAACTTGGCCAAGTTGGTCACAAAATGTTCCTGTTGTGAAAGTTTGCCTGGAAATTGGCCAAACTTTGATGACGAACGCTTTTTGGCCAAGTGCTGAACTATCGGCCATTCTAATGATGGTATGGCTTGAAATTGGTAGAGCCTGCGTCACACCTAACCTTTTAAATATTAGCTTGGTTTGGGTTGAAGCCCGGGCGGGAAGTAGGAGCTAATTAGTCACATCCGACTTACAAAGGCAATTACAAACAGAATTCAGAGAAGATCTAAAAAGAAGCAGTGGCGCCGACCTACACAGAACATAGTTTTGCGACGTGTGTCAAGGTAAATGGTTGATATTCGTATAGTAACCAGGTAGCGGTTTTAGAGATAAAATTAAATCGTCATTTATGACCTCTGGTGAAAAATAAGTACAAATTCTACCCTGTCCCATGCAATGACGCACGGGAAAAAGCCAAGAAGGAAGGCTATACGTGTCGTTGGGTAAGAACGAGGATCCAATTAGTGAATTCTACCTTTCTCAGCCCACTTAACAGTGTAAATAAGAAAATATGCGCCTCTATTAATTCTAAAAAGTGATAACCGTTGTAGGAAAACTTCAACTCACAGCAGCAGTAATGGAAGGCCGGCTGCAGAGGCGCCTCACTGATTGATATGCGACACAAAAATGTATTCGAGAGGTAGAAGGTACCGCCCCCTGGCAGCTCCTTCGATTGAGTAGCATCAGAGCTGAAACTGAAAGAGACAATCTGAGACAGCCCATTAGATATTAAAATAATATTATAAATTTGATGGCATTGTACAAAAATTTCTCCACATTAAGGATGCGCATGTAAATATTTTCAATTGATATTCAATGCAATGTCTTGGACGATAGATAGACCTATTGAACGGCTCGCGATTTTCACACAGGGCGATTGTAGCTGTCTATTCATTGTGATAGTCCGAAATCCTCTCTATCGATATCGACCGCTGCTATGGGTATATCAGAAGAAGATTACGCTGCTCTTTGCGGGCCATATCTCCACAATGCTTCTTGCAATAACGTTGAATGTACGCCTCACTGTCCGCTGACTGTTCTTACAACAACTCTTCTCATAGCGGTAAGTATTACCTTTCATTCCGCGAATTATTTGTTAAGAATGGCGGCTCGGCTTTTCGTACTCCTCGTTGGAAAGCAGGAACTTTGTATTGTCAAACGGGTACTCTTGATCGTAGCCGGGCTGTAACTCCTATTCCCGTAACAGTTGGAGGTAGGCATAATTTTATTTAAAAATAGTATAAATATTAAGAAGACAATTACTTCTCATCAACGCTGCACCATGATGGGTGTCAACCCTGGGTCTGTGCTTATGGATGCCCTCTTCGCACATTAGCTGCCGCTTTACACAAAAACGTGATTGATATAATTTCTTTATTTTCCTCCATTTTTAGATTGAAGACGGGCACGCATTTAATGAGCCTGGAGTCATGTCTCGAGCAGATAATTATGTCAAACTGGGTGTTATCAATGTGAACGAGATTCCTGACCAAGCATGTCCTGTGCATACTCCTTTGCCTTCCTCTGCCGGTATCTCTCCTCAGTTTGTAGCCTATCGTGTGCAGCAGCCAAGTGCAATGCCCTACATTGGATATCCGTTGCAAAAAGCTCCGCAAATTAGTGGGTATAACTGCTCTTCACCAGTTGGACTTCAAGCAGGTCATATCATTACAAGTCCTTTACCCAGTGCTGTCGCAGTGCTTTCCCCATTGATCAATAAGCCTGCAGAGATTTACCGAGTGTTCAACAGTTACCCTGAGTTTATGAGGCCCGCGTTGAGTGAAGAAGTCCGAAAACAGACAGGATTCCACCTTCGTTTGGACAAAAAGGGCGTCAAGAAAGAACGCAAATCCAGCCAAAATGGCTCACGTTAAATCGATTTTCAAATTTGCCATATTCTTTTGTCGATTTTATTTAATGAATATTAAAATTTGTATGATAGATATTAGCACAACTAACACGCGGGCAGCGACTCTGCAGGCATCCATCGTGGTATAGAAACATTACCACTATGTAAATTGGAATGTGGATTAGAGCCAATTTCAACGACTGACCTACTTGGGACTAGAGATATTACTCATGACAAAAAGCTATCACATACGCGGGGAGGGGATAGATATATACATCTATGTACTAATCTTAGTTTAAAAACTCGTATTTGTATAGGGTGGGTAAAAATGGAAATGGTATAAAAATGGGATTTGTGCAAGTGAATATTACGGAGGTTAGTAGAAATTGGCTTCTCTAAGAGGCAAACTGTGGCCTAAACATGTCAATTTTATGTTAAAGCAAGGAAAGGTAGCTTACAATCCAACCGATCCTTCACGAGGGGGAATGGCAGGCGGGGCACGGGGTAGCATAGGCGGAGGTGGTGGGGCTTGAGTAGTTGGGGCAGCTTCATTAAACATTGAATGGCTGGAAAATGCTGAACTGCCGCCGGTACTGATGCCACTGCTCTCCGGGGTAGCAGCAGCCTTCAGCGGCAAAGTATCAGGACGTTCCATGGATCGTTGCTAAATTTACTCGATTCAATAAAAAGATTTAAAAGTACCGTGCAGTTGAAATACTGATCATTTGTGACTCCAGTGAAAATTGTGGTCTTCGTCGGCATTTGGATGTATGGAGCGTTATTGACAGCATTATGACCGAGAGGAATTGGGGGACACTGTACGTATGGGTTGTCTTCCGGATAGCTAGTATCAGCAGGTGTTGGAATCACAGTGGACAGCTAAAATACATAGTAAACCACATTTTAAAGCGACAATTCACCTCTAGATCCAGTTTGGGAGCAGAATGAGACGGAGGCGACATTGTTGGTGTGTTCCTTGGAAACTCAGGAAGAGGCGAGAAGTGCACTTCGTCTGAAGGGGTCCTGTAGTGAGACATCCCGCGTTGTTGTTGATACTCTGCAGAACAAAACTATTCTAGTTTACAAAACCCATTTCAATTAATATTAAATGTCAGGCACGATACTTACTCGTACGACTTCATGTAATTAAAAGGCGAAATAAATACGAAACTCACCCATTGCTCCATGAATTTCAGAAGGAGAAGGAAGCTTGTCATCTATTCCCATTGAACGCTGCTTTGAATGAAGATTTTCCAAATGGGCAAACGATGTCGGCTTCTGTACACCGAAAGAAGTCGACACGGAAGATGTACGAGAGTCTTCTGAAGGTGAGATTTTGTTCCTTCTTCCAGGAGAGATAAGATGATTTTCCTCATCAGATGCAGTGGTCGAGGTGACTCGAGCACGGTATTGCCTCTGCAAATACTACCATAATTTGAAACAATCTTAGCTAACCTGCTGCGAAGTCTGTCCAAGAGATTCTGGTAAGGCAAATCCTTTGGCCATATGTGCATGCAGAGCCATTCCTTTAGAGGAAGATGTCGACGACCGAGCAGAGTAGACAGGCGTAGCCGGTTGAGGGGAAAGATCCTCGCCACTGTCTTCGATGCTTCGACTGTTACGCTGCTTTAAAATCATGTAAATACAAACAATATTCGTCTTACTTTAAAAAATCCTTTAAATGGGTGAGGAAGCTTAAATCGAGACTTGTGCTCTTTCTGAGTGTCCTGCTCTGTCCTAGCGCTTGGTTCAGCTGACTTGCTAGGATTACTAGGTCTACGCACTGGCGTTGCGATGATCTCCACAAATTTAGCTAAAATTTAAAAAATTTCCCTGCTTAAATAATGTAAAAAAGACGTGAAAATAAACAAACACAACACGAACCATTCGGATCGGCCACAGAAATATTTGCAAAATCCTTAGGTGGCGTCTCAGTGCCGCCATGGTTAGGGGAGTGAATGTGATTCTTATTATTCTTTCTCTTGATGGCATCCTTCCTCTTCAACGTGCTGTTACCATCGGTAATGTTGTTCAGGTTCGGGCTACTAATTGACAAGGCATTGCTCAGAGAGGGATGCGACTCCTTTTCCATTGGTTTCCTGGGAATCCTTGGCAGAGTACCGGCACAATCTTGCACTTGTGCAGGGGCGGAAGAGCTGGGCGACAGCTTATCCGACACTACAAACACATCACAACGTAAAAGCCAAGATAAAGTAACATCGCAGAAACGTGCGCGACATGACAGAATATTCAGCTGAACATGCTGGCATTTCAGTTGAAAATGCAATAAAAAGAAGACTAACGAATGATTTGGAGATGTCCATTGCCGTGAGGTGATGTACTGGTGGGCCTTGCTGGCCGGATAGAGATCATCTGCCGAGTGTCCATAGGCGCGCCGATGTCTGCCTTCTTGATGTTCTTGTAATGTTTACGGCGAGGCTTAAGTGGAGGTTCTTTCTGAAATGTGCAATTGTTCAATTGTAATTTTTGTTCCGACCTTTTTCGACTCCTCAGATTGCTGTTGATCTGTCCTGTTTCCAAGCGTAGACGTGAACCGGTCATAATCATCAATTTTCTTGTACAACTTCTCATAATATGCAGCGTAATCATCAATAACATGCTGGTTGTCACGGAAGTTCGAGATAATTTCCATGATCTCTCTTTGCGTCTCCTCTACGCGCTCTTCTTCTGCATCTGTTACACCGTCGGCTTTCAGATCGTGCTTGTATTTCAGAAGCTCTTCCTTGATCTTTCCGAATGTTGGCCGCAAGAGGGGATCGACATCCCAGCAGCTCTTCATGATGGTCTTCCATTTTTCTGGGCAACTTTTATCAACTTCAAGTCTGAGTCCGTTGCTGGAAACCTGCAAATATGGAAAGAAGAATGCATATATAGGAGTATTTCTTACATTGTAAGCAGCAATGCTTGGGAGAATACCTTCATATGGCATTTTTCTTGTTAAAATTTCCCATAGTACGACTCCGAAGCTCCAGACATCAGAAGCCTCTGAATATTTACGCAAACGATATGCTTCGGGAGCCATCCAGTAAGGGGTACCGACGGCATGCTTGCTCATTCTAAAGGGTGATTATTCTGATACAAGCTGGTGTTATTACCTCTTGTCCTCGTGTTCAGTCCTTTCTTTAGTTGAACCAAAATCAGTGATCTTCAGGGTCAGCTGTGCCCGGACAGTGCAACCATTACATGAAGGACAGATTTGGCTTGATGGATTGACCTTTTTGACTCCCTGAATTCTCCCTGTCCATTTTTTGCCAGCTTATTGTCTACCTCGAAATCATGACAGCTACGATCACAATAACAGAGACGTTCCTTGACCAAAACATTCTCAGCTTTAAGATCTCTGTGTAAAATGTCCTGCATGACCAGAAACTCCATGGCTGTAGCCACTTGTACTGCCCAGTCCACCATATAAGTGACTGACACAAATGTGTTAGTCTTTTCCACATGCGTGAGCATATTCTTCAATGCCCTTCCTGAAATATATTTGGTAAAGTTATAATGATCACAAACCTTCGCACAGCTCAAGAAGCAGTCCGATTTCCGGATCGTCGAGGCACATTCCATACAGTTGGATAATATTGGGATGGTTGAGTCTGTTGATGAGAATGGCCTCTTGGCGAATGGCTGGAAATTGGCATGCATTATTTTAGATACAAAAATTACCTTTTATTAAATTATGCTGATCTTTCGTCCTTCGGAACACCTTCAAAGCAGCTACTCCATCGTTGTAGTTGACTTGATAGACTTCTGCGCATCCTCCTCGACCAAGGAGGCATTCTTCTTTAGGCCGGGCATAGGAGAACTGGGACATTCGGACCTGCCGAGGACCATTACCTAAAACGACTATTAAATGAAACATCGCTTTTGTTACCTAAGAATTTGACAAAACTTTCCGGGAAGAAGCCTTTTTTGCCATCCGGCGTCTCTCCATAAAACCATCCTGGTTCTCCCCTGAAACAATCCTAGTTTCCGGTGATGGAGCGCGCTTACGTGTTATCAATAATACAGGTTACGGTATCTCCAGCATTGAGTTTGAGCTCATCCATTCCTTTGGTGTCAAAATCGTAGAGCGCCTGGTAGACCCGGCTAGGAACACCGCTTCGGCGTTCATCGGCGTACTTCCGTAGGGCAACGTCCGTGAAACCTGAAAAAAATGGTTTCTTCAGTCATCTTTCCCTAGCTAAGCTTACCACCTGACATCATCATAAGGAAATGTTTGCGCATACCCTTGGAATGTTTCACCAAAGAGGTTGTTATTGCAAAATGATAATTTAAGGCATATTTCTCTTGGGACACCTTTTATATGTAAATTATTTCCGCCAAATGTTTAGCTAGCTTTGTTATAAACAGATATGGCTGTCATGCATCCTCTTGCCTTTTTTGGGAACAGTCACTTTGAGGTTTGTGTCACCCTCATGTGCATATGTGGTGATATAAACAAATGATTTCGGCCGAGATAGCCGAAAAATGGGATATCAAGTGTTTTTTGGTAGACAGTTAATTTCCAGACGATTTTACCGGGAACTTACTGATCAGTGAATCCTGACGAGGTGCCGGTACCCTCTTAGTCCCAAATATCCGGGAGGAGCCGCCACATAGGTAAAAGGTAAGATAAATCATAATACGCTTTTGGAATATTCCAAAAAGGGGGCAGCTCAGAAAGAGCCCGTTCCAACATTATGGAGAAAAAAAGCAAAATAATAATAAAAACAAAAAAAAGACCTGTCGGATTTTTGCGAGGTTCCGGATAAGAAGGTCCGTAGCGGTCGAATCGGACGTAAGGATTATTCTCAAGAGGAGGCTTCTGATAACGTTCCTCCAACAGATGAAACGGATCCGGAATAGTAGCAAGACGCTTATCTACAGGAGCGGAAGGCTTGACCACCCGGCGAATCCGGATAGCCGGAGATAAAGAGCCGATGTCTCCCATGGCTCCGAGGTTGGCCATTTACAGGGAGAGAAATGGCCAGGGACTGCTTTTGATGACAGTCGATAGACGACTGAGATCCCCATTGTTTATAATCAGCCACCCACTCGGTCTCTCTCTACATGGAATTCTGATTAACAGACAAACAGGGAGACACATTTTTGTCACGCAGAAGGCCCAAAAACAACATTTTTGTTTAGATAATGAACAACATTAGCTGGGGGTGACATCTGCAGAACGTCATCCGGATAAAAGGAGTTCGCCTTCAAGATCGGTAGACCTTCCAAGAAGGCTTCAACAGACGAAATTTTACAAATAATCGAAACTGCTAATGATGACAGAATCCGTCTAGTAGCTCTTGGATTACGTAGGTTAAGATAAATTTACGGATCAGGATAGCGTTACGTAACGCCGGTTCTGTAGGCATGTTACACCATTTTTCGACCAATTCTGAACCGTTTTTAGGAATTCGAACATAGATTTTTAGAGTGAAGTAGGCACATTTCTATCAGCTCAAGAATATTTTCTGCACAAGCATCCAAAAGTACAAATCGACTGCGGGATACGAGAGATTTGGCTAAACACTTTGGGGATAGACACTTTTTCATAGTCATGCTATTTTTTTGTGTATCATATTGTAGTAGAGAGCACGGAGCAAGTTTTTTTTTCCTGATCCAAAGAGAATAATACCTGCAGTAACTAGAGATGTACTAGTGTAAAGATAACGGTAATTTCTAATAGGGCATATTGCTCATTTTTGCAGCAGCATTGATTTTTCCGGCATTTATGTGATAAGATGTATATAGGCTGGCTGATTTGACCTCAACCGGCGCGGATTTCACAACGCTGCCTGCCTCAGCCCCTCCTATGCATATGTGTCAGCAACGTTTTGACTCATTCAGTTCTTCCCTACTGTCTGGACCGGGCCTATTGATCCCGCTGTAGCTTTTACAAACATCCTACCCCTCTAATATTGCTCCCTTTGCTAAATGTTCTCCTTGTGGTTCCCATTTATTAAGAAAAAGGCTTACCTTGTCTTGGAGCATCCTCACCATAATCATCATCTTCTGGGTCCTTATCCAGTGATGTGGCCTTGTTCTTTCTGGCCGCCGGTCTAAATGTGACGTATTCTCCATCTCGGCTGATTCCTCGTGACCGACTCGTTGTTCCTAGAAAATGTTCATTGCTCTATTGTTTTGATAAGAGTAAGGAGTAAATTTGTCGGCCTAATCCAGGTCAGATACAAAGAGATTACTATAGCAACGTTGCCCGCAGTAGTAAGCCATGCATGATGGACTTATCTTCGCCCTTTTATTCTAGCTGCGCTCGAGATTTTAAGTCATCCTTGCAGAGAGGGGTAATCCTCGTTTTTTGAATAGTTTTGATTATCAAATTTGGATATGCCCAAGCTCCAAATACTGTCAGCTTTCAGTGAATGTTCTCTTTTTAAAATGGCCATTGTTCCTTTCTTTCTAGAAACATACAATGGTTTACAGTTTCATTTAAAATTTGCTATGATTCTATATTTATAAATTCCTATAACTCTTTATTTTCAAATCCACAGTCTAAAAAGTGGATGGGTAAAATATTCCCGCCATCTACCTTCCTTTTCTCTTATTTACCACAAAAAAATTTCCCTTTTTTCTAAATATAATTTTTTTAGTTCTACGTTTTTCTCAATATTTGTTTAAAAGGAATGTAAAAGGACTTTGCGACCATACCTGGCGTATTAACTCCATTAGCTGAAACTTGTACATATGGGGAGATTTCATCGACTTTCATATTTCGTTGCGATTCGTCCATAAAAGTTAGAACCTAATAATAAAGTTAAAAAGAATAAAAAAAAGTCAATACCTCACAACTAACGCTACCCTGCCGTGTGAGGCCCGGCGCGATGTAGTCGTCGTCGATGGCCGGCCACTCGTTCTCCTGTAGAAATAAATTCAAAACAAAAAAAATTAATGCTAAAATATAAAAATAATAAAAACAAGAGTATTCTTATGCTATGTTTTTTAGATGCGGATTTGTGGTATTTGCAGCTTATAACGTCAAGTTTGGTGAGATTTTACGACTTTTTTAGAACTTTTAAGATGTTACACGTAAACAACATATATTTTATAAAGAAAAGCTGAAAAGTCAGAAAAAGACATTCTTTAAGTTGAAATCGATTGTCTAATCTTCTGGCTTCGAAAAGCCGCTTTTAAAGCAGTCAGTTAAATTTGAAAATGCCCAGGGAATACATCAGACAACTGTTGGCTATATGCCTGTTTTTCACTCTTCTTGATTTGGATTAAAAGATAATTAGACTTTAAGAAAAAGCTGTAAAAAGATGCGTTAGTGCAACTCGCCGCACAGCTTCGAGAGTGCACAATGCAAAACCCATCGGGGGCAGGGACTCGCGGCGGGACCACAGATATCGCCCATACCTCATCCTCACAGCCATTTACTTGTATGTATGGAACCCTCGTGATGTTCGGCAAGTCGCTGTACTTCATACACGACGTTGTCTGTAAAAAAACTTTTTGAGATAGAAAAAGGAGAAGGAAAAGGCCAAGCTTTGGTTGTAATATCATAGTAGGTACAAGAGAATGCACGCACAATATGGATCGTTCGACCGATCGAAAGTTAGCGCAACCAGAACAGGTTGCCACTGCGCGATCTCTTTTTGGAGACCTTGATTGCGAAATACTTTGGTTGTCAGCAAAAGTGGACACAGCTGCTGCCGGAATAGCTGCCTGTTCAAAAGGACAAGCACTTTCCCAAGCTGGTACAGGAAAATATGTTACAGCAACAATATTCTAGGACATAGGAAGAAATGTGATGTGTGACTCCATATTTCCTAGCTGGATAGACTAAAAGCAAATAAAAAATAGTCAATTAAAAGCTAGTGTACGATCTGGATGTCGATGCATTTGGAACAGAAGTGACATCATTTGGCGACAGATTGTTGCGGGCGACACAAGGTTGTCATTCATGACATTCTACGAATACTTTATAATTACCCTATGGGAACTTTTGAACAACATTTTTTAATGAAGACACTGGCTTTTCAGGGCCAAGTCAAATTCCCAGTGGGAGAAAAGGAAAATTTAATGGAGAAACTAACAAAACGAAATTGAGCAGAAATAGAGCTGTTGCTGTTGACATCATATTTGACTAGCCCCGTATATTACGATCAGTCGAATCAAGGAAAACTGAAGCAATGAGTACGTTACATGCCAGTCTAAAACTATCGGAATACGAATCTTCGGCAGATTAATCACTATTAAAAAATGACATCATGGGCGAAAAGTCGACAGGAAGTCAGGCCATTTCCTTGGTAAAAAGCTGGGCAAAAACAATTTAAAGAATTTGAAAAAAATTTTGAAAGTTTGTTGCTTGTAAGGACATGCGACAGTTCAATAAAATTGCGACCATCCTTTTGTGAAAATTGTTTTGCTGCAGATCTCTTCGATGTTTACCGGAATCGGAGTAAAATAACCACCTCGTGAAAACGTTTCTGGACTGACGGATGATCTGCCGCCGCCCTTTCTGCAACTCGATATCTAAGGCGATGGTTTGTATTTTGTTCTTTTCACGAAACTGGTTGCTGGCCTCAATCTGAGCTTTTGTTAAAATGCACCCACGCGACGATTGAGAGTTCATCCTTTTACGGGAAATCCTCTCGTAATTGTTACGCTAATCGGTTCAACCCGGAACAAAAGTTTAGCCGGGGATTCCAGACACTACAAAATGCTGATGTTTTCATAAATTTTCCCAGCACACGTTCACTTCCTTTCCTCCAAATATTGACCCTGAAACGTGGCATCGAAACTGTCAGTTTCCCTTAGGACGGGGGGGATCGATTTACCCTTTTTTTCTGTCCTGCTGATCTTCTATACTTGTTAACAACTGGTTTAATGTAACTGAAACGCTTTACTGTCAGATCAGTTAAGGCTAAAAAACTATTAAGGGACCAGTAAGCAAGCGAATCTTTGGTTTTTCTCTAGGAAAAACAATCGGATTGAGCAGATTTTTCACTCCAGGCAATGTTTGTTTTGTCTGTTTCTACGCTTTAAAAGGGTCGACCCCATCGTGGTCCCCATGCTCGGCCATAATATCACATTTTCTATTCGTCAACAGTCCCATGTCGGG
Source organism: Oscheius sp. DF5033 (assembly GCA_964036215.1). Lineage (NCBI taxonomy): Eukaryota > Metazoa > Nematoda > Chromadorea > Rhabditida > Rhabditidae > Oscheius > Oscheius sp. DF5033. Next base: position 6,516,963 of record OZ038413.1, read on the forward strand.
CGCTATCGGCCTATCGCTTGTTTCAATGGAACACAAAAGCGCTGCTTTCTCGAGTTTTCGCTTTTCTATCGAACTTATTCTATCAATTTGATTAATTGGATATTTTTATTTACGTCGATAGTCATTTTTCTCATTGAAAAATGGACGCGCCGGTTTTCTGGTTTAGTGAGTCACCTGTCTCGCCACCGGTTTAAAAAGCCACTTCTCCCGCCTTTATTGTTGTCTTCCCAGGTCACCAATACTCTTTAGAACATGAAGGTTCTCTTCCTCGCTGCTTTCTTCGCTCTTGCCTCAGCCGCTCAGCCCATGATGGTTGGCGGATACACAGATCAGAACGCCTCTGATCCAGAATTCCTTGTGAGTTTTCTAAAAAAAACTAGTTTACAATAAAAAAAAACTTTAGGAGCTGCTCTGGAAACCGACGGTTACCACTGCAGTAAATGAGAAAAATCCCAGCAATGACTTTGCCTACGTCCCCGTAAAGGTATAGTTTCCAGCATTGATAACCTTAATGGTTTCTTAGGTTCTTTCTGTAAGGACTCAAGTAGTTGCCGGGCTCAACTACGACATGCAAGTGCAATTCGGCCAATCCTCTTGCAAAAAGGATACTACTGATCTGAAGGCTGCCAACTGTGCTGCTTCTGCTAACGGTCCTACCAAGGTTTGTCTAATTTTTACCCAATTAAATACAGTTTATAGACATACCACGTTGTCATTTTCTCTCAACCATGGACAAAAACACTTGAAGTTACCAAAATCGAGGAGGTTCAAGGCTCTCGTTGATTTTCCATGACAAATTGATATGTGTAAAGGGTTTTATATAAAATTCTATATTGATAGCGGCGACCATTAGCCATTAGTTTTCGCCAAGGACTTTATTGTAATATCCATGGCGGCCTAAAGTACATTAAAAAGTTGGCAGCTGTTCAGCCAACTTCCTGGAATGTTTATGGGGAAGGTGGTAAACTTTTAGAGCTTGACATTCCTGAATATCGAGGTATACGGTTGGATTCTGCTCAACTTATTCGAGTCTCCCTTCCGGCAAAGTGGCCAAGCATGCCGAAAATTGCTCGACACCTGAAAGTTTCTCTTAATTCTGCCATAAATGTTACTTGAAAGCCAGGAATCATCAATAATTGATCCAAGCTGTTAGAAAACGTGATGAGAATGTTTATCCCACGATTAGCATAGGGAGATGGGAGCGGCGACCCTCAAACAACATTGAAGAGGCCGCCAGACGGCATGGACGCCAGATTTCCCCACTTATCTTTTTGGATCTTTTTTCAATTAGTTTTTTATGTATGCGGTTGGGTGAGCCACTTGTTGCACAGCGACTGACCATCATTGTTGAATATCTTATTCACCCCCGCAGCCAGCCCACACATGACTCATCTGTTGCCTTCCACGGCTCTTCCTCGTTTGTATATCGCAATATTCCCACATGATATCGTCTTATACCCCCATTCCTTTCACTTTCCCATTTAGTTTTTCTTTTTCCTTCGTCTGTGTCAAGAAACTTCTGAACCACGGCGCTATCAGGCACCTATACCGCCATCGATTTCCTCCCCTATTTGTCCACTTGGAGCTGCTCAATTTCGTTGATACAGTTTGCTTGCCTTTTCTTTCGTTGTCGCGCTTTTGATCATCCATTGTGCTGGCAGTCTTTCATTTTTAACATAATTAGGCGAAAAAGAAAGACAACAAAGAAGTATAGCCGTCTTTTTATCGTGTTACACAAGCGAGGGGACTGAAACACGAAGCCGAGCTGATGATCGGAAATGAAACTTTATCAGTAGGCCCAGCTGACACGTCTCTTCTATGTGTTTGATGTTGCCAGCCATTGTCAGGCTCCTATTTAACAAAAACAGACGATGAACTTGTCACTGCATCAATGTAAAACTTGTCCTGCCAGTTGTAGCCGTGCTCCGGCACACGCATTTTCTGCGCTCGTCCTCTGTTTGCCTGTGAATCATGTCTCTCTGCCCGCCCTCACACACTTGTAGACTGGCTCTGTTCCAGTTTTCTCGATTTCACGCAATATTCCCTATTCATTTTCCCCATTTCATATTATCCTCTTTTTTTGGGTTCCATACTCTCCGCTTCATTTTACTCCCGGAATGTGATCGGCGTCTTACGTCGTCTCTATGCAAAATGTCCAGAGAAAATTGCTATTCACGGGACGTTTCGCTTGAAGGCGCACGTAAATCAGAATAGGCTGTGACATCCGAAACAACCCAAAGCAGCATCAATAGAGTTTCCTCGCCATCACATCTGTTTCACTCTCGATTTTTTATTTTCCCGCCTTTCTTGGATCTTTAATGTCTCCTAAGGGCCCTTCGGGGAATCAAGTTGTCATATTTATGAAAGGACAGCCCGTCAGTATTTCATTGACTCGTCTCACTTTTTTGGGCCTTTTCACTAAAAGAAACTATTCCGGCTTCTAAAAAGGTCATTCTCAAGTACCGCGGCACTTTCTTCCTCTTGACCAAACTATAAAACTTTAGACATGTGGACAGCATGGATGATAGTTATTTACACGTTGGTTTGTCTTCTGGTACTGTCAATCATTGCCCTGGCTGTGTATTTTGTCCGTGTGGATATCCAACGTTCTCGGAAAATGAAAGGTTTGCCATCCATCCACCGAAAAAAATATCAAATTGCTTTAGAGAACTATGTGAATCCACGACAAGCAACTGAAGTCTGACAGACGCATCTACCAGTTTCCAATTGCCCCCATTTGCCGATACTCAGTGCCTTACAGCTGTTACAGTTTTTGTACAAAGATGAATAAATGATTTATTACACAAATTAGTACGTAGGAAAGAGTAGGTGAGAGTTCTGACAGATCCGATTAGGAGTGCCTTAAATTACATTTCAAAGAGGCTTCCGACTATTTTTGGATACTTGACTGACATGTACACTAGAAAAAAGATACAGCTGAGCACGAAGATGATTATTGCAAAAAATAGTACACAGTAGAAAGCGTCCCGTTCTGAGAATTGTTATTTAATTATCGTTAGGGGAGATAAAAAAACCTACCCCATACACGGCACATCTTGACTAATGGATGAGGGGAAAAGTTAAAAATTCGACACCAAGAGATGATCTGATCTCATTAGAGTTGCAGAACATTCGTACTCTTTTGACACGTGGGTAATGCACAAAATTGCAATGAAGGTAGATTGCAGGACCTAGAGGAACTTTTGTGGTAACACAGCGGGTGGAGAAGGCTCTATTACCGGGAAATATAGCATACTACTGTCCTAGATCCACCCATAGACTGACGATATTTTCTGTATCCTCTTTGTCTTTGTTTGTCTGTCACCTGGAGCATAAGATCGTTCGACCACCGGACCATCGACATCCCAAGGCTAAATTTATTCCAGACAAACCTAAGCAACATATTTACAGTCTTTTATTTATATGTACAACAACACGCTGTTTTCTCAGACAATATTACAAAATTTTAACAAAAAATTACCTAAGAAGGTGCCGTAAGAACACCCATATCAAGAGAGCTTACTGCCCGATATATTTAAACGCGTTCAGGTTTTCTCATCTGCATCCTCTGCAGTCGCGCAGGCCTGTTGGAAGTCTAGACAAGGATGCATAGTACACAACATTAGTAAACAGCTTTCACAACAAGAGAGACCAAAAAGTTAGACTGCCATTTGTATCCATCCCTCGTGAGGGTGACGAGGATGCTGTGGGTGCAGCGCGTAAACATCCTACATATATAAGCAGAAATGCCCTTCGCTTGTACCGAGTCTTTCTTCGCTATCTTTTCTGTAAATCTTGTTGATTCTTTCCCGTTTCTCTGCACAATTTTTGCGTAAAAAGGTCCTGCCAATTCCCTATTATCATTGGTCTCCCCTGGTAGTCTGGGAATTTTATTGATACCCGGATAGAAAAACTACCTTAATCCTCCAGCACAGCTGCTTATCATATGAAAGTGTCTGATCTAGTGAACTACCTAACCTCCCTCGTCTGGATCTCGAGAGGATGTTTTCGATTCGCAGCCTGATTTTCTTAAAAAATAATCTTGTTGTTTGCGCCCGAAACGTCCGCATATTTAGAGCCGTCTAGTTCATTCACATATTGTTGTTGTCGCAAGCTTCCCCCTCCCATGATTTGAACCCGTCGGGTCTTAACCGTCACTCCACGTGTTTCCGGGGATATGAGGTGTGAAAAACACAGTGGTCTCAGAGGGAAAAACTTGTTATGATTCTTTTTGGCGGTAAGCACTTTAACCTCAAAGTTTACCCCGACGCTTTTTTGTTTGGGTGCCAGGGGTGCGCGCGTCCTCCATTTGTTTTGAAATCAATGCCACCGGTTATTGAGAATTTTCTCCTTTTCTTCATTAGAAATGGCTAGCCATGTTGTTGTTTTTGAATAAGACTACACAGACGTGTGGTCTTTTGCCCTTCAAGTTATTTTTTGGTCTACGTCGACGGGTGGTCAAAACATCCGATCTATCTCATCGTTTGTTGTCATTTAGACCCTCTTCATCCCCCTCTGCCTTTCACATTCAAATGTTTCATTGGGAAAGCGTACCTTGTGGCCATTATTATCTCTAAAAGGAGTCTGGATTAGCCAGACATCAGACTGGGGGCAGGAAACGTATGTTGAAACAGTGTTGTTTGTTTGTCTCCTCTTTCCAAAACATGCGACCCCTCATAGTATGCTCGACGGCAGTCACACATAATCAGACTGCCGTCGTCTCGATAAGATACGACCACTACCTACTTCATGTTATCCTTATTCAGACCTATACATTTCCGATTGTTCATTTGCCCTTACCAGCAAACATCACTCATCAGAACAATGGTCGAGCATCGAATCGTTGACGGTTTCGACGTCACGAAGGAATGGATCGAGAAAACAATGTCTAAACAGTTCAACCATACTCCCAAAGTTGTCAAAGTATGTCATTTCTTATAAATTTCCATCATTTTTCCCTTCTTTAGGTAGATGTCCTCACAGTCTGCGGGTACATGTCTGCTATTGCACGGGTACATCTTTCTTGGAATTTAAAATCCCACGATTTCCCGACTACAATTATTGCAAAGGTGTGTTAGCCCCTCTTTTTCTATGTCTCTGAACAGATGCCCTCAGGAACAGCTGCCGAAGAGAATATGGAAAAGACAGGACCTGCCAGCGAGGAAGAGGACGAAGATCAGAAGGATCCAATCCATGAGTTTATGCATGAAATGGAGATTCAGGTTTATAAAATGTTCAAGAAAGGTGAGTACATTTATTCATTCTGTTTAAATTCCTGAAAATTTCAGCTGAGCATCCCGGACTTTATGTTCCTGACATGTATGGCCACAGGTCATGGAAATCCCGGCCAGTCGTCCTTATTGAAGATGTCGACCATGCCTTTCACATTGATTTAGTAGACGGCTTCAGTGAAAAACAGGTAGCTCCTTTGGATTTCCTGTATTTTATTGATTTTCCAGCTTTATCAAATTATGGATCAATTGATTGCCCTTCACAAATGGTCTAGTAAAAATGTTGATCTCTGGAAAAAAGATATTAACTATGTTATGGTATGCCCGTTGGTCATTTCTCTCCATTCTTTGTGTTTCAGGATAATGACCCCAAGTCAGAACAATATTGTAGCTCAATTCTACGAATGATGGATCAAATGGCGCACGAGAGCCCCAAATTAGCTAAAATGTTCGATATTCTCCGTCGCAATTATGCGGACAACACCCTCTGGATGTATGAACTGATGCAAAAGGCATTTAAAAGTGGTAAAATTTAAATGAAGGGAGAATAAGTCTCAATTTCAGGCGAGAATTCCGTCTTTGTTCATGGCGACCTGTGGGCACCTCAAGTCCTTTGGCGAGGTGGTGATATTGCTTCTATTGTTGACTGGGCCCTATGCCGCCCGGGATCAAGGGTTTGTTTTCCTCTTTAGATGTTGTTAGACCAAAAGATGAATGCCAACTGACGAAAGCAATTTAGACTGAGGACATTCTCCGAGTATTGACTACTTGTTGTACCGTAGAAGTTAGAAAGAAAATGACCGACAGTTTGCTTGGTTATTATGTCAGTAAAATGAATGGCGAAGTGACACATGCCGAAATATTGGTGCATTTTTATTTAATAAAGATAGTTATCCGTTTTTTAGGAGGACTATAGGGGCCAGCTGCCAGCTACTTGTACAATGATGGTTTTTGCCTACTGCATGTGGTCCAATTCAAAAGTATTGCGACATGGAAAAGACGACGACGAGGAGAGGGTGCGAATCATGCGTAATCGATTAATCACCACAATCGAAGATACAGCTGAATTATTGGAGTGGAAATAATGAGCTTTACTCTATTCAACATATCTGTAAAATGTTGTGTCGATTTGTGCTTTCTTCTCTCAAAAATAAACTAATTATTTCTGTCTTTATTTCAACCGGAAAAGACTTATTATTCTCAATTCTTTTCAAACTAGAAGCCTGCTTGAAAATGAAGACAAAATCAGAAAATTTCACTAATTTAAAAGGCTATTTATCCCGTTAAAAAGTTTAAAATTTTAATAAGAATTTGATTTGCCTCCATGGCGAACGCCCAAGCCGCGCCCACCTGCGGATCTAATGTTGGACGTGACGTCACCCGCTCGCCTGTGTATAAATACTCAGTCGCCGGTCCGAGCGCCCCAGCCGTTGGTGAGTCCCTGACGCCCATGCAAATAGTCATGCACTATCTGTCGAATAGGCATATAATGTAAAAATTTAAATTAAATGAGAAAAATTCTCTATATTAAATATTGTGGTTATTTGAATAAAATTGATCAATGTTTTTCTGTAGGTAAATGAAAAAAAATTTGGTAAAAGGAACCGGTTTTCTCTCGCCCACTTTTCGCTATCGAACAAGGCCGGGGTTGTCTCCATTAGCTAATGTCAGCAAAACGCCATTTACAGCTTGATTGCATTTTGAAACATACGCTTGTCCAGAGTTAAATTATTGCAGCTTTAAATAATTTGTTGGATGAAGATAACAATTGAAATTGATTTTTTCAGAGATATTATTGATAAAACTCGGTGAGGAATACCACTGATGTCCCAGTACTATCCAAATAATGCCACAGTGGTAAACAGCAGATGTATTGCCTCAGCTTATTGGCTATTTTAGGCAGATATATATAAAACTGTAATAGCTGATGTCATTAATCAAGTGAAAGAAGCTTTTCTTGACGAGCAGGTGGATGAAGATGTGTTACAGCAGCTGAGAAAAGACTGGGAAGAGAAGGTTAATACAAGCGGATGCGTTGAGTTGGAACCACGAAATATGATTCAACCACACCAAATGCCACAAGCACAGATGCGTCAAGGACCACCAATGCAGGGAAGACCGATGCCGATTCCTGTTACGAGAATGCCCAGTGGATCTCAACAAGTGGTTGCCAATATTACTGATAAAATGGTATCTTTAGATGATGCATCCTGGTCATCAGATCGGTGTCCCCATGGACCAGGGACAGGCAAGACAAGTACCGGTGCAAATGCATTACATGCAGCAAGGAATTCCACAAATTCAGGTAGTCATTACTTTTTACAAGTTTCATTTTTCTTCTAGGGAGTGCAAGGACAGCATATGCAAGCAGTCAGTATTGGACAAAATGTACAGACTCTCAATGTTGGAACAGGAAATGTTTTCCCACAAGGAGTACGAGTAGTCACAATGCCAGGCGGGCAACAAAACTTTATGCCTAACCAACAGCCTGTGATGATAATGCAAAATGCTAACGGTACAGTGCAATTCGTCTTTTTTATTTTTGATATTTATTCAGGCCAGCCCATGCAACAACTTCCCTTCACATTACCGCCGAATGTACAGATGCAACAGATTCGGGTACAGCAACCGCACATGCAGCAGCATCATCAGTTGGATGGAAATGGAAATAGGGAATGCGAAGAGCAAGAAAAGGACAAGCCAGGAAGTTCGACAAGAAGAAGACGAGAGAAACAACCATCCAGAGCAGGTATATTCCGGCTGGTGGACAGCACAGACTGAGTGCTTTCAGAAGCAGAGAAGGTCTTAGCCAAGCTCCTTGCCACAATTCAATTAGACGGAGGAGGTGGAGGAATGTCTGATTCTTCTAGTGAAGAAGAGGAAGAGGAGAATGATCCACTTCGTCGAATTGCTGATAAGATTGGTGGAGATGGTACCATTGAGGAGGGGGACAATGTTAGTTTCCGTTTGTTGACCATTGATTATTGTTACATCTTATTTTGTCTGATTACTGGTATCATATCATACGGCGACCTTTTTTGTTTGCGCTAGGCCTGGGCTGCCATAAATTACTGGCTGGCTAATCTTCAGGATAATTGGCTGTTTGTATGGAAATTGATCTTAGATGCCTGGGCCATGACATTTTCATAAAATGCGAGGGGTTTTAGTTGAAATGGGATTTTTGATATTGTCTATTGCTCAAATTTACAGATTGTGGAAGAGGATCCCCTAAACTCTGATGACGACGACCAAGACGATGAAGAACTTGACACAATCTTCGACGCTGATCACATAATAATGTGTCTGTTTGAGAAGGTAAAATCTTTCTAATAGATTTTTAACAGGAACTACTTTCAGGTGCATCGTGCTCGCAATAAGTGGAAGTTCCAATTAAAGGATGGCATAATGAATATCAACAACCGTGACTATTGCTTCCAGAAATGTACTGGTGACGCTGAATGGTAACCAATAACCTGTTGTACTTTCCTTCTATTATATAGATCTTATATAGAATACGCTGTTTTCGAAACTACTTCGTATTATTGGTTATGTTGTTATTTCCTAGTCTTTTCTCAACCCCGATAGTTACACATTATTATATTTTTTATATCTTGTCTCTAGAAACCTCCAGTCGTTCTTCCAGTTACCGGGCTATCATCTGCGATATTTTATTATTTTGGGTGTGTATAATGATGGAGAATTTTTTTGCTTATATTTTAAAATAAATTATAGAAATCTATAAATCTATAATCTTCATTAAAAGGCAGTAGTTGTTAGCTTGTACTGGAACTATTCGTAGCCTCTAAAGAGTCTAGGTTTTCTTTAAAGGAATACTATGCGAGACGAGATATTGATTGATGGCACCTTCCACAGGCGATAGCTACACCTTACTGTTTGAACAAGATGACTGTAAAGCCTTATGGCGGCGTATTGACCAGGACAAATTGGAATTTCTTCTAATCAAAGGGTAAAATTTCTCTCTGTTACGAAAAGCCATTCCATTGTAGAGACCGCCAGAAATTATGTGTCATTGACATTTCAAATGACTACACACGGCAACAACTGACATCTCTGTTAAATTTGATCCGAAGGGAACGTGTGAAACGAATGCCTATCTTAATTTTGCCTGAAAAGTAAGATACCATAGAAATTTGTCTATGTTTCAGTGGTGATATTGCTGACGGTGGTGAACTACTGATTGAAGAAGCGTTTGAAGAAGTGTATCCCGAAGAATTTGAGCCAATTGCCCTTCCGTGGCATGACTCTTTGGAGCATGCGAAAACACCAAAAGAAAGAATGACGCTGAAGCGCCAATATAGGGAGACTTTTGGAGAAGATCCGGATTACACATGCTCGGTAAGAATTTTTAATATATGTCTATAGTATTATTTCAGAAATGTTTTAAACATTTTAGGCAGAAGGGCAATATGCTAAGGCACGAAAAGACGGTACACAATCCAGAGAAGACTAAATTTGAATGCGAAATTTGTGGGAAACACTACAAGCATCCACAGCACTTTGACGTGGGTACATTCCAATTACTTTTATAAGGCGGGCTATTCCAGGATCATGTGAAAAGCCATGAAGGATACATGCACCAGTGCAGATCATGTTTAGAAGGATTTGCATCCAGGAATACGCTACGGGTAAGACTTGACAACGATCTAGACGAAACAAAAATGTAGGCGCATAAGAAATCCTGCGGGCATCCTGTTGAAACTGAGTCGAAGAAGACAAAAACAGAATCAAACCGTGCCGCCGGTCCTCCATATCCGTCATCAACGGGAATAATGAAAATACCTCATAATTTTAACATTATAATGTGAGTATATTCCTCGTAAGAAATAGAAAAATATGATAATGCTCATTTGATTCATGAACTTTTATTAAATATTCTGACAAAAGACGTTGCTACATAGTTAAATTCGCGTTCCTTAGTGACTGCAGTTCAACCCTAGAAACACACGGCATCTCGTGTCCTTCATTGTTTCCCAACTAGCTGTGTGGAGCAGGAAATAAATTTATGTGCTGATGATTTTATTGTTAACGTTTACTTTATTCATTCCTGTATGGGCTCCTTGCCCTAATACCAGACGTGAGTATTTGATACTATGTTATTCAACCCCTTTCTTTAGCCTCCGCAGCACAGATTCCTATTACTTTATATAGTTTTGGGACACCAGCAACAGGTAAGATGGATTATATGTGTATCACTGCTTTGTAGCCACTTATGCTCACCTTCTATCTACCGATCCTTCTGTTAATACTTCAACCGCTGCTCTCGGCATTTACTTGACAGCAGAGTACGATCTCGCAGGGACAACACTTGCCAATTATACAGAGGATTGCCCTTCCTCATGTTTCTATACCCTTACAACCAAATATGCGTATAATGATACCTTGGCGACTGGTAAGCGGTAAATGAGCCTGTGATACTGCCGTTCAGCGTCGATGGCCCGTTCTACCGACCAGTATCCCGGAATGAATGACGCACCATTGAAAACAGTTCTGTGTGCAAATGCTGAAAATGCTTGTGGGGCGACTGTGCCAATTTATGTCTACTACAATGCCCAATATCTCGGTTAGAAAAGCAAATCCTCTTGGAAAATGATTATAGATTACTATGTTTCGACAGATGGTGGTGGTCCAACCTCTAGTGCAGCTCCTTATGGTGCAGCTACAGTGCCTCCTAACATTATTCCCGGAAAGGCATTGTGCTGGATCTGGAGTCCTATGTAAATTTTATTTACTACCCAAATGAAAGGCTATTTTAGGACAACGACAACCATGTCGACCACTACGAATACTGCGTCCACAACTACAAACACAGCCTCGACAACAACGGGGACCACCAATACGGGCACAACTACACCCTTTACTGGAACAACAACACCGTACACTGGCAGTACCACCACGCCTTATACTGGCACAACGACGCCATTTACTGGAACTACTACACCTCCTTATACGGGGACGACGACACCTTACACGGGAACTACAACAAAGTACACAGGAACAACTACCCCGTATACTGGTACTACACCACCTGGAGGAACAACGGTAACCATAAGACATTAGTGGAAGACGGTATAATTTCAGCAAAAAGGATCAGGGACTACAGCAGCTGGCGGAGGATCCGGCAGCACGTCTTCCTCCTCCTCTTCCTCATCCAGCTCATCGAGCAGTAGTCCGTTCCTTAGAAAATGGAGAAGATTTATTGGTTTAGGCTGGTGGAAGATTCCAGTAATCGCCATTGGAGTGCTGCTTCTTTTGGGTGTTGTCATCGGTCTCGTACGTGGAATAATACTATCCTTGGAGTGATCATTTTCAGCTGGGACTGCTTACCGTCCACTTTATCAATCCAGCGCCTCCAAAGAAATCGGTTGTCCCTTATTCCCCAAATGCAGCAAATGGGCCGAATGTCCTTCCTCCTCAACCTGTCAATGCAGCTCCAGCTCCACAACCACTTACAGTTGGGCCATCTATGGGATATACTCCCGCATTTTAATGGAAGGAATCTTGTTAAATAAATACTATAATAAGCGTTGTCATTCTATAAGCTGTTTTCCTGTCCTTTTATTGACTCCCTCCTGTACGATAAGGTGACTCGTCTACCTCACTCTTGCCATCATGAGATTGTTGTATCTGCTTCTTCCGCCACTGATCGTTGGCATGGATCCCAGTATTATTGGAAATATTTCCAGTGACAATTCTGAATCAATTGTATTTCATATTCTTTGTGTTTATCTTGCTTTAGGCAGAAGGAATCCAAAAACTGCTTGATATTTTACACTTACCCAAGTTCACACCACAATTTAATATTACTGGTATTAATTTGAGTGTCAACTGTAAAGAGGAATTATTTATATTTACCAACGGTATACAGAGTCTTCTCCACGTAAGATACTGGGAAAACTTCTCGGATGTTTTCAGATCCCTATAGTTAAGCCACATCCGAAAAATGCTACCGCGGCCGAGAAACGGTATGCCCTGTCTAGTTAGTTACTTCTTTTCCTGTAAACTATTTTCCCAGTGCTTGACTCCTCGGCCAAAATTTCTCCTGGATTGATGCGTGGTAATGTGCGACAAGTGGGATTTTATGCAGAATGCAAAGATATCTCATACTTTTCCCTGGATTTGGGTAGAACTTTGAGAGCGGAATATTTCAGGTTGGGTACAAATTAGATCACACTTCTTCAGAACTTTTATGGATTCCTCCTTTCATCAATATACGGACAAGGATTCTTGCCAAAATCCTAGGATATCTACAGACTTTTGTCTTCCTGCTTCTTGCACATCAACAGAAGTTACAAGGATATTCAGATCTGGTGGGATTCTTTACCACAGGATGTGACTGTTTACAGTAAGTGCAAAGAATAAATCGTCTCCTATCTGCCAAGTGACAACAATCAATGGAATTGTCCCCGAGCCAGTACTTGGAACTTACATTATTTGGTAATTTTTGAAATACAGAAAATATTTCTACAGGATCATCTCTGTCGTTATTGTATCTTTCTGCCTAATCTGTGGAATAGTGGACTACTTCTTTCTACCCACGGAATCCTACATCATTCATTCGAGTAATCTCTCTGGTAACCGCTAACCCCATTTAGCGTATGACTTCGGCTGGAGAATTGTAGAATGTTTTTCATTTCATAGAAATGTCAAGAGCATTTTCCATGTTGAACAACAAAAGGAGGGACAAATTGCTACCCTCAATGGTATCCGATCACTGGCAATGTGTTGGATCATTAATTGCCATGCTCTAATTCTCTGTGCTCTTTTTACCTGTCAGTAGCTATATTATTAGTCACTGTAATTTCCAGCAAACCCTTTGGATCTTCTCGATTATGGCAAAAAATGGCGTATTCAACCGTTAGCCAATGGATACTTCGCTGTCGACACATTTTTCTTCATATCCGGACTTCTTCTTGGATTTTTATGGTTCAAGATGTTGAAGAGGGACAAGTCCAAAGTTATGTCAATCAAGGGTTGGATACTGTTTTACATTCACAGATTCATTAGGTAAAAGTCCACAAAAACAACTTCACCTCTAGTTTTCCAGGATTTCTCCTGCTTACTACATGGCTGTCCTATTCTTTACCTTCGTATTCACTACACTGTTGAAGAACATGCCAATCTTGGTAGTCCCTCAGTTACAGCATGATTCTTGTCGAGACAATTGGTGGATTAATCTGCTCTACTTGAATAATTACGTTAGAGAAACCAATATGGTGACCCTATACAGATTCATTACAAATCTTTCCAGTGTTTTGTCGTATCGTGGTATTTGGCAACAGACATGCAAATTTATTTAGCATCACCACTTCTTCTTATTCCATTTGCTGTGTTTGGAGCAAAAATTGGTACCTCCATTTGTGTCTTTGTCATCGCAACAACAACAGGTCTGTAAAATTTGAATAAAACACGTTCTTTAGGCGCATCGGTTTACCAAACATACTATTTTAATCTACCGCCTTCTCCATACCATTACGGACGAGAAAAAGATATGGGTTCATCTGAGTATGTGGTGACTCGAAAGTTACAATTTCTTAGGGACTACCGCTACTATCAGTATTATGCGCCGTATATTAGAGCCCAAGTGTATACAATAGGACTTCTGACTGGATATTTCCTCCAAACTTATAAAAGACTACAATTACCAAAGGTAAAAGTACACTGATCTGCATTGACGCAATTCAGTTTTTAATCCTTCTCCTTTACTGTACTTCAATCTCAATGATGCTAGTGGTTATTTTTGGACTAAAAGGCTGGATTAATGGAGAAGAAATGACGGTGTTCCAGTCAGCAATGTACAACGCTTTTAGTCGACCATCCTGGGCTTTGGGATTATCTTGGATTGTAATAGCAAGTTTCTATGGCTTCGGTGGTGGGTGGAGATCAAAAAATGATAGAATTTCTAGGACCTTTCGGAGCTTTTCTATCTTGGTGGGTGTGGACACCTCTGGGAAGACTGTCTTTCTGTGCATATTTGACACATGTTCCTGTAATCGTTTATGTTTGGGGGCTTGATCAGACACAAAGAGTGTTCACCGGGTTGGCTGACTTTATAACAACTCAAATGTTGCCGACAATTTTGTACAGTTTTATTGCTGCCATACTTTGGAGCGCCTTCTTTGAGATACCTTTTGCCAAGGTTTGTGGCTAGAGAATGCGGTAAAATACAGATACTTTCAGCTAGAGGCCATGCTCCTTGGAAAGAAACCCGGAAACAAAGCAGAAGTTGCCCACATTCTTTTAAAAACTGATAAAACCACCATGGGAGAGTTCTACTCTAATCGACCTGTGATATCAATAACTAACAATTCTCAAAGTTGGACATAACTGTTAAATGTTCATTAACAATAAACATAAGTTATCAGCGACCAAGCGTAGCTGGTAACAATCCTAAAACGTTAGTCATGTTTCTGATGGTTAAAATATGCTTACCGACTCCTCCATAGGGAGAAGGACGATATCCTCCGTACGTTCTATGTCCTCCATAGCCATGATGGCGTCCAAATCCACTGTAGCCACTTCCGTATCTTCCGTAGTAGCCCCATTGAGCGAATGTGACAGCAATTAGAGCAAAGAGAAGCAGAAAACGTAGCATACTGAAAGATAGACAGAATAAAAATGTAAAGACACTGAGAGAGGTGATGTCTTAGCTTAAAAGCTGACATTAAAGGGAGTGAGCATAAAAAGGAAATGATGTGAAGGAGCTGATGCGATCCAAATGTTTCAGCTCAAAAGGGATCTCCACTAATGGAACCGCCGCACACCTTCTGGGAACGTTGAAGAGGGCTGGAGGATGTTCCTTTCTCACATTATATAGTTGCTGTAAAAATATTATGCGCAGGTGGAATATATAAGTTTTCTCTATCAGGTCGTCTCAACAAATATACGTCACATTTATACCTTGGATATTTTTTAATGTTCCCTAATTAAGTCAGACAAATAATAGTTCGCCCATTCATTACTAACACCGATATGAATAAACCCGTTGAGAAATACTACTAAAGGATGGACAACACTAATGTACAGTCAAAGGTGGGACGCGGATTATCTTGTCTATTTCAGGGGATTCGAATCCTTACAGTAGGCCATACAACTAGGGAAATTGGGGAAGTTGTTATAGTTGCCATTTGCTCCGTAGTAGCTGAACCGTTCACACGATTTGACGTTGTGATTCCAGGCAAATCTAAAGGAAATCTTTCTATTTTTGCTGATATTAATGTTACCTGGGACGATCTTCGATGCCCTGTTGGAAGACGCCATTATCATCCCGTTGTGAGCAAACAAAGTCTAAATTTCTCTGCTTGGTAGTTACTTCCTTATTACCTCTTGAGGGACAGCAAACTCCTTGCATACAGGAGTGGTTAGCAGGACATCCGGCTTCACATCTTGTGTATTTTCCATTAGGGATGAGATAATTTGAACCGCATCTATCAGCTAAATCGGAGGTTAAATGACGTATAGATCAAACGAACCTTTTCTCCATTGCTCATGTCTATCACCTTGGGGTACAAATGTGTCAATATCATCTCGAGCTGCGCCTGATCCTGCAGAAGATGATCCAGAAGGTGATTTTGTACCAGTTACACAGACTTCCTACACGGATAATATAAACATCATGATGAAGGTTACCTTGCATTCATTAGCTGAAGCAAATTTGTTTTCATTTCCACCGCAGCCACTGTATTGGAAGGGCTGACATACCTCTGGACAAAAAATCTTTAAAGAAAATGTACTCGACTCACTGTATCTGGGATCATAGTAGAACATCCTAGCAGCAGGAGAGGAACAGAATTCCCCACCATCTTTAGGCTGTGTACATTGTTCAGGAACAGCGGAAATTGCAACAATCAGGACAGACAGCAAGAACATGAGCAGCATCCTAAAATTAACTCGTAATTCTGTATTTATAGAGAAGGTGAGAAGTGCCAGACAGTAAAGTCTGTCAAGGATTCCCATGCAAAAAACCAGTCGCTGCTCTATAGACTTATAGATCTCACTGGGGCTTTTATTCTCTCGGTCTTTGTTTGTTACGCCTGGCAAACTTTCCAGTAACAAACAGTACGTGTATGGGGTAAGAGTGTTCAGCGTAGGAGCGCATGCCAATCGCGTCATTTTTTACGCAGCCTACGCGAGTTGTGACCAGCAGGAGGAGATGAGTAATGTGGTGAAGATTTTGCAGATGGTTTATGAACAGGATTAAAAGCGCAGGTCAAGATTACTTGAAGGTAAATAGTAGAGGTTCAGCCGAATGTCAAACCCTTTTCTTGTAAAGCAAAGGAACGTTGACAGCTGGAGACCACTAAACTTTTTAAAGGGAAAGGATGTAGGTGAAAATGTCACAGCAGTTTCTTCGAAGAAGAGGGACACTGTGTCTGAGGCCGGTTTGTGTCTAAGAAGTCAATGATTCGGTTGCATGTTACAGCAGGCCATTGTTCCCACAAGGTTGAACTTGAACGATTTCTGAGACTAGTCAAGACAACCACAAGTCAGTCACAAAAGCGAGGGCAAATATTATTTAGAACTTTGAAAAGAGAAGTCAACTGAAAGGTGTGAAGTAAACTGCCGACTTGGCTCCCTATTTAAAGAGTAGAGGGCTGGATTTTTGCTCTTTTGCCCGTCTATTTAACCCTGTTGTACTTGCGAGCCTACATGATCTTCAAAAGAATGTGTGCCGATTTCTATTTTACTGGCTTCTCTCTGTACTTTCCGCCTCCACACCTTCTTTGCATAGATACTTTGACAAGCAGTAGACTATTTGCCCGCAATCCGGATAGATGTTTACCTTTCAAACAAGCTACACCCTTAGTCTGTATTTAAATAACTCGCAACAACTCCGATGATATTGCCTCCAGTTGTTTCAAACTTACTCCTGTAACATCTGACCTTTAAAGTTTTCAGAAATGTATACGATATTGGTTGTCCTGGCTACTTTGTCAGTTACTTCTGCTCAGCGTCAGCAACAGTTTCAACCGCAGCAGCAACAACAACAGCAGCAACAGCAGAGTTGTACCGATCCTCGTGAGCGGGGAGATTTCTGCTCCACCAACCCTCAACGCCAAATGTTCTACTATAACCCCCAGCAGAAACTCTGCCAGCCCTTCATGTACAATGGCTGTAATGGAAATGGAAACAGATTCTCTACCGCTAAGGAATGCCAGGATTATTGCATCAATGGACCAGGAGCTCAGGTGGGTCTACTCTGATGTACTCGTGATTTCTTAATTTTTAGGGGAATCCAGCAGCCGCTAGAGATAGTGCCGAACACAGACAAATGGCCCAAGCTTGCAATGCCGAATACGATGTCGATCATCTTACCGTCACCAGATGCGGCAACGGTGGTCAACAGTGCCCCAACGGCTATGCCTGTACCAGTGGCTTCTGCTGCCCTCAAGCATGTACGCGCTTTTTGCTTTAAAACAAACTGACAAGTTTCAGCATTCCTCTGTAACATGAACTACGATGCGGGAAAGTTCTCTACTACCAGTGTCAAGAGTGATCGTTACTTCTTCACAAGAGAATTCAATACATGCATGCGCTTCTCCTACTATGGAACCCAAGGAAATGAAAACAACTTCCCCAATTACAATGCCTGCATGAGAATGTGTGGTAGTCAACGTGTATAACTACAGTATTGTCTGATTTTTGTATATTTGTTCGAAATATAGATATCGGGTTGAATCATAGTTCATTGAGTACACATTTGCTACCAAACGATTAAAAGTACTGTGATCAATTTCCCACGACTAATGATCTCTGATCAGTGGCTTGACAATGGCTTGAGTAATTATTCCAGTGGCATCTAGAAGTCGATATGGGCCGGGTCATCGGTCCTCATTTGGTCACTCTTAGTTCTCTGTACTTTTCTTGTTTTTCGCTACCTCCCGGTTCTTATGTGTCGAATAACTTTCTATATAGAGCAACAGGTTCTTCCCTTTCTTCCTACTTCCTTTTTACCTGGTGGCATATTTTTTATCAGGGAAGAAAGTCGAGCCATTCTAGCCATGTTTTTAAGATTACACCTCATGGTTTTTAAGGACCTATCGGTGCTCCAAAGCATTCCGTTCTCAATTTCTGCTACCTCCAGTCTAGCCCATTTCTGCCAAATTGTTTTGCATACCATGAATCTACCTGTAGCTACCTCACAAACATTTATTCGACGCCTGTTGTATAAAAGAACTGGTTTACTGTTTACGTGTTTTCTACCTCAAAGAGGCCAATAGTAAAAGCTTTGTTTTCCTCGAGAGGTCAACTGCGCTGGTTCTTCGCGTTGGAATGTTTTTCTTACAACAATCATTTTGCAAGCCACACCTATTCTCATACAATGTTTGATTTCCTATTGTCCCAGTATTCCTATTACAGTTCGACTGATTCGATGCTCACCTGGACTGCTTTGATTGTTGGTGCTGTCATCGCCTACTACACTCTTCGGTAAGGAATTTGATTAGATTATATGGGTTCTGCAGGTTCATCTGGGAGCTTTTCACCATTGGTGATTTGAAGTCAAAAGCTGTGTTCATCACAGGATGTGACACCGGATTTGGACGAGAGCTGGCCAAGAAGTGCGCTTCTAACGGCTTCACTGTCTTCGCAGGATGTCTTACGGAAAAGGTGCAGCTTTTGAAATTCGGCAACGATGGGATTTCAGGCAGCAGAGACATTGAAAGAAGAATGTAAGCAGATCAACACAGTCCAGCTTGACGTAACCAAAGATGAAAGCGTAGAAGCAGCTCGAGATTTTGTAATAAAGAACATGCCAAAGGGTGTTGGTGGGTCGTTTTTACGTCATGCTAGTATCGTACTAATACATCAAATACGTCAAAGGAACCTGTTCTTTTTACTTCGAAGAGCAAAGTGGAAAGATTATTTTAGAGCTCTGGGGTGTGGTCAACAATGCCGGAATTTTCTCCTGCTATGGTCCAGACGATTGGTTAAGCATGGCAGATTACAAACTATCGTTGGAAGTGAATACACTTGGAGTTATCCGAACAACTCAAGCGTTTAAAAAATTGGTCAAAGCTTCTCGAGGAAGAATTGTTACTGTAACTTCTGTCAATGGTAGACTGTCATCTCCGGCTGCTGGTCCCTATGTTGTGGCCAAGTTCGGAGCGGAAGCTTACATGGATGCAATTCGGTAGAAACTTCTTTTATTTTGTCTAGAGAAAATTTCAGTCAAGAGCTGAAAAACTTTGGAGTAAAGTGCAGTATCCTTGAACCAGGAATCTTCAGAACTCCTTTAATTGATCCCCAGGCCATGATTAACCGGGTCGAATCCGTTTGGAGCAAACTCGACAAGGAAACAAAGGAAGAATACGGAGAGAAATTCAAGAATTACTGTAAGGTACATATTTTCTTTCATTTTATTGTTTAGTTGCTACAATGTGGAACAATCTCTACATTTCCATGAGCTCATCCAATATCAATCTCGTCGTGGATAACTACTACCATGCCCTCACTGCCCAATACCCTAGAGCTCGGTTAGTTGACATTTATTATTTGAACTGGATAACAGACAAACTAGCAAGAGGTATGAAGGAGGTATAGACAGCCTGCTGCTATAAATATTATAAATAGTTCGGAGCTGGATCAAGCTTCCTCGGAATTATTAATGCTTTCAAGTGGAATGTAAAACATAGGCGGCAAATATTCCAAAAGCCCAAGGTTTGGGATTTTTGGTGCAGGCTCTTCTTCCTCGCTAGCCAAGGGATCGGAGGCGCCCTGCTCGGGGACGTTGATATTCAGAATAAGATTAACATTTACGGTGGCGGGAGTACACTGTAAAATTGAAAATGTTTTATAATTTTTATCGCCCACCTCCTTTTCTTCTCCAGGAGATGGCTCAATCTTGCGCTTAGTAGCCCGTTTCGGCGACTTACACCCATCTTCTAATTGCATGTCAATACCCTAAATCCATATTTAGACAACACCTTTCAATAAAATTACATCTCTATCTGGATTGATATCCTTGACCGGGGGCGGGTGATCATGTTCTCCTACATTTAATATGGCATCATTTCTCATGCAAGCCATTCCAGAACATTCTTTAGAAGTATTACAGCTAAAAGTAGACGAATATCAAAGAAAAATGATAAAATACCGGAGAAGAACATCCCGACAGTAGACATGCTTGCCCGCGTTGATAAAACGATACTGGTACCCTTGTTCGTCATTGAAAACTTCCACTTCGGTAGTGTATTTTTTCGATAAACCACCAACTTTTGAAGAACTATTTGCCTGTGGAACAGGGCTGGCCAAGTTCACGTTAATCCTAAACATAGATTTTTGTAAATCCTCCCATAAACTCGGTATGAAAATATAAAAAAACTTACGTAGTTTGTACAGAATCCATAAAAGCTGCCTGATCACTGGGATAGGAATAACTGATATTGACATTAGGGGCGGGGTTAGCTTCTTCAGAAGGATGAAACAGATTAATGTTGACGATGGGCTGGGTGTTATTCAAATTTAGAATTTGCAGGCCGAGATCCATATTTAGGGAGGCATTGTCATCATTCTGAACAAAAATAATATTACAAAAACAGGCTTAGTAATTTATATACACACAATTAGGCATTTCCTTATTGGAAAGTTGAATACAAGTTGATAAACACACACGTAAATTAAAGGAAATAAAAATACTTACCGCCATACAATAATAACCTTGAAAATCCTGTACTAACCCATCAGGAAAATGAAGAGAATCTCTAAATAGTCGCTATTATCTTAAGAAAAAGCTCAAGGCGTGTACAGTATCCAGTATTTTGGCAATAGAGCGCAATGTATGATAAACTTTAAAGCCTTTTATTTTGAACAAAACGAATATTTTAAAGCAAGAAATTTATATGTCTCAATAATATTATAATTATACAAACGACCCACAGTGAAAAAATGAATAAAAAATTTACCCATCCGCTGGAGTAGAATACAACAAATAAGGTACATAGCAGAGATGCAGACACATTTCTCTGGACTCTGACATTTTTGAACCGCTGCTTAGGATACTTGGCAACAAGGAGAATGCCGTTCTGAGAAGGAAAACGGACAGTATCAAATTAGTTCACGGCCCTATGTCAGTTTTTGTCTACATCAAACGATAAGAAGCCTGGCGCGGCGTGAGATCCGTCAGAGTTTTTGTAAGAAGTTGCCACCAAGGACAATAATGTGGACAATAATTCCATTTTCAGGTATTATTGCGGATATGATGCCATCTTCTTCTTCGTGCCAATTTCTATGATGCCTGCATGGCTCTCAGACCGCATCATCGCTGGATTAGGAAAGCAGGAAGTATTTCCAATGCATTTTCCAAGAAAAATTCATTTTTTAGGTCGTCCCAGCCAAGCTGGAATGTATTCTCTCCAAGTAAATACAACAACTATTCAGATTCATTTGCCATTCTCCATTGTAAACATGGGATAAATGTTCTTTCCATTTGCTTTGACGTTGTTGCAATAGTTTTCCGCGTGGAACTGGAAATGAATAGTATACCAAGCGTACAGAGAGGTTACCTTGCAAACTCCTTCTGTTGACAGTGGAGCAATGCAGGAACAGTACGCGTTGTCGCATTCTTCATACGGTTGACGCCTCAGGTAGCAGAAACCGTGTTGCATGCAGCATTCATTGTGAGCAGCTGAAATTTAACTGTACGATGGTGATTCATAGGGACTGTTATCGTTGTGTACCTTAGCTTCCAGTGGTCATCAGGCACCTCGTTTACAACCACCCTCAACAAACCCACCAATCCCCCTTAGTTTGAAATTCAACGCGCTCACATTCTGTTTTCCGTCTGGTGGTTGCTAACCCGAAGACATTATTCATCTCTGGCTATTGGCCACACTATACAACTCACGGAATATGGGGCGGCAGTCCAGCTTTACCTGTACCTCCATGAGAAAGTTTGTCATGGGATCCAGTCCGCAATACATCCTGGAATATGCCAGCGAAAACAACAAGAATAGAAGTAGAAGCATATGGATTCTTCCATTTTCTTGGGGTAGCCTCTTTATACCCGGGATTTAATCAAAAAGACCTGTCATATTGGGTCAATCCCTTCTGCAGTTGTAGGCCAATAAACTCTTCTATTAAGTGGTTTAACTCTCGACCCTGAGATGTAACCGGTTCCTCGCTACCACCCAAAGTAACATCGTGTTTTCCCCTTCCGGCAAATCAACTAACCCGCTCCGTGCATTAATTTCGATTCATAATCCGATAAATTTGTGTTAGTTTGGCTAAAAAATTTTTTCTTGGAATGATTTAGATGGAGGATAACAAGACGGCCTCTAACACTCGCGAGATAATTGTTTCTCGAAGAGACTTTTTGATTGCCGTGAGTTAGCTTTGCCTCTACTCCTTCGACCCAAAATAATCCCCAGATTGACATCTAGAGACAGCGTTGAAATCCCGCGAGCCATCCGCTCTTTTAGTTTCCTGCGAGCTCTTATTTTTTACTATAACCCCTGGCCCCATTCAGTTCTTATTTTTGATGTCAACCAGACAGATTCTCGAGTTCACCAGCCTTTGTTAGACTCTCACAAGGGCAAAGTAAATCCGTTTCAATTGATACTAATCCGATTTGTAGTAAAGGTTCACGGCCGGCAGTTTTCCCTTTCCATTTAGATGTAAAAATAGTCAGGTAAACAATTTTACACCTATTGCAAAGCTTGCTTTCCTGGTGCATAAGTGTTCCCTTGAGAATCCCTGATTAGCTTACTTAAATGTTATGTCACATTGTTTATGAATAGCTCAGAAATGCGGCATGAATCAAAACAAGAGCTCCTAGATACCCTTTTCCCCTCCTGCCTCCCAGCTTTACGCAACATTCCCAAAAGAAACATAGATGCGCAGAGCCGAGAGGGCAGCTGCCGTAGAATGGCGTAATGAGAATACGTACCACCAATCCAATCTACGCATTAGCTTTCTAGTTTTGAATTCTTCTTCCCTCTCTCTGAACCTCTGTTGACACCTGCTGTCACATGTATCATCACCCTATGTGTAACAATAATTCCTCACTCTTTCTTTTTTCTCCTTGTTGGCGGGTTTTTCAAACGTCAAGTGCCATAAGCAGCTACTTTGCTTGAAGTAGCCACTTTTAATATCGAGATACTAAGTTGCCATGGGGATTGAATTGCACTTTACACGAAGCAATCAGTACAGCATTTTAAAAATTGTTTCTCTCGAAAAGTTCTACTCTTTGAATGAAATTGAAAGGGGTAATGCCCCCGAGTTGTAAGAAGCCTCTTCTGGCAATTAGAGATACTTTCAGTATGAAGAAGAAAACATCTGTCTTATCAACCACATGATGCAGTAGCAATTGATCATTATCTCACATATTTCACTCCTGAGAAAAGTTGTCCCCGCCGCCGCGGAGTTGTTCAGAGCACCTGTTGAGCTCATTTGTATTTCTGCGGTTTCGATCATTACAACCATTTCAAAGCGGTAAATTTCTTTCGTCAGTTCGTCTCCGTCATCAAATTATCTTAACTATATCAACAACGTAGAAAATGCCCCGAGTATGCCCCCTTCCTACGCAGTCTTATTCTTTTTCTTATTATGATTTCTCATGTGATTTCTGCTCCGACTGGCCCAGTAAATCCGTTTTAATAATCTCTCTTGATTCCTAGCAACCGTTATGGCTTTGTTTCTGCCAGCCCCGTGACACTTTTTATTCAGATGTCAAATACGACTCTTCTGGAAGATCTCAGAGAAACCGAGCGGGAAGACTTTCCCGTTCCTTCGACATCTATTGGGGATAACATTACAGTAACAGTTGATGAGGAGGATGGCAACTTCACAACAACTGAACATCCTTTCCGACTACCTGATTTGGAAAGGTTCATAGGTTAGTGGTAGACAGACGGGATCCTTCTCTCGTTATTTAATTATTCAATGTGCTGGAGATTCTCAGACAAACCGTGTAATTTAATAAAACCTGGGTTCCGAAGATCGCAAACCTTTTTCAGATAAAAACTCTTGGGTAGTGTACGTTGTGGTCTTCATTATAACCCTTTTTGTAGCTGCGATCGTCATCGTTCTATTAAAGAGTCTATGTCGAAAAAAGAAGTAACCTATTATCCTATCCTTGCAATGATGTGTTTTAGACAAGTGATTCAAGAAAATGAAGACCCTGTTTTGACAAGTACTTATGATGACGGGTCCGACAATCTCTGCTACAGGTACAAACCGTGTGCACTTCGTTAGACGTTGAAATTTAGGATCTGTTGTTGTAAAGGCAAAAGGAAGTCCAGCTTCCGAGGGCGACAGAACTCAGAAAGCAACTTGGATCCCTACAAGAGACCCCCTCTTCCTCCCATTGGAGCAAAAGATGGTATACTCTCCCAAAAACCATAACATAGACTGTTTTCCAGGAGATTTCCATTATATTTCAACATTCTCGAGTAACGGCCTGGGGGAGGAGAAACACAACGGCGCTTACATTAATGGTAGGTCTAGTATAACCTCTCATTAATGAAATTTTCAGCTATTCGAGGAGTAGCTCACATGCCGCAACGATCAGAAAATTACCGAGCATTACCCCCACTGAGGATGTATGACCATCCACCAGAACCTATCCACAAATCGAAGAAATGATTCGAAACTCGGATAGCTCATGTATTCCCTGTGAAAAGACAACGACAATTCCCATGTTCACTACGAAAACAAATATTTATTTCGCAATCTGTGATGCTGTGAATAAAGTGAATAAAATTAACAGAAACATACATGCGTGTAGATAGACTACAATTGTAGTTTATTGAGAATATTTTCCATGAATTTTTCTGCCAAGTCAAGTCTTCTCGGATCCCCGTGTTCCATTTCCATTAAAGTTTTCCGTATCTAAAAGTGGATATCCAATATATTTAGGGAAAAATGACCGTTTGCATTTCCTTTAAATGATCTATTGTAAGGTCTTTTGGTTCACTGACTTCATTGTCTTCAATCGGTGGCCCTTCATCATCTGATTCAGTATCATCGTCAGAATCGTTGACTCTTTTTGGCTAAAACAAATCTCAGCATATTTTTTGTCGAGTAGTCTACCGTTTCTTTGTCCTCATAATCTATGTGAAAATTATCATAGTGATTGTAGAAAGTTTCCAATAAATCAATCTCGTCTTCATTTAAAGAAGCGTAATTTGTATGAAATATCTGAAGAATCCAATAACAAAACTTTTAAAAACTTACAATTGTGACGTCCTCTAATTTCTCGGCGTGTAACTGACGAAGCAACTCTTGTAATTCAGAGTTCTCTCCATTTTTCTTGTACCTGAAAACGCCATTATTACTTGACTATTCGATTTTTCTGGAATTTCAGATCGAAATTTATTCTTCTGTAAATCTCCGACTCATTTTTGCTAAATTAAACAAAAATATATGGTCTTTGTCAATTTTTTCCCAGTGGGCGGTTGGTCTCCAATTTCTCTGCTACCGGCGACCAACGGCAGCTGCTGCTGACTTCTACCGTCGACGACTGCTGTTGCTGTTCTCCGCCGCCGCGCAGCTGTGACGAAGGACAGGACCCGACCTCAAGCCGGATTGGAGCACCGTGAGGTTGTACGCTCTAGTAGATCTCCAAATTTGGATCAACCATCGCTGCCGTAGCAATGGCGACACTGGCGGATCGCAAATGAGGACAAAAAAAACGGCGACAGTCATCTAGTGCAATGGCGGCCGAAAGAAAGTGCACTAAAGAAAAGAAATTCCTGACCCCATGATGAATGGGAGATATCAACATATAAGTGATAGAGCGGGAAATAAATCGTGTAAAAAAAATATGGCTAACCTGATGAACATGATTTTTTCGTTGTCGTTAAAATTGGAAGGAATAGAGCTATGTTTGACAGTTGCTAGCTTTTCATCATCCCATAAAACATCTATATGCCCATCATCGTCTTCTTCGTCAAAAGTCTGCCACGCCCTCTGAAATAAATCACGTAAAAAAATAAAAAAAAAGACTTACATGATTACGGGGTACATATCGAAGCTTTTCCAATTCTCTCTCGTAATTGTCTTCTGCATAAACTTCAAAATCATCATCCATTTTTGTCACGTAGTTGTTATTTGACCGGGTCGGGTGGAGATAATGCTGATTTATGTAAAAGCAAAGCGTCGAATCGGCTTTCAAAAAAATTTATGCACCAGGAAGAACGCGACGCTTTTCCTGGCAACTAGCCAGCGTCGCGGGACCCACGTAGTTGCACTCGTTTCTATGCAGGTAAAAGTAGAAAACTTTCTGTTTTAAGATAGTTCTATAAAACGTTTATCGCTTTGTTAGTTTTTTTTTGGAGATTGATGGATTATGCGAACTCGTTTCCCGGGTATCAGCGCCTCCTTTTTGCCCCGGGCTTTTAGGATTATTGCAATCGGTCGCGTAACAACAGGTTGACTGGGATAATTGCGAGGTTGAGTCAACCAAGTAGGTCCAATGGATAAACCATGTCTGAGGAGGATTTCAAGGCTGTGACAGGGATTAACTTCTCCGAAGATGAGAGTGACTAAGCTCGTCAAGGACGTACTATTGTAGCAGTCCCGTGGTGAAAAATCCAAGTGTCTGTAATTTTGGTATAGAAACGATCGTGTTAAAAATTTTACCTGTTTTACCCGGATAGACGCCCTCAAAAAAAAAATGAGCGGTACAATTTTCCCACGGGACCCAATTCACGGAACGTAGAAAACCGGTAACTGTGAGTGAAAGTGTTCGCCACGTATGTAAATCTACAGGCAGAGAACGTGTTCGTCAATCCGTTGATCCTTCGGGCGGCATAAAAGGTTGAATGAACAGGTGAACCAGTGCAACCGCGACTGCTGTCTACTCTGTCATGCTCTCGATCATCTTTTTTATCTTCATTTCTTCCGCTTTGTAAGTTTCGGTCATGACATTTTCCCCTAATTTATAACAATTTCTCTTCAGCGCTTTACCGTATCCCGCATATCGAGGCTATGGCAGTGATCCTTATTCAATGGGAGGTCTCGGTAAGTATTTCTCTTTAAAATTATTAATTTAATTTAAGGTATGGGTATGGGAATGGGCATGGGCAGTCCCTATGGAATGATGGGATCTCCTTATGGAATGGGAGGTCTTGGCATGGGCATGGGAGGGGGATATGGTATGTCCGGTCTCGGTGGCATCCCCCCTCCTATGCCTCCTCCTGGCGGTCTTGGAATGGGCACATTTGGCTCACCATACTCTTCTCTCGGTGGAATGGGAGGCCTCTCTCCGTATCTCAAAAAGTAATGTATGTGCTCCAAATCATTGTACTTTGTCTTTCACTTATTGGATCTTTTCTTATCACTCCCTCCTAATAATAAACGAATAAACAACTTTAAAAGCTGTATGACCTTATATGAGCTAAATCTTTCGGGTGAGGTCTCCTATCTTATCAAAACTTTTCCCAAAAATAGCCGACTATGCTTATATTTACTGATTTAAAGATCCTGTTGACCGGTCGTTGAAGAAGTCGTAATAGATTCAGACTACAAAGGTGTCGCGCTTATCATCCTTGCACTCTTTTCAAATTATTTGGCCCATCTTTTTATATCTTACGCCACTTTTTTCCCGTCCCTGTTTCTGATTAGCACCGTTTCTAAAAGTGTTCCCATCTCGCCCCGATCTACGTCAGAGACAAAGCATGGGCACTATCTGTTGACTAAACTCCTCCAGATGTGAATGGTCAAATTTGTCGTCATCACCACCACCACCTCTCAAGGTCTGTGATCATCTTCCTACGCAGATGGTTGCCTTTCCTTGTAGAAACAGAATATCCTATTGCCAGAAAAACAAGTAACAAAAGAAGAGCAGGAAAATTCGCTGCTTACGAAAATATCACATGAATTTTTATTTTTGGCCTTAGCTGGAAGAAAATAGCTGACCAATTTATGGCAAAACTGTTTCGAAATATTCTGCAACAGCTACAAGTTGCAGGCCAAAAGGAGGGGGATTTAATCCAATATTATGATAAGGAGCAGCTTTAAAATTAAAGTCATGGTTCTTCGAATCAACTATGAGTAATAATGAGCTAATTTTGATAAGAAGTGCAGAACTTCTGGACAGCTACCCCCGTTTCCTGTACATTTCTTCAGCCCCTTTTTGATCCTTCAATATAGTCCAGTTTTTTTCTAATTATTTGTGTGCAATATGAGTGTAAGGTAATACCTGTCACGTCAGAATACTGATATTATTTTATGGGTCAGTTTGGACTTGGAAAATTCTCCGCGATTCTGTTATTTACTAATTGTTTATAAAACGCATTGTCCTCCGCATCTCTTCCTGAATTCGCCCACGCATTTGATATTATTATTGTTCCCACAAGTCTTAAAAAGTTAAACTTGTCCTGTCTTTGTTTTTATTCATCAACCGGTTTAGACGGGGCATTCCCGAACTGCTCTAAAAATGTTCCTTACATGGTCTTAGAATAGAGCCGCCGGATATGGGTGAACCTGATCCTAGGCAAACACAACATGTTGCGATTGGTTTCCCCAGATTTGGCAAAGGGCTTTGTAGATTTTAACAATTTAAAATTTTTCTGCAATTTGAACGACAATTAGGAACGCAGCTGGATTAGACATTTTGGATCGGTATCACATGCTCTGGTTGTTTCTTCTTTTACTATACAATATGCTTAGGTTGCCGAAATAGCTTTTAAATTCTCGACCTCAATAGGCTTCTTTTGCAAACTTAGATGTAAAAAAATGAGTGGGTGACAAAATACGCATAGTCCAGAGCATCTGCTTCCTCTCCATAAGGGGAAATCGGATCCTCAAAGGCCGAAATGAGCTTGGTCCTTCACGTTCGTCAATCTGGCGATATGAGCAGTTCCACGTCACAGACATTTTTCTGGAAGTTTCCCACTTTTTTCATGTCCACCCTCATGTGGTCCTCCGTCCAGCTCCACCCACCCGGTCTGGCTCGGCAAGGACCTTTCAGTTGTGGACTTCTGTCCATGACTTCCTCCTCCTTCTTGATTTCACTTGGGAGAAGTCTCTATGTTTATAATGAAAGTACTCATTTCCTCAAAGGAGGTGATGTCTGCCCACCTCTTCCTTTTCTCATTAAACATAGAACTATTATTGTCCTGAATATAATACCATTTTTCACTCTTATGACTCTTCTGCCCTTTCTGTGTGATATAGGTTTACTGTACTCTAAGAATTCTATACCATAGAATCTCAAAATATCTCACGTTTCCTATATCCAGTCACATTTTGCTCTGTGATATTGCATTTTTTACAAGTCAAGTGACGTGCGAACATTTTCTGACCATGATTTGAAGTGATATTCACCGCAATATCGTCTAACGACAACAAATGAATACGAAATGTCCGGGAGAATCCAGACCACTTGAAACAAACAAGAAATGACAAAATGACGCGGGATTTTCAAACAAAAAGAAACCTCTCCGCTTTTAGAAAACCACTTGAGATCAAGTAGATGGGACTCCGTGTTAATTGGTAGGGTTTAAATAAATACTACATTTCGTACTGGGGGAACGCCTGAGATTGAGATTGTAGATAGACCGGTATGGCCTCTGGCGAGGGACCGAACAGCTCCCCGATGTTTTTAGTCCCAGCTCGTTATATAGTCCTTTGTTTCCATGTTTTTCCGAGACGTATTTTTTGCACATTTTATCAAACATCGAATTGAAATAGGCAGATGTTTTTTGACCATATTTTCTGTAAACCTTACTGTTTTGGAAATTCTGACGCAACTCTTCCTCTCTCCCCAGGTCATAGACCAAATGTCACCTGTGACCATAAAAATATTGTCAGAAAAGGAAGAAGAATCACCCCGTTTTTTTATGTAAAAACGCCTATGCAAACAGGCGTGTCGAACTGTAGGTGTTGTCTATGTAAACATAGATCGACTTATGGATAATTTGATCCCAACCTTACCTTCGCCCTTATCATCCCATCAAAACTTGAAGACGTCACTAGATACTATAAAGTGAAAGGAGCCTTTGTTGAGACAGACTAGGCACTCCCACTTTTGAGACATTGCTCCGATCGTGTTACACAAAAATAGGAATTGTTAATTTGTCTGCTTCTTTAAAATTACCCTTTATAGTGAACCACGTCTGGAAAAAGTACAAGTTATCCCCAAAATTTTCTTCTACTTCTTTATTCATTGTAACCTTTGCTTTCTAAACATTTCCTCAACTAGACTTCCTTTAAAGAAATTGCTGCTGAAACGTGATAAAGTTTACAATGGACCTCCCGCAATATACTTTACTACCCTTATCGCTTCCATCTTGGAGTAGCTTTCATCATCGGCGTCTTTGAAGAGCGTGCAACTTCCTATTACGTCGCAACGTCTTATCCATTACGTGCCATACTATCCCGAAGCCATATTTTTTCTCAATTAATTCTCTTTTTCTCATCAGTGAGTAATTCTTTCACTTCTAGCTTTCTTCGAACTCTTCTCCCATTTTTGTACCACAATGGATTATAGGATGCGGGATTGGCGGCGAGCGGCACCGCTGCTCGCGCTCCTCTTACTAGGTCTCCAGGAGGCGTCAGCCGGTCTGGTTAAGGAGTGCAAAAAAGTCGGTGGGTTACTGTGCATTATCGTACAATTATGCAAATATTCAGGTGCTGAAGAGCTTGTAGACGAAGAAGGTTGTGAATTGTTAATAGTACGAGTAAACAGATGTAGTGGATATTGCTTCTCTGTATCATTTCCTAATCCTTTAACTGGAAAATTTAATACACAAATGAGTAAATGTTGCAGAATGACAGATACAGAATGGGTAGGTTACTGTAATTCTATTTCTATTAGAAGAAAAATTTAGGTGGAAGCTGATATGATGTGTAACGACGGAGTAAGGCAGATACGAATACCATCAGCGTTAGAATGTGATTGCTTTGACTGTGCTGTTGGAAATTGAACATCCATCTTCAACAGCTTAGGGACTATGAGGGCCGAGCCTTCGTGCTTTTACTTATTTTTAATACGGGCCAATATCCGAGCTTTACCGCCATTTCTCTCTCACACCCACCTTCAAAAAAATCACAAATCATAAAGATCTCTGGCATTCACCTACAATAAATCTGTTTCCTTGTTATTAGATTTAGAATTATTTATCTTTTTTTTGTAATAAATTGCCACAAATTCTTCTGTTGTTTTATTGAAGTTTATAAAATGACCACCACTTAAAGAAGGCAAGTATCACACAAATATTTACAACAAAATGTACAAGAGATGTATTAGATGTTGATTTTGTCAACAACTATCACGTGATAATCAAGAATGTCCCGCATAGCTTCCATAAAGCGAACACCGTCGAACACGGAGAACCCAAATCGCAATGTTTGATTTATATCTATGACGATGTTGTAGCCTTGACTTCCTCTCAGACATCTAATTGGGCTGTTTGTATAGGATATTTTCTAGCTTTCTCACCTTTTGACGTCCAGAGCCCAGTAAATTTGTGACTTGCTTTTACCCCAAGCTTTTACATCTTTCAATTTACACGTCTCTTGCGGCTGAAAAGGGTAAAGTTAAGAAGATAGGGACCAGAATTTACCTCAAACCATAAGACGCTGATCAGCTCCATATTGATAATTTTGCATTTCTTGTTTGGGAAGCGAAAGTTCTTTATGACGAGTCGAGCGGGAGTAAGGAGGACGAATTCATCTTCATAAAGACATTCCATGAGTGAAAACTAAATCGACTGGTGAAATAAGATGTAGACAAGAGGTGGGAGTGTTATGCGGATTAAACTAATACGGATGGGGTCAGTGACACTAAGCTAGATCTTTGGTTCAAAAGTCTACTTTAATGTACAGTAAAACATACTTGTAAGCTATGTAATGGGAACATTTCTGCAGATGATTGACCAGTAACTTCTCTAAAATATATTATTGACATTTGTCCGGAAGATATTCGAGATATACGCGGATACGAGAGTGAAAATGAGCGAAAACATTAGGACAAACTTTTAGGATAGGAGTCTGTGGAGATATCTGATGCAAGTTGTCTAAAGGAGGAGATCTTTTGCTATCGGCTCAGTTACAGACGTCCTAGGGAGATGTTAGCGGATTTGTACAAATGTTTTTTAACAATACATGGGCGCATTCAGTAGTTATATATAGAATTCAAGCGGGATGTATTGAAAGGAGGAGGGGAAGTACTAAATCCCTAGTAATACGCCGCCCTCGTAATGAAAAATTGTTATTCTCTAGCTCGAAAGATACATTTTAGGTCTTCAAAATAATATTAATTCGAATGTCTGAAAGAAATTATTGCGACTGTCCCGAACAGCAAGAAAGAGTTAGGGTCTACGATATGACGGAGAAGCATGGCTTCACAGGAAATTTGTATTTACGCATTGTAAAAATAGGAGGAATTCCAGAGAATCTGTTAATGGGAAGCGATTAAACCTCAACATTTTAGTCATAATTGACCAAAAGTCAGGGAAAATGTTGGGAGGAATGTCTGTACGAAAGGGCACTTTCTGCCTCTATATACACCCTCAAATCTTAAGACAGACAAGTATGTTGATCCGCTCTTGGCTGCCAAATAGTACGTCAGATGTGACGGACAATTTTGAATTTAGTATGTATGACGACAAGAATAAGTAAAATAGGCTTGAGGGTGTGTTTATCAAGAGAAAACTATCCGCTACAGGCGTAACTTGGAGCTTACCTTAAGAAGGTGGATGCGTCGTGCTTTTCAGGAAACATTTAAGTAGTCGCGAGATGACGGAAATGTGGGGAGGAAGTTCCCCTCCCTGATCTCATAGCTCAATAAGGAAGGAGGAAGATTTATTTAAAGCTGGATTACAATCTTCGAACTTTGTTATGTATTCCCAATACGGTACTTAGGTATTTCTTCTTTTCGTACATCAAATTTTCCTTGAGTTTGGTTGAATTGATAAGCCAAGGCGTGATGAGGTCATCAAAGTATTCGATTGCTACCGGTTGAATGCTACGCAGCTCATCATCCGATAACGGTGGTCTAGCAACTACCACACCCAATAGAAACAAAAGAATGAGAATAGCTGAAAAGAAGATGGATTTACCTTGGCAGCGCCACTGACCTGACATCGCCGCAGCCGAAAGATGCGAGAAACCCGTTCCGTTGGAATCATGTGAAAACAAGCCATGGGTCATCTTCGTCCATTGCCACTTATCGACTGCCAAATGAGAGAAAAGCCGATAAGTGAGACGATAAACCCCATCATCTCTAAAGGATACAGATTTTCTGGATATTTTTCCCCGGTTATACCATCAGTTTTTAAGGAAATAAATAAATTGTTCAATGGTGTTCCCTCTCAGCCACTCTCGTCCTCCATACATAGATCAGATGTAATCGTGGGTGTTCGATGCAATCCTGAGTTACGCAATTGGGAACTTCCTTATTGCTGTCAATTCGGGGTATTTTGATCGCGTTACGAGGTGGAATGAGGACGTCCGGTAGAAGTGATGTCCGATCAAATAAAACTTTTACTATCCTCTTTATTTTTAACGGCATCAGTTTGAAGAACTACTGCGAATAGCTTAATTGTTAATGTCCATTGTACTAGTACCAAGAAGACGAATTTATATTTGCCATAAAATATCATGTACTTGGAAACGTCCAACGCAACATGATTTCAGCGAACTTTAGGAGTTTGAACCGGGACAGCTGCTGGTCATGAAGAACAATCTGTTCCAGTAATCTTTAGTGAGCTCCGCACATCCAATGTTCTTTAATATATTCCGGCAAATCAATGCTGCTCTTTATGATCTGCTGACCCACTGGCACCACATATTTTGTAATACAGTCCTTATAAATGCAAAGCCTTCTGTTTTCCAAGGTAACTTTGAAAACAGTATATAAACTGGGCTGATTAAACCGTCGATCAGTATCCGTTCTGTTTTCCTCCCGTTCCATCGTCATTCAAAATACTTCTGTTCCCCTAAAAAAGTGCTATGTCACCTTGGGGGCATAACATCTTTCGTAACGGAGTGCTGTCAATGTTTAAAATGCCGTCTTTGTTCGTCTGTTGTTCCATCTTCAAGCCCATCACGAAACAAATGCTCGACAGCTGACACCAAACAGTTGGGCATAAACCGAGGATGTTTATAAGAGCCAACGAGCTTGCTGCCAGCATTTGTTCTCCCTCTTACAGCATCGACCTCCACGTGTGCCGCCTTTTTCTCTCTCCACATCTATACTTTTTGACACTTGACCTTGTCCAGAGATTTATGATAATCTGCCACACCCTCTTACCTTCTACCTCTCTCATTCCAACATTTTCAGCCATGAATTCCTTCATCCTTTGCGTTGTTCTCTTCCTCGCCATCCTGGCAGTTGCCTCTGCTGACTTCTCTTGCTACTTCAGTGAGAGCATCTGCAAGTCCATCACCTGCAGAGTATGTCCTATCATTTACGACAGATAACAAACTATGTTCAGAGCTGCAAGGTTGCCACTTGTATCACTGGAGATTGTGTCTGCACATTCTGCGATTGAAGATCCTCTCCAACGACATGAACAGACTCCTATATGGATATACTGTAATAAATTTCAATGCTTATTTTGTGTCATATTTTGGTCAGGGTCCGGAACATAGTGTCAAAGGGAGCGCTTTGGACGTTGAAAGGGTCTCTGGGTAAGTTGATGTTTTTTCCTCTAAAGCAGGTAACATTTTAAAATAAACCCTGTTCTCTTTCATTATAAAACGATGCTCAATTGTATTTTGTTCGAGTTAATACTTCGGAAATACTTGGACTCAGACTGGGCACTTATCAGCTAACAAAAACTACCAGGAATTCCGAAGACGAAAGTTCGGACGTCAACACATGACCACAAGATGCTCTCAACCCATTAACTTTCCTCGAGCCAGACAGCTTTTATGTGCTTTACTGCTTTCCCTCCATTGTCTGCTGGTTCTTACCCTTGTGTTATCCTCAACTTCCAGAATGTCTCGCAACCTGCTTTGGATCTGTTTAATCATACTTCTATTGGCATGTTTGATAAATGGTGGGGACTTGCTACACTGTATAGGAGAAGGTGAACTATGTCGACTCAATTGTATGTCAAAAGTAAGATGGTCTTGTACTATAAACAATCCATTTCAGCACTGTAAATTCTCTAGATGTGAGAGGGGTTCCTGCCTCTGTGATATTTGCAAAACACCATAGAGAAAAGTAGACCTTGTACAATGAAGATATTTTAGGGACAGATTTCGGTGTTCAATCATTCTCGATCTTTTCCCCGTTGACAGGAATTCAATGTAAGACAGCTGCTGAGTTTTTGCATACATATGCGTGCGCACAATCACCTGATCCTTTTGGAATGTTGTAAAGGTTAAGGATCAGAGTGACAACTCCGAAACATTCTGTTGGGACATGACACTTATTTTTATTCAAAATGTACAGAAAAATTAGCCTACAACTTCTTACGGCTAGGCGCTATTTGCATCGGTACAGTAACAGCGATACCCGTCACATCGACCTTTAGAATATCCCTAAAATTTATTCAATATTAATTGCACGCGTTTCTTACCAAACAGGAGAAGTTCTTACACCACCAATTATTCAAATAGCATAGAGTACCATAAGCTTCGGAAGACGATTCCCTCTCCTCAACGGGATGACCAAAGCAGATAACCAAGAACAAGAGCACCAGAAGAAAGGGACGCATCTCAAATTCTGGAAAAATTTCCAGCTATTTTATAGTGAAAAACAGGCATGACTATGCTTAAAAAATCGGAGATCATTAAGACGGCATTCGTCATTTGATTAACCACTATGGCATAGCTGACAGGAGTTGCGTTTATGACAAATAAGGGCAGTGTTTATTCCTGTCCAGATGCCCACAGGCCTTTGCTTTTTTCAGATTAGATAAACGTAATAAAAATGCCATGTTCTGTTCCTATTGACCTGTGATGAGGCTTCTTTTCTCCGTAGTCAACTAGCACTAAATTAGATCAGTAAAAGGTTTCTGATTTGCCAGGAGGTGTCGAAGTAAGCAACGCATAAAATGACCGGTATACTCGAGTTTCTGATAAAACGGCGAATTGCAATGTATCCCGGCTAAAATGAGTGTTTTCTTCACGGCAATGAGTAAAATAATGTTTCTGACATACAGTAAAATACAATACAGTTTGTCCTCTGCATGGATGGGTCATAAAATGTTTTATGCTGTTCATAAAACCCGTGCGTCAGCAGCTTTTCCCAAAAAATCAGGCATTCTATTTATTTGTCCGTCCGTATCCGCAATCTTTCTACTTTCATAGTTCCAACGAGTCTTTTTCTTGGATTTTGGATGCTAAAAAATCGGTCAAACCTTCTTTTTGCAAAACCTCCTCAGTAATTTTTTTGATGGGAAAACTTTAGGAAATCAGACATTTTGGCAGATTTATAGTTGGCTGAGATCCCTGAACCCATAATTCATTATGTTCTCGTCCGAACGATGGGCTTTGGTTTTTTTTTTAATTTTGAAGACTCTGTTGAACCCCTCAAAAATGTCACCTCGTGGAACTGAAAGACTAGAACCGTCAGCTGTG
Organism: Oscheius sp. DF5033; assembly: GCA_964036215.1. Taxonomy (NCBI): domain Eukaryota; kingdom Metazoa; phylum Nematoda; class Chromadorea; order Rhabditida; family Rhabditidae; genus Oscheius; species Oscheius sp. DF5033. The sequence goes on from OZ038413.1 coordinate 6,553,688, forward strand.
CAAAACAAACTTTTATAGTTGCAGGAAGCTTCTTTGTCGTAAAAGGTCGAATCTCTCACGGCGGCCTGACCCTCTAGTAAATCCCGATAAGCTTTGCGCGCCCTCAGCGCTAACCAATACATATCTTGTTTGTCTTCTATCTACGTTTTGGCTATCCGATTGTATTCTACGAAAACATATAAAGAAAACATACGAAAGCGCTCATTTAAAATAATGTAAATGTGGCAAAACCAATATGAAAATTGGCTATTTAGTTTTATTTACCAATAATACACGAATCCTTTTTATTATTTTAACGCAACACAAATTTGAATTTTAAAAAATTTCAATGTCCCCAAAATCTGTTTATGTGAAAAATAGAGGTCACATCACATTTCTATAAGTTCCAATGTTAATTTTCCCATTTAGATCGAATTATAGCATCGCTTCTACTGAATAGTTTTTTTTAAACTTCCCGTTAAACCTTTAAATTCCCTAAGTAAATATAGTGCAGCGAAGCGATCACTGGCGGTAATGGCGCCCTATGGCCGTATAAAGGACCGAGGATGCGGTAGCTTGTTCTTCGTGCTAGGCTACAGCTGCTTTAAAAATACACAATGTCCATTTTGACTTTCAACTATATACATCCAGATATCCTTCAAAATTTTGGGTAATGTAAGTTGGCCGTCTTGTCATCTCGTTCTCCTGTAACTTCTCTTCTTTCTTGCACATTTCGTCCAGTCACACTCCATCTCACAACTAGTTATTTTGTCATGTTCTGCACTTTCAATATAACATTTGTAAATAATATTATTTTTACAAAGAAGCAGTTTTTCAGAAAAGCAAAAGATCCAAGAAAAGTTGCTGGAGGTCCGAATGGAATAGGTTCATGGGAGTGTACACGTCGTCTACAGTGACATCAGCAGCAGAATCAACCTCACAAATAGAGCAAAATGGTTCTCGCAGAGGTTGGCAATTTTCCTATTATTTTTTTAAAATTTATAATAAGGGTACATAGCTATTTGCTGGAAATACTGCCGCTGAATTTGATTTAGGAGTTAGTCAGAATTGATTTATGGAACCCACGCTCTGAACTTCTGAATTCCGCTTTATAACAGAAATAGATGACTACCCGCTGATTGTCGTTTAAAGAAAGTAAATTTTGAGCTGGCAAGATTTACGCGGCAGAATAAGTGGTAACAAACTGGCAGTTCATTTTGCGTTGGCGGTTGCTATGCGGACCATGAGGCCATAACCTTGCAGTGCGCTTTTATGATTTTGCCAGGTGTGTTAAACTGAAGACTATTTGTATCTTTCCCAAAACATTTTATATTTTAGAAAACCCCCGACTATGGAGCGATGCTAATCCGAGGAGTAGCCGGAGTGGTGATCTTCATCAGCCTCAGTCTAATACTATTGGTCGTCGGCAATATGATCTACACGTCCGTAACCGATCGTGTCGAGTATCAGCAGAAGGTATATTCTTAGAATTGAACCTGACGTAATGCTAATTTTTATAGAAGCGCAGGTGAATATCCCGTCACCGATTATTGCTCCAGCTGAACAGAGAAGTTCAACAGGTGGGTTCTATTTTATTATAGGGGGTTGGTCATCCAAGTCCACTTGAGATAGCTGCCCCCGTTCAGGGCCACTTTTTTCGATAAACTCACTGTACCCATTATCAATATAGTCCACCATGACCGGGCACTTTTTGCCTTCTCTTGACATATACTCCGATTGTCAGGTGATCAAACTGTAGATCGACACCATTCTCTAATCCTGCAGACTTTAATAATTAGACCTTACTTCCGTAATGGCGCTCATCATAAATATTTCTCCACAGGGGGTGGAAGTCTGCCGTTCAATTCAGGGTAGTTCTATTCCTGTCTCCCTTTATTCCCCTTCTCCCGAATTCGCCCGATTCGTAGAATATCCCAGAAGGGCATTTATGTCTAGCAGGTCAGGTTAGGATTAAGAGATAATCAGCACGGCGTCAAAGATCTATTAGCTGTTAGGGGAAAGCAGCTATACATTCTTAGAATAGGATAGAGCTAAGGATAATATAGTGAGAACATATAAGGTGGACGCAAACTATCAGGCACCGCCCATATGTTTCTCGTCATGAAGGAATTAGACATGACGGCCTATGTCTCTCAGAATCTTATCCACTTGAACGATTATCTTCCAATCAAGCGGAATACAATTTCTTCCTCGTTTTGTCTAAAAATTGCCACAGGTTCCCATGCAGAAAAAGGTGGAACACAGGCAATCAATTTAAAAGCAAACAGTAGACTGGAATATCGAAGAGTGACTAATGTCCCTATCGTTTGAGGTCTACTTTGTTTTTCTTTAGATTTTCCTGTAACTCATAATTCATATTTTTCCTCATAGTTTACTCATTAAAAACAAGTTGTTTTTAAAACTTTTATCCATTTGATACCCACGCTTGATATCAAATGTCCATTGCACCGTTCCCCTTTATCATTTTCGCCATTGTAAAACCTTGAAATCCAGTCCTATCCCAACCCGAATTGGAGTCTGTTATTAATCATGGCACCCAACCCTTATCAGTCCGCTGTTCCGGACAACGTTTTATCGATGTTTTCCTTAGAGAAGCTTGTATGTAATATATATCAAAAATTTTCTAGGTTACGGTCATTCTATGTCTACATCAGATATCGTGACCATTAGACCCGAACCATCAAGAAATCGACGAACGCTTGCCAGCCGGTTATTGTAATTTACAGAAAATAATTTAAAAAATATCATATTCAGCCCATGTCCCTGTTTTTCGGGCAACGACTCGGACCAAGAGGAAGATGGCCAAATCCACGTGTTGTGGGATCCTAGTCGACGATCCAGCATGGACAGAGTCCGTGCACCCATAGAAATACCCATTTCCGGTAATCCGCACTTCTTTATTTTGTTTAGAGCTATTTTTACAGATCATATTCATCGTATTACTGAATATACGCACTTCTTAATCCCCAAGGTTGATAGAATATATTCTTCTTGTTATTATTGGGGACGAATGGATCGCTTTAAAGCGGAATCTCTACTAGAAGGCAAGCCAGAGGGATCATTCTTATTGAGAGACAGTGCCCAGTCTGAGTATCTCTTTTCGGTATCATTTCGTCGTTTTCAACGAACTCTACATGCAAGAATTGAACAGGTAACAAAACTGGTTTACCATCTTAAAGCGAATCTATTTCAGGGTCGTAATTTGTTCAGTTTTGACATTTTAGACGGGACAGTATTTTCCGCGACCAATGTGACGGATCTCATAGCTAATTACAAAGATCCAGCAAAGTAAGTTTATCACAAAGTATTTACAGCCGATGACACAGATAAACTATAATCCGAACTTTTTGTGTCATCATGAAAATAAAAGCCAATAACAAATAACAAATTTATAGATGTCTTTTCTTCGAACCACAGCTTTCCAATCCAATTCCAAGAAATTTTGCCTTTTCCCTCCAGGTTAGATCCCATTCCTTGTCATGGAACAAGAGGATTATAGGAAATCTGCCGTGCTAAAATAGCTTCCTCTGTTCGTTATGCAGATGTCAGCGGACTGCATCTTCCACCACAATTGAAGAGCTACATAAGAGAATTGCACTATAGCGTGCCCGTGAGAACCTTCATAACGACACACGAGTGATTCTTAATAACTTTACCAATATAGTCAAGCGCCATAATGTGTATATGAGCTTTAATGCAGCCAATTCCTGGGTTTTTGATTGTATAAATATTTCCTCTTATTATTTTTTACGACTTTGTGGAAAACCACAAGATATCGGCGACAAATTAATCAAAATATCGTAGAAATGTCTAAGATAGACTAGAACATCGGCTTGGGGAATGCTTCTTAGCCACTGTGTCAGCTTCTTTTTTTCATCTTTAATTTATAAATTTACAGTGGCGACAGGTAATGCATGGAAAACGGTTCGAACCACGGGATTTGGATGAGGAACAGCCTTTGAAACGGGCTAGGCTATCCGAGATAGACGAAAAGGTTGCTAAAGAACAGGTGATTTTTCCGGATGCTCATTTTAAATTCATCTTTTAGCCAACTCAACAACCTTGTCGATGTGATACCAACAACAACTCCGCGGCTATTTCACCTCATACGGTATGCATTCTTATTTTTAAGCCCGCCCCATCTGTGCCAAGTTTTAATCAGATGTTTCCAGGGTTACCGTCGTGTTGACTACTTCACAGCTGCCGAGCTCTAGGTGCCTCTGCGGGCTCTTTAAGATCTCTTTGCATTTTCCCCCTTTGCATATTATTTAATAAACTATCTGATGAAATTTTAAAACAAACAAAAACATGGCTATCTGCCTATTACTATCGATCTTTTTAACAGCATGTCGCGTCAATGGCTCATGTTGGCAAACACTTTGTGTACAGTCGATTTTTCCATCCACGAGCTCTTACTCTATTTGCTATGTTTCCTGTAAAATCTTACTGGATTGTTTCACTTGCTTCATATTTCCCGGTGTTTTAAAATTTCCTTTATTTTCCAAATAATTTCCAAAGAAAATATTTAATTTTTCCAGCTTAATTTAAGAATTTCTTTTGTAAATATAAAGATTGCGCCCTGTTTATCAGCGTTATTTTGATAATTGAGTTCGAATTTAGTGTTCGAAAATTTGCGCTTTGTGTCCTGCGACGACATGATTAAACACTCGCCGCCGTGCTGTTTATCGTTGTTTACTACGTTCTTTTCTTTCTCTCTATCAGATTAAGTTTAAAATTTCTTTAATTAACTACTATTTAATCATATTTTTTGCATTTTTCTCGGTTATCTTTCAAATATACTCATTATACAGAATATCGATTGCGCCGCGCCCGCCTAATCAATGCGCTGCACGGCAAATGTCATCCTCATCTTAATTCACCTGTTTGGCGCCTCGTTGAATTGTACATTCTCCGTTTGGTGTACATCTTTTAAAAAATTCATGATGTAATTTTGATAAAAATAACTGTGTCGGATTCTCATTCAACCCGCCTATGACCTTGAGTAAATCATTCTTATTTATTGATTGATAGGACACAATTTGGATCATTTCCAGGTCGTGGGATCTCTCCGTCAAGGAGAATTGCCATATCAGCGGCCTCAAATGGAACCTAACATGTTACCGGATCCGAATAACATGGCTTTTATGCATGATGATCATGCTCATTACGGCAACAACGTCAATGGTAACTATAGAAACCATATGAATCAGGAAGCTGATAACATTGCGAACCGTCTACAGGATATTCCTATTGTAAGCTATTTTAATTATCAATTTTATCTTGAAATCTAGCCATTTCATCATGATGTCATGCAAATCTTTCCGCAACAGTATTTCGAGCAGCCGTTCTATAACGCAAACCCAGCTCAGCATAACAACAACCTCAATCGTGTCAATGGCCAACAGAATTTTGGGAATATGGGGATGGCACAACCTATCTTCAACCCTTTCACACAACCTCCGCCTCTTCATCTGCCTCCACCGCCTCTTCCGCCTTTTCGTCTGCCTCAACCGCCGCCAGTAGATTTTCCACAACCGGAACCAGTTAATCTTCCTCAGCCTCAGCCAGTTCAGCTTCCACAACATCTCCCACATCAACAGATTCCAGCCATCCCTCTACCGGGCAATCCGCCTGAGCTACATCAACAAGCACAAGTAAATCATTCTGTCAACTGTCCTAATCATCCTCTACAGCAGAATCGACCTGTAGCTGATGCAGACCAAGGAATGCCGCGACTGGTTCCGTACAATCTTAGGCCATTGTCTCCGGAAGCTCAAGCTCCTATCGAACGCGGACAGAACACAGGCGGTCGCCAGCGTGCTCAGCCGGCGCTACATAATCGTCCGAGGATTATTCCGCTTGAGGTTAATCAACCTCTTAACGGACAACGTGTGGAGAACGCTCTTGCTGCGGTGCGAAACATGAGGATTGACCCGATAGCCCAACCCAATCGAAATCGGGTAGCGCCTAATCCTGAGCAACCACCGATAGTACCACAGGAGAATGGCCTTATTCGACGTATCAATCTACCAATGCGCGGAGCACCGGGAAGAATCCCATTGCCGCCTCGACGTGCTGCTCCTGGTCAAAGAGATCGTCAACCTCCCCGAATGCGTCGGCCTATTGAGCTTGCAAGACTGCCAAATGAGGATGCTGAAGCCTATCGAGCTCGTAATCAATTTTTCAATAATCACATCCTCCCAAAAGTTCGTGAACGAGACAGACTTTCCAAAAACTTTGTTCGCTGGATGTATCCTGGTGTTATTAGTACGGCGGAGAATGTTGCTAACCGTATAAACGAGCTGAGGGGAGAAGCATTCGATATTATCAAATTCCTCGATCATCATGATCTCCTGGGCGCAGAAGAACCTTATGAGGAGGAGCTGCAGGCACGATTCCCAGCTACACATGAAGATGTAAGAGCTTGGTTTTCGTTAAGATTTTATTTGTTTACAGATATTGTTGGAATTACTGGCTGAACAGGCTGAAGAGTATGACCGGCAGGATGCCATAGAATATCCTCGTGCACGATCCCCTTCACCTGATTCGGAGAGGAGAGAAAATGAAACTGGACAACAGGTACACCAAAGAATCTTTAATTTACACTCAATTTCTCAGTATTTCACTCGCATGTTCGGTAGTCTTGCTGGCAAAGGTGGTGTTTCACCAGCACCTGGAGATGTTCCTGAAAATCTCGAGGAGGCTTTGGCTCTCTTGGCTCGTGTTCCTAATGGTCAACCACCACAGAGGACAGAATTTGATCGCGCATGGTACAATCGTCAGCTTGACAAGGTATTGGACTTTGCATACTTTTTATATTTGATTTTAGATCCGTGTAGTAATTCAACAAGAATTGGCTAACAACGAAAACAAAAGAAGAACTCTCAGAGAGAAAGCTGCAAAAGATGAGGCTCTTCAACTTAGTAAGCGACATGTCCGATACCGATAGATTGGAAACATTTTTAGGCTATGAAATTGCTACGATGGATCAAGAAAGAAGGAAGGGACTCTGGAAGAAGGCTATCCGTCGCTGCGCCAAAAGAGAAAATATTGAGCTTCAAGAGGAATGGGGCCCGAATATGAGGATTCCTCCTAGGGCTCCGGAAAGGAATGCTCCAGACGATGGCGTCATTGTTCTGGTAAATGATTTTCTAATTTTAATGGGCTTGTTCAGGGTGACAGTGAGACAGAGCAGCAGCCTGCTCCTGCTGAAGAAGGACCCCGCAGTCCGAAGAGACCGCGCTTTCCGAGGCGTGTGCGAACTCCTCCTCCAAGACGTTGTCGCTGGCCACGAACTGCAGAAGAGGTTGACGACGTGTTAAATGGAATCGTGCACTTGGATGATGAGGAAGAACGTCCCGTTGAACCAATGGACACACAACAGCCAATAGCTAATCATGATCCCGGTGCTCCTGGACCCAGCTCCCGACCATGATTCCGCTAAGCTTAGATCAGTATCTGCTAGCTGACAAAGAGCGCAATTTCCCTGTTAATTGGTATAGAAGGATTTTGCATTATTTTCTCGCATTTTTCTGTATATTTTGCATTGATAATTTGCTTTATATAATGTTCCTTTTAGTATATTTACCCCATTTAAAAATTTCATTTAATGATTATATTATGGCATAAGAAATGTAGGCCACAGTTGCCATTATCAAATTATCCCGATTCTTCTTAAAAACTTGTATCTTTTCTACAGGAAAACTCACCGGTTTACGGCATTCCGTTTATCCAACTTGTAACAGCACACCGTGACGTAAAGGATATTTAAACTTTTTTTTACACTTTTTACGTCGTTTTTACACTTTTTCTGTGTTTTTATTTTTGTGATATACTTCTTTAATTTCTCACATTTTAAAATAAATATTCTATGTAGTAATATTAATTCAGATTTGGATTTCCTTATATATTCGAAAAATATAATAATTTTTATACTAAAATTAGCTTCAGTTGATGGAGCAGGATGATGCTGTCCCAGATGACAATGAGTACGAAGGGAATATACAGGAAAATGCAGAAGAAATCCCTGTGGACGGATTCTTAGAGCCCACTGACAATGTGGAACCAGCAGATGAACCCGTCGTGCCATTGGTGCCTGAACCTGGCCGTTTAAATGAAGAAAATGTTGAAAATAGCACAGCTTTGGTTCCTGAAACATCGGTGGATAGTTCGAATGTGCAAGACACTGGAAATAGTTCAAATCCTGAGCCTGTACCCGCACCGCCGGATAATTTAACTGAGGAAGTTGCAGAGAGCAACGCTGAAGCAGTTCCGAATCAGGCAAAGCTTTTTTAGAATGCTATTACAGCGATTTCTAGGCTGATACTCAAGAATTATCACCGGAAAGCGCAGAAGAATTTGAAACAGTTACTGATCCGATTGTTATAATGGAAACATCTACTCCGGAAAAATGTTCAGCGGAGGGCAGCAACGCAGAAGTGGCTGTTGACAATAATCCTGATGTCAAAATAGGGGTAATATCCAATTTGAAGGCACCCAAAATGCTAGCTACAGGAAAACAACGATAATTCCCTGCCGAGTACATCTGTAGCGGAACCAGAAACCGCCAATGAAGGCACGGAAGATGTTGAAAGTATTTGCAAAGATTGCAACGTTCCCGGAACAATCAAACGCTATCGTCGACAAGGGGGAAGAGTTAGTATTTTTCTTCAATTACATTCAACCCTCGCGTTTCTTTCCATCCTTTTCGAAAACTCATTTTATCGATTGCCACTTCCTTGGGAGGCAACGCTGCTCCGCGGCCAATTGGTCCTTTATCACAAAAATACTTCAGATCCGTAAAGGGCAGCAGGTCCACTGGACATGTAAGTACAAGTGTCCACAGTGCTCAGAATTTTTTGGAGACGAATGGCAATTTGATTCGAAGTTACAGAGGTACAAGAAAATTATCCCTGGTTAGTTATTTAATTTCTTTCTTTTGTTTATTTAGTAATCCAGGATCACAAGGCCGTCCAATGCCATGCCATTCCGAAAATGGGACATTTCTTAAGGAAAGAATAACCGAATGTAAAGGGAACGATGGTTGTGATATGAGCAATGCCGAGGATATCGATTTAGCGGCAGGTAAAATCAATCATATAACTTTGCGCTTGTCTCGAAATTTTATAAATAAAAATGTTCACAAAAGGAACATCCTAACATGGATATTCTTTGCAGTTCACAACAAAATTTACAAGGTTTTTCAAGTAGTACAGGTGGTTTTTAAGCTGGTATGCCACCACCCTGATATAAACTTGAAAGCGAAGCGTCATCAGTTTGCGGATTACCGCCTAGCTTTCAATGATTTTTGTTCATTTATACTTTTAGATGCACCTTCAAATAATAGCACGCTAGTCGAAGAAAATATGGTAGCAACAACATCAACTCAATCCTCGTCAGAGAGACCGACAGGACGAGGAGGACGTCGTCAAAAAACTACCAGGAAAAATACTCGACAATCCGGAGCGGATAAAGAAACAGTACGCTTTTATTGCAACCATTTTCTTGCTATTTTAGGAGGAGAAAATAGCCCAAGAAGTAGCTCCAGAGGCATCTATTAACGTAGATATTGAAGAGCAACCCATTATAGAAACAGTTATAGTTGACAAGAAAAAACCTGGCCGGCCACCCGCAAAATCTAGGAAAAGAACTGCGGTAAGCGATTTATTTGTCAAAAACAGTTGATCCTCTAGGAATCTGAAGCAAAATTATGCTATGAACCGCCACGGAAGACTATCCAAAATCCAGCGGAAGAAGAATTAAAGGAAGAAGAAATAAGAGCAGCGAGATCCAAAGCAATAATAGAAGCAGTCCTTTCCAAATTGGAAATAGGACCAGTATGCTCAGACGAAGCATCAACGTAAGATCCTATAAAATTAAAAGGAAATAGTCTTCAGCTCGTCTGGATCCGTAGAATCCTACAAAGATCGGGCATTGTCCCGGTCCATGAAAACCTTTGGAATAATGAAATATACCGTTGATCGGCTCAAAACCGAAAATACCCGAATGACGGCAACTTTAAAGAACATTAATCACAAATTTGGTGAACATGCGTTAGTTTCGGATTGTTCCCCTTTTACAACGAGAATGTTTAGGAGAGCATCCCGGCTACAAGCAAATGGTATCTCTGCCTTGGTAGACTCACTTAATAAAGAGCTGAAGTTCTTTAGAGATGAATGTGTCTCTGAGGCTAGAGCAACAAATGCCCTTTATAAGGTGAAAATCGCAATGTTTACTTCAATAATTCGGTAATTTTTAGAAACAACAAGCCGAATTTGAAGTGAAATATGGCTATCGAGTAATGGAAAGGGATATTGTTCAAAGTAACTTGGATAATCTCCAATTAAAATTCGATAGAGCTAAAATGCAGATGAAGGAAATGGCTGAGTTAGTTCAATAAATTTTCCTTATTAAATGGCCTTTTCCAGCGACCTAGCTAGACAGGAAAATGAAATTAGAGAATTTGAAAAGCTGAAGGAAACAGCGGAACAAGGAAAATACATGAGATGTCAGACCTGCGTAGCCAACGAAGTTCTATTGGAAAAACTTCGTCCAGAATTGACAGCTCTTCGAAAAGAAAAAACCGATTGGGATAAGAAATATAAACAGGTCCCTTAAATTCTGTTAATCTATAATAATAAGATTTGTAGATGGAAAAAGAGGCAACGGCAGCTAAAGAACGATTAAAAGTAGTCGAAGCCGAGCTGAAGAAGCAAACCTTTATTTCAAAATCTTATGAAGCTTTGGATAAGCAGATGAGGGCCAAGGAACAAGAAAAGCAGCCAGTGAAGCCAACTCCTAAAGCAAATGGTAATATGACAACAGTTTAGTTTAAGCTGTTTTAGAAGAGGAAAAATCAGATGAGAAAAAGGAGAAGAAAGATGACCCGAAAATCCCGTCTTTTTCCGATATGGTCGATCCAGAAATATTAGCACAGGCAAGCAAAATAGGCAGCAGTCTTCCTCCGATGTTTGTAAGTTATATTTTTATTGCAGTTAGCAAAAATTTGATTCAGAGGGCTCCGAAAAAGGAGCCAGTCACTGGAAGTGTTGCGATTACACCGGAAAGTCCGCATTTTGACTCTGCACACCATTCCAGAGGTAGAAAATTGGCAGTACTAACTTTTATTGCAATATTTTAGGCCATCCTGGACAAAGTCCAGCCCATCACCGGCCAAACCACCACAGGCCGCCACATAAATCACACACATCAAAGTATACATCCCAACCTCCGCCTCGACCATCTAACAATACGCCAACTTTCTTATGCCATCAACCAAATGCTCATTTACCAAAGGCAAATGTCCCCACCTCTTCAAAGTATGACCAATTTATTCTATTCAAAGTTTTTTAGACAACCATCACCCTGGCAAAGACCACCAGATTCATCGCGAAGTAATGGAACACCTCGACCTGGACAACAACCCGAGAGAAGAATGGACTGGACAGCATATCTGAGCCAGAAAAGGAATAACAATTAGTTTGCCGCCAAAAAGGTCTCATATCCCTACTTCAACGTCTAATATTACGGGCAGCTGTTTATATTTTGGCCATGTATTTTATATGATTATTAACTATTTATAAAGAAAATTTATATAAACTCAAATATTTTACTGTAATGCCAACAATATGTATCTGTGTCCCGTATGGAATGTTTTACAGCTCGGTTTTTGTATCTGGGATAATCTTCTCCAATGTAATTTCGAAGTGAAGGAAGGCGTTGCCGGGAATCCTTGGCGGGCGTCCCTTCTCTCCGTAACCTAAGGACATGTTTTCATAAATAGAGCAAATATCGGCTAACCAAGCTCCGATGGGATGATGACTTTTCTCCTCTCTCCTTCGCACATTCCATCCATGGCGATTTCCATTCCTTGGATAACTTGGCCTTGTCCCTTCTTGAAAATGAAAGGTTTATTCCTGCTCCAGCTAGAATCCACAAAGGTTCCATCTTCTAAGTGGAGGGTGTATTGTTGATGAATTGTGTCTCCCACGTTGGCCTTGATGCATTCTTCCTCGGGAATTTCATGGATAACCTAGGATTCCGTACTATTGTTTTATGGCAGTAATTACGTGAATGTGGACACCCTCGTCAGTGATCCATTTGCCACCGGGGCGTGGTCGGAAGATGCTTTTGAGCTCTACAAAGTAATAGAGGGTGTCTCCTTGCTGAAACGGAAGTTTTTGACATAATATGGAAATCATACCGATGCTCCGTCGTCAAATCCTTCCTCAGGAGGGATAACTACCTTTCTTTGCTCACCAACGCACATTCCTTCCATAGCTACATCCATTCCGGAGATTACTTCTCCTCTTCCAAGAACAAAGGTAAATCTTAAAGAATTTTGACTATATTCCAGTGATTCCTACGGTTTCTGTCCAAAATTACTGCCAACAACTTTTCCATCTTTATTGGTGAGTTTGTAGAATTGCTCTAGAGTATCGCCGGATTCCGACTGGATTTTGCACTTGGATTCTAAACAAGTTGTAATATTCTAGCTGTAGGACGCCCTTACCCGGTATTTTCTTGATAATCTCAATCTTTACGCCTTCATCCGTTGTCCAAGAACGTTGCTGTGCAGCAGCCAACCCGATAAGGAGCAGGAGGAGAAGCATTTCGGTTAATTACTGCAATCATTTTTTGTGTCTTTTTTCTTATCAGTGTTGAAAGGTTTAGAAGCTTGTAAATTGATTATTTTTTTGCCCTTACTATCACACCCAACAGTGATAAGGAGTTCAGCGGCTAGCTTGCGTGTCACTCCATCTTTTCACTACGTCCTTGGTGGGCATGTCTGCTTTTTAAACAGCGCCCCTCTTCAAAAGATTGTTTGAAAAAGGATTTTTTTGACTAGAGCATTCTATTATGATTAAAATGTACCTTCTAACCAATGGTAAGAATCCGCATTAGAGGATTCCCTAGAGCTTCATCTACTTTCCATTGCGGTTAATGTTCCTCATAGAAAACACTGCCACGCCAAGAGAACTGTCCTTTGTTTGGCAGCAAGCCAGGGCGCGAGTTTTAGAGGACGCGGGCGGGTCAACCAACTGTTTGAATTTGGCGGGCTCCTAGCGCACACCCCTCGACAGATTTTTATCTCCTAAAATTCCTACCATCTTCGTCTACAGTTAGCCACATTTTCCAAATCGTAAGTCGTAAGAATCGTAAGAATTCCCACGAACGTAAAAAATGAGAGAACCGTTTGAAGGCTCTCACGCGGCCTTCTCTCCCCGCAGCCATTTTCTTTCAATTGATTGCGATTGGGCCGGTCAATGCCACAAACTCTCGCCTATCCCTACTCTCCGACTTTTACGAATGTCGTCAACTGGCGTCATCCCACTTTGTAACCTAGACTAAAACTTCAGTAGTACTATCCCCTAGGTATCGTGGGGTGGCGCTTCCGCCCACCCCCATTTTTCATTGGCGCCTGCGCAATGGGAAAGCCAATCTCCGGGTCTATGGATGGCGCCAACCGTCACCAAACCCCCATAAATATGAGCCATAATCCTCGAAGGAAGTGGGAACTGTTGAAACTTTTAGGAAGCTTTCACCGGGTCCCATTCCTTGGAGGAGATCGGCTCCTCTCCCCTATTTAACTAGGTTTACTAACAAGGAACGGGACTGCCCTACTCCTTGGGGCCTTGACGTGCGGTGGAACTTTTGCAGCTTTCACCGGTACATCACTGCCCAGAGGATACGGTTTATACCCGAAATTAATTGCTAACTTCTTTTAAAAGAAGACGGAATGTCGCCTCTTTGAAAACCGTCAGAGTTCATTTCCTGCAGTGATAAGAAACTTGAAAGGTAAGGACTGACACTGCCAGGCATACTTTTTATCAAAGAAGACAATGGTCTCTGCAACATACTTCAAGGGACAGGGAAAGTGGTAAAAGGTTAGAGGATGTTCCCAATTTTTGGAAATTTAGATCGACGCGTAAGGCTACACGTGGAAGAAACCGGTAATTACCGTCTGCACTACAAGGTTGCAGTACGGTTGGAACTGAAGATAGACAAACTGCCAGGCTGGACAATTGGGAAAGACGGTAAAAGGATAAAGAAGTTGAACAAGCATTGTGGTGGCTCTCATTAGGCCAGCGATAGACGACGGATCGATGTTCAAGGACAGCGAGACTGACCCACTTCCAATCTCGACTTGAGATCCTTCGGACAAGAAAACCTACCAAAAAAAAAGAAGTTCATTGATTACAAAATGGGTTAACATGGATATCATTTGACTTAGATCTCAGGTTGAGGGGTAGGAGCAGTTGTGGGTGGCTCCTCAGTAGGGAGATTCAGCTGCGGAACACGAAGATTCTGCATCAAAGGAGCCTCAAGGACATCCTCCTCCATCATATAATTCTTGACCATGAATGTGAATTCTTCGTAGTCAAGGAGACCGTTGCCATCGACATCGGCCTGTAATGGGGACATAAAATTTGGGAATATAATAGTGACCTCGGCGAATATTTCGTCCACGACTGATGGGTCAGTTATATCCCCGACTTCGCGAAGAATGTACTGGAAGTCCTTCTTAGAAACTACGCCAGATTCACTCTATAATTTCCACGTATATATTTAGATACCCGCAACATACTCTATCAAATATCTGGAAGCATTGTTGAGTAACCTCGCTCCAGTTGCACTTTTTCGTGTATAATCGCCGCATAACCACACAAAACTCGTCGAAATCAATTTGATGATTGCCGCGCTGGTCTACTTCATCGATAATCTTGTCCAGCTCCTCTCTTGTTAGGTCTAGTCCGAGGTTATGAATAGCTGCGTCAAGCTCATCGCAGGCAATTGCCCCACTTCTATCTAAAATCTGCTGACCTCGGGGCCATTTAAAGAAGTTCAACCTGCGTCAAACATATTAAAAACTTGGCGATATTCATCAAGTTCATCTTCACTGTATCCGACAAGTGCTTGTTTTAGAAGGGGAGACCGAGGACCAGAAGCATTGGACCCTTCTCCGCGATCGGAATGCAGCTTGTTCTGAAAATATACGCATGTTAACAATACAAAAAATACTGACTTTATCATTATTTCCTTTAGAAATATTAAAACAATTATTGGATACGGCTAATTTAAATTCTGAGCTAATTTTCAACTTTCGAAATGACATTAAATGACGCAGCAGAAACGCTCAGGGGAAAATAGAAGAGCAGACGAGAATTAACAAACGTCATTGGAACCTACCTCCTCGCTGCTGCTGAGAGATTCATCTTCGGAACTATCCATTCCATGGGGAGGTAATAGACCCCGGGACTTTCCAGCTGCTAATGCGCTTAGCAACAAGCAAGACAAAAGAATTTTACCCTTGCGCATTTAAAAAAGAACTTACGCGGATAACTTCGATCATGTTGTGGGATCCTTTCTGGGCAACTCCCCGATCATGGCTCTTGTTACGAGACAGCTTTGGCTGCCGCGCCGAAAGCGTGGTGGAATATTCTGAAGTGCGCCTCGTGTCGGATCTGGAAGCCATACATAAAAATTATGAAAAAGAATAACAGCGGATAAGTCAGCCGACTATCTGCCAAAGTGCAACATGGACATGCATATATAATACTGGTGGCTGGGTTCACCTCTAAGGGGGACCCAATTTGAAGCAATTATGGCTTTCCCGAAAGTGCAAAAGATGGCTTAGTCTACCCATTATATTAAAATAAATTAAAGAGGATTAATAGATAGACCTTGTTCTTCGAACCGCGTCGCTTGAAGGATTAGACATCTTCAATCGCAAACAAGTACCCTTGTCTCGACGACAGACACCAGTCAAAATGGAAAGGGCTCTCCAGGTGGTTGAAATGGGACCCTTGAACAACATTGTTATTGCTTATGAAAATGGTTGTTATGAGTACATGGTTAACTCCCTGGGTTATATGACAAATATGTTTAGCAGAGGGAGGAAATACAAGATAATTATATTAATCAGAAAATTAATTCCAGCGAAAAGGAAATGAGCTTTACCTGGGCATAATATGAGAGGTAAATTAAGTCGCACAACGTCAGATATCAAGGGAACAATCCTAGCTCATTTCCTAGCGACACATCGGGGCTGGCCAGATAATTAGCGCGGCCGATTTGAAACTCCTGGACCCAGAGGTGGGTGATTTTGCGGCTCAGCGACTCACTCCAACTACAATCAATATGGCACTGACAATCAACAAAGTGGTCTTTCGAAGAAAAGCTGCTCCAAATAAGAAGTGGGGGGGATAATGCCAGGCAGCCCGTGTGAGAAGAACCCTGGCAGAATTTTTGCCTGAGAATAATAAGATACCCGGCAATTTATGATAACAGCTAACAATAGATATAATTGGCTATGTGATGTTTGTCAGAATCTTACTGTACTTTCCACTCTTTGATGTAAACAAGATAATCCACAAAAATAGAAAAATCCTTACCCACGTGTTCTTTGAGTTCTTTCGGTGGAGGAAGGCGATGTGCTTGAGTCGATGTGTTTCAAAGACTTGAGGATACGTTGCATTTTCGGACTATAATCCAATCCAAGAAAGGAGAGAGATAAGGGAGAGATACGTCGGCCACGAATGGGCAGGTGGATTACCAGACTAAATGTGAGCCAGCTGCTGGTTGGAGAGCTGCGGATAATATCCCTGAGGATGTCACAATATCTGATTACTCTCGTATGGCTGACTGTCAAAGGTTGTGCTTATATAAGCGGATAGGATGATATAGACTCTGTTGCGGATATTTTTAGGAAATCCGGAAAGAGGCAGAACCTCGTCAGAAAGCGGGTATTGTTATAATTTCCAATGGGAGAGAATGTAAATTGCTGGCAGCATACGTCAGGAACACATTTCAATTATCTACCATACAAATCGAAACCTTTTATTCGGCGTAGCAAATACTAATAACTATATATGGTGAAAGGATTCAAAGCGCAGAGAAAGATATATACTGACGTCGAAGATTTGCAGAAAACTTACAATTCAATACTTCAAATGACTCGCTGATCCAGAATTTCTCCTTGACAAACAGCATCCACGTCAGAGGACGTCAGCGGCACTTGGAGATTTTTAGCTGGCTTCTTCTCCTCAAAATAAACTGTATAGTTCCGCTACTTCCTGGCGTTTGTTATTGTATTTATAGAATTTTCCTAATTATTTTCAATAAATCCAATTATTTACACCTTGCTGAACGTGTACGTCTGTCGATTTCCATGTTTTACTTCCAACATTTATCCTTTACAAAGTTTCTTAAATAAAGAAAGTTTACTTTTACTGTAATAATCTCGACGGATAGCAATTTAGCGCGAGAAACGGCTGCGATGCCATTTTCCGTGAGATAAGAACCCCAATTTATGAAATTTCTAAAAAAAATATAACATTTCGAGGGAATTTTGAATCTAAATAAACCTCCAATATTTAGGGCTGCAGCCGCCCAATTGTTTCATTAAGGGCAAATGGCGTCATCGAGAAAATCACCGCTCACGTACCCGTCCTTAACGTGAGATCCTGGAAGCTCGCTTTTTCCTGTATTTCGCGTTTATTTGGGGGCCAAAGCGTCGTTTTACATTCTAATCTGATAGATTAGCTTCTTTTCCGCTTCCGAGAAAAACCTGTTTTTGTAAATATCCCGAAAAAATTACTTTGCTGTTTACATATGAATCATACTGCCTTCTGCAACAGTTTCTAACAATATTTATGTCTCGAAGTTATACAAAACACATTAAAAATTCTTGTATTCTTTCTATTTTGTTTGAAATCAGTACAACTTCGTCTTTCCTCACCCTTTGTACTATTTTCCAATTGAGCTGTTCTTGATCTTTGATGTCACTTAATCTTCGCCAAAAGACTAAATCTCTATTATATACATATTATTTCATTAGTTAATTGATGTTTTTCAGGTAATTTTCCGTGTAAAGAAAATACGGGAGCCACAAACGTGTGAGCTGGACACGCTGTCTACCACCATATACATCCAAGATATTTAATAAACTGTAAGAATTTTACTATATTCTTTTCTTTATTTCTCTTATTTTGATAGTCCAAAAAAAGGAATGTAAACTAGGGAGTTTGATAGCCGGGTATAATTGGATGAGCTGTAGAAAAAAAACGACCATCCACCAATGTAAAATTTTCCCACAACATCCCTGCGGAGAAATTCACGGCGAAAGATCAAGCCTATTTGTCCAAAAATCCCCAAAAGGCCTAAAGAATCGCCTATTGGTCAATTGTTTCATTAGGGGCGTGCCATATTCTGTATCCCCCTGTCCCCTTGGTATGACTCAGTAGACTGTCTGATGCTTAACCCGCTAGACGACCCCGAATACGATTACCATGGTGTACAGTGCTTCTACGAAGTGTGTTTGATTGTGAAAGAACCTCTGCGCGTAATTATTACTCTTTTTACTGTGAGAAATATAATTTTAGAGGGAGGGAATGCCCGACACTCAGTATTTGGGGGTAAGTCAGCCTATTTCACTTGCTTATCCCGATGATGTGGATCTGCGATTAACAGAAGATGTAGGTTTCCTTAATTTTTTTAATATTTTTATTTAATTTAGCTGAAAAAATGTCTAGAAGAGAATAATTTGTATGAAAATGAAGAGGAGCTGCAGAAAAGGATTGATGTCTTGTGTCGGATGACTACCATTGTAAAGGAATTTATCCGGGCTATTTCAAAGCAGAAACTTGTTAGTTTACACTATTCGTTATTATAAATTTTTAGCCTCAAAATGAAGGAGAAGAAATCGAATGCGGCGGAAAATTATTCACTTTTGGATCATATCGGCTTGGTGTCCATAATAGAGGAGCTGATATTGATACTCTTCTCGTAGCTCCTCGACATGTCGAACGCCGAGACTTCTTCACAGTTTTCTACGATATGCTGGCCAATGTGAGATTTATCTTATAGTTTTTCTATGTTGTTCTTTAGGACCCAGACGTAACAGAGCTGCATAGAGTCGAGGATGCCTTCGTTCCTGTAATAAAATTGCAGTATTGTGGTATCGAATTGGATATATTGTTTGCCCGATTGGCGCTGAAAGTTATCCCAGACGATCAATCTCTTCAGGACGATAATCTACTAAAAAACTTGGATGATAAGAGCATTCGCTCCCTTAATGGTTAATTCTCTTGGCTGCAACATTATTCCGCTTTTAGGATCCCGAGTAGCACACGAAATCTTGAATTCCGTCCCCGATCAGGGCACTTATGTTGTAGTTCTTCGGGCAATTAAATTCTGGGCAAAGCAGCATGGTGTCTATTCTAACGTGCTTGGTAAGAACTTATCGTTTGAGCATGAACAGATGGTCTTTAGGATATTTTGGTGGTATCACATGGGCTATCTTGGCTGCCAGGATCTGTCAACTTTATCCAAATGCTGCTCCTTCGAAATTGATCCAGAAATTCTTTTATGTCTTCAAGCAGTGGTCAGTTATCATTGATTGTTCCTCAGATTCAAACCCTTTTGCGTCTAAAAACTGCGGCGCATCCTGTGTTAGTTACAGTCACCCTCTCTTGGGGTCGAGGAGACCCGCGACATTTTCCAACCAAAAACGGCGAGGTTATGCAAACACAGACAAAAACAAATGTCACTGATGAATAAGAATAACGTAAACTATGGGAAAATAATGACAATGCGTGGGATAAACAGCAAGAGGACGGCAATAAAATGGTGAACAACTATGGAGACTGTCAGAATACTTTCGATAGATAGAGATTTTCAGGCAATGGCCATCTCCCGTTTTCTTGAAGGATATCGTCGCTCGATCAGATTTCAGCTCAACTTTAAAGGACATGGTTTGGGATCCTAGAATCCGCATCCTGGACAGGTTGCGTTCTGTTTACATGATTATTTTACAATTTTAGACACCATTTAATGCCTATAATAACTCCCGCTTTCCCTGAACAAAATTCAACTTTCAATGTGACCAATTCCTCAAAGAAAGTTATTGTGACTGAGTTGGAGGAAGCTGCCAGTATTACGGATGAAATTTTTATTGGAAAAAGCACATGGGAAAAACTTTTTGAGCCTGTCAACTTCTTCACAAAATATAAACATTTTGTTTGTGAGTTTTTACCCTAGTTGTATTTTTGAACCATTATTTTAGGTGTCCTCTGCGCTGCTAAAGATGCCACCGACCATTTGAACTACGTCGGATTTATTGAATCTAAACTTCGGCATCTTACGGCTGCATTGGAGAAACATGAAGCGGTTCTCTGTTGCCAAACGGATACGAAACAGTTCAAACCAATTAATTTGGAGATGTTCCGTATAGGATACGAGTAAGAAATTTGTACCGTTGTATACAATTATTTTAGAAACCCCGTTACAAACTTATGGTTTGTTGGCTTGGAGTTGGACGCATCTCTGGCTAAGGCTTTAGATTTGACCAACGAGATTACTACTTTTATTACCTATGTGGTTGCGCAGCAACAACAATTTCCGGATAAGTACAACGAGGATATGAAGGTAGGGTGCTTTATATAAATTTTACACTGAATGTGGTTATAGATTGAAGTCAAGTATGTTTCTCAGAGGGATATCAAGTTATATCTGAAGAGAGATGATTTCCTTTATGGAAGGAGATATGTTAGGAAGGAGAAGAAGCCAATCCTTTCTCGGCAGTCATCCAATACGGATAAGTTGACAACTCCGGTAGGAAATTGGCTATTTTACAAGTGTACATGTTTTTAGGCGTCTTCTCAAAACTCATTGGCCACTTCTAATAATAGTCAGGATGGTCCCGCTCCAATTTCTCCTATTCCCATGGACACTACCATGGAGGTATCTGCCACAGAAATAAACGCACCCCAGGCTACAAATGAGGTAAGAAAGGCAACACACACAGAGCACAATTTTCATTTATTGGTGGTTGAAATGAACGACGATGCGAAGCCGATCTTCAGCTTCGGATCTGAGACTGCGACCTTCCCAGAGGTTTGTGGTCTTTTCGAGTAGTCCTTGAAATGTCTTTTGATTATCTATTCACGCGATGCACGTAATGTTCATGGTCGTAGGTGATCTCTCTGATTATTTCCGTTTCTGTTTTTATTTCACTTTTTCCAGAACGAAGGACAGAAACTCATGGAAACTGAACAGCCGGTGAAACCTGTACTTCAAGAGACGGTGAATATAATAATATTATTAAATGTATATGAATATTTCAGTTCAACAGTCTTCCAAAGATTGAGATCTCATCCGACGAAGATTTGAAAAGTGTACAGCCCGGAATTAAGAGGGCCATAGAGGGTGAAGTTGCAGAGGAGCCAGCTGAGAAGCATCCTCGTCCGGACGTGACCGTGTCCTAATAAGTTTCGGTTTTCAGAAAGCCGCTAATGTACAGTATTTGAGCTTTTTATGTAGGCATAGCTTCCCGCTCCTTTAGTTCTATCGAGCTTTCCTATCGTACTGTTTTTTCTATGTCAAGGGTATATGCTGTAGAACAACTTCTGTCTCTATTTAACGAGTAAGGCTTTGTATCTCAAAGAAGCCGGTATACTATTTTTCCACGTACTGTATTTATTAATCAAAATAGTTTTCTCAAAATGTTTTAAACATTGTAGTATTATTTCACTTTTCTTAATAAAAATCAATCAGAAACAGATTTGTTTTAAAAAAGCGAAGACGATATAAAAGCCGTGATATTGGCTGCTTCCCAAGACACAAAAACATCTGCGACCCCGGCCGATTGTCATTTCATCTCTATTGTTCCCCTCTCGACCATCTCCGCAAATTATCCTCAAAGTGTGAACGTATGCACAAACTTGAGTTGGGTGAGATGCATCTCCACTTGTGTTTGCTGGCGTGTTCAAGCTTTAAAGAAAGGAAGACTTACTCACCGGAAAAACAAACAGAGATTGGAAAATATCTCCTACTCATCACACCTTTCGTATCTTCTACTAGCCCACCACCTCCGCTCGTGGCAGCTGTGGACGGTATGAAATAAATTATAGGAAACCAGTTCCAGCTGTTGCTTCTGAACACTGGCTTCCTATTCTTTGATTATCCACCCACAATCCTCTGGTCAAGTGTCAATGACTCCTTATATTTGTAGTATGACACAGACCCCTCTTGTGTCCTCGTCCTAGGTCGCCGACTAATTAACCTAACTCTTCCAAATTGGGCACCGTTCAATCGATTGTACTCATGTTGACCCAATATCGTTCACTCACGCGGGCCGTTTAATAACTCCACTTCATTCAAGTTTCTTATTAATTTCCTTTTTTTCGCCGTAGCTTTTTCAAACTTTCACTTTAGGGCGCGCTTGCAAAGCGCCGCGAATTTGAAATTCTCAAGGCTAGAATCAAGTGGTGTTCCGCGTTCGAAGAACTCCACCATGGTGGAGAAAATACAGGTAGCTTTACTCATTTTTCTATTATGAGGCTATTTCAGTCAGATGCAGAATATAACTTCTATATACTGGGACAACATAAGCAAGGGAAAGTGACATCCACCTTTGGCAGAAAGAAGCTGAATATAAATGAGGTATAGTCTTTTTGAAGCCAAAAAAATATTGATTTTTGCAGATTTCTACAGCTACTATCCTAGCCCGATATAAACATGAAAACAAAGTGATGGAGACGGTGATTCCCAAGGTTCCTTTGTGAGTTATCTTGTCCTTAGTTAACCCGCAGTTCCCATTGCCGTAACCTCAATTGTTTAGATTTCTGTGGGATGCATTTAATTGTCTGAACACTAGTGGCTCTTTAAACAATGAAATCTTCCGGAAGAGTGGGTCTACTAAAAGGATTACGGACTTCTTTAATCAAAATCCGGTAAGCACAATAAAAATTTCAAATTTGTCCATTTTAGACCATTTTTGCTAGAGGATCGAATTTTGATGGGCTGAATCATTTGGACATTGGCACATTGATGAAAGATTTTCTGAGAGAACGTCAAGAACCGTTGTTCACCTCAGGCGATCAATTACTTCATGAACTTGAGCTTCTGACAAAGCGAAGAGTGGGAATACAATTCGACACGGATCAATACCCAGAATTTTCTACATTGCTCTTCATTTTGAAAGTTCTGCATTGGGTAAGTCATGCTCTTTATTTGTAAATTTTACATACTTTAGATGTGCTTAAAAGATGAATCTGGCCGTATGACACCAACAAACATGGCTGTCTACTTCAATCCCATATTCATCCACAATCAATTGAAAGAATCTAGAGATTTGAAGAAGGGTAAAGGCAATAATTATGAGAAGAAGGACACTGGAAAGGTAGGAATATTGATGCTTGTCAACAAACGACTGTTTCAGATGGCTGAGATGCAAAAAGACAGAGTACAGCGAGACATAACTATCTTGGCAGCGCTGATATCCCAGAGTCAACATCTTGTGGTGAAATCAGGATTGGCTGGCAGATACAGGTGGGTATTTGTATTTTATTTTAATGGAATTTTCTAGGTCGAATAGTATTACACCAGGTGTATCCGTTCGAGACGATGACGGCAGAAGATCGAGCTCAGTCATCGGTCGATTAATGAAATACGTAGGCAAGGACAAAGTTCCGGTATATTACTAAGTATATGTGTCACATCCACAATTTAGAAAGTGACGGCCATTCCACTCTCTTTCCTTGTCAGTAAGGAATTTACCCCAGAAGGCAGGCAATCGCGTCCACGGACCAGAAGAACTCCCAATTCTGCCAAGAGCACCAGTGTTCGAACCCTTGTTGATCGCCAAATTTCTCAAGCATCGCTACCTTCCACACCGGTTACTTCTCAAGATATCCACATCAGGCCTCATTTCACCAATAAATCTAGTGAAAAAGTGCCTAGAATGAGGGATGAGGAACGCGTCAAGGATCTGGTCAGTGGAGATTTCTAGCAAATATTTAATATATTTAGATGGAGGCACGGAAACATCTCGATTTTGCAGAAATTGAAGTAGCTACCAACTTGGAAGGTCAGCCTGAACCCAATGAGAAATCGGTAAGATTCATAAGATACCTTAAAAATTTTTATAGACCCCTTTAAATGAGCTGCTTAGTTCCCTTCAAGAATCGGTGGAGAAATTGAATTCTACTCCTGTTCCAAAATCTCCTGAAGATACGTCAGTAACTTTTATGAAAAGTCCATCACCTGTTGGAGTAACAAAGTGCGCTTCTCCTGAAGTTGTGGTGCAGGATCTGATTGACAGTCTGTGTGAAGAAGAACACGAGGTAGGCTAAGCAACTTTGCTTTAAAAATTAAATTCAGCTGAGCAATATTTGCGAAGAAATCGAGGCATCTAACACTGTCATCGAATCGTTTAGAAAAGAGGTAAAGGATCAAGGATGTTCTCCATTTCGTTTCTCCCCAAAAGCGCTGTCACCTGAGGTATTGCCTCATTTTTAAATATTAGCAATTGTGTACAGTTCAAGATACCAACTCTGAGGGAACCACCTCCTCCAGTTGACAGACATAGCCCGATGAAAAAGGCTAAAAGTCCTCCTCGGATAGTTGCATCTCCTAGCAAAGTACCGGCAAGTCCGCTAAGTTGTCGAACAGCTTCCGGTGGCTGGGATTGGAAAGCCCATGTTTTACATTCTTCTACACGTGAGGTAAAACTTTAACATATTTTTAAAATTATCGTCACAGGAATTGGATGCTCATTTCAAGGAAAATTTCCCGACACATAGACCATCCATAGCTATGCTGACGACATATAAGCGAGTTACCACCAATGTTGCCCGGTTGGAAAAGAACAGAGAAGTAAACTCAAAAATATTATGTTTTTAATATGAAATATATCAGGAAGAGAAAGAAGTTACGGCTCGCACATCTCTATCTCGTGGCCGGGAGTCATTGTCCCGTAGAGTTTCCTCTGGATCCAAATCTTTCACTAAAGAATCGGAGGGGTTTAAAGCGTAACCTTGCTTATCATCTGAAATATATTTCTTCAGCCCATTTTTGCCTAAATCAAAGTCTGCTGGATCAGCACCAACCGGACTGCCTATAAGGCCATTGGGAGATAAATCATCCTCTCAAAATGTGTAAGTCAGTTTGCCAGCAATTTACAGAAGATCTTTAGATTCGCGGTCCCAAGATTCCCAAGCATGAGAAATAAATATTCGAGGAAATCTGAGGATCACGGCAGTCACAGTCATACCTGTCGACAATTTAAAGATCCCAATGTCCCTAGCTACGCAGCTTCTACCTTTTCATCAGCACAACATTCAATTCTCCGGTAACGTCTTTTATTTCCTAGTAATGTTAATATTAGCCCTATACCTGACGCCCTGTCTTCTGCTGATTTCCACAGAGGTCCATCTAGCGTTGTCTCACCCAGAAGAAAAAGTCATGGGGCCCACATCCCATTTTCAACTGCTCAAGAACGAGCAGAAACAGCTCTTCCAACCCTAGATGACCTCACCAGCTTGATCTCCAAGATGTCTGTCAGCTCCCTTCATTCTAGCAATTCCGAGAAGGAAAATAACTGACACAGTGACACATTGCCCTTTCTTTTATCTTAAATAATATCGCATCATGAATCATATCTCCTACTCATCTAGCTGCCCTTTCTGTATTGTGCCTATGAATTGGTTATCATTGACACTTTCTGTTTTAACCGCCGGTTTTGAATTTCGCTATCTTTCTTTACAATAAAATTTCGTATATATACTGGTTTTCTTTATACGTCTTAAACAGGCTTGATTACTTTATTCCTTTAAAATAATCGGATTCTAAGAATGGGTAAAAAAATAAACGGAGTCATATAGATCGGGCAGATAGAACGGGTCCCGACGCGAAAAGCTGTCAACGAGTCCCGCTCATCCTGCCCGCTTTCTCACTCTATTGTGAAAGCGTTTCGGAAAGCGCCGCGTTTGCAATTTCCTCTCGCGTTATAGTATTATTAAATATATAGGGCAGTAGAAGATCATAATTTTAGATGTCTACCGACGTATTTTGCCCTATTCATCCTGGTGTTCACTTGGTTGAAGATCATAGGGCTGGGGATGTCATTTGTCCCGAATGTGGCCTTGTTGTTGGAGACAGGTACGTTTCTATCTCTTTTCATGGTTTCCCTATTTTAAAATACATCTATAGTGCTCGTAAAATATTATTTTACCCACGGGGTGATCGATCTTCTGCGAAAAACCCGCCTTTTGATAATTTCTTATCACCCAAACATAACTTATGAAATGTTTTACAAAATACTGAATTATTTTTCAGACTAGTTGACGTTGGAACTGAATGGAGATCGTTTTCAAATGAGCGCAGTGGAAATGATCCTTCGCGTGTTGGGGCTCCTGAAAATCCCCTGCTCTCTGGCAGTGATCTCTCCACAAGCATTGCTGTCGGATTCGGAGCTTCTGATGGTGATCACAGTCTTCAAAATGCCCAGAGGAAGAACATGAACAACACGGATAGGCAGATGACGCAAGCCATCGGTGTCATCCGCGACATGTCCGAGAGAATTCATCTCACTAAAAGCATCCAGGTAGGAAGATCAATATATTTAAGTAGTTTACAATCTTCTTAGGATCTCGCCGCGAAGACGTTTAAAGATGTCCTGGATAGTAAGGCTCTCAAGGGTAAAAATGCCGAGGCACAGGCCGCTGCTTGTCTCTACATTGCTTGTCGTAAAGAGGGAGTACCCCGTACATTTAAAGGTAATACTTCTTTACCACTAAAGAGCCCATATTTTGCAGAAATCGTCGCTGTTTCTCGCGTGTCCAAGAAAGAAATTGGAAGATGCTTTAAATTGATCATCAAATCTTTGGAAACAAACTTGGACCAAATCACTTCCGAGAATTTTATGTCTCGATTCTGCGGAAATCTTGCTTTGCCGGCCAAGATCCAGGTAAAAAATTAATCCGAACTAGTACAATTATGTAACTACAGGCAGCCGCTACTCAAATTGCCAAAAAAGCTGTCGATATGGATCTTGTCGCTGGGTTAGTTTTTTATTTTCCCAATATATTCATTTTTAGACGTTCCCCTATTTCCATTGCTGCAGCGGCTATTTACATGGCTTCGCAGGCATCTGGAGAGAAGCGCACAGCTAAAGGTAGGAATTTTCTGCAATATTTTTTAAATTTGATGTTTTTAGATATTGGTGA
Organism: Oscheius sp. DF5033; assembly: GCA_964036215.1. Classification (NCBI taxonomy): domain Eukaryota; kingdom Metazoa; phylum Nematoda; class Chromadorea; order Rhabditida; family Rhabditidae; genus Oscheius; species Oscheius sp. DF5033. Next base: position 6,580,696 of record OZ038413.1, read on the forward strand.
CATTGCTGGAGCAGCCGAAGTCACTGTCAAGCAGACTTACAAGCTGCTCCTTCCAAGGGCTAATGAACTCTTCCCCAAGGATTTCCAATTCGTGACTCCTATCACGCAACTCCCCACTTCTTAATTCCCCTTTCTTATCAAACAAGACATTCATTAAAAAACCAAAAAACTCAAAAAAATACGAGTATTATTATACATAAAAAAATCCCAGTGTATTTCAAAATAAACTTAGTCAGCTGGATGAATCTCCGTAATTTCTGTCTTAAGCTTATCCATTAGACTTTTTCTAGCAGCTAGATCGGGATTTGCTCCACGAATTGCCCCTAAATATCTATAAAATTAATAAAAAAAACTTGCCTCGAGCTGCCTTGGCAGTCCGTGGTCGTTCTTGGGCAACCCGTGTAGTTATTTCCTGAATAGATTCATAATTATTTTTTGTATCCTGTGTATTGTATGCATTCCGCACTGTTGTTTAAAAAATAAACGTGTAAGACCTCAATAACCTACGTGTAAATGTTTCTCTCGTTCCTGTTGCTTCATTTCGAGAAGTTTATCCCGTTGTTGTTTCAAGTACTGCCGTCTGGCTTCTACATCTGCTGTACTCAATCGCTCTGTCTCTGTCAAAAGGGCCTGAAACCTTATATTGCCCAGCAAAAAAACAAAGTTTACATTGACGTCATGAATATTCCTCCGCCTTGGTCCATGTTCCATTCCAGGACTTTCCGGTCGCGGAGGTTTCGGAGCCTCAAGTGGTGTCGGTGGTTTATTTGGAAGCGAAGGCTGCAAAAGTAGATGAAGTAGATTAATGTAATTACTCGGCGGATGTCATTCAACGGAACTCTAGCTGCAGGTATTGGGGCACCCCTTCCAAGGGAACTTTTTCTTTTAGCGGAAGCAGCACGACTCTCTCCCACGTCGTTTTCTCTGAATCTTAAATCTAGATCTCAATGGAATTGCAAATATTACCGTTTTTCGGTTCCTCCACTTCTACTAGGAGTTATAGCTCGACTTCTACTTGCCGATTCACTTCGTTTTACCATAGGAGGAGGCTTTTTTACTTCGATCTGCTCCATATTAATCATACCAATCTTCTCCAATTTCATCGCGGGTGTCAATTCTTTGGTTACTGCTTGATGTCTTGTTTCTGCTGTTTTCACCGTCTCTACAGTATCTTCCACAGGAAGAATATTCTGAACTTTCCATGTTTGTCCACAAAATTTTTTACCAAAACTTTATCGCCAATTGCATTTTCCATCAGCTGAGATTCTTTGGTAACCTGCTCCTCGATCCGTTGTCTTTCTTCTTGTCCTGATTTGGCCATGAGTTGCAGCTCGGTTTTGAAGTTTGCTGCTTTTTCAGCGTCGAAGTCCTCCTTGCTCTGTCTATAACCCACAGTAACTTGACATTGAAGGCGTCACCTCAAAACTGAGACGAGAACATAGCGCTCAGTATCTTCTGCAGACATGTTTTCTTTGTGTTTCAAAGATTCGCCTTCCTGGAGCATTAGAACTTGAGGAATAACGCCACAGAGATACTAAATTACCCATTACATGGGTCGCCTATTTTGTACCTCAATCATTTGAAGAGCCTGGAGCTGTAGCTCTAAATTCTTACGCATCATCATAGGGACAAAGATATCGAAATCTGTTGAAGCAGCAACAGGTTCTAAGTGAGCCTAAGTTCTTAAATTTCCTAGGAAAAGATCGATTGTACCCTTTGCTGCCGGCTTAGGCGCTGTTGTGAAAGTGTTCCAATGGCTTCCCGAAATTTGGGCAGCTCAATATTTACGTCTCCACAGAAACATTCGATAAGAGTGGTGACCAGACCATTGAATTCTTTGAAACAGGTGTAATATTCTGGCAAAGCTTGTTCGCCATAAGCACGGTCAAAGACTAAGAATGTTTTTTTGGGAGATGATGGCTTTTGACCTACTTGTTGACTTCTGTTCAATGAAGGTAGCAACTGGCAAGGCCCAAATGGAAGAGCTGAGGAAGTCAAAGAACTTGCTGAGGATTTGCTTAGGAGTAAGCTCCTTGCGGCTACTAGAACGACGGCGAAGCATTTTAAAGCAGACTCAGAGCACAATGAAGTAGCAATACGTTGTCAGGACGACGAGGGAGACGCAGGGCTTCACGTCGCCACTCACACGACCTCTTTGTGGCAGGTGATGAAAGCATTCCAGTGGCAAACAAATGTATTTATTGGATGGATTATAAATTTACAATTATGGCATTGAGACGGAAAACAATTACTATACAAACATTTATCAGCTGCCAAAGACGGCGATCAGCTGAGTATTGGAATAGGAAGTGTTGCGACATCGGTCTTGTTCCGGGTGTCTGACAATAATTGTTGTTGTGCTGTACACGTGATCAGGTCTAAGGGCAAATTACTGTATGCTGATTATGCACTTACTGGACAGTGTGACGACGCATACAATAAAAGTTCCTGACGCAGAAGTAGAGAATAAGGACGACTATTGTAAAATAGGCAAACATTAATCCCCAAAAAGCGTCAGGATAAGCATCAGGATGAGGGACGTTGGGCATCCTTCGATGACTGAAAGTTGGGACGATCAATTTCGAGAAAATACTGCAGTATGATTGGGTAACTGTACTTGTATTAAATCATAGAAGGTGCAATGTTAGCAGCTTGTGCTATTCTGTACACGCGAGAATGATTGACAGAAATAGGAAAAAGCGAAAGAAATGCTCATCCGGCCCTGGTTGATTAGTCTTTTGAAAAGAGGTAAAAGAAGGCAGTGAAAAGGATTTTGTATAGGCACAAACCTCGTCAAATTGTGGCTGCTGATACCTCGGTACATTGGCTGATATCTGGTACTAAACTGAAACAATGGATTACTAGGAGATCAGTTAATCCTCAAGAACCATGGTTACCTCAACAGATTAGTAAAATTCAATGGGGTCGTACATAAAACTGCCCTTTTGATGTCTCTGCAACAATGTGATTTATGATACTGACCCGAGGATTATACAAATACCAGGAGGTATTCATCGAAACTACGCAGTACATACAATAATAATCAGTAAAAAGATTTTCTATCGAATGGCAGCTGGTATTTTTCCGGACAAACAATGGCTTATCCGTTCATCGTGAAGAGGAATAACAAATCCAAATGCATTAAGAAATGTTGTAAAAGCCTTCTAAAATCCCATCTGTTGACGCAACATTTATAAAACTTCCTGGTAGATGTTGTACTTAACGGATTCCCCTTTAGACAAAGAGAATCCCAGATGTTCAATCACTTTCCCTGAATCAGGTCGTTCTCCCGACGATTTCAAAAGCTTATCGTGGCTATAGTTCCATTGTGACAATTCCTACGAAAATGACGAGTTTTGCGCAAGCGGACACCTTTCTTGCGGCTGGACTAGCGGTCGCTGTTAGCGGCCGTTTTTAACCCGCATCTCTGGATGCTAGTCACGGAAGCGTAATGTTCACCTGCGAGGCACCTCGCCGAGAGATGGCTAACTAGACGGGTTTTTTGACCCGGCAGCCGGTCGACGCGCCCATGATAAGTTTCTCTTTATAAGCTAGCCGGGATTTTATCCCGAGGACAATAATGCCACGTTCTCTTGCCGCTCTCCTCTTGTTGGCTACAAGCTGCCAGGTTATTTGCACTCTATTCTTTGCAACATATCACTCTCTTAGGCTATCTTTTTCGGTGGCGGCAGTAGCTGCTGTTGTCAACCTCAGTGTCGTCCGGCTTGCCCTCCCCCTCCACCACCTCCCGTCTGTGGTAAGTCAATCTCAAAATCCTATAGAAATCGTGCTTCAGCTCCCCCACCTTCTTGTGGCTGTGGAGGTGGTGGCTACGCGGCTGCTCCTGTCTCGTATGCTGCTCCAGCCCCTGTCTACGCAGCTCCTGCGGCTGGAGGATACGCCGTAGCTCGTGGTAAACGTGACACTGAGCAAGCCTTTGATCCCAAATGTAATTCTGAAGTCTTGAAGAACATCATTATCAAGGTGCGTCCAAGCATGTTCTTTACATAATAATGATTCAGAATATCCACGAGAATACGGCTATGGCCAAGAGACAAATCCAAGCAGCCGCTGCTAATGAGATCGGAGGACGAGTTGATGTTATCTGCTCCAAGGGAACCTTCTCCTACATTGTTAATACTGAATTATATTGCGAGACGGCCGTAGACGGTACAACTTGCTTCGCCTTCAGGCAATCTAGCTAGATTCATTGCGATCATCGCTTTGGGTATAATAACTTTAATGACAATTTCTGTGCAATAAAACGTAGTGGTTATTACTTCCCGGCCAGTTTTAGAAGTGCTGCATAACCATAGGGAATGCAGCGGCAATCGTGGAGGGTTGCTGTTGTTGTCACTGCGAAATCTCGACACCCTCCTTTACAAAGGCCGAGACCATCAACACATTTCATCTGAATCAGATCCCAGGAGCAGCCAGAAACCTGGAAATCCACCTGCATTTTGTATTCCACACGTTTACCTGGAAATTATCCTTGTCGCCGATGAGACTCAAGTACTTTGAATGTTCATTCGGCCCGACGGGTATGTTAAACAGTCGATTCTGTTCTTCGAATGCTCCTTCGCGATCTCTGAACTCATTTCCACCACCTCGAGAGTTTTCCAATTCCCGCAATAGTAGCAGATTTGCTAGGTTATCAGCTATAAAAGGATTATCTCTGGTAGAGCAGAATTTATACTCGTTTGCACATTTATTGGATAACTGATTGGATAATTTCCACCGTATTGTGGCGCGTGATGATATGATTCATACTGGGGATAATTGTATACTGGATACTGGTGATAACTTCCCACAGATTGTACTAAAAGCAATTTGACAAAAGTACAATCCTCTCACCTGGTTGATAATAATGAATCGGTTGCTGGACAGCCAGTTGAGGTACAATCGCCTGTGGCTGGTAAAAATATACAGGTTGTGGGAAATATTGTGAACTACACAAAATAGGAAAAAGGGAGAAAACAACTAGAGGAACCATATAGACGCGAAAAAGGCGCCACTTGAGGCAAGAAACTAGGTTGCGCAAAAATATTGAGTCAATCGACCTCCAAAAATTTTAAACTTGCTGATATATTCGGAGGCTGAGGCAAAAACAACAAAGTGCAAGATCATTAGACGTTTATCTCGAAAATATTAATCCAGATGGTGTCCATATGTTCGTTTTTGCAGTGATAACTTATTCCATAATGTGTTCGTTATGCCGTTTAAAAGTCTTTAGATTACTGGGTTTCGGGGTTAAGCTCCCAACATTCATCACTATTTGGGCCTCTTCTAGTATCTAACATGGCTAATTTCTTTGTTTTTCTTTAAAAATCTGCACTTAATTTGATGACTCTGCTGCAAAACTACTATCGTCGAAAATTTCTGAATAACACACTGCTTTATGAATGCTTGTTTCCTGATCAAATCTTAAAAATTAGCTGATGTTGCCTGTGGGAACTGGTGGGTGCATAATAGGAACGTTAGACGTTCCAATATATTACCACCAGAATCAGTCTTCTATAGCTAACTCTATTTCTGCCTTCGGTGGGTTAAAGGAATCCCTTGTTTCTTCGAAAAACAACATATTTAATTAACAGGTGTTATCCAAACAAGTATAATCTGGCTTCCCAGTTTCCCATATCAAAGAGCATTAGAATGTTTGTACCTTCCCCCGAAGGAGTGGTTCGCGTGTGGGCAACCACAGACTCCCCATTACCCTGCTTAATATAGTCAAATATATCATAATTGTTTCTCAATTTCATGCTAATTCTCACGTTCGTTTACCGGCTACCATTTTTCATTTCCTTATTTTCGTCGAGCTGTGCCCACGATCACTTGCAAAATGTTCTTGGAGTTCATCCCCACAACTTCCCACGTCTGAGATCTCACCTAATTTAACTTCTAATTTTCCAAGAAACCGGCTATTTACCAGAGCATATGCTCCAATTCAATTCTACGCCAGGCAGGTCTACCCGCAGATGTACAAGTAGACAGACAGCCCACAAAGATCAATCCCCACAATCGCTGCCTTAATTTGCTAGCAATCATTTTTATGTTCGTCACGTAAAGTCTTTTGCCTCGAGTCCTTAGTTAGCATTAGTTCCTCCCACAGTTATCTACCCTCTTTTACACTCTCTCATCTTTGCTCTTCTAAAAGATCTCCACCTTCGTATAACACATTTGGTTCCAAAATGAAAATGATCTGTCTCGGAATCTGACACTTCCTCAACATTTAGCCGGTGCATTAGATGCTCCCTAGTGAGCCATTAAAACGAAACAAACCAGTTAGTCCAATGACCTGAACCCAGTTCCATTAAATCTCTGTCTACGTCGTGTTAACTTCCCATTGCCGGTTTTTTCAGAATGCAGGAGTTTATTGAACGACCCAACGGTTCTCAAGATTCTTCCGATGATTGTGGATATACTGAGCAGACTACGTTGTTTCGTTATTTTTATATCACAAGTTTTGGCTGCATTGCTTGTACAGGTTTTACCGCAGGTTTCTGTGATCTTGAGGTTTTAGGAATTTTCTCAAATCTTCTTTTGTTCTGTATTTTTACTACAAGAAGGAAACAAGGATCTAATGTGGCTTCCAATCTCTTTCAAGCAGTTCTAGCCCTTCTCGACACAATTCTTTGCATACTTTTCTTGTTGGTTTTTGTGGTCGATGTCCAAATGTTATATTGGGAGAACTACGTGAGTTGACCACAAATTTGAAAATGTCCCTCTTTCAGGAATTATTTGTAGTCTACCACTCCTACATCGTTCCAGTCTTTGGCCTTGCCAAATTAGTTCAATTTCTTATCCCATACGTACTAATTCTGGCAACTTATGAGAGATACACTTGGATAACTAAATCTACGTAAGGGATCTTTAAAACTGGCCAGGAAATATTATTAGACATCGGGTTTACTGTTTTCGACCGCAAGGAACAGCCTTCTCTCTATTTATCATAGTGATCTTCGCATTTGCCATCAGAGGAGCTGCCCTTTTTGCCAATGAAGTAGCAGAATTTGTTTGTCCGGACCCTCTTCGAACACTTGCTGTAGTCCCAAAGGAGTGGGCAAAGGTACTAACTAAGATTTATAAATATCTGACGGAATTAAGGACGGCAACTTCCAAACAATTGATAACATCTTGGTTGCAGTGTTGCAAACATTTATTCCTTTTCTTATCTTGTCTATTTTAAACGTGGTCATAGTTAAGAAACTTTATGAATATGAAAAGAGCAAAAGGAAACCGTTGGAGATTGAAGATCTTCGGAAAGTAATGGAAAACGGGTCCAGAAAAAGGGTTAGTACTATCCAAAAAGGACATGCAGTTTGATTCAGGGTGTCCTTTTGAAACATCGATCACTCAAATTACTACATTCTATCAGTTTGACTCGGCTCACTTCGGATGTTAGGAAGGCTGTCTTCACCATGGTAAACAATTTTAATATCTACGTCAATTATATTTTAGGTTGCTATTGTTTCAGCTTACATGGTATGTAATGTTCCTCACGTCATCTTGGCAATACTGGAATTGAGCAACAATCCGATACTTTACTCGTGAGAATTCCCAACGGTAAAAATACAGAATTTCAGGAGTGAGGACAAGATGTTAGCATCAGAATTTTACACCGCGCTGGCTGACACAGTGTCCATTCTGTACATGTTGTCTTCCTGTATAAGAATACTTATCTACATGAAATGTAACAAAAGTATTAGGCGCCAAATATTGCACAAGATTCGTCGTATTCCTGTGATTCCTCCATCAACAACTGTTTAATATTACTGGTATAGTCTGTCACAAAAAATGACGACATTTCAAAGGTCTAATTTTCGCTGTGGTAGAGCAAATTTACCGTTCATTTTGATTTCAAACAAGGGAAATTTGCCCGAATTGACAGTAAATCTGCCCTGTCACAGCCGAAATTAGACCTTTGAAATGTCGTCATTTTTTGTGACAGACTATATAATTTAATGAGCACATATTAATTAAATTAAATGACAAATAAATGACTAAAACTCGAAGTGATAGCTAACAAAAACGGGAGATTGTGCTAAGTTACACTGTGTTCGAATTTTGTACCTTATATTGGTAACAGAAGGCAAATGAAACTCGTAAATTTTTGACTATCCGTAAAGACACAAAGTCTCTTTTGAGTTAGTAGAAGAGAATTCTACGAAAGACGGAATTGTTGACTTGTTGTCTGAACTATGCGATGTATGTGAAACTGTTCATATCTTCTTGAGATCTTTCTATCAATCTAAAAATATTGTAAACTCTATAAAAAGAAGGACCATACCCATTCTCTAAAAGCCAATCAATTTGTGATTTGATCAATTGCTTGTGTGGAACGAACAGCCCTTTAAGAAGTTCGATGACCTCCGCCTGCAAATTAGCAGACGTGATCTTCTTTCTGCTTTTCATTATCTGAAATTTGATCTATTAAGAATAGAAAGAAAAAAATAAAACCTTTATTATGGCCTCCTGCACGCGACATTCCCTCAACGTGGTAATATCCTTATATTCGTCACCACTCTTCGGCTCCAATACTAATCTCAGTTGACCAATCAAGTTAAGTTTTCCTCTTGGTTGAAGTTGTCCATTTTTAGTCAAGCGGAAATGAAAATTAACGCTGAACTTTGATGAATCTGTCCAGTCTTTTAAATTTCTTCCATGGTCACAGTTAACCAATTGATCTTCCTTCAGGCGAGGATTGAATACAAGGGATTGTAGGGTTCTTTTCAGCTCGGTGTCTGGAAGCGCAGTGGCTGTGCGAAGTTGATCCAACGTCATGCCGGATATATTCCTGTCATTTAGTTGGAGAAGAACACAAATTTGCGCCGTTGTCGCTTCAAGATCATAGGAATTCTTCTCATTTGTTACAAAATTCAACTAAAAAGATACGAAAAATATGTGAAAAATCCTACCACGCCAAATGCCCAGTGATGCATCCAAGCTAATCGACGACTGGCGTGCAACCCTTTGTAGAATTTTTCTGCTTCCACTGTATATTCTTCCAATTCTCTTGGTAATGTGATAGGAGTCGTTTGTTCTCCACCACCTCGGCCCCAAGCAAAACTGTTCAGAACTTTTAAATTTACCAAAGCTGAAAAATTAAGTGAATGAAACGTTATTACTCTTACAAGCAGAAACAGATCCTTCCCGCTCTTCCAAAAAATTCTTAAATTGCGTATTTGTGCCTTTGTTGACATCGACGTCTTGCAACATTCTGGCTAGTTTATGGATATGCTCGTGGGGCATTCCTTTCTCCTGAAAATGATTTTACACAAAATTAGGAGGATACAAACCCGTAGTCGGGTAACCATCAAGTCTTCTTTTTCTCTGTCACTGGATATGTCTAAAATTAACCGACGAGAGAGATGAGATCGATAAAAGCGCATGAATACATCCTTATTATCAACATATTTTAACACAAGGAGCTAAAAATCATAATGAATATTACAGAAATGTTTTCGAACACTTACAACTTCTTCCAGACGAGAATCTACCTCTTCTGATCTCATTCGTTTACTAAAGTTTCCTCTTCTTAGGATCAAATCACAAAAATTTGCGAGAAGTTCGGGACATTTGCTTTCAACTGGAATGGTTCTTGTCCTGGCTCTATTTTGTTGCATATCCAGATTAAATACAGAGATGTCGTTGACCACTTCTCGGAAAGCCTTGTCCCTGGCTGTCAGAAGACGTGGATCATTTTTGAATCCTTGCGCCACTAATGTGGAATATTTTTCAAACATTTTTAGCAACTGGGTGACATATTTTTCCGGATCCTGTAAATTTGCAAACATAATAAAAAGAACACGACGCCAACCGTTGTAATACTGCCTACATTCGCGTGCATGTCTTGAATTCCTTCGTCTCTAATATATTTCTGGAGGTCCGATTCAACTGTGCTTAATCCGTCAGGGGTCATTTTTATTAGTCGATATAGCTTGCTCAATACTGAAACAATTTACTGTAAAGGCAAGGAAAATGGACCTACGCTCATAATTATGTTCGGCAATAAGTTGAGGGCAAAGCGCCAAAATCTGGGATTCAAATGCGCAGACGATGGATTTAACCAGTCCATTGGTCAACTGAATAAAATAATAAAAAATATGGAAAAAAGGTTACCGCGGTATCAGCTTCCGTACTGGTTGACAGATATTCCTTTGCACGCTTCTGCTCGTCAGCTATTTTCTGGTCAGCATAGTCCAAATATCCGCGAACTCCTGTGGACATCATACACTAAAAATGCGTAATAATCTACATTTAAATATCATACATCTGTTGCTTGATTAGAATAATATGAAATAGCATTTTCTACGTAAGCTGTTTCGTATTTTTTTCTCATTTCTTGATTTCCTTCTTTTTCACATAAATAAACTAAAACAAATATTATGTGGTAAATTTAAAAAACTTACAGAAACTGTTCCTAACTCCTACGATCATTTTAGAATTATTTGAATCGGGTACAACGCTGTTTCTTTCAATTTCGATAAGTTTTTCAGAAATTTTCAGCAGCCGACCATAGACATTTTCAAAAATACAAGACATCCAAGTGTCTAACATCATTTCCCGAACAGTATCGGGCTTTTCATCGTCCTTTGGTGGGCACGGCATTCCATTAGATGGCTTGTTTTCATCAACAATCTGAAACAAGCCGTAGCAGGTGAAAATATAGGATTAAAACTTGCCTTAAATGCCAAGGGAAGAAACTTCGTCATGTTAAAAAATCTGGACCATTCTCTGACATAAATAGATAAGAATTCATGCTCATCGTGGGCTCTGTTCATTTCCTAAAATTTAAATGATAAAATATTCAGGAATCTTACAATTAAAGCCAGCTCCACATCTTTTCTGAGCTGCTCTTTTAAAGCTGCTCGTATTTTATCTCCAGTTGGATCTATCCAACTATATAAATTATAAATAGACGTAAAAAGATCATGCCATTGTCGTGGTGAGACTGGCTGCTCTTTTAGAAGAGCTGTGACCGTTGGTATAACATTCACATGCCATTCCGTTTCAAATGATTGGAACTTGACGCCGGACTGCAATAGAAAATAAATCAAAAAATATATAAATCAATAAACTCACATGGATCAGCGACGCCATCCCGTTGTTGTTTTTGTTGATTGGAGAACACACCCGGCGGTGCTTACTGCGGAACCGTTGCGTACCCACAGAAAGGCTGGACAAGGTTTTCCACTTGAAATATAGGAATATGTAGTATTGAAGTCAAAAACGGATGATTCAACGGTAAAACTTTCCTGTAATCCGATGATTAGAAATATTGTCATCAAGCCTAATATTTTCACGGAAAAAGTAAAAATCAACGTTTTCAATTGATTAGTGTAAACTCTGTGCATTCCAGGGTAGTTACAAATGCCAAAAATGATAAAATAGAAAAAGGACGAGGAAGAAAACTTACGAGAAAACCTAGTTTTGCATCCAATAACTAGTATTTTTTCTGCCACGACACTCCTGCTCTAACGCAATATGAGACCGCATAGTAAAAATTTACTTGAAAATAAAGGTATATGGGATCATAAAAGTATGAAAATGGCCATTTTCGAAATATTTTTATGGCAGTTATCTAGATGTGGTCAAGCCTGATTATATGTAGAATTCCTCGAAAGAAAAAAGTTGGGGTTCATTAAGATTGATAACAATAATCCGGGAATTTCGGTAAGACCATGGGCCGAGGGGAGTTTGACACCATAAAAATATAAAAATGGCTGTTTTTGAGGGCCCTGTCTACTCCCCCAGCTTATAGGGCTCACGTCTCCCTTCCATCTTTGATAGTCCATCGACCTCAGATAAATTATTGGTGACACTGCGTTGTGCCTTCAGATTTGCTTTGTTTGCCTTTCTTCGCCTTTTTCGTGTAGAAAATGTGTTGAAATCGATGGAAATCAGTCTACCGTAAAATCTGTATTATAAGCCCCGGGGCGTTTATTTCTCAACCCCCCCTCTGGACGGGGCTACAAATAGAGAGGAGGCCTTTATTAGAGGGGGGGCGTTTATTTTTCAACCCCCATTTTGGGCCGGCGCCAACGGGAAAAATGTAACTTTTCTAAGCGCTTTTTGCGAAAATTTTCAAAAATTCTTACATTTTTCCGGGTTTTCCCGAATCTTCCGCTCTCTTATATTAATATTCCCACGTTTTCCGATAAATATTTATTGGAAGAAAACAACAAGGGAGCCCTGAGGCGAAACAACAAAAAATATCACAGAAAAAAGAAGAGCCTGAAGCTACAAAAAAGAATTAATCGAAGCGAAGTGAAGGAATAGTCTTCAATGAATCTAGAGATGCTTCTGAGGGGCATTCTTCTATGTCTTCTTGTGCTTGTTCATCAGCAATGTCCAGATCATCTATTTGATTTGCTAGCTTCTGCACGCCTGAGGAACGCAGTTCTTCCAATAGCTCCAAAGCTAAAGAAAGCAAAATAAATTATAAATTTGAGCAAATCTCACCTTTGGGAATATCTTTTCTGATGCAAAGAATTTGGGAGTCTTCACTGCCGTCAGTATTAGTGGTAATACCACAGTGGAAGAAGCTTTTGGCGATCAACTCTTGAGTCAGATGATCCCATGCATCGACAATCCATTGAAGGTATTCCTCCATCGGGGGACCTTTAGGCTTTCCACTTTTCGTCTGAGGCTTTTGTTTGCTTGTATCCACACACCAGTCTTCGAACTTTTGCCTGATGATAGTCTTGAAAGGGCGGTTCCAGTCAGTATCTGGTGGCTAAAATAAATTTAAGGCTACAAAAAAACTGAAACTAACCTGGAGATACTTGGTACAACCCGGCGGTATTGTCACTGAGTCCAACTTGATTTGTTTCAATTTGTCTTGAGTTTCTTGTGACTGATGAGCAGAGAATTTATCCCAAAACAAGCATCTCCTGAGGCCAAAGGGATTCCTTCCAAAAATCTTGTCGAGATATACTGAGGTCGACTTGTTATCCATCCAAGAATAACCGCACCAATAGAGTTCAAGTTTTCCGCTAAATTTCTTGACAATGCTCGGATCCGGACGTTTTCTCTGAAGCAAGACGAACGGCTTGAGCTTTACTCCGTCATGGCGAGCGGTTAACATGACAGTTACACGGAACTTCTCAGAGCCTGTTCCACTGACTGAGACCTAAAACAGAAATCATAAGTTAAAATAATAAAGAAACCTCTCTGACGCCTTTTTGAGAGACGGTGATACCATCGGAACCTTCAATCACAACACCCGTTTCATCTGCAGCGTACATGTAGGTGTAATCTTTATCCTTCCTGATCCTCGATACATTAAAGAGATATTCAGCAACGACTGAGGCATACTGTTCCGGAAGCTTTTGACACACTGAGGTAACTTTTCTATTGACGAGATTATGGCGCCTGAGGAAGGATTCTTGCCACCCTTTTGAAGCCTAAATATAACCAAGCGTAAAAATAAACGAGAAAAATACTAACTTTAAAATCTGGATCACCCCTGAGGCTAATAGCTTTGTTTCGCAACATTCTTCGGCTGATTTTCACTTTTTTCTCACGTTGATCTATCAGCCACTCGTGGAGAGCTCTATCAAAGTCAGCATCCTTCAGTTTCCGGCCCCCTCCCGACAGTCGTTTAGCTTCTTTACCTTCTGAGCTAAAATACATTGCGTTAAAAATAAAATACAATAAAACTTACGCTTTCTCTCGAAGGAGGTTTTCTTTTGATACCCAATCACGAATGTTTCTAGGATAAACACCAAATTTACGAGCAACTGATCGGATAGAGTTTTTCTTAGCGTCATCTATAGCTTGAAGTTTTTTTACGATGTCTATCTTCTTTCGTTTTCCTGAGGCTCTGCTATTCGTATTGTTGTTTTCAATTTCTGATTCAACTTCTGATTCTGAGGAAGTTTCTGACATTTCTGAAAATAAAGCAATAATATAATATAATCGAAAACAAACAAAGAAAAGAGCACAAATGACAAAAACCAATCCCAAAAAAATAATAGCAACGTTACGTCACGCATGACGCGAAACAGACAGGAAACTTCCGCGCGAAATCAAAATTCGTCGCGAGAGGGGTTACTATTGAAGGGCAGGGGCTTATATTAGGGAGGGGCCTTTATTGGAGGGGGGGTCTTTATTTCTCGATGGGGGCCTTTACCCGGGGCTACTATTAGAGCGGGGCTTCTTTTGAAGGGGGGGCTTATAATACAGATTTTACGGTATTAGTATTCCCACACATTTTTTTTGTAAGAAAACAAAGGGACGCGGCCAAATCTATAGAAATTCATTGTCTACCAGACAGTATATAAACCCCATCCTGGACCGGACGAACAGTCGACTCCTTAGCTGCACACCCTTTCCTCCTACTCTTTATTCCCCCTTTCTATACATAAATCGACACAGAAAAAAACATATTGCAGGAACACAACCGTATGCCTGCCACCGTCCAATCCCTAGGCCCCGGGGGTGACGGTCCCCATCCGGGTGCGTCTTCATCCAAATCTCTGGCAAAATTTAATTTTTAGGCAGACCTCCTACTCCTCCCCGTCCCCCGACGCCACCCCACGACCCTTCGCGGCCTGGCTAAGGGGATAGGGAAAGAAGACCCCACCACCACTGCAACATCGTGTGTGAGGTCGCCATCTACATATTGAGAAAATACAAAAAAAATCCCATTGTTAAAAATAAATTTTCGTAATCATAGTTTTATTCTTCCAGTTCTATTGGTTGTCATCATGAAGTCATTGGTGTTCTCATCTCCTCTGGAACAATGGACCACATCTATCTCTCTTTCTCCATCTATATAAGAAAACCATATCATATTGTATTCCACTGTAGTAGAATTGGTCTGGCTGTTGAAGTCAACGTCAGCCAGGTGGCATTATCGTCTGGTTGACATTTTTGCTGCGACGACAATAGCACATGTTACAAGCTGTTTAACTCAACCGGCCTAAATTTTACATGTTTATAATGTTTCAATCTTCAAGAAAAAGGCTGTCGATGAAGGTTACTGAAAAATGTGAATGGAAAATATGGTTTTACGATTTCACCCAATATGAAGCGACAGGATGATCGAACCATTTTTGGTGCCACGACAGAAAGGACGGGAGAAGAGATGCCTGAATTGTTCGTCAATTTTTTTCCATAAAGATAGACTGTCTTTTAAGCACAGTAAATCTTACGAACTCGAGGATAGCGTATAGAAAATATAAATTATCAAATATATTCCGAAACCTATAAATGTATCCCGAACCAACTTTGTCCATATCTGTTTTTAGAAATGTATTAAGTTTTTCAGGACAAAAACCTTTCTCCCTACTGTCCGCCCTTTCAACTACTACACGACTACAACACGGCTTATCTTTAAAATGGCCACTGACGTCCAGGCGATAACCTTACGGATTCGTAGTTATCAGTCCGGTATTCCACGATGCTGCTGGCTCTTTGTCTTCTTTTTGTTGCATCTAATGCCATACAAATTACCAATTTACCTGGACAGCCACCGGCCAATTTCAAACAATATTCTGGCTACTATTCCGTAGGGCATAATCAGAACCATCATCTTCACTACTGGTAACTAAACGCTTGATTGTAATGGTATTTTGCAGGTTCGTGGAATCTCAGAATAACCCGGCAACTGATCCTGTTCTGCTTTGGCTTACTGGTGGCCCTGGATGTTCGGGCCTATCCGCTCTCCTCGAAGAATGGGGACCTTTTATGGTTAATCCACCTCACCTTTCCCATCATAAAGAGTACAGATCAATCCTGATGGAGCTACCCTTCGTGTGAATCCCTATTCTTGGAATTTGAATGCCTCTGTCCTGACTCTCGAAGCTCCAGCTGGAGTTGGCTTCTCTTACGCTGGAAACGGCAACATTGTCACTGGTGATAGCCAAACTGCCGAAGAGAACTGGGAAGCTCTTGTTGCTTTCTTCGCTGAGTTCCCTCAATACAAGAACAATGACTTCTACGTAACTGGAGAGAGCTACGGCGGTTAGACGACCCTTTAACAGTAACTTTGATATGTTTTCAGGTATTTATATCCCCACTTTGGTTCAAACTATTCTTGACAATCAAAGCAAGAGTGCCATCAACCTCAAGGTAATTGCAAATATTCTTATCCATGGCATTTCTAGGGATTCGCAATTGGAAATGGATGTGTCAACTTTGATGACAATACCGATGGTTTAATTGACTTCATGTATGCTCATGGACTCATCGATGACACGTAAGGATGTATGTAACTACTTACCAGATTTTAGTAACTGGCAGAAAGTGAAAACCCAATGCTGCAATAACATGACCGACGGATGTCCTTTCCATACCATGACTAATACCGATTTCTGTGGAGAATTCGTCGAGCTCAACACCCAGAAGGCTTGGAATGGTGGTATCAATCCCTACAATATGTACGACACTTGTGCTCCTTCAAGTGGAGCTAATCTCCCTTCTCGATTCGTCCAGGATTACAAGTTCAGAATGAAGACAGACGTTGTTCCTCCTGAGGTAAGCCATGTCCACTATTGAAATCGATGATATTAGGTCACCGCCATCACCTGCATGGACGAAACCGCTGTTACCACATACCTGAACAGAGCTGATGTCAGAAAAGCTTTGGGTATCCCGTCCTCTGTTGGAAAATGGAACATTTGCAGGCTAGAACCTTCTTGCACTTTTATATTTCTGTTTATAGTAATGCTATCAGCTTAACGTACCAGAGACAGGTCACTGATACCAGTCCTCAAGTTAAGAATGCACTTAGCAAAGGAGTCAAAGGAATGCTCTATTCCGGTGATATTGACATGGCCTGTAACTTCTTGATGGGACAGAGATTCTCGAGAAAGATTGGACTTCCTGTAAGGATCAGCCATACAAATACGTATCATGTTTTCAGCTGACAAGCGCCAAAAGAAAGTACCTGGTTGGTGGACAAGTTGGCGGATTCCACACAAGATATGGAAATCTGGACTTCGTCACCGTTCGTGGAGCTGGACATATGGTCCCGACAGACAAGCCGGATGTAGCTTATCATATTCTGAACTCCTTCGTGTTCAACCAAAACTTTTAAATAAAATTTTAATTGACCACTCCAAAAAATATCACTCCCTAATTCTATTGAACAATTTGAGAGACATCCGCTTGCAGTCCTTGAAAGGTCAGATGTTTTTGAAACAGGTTCCCCCGTCGCTTTACACTCTCTAAGAAAAAACCACTGCGTTGATAACGGCGTGAAGTTCGACCTTCTTTAAATCACTTCCTTCACGGAATCGGAAAATTGTGGAAAGTAGCGGTGGGCCCCCCGAACATATGCTCTCCTTAATTCCTTCCCTGCTGCTCTATAACAGATGACAATAGTCGAACAAGCTCGTTTAGACTAATTTAAGGAATGCGTTCTAGCGTAGTAACGACAGCCGTTGATTACTATGAAGTTCCTAATGAAAATGGCATATGGGTGGTCTTTCCGGTAGCAGTTTTGTTGCACTTTCACCCTACGCACCGTATAATTGTACCTATTCGCAGTGCAATTATACCTTGTTTGAACTGGTTCTTCCGCGAAAAGCATCAACACATTTGTAAAAAGTTCATTGCCAACGAAATATACACGCAATTATGTCGTATAGGATAGAATTCTGATATACAAATTGGCAGTGAGGTTAGCGGGAAAAATTTGTGTGTGGCATATGAAGGAGTGAAGAAAGCAGCACCGGGATTGTAGCACATAGGAGGGGGGAGTGCATGGAAATTGGTCACAGACTATTTGTTATGGAAAAATCAATAGACGAATAACAATAAAGAAGCCAATAAAATCAACAAAGTCGAAGGCAAAGAGGCCGAGTTATGGTGTAGTTTTTCCAGAAGGAAGTCAATTGCACCGTCACCCGTTTTCGAAATCACGACGGTTCGTAAATTGCGGTTTTTCCTACAATAAATCGAATTAACTAAATTCGTGTCAAGAACCCACTTATCATAGGGAGTGTCCAATACTAATGTGGTCGCTTCTTTGGTCCTTCGGGCCTTTCGCTCACCACAAGTTGTTGTCCAAATTTCTGCCGTTACTCTCCATCCCTTGTCCCATACTGCAAAACCAGATATAGTTACCGTATTCGGGAAGGAAATTACCTTTGAATCCATAGCAATCTGAATGTCCTAATTGGCCAGATGACTTAGCTTCATAATATTTTACACCGTCTTGTTTGTTTTCTATTGATATCCGTCCGTCATGACCAATATATACCTAATATAGAAATAGAAAATGAAAATAAAAAATATCACCTGGAGAGCTTTATGAATTTCCGGCGATTCTATTTCTTGTACTTTATCTAGCAAATAGATTACAAGGCCGCTCTTCTCCTCAATATTCAGCTCCCTTATTCCTTTCTTCGGTAAAAAGTGGACTACTCCTTCTACCAGCTGAGTATTAGGAAACTCTGGAGGCGGTTTCTGTGAGAGTAAAAGTGCTGCTGGTCTTCCCAAAAAGGCCGGTCCACCTTCACTTCTGACAACAGTCGAAAGTGAAGTCGACGGAGCTGGGAATTCTACAGCCCTCCACTCGGATAAAGAAAACGCTGGCACGTTCTGAATACATATTTTATATCCTTGAAACGACCTACTTCTATCGGTTCACTAGTAATATTTTGAAGTATTTGCCTATGCTTTGGATGGAGATCGTAAACTATCCTATTTTTTGTTGCTCTTTGACGGAGTTCTATCACAGGCCTCCAGTCAGCTACAGTATCATCGTCATCGCTCCAGATTAATAAGGACACTTGCCGATCCATCCCCAGCATCCAAAGTAGCTGATCTTTTGAATGAGCAGCCTGAAAGAGCCCGCTTATGTCCATTTATCATCCCTGACAGAGGTAAAACATATAGAGAAGGTGACCCTGCTAAGTGATTCGCAGTGTTTGTCCTCTCCTGGGTCATCACCCGGATTGCATTACCAATTGCACAGCCTCAATATCTATGCTAATATTCTTGGGAACATCTGTGTGGATGTTTTGACCCATCCTTTTCCGGTTATCCCGTTACCTAATCCCCCAAAATGCAACAGTTGCTTACCACAGCTAAGCGGACGCTAAGCATAACGGGTTGATCCAATCGGACGACGTAGTCCAAAATATGGAAGAGGTCTTGCCATGATAGTCTCTTGTATTTGGGGTGAAGATGACTGAAATCGTTTTGTTTGGTCCATCCGAGTGATAAAGTAGCATCTGGGAAGAGTTTTTGTGTCTTCTCTACAAATGTCGCGGGATCTACGGGCACCTAAAAAGAATTAGACATTTAAAGAGGCAGCCAACCTCAAGACTTCTAGCTGATCTAAAGACATTAGCGTGTAAAATAACCGGGTATTGAAGAATAGGCGAGGTTGGATCAGCTTGAGAAGCGTAAAGATAATGCAACACCGGTCGGACGACTTCAGTTGAACGGAAGTTAATCTTTATTGCTGAAAAGATGTCCCTTTTGTGGTCAGAGGTGTCAGTTTTATGTACTGCTATTTGTTTTGCGGTCTTTGCCAGCGAACAGCTGCTGATGACCCCCCACTGAGTAGTCAACACATGTACCCATGTCATACCGTAATCTATCAATGGACTTCTGCTCGTCCTTACAACCGGGCGCACTCCTTTGATATGACACCTCGACCCAGCTTTGACGGATTACCGTTTCATTCTGCATATCTATGCCCCAAATATTTGACAGCTGATAATCTGTCCTCAGAAAAGTACTAGGCTCTCACCTTTGTGTAGACTAGCCACCTCACGTAGCCATTCTTTAAATGTGATCCTATCTGCTAGTCGGGTCTCTGCTCTCATTACGGGTATGGCTCTCTGTTTGGGTCTACGCTGTGGTAGCATAAAGACGTCACCCTCGATCATCATTGACTTGTTCAAGAACGGTTCTGAAAACGGAGCAACTCTTTGATGCGCCCGCTGATGTCTATTAGATCTCGGAGCCCTTCCCGACTGGTAGAAGAAAAAATGGAGCGGCAGTTCTTTTAGTCACAGCGATTTGCGCGCGGATTGAGGCTGATTGTCGCAGCCGTTTGACCCTCCAATTAGGAATCCTCCAATTACTGGCCGCCGACAGATTAGAATATGGCAGTTATGGTCAGAAGAAGGAAGCGCATCTTTTGTTTTGGGTCCTCATTATGATGTTGGAAAACGGTCTTACCGTGTAGTTGATCGACGAGATCCGGCCAACTGTTGACTCCATGAGCTACCCGGACATTTAAGCCATCGCCTAACGTTTCGTTTTTCCAAAAATCAACGACCGACATCCTTGTGGCACGCATTTCGCGCCCGACTTCGCCTGAAACTTTTTAATTAAACGGATCGCAATGTTTTGTATGACACGCCTGTTGCACTGAAGAGGCACAAATCCCGTTCTAATGTGATCATCCGGCGGCCTATTATATCCCCTAAGACAATCCCCGTCTAAATTGACTCGATTGTCACTTCCACCGGCTGGCAACAGCCTCTAATTTGCAATTTGGTCAATGAGAGACCCTGGAACGGTTAGGCTGGGCTGGCTGACCGGCTGGTGAGCGAGTATTTACGATCTCTTTTTATGACTGCGCGAGAAATTCTAAGGACGTCAAGAGTCATGAAAATTATGCGTTCTATCGGCAGATGCTAATCGAGAAGATGCCTTGTCCCAATTGTCTGTGGACTTACCTGAGCTACATATTTGTAGAAAGGCTAATATCAGTAGGAATATTCGTCTCATCTTATCTGTGGCGTCATTATACTCTCTAAAAGCTTATGAGTTGTTTGAGTAAATAAAGGAGAGAGTAAGGGCAGAGGTGAACAAATCTTAATAAAAGGAAGCCCGAAGCAATAATGGCTGAATATGGGGGGAGAGACTCGAAAGTTTTGGCGAAATCCCATGCAAATTCGATGTTTTCTACTGCGATGTCGGTGGTCAAAGGGAGGAAA
This sequence comes from Oscheius sp. DF5033, assembly GCA_964036215.1. Lineage (NCBI taxonomy): Eukaryota > Metazoa > Nematoda > Chromadorea > Rhabditida > Rhabditidae > Oscheius > Oscheius sp. DF5033. Next base: position 6,601,605 of record OZ038413.1, read on the forward strand.
TAGTTGGCTAGCTATGGCTCTTGTCTCTTCTTCTATTTGACAGGAAGTGTCTACCCCCAGGTAAAGTTTATATGAAAGTGATATTTCTTGAGAGAGCATGGGCCATAAATTTTACAGCATCCAATCACGACCTGGTACTGAAAATAACGAGAGAAAAAAACAGCTGGAATATTTTAAATCAGGCTGGTGCTCTGTGATGGATAACGGAAGCTAGCATTGAATAGAAAGCATTAAAAGGACAAGACATGCAACATTTTATAGGGAGCCCAGCTAAAAAGGAGGTGCTCTTTTACGTATCGCTTGCCGTATTGTTGCTTCGGAGCTTGCGACGGCCGATCCGTCATTCGCAGAATAACGGCGTCAAACTAACTGCCGCACTGGGAACTTGCGACCTGCTGAGAAATGTGAATCTGATTGGGTAGATGCCGAGAGTCACCTTCTGGCAGAGACATGAACCGGATACTTATAAGCGATTGGGCTAAATGGAATGAGTTGGAGCTGACAGCCGACGAAAAATAGACGCGTCGGGGTAAATGGCGATTATTAAGGGTTAAGCCAAAAGAGAGAGTGGTACAGGAAGTCTGCCAGATTAGACGAAGACAAAGAAGGCCGCCAGATGGCTGCAACTTGCTCCTGACAGCTGGAGATCGCAGTTTACTCTGTCGTTTATAGGATATTGGATAGACCCCAGGACATGGTGGTCAATTAAGAATCTATGACGGTAATTGTTGTTTAAATAACAGTTACCCTATCTCGGAAAAACGACTGACGTTCGCTGTCTCTTCGCATTACCCGCCCTACTGTAAAAATGTAAGAAAAAACATGCGCGAAACTTGGAATTGTTCCCGGCCCAAAAAAACCGGACAAGATTGTCGAGAAGCCAATAAACTGCTTCTTAATGAACGAACGACGGGACCAAGTTTAGCAGAAGAGGATAGGGGCAAGGACCCCCGGCCCAATAAAGGGACGCCAAGGTCGACTGACACCTGATAGACAGAGTTATTACTCTTGCCGAAAGCCACCCCCTTTATTCCTCTTTTGTTCGTGTGTTTTTATAGTTAATTTACTCAACTGGTCCTAGGAAAAGGTGCGAGAGAAGACAGAACGCACAGGATGCGATAATAAGGAGACGTTAATTGTGGGCAGAGTGTTCTCCGCGGGAGTGGCACAATAAAAAGTCAACTTGTTTGGGGAGAAAAATACCGAAGAGGATCATGTAGGGCTATTACTTCCGGGCGTGACCTTTTCGCACACTATACGGTACAACTATTTCTTGAGGAACTTGGCTTTGTTTTCTCTTTAATGTGACACCCTACTGAGTCTACTCAACAACTATAAATTTCAAGGGTTCTGCGAGGTCATCTTGATTTGAAAAAAAGTGAGAAAGAGAAGAACACAAATGTGGGGGATATATCCACTGGCGAATGACAGAAAAGGACGATCCGAGGCCGGCTGATATGTTTTTATTACCCGGGACATTAATCTTTTCCTAGGGAAAGAGAAGCGTGAACTGCGGGTATTAATCATTTATTTTTATAGGGAAGCGGAACTAGACAGAAGAGATGACTTGGATAAGTACTATGATGCTGCAAAAGAGAACACAAGAGATCCCAAGAGGAGATAGTAATTCGGAGAAAAAAAACTTTTCACACGCCGAGTGTTCAAAACATTCCCCGAAGGACATTTTTGAAACATTTCGAGAGAAATTTATAGTTGGAAGCCGTCGCGCACAAATCATCCAAATCATAAGGATGGGAAAGGATTCTCGGGAAAGGCATCTTTTTAAAAGAAAAATATCCGACTACTGTATAGGATACCGTATAGTTAACCAGATTTTTATGTGCAGATGAGTCAGACCGGATATGTGGTATGGTTGACCCGAGCTGCCCCGCCCATGGGTGAATCGGGCCCGCCTCTCGATCCTAGCTCTTAAACTGTACAAAACGTAAAGTGTCGCGGTAGGTAAATAATTCCAAATAAAACATCTGCCAGGTAATGAAGCAACTGGTATTTTTATCTGAAAAAAATTCTCTTCCCAAATTAGCAACAATTTCTCCTGTGCCGACAGCTAATTTGCAGTTTTTTCTCTTATCCGATTAGTACGAATTGATCATGAAGGAAAAGTCATTTTGGGAGGAAGGACAGGTGCTTGCGGTTGACGACTAAGTTGAGAAAAGAAATTCGTGAATGAGACCCTAACGGGACGCAGTAAATTCAATCGTAAACTCTTTTTTCAATGTAACCAGAACTATCTCACGCGACCGTTCGTTCTAATTGGATTGAACGATGCGCATTTCATGGAGATCAAGAGTGAAAAGAGGAAAAATTGTCTTGAGGTATGTTTCGTTGGAAAAAATGAGAGGATGCGCCTCCGGTTAAGTGGAGTTTAGCCTGGAAGAAATCGGGAATAATAGCAGATTTCGGGGTTGCCCCTTACGGCAGATAACTACGTTTCCGGACTACTACGAATCCCGCTCTCGAGTTGAATACGAACCATTTAGAATCCTGGGCCAAGTGTGGGAATGTCATGAATTCTTAGATTCAAAAACTGGTTAAAGGGTCTATTGTGTGACGACAAAACAATGTTGATCCTTTTATAGACATTAGAAGGGTGTAGCAAGCAATTTAAAGAAAACTATGGAATACTATTCAACGTAGTACGTTCCCTCCTGGATTAAAGGCTTGACACAACAATTATAAACTACAAGGATGGCCTTCGTTCGGAATATTAACACCTCCCACTAGGAACCAGCCCAATTTTTGGATTAATGACGGCACCTGTGACCATACGGACAATTACAACTACAATAAACCGTTAAATACGAAAAGTAGAAAAAAGCGGCCAGCAATGGGTTGACCGAAGAGAAAAAAGGCGATTAGTCAAATCGCCCGCCAGTAGTACGTTCGGTTTTTTTATTATATTAAACGGAGAACGGCTATCACTTTCAATCTACGACAGATTGCTTTGTTGCAATTAGCGGATGGGCCTAATGGGTTTGAGTGCATCCTATTCTGGAAGCCGGCCCGGTCAAGTACCGTAATCTATCCAGCTCGTTGGGCAATGCTCCTCTTCATTGCACAGCAGGAGATCTAAATGAAAACAGAACCCCGTCAGCTGGTAGCACTCAAGATTCCTCTTCTTACATATTATTTTAAGAATACCTTGGGGACTTCTTCGTCCCCTTAACCTAAATTTCTTCGTTCACATGGATTACGTCTTGTTAATCTGCAGATTAGTTAGGCTGTCACATGATATAATTTCCTGCTTTTTGCCTACAATCAGGTACGCAATTTCCCTGACGTTTTTCATCCGGACAGATTCTGTGCGCATTTTCCCACCAACATTATTGTAGCAGATACGTTTCCGTATGGTTTGAGCACTTGAGAAATGCTCTCGAACAGGGCTAATAGGGCGCAAACAATGCCACTGATAGCCAAATAGAACCTGACAGAAGGAGACAGACTCCACTCGACATAGTATTTTAGAGGGGCATTTCTACCATTTTCTATTGCGTAGACACGCTTGTTATAATTACAGCCTGTTGCGCAAGGAATCTGTTCCGCTGCAATACATCTGGCTCCAGCGTATTTTGCCTCGCTGAAATGCAAGGACAGCGTAGGATAATTGAAGGGTTGCGTACAAAGTTGCGACTATTGCTGTCCGTGATGCATACTGTAATCTATAATGATAGCCATTGGCAAAGGACGAATTAGGCGTCCGGAATCGTCGCAGACCGCCACAGATTGATTATGCAAATTGTGAGAAGGGGATTCCAAGGCATTGAGACCCGTCCAAGGAGAACTGAGCCCATATACAGTAAACAAATAGATGATTGATACGTTTCACATGAAGAAATTCTCACAGCCTGAAGTTATAAACTTGAGCATTAGATCACTGTATGGATTCAGAAAAGCAATTGATGAATACTTCGTATAATGAATATGTTTGACGACCAAAGCAACTTCTACACCACTAGCTAGAGTAAATCTTAAAGAGAATGGAATTACTACAAAAGGAGAGTAACCCACGTCCTAACATCATATTCTTCTTCTTGCCTAAAAACAATTTCAAACCCGTTTTCTTCTATAAATTGTGTAATTTTGTCTAAATCTTCGTCTTCGTAAAGAAGTGGCTCCTTTTCTGGTGTAATCCTCGTCAGAGCGGTCAGTTTCCTTTTATTCTCCTCTGCTGTCAAAGACTTCTGTAAATGCAATGGTAGTTTAGGACCATTTGAAAAAAAACGAAAACAATAGCCTAATTTAGTTTTTTAGAGATTTTCAGATTTGCTCGCTAGATGGAATCTTCCTCCAGGACAAAATCCAGAACAAAATGATTGGCGAGGGGATAAAACTTGCTAAGGAATGAGATTAGCGCATTTATCCGGCTCGCGGCTGCCTAATTTCTATGCAGGAATAAGACAAGGCACTCTAGCTGAGCAGAAAAATGTGTTTGTCGTTGATTTAATTAGAGGAGGAAGTTACAGATGTTCCTTCACGCGGAACACAGGATCTTCCTCCACGATTCTTGGAAGATGTACCCCAGAGAAAGAAAAAAGTCTCAAAGTTGTAATCCTAAGCACTTCTTTTGCCTTTCAGATGCGTAGTCTAGCGTTGTAATTATTGAATGTGTGGTGCATTTACGCCATACTGCACGTGAGATAAACAGCTTTGAATTGTCATCCATGAAAGAAGATGACGAAGATGTCCTATTGGAAAGAAAATAGTAAGAAATGTACATTTCTAAGTGGTAATTTGGTATGGTTGGGTGACTCTGGTGAGCCGAAGGCACTAAGAAATTTGTAAAACAAAGGTTAAAAGTTCAAAGACCCTGCTTGTCTAGAGGCTTTTTGCCAATACGTAACTAGTTACTGTATGTTAATTTTTATGATTTCCAGACTTACCTTGATCTCCTCCGTAATAAAATCCACATTTATCCTATTCACCATAGGATCTAAAATGTGTAGACCCCATCCAGAGAATTTCTCCAAATCTTCAACGGATTCCAATTTCGCCTTTATACAGAGATATCCCGTTTTTAGCATCTAAAAGGGGTTAGAAAACATACAAGCAGAGAGTACTCACTTTATGTGACAACTTATGAGACACAGTTAAATTATTAGTACGGTACACCAGATGGTTATAGCTAAACTTTTCCATAAAAATAGGATTAGCCACAGGAAAATTAAGTCGCATAGTATTTATTCTCATCTTTAATTTGAATCTATCAATGTAATCTTTTAAATAATTTTCATATAGTTCTATCTTTAAAAGAAATAAATTGTGTTTACAAGCCAGGTAACATACTTGATCTTCACTGGTTTCCATTAAAAGGTCAAATACATTGAACCGGACATCATGTGACCTTTCTTTTATTTTATCTAGTGCGAATAACAAATTGAGGTCGTCTTCCTCTGTAAATTCATCGCGTGCCACCCTGAAAATTTGATTATTCTCAACAAAAATGTCGTTAGTACCTGTGACGGAGTAGAAATTCACGATATTCTCTATCAGTTTTGGGTTCTGACGCATATACAAACGGCAGATATTTATATCGTCTTCGTCTCTAGAAAACTATCACTTAAAGGACGAGGAGAGCTTACTTTCGGTGGAAGGAGATCAGCAATAGACAATTTATCATATTCATAAAGTTCATGAGATCTATAAGTGTCTATCATAGCGATACTCTACAAAAATATGATGAATTACCAAAGGAAATAAGAAATCTCACCTGTCTATTAGAATAAAATAACCAGCATTGTTTAATTTCCCGCTCATTAGCAATTAGCGGACCATTTGCACCTAATACAATAACATTTTTAAGCTCTTCTTCAGATTTATCATAATTATAAATACGAAAAGAACGCTGATGCCCGCACATGGGCAGTTAATGAGAGGCGCTGCGTCTCTGCCTTGGGGGAGAACCAGAGACCGCGCAGACGTTTTTTTTTGGTGGCGTTCGATATGGAGAGAGAACAGCAACAGCCTTACTCCCGTCTGCTTCCGTAATAGGGGCACATGGGGCGGCTCAACATAATGACAAGCTAATTTATTACATTTGTGTTTGTCCGGAGGAGGAGAATCAATGACACAAGTTATATCACTTGTAGTATGAAGTTTGTCCGCCGCGTATGAATTTATACGTCATGACATCGTATGGCTGGATGAATGCAAGTGAATTGAAGCGTCCTTCTTTTTTACTTTCAGTTATCAGAGCAGCTTGATTGCCATTTGATTTTGTATAGCTGAAATCATCAAGTGATGCTCTCAAAGAAGCCAGAGGGAGCTCCCCAAAGACTAAAGGAAAAACAATTACACTCTATTGGTGAAGTTGCCGTCGACCGAAACCCATGAGTCAATCTTTGCCTCCTCGAATATTCTCAGAATCTCGGCTAATTCTTGCTCATCGAAGAGCCAAGGTAGCCGACCGAGCTCTTCCCTTGTTAATGCGGTTAATTTTCTCGAGACTTTCCTCCCGCTGCACCAATTCTAGGAAACCATTAGAATCAGTTCCAGGAATGCATATACCTTGATTTCCTTTGTCACAAATGAAAGATCTAATCCGCCCCCATCCTGAACAGTCATCAGATGAAGCCCCCACCCTGGAAAGTTCTCTAAAATATCGGGATTAAGTATCTGAGCTTGGATACAGAGATATTTGCATGCTATCATCTAAACAATGTAAACGCTGTTTAGACAAATTGGCTTACCTTTTCAGTTAAATGAATAGGATGGTCCATATCTTCCTGAAATCTGCAGATTAAGTGGTCATAATCAAATAGACTGTCTATTGCTGGCATCATTGAATGTAAACGAATGATTGGAATTTCTAATTTCATGGGAGACACGAAGTGAAGTTTATCTAGCAGTTTCTTCAAACCATCGACTTCCTTAACTTTTCATAATAACAAGGAAATTTTTTACATCCTCAGTAATTCCGTCTAGGTCAATTTCCAATAAATCGATGTTATGATATTCAAGTTTTGATTTGATAGATTCAAGAGCAAATACTATATTCAACTCTTCTTTCTTGTTCAATTTCAAACGAATAAGCCTAAATATTGTAGATTTTCAGAAAACCTGGTTACTTCGGCGCTACAGAAAAATCTTTATAGTGTTCGTCAAGTTGCGGCGCAGCACATCCAAATAATGACTTCTAAAGAACTTTTTAGAGGAATAAAAACGAACCTTTTTGGCAGCTAAGGAATTTTGATTTACTCTAGGAAATAACTCCTCTTCCGTAGTATCATAACACTCAATTTTTACAGAAATCTACAAAAGAATAACATAAACTAGGATAGAACTCACATAATCAGGATAATAACCAAGAAAGCACCGCTTCATATTAATTTCGGAAATCTCTACAGCTCCATTTTCTCCAGGAACATGAAGGAAGCTAGGAGTTTTTCCAGATCTGTCAAACTTCTCAACAGTACGACGTGTCATAGTTGAAGAAGCAATAGACTTGAGAAAACACGACGATGCTAATCGGTGTGTCGAGAAGGAACACGTTTTTATCAAAAGGCTGAAGTGGACTTCGAGGGGCTATATCGGACAAGGCTGTTACAATGATATCGACTGTAAAAAACACTGACTGTCTCTACCAATAATTATATTGGTTATCGAAGAAGGTAACGATAAAAACGTTGTGGAATGCAGTAGGTTTCAACCCGACGACCGGCATCCCGGAAAATCACCGAAATTTTGGAAATATATAAGAAAAATATACCGTAAAACTTCTAAAACAATTTTTATCGCAAAAGCTGGCTACAGAGCCTCTTCCCAAAATGTTATGTTTACATTTACCCATCATTTTCTAAACGTCAAATCAGGTCCTGATTGTATAAATGGTAAGAAGGGCACGCGTGCATTTCTTTCAAAGAAGCATTATTTTTCAATGTGGAGACGATGAGCATCCAGCCACAGGGACTGTAGTGCTTTCCTGTATACTATGTAAACTTGCTAGAATAACATGGAGCAGAAGTTGCTTAAGTTCAGAGATCAGAGACTTAAAGAGTTTGGTATTTAAAGAGAGTCCCGTCCCGGTCGTCTTTTGCTGCCCATCGACAAACGGCATGCCTTCTAGAACAGTTTCCTACTCTATTCTTATCCCAAGGCCGAAGTACATTTTGCCTATTTGATCTTCCTCACTCACTTATATTTGCGTAGTTTCTCCACTCTCCCCTCTCGTAAATCCTTTAGTCATCCTCCTGTCTCGTTCACATAAATTTTTCTGCTTCCGTTTTAGCAACAACGCGACAATAGCAGCGCCAAAACCAAATCGAGCATTTACTCTAGAGACGTCTCTTTCCAAACATTAGTGACCTGTGTATGGGAGTGCAGTCCATGAGACAGTCTGCCGTGCTCCTCTCAAATATTTGGCTCCGCACCACCGTGCGGGTTGAAACAGCCTCGTCGAGAGAACAGCCCCACCTCTTTTGCCAGTCCGAGCGGGCCTTGTGTCCTTTTCCATTTTTTGACCACTATAATCTATTTTAATAGAGGAAGCATATTATCCCGTCATTTGATGAATCATTATTTACATAAGGAAAAATGCTTAAGTACTGGATGACGATGCATCTGAGTCAAGATTAAAACTCCACGGTGCATCCCATACTGATATCATTGTGTCCGCTATCTTTTTGCCAATGAAGTTTGGCTCTAGACTCAAATTACGATACACTATAAAGATAGAATTCCCTTTAATGGGGCCTTTATTATTCGTCTATATATGTCCTCACTCTTCTCCCAGAAACCCCCCTTCAAAACATTTCGGACATTCTCTTGATAGTCCTTTTAGTTACCAATATATTTTTCTTCTAGTTTATCGATAGTCATTTAATTGCTTTTTTATTGCCGTATAGTATAGTGACCTATAATTTTTATTTTGCTCCAGTATTTTCACGTTTCCCTTTTAAAGTGGCCGTGTTTTGATTTTCGCACGACTCCCGGTTGCTAGCGAAGAAACCTCAAAGGCCAATAATTAAAATGGCTCTTATGCTATATGTCGGGGGTTGATTTATCTTATCAGACAAACTATGTGGCTGATTCATTCAGTTTCTTTCCTTTGAAGGCACAGTTATGACAGCCATCGTTGTGGCCCCACCTGGTGGTTTGTGCTTCTGTCTGTGCTTTACGCTCTACTTATGTTTAAAAGCGCAACGTCATGTTGATCTTCTAGCTTTAGGAAGCCTTTGGAATTTATTCATTCAAAGGCTTCTTCCGACTTTTCAAAATCGTACTCTGTATCTTCGTCTTGAACAATTCGTGTTTTCCCATAGTTTTGTCTTTAAAAAGATTCCAAACTTTTTTGATATTTTCATTTTTTTCAGTCTGAAATCTCTATTTTAATAATTTAAAAACCCCGTTTTGTTGTGGACCACCCGGAGCAAAACATGACAACACGCTAGTGATGCCAGGAAAATGCCCGCATTTGTCATCCTGTCCAGAAGTATTCAGTCGTTTTTTCCCTAAGATTTTCTTCCTCTATGATGTGTGAGTTGCGCAGTCCTCATGCCAAGGCAAACCCTGCGAAACGTCGAGAACACCCAGGAACAAGTCCAAGCGTGTACTCCCCTCCTGTGAGCAAATACTTCGTGAAACCCACGTGTGGCTGATAAACTGTCTCTAATAATTTAAGTATTTCATCCATTATAGTTTTCTATATTGTGAAATTCTTCCCGGTCAACAGCTTTTTGTGACTTTGTGTCGCCACTTTTCTTGGACACTATCTTGAGCAAAGTACTGCACTTATCACCAGACTGCTACTGTCTCATTAATTCAACGATGTTTTTGCAGGATGAGTGCAGCTTTAGAAGTAGAAATGATAGCTGAACGGACTGGATTTGATATATATGAAGGAGCATTCTCCCTGCGACATCATAAACCATTAACGGTAACTATTTCGAAATATCTGAAGCATAAGTACAAAATTCAGTTAACACCAGAAAGTTCCGAAGAAGATACAAGTTCGCAAGATTCTTCTGAATCTGAGATCTCGACAGAAACTCCACCACCAACACCTGTAGAGGACGAGAAGCCCATGTTTCCCAAGTAAGTGCCATTAAAATGTGTTCTTCGCCCTGTTATCGTAGGCACCATATTAGACCAGGCAATGTTTGATTTTTTAGTCATAACCAAGTCTGGACTGATTCTGGATATTTTCAGATTTAATCTACCTAAGAATGTTCCGTTAAAAGAGAGCGAACCGATAACAGCTGAGTTACCAAGGGTGGAGGTAGGCTGACTAGGCGATAGTCATGTAGATACATTGCAGGAAAAAAGATTACACACAAAACCAATAGAAAGGCCGCCCAATGAATTTGAGCCAATAGATTTCTTCACCGGTCTCAAAGTGTATTTCGCTTGGTCAATATTATGTTTATTCGGACTTTTTCGCGAATTTCTTGTTCGAATGGGACTGGAAAAAGAAAAAGGATGTTCAGATGAGCTTAGGAGCAAGGTAATCAGGAGCATTCGATTAGACAATCATTTTCCAGGGATTTGTACCACTTTACAATGATTTTGACTCCATGTATATTAGAAGAATGTATATCCGAGTAAGGGACGTCTTCGAACGACCTATTGGCAGCTGTCCTGGTGCTACTGTCAATTGTATAGACCGATATTCAGAAGACGGAAATTGGACATACAAGTAAGAAATTGTCTCATCCACCAGTACCGAAGTTGCAGGTTCCCAGGAACACAAACAGAAGTTATCAATATGGCATCCTATAACTATCTTGGATTTGCTCAGACAGATGGACCTTGCGCACAATCTGCTGTAAAAAGCATCGAGGAACATGGCCTCTCAGTTTGCAGCAACTCCCAAGAGAGAGGTAACTTATATGTTTAAATGTTTATTTCTGTACAGGTATGACTGCTTATCAGCGTCGATTAGAAGACTTGGTCGCAGAGTTCCTTGGCGTCGAGGATGCCATCTGTTTTAGCATGGGCTTTGCCACAAATTCTCTAAATATTGCAGCTTTAGCTGATAAGGTAAGCTGTGAATCAGCGCAGAACACAAAGATTGTAGGACACCCTTCTTATTTCCGACCAAAAGAACCACGCCTCTTTAATTTTGGGAATGAGAATGGCTAAGGCTACAGCGAAGGTCTTCCCTCATAATGGTACATAGAATTCGTTTTGGTTTATCACCTAAAATTGTAGATGTCAAGAAACTAGAGGAAGTACTAGTCGAAGCATTGGCCAAAGGAAATCCTAAGACGAAAAGACCTTACTCTAAGATTATCATCGTTGTTGAGGGAATTTATTCCATGGAAGGATCAATCTGCCCATTGCCTGAAATCATTGCTTTAAAGAAGAAATACAAAGCTTACCTTTATTTGGACGAAGCTCATTCCATCGGTAATTGTCGTTGTATAGATCCTCTATTTTTATATAGGAGCTATGGGAGAAACTGGTAAAGGAGTTGTCGAGTATTGGGGATGCGACGTGAAGGATGTCGACATCATGATGGGTACATTTACCAAGAGTTTTGGCGCAGCTGGAGGATATATTGCAGGAACAAAGGTGCACTTTTCTATTTATAATTTGTATCTCAATATTTCAGGAAGTGATAAACCATATCCGAACAAAATCAGCTGCTGGATTCTATTCTGCACCAATGTCTCCTCCAGTAGCCGAGCAGATCTACAGCTCCATGACAATTATTATGGGACGAGATGGAACGGGCGAAGGTTAGACTGACCTTGCTTTCAAAGCATAATATATTTAGGAGCCAAGAGGATAGAGCGATTGGCCCGAAATTCCCGATATTTCCGTCTTCATTTAAAGAAAATGGGTTATATTTTATATGGAAGTGATGACAGCCCAGTAGTTCCGATGTTATTTTATGTTCCAGCATTTGTAGGGTGAGGAAGCCTCTCATTTCCAGCTATTTTTCGTTTTGCAGTTATTTTGGAAGGGAAATGTTAAAAAGACGTGTTGGAATAGTTGTGGTCTCCTATCCAGCTTGCGAAATGGTCGAAGCTCGTGCTCGTTTCTGTCTTTCTGCGGCGCATACAAAAGAACAACTGGACGAGGTACAGTTTATTTTCCTTTAAATAAATTTATATGATCCAGGTTCTTGGACACCTCCGGGATCTAGCAGATAATACGGGAAGCCGCTTTTCAAGAAAAACTCATCTGTATAAAAATCTTCAAATCGAGTGGTAATTATCTTTCCATTCTGTTTTTGACAAAATACGGGAATTCATTAAAGTCATCTTTTTTTTGTTGTGGTTTGTACATTGTGATAAATAGAGAGAATAGTAAAGTATTTTCTTCTCGATGTAGTGGTGACAACCCTCAATTAATCAAGAACGGGACTGATCACAATCCTGCGCAACTGTCCTCAATCATTTGAGCCGAGGCCGACTGTGAAAGGAAGGACGAGTTACGACAGTAATCAGCCATAGCTGTCATCTTAATGGATTAGACCAGTTAAACCAGATAGTGGCCTTCAGTCTGTCGCTTTATTCGAATGTAAAACCTTTAATACTCTGCACGCACAAACCAGGATAGGTTTATTTTTGGAATTGCTCAGCAACGGCGCCGCATGACGGATGGCATAATGTTCCATTTCACCTGAAACATCATAGTACTGGAACAGGAATAGAATGGGTTGTGACTGGAAAGACTAAACTGAGAACAAAGTACCTGTCCTATTGTGTTGCTCTGGTAAATATTCCAACATTGCCTCCTGCACAAGATATCATCTCTATTTGTTCAGTTCTCCAGGTCAACGGCGTTATACTATCACTAGTATCCTAGGTCTTTTATGGAAAACTTGGAGAAACGAAACTTGTGAGGAAAAAGTCCAGCTTCAATTAAACAGTTCAGCAACAGTTCGTCCAAGATGATTAATAGAGATCCGCAACAATGGTAGGTAAGTTTATCCACGAGTTATTGTTGTCGAGAGGATGATGTTGTCCCGTCACAAGGCAGTTACAATGACCCTGTTTCAGGGCAAGAATAGAACACATTCCATAGACTCACATTTATATCTTTATTCTAAATAAAACAATAAATAATCCTCCCAAAAAAAACTCTACAATGAAATTTCTGTACACCTTAGGCACTTGTGGTGGGGCGGCGATGTTGTCACAATAAATCAACGAATAAATTCACAAAACATATAACATAGCAAAATGGGATCTTCTAAACGAAGCTGTACACGGATCACAGATACTGCCGATGTGTTGTCTGACATATTTTTGGGGGGAGTTGCAAAGGGGATAAATGTCTGACAAGGCGGGGAACACTCGACCTGTTGGAGTTAAATGACTAGAATGCAAGCCGAAGTGTAGGGTGATTATTATTGGAGGGAGAAGATATAAAATACTCTATGACAACTGTTCTTAAGGAATGTATTTTTGAGGAAAAGATGATACGGTCCAGAAGAGAAAGGAAAGAAGGGTCCATGTTAGTCAACTACCCATATTGGATCTGCCGTGCCGTAACCTTTGATGTTCATTCTTGTGTGCAAGGAACCTCGACCTGTAATTCGATTGAGAGTCATTGGCCTAATTTTTTTCGAGAGACAAACGGCTGGTCAAAAAGCTCAACCTTGGCCCTTAACCGACCTTGTCGGAGATAACATCACGGTCCCCCGACCGCTACTAATTAAACGACGGGATCTCAAGATTGGGTTGAACACTTTTAAATAGTATCTACTGTATAAAAAAACCATACCTAGGAAGATTATTCCAGGTCCATCAGTATCTGTCCATTTTGAAGAGTTGGCCTTATTGAGAGCGAGGTAGAACTTCTCCGCTAGATAGGCAGCATGATACGGCACGGCTAGATCTGAACAGATGTCATTATTAGACAATTTTAAAGCAAGAGAAAAAGAGTTTAGACGTGGAAAAGCTGACGTGGAATCAAAATGAAAAGCGGGGGAAGGTGAATCAACATGGTGATGGTGGGGAAGCGGCGCCACGTCTAAATAGGAAAGGATATCCCAGTAGTATAGAAACTCGTTTTCTATACAGGAGTAGGAATGATGGGATTATGGACGATTTTGCGCCAAAGCGAAGCAATCGGGGACAGATGCATGAAAAAGAGGGACTTCCCGCACCCTGCGCGGAGGTCGTACAGACATTAGCAAGAGGAGTACTATGCCCTAGTGCCCGATGAGAGTAGGCGAGAAACCATTATGGGCGAACTGTGTTGATCTGCCGGTGGCAAGGGGCGGAGCGGCCCATGGGCACCAGAGGCGGGGCCAAGGACATGGGAGAGCTCGAGATTTGGAATCTACCGTAGATTTATGGAGATCCGATTTGGACATATACGAGGCCACTAGCATATAGTTAAGAAAAAAAGAAGAGGCGAAATCATAATGACCAGGACAACAGGCAAAGGCTGGCGGGGAAAGGGAAGGCGCAGAGCAAACAGTTGGCCAAAGACATGCGCAAACGGAGTCAAAAGACGACTGCTGGCAGTCGGAAGGACAATTCGTGACAAGGGCGACTGTAGACATTTTTTGAGTTCATCGATTCTATTGCCTTTTGAGATAGAAACCAGTTGAATCGAATTCTTTTTATGCTCTTTCTCAAGGTTTTTTCACAGCTTCGAGACACGGCAGTGCAACTTTAAACGGTTAGTCGCTCTCGACAAATACGACCACACGTGAATCGATCGAATTTGCCAAAATGTGATGATTGCGTCCATCTATAGACCAGGCGCTTCGGACCGGCGTAGCAATAAGGAAGGGAACTTTAGAACCTTATCTGGAATGAATTCAGGCCGCTTAGTGGGAAAAGGACAGCTGTAGATGGTAGTGTTTGATTTCTTGCGCTGACGTGGAACTTCCCTGTTTGTATCGGTACTGCGCCACAGGGTGAGGGACGCTTAAAACCATTGAATAAAAGTGATACATCGAATGCGTCAACTTTGTTGACAATACGCAGTATGCGTTTCGCCTATTCGATCACATGTTTCCTAACGGCGTAACAGCCTCCAAAATAGCAGTTAAAATAGAAGTGAAACTATAAAGAAAGGAGCAGCGGCTCCGGTCAAACTTCCGGTGGGAGCCAACCGACACGCGTGTCAGTATTGTACCGGCTATTTGCATTAACAAGTGTCGTCGCACTTGAGAGGTGTCGCCACAAGGACGGTGACGGTCACCAAGGTCGGTGGACCCAAAACGTCCCGGCATCGTGAGGCTGAGTACCTGAGCGCTCTGGGGTCAGTGCCATAATAACCTGTACAAACAGTCGACTGTCAGCGGCTGTGCCTTTGAGCTGCCATTGTGTCGTCAGCCTCTATTAGCCCCGCGGCACGACGTGCCGGTATTCACCAGTCTTCACAATGAGAACCCGCAATGTGCACCGGCCGCTTTTGAGGAATCATACAATAGGCAACATAGCCGGCAATTGATCATTTTCCATTGTAAAAAGGAGGGTATTGACACCAAGAGGAATATATTGAGGTTGCAGACTTTGAAAATGCTGAATGGAGCGGCAATTTGTAAATAATTGTTCCCTCTTTAATGGAAAACATCAATCAACCTTCAAAGGGATATTTTAATAATCATTTAGCACCAATATTTATCCCACGCAATGTCATAAAATGTCAAGCGCAACCTGTGCGATGGCATCTTTAAGTGATTAACCGCCCTTTGGCAGCGGAAGTGCCGCCGGATGAGATAACCTGGGAAATCTGACAGCCTGAGAACTCTTCTTTCCAATATCATGGATACCGATCCTTTCCTTGACCGGGCACAGATATTCAGCATAATCTCAACTAAGATGGTCATAAATGCTCACATTATAATCCTTCAACCTTGCTAGGATTCTAATTGCTTGGCCCGAGTGACCCCCGCAGTGCAAACAGTCACACATTTACGAGCCGATGGGAACCTTTTTTGGATAGGACGGATTAACGCGGCCACCGCCGGCGGTAATCATAAAAGAGAGTAACCTATACCCGAATGGGAAAATTGTTTCAATTACAGGGTAAAGAAAGGGGCAGCCAACTGTATAAAAGAAGTCGCTTTTCCTATCCAACAGGTGATCGCTGCAATTGGAGATAGTTTGGTAGACGTCCATGTGGTCGATAAACAAAAGTGATGACTCGGCTGTAAACTATTATGGACACGTAGGGTCAACAGTTAAGGACACCTAACGAGGACCGATTAGATCAGAAGATTTACAACCGCTAGGGAAAGAATGATGACACCATCGTTGAGCCACTTTTGAGAGGTTTATTTTTAACAGAATCCACAAGTTTTTGGGCATTCGTCCATCATATAAGGAATGTAGGCAGGATTGGTGCAAAGTGCAGCATTCTTAGAGCAATCTGAGATACCAGTAGCTGGATTGACTTTATCCACACAGGCAGGAGTTGTAGCTGTGATATTATTGAAGCATCGGTGACACGTCACTGGACAGTTCTGCAATCGAATATGAAAACTATTAGAGAATATTCTCACATCCGTCATAATATTATAGTAAGCGGGTTCATTGCAGAGATACGATAAGTTCGGACAATCGGACACTCCTGTCTGAGGATTGATTTTATCCGCACATGGTGGAGGAGATGCCGTAACGGCGGTGCTGTTGCAATTTCCAGTGTCTAGCATTCCAAAAGAGCAACAAATCGAGGCGGAATCATTCTGGGTGTTGACGATACAAGCACTTCCATCTGGACAAGAATGAAATCCAGCAAACTCAAATGGGATACAAGCTGAATTCATTGTGACGAGACGAACTAATCCTTACGTCCAATCCCGGCATCCATACAAGTTGCTGCAAAGGCTGCGCCCAAAGACAAAAGACAAAGAATTGCAACCCTTTGCATAATGAAAAGTGTTGGCGAAATGACCGGAAAAAAAGTGATTAACTTATTGACAAGATCTGATAATATACAGCTGATAACAGTTTTAATCTTCTTAGAGGGCGTGGATTATCAATTTTTAAGTCTGCATCATTTTTTAAGGGAAAATAAACTACACGCTGTGCACAAAATTTCTGTAATTAGAAACATACAGTTGTACTAGTTTGTGCCTGAATTTCTTTTATAATTTGCACCTCTTTCACAAGAAGCATCTCATCAACTTCAATTGACTAAATCCCTTCATTACTAAGACGAAGTCCACGTGGTAATGCGCTTGTCGTGACTTCGGCTAGTTGATTATCCGTCAGTTTCTAATCATTCAAAGCTTACGATATCACAATTGGGATTAATAAATACGATATCTATCACAATTCCTAATGTCTACAGGTATGCAAGTTTGGCTGCAATTTATATTCTTCACAGTTCGTGTTATTCCCACTTTAATTCTATTCATTATTAAACCGATAACTGCGTGGATAAGTCAACTATTCGCCGTCGAATCCAGATCGATGTGATTGTGACAATGTGGCCCTCCGCTTGCAATTGACAATAATAAAGAAACCTTACGTTCCCCGTTTATTACAGAAATTTGAAACAAAATACAAAAATATAGATATGCTTTTGACATGTTGCCTACTTTAAAATGGTCCAAGTGGCGGTTACACTTTCTGTTCGATGACTTCTTTATATTCGTTTTTGATCAGTCCCGTCTTGTCTTTTCTTTGGTCGCAGAGGGTCCAAATCGTAATTATCGAGAAAGCAATAATGGTAGCAAATAGAAGAATTAAACAAGGGGTTGTATTATCCGTATCTGGTACGGGGAATGCACAACTTGATAAAAAAGAACCAACCTTTAAAAGGATTTTCATGTAGCCCAGTCATAGTTCCCGGGCTCGCCATGTTGACCACTGTCGAAGAGGAACCTCCCTGCCGTTTTCCTATATCGAGGTCATGCTTGCTTAAACCGGTTTTTATCAGATGCCGTACTCGTTCGGCACCGAAAAATGAACACAACCCTTCATTCATAAACATGATGATAGACGCTAATCTTTATTTGTAAGTGAAGACAAACGGAGAGGAATTCACCGAACGACTAGTACCCGAACATGGTGTCCTCGTACTCGAGGCGTGTTACAATAAATATACATCCTGGAGCGGACGAACACAAGTGACATTACGCGGAAAGTTAATAGCAGGGCAGTATTGGGGCTGAATTAGAAGAGCACAAAGACACGAGCCCAGGAGGCAGCCATCGTGAGCCAGAAAAGGATAGAAGATGGTGGATGAGCAAGGACAGAAGATTGTGTCGGGGTTTCTGATCGTGGCTAGAAAAATACTTTTAATAATTTTTTAATAACTATCCTACCTTTGTCTCCTCTTTTTTGGCATCTCGATCATATTCTTCAAAATCTACAGGGACCAAATCTATAAAATTTAGGGATTATATAATAAGAAATAGGCTCCGTACCGTCTTCGGAGTCATCTCCAGCCACTCTGGGATCAGCTTCGCCGACACCAGGAAATAGGGACAACTTGGGAAGAGGCTTGGAACCACCAGCATTACCCTCCTCATTACTATCGCCGTCAAGTTTAGGATTTTCATAATCTACTAAAGGATTCTGCTTCAAAAATAGAGCATCAGGAAGTAGAGGAGCCAATGGGTCTTCTACAGTTTGTTGATAAAATTGAACAAACAGAAACCGACCTATGAGCTCTCTTCTATCCGGCAACTTATTACAAAAGTCAGAATGGCACATACAATGCTTTCCCTTGCCATCAGGCTCTAGCCAACAGCCATTTTTGGCCTCGGCCGCGTCTTCACCCCGAATGGCAAGAAGGCAGAAAGCAGTTGATGTTCTATTATCACCAGCATCAACTGAACTTTATATTATAGAAAAAATGTAAAATGACTTACAAATCATACAAGCTACTCCATTGCAGCTGCGCTCTTTAGTGCACTCCTTTTGATCCGTACCCGTATTGTAGCAATCATAGCAAGTTAAAGCTAAAGTTCTAGCAGCTAAGCAAAAGAACACCGTCCACAACATCTGAAACATGTTGATATGAATATTTTAAGAGAAGGAGGCAATCAAGCGACTGGTCGGATGAGAAGAAAAAAAAATATCTGACGTAAGGGATAGAAAGATGAGCCGGTGCCCTCGCCATAGCAACGGCAGCTCCTCTGTCCGGAGAAAGGAAGGCAGGGTAACCCGAGATGTGAGAAATGATGTCAGTGATAGTAGCAAGTGGGAGTTGTGTTTGATCTAACCACGCCGTAGGGTCTGCGTTCTGAGACAAAGAGGAGGAAAATAGAGACTCTGGAAATGATAGCGCCTTAAACAAACGGCCGACAGAAAACATGTTCTCTTTGGATGCAAAAAGGTCAGCTCAGCAAGCTCCTTATAGGCGAAAAAAGAAGTGCCAAGCAAACATATTAAAGAAAGAAGGAAGCCTTCAATTGGGGTGGTTATTTCCTCTCATCAAATAGAATAATCTGGCGAGTTTGTTCACCCTCCTCTCTGGAGGCCAACGATTTCCGGAGTTCGGCCAATTATGTTTATATTCAGCTTTGCGCCAGGAAGAAAAAAGCCTGCAGAGGGCAACATTCTACGGAGTTTGGAGCTTCTTAATATTGCACAGAGGTCAGAAAAAAGGACCCTTGAAGTGCCTACTTCCTGAGAAAGCGTGGGGGATTGGAATTGCTGGCATCTCACCAAAAGGAACTTTGATAGTTTGCTAAACCCCTGCGCAAATTCAACAGTATAAAAACGGGGAAGTATCAAACATTGATGTCAGCTGTTGCGTGGCTTGATCATTGAAGGTTAGCCAAATAATTTTGAGTTGAAGCCGTTATTTTGATCATAAAAAATATGGTCCTATTATGTGTTTACCACTAGATGGGGTGATTTCTTACAGTAATCAGCAAAAGTTAAACGAGCGCTTGGTTGAAAAATGGCTTCACTGCTTGTCTACTAGCCACAATAACGAAAATGCTTGAAGAAATCACTATACGAAAAGATCGGAACAGATGTATGACACACATTACATCATGGCATAGAATATAAGCAAGGAGGAGTAGGAAGCAATTACTTTGGAGTATGAAGCAGGCAAGATTTATGAGACACGCTGACACCCAATTGTTTTGACTCGACACAATTCCCAAAGTAGCAAAAAAAGCAGAGGATGCAAAGCGGCCACAATTTGCGACATAGAGCTCTTTTTTTATTCTATGGAAATCTGACACCAAAAGGACAAACACCTAGTCTTTGAGATTTCTGCGAGTGGATGAATAATCCTTATGAAGAGCAAAAAAACGGAGCTTGCGTGGTGGATTTTCTGTGGGAAAGGGACGGCTGTTTTTCGTCGACGTTCAAATTATCAACTTTGGCGGAAAGGGGAGGTTAATCGTCCGAGAAAAGAGTTGAGGATAAAAACTGTGACCTTCTACAGTACAGTAGACGAAAAATGGGTACAAGTGTAAGATGGAGTTGGGCCTTGTGGTCAAGGAAAACAAAGGCAGGTGTGTAAATAGTCCATTGGACAACAAAAAACCTTGGCAAAAATACTTGTTTTCAGTAGACAGGTGGTTGTCCAAAGAGGACCAGGATGTTGATAAAAACCGCACGCATTCATCGTCTGACTCCAATTTTTCACGAACAGCCGCTCCACCAAAATTCACAGAGGTGTTGCTAAATGATGGATGCAGGAATGCGTGAGGGTTCAAGAGTCTACGGAACCTTGATTGTTTCATTGTGCGGTAAAAAAGTTGGTAGAGTATTAGGGAAGACGACCGAAGGGGAGACGCAACCTCTCGCCGTTTTCGAGGCTTTGCCGCGGCTCAGCGGTACAATCCCCCGAATTGAACAACCGTTCAGACAAGGCGACGGGTTGTAGAACTTGGGATTTAGGATGTTTTTGACCAGAGAAGCAAAAAGATAAAACTTTGCTTTGCGTGAGGAACAAGACCTCGAACAGTGATAAAAAGTTAGAAAATGTTTCCCTCCCTTGGCGCCAACACTCTAGATCAGAACAGCTCAAGTTGTCCAGTGACAGGTATTAACCCCCGTACTTTTGATAAGGAATGCTTTTCCGGTATGTTGCGAAACGCAAAAAATTATGCCAGAAAAAACAAAATGGTAACCGTATCCGGTAAAAACAAAAATATTTACAGAGGAATAGTGAACAATGCAAAAGAGGTAAACCCGTCGGAGGTGTTAATTCGTTTTCCCTTAGGGAGTCAATCGCAACAATTAAGCGGGCAAAGTTCTGTGCCGTGGGTCTCACTCACTCTCGGCTCTTTTCTCTGCCACAAATGACTGCCGCAAATCATGGCCAGACACCTCTAGGGTGGTGTAAAATTGTGGCCGTTTTTTCTGACTGAAAAATGATTTGAGAGTGGCCCCATTTCCAGGGAGACAAAATTACAACCCTTGGGGATAAAATTTGACACCTGCTTTACTTACACCGGGTTCACATTAGACAAGGTTTTTGCACGGGAGAATTGCTGAAGTGGAACACTGCGTTCAGGCACCTGTTTAGAAATGCATGGGTAAAAAATGAAGCTGAAAAAGTGGTCGGCTAACTTCTGCAGAAAGTTGTTATAGCCGGAAGTAGTGTATCACCTGTGATAGTAGCTGATGATACGTACTCCCGGAAAAGGTAAAAACTCGTTCCACTGCAGGTTCGAGAAAACCTTGATATGGTTCAAGACAATATTGCACGGATGATAGACTTTCCGCTAAAGCTGGGGGTCAAACATCGGAGGCCACTGTCGGGCAGACCGATTTCCATAATATTGAGACCTTAAAATTAACATAATATTTATGATTTGCTTGTTGAAATACGCTTTGTTTGACTTTAAAGTGCCCTAGGGGTTGTTTATATAAGTCTTCTCGAAAGGAAATGAACCCCCTTAGTCGCGATACAAGAGCCCGAACGTGTTTGACTCCGAATCCAAAAATACATTTCATTGGAGGATAGGACTGTCTGCTCCCGTCGAGGGACACTTTCATTTTTGAGCTTTCTAGGCACAAAATCTATGCAGCAAGCTGACTTGATTTAAGAGAATCAGACTGGATATCACTTGTTGTAACAATCTAGGCAATGACACTAATTGTTGGCTGCGGCGATCATTTAATCTAAAAAGAAAGAGTGGCGGTCAGTGGCATGTTGCCTTAGGATTAAAGGGCATAAGGACGTCTGTCCCCGGATGTTTATTCTAAGGTCAACAGACATTTTTAGTGTGGTAAGCTGGCTAACAGCTGCCAAGGCGATGGAATGCATGTCGACTTTTGCTCGTTTAGCGGCTTTCGCAAAAATTTCACTTGTTCGCCAACATCCGGCTGTTCCTCTGGGTTCAGTGATAGGCTTAAAAGTGTAATTGGATTGTTAAATTTGAGAAAAAAAGTCACAACACCAAGGTCGAACTCGCGATAGCAATTTTGAAGGACACATATGTAACAGCTGAGCTGTGGACGAGTGCAAACAAATTTTTTGAGTAAACCACGTGTTACGTAAAAGAAAAGAGATGATCCCGTACGTGAGAAAAAATGTTCAAACTCTCTCTCAGCCATCGCCCGACAGACGGTCATGTGCCAGGTTAAAGAGTACAACTTATCGTACAATAACTGGAAAGAAATTGTCAGACTCAATTAATCAGGTAAAATGGCGCCAGCTTATCAAGCCTTTTTCTTCTTTCTTTTGCAACAAAAGTTAGCAGTAAACCTGTTAAAAACCTCATGACGCGCCAAGACTCACAGCTCATTAGAGGATAAATATAATCGAAATGTACGGTAATGAATATGCTGGATCTCAATTAAGAAAACGCCTGTCATGATGAAAGCTCATGCAGAAATGCCGGTTTTCCTCAAAGAGACTGACATCCAATCCTCCACCCCCGAGGGATGGGCTAATTTCTTCCGTGAAAAAATGTCCATATGACAAGAAAACTGATGTTTGAGTAGATACGGAAAGGGGGAGTATATTTTCACACGAGCGGATGAATAGGAACTGTTGACACTTTGGACTGGTAGAAAGAGGGACGTGTGTTGGAGAGGGGGATTGAGCCCTAGCTGCGGGGCGCCCTTTGAGGTCGCGACCCCACCTCGTATGAATGCGAGAATTGTGACCAGCCGAGGTCAGTTTGCTGAAGGAAACGATTATCTAGTCAATCAAATATGTTGCAAAGCGGAAAAAGGGAGATTTACAGGAAGGTAGATGGCGGGACGACACTCTCAAAGTGGCCATTGCAAGGGCACTTGAGGGCTAAACACACGAAAACAGCCCCATCTAGAAACAACTCAAATGAAAAAGCCTTGGCAGGAACCGTTTACCACTGATTTTTCAAGCTGACATGTGGTAGTATCTCATGATCAAGTTGGACAGTTAAAAACAGATTAAAAACCAGGCGAGATAAATATTGTCTTGGTCTTCTGTATACCTGCTTTCACGAAAAACTGACGCAGAAGGTGGATGAGTCATTCATCAGTCAAAGCCAGTTATTTTTGATTAGTGATCATGTCGGGAAAAGGATGCGTACCCAAACAGGGAAATGTGCGTGTCTGTCTCAAGATCGTAAGCGAAATTAGGAGGAAAAACCGTATCCGCGCCATGTTTTTGTTAGCTTAGCGAAAACAGAAAACAGGAATGATCTGATCCACTTCCCGAGGGCAAAAAAATGAGCGACACCCAGAGCTAATATTAATTAGTTCATGGACAAGGGACACGGGCTCTCAATGTCTCATCCATGCACTGTATGTCGTGGCCTATGGCTATTTACGCTCTTCAAAGGCTCTTCATGGCTATCGGCGCCTTTTTTGAGACAAATATTTAGGTGGTCGGAAAAATTGTGTGCTGGACAAGATTATGTCGTCTGGCAAGTAGGGGGAAGAATCACGGACCGTATTGTTTTTCCTGAAGGAGAAAGATGGTAATCATCGCCTTGTCCACTGTCCTGGAGAGGAAAACATCCCGGACGAAAGTAAAAAGCGAGCTACAAGATCACTTGTGTCATGACAGAAAGCGAGTGGAACCTGATCCCACGGCTTCCCGTTGGATCTCTGCGAACTTGACTCCAATGGCAAGAGATAATGTGTCGTAATGATCCACCCCTGATAGATGTAAAAATTGATGTTTATCATATGTACAAGTGTTGGAATCCGACAATTGTCGCAAGTTATTGGTGCTTTAGCACTTGATTGATCTCTTGCAATCAACCGCAAGGGCTCACTTTACGAGGGAGGAAATTTGGAACAACGTTGGACGACAGACTTCCTTTAAATGAGGAAATTACAAGACAAGAGACCATTTTCCCCGACAATCACATGTCATTTTAGTTGAATAATGAAACGTGATTTATTGGAAAAATATGGAAACCCGACGCCTATTTTGGTATTGTACAAGGTTACACATAATGATATTCAACAAACAAGCTAAGCATGTCGTATCTTTGCATACAAATTAAATGGTTGAGGTTGCATTGTTACACCGAATTTCTTTACAAGATCAGGCGCATCGCCGCAACAGAAAATCTTGAAGCGATTAAAAATATTCGTCGTGAAGAGGAAGAGTTCCATTCGAGCTAATCCTTCTCCCAGACACTGTCTTTTCCCAATTGAGAAAGGGATCAGCTCATCGACCTTCAGCAATTTCCCGTCGCTGTTCAAGAATCTTTCGGGTTTGAACTTTTCCGGTTCAGGGAACACATCTTTGTCGTAGAGGACCGTCGATATTTGAGGAAGGACGCCTGTTCCAGCTGGTAACTGAAAACTTTGGGTTGTTTTCCGCTAAAGACAATACGTGATAGCCCATTAACTCCGTAGGTCTGGTTGTTTGGTGGAGAAGGTTCATTGGAAGGAGGTTGGCCATTCGCTGGACTTCCTGGAAACTTGTAATATTTTACCGAAACTGGCGCTTACATTAATAACAGCATTACAATATGGGAGATTGATCTTGTCCGCCATTGTTATGTCTCGTCCGCTTCCTATGACTTTGTCTAATTCTTCATGCATCTTTTTCTAAAAACAAAAATCTACAAAGTTGATTCGCTTGCTTACTTGCACTTCAAGATTATTGAGAACAAAAGCGAAACCCCAGAGGAGGGTATTCGAGGTTGTTTCCATTCCAGCCAGCCATAGATCAAGGCAAAGGTTAGTCAACTGGATATAGCTAAATTTATACAAGTTAGAGCCAAGTTCCAAATACCTGAAAGAGTCGAGGTCGCCTGTGTCTTCCCGCTTCTTCTTTTCTTTTAAATAAGCGTCGACAAAGTCCGTGGATGTTTGAGCAGTGTAATCAATCTAAAAGTCCGAATCATAACAAATGTTCCCAAAAAGCAACAATTTATAAAAGACGAATCACTTACATGTTTTTCATGCTCATCGATTTGCTTCTTGAAAAAGTCGTAGAACGATGTTCGGTAATAAAGGATTCTAAATAGAAGTCCAAAAAAATGCTGACGCACTTACAAATTGTACATTTTTTGGAAGTAGGGAATAACATAACGGAGATATGGATAAGCAATGAGGAGGAAAGCCACAGGAGAAGAGAAATCTCTCATCTGCTTGCCGATCAATCCCTTGAGATGCAGGAATTCTGGTAGATTTGGCTAAAAGTGACTGTTCTAAATTTTTAAAGGAAACCTCATCAAAGCGATAGCCAAAGAGTAGCTGGTTAATGACGCTACCAACACCAACATCGATGACATCCTTAAAAAACTCTTTCAATAAACACAGCACCGTTTTGCCTGAATTTTTACTTCTTCTCCGGTTGTAGCTTTCTGTGAAATGGAGTCAACCAAATGATCAACCTCGGCCATGACCTTGAATTTTTCACATAAGATTGCCGGGGAAACCTACTCGTTGTTCCATCATATTCTTTCCAAGGCCAAATTCTCTTAACTGATGGATAACAAACCGTCGATGTTCTCTCCAAGTATAACCGTTCGTCTCAACTACACCATATCCCCCGCCTGAAATCCTTACAATGGGGATATCGATGGTATACCTCGATAGATCTTAGTCATTTCTTCGAAGTTAAACTTGTCTTGATACGTTTCACCATCATTAATAACCGTTTTCTTTAAAGTGGGATAATCAGAGATCACGACGAATGGATAATTCCCGATCCAATATGTGTAAATTGGTCCATATTTCCTTCTCCACATTTCGTATGCCGAGTATCCTGGTTCGTGGAAAGCCATAATATATAAATTACCAATAAAAGGTAGTGGAAGGGGGCCTGATTCTTATACTTTTCTTTATTGCAACTTTACCTGGTGGTAAATTGCGTCTTTTCCAATACAGATGATAAAATAGCCATGTCGCTACTAGAAGTAGTAATAACCCAAGCATAATTGTCTATAAATTTTTGTTTCCCGGGAAAAATAATAACAAGGAGATGAAAAAATGGACGCTTTTGTGTCAGCAGGCTGAGGTCTTATATTTCAAAGGTTATCGTTTTCTGTCTTGTTTATGACCGAGTCTGGCGGCTCTCTGTCGATTACAAAAGTACAAGGTTCAGTACGTCCTGGAGACTAACTGCACCAAAAAATAGTCAGAAATAACAGCGATTAGATAAGAACATAGGTTAAAAAATGAACGAGGGCAAGAGGATTATCCCAACAATTAGAACCTATTGATTCACGTGTTGGCTGGCTCATAGCAATGTGTAACGAGTGATGCAGAGGAGAACTGGTTGCCTGGCACTTGTTGACCTTTTGCCCTTTGGATGCTCTACAGGTCACAGAAAGCAGAGAAATTTGTGATTTCTGACGATTTGTCATCTTCCCTGAATTGCCCCTCTTTCGCTTTGCAAAAATAGACCGAACAATGGACCCTCTGGATCCTGCCCAAAATTTTATGCTTGGGGTGGGCTAAAGCCCTTAGGGGTGGAGCCCTGAACATTCACTTGTGATGCGAGCTCTCTTAGCTGTTCTCTTGGTGCTAGCTTTAGTTGCCTCCTTCTCTGAAGCTCAAAGAGTTTTCTCTGTTATGGACGATCGTTCCAGGTGGATGTTTTTCAGTCTTGATAACAGTTCATTTTTCAGAGAAACAGCACCGGACTTTCCATATTACAACTATGGACCCCGTTCATTTTTAAGACAACTTGACCGCCATGACTGGAAGAAACGCTCCTTGGAATAAACCATCTTCTCAACAACACGAATGGGATATTAAATAAACATTCATTATTGTGAGATCACAGCATTATCTTCCCTTCGGGCTCCTTTTTCGCCTCTCCAGGTACTACATCTTCCTCCTCTGTTAGTTTCAAATCCTTTGCCCAAACCCATGTCCAAATATCTGACAACAAGGAGAAAACTCTCATTGATCCATAGATCATAAATAGCCTGAATATTATATTATTATCCGTTGGTTTAATTTTTACTTTATGCGAAGGTCGTCCGTGTCATAGATAGGACAAGCCCCTCTTTGGCCGCAAACTGTCTGCCACATAAGGCAACTGCTGTCGAATATTTTTCCCCAGAAAATTGGGGAAGGAAGAGTAGCTGAATTGGAAATAATGTGGAACGTAGTCAGATGGTATACCAAATAAACTGACAAGGAACCCATTGAACCCGAGTGAAATACTTCTGTGTTCTGGTTTCACTGCTCTCAAAATGATCATCATCCCTGGTACAACTGCCATTCCTCCAACCATAGCTCCTATCGCTTGCACAGCGAAGAATATCTTGAACTGCTTTTCACAATGGCCAACTTCGCAGTAAGAGCGGCTGACTTTGAGGTCTTCTGTTCCTGCGCATTCACACTCCGTGAATACCAAATTTGTCTGCTTGGCTTCCTTCTGGTCCTGAAAATATGTTGTCTTCTTCAGGATATATCGGGCTATACTTGATATATAGTGAAATTGGCTCCGGCCAGTGGGCAACCAGCGTGACACGGTGAGTAAAAGACATCTCCTTTCTCATTACAGACAGGGTACAACGGAGCATCATCGCAGAGACAGTCTGGTCGGCAAGAAGCAAAAGTGAAATTGTTTTCACGAGCCTAAAATAAATCTTTGTCAGGGTAATTTTGACTTTGTTTATCAAAGTGTTCAATCTTCCGGATGGGCCAATTTCAAGAGAGTTTTTCAAAGATTCAAATTAGCTACCCCCGCATCAATCACTCGGTCTGATTCTCCGTGTAACGTTGGGTGAACTCCAAAAAGCCTACCTGGTCTCCGATGTTTCCGATGACGGACTTGCATCCGACACTTCCGTTAACAAAAGTTGTGATTGCTGCGAGTAAAGAGGCCATTGCAACCCACGCGGCAGCCTTTCGTCCTTGTAGTTTCAACTTTTTCATGGCTAGCGATCCAGACATCACACCTATGGCAAATCCGACGACACCAGTACCAGCTATAAGTTCATTTCAATTGGCTACTGCCTAGGGAAGTTACCAAGGTATTTTTGTATCCTGTATTGAGGCACGCCGAACTCTAACTCCAAATATTTTCCAAGGAAGACGAAGAATCTGTAAAGTATGGTACACAATAACAATTGTGGCTTGCCCTTTGAATGCGAGAACGTCAACAATTCTTCCCAGCATACATCCAACAAATATTTTGTTTTTAAACAGAGTTTTCACAATTCCCCCAAATTCTAAATCCTTTTAATACAGAGTCATAAAACAACGGACCGGTTAGCTTTTCCCAGAAATCCTTATGCTCATCATTCTCTATATGCTTGTCTCTCAAATGCAATCTCTTTTTCGGCTTTGGAGCAGGCTCTTCTCTGAAATCATTGCTATTGTTTTGTCTGCAAAACATGAATTTTCCATTGTCTACACGTAGTTCCGCTAGGCAACGTCAAAGTGAAACGCGGAGGATGGACTGACATTTTTAAAAGTTGTCCTTTTTCATCTTTGCCATTGAGAGCGACGGCTTCTTCTTCGTCATCTCCATCCAAGTCGTCGGTAGGAAAGAGAGCGAGAATAACCGAAGGGAAGAATAGAACTATTCCAAAGATTAGGAATCCTAACCACCAGCAGCCAATCCACATGGGATCCACTACTGTCAGTCCTTGGGGAGCTGAAGGGAAGAATTAAAAGAGGAGAACCGAATTACGGTTGAAGTTGACATAGACGGTGTTGAGTTTGCTGCCAACCAGAAGACCAATAACTGGTCCCAGGATACGGACAAAGAACATAAACGCTGTAAAGTTTGAGGATTTGCCCTAGGATTTTTTGAAGGTACCGAAATAGACGGGTAGATTTGCCTTCTTTACATTATCATCCATCAACGGCAGTCCCAATGAGAAGGGCATTGTTCTTCCCACTCCAAGAACAAGCAGTCCCCCGAAGATCATATAGAATGGCCCATTACCGGCTTTTTCTTTGGCACATTCGTCAATCTTGTGCTAAAATAGACATCTCCGTTTGTAATGCAAATGGCAAGCTTACGTCGCGTCGGAGCTTGTTGACAATGGAATGACAGAAAGAGTAAGGGAGAGATGTAAGAACACGAACTACCGATACATCTTCAGGAGTTGTTTCATGCTTCTCGGCAAATTTTTTCTGCAATTTATGTACTTCTGCTGAAGATAACTTACCTCCATATTGGCACACATTTCGGATCCATTATGACTGAAACAGTAAGCTTGGTATTCAATAAACCTTATGTCTTTTTCAGTCTAAACGATTATTGGAAGAAGTTTATAACCTCGCGACCTCGAAGAGGGAATCTTCTTTAAAACCTTCAACTTCCCTCAACTCGTAGAGTGTTTCATTTAACCAGGCATCTGCTTCATCGGAAAAATTCTTATTTCGAACGAAACTGTAAAAAAAGATACTGTAGCTCGCTACCACGGTACCTATTGACTTCATAAGCAAGCGAATTTTTGATATAACTACTGTTGACATGGAACTCCTCCACTGGGAACAAGAAATTAGAAGAGGATATTAGAATATTGGCAATGGCAATCAGTATACAGCCGCCTCCTATCCATCGAGCTCGGTTACCTTTTCCTCCAAAATAACTAGTAAAAATAACCATAGGAATATAGGCAAAATCTCCAGCTGAAACCATAGTACCACTGAGTCGAGAAGGAATTTGGAACTGCTTTTCAATATATACAATAGCTCTGGAAATTATTGCTTAAATCATTGTAAATTGCCTTTTCTATACTACAGAATACAAAATTGCACATTTTTCCTTATCAGAAATTTTCATGTTTTGAGACAAATGAGGTACTTACGTTGTCATATAGAAACCGCCAATGGATTCCAGGAAATAGACGGTTCCAAAGACTATGAAGAACAGCTTTATCTAAAAACAGTTTACAGTATTTTGTTTTTGGCACTTGTTTTTTTTTTCTTTTTGAAAAAATGATAGTTGATAAATGTTCTTACATAAGAGGGATATTTTTTCAGCCATCGTCTTGCAAAAGTAAGGAAATGCATTTGAGAATAAGTACATGTTTACCATATACCGGCACAGGAGCTAATCAATCACCCAAACTAGCTTCTGTTGTTGTATTATAGTACAAAGGTCAGTTTTTTGACTATTTTGCAGGAAATAGAAACGATACTTTTATTTTAAAGTAAAAATAATTCAACCCACTCGAGTGTCGATGTTCATGGTTGGCGTCTGAAGCGCGTCGCCTCGTGAGCGACGTAGAACAGTGATACCAAGAGCTGTTTGGCGGGAGGTCTTATCTACCTCAAGATAGCGCCGTCGGCTGAGGCCAGGTCGCTTTAAAATCCATGGGAGATTATCATCACATACTGTATGTCGAATAATCTTATCTTGTTTTGCCCTTGATTTGACTATTGTCATGTCCTTCGGATCACTGTGCTCTGCTCTTTTAGTCCCACAACCTGCTATATTAATACAAATCACAACAATTGTCTTTCTTATCTTGTAGTTCAGAATCAGTTCCCTTTTAAGCCTAGCTTAAACTTAGGCCGGAAGTGTGATCGATGAACTCTTTACATAGGATTATACTTTTATTACCAACAGATTTATTCAACAATTACCTCCAGCTATCTTTAGCGGACATGTTATTGCTCCTGTTTCTAAGAAAATACTAGCTACACAAAAGAGGACGTAGGAAACGATCATGGCTAAGCCAAAGAATTTGTCCATTTTCCAGCGGGAGGCTGCAATGCAGACCACGAGTAGTACCAACATTAGGAAGAGGAGACCAACACTGCAGATCAGTCCATTGGACACCACCGAAACTGAAAACAATTGTTTTTTCTGATAAGTAGCAGCCATACCTGTAGGAAAATTACCAGTATGAGTACGGAACAGTTGGCCGAGAAACCATAAAAGCCAAGGTACAGGCAACCTGAACGATTTGTGGTCATTTCGACATAGTACAAAAATTTTTAATAATCTGACAAGCCCGATCTTCTAGATAGTGTCACTCTCCTCAGACGCGAACACATATCACAATTCTTTCCAGTTTTATCAGGCATATTGCCTCCCCGGTTGTATTGTTCTTGTTTTCACATAATGATAGGGACACACTTACCCGATACAGATATCGAATAAATTACTCCCAATAGAACTTGAGACGGCCATGTCACCCAACCCTTTTCTAGCTACTATGACACTTGTTATCAGGTCGGGAATGCTCGTTCCTGCGGCAAGAATAGTCAGACCCATAATCTGGAACAGTTTGCTTTTTTTTCGTTTGGTTATCTTGGCACCTCGGTTGGAATAGCAAAAGTCTCTCCAATAGTATTAGCCCACCAGACCATTAAATAAGAATAGAAAGCGATCCAAATTATGGAACCCAGGAATGTTACCACGAACCATTTCCTCAGCGACTACAACATATTCTTCAATAAATTTAAATTATCCCATACCGTTTTTCTCACATCCGGAAGGGTTAAAGCTAGTGGAAAAGTTATAGGGGCCAGTAGTATAAAGATAAAGCGTTTAGTAGTCGTTTCAGGCCAAGATAAGTCCAATGGCTGCTCCTCATTCGATGACGTTGACAGCTGAACAATTCCACTAAATTTTCTATCATAAATGACTACCGTGTCAATGGCCAATGGAGGTATTGTAATTTGCACAGTTGTTCCATTTTTCTTCCCATTTTCCTAAAAAAAAGTATTTATTGATCTTATAATGTTTTGAGTGTCAGTTCCTCGTCTTGTGGGTGGCATCCGTTGACGCAGCAACATCGATGATAATGTTATGAGATGTTAGGCATTAACTAGTTAGTCCCACCTGTGGGGCATATCCATTGACGGTTATACCATTTCCTGAGGTTCCATTGGCTCGGATCTCTATAGGAGCTATGCATTTCTTATGGTTTGCATCTACTTCCCCACTGACTGTAGGGATAGTATTTCCTGGAATTATAAGTTTGGACCAGGAAAGAGAGGGACAGACTAGTATTCAAATGACCATTTTCTCCTGCGGGCCGAACTTGTATAGTTCGAGGAGGTAATGGGCTACTCTCCATGTCTGAACCGTAACAGCTCTCTTGCAAATCTATATCGGTACCGGACTCATCGTCACTGCCAATAGCCATATGTGCCAAACCAGCACGGAGTTGGGCACCGCCGCCATGAATTATCGGATGTGACCTTCTCTGTCCACTGTGATTTCCT
This sequence comes from Oscheius sp. DF5033, assembly GCA_964036215.1. Classification (NCBI taxonomy): domain Eukaryota; kingdom Metazoa; phylum Nematoda; class Chromadorea; order Rhabditida; family Rhabditidae; genus Oscheius; species Oscheius sp. DF5033. The sequence goes on from OZ038413.1 coordinate 6,634,007, forward strand.
TCGTTCCATTTAGCTTCTGTCCTTGGACTTACGGCCTTGAAGCTCCAGATTTTATATATCTTTATGTGGTCTACCTGAGGCTGGACAGTGGAAGGAATCAGTCCCAAAAGTTTTTTCGCTCCTGTTTCCAGTTGCGCATTATATTTCATGAATATTCCGTAGAGAACATAAATGAGCAGCATGGTGAGAGCTTCATTCCAGCTGATGGTCTCATCAGCGAAGAACAAAACAAGAAAAAGAAGGGCGAAGATGTAGAAGAACATATCCCTTTAACGGGGTAATTAATTAAAGAAGTAAACTAACCGAAATAGTGGCCACCATGTCAGGTGCAAGACTTCTCTGGAAAACAAGGTGCAGAAGGCCAATACACACAGGATGTTGAAGGTGGCACTTCCTGCACGCACATGATAGCATTTGGGATGTTCCTTACCGACTATGGTACCGATGCCGACATTATTTTGTGCAACGAAGACACCAAACACGGAAGTGAAGAATTCTGGGGCAGAGCCACCGGCTGCCATAAAAGTAGCACCTGCTACATCTTCGGAAATAGACAACTAAAGACTTTTTAGGCGAAATCGTAAATACTTACCACATCTGTAAGTACAGATAAACTAGGGACAAAAAACTCATCGCATACTACTGCCAAAGCTACAAACATATAAACTAATCCAGCTAGATGGAAGAGGACCGCGCCTTTTCTACGCTGGTCCAAAGTGAAAAAATCTTGAGGGAATTGATCAGATGACACATTGGAATCGGCTGTAAAATTTAGTAAGGTCGCTGTGGATAAATTACCTATGACTTTGGCATCTTCACACTCGTCGTAAAATTGAGAAGAGCGCTTGACTCGGGTATGTTTAGTAGGCGCTTCTAAATCATTTTAAATTCGCCATAAAGTGAGATACCTGTATCAATGGCCGCAGCAATAACAAACAGACCAATCCCGGTTAAAAATAAAAGAATTGAAAAAGGAAGTAACAGATCACGAAGAAGTTTTCTCCGCTGGGAGGCGATTCCCGGTGACCACCTCATTGTCGCATTGTAGGACGTATAACTGAGAACATTACGTAGATTCAAATAAACAAGGGAAGGATAAAGGGAATCATAAAGAAGTCTTAATATAAACACGAGAATGAAGAATATGCTGTCGGTTAGTAGACAACATTGATTATGAGGAGGAATTTCTGATGGAAACGCGATGTTCTCCAGGAATATGGAGCTTCTTCCGCCTTCCACAGATTTCCCATTGGCTTTAAGGACGGCTCCTAATTGTTGCTTCAAATAGCTGTCCAATTAGGTTTCTAGGTTTTTTCAATGATTGTTGAAGACAGGGACATTTTCTGGTCACAAAGAGTTGAAGAACCGTCGAAATTATTGGGAAACACCTCCGCGAACTTGAAAAATGTTTATAGGAAGAAATGTTTTCGACGGTTATTTAACTCCGTTGCGTGACAAGGAAGTACAGACTTCGACTACTGTAAATCTTTGAAATTCTACAAAATACTTGCGAAATGGAGCATACTTAAATACTTCCAAAACTCGGGCTAAAAATGAGTAAAGTTCCTTAGGATTTTCGAGAGATTTGAAAAGAGACGCATGGAAAGCAGTCTGCCAAAGCAAATGAACAGATATTGCAAGTTCCGGTCGTCGATGGCATGATAACATCCGGACCTCATGCCAACGGTGTCAGATTATTCATGAGCCGAAGAGACACGGCATCTTCAAAACTTGTGTTTCAAGGAAGAGGCACAGATGTTATTCAGACGGAATACGGCTGGTCTCCGTGAAAAATTGGGGTCCTTTTAATTTGGAAGTGCTAAGAGGAAGTACTTCCGACCAAAGGAATTCATCCACTACGTCTAGCTAGTCACAATGTCGCTGATGTCACAGTCGTCCAGTCTATCGTATGAAATCTGACTACTGAAGAATAATAATGTGTCAATGGCAATGCTCAGCATCTGAAAAAATGGCGGAAGAACGGTTAAATCTACTTTTTCACAGCTGTTCTTTATCTCTAATCCACAACTATCACGGAATTTTTATCATTTTATTTTATTTCACCTAAAGCTATCATTTACCTAAATCATACGTATTTCGTTTGCATTTTCCTTTTTCTTACAGCTGAATAAATCAGTATACTGTGAGTCAAAAATCGCGTGAGACGTCTACGTGAGTTCCCACACATAGGAAGCGGCGGATATGTCATGCACGTGGGCTGTCTGAAGCAAAACACAAAAGTCGAACGCTTCTCTGATAAAATTTTTTAATTCCAGTGTGAGTGTAAATTCCTTAATTGAGCAAGATAGAGATCACAATGAGATCGTGACTATTCCTTCTTTTGTTTGTTGTCGAAAACTTTTGTACTTCCAAATATTATTTCAGCCCTTCCTTGGTCAAGAATTTCACAGTTATAGGTAGGTAAGAAGACACAATCGCCTCTAAAATTCAAAATAAGCGAAATGTAAGTAGCTCGCCCATCGGAGTAGAAGCCAAGTTTTACCAATTTATCCTTTTCATTTACGCCTGTTTCAGACAAAGGCAGTAGATCTTCAATTTGGATTAGTCTGTAAAGATTAAATTTTAATAAAAAGAATTCACTTACTTATTCTTCCGTCGACCCCAAAAGGTCAAATATCCAATCCTCACCCATTCGTTGTCTCCGCTTATGGAGATAACTCCTACTAATCTATTGATATAACTAAATTGTCAATTTAAATTTGGAAAGTATAATTGAGAACCTACTGAAAATGGCTAAAACAGTTGGAGCAGCTATTGCTAGAGCAGCAGTTGTATAGAACCATGTTGGGCTGATTGCTCCGTTATAATATTCATAGGAAGAGTAGGGAAGATACGCCACACTGGCCAAAGTTTGTACAAATTTAGCTCTGGCTAGTAGTTGACAATAACGGATACCGGGATATCTGTAGACTGGTACCCTGAAACAACCTTCATTTGCAGCGTATTTTACCAGGCTTTCCGTCACGAGGCCGATAATCGGAAATGTATTAAATTCTCTTTCGTAAAAAGAGAATATCTTGGTAAAAATACCTACCAGTCAGTAATATTCTGTGAAGAATCTTCAGTTGGCTGTTTAGTGGACAATCTTCGAATACCCGTACCTCCCAGTCTATTTAAAACCTGTAAAATTAGTAGTAAGCAAATTTATTGATAATTTTTTTACCTCTTCTTTAGCAAAAGGATTAACTGCTCGTGCTCTTGGCCTAGGCTTCCAATTATCTTTTGCCGCCAAATTTGACATAACCCGTGAACTTCTGACTATTTGTTGTGGTCCATTCCGAGACATTTTGTCGAATAAAGCTTTCCCCAACATAGCGCCAGCCGGGAGAAGGACCATTCTTTAAAATATAATAAATAAACTAGAATTAGTGAAGAATAGGAAAATGCATCAGACGCTAGAAAGCTGCCCGTTGTTTAGCACAATGTATGCAGCCGCCACCTAATGGTATTATCAGCTGGTCATATGAGGATTATCTATGTTTTCAGCTTACGTCTACGGCTTATTTTCTCATTGCCTGAGTTATACGAAGTAGTTTTATGTTTTAAAGTAGCCTTTAGTATCGCAATTTAGTACCTGAGCTTATAATCACTGCGGTTATCTACCGCAATTGATAGAAACCACCCTCCTGAGTTAAAGGATTAGTTCGCTATCTCGCCTGCTAATTATCTTAAGCACATTTGCGATCCGCTTGAGTTCTTCTTGCTTTCTGCATCCAGTGTGGTGGTCAATAGACGCCAAGTCTATTCGGCGCCGGATTCTATCGATTCATGCATCCTGGCTCCTCAGCGTTTTCATGCCGCATCTCACACCTGCAATCTAAAATAATAAGCCAGTATCAGACAATACTGGTAATTATTTTCGGCTTCTCTCTCATTTTCTAATTAACTTTATTATATTCCACCGCCTAAATTAGAAATTTACCCATTTTATTTGATTTCAGATGGCAGACAACGAAGCAAAAGCACGTCAAAAATTACTAGAAGCTGAAAAGAAATGTAAGGGAGGAGGTGGCTTCCTAGGAAAATTGTTCGGAGGAAATTCGGCGGATGAAGCATCTTCTTTGTATATCCAGGTGCGCTCAGTGTATTTTCAAAAGTTTTGTTTTTTAGGCGGGAAACTTGTTCAAGATGGCTCAAAAGTGGAAAGAAGCCGGTGATACTTTTGTTAAAGCTGCGGAACTCGCTGGAGCTCAATCTGATGCCAAGCACGATATGGCTACTCATTACGCCGAAGCTGCTAATTGTTATAGAAAAGTTGATACAGCCGTACGTTTTTTTTAATTTCTTCTTCTTGATACTTTGAAATATTCGGCGAAAATTATCTGTGGGATTCTTTATTAAGTCCGGATCAGCTTTTTCAAATCAGTGAGACAAAAAATATTGCTCTTTCAGATGGCTGTAAATTGCCTACAGAAAACTTGTGACATTTACACGGACATGGGAAGATTCACAATGGCCGCCAAGAATCATACAACCATCGCCGAATTGTTTGCTTTTACTTAATAATTTCTAGCTATTTTATCAGATACGAGAAGGATTTACCCGATATGGAAAAATGTATCCAACATTATCAAAAAGCTGCCGATTATTATAAAGGAGAGGAGTCCAAGAGCAGTGCTACAAAATGTCTTGTCCAAGTTGCTAAGGTAGTTTTTCTTAATTTTCTTGTTTACCGGTCTTTTCAGTACTCTGCCCAGTTGGAAATGTACACCCAAGCTATCAAGACATTTGAAGAAATTGCCATGTTTGAGGCGGAACATCCTACATTGAAATACAATGCTAAGAATCACTTCTTCATGGCTCTTTTGTGTCAACTGTGCATAGATACGGCAAGACTTCTGAAATGAAGCCATTTAATATCCAATATAGATGAATGCGCAGAATGCACTAAAAAGATATGAAGACGCTTCTCCTTCCCTTTCCGACTCAAGAGAAGTCAAATTCATTAAGGTAATAACTTTACTTTTGAATCTTATTTTCTGTTCAGGATCTAATCAACGTTGTTGAAGAAGGCAAAGAAGAGGAATTTTCGGAGATTGTGCGCAATTTCGATAAAATCTGTCGCCTAGATGATTGGCACACGAAGATCCTATTGAAGATCAAAAAGCGCGTTGCTAAAGGTGGAGAAGATGATGACGATGATCTCAAATAAGCAAATGGCGTGTGTGTCATTTAAATATAATGTGTTGTGATTTTTTTTTCTGGCTTGGTGTCCTTAACATTCTCAAATGTTCACTTGCTAAAATATTATTTATTGAATATATTTATCCTGCGTGCAACAAACAACCTTGTGAATATAGCAAATAAAGTTTAATGTACCTCATGTAATGCATGGATGTTGTGGGTAAATACGATAGCCCTAGAATTTTGGTTAACAGGGGGTAAGTATCCGAGTTCAGCTGCAAAGTTTGCATTTATTTTGCAGATATTTTTATTATGCAGAATTCTTTAAATGATTTATATTGTTTTCGAAAACATTGCTGTGTATTAATCAAAGGGCAGCAGGTGTCGAACTAATTTTTTTATCGATTTGGCGGTTTTCGACATATTTACAGCTGTGTATACTGTTCACTTTAGTTCAATTTCAGGTAACGGGCTAGTATGGAAGATGACTATTCCTCGATGAAATATAAACTCCTAGAAGATCAATATAAAGCTGTAAAAATAAGAAATGAAGAGTTGGAATCAAGGATACTTGATATTATTGAAAAGGTAGATAATTCCTTTAAAGGAAATGATATTTTTAGAGTGAAGCGGATAAATTATCCCTATGCAGAGAGTTAGACAAAATGGCGCAGTGAGTATTCCTTTAAATAATTAGTATTTTATTATTTCAGAGAGCTGGAAATTATTAAAGGGACAAAAGTAGCAAGTTCTACAGATATTTTGAAGAAATCAGATAGTTCAGCGGATATGATCGCTCCGGAAGATCCCTTAATTGTAAGTAGACCACTTTAAAATATATGTTTGTGTTATAGGATAGATCCAAGCCATTCCCATCGCCGAGTTCTATTGGTTCCCAACCGCTGGCCCTTCCGAAAACCCCGAAAGGGAAAACTGTGACATTTGAATTCAATGATATTCCAATTTTATCAAAAAGGGAGGGAATGATTTATGGATTTTCATGGACAAGAGAAAACACGGTCAAAGCTTTATAATTTTCCGGTGCCTTTATATTTTTTCATGGGTTTGGGTCTTTCCTCTGCATTTTTCTGTTCATATTGTGATGGCGGATTCCTATAAATATTACATATCCCCATCTGAAGATTGATAGACACGTCTTTTCCCAATTAGCAAATGGTCCCGTTGACAGGCATCTTTAATGGAAGATGTGATTAGCTGAGCGTCTTCATCCAGAATTATTCACCAGTTTACGTGCACAGACGGAAAAGTACCTTTTTGTTTGCTGGGTTATATTCCCAGACGAGTGTTATACATTCTGATGCAACAACTTTTTCGTAGGAAATATCAAAAGCTGCCGTCTACACTTTGATTTCTAAAATCAGAAAATCTGATAAAATTTCATATTCCGGAATTTCTGATAGCTTTCTTCTGATTTTCAGCGGTTACCAGACCTTCCGGCTCCTGTTCCAAAAATTGATCTGTACTGGCTGCATGAGCACTTTTTGAGTTAGTTTTGGCTATCATGCAGAGATTATAAGTATTTCTGCTGTGGTTTTATGTGTTTGCTACTAATTCGAGTCGCATCCTGTAACCTTCATCAAAATCGGCGTGAGGTATAAAAATCTAAAAAAAACGTCCTTTTTATGCCCTGCAGGTTGCCCATGTCCGCTACCAACAGGCACTCTCAGCAGCTTTCGTACATAATTCATTGGCCAAGAAGGTTGAATTATTCAAGCGCCGCCCGTTCTCCACCGACAGCTCCTCAAGTGTGTGTGATTTTTAGTAAAAAGTAGCGCTAGGCAATAGGTTCAGTTTCGCATATCCTTTCAGATTATACATTCCCATGGTGTCATAGTTCTGTGTACTTCCTTTCTAAGTAAACTTCTATAGGGCAAAGTTTTTCCTAGACTGCGATGTAGAAAATTGCTATTACGCGGGCAGTAGGCCAACCTCTTACACAAACTGCCCACATCCTCTTTTTGACTACTTTACCTACACTTAGAGGAGTGGCAAGCAATCTTACTTTATTAACACCCACACATCAATTTCTTACCTTTTACACATTTTGAACACTTGATCAAATTAATTTATGCCATCTACGTACGTCAAAAAGTTGCCCTAAGGAGGGTGGAATCGGCTCACGTTTGGTTTGTCATTTTCGAAGAGATTTGAGTGATGAATGAGGATGTTTCTAGACGAACGTCGACAGAGCTGGCGAACGCGTGCAGATTGATCGCGAGTTGTTTCCTTATTGTTACAACCTCAGACGACACTTTGAGACGACATTCTATCCCCGGGCGGGTCCTCTTTCTTCTTCAAGCCACCAAACTTCTACCCTAGTAAAGCGCTCCTCTTTTTATACTTCCGAAGAATTTCTGGTATATTTCACAAAAGTTTCTAGCATGTTCCATTTCTTTAATAGCCTCGTGAGTTGATTGACATGGATCCAGTGTGGTCTGTTAGATCAACAGCTGGCATCCGGTGGTCAAGATATTGCTGATGGTTACCATTTTTTATCAATCACGGTTATATGTGATCCTGCTGATTTTTGCTCATCTTCGGCGTACGCTCGGTGTTCAATTTCACTGATGTAAATTGGTTCTGGTCTTTAATTTAGGAACGTCTGGATATCCGGCTCCAGTTCACTATGAACTTATGGGTCAGTTCAATGGGATTGAAAAAGTTAAGAAAACATGAAAAGCGTTCAAACCTCCCGAAAACATAATTAAAAAATCCAATTATAACCCCGCACGAGACCACTAGATCGACAAAGGTTGACGTGCGCTGTAGTCATAAATATGACTCGGGGAAAAATGATGTCTAAACCTGAAATAAAGTTAAGAGGGGCTGCTGAATTCGGAACCTAAGGTCCTTACTTCTCCGCGGGTTCGGAGTCTTGCTGAGCCCCCAGGCGTCTATCGATTTTCTTTGGAGGTATGTCAACGCGGCATTTTGCTACCCTCACAGCATTCTATTTTATTCAAATTAGTTTTTGTCAGTGTTCCTTGTCTGGAATGATGTCGATCTGTTTTTGTAATAAGAACCTGTAACTTCATTTTTTTTCCTCTTCTATCTATAACTGCAATCCCAGCCGTTAAATCATGGCACGAATAGGAAATTAACTGGCTCTCAACATTTATCAAGTTAACTTGTTCCAGTCTATCAATGTTCCGCATTCCCGCATTTGTTCCCAGCCCATATGTTTTCTATTTTATCCATTGACCCTCCAGGGTGAATTAGATTTTCCACTTTATTTCGTCTGCTTACGTCTATTTTGCTTCTCTTGTCTCTCTCTGCACAATTTGATGTCCAATCGTTATTCCCAGCGGATTCCGTTAATTAGATGAGAATAGTAGCTTCGGACAGGGCGCCTATTCTTGATCGCTCTACGTATCCAAATAACATTTGAGAATCGCAATCTCCGATTTCCTCCTTTAGAGAGGGTAATTGACGGAGAGGGGAGCCACCACTTCTATGCTATTTCCGCGATCGCAGACAACGGCACCCAACCTTCACCGAAAACTCATTGGAATCCACCGCATGCCCCGCAAGTACCAATTTTGGGTTAAGACCACCGCCAGGCGGTTATTTTGCTTATTAGTTGTTGTGCTCAAGGCTCCAATTTTGGTCATGAATACGTCTCTCAGCAGTTAAGATTAGCCTTCCACGGGGTCCTGGTAAATTCCTTGTTCTCTCTGCATTACGAATGGGGGTGATTTGTTCCGTAGGATTAGTTAAGGGCAGAGAGTGGGGTGCCTCCCCCACCATTGAATTCCAAATGTCTTCCTCTTAGATAGAACACGCTTCTTTTGCCTTCCCCGTTCCCCTAAGCAACCTTGTCTTTTGTCCTTTTTCACACGTGTGTAGTTTCCATGGTTTTGAGTAATACATTTCAGTTTTATGTATTCCCACACACACGCACACTACGTACAAGACAAAGGCAGACTGGAAACCAGTGCCAATTGCACTTTTATTTACAAACTCTTGTAAGAAATCTCTCTCCTCGTCAAAATATCAGACAGCAGTGCGTGAAATCCAATATTCGCCTTTGTTTAGGTAGCGCTGACGTCATTATTCTATAGCGTACGGAATTTGCAAATCAGTTTGCCAGTTGGCGCCTCCAACTCTTCTCTTATTCTTTCCATTTCTCTTTTTTTGGTTGTAATTAGTGACGACAAAGAGTCACAATCCAGAGAGCAGGAAATGGCGAGGGTCACCCGAATTTCACTGGGTCCTCTTGTCGCCCATCAGCTCGTTGTTTGGTCAAAGTTCTCCTTCAAACATTTGGCTATTTTGCCCATAACTAAGTCAAAAGATATGGCGAAAATAGATTTTATTACCTGGTTAAATGATTGTCCTTAACGTGAGCAGATTCTGCAACAACAGTCTCCTAAATCTCACGTTCCCGTCCCTTTTTATGCTTTCTTTCTACCTAGAATAATTACCTAAGGTTCGGTTTTCACACAAAGAAACAAGCGACAAAGGCTTCCAGACCCTTTCCTTTATTCTCGAGGACTGCACTTGCCCGTAGATTATCGGACCTATGTGTCTGGATGAACTTCCTCTCGAACCTACCCAATGTTGCGCTATGACCAACACGTGTCTCAACATTTATTCCAAAAAATATATTTCCATGTTGCTTAAAATTGTCGTCTTCTTGTGCATTAAAAGAAGCATACATCTGCTGCACACGTGTCGTCGGTGTTTATGGGCCACATTTACGGGCTCCTCTCTGGGAGTCGTTCCCTTTTTGTGTTTTTCGCTAATCAGAGGACGAGCTTTGCAGCGCCAAAAGCTAATAAAAGCCGAAATCTCATTCCGAACGTGGCCAGTGTCTCTGATAGCTCCATAGCTTCTTCCAATTGCTTTTTACCCTCTGGGCCATGTGACTCTTGACTCGCGTCACAATTCATTTTTTTTCAGATATAAACAGCTACAAATAAAGGTTTTTCACCATACTGCAGGCTGCTTACACACGTCTTTGTATTTGACGTAAGCAGCAGTAAGCAGAAGAGGATACCACACGCCGCGTCAAAGCCGTCGGCGTGTCGTGTACGGAGGACGGGGTGCGTCTCATGGCTTGGCGTGCCCCGCCCTTTCAACTGCTCCTTCTGCTTGTCATCCTTCCAGGTAAAAAATCATGTATGCTGTAAATACTTCTTACAGTATCAAAAGGGATCGGGTGCTTTGTGTGTAGTTCCTTCGACGGGCAAAATAAGGACTGTGAAGATCCGTTCAATAGCACAGTGGAAGCAGCTAGCAAGGTACAGGACAAGAGACAAATTTCAGTAAGAATGTTTAGGAGCGCGATCCAGGCGCAATAGCTCACTATCATCATCCATGTTTCACTTTCAAGAAGGGCCGTCAGGGTTTATTCCCAGCCGATCATTGTATAAAAATAAATGGCTACAGGGGTAAGTACATTCCTTGGTTTTTTATAATTTAATCCAGCGGACAACTCTTCAAAGACAATGATCATTCGGACGTGTGCACTAGACTCAGGTACCCTTACGGCGGATACCGGTAAGGTTTATTATACTCCTTGAAATAATTAAAATACTTCAGAAATAGTAAGGATAAGCCACTGCGGGCACTTCAAATACGAGGGTCTTCATTACACGGGCTGCGTGCAGTCGTGCGATACAGACGGCTGCAATGCGGCGGCGTCGTTAGCCGTCTGGACGCCGTTTGCACTACTTCTGCTCTTTTTATAGGCAATCGACGACGGCTCTCGATAAGCTCACTTGTCAATCCTTTTATGACACTGCCCCTCTCATTCCAACCCACATAATCCGGGCCATATTTTGGTCATTACTTATCATTGTCAGAGTTCATTGAATGAATATATTATATATAAAAGGAAATGTTTAGTCAGAGGACTTTGAACGAAGTTAGGCGGTGACCGTTAGTCATCAGTCTTGAAATTACAGCGTGACGGGGCACGTAAGGCGAAAAGAAGACAAAAATACACGAAAACTGGTTTCCACGTTGATCAGCGTGAAGATTACTTGATATTAGGGGTCTTTTCCATCAGTGTCGGTCAACAGGATGCGACTCCTTCTTCTCTTTTGTCTTGTTACTTTGTCAACAGCTTTTAGCCTTTTTGGCATAGGAAGTAGCCGTTCGGTGAGTATCATTCCTCTTCTGCTGAACCATTTCTTAGGATCCCGTGACTCATAAAGATTCCGGAGAATTGCGGCCCATTTCAAATCCAAATCTTGGACGAGGTGTTATGGTGGAGAAGGGCAGACACAATACCAACGAAGGCGATGAAATCTTTATCCCAAGAAATACAGGAATCGGCAGTGGGGTTAGTCCTTCATCCAGCTGGTGGGGATAAATGCTATTTTGTTGCTTGTAAATAATTACCATTGGCATATAAATCTAATTAAACACAATTGTTTTGAGTTCTGTCTTGCTTAATTGGCTTGCTTTTCCATCAAACTTTGCTAATTTTGTAGAACATAAGGGCTCTAGGTATCATCTTTTGCTGACGATGGACATAGGGAACACCCAGTGCCTCCAGTAAGAGAGCACACTGTCGCACCACCAAGATCCCATGGTCCGGTAAGATCAGGACCAGAAGAAAGGTTGTAGTCCATCTCGTAAATAACAACCTGCATTTAAGAGTGCAACCAGACAATAGAGGCCGAGAAGGCTGTCCTTCTAGAATTGACGCTATGGCATCTGTTGACGGCAATTCTTATCTATTCGATGGTAATCAAGTCTATACAGTCAGAAACAATAGGTACTCCTTATTTTTACATCTAACATTGGCACAGAATAACTTCTTCTGCCGATGTAGCAGATCTTTTCCCCGGTGTTCCACAGGTAAAAGGAGCTGTCTATGATCCCGACAAAGAATTGTTCATTCTTTTCAATGACCGAAAGGTTTACGGTTACCGAAAGAGTGGCTCTAAATTCACTATGGCCCACGATTATCCAAAAGATCTTCCTGATAACATTGCCTTTTCTCCTAATGCTGCGATCCGTTGGCATGATGGACACCAAATGGTCCTATCGGTATGAAAATAATATTCAAATTAGTTACATGCATTTAGAGCGGAGGAATGTTCGCCCTTTACGATGAATACTGGAACAAGTCATTGATGTCAGGAAGAATTGGCAGCTACTTCGAAGGTCTGCCAGACAGAGTACGAGGAGTTTCTGACTGGAAGAATGGTCGAGGTCAAATCTACACCCAGAATCAAGTCTACGAGTATGACAAGGCGAAACACGGGACAGTTGGTGAGGGCAGATCTGTGTCATCCTTCTTCGATTGCTAAGCTTTCATGTACGTACAAATAAAACTGGATCAATTTGTTCACAATAGACGGGTTAAATGATCTAGAACTTCAACCTCTTGGTCCCATTCCAAAAGGTCGCAGTATCAATTTCCGGAGCTAAGTAACTGGGAACGTCCTCATTTCCTTCGCAGCATTGCTAGCAGGCATTTTCGTAATTTAGTAGAGACTATTATTGTGTTGTTATCAACTGATATCCCGAATATAAGTTTTTTCTTTTATCCTGTTTTAATCCAATGAAAATCAAGCGAATGAGAGCGAATAGAACTAAAATCCTTGTAATATGCATCTGACTTATCGCCGGATTTATCCGCCACACCTTGTTGCGTAATGGCAGGGTCAAAGCCCAGCTAGTGCAGCTGGCAAGATCGTACCTATATAGGAGTAAATCCTCTCCATTCTAGCTTTCAGCGGCCGTGAGCAGGAAAAGCTACGATTCTTGTTCATATAAACATATTTGTGACAATATTTTGTGTACCGATTCATTTTTAGTTGGAGCCTCTGGAAGCGTATTTCTGACGGCAGCCAGTGGACAAAAGGAAAATAAAGGAGCAAACTACAGAGAGACGTAAATGTATCTTCCTTGCTGGAAACCTCGCCGGCTCAGACGCCAGGAAAGGTAAACCAAGAGAAGTAGCAACCACTATTCCAGATTTCGAGCCCGGCTGAATGGATATCTAGTTATCTGCACTGCTCTTCTCTGTTTCAGCTCACTCTTCGCATTTATTCTTACGGACTGTAAGATCTTCAGTCTTTTTTAATATTAATATTTTCAGTGCACTATCAGTAGACTCTCCCCTTGTTGGTTACTCGCTCGAAATAATCTTCATCCACCTTCTGAGGCGACTTCATATCACGTGATTCGATGACTCAACCTGTAATCCATCCAAGTAAAGCATTTCGATTATTCCCGATCGCGGCTGGCCCTCAGCTGGCGCTTCTTATACCGCTCGAGGATAGTTTGTCCCAGACAAAGGCCACCAATCTCTGAAATCATTCTGCAAAGCTCGACCATTTGCGAAATTCCTGTAAACATCAGTCAGTAAATGGATAGCTACTTTCGCCTCTTTTTTCTCGGCAGAAAAATTTGCTGACTCATATTATCGAGGTTTTATGCAGGAATGTCAATGAGACAGTCATCAGCGGAATACCCTTCGTTATTTCTAATAGTCGCCACATTATTTAGCCATGTTGTTGTGTTCATCGCTTTTTGAGGTATTGTTTATTTTTTGGTCCTGTGCTCAGTTGACCTCTCACTATCGCGATAAGTCTCATCTTACCCTGTCCATTCTATCCATATCCTCCCACCAGCTTTTGTCAAATATCATTCCACTTATATTTAGAGTAATTATAGTTGCTATAAATGGAGAAGTTTTCCTACGACTGGCGTAGTGCCCCGGATTGTCCAGCTCTTGAGTATGATTTAAACATGGATCTGGCTATTTACGAATTTGAGGGTAACAACACTGAGTAAGTTGTTATTGACAGAATTTTATTATGACCATCTGCATTCAGATTCCGTCCTTTGGTTGAAAAATGCCTGCTAGAAGCGGAGCAGCGCCGTTTTGAAAACCGTCCCATGGAAGCTCTTTCTCTCATGGATCTGGAAGCCATTCCTCTGCTGTCGAACAACCCCCAAGTGGTCACCTTTTACGAGTGAGTAACTGATCAAAAGTCAGACTAATTGGTCTGACAACGGACAGCCCGTTTCTAAGAGACGAGTCGCCTCTTTTTGCATATTATCCGCCCTCGTCGAGGACTTATATCGCCTACCTATCATCACTTCATATCATATATATTTTATAAATATTCTACATATTTAATGGAAGATAACAATCGTCGCATTCCTTTAGAGCCGCAGATAATTATTGTAAAACTAGGGTATGATGTAGAGCTTCCTATTTCTTCTCCTGAAGTGTACAGTAGTAGTTCCAGGCTCCCTCCTGTTCTCAGTACAGAAGATTCAAAGGAAACTCAAGCAGCTAAAGATGGCGAGAGGTATTCTGCATCATTTTTTGACTAACAGGAGAGTTTAGTGAATCGCCTGGTCTTGACAAAATTTCGGTGATTGAGACGATCCCAGAGACCCGATCGGCCGCGTACGTTTTCAGTGTTTTCTATATTTTTCCTGTACACTTGTTTTTATAAATTTGCCTTTTCTAGGACATCTCCTGGTGTGCAATTCGATTCTCCCGAGGGTTGGTATGTCGTCGATCCATCCGATCCAGATCGCCTCCAGTAGATACTGTAGTCACTATTTATCCGGTAAAATTTAGGACAATTCATACTTTCTGCTGTTTTATCATAATTATTGCCTTTATTGTCGTTTTATTCGTATTATTTTATTTTATGATAGCAGATGCAACACGTAATTATCCAAATTTCCTTTTTAAATGTCATACATTTCCAGCACTTCGAAATATTCCGGGATAGACGTCTGTGATGTCTATAATACCAGACATATCCTAATAAACTATTGTCATCGTTGTCTGACTCATCCCCCAAAAAAACGTCTAGAAGGATAGCAGGGGATTTCTGTCTGGGACAAGGTTGTTATTGTTATTGACTTTTGATTTTTCTCCTCGGATGGTACAGAGCTGTCTGGCCTGTTTTCATTGTGGATTGGCTTGTCCAATACTCTTACGTTTTCATCTCTTTGACTGACTGACTACTCATCTAATTCATTGATTTTTCCCATCAGTCTCATTTCATTAATATTCAGACCGGGACAACAGTCCATCGTCTGCCGCTGGCTGCTCCCAGGTAAGAAGAAATCGTCTGTTTCCTGCATTTTGTCCGCAAATCAATATATCGTCTATTCACTCATCTTTTTTAGCATAATGGTGAGAAATGTGACATCGATCGAAGAAGGGATCGAAATGTCGGAAATCCGGGCTGTACCCGCCAATGAGGTAGCTATTGAGCAAGATTCGGTCACTGGAACCGTCGAAGGATCTGCTGAGGAAATGTTAGGCACATTTTCCCTTTATAACAGAACCCCTTGCAGTCCTCTTATTCCTCCGCCTAAGAAAAATTTCTGGAAAATGTTCACGGCAGCTATTACTCACCCGTAAGTCCAATGCACTTTCCAGGGTCCAATCCACACATTACCAGGGCTGCTGGTAGTGTCGCCTGCTGTTTGAGTTTCTTCTTCGGATTGCTCGTAGCTGTCGTTGTCATTATGAAAAATGTCCCGTGTAGGATAGCTACCGTTTTACAGTTTCTCTGATTTTAGTAGAAGAATTAAAGCCTACAGCTTATTGCACTTTGCCCGGAATTCAAAAGTTTACTAAATTCAATATAAACGTTCAATTTGTCTGGGTATCTACAGAAAAGCCACCTCCAGGACTGTTTGTTGAGGTATCTTCCTATTTTTCGAAGAAAACTAAGTTCAGCTAAACTTGTTCGGCACTTACGACGACGCTGTCGGTAGAATCGTCCCCTCCACCAGTAATGTCTTTTTTGGAGCTGTCGAATATCCTATGAGTAATCACTTCGACAGGTAATTTTCCGCTTATTTTAAACTTAAAAATTAGAACTGCACTGTTGCACCGCATGTTTCTGCATGTAAGGATTGATTTCTTTAACAGTTTAAAGAATCGAAGAATGCCCTGGACAAAGGAGGAAATCCTAATGTATTGCGATTTTGAGAACGATAAGAAGCTTTATTACACTGGTCTCGATGGTCGTATTGCTCGATATGAGGAGTAGCTGTGGCAGTTAACAGTCACTGGTTCGGCATCCGGTATTTTTTGCACGTGTTGTACATTTGTGTTGAGATTGCATGAAGTGTTAATGACTCAACCGATTTCTTGGGTTGCCATTCAGCCAGCATGATTCGGTTTTTAGAACAGAAAAATACAAAAAGTCCCACACGAAACACAACCACGGAGTTCCTTTACAGAATTTGTGGTTGCACGCAGCTTGAAGACTGACTAGAAATTTGACCAAATTTAACATTTTTACCAAATCTTGTTAACTGTTTGTCGACTTAACAAGATTGACAGTTGTCAACTGGCTCTAACTCCGATATTTGAAAAGCTGTGGAGATATATAAAGCGCCATTGTGATCAGCAGATGATGTTGTACAAAATGATACCTCACGCGGAACCAATAGCTATGTTCGGTTATTGGTCAATTTCCAGATATAGGTTCTTTTATTTTTTAAAATAATACCGCATCGGCACTAATAAATATGTGAGTGACAAACTACAAGTCCAATAGTTACAAGTGAAATGGTGGTTATTGACACAAATTCGGAGTTACTGCTGCCAGTCATATGGTTCGTCCATTCTGATACCATTGTTTTTCATCGCCAGCTGCATCATCTCTGCCAAAAAGGTATAATCCGGCTGGATGCCGTAGTGTAATCCATCGATATATTTCTGGATCCTTCTGAACTCCACCTAAAATTCTCATTTTAAGACTATCCGAATTACTTGCCTTTGGGCAGAATTTGAAGAAAATTGATGCCCCGTCGTTGGTCCGGACATGCTCTTTCAGAGCTCGGACAGTGTCTCGGTCTTCCATTTCTGTCCAAGGAAGATAACCTACAAAATTTTGAGTTACAGAGGAAATAGAATCTACCGCTGAGCCACTCAACAACCATATAAAACCAGCTTTCTAGATCATCTTTTGGCGATTGATCAAATCCATTGTGAGCAGCCAAAGAAGCGTATCGAGTTGTCCCTCTGGAAATGAAACGATGAAAGAACATTTTTGCTCCGAGACACATCAGTTTCACACAATTTTTCGTCATTTGATCGAGTGAATAGCCATGATCCAGCGCATCAGCTGACACGAGAAAACATATCCGCATGATATTACACTGGTTTTCCTCACCTGAAATGGACATTCTCCCGAGGTTGCTTGAGTTCGCCATTCTTGTCTTTAAAATGCCTGCAGAGACCGTAGTCAATGAGCATCAACTTCAAATTATCTTCAGAATGATTTGAAGAGAGGCAGAAGTTTGATGGCTAAACAGACCATTCAAGGGAGAAAGCCGGGGTACCTTAATGTCTCTGTGTACAAATCCAATACCATGTATCTCTTGGATTGATGCCAAGGTAAGCAGACCCAATCTCAGCCCCGTAGATAATGAAAACCTCCCATCAACAAACATGTGACGAAGCTTCATCAAGTTGTCACCTAACTGAAAACAAACACTCTTTTTTTCTACTAACTGGGAG
Source organism: Oscheius sp. DF5033 (assembly GCA_964036215.1). NCBI lineage: Eukaryota > Metazoa > Nematoda > Chromadorea > Rhabditida > Rhabditidae > Oscheius > Oscheius sp. DF5033. The sequence goes on from OZ038413.1 coordinate 6,651,645, forward strand.
ACTCACGAGAGGTGTGATAATAAACTTGAAGTGATCTTCTATTTTTCCGCGATCTATCATCCTCAAGAGGTGGTTGGATCCTGGAATAAAACCAAAGATTGACCCGATAGGAAGATTTTACCATGGCGAGCAGCCTGGTTCATGGTGATGTAATCCATATCCAGCCCATGGGAATGCGCTTCACAGACTTCCAACTTCATCGCGAATTGTTTTCCGTCAGTTTTACGGAAGACCTATTGCTGTGTACTTCACAGTTGGTGGAAAAAGTCACCTCAAAGACTGCGCCATGTCGCCCTTGTGCAATTTTTCTTCCTACAGCGTATTGTCCATCTTTGCCTCTCAAGAGATTATTTGTTGTGGGGAGTTTATCCTCAAGAGAGCAAGTGGACGATGAGTGGTCAATGCTTTCAAGATCGGACATCTAAAACATTTGGAGACATCAGTGACGTCTAGGTTAGAAAAAAGGCGGAACACAAAGTATTGAAATGTGATCGTTTGCTTCAAACAATCGCTGGCAATGTGAAACAGATGTGTCCAACTTGATTCATATCTTCTTCAGCAAACAGAGAAAACAGAAGAAAATAGAGAAAGAATTGAATTTCTGGAAGGGTTAGGAAAAGCTCTGCCGTCTCGTCCACTTTAAAGAATGGTTTAAAGAGCTTTCATCTCAATGACAAGGCGGAAAATGTGATCGATCCTAGGAATAAAAAAGTGGCAGACATCATGGATAACATTGAGTAAGGAGCGAAAATGCCAGCAGCTGACTCGGGGCTGATATCAACATGCCCGCTGTATTTGCTCTTACTTCTTCGGGCGGACACAAGAGAGGATCCGAACGGCTCCCTCTTGTATCAACCGACACAAAATTAAACTATATTGAACTTTAAAAAAGATTAACGAGGAAGTACGAAACAGCTGTATTTGGAAGGGAAAACTTGAGAAAGAAAAGAGCTTTGAAGTGGCTATCGGTGGACATCTGCTCTTGCAGAAGTGCCCCTCCCCGACAATCACGTCTTCCCTAAAAACGTTCTCTAGACACGACCCTTCCGACAAACAATTGTCACCTCCTTGCAAGAAGTTCCGCTATGCTTGCATAGATCTTCGAAAAATGTTAACAAGCTATGTCATAAGATCAGTTTGAAAGCAGAAAATGTCAATAGGATATACAAAAGAGAGCAAGGCGAGGCTCAAGAAGAGAGGGGCTATTAATAACTGCCCTCTTTTTAACCTCAGAGCCGGTGATCAGAGCCGCTGGCGGCAGTGTGAACCTTGCACAAAAACACCGCTGTCCAACACAACTGTCTGGGTATAAACATTGCTTGGTGAAATGGGTAGTACTTCCTCTTGAAATGACCATGTCAGACAGCAGTTATGAGTTGTTTACTGGCATAATTCACTAAAGTATGCATATGGTTCTCATTGTTACAATGATGAAAAGCGTCGTCTAATCAAGATGTTGGAGAGGGAATGTTCTTCGTCATTCATGAATATCTCAGGTATTCAGCCTGCAGATCAAAATCACAAACAAAAATCCTTCGGACAAGAAACTGGCTTTGTCTAACAGTTCTAACTGCAGTTTTCCCCAGGCTTCTCCTACCAGTTTGACCACAGAAAATATGAAGTGATAGTCTTTTCAGTTACAAGCAGATAGGGTTCGTATCACATCCTATATAAATCGACTGGGAAAAGCGGTTTAAAACGGGTTTCGCTTTCCATCTCTCGGATAATGCTTCTTGCAGTTGTGTTTCTAGCGCTTTCTATTTCCGCTACCTTGGCTAATCGTTTCGGTCATGGATGTCTTCCTTATAGAGAACGGTTCAAGCTTCACTTCCCTTGTGAAGAAGAAGACATTGAAACACGAGGTAGGTTGCAACCTATTATCAAAACCCTCTTTTAGACGCTTTGTTAGATTGGGAAGCCAATTTCCGTGGTGAGCCTTCCGAATTTGCTAGAACTGGATATTACGACAGATTGTTCAGGTACGAGGCTTTCCATCTTCCCAAGGTATTCCGATTTTAGACAACAGAATCAGATAGCATACCAAGGAAAATACGCCTTTTACCCGACGTATGGGTATAATGCTAACCTCCCAGAGAACAAGCCCTTCGGCCCTTATTATTATCGATATAGCAACTTTTTCACAAATAAACATTCGTGATTTTTTTGGGAATTTTGTTGTTTTGTTGAAATACTCACGAGTTCCTACTATTGCCCTTCGTTTACATAAACAAACGCGCTCGTGTGCGAACCCGCTGTTCACCATGTTTACTGCTACCTTTCAAAACACATTTTATTGTTATTCTATCTCAATTTCACCAGTAAATAATAGCAACTTTTCAGATATAATCAATAAATCATGGGCTCCAGAGAGAAAGTTATAAATCTCTACAAAACATTATATTTTATGGGAAAAGAGTATCCAAAAGGCAGCGAATGGTTTCATCCACGGCTAAAAAACGCTTTTCTAAAAAATAAAGTAAGTATTTTACTATATTTTTTTGCTCTCCATTATTTCCAGAAACAATACTTTGTTACAGGATGTGCAAGATCCGGAACAGATCGATCAACTTGTCAAGCGAGGAGAATTTGTTGTAAAAGAGCTGGAAGCTCTGTACAAATTGAAGAAGTATCGAACCATGAAAAACAGATATTATGAAGCAGATCCTCCGTAATAGTTTTCCTTTTTTATTTTTTTTTCTTTCTACTTTGTAAGACAGGCCAACAAAAATTAAACGTTCTGACAAAGGCGGAGTACGAAAAAGACTTTTTACTCTTTTTAAAAGGACCATCTAACACGTGTGACAGATTGCGCTCAAAACCTGAAATCTGTCTATTCCTTCTGTTCTAGGAAAACGTTTAATGATCCTTTATAAGAACTAGAGCTCAGCAATATCCAAAACATTGTACTATTAAAATTCCTTTAAAAGTGTGCGCTACCCTGTCTGATTCAATTTTGCCAAAATCCTTCTGCGCTACGTCTGGAACTGAAACGAAGAAAGACGAATAGACAATCAATATCATTTAACCCTTTTATAAGAAATATATAAGAAATAATATTTGCTCTCTTTGATGTTTTCGCAAGAACAATAATGATCACAATTTACTTGCTTGAAATATATATTGAAAGGATGATAGAATTAGATAGAAGGCAAGTACAAGTTTTGATTGTTTGGGCTGTTTCCCATAGAAAGGCTGTTCTGCTTAACAGGTGCATTACCGTTGAGGTATGGTAAATAGTTAGGATTCTGAGAATATTCAATTAGTTTGCACTGCCAAACAAACCTTTTTCAATGTTGGAGTAGTTACCGTCGGTTCATCTAACTTAATTTTTAATACCCATCCTTTAAAATAATCGTGTTGGAGCAATTCAGCACAGGAATATCTCTTTTCTGGGCTCATATTAAAGCAAGCCTGAAATAGTTAGAATTAACATATGGTAAAAATACTTACAGTGAGGAAATCAATTTGAGCAGGTGATGCTTGAGGCAGACGCGACTGTAGGGTTTCCATCTGTTCTGGATCGGGTATACTCAATCCAAAGAAGAACTGATTATTTCGAAACACATTGACATGACGGGGAAGAAGCTCGCCTGAAAATGTTTACAATTTGTGATGCAGGAACCCGTGTCAAAAATAGTTAACAAATCAGTAAAGGGGTTAATTAGTTGTGCGGCAGTGTCTGTCATAAATAGGCTGTAATAAATGGGGGATGTATAGCTCACCCAGTGTTTTCCTGATAAGATATAGTTGGTCGATGTCACTACGTCCTGGCCAGAGAGCTTCTCCGGTAATTAGTTCCGCAAGTACGCAGCCGACTGCCCAGATGTCCACCGGCGCTCCATAGGATACATCGCCGACTAATAATTCTGAAATGTTTCGATTTCTGTAAAAGTGAACGATTTACCAGGACTTCGGTACCATCGCGTTGCCACATAATCCGTGTAAACATCATTTGGATCTGGGAAAATCTGTCAGTTAGAAATTTGGAGACACATACTCATTATCCTGGCGAATCCAAAATCTGCCAACTTCACTGCGTCATTTTTCGTCAGGAGAATATTTTCTGGTTTGACATCTCTGAAATCTCATGTATTTGTTAGACCTTTTGTGATACCTGTGGATACATTTATGTGCATGACAAAATCTTAAAGCTTCCAATAACTGGTAGATAATTTTCTTTGTCAATTCTTCTGGTACACCAGTTGGATATTTCTCCAAATCGTGGAGGACTGTTCGATCACAATGTTCGAAAACCAAATGAAGCTTTCGATTTCTCTTGAAAACTTCCAGTAGACAGACAAGATTTGGATGTTTTAATTGCTGCAATTTATCATATTTTCGGGGAGAATATGCCAAAACCTTTAGCATTCGAATTTCGCGGAGGGCAATCTTCTTAATCGCTGGATCATCTTCCGTTTCCACGAATTTTTTAATTGCCACTACCTGAAAATTGAATACATTTCAAGGCATAGTTCGCATTCCATACCTGACCCGTTTCCTTATTCCTACACCTGTAGACAACTCCATAGGATCCCTCACCAATTTTTCCAAGGCGTTCGTATTTCTCCATCGGTGTGCATCCGCGACGCACGCTACTGAAAGGAATACTTTTTATCACGTATTGTACTGTATGTTTATGCCCTTGCAATGCAGATTGACTATTTTTTCCATACGTAAAAGAAAAGGATAATCTACAGATACAAACACTTGTGGAAATTGGAAAAACAATCCAGGATCAAATACAAAAGTAGCGTAAAGTACCTCCTTCCGTAGCGTGCGGTATAAATCTTGAACCGGTAGAATATTCTGGCTTATAAAGAGGGAGCGAGACGATTGTTTCTCTTATTCTCATCAAATCGCCACGTTTTTCACCTGCTTATACCCGAGGGACAGATGATTAGAGAAGGAAAACACTTAGTATAAGGGGTCTTACACTTTTGCTGTTCAGAAATTATACAGTAAGGACGGAGAAAGGGGAGACATACCGCGTGGGTAGGGAGGACCTGGTACGCTTCGGATTGCAAGGGTTGCTTTCGTCAGTTGAGCGAAACGAGACTATTGGGAAGCCATGGCAACGCGGCGGAAAGATTGGCAAGATTGCTTTGACAAAAAATGACAATTGACACCTATCAGTAGCTGCTACTAATCTTTAAAAGGGACCTATAATTTAAATAAGCCGGAATATTAATAAATCGTAATTATAGGGTTATGAGAAAATTATACCATATCAGATTAACAAAACAAATTGCACACTAGATGAAGCCAGAAAATTTCCTGCTATTGAGGAAATAATGATCAACTGGCCAGAGATACTTAGGATCAAAATGATATCATTGCATGCTGTAGACATTCGCAAGTTTATTGGCTATTCCCTCTTATGAAATCGGCAGCGCACTGGTGTTGGCCAGTTTCTTCGTCACTGCACTCCATATCTTCCGGATGCATCGACAATTAGACCACCTTGGGCCATTTTTGGACGTTGCCATGGAGACACTCGAGCACAACGCTTAAGACCTTAGCGGAAATCGGCAATTTTATGTCCGTGACATGTTTGGAAGTTTCGATGGTCAAAGGAGGGAAGAGGAAGTTGGTCAATTATGACGCAGTTAGGTCTAAAGTGGAAGGCCGGAAGGACCTACATTAGGGCATGTCACGTAGTTCTGCAGGGCAAGAATGGTTCATTTATTCTCAAACGAAAGAGGATTTATGCCTGGAAGAGTTTCCTGTCACTCTTAAAGAGATTTTGGCAGTTATGATATTTGTAATTATTGTATGACTGCACAATATCGGATGTCCTGTATCGATTATACGACCAGTGGATCTAGAAAGAGTTCAGTAACTCACCCCCTGAAGAAGAGGTTATTCTCCATGACAATCATAGCCTCCATACTATTAGAAGCAACTGAGACCATACCCGTCTTCCTGAAAAACTAGGATTTAGTGACGGGACCACAAACGCCGTTGCTAAGAACCCGGCAGCGTCCGAATGTTTCCAATAGATATTTTTGGCTATTTTTGTACATTGACTGTTCTCAGAATATACCTGAGGGATAGAAGAGAAGGTACACTTTTGGACGAGTGAAGGTAAAGGTTACCCTGGCGCATAGGCGATTTATCCAAAGGAGTGTCAAGTGACATTACCAGAGAGGTAAGCGGATTAGAGCTGACTACTCATTAAAGAGAGCTGCCTCGAAGGGTGAGGTTTAATGACAAAATTTTGTAGGAGGCTACATTCTTTGGGATTATGCTGTCTTATCTCGTGATCGGTAAAGGGTAAATCTGATGATGCTTACCTGATCGGAGTGGTTAGATGCTTTGAACCAACATGTGAAATAGTTGGACGTTGAATTTTCGGAAGAAAGGAAAGTTTAAATGTTTCTGTTTGACGTAAATATCTCTCCGGAACAGGGGCTTTTTCTTGGGGTACACGTCGTTGATTCTGGAGCCAGGCCGAAAACATCGACCGCCTCTTCCGGTCGCGCACCTAGGCATCACGTCATTAAGGTTTCCATAACATTGAATTTGGGAGAAGGTTTTAGGACAGATGGCAGCTGGGTAAGTGCAGTTTCGGATAGCTGGTTAGTGACTCCATAAATAAGCAAATCGGAGCCCTTAAATGGTGCTCCGTTTCGGATACGGCACTATTATTTTCGTCGGAAATGGTTGGAGGGTAAAGGAAGAAGCCAGCCAGACTACAAAAAGTGGTAATTATAATAGGTGGACGGTCAAAAACAAGAAAGAGGAAGACTCAATCAATTATTTATGTCTACTTTGTCAAAATTACTAGAGTTTGACTATTTTACATTAAATTTTTTTCCCTTATATAGGGCTGTTGTCATTCTAATAAGTTAATGGAAGTCTGATCCTGGGATTTGACACCTTCTGATCCGTATCAAAATCATGCCCAAAACAAAAGAATTATTTCTCAAACAGCATAAAGATTTATTGACGTCTTATTTCTTTCCAGCAAATTGATCGGCGTAGCTGCCGAATCCCCATCGTTGTCCAAAATTGTAGAGGCAATTCTAAAATAGGCGCTTGTATAATTGCGTGGTGGACTTACATCAGCAGCATCAGCAATGCGATAAGCAACATCGGTCACTGGTCTGTAGAAGAAGACATTGTAATAGTCGTTCAGGAATTGGGCCTTGAAAGCCTGGGAAATGTCCACATTATGCTCGAAGAATTTTGCTCTATTTGTCCCAAATATCTGGAAAGCTGTTGCTGAATCCGTGAATAACTCACCAGTGTCTCCGCCTCATACATGAAGTTACAGTAGGTTTGGTCAAACTGGTTTCTCGCCTTTCTATCTTCGTTCCAGAACATAGATTTCAACTGAAATTTTGTATTTTTTCAACACATTTACATCAAAACCTCGGCGGATTTAAACCGTGTCAAATAGTTGATAGCCAACTCTTTGAACAAGAAATTTATATATCGCTGGAGTGACAATCTATGGTTGAAATAGTTCGTACAATCCTGCTGGGCCATAGAAGCGTTGTATCCCCAAGGGAAACATTGGTCAAAGCACTAAAAATACCAATTTACAGTAAATAGGTAAAGCTATTACATCCTGGTCCGCAGTGTTAGTCATATCAGCACAAAGATTAGTAACGGCAGCTAGCCCATTGGCATGCCTAATTGCTTCCGCCTGAATTATTTACAGTGAAAATGGTAAATTCGGCAAACCTGACTGGTTGTAACGGACGGAAAGAAGCCTTGTATGGCCCACTTAGTTACAACTTGCCATTGTTGTTTCTGGCACTCGACCGTAAGCCCAAGTGATAGTAGGAGAAATACCCAGAACATTCTAAAACCACCAATCTAGAACAGGAAGAGAGGAGGTTCGGATCAATGTGAGAACGGCAGGGATATATTCTACAATGGCCAGGTTGAACCAAACCCTATTATCAGGGGTGCACGATCCAGTCTTTGCACCCGATGAGGGGGATAAAGCTCGTTAGTGTCAAAATTTGCTGAATCACATGGAGTCCAAATGTACATAGTGTTCATAAAAGTACCTGTTCTTTGCTTATAGTTTTTTGTCACTATCTAGTTGGATGTTCCTATAGCGTAGGATCATCGCTTTCTTCGCTAGTTTTGTCACTTTAATCCTTAGACTGTTGAATAGATTGCGTTAACTTTAACAATTTATTTTTTTGATTTCTCCATCCTCTAGCACATTGTATCGTAATGTGGTATTGGTCAAATCTTTGGAACACGTGGAAATTTCACATAAGACTTTCTCAATTTTCTGGATATTGACCTGATACCACATTGACCCCTGCCAGCATGCGCCATCGACATGCCAACTTACTAATACGATCATTTCAAGGCACGTTACAAACCCAGCATCTTAATGTTTCTAGAGAACTACTTTGAGAAGATTTAGAGGAGGAGATGCACAACTTTCAGTATTTTTTATTGCTGTAATCAGAAGAAGAAGCTCCCATAGCTCAAAATAGCAAAATTTCTAACAATTATCTTTATTCCGAAGATCAATACACATATCCAAAAACATTGTTAGCATCAGCAGGGAACTTCTGAGCATAGGCATTGGCATTCTTCTTCACAGCGTCGGCCAAAATTGTTTGCTTATTGGCAGGTACCAGTTTCATAGCCTGTGTCATGAAATCAGGAATAGTTTTGGTAATGTTGTTGTTGTCGGATTTATCGATTTTGAAGAAGAGAGACTTGATCTCAGCGGCCTTATTAGCCGTAAAGTAGGTTGTTCCAAGGTCAGCAAATTGGAAGTCGATGTATTTCTTCAGAGAAGCGCGGTGGGCACAGAATTTCTGGCAGGCAGTAGTGGCTCCAGCTGGCTTGGCCATGGGATCATTGGCTGCGGTTTTGACCCCAGTTGGTAGCTAAAATGTACTTCTAAACTTTTTGAAGATGACACGTTACAAAGTCTTTCGAAGCTGCAAATTTCGCACAAGCATTATTGCACAGAGTCACGTTTCTGGCGGAATTCAAGTTCTTCGTAGCCTGAAAAACGTGTCAAACTTCATTTAAGACAATTCTCACCGTAGTGAGAGCTGCAGCTTTACAATATTTAAAAAATCTTTTAACCGCCGGCTGCGTCATGTTCTGACATAGGACGGTTGAAATCAGCGCTAATAGGAGGATACAGCGCATTGTGCGAGGACGTAATGAATCGCATGTTCGATAGATTTATACAGGTGAGTCTAATCCACTCCACACGATCCACCCAATTACGCGATAAAATAGCGGAACTACATAGTTTTTTTGATTTCATAATCATATTTACCAGGCCAAAGTTTCTCCCCTATTAGAATAGAGAACAAAGATTCGAATTTGCCCATTTGGAAGGCGAGTCGTTTTATTATACCACTAAGGCACCAGAAATAATCAAATGACAACTGTTGGATACTTTAAAAAGGCACGAATATACTCACATGTTTCAAAAAGGCGGAAGACATTTTGGAAAATTCTATATAATCTACAAAACAGAAAAGAGTCAGAACAAGTCTTCTGGTAAGGACATTACCCAGAAGATAAGCTACCGGAAACGAGATAGACCACATGCTTTGTCAAACTGCATGGTCAGTGACGTCATGGAAATATCTTGAGATTTGAAGATGGGGAAGAAAGATGAGTATTATTCGGAAGAGCTCGCAATCTGTGCTCCCAAGGCGGCAGATTCCAACATCTGTAAAAATAACATTTTTCTTGTCTTTCGTAACAGTTGGCTATTTTCCAGCTGATCTAACGTCACTCTCTCCGCCAATAATCAGTGATCAGTCTCACCTGTTGAAGATTGAATTGGAAGGGGAAGGAAAGGAGTGGGTTGGCAGCTGTGGCCTCATCAGCTGTTTTAGCCGAATTCATGAACATTCCATTGCCACCAAGACCATTTGCTCCACCTGGAAGAGGAAATATTTTAATAATTAAAGAAAATTATAGTGCTATGTTAGTGACGATAATTATTACCTTCGGGGGAACTGCCATTGCTGTTCGTATATACACATCCCTGAGGGAGTTGGAACATTGTGCCATGGTTAGTGGGTGAACTGGTTAGACCTAGAAAACGGGTAATAGAAGAGAAGAGAAGACGTGCGAGAAGGGCATTCACCAGGGATGGATTTTATACTTACCTTGGAGGAGGAACGGAGCGATAAAGGCTGGTGTACCCGGAGCTGCTTTAGCCAAAGATGGAGATTTCTTTTTCAACTGTTGTCGATTGCTGGCTGCTACTCTCAAAGCCTCCTTAATTGTGTCCAAAGCACTGGCAGACGGTAAGCTGGCATTTCCTTTAAGGTCTTCTACTTGAGATTCATCTTTTCCCGTTTCACTTGGTTCTTCGCTATCTGTGTCGTCCCCAGAATCACCTTCACCAGTCTAAAAAATGGTTATTGGAATCCGGCCTGTTTACCTGATTATAATCTTCTTCATTAAAATTACTGAACATGGAAGAACTGACCATAGTTGGCAAGAAGCTGGCTATACTTGCCTGAAATATTTAAGTTAATTCCCGGAAAGTTGAATCCTGTACTATTTTCTCCCCGTCTTTTGTGTAATCAATCTTTCTCCGTTGAGCTGAAGCCACCTTTCGAGGCAAGTGTTCCCATCCTGCGGCACTGGCTAAACACACCAAGAGAGTGCTGACGAGCCAGAGACCGAGGATAGGGAAGCGCCGACCGGTTCCGGTCTCTTTTCCGGAAAAGCAGTGAGTGATTTGCGCGACGGCACACATGGAAACTACGGCGGAAGCTTCCGTAAAGAATTCTAGGCTGACCAAATAGACAAGTCTCTCTCTCCCACTTAGTTTTTTTCTCCCCTGAGAATGTCTGGAATCAGGCGAAAGTGTAATACTGTACGGGATTCTTTTCTTCGATACAATAATTGCCTTATATGCCCGAAACGCAGCAGCATGGCTCTCTTCCGAAAAGAGCTTTACACTAAAATGGCAGTGTAAGCTGCTATTTGGAACTCGTCAGGGGGAAGAGAGGTGCTGTAATGGCAGCCGTCAGAGATGGAGGAAATCCTAGAGAGGACAGAGACAATTCCGTAGCCTCCGTTGCGTGAGATGCCCATCGCCGGAAACGAAACGACATTACACTCCACCTTTTACGGACGCCCGCCGGCCATATGCCGGTGTCACTCTGCCGGTGGTGTGTATCTCGAAAAATAGAGTGTGTAATGAAATTTGGATATCTGATCTCGAAATAGGAGCTCCTGTCATATAATGTATCTTTGCATATGGAAATCGTGAGGCATACGGTTCCCCCCGTCTCCCTCTTGTTTCAGGCGACGACAGCAAAGGCAAACAGTTCCCCCTATTTGCGAGAGAGGAGTTGATTGAAGTACTGTTGCCGAAAGAAGAGAAATATCATCGATCCATGGCAAACCAATTTTATTTTGACCCCTGGTTTTTGTTTTGATCATTAAAGGGTCTTCCTGGTAACAGTTGGTTGGGACCCTCTCTTGTCAGTCCTAATTTGTTTTCTAGGCTTTCGGGAACAGTCGTGTTTGGGGGCGGAAATGCTCTCGTGTTTTTCAAAGGATTTTTTGTCAAAAAGACACAAACGTAGCTGAACAGAAATCGAGCCCCATCCCCAAAGATCTTGCCGCTTTCCAAACGGAGTTTAAAGAAGAACTTCCGCCGTAAAAGCCCGTCCGACGGGATAAACATCCTCACAGCGCAGAGCTGCACATATGGTCGGCCCAGAAATGAATATCCATAAAATGCCATTTGTGCATTCTCACAGACTTTGACCGACCGACCGACCGATTCTGTAAATGACCAGATGCGGAGCTTTTTACAGCCCTGCCCCAACTTCTGTGATGTATTATCCTTTGATGGGCTGCGATGGTTGCCAGATGCCCATACGTAGGACACAGGCCATAACTAGAGACAGAGAGCCTCCCCAACGCTTTTAAGTGGAATGTGCACCAATGGCAACGACCAAACGCGGAAGAAGGCGGGGCTAACAACCAGAAAGGTAAATAGATTCTACAGTAACCCTTTCCTGACAGTTGCCATAGAAGGAAAATGAACTTACAGCAGTTGGGTCAAATCCATCATTAATCTTCCGTTTCCTTGATTGTGCTGGTGATCCGGCTGTTTCAAATGTAAATTCTGTCCTGGATGGCTGAAGATCGGTTCCCTCTGAAAATAGAAAAGCTGATCGGTTTCTATAAATGTTTGTTGCCGCAGTAGCTCAAGTAAGAAGCTATTTACCCAAGTTCTGCCGTCTGTGACATGTGACGAAACGGGCCTGTTTTGAGGGATAGCGGGGGTATGTCTTTGGGTATGATCCTTCTTTCGAAAGGACAGCTGATCATTTCCCAAAGTGTTGTTAACTTTACAATGGGATGCCGTCTGGGGACAGGCCCTCCTTATGACTAGTTATTGCTGTGTGTCCAGGTCAGGCAAAGAACTGTGTCAAATGAGGACAACTGGTTTTTCCGACCATTCATGGGACTACTGTAGCTACTTCCAGAACGCCCCTCATAAGTACAGACGCCATTTGATCTGCATTGATTGTCTTCCGAGTTCAGAAAAAGTGCGATGGGAAACAAATTGCCGACCGGCAGCGGAGGGACGGCCGCCAATAAGGGGATCACACTTACCTCCTGGAGCATTCAGACAATTTTGAATAAGATTTTTTCCAACTTCAGAAGCAATCATTGGTTGTAATTTCTTTGTGGCATATGTATAAACGTGGCCTGTTTCTGAGGCGACTAGAAGCATCACTTGTGTTCCCGTAAGTGTTGAAAGTTCATAGGCCTGAAATTAGTCGTTATGGTAATTTCATAACCCGTCTCTCTTACTTTCTTCATTATACCCGTTTTTCTTTTACTAAATGTTGTATATCTGCGGAGTTTATTACCAATATATTCCATTTTTATCTTCACCCGTCCTAAAAAGCATTGTCATTGTATGAACCTGATGACTGTACCTTTGGTTTTCTTTCCATTAGGCAGCAGACCATTCGTACCTGGTGAGCTCTCTGACATCGGTGTCGAAGAACTTTGCTGTAGTTGCTGCATAATATGAGAAATGTCTGTGACATCTGCCATTCTGGAAAAGAGACACGGTTTAAGACGAAGATAACAATGAATAACAGGAGAAACAAATGGGTAAAGATTTCTGATCAACGCGGGTCAAGTGTGGAAAATAGGGAAAGTGATTGAGACAACAAGAAGAAAGCGCCTGTTGCGGCATTTTCTGAAAATAGAGATAGAGATAACAATGGTCAGGTAGACTCAGTCAGAAATCCATTTGTGTGCGGTGATTATGAAAAGACAGCAGGACTGGAAGAGTACGGAAAGATGTTACAATGCCTTATACTTGAAGAGATGAGAGGAACTACAACCTCTTAGGTAACAGGCGACCTCCGCGAGGCAGAGAAAGGACAACAGCTGAAGTCAGCTGATGACTCGGCCAAAGCAAGAGGTTTTGACTGAGGAAAGGAGAGGGCGGACTCTTCTCTCATTTTGTCGCACTACATTCGGGTCAATTGGGGCCCAGATTCCATAATAATGACTAGTAAAGAAACCTCGACGCCATTGCAGCGCTCTTTTTGCCTGGCCGACAGACACCTCGCCGGGCATACGGTCTTAACAAGCACAAGAGAGGAGAAGAATACGAATGCAGGTTTTGGACAAGGCACACTAGTTATACCGGAGAGAGTTAGAAAAGAGAGATGGCTATTGAGAAGTGCAGGGGCAAATGAATCAACCGCCGCCGAGGAAGGAGATGCGGGGCTCTGTTACACACTCGGGCTCGACGCAAATGGCGGTGGAACCCCTTAACCAGGTCGAGCCACGGCAATATAACCAAAAGGGATCCCGCCTTGGCAACTGTTCACCAGAAATGGCTAGAGACTGCCAGCACACTACCGTTTCAGTGCGCTAAAGGAGTACAAAGGGATTATACCGAAAAGGACTTGCGTAAGGGAGGTCGTAATGAGAAGTTAGATCATTTTGGGCCGAATGCTTCTGGCAGTCTACAGGGGACGGGTATTCTACAAAGGGTGGCTAAGGGCTGATACGCAATATGCACATAAACAGCAGAAACTTTACACTCACTTTCGACGGCAAAGACGGAAAAAGACCCTCGACGGATGTGAACCTTTCAGGCGGAGGGAAGCTCTGCTTTATGGCATTTGGGATTCCTTAGTTTAACATTGCGCTGTACTTATTCATAGCTATCCTACGATGTTATAAAATGCTTGGAGAAAATTAAGACAATTGAAGAGAGGCGTCAAGGACAAGACACACACAGAAACACGTGAGGATATGAACATTTGGAAATGTAGGTAGAACATGTGGTCAGTCGGAACGTGAAAGGATGTGAGGGTGTGGTGGATATGATAAATAGGCAACAGAGAAGGGCAAAGTCTGGATAGAAACCTCTTGACTGATCACGAGCACTTAAAGAGTACTGTTGTTGTAAACGAAACCCGAAATCGGGAAGATAATGGCAGCAGCCGATGAGAAAGGCACGGATGAAACATGGCAGAACTCCCGGAAAGAGTGGATAGCCCTTCCCGGGCACGGCCAAGAAAACCGGTGCTTCTGTTTATCCCCGGAAAAGGGGTGGTCTGCCAAAGCTGCCCAACACGGATTACGGTAGTGAGTGCTTACGACGAGACCTTCTTCGGCGGCCGGTTCCCGTTTCTGGATACGATAGACGGGGGCGGACCTTCCTGGGCGGGCGCCCTGCGTCTCACTAATTCGGGAGCTTTCTCGAGACTCTCTAGCCTCCTGGCTGCCTTATTCACTGCTAAAACAAACCACCAACTGTCTCGAATCAGGCAAACAAAAGTCGCAGCGCTTGCTGCTGTTCGGAGACCTCCGCTGAAGATTCCGGAATCGGAAAACGGGCCTCGAAAGGAAGAACAAAAACAATTTCCGCTTCCCGGTCCGTTGCAAAACGCAAAGTGATCCTTCCGCTTGTAAATACAGCCGCTTTTATGTAGAATTTCTCCGTGAGCTCAAAGAAAATGGCGTGAACTTCTGGTCTCTACGAAGATGGTCAACTGCGCTAGACAGTTGCAGGTATTAATAGCTCCGAGTAAAAATGGGAGACATAAGGCAAACTTTGGCAAACTTTGGAGGAGGATAAACAGCTGCATCGTCTTTTTTAGGTTGCTCCACAGCGCGATACTTACAGACAAAGCAGCGAAAGGAGAGCCGACTTGGCAGCAGCAGGTGGCGCCGACCCTTAAAAAGAGCGGCCCTTGCTTGCTAATCCTCACGTTTTCATGGAAAATTCTGTCTATGCTTTCTGTGAACTTTTGTTCTAAAAATATTGAGCGTTGAAATTCAACGGCAAGTTCATTAGACATTGAAAATTGCTAAACTTTCTCACCAGGATGAGTCACACTGGAAAATTTACCCTGATACAGGCGGTGAAGGAGAGCTAGGACTAGATCAAAATTAAATATGTCTTATAGAAGATGGCAAAAAATCTAGAATGGCGCCTCCTTGAGAGAGATTCCAAAATGTTTTTTGGCTGCTGCGTAGAGTATGATCTTCCGAGCCGAAAGAAAAAGTCGCCGGTTACGTAACGGGAGAAGCACATGTATCAAGAAACGTCGGCGGACCAAGTGTACAAAGAAGCCATGGGGCATCTTCGGTAGGGGCAAACATTGCATATATGCTGCGCGCGCCTTATGAGAGCAGCCTAGATCACGAAGCACCTTGTTTGAATATATTAGTTCATGAGCTACTGTCAATCTCTGATCACGGACCGTATACGGTGATCCAGTTGACAAACCCGAAGAAATTAGCCAGAGTTTAAGTACAATGGCATCAAGTTTCAATATAGTCTTTCTCAAGTTGTCAATCCGTCAAGGAAATCTCGTAATCAATAGCATTTTTTATACTTTCCCGTCACATTTGGACAGACGTAAATGCATGTCTCATGTAGAGGTCGTAGCGCGTCGCAGGAAAACCATCGTTCACATCCGTTATATGCCGTAGATAATGAGACCGTGTTCTCAGAGGAGACAGTGAAATCCCGCACTACTTTGTCCTTCGTCAAACTTTTTGGTCATGGTTGTTTTAGGTAGGAGGACACATTCTTCTTTAGTTTAAAAAGAGCGACACATCTAAAACCAATGTCCTTCCGCTTATAAGAGTGGTAGATAGAGTTTCGGGTACAGTAGCAGGTGAAGTTGTAATAGATGGCAAGAATCTGCAGAAAATTGTGTGCAATCTTGAGGATCTTTAAGAGAACTATGTTCCATACCCGATCATTATCATAAAAGAATCGATAAGTCAAATTTCGGAAAAGCGTATCACCTTGTCGACACCTGTCTGACAACCAGAAGTTACAGTATTATATTTATTTTATTTACTGGCAGCCATCAGCTGCAAATTGGAGACAGAATACAGATACAACACCTTACACACAGTGGAAGTGTAGAGTTAACCCTCAGCCGTAGAAATACAATTTTTATACAAAGTTAACTTGGGTATATGATTACAGGGCAAGGGGTATGACAACCCGATGTTTACGGTTTCTTCTTCAGTTCATCAAAACGGCGAGCCAGTTCGTCGAAGTCCATTTCATTGTTAGTTGCAGGACCCGTAGCAAAGCTGCTCGGCGGCTCGGGGAAGTGAATCTCTGTATATGCAGATATAAGGACTCTACGAAAAGACAACATACCGCTGTCCAGATTTTCGGGCTTCTTCAAACTTTGCGGAGGTGCTGTCGGAGTATTATGAGCCTTCTTGGGATCCTCAATCAGAGAATTCTGAAAATGTACTAGTTTTTTAGGTGTCGGTCATCGTTTGCCCCAGTTTCTGGTCACTAAATCTTATAAACTCTTTTGTTCCTCACACACAGTAATCTAATAACTAGGCGCGTGTGGCATCCTATAGTGTCGAGCCCCCGCATACACACAGATGTCTTATTTAGGGATAGCGAGAAGATCATACATTAGTGCACTTCTTGCTTGGTTTGGCACTGTTGCTTCGCTTGCATGAGTTACAGCGTTTTTGCTTCTTGGAGTCAGAGACCGTGATGGTCCTGCGGCGGCTCATCAGCAACATTCCGAAAGCTGAATGTTCGAAGATGAAGTATTATGACATGAAGATTGACAAGAGACGAGAAGCACATGTGATGGGTTGAAATTCCCATAAATGGAGGGCAAAAAGGAACATAAAAGAAGCGAGATCCAAAGGGAATCATCCCCTTCAGAAACAGCGGAAAATCCGATGATAATTCAATGAGCAGCGGGTGTCAAACAGAATTGCTCAAGGCAGACAACAAAGTTAAAAAGAAGGGAATTTTAACAAGCAGCAGAAGACAAGAATATGGAACACGCCTAGCTTTCCAAATTTCGGAACTGGGTGGCAGAGACGCTCTTCCTGGTACTCTAGGCATCCGCCTTGCAAGATGCCATAAATTGCAGAGGGAAGAGATGTTGCCTATGGTTGAATGGCGTAATTCGAACGACGGCAAATGATCATTTTTGGGAGGAAGTTGGGCGTCTGAATAAAGATTAGAATCTCATTCTCTATGTACCAAAACAGGAGGGAATGGCTGGCAAAAAGCAGGTTAACGCTGGCACGTAGCCCCAACTGGGAATGGACCCCATTTGGAGATGAAGAGGTCCATTAGATTTGTGGAAAGCGTGAAAGACGACATCCCTTGGGAAAGAAAAGTTTTTAGAGATTACGACTCAACAGAGTAGGTGGTAGATGGCGATGATAATGCCTTATAGGGAAAGCAGGGGCGGAGCTGTTGAAATCTGGCCGACAATCAGCTCACCGTCTGTCAGCTGGGAAGGCTCAACGACTAAATAGAGGAGTTAATTCGGGACAAATAACGGAATTAGTCTTGCAACTGTTTCAGCTGTCTAAAAACAAAAGAAAACCCAAAGATGGTCGCTGATCAGAGTAACCGCCCCCTAGCACGTGGATGCGCTTTTGTTCTATGCCCAGGTTAACCAGTGAGGTAGAAGAGAGGCCAGATGTGAATAGGAGAAGTCTCATGGGAACAGGCCAAAGAGTCCGAACACTCGTGTATGCAATCAGGAATCAAGCAAGCGCTAAGAAAACCAAAGATTCGGTTGTCTAATTAAGTCAGCGGTTGGCCGCAAAAAAATAGTGATGTCTAGGAAAACGAAGGATATTTTAAAATTAAAATCTGGAAAACGTACCCTTTGACTAAGATAAGGGTAGTTCGCTTCTTGTCCCATTGGCAGACCATTAGGTCCAATTTTTGGCAATGCCGGTACCGTAGTTGGTACTTCGTATCCTCTGTAATTCACGACATATAATAATACCTAAAATTATGCCCTTACCCATTGTCATAATCTTGAGGAACCTGGTCGTAGAGATGAGCATTGCCTCCTTTTAGATTAGCATAACCATCTGAAAATGTTAATATGGGCAAAAGTTAATAGTGCAAGCGGTACGACCACCGACAACACAATACGCAAAACAAAATTTGTGCTGGGAAGCAACTAAAGGTATTTAGCTCACCCAGTTCATCATAGAAAGAACTGTCAGCATCTGAATAAGCCAGATATTGTTTGAGAAAAATCCGGCATTTCGAATAATTTAAGGGGAAGTAAAAGTTACCTGTTCCAGCAGGTGGTGGAGGTAGTTGAGCAATGTTAGGAGTGGGATTGTGCTGAGCGTACTGGGCACTGTTACCACCTTGAGAAGGATCACCTGAAGTTCATTTTTAACTTGAAATTACACGATGCTGTTAATTTCTAGCTATTAACCTGATGATTAATTAGAGCAAGCAAGTTTTATATTAAATTTAACACATTATTGCACGCGGTGCTCACCATAAGTATAAAAAGCGCCATCTCCATAAGATGGGACACTGGGTACTGTAAAAATTGAAAATAAAATCTTGAATAAATTACTTTGTGGAGGGTAGTTCGGCACTGGCGGGCCTCCTTGGAACTGCCAGCCGTATCCGCCACCGCCGCCACTTCCACCCATTCCTGGTCCTCCAGATGGACCGTCATTTGGAGGTGGTCGTGGTGCTCCTCCAGCATTTTTAAAATCGATCAGCATCTGTTCAGCTTGAGCAACTTCATCCTCCCTCATAATGTCCCGATCAGGCTGGAATTCAACGCCGGCTGATTCGGCAATCAGGATCATGTATCTAAAAGCCAAAAAATAAGAGAAAAACTAATAATTTACTTTTCAACGAGGATTTTTGGCGGTGCAGCTACACTGAGTTTAGCCAAAAGACGTGGATTAGCCTTAGCTGGATCTTCCAGCTGATTTCCACGGGCAGCTTCAGCAAATGCTTTTCCATACTTGTGAGTGAGTTGGTCACTGATGGTCTGAAATATTGGAAATGGTAAGGAACCAATCGATAAAGCCATTGATAATATGGGGATATGAGTCACGGGGTTGACAGTCGCAGAAAAAGAAATTCACCTTGAATTCAGCAATATCCGTGGCAATACGAGGAGCAGCCCAGAGAATACTGATGACTGCTTCGGCAATACCATCGTCTAATGTCCTATAATAGTCAAAATTAAAAGAAATTGAGTTTGGAGCTTACTTGACTTGCTCAATGAGCCCAAATCGTGCCAGCAGAAGGTCACAATACATTTCCAGAATTTCATAGGCTTCGACAAGATAATCTTCTCGAATGATGTGCTCTACTTTAATTCTAGCTCTATCTTCCTTATGTTCTGGAAAAATTATGTTTTTTATAAAAAAAATCGGATAACCGTACCGGATATATAGTCAGCAATTTCGGTTCTAGCCTTCATAGCCATTTCGGTCTTCTTTTTACCCATCATTTTAAGACGGTTGATAGCTAGACGAAGATTTGTCTTGAGTTTAGGATACTGAGTTCCCCAGGAAATTGACATGGCTGCTAAAAAAAGAAGCGTAGTAAATAAAATAGATGGAAAACAAACTAAACAACCAAGACGCAGCCATTGAAAGCTAAGGTGTGAGTTACAATCAATTGTTATTGATGAGAAAAGCGCAGAGGGAAGATGGCGAAATCAACAAAAGATTGGTACAAAAGATATTCAAAGGATTGCTTTGAAAATAACGGATGAAACTGAATGTTTTTCTTTGTAATCTGGTCAATGCTCAACTTTTATATCGTTGACAGTAACATCAAGCGTCAAAATTTGCTTATTTTTAAAATAAGGCGAAGGATAAAACGTAATATGGGATGGAAAATAGAAGCAACCGGAGAACATCACCGGTGCATCATGGGGAAAGACCTAGACATGAGCTCATATAAGAAGAAAATGTCGAAATCCAACAAATATTGACACCGAAATAACGTCTGTGAGTCATAGATTGACCCAACGCAGACCAGTCCGTATTTCTGCTCTATCTAGATTGGCGTCATTGGTGGGAAGAAAGTAATTTTTAAATTCTCTTCGTTATCTTTTCACATTTTAAAACAAACACTTAATTTTCAGAATGACCCATCATTTTCGAAGAGGTGGTGACATCTGGAAGCAGTGGAATTTATCCTTCGAATGCCCAGATTCAGAGATTTCCAAATCACAGGACGAAAATATAGAACGTATGCCTTTGTTTTTTTTTGTAACCATAAAATTCCAGCTCAAATATACTGGGATCACTCCGTAAATTCTCCCAAAGTGGAGAGAAAGATTCCACCTAGTCCATTGGCTCTGATAAGCGAAAACAGAATAAATTCGGTGGCCACTCAAGAAGACAGATGTAGTGAATATACACCAAGCCAAAGTGGCTATACGCAGATTGAAAATAGCCTCAATACTCCAACAAGTCATCGAATGGTACCATTTACTATAATTATTTATATTTTCAATTAAGAAGCGATTTCGCAGAACAAATTCTATATTTAATAGGAAAAGGAAACAGTCGTCTAACGACAATGAGAAGGACAATTTATTAAGAAAAATACATGAAACAGCTATGCAACAATTGCGTGAGCAGTATATAATTATAATCGATAACCTCACAATTTACAGAAAATAATGTGGAAACATACATAAAAAGAAGGAATGAAGAAAGATCGAAAAAATGGAAAGGTGATGATTCGGATGGAGAGACTCTATTTTCCCCGAAAGCCGATTTGGAAATGTAGTAACATGTAATATCGTGGATTTTTTAAAAACAATTCAGGGATACTGCACGTTTTACCCCATCCACGAGAACAAAATTTTTTCCTGAAGCTCGATTTTTTCCTGAAGCTCGAATATACGGGTCATGTCAAATTTCTACACCTAGTCAATTGACGGCGAAAGGGAAAGGTACCACACCGAAGAGGCCCGTGTCCCCTATGACAAGTACTCCTCGATTAGGGTAGCATTTTATACAATTTTAAAAATATTAGAATTTAGAGAAGGACGAATAGCATTAATTGAACCGAATATCAGCCCAGTGGCAACACCAAGACGGAGTAAAAGGATTAGGTCCCGAATTAACACACCAATTATAGGTAGAATTTTTGCCCTCGGCCGTAAAAAAAAGTTTACGTAGCAAACATACTCTATTTCTAGGACTCTATTTCTATCTATTACAGAATCACCCGGTCCTGATGCCAAAAAGACTAAGGAAAGCTGCATCTTAAAAGAAGAATTGGATACAGAGCAACCCCAAGCAGCTGAGATATACATTATCCCAGAGGATTCATGGGACGACTCCTTCTAGAATGCTACGAATGGACAAGAAGAACGAGAAGAAGAATATTAATGTTACATAGATTTTTAGATAAGCAGCATAAGCTCAAAGTCATATATTAGCTATTTTGCTTTCAAATGGTTCTCGCTTAGCCAAAATATAATAAAAAATTCTATTAAAAAAGGTAGATTACTTTTCAAGTTGGAGATATGCGTGCAATAAACAGAAACAGGAATTACAGCACCCCATAATATAGATTAAAGCAGGAAAATCAGGAATATAGAAACAGAAAAATTGGGACTTATGGCAAAAGTGGGATAAAACATACTCTTCTAATTGCAATGATTATTCTTCTCCTGCTGGAGACGAAGACGTTGGCGAACCCTCCTTCAAGCCATCGTCTTTCTATTCCTGGCGATTCATACTTTGTTCTGCTTCTTGAAGTGATTCTAGATCTCTGAAACTGCTGAATTAATAACAAATGGAAAAATTTTCTACTTCGGAGGGATAAGAAGCGGCCACGGAAACGTGCTCCAGTCAATAGGCAAATCCGTATCAGAACAGATCCATTTCTCCTCAAATTCTTCCTCATCTTCTTCTTCCTCATTTTTATTTACAGCCTGAAAACGACAAAAAGTTACAGAAATTGATTCAAACTACGTTCAGCTCGTCATCTTCCTGTTGTTCCACTTCTACAAGTTCATCTTGCCCTTCTTGTGCTTCTTCTTCTTCTTCTGTTTCATTTGTAGCCTGAAAACTATAAAATATCATGAAAGTTGCAGGAAACTAACATCGGGAAATTCCTTTTGATATTCTTCTGCGCTCATTCTTACATATTTTTCCATGTTCTAAAGTCACAAGTATCTGGGAAATTGCAAAAACTTACTTTTGGAACCCATGAGTTCACAGTCTTCTTCCACGTGCAGGAATTGTATTTGCTTCTGTAATAGTCGATGCGCACTTTCAGTGGCAAAAGAAGGATTTTTGTGGAATTTTTCACCCATTGGACCTTCTCTTCCATGGTGACGGTGCTTCGATACAAGACCCTCATGGATATCTTCTTGCTTGATCCTCGGTCCGCTTCATTCTTCAGCTTGAGGATCTTGACCCAAAAGAAAAATTCAATCAGTGAAAGCGATTAAATCTTAGTAGCGGAAAAGTATTGAATGACTTACCGCTTTCCATTCCTCAGGTGGAGCAGCCGCATTTTGGAGAGGCAGGGGAATGGGGTCCATACTTGGAAAAGGACTTCCTGAACAGGAAAATCATGTAAAAAAGGCAAGAATAACAAAAAGAACACGGCTCCCAGCACGAAGTGAAACCATGCATACAGAGGATGAACAGTCACCGGCTGAGCGACGAGAAAAATCACAATCAATAGGATAAAATGGACATTAATGGTGAGAAGAAGACAGAAAAAAATGAATATAAATTGAAGCGGGGGTGAGAATGTGGCACTGTATGATTATTCAGATCTGAGAAAAACACGATCTGGGACAAAACAGCCATCTCTCCTGATTTAATCAATATGGAGAATGGACCTGGGGATTAGGCATCTTACTGGAAAAGGCGGGATGTGAGCAGGCAACTGTGGACAAAAGGTTAGGGGTCAACCGAGAGAAGTGAGGCAGATAACATCGGCTGGGCAGACATTTGAGCTGACAAAGAGATGACTCCTAGCTTACACGAAGGATAAAAGGCGAATGGCACGTAATGAATGCGAGGACCCGGAAAGAAGGCGGCCCTTTTGCCCATGTTCAGCGGAAAAGACGAAAGGACACCGTAGCCCGACCACTCAAAGTGCACCTTTGGCTCCCTCAAATTTTTCCCAAACCCGGTGAGTCTACGATGACACAGCGAATCTGCAACTCATGGGAAGAATTCCCAATGTGTTTACGACAGGGAAGGGATCAAAAGATCTACGGTTCGGATAGATTTTAATGGTGATTTTGCTATCAATTGGATCCCAGATAGTCTTCTGGAAAGGCAACAAGAGAAGGAGCAAGTTTATTCCATAATAATGTTGGGAAATCATGTTAAATGACGAATCTTTCGGATGGCGCGCTTCCTCCTGCTGGTATCAACCAAAGTCAGGTCACATCCAGCTTGGCCAAAAGTGGGAACCTGCAGCATTACGTCAATTGAAATATGGATGTAACTTACCCGAACATCAAAGTAGTTTCTGTGATCCCAAATGTACTGATTCCTTTCCGATAATTTGAACTTGAACTGGTCAGAACATCCAAAATCTTCATTTTTGGGTAGCCCTGTGCATTCAACGTAATGAGAACCAGGAGACATTGACTCTGGGTACCTGGAAAATAAATTTCCGAGGAAGGGAAACTAACCATATTTCGGTTCCATGATGGTAGGGCCTTTCCAAAGCGGTAGGATCACAAGGACGGCTGTCCGCACTTGTCAACATTGGATTCGATTTATCTTTTGCGCATGCCGGCATATGCGGCACAAGATCCATTCGGAAAACTACTCGATAACTGAAAATCTGACTCATGGGAGAAGGGAAATGATACCTGTCGGGAACGAGGCGATCGAAATTGAAGGCAAATTCAGCTGACCCTGTTCGAGGCTCTCCAAATGTTACTATCTTCACTTGGTCAGATCTTCTGTAGCCTGAAGTCGTTTAAATATTCTGACCTGGTGGATATTTACCTTCCCTAACAGTTCTTGCAGCTGCAAGAGCGGCCAGCGCTCCTCCCAGCGAGTGACCCGTGAAAACTACCCGAAAATCCTAAACAAACTCTGAAACAGGGAAGACACTTTACCCGGTACAGAGGATCATTCAATGTCTGATTAATTCTGCTCCAGAGCTTCTCATGGCCATTGAGGAAGTAGCGGTTCACCTTAAAAAATCGTCGCTGCCTTGCCTCTTTCGGTGATTGTTTACCCAGGCTACATACTACCAAAAGCAAAAGTTAATACCCAAATATTTTTATCGCGTGCATGTCCGGTCGTTGATTTTTATCACAAAAAAATACCTACCAGGCCCATTCCATAAAAGTCGAAGCCAGAGAAAAGTGTCGAGAAACCTTCCAAAAGGAGTTGCATCTGAAGATTTTTCTACCGTCTGGGTTGATATTAAATTTACATCGGTTCTTGTCCCGCGAAAGACCATAAATAGGGTTCTGGCATTATAAGAAGAAACTGAAAAAGTCATTGATAACTAGAATTTTCCGTACCTATGTATCCTTCGCAAGGATTATTGAAAGAATCACATTTTTCTGCGGATACGGACAAAATCTTATGTGTATCAGATGGTGGCAACGCTTGCCTAAAAGAAAAATCTGTATGAAAGTGGTAGACTTACAGCATACACTCGTTGATATCGCTCCCGTCTCCATAGGCACCGGCAGCCATTTGAAGCAGCATCCGGGCTTCAGTTTCATTATATCGACAGTTGGCTAACACCAAAAGGGAGGCGAAAAGTACCAGTAGTCTATGCAGCATGGGAAGAACGACTGCGCAGAGCCAATATTTGAGAACGGAAACCACCTCGGAACTATTATCATCACAGTTTACATTGCCAATTGCTGTTAAGACCGAGGGTGATGGTACGTGATTTGTGTTTCAAAAGTTCGCAAGATGACGAATTTATGACTGACTCAGCCTTCTACAAGCTAACAACGATCGCCATAATTTATTGATCTTGGTATGTTAAAGCATTGAGCATGGAATGTAAGAAATATGACAAGTCTAAATTGCAATGGAAATGGATAAAATTGAGCAGATTGCCACAAAACTATGAAATATATCCAAGTAATAACAACAAACAGATGGGAAGGGTATCCCGATCACTGCCATTCAGGTTATTGTTGATACTCCACGGCCTATTTATGATCTCCAAAGGGACAACAGGCAACTGTGGTTCAGGCGCGAGTTTATGGTCTTCACAATTGGGAGCTGGGGAGATCCAACACAGCTGAAAAAAAGCCACTGCTTATGGTTTGCCATGCACCGGACCCGAGAGTTAGTAAAGCGTTAAACTTAAATTTAACCAGAAATTCAAAAAATATGCTTCATTCAAGCTGTACATGCATGCGTGCGAGATCACTGTATTCTTCATTCAAGGCCAATGGTGCGAGTCAGGATATTTAGCCTGCTTACAAGGTTCTGGAAAACACCGGGTTTTCCTTCAGGCAACGTAGCGTCGCATCCTGATTTACCATATTCCGGTACCTAAAATGTTCATGAACGAATTCAATAATTCTTACCCGAACTCCGAAATAATGCCTGTGATCCCAAATGTAACTGTTCCATTGGTCATAGCGAAATTTTATCCTATCTGAGCACTCGAAATCCTCATTTTTTGGGTTGCCTGTGCACTCCACGTAGTGCGCTCCGCGGCTCATTTCATCCGGATACCTGTGTTTCTTTTTTGAATTTATATAAAATATCCGTACCAGATTTCAGTGCCGTGATGATATGCCTTGTCATGTTTTGTAGGGTCGCATGGTTGACTTTCCTCCTCCAGGTGGACTTCCGCCTTTTCGCAAGTTGGAAGATGAGGAACAATATCTCGCCGGAAGACAACACGATAACTAAAAATTGTCAATCCTTTTTTTTCTTTAAAAAAGCTCGCCTCTCCTTGATCATATTATCGAAATTCGTTGCGAACTCCAAACTGCCCACCCTTGGTTGGCCAAATGTCAACAGTTTAACTTGATCACCAGTTTTATATCCTATAATTGACAGAAACTATTATACAAACACGTGTTTCTAACCTTGTCTAACTACCCGTGCAGCTGCTAAAGTTGCCAACGCTCCTCCAAGAGAATGGCCGGTAAATACTAGTTTGTAATCTTTGTGCTTTGTGTTTTGAAGGGCTTGTTCCACGACAGGCCAGAGTTTTAAGTGAGCATTGAGGAAATATCTATTCACCTGAAGAAGGTCAAGCTGATCTAAAGTGAGAACTCACATTTCCCATGTCGAAGAAATCAACACCAGGCTGTAGAGAATCCCAACCTTCCAAGAGCAGTTGGGTTTTCGTCTTTGTACCTCGAAATACGACTATCAGCTCTTTCCTGGCATCCGATTTTACTGCAGATTTTCAGTTGTCTTTAAAAAAGATGGCTTACCAACATAACTTTCGCAAGTGCTGTCCAAATGATCACAAACTTGCAGATCTTTTGCCAATAGCCGTCTATCTTCATGAGATGGGAATGTTCTAAAAAAGAGACCTCTTCAAATTAAAAACAGTCCTACTTTGCTAAACAATCATCATGTTTCATTCCATATGCTGCAGCTGCCAAGTTCAAGAGCATTCGGGCCTCGTTTTCATCGTAATTCGTCTTTTTTGTAAAAGGAAACGGGGCAGCTAAAGCAGTCGCCATGAAGGCGATGGCCCACATCTAAAAAAGGATGCTAATGCAAGATAGAGCAAGGTGCAGAGGACAACAAGAGCCGCAAAAAACTGTCCAAAAGAGTGTTAAACAAACGAAGAAAAAATAGCAGCCCAAAGATGACATAACCCCCAGGAGGTCCGCGAATTGGGAACGCCTTAGGATCTGTCTCTTCGATTTAAAATCAAAGGTGATGATGAGTAAGAGAGTCACACTGTAAAATAGAGGAGGAGATACGGCAAAGGTGACTTTACACCAAAAAGAGAGGAAGACACAATTATAGGAAGTGATAAGAGAACAGGACCACAACTTTGGCTGTGCCCCTTACGTATAGCAATTGTCCGTCAAACCGTCCCTAAAATCGATCCTCACGTCAGCTGAAAATGAAGGTCGCCAACGGGTGAATGTTTCTCAATGGCTTGACTGACTGTCACTGGCACGGAATAGTGACTCGGACAATCCCGAACACAACCGGTCGGACGATTAGCGTCCGAGGGTATCGACACATGTCTGCAATGCAGTTTTGAGTGTCCACCTATTGTGGAGATTAGCACGCGCATTTAGAGGTGTTTTTACTGGCGGTAGTTCAACGAAACGTGTGCAGTCTCTTCCCTTTTTGTAAACTTTGACAGCGAATTTGAATAGATGAGTCACTGTTGAAACTGGTATTTGTTACCGAATCTGATCGTCATAATTCAGACGTGCACTGATAACATCGGGTTGGGAAATAGTTATTTTTGATACCAGCAAACATTACTGAGGAAAGTAACCTTCATCTGGAGTAAAGTGGAACCAATACGGTCATTTTTAAAGAATAACTGGTTCGCGAAGCAGAAACCTCTTCAAACATCTTCCCCGAACTGGCCCCAAACTGCTAAGTTTGCATGAGAACTAGTACAAAATTGATCGAGTGTTTATTGAGGTGAAAGAAATCGCAGTTTATAGAGACAGGACATTTTGAAAGGTAAATCACAGCCATTATGAAGAAGAACCTAGAAAAATTTGTACAACAACACGAAAATTTTTACACGTTGAAAAAGGTTAGGCTTTTGACTAGTGGCTAACAACCGCAAGATGTACAAAGCTGCAATATAAAAAAGTGAATGTACATGGTAAGAAGATCAACTATCCGCATCGTTACCAGCCATTTCCCGAACATACGACAGGAATTGGTCGAAGGTACCTTGATTCGAAGAGAAACCGTCAAGCTGGAAGAAATGAGTCAGTAGAATGATGGAGAAATTGTACCTGGGTTAACACGCTGGTTATATCGTCTTCGACAAAGGATCCTATTTTTGCGGGTATTCGACAGGTGGATATCAGTTCACTGAGACCTTGATTATCGTCATTGTCCACTGCTCCATAAGCGGGAATCTTCACAAACGAATCTTCGTCCTCACTGTCGGTTTTATCCTCCCTGAAATCGGTAAATATACGGAAAAGTAGCACACACCCTGGAGGAGGTTTTATTGTATCATTCATGCAGTCATCCACCACTGTCTGCTGGCTATGTTCCAGCTCCGTCGAGGCATCTTCCTTCGGTTCTGACTTTGCTCTTTTTGCTTCGGGTTTCTCTTCTTCTTCGCTCTTCTCCGGCTCTTCCTCAATATGCTTCTCCTTTTCTTCAGGAACGCTCTTTAAAACTCCAAGTGTTCCAGTATATGACAAAGTTAAAAGATTGGCAAAAGGCATGTTCTTTGGAATAGCCTAAAATCAAAATGAATAAATGAAAAGAAAGGACATACCGGCATAGATTGACTAGCGTTCATTTTCTCTTTAGGAGAGGCACTGTGTGACTCCTCTGGCTCGCTAGCCAAGGAACAAGTACGCGATCTTGTTGACCTGTTTTGGGCAATTCCGCGGAGGAACGAGGGATTTGAAGGCGAATTAGTGGAGGGTGGGCTAACACTGAAGTGGCTGATCGCGTCGATGGATTGTGGTGATGTTGCGATTTGATCGTAGTCCGGAGTATTTCCAGAGGAAAATGATCCAACCTGAAAGCAGTGCAGTATATATTCGCGATTAGAAATTGATAGAAAAACTGGATAATTTCGGATACTGGTTAGTGTAAATAAGAAACGAACAACATTTACCTTTTGGAAAGAATCAGTATTATCGCCTATTGCTTCAGGAGAAAGTCCTATGGTCGATTGTGCCAACTTCTGCTCAATCTCCATTCTGGTTCTAAAAATATTTAGTAAACTAAAAATGCGCACTATACCTGTAGCGTAGAGTTAAAGTATAAGCCCCAAGAGGCGTAGGGAAGCATCCAAGATGTTTTGTCTGCATCTCGGTTCCCAAATTGACAGTAGTCGATCCGGGTTGAATCTGAAATTTTATTTTTTGATTAATTTGGCCGTCTACCTTATAAAGAATAACAAATGTTTCCGCGCTTTGTTTCTTGACATAATACCGATGCATAGGTGTCATCCGTGAAGCGATCATAGAACTTTTCAATAACGTTGATAACTGATGGTAGAGCTCGGACATTTCTGTTTTCCCTTCGACTCTTGCCCTCACATCTTTGTCTATGTGAAATGTCCATGATTCAAGGGGCAATGTATCGGAATCTGCTGTATATAGGTAGAAATCTACGGATATTGCATCTATTTCTGGTGGATATCTAAATAATATAAAAATTTATTAAAATAAAATATCTCTTACCTTGGTAGACTTCTTTTTACTTGTGCTGAAACTTCTCCTATCTCCTCTATATTTAAATTGAACCATATGTTTGGGGATTTTTCTCCTCTGCAGGGTTGATTATGATTGTCATTTGAACGAGATTGAATGAGGATCTGTATCCTATTTAAAGAACTGGAAATTATAAAACATACCTGTAATAATTTTACCGTAAAAAATTTCCCATAACTTCTTAATTTATTCCAGACGTCTTTATCGATTTCGGCTGGACCTGTCGTTGAAGATGTTGGGGAGACAGCTTCATCAATATTGTACGCTGATCCTAGAGAAGAGCTGCTGTCTGTTCTCATAATGCCAGTCTTAAAAAAAGGTTTTTAATGAATGGAAATATTTTTTGGAGCATGTTGCAACCTCATAGAGCTGCTCGTTTGAATGTTGTGAAACTTTTCTAACCGATAAGTGATTTTTCATGTGTTCCTATATCCAAATACGTAATACCTTACTTAGTTAGAGTTTTATTAAATTTAAAATATATTAAAAGTATGATATGAAATTTAAAGTGAAAGCAACTATATAGACGCTAATTTCCAACACCGAATATGGCATGTTTTAGTGGTTTTTGCAGATTAAATTAGGAGATTAACAATAGTTGGAAGAATATTATGACAAACAATAATATACAAAGTTTGCAAACAACAGGTCATACCTTGTTTGTACATGGAGGTACACCTCCAGTTGATCCAAAAGAATCAGATGATAACTTCTTGGCTCCAATGGAACAGCACTGAACGCGTAAACAGCAGGCAAAGCACGATCCGCAAGGTCTCAAGACTTGTCACGAGACGTCTCCACCACAAGCTCCTCCGATAACATCTTCGTTTTAGCTTTTTCGATATTGATTGATTTTGGCTAGACATCTGGAAAATCGTCTAATGAATGGCTTTCAGGTTCTGTAACAGATGTCTGCTTTAAAGGAAAAAGCTTGCTATGAAGAATTGTCAAATATAGGGAACTCAGCAGAGAACGAAAATTAATTTAAACTGGGACATATGAACAAATCCTGAGAAAATTTGAGGATCATATGAATGTCGAAACCTATTATTGTAAACAATTTCAATGGAGTAGGCAATGGAGCGCCTCTTTAATTTCTTTGGTTCCTGATAAAATAATCCCAACAACTGTTCAATTTTCCCAAGAACACACATTTCTATACCCTTTATAGAAAAGACGTAACAGTATATTTTTATTAACTATGACATGAGAAACTTTCCAAAAATTGAGAGAAAAACAGCAAAAACCACATTATTATGAAACGTTAAATGTTGTAAGGATAAAGTTCAAATGAAGATCAATGTTGAAAGGAGATGATAATTTAAAAACGAGAGCTGAATCCGAAGGTGCGAGCAATGCTCTGCAGATAATAGCTGAAAAAGATAGATTTAAAGGGAAATATTTTTTCTTACCGATCCAGTCCTTGCTGTGTTTCTTCAGCCTGTGCGGATGGTACTCCAATAGCATTTATTTCAATTTTTGTGGAGTCTTTCTGATCATGGAGAAGGAACTCAATATTGGCGTGGTGGTCTGCCGGATAGCTTTTCAATCGCCAGGCCATGAAGATCCTCTTAGCAGGCTCCTGCACGAATATACTTTAAAAATAAGATGGGACTTACGATTTGAAGGAATTTTCCCTTGACATTTCCACCAAAAAGGGCAAAATCACCGCCAACTTTGAAATCCCAGTCAACGCTTCCATTGGCCCAGGCCTGGACAAGCTGCTTGTCTTGGAAAACTTCAAAAAGACGAGCTGGTTGAACTTTGAAATTTTCATGGAATGAGAAAGACTTGGTTTCGTATACTGAAAATAATAAATAAAGGGAAATGCTGTATTTTACCAGGTTTTCCATCAGATTTCTTATCTTCTACAACGACACTATTGTGGAATGCCTTCTTATCGACAGCTGCGGTAGTAGTTTTACCTTTGGAAACAACCTATAAAATTATAGGAATTTTTAAATGAGCAAATATTACTTGAGGTTTTCGATCAGTAGGCAGGATAAGTCCTTTACTGAATTCCTCTTTCAATTCACGGATGTATACGGCCAATTGATCCTGGAACAAAACTTGTAATAAAACACGGAAGTTTACCTGGATCAGTTTAGTTCCCTTCTTATTTAAAAGGTTGCGTATTTGCTGCTCATGAGGTCCTTTTGTATCCAAAGTAACCGAAACCTGAGCAAACCATTGAAAGAAATTGCCTTCTCACTTACGTCAACTTCATCCGCTTCATTTTCATCAGAAAGATTGGGGATTTCGATCATCCCCTTGTATTCAAAGTCACTGCCCGCAACTCGTCCTACACGGCGTCTTATTGACATAATATAAGCCTACCGATGAAGGGAACCTCGATGACCCATTCAAAGAGAAAAATCAACTTGGCTTTACGATTATTTGCAGTTGCTTCACCTTCAAGTTTTTTAAATTCCGAGAGTGTTATTTTAATTGGACCTTCCTAAAAATACAATAAAAATATAAAATTAGGAAAAGAGACCTCAATAGAGAAGTTTTCAAGAAGTTGCTTTAGGCGGTCTTTGGACCATGGAGTGGCATTCTTCTCCGACCTTAAAATAAACATCAACAATTTTAAAGAAAATTAAAAGACTTACCAATGCCAATTGTTAACATTCGTAGCATCAGCTCTCTCCTCCACAATCCAGCGCGGGTCACCTTCTCCCCACTTAGCCATATTACCTAGAATATTTTTTTTGTAAATTACATAAAAACTGAGAGTGATGAAGCAAAAAAAAATAGAAGCGTCGGAAACTGGGAGAATTTTCCAGACGTTCGCAACTCAAACACACGGCATATACGCAAATGCGTACCTCCATTTTTCTATGTTGAAAAGCGAGCATTCTGTATCCAAACTGGAAAAGAACGATGAATATGGCGAATACCTCCGAAACTAATCAGAAAAATGAGGAGTGACCGGGATCCATGGCTTGTATCCGAATATTCAGAGCTCATCAAGACTAAGTATCGCTATTTTTTAGCCGATTGGTGACTTATGACGCTGCAAATCTGTAAGTAGCTTAAATCTGTATCTGTACGTCCAATTTTTATGTTCCAAGAAATGCAAAAGAAGGTGACTGGATATTACACAACGGAAGAACATTCAGTGGGAACGCACTTCATTATATAATTTAGACAGACATGTCGGCAAGAAAGAGTCAGCTGTTCCTAACGCTGGCTTGGTTCCGATCCCAAAGATTTTGCCGCTATATCTTCTGAATATTATTTAATCTATGTACCAAGTTCCTTTTCCATCACCACTTGAAGTTGAAGAGAAAAATAAATATTGCCGGTTACATATCCAAGTAATTTATAAAAATTTCCTTTTTCATTGAAGTTTTTTAGATTTGGACATATATTATCAGCGGCGCATTGGTTGTCGCCGCATTATTAGGAATTACTCTAGGTATTCTTCTTCTAGTTTATTATGAATGGCATGAATCTACTGTAATTTATAAGCAGACATTAATTGTAAGTGGAAATTATAATATTTACCTGCTCACAGTATCTACGACGGTCAAATCCTATCCACTACTGGTTCTGTTATAAAGTATTCGCTGCTGTGTGGATTGGTATCCATGGTGTTCTTCTCTTTTCCATAGGATCTAATTTTTTTGCAATCAGGGTAAGTTCACCCAAGAAAAGTACGGTTTCCAGTATTCGAGGACTTCCCTCCTTTGGCCAAATATATCCCTATGTGTCATACATATGGGTGTATATATTCTTCTATTAGCTTCGTTGACAATTTTAAGTGTAACAGGGACAAAAACGACGTGGCTATCACTTTGTATTGTGCTTTTTTTCACAACAGTTATTGGGTAAATTTACATTTTTCAAATATTAAAATATATTTAGGATAGCCCTATCAGTTCTTTCCTTATATCATCGATTTCTAGACGAGAAAGCTCAGGAAATGAAACTACTTATGGCCAACACAAAAAGCGTCCATTTTAAAGAAAGGAAATGATAAATATTTCTATTCTTGTTATAACAAAGATGATAAAAAGAAAGGAAATGATAAATATTTCTATTCTTGTTATAACAAAGATAAACACGAGATTATCACAGCTCGAACCACCGTTTATGAACATTGGATGATGTCTTTGTCCTTTAAAGCGTTCTTCCTGCACAACGATCATTCATAAATAATCTCTACTGGAAGTTTCTTAGAACTTAGGCCATTTCTTGCACGAAACTAGAATGTCGCCCAATACAGTTTATTTTTTGCGTCTGATCTCTGCCGCCATTTAAAAGATAATATAATTTCACACGTGTTGTTCGTTAAATCGCAAATTTCGCGGCAAAATAGTATGTTACTTCGTTATAACTCTCCTTTAAAAAATGATTTATATTTCGAAATGAATAAGGCGGAAGAGGGCGTCTCCTCTGTCTCTCAAAGCCAATGAGGTTGAATTCGTCTGGATCCAGGTGACAGATGTCCAGCTGGCAAACGTCAGGAACGGCTCTTAACTAATACCCTTTTCGTTGCATCCGACATTCAAAAGAGGATGGATTCAGAAGAAAAATGAGAGGTGCTCTGCCGATAAGGCTTTGTTATGAATTGTCCGCAGGATGCACAATCCTTGAACTTCCTATTTTGGCGCTTCAAAATTTATGCACTCTCGGAGGCATCCAGGTTCCATTGGAATCTTTCTCTCTCTCCTGTCTCCCATCGATGGAGGAACAAAATCTAAGAGAGCGGCATGTTGTTGTATGGCTCTCATATTTCAGTCAGATTTTTCCACGCGTTCTTTCGAGACATAGACAGTTGATCGCTATTGTCTTCTTGTTTTCTAGAAGCCAACGGCTTGTCTTTCTTTAAAGACCTCATTTCGTATCATCTTGGCTGGACGCGATTGAGTTTTCTGTTTTTACAATCTTCCAATTTCCTTTGGTCATTTCCCTCTAATCATTTCTTGTTAGAGGCTATGGTAATTCTTATTACACGCGTAAAATTGGGATTCCACGCGATTTACACCGAAACATTTTGATGCGTGGTTAGCATAACTTTTCGCCTTCCATCAGAAATCACTTCGGACCATTTCTCATGAAAAAAAGAAGCCTTTTTATGATGTTTGCAACTCGTGTCCAGGAAGTATGGCAAGTAGTTTTCTATTCATCTCTGCTCGTCCAAGCAACAACCTTCTTCTATTCTTATCCAGGAAACTGACGATTAACTGGAATTGTCTTTGCGCTTGATTTCGCCTTTTTACTTTTCTTTACATGCCATTGTTTTAGTTTTTAATAATTGTCCTCACAAGGTTCCTTAAACCAGAGATTCATCGAAAGGTTTTAGCAGAGGAGGAGACTTTTAATTAGCTAGGCTGTTCCGATTCCTCCCTATCCACACAGCTGATCTGTCAATCTTCTGCTCTTCTTCAGAATTTGTGCCCTTTTGTTTATGCACAACTCTTACGGTACCTAGTCAAATTCTTATAAACCATTGCTCTTTTAACTTCTCTTAGGACTTTGATTCAATCCCATGCCGTTCCCTGTTCTTGAGCTTCTTTCTGAGTTTAGGACGACCGACTGATCCTCTGCTGCCCTGAGGCAGACTTTTGGCTGAGATTGGCGGATCCTCTAATTGAATCGAGTAAGCCAAGCACCTAAAAGAACTTTTTCCTGCCCATTGCATCTCTATCTTTTCGATATAAGTACATCTAGTTTTGATTAGTCCCTCTTCAATCTCTTCTTCCCTGTTTGTCCGTACTTCCCCTGTACTCTTATTCTTTTGAACTTCTCCATTGGCCTCCTGATTAGCCTCGTTGGAGCTCCAATTCCCGTTGTCCACATCTTCTCAGAGCTTGGTATGTCTGGTTAAGGAGGCAAGGAAAAACATATGTGACCAATAAAAGAGCTTGTTTTTTGTTGATAGTTTACTACTATATTAATATTTTATGCTGTTTATAGAACAGGTGAGGTTTCTCTCCATTAATAGAGGAGGAGAAATAGAATGGGTTCAAAAAGTGTCAACTCGTCATTGACAGCCTTGGGAATTTTTGCGGATGGACGAGCTGTAAAGGACATCGTCACCAGACACACAGATTGTCCTATTCAGTCGTGGTTGGAGTGACTTGGACAAGTGGATTGATCTGTGGTTTTTGATACATTTTGAAAATCTGACCACAACACACAATTTAATTTGGTCTTCCAGTCATCAGATAACCCGGATTCGAGATGGTCTCTGAAGAGGCTGATGAACTCGACCACATCCGAAAGGCCAACTAAGTTATAAGTCCGAAATAGTCCAGACATATATTTCGGCTGTTTAGGGGGAAGGTTCAATTTCCCTGTTTATAATTGAATCGCCTGCAAGATAGTCGTGGTCAAGGATCGAGGATTATTCTAATCCACAACTCGAGCCATCCGAACACCTTTCACAATCCTTCTCCTACTTGAATTTAGTTTGTCTGGCTGTCGTCCACAGCTCGTCCTTAACAATCACATTACATACGTAAAACCCCGGGGCTCATTTCCCCTTGCAATTGTTCCGTTCGCACCTCTTTGCTCGTCCTATCCTTTAAGTCTCATAAAGTCCTGTCGTCTTTAAATGAGGGCAATCGTTCTCGTCGACCTCCTACGAGGAAAATTAGCTCTGCCTGCAAAAGAGGCTGTTTGCAGAAGGCTTCTATCTCTTTCCTCTTCATAAAAAGCTCGTTGACCACCATCACCTCCAGCTGTAATCCGAGATCTGTATTATTAAGATGCATAAATTCAAAGCCATACACAAACGGAAGTTATTCCATTTGTTTTTGCATAAGGTTCAAATAAAAAGTATGAGACTTTTTGCCGCTAGGATAAATATAAAGAAAAAGCTTATTTCTTTCCTGCCTATTGCTACTTCCTGTTGGTTTTACAACCGCGGTCACGTTCCGTTGGGGGTTCTGGCTGAATGCCTAAAGTGATGAGAGCTCTTTTTAGCGTCATTTAGGTGACTTTTGATTTGTAGCAACATGTTTGCCTGCTCTTTTAAACTTTTTCTCTCTCAAAATATAGGTGGCGAACATTTTGTAGGTGGTTCATTACGATCAGCTAAATTTAAATATACTCGTCGGCGCGGGTGCAGATGCCTCGGGGCTTCGACCACTGCAAAACTGCCTGAACTCAAGCGGTCATCTTCAAAACTCACAACTGATCAACATTGAGATGTTGGTTCAAATTGTGTTTCCCGCACAAATTGCATATCTACACGTGGGGAGGATATGCATCGAGGGGCGGGCTCCCCGCCCAACAGTCGCTGATCCCCCGCGGCGACGCCTTCTCTAATGTCTTTGTGACCTTTTTTTCTAAAACTTTTAATAATAACTTCTTCATTTACTTAAGTATAAGCTTCCTACTGTAGATTCAATCCACTTCAGCTGGCAGGAAGTTCCGGGCAAAGCTGCGCGGGAAAAACTTTACGAGATGATTTCGTTGCAATATCTCTCTCTCCGTCCCTCTGGTCGCTTTGTATATAAACGATGGGTAATATTTTCCTCCGTGGGTCGTGGTTATTGTCTTATACTTATAATCTAATGTTATTGCATTGTTTTGGATAAGTGTTTTTGGCCCACATTTTTCGTCCGCCAAGTTTACAACACCGAAAAATTTTTGGTCCTGAGATAATCATCAACATTTTGCTCCTGATAGCTGTCATTTTCTCGGGGCCAGCAATTTTTTTCTCCAGATCTTGCATGCCACCTCCTACCGGCTTTTTTATAAGAAGATATCATGCAACTAAATGTTTTTAAACTTCTACTTCCCGTTATGATTTGCCTAAACCTGACCTCTCTAAAAAGAATAATGGTTTTCATTTCCGTTCGTATAATTCCCTCATCTGTCTTTGAAAGCAAGAAAAAATTTTCTTCTTATTGAAAAATATGGCCTCCCACAATTCGCGTGTGTCTCTTGTTACTCCCCGAGTTCAACTTGTGTCACCCTCGGCGTTTCCTCCTCGGAAATTCTACTCTCTGATCCTTCCCATCTTTAAAATAATCTTTTTATTATACAGTAATTACAGAATAAGACCTACAATGGACGGCTCCCGATGAGACTAACCTATTTGATATTGGCGCTGCTTTTTGTCGCCCTCGCCAAGGTAATCATTCATTATCTCAATGTTCGACAGAAATCTTTTCGGCATCTTTGTCATTTGCCCCTCCGGGGCACACAGCACCCGCGTTATTTGTCGTACACTAATAATTGATGGGCAAGCGGCGATTCCGTGTTTCAATTTGTATAAATGTGATCAAGTTGACCCGGTAATATGGTTACATTATTGGCGAAAATTGCTTCCGAGAAAAATTCTAAAAGAGAGAATAGTTTCTAGTCAGGGATTGGGATGACAACTTCCCCATCAAAGGGGACATCTTCTGTCCACTGGGTGTCCATCACGGTGCTCCTCCTGGGAGACGAAAACCTTCTTCAAAAGAATTTCAAATTCCGTCAGCTGTAGAGAGGCCCATTGGTCTACGTTTTAATAGAAAGATAGATGCACGTGACAGAAAATGTCTGCTACAAATGTCAGAAGTATTTCTCTTTTTTCAGGCAAAGGGCAAACGGCGCAAGTGCCCTGAGGGTGCGTTATCGGAGGCGAAGATAGTTGAAGAAATTATGCACAAATATACAAAAATGCTACCGGATGCCGAAGATCCCGTCCAAGTCAACATCGAAATGCATGTACAGGTAGGTGTTTTAAAATTTTGGAAAAGCGGATATTAATCATTATGAACGCGGGGTCCAGAGGAACCTGGGATTAGAAAAAGTGACATTCTCAAAGTGACTTCTGCCCGGTGTGTGAGTGCCGATCCATCAAAGCAACGCGACTCGAGAAAGCCCATCGTGGCCGGAAGACATCGTCGTTCTGTTGTAAGTAAAGAGAAATGGCTAGTACACCAGGAACTTTGTCCGAAAAGCTGGCGAAAGGTCACCTCTGCTCTTCTTCCGCTTAAAATAGCCACCTCCCCACGTAATTCTCGACATCATCCCAAACTCTCCTATTTATTTCATTTTCTTGAAGTTGATTGCCCGTTGATTTTGAGCCGAATCGGAACGCAGGAACACTTTGGCCCGTCATAAAACACTCCTTTAAGATACTTCACGTTTTGTGATCCTTAACTTCTAGACAATGTTCCCGTCTTTAAGAATATTCCCAGGGTGAAGCATGCTTAACCCGAAGCAAATTGACAAAATCATTAGCATAGAAGAACAAGAAAAGGACAAGTTTTTGCCCTTACTAGATACTTTCAAGAGTTGTATTTAAAGAGTTCAAACAGCCCGCAAAATGAACTTTTAAAATGTAGGCGCTTTTTGTCTTTAGGGCTTATTTGCCTCTGAGGAATGCTGTCTTCTTCTTTTTTTTCGGTAGGCCATAATTGAATAGGCGAGGGCGAGGTAATTGAGAGAAGGAATCCGTTCCGTTTCTAATACTCGAGGGAAATGGTCAGGGAATAGCAAATTTTTTTTCTTTGCAATGAGATTAATTTTGCAGGATATGAGCTCACTAAATGAAATTACTTCCGATTTCGAGATAGATATCCTCTTCACACAATTGTGGCATGATAAAGCTTTATCATTTACACATCTTCCTGCGTGTAAACGGTATGAATTACATGTTCTCTTTAAAGAAATTGAATATTTCTAGAAATATCACAATGGAAGCAAGAATGCTCCCGAAAATCTGGTCACCTAATACGTGTTTAATTAACTCAAAACAGACGAAAATTCACGCATCACCTTCTGAAAATGTTATGATTATTCTTTACGATGTGAGTTTTCTTTTCTTCTCTCTCTCTTTTTACAAACTCAAAGATTCTTTCTATTCACAGAAAAACATTCTCAGAGCTAATGGTTCAAGCACTTTTCTGATTAGTTAGCGCATATGTTGCGTACAATCTTCAATAATTCAGCTCATTCGCAATTATCTTTTCTCAAAGTCTGTGTCTTTCTCGGCGGGGTGACGAAAGTTATCAAGGAAATGGAGAAGCCGACAGAAATCTTTGATCATTACAGAACGGAACTGTTTGGATAAATCATCGTCTCTCTGTTAAATCTCCGTGTAATTTGGATCTCAGGCAGTTTCCTTTTGATGTACAGAGTTGCATATTAATATTTGAATCATATAGTCATAATTCTGAAGAGGTAGGAGGATTTTGGACATGTGAAGATCAAAATTTTAGGTGGAACTCCACTGGATGGATGAACCAGTCACTCTGATGAAAAAAATCGAGCTTCCTGACTTTGATATGGTACATTTTGAAGTCAAAAAAGAAACTCTCCTCTATC
The DNA here is from genome assembly GCA_964036215.1 of Oscheius sp. DF5033. Classification (NCBI taxonomy): domain Eukaryota; kingdom Metazoa; phylum Nematoda; class Chromadorea; order Rhabditida; family Rhabditidae; genus Oscheius; species Oscheius sp. DF5033. The sequence continues at coordinate 6,691,565 of OZ038413.1, forward strand.
CAAACGGTTATTGGGATCAGTTACAGGTCAGTCATTTCCCAGTATAATCCCAGGGGACCAAGTTGTATTTGTTTTTCGATCTAATGGGCTTTACTCTTCTTTTTCTCATAACTGATTGAGCAATATCCGTTCTTCTTCTGCTCGTTGACGCTAGTCATTTTCTGCGTAATGCGCCAGCAGGGACGCATTGTCCTCCCAAAACATATTGCCGTAAATCATGACTTTTTCCTGGATGTTGCCCTGGCAAGCCGAAAAGACATCATATGTCCTTTTTTGAATAAAATGCTATTCAAAGCTCATCCCTTAAAACAAGTTGGGTTGGGGATCAATGTACATTTTGTCACCTGGAGACAACCAGATGTATTGTTGTTAGAACAAACAAAATAACAGGTTTTTGAATAGAATAGGGGGTCATTGACAGGAACAAACAAATAAGCAATAGCTTCTTTTCAGGTGGTATTTACATTTAAACGCCGCTACGGGTTCTACATCATCCAAGCTTATGTCCCAACTTATTTGACTATCATCGTATCGTGGGTATCTTTTTGTATGGAGCCAAAGGCCCTACCCGCGAGGACAACTGTCGGCATATCTTCTCTCCTAGCTCTAACATTTCAATTTGGAAATATTCTAAAGAATCTTCCACGGGTATCCTATGTAAAAGGTTTGAAGACTGAAAAACCTAAAAAAAACTAATACTTTCAGCTATGGATGTATGGATGTTAGGATGTATTTCGTTTGTGTTTGGGACTATGGTAGAGCTTGCTTTTGTTTGTTATATAACACGTTGCCAAAACAGTGCACGGAGGTTAGAGTCTGAGCAACGCATGGTTAGAGAGCTTTCTAGTGCGGAACGTAGGCGTGAACGTCAACGGGCATCAAACATTTGGGCCAATGGCTCATGCCGCTCTCGTGTCGGTAATGGCAATGCAAATGGTAAGTAAATAACTCCAAAAACATCTGAACGGATTCTTTTCTAGGGTCAGTAACAACGCATAACGGGCAAAATGCTGTAGTTGTTGGTAATCGGGGCTCGATCTCATCACGTCCACCTCTTTCTCCTCTACATATTCACATGACAACATTCGACTCTGAGACACCGCTGACCTTCGAGCAGGTACTTTCTCTATTTTATTCGTAGATGTAAGGAAAACATAAAATGTTTAGCTCCCTGCTGAGCAAGATCTTCCATTAATCGACGAGGTATAGTAGTGTGTAATCCCACTGCCTGTGTACAGTTGGTGTACCCTAATTGTTGTCCGCACAACCTACTATCAGTTCTCTAGTGCATTCTTTCCGGGGAAGATTTACTTACCAGCACTTGCACAGATTTTTCCTTTAAAGAGACGACTATTTCAGCTTCGGTCACCTTCTCCACAACCTGGTGGCTGTTTAGTTCGATTCCATCCAGAGGCTGTCGACAAATTCAGCATCGTTGCATTCCCTCTGGCCTTTACCTGCTTTAATGTTTGTGCAAAAAAAATAATTTAAAAGATAATATTTAGCTGATCTACTGGTGGCACTATTTATCGCAAACCTTCGAGCAGCAATTCATGCCACCTGGTTCTCACTAAATGTTCCCGTTGGACTTTTGCCACTGCAACGAAGAATGTCATAATTTTGGTCGTATAATGTTCTCCCATATGAGACTCCAGGGTATAAATATTACTAACACGTTCTATCTTGTTTTCAACGAGCACATTGCGTGGGGGATCAAGGAGGTGGTGTCAAAAAATAAAAGATACAGTTTAATGGATCGAATGCCAGTCACCAGTCTCTGCCCCTTGACAGTGCATTGCCCTGATCGGCTTCGACAGTAGCTCAATTAAATCTATTGTATTGACCACGCTGCAGAGAATATATTTTTTGTGTCTGTGACGCCCGTCTGCCATAGTTTACATGTTGTCTCGTTTACGTTTTAGACCCCATGGTCTTTCTCTCGCAAAAATTTAATTGTTTTATGCATCACGGTACGCTAAATGAGCGTCTGGTTTCGGTGTCTCCTAGGATTTGTCTCCTACAATTTTTTACAGGAATCCTCGCTTTTTGTCTAGAACTTGTCGCGGCCAGCTGTGCAGCTGCAGTCTCCTCTCTTTTCGACTTATTTGACTCATACATGTCTATTAATTTAGGCGGCAATGTCTACTGAAGCCGTGGTGCCTGAAATCCTACGAATCGCTTGTGTAGGAGCTGGTGAGCCCGATTCCTAAAATTTCCTTTTATTATTTGACATTTTAGGCTACGTGGGCGGGCCTACATCCGCCGTCCTTGCTTACAAATGCCCACATATCCAAGTGACTGTCTGTGATATGAATCGAGGCAAGATTAATCAATGGAATTCCCCTCAGATCCCGATCTTTGAGGTTTTCTGATTCATATTTTCGTAGTCAAATGATTTAGCCCGGATTGAGTGATATTGTCCTCGCTTGTCGTGGTAAAAATCTTCACTTCAGTTGGGATGTGGAGAAAGCGGTTAAAGAAGCTGACCTCATCTTCATCTCCGTGAACACTCCCACGAAAGATTATGGAAAAGGCAAGGGAATGGCACCGGATCTCAAGTACATCGAAAGTGTTGCCCGGACAATTGCCCGCCACTCGGATCGGCCGAAAATCGTTGTGGAGAAAAGTACTGTCCCAGTTCGTGCGGCTGAAAGTATTGATGCCATTCTGCATCAAGCTGAGCGTGACGATCCTACACTCAAGTTCCAAGTTCTTTCAAATCCTGAATTTCTGGCTGAAGGAACTGCCATCAATGATTTATCCAACCCTGATCGTGTGCTTATTGGAGGATCAACAACTCCCGAAGGACAGGCAGCTATAGCGGCCCTGGTCAATGTTTATACCAACTGGGTTCCCCGCGAGAAGATTGTCACCACGAACACCTGGAGTTCGGAACTTTCGAAGCTGGTCTGTTTCCACTTTCACATTACGACAGGATAATTTACAGGCAGCCAATGCTTTCCTTGCCCAAAGGATTTCTTCGATTAATGCAATGTCCGCTGTTTGTGAATCGACCGGAGCGGATATCCAAGAAGTAGCTAAGGCTGTTGGAATGGATTCTCGTATTGGGAATAAATTCCTCCAGGCATCCGTTGGTATGAAATTTCGCTCATCTCCCGTTATTTCATAGGATTTGGTGGTAGCTGTTTCCAGAAGGACGTTCTTTCCCTTGTCTATTTGAGTAGTTCCCTAGGACTGGAAATAGTTGCTGACTACTGGCAGAAGGTAGCCATTTTTAGATATTCAAGCAGTCACATGTTTTAGGTGGTTGAAATCAACAACTGGCAACGTCGTCGATTCGCGGACGCTGTAGTTCAGGAACTTTTCAATACCGTAGCTGACAAGAAAATCGCCGTGTTTGGATTTGCCTTCAAGAAGAATACCGGAGACACTCGAGAATCCTCCGCCATCAAAGTTATAAAATATCTGTTGGAGGAGAAGGCCATAATCCATATCTACGATCCAAAAGTGCACAAGGAGCAGATCCTGTGGGATCTTGAAATGGTCCGCCCATTTCCCAGTTATAATCACAAACATCTTCAGGAAACTAATCAGTCAACTATTTCTAACCGGGTGTTCGTCTTCAACGACCCCTATCTTGCTTGTGAAGAGACTCACGCCATTACCGTGCTGACGGAATGGGACGAGTTCAAGGTATGTGAACTATTTTTTGACCAGAACATATTACAACCGAGACGTGACACGTGATTGTTCCTGAAATTTCTCTCGTTCAGACTTATGACTATGCCAAGATCTATAAGAAAATGCAACATCCTGCCGCGATCTTCGATGGGCGGTTGATCCTTGACAAGAAAGCTCTACAGAAAATTGGATATCGGGTCCATGCCATTGGTTAGAATTGCCCAGAATCTATGTATCGGATCTTTTTAGGAAGTGCTCCAGCTGAAGCCTACAATCTCTTCGGGAACAGCCTCATCTAGCCATATTCTGTGCTCAATAATATTAATAAATAGTCAAGTAGTTAATGAATTTTGGTATTGTCTTCGGTCCAAAACCTCGTGTTGTTGATGTCTATAATAGCTATATTTCACTTTTGGTCACACTCCTTTTCTAATCCTAGCGCGAGTTTCTCCGTTTTGTTCAACAATAGCCAACGAACCGACGCTTATTTACAGCAGATCTGATGCTGCATTCCATTAGAAGAGAGCCACAATAAACACTCTCCTCAGAACCTCAAAGAGAGAAGTCCTTCTCTGCACAGCGCAGTCCGTAATCTCTTGTTGTCGCTGGTCGGCCTCTGCCCTCTCCTTATTATGACACGTTATTTCCTCGTGGAAACCTAATTCTGACCTCTCTCAGCATCACACAGTCTCTCCTTTACTGTGTGGGGGTCGCCGTGTACCCAGCCGCGCATCGCTCTGTATCGGCTATTTGCTAAGTGTCTCCATCATCAAATTAGGACATTTTCTTATTCAGTCACACTTTACGGTCGAGACTCAACTTGAGGTTGACTTTTTCCATGTTCCAGTTGTCTGGTAATTTGAGAGCGCAGCCTGCTGACAGTGGCCATCACATCCATCGACGAATTTGAGTAAAAACAACCCCACCCGCCTTCCTTATTTGAACAAACCACCTACTAAACAAATATTTTGGGTGTACGTAATTTTTTCAGCGCAGGAGGTCAATTATTTTTGATATTCTAATTTAAACCTTTTTCAACCATTATTTTATTTAAATTGATATCTATTGTATCTTTTTGGTTTACATTTTTTCAAACTCGTTTCTTTTTTCTTTTTAAAATATTCGACTATTTTCTGCCTGTCTCTGGAGCAAACATCAAAAAACTTGAGCAAATATCAGCGCCTTGGATGTTTCTTCTTCCACACTGCTCTCTGAGATTATCACACCTTTTCTATTGAATAGCTCGAACTCTTTTTTTAAGCGTTGGAATCTGTCACGAGAAGCTTTAAGGCACGAATTCACGAGATAAGACGTTCTGATCAGGTGTGTCCACTAAGAATATCGATCGCGCACTCTGCTGACCCTGAAATTACGTGTGTGTGGCCGACCACCCGCCGTATCCTAAGAGCTCGTCGTTAATGCCATTATCTGACCTGATTTCTTTTGATTTCTGTTCTAATCGTCACATATTTATTGATTTTCCACAAGCATTGGCTTATGAAATCGCTTTTTTTTCTTCTGATCAGGCCACGATTAACTTTTTCGCTTGGAAACTTTTGTTATTTGCTAGATTGTCTTTTGTTTTTGCCTTTTACTGACCATTAGCTTCCGTCCCTGCTAGTGTGTAATCATATTTACAGTGTGAACAAGCCTTAAATTTGGCGGTAATTTTTGAAAGAGCGGGAAAATTTGCTTCTGAAGAGCCTCTAACGACTTGTACTACTCCTTCCTTAAAATAATCTCGACTTTTATTTTCTTTGATTTTTTGATGTTCTACAAAAGCGGGCATGTCCAGATGTTTGGATTTATGTACCCTTGTCGGTCAGAGTCATAAAAATCTGTCTGATGAGATCCATAAAACCATATTTTGCGGGTGACCAAAAGCTTTGTTCACAAAAATGACCACAGTCCCAACCATATGTCCTTGGTGAGGGCAACTATTACCCTGTCTCTCCTCTATCGCAGTGCGTCGTTATTCGTCCTCCCTCCTCGACCATATGTACAATTTTCCCACAGCTTATGCCTCGTTGGCAGAGAGGCGTTGATGCTTCTCCTCCATCTATAGTTGTGGGGGTTTCAACATTTTCCCACGACCTGGGCAAACCTCTCTCTCCCTTTCTCCGCTATCTAATTGTTCCATCCCCATAGTGACCCGTCGTTTTGATCTAATTGGACCATGAGTTGCTTTACAGTTTCCATTCTACTCGACGCTGGTCATTTTATTGCCCAATTAATCACACTAATACCTGTTTACGCTTGATTTTCAATCCCTCAACTCCTGAGCGACCTCTTTGTAAAAACAAAATAACGCTACTTGGTGCAGAAAACCAGCAATCCATTATTTATTCATTGAGAGAGAGAAGGGCGGACCTCGTCAGCAGGTTTTTGGTGCCAACAACGGCATATTGTGCTCATCTTCCTGCCATACTACGCTGTGTACGTCTTTTGTTTCTGACTCAGCTTTTCAAATGATATGTGACGTGAATCACTAGGCCTTGGCGCCGCTCAGGCTTCTTTTCCTTCATTTTTTCCCTTTATTTTTATCAGGTTGTACAAGCGCAGTAGTTTTATTTGCTCTTCTTGTTTTCCTCTCATTCTTCCCTCGCGTATCCTCCTTCTTTAATGAAACGATCTTTTCAGCGACGATGTACGCCACTGGGGCGTCTTCCTCAGTCAGCAGCCAGTTATCACAAGTGAGTATTCCTTATCTCGTAGGGCCGCCATCACAAACCCACAGCATAACATCAGGGGCTGGCAGGGGAATATTGAGAATTCGCAAATCATTTGATGATCGCAGAAGAATGGTGCGTTCTTTGAGATCTTAATCAAGGTTAAATTTTTAAGCGAGGACTCTTAACCTTTTTAACAACAAAGAAAAGCATTAGAACCAAAAAAATTGGCCCAATTACGCTTCAATTTAAACAAATTGTGTTTTCTTACAAGTAACTGCCCGCCGGATCCGGACAACCATTGGATTTCACGTTGCGTTGACCTTCTCGACGTCAATTGAATAGCATTGAACCGGTCCAATGTTGAACGTTTACCAAAATGGTCTGCTGACCAGCTGTGTGTATAGGAGGGGATTTGCAAATGACACACTCCCGACTTTTTTCTCTTTCAGGTAGCCCTTGTCCATTCAACAGACAGTGTTCGCACCCTGGCAAATGGTTCACCCAGCACATCCATCCCAATCAACAGGGTTAGTTCTTGCACTTCTACTACACATCATACGGTCTCACACATTCCTGTCTGGGGTATGATCGGGGCCCCCGCTATCAAAAACAGATTCATAGAAGAAAAGATTCTTGTCCCAGCTCCTCCATTAGCTAGTCTTTGTTACACATCACTCATTCTGTACCTTCTGTGGGAGGGTGAGACCACCAGTGTACCAAATGTGGGTTATGTATCAGTGCGTGCTAGTCAATCCCCCCACTATCGTTACTATCTCTGGGCTGGTCTTACCACAATACACATCATAGTTATAGAAAAATCTTCAAAAACAGCAGCAGGTGTCCCGTCTGTTCTTCTTGTTTTTCTGTTATTGCAGCTGGTTTAGGATAGGATATCCGCGTTATTTTCGTAACTTCCCACAAAAAAATTCCACGAACCTTTCACTCCCGTTCCAGGGTTTCGTTCCTATAATCTTCTTAGATTAGCAACTCGTTTCTTTCAAGTTTTCCTCTGCGATATAGGCGAGCAGATTGATTGAGATGCGAACGGCTGCAATCAGCACAAACGCGCAGGCTTGATCTCATCCGTCCGTCCCGGCTGTCCCTAACCCCCCAACCAAACGTTCCGTCATCCCTGAGAGACGTCTCGCTTTATCACCCTGTTTTCCTCTCGTTAGTCTCTCGGATATATATGATGAGGGTTCTTTTTCTATTGCCGCGGAACAAATCTTTTTCGCCTGTTAGACGTGTTCAAGGTTTCGATGGGATCAGCAACGCCTCGAACCAAATGGCACACAAGCGAAAGGTTTGTCTAAACATTGCCAACGGGTCGAAAGTTGAAGGCTTTCTCAAGAGAGAGTCTGGTGGAAAGTGAAAAGCTGTCACTTTTTTGAGTGTCACTTTCTCCCACAGCTTTCCTTGGCCACCAATACGTTCCTGCCCTTTGAGAAAAACATTTCATCCCTTTCTTTAAAGAAAACAAGATTTTCATTTTTTTTCATTGCCAAGCTAACCTGATGTCACTTTAAATTTTTATAAAGCAAAGAAGATCTAGCCCGATTAGTCACAGATGCCAAAGACAGATTCGCTCAGCCAACCAAGTGAATCATGTCTAGGCCCTTTAAAACATCTCCAAACCTCGTCACTTTTTTCGTTTGAGAAAAACCGAGATTCTTCGCGAGATTGGCAACCCCCACAGTAAACTGCATCCAGTCACAAATGAGCCGTGTCACCTTTTCTTATGTTGTGATAAGTCATCCCCGCAAAGGCATGAAAACATCCTAACGCTGGTCTTCCTATCCTTATTGCTTCCCCGTTTGGAACAGTTTCTCTGCTCTTCTTATCACATTAGACAACACTTTGTAATGTTTTTCTTTACTTCATGCAACTGGCATTTTTGATACATTTGTCGACCCGCCGCAGTTGTTTTCTTTTGCCACTAATCACCGATCACAAGTCGTTTCTCAGAATAGCCTTGGAATGCTGCCGTTTTGACCGCGATTGATATCTGATGACCTTTCTCTCTTCATGTTTAATATTAAACTGATAGCCGTCTCACCTTTTCAACGGCCACTCGGCCACCAGGCGGATCCTCTTGACTAGCTCCCGATATCTGTCACAGAATCTTTAAATGAAATTGCTCTATTAAAATTTAGGAAGAAAAGGAAACCCGTTTCCTGAATGCGTTCCCATAAAACGGCAAAGCCGGCGGGGCCAAACCTGTCGCTCTCATCAGTCTTCGGTTACCTGCCGTTGACAGCTGATCAGTTTTTTATAACTAATTGAAATTTGCGCCCCTTTTGTTCCTTGTTTCTTCCTTCTTCTTCTTTTCCCTAGACTATTGCAAATGACCACCGGGCTTAAAGTCTGCCACTCCTTGTGAACAAATAGATTTATGGCGCGTGTGGCTGTCCCTTCGCAACTCTCTCCTCAACTGACATACACCGTTTTGAACTTTTCCCGCTCGGCCGGGCGGCTTTGATCACCCACTTGCTCAACTCCTGGCGGGGGTCTCTTTCATACCTCGCATCATATAACTTTGGAAGTTGCCCCAACTTCCGTTGTTCTTCGTTAAATTTGACTGTATTAACCGCTTAAAAAAGTTGAGTCAATTGCCCATTAATTGAAAAATATTTTGTCATATGGGCCCTTTTTATTTTGACGTGGGTCTGCGGTGTGATCCTCCTATCCTCCTTCTGTTTTCACATTATCGAATTTCAGTTCCTTTTCATTTTCTAAAAAATCAGAAAAGTGTCTATTTTCTCTCTGCTGATATCTTTAGTTTTGCCCTTTTCTTGGCTTGGTCATTTTTCTCTCTCTCTCGTATCATGACGAAAACTGTTTAAAAACTCGTTGCAATCGTCCATACCAGGCATTCCATTTTTCTCTCATGTGGCAACATCTTGACGCAGCTATCAAAAGTGTCGGTAAGATGGATGAATTACGTTTTTCAATCGGCGTACAGTGATGGATCATTTCGCGCTCCCTCCATCACCCTGTTTTATGAAACCCCATTAGCTTTTTCTCTATCCATTTCTTTCTCTTAGTCGCTCGTTTTCTTCCGGTGACTTCCGCCATAATTTGCTAGAGAGAGAAAGACTTAAGAAAAGGGGAACACGATGTGACAAAAAGCGTTCCCATCACGGGACTACTTTTTCTCTTTTTTAACTTTTCGCCTTGAGTAATTGCCAGTACTTAGAAAGCGCCATTTAACCGTATCTAAACCTTTTCTAGCGATTTGCCGTTTTATTTCTATTCCATAGAATGCTATCATATTAGAAAATCTTTCTTAAAATCCCATAAACAGTCAGGATTTCCTCGCGAAATTCTTAAACACCTTGGGTGCGACCGATTTTGCGCGATGGTCGTAAAATAGAATACCGGATACGACTATGTGGCTGTGTAGACGAAGAGCCTCCCCTTATTGTATCATGTCGACCTTGTGTATTGAAAAAAAGAGGCGGACCCCAAAATATTTACATTTCCTTGTCAACTATCAGCATCCTTTTTGTCTCATAAATGTTTTGGAATTTTCCGTCTATTGTTGATAATGGCAGAAAACATCAACCTGTTTCATTAGTAATTAGGTTCAACTGTACTGACTTGAACTCTAGTTGGGTACAGTAGTTAATTTTCTCAATTTTCAGATGTCTAAGGCTCCCAGCCGAGGACCCGCTCTCAGACATCCTGTCCCCCAGCCGTCGTACTCACAACTCCCCTATAAAAGTTACCAAATGGTTCCCACGATGTCAGTTCCTCCAATGACTGGAAGGTTTGTGTTGTTATCTATTTTTATTATTGATTCTGTTACAGCAGCTATGAAGAGCTTGTGAACTATGCCGAACAGCAAAGGCGAATGATTGAAGCCAATCGGCGAGAGGAAGATCGCTTACAGATGCAAAAATCAGAAATGGGCAGAAATATTCACCACGCAGTCAACGCTATCAAGCGTGAAGTTGCCGAAGAGGAGAGTGAGCTCCGCAGGTAATAATCCGCTGGAATTTAAAACATTTTTAATTGTAGGTTGTCCGAATTAGAGAGAGAAACCACTTCTTTAAAAGCAAAGAATGCCAGTAAAGAAGAAGAATTGGCTAATCTCACAGGAAAACTTCACGAACAACAGACACAACTTCGTATTGCCGCCAGCCGCACCGATAGTCTACGTAAGCAGCTCGAAGATATGCATCGACGCCGCCAGGCGGCAAATGCAGCTGCCCTCGTTGAGCACCGTAGAATGCAACAAGAAACGGCTACAGCGGTGAGTTTTATCTCTCCGTTCTCGCAAAAAGATGGATTTGCAGATATTGAATCGATCACAAGACCGTGTACCAATCCCCAACGAAGACGTTCGTCCTCGAGCGTCTGTTGAACCGTTTAATATTGTCGTCTCTAAAATGGACAGAGATATGCCCCCGGTTAAACGATCAATTCCAGGTATACTTTTTAATTTTAAAACTCACACAGCACTTTAAGTTGAGCAATCACCGCCACCTAACGAGCCTCGATACAATGTTCCAACTACCGTTCCAGTGATCTCTACCTCTCGTCAGGATGTCAGCCCATCCCCACCCAAAGATCCACACCCTACAGCAGCCAAGGACATAGATGACAAGAAAACCGAAACATCTCCTGCAAAGTACAACGACAGTGTCAACGTCCCCCGGCCCTCCTCATTCGGTGAATCGTTGGATGAAGCCCGGCTAAGGTCAGGTAGAACTGACGCCGTTTCCCTTCGCTCCGATTCGTTGAAAGCAACGAAGAGAAGGTAAACTGCCTTTTTGCATTTATAATAAGAATTGTATTGATTAGGTCTTGGGCAGCGTCGGACGGAACCACTATGACAGAGGCCGACACTATCAAGCGCGTTCTTCTTGAAGAACAGAAACGTGGCAAGACTCATTACCTGCCGGAGATTGTTGTACCAGAGGAGGGATCTCAAATGGTTAGTTTTAAATTTATGCATTTTTAATGGGGACTTTGTAGGCTACACTTGCTCCTATTGAACAATCTCCTCTTGCTACTGGCTCCACTGAGGAGGAGTCCTCTTCCGTTACTACTGACGAGGAACCCGTAGAGTTGGAGGTAGAATCTCGCGCTGTGAAAGGCATTCTTCGACCTCTTGGATTGATCAAAGAGAAGAGAAAGATCGAATTCGATCCCTTGGCCCTTTTACTGGATGCTGCCTTGGAGGGAGAAACTGATCTGGTGAAGTCAAGCGCAGAAAAGCTGAAGGATGTCTCTGTTGCTAATGACGAAGGAATCACAGCCCTACACAATGCCATCTGTGCCGGTCATTATGAAATCGTCAAATTCCTCATCGAAGCAAATGCTGATGTAAATGCACAGGACAGCGATGGTTGGACACCTCTTCACTGCGCCGCGTCGTGTAACAATCTTCCAATGGTTAGGCAGCTGGTTGAGGGTGGTGCCTGTGTCCTGGCCTCTACTCTTTCTGACATGGAGACGCCTGTGGAGAAATGCGAAGAAGAGGAAGAGGGATATGATAACTGCTTAAGTTATTTGACTGCTGCGCACAATGGCACCGGCATTCTGAATGATGGCAAAGTCTACGCTGCCTATAGTTACACTGCCGAATACGATGATGAACTGTCATTCAACGCTGGAGACGAATTGCGTGTACTTAAGAAGGATGACGTAGAAAAGGTAAGAGTCTGACCATGTGGTCATATTTTTGCCTCGCTTAGTTTAATCAGGAACTTATGAAATCTTTTCAGAACTGGTGGACTTGCGAAAAGAAAACGGAAAGTGGTAGCGAAGTTGGCCTTGCTCCTAGGACTTACCTTGCTCTTTATCCGGCTCTTTGTTACAGAAAAAGGTATCCAGGTCTTCTGATTTAAAAAATCTGTTTCAGATTGAACTTCATCATGTTCAACATCCCCATCGAAAACGATAACGAATAGTCTTTCTCCCAGATATCCCAAAATAGTTCATCTACCATTTTCACGGGTCCCTCTAGACATCTCCGCCTACTTAAAATTCGTGCCTTACAAACAGAGAAAAACTACTGACATATGGTATCCATATTGTGTATTATTCCTTCTGCTCATATTATGTTTGTGTCCGGCTTTTACATATCCTTCCCCATCTTATAATTTAAGGGGATAATGTGCTCTCTTCACCGAGTCTCAATCCCATTCATTTCTTCTCGTAGAATGTTAAAGAAAATGCTCTTATTTTTATTACTACTCCGTGTCATAAAGCCTTTTCTTTTTTTACTGAAGGAGAGAAGCATTTGCCTGCCCCTATATTGGCGGCTAAATGAATGGCGCGGGAGCCTGAGGCGTTAACTTTATCAGAGGCGAGATTTGATTTGATGCCTGGCTGCACCCTTTCATTAGGGAGGAACGGACTGATGGCATAGAGATAGAGCCTTGAGGGCAACAACGCGTAACAGAAAGAGAGAGAGCATAGTATATTATTACGAGGAGAAAGATATCTGCCACTCGAGTATTGCTTCGTTGATGAAACTGATGTAAAGAAGGGGAGACATTGGCGGACGAGAGGAGGCGCAGGTGAGATGCGCCACGCATAAGCTTAATCCACGTATCGCCGTCAGTATACACTGAGTAGATATTGACTTCTTTCTTGTTTTCCTCTTATAGGAAAAAATGGGGGTCTTCATCTTCTTCATCCAATTATGCTAAGGATTTTTCTTCCATGGGGGGATCCCCAGATTTCCGGCTTCCCTTTTTTTGCTTCATGATTTAGATCAAATATTCAGATTCCGGCACACCTTTTAATTAGATAATTTATAGTTGTTTCTCTTCCTTTACAAATAACGACTCTCACAAACGTCTCCAAATCTTGACTGACACCCGTCCGCCCTTTCCTGACACGGTAATCCCTTTCAAGGCAACAGGCGTGAGATTTGCTCTCTCTCTTTACTGAACACGTTCTTTTTTCGCCTGACTTGATCAAGCTCCTGATGACCATAGCTACTTAGCTGTCATTTGATTCTGCCTAGTCAGTTAGGGGGTAGTGCTGATTTCTATTGTCTGCGGGTGCCAAGAAGGAAATTGGCCGGGGAACATTGCGTGCTGTTTACGCGCCCTTTTAGCAATCTGGCTTGCCCATTTCGTCTCCTGCTTTATGAGCTGAAACTGCGGAACATGGTCATACCTGGCATAGGGGTTAGAATGACCCTTCAGGGTGGTCAGATTTCCTAGAAAATATTGCCCCCTGGGCGTCTAGCCCATTTTGATCAAGGGAATTTCTTTCCAACTTTCTAATCTTCCTAATCTTTAAAATTCTGCACTTTAGTTAATCCTATACTAGATCTTTTTATGAAATAATTTGATTATTTAAAGTCATAGTTTTTATGATTCCTTGTTGTCTCGCCTGTATTATCCGCCAATTTCAACTTGAAAATTAGTACTGTAACGAGCAGGCTTGCTGTACAACATCGAATGTGATGCAAACACTTTCCTCTCAGCTCCTATGTTGTCTATAATAGTATACATATAATACAAATTGCTTACGGTAGGAAATTGTTTTGTCTCAACCTCAGGTAATTTCCTCTCAATCAGCTAATATTAATAATTTTTGCCCATATCCCTTGTGACTACCTTCAATGTAATGACTTTTCTCCTATCTGGTGAGATCTGTCGCAGCGCCAGTAATTTCCGTTGTCAGTTGCTATTAGCCAGCTACCCTCTCGGGGCACGCCCACAGTCACTGCCACCTCTATCATGACTCTCATCCTTTTCTCTATAATATTTGATTATATCTTCTCTCTCTATACTTGCATCTTAGCTAGTCCAAGAAGTGTCATATTCGAGTAACTCTCCGTTCGGATATCCTTATTCTGCGAGACGGGCGGCAACAATAGGAGCTCCCCTCATTTAACATATTTTATTTTCTCCTCTTTAAATGGAATCATCGGTAACCTTTTTGAAGCCCATAAAAAATGTGCAAAATTGAAGAACTTCATCTGTTTTTGCTATGCTTCAACTGCCGTTTCAGTCAAGCTTTCAACACATAGCAAAAGAGATTCATTACGCCGTATTCCTTAAGGGGATAGGACTTTTTCAGTGACTCTCCCCGTATTTAAAAATGATGAATGATCCACTGGAGGCGAACACGCCTCTTTCAACGTAAATTCTCTCATCATCTACCAAAAAGGAAATTATGTCCATGTCCATCCACCACAGCAATTCCTAACTAGTGTAATCTGATAGTTCACTTGATTATTCTGCTCCACCGTGTCGTTGTCAATTTCACTCATGTTCCTCAGCTTTCAAGGTTATAAATTTCCTATTCAGGAAGATGATATTTCTCGGTGGGATTTTGTTCACAGTTGTTATGGATTTTGCTGGTAGTACTGCCGGTTGGAAAGATCAGCACCCGCAGCAACGCTGGAGACAACTAGGTGAGTTTTTCGGATTCTTAGTAGTCGTATAAATAAAATACTATTGAATTGGACAAGCTAAAGAAGCCTGCGTTCCTCTAATCTGCTACAATTATGCAAATTACAAGAGAGGGATCGGGGTACGCCATGCGATGTGTAAGGGAGAAGGATTCTTCAAGGGGTTTTGTTTATAGAACAGTAGAAGAGGGTCGGGAACTCCTTTAAAGAAGCAAAGCGGATGGGAATTACCGTACAGCTGCAGATACAGTAATTGGTGACAGTAGCATTTGTCACTATATTACCGTACTATTTACCTGTATCTATGGTCAATTTTGATCACGCTTATGAATGCTACCAAGTTTTTTTTAAAAAGAAAACCCCGACGATATTGTTGTGAACCTTTTCCTTGACTAAAATGACCCCAACTTGTTAAAAATGTTAGAAGCATCATGTTTTCTCCTGTCAACTTCAAAACAACCCTTTGTATGTTGGGCCAAAGTCTTCGTTAAAAATCCTTTTACGCGGGTGTGTCCAGAACTCTCAACAGCTAATAGTATAATTGGCACATAAATAAGGCAGCAGTCACGGTGCAGCTTCAAGGTTGTCCATCACACGTAGATGCCCTAATCGGCTACCGTATCTGAATAATTCTAAAACTTTTCCGCTATCAACAAGTTAGATTTCCATGTTGACCCCGCAGGGTAATCCAGAACCGTTAGTCAAAAGGCAAATGCCCCGAAACCTATGTTCAGCCGACAGCCATACTCCGGCGATCTGATATTTGGGCGTAACATCGTTAGCCATGGCTACTGGTGTGACTGCTACACTTTCTCGAGAGGTTTGATCGTTGATATTGAAAACAAAAAAAAAAAAGAATAGACACATGGTACAGATGGGAGCAATATGTTAGGGATTACGGCGAAGAATATCGTGACATTTACGAGAGGCTTCGAGGCCGCAAAAAAGCTGTTAATAGATCTTCGATGGATCCTTATTAAATGACAAATTTTGGTGGCGGATCTTTCATACGAATACAGGATATTTTCGCTTATTATACATAATTTCGGTAAATGCCACGCATCGTACACTTTGCAAGCACAGACTGCACATTCGAATAGGACTACTGTATCTGTCTAAAAGCCAAGGGAAAGCAGTAGTTATGGGGTTTCTCCATCTTTTTTCACTACAAAGGTATAATTCTTAAGAACCGTCAACCCTTGTGATAACTTCGTTGTTTTGAGCAAAAAGCTAAAGCCTGAAAAACGTGAAAAACGCGCGGATGAAAGACATTCATCAGTTGGTTTCCTGTAGTCCAACTCTCCTTATCGTATCAAGGAAGCATCCTGTCTGTCTCTCTGTCCGAGTAGCACTCTTTTCTATCTCGTCACTCAGGCATGGCGGTGCCTGATTCGTTTTATTCGCTCGCAAGCGCTCTAAACAGCGTTACGTGCCCCGCCCCCCTCGGCCGCACCTGCCTCATGGCGGCGCCGGCGATGCGCACCCAACTCCAATGACAGCTATTCTACCTGTAGTTGAAGAGCTGAAACCGAGGAGACGACCGGTCCCAATGACCTCACAGTTCACGAAACTGTTCTCCTTTATTCTGGCAAATGTACATGATCCAGCAACTTTTGAGGATTCAGGTTAGGGCATTCCACTATCTCTTTATTTTCTATCTCACTATCTTTATTGGATGCCCATGTAGGGGCATACCGTACTCTTACTTCGGTTTTATTTAAATTATTGAGAACATTACTCGAATTCGGCCTCATTTAAATGGTTTAAATTGTTTTCTAACGCATTTGTCGGCGGCACGATGGCATCCTTGCCACCGAGGGTTCAGACACGGCCAGATTCATATGCGCGCCTGTCTAGGGTTCGCGCGTCAGCGCGCGTTCCCCAAGATCAGTCGTCTCTGAGCGTCCGCTGCGTGCGGTCGTCTCCTTGAGATTCTCTTCACTAGTCTCTGCCCGTCTTCTAGACGGTTGTATCAGTATTTCTATATTACCTGAACCTAGGACAATTCCCCCATTCTGTTACATAATAGCATAATAAATAGTCTGTAATTTATATTTGTACTGTTCTTTCATTCCTTGTTTCTCACTCTTACACGAGCCTGTCGGCTCGTTTGACGTTTCTTCCACTACCTTGGCGTGAGACACTGGACCTAGACCGATGGAGTCGCCTCTCACACGCGTGGCTACCTCAAATGAGGTATTATGGCGAGCAGCCAGGGGGATAAGGGCGCCAACATGGTGCATCGGCCAATGCGCCCGGCCGGAATCAGTTTTTTAGTTGTCTAGAGTTGATTTTTATCCTCGACAATTGGAATCAGTGCTGGGATAGTATTGCCCGAGAATCCACAAGGAACACCAAGAATTGAAATCAGTTTTTTGATAACCGTTCTTTGTAGCAGAATCAATTATTCGCGATGCGAGATTCAGTACGGCCGCTGGCGTGCTCTGCAAAGAAATTTAACTTCAATAAACCAGAAACAATTCGAAGAATGGAAATTAGAATGTGGTAAATCAGGATATTTTAGATAATAATTGTTCAATACGTCTCCTCGTGAAGATGCGTCTGGTTGGTTTCATCAGGTGCCCAAGGAGGACTGGTGAAAAGCAATTAGATGTATCAGTAGTTCTGCTTTTATTGTGCGCAATAAAAGCCTCGGAAAGTAGGGTTCTTTCCGGGTGGTTGGTTTCAGCTGGTCAGGAGCTACGTGCTGTATGCGTACAGCATAACGGGGAACGGAGATCCCCTTCGAAGTTAGTCAACCTCGCAGAGTGGAATGATCCTCTGATTGAGGGAGTGCCGGAGAAGGACAAGATCGAAGTTGAAGAAAAAAGGCAGACAAAATGGAGTGGGTCTCTTGTAGGATCATCAGAGAAACTCCGATCACAACCACAGATGTTAGTGGAAGTATCAGGGAAATTTGGTTTGTTCAGGCTGAAGACAGTCGCAGCAGGGGGTTTCCGCTGGATGCGTGAAACTACATCAGTGGGGGTTGTAATTACCGCGGTAATTCACAATCAGTGATTGTTGCGAGAGATAACTCGTCTAAAAATATTTAGGGAGAGAGAACTTCCTTGGAAACAAATCAATTACCTCAAATGAAGACAATACTCGTAGAGGTGTGAATGAGATCGAATAAGCGCAGCAAGAATTGAATCACGTACAAAATCAGTTGTGCTGTTGGTTCCCAAGAAGATGGCTGCTTTCTATCTTTGATCTGCAAATTCGTCTACGTCAAGGAATAGGTTATAAGGTTTTCTTCTATTCATTTTCGTTTCTATTTTGTGGTTTACCATTATTTAGGCATATTTCTATTCCTTGTAGAAGTATTGCATTAGTAACAAAGTTATGTCCAAAATTTCACGAAATTACGCGTGACAACGAAAATGTCTGTTGAGAGCATGGTGCAACATCAAAAGCATCAATTCTTTTGCCATCAACACATCGTTGATTGCTTCTTCTTACATCAGTTGTATATAATTTACTTATTGTACATACATTTACTAGCACACCATGATATAATCATGGCATACAATGAATAACACTCATCAGTTGGTATATACAGAATGGTTGGATAAATCAAAAAGATCAAGGTTTTATTTTATAATTTTTTTTCATTATATTTCTTATTTACAATTTTTTCTCTTACTGTTATTGCATCTCTCCTCGACTTCCTATATCATCATTACGTTGTTATCTGTTTAGGTAATAAGCAACGATGTCGACTCGCTATTCTAATATTTTCGAACGGATGATGACAGTTGCATCAGTGGAACAGATGCCAGAAGTTGAATTCGAAAAAGATGCATTAGCGGAATATATCGCAAACTTCAGGCGAGTCATTTTTGAAAATATTCTGCAGGTTGATGCCTTGTCGAAAAAGATAGCCAACAACGCACCTAGCGTTTCATCAGCGGAATTCTTCCAGAAAGAAGTCGAACATTATACACTAGTTGGCTCGAACTTCAAAGTCATTGCTGGTCGTATCGTCGAACACATCAGGTCTTTCGGGGTTATTGAAAACGATGATCAGAAATTGATCGAAGGGATGAATGCCGAGATTGAGAAGTATACTGTCTCGATGGAAAATTGCGCATCGAATCAGGTTTTATTGCACGCGCGTAGTCAACAATTCCGAGCTAGCAAACTCGATGCCCAGCCTCGCCTGGATGTGGAATCAGATGACGATGAGAGTCAAATGGGGAATCAGAACAACGATAATGAAAGTGTATCGGGGGATGCTCACACGGACAATGAAGGTCTCGGTGGGGAGACATTGAATGAGCATCCGGAGTTACCTCCTACTATTACTCAACGTAACACAAAAGGTGGAGAATTTCCAGTTCCTTCCATTTGGCCTTCCGCTCCTCGTCAAATAAAGTCATCAGATACCCCATTCGTAACGAGGCATCAGAATCTTCCGAAGCAATCGAACAACGCTATAGCTGAACTTCGTAGATTGGTAGCAGAAGTGCGTGATGAAAATCGCATCGCAATAGAGAAAGTAATGACGGATAATTGTCTCAGATGTGAAGATATTCGGCAGCAACAACAGAGAGACATACAAGACCTGACATCTATTGTAACTGAATTCATCGAGAACCAGAAGGAAATGAGTCGCATCAGAACAGATGATGCTGAAAATAGAGAACGTATGCCTAACCTAAGACGGGATTTACAGGAAAATAGTAACTGGCATACATCAGAGAGAAATCAGATCAACACATGTAGAACACCAATTGCAAATCGACAATCAGATTCTCAGACAAGGCCCACAAATAATGGAACCGCGCCTAGCACGGAAAGAAGAGTGCGTAGTAAAACGTTTATAAAAGACGCCTCAGAATTCGAACGTAATCTCGACAATATGATACAAAGAGTACCCTCTTGTCAAGCGTATACTCGATACAGGGACGGGGATTCAGCTCCATTGGCTAAGATAGAAGTGCCAAAAGTGCACATACCGAAATTTAACGGCAATAGAGATAAATTCGTAGATTTTTGGGTACCATTCAAGACGATTATACACGATCGTCCAGACATCAGCGACTGGGAAAGAGGCCTGTATCTCATGCAGTACCTTGAAGGAATTCCAAGAGACACGGTAGAATCTCATCTCAGGTGCGCCGGGGGATATGTTGACGCTGTCAAGGCATTGGTCGCATTGTATGGTCAAAATAATGGGAACAGCTTAAAAGTGCTTGACAAATTGAGAAATCTCCCCAATGCTTCAGAATATCAGTTCGAACAGCTGATAACGAATGCCAATATGATTCGAGCAGGGGCTAAAGAAATCGAACAACTTGATTTTGGGATGTACACATCAGAAGCATTGTTTGTCGTAGTAGAAGAGAAATTCCCCGAGAAATATTTAGAGAAAGCACGGGCATCAGAGAGAGCGTACGACATAATAACTCTTCTCAATGAACTTCAGCTCGAAATAGGTTTGGCTCAGCGTAGATACATTGGAAGAGCTCCAGCTCTCTCTCAAAAATCGTGCGAGTATCAGAAATACCACGAACAGCGGGTAACAGTTGATCAAGAGCAGGATTCGGGAATGGAAGATACAGCAGATCAAAATGACACTGTTGTAGTTGGAGAGAAAAAGAGTCTGTTGCATCAGTGCATTTTCTGTCGAAGTGCTCATCAAACAAGAGATTGCACACTGTTGCCAACTGCGGAAAGCAGAAAGAAAATTCTCACGAACCTTCGAGTTTGTTTCAGATGCCTAAAACAAGGACATCTAGTGCCGGATTGTCGGTCTAATAGGACATGCTTGCAATGCAATGGTAATCACCACGAGGCTCTCTGTTCGGATTTTTACAATGGCGGACAGAAAGACAACAGACAGTAAGTTCATCAGTGAACGATCCTTCTGTCCGCCAAAATCATGATAGATGTTCGTTCTCAGCATATCGTTCAATCAGCAATCCAATAAAAGACAGAGAATTATCTGTCGAATGCATAATCCCTCTTGAATTGCACTCTAATGTCCACTCAGATCACCTTTCAGTTTCAGGGAAATCAGATGATGTGTCAGCAATAGAAGCTGAGAATAATAATGAAACGTCAATAATTACTGGACCCGAAAGTTTGAAAGGTGCATCAGAAGTCAGAAGAGAACAGCCGACTAGGAAAGTCAAACGAGGTGTGTCTTATAGACAATGACTCTGGTTTTATCAGAGTACAAGTTAGTTACAATTCTGTAAATTGTTTTTATTTACGTTCTCAGTAAGATTTAGGTATTTCTTTATAATACGGATGCTTTAATTCCCGTGCTAGTTATATTTTATGCGGATGTTGTTTTTTCCCGCTTACAAAACTGAGAGGTTTGATTCAGTAAATTTAAAATCGCATAAACGATTTATCCATCTGTTTCAGATTTTTATTATTGATGGAAAATGCGTTATGTATCAGAACAGCTACGCTTGGCTGCTAATTCAAAGCAAGAATCAGATCATATTACTGGAGGAGAGATTCCCAGATCAATTTCAACTTTGAAAGAGTGAGTTCTTTCATTACAATATTTAGGCTGAGTTATTTGCTTATATTGAAATTGAATCAGAGAAAGAAGCCTGTATCTATTGTGATGATAACCTGTGCCAATGCAATGTGTGTTGTGTGTGAAAGCTTGGTCAGGTTAGTATCAGGTACAGTGGTATTTATTGTTGTATTGCAATAATTCGAGCATATGCTCGTCCGGCGATTGCCGATGATTTCAGCACAAATAATAGAAAGAAGACGACGCTGAAAAGATGTTCAAGAACATTTTTACGACGCTAAATCAGCCGTCTCTCTACAGAATAGGCATACCTATTCGGCTTCACGCGAGACGATGTCCTGATTCCGTCTTCTGCTTCAGTGGTGATATTCTCTTTATGTATCAGTATTCGATAGATTTTCTCTATTGTTGTATCAGGTACATAAAGATAATTGAGAAATCTTGTCTAAAAGATAAAAATGAATAATCCCACATTTGTAATCAGACATCAGACACTGCTAAAGAGTAATCTCTAGCTTCTTCTCGTTTACATGCTGGTCATCTATGCTGTTCAACAAATCCACTTTTGGTCCGATGTCGCTCAATGGTACAACTTCTATGTCTGGTTCAATGATCTCCCACGATGGTTTCTGATTCAATGGTTCTGGTCAAATGGTTTCAATTTCAAGTCAAGATCAATGGTCATTCAAGTCTCTCTGGTCCGTCAAGTCTTTCACTTACCGAGGTTCTTTTTGATTGTTTTTTTTTCTCTTTGATGTTTGATACTTGATGCCCTTATTTTGTACCTTGTCCAACAGGTTCATCAGGTATTATTTTTTCTTTATTTCAGAGAGAAAAGAACGCATTTCTGTGACCGTGGCCTCGGCGTGTTTAGCGGCATCAGGGTAGACTAAAAAAGAATACCGGTATTGTGGAGGGAGAACAGACCCACTGTTGTCCGCAAGGGCAGCAAGGTGCACGGAAACTTACGGCGTAGCCGGGTGGATGTCCCTTGTTTGCAGATGAGGCCTCCTACAATCCGCTCTGTTCTTGTCCGTCTCAGTACTAGCAGACATGCTAGCTGATTCGGGCAAAGTCCCCCCGGGTGTGTCGGCGGCACGATGGCATCCTTGCCACCGAGGGTTCAGACACGGCCAGATTCAAATGCGCGCCTGTCTAGGGTTCGCGCGTCAGCGCGCGTTCCCCAAGATCAGTCGTCTCTGAGCGTCCGCTGCGTGCGGTCGTCTCCTTGAGATTCTCTTCACTAGTCTCTGCCCGTCTTCTAGACGGTTGTATCAGTATTTCTATATTACCTGAACCTAGGACAATTCCCCCATTCTGTTACATAATAGCATAATAAATAGTCTGTAATTTATATTTGTACTGTTCTTTCATTCCTTGTTTCTCACTCTTACACGAGCCTGTCGGCTCGTTTGACGTTTCTTCCACTACCTTGGCGTGAGACACTGGACCTAGACCGATGGAGTCGCCTCTCACACGCGTGGCTACCTCAAATGAGGTATTATGGCGAGCAGCCAGGGGGATAAGGGCGCCAACATTCCATTCCCTTGTTTTGTACAGCATCTCCCTCCTTGATGAGAAATGATTGCCTTTATCCAACAGGATATGTGTCAGACGCTCCTTTGGAGTACCCTATTTTCCCGCAATAACCCTTCTTCTGTTTACGTTAACCGCCTACATCCCCAAGCATCTTTTCCTCGCAAATTAATTATCGTGTGCTTTAGACGCTTACATCCGCTCTCTCCCTCCGGAAACTGGTACTCTTTTTTCGCGCAAATTATTAGCATAAAATTGGCATATGATAATGGTGTCAATCTGTCGCAAGATGGTTGTCGCTTGCCACGTTAAGCGAGGCCAACGGCTATCTCTGTTTGTCCCTGGGGTGCACTCAGCACTTCTCGTCCCCCCACACCTAACCCTCTCCTCCTTAGAGCCATTTGGCAGTTCGTTTTGCGGGTAATAGGTGTGTTGGCGGCCCTCCATGCGAAATAGGGCAGAGCAGATGCACTAACGAGGTTTCGCACCGGCTGACGAGTTTTGGATGAGCATCCGCGTCCGTCGGGAGCACCTTATCTCATAAGCAAAGTGATAGTTTTTCAAGTGGATTGAAGTTTTTGGAAGTCCGAATTTGATTGGATTCCATCAAATTTTCTCCGCATGCATGGAATGCACACATTTTCTTGGGGGTCGTCCAAGAGGCCTACTCTATCCAAATCGGAACTCTTCAAATTGTCCTTTCCTCCAAAGGAAACTGGCTCCAGGCGGAAGCGAAGGCAGAAAAAGAAGCTAATGACTGACTTCAGTGAGGAACATGGCATGCAAAATTTCCGGATTTTATTTCCTGTTAGGATACTCTCTAAGTAATTGCTGTTTGAGCACCTTCCGCATGGGCAGCTTTTCACGCGTTTGCACGAAGTAATTTCAATAATAAATTCATATAGCAATTCAATTCGGTACGGGTGAAGTTTGCTGTAATGGGCAAGTAGGCTAGAAGGGGGACAGTCAGAGAAGCAAATGATCAGGTGCTGTTAAATGTCTCTTTTATAAGTTGACATCAATTAAAGGGCAGCTTAGCTACATATTAGTCGAAGATCTGTCGGGGTTTCTCTCTAGGTTTTCTCTGTGTTGAAACTCAAAGTCCAGATGCTTTGCTGCAAAGCCACTTAAATCATTTCGAGAACGACCTCTTGTCATTTGATCAAAGCGCGGTGCATGTTATCTCTGAAATATTGGGTATATCCAGTGCATTTACACTATGTCGCGACACCTCGAAAAAAAGATTTACTGAGTCTGGATGCATTTTTTGGTGAGGCGCAGATGGTGTTGCTTTCTCATTTACTTTTCTGTTGGAGCCATTCAAACTGAGATTAATTAATGGCAGGAAATGGAACGCAATTACCGTAGTTATAGTCAGGGCGGCGGCGCCTCTGTTAGACAATCATCGCTGATCAAAGTGCTTATTGAAGTGGAGGCTTCTTAGGACAGCAGAGGGGCTTGATACTTTGGGGGAAAAGATCAAGACACGGGGAGGAAGGAGGATAGATAGCAGCTGAATTTTCAGCTATTTTTCACCAATGGAATCAAAGTCGCTCCAAAAAAGTGTACTGAAAAAGATAGAGAACATGATATTTGTAGGTAAAATGTTCTAACGATAAGGTCAGTGATAAATGGATAAGATATCACCTGACCCACCTTTAGTTCCAGAAGATTTTCGATAGTCATTCAGACCACTTTTATTTAAATTTTTACGCGCAATTTTAGGCCTAAGAGATAAACGAGAAAAATATAACGGATGTGTTCATCCCAAAATAGTGTATTTGATGACTAGGGCAGCTGAAGAAATGGCAGAATTAGCGCGTTTGAAGGCGTCAGTCATCGAAATGGAGGCCTCGGAGGGCTAAATTCAATCCGGACCAACTTGTCACTCATACCCTCTCCACGGACATTGTCTGCCATGGCAGCGGATGTCCTGCAGCTCTTTTCGTATTTGCTAGCCAATGTGTCTGATTTCTCTACAGGTTAGGTTTATGTCCTTTTGGTTGTTGCCTTGTTTTTCTCTTTCCTCGGGTTAACTTAATTAGTAGTGATTATCGTTGCTGTCTTTTTTTGGCTCTTCATTCATTAGTTTTGTTCCTGGTTAGATTGTCACACTTGAGCAGGGCGTTAATGCAATGCTGCTCGTTGTCTTTTAATTGGATCGTTGCCCCTAATCTGGTCCGACGAGGCTCCAAAAGTAGTCTACGCCATATGGGTCCAAAAACGATAAATACCAGGGAACGCCGTCCGCCCCGGTTAGCATAAGGAATTTCGCCCCATAATAATGAATCTTCGCCTGCCTGATTTATGCGCTTCACAGCGTTTTCTTCAATTTTTATCCAAAGGCGAAAAGGGTTTTTGATGTTGCCCTCAATATTGGGGACGTGATAAAAAGGAAATCTTTTAGATACAGACTCTCAAAATAACTGAGCATATTAATTCACCCTTCTGGTTGAGGAAAAAATAGATCTTTAAAGGGAATATAGCAGATTTTCGATCTATTCAAATAGCCATTTCTCATCCAAAATTTTCAAGCATAGTACAACCCAACTCGTGGAGCAAAAAAACTGCTTATCAGGGCATTTAATCGCGAACATTTGGTGACCCTCCAACCCCATTTATCAAGTAGCGCCTCCGTTCTAACTTTCCGTGAAGCCTATTTTTCACATTGGACAGAGGGAGTGCAACAAGGCCTTTAGGGGTTAGTCCAGAGAAATCCGGCGATTTATCCACTTGTTAGAGTCAGATTAGAAGTAGCCGAAAAGAAGCACCCTATCCATCACATATTCAAATTAGGCATATCCTCTCTCTCTGTTCAGGAATGCGCAGCTGGGAGTGATTCGCCTCTGTGCGCCTACTTGATTGACACTCGTAGTTGGGCGGAAAACAATCGCGGAAGAAGTCCAAAACAATAGCCATTTTTAAGGTGGCCAAGTAGTTCACAAAGAGCATATGGCAGCGAGAGAGAATAATAGAAAAAAACACTTATACCCATTTTATACGGGAAGTACTACCACGGGGGAAATGATACAATTATTCGGCTGCTAAAAGAGAACATTTTCAGCTCTACGATTACCATGCTACAGTTGTATGAGCCCTTATTTGGAGGATCATTATCCCTATATTTCGCATCTCTACAGGAAACCAGCGTCTTTCGATGTTCACTGTGATCGACATAGGTATTTTCCATTCATTATTTTAATTATTTTTTTCAGCCTGGATCGGAATTTTCTTTATATAAAAAATTGCTCTGATATGTGTGTAACCTTAAGGATAAATGAC
This sequence comes from Oscheius sp. DF5033, assembly GCA_964036215.1. Classification (NCBI taxonomy): domain Eukaryota; kingdom Metazoa; phylum Nematoda; class Chromadorea; order Rhabditida; family Rhabditidae; genus Oscheius; species Oscheius sp. DF5033. The sequence continues at coordinate 6,717,579 of OZ038413.1, forward strand.
GTGGTGGGAGGTATAACATGTTAATGAAGTTATCTAATACGACGAATTTAGGGAGGAGACGTCATGGTTACGTGAGAGGTTGTCTCTCAGATATACACGGCTATAATCATAGCATAGTTCGAGCATTAGGTGATCACTCAGGATGTATAGGTACCGAAATGCTGTACATTTTCTTATGATTCATCCAGATACAACAGCAAGAGAACTTTTCTTGGCTACTGCTCAACGCCAAGAATTAGAGCCATCTCGGCTGACCATGTGCGGCTGTCATGGGCCGTTGTGTAACGAAGCAAGCGGGATATCATCCACTGTATTCATCTTCCTATTGATGCTGTTGGTCATACATCGTCTAATCTAGACACGGGTTCAAATTTTTCCACCAGGACCACTCAACGGGTTGATATTTTTTTGGATCATCAGAAAGAATTCTTTCCAGTGTAAGCTTACATATTAATAAATTTTTGGATTAATCATTTTGTTTGGCTAGTTCAAAAAGGCCGCCAGGTCCCGTGAGACTTCCGGTAAGAGCATTTGATGAACACAATTTATAGCAAGGGAAAGATGGGTCAGCAACAATCATTACATAAAATATTAATATGGGGAAATGGGCAATACTGATGGTTACAATACCTTGGCATAATACTGTGACATCCCAAAATACTGACTATTATGACAACGAGCAAGAAAAATAGATTTTGACTGCAATGGTAACTGGTTTTAAAGCTGATGCATGGAGAAAATATCATTTGGGGTATAAATATTTGGGAAATAAGTGGCAGTTACGGCAGCTGGAGTAGCGTAGTAGGATTGTACATCGACGAAAGGATGTTGTGTAGTGGATTCTAGAAGAGTTGCAGTTGTACCATTCGGAGGATCTCTGCCGTTGGAATCACGTCCCGAGGAACAGCCCTCATCGCTCTCTGATTTCACCGAGTTCCTGAAAAGTTTAAAAATGTTCAAAGTCTTCTCGGACCAGTCGTCGGAGCACCAGACAAGCAACTTTTTGTCTGGTTGAGCTCAAACTGACCGGCTGACCCGGCCACCGTACCCTTAGGCGAACAATAGGACAAGAGCCACCCGCCGCTCTTAGCAAATAGCTCGTGTTAGCTGGACAACCAACTAGGGGTGAAGTGGACAGCGAGATATACACAACTACCGTAGGTGTTTATCTCTTGACCTAAATTCCAGTTCCCCTAAAGTGATTATGGACCAATTCTTGTTGTTTGTCTGTCTTGGCTAGCTAACAGCTGAGTACAACTGGCTAAGACGAAACTAAAACTGAGAACCTAATCACTGCGGGATACCGCCAGTTGCCCCTATTATGCAATTACTGGAGTCAGTCACCAGTTCGGAGCAATTTGTTACTGCTGCGCATATTTGGAATTTCATTGGAACATGGGTTCAAATTCTACGCAGGGTCCATTTTGTATTAGCCTTGAAAATTTGAAAAAATCAAAATGTCGATCTCGAATAAAATTAAGTTTACAGTGGATTCTGAAAGTTTTATCAAGAAATCAGATATTACGGTCATCAAGAGACCGGAACAGGATTTAAAGGAATCCTTCTTTCTACCACTTTCCCGGGATCCCAGTGGGCAGTCATCGTTAGGTCATTACAGCAAACAGCCGTGGCTCTATGACATAATCAGAGTCCTTAAGAGCGCTAATCCCCTAACAGTGCTAACAGAAAATGCCAACATACTTGTCCAGGTTGCCATTCGCTCGATCTCGTTGTCTCTTGTTCTTGAACCAATTGGAAACCTGAAAAAATCTTGAATAAAATGAGGAAGGTTCATACCTGCGTAACGGAAAGTTCCGTTTGACTAGCCAGCCTTCTTTTCTCTTCGACTGATGGATATTGAGACAGAGTATAGGCATCTTTCAACGCTTTCCTTGATTTTGACTGAAATTTTACACCTCTAAATGAACCCTACTTTGCACCGACTTTAAAGCAGTAGTTCGTCTCTTCTCCATCCCAAATAGTTTTTGGGAATGGGTTCTTCTTCCTGATACGGTACTTGCATACGGCTCCTAATTCCCTCTCTTTGGTTTTTTCGGCCTAAATACCAAATGTTGTGCAGGATTAGGAGGGTAAGTTTGGGTCCCAGAGTTATGTTTGAGTTTGCGCAATCTACTTGACGACCTGGATGTCAGTAAACCCGCAGTTATGGATCTGTTTGTACAGTGCCGGAATTCGGCAGCAATCTAACAGTTTTGGCGGTAATTACTACCTCAGCATAATGTCCTCGTTGCCACATTTCTTGAAGTATTCCATGGTTGTGGGGGGAAAATTTATGGCTTTCAAGCAACCTAAAAAATTGCTGTATAAGAAGGGAGGATTCCCAACCTGTATAGATTTTTATATTGTCCGGATATAAAGAAACACAAAGCTTGAGCTTTCCAACAGCTCTCCAACGTCTCCTGGAAATAAGCAGGCACCTGCTGCAAGAAGTGTGCCTGTAATATTGTCATGTATTTAACTTTGTCTCTTTTTTTTGGACCCCCAAAGCAGTAGTCAGTATTGACAAGAGCGTGTGCCTTGCTTCACAAGCTCTCGCAATGTTTGCGCTTCAATTTCCGAGCTTCCAATGGCCAGATGGCATACGGTAGAAGGATTGCCTAATGGATCTTGTGACGTCAACAATTTCTAATTTCAATAATGAGCGGGAAACATCAGCCTGCGCAGGAAGTAGCCACCGTGTCAGGTGCCCTCTCTCGACCTGCTCTGTGTCAATCAACAGGTGATTCGCAGCTTGTTGCGATGGTACCGTGACGACAGCCAGCTGTCAAAGGTTTGACGAAAGTTACACTGATTGCTTTATTGCTCGTTGTTAACTACGGTAGAACATGCTAGAAGCATGAGTTCGCAACAGGGACTACTGTCGCGGCCGTTGCGATGGGAGTGGAACTTTCGTTAAAAATGAAAATAGTTATGATTGTATTACCTGATTCAGAAGCTCATTCAAAAGATTTTGACGGTTAAAATTGTTTAGATCAAAAATATGCATTACAATAGATAATGGCGGGTTGCTAACCATCAGCCTGTCATTAAACTTGAAGATCGGACAAAGTTTCGGTTTATAAAGATATCCTTTCCAAAATAGCAGGGAAAAATATTTCTTGATGCTGTTACGCTACCAGAAACAAAGAAAATGAGTTTGGGAAAAAAATCGACTACCGTAGGATCAAGGTTTAGTACACGGGATGATTTCGTATTAAAGAATAGGAACAGAGAAATATGAAAATAAAAACTGACCAGTCTCTCGTAATGTCCACTTTGGTACCCTTCGGTAAAAAGGGATTCGCAAATGCATTCTATATCCTGTTGTGTGTAGGAAGGAGCCCTGAAGAAAAAAATATTAGCGATGAACTGTAGAGAATAGTCAGCAAGCCAACTTATAGATCAAAAAAACAGTTTAGAATGGACCAGTTCTAGCCGGCTGGTCACAATCGTCCAAAAATAAAAGCACCCAAGATTACGGTAGCAAAATGTCTGCAAAACTGAATATGGCAACAAGCCGTCAAGCGCGATAGTGAAGACTGCGATAGGGCGGATCGTAACTTGATCTATAAGTTGGAAACTGAATAAGTTTGAAAGTTGATAGTCTCACGGGAGCATATGAGCCGAGCCGGCCGCCGGGTACGCCTGCATTGTGATGACGCCGGCTCGAGTTACGCCCCCCTCGCCTCGCTGTGCCTCGCAGGTCACGCCGTGCCCGAAGCTTCGATACCGAAGATGGTCCCTGAAATGGACAACGCTGTATCAAATCTTGACCATTAGACAGTCCTGATGACCGTTTGCATAAGGGGGAAATGTGTAAAGTATGGCGCAATATTCGAGCTACCGTACTCTGCCAGATTTGACAGTTGCGCAAAACAGTCCCTTCGCTCTTTATAAACAGTTGCTAGCAGACGTCGGTTACGTCATTTTCATAACCATTGGATATCTCGATCAGCGCCTACACACGAAAGTTGTGAATCATCAAGTTGGTTGGAGAATTTATTAAACTTGCCGGCTTTTGAAAATAGACTGACTCAGTCAAATAATTCCCACAATCAAAAAAAAAATGTGGGTATGCACAGTATGTTTCAGCATTAAAAAATTGTGGCACTGTCCTGAATTATCATGTTTTAAAAGATTCAGCCCGCGCATAAAAACTATTTTCTCGCAAGTCTTTCGCAGGTCCTGCTCCTGAGTAAGCCAGCTCTACCAGGCCAGATGATTATGCCTTGACTCAGTTATTGACTCTTAACCCGAAGCACAGCTGGTAGTGGTACTGAACAAGCCCAAAGTAAACAGAGACAGATGTACTACCGCCTTGTACAAGCTTGTCTGTATGCTAATGAGGTTGCAGCCGGCATACGAGTGATGTCCTGGGCGACAAGCAAGTGCAAATAGTTGGCAGCAACCTGCGTGGCATGTCATAAGCTGACTGGCACCTGCCAGCCGGTGCAACAAGACATTTGGGAGCATCCTCGTTGGATGAGGTAAAAGAGAAGATAAAGAGGAAATTTCTTGGGACTGTTGTTGCTCAAACTGTTTTTTTTAAAGTTGAAATGACTGTATATCCCAGACGGTTTTGCTAACAAAAAAACATGTTTATTATGCATCACTGTTGTTTTCAGCGTCTAAAGGTAATATTACGAAAGTCTTGCACTGTCTACAATGTCTCATTGTGTCTTATTTTCTCTACTAATTCAAAACTGCTGCTCTCCCACAATTGCCGATGGGACAGTAGCCATTCCGGCAACGGTCATCTGGCAGCCGGCTACCAAAGAACACAGCTTCTGGCGAGACGCAGCACTTCGCGGTTGCCGACAAAGAGTATCAATTTCAAAGACAACTGTGCGCGAACTCACGACCATTAGACACGTTTACACGTGTGGCGGTAATTATTCTACGTAACATATTAGCCCACTTAGTTTGCTTCTGGCTTTTCTTTTCAAAGTCATTCTAGGATCGGCCTTTAACCACTCACACGCTTGTGTTGTCGAGAAGGGGTTCGCAGATTACGGTAGCCGGATCAAGTTTCACCCACATCGATTGCGCCATCTCTTTCGCCAGAAGCATGGAGACTAGAACCTTCGCCAGTTGCGGGAATATGCAGTTTAATATCTGACAAAGGGAATCTAAGGTAAAGGTTTGAGAAATTGTCGGAAGGCCTCTTTGAGTAGAGTAAAATTTTGAACGCCCGAAAAATCAGGAATAATATTATAAATACAAGAATAACTGACCCGGTGGACATCATATTGACCGATTGAAAAAAGGGACCTCAATAGAGGAGGACAGCAGTAGCACTTTTGTTTATTCCCGATGTCACGGTGTTTAGACATTTTCAGGCAACGAGGGTCACCTGTCGAATTGGGACCGTGACAAATGATCAAAACTAATGAGCAGTATAAAAATTTACTCGTTTTATCAGTAGAGGGGGTAGGCATACGGTAGAGGAATGGCTGGTAACATCGTTGGATAAATCATTTTTCTTTCTTCTTCATCACTTGTAGCTGAAGATGTGCGGATGGCTCCCGGTTCACTGAAAATTGCACAATGTAAAAAATATTTTGGTAAAACCTTACCCTCCCTTGACTTCTGCAGCTCTGTCACGTTGACGTCTGTTCTTAAACCAGTTGGATACCTGAGTCATGGTAAGATGGGTTTGATGGGCGAGATCTTTCTTCTCCTTTGGACTGGGATAAGGATTTTTAATGTAGTAATCTCGCAACAAATGTCTAGATTTCTCCTGTAAAAATTATGTTTGTAACAAGTTGGAAGCCTACTCGGAAACAGTAGCTAGTCTCCTCACCATCCCAAATAGTCCTAGGAAGTGGAAACTTCCTCCGAATTCGGTATTTCCCAACGGCGCCTAATTCTCTTCCTCTTATTTTCTCTGCCTAAAAGATTATTGTTTATTCTACGATAGCCACCGTAACTTTGTCAAAGCTCTTGCCGAGATTGCACCTGTTTTACAAAAGGTCTTTGAAATGTGACACCAGCCGCCTTTGGCACGTTTACTATACTACTGTCGTCACTACTTCTGGGACTAACCTCATTATAATGTGCATTCATCCACAACTGCTGAAGGGCTGGATGATTCTGGGAGGAGAATTGATGATGTTCTAGAATCCTGTAGAGATCTTTGTAATTTTCTCGATGGAAGGCCACTAAAGCATGGCCTTTGAGGACACTCTCCAGGCCGAGAACATCTTCAGCTGGTGGGAGTGTCCACAGGAAATAGGCCTGAATACGGATATTCTAAATATATTAAAGAAAAAACGAACTAATCTGTCGACTTCTGTTTCTAAGGCTTCACATATGCAGGAAATCTCGTCCGGTGAGAATGAACATACCGAGATACTGAAACATAGCAGATGAAACGAATGAAATATAACATATGGTCAGGCTCAACCGTCAATAGACTGGGTAGAAGCACAAATGAGAAGACGGCGGCCCCGACATTCGATATGGGAAAGGTGAGAATCTTACGCGGTATCCGAATGCTGCTGCTGCTGGCGATAGCGCTCCATAGCGCGTTGGAGTAACTAGAGAGGTCGGCTCACTCTACTGTACCCGACGCACAACACACGGGCGTTTTAACGCCTGCCTGCTATTGATCCCGATCCCTTTCAACAAAGTCACAAGATAAAAGAATTTATTTTACCCGTAGAGAACACATTTACAGTAAGAACACGTTTGAAATGAAATGGTTAGCATTCGGTTTGTGGCATTTCCACACAATCACACGATGATCCTGACAATCTCTTCTTTCTTTCTCTTTTCTTTAATTGACGATAGAAGCAATATGTTAAGTAGCTCCACCAGACTTCCGCCAAGCCTAAAATTAGTCTTTGATCTATATAGAAAAGCTCCGGATGCCGCCGAGCCATTGTTTCAAATTCAGCGAGTCCAAAATTTTAGCCAAGCCTTTTTATGCTTCAATTAAACAGTGGTCAGCCTGTGCTCGGGTTGTCGGCATGCTCTCAAGGGACACCAGCTGGCAGAGCCTAATCCAGTGTTTGTGTTGCACTTAGTAACCATATTGGGGCATGCGTTTTGCCAATGAAACGTGATATGGCCTACCAGGTGTGATGAGCATGATGCTGAGCACAATACTGGACGGCATCAACATCACTCCAGTTCTGCCCAAATTCAGAAGAACTGAAACACATTGCTTTTTTGGTGCCGGATAAATTACCTATGGAAAGGGTAACAGTCATTATAATAAAGAGAAGCTGCCACACCAAATGGGATATTACCAGATTTGGTTTTTTCAACTTCCCGCCAATGTATAATAGTAGAGCAGTACATACACATGACACGCACACTGAAAGATTATTATGTTAATCACTTGGACGCTTACTGATCAAGTGAAGGGTGAAGAAGTAAACACCACAACCGTCGAAAGCCCCGAGGAAATAGAAATAAGTCCCGTTTGAGGTGAGCAAGTCGGGAGCTTGAATAAGTAAAACCATAGAGAAAAATACCTTAAGTTGGAGTGTAAAAACAAAAGAAAAAGGTCACCTCGACACAACAAATAAGATGGACAGAGAGGTCGAGGGAAAGTAGCCCACAAAGGCACATATCCTGAAAACATGAAATTACGGAAAGGGATGACATGGCTTCTAATCCGAACTGTTTACACTCCGTCACGGAGTTCCCGTTTGCTTAGAAAATGACTAAAAATAAATGATATCTGTCCGTGCTAATGCCTGAACGTGGAAGTTGTCAACTGAGAAGGAAACATGTGCTCCGTTTTTCGAAGAAAAGCCAGCTGAGAAAAGAACAGAAGAAAAAACGCAACTTGATTACTTACGCGAAAATCTTGTTTGATTGGGTCATTAAAAGGTTCATCCATTTGCTCCATTTGGTCGATGACGAAAAAAAAGAAAAGCGTGTATTTAGGCGGGCGCAGCTGTCTCTTCTTCTCTATTTGGTAATCTAGCCATTTTTCTTACGACCAGGAGAAGAAGATGGCAAAAACAAAAGAGGGCAAAGTGAAAGAACTACGCTCAACATAATCTTTCCTCCGAAAATATTAAAGACCCAGGGTAATGACCCCAACAAGGAAGGAAACGGAAATCCCAACCATTGTCATCTCCACCTTAACCGATTACCTCAAGTGGTCGTTCCATAATCCTTGGAATTGGAGAAAGTCTCGAGAGATAGGATTGATGTCGGTGACGCCAAGGATTGGACGATGACAGCATTCGTGGCTGTCTCATAATTCTAGAGAAGAGGGACATTGGATACAGCTGGTAGAGAGAGCCAAAGTTACCAATATCAAGAATGCATAGACTGCTTTGTTAATAAAAACGAGGATCGAATTAAGAAGCCCGTAATGAGCAAAGAGCATGATGTGGGAGCAAAAATTTGGCGAATCTTGGCGTAAAAGGGAGGACAAACTGAATTTAGTCATCCCACGGGCCAGCCAAAGGCAATGCATTAGGATTGGCCATTTCCGAAAAGGATAAACAGAGGAGTTGTTGAAAGGGTGTGGAGGAGTACGAGAGAAGGTGAAAGAGATGGAAGACTAGATGATTTGCAAGGGAAAGGTATTCAAATTGTCCGTCACGTGTATTTATGGTAATAGATCTCGCCCCTTTTTCTATCATTTTTAAAGATCCCGTATCCTATGATCACAATAGATAATTAGTTGCAAAAAGAGGGGCAGGTGAAAGCTCCATGGGCACAGAGTTGCAGAAAAAAAACCCACAGCTCTGTCAAAAATGAAGAATTTTTTCCGAAAGCTCATCAGTGACACGGCTGTATTTCTGATGGCACTGTGCCGAGACAGATGTCGCATCCGCCGTCTGCCATAATAATAACTCTCCCTAGAAAATACAGCGGTTATGAAAAATACTTCAACTACCTACCTAATAAGGGAACGTCGAGGATCTTTAGGCGTCATGTTCTGATGTTCGGTAGCTTCCCTGAATAGTAAGATTTATGCGGAATTTGCCCTACTTATGAAAATTTCAATAAAAGAGATTCAATTACTGCGGGAATTATAAAAACTTACTTGAGTATTTTATCCAAAAAAGTGCGGGAGTCCACACGGCCAAGTTTCCGTCGTATCCGACGTTCCTCATCCTATAAACCTTTATTTCATGGGAAGGATTACTTACTGTCATATATTCTTCGGATGGTATGGATTCTTCGCTGATATCTTCCAAAACGTCAGAAGTCACGATGCCACTCGTCATCTCGCTCATCCTCCTTTAAATGAAATCTGATTAATACGACGAAAGAGCGACTTCTTGGTCTTACAAAGAATGACACTTGAAATAAAATAAGCGCTTATAAAGCCAAATTGCTTTGTTTGTGACCTTAGCCGCGGGTTCAAACAGCAATTTTGAACTCCTGACACCAAGAAGAAGCGCTCGTATTTTAAGAAAATATGATGTGGATTTGGACATACCGCCCAATTTCCATAGTCATAAAAACGGAACAATCGAATTTCCGGAGAATTAGTAATACGCAAAGTCTCCATGGGAAAAATAAGGAATTCAAAGCTTTTTTTTGGAACTTAGCAAAAACAGCATTGAGGCCTTATTAGTCCGGCTAAGTGGGTTTCGCTTTAAGCGCAAAGAATACCCCAAGTCATTAAAGGAAAAAAACCAGAACACCCTCATAGCACGGGCGACAGTTTGAATGCAAATTTAACTCGAGGAGAGCTTTCGACTGAGATTATCCTTGGGAAAAACGTTCCAAAATAAGAATGTGTTCGCGAGGTCGAGTCATTGAGTTTTGGGTAGTGATTATGGAACGGGACAACAATTTGCCCACAGATGGTGATTGAGAATTTTTCGTTGGAAAGGAAGAGATGCGCTTGCGCTTTTCTTGGAAATATTCAGCTTTGACACGCATCGAAAGTTGAAAACTCCAAATTAACAAAGGTCAGTGTGAGATTCTCGATAATGATACATTCATAAAAATATCTCATTCTTGTGATCTTCTCTATAATTGAGAAAAGACGAGAATGAGTCAAGCAAGTTTTACCGAAGTGAATCGGAATTCCGAGCGGAAACGTTATTCGCATAACAGGAAAAAATCTAAGAAGGTGGTGCTAATAACGGCGTTTTCATTTTACAAAACGGAAATGGCGAAAAGCAGCTGCAAACACGGATGTCTTCTCGCTACCAATTGAATATATAAGGAAGGCTTTCGAGAGTGGGCCCTTATTTCCGCGTATCCTTAAAATAGCTAAGGTTCTTCTCGAAAAACCGCTGATTTTATGGACATCTATTTATAAAAGAACGTAATGTTTCTGTCTGTCTGTCTGTCTGTCCAGATAAGACGCGCGGGGTCAGGGTTCGATCCCCACCGCGGCCTAACTTTTTGCTTTTTTGCCAAACGACTTCTCTATCGCTAATTAGTCTTTTTCTCTTTTTTCTTAAAGTTTTCGCTGTGGGACCCGTTCGTGGTGGGACCCCAACCAAGCGACAAAGGTTCGGATCCTCAGGAATGTCATAGTGACGGATTACGTCCAAGTAATCTTTTTCTTTTTTTTCTTGAACTTTTCGCTGCGGGACCCGACCCAAACGACCAGAGTTCGAACCCGCCGGAACCAAAATTTTTGCTTTTTTTGCCAAATGGTTGGGCTATGTCTAATTAGTCTTTTTCTTTTTTTTAGAAGACCGTTTTCGTTGCAAGACCCTAAGTTCGGCCCCCTTCAGGATCAAAAAATCCTGCTTTTTTATTTTGACTTCTCTCACTTCTCAAAGTGTTTCTAAGACTATTTTGCGTAGTTTTACGTTGCGCTGAGTAAATCTCACTGAATTAGTCGGCGATATCGGGCCTCTTACGAGAATATGCATATCGTTAGACTTCTTTAGATGAGGCCAATGGAGATTCTCTTCTCACTACAAGCGCATCCAGAGCTTCGCGGGGATCACTAAAAGGGACTATGGGGAGCGGGAACGAGGACCGGAGCGACCCGAAGGGGAGCGACGGGCCGAGTGGACTAAAGCCCTCCGGCGATGCCGGAGTAGCTACGGTGACCTTGGGGAGGCTGCGATGAAATAGATACCATGCAGTTTCTGTCATTGGAAGTAATTTGGATTTGTTTACTAAAATGGAGCTTGGCTTCGACCACGTGGGGACGGTCATCGAGGCTTTGGACAATCCCCGTTCGGGAGCGAGGTCCGGCTCGAGCTGCAGGCGAGGGCCGGGGCGAGCGAACTAAAGCCCACCGGCGAAGCCGGTGTTTCCGTACGGCCTTGGACCCCTGCCCAGGAGCCGCGCGCCGTAGGCGCGCGTAGCGACTGGTTTTCCATTAAGCAAAAGTCCACAAAAATGGCTACTCACCTGGCAGAAGGTATTCTCCGCAATATAGCAACGTATCTCATTTTAGAAGAAGAACGATATCTTACGCCGCACAGACGAAGAGACTGCTTTCTAGTGCATTTAAGATTTAACAAAATTTGTCCAAAAGTGGATACAAAGATCACTTAATACCACAGTGAGTCAAAAAACATTTTTTGTCCACTCTAGGCAATTGGGGTAACTGGAGTGTCTAGGATTTTAACGCTAAGGCGCTGATCTTTCGGACCTTACTGTGCCATTTAGTTTTTCAAAATACGAGAAATAAAGTTGCTTTAATGCAGATGAGAACAAAGGTTTGTGTGGTTCTTCCCATGGATCAGAAAATGATGTATTCTCATGATTTCGCTGGTCTTTGTTGTCCAAATTTTGTTCTGAAACCAACCTCTTCCTACCGGGTATCTCAGACATAGGATACAATGCAGTGTGGCTCCTAATAATGCATAAACCCAGGAGCAAACGAGTATGGAATAGACAGGAATACGAATAACTTTGGCAATTTCGGCCCTAGGCAGGCAACAACCATAACAAACACAATTTTGTTACCATTTAGTTGAAGCTTGAACTCGGTTAAAAATGTCTGAAATGTAATTTTTTTAGCTGCACCAATTCGTGATGATTTCATCTTCGATCAGTAGAGCGTCTTTGTACCAAGAAATGTATATGTTTAATCCGATAATGCCTGTTTTCATTACGATATTATAGCACAGACAATATCCTATCATAGGTGAGTTGTCATTACAATCTTACATCATGTCCCGAAAGATACCCCACTAGTGATATGGCCCTTTTTGTCGTTTTAGGAAGTAACTTTTAAGGAAGTTCAAGTAACCGGATTTGGTAACAACTACAGCTGTAGTGCTCTAATGTCTTCCGGCGATCCAAAATCACCTAGGGAACTGGCTATTTCCTGCTTAAATTGACTAGAAAACTTGTCATTTTCACACGTTGTCCTCGATGTTTTTTGTGACTGCTTGTCTCCCACGAGTCTAGGAAGTTGTCCCCTTAACGTGCATGTACATTCTTTTGGCGGCTCCCTTGTAAACATAGAAGAGACTTCCTTATGAAACGCTTCAATGCTTCTCGAGGGAGGGCTCTTCAGCTTTCCCGCCGTCCAGATCCTGGTTGGGGGTCTTATTGGTTGCAGACATGATTTGATTCCTCCTTGTTGCCTGCCAGCTCCCAGCCTTTCCTAATTCTGTTATCGTTTTCTTACAATGAGCTGCTTCTCCCCCACGCCAATACATAATTTGCTTTCTAGCACGCGATATAACGTAGTGGCTCTTTCTCATGTGCGGAACCTTTCATCTCCAAAGCGGCGTCTTACCGCGCCTTGGTGTCAATATGATTGTCTCAGGGAAGTTCTCATATTTCTTTCCTCTTCCACCTAATGGCACTTGAAAGTTTTTCACCGGTATTCCATGGACTATGGGATGTTGTTCGTGCGAGTGCGGAGGTTAGTTCTCATCAAGATTAATTGTCTCACTTTGGATGCCATTAAATTTCCTTGATTAATGTTGTGCTCTCCCTTGTGTTCCCCCTTTAATCTCTCATAAAGATTTTTGCCCCTTTTTTCCTCAGAATCTATGCATCCAGTTTCCGGTCTCATCATCACTTCTAGTCAATTGGTTAGTTTCCGAGGGCAGTTTTCACTTTCCTGCCATCATGGCCGCCAACAACTGGCTGTTCTAGGTGGGCCGCCAGATTAGCATCGGGACGCGTGTTGCTCGGCTTGTTTTGCCGCCTCGTTTTGTTGACTACGCGCGGGTAAACAATGAAATGAATACTGCACGGACCAACCACTTGGCCGGCCAGCACAGCCATTATCTTCCCCATTACCTAGAACAGACACTATGGATAGATCTCGTATCCAGGAAACTTCACAACCAGGCACCACCTGGTCTCTCTCTCTGTTTTTATAAAAAGATCCCTTCCGCTGTTTGGTGCACCACAACCAGTAGCAGCTCCTGGGGTTCAGTTAAGAGTGGATAAGTTCGCCAAAGTCTAAACGAACCTTTGGCTTAATGCCCTTTTCTCATGCGCAAAGTGCGTCCTTTTAAAAATTCGAACCCTAGGCCTCGCTCTTGCTGGCTATTCTTCTGGACCTCGTCTTTTATCTCCGGGCCTGTTTATTTAGTGTTCGACATAGGGCATGTGTCAAAACGGTGTTTGTCTCTCTGTTTCACACAGTTCCTGGTTATCTGTATTATTTCAAAAGATCGTCTTCTAGTGCAAAAAGGTGAAGCCCAGCCCCTGCGTCAGAAGGTGGATAATCTCGAAGAGCTGTATACCGATTGGCATGTCTACATTTTCTCTAATGACAACTACATTTACATAGTTGCAAGGGATGTCCCTCTAGCAGTCTTTACCCTCCCCTCAAAGACCTAACCAAAACCAGGAAACGTCTTGCTTCCATAGACTTGCAAAAATGACGCACATGGCTTGTTTCTTCGCACAGGGACATGTTTGTTCTGCGCTTACTATAGGATTTCACGCGGTAATTCCAGTCGCCTGGACGGCTCGTCACACGTAGATGTTTCTTCTTTTTATAGGAACATTGGAACACCTCTCATATTTCTCTTTAAATAACTGATACACTGCGGTGAATAATTGTTTTCCTGCCGGGACTTTGCTCCGTTCTGTTTTGTTGTAGTTATGACCCCGGACATGAATTGCAGCTTATCAAAGCGCCTCTTATTCAATTTCTCCTAGTTATCCGCTGCATTCATTTACATAGAACTCGGCTGTCTAATGTCGTCACTAGTTTCCTTTGGCCTCTAAAATTAAAGTACTATTCACTCGGTGTTCTTCTCTATTCTGTGTTCTGTTATTTTCGGGTGGCCTGGATTAGCCGCATGTCATTTGTCGCTGGGTGCAGTAAACAATCCACTTCCTACTCATCCAATCCGTGAGCAGTACTTTTCTATTTTTTGCTATTTTTAAAAGAGCTCAATTTCCCAGATTAAAAAAAAGCCTGGTCTTTTCCCACCCTGAGTAATCAGATTCTGGAGAACTTTGTGTCAGCATGGTCAATTTATCCTGTGAATATTCACAGAGGCTTGAAGGTTGCGAGGATACTAAATTATGGACCAAGGAACACCGGTACTTTGAGCAGTTGTAAGCGTCTTGCGCTTACAATTTATAGTTTATTGTACTGGATTATTTATTGTAGTCGACGCTGTTCCTGGAAGTGTTCAACGAGCAGACGTAATTGCTCTAAGAATTACGGATTATCATTGACTCCAGAGGCACTCTGTGTGTCCATTCTAGTCTTATTCCGGGTAGTGAACGATGAAGTCCATTTGTGTGGTATCCATGGCACTGAGTGCGGTCTAATTTGTTCTGACCTGACACATCTAGGTTAATCACACACAAGGTCTAGAGAGGAAATAACGATGTCCTCGTGTCCTTTATGTTTTCGGCTCTTCTTTTCTCCATTACTCAACTTTCTATTTTTACTTTTTTAAGATGCTTTCGGCACCTCTGATCGTCCCTACTTATGACAACGATTAAGTAGATTCTCTCTGCCTTCTCTTTTCTAGATTACTGTAATCAAGAAATGCAGAGTTATGGGCCTATTAGGACCCAAATTGGCAGCTATATCCCTGCCTGCTTAGGCGCACATAATAGACCCAATGCAATTCATGTTAAGAAAACAAGTAGTTGTCCAGTTCCCGGTAGCCCTGGGGAAATAGACAACTACTTGTGTATCCCTCATAATAATGAGATCCACTGTTCATTCAAAGAAAATCAACGGGGCGGAATTCTTTTCGAAAGCAATCAACTGTTCAATGTCCTTTCATTATTGGCAATATCCTTACAACTAGTACATATCCATTTGTTTCCATTATTTTTTATCCATCAACCGCAATGTTGATGTGTTTTAACCGTTCAACTAGCTGTCGTATGGTACCAGGTACAGTCCATCTGCGCGCCATATGCGGAGGAAATGAGTAATGGCAATACAGACACTCCTTCGGGCTTCTCCATTTTCTATACAGCAGTGGTAAGAAATTCTACGGGACAAAGTCTTGTTTTGGACCAATTATAGCTGTTTTGGCAGCTCCCACCTTACTCAAAAACAGCAATCGTACTATCCATTTCCATGATAGATGTGATAAAACCAGCTGGAGGTAAAATTTTTGACTGTCTATCGTGGCCTCACCAGCAATTCACAGTTGACCTCGCGCGCCACTCGGCCATCTGTCCATCCACCTCAACCTTTATGAGATTTACCCGCCATTTTCCCACGTTGTCTTTTCTTTAGCTAATCGATGGGAATTCACATCGTATGTCACGATCCTTTGAGGAGGTGGCGTGGACTTATCATTCAGTTATTTACAACCTTCAAAAGCATGCCCCAAAAACATCACATATTGTTCACACGATTAGATACCATCGCTAGTGTACAGTGATTTGTTTTACTTCGATAGCATCATAATATTAGCTATAGAAGTGCCTCCCAACTTTCCGTCAAGTTCTTCATCACGCGCAAATCATTTCGCGCTATAATACTAGACCACCCTCATGCAGTCCTTTAATCCCAGCATCGCCCTCCGACCTCTTAGCTGTAGACATGTTAGCCTCCTCCGCATATTGACGTCTTATGTACAAGCAGCGTAAGTAACAGATTTGTCTCTTTCTTCTCTTTTACACCTTATGCATCCTCTATCATGCACACCACAGCTATCTATTTATTGTTTATTGCTTTATCCGTTTTAGATGGCGAGAAATCATTAATCCTTAGAACAATTTCAGTTTTTAAACTGGAACAGCCGAATGGCGCAGACAGAAGTGGACTCAGTTTCCATTGATTCTCGCGATTTGGAGAATGCTTTAATCCAGTCAAAAGAAAAAGCAATGCAAATAACTACCTCGCAGCATCTAGAGGAGGACGGCGTTTATGGTGAACTAATTCTTCTTGGGTGAGTAAATTTCCATTTTAAATCAGTTTATATTAATTTAGGTATAATGGTACTCTCGATACAAGCGGGTCTTCTCATCATGTAAAACGACATCGAACAAAAATGTCTCTTATGCAACGAAACACGGGTAACGGTATTAAAAAAGGAGCTGTTTCTCAGCTAAACGTCGATGCTAAAGATGCTCCGGTAATTAGTATCCGTTTTTAAATAATGTCGAATATTTAGGCAGTCCTTGACGTCACAAAACACGTTGTTTCATATTCTTATGGAAAAAAGCAGACAGTCTTGGTAGAATTTGTCTCAGATCCGAGCAAAGATATGTTCCAGGTAACCTGCTCCTTTTTTAACATTTATTCATTTAGATCGGAAGGTCTTCCGAAGATCAAATTGATTTTACCATAGTGGACACGTGGTTAACGTCGACTCAAGGGAATATTTCCAGTCCCGTTAAAAGCGAATCCAACAGAGCCATGAAAGAGGGCAATAGGAATTTATCCTCAACCATTAGCCGGCAAGAATTTGTCTTACAATTTTATAAAATTGTTTTAGATACGCCTGTCGACTTATAATTGACAGGGAAAACCCAAATAAAGCATACGTCTACGCGGCTGGCTTTGATTCCCACAGGAATATTTTCCTCGGGGTAGGTTGAAATCCAAACATTTATAAAAACATTTCTACAGGAGAAGGCCACGAAATGGACAAAGAAAAATGGTGAGGTTGATGGTCTCACAACGAACGGGGTTCTTATTCTTCATCCGAACAGGAATTCTGAAGATATTGACGAGACAGCGCCCTATATATGGAGAGAAGTCTCTGTAGATGGAGATATTTATTCCCTCCGGGAGACGAGAAGCAGCAACCACAGGGGTGAATTAGTTCAGGAAGAAACCAACATGCTCCAGGTGGGATTTTCCCTTAGTGTCAATTTGATTTTTGATGTTCCAGGACGGGACTTTGATTGACCTTTGTGGAGCCACGTTGTTGTGGAGAACAGCTGACGGTCTGGCAAAGTCTCCTACCCAAATGGAATTGGACCTCGCTCTAGACCGACTCAATGCTGGGAAACCACAGTGCCCGGTTAATTTAAATACGCTCATAATTCCCAAGAAAAAGAGCGCGAAGAGTCCAAGTTCTCGTCAACCATATGTAAGTTCTTTTTTCTTTCAGTACCAAATATTTTTTCCAGGTGTACATAAGATGTGGCCATGTCCAGGGGAAACATCATTGGGGGTATCAGAATTCAGCAAATGGGCAGACCATTTGTAAATGTCCAATTTGTTTGGAGGAAAGTGAACGGGTAATTCAGGTAGTCATTCTGATTTTTGTCTTTTATGATAAAATTCAGCTGTCTATGGGTATGGAATCTGCTTTCCATTTGGATTCTGGCGATTTGGATCATTCTTTTAATCCTTGTGGTCATGTGGCGAGTAGCAATACTGTCAGGTAATTTCTTTACGTTAGAATTTTTATAAACCAAATCGGTCAAAGCTTGACGATACAGCCAAGAACACTCAGAAAACACAATATTAATAAATTTATTTTCAGATACTGGTCACGGATTCCCCTACCTCATGGAACGAACAGTTTCCATCCGGTTTGCCCCTTCTGTACAACGCTCCTTGCCACTGAAAAGCCGTTTGTTAAACTAATATTCCAAGATCATCTCTTCGAAGATTAATTGTAATTATTTTTTTCCTCCTTAGTTCCAACCATCCACTGATCTCATCCCTCCTGCAATAGGTGTACAATAGTCCCATACTCCTAGCCTTTCTGGTGATCTCCTCTGTACTGTGTTATTCTCCTGTCATCAATTTCCACACACGTGCATTCCTTTACAACATAATACCCTTATTCCTACGTACAATTTGTATTTTTTTCCAGCAACAACAACTGTTTTTGGCATACATGACTGTGATATTAATTTTGTATGCGAATGAATGAAAACTGTTCAACTGAGATACATTGCCGTATGTGCTGTGGTTGTTACTATTTGGTATATTTGAGTTATTGTAACTGGGACATTCCCAGAAGATTAAACACCAAAAGTACCAAGTCTCGTGCGGTAGAAAATGTGACTGGCGTCATTTGTTGACCCACTCGATAGCAAAACAACACATCTTTTCTTAAATTTTGGGGGTCATTTCAACTTTAAAATCTCCTAAATTTTTTAAATTACACTATTCTCTAAATATAATATTTTCAGAACGTTCCCATGACTAAAGATGTTCCGTAAAATATTAGATTTCATAGTTTCACGAAGTTATCAGGTTTGTTTTGACGATCTCCAAGTTTATTGATTTTTTTGCAGACTGCGGGTACCAGTAGGCATTTTAACTATTGGCGTTTTTATAGACAGACTAGAAATTTTTATTGGAAATGCAAATATGAGAAGACGGGGTAAAGGATTAGACTTTTAGCAAACAGAAATGTTTAGTAATAGAAAGATATTGGAACCGAAGGTTTTCTTCGCATTAGCTGCATCTTTTTCATTTAAAGAATATGGTATATCAGACGAAAGATATCAATTAGCAGAAAAATCAAAAGAAGAATTTGGTTTGTTGAATTCTTACATCATTCAAAGGACCATCTTTAGACGCCAGAGATGATGTTCAAAAAGGCTGGGAAGTTTTAAGAGAAGAAAAGGATTTTAGAGCTCTTCGCAGGTAAAATCTGCCTGTATTCTTTTTATTTTTAAAATTTAGGCGATTGCCCGGTAGCCGAGAACTTTATGAATACAAATGTGCAGGAACTTACTGGGACATTTCTCCTAGGCATTTCTTGGATGCACAAAATGATATTGCCTACCGCACAGAGTGGGATTCCAACATTATTGCTTTGGAATTATTGCAGGAAGAAAATGAGCATGAGGTAATACTAAAATTGAAAAAAAGAGTAGCCAATATACCTCGCTGATCGAAAAATCCCAGCATCCTAGGCTTTGTGTTTTGAATATGGCAAGAAAATCGCATGTCAATGCTGATGGTTCAGAGAACAGACCGCTCCTAAACCCCATTTAAATGATAATTTCCAGCTTCTTCGCTGGGTATCCAAATTCCCCTATCCCCTCCATGCTCGGGAATACGTCTACGTTAGGCGAACCTGGGTATCAGAAGATCAGAAAATTGCAGTAATAGAGAGCGAGGTTGTTCCGGAAGAGGTAACCTTTTTATTAGTCCTTTTAAACTCATAATTTTAGGTGGTCCCTTCCAAGCCAAACACGAAGAACGTGCGAGTAGCAACCTACACTTCACGCATGGCTATTCGAGCACATAAGAATTGGGATGAACACGGAGTTGGTCAGTTATCTTTGTTCTTATTTATCATTTTACTAATTTAATAGATTATATTCTGACATATTCCGACAATCCGGAGGCTAATATTCCCCGATATATTTACAACTGGATGGTCAACCAAGGTGGTCCTTATTTTCTCAAACAGGTATGGACCGATCAAAGACTCCTCTAATCTTTTTGATCCCTGCTCCCACAGTCTAGATGACGTTAAATTTTAGTATCTTTATCCGCCATCAAAAGTCACGTTTTTAATTATGCGTCCAAAATGATGTGACATGATGTTGTGTGTGTTTTGTAGAGAGGGCACAGGGTAGCACCTTCTAAGAAGGACAAAAAGCAGGCAACATTGTTCTATGTATGAGATATACTCCATTCTGACGTGTCACATCATTGAGACACTGCGCGAGAGTACATTCTCTATCCGCACACTTCCCTTTTAACAGAGTACTCATTAAATTTTTAAGGTTCATAAAGCTGCACTGGAGATAGAAAAGTCTGGTCGAGAAATTAAATCGGTACTTGAGAAAATTGTCTCGTATCGGAAAAAAGAGTCAGTAGAGGAAGAATGTGAAGATCTCAAGCAGACGATGGAAACAGAAAAGAAAATGGAAGAAGATGCAGAAGATCTCAAAAAGAAACAGGAAATTATCCCCGGTGTTGGAGTGACGAAACCGAAAACTTCCCAGAAATTGTGTGCCTAGTCTGTATATCTTTGTCACTAATGAACTGCCTCAATAGATTACAGTAGATAATTTGTTATTGCTCATCATAGCCAACACATGTGATATCATTTACTTGTTGTTGCTTATTGTTGAATTTCTTTTTTTTTCTTACTTAATCAACATTATGAAATATTTACAACAGTCTTTATTCTGCACTGCAGGACACTACTACAATGAACACAATCAGACACTGATGGGGTTGATGACGTATCGCTTGTTGTCCATGTTCTGCCATTTACGAATAAATTTCGTGAATACAAGATTGTTACGACGGGGACGTGATAGAATTGGTAGAAATTCTTCTGAAAGAGAGTTTAGGTTACTGTAGTCTTCGCTTAACCGTGGGATTTCCCTAATTTTTTTAGATCAATTCACTGCACAATAAATGAGAGTGAGGTACGTAAGTTTGTCTAGCCCATCAAATCTACGCAGACTTTTCATTAAATGGACAGCGTGAGCTAGACAAAACACTAAAGATAGAACATGTCAGGAAGCAGTACTACGGCGGGAAGACTCTCCTACGCTAGCCAAGGAAATCAAGATGAAACAGTAACGAACCAAAAGGGACAATGATGTCAGAAAAAGGTTAAATTTGTTCGCTGCGGATCCCCAGAGGCGCAGGAATTACGCACTTGCTTTAAAATCTAATTACTACCACATTATTCTAGTGGGCGAACTTTGTTAAACCCATTTCCGGAGTAAATTGCAAAGATCGTGACGGGCAGTAATAGTAAAAGAAAAGAAACAATGGTTTCATTACTATGGCGTGGTATGACTAAGCCAACCGCTCTGCCCTTTCTCAGTTCAAAAAGGTTCACTTGCCCAGCAGTGCGCGGTAATTTCTGAGCAAAGAAATCGTATTAAATCTTCTGTCTACCACGCATCTAGATCATGATCAAATTGTCATTACCAGAAATCATGATTCTATTCTACTATCATTTTTTGACATCACAGGAAATTGGTGGAAATTGACCTGCTCTGCGATCATAAGTAGGGGAAGTCTTTCTATTCTATCCCCCAGTTTTTAAAGGGACACTTGATTACGGGGGAGGAAGAGGCCAGGAAGCGTGAAATTCCCACGAATATCCCCAAAGGATAACACAAAATTGCATAATTTTAAAATCAAGATAACAAAATTATGTAAACATTGTTTTTAAACCGCTTTAAAAAGTTGTGACGTGGGGTAATTGACATTAGCTTACCACTGTTTTGAGTAAATTAAAAGAACAGTTTTTCAAAACAGCGGGCAAGCGTAGATTGTTTTAGGTTTGCTGCCGATTTAAAGAGGGGATAGCCTAGTCATAAATAACATTCATGGTTTTTCTGACTGCATTGA
This sequence comes from Oscheius sp. DF5033, assembly GCA_964036215.1. Lineage (NCBI taxonomy): Eukaryota > Metazoa > Nematoda > Chromadorea > Rhabditida > Rhabditidae > Oscheius > Oscheius sp. DF5033. The sequence continues at coordinate 6,739,177 of OZ038413.1, forward strand.
GGGCGGAATTGGTAAAATGGTAGGTTCAAATGGAGGCAGACACCATTTAAAGAATAGTGATGAAGATTTCCTAGAAGACAAGGAAAATGGAAGCTAATTGCAGGAATGCTAGAACGGAGAGGACAAAGCTATGATGAGAAATGATGTGCCAGAAATTTAATTTTTAGAATTACTGTAAAGTTACGGTAACTCACCTTGTATGTCTACAAATTGAGCAGAAACAATAGCAAATAGTGCAATAAGAAGAAGTAAGGACAGACCCAACCGGCGGAGAGGGACCATGACGGAATGAAGCAGCTCCGCCCCTTTTGCGGCAGGCCGACTGTCGTTGAAGCTTTTAAACGGCTACTTAAGAAATGAATATTATCAACCTCCGTACGGGTTCCCTAGAGGGCTGGGTGTGTCATTACTCTCCGCCCCCACCTGAGGGGGGCATTTCTGAGAAGAGTTGGAGTGATGCGGATGTCTAAAGCTTCAAAGTTACAGTACTTTAATCGAGATCTCGAAATGCGTCAAAAATTTGATCATGCATGAAATCAGTGCACTATAGATGACAACGACTATTGTCTGATGAATATATTTGACTAAAATTTAAACAGATCACCAAGTTTGAAAGAATGTCGAGGAGCATTATCTTCATCGTTGTTTGATAGCCCGGAAACATCTAATTCTGGACATGTTTTCTAGCTCCTCGCAATATTCTAAGAAATTTTCCTCAACAGTCAGGAAATCGCACTTTCGAATAACCTAATTTAATCGCGTCAGGGGTAACAATAATTCCGCGCTAATTGTCTCGAAATGTCTCGAAACAGTATACTACTAGCATACTAGACGACAACGTGACGAAGTGTAGATATTGTCTGCTGGCTATGACACATGGATATGCTTTAATGAGGTCAGGGAAAGATATGTCTATTCTTGAAGGGGAACCAGGTAGCCGTATCCGCTGCAAATGTCTTCTAGAAGAGGAGCCAACTTCTCTTTCAGGTCATTAAATTTTGGCCGTTTGATAGGATCTTCATGCCAACAGGATTTCAATATTAACCATCTAAAAAGCTTTTGGTATCCTGATAAATATTCCACTTACAACAAGTCCTTACAACCTGGTGGCCTTTCCAGTCGACGTCCTGAATTCAGATACGAAAGTATCTCCGGAGCGGGAACGTGCGCAAAAGGCTCCGCGCCTGATAACAGGATCTCCCACGCACAAACACCGAAAGACCTGAATAAAATACAGACATGTTTTCACTTAGCGCCCCCCTTTATGCTCATCATAATTTCCTCTAGGTTTTTGATTTGGCCAATTGTCATTTTACAATCATTAGGGGATATGCCTTAGACGTGGAATCGGTGTGTGAGTGGGATGTGTTCATTAGCCAAGAAGCGCACACTTTGAAAATGTCCACTTGATGGCCAAAGTTCAGGATGGGGGAGAAGTTAACCAATATACCTACCAAATGTCAGAGGATTCTGTAAACTCTGCACGGGCCAAGCCCTCCGGAGATGTCCACTTGATGGGCAGTCGTTTGATCTGTAACTTTGTGTTTTGGCTGTTATTATGAGCGTAGCTGTTTACTGTCTGCGTTTAAACATACTTTTGTGTATGTCGGCTGACTTTCCTTCCATATTGCCAGCCCAAAGTCAGCAATAAGTACATCGCGCCCTCGTTTCAAGAGTATATTCCTTGCAGCCAGGTCTCGATGAATCACCCCGCAATGGTGGACGAACGCCTAAATCCGCCTCGTTTCCTGTCCGTCATATTGCTAGAAACTCACCATTCCGTTGCAGATTTGCCATAAAAAAGAGAGGAGATCCCTCTCACAGACAACATCCTTATGTTCGTTACAATGTTGCGTCCCCTAAAAATAGTTTATTATTGTCTTGTGGTATATTGCTGGGTTCCTGATCAAATTTTTAACATAATTGTCCAGGTGTCTCACAATAGTGGCCAGTGATCATTGTACAGAGATTTTTAGCAAGGATTTTAGCCCTTGTGATATACTTTGGTGACTTTCCCAGAATGATATAGACACAATTTAATCATACAAAACCATAAGAATTGTGTCATATTTTGCAGATCTCAGTAGATTAATATACGTCAATGATTTCGCGTTTTGTATGCGACGTCAAGAAGCACTTTCCCTCATTTCCATTCAATGAGGAACTAAATCGACAAAGCGTCTTGGAGTTTCGTTTTTTAGTTTCAATGGGGTCGTTACCCGAAAATAATTGGGGTGGCCACTTAGCTAACTGCACGTTGGTGCGCGCCGATCCAGAGATCTGAGTCACAGATAGCAAAAAGGACCACGAACCGCTGGTAAAATAGATTTTCCCCTGATGTGATCCTTCAGGCTGCCGCCTTCAGCGTATTCCAATACCAGACAAATTGGATTGACATTGGTAATACAGCCCAGCATATTAGCAATGTTGTGGTGTGGTTTGATAGCCTAGAAAATGGTTTAAAGGAAAGATTAGAGATAACCTTCATAATCTCAATTTCATCCAGAAGTTGTTGTCGACCTTTTTCACCTGAGCCGATGAGCTGTTCCTGGAATATTTCGTTATGCCCACGCCGAAGTTCATACATAATTCTATGATCACTAACGTGCCTTTATTGCTACTGGGCAGTTGTCGTATTGGTATGCGTAGAAATTTCGACGATAGATGAATTCACACGGTGCTCGTCCAAGAATAGACCCTGGAAGTGCCAAATTAAATAGTTTCCGGGGGTTTCCCAACCTCTGAAGACCACTCCACCAGTGCCTCGTCCTAATTCTGCTCCCTATAAATCCACATGTACAGTGTACACACTGACTCAACCTGAATAATCTGTTGTCTGCTCATCTCCCAAGGATCTTCCTTCACTCGTGCAAGTCCCGAGATGTTCAAGATCTCTTTTCCAAGATCATCAAATTCCTTACTTATGATCGGAGTTTTATCTGCTGACTGAAAACTGATGTCAAAAGTTATATGAGTGGGAACGAACTGTGTACTTTCTGTTGTTTCTATTTTTATAAAAACCACAGACTAAAATGGTTAAAGCAAGGAATAAAACAACAGCAGCTGAGCAAATTGCAATGATCCCACCATTAGTTAGGCCTTTTTCTGTTTTATCTGAACTCGGATGTACAATTGCAAGGTCAAATTACCTCGTGAGCCTCTGCAGAAATAGAAATTTGCATTCTCCAAGTCTTCAAAGTTGGGATAAGCGTGGATGAACTTGTTAAAGAGAGAACTGTACATGTGATAGTCATTGGAGGAATTTATCAGGAGGATCTGTGCTGGTTATTTGAGTAGTCGGTAAAAATCACTTGGAAATCAACAAAAGATAGATTACGTCTAAAATCTGATCCGTTATCATCATAGTGACTCATAAATGTCTTCGACGCGTAGTTGGTAACCAATACTATGGAAGGCATCCTTTCGTTAGCCGGAATGTGGACAGGATCCAAGGTTATTAGTGCTCTTTGAACCACCTGGAAGGGTTTACTAGAAGAATTCAGCTGTACCTCGTAAGTATTATCAAAATCCGAAACAGAATTAGCCAAGTCCATAGACTCGATCTCATCTTCTAGACATGTAGAACTGGAAACAATGCAATTTTACCCACAAAAACATACTCTGAACAGAATATTGTCTTTTCAGGACCGTCATCCTTCTGTATTGCGTACTGATTGCCCTCATTTACACAAGCTTTTGTAGTTCGGGTAAGGAATGTCTGCAACAATTGGAGTTGTGATTCATTTGTCCAAAAAGCCAGGGAAAGAACTATGACAACGTCGGATCCATGGGTAGCTGATGGATCTAAAGGGGTTAACCAACTTCTAGTGGTAACCCACATGTTGGAGGATAAGAACCGTAGGCTACAGTTGTAGCTGTATCATTTGGATCACTAAAGCTGACGTTCAATATCCGATCAGTTAATCCATTCAGATCTGCGAACAAGTCCATGGGATAAAGTGCATCGCTATTTAGAAGTGAACCGTAATATCTATTTTCCATTAATTAAAGTCAATAGTGCATTACTTCATAGCAGTTTGTTTATCCAAACCGTTCCATTTGAGCATAACACCCAGAATAAAAGCCACTGACTGGGATGCTAGGGCCTTCTCGAAGATGTACCTGTTATCAAGGAAATTGAGGGAAATGAAGTCACTGATGACGAGAACAAATGTCTGAAAGGTCCGCCGTTTCCAGTTATTTAATAATGACTACCGGTTGCATTTGCTTCTGCCTAATAGCTTCCCTCCTCATAAAACCCATAACATCCGGGGCGAAGTCAATATCATCTCGACTAATTTTATCGGCAGTTACCTAAACATTAAGATTAGGCAGGGACACACAACCAGTCACATGTATAGAATCTTCTCCTTTGGCTTCCATGTCAAGGATACATTTGTGGACATTGTACCACCAACATTTACCAAGATTCTTTGCCTTGGGACCGAAAATAATGATCTAAACGAATATTTGGGTGACAAAATACAAAGTACCTTTCCATCTTGGTTATCAAAATAATCTTTAGTTAGGAATTTTGCCAATCCTTCTACAATTTGACCAAAATGTCCGGAACTGGAGATACCCAGGAATATGCGAAGTTCTACCACATTTGTGTCATTTGGTGCAATAGGTTTTTCACATTTAGCTACAGGAGTTTCCGCACTTTTAGAGCAAAAGGGCTTCGTCATTTTCGTAAGTTCAGCAAAGTTTGAAACTGTAAGAATGTTCCGGTTAGTTTTTATAGTAATTCCAAGGTCTAAAATCGGCATTTTGGGTGGCAGATTCCCTACCTGGCAACTTATTATTGACAAGAACTATTTTAACATTTTCCTTAGTCTTTAAAAGACTTGGGACAACAAAGTTGGACAACACATAAATCTGACTGTGTTCCTGCTTCACCGCTTCGTTGACAATCCTCTGCAAGCCACAAGAATCGCCGATATCAATAGGCCCTGAATTTTATTAGCTTATGTAGGAAGGTGATAGGGCTTACCGCCAACGGATGGACAAATAACATCATCTCGTGTCAGATTGAGGATAGCTCGTGAACAGCTTCTGGCATCGCAACATGTTACCCATTCCAGGGCACCGGATAAATAAATATGTACAGAAAAATTTCCACGGAAGCATGTGTCAATTTGGGAGAGAAGATGGATCTGTAGCTGACTTATGACATCATTTGAAGTAGAATTAGAAAATATTGGCAAGAGCACGGTACTGTGAGATATACACGAGGCTGGAAAGCTATTTACCGGAAAAATTGTGCGGACTCACAGTTACATGAAGTTATTATATTGCCGGAAAGACCTCCAGAAATAATACAAAAATTATAAAGCAATAAAATTAGAAGGAACTTCATCTCTAAATCACGTATGCAGACTAAACAAAAAGAGGCTTACGCTCACGTCTCCCATTAAAGACCCCTTTGTTGTGAGGTGAGTGATTAGGAAAAATCGAAGTGAGGTGTCTTGACACTTTCGACAGAGATAAGAGAAGAGACTGGGCGAGAGCTATCAAAAGAAATCTGTGTTAATTAAACCGACACGAGATAGCCTGTAGAAGTGGCGAACTGACACAAATATTTTTGATGATAGGGTCCAGGAACAAACAACAGATATTCAGCCGCTTGTTGATACTGTCCAGTGAGCAGCTGTACAAGCTCATGATGGTATTTGACTATTTTCTAACTGTTGATTCATTTATTATATTTAGATACATTAAGACCATTGATACTTTTGCACTGGGTACATACATACTCGTATATACGGGCGATATGGTAACAAATATACAGTCAGCAAATGTCAAAGGCTAGTCATCTATGCAATATGATGTTATCAGGTGAGCTTTTTCGTTTTCTTCTTGGATTTGAACTGCTGGATCTTGTTTGGGGAACATTTTATAAGCATAGCGCATTGACCAAATCGAAAGGGGCCTCATATATCCGATTGCCCTATAAAACATGTATTTTGTTAATAAAGGACAGGTCCTACCGATAGTAGCCATTGGCTGTAATCGCTTCTGGAGTTTGATACTGCAATCCAAACTTGTTCCAAATACTATTATACATATTTTCGGTGACAGTAAATCCGTATTCATGCATTCCTTGTGAGATGAAGAATGAACCAAGGGCGTAGGCAATACCCGTCCAGACTTCTTCTGACTGTATGCAGGAAGTGTCCTCTTTTTTGTCCTCTCTGAAAAGGATATTTCAATATTTTCGTTAATTCTTACATGTATCCGTTTACTGGGCCAATAGTTCCTCCATGAAATTTAGCCCAATTTTGTTCAAAGATGGACTGAAGAGAAGATTTGACGTGTTCATCCTCCAAAGGAACTTCTTCCCGGATCATTGCCAAGAACCAAATTCCACACAGTTGGTCGGCCATGACCGTTTCCTTATTATTACTGTTCTCATCAAATTGGAAAAATCTATAACGGTATTTTTTATTTAAAGACTAGTTTACCTTCCATTCCACAAGGTTCTTACATATTCCTGGGTGGCAAACTTCAATATCTCCTTGTATCTTTTATAACTCTCGTAGTCTTTTAGCTCCATGGCCATGGATGCCACGCAGGCTACTGCGCAAATCCAAAGTGACCCGCAATATGCACTACAAATAATATTTTTTGGATGTTTTAATGATATACCTGACTCCTGTCATCCTCCAGACATCATAGGTCTGATCAGCAGATCCACTATTTTGGATGATCATTCTCTCTCCTTTAGTAGCGTCCCATTCCAAAATACCCTGCTCAACCAGGAATTTCGCGCGTTCATAGAAATATCCAAGAACAATTTTAGCATCTTCTTCGCTCATTTCACTTTGCACAACCATTTTCCAATCTCTCCAGCATAATGGTACCAATTTTAGGTTGAGATCTCTCCAGTGAGATGTATCGTGTAGTTGATAGGCATTTACTTGTACCCAGGGCTCGCCCACTAAATTTATGTACTTTTAAATAGAAGTTTCTTACTAGGATGTCCAAGATCATGAGGCGTTTTTCCAAATTTCTTTCGATCCATGGATTTCCCAGCAAACATTGACATGGTTTGCTCGCTATCTTGACGGAACACCTGATCAGCTGGAAAGCCTTTTTGCATGGGAAAAGTTAAAACAGACCGAAATCGAATTGGATACCCATTTCTAGTGCAGGCCAGTTTTGTAGAAGAGCCCAGGACGCATAGAAATGAACATCATAGGTATTGTACATGTAATATTCCCAAGCTGTAACAGTCTTGTTCACCAAAAACTACGAAATCAGCTCACATTCCATATAGGCAAATCTCCCATATTTCTTAAACCAACTTTGCGAAATATTACTAAGCAGTGGTTCTTCATTTGTCCACGTTTCGTCATATTCCACCCAAGTTGTGGATCCGTCCACTACATAGTACAGCTCGTTGAAAAGAGCGCCCTTGAACCAATCCGGTAGCATACTATCAGTTAGAATAGGCTCCTGCCATCGGATAATAGCTTCTTCCCAATCGTAGAACCTTTCCATAGCATGGCGGGTAATGGAGGCTGCAGCTCCTGGTCCAGAAAAGAATCTTGTGTACCGCCTATAAATAATTTTAAAAATATAAGAAAGATGTCCTACCGTTTATAAGTCCTTTCCTTTAATCCAAATCTGATTTCCGGCATATCCCAAACTAGAGAAAATAGATATTCTGTTGAGGATCCTGCGGAAACCTCGTCAGAACTGCAAACAGCAACACCAAGTTCTTGTGACAATGACTCAGTGGCTCCCAGTAACTGCCCATGGGTTTCCAGATTTTTTCTGATTGAGCTGCCATCAGCCCTGGGATAAAAATGACAAGTAGTAATCTCGTTTCTTTCCTAAATATGTTGGCTAATTTGCTAAATTTGTTCTCTTACGGTTTTCTTTGCGGAAACGGCATAAGTCACGGTCATTCCTCTGATAGAATGTTTCAGTGAACATCCACGGAACAGATCTTCGTCCAAATATACAGATCTGAGTAACGTTAAACTAGTTTAGGCGTGTATCTTACCGACACATTCCCTCAGTATTCCAGCTCTTGTTTCCAGTTCCATTTCGGAAGGTCATAGTCAAAGCGACTCGATAGTTTTTCTCCGAATTGTTGACTACTTTGAATTGAAACATTCCTACGGGAAGAGACGAATCATCATAGTTTTGTGGAATTACAGGGGAAAGCTGTTGCAACTGGATTATTATATTCAACTCCGAGATGTTATACTCCCTCCAAGCTCGTGGGAAGAGTCCGCGGTATCTTAAGAATAAAAAATCAACGAAAAACGGGGTAACCTACTTGATATCCTCTGGGCGGACTTGCTTGTCCCAGCAGTGAAGATCATTTCCCTTGAAATCCGCACAAGTTAGAAGCGTCCAATAGACAAAATTACCGTTTTCATCATGTACAGTAAGTATAAACTAAAAAGTCCAGTTTGGTATGAAAATATGACAAAAATTACTTGATTCGCTTTAATATTTCCTATTTGTTGCTCCTTCATACCAGGAATTATACTGAATTTATTAAAAGCACCTCGGAAATCGGTTCCAATCGACCCGCCGCCAATTCCTCCCAACGGAACACCTAGAATTTTTCCATTTAAGAAAAAGAGCTCTTTACCAGTGTACGGGTCATGTTTCATCTGCTTAAACATGTCGATGAAAGCACCTCTCCCACAGAGATATTCTTTTATGCAGAAGAAAAACAATCTGAAAGTAGAAATATGCAAAGAAAGGGAAAGAAATTACCTGGTTAACATAGGAAGTAGCTTAATAATATGCCAGATTCGAGGGAAAAAAGGCTTGTGGGTTTTGGCATCGGGATGGAGGTAGTTCCCCCGGGCTCGCCAGCCATATTCACTGTCTGCGCCTGATGTCCACATCATGCCCTAATCATTTCCTAGAGGATGCTGAAAAACAGTACATGGTTGGAGTTTGTATTAAAGGACGCGGCCTAGACTTTAGTACGAAATGAAATAGGAACAGATGACTGAACAAAGTGCGGCAAGTGATAATGTCGAAAAGTCAAAGGTGTGATAGGAAAAACTTTGACACGGGATACTCCGAAACGAAGAGGAGGCAAAGGACAAAAACTGTCTGTGGAAATGATCCGGTAATCGATAGCAGCACTTAGGAAAGCGACGCGAATAGAAACTCTAGGCGTCTCTGGATAGGTCATAACAGTGGGAAAACGGCGGGCGAATTGATCCCCAGCTGATGACATCAATGGTGGTCACATTCTTCAAGGCCACGCACAAAAGCACACACAAAAGACCTACATTTTCTCTATTCAGCCAAGTTAGTCTATGGACAAAGATCGATAGGCACGGTCCTATCGGCACAGAGAGAGAGTCGGGGGTGATTGAAGGGTCGGAGCATTAGTGCAGCACAGAAAAATGAACCCATTTTAGGCGCAGGAGACACATATGATACGGGCAATTGTTGTGGTATGTGCAGGGAAAAGCAAAAAATCTCGAAACTGTCTCTGGAACAACTTGAGTCAACATGGGCAAGCTTATAGGATTCTAATGCACTTCAATGTTTGTTTTTGTCAAGTAGGTCGGCGAACACAAAAAGGAGCTTTGAAAATTGCCGATTATTAAAGGTTATCTACCTTCCTGATGATAAGATCACACGGAGCTATACTTCAGTCGATGCAGATCGCGTACCGGGGCTTTTCCGCTGAAATTAATTGGAATCGCAACAGCCACGTCAATCTGTATTAAATAAACAATTTTCTGCTCATTTCTTCCTTTTAAATTTCTTCGCCTGAGTGGATGGCTTGCTCCAAGGCTAGAAGTTTGCCGACAGCCGGGCAAAGACGCAGAGGAGCTCTCTAGCCGTATCCGTGTTGCATCTCGTATCCAACTTTGTTGTTAATTTGAAGCTACCGGAAGTGTACCTTGCTTATCCTCATTACTCGACCCCCGAGGCAGCATAATCTAGTGATTATCGTAATTCATCTTGCCGCCGAACTGAATGCTTTAATAAAAGGGGCGGACACCAGAGGATTAGTCCTTTAAGCCGACAGAGCAGGTGTGAGCCCTGCCGCCATTCTAGACGTCGATTTTACATAATCATCATGTCTGATAATGAAATTCAACGCCGTAAGGATCCTGCCAATGAATTATTCGTGACTTTATTTAAAATTTGTACGGAGAAAAAGGAACAAGTGAGTTTCGCAATGTAAAAGAGGTCAGATTGTTTATTCGTCTTTGTGTTTTTTGTTTTCCAGGAGAGGCCTGCCACTCATTTTCCCTTTTCACGTCGCATTTTTTATTTTTGACTTTTATTCACCTTTTGAGAGTATACCCATGAACTAAAGTTAAAAACAGACGATTGCTATAAATCGTTTCGATTGCAGCGATCCATGTTCACAAACACATGCCATTGTGTGGCACTGCCTCGTAAATCGTGACTAACAAGGGCGGCTATAGTTGACACTTGCCTTGTGTGACCTTTTAATTTTTTACCTTTTTATCTGGCTCTTTTTTACAACTGCCAGTTGGATTTGGTGTCGAAGAATTAAGTACGATTCCCGACAGCCGCTCACCAGCAGATAACATCTCGTGCTCTAATTTGACCCTTTTCATAGCCGTCTGACACGTATCACCTTTATGTCTTGTATTGTCCTCACTACCACGCATCCAGAAATATATTAGATATATTTAGAAAATGGAACATAGCTTGGAACAGCCGGAAGAACATAGCATGGATCCACCATCTCGTAAGCCTAGCCGACCACCCAGCACATCGTCCTCATCTGCACCTGTCCCTCATTATCCGAGCCTATTGAATGTGTCACATGTTCAATTCTCTTCTCGGGCAGAAGATATTCAAGCAGGTCTGATCGATACTTTCTTAAATTTGGAAAAAATTGACAAGAACCTGTTTGTGTGAGTTATTCCTTGTTACCTCGAAAAATAGTGAGTACAGCGCTCGGCACCTGCTCAAAGGACGTCTTTCGCTGCCGCATGTCTATGGCGGTCAGGTTATTGGACAGTCTCTGTCAGCTGCAACAGCTACCGTTGGTGAAGGTTTTGTCCCCAACAGCATGCACAGTTATTTCATTCAAAGCGGTGGGTGCACTTCGAGTCGAAAATACTTGGAAATATAGGCAATGTTGAGCAGCCTATTCTGTATCAAGTTGATCCTATTAGAGACGGACGCAGTTTCTGTACTCGTCTCGTCAAGGCAGTTCAAAATGGAGAGGCAATCTTCACTGTACAGATCTCTTTCCACCGGGTATATTTTTAAAATAATCCGGGGATACGGATTTAGCCTGAGCCCGACTCAATCGTTCACCAAGTAGCCATGCCGGAAGTGCCATCCCCGGAAAACCTGATGGATTGGACAGAGATCTTGGAGAAGGCTGCCAGCATGGATCTTCCGCCAGCTATGAAAGCTATGGTCACATTCCGCAGGGAGGAAATCCCTTCTGCCTTTTATCGCGTTTTCTCTGTAAGCTTATCAACTGGATCTAAATGGAAATAATTTAGTTCCGTCCAGTGGATGTTGATTTCATCCTGAAACATGATGCTATCGATCCTAAGCCTCATCATGACCAGTTTAAAACTTATGTATGGATCAAGGCTAATGAGAATATTGGTATGTACGGAATGCTGAAGTAGTGTAAGTTTCTAGGAGATGATCCGCGGCTCCACGCAGCTGCTGCTGCCTACATTTCAGATGCTACAATGATTGAGACTGCACTTCGTCCTCACAGCAGGTGTGGAAATCTTCTAGCTCTTATGGCAAATTTACAGACGAGGATTTATTCCATCCATGGCTCTGACTTTGGATCATTGTATCTGGATGCATTCGGATAAGTTCCGTGTTGACGATTGGCTTCTCTATGAAAATCATAGTACCATTGCAGGTGAGATTTAGGAGACTACGGTAGTTCATTCTTTATAAAAAAGCTAAATCCATTGATCCGTTCCGGAAAGATCTAACAGAAATCTTGTGATGCTAACCAATTTCCGAAAGAGCTATTTAATACCTTGTGATACGGCTCAGGGAAATACTTTTGACCTCTGTTTCCTCACAACATATGGAATATTCATGGTTCCGGGGAAAACAAGTTAGGGCAAAGAACCGATCGAGTGGTTCCGACCTATTTTGAGAGATCCTCAGAACGTCCCAAAAAGCTAATCCCATTTTAATTAAATATACAATTCAATGGATGCCATTTAGGTGGATCTCGTACCCTGATTGAAGGTAAACTTTGGACACGTGATGGCCGTCTCGTCTTCTCGACGTCACAAGAAGCCCTGATCCGTGCCCCCAAGTCCAAACACTAATTCCCCCCGAACTTTGTTGTAGTTATTATTTTTGTACAAATTAGTCACCAACCACCTGATCTCTTTCCGATTTCATGATCCCCGGGGCATAAATCCCATATCCATAATAATTTCGATAATACCATAATATTTAGCGACAGAATTTATTGAGGAAATTTTATGTACAATGTACAAGAAATGTATTAAAGTTTTGTAGTCCCTTCCAGTAGATTATTATTATTAGCGCCATTTAAAAGAGTGGCTATCAGACGGAGATAATCCCCACTACAAGTGTGATGAAGATCAAAATCCAGGGGGCGCTGATACTTCCTCTTGTACTCTTCTCCAATATCAAACAAATCAATCTAAAGACTAGGAATTAGAATAGTTTCTGTTGTTTATTACTTCGCTGCGAGCAACACAAATGCGTATGATAGTCTGATGATCGGGCTTGTCGCCAGTCATTGCAGTCCTCAGTTTGTCTGCGAAATAGAGCTGCATGTTGCGTGATACACGAACTGTAAATTGAATATCCCGAGATCAGTTTCCACTTACTGCAAGTGAGCATGATCAGTTTAATCTCAGAATGGACCAGCTTGTTCCGCCGTACGAGGCTTTCAAAATCCCGCTCGTCTTTCCTCATCTCATCGTACTAAAATGTCTTTGTTACATGGCTGATCCCTGACAAACCCGATCGAACACAGCTGCCATATGTTTCCAGCTGATCCCTGTGAAGATCATTTCAAAGAGCTGTACGTTTCTGGCAATATCCTCAATGCTATTTTGAAGAAGAAGATCAGCATGCTTGTTGACCAACTCATCATCGACCCTTTTACCAGTTTCATCGCGAGATTTACAGAGAAGAAGAGTCAGCATCTTGCCAACGACTCCCTCAACTTTCGTAGCAATATCCTTCTCGATCGTTTTCTTATAATTAGCCGAATAGGTTTCTTGAATCACGCGCAGTTGCTAAAATGAAATATTTATACGGTCAAGGAGCGTAGTCTACCTTTGCCGACCGCGTGCAAGCTATTTCGATGGCAACGGAGCGATCTCCGTATCTGTTCTGAAAGGCTCTTTGGTTACATACAGGTAAATATATTACCGAGATGGACAAGTAAAGGTTCTGGGTATCCAACTGGTGCGCAGGCTTCAGGAGAGCCAGTGCAGTATCCAAAAAGTATCCTCCAGTCTCTTCTTCCAAATCGTCGATTAATGAGCGTTTGTACATATCCTCATAAGCACTCTGGATCTTCTGCCGTTGGAAATTATCATGAGAAACAATCACATTGATAATGTCGAGATCGTTGGTTTCTGAAGATTAGCAAGTTACAGTATTATTTGCGGGAACTGACCAAGTCCACTGCATGCACTTCTTAGTTTTTCGCCAGCTTTGGCCGGGTGGAAATCCGGGCTGCTGGGACCGTAAACAGTACCACGTAAATCTTCGTATTGACTCTCATACATTTGATACATCATTGGCATGTTCAGACGACGACGAGAATTATGACTGGCTTCGGAATCAAGAGAAGAACCAGCGCTTTGATACTGAAGAGGATACTTGAATAAAGGAACGGATAATAGAATCTGGTTAGGTGGCAAGTCAGTCAACTTCCTGATCAATGAAAAACGTCTTGTTTAGGGTGGGGGAGTTTCTTTTTCAGGGGTCGTTCCATTACGTCAAAATTTAGCTTTTTTGTACAAATAATATTTATGCCACTATTGAAAGGGGCTAGTTTTCCATAAATGATATGATCGCCCAAGCAGATAGTAATAATTTGGATAAAAATAGAACATCCGCTGTATACACCATAAAATTAGACAAGATAATTTAAGAAAATCTTCTAGGAGAAAAGGTTGAGATCGCGTGTCTGTGAGTACTAAATGTGCCTTGACGCAGGGCAGAAGTTTGTGTCCTTATATCTTATGTAATATTCTAAGGGTGAAGGTGGCAAGTCACGAGTAAACCATGTGGGAGTAGGGTTCAGTGATAAACAGTGGATTACTAATATTTGGTAACTATAAAAACATTTTAATACGAGCAGGAGCTAATCCAATTATGGCTCAATGACTGTTTTTACCTCTAGGTTATTGAAGAAGCATGCCAGGAGATTAAATTTTGAGGTAAAGGTAGCAATTGTCTGATTCACACGGAAAGATTCTACGGTTTCGCTTCAGCCTACGACAGAATGAGATTAAATACTTAGGATAATCTCAAGTAGAACGGACGTTCAAAGATGTCTGTATCGGGTCTTCGTAATATATTTATTTATTTTAAAATATAGAATGTTGGATACTCACCTTGAGAGCCTTTCTCTCATCGCCACTGAGGACAGGAGGTGTTAGAAGTGAATCAGGAGCAACCACAGGATCGTCATTTGAAGGCATTTCTAAAAGATTTTTATTTATGTAATTGTAGCGATGAGCAGTGGATTATATAGAAGCAGATACGTTGCGGAAACACACTCGGATATGTGCCGGAAGGCGGTGTGTTGATGTCTCACACCGCGCTCGACGAAATCTCTGTTTCTCAAAAATGGATCACGAACCCGTGATAATGGGAGATAATATAATTTCCTATACGCAGAACCATCTAGGGTATTTTTTAGTGCGGAAATTAACATGCGTAGGATTACTGGGAATTTGGTTTATTATTGCTTACCCAATTTCGGAGCTAGATTCAGATGAGACGGCATGTTTGGGAAGACAAAGCTGTGTTAGACGCCGTTACGCCTCTCTATTTGAAGGGCTTGCTAATCCCTTTCGGATTATCTTTATTTCGTCACATGTGAAATCCTCTGACCCTAGTGTAGTATTCGGTCTATGCCCACCTCCCATGACACATAGAGAAAAAAAACAAGATTAGCGAACGGTACGTAATCCGGTTCAGGAAATTTAGATTAGTGAAAGAATCAAGGTTCATATTCGGGACCCAGATGAGACATGACGAAATGTTAAAGTTCCGCTTACCTATGAGGATTGAGTGCATCGCGAGATGGTGGAATGTCATGTGTAGGCGACTTACTCCAGTTCGTACTAGTACCAATGCGAATATTGCGTGCCTCTACGTGTGGCATCCTAATAATAACGTCTGTACATGATTATTTTATTAGTAGTCAAGTTGGTTTGAGTAAGAGGTAATTTCGACTATCATAGATGCTGACGAAAATCCTAGAATCATCAAAGATTCAGTTACAAGTACAGCTCTCCGCTATGACCTGGTACAGAATCTCTCTGAGATACAACTCATAGATCACCACTGCAAGATACAGTCTCGCCCGTTGTTTCGATATTACAACTACTAGTAGCTCAGCATTAGCTCAGCAAAGATCATTTTAATCCAACAGATCGGATAATAACAAATGTATTATTGCGTAGAACGATCCCTTCTGACGATCACACTCTGAAGTCAGTGGTCACTATTTACGCCTGTGTAGAAATGTCAAAATGAAGCCTTTCCATTAAAATATGTTTATTGTACTGGGACTCGTTGAATGCAGACACCAATCATTGGACAGACCTGCTGATCGGCTAAGCGGTGATATTTCACCTGAAATGGAATATAGGATTAAAAAAAGAGGATAGTTACCAAGACATATTGCCTGTCAGCAATTGAGGGAATGAATTTGACCTTCAACTCGTGATGATTTTGACCGGAAAGGACGCCGCCGTCCAGTAATTCCATGGAGCGGGATTTGACCTCGAATTCGACTTCGTCATCATTAATATTATCCAAGACAAGAGTGTACTCATCTTCAAAAATAACGAACTCTTTTGCACTCCTGTCGAAGTCCAGCTTTACATGAATCTGAAAAACACGGATGAGTAACCGTAATATTTTAAATAAGAAACCTGATTTTTTTCTTCTCCATTATTATTGTTTTCTGCGGATAGATCCATACTTCTCCTTAAATATTATAGTTATCAGAATAAAATATCCAGAAGACGGAAATATGCAGAGGTACCAATCACTTGGAAAATGTTTGCGAAGTCATATCAGTGATCGATTAGCGTCACAAGTTGGGGTGAGTGGGCACCGATTAAGGAAGAAATTTAATGTTGTGTAAGAAAATACACGCGTCTTTGTGAGGACGAGAGAAAAACCACGGGGAAAACATAATTGAATCATCGGGTTAGTCACTGCTGGTCAGCTACTACATGAGAAATTAGTAATATTAAAATAAGACAAGGTTGTGGGAAAGGAGCGGAATCAATTGCGATAATGGAAAAGAAAGAAGCTAAGAATGAAAAGCGTGGTTGAGGTGAAGCAACTAGCTTCTAGGACATAAAAAGTTAGAGAGGGAAGTCCACCACTCTCCACTTCTCCCTAGCCTAAAATCAATTATATTCTCATTTAACTGCCAATACTTTATAAGAAGGATACAATCCATCCCGTCCAGTGCGCCTATTAATTCCCTTGGAGTATCCATTCCAATGATTTCCGGCAACGCCGATAGTGTCACCAATTTTCAGCTCAATTTCATCTTCGTTTTCAGGCTTGTGGTCTTCCAGGGCTACTTGTTCGTGATCTGGGGTAGTTTCACAGGATTTGTTTACTAGCCCTACCCCATTGACCACCATAGTAGTAAAGATCATCAAGGGAATGAAAATTTCGACCATCGTCATTGTGCAAAACTTGCATTAGTTCATAGCTCATTCGGCAGATCTATACGACAAAATAAGGCATATGGTAAAAAGTCTACCTGACTGGAAAAGGTGCATACAAGATAATTACAGCGGGACAACACGCGGACATCTATAATTGTACCTTCCATGGATACGCGCAGGTGCCTTTTGTTCTTTGCCGCGCTTTCCGCAATGGATACATTCCCAAAAATATTATATATTGGATATCTGGAATTATTGTAAGCATAATAAAATATGCTACTTTTCTTTGGCCTCGTGGATTATGTTAGGATCATCAGAGGCTATGTAAACGGTCCTATTTAGTGGTTTCAGCTGTAGCCGTTCCTGTAACTTGTACCAAATATCAACCCATTCCATATATTCCTCCAAATGATGAAATTTGGCTTCAGCACCGACTTTATCAGTTCTTCTTATATGTATTCCCACAACAGGAGCTAGTATTATTTGTAAATATGCAATAAGAGATAATTACTTTTTCCAAAGGGTATGTTTTCTACAGCTTTATCTACCGCGTCATTCATAGCGTCGCTATTTCTCATAATATACCAAACAAATTGGCTCATGAAGTATGCAGGTGGATTGGAATGGAGCCGTAAAAGTTGATCTGCATACAGTCTTGGGAAACAAAGGGGAAGATAATCTGGTCTAAAAACAGTAAAAAAGCCAAGGATTCTAAAACCTTTCGGGTAGTCCCTCGACCACATTCATATTCACAATTCGTGTTGGCAATCCTGGAACATAGTACTCTCCTGGATTTCCCTGAATTTTTACAATGGCAACTGTTTCGGGACTCTCACCATGGTGGCTTCTTTATAAGAGCATTTAGCCAAAGGGACAAAAGAAGGACTCCAGTTGGTGGAATAATTCCATCGTTTTCCGTCATCCTGCAAAACCATCATTCGATTTTCACCAAAAGCGACGAGAAGACAAAATGATAAGTGATGGATCTGGCAGCCGAAACCACAATTTTTGTAAAGGTTGCACACCAGAACGCTGAATATTTAAATAAAAAATATAGTAGTCTTACTTTGTCTCGTTACACACTGCAGGATTCTGCATTTTATGGATTTTTGATTGAATCTGCTTTGTAATCTTTTTCAATTCCAATTTTCTCTTGTTCTCGTAGGAATCGACGGTTTCTAGACGGACTGAAGACGCCAAAAGGGAGAGTAACTAGGTCAATTTAAAGGGCATGTGGGCAGCTCACTTGATTCTCTGTATGGAATCTCAGCTTTTCGGCGTTTATCGTTTGATGGGCTTGTAACTCAGTATGGAGATAATAATACAGCTACAATATACATTAGTTAAAGAAAAATTATCTTACTTCCCAGATGTGGCTGTCCAACCGTCTCCGCAGAATCTCATGGTCCATTGTGTAAGAAACGTTGTTCTTTTCATTTTCTTTTAGTTGTTTGACCTGGGCTAATAATCTGCTACAATTTACTGATAACGAAAAGCGCCCACCTTTTTCGTGTATTCTGTTCCATTTTAATTGCAAAAGAGTGATCCTGCCTTTCCGACTCTATTAAATCTTTTAATTGAGAGTTTTGAATTTGCAAATCTTGAACAGAACTCAAAGCAAAAGAGAGCTTCTCATTTAAATCGTCTTCATTTGGTGAACCGTCCAGGTTGATTGATAAATATACTAGGGTAAAAATCCATAAGGAAATGGCAAGGGCTGCCCATAATAAGAGAACTAGTGCTGCAGGAGACTTCATAGCAGAAATATTAATGTTACGAATTCATAAATGTTGGATACGCGAGGCGAGAATTTTGGGTGTTAATCATCCAACTGGATTGTTTGCTATTAGCACAGCTGGACCGACGGAAACTGTCTGAAACATCCGAACAATGTTAAGTTTTTATTCACATTAAATTATTTAATAAAGGCTTCCAATGGCAGAGTGTAATTGGAATTCCAGTCCCGTTCAAATATGCTGTTGATTTGGTCGACTAATGTGGATTTCTGTGAGGTATCATCGCTTCTGATGGCGATTCCTATGCCAGCAGTGTAGAGCCAATAATCAGCAGACCAGTTTGATGTTCCTAAAATGGGGTATATTTTTAATTTAATGGCAGCTCACCAACGTAGGCCTCTTTTTCAGTCGTCAAGTATTTATTATGGTAAACTCGTGCGTAAGGGATTTGTCCATATTGCATATCGGGAACTTGAATCATTCTAACTTCGATGGATCCCCATCTTACACAGTGGCCATCTAAAATTTGCGATAAAATATAAGTTGCATCACTCACTTTCATAATCACAAGGCAACTTGGAGCTAATATCCTGCAGAGATTTCATATACGTGAAAGCTGACGCATAGGTATGATTCCAATAGGAGAGCATGAACTGAACCTTGACTTTTCGATCAAACGCTGCTCGACGAATGGCGTCATCCAATGTGCCAAAGTAACTAAAAAAATAGTCACGGTTGTAAACGGACGTACAAGTTGTTATTTCCTGAATACAGCGTGCATGGCGCGTAATCCATTACAGCCAGGTTGACATATTTTTGTGCAGCATCTATCGCTTTTACCATAGCTGCCAGATCATCTTCTCGACCACATGATTGGAAACCAGGAGGGGAGACCTACGACAAGATTCATGAACCAGTTATCCCTACAGAAAAGTAGACAGCTTCATTTCCGTCCTTTTGGGGTACAGACGTAGGAGATCGCTCATTGGCCATAGCAGAGAATTGTGGATCCCACTGCTGCGGTACCTTAGCTCCTGGAGCACCCATTTGCCAATAGACCTCTAGGATTCGGCCAACGTCTTCTGCCAAACAGGGACAGTTGAAGGCTGCTATTCCCAGTTCTTTTACCTAAAAGATGATGAATTTTGTCAAGTTGTAAACTACCTGCGTCAAGGAACGCCAGTCGAAGTTTGCTGATCCAACGTAGAAATGCTTCTTATCAACGCTCCAAGTTTTGGTATGGAGAATTCCCCCGGGATACCATTGAGTAAAATCTAGTGACCTTATCTGGATGTTCCCTTTTCCATTTTTCTCCAAATCTGTCGTCTCTTTGTAACCTAAATAAATTGTTTATAATAATACAGGACGTCCTGCCTCCATCCTGATATGTTTGGGCAATCCTCACGTTGATACCTTTTTGTGCCGTCGAAAGCAAAGTATTATAGATAAGAGCGCCCTGCAAAAGAAAAAGGAATGATCTCTGGTGCAAATGTCTAACATCTGCGCTTGTTCCAGTTGGATCCACGGTATAATTATCACCAGTATCTTCTACCAACAGACTCCAGTAGTAGCTGCCGATTAGGATGTCCTGTTGAGCCACGTCTAAACAATTTTTTGGTGAAGTAATGGACCGAATTCACTCATTAATCTCATCCAACAATCTGTTGTTTTATTAAAAACTGTATATTCTGGACCGAATTTCAGTCCAGCTGGTATTGATTCACATATTACAAATCTAAAGAATAGCCAAATTAGAAAGTGGGCCTACTCGCAAGTATCTGTACATGATGCGCCTGTCGGCTGTGGACAAGTTGATGCATTTAGGCCATTGTAATTATTGTAAATATTATTATATGTATTATAATTCTGTGTTCCGGAACTCGAACAGTTCTGACTGTTCTGGTA
Source organism: Oscheius sp. DF5033 (assembly GCA_964036215.1). NCBI lineage: Eukaryota > Metazoa > Nematoda > Chromadorea > Rhabditida > Rhabditidae > Oscheius > Oscheius sp. DF5033. The sequence goes on from OZ038413.1 coordinate 6,759,698, forward strand.
ATAATTATTATTCGTTATAGGCTTATTATCTCTTCCAGTGAGATAAACCTAAACTTTACAGATACATAATTTAGTGAGGACCGACTCACGGTAAGCCAAATACCCGAAGTAAGAAGTATAGCAACTCCTGCTGTTAAAGCGTGGCTGAAGAAGGCGGCGGCAACCATCTTCTTATCAAGTAGCGTGTGAGTACAAGGAATAATCCACCAGATACGCCCAAAAGTGACAGCTGTAATCCGACTAGAACTACAGGGGAGGTGAATGGAAGAGGATTAAGAAGACACAAAATTCATGGACTCGGCTGGAAAGAATTGCAATATAGAGCGTTTAATCATTTATCTTTTTGTCTCTTTGCTGCCGCTTATCTGTACTAATACTCTTAAGGAGTAGCCCTTTCACCTTCCGGGAGCCTATAATCTCGTTCCCCATGCATCTAGAGCAGGATAAATAGTCGAGTGATCGGTATAAAACAAAGAATACGCTACAAGTGGGCAACTTCCTATTTTGTACACATCCATAAGTTTCCATGAAACCACACGCTGTTCCTTGCATATTCTCAACAATAGTTTGTGACTCTTATCATGTGCCCACGTGCGTCTGCCAATTCTTCCCAGAGATAAAAAAATATGATTCAAAGGTTCAGTCCAGCAGAAAAGAAATATTAAGGACGGAATACGACGATTGATGCAGGGGGAGGGTTGACGGCCGAGACCAGGTAAATACTAAAATCTTAGAAGAAGAAAGGGAAGCAAAGTTGAAAAGCAGCTTGTCGAGTGGAGCAGAAAAGCGTCCCCGGTTTCTAAGTTTTTCATTCTGAGTGTTCCATAGATTTCCAAACAAAAAGTTTTTGGAAAAACTATCAGGATCATAAGCAAATAGGCTATCTAATTATCTAAAGCGCTGTGGTGTCCGTCTGTCCGTCCGTCTGTCACCGCCGTAAGCGCGCCCCAAGCTAACATGCCCGCGCTTTTGAACGCCGCGCTAGACGCGGCGCAGCCTGCTGGTATTCTTTATAAATTCTTGCTCGCCACCATTTTAAGCCATTTTTGAAGAAGTTACAAAATGGTGCAATACTATGCGGCGATCCTGTCCGATCTGGCAACTCGAGCAACTTTGGCGCCGGTTAGTGTCAGGTTCGGCTCCGGAACAAAAGGCAAAAATTTTTCTTTGAGATTTCGCGGACTTCTTTATATTTTCTTGCTCGCCATCTTTTGCTGAGTATTTTTTCTTTAACCGCGACCATTTTCAGCCATTTTTGAAGAAGTTACAACATGGTGCAATGCTATGCGGCGATCCTGTCCGATCTGGCAACTCGAGCAACTTTGGCGCCGGTTAGTGTCAGGTTCGGCTCCGGAACACAGCGCAGAAATTTATCTGCAACTCCTTTCCTTTTTTTCTGCTTTTGATAAAAATTTCAATCATTCATTTATTTTAATGAACATGGTAAATTTGATATCAAGGACATGGTATTGCGATCAATGGATTTGATGGCGGACTAGAACCTTGAGACACAAGCTGAGAAAAAATTCTAAATTGGGATGTTTAGCATACGGAAATATTTACCTTCCCTCGAAGGACTGATTTCTTCGAACCACCATAATATTCGAACATTTCGGTAAAGCATCCACATCACCAAAGACCAGAACATCATCACTTGGAGAGGCGTATATCAGCGCGGCTCTAAGTTCGACATCTCCTCCAAATCCAAACGAGACTTGTCGTCCATCTATGGTGGACAATCTTCCAATAATTGATCTTCTTCCTAGGGTGGATCCATAGGAGTATTCAAAAGGTGTGGGAAAGGGATCTGCCAGTACTGAAAAGAATGTAATGCGATGGTCAAACTCAACCGGTCAGCGTCATGCAATGTGGCAGATCTCCGGTTTTCATCAAATCTCCAATAGTTCTTGGTGAGTACGCGGGACCCCCAGAAGACACTCTGTCAATTAGCTGAGAACCGAATTGTCCAAAAAATGTCGGGTACCTGCTCCACCTCCGCAAAAACTCCGACTAATGTTTGCCTGCTTATGTAGGTAATCTGCCAGAAGCCATCCAAATTAGGAAGTGAAATCATGGGTGGACAGACAGTTACAAACTGGAAATTCCACTGTCTCGACTAAAAATCAGTCTGTGTTGCTTCTGTCAACGTTTATTTGGGAGGATTAGCTGTTCGCAGCAATTTGAAGAAACATTAGCACACAGACGGAAAATATCTCCTGTTCAAGAAATCAACCTACGTCAGCTAGAGATCCAATAGTTCGAGAAGTTTTAGGATCCATTTGGTACATTACATTAGAAGTTAGTGGGATATTTGAGAAAAACTGCAAATAATCAATTTCTAAGAAGGAAAACTTACCCGTTCTCCTGCTGTCCTAACTGATAATATCACGTCTCTTAGTAGACTTTGAAAAGGATCACCACATAAAGTTGTATTCACTAGGAAAAATAGGAGTATAATTGCCATGCTGCACCAGTGATGCAAAGCGGGATCAATCGGGAATCTGTCCAGAACCGGACAGTTCGAGGTAATCCCGAAAGAAGTAACAGGTTGCCAAAAACAGCTATCATAACATTAGAACCGGATTTTTGACCTGTGCCACATATTTTAGGATTTGGCTCATTCTTTCGCTAATAGGACAAGTTTCTTAAGTTCTGGGTTAAGTCCTCGGAGAGCACGAGCAAATATGCAAATGAAGTGCGGTGGTTGGATTGCAATGTTTGACACTTTTCGAACCATGTGCCCCACTTCTTACTGCCTCCGTTAAATCGGTGTAATCTGTACAAGAATCCATTCCATCACCTTTGGATCGTGTGCTACAATGCGGGGGTCTTCCCTCGAGGCAACTGGATTTATTTGTGTACTGTTGTCGCAGAGCAACTGCGAACAAGCAGCTCAGCCGTGGACAACAAAAGCGGTCAAAAAGATTGGCCCCGTCTAAGCTGCACAGCTCTTCTGCTCTCCACCACCTTCTGGGCGTACCGCTCTCTAGGAAACGTGGTGTTCCCGTTTTTCCAATGTTCACAATTCATTGGATGAAGTGCTCCGTTTCCTATTGCATTGTATTGTCTTGATCTTTCCATCCTACTACTCCTAGTCACATTTTGAGCTCTGCTGTCTACAATTCGTACTATTTCAATGGTTCTCTTTGGCTAAAAAAGACTCGAGCATATCATTTTCATTGTTTACTTTTACTCGCTCTTCATATTTTTGGAATTGCAGTCAGTTGCAATAGCACTGGCCAGTGAGCGGGTCTTCTTTTTCTTTATGGCATCTGCTATGAAAGTAGTATCTTCCAGGTACTCCTTTACCACTTCCCGAAAGACTAGACTGTTGTGCTGGTCATACGCCTGTTTGTACAGTCTTTGTGCTCTGAAAAACGCCTAATTCGTTGGTATCCCGTTTCGTGTTCAAATGGACAGGAGGCTATTGCTGCTGCAGGCGCTCTTCCTGCAACAAGTTCTTGGCTCACCTACCCAGGCTGATGTCCGACGAGGGATTGTTCCTATCTTCTCAAGTAATCATAGTTAATTTTTTCGATAGTAGGCGATTTCAGATAGAGCCACTGATGAGCCGGTCACCTTCACATTTACCACACCAAATCCGAATAAACGAGTGGTCACCGAGTTTCCTGTCAAAGTGGAAACCAGCAACAAATTTCCCACATTACGACCGGACCCATATGATGGCCAAAACTCAGTTTGGGAGTCTCTTGTAGATATTCCTAAGATTGACATCTCCATGCCCATTATCAACCAGGCACAATATTTTGTAAGAATTCATTTCACACGATAAAGAGCGCTTTAGAGAGCCTTACAAAGCGCTGGACTTGCCAATCTGGCCACGAAAGAAGTGCCAAGTGCACCGAAGAAAGTTATTATTCCCGATTCGCCTATTCCTTCCTCCCCTAAAGTTGTCAACGTTCCTTCTGTTTTGACTCAAAATCTGCAATCTGAAACCCTGTGGAGAGGGTTGGAATCAGCCTGGGATAATGCTAAACATCGATTGTCGGATGCTGATGCTTTGACGGATTGGAGGAGGCTGTGGGAGAAATTGACAGGTACGCAAAAAATTTTGTGGGAGCCACATTTGCCTTGAGGCGTGCTTGACATGATCAACGAGCTGATACACCAGTCCAAAAACAGAAACGATTACCCAGGAAATAACAAACACGGAGGACAATGTTGACATAGACCGCCGCAGACGGTCAAGCGGTTCCTTCTGATCTATTTTTTGTAAACCCCTCCGTGAAATTCAATGCTCACCGCCAGCGGAAACCCCCCGGTTTTTTCTCGCACCAGCTAGCCCCAGTCCAGCTGTTTTAGTTTATATAAGCATCCCTAAACAACTCAACGCAATGGGATAATAGCATCCCGTGATCTAAAGAATAGGCTCTAATGCGTGCAGATGCAGCTTGGATTTTCCGGTTCAGAAACATCCAAATAAATTTTAGGAGTATTGGAACCATTTCTGATGGAAGTCGGTGAACGATTTGGCAAGGCCATAAATCGGGCAATGAGGCAACAAGCTGGAGTGACGTGGAAGGCTGAGGGTGCCAAGCAGAATTAGCACAGAGATTTTTAGTCTGTCCAATGTTCATCATTATTTTAACTTCACAACCACGTGTAGGAAGAGTCTCTTTCATGGTAGTCATATATTGTAAATATTCATATTGAATAACCCATGTCGTTAGATCTTGTGGATCACATTCATTAATAAATTATTATGAAGAGTAATTTCGGCCAATATCGGTGCAATATGCCTCTTCCTCTTCTTCTTTGACATATTTGCAAAAATGTTGAAAATTGATGTCCACCATGGTTATCCTTTAGCGCCTCCCGCAACTTGGCTGCAATAAACTTGTCACCAACAGAAAATGGCCTTGATCAAGCTGACTTTAACCAAAGTCTATGTTGGGTCTGCCCTTCTCTCTGTCAAAAACATAAATTCCCTGAAATAGAACACCACTATCCGGAATAGAGAATTAAAATTAGGCTCATTTCCCTTGTCCTCTCGCCGCTATTTAAACCTCAGTGCCTGCATATTGTCCTAGTCTTCCTGTACTTTTAATTAATGAGATTAATCAGATAAATGTACATCTGTGAAAAGAACTCAAGGGGTCTAGTTTTCTTGAATAAGGCTGTAATAACATTAGCTACAATGTAGACATCCAAGTTTTCCATTTAATACGATTTTCCGTTGAAAATGAAAACAAAATGAAGTGCCCAAATGGCAATTATCCAATTGTCTCCAGTTCGCCTTCTTCTTTCGCTTTAAGACCTGCAATCCTTGATCAGGAACATCTTTCAAAATGCTGTAAATTGAAGAAACGCAGTAAATTTTGTGACCGATGTCGAGAGATAAATTACTTGCAAAAAGGCAGCCTTTCACCAGATGTATTTATCTTTTACCCAATTTTCAAACAAATCTTAGTTTTTTTGAGTATGTAATTAGATCGTTTATAAATAGACCAAAAATCTGAAAATGTCCATTCAAAAGCGGTCTTCTGGGAATAGTAGACCCTGACCTCAGGGCGGATTTCACTATGCGCATACCAGAGACCCAGACCAAAAACCTTTTCCATCTCCCCATTTTCCTATTAATTTTATTAACATTGAAAGGATAAATAGGCTTCTCAATTGGTCCATTGTTCATCTTCAAGATCACTAGACGTGATCAGTATACTCTACTACCTCGAGGGAACCATCTCACATTGTCAAATCCTTCCTGCTTCCCAAAACAACTCCATGAAGTCACTCTCTTATCCCTTCGCCATCACTCAAATTTGACCATTTTGCTCCGATCTTCAGGGATGTCTCAAACTAGCTGGGGGACTTCCTTCCACTTGAGTCAAGTGTCCTAATTGTATAAAACTTTTGCCTCCCACGTATGGCTCCTTACACAACTTCCTACTTTTTTTTCTTTAAAGCAGCAGGCAATAATTTAATTATCACTCATTTACTTGCAAGCAGCTTTTAATCGCTCAGATCCAGCTGCTTGGATCTACCCTTCTTCTCTTTTATTTTTCTGTTTATAACACATGAAAGGGTAATTATGTCTGGTCATTATTGGGAAGACAATCATCAAATGCAACTTTTTTTTGTCCCTTAGTCGTTGTTTGGCCCCTGTGGCCTTTACCGCTCAGCCACGGTTCAATAAGCTGCATGCTTGACAGGTACCCCGGGTAATTTGAATTTCCTCATTTTTTTCTTAAACCTTGATCACAACTTTGTTCGTAATTCTATAAACTGTTTCAAGGAAAGTATAAGCTCCCCGCCGGCGCTAACGGCCCCTTCAGAAACTGCGCTAGACTGGTAAGAAGTGCTCGTTTCAGAGACGTCCGTTATTAGCCGGCGCTTTCATCTCACATTGGTCAACTGTTTAAACCCAGACGTAAATTAGGATATATCCTATCTGCACTTCCTCCTTAAATAAGATCTAAGACATAAAAAACAGGAAGATGTGAAGGATGTTACTTATGCAACTGCCCTAATCTAACACTTTTCTTCCTAGTGCTGCAAGACTTTGTCTGCCCTAATTGGCCTCGCTAATCGAAACGTCTTGTAGTTCTTCCCACGTTATGACGTTCTGGACTCTTACTGTCATTAAATGGCTTAATTTGTAAGATTACTCGGATCACATTTCAAGAAAAGATATTCTCAGTTTTCCCTCCTTTAGACCATATGGAGCAGTATAATGTTTATCTTAACGAAGTCTGTTGTCCTCCAGATGCGACCGCCTCCTCCTTCTCTACCACACCGGAGTGTGCGTGTCTGTTTGCCCATACTTCATCATAAATCCCTGCCAGTTTTTCAATTAAACCTAAAGAGATGGACCCCTGTTTTTTTCATAAATTTTCTGGCAGCTTCATAGCACCACGTACTTTTTCCTTTTTAAAAATTATTTCACTTTTTTTCTTAACGAGACTCGTAGAAAAACACACGTCCACGTAAATTCAATAACTTTTTAGGAAACTGATTGGAATCATAGGCAGGAAGTTGCCTAACAACAAAAATAAAACTTCCTTTCTCTTTTCCTGTTTATGTTTCCCTTTTTTTCTGCTAAAAGTTCTTCGTTTGTAACCCCTAGAAACTCTAATTCATTTTCTGTTCTAAACTAGTCGCCCCACGCGATGCGTAATTCAAGTATGACAGCATCAAATATCCATATTATTAGGCTGTATCTTGTCCTATTAACCTTTGTATTCTCGGTGTGTTTTTGTTAAAAATGCCTAAGGCTCTTCCGCAATCTAAGCGCTTCTCTGAATTAGCAACAACCCTAAGCCCCTACAAATAAACCTATCAAAGACAAAAGGATATAGGCCGACGTGTCAAATTTGTTGTTATTTTTGGTCCTTTCCCTTGTCCTCAATATGTGCTAATGATGCCGCCTTTAGAGTCATTTTTCCGCTTGACGCTTGTCCATTGTTAATCCAAAGATTTGGCTGTGCCACCTTGATACACAAACGCCTCTGTTTTCCAGTTTTTTTTTCACTCAATCATTATAAAACCTATCTGCCTTTCCTGTTTATGACTAAGCTTGTCAAAATCATAGAGCAAAGTTAAAATTCCGCTACATTACACCCACCCCCAAAGTCTCCTTAGATTTTTCCTTGAAATGTGTCAGTTGCATTATTCTCCAACTTACTTCCGTATCTTTAATCCTTATACTTTTTAGACGATGGAAGGAGATTTGGATTATGATTATGACAACAATGAGACGTATTGCCGTTATATGGTAACAAATTACCGACAATCCTGACCGCCTTTTTAGGGAACAGAGCACATTGAGGTGAAGATCTACCTAATTGGAGTTTTTGCCACATTCATCGCAATTCTCTCTATAATTTTTAATGGATTCTTCACCGTAGTGTTTATCCTTAACCAGTCCGTTAGGTAATTCCTCGTTTCCTCGAAAACAACCCAAAAATTCAGGCGATCATCCGTGTACTACTTTGGAATTCTGGCAATAATAGATGCGATCATGGCTTTTAACTATCTGGCCGTGATGTCATTACCCGTACGTTACCAATATTTTTTCTTAGACCAATTTGCTATTTCACAAATTCTAGAGTTAACTAGTTTAATTCCAGGTGTATATGGATTATTATCATAATTTACCAATGTACCGTCTATTCTTGTCATATTTTCGTGTAGTACTGACAGAAAGTAATTGCGCCATGTTTGCATCAATGCTACTCATCGTATTGGCAACTACGGAACGTCTTCTAAGGACTTTTGAAGGCAAAGGATTTCTTCAGTGTCGAAAGTACAGATCCCCTTAAAGGACAGATATCTTACACCTTTGTAGATTTCTTGAAAAACATCGTCCTTCAATTTGTGCTTTCTGCATTATCCTTGCCGTGGCGTACAAGCTCTGTATGTACTGGGAAATAGACGTCCTCTACAAGCCGACATGCGAAGAAGGCTGGGGGTGAGTAGTCAATCATGAGATAATATTGCGCTAGTTATGATGCCTAGCTCCGACTCCCTAAGGAACAGTTTGTATTAAAACGACACTAGGCAACAGCATGCAGTCTCGTTATCCATGACAGATGTCGTTTGTCGCAAAAATGTGCATTGAATGCCTATCATGGACTTTGTTCTGCCAGCTATGGGAATATTTTCAGGCAATATGAGATTGTTGCTGGGCCTCTTGTCAAACATGAGGGATATCGTTTCTGGTGGATGTTCTTAACCCGAAATTTCTTGGATCGTATCTTGCCCTTTTTCGCTTTGGTTGCTATGAATTACATAATTATCAAGGCGCTGAAAAAGGAATACGTTCGGCAAGGATCAAAGCAGCGAATAAACGGCATGTCCACAAAAACAAATCGTAGCAGTTTACGGGACGCTACCAGGGCTCTGATTGGAGTGGTATCAATGTACATCATGTCTCAATTCCTCCAGGTATTATCAGATATTTGCGCCTAATAAAAATTTAGGTTCTACTAACATTTTGGGAGACAATTGATCGTCCGAGCCTGGAAGTGGAATTAGATGTCTTGTACTCATATTTAAATGACATCGTCAGTATTTTAACCCTCTTGTCAAGCTGTCTGCGATTCCCAGTCTATTGTGCATGTAACCGACTAATTTACACGGCTTCGAAGCAAACTCTTACTCAATTCAGAAGAATGGCAAAAAAGGATGTGCACAGTAGTACAGGTACAGTACTCCTAAAACTAAAAGAGGTGTTTTATTTAGATTATTCGGTAATTGCGGACAATACAAAGCAGGAGACGCCTACGTCTGACGTGGTTATCAACGGAAATCACGTAATGGGTGTAATCTATGACGAGAAACTTCAGGAATGGAAATTATAAAAAGTCAACAAACAGATATTGTCACGGGTGTATGCTCATTTTCTCATGCATGTGGATTATCGAAATAAAAATGATTCCTACCATTTTGGAGAAACAACCGAGATAGTCCTTTGATCGACTCTTCTGTTTTTTCTATCTCGTAACACAACTTTACGACCATTAGAAGTAGAATGGGAGCTATACACAGCAATGCTATGCAACAGAGGAAATGAGCAGCATATTTGTCTTTCCTTCTGGCAGAATTGTTTTCATCTTGAACTTGTGCTTTAATATTGTGGAAGAGATCTTCAGCAGATTCCGGACTGTGGAAGGAACCGTGATATCTGACTGTCTCCGGTTTTAATTGATCATAAAATTCTATAGGTCCTGAAGCGATCCCCTATAGAAAGTTGGCAGTTGCTTACCATCAAATTGCCAATCCAGCACTCGTATGGAAAACCTCTCTTTATATTGTTTTAAATGAAGTCTAGGCAAGATACTTGAACTTCCATTAAGCGGCTGATCTATCTCGTCAGTTTGCAAATTCTGAAATACCCAAAAATTATTCACGGCAATTATCGTACCCCAAGATTGATCATAAGATCCGCATCAGCGCAATTACAGTGGTCTAGTACATACAAAATAAACGAAAAGACTTTCCGCAATCTTGCAGCATCCGCTTCATCCTTTAAAATACAGCTAATAAATTCCATTGGCCCTTGTTCTGGGTAAATGTATACCCGAATTACATTCTGCAATTTTGCATTAGAACCGTGGGATGTAATACTCCAAATTGTCGCTGGACATCAATCTTTATTATTTTTTCGTGTTCTAACATATATGAAGCTTCTCTTCGATATCTGGAGAAAGTTTGAGATAATAAAGAAAATATCCATACCGTTCAAAACTTAACATATGTAATTTTTCTATAATAGTCATATCAATAAGGATAAATTGTATATCATCGACAGAAGGAGCAGCTGGAGGAATATATTCTGGCTCATCAGCAAATTCTGCATTGGGCTCTTTTTCAAATACCCAGGCAACAATTGTCCGACTTCTATTGGCGCATCGAAATCTTATGGAACTGTCAGGATTTCTGAATGCAGTTCTCTAGTAGAAATGATAGACATACTCGGAGTTGTTGGTGCTGGGACGTCGGAGGAAGCTCATTAGACAAAGAGCTGGAGTGATGCACCTAAACAAAAAGTAAATGACCAAATGGAAGTAGAAAATCTTCTTTCAGAGATTCACATGACTCTAATCTAATTCATATTTGACACGGATCTTAGGTAAAAACACGTATTACTCTTACAGTAAGACATAGGTCAATTTAACGACCAACTATATATCAAAATTTTGTTTAAATCTGAATCAATGGAAACGTTACTAGGGGTCTCTAAGACAATGAAATTAACGACTGACGGCTGAGAGATGGAAAATGGAAATGGGTCCTTGACATCATACGGACGACAAAAAAGGATAAGTAGACCGAAAAGCTTTTAAAGCAGCCACCATTTTACTGAGAAAGGTTGCTATAAACCTAAAATTTAGTTGCAGAAAGATCGGCTCATCATGACGTCCCAGACGTAATTGTCGGTTAGTCCGGACATTTGGATAAGCCACACACACACATCTATACAAAAAAAAGTTTATATATTCATTGAGATTTAAAGGAAAAAAAACACCACTCGTAGAGATTAATCGAACCATGCACATTCCTCTATTTGAACGTTTCCGGCTGAAACGGTTTCATTTTAAATGTCAACTTCACCGCATAATCTGTCAATGAAAGGGTAACGAGAATTCCGACCTCGTGAGAAGAACAAAGAGCTCTCTATAGTAAAGATTTAGCCCCCACATTTTCCGAGAAAAACATGCCTGTTTTGTCTATGAGATCAAGTTCCATCTCTGGTTCGAATGCTGCCATTGCGGGTGGATTAGGGCTCTCGACCAAAGTAGACGCAGTATCTCGGTTATTTCCAGGAGTAACCTGACTAATTTTTAAATTTAAAAATGAACGTTACCTGGATCATCATTCCCATTCTGGCAAATGCTCCCAATTGCGCCATGCCTATACCAAGGCCTTTGTTGATGTTAATCTTCTGTGCCATCTATGAATCTCATTTTTTATGAAGTAGATCCCATACCTGTATCATTTTAGCTGCTGCTTGTTTCGCTTTTCCCATTTGACGACCCCAATAATGAACATGGTGGATGGCATTCGTACCCACGATATCCACAGAAATAGTCACTAATGTAACTCCAACCACAATGAATATTACAAGGCCAGGAACTGCTATGGGTGGGCTACAAAATTTTCAGTGTCGTTGTAGAGCAAACTTACTCAATGTCGCCGAAACCGATAGTAAAAATGGTAATAGCACAATAATATACGCTGTCAAATAGGCTCATTGTACTCACAAGATGTATCCAAATGCCTCCAATTAAAGGGTAGAGAACATTCATGGTTAGCAACGCGACGGTCAACGCTGTCACATTCTAAGGGACTATAGCCAAAAAAAATACAAAGACGAACCTCCTGGAGGAGCTTATAGATTGCATTGCAGAAGAATCTCCCAAGATCAGACATCGTCACAAGAGCCAAGGGAATGCCCACGATCCCATAAATTATTAAAAACATTCGACCATAAAAGGTTAAAGGTGTGGTCAGTCCAAATCCTGGCAAATGATAATTGCCAGCGGCGCACCTACCAACGGGCACCATGGTTGTAGCCGTGAGGAGAACAGCCTGATCCATTGACCACAAATGACGATAATTGCCATTTCTATATACTAAACTGTCGAAATAATTTAAAGATATCTGAATACAAGTTCTTTATAGTTCTGGGCATTACTGGGTTGTCATACAGCTCAAAAAGTCTTTGTGTATGTTGGTCCAAAAGAGCAGACAACGAGGAATTTAATGTCTCCTCATCTTCAATGGATTCTGTCAACATGCCTGCTTCTATAACAAATTGTTCCACCATTTTGTGATAGTTCCTTTCGGTTTTAGCCTTTACAAATTCCTAGAATAAAAGTAAAAAAAAAGAAACTTGGCCAGCCTCATGATCCTCTTCCAAATAAATGAATATCACAGCGCCCAGAAAGATGTAGAAGCAACAGAAGAAGACAAGAAATGCATGCAGACCCGTTTGCCTACGTCATTCTATTAAATTGCCCTTCTATTTACCGGAATATCCTGGTCAAAATCCCGCATTTAGAAGATTTCCGTTTGGCTACCGGGGGACCAGCCATTAAAGAAGCGATACCAGGTTTTCTGCGCATTATCTGAAGAGTTACGATAATTGGAATTTTATCTTTAGGACAAAAAAGATCTACTTAAGTGGGTAATATAGATGTCATAGCTGACAACCTGGAAACAGCAGGAGATGAAAGAAAAAATGATTGAGGAGACACGGGAAGAAGAAGGAACTATGGGATTCTATGCATCTCTGAAGAATGGAGTTAAGGCTTCATTACTTGGAAACATCTGACAGGACACATTGTTGTCTGTGGAAGCGCACAATATTATATTATTCCTGGGCATTTTCATTTGATTGCTAGGATGTTTCATTTAATTTAAAGCTTTATTAATATTTGAGATATGCGTGGTAACATAAATATATCACAGGCAATTTGAGTCACAGTTGGTTTTTTACACGCTGCTGTCGTCGTCAACTACTACAAATGGACGACAATGCTTCCGATCACAGGCACTTCTTTCTAGAGTTGTTCTCCATCTGAGAAATAGTCCATATATGATCGATTGAGTGGCCGCAACCTTTGCTGTTCAATATATTCCCTTTTACTGGTACAGCAGCTGTCGTTGGCACCACGATTTGATAATAACAGATAACTGGAGAGGATAGACAATATCAAGGCGATAGTGAACATTGTCGACGCCAACATATGCGTATAGCAGGCCATCCCCAATTTAAACTGAAAATTCTGTCTTTGTGGCATTGCACCCGTCCACCTTGACTTCTACAGCGATTTCTGTCGGTTTGCCATCCCCTAAAATAAATAAAACATCCGCAAGAACGGAACATGCGCCTAAATATGATTTCCATTTAAATAAGCAGCAAAAACTCACATGTCATAAAGGTAGCGACAATGTACATAAGTGAATTTGGAGGAAAACATGGTGAGCATGCTCCAATAACAATAGAGATCAATCCGAAAATAAATACAAAAACAGCGAAGAAGACAACCGCTTTGTGATGAGCTGGAAATTGTTAATAAAAACATGGGCGAACAACTTACGGAGAAATCTATGGAGCATGAGCTCCTTGCTAACATCATCGCCATTATCCAGTGCTGATCGCAGGACATGAGCTGCAGATGGTTCGAACTTGTTGACACACGTTTCCCCTGTGTTTTTATTTAAATAAAAATGCATTGGGTACCTTCATTAGCTTGGTCGATCCTGTCTAGTGGAATTATCCTTTCATCACTGAAGGTAGTTACCACGCAATCCCACCATATTCCATGTTGATGTGTCTGATATCCGTTTGGTATTTCCATAATCTGAATACTTCCATTGTGATCCCGTTAATGGCTAATTTTCGCGCAGAGTGCAATAGTGTTGGTGACATTTTTTATGTCCTGACATGTTGTAAACACGATGGACTTATCGAAATTGCTCAAAACGTTCCCAAGAGGCTTATTGCGCTGCTAGCTTTAAACGATCATGACCTTAGCTCAAGTGGTGAAGCTGTCTGACAGCTGATTGCGGCAGTAAACGAACACCAAGACCAAAAAACTTCTGGAACCAACCTGCCATAACGGAGAAAATAAGGCAAAAGCTGTAAGAAGAAAACCAGCAACAATGAATAAAATAGACCCGATAAGTAGAAATTTATAGCGAAAAAATGCCATCCTGAAAATAAACATAATATATTTGTGGCTTGTGGAGTTCGTGAGGGGTCATCAATCAACTTGGATTAAATGTTGCACATGACTGACAAGGATGCAATGAGAGTTCTAACAGATCCCCCATGTTTTATGGCTATTTGTTCATGACTAATAGTTTTTAGCTGACCCTTACCGTAGTTTCATTAAAATTGAGGGTGAAACACAACGCATAATAGGGGAGAAACTTCACACACGTATATTCTGGACACACACGCGGACAACTTGCAGATGTTAATTAACTACTTAACGCCAGGAGCACCTAGTTTTTCGGTCACGTGGTAAAATGGTCGAAGTTCTGAGACACTCGCTGTTTAAAGGGCTTAAGTACCATTTTTTAAAGATTATTAATCAAAAAGTAATTGTCAACGTGTCGCAGAACAGGAGAAAAGGTGTGAAACAGATGAAATGCCGCAAATCCGTTTAGTTTAAACTAATATTAAAAGCGGAAATCGAAAGATAAATGGCTGTCAGCCGGCTCTACCCCATTTTTCATACCCGACCATTACGACCTCTACCAGAATTGGAACAAATTTGACCTAAAAAAATCATAAAACAAGAGAATGAAGTCCAAATGAGAGTAGGCGACAGAACAATTGAAGTGAAAAAGTCCTTTTGAGGTTTAGCGGCCACTTATGGGAAAAGCTAAGAATTCTATCCTGACAGATTGAGGCATTCATAGCGAATGCGTTTGAAAAAGGAGCTTGCCGCCATCTGTTATTGCCGTTTTTGTTGTGATTAAAATTTGTAGGGGAGGGAACAAGATTTCTGGAAGTTGTCATCCTACGCCGAAAGTCATATCCAAGGGAAAATAAATCTATGTTGTTGTCTGGGATTGTTTAGGCTTCTTTTTGGTCTGTTCCAGACTGTGCTACAATCCTTTTAAGATGTCAAAAACCCTGAAGCCTACTCCGCATCCAGCTGGTATTTTATAACATATTTGGCAATAAAAATTCGAACTAAAATGCCGTGCACGGGTGCAAATAGTTGTGTCAAATACGTCACAAAGGTTTTTTGATTGGCTTAGTCCAAGTCTGAAGATTTTGGCGTGGGAGCGGAGGCAGAAGAAATACGGAAAAAACTTATGCTGAAATTAGAGAAACGGTCAAATATTCCAGCGGATAATCCAAATAAACAAAAAGATCGAGACTTTTGGTTTAATTAAGCGAGGGAGGAGGAAAACTGAAGGATCCTGGATGGATTGCAGCCTTTTGGAAGGCAATAAACTATGGCCGATTGAGAATGTTGCATAGAAACAAGGACAAAAACGATCCCATAGCGAGTAGAGCAATCGAAAATGGCCGACAAGAATGTGGAAATGAGATTTATGGACTATGCCGTGAATTTGAGTGTGTTCCCTTCTCTCTCTAATGCTAATGCACTTTACAACAAAATCAACTCTGGGGTATACTTAAAAGAACCAAAGTGGTACAGATAATTGTATTATTATTGAAAAAAAAACACATAGGAAGAAGTGGGACTCACTTCATTTACAAAGTCGAAAACTCCAGAGATGGACGATCACTACTTTTCTCAATTTGCCCAATTGAGTCAGCTCCTCGTCACCGCAAAACGCATAATTGCAGCAAAGCCATATTAAAGACCGTCTGGGGATGCGTGGAATTAACAGATCGTTTTAGTAGATTTGCCCGCCTCCTGAGGAGAACTCGCGTGTGGTTTTGGTGTAAAGTGCAGTTACTGAGCATCTGCTGGCGTACCAATTACTTTCCGACATGCTACCTCACATTGAGGGTGGTACACCGCGACCTTTTCAAAGTCATCGTTTGCTTAGGATAAAAAATGTAGACGCAATACGGTTATACTTTAAATCGTCTCTCACGCCGAATTTTTCCTCAGAAATACGCGCGATTTTTGGTATTCCTATTTAATTTGGGTACGGAGCATCCACTGGTGTAAACCGTTTATCAATCAGGTCTTCAATGTCGGACTATTCAGAGAAATTTAGAATGAAAATGAGCTAAATTCTCGGGAAAAGACGACAAAAATTAATGTGAAAACAGTACCTGGGCTCTTGCAACTGAATAGGCGGCACAGGATGTACCGGGAATGTGGGATGAAGACCGGTTATAGGAAAAGAAGACTGTGCTGAAGGAGCCAGTGATTTCATTATGCATGGATTAGACCACTGGGTGCTGATTTCCATTTGGCATCTGTCTATTTCCGCTTGGTCTCTGTCTTGCCCACCTATTCGTTCTTTTCACTATGCATAAGGAACGAACATGTCTCACCTAAAAAATCGACTAATGCCCGTCGTTTTCGGATTCTTGGAAGGTTGTGGCTTAGCTTCATTTTGTACCGAGGATGACTTATCTTGAACAATTCGGACACACGCGCGTCTTATGTGAAATATCCCCGTTTAGTTACAGACATGTGGCTGATATTTTCTGTGTCTCAATTAAGTTCGTTTATAGCTTGCTCAAGTGGTAAATAAAATAAATAAATACAAATACCTTCGTAGCAGTGGTATCAATTTCAGGTCGAGATCATATTTTCCCATTGCACACAGAAAAGAACGCCAAGAGGTTGCCGAATTAAACCCAACTGTGTATAATAAATTACCTGTCATACACGATCATTATTTTCTGATCATAACTATCTTACCATTTTAGGCAAACAGTACCCATAAAACTTATTTTATCGTTCAATTTCCTGTGAAATCCGTCAGTTGACATTTATCAGAGATATTGCCGATATATTTACCACATAACCATGCAGATTCGCTGTAATTTCACTTGTAACTTCGAATATTTCCAGATAATTTGCCGATATGCCGCACAGATGTTTCCACAAGTTATAGTAGAATCAGCGTTCTTCGTAGGACCCGCGTCTGGCATTTTGCCAAGCAGGCCAACTCCACCATTCTTACCCGATATCCATTTCAAGATAATTCGCTTTTCTATCCATTTGTTGCCATTATCGGCTACTTTTTCGTTTAAAACGGAAATTAACATTATATTCTCCTTTTTTTCCCAACTATTCCAACGTAGATGATGGCTGTTGTCAGGTTTTTCATAGCTCTTACATCGAAAATTCCTTTTCTCCTCTTTCGCACCCTCAAATTCCTGAAAAATAATTGTTTATTTGACTTTTTAGATGAGTCATATGAGTAATGAAGAGTTCTTGCAACAATTAGGATATTTGTACATGCAAGCAAGGGACAAAGGTCCGAAATCAGTGTACGTCTATATGAAACCATGTGAGTTGAACAAATCCGTAATTTTTACATGCAAACATTTAGATGATGGAAGAACTAAACCTTTGCCCCGTGACCAAACTGAACAAGGAGATGAAATCCATGGACTATTTCGAGCAAAATGGGGAAATAAACGGATAAGCACAGTGGTACGTGTTTTCCTTTATATTTTCCGTTTTATAGCCACAAAATCAACTAAATGATTTTTTTCAGGTAAAAGCAAAAGATGTGAACAAGTTTCACCATGCTTACGTCGGAGTTCTGCGTACAAACCTGGCCAATTTGCAAAAAGCAAAGGATGAAAAGGCTCCCCAAGCTTCCTAACAGCTGGTACACTTTCATTATTTATTTTCAAGCTATTTTCATGTTGTGATGACTTTTGATATAAAGTATTATGCCAACTCTACGCTGAAGTTAATCAAAATTGAATGAAAAATGACTAGAAATGCAAATATTTCTCTTAGAATTCTTTATTCCAACAGGTATTTATATTGAGCGGAAAAAGTGATATCAACAAGACATTTTAATTACATCGGGGGGAATTATAAAAGCTCGTTAGAGACCCACCAAGAAAGCGAAAAACTTTTTGTGTGAAATATGTTCGTGTTGCGATTATGCTACAAGATACGGTGCTGACCAGAAAATGCCAACGGTTGAAGCAAAAATAAATATTGTAAAGATATAAAGACACAATCGGTCGACAACCATCGCAGCGAATTTCCAATTCTGTGCTCCTTGCTCCTCTCGATCTGTCTCTACCATGTGTTTCGTTATCACCTAAAAAGATCTTGTTACATAGCCGAGGCGAAAGTTTAACACCTTCAGCTCATGATATATCCTTTGTAATATGAGAAGTGTTGCCTGTTGTGCGATATCAACAGGAGCTGCCACTTGAGAATGCGGTGCTCCTAGAGGTCCTAGCCCGTTAATTAAGCCCGTTGACGACATATAATGGTGGAGCCTTCTTTCCAAATCGAGGGAATTTGACCTGAATACCCGTTTTAAATAAAAATGTAAAGGATACGATACCTGCTTGGACTGGCTTCACTTTCTTTAATATTTCTAATAAGGGATTCTGAATGACGTTTAGGTTTTGAACAGAATAAGGAGGGTAAGGAGGCATAAGTTAGCTTAACTCCAGGACGCTCCATCCTAAGTGCCCATGGGAACCAGAAGAGTAGGAGTGAACGCATCTATAGTTCAGTAAGACTGAAAAGAAGCCTGACTCTTACCATGGGACTCATTTCATGGGTGTCTGGGGTACGGAAGTGAAGATTCAGAACATATACAGTGAATACGGTAGAGGCAGTTACCACAATCATACAACAAGTGAAGAAAATACCTAGAAATATCTTTTTTAATAGAGAGATACACACTTACCCAAAAGTGGAACGGCTTCAGATGTTGGCGGAGACATATCGGACACCAGCGATAAGAAGAAACAAATAGACAGCAAGACCGTAATTTCTACAAGGTGAATTATTATCAAATAACGAATACGCCTTACGCAGAGTAATTTTCTCCCCAGCATCTGGTGGTAACGTGAATCCCAGGAGCGTCATTAATGTTGTTAGAATACAAGGCATAATGAGATTAAATCCATAATACAATGTCCTCCTTCGCATGTGCAGATAAAATGTCAAATCCGGGTAAGGTTCTGTAGCAATTGAGAAAGTTTAAAATGAAAACAAACCTGGACAGCAGTCATAATATTTGACGTTGCGGGAGACAGTTGTCACTGAAATCATCAAAATGTTCTAATGGATGGTGGGGAACATACGTGGCAGGGCCCATTCACCATTGGGAAGATATTCCGAGATATCGAAGCCTCCTTTGGCTGGTTGGAGGTCCAGCTTGTTTCCGTCATAGGTCCAAGAACCAAACTAAACTGATTTAAAACAGAAGACAGGCAAAGGTTACTTTGAAGAAACAGCGCTGTTCATCGAAGGGAAACCACTGGATGTCTATTTTACAAGAGATCTGAAGGAATTGTCCACTAATGAGGAAAAAATCACTTTGAAAATTCCTGGTGGAATCCAGTGGACGTCTCCAGAATTATATACTACCATATTTGTTGGATAGGTGGAGTCAAAATTGGTATCGACACTGAAACCCGCATAAAAGAAAAAAACACAGGACGCACCTATTGTACAGTAGGACATCTGGTTTCCAGATTTTACCAGCAGGAAAGCGGACATCCGTTATATTACCATATTCGCTGATATCCCAGGCAAGTTTATAGTCATTCCATGTCTGTAAAGGATCAGATTTTCAGATAGAGTTTCTCCTTACGTAATCTAACCAGGCATTGACAAAAACTATTTGATTTTTTTCGTCAACATCGATCAACTGTTGTAAAGAGACCTGAAAACCAAATTTTTAAAGAAAGACAACTACCTACCTTGAGATATACTGTAACAGGATTGGAATGATTCGCCACTGGGCGTTCTAAATTGTTGTAGTCGCGCATAAGATCTTCGTAGAGTCTTCTCTCGTGGTAAGAAGCAAGCGCGCCGTGGAGCGCGAAACACGACAGCGCTATTGACAAAAGCCGACCTATCATCCCACATCACACACCATCAGAATTTTTTATCCTTGGGGAAACGAAGAACAAGTGGGTTGCCTAAAAATGAACAAAATAATTTTTGATCTGGAAAAATAATATGACGATGGAGATGCACATATGTAGGATGTTAATTATAAGTGCGAAAACCCTCAACGAGTTTCACACAATGGAAGAAAAGTATGTAGGGAACGGCAGCCCGTCGCCAAACAATTGATGCTCCCCCAGGGATTGGCGACGAGCCTTTGGATACAGACAGGTGGCTCTTCTTAATTCTTTTCTGGTGACACCTTACTGACAACCTGCACTTTTTTTACAATCTAGAGTAAAGAATAATAAGAAACAAGAAGCAAAATGCACAGACGCTGAATTGAGTCACGTCGAGTCCCACTGATCCTTGTGAGAACCCGCGTGCAGTAGAGGTGGGCACCTTAGTCAAGTGGCTAAGGATTGTTTGGGTTATTCTAGTGGGGAAGTTGTTGGCAGAAAAAGATAGTAGTTATGAAATATTGCCTACTGTAGGCGGACTATTTATATTTTGTAGTAAAGTTACTCTTTGAAAGAGTATCGATGGCAAAAGGTAAAAGTTGGCCTTTCAGTCTCAAGGAAAAATGATCCAGCGTAGTACAAAGAACGGACGAAGCTGGACGTGTCTGCGCTTGGCAAGCGGCGACTGCAGTGTGTTGGTCAGGTGGTGGAGGTGGTGTAGTACAGCACGCAGGACAAGTTCAACTACTTCTACATAATGGGAAGAAAAGCTGAGAGGACAAATGGATGCCAGTGAAAGAGATGGACACCTGTGGTGTCGGTAAATCAGTGGAACGTTGAAAACAAATCCACCCCCAGTGGTAGGCAAGGCTAGGCACCTGAGGTGGCATGATTGATTGTCGGTGGCTCAATCAGTCGTTTTTGTAAGGCTTGGATGCTTTATGGTCGATGAGAGTTGGCTGCAACATAAGATAGAGGGGCCAGACTGAGTCTGGAAGTATTTTGATGGTAAAAAATTGGATGTCATAGTTTTAATGACATTTTTTGATGGTTTTAAACGGCTCTGATACTGTAATCCGTTGGAAATCTGCGGTAATCCTGGACAATCCTAGGGATACCAGAAATAAACAAAACAAAATGGATAGGTATGTTAAAACGGTCTATGACATTTTTCCAGTGCCAAAGCGATGTTGCAATGCCGGCTGGACTAACAAAAAAATGTCCCGTCTTCATAAAAATTTATCGAGATAGAGTCGGAGTCTTTGTGCACTCCAGCTGATCTACCTGGACACAAGTTACTCACGGATTGGCGAGAATATGAAGGGAGCGGTGTATCGAGTTTCCGAATATCTCAGCCAATGCTTCTAATCCAATCTGCGCAGACAAATAGAAGACAATCACCCCGCAGGAGATGGAACGGCACCGTAGGACGACAACTCAGCCTACCCAATTTACCCCCACCCCACACAGCTGCAAAAGAGATGCTCGATGGTCTGAAGTGAATTTCAGGCTGTGTGTGTGGGCTCTTCTCTCTCTCTCTCAATCTACTAGCAATTTAAGGGTGTGCCACTGGGTGCAGGGGGTGGCGAAGCTGTAAGAGCGAGATAACACATGTAATGTGGCTCATTGACGGGGAATTATGAGGGCCATCCGACGAACCGCAAACAGCTGCCACTGGGAAGGAACACGAGTAGATTTTGAAGAATTTATGACAGAAGGAACCATTGTAATACAAATGTTGGCACCTCTGTTGCACTATTTTAGGAGAGAGAATAACCCGTAAAGGAACCTAAAATGTCGCCGCTGGATCATCTGCCATACCAATGAATTACTAACTAACTAATTTAAACAAAGGACCATACTCGTTATTCTACTTCCTTCTGATCTTTTCTAATATTCACAACACATGTAACAACATCTGATCGGAGAAATCTGATCCATTTCACATAAAATGATGTAGTACTAACAATTTATTTAATATTTCCCGTATTTTAAGCAACCAGGTAAGGAGCCCTGATGGCAATAATGATAGAGGTAGCACTAAGCAAAAGTGTAAAAGAGATCAGGCCGAGACGATCCACTATCATGGCAGCAAATCTCCATTCGAAGGCAATCCGATGCTCTTCTTGACTGTCGTCGTCATGTTCACGGATCATCTGAACGTTGTGCACACTGTGTATTACCTTTGTTACCTTCACATGATCATATATTTTCTGTAATACTTTCAACCGTTCAAAATTCTTCTTATCCGTATCTTTGGACATTTGCATCTGGACCATGGAACGGTCAAAGCTGTCTTTTAGAGCATCGTCGACTGATTTGAACATATTTTGTTGCGCTCCATGGGTCTACACAAGCCTTATTTTAATCAGAAGCGGAACTTACGTCAAAAGTAAATACATCTCTGGAACTTTCATCTTTTCGATGAACCCAAAGATGTTTCAATGTCTTCAGGTTATTCTCTCTTCTGGGAAGTTTCATCCTCAGCAGCCATGCTCCCCAATTTAATAGAAAGTACCGCCACTAAATAAAGAATTCAAAAAAGCAGGGAGCCTTACCCAGAAGCCCATCCTCCGAGCGCCTTGATCACTTCTGTAATGGTACCGGTTGACATAGACGGTGAATCCAGTGGCAAGGACTGAAATGACCATGCAAGATTCAAAGAAGACACCTGAAATCTTATTTTACTTCCTGGTTCAAAATGTAAAACCGAGTAAAGGGACGGCTTCTGACGTCGGTGGAGTCATCTCATTCATAAATGTGAGAAAAATACAAATGGCGAGTGTTACTGAGATCTGCAGACCGATCTTCTCCCCGGCTTGGGGCGACAGAGTGAAGCCAAGGATAACCAATATCATAACAAGGAAACAAGGCATTATTAAGTTGAAAGCGTAATATCTGGAGCAGATAAAAAATTGGAGGTGCTAAAGATCTTACAAAGTTCTGCGCCGCAAATGAAGAGTAAATTTGAGATCTTCGTATACTTCCGGGCAGCATTCATATCGCTTTGCTGAGACGTTGGCGGTTGATTCTAAACATATTTTTTTAAATAAAAAGGGGATTACCCATGATTGTCCATTCGCCATTTGGTAAAAATTCCGAGAAGTCAAACTCTCCTACTTTCAGTTCAATTTTATCCCGGCTAAATGACCAGGAACCGAATTTGAAGAAGCAAATCTGTTCATCAAATGGAAACCAGTAAATGTCCAATTTACATGATATCTAAAAGTTAATATTTAAATGGAAAAGTTGCAGCAAACACCTTAAAAATACCCGGCGGAACCCAATTGATAGTTCCATCAGAATAGTTGATTAGGTTAACTTTGAAAGTGGAGTCGAAAGCAGGGTCCACGCTATAGTAGCAATTTCCGGGGTTGTAAAAAAAGTCAAACCTATTGTATAGAAGAATGTCAGGTTGCCAAATGGAACCGGCTGGATGACGAAGGTCCCTGATGTCTTCATACTGTAATGGCTCCCATCGGAGATTTTCATCCCTCCAGGCGAATTTCAGCCAAGCTGACACCTCAAGTTGTTCTTCTCGCTCATTCTGAAATTTGACATACACCTGTCGCTGCGGTTGTGTCAGCTGCAGCTCACCATGTTGATGATCTGTTGAAGGGCGATGCCAAGAGTGACCACCACAGGTTTACTGGAGTCCAAGACGGGCCTCTCCTCTTTGATATATCCGGCAATAAGATCATTCATAAGGCGAAGCTCCGCAGGTGAAGCGGCCACTAGCCCTAGCCAAGCTATCCACCACAACATTACGAAGGAGAAAAATACACATGTTGTGCCATTTTCTCTAAAGAAGATGCGTCCTCCCGAGGAAAAATATGAAGTGCTTATGGTAAAATTTATCCAGCTGTTCAGGGCGACAGACTGGGCAAATTAGATAGGATCATAACGGAACAGGCGGGCGACACGAGAGCCCCCGAGTAATTCGGCTGTAACATGAGCCTAGTCTAGTTATCATTACACCTGTGAACGCGGGAGAAGAGAAAAGATATATTACCATCATTAACAGGTGATCTTCTCTCATTTAAATGGAGTTGGGACCTAATGGAAGGCGTTAAGTGTGCGTTAAAATAACATAAAACCCGGTAAGAGAGAAGTGAATCGATTGGCTAGTTCCCAGTGGGATTTGCTCTAAGGAGAAGACAATTCGGAGGGCTCTTGAAGGTGGGCGGCGAATGTGGAACGTGGCCATCTGTTGGAAAATAGACAAAATTTCGTTAGGCCGGATGTTCGCAACATTTTAGGTCCGGGAGAACAAATCCCAGTTGCAAAGTGGCAAGTACACGAGATAAAAATAAATTTATTCGCATTCGATTACGGTACCATTTGCTGATATTGATGCTGTTCCTGTATACACGGGCTTATCTTCATAAAAACATCGATGCACATGAATTCCTGAATCTCCGCACCGATATTCCTTATCTCCTAAAATCATCAAAAATAAATTTCGAAGAAAAACTACCATTTCTCCAGACCGCATACTTTTTCACATGGAATTTAGGGTCATTAGGATTATCGTAAGTGCTTCCATTAAAGCAGCCTGAGGTTGGGGATTAAGCTAAGTTCAAAATGGTTACCTTTAGGTTCTACGCGGGCTTTTAGCCCATTTTGCTGGATATTACAATACTTTAAAAGATTCTTTCCTACTACAAAATGACCTGATGGTACTTGTCGGTTTAGAACATCCATACAAGCTAAGAAAATATTACAAAAATAAATGGAACTAGACCTTTGAACTTTCTGGAAATGCAGCAGATTACCAAATTTCCTACAATCAAATCTTCCCCATCTTGCAGTTCCTCACACTTGGCTGTATTCAATTGTGGCAGTTCTTCCAATTCACCGGATCCTCGACACATTTTTGCACAGGGAATGGCATACCTTCAATCTCATCTTTGTCAGGAATGCAAGAAAATTCCATTCCATTTTCATAATATTTTTCTGTACCGACATCTATTTGTGTTCCATAGTCTGTTATACATTTCACAACCTGAATTAATTAGACGAAAAAAGTCACCATACCTTTGCTTGCCCCTGCACACATTCCACAAGAAAATTACCATTACGCAGCCATCGATCGCCTTCAGAATAATGTGTTCCAGTATCTTGATCCTCACAACAAAAAACAACATAGACCGTGATGACAAGCAAAGACAACTTGGGGGAAAGCATCCTTCTTGTGTAACAACTAGCCACAGCTGACCCTTTGGTTCCTCTCTGCCTGACCAATTAATTATCCCTGTTTGCAGTTAAATTGTTTTGAAGATTTATTAACGTTTGAGGATTACTGCAATTTCACAGAGATACTGGGCGATGGGGACGAATTTCTTCGGGTTCGCTCATTTCGAAGTGGCGGATTACGGCGGTCTCGGAGTGGGGCTCGACATTTTGGCTCGACATCTCCTCTGTCTCCAAAATCTCTTGATTCTCACATTTTAGGCGATGGAACACAGTCATCTCTGTTATTTTTGGAAACGGGCGGTTAAATGGCTACCTGTGGATTTGTTGTCTTTAGTCAGAAAAAGACTGGGACGACGTCTTTCTCCCCGGCTTGGGAAATGCACCGGAATGTCGTCAACACACTCGTATCGAATATACGAAGGATGATTGATAGAAGGAGATCTCAAGACACTGTCCAGTTCAAATAAATCTGATTGGAGGAATATCGCTGAAAATCTTTAAAATTTCAAAAACGGCGTACGTCGAGAAGGTTGCCACCAGCGGAGACATCTAGCCACCATTCGATAAAAACAACATCCAGTTAACAGAATCATAGCACCAATTGCCAGTATTAGAATAATCAACACTGCCCAAAACGTTATTCTCAAAAAGGCTTGATCGAATGTCTCCTATAATTTTCCTTTTAACGAAAAACAAATTGACCTACCTTTGGGTCATAGGGAATAGGTTTGAATGGAAATGAGGTAAAGAACTCCATTATTGCATTCATTTTCCAAAATGAAAACACATTAAAATTTACTGCTTTAGGAGAAACGAATCGAATCTAAAATGTGTGAAAATATGGGGGAATAAGGGACGGTAGACTGACCATCTTCGACTGATTTCAACAATGAATAATGAAGTTGGAATATTCATAACAAAGGGGAGGATTCTCTTTTACTGTTAATGAAGGCAGGGCGATATCGATTTGATCGGATACATTTCAACAAAGTGACAACAACTTGTTAACAGCCCAACTGCTCATGAGTCATAAACCACGGGTGATGGCGAAGGGCCACTTTTCTGAGTGGCATTCCTTTGTTTATTTATTACTGTCTCCAAATAACACGTGCATTATCACAACTTATAGCAGTTGCCATTATCTAATCAGTCGGGTTCTTTTGCCATTACGAGGAGGTATTCCCAGTGATACTTCCTTTCTTTATTTTCTATCTGAATGGACCACAATGTTCATAAACCGCAGAATAAAATGGATCATGGTATGCACCTGTGGTTTCACTCAAATCTTGGAGATAATGTACTGTTTGATTTTTGGCGAAATGATGGTTTAGCACGTAGGTGAGCAGTTGTTTTGTATTTTATAAAAGTTTCAGAATTATTCATTTCTTTAATTTTAGTGGCAGTACTTGCTTTTCTATCCGAATATAGCAGATTTCAATTATGGATTATGGAACAAAGAAGATTTCGAGCAAGCGTCGGGGGATATTCGACTTTTGGTGTGGTTGCAATGTAAGCCAATCGAGTACGCGAATTTATAAGTTTTAGATCCCCCAGAAAACCATCTTGGATTTTTGGAGTAGTTTATGCCATTCAGGTGAGTAGGGTTGTTTTTCAAAACAGCAATTTTAATGGGAAGATTATCTGATGGAATCTAACTATTCCTATTATTTAGCTTACACTGGGATACGTGTCTATGCAAATATTTATGACATATTCAATATGGCTTGGATTGGCACTTTGTCTTGGAGGAACAGCTGGTTTCTGCTACTTTGAGCATCAACGTCGAGTCATCCAAAGAACATCCCTATTGAAATGAACCATTATTTCTCTTTCTCCTACCACACCCTCACGTTGTTGGCATTGTGACTCCTTACAGTGACTCTTTCGAACATAGTGAATGTCAACATCGCCCACCCGTTTACATAACTTCAAGTTCAGAGGGTCATCCACGAGTTTCAGGCTTTACCCGTGGAAAAAATAGAGGCTCTTGACGTGCTCTACCGGTATCATAGACGAATGATCCTCGAGAACTAGCTCCCTGGGGTCAGGTACTTCACAGACAGAAAATAATGTTAAACACTGAACAAACACCAAGTCAACAGAGCAGTTCTTCTGTAAATAATAGTGAACATAAGAACAATTAGTTTGCTCTACTGGAACCTGTTAGATTAGTCTTTGACACTTGGCCAGTCATTCTCGAGTCTCCCTGCTCGAGGCCCTTATAACTTTCCCAAACGGAAAACAACGCCTCATTGTGTCTACGTTCCATTTTGCCAAGTTCTTCCTCACGAAAGACGGGGGATTTCTGCCAGACTACTTCCATTGTCTTGTGGAGTCGAAAACCATCTAGTTCAAAGTTTGAGAAACGAGGTGGCGAAGGAGGAATCCGTAATATTGTGGTATCCCTCGGACAAGGGGATATTTTTAAAGAGCGCGTATACTTCTTCGGAAGTGATTATCTATGCCTTCTGACAAGGGGCTGTTGTTTCCTCCGGGCAGACACCTTTGGGAATGTGCATTTGTACTTCATCCATTCTTTTCACAAAGATGTTTTTGTTGAATTCTAACACCGTTCAGTTGGAAACTGACAAACAAGAAAGGTCCGCCACGCTTTGGACTTTCTTTTTACGAATCCCCGTGCACTTTTTCTATCCGCCTACAACTCCCAGAATATCCAGATTACGGTATTTTTAAATTTTTCTATCACTTTTTTAAATCGAAATCCCCCGTTTCTCCAACTGTCAACGCCTTTTAATTTCTGCTCTTTTTAGATGCCACTCGTTCTTCACACCCGTTCCCCAGGGTCGTCTCCTGTTATATATAGCTATGACATTTAGCACCTTTGGGATAGCCCGCTTACTTCCAAAGCTGTCATATTTCTCTTCTCTTTCCTGACTTGCTGAAATTAAGAGGTTTATGTTTGACCGTTCCTTCCCGTCAGCAAATATTAAATTCGATTAGTCCGACTGGAAGAGTTATAAATTCTCCCTCTTCTCCTGGCCGAGGCCATATTTTTATTTGAATTATGGATATCGGCACAGCCATTGAACTTTAAAAGAAAAAGAAACGTTCTCAAGTCCTTACATCCTTCAAGATATGCATCGTTTGTATACGTGAGTGTTGTGTGCCTGAGGGATCCATCCGGAATTTGCGCATAAGTACGGCTAGCAGCTGTATTCCGCCTGTAGTGGCTGGGCAGAGCAAATAGGTGACAGGTCCTTCCGGTGCCGCCCTATGCGCTGCCGCTTTTCGTGTGCGTCCAATGAATAGGACGACCCCTCATCTTCAGGCATTGTTCTTGGCCAAAAAAATTGCGTGACCTCTTGACTTACAATTTTTGACTTTTACTCTCATTTCACCTCCTAGACATAATTTAGTTCCTGACATTTTGGACATACTCTGCATGTAATAAATGTCTAGTATACACGGGGTATCCCAATAAACAAGGAAGTAGGGCGAGGTAGGAGACTTTATCTGTAGACAACAAGTCTTCATCTGTTTCGTTGGCAATTGTCCCCAAATAGGGTACTTATCCATGTTGTGGTTCTGCTCTTAAATGAACCCAGACAATATATTTCAAAAGATCGTCTTCCATGAAAACATCTTCTAACTAGTAGACGTCTCGTTAGCGATGCTGTACTTCGTCGTGCACCCGCGTATCCTGAGATTTTCCCTCGTTTCCTTCCTCGTAAACATCAAAATATCCTCCTTGCATAGTTGCTAAGCGGTGAATGCATTTTCTCTGGAAAACTTCGACCCCCGGAAGAAGGACTAAAGGAACTCGAATGCCCATGTTAATCTCCGATCTTTTCCTGTTCGGAAGGGTCTCAGAAGAAGAAATGTAATCGCTTTCGTAGGTATGCTCAACTGTCCGCAAGATTCTCAACGAAAGTGCTCATTTGATCGTCGAATTGTTTGGGAAATCTAAAAAGAGTCTTAATTCCATTCAGCTGAATATATCTGTTTTCGTCAGCAATTATAGACATTCATCTGAAGAGAGTCATCACCCCTTTGATTACAATAAACCGCATATAAAAAGATGTTGATAACTTGATATCGGCTCTCCGCTGCCCAGTCAGCTTTTTCCCCGTGGAATCGTCACGGACCGATCCTCTGTTTGGTGTCGAGATTGCGCGGTTTGCAAATATTTTTCCTGGAATCTTCCTCAACATTTTTCTCTTTCCCATATGGCATTAGTAATAATAATCCCTATATTTCAGAGAGAGCCATGTCTTCCAGCTGGATGACGAGGGAGAAGGTACTCCATGAGAAAGTTTTCGACACGCTGTCACGACCCTTCTCGCGTGCAACTGACGAGTGAGTTACCAGTTCAAAACACGGGTCCAAATATGGGAGGCCGCGTGTTGTGCAAAAGATATTATGTGCGTAATCGACACTTCCTAGCCGGAATCCGACTTAATTAGGAATCTATGACCTAGGTTTTTGATATGAGGATCCCTACATATCCAAGTCTAGACGCCCCGTGAATCCTTATAATTCCCGCCAAAATCACCTGGACCTTAATTGTTTTCCTCTCCCTTTTTTGTCCTCATCAGTTCGTACAAATAAATGCCTTCCCTTAAAAACTAGAGGTCATGAGAAAGGATTACGGTATCGTGTTTATCCTTCCTTTGATGGAATCAAACACTCGAGCTCTTTTTCAGCTGCCATCTCCCCACACACAAAAAGGACAGTACTCCTTTAGCACACGAATTTCCCACCACCCTCAAAAACATTCATTAAATTAGGATTCTTCTGTAAATAATACTTTTGACATTGTTTATCCTTCTAGCCAGTGTGGGTAGGTAACCATTACGGGCAGAGTATAAGAGAAGCGCGAAGGGGAAATTTCTTCAATAAGTGAAAACATCCCCTGCTGCTTCCTCCTTTACGATCACTAGTTCCATCTCCTTTTTTTAAATGTATTGCCCTTCTACAACCATTAAAAGTCACAGCCAGATGCTTTTAATCAAATCCAATGGTCATTTCAAAGTAAGATGATTCATTACACAAGAAAGAAGCTACTGACGCAGATGGACACGTGTGAATGCGTCTCCTTTGGTCTAAATAAGAATGCTGTCCACATTTTAGCGTCAGTTACCTCGTAAATAAACTATAGGGCTTCCTTAGTTTCATTTCCTTTTGAAAATAGCACCTGTCTTGTACGCGTTTCCATTATTCTAGAAACTTTTCGCCCCTTTCCTTCCTCTTCAGATGGATCTCATGACTAAGTGAGAATATTTAACCCGAACTTTTTGATATATTCCCGCGGGTTACATCGTCCAGTCTGGTCAATCCGGGTTCCAGTTGCACTCTCAATTTGTGACATACTCTTTGGACGATTTACGTAAAGGGTAGAGGGAGTACATCCTGTGCTGCTGCGAATATCCGACTGAAATCTGCATTTCTTATAATTCAGGATGTGATGATGTGTCAGAACTTCCTGAGAAAATGTCCACAACATTTTTAGGAATTCCCTGATCCTATTAGTGGAATCTAGATCCCTAGTGCTATTCGCCATGCGATGGAAAAAATATGAAAGAATACACGAATTCATCTTTTGGCTAGCGTAGTGCGAATACATAATTCTATAACCTTCAGAAATTCTGGGGGGCGGAGTGAAGCTGAGCTGGCCCTTCACTGTTATCAGGGCTGGGTGTAGTCCAGGAGTAGCCCCTCCTTCGGGTGTCAGGCGTCGACAATCGACATCAGACCTGCTCCCAATTCCATCATATTATTATCCGCCGATAATCGGTTCCAATATCATGTAAAGGTTTTGTTCGCACATAAATTAAATGATTCCTGCGCATTCCACTGACAATTACGGAGATCAAATCTCGTTCAATTTATTCTCACGATCCGGGGTACATTCAAAGAACAATTAGCCTTCTCCGCTCTTTGTCCTGCGGGAAATTGCGATACCTAGGCGCTTGCAATATCAGCATGAGAAAATCGCATAAAATTTCTCAAGACGTTTTGAAATGCGCTTCCTGCCATACCTCAACCACTTTTCTAAGAAATTTACATTCACGCACTCCGTTGTTTGCGGATGGTGGCACCCTCACCTAATTTCCATTTCCTTCACGTAAACTGCCAAAGAAATTCTTCGAAGAGATGCTACTCTGGCATAAAAATCGCAAGTTATCAATATTTTTGTATATGTGACTTTCCTTTTCCCAGGGTTTTCGAGCATCTA
Organism: Oscheius sp. DF5033; assembly: GCA_964036215.1. Taxonomy (NCBI): domain Eukaryota; kingdom Metazoa; phylum Nematoda; class Chromadorea; order Rhabditida; family Rhabditidae; genus Oscheius; species Oscheius sp. DF5033. The sequence goes on from OZ038413.1 coordinate 6,791,071, forward strand.
GACGATCAGATCTCATTACAATACGATCACCTTCCACCCTCACCTGGGCGTCCTCTTGGTGTTTTCCTCATCTCATATTTCTTTTGCTCTTTCGTGTTTGGTTGCCCAATTTTTTAATTTTCTAATCTGTCGTCTCCTTTTGCCGCTCATCGTGATCGTCTAACTATAAAAACGTGATCCGGGGTAGGAAAGTCTCCTCCCCGGCGAAACAAGAAGTTGAGCCGCCCTCACGTTCAAGCAGTTTGTTTTCTGCCGAGTAAAGTGTCGCTAAGGTTTTATTTGCCCACCAAGGCGCCAAGTGAGCTGCTGCTGCTGCCAGATGATAGTTCAGCAAATCCCAAGTCCCCTTGATCTTCCATCATTTACTTCCAGCCGTTCCTTTATCTAAAATTTTCAGCTCCGCAACCATGTTTTCTGGAAAGAAAGTCAAATGGGAGCATTTTGGCAAGAAGTATACTCTCCGTATCAGCGACTACGAAATGGAATATGCTGACCTCTATGACGTGAGACAATTTTCTTTTCAGCATACCAGGAAATTTCAGGCTGTCATGAAGAAAATCTATGTGCTTCGTCCTGATTTTGAGGGTGCTTTGGCTTACATTGATCAGTACGGAAGACAGGTATGTCTGATTTCTACCGTATCTCTCCATTTAATGAAAACAACAGTGTGGGGGAGTGCTAGCCCATTTTTCAATGGGCCATCTGGTTGTAATCAGATGTCTCCCACAGGTTTCCTTCCTGGAATAGTATTAGTCAGGAAACGGATCTTGAATATACGAGGAACGCATTATTAAGCGTATTCTAAGTTTCCTTTAATGAGAAAAATATTCACCAGAAGCCTGATGTGAGATCCTCACATGTTGTGATGGGTCTTCTCTCAACGTGATCATCTAGAGAAAAGCAGGGAGTATTATGTTCTTTACGGACACCTCGTATATCTTGTCGGGATTACCCATGTTACGCCAAAAATAGGCAGCAGCCCACCCGCGTGAAACGTCTTCCTTGAATAGAAGGTGAATTCCACGACATCGGAGGGGATGTAATAAAGTTGTGGCTATGCTTTCTGATCACACTTGTAGCCCGTTTTCACAACCTATTGTTAAGGCAATATTATGCTGTTGGGGCTTTATATAAAATGAGGAAATTGTTATATTTTGACATAGTCACAATCAGGAAGTAATGTTTTTGTTTCGACCCAGCAAAGCTAGTCAACCCAATCCGTTTGACAGCCGGTAATCTAACATAAATAAAGAGTCATGACGTCAACGTTTAATGATATCGCTTCCCGCTCTTTCAACTTATTCAAGTGGTCCTTTTGAATCCAGGTCTGGGCATGAACCTCCCGTAAATTGCTGACCACAGTTCAAACTATTACTACGTGGCCCTTTTCAATAACCCATTCCCGATGTTTTGACCTAAATCTTATGCATATATAACTTTTTATTTTCAGATCGTTATTGCAAACGACAAGGATTTAAGAGAGGCTCTGAATCAAATGAAGAATAAACTCAAGTTTCATACAACTATTCCGGATGGAGCTGTCATCTCGGCTGCTGACCTTGCCGGTCGTCCTACTCGGTCACAATCTGTGCCACCTGTAAGTTTTTTTCGGAGGAAAGTCATAAATCATTCCCTCGCAGGAGAGAGGCTACCACACGTATCCAACAGCAGCCAATTCTCGTTCTCCATCGTCGATGGACAGTGCTCCAGCAACTTATCGTAATCGGGCTGCTTCCCCACCCCCTGCTCCTCCAGCTAAACCTGCCAGCGTCTCTGGAAGTTATGCTTACCCAGTACGTTCAAGTGGCAAATACCGGAAAAACTGAACTGTTCAGCCAATTCCACCAGTTGACTATTACAAATATGGCCATGCATACTCACAGAATATCGCCTACGGCATGCCGCCATACAATGGCATGCTTCTGAGGTAACTGAATCTTCAAAAACGATAATAATAAGCTGCTTTAAGATTCTTGGCAAACCCCTTCCCCTTCGGAACCTACCATCGTACCTTCATCGGGCCCAATAAGTACCACAGCTTTGGAGGATGGGGCGGTAGACATTATTATGCTTCTGGATTCGGTGGACCAATGATGTGGTGATGATGTGGTGATATGAAGATGTCCTTCAATACACTCAGTTCACTCATATGATAACCTTATGTACTGTAAATGCCTCTGAAATAAATCTTCACATAAAGAATCCTTTCTTGGAACTTTTCATGGTTGACTGCTATAGCCAAACAAGGCAGTAGGCCATGCGTTTGTCTAGACCTCCATTCCGACTTTTTCCAAAAACTCCGATTGATGTGGCCTTGGATATACAGACTACCTGGCGCATTTTAGTCTTTATTCCTTCCACATAACGGTGCCCGAGTGACCTCTTCTTCCAATTCTTTGCTGTCTTTTCACCTCCTTAGACACCCATAGATAGATGTTTCTAAAACGTGAGTTCTTAAAAAATAGTATGCCCAGGGGGGATATCAAATTTTTGAGATGATTGGTATAATAGAAGCAGGCGTTCGTGTGTGTTGAACTGTTTGCGCACTTCTCTTGACCAACTTTCCCGTAAAAATGTAACACGCCTTCATTGGGCCTTCTCCCTTTTGGGAAAATTCTAATCTCCGGTTTCTTCTGAATCTTTTAAGATGAAAGAAACTGGGAGACAATTAGTTTTTCTCCATGTCTCATTTGTTTTTCTTGAAATAATCATTAGAAGACCTTGAGCTATCTGTGACAGAAACCATTTTGGCCATCGGCCAGAGGCAATAGCAATTAGATTCGACGCTAGAGCACTTTCCAGTTTTTGTAGCGACCGCATACAAAACCCTGGTACGGCCTTTGCTTGACCTTAGTTTTAGGAGATGCGGTTGTGATGATTGGCGCCTGGCTGCTGCTCCTGCTCCACAGTGTCTGCGCCTTTGCGGATTCAGCTGAAAGGCGAGGAGAGCGCATTCCCTTGACGATGAACAGTCTAACAGAAGCCAAGTTTTACAGTCCAAGACGGAAGTTCACCCCGCATGATTCGACTTCTTCTTCTCAACTTCCACAGAATGGTATGTCTCCCCCATTTCTTATCTCTGTCGCCATTTACCATATTTTCATAACCTCTAGGTAGCCTAGAAACCGCGGCACCATTTACTATAAATACTAGTCATAAACATAGATCCTACGGTAGATAAATGAACCTTCGAGAGGTAAAATTTATTGAATTAGTGGTTATAGGGGTCCATGCTATTTGTGAACATGGGAAAATCGGATTGAAGGTTAGCCCGCTAAAGGAAGGAAGAGTGTTTGCCAGTCATAAGCTGTCTGAGCCCGAGTGCATCCAGTTCACCTCACCTGGGGTAATAATCCTCAATGCGTAGATATATTCGGTTTCAGAAAGAGCATGTCAAGTTCACGGCGAATATTAACAGCCCATGTGGGATCAAAATAGTCCAGAGAGTAAGATACCTTTAAAATTTGTAGTGGAATCATTCAGGACACGGGGGTAGAATATCGTCTACGGGTAGTTGTCAGCCATTCGAAGACAGAACTCTTGGAGGAGGATAGAATATATGATATTGTTTGTAAATATGCTTTAAACAATGCTACAGTAAGCGCTGCTCATGATACAGTGTAAGTTGCCCATGTCTATTTCAACGTACTATTAATATCCAGAGGTCTTCGAGCGGGTGCAGTTAGACTCTTGGTAGCTGCCCCTCAATGCAAGTACTCACTGCACTTGGAAAGTTCCAACGGTCCACAGGCGGTATCCGCCAGAATTGGGGCAAGAGTAAGCTTACTTTGAATATTGTACAGGTTTATCAGGTATACCATAAATGGAGCTGTGCATCCCCGGAGGAATATGCCTTTCGAGTTTATGCCTGTTCGGCACACAATGGTCTTGATAAGGCGTACACAATTGTAGACGAAAAAGGGTAAGCCGATTAATCCTGTAGATAACAGTTTCCCGAAATTTTTGTGTGATAATATAGTCCATGATATAGTCCAACATTCCCCAGACATATCCATTTTTGAGCTGTCTAGTTTTAAACCATAAAATTACGTAGCTTGGCGACTAATGCGTTGAGAACGGCTGTCATTAGGATTTCTGGAAGGTTTACACTAAATGGCTGGATCTCTGATACAAGCAATGGTTTCAGATGTTCACTGGATGAGAAAATCCTCCCCCAACTGGAATATGATTTAAAGAAAGGAGTCGCCTACGCACAGGCTAAAGCTTTCAGGTGATCTTTTGTATTCTTTTCCCGGAACCAGGTGCAAAATTTCAGATTGGCTAACTCCCGCAGAATTCATTTCAATTGCCTGGTGGCCATTTGTCATCGTTGGGATAAACAATGCATGAAGGATATTGTAAGTACACACACACAGGTTATCACGCAATCTGGGGCGATTTCGAAAAAAGGGAAGAGGTCGACCCTCGTGTTTTCACTTTTCTTTCGTCTTTCTGGAGATACAAAAGTCCACTGTACTAATCGCTCGTGTAAACAATGTCCCTTCCAGCCACCCAAATGCACTTCACGCTCACCGAAAAAGAGAGACTTGCCGAGGATTCAAACAACAGAAGAAGAAGAAACGGGTGATGAGCAATTCTCTTTATCTACGGAAGATATTCAACTTAGTGAAGGTGACACTCTTTTAGTCTAATCTACAACCCCATTCTAGAAGATTGTGGATCGCCATGGTTGATCATTCTTTGCATTTCTAACGTGGTGACTCTTTTCATCTCATTCATAGCTTGTGCCTACTTCCATCGAAGGCAACTGCCACCAAAAACTCCACGACATTTTAAATTTTAATAAAGTTCCCTATTATTTTATCTTGTGGTTTCCCTTCAAGAACGCTTTGGAACACTTCTTCCGCCTATGACGAATGACATCCGCCAGCTGCGGCTATTCATCATGTTTGAAAATGGGCAGGTTAAAAAGAAAAAAGTCACATCGCATTACCCATCAGGAAAGCAGTAAAGCCATGAAATTTTTTTCAAGATAATTGTCGCTTTCCGTGTTAGACTTAGTCACGAAACTCTTTTCCGATTCTGAACTTTTTTTCATTTCCTGGTAGGCAGACAAGACAGTTTTATTGGAAAATCTGTATAAGGGCGGGTTGTCATTATTTTTTCAACTAGTGGGAAGTTATTATATTTCGTGATGAGACCGTTGTAAATTATTTAAGGTCTATCGCTTCATTTCTGCACCGAGTGAGCCCGCTGTCTCACTGATAGCTGGCTTAAAATGCGCTAAAGTTCGATAGAATAAACCAAATTTCCTGCTTGTTGCCAGATAAGCACCCCGTCAATCCTTTATTTCTTCCCTTCTAGCACTCCCCCGGGGTATTTGCGTTCCCCTGTTATGCATCTACTTCCCTCTTCGTTTCCCCCCTCTTTCAAAAATGGCATTCCTTGTCTTTTCCTCTATCGCGAAATCGGTTCAACGCGGACGATTTCATACATAATTGAGTGAATATGTCTGTTGACGCACGTCGACTAGCCGATTATTACCGAGGGGATTAAAACCCTTGAACGGTTGTCATGGACACTAATTCTATTAATCTTTAGACCATAAAATAACATTGGAAATATCTCTCTGGTCGAGAGATTCCTGCCCTCTTCAGTAGATCCAAAGAAATTACTTCCATTCTCGATAATGAAACCCATTCTCCCGTCACATGCGTATCCGGTTTAATGGTAAGAGGATTTTTAGAGGGGCAAATGGGCGGCCAATATATGCAAAAAGATCAGCTGATTATTTTCTCTGTGCAAAATTTATTCAAACAAAATACAGTCGGAAAATAGGGTTCAGGTGGACTTGAATCTTAAATGATGTCGAATGACGCATGGCAAAAGTTGTGTGCGTAAAAGAGCAAATATTCCATATATTTCCGTCTGAGCGGAAGGATTTTTCGTACAGATGTGTTGGAATTTTTTTAGGAAACTCAGAGATCAGAAAAAGAAGGACTTAATACATTTCGTGGGGGTGTGGATTTTTAATTTCGCTGGTCTTCTTAATATCCTCCGCTGTGTCTTTCCCTCCCTCCTTAAAATGATGTCCGGAAGACGCGTCTCATTTTCCCTTCCCTTTGGGTGAAATAGCAGACTTCCGGGAAAAGCTTCTCAGCTGCCATCTCTTCTTCCTAAAAGGACATGGGCTCTCAATTAGGAGTATCTCCCTCAAAAGTGGAAAACTTTGTCAGAGAGGAATAACAAGTCAATGAGCGTTCATATTTCTGTGGTTGAGATGTTCCTCTCTTTCTCTCACCAGCTTCAAAGCAACAAAAACCGATTGCACACTGGTCTCATTACACACTGGAGGCATATATTTCATAATGAACAGACACATGTGGGCCAAGAGCGAATGACGATGAGTCCTTGGACATCAATTCTGATTATTGTCTTTTTTATCCTTGGCGTCGGGGATTTTTCTGGCCGCAGGGTGAGAATACTTCCGGAACGGGGAGACCGATGGGCCCCGAGAGCAATGGCTTCTGACAAAGGTTCCACTTTTAGACGTGCGTTAAGACACACGGCGGATAATAATAACCCAGAGAAGCCGTACAAAATCGTCGTCTAAGCTGCCTACTTTTGGCCGGATGATCTCCTCGGCGTAGGATAAGACCGATCGGACCGACGGGTTGCTTTTAGCTTTAATTAAAGGTGGGATCGATGTCAATTCTCTTGGTAAATTGCGGTAGAAACAAAGCAATAGGAAAGAGCGCTTCGATTTGTCTCCCGGCTGGATCTGTGAAAAAGTGTCGTTTGTTTGATTTATCTGTGGCTCTTGCTGACGCATGCCCCTCGGGCAACCACCTTTTGTTGTAAACGTACATATTTATGTTTTATTATCTTTTAAAACCGTTATTAATAATTACCCATGGTACCCATCCGCGAAGGGCACTTTTTTCATCATATCCTGTAACTCGACTATTAAAAGAGGCTGACTTTGGGATACAAGATATTCCTATATCGAATTTCAGTTATTCTTCTCCCCTCTCCGTCCGTAATTAAAGTCCACAAAACTGAAAAAAAGTTTGACAAATGGCCCTCCTCCTCAAACTGCTCTATTGTTTTTAAAAGCCACAATCGTTGCCTAGAAATCATACAAAATTCATACACCACAATAAGGTTCTAAAAGTGTTGCAGTGTAAAACTACGGGAATTTCCTCTGATGCTTAAAAATTCATGTAAAAGCTGGGAAAATAGATGGCTGCCTAAATTTGTAACAAAGATCCTCAAACCACAAGGTTCCGCGTGTTTTGCGCCGTAGAACATCCCTGTTACAACCGCTATGGACTTTGTGGAACCTCCCCTCGATCCTTTTCGAAAACCTCGTGGTCGTCTGTTTATAGCTCAGTGAATCTTTTGAAAGATATTCCCAAGAGAAAGGTTGTTATGAAATTATAGTGTCAGACAGCCCACGCTGTCCCGTCGCAGTAGGATAAATAGGACCTCATACTGCATAAAACGTGCTACTTGATTTTTTTACTAGTTTCCGATCATACTTCCAAAAAAGTGATAGGCGGAGCTGCACTATATATTCCATGTTTTGTCCCGCCCCTTGTGGCCCACCAACTGGCATTTCATATCCAGCTCCGGGCAGTTCTACCACCTTATAACAGGTATATTCTTTATATGGCGCTTCTGTGTTTAGAAGTAGAAAACATGGAAAAAAATTAAATTAGTTACGCTGTGTTTTTCAATAATTTTTTGTCCTTCTTTGCCTTTCGTTACAGGAAGCCCAAAACAAATCTTCTATTTATTATTTTCAGTGTTTTCCGTTTAACATTTTCTATAGTCAATGTACTCTTCTTAAACTATTGCAGCTGGGACGACTCCCAGATCCTTTTCATTGTCTATAAATCAGTTTTTTAAATCGGCGCGTAGAATATCTCTTCCCCATAAAATTGTTATCGTCTATGAATTCAAAATCACTGTTGTACTTGTAGTAGCTGCCAGTAGTCTGTAAATTTTTCTACTTCCTTGGTACCTCCGCCTAGCAACGATAATAATATTTTTCTGAAAGAGAAGAGTATTCACACACTCATATAATATCAGGTGAAAAACAATGCCTAGAGACCTCTTGCTAATTGTCTGTTTCTCACTGGACAAATATTGACTTAGGTAGTAGCTCTGGTCAAGTAGTTAAGGCTCTGTCCACCCCACGATTATAGAATGCTCAAAGTTGCTTCTTGGAAGCCGCAGTAAGTTGCATGTTTGCATAGGATATTCTTGCAGAATTTCGCGCCATCATGGGTCGTAGAGGGTCAGCCAGGGGGTGCCTCGTCAAAAATTCTGGCAATGATGCGATAGCGGAAGAAAATGTCGTCAAGGATATCCATTTTCTTAAAGGAGAAATAATGCTCACGAATATGTGTCAAGTCTTAAAATATCTTTAAGAAAGACAGTGTGCTGGTATACGGTAGAGTATGAGCGAGGACTCCCCATCACATGTCCTGCCGTTAGGTAAACTCGATTAAATCACAGTGGAACCACTTGTCAACAAAAGCGCAGTTTCGATTACTTCAAGTGTCAAAAATAGGCAAATCTTGGCCATAGAGTGCCCAATGACGAGTAGTTGACGCAGGACCTTTACCTCGATCGTTGGTTAAAGTTTAAAATTCCCGTCTCACGCGGGAACACCTTTACAACTTTGTTTTGACCATTATTTCGTTCTTCCATTTTTGTCAGATGGCTGGAATTTAATTAGTAACCTTCCATAATACAGAATTAGATCTCTCTACTTGTCACTTGCAGTAGAGGGTTTCTTTTTCCCAATACTCGCAAAAAGTCCGCATACTTCCAAATGTGTGGCCAAGAATGACTCTCCAGAGATTTAAAATTGGCGCCAATTTTGGGGAGAGCTTTCTGTTGTTTCCTTGTCCCGGCCGACTGCTCACGCCTTTTTAGGCTCCTGTTTCCAGACCAATTTTCGCCGGCTTTGTCCATAATCCAGTGCGTCTCAGGTGACCACAAAGGGCTCTTGGTCTTCGCTGTTTTCACCTCTCTCCATCTCTCTTCCTTACAACTACCGTATATTGAAAAAGCTCGTTCAATCCTCTGGAGATGCACAACGGTGAACGGGTGCGAGCTCACTGGGCTCTCTCATTTTCTCTCCTTCTCTCACATGCATTTTCACTGCGCCAGTGCGCCAGCCCGGACTGCGCCAGTGCGCCACTGCGCAGAAGCCACGCCTCCTCTTGCCGAATCGAGGCCTGTTAGTTTTTTCTCTTCCAGTTGCACGTGATTTTCCGAAGAGGATTATCGAGTGTTTGTTGTGTAAAGCTGCGGCTAAGGTTGGTTCCCTCCCGAGGTCTGGGTACTGCTAGGACTACATCAACATCTCATCTTCTTTTACATGGACGATGCTTTCGGACTATGGCTCTCGACTCGCGGCCGTGTCCATTATGCTATTGAATGGAAAGGAAAAAAACTCTTGTGTTTACCCCGCTCTCTTTTCTTCGTCCGTGAGGAACAATGTCAAGTTTTGCCAGTCCGTGTTTTGTTTTAAATTAGGCGCATGACTCAATGCAGATGACACAGTTGACATTCAGTTTTTCCGATCTGACTTGCCAGTTTTCTTCCCTCTCTCGACTAACATTCTCATCTGGTAATGGTTTAGCATATACCGCATGTTTTTCTTCTTAACGTTGTCTAGCCATTTTCTCTGTGTCTGTTGCATGCATGCACAAGCGACGATTGTTTGAGACTCGGCCGTCGTTTGGCGCGAAAATTTCCATTGTGCTATCAGTCTAATCGATTGCGCTCCGTTTGACATCCATCCGTTTGTCTAATCGCGTCGCTTTCTAGGACAATATCCATAGTCCGCATTTTGCTTTTGTCTTAGTCAGTTCTCCTCCTACATCACCCCTATTTCAGCGCGTTACTCATGCGTAAGAGAATGCAAACAGTTTTGAAGCCGTTTGGCGCCAAGACATGGCCGTCAGCGCTGTGGAAAACTCAAAAATTCATAGCTATGAAATTAACAGCGGCGAAAATTGCCCTTTTTGAATATGCAAAACTTCTTGTAGGACTAATCTGACATTAATATGTAATCAAATCGGCCCGCGTTATCGACTGCGCCGCGCAGTGCCTGCGCATTGCATTGCACGATTAATGACTTGCGGCTAGTGGGGTATTATTGGTGAGAGTCATATGTTCCAAAGGGAAGTCGGGGTTTCCCACAAGAGCGCTCAACAACAAGAAATATTGCGGATAATTGACTCATTTCGCGATGTTAGCCTTTTCACCTAATCTGATTACATTGTCAATGTCCCCCGCCACCTCCCCTCGCAGGGCTAGTCGCATTGGCCAACAGTTAGTCAAGGTAATTCACTCCTATCGAGTACACAGCGCGGGGCTCTGCTGTTCCGCCCTTGGTGCCCACTATTGATCCTCAGCACCCCCTCTCTCACTCAACCAGCGGCGCCTCTGTTCACTTACCCGGGAGAGACTCTTTTTCTCTGGCTTATTGTCAGTAACCTCCTTATCTTTACCCTTTTCTTTCTTCTTTATGACTCTTTCTTTAATCAGTACCCCAACAACCATCATTCAATTAATTTCTTTTTAGGGTCCGTTAACTCGTTCCGATCTCTTCACCTTCCCCAAAACAGTCGAAATGGCCGATCAACTTACTGAGGAACAAATTGCTGGTGAGTCTCAGTTTACAAATTAGGTCCAACTCAATTTGTACAAAAAAAGAAAAGAGGAAGAAAAAAACTAATGCAGTTTGGGTAGACGGAAATTTAAACGCTTTTTCCTTTTTTTTGCCCAGCTGCGTGGGGGTTTAATACGAGATTCGCGCTCCACTGCGCGCTCCATTCAAAAACTTTTTTACCTGCTCACCAGACCGCAATTCCACCTAATTTTCATCCAATAAATTGTCTACTTCCTGAGATTAATTCTTCCAGAATTCAAAGAGGCTTTCTCCCTCTTCGACAAGGACGGTGATGGTACCATTACCACCAAGGAATTGGGAACTGTTATGCGATCTCTGGGACAAAATCCTACTGAAGCTGAATTACAAGATATGATCAATGAGGTCGACGCTGACGGTTAGTAAAATTTCAAGAATTACCATTAATCAATAAATTTCAGGAAACGGTACTATTGACTTCCCCGAATTCTTGACCATGATGGCTAGAAAAATGAAGGATACCGATTCCGAAGAGGAGATTCGCGAAGCTTTTAGGGTCAGCATTTATTATGTTCAGACCTTTTACACAACCGGCCGGCCACCGGGTTAATTACCTTAGGGAGCAATGATGCTCCATTTTTCTTTGGCTGATTCAATTAGTTTGCAGTCACGGGTGGAGAGGGGGAGAGTAGGCAATTACTTACGTGAAACAACCCTGCAGCTGGATGACTATGATGACATTTTTAAAAATAACACAGACAATAATTGCAGGTCTTCGACAAGGACGGCAATGGTTTCATCAGTGCTGCTGAACTACGTCACGTTATGACAAACTTGGGAGAGAAGTTGACAGACGAGGAGGTTGATGAAATGATCCGTGAAGCTGATATTGATGGAGATGGTCAAGTCAACTACGAAGGTACATTTTCCTTTAAAATATTTTTACTTGAATATTAATAGAGTTCGTCACGATGATGACGACCAAGTAAGTCGTTGGACCGCTTTCACAATTCACAATCCACGAAGTCAACCCACCCGAGTCTGGTATCTCTCCCCTATTCCCTATATATGATTTTTGTAATCGTCATCGTTGTGTATCGTGTGATTCAGCTATATACTATGTATTATTTTGTATTCCCTTATATTTCTGGTGTTTTTCGAAAAAAAGATTGGTCCAACACACCGGTCTCTTCTCCCCTTCTTTAATGTTGTCTTCATTAAGACCCAAGGCGCGCCCCAATCCACCAGTTTCTTTCTTTTCTGATTCTCTCTCATCCTTAAAATGCTCTTTGTGTACAATTCCACAGCGGTTTCGGCCCTCTCGATCGTCCCGCTTTGTACTTGCCTTCCTAGGTGACCGGAAGCTCTACTTCTTTTAAAGCCAATCCGTGTTGCAATATTATGCGTAGTTGCTTTGTTGTAGCCTTGTGGCATGTAGACAATTTCTTTCACATCCAGACCTTTAAAAATCGAAAACTATTTACAACATACCCCAAAAAATCTGTGAATGTCAAAAACTGTCTCCAAAAAACTCTCCCCCCAACTCTCTTTGATCCTATCTATTTTTCAATCTTTAAGTTGCTTCATACTGATAATATTTGTGAATAAATCTGTTACAAATAGAGTCTTTTACGTTGAGAAAATGGCCGGGAAAATATAAATCATGAGAAACGAAGTCCAAGAGGCCATTTCTTAAAGTGGCAAGCCCCATTAAATGGGTATAGTGTCCCCTTTAAGCCACAAGCTCACTGAATTCAAAGGCAAACGTCATAAATCAGTCTTGAATGTCCCCTAGTTCCGGCCACATTGACGCTTCCTCCATTGTAGCCCTGTTGACAAAACACAATCGGTGTTCGCGCTGGGGGACAAAATCATCGACCGTACATTGCCCGTACATGAGTCATTGGTCGAAAATCGTCTTCTCCTTTAATTAGAAGGTCATTTAAGGGGCAAACTTCAGTTTAAGGCTAACAAAAATGAGTCATTTTCAATTGTCCAAAGGTTAACTAAACAAACTCGTTTTTAATTAATTGTACTAAAAATTCGGTGGCTGGCGCAATTCTTACCAGCAGGGGGAGCTTTTAGCTTTTTGTGATCATACGAGCAAATGATGACCATCTGATCTTCAAATGTTTCATGTGTCAAATAAGCTCTGTCATTTTGCAGCTTTTTTAAATAGCGAATGTTGTCATACGCCACATTCCTACAAATAAAAGGGATCATAAACTGGTCAACTTGTTTGATCCGATTGTCGTAACAGTTTTCCAAAATGGTGTACAAATTGCTGGGAATTCAAACGTTCTACATTGCTCGCTGACCACTAGACTTGTGGATGTCCATGTTGCATCACAACTTGATTTGCGCCTTGTCGGCTTCCTCTCTATGCAACATGTCTTGATTTGATAATCTTTGTTTCTGTGCAAGAGAGCGGTGGAAATTGTCTGGGATTTATTGTTTTGAACCTGAATTTTCATTATATTCTGCGATTAACCCACTTCAAATAGCTGATTTCGCAGGTATGTAGAATGATCAGTTTGCTTTAACTCAAACAGTCATACGCATTTAAATATTTGTCATCTGATTCTTTGTTGCACTGGGTAAACAGAAGTGGACAGTTTCCCCTATGCTGGCTGACAGTTATAAAAGAAGTCACGTTTTTGCAAAACCTCGTGCTCTATTTCGAAAGTTATAGAGACCATCTTCAGCCATATTCATGGTATTATTCATCTACCAGAGTCATTCCTCCGGTCTTTCTCTCCCATCACACGAAAATATAAACGTCAACAATTTTTTATTGATAAAATAAAGAGGGTAGATTAATCTCCTGCACACAGTTTATGACTGCATAAAAGCATATTGTATACCGGTTTGGCCAAGTACAAATTGGAAAATATAATACTGACAAAGACATCGTCAAATGACACAATGAGAAAATAAGAGTAGATCCCAAATATGGGATGTCTGTCGGGAGATGACAACAACCCGTTTATTGTAGTAGTTTGTTGCCATGGTAAAAAAAGAAGAAAGAGGTCTGGGATTAGATACGTATTCTTAGAGTTCAGGAGAAGACGAAGGCGGACAGAGACCGGTGTGTACCGTAATAGAAGCATTGCAATTGACGGAGAAAGCTGGATAGTAGAGGCCACGAGGAATATTTCTTAAAAGGATTCGTGTTTCGTTAAAGAATGATACTACCTGAAGGCAAACACTTCTTTTTCGTAGATCCTCTGGCGGTCATTTATAGTGAATTCAAGAGTTCCTCTATTGCAATCTAACTTGACACCAATCACAGAACCTAAAAATCCAATTACTCTGCAAAAGAGCATAAGTCAACCTCTTGCAATTCCACCAGAGATTCGATTGTGATGTGTTTCATTGTGTAGGAACCAGGATCTCTCGCCGTCTACGTACATCGACCAACCATGCAGATCTTTACCTAAAAGGGGTCATTGGAATAAGAATTTATAGCTCCAGAAATTGCTGGCTTTTGGACTTTTTCCTCTATTTAATAGCGCCTTTTAAGTGATTAATCACTCCTAGGAATCGATTCCTTTATGGGAAAGCTAGAGGAAAGTAAGAAAATGTAAATACTGACCTAACATAACGTTTCTATTGACGGCTGGCTGTGCTACTCCTACAACAACATCCGCGTTGCCCTCATGTCGATCTACAGTAATCTCCCAGTAATGAACACCCTATAATGTGTAAATAGAGAAAAACATGAGGATAACAAACCTTGGAAAAAGCAATTGAACCTAGGCAAGTACGATATTCCAGAGTGGATCCACTGAGGGAACAACATTCGTTGGACAGGACCATATCCCTTTGTGATTGAGATTTTGTCAATTGAAACCAGGCAACTGAAACGAATTTCTTGCAGTGAGTCCAATTTTTGTACCTTGAGCTGTTTGGAGGCAGATAGGTTCACTATAATCACTGTCTCCAGCAGCATTGAAGGCTTTGACCCTGGCGACATACACGGTGTTAAAATGTAATCCGTCTATTGTACAAATTGTATCTAATCCAGAGTAAACCTCCTGCAAATTCGTATAAAAACACTACAAATAAATATTTACCTTGAAAACCCCGTCATCTCGTCCGCTGTCTATTTCTAGCGCGTAACCGTCGATGGCGCTACCATCAGGTCGCGGTCTCCAGACAACCGTCACCGAATTATTCTCAGCCGAACATTCCGATGCATCAATCAAAGGCGGAGATGGAACTGAAACACGCGATTAGAACTCGAAAAGTCTATTGAAGCCAAGTGCAAGTGCTATAATTTGTGTGTGTATGAGGGTGCTAGGACAATCACGACTACCCGGGCATACCTCTAGACGAGTCGCCCCTCACTCGTGACGTGCTACTTGCTAAAAGGAGAAAGGTTAGAAGAGATAGACACAGTGTTAGATGACAGGACTACTGTGTTGCAAAATAAAATAAAGGTTACCTTTCAGCTGGGCAAAGTCCAGGGTCTGGATAGCGTATTGGAGATGTTTTATATCCAAGTTCAATACAAATTGTGGATCGACTTCAGGTTTTGTTTTCATTTGCTTTTGCCATAAGAATTCTTGGCTACTGGAGCGGTGGAGAAGGGCGCTTGACACCTAGAAAAATGAATTTCCAGGTGATCCTCAGCCTACTTGTAGGTAAGCTGCCGGATCTGGCTCCTTCAACACTTCAAAGCAAAATTGAATAAGGGCCATGGTCTGGGAGAATTTTGTCGTGCATCTTTGGATTTGAGATCTCAATCCTCGTCTCTGGAATGATGAAAGTTATGAGAAAAATTGGAATTAACCTTCAATTCCCTTTGTTCATCTATATGTTTCATCAAAATCTCCTTTCTAGCCTGTAGTTGATCAATAAGAGTGTCTACTTGTATACAAATCATCGACTTAAATTCATCAGAATTCACCTAAAAATTATGGTAATCGTTTATCCATATTTTCCTTACATTGATCACGTCATTTAAAAGCTTGAGTTTCCTGATTTCTTCGTTAGCAGCTTTCGCTTTTTCTCCCAACTGCGTGAGAGTAGTAGAGAGTTCAGCCTGAAATTTTTCTGCTTAGTATCCCATAGTGAAATTGTCCCGAAATTAGGGCTCACGAAACCTTCTGTCTCCTTGACAAATGGAACGGCCGTTGTCCGGTATTCACTAGCTAATTACAGCCAGCTGGCTTTAGAAGAATAATTGGAATTACCCCATTTTGACCAATGCTACTGGTACTTTGGCTACTAGAGTCACTCTCCCTCAAGTTCCGGTAACTATTGGATTCCTGCTGAAGGGGGATTCCGGTCTTCTCGTTAAAGGGAAACCCGTAATTGCTGTCCGTTCTCAGGTACTTAGAGTAGTCAGTAAGACACTTCCAACGGAATAACTCTTATTAACCAGATGGGAAAAGTAAGATCTAAATTTATTGGCAATAATTCAACTGGCGGAAACGATGGATCTCTTTCACGCCTTATCTCATTTTCTATTAATCCATAAAAAGAAGCGACATCCATCATTTGCTCATCCATCTCATGTTTATCCAGCGCGGCAATCCCTTGCGTAACCGTGGCACAGCTGCTTACCTTTGCGAGCCGCGCACGAGCACGTCGCCAGATGGTCTGCCATATGCATCCCTAATTACTCAAAAATTTTTCATTGCTGACAGCCGGACCAACGATTAAAGTCACACCCCTGTAGGCAGCTAGCAGTCGTTTTAGTGAAGGTGGCAGTGAGGGCGTAAAGGTGATGCATGGCTTTGATCATAGGTGTCAGGTTGAGGTGATGAAGTGCCTTTAAAAATGAGCTAAAGTGGACAGGGCGGTCATTAGTCGATGGCAGATGAAAATAAAAACTTCTGGGCAAAGCGGGAAGTTTGTGAGAATAACATTTTCAACGTCTCGGGGTTCAAAATGACCTAAGCGTGGTTCACGAACAGTTTCTGAAGATGTGCGCTCGTTGACACCCTTCCCCGCACCAGATTCTTGTTTGTGAACTGCTGGCAGAATAAATCCACCCTGCCATAAATCCCGATACAATAGCAGAATGATTCGAGAATTTACGGGCGTCCGTCTGCCTGCCATGAGGTAACCCAGCTGGATATCTTATTATAAAAACGGCGCAACCCATACCGACAGAGGATAATGGGGTCGTGCAATGTGCTACTTAGCACTATGTATCCCCTTTGATTATGGGAGACCTCCCGTGGCTTCTGTTGTGGATTAGAGCCCTTCCTCTGGTCCGACACGTCTTGAGTAAACTCGAACCTCTCGGAGACAATTATTGGCAACGTATCGCGTGTCACAGCTTCATTTGTGCTGTGGCTATAGGTTCTAGCAGCTTTCTGTTGTTGGAAGGATGAGATCGTATGACTACCCACACACTTCTACAAACAAAGTGCCAACAGATTATCGCCTTATGCATCCGGTACAAAAGACTTCCGACACAGCAGGGCGTAAACATCTGGAGCCGTAAAACGTGTTGACGAAGGCTCGTCAGAAGTGTTAGTGATTATAGCCGCCTGTATAATTTGAGCAGAAGATATACACAGGGTAATTTACAACTCTGAATCGGGGTCAAACCTCAGAAGCAACTCTAGGAAAGCCCCCAATCCCCGTCCCAAGCACAAATTCCTCATAGTGGAAGTACTTGCAAGGTCGCGTTAGTGGTCTGCAAGTGACAAGACAGTTGTTCTTGTTCTTCCGGTTACACCGCCGGCAATGACAAGACAATCCAACTCACACCTGTCATCAACAAAGGTGCCGCGCGGATACCGACCGATATATGACCTCCTTGGATGTGTGTGGCACATAGCTGCAAGAATCCCTTCAACTCCCTCGAACGTTCCCAGCACTGCCCTTGTTAAGGGCATGCTACAATGAGATTCTCTGGAGGTTCACTGAGGCGCAAGAATGTCGTCGTAAATGGCGTAGTAGTTTTCCGGGATGGCATAAATGAATGACGGCTTGTTGGCACGACTAATAGTTTACGGATCTTTTAATCCCCACCACCCTCAACCGGCACCTGATCCGTGGCACCAATTTTTAGTCGGACACATGGCTGGTGTTGATTGTTTCGCGTGTTACAGCAAGAAAACGCTGCTGAATGACTATCAACAAGCAGGCAGCTAGCTGTCAAAGTGGCTGAGAGCTTTGATTGCTCTTTCCTTGAATGAGGAAGATAGTATTACAGTAGGGATAAGTGTTGCGAGGGTCAATTATATCATCTCAATTCCCCCTGTTATCCGATCTCCCTCTTACCCGAACTTGCTGACCCTTCTGCCGCGGACTGTTGCTGACCCGAGATCTCTCAAGTAACAGCAGGCCAGGGATAATCCCTTCAAGAAAACAATAAGGTCCGTGGCGCAATGGAGACTATAACACTTTCGAGAAGGGGATTAAGTCCACAAAAATCCAGCTGACCCCCAAGGGTCGAACGTTGTTATTCCAGTCGGCCACTTATCATCAGAGTGTGAAATCGGCAAGTCCTCTTAACAGCCCTTGTTAGCCTCCCGGCACCCCTCGTAAAAGTGCACATCACCCTCTTGTCTAGAAGATATACGGAGAGCCCCGGGGGCCAATTAGCGTAGTGTCGTCTAATCTATTTCGTATAGTTTTCTTCGGAGCTGTACTTCATTACCCGTGGCGGCCTCTTCTTTCTATTTGGGACCACCTATATTGGCCCCACCAACTTGTTTATCCGCCCTTTTGGACTTTGCCTCCCGTCATCAGAGTCAAATGTTATGGAATATCCGGGTGGCAGGAAGAATCCCGTCGTTAATCTGCCCCCACGTCTAATTGGAGGTGCGCCCAAATTGTTTACCTGTGCAGCCATGTGCGAAAATGACCCCCCTGACTTGCGTGCTGATGGGCCACTTTGGTAATGAGTAGATCCGGTAGACTTCCTTTTACCCTCGCTGAGATTTTAGAGGCTATAGGGAGGGGAAAATTTCCATGAGCCAGAGAGAATGTCAAGAAATATTGAAGCGCTGACGACCACATAAAACACCCACCTTATGAGACTTGCATGTGGTTGTCAGCGATTGAACGTCGTGGGCAGAATGGCGCACATCTTGCAAGCATAGGCAACAGACAGGCAATTTGCATGGAACACAGTACATTGACAGGACTTCTTGTCGGTGGATATGACATTTTGCTTCCCTCTTGGGCTTGTTTCCCTCTGGTCTGAAATATTGTCGTATAATTTACAAGAAGAAATTAACCTGTGACTGGCTGGAACTATGGAATGCTTCGCTAATGGCCCTCTAGCTGGATGTAGGGCAGAAAGACAGGAATTACAGTAGAATATTTCACACTGTTCACAGACTACGGTAGCTGGTTGAATGCCATTCTCGCACAGCTGGCAAGTCGGAGGGGCTGAAGGTTCCCTCTGCGGTTCGGGATTCTGCCCCGGGTGTTGAGCAAGATATCGTTCCAAAACATTTTGAAGGGCTAGATTTGTTGGCGCTGTGGATAGGGATGCTTCGTCTGGGAAATATGTTCCTTTTTGACACGAACCTGAGAGAAAATATATTATTTTAAACGACGGGCTTACTGCAAATAACTTGGGTACCACTGGTTGATGGAGATAGGATGGAAAGAAGTCTCGGTGTTCCTATTATTGAGGAGGGACGGGACTCTAGAAAACTTATTCTCCTGTCCGAGTGTTCACTCTTACGTCTGCCACAGACGACTACTCCGGAATCTGTCTCAGAGAGTACCGAAAGTTTGTCGCTTTCATGATCATCTGAATGACAAATGGACACCGTATCACTTGCACCTGAAAAATTGATTAATTCTTGTCTCTCTCTAATATACCACTACTGCTGCATTGTGGAGATAGAGGAGATGATTGAGAGAAGAGAGGAGTTGTAACAGATCCCGGCGTACATGGCCTGGTAGCCCCGGATGACGAGGGCTGCTGCGACTGTAAAAACGTCAATTTGTACGTAAATCCCTTTATCGTGTAAATCTAAATCCGTCCGGGTGGTTACACGCATTTTTTGTTCGCCTTTAGCCCCGCGGCAAAGTGCGTGCTCTCATCGGTGCGACGGATGGGATTGTCGGAATGGGAATCCGATACCACCTTGTTCTCCCCGTAAATCTCGTAGAAACTACTACGCCGAGAAAGGATATAACTCACCTTGACAGCACATAGCCGACATAGTGAATGACCACAGCTGAGTAGTAGGGGATCATCGAAGAATTTTCGGCAAAAGCTACACTTGAGCTCTTCCTCCATGATGGTAACGGCAGGAAGAGCTGAAAACACAAGAGATGACCATTGGATCCAATAAATGACTGAACAAAAGTGTTGTGTAATAATGTATGGTGTGAATATTAATCGATGGCATCCGTCATTTCTGAAATGAACGGATGGCGCGATTACAATAAAGTGAGAGTGAATAATATGCGTGCTGCGGGAAGGCAGTGCGGTTTAAATAAACATAATGAGAAAAAGCGGACACCGCCTGCTCTCGGCACCAAAGACATCTCTTTTCTTGATGAATGGTCTCTTCTCTCTTTAACTGTGTTCACTCGCAAAAATGCACCTGTTCCTCTATAGTAGACATGTGACATTTTCTTGAGCGTGATCTTGGGTAGCTGTCAGTATCTGACCCTGTGTAGTGAGCCAGGATTAAAGGTGTTGGTCAGCAGACGGGAGGTAATGAGCCTGTGCCAGAAGGGGCAAATGGCGCGTGGGGATCCCCCTCTCCTTTTCCGAAAAGGCGATAACTACCCCATTGTTCGTCGAAAACCAACAGCCAAGGACGGAACTTACAGGAAAGGACTTGAAGCCCTTTTTAGGGCACACAAACTAACATCGAAATCATCATGGGTGAGAAAAAGATTCGCATCAAAAACCTCTGCAACCGCCGAGAGAGTAGTTTATAGGTACCCCATAAATATTCAGTTGCTATGATACTAAAGGTAAATTCATTTTCTCAGCTGCCAGAAATAATATAAATCTTCTCGAGAAAATTACCGTATAATTAGAAGAGCTTTGCCTATTTTGGTAGAGCTACAGTATGCGGAAAGCTTGACTGAACGCAGGAATAATTAAGAAGGGATTGAGAAATAGCGAGGTGACAAAATGGCTGCTAATCTTATTTATGAACGGTGATGAAAGACATCGAGAGGTGAAGATATACTGACGATTGACAGTGTTAAACGAGTGCAACAGCGGGTGGTCATGGGCGCCAATTTTGAAGGAGAGGTGTCCTCCTAAATGTCCAACAACTTGATGAATGGAATTGGCTGCTGATGGGAATCTTAGCCCACTACGAGAAAACATGACGGCACTTTCGAATGCAACCAAAACGATGTGCGTGAGTGACAGACACACACTCCGGAGGTGGACACAATTGGAGCTGCGTAGACTTCTTTTTTTAGATGGGATTTAGCTAAAGTACTATAGAACAAGAGCAAAGTAATCGTTTGTGATTCCGCCTCATGAGATGTAATGGGCACACTAAGTTTACGAGCGACGACAAAAAAAAACTTTATCGCGTCTGTGAGAAGAACACTGGGAAGAGGTGAAAACGGCTCAGAAGGCGCCGAACTGTCTACCAGGCGGGAATATAGGTGCTAGAAAGGCAAGACAGAGACAGTACAATTCTCGGGATAACCGCTGCAGGGTGGACAAAACAAGTTGTGTGTGCCTGGGGACGGCCTACCGCTTTCCCAAAAAGGGGGATTTGTACCCAGAGGAGGGTATAGATGATAATTAGCGGATATGGATAATTGTTTGGGTAAACAGGAATCAGAAAGCGGATCAATGCTCTGGGAGAGGATTAACCAGGGGAGGGCGGGGTTTGGGGCAGTTCGTCCCGCCTACCCACTTGAGCAAGGCGAAATATAGGCACTAATTGTTGTTGGTCACACTATCTTAATGGGTAAAAGTGCCATCAGGATGTGTTGAACTTTGGATTGAGTAAAATCGGCGAAGTGAAAGGGATGAGTTGGTTTAGCGAGCTAATGGCAATTGAAGTGACTGTACGGGGATGGGAGCGTCTTAAAGAGAAGTTTACTCATAAAACACTTAATATTACGACTTGTACATAAATAGAAACGGAAAAGACACGACGGATAAACATTTTATGCAGAGAGGAACTAAAAGCAACGCCTCTTCTTTAGCTAAAAATACCAGAGAAGCTGTTTTCCATGCAAAAAGGCACATAATTATTTGTTCTCTTGATGTTTGTGAAAAGGGACTTAATTAGAACCAAGAGGGCATCATGATTGACGCTCGAATGTTCTCCTCAAAAAAGAGAAGAGCGACGCCTCGTACAAGTTACGAAAACAATTCGAGGGAAAAAAGTTTCCCGCGGAAATCAATCACATATGATATCCTACTGCTGGTCAGTGCTGACCTCATTTGTCTCACTAAAATACTCTCTGTCCGCATAACAAAGCGACACTATTGCGCTAGCCATTAATCATTATGGAGCTATTGCGCAAATCCCTGGACAAACTTTTGCTTTACGTGAGAGAGAGTAGCGACTTAGGAGCACGCTTTTTCAATGCCCTTTTGCAGGCTTGAAAATACTTGCAAGCATCTTTTTTTCGGAGGAAAATATTAAAAGAACTGTCGGAAAGGGCGCATTATTGAGCAACTGCTCGCAGAAACTTTTTGAACATCTGTTCTCCTGTCGAAGTTTTTTGAGAACGAAACTAGAGAGATTATAGAACTTGCCACCTCATTTAAAGAAGATAAAAAATGGTTGCCAAAGGGTGTGGTCCAAAGACTAATAGGTGTTGTTCTTCATGCAAGAGCTCCTTGCCAAAGATTACAATAACTTGATGGGATATGATGGATGAGGCGCCGGTGTTCAAAAGAAGATTTAACACCCATTAGGCATCATAAGGAAGACCTATGCCGACCTTGTCAACGGAACGGCCAAATTGTGGCCAAGCTAATCAAATGATATGGGCTCATTTGCATATCCTCGGGGGAACGCACCTAAATTGCTGGCTTTGGGATTCATTCTTGAGGAAAAACAGTCCAGACCTAGAAGATTGAAGACTCTTTCTCATTTCACTAGTCCCTTTCGTTTTTCTGAGTTTGATTGAGCCAATTTAGAGAAGGGAATAGTATTAGAACTGGATAGGGGCAAGATTTTGATCGAAAAAAAAGAGGAAATAACAGGATTAAAATGACCAGTACCGAGGATACAAAGTGAGGTGAGTCAAGTATCAGTCCGCCTTAGGCAACAGTGAACGGAAGTATGCATTCCAGTCTCCGCAAAGAGTGTATGAAATATGATCGCGAACGCAGATCCAAGTCATCGCTGTCAAAGCCCCAGCGATTACTATTGTTCTCGTAATCTAGTCATTTATTTTTTACCGATACTAGAATTCTAAGTCCTAGGATTTGTGGAGACGAAGAAAAGGACTATGGGAATGTCATGCAAATTGAAGAAGCCCTCCCCGCGCACAAGAGAAGCTTGATGTCAAAAGAAGAGCAAAATTTGCATAATTGGTAGAATTGTGGGTTATTTCTAGGAAGACGTTCCAGAACAGCCCACCAAGTGGCAGCATGTGCTTCCCATGTCTTTTTACCTCCACGAAACGAGCTTTCGGAACATATTGCAGCACAAATAAAAAGGGTCAATCAAAAACTGCATTTTTTGGGAGACGCTGGGCTGCGAGAAGAGAAGAAAACGGCTGCCAGCAAGAATTAGCATCGCGTCTAACTGACCCACCTCTCTCTCTCTCTCTCTCTAAATTGCCGTCTATTCGATACTGTGACCAAATGGTTGGATTAGAAGGCTCAGATGCCAACAATTATGATCTTTTCCAAGTGGAAACGAGAATGGAGGATTAGTCAAAAGAAATGCCTGCCCGAGGGCGACTAGTCGTGTTTGTGTTGACAGATGCCGCCTGTTGTAACTCGGCGAGTGAACAACCTTGCTTTGTTCCCAATGAAACATTTTTTTAACACAAAAGCTTGACCGCTCGTGAGAAACTCGCGACCGGAAGGAAACAAGAGAAACCTTCTCTATGAGTCATGAAAACCCTTCCCGCTCAGGGCAGGTGTTTGAATCTCTCCCTACACACATACACACCAGCTGGAGAGGACCTAGGGAATCGAAAAACTGGAACAATGGGAATTTTTTGCCCATACGGAACATGCAATCCCGTATGTGTTAGAATGTAACGGAAGAACGCCGCGAGAAGGGTTCAAATCAGAGGATATGTGAAGCCTATGGGATGCAGGAAATTGGCATTGGGAAATCGTCGGACGTCAACACTTTATACTGCCAGGATGGCTGGGAAATCCTACGACGGTTTGACTCTCGTGAGAAATGGGCAATTAATGGCCGCACACCGTAAGGATTTCGTATTAATTGGAAAGAATTATTTACACCGACTGGCCGTAAAGAGAGCCGCAAAGGGATGAAGCCTTTCGCGGGTAGAATAAAACGAAGGTGGCCCTCTTGTGGTCAGCGGCAATTAGCATAAGAGGTCGAGACGATAAGGTGATAGAAGGTAGTATAAACGACATCGTAAACGGGTGTGACAGAAGAGCAGATTTACACCTTTGAGGCGGCATAATTGACAGAGGGAGCTGGCTGGACTCAAAAGGCCCTATTCAAATTTATTGCTATCCCGCTCACTCTTGCATGTATCTGTCACATCAATTGCGTCAAAACTTCACACCCGCGACTCTCTTACTCTTGAAGAGAAAATCAACTAGAATAGAAGAGAGAAAGGAATTCAAAAGGATGCCGCTAATACCTGAAGTTACATGCGACGGGAATGAGACCAACTGCTGCCGTAGGCTGAAATATGGCGCTGAGAGAAAGACCGCTAAGTGATGTTTTTTGACGCTCTCAGCTTTTCGATACGATTTCTCAGGTAGATGGTTTATTTTGTTTAGTGAGGGAAAAAAAGGAACAGATTTTATGACCTATTGTTGTCACAACAACAAAAGAAGATGGTAGGATTTCGCGCAGTCAAGGAGGCGGTGTGGTCATCAGGGCCAAATGGATTAGCTTTTCGGAACGAGGAGAGCTAATGAAAGAAGCCCTCGGGTCAGTGAGCAGCAGCCATATGGCTAAGGGCGCATCCGATCATTTTTGACAGTACTGCGGGTGTCTTGACAGCTAGACAAATTAGCTGGGAAGAGATGGGAATTGGCTAATTAATAGGAAAATAATTAATTTTGGAGGCCAAATAAAACAATAAAATGAGGAGAATTTTACCGTAAACAATAACACACCGGACGTCTAGGTGTCATTTACCGTATGTGAAATTTAAAAATGCCGCCTAAACAGGACAGATGCCGGAATTTTTGACCTCAAATTAACCAATTCAAAGGACAAACGAGCTGCCAAAAGGCCAGTCTAAAAACAGCTGCGTATGGAGGTTGTTAGTCTGGGGGAGTGGATTGATGAAGTCATTGTGAGGTCGTTTATGGCAGCATTCAGCGGACGTGAGGTGCCCGTAAATCTGTATGTTAATTACGGGGAGGAAGGACGCAAAAGGTGCGAGCATAGATGACAGATAAGGTCTGACCCTCACGAGAGAACTGGGTAGAGTAGGCGAGAACGCGAGAAAAAAAACTGTCTGGACAAAAGATAGTGAGACATTTCCCATCCCTAAGAGGCGCGCCATATTTCAAATTGTGTGAACAGACCTCTCTCTCTTCTGGAACGGGTCCATTCCCATGGCGGCATTTCCTGTGCCAGTCGGGGTGGATTCAAAAAGGAACATTAGGTGGAGGTGTTAACATTTGTCGGTCTCTTAGACCTGCCTGATTGACAATCGGGTAAATTTCTTTGGTCCCACAAGAAAATTCAACTCAAAGAGATGCCGACATTCTTGCCGATTGACCAGATAAAGGCCACCAAAAACAAGGGTTGGGGCAAGTCCGTGGGGATTTCTTTTCTATTTAAATAGTCTTACCTCGTTTAGCGAGCGGTGGCCTTACTCCACTGGGGTACGGCATGCGAATGAAAAGAAAGAGGCGGCATTTGTGACTCACAAGGCATCCCATCGCCCAGGTCTTTCTTTCACTAAGAGCACACAATCAAGCTCCAAGAGAAGCGTTATAATTGGCAGCCGCCCTATATTTAAACTTTTACCCTTTTTGGATTAAACAAAAGCAAATAATCTGATAAGGTCTTGCGCAATTGAGGTTAATGAGGTGACTTACAGATTGACGGCATGGTGAGAACGTGTTGATATGAGGAAGAAGAGAAAGATTTTAACAAGGGATTGTTGACCGAAAAAGCATTGAAACGGAAATGCGCAGCTGAGGATTAAACATATCCGATAATCTCATTCTCATGTTCGTCTGTCGAATTTGAAAATCTTACCGGTAAAATCATGACCCTTTGGGTAAATATCATTTGTTTCAGGCATCAATTCTTCCCAGTCAGTGGATGAATAGTCGCGGAGGACGATGACCTGTCCTGAAATGTCTCCCTGATGACGACTTGTCTACAACCAGAGAAAAAAAATAAACATAAACAGTAGTTTCCTCTGTGGGACATAAAAGCCCGGTGATCTCATTGGTTAGTGTCTCTTTTTGGCAGACACAGCTCTGCCAGCTTCAACAGAAGCTGATGTCTGTAAAGAGCGCGCAGTCTTTTCATGTTTTCGGGCACATGGTCGGGCCTTTCCTTTTTACATTCATTTTGGTAGATCGATTTCTCTTTTGTATGGGCCTGCGCGCAAGTGACGGACGGTTTTGGTCTGGGGCGTGTTACGTTACGCAGACTTCGGGATGGTTTAAAAGTTCTGTTCTCCCCCAACTTTCATCTACGCGGATTAATTGTGGATTCGGGAGGAATCTGGATTTAACGCTGATGAAAATATCAAAAATCGTTAGATATATTGGTTACAAAAAGTGCAGAAGGTGACTCAGGTTGAGAAGCGACAGTTTGCCGGTCACCTTCAATAACACGGGACATTTTTTCCCTTGCTCTACCGCTGTCTCTGCCCCCGCATTTCCAAATATCGACAAATTCAGTGACGATTCTCCTAATCGGTATTCACCTCGCTCTTTCTCGTGCTATAAACAAAATACCTGCGATTAAAGTCTCCCGTCTGTTCGACCATCATTGGATTCCTCCATAAGCATCCTGTGGAAATATGACTGTCATCAAGAACCTAGTAAATCTGGTATTGCTTTCATGCATGCTGGCGGGAGGTCTACTCGTCTTTGGGACAGCCGTTTACCTCGGTATGACGCGTACAGCTTGTTTACAATTTGAGATAGGCGAGATGAGCTATATACCCGATATAACTTTGGATGAATGCGGAAAGAAGGCTGTGTCCATGCCATACAAAACGGGAGAAGAATTAATACTGCGCTATCAGCGGTGCGCCGAAAAGTATCGTTAAATCTACTCTGAAAATAATTGTACATACTATAGGAAGAGCCATATTGATTCAATAAAAGAAGGCGTCGTCTACGTCTGGAGCCTGATCAGCACTGTCGGTTTCGGCCACAAGGTGAGGATGCGGGATACCAGATGTTTCATAGGGCGGGGGTTCCTTGAGAAAGACATGTGCAAAGGAAAGAGGTCACCGAGATTACGAAACTCTTTCTAGACCGTCAAGACAACCTTTGGCCGAGCCATCACCTACGGAACAATTCCGCTGATGCTGTTATTTAAAGTGACTGAGGTGGGCTCGGTGCCAATTTTCTAAAAAATATTTTTAGTCATATTTCGGAAACTTCCTGGTCACCAGGATTGGAGACAACAAGCGGCTTTCCCGAGTGGGATTCTTCGTTATTTTGGGTATAGGTGCAGTGATAGGGATCCTTCACGCCATTATTCTATCGGTAAGCTTCTGTTTAAACAGCAACTATAGCTAGAATTTATAGGTTAAAGGCGAATTTAAAACCTTCTATGATTGTTTGTGGTTCCTGTTCATAGGCTCCACCACCATTGGTCTAGGAGATGAACAGCCGCCGACTGGACCATATCTCTGGCTCTTCAATTTGTTTCTTCTGACGATAGAAATCGTGATAATTTCTCTTATATTCGGTTATAATCTGGTATGTTATTTAGTATAACGTATGCTTCTTAAAAATTCAGTTGGGAGTCAGGCAATTTGTTGTTTCTCGCCTAGAACGTTTCCAAGATTGGGTCTGCTCGCCATTTTGTGGTTCCCGTCGTCAACGCGTCGTAAGTTCTTCATAATTTTTTATCTATGCTTATATAGGAAGATAGTGAGGACTTAAATCCGGCCTATCTGCAGCTGCCAGATTCCCTGTCTACCGGTCATACTCTGCCTGCTGGTATGTTTCATTTTCAAGGGGCACGCCAATTTGTACTGTTTACTCCTTCCAGAAATAATCTACTCTCTCGTAGACTACAAAAACAGCCGGTAAATAGTTGTCGTGTTGTCCCTCTGTGGTTAACATTAGTCACAGTGCATAATGATGTAAATTTTCCAGACGTCAATGGTCCTACAAATTTTACCCTCTCCGGAGTGGTTTCTCCTGAAAAACTGTTGGAATTTGAAGAAAAAATGAAGAATCTATTGCGGGAGTATGGAACTCAAGAGGTTTGAGTTATTGCTAATTATTGAAAATATTTCTCAGGTGAAAGTGACTAAGGATGAGCCTGCCAGAGTCCGGAATATCTCTCGTAAGCTTTAAATCTTATAAAAATCAACATTATATTAGAGTCATTGGCTAATATTCCTGGAGTAAGTAAGATTTTCGGTAGTCTCACCAGAATTCGTAAGTTTTCTGTCCTCTGATTAATGCTGTTTAGCTACCGTTACTACTTCTGCGAGTGCCGACAGTGAGGAAGGAAACAGCGCCGCCTACTCCCACGATGGTATTATTTTATTCTTCTCGCTTAAATTATCTTTACAGTCCAAGACACGCGCACCACACTTCTAGATAACCGTCGTCTCCATGTTCAAGAATTGTTTGAACGTCCCGCAAGTCATCAATCCTAGTCGGTTAGACTCTAATTGATCTCTTAAATTTCTGTCATATACTTCTACGGGTTCTAGTAATATACAAACTGTGATATTGAAAATACTATGATATAAATTTTTATACAACGAACCCAGCAAAAATGACACTTGGAAAGACAATACTCTCAGCAGGGTACGGGTAAATAAGCACAGATAATATAGCACAGAATTAAGAACAATAAATAAGATAAAGAGAGCCGGAGGCAGGAATTATTGGGGAGCAAACAATATGAGTCAGAAAAGGCAGGGGGATATAATTGAGGAAGGACAAAATCCTGATAAATACCCATAGCACATTGGCTGGAAAGACTTCTTATGTCACACGTACCACTCTTTGAAATCTTTTTTCTTTGCCACGCCGTTTTTAACTATCCCGTTTCCCGTACGCGCAACGCCATTCCCATTAGGCACAACTGCTCCGTTTAATGGCTGATAGCCTCCTTTTACCTGGAAATAGTTTTATTAGAGAAATAATTTATAGTTAAATACCTGTGGAGCTTGTCGTGGCAGTAATGGTTGTGTTGATGGGTCTATACCAAGTGGAGGTGACAGCTCAGCAGAGATGGGCGCGTAGCCAGAAGCTTTGCCATTCACAGCCTATAAAAGATATATTGGGCCAGAAAAACAATCTACCATTGCATAGTGTTCTCCTCCTTGGCTGGTTTTAGTATGACAACGGAAAAATACGCAGACGACAATTGCTACAATGACAAAAATCACAGCAAGTGAGCATATCATAACCATCGCTGTCCGAGGGAATTCGCCGTCTGTTGTTGTGGCATACTGAAAATCAAAATAGATATAATAAGTACTTAGGAGTTATGAGATTACCGTGTCGAAGCCATTATCTGAAGATAAGCTGCTATCAACAGCGGCCATTGATGGGATTTAAACAGGCAGAAGTTTAAAAGGCAGCGTGTGGGTAAACCGCGCATGGATAATGGGTCGCCCGCGACTCAGGAGAGTACACAATTATTCAGGCAAACTTTTAATTAAAGCAAAGTGTTTCCCGCCCAAAAGCATATAATATGAAAAAGATATGTGCATATACTGACCTTAATTGTGGTAGTAACCACATCGCCCATAGGCGTGGTGGGCCGCACCGGATAGACGGAATATGGAGGCGTCGTTTTGACTTTGGCAGAGAGCTTTGTTGAGGTAGAAAGAAGAGTCGAAAATGTGATTGCTGGCGTGGAGCGGTCTGAAACACCTGATGTTGATTGGCGTAAATTGAGTGCGAGTTTGGCATACAAATGAGGGAGAGAGTCGCGCGAAAAAAGCCCGACGTTGCTTGGCAATATATAAGGGATTTTATGAGGTCAGGTGTCAGGCTTTTTTACGCGACTCTGATTACAAATAATAGGGCATACAATTTACATAGCACGCATACAGCAAATAGTGAAATTTAACACGCAATAGAGAATTTCTGAGAGTGAGAAGATTGTGCACACTTGATCGAAGCCTGAGGATTACAGCTTCCGGTGGGCAAAAATAATAGCCACGCATTATGGGCATGCTGGAATCGCTGGCTGAGAACGAAGAAGAAGCCCCCAAAAATCGAGAGAAAACATATTGAACTGCCAATAACACACGTATGCAACATATGAGAAATTGTTGACTTTCACAGCTTGGAGTATAGTGGAATCCAAGAGCGCCCCCACACACATCGAGCAATATCTTAAAAGGGGGTCCTAGGATATTTGGAAAAGATTGGTGAGGTTTGATCCTGCTCTCAAAACTCCGTCCGCTGGGCAACATTATAGAATCCGCCAACCGGGGAGCTATATTTCAATGCTCTCAAGCGTATCAAACTGTGAAACAAAAAAAAGGAAATCCCAGACGATGATTCAATTGAGAAATTAGACTTATTCGAACCGTGAAAAATAAGAAAGAATTTTATGAAAGGCTAGTTTTGCGGAATCGTCAGCTCTTTTGTCCGACAATTTTGTTGACACCTTCAAAAACTTTTTTTCTCAACATAAAAGAGAGGTCGCCGTGCTGAGAAAGATGACCAAGAAAGTAGGCAGAAGAAGTTCGATAAACTCTCGCAATTGGTATTCAAAAGCGGAAGTCGGCATGCTGCGAAGGAGACCACTCGACTCCAACTTAGAAAAAAAGAGGGACGTGTACCTTTTTAGCGAATCTCGAAGAACAGAAAAAGAAAGCAGAAGCATGCATAGCGTACCAACCCAGACACGAAACCTCTAAGAGCACTCCAACAAAAAGGCCCCCACACACAGCACCTGTTGTTATCCAAGAAGGAGAACTGGTTGACGTCGTTCTTCTCCTCGTTGTGGACTCTGTGGTCGTTGTAGATGTTGTCATCCTGCGAGACGGTGCAGTCACTCTGGTAGTTTTCCTAAGCGGTGGCGTCTTCTTAGCTGTGGTAGCCTCAGTAGCCGGAGAAGCTGTGGTAGTATTTCGAGTGCGCCAAGCGGGACCAGTAACCAGGGGCTCTGGCAAGAGATCAACCTCCGCCCAGATGCTTTCTCCCAAGTATTCTGGGTTTAATTCCGCTGCTATGCTCACACTCTCATATGGCCTAGGAAGCACAGTGACTTTGCTTGTTGGTTTTAATGTGCTGGTTGTCGTTTTCACTGTGGTTGTCGTAGTTGTGGTGGGAGGAGTTGTCGATGTGCTAAGAGGTTTCGTGGCCGGGGTTAGCATCTCCGGCGGTTGTGCGGAACCTTCTAGCAGCTCGTCCAGCTCAGACAAGAAGATCACGGGGGGTGCAGCTTGTGTCGTGCTCTCCGACCACTCACCATGCGCCACAGCCGGAGTAACTCTGCGCGTCTGAGGCGCTGTAGAAGGCAGAACGGGTGTGAAGAAACCTGAAAATGATAAAATAAGATCTGCTAAAAATAATAAAATTTAACTCCTGTCCGATATTAAAATGTTACCGTCTGCCTGCTGATGGTGTAGCGCTCTGGATGGGTCATAATTTGGTGCAAACCGTGGTGGTGGTGGGGCATTAAGACGGCACTTTGGCGAGTGCCAATCCATGAGACACAGGATTGGCAGTACTGTGCTCGTCACCAACATCCCACATGGGCGGACCTATATGAATGAGAAAAGACTCGGATTGTATTACAAGATGGAGGTGCGAGAAACAAGATGCCGGAAAAGGAGAGGCTGGTTAAAGAAACAGGATTAGCTGTAGCCATGTGTTGTCAAATGTGCTATAATCAGATACAACAGCGCATCCCGAAAGGAATTTCAGTCTAAAGCTCAGCTAACTTTTTAGAGACCTACAATACGTAGGATGGGCGCTTCTATAGTATTCAAAAATTGTTTCCTAGCCAGGAATCGTTTGCTCTTTCACAGGATTCAAATTCGATTTTGACGTGAATCTTGCCGCATCCCTCCCCGCACAATGAACCCCACGGGAGAAATGAGAACACTAGTGAGAGGCTCAAAATTCTGCTCACTAAAAATGTTTCGAAATAACGAAGTCCGCTGTTTTTCTAGAATGGTAACTTTGGATTTACCAAATGCACTAACAGCTCTTCCCTTGAGAGGAATAACGCGTGAAATTGAGATATTTCATGTTGGGACGTCAATCTACGGAAAGATAACGTTACGCTGCATCTCAAAATAACGGCTTTTACTAGGCGGATCATTATATGAATAGCATACATATTTCATGGAAAAAGAGTGACGAAAAGAGTATGATTGGGACAAGTTCCAGTAATACGAGATTGTTTAAATAAACCAAAATGATTAGAAGATTAGGTAACAATAGAACCCAACGTGGCCGGCTTTAATCCGTGATATTCAACATCTTGAACAAACAAAAGTGGGTGTCAGCGGCAGGAAGTTCTTAGACCAAAAAGGGGGTGAGCATTTAACGCCAAAACGCAGGCTCCCCCGAGATCGGACGACTGGTGCGCACAGGAAACACGACCCAGCCCCATTTGGATATTTTAAAGACGTAAAGGGACATCTGAACTGGCAAGGCTGTCCAGTATCGTGGGAAATGGCTACTCATATTATCTCCCTAAGAAGCTGGGACTCGGGACGGCTGCTCCTTTTGAATAATTCCAAATGGTCAAATGAGTGATGTTTCGCGGTAGGAGGCCAGTCATTATCCTAATTAACCGACGCATCGCTGGACGTATGGCTCTACCAGAATAAGAGCATAGGAAATATTCTCTTAAAATTGCAGCGATATGAAATATTTCCGTCAGAGGAACAATTTGCAGCGCATTACTCAAACTACTGCAGGTACAAACTAGTGGGAAAACAAGGTTTGTAGTACGCTGCATCAGCTACCAAACAATTCTCTGACAGAGTGTACACGGAAAAGAGGGACCGAGAAATGGTCTGGGAGGCTGATCCCAATTGCGTAAGCCGGATGAATGGATAACATCGTTGGATGAGCCCAAAAGAAAAGGCCAACATCGGCCACCGACATATGGTCCTATGGCTTTTGCACCACCCGACCGGATATGGCTGGAACAGAAAAAGAGATGTAGACTGCAGTGTTGGAATCCCGAATGTGGGAGGCAGATGTCCATAGGGAGCGGTGACGGGATGTTTCGTTGTGAAGATGGATACGAGGGCGCTCCCGCAAAATGGATGGATGCGTGCCCTCCTACGGAGCTAATGCACTGTTTCCGCAGAGATTATCACGAGAGTTGTCGTCGTTCGGCTTTTTGTTATTAGACGGAACTCCCTTTTTTCTCCTTCTGGTCATAAAAGAATGGCAGCCAACTGCTCTTCAAATGCGCTTTTTGAGTAGAACATGAGAGTTCCCTGGAGAGGTTAGGAGCCGCCTGCTAGCAAGGTCATGGAACAATCAGAAGCATATGTAAATGGATCTGGTGATGATGTCCGTAGGCTGTCACGTTAGCATAACAGCCACTGTGGGGACTAAAATGAGTCGATTCACTGGAAATGCCGTTCAAATCGGCTTTGCCGCAACGATAATGGAATAACAATAGAAAGAAAATTTACCAGGAGGTCAAGAATTAGAAGTAAAGCATTGGTATAACTGCACCGGTTGCATATTCCACCGGACACGTGTTCTCACGCTCAATGGCTTAATTTCGAACGTTTGGGTCCAGAGTTCTCCATTAAAAGGTCAGACGTGTTGCGATTTAACTGGTCCCTAGGTACCATCCCACAGCCCGATCAAGAATCCTGATCTTTGAGTTCATATGTCAGATATATTTTCTCGAATTAAGAGTTGACGTGTGGACTATGCCATCATAATCCTTGACTAAAATTGTCGGATATTATTCCCCTGTCTAGTGAATAATTTGAGCCAAAAACATACCGCTTTCATCTGTATCAACAAAACAGGTTTGACGTTCTTCTTCAGAAAGACAACTAGCACCAAGGGATTCTATCAAAGCGTCGCTAACATTCTATAAATCCATTTGCCAGTGGAAAACAACAAAACGAACCTCTTGATTCTCTTCCCCTATCATGACGTCCTCTCCAATACTTGATGACGGTGCCTGGGCAATAACGGTCTTCTGTACAGGACCAATAGAGAAGACTCGGGGAGAGCCTGAAAAAAAGGAATCTCAGCCCAAAAAGAAGGATGAATGCGATAGCTCCTCTACTGAAAGAGTCTGTGGGAGTGGGAACGTGGGAGAGGGAATGTGAGATCACTATTAGGGAGTGCGGAAATCGGTCATGAATATAGAATTAGTCTTGAACCTGCTGGCCTTTTACGTGCAAGTGCATTGTCTGATCCGATTTCAATAGGAAATTGCTTATTTTTGGGATTGATTTCCTAGGATTATTTTTCATTTTAAAATCTGCCAGTCAAACATTCATGAATTAATCAGAAAAGTAAAGTTTGAAGTTTTGTGAGAAACATTTTTGAAAATTCTATTCATCGTGGGTGGTGGGAAGAGAAGGAAGTTTTTCGCTGCAAGGAAGCATACCCGTTAGACATTCATAAGAGTATGAACGGAGCACGGAAAGCAGACGAAATGACCTGAGTCCTAGCAACTTCGGATGATCTCACCCATAAACAAGTCTTTTACGAGTCACAGGAGAGTCGTCATAGTTACAGGGAAAAAATGTGCAGGCTGGAAGGAAAGAAGCTTTTGCTAAATTTTGGAGTCAGGTGGATAAACACCTTTCCCACGAGCAGCGTGCGACTTTCTCCCTCCCTCTTTTGCTGCTTTGATTCGGATTATAGAAATCACAGTGAGAGAGAAAATAATATACAATCCAGGAAGCTTAACAATAGCTATTTTGACTGGTGGGAATGGAATCGCGTCAATGAGTATGTCACGCCCAAAACAATCTTTTCATTACCAGTTTCTAGTGAGCTACAGCTGTGCAAATGACTGGATAAGAAAATGGCCCCTGAAGAAAGATGTCCCATTAATTTGAAAGGAACATCTTTTAAAGACAAATGGTCGCGCGGTAAGCGGCAGCCATTCATCACCAAACGAGAGCAATATCCCGTAGTTGCTTTGGACTACGAAGACTACAATCCGAAACGTGACCATATACAAAAAAGAACGATGCAAGTTCGGATGGCTTTGGTTTTATGGATTCCTATTTAATTGAAAAGATGCTGGAAAGTAAGCAAAGGCGGTCATTGGTACCTACAACTTACGTTCAGTAGATTTTTATGGCACTACACTATATAGGGAAGGAAGTCAGCTGTTCAAAGTGTATAGGACAAAGAGCAAAATGAGAACAACGCTTGAATGCATGAGAATTATGAACAAATCGAAATTGTGTACCGCATGGAGCTCCCCCCGTGAAAATTAACCCCATTTAGATGTGTATAAAGATTGGCAACATAGCCTTTTTACGCCATTCATGGGACACATTGCGATACATACAATCTAGCTGAATGTCCGAGAGAATATTAGATATTATTCAGCGGGAGGGTCAATTGGTGCGTTGACGTGGAAACGGGAGACGTAAATCACAAAGGCGCCTAAGGTATGATGTATGGCAGCAAGTTTTAGAAAAAAAAATGAGGAAAAATTTGGAAATCAAAAATCACCAGATTCATATAAATAGGAATACGGATAATAATTTGTACTCTTTGAAAGGGTTCTCGTGTGCGCGTCGTGCTCGGTCGATAGCACTTTTGCTCTCTAGTTTCTGCACTTAATAAGCTCTGTTTGGCGGTGGCTATTACTTATGGTCATCTGGGAGAAGGAAGGAAGGAAGACGCAGTCAGCGAAGAAGTCTAAAGAGGATTTGATTTTCTTTCGACATAGTATAAGAAAGAAAACCCCGGAAAAGCCAAGAGGCGTCACGCGTTCGAACGGCAAGCGCCCGGCTGGATTAACTTCTTCGTCATGATAAACCAAGGAAAAGTGGAACCGGGGCTTAGGGGAGGTCGACTGCGTGGACGGAAACAATCGGAACGCTACGTACTCTAAAAGCTCGCACGGCTCTTTGATACGGTTGAGTGCGTTAGAAAGAATTCGCAAGCCAAGAAATAATTTTAGGGGTGCATATGGAGTGAGAAGAGAGACTAAACTGAACCCATGCGCGGAGTAGAAACATCCCTTCACAAGAAATTATAACGATTTTCAATATCACACTTTCCTAGAATATGATAGCGAAAACTGCGTGGACGTACATAAGAAAATAGGATATCGGAAGCAAAGTCGAGTAATGGGGTGAGGGTGCGTGTGCCGGGAGGACGAAATGTTGTTTGCGTCTCATTGGTGAGAAGAGCCCCCCTCTCCTGCGTCGGGAGTATCTCTCCCGAAAGCGGGAAATCGCCTCCTGCCTGAAATCCATAATTGCAGCCCTCTGCCCTATACGAGAGAGACTAATTAGTGTGTAGGCAAAGCTCGTAACTGGCTACCACCTGGATATTGTGAGACGAACTGACGCCGACACACTTAAAATCAAGGTCTTCTCGTGCTTTGAAAAATTCATTGCTTCTGATATGAAGCATCACGCGCACTACGGAAAGCTTAGGGTTTATTTAATATCTGACTAAGTAGGAAGAAGAGATTGGAGGGCCCTATATCGCAGAGCGGGAAATAGGGCTCTGACTTAGGATGTGACTCAAAATCTATTAGTGGCAGTCAGATCTTCCCATTTACGGATGCCTCGCCTCCCTTTCCAACTATAGTCAAAAAAACAGATTTGAAAAATATACCTTCAGCGTAAAGCTGCAATATGTGAACGCCATTAAAGTTTACACCGGATATTTCTCCTTGAAATGGGTCAAACAACTTTATAGACCGCCGTCGTAGTTTTTGGTCATGTTGAATGTGTTTAGCATTGAAAGCGGCTCCAATGCTTAGTCTCCAGTGCATGTTCAAAGTAACAAGTTCATCTCCAGCTGCTGAAAAAGGTCCTTTTTCTGCTAATATGATTGCTCGACTACATTTCGGAGAATAACGAACTGCCGGTCCTCTGTCCAATTGCAAAGTGGACTTAACATGATGACGCAGGATCTTAAGGATGTGAATCTTTCCATCATTGACCTTCTGGCTGAAGTATCCTACGTGGTGTTCTCTACTTCCCAGATTATATCGCATCTGAACGTAGCCGCCATCCTAAGAATGTTCTCATATCCTGTTTTGCTTAAGCACATTACCAGGTACACCGTTAAAAAATCCTCATCCGCTGCAGATTCTACCGAAAATAAAACTCCATTCGTTTGGATCGTTTTAAAAGCCAGTACGAGATAATCCTGTGAAGAGCTGGGCATCTCCCCAACTGGATATTCATAATAAACGGCAGATGGTTCTCCCATGAAAGCAACCGTGGTTCCCGGCTCTTGACAACGGTCCCCCGAATGAGCAGTTAGTGTGCAGTCACATCTGATTGCATGCCATTGTTGCACGCATCTTCCTCCATTTGAACAAGCTGCCGGAGAGCATCTAGCAATTGGACCTGGAAAATTATATATTCCAACGTCAGGAAGGTTTTTGCTTTGTTGGGCTTGCGGAGTCTTTGAGCTCAGAACTTTCGGGAAGAGGGTTAATAATTCACCTGCACAACCTTGGAGGACCTCTGCTTTCTCGTCTGCCTCATCTAGAATATCTACCGGGCGGTCATTTATCCGTAAAGTGGACATGCAACCGCGAAACCCGCGAGATGGAATTGTTTTAGGCAGTCCCCCCAGTACCACAGTTGCCGATAGTTTTAACTCCTTCTTAGATTCTGACGCGGCGATTACGCTGGTATTGTCCACTAACATCATATAATCTTTAGTCTTAGGATCCTGAAATCATCATTGTTTATTCTTTTAAAATGGGAGATGGACACCTGATACACAAGGATAGCATGCCATCGCATGTCGCTGAGCTGTTGACTTCCGGAAACGCGAGGGGACGTCATCTGGATATCTTCTCCCCTATTGTGGAGAGAAAATCGCACTCTGACGTGGATCCATTAACAGCATTTAAACCGATAGGCACGTACCTTCCATTAACGAGTTGAAGAAGGAGATTGTCTGAGGTTTCACCAGGGACTGTTGTAAAAAGGATGGCTGTTTTTATCAATGTTTGGAATTTAAAAGATACCCGAAATTGACCCGTAAGTGATGATATCTGCAACCATTTTTAAACAAGAAAGGAGACTGTACCTTTGTTGGCGAATATAACACATAACCCGTAGTGTTTGTGAAAGAAACAGCCCCTTGTTTTGATTTTCTGAAGCAATATTTTTTAAATTAATATCGCCCGCTTACATATTTCTTTGTCCCTTGGATTCCTTTGAAGATCTTCCTTCCTTTTTTGATTTCTCCAAGATGTCAACGCCATTCAGTGTCTGAACAAAATCCTAATCGGATAGAAAACTACATACCAGTTTAGTCATCTGCCCTTTGAAGGGAGGATCCTGTAGATCATCAGGTCTCAGTGATCTACCTCCTGTCATTTCATCCATTTCTACAACCACTGAATATGGGAGATAGTCTGCAAATCCAATATAATTTGTTGAAAATGCTAACTTACAGCTCTTCCCCCATTTTCCATCCCAGTTCAAGAGCAAGTGGTTGCCTCTTCTTTTGACTTGAGCAGTGTGCCATCGTCCATCAGCAGCGTCGTTACCCCAGGAAAACGACTGGAACAAATATTGGGGTGAAATATGGGGCTTACATGGTTATAGCGATCCGTTTCTATTTGTAACTTTAGTTCTTTTCCTTCGATTTGGAGCGTTATTCTGTCCCGGGTCTTTCTGACGGATCGTGTCTCTAATATTGTTCCTCTAGACGATTCAGACTAAAAAAATTTTTCTTCATTAAATGGAATGCTTACCCGAAATCTGACGGAAATATCTTCTGCTTCAGACATAACAGCTTTAGGCAAAATGGATAGCGTTGACTTCTCCCCATCGAGATCAACTATAGTCAGATCTAAAGCAGCAAATTGATAGATTATGGTCAACATACCAAGATTACAGGTTGGTCCCTCTTTATTGACTGCGTAACAATCACAGTGGAAAGATAGAAGACCTTCGGTGCAG
This sequence comes from Oscheius sp. DF5033, assembly GCA_964036215.1. Lineage (NCBI taxonomy): Eukaryota > Metazoa > Nematoda > Chromadorea > Rhabditida > Rhabditidae > Oscheius > Oscheius sp. DF5033. Next base: position 6,830,057 of record OZ038413.1, read on the forward strand.
ACACCATAGTTTTGACAAGGATTAGGGTGGCATTTGGTTCCTGGTGCTTGAACAGGACATCCTAGGGACACACCTAACGCAAATGATAAAGATCTGAGAACATGCTACCTGTTGCATTAGAGTTTTCCAAAACATTTGCTATTTTAGCGCTCAATCCATTGAATCTGACATTCTTGATGCAGCCGACGAATCCTTTTCGTAGATTTATGGTCCATACAGATGAAGGAAACACAATTGAGGAGGAGGGAATTCCGCCAATGTACACGGGGTCAGCTGGGAAATTCTCAAAATATATGTGAAAATTCCTACCGACGTCAAGATTTGCAGAAGTGCCAGGTGTAGAGAAGTCGGTCTTCTGCTGGTCTACCACAACACTGCCAGTTCTTCGGAGTCTTTCCATGTAAACACTGTGCCAATCATTTCCTTCAGTAACTTTCTTCGCGGTAGTCTATTATAATGTGAAAAATCTCCTATGAAGTCTACCTGTAACCGTACTGGACCTGCTCCCAGATCAATTATCATAAAAAGATGTCCATCCAGTAATTCAAACGCAATGAACTCGGAAGAGTTATCCGTCAAAGCTCCGTGATAAAATACGAGTCCATCGGGTTCGGCTGCTCGAAAAGAGAAGGCTAAAAATTCGGAAGTATTTCAGACGTGTTCTCGTGACACTTACACAGACTTCCGCCCTTGGGATCGGTGTTGATGGATGGCAATACTAGAGCACTGGCTGTAGGGTCAAAGTTAATAACATCAGCATGTTGAAATGGATTTTTACAGGAGTAGCTGAGTTCTCCTCCGGATCTTATTACACTTTGCCCATAGCCTTGATCAGCCAAATTGACAAATTGCACTTGGATTGCATCTGCTTCATATTGTACCTAAATAAATAAATTGAAATTGTAATAAATGGTACCAGTTTCATACAACCGCGGAATGGATTTCTAGCAACTCCATGAGCTGTTCTTCCAGTAGGAATCCCTCCAAGAAAAGCGTGATTATTACTTATCCAATCTAACTCCGGCGCGTATTGTCGTATTTCGTCTCGTCTCCCGTCAACAATCAAAGTCATCTGAAGGAGGAATAATATTACGAGTTATTGAAATTGAAAAATAAGGTTAGTCAAACGTAGGAGGAAGAATAGGAAGTAGGAGGAAGCGCATTCCAAACGTAGGAATAAAAGGAAAAAAAGCGGCACACATAGCCAACGCTAACTTACGTGTACCGCAGCTATCTTCTCTGAGTGCTGAAGTGAGGTGGTTCTCAGGTTTTGTTGTGGTAAAAATTTTTGTTTTAATCCTATCTGTGAGACAGGACTACTACCTACCATTTGGAGAGTTCGTTCCAGGACCACTATGTGCCATGAGTCATCATCATAACGTTCTCCGGGATAAGAATTAAACATCCTAATCAATCGGGGATCTGTTCCTTCAAATTTTGACGTGGCTATTAGTGCTCCTTGATCTAACATCAAATGAAGATAGCTCTAAACTGCTCCGTAATTTTGAAACTTCGATAATTTGCCTTATCATCCCCAGCATAGAATAACATAGCTGTCCCATGGACTGTTTTAAAAGCCATCGTGAGATTTTCCCTTTTAGCTCTGACCATTGCAGAAACATTAGCCGACACGTCGTATCCGAGCCATTCGTGACCAGAAAATGTCAACTCCGCATCTACTTTTTCTGCAAGTGCACGATTTACGGGGCAATTGGCAGCAGACTAACCGATCTCACAATGTTTCCCCTCGTGGTCACTCATCGTACAATCGCAACCTGGTCCATCTGCCTTAGAATAACAACGGCCACCATGCTGACAGGAGAATATTTCCCTTGAGGAAAACTAATAATATTTAGACCAAATTCTTGAATACAACTCACTCCGCTTGGTCTACAATAATCGTCCTCGTTATGTCTGATACCATTGCCATCCAACAATTGTGGTGACGTTTCCCCTAAATGTGCTCCTATTAAAAATATATTCCCATTTCCCACCTTGAGGATATAACCTATAAACAAGATTCCTAACGTTTACTGCCAAATGCCGTGAATGCCGTCTAAGCGGCGAGCTGAGAATTGGCAGTTGATGAACGTCCTTTGGGAGGCCACCCACAAAAACATCAGAGTTTTTTTGAATGTTTCCAAAGACAAAACTTCTTTGATTAAGGATTTTAAAGACCAATGTGTAGTCCAGCTCTAGTTTGACATTTTCAAAACTCTAAATGGGAAAATTACAAAAAAAAGTTTAAAATACCTGATGTACACGTAGGCTATGCCATCTGTCATCATCTACACGAACTTCTTCTATTCTTATTGTTGTGATTGGCCTCCTCTGTCCAAAATCACTGCCACGATCTCCTAACCTAAAAGAAAAAATGAAGATTTAAAGAGATCATTACCTAAAATCTAACTGTATCCTCCCGTCTGATATTGATATGCTATAAAAATTGCCAGCTATTCCACCGTCATCTGTGTACAATAATAGTCCATTAGACTGCTTTGTTTTGAGCTCAAGAGATAATGAATTTTCATAGGAATGTGCCCATTTTGGATATCTAAACGAATAAAAAAATAATAGAAAGAGGTACCGGGCATAGCTCTGAGGAGAACCGGATAAAATCACAGCCACTGATATAGATGGCAGGAAGATGAACCATGGCCATGGAAGACCATCTCGAAATATCATAAACCGCATCACATCTGAAATATATATTCCATTGCAGGGAAAGTACGTGGTAAATAAGAATGAAGGAAACCCCCCAACGATCTCATAAACATAGGAAAAAAGTGAGAGCAAAATCGCTCTCCCAAGGCGACGAGCAGACCTGGGGCCATTGTCAAAGGTGAGCGAAGCGGAGCAATCTCGCGGCTCTAGTTAAAACAAGACTGAAATTGGGAAAAGGGCAGACACAATGGTAAAAAGGTGGGTGTTGATTTTCTAACTAAAAAGCGGAGGAATTCCAGATGTTTGTGAACCGGAAATACGTTTTTCTCGAACGCATTTGGGCGTTAAGGCGGTTACTAATGTGCGACTTTATAGGCATTATAAGCAGAGAAATAGAAAAACACCACCAGTCACACTTTAAAGGTTTGTTAACTCAATTTGATGCGGTGAAGCAAAAAGAACAAAGAATCAAAATGTGTTTTCTGAATTTTGAGCTTTCTCCAAGGGCCCCCGACGCCAATAGACATAGTGAAAGTTGACCCCAAACAAAAGGAAGTCTTCTGCAAATTCTTTTATAAATTGAAACAAACATGGCTGCAGGTGGTAAGAGAACCTTGCTGTCATTGGCCGGCTGCCCGGTGACGGCCTATCCTAGTAGATTTATGGGATTCGTATTCTTCAGAAGGAACCACAAAGTGTAGAACATACGACTAGGGGATGGATAGATGTTATTAGCTTGATTTCAACTGGGTGGGGGAGGAGGCGCCATAATACGTTGGGAGAGTGAGTGTTCCCAAAGTCTAAGAATAGTCAAAAGAGAGCAACAATGGGCAGTTGCAGTTGGAAAAGACCACTGCAATGCAATTATAAGAGAAGAAAGAATTAAAAATTAACACACACTCGTGGTGATTTTATTAAATGAGTAGGCATTTGTGTGTGTTCCCGAAGAGTTTTTTTATTTGCCGTGCAATTTTCGCTATCAGGTAATTGATCACAGCTAGTAAAAGTACTTTAAAGCAGGAAATGATCTCCGTCTGGGACCTAAAAGGGTCCTCCATTCTATTGTATACATAAAGCAAGTGTCCTATTGACTTAGTTCAATCCTGTGGACATATGTGCAATTGTAGACGTTGCGTGTGCTCCTACCAGCTATCATCTTCCCCTGTTTGTCAAGTCTACTGTAGGGATTGAATTAGTCCATTTTAGAGACAAGGAAATGAGATCAGGAAAGTGCTTACGGAGTCACCATCCCGTTACTTTTTAGTTTGATTATGGTTGCATAGTCTAGCGAACTTTTTTCTAAGCAATTAGTGGGAACGGGATCTGATTCAAATGTTATATGGAAAGACGCCCAAAACGAGGATTTAAGCGACTGCTTGCGATAGCGTAATTCATCCCAAGAGGGGTCCCCGAAGCTAGAGGGTCACCACATTAATACATGGAGTTACAAAATTTGTGGCACTTTTTGCCACATTTGACATGTTTTTAGGAGATCGGAAAACATCTCATATCTCTGATTGTTCTTCTTCAAGGTTGATAAATATAAGCGACCTCTTTGTTTCTCCTATCTTCGTCCCGAGGGCGTCTAAGAACGTAACACCATGTCGGGCTCTCAATAATAAAAAGAAAAAAAGAGCGAGAAATAACAGAAAGCATGAAATGACAGATTTTTGAGGCGCAAGACGTCAGGGAAACTGTCAAAATGTTTATTTTGCCAAGTTTCGACCTCAGCTAAATATAAATCCAGTTGCACTAGCTCAATGTGGAAAAGTCGAAAGAACAGCTGATTTCTCTCATGGGAGCTTTAATCTTGTCCTTTTCCCATATCAGATACTAGTTTAGTATGTTTTTTCCTACGGCCATTTGAATTTGTCATCTTGTGACGATATACACAGCTGTAACTGATCCAGTTAGTACCAATGGTGCCTAATATGAGCCGATTCAAAGATGTCCCTCAGCTCCCGGGGGTCACTCCAAGGCATCAAGTAGAAGAAGGAGACGCAGAGGCGCATCAGTGACAAACGAGGCAATGATTCGTGTTTCTCGAGAAAGAGGAGGAGATGCCAGTTGACGTGCAAAACAAACTATAACTTCCCCCATTTAAAGGACCTACCTTTTGAAAGTTGTCATTATCGCACGAAAATTGGCTGTAATTTAAAAATCTTGTTGTTCTTCGTCTCAGCTAACACGCAACTGTGGTCAATTAATTTGACAAAACAATGAGGCAACGAGATAGTGGAACTAAATAAATGGACCGTAGAATTTGGGGAAGATCGGATAAATTGAAAGAAGACACAATTTGCCCGGCTATTCCAAGGTATGACGTGCAATCTCTGGAGAACACGTTCGTAAGGGGGTGGTATCTACTTTTGCAAAGAACGATTGATAGTCAATTAGATGAAAATAATTACCGAGATACGAAATGCGAGATACTTTTTGGCTTACGATTTGTTTTTAGAAGTACATTCGGAGGAAGAACTGACGGGCCTCTTGCAACCTTTGCGAAAACTGATCCCAGTTAGACAAGTTCATTTAGAATTACTACTAGAGAAAAAAGAGGATTTCTATCGAAACATAGCGTGCTAAATCTTGAGCTAATGCGTCAGTTTATGAGTCTCTTAAATGGTCAATGAGGTTGTTAAGTTAGCACTACTACGCTATCCCTTCCACTTCTACTCTCTTTCCCACAGAATGTTAAAAAGTGGCCACATGAGAAGAGACATTTTCAAGTGGTTGAGAGCAAAAGTTGCACATCACGTCATTTTTTAAGAAGAGTTAAATATACTTTTAAAGGAATTGTTGAATTAAATAGTTTCTGAAAAAGGAGTCGAGCTAAAATGAGAAAGAGCGCCCATGACACATCCTTGGACTCTTTGACTGACAGCTGGGAATGCCGAAAAGTTGCTAATCTGATGCAACAAATTTTGAACTCTCCACTTTGGTCCTTTTCTACGAAATGTTTCCAGCCAGAAAAAAGCCAAAAAATACGATTTGACGGAAATAAAATGCTTCAGGTGAAAGGGCAAGACGTCCAAAACTTGTGGGAATCACATTAGCGGCAGTTTAGGAGGAAAGCAGGCGTGGCTATAGCTCTACCCCAGAGATTTCTTTTTATTAACCAAAACACACTGTACTTTTTAGGTTCAGTGATCTGTGCAATGAGGATCATTGTAAAAACAAGCCAAGGAACGAACTTCTTTGAAATTCAAGTGCAGCCACGTTAAAAATGCAGAAGGTCCCACGCCTCTGGTCTCGAATACGAGCAAATACAATATATACTATAAGAGGAGAAGGAGGGGACTGAGCTGATGAGTAGCTAGCTATTATAATAAGTCTCCGATTAGGAAGAGGCACTGCCTTGGAATGTCTTTGATTGCACCACAAATTAGCATATTCACCAGGCAGCTGATTTACACTCTAAAGAAGGTCCTTAGTCAAGTGTCGTTATGAAATTGGTGAGAATAAATGTGAAAATTAAGTCAGCCCGGATGGTAGTAAAGAATAACGACGCCCATTTTGGTAAGGAAATAATGGGAAAGGAGCTTAAATACTTGTGCTAAAAAATAAAGTACAATGATTTTTCTTTTATGAAAAATATTACATAATAAGAAAATTGCTTAGAGACCTTAGGTAGGGAAAGTGGAAGGCCAAATTGAAACGGCCGCCGCCGGCTGTCAGAGAGCGATGACCGGGCTCCACTGGGAGCGCCTCTTCACATCCGGCAACAGTTCTTTTGCGATTCTTTGGTTGATTTTCGTGGATACTTGATGTCTAAGCAATTCATCTTTTGATCAAAAGACAATTTCCTACTTATTTTTTTTATTAAACTTGCAAGAAACGAGCTACAAAGTCGATTATGCCACCGGAAAGCGAATGATCCTTGCAGCTTGTTTTCCCGCTTAAACGGGCTGGCGCATCCGCGTTCGCAGGTGGTCCCAAGAGGATACAAAATTGGCCTTACGTAAATGAGAAGTGTAATTTTGTGAAAGGGAACCGCTTGTCAGCATCTTTGTAGCTATGGCCATCCACTCATTGACCCCCAGAAACTCGCATGAATTATGGGGCACCGCCTTCTTGGCGATGTGCTGCAACACTTCCCCGGGGATGCGGTGCGTTTGGCAAGACACTAAACTGGCAAGGGACTCAACCACAATTAATAGCCACAATTTATGCACTTATGCAGCTGACCCTTTACGAGACTTCTTGCACTATTTGAGCTAATTCAATAAGAAAACGAAAGACCAGCTGACTCTGCAGACAGGGAAGAGTTTGGCGCCTCTAATTCTAACACATAGTCTGTTGTGCTTCGGTGAGCCTCTCTCCTATCAAGCGAACCAATGCCGCCAAATTGGAAGACCGGAAAGAAAGAGCCCGATTCTGTCAGCAAATCTACACAATGTATAAAAATCTTCATTCTCGAATAACCTCTCCGCCTTTCTACTTTCTTCCATAGACATAATAATATGGATAGGTGTAGTAGTACAGCGGAGCTGTGGCAACACTCTGTCCAGTAGTCTGAGATTGGTCCCTCTGGTATGTTCCCTATACTCTCATGCGCGTTAGAACTCTTTATTGTTGCACCTGGTAAGGTTGGGATTGATATTGGGTTTGTTGTTGTTGGGGTTGATATTGTTGATTCTGGTTGTACTGGGCCTGTTGGTTGGGGTCGTACATCTGCTGAGTTCCTTGTTGTGGCTGCTGTCCGGCAGGATATTGCTGGTTCTGGTACTGGGTGTTTTGAGGATACTGTTGCTGCTGGACGTTGGGGTTATACTGCTGTGGCTGCAAAAGTGTATCATGCACATGCAGACATGCACTATACCTGAGTATAGGCCTGTCCATTCTGGGTAGCGGGAGCAGCGTGAGTAGCATCCTGAGCAACGGTAGCAACGGGATAGTAGTAGTACAGAGGAGTGTAGTACGAATAGTAGGGATAGTAGTAGTACAACTGGCTAGCAGCCATTTGACAAGAGAGGACGAGGCAAAGAAGGGTGAAACTGAAAGCATTTATTGGTAGCTCAAGGAAAACTCACGAATTCATGGCGAGGCTGGAGAGGGCAGTGAAGGGCAACAAACTGTAGAACCTTAAATACTGGCAGTCAGTGTTTGCGCGATTAGCCGCACCCTCTTGACACAATGCAGGAGAGAAAAGTCACTAAAAGAAATTGCAGAGTTGGCGCGGAGCAACGATCTGCCGTGATCGAATCATTTCTATTTGCAGGGAGTTCGAGGAAAGGTCAGCTACAAGGAAGGAGGAAATTATAAGAAAGTTTTTTTAATTGGATTTTTAGGCATTTTTCTGGTTGTCATCTATAAGACACAGTATATTTAGGAATTGACCGTCCCCGTATTCAAACTTTGTCGGAGTGTCTGAAAGCCATACAAATAATAAAGTCCATAAGAAAAGGGGCACTTTTGAATAGCTAAAAATTCCAGATATGACCATCCCGAATTTATTGCCATAAAAACTGCAATTTTGGCCCAGACAATCGGTAACTTTGATTTTTTTTTAAATTTTTGTTAACAATTTTTTTCTCGACCGATTCGTCAGACTTGACATTCCTCCCGCCATTTTTTTCCTCGGCTTTTCTGACAGCCAAAAGGCTCAGGTCACCGTTTACTCAAACACAACGCACGCCAACTACTGTTTATCCGAACTTTAACTCTCAGAGTAACTGCCGTCCTGACTGACAATAGGAACTGTAACGGTGGTCTATTTGTCCGTGAAAAGAGTTTCAGAATCACCATAGATCACACAGAATTGCAACTTGTGCAAAAGATGGAAGATAGTTTATGACAGTTGCCAACTGTTGGTTGCGATCAGACCAGGTGCGTAACGGCTTCGATCGTTTTCGACTGTTTAGGTATCAGATGTCAAGGTGGGTTGACGTGGCATCAACTAGAACAAAACAGTCGTTCGTCTACCTCCTGGTCTGCTTTGGTTTTTGGTATCACTTTCTATGAATCGGGTAATTATGCTACGGATTTTTCTATTTTATTGGCTAATTCCTTGGGTGAACGGAGATGAAGCAGATCTTTTCGACGAAAAGGATCCGAGGTATTCTTTAGCGTACATTTTTTACGCCAATTTTTCAGATCTCGAATGATGATTGTCAATGGTCATATGTATTTTCATTCTGGTTATGGTAAAAACATCACCTTTGTTAGCCAGGGACCTGGGTCTATTTGGATTGGCGATACTGACATTTCTCATCTACCATCTATTGTTAGTTATGAATAGGAATTTACTGTGTTCCCAGTAGTTGTTCGGGTCTCCTCAAACAGCTGAGACTGTTGTTTGCCGGCACAGTTTTTCTACAACAGCTATGGGATTACCGAGAAAATAGAGCACAATTCACATGAATATTTTCAGATGGATTTGGATGTGTTAAAAGATCATGTCGATGTTCTGAATGACGGAATTCTTGCTATGAAACCTCGACTGGAATCGTCGAGTAGAACTATGGTAGCCATGGCTAATATTACAAGGAATATTATCACTGTGGTAAGCAGAGCTTCTAACTGGGAATATTGTTTAGACTCGCAACATTTCAATTGATGTAAAAATGTTGAGAGAATGGAAAAAGGACCGAATTACCAAAGATGCCAAATTACGAAAGTATCTCAACAGAATTTCTAAAGGAATAAGGTATTTTTCCACATTACCTGATGATATGCCCTAGGCTTCTTCTCGACTCCTTCAAGTCCGATCCATGTGAAGTCAAGCCCTGTGAAGGTGGTGCAACTTGTATTCCTCGATTTGGAACCAAATTCTACTGCTTTTGCCCACCGCATCGGACAGTAAGCGTCTCGCTTTCTTCGAAACAGTTATGATTTCCAGGGTCCCAAGTGCGAAAATGATGTGGATGAATGTGATGTCTACGGTGGAGGTCCTATGGGCTGCCAGAATAATGCCACTTGCGAGAATGTGGCTAACGGATTTATGTAAATTGCTGACATGGTAGATAACGTAGTTTTTTTAGATGTCACTGTCCTAAAGGTTTCCATGGCCCCCTTTGCCAATATGAACAGGGCAGTTGTCGAAAACACCCAGGCATCTGTGGTCGTGGACACTGCGTCGATGCTATGGAAGAAGATGTCGTGCGTTTATGACTAATTCCCGCTGGTGAATCTATGAATTTTAAGGCAGATTATCGCTGTATTTGTGAAAACGGCTACAAACTTTCATCCGATAAGGAGAATCCAACATGTATTGACATCAACGAATGCGAACAGAACCCCTGTCATCCTGGAGTCGACTGTATCAATCTTCCCGGCTCGTTCATGTGCAGTGGATGTCCCAAAGGCCTTTACGGTACCTACCGAATCACTGTATAACGAAATTCTTAAAGGAAATGGTATTCAATGCGCCGATATAGACGAATGTTCCGAAGAGAACTATCCATGCTCTACAAATCCCAGAGCTTCGTGTATCAACACCTATGGATCTTACATCTGTGGAGCTTGTCCTCCCGGATACCGCGGAGATGGCAAGACTTGTACTAAATACAGCAAATGTGCCAGCAAGCCATGCTTCCCTGGAGCTAATTGCACTGATGCTGTTGATAACCTCAATGCTGGCGGGTTTCTGTGTCACTGCCCTGAAGGATACCTGGGCGATGGAATTGGTCTCAATGGTTGCAAAAAGGGAAATTCTTCGGTCTGTCGAGTTCACGGAAAATGCTATAATGGCGGTACTTGCAAAGTAAATAATACCTAACTGTAAACTATCGAGAATTTTTAGGCAATCGCGGAGGATTCGTACCTGTGTATGTGTCCGGAAGGTTACCTCGGATCACGATGCGAAAAAGCTTCGGAGTGTCTTTCTTCTCCCTGTAAAAATGGAGGTACATGCCAGTTCAATTCTGCTCGGGGATATGACTGTCTCTGTCCTCCTGGATTCTACGGCGATGAGTGTCAATCTGAAGAAGATTGTAAGGGTTCCCCCCACATATCAAAACGTTTTTCCAGCTTGTGGAGCACATTTCTCAGACAGGGAAGGAAACTTCACGTATTCAAGTGACTCCACTGAAAATCCGAAGACTTGCGACTTTGTAATCTCTCCTAGAACAGATAACGAGGCAAAAAATATCCAGTAGATTAAAATTAATTTCATTTAGGCCCTCCGGGTATGGTTTACGTTCTTTGCCAATATGGATAACAGTGGTCTGTATTCGTCAGTTGACTGCAGGAATGCTGCAGGAAACGTTTCTCTCTTCGATGGTGACAGCGATAATTCCAATCTCTTTGCCACTTTCTGTGGACTGCTCTCTTCACCTCGAGCGCCTTGGATGAATACTCCTATTACAATGACAGGAGGAAAGGCCCTATTCCGATATAAAGGAACAAAAGGCGCTTTCTCTATTAAATGGGAGCTCAGGAAAAGGGAATGCGGCTACCGAACTTCTGTCCCGTCAGGATCTCTGGTTGTTCCAACTCATTATCAAAATACCTCGTGCGAATGGTTCATTTCTGCTAAACCGGATCAAGTCATAGAAATATCAATTCCTCCGTTGAAAATGGGAACATTCGTCAGGAATTGTTCTATTAACCAACTTGAGGTAGCCGTTATTTTTTGTTAGGGAACCCAGTGTTCAGATCTATGATGGCTATACATCCTACGACAATCATCGAGTGATACACTATTGCTCCAATACAAATGAGACAGTAACTGTCAGGTCAACTGGCCCATTTATGTCGGTCTTCTTTACCAATGATCTACTTTGGGCCAACAGAAATTCTAAATCTCTATCAGGGTTCCAGATTGATTATAAATTTGTAGAACGTAAGACAATTTTTATAATTCTCAGCTGATTCCAGCCGATTACAAATGTGGCGGGCTGATAACCAATACCAACGGTGAATTTGACTTCTCTGGGGAGATTACTTCTCCCAATTATGGTGGCTTCTATCCTCCGGATGCACATTGTATCTGGAAAATCGACGCAATTGGAAGCGAGAATAGTACCATTGGATCTATACAGTCTCTCAAGGTCTTTTATCTGTTATTAAATTATCTGGTACCTTTCAGCTTGAATTCGACGAATTCGACGTAGTATCTCCGTTTATGCTGAGCTTCGGTAGTGGTAAAAGTGCTCTGGCAAACTACCCCGCTTTTGAAAGAGCCATCCGACAGAGGAGGCCTCTTTTCCGGAGTCTGATTAAATGTGTCCAGGATTATTTACAAGTTGGTGTAAACTGCAAGCCGAGAATACCGTGGTTTTAGGTCTACGCCGATGGTAATCTTTATTGGGATGGATGCAATGCACACAAGCCGCCTCCAAGTCTCCTGATTCCTCAAGGAAAGGCAATCCTACAATTCCGATCTGATTCAAAGACAGCTGGAAAAGGTTTTAAAATTAAATATTCTGTTGGTAAGTGACCTAATGGGTACAGAAAGATGATTTACAGCTTGTGAAAAGCGGCTTCGAGGTAATGGAACAATCCAAACTTGGAATTTCCCGGATGGAGGAGTCAAGGGCAAGTGCAAGTACATAATTGCAGCAGAACCAACAGCTGCCATCGTTGTCAAGTAAGTACTTTATAACCTCCAATAGAGTTTTTGTACAGGATAAAGAGCATTGAAATGCAGACGGCGTCGATAAAGGACTGTTATTTCTCCAAAGACGTTTCAGAAACAACTGAAGATTATGTCATCGTAAGAAAAAGTATAACTCCTAGTAAAATATTACAGTTCTCCGGAGGAAAAGAGGAGGACAAATTCCTGAACCAGAAGTACATTTGCCCCAAGTTTCCATTCGTCGCTGATGGTGAATTAACTGTCAGCGCTACCAAGCCATTGACAATTGAGTTCAGCAGCTCCGGTAGTCCTAAAAATAAAGGAATTGTCTTGGAATATTTTACACGGGAAATTGGTAAGATCACCGCTTCCAATAAAAATAGTTAAAGGCTGCGGTGGATTCTTCTCCTCGCCTACTGGTATCATCTCATCTCCAAATTATCCTAACAAATACTTGCCTCATATGAATTGTATCTATTATATCACTGTGCCATGGGTAGGTTGTGTGAATATCCTTGTACATCTCTTTAGACAAAACAAGTCAGGCTAATGTTCGACAACTTTGACTTGGAAGTCGTTACTAATAACGATTGCACGTATGACCGCGTAGAGGTATACGACAGATACACAAGCCCTACAGATCATGGAAAACTCCTTGGAAAGTGAGAAATTATCCCTACTAATTAAATTGGTAAAATTAAGATTCTGCGGATCAATGCTTCCACCAACTTTGGTTTCTACTGGATATCAAATGGCTGTTGTGTTCAACTCCGATAGGTCCATTGCTGGAAGCGGCTTTTCTGCCAGGTATTGTCTACAGTTCTGAATATATTGAGGCATAGGTACGATACAGTGGAAGTATCGACACATTGTGATCAATCCTACACCTCGCCGACGGGTACTATCACATTCGACTCCACTAAAGGGCGATACACGGAGTGTAGCTTCCACATTGCGGTAATCCTATGACGTGCTGTGAACAGCAGAAGCTTTAGCTACCTTTCAATGCTAAAATTGTCCTCAACATCACCGACATGAATCTACCTTGTAATTTCGGAAGGCTACAATTGAGAAACGGAGCGGATATCAATTCCCCTGGATTCCCTGGGCTTTGGTCACAGTCAGAAGTCTGCGATGACCATCCGCTGACCTCTGTATTGAGGACACATGGAAATAGAGTAAGCACCTTTATTAAAAAGTTAACTCTTTAGGCATATCTGAAAGTAATACTATTGGATACCAGAGGTGTTTCCTTCAATATATCATATGAGCAAATTATTTCCAGTAGGCGCGACTCGTTATTCTTACAAGTTTATAGATTGTGGCGGCCGTGTAACTGGAGTTTCTGGGTCTATTGCCGCTCCGCAATACCCACAAAAGGACTCTCGACCAATGAGCTGCGAATGGACAGTGGCGGTCGCTCCAGGAAATCGTGTCAACTTCCAGCTGGCTATGATAGATGATTTGAAATCTGCTGATGACAATGGATTCTGTGGTGTTTTCGCAGCAAATCGTCTTGATGTTTGGATACAGTAAATTGGCATAAATTCTTTAGGTGTTGGATCATGCCCACGGAGATGCTAAAGTCTTACGACGATATTGTAGAAAAATCTTGGCTGCAGATACCGTTGAATCAGAAGATCATGAAATCGCCGTCGTGTACAAACAGCAAGGAGGCATACAATTTGGAGCGCTTTATGGTTTTCTCGCCCATTTTAATACAGGTAAAACTACTTTAAGCCTGAAATTCGGATTTGAGATTGCCGTGATATTCTTCATATTGATTTTGCCGGTACTATACAATCTCCGGGATATCCTGATCCTGTGTACATTAATCGCTTTTGCACCTGGATTATCAAGGTTCTGGGAAATTTTTAAATTTATTATAGTCTCAGGTCCCGAAGGGAAACAGAATCAAAGTTGTTTTCCATCAATTTGACATCGCCCAGCAACTTACCTACGACTATTACAAAAAGACAAGAGACTGCTCGTCTAATTGGCTAAAATTCGAAGAAAATGAAATTGCCCAGGCTACTGTAAAATACGCGGGTTCAGAGACACTTAACGTCACTCAGACGTTATCCACAACTTGTAATAAGGTCAAGCCATTGATTGTCATGGTAGGAAGATTGCCTAACTTGGTTTATTTATTTTTAGTCCAATAGCAATGTCCTCCATATATCCTTCCAAAGTAAAGTAAAGCAGAACAATAAATTCTGGCTAAGCTGGTCCATCCAAGGTGAAAAATAATTTTAAATAAAATCTAGAAACTTTTAGGTTGCGGAGGAGATGTCAGAACCCCTGCCAACATTACAATAAACAAGAAGACATTCCCTGGAAACGCATCTGATGCGGAATGTCAATGGAGGATTGAAGCTCCTGTTGGGAAAAAGATCCTCTTCCGAGTGAAGAAATTCCTGGTATTCCGAAATATTCCTGTGACGACTTTCAACAATGACTGTAAATGGGAAGATGCCTTACACACTGGAATAGAGGCATACGCCGGATTGAACAATGACTCCGGTGTAGTGCAAGATAAATTCTGTTCTGCTGTAAAAGAAGATCCTCACATTATCAGGTCTCATTCAAACCAAATGTTTGTCAGAATGAAGGTAAGAAACAGTCTGCTTGGAGTATTTTATTTAGTGGGTTACCCAAATGATTCAAACGGAACAAAATGGGGAATTCTTCCAAGCTCAAGTCGAATTCGTGGACACTAATCCAGATGACAAAGATGAATGCGGTGCTGTGATAGAAATTCCCACTGATGCGAACAAAACTATTCATTCGCCTCGATTCCCATCAGAATATCCGAAGGACACCCACTGTCAGTGGCTATTCAAGGTAGAACTGCCCATAAGGTAACTGAATTTCCCAGGCGCAACCCGGTCAACATTTGAACTTCTACCTGAAGGAGTATAGAACACCAAATTCACATCCATTAAATGAAGCATCACGAATATATGGGCAGAGTTTCAACAACTTAACGTAGGATAATCTTAAACACAGTAATGGGCACTCATATAGATGTCAACATCCCATCCAATTCATTGAAGGAGCCCTAACCATTCTGGAAGGAGGCAATAAAACTTCGAAGATAAAAGATCGCATTTGCCTGGATATTAAGGAGCCAGTAATGTATGAGGTGGACACAAATACTTCATTGGTAATCTTCCAAGGATCTGCCAACCATAGGTAACAATAATTTCCGGGTATCTACCCATTTTTTTAGACAACATGTAAGTGGAGAAGATGAAAAGAAAAGAATTGGCTTCATAATGGATGTTTTCTCAACCTGTGGAAGTTTGGAATACGCTACTTTGGATGAACAGGTCATTAGGATTAGTGACATGCCCAAGACGACTTGTAATATCACAATCAGGAAAAAAGATCCAAGTAATTTACGCTAATTAATAGCTAAAATATTTAGACGATTCTGGGATTCGTATCCGATTGGACGAATTCAAGCTGAAAAACTCTATTTCGAAGCACCACGTCCCTGGAGCTCCAAGAGAGTTACTCAATGATGAAATTGTTATACAACTGGATGACGGTGTTACGTAAGTCAGGATCACTATAAATCATAGGAACAATTAGGATTACTCGGCCGATAGAGCTACAAAATATGAAATCACTTCGTAGCCCTTATACACATGAAGAATTCCGAGCTACGAATGAGGTGAAACTCAGCATCGCTCGGAGAACTTCACTCCTGGTAGTGCAAATCGCTGTGGCATTTTCCACTGACATCGAATGTAGGAAACACATTATGGATGAAGAACAGACCTTTTAGCATGTGGTACCGAGTTATTGGGAAAGGTTGGCACAGTCCAGACTCCTGTAATTGTTGAAGATACCGAATGCATTTGGACAATGAACAACAACCCGGGAAATAAAGTCTCCTTTACAGCACAGTAAGTAGAAATCTTATGTGCCTAAGCCTTTTAGATATTTGGATCTGCCAGAAAGTGAAAATTGTGCAGAATCTTATGTAGAAGTTAGAAAGTATAACGATTCTGGCCCGTTAATGGAAAGATTTTGTAAGCTAGCAGAGAACGAGGAGAAAACCATCACAGTAAGGGAAAATATAATTGAGCGGAAAACATTTTAGGCCGAAGCGCTTTGGATCAAATTCAGATATGTTAGACCAGAAGGATTGGATGAGGAGATGGTGTAAGGTTTTACTTGAAATAAATCTAGAAAATTCCAGCGTATTGCTAGATGAAAGTGGGGAACTTCGCCAACATGAGCTAAGATTCAAATATACACAGAGTAAGACGAGCAAGGGTGGAAAACAACCCTTTTTTAGCTGGCGGAGGAGTTCTAGACACTCCTGGAACCATTATGGAACCCAAGGTGTTCGTTGGTATCAGTCTGCAGTATCACATCAAGGGAACAGAAGGCAAAGGACTGTATTTCCACGTGGAGAAAGCTAACTTCCCGGAATACACCCCTGAAATGGATGTCTACTTACCTGCTGGATTATACGTAAGATGCCTATTGTAATATAAGTAATGGTTGCTTTAGTTTGTCGATCATACCACTGGCTTCTACTCAATTGTCAATAAAATGAGGGAGTTGCTTACCAGTGGTACTACACGAGCGATTACTGGCTGGCATCCACCACGAGATGTCTATATTCCTGATAATGAAATAATCGTCTATGCCATTGGAATGAATGACCCAGAATACCGCTTTACTCTTCATTGGGAGACTATCGACTTGGAAGAAATTCCGGAGGAACCAGGAAATGAAACATCCCCTGCTGGTAAGTACACCTGTACCTAATGTGAAAAATAATGTGAAAATTGCAGAAAAGAAATATGACTGTGGTGGTATACTTCATCCTACTTGGGACTGGCAATCTTTGACAAATCCCTTGGCGTCTACAACTCCTCCAGGAGAGTCTGGCCGTAAGAAATTATTAACTGTATACAAAAGATTTCAGCAAACGATGCTGCTTATCCGCATGATATTCATTGCATGTGGCAGATGACCAAGCCACAGCTTACTGGAATTGAAATCAAAGTGGTTAAAATGGATTTGGAAAGTGTCAACAATTGTGCCTTTGACTTTCTTACCATTGTAGCGGCTGATAGCTCAGAAGAGGAAACGGAAGAAGAGTGAGTTCTCTCCAGTGAGTTACTATGATTTCAGTGTACTGGAGCATGCCCACAAGTTGTGTAAAAAGGAAGACGAGACCCATGTCTTCACTTATACCTACAATAACCGGCTGAATATCCATTTTGTGACAGACAGAAACCGTGGAGGATCCGGATTTGAGATCCAATATCGTTACAGTATGCTCAATTATTTGTATATACTAGACCCTTTCAGTCTGTAATTCCTTTGACTTCATAAAGAAGGATCAAGGTGTCTTCCAAGCAACGCTGACAAGTCCAGGGTATCCTAACGCAGCTCTTGGAGTAAGATTACTTGGCTATGAATAAACGCCTTCAGGATAACTGCGGCTGGGTAATTGTCCTCGAATCTAATAGAAGAATGTCCGTTATTATCGACGAACTCAATCTGGACCCCAATGATTGCAAAAATACCCATCTTACCGTCTTGGAACATGGGTAAGGAAGCAGTAATAATCGTGATATTCCTGCAGTCCTTACAGTTCGATGCAATCTTTGTATAATCCCAACAAGCCAAAATTCTGTGGTGCGGAAGGAGAAGCGAAAAATATTACAATGAAACATGGTCGACTGTACTTGCGGTACTATGACAAGGACAGAAAACATCCGAGGGTAAACCCATAGAATGCTGCTAAACGGATATTTAGGGATTCAAAGTAAGGATTGTTGAAGTACTCGAAGAATGTACCGCAGATGAATTGGTGATAACTGAAGCTAATCCAAATATGACATTCTACACACCATTGTACCCTAAAAGTAGGTGCCTGCTTTAAAAAGACGATATCCTTCCAGGATTGCCAAATTCCCTGGATTGTGACTACGTTGTCCATGCACCGGCCGGTCATCGATTGCAATTTACAGTAGATCCCAGAGATTTCAATCTGGAATCACCTCTGGATAATGAGACATGTTATTGTGACGCCTGTGACTATTTGGAAATCCACGATGGTCCCACAGAACATTCTCCCCTTGTTGGTAGATATTGCGGCACCACAGCGCCTTCTACCGTCACCACCACTGGAAACTTCTTATTCTTCAAAATTAGAACAGATTCATTTGCTCAAAGTGCCCAATTCAAAGCTGAAATTAGACTGGCCAGCTGTGGTGGAACAGTTGTCTTGAATCATAATAAGACGACCATGCTTCGATCACCACATTATCCTGATGTTTATCCTATGGTTGCTGAATGTGCTTGGACTGTTCATGCTCCTAATTCACATTTTATTGAATCTACGTAAGCTTATCCTACGGCTATAAATCCAGTTCAGTTTGCGACATATGTGGATCTCTTGGACAGTAAACTGTACCAGTGACAGGTTGACCAGCTATGATGGAAACATTACAGGTAGCGTCTACCAAAATTATAACAACTGTTTTAGCTCCTGTACTTATGGGACCAGTCTGTTCTATGGCGAGAGTTTCTCAATTGGACTATCGAACCTCCAGTAGCATGATGACAGTTGAATTTATTGCTAATTCCACAGTACCGGTATGTCATTCACCTTCTCAGTTAATTTGAAGCTGTAGAAAACAAGTAAAATCTTCTGCAAAGACAAGAAATGCGGCTTTGAAATGGCTCTTTCGGTCAGCAAAGAAGGCTGCGGAGGACTAATTGATGACAACCAAGGAGTTCTAACAGCTCCTGGATATCCTAACAGACTATTACCTCATGTTAGATGTCGATGGGATCTGCGAGCAGGACCTGGCTATCGCTATCTGCTTGAATTTGAATTCACTGATTCAACGAGAAATGTACGGCTACAAATTTTGTCGAACTCTTTGTAGGGTTTCCATCAAATTAGATATTTGCTTCGCAAGGGTGGTCCAAGATCTCGATCTTGTTTCATGGATCTTCAACTAATTGACGGAAAAGTAAATAACAACAGGCCAGGACAATTTGCCACTCATTATTACTGCGAAAAGGAGTCCACATTTGTCACTGAGTCAGATATTGCCACGATTATGTAAGAACCAACAATATCGAGCAATAATTATTTAGATATTCTGATATGCCCACCAAGGATATTATGAAATTTAATGAAAATGCTGCCCAAGATCAGTACTATGTTCCCTTCAGAATTAATTACACCAGAGTACCGTCTATTATTGACGAATATGGCTGTACCCATAAAGTTTCGACAAATGTTAGTATACCCATGGGTAATTTCAAAAATGAATCCGCTGCCAGCGATAGTCGTAAGTTCTTTATTTAACAAAATTAACGAAGTATACCAGACTATTGTCACATTTCAATAACCAGACCAGAAGGATATGGTACAACAATCATTACGATTCATAACTACACCGATGAGCAAGCCAATTTCCCAAGGGATTGTTCCGAATGGGGCAGTTACATTGAAATCGAATGTAGGAATAAATTTTTCAATTTATATGGTAAATTCCAGCGGATGACGATGATCTCAGAACTATCAGTGAGAAGATATGCAATGCGTCGTTTGCAACAAGAAAGTATGGCACCAACTTACCTGCACAGAAAATTTCAGACACAATGAAATACAAAAATTGTACATCAATAAGAACATCGACATTCATGTGAAGACGATCCTCAACAGCTGGCTTACCCAACCCTGGCAAAAGTTTATCCTTACTATAGAATTCCAACGTATGTCACATATCCCTACATAACTTTTTAATTTTAGAATGCGGCGGAATTATTGACGATCCAAATATGGGTGAGATAACTTCTCCTGGCTTCGGAGAACGTAATTATCAACCACACGAGCTCTGCGTCTGGCAACTGCGAGCACCTGAAGGAATGGTAGTCTGGGTAAGTGGTTGTTCTCGGCATCGCTATCTGTTTGCCCAAGGTTCTTTTGGCATTCTTAAGAATTCACAGTCACATATCAGTATAATTGATATGTTTATTATAATACAATTCATACAGAGTAGAATCGCGGATTCCGCCAGGTTCTTATTGTTGAGGCTTTGGTTCAAAGCCAGCCTCCCTCTTTCCATAGTAAGCGTATCCGTAGTAGGGGTATCCGTAGTAGCCATAGCTGTAGTAAGGATAATATCCGTAGTAGGCATAGGGGGCGTAGTACTGAAATGTCTCGATGTAATAGTAAAATTTGGCAGCTTACATATTGGGCATCGGTCTGAGCTACAAAGGCACAGGCAATGATGAGAAGAGAGACCAAAAGAAGGCTGTAATATTACCATTTATCAAGAAAATATAATGACCTACAACTTAGCGGAAGCCATGGCAGTTGTACAAAAGAATGTTCATCTTCCCTTTTATACGGTAATATGTTTGCCCATGGCGGGGACCGAACTTCACCCGCCTTGGGTACAAAAAAGAAGAATTGCAAACTGACTTGAAGACAAGAGGCTAAGAGATGCCAAACAGCGAACGGGTCAGAAAATATGCCACTAAACTACATGCCGACAAGTGGCGCGAAAGATTAAAAGTTTTGGTGGTGAGTAAG
Organism: Oscheius sp. DF5033; assembly: GCA_964036215.1. Classification (NCBI taxonomy): domain Eukaryota; kingdom Metazoa; phylum Nematoda; class Chromadorea; order Rhabditida; family Rhabditidae; genus Oscheius; species Oscheius sp. DF5033. The sequence continues at coordinate 6,850,828 of OZ038413.1, forward strand.
ATTGAATAACCAAGGAATTCTTACATGTTCATCCGTCTTGATGCACACATGGTTGTATCGAAACTTAAATTCCACTGTAAACTCGCTGTATTATCTCATAATGCCCCCATCATCTATAAGAAGTTCCAGAGCTTTTCACAGCCTTTGGTGTTTGCGCCAGTTGACGGGTTAAACAGTAACGTACCGGGGCAAACAATAGGATTCTCGAGGAATCTGCTCACGGACAATGGCTCTTTGTACATTTAAACATGGGATATTTCAGATGAACATAACTGATCTCGCCATTGAAAACCATGTGGAATGTGAAGGGGATGAACTCCGAATTGGGGAAGGAAAAGACGATACCACAATCCATCGATATTGTCAGTCTGATGAATCTAAGACAAACGACACTGCCTTTATGCTGGCAGATAGATTCAGAGTAGGGATTGCAATAAAAGATAAAATCCTGCCCAGACTCACCGCAGCCATTCTCGATACATGACACTTACATGGCGAACAAATGACGAGATAGAATTGGCAGGATGGAGGATAGAATATGAATTTGTCGATGAAGCAGAGGGATGTGGATTCACTACCCATGCAATGTCAGGGGTTGTGCATTCTCCAAACTTCCCAATGGATTATCCGAATGATGAGGAATGTCTCTGGGATATCCAGGTACACTCTTTCACATCGCACCTAACTTATTTAAGGTGCCGATTGGCTACATTGTCGAACTGAAATACACCCACTTTGACATAGAAGCTTCGGAGTCTTGTGTAAACGACGCGCTACAAGTGAGGTTCCATCTTATTGGATAAAAAATATTCCAGATCTCCGACGAACATCTAGCCAGAGCAAATGAGCCTCAGGACAACTATTACTTCTTATTCGAAGATGAAGAAAAGAAACCACCTCAGTGTGGCATAGCGACACCTCGTCCTTACTTGAGTACATCAAATCGAATTCGGCTGAACTTTACCACGAATAGCAGAATCAACGCTAAAGGGTTTAGAGCAGAATGGAAAGCTAGTCAGTGCCAGAAGCTTTTCTTAATCCATTGGTAATTTCAGAATGTGGTGGAATCTTCCAACTGAGCCACTACCATATCCCGTCACCTCATTATCCCAATTTCTATCCAAATGAAGACATGGAATGCATGTACTTGATCGATCCCAAAGGGGAAAATGAAAAATCCGTGGTAGTCTTGAAGGTGCAGGACTTCGATCTCAGTCCGATAAAATGTAAGAAGAGTGAAAGTTATAACACAAAATTTAGCGCAATATGGACGGTATCCATGTGAATCGGATTATGTTGAAGTCATAGACATTGTAAATGAAAGAACATTGCAAGTCTTCTGTGGTGGGGAAGATAACCCAGAAGAGCCTGTAGCTATTAGGGTTAGCTGAGCTATGATATCGCGTAAAATTTCTTTAGGGAGCAATAGGAATCAAATTCGTAGCCAACCAAACTTTCATGCATGGAAAGAAGAAAATGCACAGAGGATTTTCCTTCAGTTATGCTATCAGGAGTATGTTGACGTTTTTCATCTAATAGAGTTTTAGAATGCGGTGGAGTTGTGAATATGCTCAGGGATGAGGATTTTGTCTACCCGTTGTCTTCTCCCGCATTTCCTTTGGAATATCCTCATGACTTGGATTGTGTATGGAATCTTACCACCACAGGGGACAGAGTCTTCTCTATAAAGTAAAATTTTGCCAAAAACATTTGCTTATATCCACAGGTTCCTTTCAATGGAGATTGAAAAAACGGCAGAATGTGATCTTGATTGGTTGGAACTCATCGACGGTGATGAAAATGGAACAAGTTTGGGTAGATACTGTGGAGATAAAAAAGAGTAGGAATCTCTTCTAAAAATATAGAATAATTTCAGCATGCCCACAGCCAATCTCCGAACACAGAACAACCAAATGCTGGTCCGATTCGTATCCGACAGTAGTATGTCCCGCGGTGGCTTCAAAATGGTCATCACGGCCACTCTTGGACCCAAACACGGATGTGGCGGAAAACTGACAGCAACATCCGATTGGCAACAGCTGACACCTCCACTGAAAGACGGCCTATACTACAATAATCTTCTGTGTGGATGGACGATTGCATCTGCTGGACAAGATAGCATGATAGAATTTAAATTAGAATCTCTCACAACTGAGCAGCTTGTCCCATCTCCGGGAAAGAGGATTGATCATCTTGTTTGCGTCGACACTTTGAGGATCTATGACGGATACCGGGCATTCTCTCCGATGTTGGCGGATAACCTTTGTACAGAGACAGCTCCCAGCATGCCAATGTTCTTCCACTCTTCTCATAGGTTACAATGTTCATAACCATGTGGACCAATTTTTAGAGTAGCTCATGTCAGTTTTGAAACAGATACGTCAGGATCCGAAAAGGGTGGATTTGTCCTGAAATATCGTGCGGCTGCTCCCGATTGTGGCGCATGGATGAACGCCAAAGCCGGAAAGGAGAGGATTACATTCACGTCCAAACTGAAGAAAGGTAGCATTTAGGGATGTAGTGACATTACTGTTACAGAGGCTCGTTCCGGTCAATCAGAACAACATTGTCAATGGGTCATTACTTCAAATGAACAGACTCCTATTGAACTCAGCTTTACGTAGGTTGCAAAAAGATAAATGACTGTGCTTTCCAGGAATATTAGCTTCCCATCGCCTGATGGAGACTGCTCCGATGCCTACCTAGAGATCCGCGATGTTGGTAGCATTGCTAAATGTGAGCATCCGGCCTGTGCTGAACACGATGTGGAAAAGAAGGTAAGGGGATTCAATATCCTAGCACGAATATAGGTTGTAAAATACTGTGGAACAGTTCCTACCACCAAGTTCATTTCAAACACCATGGTGGTTCAAGTCACAGCTTCTGCAGTTCTTCAAGACGAGAAAAATTCGTCTTTCATTATGGATGTGGAGTTATTGTCAGGTAAATTATTAGCCGAACATAGTTACAGTGGATTTAGCATGTAATCGAACGATTAATGGTACCGAGTTCAAATCAGGAAGAATTACTAGTCCAAATTATCCAAAACCTTACGATCATAATGAGACCTGCATTACCAAGATTGTTGCCCCTGAAGGATCACATGTTCTTCTGGTTTTCAAGTGGGGTTTCTATTTTTGCAGAACACCATCCCTTTTAGTAAATTTAAATTAGAAACCGGCAGGCCAATTTTCTATACTCCGGGTAACTATTCACAGAGATGGAGATTGGCTTCACAAAGTCTGCTGACGTATAGAATACCGAAATGCGATCACGATTGGGTCCAGGTAGGATTATTATAAGATTTTATAGACTATTTAGGTATACGACACGGAGATCACTAATGCCACCAGACAATATTGCGGATCGGGACTACCACCATCTTTCCTGAGCAATGGAACAACTGCATCTGTTTCACTGCAAAGTGACTACAGTGTCAGCACGGAAGGATTTGACATCAGCTATTATACCGGGAAATATAATCTAGGTATTTTGATATTATTTAAATAAAAACATCATTTTAGCGTCGAAGAGATGGACCTTCAATATTATTTCGGATGCTGTCGGAGCTATAACAAATATCGGCTATCCTAATGGATATGACGATGCTACAGTTATGATGTAGGACAATGTCCATTTAGCCTTAAATTGATTCAGGTGGTCCGTTCGTCCTCCAGCTGGACAGTCTTGTCTCTTCGAATTTGATGTGATTTCTATTGCTGTCGGAACATCTGCAGAAGATTGCCAGAAAACAGATGAGTACTTACAGGTGGAACTTCGACAAAGAAATGAAAAAGAGTACCAGCAGCAAAGAGTCAGAAGCTGCTCCCACGTATATTTGGCTCAGATTCTAGTCTAAAATCAGTTTAGAAGGCCCCGACAAAGTTTATCGTCGAGCCAGCAGAAGAACGAAGGATCAACTTCATATTCAAAACAGATTCGGTGACTACCAACAATGGAATAGGATTCCGAGTGAGATGGGATTGTCATCTTTGAGTATATTTCAAGATTATTGAGACCACATTGTTGAGCAATAAATTATTTCTTCATTGTCTGGATGCCATATGTTCGTCTAGGTCATTCTCGGGGGTAGATGACTCATCGGGCCAAAAGTTTTCGTGACTCCAGACTGACTCTGGTCACCTCTCCCTTTTGCCATGTTCTCTCTCAGTTGTTGTCGACAGCTGTCCTTGTGTATAAGAGGAAGGAGTTAGGAGTCGGCATCTCAGTTGAACCTCATGTTGCTGCTCTATTCCGCTCTTCTTCTTCTTGTCCCCGTCAAGGGATACGTCTTTGCTTGTCTGGATGACTGTGAATGTGATACAGAAGATGAAATTGTCCATTGTCACAATGGAAATAGGAGGGAACTGACTCTCCCTGCTGGTAAGCGGTTTTCCTTATTTTTCTCATTTAACAGGGATTGCCAGAAGTCTAAAAGATTTAAAGAAATTCGAAAAACCGTTTGATATCAAAATCATTCGAGAAGTTTTTGGGAAAGCTAGCTTTTCCCCCATTTTTTTCGATCCGAGAAACTGTTGTCTCGCAGTTGCTGCCGGATAGCTAAGCGTCATTGCCATTAGAACTTGAGCACATGACCGCCAAAAAATAATAATCTTAAAAACAAAAGTCTGAGATCAATTAATCACCCCTTGTTTTCAGGGCAGAGACTTCGTGGCTTCCCGGTGATCGGTCTGACATACAACAATCTTCAATCTCTTCCTAATGAGGCAACTCTTCTCAACAAGTTCCCTGATCTCAAGGTACAGTTTTGGGCAGTCGAAAATAAGACAGAAATTTCAGCTCATCGATGTTGAAAGAAATCCGGAGTTCGACTGCAGCACTTTGGAAAATTATGACAGAATCAAGATCATCTCCGACTGCTTCAAGAATGTTTCTGACATTAGCAGAATCCCCAGAACTTTCCGCCCTGACAAGAACTGTGACATGGCTTGCCAAGCCTCCAAGCACTATGACAAGCTCCACGAATATGTCTTGACTCTCTGGGAAATTGTCAAGGATAAGTACGAGAACTTTGACATGGATGTAAGGATCCTGTAAAATCCAATAATTCCAATAATTTAGACTACTCTCCAACAAATCCAAGCCTTCTTCAGGGATATTGTGAGCAAGATCAATAATCTTGGAAAAGATATCCACTCCAGCTACAAGAGCACCTTCCTGAACAAGGATCATCCCAAGCAAGTCATTTCTGCTGACCAGGAGCTCCCGACACCCGCCCCAGGAAGTGCTGGTGAAAACTTCGTTGAGCCCGATGCTTAATTTCAAATGGAAACTGTACAATAGTCATGTGTATTATAATGAAACATAACTACAAGCTTTTTTTTTTGAAAAATAGAAAACATGCAGTTTTACAGAAAAACCAATCTGATGCCGACGTATTCTAAAGATTTACGCCATTACCAGGTTGTAGCAATATTTACATGATCATAAAAGTATCACTACAGCCAAACAATTTTTTTCAACAAAAATAATCAGTAATACTTGAGAAACGTCGCTAGCTGGTACCAATTCATGTCAAGATGTCTTATCCATTATGTCAGATAGTTGGTTACATTTGTAAAATGTGTATTTATTGGGTCGATGACGTTACTGGGCTATCAGCATCAGGCATGCGCTGCGAGACCCGTCCTGGCCAATATGTAGCCAGGCTAATGGAATAATTTCACGATAATAAACTATATAGCACAGAGAGCGATTTTGGTATGGATTTCATTTTTGAGAATTAAACAACGTTTCGTTCAATGAACAACCCAAGAACACTAGAAAAGTAATACCATATTTGGTGGTATTGCTATTGGATACTGAATTTCTACAAGCTTCAACTTACTGTACTTCAACTTCAGCTCATTGCTGAATGCTAAAGCGGATTATTTTATGTAAATGTCATGAGAAGGAGTTACGTTCCCACACTACAGTGGATCATAAGTTCTATACATCCGCTGTGTACCAAGTTGCTTCCTCTTCGGTTTAATAAACATCGTCTTTTCTCATCAAGAAGATAAAATTGTGTATTACTATTTTCTCACTAATGTAAACATGAAGTTAGAAGGCGCGCAATTCCTTACATAGCATAAATTTAAGTGGTTGCTAGCTATCCGGCCTCAGCCTGCTCTAATAAAGTTAGAATTATTTCTATGGTAAACCCTAGAATTTTCTCGATCTCCTTTCTTGGAGGAAATGGTTAGTATTCGGCTCTGTTTCCCATGGCTTATTGTCCTTCGGCCCATAAAAAGCTGTCGACAGTCTTCATCGATTCAGCTTTTCTCTCCTATTTTTCAAATCCACTCAACAGTCTTTTATAGAACGAGATGACTTTCTACGCAATTCATGAACAAACTGCTGCAGATCCTCCTAGAGATGGAAAACAAGATGGTAAATTTCTCATTTATTAATCCCATGAGCGTCTAAGGCTGTTTTCCTACGCCTCCTCCCGTCGAGATCAACATTCCTATTCGAGAAGACCGCAGCAACTAAAACCAGGATGCAGAAGCACATTTTCAAATAAATAATGTTTATCACCAAATCTCATCATAGAAAGAATTAAGTGGAATTGGACAATACACGTAAAATACACGGATGATGTTCAATAACCGGTTAGACACCAACACTGGTAACACTTCTGGATAACATTCGTCTTCTTTCTACACCTTTTTTGTTGACTACCCGTATCTAAATGTAACATTTCCTATGGACAATCAGAATACAAAGGGAAAATGACTAGTTGAAGATGGGCGTCGTAGCATGGACTAGATTTATGGCAGGGGAAGGCGACAGAGGAAAATGGGGGACGCCTTCGTCAAGCATTTGGCGTTTAGTTTTGGACACCTTGAAAACAACTTTTAGCTGCTATTTAACCTTTCAACTTACATTTAATTGATGCTGGATGTAATAACTTTGGGTGTGTTCAAAGTGTGTCAAGATGATAATAATCTGCCTACTCAGAGGTGGCACAACATCCGCAACATCCAACGCACCTCGGGAGGATAAAACATTAGTAGATCCGGAACATTGTGTCCTAATTAAACATTATCAAGGAAATACTTGAAAATGGTACTTGACATGTGCCCAACGATCTTCCATTAAATTGTCAACCATTAACAAAAGACCGGAGAAATTTTTTGATAAGTAGCGTGGAATGATTCCAGGCATCATCTGAACAAACTATTAAAAACGCCTGGGAAAAGTATGGAAAAATAGAAATAATAGTACCTGTTGCGTTGTTCCATCTTTAAGGACAGTCTGTACAAGAGAATCGGTGTACATCCCGGGTTTAGCTGCCAGTTGGTCGGCGTATATTGCTCGGGAGCTGTTAGAAAGGATTTTAAATGTATGCTTCAATTATACCTGTGGATGACAACACATCCATTGATCTTTTTCGCTCCAAGAGTGCTGAAACTGTGGCACAGTGCAATGTATTCCCCATTTCCAAGGAAAATATCTCCAGTGGTCACTGATCCATCAACTCTTCTTGGCGACCTGAACATTAGTTCACCCACTGTCTCATTTGGATTCATTCTATGGACGCAGATTAAGAGATCAACCTGAACAGAAAAATATAAAATATTCCGATCACTTACAAGATCGCCCTGAGATCTGGATCCGTTTTGGAACAAGGTAAAGCACATTTCTGTTGGTTCTTCCACAAAGAAGCGGACAGCCTTGTCCCACTCATCATGCATTCGTCCAAGTTTTATGGGCAGTCGTAGTTCTGACCAGCCGCAATGCGTTCGAATTTTCGCTATGTCCACAGCATCGAAATGTTCGACAAAATCATCGAAGCTCATCCAGAAAGCTCCTGTTTGGGAGGCAATTTCTGGATTGAGGAGGCGGGCTTTCAGGATGGGATCCCATTTTGGCCATGCATCGGACCAAGCCCCATTCCAGACAAATGTTCCCCATGGATTTCTGATTCTCATGAGTCTGAAAGGTTTATTAAAATATAACCAAAATCCTAACCTGTGCCCTCCTTCATTTTTGACTTCTAATATGGAATAAGCATGGCGGACCAGAAGACCCTTTGCCTTGTACAGATTGGCATCGACAGCACGATTTCCAGAGCCACAGCTGCAGCCAAGTATAAATCCGGCTTCTCTGGAAAATTTTAGTAGAAAATAAAGAAACTGGATCTTACCTGGCGCTGAGTAACTTTACCCACAACATGTCTTTCTCTGATGGGTCGTTAGCATGCTCAATTGTCGTCTGTTCGCAAGGTGCTCCTGTCAACATAGCCAGACCTTCGATGGTTCTTCCTCCACTCAACTTTGCATAACTTCCCAGCTGCTTGGCAAGGGCTTTTTCGATCAGTGGAACCCAAAGCTGATTTTTGCGCCCAACACCGAAAGCCAAGGCACGGCTATGAGCTCGACAAGGGAAGAAATCATCAACCACGGTTACCTTCCACTCTCCATCTATGCATATCCTAAAAATCCCAATAAAAATTACATAAATTAATGCCCACCTTAGTTGATATGCACCAATAGGGGAATATTCCCTGGTCAAAAAGATTTGCATCAGAATATCTGGTCTCTCTGCGATTAGAGCTAATGCTGAAAGAAGCCAACAATCTCCAAGGACGCCTTGTTCAATATCCGATGGCTGAGGATCTCGGAACACTGCCCAGTTGAACATTCTCCCATCTCTTGTATAGATATTTTGTGGTCGAAGCCAAACAAATGATTGTGGGAGCTCACCTTAAAGGATTTGTAAAATTAATTTGATAGAAAACATACCGACAACAGCATCCTGCCTATTTCTCTTTAATTCACCAATTGATTTCATAGTGTGAGGGAAAGAATCATCAATGAAATTTGTATTATGTTGACTGGAAAAAAATATAAAAAGAATTTTCTATTCACTTACTTGCAGGTGGCTACAATATGATCATATTGTTGCATTGCTTGAATAGCATCTCTCTGTTCAACTTCTTCCATTATTTGGGAATAAAATCCTCCTTCAATGACAGCTCCACGATTATCTTTTTGACCTTTTCTTTTTCGTTTTGCTCCTGAACGCTCGATAAATGACAAAGTGAACTTTTAAATGAAATACCTATTTCTCTGTTGCATCCACAAGTTTTACACGCAATTTCCGGCAGATTATTCACATTGTAACACTGCTTACATATCCAATTCATGGTATAATCAATCTTCTTCAACTCTATAAGTGAAATTTAATACGTATTGTTATAAAATCCAACCTTCAGACGATGGAGAAGTTTTCGGAACCGGTGGACGTGGTGGAGCTGGTCTTCTGGGAGGAACAGCTGGCGGATAAGGCCCAGCTGAAAGAGGATGACAATTTCTTTTAATGTAGGGGCATGGCGACATGACTTCCATAGAAACGGAGTCAACAGAATGACAAATACATCGAAACCAACCTGCTTGCGGCCATTGGGGGCTGTTAGATTGTCCTGGTATCGAAAATATTTCGCAAACTGCATTTGAAAGATCTTCAACTATAAAGAAGTAACGTTTTATTTTAAAAAAATATTAAAAAATTCACTTGGCTTTGCAATAATCTTGGGAAGAAATGATGTTCTCTCCTTGTCAACCAATTCCGGGTTCCGAGCACCGCACGCATTGCAATTGGGCGTCCTAATATCGTTGGCTAAGGTGCATTGTCTGCAGGACCATGTGCCCATGCTAAAAATCAATAGTCGGCTGTCAGGTTGGAAACAATTCTGAGCGAAAAGGAAGCGCGTTGAACCGGAGGGCACGTGTAAGACTAGTGTATATTTACTTAACGAATGAGTCAGCCGATCGACAGATCACCATAGGAACATCTTCTTTGAATAAGAATTGATTTTAAAAGTTTGGTTAGAAATTGAAAAACGAAAAAGGCGATAGGGAATATTGAGCGCCTGAGGGCATAGGAAAGAAAACATGACGTCATTGGACTGAATTGGCGGGTAGACCACGCGAGGAGGATCGCGCGGTTGTTTGATTAACTAATGTCACCTTCAGGGGAGGAAATAAAATACAGACGTGTTATGAAATTCCCGATTGAATGATCCACTCAGCTGATGATTCATTTCGGACAATGGAGGAACAGGATCGAGAATTGCTCCATTTGTCACGATAGTCAAAGACGGAAAATTTTGTACAGAAAAAAGTATGGCGGGTCTTCTCATCCAACAAAGTCGAAAAGTTTGTTTGCAATGTTTATCAGCTAACTGCCGAGTTAGCGATAAAATTTAGCATCTCTCATTTCCGCTGGAAGTGCACGTTGAACCATAAGGAAGAGGGTCTATCTATTTGTAGAAGAGCTGTCCAACCAGGTGGCGAATGCTGTTAGTACTAATGAAGCCGTATATTTGCCCCTAGGCCCCGTTCTGTTTGGTCTTCTCTGTGAACAACTCCTCGTAGCTTTATCGTTTTGACATTTGAAGGAAAACTCGGAACCAAGTCCTGACAACCAATGGTCGCTTGTAAATTTTGCCTGATGATATACAGAACAGGTCTACTCACTGTCTCAATTATTACAGAGGGTGGGATTCAAAAGGTCACCGGAAACCTGTCGCCTTGGAACATCTTTACACTGATATAAGCTGAGAAGGCAATCACACCGTCTGTTCGAATTAACACGTGTCTGCGTGACGTAACCATAAAAAAAGTATAGGTTTCTTTGAAACAAATAACATGGCGACGTCTCAATTTCCGAAAAAAGGTGTCACTCCCGCTGGGCCTCCAGTTGCATATTTCTGTTGAAGAAAGGATCGAAATCGACAAACTGATAGAAAGTCTGGTCATTGCATAACAACTGGATAACAAAACTCGTACCGTCTGGACGGGATCATCCGCTATTGATCCTATTGTGTTTTTAGTGAGAGATCCGCGTCCATGACCAGATAATCCCAAGTTATCATAGATTCGTTTTTTGCGGGATCCTATACAGATCGCCGTTTCGTTGTGTCCACTCGCCTTACGTAGTTTTCCACAAGTAATTTTGACGTAATTTTCTGTTGCCGCAATTCGCGCGACCCGTTTCAAGTTCACAAGGGGCGGGTTTGCCGTTGGTGATTGCGGCTACCTCTTGGTTGACGCAAGACAACTATGCCGCCCTCAGCAGAAATTGTCTCGACTTCTGATGATGAGAAGCTCAAAATTCAAGAGGTAAGCCGGTTCTTTTCTATGATTCAGCTCCTCTTCAGCTCAGAGAATCCTGCAAAGATGTCTTGACACCATTCTATGACACTGATTTTAACCTGTTACGATGGTTGCAGTCTTGTGAATTCAATGTTTCTAAATCAGCACACTTGATGAGGTGAGTTTTTTCTTGTTTTCCATCTATGAAACTTCTAGAAAACACCTCAAGTGGAGAAGAGAACGGAATCTGGATACTGATTGCAGTGGACTGCAAAGGAGTGTTGTAATTTTAGACGGAATTCATGGAAACACATAGTTATTTTAGGTTAGCGAGAAGTATGCGCCTCTTTCCATTGTGGGATATAATCGGCCTGGAGGAGATAGGCTCATTCTCATAGATAGAGCGGGTAATTTTTTTTGTAATTTACGGAGCAGAAGTTTTTCAGGAAGAGTAGACGTCGCAGGCGTGATGAAGTCAGTCCAGCCGACGGAATATATTCATCAACAGTTCTTGAACTTTGAAAAAATTAAAAGAATGTTCATGGAGGTGAGGCTTCCTTCATTTCCAGTCAAGCCTTTTGTAGATGGAGTCAAGGTTAGGAGTCCAGGCCAATTCATACTATATTTTCGATATGGAAGGATTGAGTTTCGACCCATCATTATTACCGGTGGTCGCAGGTAAATAAACAGCGTCCTGTTTTCACTCTTTTTCATTTGTTGACCTTGATACTGATTGTTTTAGGTCCATTCCGTGTTACTTGGCAATTGACCGGAACGCATTATCGAGAATATATTGATAAATTCATTGTGGTCAATGCCCCGGCGTATATAAATGTTCTTTGGTCTGCTTTGAACCCATTTATACCGGAACAATCTCGGAGGAAAATAATATTTACTGGAAAGGATTGGCAACAAGAATTGTTGGAACTTTGTGATGCATCTTGTCTGCCTGTCAGTTATGGTGGCACAATTCCTGATGAGGAATGTCTCAAGTAATATTTCCAGCATATCTGGCTATATTTTTATAGGGACGTACTGCCTGTGCCGAAGGAGATGTACTGGCGTCCTAAGCCGGAGTACCCAGCACCCAGCGAGCTGCATAAAGTCTCCATACCAGCAGGGAAGACTCGAACATTGTCTTACTACGTGGATACACGACAAACTATGAAAATTTACTCAATGAACGATGATGATATCACTTTTGGCTTATACTACTCTAAAAATAAGGTTAGTACGGAAAAAAATTAGCTGGACAAAGCGTCTAGGATGCCAGTGATGATGAGATGGATACATGCTTCCCCTCTATCCTCAAGTGCGGATTGCCGTCAATGGATTACTTTGACTATTTCTGCGAGCAGCCTGGATATTACCATGTCAAGTAAGACACGCTTCCAAATTTTAAAAATATTTTAGGCTGGCAAACGAAGCTGCATGGCTCCTGCCCAGTACCTTCAAACTCATTGTCCATGACGCGGCTGATAAAGAAATAGTCCCCATTAATAAGAAAGAGAAATGGTACAAGGCGTAACTGTATCCTGTACATATCGACATAATAAAGAATTGATCGTCTTTCTTCGAGAAAGGGTGTTTAATATTCTTTTCCCCTCCTGTGGTGATTGTGCGTAGGTGATCTACTATCCGCGATGAACGCCAGAAACGCGATAAACCATTGGCCACCAGACATTTAGACAGCTGCAATTAAAACGATCACTTTGCCCATACTTCCTTCATTGCAAGGTGTCTTTTTCTTATTAATTTCTACTCAAATCTTAGTGTTTTTTTCTATAATTCATATCAATAGTTGTTTTTAACTAAGAGTTCGCTTCCCAATTTTGGTGAAATTTTATACCCTGTATGCTATTTACACCCGTAATCTGTAAAATACAGTTGAATTTAATGTTTATCTTGATGTCCACAATTTCACTTAAAATAATCGTCTATCCTGAAACAAAGTGTCATTTTATTCTATACGCAGTCTCCATCAATAAACCATTTACTCCTATTTTCCGCAGACTAATTGGGAAACACCTGATGCAATTACAAATGCATGGAGGACAGATGGTCCTTCCTTTTGACCTTTTTGGGAGGATAACCGCGTTGCACTGAGGCATAAAAGCTTTCTTTTTCCTAGCAACGCTTCTGCACATATTATATTCTTTTCCCAAAATCTTGTTGTCCGTCCGATTCCTTTAATTTGCATATAATCGCTCTATTGCTAAATTTTGTACCATTTCGGGACGAAATGATCAATAAATGACCTTGAAAGCGGTCCGCTACCTGTTATTTTATACAATAAGATCCCCGTTTCTGATTTAAACTAATATTTCCAGGAAAAAAATGACTGAAGCTGTCAGCGTGGAGATTACCACCAATGTCTCTGAATATCCATTCGAGAAACGTTATCCAAATTCAATGAAAGTCGGAGATTTCAAGGTATTTTATACTTATCCCTCGCAATATTTTTCTTTTATAGACAAAATTGGAATTGATCGTAGGAGCCGAAGCTAGCTCCATTGCTTTAAAACTACTGGATAATCAGGGAAAACCAGTTGTGGATATGAAAGATGATGAGAAAACTTTAAAGGACTATGGTGTCAGAAATGGTAATCAGCTTTTCCCAATTCTTTTGCTAGTTATAGGAATGAAAATCTATGCTGTTGATGTATCTGGGGGAAATACTGATCTAAATGATGATTCTATGATTGATAAGTACGAAATGGCTGATGAAGAATACGACAAGCGGGAAGGTAATACCTAATTTTTATTTAAATTAGTTTTTATAGATAGCGTCAGAGCATGGAAGAAGAAGATGATGGCTCAAAAGGCCGCGGGTACCCAGGAAACTAAAGCTGACCCAAATGTGGAAGCTGCTAAAAACATCAAGGTATCTATTTTGATAAAAATTTTATCAGTTATTTGTAGGTTGGGGACCGATGCGAAGTGACCATCAAGGGGTTTTCTACCCGGCGTGGACAGGTCGCCTTCTTGGGTGAAACCAAATTCAAGCCTGGTGTTTGGGTCGGAATTAAATATGATGAGCCGGTTGGCAAAAATGACGGATCGGTCGATGGAGTAAGGTGAGCAACAATATTTTAAATTTGGACTTGGCATGTATTTTCAGATACTTTGACTGTGGTCACAAGTATGGTGGATTTGTTCATCCGGTAGATGTTACAGTCGGCGACTTTCCTGAAGAAGATATCGACGAGATGTAACTCCACCCATGACTTTATCACACTGCTTGCTTCCTTATCAGCCCCTACGCAGATCTCGTTTTAATATAAAAGCAATAAAACGTGTAAGGAACTTTTCCCGCCTACAAATAGTGTCTTAGGTCACTAACATTTCTTAATAACACAGTATATCAAGCTTTTCCTTATGTTTGCTGATCCCATGGGTGGTAGCTCAAATTACACATTTTGAATAATCTCATGTGTTGAAATTGTACTCCACCCACCCAGCTTTTTGGTCATATTCTAATCCTGTTTATAACTGGCCCGAGTCCTGGTGGTGTGCTGTTCTCTATGAAATTTTAACAAGCTCAATTCCATTTATGTACTCGCTAATATAGCGAAAAGCGAACAATTATAGACAGAGTTCGTTTAGTAGCCTCGTTTCAACTGGTGATCTCGATCCGTCAATGGTACGTAGATAACATGTTCAATGACTTTCTGTTTAACTTGACCATTGATTTTGTCGATTTGTAGAAACACCTGTAAAAGGGGGCATTTGCCAACTCTTTTTCTCTGCCTACCTGATCGCCATTCTCTCTTCCCACGGGTATCAGCATTCGTCCACCCTCGGCCAGTTGATCTGTTAGCTAAAATTTAGCCATTGTCGTAGGAGCTGGAGACTAATGGCCTATTGTTAGCTCACCCCCGCAAAAGAAAACTAAGGGAACATGCATTTATAGAACGTCATGTCTGCTGAGCAGCGGGTTAATGGATAGGCAAAATTAAAAACAGGATGAAGGGGCTTAAGACATCCTCCTAGTGGATGCACTTCAATTGGCTGCGCGAGTCGAATCGACCTCCTATTATGTATGCACTACTCAATTTTGGGTTTCGTGCATCTGCGTCAGGCATATTGCAACACAATGTCCTTTGTTTCCTACCTCTTTGGGTACTTTTTCTGCGGCTGCTCCAACATGGATCGCGTTATAGGGTCCATCTGGTGGATATCCTTTTCTACCATCACCCTAAAAATTGTTTGAACATTTTGGGTTTTATCACCTCTATAAAGAGAATCCGCTTGTCTTCGACAAGATCCATATGGTTCTTGGCAATATTTCTATCGGCCATTTCTTTCAACTCTCTAATGTGATCAATACCAACAACTTTTCCACGGGGACCAGCCTGCAACAATTCGTAATTTCTATTGGTTCATTAAAGAAGAGGAAGTTGTTCCATGCTTAATACTTTTTCTTCTTGTCTCGATATGTTTGGACAAGTGTGCGCCAACAACGTTTTCGGAATCAAATAAACAGTCGGCTCGACACTTCTGAGTAACCAGAACGCTTGGCGCACACCCTTAGCAGCTGATTAAAATGGCCATTGACTCAAATTTTAGTCCGGATTTGCCGTGGAAAATAGTTCGATGCAAAATTCGCTCTATTTCATTGATCCCCCTTTAAGCCCATACAGTCATGTCCTGACTATTCGATTTTCACCCTTTTCCTAAAAATTGTATTTTGCCAGTCCCTCGTTTTTGTCACTTCATCAATCTTTTTTTTCTATTGAAACCAATCATAGCATTTCCAGCCATTTGTCCCTTAATTGATTGAGATTCACACCGCTATAATCAGACATAGCTGTCTGGTCTATTCTACAAAACTTTAACAAGAAAGTTGGATCAGAGATCTTGGAAGAACTTTTGTAAGCTAAAAGCATCCAGACACGAGACCGATGATACACCGTTTTCGAAATAGTTTTCTCCTACGCGGACGAATAGAGATTTTCTGCTGCTCATACACCCCCACTAACTTAGTTTATGCGCTGACAGAAGTTACTGCAAAATAAGATTTGTCAGTAGAACTTACCATCAAAGCTAGGCAGGCAGTTAGGTAGCCACTGCCTGATCCGACATCCAGAACCTTAGCTCCGTCTGTTATCTGGTCCTTCAATCCCTCTAGTGCTGCAGCATGCTGAAACCCAGTTTTTACCAATGGCAGAAGGTAAAAATACCATGTGAGGGGCAGATATAGTAGCACCGTATCCAATTCCCTGTGGTGAATCTTGGTACGGATCTCTTGGGGCGAAGTCAGCTCTATCCACAGCCAGCATAGCCTCCCTAACTCGGGGAGATGTAAAGATTCCTGCTTCTGCAATACGGCAAATATTATGTGGGATATAAGGCTACCTACTTTCTAAATTAGTTACAAGTTCCATATTGTTTCGTCCCGAACAGCGCCAAGCCATTGTTTTGAGACCGGCAGTTGTCTCAACGCCCTTGATTCGACTTGCCTAGGCACATCATATTCGATTCACGTAAAGGAATTACCACCACGAGACTTAGCAACCCAAAAGCCCAACGCTGCATTCTTGTGAAATCATGATGCAAATAGAAGAAGCGCACTGAAAGAAGCGTCTTTTTTAGCTTTTCTGATTTTACACGTAGACATATGGCTCAGAAAAAAGGGACCAGGACGAGTTTAAAAACTCTGTTAAATATTCATGACTTGACTCTCTCTCTACACACACAAATTTGTGTTTCCGTTTTATGCTGTCCCGCATCGGTCAACATTACCCACACCCATGAACAGCTGTTGTTCATGTCATGGCGGATGGGGGTAGACGTCAAGAGATCGTTGTAATTTAACATTCACAATTGGCTACTCACTTTTGTCAAAATTATTATATTTCTAACTCTCTGTTGTGTCATATCTGTTTCTGTTTCAGTTGAGACGCCCTCTGACCACGCCCCCGGGAGATATGCGGAAGGTAGTGATGCTTGGAGCCGCACCGCGGACTCAACGATCTATTTCTAGCGTTCAGGTGGGAACATTTATCTTCATTTTTAATTTTGTTTACTCAAAAAGTTAATTAAAGCCAGCAATCCGTTCCTCATTCTTTTGGATCATATAAGCTAAGGAGCAAACATGTTGACGAGCTTAGACAAGGGGGTTCCAGATTTCGAAACGAGATCTTTTTTCGGTCTTTTTAGTAGCCAATAAACTTGAAAGACCAAAAACCTGGGAGTATATTTCAGTTACCAGCAGAATTTTCCTCTACTGCCTCCTCAGTACCGACATTTCAATACACAACAGAGGAGTTTATTATCGATTTAAGAAATGATACTAGCAGACCAATTGAAGGCAAAACACCGGTTAGTTTGTTCATCTCTCAGCACATCATTGATTATGCAGTTGAAAGAACTACTTCACGCGAGATGGGAAGCGGCAAAAGAAAGGAACGCCTTCAATTATAATCTCAATTGTTTATATAAATTCTTGGAAGGGAAATATAATCTTTCTCTACAGGTGAGATCATCTTTTTTTTTAAATTTCATGTGACCATTTTACAGCTCAACATTGAACGCGGAGAGCTCAGACGGAAGCCCATGAGATTTAAACATATCAAAGAACCCTTCAACCATCTGAGGTGGAATTTTACTAAACTAAATGAGCAAGAAGTCCGTCCTTTGATTCGATTTTATATTTCCCCGGATTTCAGATTATGTTCTATTTAAAATGTGAGGACGACCCTATTAGTGTTGATCCTCTGGATCGGCACATAGTTGCCGTGAATGCTAGCCCTTTGGAGAGAGATCATAGTCTAATAATTCCTGCAGTGAACAAATGTCTTCCGCAGGTGAGAATACGATCATCGTGTGAGGGAAAAATCATGATTGCCACCAAGTAAATTACATTAGTCGGGGGCTATATCGACCATAAAAACAAGCTAATTCCCTAGGGGCCGTTTAAAATTGAATAGAAACTCATGACAAAGAACTTCTGACGAGGGCTATGCAGTCTAAAAAGAGTCCATTAAAGGGGTTTAGATACTTACGCCAACTGCCATTCGACTAGCTACGGATATTATGCTAATGGTCGACGAGGAGGATTTTCATGTACTATTCAACAGCCTCCTGGGACAGGCTTCCGTCAACCATCAACATATGCACTGTCTATATTGGCCATATGATAGCGATCTTATTAATAGGGTAGGAGCTATTTAAAGAGCTTCTATTTTTGGTCTTAAGAAATTTGAAAAGCTGCTGGATCTCGACGACGTCTACATTATTCAGCCTCCGGACTGGTTCTGCCACGCTTTCGCATTCCAGCTGACAAAGAAGGAGGATTATGAAAGGTTTAAAAGGTACTAAATATACATATTTTTTTTGCAACTTTGTCCTTTTTCAGCAATCTGACACGATGCGTGGAATTTTTAACTAACGAAGGACAAGCGCACAATCTGTTTTTTACGCGAAGCCAGCCAATTAGGACTGATGGTGAGGAACATGACGAAGATCGGATGCGTCTCCGTCCGCAATATGTTACAGCTTATGTATTTCCTAGGACAAATATGATTGGTGAGGAATTATCTGTCATGTTTTTCAAAATACGGATTGCTTAGGAGCTAAGCCACCGACTAATTTTAATCCCGCCGCAAATGAACTCGCCGGATGTTTGACAAGTTATAGTACGTAAATTTTGTAGTACGTGTAAGAAGATATTTTTAGCTATAAGATTTTTTGAAGCCGCTACGGAACAGGCAGCAGTTAGGATTATTGAAGAAGAAGCACAATTACCGCAAGAAACGTTTGATAGAGTAACATCCTTTTTCGTTTAAAATTGTTCAAAATTTTCAGTTATGTTATGGATTATCAGATGTTTTAAACAATCGGGTAGTTGGATCTACGAGATACAATACGGATGAATGCATTGAGGTCAGTAATTCGCAAAGAAGAAGCCGTAAACGGGAGATTACAGGGATTAACATCGCCAGAATTAGATGAATTGCGTGATAGCTTCCAAACTTATGCTCAACATTCGCCCAGTGTTAATAGAAGGGAACGGACAAATTCTGTCGATGGCATATCTCAAATTAAATTTCGATTTGACTCATATTAATGTGATCATCTATTGCTATATTCCCATTTACGGGTTCTATTCTGGTTTTAATAAATTATTCTTTAAAAAGGCCACTTTTAAAAATAGAAAAGAAGAACACCGAGTAAAAATAGGAGCGCTTGCAAATAATATGGAGCAAGAGATGGACGCAGGACTGGTAAACAGAATATGTTGTCCACGTGCCGTGACCTCCTCAGTCGGTACGCTATCTCTTTAGCATTAAAGGACTGCCCGAAAACAGCTGACCGCCAGAATTTTTGGCAAAAACTATTCTTTTGCTTTCAAAAAAACAGAGCACTTTGTGGAGATGAAAAGATCAACAAAATTTTATTCCAGCTCATAGAATTGGTTAAGATTACACATAAGATTTTAAAGCACTTTTCCAAGAAAAGTAAAAACGAGGAATATTTTGGAAGAGAGTCTGGAAGTGAAAAGCTGGACTGAAAGTCCATGGCAATCACAAAAAAAGGGATTTTTTAGTGTGGAACATCTAAGGTAGGAGGTATTCAACTACAGATTGCTTAGAGCAAACGGTGAGAACAATTAAACATCAATATTGAGAGGGAAAACTGAAATGAAATTAGAGATTATTTGGAATGATAGAAAAATATGAGGGAAAAAATATTACCGGATAACAAAGTCACGTTTTAAAGAACCGGTTGAAATGACAGACACTTATGAGAAGCATAAATATCTAATAACAACGAACAGGTTTTTGCAAAACTAGAAAAAATATCAATAACGATTAGCGAGAAGTGGAAGGCTCGCATGGAGGTGGTTCAATTGATGGCCGATCGGGAGTCGGCTCTGCGGGAATACAGTCAGTCAAGTCCATCAAAGCCTCAAGTTCCCGAATCTGCTCCCTGTTGGCTCGTTGCCATGGACCGGTGTCAAATTCCGTGCGAAAACAATTGACCACATTGGTCAAGGTAGTGACCATCTTCTCATGATCTAAAAATTGCATAAACTTGTGGTGGAGCGGACTTACGGAAAGGAAAAGGATATTTGAAGGAGAAGTTGTAGTAGTAGAAGGATTGATCGGGACCGTTCATCACAATACGACGACCAGTGTAAATCAGCAAATTTCTCTCGGCATTAAAGCGGGCATTCCAAACAACTTCTTCATGATTCTGCTGGCGACTTCGCTCCAGGAGATCCGGCTCCCTTTGGATTCGCGAAATAAATGCAGCAAGATCTATCGTATGATGACAAACAGCCCTAAAAATTACGTTAAAATATTGTTTAATCGTATTTCACCTTGTGACTGGCGTAACTTTTCCAAGAACAGTTGTACACACTTCGGCAACAGAATTACAGATTTTGTAGATTTCATCCAGCAACTGGGGATGCTTCTGAAAATTTCCGTTTTCCCCTGTTGTATCTACTTCGATCCCTGTAATTGAACGTGACAATTGTACTTTTTTTTGAGACCGATTTAGAAGTGTTTCAAATCCAGTCCGCGTTATAATCGGTTTCCGGTAATCCGCAATTAAAACTTACTTCCTGTGGTTCTAAAGTTCCATTCTGGGACTGCAACGATTCCATCAATTTCATCAGATTGATAGTCTAGAGAGGATCCTAATTAAAACAGGAAATTGCTTACAGTCTTCAGCTTCATTTCCTGTCCTTCTCTAAGAAGTTCTTGGTAAGATTGATATGTCAATCCTCCAACAACTGCTGTAGTTAAAGCAGTTGCAACTGCCCTTCTATTGTCTATAGAGCAAAATAAAAATATAGGGAAATTCTTACATGAAATGGGAGTAGGAGCAGCCTCTGGCTGAGCTTTTGGCGTGAAAATACACCCTCGAAAACTTGGAAGTCTACGAAAAAATGATTGGAACATCTTTCGTATACGGCGAGTTTTTGGCTGAATCCACAGTTTTACCGCAAAAAGAGTAATATAGACTAAAATTAGATCAGAGGTCCCAAAGCGATTGATTTAATTTGGAAAATCAGCTGTTTTAGATGATTAAAGGAAGATAAGAAAAGCATCGAAATAGGGAAAGCAAATTCAAAAGTTTGAATTACGCGAAAGGATAGGGTTCCGATCGCTTCGGGACCCCGGGTCCCACCCGCTCCTTTGAAAGAGGCCGATCTTAAAGAATAAACTTACCATGTGAGAACTAAACGAACCAAAAGGTAGGGTAGATGAAGATGGTTATTGAGAAAATCTGCAAGACTCCCAGTATAAGCCAGTATCCAAATAAAGAAAGGCAAGACAGACACGTCGATACCATTTTTTTCTTACTTCACACTTTTTGTGCCAGACGGCGAAACCTGCCTCTAGTGGACAAATACGCCACTTTTCCTATGAGCAGAGTTCGTTTTTTTAGAAATGGACTAATTCATGCAAAAGCGATTAGCGACTCCATATTTCCCATATGTTCGCGGAACTATTTACTTAGGAAGTAAAGAGCAAATCGATAAAGTCTCGCTAGTGCAGAAGTTGAAAAAAAGGAGGTGAAAAAAAGGGTGGTCGAGTAAATCCGCCAAAGTTGTGTGTGGACTCACGGCAGACGGGGATAGTTCTGGTGTAAAAGATGGCCCAGCCCAGCCAGACCTAGGCGCGCTCTTTGTATCCCCAAATCGATTTTGATCGCTTTTAAACGAGGACGGCAAAATTTTCAAACCTATAGGTGAAAAGACTTGGATCAAAAGAGCAAACTCACCCCACTTGAACTGAATGAATGTGAATCTGGGATTCCTTAAGCAGAGACGCTGATAGACTTCAGTCCAATTTTTATAAATTGAACTCAGAAAATTGGTGGCGGACTCCTGCAAAAGTGCAAAATAATTAAAAATGACAGGAAATATAGGCCAGCATGGGAATTATTGGTAGGCCACAGATTGTACGGAGCAGAAAGTTCGCCACTTTCCGTTCGGCTGTGCCGATTTCTCTTATCATTCCTGATCACGAAATCAACAAGATTCCCATTAAACTACTTTGATAGACAACCTTGGTACGTAAATTAATTGCTAAGTATTTGCTAAAAAGAGGGCATGCAGCGGATATTTTAATGAAAATAATAGTTTACCTGTGATATAATTCTCTACGAAGACGAAAATATAAATAAATCTTTGCCAGGTTCAGGTTTATTGCCCTGTATTATAGGAATTCAACAATTTAATAGAGTTCTGAAAGGTTCAAATTGTGCTGGAAAAGTCCAAAAACTCACATTTGAAATGGAATACCCGCCTTCTCCAAAGCTCTTAGAAGTCTCAAGTGTTCTCAGAAACCGCTGTACCCGTTCAGAACACAAAATCTTCGTCTCCTTCACTGAAAAATGACCTCTAATCGAAATAAGCTAACTAAAGATTTGAACAGGCCGCCTGCGAGACCGGCGACCTAGTACGCAAACCAGATGTAAACAAGTGCCGAAGCGACCTATTCGATCGAAGAAAAATAAAAAAAAAGTTGGCGCAAAACCGTCTATAGAGCGCCAGAAGTTTTTTTATGGTGTTTGAGACGGAATAGCGAGAGGCCGTGTCGCGAGGACCGCTCTCTCGTCAGACGTGGCGGTAGAGCGCGATTATTATTTATGGGTAGGCTTATTCAACATTTCACATGGTTGAACTGTTACTTTTCAGCGTTTTAAAGCACCTTTTCTAGACTCTAGTTTCTTTTGACATCAGGTATTAGAAATTTCTTTGATTCTAAGTACTTTTATTCTGTTTGTCGCCTTTTAAATAAGTTTGTATGGCACCCTCATGCTCATTTAAATTTTAAAATCCTTAGCTTCACGAGAATCGTTTGGCTCCCATTTGGCCATTTCTTCACTTGCTGTGATTCTTGTACCCTTCGCAGTCTCTTAATAATGACCCCTCTTTTAAAAAGAAACCCAAATATACCGGTGACAATCGCCATGGAGGATATTGAAAAGGCTGAACTGATTGTGGACGATGGTACCGTAAAGCGACGATATCTCAGCAAGATGTACTTCCTGCTTGGACTTCATTTCACCGTGATTTCTGCAGGTAACGAAATTCCTTACTGATATCTTTATTTTGCAGCCGCATTTTGCCTCTACATGACACCGGGTGTCCGTCCTTTTGTACAGCAGCATGCATACATGGTACCATTATTTTTAGTTCTGATGGTTGCTGCCCTTGCTGTGAATAAGTTCGCTTCTCGCGAGTTCGACCAATCTATTCTTCTCTTTGTTATTCTGACGGTCGCCGCCACCCTCGCCCTTTCATGTAAAATTAATTTATTGCAAGATAAGATAATTTCAGCTGTTGCACTATACTTGGACACGGAGAATGGTTTCTTAATTACGGGAATTTTGGCAATATCTTGGTTTCTTCACAGCATGACCAGTGGATTGGGCTGTATAAGATCAACTTTCACCAGCAGCGTGGCTCTTTCTCCCTTCTTCATCGTCCTGAGCTCTCTGTTTCTAATTGAGACAATTGGTTTATTTTCATTTAATATTTTTATCAACGCACCTGTTTCTTTTCTCATTATGATTTACATTTTAAATTTGTTTCATGGAAACAGCCAAAATTATTTAGAAGAAACTCTAATCGGATTTAGAACAGTCTATCCCGATGTCTTCTGTTGTCTTAAAAAATAACTGTATTTACTCCTGCTTTTTGTGTCATTTTCTGATGATTTTTCCCGGGTCCATCCACTTACTTTTTTCGGGTTGATTAATAAAAGATTTGGTCTACTTCATATTGAATAAATCACTGAGAGAAATGTCAACGACCCCATCCGTCGCATATTGGGCGCTCCTATACCAGGAATTAGTCTTGTTTTCTCTCAAAATTGGCTATATTCTATGGCGAGAATGGCGGTCATCTTCTATCCACCCTCACTCTGTTCCAACGAAGTCTAAGGTGTCAACGTTTGCAGTCTCGTATCTCCAGCTCAAAATAAAGCAATCATCTTGCGTGTCCCTGCCAGAAATCCCCGCCTTGTCTGCAACAGATCCTGAGTCATTATTAGTAGATAGAGTTGAATATCCATTGCATCATCCTAAACTTTGGTCAAGCTTTAGACTTTTCGAGTGGTTCTAAACGTGATACGAAACCTTAGATGAGAGATTTAGCCTCTAAAATGAGAGGAAGCCAGAAAAGCTGCCAATGGTCTTAACCCGAAAAGGATCTCTGACCTCACGAACGAGACCGTTGATGAAGAAGATGTTTCAGAACCACTTTTGCTATTCAAGCATTCGCTAAGGCTAATACTCTAATTGAATTCGTAATCTGGCGCTGTCTTCTTCTTCTCCCCCTTATGCTCTGCTCTTTTCTCTGGCCCTTGTGAAAATTGAGCATGACATATATATCTGCCCATCCCGTCCACGAGACTCCAGACCCCTTTCAAAAAACTGTCACGCTTTCCTGCATTTGAATCCTGGCCATTTGATGGATATTCCACTTCCACCCACCCATATAATTAAATCATTTAGTTTTTACTACCCACCGTAATGTGTTTCTGGGAGAATTATGTCTATTAAATGGGCCAAAAGCCATTCTTCAACTGCTATGCTAATTTCCATTTTGATAGCGGATCTCCTTCATCTGTCAGTCGCACTCATTCAATCGCTTTCTCCCTCGTGAAAACAAACCTTATCTAGACTAAATGAGTCTGCAACAGGAGCGACCCGACTCAAAAACTTCCTGAAATCTAAGGAAGGTCGGCGTTGTCCCCTTTCATACATCAAAATAACCGCCTGGACACGTAGTCTAGCCATTTATATTGCTGGTTTATAAGAGTTTCTGGTAATTTTTAAAGAGCAAGACCTCCTAAGAGCCCTAAAATTCAAATGAGAGAGATTCTCCTAGACATTTTGTCATGATTATCTCCCCGCCCCTTTGGCCCTCTCTGAGTCAATTCATCCCCATTGCATAGGATAATGTCCTCCTTGCCTTTTCCACCTTATCCTTGTCCCTGATTGGCTAAAATTTTGAAGCAGCAGAGTACAATAAGGGCAATCAACAGTCTGTCTCCATGTCGAGCGCCCCAACCATTTTGAGTCCCAGTTTCATTAACGTCCATTGCACTTTTACCCAATGTTGATAATTGTCTTCTTGGTAAATAGGAAAAAGCACATTTCATGAAGAGGACGTAATCTGCTCATTGTTCATTAGCGTTTCCTGTTTCTTCCTGTAAAAATTGATGCATTCTAGGTAACAAAATGTCAGTAGAGGTGACCAAGTCAGAAATACGGGCAGTTCTTGTCCGCCACTGGAGGGCTCTAGACCGTGCCCGATTGCATACAATGCATTTCTGGCTTCTCATATATTCTGCAGCTCAATTATTTGTTGTCTATTATTTTACTGATATTAACGTGGTAAGAATCCTGAAACCAGAGAAATGCAACAATTTTTTAAGATTCTTCTAATAGCCAATAGAAACAGCACACAATCACAGGCAAATCGGGACATGGTGAGTGCTAACATTTTCCTTGAAAGTGACGTCTTCAATTGTTGGCGTGTCAGTTTTGAGAGCCCAATATATCTTGCACCGGGATCAAATGTCATTTGGAGGAAGAAAAGAAATCTTAGGAAAATCCGAGTAGCAAACAAAGTTTAGACCGAGGCAAAATTTAATATGGAAAATATTTCCACATTTATGTAAAAATATTATTTAGGCAAAACCATGGACAACTCTCTGTTTTTCGACATCTCTCTCCTTTGTAATATATGTGACATTAGCTTGTTTTTCCATACGTCTTCGGGACAAGGTATCATTGCCCTGAGAAAAAGTTTGCGGACAACCAATTTAGATTCAAGGAGGTGGCTTCCGATTAGTATTACTGTCATTAATGACGTCTCTACTAATCCCAGCTTTTGTCTGGATTCTTCACATGCCATTGGTATTGTTTGTTAGCATGGTGAGTCCCGCGGTGGATGTCATTTTTCAAACTATCGTTCAGGAGAGGATTTACACAAGGGAATACGATCACTCCAGTCTCTACGCTTCTTTACTCTCTGCTTCTAGTAAGGGGACTTTTTAAATGAACAGATATTAATTTAGTTGTTCAACATTTTATCCTTCCCAGGCATCGGAGGATCTTTTTCATTGCAACTGTTAGCTGGATTGGGACCAGTATTTTTATGTTAATATTTTTCAATTGGGAAGCTTTCAAGGCGGATCCAGTTTTCGTCTGCTCGGTTAGTTTTCACATGTGGAGACAACACAATGCTTCCTTGAAAATCAATCACTGTCGGGGGATCCCCCTGAGAAAAATGGATATTAATTATTTTTTGAATGTTTCAGCTGTTGTCGTACATCCTCCTTCAACTGGTAGTTTGTGTTGTTGGACTATTAAGCGATGCAAATGAAGCTGGAAATAGGGCAGAAATAGCACAGAGGTTGACGGAGGCCGTGCACAGGAGAACTGAACTTGAAACATTGAAAGATAGACAGGAGCAACTTCTTCTCTCAGTCATTCCGGCTTACCTGGCTGACAAAGTGTCAAAATCTATCGTGCAGTCCAGCAGTGGTGAAAGGATAAATTCCAAACATCAGAAACTTTTCCACGATTTGCATGTCCAAGTGCATGATAATGTCAGGTAAGCAAAAACATGTTCTATTTTATTGGTTCATGGTCAGTATACTATTCGCGGATATTGTCAACTTCACCGTCTTGGCCGCTCAACTGAGTGCCAAAGAACTTGTCCGAACATTAAATGAACTGTACAGTAAATTTGATCGCGACGCCCAGGTTTTATATCTTTGGTACAGAGAAAATACAATCTTCAGAAATTACAATGTATGAGGATAAAGTTCCTGGGCGATTGCTACTACTGTGTGAGCGGGATGCCAGTTAATCGCCCGAACCATGCTGATATGTGTGTAGTCATGGGATTGGAAATGATTAAAACTATCAAGTATCACCCCCTTTTGACTTGAATATTACGGTTACAGGCAAATTCGCATAGCAACTGGAGTGGATGTCAACATGCGAATAGGTGTTCATACGGGTAGCGTGTTGTGTGGGATATTGGGTTTGAGAAAATGGCAATTCGATATTTGGAGCGATGACGTGACTCTGGCTAACCATATGGAATCCGCGGGTGTTCCTGGAGCTGTTCATATAACAAAGACGACAAGGGACATGCTTCTTGGGGATTATTGTATCGTCGAAGCTAAGTAGGTCTCATAAATTGGAGGTTTCCACGCCTATAGAACTGACGATCCTTATGTTGTTGCCCATGGAGAGCCGACATACCACATTCTACCGGATAAAACGTCTGTAGTGGAGAGAACAGCCTCCATTTACCGGAATAGATCTCGGAGAACTATGGAACTTACTGGAGATGAAAAAGCGCCGGGACTTACACCATCTGCGGCGCAGCCAAGAATTTCCGTAAGATTTCTAATATCTTTTAAAAATTTCTTTAGAAAATGGTAGAATTTTGGGGTGCCGAAATGCCCTTTGCCAATTTCAACAGAAAAAAGAGCTCGACATGTCATGAACCAGGCCTTATTTCGGTATTGTTGTTTCGATGCAGATAGTATGAATTTTAGGATGATGGCCCACGGCGTCCCCACTACAGTAATACCATCCAATCTATGACTCTGATTGAAAACAACCTGACAAACTTCTCACTGAACAAGTAGGTGTTCAAAACACAAATGATGTCAAGCCGTATTTAGTCTCAACAACGTCTTCAGCTGTCGGCACTTGAGTGAAGAAATTTCGCCGTACCTCTTATGGCCGTTCAGGTTGACCATTTCGTTTATTTTTTTGATCTTTTATTTTAGCCGTAAACCAATAATCAGCAAGCTTTCTGACTGTCTTATGTTTTTCTTTTTATCACTTCCAATCGCCTTTTCTAATTTGTTAATATGTAAACTGTATACTCCGTAAGTTGTTGAGTTTTTGGGTACACATACATTTTTAGTGCTGATGTTCAACAGACTACGAGTCTACAGCAATTCTTTTCACTTTTATGTCTGTTGATGTTGTCACTTTTTGATCGCGTTTGCCCCTATACTCATGATCTTCTCTCTTGCATTGCCTTCCTCGTTTCTTCTTTTGTTACCATAGGACCTCATGTGAGTCACAAAGATTTTACTTTTGTAATAATTTTCAGATAATTATAGCAAAGTCTGAAGATGTTGAACCATTCACTTCTCTTGTATTCCTGCCTGGTAATCCTATTATGCACAAATATTTTCTGCATTTTAGCCTGCGTTGCACACCTCAGTACAGTCTTCATCCTCTACAGGATACCGTATTCGTTACGCTGTATACTATTTACTACGGATTTTGCCATCTTTGTCATTCTTATTTGTCTCTTTCCAACATACAGGTCCACTCCGGCTAAGGGATTTCTTAGGTAAGAGCTGAAATACCTAAAAAAGGTGATATTCAGCTATCACCTCACTACAGTATTGGTTAATCTGGGCTTTCTTGTTGTCATATTGCTATTCATTGATTGGATTGTAAGTTCTCTCGTTTTTACTACTAGTAAGAGAAACTATTTCAGACAAATTATGAAAGAAAAGCGGAAGTAGCTTGTCACGTCTCTTTTCAAAATGAAGAAAGGGATGTGGAAACAATGCAGGATATCAACAAGCTCTTGATAGAAAATATCCTGCCTAGTACAGTTGCAGCCAAGTTTTTGGCTCCAGATCGTCCCGTGGAGGTATGCCCGCGCAGAAAATGCTTGCACAACTTATAGGAGCTATACGCCCGGCAACATGAAAACGTCTGCGTGATGTTCGCTTCCATCCCAAATTTTAAAGATTTTTGGAGCCAATGGGACACGTCACGTAAACTTGAGTGTCTTCGTCTGCTAAATGAAATTGTCTGTGAATTCGACAAGGTAGTTCCCATTCTCACGAGGGAAAAAAAAACTTCGCTTGCAGTTACTTTCAAAACCAAAGTTTTCATCGATTGAAAAGATCAAGACAGTGTCAAGTACGTATATGGCTGCAGCCGGATTAAATGAGCAGGACAATGATGATTGTGTAAGCGAATAGACCAGCCATTTTATCATTTTAGGATTATGACGATATTGCCAAGGCGGGGTCATCAATTCGTGCAGCTAATATGGTTTGATTGTGAGAGTGTAGACAAGTGATCGAAGTTTTTAGGCTTTCCGAAATTCTACCATTATGATTGAATTCGCCTTGGCTATGTGGCAGATCTTAGAACAATTAAATCGAGACTCTTTCCAAAATTTTGAGCTAAGAATTGGTAAGGATATGCTCCTTTTCTTGTAGTGCAGCAATAGGAATGAGTGTTGGACCCTTGGTAGCAGGAGTAATCGGCGCGCAAAAGCCACAGTACGACATTTGGGGAAATACAGTGAACCTCGCAAGCAGGATGGACACCCATGGGGAGCCAAGAAAGATCCACGTAAAGTCTATGAGACCAGTGAAATGATCACAACATTCAGGTAACAACAGAAATGGGAGAAGTTCTCAAAAAAGGAGGGATCCGAATTCATAGCCGAGGAAAGATCAAGGTGAAAGGCGTCAAGGTATAAAATATCATAGCAATATTTCCAATTTTTTTGCAGGAACCAATGGAAACATTTTTAATAGAAATCGACTCGAAAAGAAATTCAGCTGTTTCCAACGTGTAAATACGGGATATTTTTACAATAATAAAGTATACACTGCGATAATTAAAGGCAAAAGATGATATTGTGATGAGGTGTTGCATAGCGCTGAGCTACAGCAGCAGACATTATAGGTTTCACCTTCGAAAATCTTCTCACTGCATCCTTCTTTCTATAGGGAATTGTTTTTATTGATAATGGACAAACCTGGCAAGGGATTCCTTCAAATTGCTGTGGGATAGAAACTCCGTCGCAACCTTTCATGAGGATTTCGGTTTTCACATTGGCAGCTACCTCAACTGGACGGGGCGATTGTTATCTACTAGTGACTAACAGTAATGGGCAGTGATTTTCTGACAGAAGAGAATCCCATCCTCACATGTTTCCGCTTCTCGATGATCGTCTTCATATGTCTGACCATTAAAAACGCCTAGAAAAAAATAATTTGGAAAAGTGTTACCCACCAGATACTTGATACACGCATTCGAGGTTGTCAGTAACACTTTTTTGAGGCAGTGGTTCGGTATCATTCTTTTCTTGAGGGGCAGCGTCGCTTCGAAGAAGCAAAAAGAGAGACAACATTAGCTGAGCATAATCTATGCGTTGTTGAATAAATCAAGCAAACCATTAATGAAGCCATGGCGGTTTATGAGCAGAAGTTGCCTTGAAAATGAATGAGGGAGTTGTAAAATAAGGTGATAACACCAATATGACGAACGAATGGCTTCTGATTTTGGTGAATGCAGCTGCTTCACGATGGGGATTGTAAAATTCAAAAGCAAGGAAAACATCAAGTACTTTGTAAACTGAGATCTTTTCTCAAATATAGGAGTATGAATTGACTAGAACACAAGAGAAGGAAATCGTAGATTTCATAGGATTGGATATAGCCGTAAATTCTGTTTTATAGCCGTAAATTCTGTTTTTTTTAGCAATGCCGCTTCCATGGTTGCTGACTTTGCCCTGTTGCCTATCGGTAATTTTAGGCATATTCTAATTTCCCCACCTTTTGGAGGTAAAATAGAATTTATCACGTTTTTGACTCCAAAAATCAATTTTCTTCTGTCTAGAAAGAAATCGCTCCTGATAAGAGCAAAGACTCTATAAACCAGGCTTTGCCAACTAGGATTGCATTTCTTCCTCCTTGAGTACAACTAGATGTTCCACACCTTGACTTCCACGGATTATTCCTTGATGCATCCAAACGACGCCCTACTGATTATTTCCGTTATTACTAGCTAGATGAATCATTCCTTATCCGTGTCCCCTTATAAAACCCCCGATGACTCCGAGGGCCCTTCCAAGTGCCTCAAGTGATATCACTCGAGGAAATTCTTATTTACATTTACCGCGAGTCACCGATCAAACAGTTTAGCACCTTTGGCCGTCTGCCATTGCTCTTCACTCACTGATTTTATTCACTGCTTCGATATAGAAACTTTCAGAAAATGTGTAAGATTCTTCTAATCATTTTGGCTTTCTTCTGCCCAGTAAGTTAGATCAGTATTATGTAAATGTAGTCAATTTGTAGCCTCTTGCTGTAGTTTTCGACCAAGGATGCACTGGAGCCTTCTGGATCAACTGCCTTTTGACATTGCTGTTATGGATTCCTGGTGTTATCCACGCCATTTGGGTTATTCTTACCTACCATAGACACAGGTAAATTTTATTCTAAAATCTCTTCCGTCCTTATCTTCTACATTCAACGCGTTCGATAGCGCCGAGTTCACCCATTGTGACTCATTTAATAAACCGGAAGACTGTCTACGAAGTGCTTTCACAACAAGTTTTTGAAATGAGACATGATCTGGATGACTATATATAAATCCAGCATAATTTTCCTGAAAATTATGTTTAGTTTGGCTAAAAGATCGTAGACGAAGAGACCTTTTTTTAGAGAGCTTTATATAAAAACATTTTATGATGCCAATCGTGAGAATTACTCTTAATATGTTTAATATTTCAGATACCATGGAGAGCGTATCGTCGTCGTTGAGCATCACGACCATTGCAGATACTGAAGAAGATAATCTCCTGACCCCTTTCTCCCATTGTATTCATAACTTTGACGTCTCTTGCCTTATTCTTGTAAAATACGTGTGGGCAGACGTCTGACTTTCACACAGTTTGGGCTGTCTGATTAGCTGAAATAAAATCATTGCCTGATTGAAATCCGCGTGCAGATATATAAAAGGACTTAACTGACAGAATATAGACACTTTTCGCAGATGGTTTTACAGGTATGTGACAATGAAATAAACGTACTGGATTATATTCCCCCACTATTAATTTATACAAATTATCTGCACTTTTTAGCCTTTGCACCTATGGCTGTTCTGCTCATCATTAGCGATAGGGTCGGTGGCCAGGCTGCCACCCTTCCACAGAGTTAAACGTATTCCTTCTAATCCTATTTAATATAATTTTTAATTAAAGGTGATCTTGACCCTGAACACTGTGGCACTTCTTCGCATTACGTTGATGGATCCAATGCTTGTGAGAGATTTTGCTCTGATACAAAAACATTGGTAATTCTGCTGTCTATATGGTAAATTTTCTTAGGTTTGTTCACACGGGCCAATTTGTGTCTGTGATGGTGGAACATATAAAAATGCAAAAGGAGAATGTGTACCATGGCCATCTTGCGGTTTGTCCAATGTAGCAAATTACAGGATACAATTTTTTAGAAGGATATACTGGCAAAGAGAGACCATCATGTGGTAAAAATGAGAAGTTCTATCATGCTGAAGAACTTCGTAATATTCCCTGCGAGCCCACTGTGACCAATAGAAGACCTACTGTAAGAAAAAGAATAATGTCAAGTGTAATTTTCAGGATTGTCTTACCAATGCCACATTCTATTCGCCGATTACTGCTGGGCAATGTCGGTGTATAAAAGGTTATCTTCGCAGTGGAACAAAATGTGTCGGAGATCCCGATCCCATACGTATATTGCTCCCAGTTTTATAACCACAATAATTCCAGAGCTAGTTAACTGCGGATCCAACGAATTTTTCAATTCTATCGAAAGATGC
Organism: Oscheius sp. DF5033; assembly: GCA_964036215.1. NCBI lineage: Eukaryota > Metazoa > Nematoda > Chromadorea > Rhabditida > Rhabditidae > Oscheius > Oscheius sp. DF5033. Next base: position 6,883,563 of record OZ038413.1, read on the forward strand.
GAGCGATCATGCTCTCCTGATCAAAAGCTGGTTAGTTCGAGATCGGCTTTGCAGCAGCATAATCCCTTCAGCAATGTTTCGGTGAGCCTTCATGCCAATGCGCCTATGGATACTACAGAACGGCTGATAATAAATGTGTCAAGTGGAGTGAATGTGGTAAGCGCATCGATATCCAGAAATCTCTAAAATAATATAGGAACCGGAAACCCTGAGCCAAAATGTGCTGGAGACAATGAAAAATATTTCAGTTGGGGTAAAATTGTAAGCCGTAATACAACATGTGAACCTGGTCTAAATCCTTTGGTAAGTGCTGAAACAGCGTCAATTACGATTTAAAATGACTTTTCAAAACGCTAAGCCCTTTTAGGAATGTCTACCAGGAATGATTAATCCATATTACGAAGGACAATGTCAATGCAATGATGGCTACATGCGAGTGCAAGGCAAATGCGTCAAAGCCCCTGAAAAATGTGAGCTATCTCCAAAGCCGAACTAACAGTATCACAGGTCCCAAACCGCCACAAAACTGTACTGACCCTAATGAATATTGGTCAGAAAACGCATGCGACAGACAATGCTCCGAAAACCAAACACTTGCGGGAATGGTGAGTTAAACTGCCCTTCCAAAGAAACTTGATTACAGAGATGTACAGGCGAGCCAGGATGCATGTGCATGAAAGGTATGTACAGATGCAAAAACTCGACGTGCGTTAGCTGGCCTAACTGCGGTATGCATTAAATTATACATCTACAAAAGCAATACAGACCACCACAAACAAAATACAAACCCCACCGATCCAAAGTGCGGAGCCAATGAAGTGTTCAGGACGAAAGCTCAGCTAGAGGATAACAGATGTGAAGATGTATGCTCCAACGGAACAACCAATAGACAAACGGTAAGCCAGATGCATCCCCAAGCAAACCACTGTTCAGTGTTGCCCAGAGTTGTCGACGCCGGGAAGGGACCAGTGCCGATGCAAACCAGGATACTACCGATTCCGAACAGGCAAATGCGTTCAATCCTGCTGTAAGTAAAAAATACACCTCAAACAATACTCAGATGACCCAACGTACACAACATGCGCTAAATGTAACAACCATAAGTCCACCACGCCAATGACAAGAACAACGACACCTGGCACACCTTCGACTGGAACGACGCCGACCACACCGGGCTGCGATCCAGAGACAAATCCCAACTGTACCACGCCGAAGACGACAACACCTGGTACACCTTCGACTGGAACGACGTCGACTGGAACGACGCCGACCACACCGGGCTGCGATCCAGAGACAAATCCCAACTGTACCACGCCGAAGACGACAACACCTGGTACGCCTTCGACTGGAACGACGTCGACTGGAACGACGCCGACCATTCCAGGCTGCGATCCAGAGACAAATCCCAACTGTACCACGCCCGCGACAACAACACCTGGTACACCTTCGACTGGAACGACGCCGACCACACCGGGCTGCGATCCAGAGACAAATCCCAACTGTACCACGCCGAAGACGACAACACCTGGTACACCCTCGACTGGAACGACGTCGACTGGAACGACGCCGACCACACCGGGCTGCGATCCAGAGACAAATCCCAACTGTACCACGCCGAAGACGACAACACCTGGTACGCCTTCGACTGGAACGACGTCGACTGGAACGACGCCGACCATTCCAGGCTGCGATCCAGAGACAAATCCCAACTGTACCACGCCCGCGACAACAACACCTGGTACACCTTCGACTGGAACGACGCCGACCACACCGGGCTGCGATCCAGAGACAAATCCCAACTGTACCACGCCGAAGACGACAACACCTGGTACACCCTCGACTGGAACGACGTCGACTGGAACGACGCCGACCACACCGGGCTGCGATCCAGAGACAAATCCCAACTGTACCACGCCGAAGACGACAACACCTGGTACGCCTTCGACTGGAAAGACGTCGACTGGAACGACGCCGACCATTCCAGGCTGCGATCCAGAGACAAATCCCAACTGTACCACGCCCGCGACAACAACACCTGGTACACCTTCGACTGGAACGACGCCGACCACACCGGGCTGCGATCCAGAGAAAAATCCCAACTGTACCACGCCGAAGACGACAACACCTGGTACACCCTCGACTGGAACGACGTCGACTGGAACGACGCCGACCACACCGGGCTGCGATCCAGAGACAAATCCCAACTGTACCACGCCGAAGACGACAACACCTGGTACACCCTCGACTGGAACGACGTCGACTGGAACGACGCCGACCATACCTGGCTGCGATCCAGAGACAAATCCCAACTGTACCACGTCGAAGACGACAACACCTGGTACACCCTCGACTGGAACGACGCCGACCACACCGGGCTGCGATCCAGAGACAAATCCCAACTGTACCACACCCGCGACAACAACACCAGGTACACCCTCGACTGGAACGACGTCGACTGGAACGACGCCGACCATTCCAGGCTGCGATCCAGAGACAAATCCCAACTGTACCACGCCGAAGACGACAACACCTGGTACGCCTTCGACTGGAACGACGCCGACCACACCGGGCTGCGATCCAGAGACAAATCCCAACTGTACCACACCCGCGACAACAACACCAGGTACACCCTCGACTGGAACGACGCCGACCACACCGGGCTGCGATCCAGAGACAAATCCCAACTGTACCACGCCGAAGACGACAACACCTGGTACACCCTCGACTGGAACGACGCCGACCATACCTGGCTGCGATCCAGAGACAAATCCAAACTGCACCACGCCCGCGACAACAACACCTGGTACACCTTCGACTGGAACGACGCCGACCACACCGGGCTGCGATCCAGAGACAAATCCCAACTGTACCACGCCGAAGACGACAACACCTGTTACACCTTCGACTGGAACGACGCCGACCATACCTGGCTGCGATCCAGAGACAAATCCCAAATGTACCACGCCGAAGACGACAACACCTGGTACACCCTCGACTGGAACGACGTCGACTGGAACGACGCCGACCATACCTGGCTGCGATCCAGAGACAAATCCCAACTGTACCACGCCGAAGACGACAACACCTGGTACGCCTTCGACTGGAACGACGCCGACCACACCGGGCTGCGATCCAGAGACAAATCCCAACTGTACCACACCCGCGACAACAACACCAGGTACACCCTCGACTGGAACGACGTCGACTGGAACGACGCCGACCATTCCAGGCTGCGATCCAGAGACAAATCCCAACTGTACCACGCCGAAGACGACAACACCTGGTACACCCTCGACTGGAACGACGCCGACCACACCGGGCTGCGATCCAGAGACAAATCCCAACTGTACCACACCCGCGACAACAACACCAGGTACACCCTCGACTGGAACGACGTCGACTGGAACGACGCCGACCATTCCAGGCTGCGATCCAGAGACAAATCCCAACTGTACCACGCCGAAGACGACAACACCTGGTACACCTTCGACTGGAACGACGCCGACCACACCGGGCTGCGATCCAGAGACAAATCCCAACTGTACCACGCCGAAGACGACAACACCTGGTACGCCTTCGACTGGAACGACGCCGACCACACCGGGCTGCGATCCAGAGACAAATCCCAACTGTACCACACCCGCGACAACAACACCAGGTACACCCTCGACTGGAACGACGCCGACCACACCGGGCTGCGATCCAGAGACAAATCCCAACTGTACCACGCCGAAGACGACAACACCTGGTACGCCTTCGACTGGAACGACGCCGACCACACCGGGCTGCGATCCAGAGACAAATCCCAACTGTACCACACCCGCGACAACAACACCAGGTACACCCTCGACTGGAACGACGCCGACCACACCGGGCTGCGATCCAGAGACAAATCCCAACTGTACCACGCCGAAGACGACAACACCTGGTACACCCTCGACTGGAACGACGCCGACCACACCGGGCTGCGATCCAGAGACAAATCCCAACTGTACCACGCCGAAGACGACAACACCTGGTACACCCTCGACTGGAACGACGCCGACCATACCTGGCTGCGATCCAGAGACAAATCCAAACTGCACCACGCCCGCGACAACAACACCTGGTACACCTTCGACTGGAACGACGCCGACCACACCGGGCTGCGATCCAGAGACAAATCCCAACTGTACCACGCCGAAGACGACAACACCTGGTACACCCTCGACTGGAACGACGCCGACCACACCGGGCTGCGATCCAGAGACAAATCCCAACTGTACCACGCCGAAGACGACAACACCTGTTACACCTTCGACTGGAACGACGCCGACCATACCTGGCTGCGATCCAGAGACAAATCCCAAATGTACCACGCCGAAGACGACAACACCTGGTACACCCTCGACTGGAACGACGTCGACTGGAACGACGCCGACCATACCTGGCTGCGATCCAGAGACAAATCCCAACTGTACCACGCCGAAGACGACAACACCTGGTACACCTTCGACTGGAACGACGCCGACCACACCGGGCTGCGATCCAGAGACAAATCCCAACTGTACCACGCCGAAGACGACAACACCTGTTACACCTTCGACTGGAACGACGCCGACCATACCTGGCTGCGATCCAGAGACAAATCCCAACTGTACCACGCCGAAGACGACAACACCTAGTACACCTTCGACTGGAACGACGCCGACCACACCGGGCTGCGATCCAGAGACAAATCCCAACTGTACCACGCCGAAGACGACAACACCTGGCACACCCTCGACTGGAACGACGTCGACTGGAACGACGCCGACCATTCCAGGCTGCGATCCAGAGACAAATCCCAACTGTACCACGCCGAAGACGACAACACCTGGTACACCCTCGACTGGAACGACGCCGACCATACCTGGCTGCGATCCAGAGACAAATCCAAACTGCACCACGCCCGCGACAACAACACCTGGTACACCTTCGACTGGAACGACGCCGACCACACCGGGCTGCGATCCAGAGACAAATCCCAACTGTACCACGCCGAAGGCGACAACACCTGGTACACCCTCGACTGGAACGACGCCGACCACACCGGGCTGCGATCCAGAGACAAATCCCAACTGTACCACACCCGCGACAACAACACCTGGTACACCTTCGACTGGAACGACGCCGACCACACCGGGCTGCGATCCAGAGACAAATCCCAACTGTACCACGCCGAAGACGACAACACCTGTTACACCTTCGACTGGAACGACGCCGACCATACCTGGCTGCGATCCAGAGACAAATCCCAAATGTACCACAGCCGGGACGACTGCGTCTGGACCTACCACAGAAGAATGCACCGAGGAAACCACCGAAGCCGGGACGACCGCGTCTGGACCTACCACAGAAGAATGCACCGAGGAAACCACCGAAGCCGGGACGACTGCGTCTGGACCTACCACAGAAGAATGCACCGAGGAAACCACCGAAGCCGGGACGACCGCGTCTGGACCTACCACAGAAGAATGCACCGAGGAAACCACCGAAGCCGGGACGACTGCGTCTGGACCTACCACAGAAGAATGCACCGAGGAAACCACCGAAGCCGGGACGACCGCGTCTGGACCTACCACAGAAGAATGCACCGAGGAAACCACCGAAGCCGGGACGACTGCGTCTGGACCTACCACAGAAGAATGCACCGAGGAAACCACCGAAGCCGGGACGACTGCGTCTGGACCTACCACAGAAGAATGCACCGAGGAAACCACCGAAGCCGGGACGACCGCGTCTGGACCTACCACAGAAGAATGCACCGAGGAAACCACCGAAGCCGGGACGACTGCGTCTGGACCTACCACCGAAGAATGCACCGAGGAAACCACCGAAGCCGGGACGACCGCGTCTGGACCTACCACAGAAGAATGCACCGAGGAAACCACCGAAGCCGGGACGACCGCGTCTGGACCTACCACAGAAGAATGCACCGAGGAAACCACCGAAGCCGGGACGACCGCGTCTGGACCTACCACAGAAGAATGCACCGAGGAAACCACCGAAGCCGGGACGACTGCGTCTGGACCTACCACAGAAGAATGCACCGAGGAAACCACCGAAGCCGGGACGACTGCGTCTGGACCTACCACCGAGGAATGCACCGAGGAAACCACCGAAGCCGGGACGACTGCGTCTGGACCTACCACCGAAGAATGCACCGAGGAAACCACCGAAGCCGGGACGACCGCGTCTGGAACTACCACAGAAGAATGCACCGAGGAAACCACCGAAGCCGGGACGACTGCGTCTGGACCTACCACCGAAGAATGCACCGAGGAAACCACCGAAGCCGGGACGACCGCGTCTGGACCTACCACAGAAGAATGCACCAAGGAAACCACCGAAGCCGGGACGACTGCGTCTGGACCTACCACCGAAGAATGCACCGAAGAAACCACCGAAGCCGGGAATACCGCGTCTGGACCTACCACCGAAGAATGCACCACTGAAATCGGATCTACAACTACCGTGGACGATTGTTCCAGTACCGCAGAAACTGGGCCGACTGTCTCTGAAAGTGCAGCAACTGACGCAACAGCCTCCGATGCAACTGAAACTGTATGTACCACGGAATCATCGGAAACCGAAGCAACTGCAACTGGATCTACGGAATCTCCGGCTACCGAAGCAACTACATGTACCACGGAATCATCGGAAACCGAAGCAACTACATGTACCACGGAATCATCGGAAACCGAAGCAACTGCTACTGGATCTACAGAATCTCCGGCTACCGACGCTACTGCCACTGGTTCTACGGAAAGGCCGGCAACCGACGCTACTGCCACTGGTTCTACGGAAAGGCCGGCAACCGACGCTACTGCCACTGGTTCTACGGAAAGGCCGGCAACCGACGCTACTGCCACTGGTTCTACGGAAAGGCCGGCAACCGACGCTACTGCCACTGGTTCTACGGAAAGGCCGGCAACCGACGCTACTGCCACTGGTTCTACGGAAAGGCCGGCAACCGACGCTACTGCCACTGGTTCTACGGAAAGGCCGGCAACCGACGCTACTGCCACTGGTTCTACGGAAAGGCCGGCAACCGACGCTACTGCCACTGGTTCTACGGAAAGGCCGGCAACCGACGCTACTGCCACTGGTTCTACGGAAAGGCCGGCAACCGACGCTACTGCCACTGGTTCTACGGAAAGGCCAGTAACCGGCGCTACTGCACCCACAGGATCTCCAGCAACCGATGCGACTGCCACTGGTTCTACGGAAAGACCGGCAACCGACGCTACTGCACCCACAGGATCTCCAGCAACCGATGCGACTGCCACTGGTTCTACGGAAAGGCCGGCAACCGACGCAACTGCCACCGGTTCTACGGAAAGACCGGCAACCGACGCAACTGCCACTGGTTCTACGGAAAGACCGGCAACCGACGCAACTGCCACTGGTTCTACGGAAAGGCCGGCAACCGACGCAACTGCCACTGGTTCTACGGAAAGACCGGCAACCGACGCAACTGCCACTGGTTCTACGGAAAGACCGGCAACCGACGCAACTGCCACTGGTTCTACGGAAAGACCGGCAACCGACGCTACTGCCACTGGTTCTACGGAAAGGCCAGTAACCGACGCAACTGCCACTGGTTCTACGGAAAGACCGGCAACCGACGCAACTGCCACTGGTTCTACGGAAAGGCCAGTAACCGACGCAACTGCCACTGGTTCTACGGAAAGACCGGCAACCGACGCTACTGCCACTGGTTCTACGGAAAGACCGGCAACCGACGCTACTGCACCCACAGGATCTCCAGCAACCGATGCGACTGCCACTGGTTCTACGGAAAGGCCGGCAACCGACGCAACTGCCACTGGTTCTACGGAAAGACCGGCAACCGACGCAACTGCCACTGGTTCTACGGAAAGACCGGCAACCGACGCAACTGCCACTGGTTCTACGGAAAGACCGGCAACCGACGCTACTGCCACTGGTTCTACGGAAAGGCCAGTAACCGACGCAACTGCCACTGGTTCTACGGAAAGACCGGCAACCGACGCAACTGCCACTGGTTCTACGGAAAGGCCAGTAACCGACGCAACTGCCACTGGTTCTACGGAAAGACCGGCAACCGACGCTACTGCCACTGGTTCTACGGAAAGACCGGCAACCGACGCTACTGCACCCACAGGATCTCCAGCAACCGATGCGACTGCCACTGGTTCTACGGAAAGACCGGCAACCGGCGCAACTGCCACTGGTTCTACGGAAAGACCGGCAACCGACGCAACTGCCACTGGTTCTACGGAAAGACCCGCAACCGACGCTACTGCCACTGGTTCTACGGAAAGGCCGGCAACCGACGCTACTGCCACTGGTTCTACGGAAAGGCCGGCAACCGACGCTACTGCCACTGGTTCTACGGAAAGGCCGGCAACCGACGCTACTGCCACTGGTTCTACGGAAAGGCCGGCAACCGACGCTACTGCCACTGGTTCTACGGAAAGGCCAGTAACCGACGCTACTGCCACTGGTTCTACGGAAAGGCCGGCAACCGACGCTACTGCCACTGGTTCTACGGAAAGACCGGCAACCGACGCAACTGCCACTGGTTCTACGGAAAGACCGGCAACCGACGCTACTGCCACTGGTTCTACGGAAAGACCGGCAACCGACGCAACTGCCACTGGTTCTACGGAAAGGCCGGCAACCGACGCAACTGCCACTGGTTCTACGGAAAGGCCGGCAACCGACGCAACTGCCACTGGTTCTACGGAAAGGCCAGTAACCGACGCAACTGCCACTGGTTCTACGGAAAGACCGGCAACCGACGCTACTGCCACTGGTTCTACGGAAAGACCGGCAACCGACGCTACTGCACCCACAGGATCTCCAGCAACCGATGCGACTGCCACTGGTTCTACGGAAAGACCGGCAACCGGCGCAACTGCCACTGGTTCTACGGAAAGACCGGCAACCGACGCAACTGCCACTGGTTCTACGGAAAGGCCAGTAACCGACGCAACTGCCACTGGTTCTACGGAAAGACCGGCAACCGACGCAACTGCCACTGGTTCTACGGAAAGACCCGCAACCGACGCTACTGCCACTGGTTCTACGGAAAGACCGGCAACCGACGCTACTGCACCCACAGGATCTCCAGCAACCGATGCGACTGCCACTGGTTCTACGGAAAGACCGGCAACCGACGCTACTGCCACTGGTTCTACGGAAAGGCCGGCAACCGACGCTACTGCCACTGGTTCTACGGAAAGGCCGGCAACCGACGCTACTGCCACTGGTCCTACGGAAAGGCCGGCAACCGACGCTACTGCCACTGGTTCTACGGAAAGACCGGCAACCGACGCAACTGCCACTGGTTCTACGGAAAGACCGGCAACCGACGCAACTGCCACTGGTTCTACGGAAAGGCCAATAACCGACGCAACTGCCACTGGTTCTACGGAAAGACCGGCAACCGACGCTACTGCCACTGGTTCTACGGAAAGACCGGCAACCGACGCTACTGCACCCACAGGATCTCCAGCAACCGATGCGACTGCCACTGGTTCTACGGAAAGACCGGCAACCGGCGCTACTGCCACTGGTTCTACGGAAAGGCCGGCAACCGACGCTACTGCCACTGGTTCTACGGAAAGGCCGGCAACCGACGCTACTGCCACTGGTTCTACGGAAAGGCCGGCAACCGACGCTACTGCCACTGGTTCTACGGAAAGGCCGGCAACCGACGCTACTGCACCCACAGGATCTCCAGCAACCGATGCGACTGCCACTGGTTCTACGGAAAGACCGGCAACCGGCGCAACTGCCACTGGTTCTACGGAAAGGCCGGCAACCGACGCTACTGCCACTGGTTCTACGGAAAGGCCGGCAACCGACGCTACTGCCACTGGTTCTACGGAAAGGCCAGTAACCGACGCTACTGCCACTGGTTCTACGGAAAGGCCGGCAACCGACGCAACTGCCACTGGTTCTACGGAAAGACCGGCAACCGACGCAACTGCCACTGGTTCTACGGAAAGACCGGCAACCGACGCAACTGCCACTGGTTCTACGGAAAGGCCGGCAACCGACGCAACTGCCACTGGTTCTACGGAAAGTCCAGTAACCGACGCAACTGCCACTGGTTCTACGGAAAGACCGGCAACCGACGCAACTGCCACTGGTTCTACGGAAAGACCGGCAACCGACGCAACTGCCACTGGTTCTACGGAAAGACCGGCAACCGACGCTACTGCCACTGGTTCTACGGAAAGACCGGCAACCGACGCAACTGCCACTGGTTCTACGGAAAGACCGGCAACCGACGCAACTGCCACTGGTTCTACGGAAAGGCCAGTAACCGACGCAACTGCCACTGGTTCTACGGAAAGGCCAGTAACCGACGCAACTGCCACTGGTTCTACGGAAAGACCGGCAACCGACGCAACTGCCACTGGTTCTACGGAAAGACCCGCAACCGACGCTACTGCCACTGGTTCTACGGAAAGACCGGCAACCGACGCTACTGCACCCACAGGATCTCCAGCAACCGATGCGACTGCCACTGGTTCTACGGAAAGACCGGCAACCGACGCTACTGCCACTGGTTCTACGGAAAGGCCGGCAACCGACGCTACTGCCACTGGTTCTACGGAAAGGCCGGCAACCGACGCTACTGCCACTGGTTCTACGGAAAGGCCGGCAACCGACGCTACTGCCACTGGTTCTACGGAAAGGCCGGCAACCGACGCTACTGCCACTGGTTCTACGGAAAGACCGGCAACCGACGCAACTGCCACTGGTTCTACGGAAAGGCCAGTAACCGACGCAACTGCCACTGGTTCTACGGAAAGACCGGCAACCGACGCTACTGCCACTGGTTCTACGGAAAGACCGGCAACCGACGCTACTGCCACTGGTTCTACGGAAAGACCGGCAACCGACGCTACTGCACCCACAGGATCTCCAGCAACCGATGCGACTGCCACTGGTTCTACGGAAAGACCGGCAACCGGCGCTACTGCCACTGGTTCTACGGAAAGGCCGGCAACCGACGCTACTGCCACTGGTTCTACGGAAAGGCCGGCAACCGACGCTACTGCCACTGGTTCTACGGAAAGGCCGGCAACCGACGCTACTGCCACTGGTTCTACGGAAAGGCCAGTAACCGACGCAACTGCCACTGGTTCTACGGAAAGACCGGCAACCGACGCTACTGCCACTGGTTCTACGGAAAGACCGGCAACCGACGCTACTGCCACTGGTTCTACGGAAAGGCCGGCAACCGACGCTACTGCCACTGGTTCTACGGAAAGGCCGGCAACCGACGCTACTGCCACTGGTTCTACGGAAAGGCCGGCAACCGACGCTACTGCCACTGGTTCTACGGAAAGGCCGGCAACCGACGCTACTGCCACTGGTTCTACGGAAAGGCCGGCAACCGACGCTACTGCCACTGGTTCTACGGAAAGGCCGGCAACCGACGCTACTGCCACTGGTTCTACGGAAAGGCCAGTAACCGACGCTACTGCACCCACAGGATCTCCAGCAACCGATGCGACTGCCACTGGTTCTACGGAAAGACCGGCAACCGGCGCAACTGCCACTGGTTCTACGGAAAGACCGGCAACCGACGCAACTGCCACTGGTTCTACGGAAAGACCCGCAACCGACGCTACTGCCACTGGTTCTACGGAAAGGCCGGCAACCGACGCTACTGCCACTGGTTCTACGGAAAGGCCGGCAACCGACGCTACTGCCACTGGTTCTACGGAAAGGCCGGCAACCGACGCTACTGCCACTGGTTCTACGGAAAGGCCAGTAACCGACGCAACTGCCACTGGTTCTACGGAAAGGCCGGCAACCGACGCTACCAGAACCACAGAATCTCCGGCAACCGGCGCTACAGCTGTTTCTTCCGAGTCCCCAGGAACTGATTCGACTGCTTCTGATGCAACAGCCTATGTCTCTACAGATATACCGGCAACTGACTTCACCGAGACGCCAAATACGGGTGCAACAGTGACAGAAATACCGGCACCGCCAAGTTCAACGGAACCTACCGTTGAAACGACGACCACAGCGACATCCCTGGGATCTCCAAAGACCGTTGCCACGACGAAGGTGGTGCCGCTTTCAACGGCTAAACGGAATTGCACTGATTGTGTTACTGAAACAGCACCTGTGGATATTTGCGGTAGAGACGAGAAGCAGTACTATGTTAAGAAGCGTGTTTGCGAAAGGAGATGTGACACGAATACTGCAGAATATGTTTGTAATCGGAATATTGTGATTATGTGGTTTTAGGTGTGCAGAGATGGTGCTGGTTGCGAGTGTGCCGGTGGTTTCTTCAGATGTCCTCTTGGCAGTTGTGTACCTTACAGTGAATGTCGCAGAATAATGAATTACACTATCCCTGAGGAACCTGACTGCGGACAAAATGAAGAGTTCTACTCTTTGGAGAGAGGTACACAAGCTAATATTTCTCAATGCGAACCAATGTGTAGCAATCCTCGCGATGTTACGGTTTGTTTTGCTCTTTTACAGTTATGGAATCTTTTTAGGGCTGCAAGACATTAGTGGAAACCAATTTCAATCAATATTATGAGAAATGTTTCTGCAAAATTGGTTACATCCGTGATGATAAAACGATGAAATGCGTGCAAGAATGCCGTAAGTGAAAGAGCTTGGTGAAAATTGTAGAATATTTTAGCTGTGAGGATGGTTATTCGAGCCAAACGGCAGCCGCCTCGTGCCGACACTATCGACACCAAAAATACTGACTGTCCTTATTGGTCAGAAAAATGGGATGGTGGTTGCGAAAGGAGTTGTAGTAATCCAAAGAAACTGGTGAGTGTTCTATTATTAGCAGTTATGATATCTTTTAGACGTGTGGTGCTGCCAACAACCATAATGACTGCTACTGCGTCTACGGTTTGTTCAGAAGGGCGGATGGAAAATGCGTCGCTTGGGAGGATTGCGGTATGAACTTTTCTAAACTCTTTTAAAAATATTTTTTAGAAGAGTCAAACAATTCAGCAATGCCTTGCGGTGAAAATGAGGTTTATATGAATGCCACAAGCAAGGAAACAAATCTTCCTGATGGATATTGTAGTGACACTATTGGCGGAAGATATTATCCTTTCAGACAATATGTGAGTTGACTGAAAATCTAATTAATAAACATCCGGTTTCCAGGGAGCCTTTGGAAACCCCAACTATCCATGGTACAGGATGGTTCCCCATTGTATTTGCTCCAAAACGACAAGCACTTTGGAATATGTGCGATTGGAAGACGGAACTTGTGGGCTTCAAAAAGACAACTGCTAGTAAATCTGTACTTTGTTTGTTGTTTCTTGTGTTCGGGTAGCATTATGAAATATAGTCTATGTGATGATGCCAAAAGACATGTTTGATGCGTTTATTTTGACCCAGTTGATATTCCCCTTAGGCTGCAAAATTTCATGCCCACTTCAACAATTCATCATTCGAGTTTGGGAAATCAATCAGACTTCTTCTTTCCGAGCTAAATTTTCATCTCATCGCGGACTTTTCTTTAATTTGTTGTCATTCCTCGACACAAACTAACGTTTCACTGTAACTTCTGGTTGTTTTTTGATTCTTGTCGCCCGAAACTTTGAATATTCAAGAGAGCTTCAATTAGAGTGCGCCCGTGGCCCATCGCAGTTGGTCCTACTTCCTGTCAATCTGGCAAAACTAAATAACTTTTCATTGGAATCCTTTAAATTGTCTTTTATAAAAATTAAAGGACTTTTGTCGTTCTCATAAATTGCTTCCAGATCGAATGTCATTGAATGGAAAGTGAAGACGACTCTCTGGATTTTGATATTACTATTTCGTCCAGAACCGAGTCACTGTGAGCTTCTCTTTAATAATTTAACCTTGAAATTATTTCAGCAGACCAGCGGAGCCGTTCACACCTCCTCCAACACAAAATAAAACTATATGTCTGGACAATTACCCTAATAGGTGAGCGCAGTCATTCTTACACGATGCTTCCGCTTTTTTCTAGACTGGCATTCGTCGCGTTGAGCGTGTTCGTGCTGGTTCTGCTGCTCAGCGTCGTATTTCTCTTAACAAATTTTAGTTTTTAGCTCATGGATCGTTGACAAAGTGCGATAGGTGTACAATACTTGTTTTTATTCGGATTAGTGCAAGGTGGACAATAAAACGGGATACCTGTTCTATTTAACCCAGTCGTATGGTTTAATTCTTTTTTGTTCCACTGCTCGTGTCTTTTTTCCCCTTTTCGGGCTTTTTGTTTGTAGCCGGTCTTCAAGTTCAAATGAGTGACCAATGCTTAGGAATTAGTCGTGAGGCGTTCGACCAAATGCGCTTAGTTCCTAAGCGCCGGCTTCTGTATTTGTCCCTCGGTGCAATTCGTCGCTTTGATGTTTAAAAAGAACTATTCTCTGTTATGTCCATTCTTCAGTATTACGTTTGCCTACCTGCTTGACAATCCGAGTCATACCGTCCAATTGTTATTGTAGGTAACCCAACCTCTATGTACACATCAAGTAGTGTGGGTGATAAGGTTGATTATTAGCACCTACTATGGCATTCAAGCAAGCAGTGTATGTAAGTATTCAGTTCATACTTAAAGTGTACTAAAATGAACAGTTGGCACCTTGGAGCTTATCGTTAAAAAGTCTATGGCTTTCCAGGAGTTGACAAAGAGGCAATAATCTCAGTTTTTGCTAGTTCACAGCTTATTAAATCTCAGCTTCTTGGATTTTCTTTTTTAAATAAAACGGAACACAGTATACATCTTCTGGTTTGTGCTACTTTCTGCCCAAAAAAAAATGAGACATGCATAGAGCACTTTGTTTCCTATTCAAGACCAAAACTTGACTTCCTCTACATGTCAAAGAATCCCACCCCCGCCTTTGACATTAATGCCTCTTCCTCGGAGGCGCTTTTCCCTATTTTTGACGTCTATGATCAGTCCAATTTTCCCATTGATCTAAATCACTCAAAAAGTAAGCTCCATACTAAGCCCGCCAGCCCCCTCTTATTTTTCTTGTGTGTTCACCCCCTTTCCTATCATGGTGATAAGTGGCACTACTTATGGATCTATAGAGGTAGGACTAATGAATAAATCTCTGCAATAGAAAATAGCGTATCCGTCAATTCTATTCCCTGGAGATACATTTACGACAGATACGCGTCTCAACATTTAATTCTATCTTTTAAAATCTGCGGAGGCCGACGTTTTTTTTTGTTAAATGCTTCCGCATCCGGATACATTTCAGAATATGGGCAGCCCGCCCGAAGAAAAGGCCAAAACTCGCTGCACCTCTACGCTGGTTCTCACAGTCGCGGGATTTTGTATCCTTGCATTAGCTGCTGGTGCCCTCTTATCTTTCTTTATCACTAAAAGCATCTATAATTATGACGAGGAACAATCGTAGTTTTCTTTTTAAACCCTTCAACATATCCATATTTAGTAATGATCAAGCCAATAAAAACCCGTCTCCTCCTATTGAAGTCCTCCTTCTACCTACTTCATTAAAACCCAGTAAGATATCCATAAATTGCTGAATAACTTCCGTTTTAGGTAGTTATGATCTATCACTCAAGGCATATTTACCTGGGTACGACGCTAATATTCCGACTGATAAGAACCTTACCTTTGAAGGACAGGTGAGTAACCGGCCCACCTGAAATTGGGATACTTTCTAGGTTAAAATAGAAATCGAAGTGTTGCAAGAAGTACGTAAAATAACGCTAAACTACAAGGAGCTGAAAAATATCACTGCTACCTGCACAGCGGTAAAAAATGGCTTAAAAACTTTATTGTAAATAGGATGGAAATGCTCTTACTGTAGAAAGGATTACTCCTTTCCCAAAGTTTGAGAAGATTTACTTCGAATTGAATAGCACAATCACACCTGGACAGAAAGTAGTGCTGACTGTCCATTATACAGGAGATATCAACTCGGATCTGGGTGGAATGTATCAGACAAGATACACAACAGCTGATGGAAAGCCCAGGCAAAAGGAAGGATGATTTGAAGAGCACGATGTTTCAGAATCGCGGCTGTCACTCAAATGGAGCCTATGAATGCTAGAAAGATGGTTCCTTGTTTTGATGAACCTTCGTATAAAGCCAATTGGACGGTAACTATTATGCATCCTAAAGGAACAAAGGCGATCTCCAATGGAATCGAGAGTGAAAATAGCTCCGAGTTAGTTTCAAAAATGTCATTTAATGGAAATCAGTTTAAACGACGACTTCCTAGTGAGCCACTTCGAAACAACACCCAAAATGAGCTCCTATCTCCTGGCTATATTCATCTCAGAATTTGAGTATAATGAAGGGAAGACGGAAAATGGAATAAGAGTGAGTATTCATCCAGCTAACAAAGAATATCCATTTAGTTCCGAATCTGGTCGAGACCGGAAGCCAAGAATATGACCACTTATGCCTTGGAGGCTGGGATCAAGTGCATCGACTACTACGAGAAGTATTTCAAGATCAAGTTCCCTCTTAAAAAACAAGGTGCTCTAGAATCAGAATAAAGAGACTTTTAATTTAGACATGGTAGCCCTACCCGATTTTTCAGCTGGAGCTATGGAAAACTGGGGGATGATAACATATCGGTATGACGTGCTCTATAATTTCTACAAATTTTTAGTGAAAATGCCCTTCTCTATGATAAACATCTTTACCAAGGATCAGAAAAACTTCGGGTTGCTACAGTTATAGCCCATGAATTAGCGCACCAGTGGTTCGGTAACCTGGTAACTATGCGATGGTGAGTTGTACATTTTTAACCGTATGATATCCCCCAGTACTTCAATAAGTAAAACTAATTTTTAATGTTGACATTAGTACACAATTTATTAATAGGTGGAATGATCTCTGGCTGAATGAAGGATTTGCGACGTTTACTGAATATTTGGGTGCTGATGAAATCTCCGCTGGTAAATTCAGAATGGTCAGACAATGTAGCTGAAAAGTACACGAGATATTTCAGTCGGATTACTTCATAGTCGACGCTATGAATGAAGCATTCCGTGATGATCAAACAGCCGCATCCCACCCTCTTACCCACAAAATTGAATATCAGGCGGATATTGAAGAAAGCTTCGACGGTATCACTTACCAAAAGGTTGCTAGCAAATGTACGTATTTTATTGATATTTTCAGGGTGCTACAGTAATCAACATGATCCGAAATACCATGGGAAAGGACAATTTCCAAAAAGGACTATGGGTAAATTTTATTTACACCGGTGCACAGATTACTACAGGATTATCTTGAAAATCACAAATATTCAAATGCTACTTCCGGCGACTTAATGGCTGCACTAGATGCTGCCGTAACAGATGTTGTTGGCCCTAACGGAGAAAAGCTTAATGTAACTGACTTTGCCAGAAAATGGACACATCAGGTAACACAACATGCCAGACACACAAACTAGACTGGGAACTAATTTCAGATGGGTTTTCCGTATCTGTTTTTGGATGCTGTTAACACAACACATATGCAAATTACGCAAAAGAGATTCAAACTCAATCCAGAGGCTAAAGAACGCGAAAAATTTGCCCATCCGGAATATGGGTAAATTATGCAGGAACACCATGTGTCCATATTTCAGATACAAATGGGACATTCCTGTCTGGATACAAGTAGGAAAGGGAACTTCGGAAATGAAATGGCTTACTGCTGGTAATATTGTCACCTAAAAATTACTAGAGATCTCAGATAAACCTTTGTACATTCCAACATCAACGGAGCCAATTATTTTGAACTCAGAAGTCAATGCCATGGTTCGAAGTAATTATCGAAGAGAAGACTGGAAGAAAATCTTCAATCAGTTGAAGAAGGACCACGCGGTAATCCGTAAACAAGCAACATTCTTAGTCTTTAGATGTTTTCTGAAAGAACTCGCTACATGCTCATTTCTGATGCCTTTGCTATGGCGGAACTTGGCGAACTAAACTATGAAAGTCTCTTCGATATCTTTGACTATATACCAAAAGAGAACGTTAGCTTATTGTACAACTTTCACTAGAGAAATTCAGGGTTTCATGCCTTGGAGCGCTCTTCGTACCCATTTTAACACCATGATCGGGTATTTTGGAACAGAGCCGCGGTCTAAAATTGTCGAGGTATTACCTTATTCAATCAAAAGTTGATGGAAATTAGAGTTACTACGTCAAACTCCTCGAGGCCCCTTTCAACAAGACTAGCCCCCAACACATTGCAGAAAATTACCAGCATGATGACAAGTTCTTTGAAAAGTACGTGGACTTTTTAGGCAAATAATATTTTTTAGCCTCCACGAATCGTTGACCTATTTGAATTACTGTGGATATAATAAACATGCCTGCAAGAAGGATCTTCGTGAGCTTTATGACAATAAAGTGCTTGCTAATTGTAAAGGCACCGCTATCGCTTCTCAGTGTTCACAGTGAGTTTTTTTTGCAACTTATTAGCGCTTTTCCAGAGTAGCCGCTCCTCTGAGGGCCATTGTCTACTGCAGGGCTGTCCAAGATGGAGATGAAGTGGAATATGAAAAGGTTTTTACCATTTTACGGATATAAAGTGTTTCAGACCATGCAATTATACAAAAACGAGCCAGTTCAAAGTGAACGAACCAAATTGATGGACGCCCTCGCCTGTTCCAAAAGCACAAGAACCTTGAAAACGTAGGGAGGCCAGAATAATCCACTGTTGCTTTTAGACTCTTGGCCGCAGCTGTTGATAGATCTTCCAATATTTTCCGATTCCAAGATGTCCATTCGGTCTTCAATTCCGTCGCTGCTAATGAAAATGGCCGAGAACTTACCTTCAACTTTTTGTTGGAACATTGGGAAGATATCCTGAATAGGTAGACGCCTGAGTCAGGTAGTAACTTTAATCATTTCAGTTTCTCTGAACAGCACGAAACTGTAAACCGGATAATAACCAGCGCTGCAGGCTGCATTAGTAGTAGGAGTCAATTGGAGCAGGTAAGAATCATTGGTATTAGAAAAAATGTCATTTTTAGTTTAAATCATTTGGAAAAACCGCCAAAGATGCGTCAAAATATGACGCATTATATATTCAAGTACAGGCTGCTGAACATCGGTTACAATGGTTAGAAAAGAACGGGAAAAACTTGATAAAATTATTTAAAAAGAAATTGTAACCAACTCTGTGCCTTACTAACTTATCACATTATATAATATTTATTGTGAAATTCCTCTGAGTTATCCGGAAGTAATAAAGATTAGCGAATGACCTGAATCTTTAAGGTGGACATGGCTGTTATCTGTTATTCATATGGATGGCAGCCTCTGTATCCATGTCCGATTAGAATGTCTGCTCCGAAAAATCTCTCTCTCTATTTCCTTGTGTACCCTTATTTTATAGGCACATAACATCAGGCCATATAACTCTAGTCGAGAGAATGTTAATGGAAGTCAGAGGCGGGGTCAAAAATTCTGCCGACCGGCTTTTGAAATTCTTTTCTCTCTAACTTCTCTCACGGCATTTTGCTTTTGAATAGGCGACAGACATGTGTCTCGAAGTCCGCTGTCGTTAAAAACAACCCGTCTTGAATAGGGGAGTCACACTTCATGCGAGATGAGCCGCTATCCCATAATTACTCTTCTCATTTGGCTCTTTTCAGCTCTGTCTGACTCCTCCTGGTTCTTTTTATTTCAATAAAAATGTGGCCATAAAATTTCTTTATAAATATACAACCCTTTTAGATAGAAGTGTCTATAAAGTGGCCTTTTGTTTTGTTCGGAGGAGCAAATCTC
The DNA here is from genome assembly GCA_964036215.1 of Oscheius sp. DF5033. NCBI lineage: Eukaryota > Metazoa > Nematoda > Chromadorea > Rhabditida > Rhabditidae > Oscheius > Oscheius sp. DF5033. The sequence continues at coordinate 6,903,318 of OZ038413.1, forward strand.
GCGACCCATCTAACTCGGAACGCCTTCTCTTATCATAGAGCACTGAGGCAGCCATTTGTCTCGCCAAATCCCAAATGTCGCGCGCAGCAGGACTTGCAACAGGTCAGTCAAGCATATTTATTTTTTATACACTCAACATCTCATGCGTTACATGAGATGTCGTTCGTGTCGGAACATTGCGTGCCATTCCATTATTGGCAGGACTTTTGATTGTTGAGACGCTCATCAAATGGCTTCATAGTAAATGAGATGTCGGATGATGGCAATACAATGAGGCAAAGTTTTCAGGCCATGCTCCTAGCCCGTATCTGCGACGGTTAAGATTACCAAATTTGGGTACTCTACGTCCACATGACAATGATGATCTTAGTCCGGAAGAGGAATTCAACAAACTGGATTTAATCCGAGCTCGAATGGTAGATACTTCATAGTTTTATAATGTTGCCATTTTACAGGAAGAGAAGAATAGAGAACTGCGTGAGAAGGAGAAGAAAGAACCCAAAAAGACTGAAGTTCCTGAAATAGACCGAAAACCTTTCTACCATCCACAAAATTTGTTCGAAACTACTAAAGAAAAAAACATCAAGCAGTAGTCGCTGTTACTTGCAGTCGTCCTTCCACGCGACATTTCTATTTCCGTTCATATTACGCAATTGTCTGATTACTAACTATAAAAAATCCCATAACTTCGAGTTTAATTTATCCGTCAATTGGTAAAAAAGGAGCGGCATTGACATTACCGCTTTTATCATTTTCGTCCGCAAACGATTGATTATGATAACACAATATAGCCCGTTGCACTTTAACGCCGCTACCATTTCATTCCTCGCCGCACAATAGATACGCTCTGACTAAATTTAGCAGGACAGATGTTTTTGACTTCCTACCTACATCTGTTCGCAATTAACATCCCCTACAATTTCCCTGACAGTTGAGCAAACCGCGCTGCATCCGCGAACGCATTGCAATCTCTTTTCAAACATATTGTGTCAATAGGGCAGATCTACCTGAAGTGTTTTAGACCTGAACAAAAGTTGTCAACTATCGGTGAGTTATTCGTTCATATTTCATTGTTTTTGATAAAAATTAGTAGATATGACTAATATAAATCTAATCAAGCAGATTACAACAATCTTCGCTATTTTTAAAATGTTTACTTTGTTTATTTTGTACATTTCTCTGGTTAAATTGCCAAAAACTGCCTGTAAACGTGTCCTATCCCGAATTAAAACAGGAATATTTCATAACCGACTTTTATTTATTCATATTCGCCTGCCTAATTTTAACTTTAACGATTTTCAGGTGGATACGGGTACCCACGGCAATGGCCCAGAGTTTCCTCGAGGAATTCTGTGGCAATGCCAACGGCTCCTGGTTTCTCACAAAATATCTTGTGGATACGGAAAATCACATCCTAACGTATTGTGGTGAGGCTGGTCTCGTCTCCTTGTTGCATCTAATTCTACTGGTAAATGTGATCATCAATGGGTGGATGATATTTGTTAGTTCTTTAATATTCTCAGTTTATTTATTACTCTTCAGGATTGTTTTCCCCGGTATACAAATGCCGATAAATTGGATAATTATTACGTGTGGAAAATCATTATTCTTGGTTCGTGCCTTGTTCCGTTTATGATCTCACTTCTGATCTCTCCAATATTCCAAAAATTACATTTACCAGTAGTTATTTTAATTGAAGAAGGCCTAGTCATTCTTGTTTGGGGTGTTATGATAGGTGTTTGGTGGTTTTCCATCCGGCAACAAAGGTAAGTCTACTCTGCTTTTTTATTATTTTTATTTCAGTATTACCCGAAAGTGTTCTCTAACAGCTTGCCAATTCATCGCAACTAAAGGAGTTTATTTGATGTGCGGACAAAGAGCCAGGCAATATGGATTATATTCCACGCAGACTATTCTTGTCTGTATTTCTGCTGTCCTCTTGGTCATCTATGCTATAGTCACATACTATGAAAAGATTGAAATCAAGTAAGAATTTGTGAACTCTTTAAATTTTTGGATTCAGTCGAATCAATGGTCATATCCTTGTGGACGATCTACCAGATGTCGATTACACATTACAACATGACGCGGATGAGGGGGCCAATATTTTCTCGAAACTCTTCTTTATTTGGACGAATAAATTGATTACTCGAGGAGCTGATGGAAAATTGAATACTGTAAGCAGCTTATCTTGCTTTAAATGGTTTTTCAGGTCGAGGATGTGTTCCATCTTCCGCCTTCCATGAATGTCCAAAATGTTGAGGATCATTTTGTTGCCAATTCACCAACACTTTATTCTGACAATGAACGATTTTCTGTGTACAAGTAGGCAGTTTTTACTATTTGGATACTATTTAACAGGTCGCTCTTGAAATCCTTCGGGTGCCAGTTCATTCTTTTGGGAATTCTTCGATTTGCCGCGGATGTTTGTACCTTTTTTGGTCCTATAATGCTTCGCTACCTGGTAGAGGCCTTAGAATTACCGGTGGCATCTAACGAAGGCTACTTTCTCTCCCTTGCCGTAGTCCTGGTCACATTCGTATCGGCCATGTTAAATAATCATTTTAATTTCTACGTGGCCAAAATTGGAATGAAGTAAGGTCCCCTTTCATTCTTATATAAGCTTTCTTAGGATCCGGACAGCTCTCATTACTGCAATTTATGACAAATTGCTGAGGATTCCTGTCTGCGAGCTATCCTCATCAACAGGACAAATTATGAACTACGTCTCGACTGATGTTGATCGAATAGTTAATTTTGCCAATTCTTTCCATCAGTTTTGGTCGCTTCCTGTGCAACTAATCGCCGTATTATTCCTTCTCTATCGACAGGCAAAATTCCCATTTTTGTTTATTTCTTGCTTACAGGTTGGGAAAGCCTTCTTAGCAGGCGTTGTAACAGCCATAATTCTTGTGCCTATCAACCAAATCATCACTGTCTACATTGGCAAAATGTCAGAAAGATTTATGTATTGGAAAGATCAAAGAATGAAAGTAGTCATAATACTTAATTCATTTTTGTATTTCTTCAGGTCATCCAAGAGATGGTTAAAAATATTCGTACAATAAAATCATCAAATTTGGAAGAATATTTTGTCACCAAGATTGGGGAAGCCCGTTCAAAAGAACTGCACTATTTAAAAATCCGAAAATACCTTGATGCCATATGTGTGTATCTCTGGGCGTCAGCACCTCTTCTGATCCAAATTTCCATTTTCACAGTCTTTGTGAAAGTTTACGACATGAAAATGACTGCTCCTGTGGTAGGACAAAATAATATTGAACAATTTCTTCAGGTTTACCCCGTCATTGCCCTGATTTCCATGTTGATCATGCCGCTGAACGCATTCCCTTGGGTGTTGAATGGCATGATAGAGTCATACGTTTCTTTGAAACGTTTGGAACGCTTCTTCTCTTTACAAAATCAGGATTATCATGAAATATATTGCCAAAACGACGGTAGAATCCATCTTATTTTATTTTCATAGAAAAATTTAGACAAAGAATGCTTACTATCGGTTTCCAACGCGAAATTCTATTGGGATTTTGAGGATTACTCAACATTGTCGGACATTTCCATTGCTGGCGGATATGGACAAATTATTGGAATTACCGGAGATGTCGGCTGTGGCAAATCTACACTGTTGTTGGGACTTTTGGGAGAAACGAAGTACCCAATTGGACAACAAATCGGAATTACACAAGAAAGTACAATGGGCATTACTTACGTGGGACAGGAAAGATGGCTCAGCCGAGGTCTGATTTTTCTTATGGCATTTATTATTTGTGGTATTTAGGTACTATCAAGGACAATATTTTAATGGGAGCTCCATATGATCATGCGCATTATCATACCGTTTTAAGAGAATCTTGTTTAAAGAATGATCTGAAGGTAAGCTGCAATTATTTAAATAAATCTTGCTTAGAATTTCCCTGGAGGCGATCAGTACGTTATTTCTGAAAATGGGGCAACACTTAGTGGGGGACAAAGGACAAGGGTAGTTATAGCTCGGGCTTTATATCAGAATACGGCCATCTATCTCTTCGACGAACCCTTCGCATCATTGGATAATAACGTTTCCCGTCAAGTCTATCATTTGGTAACATATTTTCTTCCTTTAATATGTTTTTTACAGGGCATCCGGACCCTAAAAGCTCGAAGAAAGTTAATTTTCATAGCCAGCCACGATATAATGAAATTGGTTGAAGCTGACTACATCATAAAATTAAATAAACATGGAAGAATAGAAGCCGAAGGTCATCCATCTGCTGTATATCCAAATGAATTTAATAAAATGATGATGACATCACCGGATGAAGAAGAAGTAACCGAGGAAGAATTTACCGAAAAAATAGTAGAGCCCGAGGAGGATAAACAGGTAACTATACAATTTTTTAAATATAGAATCTGTGTAGGTCGGTGCTGTGCAACGAAGTGTCTATCTCAATTATTTCTCGTCGATGGGAAAATGTCTAGGATTTTTCATAATTCTATCCGTGGCAATCATGCAGCTATCGAAGAATGGAGCAGATTATTGGTTGAGTAGATGGACAGAAGATCAAAGCCAAAATTTGACTTGTGATCGGGATCCAATGGGATTCCTCAGAGGAGAATATGAACCAGAGTATGTTATCAATTTATTTTTTTAACTTTTTCCAGAATGCACGATGATAATGAGCAGAAGGATCGATCAATGTATTTCTTGACAGTCTACATTTGCATTGCTGCTGGCAATACTCTTTTCACTCTCCTAAGAGCATTCCTCTTCGCTTATGGTGGTGTTGAAGCTGCTGCCAATTTGCATCAAGGGCTACTCCACAAATTACTAAAGGTTGTGTTAAATTAAAACTAGATATAATAATTTTAGGCAACGGTCACTTGGTGGGATAAAACACCCAGTGGAAGGGTAGTCAACCGTCTCTGTTCGGATATCTACACAGTTGACGACAATCTCCCCTTTGTGGTAAGAATTATACGCACTTTTTGGTATATTCTTACAGCTAAACATCTTCCTCGCATCCATGTTCAATTTAATTGGAGCTATTGTCATCTCGGTTCTTGGAATTCCGTTTATTATCCCGATTCTGGTGGTCCTCACTATTGCCTATCACTACATCCAGCGACACTACAGGTGACTATTTCGTTGTTTCTAATAAATTGACTATTCAGGAAAACTACTGTTGAGCTAAAACGATTATGCTCTGTTAGCCTGTCTCCCTTGTACTCCCATCTCTCTGACTCGGTTAATGGTCTCGTCACAATTCGAGCCCACAAATATGTGGATCAGTATTGTGCCAAATTGCGAACACTTCTCACTTTGAACCTACGCGCTCAGTACTCCTCTAATGCTGCCAGTCAATGGTTGAATATTCGCCTGTCTCTGATTGCTGTCGTCGTAGTTGCCAGTATAACGCTACTGGCCATTCTCGACCACAGGATAACTAAATCAGTGGATACAGGTAGACCTGTTGACATTCTCTGTAAATAGAAAATATTTAGGACTTGTCGGGCTCGCACTGACCTATGCCCTTTCTCTGACATCTCTTCTCAATAGCATTTTAGGCTCCTTCATTGAAACCGAAAAGGTTACTACAATATTTTTAATTTAATAATAAATTTAGGAAATGGTATCCGTCGAAAGAATTGAAGAATACGTTACTGGAAGAACTCTGCCAACTGAATCCGAAAATGGACAGAAATCCTTCCCAAAAGAACTTCAAGGAGGCATAGAATTTGATGATGTTAAAATGCGGTATACCGACGAGGCTCCGTTAGCTCTCGATAAAGTCAAATTGTCAATCCCTGCAGGAACCCGGTGTGCGATAATTGGACGAACAGGAAGCGGGAAAAGTTCGCTGTTCCAGGTTTGTTTAGTTTTTACACTCTGATCTTTTGCTCGTAGGTACTGCTACGCACTGTTCCTGTGATGGAAGGCAAAGTACTTATCGATGGAGTGGATATCCGAACCTTGTCTTTAGCCACACTTCGCCGATTAATCGGTTACATTCCTCAGCATCCATTTATTCTCAAGTTGGTTTCTATCCTTGCAGTTCATGGTCCTTTAGCGGAACATTCTATGATAATCTGACACTCTTTACGCCTAATATGGATATAAATAATGTACTGACGATAGTTCGCGTTGCTGGGCTTGAAAATCTTATGGAGAGGCTTGGCGGACTGGATGGGGTGATTGAAGAAAATGGCAGCAATATCTCCTATGGGGAGAAGCAGATTATTTCAATATGCCGGATATTGCTGTACAAACCAAAGGTTCTTTTTCGCATTTTTTTGGTTGACGTACAAATTCCAGATAGTTCTGGTAGATGAAGGTACATCATACGTGGACGCAGCTACACATAAAAAGATGACTGAATTGTTGGATACTCATCTCCATCACACAACGATCATGTCAATTATACACAACAAACTTGGCATCGAAGGATTCTCCATGTTGGTTGAGATGTGTGCTGGTCGCCCAATGGTAGCGGATCTGCTCCGTGGACAAACTGCCTAAGAATAGTGATATTATATTTATTGTGTATATAATAAGCGGGAGATTTAAGAAAACCTCCGGGTAACATTGGTTTTAATCTTCACACCGGATCGAATACAATAATCTCGTTGTTTTTCTTCTATTATAATTCTATGTCAAATAAAGTACCGGTTTCTTTTAACTTCCTCTTCTCCACCCTCATCATGGAATCCAATTGCCTAGATGAAGTGGTGACTGACTCGGATCCTGCAATCAGGTAAACGGAGAGACGATTTCAATTTGCCTTGGAGGATTGGACAACAAATTGGCCGAGAGCCAAACAATGAGAAGGTCTAAGCACTCGCTAATAACCATCTGCCTTGCTTGGGCGCCGCCTTTTAGTTTCCGAGGCCATCGTGTTCAACTTTCTGAGAGCACCTGTTAACTTCCGAGAAGCCTCTTCTTCCTACTTGGCTTTAAAGGACAACGTCCGTCTTAAAATTATACGTTTCTACCCCACGCAGAAAAAGTTAAGTGCTTTTGCCTTCAGGTCAGTAGGTGCGCTAAAGTAGATTATTGGTGCAATTTGAGCCGAAGTTAGGGAACGCGGAAGGATACACTGTCCTTCGATTTTTCCTAGAGGTCACCTTCTCCAAGAGGTGCCAGTTGCTGACAGTGTTTGTACGCATCTTTTCAAGAAATTCGAAACTCCCGGTCAGCTGAGTACGCACAATTCTCGTAAAAAGTGACTTGTTGATCTCGTCTATAGAATGCCGCGTAATTCGTTTCTCATCTTCTAGTAAGAGCAGTCGTAGTAGTGCAATCTATACCTATACTCGTAGTTGACACTTGAGGTCATTCCCCATTCAGAAGTACTCTGAGGATAGCCAGCCCTGATGGGAGTTCTTGAGACTTCATGTGACGTCTGACTTTTAGTCTGGTTTTTCTCCATCTGCGAAAAGTCTATTGTCTATCTGTGCAATGTGTTTGTTTTTGGTTGTCATTCAGTTTTTGCCTACTACTGTCAATTTTTCTTTTAAGACGAGTCTGAACAGATTCTTGTGGCTGAATGCGACGATAATCTTGTCGCAACCTGGCCATTCAAGTTATTCCTGGGAGGTCTGCCTTCTTACCAAATTAACTTACGGGTCTCTTTTTTTGAATTTAGCTCAACCAGAGCATATTCAAATTTTCTTCCTCTTGCTAATTAGCGGCCTAGTTCCTTGAAGGAGTTTATCTAAGAATAGTTGTGTTCGCGGCTGTTTTGTTTCCTTCAGACATAAATATATATTTGCCACTGTGGCCTCATTAAGACGGGTCCATTTTTTCTCTGTAGGCTTGGTACTCCGGTCTAGCGTAATGTCTCTTTCCTCCATTCTCTTTTATTGAAGTCTCTCACTGGCTAAAATATCGCTTTCATCTCTTCACACACTGCTTTTTCTACTCTCGTGATATTACAAAAAAGTATTGCCACGTTTGCAAAAAAGCGAATCCTCCTCTTAATGGGCGTATTCTGATGGTCACTAATGCATCGCTGATACAGACGACGGCCATTTTTGGGTCAACAAATGCATTCACTCCCTCAGGGCTTTCTGTGCTTTAATATTTCAAACCAACGTGTTCCTTTCCTTAAACTCAGCCTTAATGAGAGGGTGCAACCTTTCTTCCTCTAAATTTTTCCGTCAAAATACGAGTGCCCGCAGATAACAAGGAACTAAATTTCTCCGAAGCGTTCTTGGTACCAAATACGGCAAAAATGGAATAAGTGATCTAATGTCAGATTTAGCGCTCTGTGCATCGATGAATTCGTCCTGGTTCCTGTCTACTGGCCATTAAACTCTCTAAATTGTTATGCTAGATTTCCTGCGGACAACCTACTAACTTACTAAATGACAACCTACTAACTTACTAAATGGTTTGCGCACTTTATCGTTGCGGGGTTCCTTTAGCAAAACTCGGATTTTTACAGTAACCTCTGTTAAAATTGGGCGTAAATTGGGGTACATTCTGAGCTCTGGCTTCTTATATGTTTTTTGATTCCACGGGTCAATATGTACCAGCACATTGAAGCTGGATACTTTACGCAATATCCAAACATTGCTATCGCAAAATATTCAACCCGAATCAGCTAAGCCCTAGAAAATTTTTTCAAAAATATTCTTTCAAGATTTCACATTTTTTATTTTGTTTGGGTACAAAGTTCTCTAAAGAGCATCTTGTCCTTTTCAAATAGTACCTCTTGCGTCTCTTGCTTGAAGTGTGTTGGACACTTGATACCGTTTTTCCGACTTTTCTTTTGTACCGGCTCCTATTTGACATCAGCGTACGAGAGAGAAACGCAAACTTCAATAAGATCTCCATATGCTAGGCAGATGGTTGCAGGATAAAATAAACGAAAAGATGTTTTGAACAGGTCGTCTATAAACTGGGAAATAGACGGGGAGGGAAATACAATCCATTTTTTCACGCTCCTTGACTACTAGAGGGGAGTGTCTTTGATCTTCGTCCATGATTTGGTTACTACTTGCAGAACATCGCGGGTGTTCCTAATGGAATGATGATGTGTTATTTCTACTTTATGATCCAGGTCGCTCTTCTCTTGTTGTCCACTACTCTTCCTTTCAATTTTCCTGTTTTTCAAGGGATAAGTCCCACGATTGCTTTAAGTGCAGAATATAAACCACTCTCTAACCTGCAATGACTTGTAGCAGGAGTTCTCGTCTCTCGTGATTCCCGTATCCCTCGGGAGTAATCTATCGCAGACACTATCATTGCCGCATCAAAGAGGGTGGTTGTTTCTTTGTTATTCCTCTTGTCCTTCAGACACATAAATTTTTATAGTTTCCTTGTTGCGTAGTGTATGCGTAGGGATATCATCAATCTTTAAATTAGGATATTTATAGCTTGTCCCTTAGCCGAGAGCAAAATATGATCCCAAATCCCTTTTCCCAGCTCCCACAAGTCACTTTTCTATACACATTACCTGTGCAATATTATGACTCGCCATTTAATTGATGCGAGAAAGTCTGCCGCCAGTTTCTAGTCTCATTTTGCTGATCGTAATTCATCATCATGTCGTCTAATTTTACTGGATATGTTCTATATCTGACCGTATTTAAGAAATCTTGATAATATACGCTCACTGCCTTTGCTTTATGAGGCCTTTGCTCTTCTTGACTCGATCGCTGAACCAGAAAATCAACTACTCGCATATTTTATCCCACTCTCTGTGTTCTTCTCCACGGAGTTAGTTCCGGTTTATGTTTTTTGCCATGGATCAAGAGATGCTGAAATTTTGCTCGGTGTAACTAGAAATCTCGACGTGTCATCTATCAAGCCGTAACAATGGTGTCAGTCTGTTGTTTTAAGAGACTTGCCACCAGCGGTGTGTGAGGCCATCTCCTCGGTCAGTCACTGCACTATTAATGACCCGCTGTGAAAATTGACTCTTGGAATATGCGGTAATATGAAATTAGTCAAATATTTATCCAGAAAACATTCCCTAGCTTTTTCGCTGTGTTTTTGCAACAGGGAATACTTTCCATGGAGACGTTTGTGAATAAATCATCTGAAAATTAGGCTTGTCTATGAGACAGAGGCTACCCACGCCCCACCGCCTTTTGTTCTTGGCTAATTTACATTTCTCAGGATGTTCCTCATCTCTTTTTAACTCCCTCCTCTTTCTGTTATTATATTCAACTGTTCTCTTTGCTCATATTTGTTGTTATCCGAAGCTACTCAAGTACCCAACCCTGTGACATAAATCTCCTCCCATTGATACGTGCAAAATCCAGGACGTGTTCATCATCTTCCCATATTCCATCCCCCTTCATCTAATTTTCTATTGAAATCCTCTCCAAGTATTCTTTTTCTGTACTTTTGCATATTCCTCATCTCCTCTTCGGGGTGGGCTCCATATCAAGTTTCTCAAATAAGCTGTCATCCTGAGAAAAACTTGGGAATTATCTTACACAGCTCAGCCCATAACAGCCATTTGCAGTCCTGATGTGAGACTACATGTTCCGATCCTTACTTTCTCTCAGCGTCCTTCTTTCCTGTTCTGCTGCACAACCAGACCTCAAGGTGGGTGTCCTGTTTACCTCTGTAATATTAATCGTAGTCCAATTTGGTAGCCGATCATTCCCGTAAAACATTCCGACCAGATGAAAATACGATATCTTTGTTATTGGACGACGTTCCAATGGTAAATATCTTAATCAGAAACTAATACCGTATTCAGTTGGATAAGGGAAAGGTAGCAGAGCCTTTGAGGAATTATGCCACAGCTTTTGCTCAGTCTGCCAGGGAGACATTAGAACATGGGTAAGTGGTTCCGTATTCCTGTAAGAACGTATTCTAGGCAAGATGAGAAGATTTTTAAGCAATTTTGGTATGATCCTACATATAAAGTGCATGATCTCTGTGAACCACATAGATCTGGCCATCAAATTAATAACCTTATTTGGTAATTCGACTATTTTTTACCATATTACAGTATACCAATTTAGGACAGAGTCCGGTGATAAACTTCTACGAGTTATAGGAAATGGGGTAGTTAAAGACGGGTACAATATGTTCATTGCTCCAGGACAGGAAAGAGGTATCTCCATATATCATAAATCCAAAATGAAGTAATATTTCAGGACAACGGACGGATGTCTATGTAGCTCTCTATGTCGAATCTATGTCTTCCTTTAAAGCACAAACTATGGACTTTGAAGTAGACATGTATTTGGCAATGGGTTGGTTTGATAGGAGGCTGGCTCACAACTGTACTTATCCTATATTGGTTACAAATAAGCTCATAGCTGACAGAATATGGCATCCTGACCTTTACTTTGTAAATTTTTGTATAAGAGCCCTTTAAAGAAAAACATTGCAGGTAAATTCCAAATTCGCTTATTTGCAAGAGGTCACGACGCCTAATTTCATGGTTATTGTCTATCCCGACGGTCTCATCTTTAAATCGATGAGGTTAGACGTGACGCTGAGTTGTATGATGGACTTGAAAATGTTTCCAATGGACTACCAGGAATGTCCAATAACTATTCAAAGCTGTAGGGATTTCAAGAAGCACTTTAACAGCTGTTTTAGACGCATATATCGAGCAGATTGTCAATTTGACATGGCACGTGGACATGCCATCATTTCCAATTGGCTCAAATCCTGAGATCCGTTTAAATGACATGGATATCGTGGGATCTCGCGTTGAAAAATGTGCGGGCCCTTATCCAATGTTCCGGGGAACTGGTAAGTCATTTTTAGACGATATTTAATCTCTATCATAGTTTAAAACTCTTTCCTTTTAGGAGGTATGGCCAATTTTCTACTAAAATAAATGGGTGATTCAGAGAGATTTGACATGAGATATGCGCAGATTTTCCACACGCTTAATTGCACAACAACAACAGCAACCACTAACTCCAATTATTTGAGTTATATCGATGCATTTGAACACTCGCCGCTTATTCCCCTGGGGCCTTCACGATCCGCTTTGTTATGCTCTGCATGCACTCGACTGAAATAACTGTCTATTTGGGAATATTTTTCAGCTGATTGGAGTTGTATCAAGGCTTTTATTATGATGAAACGGCTTGTACTCTTCCATATCATACAGACATATATTCCCACGGGTAGCGCAACATTTCTGGCAATTAAAGAGGATCTTAGGTATGTTAGTTAGCATCTCCTGGATGTCCTTCTGGTTGGATCCACGAGCATCTCCTGCAAGGGTCTCCTTGACCATCACATCTCTTCTGACTCTAACAACAATGAGCAATGGTGCGCGACAGGACCTACCTCAAGTAAATTCCCAAAAATAAAATATACATAATTTAGGTATCCTACATAAAAGCCCTTGATGTTTGGCTTACCGTATCCCAGGCATTGATCTTCCTTGTGTTGTTGGAATATTCTTTTGTCTCTTATTTTGTTACCAAGAGAGAATTCCACTGTGCGCATAGGAGAGGCTATAAACAGCATAAATTATCAGCTCCAAATGTAAGTGTTCCGCGTGCACTTTCAGCCCGGCCTATGCTTTTCCACAGCTGCACATTTGCTTTAGGGTGGAGTGCATGATGAAGAGAAGGGCAAGGATGAAATTAATGAAGTGTTCCCCTTTACTGTAAGTTTTACCCAGGTTTTGGATCGGTTCTATTAACTTCCCTCTCTCCCTAACACCACCTTATTATGTTTTACAGCGTGATTCCCCCACACCCTCCAGGAAGGCAAGTGAAAAGAAGAAGAATTTCTCACTAAGTCATGGCCTTACTGCTTGTATGAGTCACACTGCGGTTCGTGTTATGCACTATATTATTTTTCCCTATCTTTTGTTGCTAATAGAAGGTCTCCGAATTTTGAGTGATGTTTGTTCGAAGATAATGTCGAATGGCCACCTTTGGGAAACGACATAAGTCACTACGACTCGAGAAAAACAATCCTATTCGAGTCTCGAAAATAACTAGAAAAAATCATAAAAAAATTGGAACTATTACCGTAAATGAGTGCCTGTCCATTTGCTTCTTCTTAGACGCTTTGTCATTCAACGCTGTTGGCTGAGAGAATTGCTCTCACTCGAGATTGGCTGGAGAGCGAGTGTGAAAATTCCGTAAGTCTAGACAGTAAGGGCGTAGAGACATCATTTGCACGCACTGCACAGTTTCTTTTGCATGTTTTCTTCTCGTGGAGATCTTCGCCAGTAGCGAACTTTATTCACGTGTTCTTCTAGATACCCTTAGTTTTTAATAAAGTCATTTTTAGGCGTTGATGTCAGCTACACCACACGCTGCTGCGCAAGTCTACAGCAAGTACGACGTCACAAAGCCATGTCAAAAATGTGCTTATGAAAATGAAAAGCGGGCGCGACGGATAGATAAATGTAGCAGGATCTCTGACTTATTTTATCTCATAATTCAGACAGCAGAGCAGTCTTTCCTACTGTATTTTCGACATTTACTGTAGTCTACTGGCTGTATTATTCTTGGAAGAGCGAAGAATTGAAAATGAGCAAATGATATACAGTGATTTTAAACTCAACCACCCACTCAACAATTCTGTGATTTTTTTGAACAGCACTTACTTTTTTCTTGTAATATATAAAACGATTTATTAAAAAAAACAGAAACAATAAATTGGGTATACACAATAATGAGAACAGATTGAGTTTTTGTTTAATTGGAAACCCCGATTGTGGCACACGCAATTGGTTTTTCATGTTGAGCTTTGGATTGCCATTCTTCAGTCGAAAACCTGAGAAAATATCACTTTTAATAGAAAATGTATTTACCTGTAGATGGCAATAGACCTTCCAATGACATCAGTAACTGGCCAGTCGACTACCCGGGAGAACTCGGAATTCCCCACCATTGCGCCTGGAAGAATTTGCGTGTTTCGGATTTGCGACTAACCACTGATATCTCCAAGGCTAGGTGTTCTATTATTCCTCATAAACAAAAATGGGGGACCAATTCTCATGCAATCATTGGAAATGTCTCCAAATTGATGCAATACAATAGCATGTTGTCCAGGTTCTAACCCTTGAACGGTTCCTAAAAGCCAATTGCCGTCGACAGGTAACTCCTACCGCTGATTTTTAAATTAGACCTTGACAGCTGGTTAAAACTGAATTTTCCACTTACAGCAACCCCACGAAGATTAGCCACAGCGCTCTGAATAATTACACTTTCTATTTACCATCAACTAACAGGCACATTGGTGAAAGGATCCTGTGGAGCATCCTCAACAATTTCCCGTATGGTAGCTCTAGGTCCATCTATATTTGCCAGAAGTTCTTGGAACTTCTCCGGTTTCGCCAGTTTGGGTACTTGTGGACACGCTTCCCTTGGAATACAGGGAGCAGTTACGTCATTCCTTGCGCGAACGTAACCTGCAGCGCATTGACAGCCAGGGTTGCAGGTAGTAGAGCAAACAGGCACCTAGAAACAATGATTGAACGGTGCGCGCAACTCACTGCAGGTTGTGAACAGTACTCTGGACAAAGACTGCCGCAACTGCTCCAGACTGCAAGAGGATCTTTGCAGGCACATCGTTGTGGTGAGATTCCCAGAGTTGCTATAAGAGCTCGACAGCATCTTTGTTCAGTAGGGCAATCTGTATCGTGGTCACAACTTCTTCCTCCAACATCCAGTGTAGTGACTGGGCATTGCGGAGACAGAGGTAATAATGTGGTCATGGTTGCTTCCACAGGCTCTCGTCTAAGCGGGGGAGACGGCGTGACCGTCTTCGCTTCTTCAGTTGTAGTGGTTTCAGTAGGTAGTGGAGTTTCTTCAATAAATCCTGAACAGTCTTCTAATCTGACACATTCGGATGTCTGCCAGGACGATGAATTCATAGCTACTAATCCTGAAAATGTCGGTTTTGTAATGAGAAAATGTTTGCCATTTCTACAGAAGCAGCCAGCCAAACAGGGAGTGCAGCTCTTCGGATGGCGATTGTCACAGCCTACAGGACATGATGACCCACAGGTAAGGAATTCCTTATTGGGATCTTCACATTTCCTAGAACATTCTGATGGGAGTACACAACGTGAATTCGGATCATGAACATCCTGCAGAACATAAGGTTCTCGACAAATGCAACCAGGGGAACAGTTTCCAGCACCGCAAAGTCCAAGCAGATTTGAACAGGATCGAGCACAGCTAAATAAGAATTACTCGTTGAACCTCATGGGAATCTTACTTCAAGGCACCACAACTTGTCCACTCTTTTCTAGGATCCGAGCAAGTCGCAGGAATAATCTCAGGAGATGTTGTTTTAGGGCAGTATTGTGGTAAAACACAGCCAGATTGTGGATCCTACAAGGGTTTTCTGACTCATTAGTAGGCTTACAGTAGCATCAAGAAGAATGTAAGGAGCGTGGCAGAAACATCCAGGTACACATTGAAGTGAACAAGAAGCTGGCGGTTTCAAAGCATTGCATCCAACTAAAACCGTTTACCATTTACAGTCTACCTTACCAGGGCACTTTGTTCCACAGCTGAGGTAATTTTTCAGAGGATCTGCACAACGATTTGTGTTCGGGACAACAGTGGCCGTGTTCGGTGTCGGCGGATACGGCACTTGGTAAGCCTAAACCAACTGTTGCAAAATGATAATAGAAATACAGGTTGGACTGCACTACGCACAAGGTTAACTTGAACCTGGTTGGTATAACTGCGAGATGTTTCTCGTGGTGTTGTACTGCCAGTTGGTAGACCGAATGATTCCAAAGGGCATTCTGACGGGAGAATGCAACGGGAATGCAAAGGATCGGCTCCATTTTCTAGTATATATGGGACGCGACAGAAACAACCGGAGATACATCTTTCATGGCATCTAGGACGGTTTTAAAGATGACTGAAAAGCATCTACCTAGGACTATTTCGGTTCTGACAGCTGATAGGACAAGCAGATCCACATCCTTGGTACTGCCTCCTGTCATCTGCGCAATGCGCGGTAACATCGAAAAGGACGCAAGTATCCCGAGGAACACATAATGATCGTGGAGATCCATCTTTTCTGAGGTATCCTAAACCTTTGTTATTATTTCCAATAGTCATTATTACCTGGCATGCAATGACATCCAGGTTGACAGACAGGTGACGGACAAGGTGGCACCATTGGATCGCCACAGGAGCTTTGGCACGGGGAATGACATGCAGAGAACTGCTCATTAGGCCCGCAGGTTATCGGCACTTGTGGCAGCACTGAAACCAAGGATTAGATAGATTTGAATAGGTAAATATTAGCGTGCAAGCATTAAAAAGCTGTGTATCTGAAAGGGTTTGTTGAAACCTGGCGTGCTGCAAACGGAATTTCCATCAAGGGTGCAGCACTTCTTTTGTCCGTAACAGTCATCATCACAACGGCAAGTCATTGAAGCAGAATCAGAGGACGGTCTTATCCGGGGACAACCGCCATTCCTCTCTACAGCGCATAGCTGAAAACCGGGATTTACCCTAGGTGACAAGTAAACCTTAGATGATTTCAACTCGTCTCGTAGTTTGACTGCACGTAGAAATAAGTTATTTGAAGACTTCCTTTGGAAGCAATCGTCTTGGGATAACCGTCTGCCCCAAGCATTTACACACCAGCAAGTATCCGTCCCAGCTAAACATTGCCTAACTGGGATAGAACATTTTAGACAAGTTTCTTACTTGAGCCTGTAAGTTGAACCATCTTCGGAACATTGGGGAATCTCCTGTCTCATAACTTCACCAGTCCCCAATTTATCAAGAATCTCCCTCCTCCGCACTCCACATCCTAAAACAGTTCGTGTCAAGCAGTAATTATCGGATCAAGTTTTTCGTCTGTCCATTGTAGCATCCAATAAACACTGCTCGACCAATTCTGATGAAAAGCGGGGCCGTGGAGGGTCGCGCAGCTATTAAGCGCTTAGCACGAAAATTATCGATGTCAAACAGGTTACCCCCAAGGCCTTTCAGCCGTTTTATTTTGGTTTAAATTGTGAAATCACATTGCCATAAAAATACGTCAAAACAAACTCACTTGTACAGCATTTTCCTTCAGCACAAACGGTATTGACGGGACACTGCTTGTCATAAACGCACACCTGCTTCCATTTTGATCCATCCGGGCATTTCTCATCCGCATCTATGGAGTGCGCAACTGTTGGCAGTGCAGGTGGCATTGGGAAACCTAGTCAGAAGTTAGACATGCGCCCCAAGCGGTTATCTGGCACTAACTTAGGGTAAAAATACTTACTTTCATTCTGTAGAGCTAGGATTGGCTTTGGTAATGGACAACAGAATCCGCCATCGCAGGTTTCTGTAGGAAAACATTCAGACTAAATGGCATTAGAATGGTCAGGGCTAAATACCTGGCCATTACATCGATAGTAAGAATATCGCCTATCTGCACAAAGCCTACAGTCACCGGAAACTTCGCATAATCCTAATAACGAAAAATTAATGGGGTGAGGGAGACTCACTTATTTGAGAGGACGCTAAAGCAACTAGGTCTAACACTACAACAAGGGTAACCCACATGATCTGAAAAAAAAGATATTGACACGGAACGGAAATGATCCAAGAAGGGGAGATAGACTACTAGCAAATACAGAAGAAATAGGGCGTTGGAAGCGGTCGACCCTTTAATCCTCACCTCTTTTAGGCGAGTGGTGACCTCAACACCAAGCGATTTGCCAAAAGTCTACCACAAATTGGGAACAAGAGAAGAAGACATCATGTCTTAGACAAAAAATGACATGGTATATTGCCACACGGCAGCGCATGGTATAGGAGGGTCAGATCAGAAGAGTGGCAATAAAACGGCAATTGCCATTGGTGCCGGTGAGACAATGCCGTCCGACACGCACCTGGCCGGCATATAATTGAAGTCGGAGAGCTCACATTTAAAAATCCAGGTGGCATCCATGAAAGGAAGTCGTTTTTTACGAAAAAATTTATTCTTACATAATAAATATGCATAATATTTTATGCAAAAGCTTTACAGGAGGAGATATAGAGAGAAAAAATAAGAATAATTTTCTGAGAAACACCGTTTACTCTTCTGTACTAAGGCTCATAAAACTGGGGAGAGAACTCGTCGGATCAAAATAATAAAATAAGAGAAAGTATATGAGTATATATACTGAGCAGCTCGAAAGAGTTTCTAATTGTAGATACTTTTGCTGGAAGTGGGGATCGTGGAAGGGCCGTCACGGGTGCTCATCGAGGGAAGAGTAGGAAGGGTGCCTGAAATAAAGATGGTCAATAAACGATTAGAGAATTTAAGGACAGCGTAAAATCTTAGTTTTTCCCTGAAGGACAGGAAGCGACGGACAAAACTCACTAAAATCGATATCGAAATTGACAGAGCCATGCAGCTCGTATAGGTTGACTTCTGCCGGGACAGCCTTCTTTTCTTCTTTCTTCGCTGGC
Source organism: Oscheius sp. DF5033 (assembly GCA_964036215.1). Lineage (NCBI taxonomy): Eukaryota > Metazoa > Nematoda > Chromadorea > Rhabditida > Rhabditidae > Oscheius > Oscheius sp. DF5033. The sequence goes on from OZ038413.1 coordinate 6,921,690, forward strand.
TGAGCAGTAGCTACGACAGTAGTAGTCGTAACAGTAGTCTCCTTCGTGATTTCAGTCTTTTTGATAATAGTTCCATCGGCTGCCTTGGCCGTTCCACAAACCACTCTCATTCTTTCATTTTTGCGAGTGAAAGGGTCATTTCCATCGGTTGGATCAGCCTGTAAGAGCACTTGGTAAACATATAAAAATGGCAAAAGACCTTGAGCTTGCCTGATAGGAACTTATCTCGCTGGATGTTTCTATTCCTCTGATTGATCATATTTACATGGGCGAGATCTCCTTGTCGCCTGGTTTCCAGCTCTGAGGCTTTTTTCTCGAGCGCATCAATTTCCTTCTGTATCTTGGCAGCTCCCTCTCGGTCATTATTTTCATCGCAAACCATCTGAAAATAGGAAATTAGTCCTAATTTTTTAAACGGTTTTCGAGAACTCCCAATGTGAAATATGAGCATCCCAATGCAATTAATTTAATGGATAGAAAACATTCATCGGAAGAAATATATCAAAAAAGGGGTATTACACAAGTTGTGGCTAGCGACACATCTTAATGTTCCATCTACCCAACAATCTAGCACCCGACTACTTCACTTCATCAGTTGTCGGTATGTAAGACATTGATTGAAAGTAGAACATAACTTCCGTCCCACTATCACACACTTTCACATAGTTGCTTTACCTGAGTCGATCCCTACTCCTCAACTATGTTTACTTTCTTGTTTTACAGCGAGAGAGGGAGGGAGACGCTCGCGCTAACGCTCATGCGTTCATAGCTTACCGTTCAGTTACTATAAGCCCTATTTTTGCAGGAAGTCAAAGTCCTCGCAGTTTGAGAAGAAAAATGGAAGGTGCTGAAACTGTTATCGTTTCTAATGGACATGGAGGAGCAGAAACCCGACTGGTGAGCAAATTTCCCAAATAGATTAGGCTCTTTCCCCGAAAAAATGTCACTTTGTTATTACTTTTTTTGACATTACCGTGGCTGCCATTGTAATTCCGTCTTTGTTGTCCCACATGCTACTGACAAAAGAATAGAACATCAGTAAAAGGCAATAGATGACTTGGCTTATTCTCCCTGTCGTATATCATCGCCCCTTCTGCCATTTCAATTCGTTACAGTCTTGAAAAGGCGATAGGGAAACGCCCATTTCCGCGCGGCAATAACTTCCTTTGCCAGTCCACTCCCCGTATTTACTTAGAAACCTGCACTACATGAAAACAGTTCTAATCCTTTAGATATTTATCTGCACTTATAAATACCCTCCCGTCACCATCTTAACCCAATCTGTGATGTGTCGTCTGCCACACTATCATACACACTTGACACCGTTCCGCGCTACCGATTGGTAAAGGTCATGTCAGGAAAACATTTCATAATCGCATTTCCCATGTCCATCTTGTTCTTTTAAGAATCATGCAAAATGTGTAAAGATTGGCACATCCCTTTGTCAAAGTTTTTTTGTTCCCGGAGGAAAAAGTAACGCGAACAACTGGCAGCAGCCTGGCACAACGAGCTTTTAATGACAGAATGAGTCTAGAAAAAAATTATATTAATCCAGCAACATTTTTGAGACATGCTGATTGCTAGACCGGATTTACTGCACGCATCAGTACACAAGGTCTCTCTCCTGCCGCGCAATGGTCCAATGGACTAGCCAAAAAAACAACTTTTATCCATATTTTGTCTATGTTTTTTCTCCCGAGATCAATACGCTATCAATTGATACTACTTGAGAATTGGGGGCGAGAGATTGCTAGTCGGTCTCAGACGCCGTTCAAGGTTGCAATCGGGCGTCAAATCCCAAACAGGAGAGCCCTTCTCCGTCCGCGGTAATGAATGGCATAATCCCTTTCACCTTCCTCTCTAGGGCCTCTATTTTCCCACTTGATTTAATCAATAACCACCTCTCGGCCTTTGGTTAATACAATGTTGCCTGTTATTTTGGGGGCATATCCATAAGGAGGCGTATGTAAACCAGGGCGAAGATTCCTATCTCGGGGTCAGATCTACATATCCCTAGTATTATCCACACCCCTTTACCAGAAAACTACTGGTATACGCGTTATTGTAAATAACAGTCCCCTGGTTCTTGACGTTTTCTCTCACTTTATTACACGCTACGCTGAGTGGAAACAATCAATTTCTGAAATGGTCTCTCTTTTCTGTTCTCTCCCACTCTCACCCATCGCCACTTTTTACACATCATCAATTATGGTTTTTCATGACTGTTTTTAGATGTTGAGGTCTGATGAGGATCCCGCCCAAACTACCGTAGACTTGGGCCCTGCCAAGGAGGTTTCACAAACCGAGCTGCACCGCCCAGGACATGCCAGGTTCCCACCCCCAGAACAACTACCACAACAGCAGACTTTACAGCCAACCGACTAAAGAAAAGAAGAAGCTCCAATTTCACATGGCTAACAAAATTCAAATTATTCCTAACAATCGTCAGGGACAATTGAATACTGGATTTATGGGAACTTTAGCCGGTGTTTTGAAGTTGGCTGAAATTGTGGGTTTTCTTTTTTACACTCCCACGGAAAGTGTTCAGGCTTTGGCTTTTGTTGCCTTCGTTCTTGCAATTTGTGCCGATCGCCGTTCAACTACTGCCGCATGGACCGAACATATTACCTTCGAGACAATGCTCGTGGTAGCTGTACTCCTTTTGGGATACGTCTGCTTTCCCCATTTGACTATTCGTGATGAAGCTACTAGGGAAGGTCTAATCGTTGTGGTAAAACAAGAGAACGCGGGCGTAATACATTTTACAGGAGTTATTGTTCTACGGAATCAACACCATCTTCTATTTCATTTCGATTTGGCTTATGGTTCACTTGTCAGCTAGTTGGGGAACCGATGGCAGAGGCGCCGCTATCATGAGCGCTGTAAGTGACAGGCAACAAACTAGAAACTGGCTCTCTCTTTTAGATCCTCTGCGTAGCACTGACTGTGTTGTTCTGTATTGAAACCATCCTCAAGCTCAAAGCCTGGAGAGGAGAGAACGAGCCAAGCAGTCGAGTCATTACCACCGGCGCTCAGCCATAAACTTTTCCCCCAAAAAAACTGTGATACCTAGTCCTTCTCCTTATAGACTTTCCACGGTTTTCTATTCACTTCGCATTTAATAAAGTTTTGTTAATTGGATGTCATGTTGCAAACAATATTGGACTGGCGGCTGCATTACTGCGCGACAAATAAGAAAAATGACTCACTCTTTTGCTAATAAGCTCGTGTTTCAGCATGGCAAAATTTGTATGGCCTTTGTCAAATTTCTTCTTTTCTTTGACAACCTGAAACATTGATCGAATTAATTAATAATTTGCCAGGAACCGGATGGCAACATTCTTTTTGTTGACATCATGTCTATAATTACAAATACATAAAACTTACAAAGTTTACAACATCCGCAGTCCATTCAAAATTACGCTTTGCTGCCAACTGCTTCTCTTTTGCCAGAATTTCATTCAACGTAGGCAGGGAATCCTCCTTCTCGGTAAAACGTTTCCATTCGAAAAATTCCTGCTCTTCAAAAGGTCGATTTGATACATTTCTAATAGGATATGACTTCTCATAAGCGCCTAAAAATTAGCCAATAATTGATAAAAGTTATAATAATTTCTTACCCCATTTCGTTTTAATATGTTTGTTAGTTTTCGTTTCTTCTAGAACGTAAGTTTCAGCTTCTACAACATCAATGATTTTGACAATTCGCATAGGACTTGTATTAGTAGGAACACTTCCCACATTGAGGTAGCAATAAGCACCAATAGCTGTCTCGGCCAGAAAAGGCGTATGGACAATTCTCTTGAGGAAATGACGAGACATACGAGCTTTGGTGAGTTCGGCCATGTTATCCACCTGATAATTACTTTAATAAACAAAATAGGGAAATTCCCACCGGTTTGACATTTTCTACAGGAACAGCACCCTCTGCTTCATCTTCGGAGCTGCTCTCAGAACTGCTAGAAGAGCTGGAGCTTGAACTAGAGCTGGACGAACTGCTGTCACTATCATTTCCAAAAATATCATCAACATTGAGCTCTCGTTTTCTTTCTACAAAGTTAAAAGTCTATGAAATGTGCACATTTTTACCGTCTCGTCTTTCCTTCTCCTTTCGTTTCTGAGTAAGAGTTGCCATAGCATTTTTCTGATTTTTCTTTCGAGCAATTTCTGTCGGTTTATGGAACGCTGCATCCAGTCGACCTCCAGCATCCATCTCATCGTCTGAGTAGATAGGAGATTTAGGCTTTGCTGCCTTCTTTGGACGCGATCGAGTTTTCTTTGGCGTTGGAGGGCGTATTTCATCGTCAGAACGTTTTAACTCTTCCCCGCGCTCTCTGGCAGCAAGTGTACGTTCAATTCGCTCCCTAAAAATCCACAGAATTCTAGAATATAAGAAATAATACCTGTCCTTTCTTCTTTCATATTCTTCCATTTTATCATAAATAATCTGCTCCTTCTGCATTTCAGTTTTACTCATACAATCCAAATATTCCTGCTTTGTGTCGAATAAATGTTTGAATCGCTGGTAATGCTGAAGAATTCATGTTTTTAACAAAATTTAATGAACAGCCCACCTCATCTTCGCTGTCTTCCTCTTGTCTCTTTCTTTTGCTTGCTTTAGTTTGTTTCTTTTTCTGAACAGATACTGCAACAACAGGAACAGGAGCAGGAGCAGGTATTGGAGCCGGCGTCGGAGCTGGAGGAGGGGTAGGCTTCCGCATTGGAACTGGTTCAGGGAGTGGTTCAGTTTTAACTGGAGCCTCCTCGGCAGGTTTTGCATGAACAGATTCTTCAGTAGGAGTAGTAGGCGCAGCAGGTTGTTTGGCAGATGCCTTGCTGATGCTCAGATGCGAATTGGAGCTCTAAAATAAATCAAGGTTCTTGTAAAAAGTAATAGAACTACTCACATCGCTGTCTGAAGAAGATCCTGAAGAGGATGAAGACGATGAGGAAGAGCTGGACATTCTGAAAATGTTCAATGTTGTTGTTTTGAAACAGGAAGGAGAATATGACATATGGGGGGATCTGGTGACAAACAAAGTTTCGAAATAATTGTTTACCAGCTGCAACTAGGATTTGTGGCCCTCTTTGTGTTCATAAAGGGGTTTAAATTGTATATACATCCAAAATAAAGACAATTCTGCTATGGGACTGAATAAGAAATAACTTTTATGCCTGTAATGAATGGAGTTAAGAATAAAGCGATAATATTGATTTTCTAGCGACCCACAGAATTTTTGCTTAAATTAGCTGTTCCATCCAGATGTAAAAATGAAGAGAAGCGTCTTTATAATCAAATATTCGAAAAAGGTGTTCAATCAATATCAACAAGACGAGTTCTTTCATTGAGAAAATGGCGGGAAAACAGCTGTTTTCTTAGTGCAAATAGTTTAGATTTTCAAATAAATCTAAGAGAATCTTAAGTGCAAGAAAATATAAATTAGAGTAAAGCTTGTAGCGATTCAAGTAGAATTTAAGAAATGGATGTAAAATAGATGAGAAATGACTAATGACAAGATCCAGGCACTTCTGGTGGGCGCACCCCTGCCTTCGCCGCTAAACGTCGGGCAAACTAAGCGCTAATCTGAACGCTATAAGTTCTAGAAACAAGCGCTGTGCTTGTCAACAATTTTTAACGCTGTTCTACGATGGAAAATGCGATAATCGATAAACAACAGATAGAAAAGCATCATTGGGAAATTTCAAAATGTGCTATTATCTCTAAACAGGGCGCAGGCGGATTGAAAAATCGACGAATCCGATGGATTTCCTTTAAATTTAGTAATTTTAAACGCTCTAAAAGTAGCAATAGTGCAAAAGAAAGCTCCTAGAAAATTTAAAATAAATGAGTAAAGCATTTATTTCACCAGTAGTAGTCGGGGGTTAAATGTCAGAAATGAAATGTACGTCATAAATAGTATGATAATATTTAAAAGCTCAACGGAATCATGGTTTGCACAAAAATTAGAAGTGAAGTCTTCTATGAACAGGGCGAGCATCCTTAGGCGTTACCCTTCCGAAGATCATGAGGCATCGAGGGCAATCGGCACAGACAAAGTCAAATCCACGACCATATTTCTCAGCAGGAGCATCATTCCAAATTCGGCAGTTTCGTTTTCTGGGGGCCATGGACAGGCGCTTCTCCAGCTCATCTCTGTAAAAAAAATATAAAAAATACGGGAGATAAACCTGAGAAGCTTGGCATCGGGATCAGTTTCCTCTAATTTACAGATATGTTTCTTGGTATTTTTTCTATCTTCATTGACTCTCTTTCTGGTGTTCGGAATAAGCCGTCTCTCCTCTCTGTCCTCCTCTGGCTGCTCAGAGGGAGAAGCGTCCATCTCAACATCAGTGACTACAGGAGTTTGGGGCATTTGTACCTAAAGATTAGGAAGTGAAAGGAATGGTACAAAGCGAACTTCGCTGTCCGTTTCGCCGTCTTCATCACTGTCAGACCGGTCTCCTTCTTGTTGCGAGGTGCCCGCCCTGTTAGCAGCTGGCGTCTTCTCTACCGAAGTGGGGGTTATGGTGGGGGACATGAAGACAGATGACGTGTCCAATCCCTGATTCTTATTTTTGTTTAATGAAAATTGTTGTACCTCAGTGGATGCCTTAGGTGTAACTGGCAGGCAAACATATGTATCCCAATCAAAGCAAGGAAGTTTTGGGGGAATTTCATTATTTTCACTCATGTTAAAATAGCACTAATCTGAAAATCTTTAAAGTAAAATCGTTAGGATATTGGACATCTAGTAGGATGCCGCTTGTTTATTCTAATAAGTCAAAGTTTCCGCGTTTCAATAAAAAAAAAATTAGAATATACAAGCGTATTTTGCAAATTAACGTATTTTACAATAAGAAATAAAATAATACCTGCTCTGGCCGAAAAAAATTGATCAGAGTATATTTCGATATTGTTGTTGGAAGCAGTCATGGGATCCAGCAACGCGGACACAGTACCCGTGTAAACAGCGGACAAATAACCCAAAAATAACACATCGATATACCGCTTGGCACAATAGTTTTCGGAGAAATTACCATCCATTTGCCTTCAGAAACCTTTTTCCGGCGAAAAGGGAACCGCCTAAGGTTAAGCATTGCCTCTACATGGAGCACCCACTTGTAACAAAACCTGCGTAGGTGGACGCGTAAACAGAGTGCAGTACGTGAGGCAACAATTGTTGCATCAAAGTGCTACTTGTTTTAATTATATTTGGTATCGATCTATTTATTTGTTTACCACATCAAATAACCAAATTTGCTTCGGGTTTTTAATCAGGAATATTTATTATAGGTGAGCTAATTTTTTGTATATTTAACCAGGAATTTTAAATAGGTAAATATGGGAAAGAAAAAATCAAATCAACAGGATAAAACTAATACAGCTTCTACAAAGGAAGAACCACAATCTATTGTAGAATCCGCTTCAGAAATCCCTGCAGCTGATCCTGTAAGTCAATTAAAGGTAAGCATCTGTGAGCATGCTCTACTAACACAGCTTCTAATTTCACTCCATGTTTGCATCGATTTATTGTACTGTCGCTTGCTCACAGACCTGCTTTCATTAACCATCACTATTAAAAAATTCGCAAATATTTCAGATGTCACTGGCTGCTTTATCTAAGCATGTTGAAGCTATGGGAAATGTGTTAGGGGTGCCTACCAGGCAAAAATCGCCCCTACCACAGAGTACTGACACTCCTGGACCGTCTGCTAATCAATCTAATGTCTTTGAAGTGATTGATAATTTACAACATTTTTAATATTTTCGATTTTCAGAGGCCTGATATGTCCCAGGAGGAGAAACAGGCTCAGAGAAAGGCCAAAGCTGCTGAGAAAAAGGCTCGTGCGGAGGCGGCAAAAGCTAAGAAAGATGCAGAAATTTCTGGTGATGGTCAAACTTTATCACCGCCTACCGATAATGCAGAGGTAATTCAATAGCTCAGTTTTTTAATGAAATATCCAGCGTCCTGAAATGTCGCAAGAGGAGAAACAGGCCCAAAGAAAGGCTAAAGCTGCTGAGAAGAAAGCCCGGGCGGAAGCTGCCATTGCTAAGAAAAATGCAGGAATTTCTGGTGAAGGTCAAAATTTAGCAATTGCTGCCGATAATGCAGAGGTAATTCAATAACTCGGTTTTTTAATGAAATATCCAGCGTCCTGAGATGTCGCAAGAGGAGAAACAGGCCCAAAGAAAGGCTAAAGCTGCTGAGAAGAAAGCCCGGGCAGAAGCTGCCATTGCTAAGAAAAATGCTACAGATACCGCAGAACCAACTGAATCTGGGAAGGTATTTCACCACGTCAAATTTTCTATTTTTTAAATTAAAGGAACTGCCGAATGGTTTCACAAAGCCCCAGCAAAACTCTAGGGAGAACATCTCCCCGCCTAAATCTGCTTTAAAAAAGCCGAAAGAATTCGAAGAGGATCGTAAAGTTAATTTTGGTAATCAAAGGCGTCTCTAGTTCTACCAGTAAACATTTAAGATTTCTATCGAGAAGACACAGAAGATGATATTCCCACGCCCGTGGAAGAAGTATATATCCCACCGCCGTCGTTTGTTCACAACCCTGATATCCACTACAGTTTTTATAATCTCTACGTCAAATGTGAAAAGGAACTAATTTATGAAATTGATGATCTCTGCATAGAATTTATTCTGGCATTTAGAGCGGTAATTTTGAACCTGGATGTTTATTTAACAGTTTCAGTTCTTTCGAGATTTACTGGGTATTACAATTGAAGAAGAATTAGAAGCCAAACCTGGAAAACCGTTGGAAACCGGGGAGAAAGGATCGTTTGGTGCTGAAGTGAACAAAACTCTCAGTCTCCAAATTGCATTTCTAAATACTGACGGGCAATTCCCACTGCCTGCTGCCCTTGGTAACATTGTGAAGCAGTTGAAGAGAGAAATTTCGAAAATGGACACCCGCTCGGTAATATTTTCCTTTATTTTAAACTCAAGATATTGTTAGGATGCACATAATGTCATCAATTGGGTCCATAAAATTAGTCATCTATATTTCGACGGATCTTATGACGAAATGGCCAGTCATCTCAAGGTTAAACTGAAAAAAGCGAAGCATTTGGTTTTGTACAATTGGTAAGTGCAACTTCTTACTGACTATTATATTTTTCAGCAATCGTGTAATGGAAAAAGTCCTGTCCCGTTGTAAAGACCAAGATCTTACCTGTTCTGTAATCGACGACAAGTCCTATGGACGTGGCTACAAATTTGCTTCCTGGCTGGCTGAAAATGGATTTAAAACCCAATATTCTGTACTTGATGGAGCTGCTCATATTATGCAATCTGTAAGTATCTGCCACCAGGTTGCATAATTTTCCAGGGCTCTTTAACTATTATGGGATGCTCTTCTATCCTGTCAAACGGGAATCTTTCTGGCGCCAAAGGCACTTCACAACTATGCATGCTTTCCCAATTTTATAATCTTCCTACTGTATGTCTAGCTCAGAGCTTTAAATTTGTGGACAAGGTTGGTCTATTCGTTATATTTTCCGTATTCTAATTTTTAGGCAACCGTTCCTCATAAGAGGATAGCCCTTCTTTATCGGGATCATGATGAAGTGATCACAAGTGATCTCATCACTGCAGTTGTCACAGATATTCGCATCCTGCCGCCTAGTTCAGCTCCTGCTGTATTAAAAGTTAAGGCATTGGATTCATTATCCAATATTTCATAAATGGTAAATATTACAGGTTTCTTGTGCCTTTTTATGAATAAACTTTCTACATTTTATAGCTAAATACAGATAGAATTGACCCGAGATGGTAAAGCAATAGGAACAGGGGAAAAGATATTAGATGAGAAGGGCTAGGGGCAATACAAAGGCGGAGATCACAGCTGCGAAAGAAGATGTCTTGGACAGTGCGGCAGCAATCGGAGCTTGGACATCAACTAGACCTTTAATTTTTTAAAGAATGTCGTATAACTGACCTTTTCCATGACCTGAGCTCTGAGCAATAACTGTTTCCCCAGTTGGAGGGGCAACTGGTTTAGGTAGACGATACGTTTTGATATCAGCGCATTGCTTTGGCCATCTGTATTGTTTAGAATCGACAAAAGTTGAGCTCACTTTGTGACAGCATTTGTATCCAGGGCCATTTTCTCCATACTATTGAATGACCTCTGCGTCAAATCAATGACTAACTGAGCTGTGGAAAAGTCACATTTATGGGCAATTGCAGGGATGTCACAATGTAGAGTACATGTTACGTATCTATAAATATTTGCCAAGTTTAAGAGAAACTTACTCGCAACTCTCCCCTAGATATTTTTCAGCTTGTGTGGTATCTCCGCTCATTGCCAAATGACGAAAATTTTGAATCAAAGAATTTACAGCATCGTGATGAGAGGTGCAAGTTTTAACGCATTGTGCATCGGTTACCATATCCCCAAGGCATGGGAACTTCTGTCGAATAGCTGAAGAAGAACGTGTGGCTCCGAAGAAACGTACCATCATAATTGTAGACGCAATAGTGATCAATTATTTCACTAGATCTCATCAACAATTGGTGAAGATATCCAGGCTCACATTTCGATGCACAATGTTGGAAAGAGTGGTAGATTCTAAATCAGTAAACCCTGCAAGAAGTCACAGAAACTCACGTGCAGAAATTTTCAAAGAATGATGTGTTTGAAAACGAGTTGAGGAAGTCGTTATAATTTAGCTAAAACTGTCATTTACGAAATCTTTGGCAGTGACCAAAACAACATGGCGTCATTGGCAGGTTTCCCAGGCAGAGGGATCAAGGCTTTTGTAAATCGCAGTCACGGTCACGCGAAAAGGAAATGACTCACCTGGAGAAGGGAAGTAGCCCTAGATGACCCGACTTGAGCTCGAATGCCATCAATGAAAGAAAAGGCGCATTGACCAACGCAAGAGTCAGGATTCGTTGTCTCATGAGGGCTAGAGAATCTTAAAGAATTTGTGGGTTGACTCACCTGACTGTCGGAATATTAGGATCCAATGTAGGGGCTTGATCAAATGCCACAACAATTCCAACCACAAATGCAAGTAACAACATGTCTGAAAGCTGGAGTACAGTACGAGGCCTTGAAATTTTTGGCTTGTGTCGGCGCGATATTTAAGATAATAGCAGTAAGAACGGCTTTTATAGGACGCCTTCTGAGCTGGTTCTACGGGGGTCACGACCGCCACAGGCAGCGAGTTTTACAGCGAATGTTAGCCGAGAGTTCAAGAAACGAGATCTGCCGCGGCAAGACAACAGCATCACAGTATGGCGTAATGGATTAAAAGCTGTACAAAGGTCTTATGAAGGCAGGGGGCAGAGGCGGAACAGAATTGTGGTGGAACAAATCGAACAGATCATGGCTTTTTTGATGAGTTGGGGACCACCCGCTGATTACAAGTCTTCTTGTGAACTGGAGACTTGTCTGACTTGGAGGATGTTATTTTCTTTGGTACCATGCATCATTTGAGATTTACAAAATATGATAGTCGTCAAGTGGTGGAAATGTCAAAATTTACGACGATTTCCACGTCTTTGTCGTGTTGGCCGGCAGTTCCCACATTAAAATGTACTATCTAACAGATTATGTCACATAATTTAAACAGTAAGAAGTTTGCTCTTTTGTTTGCCTTGAATATTAACTTCATGTTTATTCCATTCCGAATATGCAACGAAGTCAAACTGTTACTGCTGTCCACCGTTTCTACTGTCTTTCTTTCTCGAAACGGAACTATTGTTTTCTTACGAGCCATTGATGTTTGTTCAGCATTTGTTCTATTGCTTCCTTCGTCTTTTGCAGTCACATCGAAGTCATGTCTCAATCGCCCAAGACCATTTTATCTCTCTCGCCTGCAACAAGCATAGATACGTGGACCTCATCCGGTAAACATGCTTATTTCATTTATCTTGATTGCAGTTGTTGATATACCCAAAGAGGAGATTGTCCTCGGTCGATTCGGGAAGAAATTTCTAGTCCAAAAAGTACTTGAAGAGGGCCGAATTATCATCATCAGACGCTTCCATCTCCCACCCGTTGAACGCCCAAAATTATAAAATTTATTCATCATTGTAAAGGAGATCGGAATATTTTCACTGTATACATAAATCAACGGCGCATCTCTTCCATGGCAAGGTACTTCAACTTAACACAAACGTGTAGACCAGTGTCAACTGGATCACAGACGTAGGAGTTCGGACAAACGCAGGCACGTCGTCCTCCATGGCGGCAAACAGATCCTGCACCTTCACAGGCTGAAATTCACGAATGTTTCTGACATCATTTAATGCGCCAGACTTCCAGATGGAATTTGCCCATTGAGGTGTGTAAAACGTCAGGTACTTACTTGGAAGTGGAATGTAGCTCCTCTTTTCATTCTGATCTCTAATATAGGGCGCTAATTCCGGATTATTCAATGACTGTGTTTGTAGCTGTCTGATCAATAGCGTTTTCAGATTGCAATATTCGCTCTCCATCCGTCTGCCAGAAAGAATTGCCATAATACTGCCTAATGTCAATGATACATCCATGTTTCTAATTAACTCACAAGGAGCATATTGGTATTCCTCTGGTTCACCGCAAAGAACAACACCCGCAGTTAGTAGGATTATGTAAAGCTGAGAAGATTTCATCTGAAAAGTATGCGCTTGAATTATAAGGGAAAAGAAGAAGACGAGATCAAGTGACAGACGTCCGTTAGGGTGTGAACATTGTGGCCATTTCTGCAAGTGTTTACAGAGCAATAGAAGATACGCTGATTCTTTTGAATGATCGTCATCGGAGGGCGGAGTGGGATGTTCCGGAGGATCTTATCACAAGTTAAAGTCCTCAAGTTCGGGAAATTTCCGAAACCTAGGCAGTTTCAGAAGAGCAGCCGCGCCTGCTGTCACATTAAGCGGAAGAGGTTTTATTTCTCAGGAAAAGAGATGGATCGCTTCCATTTTGAGCGGATCACGGGGCTGGTTATCAGAAAAGGAATGAAAAAGGAGCAAGGAGCCAGCAACCAGGAGAAGGATAAGGGGGTCTAATCAGTTTAATCCCCCCACAGGAACATGGGGGAAGCATTGACTGTTACTCCTACTTTGCTACGGATTTATACGATAAGGGGCGGAGTAATTCAAACGGAGAATGGGAGACGCGTACGTCATGAGCAGTTACTCACTTTTAGGAATGGTCTAAGGGGTGGAGCAGAATCACAAGAATGGCTGGAATTTTACAGCTTATATAACGGGATAACTTTTACGTCATTTAAGACGTTTTAGCACCACAGACAGACAGGAGATTATTTAAAGAAAACATTCTTTAAAGCACATGTGACCTGTTTTCTACACCCACTGGATAATACCGTGTCTATCACAATAAAACAAAAAGTATTGCATATCTACAAAGAGGACGGAGGTGGCTAGTTAGAGACAGGAACACGTCATATTCATCTATACATTAGAAGTGTTATGGACATGGTCACTGCTATCCAGTATTTCAATACATAAAGCATGAGGTAGCAGGACATCTTGGGCTTTGTTTTCTACTATTTTGTATGGTCACATCGGTCAGCTGTGCTATAGTTTTTCCGTAAAGGACAGCTGTTCTTATCGCAGCTGCAATAGGGCTAGTTAAAGAAGTAAGCTAATCAAATAGGGCACATAGTGTTCAGTGGACTGACCTACTTCCTAACCACTTCCAATGACTTTTTCATTTCATGAACTGCCATTACGTAATAACTTCATAGCATCAAACGAACGCTAAAATTTACGCTTTTCACGTTCGCTTTTGATAAATGGGATATACCAAATCAATTTGGAAAAATATAGGCCCGCCAGCAGCTGATTTATTCTTACATATGCCCTTTCTCTCATAAATAGTAGCACTAAGACAATGCATACACAAGCGGGGCTCGCCCGAAAAGTTTTCCGCTTTTTAAGACTGTTACGCGATCTTCCCACGACACTGCTAGCCTATTTTCACTTATCATTTGGCAGCGTAAGTCCGCCGCTGGTCGTTATTTTCAAAAAAGCCCCCTATATGATTCGTTTTTTTACAGTCGTGTTGCTCATTCGCCTCCAGTCTGTTCGAACTTTGTCTTTAATTTTCCCTAAGCTACAAAATCTGTAGGGCGTTTCTGCACACCCTGACCACCATTTTCGTCATAACCATAAAGTACTAGCCTTGCCACGCGGTCACTTTTCCTTATCAGATAGGTCCTGTCGTCTTCGTAATCGGTGTTAATTTTCTGAATCTCTTTATATTGACACACCTTTTTGCAGTAATGCGGGTCCTTCCACTGGTAGGCCTCCTGGCCGCAACTGTTTTAGCCGGTGATCACGATTCCGTCAACACCTGGGCTGGAAATCTTCAGGTTTGATTTAACTTTCTTTTGCAAATAATCGTTTCAGTATGATGAAGATTGGGGATATGTGGACATTCGTGCAAAGGCACACACTTTCTGGTGGCTGTATGCTGTGAAGCCTGCCAACAACAGGCCGTTGATTGTCTGGCTACAAGTAATTTGTATTCTGCACAATCTACAGAGATCAATTATAGGGAGGACCTGGCGCATCAAGCACAGGATTCGGAAACTTTGAAGAAACTGGGCCTAAGCAGATGAATGGTTCAGACAACATTGCCACTTGGGTAAGGGAGGAATATAAACAATCAACATGATTTGTTCAGCTTCAAGTTGCCGATATGGTCTATGTTGACAATCCTGTAGGTGCAGGATTCTCCTATGTTGATGACACGGCTGCTTTAACCACGAACATTGACCAGATTGGTCAAGACCTTCTGGCCTGGCTGCGACAATTCCTTGTTGTCCACCCTGAATACCGTCCTCGTCCTTTCTACATCTTCTGTGAAAGTTATGGAGGAAAGATGTCCGCTGAATTTGCTCGTGTTATCACCCAGGTACTAATCAAACTTTTTGCTAAGGTCAGCATGATTACAGGCTGTTTCGACTGGCGCTCTGTCTCTGAACTTCAAAGGAGTTGCCCTTGGTGATTCGTGGATCAGTCCAATGGATTACGTCAACACTTGGGGAGAGTACCTCTACGCCAGCGTAAGATAATCATGAGTCATAATATTTGATCCAATAGGGATACATGGATGATCACCAGTTGAACAGAACGAATACAGAAGCTGCTTCTTGTCAGAAACTCGTCGACCAGGGCAGCTGGACCGCTGCTACTAATTGTTGGGGAAACATGGAGAATCTAATCGGGCTAGAGACCAACGGCGTCTCCTGGTATAATATCCTCAAAAAGGGTGGTCAAGATGATTGGTCAAAGAAGAGAAGAAAGCGTTCAGCTTCTCTAAAGGACAGCCGTCTTCTGAGTAAGAGAGAAACTTGATTGAACACATTTATTCCAGGAGAATCCTTCAACCGACATGTTCAGTATTTCCAAAGAGATGCCCTTTCCAACTATATGGATACTACTGTCCGCGCAAAGCTGGGAATCATTCCAGCAAGCGTTAAATTTGGAGGTAAAATGCAAACTACTTGAAATTATAATTATTAGCACAATCCAACGCTGTCTTCCAAGCTCAATCGGACGACTTTATGAAGGCTAACTACGACACCGTTGACGGGTTGCTCCAGCAAGGAACGAATGTCATTGTCTACAACGGAAATGAAGATCTGATCTGTGATGTCATTGGTACATTGAAATCTATAAAGAAAATAAGCACGCTTAGGTACAATGAAGTGGGTTAACCGCCTGAAATGGGACGGTTTGTCCAGCTTCACCACCGCGAGAAGATCAGCATTCGGCACTCGATCATTCCCCCTGGCTGGATATCACAAATCCTACAAAAACTTCCAATTCTGGTGGATTCTGAGAGGAGGACACATGGTATTGGCTAAATTCTGATCATTCAAATTAATAACTGTTCAGGTTGCTTACGATACTCCCGAAGCTTCTATTTACATGCTACAACAAGTTATCAAAAATACTGCCTAAGCATTTGTACACAATAAATTGTCTGTAATTTCATTTATTAGAAGATATGGATCACCAAGAAAAAATTTGAACTTAAAAATGGCTAGTCAAAGATGTTCGGGGTGGCCCGCGTCGCGTGCATTTTCCAAAACTTCTGGTGGCACTTTTTGTTGTAAGAAAAATGCTGACATTCTCATGAGTAGAATGCCACTATTATCCTAACTATTCTCTCCATTAAAAAGGATACTGTCGTCATGTGTGCTTTCATCGTCACCGGCATTTATCTTTTTCTTTTCCATATATTCCAGTTTCATTCGAATATGTACCCAGATTTGCAAAGTTTGCATTTTTCCCTACCCCATTTCTGCTTATAGGCTTAAAATTGGTTACAATTATAGGCTTAAAATTGGTTACAAATACAATTACAATACATACCAAAGCTATCACAAGATCGCAATATCACGAAATCGGTTGTGATAGTTTGCTTCGGCCAAAGGACCTGTTTTCAGGTGTAGGTATCTAAAAGTGGTTTTGTCATAGTTTGGCAATATGTCTTTTAGGTATTTTCTGTCCTTGAGCCTTCTTCAGGCGTCCAGCGCGTACCGGTCAGTTTATCTCCTCGTAAATACCGCTTTGGCCTGTAATTAGTCGGCAACTTGGCGCAATTTACTGCATCAAAACTTGTTAGAAAACACACAAAAGGTATAGAAGAACGTCTTTTATGACACATATATCAATTAAATGTATCAAAATGCATGAGTACAAAACAACGGAAGCAATAATAAGTGGGGTGTTTTGTGATAAAAAGAGCAAATATGAGTGAACAACGGGATAAAATAGACATGGTGGAGTTTTTTAAGATAAATAGAGAAAGGGTAAAAAGCTCAGAGCAACAAAATCCTAATGGGCGAGAGGTATCACGGGAAAACGCAATCAATATTCAAATCAATATCTTTTCCCTGAAAATTCACTGTGCACGGCGCAGAATAAGCAACGGACGACAGAACCGTAGAACACTGAAAATTAGTCAATTATTTAAAGGGCTGTTTCACAATGTGACGGTTGGGTCATTGCGCGAAATACGATCCAAGCCGAATAGCTGATTAATTGTTGGCATGAAACACAAGAAGGCACTTGACAGATGGAGCACACGAAAGGTGCCATGCCGCCAGATGGTCTTTTCTCTTTAGGAACTTACCATTTAGCAGAAGAGAACAGCAACGGCAAAAGATGTGATACCAGCGAAGAATCCTAAAATAATACATGAATATTTAAAGAAACCATAATCTGGATAATTAGTCTTATGTAAGGGCAAAGCACAGCTGGAGACCACCTGGTGAGACCTGATTTTACTGGCTTATCCTGGGCGGTAATCTTTGGTAATCAGACCGTGCGCGTTGACACCTGTCAGCTTTTTCGAAATGACCATTTTTACGTGGACCTATGGCTTATATTTGGCCGGCAGCTGCTCCCCAACGCAAAGATGGAGAGGGCAATTGCAGCCTTTGGCATAATTAAACGATCCCAATCAGTATTCAGCCACCACTATCAACGGGAAATGGCATCGGTCGCGCGCGGAGGGAAATTCTCCATTTTATGGTCCCTCGACATATAATGAGAATCGGGGTTGCCAGATTGAACATGTTCAAGTTTTCTTAGAAACAAGTCAGTGACTCGGATTAATTGAAAGAGTGCGTCCAGGCGAGGCATAAATTATTTCTTTTCTAAAAACATATTGAAATCTTATGATTGTTTGCTTGGACTCGAGTAGTTTTACGGGTCGAAAATAATCCAGCTGTCTTAAAATATCCCTCCCTCCGTGTTAGATCATTAGGCAGAAAAGGATTAGCTCTTTTTAGACGCAATTATCTCAGCCCAGCTAGGCCCATCTGCTTCTTCCAACAAAATTTTCGTCTTTGCCGGGATCGGGATCAATGCTTTAAGTAGCCAATTACGCTATTCTTCTCCCCGAGGAGGCGATGCCATCCAGCCGTTGATGGAAGGTGTTAGATCGAGATAAATTGGAACTGCCCTTCGCTCCTCATTTAAATAGACTGGAATAGTACTGACCCGCTGAGTTCACAGAAGTAGGTGTGGTTGGAGCAGGTGTAGTCGTAGTTGTTGTGATCAACTCTGTGCAGTTTTTCCAGATGCAAGTAGCGACATTTGGCCCTTGGCAGGTTTTTTCCATCGTTTGGCATTTGTCACCGTTCAAAGGATCGAAGTTCATGCTGCAGCACATTTCGAACAACTGAAAGTATCCTTTTAAGAAAATCACAATATGGATCAAACCTGACAGTATGCTTCGTCAGTACTGGCCAGTCGAGCCATATCATTACAAGATCTTGTCCGGTCCCTGATGTAAGCATCCCATCCAGAAACTGCTGGGAATTCTTGATCATCACTAAAAATGTTTTGTATTTCGAAATTCGTCAAGAGGCTCTTACTCTTCTTGGGCATATGCACAAAGGGCAACGGCGACGAAAATGAAGAGACTCCTGGACATCTGCATTGTGTTTCTAGAAAATGTTCTATTTTTAGGAGCAGAAGAAAGAAAAGTAGAAGAAAGGAAGAGCGTGTCAATGTCCTTCTCTGCTCAACCAGTAATGCGTTTATGTATCCAGCAGAATTTAATTATGGCAAAGCAGACGATAATGTTGCGTTGACAGAGGTAATGAAACCTAAAGCTAAGGGAGTAATGCGTGTGTGCGTGTTGTGGAATACTACATTAGGATGTTTTTACCGCAAAAGAGAATTTAGGACACATAAAATGAGAGAGGGAGGTACCCCCCTTCAGTCAGGAACGCTTTTTGCATCAATATGCCCGGAGGAGGCTCATAAATCTGCGCCCAAGGGGGCGATGAAACGGAATCTGGACACATAATTAGAGAAGATGAGACGAGCATGGAACACGGAATAAGGGGATAATGCTGAATGGAGTCGTAGGAGGGGTGGGACTAGAAAAGAGATAAAGGAGAAGACAAGTGTTTGGACACTTTCCAAATTGGGAGTACATAGCGCGTAATCCGACACCTCAGTTAAAGCCGGTAGTACAGCCCCTGAAAGGTGTCTGACATGCTGAAACAGAATGAACAACGTTCGTGGAAGAGTCGAAAGCAGAGCGCCGATTCAATTACTCTATCCCATTTAAGCAATTTAAATTTAGATAACGAACCTCAGACAAGAGAAAGAGAAAAGAGACAGAGTTAAGCAGAGTTTGATGAGGAAAAGACAACTGAAGAGATGAGCTGACGGCTCATCCCCTCCTGGGGTCGCGAGCAATCACTCTAATCGTCTGACTGACCGCCAACGATGGCAAACAGTGCCACTGGGGGCACGATGACCCACGGGATACTGTTTGCCATAGTCGCGATCATCCTCCTACGTAGCCCTTCAACACAATCATTTGCCAATTAGCATATTGACACCGGAAATTTGAGAGTTCCTTCAAAATATCGTTGAAGTTGTGGTGTATTCAATAGGAAACAGAAGAACGTGAGCAAAACAGAGTAGTTGACATATTTCGGAGAAGCTTAAGCGCGACAATAATAAGAAGTGGGTATCAGTTAGCAAATATGGTGAGAAGAGGGAGATGGTGAGCAGTAGCTGAACAAGTGGGCGCAAAGTAGTCACTCTCGGGGACTTGTTTGGCCAGCAGCACAGCAGTTGATAGCCCCAAGACGTGAAAAACGGTGAGAGCTGTTCGCGCAACTCTTACAAAGCGGAAGAAATTGACACGACGTTTTGAAGTATGCTTGCCACGAAGACGTTGCCGGCTGGTCAGGAAGGGTCAGCCGGAAAGGGGCGGCCCTACCACTAATTGACACGCCCACTCTACCGATGATGCTGCCACCTTAACGAGGCCAACTGACCGCTAACACACAAACGCCGCTAATGTGTTAGGCATGAGCAGCGTAAGTGGATGATGATGAAGATGAATACGTTGTGACGGGAAGAAGACAAGAAATTGAGAATGTCTCTCCCCAACAGACCTCGAGAGCTATTACCGCCTGTCAGTGAAAACAGAGCACGAGTAATGTTTTCCCCCTGGCATACACTAAAAATACGCTTGTGGAGTGTAGCTGACAGGTAGTAATCAAGAGTGCATATTCAAATAAGACTAAGACGAATTAAAGAGAGAGGTAATCCCTGGAGTCCTCCCCAGGTCGAGAAGAGCAGCTGCAACGTAAGCATATAAATGGCATTGCGGGATCGTCATAAACCGGATCGACACCTGCCGTCGACGGATTGAAGCCGACGGTGCGGAAGGCATTCAGACAGCCACCAACATGCTGTCGAAGATGATGGGTCCAAACATATTGGCACTCGAGAGTTTCATCAACGGGCCAGGGCTGATGGTTCCTTCATAGCTTTTCGCTAATTATCGTATGTCTAGCATTGTGATGCGCCGACGCTCTTGTGAAATATTCAGTTGTGTCACCACAGACTGGTGTGTATAGCACAAGAGTTTCTCTGTGTACCTAAGTAGGACGGAATTTTTAATGAATGGCATGGTCAGAGGCAGCGTGAGAACGTAGTTTTACTTGGTGTGACTTTTTGAATTTAAAAGAACTGTGAGACTGAAAAGTTTCCGAAAAGTGAAAACTTCATCAAATCTATTGCGGCAAACAAGAAGCAGTCCATCCCGCGAAAACAAATATAAGGGATTAGACTTTTGAGGAAGTAATTGGATTTCTTTAAGCTGACAAAACGCGTACACACACAGTTTAAGAGCTCCTAAAAATAATCCTCACCTCAAAGGGGCAGATGTGGAGGACGTTTGGCTGTTTTTCCAGCTGACAGATGATGACTTCGACCCATACATTTCGAAACAAGAGGACATTGTTGCTCTCCCATGTTTGGATTCTTCCCCGTTCCCACAGTTAAAAAAGAACGTATTGCTTTGGGAAACAATAGATGTGTCCGGAATGGGGTCATTGTCTGCTTTGCAGCTATTTAGGAGTGTCTTTTAGTGCGGCGACTCCCAAGAGAGACAAATGAGTGTGTAGACGACGTGGTGTATGGTAATGAGACCTGGTGTGGGTCTACAAATTACCCTCGTATATTTTCTGCTATACGGCAGCGGAAAAAGAACAGAGGAATTGAAAGTGGCTGTCGGTACCGGTGAGAGGCCATTGTGGAGAACACGCGTTAATAAAGCCTATAATGGGACAGACGGCCAAAGCAATATGTGGTTGAATAGAGGAGCACTTGCGAAGAGCATGAGTAATGGCGGCACCGCGACACAAGAGCACAGGACTTAAGAGGTGCCAATTAAGAGAGACGAGCAAAGCTCCTCCTGGAATCCGAAGAAATTCACCAAAATTGGTAGCCACTATCCGGCATATATTGCCCTTTACGACAATGAGCAGAAAGGAGAGTAATGACAAGGATGAAATTGCGGGAGGCCCCTCATTACGGGGATCAGCCACCGACGGCTCCTTTGAACATGGCTTATGTTCGGCTGATTGCCATCGCGAATCATTGGAAAGGTGAGCATGAGCTCTTTTTGAGCACATCCGCTCCAATCAAAAGACCTCCTAGCAGAGGCTTTGTAAAGGAAATTGAATTGTTCTACGCGAGTAAAGTTGTGAATTTTTGTTATTTTCGTGCTTAAAGAACATTGATTTATACATGACAGATGAAAACACGTGGATAAGTGGCTGGCCGTAGTTGACATCAAATAATTGCATCCGGCAGCGGTATCCGGGAAGGGCGGCTCCTTGAGAAGAAATACAAAAGCAACAGAGAGTGGCCGGAACGCGTTAAGAAGCGAACACAAACAAATACTCAAACAGAGCGAAACGGAGGGTCATTCGGGAGGATTTGGCAACTCAGGGGGTCTAGGACGTCAAGACTGAAGGCAAATCCTATTATTGCCTGACGAGAAAAAATTTTGTTATGTTGCGTTTCTCTCTCTATCAAACGAGATTTTGTTGAGAACAAGGAGCCTGATGCAGCAGGAATCACCTTCTTCCCAACGACAATTTCATATGTTTACAGTATGCCTTAGTAACAAAAATATATCTCGTTAAGTGGGTGTTGATGGCTCTAATTGGCAAGTGACCGCACCTGTGGCGCCCGCTGATCAAACAAGCCCCAAACTGTTTTCGATGACCAGCCAGGTAATACGATACTCTACAGGCGATCCGCTTGAGGACACGCCGATCTCACATCTGCCACCAATGACGGGAGCCACACCTGCTGAACTGGTCCGAAATTGAAGAGTTCAATAAGGAAAAAAACAGCACTCGAGATGTGGATAGGGTGAGAGAAAATGGATCCAAATTGGTCGGAACTGGAGGTCATTTCAGAAAAGCCACCATTTTGGGGGTGCGAAGACTTCACTTTCCGAACGGCATACAATTAAAAAAGGATGAGAAAGCGTAGCCCACAACAGCCTGTTTTCGACCTTAAACGAACAGTCTCCCTTTCGGAAGCGGAGCAATTTCCCTCCATAAAATTACGGGTTTGCTAATGCACAGCATTGTAGAGGGCGTCACGTATTTTGCGGGTCAATGCGCTCCACGTAAGAAGAGGGACAGATGGAGAGCTAGAAGCTCGGGATTAGTAAGGAGTCCTGGAAGACAAGCTGGCGCAGAAATATGCAGACATCCCGCTGTGTCAACGAATTCTTCCACTAGTAGACAAGAAGGAGGAGACAGGGAGCTTAGCAAAGCTCATGCTAATGGATACGAGACGGGCCGACAGCGGAAATGGCTCAAATGAGACTCTGCTAGACAAAGAGACGAACATGTACAACTCTCTATTTCAACAGGGAGTTCTTGTTATAGGGGGCGGTTTGTGAGGGCGTATTAAAGGTTATTTGGCCACCTGGAGAAGATTTCATCTGTTTAAACTTAACCTAGAATACTTCTGCCAGTTCTGGAATTTCGTTGTGAAATATTAGGTAGTTATAAACATGTCTAGGTAAACATAAATGCTAAAAATGGCAGGCTTTAGGAACAAGAGACAAAACCAACAAGACTTATTTTCGGAATAACTTCGAAATTTTGAATACTACAGCATGTCGGGAGAATTGCTCAATGCTTTCCCATGCTCTGATTCAAACAAAAGAACTCTCCGTCTGAATTATTGTGAATCACACTTGTCGGCACCTTGGCGTGCCCTTTGGTCTTCTAAAGTCCATTGTACCAATAGCAATGAGTAGTCGTCATATATTGGTCAAATATTATATCGAATTTGATGGCAAGAAGAGCTTACTACGTAATCTGAGAAGCACCTCTAATGGAGAACAATAAAAGAAAAAGCCTAGTCCTTTTAGATCAAGTTGCAGTGCATTTTTGACGCGATGCTTTGTATTTGCAAACTCTCAAGAGAATTGAATTTCAATTTTTTAGCTGTGTAAATATAATTTTTTTTATTTGCTGTGAGATTTTTGACCTGAGAACGGGATAGGGAGTTAGTTCTTCTGGAGGGAAGTGGCAAAACCGATACGGTGCTGTCCAACGTCGTAGATCTGAAGATTGGCTGGTGGCGAGGAGTTGTAAAGATTAACTAACATTACAGAATTGACGGATGAAGGGATCTCCCAAGATCCATGCGGGACCGAAACCGAAGCTGTTGTAGGGGAAGATAGCCAAGATGCACGACTGTTCATCTCCAGGGACAATCATATTTTTGCTGTTTATCTAAAAATTATTCATACAAATAACCCAGAAGTTTGATTTACCTGGTAGATACGGGTTCCAATGGTGATGTCCAAAGTGGGGATGGTAGCATCGCAGGCAACACGGTAAACTCCATCAGCAGGGGACCAGGTGCCCTTCATCTGTTGGGCCAAAGGATCGACAATAGCTTTGGGTCCTCCAATGAGAGAGGTACCGGTATCGGAGATGACTTGCCATCCGGTGGTAGCCTTATAGGTTCCAGATCCGATAGCAGACATTTTGAACTGCCAGTATGTGACGGAGGACAGGGGTTGGTAGGCAATGACTGATCCGCAATTAGTAACATCAACACCTCCATAGGTGTAAACTCCTCCATAGACATTGTCCTTAGCTCCGACGTGCTCCATCCAGACGGTGAAGACTGGCAGGTCAACAAGTCCTTGGTGGATGGCATTGATGAAAGGAGGGACAACTTGGTCGACAGCAATGGTTTCGAAAGCGAGTCCGAGGATCCCATCAATAGGCTCGTCGGAGAAGAACTGGGCAAGGGAAGTGGCCTGTCCGAATGTGGTCTTGGGAACAATAAGTTGGTTCTCAGTGGGTCCTCCGAAAGCAACGGTATCAGTTCCAAGGAAGCCATCAGCAGAGCCAGTTCCGTACTGGATAATCCAGGGGCGGCCGTTCTTCACGTAAGTGGAGGACTTGGTAGAGTCGAATCGGTTCTTGTTGTTGCAGGGGTTTGTGTGGTTTCCACCTCCGCAGCATCCCTGGTCAGGGCATTCCAAAGCGCAGATTCCTATAATTTTTCCTTATTTGGTTATAGAAAATGTCTACCGGGTCTGCACTGGCTGGCATCACAGTTCTTGGGAGCTCCTTGACAGCTAGCATCAGGAATCCATAGATTGGAGCTACCAGTATCAAGGATAACTTGGAAGACCTGTTGAGGAGTTCCGATAGTGATATTTCCAACGTAGGCCTCATCCTCATAATCGTTTACAGCTTGAGGGTGAAGAACGCTTTGGCCAGTTTGAATCCTCTTCCTCTCCAAAGTTGCGCGGCGGGCTTCTTTGATCTGGAGGTAAGAGCGCCAGGTGCCCTCTCGCATCATCTTTGTCCTCATGGACTCAATACGACGGAGTCCAATCTGGTGGACGGCGGCTGCCGAGAGGCCAGCAAGGATGAGTAGGAGAAGGGTCCTCATACTGAAAGAGTTTAATTATTTCGGGGACCAGTGGAGGAGAATGGAGAGGACGGCTTGTCACAAAGAAACTGTCCTAAAATGATGAGGGTTGATCTGCCTTGTCTTGTTAAAAAGATTAGATAAGGTGGCTGGCCCGAAAGGACAATCGGTAGCCACGTGTGAATTGACGCAGTTGGCGGTAGCGTTGAAAGAGTCATCCGGATCATAGTAGTAGAAACTGTGCTCTACAAGGGATTTCAACACACAGAAATATATTGATTACGAAGATCTTGCAAATCTTGAAGTTCAAAACATCTCCGGGTCAGTCTGCTTTTGAGACTGTGCATATGCCGCTTAGAAGTGACCGCGACCTCTCGCTTGGCCGCATTTGACTAAGTTGCGGCATATGTGTCTTACGTTCCCAAAGTCTTTTTATATTTTCCGCTCCTTCTTGTCATTGTATTATCCCCATAATTAGTGACTCTTCCTACTAGCATTTTTTGGTAGCTGTCAACATCTTGATTATCATTAAAAGTACAAGAAGAATGGCAGCCTGTTCTTAGAATCGTTCATACTAGCAGCTAATCCTTTTGATAACTCTTTTTTGGAGCACACTCTCCGCTACTCGAGTAAATAAGCAGCTAATCAGGGTCTGTCAAGATAGAATCTCCATTATTCGCGTCTACTGTTGTTGATATATGAGAAGGATCAGCAAGAATCAACTTGTTTGTGGCATCTTGGGATAATAACATGAAATCTAAAATGCTCCTCCATCCCTGGGAGATGTGACTATCAGCATTGATAGCTGGATATTTGCGCATATATCAGGATTATAGACAAGTCCCATGCTTTCTACCAGCTACTTTAGACTATTCTTATACTCAATCTGCAGCTTATCTTCAAAATAACGGGTATCATCCATCTCCCCTCAGCCGTTTGAAGATTACTTACTTTCACCTGTCAATTGCAGCGAGAAAGTTGCTGACCCATGTACGTTTTGCTCCTCGATAAGGTTAGCATGTCTCTCGGTAAATAGAGCCGAATAGTCTCCTTCCCTCAGGAAATGCTACCGGACAAAGTATTTTTCTCATTAGTGATGGGAATACTCTGAGCTTGCTCTTCTAATTGCGCCTCAGCTACATCTCCGCTGTCAGGCTGCGAGCGAGAGTGAGAGAGCGCCTTTTGTTCTGCGGTCACCTCTGCCTGCCCTTCGAGAGGGAGTCCACGCTCGCTTAAAAAAAGTGGTTCCCTCCTGCATATCTATTGAACTTTGCTTTTAAAAGTCTACCATGAGCTGCCGGTCAATATTGCGGCAAGGGAATTCCCTGCCAGCCCTGCCAGCCATTGATTGGCGTGCAACTGCCACAGCCATGACGGCGGTGTCGTGGTCGTCGGACGCTGGACGCCCAGCTCCCCATCTAATTGGCAGCACATGTGTCCGAGAGACTCTGAGCCGACATCCATAGAGCTACTTCGTTTACTTTCTGCCATTAGAACATACCTCAGTTCCTCTTCGAATTTTTCTAGGGCTTCGGGTTACTGTACCCATCTACTTCCTCTTGTTCTAGCCCTCCTCTCTGCAAATCGAAATTCTTTCAGGTATATGGCCCTGGCCAGTGCATCAAAAATGAAGAAGGAAATCAGTGAATACATAGTAGCCCATGTTCTAGACCACAGCGATGTAGGTTCCAGTTTGTTCCCAGCCCTTTGGCTGCTGTGCATGCGACACAGCCGGCTATGTTAGCTGCGAGATCTTTCATAATAAGCTCTATTTACCGTGGCTGACTTCGACAGCTTCCGCCAATTTGCCAACGAATGAGAGATAAAGGCGACCTTTTGGCACTGTTCTTCTCTTTTTTGAAATGATCTTTACGCAAAACCACTCATGTCTGCTATTCCGTCATTTGTTTCCTAAATTTGTGCCTTTTTTCCTGATAAGCCGAAACAGCTACGCGACAATAATCTTTAATGGGTCGAAAGGTAGGAGTCTGAAGTTTCTTCTAATTGTATAGAAGAGATGCTTTCTGGCTAATGTTTTCACGCCATTGACTAATGCGCCAGCTCCTTATGTGACACCAAAGAAAAGGTGTCAGTTGTTTTGCCGGGGTCATTTGTCTTTCGAAAAGTAAACAGTCTAGCGGTCACAAATTTTTTAACCAACAGACAGTTCCTCTTGTTAGGTTTTAATTCGTGGATCACAAAAACGACAAAATTATGACAACGAAATGCGACAGGAACTTTGGAGTAACTTGGCTAATAAGGTATGCACGAGTTCTAATCCCTTGGAAGGACGGGAGTTTCCAGTTGGCTGAGGTGTTCGACTCTCCGATGGAACCTGAAAAAGTCAAACAACATTTCCATAACCGAAGAAAAGCTGTGATGGGACGAGTGAGAGACGACTTGAAGTAATTTGGATGTCCCAATGGAGTTATTTGTAAAACATTCAGACGTCATGGAATGGAGCAAGCTTCGGTAGAAGAAAAAATGGATTGGATTAAGAATCGACGAGTTGTCGTCAATGAGAATGATCTACAAATTATTGAATATTTTTTTAACAAGGAACAGGATCGCGATACCACGCCTGCCCCACTCGCTCCGCTGAATGCCGTGGTCACAACAAATGAATTCGACACTACTGCAATGAATTTCTTGAACGGATTGTTCATCCTCCGTTTAATATAATCTCAGGACGCATTTTAGAGTAAAATCTGACAGTTCAACATGCGAAGGAGAAATGCCAGGAGTGGAGGAAGTTGTCGACGACGTTTCCAGTTCAAATGGTCCTATTGAAAATCACGAGCCTATAAGTCTTGGTCTTTTCAACCCGCAGGTTTTTTTTCTGGTTTGTTCAAGGAAGCAGAAACACTTTCCAGCTATACCTGGGGCCGTCTAAGTCAATACCTGAGGTTTCCTCCCAGCTGATAATTGAAGTCTCAAATAAGGAGGAACTCAAACGGCTTCTTTCATTATTGGTCTATAGAAACCTTTCAAAAATTAATAGAAGCTTGTTCAGATTGACAATGATTTCACTCGATTTGCTCATTTTGACGAACCACCATTAAAACATTTTGGGATGAAGGTCTGTTCCTCCCAGAAAAGAATGAGGTGTGACATTGGATAGCTTAATTGAAGTTTTTCTTCTAGCTCGAAACGCAAGCTGCATAATGAGTCGCAAATAACAAAGAAGTCTGCTAATAGTCTGGTGGATATGCCGAGGTTAGGATGAATAGTCAGCTGATAAACTGATAAATAATTACTTCAGCTTGGGGACATTTATGAACGGGCAAGAGGCAAGTGACCCCATTAGCCTGTTATCTGACCCTGCGGATTTGAATGCTGCTGCCAATCTGCTCATTGAAATGACTAAGACACAGACAGAGGATGAAGAAGTCGATGAGGAGGATGATATCAACATATCCGTGAGTAGGCTATAATCCTCTGTGACCGTATTAATCTTGGTACGAGGCCAAAATATCACCTAACTTATATTGAAACTGCTTCGTATACTTTGTAAGAATTTTCAGAATAACGTGCTGCAAGACCTCGTAAAGAGTTTTGGCCCTCCGGAAGCTAAAAAGAAGCCGGGTGATGGGATCAGCATAAAATGTGAAGTAAGTTGACTAACCTCCTTTACAAAATATTCGAATTTTCAGTTATGTAAAAATGTAGTCAGGTTAAATCAAAGCGGATCCAAGTGGAATTTATACGAGCACGTTGTCCTGAACCATTCCACTCATCGTCCATACAAATGTACAAAATGTAATTACTCAGGAGTGCGAAAGGCAAGTTCAGCAAGCCTTTTGGAATAATTTGCCTTAAAGGGACGGGTCAGGCAACATATCATGTCGGCTCATGAATGTGACGAACAGCCGGAAAATGTGGCCACTGCTGATGTCAAAGAAGTCTGGGATGCGAAAATGACTGAATGTTTCCCAAACCACAAGCAGCTCAAGTCTACCTCTCCTATCTCGGTTTCCTCTTAAATGATCTTCAATATTTCGTGTACATGGGTTAAAATCCCTGTGATATTATCCATGCATTTCTATCTCCCAAACTTCCGGTATTTGTCCTCCAAATTCTGAGTGTTTTCATAAAATTCATTGTCCTATTATTTTTTTTTCCATTCAATACTTCCTGTTCCTTTGAAAATACTGTCCGGTCCCTTATCTCGAGCTTGGGAAGTGTGTTTGGCTAAAGGATCACTGTCAGTGGCCCGCTGAGACTGCGCCTCAGAGTTGAAGAACGCCGAAAGGGGCAGTAATACGCACATCAATAATATTGATAGACATTGATTAGATAAACAGAGCACCGGCACATTTATTTTGTAAATGGTAACAGTCTGAGCACAACGTTTTCGCATACACACAACCGTAGTGGACCGCGAGGGGAGTTGGAAAGATAGGGCCTATATAGTGCCGAGAAAAAATATATAAATTATAATAAATATGACAACACGCTCATGTTGAACATTGAGAAGAGGCTCTTTAAAGACAAATATTGATTACATAAATAAAGTTCATCCAGCAGTTTTGGTAGCTGAGCAAATGTTCGGAAAAAATGCGACATCAACCAAATTTTGGTTTCTATGGTCGAGATCTAAATAAATTTTTTTAATGATAAATTAATTGAAATTTTACTGAGAAAGTCTCCTGATTGCCGATTGAATATCGCCAGGATTAGTCAATGGATGTGCTACACGTTTAACGAATTCCTCCATGAGAGCATCACAAATACCCGGGCATTGCTAAAATTAATTTAGTGATCAAATAGCCAATGAGAACTCACTAATTCAGCTTGACGGATCATCTCTACTTTGGATTCTAGTCCTGCTGCTCCGTGACGAGTGCGGGAAAGTTTTTCAAATGCGGGAAGAAGAGAATGGTTGAAGGCACCCTAAAACATTGAGTCCCCGACTAATAAAGTTCTTACCGGTGATCGCTGCATATGCTTTTGTTCTTCGTCCGCTCTGTACCTTTGACGAGGAGATGCGTCATTTGCCGGTCTGTTACGATCACCAGAAACACGATGTTGGATCCTGATCTGGTCTCTGTCGTCAAAATTCATTCCGCCTTGTGAATGTCGGTTCATATCGTCTTGTCGCTTCTGCCATTCAACATCGTCTCGTCGTTTTCTTTCCTCATGTTGCTGTCTCTTTTTCTTGTCTGCATCAGAATGATGGCGATGCCCATTTTCATGCGATCGACTGCTGGAAACAAATAACTACCAAAATAAAACTGATAAAGACCTGGAGGACGCCGTGGTAGCTGCTCTATTCCTATCCAAGCTTCGGCCTGAGCTGGAAGACGGAGTAGGCTCATGATTCAAGGAATTTGCCCTGTTCAACGTTGTCGTCTAAACTTCATATCAACAGAAATAAATTAAAATCCTACCGGGCTTCCATTAGGACTACCCAAAGTGATAGTAGTGGTACCAGCCATCAATGTTTCTTCATAATTTGGATTCTTCTTGTCGATAGTTGCATCGCTTTCTAGAGTGCCTACACCAGAATCATGACGACTATGATCAGCTCTAATTTGCTGGACAATTGCAGGGACATTAGTATTTGACTAAAATTACTTATAAAAAATAATGGGAGTATTCTTACCCTGACAGCAATAGTACCAGTGGGACTTTCATTCATGTTGCTAACAGCCGGACGACTCTTCTCTCTCATTCTTACTGTTTTATCGTCATCCCTAAAGATCGATATAAATTAAAGAATAGATGCTTACCACTCATTAGAATTCCATTTTTCGTTGACACCACTTTTAACTGTTGGATATGACCAGCTTGAGAGGTTCTTGTCATTTTCCGTATCGCTGTCGACATCGCTGTCGGAGGAAACTTCTGCTCTTGCCCTGTACTCGGCTGCCCGTTCAATTAATTCAATCAGAATGCTATTTTTCTTTGCTCCTCTGATGAATCGGTGTTTCAACAAAGCGCTGGCAGTAGGTCGCTAGAAAAGTATATTTAATGTATGGAAATATCCAACCTCATCAGGATTTCGGTTCAAGCAGAGTTCCACAAAATTTTGGAACGTTTTACTCCATTGAGGGCCAGTCAATTGCGGAGGTGGGTTCTTCGGTATCAAGAACAGTACTGAAATTGTTTTATTTAGGCTAAAAATCATTTAAATACCCCTCATTGGATGCAAGTCACTGTGCGGGGGTTCACCATTTGCCAGCTCGATTGCAGTAATTCCGAGGGACCAGATATCTGCCTAAAAATAACATTTTGTCTGCAATAGTCTAGACAGAAGAATGACACAGGGTAGATAAGCGAAAGCAGAGAGGTCTTTGTCATACCTTATAGTCATAACTGGCTTGTTTAATAAGTTCTGGAGCCATCCAGAAAGGTGATCCGACAAAGGTTATCCTCTTCTTGACAGTTTCCGTCAACTGTCCAGCCACTCCAAAATCAGCTACTTTTACATCACCGTGACTTGAGACAAGGACATTTGCAGCTGCAACAAGGAGATACAGAGGGAATAGCCAGGGAATGATAGACAATTTTGGGGAAAAGGTTTTTGACACATTGGGAACATTGCTGAAATCTGCACCTTTTCATCATATGTTCCCTGCATGACAACTTCAGGAGCCATGAAAAATGGTGTTCCCACAAAAGTATCGGCTTTACGGCCCGTGACAGTTTCAAGGTGACGTGCTACACCAAAATCTCCCAATTTCACTGCACACGTATATGCATCCAATAAAACATTTGCACCTTTAGAAATAAAGATTCTTCAATAAAGAAAAATGAATAAATTAAAAGGTACCTTTAATATCTCGATGAATTTTTCTTTCCGAATGGAGATATTCTAATCCTTTAAGAATTTCGCGAAGTATTACGGCAATATGGGATTCATCAAGTTTACCGCTTTTTGTCAGATCTAAAGCGGATCCTCCTCCCAAATATTCCATAATAATCCATAGCTTTGCTCCCTGAAAATGAATATTAACCGAAAATGTAGGTAAAAATTACAGTAAGATAGCTTCCATAATATTTAGTAACATAGGGAGAGTCACACTGGCTAAGAACCTGTATTTCTTGTTGAATATCATCTATTTCATCTTCTGCTTGCTCTAGATCTATTATTTTTATGGCTACTACCTGAAAATTATTAAATAGCCGAAGAAATTGACTAAAGAAATGCTGACAAATATTTTAAAACTTACTTGACCTGTCCGATTGTCTATTCCCTTGTAGACTTCACCAAAGGACCCTCGCCCAATGCGCTCTTGGCGCGTGAAAAGCTTTTCTGGGTCCAGCTTCTGTAAAAAATGTGTTTAAAGAAGTCTACAAGGAAAAAATGGGAGGAAGAACCGTTCTTGTTTGAACTTATGTTAAAGGGATAAATTAGCCACGGAGCAAAAAAAGTATAGGGCCGGGCCCTATTGTTCAAACAGCTGATACCGGGCAAAAAGGGCCGAAAAGAGAAAACAACGATATGCAAATAGATGTTTCCTAAATATGCGGGTCATGTATAACAAATAAGGACTAGAAACAAATGAAGTTAGCTTGTTAGAGCCCGGGTATTTGCTCACAGACTGCCATATTCTGGAATAAATGCGAGAAAAACAGCAATTTCTTAAGTTCTCAAGGAATTTTGGCGGAAAACGATGAAGATCATAGAAAAGCACTTAGGCTAAACATATTTGGCATAAAAAGTATGCTATAAACATTAAAGTGAGGCATATAAATCTAATAGAACGACCTTCGCGAGCCGGTCCCGTTTGATAATTGTGTGAAAATCTATAGAAAACGATGGAAACTTTTCAAGTGGCTACCGTGGGAGGAATTTTAGGCATCAATGACCCAGTGGTGGACAAGTCCCAGCGGTAACATAAAAAGTTCCCAAATGACTCAGCGACAGTCTCCTATACGCATCAATCGATATTCAAACAAACCCGCTATGGGGCGCCGAGGGGCGGGCGCGAGGAGGAATGCGCTGCTGTGCAAAGATTTGGCCGAACCAACAGTCGCTAACCTACACATTCCCCCCGAGAATGGAGCTAAGAGATTAATGATCGCTTAATGTTCTTAAACGGAAGAAAGTAGTAGAAAAGGTTTAGAAATTTTTGAGCGAGAACGCGGAACGGGAGGCTGAAGCGAACATAAGTTAGGGACGCAGGTAGGGGCTTGGAAAAGTAGGTCAGGTGGAGCCATACGCAGCAGATAAGGGTCAGAGGAAAGCAAACTAGTAGGTACTAGCGCTAATCTGCTTACCCTTTTTGATGACAGGTTGCCAGAGACAGAGTAAAGTAGTTGACGGAAACTTTCAAGGTTTACACTTTGAAAAAAGGAACGTTTAAGAAAGAACCTGTCGCCTGTTAATAATCATCGATTTTATTCCACTCTCCATCGTACAATTAACCTGCCACCAAATGTTTGCATGAACTTGTCGGGCCCGCGAAAACTTCCGTCTTTCTCGTTGGGTTAAAAGAATTCAGATGAAAATGAAAAATCAAAGAGGCAAGATCGTCATTGTCCGGAACAACAAAAGATAACAAATTGTTATGAGTCAGCAAAAAATGTACTTGAATCTTTTGGGTAGACAGAGGGAGATATAGCGCGAATGCTGTAAAATTGAGCGGTCAGATGGTAATCGGTAAGCAATTATCTTACTGATCCAGACAGTAGATACAAAGTTTATCAAAACCTAGGTGAAATAGAGACTGGTGGGATATCCTCAAAGGTGCGATAGACAAACAAAGAGGGTGACTCGGATGGGAGTGTGTGGACCACCTTCGCGGGGTGGATTAACCCTCTTTCAGGGTCAAAAATAGCGGTAACCTCAACTGTGTTATCTTGGTAAAACAAATGCGTCAAGGGACAAAAATGTGGCATGACCCAGCCGGATGCACGACTGTGTCAGAAAAGGGTTTCAAAAGTTATGAGTTTGCTTGTTTGCTAGGGGAGGAGGAAACAAAGAAATACATGACGCCATCTGGGAAACAGAGCCTTGTTATGTATGGCATCGTACTATCAACTCCCCTCCGACCCACTATTCCCTAATCCTTTCTTATGACCCCTCGCTCCTATGCCTACTTGATCCATCATTTTATGACCATGTTAAGAGGGAAGAAAAACTTCGACGATAAGACCTACCTCATGGCGGAGACCCATTTTGATAGGTTTGATAGTCACCGGCTGCGATGGTTTCTTTTGTTGTTCACCGAAGACGATCGTCTTGACATTTTTCCATTCTTCATCCTCGCTGGGGCGGACAAAATCTTGCTGCTGGGCTGAGAGAGGTGGGGGACGCTGGGTGGCCCTGCTAGGTTCATCGAAGGAGTAATAAGCAGACACCGGCCTATCCATAAATGTTGTGGACCTCTGGATGTTGTTGTTGTTGTTTCTCATATTGACAGTGGGATCAGGAGAAGTCTTTGGACGAGTATCAATAACTTGGGTAGATCTCCTGGGATGCACTGGACGTTCACGAGCTTCCCTCACTTGAGCCACAGTATTTTGCGGAGATGAAACTGTAGTTTTTCGGATAAGTGCAACGCCGGAAGAGACGGTACTAAGAGGCGAAGCGCGACTTGACCTTTCTCCAGATAGACGAGTACCTCTTGGTGCGTACTGTATTGAACTCATAGGAGATCCTCGACTTGATGGACTGCTTGATCCGCTATGGGGTGAACCTTTAGATGACTCCCGACTATCTGAGGACGTCTGGCGGTTTAATTGTACGACCGTTGTGTTTGCTCTGGTGATAGCATTCCTTGGAGGTCCACGAGAATCTCGATGACGTGTTGCTGGAGAATTTGAACCGCTGGAACTTCTGCTGCTGCTTGCCACCGTCGGTCGCGTAAGGTCAGGACCAGGACTACCACGTGGCGGGATACTTGCCTGATCAGCCGATTTCTGACGAATATGGCCAAGTTTCGGAGGCTTCTTGATCTCTGCATAAACGTCGGTCGTCTGTATCGACAGGGGCTCTTCTACTGGAGGTTTTGGATTGATTTCCACAACTTGAGTAGTCCTTCTTGTACGGGGCTGCTGCTGGGAGGGAATTTCGGCTGCAGAAGAAGACTTCTGAGGAACATTCACTGATGATTCAGCTACCGGCTTATCCTTCATAATCGTATCTTGGGGAGATCTTCTTGGCGCACTCCTGCTCTCTACAGAACGTGAGCTTACTAGTCTTGGCTTTGAACTGCCGTCAAACTTCTGAATAGCCGATTGCACCGAGATATTGCGTGATATTGTATCCGTAAAACGATCATCAGTATCTGCTGACATATCTGGAAATAATATAGTGGGTGATGGTCAAAGAGGGAGAATAAAAGAATGAACAGCGCGTGGAGGCAATGGTATCAATAAACAAAAACATTCGGACATTCGGGAAAATTCACTATGAGTTGATCTAGCGATTGCAGAACATGAAAAAGTCAATAAGCCTTGTGAATGGGCGCCAGCCTACAATTTCTCGAGGAAGACATGATAAGAGGCTATCAGTACGCTAGGTAACATTCTTTAGTTACTTTTGACACCTGTCGTCCATCATAAACGTGTCTTTCGAAAGAAAGATAAACAGATAGCCAGAGGGATTATGGTTATATGGCTGGGAGGTGGGATGTCGATTAAATGTGTTCGAGTTGGTTTAGACTGGGAAAAAAAGAGGACACAAACTAGTGAATCAGAGGTAAAGAAAAAGGTGTGCGCTTCCCCCCAAACAGGCGCGGTAATACAATGGATGAAAGACGGTCCCGTTGTTTTGCGGGAAATTTCAAGACATCGTGCTACCGGAGGGTGGAGAGAAGCCATGCGATAAGGCAATACGTTTATGCATTTCAATGGGAGACCGGAAAAGAAGAGAAAACCGCGTAAAAGTACCAGCTGTTATCAGCTTTAACGGGCACGACCGAAAGCCCATAATTCCGTGGCTTTTTGGTGTTCGAGAATGAGCTGAGAAAATGGTACTTATTCGGGAGGAAAAACGAGCCGCCCAGTCACACAATAGCAACATGGGATTGATAGCCTCTCCGCCAGGTAACATGCAATTCAAAAATGTAATGAACGGGTGAGAAGATGACCGCACTGCGCATTGGTTTGAAACAATGCTCGCAAGTTAGATAAACACTCAACTCAACAATGCTAAATATGCGCTTCTTTTTTGTGTCTACAAGGCAAACGTTGATCAGGAAAGAGTATAATATACGTTTTAAATCTATTTACATCTTTAAAGAAGAAAGAAAATAACAGATTCTGTCCTGACAACACGATATAAATCGATATTCGGAGAAGAGAGAGCTCTGCCCATCTGTGGGTGAGAAAAAGTGTTTGTTTCATCTCGTGTTTATGGAAGTGACATTTCGGGAAAAGGGCGGTCAGTGAAGACGATTCCTCTGTAAGCAGCGGGCTGTCTAACAACACAAATATCAAGCTAGAGATGTAAAGAAACATTTCCGAACGCATGTTAGCAAAGCAATATTCTTCTTTGAGGGGAGAGCGCAGAAAGAACTAAGAACAGCCAAACTGGACACCTGCACTGGGCTGTCCCACACTTGACCGCCAATACTCGGATAGTTTATGGATTGAAATTGGCAGACAGGCTCAGACGATCAAAAAAAATGTCGCGTCCATTAGACATGGTGTCTAGGGCGTACCATTGTTAAAAACAGTCGGGTCCCAGCCGGAGGAGAATGACTCTTACCAAGACAACTTAAAGCAAGGTGTAGCTGAATAAGATACGAATGATTAAAAGGGCTATCAGGACAGACAGTGGCACTGTTTACGAAGACCACCAACGTCCTAGCACTCCGGAAATTAACAAGAAAAACGGCGCAGCGGGTGGTGATTGACAGTTGATCTGTCCCTCAAACAAATCTGAAACCCATCTTCGAATCGGGCCAATTGACATATGGACAATTGTCCGTTTGTCTGTTGCTATCTGCTAGGAATTTTGTTAGCATTTCGGGTAAATAGAAAGGAACGTCTGACATTTTATTGCGAGCGGATATGATACCTTGATTCTTTGTCAGAGCCAGCTCACAGTTTATCCTTTTTTTTCTTCTGATTCATAAATTGATTGATCCCGCCTACTGACCCTTTTTGCCCCATGGCTCAAAGTCAACCACCCCATCTTCCATCTCCTTTCCTCTTTATGTGCCTTATTCTAAAGAAAACACACAGGGCATTCAAATTTTTGTGACTCAACAGAGTCTTTTCACCACCAACACAGCCTACAAGATGACCCCGCCTTCAGTATTGGCTTTCCGTGTTCTTCGTTTTAATAGAAAAAGATTGCGGAACACTGTTCCCCGAAAAGCATAGCAAATTAACCATCAACGATTCAGTTACCCACGGCGAATATCAGGAGTATCTCGGACTGGTCTTTTTTATTTTTTGTTTCTCATCTTGACAATTTGTTGACTTTTTGATATCCACGAGACGTATCTTATTATTTGCGCAGATCACAGGTGATACAGGTATCGTGATGTTTGATACTTTCTAGCCGTTCCTAGCTCAAGAAGCTGTCTGTCTACTGTTTAAAATACCTCAATCATATAAATTCCCGGCATTCTGCTTCTTTGTATCCGGTTACACGTATCTATTTAAAATTAGGATATTCCTTCCTTTAAAATTCCTCGAATTTCAATCTGTTTTTATTTAGCCATTAAATTATGTAGGAATGCTTTGTATCCTATATCTACCGCGCCCTTTCCACCCAGTGACACCTCTTCTCGCCCACTGTTTTCATATTTTTTGCAGAGTAACGTGCCGAAACCAAGCTCTTTTTCCATGACCCAAAAGAGGTCGGGTGCAGCAATTTGTACGCAGTTTTTTTAAATTTTAGTCTAGACGATTCTCCAATGGAGCAGCACTCTCTTTTCGATGTCCCGAATGGATATCGCCGTGCCGACAATAGGGCTCCATCGCCTACTGAACTGAGAGGTTTGTCTCGCTTTAGTCCAGTCCGCTATATAAACTGCAAGATTTTTGTCTGGAGGTCACTATCCAGACATCCAATGATCATCATATGGCGAAATCATTGAGTGCCCTTCGCACGATCGCAGCTCTCAGTGTCCACATCAAGTGCCCGTGCTCTTGTCACCTTCTAGCGATTAGTATATCAATTTAGCTTTTTCTCTCTGGCTTCGCGGTATGTGGCAGAATAAGCAGCAGCCGGAGCATCCGCCACTAACCAATAGAAAGTAAGTATTCCCAAAAAGTTTTGCTATGCAAGCGCAGTAGTTAGTTTTAGTAGTCATACGAACAACACTAAATGGCTTCACATCTGTGAGCTTACGACTGAGAAAGAAACATTCTAGTACCATGGTTTTCAGGCATCCACGTGCTAAAGAATTGCGAATTCTTCTTCTTACTGTTCAGCTTCTTATTCTTGCGTTTATTTTCGTTTCTGTCATTTATTTCTTGCTTGTTCGAAAAGATGTAGGCGGTCATATTCAACCTATATCCGATATCCAGAATACTTCTGAAATTGTTACGACTACTTTATCTCCCGCTACTCGTTATCATCGCTTTCCACCTGGTGGTAAGGTTGTAACAGTTTTTGTAATGCCAGTTTAGTCACTGAAAATAAGGCCAGTTCAGCAAGTTCAGAAGACGATACAGTGTACAAGGCTTTGATCTACACCGATCATCCGGAATGTACCAACGTTGGACGGTAATTTTTATAATTTTTTTAAAGGATTTTCCTAGATCCTTCCTCCTGCAAGGGGGAAATGCCCAAGATGCTGCAGTCAGTGCCCTTATTTGTCTCTCGGCTGCACATCCACATAATACGGGATTGGGTGGAGGATTCTTTGCAATGATTGGAATTACTGGAAAATGTGTATCTATTGATGCCAGGTCCGCTTGATTTCCAATATCTTAAAGGGTTTTAGGGAGACTGCTTCGAGAACTGTGACAATTGACAATTATGTGAATAATACGGATGAAATGGGTGTTGGAATAACATCGGTGGCAACACCTGGCTTTCTCCCGGGTCTCCACACTTTGGCTCTAACTGCCTCGGGTAAATTCAGCCTTCAAGAGCTGGCCCAGCCGACCATTGACCTTTGCAAGTGAGTCTTTTTATGTTCACGCAGACTTTTAATTAGTTCGGGAATACTCGTCGATGGATCCCTAGCCACAGCGCTTGCCCAGCATCGTGATATGATTTTAAATGACTGGATCGCCAAGTAATTAGTCTTTTCATATGATTCATCCTGTTTTCAAGGAAGCTTTTTGTCAATACAACCACTGATGATGTGCTGAAGAAGGGGGAACGAATGTATTGTAGTAAATATTCTCAGACACTGTCGGAAATTGTTGAGAATTTGGAAATCTCTGACGAATACATGGATCAAAAACCATTCGCTGAACAAATTGTTATGGAGATGGAAGAAGCGGGTAATTAAGATTCTCAGAAAAGAGTAGGCTCATCTTCCAGGTGGTTATGTGAATCGGCATGATATGGAGGATTTTTATGTAAGAAAACATATTGGAGAAAGTGTAAAAGTTGGCGACTTTGCATTGTGTGGACCAAAAGCACCATCATCTTTCGCTGTTACCGCTCTCGCTGTACAAGCAGATCACAGTGAGGCGCAGAATAAACGATTTCGGAAGCTTCCTACAGACTCTGCCCTCTTCTTGGATACTATTTTCCCTTTGGCATATCGTGAGCTGAAAAGGATTGGTGACTATGAATTTGATGCGTCTAATGTAACTGTCCCGGAAATGCTGCAAGATACCTTTGTCAAACGTTTTGTCAAGCAGATGGAGGCCGGCGAAAGGACAGTTCTGGTAAGAGTCACTATTTTCTATTAATAATTTATAGGACTCATATGAGATTCCTGATCATTCTACCATTTTGGTAGCAGATGAATATGGTAGAGCTGTCAGTCTCAGTGCTTCTCTTGGAGATACGTAAGTTCCAGACAGAATTCCCAAGGGTTTTTAGTTTCGGCTCACGATTTTTATCCCGTCTTGGTTTCTTTTATAATAATGCAATGGGTTCCTTCAACCGACCTGTACAGAAAAATTATACTGGAACATATGATCCTGAATTGATTAATGTTATCCAGCCGGGAAAGGCTCCCCGAACATATATTTCTCCAATTATCGGATATTATAATGACGAAGTGAACAGCCTATTTTGAACTATTTTAAATAATTTTGGCCCTCAGGTAGCATTTATGTTGTCTGGAGCTGATCTCGAGCGTCAAGCCGAGACTGTAATTTGTCTTCTGGAGGAGGAAGACTGTAAAGCCGATGAGAATATGTCCCCAGCTATTCGGCAAGTTGACGACGGATTCCAGCCCCTCTATCCTGATACCACCAAAATGGCTGGTTATTAATATAATTGTTATTTATTCTGTCTTATGGAATGGGTACAAATATTTTTGTAAAAATAAAG
This sequence comes from Oscheius sp. DF5033, assembly GCA_964036215.1. Taxonomy (NCBI): domain Eukaryota; kingdom Metazoa; phylum Nematoda; class Chromadorea; order Rhabditida; family Rhabditidae; genus Oscheius; species Oscheius sp. DF5033. The sequence goes on from OZ038413.1 coordinate 6,961,788, forward strand.
AATGAATGAATCCAGACAGAAGGAGGCAGGGCATTCATAGAAAAGAAATCATCACAACATATTCCCCCTCCCCCCACAGCAATTTTGTTTATTATATACATTCAAAGCCACAATTTGTGCTTTCCCACACAGAGGGGTCTTTCGCTCTCTCTCTCGCATCATGAATAGATGATAAAACATGTAAAAGATTCTATATTCCTTCCCGTTTAAAGATATTTTAAACTTTCCACCTGCACCTTCGGGGGTAAAATCATTTCTCTACTTATTTCAACGTACGCCTCGGCTATGATACGTCGTAATCCAATAACCGTTATTCAATTTGTCGCAGTTCTTTTCAAAGACCGAGGGCTGTGGTAACCTCTTGTCCTCCTTTTTCTGCACTCTATTAGATATTCAGTCCTTTCTCTGTTGACAGTTCTTTTGTGTCCAGAGCCCTTGTTCAATAATCAGTTGTCCTGAGGCCTCTGAATTATTTTTAACCACTGGTACCCATGGCAGCATCTATTTTGGCAAAAGCTAGCGTAAACACATTAAAATTCAACAACCTGATGCACATTCCTGAATGCATTTTCTTTGTACTATACTCAGCTCATCTTCCCCCTTTTTCTGGTGTTTCTACGCGAACTTTTTCTGGTATAGATCATCTGACGTTAATCGTGAGTCAATTAACAGCGAACATCCTACGCAATGACTTAGACAATTCAACATTTATCAAAATATACAGCTGTTTTCTTGTGCGATTTGTATTGCAACCCTCAATTGCAGGCACAAAACACTTCAAAATCTTTCTGCTCCTTGAAAGGAAGTTGACCCAGCTTCCTTGTTGAATGCCGGCTTTTCTCCTTCCAGTCGCGGGTATTACCTGGTCTCTAATGAATTCCGACCGAACGCACTCTCAGTACAACTATTGCATAGCTTCTGAGAATCTCTCATGCGTCCCTGCTTGAAATTCAGGGATCATTTCATGTGCAATGATGAGACCTAATAGATAGACCCAGATCAAAAAGTCTAATTATTCGTACATTATACTTTCATCTATATCATCAAAAGACCTTTCAGCTGTTCATTTTCCTAGAGCGTATGGGCTTTCCCTCAAAAGAGTAACAAAGCCAATTTACGGCTCTATGTCCACGTTGCCGCTCATTCCTCTCTTCACACCCACTGCGTTTTGACCTTTTCTTTTTCATATAACTTCTTTTTCCTCACGTTGTTATAGCCCGTAGTACTAAAGTTTTATTGGAGCCATTTTAAGCAGGTGCTCAATGGCAGAATCTAGGTTACCTAGGTAATTTAAAAAAGCCCGGGCCAACAGTTGTGTTCATAAGGGGTTGAGTCGAAAACAAGTGAAATCAAGGGTTGATTCTTTGAGCTTTTTCTGTTCAATAGGGACAAATAAGAACAAACAGAAAGGTTAGTAGACGATGAGCAAGTCTAGTAAACAGTTTTTCTCTTCTTACAATCCATCCCAGAATATCTAATACTGCGTAGGAGAAAGTTTATTTTCGTTGAATATAAAGATCCGCATAGGACCGTCATAGACAGGTGCATTTAGAACGCACCCTTTTGGCAGCTGGAAGTTCCGTCTTGTTTCATTTTGTATGAGACAATTTAGCCAGAATGGCTGCCTGTTACTTCCCTCTCTTTTAACCTTTTCCCATGTCCGATGTCTGGCCGCCATTCACGCATAAATGGTATGGTACGTGTGTCTATATGATTGCTGGTGTCAGAACATGGGCGTATTTTTCCTTGTCTAAGGGTAGTTGGATTAGAATGGCATTAATCATAATCCAACTATTAATTGGGCACCTCAAAGCCGCAACAGGGTTTGAGCTCGGTCACTCTGGCTTCACTAGAATCCCTCTATAGAATGAATCGCACTCTGGTTGAGGATAGCATAGCATTCAGAGCTGTAAGTTATTCCGCATCCTTCTCTTTCTATTAATGAACACACCACCCATGCCTCCTTTGTTACAATGTTTCACGCCTCGGTCTACCTAATAGCTCAAATTGAACGGGGAGCTGCGTCAATCTAACCTATATTATAACTTATACTTTTCTGCACTTATTGTAGGACTTTTCTTCTGTTTCTGTATTTTTTACATAATTTATATAATTGCTTTCAGTCCATGGATGCAGTCTCCTATCTTATATTTATGTTTTTACCTGCTCTCGTTCTACTCACTGCTTTCTGTATGTATAGTAAAATGTAAGTCATTGAGTATGTGCATAGCATTTATGTGAATATTTTAGTAAGGAGTCAAGAGAAAGAGAAGAGAGGCTCCGAAGGATGGGTTATCCAAATCCTCCCGCTTTCGACAGTGAGTTTTGCTCCTTTTGTTTGTTTTTTTTTTGTATACCCCCTGTATCCATTTTAAGTGCACCATTTTCAGGTCCACTCCGATTACCACCGCCTCCTAGCCCCACTCATTTAGCCCCTCCTTATACTGAAGCTGTAAATATGAGAAGAGAAACTGTCGTAACAATAGATTGTAAGTTCCCATTTCGCATTCCAACAGCCAGTGGTTAACAATCTCTTGCGCCTAATGAGATTAGGTTGTAACCAGGAAGCTAACCACTGGAATGTCATTAAGTTAGATTAACCCCCTATTCATATTTCTCTTTTCAGATGAGCATTTCAACGCGATGCGACAGACATATTTTGAAGATACGGCACATCCTATATTCTCGCCATTTGAGCCGCCTCCTCCTTATTCCGACGTAAAAAGGATCTAAAAGAAGAATAGCAGGAGAAAAGTGGCTTCATATGCAACGACGGGTCAACGAGTGCTTTCTACTTTTTTTCGGGAGAAAACAGAATAATTTTGTCATATATTTTACGAGAATGAACACGTCATGATTATATAGAATACCCGTTTTATGATAAAAAGTATAAGAGAAAAAGAATGAACAAAGCAATCTCATAATAGAAATAGTCCAACCATCCAAGATCTCGACCTCGTATTCGTGTGAAGGGCAAATCGCCGTGACGTAGAATCTTCTCGATCCAAAAAACACCCAAGTCTAGGCTAGGAATCGGGTTGTCCGTGAAGTGTGCTTCATATTTAGAAATGCTATTCTTTAATTTTTCGCTTCGAAGAACCGTCATCATTTTAGCGTATAATTCGTGTTCTTCTATATTCTAAAAAGAGTTCTTTGATGTTAAAAAAAGAAGTACCCCTTTGTAAATAGCTTCAGCCAACTGCATTTGAATTGCATATGCGGCATTTTTGGCTTGATCAGCGAAGAAAGGCAAGAAGAGAAGGGGTGTCTTGCTACAGATGCCTTCTCTTAAACTCTTTAAACCGCCGTGAGTAAAGAATAAGACGGTCTTCGGGTGTGCCAGGATATCATTCTGTGGAGCCCACTTGAGCAACTTGATGTGCGGTCCAAGATGCGTCAGCTGAAACACGGAACATTTCGCGGAAATTCTATGTTTATCAGTTTTTCCTGTCATTTAAAAACTTTTTAACTATGCAACATATTTCCCATAAAGCAGCTGAAAGCTCAATGTTAGAATAACAGAATTAGCTTGCAACCACCCGTCATCATAACATTAATAGACAGAAGGAAGCGATTACGTAAGGATCAGTTATCCAGTGTTTGTTTTTTTATCATATACGTACCTCGGGTCCTGAATAACTCCAGATGACGCGGTACTCCTGGAGTCGGTTGAAAACATCGACGAAAGTCTGGATGACATGTGGTGGACCAGCTTGCCAATTGACTATAGATCCAAAAGCAACGTATATTGTCCCTTTTGACAGAGGATCTTCCACAAAGTTTTTTAAATCATCCTCCAGCTGCTTACTTTCTAGAATTCATACTAAAGATTGTGAGGATACTTACTCTCACAATGTTCTGATACTCCAATGTATTCCACTGATCGAGGAATTGCTGAGCCGTATCTTATTGGGTAGTCCGTTATGGTAACCAGTGATCGCTTGTACAGATCTTGAAGCGAAAATTGGATGTCGAAGATCTGGCCTGCCCAGGTATAATATTTAGTGATAGAGTAATTGAAAATATAATGTTCACACAATGCTTCAAGTATGTTGATCAGACGGATGGCAAATCTTTCAGGAATTGTATGATAAACAGCGTAGCCTTTAGTATATCCTCTGAAAGATTACATATAAACAAATATTTTAAGATTTGGAAAGTTGCCCATCGTGCCATAAGCTCAGGAAGGACAAAGAAATGAAGAACTCACGATGGGAAAGTGGCGGGATTGCGTGATAAAGCCCTATAGTTGGCCCCATAGCAGAAGAGGTCTGCAACATATTTTTTATTTTCGCGAGACTACTACCTGTTGTTGAGAAGAAACCAATCTTAGTTTCATATGCTTCCTGCAATTTTAAAGCTATTGCACCCTGAGCAGGGAGAAACATCTCATCCACCAGTGTTATGTCAAATGGTGTCGCTAATATTTTCTTTAAATTTTCTGAAATCATAAATTGCAGCATTTAAACTTGAACAAACCGTCGTTCTTTAAAGCATCCAGATATTGGTAACTGATGAGCTGGGGTTCCTCGAACTTTAGCGGATGCATTTCGTACTTCCAAAATATTTCGCTGACCATGGCCGGGCTTCCAAACATCGTTCCTTCTGCAATTCAACAGTCAACAACATTTCGTTTTCCCCTAGAGTACTTCCAAACTTCCTTAACATTTTTCATTCTTATCCATCTTTCTAGAACACTTCCTCAAAGCATTTTCTTAGACCAAGTTCCGATTTTTCCTCTGCCAGCAGTTTGTGTGCGTCAGAGACTCTCGGACATGTCAATCGCACACGTTGTATATCGTTCCCAACGGCATCAAGTTGACAGATTCTCTTGTTTAAAGAGTTAGTTTTGCTGCCATTGTGTCCGCAATATGTCTGCTCTCGCTTCCAAAAAAAATATTTAAATATTCACCTGGCAAGCGACTCTCCAGCGTTGTCACTCCTTTTCCCATTGAGCCTAACGGAGCCGCTACTTGGCTGTACATAGTCACATTGTGCCCACGTTTTACTAGTCTGAAATTAATCGTATCTCGTATTTTCATCTTCCCAGCAGAAGCAGAAATCCCGCGACGACGGGGCCTTTTTATCGCCATCTGTCTTCCTAGTTGGACCGCCAATCGAGACTTCCGTCGTTGTCGTGATTAATCACCACTTTGAGAAGTTCCGTAGGCAGCGCGATCTCCCCGGCATATGTCAGGATAATTCAGTAATTTTACTGACATTCTGCCAGTAGGAAGGCCATATTTCGGGGAATTCCCAGTTTCAAGTTGCCCACACACGTTCGCTGCCACGCTCTAATGAACATAAAGCTATGGAGCTCTGGCGTCAAAAGGGGGAAATGACAGATCATTGAGCCAAATAAGTGTAGGCGATAGGTTGTTGTCCAGTTTTACCATAGCCAAGTGCTCTGCAGAGTCGTGTTCTTCCCCTCCTGTTAAAATTATTCAACATTCCCACGCCGCGTATTTTGTTGGCCAGTCCAGTGAACCTCCTAAACGGATTTATCGCTCACGCCCATTTGCCGTACTCGTGCTCTTTTTTGGAAATCAGACAGCCGTGTCTTCCTTGTCTATTGAAACATGCATATGACATCCAGTCTTTGTTGCTATCCGCCGCGTCAACTTTCTCACTATTCCTCTTCACGGAAGACATGGCCTCTGTCAATCGAGCACGATTCCCTCAGGAGACAGGAGGGTCATGGCGATGTTGTGGTCTTGGCCATTTATTAGCATATCCGAGCAATTCTTTGTAACCCGATACTACAGGGGATCCTGATACTTCCGGGGGCTTGAAAGCTTCCTGAGAAGAAATCAGGAGTACGTCTGTCTGTTTGTTATTCTTACTTCCAACTTCTACAACAATCTCTAGCATAGCTGTATTTCTGTAAGATCCCTTTACCTCTAAAAACTTGTCTTAAAACCATGGTTAAGAAACCATTATGAACACAGTAAACCTGTGGGTTTCAGGATTTTTCCGAGTCATTTCGGGTGCACCGATGCATATCCGCAGATGGGTGTTGACAGCCTGTCCCCAAGGATTTAAACCCGTTTCATACAAATCACACCCTGGCTCGTCTTATCGCTTTTGACCTGTTTTTAAGTGCACAAAGCGATTGGTGTTTTGCAATTTTTGTTTCTACCACAACATAAGATTTCCATTGATTTAACCTTCTTTTCGTGAATTTTGAAGTTTTTACAAGAATTTCTGCTTTTCACAGCATCTGCTTCTGATTCTTTAGAGCAGCAAGAGCCAAAACAAACGTGCAACCTAATTCTAGCCGTCCAGACTGCGTATCCCCTTAAAACTTCCATAACTTCTGTAAATCAAACATCCGCCAGAGGAAATTTAGCTTCTCCTTACCCCTGGGTCCGCGCATGCGTGAAAACATGTTAGTCATCCGATTTGTGTTCTGGACTAGGGGACAAAATTTTGTCCTTCGAAAATTATGTAAAACCCACGCTTCCGCCAAATACATCATTGTCCTTCCATGACTTTTAGAGTGCCAAGTGTTAAGAAACAGAATATTCCCAGAAGACGCCAATCCAGGCAATAGTAAGAATAATAACGGAATCATCTTTGAGCTTAAAAATTTTGTAAAATAAAAATGAAATAGACTGACAGTAGCATACACCTCAGTGTTCGATTAGATAGTAGCCGCTGGACTGTCGGTCAGATGAGCACTGCTTATCACAAAATAGTCCGGGTCACAATAAACAGTTGCGAGAAAGTAAATGTTCTTCATTGATCAAAATAGGAAAAGATGCAGTGTATGCGGGAACTGTTCACCGATCAAATTAATTGACAGCGGTTCTTTGTAATAAGACCACCAAGGGTTTTCCGAGAAGTATCGAAATTTATTTTCTTGTAGTCCACTACAAACTCCTGTCATTATTCTTATCTTTTGTCTGTCCATAATTTAAAAGAAGAATTGACTCAATTTACCCAACATGTTGTTTTATGACATTGGCCAAAATATAGTATGGGCGAGGGTAGGAATCGAACATGCGATCTAGGATTTACTAGAATTCTATCCACTTGGCTATCGGAATCCCTGAGTATTTGGACACCAGCCTCACCAGTGACTAGTGATATAATTCGTTTTTGCCTTTTCTACGAACTCTGATTCTACCCATCCACCACCCAATTTTCAAAGTTGCGGAAGGGCTAAAAAAGTATAGCCGGGTCACATGAATCTGCCATCATCCACTCTCCCTCTCCCCAAAAATCTGCGTTCTCCGCGTTCCACCAACAAGATTCCCGGTTCAATAGCAACCCGATTAGTAGGAAATAGTAACTGAACCTCGTCATGCATCTCCCCATTCCTGCCAGTTTCATAGTTTGCCATCACCGGGCGCACACCCTCGCGTGTTAGTGGCATCCGATTTCCTAAAGCGACTAAACAACAGATGCGCGATATTGCCCACATATTACTCTTCATAATGAGAGGTAGTTTCCTCTTCGCTGAGATTTCACACGAGTATTTTCAATAGGAAATGGATACCACAACTAGGCAACGTGCGTAAGCGACATCCATTCTATTCCTTTGTGCTCATTTCTGCTGCCTTTTTTTCTATAATGAACAGCTCAAATTTCGCCGTTTTCCGAAACTGCTGCTCATTATTTGTTAATTGTCCAGTAAATCACCTTAAAGCTCTCGCAAAAACTGCTCCTATGGTCGGCTGCATTGTAAAGAATAGTAAAGAGCTGAGCAGCTACGTGCGGTGTAATCCAGGCCAGACCTCATGTTCCTTTCTGCTCTTGATTCTCGTCATTGTTACCCCATCAAACGTTCTTCTCTCTGCATTCTGGATTGCACTGCTGCTATTCATCTCTTCTTCATCCTATTTCCGCCTTTCCATTCTAATTGTTCATTTTTCAGAATATTTGGTTATGCGGAGAAATTGACTGTTACGCAAAGCTATCGTCATGCCTGAGGTGAGTTAATTTTGCCTATGCTCTGAATGAGTAGGTTGATGGAGAATATATAAATTACCAAAGATGGTTTACCGTAAGCTTCTATTATCTGTCGTCAAAAACTGCATTGTTAATTTTAACATAATTTCTGACAGCTTTCACACTGAAGTTTGAAACATATTTCTTGCTATTTTATCAAATCTCATGTTTTTTGAATACGGCGCATCCAGCACAGAAAAACTTTTCTCAACCGGAGCCTCTATTCCTGAGATCCAACTCCGTTATTGTGACTGTCAAACTGAATGGCAAATTTGAATAACTCCTATAGGGCAATTTGTGCAAGTGAGGTTAAACTTTTCTAGTGCCTTTTATCGCACACAATATTTAACCTCTATGATTTTTTGTCCCATCCATGCCTTTTTGTTTTTTCCAAAAGAACCTGGTGAAATTAGCATTTCGCTCTGGTTTCCGTCAAAAACAAATATTCCTATCCCCATCAGCTCAAATGTCGCCCATATTGCTCTCATAAGGAACGGCTACACTTCTTTGCCTCTCTAAAATGAAGCTGTCTCTGTTCATCAGGCAACACTTCAAAGAGATTCAAGTTCATTCGGGGGATGTCTTGTCTCAATCAGCGTTTTCTGCTCAGCTCCTTCTGGTCCAGTGTCTGTTTTTCGAGTACGCATCGTCTAAAAAAAGTTGCTGGCTTCGTTACCACCCCGTCGATTTCATATTGAGTAACTTAATAAAGTTGAGGATGTGTTGTCAATCTTCAAATTCTCCTTCTTTCCTCTTCCACTTGTTACATTCTTGGAAAAATTTCCGCTATAAATTCTGATAATCACGTCATTTTCCTCCGACAAAAGGCTGGAAAAATGTGCTGGATCATGTCACAAAGAGCCAACAATGTCTCTCATAATTCACGTTTGTCTCCAAACGACCATTGTGGGAAAAGACGATAGTCATCTTTTTGCCATGTTGAACTCAAAAGTTTCCTTTCTTTGATAGCAACATTTGCTTGGATTCCAAATAGACTGACGACATCGGACATGACTAATTTATCAACATGTCGTTGCATTTGCCCTCAATCGGGAACTACTGTCCCTATTTTTCGACTATGTTTCGAAGGCACTTCTCTCATTCTTCAAAAGATATGAACGGATGTAGCGGCACGTTCGTTGATCGCCCATAGTTTATCAAAACAGCCTCATCGCAAATTGGAGTTTAAATCTGATCTTTCTTAAATCCAATTAACCAGCGCTTCGAAGATAGTGACTACTGGCTTCTTTAGACGCGGAAGCAGGGGTGAACCCTGTGATCATGAGACATTTTGAAGCGCAGAGGAAACGCTTATAAGGAAATGCTGTAGGCACTAATACTTCTTCTGCAATCCAATGTTCCGTATTATTCTTTTTTATTATTATTGAGCTATCTCCTGTGTAAAGAGTTATGGTATCCATCTTATAGACAAGTTGACCCTGTCAAAATCTGCCCTGAGACAGTGAAGGATGCCAGATTGTTTTCGACACCCTCCAACTTTCCATAATAGCCTCCAAGGGAACGAAGGGCAGAATATTTCGACCTTTGTTTTGCCCGCTTTTAGCGTAAAGTCAATTTTTGCCGAGCATCTGATTCGCTTACCTATTCGACCATCACCGATATTGCCACATTGGTCATCCAGTCAGCTACTGAACTGCTGATCAAACTGCTAGCCCTCTCAACTCTATTAAGCTTTGCTCTTTCCTCCGCTTTTCGAACTGCTCTCAAAAAGCGGATTTTTAGCCTTAGAAATTCAACACGGCCAAATCTCTTGAAGTAGTTCATTTTCCACTTTGTGAGCAGCTCCATTCTTCCATAAAATTTCATCTCCTGCGATGCTTCGTGGTTTTTCTACTTTGCCTCCCAGGAGGAATATTCAATTCAATCTTGCTAACAAAGTGGTTTTAGGAAAAAGTACAGCAAAGGTTTTGCAGAGTGTCACTTGTTTGCTGACGCTGGTCGTTTGATATTCTTCTGGTTAAATCTGTCGTTTTTCCGTGTTTTGGTCAGACTTTTTCCGCCGCTCTAATCACGTGTAGAACTTTTGACGACACTTCTGCCCGTTAAGCTAAGCGGTCTCTTTTTGATTTATTACTGGGGCCTTTTTCAAAAATATTTTTCGTAACAGTTCCTTTCCCTGCTTTACTCTCTCTTCTTCAATATTCTCGCTATGACTTCTATAGAATTTAAAATGGGATGGGAAGATGCTATTTACGACGAAAGTGTTGAGCCCCATCCATGTCGGGCAACAATTAAAGTACACAAACCGCCACAGGTTGAAAGTTCCCATTTAGAAAAATACAGTAATCTGTTTCAGTTTCAAGAAAGATTGCAATATTTGGAGAAGAGATACGATCATTTGAGAAAGCTCACACAGACATTGAAGAGGAAAGTCAACGAGCTAGAAGTAGGATCCCATTCCTCTTTTAAATAGAAAATTCAGGATATAATGAATCAAGACAATGACAATCAAAACGTCGAGCTAATTCAAACACTCCTGGCTGATATTAAAAGAGAACGGCAGCTGATGAAAGATGAAGCTCACATTATTAAAGGAGAACTTAGCCAGGCAATGTATAACGAAGACCTCAGGTATCACCTATATCCTGTGTACTTTGTGATGTGAATGGATAACACAATAACCTCTATCCTTTTCCACTAACACGGTTTGCAGATCAAAAATTCTCAACTTCATTGGAGAATTCGAGAGCCTCTGGTTCGACGATCCTGAGTATGTATCTTCTTTTCGCTATACTTGCCTGTAGATTTACCCACTGTAGAACACAGCATGTGAATGACAATAGCACGATCTTTTGAAACTTTTCCCTCTTTAAAGAATCTGGTCCTGGACTAAATCTGCACCATGCAGGATTAGGTTTTATTGCTAGTCGTAAAAGATAATTATAGTGGGACGAAAAATGCACTATTTGGGGGCAATACACAAATCACGCTATTAAAAGAATAAATTGGGAAGATCCCTGCAAAATTTGATAAAAGTCCCTCTTCCGCTGGGTTCGCCTGACTTGCCCGTAAATTTTAAAATCCCATTGTCTCTGTTTTTACATGTTAGCAAGTCTTGCATGTGCACGCTATTTTCTTTGCTAGGAACTAATTAGTGGAAAAATTGTAGTTCCACCATGAAGTAATAGCTTTATTTGTGTCTGCAACACTTCCTCATCTGCATAAAGACGAGAATGATTTTCGTATTTAGGAAAAAATTTACGGGTGAATATACTTCGGACCAATGCGCTGGAACCAGTCAAGACGGCGACGATCCCTACACTCCCTCATCCAGTGAAGGCCTCCCATTTAGGGAAACCTCATTCTAATATTAATGTGATTGTATTATATTGGCTTACAGTAAGAATAGTGCATTGTATATAATACACACTGTTCAAATAAACTTGTCATCCGTCCATCATATGTTTTGCTGTCTACCATTAGGGTGTCCCGACAAGGCAATTTCACCTACCCGTACCTACAATTTCTCGGACCAGAAGACAACAAAAACAGCACATAAAAAACGTCAGCCGGTTTTCATTGCATTTGAACAGGGGACCTTGACACTCTTTATGCGTTTCCAACCTTGGAAGTTCGATCCTCTTGTCGAGATGCTGCCCTTCTTTGCCTTTTTAGTTTAATATTTTTTAGGATTAAATTTATTGGAAAACTGTAGAGATCCAAACAAATATTTCATAGAAACAAAGATTAACACGATCACAAAGTAGATACCACAATGTTTCAACCACAGAATAGATACAAGGAGGGTTTTAAAGAGCAAACTGAATAGATTATTTTTTTAAAGAGAGTTAAATTATCCAGTGCTACGTTATCTATCCCTGGATGCGGACCTCTTCCATGTTGAATCGCCTGCGAATTGCATTTAGTGCCCTGAAATTACCCTTTACTCATGGCTGATCTCTGTCACAACACCTGACGAGAGAAGGGTCTCTATTTGCCTCAGTTCCCGGGTGTCGGCTGTTAGCACGAATGAGTGCATGATAGACGACGTCCAGCTCCTTACAGGTGAGGTCTGGCATCTTGTCCAGGCAAGGAGGCCGAGGAAGACTAGGAAAGAGGCGAATTTCATCTCGTCGCGAGCGTCTGTTCGAATTCTGATCTTCTGTATCTGATGGACTGGGCTTATTCAGCTCTTCCGTATCGAACAGTCGAGAACAGACATAAGTTCTAGCAGCTAGGAGATTTATCTCCTCTTTAAGAGGTAGTTGTGGCCGCTAAATTTTCCTTATGAAACAGTGCCGGTTTCACACTTACCATTGGATCGTTAAAAGGAATGTCCGGCATTGTGCTTTGGTAACTATTATGATCGTTTGGACGGCCAGCGTCTGAAACAAAAAAAATCTCAATAGGTTACGGCAACCGGCTTTGTGAGGCATAGATCGATTTGATTGAGGACCGTACTCAATTTTTCTATTTTTCTGCTCAGCACGGTAATCTTTGTTGTTTAACTCGTCCAGGTGTTAAATCTCAATAAACGCAAACAGATAAGCTCAGTTACCGGAAAATTATACACGATTGCGACGTCAAAGCCGACGTCTTCCGGTACATTCAAGGCTCTACGTTTTTTTTCGCTGTACTTTACTGCACAGTTAACCTTCACCACAGGTGTTTTTTCAGTAAACAAACTTCTCCCGTCCACTGTGTGGTACACTAAAATCGAAGTGCAAAGAGAAAAGAAGACGCGCTATGTTTTCTGGATCTCTTTTCAGATAGCCTCTTCCTGAAAAGACGCTTTCTCGCCCCAATGAAAACCTGTTCTTCCGGTGGGCGATAGGGAGCGCTCGAGGTAAAATTTCACCATGTGTTCCAAAAGAAAATCGGAACGTTGCCACGTGAGATAAGAAAAAGGTTCTCGTTTTGGGCATATGATTTTCTGGATTCACTGATATTACCTGTTTTGTTATCAAAATGGCCCCACGAAAAAAGAGAAGAATAATGGTATAATGGCACATACTTACCTCCGTTTTCATCCTGAGATCGAAGTGACCCTGTCAAGCCAGCTTGTACAGAGTCCATTGACTAATTAGGCACGAAGCCGATAAGCCCCGTTGGTATAATAACCTGCAATTATTCTATAAAGCAGAGAATACGAGCAAGATCAAGGTACGGCGGAGGAGATAAAATGAAATTGTGCCAGGGCTGAGAGACAGGTGGTATAGGACAGCCTGCCCTACCTCTAAGCCTCTCTACACTGACCAATGTTGGGACTGAAAATTGCCAACCGCACACGGTCTACACGCCGTCCCCCGTGGCTGAATGAGAGTGCTGATATTCAGCAAAGGGAGGAGGGGCTGTGTGCCCTGGCAGCAAAAGGCCGCAACCGATTTGCAGGGTCTCACAATCTCTGACAATAAATATTGTCTGACTCAATGAGGATGGGAACATGAACTGAGTTCAAAAGATGTACACAACTTTCCCAGCTGGTTTAATATAATAGAAGTTTAAAATTTTACACTGAAGCTGCTTTAGCTGTCGTTTGCGGGAATAGTCCGGGAAACAGATTGCCTCTCCTGTTCGATTGACTGCCCTCTGCAGGTGGTCGAAGGTTCAGACAGGGAACAAAGTGAGAGGGAGAGGGATGAATGCCCGGGTTGGCGCATTTCAAAAGACTGATGCCCTGCCCATCCCCAGATAAGAAGGTGTTTGTTTCAGTCAGGTAGAAAAGTTCTAATCTTTGCTTAGCATTAGTCAGTCAATAAAAATGGATACTACGCCCAATACAATGGAAACTTACCACGGAAAACGAGCAATGGATCAACAGTAGTTTTCTGGACGGAACGGCGAGAAACACTGATGCTAGACCAGATTACACGTTCAATGATCATTTCTCTACGCCCCTGCTCTGCAGAAGTGAAGATCAAGAGTAGCCTTCTGGTTGAACTGAAGTTTTTGATCCTGTCTGTCTGTAAGAGCGTGACCTTTTGACCTGTCACCGAGGGCCAGGTTGCAGGCGCAACAAACCTGCAAGACGGGTCAAGAATTATCTCAAAACTTCAAACCATCAAAAACTGTTTCTGATTTATTCCCGAAAAAGGGTGTATCCGATTTGCATCGAAAATCGAAATGATGCTGTGATTTCTCGAACTTTGTATCGTTTCTCACGGGTTAAAAGTAGCCATGAGAATGCGCCAATTTCCTGATGGATCAGATTATCCTTCCGTTTGTTGATTTCCACTTGTTCCCAGAATACATTGAACGCGATTGTAGCTTATACTTTAATGGAATAATAAACACGGTGTTTACAAGATATAAATTTGTACATGATGTATGAGACTGATTTGTATGTTCTCGAATGAGAAAAGACTGCCTTTTTCCTTGAAAAAGTCCGTTGCGTGCAAACCGCTGCAGGTGTCGTTTTTATGAATGCGGGGTATTATTACCTCTTCCGCTTTGTCGGTTCTTTTAAATAAAGACCAAACATACCTGGTAGAATGTATGCATCTCCGCGTCGGGTGGGAGAATGCCTGGGCGTGATTAACAAAGAAGCTGTCACCGGAAAGAGATTCCATTGGTCGGGATGTCTCGTCTTCTTTTCCTCCTCCTTCTCCTTCGAGGAGTTACCATTCGACCTTATTTTGCAGTGTCAAGAAAATGTGCCTAAGAGGGAGTGAAGACCTGCTTTCGACAAGATCGCCATTATGTTTTGTGTCTTGATTACATGACTAGTTTACTACACAAGTACTTCCACTAGATTCCCCTCGATATTTAGCGGGAATGTCTAGTGGCTACGTGAACATATGTTCTCAGACGAACACTTGTTTTACAAAAAGGATAATATTACCATGACTTACCGCGAAAAAAAGACTTGTTTGTCCGAAATCAGTGTAGCCAGCTTGGAAGATACTCCATCTTAAGATTATTTGAATATTCATGGGTGCTCCGTTTTTCGGTCCAAAATTGGGTTATATTCAAATGTGAAGTCAGCCAAGCAGCCAGGTTGCCTCTTCAGTCGATAATCAATGTTTGTCTTTTTCAAGTTCCAGTAAAATTAAGGATACACTCCCCCACATTCTTCTCATTACCTTGGATGTCCCCTGGGAAAGTGTAATGTTCATCTAAGAATATTAGATTTAAGCACATCGTTTTCTGAACATAGTTCACTTCCCACATTCGTTGATATCCAAATTGTTCCAGTTGCTGTTTAGGAGATACGCTAATTGGTTACGTGTAGTACTAATGATGAAGAACTCTCGCTCTCTTCCAATGGGCCATTCATCAAAATGCTCTCATTCTCCATTCATAAACATTCTCCAGTCCTTATCCCGATTTGAAGACATTTCCCTTTCTAGATATTCTTTTTTTCAGACAATTGCCATGGTATGAATTCAACCGAATTTATGAACGGTGTGAACCTATTCACACTTATCTGGGGATTGGGACATGCATCAAGTCATATTCCACCAATGGTTGATTGTGGACTGTAAGATACCGTCGCCTACAGATTAATGTATAGTTTCCAGGGATGCTGATTATGACAACATGTCCCAGTTGGTCATGGAACGATTATTTGAAGAAGGTTACAATAAGATGATGGTTCCTTCCAAGAAAAATGCTACAACTGTTACCATTGAATTTGTCATACAGAATATTGCTCACATATCAGAAATATCAGCCAGTTTCACTTTGGATCTACTTTTTAGGTTAATCCCCTCGTGATACATAACCCAATTTTAGTCAAATATGGCACGACGAACGGTTAAGATTTGATCATATTTCTCCATGCCTACAAAATTTAACTTTGGGTTACCAGGTAGGAGGTTCCGTAACCTGTAACGATACTTTTTAGATGGTAGAAAAACTCTGGTCACCTAATGTCTGTTTTGTAAGTTTGCATCGGAATTCAGTAAATGAAATTCAGGTAAATTCAAAGAAAACAGTGATCCACTCCAGTCCAACACCTAACATCTTCCTCATGATTTATCCCAATGGCACAGTATGGGTAAATATCCCATGTGCTAAAAAGATCCATGGGTTTCAGGTGAATTATCGGTTGCAGGTCGAGAGTCCTTGCATTGTTGATTTGCAATTGTTTCCGATGGATGTGATGGTATATTACTCACGTATCCCGCAAAATCCCATTGTTTTTAGTCCTGCGAGCTGGTGATTGAAAGCTATGCCTACAATGCTGCTAAGGTTGCTTTGAATTGGAGAGAATGGAGCCCGGTAATATATTCACTTTAAAATAGCATTTCATTTCTAGGTGTTTTCAATTGCTAAATCAAAACTGGCCGATTTCACACTATATGGCCTTCAATGGACTAAGAATAGTTTTGAATACGCTGCCGGACAATGGGATCAGGTGTGATCAGACGTGACGTCGGTTAATTATTTCAGCTGACTGTCTCTTTGACCTTTTCAAGAGCATATGGTTTTTATTTGTTGCAAATGTACATGCCGACTTATGCCTCCGTGCTGCTATCTTTTGTCTCCTTCTGGATCGATTTAAAAGCTCTTCCAGCTCGGATAACATTAGGAGTTAGCTCATTAATGGCTTTAACATTCCAGGTGAGATACTTAATCCTTCAAAGATTTTATTTTAGTATGGTAATGTGGCGAAAAATCTACCAAAAGTGGGGTATGTTAAATCTATTGATGTCTACATGGTGCTAACAACTGGAACTATTTTTCTAACTATGGTTGAAGTTGCAGTAGTTTGTTATGTGGACAGTGAAGTACAACAGAGGAGAAAGTTGAAAAAGAAAGCAGCTAAACAAGAGAGAATGAGCAGTTTTCGAGAAACTTATAATAATTCAGTGTAAGAACCTCAACAATAACAAATATTCTCTCCAGGAGTAAAAAGAAAAGTCTTCTACATCCCAGCCGTAAAATAAGCAGACAACAACATCAATCCTATGGTACCGTGATGACAAATGATCATGCTCTTACCGAAATCGATGAGAACGAGCATAAAACAACTGTATCAAATGGTCACGCTCCCCTGGCTCAGAGATCAACGGTATTTCCTCATCTTTCTATCTCTCACGACAAATTTCAGCTGGGGATGTTTGAATCACTTCACGCGCTCGCTTCAATGAGTTTGATTCCTGATGATTTGGATGAAGAAGAAGGTTGGACAGCGGAGAGAATTGACAGGTTCTGCAGGTGACAGGCAGCAATCTTCTTGCCATAATTCTATTTCTTCAGAAAATTATTTCCAATAACCTTTGGCCTCTTGAATGTATTATACTGGGCATATTATCTCTACCAAAATTGGGTGGCAAAAGATGCTGCATTGGCAGGAGAAGTCACATTATGACATCTACTACGGGTTACGAATAAACGGTTTAACTTCTACTTCCTGTGATTTTTGATAAGGTCGCATGCACTCGCACTTCGTTTATTCAAGTTGCAAAAGGGATAACGCCGTTCGAACCACAAAGACCAGAGGGAGCACCTAAGGGCCACTCTGGCCAAGTTTTTGAACAAAACAAAGAATTTGGAAACAGTGTTCTCAAGATAAAAATTTATTAAATCTCTGCTTATATACAATCTGCTCACAATTTACTAACTGTTTCTGTTGAGTCTGATTCTAGAGTAGATGATCTCGTCCTCCTAGTCGCTTCATCTTCAGAGTCCGGGTCATATCCTTCGTTATGGAATGGATGTCTGAAGAAACTTTTAAAATGGATAACCCAGCCACATACAGTTCGATGTCTTCCATATCTCCGTCCTGATGATGATCTACTAAAGCTGCTTCTTGCTCATGTGGGATGTCGTATTGCCGCGATCCAATATGATTTGCTCCGGGCGTCGGTGACGTTGGCAAGGAAGTTGCCTCTTCCTCTCCCTAAAAATATCTTCTTCTTATTCAAATTTGACTCTACCTTATATTCCCATGGATTATGTCTCACTTTCTGACCAGCTCTAACTGCAGCCTCAGCGGCTTCCATATCCGCTTTCAATTGTTTTCTGACTTCCATTTGAGCCAATTTGTGGCCTGCAGCTAATCTGAATTCGACTTCCTGGGTGGAGTAAAGAGGCTTACGTACCTGATAAGTGCCCTGGGTAGCTCATTTTCAAGTCGACCATAGTTTGCTTCGACCATTTGGTCCAACAACGCTTTTCCTTTTGTTTCCGGCTGGAGGATAAATCCAAGGACCAACGTGATAGCTAACATTGCTTCTGGGACAACAAAGGCTCCTGCTGGCCAGCTGGATGTCAACAGTGGGCGAATCAGCACAATTCCAATGATTGTTCCAATGTGCCTTAAAATATAAGAATAT
The DNA here is from genome assembly GCA_964036215.1 of Oscheius sp. DF5033. Classification (NCBI taxonomy): domain Eukaryota; kingdom Metazoa; phylum Nematoda; class Chromadorea; order Rhabditida; family Rhabditidae; genus Oscheius; species Oscheius sp. DF5033. The sequence goes on from OZ038413.1 coordinate 6,979,985, forward strand.
TTTAGAGTTTATTGCCAGAGCCAACTTGACAGAGTGTAGACATCCAAAAGCGACGCATCTGACTACCGTAGGATAACGTTGAGTAGTAATCTGGACAATATTTATCCAGAAGATACAATCATTGATCATCGTGGTAATGATAACCAGAATAGTAACAGCTGCAAGCAATTATCACTGCCTCACAGGCTCCTTACCTTTGCTGCCGATGTCATTTCCAAGGCAGACCAATAAAATACACACTCCGAAAAGAATCATTTCCAATAGAACAGATCCAATAAATTGAATCTTTCTTCCAAAAGCTGGGAAAGTGAGATCAAGGAAAATAATGATGAAAGGCGTAAATAAACGGAAGACTCCATCCAGGAATGTGAACATTATGGCAGAATCTAAAATATTCATACTTATACAGTCGTTTTAGTTCAAAAATATGGTCCCTTTGTGCTACTACCCGCCATACGTTGACTTATTGTGCAGGAAAAGGATTAGCCTTTGATAAAATTAAAACGTCACAGAGTTCGGTGCAAACAAGACTCACCATGCATCCCACTAACGGTATAGAGGTAAGTGTTAGACACCAACGCGTATGTCAACATGGATACAATTTGCATAATTGACTGCTTTGCCAATCGGGACGTGCTATAATTCCTATTGTTATACAAAAATTGCTGATTACCTGAACAGGTGATAGAAATTATAAAATCGTCTTTTTTCATCCTTGTGGATTGAAGAAATGTCATGAGTTGTGAATCTTGTCTTGGTATCGTTCCATCTTTCATGAGCAATATCATTTAAGACATCGCAAGCCTTATCCAACTGTCCGTCAGCAATCAACCATCTGGGAGACTCCAAGAAAAGCATAAACGCGATGGTCAGCGGAGAAGAGACAAGATTCAAAAAGACAAAATAGTTTTGCCAATCCTATAACGATTAGATAAATTATGAGTATTTCAACCTTCGTCAAAAACGCGATGAGAGCTTGTACCATGTAAGCAAAAGGCCATTGGAAAGCGTTGGCCATAACTACTCGATATCTATTGTTGGTATATTCCATCATCATTGTCAGGGTTGTTACCTGAATTCAAGTTTACTCGAATTACCACGAAGTTACCTCAATAATTCCGTACAAGAAGCAATTGACAGCTTGTAGAACAGCAAAAGCGATCCAATCCTTTGATGCTGTGCACATTATAGAAGTTATGATAATCAGTAACTGAGCGGCGAAGAACATGGCCTTTCTTCCAAAGAGATCACCCATATGACCACCGAAAACTGATCCAACCAACTACAACAAGTAATTATAAAGAGTTTAATTGCAAAATTACCGCCCCTCCAGCTTGAATAATTTGAATCCATCGAACTTTATCTTTTCTATCGCAAACTAGACGGAAATTAGCCACTACGGAATAGAATTCTGTTGAGTTTTTCTAAAATACGGTAATATTAACATATTGTACAACTTTTTACAATTGCTGTGAAATTGTTTTTACAGACGGTTTGGAGGTAATTACATTTTTCTCCATTGTCATCATCAGTTGGAGCCAGAACTGTTTGTGTTGTACCATCAGGTCGTGTACAAAGCCAATTAGGCTCAATTGTTCCAAGAACATCCATAAATGTTGTGTTTCCTGGAATTTATCCTCTGCTCATATTTCGGGAATATTCCGTATGCTTCATACTTTCGCCTCGCGGCATTTACGCAGTAGGCAGTTATCGCGACAAGATAGGCAGTGCCGGACTCCCGTTTGTCCGGTTGTAAATCAATCTGATACAAGCGAGACTCTTTTCTTTTTTTAGAAAATGTCTGTCGGAATTACTACGAATTCTACAAGAGCAAATATAATAAAAAGCTCACCAGCCCATTCTATCTGTGCGTATAAAATAATAATAAAAGCAAAAATTTGATAAGGACCGAAGGGGTTGATTTTCTGAATGACGGATTAGTAGCAAATGAAGCGAGGATACCTGAAGGACTTCTTCAAAATGAGAATAGAAGACAACATTGGTCTTGTCTTTCCTACGACGATATTGTGGTCGCCTGAAATAAAAAGTACTTTAAAGATCGGCACCGTCTGCTGTTTCCCATTATCGCGCATGCTCTAATTTTATCTCTAAAAGTAGCACCAGTAGCTCTCTAGGCGACGCAACTAATCTTTTGCCACGACCGGCAGCGATTAGAGCACATGTCGTAAGGAAAGACTTTGAATTCCTGTTGTATAAAAAACTAAATAGTTCATTGGCAGCAGATCGATTCCTCAATCGTTAAAATTCCTGATGCTCATCTGCCAAGCTTCGGAAGCGAATATGAACTAGACAAATGAAAGAGACATCGCCAGATTTTTACTACAAGTCTTACAGCATAATTTCTCCAAAAAGGCTGCGCTCTACAAGATGAACCCTCAAATCGAATAGAGAACAGACTTTTAAGCAGGCTGGTTATTAAAACAAAGATTTACGACGGTACAGTCAACCTCCCCTGTAGCAGGACTATAAATCTTGACCCAGGCGCTTATTTTCTACACAATCAGTAGCCAAGTAATTGTTCTAGTTGATAAGAAGAATAATGTCAAATTAACGACTTGCCAATCGTCGGAGTGGCTGTCGGACATGGCAACAGCGGCAGCACTGCTTATCAGCCAAAATAGCACTGCAGTCCCCGGTGCTAAGACGATTCGGGCGCCCCTCCTCCAGCTCAACCCGGGTGAGGGAAATGACCCATGTGGGTTATATTTCCTGTGGGAACCTCTGCCTAGTAAAATTAGAATTTCTGTGGTCTATGCCCCGGGATTTGGTCCATTGTCTACCTGAACCTATCCATCACTTGAACACACTTTACACGCTTGGCTGTTGACCCTAGCAGCTGTCAGCGATGTTTCGATTTTTCTAGACGTAATTTTAGAACACCGAAGTATGCTTTCAAAAACATTTGCAGTCTAAGAAAAATCCATTTTACACAAAGATCAAAGGGAGAAGACATTGGACTCGATACCATCAACCAATCCTCTTCAAAATCATTCGGGCGTATTATAAATAACGTATTGATATTACGGTAGTCTACGTCGGAAGTACAGTGAACTACATATGACGTGATGGTTGAGAAGGATGCATGGAAAGAGGCTGGGGAGTAGACGGAATTATAGTGAGTCAGTGTGCAAATGGGCGTCTGTGACAGTTTTAGTGAGGGAAAGGAATTTGCAAAAGAATTTAAAATCTCGAGAATTGAAAAAATCTTAAATAGGAATTTCAAGCAGTTTCCCGAAATTCGTGGAAATACCAGCCTAATTACAGTAATTAAAATATTAGAAAATTTTTTGAAATTTGCATGTTGTACTTTGTAGGATTAGACTAAAAGCCACGATGCAGCTGATAAGACAACTACAGTATACGGAAAAACCACTGGGAATGAGGAAACAATTTAAACTGCGTAAAACTGACCACATGGTGGACGAAGGGCAAACAGAAGACGATCAGAAAAACGTCCTACTGCTTCGTCGTCGTTGTTACCAAGCCTTATCGAGGGAGAGAATCAATGTGAAGCTCGTAAAGATAGATGAGCGACACACTCCTTTCGTCAGGCGTCTAGCTTAATTCCGCTTTACCATCACCTTGCCAACAGTTGGTCGCTCCAGGTAGAAATATAACAATTTTAAAAATTTTCATTTGACCCGATCAGCTTAAAAAATATGCACAATAAGCAATGGTTTTCTTAAGAATTATGCTCGTCATAAAACACCACGTCGGAAACGCTTCTGGGTCTGTGGGATGGGTATTTTGGCATCTCTCAAGGCTACCAGACTGGCCAGGCTTGAGGCGAATGTTGACTGTTTTTCTTTAGACTCGTGGGCACTGTGTTGAGGCTTGAGAATCTGCAAAACTTCTTATTACGTTTATTATTTTTTAAAATTACCTGGAAAGAGCACAAAAGATTTTCATCTACGTTCATAATCGCGCCAGCATTGTCGAATTCACCACAATAATTAGGAGCTGAGAAAACTGTGACTAATCCTCGTCTGCCGAAAAACTCGTAACCATCTTCGACTACCTGAATTTTTTTCAATGTAGCTGACCCGTTCGATGAACTACCTGGTGTCCTCTAACTACAATATCGAGATCCATTTTTTGTAAGAATTGTGTAAGCACATCTACTCCGAATACATAAGACACTCCGCGTTCATTGGGCGCCCAGCCAACCACACTTGGATCAGGGTCTGACCACAGAATATCACAGAGAAGTCCTAAATTTTTGGATTATGTTGGGCATAGAGTGTACTAACCAGTCTCCTGGACGTCACAAGGACGCTGGATCCGCTTCAACTGGTCTAGGGATCGAAGAGTGGGTGAGAGACCACCATGGCAGCAGAAAATCTTGTTATCAATGAGAGCAGCCACTGGCATACAGTTGAAGACATCTTGGAACGTTTTCCATAATTTCACGCTGTACCTTCGTTTACCTAAACCACGCTTTTGATTTTGAGTACTTCCCGTGTGTGAAGAGCGGTCAAACACTCCAGATACGTGGGCTTAGCAAGCGTTGTATCTATATCCCCCGCATGAGCAAAGTCTACATCTTTTGTCCCGGTCCCCAGTACATAGAACGGTAACTACTATGCTCTTTTTTCATTGTCAATTGGTGCCGATTCAAGCTTTTTCTGTTTGTGAACATCCCCTGCTTAGAGGGTCGGGAGCTCTTGTCGCCGACGTCATTCACGTAAGAAGAAGCACAATGGCAAAACAATACTAGCCGTTGTGGTGGTACAGTGTTTGCCGTGGTTTCTTCCTAGTAAAAAGTGTACACACACACATTTCCTCTCTGACAGCAATTATGCTCGACTGGACTTGAAAACTTCCTTAAACAATGGCTGCAACACTAGCGTCAGCATCTATTCTAGGGCTTTGCGCGTGCCAGACAAAAAAATTGAAGTCCTTGTCTGTGAATGCTTCCCCCGCGCAGTGAGGAAGTTCTCAGCCTGCAAGCTATCCGTAGCCCCCGCGACAGCTTCGTAAGCAGTAAATTAAAAATGCACTCACATTCGTCATAGAATCCATAAATTCTGTTCAAATTGGCTACTTCGTGATTTCCTCGAAGGAGGAAGAAATTATGTGGGTACTTGATCTTATAACAGAGAAGAAGAACGATGGTCTGAAAAAAAAAGACATAATGTGCAACCCTCAAAACAAGGAAGTCCCTGGCTGGTACTTAATCAGAGGCAAAGGGTTGTTCGCATCCCGCATAGCAATTTATTTGAACTCGATGCAGATGTTCTCCAATCAGTTTTAGATCGCTCTCGAACATTTGCCGCAGGGTAAACCAATAACTCAAAGCTTGCGGTGGTTTCATTTTTTATCGCGAGTAGACCAGACATCAGATGAGAGTGTGTAAAACAAAACAGAAGAGGTGCACCACCTCTTGACCAACCTCAATGCTCTTCGGTCCTCTGTCGACGTAGTCTCCTAAGAAAAGGTAGTTGCTGTCCGGAGGAAATCCGCTGAGACCAAATAATCGCAGTAAATCGGAGAATTGACCATGAATATCACCTGTAAAAACGATGGATTTTATTGATACTAGTAGCCCTGACACGGACCGGTGGTATCGCCTACGCATTATTCATATAGGTCAAAGGATTTTTCAGACGTCATGTTTTGCATGCATGCATAATACGGAAAACAGCACGAAAACCGCATCATGGGTCAAAAATGTTATCAGTAAAAGGACCCTTTGATTCATACGGGTTGGGGACGTCATAACCGGCTGATAAGGTTATGATCTGTAATGGCATTGGTTCTGTGATAGCCTTGTCGTGGACAAAGGTCGAAATCATGCCCATACCTGCAATTTTTAGAGGTGGTTCCAATTCTAGAAGCATAGGTTGATGGAGGAATATCTGCCGGGCAAGTACGCATACCATTCGGATCTCATTCTCTGTGATGTCAATTCCCTTTTGCCATGGTTTAACCTAAAAATGGAAAGTATTTCCTGTCCTGACTGTTTACGGATCCAGTTAATTTGAATAATTGCTGGCCACTTACCTGTACTAATGTATTTATTATTCGAGTAAGGTCGAGATCTCCATAATGCACCGATTTACGTCTGAGCGAAGTCATTACTGAAAGAAAAACATTCCTATTTGACCAATGAAAAAGAAACAAGAAAAAAGAAAAAAAAAGAATAGTGACGAGTCTCTAGTATCGACGGACAGAAGGTCTGAAACCATTAAGCCCGTTGATGGATCAAAATAGTGATAACGTAAGCTCATGCAGAATGGGGGCGTTAACGTCTTAAAAAATGTATGATAGGAAAAATAGTAGCCGGCTGGCTGATACGGCGGTTGAATGAAAAAAGTTGAGGGAGTCCCCCAAGAGTCAAGGGCGGAACGAGAATGAATGAGGACAGAAGGTAAACTGGCGAATGGACCACCACGGGGGGTAGGATTCACCACGGCGGCTAGTGAATGGATCACTGTCTGGAAAATGCGAGAGTGCAAAGGGAGAACAAAACAAAATACTAACAGGGAGGAAGAACTAAAACACGGCTGCTGTTTACGTATCACATGAGGTTAAGTTGTGTTTTTTTTGCGTGAAAAACTAGAAAAATTAAGACAGGTCCAGATATAATTCTGATGTTTACTGACACATTTCATGCGCCATTAAAATCTCTGAGGTGGCTAGTAGCCTCGACGACCAGGAAGAAGATATTTATGTCTATACATTGGGAAAAACTAATCCCTTTTGATGGTTGTTGTTGGCAATCTTCAAGGACGGAAGAAGAAGAGGAAGGATGACATCATTATTCACAACAGAAGTTCTTATATCAAAACAATTGCCCGAAGGGGCTCCTCCGAACCGTTTACCAAGTAAATAATTGCCCAAAGATCATAAATTTTTAAGAAGTTTGTGGTCGATCATAGACTAACTTTTTTCTTGCTCTTTTTCCACCTCAAAACGTTGTGAATTAGGAAGGTGATCGACCAAATCCCGAGCATATCCCCGGCTGCAACTTTCAGTGTTTGCCCAAGCAAGAGGGAGAGAAGAGCATCGTTTTTTTTCTAGTTTACGTCAAGCGTTTGGAGTGACCTAAAGGCGGAAAGGGATGCATCCCTCGCCCGTTAACTTTTGTTCCTCAAGAGAGACCCAATTTATCATGGCTAACTTTTTCCTAGAGTATGAGCGTGTCCGAGGCGTTTGATTATTCCCTCGAGGGACAAAAACAAGAGAAAAGAATAAGACTGATTAAAATCTGATATGGAATTTGTTCAATTTAAGAGATCAACAGGTGGATTAAGTTATGGCCAGCTGGAATGGGCCTGGGCGGGGGTGAAAGTGATGAGATTATTTGACAGTAATCAAATGTAAAAGGACAAAAAAATATTGACAAAGCTGTCCCCCCATTTAACTCAAATGACAAAATAGAAAATGGAGAGGAAGACACACACACATGATGAAGCGTCGGAATGTATTGCTCACTCCTGCAGAAGTAACGTTTCCGGGGAGAGAAAGACATTTTTTGACGACTACCTTCCGCGTCGCTGGCACATGGACCAAACACCAAAAATTCAGAGACATAGAAAGAGAAAAACTGAAACTTGTGCTGTGAAAATTGGATTACCTTCCCTGTCATGTGGTCCAGGATCTAAAAAAGTAGGAAGTGGAACAGCTGGTAGCCCAGAGTCCATGGAAATTGTAACATCAATGTGGGTGTCATGTACAACAGGGAATTTACAATATGGCGGGTATTTGTATATGCACATGTTTTTGAGCAAATGGAGTGGTATCAATGAGAGTCCGACAAATATGATCGGCTGTATGTGTGACGGTCATGCATATGTAGGAGGATAGAGACTGTAATCCTCTCGCCTCATAACAGCCAACCAAGCGGGGGAGGAATGGAATCCATTTGAGTGACCTTAGCGGTATCTCTTATTCAACTGACGTCAATTAAAGGGAAAACGCTAGGAGATGAGAAGGGTAGACAGCTTAGTTAATACACGTCTGAGGGATCAGTTCGGGTTATATTGCAAGCTTGGGCCCTAGTTAGGATCAACAAGACCAATCAGAGCAAATTCAGACATTTTTTGGAGGTCCTGAGATTCTCTTCAACTAGTTTTTGATCGCGTATAAGTGTTATTATGTTCTCCATCTCCTGCCTGCAAAAACAGCATGAATTGCTGGCACTTCTCACTTTTAAGAAGGAATAAAAGTTCGCAAGAGCGGGAGAGAGAGTAGAAGTTATGGATTTGGCCGGGACAACAATGCCTGCTAATCAAAGTCTTATTCTAACAGAAGAGGGCGAAGAGAAGCCTTTTTCGGGCACTTCCGCCGCCATCCATAGAGACTAAAATAACTTTCACTCTGACGCTTTAAATGAAATTGACATAGCTCGGCTCTGGAGAAGTTAATCGGTGGTGCTTTGAGTAAACTAAGGTTATAAAGCCTCTGGAATATTCGACACTTCTCGCATCTCTTGGTCTCTTCTCTCTATTGTGCATTGGTAAGGACTTTGAGACATCAACAAGGTCTTTGAAGCTGTCCGTACCTTTACCTTTTTACCTTTTTTATGCGCTAAGAAAACAAGTCATGCTGTACATTTTCCATTAGTTGAGGAAATTCGACTGATCACATTAAATTATGAACACACAACAAAAGAGAGGAAGGAAGCGACAAGGTCAGAGAATCATTTGGGCAAGTTGACCGAGACTTAATCGAGCAACCTGCAACCGGTCTTGACACCTTATGGAGCAGGGTAATCTTAGACCCCAATGTGCCGTTGATTGTGTGCCGCAAAATGGGCAATTTTTCTAAAAAGAATACAGCCGAAACTGGTCCAATCAACAAAAAGTTTGGGTCGAGAGAGGAAAGAGGGATGGATGGCAGGATAGAAAACCTTTAAACTGCCAAACAATAACACGAAAGAGAGCGATGAATACGCCGTTTGATCAAAAAATTTTCCGCTAGGCCTTTCATCATCGCAATCGTCATGTGAGAAGGAATGGTTGGATTGCTCAGAGGTAGACAGTATGTATTGAAAAGACTGCGAAATATATTAATAAAAAATAAGAAAGGGCGATAAAAAGGACTACGGTAGTCATTGAATTTGTGAATATCTGGCAGACATCTGGCTGTGAAATGTAAAAATGCAGCCGGCGACATTATATTATGGATGCGAAAATGATCTTATTACAGCGTTCCCGAGAGCAGGGTTTCGCTTAGCAATTGGAATGAGAAAAGAGAGGAAAAATGCCGGGAATAGAAGGGGTCATAAAAGCATACAGAATGACCATATTTGCCCGGAGAAGGGTTAGTGGCAAACGAGTCGGTGGTATCAAGAGGCAAGGGGCACAGAACTGGTAGGCTCCGGCGAGAGACCTCCGACCCGGCCCCGGCATACTGGGCGGAGGGATCCGGAAAACGCGCGAGGCACCTACACAAACACAGTTCCTAACACCGCCCCACGTGAACTTCTTTGCCTACGCGGCGAGATCTACGCTCAGAAAAAAACCATAGAATAGGAAGAAGATCCAGAGATATCTTCTCGTCGGCCGGCAGAGGATTCCGGAAACAGCTCACGTCCAGTAGGCGTGACTGGAGGACGCCACGGGAAAGAAGAAGCGCGGAAATCAAACAAATGATTGTCTGATCAATGCGGAGGATTGGTGGAGAAAATTTGCGCCTGTGCCGGAATACCATGAGGATGGGAGAAATAGTCTTGAGGGGGCGGAACAATATCGTCTGCACATACCCTTGTTAAGTAATAAAAAGCTGTCAGATGTCAGGGTTAAAACAGGTTACGTGGGACGTCATCTGGGCAACTGCCAATCAGTATGAAAGCGTTTTGGGCAATTGTACAAAATTTAGATTGCGCGGAGATTACGCAGCGTCAACGGGAGAGACAGCGCCCACTACGCACCCCCTCGTCATTAGGTACAGTCGTACCTAGACCCCCTTGCGAAAGTGAACTAGTGTTCAAGTGGTGTCAATTGCCAGTGGACTGTCTGTGTACACATTGACTTTATATATAACTTCTTTTAGGATCCCGCCCACTTTTGTCACTTATGGCAAAGTGACGACGGAAAAAGGGCAGAGAAAAATGAAACATGCTGTGTAAAGACAATTGCCACTTTGATATTGTGACCTGGGATCAGGAGAATCTCACAGACAGCTGGCAGGGCACATCTATCTAGTCATGGGGAGTCACCATGATACACGGAACAACATTCCAGCAGCGTTAGGAAGATTGGATGACAAGGAAAAGTGACAAGAACGATTTAAACCTCAGCAAAGATCATCTTTGTAACGTGAGGTATCGTCTTTCGAGCTCTTCGCTCTTTTGCAGACCGAATTATTTAAACGAAAAAGTTAAAAGCCCTTGGCTATCCTCTTAGGCTCTCGAGAAGTTAGGTTCCGTTATGAACTCATAAAGATTTTAAAGAATATTCAGACACTTGTGAGGTGAAGTTATCCTCCTAAACGATCACTGTCCCCGCTGAACAGGAATCTATCGCGGATGACCCTTCTGCGGTCCTCTCTTATCTTGAGTACGTATAATTTTGAAGTTGTTCCCCTCTCTCCCAAAACTTCTTTGACAAGAGAGAGACGCCTGCTGTTTTGCCGTTTTTTCAATCTCCCCGTGTTCTCCTCGGCCGACTTCCATTTCCCGAGAGCCAATCCCCACCGCTCCCATAAAATTGGCCATGAACCCAATTAGCTCCAAAAACACCTTTTGAATGTGCTTTGTCGCACGTCTTTCTTCTCTCTCTTTATTATGAAAACCACATATAAACCGACACAATTGTAATATATCGTAATACAAACACGACAGAGACTAAATAATTAGGCCTGGTTGATAGTATTTTTTACAAGGATTTGTAAGAACAAGAAATGAAGAGATACAGCTGGCTAAAGACATGAAAGAGAGATAGAAAAAATACTTTTTGTATATAAGTTAAGAATTTTTCGGGGGAGAAAAGGCATAGACACAGGAGTTGTGTCCTAGCAGAGACGGTGGTAGATAGATGGCGAGAGGCTGACGGATGGTGGTGGTGAATGTGTTTACTTCTTCGCTGTAGGGGCTCGAGCTGCTCCACCGATGACAGGACGACCGCTATTTAATCCCGCATACTGATATTTCGCCTTCTTTTCAGATGGCTTTAGGATCTGCAAAAAACACTGGTCATTATCTAATCTTTAACCGTCTTCCTGTTGTCGTTTGCTTAATTTTTTTAAACCCGCGAATTAGAGGGACAAGTCACGTGTTTGAATGTGCGCGTGTTGCACAGGGAGGACTGTTGCCTGGTGTCAAAACTAGTTCTTTAAAGAAATCCCCCCAGTCTGAACTAAGTAAGCCGAAAAGCGCGGGGGAACAGACTAGTAATCAATTCGGTACACATGGAAGTTTGAATACGCTTGGCCAGAAACTGGTAAGTTTCCAAAGACCTCCGCGGTGTGAACAATGGTGACTGACTAAGTAGAAACTTCGATTTACCTGGAACGAACACATCAGAGTCTCGTCAACGGACATCATTCCTCCAGCATTATCAAATTCTCCACAGTAGTTGGGAGCAGAGAACAGGGTGACCAGCTGTCTCTTGGCAAAGAATTCGTAGCCATCTTCTACGACCTGCAAAAGGGTATTAATTAACTTCATCTTGTCGTTTAGCTCCCCGTCAAAGAGCTATTTTTTCCACTGACACAACTTTCTCGACAGGGCGCTAATTAACTTTTGGATATCCTGTTCCAGGAAGAGCCGCAAATCAAAAATCTCTTTCAAACAAGCCGGCGCTGATGTAATAACACGTGTCAATAGAATGGTCAGGATGTTGACGGAGGGACGTGCGGGAGCCCGTGTGTTACCTGATGAGCACGGCAGATGAGGTCCAAATCATGTCGATTTAAGAATTTTGCTACGACATCTGGGCCGAATGTGAAGGATACACCACGATCGTTTTCTCCCCAGCCGGAGACATCCTTGTCCGGATCAGACCAGAGCAAATCGCAGAGGAGACCTAAAATCGGGCATCTTTTTTGCTAGTTTCTTGACAACGATCCCCGCACAAACCCGATACAGGCCACCCCCTGCCTGTCGCTGCTTGTCGTTTTTACAGTGATACGTCTTTTTGCCACACGTGCTAACCGTTATCAGAACCAATAAATGGGGGTTAAAAAGTTTGCGTACCCGTATCCGGAACATCTGTTGGGCGCATGATCCGCCGAATCTGCTCCATATTCTGTAGATCAGGTGAGAGGCCACCATGACAGCAGAAGATTTTCTCATCAATCAATGCGGCGATAGGGAGACAATTGAAACAATCGGTGAATGTCTTCCACAACTTGATAGAAAATCTACGCTTGCCTGTAAAAAATGATTCAAAAAATTAGGGAAATAACCTACATTCGTCATAAAATCCGTAGATTCTGTTAATTGAAGCACATTCATGGTTACCACGAAGTAGGAAAAAGTTTTCTGGGTACTTTACTTTATAGGCAAGCAGTAGGCAAATGGTCTAAACGAGGCCAATTTAAATAAACGTGGCAATTGTTACCTCCAAGCTTTGTTTTCCTCGATCGACATAGTCGCCCAGAAACAGATAGTTAGCTTCTGGTGGGAATCCTCCGTATTCAAAGAGGCGCAGTAAATCGTTGTACTGGCCGTGGATATCACCTGTAAAAGTTTCATGTTGTTACGTTTCTTCTATCAGCCAGTTTTTCACCATTTCCGGTCATTTAAACCCGTGATATTTGTGTACAGATTTTTGTTCCCCGGGTACAGGTGGTTCACAATTTAATTTGCTCGTCATTAATTGCTTCACGATGCGCTATTGAATTCAGGCCGGTAATGAAATCCCCAAGTTAAACAACATCATGTTTTCGAGGGAAAAGCAAATTATGTATTGGTCTCACAGTGGTTCGATTGTAAAACGTGGCAGCACGGAAAAATAAAAGGGCGGCGTATTCGTTGACGCATTATTAAATGAAAGAAAAAAATATAGCTAACCGCAGATTTTGAGAGGAGCCTCAAGTTCGAGGAGAATCGGTTGAGAGAGGAAGATCTCCCGCGATTTGTGGCACAATTGGCGGATTTCTTGTTCTGTCATTGTGACGGTTTTTCCTGGACGGCATCCTCTGACTAGAAAAAATAGTATTAATATAAAATTACTGTAAGATATACCTTCGAGTAACCGGGTTATTAGGTTATCGACATTGAGCTCGCCATCTCCCGCGGCCATCTCTCGCTTCGCCCAAGGGTAGAAACTAAACGGGCTACCTGGAAACCAATAATTTTATTAGTCACATGGACTGGCGAGAGAGAATTAAACCACAATGATTCATATATTTTTTGTATAGAGAAAAACTGAAATGACAGTGAAATAAGCCCGCGAACGAATCAATGCGTCATCTCTTTCCTAAACTTGTGATGCAGCATTTAGAATAAAAGAAAAACCGGAAAAGGAGTGCGTACTAAAAGGCGCGAGTTGTTGAATTTTCGTCGGTCAGGTGGGACAGCTTCTGTTTACAAGGAAATAATCCCAAACATGTGATGTCTACCTGTAATGCGCAGAAAAAGGAAGGAAATTGAAAGAAGACGAACAATGATTGGAATGAATTATTCGCACCACGACTTGGAACATACCGACAACGCATAAAATTAAAGAGACCGCGTGAGGGAAAGAAGAGATTTCCCATAAAAATAACTTGAATTCACCACACCCGAAACCACACGTGGAAACTAATCCAGTTCGGTTTCGCGAAGGAATAGGAAAGAGTCCATGCACATGCCAATAATATATCCCCAGTTAAATAGTTAATTTAAAGGAAAATATTTATGAAATATAATTTAATTTACTACGATCAGATGCGTAAAAGGATAATTTTGTTTTTCATCATTGGTCATTGCCTAGAACTATATGTGACAAGATAAATAAGCAGAGTTGATTGCATTTGATAAGAAATGCGGTGTTTTTAGCTGGCTTAACATGTTTCGAAGCATGTAACAGTGATAATCGATTCAGAAAAAAGAGCGCACACACAAAATTGATCACTTGAGCAAGTTGGTTGCCTCGCGGATAATAAAAACGAGTCCATTGACTTGCATTCCATTTAAAACAAATAAAAGAATTTATGAAATATTTTATAGATGTTTGAATATTATAAGAAACGCGTATATAATGTGGTGGATGAGAAAACGCTGCGCAAAAGTACAGTCATGCAATAGTAATAGATATAGCGGCGATGATAACGGACAGAAGCGGGTGGATTAACGGCGAAAATCAATAAAGGTCACCCAGATGGATAACATGCTGAACAGGGCGATCGAGTTATTTGCTGACGGGCCGGGCTGCTGGTCCCCCGCCAAATGATCCGCGCCCATTCGCTATGGGACCTCGCCGCCAAACCTTTAAAGGGGGCTGCTGATTATACGGTAACTAGCGGGAAGATGTCAAGTATGTAAGCTCAAACAATCCAGAGAAGTTAATATAATACAAGAATTTGATGCCATTTTGTAGGAAAAAGGCGTAGGAATCGGGAAATTGAAAAATTTCAAAGGAGGAAAAGATTAAATGGCTTAGAATATACTGTATTTTAAGGTAATTAGTAAGTAATCGTAACTACTGCGATTTTTACCGTATAACGGAATTTTCGGTCTATTGTGGACGCCACAATATTCCCGGAGTTTGCCAGAGTATAATTTTATATTGTATTTTTCCCACACAGCACAGGGAAACCGCGCTAGTATTCCCACGGTCAAGTTCTCTTTGATACAACATTCCCAGTTTAAAATAACTGTTCCCACACCTCCTAGTCTATAACCAAATATTATATCTCGACAGACAGAGGTAAGGGGGATCTAATTGGCCGCACATACAACCTAGGTCGTCCACGTGAATACCCCACGCTATGTACTGTGCCGCGCGTCTTTAACGTGCTACACCATGTGGGCAACATATTTTTTGATACATTTTATGGTTGACAAGACGGGAATCCCTGATAACACTAAAATGTAGACATTAATTCATTCACGTGGGCCTCTGGTATAAAAGAGGAGGGATTGCATGAGGCGGCTGTAGATGTCGTCTCTATCCTTGATCTCTCCCTAGACGGGGCAAACAGTCTAGCCGCGTTTTCCCATTTTCCCAGTGGGAAAACATCTATCATTAAGTTTTTCGCTTTATAAATGGCGGTATTTTTAAAAGTCTGCCATGACCTCGTCGTCTCTATCTGATCGTATATCGATTTTCCCGCGTTCTATTGAAATTTGTTTGAATTGAATCATTTTCCAACATGTCTCTTTCTCTGCCGATTCCATTCTTTTCCAAGAAAAAGATTCCCGCGTGCCACTTTTTCTATGGAACATTCGCAACATCCTTACAGTGTAACATATAAAAGAGCTGGTTGCCCGAAATCAAAGACGAGGTCAAACATCCATTTTAAAATTAACATTAGATCCAACTTACCATGTTCACCAGTGGCTTTAGGTGACAAGACGGGTAGAAACGGCCCAGAGGGGAGAAAGGCTGTCAGACTACTTTTTCGGAATGTCGTCTCAGTTGGCGATCGAATAGCAATAGTTGGCAGAAGTTTTTGAATACTTAGCTTTCTTACGGGCCTTGTTGACAGTCGTCTAGCTACGAGAATCTGTTTCTTATCATCAGTCTCTTCAATTCCTGCTTCCTTCGCCTGAGTTGCAAGAAACTCGGACAATGACAACTTCCTTCTTGCTAATGGCCTTCCTTTTGTCTCTTCCTCTTCTGATTCACTGTCATCTATCATTTGCGGCTCCCCAGTGGCTTCTTTCCTTCCTTCTGCTAACAAAACCTTCGGGCTGATCATTGCATTAACCATCGGATTCCGTTGTGTAGACAAGAATTCCGCCAATGTCATGTCATTGCTAGCTGATTTTCTTGAAATTGACGTGATAAATGACTGCAGAGTTATTTTCTGTTGACTGTCTTGACCACTTAATGAGGATCGGCGAAAAACAGGGAGACTGATCTTTTTCCATCCACTGACTGTTTTGACTTTTGAAAGAGCTCGGGGATTAGCGTCTTCCCCATTGAGGAATTCATTCCACGTCAAGGCGCCTTCTTCGTCTGTTGACTCTTCTTCATTAGATTTAGAAATAGAAATAAAATTGACTTTCTTTTCCATAGAAAAGGGAGGCGAAATAAGTTCAGCTCCCCATAGTTTATATTGTTATTTCTGTCATTATCCAATTTTCCTGCAATTTCCTACGGTAAGTCCTGGAAAAAAACAGAGGTCATCCCGTTCAATAGTTTAAAAGGGCGGTTTTTTCCCCAAAATCTTGATTTAAGACAAATTACCAGCCAGCTGTCTTTCCTATCCTGCGGAGAACAGCCATCCGACCGGACGATTCGGGCCCCGCTCCGCCCCTCCTCCCCTTGACCTGTCCAGCCATTTCAGATGGTGGCCTGCCTTCCTGTTTGGCAACACCATGGGCTCATCACCTGATCCGCCCATTGCATTATTCCGTCTGCGGCTGGCAGACAGTCGTACATATCCATGTTCCATGTCAATATTTCTATTTTCTTTGAGATCCTCCCCTTTCCCACACTTTTTCCACCAGTCTATGTCTTACATTTTCAGACGTCGTTATGTTTGAGCGAATTCTTCGTGTTTTCATCTTCCTGATCTATCTTTTTGACACCGTTTTTGCCCGGAAGGAGCAGCATAATAAGGGAATTGGTGAGTTTTAAAATCTGCAAGAGCTTCGTGGTGCAGAGAGAGCGGCTGTTGATCGGTTGTTCCTCTTTCAATGACCTCGTAAAAGAAAAGGACCGGCCTTCAGCCAAAAATAGAGAAATCTCAATTTCAATTCTTTATCAACTTAAACCAAGGACATTATCATTAGCTACAAGTTGAAGTCTTTATCGGGTCATATGAATTTTTCCCGTCGTATCTTTAGCAGTGGTCAAATAAACAAACCTAATCCCGCTTGGTAAGGCTCCACTACGCTCCGTTATAATCTATGAACATGGGGCGCTACTGTAGGACTTGTTGCAGCAGGTGGTAGAGGAACAGGACGACCTTCCAAGGAAACTTATCGAAAGATCTTTGATAAGAGTGCGCGCCTTTTGCAGAAAGTCTTTTAATGATCTCTCAAAATGTGGTCCTATTCCCGCAGACATACGCTTTCAATTAAGAGCATTTGCCAATAGTCAGCAGGGAGTGTTTCCTCGTGTCAAAATAGAGGAAGTGAGGGAAGACTAGACGTCGCGGCAGACATGTGAATTTTGTTTTGAAACTATTTTCACAGACCTGATTTCGCAAACTAAGGGGGACTTTGGGTAGGGTCTAGTATGTTGTTGCGCGAGTCATGAGAATTGTGCCGACATCTCGGGCATGATCATGATCAATCAAAAATTATAAAATGACACGTGAGGAGCTGACTCAGAGATCCTTCTGGAAACACGTGTAGGTTGACATTAATTATAGCCTCTTTGCGGAACCTGTTGATATCCTCGGAGCAGCTAAAAATATCAGCAAATCTTTCGATCATGTGTCAATGGAGACAATATGTCTTGTCCCTTTGCATCCCTGAGTCAGTTCTTCACGTGTTTTTTGCGTATCCACATGTTTTCACGTGAGCAACAAGACCCAGAAGAAAACCATCCGAGATATACTGGGCCAGAATCCTAATCGTTGATTTTCAGATATGCGCAAGATTCGCGCTGATCAGCCCATCAAAATGGAACGATTCGCCATGCCGTCCTAAACAACAGTTCCCAATTACATACCACCTATATTAAACGACGACGACTTCCGGGTGATTTCTACAAGTATTTTTAGCCACACTTATTTTTATACCAACCTGTGGTAATTTGTCATATATTTGGTTTACTAAGTAAACATTAAAATCCCACTGTCTTCTTTTTTTAATTAACATTTATTAAACCGGAGTTTCGAAGATGACAAAGTGAATAAAATCGGGGAAATGTAGGCAAGTAAATACTTTTAGTATTATGGCCATTTCTTTTTCTTGTTACGAAAACAATAATAATAATAGTAATGCATATAATAAAGCAAAGGGGATTTTTTAGTTTTTGAAATATAATTTTGTTACAGCGATTTACAGATATACATGTGCTTTTGTTTATAAAAACTCGTATATGATGAATCTCTCGTATTAATGGGGATGTTGTTTTACCGGGGGATATTTACCCGTGGGGAGATTGTTGTTGTATTGGGGATAAGGCGGAGGATAAGCAAAGTTAGGATGTGTTGGATTAACTATAACCTGTAGCCCGATTCCCGGAGGCGCATTAATTTGAGCAAAAGTTTGAGGCATAGGAACCTGAACGGGACCGTATAAAATTGGTTGTGGGTATGGATTATATGGATAGTTAGGGGGCAGGGGCATGGGCGGATAACCTTGTGGTACGTAATTTAGTTGGTTCATTGGAAGCATAGCAGGCTGTTGCACTTCCTCCTGGACCACCTGAGGGGAGGCCACGTAGAGTTGCATAGCCAGAAGCAGATTTTCACCCTTGTCATGCGCGACTTCCAATTTTGGATCCATTTTAAAGGTCACCAGAGCCTTGTCTAAATTGTTTCTAATTAAAAAAAATAAGAATAACCATACCGCTACACAGAGCAGGAATTTTGAAGGCATACCCGCTTTTCTGGCACATAAAGTGGGTCAAACACTGAGAGCGCCCCTTATCCGTCACCCTGAAAATATAAATTATTTGCAATATTCGTGAAAAAAAACTCACTTCATTTCGGCCAGCAACGTTATGCGCTTGGGAAGGTTCATTTCAACGATGTGAGGATTCTGAAAAGTGTTTCTCGCGTTATTTGGAATTTTTTACCTTCCCCGGAGTCTGAAAGTCCATGCAAGTATATTTAACCGGTTGCACAGCCAAATAAAGACTAGTTGCTTTGTAGAAATTGGGGGTATTGCCGCTTATTTCGAAGAAATGTGGTGGAATTTCAAATTGTACTCGTCCCTGGAAATATTTCATTAAAATAAGAAATTATCAGAAGTACCTGATGCCCAGCTTCAAATTTAACAAAATGAACAGGCGTTGCGGGCTCTTGGAAGAGAACAATATTTTTATAAGCATTCCGAATAAAAGCTCCAACAACGTTGGTCATGGCTCCTAGTCTTTGATCAACATAAGCGGTAGCCTAAAATTATATTATTAATAAATAGAGCCTGATCCTTGCATCATTTTTAACAGTGACATATGGTCCAAGCATCAGATCGGCTCCGGCCCAGTGAAGAATTCGGCAAATTTCAATACCGTTTCTTTGAGCAGCGTAATCCATCGGAGTACAAGATGAAGAATCACGGCGGTTTAGGTTAGAGTTTCCCACTAAAAACGGATACTTATATTAAAGGCACACTTACAGTAAGGGAAGAGTGTGTCGACAATAAAACTGTAGCCACTAATAGCAGCAAAATGGACGCCATTCCGATGGGCAGTATAATCCGTCACATTCAGCCAAGAAGTCACTTTTTCTGCAGGAACTTGCGAGAAGAGGTACTCAATAGTGCTAGAATGCCTTCTTTTAATATAAAATGTCTCGGTTACCGGCATTGTTCCCTATTTTTAGAAGCACATAACAAGTGGAAGACCGTAATACCATTTTGCTTCTCTGGGTAACTCATAATTTTCTAAAATATCATCAAAAACCAGTGCTTTCTAATAGCCTACATTTATAACATTGGCATAACGGAAAGCATTTCCTTCAGGCAACACATCAGGCAGGTCACGCTGTAGGATATCCATAGTCTAAAAATAATTCTAAATCCCAAAAATTCAGCTACCTTTGCCTCGTCATATTCCAAAATAGCCGATAACAATTCTTTCTCGAATTCGGTCAAACTAGCATCACCGTAGGCCTGCTCAATTAGCACGTACTTAGCTTGCCAAATTTCGGCTTGCTCATCTTTCAGTGGCCAATTGAGATCAGTGGATTCTAATTCCATCAACTGAAATATTTAAATTATACCGAAAGTAGTAAAAAAAAACTTTTTCTTCTATTTTGAGGTTTAAGTTGAATTCTTGCTTTCCAACAACATTTGAATAAGTCATGGTGTGATCGTGGATCGGATTTCGTCGATTATGCTCCTAATGATACCCGTTAATTAAATTTTAAAAAATATATCATACCACATCCATTAAACCCGTACCAGCAATACCAGTTCCAACTGAGTACTGAATACCAGCATCATTAAAAACTTCATGAACTTTTGGGTTATACTGAAAGGGCATTTTTTTCTATAAATAAGACAAATATACCTTAGCTGCAAAAATATCTTCCCAATCTTGTTCAGATAATTTCTGTTCGGCAAGAGCTCGACGACTACCAGGTAAATAAAAGATAGGATCAGACGGATCACTACCGAAGCGTTTCGATTTTTCCTAAAACGAATTAGCTCCTTTAAATGGAAAATTCTACCTCTTTATACAGACTGATTTCGAAGTATGAAAAGGCGCCGTGAATTGGAACTCTTTCAACAGGCATTTGAGCGAATTTAAAGGCGGCCACAGAAGGAGCGGCGGCAATTAATGTTCCATTATATATAATTGGCGGTTGAGGAACGATTTGAGGATACTGATGCTGCTCGTTTCTGGGATATGGAACATGCTCATTTTTGGGGTATGGAGCATAATCTTTCCTGGGGTATTGTTTCCAAGCTTTTTGATGTTTTGGTTGATCATGCTTCTTTGCTACTTTAGAGGAGGGAATTCCTGCAGGGACATCTTTGAAATTCTCCTTCTTTTCTCCTTCAGCTTTTCCAGTATTCACAACATTCTCAGTCTTCTGAGGGGCTTGTCGTTCAGCCGGCTCTTCTTTTTTGGTTACAACGGCTAGTTTCTCAACTTTTGACGTTTCTCGAGCCTCGGCCGCCTTGTCACCATTGACAACAGGAGTATGGTTACCGGTCCAAGCATTTTTGACTTCAGTTACTGGCTGATTATTGACATCGCTTAGCGGTTGAGGGACTGGCTTCGGCTGTTCCTGTTCTTTTTGCTTATTCCAAACAGAAATAGTAGCAGGTGGACAAGCAGGTTGTGCAGATTGCTTTTCAGTATTCTGATGAGGTAGAGGAGGGAATTCCTGCTGAGACATCTGTGGAATCGGACCTGCTTTCTTATCGTATTGCTGCTTCTGTTGAGGGACATCGCGGCCTTTCCAAGTACGGGAATAGTATGTCCTTCTGACGGGCTGATTATTATAGCCATGATGTGGATGATGACTGTCATTTACACGAGGGCTTCCACTACCATTTTCTTGAACTACTGGGCTGTTCTTGGAAGCAAGGGACACGTTTTCGGAGCTACCGCTTTCGGCTGTCTTCTTCTTCTTGTTGGTGACTAGAGTGAATTCATTATCCGATGCGGAGGAATACTCTTCATCCGCTGGCAACTGGAGTTCAAGCTGTTCAAGCTTCTTCACAGCTTGGCTGAGGACATTGTTCTCAGTCTTCTGGGCAACTGCCGGCTTTTCCACATGGTTAACCTTCTCAATTTTCTCCACAGGAACCTCCTCTTTTTCTTCCTTGACAACTGAGTTCTCCTTCTTCACTGGAGCCTTCTTCTCCTTTTTCTCAACTTTCTTAGCATTATTTTGCTTCGAATGGCCGGCACTCTTAGAACTTTTTGGGGTCTCGTAATCATCTCCTAAAACAAAAATTGAAAACAAATTTTTTTATATCGCTTACCAAATAATTCCTTATATTTTTCATCTGCCAACTTCTCATCTTGCTTGGCTTTGTCATCATCACCCTGCTTCTTCTTCTTATTCTTCTTTTTCTTTGGATTACCCTGGAAAGTTGTTTTATTAAAATGTGTATAAAATTACGGACCTTGTGCTCATCACCCCCATCAGGAGCCACCGCCTGTGTAGCCAAGACTTCCTGACTAGTTGGTTCACCTTGAGCGGCAGGAGCGGCTGACAGTTCACCATTTTGTTGATCTTCCACTGGTGTCTCGGTAGCTGGCTCAGAAGATGTCACATCAGCACCATTTTCTTGGCTTGGACCATCGCCATTTTCTGAAAAGGCAGCTAAATTCAATCAAAGGGTATTTAAACTAACCAGAAGCTTGCTGCTGCTCCTTTTCCAATTTCTTAGCTAGACGTTTGTCCTGATTTTGTTTCTTTTTCTTTTCAGCCTTATTCTTCTTAGCTTCTTCTTCCTTCTTTTTAGCTTCCTCTTCTTTAGACAGCACCTTAGGTGTCTCTGGCTGAAAATTATTGCAAATTTACGGTAAGCATAAAATATTACTGTTTGGCTACTTCCGGCAACTGGTTCTGGTTCCGGTTCTGGTTCTGGCTGTTCAACTGCTTTAGCGGATGCCTCTTCTTCTTCCTCTTGTTCTGCCTCAGGATTATCAAGGGTCTCTACCGATGAGCTACCAACTCTGGCCATAAAATCGGCCAGTTCCATCTCTGTTTGAGATCTCTCTGGATATTCCTTGCCAAAGTTTGGATCCTCGTAATGGGCTGTACGAATCACGATCGGAGCATCCAAGTCGTCTTCAATCTCCTCAATATATCCACCAATATACCGTCCAGGTGGTCGTGGCTCCTGAGAGTTGTTGTTTGATGTTTCTGGCTTTTTCAAAAATTCTGCAGCAATGAGTAGGAGCTATAATTTTGTTGGGATGAGTAAAAACCAGGGAAGGAATCTAACATTGTCTTCCTCCGAGTCTGAAGTATACTGCGGAGAAGTTTCCAGCGAATGCGGAAGCTGCAAACGTGAAGTTTTGAAAAAGCCAGAAGGTATAAATTTTGTCGCAACTATATGAAAGAATAATCAAGTGGGGAATTATATTGAAAGAAGAGATAATCAATAGCTGGGAGTAAATACATGGTGTTGATCGCAGCGGACTAGTGACCGGTGCCAATGTGAAGCGCAATCGATTAGCTTCGCCTGGCTATGTTTCCAAACGTCAATATGCCTAATGCACTGTGACCGATCAGGCCCCGAAAACAAGGCAAATGTCAATATTGCACCCATCGGGGAAGCTAAGTCGCGTAGCGTGTCAAAAGGAGGACTGTATGTGCTTTTCGCCGAGAACAGTTAGACCATATTATAATTATTTCAATAATGGGTATTAGAAAATATTAGAAATAAATCGTATAGTACAATTTTGTGGATGCGAAGCGAACAGACAATTATGACGCTTAAAAATCAGCGGTGCTGCATAATTGTCACAGGTTAGACTTGGAAGAGATCCAAGTGTGGGCATGTACTGTGAATCATATTCAAAGGGGGGGGGGGGGTTACAAACCGGGCTTCTGTCCCAGATAAGTAATCCGAAAAGGGCAGGTTCATAAGATCATCATAATAGAAATGATGTATTTTCCAAAAAGCGCATCCAATCAATTTCAATATTACTATACGAATGCGAAAAGGTGCGAAAAACTTGGGTTTATTTTTCAATTTTAGTTTTTTAGCCCAAAAATTGATACAGTTTAAACATAATATTTTTGCTTTAGGTTTTTAGTGAATGATGGAACAAAAACTGCCAGCTGACTTGCCGCTGACTAAAAAATCCTGGTTACCCGGTCACATTTTTCTGCATATTGCTCTTGCAGCAATAAAATAACATTTTCCGGCGTCGCCGCAAGCGCAATACGTATGTCCGAGAGCAAAAACGTGACAGATTGTCTGAACACTGAATTAAAGGACTGGCTTATCCATCCTTGGACGAATCTATCCGTTTAAATATGTCTGACTAATATATTCCAATGTCTGGAGGAGGTAGAACTGACCCGTGTAAAAATTTGCAAGCAATTTGCGCCAAACGTGAGAGAAGCTCTGCAGCGGCGAGTAAGCCGCCTTTGATCCTTTTATAAAACGTGGTGTCATATGCGAGAATAATAGCAGATGCGGATAATCTTACATCCAACAATCTGTGATGTCGTCAGCATATGATTCCCAATCGCACTATATAAAACCCAAGCAGGAATAAAAAATATTTGAAAATATAGGTGAAAAAACCAACTGGTTGAAAGCGGTGACTTGGACCTGCCTCGTCCCTGGCCTGTCTTCCTTTCTCTTCCTCCTTCTTCTTATTTTCCTCCTTAATAGCGGCGATTCTAGCCTTTTTCTCAGCTTTCTGCTGAGCCTGCTTCATAGCCTTTCTGTCATCTTTCGTCTCTTGCGAACCGCCGTTCTTCTTAGCTCCAGAATCCTTCTGGCCGCTCATGGCTCCAGGCACACGTAATGGATGGTACTACTGCTTGATATCGCTGTAATCCAAGTACAGATATCTGAAATGAGGATTGTTTTTAACAAGCAGACGTATGTTTTTGTTTACCAAGATGAGGTAGCTGATCAGTAGATCAATCGATAATGCCCAGTTTGGGACAGAGCAGGGCAATCGATATCGCATTTAACGATCATCCTCGCTTTTTACAGAAATTGGCTTTACAAAATTAAGCGCTTTAAAAAAAGTTCCTCCAAATTATAGTGGACAATTACAATTAGTGGATTCTGATGCGCATTCGGGAGAATGCGCCAAAGACGCCTAGGATTACAAAGATCGACCGAATCGGATGCTACAAGGTAATATGCTGTTTTAATAACTTTTGGGTATTTTTTGCAAATACAAATACGACAAAAAACTAAAGACTAATGATGTAATCGCTGTGGGAATAGTGTAAATCCTTTAATAGAGCCCAAAAGAAGCGATAGCTAGAGAAATATACGCTAAATATATTTGAAAAAGTGGCCTACAACTATTTACGTTAAAAATATAGAAAAATAAAAAAGAAAATAGGAGCTAAGGATGACAAATAAAATGATGGAAATTATTTGAACTCAAAGGCGGCACAGCGCACTGGTCACTTCTCTCGGCATCGCGGCGGGACCAATTTTAAAAAGTGTGCGGCAGAAAAGTTCTAGAAGTAAACAAAATTTGAAAATGGGCGAATTTCACAATGTTTCAGAGGGCAAGGTGAGATAGAAGATCAAGAGATGAGGGTCGAAAAATGAAACTGCGGTTAGGGGACAAGCTTTCGAGGAAAATTTGAAGGTGTTTTGCATAATGGCCCAAATCCTTGGGGTATTAATTGGAAAGTAATAAGAAAACAGTCAACCAGGAAGGAGTAACTAGTATTTAAACAGCGAAAACTACCGCCGAATTCGAGGTATGCCCTGTATATAGTGAAAACGAGTTTCAAAGGACACGGTAAATACAAATTGGGCATTAATCGATGCCTGCAACATTGGGCAAGATGCCAATAGTTCATGGCCTTTTGAGGCGAGTTGATATTTGCCCGTTGCCAATCGGCAGAGGGAAGATTATTGTGTGCGTAACTCGGGTATGCTCCCAGACATCTAATAATAATCGTCTTCTTATCATTTCAAATAATTAAAGGGCTGTGCGAATCGTCTATTGAATGAGATCCGTTTTCCCACAAATTGTCTTTATTGTAATCTGACATTTTCCATCGGGGATTGTGATTATGAATGCGTGTTGCTTGAGCTGATAGGGAATGTTATCTACAACTACAAAAAGGTGTAGTTGCAAGGAGAAGCACTTGCCATGCGGTCGGCTCTCCTTTTCCTAGCTGTGATTAGCACAGTAGCTGGGGTAGCTATCCCTATCCGATTGGCGCAGGTTCCTGCTGTTCTTACCTCTCCTGCCCCTCCTACAACATCCCATAAACCTGTGCTAGAACATCCTGAAGTTGTAAGTCCGCTCATTAAACGAGAAATTAGTATTACAGCTCTATTTTATGCACAATGTTTGGGTTACCACTGTCATGGTTGGCACACCAGGAACCAAGTTCAATGTGACCATTGACACGACCACATCCTTCTTGTGGATTCCAGACAAGACATGCACTTCTGAGGGATGCATTGGAAAGCATATGTATGATGCGTAAGAGGGATCGGAGATTTTGCTAATCCGTCTGATATAGGACCGCTTCTAATACCTACCAAAGTACCTTCAACACCTTCAAGACTACCACGATGTTTGGTGCTGTTGATGGAATTATTGGCATCGATACTGTTACTGTCAGTACCACTGATGATTGCAAATATGATTGTCATTTTAGCTGGGAGAGAACTTTAATGGCCCTACAAGTGTTGTAGTTCCCTATGCTACATTTGGAACAGCCACAACTGTTGGAAATGCCCTTCCTCAAGGTGTTGATGGTGTCTTGGGATTGGCTTTCCCCGCATTGGCGCCCAAAGGAGCACAGCCAGTTTTTACTACCGCTATGAATAACGGAGATGTCTTCTCCGGGATATTTGTTCTCTGGCTGGAGGACCAATACGCAACATCTGACAATGGCACCGAAGGAGTTATCTACTATGGAGGTAGCAGACAGTTATAATGGGATACCTCCATTTAGATGTGGATTACCTCCATTGCTTGGTGGATCAGCGCCACATCTACCCCTTGGCTGGAAACAAACAATTCCAGTTCACTACACCTGCTGTCAATGTTGGAAACTATCAATACAAAGCCAGGACGCAAACTATCATCGACTCTACTTCTCGTTACATAGCCGCTCCGGGAGCCTTTGTCGCCAATGTCCTGTACACTCTCGGCCTTCCCAGCAACACTCTTCTTCCTGCAATGGTCCCCTGTGATCTTAAAATCCAAATCGATTTCCTATTCCCTCTTGGAACTGGTAGATTCCCCGCAATGCACATCACTATCCTTTTCAGAGAGCATCACTGAGCTGAACCTTATCTACAAGGAGGCTGACGGAACTTGCCGATTAGCTTTGGTTGAGGTCTGATCTTTTTATCTTCTTCAACGCTTAGGGTCTTAATCATTCTCTGACCTGAACAATAGACTTTAGCCTCCCTTATCTTAAATGTAACAATCTTACAGTCGCCGCTTGATCAAAATGGAGGCAACCAGCAACTCTTCGAATTGGGAATCCCATTCCTGAGGGGACGATGCACCTACTTCGATCTGGGCAACCATCAGATCGGATTCAGCCAGCCTATCACCCATGGTGGACATGATGGCAATTAAATATGTACAATTTACAATAAAGAGTATATTACTTTTGAAGTTGGATTGCGGGGGAAAGGAAAACGTGTTGGATGGGATAATTATGGACAATTACCAGACCTAGAAATTATTAAACAAAGAACTGAACAAATCCAGTCTGTGAGAGAAGATCAACTGTTCGCATAAGATCGACTCCACCCTTCCGGGTCGAGGTTGTGAGCTGACTCCTGCAAAATTCCGACTCAAATTAGAACTCACATGACCTGACCTGATTCCGGGTGCAACCCAGATACAAACTACGACCTGTGACGAATTCTCCAATCGATTCGCAGAATGCCCTAAGGGCGGATGACATTTTTACTAATAAACCTCAGGGAACGTCAGTGATAAGTTATCTTCACCTACAAAAAGACCTTCAAGGGTGTGGCCGGTGTGAATGATGCGCTTTGCACTCTTCCTTCTGATTTTGGCACCAGCCGTATGTGCTTTTACTTTACCCAGGATTAACTTGTTCTCTTGGCTTAGCGGAGAGGATGCAGCTTCCCCAACTGAAGGACCCGTTGTGGTAGGTTCCTGAAGATTATTGTAATCCGTATTAGCTTTCACTTATGGACAACTTGTGGATAACTCCTGTGGGCATTGGCGGAAGTCTCTTCAATGTGGCCATTGACACGACCACTGGGCTTCTTTTCGTTCCTGATATTAATTGTACGAACTGTGACAATGTCAATGACTACTATGATAGTTCCTCTTCCCCGACTTACCACGACACTGGGAGAATGTTCGCAGAGAACAGTTTATTGGGACATGTGGAGGGAAAAGTCGGAAGGGATACGGTCATTGTAAGAAAATCTTCTTAGACAAATTTCCAAATCTTTTTAGCTCGGAGGAGTCAACGCTTCCATGAGAGTAACCATACCTCGCGCTACCTTCGGCCAAGTTGAACATTTCAATAAGCAATTACCCGCTGGAGTCGATGGTATTATTGGTCTTGCAATGCCACCAACTGCTCCTGCCGGCACCGAACCAGTATTAGAAGTAGCTCTTCGCGAACAGGCAGTTGCCAGCGGCATCTTTGTCGTCTGGTTGGAAGATCAGTACGCCACTAGCGACAACGGATCCCATGGTGTGATCTACTACGGAAGTAAGAAACTACTCGAGCAGAAGTATTCGATTTTAGATAATGATGCTCTTCACTGTAAAGTGAATCAGCGTCACATCTATCCTTTGTCAAATGCCCGATATTACCAATTCACAGTGCCATCTGTATCTGTTGGAAATTATCAGTACACAAAACGATCTCAAGCTATAATTGACTCGATGTCTCCATACATTGCTGGACCGCCTCAATTTGTGGATGGTGTCCTGGGACATCTTGGAATCAATTTGAATGCTGCTCTTCCAGCTAAGGTCAATTGCAACCTCCAAGTAGATATGGCATTTAACTTCCAATTAGGAACAGGTATACAGTGACTGCAGCTGAAAGTTATTTATGGTTTAAGAGCACGTCACCCAGCTGAATCTTGTATACAAACAGGCTGACGGGACGTGTAGACTGGGTCTGATTAGGGTCGGTTTTTTTTTCTAACATCATGTATATGAAGTTTAGCCTGCCCATGGAGATCAAGAAATCTTTGAGCTTGGCTATCCCTTTTTGAGAGGAAGATGCACGTTCTTTGACTACCAAAATCACAAAATTGGATTCAGTGATGCCATTACTCATGGTCCAGAACACGCAGAATTATTTGACGATTACGAGTAGATTTTTTCTAATATAAAATAAAACTGTCAAGTATTTGTTTACTACCCATAAAAAACAGAAAAATTCACAGTAAGAACAAAAATGGTTTATTACTCAAAATCGTGCCAATCTAGTACGAATTTCATGTTCTCCTTCGAATGGTGAAGTCTCTTGCCAGAGGCGACGACGCCAAGCAGGTCCATATCCTCCTGTAATTCCGAGTTAGTCATTATTTAGAGGACAAATTACCGTAGAAGCCGATGTTTCGGAATTGAGCTTCAGTCTCAAGAGTAAGGACACAGAGAAGGAATAGCAAAGCGATGATGAAGCGCAACATGACCTGAAGAAATAAGTAGAATAAATTGCGAAGGAAAAGGAGAGAGAATTACTGAACAGGCGGGACTAAGCTGAGCTTTATAAAAGATTTTGCGGGGGGCTGGGCAAACTTCTGCAACGTAAGAGCTTAGAAAAGGAAACGTGAACTTCTTTGCATAATGAGCCGCAGCTGTTTTGGACGCCATTTGACCTTCGAAATGTCCTTGTCGTTTCCTCAAGATATCAAAAATCAGAGAATAGAGGTTAAGATCCTGTTGTGGAGATTTCACCACAATGGCCGTAATTGTATTGAAAAATATTATTCTCCGCCATTTTTCAATAGCCGACCGCCGTTGAGGGGAGAGACCCATATGGACAAAATGAGAGAGAACGAAGTTTCGCTAATTTAGCGAGTCAGGCAAATTAAGAAGGATAAGTTCCGGGGTGCTATCGATGTTGCACTTAGTTAAATAGTGTGGTTTTAGAGCTTTTTCAAGGGCGTGATATCATTGGATAGAGATATTCTTCACTATTTGGATATGAAATAAATTAAAGGCATCAACAGGAACAGTTGCATGGACAAGTTTCCACCACGATAACCATGCGGAAGTGCATTGCTCTCTCATCAAGACGGAAACCGGTCGCAGATATGGGTCAAAGGCTCTCCAAAGTTAAACGAAAGCGATAATTCTATAACTGGTCCTCTCGACGTATTCCTATCCATTACGATTTCATTTAGGTAATCGTACGCCTATGGGGCTATCACGCCTAGCTCTTGGGCTTTTTCTTCTACCATTAAGTAGGTGGTTATTACTTTTATCTTCCTTAGCTTTTTAGACCTATCCGAGGCAGTTGCATGCGTATCGGATTTAGGAATCTGTCTACGGCCTCTCGTTGACACTTGGGAACATATTAGAACTATTGAGAGCCATGCCGGTGACCTAATTTTCCCCGTAATAATCAGATATCGAATTATACCAGCAACACTTTTAGCTGCCGCTGTACAGGAGAAATTCTACTCTTGCGCTTTGTGAACACTATGAGACAATTAGAAGGAAATGTTTCCCAGAAGAGTAAGGAAAAATATTTAAGAAAAGTAATACTGCTCCAGCTGCGGTGGGGCTTCCCCCATGATATCATTTGTTAAACAACAGCTGGGCTATTTTTGCGGCCCATTGCTTCCCCTATACATGAGTAGGTGACAGGTGCTCTCTTTTATTGTCAAAATATTCAGAGAAACACGAATGTTCATATTCGGTATTATTGAGGGAAAGGCAATGTCTGAGACATTTACACGGAATGCCCAATCCTATCGTCGGATCAGGTGAAGAGATCAAAAGAAGTTATAAAAAGTTTCCAGTTCGCTGCAATTCTTTTGTAGACTTCTTCAATTGTATTGAATCTTTTTTGGACAAAAAGTGTGGCCATGAAGCTGTTGTACTATTCGGAGGGGCCTTTAAGTCTTTTGGCTGTAATATGGATACAGGTAGGATAGATATCTAATAGGGGATATTCTTTAAAGGAGCTCAGCTTGAAGAAGATCTCAAATTACTAAACTCCAGTCTGGCTTATACTTTAGATGCACTACCAGGCATGTCCTTTGGCCACATGTTACGGAACAATTTAGAGTACTTTGAGCAAAACAGACCGGCAAACTATTCTGAATTGATAACATCTGCGGAAATGGTGTCTACTACTGCTGCCATGGGCAAAGAGAAAAATAGTATGGAAGAAGTTACTACAAAAATTGTAGAAGAGGAGACTACAGTAGCCGATAGGCCAACGACTGAAAGTAGCGAGCCCACAACGAGCGAAGATCTTATACTAGCGAGATCAGTAACAGGAGATGGCTTTTCGCCCCCTGACCAGAAATTAAATAATTCACTTGAAGAGGGCTCGACAACCTTGAATGACAATGTCCGGATGAGTGAGAAAGGAAATGAGAAAGCGGAGGAGGAAAGCGTGAAGGATGTTGAAATAACGTCAACCGTGGCAGATGATCAGCATGATCTGCCCCCGACTTCGAAGAAAGAGACAACTCTAAATGAAGTGATAATTGTGTCGACCCACGTTCCGGAAGATGATCTTATGACTAATACTACGGAGCAGACAGCCCAGACGGAGGAAACGCCAGTGACGGATGCTCCCTGTTCCCAGGAAGACGAAGATTACGTGACGGCGTGTCATTCTCTGCTCCTCAGGTTGGTATAACGTTAGAATTAATAGTCAAAAATAGACGACTGGCAAAACTGTCGCCAAAGGATTCCACATCACAGTTGCGATTTCCTCTGGCTGGCGTACCTTTGAAGGAAGTTCAGCATTTGTGTAAAAGATACGATGAAGGGAATAAATGTGCAGCTGAACAGCTCAACCGGTGTGAATCACTGCAGGAAGGCGGAAAAACATCTCAAAGAATAATGTGTTTTAGATTTTGAAGCTAATAAATAATCAACTGGAGGCTGTGTGTTTTAGAATTGAGTCTATGCCTAGAGAGTATCAATGCATTCTGGACACATATGAGCAAAACACGGTAAATGGTGACATGTTTTATGCGCTTAAAAATTAATTTAGAAATGTCAGAAACCCATTCAAGGTGTGTTGACTGACGAGCAGGACCCTTGTACTGGACAACAGGACACGTTTGATTGCTTTACGTCAACTTTCACTTGTTCTAAAAATACTCTCATACTTTTGAGAGAAATGATTCGTGGATACGGCTGCAGGGTTGATCTGAAACGTAAGAAATATTCCATTTGATAAATAGACATTGCAGGATGGCTGATACAACCTTCTACTACGACTATTTGGACGACAATTGTCCCAGGTTTTGAAGCATCTTGATGACTAAGAATCTTCAGAAAATCTCACAGAAGCTATTGAAACTCTTCCGAATACAGCTGACAGTGTTGAAAAAGAGCAACTGACCAAGAAAGAAAACAAAAGAAACAAACCTAAAAAGCACCCGGAAATGACCACCGTCGCGCCACCTTTTCTGACGGTAGTCCCAAGTACCGAGGCGCTATCATCTACCGCATCTACTTTCACTACGACAGAACGGGCAACAACTCAAGCTCCTTGGTATGGGACCTGTTCTCCATCAAACAGGAAACTAGCCCGGATGTGCATGGGACCGCTCCTCCGGACTTGGGATGCCTTGGGGAGAAGGAGAATGCCATTGAAGAAGAGCCATTTCCCAATGTATCGATACACCAAAACAGAACTCCTTGAACTTTGCGATGGATATGCCAATTCATTTCTTTGTGCTGGCCATGACACCATTCGTTACTGTTTGAATGATGAGCTTGTTTCCTTTGCGCAAGGTCATTTAGGCTATCAATGCTCGCCACAAAACCTTCGTCGATTCCTAGCGCACTATGACTGTACGTTAAAATACATTTAATCTCACTGATCCATTGCAGGTATCATACAAGTAGAAGAAGGATCTGAGTGTAAGGAGCTAGCAGAAGGAGAAACTTTGCCAAAGAAGACACCAACCTGTAGCAGTCTAGCAATTTATTCGAAGTGTATGGCACCGCTAGTAGAAAAGCAATGTAAAAAAGAAGGAGCAATGGAATTTCTGAGAAGTATCCAGCAATTTGGATGCAAAGACGTCACATTTTAATTGAAAACTACCTCAAAAACTTTTAATAAAACTGTATTATTTAGCAACATGAGGACCAGATGGCTACCCAAAGATTAGTCTAGTCAGCATAGGCAATCCGGACAGTCGAGTTCAAAACGTGCCGTGCTTCAAGTGGCCTGGATTCAGAACCTTATCTCGTAGATAGGGATCGCCGATGCCTTCAAAGTGCGTGTCTGTACGGCCTTACGCATGCCTGCTATTTCTCGAGACCCTAACCAGATCTTGGTTTGACTTGTCTCTCTACACCTTCCCCTTTCTGTTTCCTGTCTGCAATCTTGCAGTACTTGAGTAGTTGCGGAGGAAACAGGCGACAACTGATTCTATCGGTCTGCGGTTTCAGTTGATCGGACAATATTTTGATCTTTACTTGTGATTCTCACAAGACAATAGCCATAAAGGTTGTTTGCTCCTATCAATTATAAAAAAACAATTCTTGAAAACCGCTACCATCTTGATATTGCATCACTATGACATCTCCATTGACCATACTTTTTGAAACCATATATTGACGGGCCAAGATTTTACCGTTTTGACGGATGACCTTCCCTCTCTTCCTTTCGCTTGACCGACCAAAAGACATACCAGTTTATGCAGGAGGGGGAGACCTCCTCGGCGACGCCATTCATACGTCATCTCTTTCGTTTCCTGAATTTAAACTATTAAACAGGTCTCCGAAAAACAAAATTCTCCCCCATCTATGTTCACGAAACGTCTATTCCTCGTTTGTTCATAAAATCGGTCAAAAGCATTCCATCGATCACTTGTACTTTATTCTTCATTCTGTTAGTTGTCATGTTTAAATAATCTAACTGTCAATACATTTATAGAACGGGTGTGTCAACTACGATCTCACATGGGCCTGGTCAGTTTTACCTTGATCGCTGGTGCGATCTCCTATATTTGCTATTTTCTCTACTCCAAGGTAGTGCTTCGTTTTCTCTTTTATTCAAATTTTCTAGGCAAAATATATTTATGAGAAGTTGACAGTCTTTCAAGGCCCAGCAGCCATTCCAGTTGTTGGCAATCTGCATCAATTTCACTTTGCTCCAGAAGAATTTTTCGAACAAGCACAGGGGCTATCCTATCTACTTCGTGATGGCGAGCACAGAATATGTCGAGTATGGCTTGGTGGACTTCCCTTTGTGCTTTTATATGGAGCCGAAGAGTGCGAGGCTATTCTCGGGAGCAATAAAATGCTCCATAAGCCGTTTCACTACAGTTTTTTGGGTCCTTGGATAGGCGAAGGTCTGCTTATTAGCAAGCCGGACAAATGGAGACCAAGAAGAAAACTTTTGACTCCTACTTTCCATTATGATATACTGAAAGATTTTGTTGATGTAAGTCTTTCCCAACTCTTTAAATTTTATCAAATTCCAGGTATACAACAAACATGCTAAAATTCTTACCAAAAAGTTTACCAATTTCGCTGATGACAAGGAGTTTCATGAAATATTTCATACAAGTAAGTTATTGATCGATAGAGAAATATTCTGCCTTTAGTTTCCTACTGCACACTTGATGTAATTTGTGAAGCAGCTCTTGGCATCAGTGCTGATTGTCAGTCAAAGCCAAACAACCCTTATTTGGACGCCGTATTCAAGTATTTTCCTCTACCAACCCTTTATTTTCCCATTTTTAGAATGAAATATATCATGCATCAACGCATGGTCCGTCCCTATTATTATCCCAATTTCATTTTCTACTGGTTTGGTGCTGGCCGAGAAATGGATAAATGTGTCAAAGTGTTACATGATTTCACGTGGACAGCTATTGCCGATCGTAAGGCTAAGGCCGACGCAGCTGGTGGCGTAGAAAAACTTCTGGCCCAAGAGACATCCGAAGGTATCTGCTGTTTCAACATAATTGGAAAATTTCGCTCAGGGCGCAGACGAATGGCCTTCTTAGATCTGATGCTTGATATGCACGCGAAAGGGGATCTGGACATGGAAGGAATTCAAGAAGAAGTGGACACCTTTACATTTGAGGTATGGGAAATCCATTTCCATGAAAAATTTGCCCATCAGGCCCATGACACCACATCAGCTTCGATTAACTGGTTCCTCCATTTGATGGGAGCCAATCCAGAAGTCCAATCAAAGGTTCACAAGGAAATTGATGACGTCTTAGGCGAAGATGACCGACCCATAACATATGAGGATTTGGGTCGCTTTAAATACTTAGAAGCGTGTATAAAAGAGACGCTAAGACTTTATCCCTCCGTGCCGCTAATTGCTCGACAAACAGTCGAAGACATAAACATTAGTTAGTGGTTCAAAAATGAATTTTAAGACAAAGACTTTTAGAAGGAGCTACCCTGCCAGCCGGAACAGGCGTTGTCATGATTGCTTCCATGGTTCATAAGGATCCTCGTTATTGGCCAGATCCGGAAGTCTTCCGACCGGAGCGATTTATTGATGGTGAGATCAAGCACCCTTACGCCTATATTCCATTCTCCGCCGGTAGTAGGAATTGCATTGGTTTGTTGTATAAAGATTTGAGGGGCGCATTCATTCATTTTAGGGCAACGATTCGCAATAATGGAAGAAAAAGTCGTCCTCTCAACAATTCTACGCAGATTACGAGTGGAAGCAAAGTTGAGAACAGATCAAATGCGGGTAGCTGCTGAGTTAATTATTCGACCTATGTATGGAAATCATATCCGGTTTCATCATCGAAATTTTGGAGAATATTAAAAAAACAAAAAAACTATACAAGACGATGATCTTCTCTCTTGTCACAAATGGGTATCTCAAAACATATTTATCCTGTCAAACAATAAAGCTTTTACTCTTCTTTTAGATCTTCTTCGTCCTTTGTTATCGTCTCGTCCATTTGTAGGTCTTCTGCTTTCAATGCAGGAAATAAGTGTCGATTTTTGTAGTAGAGAAAAAGTGCCGTCATTGTAATACAAGGCAAAACGACAAAGGCCAGCATAGACATTATCACAGACTGAAAATAAGCAGTCAATGGGAAGAAAGAAGGCCGCGGAGAGACAAGGTTTTAAAATAAGTAGCATTTAAAAACCAAGAAGACTAATCTGCGCTACCCGCAGTCGACTTACATAAGATGCTGCGGGGGGTGCGTGTCGTTTATAGTTATTAATTCCTGGAGAGATCTTTAATATTGAACTGCTAAGAACAAGTCTAGTCCACCTATTAAAGAAGCGCCTGACGACTAAAGAGACCTCGCTAAGTATGGAAAGAATCTAAGGGAATACGATTAAGTCAGGGGCAATTGGGGGC
Source organism: Oscheius sp. DF5033 (assembly GCA_964036215.1). Classification (NCBI taxonomy): domain Eukaryota; kingdom Metazoa; phylum Nematoda; class Chromadorea; order Rhabditida; family Rhabditidae; genus Oscheius; species Oscheius sp. DF5033. Next base: position 7,015,871 of record OZ038413.1, read on the forward strand.
AGATTCTGTGGATAAAGTTTATTATTCTCAGACAGAATATAGCTATCAGGTGACACAATTTCCTATCAAAAGAGATTTAATGAAGACGAGTCAAATAAAGTAGAATATTGCTTGATATAAATATATAATCTTCTACTAATGATTTGTTTTTCAATGTGTCTTTTTCATATCCTTAAAAACATCCGAACTGATGATCATCAGCCATTTCTTCATCGCGAAAACACCTCGTTAGATATTCACTTATTCCCACTGCTCTAACTAATTTTTTTCTACGGCATAATTATTTGCGATACCCGATGACTTCTTCTCAAAGTATGTTCACACCTAAGTTCATTCTATGCTCTTATTTAGGTGCCACATCTGCGAGAATAATTGTATTATTTTAGCGGCAGCTAGGGCGGAGCTTAGGATCGATGCAAGCAACGCCATTCGGCTTCTCTCCCACTCCCGAAATGGCAGGAACCGCTGACGCTGCTGTGAGTTTCTTTTATCTACTAAGGATGTTGGGTACATAATGACTTCTAATTGGTACTAGTAGAAGTCCAAGGATTACGGTAGATCTACTATGGAAAATGTTATACAGAGGCTTACCTTACCGGCAGCAGGGTAGGTAATGAAAGATTTTTGAAATCATAACACTTCGAGCCGACATTCTGACGTCTGCGATGCCATTTTTATTTGGTGCGCGAGCTCTGGTCACGTTTCCATAGTTATAAAAGCCGGTACGAAGCAGTCTGCTCTCATGTGCACTGGGTCAATGACCAGAAAAACCTGTGTACTTCGCAACATTTCGTTATTTTATCAAAGACGGCGCTCTCCATATGTGCTTGAGTTTCCAATAAGTGCTCGTCGATTTGCATTTGTTTTCTGCTGGTTCCCCCTTAGAGGGCCGAGTGTGTGCTAGCATCGATCTTCTTACACGCTCGGCTCTGCGTGGAATTACCCTCGTAGATTTTCTGTTTCCGGCCCATGGTGTGTCGGGACATTTTGGCCAGTTACATATTGAAAAGAGGAGTTCATAAACAGAATTTGCGGTGAACTTTCCTACGCATTATGGCAGCGAGTAATTGACTCTTTTTGTGTCATTTGAGTCCAAGCTGTCAGAATACATGACCACCTGCCAGAAATATCTATGAGGTCTGGGAGTAGGTATCGGGTGAGCTAGAAGGCATCTCATTCAACATGTACACACACTTGCTGCAAATTGTCCCCAGCCACGCAATTTCCATTCCAATGAGTTGTTTTGCAGAAGAATGCTCTCAACTCTATCTTCGACAAGACAAAGGATGTTCTATCTACCGCTGGTTAGTTTTTACATTTTCGATGGATACAGATTTCTAGCTGAGACAACCAAGGGTTATGCCAATCAAGCCCAACAGGCTATAGGAAAGATCATTCCAGCTGCTGCTCCAGCTGAAGGACAGGTACAATCGTCTTGTGTAGAAGTTGAGATCTGAAACTTTTAGACTTCCACTGGTGTTCCAGCTGATGCTACTGGCATTGCTCCAGCAGCTCCTGGCAGCGTTCCCCCACAGTGATCTCCATTTCTTTCCGATTTTTTTGCGTGAATATGTAGCCCTCTATAGTATTTTTGGTCTCCTAACATTTGTCTCCTTTTATGATCTCCAATAATGAAATTTCTATCCTTTCTATAGGCCGAAATCCAGGGGATCTCCCTGGTCTCAGACGTTCAAATGGTGTAGAACTATGATAAGAGGAGGATTATCCTGGGATAGATTATCCCCCGCGGACCAAGGATAGTCCAAATCGGGCTCTCTTCTCAATTTGGAGATTGCTATATAGGACTTTTGTCCTCATTAAAATAAGTCTTCTGAAGAAAACAAACGTGATATGGACTAGATTCAATCAACCTTATTACTGCTTTATATAGGTAATTACTTTGCCCATTGTCATTTGTTCGCGGTGTCTATGCTCAAAATAATTCAGGGGTCTTTTTTGCACCGAATGGCTGAAGACACTCATAAAATATTGGCTTCTTCTGAATATTACTCCTGATGTGCAAGCACATTGTTCCCAGCACACAAAAAATATTTATTAAATAGACATATAACAAAAGTAAGGTAGAAGGAATACCCCGGGAATAGTAATAAACATATGACTCACAGACTCATTTTTAACTTGGCAACTTGGTATGTTTGGTAACAAAACTAGATAGGCACAGGAAGAGATCACAATGGTTAGGATACGGTAACCGAGAAAAGTATCTACCGGTTAAACCAGAATAAGGATAGGGAAAACTGTCCCGGCAGTTCTAATAAAGGCAATTAGGCACACTCTGTCACTTCGCTAACAACCTCCTCGCAAATGAGCTTTTTCGGCTGCTTAGCTTTTCGTCTGGAAGAACTCCCACCACAGGGGGCACATCCATTAACCGACGAAACTGACAATGTTGGTGAATTTGAATGAGTAGAGTTATTCGAATTGGCACCCAAACTGGCCTGAATTTTAAAATATTATGACGTAGAGTGAATTGTAACCACCTCTTGGTCGTTATTCTCAGATACGTCAGTGCTTCCGCTCGGGAGCACTAGCGACAATGGAACCTGGACAGAGACCTGGAAAAAAAGGAAAATGGGTTGTCTGGAGGGAAAGCTGCAATATACTTCCTCATCTACTTGCCTCGCCGTCGATTTCATCCCTAGTCGGCGTGGCATTTTCCTGTAGTCTCCGTCCACCGCCGCTGAGTCGACTGCGATCCGGATCAGTTTCATTCAATGATCTATAAACGTTATGATTAGTCACAAAAGGTGACATTCATACCGCAATTTTTGCTCATTCTTCCGCCATTCTCTGATGGAACTTTCGGCCACGTTGTATTCTCGTCCTGCAGCACGATTACCATTGTTTTTAGCGAAATCAATGATCTCCAATTTCTCATCGATTGAGTACTGCTGGAAATAAACCATTTTCTTGAGGCTATTCTTATCGATTAAAGTCGTCTTTGTTGACTTAATAGAAAGGATTTTATAGCTACCATTCACGACGATCAATGCTTACTTTTAACATTCTGCTTACTTTAAGAGTCCTTGTAGGAAAATCTGACAAATCGCCGCTGTTCTTTCTCTTTCGGCTCTTCTTCTTATCACCCATTGCGGATGGACGGAGGCTCCACTCTGAAAAAAAATACAGTAATCCTCTCAAAACTGTCGAAACTATGGGGTTAGGAAATTGGTAAACAAGATAAAAACCTGAGTAGGCTCCGCCAGATGAGGACAGGGAGAAGTGCATGGAAGAGGGGATTCGAGACTGCAGGCACTGGGGGCAGCGCTTTACAACGGAATCATTCCCCGAAGGTGCGCAAGCCTCATGTGATGAAGCCGCGCGCCTGTCGAGCATGCTTTTTGGCTGGACCACAACAAGGCACAGGGGCCCCAACTGCAAAACAAGTCCCTGACATTTGCTGTTGGCTGTGGTGGGTACTAAAGATAGGGCTTGGCACAACAAGAATAAACAACAGATGAATAGGTGATTATGGCTTCATTAGGAATGGAACATGGATCAGATGTTCTTCACCTTTTTCCCAAATGGCAGCTTTTTTAAAGAAATATGGATGCTCTTTAATTTCTCTCTCATAGTTTAAAGCAACTTTTTTAGTCTTGCCATTACAACATGCGCGGCTAGGTTCGAGACTGCTCGTCTTGAAATCGACTATGAGAATTTGTCACTGGTATTATTGGCCTCAAGCGCGATAAGATCTTTCGCAGCAACAAACTGGTGAGAATGTCCCGTCGTCACCGCGCATCTCAGACAGCAGCATACGGTAGTGCGCGCAGTGTTTACCTAAACGTCGCCATCTTCTGCTATTCTACAGTATCTTAGCCAAACTTTAACACATGCCAACGTATAGTAGCTGCTCTCATTCTCGAAGTTAATGTTTTGACTGGCGTGTGCCGTCGGGCATAATGGCCTCACAGCTGCGCGGAGAGATCAATCGATGTTTCGCGCAGGCCTCTGATATCAGGAGAAAGACACGTCAAATGCTGAGCACTTTACGTACAAACACGGGAAAATGCATAGGCCCCCGGAGGGTGGCGGTGACTGTCGCGCAATGGAAGAGAAATTGCCACGGGTGGTGATAGCGCGAGAGAGGGAACAACATTGCAGAAGGAAAGCAGACAAGAATGGTAACGAAAGACTCTCCTAGACATAATAGGAGTTGTGCAAAAGAACAAAATCCACAGGAACACAATCTGCACGATTTTATCAAAATGGAACGGAAATAAAGGAAGTTTCTGCGCGGAGTGAGAGCCATCTGCCATCGTTTACATGAGAACGTCAGGATGCTTTTCAGTGAGCCATAGCGTAATCATAACTATCTGACAAATTGACTGAAAATAGACCAATTTTTACCTCCTAGTAGTAAAGGCTTAATTAAGAACACTCTATTTTTCCACATTGCACATGTTTGCGGCTCCAGCAGCCGCTCTTCCCAATGCATGTAGTTATCCCCCAGTAGAAAACAAGCATACGAATTAGTAAAGCCGTTTTCTTTTAGTGGAACAATAATTTGTAATCAGGCAAAAAGCCATTTTATCAAAATAACTTCTGGCGTTCTTTTTGTCGTCTATTATTGAAAAAAGACCGTGTTCATTTTTAGAAAAGGCTATTGTTTTTCTATTACACCATGTGAATTAAAAAGAGATTGCTTTGCGGGTGGTAGTGCTTGTGGTGGTGGCTGATAATTTCGTGATTATTATCGGATAGAGCAGACTAAATTGTTGCCGCTTTGCTAGGTAACGGAGAGAGGGCAGGCGCGCGGGGCGCCTGACTCTGCTGATAAGCAACGGCTCAAAGAAATAAATTCTTCGTCGACGGTGATTCAACGTCGCTTCTATGAGGAGAGAAAAGTTGCGCATGCTATTCCCGGACTATGGTATAAGGACGAAACGTATGGGGAAATGTCGCGGGGAAAAGGGCACAGCGAAACAATAGAATTGTGGCAGCATACTTTCTAGCTATATAAAATTGTTACACAGTTATTGCGAACTATCGGATAGGATGACTGTGCAGGTTGGTTTCCTCTCCACAACATACTATGGAGCAGAACCTTTGTTGAACGACTCGTTATCGATTCTGCCTGTATACAATGCGGGGTGCGCGGGCTGATATGACACGTAGCATCCCAGCGTCCGAGCACCTAATGCGGACTTCTGCCCACGCAGTTGATACACATCCGGGGATAATTCAAAAGAGATCTTGTTGTAACATAGAAATTGCCAAAATAGCCGATCAATGATAGGAGGAGAAGAAGAAGGAAACCGCGAGCTAATTACTGTAATAGGCGTTGAGGACAAGGCAAAGATGTCCTGATACAAAAGATGTTGCACAGGACTGTGCGCCTGGTTACAATGAGTTGAATCATTGTTCGCCATGCGCGGATGCGATGCTTTTACGGGCTAGAAAAACTCGCAAGCTGTAAAATGGAGGGAAAGCTTTTTCCATGGAGGGGGGGGGGGGGGGGGGGCATAAATATTTTTCTATCTTTGTGAGACCATTGATCGAATGGGTGTTAGGTGGCTGCGCGAGCAACTGATATCACCTGCGCGTCGATGACACAAACGGAATTTATGCTTTTGAGGCAAAGGGAAGACACTTTGCAAAGTACAGGCGCATGTTCTGCGATGACCACTAAGTGCAAAAGTATTGTCCATCATCCCGGAACAAGTTGCTACCTTTTGCGTAAATAAGCAAGATAGCGTTAATGAAGAGTCTTTTTGGTCAGCAATCCCAATTTTAATCAGCCATGCGCATTGAATGTTTATGCGCGGCTATGTTTCCTAGGCGTGCTGTTGGTGGTCATAGGCATTGGGGATGGCAAAAATATTCTCCATTTATTAGTTTTTGACAAGTCAGCTACTCGCGAATCTTGTCAGCAGTTTTCTTGAACAGAGGCTTTTAACACACGAGCTAGCATAAAGTGTTTTCTACCTGAATCAGCCCGATCGTACAGAGATTAAAGCTGACAACTAGGAAGAGGATGAAGGGCTACTCTCTCACCCGCGCGGCAAACGAAGCTGCCAACAGGAGAGAGGATTAAGAATAACGAAATGCGGGAAAGTGTTGCCCCGAACTGGCTAAAATTCGGAGTAGTCGTTCCCACGCGCATTTTGCTGCTAATATACGTATTTTGGACGAGAAGGGACAGCCGTGTTTATATGCAAAAGGGAGAGAATCCTGCATCTCCAGAAGGAAGAATCCCAAACAACCGCAGGGGACTACAATAATCAGAAGACTGAAACAGTTGTGAAGCCGCTCACCTCTCTGAGTTGTTTATGCGCACACGGCAGGGGCGGTGCGCTTGCTGTCGTCGCAGAACATGCAGCTCCAGCTTTGTTCCGTATGGGCAAACCCAAAACATGGAAAGACGCCTGGCAGTGCATTCTAGAAGTAAATAGAAATCTAATTAAAGGCAGAGAGAACCATTGTAGTTGATTCTGTCGCTGTATACTACGAATAATCCGCTTGACTCATACTAGTTGTGGTCATGAATTTCATTAAAACAGTAGTCCAGTCTCGAACTTTCCCATATTTATGCATGCTTTTACCTATCGCCGACGTCATCTTTCCGACTGCCAAATGTGCTACCCCATCTCCGGCATTTTGCTGTATTGCCAACACGTGCGCCACACAGCACTTCAATTTTCAGAGATGATTCAAAGACACTGGAGGAGACGACTGCCAACAAAATGGAATAAAATCAACGAGTAAGTCTATTATATTTTTTTCTGTCTTTCAAATGACGAATTTGTAATTGAACGTTCGGTTATACGTGCACCTGCTGGTGTGAGCATAAGAATGGATTGCAGCCAGTATTTGCTCTTCTAACCGTTAGCGGGGGAGATGTACGCCAAAAGGAAGCGTTTCAAACCATTCTAAATGTGTGGGAAGGTGGGAAATATAGGAAAATGGGCCCAATAATGTTTTCCCATCATGGGAACAAAACCTTTACCAAAGTACAAATTCTACACAAATTCCTGTCAAATCTAGCAGACAATGATGCCACCATATTTAAAAAATTGGGCACATACAAAAATTTCAACAAAAAATGGGATACCGCGTACCGTTCGAAGATCATTTTTAATTTGCTATGCTGACTCCCACGGTGCAGTTATATTCCTTATCAAGCCGCCGGCAACGTCGCCCTTCTATGGCCGCAACCATCCCTACACGCCTTGTTAATGGTCTTCCCGCGATTAAAATCGGAAGTTCTAAGGTATAGATAATCATTTTTCTTAAATTGATTTAGGAAGAACGTCTGAAAATATTAACATCACATGTAAAACTTTATGCAGATCCGCGAGGTCATATAATATATTGGATTCATGATATCACTACGGCTACTATTCTAGAGGTGACTGTATCAATGACTGTAATTTTACTCGTATTTACAGACTTCTAGGATTAAAACATTCTTATATGTACAGGATATAACTGATGTAAGATATGGGCAGGCTGCAATGAAATATGTGGTAAGGGGGCTCTAACAACCTGACTGTCCATTCAGCCAGAGTCACTGAGACCGTCTGCTAGTGCTGGAGATGTTTTTACAATCGTCACCAACGTAGATTCCGCACATCCTGTATTTACAACGTTTATTTTATTAAATACAGTAACCGAAGAAGTTAAAATTATGGGAGATGAGCTCTTCACCTTCGCCTACAAGACAAGGAGAGCCCACCACGGACTATTATACCATGTGGAGAAAAGAATGACCCCCTTGATTTATCTAACAAGAAGTCAAAAAGGACAAGCAACACAGATTACATTTGAACAGTAATTGATTTTAATAGAGGAATCCTGTTGTTTAGATTCGCAAGGCATATGCTCCCAACTCGACATAGTGTTGAACAGAAACCATTGACTTCACAATTGGCAAGAATCTTCAGAGTGAGTTGACAAGCACAAGCACTGCACGTTACACTCTTTTCACTTTTAAGGTCCTGAACAGTTGGCGAGAAAGACAATATCGGTCAGAAAGTCTTAAAGCCATTTATAAGGAAAGTATTTGCATTGACAGTGATCAAATTTGCCAATTCACTTGTATTCCCACTTTTGACGACTTTGATCACTGTCAAATTTTTTAGTAATTGCACTGCACCTAGCATTTACATGTCCCTTGTAGATAGCCACCTTTTTAGGGAGGTTTCATCCCGATTGAACACCTTACTGACACTTCAAAACTGATTGATCTCATGCTAAAAACAGCTATGGGTGAAGGAGCCAAAGATCTTTGGAATCTCTTCGAAGAAGTTGCCGGTGGATCGAAGAACATACCACGGGAAACTTTTATCCGTTTCCTGAATCAGATACAAGGAGCTCCAAGGAAAAATGAAAAGATATTTCCTCCCGTAAATAATGCTATTCTGGATAAGAGTTTGAAGAATTTGGGGTACATAGACGGTAATCAGGTGACTAGGGAGGTTAATCCAGGCTATTTCAGTTGAGGTGATATCTTTTAAGATGTTTGTCCATGTGCTTTGGAGCGACTGGATGGCCGATACAAGTGATCTTGCCTATCAGTTGAGAGAAGCCAGTATGGACAAGCCTCTAACTCATTATCTCATTAACTCGTCGCACAATACGTACTGCACAGGTTGGCGTAACCATCAAAAATATTAAAAATTTATCACAGGGTTACAACTGAAACGACCGTCCATGTTCCAAGGTACGTCGCAACATCGAGATGCTAAAGCTGATGCAGAAATGTATCGTCAAGTATTCTGTACAAAAATTGTACCATAAGGAGATTCAGATTCTCCTATCAGGATGCAGATGTGTGGAACTTGACTGCTGGAATGGAGAAAAAGGTGAACCTATGGTCACACACGGTCCAACTGCTCTCATGAGGATGAATGAAATTCCTCTTCGTTCCTGTTGCATAGCAATAGCTGAAGCCGCATTCAAGACATCTCCTTATCCTGTTCTGGTTTCTGTAGAAAATCATCTCAGCATGAGCCAGCAACAAAAAATGGTACAAATGTTTCGTGAAATATTCGGGGAGCACCTTCTGACTGATCCGCTGTCTACCCACCCTTTGGTTGAAGGACAAGAACCTCCGTCTCCTACAGATCTCATGTATAAAATTGTCATAAAAGCAAAGAAAGGAAAGAGAAAAGATCTGGAAATGGCGCGGCAGCAGAGTTTAGGATCTATTGCTGAACGTAAGTGGATTTATTTTACAATATCAGGAATTTCAGCTGGTGATCCGATGATATCCAGCTGGTACCATGGTCGGAATCTTAGTGTCAGTTCTGATGCTGGCTCTCCATTGACACCAGAACAAAGGCTACGACTGGTGAGTATCTGACATCACTGTTTTTGCATTACAAAAGTTCAGAACTCTGTCTCAGTCAGTGTAGGGTCATTTGACCTAGACGACGACAACATGACGGAGGAGAAGAGAGATGCCCTTGTAAGCAGCACTCTGACCCAATTATTTTTAAACTACCATCATAGGCCCTCCTCCATAGTCTGGGGGATGACGTGAAACAGCGACAAATGGTCCCTATGCGGGAAGAGGAAGCATCCTTAGCTCTCAGTAATATAGTGAATTATTTAGAAACTGAAAGGCCTCCAAAAGATTGGGGAATCCGTAAGTGTTGAAATCTTCACAGCTTATCGCCATAATTTCAGAGGATAATCGCTATTACGTTATGTGCTCACTGAATGAGGAAGATGCCACTCGTCTATATACAAATAAGTCAGAAACCCGGAAGGCTATACGTTACAACTGTCGTAAAATGTCGCGGGTCTACCCGAGTAATTGGAGGATAGCATCGGATAATTTTGACCCAATGGTCAGTTTTCATTACACGATGTGGAATGTCTAATTGTCACTTTGTAGAAAGCCTGGCTAATCGGAGCCCAGATGGCAGCTCTCAATTTTCAAACTAATTGTCCAAAAATGTTACTGAATCATGCTTTATTCGAATTGAATGGCGGTGTCGGGTAATCTCCTCATTGTATCTGAATCATTTCCTAGGTATGTCTTAAAATCCAAAGTGTTGCGTGACCATACACTGGAATTCGACCCCCATGCATCTAAAAATCGTGTAAATCAAATGATACCAGCCAAATTACGGTGTCGAATAATTAGTGGCCACTTCCTCAGTTCTGCCTGTACCGACCAGACGGATTTACTAAATGCCAGTGTTACTGTACTGGTGACAGATTTGGATAAGAAGGTGGCATACAGTACGCGCCCTTCTACGGAGCATATCCTCTACACAAAATTTTCCATGGAACAAATGACATTTTCCAAATTAATGCTATCAGAAATGTGCTTTGTTCACATAATTGTAGAAAGAAAAGTTGGCATGGATATGGTACCCTTTGCTTACAGGATTCTGCCCCTGGATTACATCAACAACGGCAAGCTTTTAGGAACAAATTTTAGCAGGCTGAGTGTTTTTAGGCTATCGATACGTAATACTGCGAACCCCGGGCAATCAAAATCTCGGGCCAGCATGTATTTTTGCCCATTTCGAGGTGACCCACGACATGCCATCTCATCATATGCTAAGAGCTGACCTAGCCGATCCATTTGCGCAGGATAAGAAGAATGAGGCAATCCGACGTGCACTGGCAGATCCATTAAATGTCGTTTTACCAGTACCTGAGGAAGAGAATGAGACGACGAGTTGGGAAAAGAAGAAAGATATTATGAGACGAGAGACGAAGCTACAACTGGCGGATAAAGGAGAATCTTCCAAACCATCAAAATTTCCAGGAGTTCGGTAAGTGTAGTTCTTCTTTAAATGAACATAAAATTATTTAGGAATTTTTTAAACAAGCTTTCAAAGACCACAATGTGAACGTCTTGATTATACAAAAAAATACGATCTATAAAACGTGATGAACACAATGGACTCTCTTCATTTGTAACAAAGAATAAGTCAGGGTTTGTACATGGTTGACAAACTAAGCACATGGCACATATGTGGTACAACAATTCATTCCTGTGATGACTACTTCCGCCTGCCGAATGAGAGAATGCTTCGATCAAATTCATCCCGTTTTCCAAACGACATCATATCTCTGTCGAACTGAAAAGTATTCTCTTAGGCTCCCTTTGAAAAGAAAACAAATCCCATTTAGGGTATCAAATAACCGCGTTTTGTCCTTCTTTTTATAAAACGCGGAAAATTGCAATTTTGGCTATTGGATAAATAGTGCTAACCACGCAAATAGTATACTTCCCAGCCTGGGGATATTTATCTTACTTTAAATGAGCTTACCTCATCGGCCCTCTTTCCGAAACTCATGAAATCTCTTCCATATGCTGCTCGTTTGCCAAATGACAACATAGTACGGTCAAACTATAAGACTCCTTTAAATGAAAGTGTACAGTAAAATTACCTCTCCACTTCTTTTGCCAAAAGATATGAGATCTCTGTTGAAATTACCTCCTCTTTTACCAAAATGTAGCATATCACGAGAGAAATCCCGTTTTTCATTACCATCTAGAAAATTTAGATAAAATGGTTATTATGTAAAAACAATACAGTATTGGGCAGCAACGGCAACAGCAAGAACACAGAGCAACACGGGTTTCATCTTGTCTGTGTATTAGGGGGTACCTAAAACGTATTGTTGTCCTGGGCACGTAGAAAATGGGAAAGCAATGAATTTCATGGAATGAACAATAGTTTTGGATGACAAGGATGATCCGTATTAAAAAATTATAGAGAGAAGGATATTTTCTCTTCTGCATCAAAAATTATAAAGAGTCGGGGGTGGGATTACAAATCAGGCGAGAATCTGGTGGGTTCTTTTCACATTGAAGAGAAGAAATTATACGAGGAAACTGAAAGTTCACGTCAGATGTATTAATCCCCTGGATTTAGGCAACAATAGAATGTTTTTAATATTACGCAACTGTCTGAGTTTGTGGTTAAATTAAGAATTACATGGGGATGCGACAACAAGAATAAGGAACTGGGTACAGTGACGGCAGTATTTTCAGGACAAATTGGTAAAAATTAACGTAGTGAACTCGGCGTCAGGTTATTAAATGAGATTGACCAACTTCCACGTGAAGGGAAGACTATGGCTTCCAAAAACATTGCTCGCCCACGGAGGAACATGATTGAATCATGTTTTGGTCCCTGATACAAGGAAGCATTCCTTTAAAGAGAAGCAGTATATACATACCGTGCGTAGACTGAGTAGTCCGACAAATCCGGGTGTCTTGAATTTCGGAAAACGGATACCAAAAAGGGTGGGCAGTCCGAACGTCGTAGAGATTAGGAGCCCCGCCTTGTGGTTGATGATTAAGTGCATATTACCTATTCTGATCAAGCCCCATGTGAAAAGAGAAAAGTAAGAAAGACAACACCAAGCCAAAAACTTTAGATGACTGGACTTGGCCACACTTGTGAAGTATTCATAACTCAACACGTTGAAACAATGATCGAAACGGGCTCTTCCCGCCGATTACCCAATGGGGGGAGGGTGTACAATTACGCTCCAAAAAAATTTAGGACGTACATGGTCAGTGAAAGCTCAGAGATCCTACGAGAATCCATTAGAAATGACAGAAGAAGAACAAAGTGAAACGTAAGACATTGAAGGGTCCAGCCTAAATAGACGTCGACTAATGGGGTACAGACTACTTTAAGAATCATTAAAAGGAGCTGTAAAACTTGGCCATGACATGGTTATAAAATAAAGGAAGTAGCTGCTGGATATGACCACCACAAAAAAATTCGTCATTTATCTATTAGCTCTAGACCCTCTTAATTCTTGAGGGTGTCAAAAGATAAACAGCCCCGATTTGTCCAAAACAAATTGGTTTAATTGGAAGATAGAGAGTTCAGTTTATAAGGATACTCCCACACAGGAAAAGAATAAGAATAGACTCGCGGAAACTTGGATCAAGTGGATCTAACACTTAATAGGGTTGTGTTCCTCTCCCATGTGAATGGGGGACTTGGGCTAGGCGAATTAATTGATTAACACTAAAACACAGAATTGCCTACTGTCATCAGGAGGATTTTCAAAAAAAAAGCATAAAAAGGTAGAGAGAAAAAAAGTTAGAATATCAGAGAGCAGCCAAACAAGAACATAAATCAGCAAGAGTTTACAGGGCGCAAAAAGGGTCAACAGCGGTGATAATCACACCCAGGGGAATCTCGAAAGTCTCTTTATTTAAAGATCTAGAAGAGAGACGAGAAGGAATGTAAATGACAACTAGGAAGTCATCGTGGAGGGGTCATGAAACATTTTGCGACAGTTCGAAATGTTTATAATGACGTTAGTGGGAGATTCTGTTTTGCTAACGGCCGTCATAAAGGGGTCATTGGGGGCGCAGTAAGCACCGCCTGCGGGAACTCATCCTTCTGGTCCTCACCGATATTGAGACCACCCCCGCATATCTGAGATTTTCCCAGAATTATTTGAGATTAACTGTGTCCCGTCTCGTGATTTAAGTTTGCCGTCTAGTGAACATTTTACAGCTAAAGCCAGCCAAAGAACAAATCGAAAAAAGAGTAGATGTCAGTTTAAGCAGGAACCCAAGGTGATGAGAAAATAAGCCAGAAAATGCTCATTCTACCGGGTTAACTTCTATAAAGAGGTTTACGGTAGCTGCAGGAATTATTGGGCGGTACGTAGGTAAAATATAATAGGCTAAAAAATAAAATTGCGGAGGAGGAAATTCTCAAAATTGATTATAATTTAGGAAAAACAGGAAATTAACCCTTTAACTCACAGCAGCTCTACCCAGGAGCTGCGTACTCATTGGAATACAAATCGCCGTGGGATAAGATTTTACGAGTAACGTGGACGCGAGAGAAGATGAGAGTAGTGGGAAAATTTGGAACGATCACGTCATTTCTTTGGTCATTTCAAAAGTCACTCATGTGTCTGTTTTTAAAAGAAAAACGAAGCTCCCAGAGGCTTTACGGAGAAACAAGATACTAAAGTAGGTACGGCTCATTTAAAGGAAGATATGCAACGACAGCAAAACAAGATATTACTCGTCACTAGTACAGTATAAGGGACACAGAGAGAAAATAATATGCCATTTGAGAGAATATTCTGATATTTCGAATGCTTGAATGCGCATCTGACAGATTGATGTAGGCAGAGGATTTTATCTTTACGGAGATGTGTTGTCAATCCAGGTTTAGATGGGCTTAGTCTCACTTAAAGGGAACAAATTGCAGATTTACAATATGTTGGAATTGAGACCCGGGCAAAACGCGGACTATGAATAAGTGACAAGTGTTCTGAAGGCTTGTCAACTGCGAGAGCTTTAAAGTCTTTGACCTTGTCTACAAGTGGAGGCGCGAGAAGATAACTACGGGAAGTTTAAGAGAGACCTCCTTGAAGAATATTAAATTGAAGAGGTCAAGTTGCGTAATTTGAGAACTAATATAAGACGACTATTGTGTGGCAGAATATATACTAAGGAAGATCATAGAGGGCGTGAGAAGATGACCACCTACACCATCCGATCTCTCTTTAAATTGAAGGAGTCAACCCGCGTGATGGTTTTTGCATATGACGGGACCAGTGATTGAGAGAGAGCACTTGATGACCCGTTTGGACAGGAAATCACGTAGTGCATAAATGTCATGTAAATTTTTATTTTACGGAGAGTTGTTGTATACAACCAAAAATAGGTGGCCCCGACGGCGGGAAGTTATGACGAATACTCTGCTATTCAGCTTGAAATAAAGTCATCTTTACCCAAAGATAGGTAGAGTTGTGGTCCGGGATATCGAAAGTACTCACACTGATGAAATATTCCTGACGTGAGAAACAAAATGAAATAAGAGAAGACTATCCGGACAGGAAAGGTGGCCTTGCAAAACATACAGCAAGGCTGGAATAGGGAATATTTCATCTTTGAACTGAGTCATCAAATAACATCAAGTGGATCAATCTGGACAATTGTGACTGATGGAGGGACTATGGGGGATTTTCCTTATTTAGAAAATAAAATAGCCGACTGGTAGCTAAAAAAGAAAAGGATGATGACAACGCGCCACCCACGTTGTGTCTCGTACCAGGTGTCTTTGTTTCTAAGAACGAGCATTCTTTTCCTGAATTGTGAAACACTCAGCTTTGCAGAATATCCATTTTAAATACTACAATCTAATGTGCAACTCCTACCTAAGTGACATTATAATCTTTTGTGATGTTCGTTGAAATGGATAAATTTGATTGGGATATGCTGTAGAAACCTTTTGTTCTACATGAACTAGTTCAAGAATAACAACGATAACAGCAGATTTTTGACCAGTCGAACTATAGATCTCTTCACTTCATGGATGTGGATCAGTCCATCTTAGGCTGCGCTACCAGTCAAACAGACATAGAAGTGCACCTTTCAGCCATTTCTCAAGGGTTAGTTTGCTAAAAAAAGAGCTAATAAAAAAATTATCAAATTATATTTTTCTCAGGATTTTTTACGATCTTATTTTGATGACCCTTGGTTATCAGGATTTTATTGACTCTAGTATTATTTTCTTATCCCCTAAATTTTGTTTATTGCAAATTTATTGAGCAGTCACTTTCAAGCTAAATGATAGCGTGTGTGAGCCTCTTGAACTACAAATTCGTTAATGAAACGGTCAAGAAACTCTGAAAATGCCAGAATCTTCTATTTCAAGAAATTCCAAGAAATATGCAACATTATTTGTTAGAAGAATACATGACTCCCTTTCAAAAAATTCAGTGAAAGTCTCATGATTAAGCAATTGTTAACAAATCCTTTATGACACCTCTAAACTGCACAAGATTAACATTGTTGTAAACGGGAACACTTCATTCTGGAGCATTGCCGGAGGCAGAGACAACGACTATTCATAAGCAAAAGGCGAACATCGGATAGCTAGATCAGGAGATCACTTTCTGTAAGCGTCGTTGTTGCCCTGAAGGAACTCCCAAAGGTTGCTGGACCTCTTATGGAAATATGGAGATTCGTAGTAGCTTGCAGGATAAGCTGGTCCCCAAGATCCACTGAAGGCTCGTCCACCACCACGACGTTCTAGTCGCTGTCTAAAAATAAGCTACAATTAAATTAGAACAGTTGGTTGTACCCTCTAACTGGATAGTCGTTCCAAGCTCCAAAGAAAGCTCGGCCACCTCCTCTCTTTTCATAGAGATAGTAAGGTTGCACGTCTAAAATTACCAGTTTTTAATTTGATGAAAGATGCTGATACCGCTAAGTCGTTTATTTCCAGAGCCACCGAATCCAAAGAACGGCCGAGCTCCGCCACGTTTTTGTGGTTCGCTAAAACAAAAATATAAGGGATTACAATTATTGTGTTCCTTGACACGCTTGACCGACCAAAAATGCTGCATATCCGCGCAAAGTTCAGAATTTTGACGTTGTTCGTTAGGTTTGGAGAGGATCAAGAAGCAAATTCTGCTAGTATTCAGACACAAATACTTAAAGAAAAACTCTTGTTCTTGTGTTTTTTTCCACATTTTGCCTTTGGCTGGCAGTTAAAAATATGCAAAATTCCCCCGAGAGGCATTTATTAGAAAGACGATTGGCTACGTGCTATCACAAGATGGACCTCCAGGGTACTGAAAGAACTAAATCCAATTTCCGAAAACTCTATTTAGCCTTCTCGTACTCTAGATTATATTTAAATTGGATCAGGGTCCATGAAAGGTAGAAAGACTTACTCGATGCGGTCTGGCTGCACTTCACAAAGAGCGTAGCCTGAAAAATTGCTATACATAAATGGATATAATTTATGTAGACGAGGAAGAATTCGTTGTTTGCGTGTATCTATGTGATGTTTGTTCGGTTTGTATCTCGTCGAGTGTTCCTATCTCTTTAAGTTGCGTCGTCCGCTCTCCGGAAGAAGTTGTGACGCAGTTCGAAACATTCAATTTCGGCCTCTGCTGTGCAAAAAATCTCAGATAACGGAACTTTTTGTTAAGTCTGCAACCCTTCGCGGCAGTTCCTCAGAAATGTACAAAAGTCACATCTTACCTAGACACAATAATGCGATGAATGCCGCGAATATAGTTGATTGAACTTGCCCTGCCATAGTCTGTACCCTGAAAACTGAAGAGGTTTCGAAATTGTGGCAAAAAAAACAAAAATAGACAACACCTAAGAGAGTTCATAAGAATGGAAACGAGGGTATGGCGGGTCGATGTCACCGACAGGTCTCTGGAGAGCCGTCCACATTATCGCGGTGACGTCACCAAGACGACCATGACTATGATTCTGCCAACACCCCCTTGAGACAACAGTCAAGTAGCCTTTTCTGTGAGGGTGAAAGAACATAAATACTCCCAGAGCGGCAATATGATGAGAGAATCAGATGGACATGATCGGTGGCGAAAGTGTATGCGCTTTGGGAATTCCAGAGCAGCTAAAGAAAGTGTGGAACCCCTCAATTGGAAGAGAAGGAACCAATCTTGGAAGTGATGAGATTCAATTTGGGGTTACGAGGTGGCAGCTGTAAAGCGGAACATGGGGTTTTCGAGAAACAGAAAGATCTGGATTGGGAATGGGAATTCTTAAAGAAGGACACTAGCACTGTAGTGCATCTATTTTGAGAAGCGAAAGTCACTTTAAAGAAGATAAAGTGACCCTAGCGGAGCATCTTTGACTACTACAAGCAGACATTGAAGGATTTATTTACCACAAAGGATGTCATAAACAGAACTTTGTCTATTTTTGTCTATAGTGACAACAGCAACTCTCAGAAATAGGAGGAGTACTAAGGAAATTGGTCGAAAATCTTGTCAGTCCCATGACAGACATACACGTTTACATTCTTTTACCCGATTATATGGCTAGTTACATATATCAACCAGACATCGAACACCCCTTAAAGAAGAGTTCCTATATCGGAGAACATAAAGAAAAAAAAAGCAGAGATGAGGAAGAGATTGGCCTGGAAATGAGCAATCAAAATGCAGTCTGGTGATGGGAACGGCGACTGAACTTGGCGTTGGGCGTGGTATGGGAGAAGAGATTCTAGTTAAATGTGATAAAACTAGTATAGTTAGGCTCCGTTCGTCAATGAAAAGAAATTTAAATGACGTCGACGAGCAAGGAAACTACATTTCCTACATTTTAAGGCCGCATTTAGATCTGGCTACGGAGAGGCTGCCACGCCCCTTGACGAAACTGCTGCAAACTGATATCTTATGCGGAGCTCATTTTTGGCAATTCCTTATATGATAATGAAGCATTTTTTTATACTGACGCCATTGTGCCAAGAATTAATTTAATGAGGAACGCCTGATCTGAGTTTTTCGCTTGGGAGGTTTTCTGAGATTTGTGCGGTTAGAGGAACGTCTGGGCAATCATTTACAAAATGATTAAATGTAATCGGGGATGTAATGAATTTTTAATAAATTTAGAAGATGTCCAGTAATTGCCACTCCTGGTTTGCTTCCTCGATTTTCGTCTGCAGCCATAGTACACCATATGTTTTTAACAAAATTAAGGCTACAAACACTTGCTTGTTACAATAGAGGATCTGATTAGCCAGGAAACAGAAAAATATATGGCACTCCCACAAATGTTGAAGTGTTTGTGGAAATGTAATGCGCTCATTAGAAAGGGAGAAGAAATTTGATCTGTTTCAAATCTTAGGATAGACTAACGCCGTGTTCCCATACGGTCACGAAATGATTCGTGGACTATGGTGCAGAAAATCGTCAAAATATTGTGCAATCGAGCACTTCCCAACAAAATTGGAAGCGGAATTTAATAGAATAAACTTCTTGACGTCTAGAGATTCCCTCCGGGTTGGATGGTATTTTGAGAGATAAGTGGAAAAGGAGTCAAATCACATCACACTGACGAAATTTAGAGTGGGCGAAGTGAGGGGAACCGCAGTAGTTGTAGTCATGGACCTCGTGTGAAATATGCATTCCTTCGGAGGGCACCGAGGGGACACTTTTTGTCCTTTCCTCTTTTAGAAAAATATACACTCGTCACCGAGAGCGTAAAGTGTCTACTTCCTATTTCTAGCGGGGTTTGGAAAATATTTCCGGGGCTCGAAATCTTCCATTTTGGATAAATTTACGGTATCTTCGTTTCTATGTTTTTTTTACAGATTCTTACATTATTCAAAACGGAAAAATGTCCATTCTTTTGTTCCTAGAGCGTTAAACATCAAGGAAACCTTATCTCCCAATCCACCCAAGGGTCTCACTCCTATTTCCCTACGATTCTAGCATGGGAAAACGGAGAAAAACAAGGGTATGCGCGGGGTAAGTGCGTTATCTTCCCATTCATCAGTTCATCATTGGGAAACCCCTCAGGGAAAAGCAAGGGTTATACACAAAAAACTAGAGGATAAGAAGCCCACCAAGACTACTGAATCGGGAGACGAATACATGAAGAAAGAAAGTTTACTTCAGGTACCCATTATCACCCACACAATTTGTTGCCAAACCAGTGTGATAGGATACGAATAGCGTTTAATATTAATTGGTAAATCTTTTTCGTAGTACAAGAACAGGCTGTCTAAATTAATTAGGTTCGCTCTTCGTGAAGCCGTTAGTCCAACTCATACTGTCGAGAGGCACTCTTTCCGATGAATAGCATTTCAACAAGATCGAATCCTGAACAAATGCATGTTAACGTATGTATTACAAATTGACCTGATATCATAAGAGCAAGTCGAATTCGTCCGTAAATTCGGTGCCAGTTGAAATAGATGGTGTCATAGCCGATCGGCAAGCCGATGAAGAGATAACCACCTTCTTTGAGCATGCAGAACATTTTTGTTGACTCTTTCAGATCTCCAACTGGATCCAGAGCATCTCCATAGCGCCCAAGTCCACTGTGTTCCAAAGAAGAATAAGTGGCAATCCAGTCGTAGGCGTTGATATGTCTTAATTCTTTGTTGGACTGTAACAAATATCGATACGATATCGCACATAGTCCTTGGCAACTTGCACAGGATGCTCATAGCTCATATTGGGATGTTCAGTTATAATTTTCATATATTCCATCGTTGTCACGTGACTGGCACCAAGCCTCATTGCAACCCTTGGTTTGGTTCGTTCCTCGAAATGAGAAGTTTTCCATACTTTGATCGATGCGCAGTTTCAGATGGGAAACAGCCAAATGTTTTCTAATAAAAAGTGGCAGTGGTTTGACTCTTTCCTATATTGTACTCATTTTCTACATTCCTCTACTTCTGCCTTATATTGCGCTCTTTTTGTACATTGGACTGTCAAACCACAGGGATACTTTGAGTTCCACTCTTTTTATAATAATGATTCTGTAATTCGCATCTGTTTCGAAATGCGATATCTCTAATCAAAAGCGTGCTTTATCTTTTAGCGAAAGCGCTCTGACATTATCATCTACCAAACATAACGCTTTCTTTCACACAGATTACATTTCTCTTCAGCTATGGGAGGATCACACATGGGTCTGCATACCCCTATGAGCCTCCGTTATGGTATGGATCTACGCGAAACAAGATACCGTGCGCACCAAACACAGATGGGGAGCGTGTATCACCAGCGGCACCGCCGCCAGGCGAACAGTGTAACACCCTCTTGGGAGGATTCTTCACTATTGAGAACAAAGGCAAGAGCACCAACTGCCAGATCGTATGCGCCAGTAGAAAAAAATCAGGTATGTGTCAAAATTGCTTAGATAAATGCAAATATAGGAACCCGTAGCGAAAGAAGGGAAACCACATGTTTGCCCTGAACTGTCTCCGAAGACTGTGCAGATCCCACAGAAAAAATGTTGCGAAATTCAACTGCCTGATGAGCCTAGAAAGAAAAGCAAAGAGTACGCATTCCGTTAATTTATTTTGTACACAATTACGATTATTGCAGGCAGAAGGCAAAGAAATGGAGACGATTCGTTTCTTGCTTTACCGGAGGAGTTGACGATTCACCGAAGGATGAAGAAGATGAGACCGTTGACAACAAGCAGACCGACTAATTACCAATGTTTATGTATTGACACTGTCGAGTATTCCCTTTTGTTGTTAAATTTTTTAATGTTCTAAAAGTAAGGAAATAATAAAAATATGAAATATTCCATAAATTCCTCTTAAACCATGACAAACAATTTATTTGCTCTCTTCACGAGCTACACTGGTAGTCATCAGACCTGAAGAAAATGGAAAAACAGTCATCGCTCCTTGCAGATGATCACTATTCTAACTAAGAATACACACAAGTGGATGATGAGAGATCAAAGAGTCCTGTTTTTTTTTTAAATTTCTTACTCATCCATTTTTCCGTTTTGTTGTTATCGAACTTGTACCAGCAAATGTTCCACTATGCCATAAGTCTGCGGGAAGGAAGCGCACAAGAAGAAAGGATGAGGAAGGAGAAGTTGCACCAACTATTCCGCCAGGAGATGAGCAACAACCAGCAAAGACCTCAAATGTTTGGACATTCAGCTGCATCCGGAAATGCAGGTCTTCCACTACAAGAAGTACTGCCAGCCAAGGATACGTTTGGAAGCCAAGTAACCAGCCAGTGGTATTTTTTGACCAAATTTTGAGACCTTTCTTTCGGCCTCGGGTCACTAAGGTCAAAAGCTTGTACGAGAAAAATACCGCCTAGCACAGTTAGCTGAAGATTGTGAGAAAAAGACGAATGAGCAAGTTTTTGTTCCCAATTATACAATCTCTTATTGTTTCTAGGAAACGAACCAAAAAATGGAGGAAATTCATCTGTTGTTTCATTTGGGGCTCCTAGAGGATGATATCGAGAGGGACGAAGAAATCCAAATATTCATTGGTGTTTATGGAATCCAACATGTTCCAGTTCCTGTTCATATATTTAACCTCATCATTTGTGTGTAATTTCTTGAACGAATAAAATGTGAGGATGGGTAATGTCCAGAAGTCATAACGGAAAGCGGTATCTAATCACCATCTGCTATTTTCGCGTCCGCTTTCACCATACAGAACCACAAGAGCTTTGTAACAGACATTATCTTTCAGCCATGAACAGATATGGATCATATATGGACCTTCACACACCTATGAGCCTGCGCTATGGGATGGATCTGCGTGAAGAAAGGTCTCACTACGCAGCCCCGGAGAACGACGAATTGGAGTTCATAATGTACCAAAAGAAGAAGTTGGAAGATGAACGACAGGCTGAAATGTCGCGCAAGATGGCCTCTCGCTGGATGGGTACTCCCGATGACTTTTTGAGGATAATACCTGACTCTCCACGTTGGTGCCAATCCCTTTCTACAAACTGGGAACATTCCTTCGATAATCAACTTTCCATTCCAGAACACGACGCATCTCACTGCAGAACTGACACAAAAGTAAAAACAGGAACAAATCGAGTTCAAAAGCAGGTAGGTTCTGAAAAGACTACAGTGAATACCATTTTAGAAAGCCGCCCTCAAGAAAGAAACAGTAAAGCCAGTTCAAGAGACAAAGATTCAGCATCAATTAGCCGAGGTCAAACAGATTGTACGCGAAAAATGCCCTCTAACACGGCTAGCCGAAGACCGTGAGGGAAAGAAGAAGGGGTAGGGTTTTTGCCAAATTCATAACACTCTTTGTTTCCAGAAAACGAGCCAAAAGATGGTGGAAATACTTTTGTTGTCGCTGAGGTCCTGTAGCCGACGATTCCGATAAGAAGGAAAAGAACGAGCACAATAATAATGAAACAAATAATTAACAATTTTTATGTATCATATCGTTTTCCAAAATTCCTACGCTAAGAGTTTTTCTTTGAGTTTCTTTCTTCTTCCAAATCTTTTCTTCTTCTTGACCCTTTATCCAGCTATGATTTGTCTTGTTTCCTACAGAGATTCCATTCTTCCTTCCAAGTGTTCACTGTCAATTTCCGCAGTTGTCGTTTACAGGAATACATCTGCAAACTGCAATTATAATGAAAATTTCTATACTTACCACATTGGACAATAAAGCTAAGTAGCCGTTAATGAATTCCATAGCCACATATGTCGTCCATTAATATGACCAATAGGATTAATTTTTTTTTTTTTCAACATTCTCTTCTTATCCATCCATTTTGTTCAAAAAGCGCAAATATATGTTGCACTGAAATAGTTTAAGTGATTATGATATTTAAGGAAGAAAAAAAGAGAAAACTTTTAAATAAGAATTTAGGTCCAAAAACATGGAAAAGCGGATGGTGAAAACATGAACAATACACACGCTTATGGCTGCGCAACAACGGCTACTGGCGGGGGATTTGAAAAAGCATTTTGTAAGGTGTAGATCAATAGCACTCGATTTCCCTAAGCACTTTGTTTTGATTCGCATTGAACATTGGAAATATGTCGATCATACATGGTCCGAGGCAGGCCCAGGCCCTGCCTCACCAGGCCCGGCCCGGTGTCCGAAAAATATAGAGCTCATAGTGACCATTTCTTAGCGATATCTTGTCATTTAATAATTTAAAGTGTGTTAGACAGAAGAGAGAAAGCATGAACTTATAAAGATATTTTTTATATCACTAACATGCAAGCGTGAGCTACAATCCCGATAAATAGGAGAAATATGTGAAAAAAAATTTCATGATTTTGCTCATTGTAATCTATCCACCTGGCCAAGCTAGGGCCCGATCGAGGGCTTAAGACCGGTGTCTAGGGGTTTAGGTGTGATGTCGAATAGCCCGTACGCTCTCTATATCTTCTGTCAATAGAAAAATAATATGTAAAAACATTTTATTACTATGAAATATACACCTGTTTATAAATTGAGTGAGATATTTGACATCGTGACTAGGCTGTACATAAGCTGGGCTCGTCTCGGTGCCTACACGGAATCCCTGTGCTCTCCTGGAAGAACAGAAAATTAGTAAAGCAACAGGACAAAACGAGAGGGACACCGAGACGGGCTCAACGCTATTAGGGTGAGTGAAGTGAATTGAGCTGAATCTCAGATGGCACAACTTTTAGGGATAAATAGACACAACGCGTTTGCACAAGGGAAAGAAATGCCCGTGAACTAGACTAGAATTCTATATACTATGCTATCATGATGCCCATCGGCCAAAAATATTTAGTACAAAACGCTCGGCAAAACCTATAATGCCGGATCGAGGTAGCTCATAGATCAGATCCTTTTTACGGAAAGTTAGAGAAACACTGCGTTTGTCAAATGCTGACGATTCTTCTATGCCCACGGAAGAACCACTACGGTACACGAGATATTCACTGCCATCTGGATATTTGGGATAGGAGCAGTGCAACAGAGGAAGAAGAAAAAAATAAGAATAAGTACGAACCTCGGAGGACAACTTTTACAGCAGAATCGATGGGGAGGGATGACACTCTGTCGAAACGGGGAGGTGGAGTTGTGGCGGGCAGAGCTGCGGCACTTACGGCTACCTGAAACGTGTTTCTTTAAAGGAATTTCCATTATTATTGGAGCTGTGCTGTAGTAAATCTGCGGAACGGGATAAAATTGATATAAAAATGTACCTTTGCCACGTTGGCAGCAACTAAAGCTTTTTCCAATTGTTCTAATCTTACGCGAAGATCTTCAATAGTCTAAAAAAGCCTCAAAAGATGCCAGAATGCTTACACTAGTTGCTTCTGTTCTAAATTTAGTGAAATCGTCAATTTTTACAGCTTCTGGCGTTGTATACCGAGTGTAGAAATAATACCCAGCAAAAACGCCAACAGAATATGAAAATAATACTACTTGTTGTACAAAATCAGATGCCTAAAACTGATTTCCGTTTAAGATAAATGGATCTTTACCTGTTCCAATGCGGCAGCTTCAGAAACTTGAACATTTGCTACGGTTTCTCCTAATCCCAATCTTTTCATTCGTAATCTTGTTGTAAATCTAACTAGCGCTATAAAAATTTAAATTTTAAAAAATGATAGAAAGTAAACCGCACCTTTTCCTACTGGTATTAGTATTTTTGAACGAAATAATGGATGATCTTTTCCATATCGTAGGACTACATCTGCTATAGGTTTGGAGACTTGCCTTGCGGCTATCATAAACACCTGTATCATGGGAAAACCCATGATTGCAAGGCCCTGAACTTAGATTAAATAAACGAAGCGTTGTGAATATTGGAGAAATTTACGGGTATAACCAGATTTTATAAATTCAAGAGTTAAAATGACGTATTTATTGAGCTTACATTTTACAATTAACTCCTGCTTTGTAATATTTATAAAAGATAAAGAAAAATGTTTAATTTTACCTTATTTGCAGCTTATCGTCGGTTTGTGGACGAGTGGACAGGAGGCCGATTTCATCACAGTTGCGTCATTAAGAATTGATTATCATAGGTAAAGTCTGATCAACCTGAAATATTAATTTCTAAATGGACTAATACACATTAAAATCATAAAAGGGAATAATTCAAGAAATAACTGGAGACGTAGGAATTTATGCAAATTTTGCGCTGATTTCTGCCAAAACTGGCGATATCTGTTGTTTATTTTGATGGGAGAACGTTCAATAATTGATAACGGATGTTTATAAGCGTTTGTAAAAAGCTCAGCAATTGGATAAAGCTGTATTAAAGCTATGGCAAAGCAGTAAGTTACCGTAGTTGCGATTGTCGAGCGCGGGAAAACTCTTGTACGCAGCCTGCATCCCACGATACGTCGCCAAATGTTTGGTGCTTAAGTCCTGTTAATCCTCGGATCTGATGTATTCTACTGCTTCGAATATCGCACAGTACACAGTTTTAATCAGAGATACTGATCCTAAGAGCCGAGAGATCGCTGTTGAACATTGGAAGTCAAAAAAGCATAAAAGATTACAAAACGAAAAATTTTCTGATGTTCTAAAGAAATTTCTGCAACTTTTATAGAAACTTGATGGAGAGGTTTTAATTTTTCTCTGTATTGTTGAGCAATCAATATTTGTATGCTGACGGGAAGACAATGAAGATCAGTTGTCATCTTTTTAAAGCATCGGAAATTTGATGGAAGATATGTAAAACAAGAAGAGCAGCCAAATATTGCACCGTGTATAGTATATAAAACTTTTATTAAAAGTAGTTAGGCGAAAGCGGAAACTAAGGCAGTAAAAACTGGAGAAAAATGAGAAAAAAACTAGTTGAGCATAAAACCGGCCTTATAAGGATATACACGTATGACAGGGAACTACTCGATCTACTGTGCAGAATATACAATATGACAGGGTGATTATATACAATATATAAAAGAAAGACTCAAAGGCAGTCCCCTAAAACGGGGCTTATACCATCTAAGTTTATGAGGGAATTGTAATGTAGACCCTTAGATAACCAGTATTATATAAAACAATGAAGAAAAAAACAAGGAAAAACTATGGTTAACAATTGACCGTTGGTTATTTCTTGGTCGTTCTCCTAGACTCATATGCAGCTAACTCGTCATCCACTTCACTATGGCTGTCCACTTTCCAATGGGTAAAGGCACTGCACTCCAGTGGTTGATACCAGGTGGATCTCTGCAGCGAGTCAACATCAGTGGGGTAAAGTCCTCGCGAAATTTTCACACTAAAAGCAAAATGGTTAAAAGAAGCGGTCACAACAGGGCTTACGTTTTATTTGACAGTGGTGGGAATAAATAATCCACTGTGTCGTTGGCCATAGAATTGTAGTTACTGACGTAGCCGATGGAGTCAGATCTTCTTACTCGACCCGTTGGATCAACAATGAGAATCCTAGACGACGGAATGTCCACAGCCATGTAGGATTTCGTATCCTAAATAGTTGTAAGACAATATCCGACCTCTCTTACCGTTTCACGATTTCCAAATCCTGCGTAGAATGGTTGATTTACTGGGAATAATTTTTTGAGATCAGACAAGGCAGCAATTTTAAATTCTTCTGGTCGCCGTTCAATAACCTCTCTAAAAATAATTTCATTTAAAGAAGAACTCCAACACCTACTTTCTAAACGCCATGAGGACACTGCTAGGAGAAAGAAGCACTGGACCATCGGGCAACTGCTTACTATCCTGAGCTACACTCCTCAAATATTGCTTGGTTATATGGCTCTGTCCAATTGCTCGTGACGAGAGATAGACCATCTTGTAGCCATTATTCTTAATCCTTGTGTAGAGGTCAGCTACTCCACTGTGTGCCCATTGTCCCCCGATTGCTGGGATTACGTGCCCAAGGACATCGCTTTTCGTGATGGTGCCATCGACGTCTGAGATGACTATCTGCTCATACCATTTGTAGAGATAGATGTTGCAGGCGCACCATGTTGTTCCCTAGAAAATTAGTGTAATAAATGTTTGAAAAAATAACTACCTGGTACATTGTTGTAATGGTGAAGCGACATTCGTTTGCACCATAGCGAAGACCCAAAGATTTTAGTTTATCGGAGGAAAGACGAAGAGATCGGAAGTAACTTATTCCATTTTCTTCAACGGATTCCATATCGTCAGATCTAAATCGATATGATATCCGAGATGAAATTTAAAATTACGTCAAGGTGTCATGAGATGAACTGGAATAAGCTCCACTGCCTTTTGACCTCAGCCGAATCTTTGCTCCTGGTAAATTCATGGTCTCTTGTGTCGGTGTCTGAATTAACTTTGTACATCGCGTAAAATAAATGGCTACCTGGTCCTCAATATTGTGACCGTGTTGTGATCCTGTAGGTGAATGAGGAGAAGTCTCGTCGTTAGGAGATGGGCTGGAAGGAGAAGATACAGAACGGGAAGCTGTGCCACTGTCAATGCTCACACTAAACAATCATTCCTCAAACTGTTAAAGAATCGAAGAACATACGTGCTGGTCTTTCCAAGATATTTTTCAACTTTAGCTGGATCCGATTGATTGTTTTCCAATTCATCCAAAGATATTCCTTCTTCTGGTTTTGCTTGGGCGCTGTATCTCCAGGGGAAGTACCAATTCCATCGTTTCGGCTGGCTTACGGGAGTATCCTTTGGAGTATTATCTTTGGTTTCGGGCATTTCTCCCCATTTCCAGTCAGTCATCTTCTCGTCGTGCTGAAAATACAACGTCAATGAGAGCTCAAATCATAATCCTTACATTATCTTGATGCCTGTGCCTGTCAATCTCAGAATCGGACATTGCCCCATCTGCGATAAAGTCAGGATCGCGTGAATCTATGATAGAATGAGATGGCGATGAAACAGTAGATGAATTTAGCGATGATTCCGCATCACTATCGCTGTCCTAGAATAGTAAACATTTTGAAATGGCATTGAGATAAGTTCTGACCTCGACTTTTATACTGATAGGCGCTGTACGAGCACTCTTTTTTCGTTTTATCTTTTCCTTTAGCAGAGATCTTAAAATATCCTCATTGCTGCTTGTCTCGCCGCCTAAGGCTTGGGACTTGGAATGATTGAGTACCCTTTTATGAGATTCTCTGAAGAGCAAATAATATAATTAAAATTGGGCGGGCTTACTTTTTCGAAGAAGTTTGGCTGTCGTCTCTTGTCCTCCTATAACTGTCATGGTCACAGTAGTTTTCTGTTAAACATCTGAGATCAGGAAGGGAACGATTTCTTCTATCACTAAATATGGATGAGGCAAATACCATCATGGATTTTTTATGAGCATCTTGCAATGATTGTCTGAAAATATTAATTTTTATAGATACGCTATACATACTCTGCAGTGTCTTCATTTCCCTTTTCAGTAAAATCGTTAGATCCTCGCCGTTGTATCGTCCGTCTATTTTCTTCTAACTTCTTGGCACTTTCTGCTAAAACATCAGCCGTATCCGGAACTTGTGGAGGCTGTATGGGCGAGTCTCTTCCATCTCCACTGATAGGGGAAGTGATGAGAAAATCGGGCACATGACCGTCTGTTGCTTCAACGAAATACGCTACACCGGAATCGCCTAATTTCATTTTTATATCAGTTTCTACTCCATTGACGTCCATGTCCACGTACTGAAACGAATATTTTTAGGTTTTTTTCGAGAGGACAACAATTCACCTTGTCCATGGGGTTCCATACTCCGGTTTTTCCAAAACGGACATGGAAAGGGGTTGATTTATATTCTCCATCGGGCTGCTCAACAACAATAACATCGATTGCACCTGAAAAAATTGAAATATAAAGTTTAATTGATTAAATTTACCGGATAATGTAGCGGGATTAATAGCCGTATAAATTGCTTTTACTTTTCGAAAACCACTGTATACATAGTCCATTTCTCACCGAGCATCAACCAGTAAAATTTCTTCTTTTAAATAAAAATCTGAAAATAACAAATTTGTCAAAGAAACAAAGTAAAGTTTGTGACAAGAAAGAAGGAAAGAACAATAACGAGACGCAATAAATGACGCTTCTTCTCACCTTTCTCCCAAGCAGAAAACAAAATGAAGAAAGAAACAAACAGCGATCGAAAGAACTAAAACAAATGACCCCTTGCCGGGACAGAGATAATGAAAGAAACCATGGCCCGATAGCGAAGGCCGCCGGCTGGACAAAGTACGTCCCGGTTGCAACCCGGGGTGGAACACGAACGGGGGAGGATCCCAGTACAAAGTCTAGTGTCGAGAAGATAGAAAGTACGTGTTGATGAAAACAAACATTTCAGAGGAGATATGATGAAAAATATCCGAAAGATATCGACATAGAGAACACTTTATAGACGTCTGGGATACTATTGCGAAAGTGTTATTGGGTTTGAGTCAGTGAGCAGGGGCGAAAGGGCCAACATGTGGAGGACAATTCAACGCAGTTTCGAATTTCAATGTCCGTTCCTTGAAAATTATAGGAAATAGGGGGAAATCTCCGAGAAATCGCTGGCCCCTGCCAGGAGAAGCCAAATATGGCGGTAAACGGAAAACAATCTCGATTTCTTTGATAAAGGCGAGGGAAATATTTGTTTTTTAGTGTTTTCTTATTTAATATAAAGAAGATTCATTGAAATAGATGATTAAATGAAAAAAGGAAGCAACCACCTGGAAAAAAAGAGGCTATGATGAAAGCGATGCCATAAATGGGAAAAAAAAGCGGAAATAATCAATAGATTCGGATAAAAGCGAAAAAATGGCTGCAGCTGTAATGGTCAGGGATAACACCTGACAACTTTTCGGCAAAACTGGCAGTTGTCCACTCGGGGGGTCAAGAGTCCACAATGCGTCAGTCCGCGACACCCTGACACATAGAATGTGTGGACCTCTACCCAGGCGAGTGAAAGGGAACGTCTATAGTCAAAAGATACACGACCCGGACCTCACGTGGGAGCACCCGCTCCGCCCCCCATGTGAGAGCGTCTACGTCGCTGGCTGCACATGGCGTGATTCTCAGTCCTTCATGGAAGCGGCACCAGCTGTATGGAACCAGTTAAAACGAGGGGAAAAGATGCCCTTCCATGTACATGAAGTCGTCTAATCGCTACAACGCATCGGACATATCCAGCTACTGTCGCTGGGGGTGTGTGACAAGAACCGGAAGAAAACAACCAAAGGAGGAGGGAAAATTAGTCGTGCTTTGGAGGTCGAATGGGGGATCCGAGGCGTTTATATCATCGACATAGACATCAGGCGTAACGGGGATCAGACCATCGTATTCTCATACGAGGACCAAGAGTCCAAGTTACAACCAAGCTTGTCCCCATCTGTGGGGTGATGGCTGTAAAATGTTGCGGAGCTGTCCCATAATTTCACGGTATTTGTCCAAATAAACGTCTTCTGAAGCGGCAAAGATCGTTCATAATCGGCTCCAAAAAGCTATTTTCGCATGCATCATTGAGAGTTTATCTGCACCTAGACGTAAACACAAAATCGACTGGCCCTCTCCTCAAATAGGGAATGTTTGAGAGCGCATCCATCTCGTGTTGTCCACCCCATAATAACCATGAGCGGACCGGTTTTACCCGGGTGAGATTTCGGTACTTTGTGGTCGTGTAGTCGTCACATCAAACACTTTGCCTCGATAATATAAAAAAAAGGCTAAGAGAAGAAGCTGGTAAATAAGGCCTTTGACCTCTCAGAGGTGCGGAAATCCAGACGTTGACATAAAAATTCTGACAGCAATGTCAATATCACGTTTCTTCCCCGTCGACGAAGTTTGACCATTGTCCAGAGAACCCTCAAAAATGTGCCAATTGTCAGGGATGCACTCGAGTTTACCCAAAAATAAAAATATTCTTTTCACAACTAAGAATCTAGTCGTCCTTCCTGTTTACGGGGTCATGACGTACTCTGCCAGTTATCAAGAAGAACGCACCGCATGCTCGGAAAAACCACCACCAACCGCCACGTGACTCTACGAGATTGAGAGAGTTATGTGGTGTGACTTTTTGAGAAGCCACGCTGGTCTTTCGAGTAAACTGTGGACGATAGCGACATGCTGGGGAAAAATGGCCTGATTTAATGATATCAAATGAAAGGGAGTTGAAAGATAGGAGAAGAAAGAAAACATACGCACTGATTTAAGGAATCATGCCATTGGTATCAAAATGTTGCGATAGAAACTTCCTATTAGGAAGTAATAAAGACAAAAAAAACGTGAGAAGGGCAAATCTTTGGTGAGAACCAGACTATTTTGCCAAGGTGCAAAACAACACAACCGCCTCCTCCCTGGGTTCAAAAACATCAGTAGAAGCGGGCAACGGGATCGGGTAGCTCCTCTTCAAATAGACGCGCAGCTATAAACTAATGAGTGTCTGGTTCGGCTTTTCAGCTTGTCCATCTGGCCATAAAGCTGACCAATTCCGTTTCGGAGGGGACTCTCATTCACTCCCTGGAACAGCTGACTACATGCTCTAGTTGATAAAAGACAATCGGGTTATCACAACGAGAGACTTTTTAACAGAGACCCCCGGAATCTCAGGCTATCAACTATTTTCGCAGTAAAAGTCACAGTGAAAGGCTACCCGTCGGGCGGGAAAAAAAGCAAGGAAAAGGTCGTCTCTTCACTTTTCTCGAGAAAAGCCAAGGGAAAGTATAGTTTTCCCGTAAAGATGAGATGTTCGCGGGCTAGTGGCAATGCTTTCAGGACATATCGACCAGTGGCCAGTGGCCGCCCGAACAATTAAGTCCCAACTCCATTGGCTGGTCAGAGGCTAGATCTTTGGTTGCGGATAGCATACACATTGAGGCAAATATCCGGTTCTCGGATGCTTCAAAGCATTTTTGTGTGTCTGAGGGTCGGTTTTCTAAACACGTGAAAACACAACTGCTCCTTTTTTTCCAAAAAAAAACAAAGAAAATAAGAGATTAACATAAAAGATCAGGGATTTTTGACAGACAGACAGGAATACATTATTATGGAAACAGCTGAATCAACATCAAAAATTCGGCTAGGCCTTGTGACTGGGACATGTGCGTGAAATGGCCAGGGACTACTATTAAACGGACTTCCCTGAATATAATTTATGTTGAAAAAAAAGTGTTCGCCGCAGTGTTTTACTGTTTTAGTCGAAGGGGCAAAAGTCTAAAGAAAAAACCTTGTTTGTTAAACGGTGCTTGCCGGTATTGCCAGGGAACAGTAATCTGCGAACAAACAAAGTTAAGACCGATTGAGAAAAAAAACACTGACCAAAGTCGGTGCAATTTCGAAATGCAAAATACACACCAATTCTGCAAGGGTTATTTAAAAATGAAAGCGATACACACGAACAGAAATGTGGAGGGATTCTAGAAAAATCTAGAATTAGAGTTCCTTCAACATGTTATGAATGTGAAAGCAGAGGAACCACCTGTTGCTTGGATACTTGTTTTGGCAACGGTAAAATATCCCGGCAAAATACTAACGCGCCGTACACATAATCTTAAGAAGATGGCTATCATTATCCTTTGATGTTTGATACCTGCTACAGACACAATTACAGGCAATTTTGCCCTCGTGTCTGTACCCACACTTCCCCATTTTGAATGGAAAATGATGGCGCCATAGTGTGTCTCATAAAATTCCAGTTTTCTAGCACCTCACGTTGCCGATTACAGTTTGAGATCAAATGTTGCGAGATCATAGCGTTCCTCTTTGTGCCCTCTTCCGCGTCAACTGTATCTGGTTGTTGTCTGCCAACCTCGTGGGCAGTCTGGCCGCATTCCAACTGTCTCCCCACGTGAGGGGGATTCCCCTTTGCCAGTGCATGTTACACACAGGGCAAAACATAAAATTCGTACATGCATATACTGATGGAAATGTGGAGAAGACAAAAGTTTATTGTATCATATCAATGATAACAAAATCATCTATCAAATAGAGCGGGGAGAGTACAACTGGTCAAAAACTAAAGTGTATTCCTGACACTTCGATTGTTTGTTACCAAAATTGGTCGACCGTTCTTCTAACTGGATAAAGATCCGCAACCTTTTCAATTTGTCAAGTTTCACAGCCT
Organism: Oscheius sp. DF5033; assembly: GCA_964036215.1. Lineage (NCBI taxonomy): Eukaryota > Metazoa > Nematoda > Chromadorea > Rhabditida > Rhabditidae > Oscheius > Oscheius sp. DF5033. Next base: position 7,049,097 of record OZ038413.1, read on the forward strand.
GCTGGAGGACGAACGTTGTGGAAACATTGAAGGTCAAATTCTTTGCAACGCGATACCACCGATAAGAAAACAAAAAAAGTGAAAAATCTATTTTACCAGGAACCCCTAGAATTCCTGCCAGGATAAATTACGCCGGAGAGGTCCATGATAACAATTGTTATAAAATGCATCGTTCCGTCAATAGGAAAAACATCAAGGAAGAAGTCAGTCATTGCTGACCCTGCGTACTTTCTTGTTGCATTTCTGTAGCCTCATAAAAAGCTCATCCCAGACCTCAGAATGAGGTAATCAAAGGGTGAGACAGCAATCATGGAGACCACTGGATGTCCCTAGGGATATTTCCTCCAAAAAGGTGTCGATTTTTTCTCCAAATCTGTTTCATTCGACTTTAATTCGCTTTTATTTCGCTTTTAAATCTGCGCGTATTTTAGGTAAAAGACCTAGAATAATATTCATGTATACAGTTTAACGTATAAGGCAATGAAAGAGGAAGTTGAGACCACTTACGCGCCATTGAATGAGAATGGCTGTCGTAGAAAACGTTTTGGTTTTACTCTACGCTTTACTCAACAAATTTATTGGTTTGTTTTACCCTCTCTCCATCTCTTTCGGCTGTTTCTGCACCTCCAGAGAACACATGATCAACATAGATAAGGGCTATCCCAGAGCCAAAGATTTATTCTTCCGGACGAATAAAAGACCCACTTGACCAGTGTTCACCTTTATGTTTAGCCATTCATGCAATATTTTTTGATGGGAATGACGGTGATGAGTTTTCTGAAAGTGACGGATTTCCCCTTTGTTTGGCCTGTTATCCACCCTCGCGTCTGGTAATTCCCTTCCCGGATGATTCTAAGTATTTATTTAGCTACTCCTGGGATTTGTTCAAGTTCGCAATTTCCTTTCTTCCTGATTACTCTCCGCGTACCTTGCAACATCTCCATTCCAGAGCAGATTATTCTAAGCATGAGCTTGTCTTCCTTTGGAATGTTAATTTTTCTATTCTCTACTGTTCTACGTCATAAGCTTTAACCCTTTCTGTTACAACTCTCGTTACTTTGGAATGCATCTGCCACGTGTCTACCTTTTACCTCTTCCACATTTCATTCACTGCCACCCCTGCCAGTCCCAAAACATAATCTGATCCATCTTTTCTGCCCTTTTCTTTAAATTTTTGCTCATGGTTGGTGTTCGTTTATTGATGGCAAAAGACTGGCAGCTGTTTTAACTCCAGAGTAAAACATTAGATCCTCATTCCTCACTTCTTTCCCTTCTACATAGCTTTACTTCATGCAAGTCACTTGGCACAAAGGTGTCCTTTGCCCCGTCTCTTATTTTTGTTATTCTTTGCAGCCACTACCATCCTGTACGACTTGAATTACCATCGAGATACACTTTACGTCATATTCGGCATCGTCTGTCTAGTCCTGTGGTTGTTTTTTAATTTATACGCTGTCAGGTAAGTGGCACTTCCATTTATTTTGCTAGTTTATATCTGACAGGTGGTCGGACTTCCTGAGGCCAATTTAAACAAATCGCTTTACACGGGATTTTTCTAACATTTGACATTTCAGGGATTATTTCTGCCCAGTATTCTTTGATGAATTTTACAATAGAAGGAAAAGGCTAGACTCTATGAGGGACGAATTCCTCAAAAAGTAAGAGTTTTCTATTTTTTTCCCATATTCTTCAAGAACCCGACTATCTTCTGTTCTCCTCCAGGCGGCTAGTGACGGAACTCCGACAATCGATGACCTCAGCGTGTTTATAGTCTAAAACGGGTAGACACGAGTACATTACATATTTCTTAAATAAATACATTTTATTCATTATATACATACATTATAGTTGCAACCAGTTGGACAACATTTCGCTCGCATACCACAGTCGGAATCTTCATTACACCAATTTATAGGGTTTTCAACCTTCGAGATTAGTTTATTTATGCGCTGACTTGGTGTACTAACCATACATTGATAGCCCATTTGCTCCGTAGTAGGGCATACATCCTTGGTCGGGTGACAACATGAGGTGTTGTCGACGTCTATGCACCTCTGGAAAGTATCCTATGTTTTGCTAGAGAGCTCATAATTAAGTGCCGTCTTGCTCCGTCTGTTCTAATGGTTTTCAGCACAACTGTCACCATAAAAAATTTATGTCTTCATTTTCGTGCGGTTGCTCATCAAAGGTCGCAGAAATAGAGAAAAACTTACAAGACCTGATGGACATCGGTAATCTGATCGGCAAATTGAAAAGAAAAATTTGCGCATACACACTGGTAAATACTCTAGAAAAGGTTAAATGATTAGAAAAATGGATCTGACCTAGCGGTGGAGGTGGTGATGTCGGGGGTGGCTGTTCTCTAACTTGCAGGCCTATGCACTCTTCCTTAGGGATACCGCGAGCCTGCCAATAGTGACACCAATCCCAACCTGTAACTTCTATTTACCCTTGGACTAATTGAAGAATCTGACCTTGATGAATAGGATTTTCAAATGCCAAACTGATCCCGATTAAAAAATAAATAAGCATTAGAGAATAAATTTGATATAAAAAACGGCTGGCGCCAACCTCAGGGGGCTTTATATTAGATAGCCAATGTTTGCTCAAGTGTTTCTGGACATCGTAAGACTTTTCCTTGTCAAACATAGGATGTTCCGAGTGCCGGATTCACGCTGGACATCATAACAAGTGGCTTCCGGTCCAAGCAATTGAGGTTTTAAAGAAAAGCCCTTTGCAGCCCGAGAGCATTAACACCAAGAAACCGGGAAAAGAAATCTTCAAAGAACAAACAGCGCAACACTTGCGTGTGTCCCGACAACCATAGATCTCTGCAAAATGCTTGGGGGTAGAGGTCAGTTTTGGATGAGCAATATGCTCCGCTTGAGCTCCACTTTTGACAAAAGAGAGCCCAGCCCGGTAATCCGAAAAACAGAAAAATAGGCCGGACCTTGATTCTCCACCAGCTTTATTTTGTGTTCTTATGGTTATCAGGACTTCCCAGAACTTACTATGTGATTATTTCAACAGTTTTGTGTTACAGTATCAGCACTATTCCAACAGGATCCTCTTGACCGATGCTCTCCTAATAAGCTCATTTGCCAACTCCAGCCAATTGAATATTGATGCCAATTTGATATTGTCGCCGACTGTCACTTCCCCTTTCCCGCCATGGCTCACGTCTTTCTAGATATTGCAGCCGACGGCTCTCCCTTAGGCCGGCTTATATTTCAATTGTTTGATGACATTGTCCCCAAGACCTGTAACAATTTCCGCCTCCTTTGCACCGGCGAGAAAGGCTTCGGCTTCAAGGGATGCGAATGGTTCCGAATAATTCCTGGTTTTTGTGCTTGCGTACGTTAGTGTCAATAAATCCACACCTTTTTTTGCAGAGTGGCGATTTTGAAACCCAAAACGTGGATCGGAAGGGTGGAAGGAGTGCTTTAGGTTCAAAATATTTTGCTGACGAAAATTTCTTGGTGAAACACGACGCCAGGGGGATTCTGTCCATGGACAATTATGGTTGGCCCGATACCAATTCCAGTAGATTTTTCGTCACATTTGATGCAGCTCCGTGGATGAACAACTTTCATGTAGCTTTTGGGAAACTCGTAGAAGGATTCGATGTCCTGGAGGCTATGGAGAAACTTGGAGTTCTCGACGGTGAGAAATAGTTTGAAACAGGAGCCAAAATACTTTAGAAGATGGAGTCCAGAAAGGAAGAACGTTGAAGAAAGTAACCATTTCCAATTGCGGTTGCCTGTAGATTTTCCCGCACAGTATCAGCCAATAAACCTTTCATAACTTCCCTGTCTGGCATTTTCTTTCCATTTAAGCGACAACGAAATCTACGTGACCTAGAGAAAGTGCAAAATCTACAAAACCTAACAGAAGTAGACAGAATTCGAAGTAAACATACTGCGGTTAATCTTGTCGTGCATGATTTTCTAAGAATTCTCTTTAAAATCGCCATCTTTTTATATTGTTATCCTGCAATGTCTCTGTGACGCGCACCTGTACGCATTTATAATTTACAAGTGCACGTATTTTCGATCAGACTTGCCTCTTTTTAACACGTGTCATAATTGCCGCGTTAAAGAAGTTTTTTTCATGTCAATTTATGTGGCAACCAAGAAACACAGTTGATACAAGCCTAGCAGAAAAATATCCTAATCTCCCCCAGCTGTATAAACTATTTGTGGACCTTGAAAACTTCCTTGACGATTTTGCCAGTAGTAAACATTGTGTGTTGTTGATGGTCAAACGCAATGGGCGTGAGTTAGAAATTTTGTTTTGGACATTGCCCCATGTCGTTTCCCAGTGACCGCAATCATTTTTGCTATACGAGAGCGAAGGATTGAGCAAAATACAGAGAAACATAGCAAGATGAGGAGGCAGCCTCTTCCGCGACAATGGTTAAACAGGGCTGACAAGAGCTATAACAGATGTTTGTTGCAGCGTGGGCTGTAGATTCCCAGGATCTGTGCACGTGCACACTGGATCTGTATCCCGCCCGCATTATTCAAAAGTTTATTGACATAAAAAAGTATAAAGACATATACACATTACAAGAAACGTAGCTAATTTGACTATGATGTAATATGAGAGAGGGAAATGGGGAGAAGACGTTCCGTAATCAGAAATTGCTGTTATACATGAGAAAGTAAATTCTTTTGGATCAAGATTTTTTTGACAATACGACCATACCACAAAAAGAATATGTACACTGGGAGGCAGAGAAGTGCCGAAATGGGAAAGAATCACAGCCACAAGCAACAAATGACACGGGGACAACTTTTTTTAAACGCGAGATTGAATCACAATATTTTGGTCTGGGTAACCGGGACTGTACCCAAAAAATGCAAAAGGAAACCGGTTACATGTATCCAAATGAAAGAAACAAGAGACCACGGGGTAAAAAATGTAAAGACAATGAGGGAAGTCAGTGACAAACATCGATAAAAGAATTGGTTACGTCAATTGAAGAATCAGTTGTCTCCATTTTTTGTTCCAAGAGTTTGTAGCTAGCAAGAAGTGAGAGCAGTGAATCGCTTCCCAAATTTAATGGGAAAGAAAACGGTGATCCAGTACTTGGAGTAGATGGATTAATAGGTACCGGTGCCACAATTCCTGTCTAGAACCTTCCATTTAATTGATACATTAGGACAAGTACCTGGATTGGAGATGGCGGAGATGGAGGAAGTACAGAAGCTGGTGATTTCAACATCTCCGGTGTAGGAGCCGAAAAAGCGGATCCCAAGGAAGATTGTGGCGAGTAAGATGATCCATCTGATGATGCTGGCGAAGTAAGGATGGAATTAGGAACTGCTTTGAGCTGATCTGTAATCCATGTATGCACAAAAACAGTTCATGACAAATTTCGTACTATAAATCCTATTTGTCTGGATTTACACGCCATTTAAATACACATAAACTTACAGAGAAGAGCACTGTTGATGGCACTAAAAGGGAAGTGCGATGACAAAGCAGCTGCCGCCTGTATTTGACTGGCAATATGATCACGGGTCATGTTCATCAGGTTGTCTTTCTTCTGTCGCCTGCGGATCTTAATCTGGTCCGCCATTAATTTTTGCCGCTCGGTAACTACTTCACACTGAAAGAAATTGTTTTTACCCCGTCGTGGTGTGTGGTTTATGTTTTGACCGGGGGCTATTTCTCGCGTTCCGTGTCGTACCAACCATGCTTGTTTTCCGCTAGGCGACACATTTTGAAACTTATTAAAGGATGGTGTCCGTAGACCTCCATCGTTGGACAAAACAATGTTTGTATAGCCGGTTGGCCTGTGCCAGGAAAACAGCTATCTATTTCAGAGTGCTCCCATAAACAACATGTTTATCCCATTTTTTAAAAACTACTAGTAGTTTCTGCAAAAATTATGGGGTAGCGCAGCTTTTGCTACTTTAAAGATTAAGGTGTACTGTAGCTCCTTTAAAGAAATATTTAGTCAACGGAGACATTCAAAAAGCGCGAGAGAATGATTCAACTACAGTATTCCAAGAACATCAGAGCTATTTCGAAAAGAACTTTGGAATTACCCACCTTTACACAGTCACAATCCCTGAATGGGCAGACCCTTTTGTGTCCCTTCAGCCTCGACTTCTTTCCATGTTGTCCACATTTTTGGCAGTTTGGCACTCTTTCTGAAAAGCAGCGATTTTGTACCATTGTAATTGCTTATAATCACCCGGAAGCCAACTCTGTTTTGACGTTCTTTTTCAGATTTGGATCAAGATTGTCTCCGGGTATTAGAATGATGTTATATATCGCTTTTCGGCTGAGTATTTCTGGGATAAGAGCCTGTTTTCAAAGCTAACCGCAGTCAGCATAAGCCATATACTACTTGATGAAATAAATTTGGATCCTTGTTCACACAAATCGTCAAGAAAGTCTTCCCCCGGAAAGGTTACGTACTTGAATAGCTCGGGCTCTCGCTCTCCAAGACACTCTTGATGGCGGAATTAATAGAAATAACGTCAAGTTTTGCCTCTCCTAAGCTATCCAGAGCAGAGAGTCTTGTTCCACCAGTTAAAGGTTCGAATAAATTAATTGAAACCTTGGGTAGAGACTGTGAATAGTAGCTAAGCTGGGTCATAGCTCCAGTAGGAGCGGTCATCTGGATTCTGTGCCCCGCCCATAGGTCTCCCCGCCTTCAGAGGGAAGCCTGTGCTCTCCACCGCGAACACACTCTTTGAGAAAGGGGATAAACTTTAGGACCTCCAGGAAAACATATTATTTTTCGCTAATCCACATTTTGTAACGATACGTTTTTTTTTGTTGGGTTGCTGCTGCTGAATTGCAAAATAATGACGATGTTCTTAATGGAAAGGGCGTTGCAGGATTGAGAGAAAAGGGCTGATCAGTTACCATATTCTCGACATTCTCAATTTTGTTACAGAGTGGTACCAATGAAAACCATAGAATAATCGTGACAAGAATCAAACACTACGAAAGGAATTCTGTCTATCGACTCTGCATTTACCTAACGCTTTCCTGGTAGTTTTTAGTAGCGAATCCGTGGAATCTGACTAAAAGAACACAGATTCCTTGCGAAAATTAGCCAACAGGCTGTTATTTTCTAATGATTAATAAGCTTCATAGACGGGACTTGTTGTCCTTCCACTGGTATACAAATATCTTGATAATTTATCCATCCAAAGATCCCCATCCAAAACATCCAAAATTTACCCAAAAGTAGTGTTTGTCAAATTAGCTACACTGTTGCTTAAACGACGTCCGTTACTTCCATTATGTTTTGTTTACTACTTCCCTTTTCATGTTTTGCAGAATTCTCAAGTAATCGGATAACTTCAAGCGTTTGTTCACTTTACGGATCTATACCAGAGTACGGAATACAAATTTTTCTGCCGGAACTTGTGACTTTCACAAAGGATTCAGCTCACCTTGATCTGGATTAAGGAGACCATTAGTTCAATTTTAGGCACAAATATGTACGCAAAGAGACGAGATTTGCATCAAAGGTTTTAAAAGATTACGGGTTACTGTATAAGTTGACGGATTTATAGCAATATCACTTGTTTTTATGTTAGATATTACTTTTCTCATACTGCGGGCTTCCTTGTTTCAGTAGACACCAGTTATCACTAAGAATATCTGCTGCCATGAAATAAACAACTGCATGTTTTGAGGTGTCTACTGCCTGCTCCTCTGGAAGAGGCTATGTTCTCTCACGTTTACTCTGACCGATGTCCATCTGTATAGTGGACAGACGGCAGAGAAAAACAATTAAATTGTTCCGTATATTTACGACTACCGCACAACACGACACAAATTTTTGCAGTTAGTTTTCGCTGCAAGTTCATTGGGGAGAGAAAGAAACAAAATTGGATTATATTTGTGGGTCAGAGAAAATTTTACCCACCTTTTCCGTTTCTCGATTGGCAGCCATTTCCCTGCTTGCAGGGATCCTCATCTCCACCATTTTCATCGCCCATCTTTACCGTATCCAATTCATTTAGTTTGGAGTTTAATTTTCTTCGTTGCTCCACCAAAATACACAGCTCACATTTACAATTTGCAAAAGGGCAATCGGACTGAAAAATGAACGTTGACTTATATCCCGCCGCGATGAAATTAAATTACTGTAAACAGCTGGTAATAATTTTAACCAATTACGTCTAGTTAAATTAATCGGGAACGCAATGCATAAAAAATGAATAGTATAACAGCAAGAGGAAATGTGAGGTCGTCTTACCTTGTGATTCTTCCTGGGTACATTGTGATTGTGGTTGAGACATCGCTGGCAGAAGTACACCTTCTTAGTGTCTCCTAAACTGGTTTTTACTTCCTTTAAATGGCTTACCTGAAGGGAAGATTAGTTTAGTTGGATCATAAGATGGAAGAGGTCCTGAAATAGAAACTTCATTCTTGGTAAAGCACACTTTATTCAGGATATCTTCCATGGACTCAGGCGGCGCTAACTGGAAATCTTGATATAATTTTGAATAACACTACTATACCCTTTGTATTAAACTGGCAGAGGGATTAGCCTGGAAGACGGATTGGTATCCATTGAACTTCCGTAAAACGTCAGTCATCTGAAATCTGTACTACTTGAAACTGGGAACAAAGAGATACTGTGGTAGAGGGAAGACCGACTGGCATTACAGGGGAAGTTTTAATAAAACGCCTACGGTGCTTGGGAATATGTCATGCGCGGGTGAATCAAAGCCGCCGCTTTACCAAAAACGTCTCAAAATATAACGCTGCCCTTTTGAAATAAATAAGACTCTTGTGCCGGAACTACTGAAATAGAGAAAAGAGCATATCAAAATGAAATCAACGCTCTTTCTCCGGTTAAGTAAATATGACACACAAAGTGAAAATGGATTACCGGGCGGTCGCAAAAGAAAACTAATGCAGTAACGAACGCTATGAAAAGCGGGGTTCGAAGCTGGTAGTGCTCGGCAGTCGGGGGTGGGAAAGGGCTATAAAATCTTTTTCGGGAGGATATTATGGACCGCGGAAGAATACAAGAAGAAGATGGGAGAAAATCGAGATAATGAATGGCACAAGGGCATTGTGCGCGGTCACGCCGTCTCCATTGTCGCATGCCAGTTGCAGCGAATCCACTGCAAGGCGAGACTTTGCCTGTTTCAATCGGTTACCTACAATATAGCAGATAGGAATGCTCTCGGGAAACCAGCAGTATTTGAAAAGTTTAACAAGCAATAAAGTCCATATCAGTATACCGGCTATACTAAATGAAACCGTCACTGTGTACAGAAGGAAAGAAAACAGAGACTCAACTATCCAAAATATGATAAGCTATGGCATTGTTATACTTGACGACCAGTCAGACAGACACTACTCTTCCTTGTGTCAAAAAAATGACTGGACGAACATTGGAAGAGAGCGAACAAATACTGGTCAGCTGTTGGATTTTCTGGTCACAATGTATACAGTACGCAGTGAGCCCGTGATAGGCTCTAGCTTTATTTATTTGTAGAGGACTTGCGCATTTTGCACAAAACTGTTCAAACAAACATCTTTTAACGTAGAGAATGGCCTCGAGCAATGTTGTCAGCTGGACACCTGCACGAAAAGAGGATGTCGCCAAAACTGTTTACCAGAGTTGAGTAAGTGTGGGTTCAAGACTTGGGTAAATACTGACCCGAGTGCGAACAGAAATTGCTAACAGTTAGACAGTAACTATATTAGCCAAAGTAGGGGCGGATTGGGCGTCTCCAATATACGCAATGCGGTGCTAATTTGACCCAAATGTCGTCAACCCGAATAACTATTGAAACCATCGTTGTAAACCGTCAACGGAAAAGGGTCAATTATTCTGAAAACACTCGAAGAACTAGTTGGATATGGTTGCGCAGATTGGTTAGTCGACATTACATAACTAACCACTTGCCGTTTTGAAGCAATATAGCCCCTCTACTACAAGATAGCAGTCGGCAACGGGCCGCTTTGTGTGTGAAGGCCGCCATGGAATAGTTAGAGTTTTCAAACAGGCACTCGACTGGTACGAATGTTGAGAGAGCCAAGGTAATCTTGCAAATCGGAGATTTTGTTAACGACAGCGGGAGAGGAGAACTTTCAGTAGAATACTTTCTAATACAAGTTATGCTAATCCTGATCCCGTTCTCTCGAAGTTGGAAGGGAGTTTAAACTGGCATGGAGAACGCTGCAAAAAAGGGTTTTATCAGTGTTCGCCCCTCTCTTTTACCCGAGTTACTTCTAAGATAAGAGGAGTTCCCTGTAGTCTTTTCAGTGTTTGTTTCGGTATCCACCCGATAACCTACTTCATATCAGTAACTACAACAAAACCGTTACAGTTCGTGACACGCGGAAATTATTTGACGGGGTGAATCGGGAAATAGGGCAGTTTTGCAAAGTTTTTGATGAATCAGGGTGCTATCACAAGGATGGTATGGAAAAAAGTAACAAAAGACATTTCTGTTACATAATCAGAGAGATGGATCTCGAACGGCAAGTAGAGGACGAGATTGTCGGAGAACAATAAAAGGCTAATGCCTGCCTAGCTACAGTAGACACTGGCTAGTTTCTCGGGGACTAGGAACGGGACCAAAACGGAACTGTGGCGCAAGCAGCTTGCGTAATGTTAGCCGGCGGGCTAATGGTTAGAGAAAAGTTTATTAGGAATCCTTTTGAGATCTACAAGATCCTCTAAAGGAGAAAGGAATAGAAGGTAAAAGTAGGAGAAAGCCTCTGCCTACAATTAAGCCTTACGCGCCTGTTCAAACTCGGCCAAAGCTACACCCTCCCATGCCTGCGTTTCTTCGACCTCGGCGCTCTCTGTGCTGGACAGTTCAATGGAAAACAACTATTATCCTCATCGAACAGTCGTTCCCTGTCAACATTGACTCAGGATTTCATTTTCCTTTTAGGTTGTATAGTTGGGCTATGCTAATTAGAGTTACGGTAGGAGGCGGGAAAAGGACAAACAGTTGCAAGTGTGCGCCGACCGTACTCCGACGAAGGACAGTCGCACTTTAGACACGCCCATGGATTTCTTCCTCTACTGTTTCTTTACAGTTGCAAGTGGTCGTCACAGACCTATTTTGACTGTTACAGTGACTTACTAACACAGATAAACAGTTATCAGAAGGAGAAAGCCCGCGGTACGCAGTACCAAGAGGGGATAGCTCTTCGCTGCCGCTGGCAAGAAGGCAAATGGCAAACGGCTGGTAACTGGCAAGCTCGGGATGAACCGGAATTCCAGCCTAATTTTAGCCCTTAGATGACTAACAACTTAGCTCGAAGAGCAAATAAACAGTCCGTTGCACAGACACTCTTGGACTGGGTGCCGGTGTCCGGATATACCAGGAAAAAAACCGACAGTAGCTGTAAAGACGGCAATATATATAGTGACTACAATGTTGGCATCAAAGTTACAACCCGGATCTGTTTCGTTGGTCTTAAATTGTAGTGTAAAAAACTGCAGCGGTTTGAGTTTCAGTCTTGCCGTGCCTGGTGTCGTCACAATTTTCGATAAGAAAATGTTGCAGAAGTGGCATTCTGTTCCTCGTTGATACCGGTTAGCCATAAAACTATTGTTTACGGATGTTTCCAAAATTCTAGTGGCTGACCGACGGAGGTATTAACTGTGTCACTGACCGGCGGGCATGAGCCTTGAAATGTAACTCAAACTGGACAAACATCTGCAAGGCGACCTCGATCTCCGACCAAAACTTTGCGACCACTTTTGATTGCGTTGACATATCTTAAACTCTGAACAGTTTCCGTTTTCTCTTAAGAGACTAAAAATCTCTGCTGATCTGTAACAAGTCTTCAAGATTAACGGAGCATATTGCATTTCTTGGATGTGCACTGCTCAAAGTTCAATCTCTTGAAACAATTGCTTATGTATCATAAAGAAAAAAAAAAAGGAGGCGATAAAGGCGCCCTTGTTTGCCCCCGGGTTGCGGGTGTCCACCGGGTGGTAACAAGAGTCAACGGTCAGCACTGTTTACTGCAACATCCTCCGGTCATCCTCAAATAATGGCTGACTGTTCCATTTCAAACGGGGGTAAACTCAAATAAACAGTCAGGAGAGGGGATGGTCTTCCCTTCCTCGTTCGGGTCAGTCGTGTTATTTTGGCCCTTGTCCGATCCTGTTCAAATTTAATGACTTCCTGTTTGAGGAAAAATGGAAACGGGAGTCTAAATTGGTGAATAGAAAAGGGGAAATTTATTATGAACAACTGGCAAATTGTCTCTGGAGCTAAGTAGAAAATACTACCCCCACTCTTTTTGTTCAAGAGGAGCAAAATGACGAGTGGCGGAACAGTTTGCAGTAATTAGGTGATGTGTATCATGTTCGAGGAAAGTGCTTTGTATCTTGACTAAACTATACTGGTTGCAAATCCTTTCATACAAAGAAAATAAGACAACATCACATGTAAACCCGTGGATCACAAGTATATCTCCCGTTAAAATCGGACACCGGAATTTGATAACTGGCGTGCCGGTCCAGGATATCGTGCAATGTCATGGCGTATCACAGAGCCTGTAGCTTCATCGGAGCAGGACACTGATGCTAAAATACTGCATTTAATTGGAATTACATGTCTTTACCTAAAACACTCTTCGGATTAAGCTGTTGCCTTTCCAAATCTGAAGGTCTTCTGAAGAATGGAAGCCGGCATCTGTCAGACAGGTAACAAACTAGCATTAAAATAGGCACTCCCACTCCTAAATTAACATTTGTTTAATTTTTTTTACTAAAATACTACCTGTAAGAACTGCTAGAAAAATAGCTCCCAAAAATAGTAGAGCATTTAATTGGCATACATATTCGCTTGTCCCTTCGAGAACACATGAAGATAGGATCCCAACGCATTCCTGAACGTAATGCTTTTAGTTAGATTAGCTTCATATGATCGGAAATGCAAATTGGCGTTGATCCGTTTTAATGAAATTGAGAGAGCAACCCACCTCTTGGCAATGTTGCACAGAGGAAAACGTCGGAAACGGTCCCATAATTTTCAGTCATGCCGACATGGGTTTCTGCAATTAATAGCTATTTCAAAGGGTTGAATCAGTTGAAAATAAGAGAAATTCAAGCGTCGAATGCAAGGGATGAAAAGGATGAAATTAGTAGCAACAACAGCCGGGACATCATTAATAATTTGGAGTATCCAGGGCGGGTAAATTCAGTTAGTAAAGATCAAAACAACTTCTAAACAAACAACCGTCCTTTCAGGACTATAATGTCAGAATCTATTTCCGGTGACAAGATGTGAGAAAGATTCGTGACAGGGCCATTTCCTGTGATATGCGATACCGTGTGGGCAAAACCAGTGCTTTTAGGCCTTTGAACGTTGGCGTGTGAATATGACACTCCCATTTTTGAGATGTTTTTGGGGGATTTCCCCTGAGCTGCTGAACATCGCCAGTAGGAAGGACGTCGAATGAGGAAACGTAGCCACAACACATGGGGGAAACACGATTAGCTTCAACGTCCTTATTAATGGGGGGAATTATCTGCCCAGCTATAGTACTCACGTATTATTGGGAAGTGGAAAATATGAACAAATCTCAAGGCGGAAGGAGACATGCCAATAAATATTTAAAGTTGGCTATTTTTTTGAGAGCGCGGCAGGATTTGAAAAATTGTACGGCAAATAAGCAATAAAAATGTCTGGGGTGATGACGGACAAAGCTGATTCAGGACGGCATTTTTAATAACAGGGAGGGTGACTTTTAGACCAAGTGCGACTTGGTCTAATGGTACCCCGCTTGGTCTAATGGTACCCCGCTTGGTCTAATGGTACCCTGCTTGGTCTAATGGTACCCTGCTTGGTCTAATGGTACCCTTATCACTTATGGCCTTTCTTTGGCCGACAAATCACGTATGCTTCCGAAGGCTCGCTTCGCTCGCGGGGCTAGGGGGGTATCCCTCGGGAGATTTGGATTCTTTAGTTTATAGAAAGTCCGGGAGAAGAAAATCCGGGAGGAGATCACTTAGGTGGGAAAAACAGTAAAATATCGTTACTGATGGCTGTTTCGCTCTACCAATCAATCTCCTCCCGGTATTTCTTCTCCCGGACTTTCTATAAACTAAAGAATCCAAATCTCCCGAGGGATACCCCCCTAGCCCTGCGAGCGAAGCGAGCCTTCGGGAGCATACGTGATTTGTCGGCCAAAGAAAGGCCATAAGTGATAAGGGTACCATTAGACCAAGCAGGGTACCATTAGACCAAGCGGGGTACCATTAGACCAAGCGGGGTACCATTAGACCAAGCGGGGTACCATTAGACCAAGCGGGGTACCATTAGACCAAGTCGCACTTGGTCTAAAAGTCACCCACCCCTTAAGTGTAGTAATACTCATTATTTTAAAGGGAAATAAGAGTTCAAACCTCAAAAATGAACTTCTGGGCTTCTTATTTACCGGGTGACAAAGGAGTTCAAATGCTTTGGGAGTGAGGACTTCATGTGACCGATCAACAGAAACAGGAGATCTGTTCAGAATTTGACACCTGTAGGAAATTCTAGAAGAATGGCTATTTTTTCAATGGATTTCAATATATTTTGACCATAATAATTCTCAAAAACAAGGGCGGAATCCTGTCAAAAGGGCTACTCATCTGTAGTTAATGGATCCTGCGTAGGTGAACTAGTGAAAAAATAAATTAACCATGAAATGACCCGAGTAAAATGTTCACCTATCCGTGAGGTAATTCTATTTAAAGAGATTGAAATGGTCAATCTATAACCTTATCAGGTCTTGAAGGGAGGGAAGAACAGAAATCAGAGAAGAGGACAACAGTGTCGGATTGCGTGTTTCAAAAAAGTACGCAATTCTTAGTAGAAAAAAAGCTCTTTACCACATTATTGAGCTCTAATTGGAAGGGTATAGCTTTACAAGATATGGCAATATTGGCCAGTTAAGATGATAGGATTAGACTCCTACGATGTAATAAAGAGTTGTGTATCGTTTCTGTTTTGGCCAAAAGGATCTCCTGAAGGTAATACTATGCATAGAAAACTGGCCGCGGAAGTCAACCAAGTTTACGTGGTATATGCAAAATAAATGTCGTCAAGAACGTAGAACCCCGCCGTTTATGACCAGGAAATTGCATAGGCAAGGAAGAAGTGGTCTCTGCTTTTAGCGCAGAGAAGGTTCCTCCGGAAGGCGTGTGAATAAAAGAACGGGACGTCTTTTCTGGATGTTGTCGGAAGCAGAAAACCCCTCCTACGAGTGGGAGAATGATGTAAGGAGACCCTTTAAAAGTATATGAAAGATGGAGATATTGCAACAACTAATACTTCCTGGTTGCTAAGTGAACAAAAGAATTTTTAGGCTTGGTTAACTTGTTTTCGAAATTGCTCAACAAGTTTGTTGTCCAAAAGTAAAGCTGTTTTCTTCTCAGAATATTGGAGTAGTGAAGTGGTCCTTGGGACAGACAGAGCTCGCCTACCCGTGATTCTATCATTCGCATCTCCTGCTTCACTGACTACTGATCAGAGAAGATGCTAGCCCAAAAATAGTCACGCCTCAGAAATTAGCATGTCTGCAACGAAAACAAAGAACTAGAGAAGAGCAAAGCGGTCAGTCTTTGTACTAAAAATGGCACTGGAAGGAGACATAAAAGGCAATGTGAGTGTTCCTGATTTGAATCACCACCCGCGGGGTAACGTCAACTGAAAGGAAAAATTTAATTGTTATAGAAAACTGCTACTGTAGAGATGATAGAAATTTAAAAGTCGGTAAATGGGGAGCATAACAACTTCTTCAATTAATCCCTATCCAATTAGTATTCACTCCATCTTTACAAAAAACAAAAATGTTATTATACTTGAGCAAGAATGGACCGGATAACAATTTCTGTTCGCATTGAAAACAAATTTGGACGTTCAAGTAGGTGCGAAGTTTTTCGGGTAAATCGCATTACTCCAAAGAAGCGCTTACCTTCAACTTTTGACCCATCATAAAAGAGGAACAGGATGTGAACTTATGAACGGAAGTATGGATGAGTGGCTGCACCTCACTCAGGTGGAACAGAAAAAAAAGAAAGACCGAAAGAGAGGATGATGTCGTAAGCAGACACGCTGTATCTCGAAGTTCAATCTGAAAAGAGTGCCTTGACTTAGATATTCCCGTAACTCATAATTTATTTTAGGTGAACTTGTAGCTGACCATCTTAACACTGCCAATCTGATGGCCTTATTTGTCTTCTTTTTTGGTCTTTGACCTGTGGGGGGACCGTCCACTGACATACGATCGCTCATGGTGAGAACACAATTGCTCGTTGGCAGGCGACAAAACTAGTCGCGGTATTTCATCGATCGTAACTTAATGCAACTGTCACACTATTCCGGCTTTTTCTCTCTTCTCACCCTCACAATAACTTTCTATTGTTGCAGATATGGGTCACAATCTTGACGAGGTCGAAATTGTTCTCAATGATGAAAAAGATCACTGGAGGGAGTTTCTTCCCGAAGTAATCCATTTCTCCCAATAAAATTGAACTGTTTCCAGATAAATAATAACGAAAAATGGGCATTTTGTATGGGAGACATGGACATGTGGAAAGCGACCTTTTCAAAGTGTTGGTATTGGGTGGCTCTGACAAAAGACACTCGTAAACCTGTTGGATGTATGTTTCTGCTACTGGACCAGGCATCAGCTGAGGGAGATGAACCTCTCTATTCAGTTGGATTTGTTTACACCTCACCAGAGTGGAGGGGAATTGGTATCGGAATAAAAACCTTCAAGTAAGCTGTATTCAAAATACCTAGTACTCCTCTATTACAGTAAATTAATGAAAATTGTTGGTGATGGTAATGCTACACTTCATGCCGCTCTTCCCATGAAAGAAAAATACGCCGAGAGATTTGGATTCGACAAAGTTTCTCCATTTCTCCATCATTTTGGAGCAATCAAATTGAAAAATATTACTCCTCCGATCGAGCAAGACGATTTTACAGCAAAAGTAAGTGAAATCATTTCAAGGAGCAGATTTTTAGAAAGTGGCAGAAGTACCATGGGAAGACATTGTAGCATACGATAGAACTGTTTGCCCCAGGAACAGGGACAAATTCTTAAAAGCATTCATTTCACCCTCCAAGGAAGTTTTCAGTCGAGTATGTGTGACGTAAAAAGCAAATATTTCCTTTTCCCTTTTGCAGGTAGCAGTTGACAGCAACAATAAAATTGTCGGAATTGCCTGTGTAAGGATCATCGTGAACAATGAACTTGAGGCTGGACCAATATACGCAGAGAGCAAGGTTTGACTCAAAATTATATTAAAAGGAGACATAGAATGCCGCGAGAGTTATGGTAGACGCAATTTTAAACGAGGATGTGGATAAGACAAAACATCATATAATAGGTTTCCATTATCCTTCCGTCAATACGATGGCTGAAAGGTTTGCTGGTCAAAAAACATGCGGATTTGATATATTTCCAGACTCTTACAGGAACTCTCAGGCGGCCATGTAAGCCCCGTTCCATTCAGTAGATCTCAATTCACGAAGCGTATTATCCATACACCACATGAGAAAGTGTTCGCGACTAGTGAATACGCTGGCAGCTTCGTCTAGTCAGCATATTATTCGGCCCTCATGTGTCCCGCCTCTTGTTATAGTTGTTTTATATCCAATAAATTGTCCGCCTTGACCACAAATTCGATTTAACTCCAAGTATTTTAAGGAACGGCAGTCGGCCGTGAAATTTGATTGTACAAGAGCGCACCTTTTTTCTTGCCTCCCTCCTTGTTGGAACATCCTTTGGCAGCGTTTGTTTGGTTTCTTTTGTCGTCGGCCTGGAGAAGGTGCTACATTATCGTCTATAAAAAGGTAAGCGACAGTTGCGTCGACGCTTCCTGGCAGCAGGAAAAAAACCAAATGATATTGGGACAGTTTACCAAACTGTCATTTTTCATCAGTTTGTTACACTCAGTGGTACCCGTTCCTTTTCATAAGTTGATTTTGTTGCTAGACGCTCTTGTCAGACAAGTAAAAAAATCTTTTAAAGTCGTCGCTTTTATCCTTTTCGCTTTCTCAGTGACCAACACCTTTTTATCTTATCGCACCTACTATGAACTTCAGTTTTATTTTCATGGTCATCGTTTTATAGTACTTACCACGTGGTGGAGTCCTTCCTGTAAAGTAAATATTATCATAAAATTATCCAGATGGGTTACACATAGTGCAAGTGTAAGGAATGGTTCCTCTCCCGAAGATGTTTGTGTTTTGTCTCTAACATCTCATGCTTCTCTTTTCCACTTGATCGAAGTTCCTTGTTTTTCCTGTTCCAAGCTGTTGTAAGAATTGTCATCCAGATGATACTATTCCTAAAAAAAATATTGACATGTTGCTATTTCTCGTCTGTCCTCCCTTGCTCTCGATTGACATTCTCTGTATGCTAATTGATAGCACTGTGTGATAGACGCCACGTATGATTTTCTGGTTTCAGCTTTCGTCTGTAGCAGCTTTCGCTATCGGCCAGAAGAAGGCGTCCTTGCCAGAGCGCTAATCACTCCCGAATACACCTCCCACCGTCCAGTGACCGATTTCCCCTTGTCATGCAGGTCGCACCGCTACTCTTGGCTGTGCTTTGCGTGGTGGTCAGTTTTTGCCATCCGCCTGCCCATCTTTCTTTAGGCAGATGCTCGCCGATTGTCAACTCTTGTCCACTTTGACCTCAAAGGCGCTCCACCAAGGCCTGCGTACTTCATGCAGCTGCTGGACGTCGTCTCGGACCTTGGAGCCACCGGTGTTGTGATAGAATGGGAGGACATGTTCCCTTTCTCTGGACGTCTCGAAGTAATTAGAAATGGGAATGCTTATTCTGTACAAGATGTTATTGACATCCTTGACCAGTGCGTTATGCCCTTATCACTCTTTCTTACTGTCCGTTTTTAGTGCTACATCGAAGGGATTGACAGTTGTCCCTCTGGTACAGACTCTGGGTCATTTGGAATGGATCCTAAAGACAAGGGAATTCGCACACCTCAGGGAGGATCCACTTTACCCTCTGGTATGTGCATTTCTCTAATTATATTCTCCTCTTTAGGTAGCCTGCATTGGCATGGACGAAGCCCGGGAGCTGATCTTAGAACTAGTCAGCCAGGTTAGTTGCGACTGTCTCAAGGTCTCAAACAGATCCGGATGTTTAGGTAGTCCAAGTTCATTCCAAGTTCCCGATGCCGTACTTTCACATCGGTGCCGACGAAGTGTACCAGGCACGTTTTTAAACGGTTTCTGCGATTTTTTTTACCTGCGAAAGTGTCCTTGGCCTGCTAAGCTTCTACGACCCCAGAGGACGTCGAAAGTTTTAGATTATATTCATATCTTTTTATCCCGAGGCATTTAATTTTTATGAGCTAGTTAGAGTAGAGAGATTGCGCTCGCTGATGGAACGGAAATAGTTGGTAGTTGATTTTTACAAAAAGCAAACAGACCGTTTGTGCAGGTCATGTGTTGGGTAATGTGATAGTGCTGACGGCCGCTGAATTTATGTGGTCTCAATTGGAAAAAGATTGGCGAAACCAATAAAAAGTGGACGACTCAATTGTCATCGACAAGTAGATGGCCATCAATATTACCTACTCATTACAGATCGCCGTCTGTGATGCTGACCATAAAAGAATGGCTGAACATTTCAACAACAGTGTCAAAGCCATGGAATTTGACCATATTCGAACCATTGCATACAATATTACCGAGGGACATCCCCAGACACAGGTTAGAGAAGCAGAAATTACTTGACATGGTTTTAAACTTTAGGTGCTAATGTGGTTCGACGAATTGAAAGCGGCAAGCCCCGAAGAGATCAAGTCCTTCGATTTAGATCAACTCGTAACTCCCGTTGTCTGGAAGTACACAACTGACCTCGATAAAGTTTGTCGCCAAAATTCTAGACGGGTGACAATCGGAAGTTGTTTTAGGATCTGCCTCTTCCCATGTGGAGGAATCTATCACGCTCATGGACAACCGTTTGGGGAGCGAGTGCTTTTAAAGGTCTTTTTCAACACTAGCTGAATGATTTATTGTTGGCAGTTTAGGTGCCGATGGCTCAAACAAATACTGGAACCGGGTGAAGCCATATGTTCAAAACAATAAGCAGTGGTTCTTGCAATCTGTCAAGTATTCCCAGATGTTTTCGGATTTTCATGGTGTTATTGCCACCGGTTGGCAACGATATGACCATTTTGCGTCGCTTTGTGAGCTCTGGCCTGTTTCAATGCCCTCCTTGGGACTTTCACTCCGAGTTTTAGAGCGATTTATAATCTCTGGTAAAAATGTTCTCTACGATAATCATTTTGTATTCAGAATCCGACGCAGAGGATCTTTTAAAAGCCTTGAAGTGTCCTGATGGAACTGACCTGAATCAGGTTATCGGAGGGACAGACAACTGCCGTTTTCCAGGTTTAAATAACTAAATAATCCTTGACGCGAGTCTCCTTTTAGGCTATAAAGTGAGAAACGCGATTCGTGCATACATCCAATTGAAAAGCTTCCATGAGAACTCAACTTGGGTTCATACGAGAGAAGCTGGCTGGCTTCAAGCATCACAAATGACTCTTGGCACATCAAGCGCATACATTGTTGACAAAGTCAAGTCCGTCTATCTCAATGCCATTACGAAGTTAGAGAAAACAATAATTCCTAATTTAAAGTGAGCTGAGTCTAATTGCCTTAAATCTAATTGTTTTCTTTAAAGATCTTCTCTCAAAGAAATTTATTTCGACGACGTTGGAGAAGAATTCCTTACAGATTATGTATATCCCTTTTTAGATGATCTCAAACATAGGTTCATCATCCTCTCGTCACCTCGTTTATTTAAATAATTCAGGTACATCAGCGTTCAACGGGTAGACTCAAAGAAATCCTTCCGTCCTAGGCCATGGTTCCCTATCAACGTTTAAAAACTCAGAGAATATTAAATAAATATAATAACCTTTATTGAATCCGTATGTTTTGGGAAGACC
The DNA here is from genome assembly GCA_964036215.1 of Oscheius sp. DF5033. Taxonomy (NCBI): domain Eukaryota; kingdom Metazoa; phylum Nematoda; class Chromadorea; order Rhabditida; family Rhabditidae; genus Oscheius; species Oscheius sp. DF5033. The sequence goes on from OZ038413.1 coordinate 7,070,050, forward strand.
CGCGAGGCAGAAAATACGTATTTTGTATATGGTTAATCGTGGAGATTGGTGATGATGCTGTCGTATGCAACACTATTGGTGGTTGATATGTGAGAAGTCTCGGTTACGGCTTCTACATCGTAGAGCTTCTTTCGTGTTCTTGACCGAATCAGGGCCAGAAGGAAGATGCCGATAAGGGCTACTAATAGCAGTACGATGGCTGCCGCTGCAACCATATAGGCCAAAGATAATCGAGCATCACGTGTGGACTAAAATTAAGAGGGTTAGTGCAAAAATTAGAAGGATCTTTGTTGTAATTCTGATAGTGACCAAGCTACCAGGAAATGCAAATAGTACGAATCCAAAAATAGTTGGTGACACTTACCATGGGTAGAAGATCATGAAAAGTATCATCATGAGCTGCCGAAAACAATAACGAAGAAGACATCTTCTGAAACAGAAAACAGAGTATAGCAACATGGCAGAGTTACTTAGAAATGGGCGGGTAGAAGGGAAAAAAGTCAAGAGATTAGGTTTCCAATGCAAAAATGCCTGCAAAGTGAAGCAGGGGTCAAAATGTACGGATTAAGAGCAAATATCTGGACGGCATTAGGTACAAAAAAGTGGGCAGAGGTTATAAAATTAGGAGAAAAAGCCTCCGCATAACGTTTTCCTTATGATTCATTGACGAGAACGAATGGTGGAAGAAGATGAGGACGTCATTTTGTGTAATTAGACCATAAAACGGAATTAATTGGCGGAATACAATGGTCGGCTGATTCCGCAAAACTTGTGGAAAACACTTATCCTTTCTAAGCTCCTCGCCGAGGGTATCAGTTTTTTTGACTTGGCAAGGAAATTAAGATGTTTGAACTTTAGACGTGAACCTTCTTGCGTGGGAGCAATTTGTATGCATCTTACTTTAACAATGACAAGTGTAAAAAATACGCACATCAGCTGGAAATGCCCTGGGAGGACTCCACAGAGAGTCGAAAGCCGGACATTTTCTATTATTTTCTCCCATGTTCACTGAGATAAAGGGCAAAAGAGAGAGAGAGCTTCATCTCCCGCTTCATAAGCAACGGGACGAGGAAACGAAATAATTAAAAGGGGAAAGGCCACGAGGGCCCTTGACTCAAAACGAAATTGTTGAAGAAGGGAAAAGGAGAGAGAACCTATGGGCATGTGGGTGTCTCCAACAAAACCCGGGAGTGTCTTCAAGATGCCGTTCAATGTGCTGAGCCTCTCGCGGGTTGTGTCCCGAGGGTGCTCTCTTTTACCACGCGAGAAGTCTATTATTGTCCCCGGTGGGCGAGTTCATCCAACTTCTTAGTATATTTTTTTGTTAAGCTCTTATAAGAAATTAGAACATGAATAGAAGCCAATCATGTCTCCCTGTTTATCTCATAATACCTGGGCGACAACATTTTATGTTGAAAAATACCTTTAAATGGAGTAAAATTCAGTTACGTCGCAAGATCAAAGTAGTGTGTAAATGAGGAAAAAGCAGAGCGCTCTGAGCTCGTGATTTGCATTAGCCACGAAAAAACGCCATCCATGGCAATCATAATCAAGAGTCGAAGACATCATCAACAGCTTAAATAAAGTAGTCGGCTTTTTTTGTTTGTCTGAAATCGGAGAAGTCCCGTCTTTTTAAAACGAGGAGGAAGTTCTCAATTATTGCTGGTCCCTTTAGCGGCTTATCTTTACTCAAAATGGCCATTTGGCGGTCTCTTTTACAAGACGGAACAACAACAGCTGAAAAAAAAGATAGAAAAGAGAGGTTTCCCTCAACTGAGATGATACGTTCGTTTAACAAAGTCATATTCTCCACGAAAATTAGTTTAAGAGTTGTTTGAGACGCGGCGAAGCACATCGACAACATCACTTCAAATGTGACCTATTTCTAGTTGCTCTTTTGATTGACAAACAAGACAGGAATGCAACGGATTTATTAATACCCATATATATTTAGGCAAATTGAGTACGTCTTGGGAACCCGAATCCAGGGGGAGGAGGCCCAGGAGGAGGAGGTCCCATAGGAGGTAGAAGACGTCTAGTCTCTTCGGGAAGAGAGCGGATGTACTCTCCGAGCTTTTGAACACGCTGACCCCACTTGATACTCTAAAAGCAGGAAGTAATATAATTGAGTTAGTATTGCCACCTTGTCACGGTGGATAGCCTTCAAAGCCTCCTTGACTTCCTGAGGCAGACGATCGAAGCCAGGTGGCTTGGGAAGCCGCTCAACCAGATCATCAGGCAGATTAACCATGATGGCATCAATCTTCTCGTGTTTTTCCTAAAAATCCAGCTATGCAAAGTATCAGTAGATTAAAGTCACCTGAGCTGGCATGCTATCATTTTCATGAATGGCTTTCAATTGGGCAACGACATCAGCGGGGAGGACTTGCTCGAAGCCGGGAGGAAGTTCCCTTGGTGGCGGTGGGATTCCCATGGGACCTCCGGGAAATCCGCCGGGACCGCCAGGGCCACCGAACCCTGGTGGACCTGGCGGGAAGGCCAAGACAAGAGGAAGTATTGCAAGGAGAAGAAGAGACATTGGATCTGTCCACTTTGCACCTTCGAGCCCCTAAATAGTGGGACCATATTTGCACTTCGTGTAGAAGCCGATATGTGGAGAAAAACACCTCGCGTCTGTACTCTCTTGCGCGAAACCGATCTCTTCAAACTCCAACACCAGCATCAATTCAGAGCAATTGCACGAATCCACTGTATTCTCACTTTTGAGGGAGAGCACTTGTCCCAAATGGAAATGCAAAAAGGGCTATTATTATCCATTTCCTGCCTCATCCGGTTATGAAAAACAGAGATCTGACCACCTTCAAAGGTCTCGTTTACTTAGTTTTTTAAATGTTTGCCCTTTAGCGACAAACACTTCCGTGCAACAAGTTTTTCACAGTCACTTAACGGGTTAATCTCTAGACAAACAGCGATCACTTTCTTTGACCACTGACAAAAGTAAACTGTAAAAAGGAAAGACTTTCCCGGATAAAAATGGAAAGCATCAGGTCTCAGCTAGATCCAGTCGCCTCCCTATGGGATACCTCCTTTCGTCGATTAACCGGCAGCCGTCGAAAGTGGTTGAATGTCTTGTATCCATTCGGGCGTTGCTCTAATATCAAATTTAATCCTCTTGGAAAGCTAGTAGAAATATGCGATCTCGATATTCTTCATGAATAAAAACAAAAATCTAGCACCTGGTGGAGATTCTTATCAAATGCGGAACACGTCTGTGTGAAGGAAATGATCCGGGAATGGCGAAGCCGGGTGGCTAAGGTGAAAAATATGGGAGAAGCGTGATAAATACAGTAATACAGCAGAATATTAACGAAGCAGCGAGGTGTTTGAAGAAACCTACCAATTAACAGTAAAACTATTAACTGTCATTCAAACGGTATAGATGCATCATCCAGAAATGTGCTGTTAACATTTCAGATATTATCCAATGTTTGTCCTACCCGCATTGACAAGCGTCAGTTTCAGACTTCGACTAGCAGACAACAATAACTGGTAGCCGAAGTTCATAGCCAAAATAGACAATGTGTGGCATATTATGTTTTTTTGCTTCTGTCTGCATGCCAATTCTTATAATCCCACTACGGCAAATCGGGATCTGCGGTCAGAAGCCGGGGGCAAGCTAACGGGTCTCGTCATCACACGGCTAGCATCCCGTTCCGGGAATCGGTTTGAACTTGGACGAGAAAAGGCGGCGCACAAAGGAGATAGCAAGTCCTTCATAAGGCGCCTCCTCACCTGCACGGGTCGCCAATGCTTTTCCTAATGTTCATCCTCTTCTTCGGTACGGAAGTAGGGATAGAAACAAGTCGCACAGTCGAAGCCATCATTGTGCCCCGTTGTGCCCCCTGTGGCGCATGGTCAGACGGTTATCTTCTAGTTCTTACAAGGCTTTCTCTGATTTTTATGCTATTTATAAAAGATATTATTTTATTTCCAGATGTGGGCATTCTTGGCACTTCTTCCCGTAGCTAATGCTTTCTTCTTCGGTGGTGGCTCATCGTGTGGCTGTCAGCCTGCTTGTCCCCCTCCCCCTCCTGCGGTTGGTTTTACTTATTTTTTTTTGGTTTAATTGTAGATTTTAGCCATGTTGTGGTGGATGTGGTGGTGCTTCTTATGGATCTTCTTACGCTGCTCCTCAAGTTCTTTCCGGTGTAGCTGGAATTTCTTCTGCTCCTTCTTATGGAGGATTCCAACAAGCACCTGCTTTCCAATCTGCTGGGTTCCAACAACCTATCAGTCAGCCACTTGGAGTCCAACAGCCAGTGTACCAGCAACAAGGCGCTTCTTTCGCTCAGCCTCAAGTTCAACGGCCAGTCTACCAACCTCAACAACAAGTCCAAGCTCAACCTAGCTACCAAAACACCGCAGTACAACAGCCAGAGCAGCCGCCAGTTCAATCTTCTTACCAAGAAGCTCCCGCGCAAGTACAAGTTGCCCCTCAACAGGCTCAGGAAAGCTATCAGGTTTGTGAGCATCAAAGGACACGTTATATTTCGGCCTGGATTCTCTCGAGAAATCCCGGTTGATCAGGACATGGGCGCGGTGAGATAACCAAGTGTTTCAAGCCAGTTTTTGGGCTAGCTTAGGCGATAGCCGCGACATTCAATGATTAGAAATGGATCTGAGAACAAAACAATTTCAGGCTCCTGCTGCTCCTCAAGAAGTTCAACCAGCCGCTGAGGAACAACCCGCCCAATACGTAAATATCAATGATTGTTGTCACTAGTCCTTGTTTTTCAGAGAGAGGATGGCAACAACGTCGAAGTTGCCGCCGCTGCGGCTGCTTCCAAAAACGCTGAAGTCGTAGAGGTCGCCTCTGAGAAATCCAAATCCGAAGGAAAGACCATCAAATCCGGAAAGGGAGAGAAGGCCGAGGAGAAAGTCATCGACATCTCTCAGCTCAAGCTCACTGATGATCCCCTCTGCAACTCTGACGACCTTCGCAATCTTATGCTTGAGAACATGGATGACAACCTGAACAGTTCCAAGAGGCTAATCCAGCTGGCTGCCGAAGCTCAATTCGGAGGACGATTTGATGTTATCTGCGCCAACGGAGATTTCAGCTACGTAACAAATACGGAACTCTTCTGCCAAGAGACAAAGGCCGATGTTTCCTGCTACACTTACAGGCAGTTGTAGAGATCTTACTGTTATCAAAATCATACAGGTTCTCAGAGTGCAATAATAAATATATAGATACTTACGTATGTTGTATTCAACAAGGGCTTTATTGCATTTTATCACGGGTGATTGATTGTCACCTGATTATGCCGCATTGACGCGGACTCGAAACGGATGTCTGAGGGAAAAGGATGGCGGGGGTGGAAGTGGAGCTGCAGCCCACTCTGTATGTTCGGCTTCGCGCTTCTTTACCAGGTATTCCTATAATACAGCCATGTACAAAATATGATAGTTACGGCTTACATTGTATGCGTCATTGTCGGTGTAATCATACCAAAGAAGAGCATAAACCCATCCAAGGCAGAACAAGCTGCCTAGCATGACGCCAACCACCGTCCACACAACAAAATTAGGACTTCCACCGCGCCAATCACTATAAGAACAGATATTGTCAACAAGCGAAAAATGACATACGCAAATTCAGGATGTTTATAAAGTGGGCTCATTGTGCCGTGGGCCAACACCATGTTGAGAACTGATGAAGTGCTGATATTACTGAAATTCATTTGAGCGAAGCAGCTAAACTGCCATTCACAGAATGAGACGACGGAAAGGAGGAGCAAAGACCGGGGGTAGATAATCCAAATAATCGGGGGGAATCTTTTTCTCGAATAAGTGTCACGCAGTTGATTTCTCTTTGAGTTTTTGCAAAGCTGAGGAGGATGAATGCTTTCATTGGATTACAGTAGAGGGATTGTGACGCACGGATTGAACTATGCATCTACTTGGGGGATGATTCAAGTTGTACGCTGTACGTTTAGCGCATGTACAAGGGCTTTATGCCACTTAGAGTCAGGTGTAGCTGGAATACAAAGGAGTGTCAGAAATGGTAAAAGGTCTGATTATCCAAGTGCAAGTTTGGTACTCTACGGGAGATAAGAATATCCACAAATATTGTTCGAGGTGCTTGTTTGGATCTCTTTGCGTCCATCAGTGCTCCCTCTCCTGATCAGTTTGATTATTTTCCGGAATGTGCGCAATGCTTTTTCTCATTTTTTTGTCTATTCCCGGATAGTCTAGCTGTACGGCTGCGTGTGGGGGGCGCACAGGAACTCGCGCACCGGACAAATTCGGCTGTTTGCCTTCTGTCAATCCGTCATTTCATCCGAACCGCCTTCTTCTAATTGCTCCCAGGAGCACGAATCATATGGTTAAATGATTGATTCACATATTTTCTTATTTTCAATTTATTACCACTATCGCTATAGTCTGCCTTAGGCTCAATCCCCATATTATACGGAATTTCAGTAAAATGTCCTCTCATTGCCCGAAAAGTTGTAATCGTCTTCACTTTCTTAGACTTGCGCCTTTCTCTTCGGCTTTGATACGCGATGACAGCGCATAAACAGGGCATATTAGGTCACTGTGCGTCGTATTCAACTCATCCCGGTATATTCCCCACAGCGCCGGCGACCTCTCATCCACCCCCCGCGAGACTGAAATTGCTTGGCTCTATAATTCCTCCGTCCCATTGTCTCATTCCTTTATCTCCATGACTGCTTATTCTCATCGTTTAGGTATGGAACCATCGGCCAGGGAGAAGAAGAAAGCTCCCCCTCCGCCACCTCCACTTGGAGGAAAGGAGAAGAAAGGAATTCTACGCAGTCTCTCTTTCCAGGTTCTACCATGTATCGATGGGATTAATATTTGGTTTAGTTTTCAAATCTAGGGGTTGGCCGTAGAAAAGAATCTAATCCATATGACATGACACCAGAGGAGCCTTACGAGGAATTGGGTCCTTTACACGGAGTGCAATGTTTCGGAACTTTACTGAAGAAATATAAGAAGAAGAATAGACCTGCTAAATGGACAAAACGGTATATTTCATTCTGCCTGTCGGGAATGGTGGTTGTAAACGTAAAGACAACCATAGCGTAATTGATGGATAACCCTGGTTAATTTCAGATTCTTTGTGCTGAAGGAATGTTTTTTAATTTATTACAGTACTGGATTTAAGAAGACCTTTGAAAAGACCAAGAGAATTGACCTTCATCCAAAGGTAGCCATTACCCTCGTTTAAAACAGTTTTAGGGAATTATTCCACTCATTGGATGTTCAATTGTCTGTGGTGGAGATGTCGGCAAGAAACACTGTCTCCTAATTGCACATCCTCAGTTCCCTTCGGCTATTATTGTCTCAGCTCCAGATCATAAAGTCCAAGAACTATGGCTAAATTCGCTTAGAAATGCTACTAAAATGTTTGGAGTTTCTCAGAATTGTAAAAGCCATTTTAGTTCTTACAAGAATACACTTGTCGGAGAGACCATGATCCGGGAATTGGAATCCAAAGGATTGATGTTGAATGAAGAAAAGAAAGGATATGAAGAAAGACTGGAACAAGAAGCAAAAGCACGGCAACAGGAACATGAAAAAGCGGCGGTAAACAAAGAGACAGATGAAGGAAACAACCTCCACTTATAGGAATTAGAAAAGCTCAAAGCTGAATTGGAAGAAGAACGGGAGAAATTAATTCGTACAACAAAGAAACTCAAAGACGATTTACAAAATGTCAAGAGGTAGGGCACACGTTTACCCTTAAATGTGCAAAATATTAGTGAACTGAAGCTGACAAATGAGATGAAGAAGACCTTAGAGCAGGAGAAAATCTCTTTAAACAGCAAAACAGAACATTTAGTGACTAACATGGAGGTGAAACAAAGCCAGAATTGTTTGTCTTAGTAGCCATTCAGACGTTAAACATTGAGAAAGAAAAAGTGCAAGAACAGCTGAGCGAGATATTGAGAGAGCGGGAGCAGTTCTTACTGGAAAAACAGAATTTGAGCACAACTACGTGCCAACTAAAGAATAGGCTGATGGAAATTGAAACGAAGACCACGTGCATTCAGGCAGAAAGGGATAAAATTGAATCCCTGTAGGTTTTCCCTGACGACCAGGATTTATAAATATTTTAGGCTGAAACTCAACGAACAAAAGACCATGGATCTAGAGAAAGAACGTCAGTATTATACTAAACAAACACAAGAACTTTTGCTCAACTTGAAGGTAGGTTATGAGGCCGCGCCCAATTCCGGCTGACAAATATTTCCTGTGTTACTGGGGCAACTTAACAAGAAATTTTATAGGAAGTTAGTGAGCAGAAGGAAATGACGGAGCAGGAGCTCAGAGAACAAATGGTAGCTCGAATGGGAGCTGAGAAACAATTACAAGCAGCTGAGAAGGCATTAGAACATTTGGAGATGGCTTTGAAAATGACAGGAGCACAAATGAGCGAGCTCCAAGAGCACATTATGCCGGATGTCCACAAGCTGAGAGGTTGCCAATTAATCTCATTTTCGTGACCATGTGGTTTTTAGAATTTTTCGAAAGATGCGCCGAGGATGCGAAGCTCGAAGCAAATCGAACTGGCATCATGCGACAGGCGCTCTATGCCAGAAAGTAAGTGTTAAATTACACTGTAACTTCAAAATGTGATGTCCGGGGGGAATTTTCCAAGTTCACACGCCTACAGGCGGATATGTCATTCATTTCCTGTGAAAGTGTATTAACCAATTTACCCAACATCGTCAGTTACAGTACTAACGTTTATAGGAATGTATTTGAGCTGTTTCCGAAAGAAGAAGTCCCTGCAAGCTACGTAACATATACGAGGTAACGGCGCGTGGAATATCTGTCGCTCTCTATCTATCGCATGATGTACTAACTTTCCACAAACATTCCTTGCCATTTTGGACTCTTGAAATCAGCCTGTTTTAGGTCGCTCCGTCGCTCAAAGCGAGGAACAAGATCTTCAATGCGCCGTCCCAAGGAAAAGGAAGAAAAGGACATAAATGATAATAATTGTATCAGTATCTAACCCATCTTGCTATTGAATAAACGCTTTATACTACTGGTCATATGGTTCAGTTGATGATGATGACCGAGTACGAGGACGCTCGGGCTTTGCCTTTTCTTCAAATCGTCGGATCTAAAAAACTCCTTGCTCATGAAACTTGAAAACATTACAGTTTCCGTTACAATTGTATCCGGACGAGGCTCTTTCCTCTTTGTTGATTTTCTCATAGACATCGAGCGACGTATTTCAGTATTAGGTCTAAATATCTGTTATTATTTTACTTTTGTGCTTATACCTTGACGAGCTGGGCCAAGTGATCGGTTCATCTATGGATTCTGCAACAGATCGTACAGAGCTTGCATGGCTGAGGTTTCCTTCGCTTCTAAAAAAATTGGTCATATGGTAAAAAGGACTCCTTACCCCTCCTTGCGCTCTTTAGCCAAGGCTTCTGTAGATTCCGTTTTTCTTAAGCTGACTTTCAAAATGTCGACATTACCTCCCTCCTCTGTTGTGGCGACATCCTTTTTTCCTCCGTACATATGTTGTACTCTGGCTAAAACACCAGTCTGTATTCCGATATCGAACATTCGGTTACGCCTTTCCTCGTCTAATTCTTGGACGTAGACCTAAAGATCGTTTATTATCTAGTACTGCTAACTGTGCGTGATACAAGTGTAATAAAAATGTGATAAAGTGAAAGTGAAGTGCTGAATGTGTCAAGAAGATATCTGTGCATCGCCGTGAAGTGCTGTAGATTGCTGTGCAGTGCAGGCGCACCTTCATCCAATCATCGTCATCTTCAAATCCTGTCGCTCTATCTTCTACATCAATATTCGTTTGTGTTGCCATTTCGTCAATTAATGGTCCGGCTGAGCAGCCGGCGTCGTATTTTGTAGCAACCATAGTTTTCGCGCCATCAGGTCCGATGGCTTCTTCGTAATGGCCGAGACCTCGCTCCACTTCTAATAACAGTCCCCTGTCTTCTGATGCTCGCGTCAATCGGGTGAAGTACGATGCTTGGGCGACATCCTCCGCTAGACCTTCGACAACTGGGTCGAAGTCGCTCCACAACATGGATGTTGCCGTTTCCCAAGGAGTTCCAGATCCTCCTAATTCTTCTTCAGATTTTTCTGTCTCCACTGCCGTATTTTTAGGTTTTTGTCTTACACTGACTTTCTGTTTAAATGATTAAGTAAAAATAACATAAAATAATTGGAGCCCACCTGACTCCTTTTATTTTTGGTCATTATATCTGTCTGGGTGTATTGGTCACTTGCGCAAGCGTGGACATATTGAGTATGGGATGTGATCAGGCTCGGTTTCACCTGTACACCCGATGATTCCACGACTGGATCTCTCTGAACAAACAGTTGTAATAATTGGATCAACGTGAACCTGAGTTCCAATATGTTTTTGTCTCCTTTCGTCCATCCATGTTCCAGAGTCCACATTGAACCTTACACCGTGTTCTATTTCCATTCTGGAACGCTCCTGAAATCGTAATCATTAAAGCAACTAGTGGTCCAAACAAGCTGGTCCACAACAAACATGCTGACGTCCGATTGTGCTTTTGTAGAAGTTTTTGGAGTTGTGGCATCCACCCCAACCGGGGCATATTCCACCACAGCTGCTGCAACCGCTGTCTTTGTTGTGGTCTCCTGTTCAGTTTGTACTGTTTCCATTTTCTCTACAACTTCTTTTTCTGTCTGTGTTTCCACCACGTTCTAAAAATAGTAATTTTGTACGGTGAGTAATAGCCATACTGTTTCTATTTCCGTCTGTATTTCCACCTCTTCAGTAGCCAGTTCTATCTGTGTTTGCTCGCTCTTTGACTCGAAGGTGGTCTGAACTGCGTGTGGCCGGCGGAACTCATCCAATGGCTGGATTCCTGTATTACTTTGCATCATAGCCGTTTGTGTTTCAATTTCCGCTAGTTCCAGCACGTCAGGATTGGTACCCGTCTCTGCTACTTCTGCGGTAATAGGGTCTGTGGAAGATTCTGCTACGTCGAGAGTTAGAGGGTCTGTAGCAGAGTCAGAAACTTCTGCCACAATGGGATCTGTGGCAATCTCCGCATATTCTGTAGAAGTCTCCGTCGCAGTGTCAGTGGTTTCAGCTGCTGTTTGTACTTGAGAGGAGCCTTCATCTCTCCAAAGATCTTCCACTTGCACCCGACTATCTGACTTCATAGTAGTTGCTTGTGATTCAATATCTTGCATAACTGTAGTGGCTTGTATCTCTTGATCTTCCTGCTCGCATACAGCTTGCACGAAGACTTCCACACTGTCCACAGCCGCCTGGGTATCATTATCCGCTGTGCTAATAGCTGCCTGGATCTCCTGCTCCGTATATTCGATAGTAACCTGCATAGCCATTTCAGAAGTTTTTGGTGTAGTAGCAACAATTGTAGAAGACATTGGTGCTTCCGTCTGGCAACTGACGGTTGCCAGCTCCAATTCAGGATTGCACCCTGTGTCTACCAAATACTGCACACCTACTTCGGGTGGCATCTCCTCCACCTTCCCTTCTTCTTGTTCACCAATGTACACCATTGTTTGAGCTGTCTGTACTGCTGACATCATAAGACCTCTGACGATATCTTCTTCCATTTGGTCTATTTCTTCTTCCTCTTCGTCAGATTCCACTTCAGGTTCAGGTTCTACAGCCGTTGTCGGCTTTTCTACTTCTGCCTCAACTTCGGGTTTCTCTTCTTCGATCGGCTCTTCAATTTTTGGTTTTTCAGGAGGTATTTCTTTCTTCTTCTTTGCCTTCTTCTGTTTTTGAACAGCTTGTTGAGCAATATGGAAGGAGCTCAACTCTGTTTGACATAGAATATCACGAAATATATCCAAGTCGACGGCACTAGCTTGCGTCTAAAACTGTTAGAAGAAGGAAATATGTATCGATACCTCGCTATTTTCTAACACGTAAAGGTCGTCGGTTTGGGTCATCTCATTGTGGACAAACATTTCCATTTCTTCCTAAAATAAGACTTGATCTGAAAATGATACGCTTACGTCCAGGATTTCATCCTCTGAGTCAAAGATATCGTCCCCAATTTCTGCCCCAGTTAGTTCATCTTCTGCTAAACTGTGGTCTTCCGACCGTCTTGTTGAGTCGATGACGCCGCCTTCTTCAACATTTGAAATTCCAAGGTTCACATCACCTTCTGATATGTCCTGAGGCGATTCCGATTCAGAAATGGATTGCAAAGATGGATGTTTAGCCAAGCCTGAAACTACGTATTATTAAGTTGATAAAGATACCTTCAATTGAAGATGCAGAATGGAGCTGCGATGCTTGAGATATTGACGCCAGTTTCAGAGCTCTTCTACTCATTCTTCTTCTAATTGGAATACCAAGGTTAGCCTTTTCCACGGGAATACTGTAAAATGTAATAAAACTTAATAAAGATAGCAGTTACCAAGTAATCTTTGTTTGTGATCGGCGACCCTTCCGTTCCATATAATATTGCATTGATGTCTAGGAAATTGCCGTAGAAAATTGTAGCTTGTAGACTACCTCAGAAGTGTCCGGCTGACACTGTACCGCTGTAACAGATAGTTCGTAGTCCGTTTGACAGTCGATGCTCATCATGTCCACTGATGTCTGATCTCCGCTGTGCCGCATAAATCTGAGTCCCTCCGTCTTCATCTTGTCTTTCTTTTTCTTATTTTTCTTCTCTTCAAGTTTACGTCGTCGAGAGGTTGGAGACATTGAAGGGGACACGCTGATCACTGTATCCTGAGACTCTTCCGAGACTGATTTCCTCAATCTTTGGATCGTTGGTAGCTGGAATGGCTAAAATTCTCGAATGTAGACTGCCTACCGTCAAACTTTCTAATTTCTCTTCAAGCGTTTCAGTCAACTCATCGTCGGACAGTTCTCCCTCTGTTGTTTCATCTTCCGAAGAATCCGAAACAGCGAACATGGATACTTCCGGTTGAATTCCTGTGCTCGATACACTAAAATCACATATTCCATTGCAAAACTGTCTTACTCTTTAGGTTCTTCCCCTGCTACGGATGTGGTCGTCAATTGTGGAATGTCATACTGGATTGAACAGCTCTAAACAAAAATAATGATCAAAGCCACACTTACCGCGAAACTAACTGCATCATATTGAACAGAAGAATCTGCACATGACGGCCAAGTCTGTATTCCTTCGTCCATACTAGTTACTTCTGCTGTCTGACTCTCAGCATCATTAGCTGGTGGTGCATATTGTGCACCAAAAGATCTATCTGGCGCTGCGAAAGTTTGCGTTCCAAATGTGACTTCTTCCGGTTTTGGTGCAAAAAGAGGACCAATCTCCGCTTGAATACCCTATATTTAGCTAATAAAACTTGTATGGGTACAAATTTCACCACATCAATAACTGGTACAGTTGATATGACAACTTCTGGCGGGTTAGACATGCGCGACTGAACTCGTTCTTCAACTAATCTTCTCTCTTCCGCTTGTTTTTCTTCTGCCTAAATCGCGACAATTATTTCCCTTCTTTGTCAGAATTGGTTACCTGCTCAATGTAGTCCTTAAAATCTTCTTTATTTGCATTGGCAAAAGCAGGCATTCCTGTTTCTGGATTGATGTTGGTTAGGACAGCTGGTGGGTCTATTCCCTAAAGGAAGACTGCTCCTTCTCTAAATATTCCTACCTGTTCTGCACACTTGTCTTTGAATCTGTTCATTGCCGCAGCTCCTGTATTCTTGCTAAAAATTCATATTTTCTTTATATTTCCATTAAATGTACCTCATCAGTGGCATCAAAAACTTGGCCCTTCCTTGAAATCCTTTCATCATGCCAGCTGTTGCATTAGGGTCATTGCTTTCTAGGGCTTTTAAATAATCCTAATCAACTTATTTATTTCGACCTAGAATATGGCCTACTTCCATGATCTTTTGCAACATTTCCATGAACATTAGCTCAAGCTTCTCTTGGATAACATTGAAACAGACGGTGACCATAGCCAGCCCCACAAACATTACGCCAAGGGCAACTATCATAAACTCCGGCTTTGAGGGGACGACGTCTCCCAATCCGATGGTACTACAAGAGATGAAGAAGAAGTACCAACTGGTAAAGAGGTCCCATCCTTCGAAAAAGGAGAAAATAGCCGCCGATAAGAACATGACCGCTAGGGTAACTAAAACTATTAGAAACTATGAGCATATCTTACGGATTACGGCAGAAACAACTGGCGGATCGTGCTGGACAGTTTCTTGCTTTTTTGTTTCCTGAACTTTCTTATGTTGTGGTTCTTTCGACTTACCGTTATCAGGCTGACATGCGAAGGCGCTGGTAGTATTCCTGCTTTCGACAGCCTATAGCAGAAGTAAATATACCGTTTTCTTTTTTCTGAACCTTCTTCCAACGGCGTCACTCCCCAACGAACACCTAGAATTTGAATTAAAGTATGGGAATAGCGCCTACCGGCGAACAATATAATATCCGAAGTAAACCCAGCGCTAAATTTCGTTATTTTGAGCAGAATATCTCCCAATCCATTGAGGAGCACTAGAGTTATTGGAATACCCACGAAAGCATAAATCAGTGTAGCGACTTGACCACCTCTTGTTTGGCAAGCAATGTTACCATAACCTGCAAGTTGAAGCCATTTATCATAGAGCAAATACGATACCAATGGTCGTGTAAAGGGTTCCAGCGTAAAGAAACGCCATCCAGAAGGTCCAAGCCGTATCTAAAGACGGTTCTTCCAAACCAACATCTGATTCAAACGCCATTACGGCATCTTTCCACCGCAGCTCTCTATCTTCTTTATTTTCTAAGTGTATAGCCCGTAATCTGGAAATTATTTCCTTTAAAATGTTTAATCGTCTTATACTTGAGTATCATAACATCCCTGGCAATTATACGAGCATGGTAAGCTTCTTCCTTTGCAGCGAGATCAGTAGGAACCTGTCTTATTTTTAAAGTAAAAGGGTCTGGAGTCTACCTCTAATGTTTGGAATAACCATGCTCCAAAACAAGAATAAATAGCAATAAGAATCAATAGTTTAAATTTAAGAAGGAACCATTTTATAGGAGAGAAAATGAAAGACAGATAATACTTTCTGAATGAGTTTTTTTTGAGTGTTGCAAGCGGACACCTACGCTTTCCTCGACGATTTCGTAAGACTCTTTTTAATGGACTGTTTTATGGAGGGTGGCCTTTCCTGTTGCAACAAGTGCATCCTCGACGAGCCCAGCCCGGCCTCCAAGTCGACGACAGACATGGCGTCGACGTCGATAACGACGTCGACGGCCTTAGATTACATAATTTTCGAAGATTAATTTGACTTACCATGTTGTCGGAGGCCATGACGAGATCGTCTTGTATCGGCGAGCAGCGACGAGTGCACGGTCAACAGAGTCGTGCCGAAGCCAGGGGGCTTGGTCACCGCCTGTGCCGCTCTCAAATATCCGCCAACTAACCCTGTACGAGGCACTCGACGGACAGATTAGACCGAGGAGTTGTACAACAACATGGTTGACACTCCCTAATTTACGGGGTCGCCGTCCTAAGGACCATCGAAGATCAACACTTCTCTCAGACGTCACAGAACTGCAGCAGACTTTAGAAAAAGAGGGGGCTCTGCTGATGCAGACAACTTCTTAAATAAGTCGACAACAAGCTTGTTGAACTTCTCACAGTTAAGCACCCGACAAACGACTGTCTTCTATAAAAAAGTGCACATTCAAGCGTTCCCGCGATACACTTTTTTCGTTTTTTGAAACGGACCGAGAGTCGTCGCTTTCGGCTCTTTGGGCAAACACCTGCGCAAGAAGCAGCTCACGACAGGTCATTATAGTTGAAACACATTCTAACTACTCTGAGCCAGGAAGTCTAGAGAACACTTCAACCTGAAATTTACTTTACCTCAGCGTTCTCTCGGCAACGCCACACTCAAGCGAGAGCCGGATATATAGCAAAACAAGCATGCTTTAAATGCCTATGAATTCAGAAAATATGGTTGCAGTGTCATTGCCGTCATCCGCCCATTTGAAGACAATCGAAATGGCAGTTTGAATAGAGACGAAGATGACTGTCATTCATAAAAACATTGGGATTGCCAGCCGTTTTTCGTAGATTAACGTCGTTCGCCCATAATGCCTCCCCCAATTATAGCTGACCGGTGAGGGTCAGCCGGCGGCCAGGTGCGTTTCAAAAATGGTGCCCATCGATCGAAGAGACTCATCCTCTTCGAGGCCCATTACCTTACAAGAAACTAGTCGGGTATGACACTCTTTGACGGATACCTTCTATGACTTGGCCACATAATATCCGATTTCCTCACACTTGCCCCAACCCGGTTCTCCCGATGTCGAAATTTTAGCCTAGCAACGGACTAAACTCCGTGAAATGATTCATGCATGCACAAACATGCAAGACCGCATTGTAACCAAAGTGTAGTCACTTCCGAAACTGTGGTCATTATTCTTTTCAAGATTTCTGTCTCTTCCTCCCAAAGCTGTGCTAACATCTCAGACTTTCCTTAGCCAGACCTTTTTTGTGTACTCATCCCCACCTGCCAACAAAGAAGACGATCCCCCATGATGGTCATTTCCTTACCTACCTAAAAAGGATTGATTGTTCAGTCAACATTATCCCGCGCCGTGTATGTCGGCCGACTCATAGTCCGTTTACCTTTGTGAAGCGCTCTCCAGCGGGTCCATCTCCATTTCCATTTTTGGTCACCCACGTTTTCGCAAGTTTTTGTATCCATTCGGATAATTATCTTTCCAACAAGGAATAGAATTCAAATTTCGCGCTTACACATGTCCTGAGATCCGTTGTAAAGATATCCTGGTCCTATTCTCTTTTGTTTTCGTTCGAAATTAGGCTGACCCACAGCTGGTAAAGAAGTCAGTTGACCTCAGTGACCGGTGTCTTTCTATGACCTCTTTGTCAACAAGGCGAGCCGAGTTGCAATGAGTTGTCGGGCTCGAGTTTCTTTCCAATATGGCAGTCGCTTCTCGCTCCCTTTACCGCCACCAGTTTTTCCCTTCTGTCTACTTTCACTTCCGTTCCTTTCAGGATCCTCACCGCTTACGTATATTAGCCCTTGACACATTTCACTTTCACCCCAACGTGTTCCAAATTTTTTGACTTTTTCTATTTTTACGATGATTTTGAAGAAACTACGCTAAAAGCGAAGAAGTCCTTTAGCTTCGCTTTTGGAAGCTGCAGTTTCCTTTAAATATGTTTGGACAAGAGATTCGTAGCTTTTTCACCAACCTTTTTTAAAATGTGAGTTCTCGCCCCGGCGTGTGGCTTTCCCTGCCTCCGTTCGCTGTTAATCCGCTACGGCATGTGTGGTCACCCAACAACAGTCACCGCCGGTCACCTTCAAAAAATGATGTTTCCATTTAAACGGCCTGCCTTCAAGAGGTCAATATGTATGGGCCGAATCTTACTCCAGTTTCTTACTTTCTTTCCGTTCCCAAGGTCGCTTTAGTTAATATTCACACCATCTTCATCTCGTCCTTTACCCTCACTTGAGAGAGAATCTCCGGCGAAAACCCCATTCGTAGATTTTATTGCGCCAGTTCATGGATTTCTTTCTCCCATTGTTGCATCGTTCTCGTGTCAGGGGGCAAACACTTCCGGACATTTTTATATCATTTAATTCTTCCCATTCCGCCTCTTAGGCACTTCTTCTTGACCAGCCAAACAAATAGTGTCCGATCGAGCGTTTATTTATGACGACCTCAGTGGCGACAGATTTCTGGTCCCGGTCGAGCTGCTTGTTAAATGTTTGCGCACAAAAAGAATCCAGCCATGGCTGGCATAATCAACACTTTTCTGACTTTTTCCATTTAGTTTCGAAACCTTATCACAAAGCCCATTGTGTTATCAAAGCCCCTTGCCAGCCAATGTGTCACCAGGAATATGTGTTTACCTTATGCTCGTGTTCCTTTCTCGCGTCACCTCTTGTCTGCCCATAAACAGTCATTTCCAGTCCAGCTCGTCTTGGGATTATTCCCTTGACCATGGAACTGCGCGTTCCTGCCAATTCTCATCCTTCGTGGAAAGAGGATTTGCTCCAATTTTATAAGGTAAGTCTCTGCTATTTTTTACACTAAAAATCTTGTAGAAAGGCACTCGTGTCTGGCTTCCTAATTCAGAAGAAACTTGGGATGAAGGCGTGATTGCCACTGAATTTGATTCCTTCCACATTGGCGTCAAAAATATAGCTACAGATGAATTAATCAACGTTACTGTGAAACAATGCCTTCCTTCTTTAATGAATCCACCATTTCAAGATGGAATTGACGATCTTACTCGACTAACTCATCTCAATGAGCCAGGAGGTAATAGCCAGCCAAAACTAGCTATATTTTTTCAGTTCTTTCCAACTTGAACTATCGATTTTCTGAGATGAGAAATATTTACACGTATTGTGGTATTGTTCTCATAGCTGTGAATCCTTTTGAATCAACAGGTCACCTCTATGGAGATGAAGTAATCAGGGTAGGCCGTGTTTATTTGGCTTTCGTCATTTCCAGTTCAGACTTATCACAGTTTCGCAAAAGACGTCCGACAAGCAGATCCACATATTTATGCCGTTGCTCAGGAAGCATTCTTTGATTTAAAGGAATTTAAAAAGAATCAAGTTATTATTGTCAGTGGAGAATCAGGTGCTGGAAAGACGGTTAATGCAAAATATGCCATGAGATTCTTTGCCACCGTGGCTACAAAGAGCAAAAGATTTGATGATATTGAATCACGATTGCTGTCTACAAATGTTCTTCTTGAAGCCTTGGGAAACGCTAAAACATCAAGGTACGTAAAATCTTCCTTTTTAAAAATTCTTTTAAGAAATGACAACTCTTCACGATTTGGAAAATTCGTGCAAATAAATTTCGACGATGATCTGGCAATTGCCAGCGCGGAGGTGAAAACATATCTCTTAGAAAAATCAAGGCTTGCCCATCAGGTAGACGCTTCCAAATTTTAGAGAGTAGAAAAATTGTGTTTAGTCCCCCGGTGAAAGAAATTACCATGTCTTCTATCAAATGTGCAAATCTCGTGAACATGAAGTTCTTCGCTCTTTTGAACTAGATCGCAGTGAAAATTATCATTACTTGAACCAAGGAGGAGACGCTCGTATTCCTGGAGTAGACGATCGGGAGGAGTTCTCAGCTCTCTTGGATTCCTTGACAGCTATGGGATTGAGTAGCAGTCTTGTCCATGAAATGTTTGGTGTTCTCACAGCCGTTCTCACCTTGGGAAACGTTGAATTTACAGGAGTCGGAGATTCGTCCAGCATAACTGTAAGTTAGTATCTTAAGCGGTAACCAGTTTCTCAGGAGAAAGGAACATCAGCGTTGCATAAATTTTGTGACCTGTTAGGAGTTGCAAATTATGAAAAAGTTTATGAAATGTTGGTGTCAAAGAAACTTCGAGTGGCAGGGACCGAAATCAAGAAGGATTTTACCAAATTAGAAGCAGAGAGGAACCGGGATGCCTTCGCCAAACTGATATACTCAAGGCTTTTCAACTATATGGTAGCAGCTGCCAATGACGCGATCGCCGGAAATTATGTTGAGAGAGGAAAGAAGAATTTCGTCGGTGTTTTGGATATCTACGGTTTTGAGACTTTTGATATCAACAGTTTCGAGCAATTCTCAATCAATTATGCCAATGAGAAGTTGCAACAACATTTCTGTACAGTAAGTGACTCTCTGGTTCCAAGAAAAAGGATTTTAGCATATTTTCAAATTAGAACAGGAGGAATATGAAAGGGAGGGCATCAACTGGTCCAGGATTGAATTTTCCGACAACCAGGAAACCATCGATCTCATAGAAGGCCGTCTAGGATTAATAAATCTACTTGATGAACAGTCGAAATTAGTCAACGGGTCGGACGACGCCTTCCTCCAACAGGCTAAATCCATGATTAAAAGTAGTAAATTGGAATATCCAAAAACGAAGAGAGATCAGTTCAGCGTGAAGCATTTCGCTTCCGATGTAAGTGGTCTTCAATTAACCAACTCTTCTTCTTCTTCAGGTAGCTTATACAATCCACGGATTTTTGGAGAAAAATAAGGACGAAGTTTCTGCAGATTTAAAAGATTTTGTAGCCGCTTCGATACAGAAAATTCCACTGGGTAAATTGATTCTGGATAAGGATTATTCTCAAACGGTGGTTAATGCAAAAGGAAAAAAGACTGTCGCCGGAGCGGTGAGTATGCAAACAACATTTTTACGGCCTTTTTAGTTCTACCTATCACTACAAGAGCTGATGAAGACGTTGTCCGCAGCTCGGCCTCATTATGTCCGTTGTGTGAAGCCCAATGATTACAAGGAGAGCTTTTCCTACCAAGGAAATCGGGTCCTTCCCCAATTGAGAGCCTGTGGTGTATTGGAAACAGTCCGTATTTCTGCTGCAGGATATCCCTCACGGTTAGTTCATCTTACCTCAGGTATTCATGATTTTAGATTACCTTATGATCGTTTTGTTACCCGGTACCGATGTCTAGTCCCAGATTGGTGGATAAAATTCCCCCGTAATTCTAAGCCACAACATATTCCTCAAGCTTTATGCATCGCAGAAAAAATCGACCTCCATGAGCAGATTGCCTGTGGAAAGACTCAAGTCTTTATGAAAACCGGCCATGTAACTGACTGTTTTACAAAATATTGTTGGTTTTAGATCGCCCGTTTTGAAGACGAGCGGACAAATATTCTCAGTAAAGCTGCCATCAGTATTCAATCCAGGTGGAAAGGATTCCTGGCCAAGAGACGATATGAAAACTATCGCAATAATATCCGAATTATGCAGGTAATCCGCCTCACTTGTAACATTAGTACGTTCAAATTCACTTTTTTCGATAACCATGTTATTCTAAAAAGTTGTTGAAGGGGATAGAATTAGTCAGTATGCTTGAGAAGGATTGATGAGGCCACTGGGTGGCACCCTAGGGGACGCGGCATCTGTTGCATGTTTTTAGCCATAAGTGTTCGTCTCCTTATTTGCAAGTTCATGTCACAAAGTAAACGTTTCCAGGCAACCTGCAGGGCATACATGGCATATCGACGGATCAAATTCTTGCAAATGCACAGAGCAGCAATTGTACTGCAGGCAAATATCAGGTAGGAAATGGTTTTGATTTAAAATTCAGAATTTAAGAGGATTCCTTCAAAGGAAGAAATATCAATCGCTCAAAACGGCCGTTCTTGCCATCCAATCGGCATATAGAGGTCGTCTGGTCAGAGACAAGATCCGTAGACAGAAGTATGAAAAGAGTGTCGTTACAATCCAACGCTATTGGCGGGGATATCTTGTCCGGCGGGAAGAGATCAGAAGAAGAAGAAAGATCGTCAAGGTCCAAGCTTGTGTCCGTCGCTGGTTAGCCAAACGAAGATTACGCGAACTCAAGGTACACTAATTGAGTCATGCACTGTACGAACGAAACTTCAGATCGAAGCCCGGTCTGTCAATCACCTTCAGTCAGCAAATCGTGGCCTCGAGAACAAAATCATTATGCTTCAGTTCCGTTTGGATGCTGCGGTAAGTAATTACGCCTGTCTACTAGTGTTCCATGTACTCTTCTATGTTAATAATTCACTGTATTTCAGTTGCTTGAGAAGAAGGACCTAGAAAAGATTACTACTAGTCAGAAGGAAAATATCAAAGCCATGGAAGATGAACGTAAAGCGCTGTTGGAAGCTCGAAAGAAGATTGAACAATTGGAGGCCGAAAATGAAAGGTTGGCCACTGACTTAGACGTAAAAGAAGGAGAGATTTCTTCCCTTCAAAATAAATTCGTCTCTCTTGAAGCAGAAAAAGAGAAGGTGAGATTTTTACACTTTTTAAGCAACGTATTATTTCAGGTCCTTGCCGACTACGCTCTAGCAAGTTGTCTTGCTTCTACAGAACTTAATCGAGAAAAAGAATTGAAACAGGAGCTAACTACCAAGTTAACTGAAGTCCAGAAGCAGTGCAGCAATGGTATGTCATTTTCAAATTCATTCAATGTCCTCATTTTTCTAGAAGAAAGAGCTCGAAAAGTTGTCGAGCTTGAAATCCAAAAGATGCGAGATCAGCTCTTAGCAAACGCCAACCTACTTGCCAGTCCAACTTTGACAAAGCCGTCAACTGTCCAAAAAGAAGAAACTCCCTCGGGCCAAGTCACGGACATTGCTCTCATTGTCCGCCAACAGGCAATGATTTCCGAGCTGCGGCAGAAATGGGAATCAGCTGTACAAAGGCTGAGAAGGACCGAACTATTGAATGAAACTGCAAGACTTTTGGACACGTTGAGTGCTGATAGTGCGTTGGAAAGCTATGATCAGGAAACAGTTTCGTCCATTGATGGATTCAGTTTGAAAATTGGGCGTCAATCCATTAGGAGATCCCGGCATGATCCATTTGAAAATGAAGAGAATATGGATGTAGAATATCTTGCAAAGGAATTGAGCATGTAAGCTTTGAGTTTACTTGTAAACTAGGATATTTTCAGGGCTAAGGACGAAATAGCTGGTCTACGTGCTCTGCTGGTTCGTTATAACCAGGAGAACCGTTCTGGAGGAGGTTCCCCTCGCCCTGATTCAGGAGCAGGAAGCGAAGTCGAAACGGACACTGACCGTCTGCCGGATATTTCCACCCAATTGTGCCTTTTAAAAACGATCAAACAACTCAAGAATCTCCTCTGGGCAACAGGCAAAGAACTCTACAAACTACATGCCGAAACAAAAGCCCAAGAGTATCTAGATGTTCCGATGGTAAGTTCAGCAAGACAAAACCAGTTAGCCAATTGCCTCCTCAGTTTTAATAGTCCAAAGGCAGTCAATTCGAAGGCGAGAGGTGTGCGTATTTGGTATTCATTCATTCGTCCAGTTTTGGTCATTCATGAAGCCTCGGAGTGAAATTCTCCTCGGCTTTTCCCCATGGAAAGGTGTCAGTTAACAATGTAAACCTTCATTGGGTCTCATCTTTTCTTTTATCTGCTAGGGCAGGCCGTATTTGTACAGGTCGTGACACCCTAAAATAGGCCATATTGATCCGTTGTTATTGTAGAAACTAGATTGTTCTGACTCACAGTCCCCGGTAACATTTACTTCCTTCCTCTTTTCGCTCTCACAGCCGCCACTTCAAACAACTCATGTACCTCGTAGCTAATGTATGCATCGCGTCAGACTTTGCCGGTGCGCTCACTGCGCGGCCTATTTGTTCTAGCTTTCCCTTTCAGCTTTGCCTCCTCATATACAAAGCTGTATTTTTCCCAACCCATCCCAATCCATCTCTACGGCACGAATTCATTGGATTGGTCCAGTGTTAGTGCAGCTGCTGCAGCTACTACCAGCCGGGCGGACTATATCGCAACCTAGCTGGTCTCATGTTTATCCGAATAGGCTTGGTTGCTAGCGGCAACGGAGTGACCACCTCTGTCGGTCACTTCACCACCCTGCTGTTTCCCACTTCCTTCCTTCCGTCCTTGCACTTCCTGTTGGTTCCTAGAAACCTTATGTTTTTATAATGTCTAATCAGAAAAAGCCTATTAAAACCCAGCCCGTTTAAACAGCCGGGGTCTTGTGATGTTTTAGCCACAAAGCAGACAAAACTGCGTGTCATTGGCCATGATGACACAGATCCTGTTCCACAGCATGACTAGGCAGTTTTAGCCATCGATTCACTTTTCATATGTTTTAGTCATTAATCGACGAAAATCCCTATGTTTGCCTCTTTTGCGAATGGTCACTAAATCGGTTTATCGCGCATTCGGTGACCTCAAATCGTCCCCGGCAATTTACACGCCACCCGATTCCTCATTTCCTCTCTCTCCTACCACCAGCTGCATAGCAACTTTTTTCAACTACCCATCGTTCTAACTGGCACTGTACGTGGTACCCATTTCGCAGCGTCCAGCTTCTCGTTTCTCTTATTGTCATGCATGGCTCTTTTTGAATAATAGCTCCATTGATTGGCGCCCAGTTGTCACAACTGCCTTTTATTTCTCTCTCGAGGGGTCAATTTTGCAAACCTAAATTTAGCTCCATGGTCGATACTATGAGTCGGGTTCCTGATTATTACTGTATGACATTTGATGAAGCTGAAGAGGATGATCATCCAAGTACTAGCCAGGTAACGGAGGAATTGGCTAACTATCCCGCAATTTTTATCTCTTGTTTCCTGTCATAACCTTCCTTTTACAGCATTCGTCAGAAAATGGATCGATGTCTAAAAGTGACATGGAAATGCGACTACAGAAACTATCTTCGGAGAACATGGACCTCACTCAGAAGGTTTTGTCTCAAGGAGAAAATCTCAGGGAAGCTTACGAAAAGCTGCGGGAATCTGTATCCGGCTCAGGTTGGCATCGTCTTCTTGGCTTTATAAATATATTTTAGAACCATCTGGATCAGAAATTTCGCAGAAGACCGGTGACACGGGAATTGTTGTTCCCCATTCGGCAAAATTGAAAGTAACCGATCTACCAGAGCTGACGCACATTTTGGTGTTTGGTAAGTGTTCTGGAAAATAATATTTTCTATTGCTTTATCAGATTTAAAGCCACGAGTCGCCCGGATTATAACAAAAAACTTCCCGGCCTATCTTCTGTTGACCGCCTGTCGATACTTTGACAAAGATGAAAGTCGCCTGGCGGAATTGTGTCAAAACTTCCATACCAAAGTGAAAGAGAGGATAGCGGGTTCCACTGATTTGGACATCTTGTCAATGTGGCTTGTCAACAGTTGGAGTTTTCTGAATTTACTGCGTCAATATGGAGGAACAGGAGCAGTATGGCCAGCCGAATGGCATAAACAAAATACTGAGATTCAAAACAACCAGAGGGTTGGCTGCGACGTGTCGTCTCAGGTTGAACAAGTCCGTCATCTTGTCGAGGAGACATATCGAGCACTTATGAAAACCGCAGTGCAACCCATTCTGGAGCCAAAAATTGTCCCCGGAGTTCTTCAACATGAAAGTACGGATGGGCTTATGCCACGAAAGAAGTCTATCGATGGGAAAGATACCAAGAAATATCTGTCAGACCTGTTGGAATTTATGTCCTTTATCCACGCAAAGTTGGCAGTATATGGAGCTGACCACGAGCTACTGAGACATGTCTTCCGCCAAATGGCCAACTGGATTAGCACTCTCGCCCTCAACCAGCTGATGTTCCGAAAAGACCTCTGCACATTTGAAAAAGCAATCCAAATCAAGTTTGTTTTCTTCCATTTAGTCATTATTTAAACAATTCAGGCACAACGTAATGGAAGTGCAAAACTGGCTTCAAAATAAGGGTTTCCCGGATCTACGACCTTGTCTTGAACCGCTCGTTCAAGCATGCCATCTTCTTCAAAGTCGCAAGGACGAGTCGAATTTGGATACTATCTGCGGGGAGATGACGGATCTCCTGAAACCTCGACAGGTAGCCTGTGCTGTTCACTAAAGAGAAATTCCTTTCCAGGTCGTTGCCATTTTACAGCATTATACACCTGGTCAAGATTTTGAAGAACGAAATATTGATCCCAAATTCTTGATTACAGTTCAGAAGAGGCTGGTAGAAAGAGAAATTCAGATGCATGGTTCGGACAAGGAAAAGGTATATTTTCCTCTGGAAATACGGTAATCGCTATTTTATAGGATGCTTTAATACTTGCTGGAACTTTTGTCGCTCCAATTGGAGACGTGCCCTTCACGTATTCTGACTTCCAATTGGAAATGTTGACCCTTCCTTCTGCTCTCTACCTCACCCACTGTTGTCAAATGCTTCCCAAAGAAGACTAGCCTCAAAGCTTTTTCTCTTACTCAATACGGTGTTCACCTCCCTCAGGGGATAATTTTTTTCCGGTTTATATTGTATGTATAAAGGACGGTCTTTCACTCCCTTTTCATAATATTTCATATCCCCGGAAGGGTATTTCACGTGTTTTCCTGTCAAAATTGGTTGTGACTGCAACGCACAATAAAAGACTCTTTGCTTACTTCAGATAGACAGACAGACCATATATCCAGATCTTGCAGCATCTTCCCGTTGTATTATCCTAAGTTTCCATAGAAACACTGTACTTTCCCCCTTATAACATCATGGAAAGCCCTGTCATGTATCTTTTTTCCAAAATCGTCGTTATTCAAAACAGGACGTCACAAGCGGTTCCCCAGTGAAAACCGCGTGTCTGCTCTCACAGTTCAAACGTTGTGACTTAATGTTTTCCAGTCAATTATATTTACCTTTGGTATCACAGATTCTCGGATCACCGATTTCTATTGACATAACTCATCAATTCCAAATAATCTCCAAAAGTGTAATGTGTTTTGTTCTGTGTCGTATAGTTTTTAGCACCTTCTTCAAGGTATCTTTTTTGTTATGGGTAACTTGATCTCAAGCCGAATATTCTATGAAATAATCCACACACCTCGCCTACTTTCTTTCTATTACGTACTTGTCGTGTTAGTGCCTATCGAGATGCTTGTCCTCCGTAATAGGGTTATAAGTTGTACCCAAGCGAGTCATCCCCTCGTCATTTAAAAACTCATCGGGTTCAACTTTCAGACGAGGAACTTTATCTGCATTTAGCCACCTTTGGCTGAGCTAGTCGGGCATGAAAGAGGCCCAAGCAGTCGAAGTTTCCGACGCTTGTTGTCCTGCCATCTTGGCTAATGTTGTCCCAATTCTCCTGTTCAAATACAAAAGGTTGATTTTGTGCCATGTCACACCTTGTAAAAGTCGCTACGTAACCGTGTACAAGCTATTAAATTTCTCTATTGTCCACCCCCAGGCAAACCTATTTGTAAGTGTCCATCATAATGTGACATGCCCAGGTGGCAAGTTGCGAGCTGTCACCTAATAACCTCCAGTCATTCAACGGCAGGAGGATCTATCTTAAAAATACCTTGAATTACTTGTTTTCCCTTCCCGAAGAACTTCTGAGCATGTTGTCATTTCACCGCTATGTGCTCAGCTAGGCCTACCACTGTTGATATACCGTTATGCTCACATGATTTCTGGAAAAACACACATAGAGAGAGCGAGTCATCGGAATTATCATGAAGCTAGCCTATTAATAGAAAAATAGAGATTTAGCACCTCTGGCAGTTCTATCTTTCTCTCGTCAACAGCAAACAGTTTCGCGAGCAATCAAGTGCGCAACTTTCTATGCCATCGACCGTCAAGAATTGAATTACTCATACTTGTTGTCAACTCTCTTTTTCAGCTGTTTAAATAAGAATATTTGGATGTCCTTGAAACGTTATTGTCAGTTATTGCAAAACCATTGATGTTTGAAGTCAACTTCCCGTTATAAAAACAGATTTGCATAAAATGGCCAATAACAATGCATCATTTGAATACGTTTTTATAACTCGTTTCGTAACTTTGTTAACTAGTCTAAATATAAGTACAGACAACTGTGATGCCAAAAAGTAAATGAGAAACGGTGTTTATTTGCGCATTTCGTCCACTGGAGCCAAAGTCTCGCCTCTGTGAGTATACATCACTTTTCGTCCCTCTATTGTACCGATAGGTGAGATGGCAGGCGGCTGTTTCCACAAATTTTTCCAGGAACACGCAATTTTCAAGCATGCTCTTTTGCGCATCCTAACCCAATTGTCCTCTGCTACCTCTGTAAGCTAATCACCACATGATAGTGTTTGCCGCGCAACTCTTCTGTGTACATTCGACTCTCTCGTAAACATAAAATCTCAATGTTTCAAGGCACCGCCTCAAAGTATCTTCAGTCTCAGGATGCAGTCGCTTCTAGTAATTCTCCTTCTCCTTGTTCCAACTGTTCTCCCAATGCGATGTTACGACTACATGAACAATAACCAAATGCAAAACAACCTCCACACTTGGGTCAGCTTCTTCTATTGTTGCCTTTGTGTAAATTTGTTATTTAGGTGGATTGCCCATTTAATACTATGTTCTGCTACAAGAGCTACATTGAATCGAGGGATTTTAACGGACAAAAGACCTGGTTGGAGAGCAGATCTTGCGGAACCCCTAATCTTTGCCAGGTATTGTTTAGTGATCGAGAACGTTCCGTTTGCATTTTGAGCGGGGACTCATTGACTGCGCGAACAATCTCACGGACTGTTTATGTGTTTTACAGCGCGAAGGATGTATGGGAGATGACAAGGATCGAGCTTGCTGCTGCGACAGGGAACTTTGCAACAGTGCTGAATCAAAGACTGTTCTTCTCGGATCTGTCGCCACCGTTTTGCTGTACTTCTTCCATTAGTCCAAGTCCTTTAACTTTTCCCAAATATCTTCGCTACTTTAATAAATCCAGCTTCCCCTTCTCCCAATATAAAGTGTCCTTTGAAATGATATCATATGTACAGTTTATTAAAGACATAATTAAATCTCTTTGTGTTCATATCCTGTTTGTAGATTCATTTTATCGAGTAGCCTCATGAATGCTTGCCATTCTAGCTCTCCCACACCATATTTAGATGTCTCCAGCTGACCGTTAGTTTCTCGATTTACACCGGCACCACCTGTTCGAGCAGTTTTCATAGCTCGTATACAGGCTTCCTTAGCGGGCATGTGGAGTCCACAATGTCCTGAGGCACTCATGGCCTTCACCTAAAAATAAACCAAATTTAAAAATTATAAAGATCAAAGTAAACCTGTGTTTCACATGCCAAAATCAGATGGTAAAGGATTGTGAAAGCTTCTGGAACTGTCTTTCCACAGACGATGAATCCATGATTTCGAAGAATCATCACGTCCTTATCACCAAGGTCAGACGCCAGAGTTGTGTCTTCATCGCTGTCAACAATAATTCCCTAAAAGATTGAAAACATTGTGATCTGTCATTTCTAAAATAAAATTACTTCATAATCATGATACGCAATGGGTCCTACGATCATTGCCTCCTGACAGATCATTACAAGTCCACACTCCATACTTGAGACAGCGGCTACGGATGGGGTGTGAAGATGGATAACACATTGGACATCTGGACGGGCCTTGTGGATAATTGAGTGGAGAACGTAGCCAGCCTAAGGGAATATATACCCGTAAATGACATTTCTTACCTGATTAATGGGACTTTTTGTGCTACCCTGGTCAATGACATCTCCTTCGAGATCGACTTTTATTAAATTAGACGCTGTTACTTCATTATACAATCTCCCAAAAGGGTTAATCAATATCTCGTCGGTTTTTCCTTCTGTAGGAAGTCTTACCTTAATTCCATTTATCTCAAAATTTAACGTTCTTACTGTCATATGGTTGTAAATTGCTTGGCTCCAGTGGAATTTGTCAACTAAGCGATATAAAGAAGCCAATTGGTTTCTGAGCCTTATTTCTTCTTCCGAATATTTTGAATCTGGCGGAATATCCGCTATGGGAATCTCATCTACCCCGTCACTTCCTAAAGACGAGGTTACAAAAATAGAAAAGCAGAGAAACATACGGACAAATGGCATTTCTGTAGAGGCAAGAACACCAGAACGGAACATAATTAGTATAATAGAAATAGAACGAGTAGAGTGTATAGGTGCGTGTTGTCTTCTCACAACTGGAGACTGTTTCTTTAAAGCAACACCCACCAATTTAATCAAAACAATCGATGTGAACAACACATCTCGTGACGTTATATAGCCCTCCTACAAGCATAATAAGTCTGGACTCCAGGTTAGACGAAAACATTTTGGTTTCCCTTCTTGTGTGTAAGAAGTGATCTTATGATTGCCTATCGGTGTTCTCTGAACAAAGAGGGCGAAACGAGTCTTCGTGGATCTTGTACAGAAGTAGTAAAAACTTCATGGTTGGCTTGTCGAAGACCCGGTTTTCAGCGATCTTAGTGGGCTTCCATTGTGCCCTCCTAGTAGCCTTAATCTGCCTTCTCGGGGTGTGAATTGAGGGTTTCGCCACACACTTGCCTAACGATGTTGCCGGCGAACTGACATCTTTTATTGCGGAAAGGGTCACTGACTCATTCTGTCCCTTTAACACAAAAATCTACTTTAATATTAAAGAAAATTGATTAACGTTGATTGCTCAGTTCCCAAAATTATTTGGTGAAGAGACGGTTATTCTTACCCTTTTAATCTGTCTTTTTTATTTCGTATCTTGTATTTATTGCGCTGTTTGCTAACGTACAATTAATACAACTCTCTGTATCAGCACCTTGTGCAGGCAATTATGTTAAAAATACGCAAGGAACTCCCATTATCTCGACGACGCGCATTGCGGATACTATGCCGACCTGTAGCTCTTGAGCTTTATCCTCCGTGCTCTGACCTTTTTTCTTCTACACTATTATTCATAACTAAAAAGTAAGTCACCACTCTTTCGCAAAAAAATTATACTGATTGTTATCCCCAGTTAAACAGGAAAATTATTGAATATTGGAGATATTTCGTGCAATAAAAAGGAAAATCTTTTGCTTTTATACTATTTTTGAGCTCAAAATACTTTATAAAAGCTTCCTTATTATAATTTTCAAGAATTCCTGTAAAATGCTGTAGTTTCAACGTCCTGCAAAAGATTCCATGGCTATGGATTTAGTTATAGTCAGTTTAGTTATTTCTTTCCATTTATCTTCACTTTCAGGGTGTATAACTCGCTGAATTGTTTCAATAGAAAAAAATGAACCCATGGGATTACTTGCTGTCTGGTTGGTTCCTCTTTATGCTTTTCCAATACGTTTTTTTTATTTTAGAAAAGCCGCGCGGAATGCAACAAGGCAGTTAGCAGAAACCAAGGAAACCCTAAGCTCAATGCAGGCCTGCTATAGTGCGAAAACCTTGTGTACCCAGGAAAATCACGTTAGTTTTCCACGATTTTCTGACATCGGCCTAAAATAGGAATGTTCTTCATCCACTCGTAGCTGGTCAACGCACTGTTTGTCTTTGGGAGAAAGCCGACCAAACAGGATGAAGCGGGTGCATTTCAATTGACAGAATACTATTCGACGCTAAATGTACAAGAGACGCGATTTCTGCAGGTATCCCACGCTTTTTCTTTAATAAATTTTTTGACTATCTTGTGAATTGATGAGAAAGGATATCCGTTTACCCTACTTTTTATTATATTCTCTAGTTTTTATTTAATTTTTAGATGAACACAGCTCGGGCGAAATTAGAAGCCTATAGGGAATCCAAAAAAGAAAAGGAAAAGGAACAAATTGAAGAGGAAAAACCAGTTGAGGTTGGGCAATTTTCACCCTTTTATTTTGCCATTTTTCCAGGAATATAAGCCTCCCCCACCGGAAAAACAAAAAGCTCCCAGTATTTTATGGAAACTGCTCAATATAGACCTCTTTTCCTGGATCCCAGTGCACCATTACCACGCACTACGAGAGAAAAACCCGCGAGCAACATTAACAACCACAATCTGTTTGTACATCTTCCTTCAATACTCGGCATACAGGTTTCCACCAGTTTTTTTTATTGTTATCTTTTGGTTTCAGCGCAGGTTTCGGAGCAGTTTTCTTCATTTTCTCAGCCTTCGTGGCTTTGTTCTTGAACCTAGGCCAAAAGAAACAGGGAGAAGTATGTTTTTTGCATTTCCCAGAAATTCCCTGCCTTTTAGGTTAGCGCCTATTCAGTTTTCAATCCCGGATGTGAACGTCTTCCAGGCCAAATGACAGCTGAACACTTTGAGAGGGACGTCATCCGTCGTCGTATTTAATTTCATTTGTTAGTCTCTCTTTTTTATCTGCACGGGTTCCTAAGCATGGGTGTTGTGAGTGAATAAATGGCTTGCTCTCTATAGTGTGTCAGTTGCACATGTTCAAATCTTGTTGTGGTTGACTGCCAGTATATTTTCTTGTGAAATTTGTCCCTCTCACCCAGAAAACAAAAGCCTTATTTGCACAAACTTTCGCAGGAACTTTTGCTTTTTTTTTTAAATTTATGTTGATCCCTAACTTACGGCCACTTTTAGGGAACTTTCTCACACAACTTTTGAATAAGCCGAAGCGGAATTAGCAAGTGGATTACTGGCTCCCAGAGTAAGCTCTAATGACCCCCCAGCTGCTATTGATTTTTATCAGGTGTCAAATATCTTCTTTTCTTTAAACGGGAGAAGATGATGATGATTCCATCCAAATAACCACACCGCAAACGATGAAGCACCACATCGTTCCTTATCTCCTCCCTCGGGAATATTCTGCATTGGGGGCTGTTTCATCTTTCCGCCCACAATCTCGGAACCATTCACCATGTATGTTTATTCTTTTCTTGTTTACCATAAAAAATTGGTGTTTAGATTGCCCTTAAGATTAGCATTTGGAGCACATTTATTACTGCTGATTCATGGCTTTTCTTCTTCCGATGCGAAGGACCTCCGCCTAATTGATAAGCCATCTATTTTACGCTCTCCGCCAGGCTGCTTGAAACCCCTTCAAGTAGCATTGAGGACTAGAGGAAGTGAAGCGTACTATATCGAATCACTCGCTAGCCTATTTAATGTGCCCTTCATTATGCGCCCACCGAACTTTTCAATTAAAGGACTTCATTAATCCATGTTCCATGTTCTGGTCTTTACCATCTTTACTTATTTTTAATTTTTTTTACTATATATTTACACTATTTTTAGGGATGATTCGACATGAATGAAACTCATAGCCTAGTGTTGAATGAGGACGCACTTAGGGTAAGTATTGTATTTCATTTAAAGAGAGCAATACAATTAGGCATGCCCTGACCCAAAGAGGCCAGCATTTGTTCATGAGTGGTTGAGGCATTTGGACAGGATTCTTCCTGTAACCCAAAAATCAGATCTTAAATCGGTACAGAAGGTTCTCTTGGAGCAGTTGAGATCCAGGATATCTACTACAGCCAGTCCTCCGACTAGACAACTATTGGCCAGGTTATGCCATTTTTACACAAATAATATAGGGATTTTAGATGTCTTTCACAGATTTATAAAAATGGTGATACTATTACCCTTTTTGAGACCATCAATTCATTAAATGATTTGTTAAAAAGCAAGGATGACTCTCCGATATCTGCGAAACTGTAAGAACCTTTCCTCATATTTAAATTAAATGTTTTTAGAACAGCTTTAACCTGCCTCGCGTCATTATTTGAATCTCTTGGAAGACTGGTAGGCAGGACGTATGAAGACACCTTCTACGCCCTGTTAAAATCCCTAAAACATGCTGAGGTAAGCTTTTATTCAAGCAGAATTTTACTTTTTCAGGCCCAAGTACGAGCAGAAATATTTAATACATATCGTAGTTTAATAATTGGATTAGGAAGTGCTGCTTCTGGACTTCATAAAGATTTGTATAAAACTGTGAAACAATATGCAAGCGATCGAGTGCCTTACGTTCGGGTGGCTGCCATCAAGGTACGCTTGTTAATATTATTTTTAAACGGGTATTTTTTAGTGTCTTCACGCATTGGTACCAGTGTTTCCATATTGCTACAATCAGGACATCGACGCGTTATTTACGGCGTGTACTAAAGCTTTGGAAGGATCGACATATGAATGTCGATTAGAAACTTCTAAACTTATCGGATTAATATTATCCACAGCCATGGACCCTGTAAAACATACAGGGCCGATAAAGCCAAGCAATACAGAAATGATTAAGCCGATAACATTCGATGAAGCCCTTCAACGATTAGCAGCTGCGTTCCTTCGAGGTTAGTGTTCTTTTACTGCCTTATATTAATAATTTAAGGAGGAGCCGCTGGGGGTTTTCTTAAAAGTACAAATGCTGTTGGATACAAAGAAGTCAAAGCGGGACTAGCCATGGCCTATGTTGAATTAGCCAAAGAACTTGGAAGCACATTTATTGAAAAACATATCGGGTCATTTTGCACTCACGTTTTGGATTTGGCTGCAAAATGTGGAGCTGCAGGTTTTAATAAGTAGGAACAACATACATTTATTTTTATTTGTATTTTCTAGCAATAATTTTATGTCAGCTGACATGCAATACAATAGAAAATGCATATCCTTCATACTTCGATCAGTTTTGGGAGGAATGTTGTCAGAACAGGCGCAGATTCTGGCCTGTAAGCATCTGGGATTCCTTCTTGGTGGATACAATAACTCTTTCGGTACGTTTTCGACTATTAAATTTTACGTATTAATTCAGACTATACCATAGATGTTGGAGTAGATCTCGGATTAGATTCAGACATCTGCGCTGCGAGTATAGCTACAACTGTTGCCATTCTTGAATTATCCGTCCTTGTCCGACAAATTGGTACAGCTGTAACTCCGCTATTCATTGAAGCATCTGGTACGATTTGCATATATCTTCATAGAATACATTTTCAGGAATAATGGAGCCTATTTTCTTATGTCTACTGCATCCCATTCTGTCTACAAGGGTCGCTGCAGCCTGGTGCCTACGTTGTATAACTCTGGCGGTTCCCAGTCAACTAACACCGCTGATCAACAAGTGTCTTAGCAGATTGGAACATATGAAAGCGTCTTCTGATGCGATCAGTGGCCATTCTTTAGCCCTTGCTGCTTTGGTAGCTGGATCAGTCGATTGCAAACTCGGAATACCATGCGGCAAGCCGAAACAAGTATTAGCGTTGAAATTATTATTACATTTTATCTTTTAGGTGTTTATAACAGCTGAAAACATTTTAAAAACAGCAACATCACAAAGTAAAGTAGCAGTTGCAAGAATACATGCAGGCTGGCTGTTGATAGAATCACTGATATCATTAGGACACAGCGTAATTTCTGAACATATGCCTAGGATTATTAAATTGTGGCAATGTTCATTCCCCAGAAGTACAAAAGAAGCAGAAGAAGAGCAAAATCGAGGTTCCGATATGGTTTAAAAATTATACAGTGATTCCTAGGAGACGCCTTCTCCTGGCAATGTAACTTGGAATCACGAGCAGGAGCCCTGGCAACTATGGCAGCAGTCGCAAAGCAGAGAGATCTGGTCGATCAGCAACTGATAGAAAAGGAGATATTACCAAGGGTGCAAACTATCTTGACAACGATGAACCTGTACCTTGATCCTTTGTTAAAAATTACCATTTAGACCTACCACAAAATCATTGGGAAATCGAGTACGATCATCCATTACCCTTCTCCGAGCACGAGTATTTCAACTTCTCCTCGTCTTGCCTGCTAAAAACTTTGAAAGTGAGGTCCTTGACCGGCATAACTAAATGAAATTTACAGAATTAAATTTGGCAATAATGAGAGAAGCTGTAGCGGACATAACCTTGGCCGACTATCCTAAAATAAATCAACTAACAGGATTGGCACCACAATTCTGCTCTGGACCAGAACAAGTACTCCTAGTTCCCCTTCTAGAAGCTACCGATCATTGGATGATTGAGGATCATGTAAATTTGTAATATTATGGTAAACATAGAATTACAGCTGGCTTCGGTGAATGAAAGCCTGGGCGCTACAGAAAATGATCCATTTACATTGGTTAGCACATCATCTGCCCATGTTCAAGATACATGGCCGGAGCCAAAAAATGTCCAGGAAACCGTCATGGACGCTGCCATCCTGGTCTATGCCAAGGTTACCATTGAGTTATCCATATATTTATGTAATTTATTCAGGTCTTCCCAGCATTATCAGCTAAACATCGCCTACAGATTACCAATCATTTTACAAAATTCTTTGCAGATGCAAAGAGTTCCAGCTTACCACGACAGCAAGTGGTACGGCATTTATTTATTTTTGTTAAATTTTGATTTAAGATCCAATCCAATGTTCTCACAGCGCTGGGTTATGGTTTCAAAGGAATTGCGGAACAGAAGAGCAGAATAGATGACGAAGAGTTGAAGAAAGTAGCCCTTCCAATGTTCGTAGTTGGGATCAGTAGTCAATCCATCTGTACGCGATGTGTGTCAGCAGAAGCTATTGGTCGATTTGCCCAAGCTATAGGAGATCCACAGGTAACTTTTTACAGTAACTTTAATTATATGCCTTTAGTACATTGCACAATTAGCTCAATTGGCTTTTGATAAATTGAGCAAGAGCAAAGACACGGAAGCTACCAGAGCTGGTTACGCATTGACATTAGGTTGTCTGCATCGACATGGAGGCAGCCTCGGAAGTGGTCATCATCTCAATACAGCTGTTGGAGTGCTGCTAGGACTAGCACAAAATAAAGACCAACCTATTGCTCAATCCTGGGCGCTGATTGCCCTGGCACTGATTGCTGAAACTGGTGGATCTGGTATCCGCGGCTACATCGAAAATGTTTTGGGAGTCTGCTTGACACTTTTATTGACCACTCCTTTGCAAAACGTTGAAGTTATTCGATCCATCGGAAAATTGGTAAGGCCGTAGAACATAAAATATGCGGTTTTTCAGTTGACTGTCTTGATCACATGTGTTGGACCAGAACTCGTTGAAAATATTTCCATAGACGGCATCAGAACATCTCTGCTGGTCTCCTGCGCCATTCAACTTGCCCATGATGATCCTCTGGTAAAAGCAGAAGCCGTCTCAGGCCTTCAGCAAATGCACCTTTTTGCCCAAAGATATGTTGATCTTCCACATCTTGTGGTAGACATAGCATCGTGAGTGTTACCCTCTATTTTTTTCTATTGCGTATTCTAGATTCCTAAACTCCGTCCATTTATGTGTCAGAAAAGCGGCTGTTAGTTGTCTTCGTCAATTGGTTCAGCAAGAAGCTCGAGAAGTTAGAGAGCATGTTCAAGTATTGGTTCCCCAAGGGATTGTCGATGAGGGAAAAAAGCTACCACTTCCGGATACTGGCCTAGAGGGTGCTCTTTTCGGAATGCTAGACAACGCAGTTGATCACTTGCTTAGGATGCACATTCAGGTAGAATTATCCTCTTTCTGTGGTAGTGCTATTTAGGAAACGTTGACATCTTTGGTGTTGTCCACCAGTAGCGAGTTGCTCAATCATTGGCTCTCCTTGTGCAAGGACATTTTGGCTTCTTCTGGAGAGAATGCGAAAAGTACACTTGTTGTAGAGGATAAAACAGCAAAAGCGGGGGAAGACGATGACGAAGAAAATGAAGATGACGATGTTACCCTACAGGGGGCCGTGACAGTTGTAGCCGACAAAGGAAAAGTACTTCCCAGATGGCCAACAAGAGTTTTTGCCATGGATGTGGTACAGAAGCTTCTGAGCGTCTGTGACACGGAAAGGGCACATTTGGATCTTGCACTGGCTAAAGAACTACAACTTTCTACTCGTAAGGATCACTAATATTATATTTAAAAGAAATATTTCAGATGGTCGCTGTGACTACCTAGTCCTCCATCTATCCGATTTGGTTAGAATGTCTTTCATGGGAGCTACAAGCGACAATACCGAGCTGCGTTTGGCTGGTCTTCAAACACTTCAAGAGGTCATCAATAGGTTTTCTGCTGTACCTGAACCCGAGTTTCCTGGTCATTTAATTTTGGAACAATTCCAAGCACAAGTAGGAGCAGCTCTCCGTCCAGCATTTTCTGATGATACTCCCAGCCACGTTACTGCTGCTGCCTGTCAGGTAAGAACTTCCCTTTCCGTCTTTAGACCTTCATATGTAGGTGTGTAGTACCTGGATAGCCAGTGGAGTAGCTAGAGATCTAAATGATCTGAGGAGAGTTCACCAACTTCTTGTATCTTCCCTCAGCAAGTTGCAACGTGGCTCACTCAATACCCAGCTCTATTCTGAATCGGCAGCAACCCTTGAAACATTGTCTATTCTTAAAGCTTGGGCAGAAGTGTACGTTACAGCACTGGAAACAGATGCCAGACCTAAAGGTATGATACCGCTTCTTTAAAAAGTTAATTCCATTTAGATTTGGGTGACGACGAATCCTATCCATCGGAAACATTGCTCTCGCTGGTCAAGCCTGAATTAGAATCGCTGGTAGGATATTGGCTGGCAATAATCCGAGATGCCTCTGTGATCTTTGCTGGTTCTAAAGGAGCTGACCAAATCCCACAAAGTGCTTGTGCTTTCTTTAAAGTTGAAAGTTTCGATGTAAGAAAATACTCAGCCCATAATTATCCGCTCCAGGTCGTCCAAGACTACTATCGTACCAGTTGGCCTCCAATCCTTTTGGCGACATCTTTATGGTTAAAGAATAATAACTTCGTATTACCTTCTAAAAGTGATGCTCCCAGAGTTTGGTCCTCCGATGATCAGGAGTCACGCTTTGTTGTAATTCTGGGTATCTCTGCGCAGACACTTTCCAGTAAGACAACACAAGTAGACGACACAACTATCCATGTAAGGGTTCCACTAGATTTATTAAATAAAAGTATTCCAGATGCTGGTAAGGGCTATCACAGCATTGTTAGCTTGTGAATGGTGTCAGCTTCATTTAATGAGCGATGTACAACAAGCTGTAGAAATCTGTTACATACTCCACAGGTTGGATTGTAATCCTACTTCACTTAATTATTTGCAGGTTAATTCTAACCAGGGATTCTGCTACGACACAGCAGTTGTGCCTTCAATGCGCTCAAGTTATTGTAGACGCTGCTCTAGCCGCCATAAGGATAACTGGATCATCTGATGTAGAAAATGGAAATGTGGAGACACCTGTATCATTCCCGCTTTATGGAGGAAACGATGGCGAGACTGGTGATTTAAAGAATACCCTGAGTTACGCCTTGTTGGAACTGTGCTGGTGCTTATTTGTACGACAGGTACGAAAGAAGCTTTATTTTACGCATACATATTCAGATGCCTCAAATAGACTCGGCTCAGACGAAATCTCGATCAGTGGCACCGCTTCATTTACGAAGATTTGGTCGGCTTCCACCTGAGAGTACAGACCTGATTCAATCCGGGATACAGCTACTTGTACAGGTTCGTTCCAAAGTTGTACTATAACCGAAACTATTGTAGATTCCAAATCTAGTTGCTCCCGTAGCAAGAGCTGATCAAATTCTACCCATTGTTCTTCATCTTCTCATAGCCTTCGTAAAAGAATCAGCTAAAATTGACGAGAATTGCGTTGTACCCGATCTGCCGCCAGGACATCTGACAGTTGTGGCAGCTGCTGCCCTCCAGGTAGCCCTTTTCCCTTCGTCATTACAGTATTTTTGCAGGGAATGAGAAAGCTGGCCAGCTCATCACCCTCTGATTTTACCAGGACTCATTGGTTGACGAGGCTGACTGATGCTCTCTTTTCATTGCTCAAACTTTGTGATGATCCAGAGATTGACCAATGCGTCGTCATGTTATCTTGCACAGCGATTTCTTCAGTGGCTCCTCCACTTGTAGTTCTTCGTCATACAGAAAGCTTTAATAGATTAATACGGCTGATTCGATCTCAGTTGAGGAGTGAACATACTCAGGTAATAACCATGAATCCTCTACTATAACCAACTTTAGGTGGTCTGCAAAGCTTTACAATCAGTGATGTCCCTTTTTAATCGAAAAGAAATATGCAGTCCGTTTATCAAACATCTAGTTGAACCTGTATTCACTTTCATTAAACCATACGTAATGAGCAAGAAATCCGAAGCAGCTGTAATGCATCTAACAGACGATCAACTACAAATATTCCAAGATGCTACCAAAGTCTTCGAAGTCTTGGCAGGTGTTATTCCCAAAGATAAACGTAAGTTGAACCATATATCATAATGTTTATTACATATTTAGGATTACCGATAGTGGATATTCTTACACAGTCGCTTATGAGAGTTCTGTTGCGCAATATAGCAGATAAGCACAGACAACTGACTCCAGCCGCCAGGCGACTTCAAGATTACGCAATTGAGAGACTCAACGTTATAGCACCTAGTTACCCAGCAGAATTTAGAGAGGTGCAGATTTCTTATTTAAAATTATAACTAATTTTAAGATATTGGGAGCTCATCCCGAACTCAAAATAAATTTGGAGTATGCAATGCAATTCCAAGCTAAGCGCAACTCCATGGCCTTACAAAGCGCACGGGCAAAGCAGGCGGAACACAAAGTAAGTACCTTTAAAAGGAGCCGAGAATGGGGTTCTGGCTGCCAGATACGCTTAATGAGGTCACGCTTGTGCAACAAAGTGACAATAATTACCAACAAATTTCAGACCTCTGCATCTATTCAACCAACAATCAAGCTCAAAATGGACTTTAATGCTTTCCAGTCATCGTAATCTCCACTTGTAACTGTGTGATATTTTAAAACTATATTCTCAGCTTCATGCCGGTTAAATTTTAGCACTTATTCTATGGGTAAACGGTATGAAAGTGCAATAGCCAAATTCTTTTTAGTTAGTTTTATTTGAATGTGATTGTGCCTCATGACTTTATTTATTTATTTTAGTTACTGCAATAAATTTTCAAACATTGGTCATTGGAAAGCAGCTGTACTGGTAGACGGGTTTGCAGACGGGGAGGTGTTCCAAGGCGGCAAGGGATGGGACAATGGGGATGCTACATACGGGATTTCCGCTATTCTCGGGCTGAAAAATATTTTTCTACAGACGAAGGAAGGATTACCTGAAGCACCTGATAGACTTTCTCCTCTTTCAGATCACAGGCGGGATCATTCTCAGAATTCTGCAAGCATTAAAATGATCATACGACAGTCTTATCACAATTTTTATAGGAAGAGTCTTTTTTCGACTTTGACGAGGACGCGGATGTTGGAAACTATCGTCGTGCTTACAAGCAGCCAGTATCATATCAACAGAATCCACATCAATGGTGGGAAATTTAGAGCCCAGAGAACGAATAATTATTTCCTCGTAGAAAGATGAAAGGTACTGTAAAAGAGAACGGTACGAATCCAAAATGAACTTACATCTTTTTCTGATAAGTTTTGCCCTTCGATGCACTTCGTATAATTGTGCTGAAGAATTTTCTAAAACAACAACATCGTAAGAAAAATGAGCAACTAGCCTTTAAATGCTTTGTGAGATTCTTAATACGTTCGTCTGAGATAGTCATATGAGTTACACGTTCATACAAACGTTTAGGAGAAACTTTTGGAATCGGCTTTTCAGCAGAAGACGAATGATACTGTAAAAGGATAGAAAAAAATGGAGAGAAAATCTAACATTAGTATTGATTGTAGCAGTGCTGCGTGTCATAATAGAGACCGTTGGAACAATTTTGTATCTGACTGTGGGAATTGACGATGTAAAGAATTGCTGATGAAAATGGTTAGCTGTGACTGGTGGCACACTATCAAGTGGTTACAGTCCTTCTGTCCATATGGGCGGGATCATTGCCCGGATCGCGGCGTACCTCAAGGCACCGGTTCTAGGTCATTTCAATATTTCTTTGAATTTGGCATTATCAAAGTAGCTGAGCTGGATAAACTATCAGCAGAGTGATTAGAGTTGATAATACTCAAAATGAAAAGTTATGCTGGGATCAGACCAGGCAGTGAAGCTCTTCCTACATTTATTTTAAAAAGCAAAGATATCATATTTTTTTATTTACAGACTTATACATTTAATTTAATCAGTGACCTTTCTCGTGATCAAATGACTATTTGTAGCTGAGACGGATAATCCACCCTTTTATTACTAACCCCGCCATTACAGCACGCCTTTCCCCTTATTCATTATTATTATGTTTTCAAATTTCATCTTGAGCCTTCGCCTTTTCATAAAACTTTCCCTTTATATATTTTCGGCACCAATATTTGTTTCTTCAGTTCTTCGGAAATAGCTCAATCAGAAGAAGTCGCTTCGGAAATGTCTGAATTAGAAGATGTTGAGATAAACCAGCTTGTTGAGCGAATGCAACAATTGAAGTTATCGGGCAAAACAGATCTTGAAAGTAAACATTCCTACTTGAAATTAGGAACATTTTCCAGAGACATGTCAGTTTGCCGACGAGGTGATCGCCGTATGCAAGATAGCCAGTGCTAAGCTGGATCTAGCTCTCGCATACTACAAGAAATTAGTTGCTGAGGATAAGGGTAGCACTAGCGACGAAAGCGGTAGCAGCCGTAACCAAACCCCTGATACCCTCGACGAACAGTCCGGCCCTTCAAATCAACAGATTTCTGGATAATACTTGTCTACTTCTTTTACTTTCCCACTGGTTATATTTCATAATTATTTGAACTGTTTCCGAAATAAATCATCTCGTCGACGTTGTTTTCAAAAAGACCGTCAAAAAGATTGTCGACAGCTATGGGCATTGATCCACATACAAATCGCGTGTTAGTCTTCTCTTTCTTCTGACATGAAACAAAGGAACATTTGAGGTTGAGCAAAACCTTTGGGAACCAGCATGGATGGCCCTGTTCCGGAGGAAAAATGTGTTATTGGCAAAGCGTGGGAAACTGTAAGTGCCTGGCCAACTAGCTCAATCCATAGAACAAAGGCCACACTCGGGAATTTTAGTCCTTTCCATGTGTCTGTCCATTTGCGCGCTTGTTTGCGAAAAATGAGCATGCCCTATAAAAGGTCATTTGCATAATTTATCCATTTCCATCTGTTACGAAATGGTTATATTGTACTTTTCCGCGAGACGCTTTTAGTGGCTATTTTTCACCGGTAACTCATATCTGGCCAATACGTTACAACGCACGGACCCACTCACTGTCTACATTTCACCGCCCCTGGCTTCAATTTCAATTCTTCTCCTACTTTTCATATCAGAAATATTTCAGTAAATGGCAGCAAATTATCTTCTTCTAAAGAATCCAGCCATGATGGATGATTTCGCAAACTGCATTGCTTACCAGTTTGGTTTGAAAGATGCCCCTGATGGTGCAAAGCTCTTGGCTCCGAAAAATGTCTGCGAATATGTTGTGGTCAGGATGGAGCTGCTGATTTGGGAGGCGCATCACAAGAAACTTTCGGAGGAGCTCAATGAGCTGCTGATGTCGCTGGAATTGCAGGAGCTGGACGATCTCATGAAGTCGTTCGATGAGGAACTCAAGGTCGTGGATACTGATGAGGAGAAGATCACCGTGGGCATTGACGAGGAGTCTGGCGATGAGGAAGATCTTTTCCTCTACATGGAGAATTACGATCATATTCCTCAAGAAATCCTTGCTATTGAAGAGATGATCGAGGATGGTTATTACTTTTGTATTTAAAATGTTTTGTGCCATGCCCGGTATTTTCCAATACGGTGTATTAGTTCTCCCTATTTTCGTAGATAAACTTGTCAGACAATTCATATTGCATAAAGGGGAATAATTTTTGTCCCGCAAAGTGCATGATTTGAAGGGGTGATGCAGTGATGACACGGCTCTTTTCCCAGTGAATGATTTCCGACGAACTTTTGTCCACCGTTTGCAAAACTGTTGAAGCAAACAAGTTGAGTTCTACCCTCTGGGCATACATTAGTTGACTAAGTGGAAAGCGCCCTTCTCAGAAACAGTTAATCACAACGATGTCGAACTCGTTTGCCACAGAAAGGCATGCCGCTCATTTTCACAAAATTGTACAAGATCACTTTCTTTATTTTCCCGAGAAAGGCATGATCATATTAACCTTGTGCCGCTGGCAGCGGCGAATTAAAAACTTGTTGATATTAGCCGCTGTCAGTCAGAGCGACCAAAGGGGAAAGGTTCCGGGTGACGATGAAGGTAGAGACGTAATAAAAAGAACAAGAGACAAGACAATAGGTAATTGCCGCATTACAGTAAAATTTACTGAGTAGGTGCCAATTTGGATAGGTTTTTGCACCGGTTTGATACGATCGAACTTGACAGGTCAAAACACATTGAGAAATTAGAAGCAATTTAGGTTCAAATTTGTCGTTTAACCGCCGTTCCAGCTCAAGAGGCCAAAGAGTTCAGAGCTTGTTCCTAATTAGGGCGTGCCACCACCCTGTCTTCAATATAAAAAGGTGGCAAACGGTGTCATCTGCAGGTCGACTAACCACACATCATGATCCAAACACTTTTTTGTCTCAACCCGCGCTGTTGTATTCCCGACCCGCGCCCCTCGTGTCTTGATGCAGTATTTGGATCGAAATCGCAAGGGAAAAGCAGAACTTTTTTACTCTGATGGGTCCCCCCAGTTGAAAGAATATTACAGCAACAACTGCTGGTATAAAAGCTGTCCGCTGTGTTCACGTCAATCGGACAACAACCTCCTCTTCTTTTCTCTGTCCTA
Organism: Oscheius sp. DF5033; assembly: GCA_964036215.1. NCBI lineage: Eukaryota > Metazoa > Nematoda > Chromadorea > Rhabditida > Rhabditidae > Oscheius > Oscheius sp. DF5033. The sequence continues at coordinate 7,113,959 of OZ038413.1, forward strand.
TTAACCGCAGTCTATTATAGGAATGTTTCTCAAAAGTACTGTAGGCCTTGCCTCTGTGGCCAGTGCTTTCGTCTTCTTGGGAGCGGTCAGCTTCACCGCCTATATGTTCAATGACATCAACAATTTCTACGATGATTCTCTAAAAAGTATTGAAGAGTTCAACGTGAGTGCGAAATTTTAACCACAAACAGACTTTAGGACTACTCGAATCAAGCGTGGAACACTATGATGAAGGACTCCCACACCGTGTCAAGAGTAGAGAGAGATGTCTTCCACCGTAGAAAGAAGGGCGCCAGCTCATGCAACTGCGCACCCCAGCCAAAATGCCCTCCTGGACCCCCTGGACCTCCCGGTACTCCTGGAACTCCCGGAGAAGATGGAATTCCTGGAGATGACGGTGCTGAAGGAAACAATGGCCTCTATTCTTCTGACATGTTCCGATTCACTGGGTAGGTGTAACCGCCATGCTGATCAAATTATATTTTCAGCTGCATCAAATGCCCTCCCGGCCCTGCTGGACCTGCTGGTAAGACTTATTCTCTTTAAATCATTATTATCAAATATAGGGCCTATGGGACCTCCCGGACCTCAAGGACCTCAAGGAAACCAAGGCCAACCCGGACCACAAGGCTCTGGAAGCACCCAAGCCGGCCCACCCGGACCTCCAGGAGATGCCGGAGCCCCCGGAAACCCTGGAACTCCAGGTTTGTAGCCCCACCAAAAATTCCCGAAACAATTTTATTCTAGGACAACCAGGAAAAGCTGGAGCTCCCGGAAAGAGGACTCGTGGTCAACCCGGACCTGCAGGAGCTCCCGGACCCGCTGGACAGCCAGGACAAAATGGTGCCCCTGGTAATTGTGTAGTTCACTTCTGAAAAATCTCCGTGTTCAGGAAATGGAGGAGGACAGGGACCCGCCGGACCCCCCGGACCTCCCGGACCTGCTGGAAAGCCAGGAAATCCGGGAACCGATGGTCAACCTGGACAGCCTGGACAAGCTGGAGGGTGTGCAACCAACTAGGAAAAGAAAGGAATTTCACTTTTAGACCTGGATCAGATGCTGCTTACTGCCCCTGTCCTCCACGAGGCGGATCTCCTGCCCCTTCTGCTCCCGTCACTGGTGGTCAACAGTCTGCCAGCAACTACAAGAAAGCCCGCCGTGCTCGCCACCGTCCCCAAGGCTTCAGTCGACGCGCTGCCAAGCACAGACAATAAGCTTTACCGCCAAATATACCCACGTCGCTTTCTCAAAGATGTCATTTATTCCAATATACACAATAAACACATTATGCTTAGTTGTTTGAATCTCCGTAAAAGTCAGGTAAACACGAAAAATATTATGAAAATGACAGGAGAGAGGTTGTAGAGGTTCTAGACTGATCCCGTTCTTCCTTTACTTGTACTTCTGGCAAGATTTGCTATCCTTCGGAAAGGATTCAATTGAGCTAGTTGTGATTTTCTTCGCTTAACTTTTGCTACCCAAGTTTTTTGATTCTCGTCCTCTTCATCTTTATCTGAACTTCATGTTTCCTATACGAATTCCCTTACCCATATTGTAGCTGTTCAGACTGCTTGATGTCGTCGTTTTCTTCCTGCTGGGTCGTCTTTTTACGTCAATGTCTATTTGAACTCGTGAACGGAGGGAATTCTTTGCTGAGGCTAGACTGATACGGTCGTGATTCTCGGCGGATGTTTCAGCACCCATCGGACCGTCAGTATAAAACTATAAATATTATTGTAATTATTGATGTAATCTTACCTCATCAATTGAGTCCCGGTACTCTTCATTGATTTCAGATACGACGCGATAGTTCTCTGAGGTCTTTAAAAGGGCCAGATAGCCGTAACCCTCTGTGGCTTGCTCCAACAAAGTCATTAAAGTGTCCTTCATTTCTTGAAAAGTTGGGCGTTGTTGGGGATCCTTATGCCAACATTGGAGCATCATTTCAGAGCTGAAAACCAAATTTTAAAGCAAATATTTGTGGTTACATTCGTTCTGGGGTAATCAGCGGTGGCTTCGGTCTGTTTCCTTGGAGAAGATGAGGAATAAGTTCTATTGGTTCCACGCTTTCAAAGGGAATCTCACCCATGGAATACATTTCAAAGAGAACAATCCCAAAGGACCATCTGTAAATTATAAAATTCCATGACGTGAATAAAAACCTACACGTCACTTTGGAATGAGAACTGCTCCTTCTGTAAGCTCTCCAAAGCCAGCCATTTAATAGGCAACCGGCCTGACGCAGAGAGAGCATGTTCTCCAGGTTCAGAAGACATTGCCAGTCCGAAGTCACCAATCTTGGCATTCTTCAACCCCTCAAGCCCAGAAATCAAAATATTCCTAGCAGCCAAATCACGGTGAATAATGTTCTTATCTCCCAGGAATCTCTGAAAAGAAGTTTTATTAAAGGAAATGCGCTGTGAAAATACCATTCCGTTTGCAATCTGCCATGCTAAGTGCATTAATTCCTTTGTTAAATCGATCTGATCGTCCATGGATTTTGACTGAATTGGGTAATTAAAGTTAGGAACAAATTACAATTTCTAGTTCCACTTTCTTCTGCTTCAAGTATCGGAGAAGGTCACGGTTTGCGCAGTATTCTAGGACCAGGCAGGATTTCCCAGCAGTGATGCATCCCAGCATATTGACGATATTATCATGTAAACCAAGGGTTTTCATAAGTTGAATCTCATGCATGAATTCTGTTCTTGCATTTTCTGACGCGTATCTGGGAAGCATTTTCACAGCACAGTCGCAATCAGTGTAAGTTCCGACCTGCAATGGTAAGGGACAATTTTTAGATGGCATACCTCCGCTCGGTAGAATTTTTCAATTCCTGGCGAGGGGCCGATGAGCTTTCCTTTAAAAACTTGGCCGTAAGCACCATGTCCAAGTCGTTCATTTTTCACAATGAGTTTGTCCCAGGATAATTCCCAATAATCGATCCTAGAAGAAAATATCGTAGAAGAATTGTGGAGCGCCTACACGTCTCCTTCCGCTTCTCCAGCCCTTCCACTTTGACTACTTTTGAATTTATTCAACTTCTCCGACCACATATATTTTTGTCTATAGAGAATTGTCACCAAGATCAGTATAACCATAACTCCTACACATGTGCCAACAATAATTAGCATTATGGTAGGAACAGATGTCTTTGCTAAATGGCCTCTTATCACAGAAAACTTACAAAAATCCTACGTTTACACAGATTAACTTGATAGCTTTTGTTATCAGAAAACTTAGGATCTGAGTGAATGTGATTAGGTTTGATAACTGTTTGATTCTTGTAAATATCTGCGGCATCCTGCAGAAGTTTCTAATCAACGTGTAAATTTAACACGAGGCTACTGACCTGATCAAAGCAATATATTTCAAAGTCAAATTTTTCCATTTGCTTGATAAGGAAGTCGCTCTGATTGTAAGCATCAATAAAAGGCTGCAATATTCAAATTAAATCAATCTGTCTGTCTCGCATAAAAACTGGTGATAATGTGATATTATCTTGACCACACCCTGGTATTTTATCAAATTTGAGCATTAGGAGCACTACTGCAAACCAACCTGAGAGACGAAGTCTGTCAAAAGTGTTAATCTTGGCTCTTCTTTGGATTCTGCATCAATGGGCAAATTTACCGCCCTTGTTACCAAGTCCAGTGTCACTGAATCATTTACATCTATTGTAGGAGCTAAAATCACTAGATTACGGCCTAGGTGTAAGCGCTCACAAGCGTCTAAAAGAACCTCATCCACTTTCAAAGATTCCAAATGACTGTGTATTGAATTATAATCACTCAGCCATCCAGAATCAGAATTATTTTGTGCCAGAAACCTGACCAAGATCTTGTATTTCCATTTCTTTAAATAAAATTAGCAGTTGGTTCGAAAACATACCAAGCAATCCTTTAATGGCTTCTCAATAAAGTTCACAGCGTTGTTAAAATCATCAGCCGAGGTGCGATTAGACAATGCAAACAGGTAGATAATATGCCAAGATTGCCTTTCCGCAGTGCTTTCCTGGAAACATTTTCTAGTTCACTTGATGGATTTACTGTGGTGGTAGTTGTGGGCGTAGTAGTGACAGTAGTTGTAGACCCTGCTGTCGTTGGCTGTGGGCATTGGCCAGCATCCTGTAAATCTTGGCACTGTTTAGCCGGTGTCCCACCACACGGTTTAATGCAATCCTGTAACAAGATTAGTACAGAAAATGCATCCACCTACTGCTAAATACGGTAAACAATAGAAATCTGGCACAACATATTGGTATGGAGTGATGTTGGTGTAGTATTTAGACATCATTTTGGATGTAATATTATTACCAATACCAATGATTGTAATTGTCTCGCAGCTGTAATCCTCAACCTTTTCAACCCATTGTTTCAAACTAAACACATCCTTACATTGACAACGTCATTGTCCAACTTTTCACTTGCATTAAATATTCGGTTACTGATCATTACCACGGTGTTGTATAGGCAAATAGAACTCGCATGGGATAGTTGCTTCGTCTGAATATACGGAATGTAGCAGACAAGTAGAAGAAAAAAATGAGAGACAAAAACTCACATCGCTTAGAAACGCAATAGTAAAATTTTCCGAGAATGAATCGTCTTGTATTGGATCCGTGGACGTGTATTGCCCGACAAAATCATCATACTCCAAATTGTCTATAACCTCATCGCAAGGAGTTCCATCGCAGCACATAACCGGCGGATAATACTAAAATTCAAGGTGAAATGTGTAAAAGTAGCGTACATCATTGAAGAGCTTGTTGAAAATAATCAGATTGCCAATTCCTCTCACTTGGCAGCTATTGATCATCCCTTTCATAAATTGCTGTAAGCCAAGAAAATCTATTGGGGTTGTAAATCTTGTATCCAGATCTATTACAAATATTATTCCACAGTCATGTTTAATCTGAACAGTTGATTAAAAAAACGAATCTTTTCTTACCGAACCCGTAGATGTTGTCAAATTTCTAATATCCGGAGTATGAATGCTTTCAAAACTTTCCTCAGTACAGACATCTGACGGATCCCAATCTCCAGGAACTTCTGTTTGATTATCGGGTAAACCTTGAAAGACTATTTTAAAACTTAAAAATCACTTACTGCATAGACTTTGTACATAATAAGGAATGAGCAGAAGGAGCAGAATGCTTTTCATGGCATATCCACGTGCCCAATGTAGAAGGTTTCTTCGTTTTTTTGGAAGCGAGAAAAGGACAGAGATCAACTGAACAAGGTTTTTAGGGTAAAAAGAGGAGAAAGTGATTGCAAGAGAAGAAAGAGCAATACTACAAAGTGTTGAAAATTCAAAGGATCGATCACCCTGGTAGCAGTGGCTGCTGCTGATAACAAAGGTTGATCCGTAGTGCTCCCGGCTGTTAATATGACTGGGATTCCTGTTTTCTTTTTACTGTTAATTTGTCTCTAATTATCTTATTTTTACAAAGAATAATTGTGCAAGTTGTGATCTACAAAAAGAATACATTAGACGCCAAGAAACGGCGCATTTTTCCTTGAAAAACTAGATTTTTGCGCGATAGTATTATTTTTTACGGATTTTGATAGAAAACATGATGTTATCCAGAAAAGGAAGAGCATTTTACAACGGTTACAGTGTTATCTGCAATTAGTCACGCCCCATGTCAAATGACGGTAGCAAAAAAAATTAAAGTTTGCAAAACAAATTAAACAATATGTAAACACTTGTTTTAGATGAAAAATTGGCAGAAGTCCAGGAGAAGAAGCCAACAATGTTATGAGCTTCAGGACTAACAGTAAATGATAAAAGTGAGCAGACGGGAGATGACTATCGAAAAGCCATAATAGTGAAATAAGCTGAAGAAGATCAATGAAGCCCTAGAAGAATAGCAAGAAGAAATGGGTTTTCTTCTGATAAGAAGAACGCCATAAAATTATACGGCAATGGTTGAGCATGTCAATTGTTGTAGACAAATTTATTGTGCTTTCCAGAGGCATCGCCCCACTGTACTCGAATCCTGGACTCAGAAGACGACAAATTACCCTATGTTGGATGATGAAATATCCAGAAAAATCGGGTAGATACCGCCAGGATGAAGGTGACGCGTTGTCAAAAGATTAGAAGCAACATAAAATTATAATGACTGTGTTGTACACAAGGGACAAGCTGTGCTTCATACATCAGGACAGTCGGCTCCAAAGTAGTCTATTCGTAGAAAATAATCAGCTACTTACTTTTATAAATAGACTAAATATTGGCGATGTTCGTAATTTGGTTGTAAAACTCTCGATAATTATCACTTTTTATGTTTCCACGTGTTTTATGGCGATAAATAATTCTTGCTTGATGACTGACTCCTTCTCACAATTTCCTTCAATGGAAAGAGATACTTCACACGGAAAAAGAGATTAAAACCGTGTCATTTTTATTAGGACCATAAGGCACAGAGAAAGATGTCAAGTGATCCAACCGAATATAATAGAGGGCTGTCTGCCGATTACACGTTGTGAAGTCACCAATAATGTACAATATACATCCATAGACGAGATCAGACCAGATATTAGATAGAGTTATCAGAAGAAGTTGGCATCTTGTGCAATTTCCAGAATATCCACTGTCGATTCTCTCATTTGCTCAAGGTCACCCTGGAGTTCTTTGAGAGCTCGCAGCTTCTGGCCAACCTAAAACGTTTTCTAATTATTAACCTAGAGTAAATCTTACATAAGTTTCAGCTTCTCCGACGGTCATAACTCTTGAATCTGTCTGTAAGTCTTCGTCATCAGAATTGGCAAAGTCCGCTGAAAAAAATATGATAAAATAAAGAGTGGAAGGGCTTTATTACTTTCATCAGCACGCCTCAAAATGCTCAATATTGAAGGAATCATCCTTTGGTCCCGTCTCTGGATGCATTTTAAAGCGTCTTTCAAGGCGACATTCAGCATCCGACACTCGGCAATAAGGGCCCTTTCTCTTCTGCAAAAAGTCTTTTTTATGAATGGCAAATATAGACACCTCAAGTTCTGGCTCATTCCAGCAGTGACAACATCCGATTTGATAGCATTTAGAGCAAAGTTAGACAGACTCTTTCGAAGATTTGTACGTTCTGACATCATTCCATGGGCGACTCCCAGGGTAGAGTTAGCCTTTGTATATTGTCGATGGACGCGGTTGTAGCTGGCGCTGCTGCTGTCCTCGTCATCGTCCGCTCCGACAGGCGCCGAACCAGAAGATGTTGACACATGCGAGCTAGCCTCCGCGCTCATTGCCTAAAAAACTGTGACGTAAAAAATTTAACAATAAAAACCCACAGCAATTACACCACTTTGGTCGTTGATTTTCTTATCCTTCATGTCCAGATTTATTTGGAGGTGCTTGATCTCATCTCGGAGATCGTCGAGCTCCTTTTCTCTGGCGTCTAATAAATGATGGAGTTCGGAGTTTTGCTTTCCAACAAAGTCAGTCGTCTCTTCGTAGCGGGAAACATTATTCTGTAGGTCGTTCAGCAGCTTCTCTTTTTCATTCAATTGAGCAACCTGGAAAAAAAAACTAAATGTAAAAGAAAAATTGGAATAACTAACAGTTCTGGTATGTTCCTCCTGGAGTCTATTGTACTTGTCTTCAAGATCTTTGTCATATTTGACATAGCGATCGCTCAAATGGTCCAATTTTTTGACAAATCCATCAAGTTCTGCTCGAGCTTGCATCCTGTCCCGCTTAAGTTCTTCAACCTTTTTCTGGTAGACTCGTTGCTCATGCCGCAACTGGGCAGAGAGCTGATCTAGCTGGTTTGTCAGGTCCTCAATCTTCATATTCTTCTCGGACAGGATGAGCGCCAGCTCAGGTTCTGAAAATATGATTTATGGGATCGGATCGTATCCCCTTTTAAATTTGCCGCTACGTGTCCCCATCGAAGTTTTCAAAGCCATTAATATTCTTTTTTTGATCGGACAAGGTCGTAATGGTCTCTCCCCACCTCCCAGTTATCATCGGCGATGAGAAGTTGAGACCGAGCTTTGCAATCCAAAAAGAGATAGTGACTTTTCGGGACGCGGCGTCGCTACCTTTTGATGTCTACCCGATCCCATTTTATAGCTAATAAAACCCATCCAAGAGAGATGAATCACTGATGTCGGGGTTACCATTAATTTAATTGAAAACCTACGGGTATTGAGTCCACCATAAGGCATTGGATATGCTTGGGAAGAGGACGTACTGGCTTGATTTTTGCTGAGCCGTCGTAGTTCGGACTCCAGATGCTTCACACGTTGGTTGAGGCTGGATACCTCGTCGTCTCTTGGCCGGAGACTACCATCCACAAGACGTTCGTTTGGCATGGGGTTGCTGCATTTCCTTTGCATTGGAGCCACATGGCTAAAGAGGGAGAAAGATAAGAAAGGTCAATAAAGAAAAGCTCACTGCGTAGCAACCATAGAAGATCTGTTAGTAGAATGTGGCTGAGGTGCAACGGCAACCTGAAACAGGGTCATGGTAAATTGTTGCCTTTTTTGTGTTCTAATCTTATCTTTAACTTTTTCAGGATCAGCTGATCTGGTAGGGGTCGCGATTACTGACAGCTGGGGGACAGAATGTCACCCATTAATACAACCTGTTTGCTTTTTCTGCCCCCAGCCTTTTATACTTTTGTAATTAGCGGGCTCACCTCCGGTTTTTTTCTATTAATTGACGATTGCGGCATAGGCGAGCCGGCTGGTCGCTGCTTGTTATCAGATGGCGAATGTTTGCCAAATCGTTCGGTCAATTTATTATATATTCTATTCATCCCGCAGCAGCAATACATAACTAACTAATCAGACTTGACATAAAAATAGTAGAAGGGGATCTATACACATATACTGACTGGGGGGTGTGGCCCTTGGCCGAAGGGGCGAAAGTCGCTCTCTGAAACAAGCGAATGATTTGAGAGAAATTGTGAAGGTTTAGGCCAGATGGTTATCTCCGAGATGAAGAAAGAGAAAGAGGAGAGACACATGCGCGAGAAGGACAGAAAGAGAGATGGGATTATCGACAGATGATTAAAATTTTAAATGGGCTTTCGCTATCGGAACGATTCATATAGCTCATAATGAGGTCTGCTTGCTTATTAAAATGAGATATCATCCTAAATGGGATCTCGACTGAATCAGAAGGGAAATCGAGCCGCCAACGAGGATATAGCTGTAAAAAGCATGAGTGCGCAATCGATGCAGAAAAGCTGTAAGCTTGTAACCACGTCAGCCATAAAATAGTATGAAATGTCTAGGAATCTTATAAAAAAAGAAGCAACATTTCATCCTTAGGCGATCTGTAGATGCGATTAGGCGATAATGTGCGCGGACAGTCTGTTAATTAGGATCCCGATTAAGCTCTGTCATGTGCTATGGTCAAGGTTGAAAGTAGTAATTTTCCCATGGTAGAGCTGATATAATTAATGAGCGACGTGCGAGCGCGGGTCACGGAAGGTGGCGACACATCTGGCATCGTTTTCAAGAGGCGATCAAAAAGGTATGCGGCGATTATCGCCACAGGAATCTTAATGAATCCTAAGAATTCGTTTAAATGGAAGACGACATGTTCTGCAATCTGGGCATTGAAATAAAGCTGTCATGGCATATGTACGCATGCAAATTTCTCGTCATACTTGACCAAGGACACACGCATAATACGTAGCGAAAAGCCTCGGATGGATCTCTAAATCCGTCTTTAAGCGCGGAAGCGAGATGCGCGCATGACACACGAGGTAAAAAGGGGTGGAACGCTTTGAGTGCTGCCGCCGAGAGCGTCAAGCTTTTTCCTCATTTGTAAGAGAAAAGAGAAGCGCACGGGGTAGAAGGAGGTCCGAAAAAGACACTAGGGCGGTCACTAGGCGGCGATGAAAAGAGATGAAGGTGAGAAAAAAGTCTGGCCATGCGCGTGGCTAGCCATTCGAAATCTAATGGCTTCTTTTATTCTCCCAAAAAGAGAAGTGGAAGGGATGAGAGCGAACGGAACATGGACAATTGGAACCTGACCTCTCCTCAATGTGAGGAGGAAGGTCGTTCGTAATTAGCTGGCGGGATTTGCCCTCCTCCAAACACAACGGGATTTCTGTGATGGAGTGAATATCCGGAGGTCAAGTACACAATACTCTCATGTAGAAAAGACAACACAATCAATAGGAGGCTTTGCATGTGTGTGTGGTCGTGAATGGTTGTTGACGCGCTGGGGCGAACTGTCTGTTACCCCCGCGTGTGGAGTGAACAAGTGTCGCTACTCCGAGAATCAAAACAAGGGATTAAAAGGAAATTGCCGCAGAATAAGACGGTAGTATAACGTGGCCGCAGCCAACCTACAATAAATGTCACGCCTAAGGTTTGGTGAATCACATCTGTGCGCCATCTGTGAAGCAACGTGGAGACAATGTGACGTTCACAAAAATTTTAACCGGAGTGCGCCCAGTCAAGAGAAGTCCGTCTGTTTGCCAAGCCTGAGTCCAAGCCCTTTCGGAGGCCGCTTTCTTTTCTGATTATCATCAGCCCGTGTGTTAGGGACTGTTTAGAGCAGCAAATGGAACGAAAGACCAAAACATTCCCTCAGCTGCAACCCCTACCAAACGTCTGCCCATAATTTTCCCTGACTCACTTTCTTGCTGGAAGATGCAGGATGACGCATCTCTTGGCCAAGAGTTGGAGGAGTGTGAACAGGTACTGGTGCTAGAGAACGTCGTCGAGACCTATAAACATCCAATAAAATAAAGGATTCTCTATTGTTTATGGCCTTTTACCCTTTTTTTATGTTGGTAAACTATACGTAACTTTGGCAATAGAACATCTCGTCAAGAATAAAAGTCGACATTGGCAAAATGTTGTCTACAAGGTATTGAGACAAATTGGTTGAATGATTGATGAGTAATCGAACATCCTTCCTCCGACAAAAACGATTCACGGTTTATATGGGTCCACGGCAGATGGCCCAAACAAAAATTGGTAATTTGAGCAATATTAGTTACCAAGAGGGGAATTTAAAAAAAAAGGGGATGAAAACCAAACGGAAATGATTTTATGGTGGCTCGGTGGGGCGCTTCTATTGTGTAGGCCATGACCGATCATATTACATTTCCTCTGCCGTCTTATAATACTAATACTAGCCGTAAAAATAGCCGACAGTTAGCGGGAAATAGAAACTTTGATTGAATGATTTCTCCCGCTAGGTCAAGGGCCAATTTTTCTTGTCAAGAACCGGTAGACAGTTACATGCCCATTGACTCGTTACAGCCTCACACACACCTGTATATTGTGGAACATGTATCGGAGATTTCTGTGTCGGAAACGACAAAGAGTGATGAATCCTCCTCATCCTCATCATCTTCGTATTGAGGGTAAGAAGCTCTTAGCATGGGCATCTACCCACACCTATTATTTATTCATATAATAAGAAGAGCCGTGAGTAAGATAGACGAGAGGACAAATATCGACAAATCAAATCCTACTATGCTGACATTGAGACTTATAAGGGGAATTAGAGCGGCAAGAGATGTATTGTAAACAATGCTTAAACCCCACAAGCTGAGAAAACTGACCCGAGGACCGTTTTTTTCGAACACTGATGCGACATCGAGAGCCATCCAAAACGCATATTTAACGTGGAACAGATGTTAACCTCATCCCAAGCGATGACATGTGGGCAACATCTTGTTCTGATCATTTTTTGAAAGGTTATTGGGGTAAAAGAAATACAAAAATTGGATGTTTTATAGACAGAGTGAGGGCCAACACAATTGTGCCTAATTACGAGGAACACATGGCCCTTCTCTCCCCTGTGGGTCAACAACGGGAAGATGCTGTCATGGGTGATTTAATAGCTGTAGGATGGGATGAAAAACTGCTCAATAGGGAGATGCTTAAGGTAAGGATGCGGACATTTGAATGCGAGGAAGAGCAGCTGGAATTGATCGGAGGGACGCACACTATGGCAAAATAATGATGAACTTCATCTAAAGAAAAATCTCAAACGGTAAAATATCTAGAGATTGACAGATCCAAATGCATTTGGTGAAAGAAGAACCGCCTAGGCGGGAGCACATGCCCGTAATTGGCAACCATAGAGAAATTAGCCTAGTGGGTGGCTCAAGGTCTAGGCGCATCAGCTGACAAGTTACCCATCGGATAATGCCCCAATAACGTCTTGATAGCTGTCGCCAAGGCAAACAAAGCCTTAGCTTGGCAAGGGAAGAGGAAATAGCACCACATTATGCCCGAACCCATCTCAGGTGTCAGATAAAATTAGACTTACGTCAAAGGAGAAGCACTCATTCGGCAGAGACGACTATCCGATCCGCTAACATCGTGAATATCTGCCCCGTGTCGAAAGTTCACATCTGGAAGCAATAGCCATTCCACCAAAACCAATGATTTACCATTGGTTGAAATGCATCGAAAGTCGTTCACGTGATGTGATCTGACTGGGTTAGGTATCCCTTGGCGGCCTTCTACCGGCAGGGGGAGGACATCTTGACTTATAGAAATTGGTTTAGGCTGAAATTCACCTGTATCTGTTTTAGATAAAAATCGTACTTGAAATTGAGATCCATTAAATTGTAGAGAATTTGTAGAATGACATCGAGGCACAGCCGACGCCGGCTCAAACCCGGCTTCTACTGCATCAACGTGGGTGACTTCACGCTTGCGCAATCGAACTGAAATCGATCAATTCTAATTAATAAAAAATGCTCCTTGTTATTTTGGGTTAGTCATCCTACCTACCACTAAAACTATGTAAAATCGCCACAGCTAGGGAGTTTCCCACACAAAATAGACACATCGTTCGAGAAAATATAATTTCGTTCAAAAATAAGACAGTATCGCAACTGTACCGCAGAGCATACTAACGTTACATCAATGTTTTCGTGTAGTAGCGGCGAAAGAAGCGAATAGCTGTGACAGAGGGCAGGTGAGTTATTGCCGCCTCAAAACACAGCCGCTAGATAGCCAACAGTTGATGCTTGCTTGAAAAAAAAATATTGGGTCAAGTTTCTCTCATACAAACTTTTTCTATTGACATTACGCGGATTATTTGAAGTTTTGCTTTGTTTAACAGAGAAATCTACACCGGTCGCTGCTCTAAATCTGCAATTTTTCGGGGGCCATGAAGACTAATAGTCGGTACAATGGCTGATCTACGCTCTAGTCCGATTTTCCCCAATGTCTCAAAGTCCTTTTAAAAAATTTCAAATACCGGCTACGTCTGCTAGCAGCGCTTTTTACGATCGAGGTCAGATAACAGGCGGACGGTGATCCTCTTTATCCCGGATCAGATAAAAAATGTGAAGGTGGGATGCGTGCAACAACATTTTTTATGACAAAGGTGACCTAAAACTCTACCGGGTAACGGGGTACGGCCGCGAGCCTTACGCGTAAGACGTGCTGCCATCTAGCCATGATACCATGTCAATATCAAAGTGTGAGCAAATTTGTTCACCAGCATTTTATAGCTCAATTTTAGTATTCGTTGAGGGTTTATTTTTTCTCTGTGAGCTTATGTTTTTGATTGATGCCTTTCGTAAAAATTTTTGAGTCATCATTAGTTTGAAACATCGCCCACGGTGGCTGTAAACTATCAAGAGGTCATTATGCTGCGCAGATAAAGTGCCAGGCGAATGCAAACAATGAGCCATAAATCAACCCTTTCTCACTGGAGCTGGAGTAGGGTGCCTCTCGACTTGACATATTTGCATATCCGGTCAAAACATAATTTTGAATAAGAATAAATTACCAAAACCAAAGAAGGCCATGCAGCCTGAGGGGAGAGTGGAAGAGAATGAAATCATAAAAGTATGCAGCTGGATGTCCAGCTGTACGGACAGAAGCCCGCCAAAAAACAAGTGGACCTACCTCCCGGAAATAGCAGCCCGACGATATTGGGACAAAGCATGACCCGTGGATTTGGTTGCGGACAGGAGCCACCGCGTGGGGTCAGGCCATGAGGCAACTCCCCAAATGGCCAGCAGGTGCCGACTGACCGGGCCGAAGAGACGCAGACAGCCCCAACAGCTAGTGATGCGGTTAAGCGATATGGTGAAGAGGATCGGAAACTATCTGCCTTAGAGCTGGATCCTATTAAAGGGGAGAGGAAGTGACTGGTAGCGGAGGAAGTAACCTATCTTCTGATGGAGAGATATGTCACACTTTTGGCCTCCCTGTAAGTGGCGGTCTCGGTAACACAAGGTGACAGATGGATAATTACGATGCAGCGGATAATCTATAGTTAATAGCAACCTACATCGCTTGAAGATACTCATTGGCAAATAGTATCAGGGGTGAATTGCAGAAGAAGCACTACATTGCCCGATAGAACACGGAACACTCGACGGGAGGAGGAGGACCGCAGCCGTCTCCTTTAAAAAGCCCCCTCACAGAAGATCTCTTTATGAGCAACCATTAGTCAACCTTATAATGGACTGCCTGCATGACAGCGACATTTCACCTTTTGCAAGAAGTAAAAGGTGAGTTTAAACCAGGTGAGACAGCTGTCTACGACGGGAGGGAAGTGGTCTGGGCCATATCTCGAATAGTTTTCCCCTACTCGTCAAGGCTATTCTGGTTTGTTTTTTTCTGGACAGTGTACTTTTCTACACTTCCGCTTGAATAAATAAGTTTCAATAAAGCTACAGCTCCGCACGGTCCAGTGCCCATTGTCCGCCAAAAAGTCACACCCGCGATGAGAAAAAAAGCAGATGTGCCAACCTGGAGATAGTAGAAAGGAATGTAGGCAGTGTTTCTTGACTCGTTTCGGATGAGTGGTCACATAGCGACTGGTAGAGGCAGTGGATACAACGGAATGCGTATCATCATAGTCGTCATAGCTTGGATACGCCGAGGATCTGCTCCCGTGACGTTGAAAGACTTCTTGATGACTTGGATATGACCTCGGTTCGTACATGCTTTGTGACATCATATTGGGAATGTTATGTGAGGATTTCTTTTGTATAGGAGGGGGTAGATGTGTCATACTACAGAATCCAGAGCTTTGCTGCGTAAAATAACTAGTACTGCCATCAGAAGAGGAAGAAGGCTGGATGCTGGAAACAGTGGGGAGACTTTCCCTTGAAGAAGACTTGACATCTTCATGCTTATCCCCTATTCCGAAAGTATTCTTCAAAGCTCTGGATATAGTATTCCGAACAGATCTTCTTGAAGAAGAACGAACAATGAGCTTTTCTCTCAAGGATCCGGTACTGACTTTTTCTCCATAGTTCATACTGAAAATTTTTTTAAAGAGAAAAAAGTGATGCAAATAGCTTAAAAGGAAAGATCAAACTGTGCGTGAGAGAAGGTAAATATGGTAGAAAGCGAGCCGCGGCTGGAAAGAGGACTGGGTAACGACTTTGCAGATGGTGAGAGAACAATGAAATTTTTGGCGCGTTTAACACAGAGGTGCCGACGGATCATTATCGACAAAATCAAAGAGAGGGAGAGCAGGCGGGGGAGGATTTGGACTAGTAAATGAGGGTCAGCCAAGTACGTACACAGTGATGAATGAGCGACAGGCGCTGTTGGCCTGGTGGTGGGCAAAAGTTGCGCAGCAGAAGCAGTCACCAACAAAGATTAGATGTCTGCCGAGCATAATAAACACTATACGGACGGTATTCATCCGCCTACTTGAGCCAATGGTCAAACAAAATAAGACATGTTATACAAGAGAGGGCGCTGTCACTGATCTCAGCCGACAGATGAATATTATAGGTCACAAAAAGAGGCATATGCGGTCCAATATCTGCTGCTGCGAGAGCAGTTGTTCGTGTCGGAACTCGGCATGTTCCTTCATGATAAACAACTGAGTCGGGTAAATTGTGTAGTGAGATAAAAGTCCGAATGGAACACCCAGCAAAGATTCGAATAAAAGTAGTGATAGACAGAATGCAACAAATATGTCAGGAATAAGACAAGTGGCCGGGCTGTGGTCAGCTGTCCAGCAGCAGCAACACATAAAAACGACCAAACGGGTAGCAACCCTTGAACTCCTGTTCATCCACAATGCATCAAAAAGGTGATAAATTGCCCACGAGAAAGAGCGAGCTTCGCACATCTCAAGTACCCACAGCTCGTAAATGTTTTGGATGTTCGGGGAGATTGTTTTCTTTTGCCAATTAAACAAAGAATAGATGCTCTGATTCAAATTAGCAACTGGAAAAAAATCGTACGTACTATAGGTGTACATAGTTTTTGTAACGAAAGAAAGTAAACAGGCTGGAAAGAGCACTCGGACGGTTTTCTTCAGATGAGGATGAAGAAAGAAAGTGTTTATTGTCTTCAGTAATAAGAGAAGAATATAGCTGTACAGAAATATGAAGTGGGTAACAAGCACCACAGTTACCAAACGAGCAGATGTTAATCGGATATTCCTCTTCATATGGTTTCATCTTACCCGTTACTCGTCTTGGCAGCAGAAAATACAGACTAATAACAAATATGAGCAAACTTTTTATTTTAGCTCAGAAATCACACTGTCATACGCCAAGCCGTATGAGGACTGTATCGGCGCTCAACCATATCTCAAGCATCTAACACCTCATCGCAAAAAAATCGACTGAAATGTAAGGGATGTCTTTCACAGTCTGCATCGATATTCATGGCACATGTCAAGCAGCGAGGAACATTTTCTCGGGTGGCTATGAGAAGCTTATATTCAAATGGGAACAGTCTGCTGTAAGTCAGGACTCCCAGTGTTCAATTTTTTTAAAGATTAATATTAAACACACACGATAATTTAGAAACAAGGTTATGTAAAGGTTTAAAAAATGGTACTTTTTTTGGTTTTGTGAGGGCGCCGATGCAGTGTGGTGTGTGTGCTACCCTTTAATCTTGGACTCTGAAAATTTTTCATATTATATCCGTCATACGTTTGTATAGTTATACACTTTCTTCAAGCTTTCCGGAACTGTTCGGCATCAGGACGTTGGGGTGGGTATGAATATTACGAAGTGCTATCTTGTTGTGACAGAATACAGAGTAGCTTGTGAGATCCTATTGTTACTTGGAAGTCAAGCTAAATATTTGCCTTTCCCAACGGCAACTAGTTGATCTAGCCCAAAACGTTCGTCCCTCTTTATAAAATCGTGATGCTCCTTTCGCATGACTGATCTTTGAACATGTGCCGAGAAAATGCTCGCGGAAAATATCATCTCCATCCTCTGCATTGCGCGGATTGAGCTGGACTGAACCAGCGTAGGTACCGATGCGCCACAGAGTCCTGCAGCCTTTCGGCTAATTAATATTGCTAATAATCCCATCGCTTGAGTTGACTGTACGACACCGTCTCCTGTCTTAATCTAACGCTCTCGAGCCGAATGCGCGGAAGCCTCCCTCGGCCAGCCTTGCCTCCCCCAAATATTTGCATATGGGGTCTGCGGTCAGTATACAATTGACTACCTGCGGTCACCTGCTGCCAGCGCTTATATAACATTCTACCCATCTGTCAGTAATCCATTCTTTTTCCATTAATTGATTGTCTTGAGATGGGTTTTTTTCTGTTTTTCATAGGTTCTCTTACTGCCATTGTCACTCGTGCCTACCGTATCCAGACGGGGCAAGACTTCTGTGACACTGTACTTGTATAGATTTTTGGAGCATACCGGGTGGCAGTTACAAATGCCACGATGACAACCTAATGCCATCCCGCCTGCTCCATTCAATTAGTTCTTCTTCTGCTATACGGCAAGCTTCTTTTCCTTTTAAAGAAGCCCTTGTTCGACCTCCTTCAGCACTTTTTCCCTATCACAAAAAAGGCATCGGGACCAGTATTTCCTGGCTCGAAGGGCTCCGATCTGTTAAGAACCCAGCGCTTGGATCGCCAACAGAACCAGAGATCCGCAGCGTGATGGCTCTGTCTCTCGGTCCCGTTTCACTTTTCGTTTCTTTTCTTCTAACCAGTGTCTGTGTCTCGAAATTCGCGCATTTTTTGTCCTTCCTTAGCCATGTTGAGAACACTGTCGGACGTGTTATGCTGAGTGCTGCTGGAGTACACAAACAAACACGAAACCTCCTCGCTGACCGTTGACAATAGCCCCTTCGAGCCAACAGTTTCTCCCATATCTCAGAAGCATTTCATGATATCTGTACATTCTTCGGCCACCCGGACAAATTTGTTTTAAGCTGCTTATGAATCCCGCCCGCTCCGTCCACCATGCCTCCTCGCGCATGTGCCCAGAGTGTGTCGGAACCGTGTCGGTCATTCGTTTGCTCCTTTTGTGTTTTCGGACTAGCCTCTCCATAGCAAATAAACTTGTTTCAGCCACGTAGTCAGGGCTTCCTGTTGCACACACAACAATAATAAGAAGAAAAGTGTTGCAACGATGAGCCGGCACGGCTTAACAGCCTTAGATCACGAACCAAAGAACTTGAACGGTTGGTGAAACTAACCTCGAAAAGCATGATAATCATTCAGTTCCACCTCCCAGCTACAGAAGCACAGTAATTATGGATACAGATACGTGGAGTCAATATTCTTCAAGCTCTGGTACAGCATGTCTATTAAAGGAAAATTCCCTTTTACAGCAGGACTAATGAAGAGACGAAACAGCTGGACGAATTTGGTCGAATCAGACGAAAATCTCAATAAGCACAAAGTTAACTGCTACCCGAAAGTAACAACTCCTTTTAAACAAGCGGTATAATTAACCAAAAACTTTGCATTTCTATGTTTTAGCCATTATCTTCAGCAAATTCCGTGACATCTGATTTTCAAGCAACCGACATTTATAGGCAATATGTGGTGAGTATATTCCAGTTTGAGCAAACTATGTAAATTTAGCCCCGAGGCTCTCTACCAGTGTTGGCTGACCCTTCCCAGCTGCATGTTCGCCCAGCGGGCTCTCTTCCACCGGCTTCACGAGGCCCTTCGAAGGCTCCTTCGGTGGCAATGTCACCAATGCCAGGGTCCACTATCCCTCCAAAAACGCCAATTATCCGGAAGAAACGGAATAGACTACAGGAGTGGAAGCAAAAGTAATCATACAATATTGTGCAGGAATTATAGTATTCAGGTGTTGTAAACCTATTGTGCTTTTGTGCTGCTTCCTGGTCCTTATAGTGGCTGTTATCGCCGCTATTGTAGCAATTGTCCTTACTCAAGTACTTCCTCCGCCAGATGTAAGGCGTAAATTTAAAGGAATACGGTAATTCAGAAGCTATCAATGAATTGGTTTCCACCTGAGAGTGTTAGAGGGACACAGAATCAATCCAGTAGTATACAAATGTCAGGAAAAAGTAATCAAGTAAGTACTCTAAAGTTCTTTAATTATTTTTAAAGGTACGGCTCCAAATGCAAGGTGGTTTCCCTTTTAAAGGAAGTTACATCAGTTACTACAATTTTGATCAGGTAATCTGTAAATTAAAAATCACAATCATGACATAGAACAATGTCGTGGTAGTCGATGAATCCCTAAAAGGCAATGGAAGAAACTTAGCTTGCTTTGTTTTACCTTTGGACAGAGGAAATATCCCTAATGCCAAGGACATGAGGAAAGCGGCAGCTGCTTCGAAATCGGTTCGCGCCCTACAATTATTGAAGGAAACAGTTCTTTAGCACAACATGATGTCCACAGGATGGCAAGAAACTTGGACGTGGCTACCGCAACCAATGATGGGCCCTCCTGTTGCTGGCAATAACACAAATATGCCAGAGTGTCAAGGAGCCCGATGGATTCAATTGACCCAAGCTCCTGATCAAAGAAACCGCAAATGCACCGACTGCTTTGATTTCTGTCTACCAGACTATGGAATAGAAGGCAGTGGAAGTACCAAATACTTAAATATTATGAGAAGAGATTGTTTCTATCTCTTTGTTCCTGAGTGGCGATCATATGCTCAAGCAAACTCTATCGAACAGGTATATTTTTAAATGCTTATCATATGAAAGTATTTTTTAGAACCAACGCGACTTCGAAACCTACTATCGCAATCGAATGCATTTGAACCCAACGTACGGAGGTCCCAACGGCGAAAGTAAATGGATACCTCTGTCCGTTCCCCGTATGCCGCATGTTTACAAGCAAACATAGTGCTTCATTCAGGTGGAATGCAGAATGTTGCAAATCAAACGGGACAGTTTATGGGTAACATCCCTGGAGCACTACAGAATACTGCCCAAGGAATGTCGAACACCGTCTTCGGGTAGGTTTATCACGTAACTGACACCGTATTTTTAGAAATAATCAAGGACAACCAGGTCTTTATGGCAATGCTATGAATACTGTAAATAATGCTGCAAACCAGGCTTATTCTGGAATTAGTAATCTTGCAAACCAAGCCTATTCCGGAGTACGATCTGGGGTGCAATCTGCTACTGACGCAGTAAATGGAGTAGTTAATTTAAATGGAGTCAATGGCAACACCAACACAGTATACCAAACGGTTTTTCTTTAATTTTAATGTAACTTTTGTTTAGGGACCGATCACCAATGGACAGCATGGCATTAATGGTCAGATGCCACCTTATCCTTCTCTAAATGGGCTGGCAGCTTCTTCTGTTAGTCAGAGTAATCCGTACGGATTGGGAACTGGAAGCAATCCAAACAATGCCAATACGAATGGATACAGTCAAGGTATCAGTGGATACGGCCCATCTGGAGCTACGCAAGTTGGTCCATCCAGCATACCAGATCAGCCACGGTATGGCAACGGGCAGCTGAATGGTGTCAACAGTCAAAAGTACGCTGATCTCTATCCAAGCACTATTTTTTTTAGCACTGGGAACTACGTCCCTAATAATCAGCAAAACACGGGGATTGTCTCTTCTGTCAGTCAAAGCAGTCCTTACCGAATTGGTGAAAATGTTCCCTACACAACTGTAGGTCAAAATACCCTGGGTGGACCAGCTGTGGCTGGAGCGGCTCTTCCTCAAAATTATAACGGTATTGGAACCGGATCTTCTGCTTACAGTGGCGATGTTGTAAGGAGACCTGCAAGCACTGTAGGCATGGCCAAATACCGTACAATTTGAACTGTTTAGAGATACACGAATACTGGTCAACTGGTCCCCACTAGCGAGCTCAATTCAGGATATACCCCAAATGTTGTGGTAAGTTGTAACTAGAGGAAACCCCAAACATGTGTTTTAGGACCTAGCTGGAACGGAACTATCGCGATACGGACCAGTCAACAGCCCCTATCCCTCCGATGTTCATAACATCCCCCCGAACGGACCATGGGTCGGTAACCCCCGCTAACTTCGACGAAACATATCATTTATAATATATTTCTCAACTCAGGACATTTCTGAGCCGGTTATAATTTATGTCATTATGTCGTTATTTAACGAGTTTAATAAAGCATTTATTTTCAAGCTGTTTTTCCTAAATTTAGTCTTATACTTGAGAAGGGTCAAAACATGACAGGTATTCTTGAGGATTCAAATGGTTAAGTTACGTTGTAGCTCATTATTAGACGTCTGCACAGTCATGTTTCCTCGACGTCGGCTTGCAAAACTTTTTCCGGCCTTTTTTCCTATCTGTTCTTGACATCTGCGCTTCACGGCTGATTCTGAATCAGTTATTATAAGTAGTTCATATCGTCGATCCACAGTCAATTATCATTTTGCATTGTGTATTGTAGCTCAGCCAGTCCTTCGTTTTAACATTTTGATATATAATTCGAAGTGCTCTGTTTTATATTGAGATTCAGATCAGTTCCCCTATTTAAGATGAACATGCAAACTGTTCGCTTTTCTTCCTTGTCTGGATCAATAGTCACCGTCAGTTGGGAAATAGTCGAACACAGCAATGTGCTCCAAACAATGGTAAAAGTAGGTGAATTCAGCTTTCTGCGGCAGGTCATACTTTTTAGGAGTTTTTCGACAGCGGAGAACACGCTGACGCTGCCGTCCCGTTGCCCTGGGAGGACGCTCTCTTCTGCAGGATTTTCACGTATTACGAGAACCACGACGATGAAGATGATGCATCACTGCTGAAAGAAGCCGATTATTCTCTCTTCGACACCCACGAGACTTTCAGTCTTGATCAA
The DNA here is from genome assembly GCA_964036215.1 of Oscheius sp. DF5033. NCBI lineage: Eukaryota > Metazoa > Nematoda > Chromadorea > Rhabditida > Rhabditidae > Oscheius > Oscheius sp. DF5033. The sequence continues at coordinate 7,135,936 of OZ038413.1, forward strand.
TAGACTAAGTTACATGAGGTAGAAGAACACAGTGTGACCTCTATGATTGTTGTAGATTTCTATCAATTACGGCTTTGAACAGCTCCAGGAAGCCGTCTCTACGTATTTCGACGAAGTCAACGAAGACCGGGATCACCCTTCTGATAGTGATTCCGACGTCGAATGAATCCGAGCTGTCTGTAAAGAATTGTTTCCCTTTACCTGTTGTACTGTGTGCCCTCCGTTTACGAATAAACCTAAGATCAAAAGTCTAAAGCCCATTTCACAATCGGCTAGCCATCCTCAGCTACATTGTTTATTGGTCGACTGCTTTTTTCTGACGATAGCCGTTTGGCGTGTGAATATAGTCATTCGTTCATTGTCATTCGACTGTTGAACAGCGATGGTTGATGGTTCTTCTCTTCCAGCTAATTTCAATCCAGGTATTATATTTGACTTTTTACAATGGCAGGAAAACTAGTGAATGTTGTATCCATAAAGAGACGAATCAATCCAAAAAAAGTGATAACATTCTTGTGAAATACTTTGTTAAGACATTGTTCTTTTGAAATTGAGCTTGCAACACTTCTTATTGCTGCATTCGAAATCCTGGCAAAACGGCCATATGTCAGTCTTTTTTGCAAGAGACATATGCAAATAGCCGCCCTCATAATTTCGAAATTGATCTCATAACTGTCACCGTCGAGTTTTCTCATTTCAGCCCCTTTCCAGAATCAAAAGACTTGTTTTTATCTCAAATTTCTCACCATTATGATCAATTTTAGACCCGACCCCGGCTCCCATGATCCAGCTGACCTTGCTTACTAAAGACCAAGAGGTCATCGCTTGCAGTGTTCAAGCCTGTCTTCTGAGTCCTGTTTTAAAATCCATTGTTGAGGTAGAATCCACCTCTGCACTTAGTTTGTCTCGTTTAGATGCCTCGCGACATGCTGGTACAGATGTTGCCCATTCCATTTGATCATCCCAGTCCATTTCTGGCCAAAGTCTGCGAATATCTCGAGAAGGTTGCTAAAAGAGAGCTTCCCGATCGTGAGATCCTTCCATACTTCAGTCTTTGCCCGGAGGAGATCGACTTCTTTACTGTAGATCATGAGCTCGTTGGATTGTACTCGATGGTAAGCTTTTACTCTATATTTCTACATTTTTTTCAGGGAGCTAGAATGCTAGGATCTCTTGCATTTGTACATGTTATGGCCCTTACATGTGCCGTCGATCTGAGACATACTCCGCATATCGGCAAAATGATGAGCTTGGGCATTGATCCAACCGTTCCTGAGCAGCTGAGAAACAAGCGCAGAAATGAAATCGGTAAGCACATTCTTACCATGCTGGGTATTTACAACATGTAATGTGCCATTTCAAATGACTTTCAAATTTCTTGTTCTTTATCACAAATTTATTGACTTAAAATTGTAATATCACAAAGTTTAATCACAACTGAGCAAATAAAAATCTAAAGGCACTTGTCTACAAGTATAAGTAATCACAACCTGAAAGAAATAAAGTTCGTAGATAAAGTATTCGTTGGGAGATTCTCATGAATTTTTAAATCGATGTAAAATAATATAATGCACCTAGAAAAAAAAACAAAATATATAACAAAAGCTCCGTTCTTTAAATGGGTAACCAATGACTGAGCTCCAGGCCCGTATTATCACAATAGTGATCAGTTCGGAAATAATTTAGACAATTAATATATTGACAAAGTGGACAATTAATCTCAGCATTGCTGAAGTAGATGTAACCAAGAAGTACAAATAACAATATGACGCAGATTGATGATGCTATTACCCACAGCTGAAAGAGGAAAAATTAAAGGACCGTTCCGCTATTTCATTCACAGATTCAGAAGCGCACGGAAATATTTCAAGCTCATTTGAAGCCTTAAATATCGCAAGAGATTTACAAATTCTTTTAAAAGAAAAAAGATACTTACCATCCGCCTTCTAACCAGTTTCGCACTTTTATTAGGAATTTTGGTCAAATCCTCCCTAGTCGCCGATAAAGTATCCTCATTTCCCAAATCAATATAAGGAAATACAACTGAAAGATGAAAAATATCATGAACAAAACTTCTGGCTTACTGAGAGTTATGAGAAATCCAAATATAAACCCAAAAATATGGGCCCAATTGTCAACGTATGGCACTGTACCAAAACCCAGCAATACACAGACAATAAGCACGTGCCATGCTATTGCACCACGATAGTCCGTGATAATTTTTCGATGATGGACAACGTCCACTATCATTGCTGCCATGATACCCAGCTGTGAACCGGAAGGCCCAACTTCTGGCTAAAAAATTGATATTCAAATTTAATGGGTGATAAATCTCACATTATACGGGACAAAAATGGCAGAAGCAAGATTTCCTGCAATTCCCGAGCCAAGGTAGACTATTGCCATACGATGCCATCCAATAAGAGCTTCTAGATCCGCCATAAACTTATAATGGACAACAAGTGTTACGGCAAGGTGGAGAATCCTTAATAAAAATATAATTCAGACAGTGCAAAATTTACCCAGCGTGGATGAATAAAGATGTGAAAAGTCGATAAAATTGATTCGGATGATCTTTACTGATAAATGGAAGCATTCCACAAATATCTCCAAAGCAATCGACTTGACTACATAAAGTTGCATTGGAATGCCAGTATCCTTGTACAAATTCACAGTATTCTTTTGTAGTAATACGGCACAGTCCCTGCATTTGGATGCAACATGGCCTACCGGTAATCTAAAAAAAACTATGATAAAAATAATGAATAGAAACAAACTTGGCAAGTCATGTGAGGAGGAAGCACGCCTTCTGTCCTTGTTTCTTTACAAATCGGCCATTTTGTTAGATCGTCTTCCCATTCTCGTGGTTTTACAGACCTTGGAAGGACACAAAAATCTGGATCTTGTCCACAGACTGCCCCAGCCTGTCGATGATGTGGAATTGTATTAAAGATGGTCAGTTTCGAGTGGTTATAATGTAAAAGATGGGAGTCTGACCGTGTTCTAGTCAACTTGTTTCTCGGTTTACTCCATTTTATCCAAGTGGCCAATGTCCGCTGAAAATGCATTCAATAAAATATTAGATAACACTTACAGGACATCCATTTTCACTAGTTTGATAGCATCCGGTCCGATCGTTGAATATACAACATCCCGTTTCATTTTCCTTCTGCCTTTCCATTTCAATCTCATTCCATATCCCTCGTTCCCTTCGCATACACGGAGAATACTTCGCTCCCAGCCGAACCAAATTAGCGAAACTTGGACCAATCCAAATGTTTGCTGGCTCAAAATAACTGACTCTTCTGGAGGCTAAGGATACATCCAACACTTCATCCTGAAAAAAATCCTACTCAACAAGATAAGATAGCCAACCGTTCTTTCGACCCTTTCAGAGAAATTCCATGGCCCGAAGCCATAGAATAATAAAGATACTAAACAAACGAGCACTTGAACAGTAGTCACCCACCAACAGAAAAAAGGTCTAAAAATAAAAATACACAGAAAATACACGGACAAACCTGTGATCTTCTCCTCTTTCTAATAAGTGTTGTAATTGTGGATCAAGTTTTTTCACTTCTGTCTTTCCGAGATTATAATTGAGCCACCGGCCTATGGGGCCAACTCCTCTATACCGTCGTTGTCTTCTGGGCACAACACCAGCAGCAATTTTCTCCAAAATATTGGTCCCATAGGATTCGTCGGTGTTATCAACAGCTGGCTGTTTTGTCAATGTGAGCTTCCGTTGAATATCAGGAGCAAATTTTCTAAAAGGCGAAACACGGTCAGGTTGGCTATCTGCTGCCGGTTGCTCTGGTGCAAGAGAAACCTTCTGTGGCCTTTCATGGATATATGATGAACCGAAATCTACAACACAATAATAAACAGTCAACATGCAGGGTGCAAACTAAAATAACTGATACTTACCAGGTCGAAAAGGGACAGGTATATGCGTTCGCAATTGGCTATCTTCCAATCCAACTAGGAATTCTTCTTTGGTAAGAGGGACACTTGCCTCTGCTCCTTTTCGTGACTAAAATAGTATTATAAATTTAATTTTAAAAAATTCCCTACCTCAGCTGCCCATGATTGGCTTTTTCTAGGCGGTGGCGCTTTATTCCCATCTTCTTCCTCCTAAAATATAAAAATTAATTCATTTTGCAAAGTTCTAGGTTAAAAATTGCGCCATATTAGGGGGAAAGATCTTGACAGTACAGGATAAGAGGTGGGACATTAGGACAAGTCTTACTAAAGGGAGCCCAGACGAAACCTTTAATTGGGCAAAGCAATGCCTCGGTCTGGGGATGGGATTTCCCTCCTCATCATACAATGTCGGTAGAGATTCAACCCCCCTGAATCGTCTGCGAGAACCAAGCTAAAGAAGTTCGGCAACTTTTTAAAATAAAAAAAGAGGACTTACCAGTGGGCGGGTGCCTGTGGAAAGATTTGTTGGCCTTTGTAAATCCGTCAACTCGACCCAATCTCCTTCAGGCTCTACTATCGATTCCTTTAAAGAAATTTTAAATAAACAACTCAGTTACTTCTGGTTTGGATAATTCCTCCTCTTCTGTAACTTCTGACAACTCTTCGGGTACTGTGGCTATCCCTGGTGATTGAAGAACAGGAGGAATTGACATTTCATCCAAATCAGCTGTGTCGAAACTGCTCCGTTTCGATAAAGGCTGGTTTCTTGGCTTTGGACGGGCAATAGTCCCACTTTAAACAAAAATAAATCCTAATTTAAAAACTCTTACCGCCTAATTATGGAAGACACTGCGTTGTACACAACCTTCGCTACAGAATCTTTTTTCTCTAACCGTGGTGCAAGACGAGACTCTTGTGAAGCGGTCCGCACAAGCACAGAAGCCCCAGCCGTACTGAATCGCTAAAAAGAATGTACTGAAAATATATTGCGAAAGTCAAACCTGATCTACTGAAGGCGTTTCTAAAGTGATCGGTGTCAGTGATGTTGGTACAGAATCCACTATTTCATGTTGAGCTTGGTTAATAGATTTTACCGCACTGTCCTTTAATTTGTAACGTTTATTAAGAAACCGCAGCCTTCTACTATCCCATTCTGATCTAAAAATATTTGGAAATGAATAAAAAGTGGCTAAATACTTACAAATCCGGGGATTTTTCCGCATAAGGAATGCCTACAAATTTCGCTGAACTTGCTATTGCTTGTTGGATTCTGAAAGGGCAAAAATATGTTTAAAATTCAAAGAAGACATACTGGCTCTGTCCTCTAGTCAATGGAGGTCTATTTTGTACAGATTGAGAGAATCCTGCGTCACTTTGTTGAGGTTGCATCCGCCGGGATGGGCCACTTCTGTAGGCATCTCTAGCATCAGATTGTCGGATAGAACTTGGTGAGGCTGCTGTTATAGTAGCGAAGGATTCCCCGTTTGAAGGGTCTCCAGGGCGCATTTGCAACCTAGAATATAATTGCAACCTAGAATTTAAACAGGAAAATGAATAATAAAAGAAGTAATTGAAAAATAGACAAGTAGCAGAAGAAGCTATCTCCAAGAGGAGAGAGAATGTGCAGAATAAAAAAGTAAACTTCTTGAAGAAACAACAATTTTCGTTAATATTCGATTTTGCAAAAAAAAGATAAAAATATCAGTAAAAGTAAACGGTGATGTAGAAGACAACAAGTTTCTTAAGATGTTTCATAACAAACTTACGGAGCAAAGTCACTGGCTCAGTACAGTCGAGCACGGTTACCTTGATGTTATCTGACCCAGCGACAACACTGCGGTTGATCGCTCAAATCGATGTCTTTAATGGAAGCAATGAAGCGGAAAAGATTCATAAAATGGTGGAATAAACACACAAGTAGTCATCAAAATGTTTTTTCTCAACAAAAACACCTTTTTTCCTGAGTGATCAATCAATAAAACGAGGTCAATGATCCCGCGAAGTGTTTCTGATGACTTCTTACTCATATTTCGGTATGTTAAAATATGCAATTTTAATACTTGATATTTATTAATATTTCCCATAATATACAATTGTCTTAGATTCCGGAAAACGATGAGCTTGTACTATCAGTGATAGAACGAAGGCGTCTTTTAGTGGCACATTTGCTGAGATCAATCCAGTCGCATTGTTTCACATCAGAATGGAAGGAAGTTCCTAAAGAAACAAAGATTTAAAATGAGGCAGTTATAACACCTGGAGCACAACTAAAGGAATAATTGACACCCGCTACACAACGATAATACTTGTGGCAATTTTCCGGATCAGGGAAGAAACCATCAGTAGTACAAGTAAAATCTAAAAATTGTTCCAATTAATTGGAAATACAGTACCGGTTGTTGGCTTGGCGTTTGTTTTGGTGTTTCCTCCATCGTCAGAGACATGCGTGGTTTCAGGGGCTTCAGGGTAACCAGAAGGATTGGTCTCCTCAACAGGCAATCTGGCCCCTTTCAGTTCTCTGGCAATAACACTCAGAAGCGGATACTTCTGTCCATTGCTATCAGAACATTGACCTCGAAAGTCATCCATATCCAAGGTCCAGACAAATGCACCACCATAACCTTGAGACTTCAACCATTTCATCTGAAACTCTTATTTTTTTTTCAATTTTATAAAATTACTTTGTGTGAGATTGACTCAACGTCATCGTATCCCCACCATTCGGTGCCGTCCTTTATCACGTAAGGAGCTTTCTGCTCTTCTTGCCAATACCGAACACCACCAGTGGAGAGCACGTCACAAATTTCATAGTAAGCAGCAATTCCAGCTTCGCGGGTGTAAGCCTTGGCAGGAAACGGGACAGCTCCTTCTTTATTTTTAGGAATCCCGGTTGTTGATTGGGGCAATTTCCATCCTCTGCCATAGGTGGCAATACCAATTATGAGCTTCTCTTTAGGGATTCCTGCTTCAGCCCAGTGAGCAGCTGACCAAGCCTGAAAATTCGATAATCGTAATCGCTTGAAAGACTTACAGTGTTCAAAAGTTTATCATCAGCTGACATATCATGACGACCAAAAAGAGGTGAATTGAAACCAATGTTAGAACTCCATGATCCCCAATAATCGTAAGACATCAGGAAGAGATAATCAAGATTACTGAAAGCTGGGTTTGGTCGAGAAATAGAAAGAATTTACCGTCCAAGTGATGCGCCGTCATAACCAGCATCAATTGTGGCTTGACCAGGAGAAACAGCCACAGTGACCAGAAGCCGGGAAGATCCGCTATTTTCTGCTTCAGCAGCTGATCGCAGCTCCTGTGACAATAGTTATTGAATCAGCTCCCTTTCTTACTTTGATCAAAGCAGCATGATTGGCCTTATCCGCTGCTCCTGGATATTCCCAGTCGATATCAATTCCATCAAAACCCCATTTCCGTGAGTACGCTACAGCATTGGCAGCGAATTTCTTTCTGTAAGCTTCAGTAGAAGCCATTGACTTGAACTTGGCTGTTCCAAAATTCCATCCGCCGATGGAATAGAGCGTCTTCAGGTTGGGATCCTTAGATTTTAGGGCGTTTATTCTCTTATACATGCCACCTCGAGCTCCATCTACTGGTTCATCATTCCATTCAACACTTCTAAAAGAGGAAAAATGATATCTAGCGTATACAACCACTTTAAAGAGAAGTCATCATTCATTCCAACAAAAGCAAAAAGGATATGGGTACATAAACCGGGAACATAGTCCTCTGGCAGGTACTTTCCTCGGTCAGGTCTGAAATAACAATTTCGGCAATCAACTAAGTGTAACGGACCTGTATTGCGCCCAATTAGTGAAGTAACATCCTCTGACATATTTTTGTTCAGAAGCAACAACGGATATAGTAGCAAGAAACCATAATATGGCAAGGAGGATTAGCAGAAACTTGGAAACCATAGCCCTGTCTTATGAACAAACAACCGCTATATAGGTGGATTCCAAAATTATACCCAATTCTTACACAAAAAAAAATGAATCATCTGCTCCCGTTTTAAAATTCTGACAAACTCGAACGGAGGATATAAAAATAAATTTGTTTTGAGTCTCAGCTCTTCTGTAGATTTTCTAGAAAGGTTCAAATTTCCAATAAGAGAAAGTTCTGTTATTTGTCTGCCATTGCGCTCCAGTGACCACCGCTCACTTTTTCACCCACAATATCTGGAATACCTGCCAACGGGCAACCCCAACCAGGCAGGTGCGTCTCTTTTTTGCCATGGTCCGCCATCGCCCGCCCAGGAAAGGAAAGTCGTCGCCCGACTTTTTGTACATCGTCTTCGCGGTTATAAGCGGGCGTCAGGTGTGGATTGGCAGATCGACAATGACTGAGCGTCTTCTCATTCAGGTAAACATTTCATCCTTTTCCTTTTATCATAAAAATACTTTAGACTGCTTCTCTTGTGAGTTTGGCTGCACTTCTGGCGGCTCTGGCCTGTTCTTGGTCAATCTTCGATGACTTGAATGCCTGGGAGAGAGGTATCAAAGAGCAGATGACTGAATTCAAGGTAAAAACTTGGCGCTGTAACTATCTTTAAATAAATTACAGGTGTACTCGGATGATGCCTGGATGAAACTGATCGGACATGATCGCCCAACACTCAACACCCTCCTCGGAAGAAACAAGAGACAAGCCGAAAAGTGCAAATGCGGACCTAAAGCTGAGAAGTGTCCTCAAGGGCCCCCTGGACCTCCCGGAGAGCGTGGAGACGCAGGAGAAGATGGACATCCGGGAGAGGATGGCGGTCACGGAACAGTCCAAGAAATGGATTACAATGGCTCGCCTGGTAACTGCATAAAGTGCCCTGCGGGTAGGCCCGGACCTCGCGGGCCTGTTGGACCTCAAGGCGCTCAAGGTTTGCGCTCTTTATTTTTAACCTAACCTGTTTAGGACGTCCTGGATTTGACGGACGACCTGGCAGAGCTGGAAAGAATGGAAAGGAAGGCAAATGCGGTATTGTAAAGAAATTCGCTCAGATTATGCCTTTTTAGGATCACCCGGTGAGCCCGGAGACGCGGGACAGCCTGGAAAAGACGGAGAGAAGGGAACTGATGGAAAGAGCGGAACACGAGGAATCGGCAAACCCGGTCCCAAAGGACCACCTGGAGGTCCCGGAAGACCTGGAGCACCTGGGAATGCTGGAGATGACGGAGGTCAGTTTTCAGTAAAGGGTATAAGTGAACATTTCTTCAGAAGAAGGAAAAGCTGGACCTCCCGGACCCGCTGGACAGCCAGGACATCCCGGAGACAAGGGAGATGACGGTCAGCCCGGTACTCCCGGAGGAAAGGGAACTCCCGGCTCTGATGCTGCTTACTGCCAATGCCCAACGCGATCTGGCTCTGTTGAAGGAGAACAGAAGGGAAATGCTCCAGGATCCGATAAGGTACGCTTTCTTTATTTTTAACGTAAACGGTTTTAGGCACCTAAATCTGATCAGAAGGGTTCTGAGACTGGCGGATATGGTGAAGGAGCTCCAACCGATGGCCACAGTGTACCTGCAGGAGGCAAGAAAGAGGAAACTGGAGCAGCTGCTGGTGGATATCCTGGTGCTGAGCCTGAGCAAGCAGCTACAAAGGCTCCTGAAAATCACCACGCCGCTGCAGCATCTGGATACAGAAGACGCGTTGCTCGCAGAAGAAAGGTCCTCGCTAACTAATTTATTTATTACCAATAAACTATTTATCCACTGTGGATCACATAGTTCAAAGGTTTGTGTTGCTCCCAAGCATGTGTGAGGTGACTCAGAGAAACAGTTGCTCAACTTTTTCTGACAATAAATTGGAAGGACCCGCTCTGCAGGAGGAAAATCTTGGCAGCTGTTAGTTTGTAAACAACTTCAAAACACATAAAAAACTGAGTAAATGAGGTTCATTCAGCGACGTTTATGCATTGACATAAAACTTTCCAAGATCAGTAAGTTCACCGTCTCCTCCGAGAAGAGAAGTGTGATGGATGTCGTTGTTCCAACGGCCGGTGAACCAGGCGTAGCGATCGACCTTTGGGTGTTGCTCACAAATTTTTACCATACTCTAAAAAATATATGCGTCATCCCAATCTGCTTACCTTGCACTGCCTCTTCTGCTTTTCAGTCGAGTCAATCTGAGCTCCATCCTTTTGCTTATGCCAGTTGGCCAATTCAGTAACCCAGAAATGCTTGCCGTACTTCTCCAATCTCTCCAGTTGATCATCTAGTCCGTAGTCATACCAATGAAAACCAAGAACATCAAATCGCGGCTCCCGACCTCCATGGCGCGCTCTGGAAGCACAATATTTGAGGAAATTTTGCTCTTTACTTGTAAGTATCGATGAAAGTATCCATCCACACAACAGGGTCTTCATATCCTGGCATTGTTCCCCAAGTGATTTGCGGTCCAACAATTTTGGCACCTGTCTCTTTTGCAATATATTCATACCCAGACCAGAGAACGGCAGCTCTTTGCGGTGTTATGTTGGCTTGATCCACAAGATTCGGCTCGTTTAATACCATGAAATACTTGGCACCGATTGTTTCCAGATGCATCATAACATCTTCTGTATGGTAGTCGAAATTCCACAACATTGGGATGAACTCCATGTTATAAAGTTCACCATAATTGCGAGGAACAGTAACGTTCTTTCGAAGGGCCCAGTTGTACCACCAGGAGACGCCAGGAGAGAGAACCTCGATGTCACGTTTACCGGCGAGATTATAAGCAATTCCTCTTTTTGCTGACTTGGCATTGATGGCAAGTACAACTAGTGCCAGAAGAAAGATAATGGATGACTTACCCATGTCTAAACTAAAGATTTTTTGAGAAAAAAATAAAGATGAAAGAAGTTAGCGTTGCCTTTTGGTCAACGTTCAAATGGAAGTGAATTCAGGAACAGGCTACTTTACAATCAAGACACATGCCGTTTGATCGAGGACGCGCCTTTCAATTTCTCATTTGAACCAAAAAATTTCTGGTGACTAATCTGGCAATTATGACGGCGGGAAGAAGATGGACGCAAGTATATTTATAGCTGGTCTTAACACGATCTGTCCTTGAGCAGCACAACGTTGGTGACTAACCTTCTACATCCGAGGTACAGCTGCTGACCTCAAGGTCGATGTTTCAAACAAACAACCAAATTTAAATGTAGTACGGATCTGAACAGAGGATGCAAAATATTTTTATTTACAGGAATAAGGCACATTATTTAGAAATTATACTTGGCATTGGGATAAGTTCCAGGCTGAATGCAGATCTTTCCATTTTTAAGCTGGAACTTTGTCGGGTTAGGCACTGTCCGCTGCAACAGCTGAGCCTTCCTGGTATTGACAGTTCTCCAATCGTCGTTGAGGAATCCTCCAGTGTCACCAGAATCGGGATTTAAACACCAGTAAAACTGATCCGTAAATCCTCTATCAATGAGATAGTCGGCCAGTTTATTCTGCCAGGTTTCATCTTTGGTGCCCTGTCCATATTTGCCTCCCCATTCTCCGATGACCAGAGGCTGTCCGGATTGATCCCTAGCCTGACCGAATTGTTGGTCCCAGATAGCTGGCATATTTCCAGGAAAGTCACCAGTGTTGAAGTATGGCTGATTGTACACATCGGGACCATACACTTCAAATGAAATACTCGGGGTAAAAAGTGAATCACCAACCATGGGGAGAGTAGACAACCTGCTTGTTCCATTTTGCACCAGGTTGGACGGGGCTCTTTTTAACTCCTTGGAGATTTTCTCCCCAAAAGAATGCATACTGGCTGGGATTGTCGGTAGCTACATTTCCTTGTACTCCCTCCACAAAGAAAAGTTTATTAGCTACCATGGGACCAAGTGCTCGGACGAATCTTTCGGCAGCCTCGTCCCAATCCGTATTCTGTTGCATTCCCCAAGAAGCAGCACCGTGTGGTTCATTTTTTAGATCAATTGCAAAAACATTCCACTTTTGTCCTAAGCGGTCTAGCACCTGTTTCCAGAGGTTTATAACTTCACTTTCCGGGTATTGGTCATTGTACCAAAGCTCAGTTATCCCGCCATCAATTGTTATCCGATGGTAGTCGAGCATAAGGAGCAGTCCTTTGCTGGCCGCCTTATCGGCAAGGATTTCCAGCACTTCCATTCCCGTCTTCCCTACTAGGTCCGGGTTTGCTGATGGGTTCACATTTGTGTTGGGCTTATTTTCTTTAACCATTTGGAGGGAGAACGGTACCCGGATCGCATTGAAATTATTTCTAAAACTGGTAGCTAAATACTTTCACTACTGACTGTGCAACGATATCTAGGAAAGAATCCATGGAATACGACCACAATCCATGGGGCACCAAAGTTTCCGTCTCTGCTCCAAACCAGCTGATTCCCTTTAAAACCAATGGGAGACCATTCACTCGCATCTGCCCGCGGTCAGTGGTGAAACTAGCAGTGTCAAAGCACTGCTGAGCAAAGGCAAGAGGAAGGAAGAGTAGGAGGATTGGCCGCATTACCTGAAACAAACGTTTACTAGAAGTAATAGAACGCTATAACAAACAAGTGGAATTGAAAGTGCAAAAAAGACTAGACAAAAAAGCTGCACTCGTGCCCCGCAAATCTTTACCGTTATCATTTTAAGCAGACCAGGCAGTTGCCAACTGGTTTAAGGCGGATCCTTTTTCTCTGACTCATAGAGAGCTGATGGAATTCTGCTTCAGAAAAGCGTTTACATACGGGTGTTATATGAACTGCGACAAAGGGAAAAACTGGCGGCAGTTTCGACAACCTCGAGATTATCAAAAATAACGAGTAGTGCGCTCTTTGCCCCATGGAATACCAAAAGAGATGTACAGCTATTACAAAATAAGTTGTTCCGTAAAGTAGCGATACTACCTCGACGTCTTTCTTTACGGCTGTGATTATTCGGAGCTGTTGGATCAGCTGGAAGATAGGGAAGTCATAATCCAATTTGGTAAGAATGAAAAAATGAAAAGAATGAAGAATGAAAAGATGTTTACTTTTTCCTAACGCTACACCCTTTCACGACTATATAGTTCTGCTGTGAAGCGAAATTAAATAAATTTCGGAGAGGTCAGAATACAACAGTTGTTAGCCAGCTTTGCAAACTTGACAACTGTACTTCTTCGACTGATTGGATGTGCTAGCTGAGTCATCAAAAGAACATCTGCTTTAAACTATCTGTGAGTGTAAACAGCTCCATGGGATATAAAGCATGGCTGCTCTGTTACCGCCAAATATCTAAGGCTGTTTAGACATGCTGATTCTTCCCTCTCTGCCGTTTGATTGAAATATTTTACACAGTATGATAGTAGGGAAACTTTCAAACGCCACGCAATCATATCCATAGTATAAAATTGACGGTTTCCGGATGACCTGTGTATACACCTTCTCGTCAAAACATGCAAATAAATGACTGTAGGGGTGCTATATAATCAGCAGCGTACCTCATGTTATGCTGACCTTCTCCATACCCATCTTGTTGTCTGCTTGCTAGATAATAATTTCCAAGTTAAAAACATATCTCCAGGGCCTAGCCACCTACCATCATGGCTACCACCCCGCTGGATGTTAGTTTACTCTGAAATACAATATAAAAATATTTAGACGGCTGTAGCTACAATTGCCGTGCCCACTATTGATGTCAGTGTGCTAACTTCTGCGCCACAGGTTTCTACTATCTTTACTAATGGCAAATTTCCATTCAGGCAGCTCTGATGCTCCAGAGCTTGTCCATCTTAGCAGCCTGTACAATCGACGCTTCTCTAGAAAATCAAAAGACGCAGGGGATGATATCCCTTCTAAAAACTCCGCAGTAAGGGCTTCTTCAAAGGATATATAAACTTCAGATCATTCCGTGCTTCGCTCTACCAGACATCTGCCAGCATGTCGGATGCATTCCGCACAGCCGACCAAGCCATGTTGAGAATCAAAATTAACCTGGACGATATTCCACAAGTTATGACGTCAATGGTCAATGCCTACGCAAAGGTAGTGGGATCCAATAGTTTAGTTGACAAGAAGTTTAGCCAGAAGACAAAGGTTCAAAATTTATTGGCAATCTGCGGATGAAAAATTTCTATGAAATAACGAAAATATGCACAGAAGAAGCAACTAGAGCACGGCAAAAGTTCGACGATACGCTGGCCTTGATTCAGGAACTGGTTCAAGTCACAACTGCAACTGTAGGAGATAACGAGGAGAAAGTGCAAGAAGCGAAAAAATTACTGGCTGCTTATGAAACAGAGAAGGCTGCTCTAGAAGAACAGAAACAAAAGTAAGACGGCCTACCATCTAACTGGAGATTTTCAGATTGAGTGAAGAAATTGCCCAGCAGAAGGTTCGAATCCAGGAAGCTGCTGCTAAATATGACGTACTATTTTAAAATATCTTTGTAGCTCCGTTTTTAGAAAGCGGCAAAGAAAATGACAAACACTTGGACCATCATCGTGGCATCTTTAGCTGATAGTTTTAAAGATATCCTAGGATTCTTTAGCTTCGGTAGAGCTGCAGGAGGTGCTGGAGGTGGATCTGTGTGTTTCAGCTTTATATATTCAAAAAATCCCCATTTCCAGAGCAGTGCCCCGGAACGCAGTGGATCTGAATCCGAATCTGGTACCGAGGGTGAAGGAGAAACTTCTAATGTCGGTAAACAGAAGATGCACTGAATAGAATTTAGAATATCACTGCCTCAGAATCAGGCAAGGAAAGAATCAACAGGCTGGTTGACACCGCCTCGTCCGTTGCCTCTAAGGTGTCTAACACTGCTATCGGTAGCTACCACAAAGCTGCTGAACTAGCAAAGGACATGTACATCTACCAAAGGGAGATGGAACAGCTTCTTTTTAAAGAGGTATGGGCCCCAAGCCCCCTTAAATCTGTCCAGGATGCCGCCAACAGAATGGCCCTTGCCCAAATTGCTGCTAAACTGGCGAATACAAATACCGAACAATTGAATCTGGAAGAAATCATTTACTACCTATCAAAGGGTGTCAAAATCCTGGGTCAGATTCAACAACAGTGGAGTATTCTTCAAAATTTCTTTGCTTCCTTGGAAAGTGTGGTAGTCGGCCCCATGACAAGACACTTGACTGATTTCGATGCTATTGTAAAGGAAGAAGATCTCCGGGAATCTGGCATCCTGAGAAATGAACTGGCTATCACAGGGTTCAAAGCAGCTGCAGTCTGCTTCAGTGTATCCAGGGCAGCTACGGTATACAACAGGGTTTCAGAAAAGTCTGTCTCTTAATATTTGGTTCAAAACTTGTTTAGATACGTCTTGCCACAGATTGATACGTCAGTGGTGAAGATGATAATGAGCAGGGCTGAGGCTAAGGTAAAGTGCTCTGGAGGAAAGTTACGGTCCTTTAGGCTGAATTGCCTGGAATGGAAGAAAAAATGCAAAAAGTTACAACAGAGGTCCACGCCTTCATTGAGCAGCAGCTATCCAAAATGCAGAAGATCACAGCAGACCAGATCATTAAAATGAGAGACGGATTTCAGAAAGCCCTAAATGGGACACTTTATTCACCTCGGTTCTTGGCTTATTAAATATTCGGCGTCGTTAAATCATCACTTGTAAGAGTAGATTCTCTGTTTACTTTTGTCTTATTCATTGTCCTTAATTTAGCAAATAGTAGGTACTAACAAGCTGCGTGACAACTCATCAAGATGGTAACTTTCATTTCAACCAAAGAACATCCAGATTTCAGGCGGTTGTCCTTGGAACCCAGGACCTGATGAACCAAGGCAATGCCCTCCTTCAAGAATACGATCGCCAAGGATTGGCCATGCACCAAATAACCTACCGGCAAAAAGATGTCGGAGCAAAAATTGAGGACATGATAGCCAATTTCAAACTCCATGAGGTCATGAGATACCCAGCGGATACGATGTCTGTGCTACGGGATGTGAAGAGTAGTTTTGAAACGATCAAG
Organism: Oscheius sp. DF5033; assembly: GCA_964036215.1. Taxonomy (NCBI): domain Eukaryota; kingdom Metazoa; phylum Nematoda; class Chromadorea; order Rhabditida; family Rhabditidae; genus Oscheius; species Oscheius sp. DF5033. The sequence goes on from OZ038413.1 coordinate 7,151,785, forward strand.
ACTAACATAAATACTCTGGAGAAGAAGGTTGCCCCCTTTCCATATTTTAACCCTCTCTTTAAGGAAAAAGAAATGAGCGGTCTTATTCAAAATATCATTGCCCGCCAACAGCAGGGAAACGCTGAGTCTGCCAATGTCCAGGCTCAAATCGCCAACACCCAGACAACTTTGAATGCACTTCAGGAGCAGATTAATGTTACCCAAGCCAATCTTAACAAGGTAAAGATCAACGGTTTTTAAAAAGAATATTCAGATGGCTGCTGAATTGGATCAACTTCAAAGGAACATAGCAGATGCTGAGAGAAAGGTCCAGAAAAAGAAGAAGAAGAGAAAGTGGTGGGTAATTGCCACTGTGTTGACAATGGGAGTCGCTGGAATTGGCGCCATTGGAGCCTTTAAAAGTGTCGATGTAGGTGAATCGCTTCGTACAGGACGAGGAAAATTGCAGGCTGCTAAAAAGGCGCTTGGACATAGACGAGAGATTTACGCCAACGCTGAAAGAAACTTCAGGGAGCTCCAGTTCTCTTTTTCGAAGACAGACATGCAAAAGAAAAATTTGGAGACTGATCAAGGACGGAGAAGAGCTGAGTTGGCACAAATTGGGGACATATTGAACAGGTAGCACTAAACTATGCAAAAAATTGGTTAAGACTTCAACCAGCGCTACAGGACACGGCGAAATATCGAAACTACTTGCTAAAATTGTCTGATGCTTTTAACCAGGTTCCAATTAATTGTACTTCTATTCCGACGTTGCAAATTTCAGGTCAACAGCTATGTTCAAAATTTGGATAAGAATTTGGAAACTGTGCAGCAAGTACAAGCTGCAGGGCATACTCCTGACGGGTAGTATCTTTTAGCACAATGACTAGGATCTTCAGATCGATGAATATCACCATTACAAATGATTTCCAACATCTCCACGATGCCTGGACTACAGCGAAAATGTGCCCCGCAGTTCAGGTAATACAGCCATGTTTGCTATTGATACGTATTAAAGATGGCACTGAATCTTCATGATCCGAACAACGCTCAAGCAACAATAGGAGCAATTAAGTCGCTAAACCTGGCTGGTAGAAAGAAACGATCTTTGGGGCCTCTTGGGGGCGATGGTCGTTACCAAGGTTGAAAAGCGCATTACAACAAGCTCAGTATTCCCCCGCCTATTTGTAAAATTTTACTAATAAAGAACTTTGCCGCTGATGTCATTTTGAGGCATATACTTGTAAACAGTGTGTCACAGCATTCTCCACCGGGGCCGAGAGCGACCCCCCTCATGTATCAAAAATGACTTTTAGTTTATTTTTTATAACTTAAAGTCTCAGCAATACTTGTACTCAAAAAAATGAGTTTTAGGCCGTTTTAGCGTTTGGCTTGCCGGTTCCGCGCTGTGAAATGTACCACAGTTTTTCTTCAGACAGCTCTCTAGAGAAGTCAGACCGCTTGTTGGATCCCCCTTTGGTTGGGGTCGCAACGCCTTCTTCTGCCTCAAAAACGCAAAAGTAGGACAAAATCACCTGAAATCTTTCGGCCACTAGATCATTTGGCGACCCCCCGTAAACAGGGGTCGCCAAGAACCAAGAATTCTTCTCCTGTCTGGAATTTATTGAGCAGAAGTTGTTTGAAATGCGGAAAACAACAGTTGGGCTAATGGCTACCATGAGAGAAGGATTCCAGAAGGCGTTGAATGGAACGGCCTATACTCTACCAGAACTAACCAAATAAACAAAACTATTGCTTAATATTATCTATTCAATAATATCTGTGATCCGAATAATGTGTAGCTAATAAATGCAATGAAAATCTACCGCATATATTGTATAACACGTAAAATATGACAACACAGCTGTCAAACATTCCTCTGATCCTAAAATTTTATAGCTCCTAGTTCAGAAAGAAAATTCTATCCAAATATTCAAGAAAAAGTGCACTGTTTAACTGCAACAATCTCTGTTGGAGACTGTTGCCTTGTAGATAAGGCTGTGATTCTAATACAAGATGTCAACGAAAAGGGCAAAAGTTTCGGAAGAGAGCAGTGAGGGGTGTTGATTTCCGGAAAAAGTTCTTCCTGATGTACTAAAACCGTCCTCCGGTTTGTTTAGATTGGTCTGCGGAGCCACGTATCTTTATGCACTCAGTCTGATAAGCCACATGCGCTGGCACCTCAAACATTTTCTAGCTATTTTTCTATTGTTATTCTGTTTATTATGTTTATTTAGTACCAAAAGGTTGATTCCTTCTAATTGTACTACATTTTACCCATTTCTAGAGCTAAATTACGTAGTAGAGGCATAAGATTTGGAAACGCCCTCCCTTCAGACAAAGTTGTCTTTACCAAATTATCACAATCTTCTCAAGTGGTCTTTGGAATGAGAGATAATCGTGATGGTGGGTCTTTGCACAGCATGGTTGATTTGTTTAGGGAATATGGGCAAACCATCGGCTCGATTTCTACTAATTGCCAGTAAAAATCTCCGATTTCATTGTCGGTTTCCCAGTGGTAAAGAAGTTCCAGCAAAATCTTATGAATTTTCTGAAAATCACAATATGCAATTTGGAGTATATTACGCGAATTGTCTGATACCTGATGGGGAAGGCCCATTCACCACTGTCGATGTAAACGGTTTTGTCGGTCAGGGTTATATGGTTATCAGGTGTCAGAGGAAAGTGAACCGTTGTGGATTCCTGTCCCTATTCGATACACAATTGAAGATGAACGACGACCTATGGACTATTCTTTTGATTATGGTGTTTGTGTGCCTGTTCTGTTTGGAGAGAAATATTCAGGAAAAAATTTTATCGAAGTGAGATTTTCTCATATTTTTAGTAACCCCACATTTTCAGTTTATGGAATTAAACCAGCTTTTGGGGGTAGAAAGAGTGACTTTATATACTGACGGAAAGCCGTTAAAATATGATCTTCGGAAGGCAATTGACTTCTATATTCAACGAGGGTCAGTCAACATAAAAATCCTTGATAAATTTTTTCCAGGTGGCTTCAAGAAATAATATTCCAACTGCCAGACAAATTTTCAAAGATCTGGTACCATGGGCAATTAGCAGTCATTACGGGTACGTGCTTATCAGGCTCCCGGGCACTTTTATTTCCAAAATTTACGGTCAGATAAGGATCTGCAGTTCCTTCTTCGTGCACATAGACGAGATTGCATTTTTAGATTGTCTAGTAAGACACACTGGAAAGGCGAAATATGTGGCTTTCCATGATCTCGACGAATATCTCGTACCAACGCAGGAATCTAACGTTTTGTCAGTTTTAAAGCAGAAATTAAGAGAGAAAATAGGATCTCTTAGAGTGCCTACGCAGTACATGAGTCCGAATGGAAAGTACGTTACAATTTCCTTTGTGATACAGAAAAATTAGACAAGTTGAAGAGTTGATAACTCTAGAAGCTGTTGAACACGCACCCACTGCGGATCCCACTTTTACCAAATGTGTTCTAAGACCTGAAATGATCTTTGAACAAGTACGGCACTTTAGGAGGTAAATACAAAATCGTTTAGGGGATCCACCATACAAGCAGAGTCATTCAAGACGACTACTCAAGTCCCCATGCAGATGTGGCGGATTTGATGCTATACCATTATAAAAATCGAGGGAAAGGAAAGACAACAACACGGATAGCGGACATCTACGGGATCGAGCTGACAGAAAATTATAACCAAGCAGTAGAATATTTGAATTTTTAAAACGGGTAACCCTTGTCATATGAATTGTTTTATTGCTGATTGCATTTCTACAAAGTAATCTTAATAGCTTCTTGAAGCTGTAATGTTCCATATTTTCTCATCTTCCAGCATTGTGTGATTGAATGCGCCAGGCAGTCCACGGACTGATCATAATTCTGAATTAGAAGTTGAAAAAGAGCTGCATTTTCGAAAAACCCAATTTTGTTTTAAAAAAATTTAAGAGTAAGGAAATTATTGTTATTCACCCTTTATCGTACATTTTTGTGTTATGTTTTAATTGCGCTTATGGTTTGCTGATGACTGAATACCGCCCCCGCTGCTAGAAATCTTATATAGACTATTGCTGCTACCAGAAAAATGGATTTATCCTTCAAATTTTTCAGACAGACGACGTTATACTTGCGCTCAAAGCGAAAGGTTGAATTGCACAAAAGCACCGAGACGTTTCTTAATGGAATACTATATTACACACGACAAAGAAGTGAGAAACAGGAAGGATTACACTAGGGGAAGAGAATGTGTTGCCCTTTAAATAAAACTTCGAGAAGACTGTGAATCAGCTGGGGAGAGCATGGAAAAAGCCTACGAGGTCACGATTGTCGACGCTTGGTTTATATACATAAAAAATTGCAGATAAACATTTTTTATTGACTACAATACAGAGAAAATATGTGAGAAAAACCGATCTAGAAAATCATAAACCGTAATGAAATTGAGAAAATTCGAGAAAGGTTTCTAGATTCTCGCGGGAAATTTTTTTTTTGGTGAAAATAGGCAAATTACAATGTAGGGAAAGTATTCGGAGAAAGTTATTTAATGGTTTTCGATCTCTAATCGGCGGCCATGGCGGTCTTCGTCGGGATCTCGTCACCTTTACCCATTTCTCCTTTCTCCACATTCGTGTTTTCAACATGAGAATCTTTGTCAAGTTCATCGCTGATGCTAATCTCCCTCCAAATTTTAAGATGAGCAATGATGAATGTGAGTGGGATTTGAATCGAGAAGAACAGAGTCAGGGCAATCAAGGTTGCAATTAGTCGCATCAGCCAATTTTTACCCAACTGCAGGAGGCTGATATTCAAATAAAAACCCTAAAAATTTAAATTTTATAAATTTACAGCAAATTTCTTACCAGAAGCGGCGAAGGAGCATTCAAATTTGGAAAAACAACTGCCAAGCCGAGTTCCAAAGCCAAAGTTATCATAATGCAGAAGAGCGATCCCTGTACCAAGAATCCTGGGATAAGAAACGGTTTGAAATAAGTAAAGACTCCAACAAAGTTCACAAATAGCAGTGCAACATTTCCAACACAATACAAGAACAAAACCTGGAATTACTTTCATTTAAAGTTGGAAAAATTGGTTATCATTTGTGCCGGATCTGCTACATTTACATAATCCTTCAAGACAAAAATACCAGTTCCAAAAAAGAACATGAAGATGAAGAACATGTACACAGATACTTTCTGAAGATTCATTTAAGCTAATTAATGCTGCATATTTCATGAACTTCCTATTGAAATGTGGTAATACATGACGGATGCGTCGCTGGTTAAAGAAATTTTTTCGTTTTCGCCCCGAAATCTCCAAATTTTTCGTAATATTCTCGATTTTCGGCTAGTAAATTACTCTTAACCTCCGGAAAATGGACTTACCCTAGCATGAGCACTTATCCCGCAACCGACAATCACATTCGGATCGTCGAGTTCCCTAATCGAAAACATTTTTCAGATAAGAAGATTCCTGAAATATAAAACTTGGGTTAGAGAAATTTAAAGAGAAAAAAGGGTTTATAAAGTTGTTTACAGCGGGAGAAAGATATTGTACGAGCAGACATGAACCTGAAGGTCCGACAATTGATCAGCTGGGCTGCTAAGGCGGGGCCTATCTGTCAGGATGAGGAGCCATTGTTTATATCAGAAAATAACAAATAATTCGAGTAAAATGGTGGATGAGGTTACCCCCTCAAAGCGGATGATTACTTGTGATAAGAGCCGATGGGCCGGGCCCAAGTCCGAGGATGTTGCGAAATCTTTGCGGGCTGGCACGACCAAAATCGGCCCTTTGGGCAATCGATGCTTTGTTCTCGCTTGGAACCCAATTTTTTGACTCACAATTAGCGTATTCATGGAGATTGTGAATTTTCTCATAAAGGAATTTCGCTAAAATTTAAATAAAAATATAGGTTAGGATCTTCTCTTTCTCATGCAACTTAGCGTTTTTCAAATTGGCTTTCAAGGAAGAGTGAAGCACGAGTAGCCAAGTCAGCTGGTCCCAAAAGTATTGCGAAATCTTCGCGAACCGACTCGGCCCGGGCCGAAATGGTTTCGTAAACAGGTCGGGCTGTCATCTGTATCTCAGATGTTTACGAGCCGGTGGCTTTTTGAAAAGCGATGCGACACCCATGTTTACTTAGGATATGATGAGAAAAAGGTCAGAGAAAAAATGGGGAAAAATATTGTTGTTATTCAAAGGATACAATAAGAAACCCCTGGGATTCATTTAAATTGCGTGGAAGAGGAAGCGCGAAGGGTCCATTTTATATAAACCTGGGATTAGTCCGGGACTACGGTAGTTGCTGCGACTTCACAGGAAGAATAAGCAACTGGAAGACTATAAACCGTCCTCCTTCTAGACAGACCGAAAAGATCAAATGACATCTCTTAGCTGCAGGCTTGTCATCGCTTTTTGCACGATCTAAAGCTTTTAGTGCTCGCAGGTGAACTTTTCTTTTTCAACGTAAGAACATGGTTGAAAGGGATATGTGAAGCAAAATAGACAGTTTAGTGTTAGAACAAGCTTCTGGTCTCCGTAGACTGAGCCAGATGGCTCCCAGTAGAAGACTTACAACCCCTAGTTGCCTGCCTGCTGTCCAAATCCCTTCTTCAGTCAAGCTTGAATTTGGTTTCGGTGTACCGTCGCATTTCTATCTGATGGCACACCTTTTTTAGAAAAATGATTCATTTTCAGTAATTTTTGCTCAACTATATCCTCATTCACTCCCTTGTGCGTTTAATTTGGACCTTTTCCTTTACATAAATGTTGTTTTCTATATTCTAATGCAAATATATCAGTTTTATAAACAAAATTTAGATAGGATCTGGAATTCATAATCAGTCACGATAAAAGAAGACCTTTCGAAGGTCTCATTAAGATTGTTGCTCGATAGATTTACTGCAAATAAAGAAGCTCAAAGTTTGCCCCGCAGCAACCAAAATTCCTGGCTTTTCTTAACAGGGAGGAGCCAAAACATTCATCTCTGCAACCTTTATGTTGTCGGATGGCAAATTAACATTTGAAAAGGTGGAAATTATAGTAGGGCCGACAAGCAAAAATGGAAAAGAGAGAAGGGCGGACATTTGGCAGACGAATAACTTGTCAACAGGCTTGACCCGCGCAGCTGGCCCGAGTTCGTCCTGTACCCTCCTATTTCATATGCATCTCGCAGATATCTTTCGAAACCGCCCAACCAATCCTGCACTGTCTGGAACACGTCATAGAACATTTTCCGTCTCCTTGCAAAACTCTTCCTTACTAAATTCTGCAAAACAGTTTAGTCAATAACAACATCCGAATAGAAAAATTGTTAGGGTTACAAACAAAGGAAAATGATTTGCGAAAATTGCTGAAGCATTTGCGATAGAAACTCTGAAGGGTTTTTCTGCAAGTTGATCATATTAAAGGAACAGTCAGGGAGATAAATTCTATAGTATCAATTCCAACTGGACAATGTAAAATAATTTCAGGCTAAAAAAGTTTTATAAAATTAGAAATAACCCACCATAATCCTCCTATGTCTATTCTGAGGGTCGACGCTTATACTTTTATAGAGGATATCATTCTCTGCTGGTTCTAATTATTCACATTGGGCAGCCACCCTCATGAGATAGTCTTTTTTCATCATCAATGGGGATTCTAGCGGTTTTAAATTTAAAGAGTTTTCCCAGCTGAAAATATATGCAATAAAAAATTGTTTTCCAAGGAGGAAACGAGCGCTGTGGGATCTGAGAACGGTCGCATTTGAATTCGGCGGTTTCCAACGAAAAATTCTTCACAATTCTCTAAACAAACAAGTCGGAATATAGAAAATACTTTGAAAAGAGCTTGTCATACGAGCTTACTGTTTTATTATTTACACATTTGCAGTAAGACGATACAAACTTTCTAGATGCACATTTGCTATGTGAAATGAGCAAAGGATCAATGATGATGGAGATTATTTGAGATTCTCTGAGGTAACGAAACTGTACTTTCAGTTGTAGCGGCTCATACAAATTGTTTCTAACCTTGCATGTTGTATAGAGATAAATTGACTGAAAATCTCTAGTTCTATGGATTGACGACTCACGTCTGGAATTCGCAGCTTCTTGTTGATTTCTTCCTTCCAATTGTTGCTTCTACTTCGCATTCCTGCTAGTACCACCTGGTTTGGTAAATAAGGCTCGATCTAATAATGTTTTATAATAAAAACAATGTATTCCTACTTCTGAGTTACATCCGAGAGTTGGTAATTCCAAGCAAGGATTGTCTTTTAAATATTCTATAAGTGCGTTCTGCAATTTGGTCGAAAGATGAGAGAAATCTTGAGAAGTTGTTAATTGATTAGTGGCACCATACCTTCCTTGACTTTCTCCATGCAAAGACAATATTCTATAGGAACATTATTCTCTATGCAATTTCTATCAAGAGTAATAGGTTTGAACAGACTGACGCCTGGAAATACTGCATCGCCTAAAAAATTTCCATACCCCACCTCTTTCACCTGATCTTTGCCCAAGTTTCCCTTCTATAATATCCAAAAGTGTTTCATAGATATCAAAATTACTAAAAAAATTAGATTTCCCCAAATGAAACCAACTTTGTTATTCTATTGGCATTGTTTTTGAAAATATGCGTTACTTCTGGGAACATATTCCTGAATGCTGGGGGTAAATAAATGGACATCAAAGGTTGACGTTCTTCTGGCAGAAAAAGTTACATCAAACATCATCCGATCCTACCTATTTTGCCTCCCAGGAGAGATCTTGTTGGCCAGACACGGTTACCATGGTCTCCCATGATAATGAGTACAGTATTTTCCAGGACTCCTGAATCCTAGGGAAAATAATGGGAAGCGACGTTCCTTACATTGAGACTTTCTAGGCGTTCAGCTATGGGGTCGTCTAGAAATTCTAGATCACTTGGATTATCGTGGGTAATACTGGTAGACTTGGTGTAGGTATTGTATCGCCTACCTGGCAATAAAATTAAAAGAAAAAGTTTTCCTGTTTGAGTAGAATTCAAGAAATCGCTTCCAAGTGTCAAAGTATTCTTCAGGGAGAATTCTCCCATCATGGCATAGTTTCCACTTATTCAGTTCCTACAGCATATTGGCAATTTACAGCGGGTTACTCTGTACAGATGCACATAAAATGGACGGTAGAAATGAGTTGTAGGCGGTTCTTCAAAACCCCTTTCCCATGTTTCCACAGGATAATGAAACAGCCCACGAGATAGATGCATGATATCGTCATTGAACAGAGTAACACTGTCTGAAACTGTGTACTGGGAGTTCCAGCTAAGTGGCACCATTCATCCTTTTCCATATAAAGTTAATATGATTAGGATTCAGACGAATGTCGCCTGGGAGAATACTATTCTTGTTTGGCTCTCCCTCAGCATCCAGTAACGGGTGCCTCTTAGCTAAAACAATAACATCCCGTTCAAATTAATTGGTCTGCCCGGAGCTACAAAAACAAACCCAGTTCCATTCTATCAGCGATAATTGGCAGAAGATTAACTGCACTATTGTCCCCAACCTTATTGTAGCCATTTAATGTAATAAATCCCATTTCTTTCATAATATTTGAGGTTTTTATCATGTGCCTAGCGAACTGTGATCGAGCAACACTGTCCAATCCCAAAATAGAAATTGACAGCTGGGAAAAGTTAAAAATAGCGGGCCGTGGTGATTGTGTTCGACCTTAATCAATCACAATTTAGATGCATACCTGCTGCGTACCTTCTACTATAATCTTATCTGTTGTAAAGTCCTTTAACCCCATGTACTGTCTACTAAAGATAGTCTCATTTCCGCTGGAACAATTAATGACGAAGTTATCAGCATTTACAGTGAACGATGGTAATTCTTGGCTTATCTGCAAACAGGGTGGACTACATTAGACAAAGTCACCTCCTGGAGCCTTGTGATAGTGACGGACAATGCGTCCGGTCGTATTCCGCCGCCTAGCTCCATTACAGTACAGTTGAAGTCTTCAATTGAACTTCGGGACCCTTCAGTCCAAGAAAAGGAGCCATCTTTGTTTCGCTGGAGGATATTCCCGGATTCTTGCTCACAGGAGACATTTCTATTGTGGGTTATGTGGGGCTAAAAATAATATAGGACCGGGGTAAACCTACTTCTAGACTAGGCTCTATCGTTTCAGCAAATGCGAATTTACAAGAGTTTTCTAGAAGGTGAGATTCTTCTTTAAGATTCAGTGGCTTAGGCCAAAATTCTTTAAAAAAGTGGCTATCCCGTTGAATATAAAACACTGTAGATATTAAAGAGAATCCCAATAATATTAAGAAATAATAGATCTAAAAAAATGAGTATAGTAATAGTAAAAAGGTTACATTATCTCTCATAGTGCACACATACAGAAATAGAAATACTCGTGTATTGTGTGATGATTGTCCGCTGTTAATCCGTTACACATCCGGTTTCATCTACCCCTTTGAAACAAATCCCATGCGCGTAATGAAATTTTCTCTCCTGCCACCTACTTCCTCTCTCTTTGCCTCTTCATAACAACCCCAGGAAAAACAGTTGAGGTATTGTTTTTTCCAACTGCGGTCACATGTATGTGGAACCTGCAAAACAGTTGTGTGCCCCTCATGGGCCTCATGGGGTCTTTCTACGCCTCCCCCTTTCCCTCAATAGGTATTTTTCCCTGTCAGGCGGCGCACGCTTGCGCTTTTTTGCAATTGAACCTGCGTTCGTTTCCCGTTGCCAAATCCCTGATTCAGACCTCCATATATTTTAAATGACGTGATGGCGGAAGAATTGCGCCCTCCTCACTCTTGTGGGGCGCCACCCCACGCAGATGTCTGTTTACGGGGTCTTGTGTTCTTTTATTCGCACATGACCCAATTCATAAATAAGGTAAAGAGGAGTGTTGGACAGTCTCCCTTTTACACGCCCAGTTTCAATCATCAGCTGGTAAAAGTTTTTACGTCAATGAACTGATGATAACAGTGAGCAATTTCTACGACCCCTTTGATAACCTTTCCCTTTTACTATAAACTACGCAATTCATTCTTATCAGATCCTGGAAACTTTCACTTGATTCTGAACTGTATGGTATTCTAGAGAAAAAGTCTCAATTGTTTGCCCTTTTGTGAGGATTTATCCCTAGGGAAAATGGCCTGTCTGCAATCCATTGATGATCTGCATCACGTTTATAAATTCGTTGACGTATGCCAGTGGGCGACACAACTGTGTATACAACAGTACACGGTCATCACATAGAGAACATTACGGACATGCGTCATATATGCAAGTCATATTCAACAAAATTTATCATTTAAGAGCGTCTACCAGTTTTTCTAGTCATAATTTCCTTTTATAGAAGGTTGATTTCCATTTGACACGTGATCCATTTACCTCTTCTGCGTAGCCCTAACCCATTCGCCTTTCCAAGAATATGCAAATGACAGCTTCCAGTCATTTGACAGCTAGGGCGCCTTGTCTGGCACGTAGTCATATCTCTCAAGAATAGAGATTTCCCCCTTTATAGCAGTTATACAGTCAGATGTGCACATGACTGCCTGTCATATTATCTATTCATCGCTCCGTTTAAATGAATGGGTCATCTCTTCTTTTCACGTGGTAAGGAGAGGGGAAGGGCATTCGCTCTTTTACAAGGTGGTCCGCCCTTTTGGAACAATATACAGTGCTCTTGAAGTCATTAGCTCGTCGTCCTCTTAAAACAGGCTGTTTGCCTGTGTGCCATTCCTTTTTATTTACATTGCAATAGACAAATGCCAAAGGACACAGATGAAGCACATTCTCACTTTTTGCGAATATCCTCTCTCAACCAATTAGTCGTATCAATTCTAGGCTCCTTATTTCATAAATAACGGTGCCCGGTTCCACTGATCCTCTACCCATTGGCTGAAATAGCCTCTAGTCAGCCTGAGCTCTTCCTCTTATATCAATGAAATGGCTCTTTTTACACGTTTGAGGGCTGTCATACCCACGTGAGCCGACCAGACACAGAATCCTCTTCAGCATGTCATGTGGTGAGGGGTGAGTAGGAGTGAGAGTCGAAACACATGAGAATCCCTACATCCGCAGCAGCAGCAACACATTCGAAACCTGTAGCCATGGGGTCACTCTCTCCTTTTTCTCAATACGCGGGGCAATTGTCCAAAACCCCAAAAAGTTGTGTGGGTGGATACCGAAAAGCAAATAGGAGAAGACCATTGCGCTCTTGAAAGTGCACGCGTACCTTACCTGTCATTACAGAACTGAAAAGATTCTGCTGTTTGGAAGGACATTCGTCCTCTAGGATGAGGAGAAGCAACACATGATTTTCGATTAGTATCATATGCGCAAACTTTACGACACATCGGCTCAAGGGGGTTATATGTCTGGCTTCTTTCTTTCTAGTTTCACCTTCGAGTGCACTGTCTATAGAGACATCTACTTTTTGTAAGCTCTAAGATTGCAGCGCCTTGCAAAACCACGGCTTCTAAACATTAAAGAAGGGCTCGCTAAGTGTGGGAAACAAGTAAAGACCCTCGCGTTTAACCCATTACCCCTCTCGGGAATGCGGGTGGTCATCGAGATTCGCGAAATTTTTCTCTTTCCTCTCACTCTTGCGCAGTCTTTTTCATATGGCACACATGTCATAGCCAGCCGTCACGTGCCTGTTCAACGTGGTGCGTCATTTCGCGCCTAGACCTCTTTTCGCCTCTCCCGCGCACTTTAGCCTGGCACAGGGTGGTCCGTCTCTTCCCGCCATGCCGCTTATATTTGTGTATCAGCTGTGACCCCCCGCGTGGGGTTGGTAGTGGAGAGTGTGTGTGTCTCTGCGAGGAGACCGCCCAGTTCTTTTTCGGCACGGCGGCTGCTGCCCCCACCCCCTTTCATTTCCTTTTTCGAACGCTGGGCATTTTCTATCAGCTGAGCCGATCAGCTGGTTATCCCTGTCAATAGTCTTATGTCACTCCCTCTTAGACAGTCTGTCCCATCCTCCCTCTCTGCGCAATAACATCCTTCCCGCGCGATATTCGAAACTATTCGTATGTGTCTTGCGACCTTCGGTTAAATCTCTCACTCCTTCTCTCCTTAACCATTCTTGCATACACAAAATTGTCACCATATTTCACAAGGTATCAGAGCCTTTAAATCATCCAAAATATTGTCGAGAAGGCCAGATTTCATAATTACATCCACTCCTTGTGACCCTCTCCTCCTTCTCTTCTGATCACCAACTTGCAAACAACATGGGGACACCTGAATCATGTGGGGAAGCCGTTTATTCCGAAAGCAGACATGTTTGTCACCTTATGAGGAGGGTTTCTAAACAACTGTACTCTAAAGGGGGGAATAGATGCCCTTTCGCCTCCTCCGAACCCCTCAAATTGCGGATCTCTTGACAAATAACACCTAATTTGCCTTCTCGAAAGGCGGTGCTTGCTTTAGAAAATGGCCAAATTCCTCCGGGAGGTATCCAGCTGTTCGACTCGCCTCTTCTTTTTGTATGTGTGTGGCTGTTGAGGCCGGGGCGCTGTTTCTGTGGGCTGGAATTTCTCATCCGACCCAGTTTACAAGTCTGACTCATTCTGCCTTTCTGCTAAACATGCTGACTCAGCGATCGTATCCTATACGATTTCTTTTAACCAATTCCTGCAAATTTTTTGCTTGTTTTCCCGTCAAATTCTTATCTGTTTTTCTTGTTTCTATTAGTCTAAAGGAATTCCTCGAACTGATGTGAAATAGGGATGGACTCCCAATTGAGAAAACGGGTAGAGGGGGAAGTGATCATCTCCCAGGGGAGTCTCGTCTTGACCAATAAGGAAGAACGTTTGCATGGCACCAAAAACGGGGCACAATTCATTTTTCTGGCGGTATAGCTCCTCGCTATTGGTTTTTCTATCTGTCACCCAAGAGGCCATTTTGGCTACGATGTGAACTGGAATATATCGCACCTCATGGGCGGGGAGAGATGCTTCTCGTTTATTATGATGGCTTTTTGTCTCTCCCTCACTGTCTAGTGCGACAATCACATGAGGTCTCTCCCTCCTATCAACAAAAACTATAGGGACGGGCTTTTGTGGCTTTCGCTACGATCATTAGACAGTTCCCATCATAACCGTTATATTGCACATCATATTGCGAATACAGTAATCCTTTATCTTCCTTTAAAAGCCGTCTATTCACCAGAAATCGGTCCTCTTTTTTTCGATCTTTCGTCGACATTTCCTACCCCCCACTTTGATGATCACCAAATGACGAGAAATTTCGTCAGATATGGTCAGTTCTGACGGCGCCCCACGTGCCTTTCGTTTGTTCCCCCTTTTGTGAAAAATCAGCGCGCAAACATTTCCCGCATAGACTGTTGCGCACGGGTCAGCTGTAGGGTGCTCACTTCATCACCGGGCGTTACCTTACTCTACCCCTACCAAAGTCAAGGTTAGATTTTTCGTCTGGCACTACCATGCGCATCACATACTTGACCATTTGGTAGTATGTTCCTATCTACCTGTTTATACGGTCTGGAGGGGTTGGCCCTGTAAGCCGATTGCTCTACCAGAGATCTATGAGACCAAGGGCGTTCTTAACTGAATGTCATAGTGTTCCAAATCTTCTTCTTACCTCGGTGTAGCCGCCTCCTCCTTCCGGTTGTAACTTTTTAGCCTCCTTGACCTTAAAGTCCGTCATTTGTCATTGAATGTTCCAAAAACCTGCCCTTCGCAACATGTCAAGGAGGAAGCGATTCTTGATCGCCTTCTCGACCCGTTCCAGGTTTTGGTGTAAGCTCGGGCATATCCACTTCTCTCTCGCGGCTGTTACTATTACTCTCAGGGTGTTCGTGAAATTATTGCCGGTCATTCCTTTGCACCTCTTTTTTAAGTGACAGCAGCTGCCTGCCCAGGCCGATTCTCTAGAAGAAACTGTTTCTCTCTGTCTCTCTGCGCATTCCAATCAAAATCGCATGATCAAATCCAACCGGAGGAGGAGGGCGCAGCATCGCATTTCGAAATTGTACGTTATCCCAATAAATGTGAATTTCCGCTGGCCACACCTTTTCCGCTCACGGTGGTCATAAAATGCATCCTCACGCGGTTTAGCATTTTCATCTTTTGCTCTCTCCCTCTTTACTTCCTTTTCCCTTGTTTTCTTCCTGCAGACGGCAGCTGATTTGTGACCCTGCGATAGCCTAAAACTTTTTAGCTGAAAAATGTTACATCATACGGAGTCCTAATTACTCCCTCTATCCGCCCACAAAGAGTATATTTCTATTCGTATTTTGTGGAAATGAGGGGACCCAGGGTAGAGAATGTCAATTTAGACCCATCAAAGCAATTTCAACCTTCCTCCTCTCAGTGTCTGGTCAGCACGTCCTTGAATTGGCTAATAATGAAGACTATCAGGAGTTTCCTTGAGATTTTTTTGTCCTCCCATAATTGGTCCTGAGCGCGTCGAAACAGTACCTCCCCCTTCCTCCGCCTACACTTTTCCGCAGTCTTCCCAGATAAACAACAGACACGGCATTGTTTTTATTTTTCTCCAGCAATGTTTTTGGTCAAAGGTTTCCTTATTATTTTGACATATCATTGACAAGGCTGGTGGCCGCGACCAAGCTCATTGGGCATTCGCTTTCCTAAATCTCTATTGATTTTATTGTCTTCTTTTCCATCGCGTCGCTTTAGTTGCATAGTCATTTTTTTCAGGTGTTAAGTGAATGAAGCTCAGAGATAATGAGCATTCGTAGTTTTCGAGATTTTATCCGAGGAGGTCACAGAAACAATGTAGAAGAAGAGATTGGCATCGGCAGTCACCGTGTCTTACAAGACTTTGCCCCTCCACTGCCGAAACAAGTCTCCCCCGAAGAGGAGAAGAAACTGCCGCATAAAGTCTTCATCTACAGTAAGAAACGGTAATTATGCCTGATACTGTTTTTTAAGGCGCTTACAGAGTTTGGCTGGAGAAGATCATACTTCCCTCCGTGTTCGATGTAGCTCGTTGCAAATTCCCTGACATATCAAAATTTGATCGAAAAGATTTTCCTTATCTGGAGGCTGACACATCCCATGCTGCTTGGGCCTATCGCTGGGATTTTCAACCTTGGGCCGATGACTACAACGTTACTGAGGTTGGTCGCTCTTTGTTTTACGCGCAAATTACGCACTTGTGACGCACTTTGTCGCGACAAGTGAGGATCGTTCGCCACTTCGATCCTCTTGTCGTAGAAAAATCCAAGAGCATGTTTATTTTTCGAATTTGCAGATCTGCATATGGGAACTGGCTCAGTTTTTGGATGAAGATCCACCATCAAATTCCAGGAAAACGACCCAGGAACAAGTCCGTCCCGTATTACAGTATCATGGCCAGGTGAGCTTATACTTTTTTGTTTTCTTTTATGTATACAAAAGGCGCCAGACAGGGGTCAACTAGACATACAACTGTTGCGATAAGCAGAGGTTTACGGTGGGCGCATACTCCTTGTCTTTTGAGCTTTGTAGTAATGACAACTTGCAGCTGACTCCTCCAAACAGCAATGAACAGAAGCACAAGCCAACGGCCGATGACATGAAAGCAAAGGAGAGAGTGGCTTATGAGGCCCGGTGTGCTATGTTGAAACGGAAACCCATGGAACAGCCACCTTTATTAGACACGCCTAATATGGATCTGATGAGGGAATTATCTGGAGGCAGATTGGAACGATTAATTGGACGATTGGCTGTCCTGCCGTACCATTCTCTGGTACTGATAGATCACATCAGTTATATAAAACGACCGACTATCATTCTGTTCTACTTCATTCGTCTGATGAAGGGCAAAGTCCGGAATCTTCGCCTACAGAACATTATGGCCGAGCAGCCCATCAGCCTTGTGGACAATGTAGATTTAACCAATCTGGATTCCCTGGCCGTCTTACAATCAAAAAAGCATCCTGCTTGGCATGATGACAGTATTGTTCCCATTATCGACAAATGGATGGATACACCAATCGACGAGAAAAGAAATATCAGCCTCTTTTTCTCCAATGTTACAATCAAAATCAAGAAGATTATCATGTTTATTATGGTATGCCCAAAATTTTTTGTTCTCGTCTAATTAAAATCTTTAGGATTGGCACCAGCGAAGAGAAGTCCACATGTTTAATAAAATAATATTTGATGAAGGAGTATGGACAGCTCATGAATTGTTAGACTTCTTGGAGGATACAAAATGCTGGGGTGGATTATACAGCCATCCAAATGATGAGCGACCAGGATTCGGTCGACATGACGACTACCGTATCCCGATTAATAATAAACAGATTGTGTTTCCTCACCGGTTTACCGACGCCGTGATACATTATTCCTACCGCGATGGGTAAGAGATATCCTTTTACATGCTATATTTTTAATTGTAGACAATTCGTCTTCCAATGTTTCCCTAATATTAAAATTATGAAGCGCCGTGTACTGGATGCTCGAACCTGGAGGCATTATATCCGCGCTCATCCAGGAGAACGGGATGGAGAAGGTCCTCCCCTCAGCAGGGATACAATTGTCATGAGAGTCAAGCCGATTCCGGAATTGGATAGATCTGGTGGTCTTCTCTCCGCGGTTCGCTCCTTCCTTTTTGATTAAAATCATATTTCTCCCCCCTCCTTTAAGGTATTTTCATCATAGCTTTAGGTTTTCTATTGTTTTAATGTACCAAGTACATACTTTTCTGGGTCCATTCAGCTCATCTTGTATATTTATTTACACATCCGGGGGTGTCATATTACCCAAATTGTCTTTTCTTCTCGCTCTACTGGTAGCTCTTTTTATCAGGTCCCGTGTGACGAACAGTTTTTATCCCGGTCATATCCCCTTTTTTATGCCTAGAGAAATCTTGACCTGTTATGAAATAACTCAAAGAAATGATCTCCTACAGAGTTAAAAACGCATATTTATTCTTTGACATTTTTATAAGGCATGTAATAATTTTGTTTTGTATTACATTTGGAATTATACCGAGGGGAGGAAATGCAATCATTCAACAAATAAATGTATATTAATATCAAATTTTTGCGACAATGCGAGACTATACAAGCATATTAACAATGATATCATCAGGAAGATTAGATTAGATGAGTCAGAGACGTGCGGAAGGAAAGATGCCAAACATACAAGCAGAGGATACTCCGTGAGCTCAACGGGTACAAAACTAACAAGAATTGGCCCGACTTTGGCTTTGATAATCTCTGATAAACAGAAAAGATTAATTATTAAGAATTAGAGCAAAAAAATGGCAAGAAATTGTGAGCAAGTTCGGATTGAAGAGACCGACTGATTTTGAAATTTTGGTAAGGAGTAAGATTTAGATATTTTCAAACGTGGTGGAATAATTAAAAATAAAAACCGTATCTTATGCGATTAACACACCGGTTACACAAACCCATCTCCCTATATCTTTCTACCATTCTATCGCATTGGCCGCAGGTCTTAAACGATTGATCATGGTTGTAAAACAGCAAAAATACCTGGCTTCGAGATGGCCTCTGTCTGCGTTCGGTCCTTGCCTTCTTCGCCTGATAGCTGGATGGCTTATACTCAACTTCTTCTTCTTTGACCTTTCTCTTTTTCTGGTACTTGGTGGTTTTCTTGGCCATGTTTGCTTCCATGACGTTTTGAAGCGGCTTGGGATCTTTTTCCTCTTGGTGGAGATCTTCTTCGTTAACCTCCATCTTTATGGGCTCAGCCTGGCAGGACGGCGGAGTGATTCGAGAAACATCGATGTATTCTTCTTCGTAGCGGCAGGGATCCTTTTTCTCATCGTGCTCAACCTCGCAGGGAGAGGGGGAGGTATCCTGGAATACGTCAGGATTAAATCCACCCTCTTCTCTTTCTTCATAGCGGCGGGGATCTTCTTCCTCTTCCTGCTCGGCCTGACAGAGTGATAGGAGAAGATCCTGATGAGCTCCCGGGTAAATGTGCTCCTCCTCTTTTTCTTCATAGCCGTGGACTCCTTCGATGTACTTCACAAGGGGGAGGTACCCTGCGAGACAAAACGGGAGGGGGAGATCCAGCGAATCGCCGGGGTCAATTCCAGCATCGTCGTCTTCTCCGCCGGTTGGAGAAGATTCCAGCAAAGGGCGGCCGGCTTCTTCTTCTCCTTCGCTCTCCTCCAATACGACAGGAATGTCGATCCCATTGACACTAATAGTGCCATAGGATCGACCCTTGTCGGAATGAAGAAGGAAGTTAGGGTCAAAGATGGTGGACCCCCGGTAACGATCCTAAAATTAAGATTTTACAGTTTTTCGAGGGTGTATGCCGCTCTCAATAAATTAAAGGGGTTTTCTTTCTTAAAATATCCATAAATAATGGCTCTTTTCTTTAGAACGCGGCTTAAAAGCGCGACCGAGATCTAAACATGAGGTAACAAAATTAAATCAAGGTTAAATTAAATTGTTTTGTATTTTTTAATCATTATAAAAGCTAGATTTAACTGGTAAAAGTCACAATTTTACCAAAACATAGAAAATACTTGGATAATTTTGGTAAATTTTGCCAAAAGTTGCAATCCGGTGAAAAAAGATAGGTCCATCCTCCCTACCAAAGTTTCTCATAAAAGTTGAGATTCTGTAACAGGTGCCACACTGGATGTGATCGGATTTTTCTGTCAGACCACCTCGTCAGGCCGGTATATGGCGGGGGAACCGCGCGGAATGGGTGAAACCGCCTCGATACGGTGAGTATCTGAGGGTGGATCCATCTTTTTTGCCCCTGTTCTATAAAAATGGCTCAAAAAATGTGAGGTGAATAAGAATGTGGATGGCCTCTTAGCTCCGGGTGTTTTCAGGGACGTCCGCTCGAATGGCGTACCCCGTTTTAACCGAAATCTCCGTCTTCCTCGAGTTTGTGGCAAAAATAAGATGATTTACCTTTTCTGACCGGACTCTATTAACCCATTGACGACCGCTCCTATTGAAAAAAATAAAATTACCGCGACCGTTCTTTCAACAAAGTTCACTTATTCACGCATATAAAGATTTTTGCTCTAATATAAAGAAGAAAAACTCACTTCGTCAAACTGTGCCACGGCGTTTGCATTGGCCAGAAAATTTGCCAGGGGCTTCCAGTTTTTCTGAAACGATTTAATGATGGCTTAGATAGACGTTCTTTTATTTTTCCGGTGAACATGAAATCTCACCTTGAAATTACAGCGGCCGAGGAGCTCAGCAATGCCTGGCCAGATGAGGTTCTCCGCAAAAAATTTTATTATTAAAAGCTCCAAGTATCTACCTGAAAACAGTAAAAAACAAGCATAATGTCGCCTACTTGGACGCTCTCCATTGGCCAGGCAGTTCCCGCTCCTTCCGGGTTCTCTGGGATTTTCCTCCATTTTCTGTAGCCAATGGAGAAGGCATTTTCTTGCCACTTCTGCAAATGAATGGATCTTATGAAAATGATACAAAATAGCTTACCGATCGAACTGGCGGGAACTTTGTAATGACCTGGCTTAATTTTTTTTCGTGCCATCGTGAACCAACTGAAAAAGAAAAAGATCCATAAGAAGAGTAAGTGTTTGAAGAATATTTTAAGGAAAAATAGGTAAATATCGTTGAAGGATGTACAGAAATGTTCCAGGATCATAGCGGGTGTGTAATGCAAGAAAAGGAGGCGACGGTCAGGAGACAGTGAGCAACTGGCGGGGAGACGCTATGCCAGATCAGATAAATGCACTTTGTTTGGACTTTTTCATAGCATCTGCACATTGGCCTCCTTTACATAGCCGACATTGTACGGAGCGGTAGCCGATCGACTCGCAAAGGTCCTAGCTGCATAAACGACGGCAGGATGATACGAGAAAAATTCGTTGACCCGAGGTACTGACCGATTCAGCGACCCGGACTAGGTAAATGCTTGGATTTGAAACCTTCTTAGGCTTAAGATCAACACGCACGTGGTTCATTTCATCCTTTCCAATTTTGTTGACAGATTACGGTAACCACTGCGGCTAGACCACCCCGCCTGTTTATTGCGCCATGGGGAGAGTAGCAACACGAGCTCCTGTAAAAATGAGTAATGATGAGTCGCCTAAATCGATACCAGAAATTGTGACCAGTGCCGTCTCTCCCAGAGGAATGACAATGAGTCGGAGAGCAACAGTTTCCCACGAATCTGCCCCGGGTCGAAACCGTCGTATGGGGACAGCGCCAAACATGCACTTTTTGAGCGCTGTAACTCCTATTGTGAAATCCTTATCGGTTATTTTAGAAAGAGAAACAACTTGCGTACTTGTATATATTACATTTTATTAATAATAATAATAATAATGTCAAGCAATGTAAAAATTAGATTAGATGGGAATTGTCATGGCAAAATCTACAAAATCACGGGGTTTCTAAACACTGGTATGTTCTACAAGTTATTACAATACAGACGATTCTTCACTCGACTTTCTCTTTCTTTATAAACCGTCCCAAGGCGTCTCGAGGATGTTTCTGTAAATTGCAAAGTTGAAAGAGTACAGGTGTACCTACCTCCTTAACATGCGGCTTCTTTTTCTCCGGAAGGGTGGCTGCCTGAAATTCCAATAATAATTGGAAAAATCCTCGGTTTATTGCAGTTTTATAGAAGCCCAAGTTCTTACCTGCTGAGCTTGACGCTGCTGACCAGCAGGGTAAGGAACGACAGGGTCGGGCGCCTGAAAATTGACAAGAATTTAGACGTATCTGATAAATTAACCCTTTCCTCTCCGATTGGCTGGTAGGCTACGTACAGTTCTTTCATAAACTGAAACAAAAATTACTGTTTGCACGAAGATAAGGGCTGACTTCGTCTTTGCTGTATTTCAGGGCCAGCCAACGGATGACGACGGACATATCTAATATATTGAATTTTTTGACAGGAAACTAGGCTGAGAAAAAAAGAAAAAGCAGACCAGAGCCGTTTTTGACAGATCAATATGTTGATGAGAAACAGTGTAGGCGGTGCTTCCCCGTCTGATTCATCAAATCGTATGCCCTCTTCATCTGTACTAAAACCGAACATCCCCTACATAGAATATCTAATCGTTCACCTATCGGCATTCACACAGTCAGCTGGTAACATGACGCCTATCTGTCGGTCAACAGTTCATCTAAGAAGCCGCGGCTTCCGGCGATTAACACTCGGTCACTGTTTGGGGCCGAATGGCGGTAATCTGCCAATAGGCGTGTTCCGAGCCACCAAGGAGATGTATCACAAGATAATTTAGACATTACTATATTATTTACTTAACATTTATTCTCCTTTAAAATGACAGTTAGACATAATTTCCGGATTACAGTGTCCGGATTAAAAACTTGTCAAAACTCGGTAAAAGGAGCCAGTCAAAAAATATACAATTATTCATTTTACTTATGTTATTTTGTGAAAAAAACACGTGTTCCCGCCGACGCTACTGGGGGCGAACGTCATTTGGCTGGACCACTTGCGACGCGTTTTTCTCCTCAACCAGACATTTCAGTGAAAAACGGATTAGTGGGTTGTGACCAGCTCGTTTTTCTCTAAAAAATAAGGCCAACTTATATTTTAGCCCAAACTGTCCCTTTAATGGGTTGAAGAGAGAGAGAAAGAAATCGCCACAGAAAAACAACTGAGATGGTATAATTGTCTAGCATTTCATCGTAATAAAGAAACATCTACGTGTCCAATAAGAACTAAAGATGCGGACATCGTTCCCAATAAAAACCATCGATATTCTTTCCCACAAAGACAATAGTGATCCCGCTTTTTTGTCACGTGGTTTGAGATGACATTTTTCAACATAATTTTGGCCAGTCCTTTTCTGTCTGCCACCTTCTCGGTCCAGCGCTATTCGGTGACCTCAACCGCCGCCAAACATGCTGGCTCCCAGTCCACCGTAATCTTAATATTGACAGTTTGCCCAGAATATGTTGCTGACTAGCTAATCGTCCGATCAAATATGCTTATTTCCTACTCAACAGTACTGAAATTGATTAAAATTATGGAAATATCATGGCAATCTTCATCTAACAAGGTCTGGCTCACTGGCACTTGTCGAGGTGATAGTTTGGGCATGCAACGTGTCAAAGAGTGAGCCCCATCCACTCCATGTCCGTCGATATTCAAGCTTTTACATCAGAATTTTGTCATTGGACTGGACACACAGTAGGAAACAGATGGCACATCACCTGAACTGGAAATTTAAACAGATATTGTAGAGTTCTGATTCCCTACCAGCTGGTGACAGATTGCAGCATACAAATTTGGAAAATGTAACAAATCTAATATTTCATTATATGATATTATACATTTATTCAATTCGTCCAGAAATGATGATAATCCGGATTCCTTAAAGCTAACAGCGGCCGAAGACAATAGGGCGGAGTCAAAGGCGGAAGACGCGCGGCTTGATCCGACGGTCACACAGCGGTCAGTCGAGCATGAACTACTGGCAGCACCCGCAGAGCAGTTCTCCTTGTGCCTCGGCTTTTCTCTACCAGACACCATGGGCAGGTCAAGCTGGAGACAAGAACCAACTTGGAGGATGGTTCGTCAACGGTCGTCCGCTGCCCACTCCCATGAGACAGTTGATCGTCGATATGGCGCAGGTAAAATATAATATACTGTATCCAAAGTACAATTCTAGAGCGGCGTTCGGCCTTGTGACATCTCCAGGAGGTTGAAGATCAGCCACGGATGTGTTAGCAAGATTCTTGCAAGGTGTGTTTCAAGCAACCAAGAAACGATGTCTTTAGATACTCTGAAAATGGCACAATTTTACCAGGAGCAATTGGCGGTAGCAAGCCAAGAGTAACAACACCAAAGGTAACGAGATTAAGAACTGGAAATAGTTTTTTAGGTGGTCGACTATATCAGGCAGCTGAAACAGCTTGATCCTGGACTGTTCGCCTGGGAAATTCGGGATCGTTTAGTTCACGACGGAATTTGTGACAGGAACAACGTACCATCTGTCAGCAGCATTAGTAGGATTCTTCGCAACAAGTCTGAGCAGTCTTCACGTAAGCTTTACAGGATTTCTATCATTATTTTCTCGCCTTGTGGTTTCTTCTGTTCCCTCTCTTCTATTACCCAGAAGAATTTCAGCGACATACGGTAGCTATGCTAAGTGGCCACCAAGTCCTTTTTTGGCTCCAGGACTGCCGATTCCTCCACCCATCAACATGGGTAAGTCTTTCCACTCAGTTTGCCCTTATCCGGAATATAGATCCTTCCTCGCCTTTACTGATTCCAACTGACCCAGCACCCCCTGTTTATCCATCTGAAGTAGCATTCCCCTTCAACGCTACAACTCTTCAATAGAAAGTATCTCACCCAACCATTCAGTATTACAAGTATGATTAATATTTATGGGTTTCCAATGCAGCAAATGACACAATTTTTGATCTGATCTATGTTTTTTACATCTTTCTTAAGTTTTTGTCTTAAATAAAATTCATTTGGCAAGTTGGGTGGTAATTGCGCTCTATTTGTAGAGAACAGACTGATTACGGTAACCGAAAAGCTGCTTATCGAATATTTTTGAGCAGTTTCTTGAGCTGGCCTGATTCAGGGCTATTTATCAGGAAGGTTACAAAAGTTCCAAGGATTACGAATATGTCTAAAGTAAGAAATGTATTTGTAAATTCCCAAATCTTTTATGTGGCGGGGCTGGGTCCCACACCGATTGTGCACTAGTGCAGATAAACCGCGACATTTGCCGGAGGATTGTTGTGAGTATTTAAAATGTAACAAAATAATAGTCTTTTAGAGAATTTTCAGGTTTTTACTGTGCCTTATACAATTTTTATTGCGCATCAGCAATGGTTTTCTCATGAACAACATCGTGTACATATTCTGAACTGATACCAAGAAAAAAAGTGATTTTTGGGGTTAGAATTATTTATATCTGAGAAAAAAATCTCTACCTGGGAGTTTCATCGTATCAAACATCTACATCGGTTTAAGAAAAGCTCAGAAAACCAGAAGAACACCATGAACTGACCTCATTAAAGAGCACAAATTGAACAGTTTTCATGTGGCGCGTTGGCGTATAATAAGACCTTGTGAAAGAGTATTCGTCTGAATCGCCTTTGCACTACTCATTGAGGTCAATTCATCTTTTGGAGGATGACTTTTAGCTTCTATTTTACAGTGTGTAGGCGATTTACACCTACGCGACACATTTTGGAACACTATTCCCGTCTTCTCAGCTGCTATGGGAAACCCAACGGATCCCCATTTCCTGCTGGTTCCCACAGACGACCTTCCCCTGAAGACCTTTGGTCCTCTTTCCCATGAATTCGTTGTTCTCCGGTTCTGTATTTCTTTAAATGACATGGCCATCCCCGTGGGGGCTTCCGGGTAGACAACCTTTCCAGGTTTCTCATACTTTGTGCTCTTGACCGGATTTAAAGCCATACTAAGATTGTCTGGCTTCTGTGATTTCCGAATTTGCAGCTTGACATAGTTATTGCACGATTTCATATTCATGAATTTGAATTTCAAACCAGCTCAATGTAGGTAATCAGGAAGGTGCGTTGTCACGTTTGAGGTCAACATGTTTTATAAAATCGGTCATTTTTTACCTTCACGTCATATTTCTAAGGACAACACAAGTCCTTTAGGAGGGATATTTCCACCTGTGACGAACTTTGAATGGGCCGGTCTTTACTCAATTTAGTCGCTTCTTTAAAACATTTTGTTGTGGTCAGAAGTTCTCACAGCTATACGAACCTTGGGTTTAGCTGCGCCGCTAGCTACAATAATTTGTACTTGTTTTTTTGCCAATCTCTCCCATGTTACTGCGAATATTTTATTTTTAACCCGGCTGCACCTTGCGCAATTAATTTTCTAGTTCTCTTTTGTCAGATTTCTCTCACATCAACATCATCTAAGGGGCGGAGACGTTTCTCACAGCTCCTCCCTCCGATAAATTCTCTTATTCTCAGTAGGGTATTCTACCGCCTGATAATCCTCTTTATCCAGCAACAATGGGCCTGCTTCGATACCTCGTCGTCCTGGCTATGGTAGCTGTCGCATTTGCCAGATTTGGACAGGTATCAAAACACATTTTGGCATAAAATTGGTCGTTCCAGGACTCTTATGAGATCCGACCTCTTCCCTTTGGAGGAGATGCCAATCGCGATTTCTTCTTGCCTTTTTACATGCACAAGGTGGGCAACTCCAGTCGATTAAAGCATGAGATTGACTCTTTACAGACACCCAAATTATCCAATTGTTCAAAACGGTTTTCATTTCAGAAGTCATTCTCAGAGAAGATGAGATCGGTGAAGGGCCGTGTGGCAAACAACATGCTGCGGGATACTCTCTTCGGTTGATGACAAAAGATCTTCGTCTCTTAATAAATCGTGGTTGTTGTAATTGGTTGTTCCTCATTTGTTGCTGGCGAGGTGTTGACTTCGCTCACACGGGGTAGGATAATTTTTCTCTCCCCTCTTCTTGGAATACTTTCACATCCCGGATCAAAGGTGCCCGGCTACTGCTGGTGAACAGAATAATTATTGCGTAGTATTACGCTTATCTGAAATGTGAGAGAATTCCGGGGGAAGTAGTCTTGTAGAAAATGAACAACAGGAAGGGACTGCTCCATTATGAGACAAGGACAAGGAGACTTACTATAACCAATCAAAAGTCTATGTTTTCAGGACACGTATACTCAACTGCGCCCGTCTATTTGTTCAATCGATTTCAGGCTCCGGTGGGCTTCCGGAATCCAAATGTTAACGTTTTCCGTCCTTTCTATTCTATTCATTCTATTCAATAAATCACAGTTCTGCTTGTCCCGATATTGTAGTTCCTTATATTTTGTTTATATTACACCTGTTCATCTATAAAATAACATCATTCTCTATAATGAAAAGAGCCTGGAACTCTGGTGAAAAATATTTTCAGTAGTGCGATGTCAGGCAGGACAAATGGTGAATTGCTCAGAGTACCATCCATCCGTTTGGCACGTCCACTTGAATTGGATACCAGTCATCTTGTAGATGATTTCAATCGGGGATCTTTCATGGTATGTGATAAACTTTACCACGGGGATAAAAATGATATCACCTGGTTTACAAAAAAATTCGTGCATATTAAAATATCATGACCACGTGAGAGAAAAGGATTTGCAAGGTCAGATTATATTAATTTTACCGAGGAAGATAATCTCCTTAACATTAATTAGCTCGGAATCTTTTGATCAGAAAATGTATCTCGACACAAAATGATGATGAGTAAAGGGAAATGACGCGAGAACTGTTTGAATTGATTTGCCTTTCCTTGTATGGTGAGTGAGTCAGAGCTTATCACTCGGCATGGTCACATCAGGCAGCCATCTCGCTCCTCCGAGCACTGGTGGATCAATACAAGTCAATTATTATACAGCTATGCTAAATTTTATCATTTCAGGAGCATTCACCAGGTCTTAGTACTAAGATCAAGACACCTAAACGACATTACTCTCAGGATGACCCTCTTGAAAGGATGGCGACACCAATGTTCGACAAAGTATGACTTTATCCTTCATTTTCTATTTTGAATTTTTACAGTATGAAGTGAAGACGAGGAAAACAGGGCCTTCATCGGCCGCGACAGTGCTGGCGATGTCAGGGCTATTTGTTGTCGGCCTAATGTTGATGGCTAGCGGAATTATTGTGTTGATATTGGTACGTTTTGGATACGCATCCCCAGATATCCATTTGATCCAGAAAAGGGGACCTCTGGTCACCTGACTGACCCACAGAGGATTGTCGGCGACAGATATTCGGCAGCGATAACCGCTTGATTATTTATGCAGAGGGCGAGAAGTCAAGGCAGTCGAAAGCAAAATACTACTTTCGGATTGCTGATAATGGATGTTTTAGACAGAAACGAAGAGCGTTTCTACCGTTTCATAGCCACCTATAGCAAACCGTTTCATGCTTCTGAAACGCCAGACTTTTTTTCCCGCTCGAAAACATTATTTATGACAGTTGGATGGGAGACGAACACTCCGGAAGTATTGCAAAAGTCCCCCTTCATCCATCACCCACGGATTCTTTAGCTTTTTAGCAATCCATCACATGTTTTCTCGGCTCTTCATGCAGGTGTCACATTAAATTGACCCATGTCTACCCAAAAAAGGAGATTCAGTCCGATCCCTTCTGGGTCACTTCAGAGTTTCTGCGCTTTCTTTCTGGAAGCCGCTAAACGATTTAATATTGACCGTTCGGTATTTCAAAAACCCGCCAGTTGATTAGAGAAAGTCGCCCCCGACAGAAAGTTTTCATCGAGGTTTTACGAGTCGTCTCCTTTCGTTTTCTAGCGCAAAAAAAAGAACGGCTCTATTTCATTCAACAAGTGACTAAGGGGGAGACTGAAAAATTGGGTAGAAAGATCCCTGGATTTCTTTTACGGATCGAGACCCTAATCTAAAGATCCACACCGATAACTAGCAGGTGGGGGCAGGTGTTTGGGCAAGCCTCGTCTCACAATTTCTACCCGCACGCGTAAGAATATCCCCTTCTTATGGGCCTTTGTTTCGTTATCAAAGATTTGCCGGCAGATAACAGGTTCCAGATCTCGTGCAGGCGCACTTTCTTGATGCCGTATGCATAAGCGACTTAATATGGGGCTGTACGCAAAGATAAATATTGGAAAAAAAAACAGTGGAGAATATGAAATTCTTTCAGCAAACGGAAACAGCCTTCATCATTACTGGATGTCTCTTCCTTGGATTAGGATTCGCTATGCTGCTGGTCTGTGCAATTCTGCAAAGGAAGAATGTCGTCAAATTTGTGTTAGACCTCAACAGAGATCTCTATTTTTTAAACATGAACAAGAGCTACATGTGGAGACTTATGTTTGAGATGAGATCGGAACTCCCCCTATCACATGATTGATATCTTCCGGACAAGTGATCCTATTGTACTGGTATCCGATTCACTTCCATGTATTAAATCTTCCTTCCTTCAATTATTCTTGTTTCTTCTGGCTTGTCATAAATTGACAAATGAAAGATGATCTTTCACGGTAATTTTGAAGTCGAGCGTAAGAGACAACGGGTTCTTGTGTGAATTGTCTGGATTCTTCAATTGGGTTATTGAAATGCATGTGGAGATCAATGAATCCAGGGCGAATTCTTTTGGAAATCATGGAAATTTACGATATTCTGACAACATTGGATTCCCGAACCAAATGGCATTTGCACTACATTGGGTCATCCAAAGGTTCAAAAGTTCTGACAGACATGCAGCTACAGCAGACGATCTGCAGTTATGAATATGATATCCTGGGGAAAGGTAGCATGTCTCCAGTGCGTCTGACACCAAGCGAGCGGTCTTTGTTCATCTCAGGAGCTCTCCCTTCTCTCCCGTACGATATGCGGGCGACCTTTATCCATGTTGCAAGGGCGTTTCTGATCCAGGATGATAGTGCGCGGACAATCGGGGTGCCTCTATAAAAGGCGGGCGACGGAGCGCAAAGCCGCAGTTCGCCAAGATGGAGGACGGTAGGCTAAAAGCCTACAAATTTGTTGCCTATGCGGCCGTTTCTTTCTCCGTGGTCGCCGTCCTTTCTGTTGTCCTTACCCTCCCCATGGTTTACAACTATGTGAGCCATGTCCGCCGGCAGATGCAACATGAGATCTCCTTCTGCAAGGTCAGTCTATTTCATTTGCTTTCTTTAAGACAATTTTTACTTTAGGGATCTGCCAAGGACATCTTTGCAGAGGTTAACTACATGAAATCCCAGACTTCCATCCCTCGTAACCGTACAGCTCGTCAGGCTTACGGAGGACCCGAAGTTAACCCTGCTCCAAACCTTCAATGCGATGGTTGCTGCCTTCCTGGACCTCCTGGACCAGCTGGTAAGTTACATTTTTTTCCAACGAGGCTTCAATTCAATTCTCCATTCCATTCATCATTTTCTTTTTAGGTGCCCCTGGAAAACCAGGAAAGCCGGGACATCCCGGTGCCCCCGGTACTCCCGGAACTCCCGGAAAACCACCAGTTGCTCCCTGCGAGCCCACCACCCCTCCTCCATGCAAACCATGCCCACAGGGACCTCCCGGACCACCCGGACCCCCTGGAGCTCCTGGAGACCCGGGAGAGGCTGGTAAGTACATTGAAAAATGGACAACCTGAAGAAAATCTTTTTAGGTACCCCTGGAAGACCTGGATCTGATGCTGCCCCCGGAAGCGCTGGACCTCGTGGACCTCCCGGACCCGCCGGAGAGCCCGGAGTACCCGGACCTCCTGGAGAGCCCGGAAGCCCTGCTGTCAGGTAAATTGACCACAAATATCGCTGGAGTGAAATCATTTTTGCAGCGAGCCCCTCACTCCCGGAAGCCCTGGAGAGCAAGGAGACGCCGGACCGCCAGGACCTCCCGGACCCCCCGGAGCACCTGGTAACTTTTTTACATGTTTTTGAAAACAACCCGGCTTTTCAGGAAACGACGGACCTCCCGGCCCTGCTGGACCCAAGGGTAAGCGCTTAAAATTTATCAATATCATTTTTTCCCTTTTTTGGAATTTTTTCTTTTTTTTTAAATTCTTCTATAAACTTATCAATTTATAGGTGCTCCCGGCCCCGATGGACCGCCAGGAGTTGACGGTAGCACCGGCCCTGCTGGTGCACCCGGACCGGCAGGAAGCGCTGGAGAGAGAGGAATTTGCCCGAAATATTGTGCTATCGATGGAGGAGTCTTCTTCGAGGATGGAACCCGGCGATAAACGATATGCGGCATTTCGCACTGATCCCACTTTTAGCAATTACCTCGATTCGACCCTAATTTATTGTTCCCTAAATAATAAATTATTTGCATTCATCATTCCTTCCAAAGTTTGTCCATTTGACCAGAAAAAATGGATTCTTCGAGAACGGTTGTAAACGCAGTCTCGCCGCATCTCCGATAGACGTAAGAAAGGGAATCGCCGACCAGAATGAATGTCGGATCGGATCTCGAGGTATCTCCCCTCGCGTTCCTCCGTCAAACACAGTTCAGTTTTCCGGTAGGTGTCAGTTTTCGGAACCACTAAAAAGGTCACAAACGAGAAGGAACGGATCGGTTGAAAACGAAAAGAAATTTTTGGAAAAAGGGTATTTAGAAAATTAAGAAAGCAAGAGAAAAGAAATAAAAATTAATAAAAACTCTCTGAGAATAAGATGTATGTGGCAAAATGCTGTTTCGGCTCTAAACTACTTACAGCATTATGCTAGTGTCGTGGCGAGCCAGTTAGTTTAAAAAGAAAAATAAATGTTTCTGATAGATTCATCAGAGTAGAAACACGACACCGTCTTGTGAGAGGAAGTTTGGATGATAGTATAACAGTTCCTTATGAAAGAGCTGCAATTTGGTGCCTTAGATCTTGAAATTGGCTCTTCGCCTACAGTGTTCTACAGTCTTTTCTAATATTTTCCTTCTATATTTGCAGATTTTCGAGTTTTATTGCTTAATAAAAAATTTTGATATAAAAACAAGAATTTACAACGAGGGATCAAGAATCCTTTTGTTTTTAGAAGTTTGGCCATTGAGATCAAAGTCATCGCTCCTCGCGCTGTTTACGCTGTTCTGCAGAGAGCAGCGTAATATTTTCGCTTTGCTTTTGAATTTCCCACTTTGATAAAAGCTTCGCTTGCGTCACTTTCCAACTTTATTTTGACATTTATGGTTGAAAGCATCCGCTATTTACCTTCCAATTTTAGTTGCTTTAAAAATTTGTTTAGAAAAGCTGTCGTTATCGGATTGGAAATTCTTTCAATCCATAAGTTTTATGTCTAAATTATCGGTCGAAACAGTCACATCTTTCCTTTAATTTTATCCAATTGCTTCTAATGTAAAAATCCTGTATATGAGCATTTTCAGATGTCCGAAGCGTCTTCCACACTTTTCGGACTGAATAAAAACGTCGTTGTAGCTGCAGGCCTTGCTGGGGCAGCCTTTGTCGGGTATTGCATTTACTTCGACCACAAGAGACGGAGCGCCCCGGACTACAAGGAAAAACTTAGACAGAGTAAGTATATTCCCATTTTTTTGCATCATAATTTCAGAACGCCGTGCCCAAAATGGAGGAGGCGGCCTAGGAGGAGTAGCTGGAGGTGTGCCTTCTCCTTCTGATCCTGCTGGTATGCAAGCTTTCTTCCTTCAGGAAGTTCAACTTGGAGAGGAACTTATGGCTCAAGGTGATTAATTATTTTTATCTTATTTTTTATTTAACTGCGTGGGAATGTAGACAGGGAAAAAACTGGCTGTGCCCATATGAAACCATCCCGAAAGCAAAATTAAGTCTATGAATTAATTCGCTGATATCTTAAAAGGCGATTATCGATTGCTAAAACTAAGTCGCGGATTTCAGGGAGTCAATCAATAATCAACGCTTTTCTTTAAAAGCTGCCTGATGCATGCAGTGCACATTATTATATGGCATTCCGCTGACAAAACTTGTTATAAATAGTCTGCCGGTACAATTTGATGCCTTATGGCCATTGCATTGTATTTAATTTTGATTTTGGAATCAGAAATATACGAAAAAATGCGGATTACACAATAAACACGAAAGATTATTTTTTATTTTTTTAGGAAATATCGAAGAAGGAGCCGAGCACATCGCTAATGCCGTCGTATTGTGCGGTCAAAGTCAGCAGCTTCTGTCCATCTTCCAGCAGACTCTGCCTCCTGAGCAATTCGCCGCAGTCGTCAGCAAACTGCCAACTACTCGCGAGGTTGGATCGGCTACTGTACGTTTTTTCAGTTTATAATTTAGCGTTTGTCTAATATCTTTGGAGCCACTGCTGTCGGAGGCGGAGAAGATCCATTCTCCTCCGAGAGTTCTATTGAACTTATCGATAATGCCGGAACTCAGGTAATCTAAAATGAAATAACTACTGTGCAGTGGTAACAATAACATTTATATTTATATTTGCACCTTTTTTCGATATGTTGCTAATAATTTGAATCAGTAATCAGATTGCGGTGCTTACTTGCTCGATAAATACAATTTCAGGTCCAGGAACTGATGGATGATGAACTCGAGTAAAATGGAGACGATGTCCTTGTTGCCTTCTTTTTAATTGTTATACTTTTTGGTTCGTATATTCGCGTAGGTGTGAT
Source organism: Oscheius sp. DF5033 (assembly GCA_964036215.1). Classification (NCBI taxonomy): domain Eukaryota; kingdom Metazoa; phylum Nematoda; class Chromadorea; order Rhabditida; family Rhabditidae; genus Oscheius; species Oscheius sp. DF5033. Next base: position 7,184,794 of record OZ038413.1, read on the forward strand.
GATATCTAACTTGATCTTTTATCGATTAGACATTGTTTAGGACTTGTTGTTAGTTGTTGCGAACGGCTCCAATGAATTCCATTGCATTTCATTATGTTTTAAAAGAGGGCTGGGGGTACTTGACCATATCCGGATGTTTTTCTGCGTGTCAAATATTTAAATATCAGCGAATCTCAAGGTTTTTTAGAATCTAAGCCAGAATTTTGCTCACAATATGCCGCCCAACCGGTTCAGATGAAAGATTTTTATTTTGCTTTGAGCCTGACACTGTATTCATCACAATAGAAATTTTCAACCTAAAAAAATCTCACAAAATATAAAAATAATAATAATATATCATATAAATAATGACCGGAAATGAGACTAGATCATGTATTGCATAATACTGCACTGGGAAGGATATGTAGACAGGGGCAGAAGTAGTCGAAGATGTGGGCCCATCTGGCCAGAGAAAGACGTTTCTACTAATGGCGCTTTTCAAGTGAAATGTATTGGCTGTGTTGAATGAAAGGCAATCAGCCCTGGAATTGATTTCTCCTATATAACTATTGGTCAATATCGGCCATCTGCTCATCCGGATGGATCTGCTTGCAATATTGAAACAATATCTTCTGATAATACTCCCTGGGAGTAAGTGTCCTAGCAGTGGAACATCTGGAAAAGCCATTGTACGATTGCTAGCCCAGATACAAACCTGCTAGTATTGAGATCCAGACTTTCCATACTGGCAAGTACCCTGTCGGAGGCAAAGGATAATGTCCTCGGATGCTCGATCCACTGAAAACCCCATCAAAAATGTAAATTTGCAACTGACCTTGAAGTAGTAGATGTCCGGAGGAACGAAGGGTCTACCACCGACCCAATTGAGGTCCGGTTGACGGCCATTTATTAGACAGTCAAGCAGATATTCCTGTACAGATTGTATACATGGCTAATAGGCCGCTCACCTCAGGTAATTGAGCCAATTTATTGAGCTGTTCAGGGGTAAGGCCATAATTCTTTTGAAGAAAGGCAACGTACCCAAAAACTTCTCCTAAGTGAACTACCTAAAACAATTCCAATACATGGTAACTGTATAAAACTTACTTTTCCTCCTATTGTCATAAATGACCTGCCTAAGCTACGACCATAAAAATGAATATCCCTAATATACTCTGATCCGACGAGATCTAGAATATTAGCTGTTTTGCAGCGGCAAAGTACCACGTACCGATACACATAGTGGTGATGATCAAGCCAAATATGATGTATGTTAGAGTGGCCGGAAAGAAGTCCACATTCAACGGCACAATATCTCCAAAACCTGGAAAAGGACCAATTCACAACATTTTTAACACCGACCTATAGTGGTAACAGTTACAAAACAGAAATAGAAGGCGTCGAAAAAATTCCACGACTCCCAGTAACGAATAAAATAAGCTCCACCCGCAACGTATCCTAAATTTTATTTGACAGTATATTATATTCCCTTACCCAGCATTATGAACAAGATAAAAACGACGGAAACCCTTCTCTCATGATGAGGCGGCTGTTCGATTTCCACCTCTTCCGCATGAGCACGATCATCGCTAGCGGCGCCGTTCTCGCTGTTCTGAGTGTGGATCTCTGAGATATCTGAAACTTCTGATGAACATTTGAATGGTCTAGTGTACCTTCGAATGTGCCGGCATCCGAAACATTGTCTTTCTGTTGCCGCCTCATTCGTTTCTTGCTCTGTATCAAGCGCTGCTGCCTTTGGAGGAGCTCAATCGTTGGCATGACTGTTTTCCTCGGTTTCAATCGAAAGCGACAACAGACACATTTTATACACTTCCAACACTGAGCGTAGCAGGCATCCATTACTTTCCTATAGGTGTTGTGAACCCAGATAATTCCGCCTGTAGAAAAGTCTATCTAAGCAAAATGACGATAATACCTGAGAGGAATCTGCCCATGTCAGCGATGGTAACAAGGATGAGAGGTATACCAAAGAGGGCATAAAAAATAATGGCGATACGTCCAGCATTTGTTCGTGGGACAATGTGACCGTACCCTGAAAAATTTTGCATTTTTCGCCGTTTTTGGCCATTTTCAAGTCTCCCACCCCCATTGAATGGGCCAAGTTCTTTAACGCAACAAGAAAAGTTGTGTCGAGAATCGTCTCAGCGTCATATCTTGGTCCTAATGTCAATTCGATGAACGTTTGATGCGCTTTCCATATGGACGACGACTCCCGGGAGACCCCACAGGGCAATCGAGGAGACGCAGACAAACGTGCCGACGCGTCAAGACAAACGACAGCTAGCGCGACTTTTTGTTTAGTTGTTGTGACTAGGAGATGTTGTTTTGGCGTGTGGGAGGGGGTCAAGGTGTAGATTAGGCGGCACGTGGGTCAATTGCACTCACCGATAGTTGTTATAGCTGTCCAAGAAAAGAAGATACTGCTACCAAATGACCATTTGAAGGGACCCGTTCCTGTAAATTGTAATATTATCAATCATTAAAGTGTCTTCACTAAAAAACAATTCATATCTACAAAACCATTGTAAAATCTTTGTATATTGAAAAAAAAAACTGTCAAAAAACACAGAATATGTGGGGAAATGATGAGAAAAGAAGACAAAAATGTTCTGACAAGGGCGGGATTCGAACCCGCGCCTTCGGAGAGACTGCGACCTGAGCGCGAAAAGAAACGCTTCTACTATTTGGTAGAGAAGTTTCTTCGCCGATTGAGAGAAATCTCTACAATGTTGTAGAGATTGGTCGGGAAAATTGGGCTTCTCTACCAAATGATAGAACCACTGGGACCTATTCCAAGAAAGTATAAAGAAGTAACACCAGCATAGAAAAACCTCAACAAAATCAGACCTTTCGGCCATCTTGCCATGTTTGCCACTTTGTTTCGGGCTATACCCTAATGCTCGATTGGCAGAAAGGTGCTCGCTGGTTATTGGCGGGATAGCTACGGGATTTTGAATAAAAACAAATTCTGACCTGTGATCACATCCTCTGGAGTCATGTAATTTCTTGTATAATCTATGAAAACGTCACGAATTATAGAGTCCATTCTGAATAGTTTTTTTTGCTAAAATTTATTAAAGAAATCCTACCCAGCATGGGCTGTATTTTCCCAAATTGAAAAAGCTGTTCCATTCCCGTGCATGACCCATAATTCGTCTAAATAATTCAATTATCCGCCGCTCATCGCTGCTCAAATACCTATTATGCTCTTTTTAAGGGCTCCAACACGATGCGCCGTCTCATTTCTTAGCTGTTCTTCGAAGGGTTTTTCATACTAAAAAAATATTAATAAAAATAGAACAAATATCTCACATGATAGAATATAGCGGCTCCTAATAATGTATAGGCTGCTGAAAGGATGACAAGACCTACGTGCGGAAGAGCTATCCGAAGATTCTGAAAAAGAGTTTTTATATTAAAAAATGAACAATATAAACGACCTCTATACCGCTATGATTATGGAAATGCCACATTCGTGACTGCGGATCAAAATCAAAGCGACTCAAAAGGCGCCGTTGAAGCATCACTAAGGTTCAAGGGATCTACTTCATTACAATAGTCCGGAAATTCTGCGCCGCCTCTATTTTTCATCTCGGCTACTCATCAGACCCTTTCCTGTTGCTAATGGAACAAGTACATCAACGCACAAGGCGTCATTTGTATCGCCTCAAGACAAAAACATAGCTCTCTATAATTTCGGCATCTCTTATTCCTTCCTCTTTTACACTACAATAATATCCGACTTTTGTGGAACCCAGTCCTTTTTGGCTTATATTACTCCTATTTTTAAGTTAACAGCACTTAATTTGGAAACAAAACATTGCCATAGGATGTTACTCGTGGGTAAACAAAAGATGGTCTTATCTCACTAAATGGACCGAATTACTGCAGATCTTTTTTTCGTACCGATTTAAACAAAGCAGGACCTCAGGTCAGTTAATTTTTTTTATAGAGATTATTATTTTTGATGTGTCCATGAGAAAATTCCATAGCAAGGTCGTATTTCTTTAACGAAAATTATTGCATGCTAACAAATCAGCGCCAAAATCTTCAGATGTGCTTAGCGGTGCTGACGCGTCTGCGTGACAAGGTGTCATGGGCGTCGCGAGGTCAGCCAAGTCGCCATTATCCCAGGGGACCATCACTCAGCAACACCCCAAACCACGACGACCCACATCGATCAGACAGACAGGAATACTCCTCTCTACAGGACCTACTCCACCTTAGTAAAGAAATAGGCGAAAAAATTAATATAAAAGAAGGACTTACGCGCTTCCATCGTCCTTTTCGTTTATTGCGTTCTTCTTCCAGCTCACCGTCTTCAACATTCTCCAGCCCATCTCCCTCCGCCTGGTCGGCTAGCTGGTTCAGCCGCTCCGCACTAAAACAATGATCTCCGTGGAAATATAAGACATTTGACTCTCTTTTTCGGGGGGTGCAATTCGTTTGACAATTTTTTTTCAAAATCTATTCCTTTCTGAAAAGCTTTAGACAATTACTTTTGAACGGAACTCAGTCTTTTTGTCTGGAGGGGAAGGTCTAGAAAGGAACGGAAGTTTACATTTTTGGTCTCTATCCTACTATTGAAGAGGGTTCCCCCACGAAAACTACTACCAACTTGGCTATGCAAAAAGAAAAAAAAAACCCTTTAAAGCAGATTGGAACTCTAGTACTCCCAGGCTTACGAACTCTGTTGAAAGCTACATGAGTAAACAACACTTCTGAGATCCTTCCACCCCAGCAAACTATTCATAACAAGACTATTTTCAAAGAGATTCCTATCCGGAGCGCGTCTGGCCGAAGAATTAGATTTAGGCGCTTATACGGGCGTGGAAAGTGTTCGCCCGGAGAAGAGGAAAAGGGAGCAATGGCGTCGAGGATTACTCTGATTATCCTAGAATACTTCTAACCCTTTCGACCACATTATTATTTATTACCGTGGCTTTTGAACGATGTTACATCGACCACCCCTCTCAGAAAATCTTGCCGAGCCACCTGTCACCAAGAGAAGAGCATTTTGTCGTAGTCGTTTTAAGAAGTATGCTAATGGTCGTTTTGGAGAAGAATATTGTTTTGGGAACATGTGGTCTAACAGGGAAGTGACTACTAGAAGTTAGGGCTATTCATCTTCTTTGACTAGAGCTCAGGGATAGTCACAAAAAACTTCTTTTTCATCTCTCCCATCTCGCACCTTCCTCCTCTACGCCATTTTGATTGTCTTTCCAATTTAGAAAATCGCAGGATATTCCAGTCAGCCGAGGGGAGCAATACTAGAATCCACACTCTTTTCTGGACCTTTGAGATTTTCCCTACGTCATTGAAAAGTATGGCGGAAGATCATAATTTGGGTCGAAAATTACTAGAAGAAAAATATTATTCCTGATGATATTTTTTTGCCTCGTTAACGTCTTGCGCACTGGGGGTCTTCTTCTTCTCCACTCTCTACTCTCCGCAACTTGTCAAGGTCAGAGGATGATCCCCTGGGGCTCTGAGATCGACCCGGGCTGCGAGATTAATTCGCCTACCCATTACACCTATCATAACTGCTCGTCCTAATGGTCATAAAGGCGTGATATAACAGTTGACAGCTGATCCCATGGTTTTATGGCTGCTCCGGCGTTCGAATCGAATTGGCATGTTCACCCGGTAAAAAGAGGATTCTCCAGAAATTTTAAGGACGGCTTTAAAGAAGAAAGAGAAGAAAGCGCAGCTTACTTATGAGCAAGGCGTTCGGAAAAGATTGAAGACATCCGACCCTGTAGGTTGATGGCCATTTTGGTCCCTTGAATCAAACCCCCAATAGCCGAATAATTATTAGAATGTAAACGGGAGTAGTTAGCAAATTTATGGTGGAACGGCTAGTCAGCCGTAAGGTAGACAGGGCGAAAATTACTCGTAATGGGTGTGGTGAAGAGCAAGAGAGGAGAGAGGATAAACGATGCTCACAAAAACGAATGCTACGGCCAATAAATAATGCAAACTGCTTGAGGAGGAAAGGAACGGTTGTTGAATTTTTGTAAAAAGAGGAATGAAGAAAACATCTCTCTACCTGAGCTCGACAATTTCACGCAAGTTATGCAATGACGGTGGTGATGAGGGCGGGCCAAGGGAGACCGACGACGGCCGGTGGCCCATATACAGGGGATTCAGCATCTCCTCCTACGTGATCATCTACGGGGCTTTCTCTCTCACGCAAGAAACGGCAACGCCTGCGGCTGCGTCGGTCAAGGGGCGTGTCTACGTCCCCCAGGGGCGGCGTGTTAGCGCCCGACCCTCCAGTGCCAAGTATCAACCCCAGTCGAAATCACGGATAATGAAGAGTCCAAACCACCCCTTTCCATTCAATTTCATCGGGGGAGGGAATTTTCACCACTTTCTCTCCTTCTACCAAGAAGAAAGTGTCATAGCCAGATCTCTTTGCAATTATATCGGAGATGCCTAAAGAGACACACACAATGGGGCCAACACCATTCAGCATATAATTTGTGCCGGAAATGCCCTTAGACAGATGGCTCTGGTGGAAAGTCAGAGATTTCCATTTAGATAGCCGTAAATATGACAAAACAATCGACTTTAGGGTCTGAGAGGTCAAGAATCTGACACTCTAAGAGCCAAAAACGTTTTGGAAGGGGGGTTATTTTTAGCCGGCTGGAAGAGGTCTGAGCATAGCAAAGAACAAAGGACGGGAATCAACAGGTGGGATAGCAAAAAATGATGGTAATACTTTCAGCCAGGGGGAATAAACAGAGGTGGAAAATGAACACCGCTGCGTTACAGTGATTAGGTGCGGTAGCTAACGTTCGCCAATGATCTTATAATTTTTTTGGGTATCCCTAAAGGCTTCTGAATAAATGAACGATTGCATGTAAGAGGGAAATCGGCTGTAGACGCCAATAAACAAGTTTTCAGATCATCGGTGTTCGTCTCAAACTTTAGAAAGGCATGAGCACTTTAGTGATAATGACTCTTTTCAAGAAGACCCTATTTTCTCAAACATATTGTTGGATTTGAATCAACTGAATGTCTCCTGTTATTTCCCTGTTCGCGCAATATGAGATCGCCGGAAGAGCATATTGCTTCTTTGGCGGCTTTAGTGCCGAGAGAACTAAGAATGGGGTGGCCAGATGGTCAAGTAAGGGGAGAAAAGGAAGCAACTGAACTTGATCTTCCACTCGAGTAGCTCCTGTCGCAATGCGGCAATCGAGGATTCACTTGTCTCAGGAATAGGCTTCAGCTGAGGAGCAAAGGAACGTGCTGGGTGAGCCATGGAGCACGTACAAGCTGTGTTTATTCCAGGTGGCAGCAGCGGAGAGGCTGCCACGCACACCATCACGTTAGACTTTGTGATATTTTCGGCAGAGCAACGAATGAAGCATGACGGAGAGATTCGTTTGACTCTCGTGGGTAGGTAGTAAAAGGATTCGGATTGATCGGTGATTCTATTTGTTGCCTTAATTAGGTTGATTTTCTTCGTCGTGAGAAAGAAGCCCATGCAACGAAGTAAAAACAAAGAGCGAGTGTGTGAGAAGCCTGGGAACTGCATATGACAGCCTATTTATGCGGGAAAAAAACTTGCCGAACGCCTTTCAACCTTTAAACCTTTCTATGAACGGAAGACGCGGGTAAAAGACTACGGTATAATGTTATAAATAAAAATTGGTCTGACCTGCGACGAGAGAAGAACATATCCTCCTAGGTGTCCCTAGACATGCTAAGAATGTCTTCCATTTGCTTAGCAACGCAGCTGTTCTAGGTGTGAAGGAAACAAAAGCACATAAAAGATTTCCATAATCCCCTCAAACTGCCTGCAAAACACGGGAGCTGATAATTGAACCGCTGGATTAGATTGTCAACTGTATCAAGAGATCAAAACAGGCCAGTTGGTTCCAGTCTTTACAATATTTCAAGCGGAAGGGTCATTACCCTTCTCTATCCAATGCTACATTGGGCTTCCTGGTAATTGGTGAGTGCACTTTCACGGCAGATGACCTGCATGCGTTAGTAGATTCAGGTAGCCGTTGGCTTGAATCAATTGATTTACATTAAGGAATCCGGAGTGTCAAGTGGTAAAACAAAATTTTAAAGATAAAGCATACTGAAAGGATTAATTGAAACGAATTACAGTCCAAAATTGCGGCCACAGTAGATCAAATAATAGAAGAAACCTAGCCTGCAGCTATTGATAATGATTACAGAAGTGGATGTAAAAATAAATAACAGATGTACAGGTGAATTAAGTGAGCAAAAATACGTGTAAATTACGGATAAATAGACTAACATATGTGGATAGAGTCGAGGTCTTGGAGTCGGCATAGACTTTCGCAAAAGAACAATTGTATTCAGTGACAAATTGATTTACCGCGTATGATTTACCCCCCATTCGTGACGGAAGAAATTACAAGTTCCCATAGCAATGAGCATCGAACCATGTCGTTATGTTACTATTTTCTGCAGCCATAATCAGCTGGCCGTAATCTTTTCTGGGGTAGTTACAATTGGCGTTTCACGGGTCGTGGTGGTTATGTTATGTGTCTGCTCAGAGAGCATACGATTTTAATAAACTTTTGAGAGTTCCGGATCCTTTGGGTAGACACAGTTTTTGGGATATTCTTTTACCCCGGGTGAACGCCTATTTTTCTCCGAAAATGATATTATCCTAATGGGATGATGGCCAGACGGAAGACGCTCGTCAAAGGTTCAACTTTATAAAACAAAAAGGGAACACATTACCTGTATCGTTCAATCCGTGGTACTTTGCTATCGCCTCCATTTGCTGTATTCCTAAAGTGTAGAGAATTTTTTAATGATTTAAATGGATTTTGAAGAAGTGCGCAGCCGCTTGAGGGAAAAACTACTGAATTCATAACTGGATGCATTTATAAAATAGGCCCCCGGTATTGATAGAGAATACCTACCGATATATTTGAGCGGTGAACTTGACTCTAGCGAACATTAATCATCTGGAGACTGAAACTCTTTCGTTACTTCAGCAAAGAGAGACGGGTCAGCAGGCGGGCGCGAACGTAGACCACCTTTGCAATAGTTGTTATGGGGAGGTAGGTGAATCATTTATAACATAGATGACAAAAAGGGAAAAGGAATTGTTGGAAAATAAACAATCTGGATATTTTATCAGCATTATGTATTGCGGAATCTGAGCTGGTGGCGCATCACATTTTTTTTAAAAAAACGGCGAAAATCTCAGCTGTGCAATGCGACATTCTATCCATACCACGAATTTCTATTCCTTTTTTTAAGAAAAATAGAAAAATCGAATTATTTTAAAATTACAATTTTCTGTCGCATCGATAACGTGAGTTTGCGTAATTAAATGAAAGGCTACAATTTTTAAGAGCACCGGAATTGGTACAAGAGCCCATCTTTAACAAGATTCTGTCGAGGAATATGCCGCACATTTTTTGGTGTACAATAAACAGACCCATAAAAATTATTTAATGCTATTTTTGCAATCTTCAAAGACATATTTCTGCAGCCAACAATATAGAGAGACTAATTTAGAAAGGAGTCAAATGAGACAAACTTCTTGTGAGAGTCAAATTTCATTCTCAATTGAATAATTAATAAGAGAATAGGTAGCAAAAAAATGAAAAAACGGCAAACTGGCCCCCAGGCGGGAAGAGCTCATGTGAAGCGCCTAATCAGTAGCCATAACCGCATTTTGGACGTCTGCCGTCTTCGTGAGATGATCCGCCCTTGAAAAGATTCGCTGAAGAAACGCACCGACTACACATTAATTTTCAATGGATCCTCTCTCTTTCTGTCTATCTCGCTTGCGGGGAGGTCTGCCACCCATTTTCTTGCAATTTCTAAGTACGTGGTGTGTGTGTGAGTGTAGTTACAATAGTTATGAATAGTAGAAAAGAAAAGATGCTACGTCGTTGTCCAGTATGTTCCTCCTCCTTCCCTCCCCGTCCTGCCCCCGTGTTTCATATCGGTTGTTCGAATTGAGCGAATAATTTATCCGCTTGCATTCAATGCCACACCCAACAGACAAAGGCAAGGTGCTCAGTCCAGTCTCATAATAATCGTACTAGTAAATACTCGTGTATATTTACAAAAATTTGTACGAATTGCACCCCCACTGGAATTAAAACGAAAAACGAGGACCTACCTGGCTCCTTGTGCTCCTGATCGTGCCGTATATAGGGAACCGTCTTTTACAGAATAGACAGAGTCGTTTGAATTATAACTTTGTGGCAGTGGCCTGAAAAGATAATTAGTTTTAAAGACGTAAGGAGAACTTCGGCTTTTTGCGCAACCCCACCTTACACTTTATTTTAATCCCACTTATTGACCACTGGGTTTAAACTTATATACAAAATTGGTTTTGGATGTCCGTTAAATTGCTGCAGTTTGTTACAGCATCGTTAAAATGCGAATCATAATGGCTGAGCTCTTTAACGATAATTAAAGAAGGTGAAGAGAGGCAATTTGTGGAAACCAAGAAAGCCGTTGAAATTTCCTTGAAATTGAACAAAACGTACGGTAGAGGCGGGACAATAGCAGTAAAAATAGCCAACACCATAGGCTAAAGCCGATTTTTGAGATCCATTCCAGCTATTTTCTACCCAATTTGGAGGGAAAACTATCCTATATTTTATAAGCTCAATGATGCGAAAAAGTAACGGCCCAGTTATATAATTTATAAATTAAAAAGGACAGATACAAGACCTACCTGAACAGATACCGATTGGCAAATGCATTGGAAAACATTCAGTACCACAAGTGGACGTTTTGTTCCCAGTTAGAAATTATTATTAGGAGAGCACAAAACAAGTTATAAGCTCTATCCCTATGGTGGAATGAAAAACATCAAGCCACAGGACAATATATCGCCATTCCCATAAAGATTTTGTTGAAGTCCGAAAAATAATTAACGTTGCACGAAAGAAGTTGATCTTGCGTAGAAGAATAAGGCACAGAAAAAAAGTGAGCAAGTGTGGGGCCCGTTGCGGGATTTAAGCAGGTCTCGGACGGCTTACTCGGGTTAAACCCATGCCTCAATTCTCCTTGAACAATCTACCTGGGGAGAGAGAATGAATAGAGCCCAAATTTTTGGTCAATTGCATCCCGGCTCCTTCTCTTTGGTCTCCTATCTCTAATTGCTCTCACAAATACTTACGGAGGTACAGGTGGTATATAGGTGCCGATGTATTGGTGCACATTGGAGCCACGCAGGCCGTTGTGCATTGAGAGACGGGCCGACCTGATCATTATCTAAAATCAACTGATTTCTTTAAATACATTAGCTTCTCACTTTTACTATTTATTCTACCCTGGAGACGTCGAGGTCTTGCACATCTGAAGGAGCCGATTATTCTATTTAAAGAAGATAAAAACACAGAAATAGAAAATATAGTCAATGTTTTCTCTTGAGGACCTCGGGAGGATATATGATTCCCGTGGGTTAAGTATAATCCAAACAAAGCATGGCTTCAAATTTTCCCACACTTCAATATGCAAATTGGAAGGAAATCCTTATAAAAGAGGGATATTGTCAGGTAGAGCAGGTAGGCTTAATAGATTAGATAGATAATACCGAAGGAGTCCGAGGCTATCACATTCTGCTAATAAAATTATAAAGTAAAGAAGTCAAGGGATTGAAGAGCGAACGAGTGCTCTCAATTCCATATTGGGGGTTGTTTTCGGTAGCCCCCTGGGGTTATCCAAAAAATTGAACCCCTCAAATAATCTCGGTGAATCGCAGTTTACTGATGGCTTATCGTCATCAAATATTAGGAACGCCTAGAACGAGGTGGATACTTGGTACTCAAGAAAATATGATAGAGAAAGTAGAAATGGAATGGAATAGTTTTAAAAGAGAATTCTGCAAGACGAACAGACAGAGCTCATCCATTTTTGGGATGACAGCATGCCGCCTCTTAGAAAACAATCAGGCAAGACCAACATCGTTTTTTATTCGTAGTCTGTTGCCAGTTGGTTGAACTCACTTAAAAAAGCGTTCCCGCTACTAGGTAGTGTCAGGCTGGGGCCAGCTGACGCGAAGAGAATCGCCCTTCGTTAACAGGTAGAAGCACTATGGATACCCGTCAGAAATAGGCGCACGTTGTATATTTCATCGCTAAGGGTGACTGGTGGATAAAGGAAGGTCACAAAAAATTGGTTTGCAAGATACTAATGCCTTCTCGCTTCTTGGTGTTCACGGGGGACGCAATTTGATATGCTCAAATGCACAAAGGTAGCACCAGAATAAAAAAAGACTGGAATCGTCGTGACCCTATTTTACATGTATAGACAACAATGTATGGAGAAATGTATGGGGAGACGACGCTTTTCATAGACCACACACAAAGTCAAAAGAGTAGCATTTAACTCAATGAACGGCTCCAAACTCTTTGGGACTAAGTGCCCTCAAAATGGCCCCTCGGGTCGCAATCAGAGCCTCACCGGGCAGTCGAAAAACGACCGCCTTGTCTATTTAATGCGACCGATGTTATAGAGGGAACATCCGATGTCCATCCATGGTCACTCGGGGAGATAATAAGGAAAAAAAAAGGATTTTTTCAGGGGTCAAAAGTTTAGAGTCTGGTAGAAGGATTCCGATGAGGAACAAAAAAGCTCAATGCAAATAATGGTATCAAATTTTGCAGGTCACTCACCGGGAACTTGAGTAAGTTTGCTTGGAAATAAAATGTGACCGTGACAAAAAGTGCTAGTAATTATTTAAAAAGGAAAATGGAGAAGATTCAGAAAAAAAGTCACGTAGATCAACTGGAGATTGTGTTGGCTTTGAGAGACCTCCATATGAATAGGCTTGCTGTTGCTTGTTGCTGAATACGGAACGATGACCCCATCTGACATATATGCAAATTCAAATCCCTAAATCCATAAGGGAACGGCTCTAGCAAGTCATCTCTTTTATCTTACTGTATGTCGTCATTCCCCTATGCGGTCATAAATCTTGGAATGTCTATTACATTAGAGGGATTAAAACCTCTTAAAAGAGTCGGAACATGTGTCACGATGATGTCGCGAGCTTCGTTCGCCATGGCAATTAGGGGTTGCGGCGGTTTCAGTAGAGGTGTCGGTCGACAACGCGTATCGCAGAATCGCATCTTGAATGATGTCCCAATAGAGAAAGCGATATGGATTCGAGTTAGCTCGACGGAAACAGAATCCTTGTTACATGGTGTTCAGAGAATTATCGCCTTTGGTTTTTTGTTTTAATTGTCTAGAATGGCGGATTTCCCAAGGATATAGGAGCCCTTGGGTCTGGCCTGGTTTTGAGGTCCCTATTCTTTAAAGAAAGTTGATCATGTTGCCAAGGTAAGATATTCTCGACTAGTATTTTAAAAATATTTAAGATAACAATAACTTCTCAATATTGCTGTTTACATGCATCCCGAGAAAACCCACGGAATACAATTTACATGTCTGTTGTCATATAAAAGTGTCCAACTGAGACAATGAAGTATGGACCTCGTTTCGGGCAGGGATGAGGAAGTGGTAAAGGATGTAGAGAGAGGTACGAGACATGTGTTGAAATAGTAGTAAACTAATGGGCCCAAAATCTCGGGCATCTTAAAAAACTTCAGGATATTGTTTTGGCCAAATACTTTGAATTCGGGGGAGAGAGAAACTTTGGAATAAGTCAGAGCCATTTATACGTATGCTCTTTTATAATTCTGGCGCATTGTGACGACGACAATGGACAAGGAAACATGACGGAGCAGGCTGGCGCCAGTATGGAGCACAGCCGGATTTTTATTCTGACTGGACGATGTGTAGTGAATCGGTTCGGTCATATTGGCAAAGTACATGTGAGGGTGCAAAGGTGGCGCACAATGGCAGCCCGCAGGTAATTGTTGGCTTGGTGGATGCCGAAACAGCGGACTGCTCCTGGGAGACGCAGAGAGTTGTGATCTACCTCCGGAAGAAACGTTGTGATCGGAAGACTTTCAAACGTCAACTGTTTTTAAAATTACTTCATTCTGTCTGGATCAGTTATCGTCAAGGAATACACTGAAAACTGGCCGATTTCATGGGCAATTTGAGGTTGCAGGGGACCTTCCACGTAAGATACAACTATTTCCAGTCATTGCAAATGACAAGGATCCATTTAAACGATAAAAATATAGCCATATTCCATTGTTTTTACGCTTTTACACGAGTTACGCAAAAGCAGGACAGAGCCGACGGCAGGCAGAAAGTTGTCAAGTGGTGGCACTCCAGCAACGACACGCCGCATCTTCACCTCCATCTGCCATATTTTTTCGAGATAACACAGCTCAACAGTTTCTTAATCCGCAGAGCCATCCGCCCACGAAGCCGAATCATCACTCGACTGGTTTCCACGAACCGTCGCTCGTATTGTAAAAATATCCTCTTGAAATCCTTGTCACTCTACTTTGCTCCGTCGGTCGCTCGGTTTTACTAGCAAAGCTCATAGTTCCAAAATTCTTTTCCTTTTCAAAATGGATATTACAGTAAACGTCATGGTATTTTTCGATTCCTTGGCAGACATCCCTCCGGCACGCGCATGATGTGCCGAGAGTCGCGCCATCTCGCGTTTGCTCGGATAAGCGTATTTATCTTTTGACATTTGCACTCAAGATGACTGACCAGCTGCAAGCTTTCACCACTTGAGTCTCCGTTGCTATTCAGGAAGGTGACATTTTTCTCAGCTCTTCCTTTTCTCTGGGTAGCTGTCTTTCTTCCTGTTCTCTCCTTGTGTTCGTCATACAGTATTCCAAAAAGTTCATAGGGTCTTGTTTGGTTTCCTGCAGGACACAATCGAACACAATGGTTTAGTGGAAGTAAGCAAAACCATCTTCTCTTTGCTCATACAACAAACTTGTTCACTGGTTCCAAACTCTACAGTAGTACAAACAAGAAGATCATTTTTTTCCCACTCAACGTAGCTATTAGAATTTTTCTAAAATCTATTTAAAGAGAGCTACTGCCACCTATTACAGTAAAATGACTGTATTCCTAATTAATCTTTGATTCTCTCTCGTGTGCAAGGATAAGAAATATACTTCCACGCTCTTCCGATACTTCTTGTGTGTTATGTCGCTTGAAGTGCTATGTTAACAAACCTTTGTCCTGCAAGTAGATCACTATGAAGTGTCCCGGGTTGGTCGGAAGCCATTTCGACCGCTGTTAAACAAAAAACTTGTTATACCGTATAGTTCTGAGAATACCGCCGAAGAGGCTATGAGGGTCATTAATTTATGAAATCTTTCTCCTTGCTATCCAGGTGGTCCGGTTCCGTTGCCAAACTGTACACCGTGAGAGTGCTCAACCGCCTACGTGTGCACCAGTCGTGGCTCCTCCGCTTCTTGCTCATCGGGGAAAAGCCCTGAACTATAGCAATTTCCGAGAAGTATATTGAGCCACCGGCGGAGGCAAAATTCTTAGGATCGATGGCATTGGATGTCGGACTATCTATTTACTTGTACCTACCGCAGTCAGCTCTTCACGTTTTCTCTTCCTCATCTCACGAATTCTAATCCATTACAAGCAATATTTTAAATATTTTATCTACTGTAAAAATAGGGAGCCAATAATAGTTTTTTTTCGGTGATATGAGCTAAAAGAACCTGCCATCGACTCATTGGCATGTTCAGCGGCTTGTCGCAAGCCTTGAGCGTGTCGCCAGTTTGTTTCTCCAACTTATTATTTGTATTGTTGAGTGGGTGGATGCCGGCGGGGAAGCCAAACAGATCCGGCTGGATCCGCCACCGCCGCCACTCCGGAGCAAGCTCCTTATCACTCCATCTTCGGCACATTTAAATATAGCACAGTACTTTTTTTAAAACTTCTGTTCAGTTTCTTTAAATAGCCGCTTTCTATATTTGTTTTCTCAAAAGGTTACTGTAGCTTCCAGTCTGTCTATCTGTGTCTCAGTTTCTTTCTCATTAGTTTCCTTTAAAAATTGAGACAAATTTTCCAGGGCACGGCTGAAGGACGAACGAGATGGAGAGTCAAGACCCAGGCTGGCAATTTCTCCGCCAATCTCAGGAGCAGGTAAATCCAGTATCTTCTCATGACGGCCAAAATATTAGATGCTCGCGGCCACAACCAAAAAGTTCGACTCAAAGAAGAACGTTTGGATATCGGATGCCGAAGAAGGCTTCGTCGCCGCCGAGATCAAGTCAACTAAAGGCGATACAATTGTTGTAATCACCGAAAAGGGTGGCGAGAAAACCTTGAAGAAGGACGATGCGCAGCAGATGAATCCTCCCAAATACGAGAAGACGGAGGACATGGCTAATTTGACTTTCCTCAATGACGCCTCTGTGTTGCACAATCTTCGCCAGCGTTATTACTCCATGATGATTTATGTAATTTTCCTTCTTCTATCTTTAAAATATTAATATTCAGACCTACTCCGGATTGTTCTGTGTTGTAATCAACCCATACAAGCGTCTTCCCATCTACACAGAAAGTGTTTGTAAGATGTACATGGGTAAGAGAAGAAATGAGATGCCTCCCCACTTGTTCGCCGTATCTGATGAAGCTTACAGAAACATGATCAACGGTAGATTTTCTCCTCAATAATTGCAATATTTATATTCAGACAAGGAGAATCAATCCATGTTGATTACTGGAGAATCCGGAGCCGGTAAGACTGAGAACACCAAGAAGGTAATTTCCTACTTCGCCACTGTTGGAGCCAGTCAAACTAAAAAGGACAAGAATTCCGTTTCCTTGGAGGATCAAATTGTACAGACCAATCCAGTATTGGAAGCATTCGGTAGCATATAAAATATCTTGAAAACAGAATTCTTCAGGAAATGCTAAGACAGTCCGTAATAACAACTCCTCTCGTTTCGGAAAGTTCATTCGTATTCACTTCAACCAAGGAGGAAAATTGGCTGGAGGAGATATTGAACATTACCTCTTGGAGAAATCTCGTGTCATTAAACAAGCCCCTGGTGAGAGATGCTACCACATCTTCTATCAGCTCTACTCCGAGGGAGTCGCCGGCATGAGAAGTAGGTTAACCATATTTTATCAATATAAAACATTTTGCAGAGAAGCTCCTTTTGGACCGTCCCATTAAGGAGTATCACTTTGTTGCTCAGGCTGAAATTTCTATTGATGGGGTTGACGACAAGGAAGAAATGCAAATTACCAACGAAGCCTTCGATATTATGAAATTTTCTCAACAGGAAAAAGATGAGCTGTTTTCCATTACAGCCGGTATTATGCATATGGGAGAATGTACATTCAAGCAGCGCCCTCGTGAAGAGCAAGCTGAGTTGGACAATGGAAAAGGTAGACGCACTCATTAGAGTCACGTTTTGTTTTATAGAAGGAGAACTTGCTTGCAAACTTTACCAATGTGACTACGAAAAGTTCATTCAAGCTCTCCTTAAACCACGAGTCAAAGTCGGAACTGAATGGGTCAACAAGGGACAGAACTTAGAGCAAGTAAGCAGTTTAGACTACGAGTAAACATAATTTTTAAAGGTCAACTGGGCTTTGGGAGCTCTTGCTAAGGCTCTCTACGCCAGGATGTTCAAATGGCTTATCACTCGTTGTAATAAGACCCTGGATGCTCAAGATCTTTCTCGTGACTTCTTCATTGGTGTCTTGGATATTGCCGGATTTGAGATCTTTGACGTAAATTGTCTTCAAAATTTTGAATATTTTATAGTTGAACTCTTTCGAACAACTCTGGATTAACTTTGTCAACGAGCGTCTTCAACAGTTCTTCAATCATCATATGTTCGTATTGGAACAGGAAGAATACCAAAGAGAGGGAATTAAGTGGGAGTTCATTGATTTCGGTCTTGATCTCCAGGCTTGTATTGAGCTCATTGAAAAGGTACTCAGTTTATTGTCTCCAATATTTCTTCTTTCAGCCTCTGGGTATCATTTCCATGCTCGACGAAGAGTGTATCGTACCTAAGGCTACTGATCTCACCCTCGCTTCCAAGTTGAATGACCAACATCTCGGCAAACATCCCAATTTCCAGAAGCCTAAGCCCCCTAAGGGCAAACAGGTTTGTTAGATCTTTAAAAATAAACCAGAAATATAGGCTGAAGCCCACCTGGCTATTGTCCACTATGCCGGTACTGTCCGTTACAATGTCAAGGGATGGTTGGAGAAAAACAAGGACCCTCTAAACGACACCGCTGTAACTGTCTTGAAGGCCAACACCGGCAACCAGCTGATGTCCGAGCTCTGGGCTGATTACAATACCCAGGAAGATATTGCTAATATGGGAGCTAAGAAAGTCACTGGAAAGAAGAAGGTTAGCTGGTTATAAAACCGGTAATATTGCCCCTTCTAGGGAAAATCCGCTTCTTTCATGACCGTGTCGATGATGTACAGAGAATCCCTCAACAATCTTATGCACATGCTCCACCAGACACATCCCCACTTCATCCGTTGTATTATCCCCAACGAGCAGAAGAAGAGTGGAATGATTGAAGCCTCTCTTGTACTCAACCAGCTCACATGTAACGGTGTGCTGGAAGGAATTCGTATTTGCCGTAAAGGATTCCCCAACAGAATGCCCTACGAGGATTTCAAGCAGCGGTAAGGTGTCATTTCTCCTGCTATCTTTTTCTAAGATACGGTATTCTTGCTCCGGAAGAAGCATCCATCAAGGATGCGCATAAAGCCGGGCAAAAAATGACTGCTAGCCTTGTAAAGAAAGGCGGTTTAAAAGAGGAACAGTTCCGAATCGGGATGACAAAGGTTTTGGCATGGCTTTTTTTGCGCTTTAGTTCCACTTTTGTTCCGTGTCCCCATTTTTTAAGTTGCTTCAGTTGCCTCCTTCAGATATGCTATCCTTGCTGCAAATGCTGCCAAGAGCGGCAAAGACAACAAAGACGCTGGGACTAAGATCTGTGAGGAGTTATTGAAGAATGGCTCCTTGAAACCAGAAGAATTCCAGTGTGGTTTGACTAAGGTATTTCTCAGTTCCTAACACTTCAAACGACTCACTCTGTATTACCTTAATATTTTATTTGTGGGTTAATTCCAGGTCTTTTTCAAAGCTGGAGTCCTTGCCCATCTTGAAGAGCTCCGTGATGATGCTCTTTCCGTCATCATTGGCAAGTTCCAGTGCACTTGCAGACACTACTTGGCCCAATGCGAATACAAAAGACGCCTCAACCAAAAGTATTCTCTTTTCTTATTCTCTCTCACTATGAAATCCCAGGGTTGGTCTCTTGGTTGTTCAACGCAACATCCGTTCCTGGTGCACTATCCGCAACTGGGATTGGTTCAAACTCTTCGGAAGAGTCAAGCCTCTCATCAAGGGAAGCAAGAAGGACGAAGAAATGGAAGCTCTTCAGAAGAAGTGAGGCATTTCACTGGCAAATTAACAAATATTTTTCAGATTCAAAGAACTGGAGGAAAGTCACCACAAGGAAGAGAAGAAGAGAAAGGACTTGGAGTCGGAAAATGCCCGCCTGCAGGCTGAGAAACAAGCTATGCTTGTCCAATTGGAGCAGGAGCGTGA
Organism: Oscheius sp. DF5033; assembly: GCA_964036215.1. Lineage (NCBI taxonomy): Eukaryota > Metazoa > Nematoda > Chromadorea > Rhabditida > Rhabditidae > Oscheius > Oscheius sp. DF5033. The sequence goes on from OZ038413.1 coordinate 7,204,260, forward strand.
TTCCAATGCTGAAGGAGAAGAGCGCAGTGCTAAACTTCTTGCCCAGAAGGCTGATCTCGAGAAGCAGTTGGTTGACTTGAACGACCAGTTGGCTGATCAAGAAGACAAGAATGCAGCATTGACGAAGGCTAAGAAGAAGGTCGAAGGGGACAATGACTCCTTGAAGAAGACTGTCTCTGACTTGGAAACCACGATCAAGAAGCAAGAGAACGAGAAACAGGCAAAGGACCATCAGATCCGCAGTCTTCAAGATGAAATTGGAGCTCAGGATGAGTTGATCAGTAAGATTAACAAAGAAAAGAAACAGCAGGAAGAGGTAAATTTATAATTAGGCAGGGCCAAACAAATTTCAGACTAACCGCAAACTCCTTGAGGATATCCAGGCCGAAGAGGATAAGGTCAACCACCTTAACAAAATTAAGTCCAAGCTTGAGTCAACCCTTGACGAGCTGGAGGACAACCTGGAACGTGAGAAACGCTCCCGCCAAGACCTTGACAAGCAAAAGAGAAAGGTCGAGGGAGAGCTGAAGGTGCGAATTCAATTATTATCCCAATATCCCCTTTTTTCAGATCGCTCAAGAGACAATTGAGGAACTTACCCGTATCAGGCACGAGCAGGATGGAGTTATCAAGAAGAAGGAAGTCGAACTTCACTCTCTTCAATCTCGCCTGGAAGATGAACAATCTCTTGTCGCCAAACTTCAACGTCAGATCAAGGAACTTCTTGCCCGTATCCAGGAACTTGAGGAAGAACTTGAGGCCGAGAGACAGAGCCGTTCCAAGGCTGAGAAGGCCAGAAACGAGATGCAGATCGAACTCGAGGAACTGGGAGACCGACTTGATGAGGCTGGAGGGGCTACACAAGCTCAGATTGAACTCAACAAGAAGAGAGAAGCCGAATTGGCTAAACTTCGCCGTGATTTGGAAGATTCTGCAATCAACAGTGAAACTGCCATGGCTGCTCTCCGCAAGAAGCACAACGACGGAATTGCTGAGCTCAGTGACCAGCTTGATGCCGTCCAGAAAATGCGTGCTAAGCTCGAGAAAGAGAAGGCCCAACTCCAGAGAGAAATTGAAGAGCTCCACAATGCTACTGATGTTGAGGCCAAGCAGCGACAGAACAGCGAGCGTCTCGCTAAGCAATTGGAAGCTCAACTGACCGACATGACCCTGAAGAGTGATGAACAAGCCCGTCTCATCCAAGAGCTCACCATGTACAAGAACAAAATGCACTCGGAGAACTCTGACCTCAACCGACAATTGGAAGATGCCGAATCTCAGCTGGCCGCTCTCAACAGAATCAAACAACAGCAGCACTCACAGATGGAGGAGCTCCGTCGCGCTTTGGAACAGGAATCTCGCGAGCGTCAAAGTCTTCACGTGCAGTCTAGCAACTATCAATTGGAATGCGAGCAGCTCAGAGAACAGCTCGAAGAAGAACAAGATGCTAAGACTGAACTTCAACGTCTCATCAGCAAGGCCAATGCTGAAACAGCCCAATGGCGTGCCAAGTTCGAGGGAGAAGGTATGAACCGTGCTGAGGAATTGGAAGAGGCTAGAAGGAAACTCGCGAACAGGGTTCAAGAAGTCCAAGAACAGTTGGAAGCCGCTAACCAGAAGATCGGATCCTTAGAGAAGAACCGCCAGAGACTTGTCCATGATTTGGAAGATGCTCAGGTTGATGCTGACAGAGTAAGCGGTCATCTCCTCCTTGTAATACGATATTTAGGCCAACTCTATTGCTGCATCTTTGGAGAAAAAGCAGAAAGGTTTCGACAAAGTTATCGACGAATGGAAAAGAAAGTGCGAAGCCTTGGTTCAAGATTTGGAAGCTGCTCAACGAGATACCCGCTCCGCTGCTACTGAAACCTTCAGACTTCGTAGCCAGCTTGAGGAATCCAACGAACAGATCGAGGCCGTACGCCGAGAGAACAAGAGCCTGGCTCAGGAACTCAAAGACATCACCGACCAACTTGGAGAAGGTAATCCTAATTTGTTACCCGTTAATGAGACTATTCAAGGAGGAAAGAGCGTCCACGACCTGCAGAAAATCCGTCGTCGTTTGGAACTCGAGAAGGAAGAACTCCAGACAGCCTTAGACGACGCTGAAGCCGCCCTCGAAGCCGAAGAGTCGAAGGTTCTCCGTGCCCAGATTGAAGTCAGCCAGATCCGATCCGAAATTGAAAAGAGACTCCAGGAGAAGGTATTGACTTTTTTCATTTTATTAAACGCGTTAAATTTAGGAAGAAGAATTCGAGAATACCCGTAAAAACCATCAACGGGCCCTGGAAAGCATGCAAGCCTCGCTTGAAACTGAATCTCGTGGACGTGCTGAACTCCTTCGCATGAAGAAGAAACTGGAGGGAGATATTAATGTTCGTACACTGTTATTTCTTTAACAAATATCTATTATAGGAGCTTGAAATCGCCTTGGACCACGCCAACAAGTCCAGCGTTGATGCCCAAAAGAACTTGAAACGCTACCAGGATCACATTCGCGAGCTCCAGTCTCAAGTCGAAGAAGAGCAGAGAAACAGAGACGAGGCCAGAGAACACGCCAGCATGTTCGAACGTCGGTCGACCCTATTACAACAGGAGAAAGAAGACCTTGCCATCGCTTATGAGCAGGCTGAACGTGCACGCCGTCAAGCTGAACTTGAAGCCGTCGATGCCAAGGACAGTATCGGAGCTCTCGCTGCTACCAACGCTTCCCTCAGCGCTAACAGAAGGAAACTTGAAGGAGATCTCCAGACCCTTCAACAAGAAGTCACTGAAGCTATCCAGGAATTAAAGACTGCTGACGATCGTGCCAAGAAGGCCTCTATCGATGCTCAGAAGTTCGCTGACGACCTTCGCGCTGAGCAAGAACATAGCCAAAATCTTGAACGCGCTAAGAAGCAAAACGAAAGCCAGATCAAGGATCTTCAAGCTCGATTGGACGAAGCCGAGGCTGGAATGATGAAGGGTGGAAAGAGAGCCATCGCCAAGTTGGAAACCAAATGTCGTGAATTGGAATCAGAGCTGGATACTGAGACCAGGCGACATGCTGAAACTGGAAAGAATCTCAGAAATAAGGATAGACGCTGTAGAGAACTTCAATTCCAGGTGACCGTGCGGTTGATTGAAAATATGATAAATTTAGGTTGATGAGGACAAGAAGGCACAGGAACGTATGTATGATCTGATCGAGAAGCTCCAACAGAAGATCAAGACATACAAACGCCAGTTGGAAGATGCGGTACAATTCTGTTATTTTTATTGAAAATATGAAAAATTTCAGGAAGGATTGGCAGCTCAGAACCTCGCCAAATACAGACAGCTCCAGCACGCTTTGGAAGATGCCGAAGAGCGCGCTGACGCTGCCGAAAACTCCCTTTCCAAAATGCGCTTGAAATCTCGAAGCGGATCAGTAGCCTTTGGCAGAGGATTAGCTCATTCAGTATGTTACCCTCTCAACGATTCTAAATGTTCCGGTTTAGATGTCCTCAGCTGCAATTCCCAGTGCCCGCAGCGGCTCTCGAGGTCGCATGCTGGACGACGACATTGATGAGTAATCCGTCTGTGCCATATTTATCTTTATCCACCGCTACTTATATTGAAAAATGTTTACCCGCTAGACACAAAAAATATGAACCAGAGCTGTAAAGAAACGGCTGCCGTGCCCTCTCCTATTCAATAGAATTGCCTGTTCTTTTATAGCTTCAGAGTTCAACGATTTCCTTTTCTTCACTTTAAAAATCAAATCAATGCCTCTTTTCATTGTCATGAAAGACTTCTAATAAAACGTTTGTGAATACTCCATGAGTTCTTTTGTTTCCTGGCGGATTGTTTGCAGTAACTAGGCAACGTCAACCCTAATATTAGGACCCTCACGGACTGGTGTTATTCGGATATTTATCTAATATTCTAGACAGTCAGAGCCACACGACGTGAACACAACATTTCCGTGAGTGTAAAGGCAGCAAACAGAGGTTGACAGGAACCTGTTTCTCGCTGGCCTCCTATGCCCTTCGGCACTGCCATTGTTGTCCCACGAACGTTTGCTGTCCTCTTGATGATGTAAGGTTGCACCTCTGTGTTTAATTTAATCAATTATAGCATCTCGACAGGCACCTTATGAGGGTTGGTGTGTTAGTTGTCCTAAGTATTTCTGTTTTTATTTCTCAAGCAGCTACAGCTCGTTTCACTCAAGAATGTCTCGCCAAGGTTGGTTGTATATTACCCCTAGTACAATCCTTTTCAGGCAAAGAAATCAGATTGTAGTGTTTTCAATAATTGCTGCCAATTTCGCTGTAGTGCTGCCTCATCCAGAATTTCCACATGCATTGCCGACAAGGGATTTATTAAGCCGCACCAAACTGAATGCAGCTGGTAGGTTATTTTGCCCACTGCGATATTTTGCTCGTTTCTAGCAGCCATCATGTATCCTATGGAAAAAGAGAAATCTACCAAACACGGTCAAAAATATCACGACTTGATATCATTGCGGGAGTTATGTTTATTTTTGTTACGGATATGTTCCTACTCAGCTGTAGTTTTTAATAAGTAAACATGCTTTTTCTACAAGTAATTATGGAATGAGCCGTTTTGAGACCGTAAACAACGTGAAAGACCTGTTAGATCATCGCCGAAGAAGAAGGGCCATTTGCATGCAGCGAGGGAAATTCCAGAGTCCCGTAGCGGTCCCAAGGAGAAGTGAAGACATTTTTGCACCTGAAATAGTTTTCTGAGTAATCGGGTCATCCTCTTACTGAGAAGAAGTGAGGTAACTGCTTTTAAGCAATGTGGGTCCATAGAAAGAGGGCAAAGAATCCTCGGGTGTCATGGTATTGGTAGATTTGAAAGTTCGCATGGGCAGAGGAGCGTACTCATTGTTCATCTCATTAATTTCTAGAAATTGTAAACTATTCCGAAATATACTACCATGAAGATTGTAGACCTGCTTGACAGTGGCAAAGCTAGTAGGTGGACCAGCGTATTCGTTGGCTTCGCTTGCTGAACTTATAATGTTTTTAAAACATTGAAAAACGTACAGGAAGCGGTGTCATTTTCAGTTGAACGATAGTGGGGACGGGTCTTCGCAGCTGCTACAACAACTTTTGGAAAAACAGTCGGAATACTTACCATGACACCAGCTGGTGGAAACTTTGACAGCTTTGTGGATGAGTGGACCACGATAGGTTCTGTTCCAAATGTACCGACAGGCGCAGAAAAGTATCCAATAAAGATAGGAATAAAGTGCTAGGAGTAGGCAACAAAATGCGAGAACGAACATCACGTAACCTGAATCTAAAAACATTCGAACACAGAAGCTTCTTACCAAATGTGAACTCATCATTAGTGCATTGCAAAGTAGCCAATGATTTGCAATCACCCAGGAGAAATTTTGAACTAGTTTTTATACAGAAGGAGATGAGGGGATACAGGCAAATCGTCTAAAAATAGGCATGAAATTAGACGACTTACCATGTTAAATAAAGTCGGAACCAGCATGAGAAGCGGAATAATTCGAGATACGGTATAGTTTTTAACGCAGCTGTTAGGATGAGGCCAGTTGAAAGAGAGAAATGTCATACAACCACTGAAAACTTAAAAAAGGTGAACTATCTCACCCGATGAAGAAGGACCAGCCGAGGACAAAGAATAACATCCTCTTCTTATTTAATTCCATAATCTCTCTAAGCATTTTGCTGTGGTATTCTTCGTAATTCATTCTTTTCTGGTTCTAAAGGCATAGTTTTCACGATTATAAGACTTTACCTCAGAGAAAGGAAGGCTATCAAAACCGGGAATATTGGCCTTCTTTAGGATATCGACATCGGAAACAGTATAGAAGAAAAATAAGCCGATCGACAGCTGCATCCAGCCGATTAGACCAAGAAATTGCTGCAAACTTTGCAATGAAAGAAAAGGAAATACCTTGGGATAAAGGAAGTTACAGCAAAGAGGATGAATCCTGATAGGAACATCGAGAAGACGAGAATCGGGAGGAGACAATGCCCGGCGGGGCATATTGCCTGAAATAGAAAACATAAAAGGACGCGAAGAATATGAGAAGTTTATGGTTGTGACATGTTATTGGAAGGAAAGATATTGACAAAGCAACAGATTGGCGATAGATTTATGGAACACGAATAAGTTGCGAAATCAAGATTTGACACTCGAGCTGACCATCAGCTGCACAAAAAATGTGAAATGAGGCTATCGGTACAGGCTAGTAAGACTGGTACGAGACAGCCTTTTTACCCGGCACTCCTTATAAACATCTGCATTGAACTTTTTGCCCATTTGCAGGTGTCACAATCCGTCCGAGCCTCCCTCCAGACGAATATGAACGCATCGATTGATTTAGAACTAAATTCAAGGGACCATCGCAAGCTTGTTGTGGTGCGCAGCCAGAAAAGAATGCGGAAAGAACACGCCAGACTAACAAATCTGACAAAGAGAACATGATAGAGTATATATTACCTTTTCGTCTTATGATACATGAGCAGTAGACATCAAAATATTTTCAGTAGATTCCTTGTAAGGTATCAATTAGAAACGCATCCCCAATCAGCGCATCCGCACTTATACTTACCTGTTCAGGATTGTTATTATCAAAATTACTTTCCCCATCTCCACAAGGTGCAAGGAACGAGGCTCAGCGTTTAACCACGTAGGGATAAAACATAATACTTGTAGCACCTTGAATTAAACCATAGACGCGGAGCTGGCTCTAAATCACCACACATCTATAGTCCTATCGACATGCAACAAACCAAAGTACCGCTTCAAAATAAATTATTTTACCACTAGAATCAGCTCTTTGAGGGGAGCAAGGCGGTGGATTCAGTTTCTATTGGTGTTGTAGATTCTACTCGTTGCTTGCATATTTAGTAGTGCCCATGCAGTATTACTGTAGCTAATAAATTTGAAAAGAAAAGAACCAACGTCTAGAAAAGGCAGGTAGGAACATCAATAGTGGGCCTCATGAGGTATCGTTTTGTAGATTTTCATCTGTTGATCGCAATGGTGTTGGCTCTATCTCCCCTGCTTTTAAAACATTGGATTTACAGCCAGTTGACAACAAAATTGTCGATCTTGTCAAGTCGACAAACAGTTAACAAGATTCTCCCTGGTCGTCATCTACCAGGTCACTTCCCGTGCTGCCGTGTATACTTGCCAATTTGTCAGCCCGGCCATAGCCATTCCGTTAGCAACGTTCCTTTCGTCGAAAATGTAATAAAGCAATAGATTGACGAATAAAAGTGTGGGAAATGACAGGAACGAAGGAAACATGGATATCTGTGAATAGGAGAGTATAGGAAGGACACAATTCAATGCTTTTTTGACAACAGTTGCTTTTATTTTGTATTAATATAACCCACAAAATGGGATCCTTCAAAACCATTAGCAATCCTCTGCAAAATCCCTGTTATGGCATTTCTTATCATGCAGCTGGGATCCAGGTGTTGTCTATAAAGTGCACGCATGAGATGACCCTTTACAGGATTAGTCTAGACAGTTTGAACAGGGTCACATGATCTCTGTCACATCTATAAAACCAAAAAGTTCTTTTCGCTGTCATGCTTGTCTTACCAAAACGGCGTTACTTCCTCTTTGCCGAAAAGGCGCATGTGTCACGTTATAGTCGGCTTTGAATCCTTTCGGCGAACAGTGCGCTCCATCACAGGTCTATTTCTGTCGGTCATAGCACTTGCCTGCATATAAATGTGGTTGTACTAGCGAGAGAAATTCAGAAATTGTCCTCGGCTGGTGCTCTACTTTTTCAAGGAACACTACTTCTAGTGGGATTTGGACGGTCTCGCCTTATCGCCCGCCGTAGCCCGTAAATAACCACAATGGCCAGTGTTTTGTCCCGGACAAAGTCGCCTTCGGTAAAAATTTTGAAATCAAAGCCAATAGCGGACAAAAGCACGTGAGCTGTCATATTTTGACACCGCTTTTGTTTTTTGATACGGTAGTGGCGCTAGTTCTCCGAATCTATGATGTCATCGCTGTCTTTGATCTACCAACAATGGAAATATGTCTGACGTCATGGGGCCGATTTTCCATGACGTGTGCGTGACCGTCCCTCATCGAGGAGAATGGAGCGATTCGGACCAATGATATCAGACGGCCAGCGATCGGACCTAGTCGGTCAGGTTGTTTATGGTGTTGCACTTCATGGGCCAAGGTGACCCTGCTCTGTCATTGATGAACTATATATGGAATCACGGGATACGTTGGCTGGTTTCCAACGTCGATAGGTTGAAGATCGCAGCTTTGTCAAGACCGTCGCGGGGCAATTCGCCAGAGAAACGGATCGGAAGTGATCTTCGAACCGAAGATAATCTGTAACCCACGTGACGGTGGATGACAAATAATTCCATTAAAAAGTCTGAGATGTCGTTATGATAAACCCAGCTGATTAATTCCATGCACAACATCTTCCTGTTTCCAATGCATTTTATTTAAAGAACGATTTTCTACAGTATTTACAGACAATGTGATGTCTGGTTATGTCTGGCTTCCCCCCGAAATGTTCTTCTGATCAGGGGTAAAGGGTAAAGTCCCCCCATTTGATGGAATGAAGCTATTATCAGCATCAGCTTCATTGAAATAGAAAAGATAACTGTCGTACGATTTGCCTACTGTTCTTATGGTTGTGTCGTCTCCAACCTATGGGATCCGCCTTTGATTTGGTGACGTCAAAGCACAAGTATAAAAGACGCCGACGCCAAGGGAAACCCCCTATCAGGTCGCGATGCACCCATACTTGGAACCTCCGCGTTCTCATCACCCCCAATAATAGACTATAATCTGTGCCATTGAGCGGTCATCTCAAATAGTCGGCTATCTCTCTTCAAATTTTCCTGCGTCCTCTACACAAGCGTCAGATATCTGTCTAGCGCTCTTCCTTCTCTGTTCTCTACCCCTCGGCCCGGCCTTCTTTGCATTCTACGCAGCCATTCTGTTGTGTAGAAATTGCGTCTTCAGCTAGATGGGGGCGGAGCATTGGCGCAAGTACGGATGCACCGCCCAGAATACCTCACTCGGTAGACAGTCTCCACCTCAGCTAGCCGCCCGCTTCCTCATCTCTCGGACCACTTTCTTCCCTTCTCTCAAGGTACCATTTCAACCAACACCTTCCACTTGTTTATCACGAAAACTAGTCAATTTTCAAGTATTATGAATTGGATTAGAAGCCGCGTGACTCGAAAGCGACGCTACCAGAATAATGGCTGGCATCGGCGACTCTCATTAGCTTGCCTTCTTTGACCTGCTTCCATTTTTGTAATTCACGTGAAATGCGCGGCTCCCATTTATGAAAAGTTTTTTCCCGCCCATCAGTTATCACAGACAACCCGCACTTCTGTGATCACCGGAAATAGGCGGAAATACTTCACTGTCCAGTTTTGCCGCCTCTCGCGGTCTCACTTCTTATCTTTTCCGTGTTGCCTGTCTGTGTCTTGACTCAGTCATCCATTTTCAGCCCTCCACCGCTTCGGCAAGGTACTTTTACTTGCCGCAGCGTTGTTCTAAGGAGGTTCATCTGCCAGAAAATCAGACGCCTTGAATACAACCGGTCAGCGCCTGTCGCTACCGTAACCCAGGTAAATATTGTTAATTTCTTTTTTGTTTTATTAATTTTTTAGGTGACCAAAGTCCCTGCGGCCCGTCCAAACCAAAACCACACCCGTGGTACAGAAGAATTCATCTTCGTTCCTCCAAAAACAGGAAAACCTCCTTGGTAAACTCCCCTACCAAAAGCGCCAAGTAACTCTATTCAAAAATGCAAGCTCATACTCTGATGGAACTCATCGGCAACACCAAGGTATTATTATTTTCTTATTTTTTACACAAATTATTTGTTTAGGTTGTCGTCCTCGACGAGCGTCCCACCGACCTCGAATACTGCCGTGACATCGCCACAGACAAGGATGCTGTCAAAAATGACGAGGCCTTCTATCTCATCAACTTGGACACCGTCTTTTCTCGTTACGCCCTCTGGTCTAAAGAATTGCCATTCATTGAGGTAAACATTTGTCAAAATTTTTAATTGCTAGATATTTCAGCCATTCTACGCTGTGAAATGCAACACTGACCGTGTGCTCATCCGTGTTTTGGCTGCCCTCGGAGCTAGCTTCGATTGTGCTAGCAAAGAAGAGATTGACATCGTCATGGAGTGCGGAGTTGATCCTGCCAAGATCATCTATGCCAATCCTTGCAAGACCAAGGGATTCATCAGTCATGCTCGCGAACGAGGAGTTGACAAGATGACATTCGACAACGTTGAGGAGCTTCAGAAATGTGCTATTTACAATCCTGATGCAGAGTGAGTTTTTGTATTTCTTTTTTTTTGTAACTTCGCCATTTCTAGGATGATTCTCCGCATTGCCGTTTCTGATCCTACGGCTACTTGCCCACTCAACCTGAAATTTGGAGCTGAACCAGTCGTCGACGCTCCTAAACTCCTCCAGGCCGCCAAGGATTTGGATCTCAACGTCGTGGGAATCAGCTTCCACGTTGGCAGTGGTTGCAACGACTCCAGCGCCTACCGCCGTGCCATCCAACACGCCAAGGAATTGACAATACTTGGAAGAGGACTTGGCTTCAGCATGAACATCATCGATCTTGGAGGAGGATTTCCTGGCAGTACCCACCATATCTCCTTCGAGAGTATCGCCAACACAATCCGCGAAGCTGTCGACGAACATTTGGCTGATTTGAAGAACATTCGCCTAATTGCTGAACCTGGCCGTTTCTTCGCCGCTGCTCCCTTCACTCTCGTGGCTAATGTTCTCCACGGTTGCCAGGTGCCAGCCAGCCGTCTTACCAAGGATCCTGAAGATGATCGTGTCGGTTACATGTACTACTTGAACGATGGTGTCTATGGATCCTTCAATTGCATTTTATTCGACCACGTGCATCCTATTGGACAGCCGCTCTTTGTAAGTTTTTTTCTATACTTTTATATTAAGCAATTTTTAAAGGAAGGAAAGGGCGAAGAATTCCCATCATGCATCTGGGGACCGACGTGTGACAGCATGGATCAGATTGAACCACTGAAGATGATGCGCAAGCTCACTTATGGAGAATGGATGCTCTACCCCAACATGGGCGCGTATACCTGCTCCGCCAGTACCACTTTCAATGGATTCCAGCGTCCTACTCCTATCTACACGATCACCCAGAGCTCTTGGTTCGTTTTTTTCTTTTAATTAGTTATTAATGCAAATATTTTAGGGATAAGATCAAGAACAGCTGCCATATCTAAAGCCCATACTACTTCTGCATTGCCTCGTATCGATGTATTTGACTTATCAACGGCTTTTCTGGTATCTGTAAGACTATTTCTAATGGGAATAATTGTAGTAAATCTTTATTACTTAAATGGCTAGTGTTTTACACTGTTTTTATCGAGATCTCTGATGACTTCTTCTCGGCATTGCTTCTACTTATCTCCCGTTGAAGACTGAGTCTTCTATTATCTAACTTAATTATATTAGCGATCCTTTCATAGATCTCTTTTCGTGCTCTAAGCCCCCATAAGAAATCATTATGATTGAATTCCTTCAGTCTCATAGCTACTCTCAATGTAGACTTTGGTATTGCCCGCATCAAGTACATTTCAACGTCAGCAGCGTTAGCCAACCAGTCGTAGTCAGAATAGTACAAATACAGTGGGGCAGACAGCTTGCTTAAATTGTACTCTGGTGGGTAGGGCTGAAAAATCTTATCAAAAAAGTGTAACAAGACCCCACCTGGCCATACATTTGAATATTGCCTTCCCGCCCTCGGTCAAAAGCAGCAAATCGCCTGCTTTTTATCATCTGGGCAAAATGGAGCATATTCCTAGTCGAAGTTCCTGCAGGATTATGAGCCAGATAGATACCAATTCGTGACTAAAGGTAAACTTGTTTCCCCCTTCACTCAGTGACCTACTGAGTTAAACTGGTTGCTGTTCGGCCCAGACAGGGAAAAGATAAAGTTCTCACATAACGGATTGCTGGCCGCTGTGTCACAAACAATGTCGGTTAAGAGTCTTGTAAAGATGTTGTTGGTAAGGAACTCGTTATCACCGAAGAAACTGTAAACAAGCTAAAAATGGTTCGTAGAAAAAAGGCACAAAAAGTTACGGAAAACTGTTCGTAGATTTGTCCTAAATACTTGAACAATCCTTGTACATGGGACATTCTCGCAACTGGAGCTAATGCATGAAATTGTCTGATTTTCTTATTATATTCAGGTTGTTCACTGAGCAATGCGAACATAGTCAAAGTTCCTTGAGAATGCCCAACATAATATAATTCTTCTCTGGAAATTTTAATAACTAGTAATTTTAGAGACCTACCGTTGAGTAACATTCAAAACATAGTCAATCATTGCTGGCAGATCATATTTTGCCATTTCTTGCCAAGAAAATCTCCAAAATGAAGGATCAGTATGATGTTTCGAAACGTGCTGCTTTGAGTAGACATTTCCGCGCATGTTCCCCAACCAGACATCGAATCCAGCATCAGCAAAGACGAATCCCGCAGATTGGTGAGGCAAGTTTAATAGCCAAATGGAGCTGGTACATAGGAGACCATGTTGCAGGAATACTGGAGGGCGAGGATGTTTACCAGGACCTTCTAAAGAAATTATATTGTAGAGCACTGGTAGGCTTACTTTTCCCGTGGGGTATCCTGTGTAATTGCAGAATGTAGCCGTCTTTTGTAACAACATTATGGATTTCTACAGAATAATTCCAATGTCTAATAATTTCTGGCTAAAGAAATACTACTCATCCAAAGCTTGACTTACCACGGTCATTATTGCTTCAGGATCAATGGTAATAGGCGGTAAAGTTGCTGTTGCATTGAGCGGAATGTCATCGCTGATGCTGTTAGATATCGGCTGTATAGGCTGTACAGAAAATGGTCGTATAGGAGCAGCAGTTGGAAAAAAAGCAGGCGCTAAAAACGATTACGTGCCTGAGGTTAATTCCAACCTTTAAAAGTCGGGAAAGTGGGTAATGTAGGAAATGGAGCGAAGGTGAACTGCGATGCTACGATTGGCAGTAGTAGTAGCGGCCACATTAGGTATTAGGAGAAAATTGACAGCAGAATGGGGTCATCGCACGGAGAACTTTCTCTAAAAAGTTTATCGCTGACGGATACGCAGACGGAATGTAAATTATATTTTTGTCATAAATTATCTGTTCCTGTAAGAAGGTTTCAATGTGTCAAATCCTTGATTACCAGTCCAGAGGAGGGAAACAGTCAAGAACCTGTATCTCCTCCATAAAAGCTTCGCCTTACTTGAGGTTGGCTGGGTAATAATGTGGTTCTGCGAAGCAGCGTTGGCCGCATTATCATTCTCCTCAGTCACTCTTCTCTTCTCTTTCTATTGTTTCTACAATGTTTATGTGAGCATAGAAGATATTTGGATCCAATTAGATAATGAGATGAGCAGCTATAAGGTAACTTTGTTCATAGATTATTAAACAGGTTTAGGGGCAAACTAATTTTTTATGGAATGAAATGATAACTTTGGGAGCTGCTACGGCCTCTACAAGAAAAAAGAGACAGGGAGCGGAGAGATACGGCGGTTACGAAGTGCAAGGTGTTAATGCTGGACCGATCTGCAGCTGTCAATCGGGAATTGGAAGGAATGAAGATGATTTCGGCACTGGTGGATGTCCGCCGGGTCCTGAAGGTCCTGAAGGGGCTCCAGGACTAGATGGCTTTGATGGAATGGATGGAATTGACGGGTAACTTCTCGTCTATCATCTCGATCACTTATTTTTAGAGTAGATGGAAAAGATGCAGAAGATGTGCAGAATGCACCGTTCCAAGGTTGCATAACTTGCTTAGCTGGAAGAATGGGTCCACCCGGTGAGAAGGGAAAACCGGGTATTAGAGGAATGAGAGGGCCTCGAGGAAAGTCAGCTTGTCATGGAAAAGACGGCATGCCGGGTATGCCCGGGCCAATGGTAGGCAAATTTAAGATCAAGATGAGATTCTTCAGGGCCCTCCCGGAGCACCAGGAAAAGATGGGGATGTCGGCATACCAGGAGAATCAGGAGAAGATCTTGAACAGCCAGTGCCTAGAAAAGGAAACAGAGGTAGCACAGGTGAACCTGGGCTTCCAGGAGAGGAAGGAGGTAGTGTTGGAACATTTAATAAAAACTGTTGAAATTAAGGTCAAGGAGAAGATGGCCCACCAGGACCTGAGGGACAAGAAGGAGTTCGCGGTGAAGCTGGATTAGCGGTATGCCCATGCACACTGATCAAAATCTTTTTAGGGCGCGTTTGGTACCTCAGGTGATGAAGGAAAAGACGGACCTCCAGGTAAAAGAGGAGAAGATGGTCTCTATTGTGGCTGCCCTCAAAGAGAAAGGCCCGAGAAGAAAGTAGAAGCTCCCGGAGTCTACGTCAACAAAATACCAGCATCCGGCTATTCGGAAGGAGCTGGAGAATATAGTGCAGGAGGATCAGCCCAAACAGCTTATGGGAAATAAAATCATTAAAATGTGTTAAGACAGTTTGATTAGATGACCTTATCAATCTTGACGCAATGGAATGCTGGCCCCAATGATTACCAGTTAGCGTAGGATATCCCGTTACCGACACACAGCCCGCTGAAGATTTATAAGGAGAGTAATTAGCAATTGGGATAGCAGCGCAGTGATGAGCGTCTCAAAGGCTACAGCCGGGGCGCTAGCCTTCTCCTCCCTCACACTTGTTGTCTCTCTTTATGCCATCTACAACATCTACAATGATGTTCAATCCATCTGGAGTGAACTGGACAATGAGATGAACACATTCAAGGTAAACCTTATATTTTTCGAAACTATTTCCATAGGCTCAAAGTGACGACATTTGGTCACAAATGTTGGGACTCGGAGCTGCCACCCCTTCGACTCGTCAGCGCCGACAAGGAGCCGAAAGATATGGAGGATACGAGGCTCAGGGTGTCAATGCTGGTCCTACCTGCAGCTGTTCTTCTGGAAATGGACGGACTGAAGATGACTACGGTACCGGTGGCTGTCCTCGTGGACCGGCCGGCCCTCAAGGGGCTCCGGGACTCGATGGACTTCCCGGAATCGATGGAATTGACGGTCATGATGGTGAAGATGCCGAAGAATGGCAAAATGCTGCTTTCTACGGCTGTATCACCTGCCCTACTGGTAGACCCGGTCCTCCAGGAGAGAGAGGAAAGCCCGGTGTTCGTGGAATGCGAGGAGCTAGAGGAACTGGAGGCAGTCCCGGCAGCGATGGAAATCCCGGAACACCCGGACCTATGGTAGATATTTTTGTCTTCAACAAGTCAATATTTCCAGGGACCTCCTGGGGCACCGGGAGAAGACGGAAAGATGGGGGCACCTGGACCTAAAGGCAACGATATCGAGCAGCCAATCCCCAGAAAGGGACATCGCGGAGCTCCTGGTGATATCGGACCACCTGGAGAGGACGGGGATCAAGGAAACGACGGGCCCGAAGGCCATGCTGGACCTCCAGGACCTGATGGACCTCAAGGATTTCCTGTATGATCTTCACTTGGAATCACGCTGATCGTTTTATTTAGGGAGCCAGTGGACTTTCCGGAGACGAAGGAAAGGAAGGAACCCGTGGTGCAATCGGAGCAGATGCCGCCTACTGCCCATGTCCTGGACGTAATAACAAGGACAGTCAGAGCTCTGCTCCAGGAAGCTACAGCGCTGGATCTCCTTCAGCTGGATACTCCGCTGGAACTGGTGGATATTCGTCTGGTGGACACGCTCAGGCCTCTTATGGCCGCAAGTGATCTTCTTTTGTAATATAGAGCGATGCGATTTGAGTCGAGCGAGCAATAAACGGGCGATTTCTTTAAATCATTTATGTATGACTCTCTACATAGAAATGTGGTGAGATATGATAGAAAAGAAAGGGTTAACGGATCAAAACCAGTCGTAGGTAACACTCAGGGCGAAGGTGTCTTCAGTCTGGCCAGTTTCCGTATTTTGAAAGAAAACGAGGACCTGTAGATTTGCTAGCTAGAAAAAGTGATCCATACCTCGATGCACACGGGTTTTTGAACAACATTAAAGAAGAAAATATTAACAGAACTGGTCTGTCCTCCTTCTAATTCCAGCGTTTCCCGTTCAAAGTGCAGCAATTCAGGCCTAGAAGACGATAAGCGGAACTGTCTCCGAATACTATAGGCATTATGGACTGGCAGCTTCTAAAACACAAAAAAAGTTGTTTGTTTTCTTTCTGTTTTTGATACCTTTGCTGTAACATTCTCAGCTCTCAGAGACACTTTCATCTCATAGCGCCGCGTAATGGTTGGCTGCGCTGTTTTTGTGAGGATGAGCCAAGCGTGCAAAAGTTGTCGTGATCCAGCATCCACAGCAGTTACAATGGATTGTTGTCTGCCTAAAGATCTTTTTATCCCATTGAACTATGGCAGATTAACCTATGGCTTGTGGAGTAAAATTCATTGGGACAGTAACTTGTGGAGACGTTGCCAAAAGCGGGGCATCACCAGCATATGGTCGGAGGCTGTTATTCTCACAGCAGATCTCGATTAGTTGGTTGCCGGATTCTCTCCTAAAAAGTCTGATTTATATGATCCTCAGGACACGTTGTAAAGTTCAAGGAATTACACTATACCCTCCGCGATTTGAAGGGGACTGGGGAATGTTTGGATAACAACTGAATCGCATAGTTAACGAAGATACCAAAGATTATCTAAAAATTTTTTTCCTATTTCTTGCTAATCGATTACATTGACCATTTTATCCTGATGTCAAATTAGCAGTGCTTACGGAGAGCTCTTAAAATTACAATTTTCCCCCGTCTTTATTTTCCAACAAGGGTTCCCATTACTTTTGCTGTGAAAAATTGAAAATGTCACCAAAATCCGCGGTTATCATCTGTTGATCAAGGGATCCATGGCACGCCTGGTCCGCCTCTTCGACTGGCAGGTGTTGTGTCTTATTTTTGTTTTGTGCTTTGCCAGCTGCCTCTCCCACGCTCATGAGGTGCGCTTGGCAAAAGATACCTGAGTGGCTTCTAGATTAACGCTTCCTTTTCTTTCTCTCGACTCTTTGTGACCATTTTATTTTAGCTACAGCGACATGACGGACTATGCCTTAGTCCGCTCTAGGAGCGTAGCCCTACCTAGGTCAACTTCAACCTACAACTTGAGCAGCCCCTCGCTCCAGGTAGAAATTTGAGGGAAAGTGCCATTTCTCCCGCGGGAGAAATGACACCCCTGCCCGAAAGCGAAAAATGGCCGCGGGAGAAATGACACCGCTGCCCGAAAGTGCGCGGGAGAAATGACACCCCTGCCCGAAACCTCGCGGGAGAAATGGCACCGCTACCCGAAATGCATAAGATTTCGTTTCTGGATTATTTTTCTTGCCTTTTTTGCGAATTTTTACTTTTTTATACTTATTTTAAACTATTTTTCCTATATTTGAACACTGTGGATGCTGCTCAAATTATTTATTGAAAATGAGATCAATGAAAAATGAATTTTTACGAATTTTAAACAATGTTTTGTGCATTTCCGTCAGCATTGTCTGGCGGCCGGAAATCTTTTCCGCTTTTCCGGAAAAGATTTCCGCCTTGGTTTCTCAATCAATTTTTTCCGAAAAACATTTCCGCCCTACCCGGAAAAGATTTCCGCCTTTTCTTGGAAACAAAAAAACGTCCAATACTGATACTAAGAGGAGATTTTGTTCTTTGAAATGGCCCATTATCATTACTGCTGATTTTCGCGAATATGGAGTTGGTGGAGTAATCATTGATCGGTTCCCTGGTGGAACATATAAACTGATTGGTTATTTTGTCAATGCTCTGAATTCTGCTGAGAAGAACTATTCACAAATACAGAAGGAACCTCTGAAATAGCTTTTTGAAAGAATATTTCTTCGTTCAGGCCGAAAAGTGACATGGATGCCGACAGTGAGAACAAGTTAGTGGAGGATCAGTTGCTTCGACTGGAGTAGAGACGAATTCCCCGCCTGCTCATTCGAAGAGATTGAAGGGAGGAATGATGCCGTTCTACGAGAGAAGGAAGGAGCTGACCGTTGTCAACAACTGTTTGCTGAAAGTAGACTGCGTGGTAATACCAACGAGACGATACCAGCGTGTGTTGAGAGAATTATACCGAGGGCACCCTGGAATCATCAGGATGAAGTCCATAGCTCGGCTTATAGTCTATTGGCCTGACTGTGGTGATGAAGGAGACTACTACCTCGTGGCAGTGGATTCATTATCGAAATGGAAGGAATTCTTGATCACCAGGACAACTTTTGCTCCGTGTGTATACTGAAGTCGAATATCGGGAAGTCATCGTGTTATGGAACGCAGTTCAGTTCAACCGTATTTCAAGAAATATGCGCTCAAGGTGGAATTAAGCACATCAGAAGTGCAACCGACCCACAGTCTAATGGACAATCAGAACGTTTAGTAGACATGCCCAAGAATGGACTACAAAAGTCAACAGGGAGGTGTCAGAAGAAAAGCAACAAATCTTGCTTATGGGCTACCGTTCGACCACGAACCAAAGTCTGGAAGGACCAACCTAGGCTAACGCTTTTCTGAGAAGAAAACTGAGGCTGTGCTGTCATTTCTAAAGCCAAATCCATCGGCAAACGCAGAAAAACAATATGCTTCCATGAAGAAACAGTTCGATGAGAAGTATGGAGCCAAGTCGGGGATAGGGTTGTCAACGGGCCGGCCGGACCGGGCCCGGGCCTCACTTTCCAGGCCCGGGCCGGGCCGGGTCTGACTTCAAAAATCCAGGCCCGGGCCGGCCCGGGCCTGACTAGGCCCGAATTTTGACAACCCTAGTCGGGGAAGTACCAAGTTGTAGGAACATTGTGGTTCAAAAAGCATCGTCTTACGAGCACTGTTGCAACTTTCCCCTAGACTAGTGACATAACATTATGATATAGGCACCAGATGATCATTCGGGCCAAATTAATTGACGAAAGCTGGAACGCTGAAATGCGACGAACTCTAAAAACTCAATGTCTGGTAATTGCTCAGAGGATCCGTCGAATATGCACGGGATCATCTGGTACAGCAACGAGATTTGCCGACCCCTGGTATAAAATGTCTTAAACTAACCGTAACGGATCTGTTTTGTTCTCCTCGAATCGTAGTAAAAACAGTAAAAACGTTATCCACAAAAGCAGAAAGACTATTTGCAAGCTGGGCAATAAAGAAAAGAAAATCACTACTGAGAAGTTACACGCTGAGGCCTAAAGGCCGCCGTCCGAAAACGCGGAAATCTTTTTCGAATAGGGTGGAAATGTTTTCCGGGTAGGGCGGAAATGTTTTCCGCTTTTGAACAGAAGAAACCAAGGCGGAAATCTTTTCCGGAAAAGCGGAAAAGATTTCCGGCCGCCAGACAATGCTGACGGAAATGCACAAAACATTGTTTAAAATTCGTAAAAATTCATTTTTCATTGATCTCATTTTCAATAAATAATTTGAGCAGCATCCACAGTGTTCAAATATAGGAAAAATAGTTTAAAATAAGTATAAAAAGTAAAAATTCGCAAAAAAGGCAAGAAAAATAATCCAGAAACGAAATCTTATGCATTTCGGGTAGCGGTGCCATTTCTCCCGCGAGGTTTCGGGCAGGGGTGTCATTTCTCCCGCGCACTTTCGGGCAGCGGTGTCATTTCTCCCGCGGCCATTTTTCGCTTTCGGGCAGGGGTGTCATTTCTCCCGCGGGAGAAATGACACCGGTCCGAAATTTGATACTATGGTAATAATGTGGTTAAGCTTGTCCGAACTCGTTCGGTTCCTGACCTGACATCGTACTTCCGTTACAGTGATCGGTACAAGCCCCAGTGGCATTCCGTCTACCAGACAACACCCTACCGCTACCGTCGTGATTATGACCTGGTAATTTATTTAAAGGCTAAAATAACTTGAAGTTACAGTACGACGACTATTGGTACGACCGTTACTACTACTTCTCTCCATTGTACAGCACCTACTATCCTCGCCGTCGTTACTACTACAGCGACAATCTCCCCAATCCTTACTTCTGGAATCCCTACAGCTCTTATTGGACCCGATACAAGGGATACTTGTAAGCTTCAGGTCCTATTTCAATTAGAAAAATAGGTATGATTATGACTACCCATACTACTACCGTCGCTATGGAAACTCTGCCTTCTCCCGGTATTTGAACTCTGTCTACACTCCCTACAGGTAGCTTTTCTCAAGTATGATGGATATGTTATTCTCAGATCCTACCTGATGGATTCGCTGTCATCTTCTCTTGGAAGAGGTCTGTCTATGTACAAGGCAGGTAGGGGGTAGTCTAACTGAGCCGGGGCTAGTAGTAGAGATAGGTTTAAGTGATAGAGGACATGTATCCATAAACCAAGACCGTTTCTCGTATTTTTCAGCCAGCTATCTATGGTACTACTAATCCTTTCTCGCCAATTTATCTCTACCACTAAGCTCTAGGTACATTTGTTCGATTATCCTACTCATATGCCAATTAAGGCTTAATTCCGTACCGAACGCTTGATACCTACTGGCTTACTCCTTCTTATTGGGATCGTCGCTTCAAAGATTGGCGTGAACTCTACTGCTCTTCTAAGGACCTTTACCTGCCAACAACTTATGATAGAAAGACGAGACAATACTTCGCCCAGTGGACTCCGTAATTCTACGCCAAGGCGATTATATTGTAGTGTAGATCAAATAAAGGCAGTGGTTCTTACCTTATTAGCCCTATGTTGAATCTCAATGTCTGACCAAGAGTTGCTCTGACATCGACTCTTTCGACAGAATGAACGACAAAATGAAATACGGAAAGCAATCTGAATCAGAACTAATTAAACTTAGGATTCGTGTAACCTGTAGCAATGCGTATCGCCATAAAGAAGAACTAAAATTGATCGTGAACTTCCTGGATCACCGCAGAATAAACTGACATATAGATCCTGACCAGTTCCTCTATGTCTCAAATAAACTTTAGCTGTTGGGTCAGATGTTCGTACAGAGACAGCCCGTCGATCTTCTAAAATATTTATTACATTGCTATAAAATTAACTGACCTGGCAATTTATCTACGTCTATCCTTTTTGTACACTGAGAATTACTGGCATGATAAACTCGGACAGTTCTGTTGACCACAGGAGGCCTTTTATAGACGTGAAGATCCAAAATAGCTAATGGCTGACCATTATCCCAACGACGGAAGAGAACTTTTGTTTCCAAGGAGCTGTTAGCCGGTGTAACAGCATTATAGTTGTAAAGAAATGGTACGTAGACAGATTCATGGGGTCGGAGGAATACCTGCAAGGGATCTGAAACAGCTTTAGGAGGTCCTACCTCAGCTTTCTGCTTATTAATAGTTCGGAAAAGATCCTTTTCCATAGGAGTTTGTAACGCGTTTGCTCTCTTATAAAACATCCATTCTTCGCTATCAGATACCAATCTAAAAAAGTAATAATGGAAAAGTATTCGTGGACACCTACTCCAAATCGGGACAATCCATTTCAATTACGCAATTGACAGGATCTGTGAAAGGATTCTCCAGTAAAAATTCGAAGAAGTTCTGTTCTCCAAGGCCAGGATAAATTTGATGTTGGGTGGTGATTCCTCGAAATACTGCCTGAAGAAGTTTCGATGCCTTTGATTCGTGGCGAATTTTTCGATAGGCTTCTAATTGTTCGTCGAAGATAAATCGTTTCATTTCGTTCTGAATTGACCATAGAAAATATAGGAAAATAATACCTTTCTGGCAGAATGAGGAATCCCAGTTGATCGTAACCTTTCCCAGTCTCTTAGCTTTTCCTGAGATTCTTCATTGAACATATCTTCATAGCGCTGTTGAACATCCAACCTGTAAATTTTCCACGTTTATTTTTCCTTAGGGGCTCAACCTCTGAGCTTGTAAAAACCGTTGAAGAGCATTATCCGAAGCTGTATTTAAAGGTTTTGCTAATATTCTATAAGAATCTGGTCCTTCTTCACCCAATCGACATAACCGCCTGCTGACCACCGCCGTCGTTTTGCTGTTTACCATGTCTGAAAGAGAACTTCACGTTTCGCCAATCCATGACCATAAGCTTAACCGGAACTCCCGATTATTTGTCAGTGTTTCTCGCTCATTTCCTGAATTGTTTCCGTGCTCCCCCCTGCAGACCACTGACGTTTGACACCAAATCAAACACACTGACCGGACGGTTTGAAAAATATCGCATGGATATGGAGAGCCGCGTCTGATAGCCAGAACCACTGGCGAGAGGTATATAAACCGGCAGCTCCTGGCATTGCCATCAGTCGCTCCAATGGCTTTCCTCTTCAAGCTTTCTGCTTCCTTCCTTCTCGTCGTTCTCCTTTCTCAATGCAAAGCTGTCCCAGTTGGGGATAGGGCTTTAGCCGAGACTACCATGGCTACCACTACTGCTGTCGATACCCTTGGAGAAACTGGCGGTAGAGTGAAGAGACAGGGAGGAGGATGCGGTTGCTGCGGATGCGGCTGCGGTTTGTTTTCATTCTTTGATCTAAAACCTCCAATACTTTAGGCTGTTGTGGATGCGGAGGATGTGGCTGTTGTTGCTGTAGACCTAGGTAATCCACTTCCCTTTCTCCTTCATCCTTTTGTTCTTTTACAGATGCTGCTGTTGTTGCCAGAGATGCTGTACCTGCTGCAGGTTTGTAGCCATATTAATCTTATTAATTTCCCTTATTTAGAACTTGCTGTTGCACCTGCTGCAGACCTTGCTGCTGCGGTCCGTTTGCACCTTCTATTCTTGCTATCGACACTTATTTTCAATGACAAGTCTTGATTTTAGGATGTGGATGCGGATGCTGCGGATGTGGAGGTGGACGTAAGAAGAGAATGGCTCTCCAGCAGCTCAAGATCCGTCTTGCCCAAAAGAATGCCTCCGTTCCTCAGATCGCTTTTGACAACGCTGAAGTTGTCCCCGCTCCTGAAGTCGCTCCTCAGCCTGAGGTCGCTCCCCAACCCGAAGTTGCTCCCCAACCAGAAACCATCCCCGCTCCAGCTGTCGAAAACACCACCGAATGGCCTGAGCCCGTATTCGAACTCGTTACCGAAACCACCGCTTAAGCCGCTAATGTTAACTTATTTAATAATAAATATTAATAATTTACTCACCGATTTGATTAGAAGAGGGGTGACCAATATTAGCCATTTTCACAAACAAGAGACCGGTTATTTTCTTCTCTGGATAAATGGCCGTAAAAACGACTGGACATTGCAAAGCTATTGATACAGCTTCTTGTCCTTGGCGAAGCAATGGCTGGAAATTTCAGTTTATTTTAGGTTATACAGGGACTTACCCTCAGGTTAATAATACAAGTGCCTAAAAGTATTAAAGTGTTTGCATCCCAGACCTCGATGAATAGATGACCGAATTGTAGGAATTTTATGAATTCCTTTTCTTCTAATCCGGCTGGACGATCCACTATGAACTTCGACTGAAATGATATCAGAACAGAATGCGTTGGATCCTACAGTAAATCCTGGTTCATCGTTGATCTCTTTCGCTTCACTGTCTAGCCGTTTAAGGATGCTGGGCTCCCCGTTATTGTTAGTTTCAGGCAACACGAGTCTAAATAAGATTATTGCTGCTTAGGATCTGACTCACTCTTCCGTTGTCATCATAGGAAACCGGTAAAATTGTGTAGTAAAGAATACTTTGGTAGGAGCAGTAGACTCTGGTTTATCCAACCTACAACTCGTCTGATTTTTTACTGGGAGTGACGCACCATTTAAATGCCAGAAATTGCAGCACAATCTCATTAGTATTGAGCCGGTCATGGATCTCGACATTTAGATCTATGGTGCTATATGTGCCGGAAACGTCAACCTGCGGTGGCGCCTCTCCGTGGCGGTCTAAAATCTGAGCAAAGGGAGCTTTGATCAGGGAGGCATACACGGATCTCGAGATATTTGTCATTCTGGAAGAATTTGAGCTAGCCAACAAGTAGAGCTAACCTTGACTCCTTCCATGGGAATTCATAAGAACTCGAAAGATCATCCCTAGGTGATTCTGCTTCTGATTCTATTAACTGGTCCAATCTGTCTTCGAATGCTCGACTTCTTGCTGATGTTCGTCCAGAATCCAATTTCTTTAAATTGTTTAAATAAGTTCGGTTGTAAAGTTACCGGCTTCTCTACAGGTGGAAAACTGCTGACGAAATCTTCTTCTTTACTTTCTTCAATATTTTTCCCAGCTAACTTCTGGTCAGCGTCAGGGATATCTCTCTTAGGCGCAGGAGTTCCTGCCCTGCCAGATTCTTCCAATCGCTCATGGGTAATAGATCTACCAGAATCCATTGTCCATCTTCCGCCACTGTAAAAAGATTTACAGAAAATGCTGATCTTACTCTTCAGTGGAAAATACAAAGTGGATAGTTATTTTAGGAGCGCTTTCAGTAAACATGCTGTCATCTTTCTGATACAGATGGAGAAGATTCTTGAAACAGAGGCATTCTTCAGGATTTGGACGCGGTCCACCGATTAGAGCAACTAAAAGATTTAACGATATTTCGAAGTCTTACCGCTGCCGTGTACTGATCCGATTAATTTCTGCCTTTCTGGTTTCCAGACACCCCATCCGATTACCACAGATTGTGAATCAGGAGCAAAATTACCCTGAAACGGTTTACAGTTTATTCGTGGCAGTTGCCTACTAGTTTATTCCTTGTTCCAATTAGATAATCCAAAGCGAAGACAATTGCTAGCAGAGGATCTTCAGCCATTGAAGGAAGAGAAACCTTTGATCTCACAAATAACGTATTAATTTCAGTTCTACAATTGGATATTTACTTTTTCCTTTAGAGAAACCTGATGTCACTGGAACTTCTGCTCAATGGTCGCCCTTTTCTCCTTAGAGAATGAGTGCCCATTGAAATTTCATCAGTTGACGATAAATGAACGACCAATGGCTCAAATAAAAAAGTGTACCCGTTGTGGATGGAAATCTGCAGAAATTTTGTAGGTATTTAACTGAGCTTACCCGTAGTCGTCTTTCTAAAACACACATGGGCGGTAAAACTGCACCGGGATTATGATTTTCTCTATAGAATCGATCTTGCTTCATCTGAATTTGACTACAATTAAGATTGTTAGAAGACCTACGTCGTCTAGGATCAGTTTTTCTATTTTCTCCGCATGCGGTCCAAAGGATAAAGCTATCTCTTCCAGTACGGCAGGGATTGCAGGTAATTTCTTGGGAAGAGCCAATTGTGTCACTAAAATATCTTGATAAATCAAGAGCTCATTTACTATTGGGATTATAAACAAGTCCAGGAATATGCTCCTTTTCTCCAACTATACAAAAATCTGGAAAATAATCAAAGGCTTCCATCAGGGGAGAGTGAACACAGAGGCAACAGTCCAGTACACCAATTGCTGTATCGGTATTAAAATTTCTCGTGAAGGTCAGAACTTTTGGTGTTCCTGGATGCAATTTTAGCCTAAAATTTCATGCAATTGTTTTGAAACGCGACGAACTTTTTTAGAGGTAGCTCCTTCGGTAGTTTGTTATACTCCGGTATAGTTTCATAATATCCAGATATTGTAATTGGAGCCCATGCTATAGTTTTCAGCGGCTCCCTATATAAAAAATATGGGAATTATGACTTTTTACTCACGATTGATCTTCGGTATCAACGACTACTTCAACTATTAAATAAATAGAATCATCTAACCGTGGACAATGGAAAAATAAGGTCTGAAACGCATAAAACAGAGAATGGAAGACGTACGTCATTGATGTAGCAATCGTGATGATCAGGTTTATTCCAAGAGCCGTGGTACGGACTGCCAAAAAGCTGACATGTTTTGGCATCGAAGAAGAAACAAGAAATCCGATATCGAGAAGTTGGAGCAAGCTAAAATGCTGCTACAATCAAGTCAGGATGAAAAGAACCTTAGTATAATGAAGTGCCTCGACTACTAAAGCGAATCCATCGTTGGAACCACGATGTGGTAGGTCCCTTTTGATTGGAATACATCTTTTAGCTAAGAAATTGCTGTACCAATCATGGATAGAAGACATCTACCCCACAAGGGGAAGGAGGAATGATACGTCTCGGGATTATTCGTGTACTAGAGGAGGTGACCCTCGTGGCGCGTTGCCTAGCAACCAGGCCAGCAGCATTCAAATTGGGGTGTAAACATCTGCCAGCTGATATTGACGACCATTTTAGCGGTCGAGACTATTTCCGATTGAGAAGAATTGGCCGAAATCCTTTGGATAACATAAGGAATTAAGCCAATAATCCAGTGTCTACTCTCTAGCACTTGTCTGACCCGGGATTCGCTCAAAAAATATTGCAATATATAATTTAATGAGGTTCATGTGTATGACAATTCTCTCCCTCGCGTTGCGAGTACACGTGATTATAAACAGCAAACATAATGATCGAGGGAAGACGACGGAATACATCGTGGATGGCTCAGCGGACACGAGTCAGAACCCGGAGGATGGCATTTTGGCGCAACATTCTGTTCTCGGAACTCGCTACCAGCTGGACATTGTTCAGTATCTGAAAATATCTTTATTTCTCTCTCATAAAATCTCTTTAGTACTTGATGCTCTTCTTTTGTTGGATCCAGTACTACCAGTATTCCAGGAATTGAATGGTCGTGGTCGTCCGCTGTTTACATTTGGTCGTTTGCCTGAAGGTTGTGCCGATTTCAGGTATTTCTTACCCCAATTTTTATTATTAGCTGCTCCGTCAGGATAATCGTCATAATCATTTCCCATCCTTGGTGGTCCCACTATATTTGGAATCATTACCGGAACATTTGTACTGCTTCCACTAGATACAGGAACTATATTGGGCCGTTTTTTGCCCGTGTTGACAGCATTGTTACCTATAAATTTGATGCAAGAATGTTCTGGGAAATACCATAATTTGGCTGAGGTTGCCCCCAATCTCCTTGATTCTCCCAGGTGTTTCCCTTGCCTTGCCAGCCATTAGTTGTATCCTGAGGTTGGGGAGCTGCCCCTTCATTCCAGCCATTTTGTTGGTTATTGTTCCCAGGTACTGCGATCCATCTGTTCTTATTTTGCATCCCAGGATTTTCAGTATTTGGCCCGTTCCAATTGTTTCCAATTTGTTTAGAAGCACCGCCATTGTTCCAGGCATTTTGATCATTAGGAGGAGGCCCTTGCCAGATTGGAGCGCTTGAAGATTCTACCCAACTGTTGCCGCCATTGTTATTTCCATTCCAGTTTCCCTCATTAGTTGGTCCAGAATTCCAGGTAGATCCACCGATTGCCTTCGGCCTTTGTACTTGTGAATTCTGTAAAGATAATTATCCCTGGTATTTCTTTACCTCGTATCCTCCCTGATTATATCCACCATTATTTCCTTGTTTTGAATCATAGGGATTGTCATAATCACCCCAGTTCCCGTTACCAATTCGATTTTCTTGGGGTCGATTCACTCCATTTCCATTGCCATTTCCATTGTTTCCATGAAGAGGCTGTGGCTCTGGCAGAGCTCTAGGCGGCGGGAGTTGTTGTTGCTCCACATTGTTTCCATTATTCTTACCCTAAAATGAACAACTTGCCAATAAATTCCCTACATTTTGATTCCATCCTCCTTTCATCCCACATCCTTGCATAGCATTTCCTGAGCAGCCGTCGTTTATCCCCTGTGGTGGCGGTCTGTTCGATGGTCCATAAGGACATCCAGTACTAGTAGCCGGTCTGTTCTGATTGTAAGGACATCCATTTTCATTCCAGTTATTATAATTATTATTAATGTTGTTATTGTTGTTGTTGGTATTCTGATTGCCATTGTAGTTACTGTTTTGGTTCACATTGTAGTTGCTATTCTGGTTGTTGTTGTTTTGGTTGTTTTGATTGCTGCCATCATTTGGATAGCTTTCTATTCTTGGAACATTCCTTTGTCCACTGCCATTTCCATCGCCTCGGCTGTATCCATACTCATTCTCATTGACGTGCCCATTGTTATTTTTGTGATTCTGGTTATTTCCAGAATGGATAACTTTGCATCCTTTGTTATGAGAACAGCCATTTTCATCTTCGTCTTCATCACCATCATTTAAAATACCAAAAGGTCGGGGTCTATACGGACGTGGGATCAGCGGCTTCGGTTGAGGAATATATGGAAGACCTGAATTAGTTACGTAGAGCTCAATATGGTCGTCATACCAGCAGGAGGGACAACCATGGCATCAGAAGTCTGTCCACAGCAGATAAATCTTCTAATTTCTTTGTTAAATTCGCATCTGTATCCTCGGTTGCATTGCTGAAAGTGCATATACACTGCGGGCATTAAAACTGACCTGATGATAGCAGTCCCTCAGTCTATTTCCAAAGTCAATAAGGGGCCTGTCATCAGAATTTTGGCATCTGGGAAGGCGACGATTGGAAGGCCTGAAAGAGTCAATTTCTCTATGGCAAGAAACCACACTTTTTCGTTGTAGTTGTTGGCTCTTCTGTTGTCGTTGTGGTTGTGGTTTTCCTATTTCTTGGCCTTTTAGTAGTTGGCTCCTCATAATCTACCAAATATTGTTACCGCTCATGGAATTCAATGCGTACCTTCATCTTCATTATCTTCATCGTCAGGTCTCTCTGGAGCTGCTGTAACTACCAATTTCCGCATTGGCTGAATTACAGGAGGTTCTGTAAATGGAATCAGTTCATCTGGGACTTCGGCTGAAGAATCTGATTTATTAGGCATGAATGTTAACCCACTGGTTGTTCCTATTATTAAGTTTTCGCTATCCGTAGTTTGACTATCCGCCCAACAGCAATAATCCTAAGAAGTGCATAAAAGGGAAAAAAGGTGGGCATACTTGAAATCCAGGAATGAGGATGGGAAACCGTTCACAGACAGTTCCTTCAGGACAACTGCTCTCATTATAATTTCCTAATTGTTGACTACACTGCTGGAGATCTCCAGTAATAGGATGGATATATACTCGATTATCTGTATTACACGGTAGATCAGATGAAAAAGAATGAATATACCGGATGGACAATGAATAGCCACGCCGGCATCAGCAAAGAGCTTCTTGAAATAACTTTGGTGAGTAAGATAAGGAAAAAGTAGAAGCAGGACGCAGCAACGCATGCTGCTCCAGCTTTTCGGGATCTACAAAGGGCGACTGTGGCCTCGAGCCCTTGCGGCTGTCATGTTGCGTCCCAAAAACTGACAGCAGAGACGAAAAATAACATTGTCGCCTTCTGACCGTTAATCAAATATATCGTTGACCGGATTCTGTCTATGTCTGTGCCAAGAGAGAGTTCAGACAAACGTCAGCTGGAGGATGATTTGATCTTGAGACCAATTCCGGATTCCTCTTTGAAGTGCTGCGATCGAAAGGCGCTTGTTCTGTCAGACGAAAAAAGGTGACCCAACCGATAAATTTAGAAGTATCAGGAGTTTCTCTGAAATATTCTCAAAACGCAGTTACAGTTTAGGGTCAGTTATCATCTCCTGACCTAGCATGTTCTAAAAGTCATGTCCTTCTAATCGATATGGTGACAAAATGCAATGAGGTCGCCTGTTCCTTTGTTTTCTCCTAGACTACGGTCTAGTGATATCGACGCAATCAAAGTTCGCCCTAGCCCTGGAAGTAACTCTTACCGCCAGTGTCATCCACCACAATGTCCTCTCACAAATGCCATCGTCTTGAAGGAAAAGTTGCTGTTGTAACTGCTGCTACCAAAGGGTCAGTCATTTTCCTAATTTTTATAAGAAAATGCATAGAATTGGGCTGGCTATTGCAGTTCGATTGGCTGAAGAAGGCGCAAGTGTGGTGATTTCCAGCAGGACACAGAAAAATGTCGACGAGTAAGTATTGCTTCAATTTTTATTTATTCTTCCTAGTGTTGTTGCCCAGTTACACAAGAAAGGACTGAAAAACGTTAAGGGAATACTTTGCCATGTTGCTAAACCAGAACATCAGAAAGCATTGGTTGATTTTGTAAGTTTTACTTATCTTTTAAAGTATTATTTAAATTGAGACTGTCAAGGAGTTTGGTAAGATCGATATTTTGGTCAATAATCATGGAATAAATCCCGCTTTTGGTAGCATCCTTGGTATGCCATCAATTAGCAAGTGGTAATCCGCGTTTAGATGTCGAAGAAGGAGTCTGGGATAAGCTTTACGAAACAAATGTCAAGGCTGGATGGCAGTTGACAAAACTTGTTCACCCAATTATGGTAAAAAATGGTGGTGGTAACATCATTTTCAATTCGTCTTATGGCGGATACAAGACCCCTGCGGTAAATTCCTCTGACAATCTTTGAATGTCAATTTTTCAGGGTATTTCTGCCTATGGTGTAACCAAAACTGCCCTTATCGGACTCACCAAAGCCTTGGCTTTGGAACTAGCCAGGGATAAAATCCGAGTCAACGGAATTGCTCCCGGCGTGATCAAAACGAAAATGAGCAAGGTTCTCTGGGATGGAAATGGCGACGAAGGAGAGCAAGCTGTCGTTGAAAATCAGGAAATCCTACTGGGAAGACTGGGAGTCCCAGAAGATTGCGCCGGCACGGTTGCCTTCCTTGTTTCTGATGACGCCGCCTATATTACTGGAGAAACTGTTGTAGTCGCCGGTGGAGTACACGCCAGACTTTAGAAAATGTATATTTAAATTCTGAACAAAAGTAAACATGACAATATGACCTGTAGAATATAAGGCTGAGATTAGACCTTCTTGATAGCTCGACCGCTGGCATATTGCAGTCCAGAGTAGATTGTTGTTGCTGCTGTTGTCCAGCTAAAGAAGTTTTTAAAGCCATTATGACACTTACTATAAAACAGACAGTCCTTGATTATAACTGGCTCCAAATTCAAATACTGGACCGGCTAGGGAAGCAGCTACTACCGCCAATTGCAATGCGGTATTTATCTTGCTGATCAAAGTTGGGACAATTTGCATTGATGAAACTTCTGGGTTAAAGAATCTGTTAAATACAAATAATCAAAATTGAGAAACCAGAAGTTTTACCTGTTTAAAGAATAAGGCGGTTCCATAGTCTTATATCTTTTATAAAATGCTCCAGTTATTAGACTCACGTCACGGAGGATCACAATGCTGGTAAGAGGCACTAAAAATATAAAGAAAAGTTAATTTGAGAAGGAATTCTTACGTGGAATGAGACTGGCATGTGTCATGGTCAAAAACATAACGGATACGAGTAATTTGTCAGCTACAGGATCTAAAACAGATCCAAGCAGAGATTTCTGTCCTTTGAAGTTTCTAGCAATGTAACCGTCTACCTAAACTTTATCCTTAGAGAATTTTAGCAACGTCTTACTAAATCTGAGAAACCAGCCACTATAAATAAGGTAAAAGCTGGTGTAAATTGTTGACTAACCACTAAGTAACCAATAACCGGGGTTGCTGCTATTCTTTAAACGAAAATAAACAATTTCAAAGGAAATACCTGCATCCGCAGATGATATTGGGAATAGTGGCCAATTTATATTTTCCAGAATCGTCTTCTTTCATTTCTTTTGATAAAAATCTGGGAAAACGAAAGAAATGAGTATAAGCAGGGCGACTTGCCTCTTGTTTGGACCTAACCACGTGCTCCTAAATAATAGCCTTGTATGTTGTTGACTCCGCAACGTCGTAGTCACCGATCTGGTTAGTAATGGCACACTTCGACATATTTTTTGCATTTTCTCATCTGAAAAATGGAATTTTTTAAATAAACAAGTTGATGGCACGTGAAGTAATCAAAGAGTCCTGGTAAACACGATGTTCTTCTCAACAAAAATCAATAGGTTATGCCTATCAACGTAAACAAGATGCAACAGCAATACTCATACCATTAGGAACCGTTATTAAGAAAAGCGCGGGTCTGGTCGTCCAACATTTTGACTATAACGCCGTTGTGGGATTTCTAGGTAATATTGCATTTTAATAGCTTTTTCTTTATATTAACTCAGTAAGCAGACAGATGAAAGATTTATTACGGAAAGATGTATACAATGCAAAGCGTATTGCTGGGTGCAGACATTTTCCAAGCATAAAGTATCATTCGATCGAAATCCTCGAGTCCCGGTTAAAAAGCCAGAAAAGTCTTGACCGTTGGGGGTATAAGTTTTTGAGGCCGAGGAGTTGTATCTTTGATGAATTTCTGAAGCATGAGCTGGGCGAGGAGAGGCTTGTATCCCACGAATTTTACTTCCATGGATCTTGCAATCCGTCTAAAAAGCGTGTTAAATATTGTTGAGACAAATTTTACCTTCGGAGCAGTCGTTTATTGAAAGCTGTCTCCGGAAAACCCACAAAGTGGAAAGTTGGAGCAAGAAGAGAACGCTTGGCCGGGCGAACATCCTGGTTTGTCATGAGCCGGAGTTGTGATGTGACCTGGGTCAGGGAGCTGACCAAGCCGAAGGCTAATCGTTTAATTGTATTCCATAGTGTGCCGATTTAGGCGATAAGACGCTACTCAACTATGGAGATCATCGTGTGTATGACCTGGATGAAATAATATTCGAAGGCTAGTGGTTATGGAATACCTTTTCAGGCCCTGACATTCTCATTTAAAGAATGGAATACGTCTACATAACAGAAACCAGTAGCTTGTTATCCGCCGGATCTAGGACAGATCTAAAGGGAGATATCAATCCTTTGAAGTACTTCCAAGATCCTAAATGCTTTTATTATTACAGTATAGTTTGACCTGCCTAGTGTTTGTACCTAGACACGTGCTAATAGTCTTGTATGTTGTTGACCGTAGAACTCTTGATGATCCCGTCTACACTCCGATATATTCCGTGCATTTGTCCATTTAAATAATGTCATTTTTTCTATAAATATTGGATATCTACATGGAAAATAATAATGTATATTGCAATTCTATAAACAACTCGGCTTCTTGTGAGAGTTTTAATCAAAATGTCCAAGTAAACACGATGTTTCCCCACAAAAATCAATAGGTCGTCTCTATGAACGTAAACAAGATTCAATAGCAATGCTCATACCATTTAGAACAGCTCGTCATTAAGAAAAGTGCAGGTCAGCTCATCCAGCATTTTGACTATGACGCCGCCCCGTGGTCGCTTGTTCGGCTATATTCAAATGTTATTACTGATAACATATTACTCCTCCGCTTATTGTTTTCCCCTCTCTTTCTAATAATCCTTCTTCAATAAGCATTTTCTCTGCTTGGATACTGTAAAAAGATAGTTTTTACAGTACATGAACAATGCTCGGTTTTCTCTCCCTCAGCAAACCAAAGACTATGGTCAAACAATGGATACAACTCCTTCATAATCCGACCTCATTCTACTTAGCTCTATTAATAATAGCTCAAATTGGTGTCATAGCTGTTTCTTCTATAATCTGCCCTTTATTTTTAAGGTCAGTTTGTTTCTACTTTTTATTTATCTACGTAATATATCCAATTATAATCTAAAGTTTCTGTTCAGATGGATTATCCTTCCCTCCTCGATACAGCAAGAAATCCCTTTAAATCTCGTATTCCTCCCGTGTGAGGATAATCTCCACGGAATTTGTTCCTTTCCAACAGCTAGCTTGGATGTTGAAGAAGTGTGAAAATTACTTAAAAGTCATTAATTTTTTTAGCTAGGTATCTTTTCCAAATCCACGTACTATCAAATGGGTGTAAAGCTGCATTTCTCTGAAGCGGAGACAAATTTCGGCATAGGATTGTTTCAAGTAAGAAATGCTTTGAAAGGGCCAAGAGGCGCCGACTAAGATATGATTCAGAACGAGCTGACACTTCTCGATGTAAATGGGAAACAAATCGCCAGGTGGAGACGGACAGGACTTTTGAAGCAGCCCGGATTGTTTACCAAGGCTCTTTGGCTCACGTTCTTCCCCTTGTATTTTCTTGGATTTTTTCATAATCATTACATCCTTGAGGTAAATTGACTTAATATTTTCAATATTTTGTCTAGATCCCCTTGGTTTCGGAATATTACGCTTCGCCGGATAAAGTGGCCCATCAACTCAACTATTCTCTTCAGGATCGATTCGCCCAGGTATTTTTTTGTCTTTTCCGGGGTGACATAAGTGCAAGCATCAGTGGATATGAATAGGATACCTACCTTTAAAAAATTGCTAGGCGCTACAGAAGGGTAGGGGAAATAGTCAATGAGCCATATTGAAAGGACGACCTTGGATCATGGATGTTTTAAACTGTCCTTTACCCTGTGTCAAAATTTCTATACCCGCCTATTTTTGAAGACCCTCATTGATAACGCCATTGAAAGCTAGCTTGATAAGCTCCCTATTGATATTTTTTTCAGCTGGATGCTGCATACTTGGTTATTAATGCCAAGTTCGGCTTCGTCAGGAACTTTCTGTACTACTGGCCTCTTACTTCTTTTATTCTCTTGGCAACTGCAACTGCACTTGGTGAGGTTATTACTATTCTTTTTACTGATTTAAATCTATAGGTGGAACATTTCTTATGGCAATATTCTGGGGACATAAAGGTTACGTAAAGTACACCAGCCGACGAGAGTCGCAAGTTGTTTCTCGCCAGGATTCCTTGGAAACCGAGACGTTGACATCATCCACGAGAAATTCTGCAAAAGATCTTACCAGCGTAAGTATATATTTTAAATTATATTTCGATTAATCCCGCATACTTTCAGCATACCGTTAGCAAAAAAAACAGGCAATGTTTCAATTTGTTTGATTGCAAGGGTGTACAGATCTGGTAGACCAAATAACACAAGATTTCTTGAACAGATATTGAGTTTTTCAGTACCCGTCATCATCATACGACGACTACCCTACGAGTGAAGAATATGCCCCAGTGTATCCAGTGCTTGAAAACGCTCCAACAGGTTGGAATACACGGGACATCACAGGAGTAAGAAATCGGCGAGACAAGAAATTATCCTGATTGTACAAAATGTATATAATTAGACTAATGGGTAACCCGTGCCTTAAAAAACCCGATCTTCACATCAAAACTTTACAGTGATATGTATAAAGTGCAGTTATTCAAATGTTTTCTTATTATTAACGGCTGAACACCGTAAAATACCTATTATTATGTTAAATTTATTGTAATGTTTATGTTTTTTTTCTTTCCAGAGGTGCCTAATGGAGGCATGTTGCCTGTAAGTAAAACTACAGAGCAATGGCGTCCAGAACGGACACACCGTTTTGTCCCGGATTTTGTGGACGGGTACCAGAGAATAACAGCTTTGGCTGGTCAGAATGTCAGGTAAATTTTTTTAAAACTTTATTTATTAAATAAAAATTTAGCCCTGTCCCTGGGGAAGTCGAACACATGGAGACGCGCAGTGCTTCGAATGCGACAGCCCAATATC
Organism: Oscheius sp. DF5033; assembly: GCA_964036215.1. Classification (NCBI taxonomy): domain Eukaryota; kingdom Metazoa; phylum Nematoda; class Chromadorea; order Rhabditida; family Rhabditidae; genus Oscheius; species Oscheius sp. DF5033. The sequence continues at coordinate 7,239,550 of OZ038413.1, forward strand.
CTCCTATGACTGGTGCTATCTTATTTTTATGGCCATTGTACCGATGCTGGTTAATTGCTTGTTTGTCCACTTGCATTCTATTAAAAAACCGTAAGTATTTCTATTTTTTAAATAATTTTATATTATTTAGAACACGACTCGATGAATTCTTAGAAGTTTTTTGCTGTTTTTCGGAATCTATATGTGCCGCCTTTTCTTCTCTACTATTTTTTCCTCCTAGAGGGTATCTTAGTCTTTACGGTTGCTATAAATCGGGTTTAAAAGAATGGTATGTATTTATTATATAAATTAAACAGTCCTTTAAAGGTATCCTGCTCTGTATAATCCAGTCATTGGTCACATTAAGCAAATTAAATGCTCATATGAAGTTGTCTTTCCATTGTGAGTGTTCCCCAATATTTTTCCATTTATAAAATTCAGATATTCTTTACCTTTTGTCTATTTTTTATTTCTACTGCTTTTTATGTTAATTCTTCGGTGTCTTTTCTATTCTTACGTTGTAAAAGACCATGACCCTCGACCATTCTACTACGGTTTACTTTCCTTGCCTAAAGTTGCTGTTATCCATGGATTATTTGTAAGTTTTTCGTATTTTTTAGTTTAAAGAGAGCTATTTTAGGCAGGAGTTATTTACCTTACTTTTCCATACTTGTTGATCATGTTCAGTGTTTGTTCTAATGCTTTTCATCTAGCAATGGAGGGGAAGGCACCTGTCAGGGAGATATTGCGTACGTTTTCTATGGTTACTAGCATTTAAAAAATGTAGCCGCAAATTCTCGTTTTTTTTTTGCTAGAACGCTATTTTAATTCAGGGCCGGGCAAATGGATATAAATATCGATATTTTTATGCAAAATGTTGCTTCGATATGATGTGTATTTTTTCCAGGACGTCTATACCGATCACCTCTCCAACTGGTGCTCCTCTGCGTCAACATGATCCTCCTCGCATTTGCTATAATTGCTTTGACAGCTGCAAGGTGAGTTCGTTATGATTTATTCACGACTTGACATCAGATTTGCAATTAGCTAATCTGATGAGGATTCGTGGGAATCCGGGGGAACTATTCTAGTCATTTATTGATTAATTTCAGTAACTCCAGCTACGGTCTATTCTTCCTGTTTCTAGTCCCGATACCTGCTCTTTTCTACATAGCCACGATTGGTCTGAGCCATCCAAGTGTTTTAAATGATGTCTGATCATCTAAAACTACATGTTAATGCTTTTTTTGTCTGCGCATTTCTTTCATTTTCGCTTATACTCAAATAACCTCTGATACTATAGGGATATGTACCTCAGAAAATCTGAAACTGTCAACAACTGCCGGTTATTTATTAATGTGATAAGAGCGTGCCTAAAATGTCATTTTTTTGCAATATAGAAATTGCATCCTCTAACCCATTGCTCATTTTATTGGAATTGTCTTGTTGAATTTTCGATCTCCAAAGATTGCCACTATACTTTTTGTAATAAAGACTTTTTGATCCTATCTGTCTATCAATCGAAAATTAACGGACAACTAAAAATCTCGGTAGATTCACAGAAATGGTAACAATGGGAAACATGTTATTGATACCGGGACTAACACAAATATCTTATGTTGAACTCAGCTAGCAATTAGGGAACAGTTAACCAGGAAGCATTATTTGTCACTTGTTCTTTGGAGATTCTGGCTTAGCAGCAGCTGGCTTTTTTACCAATTGCGAGGTCTAGAAATCTTCAGGATGTACTGAAATTCGCACACTTACAGCTTTTGTTACTACCGTGCGCGTAGGAGTCGCCTTCGCTTCTATTTTAACCGCAGGTCTCGGCGAATTGGTTCGTACTAAAATCTATATTATTCAAACATCAAACTAGAAGAAAACCTGGAGCTGTTTCTACTTTTGGATCTGCCTTCTTGCCAAACGCGATCTTAGGAGGTGCCTTACGAAGCTCTACTTTGGTCACAGTTGGCTTTATCTGGCCGTTGGCCTTCTGGACATCGTCCCTTTTAACCTAAATAGGAGATGCTTTATATAGTTTAGAATACCACAGGTTTAACTTGAGGCGCCCTTTCAGCCACATTTGCCCTTGGAAAAACTTTTGGGGAATTCCTTGGGACTGCTGGTTTTTGGGCAGAAGTACGTTTCATAGGGGAACGCGACTTCGCTGTGGGTCTTTTCTCATCCTTTCTGAATTTTAGAGATTTTAGGACTTGTAGATAAATCTACGGTTGAGTTGTAATATCTTCAAAGACTCGACAAAGGATCTCCTCAATTTTTACTTCAGAATCTCCTCGATGTCTGAAATTCATAAATCGAATGATTATCATCAACTCACATTCGTCGCTGATGATCAGAACTTTCGCTTGACATCCGTCGCCGAACAGCATCTTCCACCTTCTTCTCCTGACTGGGCACCATGTTAGGGGGATTACACTAAAAGAGCAACCAGATTTAGAAGTGCACAAACATTCAAATGTGTAATTGGTCAGACTTCATCGCTCCCAAGCTGCCAATTACCGCGATCCTCATCATTAAGTATAGAAGCGATCACACAATTCTTTTAAAATAGCACGAAATATACCTCTACCGTTTTGGAATAATTCTTCACGGGGATTAGTTCAACTTCATAGGACTGAGGGGCGATAGCGTTGGCGACCATCTCCTTGTTGGCTTCTTCAACAACTTCTTCAACCAAAGAGAGGACTTCCATAGCCTTAGTAGATTTAAGTGGCTCCTTTTTGGCGGCAACTCTTTTAACTGCCCCTCCTGAGGGAGTCACTCTGCCTTGTCTTATGGGCTTCTAAAAATATAACAGAAATTGTAGCATAAAAATACCTTAGGCATGGCAGGCATGGCAAGAAGAGACTTTGGTTTGATGTTGAAAATGCATGGAGGCATCCATGGGAAACAAGTGTGAACTTCCTGGTGTCGGGATAACAACATGGTCATTTATTTAATATATGAATCTTTAAAAATTTAATATATCAATACAAAGATGGTGGCGAATAAATACTGGAGATTTGGTGAGGGGTTGTTACAGAGGTCAAATCCGCAGCATGTCAGTCTGGTGTAGATATCAGCATCGGTAGATGATGAGGTGGTTCCATTGGCCTTTTAAAAAAATGAAAAAAGCATTCCAGGTACTTACCGTGCAGTTATAAGCAGCTACAGCAGGATCGGAGCATCCATAAAGATCTAAATCGTCCTGTCCTCCTTCCCTCTTTAATGTAAAACAGTAACCAGTAGTACAATTAACTACAACCTGTAATGAGACACAAACTAATATTTTAAATGTTTCCTACCTTATCGGACGTCATAATTTTGCCACTTTGTTGCTCTTCCGTGTAACTGTAACATTGCAAGGCAAATACAACGGATAAAGTCAGAAGAGCCAGTAGAATCAGTCGCATGGCCTCAAACAGTAGCAAAATCAAACAATAGGACTGATAAGGCCCATCACGTCAAATATTCAGGGACTCGCCCCTGATTTATGGGCCCGGAGATATCCAACACGATTTCTGCAACTTTCTGATCAAGATTTTTCTGGATGTTATCCCTCAGTTGCAGAGTGTTTTTCACCTCATGAAAAGAGCAACAGATGAGCTGAACAATTCCCTGATTTGTGGTGCCTCACGGGTTCACAAATTGACTCCCCATGGTCGCAACATTACTGCACTCTCCCACGGCCCGAAACAAAGATGAAATATGATATTTGAGGATGTGGCCATTTTCCCAATACATTTGCTACATTGCCACATGTGATTCATGTTTCTCTGGAAAACTTGTTTACCCACTTATTTTCAGCTTCATTACTGCAGGATTTGTGTCCTTATCGTCCATCAAGTCATGAATCTTTAAATCCCCGGCTGTCTATGGCTAACACATGCTCATAGTAAACTCTTACGGAATTACGGAACTTCAGCACACGTTTCGCAGCAGACGGAGCCTGTTGTAAAAAGCGTGCAGCTGCTTCTTCGAAGGGCAGTTGGAGGACAACAAGCAACGGCTCCTCGGCTACGAGTCACCTCTAATAAATAGGCCACTTGCTCCTCAAATCTTTTGGCGGCTGCGCAGAGTCCGGTCAACTCGCCACTAATATTTACTTCAGTGAGTTCTGATCTGATCCACTCGCCTTTGCCGCTATCTCCTACTTGAATTAGGTCTCTCTCCTCTTTTGCGCAAAATTTAGGTTCCACCCAATTGTTTGTCCCACTATGTTCTTTTGAGCTCTAGGTTTTTGGGGGCAAAATTCTCACTTGCTGAAAGAATCGCAGATTACATTATTCAGAGCTTTTGCCGGGGTGATGAGCGCACAAAATGCGTCATATCCCTCTTTTCACCGCCTCCACAAATAGCTACGCAGAAGAGAGAGAGCATATCCCCCAATTAACTTTCATCCTGGATGAGAGATCTTTTTAGACATAGCGGAAGCCATCTTGACCACATAGTTTCAGTGTAAACAACGAAATCCCCATAAAAATGTGTAACATTTCATTTCATTTTTCATTACGACCGCGTATCCGACGTATTTCTCTTTTTCATCCATGTCCCGGGACACTTTTCGACCAGAAAAAGTTCAGAAAATGCAAGCCCGAGTGGCTAGACGTACGAGTTTTGGTTCAACGACAAGTCTACGAAGGAGTAGTGTCTCTTCCAAGGACATCGCCGCTATTCAAGAAGCCCTAAGGGTAGGTATTCCCCTGTCCAGAAAATCCTTTAAAATATTCAGAAACAACAAAAACTTTCTCCTCAACTACTCCTCTTTGTATTATCTGCCTTTCCCTTTATAACATTCTTCTACTTGTATTCCGTCCATATGCACGGCGGACGATTTTTTGAGGTGAGAGATCTATTTATTTTGATCTTATGATGATGCTTATCACAATGTGTGCATTATGAGACTAAGATGTGACCGATTTTTTTAGACTTGCTCATGGGTATTTGGACATTGGCCGTTTATTCTACAAATAATCCCGCCGGTACTGGATCCAGTGGCTTGGAAAGTCGTCGTGGTTATTGTATCCCTGCAGATTTTGTTTCATCTCGTATTACCACATGATGAGATAACGGTGCTGAGTTCTGCTGGTATTATTCTACCAATATTTCATTTAAAGAATTTAGGAGAGCAGAAAAGGCTTGTGAATAGCTTCAGCTCCTTGGTTCTTCTTCTTCTATTATTTCTTCTTGGCGTAGGGTTACGGCTCTACCCTCCGGATGTAATCATCGTCCATTTTAATTCAATAATCATTGTCCTGGCAATTTTATGCCTTTTGACTTTTTTAATCCTCTACGTGGTCTACTATTTCGGAGAAAATTATAACAGTAGGGTTTCCCTCTCCTTTGAAAGATTATTTCCAGTAACAACCCTGCCGGAACTCTGTTTTGGTGTAGAACTGGCTCCAACATTCTTGGAAATTGATCTCAAGCACTTTGCCAGATTTGGGATAGGGTTTTCTCTGTGTGCTCTTTTTGCTCTCTCGGCATTGTTGCCAGTTTTTACAACTGGGAAGATATTGAGTAAATGAAACGGAGTCGTTTAAAGAAATTTTGTAGGATCCCTGGCCTGCTTGAGCATCCTCCAACTTTTGTATATTTTCCGTCGAACATGGCAAGAACAATTGGAACTGAATTCACTGGATGCGGCCGTTCATAACCTGGGTATTTTAAGGTTATGGAGTGATATGGTCAGCATTGTGTATTTTAAAAAAGATGAGGATTTAGGTCTGGTTGCCAGTTTTATTCACCTCTCCGATAATTATAGTACTTCATACTGGGCGGACCATTTCCTTGTTGCCTTGTCTTTTTATTGCAGCCGTTTCTATATTTTTCATCTATTTTACGGGTCACATTGATAATCAAAAGTTTGAATTCAGGTAGATTTTTTAGCACCTTGTACAAATTTTTTTCAATTTAGAAAGGCCAAGGGAACCTTGAAAATTAAAGGAGTCGACGCCTATTTTATCACAGCCAAGTATAAAAACGATGCTGGCGATTCGGCATACAATTTATTATTGGGTAACCAATATAAATAGGAAATTACAGTATTTTTAGGTAGTGGCTACTGGGCCTACTGTCGACATCCGAACTATCTCTCAGAAATAGTCACATATTTGACTTTTTGTGCCCTGCAAGGACGATCTCCTATCTTTACATATTTCCCATTACTCTTTACTGCGGGTAAGATTCCACTCCCCTTTAAAGTAACTGCAAAATTTAAGGTTATCTCTTCATCAGAATGCTATCAGATGAAAATCGTTGCCTCTTGAAATACGGTCAATATTGGATACAGCACACAGCTCGAGTACCATTCCGGTTGATCCCTGGTCTTTATTGAATGTGCATATAATTAAACATTTGCTTTCTCTCTATTTTCCATGAATATACCCAAAAAAAGGTCCGAATAATGAGCAACTATACAGGAGGCAACATTGGACGGGTGCTACTACGTCTTTTCGGCCGCTGTAGCTGACTTGGATTATTTGAAGATCGACGTCTTTGATGGTGGGAACTAGATGGCCCTGCTGAAGATCGTCTTCTAGTGGTGGCGCTAAAAACAATCCAAGTGTTTTATTTTCCCCTTTTAACCCACTTTATACTAGGAGGTGGCAGACATTCGAAATAATAATCATCTAAGAGGGCATCCTCATAAGATGGTGGCGGGGATGTTCCGCATCTAAAATGGATGTTTTCAACAATGGAAAAGGTCATACTGGTGTTGATGAGATGAGTACAGCGGAGGAGAAACTTCTTGCTTATTTTTACTATTTTCCTTTGCCGCTGCCGCTGCTCTTTTTCTCACATTGCGGGCTTCTGAAAATGACTGGCATTAGTTTCATAGGAGACCTTTTAAATGAAAATTAAAGTGTCGATACATTTTCTGCATAATTGTACGGGGATCCAAAATGGTAACGATGCCGAACTTACTTTGTATAGTTTTAAAATTCTTCTCTCTTAACCTCGCCGTTATTCTTTGTATTACCCTCCGTGTTCTCCTCATTTCCACAATCCGATCCAGATCCCACTGCTTGCATTTATTAATTCCAATTAGCATGGCGACAACCATTCCAATACAAAATACAATTGTGGGAAGTACAATTGATGTCATTTGTGCCTCAGAAGGTGACCAGTTTTGATGCTCCATCTTAATTCTGATTTAAATGAAAGGAACATGAAGCAGACAAGTTGTAATTATGAATGATTTAAGACATAAAATTGTGGTAAACCTTCGTTTTCAAGGCGCAATAAGGGTGAAGGGAAAAAGCTGTCCCACCACTGGCTCGTTTAAGAAAATGCGTCACATTGATTCCAGATGCGGATAGCGGCCTTTATCCTCAAAAGTCTGCTATTTGTATAATCATAAAGAAATAGGCCAAAATACAATTTATATTAGAAAAAATGCGTAGAGAAACGTAAAAATGTGTAGCTCATGGTGAACTGAAGGCGAAAGCAGCTGAAGCATATCGATCCAAAACCCTTTATGGGCCTAGCCGTCGGGGAGAAGTTCTTTTCCATTATGCTCTTAAGGTTAATTTTTATCCATTCTCATAAACACAGTCCTTTAATATCTTAAAGTTTATTGACAATCGTAAAAACACAGGGAAGTGAAGAGACCATGAAGATGTTTGAAAAGTGATAAAGGTTGAAGACAAAAAGGAGAAAAAAATATGTAGAGCTCTTCAGACCTTGTCGAAATCTCTTAAAGAAGTTACCCGTACTGAGGAAGGTATGACATTATTTGTGGATCGATCGTCGATAAAATCAAATTCGTTATCATTTAAGCGAATCCTGGAATCATCAAGTTTAGCAAAGAGAAAAAGGAAAAATATTTGCCGCCAGCAGGGGTCGAACCTGCGACCTTGGGCTTATTAGACCCACGCTCTAACCGACTGAGCTATGGCGGCTATGGGTTCGCTTTCATTTTGCATCCATTTTCTACCACTTAGCCTCCACAGAAACTCACATTTCTTTTCTTTGATCCGGAAGAACAACAGAGTGATGAGTTTGGTTTATTACCAGTGTACTCCGACGACAGCACCCGCAGCGGAACTTGCAATAGAGGAAGAGCATTATAACAAGGGCCACACTTGTCACGATTGCTGTCGTAATTATTAGAATACAATTGAAGGCATTATAATCCAATATCATCTGAAAAAAGCGGAAAAATGTGGTGAGTCAACGGAAGCAAGACAAAAAGGCAACAGCACCACGTCTCAAATTAGGGAAGCGTTCGGAGAGAGGGTAATTATTCAAAAATGTCATTCCTCCCAATGTGTTGGGGAAAAGTCGACCGGAAGCCATGAAGCTCTAGCAATCAGAGAAGCCTTTGGGGTCACAAAATAACCTCGGTAAATTGGGAAGGGCCCCTGGCTGCAAATTTAAACGGGTTGTAATATTACCAGACGTTTTCAGAAAAACAGTTGAGCCATATCTTTAGCCAAAGAAAATAACCACGGCAGAGAAAAAAAACATGCGCCTCGGCTGAACTCAAAGGGTACAAAACAAATAGGAAGTCTCCGAGGCTTGTGAGCAGAAGTGCAGTTGGAGCAAAGGAGAGAGAGTGTGGCGAGGAGACGGCTGTCCGTCGGCTACCTCTCTCAGACATGTGTTGCGGCACTGCGGCAGCAGTAACCCTGACTGTGAGGATGATGGAGAAGTTAGAGAAAGAACAGAGTCAAAAAATATTGAATTTAAAAAAGTGTCGCGTCTCTCGCGAGAGGAAGGGGAAACACAAGAGAGGGACTACGATCTGAGCAGCTGAACATTCAAACAGATTGGCAGCGCTTCGATTATTTCGGTGAACGGTGTGCTGCCGGTTTGTTCAATGAAATTTTCAGTGAGACAACACTGTGAGCATGACAATAGGCAGGTTCTTTCTCATTCTCTTAGAACATTGTGAAGGGCTTTGAGTCATTCAGAGTTGGCTCACTGTACATGCGCGTGGGTCGGATGTCTCATCTCTTTGTACAGTATTCGTGTCCCTATAAAAAGGGATTTCCAGCAATCCGAGATTATTATAAGAAAATGACTACTTTACTAAATTAAATGGTCTTTTGCGTTTGCCTAATCTAAAGAATATCCAGATTTTGAGATAAAAGAATTGGCGAAAAATGGAGGTAGACGTCCGTCCGCAAAAACCCCTGAAAATGATGACATACCCAAACTTTATCAAGAATGACAACCAGGCGTAACTATGTTGTGTCCGAGAGAGCAACAGTCAATTTGCTATTTCCTGGAGATACAAACGGGTGAAAGGCTAAATAACAACAGCTCTTTTTCTCCTTTCGCTGTGGGATGTCAGTTGCTTTCTTATATCACAACGGCAATTACTGCTATACGACGACGAAGAGGTTAAAATAAACACGTCGCGTGAAGATGTTGCATCAATTTTGAATCAGCACGTTTATCATAGGGTATGAAGCAGGACTTAAAAATACAATTCTTATTGATTTTGATCATGTGGAAGTTTTGGATTATATATAGTCATGAGATTATTTGTTACAACTGAGGAAGAAACACACTACTGATAGGCAAACAGACTCCACTCATCCATCACAATGTTTTTCTGTTTCTCCACTTCATTTGTATATTACTCAGCCCTCTTCCCAATGTTATTTCCTTGAAATTTTTTATTACAGAACTCGCCACACTTTAATCCAATTAATGCTGAAATATTGATTTTATCCTGCTTGGAAAGTTCACGTCCGGGTGGTCAGCTTATTTTCCTTGGCTTTCAATCAATAACTTTGAAAATGTTTGTAACTTTAGGCGAGATACTCGTTGCAACCTGGGAAGCACTTATGGAAATATAGTCCAACGCCTACGTAAACGGCGCGCAGCTGTTGTGCTGAAGGAAGATATCAATCCTACAGGTACATGTTAGTTTTACTTTTATGTTATTTTTTTGTTTTTATATCGCCGTTTTTCTAAATTTTTGTCCCACTTTATGGCAACCCGATATCAGAAGCTAGATATAGTTCCGCTTATAAACGCGGTAAATTGGAACGCGCCTAAAATCCTCGACTTTTCCAGCATTTTTAGTTTTTCACCAACAAATTTCTGAAAGTATGAAGCTGTCTATAAAACAGATCAAAATACATTTTTATTTCATATTACAACCAGCGATCATATATATTTTGTACCAGAATAGTAATAACTATCACATCATGTGCAGCTTTGTACACAAAACATAACCATTTCAGTATCTTATAGTTATATTTTTCAGATGACCGAGACCAAAACTTCGCTTGCCTCTGATATCAAGACTATTGTCGTAGCGTACAACGCCCCGAGAAATCAACCACAAGTAATTTTATAATTTAATTTTAACCAGGTGTAATTTTAGGTGCGGGTTATGAATACATTCGGACTTGCACATGATACAAGAAAGATTAAAAGATATCCTATGAATAAGGGAACAAGGCTGTGGAAATGCGGGTAAGATACAGCTTTTCTGTAAAATTTAAATATATATTTTTGTAGAGAATGTGGGAAGTTCCTTAGCTCTAAGCGATCATTTAATGAACATATGAACATACACGAAGAGAAGCGCCCCTTTGAATGTGAATATTGTGAATATGCTGCAGGTAAGAAAAGAATTCCCAGGATTTTTTGAGCACGGCCATTTTTAAAAGCTAGCATGGCGCCAATTTATGTTCTACAAGCTCCTTTAATTTCTGAAATTTCCCGCATTTTCAGCCAGTCAGATGACATTACGTCGCCACGTCCTTCGAAACCACACGGATCCCCTAGAATGGGGATATAGATGTCCCTATTGCAGTCAATATTACATGGAACCGGCCAGTTACCAGCAGCACATCCAGTGAGTTTGAATATCCATTATTCTATTGTAAGTCATTGATACTTGTACCCAATAAAGACCTTTTTTTGCCTAAACAGGTCGACATAATCAATAAGCGTCGGTTGTTAATGGGTCGCACCTTTAAAAAGGGCACGGTCCACACAATTTTTAGCGTCTGTTTTAGTTTCCCCTGCGCTCTACAAACATAACTATCAAGTTACTGTAGTCTCTGGTTCCTAATAGTTCTTCCTCTTAACTTGGACAGATTTAAAGGCCAGATCCCACCCTATCAATTATTCATTGCTATCACAAAGCGCTTGTTTTTGACTTGGTCACATCGATTTCTTATCGAAATTCTTACACAGTGGCAAATAACTTAATCTCACTTTTATCATTTTTTACAGATCCCGCCATTTTGGAAAGTCCTGTACATTTGGCTGTCCCTATCAAAATTGCCAGTTTACAACGAAAGGTTTTCGCCACTTCCGGGAACATCTCGCAAAACATGACGGTGGAGAGCGTTACATTGGCAAGTCCTACTTGGTTCCACTTTTCTAACATTTGACGTTTAGGACCCAGCGAACCACATTCCCGATCGGATGATGAGTTAATGTTCTACTTGGTGGATGACGAATGCGGTAGATTTGAAATACTTTTTATATTTTTCTTATATTTAGGCGAAGGATATAGAGGTGCTAATATTATACGAAAAAGAAAGTTGAAGACTCCGAAGACCGTCATTTATACCAATGATTTGACTACTAGGGGGCCGCCTACTCTTCAGCGAGCAACATACATTGATCAAGGTTTCATAGATCGAGAGGACTACATGAAACAGCCACTACAAATCAAACCCCGTCCAGTAGTTAGAACAAAACGACCGGTAATTATTCTTTTATCTCTCTCTAAAGAAAATCTTCAGATAATAACCAGGGCCCCTCCTTTAATTCAAGGAGACATAATGCGTTCGGATAATGATTGGATCGAAAATGAGATAGAGGTATGGATCAGCGATTATTTTACTATTTTGTATAGGTAGCGACTGCTGAGCCAATAAAACTGGCAGATGGGCAGGAGGACTTCGACCTCGACTAGTCTTTTTAGGAAAAAAGTATATATTCTGACTATTTTCAGTTATTTTGATAGCTATTGAATGTTGTGGAAAATATGATTGTGCCTTCCAAACGGGTCGCTTTTTATGTAAATGTCCACCGGGTGACACAATAAAGTTATATCAGCTTCTTATTTAAAGAAGGTCCATTATGGTTGATTGCCAAATATTTCTATTGTTGTTCGTGTTTTTGTTAATTTAAATTTTTAGGAACACGCCACGGGAAAGTTGCTCAATAGGAAGTCTGCACACCAAGTAAAGGTAGGTGGCTATATATAGGGGTTTCCCGGGTTACGGATCCCGAAAGGATAGCCAATAGTGCATCTTCAGAAACAAAAATCCCCGCGATTAATTGGATTTTTACAGGAATGAGCATAGAAGTTGTATATGGAGAAACAACAAGCCATAATCTCAACGTCGAGTCTCCCGACGATCAGGAATCTTCTACCTCGAATTTGGTCAGTAATAAAACTTGCACATTTTTGCTTTTACTGCACTCACACCCTTATATTCGCTGTTTTTAAAGAAAGAGTGAACCGTCCAGAATTAGGAAGTCACGTAATAAACAAAAACACCCGCTAATATTTTCCTCCCTGAGCTACAAAAACATTGCACCTGCTGTATTCTACCGTCGAAGCTTGTATTGATCCGCAGTTTTAATAAGATTCGTGTTGACTGCTTTGGATAAAATTCTTCGACAACTCCCCCACATTCCAGCCCACAGTCTAACAATACGTATTGTTCTTAGCTGTGTTCTCCGCCTACGTTTCCCTCTAATCCTAGACCGCGCTTATTTATTAGTCGCAATGGGTGGAATAGTTACTGTCTTAATTTTTCGATATATGATTGTTCTTTTCAGAAATTATCTGTAGGCTACGCAGAAAGCGATGAAGAACTTGAATACGAGCCTAACCTCAACGATCATTTACGAAGTTGGAGGATGCACAGCGGTCCATCCGCTTCCCAGGTAAGAAGTTGTAACGGTCAAAAGGTTGCGTCAATGAATCAGAAACTGTTGCTTTGGCGGCATTTGCCGACTAACTTTTTGGCGACTTCCCAGGAGCAACAATATGTTTCAGTTTGAAAATGACTTCGATATGGAAATACCAAAGGACAAGATAAAAGCTATGATCTCTGGAGATGAATACATGTTTAAGAAAGAGTCTGATGGAGAGGTAGGGCACTATTAATTTTTCTTTTAAAATGTTTAGTTTGTCGAAGAAGTTTTTACTCAAAAAGGACCAAAAATATATAGAGGATATTTGTTTGGCGACATAATAGGCGAAGGATCTTATGCAAAAGTTAAAGTAAGCCATTTTTCTTTAGCTCTCTCACTTTTTAACTTTGCAGGAAGTAGTAGAATACGATAGCTTAGTTCGAAGAGCAATTAAAATTATCAAACACAATAGAATCAGGAAAATACCAAACGGGGTTGAGAATGTTCAACGGGAAATAAGAATATTACGAAAGCTGAAGCATAAGCATGTTATATCATTGATTGAGGTAGGCGTATGCCCTTTCTTTAAAGATTATTTTTAGACATTTCGAAACGAAGAGAAGGGAAAACTGTACATAGTGCTGGAATTTTGTATGGGCAGTCTGCAACAACACATTGACCATTCACCAAAAGGATACCTTGCCGAATATGAAGCTCATATGTATTATCTACAGCTAATTTCGGGGTAAGATATTAACACCAATCCAGGCCCATAAAAATGATTTAACCAACCTGTAAAACAAAAAACTGTAAACAACGGCCTCCTGCTAGCATCTCTACTGCTCATCATTGTTTCTAGCAGGGTGAGCCGAATACTCCTAGAAAATATTGTTCATAATACTAGAGAAAGGAGAACATTAACCGTTTAAAAGTTTTTAAGAAAGAATAGGACTCGTAGACATCGTAAACATGAGTAAGAGAAAACAGAGGATAAATGGTTTCTGATCTGCAAGATGACATGATTTTTGAATCAATATTGGGAGGATATGAATGTCCGAAAATTGTTTTGCTACAAAGAATGAGGTTAAACAACAAGGCAGCTAAGAACCGCGGGGCTTATTAGAATTCCATCTGGGCCCTGTTAAAAACAGTGCAGTGAATTATTGACCATCAGATGACCTATCCAAATGACTCGCATTTTTTTACATCATCGTTTTCAGGTTAGAATACATCCATTCCAAAGGCATTATCCACAAGGATATCAAACCAGGGAACTTATTATTGGGGCCGGATCTCGCGTTAAAGATCTCTGATTTCGGTGTGGCGGAGGAGTTGCCGCTGTTTCAGGTGAATTTCGAAACATCCCTTTAATAAAAATCTTATTCAGCCGGACGATACGTGCAGCATTGTCCAAGGTACACCAAAGTTCCAAGCTCCTGAGTTAATTTCTGGAAATACTGAAACTTTTCGGGGATTCAAATCAGATATTTGGTCAACTGGAGTGACACTGTATAATATGATCTCTGGCACGTATCCTTTTGAAGGAGAGGTAGATCTATTTTCTCATCGGTTTATGTAAATACTGCAGGCTATAATGAAATTATTCGACAACATTGCCAACCAGCCGTTGAAACTGCCAGATCACGTGGAGATTTCTACGTTTCTTGTGGATTTGCTCCATGCAGTATTGCACAAAGATCCGAAGCAGCGCCTTTGCATCGAAGGCATCAAGCACAGCGAATGGTACAACAGGAATTTCGATGTAAGTATGATTTTATTTAAAAATTATTGATATCTTCAGGCAAGTGAAATTGCTGAATATGCAGAGAGCCGACAGAAAGTGCACCGTCCTCTAACTGTTAATTGTTCTTTAGAGATGATGTACGGCGAAATAGGAGAAGGTGGGTCGATTCCATATATCTTTAGCTTTTCCGTTACAGAAGATGCTCCTCCTCTGCATCCGTCATTAGTCAGACCAGGCGAGGACGCTCGTTATCCTCAAAGAAGATTGGAAGAAGAAGTAATTCCAATTGGGGAACCAGCCAGAAAGAGACCACCACCTCGCCGCCGTATTTTTAATTGTTTTGCTCCATCCAGATCCCCATAGCGCTTAATTTTACTCGCGGATCTGTAGGTATTGTTGTATAGAATATTGTTAGCCTGCTACTTTCACGATAGAATATAACATTTACGGGTAGCGTCGTTATATTGCATTGTATCATGGAGCTCCTAACTACTTCAAGTTTTCTAGTCTAATTGTAACCTTTGTATCCTTGACGTATATCTTACCCGGTCTGTCATATAACTAGACGTGTTGAACAATAAAGTGAATTTGATACTCAACTTGCAAAATAATTTTGATAACCAACAGATATAAATTAAAATCTGTGAATTAATTCACCTGGATATTTTTAATTTGTAAAATTTTCAGCATTGGAAAAATAAAATTACAAGCAAATAAATGTTTGAGAGTGATGATGAGGGATTCATGCGAAGATTTATCTGACAAAGATGTTCTAGAAGGTTGAACTCATCTTTCAATAGGAGGAATATATTATAAAGGCAAGTATTATAATTTAAGTAAAAATCGACCTGACTTCCGCATTCCAGAGGCCATATGTGGATGATGATGGTTTTAAATGGTATAATGAAATTGTCTGCGAAGTATTATTCTATGGATCCCAATGGCCTTTAGTGTATGATAGGAAATGGACATTTGGTACGGCTTTCTTTGAAAGGTATGTGGGAACATTCAGCCTAGGTTTCATTGTCAACTCTCTTGGTGTTTTAGATTCTCTGTCATACTCGATATGGATAAGTCGGTCTTGCTGATCCAAAGAAGCGCTTCTACTAATCCCTATTCAATTCCGCCCCTCCATATCTGATATTTCTAATTGTCAAAGCGAATAAAGCTTATGCAGCCGTATTCCTTAAGAAAGGGAGATCAAATGACAAGAATTGACACTCTTTCATTCCTTCACTTCCTTGCAATCTCGATCACCAAAAGGTCCACCTTGCGTTACATTCCAGTGAACAATGAACAGTTCCGCAGAACCCCGAACATACGCTAGTTTCTGGTCATTTATTGTGGTTCCAAACATTCCAACAAAAGCCAGAGCAATAGAGGTCACTGAGCTCTTCTGTAACAGTCAATTGCGGCAGTTTAGGAGTCGTTCGCGCTCTATAGGACCCCGGTAATCCAGCGTTAGTTTAATATCTTCGTTGGATTCTGCGTCTCTAGTGATCCTATTGTCTATGCTGGTGACCTGACCCGCCGCAGCAGATGCAGATGGTTATCTGAGGTGAAGACAGCCACTGACAATATAGTATAGACCAGTAGTCCTGTTGCTTCCATCTTTGGGCAATTACTCTTCAATATTTTCTATAATTCCACTTTACTTTTTGCCTTATTTTGGCATTTTGCAATCCTTAAAAAGAATCTCACCATTTCCTTGAGATTTTATTGATTTCTACTAATAAAATGCTCTTTTATTAGGATCATTTCGACCGAGGACTGGGTGATAACCACCAAAAATTGGGGCTTATTTCGGTAATCGCGCTCTAAGCTTCTACCCAGGCGCGTTTCAAAACTGCCACAATTCGCCCCATTGTTAGTCATGGCTCCGAGCTTGGACAACCATTTTCGACCTCATGACTTGTGTAATCAAACAGCCCTTCTTTCCGTCCCGTACTATTTATTTTTCTTATTATAATCCTGCTATTTTCTTGTAAAATATAAAGAAGTTTGTCTATTTCAGATATGTCGTTCAATGTCATCAATGTAATAAATACCTCAGCTACTACAGAAAACCTTTCTCGACATGAATTGCTCCTTTGGGTAGGAAATTATTAGAATTTTGTAAAAATATCCTGGATTTATAGGTAAACGACTGCCTCCAAAGCAGTTTTGCTAAGATCGAAGAGCTTCACACAGGGGCTGCATATTGTCAGGTAGATTTTCAGCTTTTTCCCTTCTCTATTAGCATTTTATTTAGAAAGAAATTATTTATTTATTTCAGTTTACCGATCTCCTTTTCCCAGGAGCCATAAAACTGAATAAAGTACGGTGGAACTCCCGCTCCGAGCTGGATTGGCTGGAAAACTGGAAGGTATCTTATTTTATTGAATTTTTCTTACTATTTTTACCAGCTTCTGTCGACTACTTGGAAGAATCTTGGAGTTGACAAAGTAGTCCCCGTCGAGCGACTAATTAAAGCAAAATTCCAGGTAGAATTCTATTATATTTAATTCAACAGTCTCAAATTTTAGGACAATTTTGAATTCCTTCAATGGTTCAAAAAATTCTTCAATTGCAACTATAACGGCCAGGATTATTTCGCCCTAGAGGCTCGTGGAGGTGCTCAACTTGGAAGTGGAGCTGCCACAAATGGTGGCAGCACTCCAAAAGCTCCTGCAGCTCAACCACGAGCAACACCTATGTCTGCACCGTGAGTCATTGCTCTTTCTATTCTCATTTGTCATATTATTCAGCCCATTATGTATTCATTTTCAGTCGAGCTGCTCCGACGTCAGCCGCTCGTTCCAAAATGGTCGCTCCTACCGCTTCTCGAAATGCCGCCGCTGCGCCACCTGCTGCTAAAACAAATGGTTCATCTACCATTGCAAAGGTAAAAAGTTGTTTTGTAAATTCTAATATTTGGTTTTTTAGCCGCTTTCTGCTACTCCAAGCCGGTCGAATTCCAACCTTGGAGATCCTCGTCCAGCTGATGATAAGCGTCTTCAAGAGGTTCTTGATGAAGTTCGCAGATTGAGAGACGATCTTGCCGAGGTAAAATTCCATTAATTCTTTGACCATGCGTCACTCATTATTTTATGGCCTGGAGATATGGCCCCCACGGAAGCTGTGACTCATGGTAACCAGCAAATTTCAGGCAAAGAAGAGTCTCGACGAAGCGGACGCTCTTTGCGACAATATCGCAGGCGAACGGAACTTCTATTTCGGAAAGCTTCGACGAATCGAGGTAAGCTTTTGTTCTCTTCCATTCTTTCCTTTGTTCCAGATTCTATGCCAAGAAAATGAGACGCTTGGTACTATTGAAATCAACAAGATTGTCGATATTTTATACGAAACAGAAGAGGGATTTGAAGTTCCCCCAGATGACGCTACCATGTAATTTCCCGCTATAATTTTATTTAGCAACCTGTTGTCATAACTTTCTAATGCGCGCGATTGATTTTTGCTCTTTTGCTGCTCATGCTTATTTATTTATTTTATTTTCCTTATTCTTGCCTCTGTGTAGGCTTTAACCGCCCCATGATCCACGGTTCGAGTATAATCAAAATGCAATGACTGAGCCATGTCCTGCTCTTAGATTTTACAGATATATTTTCTCATCCTTTCACATAATAAATCTTTGCTTTTATTGATTGTCAAGAATATTGGGTACTCCAAGCTTTTCTGGAATTCATCTGCCTTATACAATTATTTTTCAGTGTATTATGGCGTCTACGGCGGTCAATCCATCAACTCTCTTGCCCTTGGAACTTGTCGACAAATGCATTGGCTCAAAAATTTGGGTTATTATGAAAGGTTAGCCAATATTTAGTGTAAAAACCTTTATCTAACGTCGCGCCCAGTATTGATTTTTGGAATGGCCATAGCTGACCCGACTAAAGGTCATCTAGTCATGGTTAATGCTTTTTATTTGTTTGAATGCTACACACCGCAGGTGTCCAATGGGCTAAGACTCATTGAACACAATGTACGCAGGGCAGAACACAAATGCCACAAAAAGGCGACAATTCGGGGGAGGTGGTGATAGCGGGTAGACAGCTCAAAAAAAGGAATTATAGTAGAAAACCATATGAATATTTTCAGGTGATACAGAAATTGTTGGAACTTTGACAGGGTTCGATGATTATGTGAATATGGTCCTGGAAGATGTGGTAACTATCGGCCTATATTTTTCACTAAATAATTTAGGTTGAATACACAACCACAGCAGAGGGAAAGCAGGTCACTAAGTTGGATTCAATACTTCTAAATGGAAACCATGTCACGATGTTGATTCCCGGCGGAGAAGGTCCAGAAGTCTAAGCAAAGAAGTTCAACGGTCTCACGAAACGAATCTCTTGTTAGTACTCGACGTGTGAAATAAACCAGTGAGAATGAGAGTCGGCTCGCACTTTACAATGGGGAGGATCGAATTGTGTCCCCGCCGATCGCCTTGACGTCTTGGTTTCAAAAGTTTGAACTGTACTGATAACCGAAGAAACCATAGATGATTGTTTGTATACCCTATGAGGAAGACAAATGACGGAATTGTTTATATTGGCGGCATATTAAACTTTATTTCCTTTCCGCAAATTCCGATTATAGATCATAAAACCACAAACTTTTAAAGGAAAGCCGCATGCTATGTGTACAACTTTAAGATTATAAGCGGCTGAGACTATCCGGCTTTACCAGATAAGTAGTCTATCTTATCTATGAGGTCGGTTTGAAGTGTGTTTGACTATCGGGGGACACACATCTATTTTCCCTGTATTTTGTTGTGCCATTACGTGACATTAGAGATAAGTATAGTCACATTGGGCTCCTGATAATGACCGCAACGACATTCCGCTCCTTAACGGCGTCTGGCGGAGTTCATTTTAATATTTCCTACTTTCATTCTACTCCGTTTCTCATATCCTTACTATTTTCAGATGACCTACGATTCTGAATACATTGAAGGTACTACAGTAAAAACCCTTTGGGTCGAGTTGCTCCTCTGTAAGCAGTTGAAAGAGCAGGTCAAAATTGTCGATGTCTCACCACTGGGAGCTGATGCCGTGGGATACATGTCAGTGATCAGAAGACTTCGCATAAAGGGAACTACTAACGGACCCGACAGTGTTATTCTAAAGGTTGGAAATCAATTTTCCATAAAAGCTTATATCCAGACACCATCATCTGAAGGCGGAATGGCCGCTGTTGAAGCTGCTGGAGGGACCAATGACGCAATGAGATCGAACCAACTTCAAGAGTCTTTCCACACTACTGAATGCAATTTCTATGAATTGCTCTCCCATGGAGGTGAGCTATTTCCCTCCTATGAACCAAAAACTTAGGGCACAATATCAAAATACCCAAAATTTACCATGCCGGCAGTCATGAATCCGAAGTTCCCTGTATTGTGATGGAGGACGTGGTGGATTCTACAGTAGTCGATGTTATTCCAGGATTTGATGAAGCCAAGGTAAGGTTTTTCCCAAGTTTCGTAGTCTTTTCCAGTTGTATACAGTAGTTGATCAAATTGTTGAGCTACAACATTGGGGATTGCACAATGACAAATGGCGATTTCCCATTACCGAAGCTGTAAGTCAAATTACTTGCAATTACACATTTTTTCCAGCAAATCGAGATGCAAAAAGGATGTGATCCTATGTTAAAAGGCCTAATGAATGCCTTTTTCACCAAGCATAAAGATTATTTCGGAGATCTTGGAGAGAAATTGATGAAGCATACAATTAACTCGTGTGATGAATATGTCTACAAAGAGAGCTCAAAATACCAGGACAATAGTATGCGCACTTTACTTATTCTGATCGTTTTCTAGAAAAGAGATCAGTTGTTGTCCATGGCGATATGTGGACAGCCAACTTCTTATGGAGAGGTGATTCTCTTGCGGCTATTGTGGACTGGCAACTGGCACATCCCGGTGGCCCTGTGGAGGATCTTTTGAGAGTGTTGTCCACCTGTACAACGGCTGAAATAAGGAGAAAGTTGACAAAATCTCTCATTAACCATTATTACAACTTGTTATCTTCCAAAAACAATGGAAAATTGCCATTTACTAGAGAACAACTTGATGTAAGAGCTCATTTTATAAAACACGCTGACTGTTTCAGGAGGATATGAGAGATTTTCTCCCAATTGGCTGTGTTTGGACAACATTCGCTGTGGCTTTCTGGGAGAACAGCATCCTCAATACTAAAGAAAAATTGGACGAAGCCCTGGATCGTCTTAAATCGTATATAGAAGACACCGCGGAAGAATATGGCTGGTAAAATTCGGGATATCAATAGCCTTTAATAATTGTGGCCTTAAAAATAAATAATATTGATCATAGCCAAGTTTTACGCTTTTACTTGAATCATGTGTCTCTTCCTCCTGGTTGTTCAAGTGTTTTTCTTCTATTTGATATAATTGGTTAACTATCTCCCAAAAGTGTTCTATTCGCTGACCCCATTCCGGTTTGGCCTTGGCGACTTTGCGCACGGGGGGCAACTCTCTCGAATTCGTCTCTGGTCGATCTCTGTTTTCATTTAAAATAATTAAGAATTCCCAGCTTTTCATTTCTTCGTTTTTAAAACATTTTTCCTGATCTTATCTCCGTTTAAGACCGCCTACACAATAGAACAGTGAAACTGTTGTGTAACAGGGTTCGCTCTTTACCCATCCGCTCTGCTCTCCTCCTCCTTTAATATTTTCTAATTTAAAACTTTTTAGAAATGCCAATTTCCCCAGAAGACAAGACTAAAATTGAGGAACTTCGAAATGCGGCAAAAGAACATGCAAGTCAAGCCTTCTTTAAGAAAATCAACTTCCTATTCAGATAACCCCTTATTACGACACGGACTTCAACCTTCTTCGTTGGTTGAAGGGGCATGATTATGATATGGAAATCATTGTACCGAAACTAATCAACCACCTCAAGCTGAGGAAATCATACTGGAAATTGGATGAGTTGGCCGATAAGCCGCGTGATCATGTAGTTCATAAACACTGGAAGGTACGAGGAAGCCATTGATCAAAGACTTCTAAGAATTTCTAGTCAGGACTTACAGGACCCGCTGTAGTTACCCCAAATACTATTGTAAATATTGAACAATCAGGAGCTAACGACTATTGGGGAATGCTCAGAACACATCCCATTAATGAAATTCTACGGTAATTCAATCAATTGGCTTATTTTTCTTGATGTAGGGCACGGGTGCACGACTTGGAAAGTATGCTAAGGGCTGTAATGGAAATGGAAAAAGAGACAGGTTTTCAGTAACTTCCAGTTACAGCATCTAGATTTTTTAGGGGAACAAGCGTCTGTTATTTATATCATGGATTTATCCGGCCTTACTTGGGACAAAAAGATGATGACCCTCGTTTCGGGAGGATTAGCCTCGATCTCTGCCTTTATGCAAGAACATTACGTGGAGATGATCCATTCATTTGTATTGGTTAATGTGCCCACATTCATTTCCGTTGTTTGGTAAGGTGAACTTTCTATCTCAATGATCTCATATAGGAATATTGCTCGCCCGTTGCTTCCCGAGAAAACAAGAAACAAAGTCAACATATTGGGAGGCAATTGGAAACAAGACGTGTTAAAAGTAGCTGATGTCAAAGCTCTTCCTTCTTATTGGAATGAACCAGAAACTAATGGGCCATTCCTAGCAGATGTCCAGAGAGGAGTGCCCTTCCCAGAGGATCAGTACTATAAAGAACCGCCAAATCCTGCTTGCCAAATCATGTCGATCCCCGCTGGCAAAGTTGGCTACATCGATGTCCCGGCACAAGAGGTAATCATGTGACGCTTTGTCTTCACTTGTCAGCCGCGTATAGGAGTAATTGTTTACTTCCCTTCACCTTTTTCGCGATAATGAGTAATACTAATGAGTCTGAATTTAGGGCCAGACAGTAAGATGGGAAGTACATGCCAATGGGCACTTTGCCTTCTGTGTTTATGTATTGGAACCAGGAAAGGAGGACAATTTAAACCAATTGGAACGGGCTTATCCTCTCTTTAGCGTACCGCATTTCACCTGCCAATAATTTATTGTTTTTAGAAAGTTCCTGGTCCAACAATGGTCCCTTGTTTGGATTCTCTTGTGAGTCCTAAGACAGCCACCCTGCGCTTTTGGTTTGGAAATCAACACGCCTGGTTTCACACGTTGAAAATCCAACATCTGATTAAAGCTGAATAGAAGAAACAAACTGAATAAATTTTATTTATTGTGAACCCGTTGCGGCTCAAAATCGCAATCACACAACACCAATGACAGTATTTTCACCAAGAAAAGTCAGAGAAAAAGTTGGTGGAAATGTTCATAATATATATTATTCAACCGGGGCAATATTTTCTCCTTTTTTTAAACCGGGTCCTCTACTTTGAGAGGCATTCGTATTATCCAATCGAGACATCACTGGGAGATCAGGATACGCAGAAATTTGACTGTAACTTGGCGGCTCGGGATAAGGTGGCGGTGCAACAAGTCCCGGCAGTCCCTAGAAACATGACGTCAATATGATATTTAGCTGTATTTTCTCATAACAGGCAGGCTCATTAGAACCTCCTTCAATATAAAACTTCCTTTTGTGGGTTTGTGATAAGAATAGTCTACTAATGACATATGCGTCAGTTGCCCCCTCTCCTACAAATTCAGGGTCAAAACTGATGTCCAAAATAGCTGCTGTGTAGTATTTCCCACGTCATTATAATCCAAGAGAGGAAGTAATATTATACCTGGAATTGCCTGGGATCCCTCAATGAGCTGCTATTCGATGCTGCTGAGTAGTACGGTACCATGACCGGATACATCGCAGGAGCTGCACCATTTTCCGTGGCCGTCAGTTCCGGTGGATAGTACCCTTAAAGTTCATGGGTAACAAGCATGAGAAGGTTGTCTCTTACGTGGCGGTGGGACAAATGGCGTGGGAAGGGTTTGCACCTCAACGGAAGCGGAAGAAGTAGAAGAAGCTGCTGCGGCGTTTCTTGCCCTTCGATTGTGATCAATCCTAGGATTTCTAGTCACAGCCCAATTGGATTTTCTCCTGTCTTGGATGCATATAGACCGTATTACTAATATAGACGAAAAGAATACAACAAAAGCAATGAAGGGAACCAACAAAATGAGAAAGTTGGATTCCGCAGACATCGCAACTATCTACCCATTCCGTTGAGGTCCTGAAATACTCGGAATTAGATAGGGAAGCCAGCAAACTTCAAGAATTAAAAACAGGGAGAATATACATAAACTAATCTGGTGGTCTGGTTATTTACGCGGAATAAATGACGTGCGTGGTGAATTGAGCTCAGTGTTATTTTTTTAGATTTGTAGACAACAATGTAATGAGAAAAAATAGTCAAAGTAGAATCCATAGAACAGATCCAAAATGTTCTCTCAGCTCGTCACAATCTAATTTCTTTAAATGTCAATTTTTTTCAATTTTACGGCATAAACAATACTATTCGAATGGCTATAAAATGGTATATGGTTCATTTTAACTAGATCTACTATTTTTATCCAGGAGAGAAACAATAGCACCTGGTCTCTGGGACTTTCCCAAACGTGGTTATGTGTCCATGTTTGTAAATAATATGCAATGTGGGTTAATCAGAAAGACGGGTAGACATAGTGGGAAAAATTAGTCGACTTCTCAGGGTATGTCAGGACAGCTTTGATCGCTTGCCCCAGTAACCTACTACAATAAATATTATTTCTTAATAGTGCTACCACAAAATGATGACCTTGGTCAGGACTCCTGACTACTGTATCGAATGTAGTTGCTAACGTAAGCAAGTGTCGCATATAACAGGGTGTACTTTCTTTGTTGTTCTTAGCGGAAATCTCAGAAACGTTTTTACAGTACACTCCTGGACCTGTGATGATTCCAATCCCAGGATAATAAAGAATTCTTAAACTGGTAGACATTTCCGTTATGCGAATACGTGGAATTCAAAGCGTGAATAATAACGGGACTTATTAAGCTGATTTTTCATAGAATACCCTTACCAGACAAATAACTTATTTTCTTCTTTAGTTCAAATATTAAAGCTTATTTCTGTAGTATTCTGAAAGTTACTGTAGCACAAAAGAATCCCAGGACAACTGCTTTAAGCCATGTTTCTGATAAAGGGGGAAACTTTCAAAGGACAGTCTTTTTTCCAACTGAACTGCTTTTTTTAATTTCATTAAAATGATTAGCTTCTTTCCAAGCCCTGCAACTAATCCTGGAATACGGTAGCAATGAATAATAAAAAGAGGATTATGATTAGCCGGTAAGTAGTATCAATTAGAATAGAATAATGGTGTAGCAGACAATAATTAGAGGCTAAAATTTTGATGCTTATTATAAGAAAAATGATGACAAGCGAGGTATTAATTATGTGAAGAGTGAGCCTGCCGCGGGAAGCGGGCAGGCGCTCGGTAATCAGCAGTCTCAGTATAACCATAGTAACCGGCGGCGACCTGAAAGAATGGGCAGGTTGGCGGAA
Organism: Oscheius sp. DF5033; assembly: GCA_964036215.1. NCBI lineage: Eukaryota > Metazoa > Nematoda > Chromadorea > Rhabditida > Rhabditidae > Oscheius > Oscheius sp. DF5033. The sequence continues at coordinate 7,264,596 of OZ038413.1, forward strand.
CTTCATTGCCGCCGCAATCACGGGGGATGACAGGAGATGAGTTAATTTGAAGATGAATACGGTAGGAATTGGTGATGTCGACCCGGGGATATCCGCGCCCACGGTGTATCGAGAAGGAAGTATTCACTTCCGAAGAAGCTCAGTTGTGGGACTATAGTCGCATTACAAGTAGCAGACGAACGAAACCAAGTTAACCATGAAAGACAGCAAAGAAAAATAGTGTTAAGCATGAATACGAAATGAAAGGAGTGAACAAAACATCATTATTTCTTTCCATTTTTCCACATTAACCTAATATATATTACATGCAAAGAATTTTTGAAGTGCCGCAATTCCTATTTTTTCAACTGTATTGATTGTCATCAGTCGGTGATAAAACCAATATTTGGAAAAATTTATTTGTTCGCTGGCTGGATGTTCGGGTATACTATTCAAATTACTATCACAATAGATGTAATTTGAACCTCTCTTCTTTCGGTCTTCGTCTTCAGGTCGTATCTTGCGTAACTGCACTTTGAGCCAACTAATTTTTCATTTACTATCGAATTGTTCAAAACTATAATTGATCGCGGTTGAATCTGAAAAGTGTTTTTGTCAGGAAAGAACATTTATGAAAAGCCAGTGTTCTTCTACTCACTCTGGATCCCGGAGAATAATCGGAAAACGAAAGTATGCGCAAAACACAATAGCGAGCAGAATCTATCACAATGGGACAAAAACATAAATTTGATAAAAGTGCTGTTGAAAAAAGTTGGTGGCAGTTGGAACAATTACAGCAGAAATAGTGGAGAAGACGGTCTCTGCGTCAATCTTATAACCTGCGTAAATGGTCAGAGCACCCTAAAAAGTTCTACAATATTTCGCACCCAGTTTTTCAGACCATTTCAAATATCGAATCCTGTAACTCTTGTTGCTCCTTGAAGTTTGTTGCGTCTCTTTGGGTAACTACTCAAGCCCACCTTATCACCTTCGCCGATCTCGAAACGCAATTAAAGTAAAGACGGCGTTTAGTGCTTCTGCTCATTTTCTTAAAGCTTTGATTTATTCTAGGAGTTCAAAACTAGACGCAGTAATCTTTTTAATGCAAGCACTTCATCTCCCCAGAGGACAACAAGATGTCACTCAGAGGTGGAACATGGCTGGCCTTTCCGCAACTTTGAGATTGCGTCGTCCGGCAAGATCTCATCTATTCCCTTGGTGAAATGATTCATTTTTGGATCACAACAATTTTAAAGGGTTTCACACGTGATAATTTTATTTTTAATGGAATGTTATTCCACAGAAGCCTTGAAATTCAAACGAAGATCTGTTTTTAATCCGTTAAAGAGATGGTTGTAGCCTGTCAAGCATAATGTTTTTCTCTAAATTTGACTATACACATCGTATTTGTTTATCTCAAACCAAAAAATAATTACTGCCGGAAACGCGGACTTCCTCCTGTAGTGGCAATTTGGACAGAAAGGTTTCCTCTCGTTTAATGGTCCTCTGGAGAATCCATGTCTCTTCCTTTAAATCAAACATCTATCCCCATTGCTGTCTATTTATCCCGTTTGTAATTGTATTTCCACCTATTAACCTAAATATGCCAAGTCTCATAACAATCTTCGAAGCTGTACACCCTCAAGGTAATTTCCAAACATTCTCTTATTGTGTTGGTGACAAAAGGAAAATTATTCATGCATGCGAAATCTTGCGCACTTTAGGGCTCCGCCACCCTATAATAGTCTACATTTCTTTTTCTCAGATTTACTAATAATCGTAGATATTTTTCTCCCAGCCGTGGGAAATGCCTTTATTTAATGAACTATGCTCATGAGCAGCTAAAGATCCCGGTGAGAAAAAGCTCTTTGACGCATGTGAGTAGGTATTTTTAATGGCATTTTGCAGCCCAAGTCATTTTGCCGAAAATTGGCTGGCCCATGTCTGTTCCCCTAATTCTAATTCACTTCTGAAAAAAAAACAGAAGGTTTCTGTCTGTGACAAGGCGACATAGCCATAAAAACAAATCCTGGAAGGAGACGTACATTTGAAATGGATGACAGCTTCCAGTCCGCCGTTCCCACTCCCATAGCGGCTAATTTGTGCTGTCATCAAAATCTATGGCTTTTAGTGGTAACAACACGCAGGTTGTAAGCAGAGCTCTCACTATGGCCAAATTGTGTCCGTCTCCTCTCTCTTGCTCCTAAATTGCGTTCCATAACTGTCCTAATTCCATTTGGCTTCGTCTCTTTATGCCCGCCAGTTCCGTTATTAGCGCCGAGCGCTTTTCACCTCTAAAGAGAACTTCTCCTCTGGCTTCCTGGGTACAAATTATCCCTTGCAACCGGCATTTGATTTGCTAGGCTTTGGGAAAACATGACCCAGTACCTATTGAACCCGGGGCCCCTCCCCTCCAAAATTTGGGTATTATTCACATTGTTCCCAAACTATTGAATTTCCTTGGTGGTGCCGGGGGACTACCTAACTAAACATACCACATAACTTTTTTGTTTTTCAACAAGGAAATTGCTTTCCAGCAAAATGGGTCGAAACTTCTAATTACTTATTTTTGTACAGCAAATTGACTTGTTCCCAGGCAAGGCAATTTCCCATGTATTTTTAAAAGTCAATTCATTTTTGCTACCTCTTCCATTCCTTCATCATACACTCCCAAATTAGCCATTCATAGGGTTTCACGACTGCCTTCAAATGTGATAGCTATGTGACCAAATGGGAGTCTCATTTTCTCCTCTTGCCTTGTTCTCGTATAATTTTAATTCCAGATGTTGTATTTGATCATGTTCTTGTCGGGTCTCACATTGCTACAGAGCTTTTCTCTCGATGAACCGATAATAATGGAAAGGATAGTACATCGAGTTGACTGGGACGAAGTTCTATTGGAATATGACCCCTCCGTTGCTCCTAACAGGAATATGACGGTATTGCACTTTCTAGCATATTGAAAATGATAGAATTTAGATTGAAGTTAATGCCACGTTGATATCTTACTCATACGAAATGACACCTAAAAGGGTTGCGAGAGGAATTTATGATATCGATATCAGTTGGGAAGATCAAAGACTTAGAATTTCTCCTGGAGTAAAGGTCTCGGTAAGAGGATTCCCACTATCCACAGTAATTCTACCAGATTCCATCTACTGTAAAAATATGGAAGCCAAATATAATTGTACAGAATGCTGTCGCAGAGGAAATGCTGAGAACTACTGGTTCCTATTCCAAAGGAAAATTCCGACTTCATCAAAGGAGAAACATACACCTAGCTGAAAAATTAGGGGCAAAAGTATGGGCTGAATGAGACAGTTAGAATTTTTTTAGCAATCGAAACCAATTTTCCAATCATTTGAAGACGGCAGTTCGGATAGCACAACCCTACAGTCAAATATTCAAGGAGAAGTTCCAAACAGCGGGAGCACGGAAGGCTGGATATTTATATAATTTTGCTCAATATTGACTGTACAAATCACCATACTGTAAATATCTGGTTTAATAAAATATCAATTGACTTTTATTATACCTACATACCCTAGTTACAATTTTGTGAGATCAAGAAGAATTTGAAAATGAGCAATAACAAAGTACCTGTGCATTACCGGCACAATAAAGGACTAGACAGATTTAAGGGAAAGGCTGATCATACGGCAGCTGGCTCTGGCTGTGGAAGTGCCGTAGGCATTTTTATGGCTACATCATACGGAGGCGGTGGCTCCCTCGGCACCCCGCATATCCACATATCTTCTGCATATGTCTGACTTAGCGCAGCTTCTGTAAGATTACATTTTGTATAGAATATGCGGCTTGCTAAAGGTCAAAAGGAACAATGAAAGTTGTTTCCAACTCGCTAGCTTCTGGCTATAGCTACTGGTTGTCGCCGCGTAGGGATTACAGGCTTCTTGCTTTCGATTTTCCATTAAGGACGATTTTCCATTCTCCTATTCACCTGTGTTTCTTGGCGCTGGCTGGTTATTTCGATCTGCATATTGTGCATAGATCCGACATCCAAAAGTAAAAATAAAAACAAGTAGAAAGACACAGATTGTTACTCCTTCAGCTACTGATTTCGTCACTGATGATTGTTCTAAAATGTTTGTTTGTGGAGGATTTCGTCTAGTAAACACTTACTTTCTTGGTGTTCGTTAACGTAATATTTGTCCCAGGAAACTGGCCGATATGTGTGGTAGGGCCACAACGACTGCATACGTCTGTAAGAGATTTTTATGAAAGAGATCATTTTTAAATTTCTATGGGCGGAAAGAACATCGGAACCAGGTGAGATAAAATCTGAAGGGCATCTATTACGGCTGCCCTCGAATATACGAGAAAAGTTCAAATGGAGAAGTCTCGAGATGTGAAAGAGTGAGAAAACTGGCAGGAAGGTAAAGAAGAGAATCAATGATTCGATCGTGTTCAATGGAGTATTGTGATAAAATGCCGACAAATGGGAACACTTTTATCAATGTCGAAATATTCTTTGAAGGTCAGTCATCTTACAAAGTCTTTCTAGACACATAAAAACTTTGGTCACAAGCGGTTCTTTAAGAAATAGTATTTTTAAAGGAGTTACTGTATAAAAGGAAAATCGAAAATTCTCTGAAATTTTCCAAAGATCAAAATGTTGGCAGGATGAAAGTGAATGCGGTGACTCCCGCGTAAAAATGACACTGAGGAGGTACGGAGTGAAATGGCAGCGCGGAAACCGGTAGCAATCATAGAATTACTGTGTGCCACGCGGAAAAGGCACGGAAAAATAGAGACATGTTCAAAGTGACTACTACTGGAAAGTTCGTTTTACTTTCATTCTGACTCAAACGGAACTTTTCGGGAAATTTGAGCTTTTTTCAAAGGATTTCTACCAAAGAGGGAATGGAGGACACAGTGTAAGAGGTAGAAGCAGTGATAAAATTGAGGTTCTAGTGATGGTTGAATGATATTGACGGCATTCGTTTTTCCATGACCGTCCTTGACTTTACGAGGTTGCCATCGAGGCGCCACAAAGCATTCTCGCGTGCAAGTCGCGTTCGGTCAAGCCTACAGTCAAAACATCGCTAGCGACATTTAATAGCAGGTGAGAAATGTGAGAATAACAAAAATACGATTAAAACTGTCTGAAAGGGTAATATTGTCCTTATGTCAAAAATATCAAGTCTCTGTAAAGATGACAGGTGTCGGGCAACGGGCGGGAAGGTCGTAACTATGCGCCGGATAAAGACACATAATTGTAGAGAATGATCATGGCAAAACCGTCGGACATATAGGCTGGAACCAAGAACTACAGTTGCAGTATTGCCAAGAATGTGTTGCCCGTTCCATATCGTGGAACTGGAAAAGTAAATATCGAAAATACTGCGGCCATCCTTAGAGATCATATCGAAGAATGTACAATAGACACCCACTACGGCCTTGTGACTGTGTGTAAGGTTACAGCATTGGATTGCTGCCCATCGGCGGGAAATGGCGGGAGAACAAAAGCATCAAGAAGCTAAATAACGACAACCACAAATAAAAACATCGAGGAAGTCAATGAGGAGGTGAAGAGGACAAGAATACGTCATTTTGTTTGTCACACGGTTTAACCATACGCGGCTGTGATAGAAATCTCCGCGCGTCAGACAGGTGTTTCAGAAACTTACAAAGTACTTGACGTCTGGGAAAATATGTGGATGAGCTCTGGGTATTCGTCAATGATTACCGCAATCTCCTTATTTTGTGGTCATCAGCGCCTGCCAGATATTTGAGAATCGACAACGGTACAAAAATCTGACCTTGAACGTAATCCCTATACTCAAGATCGGTCATCTCTGCTGTACAGAAACTAAGTGATCGGGTTGTCGTTTCCCATAAGCGCGCCGACAGAAGACGAGGATTAGCTTGTACCCTGACAATTACACCGCACAATCATGTTCATGCTAAAGGTAAAAAATGAAATAGAAACTAGTTGAGCGTCATTTCGTTTTTGTGAACGGGATTAAATCCCGAGATTTATGCCGCGTTTAGTAGTAGTTCACAAATCTCCAGACGTTTTATTTTCTAACTTCCCCGTACGGATAGCACGTGCTCCAGGACATCAGATCCCAAAACACAGCTGAAAATCCTCTTGCTCTTCTTGTGTAAACAAAAGAGATATGCATTAATAGAATTGTCAGAAGACTCGTCTAAGATTCATGGACTCAAAGAAACATGATGCGCACTTGAAATATAATATTATCCGGAGTTTATAAAGCCAACACAAAGATTGAGAAGATGGTAAAAGACTAAGCTTAACGGCTATTTCAGAAGGATAAGTACAGCCCACCAAAATGATGTATGCAAAACTTTCTCACAAAATTTTTTTAATCCCTCCCACGAAGGTATTCCCTTTCAAACACTTGTATTCGCGCCAGACACAAACAGAAGCTATAAGTTTCATTGGAAGAAAAAAAATTGATCAACAGAAAATTGAAAAAAATGAACAGAAAAAAAAACGGTTTTCCTTTGGAAAATATAAACGTGATAGTCACCTATATATAAAATATAAGAAAGTTTTCATGGGGAAAGCAGGCATGTGTGGTTGAAATAAAGACATCACAGAGGCAAAAGATTGGGCAAGGAAAGTTTTTAAGCCGGCCTCCGTCAATTGAGGCTCCGTTACTAAAAGCACAGGAGATGTGATGGAGATGGTCATTATGGCTGGTTAGGTAAGGATAAATCTCTGACTCTATTCTAGAAAAAATACAGGATCTACGTCCTCGTAAAAATATGATACATATAATGCTGCACAGCGGGTAAGGCGAAAGAGATCATTGGGAAATAATATAATAATTATAATCACGGATCAGCACACGGCGGTTTTTGGGCATACAACGGTTAAAATGTAGTCCGTCAGCAAGGATGGCACAGTACTATTATCGTCATTGATGGCTTTCAATACTGAAAATGTCCATACTTTTCTGCTCTCTTTAAAACCAACTTTTTATTAAAGAAGCTAACGTAGCGTTGTCTATATTCTGGCCATCATTATAAGGAATAGACGCTGTCATAAATTGTGGTAATTGTGACGCATCCACCTTCATCTGAAATGGCTACAGTACAATTATCTTTTTCTAGAGGACTTACTCCTTTCCTCTTTCTTTCGTTAGCAAACTGTCTCCTTTTATTTTGAATAGATAATAGTAAAGAAATAAAAGAATTCTTCATTTCTTTTTCATATTCTAATTCATCCCTAAAATCTGTATTTGAAACGATTTAATTAATTTTTACCGTAATGCAAGCTCTTCAACTAAGCTCTCATTATAAACTTGGATCAGTTGCTCCATCTCAGCGTTTAGACTAACCAACTTGGAATAGGATAACTCTTGAAGATCTGAAGGCAGGCCTTACGTGTGGTAGTACCCGTCGCAAGCATATCGAACATGTAAATGCTTTAACCAAACGTGCGTAGTGCTTCAAGCAGGGTGCGTAATGGGTGAGGACAACCACAAGGACTATACGAGGCCTGGGAGCAATTCAATCAACCATTGTATTTTCAATTCTGGGAGGTAAAAATATGTTTGATCGAACTGCTTTAAACTCAAAAAAACTACGGTCACTAGACCTGCAAAATTCACCATTTAAGGCCTCGTCGTTGTTTCCTGGAGAACACATATTACGACAACAGGATAGAGGTAATTTTTTTGTACGGGGGAACGGGTACCAAGGAGTTGGGGGAAGTAGCGACTTTTAGGCAGCAAGCAGTGCGGAGAAGCAGTGCTGTGCACCCATAAATCGCTACTGACTGGGGCGGGTACTCACTTTCGGGGTTGCTGGCCAATGCTTGGGCCTGACGGAGTTTAGAGTCAGCGTCGCTGGAATGACCGGAAGGGAGAGGAGATCTCATCGAAGAGTACATCGAGTCCACTGATTCCATCGTTCTATCCGTCATCATGGACATCGAAAAATCGCAAGACTAAAACCATTCGTTATTTTGCGGGGTTCCAGTTGATAAATTACTTGGAGCATCTCATCAATCTCTTCAATGACTTGGTCAGCTGTCTGCGGTGGTGAATCCGTCAAACTGCCTTGGGAGACTAGTTGATGCATGTCCAGTTGGGCTCTTAGTTCCTCTTCGTCACAAGATTCAACCCCGCCGTCGTCGCTGTTCTATAAACAATACGGTTTATTGTTGCCCATAGAGAGGGGGCTTATGAGCATAAGGACAATGACAAAGCTGCTCGTTCCCATATGACTCAACATACATTTGAAAAGTCGATTGTGGGAGAGGTCAGGAGGGGCTATTGAATAGGCAATGAAGTCATTATCATGTCAAAAAGAAGTACCAAAAAGTCTGTGTATTTCATGAATGAAATAAATATGACATTCATCGATCACTGTTCGTCTTTCTCATTATCCATTAAACCCTCTCCTGCTGCCTTTGCTCAGACAGCCGGCTGTTCTGAACATCTAATTGTGGCAGTCGGGTAATAATTAAGAGCTACTCTTCTGCCATGGATTAAGGAAATTAGCCGGCACTTCTTCGCCCCATTTTGGGTAGGATTAAATAATGGATAAGAATGGCAGAAGCCTGCCTGACACCGATGGAGACGTGTTTTTGAGAGCGAGGAGGAGAGCCCCTCCTGGCATCGATTGGGGGCCTTCTGTGTGACATGAATGAGAGCTGCACCAAAAAACGATGAAGACGTGACTGCCCAAGGAATAGTGTGGGTGTGACGAAATAGGCTTCTAACTTCAATAACAGAGGATTATGAAACGGGCGTCGGCTCTTTGTTGAGGAGCTTTTGTCATGGCTTTACGGAATCAATTGGCAAGCGCTTGTACTTTTCAGAAGTGTGGAGATAGGGAGAACTCACCTTACGCTCTTTCAGATCCAAGGCAGGCATCATGTTCTTCCGGATCACTGACTTATGGAAGTCCAAAGGTTGAATATTGCCAAAGTTTCCCGTTAAAGTCCACCAGGTTCTGAAACAAACAACCTCTATATAGAGGCAGCCAATTCTCGCAGTCAATTACATTTTTCAGCCGGACCACCGTGATATTTCCCCCTCTTTAGGAAATTAACTCACTGGCTTTCGGACATGATTTCATCCTGCGTTCGAACTTGAACAGGGGCAATGTCTTCCGTGGTAACATCTGGGTCCTTGAGACATTTGACGACTTTCTCTTCGAAATTGCCCACGAGATCCTAAAAACTATCGAATTAATGGTCCATGGGGAAGTGTTCTTGCCACCATTATTCGGACTAAAAATATTGTCCAATATTAAGAATTATACTACTCCGGGGAACACTAAAACTTTACGTGCCTCGAGTGATCCGGATAGCTCATCGGACAGCCGGATATCTTCCTCACAGCCGACGACGTCTTCATCCGTCCTGAAAAGATTCAATTTCCGATGTTCGTCTAGCTGCAACTTTTGCTGGGAAATAGCCCGCTGCTTTTTGCTCTCTTCAATAGTTTTTGCCCTTCCCACTGAATTTCTCCCTGAATACCTCTTCCGGTTCTCCTCCCGGGATTGACTCAAAGCCTAAATTGGCTCCGAAGGCGGCTGTTAAGAGAGTGTGGCCGTGTTTGACAGCCTTGCCCAAATCGGACTTTTTAGGACACATAATGTCTCCCAATCAATCGGACAAGCTGCCCCGCGGGCTGCCAAGAAACATACGCATTAGGAGAGGACCAGCTGAGCCAAGTCTGCTCAATCCCCGATCAATCTCGGTGTACATCTTGTTAGGAAGACCTTGTCGTAATCGTCTTTCGTTCCTGAGCCCCTGTTGGAGGAGAGGGACTCCGCGAAACACGATAGCCACCGCGCGAGAAATACAGCAAACACGGAGCCCATGAAAAAAGAACAGAAAACGGGAGAAGAGCAAGCCAATCGGTCAACATTATAAGAGAAAAACTTGTAGGGGAGCACTTTGATAGCTGCGCTTTTTTCAGTTTTGTTGAGGCAATTTCCCTCTGTCCCATATTGAATTTCATCTGGTCTCACCCCAAAAACAGCATGATGTTTAAAGTCAACAAATCTTAATGGCCTAGAAGGATCAGCTTTGTCTTTTTAGTCTCGTAAGCTATCAGAAATCTATGCGTCCATCAGCTATGCCAAAACAAATCAGCTGTCGCAGAATATTTGATATGAGACGGGGGACATCGCTTAGACAGAGAAAGTTATTCCCTGGAACATCTGTTCCCTCTGGCAAAATTTAATGGTTTCCTCCTGCTGGAATAAAAATGGTGGCGTAACGCTGGTAATCCCTGAACAACATTCAATATTTCCACATCCTTTCTGGATAGAGAAACGTGTTGTCACAATAAAAGTGAAACCATGACAGATTACCTGCCACTAGGCGATGATACTACTAATCGCTCTAGGAAAAGAACTACTATCCTCGGCGAAAAAAGGAGATTATTGCCTGCTATCAATTCCTTTTGGTAGGTCCTAATTGCCTCCCACCATGCACTGGAAGACGGTTAATAATGTCTACTCAATTGGGCCCATTTTTCGCGCACTCCCCTCTATCTCCAGGAAGTGACGGACGACGGTTGAATCACGGAGCTATAAAATATGCGCTTAGTGTTTGCTTGCTAGAGCATAAAGGGTTAGAGAATTGCCCCGCAACAGATAGAGATCATCATGGGATCCTTATACGATGTCCGCTACGTAAATAGTAGCCATTGCAGGTGGCCCAGCCGCGCGCCTTTTTTGGGTGTCACTAGATACGACAGAACTTTCGAGGGTTTCCCTCGCGTAGCACGACTTATTAATTATTTTCCATGAATAGGAAATGGGCAAAAATTAGGTTCCAGGCGAAGTTTTTCCCATATGGGAAGCCTTATCAGCTGGAGAGCGTCAAAAATTGACTCGGGAAAATGAATCGTACGATGAGACCCCCAATGATTCAGAAAAAAAAAAAACGGAAAAAAATCAAGGGTATATATAGTACTTACTGGCTATTTTTATTGGAGTCGATGTCTTCCTCCTTAGCGAGGGGTATGTCGGGTATTCGGAGGTCGGCGTCCATGGCTGCTACCCGCATAGCACTGGAGGCCAAGCCAGGCCAGGCCGAGCCACGATGTGAGATAGCGCAGTGGAGGCAGAGACTGCAGACAGTGGGCGGTCTGAGGGAGCTCCTGAATAGTGGAGTCAGAAAAGCACTGGCAAGAGTGCACAGCTGCGAGAGACGAGTCAAATGCCCGCGGGAAATGCGATAGCGCAAGACGACATAACGGACTTTCGTTCTATTCCGTTCCGTCCATTTCTTCGACGTCGTTGTTGTTGTGCGGGTGAAATTAACTCGCCATTATTTAAACAACTACCCATGCGAGGGGGGAACGACGAGTGGATTGTCTTGCCCGCCAGCACTCTAATACCCGCGTTCAGAAGGGGAATTAAGGTCTAGGTACACAGAGATAATTCGGAAATCGGACACTTTTAGCTGATCGGTCTCAAACTACTCTCCCTCTCTTCCATAAAAAGAAGTAAAAGTTGCGCGTAAAATTCAAAAAAGACCTTGACATTCCCATGAATATGTAAAATCCACACACTGGACAACAACGTGGATTATCGGACGTCCTCATCACGGTACTCCATCACATTTCAGGGCGTCCACTAGGGAGGATGTTTTGCATTTTACTACCAAATCTGATGAAAATGGAAAGAGGAAATAGCGTGTTTGCCTTAGGAGTGGGCGGTCGTTCTTGACACAATCACTTCACTATGTATCCCCTGAGGAGGCATTTGTGGGAAAGGCGACAACGCCAAGTCTCTATTTCCAATTTCAAAATAAGTCTGGGGTAAATTTCAAAACGAGAGCGAACACGAGGGAAAGGCAGAGAAAAAGTACAGCAATTATTTGTGGAAAACCGCTGGTTTTCGACTCGTTGGGTAAGTAAATTGGCCTGAACAAGGGAGGAAAAAGAGGGGAGAGAGGTTATTTGTTTACGCTTAACTGGATTCCAGACACGGCTACGCAACTTCTAAAAGGGTACGAAACTGGGGAAGAAGACATAGTCATGCATCGTATTAATTGCGTCCGAACCTCAAAGTCAAGGTTGTTTTTTGTAGTTTCGCAACGTCCACTTTCCAAAGTAATCTACCCGCCAAAATCACTACAGCGCTGAGAAAATGAGTCATCTGGGTGTGACCAAAAAAGTAGGCAAAGAATTTAATTGAAAAGTAAAGCGACCCGTTGTTTGTGGATAAAACACGCGTGGGAATAAATTCATATATGGGGGAGGAGGAGTACTTGAGTGCGATGACAGGTGATGTGTAAGGGGGTCTCGCGGTAATAGTGAAATGACCGATGGAGGACGGCGTCAACATCAATTCTCACCTCTAACTGGTTTCTTCTAATACACGAAATATACGGGAGAAAAAGTCTCCAGTCTAATTAGTCAGTCACAGTGTTGCTGTGGTTTACGACGGCGTCTACATCAATTATTGAAACTCCGTACTTTTATTTTTCGCTGGTAAAGAAACTTTAGAAAATGGAAGAAACCGAGGCCTGCGCTTTAGAGGATCAATTTGCTGAGCTGAAAAAGGAAACTAAACAAAGAGACCTGCCAGCGGAAAGAAACTTTAAGGCAAAAGGACAAAATAAGACTCCTAGAAGCTTACCGCTAGGGGTCTCTGATTTTCTCCACCAGAAGCAACTGGGCACAGAGCAAACTTAACAAATTAGGCTTGTCTTCCCACTAAATTATGGGTTAGGAAGAACTATTGAAGTCGTGTATTTAAAACAATCAGGAACGGACATGATTTCTTACTGTCAGGATTGAGGATAGATTTCGGGCGATCAAAGATACGAAAATCGCGACTACTGGAGAAGATTTTTGAAATAAGCTCGCCAGCGAGAGCAAGAAGGTGTGTTCAGTTTATCAAAAGATCAGTTCTCGGATCTGCAATATATGGGCCTGATTTGAGGTTGAAATTTGGGCAGGGCAGGACGAAAAAAAAATGATTTGGTAAGATTTCGCTAGTAACACGATATACACACCGTGAGTACTTACAAGCAAAGTTTTTCTGTTCGCAACGCGTTCCCGTAACGAGACCTATACCATTCGAAAGAGCATCAAAAATTACCCCTGGGGATGGTGCCAGGAAGTGCTCCCGAGACCGTTTGATACTTTGAGGGAAATTCGTACACATCCGCTTTTCAAAATATCACTGTCCCATTTTGAGATCGTTCCAAGTAGCATCGTGGCTCAACCGGTAAATCGTCTGAACGTGGCTTCATAGACTAAAGTTCAGTCTCCCATCGTTTTTGCATTTAATTTTCCGAGGAAGGAAGAAGCGGTCGCTTTCCTTTTGCGAAAAAAATGATCGAAAAGTTTTCCAAACTGCTTGTCAATTTGATAAGAACGATATTGACAACAGGCTACAACTTGAATATTTTTAAATCTAATGAGTTGTAGACAACACCAGATCAGCAGAGAAATCTCTACAAAATGATACACGGCACCAATAGTGGTGTACCCCCAATGTGACTAACACTGGTGTACCACGATGCACGCGATCTTTATATTTTGGCTAAAGAAAATCGATCGTCTATATCTCGAAGAGAAGTAGCATAATGTCAAAACACTCCTTCTAGAAAATAGAATTGGAGACCAGAATTAAAATACTGACAGTCATAACCTTCGGGAAACCTTCGAAATCGTAAACATCCTGTAAATATGGAAGCTGGCTATAATGGAAGCAAAAGATCTTAAAAAATACAAATGGTCAGAAAAGTCGGTGGATATCGACATATATCCACCTTGGTCTCTCCCATTTATTCCTCTTCTCAATAAAGGGTCAGGATATCCTTTTTTAATCAGACGCCTTTTTACCCCTGCGTGGGACACGGTTTTAGCCCCCGCGGCCAGCTGCACTGTTTTTGTTTGGTAGAGTACTGTTAGATACTTGGCCGCGATGGGTGTATCTATACAAAAATATGTCTCTTTACTAACAGGACAATTGATAAATATATAATGAATTTATTTTGATATAAATTAGAGACAAAAATAAAATGAACCTTTCGGTTCCAAACACAACAACAACTTCAAGACTGGCGAGAAATCGCGATGACGCGCGCCAGCCAGAAAGGGCGGGAATTTAAATATGAGGAGAATCTTGGGAATACCCAACACCTCCCCAACTAAGATAAAGAAATAGTGGGAAAATATAACAAAAGCACAAAGGGGAAAAGACTAACTATCGTATCCAAATCGCTGTGGTGCTTTCCTAGTTCGGTTGCTTCGACGAATTAGTTCGGGAGCTCTTGACGGCTGGACTGCTGGCGGAGCGAGTTCGTCTTCTTGTCGAAGTTCTTGATCTTGCTCTTGATCTGGCACTGCTGGTTCAGGAAGATTTTCTTGCGATTTCTTCGGGTCGACAGGTTCAATTGGCTCGACTGTGCTCGACGTTGGAGGTTCTCTTGTTGTCGACTTTCTTTGTGGAGAGAGGTGAAAAGTATGCATCATTGTGTCATACCAGTCATCGGTTTTGGTCTCCGATGGCGAACTGTCCAATCTCTTTCTTAGATGATTTGCGTGTGCGTGATGTTCTTTTCCATGGACCTGTACCGAGTAGTTCGCTCTACCTCTAACTTGACTAATAGTTGCCGGAATCCAGATCCAGTTATTTCCTTGGAATTTTTTATAATAAACCAATTCACCAATTACGAAGTTCTTCTCGCATACTCCGTTTCGACGGTCGAAATGTTCCTTCATTTCCGTCGACTTTTCCTGCGGTGGCGGATCTTTTCTTGGAATCATTAGAGAAAGTGTTGTTCTCAGCTTTCTTCCCATAAACACTTCAGAAGGCATTCTATTTTCGATAACCGAACAAGGTGTGGTCCTATACGCTAGAAGGAATTTATTTAGTACAGTCTCTGGTGGAGTACTGCCTCCTTCCCTTTTTAATTTTTGCAATCCTCTTTTTAGTGTGTCGACAAATCTCTCAGCTCGTCCGTTTGACTGCGGATGATACGGCGGCGAGAAAATATGATTTATACCGTTTTCTTGGCATAATTTCGCAAACTCTTTGGATGTAAATTGAGTACCATTGTCTGTGACAAGACATTCTGGATTACCATTTTGGGCGAATACCGATTCCAGTAATTTTACCGTGGCGATGGCGGATATCGATCGCGTGACCAAAACTTCAGGCCATCTGGAGAGTGAGTCCACTACTACAAGATAATAGAGTCCATCGACAGGACCTGCATAATCAGCGTGTACCCTTTGCCATACTCGTTCAGGTGTTGGCCATGGATTTAGCGGTATTTTTCTGTCAATCTTGGCAGACATTTGGCAATTTTCACATCTTTTGACGTAGTTTTCGATGTCTTTGTCGACGCCAGGCCAATAAACATAAGATTGTGCTAGCTTTTTCATCCGAACAATGCCTGGATGTCCCTTGTGCAGTTCTTTTAGCACGCAAAATCGTAATACTTCTGGTATTATTACACGATCTCCATACAAAATGCATTTTTGAACAATCGATAGTTCATCTCTTTTGTCGTAGAAAGGTCGTAAATCCATTTCTTTCTTTAATTTGGGAAGCTGCCATTTATTAGAGATGATGGAGTCGTAGATTGTGGATAATATTGAATCCTTTTCAGTAATTTTAGCGATTGTTTTGGCTAATAGGGGGAGTTTGCGAATTGAGTCTTCAAAATTCGCATTTACTTCTTGTTCGACGAGAGCAATGATAATCTCTTCATTTGATGGTTTTGCTGTGGACATCAGCCTGGATAGTCCATCAGCCTGGCCAAAACTATCAGTATTGACATAAGCGATGTCAAAATCATACCCAAGGAGAATTGTTCCCCACCTTATCAGACGGTTTGCCATGTGTGTTGGTAACCCATTTTTACTTCCATAAATTTTCAGAAGAGGTTTATGATCCGTCTGGAGGATAAACTTTCTTCCATAAAGATATTTGTGAAATTTTTTGATAGCTGTGATCAAAGCTAATCCTTCTTTCTCTATCTGACTGTAATTTCTCTCTGCGACGGTCAGCGCCTTGGAACAATGGTGGATAGGTTTAATTTTTCCATCGGGAAATCGATGTGAGATGACTCCACCTGTGCCATATTCACAGGCATCTGCACTGACTATTACGGGCAATTCTGGGTTATAATGACAGAGATTCAAGTCTGACGAGAGTACTTTGATCAACTTTTCAAATGCGATGTCGCATTTGTCCGACCATACCCATTTCTCTTCTTTATGAGTCAGTTTGTCGAGCGGTCCCCTCAGCTGTTTTACGCTGGGTAAAAATTGACCATAATAGGAGACAAGTCCTAGAAATGACTTCAATTGGGCTACATTTTCCGGTTTTTGCATATTTATAAGGGCAGATATTTTATCCGGATCGGGTCGACGCCCGTTTTTGTCGATCATGTAGCCGAGAAATTTTATTTCTTCTTTGTGGAACGCACATTTTTCTATTTGTAATCGAAATCCATATTCATTTATTCGATTAAATAATGCCAATAAGTTTTCATCGTGTTCGACGCGTGTTTTACCAGTTATTAGGAGATCATCTAAATATGATGCGACACCTGGCAAACCTGCAGTCATTTTGGTCATCAAACTTTGGAAAATGGCTGGAGCTGTTTTTATTCCGAAGGGCAATCTGGTGTATTGAAATAAACCTCGGTGGGTATTGATGACAACCAGTTTTTGGGAATATTCGTCCAGTTCTATTTGGAGGTAAGCATCCGACAGATCAATTTGTGAAAAAATTGTTCCTCCATTCAAATGAGCAAAGATATCTTCAGGAATGGGGAGCGGATGTGCATTGTCTTCCAGATTTCCATTTAGACCAGTGGAAAAATCGACACATACGCGTATTTTTCCATTTGCTTTCTTAGCAGTCACGATGGGAGCCGACCATTGGCTGTATGTTATTGGTTTTATTACTCCTAATTTTAATAATCGGTCGATCTCATTTTCAACTGCCTCTTGTGCAGCGTAGGGAACTTTTCTGGGTGGACAAAATACTGGCACGGCATTTCTCTTCAGTTGTAGATGGGCTTTCTCTTTTGTGCATGTTCCTAGTCCTCTTTCAAATATTTCAGGATATTTTTGAAGTAATATTTCATCGATGGGTTCCTTTTTAGTGACTGACTGAATTTTTATTGGATACCCAATCATATCTAGCGCTTTTTGATGTTTTCTGGATTTCTGCATCCATTCCAGTCCCAATAAATTTGTTCCATTCTGGACGACATAGGCATCTCCTTCGAGATTTTGCCCATTGAGACAAAATTTACATTCCAATTTTCCTTTACAAATAAGGTTTGTATTGTTGGCGGTGGTAAATCTTTTATCGGTCATTTTCAACTCTGGTTCACCTATTTTCTGCCAACTTTCAATATCAAGAATCGTAACATCTGATCCTGTGTCAGCTTGTAGAACTAATGGAGTATTATTTATTATCACATCGGTAAATCTCCTTACTACATGGATTCTGTTTGCATTGGAATTTTCAATCGATTTTTCAGTCACATTTCTTACATAGGAGTGGCTTCTTTGGCTCGGGTTCCTATTATTATACTTTTTAGGCGCTAGCTGAGGATTCTTTCGATAACATTCCTCTATAACATGACCTTTTTTAGAACAGTAAGTACACCTGACAGTGTTTTTATTTTTATTTTCAGAATTATATTGTCCTTTGCCTTTTTGGTAACCGTTTGAATTGTTACGGGCATTATGGGTTCTGTTTTTATTTCCAGACCTCTGAATTTGGTTTATTTGTTGTGACTTTGCAACTAATTGACCATCTCTTTTAAAAGTACGTTGTTTTGTCAACTCTTTGACAATTCCTTGGAGAGTGAGAGCTTCTTCAGCCTCTTTTGTTTTATCTGCATAAGATAATAGATAAGGAAGGTGGATTTGGTCGTCCTTTCCTTTCAATCCAACAAGGAATCTTAAAACTTTCAGGTCTTCGACGTCCATTTTATTCATAACCTTGTAAAATCTTTCATTTATTCTATCAGCATAGGTTTGATCATCTTCCAATGGATCTTTGTCGAATGAGGAGGACCAACAATCGTACTGTCTTTTGAAAACTGAAATGGGGATCTCAAATAGATTTTTCAGAACCTTTACGGCTTCGTTAAATTTCAGTTCATTTGGTGCTTTTGGTAATACGTGACTCGCAAAACGACGATATGTTTCAGGTGCTAATTTCTCCGTTAGAAGTCTAAGACGGGATTTATCATCTAGCTGGGCACCATCGGTGATGAAAATATGTTCATATCGAGCATACCAGTCTGAAAACGCAATATCCGTGTCAGGATTGAATGAAAATTCGGGGAGTCTTTTCTCTAAGTCACCAATTAGACGAGTATTACTGGGAATGATGATGGATGTTTCCTCAGTTTCCTGTTTTGTTTCAACTTTCGATAATCGTTGATCATACGTGGTCAATAATTTTTGCATCGCTTGCATTGTTTGTTGGGTTGTTTTCAATATTTGTGCTAATGTAGCATTATCTTCTGAAGCCATTTTCGACGATGAATGTCAGATGGAAATGACGTTGACTCTTGTATGTAGATGGAATTCTGTATTAGCTGTCTGTGATGAAGGATGAGATCAGCTCAGAATATAGGAAACTATTAGAAGTAGATGTTTAGGATGATACTTCTAATAGAGGTATTTTACAGGGATGAATACCTTTTAAAATTTGTCTACAATCACAAGGATAGGGATGATCCTTTCTTCTTTCCAATTAGACAATTATATTCAAAGAATCAAACGCGATGGTGAGAAACTTGAATTTATTTATTGCTTTTCGTGAATTTCGATAGCTAAACACGATGGTAGAGCTACGAAATTAGTAAAATAAAAGATCCGTGTTCAGTGACTCCACGATGGGACAAGATACACAAAAACACGACGACGAAAAGACTTATTATGGCTCAAACGTGGTCGCCAATTGTTAGATACTTGGCCGCGATGGGTGTATCTATACAAAAATATGTCTCTTTACTAACAGGACAATTGATAAATATATAATGAATTTATTTTGATATAAATTAGAGACAAAAATAAAATGAACCTTTCGGTTCCAAACACAACAACAACTTCAAGACTGGCGAGAAATCGCGATGACGCGCGCCAGCCAGAAAGGGCGGGAATTTAAATATGAGGAGAATCTTGGGAATACCCAACAAGTACAAGCGAGGCTGCCAGTCTGGCTATCTTTATCCCAAACAGCGGTTCATCTCTCATTTTCAGATGCTGCCCTTCCTTATTTCCTGCCAGTGCGTTGGCTTCGAGAAGATGAGGGAGCTATATCCTCGCCCCCAGCGTGCTCCCCTTCTCCAGCTGTTGAACATGGCTGTGCCCCGCCGTATGTATTTCTTTTTTATCCATAATCAGCTGTTTAGAGGAAGACCTCGTTCCGGCGGTATTTATTGCCTTCGGCATTCAGCCTCCACCGGTCCGTGTCCCTATCCGCCCAGCTCCTCCTCCACCGGACCGTCCAAATGTTCCTCGCCCAGACACACATCGTCCCGATACCCCGATTCCTGGCCAAAATCCCCCTCCTGCCGATAGATAGATATCCCATTTATTATACTTATCTTTACTCTCTTGCTCATAATATGGGTGCTAATTTCACGTGTAAAGTCTTTTTTTTAAATGAACAGTTAATATCATCATTGGATTTGGATTTTTATGCTGTCCTCCGAACAGCTACCAAAGAAATTTGCTTATAACGGCTGAGCAATTTAGCGAATGGATTATCTCGAAAATACAGTACCCAGAAGCTAAAAAGTTAGCACCAGTTCATATTATCTTAGTCTATAAATGTCCGATAATTCATCCCGGTCCTGTTTAAGGAGCAAAATCATCAAAACTTAGATTGAATATCCCTATTTATGTTAAATATCTAATAAATAATATTTTATATCTTTAAAGGACTAAATAGTTACAGAATGTTTCCGTTGTTATCAGGGCAATCGCAGCGGGACCCTGCCTTCCTCGCAATTCCGATTTGAAAATTGAGCACAAGTTTTTTTTGCTCTCGCTTTAGTTGTCCAACTTATCTATGTCTAATATTTTCAAAAAAGCTTATCGATTGCCGCTTTTGATATCGCTTTCAGCCATTCACGCGTTTATATCGGTGAAATGTATGCAGCGTAGCTTTTAAATCATGCCTGTCTGTGATAAACAATGTGCCTATTTGTATTTTCTTCTAAACTTTGTGCATCTTTTACTAATTTTGTATTTCAGAAGCAACAAAAAATGAGTGACGATGAGGGTCAAGGGCAAGAGACGCGTAAAGCCATGAAACTTCCCAAGAAGGCAGCCAGAGTGAAGAACAAGGTACGCTTTTTTCATTCCCTTTTATTTTAAAAATACGATATATTTTACTTCCCTTTTTCAGCAACCGGCTGCTCTTCAAATTACTGCTGAACAACTTCTTCGAGAAGCAAAAGAGAGAGAACTTGAGCTCCTTCCACCTCCACCAAAGAATCGTGTAAGTTTTCTTCTATTTTTCCCCAATAAAATCATTTTCCTTTCAGATTTCGGATCCAGAAGAACTTGCAGAATATCAAAGAAAAAAGAGAAAAGAATTTGAAGATGGTATCCGTAAAAATAAACATCAATTAGCCAATTGGGTCAAGTATGGAAAATGGGAAGAATCCATTGGAGAATTGCAAAGGTATTGTCAAATAGTTTTTGGGAAATTGTCTTTTTTTAAGAGCTCGATCCGTCTTCGAACGTGCTCTCGATGTTGATCATCGTTCTATCACAATTTGGCTTCAGTATGGAGAAATGGAAATGAGGTGACCGCTTTAAAAATTAAGTTAATTTGATTCTTTTAGAAATAAGCAGGTCAATCATGCCAGAAACATTTTCGACAGGGCTGTGACCATTCTCCCTCGAGCCACACAATTCTGGCTGAAATATTCTTATATGGAAGAAGTTATTGAAAATGTTCCGGGAGCTAGACAAGTTTTCGAACGGTGGATGGAATGGGAACCGGCGGAGCAAGCGTGGCAGACTTACATCAACTTTGAACTCCGGTAGGAATTTCCCATAATTTTAGGAATCTTTTTAATTCAGATACAAAGAAATTAGCCGCGCTCGCAATGTTTACCAGCGATTCCTCCATGTCCATGGGACAAATCCACAACATTGGATAAAATACGCCAGATTTGAGGAGAAACATGGAGAAATCTCCAATGCCCGTGTAGTTTTCGAACAAGGGATGGAATATTTTGGAGAGGATAACATGAGCGAGGCTCTTCTGGTGGCATTTGCTCAATTTGAAGAGCGACAGAAGGAACATGACCGTGCTCGAGTCATTTATAAATATGGACTGGACCATTTACCTGAGTCCCGAACAGCCGATATCTTTAAATTCTATACAATTCATGAGAAAAAGTACGGAGAACGGGCAACTATTGAGGATGTTATTGTCAGCAAAAGACGGATGCAATATGAAAAGGTTAGCTTACTACTATATCCATTTAAAGGATATTTCAGGAAATAGCTGAAAATCCTTGTAATTATGACGCCTGGTTCGATTACATTCGTTTATTGGAAAATGAAGAGATGCCCCGAGAAGAAGTCGAAGAAATATACGAGCGGGCAATTGCCAATATTCCACCAGAGGATGAGAAACGCTACTGGAGACGGTACATCTATTTATGGATCAATTATGCTCTGTATGAGGAGGCTACCGCCCACGATATGGAGAAAACCCGCCAGGTTTAAAAGCCTAATTCATAATAATTTAAAATTTTCAGGTTTACCAAGCGTGCCTCGAGCTGATCCCCCATAAGCGCTTCACATTCAGTAAAGTTTGGATAATGTTTGCTCACTTTGAAATTCGTCAGATGAATCTTCAAGCTGCACGTAAAGTTCTTGTAAGCTCCCATTTTTTCCTTGTTTTATTTCTGGTAATTTAGGGTGTATCCATTGGTAAATGCCCTAAAGACAAGATATTCCGAGCCTATATTGATCTCGAGCTGCAGATGCGTGAATTCGACAGATGCCGCACATTGTATGAAAAATTTTTGGAATTTTCCCCAGAAAATAGCAACACCTGGATCAAGGTACTGTTCATTATTCCCATTTAAAAGGATTTATAGTTCGCTGAGATGGAAAATCTTCTGGGAGATGTTGATCGAGCTCGTGCCATCTTCGACATTGCCATTCACCAGCCAGCTTTGGATATGCCTGAGGTTTTAATCATTTCTAAAATTAACATTATCTGATACAGATTTTATGGAAATCCTACATTGACTTTGAAATTGCCGCTGAAGAATACGACAACGTCAGGGAACTCTATGATACTCTCCTCAATAGAACAAATCACATCAAAGTGTGGATCTCCTTGGCAGATTTTGAGCTTGGTCTGGGTGGAGACTCCATAGATTCGGCCAGAAAAGTCTACGAACGGGCAAATAAAGCTCTGGAGAACAGCGACAAAGAGGAGAGATTAATGCTTTTGGAATCTTGGTTAGAGGCAGAGAAGAATAATGGAGATGAGGGTGGAATTAAACGGTTTGAGTCATTTAAATTCGTGGATAAATGATGTATTTTAGGGTAGAAAACCTGATGCCGAGAAGAATCAAGCGCCGCCGCCAGCTTCATACAGATGATGGTGTCGACGCTGGCTGGGAAGAATATTTCGACTACATCTTCCCCAGTGACCAGGCAGCTAAAGGAGCCAACAAATTATTGTCTGCTGCTCTTCGATGGAAAAAACAAATGGCTGGTAGTGGTGAAACAGAAGATGGAGATGCCCCGGCGGCGATAAAGCAAGAAGAAGAAGACGAGGAGATGGAAGACAAAAATCAAAAGACCCGAGAAGGTATGGCACATTTTTTTGTTATCAGTACTTCCTGCGGTCATTGGTGCCACGGAGCATTCCCTGTCAATTTATACGGCTTATTTTTCAGGCGATTCTGATACTGACATTGATTCCGACAGCGAGAGCAGTACCTCCAGTGAAAGCAGTTCAAGTTCATCTTCCGATTCCGAGGAAGACTGAGGATCGTTCTTATTGACTATTGTTATCTTTTAATGTTGTGATCTATCCTATTGTAAACTTCCCTGCATCTCGATGAAGATTTTCGGACTTTCAAAAAATGTTTAATATTCCAGCTGCGTCAACCCGCATCTTATCGTATAATGATGTTTGTAGAGCCTCCCAGTTAATACCTTTCATTTCCCAGGCTTTATCTAAACTACTTCTGTACTAAAGATAATTCCGGAGGGGGCGTCAACTTTCTACAGCTACTGAGCTTATGGCTCATTTGCCGGTAACTATCGCCTTTTTTTCTATCCTTTCCTTTTAAATATGAGAAAGCAAAAACCTCTTTCGATAGACAAAAGGTCCTTCGGTTCCACTGATAGAGAGCTGTCAAAAATGTACAGTGGAACAGAAGATATTTTGTGGTCGCAGTGACCGTTTCAAACTGGTTGGATCGTTTTTACCACGTCTCCTTGACAGTTTCGCTTGATGGGATTCCGGGGGTCGTTTGTATTTCCATTCGCGGACAACAGTGAGGTAATACTATTTTGCTCTAATATTGTGCCCAAATCCCTAGGTAAAACCTTATCAGATCACCAAAATTTTATGATTTCCTCACAGAAAAGGAAGTTTACATAAGAGAGACAGTCAAATCATGGCATAAAATCAGTCCCACCCATTTCCGTTGCTTTTAAAGTTCTATCACATAGAGACTTTCTTAAGATGGTCTTGAGATTAGAAACAAACGAGACTCGATCCCTATCTTCTTCCGTGAATCTCACCTTTTGATGCAGATCTTTCCATGCCACGTTAGCTTCTCCGAAACCATTGCAACCTGAAACGCGTGGATCAACTCTATATCCCTTTGTAATCCTCTTCCAATTCGCCTCATTATTGTCGATCCCATTTTCTCACACCAAACGACTTTCTTTTAATGATTTAATGTCTACTACCACCGATAGTCACAGTTCGACTGAATTATTGGCACATTTCAATTATCTATTAGAATATTTAAATGAAGTGAGTTTGGCGGTTACAGTGGTGGTGGGGGGACGAGTATCCATGGTTACTACCACGATTAGATTACCGCGTAAACCCTCCTCCCCCATAAAATGACAAAAAAATTACTTCGTTTTCTATATTATGGCTACTTTTGTGTACCATACACTGACAATTTTATGTATAATCATAGTATTAATTGATCCAGGAGTAGATAAAATCCAGTTCTCATAGGATTTTCTCGATTTAGGCACGTAACATCGATCCGAATGAGTGGCCATGGCCTGTGAGACTTCTAATAATCTGGCTAGGATATTCCTCAATTGCCATTCCTACAGCCATATTAATCTACTATGTCAAAAAGCAATATGCCAGTAATTTACAGCCCAATTCCTTGTAAACACCCTATTTCAGACGGTAATTTTCAGCCAAAAACAGCTTTCTCTAGATTTATTGAAGCTTTTGCCATTGGATATGCTAACTACACCACATTACCGGTATTACTTTAAATGATTTAAATTAATATTTGCAGTCTTCTTCACAAAATAAGAAAAAAGAAGAAGTCAAAAGCTTCGCTTCTGATTGTTTTTGGTTTACAATAAATGCTGGAGGAATTTGGAGTACTATGCTAATGATGGGATGGCTTCAAGAACGGATAATTACTAAACAATACGCCAGAATTAGTGATCCCCTCCAGGTATAATATTTTTAAAAGAAAACTGTCAATTTTCCAGGGCGATAGCTTTAGTGACATGCAATTTTTAGTCTTCTGTAATAGGATAGTGGCACTTATGGTATCTGCCATTGTTTTGATCATTACGAGACGAACGTAAGGTTGAATTCAACAGGAATTTACACATAATTTTAGGCAACCACCTCATGTCCCTCCATACTATGTCCATTCCTATACATCTTTTGCCAATACCATGTCATCTTGGTGTCAATACGAAGCACTAAAGTTTGTCTCTTTCCCAACACAGACAATCTGCAAAGTGTCTAAAGTTGTTGCCACTATGCTCATGGGAAAAGTTGTCCGCGGTCAAAGGTTCGACCTCCCATATACAAGAAGTATCCGTGTTACAGTTATTCCTGGTCAGAATACGCCACAGGAGCCGGAATTGCTATCGGTGCTGGGATGTTTCTTCTGAATACTGGAGAACACGGTCACTTGGGAACTACTACTTCGGTAGGTGATCTATAACCTTATTTTCTGGGAAAATTGCCATTTCATGGACAGTCATACGGGTTTTGGACCACCCAGATGGCCCACCCGTGGCTGATATGGAAAAGGCAAAAGAATGGGGACCTTCTCTAGACAAAAAAATTAATCTTGTTGCAGATCTCTGGGCTTGTTCTAATGGTCGGATATCTCGTCTTCGATTCTTTTACCCTCAATTGGCAAAAGGTCATTTTTGACACGAAGCCCAAGGTATCAAAAAATCAGGTAGGGATTTTTCTTCAACCATCCAAATATTCTGCAGATGATGTTTGGTGTGAATGCCTTCAGTGTCATCTTGACATTAGTCTCCCTTCTGGAACAAGGAACCCTCTGGACCTCAATCAATTTTGCCCTTACGCATCATTCCTTCCTCACACACAATTTCTTAATGAGCTTCTGTTCCGCCATTGGACAAGTAATATAATTTTATCTTATTCATTTCTTTCCAGCTCTTTATATATTCTACAATTGAACGGTTCGGACCAATAGTATTTGCTGTAATTATGACAGTTCGTCAGGTAATTTGCACATCAATTTTGCAATTTACTCCATTCAGATGGGCTCCATCCTCCTATCAACAATATCCTATTCACATCCAATGACCATTTGGTCAGGTGTTGGTCTACTTATTGCCTTTTCTACAATGTTCATCGATATATACAGACGATATTTTGAAAAAAGACAACGCGAATCAACATCTACGGCTTGAAACTGTGATAGAATTCCTTGTATGCGGGTACTTTTTGGTTACACAACGAATTCTTGGGAGATTATAATATTGCCGGTTTCTCTCAGGTGCTTGAGACTTGCATTTTGGCAATAAAACTTATTTCCTGTTAAATGAAACTTACATTAATGGATTTCCTATGTTTAATTTTATTAAATCGTAAATTACTAACATTATCTTTAGGATGGCTAGGGGAAAAAAGAATAAGCAGAAGAAGAAGAAAAAGCCAGCACAAGGAAGTAAACCACCACCACAAGCTGAGCCTGAGCCTGTCCAAGAACCAAATCCAGAGTCACCGCCGGAAGATAGTAAACCAACTCTTTTCCCGAAACCAGATTGCCAAAAAGAGTCAGCTCTAGAATATGTTAACATGATCAGGAAAGAATTCTCAAGTACACCCGAAGTTTACACGGAATTTACTCAAGTTTTAAAAGATTTCGACAGTTGGAAGTATTTATTATTTCTTTTCCGTAAATTAGAATTTTTTAGGATATCCACAGATGATTTTATTACAAAAGTTTGCAATCTATTCAGTGAAAAACCAAACTTGGTAACCGGATTGAACCGCTTCCTCCCAACTGGATTTGAAATTACTAAATGTGATGATGGTGTATTTCGGTGTAAAATGATACCGGCTTTTAAGAAAAATGTATGTTTGATATATTTTATTGGATATCTACTTTTTTAGGAGAAAAGAATAAAAACTAAGGTTGGGCAGGATGCAGCTGGACCATCGTCATCTTCTTCAAAAGCTCCCGGAGAAGAAGAAGTTGAGGATGAAGAAGATGAAGATGAGGAGGTGGAAGATGAAGAAATGGCAAACTTTTAACTGTTTCATTTTTCAATAATTCTTTTCAGGATTTTATCTACGATGTTCGTCATGCCCAGGAGTTGTACAAGAATTATTGCAAAGAGAGAAGAAGTAGAAATGTGGAAGAAGTTATCGCAAAAGGAAAAGAGATTAGAGAAATCGTCGTTCCTCTGCTTCAATGGCTGGAACCGTAAGCATTTTTGCGTAAAATGTAAAAATTGCTATCCATTTCAGGGATTATTTTACTGATACCAAAAAGGGCCTGGTGTTTACCAAAATGATCAGATGTATCCAGTAAGCTATTACGAATTTAGATTTTATTTCTTTAGGAAAATATTAATGTTAGAGCAGCGATTCAAGATGTTCACCGAACATATTGCTCCACAAGTTGGAGAACACGCAGAACTGGTCAAGACGAAATTTTTGAATCACCATTGTATGGCATACCACCGACTTGTCGAAGGATACATGTAATTTTAATAATTTTTCTATAAGAGAGAAGGTTCTAGGCAAACTAATGAGCTTTTCCCGGAAGATACACCATTAGCTCCGGATCCGGAACCAGTTCAAGGTCCAAGTGGCAGTAGCAGTTGAAAATTTTAATCATTCTTGAAGCTTTTTAAGTAACGTTGTTGTCCAACCGGTAGATAATATTCTAAATATGAGAAAATGCTTGTAGATGTACAAATGTTGAAAAATAATATGCTTATTGGACTTTTATGTTTAAATTGGTGTGATCACCACCTCCAGCCAGACATTTCGAGTCCATCTGACCTAACAACTGATCGGTTTTATTTTTAAATCAGCCGAAAACACGCGCGATCTCAACATAAAGAAAGTGTCAACAATAAGATCTCGGATTGAAGTTGATTTATCTGGCTGCTCCGATGTCGGGCGCGATTGTTGCAGCTGAGAGTCCCTCGGAGCTCGTATTTGTGAGTAAATGCCGTAGTGCAAACTGTGCCGTCAATTCGGTCGATAATGTGGCTACGTAAAAAGTTAGCTAACAAGTAAAAATAGCTGGGAAAGATCTATTCTGTCAAAGGAAATTGGACCAACTCGCGCCTAGTCTGCATTTTTTTTAAAGGAGCCCAGAAGATAGCGAATTTTCCTGGAAATATCCTTGTAGACTGATAATCCTGACGATTTTCTGCAATTGTACAGTTTCCTAACATGCAGAAAGACGTCTCCGAGCCTCACAGACAGAAGGAGTGCTCGAACTGTGTTACGGCGCCGCCCATGCATGTTTGCGTCTCAACCAGTTCTTCCCGACGCTCACCGCTGGGATGCTGCGCTATCACCTGGTCTTCCTTATATTCTCACTGGACACAGTACTCGGAGGAGTAAATATCCTACCTATTCTGCTCAATATGTCCATTTAAGGTGAAATGCCCAGTCAATGATTTTGGACATCAGTTGGAATGCGCCTTTGAATGTTGCCATTCACTTCAAGGAGAAAATATCGTATGTCTCTTATTTTATTTTCCATTTTTAAGGCAAAATGTCAATGACAGTCAACTACAATAAGTCTGTTTATCTTTCGACTTTCGTTTACCCTTTGCTTTAACCCCTTGGCAGCTGCGGGGTCAAAATCGATCAAATAATAAATTACACTAAAAATTTTAGTTACATGTGACCGAAATGAAAAAAGCAAAATAAACCTTTTCAGGGATATTATTGCTGTGGGGCTGAGGAGAAGGCTTTGAATGTGAGGGGTGTTGACCACAGGGCAGAGAGATTTGTGGCCGGTTACGGTACTACTCTACAGTGAGTTTCTTATCAAGAATACTCCTTATTTTTCTTTTTTTAGAGTTGACTATACCCTCCTAGTTATTGGTTTAATTGTTTCTATCCTGGTTTCTATCTGTCTCTCCTTCTTATGCTGCCTTCTCTGCAACGGATGTTGGCTGCATAGGCGAAGAAATCCTCAACAGTATGAAAGTGTGCAAGAGAACGGCTGGTATCCTATATGTTGTGAGTCTTTTCTGTTTTATTTTGCAATCGGAATCGATGCGGCGAATTACTCACATGGACACACCCTTTCCGCAAAAAAACCGAACGTCGCGATGTTTTGTCCAAGCGAAAGTGGAACTATTGTCTAAGGAGGTTTTATCAAAACTGGGTAATTTTTGCGGCAAATTTAAAGCAAAAGTGACGGGGACTAATGAACAGTCTAGGTCCTTTTAAAAGAATATACCGACGGAACTCATGATCATAATCATTGTCCTTGAGAAAGTCTTTTTAGAGGAAATTTTATTGCCTGTCTAACCTAGAAAGGTCTCCCATATGACAAACCATCAATGTCACCGTTTTATCAATAGCGGTGCCATTGAACATCATTATGAATCACAAATGCCACCAATTGTAGGATCATCCATCAAAGGGCGCACATGTTGCCATTTGTCACAAAAGATGTCCAATTTCAGGTGGACTCGGTATTCCAATGGGAACTGTTGTCTTTTCCACGCATCCACCACATTATCGGGATGAATCCGACATCTACCATGGTTCTTCAACTTCCTCGACAAGTTTGCCATCCTCAAAACAACGGTAATACTATAATTTTCCATCTATATTCGAATTCTTTTAGTGTACGCTTCAACCCTGATGGAACCCCACGAGGTGTATTGAAAAACGGACATGATGGCCAAGGTTACAGGGACTAAAACGATCTATTCTTTTCAAATGAACTTTTACGACATTGTCCGCCCGCCATGAGGCAATATCCGACATAAAAAGTTGTCGCCGTGGTAACCCAAATTAAAGCTTGGGGAGGAGATGCTTTTGAATGATCGGCATTCCTCCTTGCGCCTAATCGGACACACAGATATCTGATAATTGTAAGCTATGGTGAGTACAGGACTGGATATGTGGCTGTGTTGTCTCGGAGAAAGGAATCATAGTGATCAGACGGGAATCATTGAACTTCAGCCATTTTACAAAGAAGTGCATAAAATGGAACCAATTCTTCCTCTCGAATATGTCAGCAAAGTGAAAAATAATCTCGGTAATTTCTCACGGAAATGCGTTTCGGAAGAGCTATCCGGAAATTAAGCATCTTCAAAGCGAAGTCGCTGCTCAGGGTGATGTGTGTCCGAAGTTTATTGGGTGCAGTTAGATTCTCCCCATTCATGTCGTGCACTTCTAAATGGCAAAACTTGTCTGCCATTAATCGGGTCTAAGGCCCTTCTTGCTCCTGACTTTTGGCGCCCCCCGTCTAGTAATTGCCCCATTATTGCAACTTTCGCACCTAGTAGACGTCTTTTGTTTCCGGAAAATCGCTGCCATAACATTAACGAAGACTTCAACCCAGTCTGCCATAGTTATGCATTCTTTCCATAAAGATAATGCCCAAAATCTGTTGCTAACGAGGCCGCAATCGAAGGCTCTTTGCTTTGTGTTGGTCATTAGCGGTGCCTCATTCTATTGTAAGGAAGAGGAGCACCAATCCATTCTGTTGTCCTGTTCAATTGCTGCTTTAAATCAATAGTACAACTTCTTGAACTCTTTCAAATTGGCCGCCAATTGTCAAATTATAAACATATGCTTCAGCTTAATTCCATGTTTATCCTACTCCCCCCACCAGATGGGTATATTTCCAAATTTTGGTTGATCCCTCCTCATGACTCTCTTCATACTCGGAATGTGGATTTTTTTCTGCTTTTTATGGTTATGGCAGTTTTACGCAAACCTCGGTCAACTCTTCTGGATTAGGCGGCCGTCGTCGTTTCGTCTTCATCCATCTCTCGAGTGATTCTTCGAAATACCTTTGATTTTAAGGCACGTAATGACTATATTCAAAGCACAAATGTGCAGGTTGAGTAGCCGCGAAAAGCCATAAATGTCTGCCTACCATTTCCTTCCATCATCGCCCATCTCTTTGCATCTGCTTCAAACCGGGCAATATTCTCTCGTATCCGTTCTCTTTAACCTTGTTTTACACTGAATATTTGCATAAGACATGCTGAATCTTGAATAAATTCTGGGAAATTCTATTTTCCCATATCTTACTCCTGCAGATCTGCATTCCTTTTAAAATAACTTTTTTAAAGCTATTTCTTGAGGTACTCCTTAAATGGTTTATTCTAATAGGAAAACTCGAATAAATACTGCTTTGGCTATGTAGGAGTTTCCATCCACGCATGCGATCTGCGTTTTTCTCCGGAAGTGGGCCCAGTGCATTGAAAGTTGGGCCAACTTCAGAAGTCGGCAACTTCACAACCACCTGTTGCACTCTGAACAGAATCACAGGATCAGCAGTTGTGCTGAGCCTGATTGATGACAGCGTGCACAGGTGCCATCCTCCCTTTCTCGCACATACATTTACCCATCTGAACACTTCACTTAAGGCACTCTTCCTCTCTTGTTTCCCCCTCCTTCTCCGTATGTCACACTTTACTTTGAGTAAAAGTGGAGAGGGACCCTTTAAGAGATTCCGGTGGCAGCGATTCGTCATATTTTGTTCCCCAGGGGGGCTGTGACCTCGGCTACCGCTGATAGATGCCATCCCGCGTATTCATATGCGCCGCCGCTGTGTTCCTTTCCGAAGAGAGCAAGAAATTGAACATAGGAAACATTCTTTCTCACAGCAGTTACACTTGTCCACCGCACATCCAATGTCGTATGGGAATCGTTAGCCTCTCAAAACTGGCCATTTGTTTGTGGTAGTCCTTCCGAATTGGCTACGTTTTGAATTTTTGAACATTCCTGTCAAGATCAGCGATAGCCTCAAAACATTATAATAATTCCCAACAATTCTTCCTTCTTACCGTAATTTTTTACATTTAAAGTGCTTGTCTAGTCACCCTTCCCATCTCTCTAAGGGATTGAGACACCTTTCGGGTGGATTGAATTAGAGCAAATCAGCGCCCCAAATGCTTTTTCCATTAGTCTATTAGGAAGTTGTGTGTAGTAGTGGGCGTAGACTGTAATTCTCTGGTGACGTGAGTCATATTTTCTTTACAAAATGGGCTCGCAGCGTGATATATAAAACTAAACAGGGCAATCTTTATTTTATTCATAAGTTCTTATGAGTACTGTAACTATAAGCCCAGCTAACCCCTTCAACAATTGTTTTTGTAAGGCTTGTTGTCAAAAACGACAAGAGACAACCTACTAATCAACGTCTTTCGGTGCCTACGGTAAGACCCCAGGGAACACTAACTGGTCCCACCCTCTCTAATTGAAGGACCCCCAAATCATTCCCCTACCGGCTTTCACTAAAACTCTGAATCTTCGGTTAGTTTAGACATTTGAATTATTATTCTTACCTGGTGCGTTTGGGCACATCTCTCACGATTGGGAAAAAGTCGGCAACTGACACGACTTTTTCGATGATCCAACACTGTGACTAATTTATTAAGATACTTGGGGTAATTATTTTTATTAAGACAGTCGTTGCTTGCTGCATCTTGCGGAAGTTTCTCTGTCTCAACGAGATTAGCAGCCGCAGTCCATGCGGATGCTTTTTGATAGATTTAGGCTGATTGAGTTATTCCCAGGCGTTCGAATTAGGCGTCAGTTCTTTTTTGTTGTTTCTTGACCTAAAACAGACATAAAACTGAAAAGGTCAAAAAGCAGAAAGATGGCTCTCAAGGATCACGCGCACACCGGCGTTGGCGTGAGTTCGAATCAGAGCGTAGTCGACGTTTATTGTCTCGGTCTCAATTGGATTTGCGGCCGGCTATTCGCGCTCTTCCCAAGTATACAATCTCACATTATCTAGTGTCACACCAGTAAATCCGAAAAAATCTCACGTCATTTTCCAGTCACTTTTCGATATAATTGTTGTTTTTCCATCTTGGCTCCGTGGGTGGTGGCGGTCTTCTCGACTCCCTTCAGTTACAATCCTTCCTCCGTTTCGTTTTTTTCATGACACGACAAAAAATGAGATTAGGATACAGCTGATCACGTGCAACCTACTTCCAGAAAATTGTATTGGCACTGCCGCGATTTTTGAAGATTTCAATCAGGCTAATCGCTAGCAGTCGTTTATTTAACGACTGTGTTCCCTTTTATGCCACATCTGGCCGTGCCATAATCACGCCGGGATTAAGCCGCTGTATGCTAATCCGGCCAAAACTTGAGCTTTAAAAATTTCGAGTTCCTCTCTACATATTTTACAGATTTGTACATAATATAATTATTTTCAGCCCGATGGTTCGATGCGGCTCGTCTGGCTCCTGACCATGACCTGCACTGTCTTAGCAATAGAAGAGGAGCCATACGGTGTCGGTACCTACAGACGTAAGTCCAAGATTTATAAAATTTTTAGTGAAGAGGAGTCTCTCGATCACTGCTTGGGGCGCTTCGAAAGGTTTCTATTGTTTCGCAGGAGTGGTTCTGATTGTGCTTCAAAAGGTCCTCAATACATTCCCAACTATGCAATGGGTCCATCTTCCCTCCCCGTCCTGTTATACTTTCCTTTTTTCCATTTTCACGTATCCTAGTTACTATTTGAAAATGAGCCATAAAAACGTCACGCCGACTTTTCGGGTATTTAGCTGGTGACCTTCTTAAATGGCTTTCTTTTTCATACAGAACATTTAAAGTTTTCATTTAAAGAGAACAATCATTTTATAAGCTCACGATCCCCAGGTTCTCTTTACCTTGGTGATCGCTCATGAAAAGCAAACGAATCCCCAGAAAAATCAGCTGCCTTTCACACTGAAGCTGTCTCCTGGCAGCTGTAACACCTCCTGCGGTTGGTTGAATGTCTATCACCTCCGACGGATCAAGACAGTTGTTCTCTTCAATCATTTGCCGTTGATGAATTGTGATTTCTTCTCACACCTCGGCAGGTGTGTGGCGATCAATTTTCCACACATTCTTATGACGCTTTCCGGCATTTTTATCCTCCAAAAATGTTTAAGCAAATTTTTATTTCCCTTGGGTCTTGTAATTTTCATGGCAACGGCTAAACCCTATTGTGATGGGTGGCCAGTCATAGTTTACATTAGCTCATTGCATTCAAGAAAACATCCAATTCCTAATGGGCAGCAGTACAGCAACTGCAAAATCCTGCATAATTTGCATTTTTACCCATAGAAAGTCCTGAGGGCAGTTGTCGGAGCTTTCTCTCTCCCTCCTTGCTGCTTTGAGGATTTTCGGGCAGCTACTACTTAACCATCGCTTGGCGTGTGAGTTGTTGAAAACTCCCACACACAGTTATACTCTATTCATAGTAGTTTCCCATTTTTATTTTATATAATCAATATCAAGCTCGTTTAAAGGCGAGCTCATTTTTTGAAATTCTAATTCCCGTCATAATCCCCCCAATCGGTTTAGGGGTATCACCACCTCTCAGATTGGGCTCACGTTCCAATGGGGTCTAAATCCAATTGGCACACTTTCTCATAATCACAGGGTCAGTTCCGAGCATGAAATGAACCCAAGCTGTGCTGTCAATTCCTCCTTCCTTGAAGGTTGTTTGTGTCCAAACTATGTGACCTTTTTCTAGATCGCTAGAGAATTCCCCCTTACCATTCAAAAGTGCTCTTTTTGCCAAGAATATCAACCTCCATTTTTCTTCTGACCTCTCTCCTACAACCTAAGATGACGTAATAAGCATTTGACACTCAAGATGGCAAACATTGACAAGATTACCAAGAATATCCCGTGAATTAGTCAAACAGACGAAATGCCACTAAACCTAAAATGTCACCTCCTGTGAGAATTTCCACCCATGCCTCTTTTATTATTGCCAGCTATATATTGTCTCGAACCCTTCAAAATTCTTTCAAAACATATAAATCCTAATAGGCATGAGGTCATGCGATCGGTGCTTCTTCTACTGCTAGTATTGCGCTATGCCTTTGCGGCGGCTAGCCATCCTACCTTTGTGGCAGTGATCGACGGCACTCCTGTACTAGCGAAGAGTGGTATACCTACTTATCCAAATTATTTAATATAATAAAATGCTTTTTAGACACTGCCAAATGTTATTCGTGTATGTCAAAACTTTACGAAGGTATTTGGCCCCTAATACAACATGTTTACAGATTGCCAAGGAATTTTACAGGTATGCTTTCTCTTTAATTGAGTCAGTAGAAAAATCCAGATGACTGCGACGATAGTGGGATATCCAGTGGTAGGGTGTCTGTTGTCCACTGCCCAACAATATGCGTATCACTTTTTGAACAGCCTAACATTGCCGGTAAATTGATAGCTCTCTCTAAAAAAATCCCTTTTAGGAGTACAAATAGCTGGACATATCCGAGGTTGTATGAATGATATATTAGTAAATGGCTTCAACAGCACTATTGTCGATCGATATCGATGGTTGCATAGGGATTCTTGTCGTCCTTATAGGTCAGTTGCAGCATGTACTTTGTCTCTTGTGCAAGTGTTTTTCCACTTGACCTCGGTTTCGACGCATTTATATGACAAAAAGTGCTCTGCCACCCTCTTATAATATTTTTCCAGGAAGCGGGAACTTTTCAAATTACCAGGATATGACGATTCAACGATAGACGTCTGTACATGCTATGAAAATTATTGCAATGGAAACACCGGTTCATCAATCGCGGTGTCATTAATTCTTATGTGGCTTATGCTATGCTTTTCAAATTTTAGTCTATAACTAATTCTGTGCCCATATTCTTTTCCCATTTTCTACGGGTTGATCTCCTTCTCCAATTTGTGATGCCATGCTCAAATGGTCTATTGTATCCACATTGCTATAAAGAATTTTATAAAGACATTCATTTATTGAGCTAAAATAAGTTAGGGTCGAATTTTCTGTCTTTACGAAGGAGGAGTAGGATTGGCCTTCAATACCGGTCTTACTGTAAATAATAATAAAATTAGTTGACAGTAAAATTACCTGTCCTGCTCCTCCTTATACACATGTAAATTCCAATTGAAAATAATAGTAAAGAACATAAAAAGAGGGCAAATGTAATGGCAAAAACATAACGAGATAGGCAGACTTCACCCTCTCGGAGATTGGAAGAGGACGACGATTTATCTTCAACAGGAACGTCGAAAACAGAAATTGCTGGAGCAGCCACTCCCAAATCTATTTGTTCCATAGTTGTGCCATTTAAAATCTCGCGGGCTTTACGAAATACTCGTCGTTTTCTCTCCTGAAAGGAATATTACCGTTTTAATAATTTTTTCTTACAGGTACAAATATTTTAGGAGTTGGGAAGGCTTCTGTAGTAGTCATGGGCTCGTCATTAATTGAATCTGAGGACCCAGACTCGTCTGTGGACCTTCTGTCGCAGAATTCATTGGGCATCTGGGAATATTTTTGAATTAAAGCTTACTTACAGGACAAGGATCATCGGTACTCCGAGGTTGCAGCTTTATCATACAGTTGAAATATACAGTAGGACGATCAGCAAATTTAAAAACTTGAGATCTCTGTCCCATAGACAATTCCCCATCGGATTGCAAATTTTGTATGAGAAACGAATCCAGCGTACATCTAATTTTGTAAGTGAGGAAAACAAAAAAACATACCCATCACGGTCAATAAGCTCCTGTAACCATCCCTGGCCATCATCAGCAGTGCAGGTATGAACCATCATACAAAACTCAGGATTTCTTCCAGTTTCACACGACCATCTGAACTTTGATGCTCAATTAACTTTGGCGGCTTTTTTTAAACCTATGGTAGACGTCTTCGCCTATTGTTGCAAATCTCACTGGTTCGCCTTGGGGCCCGCCAGATAATACCTAAAATAGCTGGAAATAGCCCGAGAGAAGAAGAAGACCAGTTGAGGGCGATGACCATGGCGCGCAAAGTAATTCACGCGTGAAAAATGATGTTATACATCAAGACATTGCGCAATTGAGGAGTAAAGTGAACCGCTTCAATGGACCGGAACTTACTTCATAGAGACAGTTTGGCGCTTGTTGCTCATCATTTTGAACATCTATTGCTGGTAAATCTTGAGGTGGTAGGGTACTGTAACAGATTTCAGATTAATCCTTTGAATACTCACCTAACATCAATGTTCCTGGTCACTTGCGTTTCAATCTCAGCATAGACACATTTCAAATTAAAAGATCTATCTCCTTTAGTTAGGAAAATATGGTGGAACATTAATATTACAGTAACCTCCAGTTCCAATCCCTTTTTACCTTTCTACAACGCAGAATTAGGTGGGCAATAAATATTACCATCCGACTCCGGGTAACACCGCACATATCACTTGTAGGTATAGCCAACTCCACCAAATTCTCGGTAGAATTTCCCCGATAGTGACAACCTGGCATGGCAAAGTAACCCTAAGAAAGAAAGTATGGGAAAAATAGTAAGTTACCTTGGTATAAGCATTACCTCCAAATGGACCCGATGTATTGACAAAGAATATAATATGCTGGGCATCGCAAGTTATCTGAGGTTCGCCTAAACCATTCATATTTTAAGGAGGGAAAAAGAGAAAAACCATAAACTTCATTGCCGACAACAGGAGGAGGTTTGATCCTGGCAGCAGCAATGGGTAAATAGATGCAAACTATCCTCCACAACATAGACGGTGGTGATAATAACCAGCCGAAAGCCGTAAAGGCACGTGTGAGGACTGTGCGACGGGTAATTAGGATCGCATTTTGTTGCATGGACACCACTTGAATTCCAGTCATCCGGGCATTATGAGCGTCGCACCTGCTTGTGGTTACAATTGTGGCTGGATAAATCTTAGACCGTAAAGGGTTTTTATGAAAAATATTGAACTCAATGAGGCAGTAACTAATAAGATTCTAGTTTCTTTTTACCTGGAAGGTCGGTTAACCCACTTTTTTGAAATATAGCGGGAAACCAGCTGTGATGTTCGGGAGAAAGCTTTTATACCAAGAACTGCATGATTATCCAGCTCATTTAAAGTATTAAGTCTGGAAAAAAAGCTCATTTGTACGTGTTGTTCAAATCCTACGAAATCCCGCCTTTGCACAAGTCGAAAAAGTACGGCTAAACCCGAACTAAGCCATTATCTAGGCCATCAAGTGTACTCTATATGCACTTCCAATGACAACAACGAGCCTGTTATCATCTTAATTTGATTGACATACATAGTATTCGGGAATTGGGCTGTTCGGAAATCAGCTTAAGACCGCAGTAAACCAAGGTCGCGTACAGTAATAAACTTTATATGTTCTAAGATCTTCACCAGCTTAGTTTAATTTTACAAGCCCAGGAAAGACCAATCTTCGCACCTTTCCTTTCACACGGGATCCGTCCTAATCTGACCGATATCTACGTCAGATATCAGATGTAACGGTCGAGTTCGTCAGCTGTCCTTTCTACGGACATCCTGGCTTTTTAATGACTTAAATCCTCTCCGGAAAATTCTTATCTACCGATAGATGGACGAAACCCATTTTTTCGCGACTGCTTTCCCTAGTTCACTCGGTCAGCAAAGGCCTTGGCCCGGGCTGCGCTATCCTCTTCCACTGCTGGTGGAATGCCAATAATTTTACGTTACAACTTTCGGAAATAATTTTAATTAATTGTTTTCTGTTATTTCCAGCTTTCCATGAGGTGGCGCTCCAGCCTTCTGATACTTCTTTTCTTTACGTTTACTTCAGCACAATATGACAGCATATACAGTAAGTTAAAAGATATTTAAAAAATTAAATCTGGTGTTCTTAAACCTTTGAACATTTTAAACTGTCCCTCAAAAAAGATCGGGGTCAGGGAACACTTTTGAACCTATTTGAGAAAGGGAAATATGAGCCATTCTTAAAAGCCTATTGTCAGTCATCATCTTTTTCAGCTATTGCCTCCTCTTGGTCTATGTGGTCCGCGTGGTCTGCATGTGCACCTGAAGGGGTTATGATTCGGGTTCGAGCTTGTTCAACAGTTAGAGGATTTAAATGTGTGGGAAGGAATAAGGAATTCAAATCTTGTGAGCTACGCCCTCCTGCTAAAGGAGAGCAAGATTTTGATCAAGTAGACGAAGACAGGTAATAGAAATCCTATCGATTTTAATAGTTTGAGACAGGGAGATGGCCCTTCGTCAGCTGTATCAGGACTATGACCTTCGCGCGGATGCGGCTACTTGTTCGTTCATTTTTTATCATAACAATGTGATTTACAGCTCCTACTAAACCGCCAGTTTTGCGTTCATTTCATCCTCAGAGCCCTGTCTTTCCTCCTGGTCGTGACAGTAAGTATTGTTAGGTTGAATTAAACCAATTATTTTAGTTATGGTTGTTGCCCCTCCTGGTCACAGACAATCAGTTCCCGACGAGCCGACGCAATTTAAAGGAGAATTCAAGACTTTCGAAGATGAAACAACCCGAGCTACAACTTCCCGACGTCCTGTACCACCGATGTCTAGCTTCTCAGCTCCCCTACCATCTCAGTCATTGGATTTCGATGATGAAGAACTGATGGAAGAAGACATAGAGGACACGGCGATTCCAACCCGTAGCAATCCGAACTTCCAGACTATTGTAAGCTATTGCTGCCCCCTATAATTTGTGTTTTGATTTTAGCAGCCACCTAGGCAATACACAGTCCAATATGTTACCCAGCCGCCAACAACTATGACTGAAGCAACAACAACAACTAGCAGGACTACTACCACAAAGACGACTACAACCACAATTGAGGAAGAAGACGATGATGAGGAAGTGGAGGTACCACTGGATGAGACAGACGAGCTACCAGATCAGCCGCAGCTGAACCAATCACTTGAGCCTCTTTCTAAAAGCTTTGAATTTGGCGAGGATACAGACCCGGAAGTCCTTCAAACTGTAAAGCCTGAGTTGAGGAGAACTAAAACGGAGGAAGCGACAACGAGAACTACAACAACTACCACCACTGAGCCAGCTCCAAGTGTACCTGAGAGTTTTGACATTACAGGAGATTTCCAAGAGGCTGAAGAAATGTAGGCTTTTTTTTTGTTGCGAATTTCATCAATTTTCCAGGCCTGAAGCTGTTACCCCAAGAATTCCCGAACAAAAAGAACCAAGGAGTTTCCCCATAATCCATGGTCGCACGATGAAACAGCAGTTGCCAACTATTTTGGGGATCCATCAACCAGTGAGTCAGAGCCTTATTTTTATCACCAAGTGAATAACACAGAATGCCTTGGGTATGATTCCTCCAGCGGCGCCACCCAGAATACCGACAAGAATACAAAATACCGGTGAAGTTCTGTCCGCGGCCAAGAACAAGTTGGACACCATGAGGAGGAAAAAGAAACTAATCCGTAAATTGAAAAATAAAAAGAAGAAGGGTACTAAACCACCGGTGGAAGAGCAGGTACAAAGGAATGTATACTTTAAAGAATCTGTTACAGTTAGTTACTGGAGACACTGCCCGTGCTTTGAACTGGCTAATTGCTAATATGACTTCTTCTATTGGTGATGCAGCCACACCCATTTCTGATAGAGTTGTGTTAGAGAAATATGTGCCCAGGGTAATTTTGACCGCGATTGGAATTTTGGTATTTTTAGGAACAACGGCGGAAACAGTCAAGGATAAGATTTTCAAATTGGTCAATATGGTCAGAATGTCAGTGCGGTTTGCAGAGTAGAAAAAGGATTTGTCTACCAACTTCTGAAGACGGTAAATTTGTTACTTTCCGTGGATTTGTGATATTTTCAGAGAAGTGCTCTTCACCCCAAGTTGAAGAAAGAGAATGCTCCTCTGACATCTGCCTCTGATCTCACGCGTCTTTCCTAACTAAATACAATCATGATCCCAATGTTATTATTGTGTTTTTTCCTCTCCTTCCCTAAATGGGGATGGCCATAATAAATGATGACGACAGATATTTACCCGTGCTCTTTTGCTCTCCTCTTCTTCCCGTGATTTGACTTTGCCTTATGATAATTTGTTACCTCGTCGAGGACTCTTGACTCTGCCTCTCAGTTTATAAATAATAAACAGACATTGATCAAAGAAGATCAGGCGTAGGTTCTCTGAGTGCGCTCTGTGTTGCA
The DNA here is from genome assembly GCA_964036215.1 of Oscheius sp. DF5033. NCBI lineage: Eukaryota > Metazoa > Nematoda > Chromadorea > Rhabditida > Rhabditidae > Oscheius > Oscheius sp. DF5033. The sequence goes on from OZ038413.1 coordinate 7,305,204, forward strand.
ATCGTCTGCAAAACATTCTTCTCGGACATGGAACAGAAATAGATTAGACAACTGCTTGTCTGACCAGGGCAGAGAACATGTTGCCCCCTTGACTGCCAGTTTTCTTAAAAGAAAAACTTTGAGAGTTCAAAAAACATAAGAAAAAGCGGGGGATAAAGTCTTTCACATGAAACATTAAACCCGCGGAAAGGCTTTTGATTATGAGCTGAGGCCAGTGATCAAGGATCTCATGGTATTCTATTCATTTTTTTGTTTATGGAATCAGACAGAAAAATCTCTTAGTAAACACGGAGTTTGAGACTTAAACTCAAAGAGCATTCCCTTCAAAACAACGAATATTTCGCGGAGTTCTTCTTCCCTCTCCATTGTTGATTGTATCTCCCAATTGATGATATTGAAAACCATCTGTTGTGGTACGTCACAAGTACAGCGTCACAGCTTGTGCAATCATATACAGCTACGTAACACTGTTGTTAGCTGTTGGGAAAACTATTTCCAATATTAAAAATTTCTAAATTTAGAGACTATTTTTCGCACACTGGGAGAGAGGACATTTTCTGCAGTGGACAGGTGCGTGGGGTGATACTGTTCACCTTGAGATAAACTTACAATCTGAATAGAGGATAATCGAGTACAAAGAATGTACATTTTATTCAAGGAGAGCTTTGCTCATCAGACAGAATTAGTCCAGTTACTACAGCAGAAGAGGAACCAGAAAAACATGCTCCATTTTATTAGGATGTTTTTCTCATTGGGCCCACTTGAGACATTTGGGGGAATCCCCTTTGATTTTAGACCTCTAGCCAGGGCGACAACTGTCTGTTTATCCCGTCAAACGAACTGGAAGTCTTTTCTATTAAAGGAGAAATAGTACAGTTGTACGGAAACAGGAAAAATTCCTTTTTTGAAAAGGTCTTGTTTTTTGCCTTTTCCGTTTCCGGCCTTTTAAGCCACGCTATCCTTTCCCAGCTCACCGCCAATGATGGAAGCGGAAGTCTGTGTTTAATCCAGTCCAAATAGACTTCCGTCTATGTCGTCAGAGTAGATGGTTAAACAAGCACCAGCAGGGATATTTACTGACAGCGGGGCGAAAGCCAAGTGTTCCGTTTATTTTAGGAAAAAGAAGAGCGCTTGACAAATTTTTGTTCCGGAAAAGGGAACTAGACTTGCCACCATTATTTGATGCCGACACTATTTGCTCCTTAAAAGGAAAGCGAGTTCTCTCGAGCAAGTTCTTTGAGGTCACATGATTCTCTGATTTTCTCAGATGTTTGTCTGCTGCTGTTCTCCCGAAATAATAACATCCAATTAACATTGAGAATTTATTAATTCAGTCATTTTATGACATTACTAACCCAATAACGATATTTCAATAGAAACGAACCGTAGCGGTCTAAAATATTATGGAAGCAATAGGATAGAGAAAGGGGAGTGGGTAATGAATTCACACAAAATTCGTTGTGCATAAAATTTTCAAAAAGTCTTGGCACCCGAGGACACACAAAAGGTAGAGGTCGGGTGTCCGCAAACCCGTAGCCAATCGTCTTTTTGAAAATGATTGCATTAGACAAATTATGAGGGAATTGAAAGAAGAATTTGGGTACATTTTCGTTAGATAGACGGGGAAAGAGCCGTAGGAAATGAGAAGAAATTTCACAAAATGACACCAGGCAATGAAATTCTAATGGGTGAGGGGACAGTGGTTCTTGCTCTTGAGAAAGTCGGTTCCATGGAGGGCAACTTGCAGCTCCTCGTCGACGTGGTAGAAGAGGGTGCCAACGCCGTTCAGCTCGATCTCTGTACGGGAGACTTCTTCACGTCTGAAAAATTACAATTAATTATTGTCCAGTACAGAAATATTTCGCCTTTTGCACCCGTTTAAATGAAGAAACTTACCCAGTCTGCAAGATCTTGAAGATTTGAACAGTCCAAACACCGTGTCCACAGGTGCGGGTTTCTGGAGTGAATTGCTGATTACTGCCATTCTTGTCGAAGTAGAGATATCCTTTCTCTCCCTGAGGAGTCTGGACAGCGACCTCGAATGGCTCATCCGAGTTAGAAGTAATGTCGATTTCGATCTGAAAAAGGGCCATATAATAAAATATTTAGGATCGGGATATGTTTTTGTAAGCCTAACGGATAAGGAACTTACATCGTGAGCATTAGAAGGGCAGACGAATTGAACCTTTCCATCGGAGTTCTTACGACGAAGACCAGATTCCATACCCCGAAGAGAAAACTGAGGGAAGAAAAGCTGGCGCTGAGCGACGGTGACTGACATGGCAAAGAAAGAGCTGAAAAGGAAACTACTAGAAATGGATCAAAAGTATCAAAAACTAAGAGCGGAATAAAATAGAGTGTGAGCTGGGATGCAGCCAAATAGAAAAATGATCAAATAGGGGGAGGGGCTCCTGGACCGCCCATGGTGTTGCTTGGTACAGCGGGAGGGGGAGGAACATCCAGATGAAAACAACGCTGTTTACGGCACGCCCCTCAACGATCAAGAAATAGGAATCAAAAAACTTGTGTTCAGAGCTCGCCATCTCCAATATAATGTTGCCAAAATTGCATCGCCTCGGACTGCTGCCAGACTGCTTGCTTGCACTGCGCATCGGGGATTGCCCTCTGCAGACAAGAAAGAGAACAAAGTGCAGGGTGGGGGCAGCTGGCAGATGGGGGAAATTCTAGTTAGACTAGACAGCTATCTTCCATGATGCTTTTTGTAGACTCCAAGCTGGCGGGCGAGTCATAGAAAAGTGAGTGTCTGGACGCTTTGGGAAGAACGATAAACAATCCTATTTTGAGGCAATGGTAAAGACGGCTATACTAGTGATAACCAAGACACAGTCAACAGCTAAACATACTGAGGAAAGTAAACTAGTCTGCAAATGATGCGAGGAATTACCAGGAACAAGGGAGACTTTTCGATGAACACATAAATGCTGAATTCATTTCCCGAAAGCAACATGGCCCCGAGGGAGGCTAGCCATTCTAGGAAGCAGGAAGTAAGGGAACATTTTCTTATAAGCTAAAGAGCTGAGCCAAGTTATTATGCTAGAAAAAAGGATTATAATCGTCGGCTGCCTTTCTTTTGATATTTTATGCCTGAGAAAAAAAGAAGACGCGACCAGACACGGGACTCGGTCAAAGAATGGATGTTCGCCCGCCCCGAAAGAATGCCTGGCACCGCAGAGAACACAGCTGGCACAGGGCAGCAGTTTTATAGGCAAAAGAAAAGAGAAGCTCCGCCTCCATGAGGTGGTCCGAGTACATGAGCACTCTTGATTCTTGTTGCAGGAAAGAAGAAAGGATAAAAAGAGTCTCGTGCACTTGAAGGACGGGCTATCAGAAAGACAAAACAGAAAGGTCTTCTTTCCTTTTTATATAAGCCAAAACGGCCTTTTGAAATTTGTTGATAGTAGTGCTTCGCGTGATCACCCAGCTAGTCATCCCCAATATAAAATTGATAAACTACGAGGGTCAAGAGCACATGTCAAAGAGTTGTGTCAGTCAGCGGATGGAAAGTCAAAACCAAGGCGTCAGGGCTCGCCGAACTCTTAGAGATTTCTGAACAGTGACGACATGACACCCTGCTCTCTTAGTGAGCAGCCAGTTTCACTATGAGTGATCCTTCCGTAAATGTAAACACGTGGGTGAGCTATAATTCAACTTATTCACCTCTCCTATGCCTTTTAGGAGGGGGAGATGTTTTCTTTAAACAAAAGTTACGTATTTCCCCACGTGGAGTTTAAATTTCGTCGTCACTGATTACCAACGAAAAAGTTTCTGAAGTAAACTGGTTGCTTTTCGGTTTTTGCCCTATCGCCTTGCAGAAAAATGTGGCCCAGACACTCGTAAACCTTGCAGACTACATGACTGACAGGATCTCTGAGCATAGCGCCACCGAACACACATCTAATGACATGCATGGAATTTTTGTTCAAAGCGGCGATACATCACGAAACATCATTTTTCCCGATTTCAATAGCCGCCACAACGCAAGAGGTTCCACGAAAGCAAATTGTTTGTGCTGGTCGTTGATTAATGCATCGTAATTCGCATACCTAGGTAATCGTGATGTAAGCAACCAGTTTTTCCAATGAAATTTCGTTAATTTTTGACGTGCAAGGGTGGGGGAAAATCAAATCACGTTCAAAATTATTGCCCATGGGAACTTTATCTTACGACGTCAGGAGAGAAAACACTAGAGAAAACATGAACAAGGTCCTCCTGTACTTTCAAATGTGTTTCTCTGCTAGAGAAGAAGAGAGGCTCCTCTCTAAAGGACAGGGTACATCCAATGCTATCCCTGTCTGCCACGCTAATAAGTGGAACCACTGCTGCCAGACTGGACCCTTTGTTCAGCAAAGTAGTTTCTTATCAACCGGGTTCAATCACAGGAGAGGTCACAGCTTCCCATTTTAGCAGAACGTAATAAAGTGGTTCCCGAACTACTTTTCCCCCATTTAAGGCAGACTTGAAAACAGGCTGTCTAGGTGGTTGTTTCCACGTCTGGCTTAGGTAATTCTTTTCCCATCGTCTGTGTTCCTTTCGTGGGACATGTCGAGGGTTCCTCAAAAGTCGTCACTTCCGTATCCCGTGTCCAGCGGGGGAACCTTCTCACCGAAGGAGGAGGATAAAAGCGCTTATTAATGGCAATTTTTGTTATTGGATCGCACGTGGATAAAGCAAAGGTTAGAGAATATGGAGGATGCCTAAGAGCTGGAAGGGAATTTCACGTGAACAATAAATTTCTGAGCAATTGTTCCTCAAAATAAAATGTTTTCCTGTTGGGGGCTTCTTAGACGTCTGGTGGACAAGCGCACCCAGTGGGGACTCATTTCTCATTCCTTCGAAAAGGGCGACCTCTAAAATAGTCAAAGCTCACGAGCATTCACGTGAAGAGCATGGCGTGGCGCCTCCCGTCGACATCATTTCCTCTCTGAAGTCTGCTGGCAATCAGCCAAGCTAGTTCTCTAATGAACTTTAAGCCTAATAAACTGGGAAAATTGAGTTTAATGAATCCTTTTTTGGACCAGTTTATAGGCAAAGAAAAGGCATTCTTATGGATCATATGAACTGCGCATGCAGTCTCCCGTCACGGTGATTTCCTATAATCTGACCGGCAAGGCACAGACATCAAGTCAACATCAATGGTCTGTGGCGTTGAGTTCTAGGACTGGTAGACAGCGTCAGATTGTAGTCAAATGATTTTCCGGGATCAAAAACCCCCCGTTATCGGGCATTTTTGGTGTCATTTTTAACGCCTTTTTGACGTTTTCTAGGATGTGTGGCCGTTTTGCGAAAGAGCGAAAGGAATCTTTGTCAACAACGAGTGTCAAAAAATCAAGTACTTCATAGTTTTGATCGCTGATAAATTGGAACCTTATGGCTTGTGCTGGTTTGATACAACAGGAACACAACAAAAATAGATCCAAATGACGTTTTGACGTCAAACAGAACAAACAGGAACTTGTTTGGCATTGAACCCATGGGGCTTGTTTAGTGCTGGGAATATGTTCTCCACTCCATATTTGGGGTGGAAGTATCAAGGGTTCATCCAAATGTTTCTGCGAAAAAACTTATGACTACACGTATGTGGTTTACTCAAAAGTATTATTCACGTGTTGGTGTTGAGAAATATTGCGCTATGTTGGTTTGTCGAGACCCCCTGAGGTAAACATGGATCTAGCAACAAACTAGTCAACATCAGGCTTCTATTCACTTGAACTTTCGAAACCTTGTGCCAAAATTTCATCCTATTTCATTGCACTTGTTGTCATCTATCTCTCGAACTTTTGTTCACTGAGATTATTCAAAAATCAGTGGGGAAGACCTCCCAGAATTTTAGGAAACCCTAACGAGATCTCGATGTTTTGACTCCAAGTCGCATAAATGGAGATCTTCGGTCTGGGTGCTGTTGACCTGCCACCAAGTCAACAAAGTCTCCACCAGGAAGCAGAAAAGAGAGCTTACTACTGCAAAAAGACTTCAAGAATCATTGATCGCTTCCTATTTGTTTGTCTTTGTTCTTTTTTTTGCATACGTCGACATTTTTCATAAAGGAACACTTTTTAAAAACAAGAAATGACCAAATATTATGCTGTGAGAACTTTTCAAAGAAATTGGTTATCGCTAGGCTGGGAACTTTCTCTATTTTGGTGGAAATATTAATGAAACAGGAAGTTGAAAAGTATTTCTGCGTAAGGAATCATAGCACACCAGACGAGAAAGATGAGGAGCCGTCATAATTGCCTGACCTCACGGCCACTATAGTGTGTAATGAGAATCTCTGCGTCTTCGTAATTACACACTATCTGCAGTCATTTGCATACCGTTCGGTGCCACCCTTTAGAATAGGGCCAGCACTGCTTGGCACTAGTGGTTTGACGGCATAAGGTTGGTGACCTCCCTCGCTCTCTCTATATGTTGCTCGTAAATAATCCTCCTTCAGTTAAGGGGTCAATTGTTCTTGGAGAAAACGAATGTGGCGCAATATCTTGTTATGTACCACGTGTGAACGACACGATTTCCGGGTTTCGGTGACGAAGAAAATTTCCGGGTCGCAGGGAAAAAATGTTCACATGACTGACGTATAAAGTGTTCTGGGAAAATTGAACAGACAACTTCTTCCTTGTATCCAGGAAGGCGCCCAAAACGAATTCCCATAAGGGGAGAAGAATCTCGTCAACTTCTAGACAGGGACTTCGATTATAAAAACTGGCTATAACTCCAAACTTTTTTTCAAAGACCAGAACTTTTTCCGAGCCTGACGTGAAGATCCTGATAGAAATCTATTTACAAACTCAGAAAATCGCTGGGAACCGACTTTATTCCTGATTGTTCCTATACCAATAATTGTTCACAGAAAAATTGACCTCCGTGACTTTTCTGGATTCGAAAAGACAGAACTAATAGCGGTATTCAATGATAATTCTTTTAAACGCTGCAGCAATTATTATCTGGTAATAAAGATCTTCAAAAGAGGGCCTGAACTGTGTCTTCCAGACGCCAGAATGCACTTGTGTAAACAGAGGATCGCATAGTACTCCAATTTATCAGAAAGCAGCGCACTTTTTGGCGCTTAGACAAACTTCCTAGTTGCAAGGCACTAACGCATCATTTCTAGACGAAAAACAATTAAGTATTTTAAGCGTAATGTTTTTCGTTTAGGGAGACTTTATTTTGGGTTATCTGATGTTCGAAAAATTAAAGGAGGGTTCAATTAATTTCCCACCAAAAAGTCATGGCACTTACTGAGAAATTGACGGCTTTATCCCGTCATCTGGCAACTTTTATGGGTAAAAAATGATGTCATGGATCTGACAGCAGGAAAATATTCTATGGTGAAAGGCTAGAATTAGTTAAGGATGGATAGGAAAACATTATATGGAATGGATGGGACAACAACTTCTGTTAAACCCAGAGGGAACAGCAGGTAATATGGCCCCGTGTATCTTATACTCACACATTTTTTGTTCGTTCGACGGTAATGGACAAATATCCATCTTAGCTGGAGAATTGCTATACAGCAAAATTGAGCATCAAGACATCTATGAGCCAGATAGAGAGAAAAATGACCGACGATTATTCAACGTTTTCTTATCCCTTCAGGATCCAATATCCCGATTTTCACAAGATTGTACCATAAAAAAGGTCCGGGGCGCTGTTTTAGGGCTTTGAAGAGGCGGATACGATAGAGGAAATCCAAAGAAGCCAAGGGATATCTCCGCAAAACCGCACGATTTCCCAAAAACTTTGATCGAGTCTCCAGCTCAGGCTTCCGCAAACCCCATGATTTGACTTACTAGAAAATGTGAAGCACGATGAAATATAGCCATTTAGTCTGACGGGTCACCCTGTAAGCAAGGGTTATTCTTGATCAACAGTTGTAGAACTAACAATTTCATCTCCTTGGAGAAGATGCGTTTCTCATAGTACACGAGGTCGTGGACGACCACCTCCGGAGGATCGAGCATGAATGAAGGGCTGAAAAGTCCGGCATGGAAAGACATTAATGTTGAGAATAATTCCTGAGCTGGTAAACGAACCTCTCGGTAGCCCTAACCTCCTCCTTCTCATCACCACCAGCGCCAGTTGTAGGAGCCATTACCTAAAAAGGTAACTATAAATTTCAGGCCTATCAGAAAAGCGCGAAGAGGGAGAATATATACACTCAAGGTAAAATATAACTCGAAGCGTGCAGACGGATTCCTTTAGACACTTTCTTAGCTTTATTTACGATTTTATTAAACAGATTGGATAGTCTGCAGATCGAAAAGCTGATGTCGCAAACAACATTGGTCAAAAATGCGATGGTTTAATCGGGCTATCTGTCTAGTATACCAAACTGATGATTCAAGGGGCTGTCTGGCCTCTTTTTTCCGAACATCTGTCAGCCTAGATGTTTTTAAACGTCTGACCCAACGCTTTGTCCTTCTCATAAATAGGCATGCAGATGCAAACTTTGCGCAGTACAAAAATACTTTTACTTATGAGATCTTTAGAGTAGGAAAGAATAAATAACGTCAAATAGGTAAACAGAAATGTGTTTTGAACCCGTATAGGCAAGAGGAACGGAGGGATAAGAATTTGCTGACACTATCTTCCCATTGTTTGAATTGGTACCTGGCACTGGTCTATATTCATTCTCATGCCTGATTGCGCAAGCGTTCGGATTTTTCTTCGGGTGGAAGACTGTCAATAGTTGTTGCATATGAGTTTACGAAAACCATAACTGCGCAAGAAGAGGGAACAAAGCGTTGAGCCAGCCGACCGCTAGGTCTTTGCCCAGGATAGTGGATACTATAAAGCCCGCCCCTTTTATCAAATCGTACAAAAACGATTAAAACGGATCTGAAAGCGTTTAAGGCCAGATAACCGCCACAAAAAGGGATGCAACAAGGGAGGTCAGCTCAAGGCACGAGACATCTTGTAGACTGCAGGTGGCAGAAATTTGCAGCTATGAAACAGAGCTGCAGGGATCCTAGTTTTGCAAGACTTTTTGACAGAAGACAAGGCTTTTCCGGTCCGGATTCAAAGCCCAAAAAATTTGTTTTTTGATCCGGCTCCAATCCGGATTCAAGGGCTTAAGGCAAAGTTTGACTCTGATCGGAAATTAGGGTCCACCGACCGATCCGAATCCGGATATATTTCGGCCCGGACCAGAACCCAGAGGTTTTGTAACTGGGGAAAATTCCTATCCGAAAGATCGAATTGAACCCCGATATTTTCCCAAAAAAATACTAGTTCCGGTCCGTATCCGAATTTGTCCACGAATATGAAGCCGGACCCTTTCCGAGTAGGATAGATCAGGGCTGGATCCGGTCATTTATCGGTCCGGACCCCGATACCCGAGCGCGCAGCCCTGCCATGAAAGCATTCTCAACTGGGTGAAGAAAGAGGAAACGGAGTGACGACAGGTCCACCATTCTGTCTGCCGATAGCTCAGATGAGAACGTGACAATCGCGGTTATAGAGGATGTGAGCCTGCCAGGAAAAAAAATTTAAGCAACCAATCAGACTCATGACGTTTCCGTAATATGAATCACTGTCTAGCATCGACGCGAGTTTTCAGTGACAGGGGAGTAGAGAATGGATAAATTTAGTCCCTCCCCCTGGCGACTGTCGAACATTTCATAATACGAGGCCAGATCATCTGATTTCTATCCTCATTGTCCACGACAGACATCGAGACGTAAACAGCCTGACATGCTAAAAACGGTTACGGAAATAGATTGACTGCAAGGGATACAAATAGATACAAGTTTATTTTAATATTTATAAAATCCTTCACCAGCTTTTCTGCCATGTTTGCCTTGGGCAACGAGGTCGTCGAGTAATTTACAGGGAACAAATCGTGAATCATTGGGCATGGAGACTCGCCACACTGGAAAGATGGCAATAATTCTCCAAAAAAGATGGCCGCTCACCTTTCATGATATTTTGGATAGTGTCTAGACCGACAAAGTCACACAATTCCAAAGGACCCATAGGATAACAGGTGCCGAATCGCATGGCAGAGTCGATGTCCTCCTTGGTGGCATCTCCTCTTTCCAACATTCGGATGCTGTCGATGAGATATGGTATCAGCAAGCGATTTACAACAAAGCCTGGCGTGTCCTAAAGAACTTCCCTATCACATTGTCGTTGGCAGATTACGGTACCTTGCAAGCGATGGTGACTTTCCCGACATTTTTACAAAAGTCGTGGAGAGCCTGTTTGGTTTCTTCGGATGTTTCGTCAGCAGAAATGACTTCAACAAGTTTCAGGACAGGAACAGGGTTAAAGAAATGGAGACCACCAAAACGACTTTTGGGATAAACACAGTCGGCAAGATCTTTTAGCCTGATGGAAGAGGTGTTTGTCACCACAATGGCATGTCTGAAGGCTGTTTTCTTTATGAAAAAGGGAAAATAACCTGGGACAATTCTCCTGGATTTCGCAAAGTAGTTGTCTCTTTAAAGAGACGTCTTCAATGACAGCTTCGATTACAAGATCAGCATCTCTGACAGCTTCTACTAGATCTGTGGTAATTGTCAAAAGGGCAACTTGCTCCTTGACGTAAGATTCCATTAGAACCTAAAATTTTTGTGGTGAAAGGGAAAGTGCCATGACTAACGGGATCGGACTGCTTGCTCTTAGAAGCAGCTTTTTGAAGCCCTTTGGTAATTTTACTCTTGGCATCGGATAGTTTTGTACCAGATCGACCAAAGAGAGAAACGGTATATCCATTGGCAACACAAATCTGAAGAGAATTTATTCGGGAGAAACTCGGATGAAAAACCTGAGCAATACCAGCACCCATTAACCCGGCGCCAAGAATAGCAACACGGTTGATGCTGATAGAGTTAGATGGCTCAGTCATGTTGAGGATAGCAAGCACCACAGAAGTATTCAGAAGGATTTAAATAGTAGGATTCACGTGCACGGCAAAATGAACACCTTATCTATCCATGAGGTGATGGCACCATCGCGACGACGCTGGCCGGAAGGTTGTTAACGACTCCGGATTTAGTGACATCTCCCTGACCGTCAGGCGATTTTTTATTTACTCAGGAGTACTGATAGGAGGCGCATGAGTTGCAGGGTATTTTTAAAATAGTCTGGAGGGCTTCCCTTGCTTCAGTCAGACATCAACATTCATATTTGTAAGACCACCTTTCGTTTGCTGCTAAAAATTTGCGAGCAGTTTATGCAAATATGAAATAATCATGGTGGCGGCCATTTTGTAATCTGTAAAATCCTGATCATAAAGGTCATCATGGTCGGAAAATTCAGGGACTAAAAATCCCGAAGTTAGAATTTTCTGACAGAAAAAAAAACAAAAGATATCAGACTGGAGAGACTGACATGAAGTAAATCAGTGTCGGTAAGATAACACCAGCTGTTCCTTCTATAGGTTGCATTTGCAAATATGTTTATCTTGAAGATCACTGATCGTGGGCTTCCCTACCAACGGACTATAACACGTAGCACTCGTCTTACCGTGCTCTTACTCACATGCATACTTCGTAATGATTATTGTGCATTGAGATAAAACAATTTCTTAGTAAAGATCAGGGAAGAGCAGTCTGACTTGTGGTTGAGAAGGGGATAAGCTACAATTTTTGCCAGTCTAATTTGGAGTTTTCAAGAAGATCATCCCTCATAAATACGCACTAAAACAACAAGAGACGAATTAGATATGTTTATATATTTATTTACATTTTACTTTTTCTTGCGAGGAAGACGAGCGGCGACGTGCCGGCGAAGGTCGCCAACGGTAGACACTTGGCGGCGGCTGAGGCGACGGGTACCAGGAGGCAGAGTAACCAAGAGCCGGATTCCCTTCAAGTTCCTCCGAAGAAAAGGACGAACCGCACCAGGAGGAAGAACATCCGGAGGCGGCGGCGAGAGATCGAACGACTGAAAATGTTAAATTTACTTCAAAAGAAGAAGAAGTATATCAACCTGCTGTGAAGAAGCCATGGCAACGAAATGAAATGGCTTTGGTTGATCTTCTATAAATCGCCTTGATATGGATTAAGCAGGTTTAACACATTTCACACTTCTTGAAATGCGTTTGGCTGTTCTCCATTGGTTCCTTGGTTTTTAGGTACAGTAGTATCTGACATGAAAATTTTAGAAATTCGCCATGAATCCATGTCATTCGACTTTTTTCTCTTCACTTACATAGAATGTCGATGATTGGTGATAAATCTCTTTTTCAATATATTGCGGTTCGAATAAAGACAAAATCATTTGGGCAGGCGTAGATTTATTTTGGGGTTTATTACCGCCTTGTCTTATGCACGGTGGATCTAGGCAAGATTATTTTTGTAAGGGAAACAATCCCGGTTTTATAGAGCTTGATTTTCAAAGTTTCCTCACGAAACCCTTCATCAGATCAATCGGAGAGGAGCTGTTGATCGTTGTATCGGGTTTTACCAATATTTTCAGCCATGGGTGAATAATGCTTTTCTGAAACATAACAGCACTGAATAAACAAAGGATTATGGTAGTAGTTGGCCATGCACGGCGTTTAATAAAACTGCACATATTATTCCACGTAGCTGCTTTGATTCTTCAACACTCACAGTTTGACAGCTTCTTTGTGATAAGGTTCTTCATACACCTGTCAACTACTAGCAATGGCAACGGCAAAACTTCAATCTCCTGCCAATTTTCTTCCTGGTCCAACAAGTAATTTTTACGATTACTTATAATCCAATATTCCTTTTTATAAAAAAAAGAATTCGGCTCAGTTTTCGTGAAATCAAATCTTCTTCAGAAAAACCCCAGAAATTTTCAAATTGTGTATTCATATTCATTATATTTTGAAATTATACTAAAATATCAAGCAGCGGGTATTTTTTAACATATACCAAGGAAAAACAAAAAGTATTTTGTGGTAGGAAACAAACGTCTCGTAAATTTACGAATAGAGCGCAGATATCGTTTTTGGCCAACTTCCAAAAGTTTTCATCCTGAAGATTCCTCATTTCTCATCAATTTTTCGGGCTTTTTATTATTACTTTTAAATGGAAAACTAATGTAAAAATATAATTGTAGTGGTGCCAGGTAGTAGAACAAAAATTGACAAATTTTTGAGTCATTTTGCAATGAATTCATGGAAATTTTGACCATTTCTAACTGCTAACTAGCAAACATTTTATATAAAAAACTCTTTAAAATATTGACCGTCTAAAGATTGTCTTTAAAAAGAAAAGAAAGGAAAATGAGCGTTTTGAATAATGTATATAGTGCCGTCGTTCCCCTCTGCCAGCGTCCGGAAACTGGTTCCACTTTTAGCTTTTTTGCTTGCTTTTATCAATTGATGATTAGATGTTCGCTGTCGTTTTCTTGGAAGCGGTCTATCATTTTCTCCTCGTGGGCATCATTAACTACCACGAGGTCACTCAAAACCATCCCCTGCTGTATTGCACAATATTACATCCTTATCAATTGTTTCTCATCGGTCCAAAGCGACTATACTATTTCGTCGCCTTGAACGCCTCAGTTTTTGAAAAATATTGCATATGACCCGGTACGGATGGTGCAATCTGACGGGCTAAAATATCTATTTCGAAATAGCGCAACATCTGAGGTTTCGTCAAGTTCCGCACATATAAAAGGGCCAGTGGGCAGCTTATTTTTCATATCTACCATGTGATCGACAACAATTTTTAGCAACTATGGGAGATTCTACAAAAAGTGAAGAAATGTCTGGAAAACCGTCTATGAAAGCTCCCCCGGGAGCGGAGAAGCTTGCCGGGCTTTATGGTTAGTTATATTTTTCGTAGGATATCATTCTCTTTCAATTAATTTACTATTAAAATTCTTCAGATTCCGACGAAGAAGCCGAGATAAATCCATCCGGCCTTCCGTGTAATTTCCTTTTGAACAACAATGAGGCTCAGGTAATTTTACATCATTCTTTTTATAATCTTTGTACAGATTGAGCAATACATTGAGCACCTGAGAGTTCGTCTTATAGAAGGTGAAGGCGAGACTATTGTTGAAATCGGTGTGCCGATCCAAAATGGCGGAAAAGGTAGGTAAACATTCCTTTTCTTTAAATCAATTTCCTCAGAGTCCGGGTTGACTGAAGCCGAAATGGAGAAAGCAGTAACTGCCCATGAGGAAATTCTGAAGAACATTAACTCTGTAGGAACAAAAATCCTGGACAGGAAGAAAGGAAACAAAATAACTGAAGTGTGGTTGATACGAAAAGAGCCAGATGAGTCAGATTTCATCGAGGTAAGGCTAGTTAATTTATTTCTATTATTTTAAATAGGTTCGAGTTGCTGTAGTGGGTAATGTCGATGCGGGAAAGTCCACACTTCTTGGTGTATTGACGCACAGCGCCCTGGACGATGGCCGTGGAGCTGCCAGGCAGAAACTCTTCAGGTAAAAGTTTTCTTTTCACAAAAATGTTGTAGATTTTAGACATAAACACGAGTTTGAAACAGGGAGAACATCGTCTGTAGGTAATGATATTCTCGGATTTGATGTTCATGGCCAGGTAATTCTATTTTTTCTATCATTTTATCTCATTGCAGGTTGTAAATAAGCCAAATCCTCATAATCATAATCTGGATTGGGTGCAGATCAGCCGCGACTCTGCAAAACTTGTGACGTTTATTGATCTCGCTGGACATGAGAAATATCTCAAGACAACTATTTTTGGAATGACTGGTCATATGCCGGATTACACTATGCTTATGGTAAGGCTTTTCTATTATATTTTTATTTTATAAATTTAGATCGGAGCAAATATGGGTGTAATTGGAACAACAAAAGAGCATCTGTCCCTGGCTCTTTCATTAACTGTCCCTGTCTACATTGTTGTGACAAAAATCGACTGGTGCCCCCCGCAAATTCTCGAGGAAACTATGAAGAATATTGGCCGCCTTGTAAAAAGTGCTCGAAAGATTCCAGTCATGGTTAGGACAATGGACGATGTGATACACGCTGCAACTCATTTCCCCAGCAATCGGTTGGTTTTCCTTTGAATTTTTATGTTTTGTTTAGCGTCTGTCCGATCTTCCAAGTTTCTAACGTCGTGGGTACAAATCTTGATCTCCTTAGGCAGTTCCTTAATATTGTTCCATTGAAGAGGAAACTCTGTGCAAATGATCCGGCTCATTTCCAGGTTTTTTTTTCCATAGATAATCCCCTTTTCAAAAAACTCTTCAGATTGACGACGTGTACTGGGTAGAAGGAGTGGGTACAGTTGTCAGTGGTACATGCATATCCGGTACAATTAAAATCAACGACAATCTTGTTATGGGTCCCTCTTCTGTTGGTTCATTTTTCCTATCTTTATTGAAAATTTTCCAGATCTTTGAATGGCTCCCTCTTCAAATCAAATCAATCCATAGAAAAAGGATGCCTGTCGATACGGTTAGATGCGGCCAGACTGCCTCTTTTGCCTTCAGGACACAGATTCAAAAGTAACGCGTTCCGTTATATTTATTTTTTTCTTTAAAGGAAAATAACCAAGAAAGATGTAAGGAAAGGAATGGTAATGCTGGATCCGAAAGATATGCCAGAAGCTGGGTTGACCTTCGAAGCTGAGATCCTCATCCTCCACCATCCCACTACAATCAAGCCAAATTATCAAGCGATGCTACATATTGGCTCCATCCGCCAGACGGCGACATTGACCAAGATGACCAAGGAAGTCCTCAGGACTGGAGATCGCGACCGCGTTACATTCAAATTCATAAAATATCCGGAATATATACGACCAGGTGATTATTCGTTTCGTTCAGAATATAGCCATTTTATAGGCACTAAAATGGTGTTCCGCGAGGGGCGAACGAAGGCTGTGGGCACCGTTGTCCGCGTAGTTCCTACTGACACCAAACACCAACAAAAGCAAAAGGATAAATACAATCGAATGGGTAAGAAGATATTGTACACTTTTGCGGTACAGAATTATTTTTTTTGCAGTGGGAGCAAAGAACCGTGGTCCAAAGCCGCCGAATAACAAACCGAAGGATGATGCGAAAGTGAATGAGCTGGCCGATAAACTGAATGAGATGTAAAGAAGGATCTCCCGGTCTCTCTATTGTATATTTCGGGTCTCCCCAATAGGCTATATTAGCTATGAAATTATGTAAATCACAGAGGGGAGCTGGTTTCCTCCGGTTGTTATGATATTCTGGTAGCTTTTTCTCCCCCTCTTTGGCCTTTTTAATCCTCAATTATTCCCCGTCATCTCTTTGTTTTTTAATTTTCAGTTATCAAATAAACGTTTGCTTAGACACTTGTCAGCAACAGCAATTGCCACCCCCGCCGACTCTTCCCCCAGCAGATCCCCATGTTGTCTGTGGTTGCCACCTGCGAGTTGTGTTTGTTGCTGCCCCGCCCCAGCTGATGGAAATCTCTCTTCACTTCTTCTCAGATCCCCTCGTGCCATTTTAACTTCCTCGTTTATTGTGATCACCTTTATTTTTGATGGATATCTCGTCACCTGTTGGCCAACAGGCATCAATGGGTCAGTCCACAATTTGTCTGCCCTCTCGGCGACATCAAGCTAGATAAAAAGATCGAGCTGTTCGTTTTAGTGCTCCGCTAAAAGCTCTCACAGCATCCTGTTGTTCTCGCCCTCTTGACAAGGTCCTCCTCCTCTGAACTTCATTTTCTTTGACTTTTAGGCCATTTTTTGAACTTTGTCATATTTTTAAATCGCTGTTGTCGCCGGCTTTACCTCTCAAGTGTCCTGTTTGTCATATACTCTATTTTCACTTTGCGGCACAGTTTTGACCATCAATGATCCTCAATTTCAGACGTTAGGTTTTGATTTAAAATGGTGAAAGTCAAGTTCGGAAAAGAGCAATATGAGGCTATGAAGAAATTTGAAGCTCAACATCACCCGGATATCTGGAAATGGATCATGGACAAGGTGAGACAGAAATCTACTGGAAATTTATGTGTATTCCAGGTAGGCCGAAACGACAAGCTTGAAATCCTGGACGTCTCCGAAGAAGCCTGCGTTTTTGCCCTATCATTGGCGGAGAATCATCCCTCGAACAAGTGCGTTTTGAGAAATCGAAAACCACTTCCCAAAGAACACTATTTTTCTTCGATCTTTCAACCAGCTAATTTAACAGACAACTGTTCTCCCTAGAGGATACTCGTTTCTTCAGGCTGACCATTGCCGCCAGAGGGGATAAGCCGTCCTTCGACCTGCCCAGTAATGTCACCTACAAGAAAGTGGACTTCAAGAGGAATTATGATGATATCAGTCCTGTAAGACTTTGAATTTTTAGAAAAATGCCAAAGAGCAACCAATTGTTTTGTGTTTCTAGAGCGGAGAGTCATTAATTTTGTAGTGCAGTCATTCTTATTGATAAGGATCAAGGATCCACATGAGCTGTGTTCAATCTTTTTTGCTGGGTCGGTTCAGTTCGCTTGCTGAAAGATGGATCGAGTCCTCCTGTCGGGCTCATTGATTACGGCTGTTTTCCGGGTTGATGGCAGCTTTAAAGAAAGACACGGAAAGATTGACCTTTTCAGTTGGGACAGTTCGACTTCATTATTGTCAATGAAATCACCCATGAGGTGTCAGACCTCGTGGCGTTCTTCAATAATCTCAAAAATCATCTAAAACGTAAGGGAGTTTTAGGCGATAGAAGATTATTTTAGCTGGTGCTCCTTTGGTTATCCTCTCCCGTCCTAAGAACCCTCCACCACCAATCCCTGAAAGCTGCCTGATGTTGTGGAACAAACTGGCGCCAACCAGAGAGGCAATCATGCAAGCAGCTCAAGGAGTAAGCCCTGTACTTTAAACACTTCGTTTTTTGTATCTCTAGGCTCAAATGAACTCGACATGTTTCTCGGCTGCTGTACCGGTGTCTGTTGACAAATTCGAGTGGGAAAAGATTCTTTGCTCAGGTGGGATATCTCGGGCGAATTGAATGAGGGGTTTGTCTCTGTTGAAAAGTGGATGTTTTAGGCTGTTTCCCAGCTGTGAAGAATACATTGAAATGTGACGAAAGAGCAATCCGAGACTATTGCAACGCCAAAGGGAAGAAACTTGAATTTGAGGAGAAGTTGACCATCGTCCTGTTGAAGAACCCTTAATTTCTTTAAATTTTTTCTTATGTCAATTTGCCAGGGTATGCTTTTCAGCCAGTGCCTATGCACAAATAAATTGTCAGCCTGTGAATTGACCCTTGCACAGCAATGATTACGGAAATCGCGCACGACCAGCATTTTCTCTGATGAATGAAGGTCCTTCATAGATAATTGCTGAGGAGGAGAGCAGCAGTCGCAGTCCCCGCTAAGACCTCGTTTCTCGTCCTTTTCTTTCATTTTTTTCAACACCTCTTCTACCCACATTTAATAAGAGGAAGGCTTCGATAGCTATCGCAATGCGATTCGGCCGTAACCTGTGAATAATTTCTTACGATTAGACACGCTCTGATGGGTCATAAATTTATGAGCACACGCATCCTTACAGAACAGTTCATTCTGCCTTCTTATTCCCGTTCGCCGCCTTATTTTTTTGCTATCGTTTCTCTGACGTCTCGTCATATAGGCCATCTGGTCCCTGTATTTACAGTTCAAAATTTTGCCTACACTCGATGCAGTCACAATCATTAGTACCTACGATAACCTCTCTTAAACAGATCTTTGATACGTCTGCTACACTATCTGACGTACTCTTTCCCGGACAATTGGCTTTCACGCAGCGACGTCTCCATACAGAAAGAGAACTTTAAAAGAAGAAAGCTTTCCCAGTGTAGAAAAATGAGAAGATCCAGTAAAGTCAAAAATGACTTGACATCATCTGCCAAGTCTAGAATTTTAATCAAAGAAGTGCGCCCGATGAAGATGAGTACTGCCTTTGAGAGTCGCTAGTGTCTTAATTAATTTATGTGGCCGACCCCGTATTTGCTTCCTAACATACTTTTCAACCCCTCGTTTCTTTTATTCCAATTTGTTCGTGAACTGTCTGGGCAGCTTATCTGACTCACACAATTCTTTTTGTCCATGTGACGTGCAGATAAGGTAGCCTCACCCGAACCCAGTGAATGGACCCACGGTTTCGATTTTTGGGAGCAATAATTAAGACATTTGGAATGTTGAAAGTCATTGTTTCTTCGACGAATAGCGACCGCATTTATCTGCAATATTCTCAGCTGGAGGCCGTACTACTTCATTAGGATCCAAAATATGGCACAAAAAATGTTTTGCCGGCTCTGTCATTTCAAGCCGGAAAAACTTGATCACGTACACAGGAATCTCATTGCCTTACTAATAACATTACTATTTCTCCATAAGCTTCATCGTCTCCTTGGAGCTGTCAGTCTGAAATGTTTATAGACCCTCAAAAGAGGTGCATATATCATATAACAGGTATTCCCCACGGCGAGGCTTGTAATTACAAATCGCTGGACTAATTCATTGTTACCAGGATCGCATTACAGAATAATCTCGGTTCACTAGTCTCTGCAACAGGGGAAACCCAATCCATTTACTTCTTCTATCCCGGACAATTCCCAATCCTTTCCCAATTTTTTCATATTCTGTGTTTCCTCCTAAAGGTGATGAGTGCAGCCTTCCAGCTGAATGAACATAGACCTGGACGTATGCATTCCGTTTGTTTACCGGTTGAAGACACTTACCAATTTTCGTCTTCCTCCTCCTTTATTATTCTTGAATGACTTGTAGTTTCAGGAGCTAGTCTCCAATTTTTAACACCGGCTATGCCGGAATGAGACTACTAGTTTTATTGATTATGACTTTAACCCCAGGTAATTGCTGACTATTTATGATTTTTCACATTACGTATTTAGCACATGCTATCTGGTGTGTTGATGGAACTGACTGCGACAGCAATTGTGGAATTTGTGAAGGAGCTGGATGTCTTAGGATCATACAGTAAGTGCAATAAATTTGTATTTAAAAAAAGTGCACTATCTTTGATATCTCCGTGCTTATAAAATATTAGTGCAAGTTTTTCTTACGCATTAGATATGCATCCAAACATTCGTTTTAAAGAAAGGCCGCGTTCCAGGCAACATCCAACAAAAGGCCCCTCAGTTGCTCAAACCTGCCTCCCCCATGATGCATATATCCACGTAGCTCAACCCGAAGGCTGCCGAACGGATCTCACCACCCACAAGAGAAGTTGTTTCTGTCTTGACAGCGATTTTTGTAACGGAATTGCAAAACCTCATATCTTAATATCCATGATCTTTTTATTATTATTGCTGAATTAAATGTTTTCAATTGATTTTTATTTTCTCCTTCTGTTTGAAAGATCAGTTACGCAGATCGGGTTCAGTCGTCTTTTCCGCTGCTGTTCTATTATTCATCCAGTTGTCTTCTTAATCAGCTATCTTCTCCCTATTGTTAATAATTGTCAGGTGCCAGTTTTCTTTTGATAAGAGATCGCGCCTTCTTTTGCTTATGATTGATGGTTTAACAGGTTGATATTGGTCTGTCTAGAAACTACTGTAAAGTTTGTCATTCGCTTAACAGGATTGATTCCTTGGATCGAAAGAAAGTGTCTGCAAGTACAGGATGGGTGCACGGTTAATTTTGACATACATGTTTACGAGAGATTGCAGACTAATCGATTGAAAAGTTCAGTGTCTCTTTTCCTGTAGATAACCTTAGTCTTTAAAATTTTGATGCACTGTAACTTCCAAGAAAAAGCTTATATTTACCGTACCATTCCTCAATAAGCGCATTCTTATCGTACTAAAGATCGATTTCTATTTCTGTTACTGATCTTATTTGCGACTGATCTTCGCCTGAAAGTCTGGCTACACAGCTACAGTTAAATTAATATCTGTTAGAATATCTTTAATCGGTTTTCAATGGTATACACTTGTCTATGCAACTCGTCGAGCCTTTTTCTTATGAACTACTTTAGTGGCCTTTTGTCTAATGCGTTGTCTCCCTCTCAGCCTCTTCCTCCTCTGTTTCAAGCCGGACTTGAGTCTCCTATTCGGTCGAAATTTGCCCCCAACCTTGGCTTTTCGATGCTGATGTCTATCTGCCATTGCATTCTCTAAGTCGATGAAATCATATCCGGCTCCTGCTGTCACAGGATTTCCCGTTGTGACATAAGAGATCGCAGATATTTCTACAGTCGTGGTCGTTTTTGTCATTGAAATCTCCTCAAAACCTGCTGTCAACGTTTCTGATGTCAATTGGAAATCATTAACCGTTGAACCTGATCGCTTATCTTCGGTAATAAATTGGTCGCACAATATGTATTGCTGGGTGCGATTCCTGTTGCGAATTTGCCAGCCGCCATCCTTACATGCCAACTAAAAAAGAACAGTAATAAATTACAACAGGAAATGTCACCGAAATCAAAGTTAAAGAACCGTTGGTTTTTCGCACATGGTCTGGTTTTATTCCTTCAATATCAGATGACCGTGGGAATGTCATAATGTATAGAGAGCCTCCTAAATGCTCCTAAAAAATAGAACTAACTAATAGCTGGAAGTCAACTCCCCGTTCGTCTGCAGGAAATCTCCGCCACATCACGGCACGTATCCACAAAATTGCGCTGCATCTTCTCACATTTCCAAATACTTGAATTATCCGTCCATACGGAGAGAGCCTCTATTGGATCAACACAGCCGGAGCACGATAGTTCAGACTGAACATGTCGGATCACCAGTAAAAGTAGGAGACAGCGCATGGACTAGTTATCCTTAGAATCCTCGGGACAGCTTACATATCAAGACTGGGATCTAATAAATTCCTGCGATTTCATCTTCTCAGACTAGTAAGGCCGTCCAGAATTTTCTTAAAGAGGTTTATCTGTTCAAACATATGATTCAACGAAAATGAAATCGTCTTTTCCATGTGAAGTACTTTGCGGGGAAAGATCTCGTGTCAAAACACCGTACCTAATGTTTGATTCCTTATGATAAACGTACGGTACCCGGTCAGGTCATTTTTACTACTCATTCCTCGAATATTTCCACAGGTCCCTTTGTAGACAGCCAGCAATGTAAATACATGGGTCTTACGCAACCTTTGGACCTTTTTCCGGTAGCTGACCGTCTGATATCTGATTTATACGGCACTTAAAATGGTTGAGAAAACTCTGAAAAAAACGCTGACAATTGCAGTCAACATCACGCTACACACAGAGTGGTGCGAGTGATGTGTGCTGAATTGTGACGGAGCGTACAATCCTTCACGTAAAAGAACCATGAAATGGTGGTAAACGAGATAAAAAGAGCCATGTTTCCCTTTAGTTCTTGGAAGTGATAATGAGCTTTTGCTATGACATAACGGTCTGGGGGTCTTTTGAATCAGCGTGTCTAGAGGTGGAGAGATCACAGTGCTGATCTTATGGCCACGATTAGGCCTGTACGGAGCACGGAATCGACTCCTTCCGTCAACAGAGATCGCTGTATACGGAAAAGATGGGCGGCTTGTATTCGAGAAGCAGTTAGAGAAAGAGATGTATATCTCCATCACACAATGCTTGATTTAGTAGCTGGCCTACTCGTCTTATCCCTTCTTATGGATCGTGTTAGTCCCCACACTTGTGGCTGGGACGCATCAGCTGTAAGTTAGAGGATCTTTTCCCAGTTAGAGAATGTTTTAGGCCACCGTGCAAGGCAGAAGTGGTCAAAAACATCCATCTTTAGTCAACATAGAAAATGAGGTAAAATTCAAAATAATCATAATTTATTCTAACCTATTTTGTACCTGTAATAGCGCATACATATTCACAGACAATATTATACAATATATGGGGATAATTAAGGAGTGGGACATTGGCGATATGAAACCATTTGACGATGATAGATTGAAGGCGCATGATATGTCTTGGACACCGGTATCAATAAAATAAACTGTTTGTATTGGAGTTCTATTCTGGTTTGGCATAGCACGCGTCCAAGTAGGTATGAGCAAACTCTTGAACAATCGTCCTGTCGGGGATCTTTTGTGCCATTCCGTAGAAGGCTGCCTGAATCAGGTAGAATTATAAACACGAAATTTTGTGGCTTACCGCTCCCTCAAGACAATCTTCCGGAGTGGATGCAATCTCCTTCACAACTAGTTTAATATCATCGATGAGTGATTCTACAACACCTTCTTGTGTATGGAGAGGGGTGACCATGATATGAACACCAGAAGGGAACTGGAGCCCAGACAGTTGCCAATTACGTTCACCCATCATATGGTGGAAACGGTTGATATCGATGATATCACTTGACCATGATACAATACAAATATCGTCGTCACCTTGTAGGCGAAGTTCAGGAATTTGTTTGATTCTGAAGATCAAAGGTTATCTTCGTTCACACCAGATTGCCCCACCCTTGTCTGAGTTTTTTACAGGTGTGGTGGATGGCTTCTGCGTGTTCTGTGTACTTGTCAACTCCATGGTAATTTAGAGCAGCCCAACAGAGAGCAATGTTAGATCCAGCTCGGCTTCCTTCCAACGTTGCCGATGCATAAATTCCTCCTTGCCAATCAGCATCACAGAAATATTGGTTATGCAACAGTTCCCTATTTTTATAGAGGACCACTGACGAGCCTTTAGGAGCAAGCCCATACTAAAATAGTCTCATAAAGATAAGAATTGTAACAAAGGAATACCTTGTGCGTATCTGCTGAAATGGAAGAGACTCCAGGCACCCGGAAATCATAGTCATACTTGCGAGGGTGGAATGGTAGAAGGAAACCGCCCAGGCACGCGTCAACATGGACGGGGATGTTGTATTTGAGGCCAAGTTGGCCGATGGCTGGGATGTCATCCACTGTTCCGAATGGGAAATTAGGGGCAGATCCGACTAGCTAAAGTCTTTCTTTAAAAGAATTCTGTAGGTTATATATACCATGCAGGTGTTGTTGTTGATGGCCCTCTTCATCTTGCGCAGGTCCACTTTGAAGTTTTTGTCCAATGGAATCAATCGGAGCTTGATGCGGAAAACTTCGGCAGCCTTGGTGAAGGCAGCATGAGCAGATGCTGGAATAACCATCTCAGGGAACAGAACTCCCTTCTTCATAGCTCGGTTTCTATGAGCCAGACAAGCCAGGAGAATGGACATCGTTCCACCAGTAGACATCTGAATATTCCTCATTTTTGTTAAAAGCGGGTACGTACAGATCCACATGTCTCGGCATCTCCTCCAAGCAGATTACAACACATTCTGATTACTTCTGCCTCCATTTTTCTAACTCCTGGGAACAATTTTGGCCACAAGGGGTTCGACCAGGCGTAGTTGATTAGCACCTCGCTGTACATCTTCATCTCCTCCTGGTCATTTTCCAAACTGAATGCTGCTCCAGAAACTCGGCCTTCGAGATACTTTGGCCCTTCTGAAAATGATCAGTTACACAAACATCTAGCACATTTTCCATGGCGCCTCTACCAGACTCGCAACATTCCTGATAAGAGGAAACTAATTAAGCAAACTAGACACCGAGATAAAATACATGAATTTGCGTCACTCACCCATCTTTTCGTAAGATGCTGCCAGTTTCATAACCTCATCAGCTGTAAATCCTTTCTGAGGAATGGTATCTCTCCAGACATTGGTCAGATCAGGAGCGTTAAGCATCTGAACCATGTTCGTGTAGACTGTATCCTTTTCTTTCTGAATAGCTTGCTTTAAAGAATAGTTGGTTCTATACCTGAATGTAGTCCCTCACATAGGGAATGGCTTTGACAAGACTGAAAAGGTTCTGGCGGACTCTTTTGAGAAGACCTAAAATTCCATGTACAGGGAAATAAAATAGGAAAATACCTTGATCATCATTGTGCATGTGCCAAATCTTCGAAAGAAACCAGGTGCTACTGATAGAGACGAGAGCTACAGTAACAGGATCATAATTCTGTAGGCGGAGACTAATAGTCTCATGGAGCTCTTTAATAGCGTCCGGCATAACAGTTAATCTTCCAAGAGACATCTGCAAAAGCAGAAGAGTGATTAGGTTAGAAGTGACAAGAAGAAAGAAAAGTGGGCGGAGCACCGACTGGCGCATAGAACTGCGAAAATGGATGTCACAGTTTCTTCTTTTATACCCATGTAATTGATAAGGCCGTGGTGTAGAGTTTGCTCGCCTTTTAAAGCAACCCCGATCTTTTTACGTCAGAGCTTTTCAAAAAAAACTAAGTTTTTCCAGGAAAAATTGAACGTAGACCTCCGGAAGACGGGATTCAGAGTATTATTTGATTTTTAACCTGTCGGGTGAAAGGAAATGAGTGAGCACCTAGCTGTTTGAAATACTATTTATATACTTTTCGAAGAGCCTGCGCGGAGTCCAAGTAGCGACCGAACCCAATGATCGGAACAAATCTGAGCTATTTATGGACCATACGGATCACAATTTCTTTAGATTTCTGGCTTTTCAAAGAATATCGCAAGGAGTCACAGGAAATGGGGTATCTCTTCCCGGCCTACTAAGCTGTTTCCCGTTTTCACAGCAGGTTATTTGGCCCTAATTTCGGCTCAAGCTACAGACAATGTCTTACGTGAGATAAACAAGAGCAGGTTCTCGATTTTGATGGATAACTTAGCGAAAAAGGGCACGTCAAAAAAGCTCTGACGGCAAAAAGGGTTGCACCTAGGAATTTCTACAGAGAAATACAATGTGGAAGATTCAACTTTGACCGGAGAGATATCGCCTTGAATTTAAACCGTTGTTTTTAAAGTCTGGAAACATTGTTTTGCTTACCAGGAATGCTCGCAATTAAGAGAGAATGCCTATACTTTTACTGTATTTGACTACATGTCGCGATGCTGTGTATCCTCTTTAAATCCACTGCTGTCCCGTCCGATATTTTTCATATCTACGTCAGTAGATGCCACCATTGTTGAACCACGGTCAGCGACACCACTTGAATTTCGGCTTTAGTTTGCTCCTCAACTTTATCTTTAACATTTTACAGGCGCTGACTGACTTCATTGACTCAGCAGAAAAATAAGGGCAATCAAGGCACAGCTACGTATGTCTGCTAAATTATCACAAAGACACTTAAGCTGTTCGCATTTGAAATTTGGAAGCACAGACTATAAAAGGATGAATATGAATCTAATCGGATGCGGCCTTTACTGAATGTCGCGTCAAACTACGTTTACCATTTTTATTGTCAAGTGCGACGGATCAGGAGGCTTATTTATGACAGATGGGAAGCGAGCCTGTTGCGAATAAACCTTTAGAGTTACAGGGGCTACAGAACTCTCGAATTCTGCCCGGATATCAGTCATATTACTGAATTACAGAGCACTGAAACACTGCTTGAACCCTCTTAAATGATCAGGTTCAAAACTCCACGTGATTCTTCTAATCTGTTTCTGTAGTATGGCCCTCATATCAGAAAGCATCTAGTTTAGCCTCAGCAAAAACTCCCACCTTGTGCATCGCGTGATAAATAACGCAACATCTTTAGCAGCAATACTAAGATAATTCAAGGTAGAAACTTTTTGGCCCTTGTTATCGTCTTGACAAATTTATCGGGCTCAATGTAGACAAAACATTCTTGGGTGTATGATCAGCAACGATTAGAATAAAGGCAAACGATATGATTGAAAAGATCAGATTTCAAAATAAACCCCATAAACTCTGATGGTTTATTTCTCTTGAGCGTAAGCGGACATTTTTGCAAGTGGAAAAACATATTACGTATACAGACCAAGGAGAAGATGCGCAGAATTCGGCTACCTGCATCATACATCAGATCTATCCACACTTTCTGAACCCATTTGGCCGGCATTTTACGACTTATTCCAGTCGAAGCGACAGTTTCAGGGAAACAACATCAGCATCAGGTCAAAATGTTATTGCCCTATTTTGATACCGGCAGGTTTCTGGAAGATTGGGGCATTTTCGGGGTCCAACACTGATGACGGCATGTCAGGAAAGGAGGTTATTTTATTAGACTTACAAGGTGAAGATAGAGGTTTACCTTTGGCTACACGTGACACATATACTACAGAGTACTATGCCGAACTATCGGTAATGACGTTGCGAGTTCAACATGTTTGCTCTCCATAATCCTAGCCATTCAAAATTGAATTCTGAACTTTAGCCAGGATGGGTCAAAGAAGGGTGGGGCAAAACGACTGTGAGATAGTACTACATGGGGCGTTCAGATAATTCTTTGGGCTCACAAAGATCAAAATTCTTTATGGGGAAATCTTTATGGTTTCAAGTACACAGAAGATAGAAAAAATTGTGGTATTAACAACAATGGGCAAAAGGATCTGATTGAACGCATCTGTAGCCGCTGGGACAGAAATTATCATCGCAAGTCTTTCCCAAAAGAGTATCATATTTTCCATCACGGCGACGTACTTGAGCTGGTTTTCCTCTTGGACATGTTGGACGATATGCCCTAGCGTATTTATCTGCAGTAGATAAAATAGAAACTACGGCTTGAAACTACCTTCAGATTCTTTTGGACAACAAAAACCGAAGAAAGGTCCCATTAGGCAGGTATAATCCTTGGGACAACTACTATTTCCTTCTTGTACACCGCGCGGAGCATCAGCTGAATTCGGATTTTAGTTATCGTTTCGTATCATACGCATATTCCCGCCGCAAACTACTAGTTTTCCATTTCTATTCTTAGCCGGCGGTGCCAATCCTGAACATGCCGAAAAGTCGCCTAAAACTTCCATAATCAATCGGCTGTTTTTTTGCTTACTAAGCAGACACGTGGCCTCACAGTCCAGTCTGGAGTAGAAGCGGTTATCATTTCCGCCGCACCCTTTGTACTCAAAGGCAAGGCAGTCAAAGGTGCTGGAGTCGAAAAAGAACTGAAAGAGGGGAATCAAATTTCGCAGAATATACCATTGTTCTGCTTCTTTTTTCGTTACATGTATGCCCATGGTCTCTGTCCAGACGGCAATAGTCTCTACCTACAGGTAATACTTGCCCATCTGGCCTTATTTCTGGTTTAATTGAAGCAATTCCTAGAAAATGGGTCAAACTTATTGGTAAAATCCTTTACCTTTATCATCACACCGTAGAATGAAATTTCCATCCCTCTTCTTTTTAGTTCCAGGAATCTCCTTGCCGCTGTCTGGTTCTACGCAGAAGCACGAATCCCCGGTACATTGTAACTTTTCAAAGTTGCCCATATCCCTATCACAACGTGGAATGTATGTATTTTTCGGCGGCTCGCCATCAGCAAATAAACTCTTCAAATAATTATGACACTCTGAAAGTCCCCCTTCAATAAAAAAAGAGAAGTTCGTCTTACGGGAACAATGGGGCACTCGGCGACTATCTGTTGTTCGCGTCCCTTCGGCTGCTGCGCCATTGTGTGCATCGACACAGATGCAACCATCATCTCCACACTGGACGGTCTCATAATAACCGGCTTCAGTGCATTTGTATGCATATTCATTGTTGAGGACACAAGGTCCATTGAATGGCACGCTGAAAAATATCTAGCGTGAAGCTGTTTTGTCAATCTATAAGCAGCTTATCGGTTAAGTTCAGGGCCAATCTACGAAATATAAGCGATTTATCGCAAAACTAAGTGCAATCCAGACAGATTAGGTATTCGGAAATGGTGAACATAGAGAAAGTTGATAAAAACTAACGTCACAAGAGAGCCGGCCTGCGATTTAGGAACGATACGGATGGCGGAAACGGCTGGGAGTAGGAAAATTGAAAACAGCAAGATCATAGCTAGGATGCTACCTCTTTGTTAAACGAAGCTTTCAGTGGAACTGCAATTCTGTAAAAAGTCGAAGTTTTAGAGTAAAGAATGAAACGAGAGGTAGCAATCATCCTAGTTTGTCGAGTGGACAATCAATCTAGAAATTTGATAGAGATCGGTCGTCACAGTGTTTTTACACGGGCTGAAAGGGTAGAGTGTAACTGGGAGAATGATCAACTTTTCTTAACTTCCTCTTTTCAGACTAGTAATAGACATATTCCCCAAATACATCTCAATCTCTATCATGATGACCGCAATCAGGCGACACTGTCCTTGGCCCGCAGTCGACTATGAAGTTCGTCATCATCGGTGGTGGACCTACAGCCTTAGGAGCAGCTTGGCGACTGCACGATCTCTATCAATCTGACTCCATTCCTTCAGGATTACAAGTTCTTATTATCGAAAAAGAAAGTGAAGTTGGTGGATTGGCTCGATCCATAACTGACGAGAATGGGTTCACTTGGGATCTTGGTGTACACGTTTCTGGTAACCCTTCCTGTCTCTTTTATCAATGATTCAGGTGCCTCAAAATTCTCAAAATATACCAACGTGGTAAATGAAGCTGTCGGGCAGTGGAACAATGTCCCGCGTTGTGTCAAGGTTGGATCAATTTTGTCACTACGGGTTGCTAACAGTAAAGAAAATGATATCATAACAGAAAAATGAAAAAGAGAAATTCTAGTTATTTCAGCTCTTCAGGCATTTATGAGTCACGTCATGGATGGAGACAATGTCCATCAGCACTATGTCCCCTACCCGGTGCAGAGTTCCATTCCATATTTTAAAGAAGAAGTGAAACAGAAATGTCTCTCAGATATAGAAAACCTACCCGAGAAAAAGAGTGGCGAAAACTTTGGAGAATTCACCCACTCTATGTTTGGAAAAACAATTGTAGAAAATTTTATAAGACCGTACAATGAAAAGGTAACAGGTTGATAGACAAATATTGATAAGTTGCAGGTGTGGACAGTGTCCTTGGAAGACATGGGAACTTCTTGGGCAGAACATCGGGTACCAAAGACGGATATAGAGGAACTTAAAAGACGATGTACCCTGAATAGAGATGAGCTGGAGACAGAAGAGAAGATGAAAACGAAACTTCTCTTCCGGTCAGTCACACCATTTTGTTTTGATTTTCCTAGATATCCACGGAATTTTAAAGGAGTTGGCCAAATGTGGAAGACGATCGCCAACACTTTACCAAAACAATGGTTTCTTTTAAATTCTTCTGTAATGTCAATCGATCCAAAATTGAAAAAAGTAGGTCCAAACGATCATCTTTGACCTTTTTCCAGTTGCGGCTGTCTGGCGGAATGTGTACTTATTACGATGTTTTGATCAATACAATGCCCATGACGGAATTGGGTAAAATATCCGGACTGCTGCCGGATTTACCCCTGGTATATTCGAAAGTTATCCTAGTAGGAATTGGTATGAAGAAGCCGCAACCTGCTTTTACTAGGAATTTATCCTGGATATATTTCCCTTTGGAAACGACCTTCTACCGGTAGAAACTCATAATATCCTTGCATTTTTTGCAGCTGTACTTTCATTTCAAATTTTAATGACCACATGACCCCAGATCCTGATCTTTATTGGTCAGTAATATGCGAAATAGGAATGCGCTCAGACATCGCACCAGACATTGAAGACATCATAGAAAGGACAATATCTGGTAAGGAATGATGTGATGTTCGACAAAGTATAGACCTAATGTCCCATGGTCTTATCGAATGTCGAGAGAATGTTGTAACCAGATGGCATCATATCCTTCCCTTTGGCTACCCTGTACCCACGCTGGAACGAGATAAGCTCCTAACAGAAGCGCACGTCATATTCAAGCGACATGACATCTATAGTAGAGGACGGTATGGCATTTACATTGCAACATAGAATACTTGTAGTTTTGGTGGTTGGAAATACGAATCAGCTAACCAGGATCATTGCTTCACTATTGGATCTCAAGTAGTGGATCACATTTTATTTGGAACTGATGAAACTATGCTATAAATCATTTATTCTACCGGATCTATAATAAACGTCTACGCAACATCATTGCCATTTGCATCGACTTTCTCATCTTTCTCTTTAATATCAGCTGATGATGTTTTCCCATAAGGAAGGTTGCTACAAATTATTGTCTTAGTTTTTGTAGCGCTTACTAATGCAGATATAACGCTATCAACAAGAGAGGTACAATGAAGACCAGAAAAGACAACGGACCAATTGTTGACTGCAGCGGGTAGTAGATTATAGGGCTAATGAAACATGCAAGGTACCTGGAAAATAACTGGGGTATTGAGAAAACATACTGTGTGCTCATAGCTGCTGACTGTATCCTTGATCGGGAGTGAGCTGGAGCTAACTCTGCTCCAATTGACCAAGCTGCTGGGCCTATTCCGGCAGAAAAAGAGAAGAGGAAGAGAACGAAGAGAGAGAGAAACACCCAGCCAATAAGATTCTCGTGGGTTATGGAATGTAAAAAGACGAATAACATCATTAAACTGTCCAGGGCTATTAGAAGAAGTAATCCAGAAAGGATCAATATCCTGCTACCAATCTAAAACCATAAAAAGAAGTAGGTGACACTTACTTTATCAGTTGTTACGGTAGCTAAAAATGCTCCTGCTGTACCAGCAAATGAGCAGAAAAGATTAGCCGTAGCAGCCAGATCGCCACTGAATCCTAACGATTGAAGCAAATATGTCCCAAAGAAAGACACGGCGGTAATTCCACTGAAAGAAACAGCAATATTCAGTGCCAAAGAGATGGCTAGAGCTTTCCTAGAGGCCCTGAAATTGCGGATATCAACAGCTCTCAAGCTCCTACTTGTCTTCACCAAGCTCCCAACTTCTCTCCGCCTGTATATCTTCCAATTCTACAGCAATTTTTGTTAATTCCTTTTCTATTGACCCTCCACTGCCATGGTAATAAAGTATCGATGACTTCGCCTCATCAAACATGCCTTTCTTTACATAATAATATGGACTCTCCCTGATCCAACAGCTGCTCAATAAGAAGAGCTAAATATTAATTCATTACATTGGCCGGGTCCAACTACCATACATGGGATAGCTTCCACGATAAATACAAAGGGCCAATAATTATTTTGTCCTAGAACGTATGGTAATCCTAAAGCTGCTGCTGCAATGAATCCAATATTTGTTGAGAATCCTCCCAGTGTCCCGATTTTGCCTTTGTGTTCTTCTAAATCTAGAGATGTTATAGACTTTCAGATGAACCTGGGCTAATTTCTGCTAAAAATACCCCTTGTGCAGTAGCCGACATTCCAATAGAAAGTCCAGAAAAAAATCGAGACACAATGAAAAGGACAGGTGAAAGTATAAATCCACTTGTTGATAATAAAAGTACAGACATCAGCTGGACCTAAATTAACGAGAATTCGTACGGGGAAGTAGCCTATACCATTGAAGAATATTGCAGGGCTTTCAGTGGTCCATATCTGTCAATCATATTAGTCACAAAAGCTGCTCCAAAAAGTGCTCCGACAAGAATTTCACTAGCTACTAAAGACCAAACCATTGCTTTGCCCTTCTCGGTCAAATCCACGTCATATTCTCTGAAAAAAATATTACAATCTAACGTCATCTTACTTCGAAAATTCGGTAAACAGAAAATCTTGCAGAAGTGTGCCCATGGGATTGACGATAGAGATTTGAAACCCAAAATGAGCACCGCCACTGAGTACTGTAACTATAGCAGCTAAAACTAAACGTGTAGAGGGAAGTGTAGGCATAGTTTTCGGGATACAGTTTTCTTCTTCGTAGACCTTCATTGTGTCAGCTGGCTGCTGCAAAAGACAATAACTTGTGTGTACGTGTCAAAGGTAGGGCACAATGGATAATGGGCAATCAGGAAGGTTTGGAAAGGAGCGAAAAGGAAAGCCGATAGCCCCTGGATGTCATTTTTCCACTTTCAAGCAAGTTTTCGGCTAGAAGCGACAAGAATTTGATAATATGACCGTCAATCTCTATGACCGTGGGGTAGATGTTTGAGCGGCTTAGAAGAAAAGTTTTTTTTGTTGGTTAAAGCGACTGGTTTTTGTGCTCTACCAGGCATGGAAATAATAGTGTAGACAGTGGAGAATTGTATAGAAATAATACCCAGACACAATTTTAGGTATAGACCTCGTTTTCCAGGATCTTGATTGCTTTCTTCCCAACTGATTACTTTTCTCTGCAATTATCGCAGCGCAACGTTATTGCTCCTTCAAGGTGCCGCTATGTGGGGGTGGTAGTTGTTCTGAATCCAGTAATTTATCCCCTAAAACACCTGCTCCTGTTTCAGTATTACCCCTTTGCATTATTCTCTATTCTCCTCCTTCAAGTCGAGACACTTTCTAGAAAAACAAAGACCACGCAAAGGGGGCAGGTGCATTTCCTTGCTCAGCTCATTTGGTTCTCAACCATGTTTTATCCTTACGCATTTTTTTTCATAATTAGTCAAGCTTTTATTCCTTTAGCATTCTTAACAATTGCAGTTTAAGGCGGAGTCTAGTTCCCATTGGCTACCATAGAAACGGACTACTTGTCATTGTATCCGAATTGTCATTTAGCCTGGGAACGAGCCATTTCACTCTCCAGTATGGCTCAGAAGCAGGAACCTCGTCTAGACAATCTTATCGATAACAGCGACAATCTTGACGAGCAACTTAGTGTTGTGGAATTCATTAAAACTCTTAAAAAGGTAGGCAGTTGACCAGACAACATATCCCTGTACGTGCACTTCCTTCTCTTTCATTCACACAAGTTATTTTCCAGGCCGACTCTACTACAGAAAGCATTAATGGAAAAGCTGAATCCTCAAGGTTATTACTCCTTTCTAAGCGTAACTCTTTGTTTAGTTCGCAATCTCAGGACTCCGGAGACGACAAGCGGAAATTAAACAGTGCTGACAAACGGTATTTTTTTATTTCGAATGTTCCTAATATTTTTAAAGATCAAGTGCTTCTGAACTTTTGTCCAATATGCGTCGGCGCTTCGTCCATCGGGCCACAGAGCCAGTCTTCTCCCAATTGGATCAGAAAAAAGGAGCTCAGGTGAAGTGCGTGTCGAACCTATGTATTGTCTGATATATTTGTTGTGGGTTCTCCTGACACCCTCACCTCTGATTTTATTAGGCTATTTTCACATCAAAATTTAATTTACGGGGAAATTTTATACGCAAAACGGGTTCTTTTGAATAAAATAGCCAGATTTTTTAATGATCTAGACAATATCAGATTCTTCCAGGAATATTTGAGTAATATTAGGTGGAAGTTCATAAACTGTCATATTATTTAAACGCGGAAACATGTACCTAATTTGTGCAATATGTCAAGTGAGGATCTTTATAATAAGCCCGTTTACCTACCGTATACCTTTATTTACATGTCATAACCGTAAATACTGCACTATAAAGTACGTAAACCACGACCCTATCGTTTGTAGCTCCTTGACGTAGGCCTTGACGTAAATGCATGAGATATTCAACCGGGGAAATGAACCACCGTCATCTGTTTCTCAAGATGCAAAATGTCAATTACTTTATGTAATGAGAATAATATGGCTGAATCCTGACTTATATTCACCATTTATAGGGAGGTGAAGAAGGACGAGGAACAGGAAGTTCTGGAGGATCAGACAACCAATTGAAGATGCCTCCGTTCGAAGCATGCAATACTATCCTTCTCGACCGAAAAACAGACAGCGAGCCGGCTTTGAGTTCAACGACTAACAATTATAATAGACGGTAGACACTGTTCATCCCGTAATTTTGTCAATTATCTTGTGATAAACTTTGTGCTAAAATCGGAGATGATGGTAAAATACCATGGGAAACATCAAATAAGCTTGCAAATTCAATGCTTTCATCAGTCTTCGAGCGTTTTGAAAGTGACGTAGGAATGACAAATCAAAAATGTTTTGGTAAATAAAATAATGTTTTGGTTGCTGATAACATTCAGCTTCCTGCGCTCTCGGTCTGCTCGTTCCTTTAAGGAGCCATCAGATTAATTTTTCTTTCTGTCTCTTCTTGGCTTCCTATGCTGCTTCAGCAGTTCTCCTGCGATAACTTTCCCAAACACCCATATAGATACTGCCTGTTTTCATATGCCATCATAAATCATATTTATCTGTTTTGACCAGCATTTGCTGTCAATAAGCCTGCTTAAGAAACTCTTTCACAATTTTCTTCTAACCTGACCCGATCTGACCTTGAACAGAACACAGAGCTAAGGTTTGCAAATCCTTTCTTTCATGATGCCACGCGCATAGTGTCAAATGTGTATGTTCAGCCGGTTTCCCTCTCTAATCCTTCCTGTTCGAATCTGCAATTGGTAACCGGTAACCAAGGAACAGCAACAGAGACCCAATTGGGTATCCATTACCTGTCTGACTCACCGACAGAGGAGGGAAAAGGGTTTACGCAGAACAAACACTCGTCATCGTCGTTGTCCCAACATTTCATCGTCCTATCGTCGTTCTTATCTCTTGCCAACGACCGGGCGTCATATGTATCTCTCTCACATTTGTCGTCCTCCATCGATAGACACCCTCATTTCCCACAGCATGTGAATGACTGAAAGCCGCGTTTGTCTAGTATTTCAACATACATTCTAATCATGTGTTGACGGTGTTAATCTCCTCTTATGATTCAGTATAACGTCCGGCGACTTTTGAATTTATCAGCGAACCGGACAGCTGTGCTGCTCTCCTGTCTCTTGCGCATCCCAGCGCTGATGCGTTTTGTTTGGACGAAATCAATATCAAGAGTTGTTTTGCTGGCTTGGTGCCTGTTTCTAGCATCTTTTTCCGCCTTTTTTTCTGTAATATAGCCTTGTATTTTCAGTGAAAAAGACGAAATATGTGTAAAGTTCTGTGGATTATTCTTGCTTTCATCCTCCCGGTGAGTTTCTCAATTGTTTATTGTTTACAATATTTTTATGCATACAAAACGAGGAAATTAAATTGTTGATATGTAACCAAGCTGTGGAAATACTATTTTTTTATCAAAACAACTGATTTTTAAAGAAAACTCGCTTGTTTGCCCATAGGATAGACACATTTCAAGAGCGAAAGCTTAAGTTGTCTTTCCCGCGCAATAAAAAAGCAATTTTCGAAAGACTAAGAACAATGAAAGGGTTATAACTCCGTCACAAAATTCGTGTTTCAGCCCGTGGCTGTTCTCTTTGACCAAGGATGTACCTGTGCCTTCTGGATCAATCTTCTCCTGACGTGTCTGTTCTTCATCCCCGGTGTCATCCACGCCATTTATGTCATCATCTACTATGACCACAAGCGACACGGATACTATTGAAGACATTCCACCGGGTAACATCTTTTCTATACATATTTGTTCTCTTCGGTTGTCTGGATTAATAAATTCTGTTTTCTATATTTTTCAAGACAGAACAAAGACTGCTAGCCTTTCTCAAGGTAGAACCTATGGCTCAGTATGGGAAAGCCATGCACTCGAGACCGTCACAAAGTGCAACAGCTGGTAGAAATGCTGCCCTCGGATGATGTTGTATGTGGGCAGCTCTGCAAAAATGATCCTTTGTCCCCTTCTCCCCCCGCATTTCCCAAGATGACTAAATGTCTAGTCAGTATCATCCTCTTAGATATTTCTCACTAGGCATCGTCATTTTGTCACAGGTGTTTATCACTTCACCCATATCCTCACTGTCTGTCAGGCGATCTGACCGTCGTTTACAGCGTTTTGTCTGGAAAGATGCCCGCCTCTAATATGCCCAGAGAGTTAAATTCAATTCACTGGTCCCTGGTCACAATGCTGACAACCCCCCAATTAGCCATGTCCGGGAAGGGATTGTCTTCTGTTTGCCTACACGAGTCACACATAAATTGTTTATTAATTGGTCGATTAATTGCTTTCTTTCTCCCTCTGTTCTCGGCTACAGTTATTCTCTTTTCGTGGATTAGGCCCGAGAGACATCCACAAATGTGTCCTTGATGGCGGAACCTTTCCGCCTACTATACGGTTCTTTCATTAGTTTATATCTCTCGTGGTCAAAATACTGCCCCCTCTACTATTACTACCGCTAATCCTAGTACATTTCAGGGGTTGTCCTTACTATCGCAGGTGTTTTGGCGCCTCTCGACACGGGTCAAGTGAGATAGCCCCTCAGGTGCTTGGGTTCACATGAAGATGCTGCAAGGTGAGTCTTATTTTGTGCGGGAACATGGTGACCATAGCAATTATGGGCTTTGCTATTTTCGGGGACAATTACAGTATTCAACTATGGGCAAAATACAGCAGTAGTTAGCATTGTGACCTTGCCCAGCTGATCGTGAACTGTATTCAATCATTTCACTTTCCTCCTCGTGTTGTCATTAAGCTGTAAATCTTCTGCTGGGCGGTCGTAGTTTGCCTCATTTCTTCTACCGAGTAGCCTCCCTTACCAGCAACTTTTCGGTACAGCCTGGCTGCAATTATCTGCCTAAGGCCCCGAGCCATCCGAATATGCCGGCTTAAGGTAATGGCAGGTGAAGCGGTTTAGCCATCCTCTGCGTCAAGCTAATTGCGCTACGGTTCCCTGCTGGAACCAGGATGATGATCTGTCACTACCCGACAGTTGATTATTACTATTTCCGAAATATACCGGCACCAGGTGTTCGGTATTTGTATGGCTGTCTCCTTCTCCATATTAGCATATCCTATATTGACTCAACGCTCAGTTTTTTCTCTTTGGCTAATCTTCTATGACACAAAATAAACTCCAATCCTTTAGACAACACGTTTTTTTTCGAGTAAATTATGTACTTGTAGGGAATCTGACAGATCTGTCCGGTCTCATAGGGGGTAATCCGTAAATGGCACACGTGTTCAAACGTACGGCGTTCTTGCACTCTCTTTTTCAACAGTTGGTCCCCTTACTCCGCCCCGAGTTTCTTACACTGGCGAGTTGATTAAAAACAGTCTGTCAAAAAAGTGCCCCGATCGGATGTTCGTTTTAGTCGGTGAGTTATAAAAAACTAGAACAATCTGGTGAGAGAGGAGACCCGGTTGACCCCGTCCACAGCTCTTATTTATCTTGGCTCTGCCGAATATGCGCAGATGGTTGCCCTCTGCCCTCGGCTTCCTCCAAAACACAGGTGACAGCCGATCCAGCCTCTATACAATGCCCTGACCAGTGCGAAAGCCGGACAAAGCTCCTCCATATGTTGTTTTTATTTATTTGCTGATCTCCTGCGGATCATTCTCAGATGAAATTGCTACTTCCTTCTTCCCATATTTCTGTTCATTTTCTCAGGAAGCTGGCTGCCATCGGCACTTCTGAGTAAGAAAATTACCGGACATTGTATAGCTCCCTGTGGTCAAAGAAAATTCAATGGTATAGTCCGGAGCGATCATTCTTTTTCTGTGTTTGGGCAAGGGCGGCCATTCACCCAACCCGAACCACTTATCTCAGGGAAAAAGAGCAGTCCGGATGTTCAAAACTCTCACATCTTCAAACTCAATTCGATTGTTTTTGTCTATCTGTCTGTCTCTAATTCTTTTTGTGGTTCCGATTAGTCCCGTCCCAAGATAATCTCTTTAGCCCCCACTTGTCCATCAAAATGATGTCTCTTTTTCATCTGGTCCCTTGTGACAAAAGCATAACCTCTTTCTATTGTTTAGTGACCTTACTTTTGTATTTACTTTCTTTGGAAAAGACTCACAAGCGCATATGAAAGGGCACAATCCCCTGACTAAGCGCGCGGTCTGCCCCAGCTTGGCCTCTTTTGGTCAACAGTTTCCATACTTTATCATTCTCTTCTCAATCTTTTTAACACTTCTCTCAGTGTGAGTTGATACTTCAGTATGATTGCGGTGGACTAACAGTAATGTCAACTTGGCTGAGGAGACGGTTCTCCTATTGCGAGAACTTTGCAAATTCACTTGTCTTACCTTACCATCCAGAGCCGTGTGCATCAGATGACACGTCCGTCACTCTTCGAGGTAAGTCTGTAATACATCGCCAAGTACTTTTATTCTTAAAAAAACTGTAATCATGACGTTTTCACGCAAGTAAATATGGGCTGGGTCTTCTTCCGGTTTCCGCAAAGCGTTCCTCTTAGCTCTCTGTGCAGAAATCATATGGATCCTTTCAGCCGTCACCGGAACTCTTCATAATTTTTTGATTACTTTAAAATCTAATAGAAGTTGATGTTTACTAATATTTAGAACATTTGCGGCGCCTGTTAAAAGACCACTGGCTATTAGCCACACGAACAGTTGTCCACATCTCTTACTCATATGCATGGCGAAGGAACGTAAGTCTCCCCTGGGTTCAATCACTCTGCCTACTATGACTGCATCAGCAGGCGCTAATGACAACAAAAGGCGGTACTAAATGCCATAACCTTATAGAAGGTCAAAGAGTCGACGCCGATGCTGGCGACTGTTCAAAATCGCTTCTGTATGTCTTCGTCAGAAAACTGTCGGGCACTTTTTTACCACAATGTAATCCAGTTCCTTATAGGAAAAAGTCGTTAATCTTATCTATAACATAAGATTTATGTCAAAAGACTGCTGGTCTCACTTACACTTTCCATAAGACATCCTAATCCGGGCGATGACCTTTCCCATCCTTTGTAAAGTTCCCCGTTTTTACGTTGTGTCCACTACATTCCAGTTATTGTTCCTCTTCCGGACTATTGCGCTCGAAAAGCTACTACACAATACCCTCAATCGGAGTTACATTTCGAGCCGATTTATAGGATTTGTCTCGTGTCGCAGCTAGTGTTTCCCAGTCAGGCCCCAATACGTTCCACTCTGATTTATTTTTATGTTAACCCCAACGAGGTGTCTGGACAAATGTCTTTTGTGATAGTGTAAGGATGAGGGATCCCGTGCAGGGATTGATAGCATCTCATTAGCTCCCTGCACAGGGACGAAAAGGCGTCAAATATTAGCATACGGGAGGCCCTTTTCGATCGGATCGTGATGCATCCATCTTGGATGTGTCTATTCGTATTCGCTTATTGTCAGCAGCCGCTCTTTTGTAGTCCTCTAAATTTTAACCGAGGTTTGAATGAAGTCTAACGGAAACTAATTCAGCTCTACCAGTCTAGACATTGATAACCTTTCCCGCCCTTTTGTCAGCATCGGCCCTCTCCCATATGAGTGAGTCCAAAAGAAAGTTATTACTCCCGGTTGTGGCTGCTATTTTTCCAGTTGAGCGCCTCAGTCATTCTTCAATTCTTTTATAGAAACTCGGCAACTTTTGGGAATCTAGTGGCCCACATTTTTCAAATAACATTGAATCCCGCTTAATTTGTAAAGCAAGACCTCCATCCGATTGTGGCGTCGTCTTCCCCTCGTTATCACAGCCGGGCATCGGAGGAAATTGTGTTGTTCCTCGGGGCATAAAAAGCGCGGATTAGATCCGGCAGTGACCGGGAGAGAGCGGGAGGAGTGAAAGGGCAAATCCCCATGTTTTACGCATACACAAACATGCTGCTGGTGTCCAGGATCTACGCTGGCGTATCTCTCTCGTAGTAGTTCGCATGCTCGGACAGCTGCTCCTGCCGTAGAGGCCCTCACACACCCACATACACACCACATTTGCATTTCCACTCCAATGCCTTCTTCAATGATCATAACATTAAGGTTTTGTCTGACTTTAAGAGGGTCCGGGCTATCTGTCATTCTTCTTCTTTTTCTGTTGCCTCATTGGTTTTCGTCGTGGTCACTGCGTCTCCGTCCTTATACAGTATATTGCCTTTTCTGGTTTTAGTCCATTGTCGCCTTGTTTAAATAATTCGTATATTTTCACTCGAGCAAAACAACCTGCTCCTCAACATTGGCATCCTCAATGATCTATCAACCACCCTGCCGACGGGCAACATGACCACTCCGACTCATGTTTTACCCCCATCAGTTGTCCACTTTTTTTTCTGCAAAGAGCTTTGAGCTGGCTAGACATTTTTGCACTTTCAAAAGACAGGCACTTCCTTGCAACTGGTAGCGGAGGTCACGAAAATCTTTTGTTACATATCCAAGGGATCAGCATAGGGAAACACGGTGTTTACAGTCATTTGAGAAGATGGTCTGTAAAATCAGTAGCTCAAACAAATGAACGTAAAAACATGTTGATTTCCTTAGATCAGTCATGGGTAGTCTCCACTGCAGCCGTCTCCTCTGTAGTAAGCCTTTTTCCTGAAATTAATTTCTCTGACCTGCTGCTGGACCTTGTCTAACAAGCAATTTGCAACGGAAAGTTAAGAAGCCCCCTTGTTAATGGTTCTATTAAACTTTATGGGCCTGGTCTTCGCCAGTTTATTCTGTTTTGCCGCGCTTTTCCCCCCAATCGTCAGCCACGATCATCTAGCAAATGGGATGTTTATGTAAGTGATGGCAATAGTATCTCACGCCTTTTTTATACACTTAAATCCGGTCGTCGATTCCCATTTGTGGTTATATTATATTATCACGTTGGGAAGATAGATATCCCCATCTTAGGCCATCTTTTTAGACGGAAACCCAAGTATTCCGCTTGGTTACCCTCAGGTTCTTCTTTCATTAGATACCGTGCAATTGTGACTCTGGCGAAGATTGCGGGTTACGTAATGTGTAAGTCTCTAATTAACACTCCCGCATGGTATTCTATTTACGATCCCGCCAGAAGAGACAAATGAACCCTCGAGAAATCTCGCGCGTGTCCTTCGTCCGACAATCTTTTCTATCGTTTACCGCATATGTTCCCTCTCTCTACCCTCTAAAGGGTAATATGCACTACCTCCAATCCCGGTAATGGAATATGACCTTGATTGACGAGCTCAAATTACCATTACAACCTGGTGGTAGCGGTAGTTATGACTCTCTCAGACTGCCACTTTTTTCATGCTCTTCGATAAATCTTTTTGCGCTAGCTTTGTAAAAGATTTTGGGGGTTCATTTTCAGAGCCACTCTCTGCGAGTGGTGTTCGCGCTGTAATGTGCTGATCGCGCAATCCAAAGACTCTCACTTTAATTGATGGTCATGGCGGGAAATATCTCAAGCTTTTGTAAAGAATAACATTTTTCAGGGTATCGGACGAGAAGAGAAGATACATCAGGAGTATTCTCCGACTATGAAAATGGTTGCGAGATGAATGTTATGACCATGTCTGCAAGATCATCTATGTTCGTTTTGCTGTTAACTTTAATCCAATTGGTTTTTCAGATCCCCAGATGCATCTTCAATTGGCGAAATTTCCAACGGGAGCACTCTTCGGGATACCACTCCATGCCCTGATTATGATAGAGACACTACTCCAGCTCCGGTTACCTATACTCCTGTTCTTCGAAGGAAACATAGTCGAGCAAGTCATTTGAGGAGAAACTACCGGTCAGTTTTACAATAACAAAAACAGCTCAAATCTTATAAAATCCCAGTATAGTTCGATTATGAAAGAGGTTTAATAATGATAGAAAGGTTTATCATAGCAATACGAGGTTACACTTCTTTTCCCTCGCCCCATCTTTGACAAAAATAATTAGATTCCACGTGCCTCGTCGTTTTGCCCCTTGTTGCTATCCTCCATTTGCATGGGAAAGGCTATGAATTACCGGAAAAACAGTTGCTAGGAGACAATTTTCTTATTTCCTATTAGGAAGAGACTCTTTCGCGCCACCCTATCATTTTATCACCTTCTCCGATAGCAAGGCGAAAAAGTAAAATAAATTTATTGCCGTCCCGCATCTTCCCTTCTGTGATTTTCTACATTCTTACTATGGCATGTCTTTTGGTCTGCTGGGTGGGAATATGGAAGAAATGCGAAAAAATGGTGTATGTTGAAAAATTCTTTAATGGGAAACACAGGAATATTTATAGAATCATCGCTCCGGACGAGTCGTTGCTCATCCTTCAACAACATTCAACGCCAAACGAAGAACAAAAAAAGAGCCGTCTATTGCGAAGGAAAAGCACCAAGAAGGAGAACGACCCCATGTCGTAAGTTCTTTAATAACTGAAGCCGTTGAAAAACAGCCCAAACTACTGTAGGAATTCGCATTAACCTTGGCAAAGATTGCTCTCTCGTCTGCTAATTTGAATAATACAGTGAGAAACCCCCCGTCGCCTTGCTGCTGCTTGTTGTGTCCCCTTTCGTTCTGTCACAATGCTTAACTACTCTTTTCAGTCGACCGATGGTGATCACCCCTCCAGTTCTGGTGAATAGAACACAATCCTGCTCTATGTGTAGCCGAGAATTGAGGTAAGATTTACTCCCGTTGTTACAGAACCACACTGTTTGTCAAGTGGTAGCTGAGCATACATCAAAAATCGCTCCTAGAGGACACTGTAAATGAGCGGCTTCGGCGGGCTTTTAATCCCTACCAGACTTGGCCGACCCAGATCCAACTGTAATTTGCCTGCGAGGCAATGCCAAAGCCCCTCTAAATGTATCTCGAAAAGCGGCAATCCCACAGCTTTTTTGGCTGTTGTGTCCACCCCCAGGGGTGGTGACCATTTGCCAACTCATCACATTCAACCACCACCAACGCTTACATTTATGGTGCTCGCCATTTAACGCCGTAGCCATTAGATTTGTTCGTTTTTATCTCGGTCTCTCCGTAAACAAACAGTATAGCATAAACATCAAAGACTCCTACCGCCCATGCCGTCTTCAAGGTAATTTTTATCTTATGGATCCTCTTGGGACGGCGTTGATTACAGTATGCAAATGAGTTCATTAGCCAAGCGCTTTTTTATCCTAAGGAACGTTGAATTCCAAGGAAACCTGATATCCCAGTGGTCACTTTACAGCAAGAAGTTCATCTGCACTTGGTAAAATGACCTGTGACACTAGCAAGCAACACTAATTCAGAAAAAATTGCCCACTTTCGGGGACTACTTTCAGTATAGCGTGTTCCACTTCCGTTACCAGCAGCTGCAAAACCTGGCAGCCTATGTTTACCTAAAGTTTTTGAGCAGATTATTTAGTGTGGGCACATTGTTAGCACAGAGGTAATCCCTAGTATAATCTGTAAAGTGATTGATTTTTACGCGCTTCTGTTTCTCTCCTGTGAAACGTGATCTCATTAGTATTCGAGTCTAGTCTTGACACTCTCGGTCCCCTTCTCGTTATGTACTAGGAGAGAAAAAAGGATTGTGTCCAATCCATTAGGCAAAGCCCTTCACTTTTGATAAATCTTTATGGGGTCCATTTATCGACATCTCTAAATGGAGATTCCTCTTCTCTAGGTAACCCTCAGCCACCTATTACGGAACCGCTATAGGCCATAATTTTTGTTTAATTTCTTCGCATGTCAAGCAATTAATCTGAAGAGCTATTTACGATCTGCGAGTATGGGGTTCGTCGGTTAGCGATTCTTTTTAGCCGCCAAGGTCTTCTGCGATATCATCTGCGATAGCCTTTGAAATTTTCGTTAAATCTTCCGAGTAGACCTGCCGTTTTTCTGCGTCTTTCCTGTTCCACCTCATCATACGTCTTACGTATTTTCCCCTCACTGACACACAACATAACTACAGCCCGTGAGGGCTACCACCGCGTACATAATCCTTTTTTAATATCCAGCTCACTGACCAGTGGGATAGAATCGAAATCCTTCCTGACATCATTCAACTATCCTCTTCACGCCCTTTTCGAACCACAACCGGGTGGAAATCACATTCTGAACCGTTTCCAATGGTCATTTGGGGGAGACGGCGATCGTCTCCATTGTGCCTGTTTACGTGTGAATTGCGCTGACCGACCGAGTTGCAAGAGTGCACGGCCCCATTGACGCCACCCGTGGAGGTTAACTTTCTAATGCGCAAAGGTGTCATGTTTATTCGTCCAGAGATTCATTGCCAAAGTCAAAACCACTTGACACATAATTCTTTCATCTGCGCGTACGCTAAAGTATAGGATGTTCTTCGTTCTTTCGGGTTCTCTGTCCACTTTGCAATCCTCGTCGAATGTGGAAATTCTTTGGTGAGTGCCCGCTGAAAAAACCATTGCCCATCTATATCTCTCGATCTCTTTAAAAGTCAGTTAAGAACCACGAATTGATTTATGAACGGTCTGTCGCCCAAAAGGCGGGAAAAAAACGAACAATTGTCATTAGTCTTCGGCCTGTTTTCAGCTTT
The DNA here is from genome assembly GCA_964036215.1 of Oscheius sp. DF5033. Taxonomy (NCBI): domain Eukaryota; kingdom Metazoa; phylum Nematoda; class Chromadorea; order Rhabditida; family Rhabditidae; genus Oscheius; species Oscheius sp. DF5033. Next base: position 7,349,939 of record OZ038413.1, read on the forward strand.
GATACCAGTCACTTCCACCATCGCGTAGGTTACACCCTGCCTGCCAGTTTTTTTGCAACTGAGAGCCTTTGTCCATTATCATTTTTCTTGGTGTACTAGCTAATTTTTGCCCTTTTGCCCGTGTCTACACGATTATTAGCTTCATCTCACCCAAGAACCTGTCTTAACCCGCTTCTTTAGCAGCCTCTTGTCGCATTTAATTTTGTCCTGGGTCCCGGGGCGATAATCTTTTCTTATTTTTCTTCTTCTTGTACAAAATCTGCTTTAAGATTAGAGAGCATAGAACCGGGCCCACTTTGACAGTGATTGTGCATCATCCCCGACGGCTAATCACTGTCATTTGTCGAAGAGAAAACGTAGCTGTTCTGTATAACCAGTTTAATGCCTAAAGTATTACCGTTTCAAGATGCCGCCAAAATCTATTGCCTCACCCTCAGGGCCACCAGTGCGCTGCAGTTTCCCTCAAAAGCAGTAAAACAATTTTCTCCGAACTATGATGGTCTTCATCCCTTGTTAATCTTTCCTGCCCCTAGATTGCTTCCTTATAGCTTCCTCCATTGGCTTCTTTTCTTTCTCATATGGAAAAATGCGAGGGCAGCTGTGGCCAGCCGTTTTAACCCGAGTCCATCTGTATAGTTTTTCTTGCCCACGATCCCTCCACCCTTTCGCTTTCAAACCAGAGTGATATCCCTATTAGTACAACATGAACAGACCACCCGCAGCCTCGAAATACTTGTACAGGTATTCAATAAGGATGCGTCCCATCAGGTGAATTCTTTCTTCGTCATGACTGCGTGGTCCTATTGAAATCGGTATTCATTCTTGAAATATTTCCGTCTTTCTACAGCCATTTTATTCTTGCTGTGCTTCTTTGTGACGAAAACAAAACGTTTTTTTCTCTCCCTAGGGAATGGAAAAAGGCGACATCCATCAGAGATCCGAAAATCCTCAAGGGTTTCTTCTCGTCTTTCTATCCCTAGGTGGATTCTCCTCATTTGCCCCCGCTAACGCAAAAAAGGCAAGATCAAGGGATGAAATGTGCGCGTCAGTGTAGCTGTCTGTGTAAAATCCCCATGTTTGACCTGTCTCTCGCGTTCCTATTTTGTAACACATTGACTTTAAACGAAGGACTCTCATACTATTGGGACGGCGAGGCCATTGAAGTCGTTTCTTTCGACGCGAGATCCATTTCATTTGCATCTACCGTTAAGTTAGAACATCACACGCTGTGCAAGAGGTCAGCTGCGCTCGTTACGGGTAAGGCAACAAGGGGGAGGAGTTGCGTTTTGAGTCTCTAAAATCCCTAACATTGCCTCCTTTTCCCGAAATCCTTTCGGAGTCAAAAGGGGAGCTAATTGTCATACCAGTTATACGCGACCTGATGATGAATTAACCCATAAAGAGTTCCTGTCCTCCATCGCGCCTCGGGACGGTCGCCCTCTGTTGACCCTCTGCCTATCCTCAAGACCCCTTCAGAACTCATTCACCTGCCACTTTTCAGTCAGCCGTCCTCCGATGAGCCAATGTCTCCTACGGCCATCACGACTCCTAATCGTATTTCTAGTGAAGATGTAAGTTCTATTTTTGGCATTTTAATTTAATAAGAATTTCAAGGAAGCCGCTCGACTTTCTTTAATTTCGTCTTCTACTGGTTATAGTTCTGCTCGTTCGTCTTTGAGATCCTCTGACGGTGGCGAAGAAACTAACAATCGAGACAGTGGTGTAGGAAGGTAGGGCACTTTTGGAGGTCCCGCTGCGCATTTTTTGCACTTTGACTACAACAACAACAACACTTTTTTCAGCTGTGTATTGACATTGTCCTCTGCCCGAAATACCACAATTGGTGGAAGCGGGATCACTCAGCTGGATCGCATTGCGGTTGAGCTCGTTGACACCGAAAGAACTTATGTAAACGATTTGAACGATGTCATTCAGGTGTGTATAAATGTTCGAATCGGAGATACCAAACCCGTTTCAGGGATATTTAAACTTTTTGGTGGATCGCCGAGAAGAATTACAAGTTACTTTGGACGACGTTTCATCGCTTTTTGGCTGCATTGAGAGGATCTACTTCTTTAACAAAACGCTTTACTCGCACTTGGAACGAGCTCAATTGGAGTGTATTAAAATTGCAACGTGCTTTATTGAAAATTCGGGTAAATTCGAGGACTACGTAGCTTATTGCACTAATTATCATAAGTAAGCTGTTACTAAAATAAAATCCTAATTGATATTCAGAATGCTGGGGACTCTTAAAAATCTCCAAAAACAGCCAAGTGTTGCTACTGTTCTTTTGGAACGTCAACAATTTCTTGGTCATGCTCTTCCACTGTCATCTTACTTGCTCAAACCGGTTCAACGTATCCTCAAATATCACCTGTTTCTTGAGGTCAGATGGGATTTTTATGTTAGTAATATCAATTTTCAGAATATTTTAAAGAATCTGCCTCCCGAAACAAGCCCAGAAGAGAAGAATGTTGTCAAGAAAGCTCATGAAGTGATGCTCACACAAGCGGGAAAAATTAACGAAGAGAAGAAAAGGGTAGAGCATGCTGAAAGAGTCCAGCAGTTACAGAATGCTCTTCATAAATGGAAACTGGACCAGGTGGAGGCTTACCTTGTACATTATTATTTTATTTTTAGAGTACTAATTTGTTGGCATATGGGGATCTCCTTCTGGAGGCTCAATTCCGGCAGGCTGGCTCTAAAACAGTCAGGACTTTGTTTCTGTTTGAGGAGATGCTTTTGATTGCCAAGCACAGAAATGGTGTTTATTCTTGTAAGGATTATATTATGGTAAGCAGCTGGCAATATTTTAACTTAATGATTTTAGTGCTCAAATCTTATGCTCAACGAATCCATCATTGAAGAAGAACCTCTAGCTTTCCAAGTCGTCTCTTTCGACAATGTTCGAAACACTTATATCTTCTTGGTTAGCATGGTCCCTCTTTTTTTCCAACTATTTATAGGCAAATTCCATGGAACAAAAGAGGATTTGGATGACTGAGCTTAAAAGGATGATGCTAGACCATTACGCCGTAGAAATTCCTGAGAAAACAAAGCAGCTTATGCTGAGTATGGACAACACTCAGAAAATTCCTTTTGGACGGCCTGAATTCGCTGAAGGTATAAACAATCAACTTTATTGGAAAACATGCACTTTAGTGTCATTTAAAAACCATAAAAAAGTGCCGAAATACTTGGAAAAGCGCAGGAAGAGTGTGGATCAAGATAGCAGAAGGAGAAGTCTCTCTGCTTCAAGACTGTTGGCTACCAGCAAGACCTCAATCGTTTCGGAGATCTCCAATGGCATGCCCGTTACTCCTAAGTACAAGCTTTTCGGCGTGGATGAAGATCAACCCAAGTGCACATGTCGTCTGAATCCGGGAACAAGTGATGACAAGGATTTGCGAAGCGCTGTTGCTCGAACTCTTTCTGCCTCTACGATCGACTTTGGAACCCTTTCCATTCCTGCTCAGAAACCTCTCACGGATGTTCAATCTTCCAGGAGCCGATTCCATCAGGCTAGGAACAGGCGACATCTTCCTCCTAAACATGAGGTATGTTTTATAGTGATAATTGAGCAATCTCCATTTAGAAATCTATGCCCCCTCGAGCTGAACATATTGACGCCCACTTCGACGCCCTCTGTAATCAGCTGCTATCCGTGGGCACAGATGAGCCGGATAAAAGAGAGAACACAATGGTTTGGAGAGTCGATACAGTTATTCCATCAGCAAGAGGCACTCGTTCCAAATCGCTTACCAGACTGGATGATAAGCTTTTCGATGATCTCAAGAAGTAATTAGATTCTTCCTGTTCCGTTAATTTGCTTATTATTTTAGCTTGGAACATCATTACTCTAAGCTGGATCAATCGAGAAAGGAACGCAATAAGCGCAATACTTGCGACGAAACGAAGATGACAAGTTCCGATTTCCCCTGGAAAATGGGCGCAGATGAAAAACCGCGTCCTTTGTCCGCAAGGTTAGAATTGTTATCATTCTTTAATTGTGATTGATAGCACTAAAGTATTGTCAGATTACAGACAGCGGGCACCTCTAAGTTTTGATCAAGCTGCCGAGTTGGATGTCCTTCTACCCTCCACTGGAGTTGTAAAGTCTCGTATCCGCCAGTTCAATAAGTGATTCTCTTGTATTATTACGTATCATGACCAATTTAATTCAAAAATGCCTTTCACTACTCAACCCTCTTGCATCTCGGTGTTTCGTAACGGAAAAGGTATATCATCCCCAAAACATTATATCACTTAGTATTTAGAATCGAATTACACAAATTAATACTCTGTATGTACAGTATGATGACAACAATAAATGAATTTTTATTATATAATTATAGAGCTTTTGGAGGGAGTATATTGTCATTGAAGGCAGCATCGGTATTGAATCGAATTTTACATTCTTCAGCAATTTGACAGACTTTTCCTAGAGCATGGCAGCCACTGATCGCGATAATGAGGTTTAAAATTTGCTGAAACGGGTATTTTACGCTAAGAATGCGGGATATACCTGAATGGCTACAGCCAAACTTAAACTGATGTCCACAGCTGCAGGTTCTGTGGAATTTACAAAATGTGCGGAATCCCACTCGGGGAAAATGTAAGAGATTAGCGGAAATAGCCCTAGAACACCGTTTAAAAGGGGAAAAATATATTATACCAATGAGAAAAGATGGCACAGCAAAGAGAATATTCAAAGTAGTCATTCCATAAGTGAACATAGCATAGCCATAGCTACTTCTCTTACAGGCGACAATACCGGATAGGGCAGCTATTATGACACATGGCGCGTAAAAAAGTTCCACTCCAATTGCCCATTTGGCTCCTTTGAATGTTCTCAGAACTCCAAAGGCAAAAATGAAGAGTCCAACAATTACCTGAAAGTCTGAATGACAACTTTGTAATTATGTACCTGCATCATGCTAAAAATACTCAAAGCATCCCAATTAATAATAGAAGGATCGCTGGAAGGAGAAGGTATCATGGGTACAGGGGCAGAAGCCATGATCATAGGAGGTACTACAGAAGCTGGACGAACAAAGTCACTTGCCATACCAGGAAGAGCAGAGGGAGGACGACCCACCTAGATTTTATTTTATCAAGATTAAGTATTTTTTTACTCTGGGAAAATAGGGCATAACATGGTTTCCCTGCAAATGTTCAGGTTCCAATTGCTCTGGACGAGGAAGTGTATTATATGACTGGTACCGAGACGGCCCTGAAATTACCATTTACCATAATTAAGAGCTGTCTACACCTAGAGATCTATAATATAACATGGCCGGTTAAGTGGAAAGGTGAGCGCAAAACATGAACACAAAATTAGGTCGGGTGGTAAGTTTCAACCGGAAAGCAACCTCTCTGTGCCAATTAACCATTTCACACCACGGCTTCTTCACTTACCGTTCATCACAAAGTCGTTTTGTCTGCTAGCTGGTCTTAATGTCAAATTTCCTGCAGCAGCTGATGCACATCTCAGATTTGTAGGTACTGCAAACTAATTATTAATATAAAAATTATATGGCTGACATCTTCCCCAAGTGAGTTTTTGTTCTTTTCCCATTTGCATAGCACTTCCCGGTCGTAGGGCCTTTGGAGTTGATTGTGATGCAGGTGGTTCTGAATAAAGTAACCTCTGTTTAAATGAAAATTACCGTAAACAAATGGACTAGCTCTAGGAGGACGCATCGTCTGACTCTTTCTAGATGCTCCGTCAATTGAGGGAGTAGTCGACCTGCTCAATGTACTGCTTTTAAAAGGAGTGAAAACAGCGGCATTTTCTTGTTTTAGCCGTTGAACTCCGTCCTTATATTTCTTCGGTTCAAACTGCTTACTGACAGGAGCTGGAGACGAGTTCCATTCTGGTTGTTCCATTATTCTGAAGAGACGGGATAAGAGGAGGAAGTATGAATGACTAAGAGGAGATAGTAAAATAGCCATAAAGATGAGGAATGAGCGGGTATTGGATGTCCTGAGAAGGTCGAGGAATTCACAAATTTAAAACCTCCGCCATCTCTCAATCTCAAGGTTACTAATGATCACTAAGAAATTCAGTGTCTCGATTAATTACTAAGAGATGGTATCCGTTGGAAAATAACTACAATCAAGAAGGAGACTTGGGGAGAGGATCAATGAAAACAGGTTGATACTATACTCCGGGGACTATTATGCGATCTGCAGGCTGTCTCGGCCGGGCATAATGAAGCGACGATGGGGTGGCCTTGGCGAAGCAGTGATAGGATAACAGCGAAGAACTAGGTTGACCGCACTTGTCGACAAAAGGGTGAAACGAAGCTCATCTTTCACACGGTTGTGGGTCACTATCGGGGCTTCTTTTTTTCTCATGAGAACTGTGAAATTTATGAGATAATCAGGAAAACTGAGCTATTCGAGACGGAGAAAGTTATTTACGAGATTGCGAGAATCTCGCAGAAGATCGATCGACAACCATATCCGACGGCCGCATTTCTTAGGGAAAATCAGAATACCATTTCACTTGTGGACAGTTCTCTGACGTCTTACGAAAAATCAAGGAATACTTTATTTGGCAAACGCAATAAGTTGTTGAGCTCTGTCCTGTGACCTGTTCTACGCTCGAAGATGCTAGTGCAACAACGTCATCAGGTCTAATGAGAACAAAAAAATATTTTCTCACAAGAAGTAGTAACTTCAGAAAAAATTCCAATAATTCCAGAATGTCCTTAATTTACTGTAAAGTGCAGAGGGGGGTGATCGCGTAAATCGCATTGTGTGACACCCTTAAAAAGAGTTCCGTTGTGTCGAATAAAACTTGTGGATTGTTTAAGGTGTCCCCGATGGGATAGATGGCATCTCTGCATCGATGCTGTGTTTATTCTTATCTGGTCGGTACGGTGTTTTCCTGCATTTGGATAATTATATTAGACTTACGTAGCAGTCCATGTTGTCTAACGGGATGGGATGTCCAAAGAAGCAGCTCTAAATTAATAATCTGTGCTGAATAATGATCAAACTCATATGACATCGTCCTGTTTTATTGAAACTCGACCCAAAGTCGCTGTGACATTTATTGTGTCTTTAAAAGACTGTCTGACTTTTGCTCTAGTTGCTAAATACAGCATCTACAGAATATATTTTCCGGTTACGGACAACTTGATCAGTGATTCACAAGTACCGATTTGTGGTGACTACGTCCTTGAAGCGAGTCTTTACCGAAATGACACGGACCTCTTCCGATATCCTTAGTTCATGTTCTCAACGCAGCGGATTGCCCGATTCCTGTAACAAAATCTGAACTCCATCCCCTTGATCGAAAATATAATTGTCGTATAGATATTTAGCTGCACCCACAGACGTATACGGCGTTTGGCGAATTTCTTTAACATTTCTCTGCAAAAGAAACCATCCATCGGATTATTGACTTGCGTTGAATAGTCTGTCTTGCGCGGCTTGATGCGTCATTGACTGTTTTGACCCTCAAACTAAAAATGGTTTTCTATTGTGTCCGGGAATTTTGTTTCTCTCTGTCATATGCAAAATAAGAATGTCTTTTCATTCGGGAATCATTTCGTGCCCATTTTCAAATAAGAATCTTTTACTATTTTGGACCCAAGCAGCATCTGTTTCCTATTCGCGGAGATGAACGACCTTGCGACTTGTCTTGACTTCTGGATTGCCTCTTTTCAACGGCCACATCCATATGATATCATAATCCGTCATAAAACAGGTCGACCTGCCCGGTTGATCTATCGTTGACCGCTACATACAGCTGTCTTCAAGGGTGGGACGGCGATCTTAAGTTTGAAGAACCCGTTCTGTCTTCGTTCTCTTATTGATTCGCTCGCTCACATCAACAACAGTTTACCATTCGCTTACATCACATGTTTTGATGTATAACATCTTTAGTACTACAGTTATCTATCTCTACATCTTTTAACCTCCGTGAACTTGGGTACAAACTGCAGACAATTCGTCAAGGAAGTCTTTTTTGAAAATCGCCATTTTTGGACAGCGTGGCAGTTAAAGAATCCTCTGACGTTAAAAAAATATCAACATTTTTTATAGAAATTCAGCAAATTTAAAATTTCTTTGAATATCATTTGATGCCATAGATTGTTGTGTTGGACGGTGGTGCACATTGTGCTTTCGCAGTAGGCCCACGCTGTTTTTCGGAAAAACATACTTGAGAGAGATAGAGAAAATATAAAAGAAAGTATGTGGCGGACGGCAAGAGAACTCGATGTCTGCTCTGTTTTAAGTCCTGCGATTTTATCTTCAAAGGAACTGATCTTATCTGGTGTGGAAGTTTTATCCTTTTAGTTTTTCATCGACACTGCGCAACCAGAACACTTTACAAAAAGTTGTGAGTGACTGTTGTCACGGATTCCTGGATGTTTTCCTTAACTGTATCTGTTTCTACCTCCAACAGCTAGTTTTCCCTTCACTTACTGTATTCTTTTGCCAATTATGATTACTTCTGTCATTGCCAAGTTCAACCGGTCCAAAGTTCTTTTCAGATGAGCGCAAACTTTAGGACGGATTGTTTCTTCAATTTATCCCAAGAGGAGAGGATAGACCTTTTCAAGGTGAGCGGCATATTTTTGGCAGGTCAACAGCCTATTGTGCTTTTTTTCTTACAAAAAACTTGTTGGCTGTCGCATTTTAAAATACCTGTTGGAATATGGTGAAATAAGCGTGAAAATTTTAGAGAAGACAAGGGCTTCGATTAGAAAATGTCTACCGATCATATTTCGGCTGGATGATGCTTCCTTTAGCCACAGTGGCAACAATTATAACTATTATATTTATGATTACCGTATACCAGGTATATTACACTCTTTTCCTCTTTAAAATGTACTTTGCAGTCAATTAAAGCCCGCAGAGTTAGCAGGAAATGCTATATTTTAATTTTAAATCGTTCCGTTGGAGACCTCCTCAGTTGCAGTGCTGCTTTGATATCCTGTGCTTATACCTTACTTGCCCACGACGTAAAGTAAGCACATTTATAAATAAGGGACATTCCTCTTCAGTCGAGATATAGTCAGCTTCATTGAATCTTTCTTTATTGGTTCCTTCTGGTCAGCTATGGTTTCCTACACAGCTCTTTCTATTTTGAAGGTATCAAACTTAAAATTCCTGAAATATTTGTTTAGTTATTCGCCGTTTGGAAGCCCTTCCACTACAGAAAATGGTTCACGATGAGGCGCTGCCTCTTCTTAATTATCTTCAGTTGGATAATGTTCATAATTATGACAAGTTACACAATTGGAGTGACGGCACTGGTCAAAATTCCCGTTTTAAATGAATGGTCTGGGTGCAAATTGGAAACCTGTATGAGGCAGATGTTTAGGTAACAGTACACATTTTTCCCACAATTTGTAACATTTTCCAGATCTCGCAATCTTTGCACAGTAATAGTTTATTTCCTGACAATTACAGTATTCGTCGGTACTGGTGAGTCATTTATTTTTTTGTCTTGCCATTTCCTTCGCCGAATTTCTGACAATTATCTTGATCATACATTTATTTAGTAATACTGATCCGAAGAGCCCAAAGATTTGCCGACTCCTTCAAGAAAAGAGACAGTAAAGCGGCGGACAATGGTAAAATCCAGTCGAGAGTTCGTTTTCCTCTCTGGAAACTGGCTCTAAATGTTGCAACCTTTGCAGGACTTTACCTGTTCTATGTTATTTGGTAAGGTCATGTGATTGCCCCCAGTATTTCATGGTTCTAGGTGCGTCGGGTTGATAATCAACCAGAATCAATGCTTCTTCCAAAGAAATGTGGCCGAGATGATGAGACTACTTGCAGTTGTTCGATTTGCCTTAGTTCTTAGGATCCTCATCGATCCAATTTTGACATACATTACGGACTTCCAAGTAAAATCATATTACACCAAAATTAATTTGTATTTCAGTTGCGACGAACATTATTCGCTCTATTTGGGTACGGGAGAAAGGTTGCTCCTCAAGGCTCTGGGCAATCTGCCTTTGGAAAGACAGAGTACAATTCTTCTACAGCTGAAATTAGTGCTGGACCATCTTCCGGTCCCATCGAACGTTCTCACCGCAGCCCTACAGTTAACACAATGCCTTAAATCCCTTACCAAAGAATTAGTATATGTTCACTTGCCATTATCCCTTACAGGTCCTTATAATAGAAACGAGTCTCGTATTGGTTGCCTCTTTTTTTCGTGATCTCGGCCAATAAAGAGATGAATATCATTCTCCAAACAAAGGAAATACATAAACAAAAGACATAACAGAGTTGGGGGAGGGGATAATCATAGGATATGTGATATCAACAATATTACAAATCTAGCTTATCCTATTCGTATTGAATAACTGGACAGAAAGATTCCAAGATAAGGGAAAACATTACATAAATCTCCCGTTTAATCGCTGTTCTGATATCAAAGCGACTGTCCCGATCTAAGAAAAGAGTCTAAGAGATCTTTACTCATAGCCTTTTTTTTAACCATTCCTTCGATGAATTTCCGAATAAGTCGAGAAAATGATATAAAAGGACAAGATCTACTGAAATTAACCAAACAAGGAGCGAACTTATTATTTTGGAGACTGCAAATGTTTTTCCTTTCTGCGTTTCTGGTGTTTTTAAAAAGAAATAAATAGTCTTTTTTCTTGTAGAACAGTTTTAGGGGTATTTGCGTTTGAAATGATGAATCTTCGTTAGGTAAAGCGGTTGGTCGGTCCCAACCCATTGAAATTTCCACCTTTACAAAATCTGGATAAAATGTGGAAATTCCATGAAACTTGACAAACCTAATGCTTCTTAATTTCGGATGCAAATACTCCTAGAAACTGATCTACTGGGGAAGTCCGTTGCAAAATTTCCCAAAAAAAATTTTGGGTTAACTCCGGAGAATTAAGAATTCCGTATTCTCTTCAACTATTTTATCTTGTGGGAGGATAAAACTTGAATATCTTCGCACGAGTGGGTAGAACCAACCGCTCCTCAATCTAAACATAATAATCCTCCAGGAAGTCTGATGATCCTGATTATTCTAGCCTTATTCTGTTTTGCGCCTACGCTATTTTATAATTCAAAAATTAAAATGGCTTGCGAGAGAGGCGGGGAGGGGGCGGGGGCCCGGCCCGGCCCGGCCCGGCCCGGCCCGGCCCGGCCCGGCCCTTTTCAGAAGCTTACATATATAGCGATCATCTTTCTCGGATAGACACTTTTAAAGCTACAAAAGTTATGCATAACACGCATACGACTGTGTCAGACCAAGAAGCTTTTTGTCTTACACCAAGTACGATAACAACTAAAGCGGTAAATCTTGCCACTCTCTGCAATGTGACGACCACATCCCAAGCTGGTGAGCTTCTATTTAATTAATTTTCTTCGTGTACTGTCCTTTTCAGATTTACTTTTCTTTTGTAAAACAATATTTTGTTCTGTTATAATAAAAATACAAAATGGACAGCTGCAGTAAAAGTGGGAAACTTTGCTGGTAAAAGTGTGCATACCCGGTGAGGTACACGAAAATCTTTTAATTTTAGATTAAAGGAAATGCTCATAAAGCACAGGCAGATTAATAAGCTGCAGACTTTTCCACGTAACATTTTAAGAAAGGTAAAAATAACTTCGTCAGAGCATAAGCCTCATGCCAGGTTAGTTTCTATATTTTAAACTGAATTTTTAATTCGCATGTTATGTCGAATTGAGGTAATATCAACCGATCGGCAGGACACGTAATGATTCCTTTGCGTATCATCTTCTTCGTTTAAAGTGCTCCATAAAGGCGGTCACAGTTTTGCTCAAAGGACATCGCTGTTTACCACATTTATACAAATTGAACGGCACATGCCTAACATACTTGCCCATGGTTTATCCCAAGCTTTTGCCTAAAGTAAGCGATCATCGTTGATACGTTACAGACCTTCATTTCGGAAATCATGTGGTGATAAAAAAATAGAGCTTGAATTTATAGGGAAGAAGAGTAGACTTAACTTAAGCGGCTCTTCTTTCATTCATGTTCACATGTACGTACATTTTTTTTGCTTTGGTTCACGTTTGGTATCGAAATCGAGCTTACTCCTCACTTTAAACCTCCCTCCCCAATAGAATATCAACCAAACTAGAGATCACTACAAACCTACCATTTACATGCTCAAACACTTCCTGAAAAGCCCGTGCTAATCGAAGAATTTGACTACGAAAAGGTCTAATGCTCCACGAAAAAAAAAAACTACAAATGTATTTTGAAAGCTATGATTCAGCACTTTCCACAAAAAAATGATTCCATTTTTGTCTCTTTCATATTTCTCTACGAATCCCTGATTATCCCTATTTTACATGATTTCACAATCTACTTCCCCTTTGAAAAAATATTTTGCTGTCATTTTTATAGGGACCCTCATGCAGCAAAGTTGAAAAATCCTTGAGATTACGTAGAGCATCTTTCACATTTCTTGTCTTTACATTTGCTTCAGTATGTTGTAAATTCACTTCAGGATAAGAATAGACATGTTGATAATAAGATGATGCAACAAGCATAAATTGTTAAAATGAGCGTTTAACCCATTTATGACCCGTCGGTATGCTGTATTTTTTTTGAAAGTTCTCTGTATGCAATAATTCTAGCACCGTCTGATAGAGAACAGGAATACTTTCAGACGGCGTCGAAGTAAAAAAAGCGCCGTCTGGAGATAAAAGTTATGCCATTTTTTTCAAAAGCCCAATAACTTTTTACATTTATTTCTTTATATATTTGTTAATCGGTGTGCTGAAATAGATAAAGCGCGTCTTCAGCTACCAGAAGAGTATAATTTTACTGGGAACCCTTGAGGGATAAGCCTCCTCTGTGCCAAAGAAGTGGAGTCGCCTAAAATTACAAAAATTTCGATTATTTTTTGTTAGGAAAAGCGCGTTTGCCTAAGATTAAAGTTGTCTTCACCTTCTTTTGAATTCGCTGTGCTTTGTACTGGTTCAACTTTTACAAGCTTACTTCTAAAAATTTGTCAGTAGTTGTGGAATCATTTATGGTGGAGATAAAAAAGAAACAGCTAATAAGTGCCAAAATAAGAGTTTTTCCGCTAATAATGGAAATTTGTGAGGTGACGTCATTTATGAACTATAATTTCGCAAACACCTCAGATTTACACCAGAAATTTTAGCAGCCGGAGCATCCCTTTAAACGCTCCCTTACGAAACAAAGAATTTTGTTGGGCTTGACACATTGCACCATGCTTGTCATCTTGTGCTGATTTAAAATTTCGGAACGTGTTTAGCATGTTGTAGTCTATCATTCAGGATACATCCTTATAATCTTGCTTTAGGCAATCGCTTAGCTTTTTGTACGGAGGTGAGAGGCGTTTTTATAAAAATATTGCCTTTTTTCAACAATATTTCAATCCAAGGCGATCCCTTCCCTCAAAGCACCTAACCTTCGCGGCCGAAAGCCTACACTTGATGTATCAATCTATAATTTCAAGCAAAACAATAGAAAATGGTAAGAATAAGTCAGTCACTAAAAAGAGAGGTAGCCCTCTCATTTAGAGCCATTGTTCTAAAGAATGCTAAGCCACCGAGGTCTAATCGGGAATGACTGTACAGGCCGTAACGTTCCTGATATAGGTTCATAAGTATCGAACTCCTATTCACTTATCAACAATCCCTGAGTCAGGATCGAAAAATCTCCAAAAAGTCACGTATTCGCTCTCCCAAATAAGGAACATCCATATTTATTTAGCAATGAAGAATAAGATAACGGTGTCAACAGGACGTACATTTTCCATATAAATTTTTAAGCGTTGTATCCTTTCAAATAGAAGTATATGTGTTTTTCTATATTTAGTAAGGAAGTGATTATAAAATAATTTGAACTAATTCCTTTAGTAGCAAATTTGCCCTCTTTATCTGATGCTTCGGCTTATCCTTATTTTGTCATCAAGCAAAACATAAACCGTAACTGTTAGCCCTCGCCTTCCTCGTGATAATTTATGTTTATAGCCTACGTAGAACCTTTCAGAAACCGTTTTTATCGAGCGTTTTTGTTGACGCCTAGGTGTAGTTTGATTTAAGTTTCCCTGTGCTCTGGAAAATGCGACACCTTCTGTGAGAAGGCAAATAGCCACAGAAAATCCGCAGTATTAAGTGAAACTGCAGTTTATCGCCTTACAGCGTAATAATCCCTGTTCATGAACGAATGGGTAATAGAAATAAGGCAATGCGGCGATGACGCTAACTAGGTCTTGCAATTGTTTCTTACATTTTACACATTTTCTGTATCACACGAATCGTTATATTGCCATGAATTAGTCTAAGAAGCCATCTAGAATATCCTAAGCGGGATTTCCATATTTATAGTACAGAAAACGTCAAGCCTGCCAAAAAACAAATACCTCAAACCTTAAACCTGCATTTATGGGACTCGAGAAATGCCTGTTTGTTGGTACTTTTAGGCATGAAGCAGGCACCTACTGATAAAAATCAGTGATGCGGCTTTGCAGTCTTCGAAGTGGTGCTCGATAAGACTAAATCAATTTATTTATTTAAATATTGGTCTCAATATAAATCAATTTGCATCCAGAGATGGAGCAGAGGCCTCCCCCGCCACCAGAGATGTACTACAATTACAATTATCCGCCATATGCAGCGCCACCGCCTCCGGCACCTCCTCATATGTATTCCTACAGTTCACGGCACCCTCATCCTTCACGCTATCATCCTTATTCAGGGTCAGGATATCCTGGTCCAGTTTATCCAGGTAATTTTAATAACCTCTGTTTAATTTTTTTTTGTCTTTTTGATAAAAAATATTCTAATTTCAGAATACGAGGGAAGTTACAGTAGACAACCGGGTCCGCCTGAGCCTAGTCAACAAGAAAATCTGCCAATGCTGCCCCGTAGCCAATATCAGCCACCTCGTCCTACCTCAGCTCCTAGAAGTATGCGCATTCTGCGGCTTTGTTAATAACATTATAGGTCCAACTTCGGTAGAATCGAGTGCTCGGGTGACACCTGTCCCAGCTGAAAACGAGCCTGATCCTACAGTTGGCATGACAGAAAAACAGAAGAAGAACTACATCCAAAATGAAAAAAGGAAAGCGAGAAATCGAGAAGCCCAGCGGAAGGCCAGAGAAAAGCAGAAAAAGACAATAGAAGAGCTCAATGCTGTAAGTTTTCAAAGTATCCACTGACTTTCATCCAATTTCAGCAACTAATGGAAGTAAGAAGACAAAATGAGAGATTAAAAATGGAAAGAGATGAACTCCAATCACAGATGAATCAGATGGTGAGCAATTATTCCTTTGGAATGAATTTCTCTGGCTGAATGTTTCACAAATAAATTGTAAGCATTTTAAAGTTTTCTTTAGTTTGGTATCCGCACCCACGCGTAGGACATTTTACGCTTCGTGAGTTTTGTTTGCCTGTAAAATTTCTGACGCATGTCCGTATTGTATCCGTGTATTTTCATCAGCGCACAGTGTACATCCTTGATGAGTAGACACTACAGCCGCACCCTCTGCTATCTAAGTTACATTTGATAGTATAAGATAAACTAGGAACAGTCATCCATTTCCACATTTTTAACATACATTTGCGATCACAAATAGGCACACAGTCACTGTCTGCCAGTGGGGTGACCCTTGATAAAAAAAGGAAGAACTCTCAAAATTGTCACAAAAAATTGAAAACTTTCAGGAAATGCAACAGAGTGGCATCTTCGTTTTAACCCGAAGCCAATCGTTCTCGCCTCATTAATTCGCCTCTGCTTATAACCGCAATTATTTCAAATAAATCCTCTGAAATACGGTTTATATTTAGTTTTATGTTGTTGGGTAATACATTATTCCATCCGTTGATGTATATATTGTTAAATTATGTTAAAATAAAAATATTGGAAATATTTTTTCAAAGCTAAATCAAAGTTCAAAATCAACAGCCAGTTGTGTATGAGAAAGTCCATTTTCATATCAATTGTGCATGACTGTTTCCACGTGGAGAATTGTGTATCAGAAAATGTTTTTCACACTCTTTCAGGCAGTAGTAAACATACAGTATACCACCCTAAAATAAATCCTACGCTATATTCGTAAATCCTTGAGCTAAGCCTTGAGAATGACAGCTTAGCACATAGACCAAAATTCTACAACAGCAATTTTTCATGAAATTAAGTACAAATTTTTATTCAAAGACATTGGAATGCCACTACGATTTAAAGGGATAAAAGAACCCGATACAGTAAAAGTTGCCATAAATAATGTCTTCAATAAATCTCGTTCATCTGTTCCAAATTCAATATGGTCAAATTATGCGGTCATTTGGTGATCTTTTCTTCTTCTTGCACCTCTTCGGGGGCTTTCTCCTCAACATTTCCGCTTTCTTCTCCGTCAGATTCGTACTCGTCATCACTGTCAGCTTCACTGTCAAGTTCTCCAGCATCTGATCCCTGTTCATCGATGACTTTTTCCAATCTTTCCTTGGTCATTTGTTGCCGTCTGTTCTTCAATGTAGCCAACTGTTTCCTCATTTCTTTGATTCTTTCCTCCATTTTCATATTGTCGGCTCTTTCAGCAGCTACTTGCTGAATCGATACTATTATCTATTAATTTAATCGATCTACCTGCTCTAGATCATGAATGAGCTTCTTCCTTTTCACAATAGTGCTGCATTTGCTGCTGTCCTTATCTGACACGGACTTCCTTTTTCGGAGGATTGCACTGCTGCTGCAGGTCTGTGGTGTTTGGGGAGATTCCACAAGAGGCGTCGAAGTCGCCTTCGGCAAAGGTATCTGGGCATCTAATCCCTGCTTAACCAGGTGCTTCATTACGGATTTTAGTTGAGATTCCATCATTTCTATCTTCTAGAAAATATAGTTAAAAAAGACAAGAGAACCCTTACGTTGTATAAACGATGTAATTCCTCTCCATGTCTTGGACAACAAAATCTGTCAGGATATTTCTAAAATAAAAAATATCAAACGACAATAAAATCCTTACAATGCCATGTGAATTAGAAGAATATGGTGGTGGATTGTAGCGAGGATCCGGTGCGTTCCATGAATGATGCCAATGATACGGAAGCATCTAAATTCAAACTTTGTATCAAAATATCAATAAATGATCAAAATAGCCACAAGTTTCTGGATAGTGGAATGTACGACGTAAAAGAGAGGGGCAGCAGTCTTATATGTATGCCTTTTGGTAGGGTACAGTCAGCCCCTGCATGCTCTGATAAGGATATCGATTTAGAAGCTGACTGTGCGCAGGGCATAGTTCCACCCTTTTAGGAACTCCGGTTAGGTATGGATCTAAAAATGGACAAGGATTCGTACGAACCAATACATCCGTTTTTGTTACTATGTGGCTGATCCAGACAATCCGGCTGATCGCCAGCGTGTAACCGATATCCTATTTATATTCCAGTCAGTGACCAAAATAATGTGGCTTGGTTTCAAAAGATCTTTCAAGCTTTTGGTTATGTGTACCCTTCCAGTCTCACCTCAAAAATATGTGTCATATGAGAACCCACGAGGCGCACCCTGTCTGGGAATGATACCCCACATACCGGAGCCATATCATCCTGGACATCGGCACCAATCAGCTGTTACTCATGGCTACTTTGACATTTCTAAAATAGCCAAATTTATCATTCTTCTTCTCAAAATTCTCACCCAAATTGTGATCTTTGGACAGACGGAAATTGTTCTCAAAGGCGTCGGCCTTCTTATCCAAAGTCGCTTAGGAATCACACAGTCAATTGTAAGTGTCCTGTTAGTGGTTTTTCGAACTAAGGTTAGCATGACGGGCGCTGACTATGCAGATCCGTATATTTGTTTGACTAGAGTTGTCAGCGTTATAACTTTCAGCATATTTTTATTGCTAAAAATATTATCGTAATAAACTATCAATATTTATTTTATAGTGCTGGTTATATCGCATCAAATTATCCTTTATTAAAGATTTATTAATGCATGGGCATACGCAAAAGCATCAGATTTACTTTTTTCCATAAGTGTAGTAGTAGTACGTGTAGGGGGAAGATGATCCGCAGTTGCTGCAACCATTGTTGTTCGGGTAATAGTAGTAGGTGGTGCCGGAGTCTACAAATAATATGTATTATAGATTATTGAAAATCTTACTGTATCCATTGGGGTAATAGTAAGTAGTACTACCAGTATTGCTAGGGTAATAGTAGTACGTGGTGTATCCGTTGTTATTACTGTAGCCATTGTTGTTTGGATAATAGTAATAAATCTAAAAAGGGATTTAACAGAACAATGGATTTAGACGCCTACGTAATAAGCTCGAGTGGTCGCAAGGAAACAGAAGAGAACCAGAAGAATGCTGAAAATGGATATTTGATACCATGTCTAGAGGGGGTTGCCCACCTGGAAGAGTTCATGTTGACGATTGTTTCCACTGCAGGGATGTGAGATCATTGCTAACCTCTGCCTTATATACTGTGCGCTAACTGGAAGAGGCTGGAGACTTTCGACGGGAGGAGTAATGGTCCCACGAACTTAGACAAACGCTTAGAGATGATGATTTTCTGGAGAGTCTAGACATACTCTCTTGTCCCAACTTGTGCCCTAGATCTCGGCCAGGCGAAAAAGTTTGTTTGTACAACCGTGAAGCGGCATCCTTAGAGTACATTTTTCGAGGTGATAACGTAGTACTGCGTAGTAAAAAAGCAAGCTGACTTTTCTACATAATCTGTGGGGCCTTTAAGTCTATACTTTTAAACAAAATCCCCAGAAATATGGAAGATCTGTAACATATGGTTGCTTCGCAAAAATCTTCTTTCAACCAGAGAAAGTGTCTCTGTATACGGTTTGCAACTATAAATTGGTCAACGAGCTCTGGCCATCTCCATTTACTTCGTATACTTACTTATATCTTTTTCTCCCAAATCATAGAATCTCCGTGCAAAAGTAAATTTATTTAATGACGAGTGTGAAAGCTCGTACAATAACTTTAACCTCACTGACTAAGCAGTTGAGGCCAGGCTCGGCCGGAGGTCAAGCACGATCAAGGTAAACATCAATCGGGCAATAGAAAACTGTTTGGTTATTGGGAGTCTTACGAGGATGACTCAGAGATAAAAACTCTGCTGGAGATCAGTGATATTTCGAAATTTTTGATGTATACTGTCTTATAAATCGAAACCACTCTATCTAATCTCCTAGCGTTCTCATGTTGGACATTGGAAGAAGATTATAATACATAGCCGGGATAAGCTGAGATTCCACTGATACAAACAGCATGTTACGTTCGTAGCGAAACATCAGTAGCGTTTTGAGCACAGCATAATCTCACCATATCTTCTGATGAAATGCTGCATATCCTCTGGACGAAAATATGAAAGATCGAAAATTTTGGGGGATCGGCAAGAGATGTCCTGTTGAATTACCTCCTAAGTAGCGAAATCTCCGCTATTTCGGTACACGAAACGTCAACTTTAATATTAGTTAAAGATTTGCGGAAAATGCAAAAAAAAAAAATAAGCTGCTATGTTTTTCTAGGTAAAGCCTGACAGAAAAATTTTGATGTTCCAAGGTTGTCTGTTTCCGCTGAAGAATTGTGTCAATTTATATTCCATGTCGTCTGTACGGTATTCGACAACATCTTTCGAACTTCTAGGTTTCGAAAGATGCCACACTTTTTATCAACTACCGTGCCAACTGGGAACTCCAGTACGAGAGAACAAACAGTCCCTCCAAACAGATTTCGGTCACCAGCGTTGCGGCCACAAGAGTGCATCTCTGGTCCCTCATAGACGGTGCAATCTCTTTACTTGCCGTAGATCATTTCAAACCTCCGAACTTACTGCCACGCCCGTATATAAGTGTTGAAGTTTGGAGCCACAAAGCTGTTAGCACAACCATGAACTCCGCTAGCATTTTAGTCCTCGCTTTCTGCCTGCTGGCTACTTCAGAGGCTCAGGTTGTAAGTGTTGAAAAACTTTCTAATAAATATATTTCAGGTCTACTACTATTATCCTAGCAATACGAACACCTACAGTAATGGAAACACAGGATACACTACGTACTACTATTATCCTAGTTACGACACGAACAGCTACAACAATAATAATGGATACACAACGTACTACTATTATCCTTCCAACACAAACTACAGTAAGATCGAGTGTTGCAAACAAATTTGCTTTTAAGACAGTGGCAGTGGAGCAACGACCTACTACTACTACCCTTCTTCAAATGGAAACACCAACACTTATTCCAATGGATACACCAACGGATACTCGCCTTACACGTATTATATCATCTCAGGAAGAAAATAGACCTAATTATCTAGAACTAATAAAGATTTATACCTAGTCCTTTATTAAGTTTACTACTCAGGAAGAGGAAGAGAAAGCTTGGATTCACGAGGGTGGCCGACTTTGCCACCGAAAATAAAAAGATGAGAAGAGAACGTGCAGAAGTTGGACTGCGTTTTAGAAGCCATCGAAGACTTTCCATGATGACCTGACTCCGTAATGGCAAGATTATGGTGGATTCTGTTCCGGTTCAATCAAAGCGTTCGGATTCGGCTCCTTGGGCAGCTGTTGTTTCCCTCGCCTCATGGTAGGACTGTGACAGACATTCTGTACATGTCATTCGATTTTTTTATTCTCTCATTTTCAATTAATACTGGATACAGTCCAGATTAAATTCGCCCAAAAGTCCAGATAGATTGCGCGGCTCGAGTTCTAGTGAATTAAATTTAAAATTATTAAAAATTAAAAGCAAATTGGCTAAATTTGGACTGCTCGCCTCCAGTGGAGGCGAAAGCTGACAAGAAATTTGACGAAATATAACATCTTGACCAAATCTTGGTAACTGTTTGTTGGCAAGATCGGCAGTTTTGTATCAACTGATTGTAGTCCCAATACTTTTAAAGCTGATGAAATAAACAACACCGCTGTGATCAGCAGATGAGGCTCTACCAAATTATACCTCACACGACACCGGGACTACTGGTAAGCTCATCTAGAGGAGCAAGGATGTGTCCTCTGTTTCTTAACAGGTCAGTTCTCCGATCTATCAGACACAGACCTGATTTCATTTTCAATCATGCCTGATTGTTTAATTCTCTGGCTATCCTTTGTTTTGAGAGCGATTTCCTTGTATTGGATCCCCTCGCGCCTGCATATAAATGGAGTCCCCACAGCATTCTCGCATCATCCTTTTTTGTTATTTGTTATTGATTATTTTCTTGCTAAATATACCATCATCCTCTGCCTGTTTCTCTATTTCCTTGATCTTCAAACCCTTCTTTAGTTTGTTGTTAATTCAAACATCGATTCTCTTCACATGAGGATTGTAAAGAACCTCTTGAGAAATCACTTCTACAGACTTTTGCAATTGTTTTTCCCTTTTCGTCCTACTAAGTGAAAGTCTAGTAACAACTAGTATCAATCGTCCTGTTGATGCATGTAAGTGTCTAGGGGTGGTGGAACCGAACCACTGGCATCTAGATGAGTTATTATTTAGCAATCCCCTCGATTAGTCATCCAAAAATCCACGTCAGCTTCATTAAAAAAAACAGATCTCCTGATCTCCTAAACAATAACAATCGCCTGTATATAAAGGGGATCTGGCCAGCGTCAATTCATTTCTCCTCCCACAATTTTTCTCTTTATCTGTGTGCCTAAAATCTTCTTCCATTTCCTCTTCGACAGACCAAAAAGGGTCCACAGAACGGTCAATTTGTGGTGATCACTCGTGCGTAAGGAAGAAGAACCTTTAACCCTTCCTTCAACTGACCGAACAGTGCTCATCTGGTTGCGTCGATGCCTATCAACTTCCTCTTTAATTGAAACTGTCTGCCTTTCCAGTTCAGTCGATTTACTCTTCCTAATACTTTTATCGCTTTCTGCCTCTTCTGTGCTCAACGTTTCTTTGAAACTTCAGGTGTTCGACACTGTCTCTAGTTTTTTATTCACGTGAAAGGCAGACGCAAGCAAATTAACTTATTTTTTTTTCGAAAACCACCTGCTATTGCGGAAAGCGAACGCTTTAAAGCATCTCTGTCATCGCTTTGCTTTTTTTCCTTATTCCCACCGCCTATCACATCGCATCCGAGCACATGGCTTGTTTATGCAAATGGTCATCTTATCTATAATTTTCGATTTCCTGACCCATTTTTTTATTATCTAAGCTAGGCCTCTCTATATTACAATTGCGCACGCATAACCGGGTCCTGGTATGCAGACAGTCGCGTAGAGCTTTTTGCTCGTCTATCACCTTTTTTTGCCCTGATAACTTGTGTCCTTCGAGTGTTCTTATGTCCCAATCCGATTAACTTTCCACTGTTCTCCGATATGTAGGCGAGAGTCTCTTCTTTCGTTTTGTCACCTTCGCATTACTTATTTTTTCCAGACAAAAAAAACTATGGCTCTCCGCAATATAGTGAAAGTTGTCCTGCCTCTCAATAGTGCTCGAGCTGTTCATACTCACTTCACCAAGTTGCCTCTCGGTGCTCCCGTCATCTCCCAGGACCTCAACATCAACATTCCCAAGAACAAAATCCTTGTGAGTTTTAATTTGAAAGGCGTGATTTTGTTGACCTGCCACATTAACCGATCAAAATGTTCAAAATTACAGGCCACGTACATCTGGATCGACGGAACTGGCGAAAATGTCCGTGAGAAAACTAGAACCTTGGAATCGGACCCTGGTAAAGTGGAGAATTACCCCTTGTGGGCCTTCGACGGATCCTCCACCTACCAGGCAGAAAAAGGAGACGATTCTGACATGACACTGATCCCAGTTGCCACATTCCCTGATCCATTCCTTGGTGGAAACCACAAGCTCGTCCTCTGCGAGGTGACAGATCAGCAAGGAAATCCTGCAGGTACTTATATTAAATTTGTAAAAAGGGGGGCGTAGGTCTTCGAATGTTCCCTGATCAGTCACAGCTAAATGCAGACAGACCGACACGTGCAATGCATACACATCTCGGAAACGGTTTTTATCATGAGAATAACGTAGCAGATTAGTGTTTCGTGTGATAATTGATAAGTTAAGAACATGTGGGAACAGAGAACGTTGTGCTAAAAATAACCAAAGCGGAAGTGACATAATTTTCTTTCAGCTACAAATCATCGGAACAAATGTAAGCAAGTCATGGACAAAGTGAACCATGTCGATCCCTGGTTCGGTATGGAACAGGAATACTTACTGTTGGATCGTGATGGTTATCCTCTTGGCTGGCCTAAACATGGATACCCTGCACCACAAGGTTGGTGACTTGTTCATTAAGTTTGACGTTGTGGGAAGATGACTAAGATCTTCCCATTTTTCAAGAAGCAATTTAAAGTGCGGAGTTTAATAACTTGATTTTAGGACCTTACTACTGCGCCGTTGGAGGATCAAAGGTTTTTGGTAGAGAAGTC
Organism: Oscheius sp. DF5033; assembly: GCA_964036215.1. Lineage (NCBI taxonomy): Eukaryota > Metazoa > Nematoda > Chromadorea > Rhabditida > Rhabditidae > Oscheius > Oscheius sp. DF5033. The sequence continues at coordinate 7,373,306 of OZ038413.1, forward strand.
GTAAATGCCCACTATAGGGCAGCTTTACATGCTGGATTGGCTCTGTTCGGAATCAATGCTGGCATGAGATTTTTTATTTTGTTTAACTTTTTTTCGTATTTTAGAAGTCACTCCGGGACAATGGGAATTCCAACTCGGAACTTGTGTTGGAATCGACATGGGAGATCAGCTCTGGATTGCTCGCTATCTCCTCCACCGTGTGGCTGAACAATTCGGAGTTTCTGTGACTTTCCATCCCAAGCCTCAAGTCACCATGGGCGACTGGAACGGAGCCGGTTGCCATTGCAACTTCAGCTCGGCTGAAATGCGTGCACCCGGCGGCCTGAAAGCTGTCGAAGCGGTAAGCAACAAAAGAGAGAGCCTTATTAGTATAATTGTAGGCTATGCCCAAGTTGGCAGCTACTCACAAGGAGGCTATCAGTGTCTACGACCCTCACAATGGAGAGGACAACAAGAACAGACTGACAGGATTGCACGAGACGTCAAGTGCTGAAAAATTCTCATGGGGTGTCGCCAATCGAGCTGCTTCTGTTCGCATTCCTCGTGGAGTTTCTCTGGCTAAACAAGGTTACCTTGAAGACCGCCGGCCGTCTAGCAATTGTGACCCCTACCAGGTGACAAGAATCATCGCAGAGAGCATTTACCTCCGTCCCTAATTTAAACGAGTATTGTCATATTTTCTGGTTGTCAATTCCCTTAATTTTGATTCTTCATCTAATCTATTATATTTTGAATAAAAATAACATTTAAGAAGATTTATTTAACAAGACTTTTTATCACTTCGAAAGAGATCAAACAGAAGTTGGGAAGTTACTTACGGCCCCAGGTCCATCCAAGATCTCCCCAGTCGGGGTTCTTCTTCATTGGATGGAGAGCTCGCAGGAATCGTCTGGGTACCATTTGAGGATCACTACGCTTGCCCCAAGCCCAGCCAAGGTCTTCCCACTCCTGTTTAACATCACGCTTCTCCATAAGATTGACCTGTTCTGTAAAGGATTAATTTCTTATAGAATATAATGATGGAATACCTGGTTTGAATGCGAAGACAGTCAACTGAAGGATAAGCAGAAGCGCAAGTGAAAATTTTATCATGTTAGATGCCATTTACCTAAAATCAGGCTATGAATAATGTCTTAGGATGGAAAGAAAGAGAGGAAAATACGACTGCCATCCTCCTACGGTGCCTTATAAAGGCTCGCCATTTAATCGCAGTCAAATTATCTTCTGCTTCCAATAAAGAATAATTTGACACAACTTCTAATTGGATCCAGCCTCTTGCGTGGGGTTATAATAATGAAAGGAATGGTTTCGAAGTATGCTTCGTCATAATTTTATAGAAACTAGGGGAGGTGCTACTAGCTTTAAAGGGTGAGAGAATGGGAATAGAATTCGACATTTAACCAGTTTCTGATTCTAGAAAAAAAGAGGCTCAGGGCCATAATCCGGGGAGATATCAGCGTCCAAAAAGGGCAAGAAGTCCAGATATATGAGATCTGGTAAAGAAAATCCAGACGCAGGAAGAATGCTCCGCCATTTTATAAACATGGAAACCAGCGGACGAGGAGTAATGCTACGTAATTTTAGGTAATAAGCAAGAAAAATGCTTGCCATTAATGGAGAAAGCCATCCTTTTAGACCGAAATACACTCTTTGCTGCCAAAATGGATGTATGAAATGTGCAGAAAATGGTAGAAAAAAAGATTTTAACAGCCATTTTGCAGCTAATTTCTGCAAGGAATCGTATCATGGCGAGGTGCAACACAGAGCTCCGTAGGACACGCAACTGGCAAGACGATGACCTCCTACCCATTTTTCTTAATCCACTCAGAGAAGCCTCTCTGTCGTCATGATCTCTAGATTTACACTGATCCCATTATCCTGTCTTCAGTTCCGGGTATAGGCGTTCCGATTCCGACAGGAAATGTCGGGTACATCCGTGGAAAAGTTGGCAGCCTCGGGGCTACTGTTGTGCAAAACTGATTTCAGTAAAATTTTCCGTTCCCATGGAGAATATTAGTTGAACAAAGTTTGTTCGGCACTTTTTTCTATGAATCACCTTGATTGTGTAGGAAGCAGACCGGGATCATTTCAGCTTAGCCCGACTTTGACTAAGATTTTCAGCTTTAACCCCCGCAAATCATCCAGGAATTTAAACGAGGAAATGCACAGGATGCCCAAAACATTTATTAAAAAAGAAAACCGGCAAAAGACAACAAACTGCTCAGGTATAAATTATGATTATTTGAATCTCCAAGAGAAACACAACCGAGTGATGAAGCTCATAAGATAGAGCTAAAACTACGGCTGGGAAATAACAAACAACAACAGATAACGAAAGATGAGGACATTGCTAAAGCATGAAATAATTATGATAGATAGAATTAATAAGTATATTTCAAAGGACGAACTGTGGTGAATTCTTTCAACATCTCGTCCGTCACATTTTTCCGTCTCTCTTGCATTTCCAGAATGACTCGTGTGACTTCATCAATTGCCAGCTTCTTTAGCTCACCAGTTAACATTTCTCCTTTGGAGTAGGCCTGGAAAGCGAAGGTAAAATTAATGGGAAAAGCGTACCACTCGGATCTTCTCCAGCTCTTCGTCGTCTTCCATAAAGAATTTCAAAAATTGATAGCTAATATCGACATCACAATCTCCTCCCTTCTCTCGATGTTCTTCTACAGATGCTTGTCCACCGGAAAATGCATATTTATTTATCTAAAATTGTCGTAAATTGGGATTTCAATGGATTTTACCTTATTTTTAATCTGCTTTGGAGTATCGCTCAAGTAAATGCAACTGTTGACATCACTGGCAGCCATTTTAGTCTGTGCTCCCTGTAGGGCGGGTAAGAAAGTACTCAGAATCAAAGCAGGCTTAGGATATTTTAACCTAGGGGCAACATCCCTCGTCATGCGGAAGTAGGGATCCTAAAGAGATTTTTAAAATATACGGACAAATATACCTGATCAATGGCGCAAGGAATAAGACAAGGAATATCCTTTTTCCCATTGAAAACATGAGGGAAAGAGGAAGCAAAACAAGGAGCTGCTTGAATAGCCGGAAAAGCTGCCTTGCCCATACTGTCCTCCGGAGAAAAGCCAAAAATACTTCGGGCTTGGTTAGTATTTACACATTTCCAGATTTTTAGGACATTTTCATAGAACGGGGGACTGAAAGGGCTTATAAAAATGTAGAATATCAAAACATACCACATGTAGTTGAGATTAGTGAACATGAAGGTTTTCTCCTTGTCGAATCCAATAGCCAAGATATCCTTCATATTGGCTTCTGCCATTTTCTTTGACTCATCAATTTTTAAATCTTTCCATAGGACTTTTTCATCGTCAGTGATCTGTAACCATTTTTTCTCGTAAAATCAAGTCATACCTGGATAATTAGAGGAACATCAAAGACATCTTGCAGCCATTTGGTAAAAATGAAGGGAATTAAATGACCTAGATGAAGACTGCCAGAGGATGGCCCTCTTCCCGTGTACAGGAAGAAAGGTTTTCCTTGCTCTTTTCTATCAAGAATTGCTGCTAAATCTCTGAAATTCACATTATTAAATATTTTAGACAAAAGTCGTACCTATGCGCGAAGAACATCCCTCTCCTGAGCATTGGATGAGCTTTATGCCCGGTAACCTTCTCAAAACGTTCGACGAGATCTTGTCCTAATTTTCTACAGCCAAATCTTTCTGAAAAAAAGAAAATCACTAAGATTTGAAGAAAGCGGACGTACTGATTAATTTGTCGTAGTCGACTCCCTTGGCTGAAGAAGCCGTCACGTCCCATGGTGTCACATTATCTTCGCCTTCTTCGACGGCTCCCTCGCCGTTAGTTGTCACTTTCTCCAAAGAGGCAGTAAGATCTTCGGACATTCACCTATAACCTTGAATTAACAATAAATGACATGAAAATAAAAAGAAATTGAGTGGACAAGCCAGTAACGAATATAAATAGTAAATACGACACTATTTATTCAAGGAGACAAAGTATTGCAACGCCCATTCTTCAGGAGATCGAAAAGTTCCTGAAAATTGGTATTCACGGATGAAACGTCAATCAGAACACGTGTGCCCAAAAAAAGTGCGATCATAAAACTGCGCAATCAATGGAACCATCTTCAATTCGCAACAACTGCTCCAAATTTTGATAAGAAGCGAAAGGGTGCTCAGGATCGTACAATTCCCACGCTTCTTGTTACTTTCACTATCGATTTATGTGTCTGTATTTGAAAATTAACGAGGATCCGCTAACCAACTAGAGTCTAGTGATGACGAGGAACAGCTGTTAAAAGAGCAGATTCAGCTACTATGGGAACGTCATTCCGATTGTAGAATTGCCCACTGAAATGCAAATACATCAGGATGATGCAATCTGAGGGAATTTGGGAAATTGCTAACATGAAGAGAAATTCATGATTTGAGACAGGTTATTTCCTTTCGTTAGGAAGTTTCTAAATAAAAATAAGTCATACTAACCTTGCTGAAAAGTATACTGCAGTGCCAAATTTAAAGAAGGACGCTTTTATCTCCACATTGTTCTGCACTCCACGTTACTATTTCTCATTTTGATTGGACCATTTGATAAGCATTGTTCTTCCCAGGAAATCAGAGATTTTCTGAAAGCGGTTTGTAGTTACTACAATGATAAAAAATTGCTTAACTGATAGGATCACGTATAAATTACGATAAACTTACAGATGTCGCCTTTGCTGCTCAGCTAGAGATCTTTTTAGATGTTACTTTTCCAGGAGTCAAATAGCCATTGATAAATGTTCCACGTAGGCATTAGTAACCGTAAAAGTTTGAAGTTTTAGGCTATAACGATTGAAAGGGTCGTTTGGTTAAACGTCGGGCAAAAAAGTGTGCGGCAAGTGAGAATTTTGATAGTTTAAAATTTTAAAGGACATTGTTGAGCTGTGAAACGCATTTTTATGGACAAACTATGCTTGAAAATATCGCCGACAGCATTAAAAAAGATTAGTCGACAAGCAACAGGAAATTCAGGAACGGACGCGTCATGCAGCTGCATTATCCAAATTGTGATAGAAACACTTTCGGTATAAATATACAATAATTTATTGTACAATATCTATATAACTACAATATAATAAATAAAATAAGTGGTCCGTATAGCCGGTAGATATATTTGTAGAGGATGTATGACGGTTTGGAGCTCCTGGACCATCCCGTGGATAATGAGAACACTTATCCTAGGCAGGACAAGAGTCAACCCGCTGTGTAGTATCACGTACAAGTCTCCCTGGAGTACGAAGTAATTGTTCGAATTCCCACTGGAAAAACCGTTTTACATTTGATAGAAAAATGGCTATACCCTTCGCTCAACCAGGTCAATACTGACAGGAGGTAGGGAATATTTGGGATGAAGATAGTCATTGACGTGATAAGGGCGAGGTGGATTACTCAGAGATCTTTTTTGTTCTTGTCTTTCTGCTTTAGAAAATTTCCTAGATACTTGTTTGTACATGTCCAAAGAGGTGCTGAATAAGGACAATTATATATTTATTCCGTGTCTGGTACCTTGAGGATACTGAATCCACTTCTACGAATTTTGTATTCCTCCGAGGTGATTTAACGGAACTGAAGGGTATTCCTCGTCGTGGATGACATCTGCAAATGTTGGGTTTATTTCCACCGCTGGCACATGTTCCTAGCCCAATAAAAAGGGTGATATTGGGGTTGGAAGATGTTGTCGTATGACTTTAGTCTATCGGGTAAACATCAAAATATCCCCAAATCTTACAAAGAACGCATTTTTCGGAGATTTTCCAAAAGGTGACCGTAGGTCGCGCCACCTGTTGTTAAAGGTCTGTCAGTCAATTATATCTGTGGCAAACTGATTGAGCTGTTTTCGACAATTTGAAACGCTGTAACTTTTCTTAAAGCATGTTATAATTCGTATCGATCTTTATTGCTGATATACTTTTCTGTTTCAATTTCTTTTGGTTAAGATATTCATTATTAAATGAAACCTACAAAAGTGGAGAGTGTAAATAGCGCGCAAATACCGATCGGATTATGGAACTCGGACATTTGTTACAGATTGAAATATTTTGAGATTCAACTTACTTATTAGGAATAAGAGTACACCAGCCCATAAAAAATCCAATAAGTAATATCGTATACGTGAACAGTATTCCGATTGTTACGTAGAGCAACATGCGCTGTTCATCTGAAAATTTAAAATGTTCTAAAGGAAAAGTAGCAAATGAAAAGATATAGAGGACCCAGAATGACATAGGGAACCTAAAATTCACCCCATTTAAAGGGGTCTCTAGTCAGGTTGAACTTGAAAAGGAAGCAGACTCAATGGAACCAGGGGTAAAAGTCTAAGAATCTCGGTCAATTGCCATTCAAATGTCAAAAAACTTCTGCAATTTCATGTGTCATGAGGTGCATAAAAAGAGACAATGGATAATTACAAGACCAGATGGCCTTTGTGCCAGATCGACAAGACCACTTCATCTAAAGTTTCTTAAAGTTTAATGGATTACAACACAGTGTCATGGCTACTATCAGTTCGAGGATATCCCCTTTGCAACTGGGGGAAATGTCTGGTGTTGGTGGTCAATGAGCATTGTGTGATAATGGTTAAGAAGTATACAGACAGACAGAGAGTGGGAAGATTATCCAACGGATTAAAGGAGCGCTAAGATGTTAAAGAAAAGTGTGGGAGGAGGCAACATCCTGACCCATTCTGACCTACGAGCTGATACATGGAAAAGACCCAAGAATTAAATATTTTACATGCGTGTCACACGCAGGGAAGTAGAAAATGAAAGTAGTAGATTGCCACAGCAACAAAACTTTAATGTGACAAGGAATGGCTGATTGCATAGAAACCGATGGCAAGACAGGATAAAATAAGAAGAAAACCAGAAGGCACCACACTAAGATGACAGGATAAATCCCCTATTTGTATAAATTATTCATGAGATGTGGAACTCAATCCTACCCCCGTCTTGACTTCATCTACCGTATGCTGGATATTGGAAATACGACGACTTCTGGACAAAGTCTACTAGAAGACAAGTATGCATGGTTGGAAGCGCTCGCAGATGTTTCCTTAGGGTGATCCTTTGGGATCTTGTAAGTTCTTTGGTGTCAAATAAGTAGGGGAAACAACCTATAGGAACACACCTTGTGATTCGAATAGTCAATGAGTTTGGGTAAGGCAGACACCTTGAGCACAACAGCTTTGCAACCCGGTGAGTAGATAAAAATAGAACGGAAATGAGTGAAACAATCGGCAAAAGTGAGATAAATCAAAAACAATGGGTTTTCAAAACATCCTGTCAAGTTTGAGGTTTTACACCCAAAGATAATAATAAAGATACAGCTGTGGCCTGTACTCAAAAACATTGGCTTTAGACGTCTGGAGGTCATAAATTGTCAGCTTGTCCAAAATGAAAATGCTCCAAACTGACAGGATTAGCACAAGCAGAATGACGACGTAAGGGTAATTCCACAGGGTCTAAGCTTTTGCGTCATTTTGTCTTTATGTACAGGAGTTATAAATCTTGTAAGCAGTAAAATGCCTTGGAGTATTTCGAAAGATTGAGCTTATAGGACCCGATGCGTCATGCTGTAGGTCTTAAGGAGGCTATCAAAAAGGGGAGATGCTATTGTCTTGCCATCTCATATTTCTTGAAGAAAAAAATGATCTTACAGGAAATGAAGACCCTCTGCCAATCACATGTCCCCCCACTCAAATAGGACAATAAGCACCACATGTCTAGTGTTCAGACCAGGAAGCTATGACATCTTTTGCCCGGTTTCAAACCCCCGTTAAGCTGTCCCTGAATGGCATCGAGGTCCACTAATTTCATCTTGATGACTTCTCGCTCTTAATGGTCATTTGAGAAAGAAGGGAACCAAGGGCGTTTTTTCTTAGAACCGGAGGTGGAGGTGGTTGGCAGAGTTAATTATTTACCAACACGGAAATGTTGCACTGGTTAGGATACCGCGAATTTTAGGAAAATGACATACAGAATCTTTTACACACGCATCACTTACTAGGATATGTAGGGGAATCGAGATCTTCGATGATTTCAAGCGCACCATGGACCAGTAGACGAGACATATGCACAAATTGAAAGATTGACGATCTACTCAATCAAAGAAAAAGACAAGTGCATGCGCCGATTGTTTTGCGGTTACAGCAGTTATCAACAGCCGGAAGGATGTACAAGAATCGGCTGTAATATCCTATCGTCGTCTGCAGAACAGCCAATTTACGGAACACATTGAGATAGATCACGTCTGGGGACAGTCAAATGTACGAAGAAGCCGGAAGGGTGGTCCAGAAAGACCAGATAATGAGGTAGACGTGCAGAACTCATCCTATATGAATGGGTCATTTTGACAAGTGTCTGCTTTCCAATTGTAGCAATAGAATGCAAAAAATCCGTCTATTTTTGGAACTGGTCATGTCTAGTGTCCTGGACAGGTGTGCTAGATGGACTCGCTGACGTCACAGCTTTGGATAAATTGCAGGTAAGAGCCGCCGATAGAAAGGAAATCTGACTAACAGAAAATGCGGAGTGAAAAGTAAAGGATCAGCTGTAGATGTAAGATGTCGTAACACGGCAAATGGGTGACTGCGTTGGGTTCTTAAAGCAATACAGACCTCTTTCATAGGTGCGAAGAGCGTATTACAAATCGCAGCTCTTTACGTATTACGATTACAACATCCAGCTGACCAGCACAGGGGCAGAGGTCCGTCGACTGATGGACAACAACAACACTAAAAAATAATGCCTCACCTGAAGAAACTATAGTGAAAGAGGATATATCACGGGCACTTGTTGAAAATCCCTTCTGCACCTGTAATGAGCCACTGTCAGTTATGAACAGACATTATACGCAATTTTATGACTTTGCAGGAAACTGCGCCAGCCTTGAAGATAATTGCGTAGACGTAAACTTTTGGAAAAGGAAATGTTAACCAATATTCCTAGCTCTTATTCCAACGTATTGCTCGATTTAATGAAAAGTTTGGGGGTGGCAGTGGGCCATCTACGTTATGGTTATTTCGTCACCTGGTGTAACTGCCAAAGATGAATACGGTGAATGTGAGAAGCGCACAAAGATGTCTACACTGAAGTTGTTTGTGATCATGCGCGCAATTGTCTCTGCTTGACATATTCTCCCATTAAGGACTGTACTCTTGTGGAACAGCTGTTTTGACACGTACCAGCTGAAACTCTAATACGTCTACAATTGGATGATCTTCTGATTATAGCCAACTAATGCCGCACTCTTTTTCCGCTGTTGTTTACGCCATGGCGCAATGGTTGTGTATCAGTGCCAAGTTCCTTCGGCATTGTCACGATTACCAACAGGTCAAGCTGATCGATTTTTAGATAACTGTAGCTGCCGTTCTGTCACCTTGCCATTCTCTATTTTATCATTTTTATTAAATAATACATTTTCAGATTTATGACAGATTCTCCACCAGAAGATATTTCCTTAGATTATGATGTTGTAGTAGTTGGAGGTGGCCTCTCCGGTCTTACAGCGGCTGTAGAACTTCACAATAGATGCCCAGAACTTCGAGTAAACTTTCAGACGTCAATTTTAACCTTTTTTACTTTAGATACTAGTAGTTGAAGCGAAAGATCGCTTAGGAGGAAGATTACTAACAATTCCGATCAAAGTACACCACAATAAAACTGAACAAGTGGATTTAGGAGGTATTTTTTTTAATAAATTCACTATTTTTCACACAATTTACAGGACAATGGGTAGGAAAAACTCAACTGGAAGCTTTACAGCTTATAAAAGAATTAGGAATCGAGACTAGCAATCAATTTACTGATGGATATAAAATGGGACAGTTCGGTGTAGCTAAACCACGAAAATATTTGACAACATTGCCGTTGAGCAGCATCCGGTGGGTAGAAAGCCTTTTTGTTTTAAATCAAATAATTCTACAGGCAATTTTCTGTAACAGAAATGCTGGATTTTGTTATAAACATCGCAAAACTGGAATATTGGGCTAAAAAGGTAAATTTTATAATTTTCTTCCTATGTGTTTTCCAGTTAAATATTATGGATGTTTTTAAAATCAAAAATGCTACGACGTTCGACGATTCCAGCGTGTCTAAATGGACAAAAGAGAATGCATGGACTAGAGCATTTGTAGACGTCCATGATGTGGCTGTAAGAGCACTTTATGGTGTAGATCCTTCCAGGTACATAATAATCTTTTCAATTGATTTGTTTAGATTAAACATGTTATTTCACATAACCTACTGCAAGTCAGCTGGAACTTTAATGAATCTGCTAGAAGCTATTGAAGATGGAGCGCAGGCTATGAAGATTGTGGTAAGTTATGGTACACTGATTTTTAGCTTTTTTTTGTTCCAGGGAGGTGCTCAGCAATTGTGCACGCGGCTAGCTGAAAAATTGCCTAAAGATACTATCGTTTATGGAGAAGCCGTGAGATCTCTCGACATCAATGAAGCTGCAGGAACTACTGTCGTCCATTTGGAGAATAGCACCGACCATAAGCACACGCGGGTGCGTTATCTAATTTGCTGTAAAATTACAAAATTATTTAGGTTATACAATGTTCTCGGGTCATTTTGGCAATTCCTCCTTGCCAAGTGAATAAAATCTTCATTACTCCTCAATTTCCCCACGTCAAGGTGAATTTTCTCTATTTTTTTAGTAAATTGTTTTACAGCATCGTCTTTATGAGAACATGATCATCGGCCACTATATAAAATTCGTAGTCACATATGAGACAGCTTTCTGGAGGGAAAACGGCTATTCTGGAGAGATTATAAGCACAGGAAAGACGGAAATTCCTGGGGAGGTATGGGCACTCTAAATTTTAATGATTTCTTTTAGAAACTTCCAATTATTGTGACCTATGATGCAACTACAGTCAATGGCGCTCCAGCAATTGTTGGGTTTATTAATGAAGAATATACAGGTGACAATTTCTTTTAAACTGAATATTCATGAGGCGTAGATATGACAATCGAGCAAAGATGTAACGAAGTAATCAAAGATCTGGTCCGTTTCTTCGGAGAACGTGCTCTAAATGAATTCATTGACTATAAAGATAAGGTAGCGAACCTTAAATTTTCCAACAGAGATATGGTTTCAGGTTTGGGTACATGAGCCCTATAATGGCGGATGCCCCACAAGTATTGTAACTCCTGGAAACATGGACAGTTTCCAAGTTATTAGAGAGCCACATTATACGTAGTATTAGAATTTTGTTTGGCTATTTAATTTAGAGTACACTTTGCTGGAACTGAGACAGCTCTGAAATGGATGGGATACATGGACGGTGCCATAGAAAGTGGACATCGAGCAGCTCATGAAGTACTACATTGTCTAGAGAAACATACAGCCGTTTCTTTTACGAGATTGGTATGGCATTTAGTTAACAAAATTATATATTTCAGGAAGGATCCGTCTTTGACAACGACTATCGCCCGCCTCTTCCTCCTTCTGACAATTATTCCAGTCTAAGATCCCCATGGTTAGTTCTTCTACCCTCCGGCTGAAATTTTATTTCGTCCAGGTGGCGTCGAATGTTCTTCACATCCGTTCTCGTTGCCGGAATTTACGCCTATAGCAAAAAGTATCAGCTGTCCTACACCGCTCGGGTAATGAAACCTGTTGAAAATACCCTCATCCGTTGGACAACTGGAATCGTTTGGCCTGAATAGAGCTCTTGCTGTATATTTTCTTGTATATTCTAGTTATTTTACTTCGGTTTTTATGTACCGGTAAACGTGCTCAGTATTGTGCCTGTTTTCTAGGATAAGAGGAAAACGTGTTTGTTTCAAATCTCAAGGTTGCGGTCAATAAGACCCGTCCGCCGAATTACTGAGACCTATTCCTCTCATGTTTATCGATTTTCTTGGCATTTCAATAAATTAGATCGAAAACTTTTCCTGCCTGTAAATAGGCCCGTCTTATCACAGCAGTTACCATACATAGTCACATGGAAAAAAAGGAATGACTCGTTTCCGCATGATGTTATAGTTTTGCATCACGCCTGTAAAGAAGAGAAGAGAATTTTCATTTCAAAATTCTTAGGAATTTCGTAAACAAAAGTTTTGGTTACACGTGTCGTTGTGGTCCAAGCCCAATACGCAGCAGTACGTTTATTCATGCCGCATAAGCTGAATAGGTCTTCAATTACACTCATGTGTAGATCTATACTCCAGATGAGCTGCTTTGTCTCATCTTAATAAAATGTTTTTTTATTATCAACTTTGGTTATCTTCTTGTTTGTTCTGGACACTTGTTTAGAGCTTATGCAAACTGGTAATACGCCTTTTGAACATCTAAACCTCTTCGTTTAATTGTTTTCTATTCTTTCTTTTTCTATTCTTTTCTTTTTTTTTTCTATTCTTTATTCTCTCCTTTAAATACACTAAATATTAAAGGAAAAATTTCAGATGTCTGACAACGAAGAATTAAATGCGCAGGAAATTGTAAAACGGACAACTTCCGGTCTAAGTGATGATCGACCACCAGGATCACGATACGTCCTTACGGACCCAGATATCCCTATAGCGGAAAAATTAAGATTTTTCATATTACTTCCACTAAGGTAATTTGACTATAATGACATAAAAAATCTATTTTTCAGAACAGTAATGTGCTTCTGCTTAGTCACAATATTTTTTGTTACATATTTCGGGCACATGATCCCAATTCTACCCTTGAGATATCTTTGGTAAGAAAAATTTTTTACATAAATACAGAATTTAGGCCCCGATTGTATTGGTTCCTCGAAGGAAAACTCTATCGTTGGTTGCAGAGTTTCATTGCTTATTGGGGATACACTGCTGGATACGACAGTGAGTAATTTTTGAACATTTTTAAAACGACATTGTTATAGTTGTTGAATATGGTGACATACCGGATGAAGTACTGAATGATGCAAGAGTTTTGGTGATGTGCAACCATCAATCAACTGCGGATGTGCCGACGCTTATGTCAGTTCTACAGTCGAAGGGAGTTGCGAGTCGAAAGGTAAGGTTTATTGTAAAATACTAAGGAAATCAATGGGAGATAAACCGACGCCGGGTGTGAAATGAATCAGTATTCAGCGAGCGCTGTAAACAATGATAGACCCTGCCCGATTTGGTCTCGCAGCGATTTCATAAAACCCTATTAAAAGATTCGTTAAATCCTTCTGCACTTCTGATAACCGCTGAAGTAAAAAAAAAAGTTTAGACTTTATGGCTAATGGACATTATGTTCCGCTGGACGCCGTTCGGTATCATTGGCCACAATCATGGAGACTATTTCATTACCCAAGGAAAAGCCGGACGTGATAAGGAAATCCAAAAGTAGAGATTAATTTATACTTGACTGTTCTGTTTTTTTAGGTTAAAGGACCATTTACTCGAAGTATTCTGGAATAGAGATCGCAGATGGATTATACTCTTCCCTGAAGGAGGATTCTACTATAAACGAGTAGAATCAAGCCAGAGGTAGATAATCTACTATGTTTATCATATGTTTCCGCAGATATGGAAAGGAACACGGCTTCCCCCACTTAGAATATGTCACGCTTCCCCGACAAGGAGCTGTAAAGGCGATTCTTGAAGAAGTTGGCCCCCGAGAAGATGAAGCCCCAGTAAGGAAGAACTCCAGCCGAATGGATATAGTCAAAGATACCTTCGAAGCTCTGAGAGAAAAGAAATACGTCAAATGTGAGTTATAATTTATAACATTCGAGATCTTTCACACGTATTTAATATCACCTACTGGATCACAAGCTGAGTAGTAGACGATACGCCGTATTTTTCTTTGTTGGTTTCGAACAACTCGCGCAATTCCCTGACATAAGTGGCATGCAGCTGTTCAATCTCCTCAATCGTTGGATTTTCCTTTTTGGTAACTGGGATAGGAGCGCCTAGCACAACGTTGATGGGTTTTCTAAAGTGTGATATCCACTGAAAGATGAGGGTATTCCAACCTGAAGGGCAGCATTCCATAAGTATAGTTGAAAATCCCCCGGCCATGGAATATTGGCGGCGAAAAGCCCATGATATCTTTCATGTATGTTTGAATCTTTCTGACCACAGAACCCTTTGGATTATCGGCCTAAAAGAAAGAACTTTTGCCCTCGCAAAATTGATAAGGATTGCCTGTTCATAGATATCATTTTCCCCGAAAGCATAGCAAGGAACCAGTTGAGAGCCCGTTGTTATGGCCAATTTGATGAATCCCTTCCGTCTATTGAGAGTAAGAATATGGTGTCCTGGATGGGCATCTAGCGCTTCTTCCGCTCCCCCGACCACTAGAACACAAGCTTTACCCTGAAACAAACAAGCTGATAAGAAAAGATTCTAGGGAATCTTGCCGTTTGCTCTCCGCCCAGGACATTGATCAAGGATTCCTTGCTGCAGTCGATCATTCCGTGCAAAAGCCCCCATTCTCTCCTGGAAGAAAACTTTGGATTTTGGTTTCAAAATACTACCTGAACGGTGTAAGAAATTGCCCAACCAAAGTACACAAGTGGAAGGTTATCTTCGGGAACTTTTCTAAGATACCAGTTCCATTGGTTGCGAAAGTAACCCAAGCTGACATTGAAATGATTCCGTGTGGATGGTAGCCCACCAAGTAGTTCTATAACCTTTCGTTTTTCTACGAAATACTAGTCTTATCACCTTGTTTTCGTCAAAGTCTGCCGTTTTGTGCAACTTTACTGGGAAATAGTCCGCGTACCACTTGTGCGCACGTTGATTTTTAAACCAATTGGAAGGATAGGCGCCTCTTTTGGGGCTTTCACGGTCGTAATACATCCACACGAAGTAGGCGATGCCTATGTACCAATAAGAGGATAATATCTACAACAGTAGAAACATATTTAAATGAGAAATACTCACCAAATACAGTGGGACAAGTATACTAAATACGGGAAAGATCAACACCACCAGGAAGAATTGTATTACCCCCAAAGTTTGTAGCCTCCTCTCCAATGGAATATTCAGAGGGGCGAATTCGATTCCCCAAAGTTGAGTCATCTCCTGAAATCGAGGAAATATTGACAGCGATTATGGCGGGAAAAAGTCACAGACAGGGAAATAAATGGGGCTAGAAAAATCAATTGCATGCGACCCTGTTAAAAGACCAGCTGCATAGAGAAAAGAGCTGTTCTCGCGTCGCGTTGTTGACTTATTATATTTTCGCTGTACTTTGTAGGGACACAGAAAAAAAAGTCAGAGGGTGTTGGTTTGGCTGTAATGAGGAAGGTCGCCCCCAAAGCGCGGTCGTTGATCAAGACTGAAAAGACTGCGGATCCATGAGATCGATTGTTAAACTCTCTATTTTCCAGTAACTCGTCCACCGATAAGATACATTTTGGACATCACTATTGCCTATCCCAATGGGATACCCTTGAGTCTGGCAACGTTGGCACTTGGAACTCGTGAGAAATGTGACATTGCTGTGCACTATAATGTCTACCATGCGGAAGATGTAAGTAGAATAGAAGAAAATAACAACCTCATTCATTGTAGGTGCCATATGAATCGGAGATGGAGCTTCGTGATTGGATGTACAAAGTGTATGAAGAGAATGACAAGATGCTCGGTAGGTTTCCTGGAAGTTTACCTTGAGAGAAATTGCAAAAAGACTGAAAGTCGCTTATCGTTTAACGCTGATAAACTGGGGAAGCCGCCCTTTGGACCTTTATGGCTTTCCCGAAGGTCAACAAGCAATCGCGTTCATTGTCCGCAACTATCTTATCATCGCTTCTTTTTCAGCTCATTATTACAAAAATGGTAAATTTGTTCCTGGAGATGATGGGCAACGGATTAATTTCTCTTGGACCAAGATCGTTGGACAATATGCCTTCTGGTTTTTGTCATTTTACCTGCAATTCAAGACATATTCCTTCATATTCTTCGCCATATGGAAATTTATCCTTCTTTTATAACCCTACCTATCAATTGTGAAGCCCTTTAACTTTCTTCAAGTCTTTAGGACCACTGTCTACCGGTTACCTCAGTCATATTATCCCATTTAGCCGCTATCTGATCTTCTTTATTCCCGCTTTTACCCACCTATAGCTTTATAACTAGCATACTCTTAATAAAAACATTTTTAACTAACTGCTTTATTTAAAAAAAACATTAAAAGTTAGTGCAAGTGCAAGGTTAAATATAAAAAATGGAACACACAGTATTCAGAGAATATTTAAATATCATCGATGTCAATTTCTTCGCCATTTTCGGCTTTGACCTTGATATCTTCTTTAGGTGGTGCAATGACGGCCGCCTTGGCTATTCCGTTACGATGTCCATTGTCGAAAGCAACTTCATCATCTTCTTCCTCCTCCTCGGAGCTTTCTTCTTCGTCAGCTTCGCGTAGCCAGGTCAAGACTTTCTCACATTTTTCAATGATCTTCTTTGCCTGCGACTTGCTGACATATTTTGAAGATGGCTAAAAGCTCGTATCTTCTGACTTATTGCGGTTCACTAACCTTCTCTGCCCAGGCGAGAATTGCTTCCTCCTCTAGAATATCCTCATCGTAGAAGGTCTTGAGGATATGGGCTGCGAATGGAAACAGTTCTTCTTCGTGGCGGATGATGAGCGTTTCCATACCTCCAAGAAGATAGCGCTGGGCCTCAAAGCCGGTGGTTATGATTACAAGAATCTTCATACCTTCTTGTCGTTTATGGTAAAACGGAGGAATGGCTTTTTGTAACGTTGAATTTGCTTCTCCTTGATGATATTCTCATCGAAGAGAGTCACAGCCAAGACGAGTACTGTCTTCTGCTTGACGTCAAGGCGCTCAGCTTCGTCAACAATTGCCTGAAAATCAACAGTATTTTGATTGAAATCAGTGTCTAACCTTTCCATCTCCAACAGCGCCTTCGTCTTGGGCCGCAATGATGAATTTCTCCATCATGTCCAAACGCTCATCAAGACCTTTTTCCAAATCCTTATCGATGATCAGTTTTCCAATTCCTGCTGTCAGCTTTTCATGTTCTGTTATTGGTGCAGGTGTCCAGTCATCATCGTCATCTTTGTCGTCACTCGACTGTAATTGCATAATGGATCTGACGTTGTTAATTGTAAGCACTTACGCGATCTATTTCCTCCTCCTCGTTTTTAGGAATGACCTTTTGTTTTGCCTTTGAGAAGTCAATATCCACCTTAGGAGGATTCTTAACAATGTAACTTGACAGCTTATGACGATTGTCAATGATGAAGGAATGGCCACATGCCTTGCACTTGCTGTGGATTTGATTACGACGGACACTCTATAATTAACTAAGAGGTCTATATGGTGGGCGGCTTACTAAAGTAGTTTCCGGATTGTCACAAGCTGGGCACAGGACGAATTTCTTTATAAATCCGTCGAGAAGATCCTGTAGCTTGTTGGCATCATGTTCGCCATTGACAATGTAGCGTTCATTCTTGGCATCGAAATTTGTTTGGGCTCCAAGTTCAGAACCAAAATACTTGGTGGTGTCTGAAAAAAAAATATTCGTCATGCATTAGTACAAATGCACTTACACAAAGCTGGACGTTCGAGAGATTTGGCAATATCCGCCATATTGGCTATGACGGTTTTGATGCCATTCCCTTTACCCTCTACCTTCGCCAAGAGCTTGGGCATTTTGTAGCGATAGAATGGGTCGGTAATTGAACGATTGACATTGAGAGCCATTTTCGACTAAAAGGAGCCGTGTTACCGAGGGGAAATTTAAATGGGCATACCTGTGATTACGGATGAGGTTGGCGTGAAATCAGCAGTATCCTCTATGAAGCATAAAGTAGTAGGAAGATGTGAATGAAGAGCGTCCTTCAGTTTCTTCCTTTTTCTTGACAACCTCCCTAAAATAATTAATAACGTCAGAGGCAGATAATAAGTTTAATTTATTTAATTTAAAAAATACTTACCTTCCTGAGGGTTGTCGATCATATAATGTAACTGTGGCCTCTTTTTGTTGGGGCTCAAAAACATGCACGAGCTTCGGCTGCCTCTTATTTTGTAGGGTTTTGTCCAAGTATCAAGGTAAACCTGGAAAAATCAATAAATATATTACAAGCAAGTCGAAAAGGAATAAGTAATTAAAGAACAAGGAAAGCGAGGGGACTGGCCGGCCGAATAGCTTTTATAGGTCGCGTCCCTTCGCCGCGGCTCCTCCTCTCCATTTCTCAGGCAGAAGGGAGTATGTCGACAGGGGTAGATAACATGCGCAGAAAGGAGAAAAAACCAATGGAAGCCAGCAAGGTAGCGGCTGTTGCATTGGACATAGATGGAGAGTTTTGGGAGGGGTGCGGACGGGTAGTTTGTCGGGAGTGTCTATCCCACTTTTCCAGTGGTCTTGCCGCGAATGGGAGGGTCAGCTGCTGACTGCGCTCTCTCCTTCTTACACAATCTATTCTCTCCGAATGTCTCTGCGGCTCGCAAAATCCGCCAACCATCCAATTCTGGTCTCTCCCTCTTCCAGGCAAATACATCCGGAAAGAAGGACCGATAGCAAAAAAACGGGGCGAAGGCAATGAATAACAGGAAATGGACGGAAACTGGGCGAAGCAACAATCAGAAGGACCTACTTTTTATTAAACGGAATGTCAATGGGAACAATTGCGACGTGTTTCCAAAACGATCTTAACTTTTGAAAGAGTTTAGGCGGGAGAGTTAGAAAAAAGTTGACGGAAACTGGTTGCAACCTTGATGCGCATGACTTGACAACTAGAAAGCCTGTTTATAACGGGACATAGAGGGAATGGGGAGAGACTTTTAGGCTTATGCAGAAAAGGGCGTCTTTTGATAACCAATAGAAGTGCCAAAAAGAGATAAGAAGAAATTAGTCAGTTCATGAGCCCGTCAAACATACATCAAAGTAAACATTGAGTGTAAAAGCCCAAGTGCTATTTTGAAAAATATTATTGTGTTCAAGGAATTTCGAGAACGATTCCTGTTCCACCTGCTGGTTCAGGGACTTTCCACGAAATATGGAGACAGAAGAACGAAGCTAGTTACGCTGTGAACCATTTCTAAAAATAGCTGAACTACTCGACAATTACATCCATAAACACGATTATCCTCGCCTGATAATTCATAAATATAAACAGATTGTTTTCCACATAATTGTCATTTGGTAAGAATAGTTGCCGCTAATGAGGTGGCATTAACGCCAAAGATTGGAAAATTATGTTTAAGAGAACTGCACTTTGAACACTAGTTTACATATGGATCCCTTCTCCTCAAGTGCACTTTTTGGAGAGGAAAAAAGTGACGAGGATCAGGAGGAGGGGGCGAGGTGTAAGACTACCGTGACTAAAAACTAATCTTTGTGTTTGTACGAATTCGTCATGGTTTAATTTTTGAGAGTAGCTTGTCCCTATAAGCTGATCTCGGATCGGACCTAGCTCTGCCCATGAATAACCGTGCCACGGCTCTTGGAAGTAATACAGCGGCCGTCAATACAGATAATACGGGTGGATAGCCAAATGATCAGCGCATTGGACAGGAGAGGTTCAATTCCTCTACTTCATCCAAAGAACATTAGCAAATACCCAGTGACGAGTGCCAGAAAACTACGCACTTCTAAGCTGTCACCAGAGACTATCACTGTCCACCCGAGCCATCATCCTATGACGCAACTGGTCGCCGTCACTCTTATCTATGGTATTCCCCGGAGTTTCCCCCTTTCTTTGCCCGGAGTCTAAAACCAAGAAACTCCGTCCTTTGTATTTCTCCAGACAAAAAGCCCGTACAAGTTAGCATCTTTATTTACTCATAATGAAAGGCACTAACCACAAAAATAAGAATCAGGGGCGACACTAGTCGGCACTAAATACTGTAAAAACACATCATAAATTATTATAAAATGAGTATATTCAGCTATATTAACAGAATGCAGTAAGGGGGTGACTAGATGAGCTCCTATAAAATTTGTGTTTAAAACATTTCGATATAGTCATGCACAGCGGTAAAAGGGCAGTTTTCCTTGCAAAGTCAGGGATATTTGTAAAGACGATAATGAGTTCAATTAAAAAGACAATATATACGGGAAAGGAGGCCGTCTATTGGCTGTATAGACTTCGGCTGAAAGTGACATAGTCGAAAGCGCCGGGGGGAGCCTGGGGATCATGCGAGGGGGCCATCCTGGCCATACAATATTGCGCCTGGTCTCCTGGTAACTCTCTTCGTAATTCGTCAGCAGTAATAAATGGCTGAAATAGCTGCGTATTCAGTTGATTTTTATCAACCAACCTTTCCACTTGCCAGAATTCTAAAGCTGTCAATCATCTGTTCAACTGTGTCTGAATCGGCATTCTCTGCAGTCATAAAGTCCAGGAAAGCATCAAATGGCACACGTCCCATTCTATTGGGATCGACGTGGGCCAAAATACGGTGAAGATCTTGATCACCCTGAAAGATAAAAATTACCAAGAAACATTGAAAAATAATAAACCTCACGGCCCGGTCGGATATTGTAACCAACAGAAATGAGACAAGCACGAAGCTGCTCAGGGTCCAGCCCTTGTCTATCCTTGTCAAAGTGGTTAAAGGATGATCTGTACTCGTTGATCTGTTCTTCAGTGATTCCTTTGCTATCACGGAGAAGGATCTGGTTCTCCAGTTCATTAATCGTCCTGTTGATGCTGGTAAGAAGACTTTCCCATCCAACACGGAGGGATTCCATAGAATATCTGAATCCAATGTAGGCATGACAAAAAGGGATATTTACCTGGACTGGCGATTTTCAAAAACGAAGTTCTCTTGCATTTCCTGATGGATTCTTTCCAATTCATCGAGGTTTGGCTTGTATCCGAAGGCATTGTTCTGGATGGCTCGGAGCTGGTTGATAGCGTCTTCCAATCGTCCACGCCCTCCAAGGCCAATGGCGAGAACTTGCTCCAGCTCGCGTTCCAACCAGGGTCCGACTTGATTAGCCTTCTCAGCGAAGACGGTGCGAAGTCGCTCGTTGTCTAAATTATGGTTTACAGGATATTTGATAATTTCTACTTTGTTGGCGTCTAAGTTCGGATTGAAGTTGTCCATCACGACGAGGAACGGCAGATTGAACCTCTCCCCATTTGCGACGGATATCTACGGCCGCCAGATCAGTGTAAGGATTACGGAGAAGTTCTCTGTCGAATCCATGGGCTTCCACAAGTTTAATAATTTCCTAAAACTATTTGAAAATACCAAGTTATGTGTTACCTGTTCAATGTTACTAATGCTAACAAATTCGCGATCAGCATCTCCAAGTGTAGCCTTGAATTGGTCATGAGCAGAGCACAGCTCCTGGATCTCTCTCATCTCGTGTACAATAACAAGGTCGGCCAGATCTTCGCGAGCTCCATCAAGCCAGTTGTTGAAGGGAGCAGCTCGCTTAGCGAAGTCAAGATACAATGTGTCAAGACGCTCAGCAGCCCGCTCAGCATCTTCCAAAGTTGTTCTGCGCTGAGTAGAAAGTTGTCCAAGACGATCCCATTGAGCACAGATATTCTGAGTGCGGGCATTAATGGGTCCGATGTCAGGATAGCGAAGATTGTTCAATTCCCTTGCAATGGCAGCAATTTGTTCAACACGATCTTGATGAGCTCCCAAATCACTTTCGAATGCTTCATGACGTTTACGGAGAGCCTGAACCAATAAATAGACAAAATATGTTGTCAGCGAACCTTGATCTTGTACAAGCCGCAGGAGCGCCAGTCGTTGCTACGGAGGGCATCTTCCTTTCCTGCTGCCCATTCCTCATGGAGAGCGCATTTTCTACGGAATTTCTCTGCCAAGTGCTCGAGACGTTCCAATCTAAAAAAACGTTTGGTGAAAGGATTACTGAATTTCACCTCATAATTTCGCTGAGTAGCCATTCTTCAAATCCTTTCTCAGAATCTTCTAGTCTGTTCCAAGCAGCTTGGATATCCTTTACCAGATGACCATCTCTGGGAAGGAAAGCAGGTCTGTTGGAGAGACGAAGTCTTGTTTGCAGAGTGTTGAAAAGAGTCTCCAGACGGCCCTTGTCTTCAATTCTCGGCGGCTTTTCATGTCTTCTGTAGTTTCTGTAATCTTCCAACTTCTGCTGGGCAGCTGGCAAAGTATCATTGGTGGCACGGTTGGCCAACCATGGCATCCAGCGATTGATCCAAGCAAGGAGCTAAAAATGCATTTAACACAAAATGGATGGCGCTTACATCGCTGGCCAGATGTTCATATTCCTGCATCATTTTCTCGTTCTCCTGATTGACTTTGAGTACACGGCAGATTCGGTTGGCAGCGGTTTCAGCCTAAATAAAATATTATTTAAAAAATTGGAGGAAAGGATGGACAAGAGACAAAACAGATTAAACTGCAAACCTTGCGCATTCCGCTGAAGTAATGATAATAACATGAAACATAGGTCATGACAGCCTTCTCATCAGGATGTGAGTTTACCATGTCTGAAACCACCGCACACTTGTTAATGTATTTTTGCAGCATTTATGTGTTAGAATAATAAAACTGTTACACATTGATCACGCAAAATGCCAAAACTATGCGATTTAGGTCACTTCAACTGTGACATTGGACATAGTGAGCACATTGAATGTCCTACGTCTTTACGCCAATCTCTCTCCGGAGGAGGAGGAATAACAACTGGCCGCGCTTTCTGCGGCAGTGGTGCTTCTTTCATATTGCGGAATGCGTGGTAGAAGCAGGAGACGTAAGTCATTGTTGACTTTTCGTCAGGATTTACTACCATATCTGTCGAGGAGTGAAAACAGATAGGTAAGAAAACATACCTTCGGCGTCAAGCATTCTAGGAATATCCAGATGCTTTTCAGCAATGTCGAAGGCCAAGTTGAGATTGTGGAGGGGATCTCCTTTGTGAAGTTGGCTGTAGTCCAAAAGATCAGGACTAAAATGGGGTTTCTGTTTCGCAAAATAAGGTTTTACCGATGTCTGTGGATAAGAGCACAGAATGCAAGACCATCTTTCCATGAGTTATGGAAGTTTTGGACATTGACATTGTTGTAAGGGGCGGTCTTACGCTGGCACCAGAGGAGGAGACCGTCTCGTGCAGAAAGCTCTAAAATTATGTATTCCCGCTGTAGGAAAAATGTGTGCACCTTCAACATTGATATCCTGGATAGCGAAGCGCAAAATGATGGTCCAGATAAGACCCAGTGTCATTTTAACATTTCCGTCGACGATTTCCTCAGCACCAATGGAGACAAGCTTGACTCCTTTGCTCTCAATATATTCCAATGCTTTGTTAACATTGGCAATCTTGTGGAAACGCATCTTTCCTCGGTCAGGACGGGGAAGAGCCTCTCCAGAGATGACTTCCAACAAGAGCATGAGCTTGAGACCATTGCGGAAATCTTCTTCAATGACTTCAATAGAAGTACCAGCTTTTCTCAAGTGCGAATTACACCAAGCAGTGAAAGTCTGAAAAGATGTTTGCTCTAAACAACGGTCACAGTTGACACACATACCTTTTTCTGTTGTTTTTCCCATGCTGGGTCTAGAAGTCCCTCACGGTCCCATTCCTCTTCCTGTTGGGTATAGTCGTAACCGGGAGGATGGTAGACTGGCCCCTGAGCATAATAGTCCACCATTGGGACACCTGCAATAATTGCATTGAGAGATGGAGAGTTGGTGGAAATAAAAACTGGTCGAGAGTGCGCGTGGCTTTTTCGGGATGGCGACTTTTGAGGAAAAATCGTAATGGAAGTCAAAACAGGCCAAGAAAAGGAGGGAGAATTGACGCAAAATGCAATCAAGAAGGCCAGGAAAGAGGGTGCAGAGTGGCATAAAAAAGGAAGGGAAATCAGGAATATGACAAATTACAGGCACACTTTACAAGGAAAATCAATGACATAGACAAAATTCATATATGAGCAGGACAGAATTGACTGTTGAACCACGTGAATGACCCAGATTTTTTTATGTTTTGTTGGTGTTTAGTGCTCGAGGGAAGTGTTTGCTCACTGATCTGCGCCGAATTGGAGCTCACTATCCCTCCCGATTTTTTCAGCTGGATTTCTTTAAGAAATGGGATGAGGATGACGAATTATAAACATTGAGAAATCATCAGCTGGTTTAAAAGAAAGTTGAAGTCCTCGAAAGATCTTTCCGACCAGAGATGACTTTCACAAAAGTGAAGTGGACATGAATAATCTGTCAAGAAGTTACCGAAATGAGAAGAGGATATGGACGAGCGGCTGGTTCGAGGCAGCGGACGGCCGAGCACTCTCGCACTACAACATAACCAAACAATAGAAAGAGTCTCTCCTCGCACCTGGGAGGCAAAAGGCAGCAAGGACATGTCCGGATGAGGTTGGGGGTGACAAGGTTAAGAATAGGACATAGTCATCTATTTGCATGCCTCTGACAATCGCAGAAATTCAGATTTGCTGAACGCTTAGTAAGCAAGTGGCAGCAAAAAGCGGAAGAAGTTGATAGGAGACACATTGCCACAAATGAGATTATGATAAGCACAGAAGGAGCACCTGAGCATGGGTGACTGATTGTCTGCAAGAAGGGAAAAGACGATAGGAAACTTGGATAATCGACTTACTCTCGTGCTACTTGATGAGTTTAGAAAAACTGAGAAAATAAAACGTAAAAGTCTCAAGAGCGTTTACATGAACCTATGATAGCCATAGAAATTATGATAATCTCACCTCGGCGTGGCTTTAAAGCCACAAGGCAATAAAATCTCCGCGACCCCCCAAGACATGATACTAAACGCGCGAGGAATGGTTGGAATTTCCGGGAGCTGCAGCTTATTAATGACATAGTCTAATGGAGCACGAAGAGTTTGAACGTAACTTGACCTCAGAGGAAGTTGGATAAGGCAGGCGTAGGAGGGGAGGCAGAAACTCTTGGCGAAAGGCATGCCACTGCTGTAATGGCGGAAAACAGAGTGGCAAGTGTCGGTTGACGCTTGTGTATTTCTGAGCTGATTTTTATCCAGTAATATGATATTCCCGAGAAAAGCGGGAGTCAGTCAGTTGAACAAAGTAAGTGCCGAACATGGGGACCCCAAAATTTTCCGGTAAAATGGCGAATGATAAAATGATAAGAGGTCGTTAAAAAAGTGCTGCCTGTAGTGTCCCAGAATATGCGCTCATGGTACAAATCTCTAACTATGATTCATCTTCCCGGACTAGTATGAGAGTACAAACGATTTGAGAAGATTAACTATTGGATGTAGAGCGGGACTTGATGTGTCATTCTATAGGCAGAAAAAAAGCACTGACTAGTATGGAAAAAGCTGTAGCAATCAATAAGCGAAAGCTATTCTGTGCTAATGGGAGAAAAGCGAAAGAACTAATAGCCTGAGCATATGTTACTTTGCCGACAGAACTACTACAAGCACATGTCAGTCCAACGAGCAACAGGTGCACTTTCTCTATTCATCTTTGATTTAAAAACATAATATCTATTGGCTATAAATGGTGTATTCCCATTGATGTTTCATGTTACACAAAAGCTTTTAGGTTCAAAGTTGTGTAAATCCAATAGATCAACAGAGAGGAGCACAGAAAAAAAACTGAACGAGAGAAAGATTACGACGGATTTGTTTAAAGAGCTCAAAAGGGTCAAAAATGTTACGAACGAAGAGAAGACGACGGTTTGTACAAGCTATGGTCCATTTCCCCTCAGTTGTGGGTTTTTTCAATGAGTCAGGCTTTGTGTTTGGTTTGGCAAAACTCAGACTCAGATTCAAGGAATTCATCCCTCTACTTTCATAATATTTTTAAGGAGCATCAAGAGTAAACAAAGTAATCTTACTGTAGACCTGTCCAAAATTAGATATTCAAGGTGGAGCAGCTGGCACTAGCTACGGGAGCAGCGGCGCCTGTTTGCACTTCGTGTGACCGCTTTGTTTCGCGCCTTGACACAGAGCCCAGATATCTCAAGCCCGAAACGAAAATACCCAAACTGAACCCCGCTTGACAAAATAGACCGTGCAGACTCCGGAACTCACCATGTTCAGGTACCACTTCACACTGATCGCTCTCCATTATGAGACTTTTGAAATTAAGAGATGGACTGGTCAATAGAGGACCGTTCCAGTCGGCGGCAGGAAGAGAAGTGGCTCTCGATATGACACATAGCTTGTAAAATGACGATCAGGTGACTGTGGGGATATAGGATAAACATGGATTAAGACAGATTGAATCATCAATCCGCATATAGTACAATTTTGGAAATGGTAATATGACCTTGCCAGTCATTGGCCAGATGGATAATGCGTAAATGCTCAAATAGGACGCTCTTCCAAATCCCTTGGTTGTGATCCCCTGGGGAGTACCAACAAGTATAGAGCGCGCAGAAGGAGGATACGCAGAGCTCCGAGGGCAATCCTTGGCTCAACCCAGAGAGCACATCCCAAAGCATTGTGTACCGAGCCACTGGTTACAAGAGATGATTGGCAAGTAGTCATGTGAGGGGCTAGCTAGTGTGTGAAACAGAGGAAAAAGTAAAGTAACGTCAAGGGACGGCACGAGTAAATGTGAGTAATATTGGCGGCATCCTTATACAGGCACGGACAGTTTTTAAAACCCGCGAGAGACTAGCAGGTAATAAATTATTTTAGATAGCAATCGCTTGCAAAGGACAAGAATGGAAGTGGAGTGTGTGGATTTGTCACAAGTGAGATGACACCCGTCCAGAAAAACAGGAAACGGCTCTACCTGTAGTAGGTTGTCCGGTGTTCTGTTTCGGACCGGAACACAAAGACACGCGCAGAGGGCGCGAAAACCCCCTGCCCACAAATAGCGTCCTCCGCCCCGTACAAAGTCATCAGATAAAGCTGTCCGACTCGACGAATTCCATTCTTACAAAAATGAAGCATAGAAATGGGAGGGAAGACAGCTTGTTACAAAAGAAGTGACACAAGGCAGGAACTGGTATATGCAGCGGATTATACTATAACTCCCGGTTAGCGGAAATAATACTGAAAACGATGGACGCTACTCCGCAAACAACAAGGGCGGGAAAGCATCTTTTCCGCCTGACGATGCCTATCCGGATGAAAAAGTTTTGTTATCCTTCAGCTAAGCCCCTATGGACTAGTGAAAAGCGACCCAGTTACACGCAGAACTGCACAAAAAACTAGTGGATGAAGGTCAGATCGTATGTTAGTAGGGCTGAATTGAACCCGGGCGAGGATGAAAGAAATCTCCGGAACATCTGGAGCACTTTTCTGTCTCGAAAAATTGTTGATGGATTAGTAATTAGCTTATTGGCGGAGGCGGCTGTGATCCGGATTGAGGTTCCCTCTTCATTACACTCCGAAAACAAGCCGCATTTGTCACTCACAAAAAAGAACGGGGTGGGGTCAGGAACGGATCACTTCGGCACAAATCTATTTACATCAACAAAATAGATTTTTTAAAATAAAATTGGGAAAGCGTTTGCCAGTCTTCGTAGTACACACAAACAAGTCTTTTATAAACAATAAAATGAAAAATCTTACCAATTTGAAATGTTTATAAAAAAATGTTTATGAGTTCAGATGGTCTTCCTCAGATGCTGGAAGAAATGCACTTGGAATGCTGGACAAGAGGCACTCTCTATCACGATGTTACACCACGTAAACGGTACTCAATGATGTGTTCACTCCTCACATTTATCCTGCCCGGGAGTTGTCTTTCTCACGTTTTCAGACATCCACACTTGGATAATGACAACTTCTCCAATTTGAATCTGCACTGTATATGAGAAACCCTGTCAACAATTTTACAAGAAGTGACAGTTTTATCCATGGGTTTTCCTTGAAGGATTGATGACGTTTCTTATAAGCCGACCGCTGAACCGGAACAAAGCGGTTACCGGATATGTAGAGCAGCTGACGACGGGTTCTTATGATTGATTATGTGGCAGATATCATTTTTCCAGCATGGGTCAATGTGTAGCTAGCGTAAATCGGGATAGAATTCAGGCTTCTATGGGCATCATTTTTCTTTAATTTTACGGCAGTTATGCAATTTTTTCTACAATAAGATACGGTACAAGCAGATACTATACTTGGTAAAATTGCACCTAGGAACTATACCTTTGTTGAACCTAATAAAGAATTGATAAGACATTGTTCTGTAGGACGTATATTTGACAGAAATAAAGTCCTTTGATTCATTTTGATATGCTGATAGCAACTAGCCTATTGTGGATAAGGTTTCAACGCCGGGAATTGGGTTGGGCCCGTTTGACGTATTTTAGATTGATAAACGGTTCAATTAATAGTTGTAAAGATTTTTACGATGGCTTAGAAGTCACACACAAACAGCAGGGAAATGATCTGGTAGTCGTTTTGAGACAACCAAAGGTGAAAGCACACACACGACGTCAGCACCGATTTGATCATGTAAGAAAAGAGGATTATGTCAGAAGGAGAGATAAGGAGGAGTAGAGATCTTCATCAGTTCGGCAAAATTCAATATAAATATTGTAAAACCCATGAATACATCGTTCAGGATTAGAAAATCCTGGAAAACCGAGTTACCAACCCTATTTTCGATAATAACATCTGTAGTACAATGTGCTGACATCAGTTACCAGATACCCGTGTTTATCAGCCTTTTGTAAGCAAAATTTCATTGTACGTTTATCGTGAATCCGCGGACATGACAGCCTATTCAGAAAAGTGGTTGCCGCGACAAGGAAGACCAACGTGAATCCGCGGACATGCCTGTCAGTTTTTTTTATGAAAAAAGTCTCCAGAAGTTTCGTACGCCCTATCTGGGTGTAGGCTACCTTCGGCGCAAGCTTTCTTGGCCGCAAAAGATAGTGTTGCCACGATTCCCCGTGATCCGCTGATAATTTTTATCGTCCAGTATTTAAGAGCCATCAACGACTCACTTTCTATCTCCGTACTTTGCGACGTTTGCAAAATGGTTCACTCAGACCTTCTCCATTCTTCTTGGCTATTTGATTTCACAATCAATATGATTTCAGGTAATGAGGACCGCTCTTCTTCTCGTTGCCCTTGTGGGCGTCATGGCCGCTGAGGTCTACAAAATGAAGACCATGAAGACCGAATCCCTGATTGCTAAGCACATCCGGTAGGGAATTTAAAGCCATCTTTGGAAAATTGACCATTTTAGCCAGGGAACCTACGCCGAGTACTTGGAGACTCTCTTCAAGGCTCGTACTGAGGTCCTTGCCACCGGATCTCAGCCCTTCATTGACTACTTCGATGACTTCTACCTTGGAAACGTCACCGTTGGAACTCCTCCCCAGACTGTCACCCTTGTTCTAGATACTGGATCTTCCAACCTCTGGGTCATTGATGCCGCTTGCAAGACCAACGCCTGCAACGGAGCCCCCAACTCTGGATACACCAAGAACAAGTTCGACACCACCAAGTCCACCACCTACCAAGCTGAGACCCGTACCTTCTCCATCCAATACGGATCTGGATCCTGCAGCGGTCACTTGGCTAAGGATACCGTTGGATTCGGAGGTTTGACTGTCACCAACCAGGAGTTCGGAGTTGCCACTCATTTGGCCACCGTCTTCGGAGAGCAGCCCATGGACGGAATCTTCGGTCTTGGATGGCCCGCACTTGCCGTCGACCGTGTCGTCCCTCCCATGCAAAATGTCCTCCCTCAACTGGATGCTCCTCTCTTCACCGTTTGGCTCGACCGTGACCTCCAGCCCGCTCAGGCCGGAATCTTCGGACAGATCACCTACGGAGCTCTTGACAACACCAACTGCGACGCTCAGGTCAACTACGTCCCCCTGTCCGCTGAGACCTACTGGCAGTTCCCCATCGATGGATTCTCCATTGGATCTTACTCCGAGAAGAACAAGGACCAGGTCATCTCTGACACCGGTACCTCCTGGATCGGAGCTCCCACCGCCGTCTACTCCGCTGTTGTCAAGCAGACTGGCGCCACCTTCGACCGTCAGGATCAGCTTTACGAGGTTCCCTGCACTGCTCAGCAGACCGCTCCCGATCTTATCTGGACCATTGGAGGACAGACCTACAACGTCCCCGCTGTTGAGTACATCCTCGACCTCGGACTCAACCCCAAGAACGGAGTCAAGCAGGTAGAAATCATTCCTGTACTGTCGCTAATCCACAAATTTTCAGTGCGCTCTTACCTTCTTCAGCATGGGAGGTGGTGGCTTCGGACCCAGCTGGATCCTTGGAGACACCTGGATCAGAACCTACTGCAACATCTACGATATCGGAGGCAAGAGAATCGGATTCGCTAAGGCTCATCACAGCCAGGTTTAAATATATACATACAAATGAAATAAACCTTAATTTATCCAATTGTTTCTGTCTTTTCTCTTCCGGGGTCTTTGCTGCTGCATTGATAAGTTATCAGTAAAAACGAGGCGCCACGCGTTCAAGTAAGCCTGAAGTGGCTAACAATGGGCCTTATCTTTTTCGACTACGGGAGTACTCAATAATCTCCAATAAAGCACAAAGTGGACTAAAAGACAAGAACAGCACAAAATGTATCAATCTGTATTTGATCAGTGTTCTCTCTAATATTACAACAATTGTATGACAACCGGTTAAGAGTAGTAACACGTTGTTTCCTTTAGCATAATTAAACAGTCTTAGTGAAGTATATATGGCGACACATGGCGATTTTGTACACATGAGATCATCAATAGTCTATGACCCGAGGGGCCTTTTCCAAGCTATGCCTCAGATGAAGAGCTCTCAATACGAAGAATAAACTGATCAAACCCAAGAAGGATACTGAAATTGGTTTATTCTGTTTATTATCTGGGAAAGTCTGTGACTCACCAAAAATGACGAGAAAACTCTGCTGAGGAAATTGTACCAGATAAAGGGTAAGGATAGCAACAGCAGCTAAAAGTAGCAGCAGAGCAGTTAGCAGGTGGTTCACGCATCTGCGTCGATTCTAAAACAACTTTGTTTATTTTGCAGAAGGATTAAACTGACATAATTGCCGACGGAGACAATGTTATGGCAGAAAGGGCAAAGGACCATTCCATGTAGACGGTGGAACTGAAAAGAATCTTTATAGCCGGAGGAAAAATGAGGAGTGTTGACTTTTGCCATTTTTAACTTTTGAAAAGTGTTTGACCATCAGGAAATCAAATTCATAGATTGATACGATCTTTACTGTCCATCTATTGATCAAAAACTCACGTGGAATTGTTCCTCACAATGTGGGCAGATATATTTAGGAGAAGAACAGTCCCTAGGATACTTGACATTGCTCAAAATGGGTCCTGCAACGATAGAATTACAGATATTGGTGTGTAGAACATACCGGCGGGGTACGGAGGGAGCGGTTCGGCAGGAAAGGCGCATCCAGGTTCATTCGGAAATGCTCTACCAGGAGGCCAGTTCATGTGCGATTTGTCCGAGTCATGCATTTTTCCAATCGGCGCAACTGAAAGAACTCAATAACCAAGACAGAAAATACAGAAGGAGGGAAAAATATTGAACACGGTGAGGAAGAGAGATGGCCAACAGCTTTGTGTTTATGTTCGCCAGCCACATGTCTGTTTGGAAGTCGGTGAATCATGCTGATAAACGAGAATACACATCATTCAGTGAGGCGATTTCTATCAAGCTACGCTGCTGCTTCTGTGATTCACGTGGTAGAGGGCATAATGACACAATTTAACCGCGTGGGATTATCTACCCGCGCTTAAATAATCGGTCACTTGATGGGGAGATGTTTGTGAGGAAAACGTCGAGATAGAAGAAAAAAATTTGTAGCTCGTAGGCTGGGCAACCAGAAAAATTGGAGTACAACGTCAAATTGACCTTGCTGTTTATTAGAATTTCATGTGACCGAGGGATTGTATGCAGTGAGGGAATAACCATTGCTTGGAATTTTTGGTTCCGCCTAGAAATGGTCATTTGGTGTAACAACAGTTCGCCGAAAAAGCCGAAAATGATAGGATTGGAATTTTTCGCCAAGGAAAATTTCAAAGACGGCGGTTTTGGCAGCTATTATTTTTTTGTCCTATTCTTATGTCCGGACAAGGATACCTCCGAACGGCGGAGAACCTGTCACTGAAGAGGGTAAAATACCGTTCGTTTCTAGACTGAGGTTGGAATGTAAACTATGGAGACATTAACACGATAAGAGAGGCGAAAAAACGAGAAACAGACAAAAATAACTATGGAAATATGTGTCAGCCTAGAGAAAAGACAAATTATCGCCATCTAATAGGCAAGAAGTGGGGATGGCATTGTTGACGGGAACTAAATGACTTTCTCTCTTACTGCAAAAGTGTTACAGGTTCTTATTTGAAAGCTGTTCAAAGTCAAGGGGTGACGAGTCGAGAGTGAACATAATAAACCTATGAACCAACAGCTTCCGTGTGAAGAGTCGCGCTTGTTTGCTAATCTTTGAAGACTTCTTCCGGTTTTTAGTTGCCTTTCTACTGTATTATCCTCTTCTGCAGAATATTACGTAAAGACGGCAGGGGGAACCCCCGGAAATCGGTGGTAAAACAAAAATGACTGGGAGTCATATCTGTGGCCACGCTGTTGGTCTTAGAAAATCGAAAGATTCTTGTAAGCGATGGACTTTGCTAACTTTCCTTATCAAGTGGACAAAAGACGTAATGAGCTTAAAAATTGGCGACTAAGGGTCACATACTTTGTCTATCTTAGAAAAGGAAGATGTTGTTTCTTTAAAGAAGAATATGGATATTTCTAGAAAATGTGGAGCGGTATATCTTTCTGAAGAATTACAGCAGATGCGAAACTCTAAGCCTCGATGATCTCTATTTAGTAGGATTGTGGATGCACTTTATGTTGAAAATGTCAATGACATTTAAATTAAATAAAAATGATCAGAATTGAGGTTAAAGATATGCAGATTTCAACGACCGGATTCTAACAAATTGGCTCATCCTGACTCCTGACCTGACGTCACCCGCGCACTAAGAACAGGAACCGCTGTGTGTCCGATCAGCGCCGAATCAGCCAGGCCCGACAATAGTGCTATGTCTTGTTGTATCCGGGCGCATATTCTTCTTTTACCCCCAATGTCTTCGGCTTCTTTTGCCGTCTGCTAGTGCAATTATCATCTGCCTTTTTGTCGGCTAACCAGCGTGTTCAAAACGCGATCAAAGGAAAAGAGAACAGGGGCAATGGACGCAATCTTATGGGTCATCGTTAACGGGCACGGTGACCGGCGGCTTGTGAGGGGTCATAATGACGCGAAGTAAAAAACCCACCAAGACGCATGTCAGCCGGAAGATCGATCATATTGAGGTTACTGTTTATGTGAAGGTGCCGGACTCCTGAAAACAGACGATTACACTATATTTACAGTAGCAAAAGATGAGTAAAAGAGTACGCAAACTCTTAAAATGAACACAGAACACATCTGCTTCTCTATTGTTTGTTGTAATAATAGAAAGGAGATTTGCATGCAAGACCAACGCTATCAAAAGAGGCCGATAACGAAGCCATCCCCATTGAAAAGCTGGTCAAAAAAAGTATAGGAGAGCACAAAGAAGCTGATGAATAGAGCAAATTTTCTTATGATATATATGGATTGTGGCAATATTGATGATATCAGCATTGCTGTCGATAGCAACACCCAGAACGAGTTCCTTTTTCTTCTGGTGTAGCCGTGCCAGATCGGCCCAATCGAAGGCCTCGCAAATTGCCAAGGACATCCTTGGCAGATCCGCCCAACAAGACGGTCCACAAGTCAAGGATACCCCTTGCCCAAGGATAAACATATACTTGGGTTTAATGGCAGCCGGTTATTATGGCCTCTAGGTAAGGGCATGCATACCGGCGGAAATAGAAGAGTTTTGGGTTATACAGTACAAGTTATGGTAAATATTATTCTTCTTAAAAATAGGAGAGCATCAGAAAATGCGCCGTATGGCAGGAGAGTGTTGATTTGGTGGCCGATCGGACTGTAATTCCATGGCTAATCCTTGCGCAAGATGGCACAGGTCTTACGCTCACGAGACGTTTTTCATTGACCCCTCCTTTACATTTTCTCGGAGTTATGAAAAGTTGAAAGATCACAGTTGAAGTATGAAAAGAGACTAGATAAAAAACGATCGGATCGAAACCAAGGAGGGGAACACGACGACTGATCGACATACGCGATCTCGGTCAGCAGCCTATCGCTCCCTTCGCCCACCCCTGTCGCGTAATTCCACAACTGCTTTCGCTTGCCTAGGCAGTTTTCTGGACATAGAGATAGAGATATGGATGGGCAGTGGTTTCCCGGGGAAGACTCATCATTCACTCGCATTTTAACGGGTTGCCGAGATTAAGTGGGCTTTGCCGCGATTGGGGTGAAAAAATGACGGATCTAGGCATGACCACCTGGTCGAATCTGCGTATCTTTATGGAAATAAACCTTAGCTGAGGTTTCAATGGCAAACTGGACATAGTTACTATGGTTAAATCGCGGACAACCGTTCACAACAAAAACCTCCTCGCAGTTATAATTACTAGCCGAAAAGAAGATGAGGATCAACGTTACTATTCCCTGCGCATAGATATGTACAATTGCCCCAATGTTGCAGAGATACTACCTGTTCACCTTGATGTTATCCGCGCACGGGTGACAGGAAATGCCGATAAAACTTTTGAACACCTTACAAATGGTGCGTACGTCACATAGACAGACACCATCCGGTGGGGACATTGGGGAAAACGGGGATTTGGAACACTGGACGAAGGATGATTAAACACGGGGCATAAAAGAAGCCGAACCCATACAAAAGTTTCCGAAGAATGGGGCCACAAAAAGGGAACATGAGACATGGCACTGTTAGCCAGCCGGGGGACAGACAGGTAGGGTTGCAGGCTGACGGGTTATGCGGAGGTGAGGGCACCAAACTGTCATCAAAAATTTCCTGAGCACAATCCTCGCCCAAATATCTAGACATTATTGCAAAAATAGTAAAGTTTTAAGAGACCAAACAGTGGACAACATCTTTGGCTAACTGTCTTTCCCAGTCTCCTCTTGTTGTTCTCTATCTAAACTTACCCAAAAGATCTACGAATTCTGAGAAACTTGTGATTGCAAGGGATCGGAAAACAGATGAAAAGGAGACAGAGAGAAGGAGACAGTGAGGGATAGTAACCAAAGAAATTGACCTGGGAAAATAAATACAGATCACGGGGCTTAAAGTTGAAACTCAAACATTTGCCACCAGTGAGGCCATCCGATGTTCGTATGATTCGGATCATTGGAAAGTTTTAAAAACAGCTAGTTTAATGGTGTAGAATGTTTACAACCTGTGGGGCTGCAAGTCAGGTTTCATACTTCCTCGAGAAAAAGAATGTTGTCTACTAATATCGACAAAGTTAGCGTCTTGTTTTGGGAGAACATCTGTTAGTGACAGATTCCTGTCTGTGCAGAAGGATTAAGTATATTTTAGTCTACCGTATTAAAACGAAAAAGAAAACGCTCTCCTTTTTAGCGTAGGTTGTAAGCGGGTAAAGAAGCCAAGTATTTGAGTAGAGCTTACTAATGAGCATCACGAGTGGTCGTTTTGTCGTTAGTTTATTAGAGAGGCTGTTCATCTTTGCCCCCTTAAAAAGCGACATTTTTCTACAGTATACTGCACTTGGTTAAATATAGACAATATAATCCAAAAGCTTCTAATCAGCGCAAATTATCCCCTTGACTAAAAGATAAGGATGTTGTTTTTAGGCAAAGAAAATGTGGGCATAGTCGGTTATGTCCTTTTGTTATTCTGGGAGTAAGAGATTTTAGACAAATTGACAATTGTAAAGAACATATATACCAATCCGTAAATAACAGTAGTAGTAGAGGAAACAGCCAGATTCAACACGGAACCACCTCCTGTGGGTTTTACGACTCTTCTCCCCTACAAAGAGCGAAAGCTAACCGGATTAAATTTTGCCCAATCTCTGCACTGTAGTTTGGTTTAAAGGGCTTTTGGCCTTACCCTGGACAATTACAAATGGTATACTGCCAGTAATTTTCTGGCAGAAGGTCAAAGAAAATGGCTTTGATTTAAAGAAGACAGAGATTGAAGACAGGGCAATTCCTTTACCGGCACATAATTGAAGAGAGGTCAATGAACAGAATGTTTGGAAAACCTGCATCCTGACGAAAATTAGCATAATCTGTTGAGAGGGAAGTCGGGGGTACTCCGCAAATCGAAAGATCTCGACTGTAAATAATGTTATTATGACTAAATCTAAGATCTCGTGGTAGAAAAAAATATCGAGAAAACATCCCCATTTTCCCAGCAGGAAAATCTTGAGGACGACACGTTTCCGATCGCCCTTCTTTCCCATTTAATGACTGTTTTAGGACTACCATTCCCGTTGTTTTATTGGGTCAGTTTAAATGTTTTATTTATGATCACTATTTACAGAATGGAAAATGTAACGGATTTGATAAGGAATGATGCAAAATTTAGAGTCCCTGAATCTGTTCCATCAACTCGTCCAAGAATACGGTAATCTTGTCCATTGATGCAGGACAGAAACCCCTCTGAAGTTGAGCCTGAAAAAAATATACTCGATTGAGAAAGTATTTCCCCCACAAAACAGTCCATTCTTCTTCTTTTCACAGCCATAGAAATGGTTCCCTAATCCCTACGTGACAATCCGGTATTATAGTATCAACTTACAAAAACGAATTTCCTTTTATCGTTGGTTGAGGGCAATTCCAATAGTACGTCCAAGTCGATCACGACATTCTGAAAAAATAGACATTTTCCCAGACTCGTAGTATTCAAGATTTGCATCTTTATCTCCAATGAGAAAAGGACACGCAGCCATAAGAGAGACAGGAATTGCGGGGAAAATGACACCAGAGAATCCGTCTCTGACTCATCCTCGCTCTCATGGAAAATCTTAGCTTTTCACGGAAAACAGTCAAGGAACACTATGGGACTACGTTCGAGGCACTTACGTGGTCCTCGTTGCCGTTGAAGAGTTTGTTGATCTGCTCTTCGATCCATGTCTCTACAGTCATTCTCTTACGGATCATAACCATTTGATGTTTGCCATATTTCATTGTAAGGACCCTTGACCGTTCCAACTTCTTAGGACAGCCGCCTTCCTCTCCGAAACGGGCATGCTTTTCAGTATCGGTCATTGTTTTCTGGAATCTTTAAGTTAGGGAGTAAAGTAGAAACAAGTCGAGCAAGTTAAACAGCCGACAAGTGGGGAACATCTCCAGGAAATTTCTGTATAGACGAAGAGTAAAGAGGAAGTATTGAATTTAATAAAGAACCCTTTAGGGAATGGATGGCAAGTGGTGACAAATGAGCTTCCCAATAGGAAAAATGATCCGTACGCAAGCACACTCTAAACCTTTAGACTCCCACCCAGGCAGGCTAAATTACTAACTCCTCCCAAATATATAGAAATAAGGGTGTGGTAGTCTGTGTAATGAAGGTGTTGCTAAAGTGAGAGAGATCTACAATATGTATGACTCCGTCGAGGAACACAAACAGACAGTGGAGCTGAGGGCGGGTGGCGCAGTCCGAGTGGCCTTGACGCTGGCTTCCTTCCCGCTGTGTAGGTGCTGCAACAGCAGTTTCGAGCAGTTTGAATCTCGATAAATTGATGGATTTCTGCTGGGATTTTGGATAAAACAAGAGGAAAAAGAAAGAAATCTTTGTCACGACACTATTAATGGTCATTGTTTGTATGTTTGAGGGGCGCGGCGAGTGTGAAACATGAAACATTATCTTAGCCGTGGGTCGTATGATTCATAACAGGGAGAGAGAGAAGACGAATGTCCGAATTAGAGAGGCGGAAAGGCGAAAATTGCCTGTTTTGATTATTGAGAGTTCAACAGCCCCCGCTTCATGTAATAGTCAGATGCGAACTTATTCAAAATTCTGACTAGAAAGTGAACTGTGAAAGGGGAAAAGGCTGCGCAGCTGGCAGCCCGTCGCCAGATGTCCAACTTTTTTTTCCTTGCCAATATGCAAAAAAAAGCTTGACATCATTCTAAGAATAGTAAATCAACACAGAACTTGATACCCAGAATAATAAGAAAACGTTTTCTAATCCAGAAAAAGGAGAGAGAAGGGCTCAAAGTGCATGACAATAGCCAATTAACTTTCAACGTGATGCCTATTTACACTAATTTGGAAGGTGGCCTGGTCACCAAAATAGACAACCATTGTTGAATAATGAATAGGATTCAATTGGTACAGAATTTTTGTTAGGATTTCATGTTTTAGAAAGTCGGGAAAAATGGACAGGTGCTCAAATTCGGCGAGGCTAACGTTCGATTCGAGTCCAAAAATGAAGGAGACATGAAAGAGAAAGCGACGTGAGGTGATTTACGTGGGAGGAAATATGATTATTGTGGAAACCCCAGCCTGTTTCCGACCATTTTCCTCGAAATTTTGGCAAGAAGTAAACAGACAACTCTGCCATTTAAAGAAACTTTGAGTCGTTGCAAGGCACGGGCCGAAAATGCTATAGGAGAATATTTTGTCTCATAAGGAACACGATGTGTTGAGAACATCGCAGTCTCAAAATAAGGAAAAAGTCCTTGAGGGCACAAAAAAGATGTTTACGAGGAGGCTCCTGGCTCGATGTTACGCCAGTTAACCAACAGCTAGATTAACCGGAAGTCATGTGGGAGGCAAAGTTGTCTAAGCAGTTCAAAGGGCACGTCACAATAGAGACTTCGATGGCTCGGAAAAAAATGCAAACAAATAGGATTTTTTTCCACGTTTTTTAGGTGCCATTTCCTGTTGTTTAAGCTAGAAAAAAGTTGGAGAATACGGGTCAATGGGCCGGATGAGATAAATGTGTTTATCCACGATCACGTCAAGTGGGTGTAACGGACAGTTTATGAAACATAGTAGATCTTTCCGAAACCCTTTAAAGGGGCCAGAAAGCGCAAATTGGAAGGATAATATGAGCTTAACATTTTTTTCCTTTAATAAAGAAGATCCTGGGTTGATTATATATTCATAGCATATCATCCAGGAAACAAAAAACCTTTCGGGAGGTTGTAAAAATAGCTCACAAAGTGAGGGAGGCCCACATATAAATAGCCTTTTAAATGTCCGAAGATCTTGTTGGCAACACTTGAGAATGGGGGAGACCTAAATTCGGGGGTGGAGATAACACCGCTGGGAATTCTAAACGGAAGACGTGTGTCGGTCACGGTCTATGGTAATGACCCGATGCCATTCTCCTAGTCAATTAAATTTCCTTCGCCTTGTGTTTCTGTCTATTGAGAGACTAGGTTAGGCCCCGTTTACTTGAGGAGGTTGTTTCCTACATGTGAAAGCCCAGGTGTGAGTGAAAAGTCCGGGGCGCCACCGTTTCCACAGTTAGTGGGCATTGTTAGCCTTGGCTGTAGATGACCTTCTTGACCAAAGGCAGTCTTATTCTGACAAAAGAAAAGCGAAAGTTTATGCTAATTTTTGAAATTAGAATAAGGATTAATTTGACACCCGCAACAGTCCGAGTATGAGTGAAAAGCCCGGTGCGCCACCGGCGGCCCGTCAGGCCGCCGGACGCCCCGGTTAGCGGGCATTGTTAGCCTTGGTTTTGTGCAATTTTCAAGGCCCAGTGATGGCCCTGGCACGTGCACAAGTCTGTCGGCGCGCCACCGGCCGCCCGTCAGGCGGCCGGACGCGCCGTTGCTCGAGTCTGTTAGCCTTGGCTGTAGGCGACCTTCTCGACCGATGCCAATCTTATTCTGACAAAAGAAAAGCGAAATGACCATTTTTGACTAATCCGCTGACCAGGCTGCTGCCTGAGGAAAAGGATTAATTTTGGTAAAAACTCTGTTATCTCCGCCTCCTCACACTCTGAAGCTCCAAAAAAAATTCAGCTGGAAGACGCCGGCTGCCGGCACCTTCTGGCCAAATTTCAGCTCCGCAGCTCAAAAAACGATCGTGCCATTTCAGAAATTCGGGAGCCTCACTCCTCCTCAGCGCCTCATTCTCCCGCTACAAAAAGTATACCATCTTGTAGAGCTCGAATTATCGGTTTGAATGAGCCTAGGCGCGCAAGCGGAGCTCAAAAAAAAGTTCCGGTCACATAACGCATTTTTTTATAAAAAAGGTGAATAATGAATGACCGCATCGGAAGGAGATAGCCCTATAATATGAGGAAATGCCCAGCAACTTTCTACTATTTATGGCATTGTTTGTTTTGGATAAGATGGCAGGATATTTAAATCAAATAGAAAGTATTACGAGTTCATAAGAACAGTAAAAATGACCAAGATCTTTCCACAAGGCAGAAGTTTACGCAGTCTTTAAAAGACTACGCCCTAATGCGTTCTAAAGTAATTTAAAGGAGAAGAAAATCTCATGTTCCCCTCATTTGCCCCGAACGGATTTCAATGTCTGTCTCTCCCGCGTCTGTCTCGTTTGTCTTCTACATGGTGGTCGACCGCCATAAATCCCGAAGGGCAAGGCCCCGTGGCTGTGCACTTTTGCAATCGTGAATATATTTGTTTTGCGACAAATTAAGCCGCCGAACCCTTTTGGACTGCTAAAACGTTCATAATTCAATTATTTTCTAAGCAGATCTGCCCGGCTCTTTTACTGTTCTTTTCCCCTTTTTACGTAATTGCCCAGACGCACAGATTGCCCCAAATGTGTATGTTCTGTGCCTGGAGTAATTGTATTAAGACACAGACAATTTTCCCTCTCACTGAATTCAATAGGCTTACAGATCCCTCGTCGTATTGAATCGTTTGGTTTTCAACACTATCAACTATGGGAACAGTACCAATAGATTCTATCAAAAGTTCCCAGACGGCCTGGCAATAAAATTTTTAATATACAGAAAGACCTTCACTAGCCAACAAAGAAATAACAGAAAGAGATGTTTGCTCACTATTTTTTTTTGCTCTAAGTTGAATTTCCACAAACGTAGAACCTCTTCCTAATCCAGATGATATATACCCCATCTACAAGAATCACTCTATTTTATTGGACCACCCAGAAGTCTTTTTTTATCCCCCAGAGTCTCGTAGCAACCCTAAGAGCGCAGTCGTTTCAGGTTCGCTTTCTCTTTTTTTTATTAACCCAACCAGACAGCTGCTCCGAATCTGAGAAATACCTGGTTGGTCCGTTCTCTCCGGAAATGACAATCCATCACTGTCGCATATGTTTGAGTCAGCGAACACCCTCTAACGAAATTTTTGCATTTTTTTGTCTGGCGTTACACTGGGTATGACTGTTCTCGAAAAGTGAATTGTCATCAGGAATGCTGACTAGGAAGACGTCACTGATGAATCTGTGGATGTTATAGATTTTAGACAACAAGTGAGAAATTCTAAAGGGCGTTGTCTGTTTTGTGGCGGTGTTCCTTCACCAGATGTCCGCAGCAACTCCTACTCCACCTCCTCCAGATCTGCGCAGCAGCTGTTGTTAAAAAACTTACGCACAAACAGCTTTTTATGCATGGAACATCCGAAACAAATTGCTCGGAAGTGTTTGTTTGTCTTCTATTACGTTTGAGTCACGTTTGTCTACGGTAATAGCTGAACTTTTTCTTGCTCGATGATCCTTAAAACTGGTGCCAAAATTCTCTTTTTTTCCAAAGGGTTTCCTGTTGATCTAGACAGATATCCGCGAGAACAAATAAGCTATAAGTCTGTGCAAATTACACTTTTTTCTATGCTGCGTGTGTTTGACTGTCTAACACTTATTATATTAGTATTTGACTATTCCGCGTAGACAATACCGGCGGGAGGTCAAAATCCGACTAATGTGATGTGATACCACCATCTGGCCGACCTGTTCCCATGTTGCCGATCCCTTGCTTTTTTACCCAAGTACCTCCACTTATGCTAGGCCTCTTATCATTATTGTTTTTGCTTATTATTGTCCGAAGAGTTCGGCATTCACGTGACTGCTGACAACAGCGAGAAACAGAAGAAGCTGATGAAAGCAACTCTTTGCAAAGAGAGGCGAAAAAAGAGACTCCCAAACAGATAAACACAGCCCCGTGCAACCACTTGATGACTTTATCTTGGCTAGACCAGGGCCCTTCAAGACGAGATGTTAAAACAGCTCACTCTGTTGCATACATTTAGCCGTAATTTACGATCAACAACAGTTTACAGTTAGCACACTCATTTTAACATTCCTTTCTCTTTCGGGGTATTACTTTTCATTTCTTTGGCAAAAATATGTAGACCATGTTTTCTTCTGCAAAATGAATCACCAAGTAGAGCACGAAGGACTAATTTGTTAAGCAGAGAACCTCCAAGATGATGACAAAACTTCAATTTTTACGTAAATTTCAAGAGAAAATCCACCCGTTTAATGTTGTCAAGAATTGCTGACTACTTATTTGGTTGCTTGTCCTTAGGTTTTGGATGTCCTCAGCTTCTAATTTTACGTCTGCTGCCAGTCCAGCCCATCCAAGCATCCATTACTCCCCCATGTCTTTTCTCCACAAATAGATGGATTTATGTGGTGTGGTCAAAATTAGCATTTTAATTGAAGTCATCGCATCGAGATAGCCTTCGTTTTCAGCTGTCTTTTCCCCTTTTCTTTTGATTGATATCTTATAGTAGTCACAAAGGCTTCAGACAATTTGCAGCATCTTTTTCTTTAAAGAATAAGAGCCCCCACTAGTGACTGGCGACCGCCATCTGTGCACTACCAGTGGCATCATTTAACGTCCCCAGGTGGTGAAAACTATTGCACCCTCAGCCGCCTAGCCATCAACCGCACTATTGTCTCTCACGATCTTGCGATCATCAGCAAAATTGTTGAGTCATACCCGATCTACACAATAGCACAAACCGTTCAACTTCTCTCAAAATAGCTGTTGACTTTAGATCTTTTTTTATAAGTTTGACTTGACCGGACATTTCTCGGGCAAAAAAGTTCTCATTAAACTTTCCTGTTAAATCTATTAACCAAAGAATAGACGAAGAAGAATGTTGCAATATTATAAGAGATTGCCCCGTTCATCTAAAAATAAGCTGGCATTTTGTGCCTTTGTGTCGCTCTAATTAGCATAGATTTCCTCCCGTTTGCAACAAAAACCCTCGCTCTCCGAAAATTGAGGCTGCGTATTTGCCATTCGTTTACTTGGGTGGGCCTGTAATTACTTATTACCCCTTGAAATGGAAGATGTCTCGATTTCGTTGACAGCCTATTTTTCGAAGATTGAAAGCTCCAAAGAAACACAACTTTCTCTCTTCGTGACTTTAAGAATAACTGTACGCCCAGACGGATTTTCGACTGATTGCCAAAGTGCTGGTAAATACAACAACCAGCAGCGGACGTTGCCCTCACTGTTTACTTCTCTTTTCCCGCTAAAAGTGTTGAATCACCTTTAAAATGCCTAGATCCTCTAAGAGTCCGGAACACTAGTGATTCATGTTAAAACGCATGAACGCTTTTTCATAAAAGATTCTGCTGTTCCGCATTGTGTATTCCTAGGAATCTTCCATTTTTTTCGGTGCAAGAACGCAAACAGATACCTAACCTTTTAGTCTTTTCAGCTGGGTTGGAGAACGCATAATTCTCCCAGGAGACGCGTCGCCAGTCCCTAAATGGGAAGTGCTCCGTACGGGGTCATTCGCTTCCACTCGTCCAGCTATCCCCTTGTCTGACCGCTACCTGACCAAATTTTTTTATCTAGCAAGCATTGCATTTCATTGGAAAGGGTCACCATTTTCTTTCTCGTCGACTGAAGGTCAATTAAACGTGGAACAGTTTGACAAGGAGGAGATAACCTTGAACACATGCCAAGCGGACAATTCTCGACGCAGCTGGCAGCAAGCCAACAGCTGTAAGAATATGGACCACCCGCTTGCAACTTGAACCCTCCCTTTTGCCTTTCTCTAATCACATCGTGACACTTTGTGAGGGATAGAATTCACCTCGAATGACTAATCATTGGCGCATTACCTCATTACCCTATTTACCCTTCCACATCTCCTATACACTTTTCCAAAAAGAGCTTGTCTCGCTGTAAAAAGGCTGTGCACCAGGTCTTATACCATTGTCTTTGTGTACTGGTCAGACATTCTTCTACACAACATAGAACAAAAGGCGTCATAAGTGTGGCTAACATGCATAGCGAGGGCGGGCCACCAATTCGTTTTTTTCTGCTCATCTCTGGGTGGCTCATAATGCGCTTCTCGCAACAGCGTTGACTGGCCAGACGGCTTCATTTTGTTTGCTAGCATCTCTCGCGCAGTCTTCTCCCTTGACGTCATTTCCCGTAGGATGTTTTAGGACAAGGGTCAACATGCGAAAAAAAAAGAGCTGAGAGTGGCTATCACATCCCCCGCTTTCTCCCTTTTAAAGGTCTCATTTAAAATTCATTGTTTTTATTTCTGTCCTCTCTAAAACAAAC
Source organism: Oscheius sp. DF5033 (assembly GCA_964036215.1). Lineage (NCBI taxonomy): Eukaryota > Metazoa > Nematoda > Chromadorea > Rhabditida > Rhabditidae > Oscheius > Oscheius sp. DF5033. The sequence continues at coordinate 7,417,580 of OZ038413.1, forward strand.
TTGAGCTTACTTTTTGTTGGTTTTGGCTTTAGAGAGGGAGAGAAAACGGCTCAAATGTTTGTTGCGGAGTTCGGCGACAGTATTCGGCGTCCAGCTGTGATCGCATTAGCTCTGCCGAAGAGATTCCGTTCGCCGATTTCCATCAATCGGAAGTCTCTCTTTTTTCCCCCTTTTCAGATGTTTTTCATCTGCGTCAAGGGGGCAATGTCTAGCTTTTTTTTCGGGTCCTCTTCTCCCTGTCACAGGTCATTTGTTCCCTACGCCCGCCAGTATCTATTTTTGCCCTTTTCTTCCTTGTAGCTTTTGCCATATTTCAAACTGTTTCATCCCGCGCCATTACAAGCCACGTGGAAAGTTATGAAACCCAGACGACAGCCGTAATTTTATGACGTTTCTATAGCTATAAATCTTCTGTGCCGATCAGTACCAGAGAGAATGGTCCCATATGAAAGCTTGATCTTTTAGCGTCTAGACTTGGACGCGATCCAAGAGAACTTTTCATCTGTTCTTTGTTATCAAACATCCTTTTTAGATCCCCTCCTACATCCTGCCGGCCGTCTCATCTTTCAATCTGTACAGAGATAGTGAGTTAGATTTTATTGGAAAAGAGAAAGGGATTAGTTGAAAGGGACCCACAAAGCACTTAGTCTAGACCACATTTTTGAAGATTAATGTGCTGTGGACATTGACATTTTCAATGCTAAATCACCTATTCTGCACAGCTGTTCCTGCGGAACATATTCCACATAGGATGAGAGACTCTCTCCATCTCCCTGTCCTCTCTTTTGCCGTTCAGCCGCAACGCCAACAAATTGCTTCGTTATATTCTATGGTCCTCGGAGTTATTTTGGACGAGGGCTCAAGGTTATCCAGAGACACCTGCTCCTTTCATCTTCCAGTGAGAGAAAGAGAGGTTCAGATCCCGTTTTCTCTAAAGCGGAACACCTTTGTTTTGAATGATTTGCGATCCCCGTTTGACAAGGTCGCCCGGCGGGGTCTACTTCAGTTTTTTTCTCTGTACGGAGTTGCACTTCGATCCGCTTTTCTCCTTAAAGGAAGAGATCATTTACGCGTTCGTCGATTTTATTGCAGCAATGGCCCATCACAGCGAATTGTTTCCGTCCGTTGGCGCTTCTGTTCCTTCTCATGTTGCGATCCATCGTTTACAACCATCGACATCCCATCGGTCTTCTTCGCCTCCTTTACTTGGCGTTTTTGAAATCCCTACAGTAAAACCGCCGAAAAAGGGCAACCGCCTGGGGTTTGCCGGTTCCCACGGCTGTGTGACTGTCGAGTTCAACCTGAAAAAAGGCCGGCTCAGGTGTCGGCCCCATTTATGTCCACCTTCTCCGAAAAATGCCCTTTCTTTCCCAGCATGACGAATTTTCTTCGTCTGGGTCGGGTCGAGGGTGAGAAAGGATGTGTCCTGAAGTTCATCCACATGGTAAACAATATACCGTACATTGTTCAGAATTTGCAAATAATTTTAGCATAAGCGCGTTATGCAACTGCAACAACAATTGTACTCTTTGGCCTCAAGGATTATTCCAAAACTATTTCGTCCCCCATTTTTTCAAAAGTGACGAGAATTTCACAATAAAAGTCACCAGACGCCAGGCTCCAGGTGATCGAAGAACTTGCGCCAAGCTCAAGTTTTGATAAGGGTTTTCGATGTCATCCTTTTCCGCCAGCAGCCCTATTTTCAAACGCCCCCTTGCAAACCACACCGTTCGCGAACATATGCACTAAGCAGGTGTTCAACCAGTAGATCCAAATCCCCTTGTGCTGTACCGATCCCCCATCCCTCGTCGAGAGTCCCGTGTCCAAATTGGGAAAGTGTATACAGTTGATTAATCAGCCCAGACAACGCGAGGTGTGCTACCTCATGGGTTATGATGATTTGTCAGAATTTATTTAAAAAGGGGGCAACTGTTTACGACTGTGACACCCACTCATAGCCTGTGATTCAGAAATTAGTAGGCATTCTCCCAACGTTTATGTCTCTCTGTGTCTGAGAAAAAAATAGAGTGTGGATGAGCTCTTGATCCAGTGCCAAGGTGCACTCATGTTTGGTTCATTCCGCTTTTTTCTGTAGCTGTCGAAATATCACGAGTTTAGCTGTTTACCATGATCTTCTCCCTCTCGAAAAATGCGAGCAGTATACAACAATCAAAGTACACTGGCGATTTGCCAAATATCCGATCGCAAACCATTGGATGTGTGTTAATCGAAGGATTACTGGCAGGTAATTCCGGTAGCGCGTATTTACTTTTTGAGAGGCGAACAATCCCCGATTAAAATGAAAGAGAACTAACTGTAGCGATCGCTACAACCCGTCTAGCTAGTTGAGGAACTTCTAGTGCGCTTTCACCCCTCATGCATTTTCTATGTTTTCTGGGGGTGTTTGGTAATTTTCACCCACATCCCTTCTCTCCCTTTAAATAACTGCATAACAATCACGCATCTACTTGTGCGGCTCTCTTTCTGTGCCTTTTCTGCTATTGAATACATGCCCAGACTGGGCACAGTCCTGAATCACCGTATTCAACTTCTGTCCTTTTGATTGCTGCAAAAAAAAATTAGATCCTGTAACGGCTGTCTGGCCTTCAAAATATCGTATTATCAGTAAAGCCCGCGAAAGAGATTTTGCAAGAGAGTCAGGTTTTTAGCAATTCGGACACTTGGGAACTCTAAACCGCCAGAAAATACGCCCCACTCGTCATCTCTGTTGACACCTGACTTTGACCCCTAACTGCGCTTCTTTCATCTGTTTTCTAGTCATTTCTACATAATTCCTTGGTGTTCTGCCAATTTGCCATTGACCCCTAGACTCATTGAGATTAGGCAAATGCAAGTGGTGAGTGGCAAACTTGCATAGGGACACCGGCAGTGGCCGTTTAATCCACCCCACAGGTCACATTACCATTGACCCCAAGTGGATGCCGCCACTTCTCCTAGCCATAGTCCACTGCCCTCTATACTTGTTCAAAATTTGGTAGGACACATCATCGCAAATGCCTTTATTCGTCATATTCGGTTGATTTTTTCATCCCTATGACCGCTTCTTTTCAAGTTGCGCAAAAGTGTCTTTTGTTACGGGCCGACAGAAGGCACCCTGATGCCACATAGCAAAAGTCCATCACCACCCGCACACGTGAGCTTTTCGCGTTCGCACCTTTCCGTTGTAGTTCGGCCGAGGGTAAAGAAACAAAGATTTGCTGTCAGCTGGCACTTATCCGCTCTCCTTCACTTTAAAGTGCAAGAGAGATTTCTTGAACGGCGGGCTCGTTCGGATCGTGTCCAATGTGGCGAGGCAGGCGGCTAACCCGCTCACCGGCAGCCAATACGTCGTAAGAGAAGGGCACAAATCGTTTCCGGCAAATGACACACTTCTTTTTTTTTGTGTCTGGTTACATTTATCATTGTTTCCCTCGCTCACCCCTGAGAACACTTTCTCCCGCCGGTGTTCGACTCTTTATTCAATCCTCTTTCCTTTCTTCGTGTCCTCTGCTCAACCGGTTACCTGTTGCATTTTTTCCACCTCAAAGGTATCCGGCAGAGGTCAAATGGTTTACGCCAAGCCATGTCATTGGTTAGAGTTTGCTCTTCTCAACGGACCTCCTGCAGTTTTATGTGTCTTTGGAATGTCCGATGCCGTTAGCCACATGTCTTTTGGGTGGCCTGGAAGTCCCTAAATGTGATCGGGGGGTTAGTTAGAATACTCTACGTTGGCTTTTTTACGACTGGCCATATCTTTTTGCAAAAGGAGTAAGCAACCAGAAAATTCCCCAGGGTGAAATCTTAAACAGTTCATATTTGCATTTGAACAGTCTCCGTTAGACTGGCCGTTTGGTCCTTTCCGCCTCATTAACTGGACAATACAGCCGCCGTACTTTCCTGTGGTGTATGTGGGGGTGGAATAATGAGCACGGCACTCTTTGCAATAATACCATCGTTTCAATGTAAAAAATGGCCGGGCCGGATTTTCATTCTAACGACGGCTATATATTTCCCAGACTCCAGCAAAATAAAAAGGCGGGTCTACAGAATTTTTGTGGAGAGTGGATGTTTTTATTAAGTGGGCGGGATCAAGAGCAGTCTGTATATGTCCTAGTGAGAAATTGTCGACGCGCTACAAACAACATGGCTCCACCACGGAGATTTCGGCACTCCGACATTCACCGAAATCCCTCGTTTCTGGATGGCCCTTTGCTTGATGATTTCATTAACATTCGTCAATATGCCGGTAAGATTTTACTTTGGGGATACTGTAACAAAGTGCAAGTTAGAATTTAAATTTCCACGAGCGGATTACCTTTTTAAGACAGTTCTGACACGCGATCCTCCCCAGATGGTTGGGGATTATCTTTGATGGGAAAGACACGAAATGTCTGGTCCCTTGTCTTCATTTATATGCCTTGTCTGTATATCTGGGGACTATCCTGCGTTTGCATCCAATTGGTCAGCAGAATCATAGACCAAAGATAGCATAGATGCATATTTAGGCGTGCCGCGGAACCATGGGACTATTTACTCCAGTTTTATATCCTCCCTCATGCCGGGATCCTAAAAGGATCAAAAAGTGTGAAATAGTGGATCAGATATTGCGAATACTTGTATATCCAGCTGGTCTCCTAGTTGGCCTCCTTGCCCTCTTCCCTCCGTTTTGTCTCACCTTCCAGACAGCAGATTGTCACGTGTCTTACAGTAATCCACTATATAGCGAACATTATAGGTCTAGCGAAGTTTTTTCCTCACAGTTAATCATACTTTTTATCGACATAAGCGCTAATAATTCATGGGAAAGGCCATCGCTTCGCTATGCGAAGTTAGCGCAATTCATAAATCCCAGGTCTAGACAGACGACGATGCATCGTAAATGTCGCTTTTCTTCTTTCCAAAACGTCTGGTGTCGTGTTTCATTGCGCATATTGAGCGCTGTCTTTGTGTGGAGTAGAAGCCTGTCGCCGCTTGATCAACGGCCCAGACACATAGAGACACGTTGATCATCTGAATTGTGAGAAGTGATCGATAGGCGTAGATAGTTCATTACAATTGAAAACTATCGTGACCTAAACCCAGATAGCGGGCCGGAAGAGAACCAGTTCTTCTTTAAATTTTAAACTTCTTCGACCCGAAACCATTCCCGTTAGCTGACCATAAGCGGCAGGGGTCTGTCTAAAAGTTATAGGACACAATTGTTTAGTCTACAACGATGAATAGCTGCGCATCCGGGGGGATGAATAGTTTCCGACGTCGCCTATAGTCGCGTCCCTATATTTTCATGGCTTAGGCAATTGTTTTTTATGATTCCAGGCTTTCTTCGGTTATCGGGATAGGCTACGGCGCCAGCTTATCTTAGAACAGCTACCGCCCCGGGGTAACGTGTTTCTTTTTTGTGCAAAAGTACAAACAGTTGAGAGATTAAAAGACAACGAGACGGTTTCTGTCAAAACGCGTTAGAAGAACACCTTTCAATAGCTATTTTTTGCACTTCCGAAAAAAGGCCTGTAGCCCACCGACATGACATTCCATCTAATTTGATAATGTTCGCTGCCTTTTTTCCTATTAATTCGGTCTGATTCTTGTGAAATCTCGGGTAATTCGAAGGTGATATAAATCATAGGAACCCCTTACCAAAAGGGCAAAGCTCTTCCGATTCTAGACCACCTCCAGCATTATCACGCCCAGCCCCCGAAATGTTGCTTTCTAGACACACTAAAGGGATTAATTAGCCGTTATCTGATATGGGTACTGTCGCGTGTTGCGGTGTCTGCTCATTGTCCTCCTGTCTCGAAACATTTGACAGTTTTTAATCAACTGTCTACAAAAACACAACTGATAAGAATGTATCTTTTTATCCCCAGCCCAAAATGTTTTTTTTTTGCAACAAAAAAAAGAGAAACTCTCCTCAGCAAGCCAGCTGGGCGTGCGATTTTGCCGAGAGTTGCACTTTTTGGTAAACATGCCGTTCCCCTTGTGCCCACCGTTTTCACCTGTTGAAGTTTTTTTGCAGAAGTTCTTTTTTCATTCTATTTGTTTCTTTCAATCTTTCACTCTCTCGTTTGCTGAAAAGACGCGCCAACTACTGTGACATCTATTCTTGGTGACGATTGAAGATTGACAAGGGAGTTTTGAAGTGACCAGAGTTGCAAATACGAATGCCCCCACTGGCAGCGAACAGCCGTACGTCTGTCCTTCTAAACCACCTGTTTGACCCGAGAACAGCCCTCCCTCGGCGACCAGTGGCTTCACCGCCCGCACTTCTCACCTGCTAATTTTTAAAATCTCAGTGACTAATGGTCTACTGTTTTTCATCTATAAAAATGTTGCCTTAAGGCTTATCTACTGCCCATGTGTACTACATTTTCGACCTCTTAATCTTATCGCTGTTATCATTCCTCGCTATGCTGCATTTCCCTTTGGGGTCCTCTCATTATATAAAAGTTTATGAGTAAATCTTTTGCAAGCGATTTTTGGAACGGGAAAGGTTAACCAAATAGAAGGGGGGTCTCTCTTGGAGAATATTGCCGATTTGGGTAAACTTCATCAAATATGAGTTTTTGACCGAAGTACAGCCTCTTTTCCTCTTTCGATTCCCTCGGATCATATTGTCAGATTGTTTCCCTCGCCTATCGGCTCTTCTTATTTTTAAAAGTCAGCAGATATTTTGAATAAAAAACCACAAACATTGAGGCTACATGCCCCATAGATCAGCTGTTCCCGTCTCAGCTGTCTGAACTGATCGGTAGTTCCCTGTCTCGTGACTTTTTCTGCGACTATTTGATTTCTAGTGTCGTAATGTTGGAGCCGAGAGTCTAGGAGAAAAGACAGCCAAAAAATTATTTTTTTCAGCTTAGTGGCAAAGAAGTTGCAGAGTAAATAGAATAACATAAGCACTAGTCAGCTTTTTTTGTCTACCAGCTTTAGCCACAATAAGGCCGAAAACTTCCCCATTGCCCTCATTAGGAGAAGCGGAACATCCCGGCTAAATGTTGCCAGTCTGAGTGTTCAGCTGGCCGTGGGGTGCCTCTGTCTGCCTCAATCCTTCTCCTATCGGGCCGTCCTCTCACTGTCGCTCCGGTATTTGCACTTTTGTGGTGAGGGGACCGTTTATTATATGTGATTGGCTCCTAGTTCGCAACATTGGCTGTCGTCTGCATGGCACTACAGTCTTGCAAAAAATGAAGAGTCAACCCCGCCGAATTGCAAAAGAATTGTCCCCCCGATCGGAGGGACCGTAAACTATAGAAAAAAAAGCGGTGTACAAAGTTAGGACAACAAAATTCCACACGGGTGTTCGATTTTTCGGATGGCACAAAGACAAAGAGAAAGGGCATTGCGTCTAAAAACTCTCTGACCTGGCTCAAGTAATCCTCATGGGCGGGCTCTTTTTACAAGTTATGTTTACCAAGGGGCTACAGGATAAGCTAGTGTGTATTATATTATTTGCACGGCGTTTAGGTAATATTCATGTCATCGGCACTTTTGACTACCAGAGCGCAAATATTAAGAGAATTCCGGCTGTGACAATATTTTCAAGCTTCTAGGAACAAAGCACATGGGTTCTTTGATATTTTTCCCCATGTGTTCGGTCTCGACCACCGGATTCATGCCGGCTTACAGTATGATTAGTTACTCCTGAAGTCATTTGCCATCAACCTTGTCTTTTTTTTCAAGGTCGGACCGTCTAGAAAAACATTACCACCAGTCAAGAAACATTCCCCGTTTTTCCCAATAGTTGATACGGTAACAGCTGGCACTAAATCTTTCCAAGTTTTTTTTGTGATTGAACCTTATCTGGTAATCTTGTAACCACTGGCTGAGCGGGCAGGTTGAACCAGCAGATTAGGAACGTCCGTCCAGTGGCGCATACTTGAGTCGCCGGAGAGCAAACAGGGGCGAGAACCGTTCATCAGCAGCCCATCAGCACTTGACTCCGCTGAGTGGAGTCTGTACGTAGAACAATCTGTTAATTTTTCTCCCTGTGGTCACTTTGTCTTGCGCGCTATCTCGTCATGAAGTTCAACAATTTTAAGGTCTAGACAATTTGTTACTATGATCTACGATAAAATTGATGATCTCTTAACGAGTTAGTATCACTGACATGCTGCGCATATATTTGCCCCGCCCACTGCACTTTTATCGCTTTCCAACACACTCTCCTGCCACCAAAGGGGGTGGAGTCTGTCTGGAGCTGCACTGTCCACTGCGCCCATGTTGCCAATGTGTGTGGACTGTTTGCCTATTCCTAATTGGTCATTCTGTTCTAAAAATAAGAATATTTTTTTTGAAAATCCCCCTGTCGGGCAAGTAACAGAAGCAATTATGCTCAATCATTAGACGAATTACCATCAAGATTTTGGACTGTGATAACCGCCGGGTAACCTTTTTTAGCAAAACGGTCGAAAGTGATTGACTGGCTGCCCACCACCTTTGATTCAAAAGTAATGAAATCAGATCATCACGAGAATGGGAAGTTTTTGGCTGCATTCTTTTCTGGTGCCGTGATAACCACATTACTTTTCATAAAAACGACACAGGACACATAGATCTTCTTCCCATGAAATCTGTCTTGCATGAAATCTTTCAAGGACTTTCTCTCTCTCTCCCCTACTTTTTCATTGACACTTCATTCCCAATAAAGAAAAAGTAGCGCTTTATCCGCCCAGTAGCCTTCAGGGTCATTTTTGTTATTTTGCTTCTTCCGGCCAGAACCAAGGTTGATGGGGACCAATTTGCACCTTTTTTATCTGTATGCGCGACCCATAACTTCAGAGGTGCCGACGGGGTGCATTATCTACTAGTGGGATCGGCCTGAGGAGGGCTAACCTCAGGCTCCCTCTACTGTGTGTTCTCTTCCCTATCTTTCCATTCCATTGACATTATCTTGACAGCAGCTAGGTACAATAGTTATCATTCGACAGTCTAATGGTCATAGCAGCACCTTTTACGGCTGCCCCTCACTATGTTGCTCTTTTCCTTGTTATCTATCTCTCGATTAAGTTTTGTTCCATTTTCAGATGATATGATCCGGACACGACAAAACACCGGTATGTCTAATCCTGGCTCAAGGCATGGACCCAATGATGCTATGCAAATTATTGTGAGTACCTTCCTTTTTAATTAAAAATGCTCATATTCAGAATTACTTAACTACTATGAATTCTTATCCTCAGAATGCTTTTCCTCCAGCACGTAAACAGAATTCTATCATGGCTACGTCCTATAACTTCTGTCCTGGAATGAAGGGTGAGTGAATGGGTCAAAATACGGCAAACGGCGTCTAAATGTTTCTTTTGGTTAGTAGCCATCCGGCGACTATCTTATCATCCCCCCTGTCTGTGGTACCACGGAAGCTGCGGTCCCCTCGGCTGTATAGAACGCAACATTTGGCTGCGATATCTTATCTCGTTTTCTTCTCAAATGTTTCCATTTTGAATTGCTCTCGGGTGACACAGGAAAAAGGGAAGAAGAGTTCTCTACTCTCCTCGTGGTGTGATGTATAGTGGTGTTCCATTGGCAGCTGCTGTTCAATTCGTAGAGTAGACCGCCTGTTAGGGGAAGAAAAGAACACCAGACCAGTCACAAGAAATAGCTCATCTTTTTCTATCGTCTGCTGCTCTCATTCTTCCGGGGGAGCTCTGTCTCTCTATTACAATTTGGGGAGATCAGTTGGCAGCCAATATCCAGCTCATAGTTCGGGGAGATCCGCCTGGCATGACCGTAGGACACAGCCCATCATGAGAGGGTCATCTCCCGCGCAACATATATCCGCACGTAATTAATTACCGTCTGTATGGATGACAAGCGGGATCAACTGATTCAACTCGGGCCTCTCTAATCAACACATGCTGTTAGACAAATTGTCTTGAACTCTTGTTCGATGTTGTAAACGATTAGAGTGGCGTTCTGGTGTTCGTAACAATGTCATACTTCCCAAATACTTCATTTGAAAATCCGATTGAAGGGCGACTGTCAACTGGAAAAATTGAATACAGTGACAGAAATCACGTACAGAAAAGTCCAACATAGGAAGTGCATTTATGGAAATTGTTTGAATTTTTCCATATTTCTCGATAAAAATATCGATTCTTGCGAAATAATCTGTGGTAACTGTTAGGGGTACTCTACGCTCTTAACCTGTCCTTTCTGTTCCGCCAATTTAAAGGGATTGTCCTTTACTGTTTGGTGTATCAACACGGAAACTAGAAGCTTTCCCAAGAAACTTGCCCCCTTTCTGACCGCCAGCCAGACCTGGTGCTCTTTGATTTCATAATCCTACAGCTCGGGGGGTTTCCCCCGCGCGGCTGTTGCTTTTTGGCCAAAGGTGTGAAGTTGTCTTTGACTGGAAGAGATGTCTAGCTCGATAGCTATCGTAGATGTCTATCGTTTAAGGGTTTCTATAGGCACGACACGCAGCCGTAGACAGTCATCCATCATCTCAGCATGGGAATGTAGTTCCGATTTGCATATCATTCCCAATCACACAGACCCTACTGTGCTGGGGCCACCGTCAGCGGTTGGTCGTAAAACTGCGCGACGGGTTATCGCTGTCAGTGGTACTCGTCGCTGTCGTTGTTGTTCACATGCAAATGAGCGTAAACATCTGTATGGGTGGCCTCATCGTCCTTCGTCTAGACTTTCCTCCTCTCCCTTCTCTTTTTCCGCCAAGAGAAAGAAAAATAGACACAATCAGCCCTCCTCGTTCCCTGTGCACACGGGCACATCAGTTTTTTCCTTCCCGCTCTCTTCATTTTTTTCCGCCGTCGGACGTGGGCATGATGTGCCCCCTCGGGGCGGCTGTGTTTGCCTTCGGCGGGAGAAAGTGCAACCGCGGGCTAAAAAAATGAGAGGCAATGTTGCGATGTCTGCGATTGATGCATCGATTGAACGAACGGGGGAATGAGGAACCCTAGACAGAAAGGAGACGGGTAGAGAAAAGGAGCTGAAATTGTATCCGGTGGCAATTGACATCAATCATAATGACCGCCTTCTGTAAACTAAGTTGACCTCATTAGCCGTTAGCCGCTCCCGATAAATTACACCTGCTTACTGAAGTGTACATAGTCGACAGATAAAAACGAGAGTCGTTGACTGTAAGCAAATGATTTCAGATGTTCCGCAATGGTTGAAGTCTCTTCGTCTTCACAAATATACTGAGATCTTTATGGGACTCAGTTATGAAGAAATGTTGAAGTTGAACGAGCAGAAGCTGGAAGAACTCGGGGTACTGTAGCCTCTGGATTTGGATAACTTTCCAATTTTAGGTGACAACAGGAGCTCGAGGAAAAATTCTACAGTCCATCAGCAAATTGCGCAGGCGTCCTCACATTATTAGAGAGATGATTACCCAGCTGGACGCTTCAAAGGATCCTGATTGCCGTTGTCCGATTCTACACCTGCGACAGTTCCTCTCAACTCCTATCAGAGACTACATCCCAGCATCTGTTGAGCCGAAGGACAAGGTAGAAGGCAATTGCACTTTGGAAGAGATTAATGACAATGTGAGAACACAATGTGGGGTGAAGAAAAACATGATTATCTTTTAGAATCTTCCCGCTCTATTGGTGATGCTATTGCAAAAAGTCCAGGCTTTCTTTATTAACTGCCGCCAAGGTGAAATCAGCGAGGAATACGCTCTGATGCTGTTCAAATCGCACGATCTTATCCTCTCAAACGAGGTATGACTCAACTGATTGGCAGTTAGATACCAGTATATTTTATAGGCGTTTACTGAAAACCAAAAGAGAAGGGTAACTCACATGAAGAAGCAGGCGAAGAAGTATGTCAGTCCTGGACAGCTCACTAAGCCGAAGACACCTACTCCAGGTGCCTCTCCTGCTCCTCCAAACAAATGTGAATTCTGCTGTGCTCGGGATGCTTTGGTTGGTCCTATGCCTCTTCAAGATGTGCTGCCTCCTTCCCCATCTCATCGTGCTAAGGAGAAGAAGAAGGAGACTCCTTCTCAAGCTCAGCAGCAGGCAATTTCTCAACTATCAGCTCCACAACCTTTAATGCAAGCTCAACTTGGACAAGACTATCACAGAAGTTGGTCTCGAGCTGGAGAAGTAGACATCGGAGAGTGGAACCCGGCAATGTTTGCTGCTAGTACATCGGCTTTCAACGCGAGCAACATGGCCCAGTACATGAACACTTACCTCCAGCAGCTGAGCGCCCACCAGCAGGCGGATACGTACAGTCATCTTCTTCACCTTCAAAATGGCAAGGATTCCAACGTGTTTAACCGTCCTGCTGCTCCTCCATCTGCCAACAACGCTGGAAACCAGTGGAATTATGGAAATACTTATGCACAGAAAGTTCAACGTTCAGCGGAGAACACCTTAGCCCAAAATAAATCTACTCGTCAGGCAGCGGATCTTCCCGGAATTTCCTATATCCCACAGTATCGATCATCTCGTCAGTCTGCCCTTACTCCTACGCGCCCTTCGGAACCGGAAAAACCCAAAGCTCCTGAAAATCGCTGGCCGACTTCTCTGTACAATAATGCTGATTTGGAAAGTGTTACTGCCGCTCTTGCTCAATGTTCTATGGTAATATTTTTTTTAAATTGGTATAATTCATTGTTTTGCAGAGTTCTGACATCTGGCGTAATTTACCGTCAGTGTTGAATATTCCAAAGGACACACAAACTGCTACAACTTCTTCAACTTTCTCTGGATATCCGAATTCTGACACTGGGGCCCATTCGTCGTCTTCTGGATATTCCAGCTCTGCCAGTGACAGAGGATCCGGCGCTGGTTCGCCCCGTGCTCCCACTGATGTCTCTGACCCGAATGAGATTCGTGAATGGAATACTTGGGATCCTTCGATGAACATACTGATGGCTCAGAGCTGGTGTCATAGCCGTTGTTAATTCTTTCTCCCATCCGAATCCAGCACAAACTTGTACTTATTCTGTTATTCTACTCTCCACCAGCTTTTATTCCCCTTTTTTAACGTGAGAGACCGGTTGTTTTTGTTTCTAAACAGGGTTCTTTATACCCTATATAACATTTGATCATGTTATAATCATGTTTACATATTTAACCTCCCCTACTCTTTTTTTTCTGTTACTGGAGAACCTAAGCCGCGTGGATTGTTTAGGCTTTATGTCATGACATTTTCTTGTGCATCCTTAATTTTTGCAATTTGTCACACAAAACACGGTTTACTTGTAACCAACAATTAGTTCAAAAACTAACCCCCACCATGTAGAATATGTGTATTTTGAAAAATTATCTGTACTGAATTACGAAAAAATCGTCGAGTTATCCTCACGTAGCCACCTTTTGAACTCCCACTTCCCTCTCATGCACCCCAAGTCTTTGCCATTTTTATCCACTATTTTTTTGTGGTTTTTTCTTCTTCCTCTTCTGTTATCCACACACACTCCCATCCCTCTTCGTCTTTGATTTTAGATATCCCACATATCTTACTCATTTTTGTAGTTCCCTGATCGCACTTTTCATTAGTCTCTCTAAATGCTCATATTGAGCTATTTCTTCCTCTCCTTCTTTTTTTCTTCCTGGGAAAGGGACTACACTTATCCATTATTCAGCAGCTATGTATGTAATCATTTTTTTCTTTGTGAATTTTTAGTGGTCGAAATCTGAGTCCTTGCTCACTGTCATTATAATCCCAGTTTTCTGCCTCCTTTGGGCTCGCTACATGTTTTTTTAATAAAGCTTTTTGTGTAACTGAGACGAGACATATTTGAACAAAGACTGGTCGTCGGAACGGCCAGCTGGAATAAGGATTGTTGAAGAAGTTTGGAGAGAAAAAGTGTCTCATATTATCTCGATAACTGGTTAGCTTTCAGTTGACCGGACAGTCAATCAACAGCTTTGAAAAAGAGGCAATCTGTCTGGCCACACGGGTCAATTCCTGTCTGGCTTCACTTTCAGCCCAGTTTTCCATTAAACCAAAAATCTGTAAATGTCGACAGTCTATCAACCAGAATCGATTCGACATTTTCATTAAGGTTTTTCTCGGGCGTAATCTTCGTCTTGGTCTCCCGGTACAAGTGTGACCTTCCAATACCATGGTCAGCAATGTTAGCCAACTATTCCAATTTCTTGGCCTTATTCTTATCGCCTATAATTTACATCAGCTTACCGTATTGAGGAATGACCACGAGCGGTAGGTCTGCTTTGTCCGATCAGAGATGACGTTGTGGGAGACAGTTGAACCGGTCTTTTTTACACTGTTCCTTCTGGCCACAGCTTATCTAAAAGGCGTGAAACATAAACCTCCTCATTAGAATTACACATTTTATAGATCAGCTGAGAAAGAAAAACCTGATTTAAGTGAACAAAGAATCGCTTGGGTTGGTGGTCCGGGCCAAGAGGTTGATCTTTTTTTAAAGGGCACTAGAGATAAGAATATTTTCAGCCATTGAACACTTACATGAGACATATTGTCGAAGCATTCGAATACCGAGGGTATCAAATAATTACCGGGACACAGCCTCCCAAAACAAAATGGGATGTCATGTGGATACACGACTATTCTTTAACTAATCCTGCGTATAAAAATCATATAGAAAAGGCTGGTTCCGATCCAATAATCAACCATATTCCTGGCTCTGGATACTACACTAGTAAGGTAATCTAAAGCAAAATACTGTAAATTTCTTTAGGTATCCTTAGCTACTAGTAAATGCTTGGGAGTTCCTCAAGCTTTTCAGTTACCTGATCAGAAAGACGAATTTTTAAAGGTTGCCAAAGAGAGCCCGGAGTTCTTATGGGTTATGAAGGATAACGGGCATAGGTATGTCTCCCTTCTACTATAATGTTCCGCAGGAATATAAAAATACTACCAGTGGATCAGTTAGATTTAACCAGGAATGACTCCTTTATTCAAAGATTTGTTGACAACCCTTTGCTGATAGACAACCGGTAAGGGATTTTGTTTATTTCACTCCTTGAAGAAAATTTGACATAGGCGTGTATACGGTAGTTACATCACTTCAACCTTTAAAAGTGTTTTTGTACAACGGTGACGCGTTGTTGAGGTAAGTAAAGTGTACACAACGTAAGGTAGAATTAGGTTTTGTGCGCATGACTATCATCCCTTTGATGCCAACGACGTAGACAAGTATGTGGTAGGGGATGACTACACACCAATATGGGAAATTCCTTCCCTTTCAAAATATTATAATCATTTGAACTTGGGTAGAAGAGCAACCTTAGACGCTTACCTCCGAGAAATGGACAAAGATCCCATGGGAATTTGGATTCAGATTGGTCAGATAATAGCCCAGGTGACTTCCCTCATTTTGGTTCAGAGTCTTCCAGGTGTTCCAAAGTCAACAAGAGAAGATGCTAACTGCTGCGAAGAGTTTCCGCTTCTCGGCACAGATGTTCGAGTTGAGTCGGTTTGATTTTATCGTTGATGACCAGTTGAAGGTCTATTTAATGGAGGTCAGGATCTGATTTCCTTTCGAGAGTCGAGTTTTCTAGGCCAACATGTCTCCGAACCTTTCTTCCGGACATTTTAAACAGAATCAAATACTCTACGAACAAGTTCTACACAGCATTTTTAGTCTTGTAGGAATTTCGAGGACATTTACCAAGTCATCTGAAGAAGAACTACGGTAACTGTTGTCTTTTGGTGTCATGTTGTTTACAATTTCTAGAAGACGACCAGCAGATTCTAATATACTAGCAACGGACAAAGACATATCTGTCTTCTCAGATGTTTGCCTCGATAAGTGCGCTGAATGTGCTGTCGAATTGGTAAAATGTTTTTAAGATCTTTTGATGTTCTTTTTGAAGGAATGTCAACTGTGCAGTCATTGTATGACAGAGAGCACAGCCAAAATGTTACGCACTGCTTACGAAGAGCATATGAATCGACGGCATATGGTCAGGGTGCAATTTGATTATGACAAGATCAAGGTAAACACTTTTCCTTTTTTAAAGAATGCCAATTCAAGCCATTGACCCCAGAAGATCATCTCCTACAGCGATGGTTTCAGCTAAAATGCACAGAGGATTATTCATTTTGTTATTGAAACTCTTCAATGACAATGTAGCGCTTATACCCGACGACAGGTTCAACGTAGAAAAAAAACAGAATTAATTGTGACACAGGCGATAATAACTAGTATCCGCTAATAATACTATCTTAGGGAATGGACAAAAAGGAAAAATATAATATATTATGTAGAGGGATGCCAATTGTTATACCGGGGTTGCGGCGGGGGTTCCTTTGGAGGGTCACGACTTTCAGACAGCGAGACACTTGCCATGGGCGAATTGATGTCATTCCTTCCCGGCATCGGGGTATTTTTACCCGGTCTTGCCCAAGTGCAGATGAATCCTTCCTGACAAGCCGTGATTATGGAGTCATGTCGAAACTCCAATGTTGTCAATCTCTCGTGAGCAATCTTCTTACACATCAGTGGTTCTGATAAAAGTGTACAGTGGAAAAATATTACTACTTACCAATAACGGGTACATCTTCCATTCGGGGGCAAATCCTGGTCCCTAATAATTTGGCCTCGTCGGTTGTTGCTGTGGCAGACATTCCCATAGGAGATTCCAGCCGTCTTCTAGAGATCATTATATTTTTATTAAAGATGTAAAAATGCACCTGTCACTTGTTCCGCCGCCAATTCTTCCAAGCGTGAATCCTCGTCGATGGAATTTCTTCTTCTTTGGCTTGTCATTATTCAACTGCAACGGCGAGACTTCGGATAAAGGATCGAGGCGTGACGTAGATGTCTAAAATTCATGGTTGTTTACTCGAAAGAATACAAAGTCAATTTAGGAACTCGCCTGAATCTCTAGTACACCTGTTGGTGCTAATATAGTTGAATTTCGATGCCGTTGAACATTGTGCGGCTAAATAGGGCAATTTTAAAGAAATTAGAATATGATACCTTGAGCATATCTTCAGTAATATCCCAGAGACATAGCTGCGTGTCATGACCAACGGTTCCGATGCGATAGCAGAGTCCCTATGAATTAATTGTGGGAATTACACGACTCTTTGCTTACATGACAAGCTCCTCCAATAGTTCCAAATGAAGCTACTGAGCATCTGGATACGGAGGACATTGCCTGTGGTTGGCGGCGTAAATGACCTATAAATCTTAAATAATGAGAAAGGATACTGCTTCATACGCATAATGGGAGTGGTCATAGCCGAATCAGAATCACGGTTAAAGGAATTAGACATCCCATCTTCGGAGCACATATCCAAGACAATTCCATTGACTTCACCGACTTCATCCAGTTGACAAGCAAATGGATCAAAAGCCACCTTTAAACAATAAACATTTCTTGCCTAGACTCAAGATTGTTTACCTGCGAAATCCAACTTTTGTGCCCTTGCCCGCGAAGTACAACTCTTTTATCTTGCACGTGATACACCGTCAATAAGTCGTCTTCACCCCCCGTGGCTATTATTTTAGCATCCGGACTCCAGGCAACCGTCAACAATCCACCTACAAAAATATAATTTCAATAAAGGCATTTCTGACCGAAATATGACTTCATATAGCATAATAACTCCATCTCGTGATAATTAAATATGCGTAGATACCCATCATGGCTAACTGTGGCCAGCATTTTTGCATCCGGCCCAGAAAATGCAAACTGGTTAATGGGACCGGTACCAATAGACCAGCGATATACCGGATTACGTGTAGTTTTTGATTTACATGTATATATTGTGTAGCGATCGCCCTTAATTATATTTTAAACGAGAGAGAAAATCCCTTACCTGTTTAAATATTTGGTATGAAGGAACATTTTGTTGACATTGAAGCTCTTCGTTGTACAAGTACATATTACCACTAGCATATGATACTATAAAATGTTGAGATTGGCCTATAAAGGAGCTATTTAAAGACAGAAGGAAATAACACCTGGAACCCATTTAAGGCAAGTAACTGAAGTTTTATCAACAAATCTCTCCTCATTGTACAATCGACTCGACGGATAATCTTTACGACAAGGATCAATCAATTGTATCTGACCGGCGGAGAAACCAATAATCAGGCTGAAGTCTCGTCAATTATGAAATAAATGCGTCATACCTGCAGCTACCCTTGGTAGCTGTCTGCTGGTTGAAATTATGGCAAGTAGGGAAAGTTCCCTTATAGACTCTCTTATCAATAGGACGGTTTAAGTCCACAGTTGTCTGTGTGCCCCTAAAACAGCTGAGTATAGAGAAAAAAAGATTGAACTTACTTGTAGGGATAGACATATAATTCCCTGCCGATATTGAAGCAAATCCTTTCTGGACAATCCTCCGCATCCGAAGTAGAAGGTGTCGGATCAGAAAGAGTATCCGTCGTTGGGGAATACGTTGGAGTATTTTCATTCTTGACGGTTTTAATAGGAGAGCCAGGTATTGTTAAAAATGATACACGAACAGACGCGCCAGAACAGCTGGGAATACCAGCTTGGGCTGTTTGAAACTTCTTTAAATAATCAATATACCGCTGGTAAAAATCCATAACTTACAGGAACACGGCTAGGACGCGAAAACTCGGCCTGTGTCATGATTCGATAAGTTCCTTCGCGCGTCGTAAAATGTGTTTTAATCTCTTCTTTAGTTTGGATATTATTATACTGAGAGACTGTAATAAATAAAGTAAATAAAAATACATTTAAATGAGTACCGTCGTTGAGTGGAGTCGGTTGGAGACCACTGGAATTAGAATGCGACGACGTTGGTGCCCCAAGTATATGGTTGTGTATCATTTTTCCTATAAACATTTACCCTTAGACGAATAGGAAAAGCAGAGACTCACATGTAATTGAACTTTGTAGTCGTCATTCCGCATTCTACTCAACACTGTCCATCAGAATAGAAGTTTATTCTGAAAGAAATGAGATTGAGGAGGCGGAATGAGAAATGCAAAAAAGGCAATATGACGAGATCCCTTGGAAGAGATGAAAGCAATTTCCAGGAATGATTAGAAACCCCTTGAACTGAAATTTTTCTCCGGTGAAAAGTGACTGTCATCATAGTTAGAAATTTATATTAAAGAAGCCTTTGAAGCAGAATGTGAATCGTTTCCGCGCCCGGCGAATGACTGCGTCGCGACCGCTTTCCACTGGGCACGTTTACTGCCCGCTGTCCATCAACCGAATTGCTTGCAAGTAGCCAATGTCATAAACTTTTTCCAGTCTTTTATGGTTTCTCATCTTAATTAAAGAAACCACAATTAATTGAAATTTTATTTACATTAATCCAGAATGTACAACAAAATACCCGTCAATTATGGCGAAGAATATTGAGGCTTTTTTGATGATTTAAAACCGGTCTATTTTGTAATTTGTAAAACTTTTGATGGATATTCTATGGGGTTTGATGGATGGTTTGAGAGAATCACAAGAAGATGCAGGAGACGGTGAAATCTTCTTGGAACGGCATAAGCTGAGGGAGATTTTATCCATTAGAGATAAGAAGACGGGTAAGATGATTAGGCCGTGGATAAGTCCGAAGATTATCACCAATGCTACAGCCTTTAAGAAGACCATTCCCAAGTACGAGGGTCTATAAAAGTGATTTAAATGGAGAGAGATATTACTTACTTGATGAGAATAGGGAGCATCGCGTACAATGTGCTCAATCCTCCTTGTACCGTGGACCAGCCAATATTCATAAAGGCGTCTTCCAGTCGTTCGCGAGCAGTCTAAAGAATTTCTTGGACAGTTAATGGGTACTCTTACCGGCGCATTAACAGTGTAATAATGATAACTGATATGAGCAGCAATATCAACAGAAAATCCAATACTCATGAGAAGAGCAGCCATCGAGACAGGATCTATTCCAACTCCCCATTGAGCCAAGAATCCAAATACTCCTAAGTTCACAGAGAGAAGGGCAAATGTCGCGGCGATAATGGAATCAGTGTCCGGAACAAGGAAGACAAAAGAAATTGCCATACAAACAACTTCTGACAGCAATGTTTCCCAAACGATTTCGGGTAGAGCGGCAGTCTAGGGTTTTTATTGCCCAACGCATGAAGTTATTCTACCTGATCGGCAAAGTTACTCCTTTCCGTGTAAGCATAGGCCTTCAGCTCAGGATGATGTTTGTTAATGCTACGCCATTCTTCAACCAATGGGTACATGTCATTATATCTAAGCAAGTATTCCAGTCCAATGTTTTTGTTTACCTCACAAGGGTCGTAAATCCCGTGGTAAACAACATGGATTCAATACATGCGGGCTCATTTAGCCTACAAGCGGTTTCATTCATCCGGATCGTTGGTTTCCAATATACATCATCTTCGATGAAATGTGGGACTGAGATGTATTGGAACTCTACTGGCTGTAATTAAAAATTCATAATTTTTCGGGTGTTTATTCCCTACCTCATCTTCTTCTCCGTGGTAAAACTGGAGGAAATCCATGTAAGCCCTAACGAAATAGAAAGTGGATTCTGTTCCATAAGCATAGGAAGCCGTTTCGTAGTCATGTACCAAGGCGTCAAGTTCAGCTCGTCGGCTGTCATTTCTCAAATCCCCTGGTTCTGTGACAACTACCGCCACTGTCTGCGCAGCCTATAACCACATCATAAACCTAGTTCTAGCTTAGACCTGCCTTTATAACCCGGTCGTATTCATTCTTGAATTGGGCAATTCTGGCCTCCGGAGCCATTTTTTGGATCGAAAGATCCACCTTGACATTCAAGATGCCATAGATTGAGAAATACCAGTAACCCAACAAAACAACTATGGTAATGACAGCAGTCAAAGGGTGAGTAACCACAACGGCTAACTTCTTCCAAAACACATTGTGAAACCGGCTCATCGGTTTAATTATTTTGATTTCTTCGGGGAGACAGTGTTTGCTGAAGGGGAAATATCATCAAAAATCGAAATTCGAACCTCTGGTCATCGATCTTCTTATATTCTCTGGGCGCTGTAAGGGCGATGATAGCTGGGAAGAGGATCAGTTGGTACAGGAAGCAGACAACACTGGCTACTGTGGAATAGATGGCAAAGGTTGCCAGGACAGGAGTTGTGGAAAGGACACCATTTCCGAAAGAAATTATATTGGTGATAGACGTCACTGTCATAGAACAGCCAGATTCTTTGACCATTTCTGCTACTCTTTCAGGAATATCCAGTTGTTTATCAGAGCGATGCCAGGCAGAGAGCATAATGAAGACATCATCGATTCCTGCAGATTCATGTTAAACTTCGAAATTATCTCTTACCAATAGCCAGAAGGAGAAAGAGTGAACTGACAACAATACTTTGGAACGCCAGTCCAGTAGCTGATACCATACCGACTGTTGTTAATCCAGCGAGAACAGGAATTCCAGCTCCTAACAATGCCTCCAAAGGTTTCGACTCTCTATAGGGCGGTTAATTTAATACAAAGCTATCACCTTCTTTTGTAGCGGAAAGAGCAGGTCACTAGAAAGAATGACAAGCACAGGAGAGCAATGGATAGCAGGGGAGCAGTCTTGGTTCCCATTGCCTTGACTTCTTTGGCCACCAGATTGTCAGAAGCTGCTCCACCTTGCAGGAGCGGATACTTGTTTGAATCGTACAGGAGATGGACCAACTAAATCCCAGGTTAATATTTTAATGACAGGCTATACCTTGTCTTCCCATTTAAGCATAGGTTTCAGGCTGTGGTGAACCATGTAGTACCGAAGGATAACCGTTTTAAACGCCAAAATTTCGGAAGAGTTACGATCTACGGTAACATCGTAGACATTATTAGCTATGAAGATGGATTTTCCCAATATATGAAGGCTAGGATATGTTAGCTAAAGCGCTTATTAGGGATTACAGTAACCTCAGCTTACTTTAAATTCAGCCATTTCCGTCATATTATTCAATTTTATGAATGCATAAAAGGCATCGTTCTTCTCACAATATGGATGGCACATATTTTTGTAGTTCAACATGTGACCATCGTCATCAGGCACTGTGATTTCATTCGCTATCTGAACTTCTTGTAATTAATTTCAGGACACGGTAAACAACAACCTCTACTGTCAAATCCCACAGTTGTTCTTTGTATTCTGGTCTTAGAAGGGATCCATTGTCTGATGCTTTGATCATGACTTCAATCATGTGAAGGGTTCCATTTTGACGGAGGAATTTTTCCAACACCTTTCCTTCGATATGACTTTGAGAGTCAGAGGCCGTAAATGTTATTCTAGCATTATTAATCTAAACCATCCGCTAATTTAGAGAAAAAGGAGACAAACCTGATGGAATCTCAAGAAGCCGAAGCAACTGATTACTGTAACTAAAAGTAGGCCAAGTATCCATCGCCAAGGATGGAACCCGATGGACAATCCCAGCCTGTAGCAGCTTCTCTCGAGATGGACTTGATACCGTTGCGTCCACAAGCGCATCGCTGGAATGAAACGGATGCTTGTGATAGGATGTAATATAGAAAAAGGAAAGGGGTGTCACCAAAAGAAAAAAAAGGTCAAGGAAATGCCAGGTTTCAAATAGATCGAAGTGGTGAGATAGACACCAGCTAGGACAGACAAAGAGGAAAGATTGAGTGTTTTCGACGCTGGTCATCAGATGTTTATATCGCCGATGTGGACGCAAGGCCGTAGGATACGGTCCAGCACAAACTAGAGCAGGTCCAAACGAGACGACACTCCATCATACCGAACCTGTGATGGGTTTTCTGATCTTATTAAGAAGCGCGGGGTGGTGGGAGGAAATGGCTTGTTTAGCGAAGAAGTAAGCCTTTGGTCAAGAAGAGAGGCGACGGTAAGATGCCCGCAAGCATAATTGTTTCCCGAAAATAAACTAGTCCAGCGGTCAGGGGCAAGACAATAATGGGGCAGCTGCAGGTAAATGTCGATCTTTTAAACCAGAGAGGAGGTATGCAGTCTCTGTTCAGCGAAATGCTTCGTTGATGTCCGCATTCGGCAAAGAATATGAGAGAGAAAACTAGAGCTTCTACTGTATGGAGGTCAAAAAGAGAACGGTATAGACAGACGTAGAAAACTAATAGAAATAACAAAACACCTTTTTCTAAGACATATCAACATAGAGGCAGTAGACGGTAAGTGCCAGAAAACAACTCTAAATAGAGGAACGGTATGGCCTTGTGATAAAAACAGTTTTTCATTTTCCCGCTGAGTGATTTCGAAATTTTGTGGTTGAAAAGTCATCCACACCGTCATAGAGAACGTTCTCTTTGTCTTAAATTGTGTGCGCGCGTGAAGCTGGAGATCCTTAAGGTTCATGTTGTCTAGTTTGTACCCAATTCATTGACGATAATTGGTAAAAGTCACGTAAATCGACCGATACGGGGAATCCTTCAAGTTCAAGTTATCAAGAGTAGCCGTAATTGATGACAAAAAGCAGGAAGTCAAGCAGAAGGTCAGATTCTTTGAAAACCGCTATCGAGAAAGACACAGGACGAGAACAGGTAGAGAATGACCAGAAAGAGGGAAACAATGGAGAAAGCTTTCTAGGAAAAACAACAGAGTACCCGTAGGCAATGAATTTCCACACCAACGGACAAAACTGTACATCTGCAGGTAATTGAAGAGTAGTTGGATTATGTTTACAGGAGAAAACGGTTGCGGTCACGGTAGCACCCCTTGAGGATGGATGTTAGCCCTTGAACCAATAAGGGAAAACGCGTTTATCTCAAATCCACTCGCTAAAGTAGGGCTAAAGTAAATAAGCAGTTCTGTTTTTGGGATCAAGAAGTGTGGACACTGGAAATTGGGGGGGACAATACGGGCGTGAAACGACTAGTTCCGAGCAGCACTGTGAGAAGCAGACAATTAACTAACGAGACTAGCCCTATGGTGTGCCCTTTGGGCGAAATTGTAACAACGCCTACGGCCCTTTACGGCAAACCGCTAACCATTGTTCTGGCACCTTCTTCATGTTCTTTGTCGATCGTTGTGATGTTATGGAGAAGATGACCTCCAGCTATGATGCATAGATCACTGTGTAGCAAATCGTCAAACATAAACAGGGATGTGTACAGCCAGTGTCTCTACCGTAAACCTGTGTGCAATTTATACTATACTCGAAAATAGCTTGCAACAATGCAATTTGTCTGTTTCGCACCTTATTCGCTGAATATCCAACTGTGTGGACCCGACCTCATCACCTGACCCTCAAGGTCTTGTTATGTGGCAGGGTCTAAACAATAACGTCAGTTTCGGTGACTAAAGTCTTGTCCAAAAAGAGTAGCCCGAACTTTTTGTACCCACTGGACCGTATACACAATTATGGGAAAGTGGTGGCTTCTTCTTCCCGTGAGAAAATAAACCCTAAAGAAGTTCAGCCATCCCTTTGCATATTCAATTTATGACGGAAGTTCTCATAAGGGTTATAGAGTCATATGAGGAAGGAGTTCAAATTACCAACACCCAAATCAATTTGAGGGGAGAAAGAAAAGAATAACGGGCTTTAAAACTTAAAAGAGAGCCAAGACCTCGTGAAGACCTCGAGTTTTTGAACACTTTCAAAACAACAGGTTATCCTCCTCCTTGTGATTCAATTTATTCCCCAATTTGAACGGCTCCCCCGTTTACGTTCGTCCTTCTCCTTTCAAGGTTGATACCCTGTGGTAAATAGCTTTTTTGATAGTAAAAAAGCTCTCCAGTGTCGCGTCCTCTTCATAGTTTAGATCCGTCAACGGGTGTTAGAAAGTTTCAATGATTAAATTCGGGTCAGAATTCGGTCACTTCGGTGACGTAACGAGACGGCATTGTCTCCCGTATAAGGCCAAATATATTGTCTGAACCTGCTGTACGTAGGACAAACAAAAAATCCCTTCAAACATTGTCTGGACTAAATGGCAAATATCTCAAAAGCCAGATGATCACTGTTCGGTAAAAAGTGATTTCGCCTCATTTTCTTGCGATGTAACATGGTGTTAGTGATGGATGTTAATGTTCTGCGGAGGCGTTCCACCCGGTTCTCTAGCCTCAGAATATCTTTGAAAATCGTTAAGGGGTGTACAAGAAGCAATTTTAATTATCTACCGAATTTGCTTAAATGAATTTCTTCCTTTACTTTGGCGGTCCAGAAAGTGTCCTTCACAGTCCCATCCAGAGTGTTGGTAACCAATTTATTACATTTTTATTAAGAAGTTCCGGTGGCTGTGCCTTTTCATATCAACCAAGTGATAACAAGAATCCTCCTGCTTATCTTCTACAAATTAATGAATTCCAGCCACTGGACCCTCGAAACATAAGCAACAATGATACAATTGAATTTATTCACGATATGACCGCATAAAAACATTTATGAAATTTTTTGTTTGATGGCTATAAAAATATCATAATAATAAAAAAAAAAACAGGGGAAGAACGAGAGAAGAAGAATGGTTAAGCAAGGTGAATACGTAGCATCTGTAGGAGCATTTTTTAATGGATTTGGTAAATTTTTTTGTGTGACAAAGTGGAAAATAATGGGCGAAAGAGTTTTTTTGTCAATTTGTGTAAAAAAAACTTAAAAATTATGGTTTGACGACCATTTTCTCATGGACATCCAGACTGCCAACTACCTGAAAGTGTTTGCAAGTGCTAGAACCGAGAAAATATTCAAAGTCTATTTGCGTTGTGCTGCTTTAAAGAAGGAAGGTAGACGAAGCAAACGTTGTGTTAGGGAAAAGATGTGAGATTTTTTTTTCTAATTTTTTGGACACAGATAGATAACAAGACTAGTAGAACCAATCACAAGAGAAGATTAAGGGAAATGGTGAGGAGAGGTGAGCCCGTTCTTCACACACACACAAACTCTAATTGTAATTGGTACATAATATTGGTATAAATGGAGAAAAAGACTAGACAAATTTAGCTATATCACCTAAAATAATATTAGTATTTACACGAAAGAGATGAGTTCACAGAAGAAGGCCGCGACAAGTCCAAAAAAGCGACGTAGGGAAGGGAATTTGAGGCAGTTTACGTGACGAGAATGAAGGCTTGGTGGTGCTGACCGGGGGATAATGTGTTGGTGACTTGACTTCAAATATTCTCCAAGACCATCTTCTTGTGCACTTCTGTGTGCTCCACGACCTGAATATACCGTGACTGTGATGCACGACAAGACATCGCGGACTCTCTCGGGTCTCATTATTTATTGATATTTTTCCAGTAATTTCTGAAGAAGCGGCAGAATTAAGAGCACAAAAAGAGCAAAAGTTAATTCAATTTGTGGACACAAAAGCCTCTGTGTGACAACACGACAAATTTGTTATTTTTGCCATTTTTAGTGCCACAAAGACACACAAACGACACTGTTTTTAATACTAGCAAAAATATAAGTATGTGCTAAAAATTAAAGAAAATATAAGAAGGATTTTAACCCACGTCGCAGAATTCTTGGAATGAAATCTTTCCATCTCCATCCTTGTCGTGGAAGAGAATTGTTTTATCGACAATTTGTTGAAGTTGAGAGTCTTTCAGATTATTCCCTACCATCATTTTTAATACCTAAAAGGGTTTTTAAACGAAATTATATTAGGTTTTACTTGAAATAGTTCCCCGTTTGATATGTATCCATCTCGATCCATGTCATAAATACGGAAAGCAACTGAAATAGTCCTCTGTATCAAGAAAATTAAATGAATTTACATTTAAGTTTTGTTGATTTGTCTCCTTTAACACTAAACTGTGATATACCTTGAATAAATTCTGAAAACGTATAAAAATTTCATGGGATTAAACGGTGGTTGACTAACCTCTAAAATCGACCTCTCCATTTCCATCTTCATCAAAAATGTCAATTACCCGTTGAACTAATGGATTCTGTTGTAATTCCGGTAGAGACATGAATTCTTCCACCGATAGGGACCCACTTCCATCGATATCAAGCTTTTTGAAACGGCGAGCCAGTCTCCGTAATTCATAAGCATCAACTGAAATGGGCAATATTAATAAATCTCTTACAATCTGTTTAAATATTTAATTTTTCAGTGGATTACGATTTTCCAGGTATAAATCTATACAAATGTGGGTTCAACTAGGCGGTAGGCTAAATTTTAATGAAATGCTTTTTGATTTCACATAAAATGAGTGAATAAAAGCGAAAAAACAGCCCCGTCCGTTTATATCGATTTATTGATAAATTAAAAGAGCAAACTCACAATTGCTGCACATCTCCATTGGTAAAGAGCTCTCGTTTCCCTGAAATATTATAAAATTAGAAATATTAATAATTAAACTAGTTTGATTGCTCATCTTTTTATCATGTTATATCAATTTTCCCATTCCCATTGTTTTTCGCCACTCTGCGAGAGTTACACACATATATAGAGACTCATTCTCATGGAAAAATCAATCCCTCACCATTTTTGTTCTTTAATTTGGGCCGCGGCGCCACGTCTTGGGCTGGATAAAAAGATGGAGGTCGGATGAAGCGCTTTGTCTGAATTGGATTCTATTGAATGTGTAAAGACGGACTGAATGAGTGGGAAAAAGGAATGGAACAGCGGGAAAGGGCCGACAGCGATCGATATGCAGCCGCCAGTTGCGGGCCGCTCGATAAACAAAAATACACCCTCTTCGAGTGCGGGATGTTTCCTCATCTTGACTTTTGCAACATGAATTTATTATTAAGGCATTTAAAGGTCAATAAAATTCATTAAATATTACTTCATCTTCTTTTTCTTTTTATACAGCTCTTTTCTTCTGCTTTTTCTTAAATTATTCATGTATCCTGAGTCATTTTGCTAATGAAACCCGTAAAAACATGGAAAAACTAGGAAAACTCAATCAATTGAAGATGAATTTGCGGGAAACTACTGCGGAATGTGTATGTGCGGGTTAACATCTGGCTGTAAAATTGATGTCTCTTTGGGACCTTTACGAAGAAACAGATGTTCCTATGAAATATAATGCTCTAGACCGAAAAAAGGAGAAATCTTTCTGATGTCAAAAGTACACATCGACCAGGAAAGAGTTCAGCCCTCGTTTTTCTTCTAATGACCACCTGTTCTAAATCAATTGTGAAAACCTGCGTGGTTCAGAGGACACTCTTACAATGGCTCAATACACACACACAAACGACGACAACACGAGGGCTTGACACTTGGCAGTCAAAACAGGTTAGACAAGGAGGGCAGCAGCGTTGGGAGGGAGATTGGAAGATCATATGACTGTTAGAATTGGCGATAAGGAAAAGAGCCCCAGCATGGCGGGAAATGCCAACAGATAAAAAATCCTTGGAAGATGTCTGCCGTCGTCTCATCTTGCGACGAAGATCCCATTTAAAGAGAGAGGGTGAGATGCAGAGACGGAGCTTAAGATTATAGTGTACGAGGAGAATTATCAGGGGCGACGGATTAACCCCGTGGTGTCAATTAGCCCCGAGATGTGTAATAAATGAACATCACACCTGTCTTAATACTGAGACATTCTAAATTTTTAAAATGGAATCAAGAGAAAGAGAAAAGTATTCCAAGCCGCGTAAATTGCCGGCAACTGCGTGGAGAAGACATCTGGTCAGCAGCAAAGAGACGACCATTCCACCCCCTGCTCAATGGGCTATGACAACATTTGTGTATTTGAACTGGTTAACCGCAAAAAGAAGCGATTATCGGGGAGCACTAGCTGGCTGAGGCAGAGTCCCTCAATTTTCTTGATCAGCGCTGACTAAATTTAATTATTACGCTTAGTGCAAGCAGACCTTGCCCTATTGAGATTTCTGATAAATGGACGAAATGTATGTACTCTATGGACTATTTAAAGCCTATGACATTCTTCAGAGGATCAAAAGATAATACCAGTGATTTGGGATCGCTTATGAAGTATAAGCCAAAAAAACCGGGAAAAAACTGCGTCATTCGAGAACGAAATATTCAGTTCACGGGGAGGGCAGAAATTGGTAAAATGGCGCTGTTATGAATCATATACTTTTTTGATTTTTGCTTTAAATTATTAATATGTATGTTGTGTTTGTGACTCAGACAGAAAATTGCACTGCAAAATCGGGTTCTGCACGTCATAGTCTGTCTATGGTTATCAGCTGGGAAAAAGCTTTCCTGGAAAGGATTTTTCAAAATTTTAACGGAATCCTGTTTGATATAAAAGTGAACGGATCCCTATTGGAATCTCAAAATTTCTATAGTAATCCTACATTAGTTAGCGTGAAAATGTGCGGATTATGTGTTCAAGAACTGAAGAAATTGTAATCCGGACCAAAGAATGTTGAAACCAGGACAAAATACCGCCAGACATGTTCGCCTAGTGATTAGGGGGTGATGAAAACGAAAGAATTCATGAAATACATGTCCCGCCTAATGGAGACGCCGTTCACGACAAGACCATCCAGTTCAACATATATCGCCTCCATACCTTCCTTTAAAATTTTTCCAAAACCTTTGATGTGTTATCATTGAAGCTGAGCATTTTTCCCTCTACATCATTAACTCAAAATTATAGTATGTAAGATATGGGGGCGTCGATTAAGAGCTGTCCCGAGAGTCTCTGGGTTTTTGTATCTCATTTCTCCAATCGGTACAAAGACGGCTACCTCGCTTTTCGATTATTTAAAGAAATGTATAGGAGTTTCTTAACGGAGTTAGCGCAAAAACGTAAGAAATATCATTCTCTTTCCTATTTCGCCTCCCTTTCAGCTGCCCATAAACCTCCTGTTAAACCAAAAAAAGTTTCAAAGCCAAAATCACAGTCCATTCCAGGTAGGGTTAAATAACATTGCTAAATGTAAGGAATATGTTTTTCGTAGTATTTCTTTAGTGAAAAACAAGGAAGCTATAAATCTACCGAGAAAATATCAGTTTGCCACTTGTTACGGTGGATAATGAGACAAATAATTTGTTTAAATGGCAGATTAGCCACTATCAATACCCCAAGATAATAGAGGTATTGAAGCAGAATCCTAGACAAACTTTCCCCACTTCATGGAACGCTTAGAGATAATCACTTTGCCCTTGGAATACGATAGTCTTTTTCTTGTATTATGCTTGCCTATTGACAAGATCTTTTGAAAATACTTCTTCCTATTATCTCATTATAAGCGACACTCGAAAGCCCTCATTAACAGAGTCTCACTCAGTCGACACACCTAATATCACATCCGTTTTGTCACCCCGGCAACGTTTTACCGATAACCTCCGCCTGCGTAGCGAAAACTTCTCTACCTACCAAGTAAGTATTTGTATTATGAATAAGTGTGACTAGATGGAGTGGTCGGGTAGAGCTAGAAATGCCTTGGAAACACACCTGTTCCTCTTGGAAAGGGTGCACCTGTGCGACAATGAGATCTGAAAAGATCAGGACTGGGAAAACTAGACTTTGCAGCTGCTATCCAAGAAAAAAAAATCAACTAAGTATATCCATGACAAAAATGAGGAATTTCCTCTGTACGTAGTAGAGGATTTTGACGATTAAAAGAAGCTAATAATTCTTGACGTAAATGGTATCATCCCCCAGAATCACATTACAATAGAAAAGGAGCGAATCCTCCTATGACAGGTTTAATGAATGTCATACGTGGAGCATCCTCATTTCCTGGAAAAATGTCTTTTTAATCAGCACCAGGAAATGGGATCATTAGTCCCCCAACATAACTCGCCTCTTTTCTGCGGTCATTCATATCCCCAAGCAATAGTGTGGGCGACTTGTCTAATCCCTTCTTGACCCTTTATTCAATTGGTATACGACATTTTACGGTAAGCTGAAATTACTCGTGATAGGAAAAAATCCGCCTTTTGTCCAGGCAATTGCTGAATGCCAGGGTCTACTATTTCTTCTAACGTCTCTATGGAATTCAGTGATTTTTCCACAATAGAACTATTTGAAGAGTTTGAAATCGGAACTGCCCAGCCACCGGCAAACCCCTGTAAGATTAATTTCTCTCTTGCATCACAGATTCGAGACACACAAGATTTATTTTCTCATAAGTCTGCGAGCATGGGAATCATGTGATTCTCACCGTTTATCCTTAGGGTTTCACTCAGCAAGGGAATATGGTGACAATTCGTAATCCCAATGAACTCGAAGACGTGCTTATTGTTTACCAAAAAGGTGCCGGCTGAAAGGTCAGAAAATTGTCGCCCAGGGTCGCGTGACTGTGATTAAATTTAATTACAGATAACATGACTACGGTATTTGATGCATCTAACAAAACAGACCGCCCGGAGCCTCCGAAGCCATCTATCGAGGGGATTGACTATATGAGGGCTGCTGCATGGGCTTCTGGCAGCTGTACAAATGTTCTGGCAGATGATAAAGGTACTTTTTGGGTTTGAAATAGGATCACAAATGTCTAGGGAGAGCTCTATTCCGTTATTTTCTTTACCAGTCGCTGGCTGATGAAAATCTGTCATTTATTGAGGCTGTTGACAGACTTAAGAAAATGAAAAGCAGTGATGAGAAAAAGGTAAAAGAGACCCGATATTATGGTAGACTTTAATATAGAAATTTGCTGAGGAAATAATCGACACCTACTGTCCTTATGTAAATCTATCCAGTGTCTCTATGAAGGTATAGACATTTATAAGAACAGAGTATCTTTTGTTAGAAAATTAAAGACGCTGCAGCTAAGGGTATACTGGATGCGGAAGATTTTGCACCGGCTATTAAAGAGGTAAAAGGAATAGTAACCGGAATACGGATTAAGGTCCGTCGTTTGCTGGAAAATGACCAATTCCCACGTTTCCGCAGGTCTGAAGTATACTTGGAGTTCCTAGAACAGTTACTCCCCAGACAAACGGCCGAAAGATGGGCAACCTCCTTTGAGGCGCTTCTGGGAAATCATGTAAAGCAATGCACATAACGAATTAATCCACGATTAAGGTTGGAAGACACCACTTCCGTCTCTTTTTACGAAACATTCGCGCTGAAGAAAATCTACGCTTTTGGGAAGCTGTTGTAGAATTTCGAGGAACCAGGAACAAATCACCGGCAATGTTAAACATGGCAAAAATATTACAGCAAACATATTTGATGGACGGCTGTGCCAACGAGGTAATAAACGCCCCATAAGATGTATAGGACAATCGATACATATAGGTCTTCCTCCCCTATGGGGTACGTCAAACCGTGGAACAACGTATCCTCCTATCAGATGTGGATATTGGCATTTTTGATGAAGCCGTGAAGCATGTAGAGCAGGTAGGAACTGAATTGCCAAGGAGACGTCGGCCTCGCGAGACAAAGCCGTTTGTCTCGAAATACCTCTTACGAGATTGCTTTGGACGGAATGGGTCTCAGGGCAAACAAATATCTTTTTTTACATCTACCCTACCTCAAAATTGCCGAAAAGACATAGGAATTGTATTTCCAGCTACTTCGCAATGATCCGTATGTTCGGTACCTGCAGTCACGGCAGTATGCCCAACTTCTCGCCAAGTTGAAGCCCCACAACAACTAATGATATTACCCAAATCCTTACCCGTCGTATATCGTCCATGTTATTGTCTACATACCCATCACCCACTCATTTATCCTTCCAGTTGACCATGTTTGTCCAATAAAATTATGCAGAAATGTTCTTTTGGTGATGATTGATACCAATTAGTTAGGTGTGGTATCGTGTGAGCCAGGTAAGTTCACACGTTTTCAGTGTCCCATTTGGGCGATGTTCGAAGGCATCGACCCTCTCGTTCTACCAATTGGATTCTTCTTTGGTATCTGCTCACTTATTGGGGTTACAGGGAATTTTATACTACTTGTCGCTACTTACAAGAACAAGTATCCAATCTTATAATACAAAGAAAGTCTGGAATTTTTTTAGACGACTTCGCTCTCCGTGTCATATTCTTATAGCCATAAATTGTGCAGCTGATCTTATACATGAAACAGGACAATTTCCATTTGTTTACAATGTTTTTACCAATAGTAAAGCCCTTAAAATTTTCTATAAAGCCCGCATTCAGCTACTGTAAAGCAAGAAAACTGCTACTGGATTCTGTTCATACCACTGATAGGTGTAAATCTTGGAGCCCCCATGATCCTAGCAATGGGTATAGATAGAATAATTGCAATCATTTTCCCAGCAAAGTAAGGGCCAGGATTAGCAGTGGTTAATAATTTCCAGGTATCGGATGTATCAAGAGATGAAGTATAAATATATCACTTATCAAATGGTTTTCCCAACTGCTTATACTGTCTATCTCATGTATTTGGGGTACATTGACCGGATTAAAGTGTAAGACCTATGAGGAGTATAACATCTTTTAAAGGGAATTTCAATGTTCCGTTCCTATTGGATTAATGGGTGGATTCAGTATGTTCACTTACACGGGATATGCTCTGTACACAGCTATTATCGGCCTGTACATTTTTGCCGCATACGAATTGAAAAAGAAGGGAGGAAGTGAGTGAATAATCCAAAAGAATTACCGTATTCAGGCACTCGATTTAAATCAGTCTTTATTTCTATTGCAATTACCGTAGGAATGGTAGTCTTCGGCTGGACCTGTACCACCCTTACCAATACAATATCCCTCCAGCTACCTATTGAAGAAAAGTACATGGTTATCATGCAACAATATGCTGGAATCACGGTAAATATTTCGACTGCCAGTAACTTCTTCGTTTTCTATTTAAAGAAGTAAGTTGAATTTTGTTTTTTTAGCTGTAAAATTGCAGTGCGGAGTACCGCACAGCTATCCAGAAAATGTTCGGAGTAAAACCTAATAGAGCAGACAATGAGCCCAGTGCTTCAATGACAGCTAATCCCAATCCACCCAACACGAGGAAATCAAGTACGATGACTGTGGGCAAAAGTTCAAGCACACATTCAGTTATTGCCATAGTCGGTTAAATCACGGATTACTGTAACTTATGGGCATGTATATTTTCGGTAAATGAATTTTCCATAACCTTTAACTTTTGTGCTCATTTTCCCATGGAGTTGAGACTGATCTTCACAGCCAATATGTGTCACATGCGTGTCTCACACGTCTACTGACGAAAGTAAAGTTCATAATAATGAAACCCCTGCAAGACTTATTTACGCAAAGTGGCATGAAATTTTCGTATTCATACAACTATGTCTTACACTTTTCATTCATGTTCAAGAAAAAACATAGTCACAATAAAGTTTTTATATTCGTCTGGGTGTTGTGGTAGACGGAAACGAAGCACGAATGATTCTTTGATGACTGGTTGCCGTCTTATTGCATTTCGTCTAGAATATTTCTCCTTACTTTTTTTGTCTCCTTACCATCAGCTGAGAATCCTATCCTAAAATAGCCAGTCCATAAGGGTAATAGAATGATTTCGAGATAAGAAGAATGCGTAGGTTGGCGAGTAATTGAAGAAGGTTCAAGATGTTTTTGGTCTGAGGTGGCGTGCTCAAGGAAATTGGTCTTAATTAGTTTAAGTGATCATCTATAACTGAAGTTGATTAGTTGCGGGGTTGGAAATTGTGACGTAGATTTGCCAGTTTCACATATGACGAGTACTACACCAGGGACAAAAATATCTTGTAATTCCGGTATACGTGAGGATCAGCTCGTGGCGCTGACTTCCAGGTCCAGCTGGATCCTTTTCCTCAGTCATCCGTCCAGAGGTTTTCAGTAATCTAAAGAGCTCGTA
Source organism: Oscheius sp. DF5033 (assembly GCA_964036215.1). Taxonomy (NCBI): domain Eukaryota; kingdom Metazoa; phylum Nematoda; class Chromadorea; order Rhabditida; family Rhabditidae; genus Oscheius; species Oscheius sp. DF5033. The sequence continues at coordinate 7,452,074 of OZ038413.1, forward strand.
GCCCAGTATAGTCCCCACGTTAAAATAACTACTCCCCTAGTACTTTATTAAATGAGCTTTGGGCAATATCTAACCCGAACTTCAGAACTTGCGCCGTTTTTTGAACCTATACGTCCAGTTTATCATCTGGAAATATCCAATAGAGACCTAAAATAGCCTCTATCATCTTCCGAAAAATCCCCCAGGCACATTTGTTATTCCGTAGCCGAGGTTCTAAAACGGTGTGTGGTCACGCGAAGTAGTGGCTTCTCCATGTGGCTTCATTTTTTACTGCCACACAGACAGTGATGTCGATTTTTTTTCTCCAACTTGGAACTTCTCTAGGAAATTATCCTGTCAGCTTGCACGGAAGAAGAACTCCCTGTGGAGCGTCTCATGTGAGTGGCTGCAGTTCACTGATCCCGGGTTATGTGGCGTTTCCCACTCTTCCCGGAGCCATTTCAATCTCCTTCGTTTGATTCAAAGACCACTAGGATCTATTTCCGCAAATGGACGAAGACGATTACCAGATAGAGCGAGGAAATCTCTTACTTTACCAATGGGCTTGTTGACCCATTCCGCTTGGCATCAAAAATGTATTCCAAGCATAGAAACTATTTTCTATTCAGATACCAGGAAACCTCAGTAATTCATTATCCTCTTTTTTGATAGGAAGCCAATTAGCCGGCTGTGCATTTAATGAACATCAAAACTTGTCTGGCAGTTTATGACTAGCAGATGCTGCCAAGAGTAATACTACTTCCTGAATTTAAACGGAGTAGCTGATATAAATCATCCATTCCACGAACAGGAGACGTTGGTCAACGGACTTAATTTCAAGAGATTCCTATCTTTCCCCCCTCTTTCTCTCAAAAGGTCACACATGGCATGGCCCCAGACAATTTATCAAGCCAACGTCAAATTTTGTTCCAACAATAGATGCCCGTAGAATTTTAAATGTGCTATATTCCAGAGTAAGGCTTTGGATCACATGAATTAACCCTCTGAACTTGCCCCTTGAGGTTATGATACTATGTGATTAATGCATGCGGGATTTAGGGCCAATGCTCTGTGAAGAACCATTGAGTTCATTTATCCTTATTGAAATCATAATTTTTTTACTACTACTACGTGACATCCGGGTATCGCGTGCTGAGAGTTAGACAAATTATATTTCACCACCCTTCCTGGATGATGCCAAGTTTCCGGTAGCCGCACTTCAAAAGAATTTCCCACGGCAATCAGGCGCGGCCGATTTCGAGCTCGCTCCCCGGGCAAACTCTTGACCTTTTCTAATCAAAAAGTCATAAAGTTAGTACTTTTGCTTCCGTCTTACTTTTCCTTGGGCCTATCCATCCGGACATCTCTCCTGGCATTCGTGCATGTAATTGCGTTTCGATGAGAGCTTCGCACGCCTCGCGTCCTCCCCCAACTCGGTTCCATTCTCATTATCTTGAACCTAAGGTATTGTCTGCCCTGTGTGTGCAAACTTGTCATTGTTCTCCTCGTTCCGCTGGCGTGCCGCATTTGTTCAACAAGCCTTCCTTCTATTTTTAAAGGCAAGTAGGCCTAATTACGGCTATTTCTTCTTCTTTTCCAATGACTTTTTCTCAGTTTCAAGTCTCTCTCACCACCCCCACAGATTATTTGATTTGTCTGCAAAGCCATCCAGGGATTCTCCTTTATTTAATGTATTTTTTCTTCCTTCGTGTGTTCAATTCATTTGACAATACTGCGGGGAGCCTCCTACTTTAACTGGTTCACCCCGATCAACCACCCTCACGGGGGTCCGAAAAATGAGCTTCTTCCAAATATAGTCATAGAATACTTCTATATTAAGAAAGACGGGAGGTTATGAGATACTCCGATCAAAACAATCTTCTTCTCACCCACATGTGCCATGTGGGTACTACGACCACTCTCTTTAGTGTTGCATGGGGAGCAGTGAAACTGATCCCTTTTATTTTTCAGAACGGATGTTTTTTTGTTCCTGTATTAATTGAGAGCCGGCAGCCTACGACATTGGGTCATTTATGTAAATTATAAGTAGCCAGCGATGTTTGTTGTGCTCAAGACTGAAGGCTAGTAGTCGTATCAACATCAAAACTTTTCTTAAATTAAGTTTTTCTCTGGCTAATCACTTTTTCGGATACTTGTTGAACTTACTATTTTTACTACCTACATGTGTTTACAGCCAATGGACAAAGGAGAAAACTTAATCGTAGAACATCAGGAATTTGTATTCTCTTATGGCATACTTGGTATTCCTGTACCTCAATCCTAGAAAAATAGGGTGGACTGGGAAGTTGACCAAGAATCTTTGTCATTGTTCAAATACCAGCCAGATTTAGCTTTGTTCTGAATTATAAATACACGGAACATGGCGTGTACTTTTACTCTCCGGAGACAAAACCCCCGCCATTCACAAGTCATCCATCTAATTCTTATTTCAGTATGGGAACCAAACTTATACAATTTTTGCAACCTTTATGGAAGCTAATGAGGATATGGCAAGAATCAAATCCGCTGCCTATGTTCTGATTGGTATCATAGCAGAATTTTGTAGATCAGTCATCAGAAAATACAAGCCAACTTCCTTCCTATCCCGAAAGTAGTGCAAATTGCTGCATTTTATGTATCCACATGTTGAGCATATCCTTATTTTTCAAGGAAATAACTTCCCGATGTGAGGATCTTTGACTACTTTAACGTCTCATAGGCTCCGTTCCAATCTGCGTTAAAATCTTTCTTAAAACAAGCTAATATCCAGAAATGTGTCCCCATCAATCCCGCTATGAGGGAGGATATTTCCATACATTAACTCTTCCCGCTTCCTCGTCTTAATTGACGAATAAAGGACTCTTTATCCAAAAGGACATTTGTAAAGCTTTCTTTGTCACGTCTCTCTCTTCCTTATTTTACTTACTCTACTTGTGAACATCCTGCTTTGTTCTTATCCCGGGCAATCTGCTCTGCATTTAATAGTATTTACCCCTCATTACCCTTAAATTAGAACTCAACAGGAGACGAAGAGATTGAGCTTTGTTCCTTAAGGGAAAACCCCATGGTCCGCCAGGCAGTCCATCTTAATTTTCTACGGATAGATTACATGTCACTACGGATCATGCCTCCCAATTGACAAGCAATATTGCCCGAAGCTCATTGGATTAATCCCCGGGTTCATCTCTAATGAAAAGTTGCATATTCTCGAATGTACTCCAGGAGGTGTAAAAGCACAAGAAAAAGATTTTTGATGTTTGAGTCCTGTCAGAAATAATATACAAATTTACGTAGTGAAATTTATTAGCTTTACGTAAATAATAGAATAACAGCTCTCTTCTTCACTTTTGCAGACATTTCATTAAAGAACTCTACATCCAGAGAACAGAAGAGACCAGGGGACTCCAAAGAGGATTTCCTGTAAACGCTGCAATTTCTCTGGAAGTTTGTGTGACGCTTTCTATTCAGCCGGGGAGTGTTTGTTTGGTCTTCCTACCAGAGGGTTCTTTCAAAAAGTGAGTAGTGGGATAAAAGAAAAGTGTGGGTAAAAACAATTTCTATTTGAATAGTGAGTTCATTGGTAAAAACATGGGCTACTTGTGTCAGCCTGAAAAATTGTTTTCTGTCATCAAACGGAGGTAATTAGCCTATTATAATTTTAATGGGAGAGAGAACTTCAGGTTGACGTTTGTTTGCATTCGACGGTAGACTACCGTATCTAACATATCTCAGACATTTCATGATGATGTGATCCCTTAATCGGCTTGATAAATCTCAATGTTGTGAATTGTAGCTGCTGAGAACGGATATCCGGCGGAGTAAACGATAGTCAGCCTATTCGCCTCCTCTTTTGTACTCATCTTTCGGGAGATTTTCCGACGTTTGTAATTTACTATGGTCGGTCGTTTATGTTGACAGCCCAATCCATTTTCCCTCCATACAAACTGCCAACCAAGAAAACAGGAAATTTTAGTCCGGTGGTCAATTAGCTGACGGCGTCAATTCATATGTCCAGATTCAATTATTCATGATTAATCCAAAACGCACTCTTCCGGGCCGACTCTTCTGCTTTCTCATCGTCTGCCGTCTGCGAAAATTTTACACGGATCAAAGTTTGTCAGAGCACAGAGTTGAGTCATTTAGAGATCTTATCAAAACAAAAGGATTATCGCAGATCTCGAATTGGTGGCAAAACATGCTTGGAAAGTGTCGAATCCTTTTATATTAAATGGGATTGTTTGCAAGTTAGCTAATTATTTTGCATTTTCTGATTAAATCTCTGAATTTCGAGTTCAAAGCTTCTACAATCGTGAGCTAACCCCATTTTCTTTAGTATCTTGCCTTTGCAAGAAAAGTTATCGCATACATCACTTCCTTGATAGGATTGTTCAATTACAAGGAGGTAGGTAACAAGCGCTATAGAATCTAGGCGGACAATTTTCCTCGGGTGTGATTGGTTTTCATGCACGATACGACAGACTACACTTCTACCCAGATTTATGCCAATATTATGCCGCCATTTTGACCTTGTTGTTGCTTTTTATGACCCACTGCATATTCTCTGCATTAATTGCTACTCTCAGAAAATATTGTTCCTCAGCTTACCGTAGACTAATAAGCCCGACTCTTCCCAATTATTTATGTTTGTGTTGTCTTCCTCTTCGTTTGAACTAAGGAAATTCTCCTATCAAAACGAAAAAGATCTATATCCATGGCCTTATAAAAACGCCATGGGAATATTTAGTTTCATCGCGGCTTTCAATCCCGAAACTCGAACACTTCTAAGAGGATGACGCCTCTCTAGTGCAAAGAATTTAGCCTCTTATCATGTTGGTCTATATCTCGCCCCCTCACCATGTTTATGATGTTTGTGATACTGTCATCATTCATCTCGTAATTTCTGTTATAAAAATTGTTATGGCTCATGGTTGCTCCTTCATCAATGACTCTTCTTCCCTCCCGACGTCATGCACATACGATGCGCTTCTTGTACAATCTGTCTGCTTTCATTCCTTCTCCCTCATCTTGATTAGCCTATATTCTAAGCTCATTATTGGCCGTTTCGTGAGTCAGAGAGAGAGGCTCCATAGAGATTCAGTGAAATTGCTTAGCCACCCTCCCTTCTCTTTTAATCAGTTTTTCTTTTTTTCCCAGTCGTGTTGGCTTTTTTGAATTGGTCTCCCCGTCCCCAGAAGTAAATTATTCCACCCAGTGTCATCTCCAAATTCTTTTGAAGGGGTGGTAAAAGTCCGCCGCTATCTGAACTCTCCTTTTTGCTATAGTATTTGGCAGCCAGCTGTCCTCATTAATACTTAATTTATATAATCCTTTATAAAAGATTTTAAAAAGTGACTCTCGATCAGTGGCCCCTATTGTGTTTTCAATCTTCTTTATTTTTTCCTCCTAGACAAAAGCAAGTATCGCGTGTCTTTTAGTCTGCGGCTGGGTACCAGCTCCATGTGCTCTCACCTATTTATTCTAAACCTTCTCATATTGCACAACAAGTCCGTCTTTTGATGTCCTTTCTTCTATGGGTACCGGAAATGCATCTCTCGACGCCATTCCGCAGGTATTTTACTCTTTCGTGCTAAAGTACAATATATTACAGGCTTCCTGGAATGCGGGTCACATTCTTCTTTTGTTGCTCATCATTATGGTAGTCTGCGGGAATGCTCTCGTAATTGTGGCAGTTTTAATAGACCGCAAATTACGCACAGTAACAACAAATAAATTCATAGCCAGTTTGGCTGTGTCCGATCTTCTTGTCGGAGTCGTCGTGATGCCCATGTCCCTGTACCACAAAATCCATGGCGACGAATGGACTTTGGGTTATACTCTTTGCCAGTTGCATTTAGTTTCTGGCGTTTTTTCCACAACTGCGTCCATTGTTCATTTGGTTGCAATCAGTTTAGACAGGTGATTTCTTTGTTTTTAGTATAAATATATATTTCCGGTCATTTTAAAATAGCCTATGTTCTCGTACAAAAACTATTTTAGGTATTTCGCCATAATGTTTCCTACTGAATATCAGAGGCATTCTGTATCCACTTCTACAATTCCATATCTTGTAAGGAGCCCTGTGGCTTGTGTACCGGATTTTTTAGATTATGATATGGTTAATGGCACTGGCTGTGTCTGCCACTCTTTTTATGGAAAGACCTTTACAATATGATGGCATCTGCTGGATTGAAAACCCACAGTATATTGTAGGATTCCACAGCACTACTGTAATATTTGTTTATTCCAGGTGCTGTCATCTTTTCTCAGTTTCTTCCTCCCGGGTGCAATAGTCGTGTATTTATATATAAAAATATTCAAAAAATTGCGGAACCACCAGCTTTATATGTTCGGTCAACAACCTAACAAGTCCACAACGGACAAGCGTCGTCGTTCTCTCCCTCGGGTAATAATTGAAGAGGTTAATTATACCAGAAAATGATCACAAATATTTTGTTCTTAAGGTTCGATCTCGTCGTGGATCTCGGCTCTCACAAACAGGATCCTCTGGTGGCTCTCCCACACGCAGAGGTTCAAAGGAGAGATCACCCAGCCAGCCGGAGATTCATTCCACGGCCATAATTCAACAGCGGTTTGTACTTTTTCTCTTTAAAGAAAACGACCTCTATGATCGGATGACGTGTAGGAAATAAGGTGGTGTGAAGTATTTTTGGGTAAATCTAATTGGCCCATGCTATATCTTGTTACATAGAGAGGCAAGGTGTCTGCACGATTTAGTCTCTCTTTTGCGGGGGAGGCATCTACATTCCTGTTAGAGTATTCTGGATGGTTGTAAACATTGGGTGACCAAGCGGAAGTGCATAGAGAATTTGTGAGGGTGGTGGGACCACGTGCGAAATCATTCTAAATAGGGAAATTTATTGCGAAATATGCGGAGGTCTGGCAGATAGAAATAAAAACAAAAACAATAGCTTATACGGGGATATCCTCTTCAGGTGGCGCTCTCCAACAATCTGTGCTGAGACACTGGCTCATGACAGAAATGTAGCGGCTAAGAAGAGAGTGTCGATTGTGCCGGATCCTCCTTCAATGGATGTTAGTTGTCATACAGGAAGTTTCCAACAAATGCGAGAAGAACACGAACAGAACAAGTAAGATCATTGTGATCCCGTGTCAATCAAGTGCCCAGACTTCGAGAAGAGGAAATGAACGACCCATTACGGAAGTGCAGTGAAGAGGAGGTACGAAAGCTGAGTGAAGAGCGACGACATAAAATAGCCGAGAGGCGACGAATGAGTACTTCCGAAAATCCTAATGGAGTTCCTATTATGGCAGCTTTCCAAAAGGTTTACTACATTGTTGGATGGCAGAAAATATGCATATTTTAGGCATATCACGATGTAAAGATGGGCAGACGTCGGTCTTCTGTAATTGAATGTGGTGATCTTCATCGGATACAGGCATTGTCTACATGTGAAGAGAGCCCAACACAGGATAGAAAGATCTCTGATGGATCAAGCATTGCAGAAACTGTCGTAGCCATTGAAAAGGCATTTTATTTAGGGAATCATTAAATGAGAAATTTGCAGATGCCTCCTCGTCCTCTTTGCAAGATAGAATCGCATGACGACTCGGAGTCTACTGACGCATCTCTTCAACCTTTGCTAGCAGTTCCTCCAGTACATCAAAAACCGATTAAAAAGTAGCATATTGTATTATTGTAGCATATAATTTTTAGCCACAAGCCAATACCCTGCATTCCTCCACCAACATTCCTGATGGTCCCGGCTATGATGTCTCTGAATACGCCACCAATGTCTCCGAGCGTAAAAGAAACTAACAATTATACGCTCAAAGTAGGCGCCTTACCACGCAAATTATAAAATTTTTAGGTGCCGAGACTTTTTGACTGCCCATCACCCTGCTCTGTACCATCCAACAGCAGTCACTCGTCCTACACATCAGCCAGTGGTAGCAGCGACACATACAGAAGAATATCGATGAATAGTTATGGCAGCAGCTTGACAGATGCTACAGATTCTACATTTGAAGTGGATTCTCGGTACGCTGTACACAAAAATATAGGACATCATTTTAGACGCAGTTCAGCTTGGTCCACACTTCGAGCAGCTGTGATAGATGGCAAGACTAGACCCACAGTTGATATCACTGTTGAATCGTCACAAGCAAACAAAAAAGGATCAGCGATCAGTCGGGGAAAGTTGAGAAGAATAGCGACACAGGTGCTATCTATCCTGGCAGTAAATATCCTATTTAGGTAACCAGGGCAATCCGTAGGAAAAGAAGAGAATCTATGGCAATCCGCCGAGAATCCAGGGCGACACGGGTAGTAGCTGCCATATTGAGTAAGGATTCGAAATACCTTTAAAGAGACCTCGTTTCAGTGGCTTTTCTAATCTGCTGGATACCATATTTCTGTGTCAGTGTAATCCGAGGCATCTGTACCGGTTTACAAATTCCTATGAATACGCGTACCCAGTTGGTGCTCTATGTGACGACTTCTTGGCTAGGATATGCCCATTCCTGCTTTAATCCTGTCATTTATATGTGTCTAAATAAGAATTTCCGTGCAACAATACGCAAGCTGATCTCACGATGAGCTCATATCTCACACGGGAATTAATCATTTTATTCTGCATTATTGTAATAAATATCATTCACCATGGGTCTTGTCGTTCTTCTGGACTTTCGTATTTATTTGTCCAATCAGTTGTCGTCTTCAGGGATAGATCTTTTCTCTTTCTTTTGCGAGTAACCTCTTCTTCTCGTTCTTCATTATGTTTGAAACGAGTTTCCAAGTTCAGCTCGCCAAAATCGTAAGGCTAAAAATAAGAATACATATTTATTTCCGACGTACTTTTAAATTTTTAATATCTGCTGAATATTTTGTGGGAATATAGAAAATAAATTTACGTTGTCCTGCCTGAAAAAAATGTCTAGAAATGTTTAACAAAGCTGCTATCTTCAGTCCATCGGCGCAATCATGATAAACTTTCAAATTCACATAGTTTCTATTGGTAAAAACTCGTCCCTGAATGGAGAAACTACCATCTTGTGTTGTATAATTTTCTGCCAAAATATCATATCCCTTTTCTAGAATAATTTTATTTATAAAGAAAAACTCATACCTTCATGCATAGGCCATAAACGAAGAAGAACATTGAAAGCTGGCTGCTCTCCACAAAGCAACTTCCCCTTGACATTAATATACTTATCCTCAGAATTTACGAAACTTATTCCCACTATTAATACAAATAGAAAATTCATTCTGAAAATGTTTATTGTACAGCTAAAGAGAGAACAGACAGAACAGAAAATAAACTGATAAGATTGAAAACAGAGATTACGAAGAAGTAAACACAAGTCGGATCAAATTAACGAATGATTAGGGAATTCATGAATTTTTTGTTCAATTTTTTAGCAGCATCGTCACGGAAAATGTCGTTCTTCGAGCCACCTTCTTGGGTAGTTCCACCTTGTTGCATGCGATCAACAGGATCGTAGAGCGGCTTTATTGGGGAAGCTAGACGAATATGTCTTAAAAAAGCAAAATACAGTAAAAGGTAAACGGATTATATTCACCGAATGTGTGTGTCCCTGCCATTTTGATGATTTTGTACCACTTGGAGTAGAATCACGAAAGTCCGCGAAGGTCTCTCGTCAACATCTCGCAAATCAATAATCTAAAAAAATCTGGTAAATCGAAAAATTCGTATTTATACCTGCCATCCAACAGGTTCATTAAATTCATAATCTCTGCCATCATCCAAATGCATAAGAGAATGTCCCAACTGGACAATAATTCTTAAATGAAAATTTAACCTTTAAAATAGAAAAAATAGACTTACTTTGCAGGGGTATAAGACTCATCGTTCTTAAAATCCAAATACAGCATGATGAAGGAAATATCCACTTTTTGATCAAATTCAACAAGGATTGAATGTGGCTGGGGACCGTCACTTTGCCAGTACTTGTCAACATCGTCGTCCAATAGTTCGTCAATTCCGTAGCCATCAAAATTTTGTTGCGATCCACGAGAAAAAGGAAATGGAGCTCCGGATTTACAGCTGGAGAGCGTCCAATTTCCTTTGGTGGAGATATCCTTGCAATAGGTGTAGGAGCCATCCTTGTTGAATGGAATCTTGTATCGCTAAAATTTATACACAATAAAATATGTAACATTTAATAATACCCAGTCATTTCCATTAGTGAATGCCCTCTCTCTGGCGGCAATTTCTGCTTCATCTTCTTCCTCATCGACTTCTTCATCTTCATCTTCAGCTAACAGATCATAAGGGCCCGATCCTATTCCCGTGAAGTCAAGCTCAAGTAAATCGCTTTCCCCTCCTGACCCATCCCTTTCCGCTCTTTCTCTGGCCTGCCTCTCACGTTCCTTTGCCTGCTTCTCTCTTTCTTCTCGGAGAAGCTCAGCAGCATGGGGAAATACTCGAATTTCAGCACTTGTGCTCTAAAAGAACGGGAATAAATTTAAAATAAAGACGAAAAATACTTACAGGAAGGTCCAAAATATTAAAGTTGAGTTGTGAAGGGCTTGGACTATCTTCTATTTCTTGATCTTGTTCTTCTTCATCTAGATCCATATCTGGTGGAAAAGTTGGTGTAGGTGTCCTATTATGATAGACCGGTGTTTCTCTACCATCACCCGAACCAGCAGCAAACTCTTCGTCTTCTCCATTTTGATCCATACTTCCAGCGGGTTGAGTCTGAAATTAATCCGAGTTGACCAAGGAGAAGACAGCGATAAAATAAAAAGATTTGAAACGAGCAGCGCGGGCAGCGTCGCGTTTAGAGCGCAGTAGTTGCGCCCTATTTGCAGCATTTTTCTACGGTCACCTTATCCTTTAAATTCGAAATTCTCACGTTGAATCGCAAACAGTTTCATCTTCGTAAAGTGTCAAGATGAGAGATGAATCGCAGCCTATAAATAATGATGAAAATGAAGGTACGTTTAATATTTCATGGATAAAATGACAAATAAGTAGGGTAGAACACCTTTTGGGAGCTTAATGATACCAATTATTCAAATATCACTTATGAACATTGACTTTATATTTGTATTTAATGCTTATGATTTATATTTGTTTTATTTCTTTGTTCTTATTCAAAAATCCCGAAATATTTGCAGGGTGTTTTAATGAACCAGGTCAATTATATGACGCGGTCCTAAAAACATTCCCTATCGAATGATTCCCTCGGTTATATTATCCCATCACCCAAATAGTACTTCTTCTTTTATTTTTTTAAAAGCAGGACGCTAAGATTTGCCTTTGCGCATACTCAAATTACGGTAGGCGGTCAGACCTTTAATGACTCAGGATCGCGACCACCTACGAGCATACTACCATCACTTTACTTTAAACTTATAAGCCAGAAAGCTCTAAACAAGCGGTATCTATTGATTTTTGAAACCCATATAACGCGCGCGCCCTTTTTGACCAGGTAAAAGCGGTACTAGCAGAAAATCAATAATCATTTATGTAGGTGCCCTCAAATCAACATGATTTTTTATTTTTTTCCCTTCTTAGTAATTTATTTAATTTCAGAAAACTTGGAAGAAGTAATGGAACACAAAATGATGGCCCCTACTGTTTCCGGCAGTGTGGCCAACCATACATACCGTGTCGGTGAATTCGTGTATATGGACACAAAAGGAGCACATCCTTATCTCATCAGAAGGATAGAGGAATTCACAAAGGTTAACCTGATTTATTCTGTATATTTGATTATTTTAGAAAGAGAATGCTCCTAATGACGTACGAGTGACAATAGTTTATAGGAGGAGGGATATATCCACAGCAATTCTCCGAGTAGCAGATGCGGCGGAAAGGCACTGGCCGGATTGTGGGTCGTTTAAAAAATATGGAGCTTTGCAATTTTAGATGTCGTTTATGATGAAAGTACTGGTGAGGAAGTAACCCAACAGAAACCTAAAACAGAAGTAATGGAAGTAGACGAAGATGAACAACCGCCCGCGTTGTCACCAAAACCCATCCCAACTCCAGAACTCAATGGACAAGCTCCGAAGAAAGAAAACGGTATGTCTCCTTGGATAAATCATGCATTTATTGAATTTCAGGAATGGATAAACATCCTGAAGATGAGATTAAAGAAGAGCTTCCAGATGAGGGAGAAGTTCAGGGAGAGTCAGAGCCTAAAGAGCCCGTGATTAAAAAAGAAGAAGAACAACCGTTCGATTGGGGATTGGGCGGTCTGCCTTATGATGCAGCTAAACTCTCTGAACACGAGAGGTACCGTCTGAGACAGCGAGAAGTTTTTCTCTCGCGGAAGGAAGAAAAACTCAGTGCTAGTTATATCAGAGGACGCTGTAATGTGAATCTACTTTGTGATGTTGAAACTAGTGATGATTATTTGAGCAGAGACGTGGGGACTTCTTTTTTAAAATTACAACATATTTTAGGATTCATATTTTTATTCCCTGGTGTATGATAACGAAAAGTTGTCAATGTTGGCTGACAAGGGAGCAATCCGAGTTGGCAGCCAGTATCAAGCAGTTGTCCCTGAATTTGATGAAAATGAAGGAGAGGAACATCAACAGAATGGGCAGAATGGAGAAAACGGCCATGCTGAAAAGACGAACGGTGACGTCGAGGAGGAAAATAAAGAGAATGGTGATCTAATGATTGACGATGGCGAAGGCGAAGAGCCCGAGGCTAAAAAAGAAGAGCCCATGGAAGAAGAGCCTGAGATCAAAAATCGGGAGCTCGACATTTATAAATGTGACAATGGCCTGAGCGAGAATGACATCGATCGTTACCTCATCCACGTCAGGTAACCTTTATATCATCTTGTGTTTATTTTCAAATATTCAGAGCAATTGGTGTCTTCGCCCGTGTGATCGATCCCAATTCCGCCACGAAGTATCCTTCCGCCCAGATGATTGCTGCCATTGCTTCTAAGGATTCGACCATCCTTTATGCTATGGGACTCCTCCATCAAGCTGGCTATGACATCGCCAAGGCCCAGGACTACCTTGTCCCGCCTGCGGATCTTACCCGATTTCCTGTACGGATGGAAGACGACATGGGATTCAATACAGTGACCCTTGGTGGCCCTCTTCTAGTTCGTGATCAGTTGGAGGAGTACTCTGCAGCGGAGTCAGCTCTTTTCGAGGAAGGTCTCGAGCGCATTGGCAAGGACTTCGCCGACATCAGGAATCAACTTCTTCCTTGGAAGAGCTTGGCTAGTTTGGTTGAATATTACTATCTGTTCAAAACAACCAACCGCTACATTGATGGAAGGAAGAAACGTCTTGCCATCGAGAAAGATGCCAGGATTCTCCACGTAAGAACATTTCCTTTGCTAAAAAATTTGTCTCTAGACTTACATCCCAGGTGTTCTGCACGATACCAGCTTTGTCATTGGAACACCCAACAACAATCAGGATCTAAAAATGCCCAGCGAAAAAGGCTGTACCGTCTGTAACGTCATGGAATCCTTCAACTGGTACAAGTGGGGACATCGCAACGATGATGCCCAGCTGTGTCATGATTGCTGGCAATATTGGCGACATTATGGCGGATCCAAGACCAGAAATAAGTTGGATCACTTCGACACAGATATTGCTGCTGATCCGGACGTAGCCCAGGAACTGTTGAAGACATTGTCCTATGCCACTCCATCCTGCAGTAAAACGGCAAAGGATCCAAAGGTAAGTTGATGTCCAACCGCTTCTACTAACACGCCTGTGCAAAAAAATATATGTCCTCCTTACAGAGATATGGAGCAAATTCATATACTATGTATACTGTTGTCTCTGCAGCTGATATCAATGCTGCCGGAAATCCGGGGGCAATTGCTAACCAAAAGGTATTATCAGAGCATCATGTTAACATTATGGTGTGATGTCAAATGAATGTCTATTTTTCCTGCTTTATCGCTTATATAGATTGCATGCTATAATTTCCTTTGTTGTCATGCATCCTGCCTTCTGGATTATAACGCATTATTATGTTGCAGAAGCCTCCAACCAACATGCGGGTGAACTTATTCACTAGGATGATGCGCAGGGCTATTCCCAACTCGATTTTGTCAATTAAAAGAGTTGGACGACAGCCGTTTAATGAAGTCAATCTTGGTCGATTATTCAGCTACAGTAGGATTTATTTAATTTATTTCATTAGTGATTTACTCTAGTTTCTAATATGGACCAGGCTCGACTATGTGAAGTGATGAAGTCCATTATTGCTCCAAATCATCCTATTACTCCTACCACTTTCCAGACATTAGTGGGCGGATTGGTAGGCTTTCTTGTAGTATTTTTATTGGGTTTTTCAGATGGCTCAGTATCTTTCTAATAATAAACGCCCAGCTTCTGCCCCTCTTGAAGGGCAACCCCCACTTAAGAAGGTAAGTTTGAAGTGGTCACTCTCTATGCGTCTAACCGACTTGAAGTTTTTTGAAAAATGATGTCTAACCGTTTGGGAATTGCCGTTCTTCCACCTGTCTATTATACTAATTGTTGTTTTAGCATTGCTAATCACCGCGTGTCCAAACTAATTTCCTGGCTAAAAGTAAAAAAGCAACAAAATATTGAGAGCACCCTTTTCTAGGCACCCGCACTACCCAATCTCCCTTACGTTATCGAAGATCTATGCGAAAACCCAAGGGGTACAGCTATTTTCACCTTCTTATCGGGACGGCAATTCCGGTGTGTAACGGCAAAATTTTTAAAGAATGTTTAAAAGTAGTAGACAGCCAGACGATATTATTATTTTTATTATGAAATAATTTCAGGCAGCGACGTCGCCAACAGATTGATAAAATGGTTGCTCGTCGTATCGGTCGCCGTCCTCTCGACACTAATATAGGATATCTTCTACCTATGGTCTCTACGTGATTTGACTTTACTTTATTTATACTTTATTGTGTTTCCTCTTCTACAATACAACTCTCCCTACTTCTCTTCCAACATCGCTTTTCTCTTGCAGTACATAGGTCTCATTCCATATTCTTGTTTGTACTATTTCTGTGTTATGCGGGCCCGCTTTTCAAACAATTTTTAGCGTGTAGAATCTCTGCCACTATTCCTGTATGATTCTTTGCTATTCGATTAAATATTTCACTGTGATTATAGATTAAAATATCGACTGCTACGATAAAAGCGACATTTTTATTCGGAACTAAAATTATTGTTCAAAATCTCGTCGACTGCGAAGCTTCCTCCATTTTCTCGCCAGTGGACTGACAAACGGATTGGCGATGTAACCAACAACTGGAGCCGAGTCTTCCACAGGTCGTGAGGGCCTAAAAACGTCACAATTATTTACGTGTTAAATTGTTTTGCTACCTTCGCTCTTGATAATCGTAGTTGGGTGAGAAGTCAGAGGGGTTAAACACCCACTGGAAAGAGGTACCGACAAGCAGGATACATAGGATCGTCACTGCAAGCATCTAAGACCTGAACATTCTTTTATAAATGACAAAAGAGAGCAGAGAACAGGATAAGCGATTTCTAGAACGAGGGAGACCCCATTTCTAGAAATGGAAACAATACTTTGTTACTAATTCAAGCGTTTCCGAGGAATTAAATTGTACTGGGGAGTGGGAATGGGGTCATTTTCAAAATCGTGTGACTATTTACGACTCATTACGGCATCTGACTAATAAAGAGAATGGTTTATAAAACTTTCTAGTAAAATTTCGGTAAGTGAAGGATCATTCGGAACGCGTTGGACCAGTGAGCACCCACGAGGGAGACCCCATTGGCTCTGTTTTTGGATTAGAAGGGTTTTATACGCAATTTTTAAAGACAGGAGACCATTAACTAAGACGTGTTGAGCTTAATGGGCAGAGAACAACATCGCTGCCCCAAAATTGTGGGATACACTGACCAGGATGAGAGGCGGTGTAAGGTCAGAGGCATGGCTTATTTGGATCTTCTGGCCAATGAAATCATCCCACCCACAATGATAAGAATCGCAAGGTTTCTTGATATTTACAATTTAATAAAGGACAGAATCAGGCTTCGCACCTTCCCCGTAGATTTAACATTTCGGGATCACGAGGAGGTTCCCGCATATACGCACAAGTTTCCCACTGTCCTTGCAAAAGATACGTAATGAGTGGGAGAGTTCATGAACTCAGGTTGGGATCCAGAAGCATTAGAGTATTTAAATCAACATTATGCAGTTTTTGAGTTTAAGGAAAAAGTATAAGTGGACTACGCAAGCACAATTATCTAGCAAGTATCTTT
The DNA here is from genome assembly GCA_964036215.1 of Oscheius sp. DF5033. Taxonomy (NCBI): domain Eukaryota; kingdom Metazoa; phylum Nematoda; class Chromadorea; order Rhabditida; family Rhabditidae; genus Oscheius; species Oscheius sp. DF5033. The sequence continues at coordinate 7,468,266 of OZ038413.1, forward strand.
GCCACCATTTCCCCTTGTTTGAAGAGTTCCAGGTAGCAGAAGCTGTTCCTTTGAACCGGCTGGTTTTTTTGGGTAAGAAAACGTGCTGTGGGAAAGTTTTGACACATCAGACAGGATTAATTTAGACAAATCAAACCTTGGGAATAAGATGTAGTAGTAGTATGACTAATGTTAGACGTCATGATAACATTTGATCGCAGCTAACGCCCCTCAAATTATGTTAAATATATATCAACAAACAGCAGGTGGTATACAAATTTACACATAGAAAATGTTGATTATCAGAGGGCAATTTTATGGGAGGAATTCAGGGAAAATGATACTTGCATCAGGATACAGATAGCCCGAGATAGAGTCTTGGATATGTTGTCACATTCTGACAGAACTCAGGTTGTTTGGCTTTAGAATGAATACAAATGAGCTTATAATTTTAGCTAGGAGCTCGACAGGAAGAGGGTCATTCATTGGCGAGCTAGATGCTACACGTCTGCATCTAGACGACTGGAATATGGTGCTATAAATATGGTGCAATGGGACCAATATTTTTTAAAGGGATTGCAATGCAAGGCAAATAAAAACAGCGTGGGCTGTAAGTAAGCGCAAGACAGGATTCCCAGCTTTCTTAAAAGTTTTGATGTGACCGGAATTTGAGCTACGTTCTGATGTCATTAATCAGGTCAAAGGGTTAGAAGACTTGATAATTTATTCGTATATATTTCGTGGATAACCCTATAATTTATTAGTTAAAAATAGTAGGCGTACGCTAGGGTCTGACAATTTCATTGATAAAAATAGCTATCGACCTGAAAAATAAAAATGGCTTCTCTCATGTTTTTCTCATTTTTACGAAAATACCTCAAATGTTCCTATAGTTTTCACTTGTTTCTTGAATCACGTCATCTACCCTTTTCTATACAAGAATCATACCGAGATCTGTGGCATAATCAATATTCTGCCGCATCTCTCCTTGTTATTGTCTATCTTTTGTCGAATTCCTCCCCGTTTTTGTACAATACGTGACGGGATAGAGATAGAATTCGGCTGATCAGTATGCCTCCCTGGGCCACGCTATTGTCTGTCTGGGGGATAAAAGCCCTGTAATCGACGTGCAAGGCAATTGATACCAGCTCCCCACCACCCCTGCCTCCACGTGGAGGCCCTCCTCCTTTTGGAGAATTCGGCTGATTTTTTTTTCTGGACCAGATGGCGGTAATTTTTCCAGAAAAACTACTAATATTTAGATAGGGAATCCTGCCCCGCCAACGCCGACCATGCCGTCCTGATTGGACACGCGCCCTCCACCGCCAACAGCCGCCTCCCGACAACCTACCACATCGTCTCGCAAAAAGCCACAACGTGACCGTCACAATAAAAGTTGTGAAAAAATTTAAGCAGTGTATACGGAATGTCATCTAATGTTGAAAGCTTTTACTCGCTTTCTATCTTGACACGTAGAATTACAAATTTATTCGGAAAAAGGGCTCAAAAGTCGGGAAAATTGCAATCTCTTCGATTTTATGCAGTTTTCTACATCGATTTTCAAGTTTGTTAAAGTAAACGTTTATTCCACCGTGATCTACAGTCTGCTGTCTATTGTAGAAGAGGAGAGGAATCCATGACGTCGGTTTGTGATACTGGAGACTTCTCGCTTGGCTGAACTTTTGCGATCTCTTCCATCACTGGCACCGGGCCACTGAAATATTAATTGTACGTTGTCTCCTGCCTCGACTGTCTAACCTGGTAGCGGCGAGTCCACCTTTCTCCGAATGTGGGAAGATACGGATGGCCTCATGAGGGGTGTTGTCCTCGCTGGCAAAGGCGGCGAATCTCTTAGAGCCGAAACAAGCAGCCGCTGTGGGGATAATCAACGAAACGGCGAGCAGCAGGGCTCCTGATGCAAAGACACAAAATCCGGCAGTTTTCCAATGGCGCATGGGATCCAACAAGAGCATTTGGAGTTTATCCTGAGGGATGTAGTAACCTCCTTCGTCATCCTAAATTTATTTTATGAGGTCACAATTCTCTGACATACTTCGTAGATAACGACTTTGGTGATTGTTTCTTCTACTCCCTCATGTGGCCAGCTGTATCCCACAATAATGGAGAGAGCTCCACCAGTCAACAACAGTAAACCTAAAAAGGTTATACTACATCATTTTCTGGGGAATGTTCTTATTGTTTACCAAATTCTTTAATAAAATGACGAGGGATTAGTCACACTCTTTAAAAACCTTAACCTTTCTGCTCAGATGGGATTGATATGATGTCAAGTGGACATACTTCACAGATCCTCAGATTCAATTAGCCTAGAGGGGAAAAGGAAATCCTACGTGACCGGATGCAGGCATTTCATCTCATATATACTAGGAAAGGATTAGATACAGTCATTTCCGGACGGAGAAAAATGTAGTAAAGCTTACCGATAACAGTGCAAATACGGCAGAAGAAGAGTCCTCCCCGTTTGCTTTGCTGCTGGGGAAGGAGGTACCATGCGCCACTCTGCTCGATGTCTTCAACAGTAGGAGAGAGGTAGAACTGATGCAGGTAGTTGCGAATACCAAAGCCTTGTGGGGCAGAAACCTTTAAAAAATTTATATTTCTTCTGAATGAGTGGGAACCTCATCCACGAGAGCCGTCGGCTTCACAGGCGGAGAGAGCTTCTCCTTCTTGGCCGAACCCAACCGGAAGCCTGTCATGGCTGCCCAGGAGGTGTTTGCGGCACCTTTAAAATATCTGCACTGGTAGTAAATGACCGTGAGCAAATAAGGTCCAAAAATAAGAGGACACGTCCCGGAAGCCTTTGAATGAAGCCTAGGGGGCAAATCGATTACAACTGGGGTATGTTTCAGGAGTAGTGGAGAGCCGATGAGGAGATAGAATTTGATTAATAGAAGTGAAGGTGGAGCGGAAGAGATTACAACTGTTTAAAGAGAATTTTAATCAGGAAGCGTGGTATAGGCGAAACAGGAATTATCTACAAGGAATTCTCCTCCTCCTATTGACAAAGTTTTTCTGATGAGATGGATGAAGCGGAATAATTATGGCTAATGTTCCCCCGGAATCTTTTGAAGCATACCGGAGACAAGGAAATGATCCTATCCTTTCTCTTCTACGGTAGATTCCTGTCTTTAAAGGAGCAGAAAACTCCCCGCAGTATAAAGACAACCTCTCTCGTGAGAATGAAATCAAATATTCAAAGTGTGGTGCCAAAACAAAGCAAAAACTATGGTCCCTTTGCAAAAACTGGGTATAAATATTTGCCCTTATAGTATTCATCAAGATGAAAACTCTCTAATGAGCGCGGGGTTTACACAGAAAGTTTACAAATATTATTGTGGATCAGAAAGGAGACTGTTTTGCAAAATTCCAGACCAAAAATGACTTGACAACCGCCCACATAAGAACTTTTCATCGGATTTAGAACAGCTCAGCCCAAGGGATTTACTAAAATTTTGCAATATCGAAAGACTGTAGACACTCAAAAAAAAGAAAATAACAACGTGAACACGATGTAATTTAAGGAAACGTGTGATTTAATGGAAAAGGGTAACGTCCAAAATAATAGACCACCCCGAGGAACACAATTGGGATTAAAGATCCTCAATGCAAATAGAAATAATATGAGAGTATGCCACAGGGGAATTCGCACTGGCTTTTAAAGGGAGAAGGAACTTCTTCCGTAATGAGTGCCCCCTGCTCGGAGAGGCAACCGGACCAAGGGGTGGGTTATAGGAGTAGAGATGGAGATAACAACATAAAACCAGATGACAACGGGTGTAATTAACTAATAGCGGGCCCCCCCGTATTCTGAAATCCGTACTGCCTAGTCGTCGTAGCTCTGCGATCAATGCGAGGCGGTGAGTGACGCGAGTGCATGTCTGCGTCTCCACCGTGCCCCTACTCCATCTGGTATTTTTCGTCAAGAACATAATGAACAAGAAAGTAGTAATACATCTAACTTCAATTAAATATCAGAAGGTGTCAACGAACGTTCGCTGCTTATTAGGGAAAATGACGATTTTTTTTGCGCCCTTTTTGGGGGGTCATTTAAATGAATGGGGTGGCGATGTTGTTCCTCAATAGAAGTTCAACAAACTATGGCCCCTATGAGAATTATGACATCATCTCCATAAAGAAGGAGGACGTGTCTAATGAATGATTCCTCCTGTTTACATTTTTGAATCTTCCTGACTTGCGTCAAAACTAGCATGCAAAAATTCAATCTGCATGTAGGAATGGACTCCTTCCTCACACTATATAGTACAATTTAAGGATGGAGGGTATGTTTTGAAATATTGAGAAGCCATAGAATTTTACTAGAATAACACGGGGGAGCGGGAGAGAAAGGAAGTAATCTCTGATCGCAATAGAGAGGAAATAACAATTCAGAAAGTTTGTGGCTCTGGTTACAGAGAATGATGGCAGGCAGGTAAAACAAAGCCGTCCTAATCTGTACCATGAGAGAATGATGGAATTTGACGTCGGATAACATTAGCATGACGAGTAATCCCTAGTTATTTATAAAATTTAAAAAATTCTAGAATGCTAGCGATCGTCGAGCGGTTGCTGGAATATTTTTAAATATAGAATGAATTTATTATTGTACACGTGTATGTAAAGCTTAGACAACTCTGTTCCTCGAGTCATAGTAATGTCCCGCAGTTGCTGGGTTGATCCTGTGGAGGCCAGGGGCAAGGCGCATCTGAAATGGAACTACTAGTCATATTGGTAAATATCCATGGGGTAATCGAGCCCACAAATTTTGTCTCTCATGCCTAAGTTGCATGCTCGCTAATGGCCCCATTTTTCACCTGAGGATCGACCATGTAAGGCCTAAAATAGTGGGTTCTTTTCCTCTCATAGAGAGCTTTGATCCTGGTGCAATTGAGGTAAATTAGACCAATCATTATAAGAACCTAAACGTGTTAGACCCTTTCCAGAGGGAATTTACCAATAAAACAAGGAGAACAATCTTTCCAACTTGAAAAACCGTGGCCCAGTAGACGTCGTCAAGTTGTCCATGCAAGTCGTTAGTGAAATGGACTGTGGACAACTGGGTCACTGCTACGATCTCTCCATCATCCGCGCCATCCCAGTCAAATTGGTAGACATCCTAAATTAATTTACTCTTAACAAGGACTATAATTTACCTTTATGGCGTCACTTTCAATTGTACATAATCTCATGCCATAGGATTTACTTTCAATGTCAATAGTCTCATTGACATGGAAGATGAAGGGCTCTTTACTGAAGATTCCTGATTTCAAAAGCTTCTAAAATTTCTCAATTAAAGGATAGTACACTGACAACCTCTGTCCCCACAACCATTTTTTGTCGATAGTTGTCCACAAAAGATAGAGATCCATGATCGACTACACGTCCAAATTCCACAAAAAGCCGATCCTTCACGGGAGCTGTTCTCAAATGTCGGGCTGCCAATTCACTCCTCACAAGAATGTTCATTGTCACTGGATCCCATGTGGCACTCAAGATCGCACTTGACAGGCAATGATGAGATTTCTGCTTTTTTAGAGTGCATCCACCATTTTGGGAAAGATCGTGTGTTTCCGGGGGACAAACGCACCTGAATTCTTTAATTTTAAATAGAAAAGAGTACATCCGACGTTGTTTTTGACAGACAGCCAAAGCCACAGACTACTCCATTAGCAAGGAGACATTTCTTTCCAGCTGGACTGCTTCTTGGGGAAACAGCCCTTTCCTGATCTATCAGAGCTGCCGTCGATGTTGTCTGTTGCTGAATCTTTCCAGTAGCCACTAAGTTTACTGTCTCAGGCTTTCTTAAAATAATTATAAATTAGTTATGAAGCGAGCTGACAATTCAATTGCTTGAATAGTTGTGTTTAATACAATTGGCTTAATGGTAGTGGCAGTTTTCTGGTCTGAATGTAGTTGCTCATGAAGCTTGTTATTCAGCGCTGCTAATTCTCCTCGCAAACCAGCCTGCAATTGTTTTCGACCCCTGGAACAAGAAGAGACAAACTTTCAGTTTCTCAAAAGCATCTGTAATCGACTTGTTGTTCATCGATTCCTTTTGTGGTAGCGGATGAAGGTCTGTCCCGACTTCTACTATTTTAGCTGCTAACTCTTTTGGAGGAGTTCTGGGAGGTGGAAGACTTTCTGTGGTTTGTGGTGTTGCAGTTGTTGTAGTGGTTAATTCTGTTGTGGTAGTTGTTGTAGCAGTTGTAGTAGTGGTGGTAGGAGGTGATGTAGGAAGTGGAGGAGATGATAAAGGTACAACAACCTCAGTCGTAGTAGAAATCTCCCCTCTGTTAATTTCCTCAGCCCTTTCAATAGGCAACGGTGCAACAGGAATCTTAATTGCTTATTTATTCGCTTTCTTCTTTATTAGCTTACTGTTCCAATGATGTCTACGGACTTGACTGAATGTGTCCTGGACCCGGATTTCTTCTCTCCCTTGCTTTGATTTACCGTCAAGTCCGCGCCAATATTGAAGACGGTTTGAGGAATCACCTAGGTCAATATGTATCCGCCGACAAGTCTAATTTGTGAAATGTAACCTACCTCTTGTTCTTGCGTCTCTTCATCACTTGTCGTCCTTGACGGAGGTCTTTTGTTCCACGACTTCTCCATCACAGTCGTGCCCTCAATAACTCCACAATGTCCGCAACTTCCGTCCGAAAGTGTTGCTGAAATAATTTGGTAGATCAAAGGGGCAATTTGAGTTACATTGTACGTTACAGCTGGTACATTGAAAGGGAGTGACTCTTACCAATCCGAATTTTGCTCTTTTTCTGTGAGGAGTCATTATAGCACAAACCTAAACACTGTGCTTTGAAAAAAGGTGGCATACTTGTACTCCATAATCTTCATCTTCTGGGATTTCTACACCAATTGAAGTTACGGTGCCGTCAACTTTTACATCTTTCTTGGTAGCTAATTGCCAAGTGACAAAGGGGGGAGATCCCTTCATTTGGGCTGGGCCATAACGTAGGTGGTAATATAATGGTTTAACATCTACTGAAGGCGGTGTCCAAGAAAGTTCGGCCTTTCCTTTCACGCCATTGATTTCAACTGATTCGGTACAGATCGGGTTGATGTCTAGAGATAAAATTATGGACCAGGGAATCCCACCTTTACTGCAAATATCAATGGATGGTGTCTTTTCGCAGTCAATTTCTATATTTTTCTGGATACTGTGAGGTTCCAAACGGACACATCTGAACGGGGTTAAGAGTCTTTTCATTCCCCACCTAGGTAACATTCGAACCTCTGCCCATAACCGGCACCTAGCTTCCAATACAGAAGACGGCAAAGTAATGGCTAACCGTCCGCCGGACCTCATTATTTCCTAAAACTAGTTGCAATTATGCCAAAAAACTTTGTTATACAATCTTCGGCTGAGGTAATTCTTCTTCTGGAGCATGACATTGAATAGGATACAAGGCAGGAGCCTCGTAACCATAAATATCGCCGTCGGAATATCCCCTACAGAAATCATCAATTGTGGTGGATGTATGGCGCTGCAATTACCTAGGTAGTGTCCATCTCACATAAACCTTGAGCATGTCGGCTAAGGTGGCATTTCTTGGTGGAATATCTACGGAAATTTGTGCAGGATTTAATGAAAATGGTGGAAGTTCGACAGGAATTGCGCGAGGGCGGAATACTACCAGATGATCTTCAGGATCTGTACTTCTTACAACGACTATCACCCGGAATTGATAGTCTCTGCAAGGATCGAGGACAGCAAATGTTACTGTAGGATTGACAGATGCTCCCTGAATTATATTGACACTGGACAGACGGATAACTTACAGCAAAATACCAATCATCAGGCTGTGTACTAATAGTTGAATATTCAAAAATATAGGCAAAAGCTGCCGGCAAAGGTGCCATCTGTATCCGTATCGTATGTGAATCCAAATATTCTGTATGTACATCAGCAATGTCGGGAATTATTTCCGCTAAAAATTGAAGAATTACAGTCACGTTTTTAGGTCAAACGTAATCCACAACTGCGACAAAGAGACTCTCTAACCTCTTAAAAGTTTCGCCTCAACGGATGAACACCTCCTTGGTACCCTTTCCACTGGGCAATTGCACTGCGCCGAAGATGGCTAAAACTTGTATGGTTGTTTTGTCAGCAGCTGGGCGTATATTTCGCTCTTAAAACGACGGCGCCCTTTATCCATCCGGCCGCCACAAGGACCAGCCACAATTATGAACAACAGTCGCAAGGTAATTGGACAGAAAGTAACTCAACGTTCACCTTGCGCTGACTTTCCTTGGATAATTGTCACAAATGGAAATCCACTTGAAGGAAAGGCTCAAAGGATCCAAAACCTACCGTTCCTGACTGCATACAGCGGACAAAACATTCTAATGAGCATTTACCACGTTGACTTGGACCGGCGGCAACAATCGGCAGCAAAAGGAGCCACCACATTGACAGAGGTCGATCTCGATAGTTCCGCAGGACCACCATATGGTCAAAGAATTTGCATAGAGAGGTCCTTAATCTGGATTGATAGCATAGGCTTGTGGCATGAGATTCGATCTAGATTGATAATCGCGGGCCAGAAGACTTTAATAAAGTGAAACTCGAGAAAAGAAAACATATGGTAATAACAAATTGATTGGAGGTCATGTCGATTATGACTCTTTTGAGGGTGACGACAAATGAGGAGAGTCGCTCCGAAAGTGGCAGTGTTTGTCTGAATGAGAACCAGGTCAAAAGTCGGGATTCTCTGGCCGGAATTAGCCTCCTAGCCACGCCTCCACTGCGATTAGCGTAACTGTGCCGAAATCCCCCGAAGGCTACCGTCCCTAAACGTTCGACTTAAGGGGGGATGAACTACTGCGGGTCGGGTAAACAATACTTTGGCGGGAAATAAACGGAGTTTCATGTTGTTTCAAGAAAGAAGGGATTCTTTTGCCGGGGATAAAGACGGTGCAGCCCATTAAATAAAAGACAGAATAACTAAAGAAGTTAAGAGTAAGTTGAAATACAGTTTATTTTTCAATACTTCTTTATCTGATGTATTTTCCTTGACGAATAATAGAAGCGTGAACGAAGAGCACGGCAGTAGGTTCAATGCTTCCTTTTCCTCTTACCATACACTCTTTCAGCTATTCTTCTTCACCTCTATTGATCAAAGGCGAGGGCGTTCTTTCAAAAAACGACTGAAAGTGAAGTAGTGGTTTAGTCATAGTTTATTTATGAGATCTACTAAATTGATTGTGACGTGTAGTAATAGAAAAGGTTGACATCTGATTTGTGTGCCGAATTCCCCAAAATCCCAGTATTTTCAAAATATATTGTCGATATGGTTTGTATGTGGCACAGTAGGCAATTATAGCCGACGGCATCACAGTTGCAGCAAAGAGTATGAGACAACAGGCGATATCTGAAAGAAAATGCCTGCTACCATAGACCGTATGCGTACCTATTCTATAAGAATTAGTTACTAGTAAATAAAAGAATGCTGGAACTATGACTGTGGTATCTGCAGCAAGGGCTAAAATCATGGAAATCAAGCTCTTGAACAAACTGATGTGATGCTTTTTTGTGGATGTTGATAAAGATTTGGCGGAGTTCTTCAAATATTGGTAGCTGATATAACTACAGCCGAAAATAACAGTACTTGTCCAAACTGGAATAAGAAAAAGGGCCCCTGCTACTGATAACATTCCCCAAGGATTCTCACGGAGAATAAATGCAACTACTTGTGGACTGTATAACTCGGGAAATGTCATATTATACAGCGTTTCGTAGTATTGTTTGATCTCATTTTGATCTTGGTAATGGACCGTGAGATAGGTAAAGATAGCTGGCATAATGTAAAAGAATATGTACATAAATGAGTTGATGCTGTAGTAGACTATTTTGCGATTGAAAAAATGATCCTCAGGGAGAAGACATCGCATACGGTAATAAAATAGTGGATCCACAGCCAGTAGAGCCGCTGGAATATCGTAAATTTCTTAGAGTGCCCATACCAAATATGGAGGTGTTCAACAGGACCATTTGATAGTCAACTCCTACATTTAAATAAGTTAAAAGACCTATTTCTTCCCCTGCAGCAAAGGGAAAATACAATATAATTGGACAAAGAACAGTAATGCTTAATTCATATATCATAGCCCTAAACATTTACCATAGTTTATACTAATTATCCTACATTGTAATATGGATAACCAATAGACGTCGGAAAGTTTTACCGACGACTTTCGGAGAATGATTCAGGACCATGTGAACTGCCAGAACATAGAGAATGACCGAAATGATACAGAGGAAATATAGACTGTTGAGATACCATCTAGGATCTGGATCGAAATACGGATTAACCGAAAGATTTCGAGTCATTTTTAAAGGCAGTAATACGCAAGACTGATTTTTTATACCAATTAAGATGTAACAGACACAGCTCCAGGTGAATTCTGCGTTTACTCTCGAATGTCAAAGATTATGCGATTTGCTACCATTTACGTGACTGACTCTGGCCAACGGTTCCTCAGAGCACAAATCACAGGAATGCCAAAGAACGCAGGCATAAAAAATTACGACCACCTGCCACAAGATTTTGCACACGATGAGAAACTGTCGTTTCAAGAAACATCTGCACTTTAGCCTCCTCTCTCTCTCTCTCAGGGAGCATTGCAGCAAATCCTACGGTAGTGCTTAATCGCGCAAGAAATTATTAATCAGAAAAAGATTTATTACCGCATAAACACATAAATACGGGTCTATAATTTAACTAGAAATACTTGATAAAACAGGGGAAGTCTTCTTAATTTTGATGCAACCGAACAGTACTTTGAAAATTACTTCTCGGTACGGTTTGTAAGTCAAACCATAGATTACGGCAACCATAGGTACTATAGATGATGCTACCAATAACAGGTAGCAGCCAATATCTGGAAAAAATAATTTTGTTAATAATTTAGGGGGTGCCCTATCATTTCTTTTCCTAGTCACCAAGAAGGCACAAGAACTAACCTATCCTGTAAGAACCGCTCAAACCTAGGTACATCACTACAGGAATAATAACAGCGGTATCCAGTAGAATTACAATAATCATAACCAACAAACTCTTTAACAGGTTGATATGATGATTTTTTGTTGCTAATGACAGCGATGTTGCTGACTTTTTCAAGTATTGATAGCTGATATAACTGCAACCAATAACAATTGTAGTTGTTACTCCGGTTAGAAGGAGTATTATGAATACAAAAGCTATATTTGCCCACATATTGTCTCCTAGAGCACAAGTCACCACAAATGGACTGTACAAGTTGGGAAATGTTACATTGTAGAGATTCTCGAAGTATCGCTTGACTTCATTCTGATCTTGATAATAAAGGGTGACGTAGGTCATAGGAGCAGGTAAAATATAGAACGATACGAACATAACCGAGTGAAAAGTGTAGTTAACTATTTTACGGTTGAAAAAATGCTCTTCTGGGAGGAGACATCGCATACGATAATAGAATAATGGGTCGACTGCGGTTACGACAGCTGAACGGTTGATAAATGATTCACCATAGTACAAAACTAACCAAAAAGGATGCCGATCCATATTGCAGTCTGATGGATACCTCCCACATTCAAATATGTTAGGAGACCATTTGCTTCAACGGCAAGAAAAGGATATAATATCCGCATAGGCAACAGTACGGTAATAGCAAATTCCCAAATTATAGCGCTAAAAATATTTGCCACGCTTCAAAACATTTCACAATGGCTTACGTGGTAAAATGAACTAGTAAAAGATACTGAAACATTTTGCTAAGAATTTTTGGTGATTTTTTTAGGATTAGATACACTCCGAGAACATATAAGACAGCAGAAATGGCACCGATCACATACAAAGAATTTAAATACCATCTTGGGTCAGGTTCGAAATATGGATTTACAGGAAGATTTCTACTCATATTTATAAAGAGTTTGATCTAAGACGAAAAGATTGCAGGTGTACAAATGCGTAAAAGATTTTTGTAGCTGGGCTTATATATCAGATATAACACCAGGTGCATTTAATATTTCATGCCAAATGTCGTACATTTTGATTGTTGGTTGAGATCAGAATAGAGAGTCTGATCTAAAATATTTTATTTAAAATTAATTTCCGAAAATTTTGAAAACTGGGTGGCGATACTGACAGTAATGTTGCGGACTTCTTCAAATACCGATAACTGATACAACTGCAACCAATAATACTTATGGTTGTTATTCAGCAAAGGAAGAGAATTATGAAATTAAAAGGTGCAATTGCCCATGGATAGCCATATGTGATCTTAGAGAGTACTATATGCAAATGGCCATTTAACGTCCGACCCATAACAAAAGAGCAAAAGTGCATAGCTATTTTCAGCTGAGCTATTGCTTTTATCAGGTGCATATCCAGATAAATGTCAAGTTTCCACTTAAAAATACACAGTAAAGTTTACGCCGCTAATCTAAAGAAGCAAACGGTCAAAAGAGCTAAAAGATGATTTATTAGAAAAATTAAGTACCGAAGGAATATGCATCAAAATAGATCATGATTTATTATAAAAAGAGGACAATCGTTTGACATGTAATAAGCCTAAGCCTAAGCTTCCACAGAATTATTGTCAGTTCAGTTTTTGCTTTCACCAGGTGCATTTCCAGATAAAGGCCACGTTTCGACTCTTTCTAATGTTTTATTTACAACTTCTACAAAGTCAGCTGTAACGTAGAACAATTGACAAATGGGGAGACGTATGTTGTCCAGTAAAATCACGTAATTTCTTTAAAACAAACTCCCGATAGGGCTTGTATGTTGTACAGTAGACGATAGCAGTTACCGGCATCACAGTTGCAGCCAAAATTACGAGCCAGTAAAGTATGTCTGAAAGGAAACTCCTGCCATTTATTAATTCTGACCTATTCTATAGGAGCTGGTGACGAGGAGATAGACATAAGTTGGGCACAAAACAAGAGTATCCACACCAATGACAATAATTATGGCAATCAAGCTCTTGAACAGGCTGATGTGATGCTTTTTTGCTGCTGTCGACAAGGATGCCGACTTCTTTAAATATCGGTAGCTGATAATACTACATCCCCACACAATTGTGGTTGTGCAGCCTGAAAGGAGTACTCCAAAGGCTATTGTGCCCACAATAGCCCAAGGATTTCCCTTCAAAATGAAAGCGATAACTTGTGGACTGTACAGATTGGGAAATGTCATATTGTAGAGCTTTTCGTAATACTGTTTGACCTCATTTTGATCTTGATAATGTACTATGAGATAGACGAGAGGAATGGGCATAACGTAGAATAATATGTACATGGATGCGTTGATACTGTAGTTGACGATTTTTTTATTGAAGAAGTGATCATCGGGAAGAAGACATCGCATACGGTAATAGAACAGAGGATCTACAGCGAGAAGTGCAGCTGACGATAAATTATTAACCGTGTGCTCTTTAAAACTTACCAAAAGTTGATGCAAAAATAAATGCCATCTGATGATCAGCGCCGACATTTAGCCATGTTAATAGGCCTTTCGCTTCAGAAGCAGCAAATGGAAAATACAACAGCATCGGCGAGAGTACGGTAACATTTAATTCGAACACCGTAGCACTGGAAAACTAACATTTTTGAAGAAATTAACCTTACGTTGTTATATGACAAACTAACAGACGCTGAAATGTCTTGCTGACAGCTTTTGGAGATTGTTTCAAGACCATGTAAATGGCCAGAACGTATAAAACAGAAGAAATGGCGCAGAGAGCGTATAGTGTATTGAAATACCATCTGGGATCTGGATCGAAGTAGGGGTTTATGGTGTAATTTTGACTCATGGAGTAGGTGTTATAAAGCAAAAATAAGCTGCAGATCTGCAGATGTATTGCAGAGTATGACCTTTTAGCTCATAACACAGCAGCTGAAATTTTGACAGATGGCCGAACTCTGTACGCTTAAGCATAAAATAAGAAATAACACGTCGCCTATCCTCAATGGCGTACACTGTTACTCTAAGATTAGCATATTTTCATGGAGAATTTATTTGTTTTATTGAGAGAATGCCACCAGAAAAACTGATGAAAATTGAGAAGAAGATTCTAGGTTCTATCCTTTTGATGGGAGAATAATTTATAAATTCGGTCCATAATAAGCAATACCGAGCACTGCATGTCTCCGTCATAGGGTATCGTTTTGTAGTGTACGCCATATGTATCCAACAGGCATTTTAACCTATTTCTATAGATTCTTCTAGATTTTATAAAATTTTTTCTCTTCTCCGGCAGACGAGAGCCATAAACTGTGGGAATTCTAGCGGCCCCTTTTCTCTAGACAATCAAAAAAATGTCTGGAAAAATTATGTGATCTGTGGTGAAAGAGAACTGATCAGAAATCAGAAAAGGATTACGGTATGTTTGACTAAAAATTAAAGTAAACGGAATAAGACGTCCGTGACGAACTGTCGAATAGTAGAGTGGATGCTGCACATTTCACAACTGGGGGTAAAAGGAGACTGGGACCACGATCCAGGTCTCTTGGTCCTCAGAAGGTTACCTGAGGTAATGCCAAAAAAAATTTAAAAATTTCACTAGTTAGTTTTAGATAGTTTGAAGTTAGTCTAATTTTCTTCATTCCTCGCTAGCCTTTTCTTATTACACGTGTACTAGTCTAGACGGTCTTTTTTCCTTTCTATTGGCTGAAAAACTGATAAACCCGCCCATTTTATCCCATTTATAAACCCCAGCCAGAGCCTTTCAGACACATTTCCCCTGCTCAAAGGATCTAGTGCTGCGCATCCTTCTTGTCAATTTCTTCTTATTGTTATTTCAACTTTTTATAATCTTTACAGTTAGCCCTCGCCGTCTTTGTCCATCTGAAATGCCCCGTTCATTCAGTGACCTGTCAGACCCGGAGGAGAGTAAGTTTTACAAACATATTACGGAAATAATACGAAATTTTTCAGAGCCGCCCATCAAGTAACGAGGAAACCCCACATGCATCAAAAGAAAAAGCAAAAAAAAGCAAATGATTTTTAATTTTTTCTTAATTGTTATAGAAATAAAGTTTTCAAGAATCGTGTGATAAAAGGGTGGGGGGTTTCCTATTAAAAAAGTTGAACACTAGCAGTCTGTCTCCATTGGCTCAGTGGCAGAGCGTCTGACTAGACAGAGTGCTCCATTGCGTCTGACTAGACAGACGCTCTGCCACTGAGCCAATGGAACTCGTATGTGTTCCTAGGCAAAAGTCCAAATCCTAAAAGAGTCAAAATAGATTGTAAAAGAACCAAAATGCAGTAAAAGTGTATAGATCTGAAATACGGTTTTCAAGCCGAAGTTTTCCTGGCTTTGGGCATTATATTACAGTTCCAGAAAAAGGTTCTGTTATCCGATGTTTCAGTGTCGCGACCCATTGTGATTCTGATGTGTTTTGAGGAATTCCTGATTCTCCAAATATGCAACATTACAGTAGAGAAGATCTTATTGTCTATACCATTCTTCCTTCAGGAATGCACATCCTAAACGCAGACCTTTTTCTTGGTTTGTGGTCGTCTAGATGATGGTAATATAAGTGTATTCGCAACATTTTGCCCTTTCTGGTCAAAAGGATGTGTTCCCGTTTTCCCAAGCGCTGTTGTTTTGTTATCCCACTGTTGTTTACCCTGTTGTCTACAAGCTAACCATATTTTTCCAGCCAGTCGTCTTTGGCCTAGTGGTTAGCATCGCGGCTCTTGTCGTCCTCACTTTCTGCCTTACTCATGCAGCTGCTAAAACTCTTGACCGTTGCTGTTATTGCCCGTGGGTAAACAAATTACGAAAGCAGTTCGCTTTTCTGCCAGTCTTTCTTCCTCCCTTTTTCTCACCCACGCATCAGTGATTCAGAACTGTCTCTCTGTTTATGGTGGGAGTACGTCGTCTGCCTCGTTTTGTGCGGTTGTTCGTCGCTAACAGTCTAATAATTTTTTTGGCATATTATCTCCTATCTTGAGTCGTATTCTGCAATTTCTCGCTGCCGGCAAATACTGGATCGTCCGTAGTATGATATCATGACAATGGTTTAAGAAAAAAAAACTGTTTGAAGCCAACTATGCGCTTGACCAAGCGGATGCTTTTTCCTAAAAGTTTGCCTGCCAAAAAAACAGCTCTTTCCACAGGAATGCGCAGTTCGCCCACTTCATTGGTGTCCAGCTCGACCCAATCCTTTTTCTGAATTTATTGATTATAGGGAAGCCATCACATCCCAATTTCTAGCCGGCAGGCGGCGCGGTGCGCGGGTGCGTTCTCCTGGGCGTAGCGCAGGCGTTAGTTCTCCCAAATCTGTCTGTATGGTCGGCTTTCAATCTGGGTAGATCAGGCAATTTCTTTGCCAAATCCCCTTGGGAAACGCTCAATGCCCGCGTTCCCAGATCGCAATGTTTCCCTAGACAATGAAAACCGTCTATGCCACGAATTTCCCGTAGAATCTTCCTATTTAAAAGGACAAAGCCACCCTTCTTTAGCTTCGAAACATCGCACTTTTGCCTAGTTTTTTTTTTCAGATTGAAATATTTTTATTAACAGAACAAAAAAAATTTAAAATAGCCAAATTTAGAATTAACATTCGGTCAGATGTCCCTTTTTCACCATTGTGCGTAACTACGCGCCAACCCTATTGTGGAAGGAACACAATAGCAGCAACTTTTTCTTAAAAATTAGCTCTTAGAACATTCATATTGGGTCCGGCCCTAAATGTTTTCCTTCGGAGGTTATCTCGGACAAAAGTTGACCAAATCTGTAGATCTTTTTTTAAGCGAAGCTTCAGGAAAAAGTGATTTTCTGCCAAAACTGTCGCGTCAGCGACCTCGCAGGTTCGTACAGAAAACCATTCGGACATGTGCTTTTCCAAAAATCGCGATTTCAGGATCTCGGCTGAAACTCAACTTTTTGAGGAGATTTCAAAAATAGTTCCGCTCCGGGCTGCAACTGCGCGAATATAACATGTCTTCAAACTCGTCCAGCTGTGTCTTTTGCCATAAACTTTTGCAAAATCACTGCAAAAAGAGGTCCTATTGTCATCTGCCAAATATTCCCAGTCTCCGTAGCCTATGAGTCATTACTATTCATATGTGGCGCCATGATTAATCGTAATTTGGCATTATTCTAGCGGGATGGCTCATTTTGGCCTCCTAATCTTGTGGAAGCTCAAATTTGTCGACTTTTGGATCCTGATACACTCACAGGCAATATGTCCGTAGTTTTGGCGCCAATTCCTCCCTTGTGATCATGGCGCAAGTGCCTAGTCCTCCTTTCGAAACTGTTGCGAAAACTTGAACAACACATCCAGCTGGTGTTGTTATATGAGAAATCTGCGTTCGTTTTTTTCTCCTCATGCGGTATAAAGGGAGAGTTGATAGAAATGCTTCCTATACTAACAATTAATGTTTTTTAACAGTTTTTTACGTCACAGGTTTGTAATTCTAGTGATTCACTAGCCTCAAATCTATTTCTCACATGCTCTTCTGCCTGTTCTATTCTCGCTTAAATTTTATGAATATTTGAATTGTTATTCAGTTTGTATATCAATTTTTAGACAGTCACTGCTTATTAATTGAGAAGATGACCAGCGAAGCCCGCGATAGTAAGGAGCGCCTCTCCACCTTGGCCATGATCCGTAAATATATCATGAAGACTCTCGGTTTGGAGGCTTCAGAGGAGAACTACCGCAGGGTTATCTGGACTCTTCCCAATGGAAAGAAAAATTCCAAGAGATTTTTGCCCTATGATGGTATGGAGAATGCTTGGGAGGAGATTTTCTCTACGGTGGGCCTTTTCCTTTGCTCTTTGACAATTTTTCGCAGATCGGTTGCCCCAACTACTTTATCGTTCTCCACAATGAAGAAGAGCTCAGGATCCAGCCTGAATGGTATCGTGACCATATGGCGGCTGAATGTGCTGCCCGTCACTTGCCCATGATTCCCGCTTGGCGCCTTCCTCCTCGATTCATCGAGTACATGGGCTCCCTGCTGGAGATTGAAGTTGTCGTCAAGGAATACTTCGCCCCCAATGAGGTCGTCTGATTTTTCTGCATATTGTATCGTATTTTGTGAATTGCCTAGTCTAACTTTCCAAGTTTTGTTGCTTTCAATGGGGTTGCACTTACCTTTTGTTTTCCCAAATGTTTTGAATTCCAGTAATATGTATCTCTTGTACCTTTTGCTAACCGGTTTCATATAATCCGAGTACATTTTTCACTTACAGTTGTATAATATTAACCATGAGATTTTTAATAAATTACGGGAAAAATGGAACAAAATGCTCTCAACCAGGAAATTGTACCTGAAGTTCAATGACGTATTTACGAATTATACTCCTTGACCGATACGCGTTCTTCTCACCTTCTCCTCATTATCTTCTTTTCCACATCTATCTTCCCATTCATTGGAATGCGTCTGAATGGAAAGCACATGCAACTTCTTATTGAAAATAACTTCATTTTTATGTTGCCATCTTTTTTTTCTGCAAAAAATTCTTTTTGCAAGCGGCATCTTTCTATCAAAATGATTCTGGGAAGTAAGACGTCATCCTCGTATTCCCTCGTTTTGATAGGGAAACGAGGAGTGTTCCGATTTGAGGCGACTAACTGATTTTTTCGAAGGGGTCGTTTTGCGGTGAAACGCTTCCGACATGGACGGCATGTGAACTTCCAACAAAAATTTGCCTCAAAACTTGAAAGAATCCATGCTCTAAATATATTTGTTGTCTAATCAGAGTCAATAGAACATTTATAGAACAAATTCTGAATTATGATTCACTTTTTCGTACAGCTGTTTTCGAATAGAGTGGCTATTTTAGAAGCTAGACCTTCCTGCGAGGGTGTCTTATGACTATCAAAAATCCCTGGACCAGGTTTTTCCGGTCAATTAGGTTTAAAGGAAAGGTGCAGCACGAGATACACCACATTCTAAAAGTGCACTTCTACTGCGCCTCTGTATGAATTCCCTTGTAGGCTTTCCTGTAGAATTGGGTAACAGAAATTTCGAATGACAATAATGAAGTGTCGAGTCTAATCTTCTGGATCGCCGACGACGTCAATGACACGACTCGCTTGAGCGGAAATCTCCTAACTTCGAAATAGTCGAAGGTTAGCTCTTTCAGCACACCGGTGCCATTTTTGATCCTTGACTATTTCTTCGTAGAAATTTCCCTTTCTTTGTTTTTTCGCCTACTAAATGGCTCGTTGAAACGAGCAGAATCATCTTTCTCAAAAGGGGCGAAAATTCAATCTGTGTTGAGACTAACGTCTTCGTTTTCAGTGTCAGTGTTCAGGCATCGAAAAGACCTACTCCCTTCTCTAAGCCCCCCAGTGCTATCTTATCTTTTTGCAGCGATTTGTATAACTTCCTTATAATCCCGAATTATTGTCTTGTCAGGACGTCCCCTCTACGTCAAGTACTTTCTCTATAGCTTGCCATTTTTGAAGATCTGTTATTCCCTGTTTCCCACTCTACGGCAATTTTTCTACCAAACATTCTTAAAAAGATCTATAGTTCACTTTCCCTGCTTGCTTATAAATCAAAAATTACTCTTGGAGCCAGCGAAATGGCCCTCCAGCGCCCTTCTTAAACGGTAATAAAATAATCGGGCCAAAATGTGTACCAGCGCTTTAATTTAATGACGGCTGATTTTAACCTCAGAGAGTCTTTTAGGCAATTCTCTTCTCCACGGCTGACATGTCGAGACAACAAGTTGCTCGCGTGTATCTTGGGGACAGATCCTCTTCTGATTAATTGTGGTGGTCTCTACAAACAACATCAAATGTCTTCCTACATTACACACTACTTTTTTCTCTCTTTCGTGTGTCCGCGTCTGGATGTCATGTCTTGATCAGGCTGTAATGAGATAACGGGGAGCCCGTCAATTCTTGAACCGAAGTCGAAGTTGGCTTCTAGATCCAAAACAAACGTACATCCGACAAATTGGTTGTTCTCTATGCATCGCCAGCATGGCGCACTACTTGATCTCTTACTTCTTCTTCCCCGTCTGCTTTTCATTTTAAGAATTCTGCCCCAATTAAGGCCAATGTAAAAAAATCTGACCCTAAGCTAATTGTAGCCTCAACCTAGACATGAGATTATTCAATCACAACTCTACTGAAGTTCTTAAATTCATAAAAGAGCGTGTTCAATTTGGTCAAGTGTTTGTCCGCGAAGAAGTTCCATCTTGCCGGGATTCCCTCCATTTTTTTCTTAGGTGTATATTCTTCTTCCTATGAATTTCAACATTCTCCCCCCGTTCACAATCCAATTAACTACAAGATGAGCCTCATATTTTCAGCATAATCGGGTAATATTCCACCCATTTTGTCTCTGCTTCTGCTATACGTGTAAATTATAAAAACATCTTATTAAATTACATCTCTGTAAATATTTCCTCTCCTAGACAATACCGTAGACATGGCGTCTAATAAATAAAAAGGGCTCATCTGGGTGTGCCTGTTATTTAGAGGTCTGCTTTAAAGAGACTCCTACCTGAAAAGCAGAAAGTTCATTGAGTTTTGGGCATATTCTGTCAATTGGGAAAGGTCATCACATTGCATACAAATTATGATATCGATGCTCATTGTTTCGGGCCTCTTTAAAGGAGAACTTCCGCAATTCCTTGCAAATTGTGATTATTTCATCCTTTCTTTCTGGGCGCATTCTATAAATCCTTTAATATTATCCATAACTGTCTAGAATTTGTGTCTGACTGGTCAAATACTGGCCCTTGAGTCTGAGCTCTCTCTTTTGCCCAATCGTAGGACCTGTTATTTCCCTCCATTCACGGTCAATTTCACTTTGCAGGTGAGTATTTAGCCAGGGTTCCGAGAGGGCTCACAGCTACAAATGATCAAGGAACAACCTCCACTTTAGGGTCTTTTCTTCACAGCAGTAAAGACAAACGACCCTTTTACGAGAATGTGATCTCCATCTCGATTTTGTAGGTAGAGAAAAAAATGTATCCGGAAATTGGGGGAAGTATTCATCTCCTAGTTACAACTCTTGAGGTCGTTTAAAGGACTTTTGCCACTTGTTCTATAAACTTGTCAGCTTGTTTTTATGCCCTTTTGAGGGTAAGTATCGGCCAAGTTTTGTCAGGAAAGATGTGACAGAGGGCTACTACTCTTCTCGCCCTATTTTTATCCAATCATTGTGGATTGTTGTCACCAGCAATTAAGAAAATTGTTTCTTGCTCTATGCTCATTTCTATTTCATAGGAGAAGGTGAAGACACAAAACATAGGTAAGTTCTTAAAGTGACTTCCTCAAAATGTGGTGAATTGAATTCTGAGAAAGTGCCAGGAGACACAATCCCAGCCAATCGCAATGGTTCTTGTCAAATTGCAAGCTCCCGATAACATGCGAAATTGCATCCCAGCGGCCAATTTCAGTGATGTGCTCTATGTTTATCCTGAGCAGTTAAGCAATGGTCATTGTCTTAGGAGGCAGTTCTTTTCATGAGGATAGGGGGTGGGCGACAACAGCTCAACCGACATTTACCAACCTTGGGTCTTAGTGTCTAGACACTTCGGGACTTGTACCCTAAAAATGTTCATTTAAAAGTGCTACTTCCAATTGTTTTTAACATGGGTCAAACCCCTCTAAAAACAGTCTTTGTTCGAGTTATTTCTCATTAAAGAGCTATGTTCCATTAGCAAAAAAATTTACTTCCAAAATGACGAGACTTCGACCTTTTCAGTTTGTTCAACTTCTTTTATCACATTTGACAGGGTAGTTGATACCCATGCATAGCCCCTTTAGGGGCCTTGATGGAATGCCCAATGATCGTCCTATTCTCCACTCCTAACATACTAAGCTTTGGCTCTCTTTGACAAGAGCTGCAAAGTAATGGAAAAATCCTTGAACTCTCTCCCACCCAGACCTTTTTCTCTTTAAAAAACGTCAAAGAACGTCGTTTGCAATTGTGTCTCTCTCTCCTTTCGTCATTTCTTCTATTAAAAAAAGTGAATGGGAACAGATCTACTGCTTTCTCCCCACCCCATTCAAACAAATCATATCAAATTGGGCAAAAAACCATGTGCTAGTCCCTTCACACCCACTCCAAAATGCAAACATTTCAAGTTTATTTAGTAGTAAGTTTCATAATAAACACGGAAATATTGCGAGCTTTGGGTTTAGTTTGTTGTGCCAATAAAAAGCCCACTATGACCAATGTTCTCTGATTTTTTAAAGCGAACTTTTTTTTCTGGTAAATGGATACCACTGGTCCAGGGTGTATCCTCTACCAGATCTCGCTAAACAGAACAAACGTTGCTTTTCGTTCAAAACATCCCGGAGCTAATTGGACGATGATGGCTCTTTTATAGCTTAACGCCCCAAGGTCCCCCCACTTGAAGCCTAGAATAATCTTTTTTTTTCTGCTGTATAGAATGTCATGCCATTTTGTCTAGAGACTAAAAAGACAGTCTTGAGGATTAGTCCTCCCTGAACCAGGGTTCAGCGCCTAAAAACTAGTTGCTAATGGCCCGAAGTCAGACCTAATAGAACAACTTAGGCAGACGGACTGACCTCCTAGAAATCAAATTTTGTTCGAACCAGTAAGGTTTTTCAGCTGGTGTTTCTGCATCTGCCCTTCCGGAATCGTATATAAATTAACTGTGTCTCGTGTCCCATCCAAACATATTGCTCTTCTCGCTTACTTGTCCGCTCTTTTTTTGAACTTATTCTCGGGACTACTGGCACAGAGCATAGCGCACAAGTTGTCTGTTACAAAAACAACCATCCATCTTGTTCAGCTATTCAGACCCTTGATTCACAATCATCTCTAATGTGTCATTACGTAATCGGCCGAAAAAAAGAACTGGGAATCCGAAATGTTAGCAGACATGTCGACCAATTTGGGAACATCTTGCGCTGTTCACCTCTGGTGTATCTCAGGTAAAGCATCAACATTTCTTGTGTCTTTTCCTGCACAAGGAGATGCAGCAGATAGACCTTTAAATTTGAAAGCTTTCAAGTGCATGAGAGTATTCAATTGAAAAACATATGAAAATCCGAAACAAGTGAAAAATAAAAAGTCAAAAGAGGACTAGAAGATAATACCATTCCGCCATTTTGACTTTGGAAAGGTTAACCCCTAGAAAAAGGAGGATGTTGCCTTTTCGTCTCTTTTAGCAATTCTTCGGAGTCTCATATTCTGTTCCAACCCACACGGGGGCGAGTTGAGTTTCCTCTTGTTCTCACTTCATCTCACCCCAATTCTCGTACCTCTAACCCGCCTCAAGATAACAATCCTGTTCCGGTAGAAGGGTCCCCCTGGTGTAGAGGGGGTCACGTCATCCGATCAATCCGGCCCGGAACAATTATATTCTGTTTTCAGGTATTGGGAGAGTCTATGTGCAATTCACCTTTCCTCCCTTGTAATAGTTACCAATAATTTTTTTCTCTCAAGATTTTGCATAAACCTACAGGTCCCGGATACGTTTCCGGTATGGTTTGCAGCGCGTCCTTTGTGGTTAAGTATTCGGCGCCTACACGGCTCGCCGCATTAGGTACTCAACGTAGAAACAATTGAACCAGCTCCTCAGGGTTCAACCTTGTTCCAAAGAAGCCTTTCCTAGCAACTTTTTCCTTATTTAGGGTAAGGTCACCTGTCCGAAAAGGGCTATCCATCAAAAAATGTACCTGTCCTGCCTTTTCTGTTTAGCACCTGCCTTCCTTGTAACTACAGAAGCTTTCATCTTGCCTAGGATTCTACACTTTTAGAGGCCAAAAATGACACGTATTCTTGGAAAGTGCTCAGCACCAAGAGAATTAGATGATTCTTAAAACTAACCACTTGTTTACGAAGATTATAAGGGCTTAGGTGAAATAGTTTACAGCGTTGGCGGTCCTTTCCTCGCATTTTCTTTGGCAATATATCTTTAGCCTTGAAATATACTCATCCAAAAAAGTTTGCAACAGGTGTCAGCCACAAACAAAAGTGACTTGTGATAGGCGTTGGTCTTTCTAATGACGGCTTGTCATCCGCTGTAACACTCGCACCTGGTCTCCAAGGTCCGTCCCCTTTGGGTGCACATCATTACTCATCTCTCATTTGTCTTGATTCCCGTAGAGAAATTCTAAAGTCTCTTCGACTCGCTAGTTTGATAGATGGCTCGTAACAATGTTCGCCCACACCTGACAGCGATCTTTCGGCTCTTCTCTCTCGCAACAAAGAGCACTATAACATTGTTCCCAACTATTGCCCCTAGGGGAGTTGTCACCCTCATCCCTTACCCCATCAGTGACAATTTTGAATCTTGAAAAGATTATCTCATAACCTACTACACCACGATGTGCCGCCAATTCCTTCCAGATTTTCACCTGTTTTATTAATTTTATGTTTTTTCTTAATTCAACAATGATCTATTAGCTATTTCGCCTAGAAAATTTTCACACCATGTTCGGGAAAATTAATTGAATGATCTAATATAAAATTCAATCGTCCAGCAGCACAGGTGCAAGAGTCCTAATCAGCGGCAAAGGTCGGCTCAAAGTTATCTCCTCCACTTTTTTAAATCCAATTTTTTTTGTTGGAGTTATTTATTCCCAAAAAGAGACTTTAGTGATCCGTTCACGGGCAGTCGAGTTCCAGCATCCGTCCATATAATGTTTTGTGGATGAATGACACCAATTACTAAATACTCTTGTGGCTGGTGGCAGATGATGATCGCTGGTCAACTGGTTACACCCAAAAATTGCCAGAGACTTTCGAACCCGAAGCAAACAATTCATAAACATCCGTTCGTGTACTTCAGGATCTCTCTGCCTCCCCTAGGGGGCATCAGTCCGTCACTTATATCCCGACTCAACCAATTCCCGTTCACAACTCATTTGTGGGATATTTTCACACATTTCCCACAAGTCTCACTCATTCTCTCTAGCTAGTCACTACCAAATTAAAATTTAAGCAAAACATCCTCCAAGAAAATAACTGAAACTGACAGAAAGTTCCTTAGTTTACCACGGGATCTCAAAAAATTAATTATTTTGCAGAAGTTTTTTTCCATTCCAATCGGAAGCCGGTGTTTTAAATGTTTGAGTAAATTTTAAATGTATCACCTATATATTGTGCACATGGCGTAATCTAAAAGTTACGGCTTCATCTCTGGCCACTTGGCTTGGTTCGTTTCACTCCTTACATCTTTTGGTCCCCCTTAACCAGTTTTTAGCCCTGTTTTTCATCTTTTGCCATAGCTTTTGCAACATTTTTTAGGGGAGCAAATTCTGGAGGAGGAGGTATGTTTTCATTTGACGTTTGCGATCTTTAAAGAGATTTTTAAAGTTTGGCAGTGCACCTCAGTTCTCATTTTTCCACCCTCACCCAGGAATTGTCCTTGCCTGACACAAATGGTTGTAAGACATGTTATCTATGAGAAGTCCTTCTCATTTTCCCTTACTTTGTTTACATCGGCTCCTTTTACTGTCTCTTCCGGGCACCTAGCTCAACTCCACAAATTGGAGGGGTATGCCCTTTTCGGACGAGTTCTTCCTATCATAACATCAAATCATACTGCTCCTCCTCGCCTCCGTGTTGCCTCTTCCTAGAGGGTATAAATCTTTTTGCCCTCTCGATAAAATTGGTTTGTCTCGCTTGGAAGGTCAAAAGAAGCGCCACTAGGATAAACATCTCTTATATAAACTATGATTCTTCTCTTCTTTCCCGTCTTCTTCGAAATCCTTACGACTTCTAGAGAGG
This sequence comes from Oscheius sp. DF5033, assembly GCA_964036215.1. Lineage (NCBI taxonomy): Eukaryota > Metazoa > Nematoda > Chromadorea > Rhabditida > Rhabditidae > Oscheius > Oscheius sp. DF5033. The sequence goes on from OZ038413.1 coordinate 7,493,954, forward strand.
GGGAGTCCTTTAGAAGGTAAAGAGTCTTGTTTATGGTCACCATGCTGGCTGCAGTTGTCAGTTTTGGCGGATGAAAATTCTTCCTTGTCTACTACCGCCTCTATTCAATGATCGCAGAAACCCACGTTTATACCATTTATAACTATTCTGAATATCCTTGATCATATTAAACGGCATTTCGTTCTCATTATCTGACCGCCGCCAGTTCCTTATTTCTTGTTCTTACATGAATTTTCTATTTTTTTCATAAATATTATGTTTCAGGTGGGTCACAACATTATGTCAGCCACTTCAGGCGGCATAAATGTTGCTGGTCTTCTACTTGTTTCAATACCCCTAGCTACAATTGTGGGTAATTGTCTAGTAATTTTGTCAGTTCTTCGCTACCGGGCATTGCAATCTGCCATCAATTATCTTATACTTGGCTTGGCTGTAGCTGATCTCTTCGTGGCTCTCTTTGTCATGCCCTTTGCTGTATATGTTCACGTAAGTTTTATGTTCGATGACCAATATGTCTAGGAGCAAAATGTTTTGCTTCCACTCTCCCAAACATGACCGTTAGGAAAAAATGAGCGTCATACTATTAATTACCACTGCGCCACTATTCCTAGGGGCGACTTTTAATTCTCCCTAACCGATTCGGGAGTCAAACTAATGAAATGTAAACAATAAAAGTTGGTGGTGCTCTGAATCACGACTTTCGAGTTTGAAGCGGCTAGTCGTCGAGTGCAAATTACATTACTGGCTTGAGATGTGGATCGAGAGCCATTGACAAAATGGGATCTTTCTATAATAATTCTTAAAATAGATGACATGCTAACTTCCGGCTGAAAAAGTCGCGTACGCGTAGGTGACAAAAGAATTGACAACTAGTCGCCGCACCTCCTCGGGTCAAAAACGAAAAAGATTGATAAATTTCCAGGTATATCGTGGATTATGGCAATTAGGTAATTTAATGTGTGATTTCTACACAGCTGCGGATGTTGCCTGCAGTACTGCCTCTATCCTCCTACTAGCAGTCATCTCCTTTGACAGGTGGGAGTTGAGAGTTCAAAAATGATGCATTGGTTCTTGTTGATGGCGTATACCCTTCCTCTCTTCTAAAGGGAAGAAGGCACAAACAACACTTCTAGAAAATTGTGCCCCAAACAAATATTGTTAACTATAGAAGAGGAGGGTGGGGGGAAATAAAATTTAGACACAAGGAAACAGCGACACATCTTTTATATTAGTTGAGAGATTATTTTGACATCCAGGGACCATAAAATAGAAGAGGTCTCGTTTAACTGCTCTTCCCAAGGGACTAATATATCAGAAAATCATTTGGCTCCATATCGAAAGTGACAGCAACCCTCTATTTCTGATCTTTTTGCCCTTCCTGGTTCAAATCATACCGCCTACGTGTGGGTGTGAAAATAGTACAATTAAATTATTTCCATTTAAAAATCGAATTATTCAGGTATCGGGCAGTCTCGCGTCCTATCCAATATTCGCGGTCATCTCAAAATGTTAAAAGGGTAATCTGTGTCATATGCGCAATCTGGTTTATTTCTTTGGCTCTTGCCAGTCCTATTGTTTTTGGTAGGTTGTATCACAATATATTAAAGAGGAATACTGTAGGTGTTAATGTTCGACCAGCCGACGCTAATCCAAACGAATGTCGCTTCTACAATGCCGAATTCTCAATAGGATCCAGCTTCATATCATTTGTCATTCCTTGTGTACTAGTCCTCTTTGTCTATATTCGAATTATCGTGGCTTTAAAGAAGAGAGAAAAAGCTGCCAAACTACGAAGGTTGAAAAACATTCAACTTACGGGGTATTACACGAGAGATTCCTTTGAAATGGCTTGTTTTTCAGGGAGTCAACAACGAGAGATGAAGAAGACGAAGCCGGACGAATCGTTGCAGGACCAGGTAAGATAAAAGGGCAAAATATCCAGGCAAAAATAGTTGTGAAATCTTATCCTTTTGCTTATTATTTTTATTCATTCCCTTTGCCGTTATATTCGTTTTTTCCCTATCTGACCTATTTTGCCCTCCACTGTTTCCAATCACCATCACTCTCCCCCCACACGGCTGTTGCTCTTCAGTGATGAACGTTATGATGATGGCTCTACCGTCGATGTCTAGACATATGCGACGTTTTGAACGCCATCGACAAGCAATCGAAGCGGCAGGTGAAGATGCAGATGAACCGGAACCACCAGCAGCAGCTTTGCTGCGACGTGTGCTGGGTCCCGGACTGCTGCCCGCCAGTAGAAGCCTCTCCGAGCTCGCCAGTACGTATCCTGTCTGTCTAACGTGACTACGGTAGTCACGCTGTTTCACCGCACGCTGAACGGGAATGTACACGGCATGTATATAACAGCATGACAGTTTAAAATATTTGAATACTTCTTCCCTCGCTCTATCCTTCTTCCCCATCTTAACCGGCTGCAATTGACTCACAAAAACGTTGCTTGCTTTTAAATAATATTTCAGCTAAGAAAAAACCTATTATAATTCTCTGGGAAGTGGAGAAAATTTTTCTAGGAGAACATATGGACATCGTACAGAGTAATAGCGCACGTTGCATGAGATACCCAATATTCACAAAATTCATAAACCCCCGCGCCCAAAATTAGTATTTTCTAAAAAAAATTGGAATGGTAGTAAAGTATGGTAGGATGGTCATGAAAAGGGATTGTTAGCACTGCCTGCAATAGTTAACCAATGCAGCGGAACTCAGTTTTATGGACTATTTTTCAGAGGAGAGAGATCTCGGAGGGTCCAGCAGTCCTAGAAGCAGTATAGATGAATCCTTGTCTGAAAATATTCATGTAATTAGCAATGACTTCGTCTCCGAAGGATATAATTCTCAATCAAGGTAAAATTAACACGAAACAAAATAGAAAGAGTTTTAGTTGTCGAAGATCATCTATAGGAGACTCTGAAAGTTCTCACAGAAGGAGAAAAAGTGCAAAAAAATTTGGTAATTTATCTAGAAATTATTCAATGAAATGGAAGCAAGATGGCCAGAATGGGGACACACCTCGAAGTGCTTCGTTGTAAGTCATAATCGCAATAGTCAATGACTGTTTTAGCTCCAATAATCCAAGAGAGAAAATGCTTCCCAGCTTACTTAGGAGTATATCAAGAAGAAGTCCTAGGCTATTTCGATCCATGTCTCCTGCAAAAAGCGGCGAGCCAGTAAGTTTTACCGGATGTTCGGAATATCCATCCAGATACAGATGGTCCTACGAAATCCAGCCAACGATGTGACGAGGAATTCACAAACAGAGTCGGAGACCATCTCGGCATCAAGAAATGACATGGGAACAGCCATTGTCAGTAGGAGTACCACCGCCAATTCCGAGATTCTGGGTTCCCCAGAGCCAACCCTCTCTGACTCACAGGCATGAAAACTAACTATCAGTGAAAATTGTTATTTTCAGCCTACGGTGACGTTTGCCTTGACGGTTAAAAATATGGCAGCATCTACGTCTTCTCCGGAACCACCATCACGGCTGAAGGAATCTATTTCCTCCTCATCAAAGGAAGACCCAGCTCTGGCTGTCAAGTTATTTTCCAGAGGCTCTGTTTCTCGTAAGATTGGGTGATGTGGAGAAAGCAAAGAATGTTTGCAGACCCCAATCCAGTGGTTGATGTAATTTCGAGAACTTCTGAAGGATCAGACAACGAACACCGACGGGACAGCGAGAAGTCTATTCCCTCTCCTAGAAAGATAACAAAGTCGAGTAGCAGCGGAGCCAGCGGTTTGGCTGGGAAATTAGTCAAGCGAACTCTTCGCCATGAACAGAGCTTAAAGAGGAAAGTCTCCAAGGCACAGAGGAAGGAGAAAAGGGCTACTAAAACTCTTGGCGTCGTTGTGGGAGTCTTTCTCATTTGCTGGGTTCCTTTCTTCACTATCAATATTGTTAATGCTGTCTGTATCTTATTCCAGAAGGAATTCTGCCAGGTAAAACAGTACCAAAACGTACAATTGACCATTTCAGGTCGGCTTCGATCTTTTCTTCTACTGCACGTGGATCGGTTACATGAATTCTTTTATGAATCCAATTATCTATACAATTTTTAATACCGAATTCCGGAGGGCATTCAAGGTATGGGTGTTGTCCATTCCCCAATGTTGTCCGGTAATGCTAACATAGTCAAAAAGCTAATATCGAAGGAAATAGTCCTGACATAATATTTTGGTAATTTCAGTTGATTTTACTACCAATCTTTGGCAATCGGTAAGGATATTGTGACAAACATTGCGCGTAGAATTTTAACTCTATCAATAGCCTTGTATAATTGTTATTCACATATTTTCTAACAATCCTAGACAGCAGTAATCTGTCATTTTCAGGCCCTCCTGTGCGGAAGGACAGACGGAAGGGCACACCTCTTGAATAAACAGGTACGATCTTAATGAATTTCGATGATAATGACAGATATTTTAGGTGCACCTCTAGGATAGTACACTTTTATTAAATAGCGGGTAAAAACGTTCATCACACGGGATGTGAACGATCTCTTCTTCTATTGTCACTATACTCGCCATATGTACAAATATAATCTTCTCATATACATAGACGGATATTGCTTCGCTTATATATAAAAATTTATTCATGTATTATTATGTTAACTTCCCACAGAAATCATTACAATCTTTGTACGACAAAAAGTTATTGAAATTTCCTTCTGAACCGAAATAGGAAAACCGAAGGCAATTCTTCAAGCCGGGTGAATAAGCGTATCGTCCATAATGCTTGACGACTTCTCGTTCATGTCCAGATTCTGCGGGCAGAGTACAGATGTGATCTGCAATGGGACACGCGGTGGATTTTGCACTTAATGTCAATCATTTTGTGAAAACTTTTCACACCCCCGTCAAAAGTGTTACACACGTGGATGCATCATTCGGGAGCTGTGGTTGAGAAAAAAGCCGCATCAACTACATGAAAATAGCCAGGGATCAAGCGGTTTCGATCTTTGAATTCCACTTTTTGCAGCGGCACGGAGAATGATAAAACCAAGAAAATAGAATTGTGCGCCAAGCTACAAAATACATTGCATAAACTCACATTTAGTCGGGCAGCACTGATTCTCACTGGTACAAATGTAGCCAATAGGACAGCCCTTGTCACATTTCACCACCTTTTCGGAGATCTTCGCGTCGGTTTTCAAGTCACAGGCATGAACTGAAACCGCAGGGCAACAATAACATCAAGGCCAGGGACACAAACCAACAAGGGTGTTATCTACTTTGGCTGAATGGGTCGAGCTGTTTCTGCCTGTACCTTGACATTTGGCTTTGCAATCTGCTGCTGTTTCAAATTGGTTAGAATTCCCACCACAGCCCCGATGGAATAACGGTTGACAAACATCTAAATGATAACGCGTAATAACTAAGACCAGACACTGACTCTGCTTTGAATCAAAGTAGAATTTACGACTTTCCGGATGTTCGGGACAAGAGTACCCTCTGTCCCGTTCTTCGTGACAGTTTAAGGAGAAGACTAGAATGGTAGAGATTACACATCAACACGTTACGTTACCAAAGGGTAGGAAGAAAAAAACTACGGGACGCATTGGCAGCAGACCGGTCGGTGCGCACTCGCGACGAAGAATAGAACGAGTGTGTTTATTGTAATTCGTAAAAGACGCAACACAGGTTTTAAGAACTTTTTGTCAGCTTTCAAACCCACTTTAGATCAAAACTGATACAGTCAAAGTCAAGATTACAAGGACAACTCATCCTGTTATCTGGCATTTATTAGTGTTCTGATTGAAAGTGACGATTTTAAGAGGGCGAACGATGAATATGCGTCATCGAAGAAACACTTTTTTGCTTAAGAAACTGGGAAGAGATAAGATACGAGGACCATCCAGGCGATGAATCTCCTCTCCTGCGGGTGGTATCTATTCTTTTTTGCTGTATTTTCGCTATGTTTCGCGAAGACCATGGTTATGGAGACGAAAAAGGTCTCAATTAGGAAGCAACTAATCAAGTAGGTACTACTATTATCAATTTCCAGCGTCATTTTCAGGTCGGGTAATCTTGAGAAATATCTTCAAGAATTTGAAAAACAGCGCCTGGTTACATCTAATTCCCAAACGGGAACGCAGGGCTTGATGAACTATTATGATGATTTTTATTTAGGGACTATTTTTGTAGGCACTCCTAGTAAGAATATTTTATATTTGTGGACATCATTTCCAGGCAATCAATTCAGCGTGGTGATGGACACTGGCTCCTCAGATTTATGGCTGATTGGATCGAATTGCAGTCAGTCTGCGTGTTTAGGGACAGCGTAAGTGGAAAAAAGTGCACATAATATTTTCTTATTGGCATGTAATGAATAAGGACTAATAGAAACTTTTGATAGTAAAAAAAAGTGCGACCATAAATGCGGAAATAAATTTGATGACAGGCAAGCGCAGCCACTAAGGTTCCTTTTAACTCCGACAAAACTTCAGTTTATGCATAGTTTCATTATCTTTCAGGGATTATACGAAGCATCGTTTCTTCTATCAGCAATCGAAGACATTTATGTCGTTAAACCAGCCATTCAGCATACAATACGGTTCCGGCAGTTGTAAAGGTGTTGTAGGTACAGATACAGTTAGCTTTGCAGGTTTGATAACCCTTATATTTTACCTACTTGTCTAGGCTTCACAGTGGCACAGCAAGGCATAGGGGTAGCTTACCAAATTGCCGATGTGTTCAAGTACCAACCAATGGACGGTATTTTTGGAATGGCCTGGCCTTCCATAGCAGCTACGAAAGCAGTTCCGCCCATACAAAATATTCTATCTCAATTGGATCAGCCTATTTTTACTGTATATATGGGAAGAGAGGTATCGAATTCCACTGGTTTCGTTTTTAAAAAAAGTGTTTAGACATCCAGCAATCATGGAAGAATAACCTACGGCGGTTTCGACACACAGTATTGTGATTCTACTGTTAACTACGTACAACTAACAACAACTAAATGGTGGATATTCGACCTTGATGTGAGTGGTCACGTCATCCAGTCATTCATTTTTTGCAGGGGATGTCGATAGCTAAATATTCGTACAAATCTCGTAGTCAAGCTATTACCGACACGGGTACCTCATGGATTGGAGCACCTAAGACAGTAGTCGACGGCGTAAGTGCCAATCTTCCTGAGGATCTCTTCCATATTTTAGGTAGTAAAACAGCTGGGAGCTACTTACAGCCCTATTGAACAAATGTACACAGTTTCCTGCTCAAAGAGAAACTCTGGCCCTACTTTGTGGTTCACAATTAATGGGATTTCTTATGATATTGACCCTATTGACTACATTTTGGATTTAGATCTGGATGGCGGAAAGGTAAGCCTTTCTACAATATCTCACAGAAAGATTCCAGTGTGCGGTAACTTTCTTCACTGAAACGTCGCTCGGTTTTGGACCGCAGTTCACTCTGGGCGATACATTTATTCGCGGATTCTGCAACACATACGATATAGGAAATACACGAGTAGGATTTTCGAGGGTCTCCGCAAGAGGACCTCCAAAATCCAGTAATAATTACCTGATCTTATTCAATATTGTCATATCATCATTTTTGTACTATGTCTTTCATTAAACAAATGAATTACATTGTTCTTCGTAAATTTTCGGATAATTTTTCAATGTACGGGATAACTGGCACCTGTCCGTTTTCTTTTTATAGGAAATTCGATCAACCAGCACAGATTATCGCCTTCTCGGAGGTACACGTAGACCGTTAAAATTAATTGCCACTTGTCCAAAAAGCGGAAGGCAGTTTGAGCAAATAGGCGTTCATGCAGAAAACTAGACAAAATCTAGGTGTAAGCAAATATTGAAGGATCAGGGGAGTCATTCTTTTTGACAGTGAACTATGTACTATACTGATCCGGGACCAGCTCAGAAGCAAAAATTTGATCGGGTGATATAGTTCTACAGCAGGTTTGTTATCATTATGAGAGTGCGGGGTGCACTGATTACGCCTACGACACAGCCATTGTTGAAACGTCCAGGGACTTATCGGCTGGACAATGGCATGCAGAAGCTGATACAGATAAGAACATGGAAAATTCAACGGCACTCTGAACGTTGCAAAAAAAGCAAAGGATACGTGCACAAGAAATTACACGTAGCGTGCCATTTTATGCTTCTGTTTACATCGAATCATTCAAGATAGCTAGTAGCTCATGGTATCCGGTTGCCCTACGCACGTCAGAAGGGGTAATGACTACTGATAAGTGAAAAGAGCTGAGTTTGATTAGCTCACTTATCACCGTAAGTTTTAAGGAGGCGCCGGTCCTACAGTTCCAGTCCGCTGCTCAACATGCGGGGTGCTCTCCTGCTTCTTGCCCTTTTGGGCCTCACCTGTGCTGATGTTGTCCGAATGGATACAAGGAATGCTGGTTCCATCAGAGCCAAGCTCATTAAGTGGGTCATTCTTTAAATTTATTGGAAAATATATTATAGGCAGGGAACATACCACGAGTACTTGGAGAAGCTTCATCTTCAGAGGACTCAGGTCCTTGCCACCGGATCTCAGCCCTTCATTGACTACTATGATGACTTCTATCTTGGAAACATCACTCTTGGAACACCCCGTGAGTCGATTCCATCTTTCCAAATTTTTTCTTTTAGCCCAGACCTTCACCATTGTCCCTGATACCGGTTCTTCCAACTTGTGGGTTATCAGCTCCAAGTGCACCACCCAGGCTTGCAAAGGATACCCCGACAGCGGATACACCAAGCACCGCTTTGACTCCTCTGCTTCTTCCACCTTCACTGGATCGACCCAAACCTTCTCCATCACCTACGGATCTGGATCCTGCAGTGGAACTCTTGGAACCGACGTTCTTTCTTTCGGTGGTCTTACCTACAAACAGCAAGTCTTTGGAGTTTCCACCACTATTGCCGATGTCTTCGGATACCAGCCGGTTGACGGAATTATGGGACTTGGATGGCCCGCACTTGCTGTGGACAAGGTCACCCCACCCATGCAGAATGTCCTTCCTCAACTTGATGCTCCTCTTTTCACTGTCTGGATGGACAGGAAGATAACGCTTGCTCAAGGAAATGTTGCCGGTTTGATCACTTACGGAGCAATCGATACCCAGAATTGCGACAAGAACGTCAACTATGTTCCTCTGTCTGCTATGACCTACTGGCAATTCCCTGTTTCTGTAAGTAAACATTCCAAGGGATCCAATGAAGTTGCAACTTTAGGGGTTCAGCGTCGGATCTTACTCCGAGACTAAGACCCAGCAAGTCATCTCCGACACCGGCACCTCTTGGATCGGAGCCCCTAACACCATCCTCTCCAACGTAAGAAGAATAGACACATGAAAACATGGAAATATTCAGATTGTCAAGCAGATTGGCGCAACCTATGACTTCACCAACGAGCTCTACACCGTTTCTTGCAACAAGGCCAAGAATGGCCAGCTCCCTGACTTGGTCTTCAACATCAATGGACAAACTTACAATGTTCCCGGAGTCGAATACACCTTGGACCTTGGATTGGACAACAACTCTGGTGATGCCCATATGTGCGCTGTTACCTTCTTCGGAATGACCAATTTCGGCTTTGGACCCGCCTGGATTCTCGGAGACACTTGGATCAGGACATACTGCCAGATCTACGACATTGGAGGCCAACGTATTGGTTTCTCCAAGGCTATTCATACTTTCCAATAAATTTCTCCACTATAATAAATTACTTAAAAAAGAAGCGCTTGATGTAGATGTCTCCGGGGAGGGTCTCCGGTGTGCTTTGTTCAGCCAAAAATTGCCTGCTTACATTTTAGATGAAGGGATACCATACCCAAAATGAAACTGGACACCGCTGGCTGATTAATACAAGGGTCCGCCAGATCTTGGTTGCATATTCTTCAAGGAGACCGATGGGTTCCTTTCGCAGTCTATTGAGAAAGACGCCAGCGATGACCCGCCTCTCCCCTTTTCTTTTCGAAGTGATCCTTCTCCAAATGACCCTCCGCCGTTTAGCACACAATTGAGTACCAGTACACATCATGCTTTTCCCCTCTAGCTTCCTACAACCCCCGTCATTACTCGCCAGTACGTATCCTGTCTGTCTAACGTGACTACGGTAGTCACGCTGTTTCACCGCACGCTGAACGGGAATGTACACGGCATGTATATAACAGCATGACAGTTTAAAATATTTGAATACTTCTTCCCTCGCTCTATCCTTCTTCCCCATCTTAACCGGCTGCAATTGACTCACAAAAACGTTGCTTGCTTTTAAATAATATTTCAGCTAAGAAAAAACCTATTATAATTCTCTGGGAAGTGGAGAAAATTTTTCTAGGAGAACATATGGACATCGTACAGAGTAATAGCGCACGTTGCATGAGATACCCAATATTCACAAAATTCATAAACCCCCGCGCCCAAAATTAGTATTTTCTAAAAAAAATTGGAATGGTAGTAAAGTATGGTAGGATGGTCATGAAAAGGGATTGTTAGCACTGCCTGCAATAGTTAACCAATGCAGCGGAACTCAGTTTTATGGACTATTTTTCAGAGGAGAGAGATCTCGGAGGGTCCAGCAGTCCTAGAAGCAGTATAGATGAATCCTTGTCTGAAAATATTCATGTAATTAGCAATGACTTCGTCTCCGAAGGATATAATTCTCAATCAAGGTAAAATTAACACGAAACAAAATAGAAAGAGTTTTAGTTGTCGAAGATCATCTATAGGAGACTCTGAAAGTTCTCACAGAAGGAGAAAAAGTGCAAAAAAATTTGGTAATTTATCTAGAAATTATTCAATGAAATGGAAGCAAGATGGCCAGAATGGGGACACACCTCGAAGTGCTTCGTTGTAAGTCATAATCGCAATAGTCAATGACTGTTTTAGCTCCAATAATCCAAGAGAGAAAATGCTTCCCAGCTTACTTAGGAGTATATCAAGAAGAAGTCCTAGGCTATTTCGATCCATGTCTCCTGCAAAAAGCGGCGAGCCAGTAAGTTTTACCGGATGTTCGGAATATCCATCCAGATACAGATGGTCCTACGAAATCCAGCCAACGATGTGACGAGGAATTCACAAACAGAGTCGGAGACCATCTCGGCATCAAGAAATGACATGGGAACAGCCATTGTCAGTAGGAGTACCACCGCCAATTCCGAGATTCTGGGTTCCCCAGAGCCAACCCTCTCTGACTCACAGGCATGAAAACTAACTATCAGTGAAAATTGTTATTTTCAGCCTACGGTGACGTTTGCCTTGACGGTTAAAAATATGGCAGCATCTACGTCTTCTCCGGAACCACCATCACGGCTGAAGGAATCTATTTCCTCCTCATCAAAGGAAGACCCAGCTCTGGCTGTCAAGTTATTTTCCAGAGGCTCTGTTTCTCGTAAGATTGGGTGATGTGGAGAAAGCAAAGAATGTTTGCAGACCCCAATCCAGTGGTTGATGTAATTTCGAGAACTTCTGAAGGATCAGACAACGAACACCGACGGGACAGCGAGAAGTCTATTCCCTCTCCTAGAAAGATAACAAAGTCGAGTAGCAGCGGAGCCAGCGGTTTGGCTGGGAAATTAGTCAAGCGAACTCTTCGCCATGAACAGAGCTTAAAGAGGAAAGTCTCCAAGGCACAGAGGAAGGAGAAAAGGGCTACTAAAACTCTTGGCGTCGTTGTGGGAGTCTTTCTCATTTGCTGGGTTCCTTTCTTCACTATCAATATTGTTAATGCTGTCTGTATCTTATTCCAGAAGGAATTCTGCCAGGTAAAACAGTACCAAAACGTACAATTGACCATTTCAGGTCGGCTTCGATCTTTTCTTCTACTGCACGTGGATCGGTTACATGAATTCTTTTATGAATCCAATTATCTATACAATTTTTAATACCGAATTCCGGAGGGCATTCAAGGTATGGGTGTTGTCCATTCCCCAATGTTGTCCGGTAATGCTAACATAGTCAAAAAGCTAATATCGAAGGAAATAGTCCTGACATAATATTTTGGTAATTTCAGTTGATTTTACTACCAATCTTTGGCAATCGGTAAGGATATTGTGACAAACATTGCGCGTAGAATTTTAACTCTATCAATAGCCTTGTATAATTGTTATTCACATATTTTCTAACAATCCTAGACAGCAGTAATCTGTCATTTTCAGGCCCTCCTGTGCGGAAGGACAGACGGAAGGGCACACCTCTTGAATAAACAGGTACGATCTTAATGAATTTCGATGATAATGACAGATATTTTAGGTGCACCTCTAGGATAGTACACTTTTATTAAATAGCGGGTAAAAACGTTCATCACACGGGATGTGAACGATCTCTTCTTCTATTGTCACTATACTCGCCATATGTACAAATATAATCTTCTCATATACATAGACGGATATTGCTTCGCTTATATATAAAAATTTATTCATGTATTATTATGTTAACTTCCCACAGAAATCATTACAATCTTTGTACGACAAAAAGTTATTGAAATTTCCTTCTGAACCGAAATAGGAAAACCGAAGGCAATTCTTCAAGCCGGGTGAATAAGCGTATCGTCCATAATGCTTGACGACTTCTCGTTCATGTCCAGATTCTGCGGGCAGAGTACAGATGTGATCTGCAATGGGACACGCGGTGGATTTTGCACTTAATGTCAATCATTTTGTGAAAACTTTTCACACCCCCGTCAAAAGTGTTACACACGTGGATGCATCATTCGGGAGCTGTGGTTGAGAAAAAAGCCGCATCAACTACATGAAAATAGCCAGGGATCAAGCGGTTTCGATCTTTGAATTCCACTTTTTGCAGCGGCACGGAGAATGATAAAACCAAGAAAATAGAATTGTGCGCCAAGCTACAAAATACATTGCATAAACTCACATTTAGTCGGGCAGCACTGATTCTCACTGGTACAAATGTAGCCAATAGGACAGCCCTTGTCACATTTCACCACCTTTTCGGAGATCTTCGCGTCGGTTTTCAAGTCACAGGCATGAACTGAAACCGCAGGGCAACAATAACATCAAGGCCAGGGACACAAACCAACAAGGGTGTTATCTACTTTGGCTGAATGGGTCGAGCTGTTTCTGCCTGTACCTTGACATTTGGCTTTGCAATCTGCTGCTGTTTCAAATTGGTTAGAATTCCCACCACAGCCCCGATGGAATAACGGTTGACAAACATCTAAATGATAACGCGTAATAACTAAGACCAGACACTGACTCTGCTTTGAATCAAAGTAGAATTTACGACTTTCCGGATGTTCGGGACAAGAGTACCCTCTGTCCCGTTCTTCGTGACAGTTTAAGGAGAAGACTAGAATGGTAGAGATTACACATCAACACGTTACGTTACCAAAGGGTAGGAAGAAAAAAACTACGGGACGCATTGGCAGCAGACCGGTCGGTGCGCACTCGCGACGAAGAATAGAACGAGTGTGTTTATTGTAATTCGTAAAAGACGCAACACAGGTTTTAAGAACTTTTTGTCAGCTTTCAAACCCACTTTAGATCAAAACTGATACAGTCAAAGTCAAGATTACAAGGACAACTCATCCTGTTATCTGGCATTTATTAGTGTTCTGATTGAAAGTGACGATTTTAAGAGGGCGAACGATGAATATGCGTCATCGAAGAAACACTTTTTTGCTTAAGAAACTGGGAAGAGATAAGATACGAGGACCATCCAGGCGATGAATCTCCTCTCCTGCGGGTGGTATCTATTCTTTTTTGCTGTATTTTCGCTATGTTTCGCGAAGACCATGGTTATGGAGACGAAAAAGGTCTCAATTAGGAAGCAACTAATCAAGTAGGTACTACTATTATCAATTTCCAGCGTCATTTTCAGGTCGGGTAATCTTGAGAAATATCTTCAAGAATTTGAAAAACAGCGCCTGGTTACATCTAATTCCCAAACGGGAACGCAGGGCTTGATGAACTATTATGATGATTTTTATTTAGGGACTATTTTTGTAGGCACTCCTAGTAAGAATATTTTATATTTGTGGACATCATTTCCAGGCAATCAATTCAGCGTGGTGATGGACACTGGCTCCTCAGATTTATGGCTGATTGGATCGAATTGCAGTCAGTCTGCGTGTTTAGGGACAGCGTAAGTGGAAAAAAGTGCACATAATATTTTCTTATTGGCATGTAATGAATAAGGACTAATAGAAACTTTTGATAGTAAAAAAAAGTGCGACCATAAATGCGGAAATAAATTTGATGACAGGCAAGCGCAGCCACTAAGGTTCCTTTTAACTCCGACAAAACTTCAGTTTATGCATAGTTTCATTATCTTTCAGGGATTATACGAAGCATCGTTTCTTCTATCAGCAATCGAAGACATTTATGTCGTTAAACCAGCCATTCAGCATACAATACGGTTCCGGCAGTTGTAAAGGTGTTGTAGGTACAGATACAGTTAGCTTTGCAGGTTTGATAACCCTTATATTTTACCTACTTGTCTAGGCTTCACAGTGGCACAGCAAGGCATAGGGGTAGCTTACCAAATTGCCGATGTGTTCAAGTACCAACCAATGGACGGTATTTTTGGAATGGCCTGGCCTTCCATAGCAGCTACGAAAGCAGTTCCGCCCATACAAAATATTCTATCTCAATTGGATCAGCCTATTTTTACTGTATATATGGGAAGAGAGGTATCGAATTCCACTGGTTTCGTTTTTAAAAAAAGTGTTTAGACATCCAGCAATCATGGAAGAATAGCCTACGGCGGTTTCGACACACAGTATTGTGATTCTACTGTTAACTACGTACAACTAACAACAACTAAATGGTGGATATTCGACCTTGATGTGAGTGGTCACGTCATCCAGTCATTCATTTTTTGCAGGGGATGTCGATAGCTAAATATTCGTACAAATCTCGTAGTCAAGCTATTACCGACACGGGTACCTCATGGATTGGAGCACCTAAGACAGTAGTCGACGGCGTAAGTGCCAATCTTCCTGAGGATCTCTTCCATATTTTAGGTAGTAAAACAGCTGGGAGCTACTTACAGCCCTATTGAACAAATGTACACAGTTTCCTGCTCAAAGAGAAACTCTGGCCCTACTTTGTGGTTCACAATTAATGGGATTTCTTATGATATTGACCCTATTGACTACATTTTGGATTTAGATCTGGATGGCGGAAAGGTAAGCCTTTCTACAATATCTCACAGAAAGATTCCAGTGTGCGGTAACTTTCTTCACTGAAACGTCGCTCGGTTTTGGACCGCAGTTCACTCTGGGCGATACATTTATTCGCGGATTCTGCAACACATACGATATAGGAAATACACGAGTAGGATTTTCGAGGGTCTCCGCAAGAGGACCTCCAAAATCCAGTAATAATTACCTGATCTTATTCAATATTGTCATATCATCATTTTTGTACTATGTCTTTCATTAAACAAATGAATTACATTGTTCTTCGTAAATTTTCGGATAATTTTTCAATGTACGGGATAACTGGCACCTGTCCGTTTTCTTTTTATAGGAAATTCGATCAACCAGCACAGATTATCGCCTTCTCGGAGGTACACGTAGACCGTTAAAATTAATTGCCACTTGTCCAAAAAGCGGAAGGCAGTTTGAGCAAATAGGCGTTCATGCAGAAAACTAGACAAAATCTAGGTGTAAGCAAATATTGAAGGATCAGGGGAGTCATTCTTTTTGACAGTGAACTATGTACTATACTGATCCGGGACCAGCTCAGAAGCAAAAATTTGATCGGGTGATATAGTTCTACAGCAGGTTTGTTATCATTATGAGAGTGCGGGGTGCACTGATTACGCCTACGACACAGCCATTGTTGAAACGTCCAGGGACTTATCGGCTGGACAATGGCATGCAGAAGCTGATACAGATAAGAACATGGAAAATTCAACGGCACTCTGAACGTTGCAAAAAAAGCAAAGGATACGTGCACAAGAAATTACACGTAGCGTGCCATTTTATGCTTCTGTTTACATCGAATCATTCAAGATAGCTAGTAGCTCATGGTATCCGGTTGCCCTACGCACGTCAGAAGGGGTAATGACTACTGATAAGTGAAAAGAGCTGAGTTTGATTAGCTCACTTATCACCGTAAGTTTTAAGGAGGCGCCGGTCCTACAGTTCCAGTCCGCTGCTCAACATGCGGGGTGCTCTCCTGCTTCTTGCCCTTTTGGGCCTCACCTGTGCTGATGTTGTCCGAATGGATACAAGGAATGCTGGTTCCATCAGAGCCAAGCTCATTAAGTGGGTCATTCTTTAAATTTATTGGAAAATATATTATAGGCAGGGAACATACCACGAGTACTTGGAGAAGCTTCATCTTCAGAGGACTCAGGTCCTTGCCACCGGATCTCAGCCCTTCATTGACTACTATGATGACTTCTATCTTGGAAACATCACTCTTGGAACACCCCGTGAGTCGATTCCATCTTTCCAAATTTTTTCTTTTAGCCCAGACCTTCACCATTGTCCCTGATACCGGTTCTTCCAACTTGTGGGTTATCAGCTCCAAGTGCACCACCCAGGCTTGCAAAGGATACCCCGACAGCGGATACACCAAGCACCGCTTTGACTCCTCTGCTTCTTCCACCTTCACTGGATCGACCCAAACCTTCTCCATCACCTACGGATCTGGATCCTGCAGTGGAACTCTTGGAACCGACGTTCTTTCTTTCGGTGGTCTTACCTACAAACAGCAAGTCTTTGGAGTTTCCACCACTATTGCCGATGTCTTCGGATACCAGCCGGTTGACGGAATTATGGGACTTGGATGGCCCGCACTTGCTGTGGACAAGGTCACCCCACCCATGCAGAATGTCCTTCCTCAACTTGATGCTCCTCTTTTCACTGTCTGGATGGACAGGAAGATAACGCTTGCTCAAGGAAATGTTGCCGGTTTGATCACTTACGGAGCAATCGATACCCAGAATTGCGACAAGAACGTCAACTATGTTCCTCTGTCTGCTATGACCTACTGGCAATTCCCTGTTTCTGTAAGTAAACATTCCAAGGGATCCAATGAAGTTGCAACTTTAGGGGTTCAGCGTCGGATCTTACTCCGAGACTAAGACCCAGCAAGTCATCTCCGACACCGGCACCTCTTGGATCGGAGCCCCTAACACCATCCTCTCCAACGTAAGAAGAATAGACACATGAAAACATGGAAATATTCAGATTGTCAAGCAGATTGGCGCAACCTATGACTTCACCAACGAGCTCTACACCGTTTCTTGCAACAAGGCCAAGAATGGCCAGCTCCCTGACTTGGTCTTCAACATCAATGGACAAACTTACAATGTTCCCGGAGTCGAATACACCTTGGACCTTGGATTGGACAACAACTCTGGTGATGCCCATATGTGCGCTGTTACCTTCTTCGGAATGACCAATTTCGGCTTTGGACCCGCCTGGATTCTCGGAGACACTTGGATCAGGACATACTGCCAGATCTACGACATTGGAGGCCAACGTATTGGTTTCTCCAAGGCTATTCATACTTTCCAATAAATTTCTCCACTATAATAAATTACTTAAAAAAGAAGCGCTTGATGTAGATGTCTCCGGGGAGGGTCTCCGGTGTGCTTTGTTCAGCCAAAAATTGCCTGCTTACATTTTAGATGAAGGGATACCATACCCAAAATGAAACTGGACACCGCTGGCTGATTAATACAAGGGTCCGCCAGATCTTGGTTGCATATTCTTCAAGGAGACCGATGGGTTCCTTTCGCAGTCTATTGAGAAAGACGCCAGCGATGACCCGCCTCTCCCCTTTTCTTTTCGAAGTGATCCTTCTCCAAATGACCCTCCGCCGTTTAGCACACAATTGAGTACCAGTACACATCATGCTTTTCCCCTCTAGCTTCCTACAACCCCCGTCATTACTCGCCAGTACGTATCCTGTCTGTCTAACGTGACTACGGTAGTCACGCTGTTTCACCGCACGCTGAACGGGAATGTACACGGCATGTATATAACAGCATGACAGTTTAAAATATTTGAATACTTCTTCCCTCGCTCTATCCTTCTTCCCCATCTTAACCGGCTGCAATTGACTCACAAAAACGTTGCTTGCTTTTAAATAATATTTCAGCTAAGAAAAAACCTATTATAATTCTCTGGGAAGTGGAGAAAATTTTTCTAGGAGAACATATGGACATCGTACAGAGTAATAGCGCACGTTGCATGAGATACCCAATATTCACAAAATTCATAAACCCCCGCGCCCAAAATTAGTATTTTCTAAAAAAAATTGGAATGGTAGTAAAGTATGGTAGGATGGTCATGAAAAGGGATTGTTAGCACTGCCTGCAATAGTTAACCAATGCAGCGGAACTCAGTTTTATGGACTATTTTTCAGAGGAGAGAGATCTCGGAGGGTCCAGCAGTCCTAGAAGCAGTATAGATGAATCCTTGTCTGAAAATATTCATGTAATTAGCAATGACTTCGTCTCCGAAGGATATAATTCTCAATCAAGGTAAAATTAACACGAAACAAAATAGAAAGAGTTTTAGTTGTCGAAGATCATCTATAGGAGACTCTGAAAGTTCTCACAGAAGGAGAAAAAGTGCAAAAAAATTTGGTAATTTATCTAGAAATTATTCAATGAAATGGAAGCAAGATGGCCAGAATGGGGACACACCTCGAAGTGCTTCGTTGTAAGTCATAATCGCAATAGTCAATGACTGTTTTAGCTCCAATAATCCAAGAGAGAAAATGCTTCCCAGCTTACTTAGGAGTATATCAAGAAGAAGTCCTAGGCTATTTCGATCCATGTCTCCTGCAAAAAGCGGCGAGCCAGTAAGTTTTACCGGATGTTCGGAATATCCATCCAGATACAGATGGTCCTACGAAATCCAGCCAACGATGTGACGAGGAATTCACAAACAGAGTCGGAGACCATCTCGGCATCAAGAAATGACATGGGAACAGCCATTGTCAGTAGGAGTACCACCGCCAATTCCGAGATTCTGGGTTCCCCAGAGCCAACCCTCTCTGACTCACAGGCATGAAAACTAACTATCAGTGAAAATTGTTATTTTCAGCCTACGGTGACGTTTGCCTTGACGGTTAAAAATATGGCAGCATCTACGTCTTCTCCGGAACCACCATCACGGCTGAAGGAATCTATTTCCTCCTCATCAAAGGAAGACCCAGCTCTGGCTGTCAAGTTATTTTCCAGAGGCTCTGTTTCTCGTAAGATTGGGTGATGTGGAGAAAGCAAAGAATGTTTGCAGACCCCAATCCAGTGGTTGATGTAATTTCGAGAACTTCTGAAGGATCAGACAACGAACACCGACGGGACAGCGAGAAGTCTATTCCCTCTCCTAGAAAGATAACAAAGTCGAGTAGCAGCGGAGCCAGCGGTTTGGCTGGGAAATTAGTCAAGCGAACTCTTCGCCATGAACAGAGCTTAAAGAGGAAAGTCTCCAAGGCACAGAGGAAGGAGAAAAGGGCTACTAAAACTCTTGGCGTCGTTGTGGGAGTCTTTCTCATTTGCTGGGTTCCTTTCTTCACTATCAATATTGTTAATGCTGTCTGTATCTTATTCCAGAAGGAATTCTGCCAGGTAAAACAGTACCAAAACGTACAATTGACCATTTCAGGTCGGCTTCGATCTTTTCTTCTACTGCACGTGGATCGGTTACATGAATTCTTTTATGAATCCAATTATCTATACAATTTTTAATACCGAATTCCGGAGGGCATTCAAGGTATGGGTGTTGTCCATTCCCCAATGTTGTCCGGTAATGCTAACATAGTCAAAAAGCTAATATCGAAGGAAATAGTCCTGACATAATATTTTGGTAATTTCAGTTGATTTTACTACCAATCTTTGGCAATCGGTAAGGATATTGTGACAAACATTGCGCGTAGAATTTTAACTCTATCAATAGCCTTGTATAATTGTTATTCACATATTTTCTAACAATCCTAGACAGCAGTAATCTGTCATTTTCAGGCCCTCCTGTGCGGAAGGACAGACGGAAGGGCACACCTCTTGAATAAACAGGTACGATCTTAATGAATTTCGATGATAATGACAGATATTTTAGGTGCACCTCTAGGATAGTACACTTTTATTAAATAGCGGGTAAAAACGTTCATCACACGGGATGTGAACGATCTCTTCTTCTATTGTCACTATACTCGCCATATGTACAAATATAATCTTCTCATATACATAGACGGATATTGCTTCGCTTATATATAAAAATTTATTCATGTATTATTATGTTAACTTCCCACAGAAATCATTACAATCTTTGTACGACAAAAAGTTATTGAAATTTCCTTCTGAACCGAAATAGGAAAACCGAAGGCAATTCTTCAAGCCGGGTGAATAAGCGTATCGTCCATAATGCTTGACGACTTCTCGTTCATGTCCAGATTCTGCGGGCAGAGTACAGATGTGATCTGCAATGGGACACGCGGTGGATTTTGCACTTAATGTCAATCATTTTGTGAAAACTTTTCACACCCCCGTCAAAAGTGTTACACACGTGGATGCATCATTCGGGAGCTGTGGTTGAGAAAAAAGCCGCATCAACTACATGAAAATAGCCAGGGATCAAGCGGTTTCGATCTTTGAATTCCACTTTTTGCAGCGGCACGGAGAATGATAAAACCAAGAAAATAGAATTGTGCGCCAAGCTACAAAATACATTGCATAAACTCACATTTAGTCGGGCAGCACTGATTCTCACTGGTACAAATGTAGCCAATAGGACAGCCCTTGTCACATTTCACCACCTTTTCGGAGATCTTCGCGTCGGTTTTCAAGTCACAGGCATGAACTGAAACCGCAGGGCAACAATAACATCAAGGCCAGGGACACAAACCAACAAGGGTGTTATCTACTTTGGCTGAATGGGTCGAGCTGTTTCTGCCTGTACCTTGACATTTGGCTTTGCAATCTGCTGCTGTTTCAAATTGGTTAGAATTCCCACCACAGCCCCGATGGAATAACGGTTGACAAACATCTAAATGATAACGCGTAATAACTAAGACCAGACACTGACTCTGCTTTGAATCAAAGTAGAATTTACGACTTTCCGGATGTTCGGGACAAGAGTACCCTCTGTCCCGTTCTTCGTGACAGTTTAAGGAGAAGACTAGAATGGTAGAGATTACACATCAACACGTTACGTTACCAAAGGGTAGGAAGAAAAAAACTACGGGACGCATTGGCAGCAGACCGGTCGGTGCGCACTCGCGACGAAGAATAGAACGAGTGTGTTTATTGTAATTCGTAAAAGACGCAACACAGGTTTTAAGAACTTTTTGTCAGCTTTCAAACCCACTTTAGATCAAAACTGATACAGTCAAAGTCAAGATTACAAGGACAACTCATCCTGTTATCTGGCATTTATTAGTGTTCTGATTGAAAGTGACGATTTTAAGAGGGCGAACGATGAATATGCGTCATCGAAGAAACACTTTTTTGCTTAAGAAACTGGGAAGAGATAAGATACGAGGACCATCCAGGCGATGAATCTCCTCTCCTGCGGGTGGTATCTATTCTTTTTTGCTGTATTTTCGCTATGTTTCGCGAAGACCATGGTTATGGAGACGAAAAAGGTCTCAATTAGGAAGCAACTAATCAAGTAGGTACTACTATTATCAATTTCCAGCGTCATTTTCAGGTCGGGTAATCTTGAGAAATATCTTCAAGAATTTGAAAAACAGCGCCTGGTTACATCTAATTCCCAAACGGGAACGCAGGGCTTGATGAACTATTATGATGATTTTTATTTAGGGACTATTTTTGTAGGCACTCCTAGTAAGAATATTTTATATTTGTGGACATCATTTCCAGGCAATCAATTCAGCGTGGTGATGGACACTGGCTCCTCAGATTTATGGCTGATTGGATCGAATTGCAGTCAGTCTGCGTGTTTAGGGACAGCGTAAGTGGAAAAAAGTGCACATAATATTTTCTTATTGGCATGTAATGAATAAGGACTAATAGAAACTTTTGATAGTAAAAAAAAGTGCGACCATAAATGCGGAAATAAATTTGATGACAGGCAAGCGCAGCCACTAAGGTTCCTTTTAACTCCGACAAAACTTCAGTTTATGCATAGTTTCATTATCTTTCAGGGATTATACGAAGCATCGTTTCTTCTATCAGCAATCGAAGACATTTATGTCGTTAAACCAGCCATTCAGCATACAATACGGTTCCGGCAGTTGTAAAGGTGTTGTAGGTACAGATACAGTTAGCTTTGCAGGTTTGATAACCCTTATATTTTACCTACTTGTCTAGGCTTCACAGTGGCACAGCAAGGCATAGGGGTAGCTTACCAAATTGCCGATGTGTTCAAGTACCAACCAATGGACGGTATTTTTGGAATGGCCTGGCCTTCCATAGCAGCTACGAAAGCAGTTCCGCCCATACAAAATATTCTATCTCAATTGGATCAGCCTATTTTTACTGTATATATGGGAAGAGAGGTATCGAATTCCACTGGTTTCGTTTTTAAAAAAAGTGTTTAGACATCCAGCAATCATGGAAGAATAACCTACGGCGGTTTCGACACACAGTATTGTGATTCTACTGTTAACTACGTACAACTAACAACAACTAAATGGTGGATATTCGACCTTGATGTGAGTGGTCACGTCATCCAGTCATTCATTTTTTGCAGGGGATGTCGATAGCTAAATATTCGTACAAATCTCGTAGTCAAGCTATTACCGACACGGGTACCTCATGGATTGGAGCACCTAAGACAGTAGTCGACGGCGTAAGTGCCAATCTTCCTGAGGATCTCTTCCATATTTTAGGTAGTAAAACAGCTGGGAGCTACTTACAGCCCTATTGAACAAATGTACACAGTTTCCTGCTCAAAGAGAAACTCTGGCCCTACTTTGTGGTTCACAATTAATGGGATTTCTTATGATATTGACCCTATTGACTACATTTTGGATTTAGATCTGGATGGCGGAAAGGTAAGCCTTTCTACAATATCTCACAGAAAGATTCCAGTGTGCGGTAACTTTCTTCACTGAAACGTCGCTCGGTTTTGGACCGCAGTTCACTCTGGGCGATACATTTATTCGCGGATTCTGCAACACATACGATATAGGAAATACACGAGTAGGATTTTCGAGGGTCTCCGCAAGAGGACCTCCAAAATCCAGTAATAATTACCTGATCTTATTCAATATTGTCATATCATCATTTTTGTACTATGTCTTTCATTAAACAAATGAATTACATTGTTCTTCGTAAATTTTCGGATAATTTTTCAATGTACGGGATAACTGGCACCTGTCCGTTTTCTTTTTATAGGAAATTCGATCAACCAGCACAGATTATCGCCTTCTCGGAGGTACACGTAGACCGTTAAAATTAATTGCCACTTGTCCAAAAAGCGGAAGGCAGTTTGAGCAAATAGGCGTTCATGCAGAAAACTAGACAAAATCTAGGTGTAAGCAAATATTGAAGGATCAGGGGAGTCATTCTTTTTGACAGTGAACTATGTACTATACTGATCCGGGACCAGCTCAGAAGCAAAAATTTGATCGGGTGATATAGTTCTACAGCAGGTTTGTTATCATTATGAGAGTGCGGGGTGCACTGATTACGCCTACGACACAGCCATTGTTGAAACGTCCAGGGACTTATCGGCTGGACAATGGCATGCAGAAGCTGATACAGATAAGAACATGGAAAATTCAACGGCACTCTGAACGTTGCAAAAAAAGCAAAGGATACGTGCACAAGAAATTACACGTAGCGTGCCATTTTATGCTTCTGTTTACATCGAATCATTCAAGATAGCTAGTAGCTCATGGTATCCGGTTGCCCTACGCACGTCAGAAGGGGTAATGACTACTGATAAGTGAAAAGAGCTGAGTTTGATTAGCTCACTTATCACCGTAAGTTTTAAGGAGGCGCCGGTCCTACAGTTCCAGTCCGCTGCTCAACATGCGGGGTGCTCTCCTGCTTCTTGCCCTTTTGGGCCTCACCTGTGCTGATGTTGTCCGAATGGATACAAGGAATGCTGGTTCCATCAGAGCCAAGCTCATTAAGTGGGTCATTCTTTAAATTTATTGGAAAATATATTATAGGCAGGGAACATACCACGAGTACTTGGAGAAGCTTCATCTTCAGAGGACTCAGGTCCTTGCCACCGGATCTCAGCCCTTCATTGACTACTATGATGACTTCTATCTTGGAAACATCACTCTTGGAACACCCCGTGAGTCGATTCCATCTTTCCAAATTTTTTCTTTTAGCCCAGACCTTCACCATTGTCCCTGATACCGGTTCTTCCAACTTGTGGGTTATCAGCTCCAAGTGCACCACCCAGGCTTGCAAAGGATACCCCGACAGCGGATACACCAAGCACCGCTTTGACTCCTCTGCTTCTTCCACCTTCACTGGATCGACCCAAACCTTCTCCATCACCTACGGATCTGGATCCTGCAGTGGAACTCTTGGAACCGACGTTCTTTCTTTCGGTGGTCTTACCTACAAACAGCAAGTCTTTGGAGTTTCCACCACTATTGCCGATGTCTTCGGATACCAGCCGGTTGACGGAATTATGGGACTTGGATGGCCCGCACTTGCTGTGGACAAGGTCACCCCACCCATGCAGAATGTCCTTCCTCAACTTGATGCTCCTCTTTTCACTGTCTGGATGGACAGGAAGATAACGCTTGCTCAAGGAAATGTTGCCGGTTTGATCACTTACGGAGCAATCGATACCCAGAATTGCGACAAGAACGTCAACTATGTTCCTCTGTCTGCTATGACCTACTGGCAATTCCCTGTTTCTGTAAGTAAACATTCCAAGGGATCCAATGAAGTTGCAACTTTAGGGGTTCAGCGTCGGATCTTACTCCGAGACTAAGACCCAGCAAGTCATCTCCGACACCGGCACCTCTTGGATCGGAGCCCCTAACACCATCCTCTCCAACGTAAGAAGAATAGACACATGAAAACATGGAAATATTCAGATTGTCAAGCAGATTGGCGCAACCTATGACTTCACCAACGAGCTCTACACCGTTTCTTGCAACAAGGCCAAGAATGGCCAGCTCCCTGACTTGGTCTTCAACATCAATGGACAAACTTACAATGTTCCCGGAGTCGAATACACCTTGGACCTTGGATTGGACAACAACTCTGGTGATGCCCATATGTGCGCTGTTACCTTCTTCGGAATGACCAATTTCGGCTTTGGACCCGCCTGGATTCTCGGAGACACTTGGATCAGGACATACTGCCAGATCTACGACATTGGAGGCCAACGTATTGGTTTCTCCAAGGCTATTCATACTTTCCAATAAATTTCTCCACTATAATAAATTACTTAAAAAAGAAGCGCTTGATGTAGATGTCTCCGGGGAGGGTCTCCGGTGTGCTTTGTTCAGCCAAAAATTGCCTGCTTACATTTTAGATGAAGGGATACCATACCCAAAATGAAACTGGACACCGCTGGCTGATTAATACAAGGGTCCGCCAGATCTTGGTTGCATATTCTTCAAGGAGACCGATGGGTTCCTTTCGCAGTCTATTGAGAAAGACGCCAGCGATGACCCGCCTCTCCCCTTTTCTTTTCGAAGTGATCCTTCTCCAAATGACCCTCCGCCGTTTAGCACACAATTGAGTACCAGTACACATCATGCTTTTCCCCTCTAGCTTCCTACAACCCCCGTCATTACTGGAGTGGGTGGCCCAGGTTACCCGTATTCTCCTTTTTTTCAGTGTACATGTCCATTTCGCACTTTACGAATCGGTCACATGGGGATGAGATTCGCGTATTTTTCACAAGCACAGCGTTCTTCCCAGGCCGCCCACTAAATGAATCAGTTTACACGCTTTCTGCTACCTGATTTGACGCTTCTCTAATTTTTTGGAGGGCAAACAATTGTTACCATTTCTCTCAATTTTTTGCAGTACAAGTGGGTCCAACGTTCTTTCTGCAAAATTTTTAAAGCAAATACCATTTGAAGAGTATATCACTTAAGCCTCAGCTAACATTTGATTTACAATTTGAGCCAAGACTTCAAAGCGGACGATTAGTCCCGCTTGACTGCACAGAAAATAAGAAGACGAGTCTAAAAGCTGCAAAAAGAACTCTCACTGGATCCACTCGACAAAAACAAAAACGTTGGATGTTTTGTTACTTTCATATCTGCTTCCATATCTGGACAGAATGAGCAATCTGAGCTGTCATCTCACATCCGGCAATCACCGTGCGAATGACATGTCAGATCCGTATTGTTGGGTTCTTTTTCCTTTTTAGACTTTTTTCATTCCTGGGACCTATTTCAAGACCTCCGTATTGGGTTAGCGTACGCTCTAATCCAATACGGGTCTATGCGTAACATGACAATCAGTCTCTGCCAATTGTCTAAACACCTATGGCCATGCGAGTAATCCTTAGGAAAACGATTAAATGAAAAGAGGGTCCTTTCCGGAAATCGAGTGCCGTTCTTAGCGGGCCCTTCTAGATGACTTGTTTGTCATGATCATAATTCGTTTGTTTTTTAAACGAGGAGCTTTTGCTTGTCAGTAGCACCACCAGACGCTATTCGTCACGCAGGGCATTTCCCCATCATTGACCCTCAGCTCCTAAGACTCATCTCCCTGGGGACATAGCAATCTTCACGCTTTAAGGAACGCTCCACGTTACGCCAGACTCTCTATATCTCAATTGTTTTTGCTTTTCTTCTTTTCCTTATCGTATAATGGACAGAAAACGCTGGGAGCTATTAAATGTCTACCAGAATGTTGCCTAACATCAGCAAAAGGTTTAGTGGCAGCCAAATTCAAATTTGATTAGAAGTGGATCCACTCCCACGAGGAAAAAACTTCCATTGCTCGCTGGCTTCTCTTCTTTATGACGCCGATTTCATCTACGTTTTTGGCTATTTTCATCCAGACTTCCTAGCAAATATTGCCCCACTTTTGTAAGGTTTTAATGCAATGGAGGCCTATTAAAGGGCTTTTTTCTTCTTTTGATCTTATTGGATTAAAAGAAAATAAGAGATATTCTATGTAACTGATGTTATCGCCTACAGCCAAATTGCGGAATTTTGGACAATTTTTGCGTAGGAGTACCAGTAAATGCAGGAAGTTGAGACACCAGAGCTCGTGGTTGTTGCTCTCGCGCATTCTTGTGGTAGTCTAACAATTTTTTCTCTATTTTTCCCTCCATTTGTTACAATTTCGTGATGTTTACTACAAAAATTTTACTTCGCTTTTTAGGGATTCAAGGCCATTAAATACGAATACCCCTCGGCTACAATGCGCGAGACATCTGCTCTGTTCATTTCTTGCCATCCTAATGCTTAGCCTTCCTTGTCTGAGCTTCCATGAGCTCCTCTTCCTGGCAATCTCCCTCTCGCGAATTATTACCACCTACGGGCTCATCTTCTTTTTCTGAAGAATGACTTCCTGCCTAAAGATGTCATCCAGTATGGGTAAAAACCCTCGTCCACCTGTGATGGATGAGATCTCATTATGGCTTTTTTTGGGGTGGGGATGAACAAAAATGTGGATATTACGCAGGAAAGCCACGTATTTGTCGCCTTCCGAGGTACGATTACCTCGAGATCCGCCATTACTGACGCCACGAGGGGTCCCGTTGACGCTGATGTGATACAAATTCGGCATATTTGTACCGTAGACTTCATTACTTGGAAAGGTTATTTAGAGAAAATTAAAATGATGTATCGTAGAAGTCATAAGATTGATAATTTCCGTAAAAGATGAGCAATTGCACATTTTGCTGGAATAGAAAAGACTCTAGAGAAAGATTACAATAAATACTGCTGGACTAAAGCTTAGTATCCCGATTTTTTACTGTAAAATCCTGGTTTCCCTCGCTACTGTCAAATATTGTGCCTCACAGTTAGGACCCATGCACAATATTTGGTCCAGAGAAAAATATGAACCCATCCTTATCAGCTATTTTAGCGAAAATAGTCAACTGCTTTGTCTGCACGCCAAAAAACTTATTGTGACTGGAACAGAATCAAAGGAGCAAAGAAAATGCGAACATTTCCATGGGAAATTTTAAATAGTTAGCTATTATGCTCAACATTTCCCATAATAAGCCGTCAGCAGACCAGTATCAACCTCCAGGGCTATTTTAGTAGCCGAAACAATCCTTGAAGCCTTTCAATCTCCCACGTTTCTTCTCTGACCCTTCTTCCACCCAATTTACCAAATTTTCAGCCTTCTTCCGAAACAATGGGACTTGAAATGTTCTCCCTTCACAATAAGGTATGCCCTCTATACTACTTTCTTATCAAAGTTTAGACTTCGGCCATCTTGGAAGGTCGTGAAAATGACCGACGGCTCCTTGTGGGCACGGGCATTCTCCTATTTTATCTGCTCATCGGAGCGGTCATTTTCGTCCGTCTAGAATATCCATTAGAAAAAATTGAACGCGAAACTTATAAAGAATATCGTCAGCAGTGGACAGATCGATTAACATCTGTTGGGATTCCAGGTAAGGGCGTGGTCAAAAGGCGGAGTCCAAACGGTTGCCTGGAGTAATTAATCCTTTTCAAAAATTGGGAGGGCGGAGGTACGATAATAGCTGTCGTGGGACTTCTTTCCCATCTCATCTTCCTCATATTCACACCTGGGACTTCCCACCTCATTTTCTACATCGCACTCATTGATTGCGTTCTAATCAGTCCGGCATTCTCTGCTTGACTCGTTTACGGGCAGAGAGTGATGGGCTTGACGCCCAATGACTACTGCATCATACTTGGTGTAATAGTTATTATTTTGTATATTTCTGGTGGGGCTGTTATATTTAAATGGCTTGAAGAGGAAAACGACGTCAAGTCGCGTCATTATCTAGCGCAATCTGTTCAAAATTTTATGGAAAGAAATGGTGTCACTGGTAAGTGGTGGGTCGTCAATTACCCGGAATACAGTTCCTTTTCATAAAATACCGTCCATTTTCCAGAAGAAGAGATTGACCGTCTCTTTGATGATATCCGAGACGCCGCTTTGAATGGCATCTGGGTAGAGAAAAACTATTCCGGATCACCAAATTGGTCATTCGGACAGGCATTTTTCTTCTCAGGAACACTGATTAGCACAGTCGGTATGTTTTTGTTTTCCCATTTAGATAAGACGAACACACAGATACGTCACAATTATTTCAGGCTATGGCAGAGTTTCTCCACGGACAGAACATGGCAAACTATTTACAATCATTTATTGTATAATTGGTATGCTTTATATTTAAATTGTACTATTTTTAAAGGTATTCCTATAACGCTAGCTCTCCTCTCAGCCGTTGTCTCCCGTCTAAAAGCCCCATCTCAATGGTTGAGAGGTGTTCTCAACCGTAAATTAGCTAGTCTATTCCATCCAGGGCAAATTCAAGTAAGTATCACAATCACATGGTGATCAACCTACGTCAGGATCCATTCCATGAACTAAGTTGATTAGGGGAACTAAGCCATTTCCTTTACTGATTGCAATTTATGATTTTCAGTTCTTTCATCTGGGGCTCGTTTGTGCATTGCTACTTGTTTTCGTCTTCATCATCCCTTCCTGGATTTTCACGGCTATTGAGCCCGATTGGACATTCCTCGATGCGTTCTACTACTGCTTTGTGTCTTTGACAACAATTGGACTTGGGGATTATGAACCTGGAGATCATCCTGATCAGCCACTTCGAAGTGTTTATAAAATTGGAGCAACTTGTAAGCGACAGTCTTTGACACATACAAAATTTTTAGTGTATCTTCTGGTCGGTCTGGCCTGTATGATGCTTTTCTTGGCTACTCTTTATGACATGCCACAACTCAACTTGACCCGTTTCTTTATGACAGACGAGGAAGAAAACTCTAGGATATTGGGAGAAGAGCAGGTAGCCTCTTATTCCTACTGCACCTTATTTGTTTATAGAATAAAGCCCCAACAAAATATAGCCGCTACACGGAGGAGACAGAGCTGGACTCACACTCTCAATCCTATGACAACGGATTCTACAGACCTTGAATTATCCAAAGCATACAATATCCACCCTGCTGGTTCATAGTGATCTCTATAAATTTTGGGTTCGTAATTATTTATGACTGTTGCACAATAAATCCGTATAATTTTAAAGGAAGTTTCTTTTACCCATAAAGAGACTCAGTTGTCAATGGCTGGAAGAGACGGATAAACATGAAGAGGCCAAATAAATGGGTCAGCCATAGGATTATCCGTTGATAGTAAGGATAGTAGGCTGAACATGGTTGATTGTTGGCTATATAAAAGCATACCAATTTCTCCTAGAGCTGGTGTTCCTAATAAGTTACACCACATGTGAGTGACAATAGCCGAAAAGATATTTTTTGTGGTTGTGAAGAGATATCCCGTGTAGAGGCCGAAGAAAAACGTATAGCAGATTTGAAACCCTGAAATTTTTATCGACTGGAATTTTCATTCCTACCCCGTTTACATAAAGAGTCCCCGATTGTTTCTCCCTTTGCCAAGTCATCATAGACTCCATTTAAATGAGCCAATGCGAAAAGTACAGCAGCCAAGAGGTTAGCCGCTATAGTGGAACTACAATCCGATAGAAGGGCAATTACACAAGATCGAAATACAATTTCTTCGGTAATAGGTGCCTATAACAAAATTAGTCGTGTCGTTTGATTCACTTACTACAACAATATTCTTAATCCAAATGGCATCTTCAAATGTACAATTCCAGGTGAAAAACTCTAAGGACGTGATAATTCTTTGTGGATTAATCTTACTTTTGAAGGATTCAAAATACCCGTCTAGATACATCATAAGCAATTGACCCGAATAAAGAACGAGAATGAGGAGAGATGGATAGATGACTGCTGCCAAAATGCCATGAAGCCGAAATCCTAGTTTTTCTCTGACATCAAAATGGTCCTAAAAGTCAAACCTAAAAAGTTTAACAACCCCCACCTGTTTCAAACTGTGCCAGGTGGTCGTCAGAGCAATAAGACTAGCCAGAACGCCAGACCAGCACCTACAGATAATATCTACGTGACATGAGAAGAGAAAGTACCTTCGTTTCACTGAACACCTGTCATCTTTCCCGTTTAAATTGAAGAACTTTGGTAGACAAGCAAAAAGTATTGCGTTGAAAAGAGCTAATAAAAGCGAGGAGCAACATCCCATAAGAAACCTAAGACGTTAGTTTGCAGACGGGAAAGGGCGAGAGGGGAAGAGAGTGCAGCGGTGCGTGTCATTACCGAATGTGATTGAACAGCTGTTCTGATACTACACTTCCTCGTAGTCGTGTTAACCATTTGGTTATCGTAAAGTGTACCAGTCTGTGCTGGGTACCTTGATCTAATTAAAAATAGACGATACAAACGGGGTAAAATGAGCCCTTTCAGGCTGTTTGCTGAAGGAAGAATACATTAATATCGAAGGGGAAAACATGCCCGCCCGAGGTTTTTTTGAAACTTATGCATCTGTGAGCGTTGCACAAAGGTTTGACAAGATGTCAGCACTTCAAATATTACAGCCGTTTTTAAAGAAAAGGGGGAGCTGGGAGCTAATGAAAGCCGCCTCACGCCTATGGGAAGCCGGAACGCCAATTACAAAATCAATGTGTTCCCTTTCATACTAATGGAAGACGGACACTGGCTAGTTTGAACAGGTTTGTCTTGAAAAGATTTTATGAGTTGAAGCAGCAAAAAGCAATGAAAGTATTTTGTACGGAAAGAATTTCTTGACTGGTAGGAAGAAAGAATATGCACAAATTGGGGGAAAGTACTATATAAGAAAGTTAACAACAATGAGATCAAATTGTTCTAACCGGGAAAATGGAGACAAGTTTGTAATTCCCTGTATTTTTTGATTGGGGGATACACGTGGTAAAGACGAATGATCACGATAGGCACAGAAGATATGGATAGTTGATGATATTAGCCGTTCATAAAAGCACGGGGATTTGAGTGCTCACTGCCGACTTTATTTGGTTCTGTCATGTATTGC
Source organism: Oscheius sp. DF5033 (assembly GCA_964036215.1). Classification (NCBI taxonomy): domain Eukaryota; kingdom Metazoa; phylum Nematoda; class Chromadorea; order Rhabditida; family Rhabditidae; genus Oscheius; species Oscheius sp. DF5033. The sequence continues at coordinate 7,525,894 of OZ038413.1, forward strand.
AACTCCATTCTAAAATGTTCTTTAGAAGGGAACCTTGGCAATTGCTTACCTCACTGGAGCTGTTAACAATTCTGGGCATCTTTCAAAAAATCCGCTATTTATAAAAACTCTAGATGCGAATGTTCCTAGGCTGGGACTGTAGTCAAACACATAGAGATCAGCCAAGTCCGTCAAGACAGTATTTGTAGGAGTAATATCCATTGGTCTATAATTTAATAAGCACGAAAAGTAGGAAATTCTTACGTAGTTCCGCCGAAAAGGAATACCCTCGTTCCCACAACAACGGTACATTGCCGCCGCCGAGCGCAAGGTGGCTGGGCCAAGGCCTTCGGTTGCATCTGCTCCCATCTGTTCACAAGGGGATCGTAACACCACAGCTCGTCATAGTGTGTATTCATGGTTCCATTAAAGCCACCAAACATGTACATCCGGCCGTTGTATGCCCCTAAACAACAAGATAGTGTAAAAAAATGACGTGAAACTAACAAGCTGAATGACTTCGTCTTCCTAATGGTCTCGATCCCCCTTGAGGGTGCAATAAAGTCCAAGTTTTTGTCCTTACGTCTAGCACCTTTAAATTGTTACAATAGGTGTCTCGAGTGGAGTGATATTGTCCCATTTGATCGCTGCGACCGCCAAAGACATACATCTTTCCATCTATTGCCACTGCTGTGTGGAAATCTCTCCATAGTGGCGGGTCACCCTGAGAATATTCTCATGAAAAAAAAGAAAGAAAACTACTTACCAGCGTATTAAATGGGAACCATGTGGATAATTTAAAATCAAAATAATACGTCTCTTGGCTAAATCTCTGGGCTTCCTCCTCAAATCCACCGAATAGGAACATTTTATCATTTATAACTACAGCTGTATGACCATCCCTTGCTGGTGGCCTGTACCATCCTGTCTCCACGTACCGCCATTTACATTTTACTGGAAAAAAATTAAATTATAAATTCAAATTGGGTTTTATACCGGGATCGAATTCATGCAAATGTGCACTAGCTCCATATTCATCATTTCTGCCGCCCCAAAGATAAGCCTTTCCTCGATATTCAACGACCGTATGGCCATATCTGCATCAGAAATGAAAGAGAACGATGATTTAATACCTTTGATATGGAACAGCAAGTCGGTTCAAATATTCTTCTGATAATTTTTTATCATCACCGGTCATTTCCACCTGAAATTGCAATATAAATTTTGAAATTATTGAAATCCTCACATGTCCAAAGTTTTCGGGCTCTTGGAAAGTCTCATCAGCGTTTAAGAATTGCTTATTTACCGGTTTTACCTGCCGCCATCGGAATGTATCTAAAAATAAGAAGATTTCTTAAAAGAATCGTAAATTACTTGTATTCAGCTCATGCACATCAATTGGTTGACTGTTCGTCATCGTTTCGCCGCTGCAATATCCTCCAAATGAATAAACCTGCAAAATAATGTATTCATAAGCAAAAAAAAGAAAACTGATACCTTTTCTCCAAGAGCAACAGCTGCATGGTTGACTCGTCGTGGCCCACCGCCGACATATATAGTCCACATACTTTGTGCTGTAAATGTTTAATTTTAATTCAAAAACAGGATGAAAGAAGACATGAGAAGTGAAAATTTAAAGGGATATCGACCTTGTACAGTCGATAATACTGCCCAAGGCGGTAGCAATCAAAGCAAATTTGACATTGACAAGGGAAAGCGCCATTCCCGTAGGACGAAAACGAGATGGCCGCCGTTTGTTCGCCCTCCAAGGTCAGATGGCGGGGTGAAAGGCAGGAGAGCAGACTCTCCCGATATAGTCATGTCTATGACATTTTGACTGTTGAAATAGGGAGGAAAATTTGGTTATTCCCCATAAAATAATATATAACAGGTAAATAATAGCGCATATTTTGAAAATATGAGAATATGTACACGATTGGCATAATATGGGGGATGCTATTCGCCGCTTGGCATAGTACTCCGCGGCGAGACCCTGGCGCTGAGCAAAGAGGTTAACTTGACATAGCATTGCAACAAAGCAAGAAAGAAATATTGCAGGTCTTTTATATCTTACATGGTTATAAATTATCAATGAATAGAAGTCGATCACGCACTGAAGGATACTACGTCAAGAATGCTAGGCAACGGCAACTTCCTCTCTCATAGGATAAAAGCCAATTTCCGACATTGTGGCGATTGTGGGAAGGAGATAAGACTCTTGTTATTGGAACAAAGGCGGAACTAGCCGAGCAGCCAGGTTGTGCCGTATTTTCACGAAGTCAATTAGTTTGGGTTGGCTTTCGTCAAAGGTAAACCTCACGCTTACAGGAGGAAAAAAGATAGACCAACTGGCGAGAGTGACCCTCTCGATTCCCTAGGACGCTTTAAAAGGCTGTAAAAGAATGCAAAGATTGCAATAATTTCTGGAATGCACTGCAGAATTCTACATAATGAGAGTCTGGGCAAAGAAAAGACAAATCCTTAGGAGTAATTTGAATTCAAACACGCAAGGGTGAACTTAACTAGCTGCTCACCGGGAAACAGTGGGAGAGAAATCGGATAAAACCATCCAGGCGGAGCATTTTCTATCGGTAAACGGCGGTACTTTCTCTCTCTCGTCACAGAATGGGAGAGAGAGTGAAGGCGCGTAAGAGAGCAAACTGGAGCCGCTACACCCTATGCAATCAGAGAGAAGAGGCTGGTGGTTGGTTTGGGAAAGGAGTAGAGAAAATGGATAAAGAGAAGTCAGCAGGTGACTGGCGATAAAACAAGGCAACGAGAACGGCAAGGCCGTTCACACATTACACAGGCATGATTCGAGAATATTGAAGACAAAAGCTTCTTAAAGAGAGGCCAGTAAAGGGATCCAAACCCATCTGTCACCGATTCTTACAGTTTGATCAACTGGCATTCTTTCTCCAAGAAAAGCACATGGTAAACCATCAGGAAAACATGTGAAATTGTGAATTTAGAGAGTCATGGAGGTTTTACCAGTGTACACAAAGGTCTAATGACGTTCAGAGCATGACACCTGACGCGGAACGGCCAATTGAACCAGTTCCCAATTCATATACCTAATTTTCTGACTATTTTCTTAGACAATCTTTGATGGCAAAGAGTACTGATACTGTAGAAAATTAGCTGGGATTCATAGAAGCAGTTCCCGGGAGACGAAAACAATCCGGAAACTGGGGGAGAAAAGTTAAGAGCATGGGAAAAAAGCGCCTTGGGACCAATTATTACAGCCGATCCTTAAGAAAGTCTATGGATCCAACATTGCCAGCTGTTCTCCACGCGATCAAAAAGCTGGGTTCTTCCCAGCTGTCCGCAGAAAGTAAAAGTGTCCTATCTCTTATTCCCCCTTCACCAGTAGAAGGGTTCCATTGTTCTTATTGATAAAGAAACGCCACGTGCTGAACTAAGGTCGAAGAGAATTTGAAGGAGAAAATGGTAATGAAGAAAGGAAGAACGCAAGAGAATGAAAATGGCCGTCGCCCCGTCATTCATTAGGAGCAGCAGAGAAAATAGAAAGAGAGAAAGAAGGAGGTTATATAATAGTGGATTAGAGTGATGGCTGCCACACCCCTGACATATGCCACGGGTCATCTGTACACGCGAACAAAAGAGAAATTTAGCAATAGGCAAGACTTTGACCAGACGTTATCACCGGGGAGACAGGCGACAAATGACCAAACTTGTTAGCGAGTACTGCCACACACCTCACGTGAGGGAGGGAAATGAGAGACTATAAGATTCTTGCATAGAGGTTGTTTTACTAATTGGATTGGAAGGGTTGCTAAAAGAAATTGGCTTCTAAGACGAAAGAAAGAGAGTCTAGACGCGGACTAAATGGCAACGGACAGACCGTGGGAATATATAGCCGACAAAGAGAGCAACACAGCTCGTGATTCATTTAATGTAAGGCCTTTACAACACTTATCGAGAGGCGCATCTTTGGCACAAGCCGTAAACCCGTGGCAAACACAAATTCGAACCGGATTCAAGAGGTTACCGCCAAGCCGATAACGGCGAAGGCCAAGTGCGAGACTTTGAATCAGAAAAAGGTGCTTCTTTGTCGGGGAAAACAGCTGTTTTATCCTCATTCTAGACCTTGAGATGAGGAATAGACAGTGGGTTGATGAGAGAGGCTTACTGGCTGGCTTTTAGCTATGCGCGGGTTGTTTTCCTCTGGAGGAAAATAGACAATTACTTCTGCATCGTTGGAGTTTTTGTTGTGGTGTTTAAATAGAAAAGCCTGAGAGCAAAAGAGGACAGATACAGACAAACGCAGTCATGCACCGCCGGAAAGGGCAGACGAATGATGACCAGACGCAGATGAATGAGACACCGCCAATAGGATATTTACCTAAAGACGACGTGCACTTTTATTGGATAGATATAGCCTCCCTCTCCTTGGCTGTAGTCGAAAATAAGTGGAACGCCTTGGGGCTGGGCGGAAGAGGAGACTCGCTTTTAGAAAGGGACACCGTCCAGATCGGAGTAGTATAGTACTAAGAGGATGATTCGAAAAAGCTGACGAAGCGTGATCTCTGCGGTAGATGGCTGGAACAGATATAGTCGTAAGACCACGACCAGTCTGTGCTCTTTTGAAAAAGATGAATAGAAGACTGTTTTTGTTTTTCTCTTTAAAGAAAAATGAAAAGGGAAGAAGTAATGAGAAGGCAGACGAATGGAAAGTGATAGTACTATTTGGCACTTTTGACTACTAGTCAGTTGCAACACTGGTTGTTTTCGGGTGTGACCAACCGGCGCAATGACCGTAGCGAGCCGGTTCGCGACTGCCATTCAGGCAGATGAGGAGAAACATTTCAGCACCGTCAAAACTGGCACTTCCGAGGATTATGCTGCCTTTTTGTTGCATAATCGCTTAAGCTTTGAACAGGCTCTCCCTCATAGATATTGTTGAAGACCATTGTCCGCAGCTGCGGGCGAGATAGCGGTCAAAAGCCACAATTTTTGTTCGTTTAAAGGAAGCATTGACCCTTTAAAAACAATTCCTGGGGTCGTTCCAACAATTCAATGATTCAAAAGTTTAGACCACCATAGACTTTTAGCCAAATGGTTCCAGGTTCTGCGTTCAATTGCCTCCACTACATTCAATTGGCCACTAATACCCGCGATTATTTGAATTTATTTATTTAAGCGGAAGACAGCTGCCCGCATTGTCTTTAATTCAAGCAATAAACTTGGATCCAATATAAAAGTTGGGATAAATAGGTTGTAAAAGGATACTAGGAAATGACAAATTGGAGCAACGACCCCAGGGAAGGACGACAACATGTTCAAAATGAGCGGACAACAATATTCTGGGCTTTTGGTCACTTTCAACACATCTGTTTACCAGAATAGGAAAGAGGTCTGGAGATGTCATGGGAAGGGATGTCAATAGAAGAGTAATCTCACACGTGTTTTTCCGTAAAAACGTCCTAGGGACGTTACCTTGACGTTTAAATCTATAAACAACTTTTGCGAAGAATTTTTAGAAACAAGGTCCTGAAGGGAACAAAAAAAGACCAGTCAAATGTTTGTCCGTGGTCTGAGGCTTCCTTTGCTATACACATGGTAGAAGGGGTCTAAGAAAGAAAACAAAACGGGGTCAGTTCAAAAAGAGACAAAAGAATAGTCACTTTCTCATAGATCTCGCGGGCAGAGAGGTTGTTTCAATTATGGACAAGGAGATTCGATTCAGATCTAATATTAGAGATGACAATAGGGGACATTACGGGACCACATGGTGTCATTGTATTCGAAACAACGCCCACCGGTTCATGCATATTTAACAACTGAACGGGACAATAAACGAAAGCTTGATTTATGGCAGGAAATATCCACTTATTATATTTGTTTGTTTTTGAGCGTATTTTGGCAATATTTTGAGTGCAATTTCGACTGTTGGTTCATCTTCATGTTATTATAATAAAGCGGAATCGGATAAAGCATCCAGTTGAGTCAACAAATGCTGGACACTTGAAAGGCTTTTTCGGACGATTTATGGGGGTATACTAGTCGATAAGTCGATAAGAGAAGACTCGAACACGGTAGCCCGCCGATGTGATCGCCGTGTAACAACACAATTATAGCACGAAAACGATAATAAATAAAATAAAATAAACTAGTCGATAGCGTTGGTCAACTGGGTATCGTTATGAAAAATTGAGGCTGATAGAAAGATAATTAATTGTTTTCGTGGCTCTAGGCTATCCTTGACCAGAACATTCAGTATGCCTGCTGTACAAGAGGTGCAGGGCTCCCACAAAATGAATTGGCCTTCGGTGATTCCTCTCAAGGAACCGCCAGAGGTTCTAAACTGTCGTCTGGAGGTTCCTGAGAGGCCAAGTTGTTTTGGAGTTAACTGACGTAAATGTCTAGAAAACTACAATAGAAAAGGTTGGCATGTCCTTTACTTCGGGACGAAATTTTCAGAAATTTTATGCGCAGAAATGTTTATTAGTGTAAAAGGTAAGGAGAAGACCCCTAATCTCATTATAAAAGAGAGAGGGAGAGTGGACAGACCGGGCTTTCCTTTTATACGAGTCGCAGATCTCTAGCTGATTGAACTCCTTATCTCACTGTCTCCCAAAAGTAGGAAACTGTTCTGAACGAGTCTCCATGTCCGAAACAACAACATCATATGACCACCACCGGCGATTGGATCTATTTCCTGTGAAACTTATAATTTTTTGTATGTTTGAACCAAAAAATATATCATGTTGCACTTGACACACATTTCAATTTATGATGAGTACTTTCAGAAATAGACATTCAAACGCAGATATCCAGACTTTTCCATCCGATTGTAGGCTTTTGACGCAATGAATCGGACTGATACCACGTGGATAAATATAAGTATGATCTGCCTTTCACGTCAGTACTCAAAGCAGCTTTTGGGATAAGACGACGGAGAGAGTACGGTGGAATGTAACAAGTAACAAGTAAAGCAGTTGATCCTCCAGCTGAGTATGGCTGATACGTTGATGGTATTCGGTATTCGACGGGCTAAGGAGGATAACCAAAATGAGATACATGTTGAGCTTATTGCGGGGATTGTGGATTCCACAGGTACACATATGAAATGGACTTCAGGGATTGGATTACGAAGTTAAGAAAGTCCTACATATAGTTATCCAACTCATTGATATACCGTTCTCTACCCTTTTTTTGGAATACCCGCGGTTTGTGAACGACATAGATTGGTTCCTCCCCTTATTGAATCCGCCTAATCATGTCCAGTTTTTTCATATCGCACAAATTTGCTAAATTTTGTTTATAGTCTGATAAGCTTGCTGTTTTATGACAGAAACGCCATTATCCCATTATTGTATCTCCTTTAAAAATAATTTTTTCAGCACAGTATCGCGGTCAAGCGTCTCAAATTCACGATAAAAATAAACAGCGTGATTTCCAGGCGATTTTGGTTATTATTCAGGTATTTTCTAGATGAACGAAGGCGATGATCCCCGAAGTAAGATCACTAGTCCATGTTCAAAAATCTGTCTTTGTCTTAGTAACCAAAACCAAAGCACTTTCTTTATTTGACACCAGAAGATCTTGTTCTCTTTTATTCTGATTGGTAGCTTATCCCACTGACAGATCATGACGATTTATCCATTTCTACAATTGTATGTTTCTATTTCCACTCTTTTTTCATTATGCTAAGTTGTTGACCAGGAATTGCAATATTTACTAATGTAAATCCGGACAGTTTTCAATATATCATGCGCAGTCTGCTGTACAGGCTCAGAGATCGGATGAATGTTGAAGAAACGTGTCGACATCCATTCCGTGACGTAAAGTGAACAAGGTTGATCCTACCTGAGCTGCTCGATATCGTCACCAATTCGCGAAAATAGCAGAGTAAAGAGGAATAAAACCAGCTAGGCAGTATTGAGACCTTCTTATTCGTCCTAGTGCCTTGCCCAAGTCTACTCGTCAGTTCTTCCCAGCCTATCAGTCAGTTTTACTTTAACAAAAACCCTCCTTTACGATTAGGTACAGCTTATATTGTTTCAAAATCTAATGCTCTTGTTGTATCGTGCAAATCGGCCCGTAAGTTTACTTATTCCTTTAAATGAGCCACCATGGACGGGTTTGAAAAGTCAAAAAAGGTGTCATAATGATGCTAATGTATGCCTCCAGGAGGTCACTAGCCCCTCCTGCATATCGATAACCCCTCAATTACAGTATTAGCTCCGCGGTCTCCTATAATCACACGGTGTGGTCCGAATTGCTAATGGAGCGTATGCATCTCGGGAATACTGTATATCCATAGGTAGCCTTGTCGGTACTTCTTACTCCTAATATCCGTGAAGGTCCTTCAAAAAAGATCTAAAATATAGTATCCCTACGTCTATCTTTTCTCTGTTTTTTTTTTGTCGGCAGAGCACTTAAGTGGACGACGCTTAATTAGCGCCCAAACCCGGCTGTCTCAAGTCAAGTGCATTGCGCTCCATTATCAGGGCTCACACCTCTGAGCTAATCCTCATATTTGACTGACCCTACTTGGTAAATAACTGTATCTTGCGGGGGTCAACGCGAGTTCTACGCATCCTTCGCAAATTTACTCAGTTACGGTGTGAACTGCTGTACTGTTACACCAAAAAATGAGAAGACAATCTGTAATTTTGATTCTTCTTAATTTTTACTGCGTTACTGCTCCGTAAAATACGGTAGATTGTCCCCAGAAAAAGAATATACAGTGAGGTGGCTGACTTAGTCTCTAATTGTCCATCTGGAGCAAATGGACCCCCGCAGCTGGTCTTTGTCTTCTGTCGAAAGAGATGCGGGAAAATTCTGAACTACCCAAGAGGCCATGCACAGAAAGTCAATAGAAGAGGGATACACAGCGCGAGACAGTACTATTTGATCGACTAAGCAGGAACAAACGTTGTAACCAGCAAATAACAACAGGCCAAGAAGATTTTCTGCAAGTTTACAGTGTATGTAGTTTCAGAACATCTCTATTTGACCATGTCTGTCCGTGTTCAAAAAGGAACATGTCCTATTGACTTAGTTTTATCAATGTACTTTAAGGATTAGTGACAGCTTTAAGGGGTTCCTTTCCAGATGCTTCGCTATCTCTACTCACCTTCGTTGCCACTTTCCACATTATTTTAAAGAACTCTTCCCTTCTGTCCTATTTATATCCCAAGAATATAGGGGAATTTTCTCTCCCTAACTGGCCTCTGGTAGCCCCACAACGTTGCTGCATCCAGTGACGACCTCGGTGTTGGCGCTGCGGCGACTAATCCGCTCATCGGCGTCCACATTTCGGGTGCAGTTCTGAATAGCGAGCCAGTTCATGATGGTCTGTATAAAAAAAGATGAGGATTTACAACTGCGCCAAACCTCCGTACTTTTAATTGCTCGCTTGTAAAATGTGATGTTAATGTTCCTTAAATTGCGTCCGGTAAGGATCATAAACTAATGGGAGGTAGTCTATGGAAAATTCTTTAAAGAAGAAGCAACTTAATTGTCCCCATTAGGATAGGCACGTAATACAGATGTCAGTTTGAGTGTGTTTCTGCTTAGGTCGAATGCCCATTACGTAAGGGAATTATAGTTGTACCGGCACCTGGCAGATGATGTAAGGATAGCCAACACGGCTGGTGGAGGTCTATTTCAGAGCAAACAGTTCATAAATCGGGATAATTACCAGGAGACACATGTTTACTTCCACCAAACCATGTTGCTTTGACGTCATTGAGCCATCTTTTTAAACAGAAACCATGTTACTAAATTTGGACGATACCACTTTAAATTATTGAAGAAATCTCTAGCTGATGCCGGCTTAACTCCCCAAGAAAAAGATAATATTTTGGCTATTTCGTATGTTGCACTTTTACAACCCCTCGCCGTTAAAATCTTTTCTTCCTTTAGGAAGTCGTGAGAGCGCCAGCTACCGTATGACGGAGACTGCTAATTTCCCACGGCTTGGATAGACCTCCGCACCAACATTTGCATAAGGATGCAGCTGACTGCCTCCTAGTGCCATTTGTAGCCAATAATGAGGAGCGGGAAGCATCTTCTCTTCTAAAAAAACGACTTGATCAAATGGGAAATGCTTTTGTCAATTAGGCGATAATCATTAGCGGACATTCCACCCAGCCTAGGACATCTGTCCCAGTCGGAGAGGGCCTTTTGATCTGTTACAAACTCCCCGCTGAGGATAGTTGACATCGTGAAAAAGTTGCCCCAAATTGACTATTCATAAAAGGAAAAGAAACTTGAAAACCGTGAACGCACTTTTGAAAAATCAATGAGAAGGCAGCAATGTTTGGTGACGGAAAGGGACCAGAGTACGGTAACGGGCCTCTCTCTCTCTCTGTACATAGTGAATTGACTCTGCTGTCCACCCCTCGGAATCCTCTTTTCCTTTTCCTACTATTGCCTTTTTCCGGATGAATAGTGCGGGTAACTTTGGCGGCATGGGGGTCAAGTATGCGTGGGGGATTACGGTATTATACCTAGGCCTATTCATGAGCTATTGACTGGAAAAGTAGCCTGTAATTACCGGTAGGCGGATACTTCTATGAGCAGAAAAAGCATTTCCTGCTAAATTTTTGTATTTTTTGCGAAATTTGTTGCTTTGGTCTACAGATAACAAGTTATTTCGTAAGTTGCTATTGACGCAACCATATTCAAAAGAGAGAAATTGACAGCTTTACAGTAACCGTTAAAATTTGAGCTTTCATTAAATTAAACAACAACCTACCCCATTTTGAGCTAATTTAGTTACGGACAAACAGGCAAGTGAGCAGCACAAGGCCGTCTGACAGAGCCTTTTGACAAGGTGCGACCCTGTATTAGCACTTGCGCAAGTCATGAGCCTATCGAGAACCATGAGCTGGCAGCGTGTCGCGCAATGGGAACAACTGATTGACTTGATAAGAAGGCAATATGATGTGAGGACAAGCGTGTTCTTAATAGGATCGTACAAATCAAGTCAACTAGACAATGAGAAGACGATCACGAATGGGTAGATTCTGCCGCTGGCGTGGCGCGAGAGGGCGGCGGCGTCCGGATGAGAAGCGCTCAGCCGCGGCTCATCCTCTAACCCTTTGCCAAACCTACCTCCGCCCAACCCTTGGGTTAAAAATCTTCTTGGGAAAGTAGACATCGAGAGACATCGATAGACTATCCCTCCCCAAAAAAGGTTGTTAACAGTTCAAGCATGGCGGCAGCACCTGGCCGCACGTGGCCTTTTGCACCAGCCGCTAATCCACACTTGGCCTATTGTGTGATGCCGACACTCAGTCTCCAAATATACTCTGATACGACGAGGCAGAAAGTGTCAGTACATAGGTACATATTGGGCAGAGGTATCTCCCTCTCATAGTTTTCAAGGTAGCAACAGGCAGTTCTACGGAATTGTCGGCTCAAGCGCGGATTAGGCATACTGTATCGAAATGAGACCCCAAACCGGAAACCTGTTTTCTTTCTTCTGTAATGATGCTCGTCAGACATAGTTTCTCTACCAGAGCGAGGACACGGATTATGAACTCACCGTGTGACATAAACAGGTCTCCCTCGGGCGGACAGTTTTAGTTACTAAATCGATGGATTGATACTTTACTCAAGTGATTAGTCTCAGTTCGACGTTGAAAACAGTAACCAGAGATAGATTTTTTTGAACTTTGGCACATAATCCTAATTCCGAAAAATGTCAGGCGTTACTGATTCAATAGGAGATGTGAGGTAGTAATCTTATAGTCATCTTTCTCTGCCAATTCTTGCTATATTTCGTCTTTTTACCCGTTTTTACACCAGTTTTAACGTCCTTTAAAGATGCGATCCGCTTTCTGAGGATTTAAATTTCGACGATACACCGTCAAAGTAGATGATCCCCTCTTTTGGACCACCGCTATAATAATGAACTTTTTTTCCCAACAGGGATACAATTACTCTGATCTCAGGAGACGAAACAGGAGACTCCTCCTGACGGCAGGATTAGAGACCTAATAGCTGCCATCTGTACCCATCGCCTTACCCAACAGGATCATCCGATGATCGGGGCTCCATTTTTGAGTTCTGTATGGCAACAGGAGGAAATATTGCCCGGGTAGCTTTTTCTCTATAGTCCTGTCCACCGTCGTCCGTTAGATAAACATTTTAATGCGTGGCCGTTGAGGACCTATTCAAAGGGTGTTTAAGGGAGGGGCAAACGTTATCACCTTTTTACCGGATGCGGACTCTTTTTGCAACGAAAGATATTAGTTTGTGTGACGCTCCTACCATATTCCCTTGTCACAAAATATAATCACACTTTACGGAATGAAAATGGGACCCATTAGAGAATTGCCGACGTCTACATTTGTAAATCTGGGGATGATCATGTCTCCTGATCCATTTCTAGATTTGTTTGTCGGGATAAATCTGGTATCTTCTCATTCCTCTCTTCTGTATTGGTCCTAGCTGGTTGTGCTCTCCATTTCTTCTTAAAGATTTTTTTCTTTAACATGAAGCAACTTTAAACATATTCAAACGCTCGATGACACTACAGTATCCTATCCTACACTCAGCTTACTTCCTCCGCCAGTTGTTGGTAAGGTTGTTAGTAGTTAGGTTAGAAGACAGAATCGTGCAGTTTTCCCATATAGTGGCTACCGTAATCTGCCGACAAACAGTCTTCACAAAACAAAGAACTGCGCGCGGCTATTGGGTCGTTGGTAGAGGCGGAGTCGTAGAACTGTCCGAAGCTGAAGCAAACGGGCTTGGGCGGAGTCTAAACGATGAAATAGTACCATGAAGAAGAGAGAACAGAATGGGCGGTGCTTCGGATTGTGGGAAATCGCATTGGAGCAGCTGAGCCCCTCACGCACCGTAGCCAACCGTCTAATTCCAGTAGGGTTTATCGTAATCCCTGGATGATGTGATAGGCTTATCGCGTCGAGACCGCTCATCCTCATAGACCCTTAAGCACCACTTGGCAGCCACCGTTTGAAACCTTTTGCCAACTTTTCTACTCAAAATTCACACTGCGGGTCTCTGAGGATGGCGTTCTCGACAGGTACGTTTTACACTTTTTCTCATTTTCATTCTTCTTCCATTGTACAAAACATTTTAACGAAATACTTGGGGCTTTATGAAATCCTTATGAAATATCCTATTTATATCTGTACGGTTAGCTCATTTCATTTGACTATTACAATTTTCATCACCAGTCTCTTAGTTGCCAGTCAGTTGCTTTCAAAGTGCAGTGCTCAAAGATTTTTGAGTACCTACATGACGTTAATTCTCTCGACTTTTACGTAAAAATAAGAAATCATTTTGTTTGCCCAACTTATCTAGCATCAGTCTAAAACCCGGGAGATCTGAAAATCCCGAAAAAAACTATGATTTTCTCTAGATTCTTCCATCCTTCACGCCTTTTCCCTGTTGCCAATAATTTAATCATTCCAGATGAACGGATATACTATACCAGTATCAGCCTCGAACATGTCCTCAATGGCCAATATGACCGCTGCTTACTTTTCAAAAGGTGCATATGCTGCTCCTCATTTGGGCTTCTCGGCTCCTGCTCCACACACATTCCCTATGGCTTCAATGGGATACATTGGAGGAACTCTCGGTGACATGCCACAAGCTGGCCTCACATGGAATGCTGCTGCACCGCCAAGGTTTGTATTTCTTTCGGATGAGATGATAATGAGAACGTTCAGAAAGCAAAGAAGAGAGCGCACTACGTTTACCCGACAGCAATTGGATATTCTGGAGAGTTACTTCGCAAAGACTCGTTATCCTGATATTTTTATGAGAGAAGACATGGCCTCCAGGATCCAGCTACCAGAAAGCCGTGTACAGGTGAGGATTAAGGACCACTCTGCCAAATTAGTTGGTCCATTTGATGTGCATATACGTGATCATTTGCTGTCAATAAGCTTTGTGAACTAGCCCATTTTAAAGGGTCAGTAAGGGAAACGGGAAACGCATTTCATTGATTTCCAGCGAATTCCATTGCAGTCGGGGGAGTAGAGTACCGTAATCCGAAGGCAAACAGCGTGAACATCGATTTGCAGGTGTGGTTCAAGAACAGGCGTGCCAAGGCCCGTCAACAGAAGAAAGCACAATCTAATGGAATTGGAAGCGGTGGATCCAGCAGTGGCTCATCCAGTGGTGACGGATCGACAGGTGGCGGCACCGATGAAGTTACAGTATGTTTTTACTTTTTTCCCGATGCTTTCGTGAGAAAGAAGAATTGTTCAGTCGTTTATTTGTGGCTACCTCTTTTTGTTTTCCTCCCCGGTCTCGTCACGCTCCTTCCTCGCGCAGCTTCCATGTTTGTAGCGCACTACCGTAACGACTGGCGAGCAAACATTATCGTCAAATATTAATTTATCGAGTAAACTGATGGGAACATTTCTAGGTAAAGACTGAGGAGAGCAATGACGCTCCGTTGGATTCACAGAGCCCAGCCTCAATACCTGAAACAGAAACTAAGCCAGTTGTTTCGTCATATCTCTCGACAGTTTCTCCCTCAGGATACGGAACTGGAGCATCATTCCGTCCCCAGCCTTATGCTGTCCCCTACGGTAAATTAGTCCCAATGCATTTGGATAATAGACTTAGTTTCAGGAGCCTATCCAGGGGTGGAATATTTCCAACAATACGCCCAGAATGCCAGCTCTACAACCAATCAAAACTATCTAGACAGCTGGAATTTCAGCAAGAATCTTCAGTAAATATAAAGTAGTGAACAGTCGCGCGGTGTCATCTTCCCCCTCAAAAAAACTACCCAAGTTTACGCAATGTGTCTTCCGGGCATTTGTCCTGAGATTCTCAATGAGATGTATAAGACATTGTCTTAATTACTAGATTTCAGTTCAACCTCAGCTTTACATTTATATAAATAATTTTTTTGTTGTATAAAAATCTCACACCATAAGTACACGTTTTCATGTTTCTTTTTCTCGATGCTTTGTAATTGACGCACACCCCCTCACGCAATGATTGTGACCGAAACTAGTGATTCAGAAAAAGTTTTAAAACAGAAAATTATTATTTCTACCGTAGTAAATCCCACAATAAATATTATTATTAATATGGAGATGAAAAATATCCAGACATTGAGATTGCGGAAGTAGACAAGGTTAAAATCTCTTTGTTCACATCTTATCAAATAGAAAGTGTCGACTGCCCACTCGCTCTATGGAGTCTCTACTAAGCTCTAATACAAATAGAGGAGAAAAGTTTCATGGATCTATGCGCCGAAGAAGTTCTTGTAAGAAGTTTCATCGAAGGACTCTTGCATCTCATCTTGAGGTACAGCGGCAGGAACATAGGTTTCCTCATCGTGCTAAAATTGCCGTACAACTTATGGGCAGATACTTACTGGAACAGGAGATGGTGGACTAACTTCAGCAATGATTGTATTGACACCACAATCAGAAGGACAATAAGGTGAGGGAAGGCCAGGCTCTCCTGGCGGTCCAGCTGGTCCACGTTCTCCAAATCCACCGAACTAAAGAATAGATTCAGATAAGGAATATAATACCTTTCCAGTAGCTCCAATAGCTCCTTGCAATCCAGGATTTCCTGGTTCTCCTCGAAGATTAGAAGGACGGCCAGCGGCTCCTGGTGGCCCCTTAGGACCTTGAGCTCCTACAGGGCCAACAGGCCCAGGAATTCCTACTCCAGCTGGAAATATTAAGTTTATGCTTATGTAGTCCTCCTACCGATAGTGTTGTCTCCAGGAGGTCCTTTTACTCCGCGAAGTCCTGGCTGCCCTTCATTTCCAGGGTGTCCTCGTCGTCCCATCTCTCCGTGGGTTCCTTGACTTCCTGGAGTGCCCGGAATTCCCGGAGTTCCAGCTTTTCCGTTCATTCCACGCTCTCCTTGTGGTCCGCGAGTACCTGGTGGACCTCCAGGACAGATAACACAGGGTAAATCAGGCTAAACGTTTGGTATAGATTCAGAAAGGAATAAACCTGCGGCTCTAACTCAACATCTTCGCCATCAACTCCAGGAAGTCCTGGATGCCCGGGATGTCCTGGTTCTCCATCCCCACCAGGAGCTCCTTCTTCTCCCATTGGTCCCATAGGACAATGTAGACGTGTACATTCTTAACCAGGTTTCGGTAGATCTTGATAACTTACGGCTGCACTTGTGGAGTACGCCTTTAGGAGCTACCTCTTCCTCCAAACTCCTAGGAACACGTAAAGTTCTACGCATTTCAGACAGCTCGGCCCAGATGTCTTTCGCCTTCATCTGAATATATCCAGTATCTTTGGTAGAAATTGGGCCACCTTGAAAGCATTAGATCTCGAAATCCCTTCATCGTTCAAGGAGCTCACAGTGGATACGATTAAAATCCCAGACAGAGCAGCCAATAAGGTGCCAAATATAGACAGCCCTATTGAAATGTACGCAATCCTTTCGTAAGAGGAAGTTGTCATAATCCTGAAAACAGAATATCAACTGTAGGATAGAAATGCAATTGTGAAAGTGGCGGGATAAAGGGCGACTGTCATCAAACATATTAGGCCAAGTGTATAGGGGCCTTGACACACCTGCATATCATGGAACGAGATCTGCATATCTCCTTATGGGAATTGGAATACGAGAAAACATTTATTAAAGATTGCACTTGTCATGATTGAGAAAATGGGACACGTATCTATTTGAGAAGAAACTTTCGAATATATTTGGTTTTCCAAGCAAGATAGAGGATGACAGTGAGTTCGATGGTGAGAATCATTATCCAGACAAGGATTCCCACCAGGAATTGATATCTGTTGAGACATACTTGTTCTAAAAAACATAAAAAATGGCTTTCTACAATATTGGTTACTTGTCCTGATATGTTCCTCCTGTTCCTGGACTAACAGTTGAGCATGGAATTCCTGAGTAGGTCTCTCGATTGAGGGAAGATTCCTCCTGGCGCGCTGACCACAAAGAGGCTAAATCCCAGTATTTATCGATACACGGATCCCTTACCCGTTCGCATTTGTCACAATGTTCCAGTAGACAGGAAATTCGGACAACATTTCCTCCACGGAACTTGAAGGCCCTCAAGGGCAGAATGTAGCCATTTTTTCCCCTCTTGATACTACCGCGGATTATGTACTCTTTAGCGGCTATTGTAGGACAGCTGAAAGTTGTCTTCTAAAATTCTGGAATAAATCCTACCCGTCCTCAATAAGAGTAACATTCTCATTTCCATTATGATTTTCTGCTATACAAGAAGTAATCGAAAATTGTTCAGAATTTTGCTTGATTGCCAATTCTACAGGATGTCCAATAGTGATAGGTTGATTGAAAGGACGATCATCTACTACCTCAGCTTCTTCCCGCTTTGACCTCAACTCCATTTCCACCAATTTTGGCGTCCTTCTTCCGTTACCAATATCCATACTATTGTACGGCAAATCCCGCAATTGAAGTTGTCTTGTGAGATTAACTTTAGCATTTTGATTGCTGTAATCACAGCTGACTGTGTACATTCTATCCCGGGAAGTGATAATGGGAGTGCTATCCGCGGTCTTTTCTTTGATTACGACGACAGCTCGGTAGATATTTCCGTGTTTCTCTGCGGCACATGCTTGAGACGAATTGAGAGAAAGGCGTAAATTAGCCAGACCATTTTTGAACGGCTTTGCACATTTTTCATAACCGTTTCGGGGGAAGAGATAGGCTTGGAAGTTACTGATGGCACTTTTCACCTGAACAATTGGGTTGACACAAAAATAAGATGTGAAATGCCTTGACGTCTAGGGAAGATAAACTGCAGACGGTTTCGATACTTAGCTCATCACCATTTCTTTTCTTCAGATTCGTTTTCTCCAGGTTAGTCGGCCTCTTTTTTGAAAAACCAGGTGGAGTAGCTGCGGCTTCCGGCATTTGTTCTGGCATCAGTTTCTTCTTTCCAGTTTTACCCGTTAATCTTTCTAAATTCCAAAATACTTGAAGAAATTCAGACTACTTTTGCTTTTCAATTGTCGCCCTTCAATAATTCCCAAGGAAAAATGTTGACAATTGCCGCTACTCTTATAGGCGGTCAAGCTGGAAGAGTCAAGCAACTCGCAGACTTCGCTATCCGTATGGTATGAGATTGAATCGCAACTAAAGAACATTTACCAAAGTCGAAAAGTTGCTTGCCTGCTGGTCGGGTGTGTAAGACACAGAGCCATACATTGATACAGATTCAATCCGGTGAACCGTAGACCAGGGCCAGTTGGGCATTTATTTCTTTCTTCAAAAAGAACGCCTAATCCTTTTTTTCTTGTTTCACAAAAAGTCTTTACCAGATTCAAGAGATCCTAATCCGGGACAAACTCTTTCGATGATTGGATCTTTTCCAGGGATAAGAACAGGAGAGATTTGACATGTTCCTTCGTCTTTGTAGGCATATAGACATTCCTTAGAGTTAAGGCATCTGGAAATCTTGTCATGGACAAGAATAATTTTACCTGTTAAGGCATTCCTTGCCTTCAGCTTCCGGGGTACCTCCCCTGGCTACAAACAGCGACTCATCTGTGGAACAGGAAGGGGTGCCAGCTTCTTTACAAATATTTTCAAAAACGAGTTGGGTAGAGGCATCAATCAGTTTCCCATCGTTAGATTCGTCCAACAACAGACAATCATTTCCATAAATTATCTTGTCACAATCATTACATCCATTTAGGCACTGTAGATGTTTAAATAATTTAAATTATTGGACGATTACCTTTTCCCAAGAGTCAAGATTTCCTTTTCTGAACTCTCCACGGACTCGTGTACTCAATGTTGGCATCGCCGCGAAAGATGAGATACAGGGAGAATCACCTACAATGTTTACATTCCACCAATGTTGCGATCAGATTCAAATAGAAGATTACTGAACCGATGGAAAGTTTGTTTACTCTGTACAATGATGACCTAGATGCTCGCTTCCCTATGCTAATCAGACACCTCGGTTACAGTGTGAATCGCCTCATTGCCTCTACTTTTACTGCTTTCCCGGATGTTGCATACCTGGTAACCTTCTTTCCATGTAGACGACTTTGAAGTCTTCGGTGTCGGTGTTCATTTCCGCCGTATCAGAATTAGCTGAGTTTAGGAGACAGTCACCGCTTTCTTCATAGAACATGAGTGATCGACATGTAAATTTCTGTAACCTTTGGGATTCTTTAAAGACAGCAATCTCTACCGTTTGCTGGGTGCAAAGTGACAGGCAATGAAATTCGTTTACTGCCTTCTCAATCTTTTCTGTATGATCCAACAAAACTCGACTGGTTTCGCGAACAACAATCTGAGTGGAAACCACATCTAAACATAGAAAATATTGTGGGGGAATAGTGGTTTGTTACTTTGAACACAATGTTTATGAACAGCGATGGTTTTTGAGTCGGGAAGAGGGAGATCGTCTCGAGTTAGTGCGACGCAAGCCGCGGGGTTAATTAGAACGGCTAAAATGTCTTATAGCATTTTCTAGTAGCTGCTTTACCAGAACAATTTGCCCTTCCACAATAGTCGAAACAGTGATTATTACGATCAGAATATGCACCGCCGAGAAGGAACACGGGACCCGTATCCGGTGGACAGATCCGACCTGCGCTCTTTGGTATAATATAAACTAGAAATAAGAATAGGAAGGGCCACATGGAAAATGGCAGACCAGACTTGAAGGCGGAGTCCGGTAGAATCTTCTGAGGATCCGCGGGAGGAGCATAACCCTCGCCGCGATATCCAATCAAGCGGATCCGCAAGCGATGAATTCATATCGAAGAAAGAAAGTAAGGATATGGCAACATCAATTAGTTTGTGGGAATTGGTACGCTTTTTGGTGGTGAAGAAAACTAATTAGTTAGCGGGCAATGAGATAGAGGCTGTTTTTATTTCCATAAGAAACTAATTAAAGGAAATATTACCATCTTTTCAAAGGCTACACTGTACCCAGACCAAAACAGAATTTCCATGTAACATCGGCTTGTTTTTTGCTGTTGTGTGTTGCCCTACTATCTGTTCAGGTTGACGGTGTCCCTATTGTTGTAACCTGGGGAAATGTTCGCACTGTTCAGACATTTTATGACTAAACATGGCGGGAAAACAATTCATTCGCCTTATTCATTACGGTCCTTTTCTCACAAAGGGCGGTGGACTTTAATTTAAAAAGAAATTTCTTAAATTCTTCTATAATCTTTTCTGGGTATGGCAGGGGCACCGCTGTTGACTATGGTCATGCTCTGCCGACTCGCGGCGGATCTGCAGATATCGTAAACGTCTTGTACAAGAGACGACTCATTTCAATAGGCCATTGGCCACGCCGTTACTTTCTCTTCTTCCTCACAAGGTATTTTTTGTACTTTTTGTTGTACAGGGAAATTGACATCTGTTTTTGTAATGGAGATCGCTATCAAACCTACTCCAGGTCTGGACTAACCCACTTCTCGTTTTCCATCACTTTAGAGATACGCAATGGCTTCCGTAAAATGTCGCAATTGCTTGTGCTATCATTCAATTGTGGACAGCGAACCGGGTCTTTTCTCGTCGTCCGATTCTCGTTGTTGGCAGCAGGCGGTCGCCACCGTTGCGCCAGTACACTTCTCCTCCTCTTTAGAGAGACGAACAAGTGAGAGAGACAGGTTCTTTTCCCATTTTTCTGATCACTTCATAAGTAGAGGCCAGACGGTGTTGTCTTACCCCCTAAGTTGTTGTTTTAATCCATGGCACACCGCTGCCCACCTCTTGGCATATCCCTCTCACGTGTTACTTCATGAACTGGTTCTCGAATAAAATTCATCCAAAAAGGGCAGCCTCTGTAAGAGATGGACAGGTGTGTCCAATTTACAAGCGGAGGCATCTTTTTCTATTCCTAAATATGTGTCAATCCTCATTCATTCCTATGACTTTTCTTAGGCAGGTGTTTCAGTAAATACCTTTCTTTTTTTCTCCCGTGGACAACCCCATTACAAAGCCTTATCTGTCATTGTGACGTATCTCTAATATGGTTTGTCTTTCTTCGCTGTGTGTTCTGTTGTAACTGTATTCGGCAAGAGGAATGCTCTCTTCCTTTAAGTTGTTTACCTGTTTCTCACCACAAATTTCCAGGTCAACATGCTCGACCAGATGATTGTTCCCGAACCTTTTGACGAGGATATTTTGACCAAAGCCAAACAACTACGGTAATCCTTACTATTTTTACCATCACTTATTTACAAAAATTAGATCTGAGCTGGAAATTCCTGAAGAATTGGATTCAGTCTTTTTTATTGCTCGTTTCCTGAGAGGAAATGATGGTGACGTAGAACTCAGTGAGTATTTTCCCGTTGTTTTTTAAATCAAGCGTTTTCTAGCCCGGCAAAGAATCAACGAGTATCTGACCCATAGAAAATGTCTCGGCTACGGAGAAATGGACCAATTAGCCGTCTACAATAAGAGCAATATCGGAAGAGAGACATTCGAGGTCAGAAATAATTGCCGTCTTTATAATAACTCTTATTCTGCAGAGATTTGGAATCTCCCTCCTACAAGAAGATGAAACATCAAGAAATGTTCATGTCTGGGTACACAAGATGGTCGATACAGATCTTAAAGAGGTGAAAGATCACCAACGCCAGCCTGTAACTGATCTATTTTTGTAGATTATGAAAGTAATTCCCTTGTCCCACGTCGTACATTCTTACTTCATGCTCCAAGACTTGTTTGGTCGTTACGTAGTAGCCACTGAGAAAAGAACAGGTCAGTCGATATTTCGCATTTGATCAGTCAATGTGTAATAGTTTGGAATGATAGTAACCTTCAGGAAAGCAATCCACAGTTATTTGTGTCTTGGATTTGGATGGTTTCAATATCTCAGATTTCTTGAATCCTCTCTCTGCGCAGGTCAAATTGGCCAGGATGGTTGTCCAAATTTGGGCGGATTATTTCTCAGAGAATGTAAGACCGTCTATTTTTTCTTTAAAGAATATTCCAGATGGGGAAACTGGTTATTATCAATCCCCCAGCTCTAATCAACATTATGTGGCAAATCTCTAAATGGATTTTGGATGCCCGCACCCAAAGCAGATTAATGTTCTTGCGTAATGGAGAAGATCTTCTCCAGCTCTTGGAACCACAGGTAGTTCCTGTCGATTTTGGAGGAACAAGGAGGGATGATTCTGGTTTTGCGCAGCCGGCTACCTCCTGCTGTCAAGCACCGAAACAGGTCTCACCTTCCGAGTACAGAGAGGTTGTTACACAAACAAGATAACCAGAGGTCATTCTTCAGCACGACGCCATTTGGAAAGAATGCGGGATTTCAAAACCATCTCACAAGACTTATCATATAAAGGGTAAAGGAAGTGTGGACATTTTGAGGACTACTCAAGAATCTGGTTTACTTATTTGGCAATTCACAACTGGAAGTGATATCCAGTTTGAAATTATCAAAAAGACAGATAAGGAGGAGGAACACGTCTGGCCGAAGTTCACTATCGCCTCTCTCAAGGTGGCTAATTCTCTTTAAATTTTGACAAGTATTTCAGTTACCGGAATATGGATCAGTCCGTGTAGGCAAAGGAGAATATGTCCTACGCTTTACCAACCCAGCCAGCAGCTGGCTTCCCGTCAAAGTACAATGTTCTGTCGAAATTGTTCCTCAATAAACTAATCCTTGTACATAAATCTGTAGACTTACATTAACTTTTTATACAAAATTGACAACAATGAAGCTTTATGAAAAGCTGACATGAGGCAGAACACTAAAAAAATGTACACAAATGAAAGTATGACAAAGTCCCTAAGTATTTAAACATAAGGTCACTGAGCTGACAAGAAACCTGTAAAAAGAGGACAACAGCAGTATACAAAAGCTCAAAAACTGTACACAGTAAATTGGAAATAGTCCTAAACAATGAATGATGTTGTCGGAGGCTCATCATATTGTTCTGCTTCTCCAGCACTTTCTGCCTCCTCCTCCCGTTCATCATATCGTTGACTAGGAGCTGGCATGACAATACGGCTAGGACCAACAGTGTTCATCATAGATTCTGCAATAAATTGGTCAAAGAAAAGCCAAAGAAAAGTTTACCCTCTGGATTGAAGTTGGTATCCGGAACATCAAAGATACTCTGCATATGATGAGGAGCAACGCTGGTACCATAATTTGAAGGAGCCATGCTTTGCCGAATCTCGTCATGCATTCCTCTCAAGTAGAGAGTCTGCACCCGTGTATCTGCACCGGAATCGTCGTCAAGTTCCAACCCTGGAAATGCTGTTGCTATACAATTTTGAGAATTCTTACCGCTTTGTTTTAAACTGTCAATAAGAGAGTTGGGCTTCGGCACAGCAGGCAGAGGATCAACTTCTTCAAGAGGAGGGAATTGCCGGGATGCCATATCATTTCTCAGAGAGGATGGCTGCCTAGCCGGCCCGGGCTTATTAATAAGTAGAGAATGCACAGATTCAAGAAGTCGGTTTCTATTGGAAGTAGAAGAAGCGTCTCGGATAAGATTGGCAGCATCATTATCCAACTGAAATTATCTGTAACTAAAAAATGCATAAAGTTACCTGTGATTTAAATTTATTAATGAATATGGCAGTAACTTGTGGTGGTTTCCAGTCAGGAATTAGTCGGATGAAGTTCAATGCAGACATTTCTGTCTTTCCGTCGAAAGCAGGACGTACTAAAAATTCCTTGTAAAAAATATAGGAAAATCCGCACATGCTCGATTAGTTGTAATGTTCCCATTCCACTGGGGATCGCCATGGACAGCAACATCCAAAATAGCAAAAGTGCAAACATCTCCTGTTCCAGAAATTGTGGTTGTATGTTCCCGTACGAAGGTGATAATATCCCGGCAGAGTGGTCTAAACCAGCAGTAGAGAAGAATCGGCGTCAGGATAGGGCTTAATAATTCGTGGAGTAGGAACATCCATTTGGCTTGGAATATTTCTTCAAATTCCCTTCTAACCTCTTCGTGGTGTGCCTAGACGGATAAATATATAAAGAAAAGATGCGGGATTTATTTACTTTGCCTTTCCACTCCGACGGTAAATATTGGAGCTCACTGGTTACTCGAGTCATCAAAGCTTCCGGTTGATAAACCATAGTGTCATCAGGAATAAGCGAGGCGCATATAGCAATCACTATTCCAAGGCCGGCCATGATTGTTACAAGATGCTCCACCTAAATTTTAATATGATTCAATTAATAAAATTCTTTACCGCGGTGGTATCCAAATCCCAGACGGAGAGAACTGTCAAGTAGATGAGGACAATGGAAGCCACTAGACGAATTTGAGAAGCAATGACCTTCATTAAAGGAGTGAAGAATTGATTCATATAATGGTTTGCGAATCGATGCGAGCGATTCAAGCGGGTAACCAACTCATGGTCCAATTCTTGGAAGTGTCTTACTCGATATCTACATCCGATTGAAACCTCAATTATTGCTGCCTACCTTCCGTAGTTTGAATATCTCCTAGCGCCCATCTCTGCGGGATTTTTCTTTAACCACTCCGCAATCCAGCCGAGGCATTTTAGCAGCTGATGAATGAACAAGAATGGTGATAAGATTAAATTTCCCAAAGCGAGGACAGATACCTAAAAATCTGTGTACAAATTTTATAGAAGTCAACCTTTCGCTCAAGGTCCCTCGTGGCTGTGTTAAGATTGTTAAAATCTTTCCAGTCATCTTTCAACAGTGGTCCTTCCCAAGGAGCACCTGATCTGCACAAATCATTTGTTACACTTGTACAAAAAAAGCTTACCCTGTGAATAGAACCTTTCTCATGTTGAACTTTAGCAAATCAGGAAGATACGCAACCTTGCCAAGAATCGGCACATTATACACTGGAGGGAGGATTCTCTTTAAACTCTGCGGTAAAATCCATTTAAAGAAATTTACCTGATTGACCATAGCCACAAAATAATTTCTATGTCGTAGGATTCTATGGTAAATGTCAATAGGTTTCAAATTGTCATTATGCACAGCTAGTTGCAGTTTTCCTTGTAGATCACAAAGCTTCTGCAGCACGTCGTACCATGTCATACTGGTCAATTTATCAGAAGAAATACCAAGAGCTGATG
This sequence comes from Oscheius sp. DF5033, assembly GCA_964036215.1. NCBI lineage: Eukaryota > Metazoa > Nematoda > Chromadorea > Rhabditida > Rhabditidae > Oscheius > Oscheius sp. DF5033. Next base: position 7,550,878 of record OZ038413.1, read on the forward strand.
TGTAAAAATCTTGGATCTATAAAAACTGATATCCCGGGAATAAGAAAACACCCACCTCCCGCATTTGAAATAGATAATGTGCAGTTCGGATAATGTTGACAATGATGTAAATAGTGGCTCCAAATATGCAAAACATCACAAACCAATTTAATTGACTAGCACAATTGGGGATAATATTGTCCTGAAGATTTTCTTTAAAATTATAGAACTATTACTTACGGATATAGTTCTCTTTCCAGTAAGGACCCGTCCATCCATTGTAGTATTTTTATTGTTGAATAATAAATCATAATCTATACATTGTGTCGTCATCGTGGCAAAGACCTAAAAATATTGTAGCTTTTAAAGAAAATATTATTACCACAAGAAAAGCATAAGATAGCAATCCTCCCACTTTTTTCGCCACTATACAGGAAAAACCGCCTTCTTGTTGATATTCATAGATATGGGTAAAGAACTTAAATAAAAAATAATATATGAAAACAATTAAAAGAACCTGATCCAGTTCTCCTATATGATTCCACCGGTGTGCATTTTCCCGCGTTGTTGAAGAAGAATTCATATTTGGTGGCGTCGCGGGCTCATCGCCTATTGTTCCTTGGTACATTCTCGTATTATTTACCCTGGAAACTTTTAATTAGAGAGAATACTAATATTGATAATAAACTGAAAATAGAAAAGAATAAAACTTACAATGGTTGAGATTCTGACGTTCCTGCACTAAATAAATCGCTTCGATTGACTGAGGGCAGAAGTGAACTCATAACATTGTTCGGGGTATTTTCATAGTCGTCTCCAATTACCTTTAAAATCTTCTTTTTTTAATTAAAGTAGCATATTTACCTGATATCCTTTCCGCCCTCCACCAAACATCAAAAAGAACGTGTGACTGAATGAGAAATATTCTGAAAATCGATAATCATGTGAGAGACGGGGAGGACGCATTGAGGACGAATTAAATAAATCCAAGGCATATGGGTAAGAAATAAGGATGGAACTATTCGATAAGAGGATAAACCACAATTGTCATCATCATCAATATCGGAAAACTTTGAGTAGCAAAGGAGCGTGCCGATCAGCTGACCCCATCCGAAACAGCTGTTCAAATTGTCGATGGAGCGCGACAGACGGGCGGCCTTTAACCTTGACAGGTGATTCCGTAGAGTCTAGACCGATGAAAGCTGGATAAGAAACGTGATTCCAAGATGTCCTTCAAGGTCAATTTTTATAGAGGTTGAAATCTCAAATCCAACCAAACAATTATTGTTTTGCGGACGCTTTTTCAGACAAAAAATGAAAATGAAAATGTATTTAGAACAGATTATGGGAGATTTCAGTAGATAAGGTTTAGAAAGCGCGATAACCGCAGAAAGCGATGTAATCAGCAAGCAAGGACAAGCAGGAATTAATTGATTGGGAGGGATAAGTGACTTGGTACACTGCCAAGAAAACCAATAATCATTTAGACATATTTTCTGTCTGTCTGGCTGATACAACAAGTGCGTGACCTTGGTAACCGGTAGTCAAAAAAGATGGCAAGGCTCGCGCAACACAAAAAAACTGTCATTTTATTGAAAAAATATAAATATAAATAAAACTCATATGGCGGATTGTAAAATGTTCAGATAAACAAAAACGTAGGGTGGCCGTAGTGTCCGTGATGTCAACATGTTTTCCCCTTCTGCGAAGAACATGACAATGTTGTGATAGCACTTGCCAGGATATCTCATCTGACTCCTGCTGGCTAAAGAGAATTCCTGGAAAAGTTAATTTGACAAAAAATGTTTTCTGCCTTATGCTGGAATCGAACCAGCGACCTTCTGTTTACTAGACAGACGCTCTGCCACTGAGCCAATAAGGCACGAGATGGCGTCGAAACGCCAGAGATCATATCTTGAAAGTGTCAAAATTGCTTGTAAAAGGACCAAAGTGCAGGATAACAGGGAAGCGTGGTTTTTTGGGAGAGGTAGGTGCAAAATCATCAGGACTTCTGGAAAAGATGTTTATTCCGTAGAAATCGAGGTGCCATCAATTTCCCAAAAGATCAGTTCTCATGCTAGACACAGGCCAGATTTCATGAAGTCACAGTGGAAAAAAGAATTAATGCCATATTCCTTACAAATTCTCAGGGAAGTTTAAGTTCTACTTTCAACTCACCACAGAAAACACACCAATTGGTCTCACAGCAAAAATTAAAGTTCAGTAGCTCTACGGATAGTCTATATGAAATCATAAATCATTTGAAGATATTCCTAAACGACAGATGGCAATATTCCCAGGAATACCCCCTGGACTTACTGAAATTTGTTGTCTGACCTCTTAATGAGAACTTTAGTCAACCCAGTGGTTTTTGCCCATTAAAAAGGACGTAATCCTATAGGACAATGTTAGTCCGTGTTTATAATGTGAAACACCAAAACTTAGCCAATAGGATAATATGTAGACAAAGCAATGTGCATGATCTTTCCTCTAGCGTGCAGCTGTTCTTGCCGCCATTTAGATTCGTCTACTTACACGGTCTGCTGGACTTCCTTCAACGAAAATGACCCTCCCAATTTATGACACCTCCTGCATTTGTTCCTGTTTATTCACGGCTTGTACTTCTAATAGGTACATGGTTTTTGTTATTGGTTGACGTTTGACAAATTAAGCCCAAAATATTCTGGAAATACCCTGAAAACATCTTCCGCCTTCCTTTAAACTAGCTGACCCACTGGTTGATGCTGTTGTTTCTGCACATTGGGTCACCAGATCCATGACTATGTAAGAAGCTCCAGATCAGAGCCGCTTAGTGTCAGCAAAAGGCTGGCGTTTATCCTAAGACCCTAATTCCATAGAATGAGGTCCAATCCTTCTATGAGAATGTCAGTTTATGTTCTCTCAGAAACGTTTTATCTTCTGCCAAGGTTCGAGAAATCCTGACCTGTTCCAGGAAAATCCCCAGTCCGTGTCACATTTATGCATCGAAAATCCAGGTTGTGCGTTGCGTTGCAATGTGACAGAGGGTGTTCATAAGCAAATAGCTGTTAACCAATTGAGACCATTTGAGACCAAATGGGGGAGTCGTTGGCCTCAGGTCCCACCCGATCAACTCCTGCTACCAGTTGTCATCCAGACTTATTCAACAGACTCATAGTTACCAGTTTTGCTTAGCAGCCGATTTCGCGGGGGCATCAGTCAAAAAGCACTTCCGTTTTCAATGTGGACCTTTTATGAGCCGGGTCCCCATCTAGATCATAGCCACTATGTGTTACAGGGCCCAAAAACAACAATTGCGCGTGACTCCAACAACTTATCGCCTTGAAACTTGAGCCAAAAAGCACTCACAGAATGATTCTTTCGTTCTTCTCAAATTGCCTTGAATATTATTACAAATACTAGTATCACAATAGAGTGACCCCCAGGAAATTGAGACTACCTGGTGGTCCCGCCTTTCTCTATAAAAACCGAGAAATCCTATCCCAGTGGCGACTACCGTATGCTCTTTTGCTCTACTCATTCTTCCATCATATTGTAGCCCATTGACGTAGGGGACTCTAATCGCTGTCATAAGCCAACTTTTCCCAAACATTTTCCTATATTTTATAGTATTACGTAGAGTCTTCTATAAAAGGATTTTTATCCCTTCAACAGTCACGTTTTTTGACAAACATCATCTTTGCCCTGCAAAGTCCTCCCTCGTGCAAATTATCTCTGGATAAATCTATCTTCTCTCGTTTTTTTTGAGTCGTTCACTCTTGAAGATCGCTGAATTATGACTGCCAACATCAGACTTTAAACGCTTTATTTTATGGCCCAGGTTTTTTGGATCAAACAGAAGTGAAGCGTTATTTGAGCCGGAGGTCGTAATCTGCTTTTCGATTTTGGATTACAATGACATCAAGACGGTTTAGAGGGGGCTACTTTACACAATCGCTGCATTTTTCTTATCCAAAAATGTAAAGGATTGTTTATTTCTAGCCTCTGAACTGTGACAACTCGTTCCAGCGTCGTTAATAAATAAACAGCCAAAGAACCTGAAAGCCCATCTTGATCCCAGAAGTTTATATATATTAGTTTCATAATACAAAAGTGGACGCTGTTTTGACGTTCCTCAAATTTTCAACTCTTCCTCTTTCGTTGAAATTCAATCCCAAATTCACCGGGCCAATGAATGGCTAATGCTACCTTGAAATCCTTCTGGGTATCTTTCCATTTCTCAGAAAATGATCTTTCCCTCCCTGGGCTTTATTAATACAAATTTACAGTATACAAGATGATGCGAATCAAAGAAGCCATCCAACGAAGACGACTCATCCATGAGATGAACGAAGAGTGGAAAGACTACGAGTTAGATCAAATTACTGCAGGTAGAGTTTGTAACGGATCCGTGTACTTTCTATTTACAGAGAGGACTACTCCACTTCCTACTTTTACTGAATGTGAAAAGATAAAAGAACAAGAGGGCAAAAGGACAGATGGCCTGCAAAATTTTGTTATGTACTTGTCTGCAAAATTAAATGAATACCAGAAGCGGGCTTTGAAAGTTACTTGGAAACGGTTATCAGAAGCTCCGAAGACATCCGGGCGGGGTACTATTCATATCATGGAAAAGGTGCGAAATCCTTTCCTTTATAATAATAATAAAATGTTCAGGTTTTTTCCAAAATGTGCGAAAAGGAACCAGCTATTAATGCCATCTTTTACAAATCAGCGTTTTTGTCTTGCATTGAAGACAGGCGATGTGGCAGATCCGTCGGGGATTCTATCTCGACCATAAGGTATAAATTTCCTGTATATTGTGCATCAGATTCCAGGGATCATGCCCATATTTTGGTAGAATTCATAGATGCCATCCTACAGTGCATGTTCGATGGTGCAGTGAAGGAGACCTACGACCTGGAAACAATTGGTAGACAGATCCGTATTCTTAATAACATTCCCCTTTAGGAGCTCAACATTGTAAACTTGTCCCTCTCGGATTTGAGCGAAGAATGTGGCATGTTTTGGGCGAATGTTTTGCAGAGGTAAGTCGTCAAATTTCTTATTATCCCGTGTGCGTGACCATCAAGAGTTTATAAACAATATCGGTGTTGAAATAAGGGGACAATTATAGGTTATGTTCAACCAGGAATGTATTCGCGCCTACCCACATGCCCCTTCCGCTTGGTCTTTATTGGCTGTGACAATGACGGATAGGATGTATGCTGCTGGTCGGTCTGCTCAGGTAAAAAGACTTTGTTCTTTGCAATAAAGTGCTTTCCAGGTCAGACGAGATCATTCTGCAGACTCTCCACGTTACCCGCGTCTGGGTTCATTTGCCTCTCCTCCTTCTTCCATTTCCAATTCCAGTGAAGAGGTATACTCGAGTGCAGGATATAAATATAATATGGATTCAGGTATTCTATACGGCTAGGAGTGATTTATCTGAAAGAAAATGTCCTTTTCAACATGCTAGCAGTTCCCTTGATGTGCCTCGTCAGCTAACACGCGAACCTCGCATAGAGCAGCGAGACCGTTTTCACAGCAATCCACATGGAGATTACTTCACAAGAAAACATCCAATTCGCATTCCTCGGCCATCATTTGGCCGATCCCAATCAGAAGTTCGGTTCAGTAATGTACCTTTTCCCATCGTGCCGGCTAAATGTAGCAATGTGTGATGTCTTCTCTGTGTCATATCTGTTTATAAGGCTCAGTTTGTTGTATAATTATTGGGATTGTTTAAAATAAACATCGCGGGACCTGATTGAACCCAACTGGACTAAGTTCTGTTCATTGATTACTTATCGAAAAAGCGACCGGCCAACTGTCCGCTGTTTAGCAGCCAGTGCGCTCGATCAAGAGGTTCTGGTCTCCCGCAATTGACCGGTTTTTCAGTCTATTTTGGTTCGTTTCCTTCTTTCCTTGTTCAAATATCACAAACTTGTTAATTTCCATTCTTGAATATGAAATGAAGTGTTAGAAAAAAATGGTCAAACAATCAATAGTCCCGAGTTCTGGACCCTTTCAATAATTGTTTACGTGGAAACGCAAAGTGTTCGATTTCAGGACTATGTCTGCCTCGGGCACCTCCAGTACCACAGATATAGCTGAGAAATTCCAACGTCTAAGTAGGGAATACCACAAGGTTTGACGTATTTTATCCAGATGAAAAATATTCTAGGTAAAAGAAATGTGTAAAGTTCTCAGCAATGGGGTGAATCAGGAAAGGGCAAAGTCATTAAAACTTGAGGTAGGGCATACTGTCGAATTTTACTTTAGCTTGTTATAGTCAGCCTTCAAAGAAAAGGAAATAGCCTTCCGTAAAATTATTTCGGAAAAGGAAGCGGTCGAATTCCATAACTCGCAGCTAACCAAGAGGATTGAACTGCTGCAGGACGAGTTGGAGAAGGTAACCTACTGTTTTGTTGATTTACTTGAAAAAATTGTAGAAATCCTTGGAACCCAAAAAGAAAAAGAAATTGAAACCAAATGAGGTCAATGTTGATGAATTGTACAATAAAATTAAAGTGCTGGAAGACGAACTGTTTAATAAATTGCAGACAAACGAAGCTTTAACTAGACAGGTGAATTTTTAAGCATTTTTTTCACTCAAATTATCTTTAGATTAATGAATTTGATGAAAAGGAGAAATCCCTTCGAATAGAAATTCAAAAGCACAAGGACGAAATCCAGGAGATGAGGTTCATGTTGAAGGTGGCTCCTATTGCGGCTGAATATGAAAAGAAAAATGGATTTTATCCCCGAGTAAGGGTTTTGAGAAATTCGTATCTATTCACTTTTTCAGAGTTCATGTCCGACTTCCCCGATCAATGGTAAAATGAATGGGAGAAATCCATTTTCTGAGGAAGAAGATCCAATACCCGAACCTCCTAAAGCAGTAGAACCTCAAGAGAAAGAGATTGTGAGAATGGATGTAGAAGTCCAGGCAAATATCGAGATGAATAACAATACCAGTCCTGGAAATGAGAAACTGACAGCGGAGATTTCTTCCAAACAAGAAGAGGTAGGCTATAATATGCGGTAAACTCAAGTACAGACTGTTCCAGATATCCCGATTGACAGAAAATATAAGAAAGCTCGAAGATCTTAAAGAAAAGCAGTCCCTGGATATTATCTTGCTGAAAAGGAAATTGGAATTGGCTGGAAACAAGTAAAACTTTTTTAATTATTTATATTTTCGGGTTTTAGTACGGCTGGTATGGATTCAGCTGAACAGGCAACGAAACTTGCCAGAGCCAGGATTCGTGAAGTAATGAACGAAAGGGAAGAAACCGAAAGAACTGCTCGCTATTACGAAAAAGAAGTTCGATTAATGCAGCGAAATATTAGAGAAATATTGGAGGAAAAGACTGGCCTTGAAGATCAGATTGAAAAGTTGAAGGCAGCTAATACGCAGGTTTCGGTAAGGAATACCCATTAGATTTACTAGCGATAAATTGTAGGATGAACTAGTTTCTGTAAGAAAATCCTATGATCTTCAACTGTCTCAAATGAGCGAGCTTGTGATCGAATTGAATAAGAAAATAGAATCAGCTGACAAGCAACCACCTCCCTTGAAACAAGAAAATGCTCCTCCAGCTCGATCGGTAGGATTCATTCTGTCAATTCCGTTTAAATTTTTCTTTCAGCTTCGCAACCTCTTTGGAAAATAAGATGACAATATCTGTACATTATAAATTTGCCCATATTACGGTGCTTGTAAACGCATAATAGGTGCTGGTAGTACGAATGTGATATTGCATATCCACGGGTGTACTAATTTCAGTGAACCAATGTTCAAGAGTTTTATTTGCCTTCCTGTAAAAATTAAAATAAATTGTCATTTTTACATTCACTTACAGTGGGATGCAACCATGTTTGTTCAAGAATTTAGGTCAAGGCTAGTATTTGCCAATCTTGGAAATCTTGGCAAGTGACAACTTTATGGAAAAGTTTTCTTGAATTTGTGACAGGCTTGAGATCCAGTGGTGAAGAAATTCCGACCCTGCCAACGAGGGCGACTGGTCCATTAAATGAGGATGGACAAATAACAGTCAAGGCCGTCTAAGGTCCAATTCTCTGACCAATTCCCAAGTTGTTTTAACTGACAATTTCGCCCCGCAATAATATACGAGCTTCCTTGAGTCGGCTTCACTTTTCCTTGTCTCCGCAACGGATCGCTTGGGATACTCCACCCATCGGTTCGTACTGATTCACGCCCTTTTTGCCTCACTTTCCGTTCCAGTTCACCCGAGATATCTTAGGATAGAATCCACGAGGTTTCCCTTTTCTAGTGTTCCCTTTTGCCACAGTCCTCTCCGTGACGGTGGAAAGTCGCCCCGCCTTCGACCTGGGGCGGGGACTTTATTCGAAGTGATGCGCCTTTCCGTCTGTCTCCTACTGGTTAGTTGCTTTCTCCAGAAAACTTATTGAAATGAATCGTCAACCCTAATCGTTAGGAAAACTAACGATCTTTGCGATTTTCTCTTTTCGAGGTCGTAACTGAAAGTCAATCATTTTGTCATAAACGAAATGAGGAGAGAAACCAGCCGAAGTGCCGCACTTTCGCCATCCAGGAAATCGCGGAAAAGTGATCCATCGTCTCAAAGTGTTTCTCACTTTTCTTGCATGATATGTCGGGAAGAAGAACCGGAATATATTCTAAGGGGATGAAGTGTGGGGGCGAGAAACATTTCCAGAAGTACGCAGACTTCAATAGCTAATATATATCGAAAATATCCATTTTTAGGGAACAGTAGCTGCGCAACTTCGTCCAGCAGTACGTATTCGACTTAACAAAGGTGTCTTCGAACAAGCGTCCTCCATAGTTGGTTAGTGCTTGTACACAAATGGCGAAAACCGTTTACCACCCTCCAAATCCTTTTCGCTGAATTTGTATTCTCCTTCGAATTTCCTTTTGTGGTCTTAAGCAGGTGGCATCGATCGACAAAGTCCGCACACAATTTGACATGTTTTCTGCCGTAATCCGCGCTGTTCTGGGCTGGTTCCCAATTGTCAGACCAGCTGAATACTTATTAATCAGCTCATCGGAAGCCGATGAAACATTTTTGCTACATCATTGTTATTGTTGTCGATATGGGTGGGCAGGAACCGATGGAAAATAGTGAGACAGACGGATCACCCAGTGCTTAGAGTCTTAGCCGACCATTCAGTGACTGTAAAAGAACTTTTCAGCCGGATTAGTCGAATACGAAGTACCGCGAATACAAATTCCCAGTTCGCAACAATGTTTTGCAGAGGGTTGTGTTCAGGTAATCTCTTATATTTGGCGGATCCATGCCTCTTTCATAGATTCACTCCTTTCAAATGACCTCCTTCCGTCAACCACAATATGTCTCATTTGAACCTGCTCCCCCAAATCGCTTTGCCATTCGCGTATCGGATTTTGCTTTCTTGTGAGTTTGCTTTAAATCAAGGATAATGCCAGTTTAGTGTCACGGGAAGGTTAGGCGGAACAATCAACGTCTTGATTCAGTTGCCCGTGTCTGGAAGTGTCTACGTATCTGGTAACCTGCCCAAATTTTGTATACATTTTTCAGGATTGGGAATATCAGTGGTAGCTTACTTGGATCTTCAAAAAACCCTCGATGACGAACCTTATCTAAGATTCTTAGAATGCTCAATAGAAAGAGGTCATGTACACACCCGTGTAGCGGATATGGGATTGTTTACAGACACTGTCAACTCAAAATACACGGTACGCATCCAGTTCGGATCAAATGATCGACGCATATTTTTATAGGATACAATGTCGCACACGTCACGGCAACAGTTGGAAGAGGCTATTTGTGCTAATATGCATCGCTTAACACAACAACACTTCAGCACGCGTCTGGCAAGGTTACCGCGCTCCATTTCTGCCAAACAGCTGATGGATGTTTTGTTGGCTGCGCATAAGAGTAACACTAACAATAACGCAGCTGTAGACTCTTATGGTTTGTGACGATCAAGCATAGATTATAGTTGAAATTCAGTTACAAGACAGAAGAGAGCTCCCTCGATTGATTATTACGACGATGTAGATGAGAAAAGGAATAAGCCTAAACCTCGACCAAAGCCTGTCCCGTCTGGTCCATTTAAGAAAATTAAATTCTCATCGAATGATATCAACAATTTCTTCAATGTGGTCAGTGGTTATCCATTCGCCTAATACTGTACGCCCGTTTATAGAACCGCCTAAGCCATATAGTAATAGATACGTCGCTGATGGACGCCTATGCCACGACAAGCGACTTTACAGTTGGGATGGTTGGTCATGTGAAAAGTCTGAAATCCCGTAAGCGAAAGCCTCTTGACCCAGCTTAGCCTCTCTTTCTCTCTTCAGCCGGCGAGTATCCCACAGAGGCACCATACCCGTTCCGTCTTCCTATAAACGAACAACGACGGCAGGTGGAAGTCATTATCTCAAATCATACACTGAACAGTTTACTATGGCAAGCACACAGGTGATTTCCTTGACCCGTTTAAGTATGACTGCCAGCGGTAGATTTTTCCCGATTACTTCCCGTTATCATTTTTCTGCTAAATTTGCCTGTTTGTCCAAGTTCTAACCTTGAAAATGAGAAGTACCCTACTCTGACCCTAGAAACTGGTCGGTCACTCTGCCACTGTCACATGATTATTGCCCAAAAATTGCTGAAGCTGCACGAAACACAATGTCAGTAATGTCATCCTGTGTGACCTTCAAGGTCATGGTGATGATAAATATCGGGAGAAATCTTTTATATCTTTGGGAACAGGATCCCAACCACAGGTTTTCTTCTTCGGCGGGGCAGGGGTCATTGTAACATCCGATTGTAAAGGAAAGCGCATTAGCAGTGAATTCTGCAGTGATAATTGATTTGATATTGAAGTTTAAGTTTACACAATGTTTTCAGGACAAATTCTCTTCTTTTCCACGTTGATTCAAGAACACCGGGAATTGGCGGCGTTTTGAAGACAACATGTTCAGCAGATGAAGTATGTCTATCGGATCAGATTGAAGAAGTTGGAACAGCATATCCCGGTAGAAGTTTAGAACTTATTATAAGAAGTACAAGAGCCCCACTGGTGACAATTCGACAAGGTGGTGTAATTCAAGAGTCCTTGAACGAAGAAGCATTCCAGACCAAATTACTTTGGAAATGTTCGGCAGGGCGCTGTTCTTCTTGGAAGGGACTCGACAAAAAGTTGGAGTTATTCCCTTCTACGCAATGGTCACTGCAAGGGTTAAAACCTATGGCAATGTCGTAAAAGGTAATGGCGCTTTTGAAGTTATAAACCATTTCTACAGGTTCTATGACCATCGACAGACTAACTATTGATAATGACGTGGATTTCTTTAAATTAACATCGTCTGACTTGGATGGATTCCGAGAATCTGTCCAAATCGCGTTAGAAAAGATGGCGAATTCTCTTCTTGCAGAGGGAATACCATTAGCAACACATAGATTACGGTAAGGACCAGTAATTTCATTTAAAAGGATTGGTACAGGTTCCCACTTCGATTATCTGCAGCTCATCTCGCTTTGCTCAATGATGTCGTTTTACTTCAAGCAAATGTTGATCTTTATAATTCATTGTACGGTGATTCTCGACATTAGAGATTCGGGTCCCTGGACGGCCGGGTACAAACGGGTAAACTTCAAAAGATCGCATTTAATAAAGATTATCACTACTATATATTGTTTTTCTTCTTATCGATGTTTTGCACTATGACTCAGGGAACGTCCCCTTTATTGTTTCTTTCAAAGGCTTCCCCTTATGGCTAAGTCTGATGTCACACGTTCACGAGGATGGTTTTTCCTTGATTAGGCTTATTTAGAACCTACACATTTGCCCTTTTACTGAGAATTAGGTAATGTCTCATCTAATAAGTTGGCAGACACCGCATCGCAATAACCTTTATTAAAGGGAAATTATAAGTGATATCTTTTTGAGCGAGATCAAATCATGAGATTGTTCGTCTCCACGAATCGAAAGATTTTCCTATCAGAAAAATTTCTTGGTGAAGCTGCTCTCGGAGAGCAGGCAGAGCTAACTTGTGTCGAAATCTGTAACTAGAAATGTTATACTTTTTTCTATTAATTGAATATTCACCTTAGATTCCTTTTTCTGTGGTGCGTCGTAAATTATACAAATTAAATAAAGAGCGTTCAGTGCAAACTGAAAGAATTCGGTATGATGTAATTCACGGGAATTTCTTTACCTGAGCAAAGTATAAAACTTGGGATATGTTTTCCAAGTAATTGATAACTTCTAAATTTAAATTTTCTTCCTCTTCTGGTGATATCACTGTCAGGTACAATCTCAGTAAGTAGCTTGGTAAATTCATGCTCAGATCGAATATTGTAATGAGTAAGCACCGTCTCAAGACCTTCAATTGTTGTGCTCTCTTCCTTGACCTGAAAATAAGGACTCTAATCTGGTGATATCAAGCGTAGGCGCTATGAATAATCCAAATTGAATGTGGCTTAATATGGCTTTGATCCCCCTACCGTAGTTAGCATTTAAAACGAACTTCTTAAAGGGAAGCACATGATTATAGTACAAATAGTTCGGATTAACCTGACCGTGTACATTTGAGAACTGCACCAGTGGTTTAAAAAGACATAAACAGACAAGGGTTTCACACGAATATTTTAAAGGATTTCAGAATGTCTAGGAAATTGCGTCATTTGAATATTGTTTCACATAAAATTAATTTCCAAAAGGCTGGGCTTCTGATCCCCGTAAGGAAATGTCCCTTCTTGGAACATTTCAAAAGTCTGATGCTCACAGTCTCGCCGCAGCCGTGTGTTACGTGTTCATATGATTAAACGGAGATGACTTTTCCCCTCCATGACACCTGTCTAATTTCCCGAGAGGTCTCTTACCTGGAATGCAAAGTTCCGACGCTGAATCCTACGGAAGAGGTTGATTTCTTGTGGGAGGAATGTTTCCTGAGTGATGATTCAAAGCTACCGAATCCTAAAAAGAATATAATATGCATATTACAGTAAGCTCTCTTACTGGCTAGATCAGGTCTTTGAGATTTACCAGTTTCGGCATCAATGTCAGCAACTTCCCTTGAAGTTAGAGCCATTGCGTCACTCTGCCCCCGATACCAAATTGCTCTGCTCAGTAGGACCTGCAATTATGTCTGTCTATATTGTATTTAATATTATTATTTGCTAAGTTCAAAAGAGGAAAAAAACGAACGAGAATATTAAATTTGTGATGTGGTTCCCCGCGCAGGCAGAAAAAAGCCCCCTGTGGCATTAATTCTCCCAGAATCCCTGTGGCAAATCTTCCCCATTGCCAATTAAGATGTTAATTGAGAAGGAATTCTCTGAAACGAACCTTCATATCGAGGACGGTAATAATGGCTACTGGAAGGAAATATGAGATGATTATTTCGGCTACCTGCATCTTCTTGCTAAGACTTTCCGATGTACTGCTCATACAAGCTAAAATGTCCTTTGTTTTTCATCATTTTCAAGCAAACCTTTAGTCTCAGGATCATAATGTATGTCGTATAACACCCAGGCTTCCAAAAGACCACAAATTGCAGCCAGAAGACCCTGCAAAGATCAATTTTAAATTCATATCGGGAAGTATTTGTGTTATCCCCGGTGCCAGGATAGGTTAATATGTAATCAAGTTCGTGTGATAGTCGTAGTTATTTCATTTGGGTAGATCCCACCACCGCGAATGGGTCACAAAACATTCTGACCTAATATGTCTTGAAAAGAATATTAGATATTATCTAATTATATGCTGTCATTGACATTTTTTAGTCTTTAGGTCGAGGACCAATCTGGATAAGTACTTGGGGAACATTCCACCCACATTTTCTTTGAATCTCAAGGATCATGAGCAAACTATTTACAGGAAGTTTGCTTCATAATAAGCCTCGCTTTACTTTTTAAGAGTTCTGCAGAGATCATTAGAATGAGTCAAGTACCAGGAAAACTAGAATATTAGCCGAAATTCCCTCGTCTACCAATTAGGGAACCAAAGTTTCCTTTGGTCTTAGGAAAAAGAGCAAAAGAGCAGACACAGCTGCTCATTTCTCGTTTCTTTGGGAATGTGTTTTAGCCCTCATCAATTTGGTGCTTATTTAGTCAAACATGGCCATCTTCCAAGGCTGGAAAATTCCCTAGAGAAACGCCACCCACCGAGAGATCATCTACGAATTAATCTGCTTTAAAGGACAGGAAATGTGTACATTTCTTAATATTCTGAATATTTGTGACGAGAGTCTTAGGAGTAAACTATATGATTACGAACTATGTCATTATTGTAATAAATTAGTTCAAGTCATCTATTATGAGCTATAAGGTTTCTGCTTCCTGATCGTCTACGTTCAGATCAGGAACGTTCGAGAATGTTTTTCGTCAGAGACATGGCCTCACGAAGTCAAAAAATATCCGTTTGAATAGCCAAAAGTGAGCAACAAAGCCGTTTGTTGATGTCAGGTCAGCTTGTTCCTTGTCAAACTCTGGACTCCATCTGACAAATACATACAAATGAAGGACATGCATCTATGGTCTTCCGGATCTTCCTCATAATTATCTGAGCGTGTGCAAGAAGCAACTGATTGCTTTTTTCCCGCCACTGTTTTGTCTTTTTAATGAAGTTCGATCCTCCCCCACATACTGCAATTTTCAGTGTGCAAGGCAGAGGGAAGTATACTTATGTTATAGTATGTCTGTCTAATGTGGGTGGAATGTGATGTCTCATCAAACAAAATGTACTCCCTTGCTCAAGTATTCCGTGAGCAAATTCTCTGAATCACAGATGGTTTCCCGGAGTCGAGGTGTCTAGCTCTCCTTACTAAGTAAATTAGCTTCTTTTACTTGTTTTGTCTGTCAGGCGGGGAGAGAAATGATCCAAAGTGTCCCCCGATCATTAGCACCCACAACTACGCCTCGTAAACGAAGTTTTGTCTAGTTTGTGGAAGCGGTGTCCGAGTGTTTAAAAACAACAGAAACCCCTATAATCCGGTCATTTTTTTTCTGTCCTCAGGTTCTTTGACCTACATGTGGGAAGTAATCACAGCCAGATTAATGGATTTAGAAACTCACAGCTGCGAAACGTGGCTCCTTACTGAGTCTCAAATGTGTATATGGCCTATAGACGGCCACATACCGTACTGCACTTAATACCAGCCAACACCAAATAGAAAACGCAGAGGTTGCATGGATTACAAAGAGGTCAAGCTGGAATTAACATTTGTAGTTCCTAGACAGGTGGGAGGTACTCTTACCTTACACACCATATTAAGGAAGAATGGATGTTTGATTTGGAAGTATCGTTGACTGAGCATGCAAAGTAAAGCAAGTAAACAGGCTGTGTCCGCAACGGCCATAGAGCTCAGCAGGAACAACGAGGTCTTAGTGGTCGTTGAAGTCTTCTTTCTGTAATAGATCAAATTATTACAATTGTTAGTAAGGGTCAATTGACTTCAATTCAATTGAATTGAAAAATCTATTTATCCTTACCGGGTTGTTTTCCTTCTCCACAGTATGAAAACATTTCCCATGATACCAATAATTGCTATAGAAATGAAAGCATAATGCCAGAATCTGCGGGTTGAAGAAGATTGTATGGGTATTTCTTCCATAGTTCCGTTGAACATTGCGCGGTCTGGAAATGAGAATGAGAGAAGGAGGAGGAGCCAAATGAGAAGATTGCTCTTAAAATTGGTAGAAAATTAATCACAGAATCAACGGGAAAGAGAGAATGTGGGAAGATGAAGTTAGATGACCAACATTTCCTGAGAAAGAATTGGCAGAAGGCCGGCCTATTTAGATTCCAGTTTGTAAACAGTGACTTGACCCCTCAAGGGCGAGCTTTAAAAATTACTGACAGCGGGTTTTCTAATCTCAATCACATGAAGACAGTGAATAGGATTTGGATATTCTGGGGGTGGCTGGTGGACTAATTATGCCACGCCCACCTACGTATTCTCAAACCATAAATGATGCTAATTTTTATAGATAACCAGGTGGCCGGCCTCAGAATCCATGAATATTTTATGAGATGGTATCTTTAGCAAGCAGAGAAAACACCTGTAGAACTTTGAAAAAGACAAGTGGTCATAATTTATTGTACACTCAAGCTCTACATATGATGTGGAGAACCACCACTTGAGAGCCTGGTCAATATGCAATGGAAACATTTTTTTTGGTTCCAATAAGGACCCTAACCATTAAAGAGAAGAAAGGATAGATTCGTGGAACGATTGAGCTAATTATCCGAGCAGATCTGGGGATACACCCCTTCCTTAAAACTGGTCTGGAAGAGCAATCTAATTCAGTCGGGTTTGTTGACATACGTTTACAAGAATGCACACCTCCGGGAAGTCCGATTTAAAAGCTACGGGTACATTCCCATGGGAAACCCCTTTAGACAGAAAAGAAGAGTTAACGGCGCTTATTCTTGCGCCTCTCGAACAAAGATTATATAATATCCTGTTAAAGGGGAGACAAGGAGTTGATCTGTGGCTAAGCACAGGAGGCGTGGTTCTCGATCAGGGCGGGGTTTTCTCCTGCCTCTCCGGAAGAGGAAAGAATCATAAATGGGTTGCCTGACGTGGACAATCATGCTGTTATTGTTGCGAAGGGAACTTGCTCGTACTCGTGAAGATCCGATCAGTACGGCGATGCTTTTCACACAAATAGTAAACACAAGATCTTGGTCAAGGAGTTTGATATTCCAACATTTATCGAGGCAATGAACTTCACGGTATGTTCAGGTACGAGCAAATACTCTTTTGTTTCTAGAGGTTAAAAACAGGATGATTTCACGGTACTTGGTCTAGGGCAATTCGAAGTAAATCTTGTCTTCAGCTCGACTAATTTCTAAAGAAACCTGTCTGCTCTCGTTCCCAGATCTTGCCAGACCATGGGATGGGTGCATTCTAAATGAATATTGGTATAAAAAAGATGGGGACCCCTTCTCATGCAAGACGAAATGTCCCCCCACTGGGCTTCTTTAAATGAATTGTTCTTTGGAGGGCAAAACAGGACAAAATCGGCTACGGTAATAGAAATTTTCTCTGACTTTTGACCATTAGGCATCACGTTGCTATCACCTGCAAAGCTGAATAATTTCCACTGTGCAGATCTAAAAACTTCTCAAGACGAAACTATGAATTTAATCCCTTCCTGATTTTTACCCCCATAAAATTGCAAAAAGCTTCCAGATAATCGCGTATGTCAACAAAACTTGACGTCGCACTTACAGGAGGTTTCCTTGCGTCATCTGCATAACATTCCTCCTCGTATTTAAGGTTTAAAAAAGGAGAGGAGGAAGCTCCAAGAAGAATTACAAATGACTGGCTCCTCAATTGACTAACAAAATGGACCGGCTCATGTTGACCCACTGGGGGTCACTTCATTACCCGCATCTCATCACTTTCATTCTTTATTGGAAGGGAACAGAACTTTCGTAAAAAAACTAATGAGTTGTCTAATGGGGCATGCGAAGTGTGAGAGCATATCCTCGAAGTACTTCCAGGGTGCAGCTGAAAACGCAACATAACCATAAGGAATTAGGGAAATAAGCTTACGGTGTGCCTGGCTTCACTCGTGCCATCGAGTCCGAGGGTAGAGATGTTGTCGTGTTTCCTGCTCTCAAGGTTCCAAACGTGTTTTCCTGAGATGCAAATGAGTTACAAATCCTTTGAACGTCATGAACCTGGATCCAAATGAGGAGCTCAACATGTCCGCTTTGGAGGTCGTAGGTTCCTCTGCCCAGCAGCATTACCTCGGTATTATAGTCAGGTGCACCGTAGACAGTCACCGGGCCAGAGCTAATTTAAATTAACGACAGAACTAATTAATACTAACCTAAGATGACGCTCGTTCTGTTTAATAAATTCCTTTAAATTAATTGGCTGCTCCAAGTCGACATATCTCGGCTCATATGGCGCATTAATTTTAAAGGATTCTTTACCAGGATTGCCTGAAGTTTTAAAAGTCTATGGAACATTGTGCCCTTTAAAGGATGTTCACCCATTTAAAATGTGTTCCTTCCCCAATGAGTCCATAAAAGTTAATGTAAACAATTACCCGTTTGATATTCTTCAGACTCATGGAACGCCTTAATTAGTGGTGGAAGATCCTTGACCACATCTTGCAAGTGGAACCAACGCTCGTAAAGACGAACAGTCGAATGCCCAGCAAAATATCTAATCAATTTCTTCCTTTAAGGGGGTTTCCCTACATACCGAACACAATCAAATTCAGTGTTGGCCCGTCTTCTTTCGACAACAAACCCAATGGTGTTCGAAAACCTTTGCGGTGAATGTTCTACCCTTGATGGCAAAAGGAACATCTCCCCCTGAAAAGTGTAATTATCCCGTAATGATGATCAACGTACCTCTCGAATGACGACATCTTTCATTATTCCCTTCTCTACGACCTTCAAAACCATGTCTCCTTCTCGTTGGAAGAAGAACTAAATCCAGTTTAAAGAAGAGGCCAACGGTTACCTCTTCTCCTTCTTCAAGATGATAATCTTTGCGCGAGTTGGGTCCCCCTACGTAAAACAACTGCAACTGATCAGAGTACCTGTTTAATTAAGTATAATTAATAAAAAAAGAATGTCATTTACATGCATTTGTTGCAGACGGGTGCTGTGAAGAATTTCCGATTGTCGGCTATCCATTCGGGGACGTGATGCGCAGTCACTGACATGGCAAAAATGTTTTAAACTTTTGGACTAGAGTTATCAAAGGAAACTGTTTTAATTCGGTGTGACAACCTGGCGTTCTAATCAATGGCAGGTTGTCATCCTACTGTTCAATGTAGTTCCGAAAAAAAAAATAAAAATTCTGTCCCTCACCGACGTCAGAAGACGTTGTTTCTTCAGAGACAAATGTTACGGAACGACGGTCCATGGCAGGCGGGAGAGATAAAGAAAGAGCGTGTGACCTTCTCTGTTAACAGTGACCTTGCTCTTTTGACAGTGATAGACATTGATAACTTATTAGTCCTTTTTTTCGGAAACATCTTCCGTTTTGACACATGTTATCGCGCTTGTTTTTAATCCTACGCATTGTTAACACGTTAATGACGAGGTCACGCTTTATCTACAGACATCAGAACACATGTACATGAGTAAAAAAGATGTTATCCACCGAAGAAGTTTCCAAACGTGCCACCAATGTTATTCAAATTGAAGCCAGTAAATTGTTCAAGTATTTGACCGGCAGCGGCTTGAGCAGCCTCCTTTCCCTAATAAAGAAATTAAAATAAACTGGACAAGGATTACCTGAGGACCTCCTTGTTTGATAGCTTGAGCAGATTGTAGTCCTTTCTGGATAAATCCAATCAAACCAAGATCTTCGCCATCTCCTCCTCCTCCGGCCATTCCCCCTCCCATAGGTGTTCCTGTACCAGTTCCGCTTCCAAGAAAACCAGTTAATCCGGAGACAGGAGATGGTGGCGGTGGAGGCGGTGGTGGCGGGGGTGGAGGTGTAGGAGGAGGTGGTGGTGAGACAGTAGGAATCGGTGAAGGTGGACGGAATGGTGGTGGAGTAGCTAAACAAAGATATAAAAAATAAGGAAAGATTCTCACGTTTACACATTTCCGCCACTTTCTGGCATGTTTGCAGATCCTGGAAGAGATTGGCGTTGGTTTCTGCTGTAGCGCATCCTGGGAACCAGAATTCATCGCATTGATATGTTTCCTAAGAATTTTTAAAAGTAA
The DNA here is from genome assembly GCA_964036215.1 of Oscheius sp. DF5033. Lineage (NCBI taxonomy): Eukaryota > Metazoa > Nematoda > Chromadorea > Rhabditida > Rhabditidae > Oscheius > Oscheius sp. DF5033. The sequence goes on from OZ038413.1 coordinate 7,570,543, forward strand.
GTAGAACTACGAATACCTTGTTGTACGTGTACATCACTTTAAATCCACAAAATCGCCCTGTAGGCGGGTCCATTTGACAGATTTCCATAGGATTTATCGGTCTCATAGTTGCTCCTACTGAAATTAAGGCGAATTTAAAAAAAGAAACTCTTGAGCTTACTATGTCTGTGTCCTCCACCACCACCAATCTTTCTTCCTCTACCACCACCCATCGGTCTTCCAAAAGGCACAGTTGGAGGTATAGTAACTGGACGAGGTTTTGCCGCAGCTACAGGAACACCTCCATTAGCCGCTGTTAGACACTGCAAAATTCCCTGTTCTCAAATTTTAAAGCAATTTTACCTTTGCAGGAACATCTCTGCACATGTTAGCGGCCTTATCTCGATATTTCGCCGACGGTCTCTGGCACAATTGCCGTGGAAAGTCGCATGTGAAGGGTTCGCATTCTGTCGTGGCTATTGAAGTGAAGTCGCTGCCGACAAACTCCTCACCTGAACTGTTGATTCATATGAGATTTTAGTTGAAGCTCTAAGTCAAAAACCAGTTGTTTTGTGAAGCGTCTTGGTCACAGACTGCCATGAAAGTGTAACGCTTTAAAAAAGCTGGGTGATTCATCAAAAGCTTAGAAAAGAACTGGTGTTATGGCAGCTGGAATATTTGGAAATACTTTCAAAGAAGAAAAAAGGCATAAAACCTTATTTTGATAGCATGGCAATCACCAGAACACTTTTTTTGCATCGAAAGAAGCTGCCGAATTAATGCTGTTGATCACAGCTGATCAGCGATTTGGATCTATGCTGTTATTTCGCGAATCGATAAAGATGTCAGGTTGTTTTAAGTGTTGCCCTCAAACGGGCTTTCCCTTTCTACCAAGACTCTAAAGACATCTACAAACGCGATAAATCTCAACGTTTTTCCAAAACAGAACTGGAAATGATCCAAAAACAGATAGGAATATACTGGGACACATGCAAATAATGAAACAAGTAGACTTACATTCATCATTTTCAAAAAGTTTATCCATAAAAGCATTGAGCTCCGTCGGCAAATCAGCGCAACATCTTGTCAACAGAGACAGAAATATCAGAAATATAGGGCCCAGCCCAGAGCCGGATACAAGAATGTGGCCCATACAGAGCACTAACTTGTGAGGATTAGCGTTGCTGCATAAATGTTGATCGAGGGGTGAATAGACGCTTCGCTAAACTAATTACAACGCGCTGTGATTTCAATTCTTGCCCGTGCATACTGTGTGAATGAGATCGAGTTTTGGGCCGGACCTGTTCTGGAGAGGAACCGAATCCTTTTTCAAATTACGCGCCAAACGGGCGCTTGTAGTTCGGTTACAGTAGGCGGGCTGCGTCTCATCTGTGGTACACTATTTCGCCTGTCTCTGCCAACAACTGCCTGTAGAGCAGACAAACGTTACTCCGATTTTCTGTCAGTTTTCTGTTGGGATTTTACTGCTTTATAATTACGTGCTTGTCCTAAATTTTCGCTTTTCTTTTCCAGTTCGCTTTTATTTATATTTTTCTTTCCAGGTATAGTTAGAGCATTAGCTATGGACCACTTCGAATCCCTCGTTGAGCCTTGCCGTCAATTCACCAAGGATTCTATCCGTCTTGTTAACCGTTGCACTAAGCCTGATAAGAAAGGTAGGAAATTTTCTTTAACTTTTATTTTAGTTTTCAAGAAACAGCAAATAGTACTGTTTGACATTTTCAACCTTTTCAACCAGCATTTTAATTTTAAAAAGATATCTTTTCCAGAATACCAGAAGATCGCCGTGGCCACAGCTATCGGATTTGCCATCATGGGCTTTATTGGATTTTTCGTAAAATTGATCCATATCCCTATCAATAACCTCCTCGTCGGAGTTTAAACCTTCTCGTCAGACGAAAGTTCTACGTGTCATCTTCTTCCTACAAATGTTGGTTAGAAGCATGTTGTTCTTTAAATAACACTTGTCTGTGATACATAAATTTGTTTGTTGCTTTTGCACAGAGATAATACAATAAAATTAAAAGAGAATATTCCTAATCTTTGGATAGTTTATATGCATCACGACCGGGAATTAAATTAAAAGCTATGGCTTCTAATGACCGCGCGAAAGGCAACCGCAGTGGCATCTTTTCATATTCTTGCAAGAGGTACAATATTCTGAAGCAAAACAAGCGTAGTCCTCATGGGAAAGACGTATCAATAGAGGGAAAAGGATAGTCTGCGGTTGATCGCAGGGCATGGCGATTTCTAGAGAATTGGGGCCTATGATTAACATGGCCTTCTCGTATATAGCATCTGGCTTAATCAACATGTAGAATGAGTATCTTTTAAGCGAATCGTCGAATTTTTCCTGATCCAGGCTTTTAAGCACGGAATAATCATGGCATTCGGTATTGTAGACAAGGCTGACTGGCAATCCGGCTGTAACAACCGTCACGTTGAGGGGCCTTGTGGCATGAATGCGGATCCTTCTTGGTCGTTCGTACCAATTCTAAACTCCTTCAAATTAAAAAAAAAGTACTTGCTACCTGAATAAGTAGGTTGCAATCTTCGCTGGTTAATAGAGTATTGCGAATAGTCAGACAACCAGCTTTGAGCTTGCATAGGGCACTGGCTGGAAGATCACATCCTATCATAGAGATGCTAGCCAGCTGAACTTGCGATTTACTTGTGCTATTTAAATTTTTACTTGATCGAAGATACTGGGAGAGATATTCTTTTGTAAGTATCCTTTAACATACGCCTTGTAGGGACGAGTAATCTAATTATGGTTTAAAAAATAGAAGAAATAAAATTTACCTGTAGAAGATCATCAATTTCATTGGATGCTCGGAAGTAGCTGACGATCATGGACACAGTATCGTACTGGCATTTCAACGTGGTCGTCAATTCCTGGATACTTCTGATCACATGCTTCTCTAGTTGCGTCTTAAAAAGAATAATATGCCAGATTTAAGTTAAACTCACTAGGACGTTGAGATGTGAACATTTCAGAGAAAATGGCAGTCCAATAGGTTTTTGGATATTACTGTAACGAACCGATCTATTATTGTCTACCTTAATTTCAATGCCGTTCTGGAAATACAAAAAAAATGTAAAAACGTGAAAAATTACCCGACTGACAACTATCATAGGAACGTCTATACAAACCCAAGCCTTTCGACATTCACATATGTCGTTGAGTCTTTTATTAGAACGATGCAGGTAAATTAGCTCATTAGCAGGAACCTAAGCAACCAATTAACAAAGAAAACCCCAGAAAAATGTACCTTGTTCACAACCTTCAGCACCATTTCTGGCGGAATATCATCTAGAGCGAATCCAGTCGGCATTACTATAAATAATAAAAAGATTTGTATATTACAGGATATTGAGTGAAATCGTTATGGCGAATAGGCCGCTATACAACTATTGCCGTCGCAGGGGAAATATCGATTGCGCGCGGAGTAGGCGAACGGATAGATGCGGATTTTCCATAACAATTGCGGAAAACGATTATCTTTTATTAACTTTTCGTTAGTAAAATCAACTCGAAAAATAGATTTACTCCTCTGGAATTTGTCAATTATTAATGAACGCCGTGTGATGTCCAGCGATACCCGTCAAGGCTGCCCACAGATAGCGCCTAGCGGTCGCTAAATAGGCAACTTTGACCGTTTGCCTTGGTTGTTGTTGTAAAGCTGTAAACCTGTTGCTCAAGGTTTTCATAAAGTCGGAAGATACATCACGGATCTGGCCATCGGAAATTATGCAGGCTGTTTTTGGCAGATAAAATTGGATTACTGGATATAATGGGCTCGTTCTGGAGGCACAAATAAAACAATTGTATACTCACTCTGTCGGGAATAAAACACCTGGTAGAAATCTTTATTTGAATGCGTACCTATAGAAGGATTTCAAATTTATAGTGAGGAGTGACGGCAATTCCCTGACAAGTCGTATTATCCATGGAATTTGACGAACTTCTTTGGTCCTTGGGCTTCACTAGTTCTAAAATCCTCAAATAGACAGAACGTTAGTATTGGGGAAAAGTGACGCGATATAGTTTACATGGGAAAGCGTAGCCACTCGCGATACAAACCGCTGGTCGCGTTCGGCCTGATACCTGGATCAGTAGCCCCAATATCCTCCGATTTATTTCCTCCTTGGTGGTCTGCTTTTTGTTCTTCTGTGCTTTTTACCCTACGACTTTGTTGCCATCTTTCGCTGAACCAATTTTGCGATATCACAAATAGATAAGCATTTTTCAGCCACTGGCCCTGAAAGGAAGATGGATCTCCAGCAAGTATTCGCGTAAGTGTTGCTTATGGTTGTAACATTTCGATATTTGCAGCGATGTTGACGGTCACACCCAACATTACAAGGACTTCCTTAAAGAGGCTGTAGCCATTCAAAGTGTTTCCGGTGATCCGGCCAGAAGGGATGATACCATTGGGATGATGAAATGGGCAATGTAGGAAACACAGTGAATCCATATGTAACTTTATACAGGTCCCGTATGGAAAAACTTGGTATTGAATGCTGGTTAGAAGACATCGGCAAGCATACATTTGAGGGAAAAGAGGTAGAATTTTCCCCCTTTGTGGTACTTGAATCTGTCACTGCCAGCTTCATTTAATCCTTTGCCTCTCCTTATCAATTCACAAACAATTTTCAGCTACCACTGCCTCCAGTGCTTCTTGGTGTCTTGGGAAAAGATCCTAAGAAGAAGACTCTTCTTGTCTATGGTCATCTCGACGTCCAACCTGCAGCTAAAGAGGATGGCTGGCATACGGATCCATTTGTCATGACAGAAAAAGGTAGCCACCCCATCGATGTAAATGGTGTGGTATTACAGATGGCAAACTATTCGGCCGTGGAGCATCCGATGACAAAGGGCCTGCTCTATCTTGGCTCCATGCTGTTCAAATGTTGCAAAAACACAAAATCGACCTGCCAGTTAACATGAAATTCTGTTTTGAAGGAATGGAAGAAAGCGGCTCAATAGGCTTGGAGGAATTGTTGATCCGTCAGAAGGACAAGTTCCTGGCTGACGTTACTTACACCTGTATCTCTGACAGTTATTGGCTCGGAACCAAGAAGCCGTGTTTGACCTATGGTCTCAGGTATCGCGTAGGTGGTTCTGGATCTAATCACATTATAGAGGTATCTGCTCGTTCTTCGTCGAGGTTACTGGAATAGCTCAAGATTTGCATTCCGGCGTCTACGGGGGTGTCGTGTAAGTTTATTCGTTTCCTCTCTAATTTTAGGAGTAATCTTTTTCACATCCTGCGTATTTCCTACAGTAAACTATACCACATGTGAACTCGGGAAATGACTTATAGTGGTGAATAAGCTTTTTTCAGGCATGAACCTTTGGCCGATTTATTTTGGGTGATGTCCCAATTGACTTCCGTTGATGGAAGGATAAAAATACCCGGTAATTTACTTGGCTCCCGGAATATTTCTGCATTTAGGAATCTATGACCAAGTGGCAGAAATGACACCCCTTGAGGATTCTGGCTATGACTCAATTGATTTCGATGTAGACGGCTTCCGGCAAAGCGTGGGTGCAAAGCGTCTTCCAACAGAGGATAAAAAGACTTTGTTAATTAGAAGATGGCGCGAGCCTAGGTTGGTTTTGAAAGATAACGTCATTTAAAAATCCGCTTAAGTTTGTCAGTTCACGGCGTTGAAGGAGCATTTTCTGGCAAAGGAGAGAAGACCGTAATCCCATCGAAGGTCATCGGTAAATTCTCTATTCGAATTGTCCCCGACATGGACCCTGAAACGGTGAACGGCACAAAGCAGAATGTGCACGCTTCTTTTTTTAGGTAAACAAAATTACTGTGGATTATCTGAATGAAGTCTGGAAGAGCAGGGGATCTCCCAATACACTTACGTAGGTTTCTCTTCCCAAAACAAGGGGATAAACGAGCCAAAATTAAACTACCACATTCATGATATTTTATACAATGGTCCTCTTACCCAACACTCCATTATTAGAGTGTTTTCGTCTGGGTAATAACCTGCGAAGACATATTTACAGTGCCCCGTTGTACTCTCCTTAAATAGCTGAAACAAAAGAGCAATCCTATTTTAGGCCAAGACCATGTCACAGTGCCCTTCCCTGGGTAGCCAATGCTCAAGACCCGAATTTCTTGGCTGGAAGACGGGCCATGAAGAAGGTCCATGGAGTTGAGCCCGACTTGATCCGAGAGGGTTGCAGTATTCCAATCACTCTCACTTTCCAGGTAGGACATGACGAACTTTCCCTGACGTGTCCAGTATTTACTCAAAAACGTCTCGACCTTTTGAAAAATTATAGAACAGCCAATGAATCCCCAAATAGCAAATTTAACTAATTATTGGTCTCTTAAGGAGATGGCCAGAAGTCTTAAAGAATCACCATAATATTCCAGGAACTGACAGGAAAGACGGTCCTTTTACTTCCATTGGGAGCTGCTGATGACATGGCTCATTCTCAAAATGAAAAGAACAATGTCTTCAATTATATCGAAGGAATCAAGACTCTTATTGCCTATATCATGGAACTCGGTAACATGTAGAACAACTGTTGACTAGAATAAATGTTTATTCTATAAACCTCTTTAAAAAATAACATATAAACAACTGAGCGATTGTTATTCGAAAGAAACCGGAATAACTTTGGCAAAGACCTGAAAAGTTCTAAGGCTAAGGAAATTTTTGTTGCCCCTCAATGGCGGAAACTTTTTGCTATCGATAGTGCTCGATAGAGGCAAGTAAGTAGAGGGTGTGATGACTGTATGAAAAATACTTAAAAATACCCGATAAGATACCGAACATACGAAAGGGGTAGATGGACATGTCATGGCGTCGATATGATCGACTACGTCTAACAAAATAAGTTAATTCTCAGGAACAAGGAAAAGGGGGATGGGGGAAGCACCATATTTGAGCCAATGGAGGGTTGAGGAACTTGTGCCATAGCGGTGGTATTGAGGCTGTTGGCTGGCTATGGACACATCGATGATTTCAATTGTTGAGTCGAAACATCGGGCAAGGAGGTTCCAAGTCGTCTGCAAATATAAATATGACACTGTTTTTTTCTCCGAGGATCCTCTGGGTTTCGTGCAGGTACTAGCTCAAGAATTCCAGGACAATTTAACGCCGGACAAATTTAACCCGCCTCCTTTTTATTCAGCTTCGATATCTCATCAAAATCCCTATGTGTGGTCTGACCCTAATGAGACTTTTGACTGTCCTCTGAAGCGGCTGTATATATCTTTGTACTGCGTGGAAATGACGTTCACTTCCGTTCGTTTCCCGTCTCATATTATTAACTATATGATTTATTCCTCCATCGTCATATTTTATTTCAAAAAGGGTGGGCACTTTAGAATAATTTAAACTGGACCGATGACTCAAAGAGAGTTCTTTACTCTCCCCCTCTTTTATAAAGGTCATAAGCACATTTTAAGGATGGCTGCTCTATTATGGTGGCCCGTTTTCCATATTTAGTGATGGCATTCCGTTAAAGGCTAGACAAGGGGTGGGCACTTTATTTTAAAAAGCGGAAACATCATCCAGGAATTAGTAGAATGTCTCCTTGTTTAAGCCTCTTCTTGTGATCTACGATTAGACATGGCCATTAAAATTATTATCCACATTCTTTAAAGAAAGTGAAAGTTGTCTGGTAAACCTTCGTGTTTTAAAACTTTGGTCATTCCGCGTGCCGCGCTGATCGTACGATAAGTTACTTATAGGAAAACTGAAAATGATTGGGAAGTAGCGACCATGGCCTAATTTCTCTCTACTGTTGAGAAGTCGAAGTTTGACTATAAATCAAACGGAATGGTCAAATAAGGCTGGAATTGTGCAAGCTTATCAGTCACTTTTACCCTACCCTATCATACAAGGGGCTGCATTTTCCGCTATGCAAAAAGTACTACGCATTTTTCTTGCTTTTTTTTAAAAAGGAGGTAACCTACCGTATCCAGGGAGACATCGCTGCGGATCTTTTCTAGCACGGTACTTGGGCTGTCATGCTCGTACCAGTCCACATCCCCAGTAGCTAACTTCTGCTGGTAGGCTTCAATTGACTCGATGACTAAGAGGACCTCCAATCCTTTAATATGATCTTCTTCTACTCCACATCCAGGGAACTCGATCTAGAAAATGAGAGCATCATTTCCGTAGTAGTTAATTTGATCGCAGGTGTCTACTCGTGCCACGGATTGCTACCAAAATGGCAGGTAGATTAGAAAAGGATTAGATCATGGCATTTAACCGGTTGGCTTGAATACAAATACGTTTTATGAACATCTTCTGGCTGATCAGAGAAACAAGCACCGCATACATAGAAAATATTACGAACATCTTAAATAATTAATCGTCGTGTGCATTTTAATAAGGATGTACATCATTCCCTTCTCCTTTAACTTTTTCGCTGCATCGTCTAGGCATTTGAATAACGAGGAAATTAAAGTCTCTAACGTGCTATTCTAGAAGATACATCGGGATCAGTTAAGAGGAGTATTCTTTAATTTGTGACGTTAAGCTTAATTTCGTGGTCTGATCCGGATACGACAAATTAATCAGCGAGTCTCTATAAAAACCAAAGTCTCTTTCGAGATTTACTTCCTCTTGATATCTCCCATATTTCTCCCCGCGTTGCAAATCATTTTCACGTCTAGTGGTTTCTCTTTGTTCTGCATCGCCTGACGTACAGGACGTACTCATGTCTTCAATCATGAAAAAAGAGAACGTTGCAAGTTGCAGATGGTATGAAATCGTTTGACCCAATTTTTGCAAGGGTCTTGCAGCTTTTGCAAGAATAGTTATAAGTGTTAGAAGCTCTTACCAAATCCCAGTAGATCCGCAGGTAACGCTGAAGATCTTTCTTACTCCTTCCTGGCCATCTTTGTAGAAAATCGCATTCACTGAAGGCCTTCTCAAGCCTCTGAAAATAGCACAATAAGTAAAGACTATAGTAGCCATTTGTGGACATCTTTAAGAGATTGACGCATGTATTTAATTACGTTCATTTATAGTATCTAGCTGTGTAATTGCGCGGGTTAACTCGGTGACTAGTCCGGACCACCCGAAACACGTGAGAGATTTACTCCAGTCCTCGAAATCTTATTTTGGGTGGGAGGCGTAGGATTTCCATCCAATTCTGGAACTCTTCCGCTAGATTGTAATTTAATTATTCAACGTTTTAGTACTATTTCCTCATCAATGGGACTAAAATGGCCAAATTGTCTACTGTCTACGTTACTTTCAATCTTTTCTTTAAACTCCGCCCCTTAGCACCATCCCCCTCTTCTCTCCAGGAGGCGGGTCCTTCTCTCACGTATTCTCATATATTTCACTTCTGTTCAGGCGGTTAATTCGCCAATTAGGTCTCACCACTCCCACTTTTGGACACCATTCCTCCTACCCGGAGCCGTCTAGGATGGCGGTGTCTTGGTTGCGCAGTTAGTCATAGGCGCCTACCCGGAGAGGTAGCAGTTGCATCAGTCTGCAATTTTTTTCGAAACTCTTCGCAGCAGACAGTTAGTCATTGGCATTCTTTCTCATGTGTCCTCATTTCTCGTTAGCAATTCCCAGCGCATCTACCCTTTCCTTGTCTAGGGGTCTCTTTCTTTGAATAACATTCTAAATTATTCTTTTACTACCATAGTACCGATAAAAAACAAATACTTTTAGGGTATCACAACAGGAGAGCTCATCTCAGCCACTCCAAATCCTTGAAATGAAATTTTCCTTGTTAGTTCTTCTGGCTGCTCCCGTTTACGGTCTGGTGTGTTATGACAACGAGAGGGTAAGTTTATTTCCATTAGTCCAGAGAATAAGATCTCTGAGAATATGGTGCGCATTGTCTAAATCCAAAAAAATGATGTCAGTTTTTAACCTGTTAATTTTTAGGGTCCATTGTCTGAAGTTCAAGACGACAGCTGGGATTACTGTGTCTTGATACCGCAAACAGATGGAAATGAAGCAAAAATGTTTGGAATCAGTTCAATTGAAGACAGTGTGACATCATATGAGACTTCTTTCAAAAATTCTGATCCTATCTACAAAGTCTTGACAGTATGTCTTTTGGAGGTAAGCCCAGACTACCGTATCTCCAAGTGAAGTCTCCCCGTTTCAGAAATACGATCTCGGTGCTATTTCGCCCAAATTTGGTAATCCTGAATTCCTCTTCCGCTGTATCTGCAACTACGATCGCTGTAACTCCCACCGAACGTTTTCCCGGTACATCACAAAAGTCCGCGAGGATAACACAGTCAATTAACACAATATAATATTGTCATTATTTTTTGCATCACTAGTATACCACCAAGTGTCTTCTCCCATATACATGTGTACCTACCTGCTCCAATTCTAACCACGTTTTGTCTTGTACGATACGACATCGATGATAGAGTGCTGCCTGTAGAGCTAGTTCAAGTTGTTTCTGTCCAGCTATGGCCTCCTCTGTACATCCACCAATTCGTCTCAGTCTATCACGATGATATAATGTGTGTAGCAGCTGCAAAATAAAAGCTATTAGAGTATTGTTAGAAGGCTCTCTATTTCTTCCCCCACTCCATTCAAAATAAGTATTCGGTAATCTTGTTTTGTTGTCTGTAACTAAAGTTATTAAATGAATTGGATTATATGTTATATGGTTGTCTAGAGTTTCCCATCAGCTACGATAATAATAGTCGAGATTACGGTAGCTTTCTATTTCTCAAAGTTTATGAATTTTGACTACAAGTCCATCAGATCCACGTGGAATGTTTTTCCGTGTACAGCTGTGATATCACGGATTAATTATTTAACTTTATCCTGGCAATAAACAAATATCCAACAATGCTTAGGGGACAAGAGATCTACGAAGTTTTTGGATATCAAAACAAATTTGCCATGGTCTAGTTGAGGAACGAGACGATGTTTTGAGTTTACAACTACCTTATGTGCTCCAAATTTCTCTTTTTGTGGCTTGTCCTACTGTATCACAACCCTCATGGGATCAAAACACGATAAGGATATTATGTTTTTTTTCTGTCCTCATTACCGTAATTTCCAGGTTCATTATCTCGCTCTAATATTATTTGGATTCTACGCAATTCTTCAATTATAACTTGGCAACCCATTTGTGGATCGGAAGCGTTCTTTTGCCTCAGAATATAAAGTTGATGCTCAGAACGAACACTGACTCATAAAAACTACTTCACTGATCATTTTTTAGAGTCTAACGGGTTCAGTCGTTCCATGGCGAGCCATTCTTCTGTGTCATTTAAATATCCGTAAAGATGCTTAGATTTGGATAAGCATTTGTAGAACAAATATGTTCTATGAGGTATGGGAGGACAGTCATTTGTTTGGTTTTTTAGAACTGGAACAAAAAAAATGAACAGTGGTTTGAATCTCTTCAAAAAAATATTTTTTTGCCCCCATGATTATGAACTGAGGCGTATGGGCGATATCCCTTTGGTGGTCTCTTATCCATTTTTGGTGTGTTCAAAAATGCACTCGCCCAAAATAAGGGACCAATTGCAAAAAGCACAACGTTGACCAAAAATATAACTTCACACACATTTTCGTGGAAACAGGAAGTCTTTCGCTTCTTAATCCCGTTCATGCGGAGAATTTCATTTATAAAATCTTGATTATATTAGTTTATACAGCGGGGAGTAGACAGACAGGCCATGACGTAGGGGGGAGATGGATAATGGCACGCGACCAGATAGGCTAATTCATTTTTTTCTAGATGGCTGATACTGTGTGACTAGAGCTTAGACCACTTTTTCTAGTATTAGAAATCTCTTCTCAGCTTAGTCTCTGGACAGCAGACTTCCCTATTCTCTTTCTGAGCGCATGATATCATGTAAAAGAGTTTAAATTAAGGTTAATCCTATAACGACAAAGTACGGGTGGTCAGGGAGAAAGGTTGTTTCAGCTCAAATGACATCATGTCAGCCAGGTCAGATGGGGGTCGCCGTCTTCCTTAAGCTGTTTTAATCCCCACGGGGGTCTGGGGAACGACTTTCCTTAATTATAGAAGCAGACAATATCGAAAGACTGGCAATTTTTAGAGCCACCCACCGGAAGGAGAAGAGCTAATTAAGTACTTTTAATAGCATATAAGGAGCAATCTTTTTCGGGTTTATTTACCTTGAATTGAGGAGAGCAGGGAGGATACCGTTGGCATGCGAAGGCCATCAGATCTCTTGAACCATTTGGCCTGTGCATCGGGGAAACGCCAACTGTTCCGTCACGATTCGACTCCATGTCCCAGTCAAATCCATTTCGAGAGACTGGAATAGGCAAAAGACCGTCGTCACACCATTCCAGGCCACTTTCACTCAGCGTACCAAGTCTAAAACACAGAAAAATAAATGGTTTTTAAATCCCATACTTGTTGAGGTTGACGGAGCCATCCTCGCTGGACAAATCCGGACCGATAGCGGAATCAAACATGGAACGGTTGTTAGAACTGAAGAAGAGGTTATCAAATAAACTCTGACAGTTCACCTTCTCTTAGAATTATAACTTTTTGTCATATTACTTTCAGTCTGCGATACTTCTAACAGCCCCCTGGAGGTTGAAGGTTCCTCAGAAGCAAGTGACCATAACCCAGCACTGGCAGAAGTTCCTCTCCGGGCATTCACCAGTTTCATTAGACTTGACCGTCTACTGATCATAGATCCAGCGTCAGAAACGATATCACTACAAAATAACAAATTCTATCCATCTATTTTTTTGGACTCACTCGTCCAATACACTCCTGTACATATACTTGCTATCAGTCATGCATTTCATTGTACAATTTAAGACATCCTCCTCATCCGGATAAGGCTCGCGTTGGAGAAGCAGCTCATCTGTGTTATCCACCCCCGACACCATGGAAAGAACGTCATCAAATACAGAGCATAAATCCCCCATGGAGGGAGCCGGATGCGATGGAGGGGTGGCATCAGTGGGAAGAATTCTAGCTGTTCGGGAAGTTGATACCATTGTAGGTGCTGAAAGAAAGGAAAAATAATTATAAAAATATAAATTACCGTCTGCAAATTCATCGTCCCATTGGTTGCCACCTTCCCAAACGATCTGTAGGGAGGCTGATCTACCCGATATGCTGGAACCTGCACGGCTTGCTGTTCTTCCTAAAAGACTAAATATTAACCTGCGTTAAAGCATACCTGAATTTGATCTTCTACTCAGGACACCGTCCCTTGATCGTGGAGCGGATCGTATTGCATACAAGCCTCTGGATGCCGATCGTCGAAAGAGAGACATCCTTGAGATCTGAATGCAAAGCTAATGGTAAATATATAGGAAAAATTACTTGACTACCAGCTGCACTGGATACCCGTTCCATCCACTCGGTGTCGTCTTCTTCCTTCTCCTCCACGTCATTCTCGACAGCTTCCTACAAGCATTATTCTATATCAGGCAATAAATTACGCTTCACATGCCTCAAATGAGCCTCGCGGGAATGAAACGCAACTTTTGCAATTGAGGCTCGAAGAACAACTAGGTGTTCCATGCCCAAAGGGGTCAGCAAATTAAAACAAATAATTTCCATGCAAAGTTTCTTCCATATACAGATCAGTTATCGTCTTTCCTGCACCCAAGGGCAATTTATTTGTCAGGGTACAGAAAACAATAGCAGTTGCTGTTTACTGGGCTCATTTTTAGGCGTACTAACGTCAGAGTATGTTTATTTCTGTCTATCGGCCTTAGAATACTTTGACCATGTGTTCCCCGAACTCACGGAACTTGATAGCCGGAAGCTCTGTCATAGTTTGCAGTATGGATTTAATGACGGATGGACTGACAACTGTCACCTTTACAACTTAGCAATTAGAATGTGTGAAGATTCTTTGACCCTCGTACACCCCGAAAAAAGGCCAATCTATACGAAAAATGTAGTGGATTTGGGGGTAAAGGCCATAAAAGCCAGCGGATAAATCATCAACGACATGTTATGGTCTTGGGCGAGAGAAAGGCTGCGCCATTGATACAAGAGAGATAAAGAAATCACTTACGGATTGGTTATAGAGGAGACGACGATCGGCTGTGGCCAGCTGGTCGACCCGTGACGCTTCTAACAGCATGTAGACAAATCTTCGACCCAAGTATTTTGTACATATTCGGTAAGCGGCGTAGGAACCGACACCCGCAACTAGAAGAACACCGCTTGCCCGTGCTGAAAACGATTCTTTAGAAGAGGAGTTCGGGCAGTGGCTTTTCCCCTATGATAAATGTTTGTTTTTTTGCAGCATTTCCCATCTGTTGTCAGTAACAGGGCCCATCCGTCTGAACTCATAAAAACTAAGCACCCTGGAAACGACTGAATGCCAAAGATAACAGAGAGATTTCAAGTGTCCAGTCGATGTTCCCCGCAAATCAAAAGATTTTGTTTGTCTTCGCTATCTTTAAACCACATTGAACTGATTTCTTTGGCAAATAGTCAAGTGCGTAACCTGGGGACGACTCGACGATAAGTATTTCACGCAGGCAAATTGCGCAGGGCGAGGCTTGGGACAGGCAGTGCACACTCCCTGCGCACAAACACATAAAAAGGATTGAAGTGGTACAGCTGGAACATACCGGAAATATAGATCCGAATCCGTACCATCCGCCGGCTCTTTTGATCTTTTAGATCATAAAAAGTTGGAAAATTCTTCAAAATTCTTATAAAAATTGCACGTAGAAAAGTGTAGAAAAGTACACGTAGCGATAACAGGACAAGCCCGTCTACTTCTCAAAGAACTGCCAGCGGCAAGTAACCCGATACCTGACATTCTTCCTCTCCCCGGTTTTATTTAGTCGGTCAAAGGGAGAAGTTATGGATCGGGTAACGGTCAAAACATACGTCTCGGGGACTTTGATTTATGTTATTTTTTCGGTGTGTCGATCGGCTGTTATTTTTTCCGGCAAGCAGCAGGTGTCGGATTCGATGCTACCTTTTCCCGTATCTGTTCCAAATAGCGATTGAACTTTTGATCAAAAAAGGCAAGAGAAATTGGCTGTACAAGCGGATGGTTTTTTTTTTTTTTTTTTCCCGATCCCCCCGAATGGAACAAAAACCAGAAAGGGAAAATTACCTTTGACTAGAGAGCGGCTACTCGAGAATGGAGAAAATAAAGAAACGACGAGGTCCCTTTGACAGAGGTCCACATCAAGTTCAGCAGCATTCATTATGCCGGCTCATTATATCATGATCTACCAATGGCAAAGGTTAAAAAGCGGGGAAACATGGTCGATAGTGCCGATCAGGATCAATGCCGGGGGCGGACCGGCGGCTGGCCGAGGCAATTGCAAAAGAACGCACAGAAATGAGAGAGAACAGAGGGGGACGAGTCAAATGGTAGACATTTCATTTACAGCTAAGACTATTACTAATAGTGAATTAGATCTTTCATCTAACTTTTAGTAGAAAATATCTTTAAAATTAGAATAAATCAGGAAAAGGTGATGCAAAAAATGAGGGAAATTTATGACGCAAATTCGAATTCGAATGCCCGCGAAATGGTCTATAGTTCTTTGTTTGCTGATCAGAGAATGTACAAGAAAACGGTAGTAGATATCTGAGATAGAAAACTGCTGGGTGGGCTGCCATTAAGGGCAAATTTTTTGGGAGGTGTCTCTTCAAATAAGGCTCCTAATGTCGAAAAGGTCGATTACAGACAGTTGTGGTCGTTCTTTCTGGGGACAAATATATAATTGCCCATGTCATCAAAATGAGGAAATAAGAGGAAATGGTCAATGAGAGAGAATGACTAAGAGGAAAGTGATAGTGATGAGCAATATCCGATTGTAATCACTCGTTGTTTACAGGAACGTGACGTTTACTCCGGGAGGTCGCCAACTGTTTTCTACCTGGTTTATATATTTTTATAAGTCCGAAGTTTCCCCCGTCTTCAATTTGCATAGACCACTTTATGACCTGTTACACTTAGAGGATCTTCCAGGATCTCTCGCTCACCAATTTGCTACATTCTGCTCGTTAACCGCACCTGTTGCAGTTAGCGGCAAGCTATCAGGTTTAAGGCGTCTATTCCCTTTCCAACGTCTGGCATGTCGCCATAAAATCAGTGGGTTGATTCTCGTGTGGAACCCTGAGGATTACCATTTACATGAGGTCGCGGTTCCTCCCACGTCACGGCATTTTTGCAATTACAATCAATCTGGAGTGTGGCGCACTATTTTCACTACTCAGGAGAAAGCCACCCTGTTGGGAATAAAAACATTGGTTCCTCAATTACGAATCTCGAAGACTCATTGTTTGTCACCTCAGTTTTCCCAGGAGATAAGTCATTCATGGCGACAAGACGCCCCTCATTTGGCAGTTGGGATTCCCTAAAAGAGTGGACAATCGATGTCTTTCTTTGTTTTTTTACGAAAACTCTGCTGGTCAGCAGACGTGTCAAATCAGATTTTGACAAACTTTTAAAGACATGACATGGGAGAATGGCACGGGGAAGGTGTTCTATTTCAAAGCTTGCAAAAAAGAAGCAACTGGTTTTTTTAGTAAATAACTTACAGAAAACGGCTACGGAGCAGTCTGGAGCATCGAGGGAGACACCAAATTGAGAGACGAGCGATCTAGCAGAGGGTGCTACAACTCTGGCCTCTATGAAAAGAGCAGCCGGGAACGAATGCACCGGCAAAAGAGACATCAGCCCATGCCGCTGCCGGTCTTCTCTCCTCGCTCCCGGTCGCGATTCACTGAAAAGGTTGGATGGTTTACGATTATAGACGTTTGCGATTAAAAGGACAAAATCGACGATCACAAACTAGGTTGAAGTGGTGGCGGACATTGGCAAAAGGCGTAAGAAGCGGAAAGGGTTTAGGGAGAAGAGGAAGCGCTTTCACAAAAAGAAAAGTAAATAAGTGATGGTGGACAGCTGTGTTCGACAGGACAGTTTCAGGGGTGGATCGATACTGGTGGTGAATGGTAACGGGTGAAAAGACGAGTGATCTAGCAGAGGGACACAACCGTGACACAAGAAGCAAATTTCATGGCATCTTTAAACGGGTCAATTATACGACAGCTTCTTATTTTTCCTCTTGAAGGTCAAGAGTATTCTATTTTTCCCCTTTTAAACCATTTAAATTGATGGAGAGAGGAAAAAGCTAGGAGAGGAAAGAAGAAAACGAAAATATGCAAATGAACAGATTTTGAGTAGAATCAATTATGGAGAAGAATGGGTCGGTTCGCATCGACCCAATGCGGAGTGTGCCGCCAAAAAGAGATGCTGGAACAAACGCGCACCTACGCCCCGATTCTCCAGAAATTATTATGTGAAATGACGTGAGGGACGAAAAGAATGGGCCTAGCCATTGGTGCATAAAATACATCTCTTAGCATATCCTTCTATTTCTGGGAGAAGAACTAGAAAATAAAAGTACTCCGGAAGGGGAGAGAAAGACGAAATTGGGATTGGGATCAGATTTCGAGAGAAACCTGGTACCCAAGACGGAAGAAGGCTGTGTGGACTGATTCAATAACGTGGCTTAAATCTGGCTTATCTAGTAAAAAAAATGGAGAGGGGGAGAAATACACACATCTTGAGAAAATATGGCAGTCTTCCTGCTATTCTCTCGGCTAATGGGGAGACGATTATCTTCAGAGTGCAAAGCTGCGGGAAAAATGACGTTTTTTAGAGAATCCGATGGATTTCATAAGTTGAACATCTTTTTTTGGCCGGAACTATGAATCCTTCTTATACAGAGAAAAAAGACGGAAACTGAATTTTTAAATTTTAGGTCATTTAAAGTGAAAATTTTGTAGAGAAATCAAATGAAAAAGTGGATAACAGAAGGTGGAAACGACGTTGTTTGGACCAGACGCCGAAGCTGCCCAATTCGGCCCGTAAATAGATATGCACTGAGGTAAACACGATTCATTTTCTCTAAAATATAATTTACTCAAGAGGATTAAAAACGTATGCATGAGCTGTAAGGAAGCGGATTTTAAACGACTCCCCGGAGATTTTGTCGACCGCACACCCTCATCGTAGGAGCAAAATGAATTCATTGGCCAGTGGAAGCCAATAATGAGGATGGGACGCTTCGATTTCATGTTAGTGTTGAAAAAAGAACAAATAAGTAGTAGATAACCCGGCTACGATAAATAAAAGCAACTAGAAATAGAAAATATAATCAGGAGAATGGCTTTTTGGTCCAGACACAGCGTGAAAGCAGAAATGTCTGCTCTCGAATATTTTGAAATCTAGTCACTAATGGCAAACGAACACTGCTCTGAGAATTTAACCAAAAAGGACTGGAATAATGCCCGAGGGCGAACGGAAAAGCCAAGTTGCTTCTAGCCACAGCTGGAGGCTAGACATCGATCGCACGACGTGGAATAGTACATAACGGATGCGGAACCACTTGTTTGTCTTTTTTCAGACGGGTCTCTAACGCGGCAATAATTCATTTAAGACTCTTAGCATAGTTGAACTTACGTCGAAATCTCGCATGCGAAAATGTTTTTGCAAAAAGTGCGCAACCTTCTTGAAAGGTCATTTTCTCCCTATGAATTTTTTCCGTATTTAAAGGGACTGGATTATATACGCCAGACGTATCATATAGCCCGCAAAAAGAATTTACACGAGATCGCATGATTAGATGAACTCTCCAGGAAGCAAGATTAGCCAATGCAAGAGGGGCAATTTTCCGTGAGGGTGGGAAGAGAAGACTGACGCCAGTAGCTATTCTAAAAAGTGTCAATTACAGCACATCGAGAAGAGGAGAAACTAGTTTTTCGTTTAAAACAAAACGATAAAGGCTTTCAGTGTCGATTTCTGGGAAAGTAATCCGTCCATTAGAGAGTACAATTTCGAAAAACACTTCTATGTACATGTGGTCAACACCGCTTTGTATTTGGACATTTTCTCTAAACTTTCGAAGCGGAAAACAGGTTTTTTTCTATGTCCCTTGAAGCTTTAAAAATTGAAAGAGGTCAAGCCGAGCAGCAAAAATTACCAAATCGGATTTGCCTCCCCGATCGGAACTGTCCACCTGCTCAAACACGATATCCCCCACTTTGGATAATACAGATGATCCGGTTGTTTGTTGAAGTTCCCCTCAATCTCCACTGGAACATCCACTCAAGCCGTGCTTCCGTGCCTTCTACATGGGGAAAAAGTACTTGAAGAAGGACATAACCCCCTTCGGCCTCGTGTGATTACCCAAGATTTATGTTCCTCCTTTTTCTCCAGGTCATTTGAAGTCAAGATAGATGACCTCTAATTCGAATTCGATGCTTTGAAGGGGTCAAATCGGCACGATAAGATCTCATCTAAACCGGCAGATGGTTGCGTTCTGTGCGTTTCGTGGGATAGTAAATATGTCCCGGGCCACTGTTGTCATCAAGCGCCTAAGGCAGTTTAAAAGACGTTCTGTTTTTAGGAAATGACTCGATTCCCCCATTCCAAGAAAACAATGAATTCCTTCAAAACAATGTCCGTCTCATCGGCGAGAAAGTGCTCTGATTCATTTTCTCCCGTCTTCCAGGAACAGGCTCTCAGTACTTTGCTTAGATTTTATTATGCAAAAGAAAGGCTGGGTAAAAAATAACACAGAGACCATTTGATTAAAAGCATTTGCGATGGACGATAGATGGACCAGACTCGTCGTATTCTTGCTTGGAGATCCACATCTGTTGGAAGGTCGAGAGAGAGGCCAAGATGGATCCACCGATCCAGACTGAATATTTTCTCTCAGGAGGAGCAATGATCTTGATCTTCATTGTGCTGGAAATTAAGTTAAATTAAAAAGGAAAACCGCTTAATTGTGTACCTTGGGGCAAGGGCAGTAATCTCCTTTTGCATTCGGTCAGCAATTCCGGGGTACATGGTAGTTCCTCCAGATAGGACGGTGTTAGCGTAGAGATCCTTACGGATATCGATATCGCATTTCATGATGGAATTGTAAGTTGTCTCGTGAATTCCAGCAGATTCCATACCCAAGAAGGATGGCTAAAAAAGGGAAATTTGGTCATTATTTGAACGGATAATAGGATGCTCATAAATGCATGCCCAGCCGGTGTCAGATGTCTATACATCCATCAAAATCGCGTTCGAGCCAAAGGAAAAAATGGCTATAGCATCCTTACCTGGAACAAAGCCTCAGGACAACGGAAACGCTCATTTCCGACGGTGATCACTTGTCCGTCGGGAAGTTCGTAGCTCTTCTCCAGGGACGAAGAAGAAGCAGCGGTGGCCATTTCTTGCTCAAAGTCAAGGGCAACGTAGCAGAGCTTCTCTTTGATGTCTCGTACAATTTCACGCTCAGCTGTGGTGGTGAAAGAGTATCCTCGCTCGGTGAGGATCTTCATTAAGTAATCGGTAAGATCACGACCAGCAAGATCCAAACGAAGGATGGCATGAGGAAGAGCGTATCCCTCGTAGATGGGGACAGTGTGGGTGACACCATCTCCGGAATCGAGGACAACTCCGGTGGTACGTCCAGAAGCATAGAGGGAGAGAACAGCCTGGATGGCGACATACATAGCGGGGGTGTTGAAGGTTTCGAACATGATCTAAACTAAAAATTAGGCATCTTATGGATAATGTATACTTGAGTCATCTTCTCACGGTTAGCCTTGGGGTTAAGAGGAGCTTCAGTGAGGAGAACAGGGTGCTCTTCAGGGGCAACTCGAAGCTCATTGTAGAAGGTATGATGCCAAATCTTCTCCATATCATCCCAGTTGGTGACGATTCCGTGCTCAATGGGGTACTTCAATGTAAGAATACCTAAAAAAGCACTCTAGGTGACGGTGCGTGACTGCTCTACCTCTCTTGGATTGGGCCTCATCTCCCACATAGGAGTCCTTCTGTCCCATACCGACCATGACTCCTTGATGACGGGGTCGTCCGACGATTGATGGGAAGACGGCACGAGGAGCGTCATCTCCAGCAAAGCCAGCTTTGCACATTCCGGAGCCATTGTCAACCACAAGAGCAGCAACCTCGTCGTCACACATTTTCTTGTTTTGTTCTAAAGAAACTTGGTTGTAAAATACTCGAAAGGATAAGAGGTCGAGAGAGAGAGAGGAACGAGAAAAAGATAAGGAGCGCGTACAGAAGTAGGCCAAGTGTAATATGCGCAAGCGCGTACAGGAACGCTTGGCATTGTGCCAGGTCCACTGCCCCCTTCTGTGACAGTTGCGCAACTATTAAGATCCTGCCCAAACAAATAATTACAGAGATTCAGAAAGGATTATATCCCATGTGATGGGTAAAAAAACTGGAATTTTGACAGTCAACAGAGATCTTAGAAGATGTCATTTCTCTAAAAGGTAGACGTTATCTATTAAAGTAGCCAGAAGGTCTCACGCCTAAAGAAACGCAAATATGGGAAAATCTAAGAAAAGATAATAGTCGACCGCAGCCATCCGAAGCAATAGACCGCTGTCCGGTGGGAAGGGGGAGGTTCTGTTGGAGCGGAGGAAAGCGCGGTTGAGTCAGCGTCATTCAACAAAGAATGGCGAGCGCGCCAATTTCAAATGCGCGGAAAGCCCGCGATATTCGAAAATGGAAGGGGAGGGAGAGCCAATGCGGGGTGGAGGAGAGTGGTCAAGTAAGGGATGGAGTGCGGTGAGGCGGACAAAGGACGGCAATGGAGAGGCAAATTGGGTCAACTAAACGGATGGAGCAGAGTTGGCGCCAAGTTTAGTACTTTCAACACAAAAAAAGAGGATGTTTTGACGGATTAGGAAACGCTGATACTTCCGCGTCTGCCGGGATATTCAAAAGACGCTTTGAGGGAAAATCAATTAGACAACAGAGGATAAAAGGATAACAGACGCGTCCAGCTGTTGGTTGCCATAATTGAAAAGAAAACTGAATCAATAAAATTAATTAAGCTTTTAATATCATCCTTCTTTAAAAAAATCCTTGGTCAAGAGATCAAGTCTTTGCAGTAATCCACCCACTTTCAAGCACACTTAGTTTTTTTCCGCCATGGACATCTACGTCGGTCTGCCTTGTGCGATACTTGACGCGCATGGTGCGACAATTCATTTTTTTCGTGCCTCTCGTGATCTCTGCAATAAAAACCACAGTACAAAAGATTTACTATTAAAAACGAGGTACATCTAACAGCGAAAAAATGTAAGCGGTTATTTCTTTATATCTTTAGGATTCAATATGGCCTCTCTCAAAGTTTTTCCAGCAAATACCTGAAGAACCTATTAGGCAATTTAGAGAAATCACTACCTGTGCTCTATCCGGAATATAATCCTTAAAATTAATTCCAACATAGATCGGATAGGCCAATGCACAGGTTGCATAGTAGCATCGCAACAGGATTTGTCTGGTCGGATGCTCGAGATAATACCACGGTAAGCTCATGTCTATACATTTAGTTTACCATAAATTCTCTGGCCATATAAAAATAATTGGATACTACCAGAAAAATAAGAACAATAAATAAGCGGAGCAATTTTATTGCAGTAGAGCATTGAATAAATGACATAGACGTATATTCACCGTGTGGGGGCTATGACTTATTTATAACCGAGGAGAGGGGCGGTAGCGAATTGTATCTGGCAGGTTGACTATTTTGTGTGTAGTTGTATAAATGCAATATCTACAGGATATGTCCTGTGCAGGACGAAAACTACGCGTACTGGCAGCTAGCTTGAATCGAATCCTAAAAATAGGCTTGAAGTTAATTTTGGGTATTGTTTACCTTCGACATCGATGAATTCATCTCCATCTGCATCCTCTTCTTCTTCTGGATAGCATGGC
The DNA here is from genome assembly GCA_964036215.1 of Oscheius sp. DF5033. Classification (NCBI taxonomy): domain Eukaryota; kingdom Metazoa; phylum Nematoda; class Chromadorea; order Rhabditida; family Rhabditidae; genus Oscheius; species Oscheius sp. DF5033. The sequence goes on from OZ038413.1 coordinate 7,593,267, forward strand.
TCTGCAGGTGTAAAAGGTGGAGGTGTCTAAATATCAAATAATTTAAATAATAAATATTCTTACCGGTGGTAAAGTTGCTCTCAATTTCCTTACAGGCACAAACCGACTTCTTACAACAGGAACCCGATATCTTATAATAATTGGAGGATGCACAACGTGTCGAAAGTCTCTTTGTACAATGACCTTTTTGGCTTCCATCTTTTGGATGACTACTTTTCGAACTTCTACAGGAGATGACCGTGGAGGCTCCGTTCCTTTTGGAGACGGTTCCTTCAACTTGACCAGCCGTTTTATAGGCAGTTTTCCAGATACAAGTTGCGATTGTGGTGGTTGTGTCGATGAACTTGGAGCAGATGAAATTTCAATTTCTTTCTCTTCTTGTGGTTCATCTTCCTCTTCCTCCTTTATACCCTTTGTATGCTGAAAATATCTTTTAAATAAAAGTTTAATATGTTACCATAGCAATTCTTCTTTTTCTAATAACCCTGTTCATATTCTCCACAGCTTTATCATCGAATAAACTTCTGACTGTCTCTTTCTCAACTGTTGTTAAATTAAATGGTGCTGAATATAATTTCTGAGGGATAATTTATAGAGAACTTACTAACTGACGTAGCGCTCATTTCCACAGCTTCGTGTTGCTGATCCAAGCTAAGATTACCCTTTGCAAATGCGTCATAAAATACAAGCTTTGTACGTAATACCGTAGCATCTACCACGTCTCTTCCCTAAAAAAATCGAATTTGCGGGGAAATGGGTAAATTCTCACCTCACAAAAATGCGCACCATTATTTGGCCTGTCTGGATCCTCTTTAATTATGTCATTGTCTACCAAAAGTAGTGGAATTTTCTTGTCGAAACATCTTTCACCCTAAGAATTTGTTTATAAAAATAACTATGGCTTACTTCTTTCTTTAATTTTTGTTTTAAAACCGAGCAATGCAAGCATTTCCAGGAAAACAATCCAGGAATGCGAAATCGCGTAGCCAAGACAAATTCATAAACTCTCCCAGGTAGGGTCTTACTCTGCCAAACAAGCACCTAAAAATATTAAAAGAGATTAGCGAAAAGAATAAAGAATTACCTTGTTTTTCCGATGTCTGCTGAGAGCATACGTGGCTTTACCAAAATTTTGCTGCACTGGGATTTCACGCCTGCTGGGAACGGATAGAGGTTGCCTGACGTGGATAGTCAGGGGAAGTTCACTGCTTGTTTCTCCTTCCTCTGATGTTGATGGTGCTGGCGGAGTGTCTACCTCCATCACCCTGAAAACGTTCTTATCAGACGGCCGAAAAACAATGAAATAAGCTCAAAATTGAGGAAAGGGTCAAGAATGGGATTGACAATTCATTGGAATGTAAAGCCATCGGTCGGATAGATAGTGAAAATCGAAAAGCTGCAGTTTTAGGCAGCCCTTTGCAGGGCGGGGGAAATGCACAAGATATGCGTCAATAATGGGTGGTGCCAGGTGCTTGAGGCGGGCGTCAATTGAGGACGCTTGCTAACTAGCCGGTTTTGGAACCAAAAACAGAAAAAGACACAAAATTACGTGGTTTCTATTTGTAGAGAGCTAGAAACCATTTTACTGCGCGGGGAAAGGGGTGCCTTCAGTTTACAATTCCCTTCAGGAACCAGCGCCTCATGGAACCCTGGTAATTTCCAAAAAAAAATATTCAGTTTTTTTGTGAATTCTGGAAGTTTATGGAGGTAGAAATGGGCAAAATACCTTCCCACTAGCACCACCTGCTTGCGCATTTCCCTTACGGATCACCGAATGCAATTTCCATGGCAACACGCTACATTCCAATGACTACGGCGACCTCTGCTAAAACTCCTGGTAAACTAAGAAAACCGACAAATATCCGAAAAGTAAGCCCAGTTTATATAAGTATAAACTAAGAACAGTTCCCTGCAAAACAGGCGAAACAGTCAAAACCAACGATCAATGTAAAAAAACCACCAGTCCCAAACCAAGCGTTGGAAAGAAAACTCATTCACACAGTTGTGGAAAATGAACGGGTAAGTGGTATTCCTATTAAATGGAAACCATTATAGCTACAAAAACTGGCAGATAAGCTTTCCTTGGACTTGAAACAAATCAATTTGGACTACTTGCTGCAGGAACAGGTGGCTCCTGCCCTTTTCCTCCAGTAACGCCTCTTTTTAGGAACATGAACGCATTAACCAACAGGCATTACTCACAAAAAATCAACTAGCCGATCAGAGGAATATCACCTTGTTGCTGGAAAAGAAAGCAGCGACGCAACGGGCGCATCAAGCCGTTGAACAGACAGTATGGGAATATCCTATTATATCTGCTCTTTTTAGAAAATGCTTCAAAAAATAAGAAGTCTAACATTGTCGACGAAAGCGATGAGAATCGGTGCGACACAGACTGATGGATGGAGCGGGAAGGGTATAATGGATGAAGCGCAAACACAGACAATGGAAGAATTGACCAAAGAAAAGGTGAGGTGTTCGGTGGGATAAGAGCATGTTATTATGTTGGGAACTTCTATATTAGTCCTGGGGGCACGTCTATCTCCGGAGTATCTGCGAATATATCTTAAGGGCAGAAATAGTACTATTTTCTTTAGGCTGAGAAGATGCTGCGGGATTCTGACCAACTGCTAACCGCTTTTATAACAGAACTGGAAAGAGAGAAGATTAATGCTCAAAATGAGCTGAAGTTTTCCCTTCATCATTTGGAACAAAGACTAAAAGATGATCACAGTTTCCAGGTGATTTATTGATTTTTGTTAAAGGTTAGTTTAGCTTCGCCGAGCACAAGAGAATAATGAGCGTCGATTAGAAGAGCTGACGCAGCAACACACTGAACAATTGAAAACAATACAACATGAACATGATGCTGAAAGAGAACGATGGGAAAGTAGACTGGACGAAATGATGGTAAGACAGCTCCGATCTTTACAGAAAATTATATAGAAGGAAATTGGCACTTTACGGGATGCGAATGACGTTTTGACCAGGAATTTTGACTCGGCCCAGGAAAAATTAAAAGAACAAGCTGTGCAGATAGGCAAAATCGAAGCCCAGAAGGAGATTGCCCATACGGAATTGGTCGAACTTCGAGAATTCAAGAAAACTGTCCAACGCGATGTCAAAAATGTCATAGACATGAGGAATGAGCTGAATAAGTACAAGGATATCAATGAAATAATCCTGAAGGAATTTGCTAAGGTAAACTATTTTGCTACCAAGAATATGGCATATTTCAGCTGGAAGAGGAAAGAGACGGGTTAATAGCTGAAATGGAACAGGGAATACGAAATCTCGGTGGAGTAAATGGATATAAAAATGGAGGAATTAATTTAAAAGTGTTAAGGCTTAGAGAATTGACTAAATTAAATGCATAGATTCTATTCATTTTTAATAAAAATGCGCTGACAGGTTCGAAAAGATATCAATTTTGATTCTTCTTTAAAGGGAACGGCGATATTTTTCCTATCTGTGCAGTTTTCTGTAAACACGTGCTTGTAAAATGTGAGCCACTTAGATCAAAGTGGCCTGACCATTCACTTTGACCTGTTATCTTTGCTCAAGGATCTTTTATGAACGTCTGTGTCTTGATCTCTTCACCACAATTTTTGACCTTGATAAAACAAATTTTTAACTTTATTTACTACACAAAACTATGCAATAATAAAAACAACAGTAAACGTGACAAAAAAAGATTGCTAAAACGACAAAATTGAACCTGTACGTGATGAGCATGTCAAATAGCGAGTCCTATATCCGACTAAAGAAATTAGATAAAAAAGGCATTGACACCGGCATTTGAACAGTACCAAGAAAAAAATAAAATGCAAATGAATATTCCCCAAGAATTGAGGGATATTCGAAAATCTGAAATGTGTATAGACGGTAAGGCACGGGCACATGTCATGATCTACCGAAGAACATATTTTGATTGAGCTACCGTGGAAAGCATCCGTAGTAATTTTGGGTTAAGGGGGAGATTCTACCTGTTTTGCTGCTGTCACTAACTAACAATACTAAAAATCTATAAAATATTAACAAATAACAATAATTCCTAAAACTATCTAACCTAAACGCTTATAAAAATATAATAACGAAACCCTAACTGGAATGAAGAGATCTCTAGAGGGCAAGTTTGGGATCAATATCGAGTTCCTTGAGCAGTTTTACAGCCAAGTAGCGATCGATGTCGAATGGTATAAAGTTTGCCGGTTCCTGTAAAGAAATTGTCCCTGTTTTTTCTTCGTGATTTGAGCTGCGTGATGGCCACATCCCTCTCTTTACCCATGTAAACAAGAGCATCTACTTCCGCAAAAGCGCCACAGTGTAAGAAACGACGAGCTTTGCCGGCGCCAATCATCCACTATCCCCTCTTCGAATGACGGGACGCGACAAAAAGATCTAGTTTACGGCAGTTTGGGTGATACTTGAGATGATGGGATTTCGGGGTCCAGGGATTACATTTACATACGAGAGGTCGAGGACTTCCTGGCTAATGGAATTCTCGCCTCATAAAAGTGGCGCTAGTTTGTACGGAAAGGGCGGCAAAATTCTATTATAGAAGTTGCAAGTAGTTTACCCGGGATTATGCCTAAAATTTTGAGGTGGTCCCTATAAAATAGTAGAAGGCAGCCAAAATGCCCAGAGTTTTTTTACGATTCCCATTAAATTGTCCAAATTCGACAGGAGCTGCTTTGTACTAACCACGGCTCATTTCAATGCAAAGCCGCTGATATTAACTCTCACGAGGGGCGATTTCGGTCAAAAACCACTGGTCAATTTGTATTAAATAAACATATTTAGAGTTAATTTTTGCCGAAAACAGTACTTAAGCTGCCGTCGAAGACGCCATTGAGATGATGGCCACTGTTGACTTAACGTCTCTTCTCTTTACACAATCTTCTAGCCATCGATTAGGGGAGCTACTACTGTTTGCCCTCCAGAGGATAAAGAGGGAGAGAAGAAAGCGCGGCAAGAACAAAAGTCATCCGCCGCGTGTTAACCATAGGATTATGCTTACCTGCTTTGCCTCATAGAAGACAATATTCGGATCTGGTTCACCATTGGCAGTCTCACGGAAGGCTTTCCATGCTGAAATATGCTTATTGGATTAGTGATTGTCTGGCCTCTTGCAACAGTCTGAGGTTATTAGCTTTTCCTGTCCTTTTCACCTACCCCCAATCGCACAAAGAGCGACCGTTTTAAACTGGCTGTTACAGCCACGAGGCACTTGCCCGGGACGATCACATTCCATGAAAATTCAGCGTGACATCATAACTCAGGAATAAGTCAATTGACCTAGGTATCATGTTGACCGTCTTAGCCATTGCCGGCATCTGTGCCATTTGTCATTTACAGCAGTTGGCTCCAAAAAGTCAGACACGTGGCGAGTGATCGGTGATGTTTCGCCCGACGGGCCAACTTTTCGAGAACAAACTCAGGCTCTCTCCAATCTCCGAAGAGCTGTCCGCAAACAGGGATATATACTTCTTACTTACAGTTGTGAAGAAATTCGATCTGTTCCTCCAATAAGGGAGATGAAGGCGTCGACGGCGGTGTCAAAGATGGCGGCTGCTGAGACTTCTTCTTTGTGAATAATGACATAGGGCTGAAAAATAGCTATATTCTCATATAAATAAAAAACATACAGATCTGATTTGAAGAGGGGCTCGTCCATTTTAACATTTTCAACTGAAATTACGACATAATTAGATGAACGAGGTGTAGGCTTACACAATATTTTCTCTTCTGGAGTTTGCCAGTATTTGCTATAATTGATGTTCTGCTCAGGAGATCTTTTCTTTTGTTGAATACTGGATAAAACGGTTCGTGGAACTGCCGACTGACTTGCCTTGTACATGATAAATTAACTGAAAAATAGAGAATAGGGCCCGAGAAAGTGGCTGAGAGACAAGAGACTGATAGGCGACAAAATAGATGGCACAGTAGTGCCGGTGACTGAGAGGATGTCAATGCCACAAGTCGCACAATAAACTATAACACAGTCAAGACCTTTTCGAAGCGTCAAAAGATCAGCTGGGAACAAGATGCACGCGGACGATATGCAAGGGTAGGTAAACATCAGTAGGAGAAGGTTATTTGAACCCGAGGTTATGACCCGTAAGTAATAAATAGGGTCCTTGGACAGCCATTGGATGTTGAGATTGAAGAGCGAAGCAACAGGAGAACGGCGGCCGGCCTATCAGCGACCCGCACCTCTCGCCACAGCTGCGGGGAGGGTGCGTAAACCGAGTGCAACCAAGACGCTCGTATCGCATATACAAGCACAAAAATTGAGGAGTTTGAAATAGCTGCCGTTCCCGGTTGAACGTAGAGTACCGAGGAGGTTGCAAAACGGCACGTAGACAAAGTGTTGCGGCTGTTCAAAGGAGGAATCATTGGGATGAACAATTGCATTGTCTGCACTTAAAAAGAAGTTCCAGCTGAAGAAAAAAGAGCTGAGCGTTTCGTAGAAAGGGCAAAAATATTTATCTCTACTGAAGTTGGAAAAGAAACAACTTTTCCAAAGGTTGTTTTTGTTAGGTCAGGTCCAGGGAGGAGGTACAAAGGGCGCGTTTGCATCACCCGCCCATCCAGGAAGAATGAATTCAAAATATACCCAGTTTATTCAAAAACCACATAATTTAATTTTAATAAATAACTGTATCACATGACATCAGCGAGGAATCTATTTGGGCATTTTCAACAAGGCTTCGTAGTCAACTTCTCCATCATCGGTCATTGGAACATCTCCCTTGCCATCCGAGCCCATACCCATCTTGCTCATGGCCATTCGGGCAAAGTCGTATTTACCGTAATCGAAGTTTGTAGCACCGCTGAAAGATGACAGGATCAACATGTTGTTTAATATTTACGATGATTTTTGCAAATTTCTCATATTTGTTACCAATAACAGCCACAAAATAGATGACATCAAGATCCAATCGATTCAAAGTCCCATTCACTTCAAAGGACGAGCAAACGTATGACAAGTTACGTCGCTTTTTCCCTTACGAAAGAGAGCTCTTTGAGCTGATCAACTTTACGGTGATGATGACAACGCCACGACATTTTGAAAAGGGAAAGTCTGGCAGCTATAAATAGTCATCCGCGGAATTTTTGCAATTATTGAATAATATTCAAATATGTCACCATATTTAGACGAGGTTTGGCCTAAAGGAACCAGTTTATACCATTTGATATTCTCGTTTCATAGAAAAATCTTGTTAAAAAGGGGCGCTTGTTTGTCCTAAAACTTTCTTTGATCTGTGATCTTTCCCGATAAAAAGAAAGGACACCGTATTCAAGATTTCACTCAGAGACTAGGTGGTAAACATGTTCAAATCAATTGTTGACTTGTTTTCATTAAAGAAAAAGACTAACCTTGTTAACCACCACATGATAAGAGGCTGAGAGAAAAGAATGAACAGGATAAGAATGAGCTTCCGCTTCCGGCCATCATCTCCACTAAAGTGGTTGGAATCAAACACAAAGTTTTTGACCGTTCGTAACTAAAAAAATAAAATTAAATCTATAAATATGTGGTTCTACCAAGAAGAAAGAAAGAGCCGCTGCTGTGTAGGCAAGCGCACAATAATAGAAAGTCTTTCCACCAGCTAAAAACATGATGAGGCAAATGATCATTCCCACAAATTTATAGGTACTGTATGCCAGAGAATGCCACACTGACATTGACTGAAAATAACCTTACAGAAAGAAGTATTTAAAAGTACCTGTGATATGTTCATGACATATTTACTCACGAAGATAACAATATTTTCAAGGATGATCCAAATGAACGCGTTACTCGTCAAAATACCCAACACTTCTGGGGAAAATCTGTGGAAAAATAGAAAAATACAGGAAAGTACTAACCGTCCCTGTGTACCAACAACAAATCCTGACAGGAGAACATATGTCAAGAAAGCCATTAAAGGAATGTAGAGATCAGGAGCATTGACATCTTCCTTTGCTGGAGCTGGCTGGTCATTTCCTGTGAATTTTGTTGACCATTCCTGAATATCTGCCTTCGTTTTCATAAAACAATCTAAACTTACAGATCTGAAGAATGGGAATAACAGGATTCCGAGTTTCTTTCCAACATAAGAATTATCAACCGCAAAATAATATTTTAGATTAAATCCAGTGATATATTTTGTTAACTGAAAGGATGAAAATGTGAAGAAAAAAAGCTCTACCTTTTCTTTCTGTTGCTCAGCAAATTGTCCACCGAATTGTTGTGCAGCTTTCAGCATAGGATCTGCCATAAATTGCTGAGCTCCTCCAAATTGTCCGAAAGCTGAAAAACGCAAAGATAAATTTATGGTAAAATCCTACCTTGCGATCCCAGATCAGGATATGCGCCTTGTTGCTGCTGCCCTCCATACCCATACGATTGTTGCTGCTGTTGATGCTGATTAGGCTGATTATAACTGCTCTGCTGTCCATAATCAGAATATCTAATACATTTATTAAAAAGAAGGAAAAAAAATCACCTACCCGTAGCTTTGTTGCTGCTGGGAATGACCATAATCCTGTTGAGGAGGCTGCGCCCACTGTGAATTATCGTCCCATCCACCCCAATCGTTCGACATTCTGAAATCTCTTCTTTAAATGGTTATCGCATTGGTTAAGACGCGTTTTATCGACGCACAATTAATAAAAATTTCGTGAAAGCGACACGTCGAAACAAATGGCAGTAAGGGCATAGTGTAAAAATGGCCGTGGTCAATTCGCGTTGGGACCCGGGGTAACCGCTGACGTTTAAATTTTGCATTTTGTTCAAAATCTCCTTTGCTTTTAGCTTTCTTTGTTATTTAATTTAATTAACAAGTCATTTTGCAACAAACTTTATTAGTCATTCAACAAGTAAGCCAAAAATACAACAATAACGCATAAGGGGGAATATTATGAATAAGCATCACGTTGTATTATGTCTACGGGTTATAGTAGAAGTGGAATTCTTTATCTCCCTGGGAATACAGCACAATAAGAATGAAATTCTACTCGAATACTAGCCACACAAATAATAATATTACATAAAATAAAGGAAAGAGGTAGCGTAACAGGTGGGTATAGTGGGGGAAGGGAAAAAATGGATCACGACACAGACGAAATCCTGACAGAGGCAATGAAATTTCTGTGTTGAGCTCGCCAACTTCAGGATATCGAATGTTCGCTGATTCAATCATTGGAGATTGTGGAAGAGCAGCTGCTTAGTCTTTCACGCTTCGGAGGCACCGCATCCAGGCGGGTCTATAAATACATCCAGTAAAAATAGCTGAAGTTCCGTACCTTCATCATTTTGTCCAAATCTAAAGCAGGTCTCTTATGAGCCCTGCGAGAGACAGTCGGAGATTTGAGAACAATCTCCATGTCGGACTCAGATTCCTGTCGTTGGCGCCGGTTGACCAGCACTCGGACACGGCAACGACGAGGACGAAGGGGGCTCTTCGGGCTGTTTGGCATCGCTTTGGGATTTTCCATGGTCATCACCGGAAATGTGCAATCCTTCTGGAATCCATAATTTGAAAAAAAAGAACGAATAGATTTACCTCAGATATTGACTTGTACTCATAGTCAGAATGATCCTCACCATCGGTAAGAATACCGGACTCTTTGCCAAAGCTGTCTTTGCTGTAAATAGAGTAATGATTCGGGTAACATTTTTTGGGCTCCGAACTCCATTGAGAGAAATTTGTCGAAGTCTCCAAGGTTTTTCCGGGTCTCCTTTTTACACCGGCCCCTTGCACTAGTAATATGTCCCCCATTCCCCCCAGTTGTTTACAATGCCTCATACCATTCCACCGCTTTTCCGTACCTTTCCCATTTTCTAATCTTATCACGCTTCCTTTTAAATTATAAAAAAAGTCTGGTCTAGTCGTCTTTGTGACCAGCAGCCAAATGGCAAAAGTGGAACCTCTATCCGGTTCCGTACGTAGCGCCAGCATAACCTACGCTGCGTCTCTATCGTCTCTCAATATAAAGCACTTGCCTGTCTGTATCGTTTGGCGGCGGAGAAGAGCAGATAGTAGGCGGATCTACCATTGAAAAAGAGGTTTTTCTACGATGTTTGGTGACTATTTCACGATCTAAATAGTGAAGAATCAAAGTTTTGAAGGACTGGATAGGTACCGGAGAGGATCAGAAGCTCCTCTTCATCGGATTCAGTACCAGAATCGTGTACATTTTCCTAGGAATATTTAAAGGAACAATTTAACCAGATCATACCTGGTTTTCAAAGGGTTCTTGACCGGAGATGGATTGTTTCTGCAGGTCCCTTACGAGAGCCTGCATTTTTATACCCGTATAGTGAAAATAGCAGCCGCTCTCAGACAGTGGCCTCAGTTACCCAGCATGAAACTGAAAATATGTATCGTATTCACAATAAGCGACAGACGAGAGAGGGGTATCAATCGATTCGGCAGGAGAGAGGGTTATGTTTCCAGCAGCCTGGGTAGAGGATGTCCTCACCCAGTCCGGTCAGTATTCACTTAACCAAGCCGGGGCTGTCTGTTGTTACAATAATTGCAGTCCATCGATTGCAAATAGGCAGGTTACTGAAAACTGGCGGGTCAACCTCAACCCACCTTCCCATAACAGGAGAGGGCTAGGGTGTGACACGACCCCAAAGAGAGGGAAGAATAAATTGATTGCCAAGGGTTAGACTGGTCTATCTAAGCATAAACAGAGCCCGATTCGGTGTGCTCAGGGTCCTGTCTAGACATGCTCACGCTATGTACATTTGTTTAGCAAATGTCGAAGAAGCGATCCAGCTCTGCTCGCCCCAAGGCAATAATGACTATAGTGGGGAGGGGAGGCTTTTTTTAGCTATGCACTCTCGACTAGCTGAATTTAGTCGGCTGGAAGAGTGCCAACTGATCGTTGCACCCGCCCGTCAGCCAACAACACAAACATAAAAATAAGTACAACATCTTAGCTAGGGTCATTTAAAGGGAGCAGAAGAGCACTAAACTAAGGGAGCAGTTTAAATGGGCTCTAAATAACCTTAGATAAAAGAATCTATCTTAAAAGAAGTCAACGGGCTGTGGAAATGCTGGAAACAAAGTTGCTATGTGGATTGAAGGGCCCGCTGCCGGCCGGGCCTATCGCTCTGCGTCTCTGCCTCAGTCACCGAATCGCTTTTGTTTTGTTTTGCTTTTTTCTTCTTGAAATACTAGTCAAATACGGCGAGAAGGGAAAACGAATACATTAACAACATTGACAAATTGAAAATAGGAAAATATTGAGGGAGAAGTTTATTGGCAGAGGCGACGTTTGATCCTTAGCAGAAAAATGGCGGGAGAGCACTAAAAGTGGATGGCTGTTAGTGGCTCGGAACAGATTGTATCTTTCTCTCTCTTGAAGGTGGCAACAACCAGTTGCCGAAGGAGGGAAAGGGCAAAGCACAGCCGACTCCCCGTAAAATTCATGACAATTCTTTAAACCTAAGTCCAAACTATTAATCAACTTTTTTCCGAGGTTCTAAACGCACCTCGTGCTGTCAATCTATAACGTTGTCACTTGTCCGCACTCCTATCAAAATGTTATCTGCGCATCGAGAGAGACAGAGGAGAAAGTTTTAGTCTGCTGCATCTGATGTCCTTCCCTTTTTAGGTCATGTCTATATGGTTTAATTATCAAGTTGTTTATGAAGCGAAGCGTCCCGGACCATGTGCTATTCCATTGTCACGCTTTCTGCGCAACGCGGTCAACACACAACAATATACAACAGCAATTTTCTCGTCAACTTTAATGGGATTTAATTTGTCCATCTAGATATTCTCTTTGTTCTCTATTATACCAAGGAGATAAAGGGGCGCAGCGCATTGTATCCTATAAAAATCGTAGAAAAAAAGCCAATATACAGGTAGTGGAATTGACGCGGGAATACGAGTGGCACGTTGGACAATAGTCTAACAAAAGAAGAAACGGGGCGAGTGTTGAGCTACAAACATAGTCATGTGGGCATAGCCTATAATCCAACCCGAGACGACGGGGGCATAGCAATTACCCCAGAGTGATTCTTGGTTGTTTACTTATCTTCTGCTTCTTCTTTACTTAATACCCAATATGTAATTATTTTCAGGATGGTTTGGTGGATGTATTTGTTGATATTCTTGGGGATAATTCTCCTACTTCTCAATATTTCACAAACAACCAACTATTATGTAAAGATCTGTTGGTTCTACGTCAGTATCCTCTTACACGGTATTGAGTGTGGGATTACTATGATCCCTAGCTATTTTCGATGCTCGGTAAGGGGTTCTTCAACCAAAATAGGGATACTTTAGGGAGCAGATTTAATCTTCCACGAATTTGCCTATTGGTGTTTCTGGACTGGCATAAAGTACGAAGTCAGGGGTTATGAAGAGCATTTAGCTCATTTGGATGAGCCCGTCGTGGTCATCTGCAACCACCAGGTAGGAAAAATGCCAATAATTTTACATTTTCAAGAGTTCCATTGACATAATATCCATGAGCAATGTCTGGCCACCTCGAGGAGTTGTCATGATGAAGAGATCCTTAAATTTTATTCCTTTCTTCAATTTTACCAGCTGGCTGGTAGGTGGATATATCTTCTTTAAGTGGAAAACTTCCAGGCTCATTCAATTTATGTCGACAGATTTAACAAGGAAAAGGCCATGGCAACTATAGATCATACAATAAATCAACTGAAAACGAAAAATCACAAATTATGGGTATTCCCAGAGGGAACAAGAAATAATAAAGGAGGATTGTTACCATTTAAAAAAGGGGCTTTCAACATTGCCGTCAGGGTAAGCTGTACTCCATTGCTGAACAATATTTAGGCTCAAATTCCTATTATTCCAATAGTTGTTTCCGAATATAAGCCATTCTACTCCAAAAGAGATAGGTATTTTCATAATGATGGCTATGTAATTGCTGAAGTGTTGCCTCCCATTAAGACAGCCGGAGTAGGTCTCCAAAAATCATTGTAAAGACAAATTAAGATGTCGTTGGATGATGTCGACAAATTGACGGAAGATACAAGAGAGACTATGCTCAAAGTATTAAATAAAATCAGCCCTGAAGCCAAGGAAGTTATGGAGAAGAAACGCAAGACCAAATCAAATTAATCATATCCTCTTTGTGTTACTTATTGTGCCTTATCTTGTAATATATTGGGTCGTCAAACGAGTAAATTTATCCCTATTCTGTTCTTTATTTCAAGTAGACTGGATTTTGGACAGCGTCGGTCTTTGTCGAGAAGAGGCACGCATATTCTCGCTCTATTCGCAACAAGTGGAAAGAATACTGTAACTGCGAAAATCAAATGTAAGGCAGAAGTATACCAAATGATTTCCTGGATAATGTTTTGTAACCTAGTCGATATGAATAATTATTATCCGACACGGCTGAGATATAATCTCCGCCAATAATTGCTAGAATCCATGCATCTGGATAGCAACTTATCTGCCCCTGTATCTTCCCTTCATGACCCAAACCCTCGCCCTCCCTTTATGATGGGCGGCCTCTACCCCAACAACAAACTTGACCCCTGCTTTCATCTGTATTTGAAATTATTTTATCGATTAACTTCCTTTCGCTTTCTTTAAATTATCAGTCATTTTTACAGCAATGTTCCGTCGTGCTGCCGCCACCGTTGGACGTGTTGTCGCCGGAGTAGGAGCTGTTCAACTTGGAGCTGCTGCTGTTGCTCTGACAGACAAGGAACTCTCAAAGAAGCCCGACTGGTTTGTCTATTTCCAACTCAAAAAATTGCTGTAAATTATAGGTACCAAAATGCTGTCCGTTCTTTGGAAGATTCACTGAAGAAGCTCGGCAAATATGGATACATTGAGAGCCCTGCTGTTTTGGCAGAAGTTGAGGAGCCTCTGATGAAGTAAGTAATTTTCTTTATTTTTTATTTACTTTTGTAGGGTTGCCGACTTCCACAATGTTGATATCCAGTGGAGAATTGCTCGCCTCCTAGTTGAAAAGGCTGCTCTCTCCAAGTGCCCCAAGGAGAAGGCCCATCTCCTCCACGAGGTTTCTATTTTGATATTTTTACTACAACCTTCTAGGCTATGGAACACGCCAAGAAGGCTCTCGCTTTGGAAGGACCTTCCGGAGTTGCTGGAGCTCACAAATGGTAGGTATTTCAAATAATCTTACCGTTTTTATTTAGGTACGCCATTACCCGCTGCAAACTTGACAAGGTCGAGAAGAAGGCTGATCACTCAGACGATATTCTGAAGCACTTTGAGAAGGCTGCTTCCATTGACGATAAGGATCCCTACACTTTCTATCTCCTCGCTTACACCCAATACAAGAAGAAGGACTACAAGGCTGCTCTTGCCAATTTCCAAAAAGCCGAAAAGATCAAGGTGCTACTTAATATTTTTTATTTATATAAGTGACTTCAGCCCGGCTTCTCCTCTGCCAACTTATACTACCTTGGATTGTCCCAAAAGGCTGTTGGAAACAAAGATGAGGCCATCAAGACATTGAAGCAAGTTTTGGAGACTCATGCCAAATACAGCCACGACGGAAGGGCCCGTTCTCAGGCTAAGCTTGCTTTGGCTGGTCTTGGGCTCAAGCCCGAAGAATACGAGGTCAAGGATCTTTAAACAAATTATATTTTTATTTTATTGTTCGTTTTCGTTTAGAGTAAAAGCGTCTTTTTGCAGTTCAGTTTTATTTTTCCCGATATTCATGCCCATCCGTACATTTAAGCTGTCGGAGCAAAAACTAAGAGTATTCACGAATCAGCGATGTTTTTATCAAAATGGTTTAAATAAAAAGCGCTAGAATAAAAATAGCAATATATTTATTAATATTTCACATAGAGTGGGAGAAATAACTGACGGTAAGCACGAATCATGGAAAAGGATCAGATGATGGGGGATAAATCACTGTTGAGTCTATGTATAAGTTGGACATACAAACACAACAAACACGGTACCATACCGAGTTGGAAATAGCAAATATAGGCGAGTAAAAGGATACATCTAGGAACAAAATAATTCGTTGGGCTTTCTACTCTTCATACTCACAATAATCATTACTAATAAAATCGGAATGCAAGATAAGAACTTCCAGATGCAATAGCGTGAGCAGCGGAGAAAAGGATCAATTAGATGCAGGAGCAAATACGACCTAGAATCAGGTGTGAAGAAGTTACTGGCTAACCTACTAAACAGAATTGGCAGAGGGTCCAACGACTTCTTCAGCTCGCCAATTTTCAGTAATATTATAATGATTTAGGGAAATATTTGACTGTCGATAACACAATAAGTTCTTAATATTTTTGCGACGAGACTTTACAAAAAGAAAAAGACATGGTAGCACGTGTTATCGTCAGTCCAGAATTTGTCGTTGTTGTTGTAATATTGAAAATAGCTGACTCCAGAAAAATCGTCGTCTTCTAATTTGAATTCTTCGGTTGTGGAGTAATAAAAACATTGATCTCCCGCAGGCGTTTTGTTCCTCACGATTGCTGCAGTTCGTCCAAGTTTGGCGTCGGCCGAGTGCATGCTAACATTTCTGTGTTCCAATTCATTAACAATTTCTTCGAGATCCTTCCAATAGCTTGTTCTAAAGTAAAACTTTGTTTAGAAGAAATCGCTCACAACTTCAAAAATCGCTTATGGCCTATGAATTTGACAGAGGCGTTTGTCTCATTTGACAAACGCAACCGCGTTTCTCAAAATTAGTTATTCTAGTTATTCTCTTAACTTTTCAATGTTTTAGCTGCCGGAACCGATTAGAGGAAGGGAAATGACGAGAGGAGAGTAACATCCAAAGGTCAGTAATCGACTGAGCAGTCTATAGTTTGGGGAAAACAAAAATCCTGCGCTTCGACCCTATCCACTCCAAAAATATACTAAAGTATTTGCTGCTGACCGTATTGAGGTTGCATATGTAGTACAGAAATAACCGCCTACTTCAAGATATCTCTCATGACTGGCTGTATGGCATGCATCTTTTCGTACAGCGACCAGTTGTGGTAAATTTCCTTTTTTTCAAATCTGGCAATCGTGACGTCAACTCCGCGTTGTGCCATCACTTGTGAACACCAATATGGAAGACAGTAATACGTAGAAGACCAATATCTCTTACGAGTGGGAGCAACAAGAACTTGTTTGACTATGCTAAATAAACGATTTTTGTTTGCTGTAACACTAACGTGGACAGCCCGATTTTCTCGAGGTTTTTGTATATGTTGTGTGCAAGTGGATAATATAGTGAAGGTAGAATGTCGCCTTCTGCGGACGTAAACTCGCTCACAGTTTTTTTGACAATCAGTTTCTCCATCTCGATACTGGTATTCTAAATTTAATAACAATTGTCCCAGTCTTAAATAGCTCTGTGACAGCCTAGCTCCTGGAGTGCAATCTTGCCTTAGGTTGAAATGATCGCCGTTGCCTGCAGATCAAAAGTTGTGAAAATTTCAAAAGAAGCTCGAGCAAATAATCTAGGTAACCATGCGTTGGCAGCACAAAATCTACGAAAGTTATGCTTAAATCAGTTTCTGATTTACTACACTTTTTGAATTAAAATTCGTCTTCAATGATGAGTTTCCGTGCTACTTTTGGTTGTCAAAATAAACTGCTCAGATTCGGCGCTGCTGACAGAAATGGGGGAGAAATGAGATATCTTTTTGTATTGGACCGCGCCGCTCCAGGAGTAAAGCTATGAAACAGAAGTAGGTTTAATAACATATACAGGGAAACAATCTACTCAATAAATAAACAGACTTACTAATTTTTTAGGAATATATTCTTCCACAAATTCAGATATTTGTGCTACAGCAGAGGCCATGTCCAAAATTAGTCTGTCCACAAGAGAAGTATCATTTGGAAACATGAAAACACCGCATACGTCGGTTAATATCATCTGCAGAACATTAATTTACTATTCGGAGAAAACTCACAATCCGACTCAATTCTATTTGGATTGAGCTTGTGAAATAAGAAACTTTCACTCGATCGAATTGAGCACTATGAAAGACTTGGTCCAAAAGGCATCTGAAAATTTAGAGGAATTAAAACGCTTAAAAATTACCCTGGTACTTGAATTGGAAAGTATTTTTTCAGGTACTGGTGATATCCATGGAGAGCTTGCTCCAAACTAGTGTACACTAAATTCCCATATGCTTGATGCATTAAAAAAGTGGATGGAATAAGGTGCTAATCAGATCCTCTAAGATAGTAGGAACTTGCCTATATCCTTTTTCTTAATATTGTCCACTTCAAATATGCTCACGTTAACCGGCAGGGCGAGAAGTATGTCGGTAATTCCTGCAAGCATAAGGGTACATTAGAATTACAACGTCAAAATAAGTAATTCGTATAAACATTTCGTTTTTGACTTTAAGCAGGAATAATCAGGACAATCGACGAATAGCTTCAAAAACAAGAAATAGATAGAAGAGATTGTGGACTTTAAAATGGCGTGCTCAATTCTCGACCGCTCCCATATTCAAAGATATGGCGCCCGTTTGCTGTCGCGCGATAGAACTTTCTTAACAACCCAATACAACAACTTACTTTTCTTTTGGTGAAGCTTCTCCAAAGACCAGTAAGTTACTTTGTATTTATCCTGGACATCCAACCAGAACATCTCGACCGCAACAAACGAGGCTGTTGTGTTCAGAACACATCTGGTTGTAAGAGCAGTTTTCATTTTCTAAATTGTTATGTATAATACGGAAATCGCAGGGTTATTATATTAAGAGCCTCAATCAATGTGTGTTTTTAGAATTTCCAGCAACCACTACAATAGAATGTACCAAAGAGAGCAATCGAATAGACAGCAGAAAAGTGTAAAAAAAAACAAAAAGAGGCCTAAAATTGCGAAGAGTCACACCACTGTCACTTTTTTTGTATGTATGTGGAAACCATCGGAAAGCACGCTCATGACAGTCTAAGGGGCTTCAACTGTTTGTGTAATAGCACAAACCTTCACCAAATAGTCGAGTCCGAAATCGCCGCTACATCTTTGTACAAATGAGGTTATGTCATTTTCGGTTTTGTTGATGGTTGGGTCCGTAATTATATCCATTGATGTTCGTAGCATGCCGATACGAAGCATTATTGCCTACATTTTTTTTGCATTGATGGCAGAAGGGAATCGCACCTGTCTAAATTGATTAACTTCCGCTTCGGCGAGGTACTTATCAAATGAGTACGTAAGTCTTTCACCCAGTCTATCAAATTTGTAATTCATTTCATTGTGTAAGCGGAGAATAGCCTTGTATTCTGGAGACTGCGTCTAAATGGACAAAATCAATAACCGTTTCCTACACAGAGCAGATTTTCTTTTAGTTTAGAAAAGCCTTGTAGTGTACCCATTTCACAAATGAAAACGAATACCGAAAGATTATCAATACTTACAGCTGCAGCAATGTTAAATGATTTGGTCAACAGTGCGCCTAGGGGGTGAGCTAGCTTGAGGAACGAAGCACTTGTTTCTTTTATGAGTTTCAGCTTATCCAGGATGTTAATACTTGTATCTGAAAGCTTCTCAAATCGGTTGATTATTTCTGTCACCAGAGGCCCTAAAAGTTCCTTAGATGATAAAAGAAAATGGTTCTTCACCAGGTTGTGGGTCTTGAGCGTGGGCAGCAGATATTAGAATTAAAACAATAACCAAACCGACAACACAAAAGAACAAACGCATTTCTGAAACATAGAGATTCGTTCTTATGAGTGTGTTATAAAAAAACATGAAGAGCTAGCCACTAACTAGATATAATAAAAGTTAAGAAGTCTGCTGAGATATATGATGCCGCTAAAATGGTGGTTATGAGGCTGCATGAATAGGAGCGATAGGCAACATCAAGTAAGCTCGCGGCTACATAAAGAATTAGTCTACCGATTAGTCTACACACATTTAATGCCGCTGATGACTGAGGCAGCAAAGCAAATGCTTTTCAACGAATCTAGTGGAAGAGGCAAAAACTCGACCATAAGATGAGGAGCAACTGAAAAAAATGGATAATTTATCATTTTGTTAAAATTTGAGGCTATTGTACTATTTTGTCAAAATAAAGTTGATGTTGACGCAAGGAAAACACAATTTATTGTGATCTAAAACACCACAGGATATAAATAATACAAGTATTAGAAGACATCACAGCTAGCGACCGAAATTTATCTCGGCATCAGTGCTAAAAAGTCGGAAAGCATCGAACCAACCACCCTGTTGAATTGAGAACAAATGAGGATACGAGTTTATGGCCAGGACCATCACAGTCTGAAATATTTTATGCTAAAAGAAGAGGTTGGATTACCTGATCATCGTCAACTTTGTTCTGATAAATGAGGTGGATGAACTTGTTGTGGATGATGGTATGCAACTGGCCGAGAGACCTTTTATCACCACCAATGAAACCCCCAGAAATAACGGACCAGTTTTTTCGATAAAGTTTATCGATATTATACGTACGGATGAGATCATGTTCAGGAGTAATCTAAACAATACTTTGAGGAGAAAAAAAGAGCGCATACTTTTATAACACAAACTTTTCCCTTAGGAAACATTGGCTTCCAAATATTACCATAGGGATAAACGCTCTGATTGCCGTGTCCATAACCGGCATCGATCCAGGCAAATTTATCAGTTTTAAATGGATCCTCGAGCTGAAATATATCGTGTTTATGTTGAGGTATTGAATATACCGTAGCGTTGTAGAGGAAATAGCTCTTGGAGCAGACGAGGACATCATACTCTGCACTCTTTGCCTCCGGATGTCCTCTAATGGACTGGTCGAAACGATAGAGTGTACCCGTCTTCAGCTCATCTTCTATAATTTTTTGAGCATAGGGAAGATGCCGGGAGAGAGGAAGATCTTCCAATGTGATCAGATGAATCTGTAAATCATTTATATTCGCCAAAAAATGGCAGCAAACCTTGGTTTGATGCATCAATCCCATATTTTTCCTATATTTATGAACAAAGTCATGACTAGAGTGATCCACAAAAATGACCATATTATTTCGAAGAGAAAGGAGATTCTCCATAAATTCATGGTATTTCTCCAAGGGTCGACGATATTCCCACCAATCGCCTCTACCGATGTCTACTAGGGCAGTGACTATTGTCACTTCTTCATCGTCCCAAGATTGCACAGGTCTGAAAGTAAATTATTGTCATTGCCATCTTTTCTACAAAAGCATCCGGTTAGCTAAACAGCTGGACCTTTGCAACTACACTTTTTTGTTAAGTTAGGTCACTCTTCGCTCCTTTTGGGGCACCGAAATGGCAAAGCGGGGCAAAGGTTAACTGTAAATCTTCTGAGGTGCGCCGCTTGTTCACCCAAAATTTTACGAGAAACTTTTATTCTGCCCATTATCATTCAAAGCGCGTCCCGCAAAAGAATTGGCGGTATTTTTTGAGAATAGCCACCAACCTAGGAGTTGTAATCCTAGTTGAAAGCGTCGCTGTACTTGTACTAGAAATAGTGGACAAAGTTGTAGTAGTTTCCGTAGTTTCCGCCACAGTTTCTGTCTCTGTTTCAGTAATAAAAATAGGAACAGGCGGAGTTGTAAGATGATGGTGATGTCCATGATGCCGATGACCATGTGGTCGGGTGATCTCTATCCTTGGCGAAACTGGTGGCTCAGGGGTCTAAAAACAACTGCTCATTGTTCGGCAACTTTTTTAAATGAAAATTGTCATGACGACAAAGAAAAATTTGACAGATTGACAGCAGGAACAAACGCGGGCTTTTTTACCTACCGATGGGGGTCGGGTGACATGGATACGAGTCGTCTCTCTCTCCGTCGTTGTAGTCGGCTGGGTTGTCGTCGAGGTAGAAGTTGTTGGCGTTGGAGGAGTGTACCGGATGGTTGGAAAAGTACGAACTTGAGGAGTAATCCTGGCCCGATCCCTGGTATGGAACCACCAGGGGATAATGGTCGTAGGTGGATAGGTGGTAGTCCTTCGAGTTGTACTGTACGTACTAGGCCAAGTTGTGGGAAATGTAGATACCGGCGTCGTTTCAACCCGTTCAAATTCTAATTCCTTTAAACGTTCCTCGTTCTTTTTTGCGGCTTCTTCTGGAAATATTCATGAGTTGAAGAGAAAAAAAACGCCTACCTTGTTGCTGCCGAACGATGGTTTCTAAGGAAGGAGGTCGTTTTCTGGCCTCTTTGATGAACTTCCATATCTCGAGAAGACCGTAGATATTCAGAAGTAGAAAGACAAGAGTGATAATTAGAATAAGTATGATGGTAGCACGCCTCATCGCCGTTGAGACATTCTGAAGAGGATGCATATCGGTATAATGACTGGGCGAGGGAGTCTCCCACGCGGTCTGTCTTGCTCACAAAGAAGAGGTTAGTACGCACTAGGCCTTACGTGTGCGAAAGGAGTCATTTCTAATAAGAGGACAATGATTTTAGATAGGGAAAGGGGATCCATTTTTATGGACTGGCTCGTAATGAGTGGGCAAGCCGGAGGGGAGGGAAAGAGACTCGGAGTTATGTTTCACCCAATTCGGCAGTTGAACAAACACAATGACAGCCGCTACTGACCATTGATATAAAGAGCATTAATGGCTCAAAATTTAAAGGAATTAAAATAGGAAATATGAATCACTGTAGACCGGGGGGTGGATGGACAAAATTGGCAAAGATGCCTCATCTCCGGAAAGAGATAAGACCCCCAGCTCTTATAATTTTTTTGTAATCTCTGCAGCATCGACTAGTCAGCCAGACAAATGGACGCCTACGATAAAGTCACGGATCGGAAGAAGGTGAGATGATTAATTTAACTTACCTTTTGGGAAGAAAGAGACCAGCTCCTGGAAGAATTGCTCCCAGCCCAAATTAGACTGTCATGGTCGGAATAAGGCATATTTCGGGACATGAATAAAGTAGAGGAATAGATCTATCAGTAGGACACTTCATAGAAGTTTCTCAGATTGACGTGTTCAACAGCACGTTTTAGTGCAATCGGGGAGCACACAAAAAACAGCAACGTCGAGATAAAGAGACCAGCGTGTCCATGGCAGAAGTCAATTGTTTTTGAACTGGTGTAGTTGTCGCGCAGAACTTGCTGTAATTGTACGGAGAAGCGTCACATTAATATCGTTTTGTTTCTTACATTTCAACCAATTTTCTTGTTGCAAAGTTCTGCTGGAAAACAGCTGAGTGACTAGTCGGCTATCCGTTACGTAATGACGGACTTTGAGCTTTTAGACTTTCTCTTGCGGCGCTTCCGACGAAGACGTAGGCAAATAATGCCGAGACTGTCTCTTTCCAATCCGTTTTCACACTATACTTGGTGAGAGAGAATAAGATTTATGAGTAGCCAGTAGAGAAGTTGGAACTTCGTCGTTGAAAAGGCGTCTTAGGGCGTGGTGGCCGCGGTGTTCGCTTGTCTCCGCGACGAGACAAAAACGTTACTGCGTGGGTGATGCACTTCGTTTTCAATGTGTTGCCAACTGGATAAGATCACCATTTGGGCAGAAGGTGGAGGAAAAACCACTGGTGTCATAGATTGCAACCAGATTCGCATTAAAGTGAACAAGGAGGACGTCATAGGAAGATAACTTGACTAAAATGGTAGCCGAACAGGCGAAGGATAGGCAGCCAAAGGAAGATTTCAAAAAAAGTATTGCGATATGATCCCGAAAGTGCCAAAGAACAGACGAGGAATGAACTGAGTCACAATGTTTGACCTGATGCGACAAAGGAAACTGTCTTAGAAAAAAGAACCGCCGGGCTGACTAAATAAAGTATAAGAGGAGGAGGAGGAGGATATAACCGGATAAGAACGGACACTCTGACCGAGCGAGACAGAGAGCCAGCTGGACAAAAGTGGGCCGACTTTCTTATAAAGAAAAAAATAAGAGCAGGCCAGCTGGGAACGCGCATAGTCAGTACTGTCTGGCTCGGTTCGGTTCAGACAACACCTGGGATGAAAAGCCTCCGGACGGATGACCACCGGTCAGTTGCGTTAGGAGCTGCAAAGTCAATATAAAGGGCAAACAAGCACTACCGGAGAAGCTTCAGAAGCGCATGCGCAATTAGCCGGCTGCGTGTGAGATGATCAAATATTCGACTATTCATTTGAGCTATGAGAAAGAGACGGCAACTTTATCCGCCCGAGACAAAAATGTCGAGACAAGGGATGTACGTCAGCTACCGCTGGCCGTACATGTGTGAAGTGGATGAACCTCAAGAGGGGAGGACGATCTTTGACGTGAGCTGGAAAAGTGCAAGATGCCGAAATCTGCTAGTATAAACAGACGACCATCGAAATCATTTTCTGAGGAACACCTGGACAAGTCTGTAGTTTTGTCCTTCGTGTTTATATTCGGCTGTGCAGGCGTTTTCTGGGCTCTTCAACGGAGTATCCAAAAAAATGAGCTGGACTTGAGCTGCTAGGAATCAAAGAAGAATAGAAGCATGGATGAGGGAAATCAAGCATGGCAATAAAATTACTGACGGGTAAGGTCCAAAAAAAGTGAAACGGTAAGAAACGAGACTTTTTTGGTTAGCGTGTTCTTTTTCTTATTTAAAATGTCAAGCGGAGACATGCAGAAGATCTGACTCACTTTAATAGAACTTTGAAAACGGCTGCAGGACTGTTGGAATGCAATTAAACGGAATGGATTGTGGAAAAAAGATCAAAGTTCCAGCTGAGTAACAATGGGAAGAATATATTAGTCCAAGACTGTCACCAATACGGTAACTGTTGATTTAATCATTAGCGGATAGTGCGCTAATGAGCCCGGGCACAAATATTTAATCGACTAATTGCGGCAGATCTTGAGATGGATGATTTTTGACAAAATGCTGCTTTATGTTTTGACTGACCAGGTTAAGATTGGTACGAGTCATCTGCCGAAAACACAACTGACCACTCCTCGTCCGAACAACAATATACAGGTAAATAAAAAGAAAAATGCCAGCATATGCATATGCCGTTTTCGTTTTTGAAACAGGGGCTGGATCCTTCAAAAATCGTTCCATCATTCGCGGCGGGAGATCAGTCCGGGTTATCAACACATAACATAAGCTATTAGATAAACATCTTTATTTTTCCAGTATCTTTTAACCCATTCAATTCTAACCCAGAACTCTCTTGTAACGAGCAATGTAGTCCTCAGTATCTCTGCTTGTCTCTGCTCTTACTTTCATAACTATTTGGTTACTGTTCGGCTGATCCAACTGTCGCTCAAACTTAAAAACGTTTGTTCGTAGTTTTGTTATTGTGTACCTCTCGGATTTCGAGGTCTCCTCTTCCGCTTCCGACGTCAAAGCTTCTTCGAAGAAATTGTTTTAAGTGGAAAGTCATTTGACTTCCTTTGACTTGTCCCTGTTCCATCATGGACCAGCCTGTAAGTAGTCATTATCTTGCATTACATCTAGGGGAAACAAAAGGAAACCCTTCTTTCTCTGCTTCATGTTGTTAATGGCAGAACGGAGAACCCGAGAAAAAGCGGCTAACCTTGACTGGATGTGGTGAGATAAGCCACGTGCACTCGAGGATCACGTCGTGTGGCGTTCTTCACGGGCATGAAACCGTAATCATGGCGAACTACTGCGCCATTTTTGAAATAAGTATGCCTAAAAAGAAAATATGCAAAAGGATTCTGACTCACGTCACATTGACAGCTCGTGCACCAAATTTGGGGACAGGATTAATGGCATAATCTATCTGATCAGGAGGCGGTAGATCGATTGCCCTCCCTGAAAGTGATTCCAACGCCCACAGTCCGATATAATTGGCAATTGGTCTCAGGTCAAAGGGCATTTTTGATTTATCATACCCTGAAAATTGATTAATTACGACGATTTCTTAAAACCGCACTATCTTCATAGCGAACTGTTGCAGCTAATCCTATAAGTCCCAAGGAGATCAGAAGCTTGAACATCTGCAATGTTTTTCTCTGATTGATAGAAAGCGTTGGCATGAGAAGGTATCTTCCCTATTACACTAGGGAGACAAAGGAAGACCCTATGCTGCACCAGGGTATAGAAAATGGGGGGAAACTCTTTTGAGGGAGGAGGGAATCTTAAAAGAGAAAACACTCCTCTCATAGTCCAGCTTTAAAGGAACTGGTTAGCGCTGTTTCAGTAAGCAAGACCAGCAATTGATTAAGACGAGACCATGCGAAAAGGAGATGTGGCTGATGTGAACACTCCAGCAGCGAGAGTCAAACCGGTCGTCGCCGTCGCAACATCCAATGTCTTTATTGTAAATCTTATCTTTTAAACTGGTAATCACCGGATTTATTTAGCAACTAATTATATTAGTAATTTTGAGATGGCATGGAAGCTTGTTAATGACCAGATATACACAAATTACGGGGGATAAAAAACTGGGATCAATGGCTTGGATAAAACCCGTTAACATCCTCGGGGGGTTGGGATGTTCAAGCTTCGCCCTTTTCCGGGGTGGGTTCGGCAACAGTCACATCTACGAGAAGTGCTTCGGGTTTATTCTTCTCGTAAATTTCCTCTTTGTCATGGGTTTCATTGCCAGCAGGGCATTCAAAATGCACACAGTGGAAGACTTCATTCGCAGAATTATGTACTCCTATTATACGAATAAAAACAGCTGCAATCATTGGAAATTTCAACAGCTGCCATGATCTACAACATTTTAATAAAAATATAATTAAAAAGAGAGTTACCGGCATTGGTCATGTTTTCGATCAGCTACCATTGTCCACTCTTTTTGATCCATTGATACCTCGACGAAGTAAGAATAATATCGATCATCACAATCCCAGAGGAGCAGTCTGAAGAGTTATCTTAAGGAATACCGAAGGATCTCAACCTCATGCTGCTAATCACCACCGGTTGAGGAAGCTGTACAGTTATCGAACCGCTTCCCACTTGATGACAAGTGTACCCCGCATCCCAATCATATTCCTTCGTGTTTCCATTTAATAAGGCATTCCTGCTCCTGGATACTCCTTCAATAACTGTAGCACATTTTTCAATAGTCGCAATATTCTCGGTAGGCACTGGAATATTATATGTTTCTGGTAAAAAAAGTGAGCATTACAGAGAAATCCTTTAAAAGGTTCTGGAGCAAGCTGATATAAAGTATCTGTTGAGAACATTGCCTCAATCGCTGTAGCATGGAAATGTCGATTAGTCATGGAGTTGGACACACCGACCATTTTAATAAACCTGGTAAACTTATTAAAAATATAGAAAGATTCTTACTTTACTGCCCTCGCAGGGAAAAGAATGTTTTGTTTACCACGGCATGTTATCTCTGAATAGTCCACAATTCTCAGCCAATCATTGTTATCCATGCTGATCTGAATCAATCAAAATATACGGGAAAGTTAGTTGGGTTACCTCGACGTAATATGAATACATAGTGGGATCCCTGTCAGGTAGATAAATCCGTATCGTATTAATAATCCAACTCTTTCCCAGCTCTACAACAATTCCGTCAGGATCTCCGATAGGATGTCGAGTATGAAGACTGCAGTCTCGAATTGCTGGAAAATATAAATACAAAGTGAGTAGAAACTCTTACTTGTAGAGAAATCACCGCTTAGAAACATTCCCTGTGCTTCTCCTTTTAACACTTTTGCTCCATATTGTACACATGCAATATTAACATCAGGTGCTAAATTGTTTTCAAAGATATAAAGGAGTTTCTTACACCGGCAGCCTCGATGAACAAGATCGGAAGAGCGTTTACTTTGCTGTACATGGATGGCATCCAAGAGATCGTCAGATGACAGCAACCTTGATGGTCGGACAACGTGCAAAAGATCCCTTTGAGGGATCAGGGGCAGTCGCAGCTTAGCCAATAAGGGTTTCGCATATTGGGCCTGAAAATATTACAAAAATAGCTTAATTTAAAGGGACACTTACTCGATTAATATCAGAATCAGTCCATTCCCTGACAGCTTTAAAAATTTCTATTTCAGGAGCACAGAAAGAATCTCTCGCTGCTAGTTCTTCTACCGATTTAAATGATAAATAATTAAAGGACTAAAAAAGTAATTTTATAATGATTTGAGTTTACCTCGTGTCGTAAAACAGCTTGAGCATGATGATCAGCAAATAATAGACAATTTTCAATGAGATCCGTCATTGCATACATTTGAGCAACATTAAATATAGTTACAAAATTACCGATAGATATTATAGTCTGGCAGAGAATGAAAAACTATTTTTAAGAACGGACCTTTAAATGAGTAGCAAGGGCTTCTTCCAAAGAGCGGAGAAAGAATTTATGGGCAAGGCCCAACATATCGATAATTTGCTCCTCTGTCATAAATTCTTTTATGCGGCCGGTATAAATATATCTAAATTAAATTATATAAAAAAAGAAGGAGGCTTACTTAATCAATCGTTTAAATGAAATAGCATCGCAATCATGAATAGGTATTTCGTTGGTTTCAGTCTCTTTTAAACCTCCATATAACATCGCTCTGGAATGAAATTTTAGCCAAATAAATATCACAATCTTACCGGAAATATTCGCTTCTTATTCCCAAAATAGCTCGATGTCCTTTAATTCGTTGATCTTCTACAATAAACGTGATGTCAGCGAAACACTGCGAATTATACAGCTCTTCTAGGTCATAAGAAAGCGCTGAGGAATGATCAATAACTGTTGGTATTGCAGCTGAAACCATAATAAAATTAGGAGAAAAAATGGTTTACAACCTGGAGTATCGTCTTTACCATAATCCCCGGAACTGTCCTGCATTTGTTCGATTTGTGTGAAGTTACTCATAACTTATAAAAACCGAGAAACTAACTGAAAATATTAGTTTTTGACAACGTGGAAGCATTTTCAAAGGGCTGGAGTAATTTTTAATAAAGAATGTAACAAGAAGAATTGATTTATCCAGTGGAATAAAAGTGAAATCCGTTCAAAAGGCCCGGTCATCAGTCAGCTGGCAATGTTCCCAATCCTGCTTAGAATGGGTCCCGCGGAGATATCCCTGCCGGCTCAATTTACCCTACTGTTTACCAATAGAAAGGCGGCCAATGCAAAGGGCAGTGATGCATTTGGTGGCAACAATTTGTTTTCGACTTTTCCATAAATGTTCTGCACATCGAAATATTGCTTATTTTTAGATGAATATTAGTATTTGAACATGAACGCTATTTTTTAATACTCGCGTTCGGGCCAAAATTCCATCCTCTCCCGGCTTCCTGCCTTTATCGAATTTTTCATTTCTGCCAATATTTTCATATTTTTCAGGGTCATGAGTAGCTATAGAGCCACAGTATTAAGGAGGTGCGCTTCTCTCGCCCTTCGCAAGGTAAATTTTAAATCAAATTTAAAAATAATACTATTTTTAGCCATCCCCCGCCGCTACAGCTGCTCGTTGTCTTACAACTGCTGGTATAAATATTTTAGTTTAGAAATATAATTGAATTCAGGGTCCCTATCGGCTAAAAAGCTCAATGTTGCCCTTTCTGCTCAATCTACCCGTTTCTTCCACCTTTCTGCCTGTAGATGTAAGTACATTTCCGATTGATAATGTTGCCTGCACTATTTTTGGACTATTACGATCTATGGTCAAAATTTTATCGTTCAAAAACCTAGAAATCAAAAGTTTTTGACCTTTCCTTGTTTTTCTCACAGGGATGATGTTGTGGTTATTTACGTCTTGCAGTGTCTGATGTTATCGAAGTAGAAGGCCCGGCCTTTGCCGAATCTATTTCTGAAGGAGATATCCGATGGATTAAGAGTAAGTCAGCCGCTTTTATCTATATTATTATTGTTCAGAGGTTGGAGATCAGGTAAACGAAGATGAGCTGATTGCTGAGATCGAGACTGATAAGACTTCTGTTGAGGTCAATGCTCCTCAATCAGGAACCATTGTCGAATTCCTGGTTGAAGATGGCTCCAAGGTTACGGCCAAGCAGAAGCTCTATAAGCTACAAAAAGGAGGTGGCGGAGGCGCTGCTGTAAGTTTTGGTTTTTTTAAAGAGATCAGCATCTGTAGGCTGCTCCTCCCAAGGAAGAAAAGAAGGAAGAGCCAAAGAAGGAGGAGAAGAAGCAGGAATCTGTACCTGTTGCTCCTCCCAAGCCAGCTCCTGAACCTCCTAAGGCTGCGCCCAAACCGTCATCTCAATCTGGAGCAGGTATTACTTCCCGTTTTTTTATTATTTAAATTTAGGACCCATTCCTAAATCCATGCCCTCTGTATCCAAGCCCTCTAGCCAGCCTACTTCTTCCACTCCCATTGCTGCCGTCTCTCGTGCTGTCATTCCCCAAGGCGTTCCAGCCGAGCATGCCATTACTGGAACTCGCGACGAAGTTCGTGTCAAGATGAACCGTATGCGCCAGCGTATTTCTCAACGCCTGAAGGATGCTCAGAACACATATGCTATGCTGACTACCTTTAACGAGGTTGACATGAGGTTACCTTTCCCATTAATTTATGTATAATTCTCTTCTTAGTAACGTCATTGAAATGAGAAGCCGCTACCAGAAGGACTTTACCAAGAAACACGGTATTAAACTCGGATTGATGTCTCCTTTCATCCGCGCTTCGGCCTATGCCCTTACTGAATCGCCTGTTGTCAACGCCGGTAACAATTCTCCTTTAAATAAGTACACAATTTTTCAGTCATCGATGAGAGCGAAATTGTGTACCGCCACTTTGTTGATATGTCCATTGCTGTGTCTACTCCGAAAGGTCTTGTTGTACCCGTTCTCCGTAATGTTGAGTCCATGAACTACGCCCAGATTGAAATGGAATTGGCCCATTTGGGAGAGAAGGTCATTTTCTTTAATAAAAATCTTTATTTGGTTATTTTTAGGCTCGTGACAATAAACTCGCCGTTGAGGATATGGAAGGAGGAACTTTCACTATTTCTAACGGAGGAGTCTTCGGCTCCATGTTCGGAACTCCCATTATCAATCCTCCTCAGAGCGCTATCCTCGGAATGCACGGAGTCTTTGATCGTCCTCATGTTGTCAATGGAAAGGTGCCTTTTTAAAATAATTTGTCGAACATATAAATTTAGGTAGAAGTTCGACCAATCATGACCATTGCTCTGACTTACGATCATCGTCTGATTGATGGAAGGGAAGCTGTAACTTTCTTGAAGAAAGTTAAGAATGCCGTTGAAGATCCTCGCGTCATCCTTATGAACTTGTAAAATTCGCTAGAGAGAATTGTAGCAGAAATAGTGAAAACAACCCCAACCCCTACTTCCAAGCTTTCTCAATTGTCGGTGTATTCTTTTTGTTGCAGTTATGCAGGGAATCTGCTTGACTACTTTAACTTTTTTTTTAAATATCTCGAACCAGTGGTTACGATTATCAATCGGCTAGTAAAATAAATATTTCAGCTTTTTTTGATGACAACGAGCCCTCAAGCCAGCTGACTTCTTCCCTAAACAACTCGTCCATTGGGTTTGCAGACCCAAATACCCGCATATATTAGTGTTTCTATGGAGATGCAATCCAGAATTCAGCTTAAAAATAGAAAAGCATCTTTGCCCATGCATTAGTAGTTTATTTCAGATCTCTGTTATTGACTGCGTTGGGTTTGTTTTCATCCCACCAACAGTTCAAAGCGCTCGCTGAAAAATGGCAGAAAGTCAATCGAAGATCACCGAAAATGGATTATTCCCGCTGTGATAAATCTAAGTTCGAAGGCAATTCAATTCATCAGATCATAGTCCAGTTTGGGAGAGTTAGTCGAT
The DNA here is from genome assembly GCA_964036215.1 of Oscheius sp. DF5033. Lineage (NCBI taxonomy): Eukaryota > Metazoa > Nematoda > Chromadorea > Rhabditida > Rhabditidae > Oscheius > Oscheius sp. DF5033. The sequence continues at coordinate 7,623,899 of OZ038413.1, forward strand.
CAGAGATATGCCTGGTCCCTCAATCGCAATATTGCCTTTAACTGATCACCCGATCAGACATTCGTTTCAGTTTTTGTTAAGCATCAGAGAACAGCCGAACTTAAAAAGGAAGGAATTTCGGCGCCTTGCTTCCTCCCGTAAAAATGTAGAAATCGTAAGTACAGGCGGCTTCCATTTTGTTCATGATTTATGATTCGATCGTCAGTAGAAGACGATCATTAAAACAAAACCATGTTCAAGGTGCAAAGAGTAGAAATACCAGTTACTGGGTCCCCTTTTGACTCAAAAAGTGAAGTTTTGGTCAAGAATGTCTGCCCAATCCCTCAATTTGGATTAGTCAGAATGGAGCGGAGGCTTAGGGTTCCCCGTAGAGCCAAAGGTCGCGGAAGTCTGTCCCTTTTCCTTGAAAATCCAACCTTCAGTGAGAGATCAACAATCTCGTAAGACTGTGTTTGCCCGCTGAAAAATCTGGCGAGGTCATTTAATCAGAAAAGCACCCGTCTAGAAAAGTTATATGACGGTTTCTTCCAGAAATAACACCTCCTGATGATATCATGTGGTATACAAATAGAAACGGTTTCCTTGACCATAAACACAAAAATCATTAGTTCCCTTTTCCGGTATGATCTCTTTCTTGAAAATGCTAGAAGCTGGACATTCTCGGTGGCCGCCTATTGTTTGACCGGGACAGTGCTTTCTCTTTCCCGCTTCCTCTGACTCAGAAAAGGGGGCTCAAAATAGAGATGTTGACATCATTCTCAGCTGCGCGGAATCTTCACCAGCTGTCAAAAAGGCGATACCTATTGTTCCGGGAACAGAAGCACCGGAGATAGATAGAAAGTTGTGTCAGTCCCGCGTTCGCTCAATCGAACGATGGATTCGCATTTGCGCTTCTTTGATCACCGAACTGTTTTCTCCAAGAAAAAAAGACGAGATCGAAGTCTCTCTAGTTCTGGCTTCATGAAAAGTCACCAGATGCGATTGCAGGAAGTTACAACCAGGCGTAACCTCTCTCCTTTCCACGGGTAAACACGTTCCTAAACAGAGATAAAATTGGTCGACGTTACTGGTAAAACATCGTAAATCTATGGTCCCTGAAAAAGGAGACACGCTTCCTGTAAAATTCTGGAAAAGGTGACAAATCCGATGAAATTCAGACGCTCCGCCAAAAATGACGATATTTTGTGTTAATGACTACGGCCTTCCCTACAAAGCACACGATTGTTTTTCCCGAAGAATTTTGATAGTTCAAGGAAAACTAGAGCAGGTTCGGTCTGGTCATTTTCGGAGAATGACGAAATGCCTACGTGATTTAATGGATTTTCTAGAGTGATTACTCATCGGCGGATTTTTCTATTTCGTCGATTATCAAACGGGTACGAGCATTCATATTTCTTTTTGGGATGATAACTGTTCCTGGCGCGATTTATGGTCGAAGAATGGGAACCTGTTAGACGGGGTGCCTACTACCAAAACCACACACAGAAGCAATCGAGACAAGAAGAAGTGTAAAGTTTAGACCCCTTGGGCAACGAGAGTGAGAGTCAAAAAGGCCACTACACAATGCCCAACAACGGCCGTCGGCATTTACAACACACTTACCTGAGTAGCTCAATGACCAGAGGCGCCTTTCTTCTCGACCATTCACTGTCCCTTGTCCCCTTTGGCAGATGTCTGTCAACGTTTTCCTCCTTCTCTCACTCTTTTCAAAGATCTTCTTCAAAATTGTTGCCCTTCTTCGAAAAAATATAAGGTCATTCCCAAATTCTAGTACAAAACAATACTCTCCAACGAAAAACACCTTGGAATATTCCCGAAGTTAATCGCCCTCGCCTTTCAAGTATTTTGCAGAAACTGGGGAGGAATTGTTTTCTTTTTCCACTACCACCAATGCAATCGTTCCGCGTCGCCAATTGTGCACTTAGAGTTACCAGTTTGATTACTATTAAATTGCTATCTTGGGAACCTTTTACGTAGCGCCGGAAATGGTAATTGTTTTGGCCAAAGTAATATGAATTTTGGCACGGAGGACCGCCCGACGTCAAGAGGGCATCGCGATAATTTTTAGCTAGCTACTGATAGCCACCACTCATGCAATCTGACGAAAACTGTTGCTCAGACTGATTAAATTTGACAGACAATATAGTACCAAGAGGTACTAGATAACCAGCTCAAAATACCGGGTTGAGGGTCACCCGAAGGTGGAAGAGGCTACGGCCCATTTATGTTCAAGGATCGGACTGTACCACCATCAGCTGCTGCATAGGAATGTTGTCGCGTAGCTTACGCAAGTCATTGGATCACGTTTTCTCTCTCACCACGGTTTTTTATGCTGATTTTTGGAACATAAATGGGCCATGATTAAACGTTCCATGTGATGCTAAGGCTACTTGTCAGCTACACGCAAATGTTGATGATGTCAGCAGAACGGTTATGACAGCTTTATTCCAAGAAAAAACTGACACCCTTCTCTTGCAGAGAAAATTTCTGTTAATTGGAAGTAGAGTCAAGTTGCTGTAAACTAATGCACTCGCAGTGTACTCATCTTACGGGTAGAAATGACCCAAGTTATTCTTAGATCTCACAGGAAAACAGTATGTTTGTCGCTCTACTTGTCTAGTCAGCGGAGAAAACTTTGAGGAGGGATAGCGGCGGGGAAAAGATAGTTCATAACATAAACAACGACGATCAATTAGAACTAATTTCCGAGAAAGTCTCCCACGCCTCTAGACTTATATAAATAAACTCCCTCCGTATGGATAAAATTATATAGCATACATTGTTTTTGTCAACCACCCTCAAGCACCTTTTATTAAAATTATCAGACACATTTTGGAACAGACATCTCCGGTTACTGCTTACTTTGCAAAAGTTCTCAAATAACTGAACCCGACTTCCTTGGAAAGGGGATATCCTAAGATACTTGGAGCAGTCGTTTCTGCATGAGGAAGCGAATTCAATCTCTTCCGAGGAAGTTAGCCCACTCCAATAGAATTAGGCTCTCAACTATAGGGAGAAACCTGCGGAAGTTTAGAAATATCTACATTTAGGTCTTTCAACATTAGTCAAATTTAATAAAAGTAGACCTCCCAAGGAAAACAATCCCATCAAAATTGCCTCGATCCTTTTCCGATAAATGTTTTTGAAGTGCCATCAGACGAGAGTCTGACAGACATTGAAACATTTCCCGGCGGGATATGTCACGCGGAAAAGCCTAAAAATATATGTCAAAGCTTTTGACTTTCTGTTTACTTTTCAAGTATCTCTCTCGAATTTTACAAATGTTTTTGATGACCTTTGTTCATGAGCAGTAATCCACACATCTGGGCGGGAGACAGCACGTGGCCAACCAGGAGGGGCGGAGCCGCGGGGCGAACCAGGCAGAACCGCAGTCAACTGAAGACAGACAACCACTACAGCCATGTCCATGAAGAAGAAGACTATTCTCTCTAAGCTTATGCGCCTTGTTGGAAGAGGAAGTAAGTTACTTTACTCTTTACTACTAGTCTCAATTCCATCTCTCTTTTCAAGCTCTTATTTATTCTCTCCGTTTTCAGATCAAGTTCAAACCTCCCGAAAATGTCTTACTCAAATTTATGAAGAGAGGAAGCGACAACGTCAAAGGTAAAAATTCCCATAAAACCATAATAATCATCCAGGTTTAGGACATCCCAATCCTCGCATCTCAGTCAAATTGAGCCGATGCCTACAATTGAAGAGGAAGACGAGGAGGTGTTCCTACATGAGCAATTGGTATTCCATTTACCGCCAGTCCGGATTTAATTCTACGACTTGCCGACTTTGCTTCCCCAAAGACATTCTTCCATCTTTCCTATTCTATTCACAGCTATTTACGGGTCTGTCCTGTCGTGTATATAGATTTCTTGCAAAATAACAAGCTTTACTGATTTATCTTGTTGTTATCAGTCTATTCTTGGGGGTCAAGTCAGTGCCAAGCCTCCTTTCTGTCATCTCTTGTCGTCAGTAGTCCAAGAAGCTGGTACTGATAAGCGAGAGAACAGTTTAGCTCCCTCACGTGTCACGATTGGTATTTACTCCGAGAGCTAACGACAAACATAAAGGCTGCTACTGATTGCAGAGGCCAAATGTCGTCATATTTTATATGGCAGTCACTGTATGCTTGGGGTATATGGCCAGGGAGTGTGATGTTGTAACAAAAAGTGCAGCTGCAAGAATGACAGACAGAGGCAACACTTTTTTTTTCGTATACCTGCCGTAGGGTTTCTCCCGGCCAACCTTTCGTGACTTGATGGATGGATGGCCGAAAAATGGAAGTTTTCCTATCATCTATTCTCGCAAGGAGCAGAGACCAATTGAGCGTTCGAAGGGGGATAAAAATAGCCCTTAACGGTCTGCCTAAAAACCGATCTCCGTCTTGTAATAGATGCCAATATTGTTGCGTTCTCTGGGTCTCGTGGGATTATTTGATTGACTTTCAAATTCAGGCGACCAAAGAGAACTGTCCACAAAGTTATCAGGTGTTGACTATTTACCCTAAAAAGAAGGGAATATATTTGTTAATGGTTTGCTCTTGAATAACAAACATCTAAAAAGTCAGGCTGAGTCAGTGATCTTTCGAATATTGATAATGACAGTCAACTATTCCGGAAATGGGCTGATAGATGCAAAATAGTAGCGCCATACCTCGTGACTCAAAATCAACTAGCTCATGATATTTTTCCTTATTTTCTAATACGGTTCGGCGTCCAGCTGAGTGCTAGCTATTGGGCGCTCAAACGTCAGGGGGTCGCGATTCAAGTGGCCAAGTTGATAGGCGATTTGATAAGAAGAAGTTCTCAGTCGTAAAAGGGAGCATTCCAGGCAAGGAGCAGAGACTAAGGAAGAGCCGGAACTCCTCCAAGAAATCAAAAGATTTTTGTTCAATGGATTTTTGTCCACCTAGTTTCAGTCCAATCTCTGATGAACAGACAATCCGCGTCAGCGAAATTTTTACGATTTTTGGGACCGTTTCGTCTGCCAAACAACCTACGAATAGTATAAGCCTGTTTTTGACCGATCATGGTCCGCTCACAATTGTTTGCGAAGAAGTTGACTCATCCTCCTCCAGCTGCAGCTAGACATGATTCACAATGTTTCATTTATAGCGGAAGTAGCTGGCGCCATCTTATTGTCTAACCCGTTTGTTTGCCTCAGGGAGGTCATTAAACCGACAGTTTGCCAAACATTTTCAAATACAAAGACCGCGTGTATGTGGAGGTGTTCAAAACAGGCCCATTACCGGATTATTTGGGGATTTCGGACAGTTGATCCTTCGTTGGATTGTTATCCATTAATTTTATTTTTCAGGCCCAATGATCTGCTGATCTTCAGACATTTTTTGAAGAAATAACACTGTTTAAAACTTCCGGTTGTAAAAAATAAGGGCGTATTCTGTGTTTTTGTTCCCTACAGAGACAAAGAAATAAATGTCAAAAATATGTGAAATATTGACTGCTTTTCTCTCTCTCGGCGCAATTCGAAAACTAATAGGGAACTATTAGGGAAACCCTTCGGAACGGTCAGTGTTCAAGGTAAGATGCGTCATCAAACGGGGACGTTGTTGTGTGTCCTCAGTACGTTCCGAAATTTTATTGAGGCGTTCAAGAAAATAGCCTCATTGAACCTGTGTACAAAAATACCACGTGGGGAAAATCACCACGTGGTTCCCTCAGCTGGTCCAGCTTATCTTGCACTACCTGTAATTTTCAGTTGCTGATAAGACTTTGCATAACCTGCCGCGCCTCTCTACGTCACCGAAAGTACTGATTGGCATTTTTATTGGCGGTTGTTGGTAGCCGCAACAGTTGCTCTGGGAACGGCGGTTGACGCTCTATGACAAATTGAGAGAAGATGTTCTGCCGTAAAAACCATCTGTGGTCGAGGATAAACCAAACATCGAGTGGATATTCATTGAGTCATGCTCGAAGGGGGGAAACATCAACACGAAGATCCAATTGCAGATGAGGCTAGAAATAAACTCTACCCAGATGGTTCTGCTATTCCCAGCTGTTAGTTTCTTGCTCAAATAAACACTTCTTGCAGAAAGGGCAAAATATTCAAATGATCATTTCTGAAACCCAGCAAAATATGGAGACCATGACCTGGGATCTAGAATGTTCGGGATTATCCCAGACTCATTATTTACCGACGATCTCACGTTCTTCATGTTGGCATCGTCCAGCTGGATTCAAGAGATCAGAGTATGTCAACTTTAAAACCCATGACAACTGCAAATTTGATATAAGATGAACAGTAGCTGGAGGCTCAGTGAGCTCGAACTGAGCTGGATTGATATTTTATTGATAAGCTCAGTATTGACATGATCTACTCAAACATCATTTCCATTCAAATGTTTACATAAGGAAGGCCCACGTGCAAACCGTCCTCTTTTTCTTCCAACCGTTGGCCTTTCATTTTTCTGAGGGACAAACAATTGTAAGGTGGGGTTAAAGCATCCTGAATTGTTTGACCTCTCGCCCCGACAAGATATTTGCCTTCGCTCAATTGGGGAAAGTCCGGCCAATTCCATCTACGTCGTCGATTAAAACACCTTAAAATGTGCGTTTTCGACAAATGGATGATTGAAAAAGATGGGAGAGATGACACCGACAAACAAATGTCTAACTTCCGTCAGGATGGAAAACGAGGGGAATCTAACCAGGGAACTGTTTTCGACATAATCTCTTACCAAGTTGAGATCAAAGGTTGACTGACAGAATCGGGTAAGGTACACACGAAAAGGCCAATCATAACAAACCCAAAAAGTTTGTCTTAGGTACATAAAGGAAGTTTATACAACAGAGAAAATATGGGGGAAAATATGTTGGGAAAAAGTTATTCTTGTAAGTAAATAGTGTCTGGAGAGTGTTGTTAATACAGATCTCTGAAACTTTGAGAAATGAGCAAGGAAATATCAAAAATTGTATACTTATTGAATTTTATTTCATATCCCAGGCGATTTCTAACCTTGATGATTGATGATTTTTTTTGTTTTTTGGAGTTCTGCCGAACAGGGAATCATTTATCAGAGTAATACGGGTTGTTCGACCCGAAAATCGGGTTTTCTTAATCGGTTTTTCACAAACATTTTCGGGTTTGCCTTTGAGTTACATTGCAAAATACATTATAACAAAATTTCTAGGTGCGGTCGTACTCATCTTGGGCTGGACGAAGATATTCACCAATGATTGACTCATATGCGAAGTTATTCCGGGTTTATGGCTGTCTGTATATGCAGTTCCTGTACCAAAAATTAGTGGAAAGCAAACTCTCGTTGTCAGTGGATAAAGAACAAGCTGACGAACCGTCTATTAGGAGAATAACCTAGCCAATTAAATGATGTTTCAAGGAAGTACAGACATCTCCATTATTATAAGCTTACTCAACTCTGTCACGCTGAGGTTTTCCTCCCAATGAGGGCACTTTCGCATCATGGATGACGCAGCTAGTCAGAAAACAACAACTTAAAAACCTGTGATTAGACTGTTCCTTATTTCGACATGACTAAAAGCCTTTCGACTATTACAAATGTCCGAGCTGGAAGAAATTTTATTACCATTCGTGACATAATCTCGGCAATTTTGTTTTTTTTATCCTCTCTGCCGAAATCTTTATCGTTTCTAGCAGTCTGCCAGATTTTCGTTCTCATTTTTGGAAAGCTTTTTCTCCGGGTAATGAAGGAATCATTTCTTTCTCAATTAAGACGATGGCGAAAGCTATTCTTTGACTTTAGCAGAGATCACAATCTTTTCCTTTAAAGGATATCCTATGCTATAAAATTTGTCAACCTACACCTACAATTTTCTCTCATATTGAGCGTTTCTCCAGCCGGGGCTTTTACCTACCCAGATTATGCCCCTGTGTTGCATGTCTTTTTAAAAGGTCCAATATCCGTTACTCAAATTATTTCCCGTGTATTCTTTCTATTCCTGCATATCATTCTATTCCAGATGCTTGATCTCAGTCCATGTCAAGCTCGATATATTTTTACAATAGCCCAGAAATTGGCAGCTCTCCACAGGACAAAAAAAGGCGATTTAAGAAGATATGTTGGTCATCGATATGTTTGTTTCATTCTGAGAAATGCTCTTAGGATTACTTTCAGTGACGGGGAGAGAAGTGAGTTTATAATTCATTTTTATAAAACTATCCTTTGTAGCCGATCCAATCTACGTTTAATACGGGTGTAAACAAGTCATTCACATGATCTCAGAGGACCCTCTGTACATAACAACGAAAAGCTGACTTTTTCCAAAGAATAAAGCTCAAAAATCGCTATTTATGTTTTTCTTTAAAGGACATACATTCTCACCACTTCGGCTGGGAAAATGTCATTGTTTTCTTCTATACAGATATTTATTAGTCTACAATTTCTTTGAACCAAAAAAATATGATAACTGAGGATCCCAAAAGGAATTTTTGTTTATGAGGATTCATGTACATGGTAGCCAGGGAAACCACTGCCTTGATGTAAACTGTCTAACCGAACTGCTACACACGTGTTGGATTACCCATCAATAGGTAGAGAAAGGGAAAAATGTGAAATAGTTGAAAGTATTAGGGAAAAAATTAGAAAAATTGCCCGAAAGTTAGTAAAAAAAATATTTGATTATTCATCCCAGTCCACCCAATCGCCTTCTTTCTTTTCGGCCGGTGGCTGCGGGGTACCCGGGCTGGATTCTTCAGATTTTGTTGATGATACCTCCTGAAATTCCTATCATGAAATAGTTCTGCCGTTACCTTCACCTCTATTTCATTTTTGTCGCTGCAAATACTCCAATCGTCTGTGGATTTGGCTGGGCTGGTTGGCTGCTCGGTTACTGGCTGGGTGGCTGGAATAAGCTCCATAAATGGGATAGAAAATCAACTGACATATGGTTTTGTCGGAAAGACTGTTGTTGATTTCTTCATTGAGTTCGGCAATTTCTACAGCGAAGAAATATCTGGTCCAGAAATCGGCGTCAGATACTTTTCCATTGGTCTAAAAAGTCGGTTTATCGTAGAAAGTAAGACTTACAATTAGTTTTTCGTACATGTCGGAGACTGTTCTGTTGTTCTTCAAAAGCATGTGAGCTTCTCCTTCATGTTCAGTGAAGACATAGGTAGTCAGCCACTTTTCAAAGGTCTGAAATAAACAAATTAATATCTCATTGGCTTTGTCTGCCAATCGTCGACGCTCCCATAGCTGCATAATCTGACTGACCTTCTTGTCTGCAGGATCATTTAAGTAAATATTCTCATCCGTTTGAATTTTCTTCAATTGTGCTTTAGAAATTCGAGAATTACGTCCCATACGTGGCTTGATGGCTTCAGTGTACTCATCCTCATCCTGAATAAAATCCTATGTAACCGAAAATATCCGGCTTACCTCGGGAACAATAGTAAAAGCTTTTTGTAAATTGGTAACAGCAGAGTCGAAGAAATTTGTAACCGTATCCAAATTAGTCTAAAAAGATTGACGTTTTTTATATTGTGGTACATTTTACCTTGGGTAACCAGCTACCCAATCCATTTCCAGAAGTCTTCGGTTGTTTCTCATCCTCCTCCTTTACTTCCTTATCATCTGGTTCCTCTTTCTTCTAAACATAAATAAATTAATTTTTGAAAGGATTTTCCCAACCTCTTTTTCGCCCTCCTTAGCAGTTTCTTCGTCTTCCTGAGAAAGTCCCAAATGTTCCAGTTGTTGCGTCACGGCATTGACAGCGCTTCCCACTCCTGAATACATCAAGTGGAACAATTTGATTGGCATAAACAAACCTTCTTTTGCGGCAGTTGTAATTTCAGTAACTTCAGTGGTCATAGTATCTTTTAATTCAGAGAGATCTTTCTTTACCAAGTCGACGGTTTCCATTGCCTGAATAATAAATAATATGAATTTTTATTAAATAATAAATAAAGAATTGGAGAAAAAGTTACTTTCTGTTTTGCTGTATTAAACCAAGAGGTCATGGCAGCCCATTCAGAAGAAGAAGAATGCGGGATCTCTTTTTCTGTAGTAGGTGTAGTTGCCGGTGGTGTCTCAACAACATCGGCTTTTGGCTGTTCGTCAGCCATTCTTAAAACAACATTTAATATTATAAATAAAAAGAAAAAGGGCATGAAGATAGATAGAAATAAATCCACAACAGTAGAAAGGATTGACAGCTTATAAGGACAATAGAGTCTTTTTGCAGAGCACATGACATGCTGTGTGAGAGAGGCCGTCAATATTTGGCCAATACGCAAATGCAGAGAGGATTTCAGCTTTCACGTCGGGGTAATTTGAATTAATAAAAAGCGGATTTAGCGTCACTTTGAAACTACTTTCCCGGGAATATGGAAGAATCAAGGTCAGCTTTATTTGTATATTTACCACCTGCGGTATCAGCTGCAGTATTTCCCCGGGTAAAAAATGTTTATCTTGTCTTATCTCTGGACATAAACAAGAGAGCTATGTTTTCCATTTAGCAATCGATATCGATAACAAGCCGGTCCCCATTTTGCCTATTACAAACTGTCCACCGCGCGACAGACTTTTATCACTGATATGGACCGACTCACTACTTCCCTTTCGTTGCTATCGCGTGGCTTTACTGCAGTTTTTCCAAACAAATTGATCCGATAAATTTCAGGAATGAATCGAGTAGGCGCCAGTGTTCAGCGAGGAGTTCGTCTATATAGCTCTTCTACCAATGTGTAAGCCATTTTCCTCTTTATTTTCGTTTTCTTTTAGAAAAAGAACATGTCTTTATGATCTCCACAAGAAGCACAAGGGAAAGTTGGTACCTTTTGCTGGCTATGAAATGCCTGTCCAATATGACGGCCTCTCGATCAAGGATTCTTCCATCCATACGAGAAAACATGCCAGTATTTTCGATGTTTCCCACATGTTGCAAACACATATTACTGGAAAAGACAGGTAGATTTTCTTCATGTTTTAGCAGATTTTTTAGTATTGCCTTTATTGAGAGCCTGACAACTGCTGACGTCCAAGGATTGGCAGAAAATAGTGGCTCTCTTTCGGTCTTTACCAATGAAAACGGTGGAATTAAAGACGACCTGATTGTGACTAAAACCGGCGATGGATACATTTACTTGGTTACTAATGCTGGTTGCATTGAAAAGGATCTACCTTATTTATTGGTAGTTCACCAGATTTCTGTATCTTTTACGTTTTAGAGCAATGCAAAATTGTGGAGAGAAAAGGGTAAAGATGTTCATATTACTCCTCAAGAGGGGAGAGGACTAGTGGCTGTACAAGGTAGGGTGGATACTTTATTTAATTTAAATTTATGAAGGTCCCGATATGAAGAAGATTCTTGCCCCTGAGGTAGACTTCGATTTAAGCAAGCTTACCTTTATGACAACTAAAGTTGGAAGAGTCTTCGGTATTGACGGCTGCCGTGTGACAAGATGTGGATATACCGGAGAGGATGGTGTAGAGGTAATTTTACTTTTTTTTCTTTATAAACTTCCTCAGATCTCGGTTGACCCTAAGCATGCTGCAACATTAGTCGAAAGAATACTAGAATCTAAAAATGGAAAGGCTGAACTGGCAGGATTAGGAGCTCGTGACGCTCTTCGTCTGGAAGCTGGCCTCTGTTTATATGGAAATGATATCAATGAAGATACAACACCAATCGAAGCTGGATTGGCTTTTGTTGTAGGTAGGATTTTGCCTATTTCATTTTAAATTGTCTGCCAGCTAAAAGAAGACGTGAAGCTCTGGATTTTCCGGGAGCTGAGAAAATAGTCGATCAATTGAAGAAGAAGAGTTGGCAAAAGCGACGAGTCGGGCTAGTCTGTGAATCTGGTCGTGCTCCCCGTCCGCAGTTGACTATCTTGGATTCTACAGGAAAGAATACTGTTGGAAATGTAACTTCAGGCTGTCCGTCTCCTTGTTTAGGTAGGAAATTACTATTCCGTACTATTTTATTCTTTAGGAAAGAATATCGGAATAGCATACGTTGACGCAGCACATGCTAAAGATGGTACAGAAATTGTACTAGATTTTGGATCTAAAAAACAAAACGCCGTTGTAACTAAAATGCCTTTTGTCAAAACCACATATTACACAGGAAAGTGACAATATCCCGTGTGGTATGAATATGTACCATTTTAAATACAACGTCTCTCCAATAATATTATTTTATTCTTAATTTAAATGGCTTTACCAGTCATGTCTATATTCAATTGGTGGAGGTGGATGTTGTTCATAGAAGTGGAAAGGAAATCTTGGAAAATGACTGGCGATTATTTCCTCGGACTGTCTTCTGAGCTCTGCAGCCATTTCTTCAACAAATTCTTGATGTTCAAATTTGTCCTTAGGATCTTTGTTATATCCGTTATACCAACCGTGATTGTTTGGGCTGGGACTACTATTATATTCTGGCTCCTAAAATAGAACTAATCTAAAATGAACGCAGATCAACTTACATATTTGGGGAAGAATTTTCTAGGAGATTTTCGTATAGCTATGGGTTCCTCAGAATAGTGGCTTTTTCGTCCGAGGAGATCATCTAAAAAGTTATAATTTTACTGAATACACCTACCATATCGCCACTGTACCACAGGCCTGTCGTTCTTCCTCGGATCATATTCAAATCGGTATTCCATAGAGTGACCAAAAGCTTTGCTTCTAACTAAAAAGGATAATACACAGATGGGAAATAGTCACCTAAATAAAATAAAGCTGTCAACAAGAGGAGATGTAGTAGCATTGTCCGATGACAAGAGACTGCCTGGGCTTTATGTACTAGTTGCGCGATCCATTGAACATTATAAAAAGATGTGGCTAGCGAGTGACCAGATGTCATATTGCATGAGAACAACTTTATTGTGCAGATGAAGTAGTTCTATCAGAAAATACAGTGGTCGTTTCGGTGAGGGGTTCTTCTGGTAGGGTGGTTCGCTTGTCGACAGGGGTCTTCTCAGTCACTCCTGCTTCTCCATCAACCAGACGGTCGGAGGATTCTTCCTCTTCTCTGAAAAGGTGACAATAATCTCAGCTGGTAGGTTTACCTCGATTTTACTCCTTCAGGAGCCGGAAATTTCTCCTTTCTGTCTTCTGGAATTCGTTCTCTTTTTTCGTCTCCATCCTTTCGGCTGTCCTCCATCTTCCGACCTCTGGGTTCTTCCCGGCCATCTTCGTCCCTATGAAAATTGGGAAATCTTTCCATGCGGTCAGGCTCTGGCCCTTGGCGATCGGCAACCTCTCGATAGTCGTCCGGCCGTGCTCTTCCCATATGAAGATGTCCGCCTTTGTCTGGACGACGAAACCCTTCTTCTACATCATCATCCGGTTTATACTGTAAGCATTATTGTTAACAGATATCAATAGTGGACCTACTTTTCGATCACGCCTATCATATTCCTCTGGTCGGCGTTCCTCAAACTTTCTCCTTTTCATTTCGTCGTACTCATCACGCTCTCTCGAAATTGGTTTCGGACCATAAAATTCGTTTGGATGGGGTGAACCAGATTCCCTTTCGCGGTAAGGTCCTTGTGGCGGATAACGAGGGCCATGCTCCCTGCGTGGTGGTGGTCGTTTTTCGGGATGTGGAGGACGATCTTCCGGTCGAGGAGATCTGTCTTCCGAATGCCGGTCCCGTCTCTCCTCTTCGTATGGACCGCTCAACGGGGAATAATGTCCATCCGGGTACATTCCTGCCACCATTTGCATATTGACACCAACTACTTTGGCAGGTCGTCGGTCTCTTCCACCAGAAGCCTCTGACCCACGTCCATCCTCCTCTGCTGAATCTCGACCATTTCCACGTTCGAAGTTTCCAAAAGGGCGTGATTCCTGAAGTCGACGGCATAACACTTCTTCGTGTCAATATATACCCAAGGGCTTTGGAACCGTGGAGCTTCCTCGGGCCAATACCTCTGATTAAACGGCGATTTATTGTGTCCTGCACCGAACACCGGAGCCGGAACATTGTCACGGAATGGGGTCTCTGGACTGTAAGTTGGTTCAGATTGGAACCGTCGACCTCCTCGAGATTCTTTAACCAAGATTAGTGCAAAAGAGAAAGGGCTGACCTGGCTGCGTGGCAACGGCCGCAAAGACAAAGAAAAGGAGAAGAGCAGTCTTCATCTTCAACTATTCTTTGAAGACAAGGCTTTTGTATCGGAACAACCGGAGGTCGGCCCCATATCATAGGCGTTTTCATATGCATATGATGGAAAGGATGAGACACGCGTCGTTTATTGGTGGACGTTAGCCTCAATTACAAGAATGACCGGATAGTGTACATAGCCTTTATCTTTACCGTTCGGCAGTCCTTTTCCCTTTCTCTTCGACCACTCCCCAAAGTTTTTCTATTGGGAGACGGCTCTCATCATTGAGCCTTCTAGTAGTGCGTCTTCTGTTTGTATGAGGGTACTGCGCACAAACAACCGCAACTTGAACTCGGCACAGGCGGCAGAAAGGAACAAATTTGCTTGAATAAATCCTAAGCTCTTGAGTCTTTTCCCCCCAGTGATAATGTAAACAAAGTAGAAAACTTTTCCGTCGATGAGTAATCCCAATCTATTGTTAGACGAAGAATAGGCCATGAAGGCTATCAAAGCCCGGGAAAAAGTTAGGTAAATTTGTTCATACTGTGCCGTTGTGGTCGAGATGTGTCATATGATTCAGTTGTGGACAGAAGGCTAACGGACCAATTACCTCCACACCTGGGGGCATCGTTAAAAAATCCTTGTTTTCGTTGAGTATTGACATTGCCAACTACTCAAGGTATACGGTAAACACTTGCTGAATCGGCACTTCTTGTGGAATGTTCGTCTGGGGCACAATGGCAAAGCGGCGGGAGTGGTTGCCAAATGTGCCAGGTTACATGGCAGTTGAACTATATTGTTACTTGCAGAACTACTCATAATAATCCTAAGAACTACCATAGCCTGCAGAATTGACCAGAGATTGTCCCAACATCCACACAGGGTAATTTGAATGTCGACAAACAAGGATGCGATGTACGACCTGACACCACCTTTATGAATAATACGATAAGTCTAATGACCAAAACAAGCCTTAAACAAGGATCTCTTTACACATCGGCCATCTTTGAACCTCCTGAGCGGGTCACCGAACAATAGCACCTCTTCGTATAGTCAGCAAACTGCTCGCGGTATGTTGAAACAAGACCTATAAGAAAGAGCAGTGAAATATGCATGCTGTGTCCACATACACCCCAGCTTAGATTACAGGTTAGTCCGGCTAATCCAAGGCTGGCAAGCAGTTGCATAGCTCTAAACAGCCGTTCCTTAAAGCCTATTCCCCCCAAGTAGTTGCAATATTTTCCTGATTATGATTTCTCACACGGTCAGAAGCTTTTGCTCTCACGTGAGGATCGCATAGCGCTGCACAAATAATCCCTCAGACCTCTTGTCAACATGAAATACCTGCTTGTTTCAATTCCAAGCTGATTACAATTTGTCAAACAAAATGCTCTTCACGGATCAACAAGAACAAGCAATCAATAAGTTGACTAGAAACTGGCGGGAAAATTGGCGATATTTTCACAGTGACTTATAAATATAGTGTCTCGCGCAGCCGAGCCAGACTAAATAAAAACTTATTTTGACTCTAGAGGTACACTTGACTGAGAAAAGATATAAACACGTTTCTGTATGTTCCAAATAGCTTGACGTCAAGTTGAATGAGTTTGTGTCAAAGTATTTGTTTACTCGAGGACGGAGCTGCCGGTAACATTGTCCAAAGAGCAACACCGAACTGTAATTGACATTAAATAAGATCAAATGAACACGTGGCTGTAGTAGTATAAATATCTTTGACAGCCACACCTCTTGCCAGTCCTTTTTTCCTAAAAATTACAGTATGTTTGAAGTTTAAATCTCTTGATAAACCCTTATATGGGATGCGACAAACTTCTTCGAGATGTTGAACATCCACCTTTGGATCTATCGTTACGCGAACAAACTGAAGACGCGACCTCTGCCCTGGTGTGCTTGCGTAATCTGCTACAGTAAATAGTGCTGCCAACCGGCCGCGGCCCTCCCACATAAAAGCGGAGCAACTCACATCGGAGTCGTACCTTGCCTCGGCTCTCCCTCCTCTCTTGCCATCCATCTCTTGTACTTTACCAAATCATTGAACATTTTCAATTTCTAGAAGTATGCAGTCTGTTTTCCTTATTGCCCTCTTGGTCTGCGCCGTCAGCGCCCAATACTACCAGAATAATCAACAGATGCCTCAGCAGCAGACTACCCGATTCAACCAGTAAGCTCATTAAATGGATTCTTAATAAAATTCTGCGCAGGTACTCCAGCAGCGCTTACGGTCAGCCCCAATACAACCAACAACAAGGATACAACCAACAATACGGTAGGTCAAACAAAAACTCGTAAAAAAGTATTTTCAGGACAGTACGGAACCACCACCCCTTACTCCAACAACCGAATGTACGATCCTTCTACCGGCAGATACTACAACGGTATCTCTATGACCTCTACCTTGACAGCTTTGTCCGCTGCTGCTATTGCTCTCATTTTGTAATTCTACTGTACCTCCTTGTGTCATATAATGTCGAAAATAAAAACATTCTCATAGATTCTGTACATTATTTATTTTCACAAACATCAACGACAAATAGTTCAAGCAAAAAAGTTTATACCCGCTGTAGCCCTATTGTTTGCTCTTCATTACGCCTTCACTGGAGATACTTTGGTCTTTTCTTCCCGTCTGATACTTCTACATACTGTGTAGAATCCCAAGCAGGAAAGGAGTTGACAACCTAGGAATTCATTTAAAGACGAAATAAGCCTATTTCTCACCGACTAGAAGAATTATCCAGCTGTAAATTGTTAGCTTTGGGGCAAGGAAGGTGCCGACACAAGTGGCCAACGACTAAAACCATCGTCACAATCTTTAATCTCAAATATTTACCTGAAAGAGTTTTGCTACACTGTAAGTTTGTAATCGCTTCTTTGGAACGGCGATGGTGCAGACGAACGAGCGCATTGTTGAGGAGCAACAATCACCCATCCCGTGTAGCAAACCAATCAGAAGGACTGTCCACGTGCTGAGGAAAACATCTTACCCACTTGATGGAAAGATACCTTGGTTGAAAAAGAAGGGCATCTGTCTTTGTCGGGGTTATTGTACTCATATTCGGGGTGCATAAAATGCTCACGAAGAAGGCTGCTCCAATAAAGGAGATTTGTGTAACCATTGTTGGAAGAAGCCCAAAGGAGGGATTCTTCTTTGACATGTGATGGATAAAATAACCGACTAAATTTCTATCACCTTTACAATGTGGCTGCACTTACTTAGGAGATTTCCCGTGCTGACGGCAATACTGAAAAGCGCAGGAAGATAGTGGTTATGAGACAGATAATGCGAGAATGCAAAGCTCGTCGGATATGCAATAAGCCAGAAAGCTATATGTAAGCCATAAAATATAAAGAATGGAAGAAGACAGAGAATCCTTGTTTCTTTCATGGTGCTGTACAATAGTCCTGGGTGTTCAGGGTACACGATATTAGAGAATGCGCACCTATCTGATTAGTAAAAGTTGCCTGGTGAGCTGGCTCCTGTTGAGCCAAGCTGTTATATTGCTTTGTAGGTAAGAAGGCGAAGAGTACATTGGACAGAAGTGAACTGACAAAAAGCGCTCCAAAAATTACGTATATTTCTCCATCCGAGAAATCCCTATATTTTTATAACTTTTATCGATACCAGCTGACCGACCTAAAACTATGAGCAGCCATTTCTGCTGTTTGCTGAACTTGAGGAGGATTGATCCAAGTTATCAACAGTAGCATCAAGCCGCCAAGCATCATACTGAAGGGGAGCTTTGGTTAGGTAACCGGGGAACAAACCTTTGATTTCCTATAGCACTCATCATTACCGAATTCCTTGAAATTGTTTCTCTTGTAGAATGTTCAGAGAGATATTGACCTTGCCCGCTGTAGAACACTAAAATTTTCGAAGTTTCAGAAGATTCGCGTCTTACAAGCAAATCCCATTCCCAAAAGAGCCTGTGATACGTAATAGGTAAAATATGTGATGTGAAAATAATTCGCCTAAAATTGCCGCTATTTATAGTCGAGAAATTATCTACCATGAATAAGGTAAACGGTATACTTCCCACGAAAAATGTCCATTTTGCTCCAATCTTATAGCAAATCCAAGGAGCCAGCAGAGTAGAGATGCAATAAGTCCCATACATTACCGTAGGCATGAAATGTTTTACTTCCTGTAACAGATGTTCACCTACCCATAGTACCCGGCATATTCGTCAATTTGATTTGGTCTTCGAACATGCACCGAGTGCATTACTGATTCCGAAACAAATGAACTTGCGTCATAGCCGTTCATGACCAAGACAATGCCGAGGGACATAACCAACACACTGAGAAGCTCATGGCTGGCAGGAGAAAGTCCCATTTTCTGGAGCAGAAGATGTACAGGTTAGTGAATTTAGCAGACAATAAATACAACCGCCAAATAATTGATATTCAAGCGGGAAGGTTAAGCCAGTCAGTCAGGATGGTTGACCATGACGAGTAAACGAAAGGACAATCATTTTCAACGAAAACTCTTCAATAAACCTGCGATGAATTCAAGTGAGTTGCGCAATCTGACATGAGTGCAGTGCTACTTATTTTCAGAATTTTTATACTCAATTGTACGCGTGTGTGCGAGGTAGCATTCTATCCTTACTCAACGGTTTATTCATCATTTAACAGAAAACGGGGATTTGGAACGATATTCTTTGAAAAGTAGACACATGATCTTTCCAATCCAAGTTGATATTTCAGATTTTCTACCGTATTCGATATGGAAAATCATCGAGTTGGTTTTGCAGATCCGAAAAAACGTTGCTATTGATTTTACCTGTTGATCCCACACAGTCATTATTTTATGTTATTTTTTTGAAGTTCCGACACGTAGTCAGCCTTCTTATCTGCCGACATTTCTCCAGTTATCGCTTCCAGCTTTGTTCCGATCCTTCCTTCAAACCGACGCCCTCTTCTTTCAGAAAATGGCAGACACCAGCACAATGGACAAGAATCCTTTCAGTTATGGAGTGGAATTTTGTGAAATCTCCATTAGACGGGCTTTCGTTAGGAAAGTATTCTTTCTGGTTACCATAATGGTACGTTCCCTGATACTTTGAACAAAATTCTCCGTTTCAGTTAACAATATGCGCGGTAATGTGTGCATTTCCATTTATGATTCCTGAATTCGGATGTTGGCTAACTGGAAATCAACTAGTTAATGGCACCGAATGTGAATATTCCGATGAATTAAGTGGTGGAGCTTTAGCTCTTAATATTACAGCAGTGTGGGTTCTACCAGATATCGTAATATGGGTTTTTCAGGGTTGTATTTATCGTCATTGCCATCACCTTCGCTTGTGTTCCAAGATTAACCAGGCAATACCCTTTGAATCTCTTTCTTCTTGCTATTTTTGTAAGTTTACCTAGCTTTTCTTATAATCATATTTCAGACACTAGCAGCTGGAGCAATGCTAATGTGCGTGTCAGCTTGGTTCACGGGTACTTCAGTTCTTCTCTGTATGGCCATTACAGCAGCTTCTTGTGGCTCTGTCATTATTTTTGCAATATTTGTTCCGAAAGATCTCACATCGTTAGTTATTTTTTTTGTAAAAAATACCCTCTTTTCTTTTCTAGATTGATTGGTTTTATGTTCCTTTTCTTCATCTGGCTGTTCTTCTTTGGCATAACAGCATCCATCAGTATCTGGGCATTTGGTGTCTACTGGTTGAATACAGTTTATTCTGCCATTGCCGCTGCATTCTTCCTGTTATGGCTGGCGATAGATATCCAGGTTTGTTGCAGACTCTTTTCTCACCATGACTAATTCAGTTGGTAATGGGTGGAAGACGTTTCGAAATTAGTCCAGAGGATTACGTTTTTGCCGCGCTGAATATCTTCTTGGATATTATCAACATCTTCCTCTATATTCTTGCCATTTTTGGAAAAGTTAAATAGACAAGAAAAATGTATAAATATATATTTTATTTATGTTACATTAGTTTCCAAAACGCCATCGGAGATCAGCATCGGAGAAATCATCAACATTGCTTGTGTCGTCAATACTCTTAACTTCTACTCTAATCGGGGGGTTTCGTTCCCTAAAAAATTATGCTTATTTAGTCAACACAGGTTAAAATCACTGTATGTGGTTCCAATCAATTCTTTTAAAGAAAGGACAGGCTTTGATTTCTTCTAAGACACCGCCATTCTACGTTTAGCTTCTCAACAGAATCGTTTAATTGTCTAAAATATCCGTCAAATCTTAAAAATTGTCTTACTGATTTAGCTTCAACTTTAAGAGGTTGCTCTGGTGGGAAGACCAACGTCTGCTGCCAATTAGTAACTTTTCTATAAGTTCCCTGAGGAGTTTCCGAAAAAAATGGAAGATATCCAATGAGCATCTCATACATGATGACACCACGGCTCCACCAGTCACAACTTTTGGTATACCCATTTGGTTGGAATACTTCGAGAGCAATATAGTCTGGAGTTCCATCAGTGGAATAAGACTAAATGAGTCTGATAAATAACAGTTTGAGACGAAATTTACATAAGCTCTTCTGTTTTTCTTCCAAGTTTCTGCCTTTCTTTTTGATTCGATTGGTTTTCGGTAGTGTCCAGGAATCTTTCGGAAGCGGAAGCAACTTTCTTGTTGGGGAACGACGGACCCGGTTGATGTTTTGGAAACTAATGTAACATAAATAAAATATATATTTATACATTTTTCTTGTCTATTTAACTTTTCCAAAAATGGCAAGAATATAGAGGAAGATGTTGATAATATCCAAGAAGATATTCAGCGCGGCAAAAACGTAATCCTCTGGACTAATTTCGAAACGTCTTCCACCCATTACCAACTGAATTAGTCATGGTGAGAAAAGAGTCTGCAACAAACCTGGATATCTATCGCCAGCCATAACAGGAAGAATGCAGCGGCAATGGCAGAATAAACTGTATTCAACCAGTAGACACCAAATGCCCAGATACTGATGGATGCTGTTATGCCAAAGAAGAACAGCCAGATGAAGAAAAGGAACATAAAACCAATCAATCTAGAAAAGAAAAGAGGGTATTTTTTACAAAAAAAATAACTAACGATGTGAGATCTTTCGGAACAAATATTGCAAAAATAATGACAGAGCCACAAGAAGCTGCTGTAATGGCCATACAGAGAAGAACTGAAGTACCCGTGAACCAAGCTGACACGCACATTAGCATTGCTCCAGCTGCTAGTGTCTGAAATATGATTATAAGAAAAGCTAGGCAAACTTACAAAAATAGCAAGAAGGAAGAGATTCAAAGGATATTGCCTGGTCAATCTTGGAACACAAGCGAAGGTGATGGCAATGACGATAAATACAACCCTGAAATCCTCATTTTTAGAATAATGGCTGGTTTACATTGCAGTAATATTGAGAGCTAAAGCTCCACCGCTTAATTCATCGGAATATCCGTATTTGTAGCAATTATCTGGTTGATTTCCAGTTAGCCAACATCCGAATTCAGGAATCATAAATGGAAATGCACACATTACTGCGCATATTGTTAACTGAAACGGAGAATTTTGTTCAAAGTATCAGGGAACGTACCATAATGGTAACCAGAAAGAATACTTTCCTAACGAAAGCCCGTCTAATGGAGATTTCACAAAATTCCACTCCATAACTGAAAGGATTCTTGTCCATTGTGCTGGTGTCTGCCATTTTCTGAAAAAAGAGGGCGTCGGTTTGAAGGAAGGATCGGAACAAAGCTGTAAGCGATAACTGGAGAAATGTCGGCAGATAAGAAGGCTGACTACGTGTCGGAACTTCAAAAAAACAACATAAAATAATGACTGTGTGGGATCAACAGGTATAATTGGTGGACATGGGCTGCCAGGTTATCGAATTGCTTCTATTTGCATTAGGGGTCCGTGGTCATCTGACTCTCTTAGGAAATATTGATATTTTGAAGGATTTGTACTTGTCTAGATGCAATAAATAAGCGTATATTAAATGAAAAAGGGGAAACAAACAGCCAATGGAAAGAGTAAGCAGATGCTATCAATTTCAAAGAAAATAATCATAATATGGGCTAGACAGTCCGCTTATAAACGCCAAAGACCGATAAAGAAGCTAACCATGCAGGTATATGACCGAAAAACTACAAATGATAAATCTAAAAAAGGATGGAAATTCTTACGTAAACTATGAATCACAGCTGATAGCGAATTGCTCCCTGGAAGAGTCGTAGTTTGTCTTCCACGATCGATGTTTACTCACAGTTTAAATATGAAGGAGAGGGTCGATCGCATATAATTCACTAAGCCTATGAGAAAAATAGCAGTCAAACGGAAATAGAAAAAATCAATGTGAAGTTAAAGTAAACAAGAGGCATCTAGGCAGCTTTTGAGGAGAGAACAGGCTAGAGAACGAGCTCATTTTGAACTGTGGTACTTTTCAGTGATAAAGGGGCTCGAAATTCAAAAATTCACAGTTAATTTTATTTTATTTGATCACGCGAAACAGAAATGGAATAATACAATAACTATAATGTGAATAAAATCAATAGAAACGTTTTTTCGGATCTGCAAAACCAACTCGATGATTTTCCATATCGAATACGGTAGAAAATCTGAAATATCAACTTGGATTGGAAAGATCATGTCTACTTTTCAAAGAATATCGTTCCAAATCCCCGTTTTCTGTTAAATGATGAATAAAACTTGTACAGAGCTGACCTACCACTGCAAACGGGACACCTGAACACAAATAAAATGAGGCGGGGAATAATTGCCAGGAAAATAACACATGCCGACGGTAAACCATATTTTTTTTACATTTCTACGGCATATTTTCAGGTGGATTCCGATACTTCTTATGGAGTGAGTCAACAGGAGCTCTTCTTGTCTTCGTCTCCAAAAATAAACCCAAATCATCTCAAGTTGCATATTTTGAAGTATGCAGAGACGTAACGGATATATTTTTTTTATTTCAAACTTTAAGTTGGCCGAATTTGCCTGTTCCAGACGCAATTTCTTCACGATGAAATCTGTGCGGTACGCGTCTCGTCTACCGAAGAGATGTTAGATTGCGAGAATGACACAACTAAACATATTAAGAAAAACAAGATGAGGATCATATATGGTTCCTGAGGATCATGTATGGTTCCTGAAAATCATTACTTGTGAGTAAATTTGCAAAACTATCTAAAGAAAAAAACGGAAGCTTTACAAGTAATCGAATGAATGAAAATGGGAAATGCAAATGAATCTGGATGTCCTGACGGCGAGTAGAACAATTTTTGCCGCAAGGCTGAGTCCCGTCGCGACTGTCTGCCTACGTCAGATGGATTCGAACTCATATTGTTCGCGGCCTAATATTTCTTTAATAATATCATAATAAATTAGAGTTGTAACCACGAAAAGTTGAAAATTTCATTGGAATCGAGTTTTATTTGAATTGTTGCAGAAGATTTTCCTCTTTTCACAGCTAATGAATATAAGAAGATTTTTTGTAAACATAAAATTTGACACTTGGTGATTTTTTGAGGATTTTTATTAGTAATCTGTAAAAAACGTGTTTTTCCCGGCTTTCTGGAAAAAAATACCATTAACACGACTTTTACAACTAAGATCAAAGTTTATGTGTGGAAGAGGTCATTTGGGAGATACCGACATGCATTTTGATATGTACAGCGAAAGGAAATCAACAATTCCCAGATAATGCTCTTGCACTTGGTGCACTTATCTACCACGGGGACGAAGAACAGGCTGTCGGATTCTTCTTCCCTTTCCACGGATCCGATATCGCCCTTGTGAGATAACTGCCCATCTGAAACAATAGCAATCATGTGGTGTATCTCCACTACGCAGCACATCTTCGAGAAAACTGAAACACTATCTATCGGCAGACGTATTTTTAAAATCAATGTCATATATTATCATCACGCTGCAGCAGGATTTTATCGCGGAGGATAAATAGAGAATTTGAAATTTATTGCCTGTGCAAAAAAGTTACGTAATAATATAAAGTATGTCGAAAAATTGCACCTACCGTGGATTTTTTCTAATCCTGAAGTTGTCTGGAGGAAGAATATAGGAATCTGATGGAGGTGGTCGGAACTTCTTCCTATGGGCGACTTTTGGCAGCACACGTGGTCTCTGTGGATGTGGTCTCTTTTTTAAATGCTTTTTATAGAAAATAGGCTGTTTTGTTGAAGTTGTAGCTGGCACAGTGTTGAGCATGACCATGGCTGCCGGAGCATCGATCGCCATGTCATCCAGTTTCTTTATCTCATCGTCATAGTCCATAAAACTGTGCACAGGCTTTTTCTTCTTTTTCCCGGGTATTTTCTTGTCAGCTTTCCATAAACTGTACGCAGCCTCGGCCAGCTCTTCTATCAACTCGTGTGACATCGTTCCAGCGAAGACAGAATTCCTATTAACCATGGCCAACTGAAATATCAAGAGATCACAATGTGCCCCAGACATAAAAAGTGTCTATTGGTGTCTGTCCAGCTGATGATTACAAAACTGGCTTTTTATCCCGCTTCCCCCGGGATAAGCAATGGTCAACACACCATTTCTACCTACGACTTTGTTTTCTATCGAACATCGGGAGTGAGGTCGTTTTGCACAGTGTGGGGTCCTTTTAGAGGCCATGGACAGGTAAAATTATTCAACGTTCAGAGTTCGAATAACAACACGAAAATACAAAAAAAAATGATCAGGATCTCTAGACACGTAATAATCCCATGTAACGACTTACCTCTGGAATAAGTTGAGCACAAACCAGGGCTATAACCTGCAGAAGAATGACAGTAAGCATAATATGATACGGGTGTGTCCAATGTGAGGAAATACGACCTAGTCGGACAGTCAAAAACAACCGTTCACAGGAAAAGGGGCGGAGGCAAAGAAGAAAGAATTTATTGAAAGTGATATGGTGGACAGCCCGATGGATGACACATCAATTTCATTTCACTTGGTCGCATTCATTTGAGCAATTAGGGATTGCTTCTTTGTATAGTAATAATACCAGTACAGTATCTGAAAGTATTAATTATTGCGGTGAAAGGACGCTCGCGATCAAAGGGTCATTTTACATGCTTTTTAGCACTTCCCCCCGTTAATTTTATCGGTTTCATCTTGTCTGCTGGGTGTAATGAAGAATAATTGAAAGAAAATGCATTGTCCGGTTGAGGGACACCTAGTTTTTTGAGGAACAGAGACATACTTACATTGAAAATGGCGAAGCCGGCAGGGAACATGTAGCTTGATATCATGTCTATTTTTTCAGGGGGCCAGTGGTAGATGGCTCGTAGCCTAAAATGTTGGCTTATATGGTAATCGAATTCTTCTTCATTTTTTCAAAAATAGCCTTAAAAATAACCGTTTGCTGTTCTGCATACGTGAGATACGGATATTAACCTTGACGCGTGTTTTGATCACAAACATGTGCATACATTGACTGTCCCCATCCCCTACTTGAATCGTGCCAACCGGTCACTTTTTGTGTTCATTTTAAATGGCTACAGTTTACGTCACTAACCTCTGAAGGAATTGTCTGAATCTAAGCGGTTTTGTTGACCTTTCCAATGGGAGCATGAACCTTTTTTCATACTGGCAAAGCCCCGCAGGAGAGGATTCGAACGTCTCACTGGCCTAGAAAGAGGAATGTGTAAGAGCGATTTATAAAGGGGACGTCACTTTTTTTGTACTGGATGTCCTCCGCCTTTTGCCAGCTTCATCACTTCGAACTTTATAGCCAACAATTGCTAGTTCTAATAAACTTCCGAAGATGAAAGTCATAGAGGCCAGCATCCAGACATCTAAATAATAATAATAAATAGAAAATAAGTGACATGCCTATCGCTTTAATGTAGGAAACCCTTGGTAGATTCCTCATAATATTTCCGAACTGGAAAATCATAGCAAGAAGGGCATTCACACCTAACATTGTTCGAGCTGGTATCGCTTTAGGACCAAGGGAAAATGAAATCCAACTGGAACGAGTTCTTAAAAAACGGTTCGGTCAGCCTACCTGATAAATATTGTAAGATATGTAGGTAGATAAGCTTGCATAAAATACCAAATGTACCGCCTTTCGAAGGTGAGTCTGACGTGGAGTTCGTCCCACATTCCTGCAGGATATGGCTGAAATTTTGATGTGACCTGGATTTTAAGGAATGCGTACTTCTGTTATCCACGTTGGTTTAATTTTGATTAAATCAAAATCCGGAAGAACTATAGGAGCCATTGTAGTGACCGGCGATGGATCTTTATTTGACCACCTCATCTGCACCTCCTGCTGGTTGTAGTTAAAACTGGAAACATTTTGCAAATCATGTAACCAATGGTCAAAAGTCAACGCTACGCAGTTAACCCCCCTAATTCTAATATACTAGAATTCTTGCAATGGCCAAAACTACTTACCTTTCGTAGATTAAAGAACATTCTTGAATATCCAATGGAAAAAGCTCTAGCGACATTGCACACGGGCCTTTGACATTGACACGCTGAAAAGCAATATATCTGTCTAGCCACAATATATTCGACCAAAACTCACATAGTTCACCCAAACAGTTCCGTTTGGATATAGCATCAGGAAGACATTTCTAAAAAGTAATTAGGTTCTTTTTGATGTGAAGAGACACCTACTTGAATGGAGAATCATGTATTTCCGCTTGCTTTGAATTGACAAAACAAGAATTAGGTGTCCACAGTCTGTCTAATACTTGATGTGACAGCGAAAGATTCTCTTTACATGGATTCAATGTCTCGAAATTAAGCGCTGGATCTACCCACATTTCGTTTATGTAAATATCCATCTGAAAAGAATTATATTAGTTGACCAGACAGGCTTCCGGACCTCAAAATCGTTGGTGATTTCGTTAATGGAAGTGATCGCTTGGATCCAAAATTCAACGGTTACTCGAACTCCCTCATCTCCTGAAATGGATAAATTATAACCCATTAAGGATGGGAAAAGCATGATCTTCGTTTTCTTAAAGTCACATGGGAGGATACTCTACTAATGCATATTTCCCTAATATGGTAGACTATTTAGAGCTCGTGATTATCTGGAGGATACTGAATAATTAGAAAAGGTCTAGGTAAATAATAAGATTTATTTTCTTGAGTTTTTCACAAAAGTATAGACTTAAGTCCCGACTGGAAAACTTTATTATTCTAAAGATGAACATTGAAAGCATTAGCTGATATGTGTTTTACGCATGACAAACAATCATCTCCTCCATTTTAGGCCATTTTTCGCGGGTTGTTTGAAAACACTTGCTACCTAATCGGAGGGACTAAGAGATTAGAACTCTCCCGCGTTCCGAAGTAACTCACGTGGTATTCGAAATTTGTTATATCCTGTTCCATTGAGTAATTTATCAATAATTTGTGTATCTCGACTACAGTTACGTTTCCTTGGTGGAATATATTCTTCTTCATCGGCTGACACATTATAATCTTTATCAATAAATACGGAACACGCTCCTGATAAAATAAACAATATCCACCACATGAATGCCTAAAAATAGATGATTAAGGAGTAGGAGAAAAGAATGAAAGAGACTGCCGATGTCAGGTGTCGTTAGGAGCCAATGTGCAAAGGCGGATGTGGGGTCGACGATTTGAAGGAAATGCAATGATACGCGCGGACTCTCCCACCTATCTATGTTTATAAAAAACCGGGAATTTAAAAGAGGGTGGTATCAAAATATCAAAATACTATATCCTTGTGACGAATCAAAGTCATGATGTCAGCAGAATGCCTGAGGAAGGTGCGCAGCAGGATAAAGCGGATGTTCTGCATTAACTTTTTATAAGGAAGCCTACATTTAACAGGATAAATATGCTAATATTAGCCGTACGGAATCAATTATTTGCAAACGAGGAAGTTAAATATTCCTTTAAAAGAATTGTACACAGACTGGGAGGGTCTTTTTGGGTCGATCTAGGTGGTAATGTATTTATCGACACTAGTCTTCACAAGTAATTAGGATCAGTGGGCAAAGGGGCAGAGTAGTCCGTGACTTGCTGACTCACAGACTTGTCAAATAAGAGCTAAAGCTACAAGCAAAGACATGAACTTTTTTTCCTTCCCACGTCAGAAACACGCTTAAACCTAGACATGTCCTCAAAAGCGGATGCTCTCTGAACCTGCGCATTCCAGAGATTAATTCATTACTAAAACGGTAGCTATTTAAAGGAAGTACTAGTCAAGTAGTGGAAGAAGTTGTCGGCTTTTAAAAGACGAGGTATAAAGAGGCGGAGCTGCAATAAAAGCCAAGGATTTCCACGATAAAGGTTTAACTTCTGGCGGGCATGTTTACAAGTTCAAAGTTTTAACCAATTGGCCAAGTGCGATGAACCATAGGGGTCAGATGCGTCTAAAATTGGAATGGCTCTTAAAGTTTTAAAGGTATACGGAAATAGCTAGTAAAAAAATAAAAAGAGCCACGTACATTCTGATCTACGCTGCGCAACTTACTCTAAATGTATGCACTAACTGCTTACCAAATTAGCAGTCGAGATTATATTTGACAGCACTGACGCCATGATCAAATTGTGTACTGGGAAGTGATATTAAATGAATTATTGAAATATATATAGTTTAAAAGAGGCAGCAATGAGAATGGAAACTTTAAAGAGGCGGAGTCGCACCGTCTGAACCCATAGTGCACACTGGTTTCCGGAAGCACAGGAAGCATTTGAAAGTTCCTGGACCTTCTAAGGGGATAAACTTCATGGATATGTTTACCCACCTGTGGATAGGGTGAGAGGTTGAAGAACAAACCAAAGGTCCGGTCAATGGGGGAAAATTAGCATTGAGTTGTGGAATTTTAACCGATCATACTCATCTGCCATAAATATTTGGATTGAAGTCAGGAGATGGAGCTTCAGGTAATTTCCGGTGGCTTTGCCAAAACGGATGTGAAGCAAATCGAAGCAGGTAGGCTAAGAGAGAGGGAGAACCTTATCACATTGGAGTCATTTAAAGGCGAGGGAGTTATGGAATTGGAGGTGTCTGTTCCAGCGATATAATGAGATTAATGGCTGGACAGACTGCTCAACGAACAAAGTGGCGGCATAGAAAAGAGCACCTATGCCCACGTGTGCTATAAAGTTTTTGAAGCGCCAATCTCGGCAAGTTAGTGCTTTCAGCTGCTTGATGACAATCCGCCTCCCGAACGGCTACTGCCTTCTTACGTGTTTCCGGGACATACGAAGAAGGTCTTGACTTGATTCAGGTTGACAGGAGTGTCATGAGAAGAGCTTGAGCAGGGGTGGGTGATTGACGCGATTCATGGGCACAAACAAAGCAGGAGCTCTCCTCTTCAACTTCCCATAAAGAGTACTATCTCCGGCAATTATAGACCCAATGTCTTGGACATAAGTTTCCGGAAATTGCTGCAACAGTTCCGATTGTCAGGAAGAGAAAAAAGAGCTGGTGATTGCTCCTCTTTTGGACGGAGGCACATAACTCGTTAGGGGTAGGAAAGGTGGGGGAGTTGAAGGGCAATTAAAAGTGGAAGTTATGTTCTGTCCAGTCCAGGAAGTGGCTAAGATGAGGCGGCTTCGGAAAGAGATTAGTTGTATTTTAAGAGGCCACAACAGGCGTTCCAAGAGTTGTTGATCCGCCGGGGAGCATCATAAGTGGTAGTGGCGATCTTTTCTCTACGATTTTCATCGTGAGTAGTCTTTTACACGGATTTAACATGTTCTTTAAAAAATTTTAGTCTCCTGCCTTTTGACGTCTATTGCGCCAAATGCTCCTTAACCACCTAAATTCTTGCAGTTAGCACGTAGCAAATAGTAGAAGATTTATTAAGCCTGAGACCGGTTGAGTCGGGGGAGGAAAGAAATGAGAACATAGTAGTATGTGGCAATGGTTTTGCATGGTCATGCAGAAGTTTCCCTGTAATTGGGAATAATGGCTGGACGATATTGTTGTGTTGTTTGTGGACTGTTACGATAAGGATATCCTACTCCAGGGTACTTCTCTAGGAGAGGCTCTTGTCGGAATTGAAGATCAGCCCTGAAAGAAAATGATTTCCTCCATAAACGGAAGTTAATTTTCACGTGAAAGGAGAGTTAATAGGACAGCACGTGTTAGTAAGAAAAAAATTGAAGAAAAATGGAAGGAACGGAAAGTTTTTTGACTTTAAACATTACAAACAACATTTTCTGTTCCTTCCATAATTAATAAAGGAAAGTAGAAAATTACGCGTTGAGTGGGGTGGCGGAGGTGCGTTGCGCCTGCCAGCTGAACAGGTTTTCCTTGCTAAAACAGAGGAATAGCGGTAAAAAGCCAGGAGAGGATGCGCATATCCGGCAGGAAAGAGGTGCACTCTATTCTACTATGACTATTACAGTCTACTTTTAAAGGAAAAAATAGGGAAAGAGAAAAGAACAAAAGAAGCTGTGCCTCTCTAGCTACAGGACATGCACACCACCACGAATATCTTCCGCTAACAAATACCTTTGAGTATCTTCACGACCAGTAATGAATTTATAGGTGGTCAATAAACAGAGAATAAATCCAATTATCCAACAGACGGTTCCCATCAAATGCAGATAGAACGCATAACCGATGTGTTGCTAAAAAGGTTCAATCTCGTGGAATCTCTCGGCGCTAATTACTTCATATGTTCCAACCATTCCTTGCACAAATCGGTTGTCAACTCGGTTCGCAGCCAAAAAGAACACTCCATCGGCTACGAGTGACAGCAGCACTATAAGAAATAATTAGCTCGAGTGGGCGACAAAGAACTCACTGGCTAGGAAAAGAGATCCAGTGTAGGCGAAAGCTGTTGGCGGGAAACAGGGAGCGCAACAGCCGGTACAAATACTGACAAAAGCCAAGAATTGTGAAGTGATGATGAAGAATAAGATGGCCTTATGCCATGCTAAAATACTGTAGATTTTCATTAAATGAGATGGTACCCCAGAATCGATGATGTTCACTTTCTCCAGCAGCTCCATCTTCGTCAATATTATTCAAAGTGTTTTCAATGACCATTTCGGCAGAATTATCGAACTGCAAATAGGTTTTAAAGGAAGATATGAGTCATTTTTACCTTGTACATACAGTGAAGGGGCGTCTCATCATAAAAATCACCAACGGCAACGACATGTTTCTCAGCCCTGATGCAATCCCACCAGAGGCCATGTTGATGCTCTGCACGGAATTCTCTGATATCTACGACCTAAGAAATATTTTCCGTATAAAATTTATGTTGATATTTACCTGCCAAGCAGGGGAAAATGCTCCTCCAATTGTGAGACAAAGACCAGCTAATATGAAAACTATTGAGAGCGCCAATAGCCCTTTCTGGGCTATAGAACTGCTCATGCCCTTAAAAATCAAGGTTATAGGCAGAAGAAAAAAGCAAATAAATAAGGAAAAGAGGAGAAAAACAGCATAGACACGTGTGAGTAATTTTGACCAACATATGATGGAGAACCGGTTGATTGACAGTTCGGACATTATGACATGTCCAGGGAGACCCAGAGAGAAACAGGAAAAAAGAGGTTGATTTGAAATCTGGCGGGTTGTGGAGGAGATGTCCTCGGGGACGACAGATAATGGCCATTCTTTTGAAAGAGAGCGTACAGAAATAGTGAGACGCAGCGTGTACAGACCTTGAAACGGCTTCCACCCTTCTCACTAACCACGAGTGGCCGCCGGACGACCTGCAGGCAACCAATGCCAATCCAGGTCTGAGTCATGTAACAATAGCTTCGGGGATATTGATTCCCAATGGGGTGAAAGTGGCCGAAGGGTTAAGTGATCCAGCTTCCCTGATTGGATAGTTTATGCGAAAAGGTGATAGACCCCCTGGGTGGCGGAAGAAGCAGGTTCCTATTCAAACATTGCTTAAAGAGATCTTATAAAAAATAGAAAAAAGATGGCGCCTGTTTACTTTTTACCGTCACCGTCAGCCGATAATAGTTGCGTCGGGTGTGCGCGAGACAGTGTAGGGTAACAATAAAAAGTCTACGGTGAAAAAAAGCCAACAACTTAAAATGGTAATGCTCTATAAGAAAAACATGAAGAAAAACAAGAATATAGAATGAAGCTTGATGACAAACAGAGTGTAAGTGCCTTGGGAAAGAGGCAATTCAGGAAATAAACGATTTCTTTACTTGGAGCGAACGGATATCACAAGGGCTGGAACATCGATTTCGCATGAAAATGTAAACAAACAAGACTACGGTAGCCGACCTTCGAAAGCCACCAAAATTGCACCCTCAATCGAAAAAAAAGAGAAAAATATAAATACGTTTAACTGTGTTGTTATTTATATGTGAAAACAGTTTTTGACTTTGTGATACGAAAGGAGGTGAGTGATGCGGCGACCTGTTCCTCCCCAACTGGAATGCGACCTTTGTCGTTGATCGAAAGCGCCCTCCCCAAACCATCAAGCGTCTTCTTTTCTTCCCTTCACTCTTCTTGGCTGTGGGAAGAGGAGGACAGGTGGTTTAGCTGCATGGTTGATCCAGTCTATCTCGCGTAGGCGACATAAAAGTCAGCGAGAACGATCGATGCAATCAGATAAGGTTTCTGGACGGAAATCTGCCAGCTGACCCTGATCGGGGGTTGATTTGCATGAACGGTACCGAAACTTTCCCAAAGGTGCGTATAATACGACAACAGATGAAAGGCAGCGATAAGAAGACAAAAACAGAAAGAAGCAATCATGTGGAAGCGGTAGCTGGTAGCAGGTGGGGGATCAATGCTCTGTCTCGATCTGTCATAATGAGCAGAAACGCTTGTTGTGACCACTGGCGTTGCATAATGGAGTGACCGCAACAATACGCCCGTTTCCACGGTAACGCGGCAGCCGCCCTTCTACTTTCGCAATGATTTTTCAGGCTGTATTTAATTGTGTCAATGGAGCAGTTTTAAAGGGAGGGTAACTATAAGAACTGGCTACAGAATTAAATAAGTAAAGAGGTTTACAGTAAAAGGAGAGGGAAACACAAACTTGTTTATCAAAAAAACCTAACGTGAATTTGAAGGTCTGTTTATAAGAATGTGCGACGCCAGTCGAATCGCTTCAATGGACCCGGCGGATGTCCTGCTTCCTCGCAGCCGGCTGGTACGCGCTTTTATGCTAATTACAGGTGGAATTGGAAGAGATTAGCTTGGAGAATCGATAAGCTTAGCCAGGATATATTAAGTGAAAATATGTCTTTAATTTGGGGAGATGGCATAATGACAGCCGAGGGACTGTCAGGCGAGAGTGGCTCCTTTGAAGCGATCCTCGACCTTAATTGACAAGGGCAAGTCGAGGATGTTTGCTGGATTGAATAATAACTGTCTGTCGGGAGACCTGTTCCTGTAATTTTTGATGGTATTTCTTGGTCTATCCAAAGACAAAGTTAAAGGGCAATATAAAATATGAGACATGACTGGAATGTCCAAAATGACTACTGGATTGTTCAATACAGTAAGTGGCCGCCGTGGCTCTTATGAACTCCCAGTCAAACAGAGCCAGGACAATTCCCAACAAAGATACGACTATAAGAAGAATGTTTGTGAATCGTTGACAGAGTCATTGGGGCTGTTAAAGGGATGAGACCTTGAAATGCGCTGGCGCATATTCGAACTGACACAATTTTCAGCCTGCGGGTGGCCCATCCCAAAATGCAAAACAGTATGTCCGATCCGGAGAGGACAGAGAGACAAACGAGCCGATGTTGCCAGCTGAAGTACGATCATAAAGGCCGAACGAAATCTATCCGTCGTCATCTCTATGAGTCAACTTCCCAAAAGATGGGATTGACCCTAATCTCAATGCATGAGGTGGTTTTTAGCTGATCGGGGTGGGAAGAAATTCTAATAAAAAGAAGGTAACTAGGCTAGTCGCATTGTTTTAAAACCCTGGAACAAAATTGGGGGAAAGCTGAAATGGACACAATGACCTCTAGGCGATTAGGACCAAATCGCATGAGATTGTACGAATTTGAGGGCGGTATTTCATCAAACCAACCTTGAAATGCCGCTTAACTGCCAGTAATTTACCCAGAAGATTGCGAAACAACAGTTTATTCCGTCAAACGGACAACATAAGGTTAAAAATGGTAGAAATGCTTTTTTCTAGACCGATCTAAAGCGGCAGCCAATCGCTGGTCAAATTCTAGCAAAGTCATCCTTTGTGGCGGCCGCTTCTCATCGGATTGTCGTATCCTGCTGACAATATCTGCCACTGACACCCTGTCCACAGTGTCCTTTGATCCAGTTTTGAAAACATTGTACTGGTATCGGTTAACCACG
Source organism: Oscheius sp. DF5033 (assembly GCA_964036215.1). Taxonomy (NCBI): domain Eukaryota; kingdom Metazoa; phylum Nematoda; class Chromadorea; order Rhabditida; family Rhabditidae; genus Oscheius; species Oscheius sp. DF5033. The sequence goes on from OZ038413.1 coordinate 7,658,200, forward strand.
GTCAGGCAAAAAGCAGGCGAGCCATCAGGATTACTGTGATCAGGGATGGTCCAATGCACATCTGAGTACAGGGATTAACTTTATACGTAAGATCTTACCGCGAGAAACGAGGCCAGCGTTTTTTACCAATAAGACGCCCCAAGTCCCTCCATAAATATCCTCAACTATCCGCCTCACCATCTGCATCTGGGTTACTGGGTCCTTTGTCTGTTGGGTGGCGCGAACTATTATTCCTCGAATTGCCGTCATAGGACAATTTTGAACAGCTGGAAGGGTTTACTTTGAACTTTTTCTGGAGACTAGGAAGATTAAGAGACAATGGAAGACAAGTCATAAAACTGACCTGCGTGGGCAGTAACAACTAACAAGAGCACGAGTGCTGCTGCCATTGAGGTGAGGAAGTGAAACTGAACTAGTCTCGCCGACCCGGGGCGTCCTCTTAACCAGCTCTATCTACGGGGGGAAGAAAGCTAATTGTTGTCTCGGGTCAAAGAATACGAAAACAGACAGGTGGCAGAGATTTTTTTATTGTGAATTATCTTGCAACATTAGCCGTTCAAACTCGCCAGCATTGTCTTAATCATTGGGGTGTAGATCTCTCCAGCTGCTCTATTGCCCCAAATAAAATCAAGATGGTTGAAATCGTCCAGCTTATACACTGCTTTCAAGTAATTTTTAGGCAATGTTGGTAGCAAATATGTAGTCACATCATACTCATCTGCTAACCAGTCAGCAGGCGACCAGTAGAGATACATATCTGTCTTGATCTTGGTGATGTCATAAATTGGGGGCTCTTTCTAAAACTCTTCTTTAAATGGCCTAGCATTCCCTTACGTGTCCTGGTCCATAGTGAAGTTCATTCTCTGCAGCTAGTCCATAGTTATACATTTGCTGCTTTCCTGATCTAATCATCTGCGCCCAGTGGATAATATTTTGTGTAGAAGTTCCAGCCGGCTCGTCGACTAAGAATACAGGAACACGAGTGACATTCATCTGATGACTGTTAGGACCACAAATGGCGAAGAGGACATCTTCGCAAGCGTAGTCAATAATTTCCTAAAGCGAATATTTGATAATATTTCTTTGGAAGCTCCTACATCATAGCAGTACTTCTCCTCAAAAATGTGGAGTAGCCCACTCTCGGGTAAGAATTGATTTCTTCCGAAGAGATCTAGCATGACTTCTGTTTCAAAGTAAAGGTGGTCCGCAATATATCGCAGGAAACCAGTGACATTCTTGACAGTTCCAACAGGAGCCAAAGCATGGAATTGCTTGATCTTGGATGCAAATTTAGCATCGTTAGCCAATTTTGAGAAAAGAATCAGAGTTCCTTGAGAATGGCCAACATAATAGACAGATTTTTGACTGGTCTGCTTTAAAACATAGTCAATGGAGGCATCCAAATCGTACTTGACCATCTGATCCCAACTGAAAATTCATGGTAAAGTAGGTGTCACCCGTCTCACCTGAATTTCCAGTAGTCGTGGGATTTAGTGTCAATTGTGGGCGAGCCGATCCCATAAAGGTTGCCTCTGCTGTTTCCAAGCCACACATCAAATCCAGCATCGGCCAGCATGTATCCTGAAATTTCTCCGATTTGTGCAAAATTGCAGCTTCAAAGCTACCTAAGGAAAATTCAGGCAGGTTGGTGACCCAAGAGGAGCTGGAACATTCCAATCCATGTTGCAAGAAGGCTACGGGTCTTCCAGTGCTTGGTTGTTGATCTGAAAAGTTAAGAATCGAATCGACAATAGGGCATAGTTTGCGTTATCTCTACTGATATGACATAATCCGGGAAGGGTAACTTCTACCGACATTTTCTAGAAGGAAAACTAACTTTTGCCATAGGGAATCCTGTGCATCTGGAGGATATAGTTGTCCTTTGTGGTGACTTCATGGATCTCTGAGGGATATCCCCATCTTTGGATGATCTCGGGCTAAAAATTACTTTTTAAGAAGAAATATATAACTCGGTGAATAGTATAGATACCCTTGTTTTATTCAAAAGGGGTTTTTGCCAAGGGTTTCCTCTTGGAATAACAACATCGTATGTAAATACAGACAGCTGGGGATAGACTTACCACAGTCATGTTGACCTCCGGATCAGGATCCTGTCTACGGATCTTGGGCAAGGCCACAGCCAGGCCAAAGCAGAGGAAGAACGTCACCAAGGAGCGCATTGTGCGACTGCCTTACCCTCGTTATCTAACCCCTTTTGTACCTCGACTTACTTCTGCCACCTGGTGATAAGGATTGGAAAACCACCTGTCACCGATTGGGGGGAGAAAGTGTATATGTCTCGAAATTTTGCACGGCTGCAATTGTTTTTCATCGATGCGTGTGGAAGCCGTTTCCATTTCAAGAGAGCTGGTGGTGTCTCGACCTTTCTCAATTTCCGTTCAGTCAGCCAGTGGTGGCCATTGCCTAATTGGGACAACAACCCTCTTTCTGGACTTGAGAGTCAAAGCTTCGGGTTCAATTGGGTCGACAATAATAATATTTCCGTAGTCTGGGTTATTTTTTTCCTTCTCTCTATTCTTAATTAATCCGCTTAAGAAGACTTAGTCACACGGCTTCCTTCTTTCATCTCGCGCGGCTTAACATTTTCTCTTTTTACCATATATAATCGTGTCTTGCGCCTCTTTGCATCAATCTACTACGTAGGTCTCAAATTGAATAGCAGCTCTCCATTTTTGAATAGGGTTATTGTTCATATTACGTAAACATTTTAAATCTTTGATGTTGCGTCAAATTATACTCCATAAAAAGGGGGCAGATTTATTGGGGCTCTAGGTATTTCAACAGAGGAGAACACCCCCAGCGGATGTCTCAATACTTCCTCTGACCCGAAAGCATCATCTATTATTCGTTGGACTCCCCTCTCACACAATAATTAGGAGAATAACTGCTTCTTTTTATGCTTGGTTCTTGTCTCATTTTCTTTTTGCGTCAGAATTGCTCGTCTGCCAGTCAGTCTATCCTGCTTTTTAATTACTGGAAGGCTTAAAACAATGGAAGAAGGCAAAAGAACACACGTGACTGCGAGTCCGTTGAAGTCCAAGGGATGTTTTAGCCATTCATAGATGGCCTGCCAATCATGGCTTTGGCTATTATTCTTCTCCGAAATGTCGCCAATTCTTATTTCTAAGAATTTCTGCTCGGCTGGGAAATGACTTTCTCATGCTTGCGACCTTTCCCTTCCTTAATTCAATTTTTACAGCTGTTTCGATTCATTTTCCTTTTTCCCTTGGGACTATTTGAGCATACGTTCTTATTAAAAACTGATCTCTGGCTGGAATTCATTTGTCTTTAATTTTTCGGGCATTAACATATTGCTGACTGAGTTTTCGAACATCTAGGGTGTATCCAGCTGTTAGAAACCCCATTCTCACCAACCTGCCTAATCTTAGAAATGGAAAAATAATATCAAAACATGGAGTAACTGAATACGGCCGCTCTTACCTTCATTGAAGAATATTTTTATCTCTAATTAGTAGGAGTTGTGTTCTTCTGCTCCTGCCTAAGGCAAAAACAACAATATTTCATTTTATGAGCTTAGAATCGGATTTCCGGTGAAGTGAGGGACACACGTGAAATGTCATTCTGAAACCCATATGACCCCCTTCCCGAGTATAAACACTCCTTCTCTAGTTGCCAGTTCATTTTTATTTTAGGTCTTGAACTTTGCTCCTTTTTAGCAAAGACTTGTTAACTGCGATAATTGCTGTTGCTAAATCCTTTGTTGCATTTTGAATTGGTTATTGTTTCAGAGGCGCTTTGGAAAATAGTCCACCAGCTGGTTTGAAGCAGAGTGCGCCTTCTTTTTTTTCTCTTTCTGGTAAGAATAAGTCCATAACATTTATTTATGTTTATCACAGGAGGGAAAAATAATTAGAGATGTCTATGCCGGTTATGGCTGCCCAACAGCATGGACGATTGCTGCTCAGTGTTGTTCGGACACTTACACAACAAGTTTGTATTTTTTTCTCTTTAAATAGGTCTCGTGGTTAACACCAGGTATCAGATTACCGTAGGAAATCTAGTCAGAAACGTCGCATTCCCACAGTTCTCTTTTCTCCTTTAAAAGAATTGGTCTAAACATCATGGAGCACTATGCTTTGGTGTCATCCGGCGGCTACTCTTCCTAATCTCCGGGGACCACTTTTCACTTCCGAAAAATCTGGGAGACTAGAGTATTTGTCCCCAGTTATTCTTGGTGTTTCACGCCTAGCGTTGTCAAAGACTAAGACCAGCCAGAAAAAAAGTGTAGGCAAAATAGCCTATTTGTTTGGTTGCATTTCAAAGGAGAAATGCCAATCACGGCAGTGGCTAGCTTCGTTTCTTCACGCCGAGTTCCATTTATTCGGTCGGTGCGGGGACAAAGAGCGAAAGAGAATGGGAGGGTGGAGACTCCAAGGGCGTTTTGAGCAAGATTAGCAGAAAACGACGTCTGCACTCTCCGGAGACTTTCCGATGCCTTCTCGGTCTCGGCGGAGTTCGCCCTAATGCTGCGAGTGTCTTCCGGGGCGGCGACCCGAATTCACGCCGGCCTCCTATCCTATTACCGCTCAACCAAATTGTTTCTGGCATGGAAGTTTTACGCCGTCTACTACCACGCCGCCATCGGGATCAGTACCAATTTGAATTGTTGAAATCATGTTCGGCCCACGAGTTGTTGCCTCGTAACCGGCAGGGACACTCTCTACCAAGATATTTCTCTCATCATGAACGACTAGCCTCTACTGAAAGCGTCCCCAAACCAATAACACCAAAGGTAGGCCAAACAAGGACGTAGTATGTGAGAGTAGCTTCCGTATTTCTCCGCTTGATTGAATCTATCCGTTGTCAATCACTTCCTATGCGTATTAATGTCAGCTTCCGTTAGATGTCATCTTCGTCTTCTATTTTTCGCTCGTTGTAATTCATTTTAAAAAAAATTCTTATCTGGCTTCGGGAAATGGGAGGGGGTTCCATTTGCTGACAGCTGTTTCCAACTGTACAGCAGTAGTTAAACGTCATGTGAGTATATTGCTATTTTTGTCAATTCATTTGGGGTCGTTAGCCAAAGCAATTCACCGTGGTTAAATTATCGGATTAATATCATTCCGGTAATTTGTCTAGGTTTGATTAAAGCATGTAATACGAGAATTTGGTGGAGGATCGCCGGATCTCAAAGGGAATCTTTGCGGTCAAAAACTAAGCGGCTTAGGTAGGATGGTATAGCGTGTTAAACTCAAGATTTCCCACATCGAACATTTGATCTGCACTCGTTTCTTGCTTTCCGCTAGAGCCTTTTTAAAAAGCCTCTCATTAACAACACACCAAAGTATCCCCGAAGAATCATTACTTCCTACATAATCATGCCCTGTGTTTATTTTATGACAACCCTTACCACGAGCAGAAACTACAGTCGCCATCTATTATTTGCCGAGGAGACGGTCGTCGCAAAAACTTCCGTTATTCCTGCAATGGCTTGCCTTGATTGCTTGCGAACGTCTTCTTCTCCTCCTTCAGTTGCTAAAAGCTCACGAGATCATAGTCTCCCACCCCCACCGAGGCGTTTTTCACCATCATTTTCCCATTCTTCTCTAGTCATGGTGGACTCTGTTCAAAAGTACAAGGTAGAGTTCAAAGATTTTTTCTCAAGTTACTCCCGTCAGGCGGTTCAAATTGTTGTCAACTTTTTTACTTGTCCGTTTTCTATCCTCGTAATCCCGAAATTTGATCAGACCCTCGGTTGTGTCTAACCTCTTCTAAGCAGCGCCTTGTGTTATTGTCACATGGGCGTGGGTAGAAATCCTGGCAACATTAGCCATCTTCTCTATCTAAAGAGAGGGTACAACGTGTAACTAATAGGCCGATTAGTCTCATTCGCCTACTTTTAGTTTTTTTTTAGTCTGATTGTTTTCCAATGGAATATTATCCTCGTCATTTCTTTAAAGTAATTGTTTGAATTAAGAAGTAGATTGGGTTCGGCTGCTACTAGATGACGTTTGGATACTTTTCAGCTCAATGTTCAGCACCGCCGTCCAGCATTCATAAAGCCGTTATATCGGCTTGTTCTGCATGCACAATTAAGATGGGTACATGCTGTCTTCCTCCTTTTTCAATTCCTGTCATCTTCATATTTGTCATCATCTGAGATCTCTTTCCCTGACACTCGTATTTTTGATCTCGGTTTTTAAATCAGAACACACACCAAAAGACAAAAGCAAGTCATCAGGTTTCGCCTCGCAACTCACAGTTGGTTGCCGGGCTACACCCTCACATGATTTATGATTTTTCAAAGGAATAGCATAGTAATGAGTTTCCAAGATTTTTGACACTATTTCTCTCCTCCCCCTTCTTCGCATTAGTTGGTTGCTACATTTAGCTACTGCTAACCGATTCGATCCAGCTTATTTATTGCTGTGCGGTCAACCTGAGCATAATATTCATACGATCCCCTCCTGCACTTCCCGTCCAGGTTCCGGTCAGCAGTCGTTTGCTTAAGCTCCGCCCTCTCTTCGCGACTAAAGCAACGCCGACAACTGAGAGAGATGGTCGACCTCGACGAATACATGGTAATTTACCCTCTGCTCTCTAAAGTAGCTTATTTATCGTCGAGATAACTGCTTGCACTGTACTGTTTTTCGAACTTTCGCATTCCCTAGACACAATTGGAATTGTTTATCTGGAGTTGTCCTGAGAATTTTCCATGAATTGTGCAGGGATCATTACAGTAATCAACAATTTTTCAATGACGTATGTCATTTGACACTTTTTCCGAATTAAAAGGAAAGAATGAGGGAGGGTATGACTCAGATGCTACGTAAATCAAAATTGGGCAAACAAAACATCAGCAGCGTGTGGGAGGAATCTGATGATGTTCTCATATTTAGAGAAGTGAAGAGGCGATAGACTACGTGGGAGAGGGACCAGCTCATCCTGATCGCAGTACCTTTTTGGGATTCATCGCTAGTCCCGAGGATTCAGCTTGTCAAGGAACGAGTGTGTAAGTAAATAACTTTTATTTGATGGGAATTTCTACTTATTTTCGGGAGGGCAGTTTTTAAAGAAGTTCTCACAAAGTTTGGTATTGCGTGAAGCACGCAACTAGATTCTTCTTTAAATACTTCCGTAAAGGAAAGTTTAAATTCACAGATGTCAACAATGTCTAGGCTTTTGGAATACGAAATTATCTTGAGCACTTTATCTTTAAAGGAAATGAGGAAGACAGTTCCTTTTTTTCAGGTTTGAAAGAGAAGACGCTGCCTATGAAAAGGCAATCACAGAATGTCATCGAATCCGCGAGAGTTCACACTTCTCAGAGGGTGTTCTCCTAAAATGCGTCGAAAATAAACGTAAGTCAATTAAAGAACAGCCGAACGAACGAATGAATTTAAAGCTTTGTTTCCGTTTCTTCATCTATGCCAATTTGTTGATGGAGACGCCTACCAACGACGAACTGAAATGGATGACATGATCATGGATTGCGGTGCCAGTAAGGGATCTCTTTATGGTTTGCGATCTTACGCTCTCTTTAGAAGATTCTATTTAAGGAGGATACGAGGAAGTCTACTCCATTCAAAAAACCTCAGCTGCAGCTGAAAGCCGCCTCCCTACTCATCGCCATGCTGGATTCATTACCGTTGGATTCAAGCTGCTGGAGGATTCCACGAAGCAGGCTCATTTAGAAAAAACCTGGCTTAACTGGACGGGTGCACGTGAAATATATAAATATGCCCCGCGAACCTGGAACCTCCGACGGATATCCTTGTTGCGGTACTTTGGCAGGTAACGGCGTGGGAAGTATTTCCGGTTGAATGAGGAACATTTTTACAGACATCCTAGTGCTGCTCGCCCGTTTGCTTACCTATTGTTATGTGAATTTGGTTCAATTTTACATCCGGTAAACACCGTTCAAGCTCTGGACATGTGTGAACGATTACGAGTACGGAATTGTGGGCATGTTGCCCTGTTCCAGGTGGCTATATCAAAGATCTTTTGAAAAACAATGTAATTTCTTTAGGTCCACACAGTTTATACTCCATTGGTGAGACCTAGCAGTCGCGCCCGTCCACAGGAGCAAGGAACCCCAAAGAGGAATCCCATGATGCGAGGCTTCTCCCAAGACGTAGATTGTCATACGGAACCGCGTAGAGGACGCCTACGCGCAAGGCAAAAGAGCCTTCAGGTAATAGGATAAAAACAATCCACCTCTCAATGAACAACATCTTGTAGTACACCGACGAGCAATATCATCAAATGCATCGCAATTCTCCTGTCTAAGAACATTTTTTTTCTGTCTTTCATATCAAGAAATATGAAATAATCCTGACTGTGAATAAGAATCATGAGTATCTATATGACATGTGTATATGTTTGAGTGGTCCCCAAGAAGGGCAATAAATATTTCAGCATAAATTTCTGTTTACTGGGAAAATGAAGACACCCACAAAATCACTTCCTTTCATAAACTACAAGCTGTTTTTCAGCTGATTTCTATGGAGTTGGGAAGCCTCCCCCACAAAAAACACTAATCGTCCTTATAAAAAATTTATACTCCCGTGAATGAGGGCGGTGACTGAAGCTCCGTGAACTTGTGACCCATTCGAAATTCTTCCCAGGACAAGAAATGCCCATTTCATTTAATTGGGTCCCTACTAATCACCAAACCTTCTTTCCCAGTCCCAAATGAGATGTGTATGAAAGGGTAGATGAAATTGTCCTAGCCAGTATTAGCAATTCTTTTTTAACACGTGGCGGCTGACACTAAATAACAACAACATGGTAATGAATGGATGGAAGGAATAATGGACTTGTCCCTGGAAAGCCAAAAAAGCTATAAAAGAGACTGAAAACAGGAGATTTCATCTAGGGACCGAGCTGTCCAAATAAACTAAACCGCTGTATAGTCGTTAAAAGAATTTATAAAATTACACCCGTGATAATTGACGAAACTTCTTCTATACAACAACACTACCCATAGACATTGTATCAAGACGTTTCATATTGCCTATAGAGGCTTTCCACTCTTGGACGGTCTTCTTTAACATCTCGACAAATTGTGGATTTAGTAGTCCGTAGAGAATTGGATTAGCTACATTGTTGAGCATAAAAATACTGGAAAAAGAAGCCATTTAAAAGGGAAAGAGGATATAAACAAACCTATGTGTTATGAGGCTAACCAGGTAGGAATAATTGACTCCGTTTTGCATGAATATTTGACCATCTGTAAATTCGAGAGCTACGGAGGCGACGTTGTGTGGTAGAGCGCTGGACATAAAAACAACTATGAAGGCTACCAGAACACAAACATTTCTTCTAGTTTGGGAGACTAGTTCAACTTTCTTATGAGTCTGAAAAGTTTCTTTAAAGATACGGTGCGCCTCTTACCCTAGTTTCCTGAACTGCTGGCTTGTCTCGTTCCACTTTAACAATAGCTGTCATAAGTGGCATAGAAGCTGCTAAAACGATGGACCGCTCATTTAGCTTTCTGAAAATGCATAGGTTGCCAATGCATGAGGAACTCTTTTTTTACTTTAATTTATTCCGAGTCCTCTGTTGGAGGGTACTGAAAACGCTACAATAGCACAGGAACATGACTGATCCAGGGATTACAAATTGACATACCATGACGAATATTGTATAGTATCTAGAACTTCCATGTGAAAGAGTTACGAGAGAATTTCTACCTTCGTACATTGTCATCTGGCCATTCTTCTGTACAAAATTTCCCACAAAGACCTTCTATGTCAACAATTTTCATGTACCACGAATACGGTAATGTTATTAGGGCAGAAGTTCCCCAGAGTATAGCCATTATCCATCGAGCATTCTAAAATTATATCTTGTTATTTTTTCTGATTATAACCCACTTTACGAGATATCCGTCTTAAATGAGGTTTAACTATTAGACAATATCTGTCAATGGCAATTACCGCCAATGAAAATGTAGCGACAAATATACTTGTTCCCTGAAAAACTATGCGGTTTTAATTGGTGGATATATTTACCTGCAACCACGGCACGCTATGGCAAAGAAGATCACCAAAATACCAATTTTTAAAAATACTTGTAGCGGGAGTTATAGGCAGTGAGAATACACAGACAACCAAGTCCGAAAGAGCCAAATTCATCATGAACATGTTTTGAACTGATTGAAGCTGTCGATTACGGAGTGTTAGATAAAGAACTGCCAAATTTCCGCCAACACCCAAAACAAATTCAAATCCGTAGATCAAAGCGAATATAGAGATTACAGTAGGACGAAGTGATGGGTCATCGACATGTTCGATGTAGACCTGACACATCGGGATATCGTTGTGGAAGCAATTTTCGATCTGGAAGATGTTTGTCTATTCTGTTTTTTAAAGAATAAAAGAAGAATTAAAAGAACGCGCGATCTATCCGGAAAGCGTACTTGGTTCTACAAGTGCAGCACACGTAAATCTGTGTGATCTTATATCTCCTGGAAAAATAAACATCTCTGTTTATAAAATACACAAGTAGATTAGCGATCAAGAAACGAAATTGTCTTAGAAATGGCAGAGAATGCTGGAGTGTGAAAGTCATGAGATGTTTTTATCAAGGCAAAAGATTTTTCTAATCTATGTTTGGGATCTAATAAAGTGTGAGCAGAAGCCCTAAAATTGGGGTTAAAAAAGACTTTCCGTCAGAGTAAAGCTGTGACCAAAAGGCTACCTTTTTATGCAGCTTTAATAGCGTCTATTGAATTTAAAAAATTAACAGTATTACGTGGGTTGGATATTCCTGGTCAGTGCTGCAAGCGGGCGAACGCTCTTTGGGGAGTTTTAAAACATGTCAGATGTTCTTAAAATATAACAGAAAAAGATGACTAGATTGACAAGTCTGGCCTTCCTCTTCAAAAAGTGGTAGACAGAGGAATTGTTTCTGTTTTGACACTTCTTTGACTACTCAGTTATTAGCGGAGTTAGGTCAAGGAAACAATCATGCTTTTCTTTTTCATAGAAGCCCTCGATGGAACACCTTCAATAGTAAAAAAACGGGTAGCGAGGCACACACGCGTAACTACAAATTGTAACATTTTAAGACCCCACAAATAGGGAAGAAGATGCCCAATTAAAATGGAGGAACTGCGTAGGATCAGCCACCCCATCGGTCTTCGTGGAAGACAATTTGGCCTGTTGTGGGAAGGAGGGAGGAATTAGTGTGCCAGGAGTCACCTCTCAATTACGGTACTTTAAACAAATTTTGCTTTAAAAGGTCCGAGAAATATTATTATCATGATAATCCCTAAACAAAGGCTAAACACTCGACTATATTCATTTTCCAAAAAAAGAGAAAAAGAAAGGCAATGAGCAGAAGTAAAAGGATAGCTGAAAGACGTCGGCATTTGAGGGGCCATTTGAAATCTAAACTGAAGACCGGGGGTTCCTCTCCAAAAAGTAAATAAACAAGTGTGTGAAATTTTAAGAATAGAAGATAAGAAGGGGATATAACGCCTTCTGGCTAAAATCAGGAATATAAACTGAAATTCGTCATGGATAAAGAGACAAAAGATACGTTGACTGTAGATCTTTGTGGCTGGCACCAGACCCTTGGATTACGGCGAATTTAAACCAAAATGGCACGTTATCCTTTAATTGGATACAAATTTGTAAGCATGCAAAGAGAGGATAAAAAAGACGCACCTCCCTGGAGAATGTTTACAGTAATCAGGACAAGTTCAAAGAGTGGAAGAAGCCGTAAAAACTAACTGCCAACAGGGGGAGTTATGAGCAAGAACCAAAAATCACATCATCTAATTGGTCCTCCCTTAGTGATCATCAAGATGATGTTTCAAGAAGAGAAATTCACTGGTCCGGCAATTAATTTGGCTGTCTCAGATACCTTTGAATAGACACGTTTGGGTTTGGATTAAGATTGTGACGCGCCATTTGAATAGACGGGGAGAGACCAGCCTTTTTGACCCTTTTAATGACAACCAGGAAGACTTCGTTTGTTCCTTTTGTGTAGGATAAAAAGAGCCCAGAAATTCGAGGAATTGCTTGAGGACTTTGTGGCCTCGGTTAATATTTCCACGGGTGGTATATCATGTCAGTTGACAGGTTTCATTATTAGGGTTGTAGCCTAAGATGGAGAGACTAGACTGGAAGAAAAGATCAGAATACTGGAAGGTCGCACAGGTGGCTGGCACCGCTTCCAAGAAATATTAACTTAGTGTAAAGAAAACTCGGGTACAGAAGGTGGATTCTATTAATGTGTTTTCTCTATGAGCATCTTTACATAAGTCTTCTGATTCTTTTAAAATCTGCGCAAAGCGGGGGTTGTTAAAAAGCGGAAAATGAACATCTATCAAAGGAATGGTTATCACTTCAAACGGAAAAATTGCAGACAATGTTACCTTCCACAAAAGTGTAAATGACAGGAAAAAAAGCTATTTACTATCGAACAAGTGGCAATTAAATTGTTTTCTCGGTAGGTCCTTTTTCCTTTTTTATTCGATTAGACGAACATGTGGCCGTAGTGATACGATACGTAAAAGATTTCATTAATGGAGGTCATTCAGGGAGCGGGAAGGAACCAGACATCGTTTAAAAGAATGAAACATTTTTGACAGGGCTGAATGTACGGTGGATCATCTGTCTGGACTAAACGCTAAGCTTGGGCGTGTACGAGCTGGATAAAACTTTTAAGAAAAAAATGAAGATTGCGAGGGATCCTCATTATTTTCAACCACATATACTGAGAATAGCCATGATGACCAAAAGATTGCAGAGCATCAAAGGAAATTCTATTTTTCACGCAAGATAGCTCTTGAGCAAATTTAGAACATCACCCCTCTCTGCCAAATAAGAGGTGTTTTCCCTCGCCTAAGTTGGATGTACCAGTTTGCTCCCCGCTCTCTTCAGAAATGATGATGAGGGGGCTCTATAACAAAGGATGTTTTGCTACAAACGTCGACATTTCCTTTTTAAAAAATGATACCGGAACTATGTTTGCAGGGTCAGTTGTTGGCAATTAATTTAATAGCCAAATGAGGAAGAGAATAGACGCCCTGAATAAAAAAAAGAGGAGACAGTCAACAATAACTCCTTTCGGGGTTCTAAGAAGTGGAACTGGCTTAACCTCTAATAAAAAGTATGTAATCCGTCTATGCCATCTTTAAAGAGGATGAAAAGATTGAAAGTTAAAAGACATGTGATAAGTTTTTTGACCAAAACAAGCTGATCGTACTTGATTTAAAATGAGATGGAAATTGGAAAAATAGAGAAAAATAAGCGCCCCGATTTCTCCTTCAAATAAGCGGAAATAAAACCTCTATAGAAGTTTCGGGACTTAACGCAGTGTGTGGAAACATTTATACTAGGGGCATAATAATTTAGACCGGAAGGGTCTACCTTATGATTATTTTGAAACCGGAAGCAACTCCCCTAGGAACATAGAGGATGTCTCGCCCCGTCTTAGACGATCAGCGAACATCTTTAATGCACTGTTATGTGTTCTGACTAACCCCCTAAGGGTAACCAGAGTTCAAAATGGCTGCCACAATTTTAAGAAAAACAAAAAGTACCTAACTTTAGGTAAATATTTGGAAGGGAAAAAGATTCTAAGAACTTCTGCAGAACTTACTTGTTCCCATTTAATTTTGTTAAATGAAAAACCGGCGAAAAAATTGAAATAACAATTGAAGCGTAGGTGTGAGCTGTTATTTTTATCCATACCCCGCCCGGGAAGTCGGAAATTTCGTAGTGTTTATTTATCTCAATTAATGATGTTTCTTCTGCATTTATTAATCTTTATAAATTGGGGAAGAATATTACCGGGGAAAACAGGAAGGTCATAGGAAGATAGGGCAAAAATCTCAAGAAAATAGTTTGCCGCAACAATGCTCAATTGACTCGATGGCTTCCTTTTCTTGTGACATCATTGTCTACGAATGAAGTTTTAGCAATAAAGGATAATTTAATAGGAGTGGGAAGATGAAATTCATGAAGTCTTTCCCTCTCTCTGTGTCACTTGTCTTGCAATAGCCCACGCCATATATGGGTCTTGTTTGGTCAACCAATATGTATGCAAAAGCAGTTCTCAATTTGAACTTCTCTTATAAGCAACTTGGAACATAACAACCACACAGCTAAACAGGAATTTATAGCTCGAACAAAATACCAAACCTCTCGGCAAAGTGGGCGAAAACTTGTGGTAAAATAGCACAAGACAGTTTCCACAGTGGACTGTCATAGAGAAAACGTAGATTTGTTGAGTAAACAAGATTGGCAAGTAACCAGAAAAATATCTGGACTGGAGCTTGGGCAAAGTGCAGCCGTTGACGTCTACTGTTAGCTATCTTTCTCTTTTTTAATCGCCAGAGTATTTGAATATAGGCGATGAGGGATATTGCAAAGGTGATGCCGAGGAATGGAGTAACGTGTAGAAAAGATTTTTCAGCGATAACTTTTACGCATTCTGGGCTACTGTAGACCATATCATAAGTCTGGAGGTCGAATTCTGTTGGACAATCTGGGAATTTTTTGATTTCATGCGATTCCAGCTTACCATTGTACAAATACAGAGAAACAGAAACTATTCCTGAAATAGTTAGCATTATCTGAATTGAATATATACTGGATTTTATCAAACATACTACAGTATTCCTCATGGAAAATATTGTACTATATCTCATAGGCAAATTTATAGCAGCGAAACGATTAATCGCCAGCAGAAATTCCGTCGGAAGCAGAAGAAACCAGAAGATAAAATTGGAATAATCCACTTTAGGTGATCTCCAAGAAATATTAAAATTATTCCTAAACTTGCATGCGATATTATTAAAGGAAACAATATTACAAAAGTATCCTGATTGTGAAATAGATCCCATAAATTATAGAATTCCCTACATGAGCAAACGTCCTGACAAATACAATTGTGGTAAAGGAAGTTCTTCTTCCGGAGACGGTAACATACTGGAAAATAATATAAGAGCAAGCAGCCAAGGCGAAGAAACCAGGCTGAAACCGGTTACTGTAATTGTAAATTAACTTACAACAAACAGGAGCAGCGCTGCTATTAAGCTGTTCTCGTTGGAATTCATAGTGCAATGAAGAAAATGAGACCAATTTTTATTCAGGAAGCACGCAAGCGGATCTAATAGTTTATTAAATTGAATGTGTCGTAATTATATGTAGAAATATTGAACACACTTCCGTCAGCTTGACGACTGTTCAGTGGTGTGCTTCTTATAAGCAAAGTAGAAGGAGACGATGATTGAACTAGAAACTTGTTATCACTAACAACTGATGCGGCATAAAGGGCATCCAAAGGTTTACTATCATCGGAAAATGAATATTCAAGAAACATATGATAAAGAACGTTTTTAGAAAATGTTTTCGATGTACAGATTTTACGCAAGATTTGATAAATTAAAAAAAGGAAAGGAACTATGTCCCAGAACCAAGTAAGTTCAACGGCACGTAGCTTCTGCCCTACTTGTGCCCTCAAACCCTTTGTACCATAATTCATAGAAAGGTCAGCCCTCTTTTCGAACCAACACGTGCCGAATAAGATTACTCCCAGCCTATTCCTCGAACTAAAGTTGCCCTTATGCTCCATTTCTTGAGATTCGAGGTAAAGCGCATAGCTTCCTTTTAATTGTACCTAACTAGACTTACCTTTCAATAGCATGAGCCAATAGTTGTGCGAAGGGTAAAGATAGTAAAAGAAATAGACGACTATTCGAAAGTTGCCTAAAGTCGGAGACCCAAAACATGGTGGCCAACACCCACACCAAGATTTGTGATGGAGCTTGAGCAAAGAGGAGCCATCTTCGTCTGTTGCTGAGGAGCCCTTGCTTTCTGGTCCGGTACATAACTTGGAAGAAGGCGATGATGGCCATCAGGAAGGCAATTCCCATAGCGGGAAATACGAATATATTTGAGGTAAAGGTATCTCGATCGAAGCAGTCCCTTGTAGGATATTCTACTTCAAAAGAAGTCACGGAGAAGGACATAGGACAGACTAAAAATAATTATGGTTAATGTTACAACGTTAATGTTACAACTTACGTAGATGGAAAAGGTAAAACCATAATGCTGTCATCCATGATAAAAGAACGTAGACCTGAAAAATTCATGGGTGCATGGAATGGACAGAAACTAACGGAGGTAAGACGAGAGGAGAAGATAACTGGATAATGTAATGGTAAATTTATTGCCACAATCCGATTCAATCCTAGTAAAAATTCTAATGGTGCTAGAACAAACCAGCAACCAGCAGTGAAAGTGTCAATATAAGGATTGGACCAAGATATACCAAAAATTGACCTGAACAGGAAATACACCGCGGTGATGAATTTTTTTACGTACAATATGAGTCGAACCGGGTAGTAAATCCCATAAATTGAGCCGTCAATCAGATGAGACAGACACCGAGCCGTGGTAATTGTAGTGAAAGGCGAGCGAGTGTCTGGTAGACGCCAAAACGTGTAAATCATAAAAAGACTGCATTTGACAGCTATCAGTCCTGGCTAGAAGACGTAAATATTAAAGGAATAATTAAACTCCCACGATAATAAGAAATATGGAGCCGGCGATCGCTTCCCACTCAGCGGGATTCATCTGATGATAAAGAGCTGTGTGGTGATTAGTTTGATTCAATTTTTGGATGATAAATCGCGATGAAAAGGATCGTTGCATGACGTCCAGGATCTTTCGTTATTAAAGGATCAGGCGGATCAAATATATCACATGTTTCCGAAGTTGTTGGAGGAGGAAAGTCCCCAATTTCATCGGTATGTCGAATTTGTTGGAAATACGAACTTCATGATGAACACTTTATTTCACAGTACACTTATATTAGCAGGAACGCCAGTCAAACTCATAATTTCCTCAATGGCTGAGCGAGAATGAGAAAATCCATTCCAATTAGAGCAACACGAACATGAGCGATATAATGATAATAGGGGGCTCCCCCACAATAGAAAAAAGACGTTGTAGAACAGGCATGTTTCAGAAAATAGTCGCTTTAGAAAGAAGACTTTTCAGAAATGCGACGTTTCAGAAACCATCATTTTAGAAGCATGACCGTTTCGAACAGGACCAAAACAAAAATAAGACTTTTCAGAAAAAGTCATGTTAGAACAGGGACATTTCAGAAAAATCCATTTCAAAAACGCGACGTTTTCGAAAAATTCGTGAGATCAAAAATGTGGTTACCTACTTACCAAAAAATGCAAGTTTCGGCTATTTTACCTTTTTTAGCTTTATTTTGATAGTTTTTCTTTGTTATAATAGTTTATTCACACTCTTATAAGCTTCGAAACACTAGAGAATATCACTAGCAATTATGCGAAAAGAAATACTAACTGTTTTGATGAAGATACAACAAAACAATCAAGTAAATTCATTTTACCTGTAACTCTCGAATTTAGTAATTTATTTTTATTATAATTATGAGCCGTTTTTATGTGTATCATTTTCTACGATAGAGGAAATATCCTGCGCTATTGTTTTTGCAACAAAAAATTTATTATTTCTATATACCACTCGCACATGTTCGTTTTTTCGCATCAATTGATAACTATACATTATTTCTCTTATTATTTTCATATTTTATGTTGATTTGTTGATGTACTAACTTAATTTCTCTCTTTCTATGTATTGTTTCCCAATTATTCATGTATTATATTTTTTTTCTTCTTTTTCTGAACAGGTACGTAATGATATTTCCATGCTCACGAATTTTTCGAAAACGTCGCGTTTTTGAAATGGATTTTTCTGAAATGTATCGCTTCTAACACGTCTGTTTTCTAATTTGGATTTTTCTGAACTGACTTGTTTCAACATAGTCGCATTTCAAAAATGATGGTTTCTGAAACGTCGCATTTCTGAAAAGTCTTCTTTCTAAAGCGACTATTTTCTGAAACATGCCTGTTCTACAACGTCTTTTTTCTATTGTGGGGGAGCCCCTGATAATAGTCATTAATTAGACGCCAATCTTTTGCATAGTTGACAAGAAGTGATAGGAATATGGGGAGAAGCATCCTCGTCAAATATGACGATGATCATCTATTTATCTCCTATCAAGGGGATCAATTAGGTCAATTTGAAATATGAGAGGGGCATTAGTAGAAACCGATCATGCCCGAATATTGAACAAATAGTACAACTGTTTATTCCTCAGGAGGCAACTATGCGCTTTTTTATCTTGTATAAGTCACTAGAATTCATCGCAACATATAGATCCTTTCGGGGAAAGTGATACAAGAGCAGACAAAAATTCTTCGGTATTCCCAAATGTTATTTGAATTTTCACACAATCTGTAAAAGATAAGTTTAACATTTGCCTTGAAAAATCACTTACCAGCATAACGTAGGTGTGGATGGTTCGCACTTTTTCTGTGTTGAGTTGGAATCTTCTGTAACTTTGTTAATTGCCATCCAGGATATCACTTGCATATAGCATTTAGGGTGCAGTAGTTCGATACTTCACAGAAAGGATTTTCAACCCATAACCATTTCCTAGTAGCATTCCGATGCATCAAAGCGGAAATTTACAGGCTAGACCTGAAAAGTAATTTCAAATTTCAGAACTTCTTACAGTCGCAAGCAGCCATGCCGCTGGTGCCGTTACGAAGAGATCTTCGTAACGCTTCCTTATGAAATAAAAGCAAGATATATGCCTGCCCTGAAATCACTTGAAATCATGTCAGAACGAAGAAATAGAAGAGTGGTGTAGAAAATAAAGCAGCCGAACTGAACCACAGCTGGCAAAGAGAGGCAAGCGCAGCCCGCCCAAAAACATGCTCTCCGTCCGTCTTGCACTATCTCTGCTCTTTTTTTCGGAAAATGGTTAAAGCAAACGGAGTTCATATGGAAAACGTCTGCAGCCACAGGAAGAGAGGAGAAATGCACGAAAGATTACATGAAATAGGGAGAGTAGTGCCATCAACTGTCAGATGCCGAGAGGCTGCTCAGCTTCTCTCCTTTGTCTGACGATTTCTGAGCATGCGATTGTATGGAAATTTTTAAAATAGGTAGGGGGTGCTGCTATTTTACGCAAAAACATATCTCAGATAATGAAGAATATTCTCCGATAATCGAAAATCGTCATCTCTTCTGTAACACTACAACAGAACCATTCAGAGAAGAATGTAAATCCAACAGCAGAGAAGAGTTTCAATGTCCAAGCCATTTTCTGCATCCACAACACCAGTCTTCATGAATAATATGTTTCAGTCAAAGTGCTCCCTTCCACTGAGAAATAAATGTTCCAATTAATAGAAAACAGGAAACAGTTTCTTTTCTTCCCTTAGAAAAACCTTCTGTTAATGCTTATCACATTTGCCGGCAACGGATCACCTTGTCAAGTTCCGCTTTGATCCGGTTCCCAGAAGGTGCATTCACCTTCTATAGGGCGCATATCTATTTTATCGCTTTCATACGTTTGACCTCAAGGTGGGATATCAGGTTTTTGGCTATCAATGACACTATCACTCGGCTAGGAGTGGTTTGAGTCTTCTTCAAAAAAATTTTACTGTTTTAGTTAAAGTCTCATTTTGGTCGAAAAGACAATAGACGGATTAAAACTTTTTATAAAAATCTTTCACATTGCCCTCTGCCACTACAACACGTTCATCGTAGATATCTAATGAAAACATCGCTTCGCTGCCGCGCTTCGGATTGAAATACCCGCTGAAGACAGCTTTTTGACGCTATATTTCGCGGATCTGCCCCCTTGCCAGTGTTCTGTGTGTGAGAGATGTCGTCTATTCTCTGGGCTTTGCTGCTTCCCCTTTTAACTTCTGCTTGTCTTTGTCCGTAAGTGCTCCTCTTTTCCTCAATTTCCAATCTTCTAGCTCCTGCGGCTGTGGTGGGGGAGGCGGTGGCTACGGTGGTGGTAGTTATTACGGAGGAGGCGGAGGAGGTTATGGCTATGGCCAGCCTTACAATACTTTCTTCAATCAGCCTATCCCCGCCGGTCCTGGAGTAGAAGTTAGGCCTGGATATGCTCAACCGCAGAGGGTGCCATTCTACGGCCAACAAGGTAGTCCTCGAGGTAAAACTGAGCCATCCACTTGTAGCACAACCACAATACTTGCCTCCACTTCAAGCACCACCACAATTGCCACTGCAATCGCCTGGATATGTCCAACCTCAGAGTCTTCCAGCTCCCTCAAATCCCAGAGTTGTTGCTCCACGTCTGAATACCGGGTATTCTTTGCCTGTTCAAAATGGATGGCAGCCAGCTAGACAAGTGGAGCCGCTAAGAAGTTTGTCATTTTATTCCTGTACATTGCTCCCTTTAAGGTAGGGCAATTACTTCTGCTACCTCTGCTCCTTATACAGGAACTACTCGTATTGTGCCTGCTAAAAAAGCTGGTAAGCCATTACAAATTTCTCTAGTAATTTTTTAAAGGTAAAAATTCTGATTATGAATACTACTACGTCTATTATGATGAAAATGGGAAGAAAACAGGAACAGGAACTGCTAAACCTAAACTTCATGATGGGTCGATTCAGTCAAGATCCACGGCTGCTCCTCAAAATGTAGGCTTTATTTTAACCATTGAAATGTTTCTAGACTATTGATGAGTATGATTTTGATGATGCCAAAGACGTAGGAGGAGAAATCACAACAATTGCTACACTAGCTCCAGTCAATGAACCTGTGACTATCTCTCTCCCTAGTATAACCCCGGCTGCTGTTGCCATTCCCATGTTTGATGAGCCACATGGAGAAGTACACGCAGTTGAAGAAGAAACCACCGCTGCAACCCCAAGCGAAGCGCCCGAGTCGTCTATCCGAACAACGGCGCCCACATCCGCAGCGGGCGAAAGCGCAGATCCGATCTACGATGCAAGTCAATTGCACTTCCATAATCCACCACAAATTAAGGACATTGATGCCGGGAAGAAGGAGACCATCTCGACGGAAGCAGCCACTACAGAAGAAGCAACAACTGAATCTACTGTTCAAGAGGAGACAGTAACTTTTGAGACGGCTTCTCCTCCTACAACAGAGGCAACAACAGCAGAGGTAGTAAGTGTTGCTTCTTCTACGGAAACACTTCCCGGCAAAGAAGAACCCAAAATGTATGAATATGAAGAATACGAGGTTCGTACCAAATCGAATTTTAAAAGGGCTATACTCAGGTGGAAGAAATACAACTGGTTAATGAGAACGGAGTTACTGAAACAGTCACAAGGATTATCACAACGACGAAAGCGCCGAAAAGACAAGTCTAGAGTTTAGTTTATATGTACATAAATATTGCAATAATAAAAGTTGTGAATTCAGCGATCTCGCCCAACAGTTATGCCCACAGTATCCAACTAAAGACAACGTAAACAGTAGAGACGGGTTTATGTACAAGCGTATATACAGGCAATACAGTAGTTTACTACCAGCTGCATTAGATAAACCCTTGACAAAGCTCAGCCGACTGGCACCATAACTTCTCTTGTGCTCGTTCTTCTGTAGCCTCACTACCCGATCTAAATACTTCCAATTACTAAAGCTTTGTAATAGTTTTACCTTAATTGTTTCCCGTTGGGATCTAAATATTTTCCAGAAAGGGTGTCATGCGACGGATTTTCTATCAATTGAATGATATTTCCTGCTGTTCGGCAAATGGACAAAGTAGACATAGATGTGGAGAGAGCTGACGTTGTTCTCCTGAAAATAGCCGTGACATGTGTGAGTGCCAATGTGTATCAAAAAGTTTCATACATCTATGATTGGACAGCCACCTGGGGATAGCGCGGACAGGCCAATAACTTACATCTTCCCATTGTTGTTTGGCTCTCGTTCTTTGCCCAATTCAATAACATTGACCACAACTGGCCGATGAGAGAGGACCATTCGTCTATGAAGAGTAAAAGCCATCATATGGCACATTAGCTTAGTTCTGCTGAATTGTAGGTATTTTTCGTAATCTTTAGTGGCCATCAAGTCCGTCCAGTCAAGTGATGTCCTGAAAAAAGACTGCAATTTAAAACCACCTGAAGCACAGGGCAATTTTTCAAATTCAAGCTCTTTTATGGAAGCCGCGTAAATTGCGCTCTATTGTGCTTTTGAAATAAGGAAAAGAATCGTAATTATGACTTCTGCTGTACTAATTCCAATAGGATTCAGGGGCAAAAGTTCATTTCCTGTTTTTTCTCTTTTGCTGAAAGAGCTTATTTTAATTAAAAAATAACCCAATGCCTTTCAACCCCCGCAACTCTACGGAATAAAAGCAATTATAGCCGTGGCCACCCTCTGGAAGCAACTAATAATACTTACAGATTGTGCAACACGCTTCCCATCATATAAATCCGTGCTCCTCGATTCTTTTCCATTGTTGAAACGAGTTTATTACAGAGAAGAAAATGTGACAAATAGTTGACCTGCAAGGAATTTTGACATGGATGTTGTTTTTGCCAAGAGTATTTCAGTTTGTGGAAGATGTATGTTCGGGCCTCCTGATTGTGGACAACATTTCCGTTGTCCTCTAAGCCATGAAACGAGGGCAAAAATGGGTGGATTCGTCTCCAAAAGACAAACAACAGACCTGAAATGTTATCTCATAGCCATCCTTGGTTTCTGCTCTGCGTGTATTCAACACAGATGCATTACAGAGGAGAATGTTTAGAGACGGAAACCGGCGCGCCACTTCCTCTGCCATTTGGTTCACCTAACGAGAAATCATATTTTATAGCATACTTTTGGACTTACTTCTTTTAAAGAGGAAAAGTCAGCTGCTACATAGTCGATATTCTCCTTGTTTCCAGTTTCTTTTATGATTTGATCTCTCACCGCCTATAACGGATAATTTTAAAGGAGAATTGATGTCCCAAACCTGGCATTTATCATCAGTGACACCATGAATAATAACTTTATTATGAGGATGAGCAGCTAGATCAGCTGCAGTCTGACGACCGATCCCAGAAGTTGATCCGGTAATTAGAACGGTGCGTACATATTGCTTGCCTTCCGGCATCGAAGTCACTCCGTTGCGGGACACTCTGCTCTCTGTCTGTAACATTAGAATGAGAAACATTAACTGGAAAAGGGGCACCACATTAAAAAAGTGCTTTTTGCCCACACACAAACAAGCAACTGGAAACACAATGACAACACAAATGGAATGGAACAGAGGAACAGCAAAAAGCTCCCTTTAGAAGAAAAGATTAATAGCAAAAGGAGGCCGTTTAAGGAAGATTGAGGTCCAAAGGGGACCAACGTTCGGCAGAAAAAGGGAAAGCAATTTCGGTAAAAAAAGGCCAAACTCCCCGGAGAAATGGCTTAGAGAAAAGCATTTTTAGAAGACCCTGATAGCCAACATAAACCAAGCCAATGGATTGGTGAATGAATAACTGAGGATATAAAGGAGCAGTAACTGCATTGCCTCTAGGGAGGGCGACAACAGGGGGAAGCGGCCGGAAACGGAGCCACGCCCCTTCGTCATCGGGGTCCACGAAATATAGACATTTGAAACAAACACTGAGTGGAGGAAAGACTCTGAGGTCACTTTCAAAACGAAGAAAAAGGAGGAGGCTCGGTTAACATTTGCGGAAAGGAATGACAGCTGGCTAAAGATTTCGGAGATTTCCGAGCATGGCTATAACAGAAAAAGAACGGATAGGAAGAAAGCTCCGGTGGTCATGGTGCCAATGGGAAGTTGTCAAGAACACGCTCCAGTGAGCAAGGTGGCATAGGTGAGACACAAAACATTCCGCTTGGTGTTCTGAAATTCTGACGCATATTCCAAAAGTCCGAAATGTTTTTTGGCTTTGGTTGTCTTTGCAAAAGACAATAGAAGGTCATTGCTTATTCCAGGTATTGTGTCCAACATTCTTTGTTATTGAATAAAAATGTCTCTTCACCAAATTTCCTTTTAGTGAGGATGTGATGACGTCCATTAGGCCATAAAATTTTTTAAGAGGAAAGACAAAACCAAATTCCCAGAGAGGCTTTGCCATCCCAGAAGTTTGGATTTTAATTGAGCATCACGTGTCACCCTCCTACTCAATGAAATAGCATCTACCTAAAAGAGCAAAATGTCGACAAAAAATAGCAACCGGGCAGCAGTGTCTTGTTTCTCCTCGTCCAGGCTATGCCCAATTGTGCTAATTGAGGATATTCCGCGGTAGACTAAGCTAATATAAACCATTGGGCACCAGAGTTCTTTCTCTTTTCTAAAGTCAAGGAGACCCGTGGAGTGTGAATTACATCAATTGTTTACTGGGGCTTAAATCCTGGTGAAATAGAGAACCAGCGTAACACCATAAGAAGGAAGACTTAATATTTATGAGAGAGAGGGACGGGAAAGGAAGATATTTTAGGTTTTCTGTGGTTCTTTATGGATGTCATGAATCAAAAACAGCGCGCGAGAGAGTTGCGAAGTTGCCAGCTGGGAGTGGAGAGAGGATATGCGCTGATGCCAAAAAATCAGCTGTTTTACGCGGGGGAGGTGAAATCAACACGGGAGTCAGGGTCTCTATTTTGGTTTAAATTGCAAAAGGACAAAGAACAGAAAGCTGAAGAAAGTTCATTTTGTCATCATTTACGGAAAGACATCTTCAAGATTGCCGCAAGGGGATTTGGAGACCACAACTGAGGAGGTGCCAGCAAAATTGAGGACCCCGTCGGCGCTCCTTTAATCGATGACGTCTCTCTCTCCTTGTGTTTTTAAACTGGAAGCCACAAGTCGAAGACAATAAGAAATGAGCAAATCTCGGGCGGCGTCCTTTTCTCTTCAGCACATCTGCCTAACACCCTTGCGCGCCACCATCAAATGGGGCAGACTTCAATTGCCGGTTCTTTTGAGAACTTCAGTGTCCGCCACAAGATTATGCAAGAGAGTTTGGAAGCCAGAGGGCAAGAACAGAATAACAAAGAAAGTCTCCAGAGGGCTGTGAATTTTCTGCTGGCTTAAAGTTTGACCTTTTGGAGGCATTCCGCTTCATAAATCTTTTAAGCAACATAAACCAGCTGACCAGCTACCGGTTATTTGGAACTTTTGGATGACTAAGAAAAGTGACGTTTAAATCCACCTCTCCCCGCAAAATCATCAAGAAGAAACCGCAGCCACGAAACTGGAATGTAGCGATCGGAGATTTTCGGGATCGATCCGTGTTCGTCTGTTCAAGCCTGTGGTCATCTTTCGTATACTCTTGTCAATTGTTTCATCCTGGCATCTTCTAATGGGACGTCGTTTTGATGAACAAATTCATAAATTATTTTATGAATTAGGACTTTACATTTTCAAGGTAATGACGGCTATTTTTTCTAGTAAATCTTTCCAGTATCGCCTGATTCTATTTATTGGATCTATATTATGTACAATTGTTTGTGGCCTCGGATTTCTTTGGATAGAAGAGCAGGTGTTTTTTCTTCTTTAAAGAATTTGACTAATTATCTCGTCAGACTACAAAAGACCCAAAATTTGTCTTCTCTCCAGCTGGAGCTCCTTGGAGACATGAAAGAGACGTATCTAATGTCTATTAATAGGATAATAGAATTTCTTAGGTGCTCTCACAACATTGGCCCTTAGACGAGACCCGTTTCTGGCCGGGAAAAAGTTATGACCTCGACGGATATGTTGATGTGATTGGTAGGTTAAATGTCGCCATAAACAATATACGTAAATATAGCCGCCGGTAAAAAACACTCAACTTATGGTAGACCCAATATTTTAAATATAAGATATCTGGATGAAATTGCAAGAATCAACAATTATATAATCCATAATCTCACAGTTCCTGTGATAATTGAAGGCAAAGCATTTGAGGCAAGTGCGCCTGCTTCCCACGCATTTAAATCATATTTTAGGTTGCTTACACGGATCTTTGTATGACTTTTGATTGGGCGTGTTACTTGAATGACCATCTAACTATGCTCATGCCAAAGACCAGATGGGGCAATTTCTCTGGCGCATTGGCAGAATTTGCCAGTGATATTATCAACCAGGAGGTCAGCACCCCGAGAATATTTTGATTTCTTTAGGTGAACATAACCTATCCAATTGGGTGGAGAGGCTCGGAACCAATTTATTTCGGAGCACTGGTTGGTCAACCTCATTTAGTTGATAAAGAAGGCCATTTTGACTATGCTACCGCGGTTAGATTGACATATAACACGAGAGAGCAAAAGGTAGGAGAACTTGCACCTTTAAAATGCTGAATAGGTTGGAAATATCAGCTATATTTGGAGGAAAAAACTAGCCCGGTGGTTGACAGACAAAGAAAATCCCGTCTCTGATATATTGGAATTTGGAATAACACATAATGAATCCCTTCCAGAAGGACTGAAAGATGTTGCTGACACTCTGACCCCTAAATTTGCTGGTAATTTTAAATCAGCCTATTTTTAAAGGAGGCTTCCAGCCACGGTCACCATTTTGGGATGGTTTTGCTTCTCCGTCTCCATTGTCCTAATCAACCATCGCAATGGTTTGATAGGAATTGACTGGGTCCGCTCGAAGCCACTAGTCGCTTTGTCTGGATTTCTATGTCCTTTACTGGCTATCATCACTTCTTTCGGATTAGTACTGTGGACAGGTGAACTCTACAATGAAATTGTCAATGTTTCGCCGTTTCTCATCCTTTGTAAGTTGAATTTATTTAATAATTTAATGGTTTTTGAAGGTATTGGTGTGGATGATACTTTCGTTATGTGCTCTGAATGGCATCGGACTAATCCTAAACATTGCCCAAAGAAAAGAGTTGCGGAAACTCTTAGCGAAGCTGCCGTGGCTATTACAATTACCTCCGTAACCGACGCTGTCACATTTGCCATAGGACTTTTCACGACTCTTCCAGGAGTCAGAATGTTCTGTCTATATACCGCTGTGCAAGTTATTTTCACGTACATTTACCAGGTAATAGGCTGTAACACAAGAATGACACGACTTTCAGCTGACATTCTTCTCCCCTGTTCTTGCCTGGGCAGCAGAACAAGAAGAAAAAGGACAACATTGCTGGCCCTGTTTGAAAGCAGTCGATGCACAGACCGCAGACTCCACATGGACACTGATG
This sequence comes from Oscheius sp. DF5033, assembly GCA_964036215.1. NCBI lineage: Eukaryota > Metazoa > Nematoda > Chromadorea > Rhabditida > Rhabditidae > Oscheius > Oscheius sp. DF5033. Next base: position 7,685,184 of record OZ038413.1, read on the forward strand.
CTGAGAGGAGGGACCATTTCTCGGGAAAAGGGAAAACAGCTAAAAGCTAAGGAAGCAAAAGAGAATAATAATACTCAAACAAAACCGCATGGAAAGATTTCCGTATTCTTCAAAAATTTGGAAAATAAATTAGATCACGAGCAGGTTGGCGGTATACTTTCGATTTTAAATTCTATATAGGAAGGGATTGAGAAAGATCATGAAGATACTTTTGTCAACAAGTTATTTAGAGAAATAATTGGACCTTTTATATTGGAAAGGTCAACACAAGTAAGCCGGTTGATCACGGTGTAAATTGTACTAGGTGTGTGCTCTACTACTGTACACAGTTTACATCTCCTTGGCAATTTATGGGTGCGTAAACATACGCGAAGGATTGAATCCGAAATTTTTGGTCCGGGAGAGCTTTTATCTTAGCACCTTCTATGAACTTGTGCAGAAAACATTTTGGCAAGAAGGTAGCGTCTTTATAAGTTTAGAAATTTTGAATTTTAGGGCTACAGATGCAGGTGGTTGTGAATAACCCACCAGATCTTTTTGATCCTATACAAAGAAGCGCTGTTAACAATATGATAGCTGGTAGACCACTGTACTCGTGGAATTTTTAATATTTCTTTAAGATTTCGAAGGCACTCGTTATACAATGAATGGAAATGCAACAATGATTTGGTTAAAAGCTTATGATCTTCATTTAAATATGGAAGAAAAGGACTTGAATATTCCACGACCCAAAAAGTAATAGTTATCTTTTAAACAAAAACTTATCCTTTTAAGCTCATCTGAATGGTACCACAGATGTCGAGATTGGCTCCTAATTGCTGGCGGCAGACGCCTTTGGGAAAAGGACATGGTCTGGGGGAAAGACAAAGATTTCTACAAGCTAAAAGCCTTCCGATTCCAACTAGGTCTGAGGAATTATGGAACACCAACTGATCATACGAACAGGTTGACCGCTGATTTTTATATAGAACCCTTTCCAGTTGTAAATTAATGAGAGAGATCGCCTCCCGCTATCCGCAATTTAACGTGACTACTTTCCATGAATATTATCCTTTTGCTGACCAATATCTCGAGTTGAAGCCAAGTCTGATCCAGAATATTGTCCTCGGTATCATTTCCATGGCTGCCGTCACTCTGATAATGATCCCCGATTGGAGAGCTGCCCTTTCTGTTGTGGTTTCCATCGCCTCTATCAATTTAGGTCCGTTGTTTAATAGTTCAATAGCTGTGTTTAGGTGTTCTCGGGTTCATGACATTCTGGGGAGTTAACCTTGACAGCGTATCGATGATAACGGTGAGAAATTGGGAAATGTCCTTGATAGCTTACAGGTTATCATGTGCATCGGATTTGCTGTCGATCTATCTGCTCATATAGCTTACGCCTATTCCCAGGCGTATGGTACTGCTCATGATCGAGCTGTGCAAGCACTTGAAACTCTTGGATGGCCCGTGTTCATGGTAATATTTCAGTCATTCAAAGGATTTTCCTTCTAGGGAGCTTCATCCACCTTGATCGGTATCATGGTCTTGGTTCTAGTCGACGCTTACATTGTCTTAATTTTCTTCAAGACGGTATTCCTAGTTATTTCTTTTTCAATGATTCATGGTCTTCTCTTCCTCCCAATCGTCCTTATGATTATCATTCCCCAACCAAGACACAAAAAGGAACCAATGAAAGTTTCTTTCACCTGTAGCAGTGAATTAGCTGTAAAAATGTCCAAAACTGAAGAAAACGACCCACCAGCCTACGAAGAAACAGAAGAAGAAAAACCAGCAGAAACTGAAACCCATGTCCCCGCTTCTCCCTCCATTGTGAACAAAGTCATCCTTCCAGATAAGTCATAATAATTGCCGGTCACGTCCAATACAAATTTATCTGTGTATAGTGAAATAATATACAATAAAGTCTGAGACACTCGTATAATTATGTAGCACTTATAGTGAGCAAGAAAATGTACATAGATAGGCAGGACGATTTAGGAATCAGGATTAGGCATGGCGCCAGGATAGTGCATCACGTACCAGTCATGGACATACATAAGAATTGCTAGGGGCTGGCCGACAATGAGTGAAAGCCATACGACTACATTTCCTGCTCGTCCTCCTTTAATTATATAGTCTGTTAGGAAGGACAGGGGGATTTGAGCCATCATTCCGTAATACGCCCAAAGGCGGAACATTGCTAGAGGTACGGATACCTGAAGAAAAGAGAAAAATATACGAAAATATATCAGCTTACGAGATATTCGTGGAAGAAGGCAGAAATGAAGAAGACCACAATCATGGCGCTGTTTTTGCTGTAGTTGTTTCTCATCATGGGCGCGTAGACATGTCGAACTGCCCAACGATGGACAGGGATGTTCCAAGTCTTCCAGAAATATGAAATTGTTTCGGAGTTCCAGAAATCGCTACAAAAAATATATAAAAAAAATTACAGAATGGACTAACCGATAGAATTCCCTATCAGCGAATAAGAAGAGTTCTGCCAAGAAGTTCAACGCAGAATGGAACAGAGTATAGAAGAAAATCAGCCAAATGAAGATGTTCGGAATGGCTAATTTTAACAGACGCTCGACCACTCTAAAATTTAAACGAATGCAAGAAAAAGTAAGGAAACCTACTTGGTAATTTCCATCTCGCTCAAAGGAGCCATACTATTCCTGACAGTAGGAATAATCCACTGTTGAATAAGAGCAGCAATGAGGAATGTGAGAAAAATCAACTCTACAGCTCTCTTGATAATAAAACTCTTTCTCCTTCTGGCAGTGCGTGGAAATCGCATCTCATAGCAAAGTGTAGGAGCCAACATGAAGTAGTACAAGTTGGTAATTGTTAAATTCGATGGGTATAGGGAGGACATAACGTAAAGCTAGAATAAACTGAGTAAAATTAAATTTAAAAAAAACTTACGTCTTTGACTTCCTGAGTGGTTAACTTTGTCTTGTTTTCTCCATTTTCTCGACGAGCACATCGACCCCAATAGTTCACATGAACATATGAGACCATTTTCAATGCTTCTACCACAAAGATTCCTAGAGCAGCTACAGCATAAACTGGATTTCCCTGAAAAAGATGGCTTTTAAAAAAAATTATATCACACTTACTCGAAGATAAAGGGTAATAACAGCCGGAATTGTCAAATGGGTACAGATCAAGATAGGATAAAATATTCCGGCAAAATATTCTCCTAGGAAACCTTTCTCTGGAAGAAGAAATGTTAAAGAAAATGTGCAAGTTACCTAATATTTTCTCGGTAATGAAAACAATAAAAATAGTAATATTCGAAGCAACAACAAGAGCCAAGTTAGGCCAATTCCACATAGAGAGATCGGATAAGAAGATGCTTACCCATGTCAAGGGGGAGACCAATATGCCATATTTTATAATATTTTCAAGGGCAACGCGCCCATTTGACACTACCTAAATTTTCAAATTAAATAATAGAAATGGACTGACCAATAAAAGCATGGCTAAATTGAAAAATCCTCGATAATTTGTCCATCCTGAACTGGAACTGAACAGTGAATCTTGTGCTCTGTGCACAACTTTTTCAGAGGGTCTGGAAATCGATAATTAATGACGGAAATATCAACAAAACACTTACCCTTTAAGAAGTGTTGCCCTATCAATTTTATCTAATCCACCTGAAGAATTTGATCCACGACTAATCACAGAATCTTCAGAGATCTTCCGCTGCCGTAATCGTCCTGCTTCCACCATATCTCTAGAAGAATGAAATACAGAAAACAGTGAGGTTGAAAACAAGAATCCGTCTGTAAACAAAAGCGACGCGAAGTGCTGGGAAAAGCGAGTCTAGTTCAATAATTCGCTGTTTTTCTCTCGCTTTTTGTAAAGGGAATATGGATACATAACAGATTATAAATTGCCTGAAAGGGGCAGTAAGGAACTAGTTGCCCTCCGGATTGCAAACAGGCGGCGCCATATCTTGACCAACGTGCTTTGACGACACGTTTCCTTCAATCATTCTTCCCCTCTCGCTCGTGGTTTGCCCACTGTTTGTCTCTCTCACTGTAAAATCGAAAGTACGCTACATGTGATAGTAAAGAACATAAACAAATCACATAGAAATAGTCTAGATGCAAGAGAAAATAACAAAAGATAGCCAGATAAGATGAGAAGTTACACAGCGCGGAGCGGGGTCGATGGGTCGGAGATTGTTGTGGGCTCAAAAATTAATTGATGAGGGTTGAATAAAATCACGGCAGGTTATTTGGCCAAGTTTATTAGCTAAAGGATGCCAAAAAATCGTTTGTACTGCCATTATCACAAATAAGATAAAGGGAGAAGACACGGGGTAAATATGTCTTCGTGAAGGACGAACTTTGGTACTTACCCTTGTTGCCCCGTGCCAGAGTGCATATCATTTGTGAAGATCGCGTTGCTTGGAGTCTAGTGGGCATCCTGTTCCTTGTCATAGTCCAAATTATTATACTTTCCCGGCTGTAAAACGAAATTGGATAGTTTTAACCAAACTCCGAGACAACGCTCACGTTGCAAAGAATGATAGACACAACATGTCCGAGACAATAAAAAGTGGTCTATTGATTAATTAGAAAATTCTAGCGGTGGTTTTCCTGTCATTTTATATAATTATTCTTTAAGATATATATTATTTAATCAATTTATTTAAAATATTCAGGTATTGAGGCAACTGAAATAATTTAACAGAAAGCAATAAAAGCATAAGAGAAAGGAATAAGACACATGTATCAGCGAGCAATATTATATCACAAAAAAAGATACCCAATTACAACCCATAAATATAGTAAATGTTGTATATAAATTAAGAAAAAGGGACTAGAAAAAGGTTGTTGTTTCAAGTCGGTACTATGCGAAAACCCGAAGTTTATATTCTAAAGGAAATCAGGGAGATCTAGGATGCTTGGTAGAATTCCTTCCAGAGGAATTTTTGGAATTGGTTGGAGCTATCGCAACGTTCCAATGTGACCTGCTCATTGTGTGGATTTACAGTGATGCATTTACGGGCTTTTGTCATAATCTGCGTGGTATCCTGAAAAAAAATCCTTGATATTCCGTAATTTAACAAAGTATACCTTGTCGTACATAAATGGACCATCTACGGTCCCCTTGATGCAGTGGTCAGCTTGAATCTTATTCCCCCTAGGAGACAAGCACCATTCTCCTTGGGCGAATTGTCCCTCAGTATTCAATCTCAACAATTGATTTCCTCCATATCCATGGCAGCCACTGGCTCCCAAAGGTCCAGGAATTCCTCCCATTCTATCGAGACATTTTCCGGTGTGTGGATTACGAGCTTCTCCCCAAACATCATTTGAAGGCAGGAGTGGGTAACTGGCCAACACATCGTAAGCAACATTTTCCATGTACCTAGTGAAAAAATTAAACGAACATAGGGTGACCTTACCAATGGAAATCCTTGCATTGCAGCCTTTCTTTTAGAGCAATTTGAGCTGTAAGATCTCCAGGATCAACCTTCTGGGCTTGTGGCTCGCGGATAAAGTAATATTTTTCATAATCACCCATCCAGGTCTTGATAACTCTCATCATATTCTAAATTATCCTGTACTGTAACTGGTAGCAGGCTTACAGTGGAGATAACAGGTTTTCCAGAAAGCTTTCCGAAAGTGTAAGGCATATGCGAACGATAGACGTGACCAACGTGAGAGCAAGGGACGAAAAGAATACCACCTCCACATTGCCAAATCTAAAAAATTGTACTAAAAATCTAGAATACAAATTACTTTGAAACTAAGCTCGTACTGCTCGCCACCCCAGATTTGTAGCCCATCATCATAGAATCCCAACTCAGCAAACCATTTACGATCAATAGCGAATAATCCTCCAGCATGAGTCGGAGATCTAAAAACACATTATGTCCGACTATCTTAGTATGTATGGGAATCGCCTTGTTGTGAGAAACAGATGTCCAGTAATTAGGTGAACCCCTTAATACATACCTGAACGGCATGGAGCTCTTTGCTCGGCTGTTCTTTTCCTTGGCAGTAATGGCAGTTTCTTTATAGAGGAGACCCCATTCAAAGATACCAGAGAAGTGTCGGTCAGATTGCCCGTAGACGCTGCGATATTCCCATGTGTTTGAATCAATTCCATCGATAACTGGGACCGTCATGACTCGTCTAAATGAAAATATAAAATTCAGGGAAAATATGTACCTGTTGTATTTAATAGGTGCTAGGAGAGGTGGTAGCCAATTGGTGTTGACTTCACAATGAGCATCGAGGAAAATGACAACATCGGCAGTAGCATGCTTGGCTCCAATTGTTCTGGCGCGAATTAGTCCTTCACGGTCCTCGGTTCTAACCAGCTTGACTTTTCCCTCAAAGCGGGTAATATACTTGTCCAATTTTTCTTTTAGATGTTCTAAAAACTATTAAAAGTAGGCAAAGAGCCTACCTTTGTTGGAATAATCGTCGACCATGACAACTTCCTTGATAAGTTGTGGAGGAGAGCGAAGGAAGACAGAATGTACAGTTCTCAAAAGAGGTGTCCATCCTTCATTGTGGAATACAACAACTACCGATACGGTAGGAAGATCTTCCGGATAATCCCAATGTCTGCATCTAAAAAGAAAAGGAGGTTGTTATAAAGAAGGAGGCTTACTCTTGCATTCGAATGTCGGGAATAGTTCTATTCATGGAAATCATGTCACTGACATAAGTATTGAATCCAAATTCACTTTCAGCTTTTCTTGAAGCCTGTAGGCCTTCTGCATCAGTGACGCGGACGGGCCTACCACCTTCTCCTGAAAATCCAGCTTATTTTTAAAAGGATGTAGTTTTACCTGGCTGATTGCTAGGTTGTTCAGGCTCTTTTGGCTCATAATTTCCGAGCCTTCCTTCAGCGAAAATAGTACTAGGATCCTGGTCTCCAGCCAACTTTGTATTCTGCCAAGCAGCTGCATGAATGTCGTTCGTGTCAAAAGATTCCGTCCTCACTCGCTGAGAAGGAAATTAAAGAAGAGGATAGAGAAGTACTTACGTCACTTCCTGATAGGTGAGAAACGCCGAATATCAAGAGGAACAAGCAAGCGGCGAATGCTGCGAACCGAACACCTCTTAAGATGGGGTTGTACAAACAAAGAAGGGTCATGGTTAGCTCACTTTTGCCTGCAAAATCTCTCCAACACCAGTTGTTTCCTTCTCCACGACATGGTTTAGATGATGTCACCCTGTGTGAGGACTTCTGCGAAGTACACGTTGCCTGGAAATTTGAATCATAATTTAAAGACAACACGAAGAAAATGTTCAGCTATCAAAGCTATGACAACACCGAATGGCGTACGCCACGTTTAAAAGGAAGCGAAAATTTTGAAAACAATTGAGAACATAAAAATCAATGAATAGTGAGCAAGCGATACTAGCAGACAATGTTCGCCAAAATCCAACATGGCCTACGTAGGGGAGGAGCCCGCGACGCGTAGCATCCACTAAACACCGGGCAGAGCTCTTTCCAATGAGCGGTTCATTCTCACGTAGTAAACTTACCTGCTTTGATCTTACTAATGTGTTAATTTTCAGAATGTTGAGAGTTCTCACTAGGGTAGGGACACTTTTGTCAAGACGCCTAGCTTCTTCGAAGGTGGCCACATATTCAGCGCCTGCTGAATCCGTCTCTGAACCTATTTCCAGTAGGTGAATTCTAAATTTCTGGAATTTTCCTTAGGGCCGGCTATCTCCCTTGAGCTTTTTGAGGATTTGAAGGCAAGGATTCATGGAACGGGGACAACTACAGTGGATAAAATCACTGTAACTGTGAAGGAAGCTAATGGTAAGAAGAGACCATACGCTATGAATAGGCACACATCAACACCCCTCTCCTGCGCTAAGCGTAAGTTATTCCCGTGATTTACATTTTTGTATTTTAGATATCTCCGCCTTCTTAGCGAAGAGCAGCGCTCTTGCAATAGTTACGTATCCATCAGGAACAGTTGAAACAGTCAGTCCGGTGACCCGATTCGATCAATCCTGCGAGGTAGAATTCGTCCGATTTAATACTCCCGATACATTGAAGGCCAGTTTAGTTAATCAGGTAATTTTCCCAGTTTTGTTATTTGCATATTCTCAGGCGTTCTGGAGATCCGCGTCTGTTTTAACAGCTGCAATTTTGGACGAGTGTTTCCCTGGGCACAATGCTAAAGCAAATTGTGAACCGGGTTTGTTATCCTTTCTATTACATTGTTATTTTTTTCAGTAAAATCATTGTATTTCTCTGCATCAGTTGACAATGTTACTGGTGACTTTGGCGAAGTTGAAATGAACTCGACGCACTTCTTTTCCTATATGTTCACTGACAGTTTAAACGAAATTCAAGCAAGGATAAATGATCTCATTAAATCACCGACTAAATTCGATTCTATTACAGTCCCAGAATCTGTGGCACTGGAATATGGATTAGAAACTGGGCAAGCATAATTCCGTTAATTAAATGAAACGATTCTAGACTCCAATTGTGTAAGCTAAACAAATACGTCTGCGAACTAGATGGCCCTGTAATAAGCAGCCCCTCCCAAATTGGCAGGTTCCAATTAATTGGGGTAAGATATTTCCATATTCATTTTATAAACAGGTGTTTTCAGTCAACATATTGCGAAAAATTATTAAACATTGGAGGAATTGCCCTACCACAGGGCCAGGAAATAACATCATATCATTGGGATCTCATTCGCCAAGCTGCCCGAAAAGAATTCATAATGTAAAACGCCGGTATTTTTTAGGTACTGAAGTTGTTTCTTATAGAAACTTGTTATTTTTTTTGTTTTTGTTACTGATGAATTATTACATCTTCTATTAATTTATTTACAGATAAGAACAGAAAGAAAATAATGAGATCATTAGGTGGGCTTGCCTGTGAGGAAATTGTTAAATAATCCTTGGGCCATTTCTCCTCCTATTAATTGGTTGAGCTGACCGAGGACAATTAGAGGATTCTGAAAGTTCGGCCTAAATAATTTAAAAACGGTCTACTTGATCCATAAGACCTCCAACATCTTCACAACGTTTCATGGCTCTTTGGAGTTGTCCACTGATTGTCAATGACTTCATAATATCACATTCCGATATGGCATTTCTTAGCGCGGCGCATTGTTGTCTTTCTGCTCCACGCCTACACGTCTCTTGACTGGAATAAAAACTGTAATGCTTAATGCAAAGAATACCTTGCAGCTAGAATATCTATTTTTCCTTCTAATATAGCACTTCTTAATTGCGATGCCCAGACATCGAAAGCCCGCTCATCTGCTACTTCTTGACATTTTCCATAAGTTATTTGCATAAATTCCGACAAAAATGGTAAGCAGCCTCTCCCTTTCGGAATTCCAAAGTTACTATCTGCACTGGGCATGAAATCTCTCAATCCGAGCGACATGACATCTGAACAAAGCAATAATGCATAGAGTATAAGCTTACCCTTGGCTATGTTCGAACCATCCGATGTTCCACCCTGTCGGCCGCCTCCTAGAAAAGCTTCCGCTAATTTTATAAAGGCATTCGGTTGCTGTTGTGGTTGAATAGGCTGAGGAGAATCAACTGGAGCTCCAAGGGGATTGGTAGGACTTAGGCGGACTTCTGTAGGAGCAGCAACAGGTTGAGAATGCTGGGGAATTTCTATAGGAGGAGCTTGTTCAATTGGAATTGCATCAGCCCTCGGACCAGGCTTGACAATTTCGATATGATCTTGTACAGGATTATTCAACTGCTGAATATTAAGCCCAGCTGATTCCGGTCGGATTGGAACTTCCGGAATTGGCGTTACTAAATTGGATGTTTGGGGATTACCCTGTCAGAGACCTTGTTCCGTCGCAGGGACAATAGGAGGTGTTTGCGTTGATGTTGCGGTCATATCCGCCAGAGGTGCTAAAGCTCGAATAAAAGCATTCCTTGACTGGCCAGTAATATCTGATACAGCTGAAAATTATTAAAAAGGAAGTAAGATAAAAGCAGCCGACCTCCTCCAAGCAGTCTCGATGGTCGAGGATCCTGTTCCAGAGGAATTTCAGCATCTTTTTCTTTATCTGCATCCCTGAAAAGGGAGATCTCTTAATCTTATCGCCTTCCGATTACGTAAGACGAAATCGACAAGCTGTTTTTGATGTTCCATTTTACATTAGCGCAGCCGCCTGACCAGGATGCCCGGGAACAGGCTTAGCGAGCGCGGACGCACTTTGGCCGTTTCAGTCCGGCTACCGGACAGACTTTTGGATTCTGCCATTCATTGGCTGAGTCACGTCAGCATAAATGAAGCGTGATATACCGACAGTTTGGGTTAAGTCGGTGGCGGAAGTACAAAAAATGTGGTGTAATACCTGCGGCGGATACTAGAGGCGGACAAAATGCGTGCGGAATCCCTATATTTTTGCACGGTCTTTTGTAACATCATAACGTTGTTTGAACTGGAAGTGAATGAGCTACACTTACTGTATCTGCTTCTCGTTATTCCTAATATTAGCAGCTGCCAGACTACTCAATTCTGTAGCAATGGCAGCCATCCGATTAACACTCTCCGGTCGAAAAAGTTCAATAAGGGGTTGTATATTGACATCCTGAAATCAGTCTCACTCTCTCTTTCTCCTATAAATGTCACTGTGGAAAAGGGGAAAACGGGAAAGATTCGGGTCAACGAGGAAAAGTGAGGGATGCATAATGCGATCGAGAGAAGGGAAAACTGACCTGCGCATTGACCAGCAGAGGCAGCACGACGAGCAACACCAGCAGCATGGTGGTGGCGCAACACGGATTGGGGCGGGTCTTTCTCCTCAACACCATATATCCTGTCGGCGGAGAGATCCCTCCCAAATAGTATGTGAATAGCATTTGAGGATTGAGGCTGCATACACAATTTATTAACCCAGGAATATCGGAGAATAGGGAAGATCAGAGTTCTTCTTTTTTCTTCGTTGTTTTAGTCATTTCGATGAGATCGAATCCCGTCTTCTCGGCGATTCTCGTCCAAAAACTCATCGCTTCCCGGTAGTAGCCTGTATCCTCTTCTGGTTTTGGTCTGATCCGCAAGAAGTATCCTTCATCTCCAGCTTCTTTCCATCGTTGTCCCGCCCAAGAAGCCATTCTGAACGGCAAAAATTGAAGAATTTTAAATGGCTTACCCATTATGAGCAAAAGTAGCAAAAGAATCTCTAATATTATTTCGGACTATTTTATCCTCTTCAGTATATTTAAATTCCGCTAATCCGAATAGTTCAAACATGTAGGGGAATTCATTAATGTGAACAGAGCCACGAACTCCTTCAGGAACTTCGTAAGGTCTCCAAATTGCTTCGTTATAATGTTCAAATCGGTAAAGATGAACAGGCCAGCCGGCTTTCCTTCTAATTTCTGCTCCTTTAACCGCTCCTAAGTTAAATACAATATCGCTGACAAACTAAATTTAAATTGGAAAAATCTACGGCTGCCGTACCTCTGTATAATCGTTCAGGAATTTCGCAGGGCCTTCAGTTTTTGAGTAGAAAGAAATAATTTCATTCACCAGCTTGTCCGTCTGATCACCAAATTCTGCTGATCTCTCGACAAGTTCATGTATCCTTTTTCTCATTTTTTCATCCCCAAAGCTTTTAAGATCTTCATCTGCGTGTACACGATGAATTACACTGGATTTATTCATAATAGCTGAAAAATTAATGAAACAAATTTTTAAAGGGCCAAACTCATTGATGCTGCTTCCTTTTCAGTTACTCCTATTAACACAGGTTTTGGTGGAGCTTCCTTAGCCAGTATTTCGAGATCTTTTGGGAAGAAATCGTTGTCAAGCCGAGGCCCCCATTTTGTGATCAAAAGATTGTCCAAAACATGGCCCTGAAGTGATTTTATTTCAGCAAACTATGGCAAAACGTTTACCACTTTCTCAACCGCCTTGTAAATCTCCTCTAGTGACTTAGTTTTTAAGCATTCTTTTGTATTTTCTGTGCATCCAAGAGCCTAAGAGCCTTGTGAGAATTAAAAGGGCATTTACCTCTATTAAAGGAAGAGAATTTTTAACTACGTGATGGCCTATGACCCAATTATTCCAAGCACTTCCAGACATTTCAATTCCGCCAACAGCATAGTCTCTGGAGTGCGGGCTGAGAAGAAGTTGACTTACAGCTGCTCCACCAGCGCTAAGGCCCCATAATGTGATCCTTTTCGGATCTCCACCGAAATTTTCTGCATTCTCGTGGACAAATCTATAAGGAATGCAAAATATAGAAGGTCTTCCTACTTTAGAGCAAGGGTCATGTCCCATAATCCAAGATTTCCTGGCAGATCTTTCCCATTTGACAGAAATCCAAGGATTCCTAACCTATATTGGATTGTTACAACTATAACACCTCTTGTTGTATAGGCATCGGTAAATCCCTAAAAAATTAAACGGAAATATGGTTAAAAAAACCTGATAAGGATAGCGACGAGCCGTACCGAATTGGAAACCCCCTCCATGAATCCAAAATAAAACAGGATAACCACCGGGCGGAGCCTGAAAAATTTAACAGATTTAATAACACAATACCTTTTTCGAAGGACGGATAATATTTAAAGATAGACAATCTTCATCAGCTTCTTGAAAAATTGCCAGAGGAGTATGCGGCGGGCATTCCTTCCCCCATTGGGTTGCATTCAAAGGAGCAGACCATTTATTTGGAGGCAGAGATTTCTAAACATTTTTTATCTATCTATCCGCTAAATTACCTCAAATCGTAGCTCCCCAATAGGCGGTTGGGCATAGGGGACGCCAAGAAAGATGTCTGCTGTTTCGCCGTTTTCCACTGGAGTTTGAAAGCCCCAGACTTCGCCGGAATTAGTTATAATCTTCGGCTGATAAGGCATCGCAGCTAGGGGCAAAAGAAAAAAAACTGGAAGTCGCATTTTCCTTTTAAAGGAGAGTTGCAGCCGACTGATGATGCAATCGATTGTGCAATAGCAAACAAGCAAATGACCCAATCAGTACCATCTAAGGTCAAACACAAACATGGCACCCGTTATCGTATTGAATATTTGAATTGGCGGGAACTTTTCTGCATCGAACAGTTTATTTATAGGCTCAAACATTGAAATCTCTTGAATACTCGTATATCGGTCATGGTAATACTAAATTTGTGGCCATTCTATTACAAAATAAAATTATTAACGAAATAGAATAGCGCATTTAATAGTCATAGTTCCTCGTGTCCTTTTTGTTCCACTGGAAGCATGGTAATAGCGTCGAAGCCGAAATTTTCCATTGATCTCCAGAACCTGATGGCGTCTAAAATTGACTCATTATGCTTTCTAAACTCCCACACCTCCATGGTAATCTTCCTTGACTTCGGCGTGCTCTTTCATGATCAAATATTCAAGTTTTTCTGTAGCTCGTGGCCAGTTTGTGCCCTTCCACACGGGAACACTGCAAAATGATAAAGAGTTGAACGGCATGCCTACCCAGATTTGGCAAATTTAGCCAAAGCATCTCTGATATTCTCCTTTACAACAATATCCGCCTGGCTGTATTCCCACTGAGCAAGCAGTTTCAAATCAAACATGTAGGTGAATTCATTGATGTGGAATGATCCTCTAACTCCTTTAGGGGCTGCGACATTTTCCCATACAGCGTCATTATAATGGTCAAATGAATATATCCAAACAGGCCAATTTGCCTTGATTCGGGCTTCAGCTCCTTCTACCGCAGCTGCGTTGAACATTGTATCGGTAATGAACTGAGGAGAATCATTTCAGAAGAACGACGACTTACTTCGGTATATTTATTGAGATAGAAAGCTTCGTCTGCGTTGTTTTTCCCCTCCAAGTAGTGCTCGACAACTTTATCATATGCTTCCTTTTTCTCATATTTAGCACTTTTTGTAATCAACCCTCGAATCCTTTCAGCCATTTCCTCCTCTTTAAACGAGTACAAATCCTTTGAAGCTAAGAAAGATTGAATGTAGACAGACTTTCCCATTACGGCTGTAAACAGGCGGAGTTTGATAAGAAAGTTGTAACCTACTGAAAAAGCTGGAGTCTTTATCAGATACGCCCATGAGAATCGGTTTGGGTGGGGCGTCTTTGACCAGAACATCTGGAGTCGATGGGAAGAAGTCGCCATCGATGCGGGGTCCCCATTTGATAATTGTCATGTCTTGTGTGGTATAACCCTAAATTTCAAGGTCTACTTTAATCGAAGTTGCCATTTACCACAGCTTCAACCGCTTCGTTCATTTCCTTTATGGTTTTTGATTTCAGGCAGGATTTTGTATCATCTTCACAACCTAGTTCCTAAAACATGCTATTCTCAGCAGGTTAGGTGGTAAATTTACCGAAATAAGAGATCTGGAGCTGTTAACAACATTTGGGCCAATTGCCCAGGAGGCAAAGGCGCTTCCGGACATTTCAACGGCTGATGCTACATAATTTCTTGAATGTGGAGACAATATTAACTGATTTACAGCAGCTCCACCAGCGCTAAGCCCCCATAATGTGATCTTATTTGGGTCTCCGCCAAAGGCGATGATATTCTCGTGTGCCCATCTGCAATAATGTTTTTTTTGAACGGGACCGACTTACTTTAATCCAAGTGTGAGATCCCAGAGACCCAAATTTCCTGGAAGTTCTTTGTCACCAGTTGACAGGAATCCGTATACTCCTATTCTGTACTGGAGAGTAACAACGATTATTTCTCTATGAGCAAAGGCATCAGCAAATCCCTAGGAATTTTGTGTTATACGGAGAAATTTTGTGGATTACCTGGTATCCGTACAATCGAGCAGAACCAATTTCATATCCTCCTCCGTGAACCCAAAGAAGAACTGGATGTGGGATACGGGACTAAAATTAAATTTTTCTAGGTAAAACTGGGGATTACTCTTTTCTGTGGGCGGATGATATTAACAGTTAGACAATCTTCATCAACCTCATAGACAACTGCTTTGAGAGTGTGAGGGACGCATTCATGCCCCCAAGTAGTTGCGTTTATCGGTGTGTTCCACGGCTTCGCTGGCAACGGTTTCTACAAACTCCATTGAAACAACGTTAATAGCTAATAAAGATAAGAAAAAAATCTTATGCAAACTGTACTTGAGATTGCGGCAGCTCACCTCGAATCGTAAATCTCCTACAGGCGGTTGAGCATATGGAATGCCTAGAAAAACGTCAGCTTTCTCTCCCGATTGGGTGTCAATAGTAAATCCACGGACACCTCCTTCAGCTGTGAAAACAGTAGGTTGCTGTGCATTTGCCACATATAAAAATCCAGCAGCTATGAGAGGAAAAATCATAACTAAAAGGTCATTTTGTGACGATCGAAAGGAGTGTCAATAGCAGAAGAGCGGAAGGCAAACAAACGAAAAGATCCTGGATGAAAATACCTAGTGACTTTAAAATGGCAACTGGCAACGTGTCAAAATCACGTTTGTTATCAAATTAACAGGTGTACTTGCACATTGCTGGTTCCCAAGGTGATAGCCAAGAGCGGAAAGAACTTTAAAGCTTCCAAAGTCGAATAGACTGGGCAGAGAGTATTTATAAGAAAGCGGAACACGTGTTGATAAGAGAGCAAACTGTGGTCGCTTATCGATATATGGTCTGTTAACAATGTGCTGGTGGTTTAATTTTGATAAAGTAATGGAAAGTGTCAGCACTACAGGTGGCTCTTCATAACCGAGAAGGAACTCTACTCTCGACAGAAAACATTTATTACCGTGTGAAGGACTAATCGCTCTGTGGTATTTATAATCCGTCTCATTATGCATAGTTTATAAATGATTTATTAATTTAACGATTCAAAACCATAATAATCATCAAATTCTTCGTTTTGTGATGGTGTTCTTTTCGGAATGCGATGAAAGTGTCCCTCTTTTGGGATTCTATTACGGCGATTGCATTTTTTCTCTTTTGAAATACAAGGGAAAATGGTGTCTCCAGCATTGTTGTAAGCCATGCACAGGACAAATCCCCACGGATCCATGTAACAGGAGTGGTGTCCTTCTTACGGCGAACTGCTCAAAGTTTTGAATAATAGATAGTTCATCTCATCATTGAACATATATTCATTGTTTAGAAATCTCCATGAGAAGAAATTGAATCGATTTATCCAAGATGCAGGAGGAGGGACGACTGCCCTGTATAAACTATGAATGTTTTGGAATGTTTTGCATACTTCAGCCATTCGGTAAATATCCTGCGGCTGCAACTGTTTGAGATTGAGAAGTAAGGCGTCGGAATCCAACATATCCATGGTTTTCATTGGGAGAGTACTATCAGCGACCTTTAAATGCCATAAATCAATAAAGTACTCGCTTTTATCCTACAACGAAAACGATTTTTTGCAGGAATGATTGATAGATACTGAACATGGCTAACTGCGGCCGTGCTATATATTTTCAGAATGCCGTAAACTTTACTCGACCCTCTCCATGTCATCCAATACTATGAGTATATTTCAAGTTGAAATGGATGTGTAGGATTTCCGAGTATGTTGACGGACACTCTTCGATAAATCCAACGACGTCATGTACTTTTCTGAAAAAAAAGAAGTCTGTTACTCTGCTCGTTATTTCCAAGGCTAACTTCTAAGTGAACACGGTAAATGACCAATACATCTGGATCAGAAGGGATAATCCAGTCATGGGTTTGGTAGATCACTGGAACCATTCCCATCTTTGAGCTGGCCTGCTATATTGCGTGGTTCTGGTAGCTGATTCATGGAAAATAACGTCGTGATGGTATCATGTCTGCTGAAAACAAAGACACAATAAGTCTCTGTACTCCAAAATTTCAGTCTAGGATCAGCTTTGACGCCTTAACCCCCGCTTAAAAAACGGCTACGTCACAATCGTGTCGGCTTCGGCATTATTACGGACTATGATTAAGATCATCCTTTAGTCTAATTTCGTAGTACCTGCATAAAGGCGAGTGTATTCGAGTAAAAATAATACGCTTTTGATGTCACGGGTCATATGTCTTTTATATATTATATAAGGTTATTCCATCGTATTAACTCCTAAGTGGATGAATTTGAAAAAAGACCGATACGAAGAAGTGCTAGAAGCAGTGAACCATCACAACTGTCATCTGATTACATCACGAGTCAGACTAGAAATCCCCCGCGAAATAATATTTCCTGTACCATGTACATCCGCCAATCTCTAATGTAGTACTCGCTGTAAACGGCAATCTCCTTGTTTTCCGTACTTCAAAACTTTTGTCCATTGTCAAAATAGCAATTTGCATTGGCAAACTACTAGCTCTTGTCATTTTCCCTTTACTTTTTTCCGCCCCCCCCCCCCCCCCTGACTCTAATTTCGTTCCAGACTCGGTCATAAATTTCCGTCTTTTTCTGACTTTGGAAAATTTTTCTTGTCTATCCTAATATCCTTACCCATGGCAACATTACCCGGAAACCCATCCCATGTCTACGAATAACGTCTCTTTGTAAATACTAGAAACGGGCTGAGATTTGTTACTCCCCCGCCATAATGGGAATACGTTCCTATAAAGCTTAGGGGTTACAGAGGAGGTTATATTGTCCTCGTAATCCTGTTCAACATGAGATGACCCAGTAGCCTTGCTTCCTGATTAGACGTCATTTTCTTTGTATTGCGTAAGTAGGCTCAGCCACTAATACAGTTAGGTTAATGCGGATGTGTAGGCAGTTACTCTAATTAGTCAGGGAGGCCATCTTTTATCAAGGTTTCAACCATCAAAACGTCATTTTTTGGTCCACATTGTCTAGTCTAGATCCCCCTTCACAGTACGTCATAGTTTATACAGGGCAGTCGCCCCTCCTCCTGCAAAAAAAGCCGCGTACTTACTTTGCATCCGGATGTGGGAGGAGGTCCTATCTGGTTACACTTACTAATTCATATTGTTTTCTCTCGCTTTTCTTAATTTTCTCCAATTTTTATGGCTCGTACCTGTTCAAAACATTTAACAACTGCTCCAAACTACAGGTGTAAAAGGAGCAATTGTCATTTAGTCACCAGATTAATGGCAATTATGTTTTGGTGGTCTCTACTTGAATCTTGAACCTTCCACCATGATTTCTTCATTTCCGTCGCTAGAAAAGGGGATGGGCTGAATTAGCTTAGGATCGCTGTCCTCCCATTTATTCCGCTACCAATCCTTCCCTCATGTTTCATTCTTGTTCCTTTCCTAATGATGAGGGTGGGGGTTATTAACCAAAAAACGCGTCATCTTTTTATGACTAGAAGCTTCTCCAACTGTCATAAAATTGACATCATCTGCACCGTGCAGACCGCGTTTGCAGCGGGTCTGCTCCCGCACTTCTCAAATGTTGCGTGTAAAAGTTATGAATTTGAAACTGTTGTACTTTCTGTCTTGTCCTCAAATTAGAGAAGCCTGTTTGGACACGAATTTCATGAATCCAGGTCACGTACTGGAAATAGTCGCGCTAGTTTGACCAGTTCCACTTGTCACTTTATGACTAACGTCATCTTCAGTTACACAACCGAGACCTCCCGGTTCATTAGTCATACCACTTAGCAACATTCCAACTATTTCACGTCTTTAAAAATCATGGAATTTAACGAGGAACCCCAAAATAACCCGACCTCATTGATGCTCGATTATCTTGACTTCCTAACCGCTTTCTGCAACATTCTTCCCATAGCAGACTTTTTGCTGTAGGCCGCTCTTGAAAGGTTGTCGCAATAGCCACCCATTATTAATTCCACCCTACCTTGTTCTCATCTTACAACCTGAGTTTTTGGTTGAAAAAAATCACACCCGCTGCGAAATCTTGCTTCTGACGAGCGAATATTTTACAGCTACGTCAAAAGTTACCGATCTCAGCAAGCGACAAGTCTTGCAGACAGACTGACATACAAACAGGCACCCGCAATAAATAGGAGAAGATTCTCTACCCTTTTTGATCTCTCTCACGCCTCTTGCTCAATTCTTCCACATTGTTAGTTACAGGGTAGAGACAGAATGAAGCTGATTTTGGTCCTTCTAGCTTTGATGGCTGTGATTGCTGTAGCAGATATCCAATTCGAGGATGGAAGGAACTTTAACACTGGGTAGGAGAATAATCAGCTGTATCATCTCTTGTTTAGGGCTGATTCCGATAATTTCGAAATGGACGCTGCTATGTTTGACCGATGGCCGAGGAACATTAAACGTTTCACGAACAAATGGCAACAGCTTGGTCCCATCTGGGGATAAATGATATCTTATTCGATTGATAACCCTCAACATGTGACATTTTGTTAATAAATTCTACTGTTAGCGCAGATTTTCATTATTTTCATATTCCCTTTAAAAAAAGAATAATTGTGTGAAGCACTACCAAATGTAAATAGTGTCCTCTGCAACTTGCTGGTCTCATCGCGGACGTGGTCACATGTTCGATGTTTTCTTGTTTATATCGCCAACCGAAGTCATCCCCTTTTCGTCAATAGTAGTCTACACTTCTTTATTTGCTTTTTATCATTCTTTTAATGCAAAGCAAGTAAATTTGACGTATCCACCTGTTTCCGTAAAGATAATTACTAGTTTTTTGTTTAAAAGTTTAAAAAATATCGAAAAATACGAAATTGCAATGCAAAATATGTTGCGATCATTGAAGTTTAATAAAAAATAGATTCAGATAAGACGGACTGATAAGTCGACCTGTCAAAAAAAAGCATTTATCGATGCGCGCTCAACAGCGAGTTTAAAGGACTGCTTACCTCCTTGGCATAGGGCCATGGGCGGTCGTGGGAAATACGATTTCATATTGTTGTTATTTCTTTCCTAAAATGATAAAACACTTTATTTATGGGTTCAGTAGGGAAATCAATAGATTTTGTCATATTTCAACAACAATATTCAGCAACCACCCACGGAATTACGTCATGGGCAAGGTCTATTGCATCGGGCATTTTTTGCATACCTTTTCTCCCACTCATCTTCCTCCTTTTCCTTGTTTATTTTTTTTATTTTTTTTATTAATTTTAGGTAGTTAGAAGCCTAATCGTGCCATCTAAAATCTAACCTGTGAATCCGCCATCAGGTGAATTTGTCATCATTGCAAACGCACCAATTTCTATTCGCTTTCGCTTCTTTATTTCATTTTCTATTTATTTATTTTAATTTTATAGAATGTCCAAATTCCCCGGAAGATCCTTGCCTCTTCGCAGTTTTGGAGGCCTTCGACAGACAGCTGCAGCCTCAGCTGCTTCGCTACCATCTGTTCAGTCAAGGTACATACCATCATTTCTTATCGTCAACATTGTCCTTTTCAGCAGAAGTGCATCCTCCAGTCGACTCCTCCAAATACTCGGCAACAGTCCACCCAAGAATGCCGTTAGACCGACTGCTGCCATCAAGGGAATTCGCCTCTTCAGCAGTATATTTCAGTTTTTTACACAATTCTTTTTTTTCTTTTTAGGTGGACTTCCTCCACACAAGAGAGTAGCCCTTCCTGCTCTGTCTCCTACTATGGAATTGGGAAGCGTTGTCAGCTGGCAAAAGAAAGTTGGAGACCAACTCAGCGAGGGAGATCTCCTGTGCGAAATAGAAACCGACAAAGCGACTATGGGTTTCGAAACTCCTGAGGAAGGATACCTGGCTCAGATTATCATCCCCGAAGGATCTAGGGACGTTCCGATTGGAAAGGTAACTACAACTTTCTTGTGGATTTAATTTTTTTCAGCTACTTTGTATCATTGTCGAAAATGAGAGCGATGTCGCTGCCTTCGAAAACTTTAAGGATGATGGAGCTGCTGCTGGAGAAGAGAAGAAACCCGAGTCTAAGGAGGAGAAGAAAGAGGAAAAGAAGGAAGAAAAGAAGGAGGAGAAACCCAGCTCTCCAGTAGGCCTGACACCGTGTCCGTCTTATTTTTTATTCAGCAACCAACTCCCGAACCACAGCAATCCAAGGGACCAACGCAGTCAGCGTCTCCTAGCCGAGTTAGCGCCACTCCTTTTGCCAGAAAGCTGGCTGCCGAGAAGAATTTGGATCTCTCCGCAGTATCTGGAACTGGGCCTGGTGGAAGAATTCTGGCTTCCGATCTTCAAGGAGCTCAGAAGAAGACGGCTACAGCTGGAGCTGCTGCAGCTGCTGGTGGTAAAGAAGGTGGTGATTATGTTGTAAGTTTTGCTCCGTTTTTTTTAAAACTAAATACAATTCCAGGATGTACCTCTGACGAATATGCGCCGAACTATTGCTAAACGTTTAACTGAAAGCAAATCGACTATTCCTCATTATTATCTTACCAGTGAAATTGCTTTGGATAACATCTTACAGTAAGCCGAATATATAATTTAAATTCATTTTCCCAGGGTTCGCGAGAAGCTCAATGGTCTCCTTGCAAAGGGATCTTCTTCCGGTGCTACTAAACTTTCTATCAATGATTTTGTTGTAAAGGTAGCTTGCGTTCTATTTATTTTAATTAAAAAATCTTCAGGCAACCGCCCTGGCTTGTCAACGTGTTCCCGAAGCAAATAGCTTCTTCATGGACACGTTCATCCGCCAGAATGCCAATGTTGATGTTTGCGTAGCTGTATCTACACCGACAGGACTTATCACACCTATCATTTTCAATGCTCACGCTAAAGGATTGGCTACAATTTCTAGTGAAATTCAAGAGTTGGCATTGAAAGCTCGTGATGGAAAGTTGCAGCCTCATGAATTCCAGGTATTTTTCTATTCATAAGATAATTTAAAGTACAATTTAGGGAGGTACTTTCACTGTATCGAACCTTGGAATGTTCGGAAGTGTAACAGATTTCACAGCTATTATTAACCCACCACAATCTTGTATTTTGGCTGTTGGTGGAGCAGAAAGCAAACTGGTACCATGTGAAAAGGAAGGGTAACGTATTCCTTTTATTTTTCTAATTTAAATTATTAAGATATAAGACAATCAAAGTGATGAAGGTGACATTGTCTTGCGATCATCGTACAGTTGATGGCGCTGTTGGAGCAGTGTGGCTACGTCACTTCAAGGAATTCCTGGAGAAGCCGCATACAATGCTCCTTTAATTTAAATATAATAATAGGCATTTTCTCCATTTCTACAGAAGAAAAAAAACGGTGTTTTAGGCAATTGAGTGCCAATTGTCCATGTTTTAGCCTAGTTTTTCCCTATTTGAGTTGGTTGAGCTACTCGGTTGTTCCCTCTTAGATAGCATAAAAAGAGATTATCATTAGTTTTCAATATTTTGTAGTTGTAAATCTTTTAAAATTAAATTTATTGAGGAGAATTTAACAGAACCCGCAAGTTTGTCGACAATATGTTGACATGTAGCTGATAAACTGTGGTGTCCTACAGTATCGAAACCATGATCGACATCTTTGTGGCGTGTCACGATTGACACATTCTGAATCGGTTCTCGATTTAATGAAAAGGATTGCTTACGGCCAGAGATCGCTGTATTTACAACTGGTCGAGGTTGCGCTGGTTGGTTGTTGCTGTAATGAGACAGTTTGAACCTGAGGGCAAAGACTGCTTACAAGTGGAGTCTCCTATTTTGGAAAGCTAGCTGCGCCCTGGTTGTTGTGACAATTGGCTGACGTGTTGTATGCGCATTGAATTCATCTGAACCACTTTAAATGCCATCTGTTTCCCTTACGACTATGGACTACTTCCATTGTAGAGATAGGAATTATTCTGTTTATTGGTTGCACAACAGATTGCGGCTGAAATATTCTGTATTTAACATTTAATGGCCCGCACCCTTGTGACAGGAGCTGGAGCTGGCGTTGAAATGGCAACATTGATCTGAAAGATTTTGCCCTCATCTTCGATGTAACTTTGCAAATGAGTGTGTTTTTTCCAAATAAGGAACTACAGCTTCTAACGAGTGTTACAGTGCGATTCCGATGTCTGTTTGATAGCCATACTGACATCAAGTGAAAGTGTGTAATGTGAAAAAAAGAAATCGAGACAATTGAAGGAAAACTGGTGCAAAGTTAGTCGGTGAAATTATTTATGGCACTGCAAAATTTCGGTTAAATGTGCAAACACATGCTATAATTAGTTGTTGATTATTTTACGGTGACGGTTACGCTTGCTGCTTCCTTTACGAACCACTCTAGGCGTGAGGCCTTCGTTGTCAAATCGTCGATGAGTTTCCATTTTGAAGGGTTTGACAGGTGGAGGATAAGACGGCATGGGAGGGACATAATCCTTGATTCCGAAGCGGTTCACCCTACAGGGTGGGATGGGTTTCGAGCGGACAGATTTCACCCAAAATTGTGTTTGATGTCTTACTACTGTTGCTCTAAAGAAAAGGAAAATAAAATTATAGGGAAAAGAACCTACACAAATTGGACAGTATCCGTCTCATCATCAACTTTCCACCACATTTTCATATGCTTTTTTTTCTCGTTATGGGAATGAGTCGCCGAATCTTTGAACCTTAAATTTTAATATAAAAAATATTATTTTTCCAACCTGAAGCATTGCTGTTGCCAGGAGCCGTTGTCATCTAATCTGACGAGCTGTCCTATTCTGAAAATAGGATTTTTTTCTGGAGAAGATTTACCCACCTTTCTCCAAGTTGGTCATTATTCCATCTAAAAGGTTGTATGACGAAGCCTTTAAACCAGATGGATTCATTTTTTCCCTGCAGAGTCACTGAAATCTGAGGTCGTTAATCTCTCATCCCTAGTTACAAAGTAAACGTGTTCCTGTGTGTCAATAAAAAATTAAAGGAACAAGCTTTTTGGTGGGATCGGAGATTGCGCGCTGATTATAATCGTTTTACGGTTTTCTCGATTGAAAATGTCTGGAATGTGATGCCATTAGAACTCACGGGCTATGGGTTGATTCCGCCAGTAGCACTTTTGATCCACTATAATTTCATAAGGCGGGGAATCGAGTTGCAATCCTCCTTGATGCTCAACTGCTTCTAGGGGATTCATGCTCTCAAAGGCTGCGTGTACACAAGGAGCTCCATCTGGCCAGGCAACTACTGACGAAATTATAGAGAAGAGGAGCAGCAGCATGGTTACCTAAACCTCGATTGAAAAGAGTTTAAGAGGGAATTTGCTGAGGGCAATTGAAGGATGGCAGCTTGTAGAGAAAACTGGTTAATGAAATGACCGCAACTTTAGAAAACAAAGAAACTGAGCGGCGAGAACGCCGCCTCTCCCACAATAGACCGGCAGGCACCGGTGTCTCTTTCAGTTACAACGTAATTCGAAGGAAATGATAAGAATGACCATAAGGAAGCGCCCCAGCTGTAGAGGAATATATTGCCAGAGGCAAATTAAATAAAAGCTGGTTTTCCGGAAGGTCGAAAGTATGATACCATCGAGGACAACCGGCAGCGGCAGGGGAGACACGAGAGCGGGGTCTCCATGAAAAAAAGCGAAGCGAGAAAAGGAAAGGCGAACGGGAATGATGGCGCTGCCAGATAAAAGAGACGTGGAAAAGTTTTGAGACTTTTTCCAGTAGAAAGGGGAAGAGAGCGGGATGAGACGCCTAATTGTGGGCGGCAGTAAAACAGTTGAATCGGAGACGGCAGACCAGTTCGTCGTCTTTTGACAAAAGCATCAAGGGCACAACAGAAATGACCTATCAGAAAGCTTCTTCCCTTTTTAGAAGAGAAAATGGACAAAAACAGTGGACAATGTCAACAGAATTTATTACGCGACTGTTGTAAACTAGAGAAAAAATGACACTCGCACGCTATTATGATAGACAAACCCAGGAAATTCCAAAAACCAGTAAAGAATACAAGGCATATTTGATTAGGAAGCGACTAGAGTTCATAATGATCTACATTCTGCACAGCAGATTTTTTTACATCTTCCCAAGTAAACCAGCGGTTTCGCGCCTTCCGCTCAACGTAGCCGTCTGGTCTCGAGGGTTTCTCCAATTTGACGTAATGTTCATAAATCTCTTCGGGGTTGGAATCAAAGAACTTGTGGTAGCTGATAGGCCAGATTTTACTGAAACTGTCTTGAAAGATTCTGAGATAACTTACTTCCGGTAGGGTTCAGCATAGTCCCACGGTTGTGCTTGATGGAAGGCTGGCGAGTGGATGACTGGGATGTCCTGCGCCATGCTGCACATTCCTAAAATATACGCAATAAAAACGTATGTGTGGAGATTGACCTATAATCATATCATCTGGTGAATCAACACCGGGACAGGAGCAAGTTTGGACAAGACGCTTGGCAGCCGCTTTTGAAAAAACCATTCCTGCTCCACCGGTTGGATAGTTGTAGGACCCTCTACCGGATAAAGAGGCTCCAAATCCATATCGCTCACCTATTACCAGCTACAAAATATTAAATAAACGAGCATCTGCATAACTTACAACTTCTTCAGGATCATAGCAACCCAACATATTTACAAGGGCATCGACATTAATCAAAGAATCGTCATCAGCTATCAACAGCCAAGGATATTGACCGCTATCCTCTTTAGTATATTTTTGTAGGATGGCAAATGTCTTTCCACAATGTCCTGGAACAATAACTACATAAAAATATGATGTACATCCCAACCTCGCTCGGTATTTTTCACACCAAGGTTGATAGTTGGCGGATCTTGGCTCTCCTCGTTGCTGACATATTGAATATTGTCGATTAATCTTCCCCAAGAGTTGATGATATATGGTACTGTAATTTAACAAACTGAGGGGAACTACCAGAACTTACATCGCTTCAGATGGTTGCCCGACCACGTCTTTACATAAGCTTTAATATCGTTTGTAGTTATAGTTACATCACATTCATATCTCGGATCCTATAAAATTTAAGAATATTAAGGAATAACCTACTGTATAGTAAATAGCACAATTTCCTGTATCCTTCAAACAGAAGATGTCTTCCCTGCTAGTTAACCGCACATCTGTATGTTCATAGATGAGTCGAGACAATTCATGGGATGCATCGATAGTAAACTGCGGTATGAACCGCTTTTCTCTGTATATTCCTTCGTAGATTCTAAATAATTTTAAAAAAATAATAAAAATCTAGCTTACAATTGTAGAAGAGGACGGGAAATTATTATTCCAGACGAGATATCAGGATAGAAAAATGGCGGATCATCATCGTTGTAAAATCCGTAGTAATGATGGGTTATTGTCATTCTGAAATGCGAGAAATTCACAGTTAATCGAAGTTGATCCTACCGTGCATCTTGTAGTCCATATCCGAGGAATGTTAAAGCTGTTTCGTTCTGAGATTCCAAAAATTTTTGAAGTTTATCCACGCGGACATTTGAGTAAGCATCGAGGAAGACAAACCACTCCTTATCTTTCAATTTTGCATCGTGGATTAATCTAAAAAGCATGAAAAATATTAAGAATTTCTACCGTTCAGATAGTGATAAAATTTGCCAGTAACAAGGACTATCGCTGCCATTTAAATGAAGAAATAGAGGAGACTGGAAGTTATTTTCAAACAAAAAAGCTTCTTCCTTACCTTTACAGTTTCAAAATAGTTCTTATTTGGATTATGCTCATTAAATATTTTAATATTTTGTTCTACAATAGATTCGACTAAGGAAAGAGACCATTCCGTATCATATTTTGATTCCTGTCCTAAGATTACAAAAAGAGTATCTGCAAAAAATTTAAACTGTTATATTTGTTTCTTACTATGCGAGTAAGATAAAAGCTGCCTACAGAATATTATGCATAGTAGGACAGAGATCAACATGCAGTCCTAAACTTCCTTTAAAGAAGAAAAATAGAAGAAGAGGCAATAGATAGAAAAGCTTTTCACAATGAGACGGCACAGTAGATAGAACGTAGAACATTTATGAATCACAACAATGTTTAACAGGTGAAAGAGCGAAATGTACGAACCAGATTTCTCTGGGATGACTGCTTGTCAGATAGTTTAACTAGACCTATAGTTAAGCTAGAGGTACTCGTAACATATATCAATGGTTTTAGAAGGCGAGGGCTCAATGAGGCATGAGGTTCATTAAGTGTGAAGGGCGGAGTAGATGGTTATCCAGGAGACCATGAATGTGGCGAAGGCGGCACCGAAACCTTCTTTGGCTAGTTCCCACCATCCTCCTAGTTCTTCGTCGTCAACCTAAAAAACTGCGGTAAAAGGATTACAGCTGCGCTGAATTGAGACAGTACTTTGTTAGAAGAGAAATTGTAAAGCAGTGGAGTTGCTAAGCATGTTAGCAATTTTTTCAAAAAAGTAAGACAACATTTGTTTCGGTCACAATTTCGTAAAAAGGGTCGTCAGGGACTTCCAGATTTTCTACAAGGCTCAAAACGTAAGGATTTTCTTAAAATATTTTAAGACAATTGAACTGACTAAAACTCGCTTTGGAACCTCTGAATGATTGAAAATTTTTTAAATGGCGTAAAGGATAAGACACCACTCATTTCCAAAAAAAAAATAATAATTTAAAACGACATACTTTCTGATATTTAGTGACAAAGTGCTGGGTAGCTCCGGTAGAAATAGCAGCGTAGGATGCGATTGCCAAAATCCCGGTCATATTCAATATTCCAAAGAGAACACCTATTGCTAGCGCTAGACACTGCAAAATTACAAGTTTTATTAATATTACGAAGAAATAACTGACTTGTTTGCCCCAATATACAACATCAAGAAGATCATCTTTATCCGGCCACTCTGCTCCAGGTGTTAGGGCCTTACTTATCTGAACTCTCGTGGTAAACAA
The DNA here is from genome assembly GCA_964036215.1 of Oscheius sp. DF5033. Lineage (NCBI taxonomy): Eukaryota > Metazoa > Nematoda > Chromadorea > Rhabditida > Rhabditidae > Oscheius > Oscheius sp. DF5033. Next base: position 7,712,776 of record OZ038413.1, read on the forward strand.
GTTATGAATGCGGGAAAACTCACAAAGTAGGATATTCCTGGATCGTCAGAGTCGGACTTCCGTTGCGACATTTAAAAAAATCTAAAAAGATTTTTATTACACTTTATTACTTGGGAATATAAGAAAATGTTGAATAGAACACAAATATTTGGATTAATATGCAAACTGCAATTAAAGGGTACTCCGCTGACGCTAATCTTCACAGTTGCTAATAGGGCACAGATACCGTGGGCATACGGTAGCAGATTGAGAAAATTTTATCTGTTACAGGTAAAATGAATGGGTATGCGCAAATCTTGCTATTGATTTCTTGATAAAACATTGATGAAAAAGAAAAACTATAAGGTAGTCTGTGTGGTAAACGTAGGAGAAAATATCTCGAAGCGGATCTAATTCAATAATTTCTGTTCAAATATTCAAATGTTATAATTTAAAATATTTCTAGCCGTGTTCCTTAAATGTTCGTTTTCTTAAATCGTAAATATTTATTTTTATTGATAAGCAAGCGAATAAGAAATATAGCAGCCTTCTGCCGCCTGGTTGACCCAGCTATTCATTGGTTTTTTTTTTCATTAAAACAGGAAGATTGTTGAGAATCTTAACAGCATACGAGTATTTTTCGCTAAAATTAAATGTGCACAAGTAGGTCGGTCGGCAATCGTCGGTTAAATATGATGGCTAATCTTCATTACACAAGTTCTCTATTTACAGTTATTTGCAGAGGAAAAGATTGTAGTTTTCTTGTTACAACGAACCATCCAATGGTTGCCGTTATTGGGTGTTAATTTTAGGAAGATGGTTAATTTTCGAAGGTATCGACAGTTGCCCTTATCGGGTCCAATTACTTCACTTCTACAAAGATCCGTTTATGGGCCTCCCCGTTTCTTTCATCCCGTTATAATCGCCGCTCAATAAGGTCTTTTCAAGCGTAGTTCGAAACTATTTAAACAAATTCCATAATGCAGCTAGTTTCTGACTACTAATCCCCGCAAGCGAACCGTAAGAAGTAGGACAAGAGTCTAAGATGCTGATTCCGGGTGCTGGTTCAGTCTCCGCTGGAACAAGTTGCTCATGCTGGTAGCCGCATTAACTCTCGGATTTGGAGCTATTGGATCTAATCTAATTTTTATGTCGCTGGTCTGCATCGAAATAGCCGTTGCTTTGGAAGAATTCAACGCAGGTATCGGGGATTACCAGGTACTTTTATTCCGTTTGTCACCTGCTGTTTAGGTGAAAATACAAAGTATTAATGAGATTCTATCTTCAATTAACAGTCAAAAAGATTTGGAACGTGGTAGTGTAGAGGGTGATGCGCTCTCGATGCGGAGGAGACGAATATTGGAACAGATAACAGCTAAACCTTTTGAAAATGTGGTGACAACCACGCAACCTTCATTTGCATGCAGTAAGACACAAATTTTTTGTTAAAGTAAGCTTTAGATTGTTCAAATTCTCTGAGATCAGCCAATTATCAAGATGTCGGACCATTTCATGGTAAAGAAGCTACTTCAGATCAAAAGGATAACATGGCAGAGGTTGTATTTTTCCCAAAAACGTGTGTCTGTTTAGGATATTCCTTCCTTTGTCCAGCGGTTTCCCACCCTCTATAAGAAATATCATTGGGGAACTACAGGAGAGAATAAGATGCATCGATTTAGCACGCGGATACACGATGATTTTCAGAACTGTGAATGTGACATCCCTATCGGCAGTTTAGTTCCAACATCTGGTAATCCAAAAGGAGCTGTTCGACGTTACCCAATGAAGAAAATCACAATACCTTTGAGGGATGGAACTGTAAAGGAAACTCCAGCACCTAGTCAAATTGCAATTGAAAGCGCTGGTTCGGCGGTAATGCTAGCACCAAGAAGAATGTAATTTTCTTTGCCGAAGGATGATATTCTATTACAGATTATATAATTTTAATCAAAATGGTCGTGTGAATATTACGCACATTCGAGAATTATCAAAATATACAACGGTTGTTGTGCCACTTACGGAATATCCAATAGAGAGGACGACCATACCTACACCACGATATCAGTACAAATATATTAGAGAGTCAACAGGTAAACCGTTATCTTTATGGATAATTTTTTTAGGAGAATCCAAGTCGACTTTTTACCCAACGTCCCTCTCGAAGTTGTTTATTAGAAGATTGAGAAAAATGCTAGGAGAGAAATCTCACGTGACAGATAAAGCATACGCCATTGAAAGGGACATACTTCAATCAGCACAAGTGGTTGAATTTTGAACAATGGTTACGAATTTTAGGAGATGATTCTTATTGATAGACAGGCGGAGGCCCGAAAACATACGACAGGCAAATATTCTACACCGGAAGACCAATATAACCCGTGGAATGAAAAAATAGAACGGATATCAGGTAGGAATTATATTGGCATTTATGGTTTTACTAGATATTTGGCGACATTCTCCCTTCCGGCGGAGAAATAATCAAAAACAATTGGTTCCATTATAACTTATTTTATTAATTTGACCCATAATGTTTAAAAACCCGCATCAGCCATTTGCATTTGAATATCTTCCGCTGGTTCCGAAGCAGTTGGCAGCGGCTCTCGGAATTCTTCTTCCAATTTCGGTAACCTTTGTTTCGGCAGATTGTTCATCATTGTATTTTCAATAACCTGCAAATAAAGTCGAAAGAAATCCGCAAGTGCCCACCTGCTTATGAGTGCCGCCGTTGCAAAGAGGCGTTGTACAGACGCAAAGAAGAGAAGTGGTCTGAGCAGGTGATGCAGGTGGCCCAGTCGACCTTCTCCAACGACTTCCTTCTTCATTTTAAAACAAATCCCTTCTTCATTTAATGAGAAGGCTTACTGTATTAACATTTTGACACATTGAGGAACCTGGCAAGAGTTGGAGATACTGATAGAGGGGGGTGTTGCGAGGAGTGCAGAACTTTCTCATGTGGGAGGCTTCAGAATTACGGTAGACTAACATTGAACATGAATTGACACCAGGAGGACAGTCGACTTTCTGCAAAAAGGATTTGGAAAGGTAATCAGAAGATGATCGTCGACCTAATTGAGAAGTGTTTACCATGTCATGGCAGGATTTAGTGTCGTCGTCGTGTGGCTCATCATTGCACGTGTAACATTGGAACGCGGCTGAGAAGACGACCAAATTGAGCAGAAGGAGCAAAACAATCATCTGAACACCAAGTCCAAGATGCTAACTGGCAAATTTTAATATATAAACCAAGCGACCGATCGAAGGGAAAGGGGGAAATGATGGCGAAAAGAAAGTGTCCCGCAACGTGACACAGTTTGACGCGCTCATTTTTCCATATAAGAAATTAGAATCATTAAATTCCCGACTAAATGGAACGAACATTTGATTTAAACCCCATGGACAAATGGACCCTTCCGGGGCACTTAATCAACATAAGCTTAAAGAACAGCGATTCTCTTGTCTGAAACCGTTATTTATTTATTTAAGGATCGACAATCTTGGCCTTTTTTGTTTTTTAGAGCTTCCCCAATTGAAGAGATGACCATTGATGATCGAAGAAGGGGGTGGGGTTTGTAAAGCTCCACTTGACAAGGGTGCTACGTATTTTCCCTGGTTTCTAAAGGTCTATTTCTCTTTTTCTATTACGGGAAATTGCTTTCCACCATATTTCCAGACGGTTGATACAAATATTTATAGACAGGTAATTGCTCTATCTTCTTGAGGATAACTTCGTCTTGAATCAGGCTCTTGAACTTCTATCATCTCTTCACCTCAAAACCACGCGGTCTCCCCGCTTCCTCTCCCTTCCTTCTATATTTTTCTATGTTTCTCCCATAAAACTAGACAAATATCTCAATTTCTAGCGAATCAGAGTACATACTCCGCCATTTTTTTCTGGAAGAGGCGAGTATAAACACCTCTAAAGTTATGTCGCAAAGCTCGCAGAGGGACCCATTTGTAACGCGATCCGTCACTTTGTCTGGAGAACATTATCTACCCTTCCACAGCTAGAGCTCCTTCTATGACTTATTCTAGCTCTCTCTTCTCCTCCTTCTTCTCTATTTAGTTCTTTTCTGGGTTAAAATTGCTCCATTTCCCCTGGGGCAATGAATACGCGCTTAGGGGTGTGAAGCTTATGAGGAGGATATACCTCAGACAGATTGCGATCTCTCTTATAAAAATAGAACAAGACACGAGGAAAAGTCTTCTGACCCGGGAAGGATGGCCATATTTTAGAGAGGAGAAAAAATTCTGAACATGTTCGTCTGGCGGTTCACTTCGAGGAAATTGAACTCGTTGATAGCCTCTGGTCGAGAGTGCTACTGGTCCCGTGATTTATTTGTCACCGGGAGACCAATTCCATTTTTGTGATTCGGTCGTTCTCTACTTCCCGTGCAATCCGTTATAATTCAGGGTATTAATAAATGACCGAACTAGATTGAAAGTCAACTTTGTCATTTCTATTTTGTCACGTATTATTCACCGTTCAGCTGGGGACAATTCTTTGAAAGTGAGGATATTTGGACTGATGGCTTTGTAAGCTCGGTGCTCTGACTACACCTGAGCGCCCGCTTTGTGCGGAAAACTTTACCCTCGTTACCAGTCCTTTCTTGTAAAAAAATTAGAATCTTTGCCCTCCGCTCTCGAATTACCAACCATTCATGGTGCAAAGAATTACATCTTCATGTTGAAAATAAGCACGTCCACTCATTAGTCCAATAGCTACTTCCACAATCTTGATTTTACAGCTTTTGACCTGGAGTAAACATTCGTGATAAATCTTATAAATTTTAGTTGCAAAAAACACGATTTTTTTCTCCTATTTTAAATTCTTCCAACTAATATGGGACAAAGACTTCCAATAGTTGTTTCTTTCTGGACATCAAAACAGCGGAGAACGAAATTTTCGGACAAAGGAGTGTGCCCATCCACTTTTTAAAGCATCAAATCTTTGTCACTCTTGTCTTTTCATATTTCCTTTCAAAGGATTTAATATTTCAAGAACTTGGGAGAAATTCCTTGTCTATCTGATCTCACTTAGTAGATGCTACTTAACAGGGTGCGCACTATAACCGGGGGAGGAGCCCTCGGGGCACAACAAGCTCTCCTTCTCATATGCTGACTTCTCTTCGGAATCGTCAGTTCTTTATAAGGAAGATTCCTCCCCTCCTCAAAACAGAACCCATCTGATTGCGTCCAGTCGCCCGTCACACATCTCATTTGCCAACGAGTCCTCTCCAGGTGCACCCAATCGGCTTGCCCAATTTGTTTTGTCTCTGATTGAGGACCATAGCGTTCTTTAGTGGTTTTTACTCGGGTGTAGCACATACTCGCCTCCTTAAAAAACGTTTTATTCCAAATTCTCATGTCTATTCTCTTTTAAAGAATTCCTAAAGATTATTCCCCCCACATAATGATGAATAGCTTCAAAACATGCGAATAAGGTGCATTACTTGATACCTAGTCAAGAACGTTCAATTCAATTTAGTCCATTTGCATTTGCGATTCTTTGTGTACTACTAGTTGTTCAGTTTTCTGGTTAAGCCTCTTTCTTCCAGCAGCATACAAATAAGGGAACAGCTGGTTTTTCTAATGCAGTAATTATCCGGGCTAGCTATTTTGTGGCTTGGGTGTTCCGCAGGTTGAAATTGGATAAATGACCAAAATTAGTTTCCACTTCCGATTTTTTCATTCAATTTTCTTTGAATTTTTGTCTGACGAGCAATTAGTACCTGATTGTATCTACCATAATTTCATGAAAACTGGCGAAAAGACGCTTGACCGTTTTCTAGCCATTCTATCATCTCTCAGTTATTGTTTTTTTCCTGAATTTTCAACAGGAAAAAATCATTTATCGCTTTTATTTTTCAGTCATGGAATCGGGTTGCGTAGCAGTGAATCTCATTCTTCAAATGTATGGCGATTGGACGGAATTGATAGAAATCAGGGTAAGAGCAGCCCACCGTTATTTATCTGGTTATCCTTGATCTTCTGCTCGTTAGCTGAAGCAAAAAAATCTGTTCAACAAAGATCACAACAAGGACCACCTTTCAGATAATCTATTCCTCTATATACGCTTTAATTTTTTTGGTTGGTGTTATTGGAAATGGATTGTTAATAAGCAGCATAATCCTGAGGCGACGATCAACTGTAGCTAATATTTTTCTTGTAAATTTGGCAGTCTCTGACTTGGTAACATTTTGTATTATAGATCACATATAATTTTTTTCAGCTGCTATGTATTACAGCCGTGCCAATTACTCCTGTACTTGCTTTTATGAAACGGTGGATGTTTGGATTACTTCTCTGTAAACTGGTACCTTCTTGTCAAGCCATATCAGGTAAATATTCCCTTTTAAAAAATAGGGGAACGCGGCCTCGTAAAGTGGCCGCAAAGATTTAACGGAAATTCAATTGCGGACTGATCCTTCTTTGAACTGGCTAATATATCCTTTAAAGGAGTATTAATGCTATAACCGGTTATTAAGCTAGTTACTGTTTCCAATTTCAGTGCTCATTTCTTCTTGGTGTCTTTGTTATATTGCAATGGACCGGTATCGAAGTATAGTTACCCCGCTGAAAGAGCCTTGGAATTTAAAAACTGCTCAAGTTTGCCCTTTTATTCTACAGATATATGGTGTTTCAGATGTTATTGCTGATAACTTGGGTAGCTGCTTTGGTAGCTTCTTCTCCGTTATATTTCTCTCAGTCACTCAAAACATTGACTATGGAAAACATCACACTTTGTGGAGAGGTAATTCCCAGAAGTTGCAGCCCGAATAAATAGCCAATTTTTCAGTTTTGTGGAGAATTCAACTGGGGAAGTGAACATCATACCAAAGTCATATATGGAATAGTTCTGTTAATTATACAATTTTTAATCCCAGCTATTATTATGTCCTTTTGCTATTGGAAAATATTACAGAAGGTAATTTATCTTTCACTACTTCCTGTCTATCTGTTCCAAATGTCCAAATTTGGAAATAATTGCCACCCTGTTCAAACTGCCTAAATTGATGACAGCTCACTTGAAGTGGTGCTCGCGACCATGTTGACTACACGGCTCATTTTCAATCAGTGTCAGGGATGAGACTAGAGCGAGAGGGCTTGTAATGCACATTGACACGCATATCTGCTGCTGATCAAAAAGGGGAACAGACAGCCAAAGAAGAAGACAGAATAGCTGGGGAAATTCTAAATATTTGTTTGTCCCTAAAATTTGAACATTCCTGGAAGTGTTTCAAAGGAAACGATTTGCTGACGGATTTCCCGGATCTCCTAAAATATCCCAAAATTACGGGAAGTATGGAAATAGCTGAAATTTTCAAAAAGGTTAAAGATATACAATTTCAGGTACGGGCAGATTGGATAGTTGAAGAAGGCTCAATGTTAACAGCAACTCAACAAGCGCAAACAGCTGTAAGAAAACGACGCGTAATGTAAGCCCACGCTACCCATTTCTAAGAATAATTATCGCTTTTAGGTACGTGTTAATCCTGATGGTTGTTGTATTCATGGCGTCGTGGCTTCCTCTCTCAGCTGTCAACTTAATCAAAGACCTAGGCATTCCCTTAATCATGGAACAAATGTACTTCAAACTACTCAACGTTCATGCTATCGCCATGACGTCCGTATTATGGAATCCTCTGCTCTATTTTTGGATGAGCAAAGTTTTTTATAGGAATTTCTATTTTCAAAATATGATTTATAGAGGCATCGTAGAGCACTTAAAGATGATATGACATGGTTGACAAATGCACGAAGACATACGAATGTGGGAGTTTTGTCGCGGTTTGTTCCTTCTCCTTCTGTTTCTGTTGTATATCGACGGACATTGGAACGACATTTGGGAGTGAATAACTTCCGGTAAGAGAGATGAGTACAATGTAAAGGGAGATCAGAATTAGGCGAGGGACTTTGGCCGATCCGACGTGTACTTCAAGGGAGCAGGCGGCTACAGAACTCCATTCCAACTGTTTCCTTTTGGTGCCACTTATGCCGTTGTGTCAATCAGTGGCCAGAAAAAATAGTCACTTGGCAATAGATCCATCGGGGTAAGTTTTAAACATATTTGGAACGTAACACGAGACAAAACAATGTCCCCTGAATGTTATCATTTTACACTCAACTTAAAGAGACGAAAAGTTCTAAATACGTAATGGTCAAACTTTTTCCTAATCGTCCAATTTGACAGACTGGTTCGACGGCCGAGCAGTGTGAATACAAATTCCACAAAAGATTGGTGATGTCGAGTTTCTAAATCAACTGGCTGGCGATGGATGACCTTGAAAATTCGCCGAGTGACAGTGACCCACACACGAACTGACTCTGTACAGCTTACTGTTTTCTAGAAATAAATCTCCAAAGCCATTTGTTCTTTTTCTTTATGTGTCAACACACTTCAGCGAATTCATTTATGTCGGGTCAAGACAGGTTTCCAGGTAGAAAAACTGTTTCTCCTCTTTTAATACCATTTCACCTCGTGTTTTGTGACTCCTGGTAATATGTATATTCTTCTACTCCTCGCCCTTATTGCTTCTCCTGTCTGTGCATATCCCTTTGGAATGATGGGAGGATATCCTATGATGGGCGGCTATGGTATGGGTTATCCAGGAATGATGGGAGGCTATGGATATCCCATGATGGGTGGTTATGGTGGATATCCTATGATGGGATACGGTGGATATGGAGGTGAGTCAAGAACGCGAAAACCTTGCACAAATTCTGTCGAGCAATTTTTCGGTTTTGTAAGCGAATTGTAGTAATTTTGGCTCCATAGTTTGCTGAATTTCTTGAGATAAAATAGGTCGCGCTATCGCAAAGCGCCCCTGCAGTTCATTGACCTTTACAGAAAATTCTGAGATATTGAGCTCAGCTCATGTAATGAAACCGCTACTATTTTATTCCATTTTAAATCCTATTTTTCTTTTTAACAATCCTGAACGTCAAAAACAACTGGTTTGAACTTTTTTGGAACACTTGAAACCTCACTGGAACTAAACCTGTTGATAAAATATAATCTCTGTCTGTTTTTTGCCATCGTTCTCCCCCTATTTTGACGTATTTTCCTCTGTGTATAATCTCTGAACAAAAAGTCCCTATCAGTTTGGTCTTATGATACATTCGTGTTTTCAGAGGAGTTGCCAAAATTAGATATTCTGCAAGGAAGGGCTAGATATCGTATTTCGTCTCCCACTTCCCCCCTGTGGCAATACTCGCCTCCAACTTATAATAATCCTTGCAAATCCTATATAATACTCGCATGTAGGCCTAGTTATAGCAACACGTTCTCGCATTCGTTCTCCTCCTCCCTCAGCCATTTTCTTATTCAAAAAGACGTAGCTGGAAACAATACTTGAACTCAGTCGTTTGTATATATTATTTAAAGGGGGAGAGGACCCATCCATTCGGGGGTTCAGATGAACCAGCAAAGAAACAAAGAACGCCCATTTTCAGGTGTTGGTGGAATGTTGCGAGGAGCATTATTAGGAGCTGCCTTAGGAGCAATGGGCAAGAAAAAGTAACGAAGACGAGCTGCTAGAATATATAGTACACTTAATCTTCCGATTTAATAAATGTTTTAAAGAAAATAAGTGGGCTTGTCCGCGTCAGCTTCAAACTGCCCAAAAAGGGCATCAAGTGCTTTATTTCCCTTCTCTGATGCCTTCCAATGTCAGGTGCATACCTGACCCGCTTCAAAAGGCGCCCTTCCCTCGTCCCTTTTTTGAAGTGGTCCTCCAAGGTCGTCGTCTAGTTACTCAATCCATCTTCAATCCCCCGCAGCAGTCATCAAAATGTGGCTAACTGTAATTATTTGTATTCCTACGGCATTGGGTCAAGCTATCTTTTCCCTAGGAGTAACTGCTGGTGATGCTGGCAACAATCAAGGATATCAGCCACTTCTGCCGCAATCGTCCTACATTCAGCCATATTCCGCTGGGGTCAGTTTTTTTCTGTTTTTCGGTCTCCTTTGTTAATGAAAGTTCCTAAGTAGAGCGTCGTTAATGATCGAGACCAATAAGCCGTCCCCATAACCTGTCAGTTCTACTAATGAATATCCCTAGATCCTTTAAAGATCCTATTTTGCAAAACAATCCTATGGGAAAACGAATTGTACTTTTGCATGCCTGATTTTAAAAGCAGAACCACTTAAATTTTTTTCAGGTAGTTCCAGTGGCTACGTACCCTTCTTATTCTGTAGGAATGGACTATCCCTCTTCCTACGGTACAGGAGTGGGGATGCCAATGAGTTATGGAACCTACCAACAGCCTGGTGTCCCCATCTACGAGATCTACCGGCCCGAAGGACCTATGAAACGTTTCTGGAAAGGAGCAGCAGATGGTGTGATTCAAGGAAGCTTAGGTTGGCTTGGATAACAAGAATGAACAATTTATTGCCATTTGTGTTACTCATCGTCGCCGATCCTCGTAGTCACTCGGGCAGAAGAGACACCTAAATTAGAAATTATAGTATAGGCGGAAGGAGTAAACATAAATTAGACATTCATTCAAATAACTTACTTCCTCTTGTCAAACATGTGACGGCGATTTGGCATTGCCAGATACATCACGTCACCAGTTTCACTGTTAATTGTTGCAATTCCCTATAAAATACAGAAGTAACTTTTTGTACATTAGATAAAAATGTAAATAACATCGCGTCATGTCTCCTCCCACACCCTCTTGTAGCGCGGATTTTATGCAACACGAATTTTGAATAGAGAGCCCTGGTGTAGGCGGAGAGAGTTCCTAGGCAAAAATTAGTTCCATTAGGATGTGTGTTTTGTGTTTTCCGGAAACTTTAAATAGGCTTATTAGGTCATCTTCTATTTAAAGGAAATGGACCAACCTTTGGGGCACCTCGGAACATACCGAAAGCCAGAGCCAAGAGACAGAAGAAAACGGTAAAAGAGAAGAACCGCATACCTGAATCTGCAAAACATTACTGTAATTTGTTAGAAAGAGGGAAAGAGAGGAGAAAAGATCTCTGCAACTGCCCCAAGAAAGTTTCATTATGAAGGGCAATACCACTTGGACCCGCTGAAATTCCTACCCTCCGGCTACTTTTAAAGAACGGTGGGCGGAGCCGGGACTACAACCAATGAAGCTCCCGCAGAAAAGTTAAATAACCCAAAGTTCAAATTTGTAAGGAGAGAAGAAGGCGGAGGCGTTTCAAACTCTCACACAAAGGTTGTATTACTACCTAAGGTAGACACAAAACGATAATGAGATCTCTCTACTGAGTTTACGTATATAGGTATGCATGCTTTCGTGCACAATGAAAAGAGTAGGGGTGAAGCGTCATCAAGGACTGGTCGAGTGGAAGGGCAGATTTTGTTAACAGAGGAGAGAGCAAAGTGGGACCGATGGACGGATCTACGTAAGATGAATGTGTAAATAGCTACGAGATTCTAATAAGATAACCATATTTAGAAGATGTAAATAGAGGGTGGAGCCCCTTACATGAGACGCGATAATACGCTTAGTCAAGGCGGTAATTATTTTGACCAGAGTAATGGCTTCAGAAATCAGGCTCAAAAGGATAAAATCTGATAGAGACGGACGAAAAATAGCAAACAGAAAAAAAGGTATTTAGATTAATACAATCTACGCAAAACTCCCTGGTCAACAAAGATGTTATGGACGTATAAAATTAATTTTAGATCACCGTATACCAGAGGATTAGGCCAAAATGTTACTATAGGGTTTCTTGTATTTAAATGGAACTCTACGTGACAGACTAACAACCACCTGCCGGAAGAGAAAAATATCCTTATGTGCAAAGTTGAGGAGCATTTTTCCCTGGACAGGTGGTTAGTTGATTTTGGAACTCTTATAAGGAAGATTATCAACTAATCCAAGGCGTGGTTAAAAGAGTCGAGTAAATTTTGCTCTTTGAACCAGGCGGGTTCAAAAAGTGTCGTAGACTTTACCCTGCCATACGTATTTCGCTCTATTTTATACTATGTAACAGCGTGACATCTTCTCCATCTTGTAGTCAATTAACTCGAGGTCAAAGACTTATTTTAATCAGAGTAGTCCTTGGTCACATTTGCGTAATTCTTCATGGGTGGGGTAGAAAAAAAAGATAAGCGAGATTTGCTTACGTCTGTCATTGGACAGATAGGCGGGAAGTTTTAGGGTCATTACGTAAATTTAGCCAGTTAGTGGGGGTGTTCAAACGGCATTAAATTGATGACTGAAAGAGGGACTTCGCTTACTTTCCAAAACAACTATGATGAAGTATACTCTATTTTGTCATAAACATGATTTTTCCCAGTATTCCGAGAACTGGAGAGGATCTTCTGCTCCCCACCTTTTTTCCAAGACGAGGTGGTGAAGCTTGATGTTACTTGGTGGGTGTGAGAGGAGGAATAATATCATTTCCGAGAATTGTGGGAAAGAAGATCTGAGGTCAAGAACGGAAGTCTAAAAAGCGTCTGCAGGAAAAACGGTATTCATTTCCCTAAAAATTCAGAGATCAGACATAAGGAAGAGATTCCCATAAGGAAGGAGAAGACGCGTTGTTGTCCCCTCCAAATTACCTAATCAGAGCTGCCCTTCTGTCCTTTGAATACCGAATGGGATGAGAGAAAAGAATACAAATTACTGGGCCATTGCAAGGCTCCAAAGATGCTGGAAAAGCCTATTTACCGGGACCATTTGTGGCGTAATATTAATATTATATTTATTTCGGGGTATATTTTCTCACAGATTGTCGCTGAGGGTGGTCTTCCCTTGGTGTCTTCAATGGGGCTGACTCTGTTTCTGACATATTCCCAATGGAAACCCGCGCTAAGGTCTACATCTGCTTATTGATACTTTTACCAGCTATATTTTACTATTTATATGTGGTCAATACTGCTCCTCCATTTGGGAAGAAGGTGTTCACCATAAATATACTGTAATCATCACTTTTAGACTCATTACCTCCCTGAGAGACAGTTAGTCTTTCATGATACCGCATTTGTAAACTCAGATGCTTATGAAATGGCTGTCGAGTAGGTTTACCCAATTTTAAGAAAAATAGCTTTTCAGGTTAAATCAAAACGTGTTAGAAGCTGAAAGTGCAGGGTGAGTTCTCCCCAATAAGGTGTAAAAAGTGTGTCGGACTCACGTCTTTTCATCGTCTAGTAATTTTAAAATGAACTTTACGTCATTAGTCAGGCATGACATGACTCAGCACCTATTTTCAATATCATCGTTTTTCAGGTATCAGCTTATCCGCAACCCTCAGCCAATAAAGGGATATGAAGAATAACGACCATTCACGCGAGTTACAGTACAATTAATTACTCAATAAACTTTTCTGCCTTGTTGGTCAATGACCATTCTATCCATCCCCTCTCCAGGTGCGAGCTCTCCATCGCGGGTGTCAGTAGATCATAAAGGTAGCATCGATTTTCTTTTCATAATCTAGCGTCAAAGCTAAAATATGCCGACAGTCGTGAGATAAACAACAGTCCGTTGTTTCTTTCTCCCCAGGAAACAGTTCCCCAATGGCTGAATCGCCTCCGGCTGGAATTTCTGTTCCTGTCATGGGTTATCTCCCTTCAATGATTAAAAAGCTCTTTGATAAGGTTGCTCAACACATTTATACACGTGATTTTGGTTTAAAGGTGTCTGTTTCGACATATTGCAGTCTCCTGTGTAGTGACAGATTCGCGCCATTACTCAACGGTCATCAGACCTTTTCTTCCTACCACTGGGCTCTCACTACTGACCGTTATGGAAAGGTATATTTCCCTATTATTATCTACCGCATGAGACTGAGATGACGAATCTTTTCAGCCCATGTTGATGGATGCAAACAATTGCGAAGAGCGCCCAATTACGATTGATGAGCCCGTAGAGATCACGGAAAATGTTACTCCTGGATTGTAAATATTGTCAGAGCGGGATAAATGTATTGTAACTTTAACAGAGGCATAATTTTTCGTACAAAGGCAGTTTTTTTCCGATGGTCTGGACAACAGCTGTTGTGAGGGCCGAGGTGCAGTCGCTAAGAATCGACGCTTGCCAATTGCGCCCTATTGCGAATCAGACCTCAATCCGTTAAGCCGATTTCTGAGAGCCGGCTTCTCCTCCTTTTTTTGAATATTTGACATATAATTGAGTATATTTTCTCGTATTTTGGAGTTATTTCAATAATAAGATTATATTCTCCATATAAGGCCAAAAACAGCAACGACAACCTTTTTTTTAGTGAAATTCCCACTGTTTAAATTGAACCAGCTTATGTTGTTTTCCCGGCGAATTATACCGCAGCAGCTCAAAAACAAATCAATAGCATCTGGTTCTCATTAGAAATATGTTCGATCATATGGATTTCGAGAACTTCTGTTGTCGTGTTGACGTCTGCCAGTGGCTATTTTGGACGCGTGCGATTTCGCCACACAGCTTTAAAGGTCCTCTTTGTGACACATCTCGCGGGTTCCTTTGTTCCTGGTTTCCCATATTGCATCGTCCTTTCATTCATGGTCAGTTTCAGCAGCGCGTATCCATCATGCTTTCAATAGCTCTGTCTATTTCCGCACTTGCTCTACTTGCATGCTTCCCCTTTTCCCAATGTACCAGTAACATTATGTTCTCTAACGCGACCTTGGATTGTTTACAGGCCGAAAATGTTGCTTACTCTCCTTCTTTCTGTTGGTCTCTCTAGTCCATCATTGAAGAAATGTGAGCCATTTTATGGCCCGGTCGGCATGAGAATTTGCCAAGGTCCTGGGCAAGTGTTTTATTCGACTGTTTGGCCTGTACGGTCGTTGTTTGACTAAAATTCTTAAGTGCTCGCTTTCGCACCTGTCGGCTCCGTTTAGCTAACTTTCTCTAATGTTTCCGCACATCAATAACCCGATAAATCATATTTTTTCCATGTTCTGTTGACCAGTGTCAAATTTCATGGTTCGGTTGACACTAACAGTCATTTTCCCGCTCTGAATTCTGTGGCGATGGTTAAAATTCAACCTCTTCATGAAGAATAAACACTGCCGTCAAATTGAGAAATGCTGGACCCTTTAATGTTTATGCATTCCCCCTACACCACCTCCTTTTCCCTGTTGCCAACGTCCGGTGGTGGCTAGCATGACACCATCGTGATCCTTTGTGTACTCTTCTGATTGTTCTCGGAGGGTAGCTGTTAGCTGTTTGCATACCTCTGTATCTCGCCTTCTACTCCCACCTACATTCTCAGTTTCAGATGAAATATTTGTTACGATCTATATAGGGAATCTTTTCCCTAATCAAGGTAGGATTTTATATTTTTATTTAAATAATAAACTTAAGAAGCAAAATGGTGTTGGCCGCTGTGCTTTCTATGCTACGATATGTAGCAGGCTCAGAGGACCGTGACTTTGTAGATCGTCTCCACTCTTATTTCACTTGCAATATCCTTATTGGATTATCAGTTTTAGTCAGTTTTAAGGTTAGGTTTTTTTATCAATTTGTTTTAATTTAAAAATTTAAGCAATTCGGAGGGAAACCGATCGAATGTTTAGTACCAGATACATTTTCCTCATCTTGGGAGCAATATGCTGAGAGTTATTGCTGGTCCCAAGACACTTATTATGTTCCAATTGGAACAGTCGCGGCTGGATTGGACAGCGCTTACAAGAGAGCAAAAAGAATCAGTTATTATCAGGTAAAAAATCCTATACATTTTTCTAGTTCGATTTCAGTGGGTGCCATTTTTCCTACTCCTGGAAGCCGCTTGTTTCCGTGTGCCAAGTATTTTATGGAAATATCTAGCTGGTCACTCAGGTGCCTCATAAAATATAAAATAATACTTGATTCTAGGAATAAAAATCCATGAAGTAGTCCGCCTTTCTTCGGATCCCAACAACATCAAGCCAGAGATCAAGAAGGCTAATATCAAATCGCTTACCCTTCACTTACAGGTTTCTTTGGTAGTTATTTAAGAAATTTCTTATTTAGGGAGCTCTTCGTTTTCATCGTCGCGTCGATCGCAAGCTGATAACCCCTCATAACTTCCTTAGAATGCTAAATCTTCCGTACTCAGCCTCCTTCGTCACATTGGTTTACCTCTTCACTAAACTCACTTACCTCTTCAATGTGTGCTTTCAACTTATGCTCATGAATAAGTAAGTCTGTCGTATATTTTCCTAATTGGATTAGTTTCCTCGAGACGGATAAATATAGCTGGTATGGATTTGGTGCTGTCTTAGATTTGTGGAATGGTACAACTTGGCAACAAAGTGGCGTCTTTCCTAGAGTTTCTCTGTGCGATTTTGATGTAAGTTTCCAAGTTTCAGTTCAATAGTATTCTACAGGTTCGAGTTATGGGAAACGTACAAGAACACACAATCCAATGTGTACTAGTCATAAACATCTTCAACGAGAAGATATTCATCTTCTTGTGGTTCTGGTAAGGTGGCTTACAATTTTTTTAAAGAAAACATGCAGGTACATGGCTCTAGCAATTTTCACGGCTGGTTCGCTTCTTTATTGGCTTTCCGTTGCCTGCATGCCTTTCTTGAACAAACGATTTATCAATAGACATTTGGAAATGTCCGAAATACCATTCGATCCCTATGGTAAGTATTTCTTTTTTTTTCCTGTAAAATTTTAATATTTAAGAGTCGGAAGAAGATGTGGAGAAGTTTATCAAAACGTATCTGAGGCATGATGGAGTATTCGTGATAAGAATGCTTACGCTACAATCTGGTGTGATATTTGGGACGGAATTGGTACAAGCTTTGTGGAAGTCCTTCACAGGATCCGATGTTCAACCATTAAAAAGGAGTAATTCTGTGCCGCTTGATGAAAATGAGCCGAGATATTGGCCACCACCTCCTGATGATCAGAATCCATGTGAGGCTTTTATCGCCAGTTATTCACTTTGTAATTTTAGTCCCAGTTAAAGTGGTTCCAACCAGTGGTGAGCTAAGGATGAGGAAGGCGTTAGGCGCTAATACGGATAATACAGTTTTGGCTCAAGATCTCCTGGAAAAGCTGACATATCTTCCTAAAAACATGAGGTAACTGCTTACCAATGCCAGTTGACCATAAGTTTCCAGGAATGGTCCAAGACGAGCAGTTCCCCTTCCTGTTCCCGTTCCTGTGATTGTCCCGGAGACTGACTACGACACCGCCCACGAAAGCTCTGAGTCTCAACAGCTTGCAGTTGTAAGAGAATCAGTTCCATTGATGTCTCATATCGACAGTGGAAGGGACACCCCGGTATAGATCTCCAGTTAGTTCAAGAAGTCTGTACATATTTGCTCCAAAATCCCTCGGTGATTTTCTTTCTTTCCCAATTTTTCTTTACAGTGATACTTGTCTTCGAGGTGTCTGTGTATCATATCATATAAAACGTTTATTGTTTTGAGATCATAATATCACCACAAAAATGATTGATCACAATGGGAACCCGAATCTATTAGTGTATGACTTTGAGCACTTCAGCTGCAATTATTTTATGACCTTCTTCTGTTGGATGGAATGCTCCTCGGAGGGATTGTTGTATTTTTATTGATATTTCTGGGGAGATTACGAGACTTCTGGAGGAACAGACACCTCTTGTCGAGAATATTTTAGGGATAGCGTCTACCAGCGTCCAATTGTGACGTTCTGCTTTTCTTCTCAAGAGATCGTTCAACTTTCTCATTAATGTCTTCTCTGCCACCGCTAATCGCAATGTTTTAATCTTAAAAAATAAGTTTTAAATAAACACACGGCCTACTTTCCCAAAGGATCCACAAGTTGCATCCACCTCTCCTTTTTCATTCCTGGTAATATCGTAGTAGAGAGGGAGAACCACTTGTTTTGCTCCGATTTGTTTTAACCGTTCGGCAATTCTGTCGAATTCTATAGACAGTTCGAAAAGTCTGAAACCTAAGATATTAAAGGAATTATAATAAGGTACCTAGTTTCAAAATGATCGAAAGGTTGGCTATGGTGTGTGAGAACCTGTAGAATGTCGGAAAATCCTATGTCATTGGCTCCAATGGTGAGGATGACTGTATCAGGGCCATGCTGTCTATAAAACTATTAATGTGAATAAAAATTACTGTACCTTTCCCTGGCTATCCTCTCCAATACCGAGATCTGCGAATGGTAACCATCCAAGAGATCTGTAGCTGTAGCCCCACTGCATGCGAGAAAAGAGAGTTGAAATGTTCTATCCTTATTCCTTTCAGCCATTGCCTGCGCAACTTGAAATGCAAAGGAACCCTTTGATCTGTGACAACCTTCTAAAACCACTTGGTTTCTAATTCCCTAAAGTAATCTACCATTCTGCCATTGAACGACACCGCCGCTCCGTTCTGGTGAGCCTTCCCCAGAGGCAAAAGAATCTCCGATCACCGCTATCCAGGACTTCTCTAGGTGGATTGACCGTTCACCTCTGGCTAGAAGTGAGTTGTTTAAAGTGAGAATGGCGACACTAAGATGGAGAGTATCCTAAATTTTTACAATATGCGTTGCTTTAAAGAGATTCTTACATAGTGAGTAGTCTGAAAAATGAAGGAACAGTTGGGAGACTTGCTCTCATAAACAGTCCCCTTCCCTGTTGAGATCATCCATTCATACTTGAGATCAGGATGTGTAAAATGACAGACTGAGATCCTTCCATAAAGTTCTAAGTCAGGAGGAGTTCTTAGCATCTTTAAATTGTTAACTTGTAGAGGTTGGTAAGTGATATCCACCCCGGCGACTTCCAGCTCGATCTAAACAGGAAAGTCTTAGCCATTTTTTTTGAATTACCGCAGAGTTATAGACATACAGAGTAAGTGACGGAATATTATACAAGAGCTGGAAGAAGAAGAGCACGGGGTTCAGCATGGGTGTAGGCACTGACTGAGGGCGGCGAGATGAAAGGGGCCCTCTGAAGACGGAGGGGACGACTGTTGCCAACAACAGCAACCCCTCCAGATGTAGGTCTTGCTTATTGCCTCTGGAGCCAATAAAGAATACTGTAGAAAAAGATTACCACAAATGGGATTGCGGAGAACGGAAGAAGTTGACGTCTTCATAACCAAAATGATAGGAAGTCTTATGATTACAAAAACTGGCAACAAAGATAAGAGAACATGAATAATGAGAAACTTGACAAGAATTTGGCAACATATTTATACTACTGTAATCAGAGGGCAGTTAAGAATATTCCCATGAGGACAATCTCTGATCCTCATCGTTTTCCGTTCCTCTCTTCTTTCAATTCGCCCATGCAGCCGAGTTCAAAGGCGCCGCTTCACCGTTATAAATTAAATCGTCTCAAAACAGTCGCGAGAGCGGTGATTTAGACAGGAATGGGCGCGATACGGAAAGGCGACGACAAACGACCTCATGGGCCGCCGCCACCACGACGGCGACGATTAAAGGAAGTAGATGTCCCCACAATACGTCATGGTTTAAAAATTGAGCGTCTTCGGATATGACGACATTGTGTGGCGGCATTTACTTCCCTTTATAAAACCGCAAGTGTGAAAATGTGAGAAGTTTACGGCCGTCATAACCTTTCCTGAATAGGAATCACATGGAAGTGAGAGAATATCGAGAATAAACCGGCCTCTTCAAAAGAGGCATCGTTTTTTATTTAAAAATAATATCTTAAATAAATTTATTTCCCACGTAATATGCGATCAATATGACTTGGCCCGAAATTATTTAATTACTCTGATTCAGAAGTTGCAACTTCTTAGCATAATATTGTCCCATGATACGATCCTATAATTTGTTAATTGTTAACTATAGATTGTCAAACCTTTTCAATTTGTGCTCTGAGGGCTTCGCATTGCAATTTCTTTAAAGAATCGTCGACCCTGTCCTTTCTGTAGTCCTGAAGAATATTGAGAGCATCCCGAAGATTTCCCTCTCCAACTTCTACAAGTTCTGCAGGCTTAGGTCGTGGGCCCCGTTTAGGTTGACTGGATGAGCATGGGTATTTTCGCGACGGACCGGTATCCTCTAGAAAGATTTAAACTACAGATAAGGGCGGGAAATCCTACCATTCGAGATGGTCATAATAGGAGCCCAGACCCTTTTACTTGGAACTGCTCGAGCTGGCTTCGGTCTCTCGATCTCAATAGGAAGAGAAACTTTTCTCTTGTGCAGATCTGGGAATAACTTGTTCAATAGGGTAGTGTCTACGTCTTGGTTAACTGGTAATACAACTGGATTTCCTTCCATTACCTAAAATGAATAGTAACATTTTGAGAAAAAAAGTCATTAACCTCGACAGTAACCTGACGCACTGAACTCTTTTGATCCATATATTCAAATGCGGCGATACGTGATTATGCGTTAGGCGGTAACAAAGACAGAAAAGAAATTATGAAATGTGTAGAGAGATAGCCTCAGGCGGTGGCAGAACAAATTAGAGCTGATGAACTTGAAGGGAGCGCTATTGAAACTGGCGATCGGCCGCTTCAATCGATTGCTGCCTTCGATCGATGTGCCTCCCGCTCCAATAGTTTATTGTTCGTGGGCATCTCTGATCGACAATGTGGGAACGGATCTATTATGAAGTGGCTGAAATTGGAAAGGAAGGAATCCGAGGGGAAATTCTCTACCCACGGGGTCACTTGTCTAACTTCGGTACTAATCGGAATTGGGTGATATCTGTTTGAAATCATGACCAGCTTCCTATTTTCGGGCTTACTCCCTTGTTTGTACACCTTCCCCTCGCGTAAAGAGCCTTGGTTGGGCGTGTTGCTATGGACACCCCACAGGGCATTTGAGATCTGAACCCGCGGCAGGCTGAGATGAACCCTGACAAGTCCCAACGCTCAGCTCTGACTGAAATTGAATCAAGGATTAGCATTTTGGAAAGAAGATTGAAAAATGCTAAGGCTGCCCGGGTAAGTAGGATAATTTTTCAAAAAATGGTCTTAGAATTCCTACGTGGACTATTTGCGAGGTAAATATCCATCTTGGAAGCCGGCTTTACCTACATATCAAAAGAGACTGGTGGGTAAATTGAAGCCACGTTTTAGTAGAAATTTAGAAGACGGATGAGCACATGGTCAGCAGGTTGGCTACCTCCAGTTATCATTGGGAAGGCCAGCGAACCACGTTCCAACGGCCACCTCCTCCAGTTCCCGAATTCTACCATCAGATACCCAAACGGTAAGAATTTTCTACATTTTGCATTGTATTTTTATAGAGGGCCGTTTATGGACTCTGATTTTCAACGGACCAGAGAAAGACTAAATCTAATGTCACATCAACTACGAATACTACGCGATGCTCGAATGAACATGGCAACAGATGACTATTTCCGTACTCGGGCCATGAGACCCAGAGATGATCATTATGAATGTGGGTTTTACCAGGGTTTAGAACTATTATTTACAGTGGAAGAAATTCCGTCCCTGGATGGGGTTAGGAAAAGGCTGGCTGATATGTCATTCAGTCTAATGGAGCCTCCTTCAACACCGACGAAGGAGAGGATAGAGGAAATGCAAAGAGTTGAAGCGAGAGAAAAACTGATTCAAGGTATTTTCATTTCCTTATATTCCTACGTAATCTTTAGACATCCGGGCAGGTATTCTGCCTTCTGTTACCGCCGAAACAGAGGAGCGATCACCATCAAGACCAGCAACTGCTAATAAGGCAGAAGAATCTACTACATCTCAACAATGTGCCGCTCCTACACAGGGACGAATTCAATTCAGTGACACTAAACCACCAGCTCCTTCTGCCACCAGCGCTCCAGTTCCAGTTAAAGGTATCCTGACTGGCAACATATTTACAGACTATTTTAGCACCAATTGAGGAAGCTTCAAACCCATTCTCAAGAATAATGGGCCTGCTATCAAAAAGTGATTCAACCGATAGCGACGATGTGGAGGCCACGCCAGCAGTACCGCCACAACCATCAAAGTACCACCTGGATCAATCATATAGAGAGAGATTTTTAGACCAGCAGCACCTCAACCTGTCTTGGGATCGCTGTCGC
Source organism: Oscheius sp. DF5033 (assembly GCA_964036215.1). Taxonomy (NCBI): domain Eukaryota; kingdom Metazoa; phylum Nematoda; class Chromadorea; order Rhabditida; family Rhabditidae; genus Oscheius; species Oscheius sp. DF5033. The sequence goes on from OZ038413.1 coordinate 7,734,671, forward strand.
AATATCTACAGAAAAGTGGCACATCAGGAGCATCGACCAGCAAAACAGCGACCATGTTTGGCGCCTACACCAGTAAAAAGAAGAATAGCGACGAAGAAAATGATAGCGATGATGATTTCTTTGACTAACAATAAATTTCTACCATATTTTTGTTAGATTTAGAGGAAAATCACAGTTTTAGAACTCACTCAAACATTGTTGCTGGCTTCAGAAGAGTTTTCTCGAATTTACGTTAGCTCAAAAGCACTGCAGTATATTTTCATCCCCACGCTTGCGCCCCTTTGAAAGCGGTCTTTATTCGCTTTTCGAATTTCGTGTCGCTATCGTTTTATCCAATATATTGATCATTTTAATATGGTTAAACTTGCAGCAATGGTTGAAGACTCTCCAGCTCTAGAAGATGATGTTGATTCTCCTGATGGACGGACAAAAAGAAAGGCTCAAAGAAGTTTGTTTTTCTGCCATAAATTTTCATTTTATTGCTAGATTTAGGCAGCGAATCGCCTGATTTAAAACGTAAAAGGAAAGAACCCAGATCTGGTGACGAGGAGGAAGAAGAATCTACGAGGAACGATGATAATGAAGATGAATCCGAGCGTCATGACAACGGAAACACAAAAAGTATAATTTCGCTATTTTTATCCCAAGATTATCCCTTATTTTCCTCTTTTTCATTTTTATTTTTAATTTTTAGGCGGCAGTGAAGATGGCGAAAGTAGCAGCAGTGACGAATCCGAGAGTGACGAAGATGAAGGAAATGGTAAAATAATTTTAATTTCTTTTATAATTTCCCATCGATTTAGGTAAAGATAAAACTCGATGGAAGTCCTTCAGCTCATCAGAATCTGCCTCATCTTCATCTCGAGAATCCTCCGCTTCTCCTGAAAGGAAAGAAAAATCACCAGAAAGAGAGAGGTATATTTATTAAGATTTTATCCCAATTCTGTTTTTGTAGATCTCGTAAGCGGTCAGAGAGTCCGAAGGAACGTCGATCTGTAAGAAAATCGGGAAGTCCCCGAGAGCGAAGTTCTGTTAGAAAAAGTCCATCTACCGAAAAGCGCCGTTCTCCTGATAGAAATAGACGAGATCGCTCGAGGGATCGTGACCGCAGACGTGGCAGAGAGGATTCTAGAGATCGTAGAAGGGACCGCTCAAGAGAACGTGACAGAAATAGCAGCCGCGATAGAGATTCTCGTAGAAGAGGAAAAGAAGACGTGGATATGGAAGAAGGAGAAGTCAAAGAAGCCCCAAAGCCGTTATCCAAGCGTGAGATTGAAAGACTGGCCCTTCTGAAACAACTGGAAGAGGAAGAGTCTCTGCTGGACAAATTTGATGCAAATTCTGAGAAACAGGAGAAAAAAGCTGCTGTACGAGCTTGCCCTTATTTGGATACAATTGACAGGTGCATTTCCCTTCAGCTCATTACCATTCCTTTTCAGATCCGTGCTTGACTTCGATTTCGAGAAGTTGTGTTCCGTCTCCTTATCCACTATGAATGTTTACGCTTGTATGATTTGTGGAAAATATTATCAAGGCCGTGGGCAAAATACCCATGCTTACACGCATTCTCTGGATGTTGGTCACCACGTCTACTTGAATCTCCAAACATTGAAATTCTATTGCCTACCCGATAATTATGAGATTTTGGATCCGTCGCTGGAAGATATCAAGGTATGCATTTTTTTCTTTAATATTTATTCTATAATTTTCAGTACGTATTGAAGCCCAGTTATACCAAGACATTGATCTCCACCTTGGATAAGCAGACCAAAATGTGCAGGGCATTTGACGATTCTGCTTATTATCCAGGAATTATTGGTCTCAATAATATTAAAGCAAATGACTACTGCAATGTTGTACTTCATGTAAGTTGTCCTTTTTTATAATAACTTTGTAATCTTAGGCACTGTCTCACGTTATTCCATTGAGGAATTATTTCCTTCAAGAAGACAACTACATAAATTTGCCTCGACCTCCTGGCGACAGCCTTTTTGAGTTGCCTAAACGATTTGGAGAACTTATGAGGTAAAAATTATTGTGTTAGGTTTCTATTAGATTATAGAAAGCTTTGGAATCCACGGGCTTTCCGTAAGCACGTCTCTCCTCATGAAATGCTCCAAGCGGCTGTTCACTGTTCGGAGAAACGTTTCCAAATTACGGAACAGTCCGATGCCGCCGATTTCATGACTTTCCTCCTGAATACTCTTCACTCATCTTTAAATGGCACTGGTAAAACGAGCTCTTCCATCATTTACAAGTAAGAAACCACTTGATATTCGCATAACCATGGGTTACAGAGCATTCCGTGGAAAAATGCGTGAATATTCTCGCAAAATCCCGCCAGCAGAATGTACTGAAGATCAGGCCGCCGCCATGTTGTCGCATCCCAGCTTCCGTGAAGTCAAGAAGGAGTTCCCCTTCTTGTACTTGTCAATGGACCTGCCACCTCCTCCTTTGTATCGAGATTCTCAGATGGAAAATGTTATTCCCCAAATTCCACTGACAGCCCTTTTGAGCAAGTTCAACGGGCAGACAGAAAAGGCAAGTCTTATCAACCGAGGTCAATGAACAGTTTACTTTTAGGAATACAAAACGTATAAGGACAATATTATGAAACGATTTGAGATTCTCCGTCTTCCGGAATATTTAATTGTTAGTTACAAGAGATTTACCAAGAATCAATTCTTTGTGGAGAAGAATCCAACCATTGTTAATTTCCCGATCACGTAAGCTTTTTTTATTGGAAAATTTGTCACATCTTCCAGAAATGTCGATATGTACGAGTATCTTGCTCCAGAAGTTCGTGAAGAGCACAAGTTTACTACTTATGATCTCATAGCCAATATTGTGCATGATGGCGCTCCCAATACTGGTACATACAGGGCTCAGATTCTCCATCAGGTAGGGAATTTCGGGATTGTTTTAGCAATTTTTTTAGGGATCCCAAAAATGGTTCCAAATGGAAGATCTCCACGTAGAAGAGATTCTTCCACAAGTTATTGTTCTGGCAGAAGCATACATCCAAGTCTGGCGCCTGAACAGAAAACTTACCAGGGAACAGAGAATGAACGAAGAGCAGCCAGAAGGCCTCGAACCTATGCCAGGCATCGGCATATCCAATCCATTCAATCCTGTCCTTCCTCCTAAAGTCAAGTCAGAATAGGAACACTGTTAATTTTCATTTTTTGATCTTTTTGTCGTTGTCATTGGTTCCCCAGTTATTATTTCTAAATAAAGTTCACAATTGTCAAAACGTAGTAAATTGAGCCAAGAGTTTTTTATGAGTCTTACTGTAAAGTAATCAGTCACAGTTTCTTTTTCATATTAAAGTAAAGTTCGTCTATAGTCCTAAAAATCAAAATTTTAATGATAGTAAATAATAAGCCAATGAACACGTGGTGTTTTGTTTTCTTTCCACTGAAAAGCTTTATCTCGTCTAAGTCATGCTGCAAGGGGAGAAAATCACGTTTGCTGACCTAAACTACCCTTATCGACGAAAAGCGTTCCCCCCTACCCCTTATAGAAACGACTGTAAACATCTTTTTTTCCTACTTCTGATAAGGAAGTGTTGAAATTTTGTTGCATTTTTTTACAATTCTGGAGGGAAAAATAGAGAAAAATTAAAGGATCGAGCCCTTTTAAAACATAGTTGAACTGTATTATTAAATGTTTAATTTCAGACCCTCGTGCCCAAAAGTTCCACGTACTGTTTTGTCCAATATACGGCAAGTACACGTTGTAGCCGTGAAATGATAAGATGTGTACCGACGGTCTATAATTCTCGACAAAACTTGCCGCCTATCGATAACCGCCCAAACCAGGCGGAAGGAAGAAGTTCCACCAGATCCCTCAAAAACTGTGACCCCTCCTTTTGTCTGTTTTTGATCCCTATCCAAATGTACACAAATATATCAAGACGACAGCTGTTACGGCTTGCACTTTCCTCAGTTTGACATCATAGTGAAGAGGTTTCATTGTTTTGTGGTGAGCCCTTGAGCCAGTTCGGATGGACTTTGTCCATATTGCCACTGTCAAAATAACTTATTGCACGTGGGAATCTGATAAGGTACGGTTGACAGGCAACGGAGCCAACGGCTATCTTCAACTTGGGACTCTGCGTACTTCGAACGGCGGATCGCCGAGTTCAACAGTTGTTTCCGGGTCAAAGTGTACACCTGACAAAAAACGTGGAGCACATGTTAGGGTGAAATCCTGTCTTTCGTCGCATCATGTAGACGTTAAAATGAGGACAGTTGACGTGGCTGTTATTTATCAGTACACGCCTGTTTTGGCGCTACTGTTAGAATCCTTAAGATAACAACAGAGACCATCAACCCCTTATCATATTCCAGATTTAAGCAGCACTGAAATTCGAAATGCCACGAGACTATTCAGTCAGCTGTCCCTACGTGACGACAATCTATGTGTACAGAAATCATTTGATTCTCTCCTAATTCCAAGATTTGTTTGTATTACACACACTCGAAATGTATCGAAGGTCGAAGATTTTACAAACAGACAATGTTTTTGATAAGATGTCACCATTAATTTACTCTTTGCAAAGAAAAACGTCTGCCACCACAAATGTCACACCAATATAATTTGTGTGTGGCCTGCAGTGAAAGTTTATCGTTTTCGATTTCAAGCTGATGCCAGCCAAACAGATGGTCGGAATGGAACAGATGCTTTTGAATATGCGGTCGCTCTCTCTCCCGGGGTCTGTTCTCTCCACGCAATGATTGCCGTCCATGGTTGTACAGTTGTCTTTCGCAATTCGCAGCACTTCCTTTCCTGGCTTCTTTTCACTAACGCACGTATAAACTTGATCTTTCTTAAAATTTCGCAAACTTGCCATTTTCACACCAAATATGGATGACCCATCACATGGTGGCAATGTCCTCTGACCTTCTCTTTTCTATTTTTCCTTCAGCTTCCTTGGTAAGAAGCGAAGCCCTGGCCAAAAAGAGATAATGGCGCCGGGCATCTCCGTGCCAGCCAAGTCGCAACATTTGCAGACTTTAAAAAACTCTTACACAGCAATGATTAGTTTGAAGTGTAACGTTTTGTAAGCGTTCCGATACTAATTTGATTTTGACTTATAATAGAATTTGGAGCCCGGACGCACCCAGAGAAATCCTGAATAATTTTTTCAATATTACACGTTCCTGAGTTCGTCTAGCTGCCCGGCACAACATGTTTTGCGAAGTGAGAGCTGCTCCGTACGTCAGAGCTCCCGCGGGGTAAATATCACATGGGGAACCGGGGGCGGGACTGCTCTCGACCCAAGGAGGAGTGTTCCTCAATGCATTCTTCCTCGTGTCTTATGATAAGACCCTACCCAGAAGTCCATAAAAGGGGGTCAACACTTCCGAGCCTGAATAAATATTCGTCCCTTTCTTCTATTTGTCAATAGCTCTTCTTCTTCATAATAGACTATTCAATTAGTGGCAATTTTTGGGTTCAAAGACCAAAGAAGATTTTCGAAAATGCCACGCCCTTATGGCATTTATTAGGGCTTATTCCGTGGTCGACCTTATTCTTCCTGCACAGCTGTTGTGCACATATCGATTGCCTCAACCCAATCCGACACATTCGCGGTTACCCGCAACTTCCTTAAATAGATTGCCTTCACTTTCAATTTAGGCATTATGACTCATTTTTAGCTAATTTGATATGAAACCTTTGACTATTTCCTCAATAAAAGTGTCTGTTTCTTTGATTTCTATTAAAAGAATAAGATCAGACATCCCATCTCTGTTTAGACCTTTTTTGGCCGCCGTTTTTAAATGACGAGGAGGTGAGAGATTTTCTCCAAGATCGACAGGAAACACGCTTAAATCTCGTCTCTCAACTGTACAGTGCCGTAAAGTCGAGGCCTGTTAGGAGGTTCAAAACCTCGTGGCTTACCTCCTTTGGGGTCTTCCCCTTCCAATTCCTCTCCTTTTTAAATTTTCAAAGGGGACAAAGTTTCCGCGGTCTTGTTGTTTCTCCTATTAGTATGACCTGTCTCCCTTGATCTTTTTCCATGTGTTCGATTCGTCTTATCTTTTTGACAGCAAGTTTTCTTTAAAGTAAACTGATTACAGAATCAACCCTCTAATGTCCACATCAGCTGTCTCTGCCCAAAGTGATTTAAATCTTGCCCTTCCTTCCTGTTCCTATGAAACTGCCCTATGTGAAGATGTTTTGGATGCTATTTTTACAAGAATACCACACGTTGCAACAGTTGCCGAGGCCTTGACACTTCGGGTAAGGGAAATTGCCGTATTTTTTAAATTTAATTTTTTAGAGAGTAAGTCGAGTAGCCTGTAAAGCAGTCAACCGTTCAATGGCCCGAAATGACCGATTAAAGATTGACATTCAAGAACCAATTCTGTACAAAATAGTTGGAATGAATAGAGTGAAATTGTCTTCTCCGGAACCTGTAATACTCATCCAGGTTGATTTTTTGGTCACAATTTATTTAAAGATCTTATTTAGGGAACAAAAGTGAGTGCAGCGAATGCTGTGGAAGCGTTGGAGTTCCTTATTAGCCAAATGAAAGTGTTGCGCAAATTGGAAATCAACATGGATGACAGTGATGCGACCTACTTGAACAAATTGCTAAAAGCTGTATTAAATGCAGGTACTGCAGTTCCGCATTTTTGTTATATGATGCCATTTCAGGTAATGTAAAATTAGAAGTTTTGAAAGTGAGAAGGCGCCAAGCGAAAATGATCTTACCCCTGATCGCCGATCTCGTGGTGAAACATGCGAAAACATTAAAGACCGTTGGGCGCCTCGGCCTTACCGAAGCTGCCAGAGGACTAACCAAAGAGGTGAATCATTTCCCTCTCTCATTTAAATGACGTATTATCTTTTAGCTTAATCTGGATCGTCTTTCTTTGATGTCTTTCGACTTAGGACTTGATGCTGGCTACGACAAAGTCTACCAACAAATGATCAACATCACAACTTCTGGAGCTTTCTTTAAACATCTTTCCTATACAAGTTTTGTTGGCTTCGATCCTACTGATGAAGTGGTTCAGGTATTATCTTTTCCTTTTGTTTTTCTTAGTATTATCACGTATTTCCGATAAGACGAAAAAAAAGTGAAATGCGCTGCGTTCTAATCTAAAGATCTGTTCCATACCCGAATGTTTTCAGAATATGTTGGCTACTGCCTGTGTTGAGAGCCTCCGTCTGACTATGATCAAAGGTCCTCCTGTTTTTCCAAAGCCTGACTACATGATTGGCAAAGTCCGTCAAGTTAAGGAGCTGCAATTGGGAGAAGTTGTTGACCGGCCAAACTACTTCAATTCCCTCTGTGTACATGAAAAGATCTATAAAAAGGTCTTCCCCCACGTTGATGATATTCATTATTTCCAACATTGGCAACAATAGATAATTGTATATATTTCTGTACATTTTGTAATTATTTTTTTTCTTTGCTGTTTTTTTGTCGACGGTGCAATCTGATGATGACTTGTATATTATATACTACGGTATTTCAGGCTTTCTTAAATAAAACTTTCAGTCCCTCTCTTTTTCTTTTCTTTAAGAAAAACGACAACGTGATAAGGTAATCAAAATCGTTGCGCTCAAGGTTGACAGCAGGAGCAATAAGTTATCCCCTATCGAAGAAAACAGACAAAAACTGGGTTTTTGTTCATCGCGAGACGCACCGCAACGAAACATTCAAAATAGCAATAAATATGTTGGGAAAAACGCAAGGGATACCTGTTCCCAAAGTGCTCAACATCTTTCGGTCGCTGTCAATCATCTGCACAATCTTACGGTTAAAAATAGCAGCCTACAACCACCTGGTCAGTGTATTCTTTTGTATTTAACGGTACTGTGAACTGTGGACGAAGTTGTGGGAATTATTTAAAGGCTTCCCCCATACTTTAACGTTAATAAGAAATTTTCTTTTGCAAAGATCTAAAACCTTGACATGAAAAGTGGGCTAGCTGAAGACCTTGGTTCATCAACGAGCATAGCTCATGGTCAAAAAATGAGTAAGAGGATAGAAAACATAGACAAGAATATCCATCCAGAACAAATATTTTCAATTCCAGATATAACAAATGAAATTATAGAAGCTGGCGGGAAAACATCAACACAATGGAAGAGGGGAATGCGACTGAAGAGAAAAGCAAAGCTGACTGGACAGTGCCCCGTGAACAACCTTGGCCATAGTTCATTCATGATAAGTGTAATAAAAATATAGAAGCGAAAGATTCTGAGACTCTTTGTACATTTCGAACCCGATGAGGGCTTTCCCCACCTCAGTATTCAAACTAACAAACTAGCAAAGTTAGCGAAAACAGCACCGGCGCCAGGATTCTTCTTTGCAGAACGGATTGTCACAAATAGGATTTACTGATAAAATCAAAAGACGATGCTTCCGATTCCTGGTGATTAGACCCCGCGTAAATCTGCCGTGGAAACAACTAGCCAAACGTCAAAAGGCAGAGATAAAGTCAACTCCGGAAGTTCGGAAATTGTTTTAGGAGATAATGCAATGGTTCCATCTTTTTTTGCAATAAGAAATGACGTTTTCTACATTACTTCTGTCCAAACAGGCGCATATTTTTAACATGTGCATGTATAATCTACTTGTGTTTATTAAATGTTTACCGTACTCGCATAATTAATGTACATGTACGTACCTCCCTATATATTGGCTCATCTAACGAGATTTACCCAAAACAACCCTTTTCTGTAAAGCTTCTCCTTTATTGGAGGTCCTCCGCAGCCCGGAAAAACGTAGAGTGCAATTCTCCTTTTTTGTGCGTGGTATTTTATGAATAGATGAGCTGCATTTGAGACGCAGATATACAATTACCACCCACTGGCTCAATATAAAACCCGACCGGGTCGTCTCGACACAATGTTGAGGCTGGTGGGCGTTCCACTTCCTGCTGAAGACGCTCATCTCTCTCGTCGCACTCACTGAGTTGACTACAACGAGGCTCTTTAGTTTTGAATCCGGTGAACAAACGTAACGGCTGCTAATCACTAGGGCGCAACTTCTGTACCCACCTGTCATCCACCCACTAACCTCGTCATGATCGCAAAGAGTCCAATTTTTGCAGAGCTTTACGAGGGGTAAAGTACCGTGGTTGTACACGTCCGAAAAACTAATATTCTAAAGTTTTGACATTTTCGGGGCGCACGTTCTGGCAATACTCGTACAACTCTTTATTGAAAAGTTGCGGACATCTTGCAACAGTCGCTGTGCCTACAGACGATTATGGTAAGCTTACAGTGCAATTTCTATTAATGAGATTTATTAAACTATAAGAATGGTAGTGTTTTGATCAACCCTTCTGTTTTCATTATCTGATTTCTATCGTTGTACTTTCTTTAATTTTTTTTTCAATACTACCAATTTTGACCGCGTGTTTCCTTGTTGCGAAAAGTATATAAAACAGACTGACATGTTGATTTAGTACCATGTGAACAGGTTCTCCCTCGATGATAAGCAAGTTTTGACCTTCTGTTTTATGAATTACACATATTTAGCACCATTGTTGTTTTAATGTACTCAGTCTGCATGTATTTCGGTTTCCTTTCAAAATAACCCGTTCTCTCTGGTATCCTAACTATTTATTACCATTTTCTTACTTATTCTTACTCTCCTGGCTATATATGCTATAAGCAGAAGCAGTCTTTCGTCTTAGTGCATTGGACTTGATTCTGACAGCTCCGTCTGACTGATGCGCCCACAAAAACGGTACTAAATCATCTAGTGTTTCGAAGTCTATTTCGATGTCTTGATTATCTTCTTCTCTTTCTTCTCCCCACTAGTTATTCTTTCCTTAAATTGTCTCGATACCAGAGATTCTCCAATAGATCGTTTTTTCCATGTTTCCAATTCAATAACCGGTCACAGCGCCGTATTGGCTGTCTGGGTGTTGTTTCTGAGATCATCTTAACAAATTCTATTAATGAGAAAGAATGCATAGTTTGAATCCAAATGCGCTTGTTTAGAATTACAGTAACCACGTGTTTACTGAATTAGTAAGTGAATGAAAACTTGAGGAGGTCTTCCTCAATCCGCACTATGGCTGACCGTCGCCCCCTTCCCGACGAAAATAGGCACAATGTGACGGATCGTCGCACGCTCTCGTGGCGACAAGTTGAACATTTTACAGTGTGATTCGTAGCACGTAAAGGTAGCAACTTCAGGATTCTACGAGAGACGCGAGATAAGGATCGCAACAGCAACAGCTGCGAGCTCTTACGCGCGACGACCCATACGACGGCTTGCATTGTCTGCCTTCAGGCTCTTTTTAAGATATATTGCGACAAGCGGTCTCTTTTCCAGTGATCGATTGTCCCAGGTTTTCTAATCCATCACAGTTTTTTGTCTTTTGTTATTCTCGAGGTGTTCCTACCCACATGTGGAGAGCTGAGAAAGGTTTTCTATTTGACTTTAATCAAATGCTGCCTACCGTCAAAAACCGGCCTTACACAAAGGGGAAAAAGACGAGGTCTTCTTCCCAGGACAACAAGTCAGACGGTGATGCATACGAAAAGATGAGTAAGGTGACCTATCCATTGCCTCCATTTAGGCAACCACAAAGAAAACATCGCGCTTGGCGTCTATTTTTATCATTTTTTCTCATTTCATTTTCGTATTTCTGTACAGAGAAAAAGAGATGGATGGTCAGCCCGCCCATGTCGCTTCCATTCTTTAACCGATTCATTACAATCACAAGAAGAGAAGAAAAGTGAATCTGAGACTTGTTCCCCGCCAAAGTGAAACAGAGTAAAATATGAGTACACCCTGTCCTTTCCCATCTTCTTCCTGCACGTGCTTGGCGGCAGTCCAAAGTCTCTCAGAAAACTGTTAGGGACCGCCTCCAATCCCCCCTTGCGTTCTTCTCAGCTGTTTTAGAAAACCGTCAACATGTGGTTTCAAAGTCTTTTTCTCATGCTCCCCACAAACGGTGCCTGGCGTTTTGGCAAAGTGTCTTGTCTCCTGCTTTGAGGAGATAGAAAAAACTGTCGCAGCTGTGTGAAAGATCCCTTTGCAGCCGCTGCTAGACAATTGTCTGGGATTCTTTTATTCTCTATTCTATTATTCTTGTGTCTACGGTATTTCGTAATGGATTGCAGTGTCTCTAATTTTGGCAGAGAGCTCTGTACTTAAACCACAGGTTAGCCCACCCCGGTGCCCCCGGATCCGTGACACATCCCGTTCTCGGCCATGAATAAAACGTCTTCATGATGGTGGTTAACACCATGCGGCGGCAATCTTTTGCAACTGTTGAGCGGCACTTTTTGCCTGCGAGCCTCCTCCATTCCAGCCTATTAATCAGACGAGGCGCAGGCCTCTCGATCGATCCCTCCCCTGATCAACACCTACCATCCTAGGTTCCAGACTTCTTTTTTACTCTCCCATACATTAATCTACCAAATGTCGTTGTGTCTTGATCATTTGTAAGTTTTCTGCCAAGTGCATGTGGAGCCTGGTCCGGGCATTACCGATAGTCTAAGGCGTGCCTCTGATGTCCACCAGCTTTTTATCTAAACCTACTGACAGCGGCTATTAATCTACCCTCCTTGAGTTGGAAAAAAGCTTTGATTTAGATCCCTACTCAGTCTACACACAGTGTTGAGGGAGGGAAGATTAATGCTGACAGTATTTAATTGCTATCCGATATTGATGAAAAACCAAGCAGTTGATCTAGTTCACAACTACTCAATAATGACCCCTGTCCCCATCTGAATTATTGCATGTTGATGATGCTCGTGATCAGCTTTTTCTCGCGCAGTCTCAAGCCACGTGCGCCAAGGCATCGTTGCCGACTGAGCTGTTTACCTCAAACCACCATGTTTGCTGTCTCAGTTCCGATTTGTACATCAATCCGTGTTGTCTGACACTTGACAAAGTTTTATTTGGATCTTGTCCAAACTGCTATTCATTCTTCTATTTCTATTCACTTTCCAGCTTTTAAGAAACGGACCGTAGTTGCTCACGATCTTCAGATTTTCTCGTCTTGTCCTTTTCTCACATCAATTCTTCCACACCATGCCGCCTGGTCCTGGATCCAAGAGTTCTTTTAAATCCTAGCTTCTGTTTCTCTATTCCTCTCAAATTTGCCAGTTGCCTCAGGCTACCGTCTGATCCCACGTGCGAGTGCACTATTAATCACTGTTAGCAGACTGCTATCGATCACATCGGCGCTGTGCCAAATCTTAATTTCTATTATTTCTATTCGAAGATCTATTAAAGGATTTATTCTTGTCGCTGTTATCTCTAAAGACACTTTTTTAACCTGTGTCGATTCAACAGTCGGCGCCTCTTCATCCCAATGTCTGACTGATTTTACGGTTATCGGAGGGATATTCTTTGGGATATTCCCAATTTTTTTCATTGTGCTCCGATTTCACACGGGGGTGTTTCGGACGAATAACTCCTGTAATTCAATCCGCATTCAACCCACTTTGAAAACAATCGTACCTCTTCCAAATATTGCACTATGCCCAGTTGAACTGTACTGCGTGGCCGATCTCTCAGCAAATTTTTGAACGCTCGAACCTTTAAACTTTTCGAACATTCTGAGCACAAAAAAAACGACTGAACAGGCTTCAAAGTGATCTAGCTGTTTAAGTGAAGTTCATTGGACATTCGAAACCACAGCTGGGACCTCGTCGTTCTGCTGACGTGACATAGCAATTATCCTGGACGCTTCCACCCCCTAAAACAACTATTTATACCAAGTATTCGTCACTAATTTTCAAATCCTGTCCGTCAGTTGCGCGTCTCCTTCTGATGGCTGTTATCGTATTCCCAATTCCAGTAAACCTACCTCACTGACCTCGAGCAGTGGCGCCGGACTGTCGTCGGCAAAAAGGTTTTGGGCAATTTCTGCTTCCTACTGTTACGCCTTCAAAAGAGTAAGGTCATGAATGGGAGGAAAATATTCGAATACGGTACATTCTGAAGGACTGGCTCAAGTTTATCTAGTCGGCTTGTTCTCTTGAAAGCGACGACCTCTCATCTTGCTTTTGCGGCCCCCGTCTCCTTGGGTATCCAATGTCTTTTGAAGCTGCCGCAGTCCCGGACAAAATTTTCGAATTCCGCACAACTTTTACCTTCTGTTATTCCTCTTCTATCCACCCGAATATGTAACTTCTTCCTGTATCATCTTTGTCAAAAATGCCTTTTTTTCTCAGCTCGTCGCCGCCCATAAATCTGTGCATATCCCGCCTGTTTTCTCGTGGGTTGCGGGGTGGCTTTTTCTCTCTTTTCTTCTTCTTTCTCAAAATTTGTTTATTTTTCTAGTAATATTCAAAATTTAAGTCTCCCGGTCATGCCGTGACTGGCCCCATGAGTGCCACTACAGTATGAGATTCCGCCCTCTACTGATTTTGCTTATCTGTCTCGTATCGCCCTCCCTCACGCGAATCCATCACATGTTAAAGAAAGGTAAATTCTTTAAAGGAGTCCGTACTAATCGCAATGTAGGTCTCCTAGAACAGCTTGGTCTCACCAAAGAACCTGAGCTGGCTCGTCCTACGTTACCAGTACCTGATCACGTTTGGAGTTTGTATGAAGACGTGATGGAGGAACGGACGAATGCCGACTGGATACGACACTATTATCCCCAGGTACGTGATTCTCATGCGTGGGAACCAGTGGGCTTCCCTTTTATAACTTACCCTCTATGGTGTAGTTAACATATTTTCCCAGGCAGTTAGGGGTCAACTTTATTCCTAGGATGCGTTTCTCAAGGGTGCCATTTGTTTTTAGAACACTAACCCGCGCTTCTTTTTTCCGCGAACATTTGCCACCGTGTTTTGACAGGTCATTAACAACTGGGTTGCAGAGTCTTCTTGAGGAGAATTCTGGTCTATACCTTTCTTTTAACCTCTCCATAGCTTCAAGTCAACAAGAATACTTGTCATCGACTGAATTGAGGCTAAGGTTTCGAGCGACTCAACCAGGAGTAGTCAATGTTTTCGCCGGACAGGTATTGACCTTTTCTTTAAATGAGTACAGTAATTTTATAGAACATGACCGAACTGGTTGCCTCCGCCCCTGTCTTCCCCGAAGTGCCATGGACTATCATAGATATTTCCAGCGCCATGGGTCGACATCAACCTCAGCTCTTAGAGCTTAGACTCTCCCTCCCTGACGAAACGACCTTAGACTCTCCTGAAGTACATTCCGTTTCGCTAGCTCCTTATGCTAAAAAGCAGAGTGTCTCACTAATTGTCTATAGGTATGACACCCCATTAAATCAAAAGATAAAAGCTTTCAGCGAGCTCCAAGAGCCCTCACGTGTGAGAAGGAAACGTTCAGTGACGACACAATCACCAGCTATGAATGTTCCTACCAGAAGAAGAAAAGGGAGAAAGCAGCATAGATTAGCAGTAGATAAAAATCTTTGTCAGTTAAAGGAGCTTTATGTAGATTTTGAAGAGCTCAACTGGCAGGATTGGATATTAGCACCAAGTGAGTTATTCTCTTGTGAATAATCAGTCAACAAGTTGCAGAAGGTTACGAAGCAGGACAGTGTATTGGAACATGTCCACATCCTATTCCAGCACACCTCAATGCTACAAATCATGCTATTATCCAATCGTTGTTACATTCCCTTAACCCACTGGTAAGGATACTGTGGTTTTCCTCTAAACAATGAAAAATGTTAAGATTCCACCCCCTTGTTGTGTACCAACTGAAACTTCATCTCTTGCCATTCTCTATATGGATATGGAGAACAGGTACAGTTTTATAATTCTAAAAATGAACAAGGCTTTTAGAATTGTGATAAAAAATTATCCAGACATGCGGGTGGAGGCATGTGGCTGTCGTTGAAGCCCTAGCCCTCCAGTAACATAAAATATTAGACGGGTCTTCCATTCCGGTGCTTTGCTGTGTCTTCCCGCCCCGGCCGCCAGTGCAAACAATTCGATCTCACTAGAGTCTCTCCCTCTATTTAATAATTATTATTTGGTCATCCCCCTTGTTATGTGCATTATGCATTGATGAAACTTTTCATGTTTTATTTCTTTTTTAAATATCTTACGATAATTAATACATAGCTATAAGGAGAAGTATAACATTGGCGCCGTGCAATATCACAGCAATTGCCGTTTCAACACGTCCATAGCCACTGATCCAGAGCTTTCTGAAAAAAAAACCGAGACTATGCTGTGTGCTAAAGAGACACATCGGAGATCAGTGAATGCAATTGTGTAAAGGTAAGACAAGAACAGGAACTGCTCATGTCAAAATTTCACTGAAAACAAATGTGCCCCCGAACTGCTGTTTACGAACTACCATAAGTTCGAATTTCTTCCAAAGGTTATGACGTCTTACCTTCTCCAAGCAGCTGTGGACTTGGCATTCATTGTTTCGTTTAGGCTAGCCAGGGTGTACTTTAGTTCTGCCATGCATAGATCGACATTTTCACTTCTTCGCGTTCTACTGGAATCAAGACGGGCTGAATCCAGAGCAGCGGACAATCTGGGTTTTATAAGTTTTGTATTGAAATTCGCACCTAGTCCGTTCGCTGTCTAAACTGTAATGTTCTGAAGGAATAGGCACGTCGCACGGTTCTGGATGGGCTTGAAATGGTACCAGGTGCAGATGCAGGACTAGTGGTGGTATAACAGAAGCGAGAATACAAACAACAGCGGAAAACACAAAGAAGTTGAAGGTTCCTTGTACTAAAAAAGATTCAAAAATTAATAGAAACCCTACCCGAATTGGGCCATTCTATATTACTGGGAGAATTGAAACTCATCTCCAGACATATCAAAGCTTGGACAAAAACTACCCAACAACCGATATGTCGACTCTAAAGGAAACAGTCGTGAATTATGGCAGGTACTTACAGGTTGAGCAACCTCATTGAAGAATGGAAAATGGTTACAGATTGCCAAAACATTGAGCAAGAATGAGAGCCAAAAGACCGCAACCAGAGACCCCGGAACACGCCGGATGGTCAGCTCAAAAACAGCCTGCAACCAATAATACTAGATAAATAAAGAGAAAACAAACGAGTTCATAGCTTTGCTCCCCGGATTGCAGCCATTGTACAAAGGATTTGCTGCCCTCCAGAGTCCAACCGATTCCAGGTTTTAGTGGAGTTTCGACAATGTGCGGGAGGAGTATAACTTTTGATGAATTTTGAGTAGATAGAAAGCGTAATTGACACGTATGAGTATCCCAAGGATATTTGGTAAGATCCAAACCATCACAATAGGAAGAGAAGCGTCCGAAGTAGCGGACTCTCATCATATTTTCCGGGAGTTCTTGCTTCGTTTCAAGAGATTTTTTCTCGTCTAGTCTAAATTTCCCAGGTTAGAGCTAAACCAAGTCTCACAATTGGTCTACATAGACCATCGGAAGCTTTCCCTGGGTAATGTTCCATTCAAAATTGACCAGAGAACCTACTTCAAATATCCCATCCTAAGAAAATGATCTTCGCTCGAGAACAAATCTCACCTGGATTTTTGCAGAAGATATTTCCAGAATTATCATTAATTCAAGCGGATTGCAATTTACATAAGAAACTGATAATAATAACCCAACAAGAATTGACGGCAGCATGACGGCAATGGAAAATGATACGACGTTTACTAATTTTGATGATGGCTCTCACGGATGTTTGTAGAGACACGCCTTCTACGAATGTCTATGGGAGATAGTTATAAGTTTAAAGGAGACTGTTGCTATAAACACAAGGTTGGTGGGAGGATTATTGGGCAGTGAAAAATTGGGCTGGATTAGATGGGGCCTTTATTTCCAGGAAGTCATCACTTTTCGCTCCGATGGGCTGCGATTTACTATGCGCGTAGAAAAAAATATTAAGCCTAGTGGTGGTCGAAAGAAAGAAGCACGTTGTCCTAAGTGCAATACGCAGGCACGAAGAACTTGGACACCGATTATGAGGAGACTACCAGTGGATTTGGGGATCATGATTTTATCCAGACTGTTTTTGTACTTATTTATTGTTTTCTTCTTGTTTACCAGCCTTCGGGTCATAAGTTCGGATGTTCACTGACTGCAGTGTTTTGACATGTGACCCAACACAGATTAGTCGGATCCTTTTACTTCTTGTAGACAAGAGCAACATGAGCTCACTTTCAACGCAGTACGATGTCTTCCCGTCGACGGCACGTGATAGGGAGAGATCCTTCGCTCTCTGAACTTGTAATAGCATCGCTTCCTTTCCTTTGCAAGGAATTCAAATACTGCTGAACATGCAAAGTTCACATGAAGACACGGATCAGTGTAACTATATCCGCTTAAAGACGCACTAATTATTGATTGAGAAGTTTGACAACACTGCCTTTTGTCTGTGCGCAGGGAATAAAAATCCTTCATCTTTATTTGTTCCCCGTCATTGGTCACATTATTATGCTTGCCCAATTATGAAAATACTCTATATACAGAAATAAATATTACTAATCTATAGGTAAGGCGGGTGGAGGTGGATATCACAGAGAAGTAGGTTTGGCCGTAATTGATGATTGACTTTCTTGTAACCGTAATTCTAGCTGCTTCCGTACCTGTGCCAATCGTGCCCGTTCTAATTCCAACTCGCTATTTTGCTCTCTTAAAGCACGACATCGCAGTCCCCATCGGTCTAGACCGCTTCCAGCGGAAGCTTCCACTTCATTTCCCAATAAATCATCCATTTTACCACCTGAAAATGAGCACCTCTGCGTCAAAAGGAAAAGGAAATGGCTCACCGAGATCTGCAATTAGTCTTTCGACAGTTTCTTTGTCTATCCATTGCACGGGATCCGTTTGCACAGCCGTGGAGACAGTTGTGACTCGCTGAGGCATTGGACTGGGTGGTGAGATCCTTTGTGGAATTGGCGGTGGAACGGATGGCATTGAAACTAGAATATTCTTTAAAAAATAAATTGAGAATTCTACCTGAGGGTGTTGGACGACCGATAGGAAGTGGAAGAGCCGAGGTGACAGAACTTGTCATGGCTGCAGAATCGGAATCTCTCCGTTCAGCAAGCGTCGTGAATCTAAAATTTGTAGAAAAGTAAAAAAGTAAAGGGCTACTCACCCAGGTTGCATTTTTAAATCCAAACTGGCACTCCTTCCGTGTCCTTTTTGACTAGGCCGAGGTGGTGGCTGTGGCGGCGGACCACTAGGACTGCGAAGTGAAAGAAGTGTTTGTGGAAATGCTGTCAACATTAGAAACAATAAGGAACAGGTCTACCTTTAACCGGTTTAGGTCGCCTGTCTACAAGTAACGGCGGTGTATCAGAGAAATTAGCCAATCCTGTCGAATCAACTGGTTTAGCATTCTCCGAAAAATTGAAATTTTCCCAGGAACGCGTTGCATCCACTGAAAAAAATTGATAATATCAAAAATATTGATTTTTACCTTGGTCAATTCCTCTACTCGTCTGTACTTGCAACTGCTTTTGTGCTGTTTCAACCGGATTTGCTCGTGGAGGAGTCAAAGGAGGTCTAACTTTTTCCGGCAATGTTGCGGGAATTGGCACCTCGCCCTGGACAAGTTCTATTTAATAAAGTAAAAGTCTTACCTTGACTCTCAACACGATTAAATGCATTGCCATGGAAAATTCATTCACGTCTAGCCAGCCATCTTCATTTACATCGGAAAGTCCCCAAATTCTAAAACTGGCTTTAGAAAAATAAATACAATTTCTTTACTTTGACAGTGTTTCATTATCCAGGCCACTTTTCCTGAAGAAATCTTGAACAGGCGTCTGCGCTCCATTTAAAGCACTATTTTCAAATTCCACAGAATTTCCCTAAAAACTTTTATAACCCAAAAATATGGCCACGAACCTGTGTCGTCTTTAACAAATGTTTATAGCATTTTATATAATATTCCTGTTGTTTAGGAGTAATTTCAAATATAGCATTTGTACTGAAAAATAAACCTTGGGAATGAATAAATAGTGAACTCAACCTGGATCCTGGTTCCCGCCGTGGACTTGACATTATACCGGCAACAGTTTTTTCAAAATCCCCATTTGCGAACAATTGAGGTTTTGCATCGTTGTCGGTAGTCATACCTATAAGTACTATAGAAAAAAATGTATTTTAAATGAGGTAGACAGGAAAACGACACATAACTCGAAAAATATACTAGAATAAAACACGTGGAGCTGATTAAACGCACAGATTTGTATAAACAGTTCGCCATTTTGGACGTCGGGTCGCGCTATCCGAACAAGAGATATTTTTGCAGCCACGCACATGACTCATATATAAATACGATCCATTTAATGAATTTTTTTAAATTAAAACTGCTCTATTTCAGAGTAAATGAATCAGAAATCAATAAAAACAGCTTTTCCCTACTCGAGTTCCCCAGCAGGCGGTTGGAAAAGAAGTCGGTTAGTCAAAATGTGCACAGAGAAGTGAGAAAGCCTAATGGGACACGAAATTGACAAAAACAAGCGTTTGTTTACTCATAAATACTTCGTGTCAATACTTCAGTTCCCTGTGGAAACAGGGCAGCATTCGAGAATTCATATTTTTGTTTTTTGGACGGTGCTTGAATGATGGAGGTCTTATTCATTTGGGAAACAAAGGAGTGGCTGCCCTTTTTTGGGAAAGGCTGAAAATTTTGAAATTCTTCAACCTTACTCTGTGCTCTTGTGTAGATGTTGCAGACTTCAGGAATAAATCCTTCAGGTTAGCCGGAAGATCGAACTTATGGCCTTCGAAGCCTAACCCTCAAGGTACAAAGTCGTCCATCAAATTTTATTCCTGGATCAGCAACTATTGAAAAAATTATTTATTTCAGATTACATGGTAACAACTAATAATACTTTCCGACAGCTATTTCCGTACAGCATCGCGCCATTTTTTCTCGAGGTTGAATGAATCATCTCCCGCTTCTAGGAAATGTGTCATTTGTTCCCCGACGCCTTCTTCTACACAGACGCTGTTAAGAACCGGAGAGGCTGCCCATATTACCCATGGTAAGTAACCGACCCATTTGTGCTTATTTCCTTAAGGAAAAAGAGAATCCCACAATTACCCATCGAGTCATCACAAAGGATCGCGTTCCTATGGGCAACTTTCACCATCGAACATACGAAACCACAGTAAAAGTTGACGATTGTGGAGGCGGTGACTTCCTAGAGCAGGTGAAATTTATCCCCTGAGGAAGGTTAACTCTATTTCCAGAAGCTAACAATGCAATCAGACGTCACTATGAAAGTGTACGAAGAATTTCCTGATACTCACATAGTCGAACTGAATGTAAGTGAAGGGATATTTGCTCAGGTCTTCTTTTTCAGTATCGGCTTGAACTTCCGATCACCGAGACCAAATATACCGTGACCTATAGTGGTAAAAGTGCTTGATTTATTTATTCGCCAAAAAAAGAGATATTCACAATAATAGAGACACAATAAACCCGGCAGAACCAAACATCGATGATGTAGAGAGACGTAGATGTGCATAGGTAGCAGTTGTATGTAGATGGAGATGGAGGGATCACGCGAAGAATGCCATTCATTTAAACCCGTAAAATTCAGTGGTGCAGATTTGTATTTTAGGCCACACCTGTCTGCTTGAAATTGCTGGCTATTATCATATCCGTCGCGTTGTTTAACACCAATTGAACCTGAACCATCACTATCCAATCTGGTAGATAAATAGTACCTGATTCGTGTCAGTTGCACAGGTCAGGTGCGTGTAAAGAACTTTATCTTGGTCTTTCTTAAGACGTTCGAAGAATTTTCTGAAGTAAGAAGAACCCGACTCTAGGTTATCTTCTCCTAGACGAGTACATGTCTCCTTTTTATGAGCGCTTACCTCTAAATTTTGGAAAATGTAAAGCTAACGGAACTCTTTTTATCTTCTCCTCGAAAAGATCTTTCTTATTCATAAACAAAATTGCCTGGAACTTATTGATTATTAATGATAAGTTATAAGGGCCACCTGCGCTTTGGCAAAAATTGGATTATTTATGATAGTGGCAAAGAGGTTGAGCGATTCCCTCATTCGATTCTAAAACATGGAACTACAGGCTCCATTAAAGGATAACATACAGTCTGATTGTCTTCTCGAATAGTCTGATCGTACTCAGAAATGGCAACGATGAAAAGGACAGCATCTACGCAATCAAAACAATGTAGCCACTTTCTTCTTTCCGTTCGTTGCCCACCCATGTCAAAAATTCTACGGAAGATATTCTACCGTTAACACGAAAAAAAAATACCGGAATGTGATTTGTTTATAAGTGTATCTCATTTCCTGAATCCCACTGGTCGGCACTCTGGTCATTAGGACATCTTGTTGCGTCGGGATATAATGATCTTGTCGTATCCTTTCTATTGCATTGAAGAAACTAAAAATATTAAATGAAATTAACGTGTTTGACGTACTATGCTGCACTGTCGTTGAGCTGAAACTCACTGCGCCGATCGTACGCCTCTTTAATGACTTTATCTTCCCAAAGCCTTTTAATTGAATCGTATACAATCTGAAAATATACGAAGTACACGGAAGTAGTATTTCTTACGTCGTCTACATGATCTGTGATATCTTTCAGCTCCAAGGATTTTAATAAATTTGCTTCTATCTAAAACATCGCATCACTGTACGAACCAATGGGATTTTACCGCTCTTTCAGGCGTAAGACGGAGGAAAAGATCTTCAACTCCTTGCAATAATTGGAGCATAGAATCAACTACATTATAATATACGCCTGGTCTTCTGTTTCTCAACTCTTCTTCTGTGTAGCCATTCAAGTGAATAATTCTTTAGAATTCATATTGAGAGATCAGAAGAAGCAACTTACTTCATTTGTTTTAATACTGTACTTTTACCACTTTCTCCAGGACCTGGAAATTATCAAAATATACGACGTTCTTCGAATTCATGTAACCACAAATATTCGCTGAACTAATCGACCGCAATCAGTGAAATTTCCGTCCGTTTAAATTGGTGGACTCCCACTATCCTACTTCTGTTCACCGCTAACTGTGTTTCGCGCTCATTACAGAAAAAAATGAGCAGTGAATGGGCAATCGATTGTGCCTTTTTGTGATTGGTCGCTTGACCTTATATGAATATTTAACCTGTACGAGACGTCTACGAGTAAAAAGTAAATGTAAGCACGCGAATGAGCATCAGAACTCATGCTGATAATCTTGACACAAACATCACCGAATTAATAACGGGTACGGTATGCACTGATTCTAACAGAGTTACCAGAAATGCAACTAAGTGCATAGCAACACAAGTTGTTTGAATACTGTACCTAATAGTAACAACTTCATAATTGTCTTTCCCGCATCTGCATCTTCTTTTAATGAAAAATCTATCGAACGACTTGTGACGAAAGCCTTTTTCTCCTCATCCGTGAGGATCAGACTTTGGCATAAGCCCATATCTGTAAAAAACGTTACAGCCGATAATTGAAAAGAGAACAAAAGAGAAAAAGCAAGGAGTAGAAGTTGCGGTGTTGAGCTCAGTCACCTTTCGATTGGCAGGTGTCGCGCCGAGTAAATTAACCGGTAATAAGAACATCATTCTTTCGGACTTCGGAATATCGTAGCATGTGACGGGGGGCCAATGCAATCATTGGGGACGTCAGCAGTGTAGGTACTTTTGTACGCTAGGATTAACTGGCTTAAACTAGTAATGACAAGAATGGCCGATAATACTGTAGTCATACACTGTCATGTAGGATCAAAAGGATACACTTCTTGTTGACATAATTATGTTCTCAAGTTATGAATAGATAATGTTTGATTGTACGGCGGCCAGATGGCTTTAATGGCAACGTTTATCTATAAAGAAAAGCGAAGATCACTTCGGGTAGAACTGGGTCGACTCCTACTCATACAGGAATTTAAATAGGTCACAATATTTCTTTTTTCTTCCAAACGAAATTAGCCACTTTTCTAACGATTCTAAAACACCTGTGTGACGGAAAGAAACAAAAAAAGTTGGGCTATTTTAACTTTAGATTCTCTGTGATGACGAGTTGATGAATCATAGAAGTCAGAGCGGAACTACTGAATAAATCTAGAACTAATTGGCTCCCACATAGATCTATGAAACACCGGTGAAATCAAGAACAGGAAGCAGTCGAATTTTTTATAATGGTATTAATTCTCAACGACCTTCGGATAGACGGGTGTGAATAGCCGACGAAAAGAGCTGTTCTGATCTCCAGACAAGGCTCTCTTTGTTGTCTCTCAATATTTTTGTTGCCCAGAGGTCACGACAAACAAAGAGAAAGAAACGACAAGCGGTACTCATGGAAACGGACCAGGTGTTTTGAATATCGACACAATTAGGGAAGAAGGAGTGATCAGTGATACTCTCTATTATCGAGTTTACGGGTAGCCTTTACCCTGCAGCGGTAGGCGTATGTACGCCTTCATAAATTTGTCCCTAATCTAGGAGTACCATAAAATTGTACAAATTGTTGGATAAAAAAAAGAGGCCTTGTCAATGGCACTTTTACTGAATAAAGAACAATTGGAATTTCCTCCAGCTCTAGGAAATGTCTTACTGATACGAGTAATGAAGTTACTTCGGATAGTACGCAGTGCGGATGTATTATGAAATTGCGGGAAAACGTCCTTTTAAAGGTTACCTACTCTAAGAGATCACTGATATCAGGAGCAGGAAACATCGTATAAAACACCTATTAAAGGACAAACAACTTTTCTATAAATGGAAATAGACAGGTGTGAGGAATGAAGTTCGTTGATTAGTTGCCTAAGCACGCCATTCTTGATGATAGAAGGCGGGGAAACATCTGGCAACGTACGGAAGCAGCGACACCTTTTATCCGTGTTGTGAGCGATACGGTTGATTAAACTTCAATTACGATATCATATAATGTGCCCCTTGGGAGGAAGTATACGTCAAACTCTCCTGTTTTGCTGCAAAAGCGTACCTAATGATATCAGAGGATGACAAGTTTTATGAAAGAAGGAAAACTTTTTCAAACACAGTAGGAATGGGAAACGCTTTCAAGAATGTCCTTCGTAGAAGAAGGAGAAAAGAGTAATAGCAGTTCTCCAATGGGTGCTCAGCTTTCAGTTTCGAAAGTTTTTTTTCATTAAATGGAAAATGACCGATGCCAATTGCTCAGAATGGCATACAATAAGCCGTTAATTTGTTGCATTTTCTCCGTTTTTCTGGTAACCAAGTGGCTTGGCTGTCTCCCTAGTAGCAAAATTAAATCATTGGCGATTAAATAATCTCCTAGCCTAACAACAGTTCTGCAAAATAGGAGTTGCACATTTCTGACGACAATTTGTACGATCTGAGAATGGACGAGACCAATCATAGACCAAAATATCAGAACTGATTAAATAAACTGCCCACATAGTTAGCCTTTCCCGCTGACACAAAATTTAAAGAAAAAAAAAAGAAAAAAATTTAATATATTGAATAAAACAATTAGAAGCAATAATACAATATCATCAACAAGCTACTCTACTTCAACAACTCGAAGTAACTAACGAATATTCTAAACTTGTAATGGTTTTTGAGGTACCCAGGATGAGAGGAGCTGACACACGCAGAGTGAGAGAAGGGAGAGCGGCCAGTGTGTAATCAGCACCAGGAAATGAAACCCTACACATTGCTTTTCTAGGAAAAGAAAACGGTTATTTTTTCTTTGATAAAGCCGGTTAACATGATATGGAATATACTAAAATATTAAAAAGGGAAAGAAATTACTGAACACCTAGCGATGACACATCTTCTATCCATTTTTCTACCCGATTACCTGAAAAGGTACCAATTAGTTCGGGCGTCTTGTCATTTTAAAAGCTTTCTGCATGATGAATAGAAATATCAGGACCCTACAAATCTTTTCGTGACTGTACAGATGCCCTTTCCCCTGAGAGACGTGCAATTTTCGAATACTTTCGTGTTTTTTTTTTCTTATCTCGCGGCTATTGGACCACACTAGGCTTATAACTACCTTGCAATAATGCTGACGGCATACAGTGATATTATTACAGGTCCACCAGGGATACATTTAAAGAAAATTATCAGATACGAACCTCTTCTTCATGGTCCACTACGAGATGATCCCCGCGAGACGGATTTACCGGCGCATGATTGTACGGACGCATGGGAACGGCGTTTTTGACCCTGAACAATGTTTTATTAATCAGCGCCGGAGCCTACATTGGACGCCTTCGATTACTGAACAGCCGTTCCCCCTTCCATTTTTCTTTCACAGACTGTACGGCCTCTTGTTCGTCCACCCGAAAAGTACGAACCCTGGAAAGGACACATTACTATGGGTAAATAGTAGACTTTACCTTATGACGCCTCCGCCACTGTTAGGAGGACACTTGTGAGCCAGTCCTGGACGAAAGACGTCCTCAGCGCAAGCGGTCTCACAATCTGGGTGCACTGTCCACCATGAGCCAGCCTCATTCATAACAAGGAAATCTTTTCGGGGCTGAAAATGAGATGGCTGTTAGGTGCACATAAATAGGAACTTTTGTTGTGGTCCGAGATGGCCAGCTGTTGCATGCGTATATTTATCCCCAATAACTTCTGTTATGTTAAAAGTTTCTTTCCTAACTCATTCCATCACGGAATTCATGCTGTCAACAGGTGGCGTAAACCTAGGCTAGCTGGTGGCAGAGTATTACACAGCTTCCCGACTTTTTCAGGAAGCGCTTTAGGCATCAGGGCTCATCCAGACCAGAATGAACAAGGTCCCGAACAAAACTTATTGACTTACATTTGGTGTTAAGACGCGGACAAAAACTGAAGATGACATTAAACAATGGCGGATAGACTGTCGCCTATGTCTTCCATGTGCGTTGGATGGATTCTGAAAATCGTTTGATTCAAATGGATCATGTTTTGCGGTTTTTGGCGGGTCGTGTTGCTGTACTGCGTATCGATTTGCTCAAAAGTTCGGCCCTGCGTTGGCATCTAAAGGAAAAAAAGTCATTATTGCTCAGTTCTTTGAGGAACTGACCCGTCAATTATCCTTGACTCAACGCAGTTACGTCCGTCTAGGTGTTCTACGCAGATTATGGGGCGATAAGGGTGGGAAGGGGCAAAAGAACCGAAAGATGATACAAAGCACTGACCGTATCTTCAAATATCTCGAAGATTGCGTTCAATGGAAGGGCACGATATTCTGATGTGAGAAGTGTTCGAAACAACCAACAGACCATAGAACATTCTCTCATCCTCTTTCTCACTAAAAGCGGTGCAATCCGAAAAACTTCTTAAATAAACAAACCCATGACTGGACGTCTGGTCATCGGTTTTGCTTCTTCTTTAATACAAGGGGGAAAGGATATAGAAGGATCGGGAAGAGGCATGAGATCAATCGATGAGAAGGAATTGGCTAGAAATAATCAGGTCAAAAAATCTATGGAAAAAAAACTCACAATCAAGGTCAGTGTCAAATGATGAGAGGGGGCTGCTATACGTTGATGAAGAATTACTGCTGGAAGAGTCGTGATCCTCTAATGAAAACAAGGAACTAGGCGAATTCCCCGCAGAATCTTCAAAGGAGGAAGTCTCATCTAAGAAAATGTTTAAAAATGTATGAGAATGTATTACCAAGGTGGAATTCTCCATACATCGGATAGCCGCTCCAAATATCATCATCTAAAGTGGTAGGATTGCCAGCGGATAACATTAGGGACATCCCACTGGAAGAACTTGCATCTTCCATCTTTTGCTGAAAAAACAAAAATCGAATTTGGACGTAGATGTGTACAAGAGTAAGGAAGGTAATGGCAACAAGTGACTAAGAACCAACGTGGAGGGCTGGATGCGATAATATCAGCCGGGGTAAAGTGCTTTCAGAGAATTGTCCACAAAAAGTAAAAAATATAGCACAAATTAGAGTTTTAAGACCTATGGGTGCAGTCAGAAAACGCTGTGAACGCGTGGAAGAAGTCCAAAGAATATTTGCTTTGAGCAAATTCTGCTACTCGATGATCCACTCCCGGCAGTTTTAGCCAATCTTAGCAGACATTTTACACCGCCCTTTAATAAACATCAATTGCTGCAAATTGAGGAAGTTTTTTTCAATAAGTAAACAACAATTTTTAAAGCGGAAACTCAGAGCAATAGGAAGGGCGCCGGGGTTGTGGCGGGCGGCAGGCGAAGGGCCGCCAAGCGCACCGGCTTCTAAGCACAGAGAACAATCACTCGCCCCCAAACCCGCGCCTTACTTCAATTTAGGAATCTTCAATTGAAAAGAGGCCCTGATTTTATGTACATAGAAAAGGGATAAGGAAGTCTCTCTCCTATGGCACCCCACTGGTCTTTGGCAGTCAGTGGGCATGGCAGCGAGGAAGAATTACGACTGCCAGGTGGTGTCCCCCGCAAAAAATGCCCAGCCATGAGCCGATATAAAGCTTGAATTTTCAAAAAAATTTCAAAGACCGCTCTCATTGTTTTTTCTATGAGCTACGTAAGCAAAACGTTAGCAGATCGCCAGCTCAAATAAACCACTCGGCAGGGGGCGCGCAACTGCGTGCAATCTAAGAGCTACCTCCGGAGCTCTGTGAGAAACACGACACTCGCCGTAAAATTCTTTTTAAAAAAATTACATGGCTGCGGTAAGTTGAACATGATTTAAAGAGTAATAAAACTATTTGTGGTAAGCCGGTAAACGACGGACGAGGGGGACGCGGCCTTGATACAGTTCGCCTCGTCTAAAGATCAAAAGGCAAAGTAAATAAAATTAGAGGGATACGTTCTTCTGGACGTGTGTCAGAGGTTGCGCCCGCATGATTACTATTTGTCCGTGTAGGAGAGAATGCGCAAAGCCGTGTACAAAAGAAAGAAGTAGCATTTAAAAGTATGAAAAGGGCAGCTGTCGCCGAATCTGCAGGATGACGTAATCGTGCAGTAGGACGGGAACTTGCGCTGGTTGCGCTGGCAACTTTCGTGAGAGGATTTTTGAAAGTGCGAGACCACGCCAAAAGAGACTGATAATCAACAATTGGCCCACAAAAGACGCGTAATATGTGCAAATACGGCGTCTGCCACTTTGGAGTCCCCGTTATCTGCTCAAGGGAATGAGGATGAGGCATAGAGCAGGTGTAATGGCAGGCACACGCAACGCATCGCTGATCACCATCACTTTGAACCACGGAGCGGTGGCGGGTAGACATTTTTCGAAGAAAAGACGTCACCTTACGAAAAAGGCTCCACGAGGACACAGCGCTTTATCGCAAAAGTTGTTAACAACACAGAGAACTTTCGCTGCAACTTTTTTTTACGTCATGCTGACGTCTTTTGGTTTTCTCGTCTTTGATTTACGTTTAAAGGAAGTTCCTTTATAGAAAGCGTGTTTCATTGCGATGATTTTCGGACTTGGTTCCAATAATGCAAATTCAATGTCGAATACCCTTGACGGGAAGGCTGACTACTTCGTTCCGGATTATGGGGAATTCCCACGGTGACGAACCCGCTGTGAATATGATGGTGTTTAGAACGATCTGTGCTCCCTTGACAGGTTGCTGTTACCAGGCAGAAAATATACAATAATGCAGGGAAAGAGGAATTTAGCAACGTTCTGTAGATTGTAATAACCTTCTCTAAATTATTTATATTTTTTCGCAATGAATTGCTAATGTCTTTATACTGTGTTCTA
Source organism: Oscheius sp. DF5033 (assembly GCA_964036215.1). Classification (NCBI taxonomy): domain Eukaryota; kingdom Metazoa; phylum Nematoda; class Chromadorea; order Rhabditida; family Rhabditidae; genus Oscheius; species Oscheius sp. DF5033. Next base: position 7,763,251 of record OZ038413.1, read on the forward strand.
TCACAATATTCTGACGTTTTTCTCTTTGTAACTGGCTATTTCCAAAAATGCACTTATCTATTCGCTCGAGTTGCGGTTCCTTGTTTGCAGGGATCCGACTTCGTCATAACTTCAGCTCAACAAATTTCAATAGAATGAGGATCGCCACACGTGCCCTTTTTACAATGGCTAATCTGTTGAAACGCCCCGAGGTTGAACTTTCCTTGATTAACTCTGCCTCTCAATTTGAATGTCAAAGTTAGTAACATCGACACAAGGTGCCCGTCTGTTATCTCATTTACCTGTCAGTTATTTTCACGGTCTAATTGGGCAATAAACTGGTAAACAATCCAAATTCGATTAAAGAATTCTTGAAAACTTTGGGCCTGACGCAGAAGAGATCCTGCACATCCCGCGCAAACCCTTTTTACCGCGTAAAAACTATTGTATTTTAGGCATAATATAACAACGTCAGACACCACACACAGACTATTTTCGTATCTCGAAAATCAGTGAAACAGATGCAAACAACTTCGGTCTTTATTGGATATACGCAATAATGTCATATCCGACTGATGTTCACGAAATTTTTCTGTGTTTTTAGTACAGGATATCTATGTATCATAGTCATGTGTTCGTTTATCCTTTATCCAGCTGCTTCCCCTTTTAGAGAATAGTTCTTGATGAGTTATACTTTTTAATCATCGTAAGCAGTTGCCCTATTAACATAAGTCCTTCTTTTGTTTCTTGGAAACGTACTTTACTGAAATAGATTCGGTAGTTCCTTTAACTGACTGAATGTTGACGTCAGTTTTCATCCAGCTGGAAAACAGGTGAGGACCAGTCATTTTATCGGTTGCCATAGGCAGCCAATAACCTAAATGCAGGTGTCCTTCTGTACTTGGCTGATGGGAGACATTTCATCTTACGTAAATGGAAATCCTTGTTAAATATTCTGCCCTGTTAATTTCAATCGCTTAAGTCTCAAAATCTTACTGTAGTTCCTCTTGACAAGACAAATGGGGAACCAAAAAAATTCCTGTTTAAATTTTCTCTTCAATAGCACTTCTTTAAAGCGGAACTATACACTTTCTGCTATTTTATGTTTTAGTTCAAATTTTGTCAAAAGCACAACTCGCTCGGCTGCTTCGGAAAGAATCACTATTACAACTTCAAAGATCCCTAAAGTTCATTCATCTGTAGAATTAGTTCATTCCTGCACTCATTTCCATTTCATAGTTTTGGAAACTAATCACTGATCAAAATTCTCTTTTCACAATGCAAGAAGTTATACATCACTTCTTCCCCTGTTTGAACATCCGCTTAATTAGCTTCTAACCTGATCATGTTAGCATGAAAGATACAATTTGTCATATAAGGCTGGACTTTTCCCGTTAATTCCTTTTCAACAAGACGGAAAAAAAGTCATCTAGATTAGATTTTCCCTGGTCACTCGGAATAAATTATTGCGTAACCTTGTCGCTTGGCAATATGTGCTCAATTATCATTAAGAACCAGATCCCCTATTTACAGTTTTCCTTTACCTACACACTGTAAAATATCCAGACAGTTTTACATGGTAGTAATATCCATTTGCCTTCAAATTACTTGTTTTCCCGTATTTCCGGCAACAATACTACTCATGGCTATAGATAGACTTGTTATGCATTATATATTACAGTTACATGCCCCTCATATTTTTTTGTCATTCTTTTTTCCCTGAATTACATCACCTTTCCGATAACTTGTTCAACCTACGGGCATGAGAACATTCTTGTGGTCCCGGAAAGAACTGATTATTAATGTCGGTTTGTGTGCATTTGAATCAGCAGTTATTTGGTCGATGTGAACCTCATTCTTTTATATTTTATAATATTTGTAAACAGCCTTTGTCTCATTAAAGAATGTCTGGTGTGGCGGTGTCTACATTAGTTGTATCCTTTACATTCCCTCTATTACCCACAACTGTTTCTTTTTTTATTCTTATTATTTCCATAATTTCCAGATATTTTCTATATAAAATAATTTCCTCTATAGTTCATCTTCCTATTTTCATAAAGCGGCTATTGAAGGAAGAATTCCTAGAAACTTTTTCAGTGCATTCGATCCAGAATTTCCTATGTTCCAGTTGTTTTCCCTCAGTTTTAAGCTACCAACTCTATCGAGACAGGTGCACATTAGGCAGCAATTATCGGGAAGTAGCGATATTTGAAAGCAGCCATCTAGGTAAATCAGAAGTGGCTGGCCATGTGATCATGGCGCAATAAACTCCCCGCGTCTTCTTTTGTCTCATAGGATCATAGAACATTTTTTAAAGGGCAAGAAAATGTTAACTCTCTCAAGGTGTGGTAATTCTTTCCGATGAGATCCCACGGGGGCAGGAAATTATATAAAAAATTGGTTGAAACAAGCGCCATGTTATGATTAAATTACTCCACGTAGAAGTACAAACGTCACAGGACATGTCTCCCAGAAAGAGTTACAACCTCCAGACTGGCTGTCTTTTCACGCAATCTCTGATATCTTGAGCTTTCAAACTAGGAATTCCTTGATTTTTCTCATGAGTTTTCAATATAATCTCAATATTTTGTATATTTTGTAATAACCTAACCCTATCCTATATCAAAAGTACAAGTGATCCTTGAAACCTCAATTTGCAAACGGGGTCAGACCCTCAACTTCCATAGCCAGCCATTAGTATTCAGTCTAATTGCTATTATTCTTCAGATAATTGTCTTGAGGCCCATAATATTAAAGGCAGAAGACTGCCAAAAGAGCAAAGTCCTTCATCCGCCCATATAAAAGGACGGGGGCTTCTGTAACTGTATAACTTCTTGGGAAGACCTTTCGCACATATTTCCGTAGAACTTTTGTTTTGCGAAAGACAATTCCTATAACTGTTATTCCTTTATTAAAAATAGTCGTTTGCACTTCTCTGCCTCTGATGACAGTTTTCCTGGTAATCTCCTTAATTTCTCTTTAACTCTGCGCAAACTTCCAAAACGTGCCAGACACTCCGCGTAATTTTAGTAAAATTGTTACCCTTCTTATAATTCTACGCATTTGCAATCCTTCCCTTTATTTGAATGTTCATTTTTCTTTCATATGTAATCAGCAAACCGTGCATCTCAATACAACATGGATTACCCCGCACCTGTCCTGAAAATCAAATTTGTCTTTTGCAACCTACCCCGATCTTTTTCACTGATCAGATGTTTTCAGTCTGCGTGATGTGGTAATGGGAAATCTCTGTGCACAAATGGGTTCCGGTGCTTCAGTCGACAGAGTCGATAAGAAGTATATTCAAGAACAAGATGAGAAGAATAGACAAATAGATCGAGACATTCTGAATGAAAAAAGGAAAAAGGTCTTGAAATTGTTGTTATTAGGACCTGGGGAATCCGGTAAAAGTACAACTCTCAAACAAATCCGGTAAGTATTGAAGAGATTATGATTTCAAAAGATTGCCATTTAACACTTAAACCCACGGGTAAACTAATCTGTTTCAGAATTATCCACGATACGGGATTTTCGAGGGAAGAGAAGTTGATGAAGAAGTTCATTATTTATGGAAATTTGGTCACGGGTATGGTTGATCTTCTCAAACTTTTGGAGGAACATGGTATTGCCTTACAGACACCTGACGCTGAGGTAAACGAATTAATCCTCCAAGATTCACTGTATTCTTAGGAACTAGTTGGTCTTATTCTTGACTTTGCCGATAAAAATAGAACAGTTGAAGTATATGAACTTCCCGAAGAGCTTGCAAACGCCATCGCGAGGTTATTCATTGCCTTTTCTACGTTCAATCGTATATTTTTAGCCTGTTAGTGGATCCAACAGTACAGCAGGCACTTACCAGAAATACAAATTTCAATGTTGACGATACGTCAAAATACTTTCTCCAACAATTACCAAGAATCAGAGAAAAAGATTACATTCCCACGGATGAAGACATTCTCAAGAGTAGAGTGCCTACGTCAGGAGTCGTCCAATTTTCATTCTTGATTAAAAATTATACCTTCAGGTCAGGGGATTAATTCTCATAAAAATATAACTGCTAATTTTTCAGGGTCTTTGACGTCGGTGGGCAGAAAGCTCAGCGAAGAAAATGGATTCATATATTTGATGACGTGCATGCTGTGTTATTTATCACTTCATTGTCAGAGTACAATCAGAGTCTACAAGAGGATTCATCCATTGTAAATTTTCGATCCATGACAAAATCTTTATTATTTACAGAATCGAATGAGAGATTCGATCGACTTATTCAATCAAATCTGCAACAATGAATGGTTCTCAAACACTGCCATGATCCTCTTCTTAAATAAGATTGATCTCTTCGCTGAAAAGATTCAGCTCTTCCCGATTACTGTAGCATTAAAGAACTACAAAGGTGGGATACTACGCTAGACGCTAAATAAAATAATTTCCAGGAAAACAAGAGTACAGGCCTTCTCTGGATTACATTACCAAGAAATTCAAACAAGTGAACAAAAACAACAAAAGGACCATCTACATTCACGAAACTTGTGCTACTGACACCAAACAGATTCAGGTATAAAAAAAACTACCAGTCTATCGTGTACTGTACTGTTTAGGTAGTGATCGATTCGGTTATCGACGTCGTCATCCAGCAGACAATGCAAAAAGTTGGAATACAATGAGATCTCTATCTATTTACTTGTACCTTTGCTTGCATTCATCATACCAATGCGTGTGTCCCATTGAAATTTTCTCTTGATATTATATTGAATGTTTGTGTGTTGCATTTTATTAAAGGCTTACTATTCTTTACAGTCTTATTTTTGAACACATGAGATTCATAGAAACTAACAACTAGGGGAACAGGAAGAAAAACAGGATAATGACCAAAACTCGATTTCTCAGATTGTCGGCAACTATTTGCTAATTTCCTAGAACCAATAGGAACTTAGTAACCCTTTTTTAATAATTCTTTTCGATGATTTCGTGTTTTCGACGGCCTTGAGATACTGTAAAACCGTATAACGAACCTCTAGTTTTGTCCTCGGTGCTCTGATTGACAGAAAATCTTTAATCAGCTCCCAGAATGGTGTGCTTACGCAGTTTCTATTTGTCTAATCTTTATGGTGCTCTAAATGGACGGGAACAGGCGACATTAATAGGGATTCAGTGATTCAGTCCACAGCCGCTAGCATAAAAATGTGGAAAGGTTACAGTATTCTATTTGGTTATTCGATTATTTTCAATACAAATTCTCTGGCTATATCAACTGCACTCATTTTATCAGAGAGATTGACAGAAATGATTGCGCTAATAAATGAATCGAAACGCGGTAATTGATTTGTAACCATCGTGGAATCTGTCGTGTGCCAAAAAATAGTTGACCACAGACGCACATTAGACACCTTCGCTGTCTGGCTATTATTTGTTTTCCCGATTTTTCTTTCCTATTTTTAGACCCAGTTCCAGACAACCCATTCCGTTTCAGTCTTTCCTTGTTGCTTTCATCGCCATGTGGGTATTTGGCTACGGTTCCCTGTTGTGGTATCAAGATTTTCCTGTGGAAAAGGTGCGCATTCCTCTATTTTTTAAACGAATTTTTATGCAGAGCTTAACTGGTGTAGTTCGTGGTTATTCACGAAGATTCTGGCAGCTTAGCCCTGATCACCGGGGAACACCGGAGAAACCCGGTCGCACCGTGACGCTTGTCAAGGACGTAACGGAAGATGTGAGTCATTTTTTGTTGTTTGCTTGTCGAAGACAAACTTCGGAGCAGGAAAAACACCTTGTTTTTATTACATACTTCCGTGTTTACTGCAGAAATTTAGGCTACCTGTTGGGGAAAAGCCTTCAAAGTGCCGGAACATGCAGTGGCAGAAACCATAAAATACTTGGATCATCGGGAAAAGGCTGGATATGTGGTAAATAAATTATTCTAATACTTTTTGACAAAATCTTTAGAGAATTCCTTTGATGTTTTACCCGGATGACAACAGTATTGAACCTTTTGAGGTCGAGACATATATGAATATCTCGGATGAAGAACACAAAAGTTCTGACTCAGAAGTCGTGGAGATTGCTACGACGGTACGCCTTTTCCATTTTTAGAGGGCTCTGTTTGTACCGAGGACATTAAACGGGGAAACCAACAAATGTGTTAGTCATAGTTCTACGATAAGTTAACCGCCGCAAATGTCTTTTTCATTGCGAGACACTTGTCTGAGGAATTGGCAAATTATGATGAAACAGCGAACTTTGAAAGTTCTATCAGTAGCTAATCAGAGAAATTTGCTGCAAAGGCTTTTTGTTAATATTGACTGTTGAGCGGAAGTATCCAAAAATACACTTACAGATAGTCCAGTCAACAGGTCCATCAGGCCCAAATATTGAATATCTTCTGCGATTATCGTCCATTTTAAGAAACGAGGTGCGCCCAAGATCATTTTTAAACGTCTCCTTTTAGTCTCCAGTGCCTGATCCGCATGTGTTTGATTTAGAGAAGAAAGTCATCGTCTTGTGTGAAGAGCGCTCTCTCGACTATAAGCCTTATATGGTGGCTAAAGTAAAAGTCGTCAAGGCTCAAACTTCTCTATAACTGTCAGTTTTTACCATCTATCAGCAGATGTTCTTATCTGTTATGAGTTGCCTCGTCTTGCGTGGGTACCATAAAACCATTTGGTTTTTTCAGATCTCCTCAATTTTCTTCTGTGATTTCTTCTCTTCCTTCAAATTGTCAACCTGTCTGTGATGTATATTTCGCAATATCAGTAGGCACACTAGTATCAGCTGAGGAAAGACGCAAATGGCAACCTATTCTCCCTATGACGCCATTTTCTTTGGGATGAGTCATCTCCCCTCCCCAGCCGTCTCCTTTTACATAAGATAGCATCACTTTCAGTAGTTTTATTGCTACCTACGCTATCTCTAGGCATATTCAATTTATTTATATAATATTGTCTCAAATGAGATTAGGATATTTTGGCTATATTAGCCTTATTCCGGGGAATTTTCTAGTTCAAATATTTTTGTCTGCAGGTCGCGTCAACTCTAGACAGTTCTTTCGTCCAACTGTTTACTATCCTTAAGTTTTTACAATTCCCGTGACTCTGTGACTAAGCTAGTCGAACGGTCTCTCCTCTCCCAATCGTCTTGGGCCGGTCGGCGCAAACCAACCAATCAATGCGCGAGTGCCTCCCCTCACAGCTCGTTTTGTTATTCATGTGATCAGAACCCCGTGCTACAAATAAACATTTTTTCTTATATTTTTTCTTGAATATTCCATATGTTTATTGAAACACTGTTATCACAGTCTCTCTCTTCTTCCTTTTGCACTCTTTTTATCGAAAATTATTTCAATGTTATCAGATCTTTCAATGGACGCACAGCGAGAAGATGCATCCGGTACGCCTCTTCTAGTTGACCGAAAAATGGTGAGTAGCTTCTATTTTTTTTATAAATATCAAACTACATAATGATATCACAATCTATTTTCTTTTCTTTTCCGCCCGTTCGTTTTTTTCAACAGCGCGAGGTTCGAATTTTTATTTGAACAAGTCAGCCCTCGCCAAGGAAAATAGAATTCCTTTATAAATTTCGCGGTTTTCAGGAAACGACAATTGAAATGGAAACGGACCGCACCCCTGCAGCTGAAGATAACGGTAAGAATACGTTTTAGTTGAATAATATTGTAGTTTTTAGATAACAGTCTAACTAGAGCCTCGTTTGTAAAGAAGAAGTTGAGTCTTACTAGAAATGTTTCTCTCAAGCCTATTACTCTTCCTCCTGCTGTTCAGGTAAGAATTTATTTATCTCCAGTGCATAGGGTACCTTTCAGACCCAGCAAAGTGTTACTCGTAACAGCCACTTGTTCACTCCACAAGCAAACTCCCCGCTAAGACAGTTCAGGTGGGTAAATTGGATTATGGCAAACTGCACGAAAGCCTCCTTATCTCCGATGACGAATGACTTTTAGTCTGAACCAAGGAATGGGATCAGCTGAATTGCAACAAGCCTACAAGACAACAATCTGGGTTCGAATTTATCTTCCCCATTTATTTACAGCAGAAGGAGATGACAACAGTAATTTACCATGGATGCCCGTATACAATTTTATTTAGCTTCAACCTGCCTCAAATTTAAAGTCAGCAGCTTACAATCAGCGGAAGATATCCTTGTACTAATTGCGGAATCCCTTGGAATTGAAGTCGGTGACGCCAGCGAAGCTTTCGCCCTCTGGATGGTTTCCCCGCTCCTTGAACTTCAGTTGAAACCTCATCATCAACCTTGTGAACTCAACAAGAGCTGGTCCAAGTTGTTGGAGAAATTTGCAGCCGATGCTACTGCACAAGAAATGCAGGCAGATGAACCTATCCTCTATTTCAAGAGGAAAGTCCAACTGTCGCCCGAAAGAGAACTTCAGGTAAGCAATATTGTATCAAACGTTTTGTTTACTTGATATAGTGATGAGTCAGGTCCATTCAAACCTAGCCCACTCTTTTTGGTCAACAAATGTCTTATCGTTCAAATTTTAGCTGGCTACAAACCCTACAATTCTCAAGTTGATGTTTACTGATGCAAAATGTAATCTTTTTGCTGAACGTTACTACATGGACGCGCCCGATGCTGCCGTATTGGCTGGCCTTGGTTTTGCCATTGATGATGAGGCAAGAAACATGACTCTGGAATATGTTAGGTAACTGCCATCTTGTTTGATTTTAAAACTGGTTTTCAGAAAGAATTTGGAGAGTCAACTTCCCGACCATTTAGCCGACTCTATTCGAGGCCCAATGATGTTTGGAAAAACCCTTAGCAATGGACGCGAACTCGATACTGTATTGTCAACTTGGCAAGAAAATGCCAGCAAAGACAAGGAGGAATTGAAGCGCTTGTTCTTGGCCAAATTGCACGAATCTTGCAATCAGTATGGGTTAGTGAATCATCATTTTGGTAATACAATGGTCATTTGCAGATCTGCTTTCTTCCACGGTTTTATCGAAAGACCTTCCGTTTCTCCTTTAAAAAATTTGAAGAGATTTTTCCAATCAGTAGCCACTGGTGATGCTGATATGGCCATAACTGTCGGTATCAACAGGGATACACTCACTGTCATTGACTCAGAGAAACATGAAATTATCCTGATGGTCAGGATAACGGACTGTGTCTGGAAGAAACTTACCTGGTTCGTTTTACATTTATTAAAAATTTTATTAAGAATTATAGGGATGGCGCCTCTCCACCACCGGATGACGTCGAAGGTCAGGCTGACAGCCAACCCATGCTCTTGCTTCATTTCCCCGAATATGACGGCAAGGGAAGGGCGAAAGAACCCAGGACGAATGTTCTTCAAATTTTTGGATATCAGACAATTTTGATCCACTCCATGTTGTGTAACATGCATGAACTTCTCCGAAAAGAAGCCGTAAGTCCCTTGTCGAATCTTGGTCATTTATCATGTATTTTAGGGTTCTGAGCCAAACTCTGCCGGCAGCACAAGTTCCTCTGAAAATGGCAGAATTGTCAATAGAACGCCATCTTTGACCAAATGCGATAGGATGTGCCTGGCAACGTTTGTCAATGGTAAATGTGTCAAAGCCAGCGGTTCTCTGAAAAAGGTTATGCAAAATATGCAAGCTGTGCATTAATTTCTCTTTATTATTTTTTTGAAAGCCTCACACTAGTCACTTAAATCCGCCATAGTATTTATCAGTCTCTGTACATACATTTCTGTAGCTTACGCAGCAGAATTTCCATCACGGGTAGTGTCTCCGTTTGTCATGCGCCTTCCCTCCACAATGTACTTACAATGAATATTTATTTTTATCGACAATGTTTTCTGTCCCTGACCGTACACCTCCTCTTATTGTTCCCGCGACGTGAAAGAGTGGCTATAATCATATCGCAAAGTGCTCCGACCGTGTACTGAATGTTCAGAGATCGTACGTGATACAATTTCCCTTTTACGACCCGTAAATTTTTTGACATTTAGTTAATGTCCTGTTTGCCGTGGCGTATCAAGTAGAAAATGATTCATGGAAAGGAATTATTCCATTAATAGAAAATGATTTGGATAAATGCGAATTAATCTCTAGATTTCTGCCCCCGCTGCTGTTATTATAATATTGAAAAGAGACCGAGAAGCTCCTCCGCAGCAGTCATAGGATTCCCTCCGAAAGTTCCGCTTTAGCTTTTTACACCGCCCGATGGACTGCTGTTTACATCGGAACACTTCGACTGACCGGAAGTTCATCGCCATTCAGAACGATAGCAAATGCATTTGAATCAGTGCTCCAAAAAACGATTGTACTAGTGATGCAATCGTTTACAGTAAGATTGTTGTAAGCACTACGTGTCATATTATGACTTACCTGATTCAGCACAAACATTGTTATCACAAGCGCAAGCACAAGACGTTCGGGCAACATTTAAAGCAGCACTATATTGTAGGATGCTTTCAGAATTGGCTTTGCTTCAGAAAATAGCCATCAACAGTCGCTCGAATGTAGAGCGCTTGTTCCTACTGGATTTAATAGATTTTTTTTAATCAATGCAAAAACTGGGATGGGGATATGTTTAGAGCTTTCCCCTTGTGTCTACCTCGTTAATAATTCCACCACCGAGGCTAGTATCCTTTTCATATGCCAGGGAACGTCAGAGGAACACGTGACAAATTAATCCAAATGTGAAGCAGCTGGCAGCCAACTGCTCGTGGCAGTACTCGTGACATTTGGTGCAGCACGTAAGGGACACAGATAAAAACGTCTACCACCAGTTGTGATTTCCCAAATCTAAACAATGGATCCCCCTCGTGGTCATTGGTCCGCTATTTACAATCGATTTGCTAGCCCATATTAAAGATATTTTAGTAGTGGAAGATTAATAGAGTTCGTCATAAAGGGATGATCCGTTCTTGGCTTCACCTATTAATACACATCCTAGCAAATGTAGGGCTTCTTGTTCCCGCCCAGGGAGTGGAATGGTTGAGCCATTCTTTTTCAACCCTTGGGGTCCAGTTGTTGTCCGTAAAAGACAATCGTCAGAACGTGTTCATCCGGACCCTCTCATCAATTAGATCGTCCACCCTCTCTCCCATCCTCCCCGCATCGACCATTATCCCATCTCTCACAACACTGACCAGTCTAGAAAGTTCTAGACCTGCCCCGATGACTTATAGTATATTCTACGTTGCTCTGTGCCACACATAGAGCGAGAATCAATATGCATTGGCTGCTATTGCCCACCCCATGTCCCGTGCCCGTTGAGGTTTCAGACTTGGGGTTATTCGTAGTAGTTCCTGGCTGTGTCTTAATTCCTGCTATTTTACACTAAACATATGATGATGTAATCGTAGAGGGTGCTCTGCCTATAGTAGCTTTCCCGTGGCACACTCGCTCTCTCTCTGTCACTTGACATACCCTCGTTAAATTTCAAATTCTCTCACGAAATCATTTCTATTCTTGATCGAGATGAATATGATTCGTAAACAGTCCCTCTAGACAGTCACACGCAAACGATATAAAGCCATCTGCAGAGTCAACTGACTCGAATAAAATCCTTACGAAATTGTATAACGAAAGGTGGGTTGTTTATGTTGGACTGCCACTTTTTTTTCAACTAGTTTGCGAGTACTATCTCTCGTGGTGGGGTCGACCCCGTTTCTATTTCCAGTTCGCGCCTTTTTCTTTCTATCTTCATCAACAACCGGGTCGGATTTATCCTCCCGAGATAGCGGGGTATCGCAAGCGGGTCCTTAAACTTATCTTTCTTCTTTAAAATGTTCCTCTTATCAGTTATGTTTGTCAGAAGAATCAGTTCTTTAGGATGAAATGAATAGGATTCCCCCTCGAGACCACCATCTGTACGACCATTGTAGGCTGTGAGGTGGCCCCACTAGCGTTCATTCATTCTGCGCGTTGCCGCCAGTCGGCCCCGCGTGATCGCCCTCCCAGTCGACCAGCGGTGCTTACAAAGAGCGGAGCTCATCGACATTGCGTGACCTTTACCCTTAGCAAAAAGATTTGAAAAAGAAAACCTATTTTAAAAATCATAATATGTGGCCCGTCCTTGAGCCTTGTTATCGTCTGCACTATTAGATTGATTTTTTTCTGCCTTCTATGCTCTCTTACATTGCATCATCCATTCTCATATATCTTTAAAGAGTAATATTTAAGTTTTATAGAACGGAAATGAACACCCCCATCACCCAACATCTTGAGAATGAACTTAAGGAGTCTTTGGCTGAGCTTCGCAACGCTGCTGGATCTTGTGATCAACGAGTAAAAACCGTCAAGTTACCCTACGATCGAGTGAGTTAACATCCGCTAGGGGTTTGCAAACTGGATTTAGATTCTCGTTGAACTCAAGCCAAGGAAAGGGACAAAGAAAAACGAGTCCCTTCCCATGGAGAGTCTCCGCATTGACTGTGATTCCCAAGAGGGACATGATAGCAGTGCGGATTCTGGCTTCAGCAGCCCTGATAGTCCTGTTGGCTCTCTTACAGAAAGATTCTTTGGAAGTTCGTCCAAACTTCCTATATCGAATTCTGCCTGTAAGAAGACACCATTCGAGAAATATTCAAGTGAGTTCATAATCCTAATACACAGATATTGCACTATGGAGAGCGGTGCACTGTCAACAGGTCCTAGTCAAATATTTTGCTCTCTCTGGCACACTCTCCCACTAAAGATGCTCCTCTTATAAAATATCTTTCAGCCGAGTCAGCATTTCGCCAACGGGCTGTCAGTGAGTGTGTAGCTGGAAGTCATAATCGTCGTGGAATCCTCAAAATGCCATCTGTGGACGACGTTACCCCACGGGTTAAACGAGTGTCCATTTGTGAGGAACACAACAAATTGTAAGAATTTCTAGTTGCTTACAATTACTCTAATATTCAGTATGACTTTCAATCCAAGTCTCAGTCTCGATCAGCAAGCTTCCCACAAAAGGAAAAACGAAAAGAAACGCCTTCAAAAACAACGGAAGGCTGAAGAAAAGTCTCACATTGGCGTAAGCAAACCCTCTATCCTAAACTATTATTTTACAGAGGGACGGTTCCATCGATCCTGTCTCATCCGATTGTGATGATGATGCCTGTGGAAAGCGAAGTCGAAGTGCTGATCGCAAAGACAGTGGCTTTGTCAGCGATGACGAAGGCGAGCAGATCCCCGCCTAGGATCAGGTCAAAGCTCCTGAGGTAAATTCTCCTGTTGTTCAAATCCGTTCTCAAACTTACCGGCCCCTTTTCTTTTCCCCCAAAAACGTTCTTGTATATAGTAGCTTTATGTAGCAATACGCATTGTTTATAATATGGTAGTCATTTAGTAGTAGTCAGTGTATATATTACCACATTTTTGTACCATTTGTTAGTTTTCATTTGATATCCGGGCAAATCTATTTACGGTGAATATTATTCGAAAATCGCATGTGGGTACCCGTCGACTTTTTTTCGCGGGATCTTCGTCTATGATCTACTTGTAGTCGAGAAGTACAACCTTTCCCCTCCCTCTCTCCCCCTTTTTCTTGTGTTTGTAATTATTTTAATATTGGTAGTAATTTACGGTAGGTCTAGGATAACCTAGTACCTTGTTTCATTACTTGTTGTTAACCATCGTGCAAATGAATCATACGTGTTATTGTTGTGTGCCCTTTAAAGATGATAAGAGCTCTTTCTCCACGTATGAGCTTATCAGCTAGATAGGAAGCTGTGCTTGACCGATCAAATCTGGGGCATCTCTTTTTTCAAGGGAGAGCCTTCTTTGTTCCGTGTTGTTGTTTGCTTCCAGCGAGGAGAAGGACACGTAGATGGAAACATTGACTGCTGACCTCAGAGGCAGCCTGCGTGGACAAAGAACTTCCAGAGAGGGGGCACAAATTCCGATTTTACGGGAAGTTTTTAGAACAATCTGCAGGGTAATCAGCTTTGCATAGGAACCAGCAGCATTATGGTAACCAGAAATTGATCCCCCATGGTGATCAGTGTCCATTGAACGAATTGATCTCTGCTGTCTTTCTACTAGAATGCTACCAAGTATAACTTCATTATTTTTATTATCTAAAGCAACTAGATCAAGATGCATTGATTGTCTAGACCCGCCGTTCTTTCCTTCTTCTAGAAGGTTCGAGATTACGACCGGAGATTCAAAACGAGATCAGCTGACCAGGAAAAAAGACAGCGTCATTACCGCCGAAGGTCAACCGATTTTCAAGGAGAAACGGTTTTGAACAAAAGCAGTTAGGGATCTCTGGAAGAACTTCTCGTCCCATATGGGATTGCACTATTGACTGACCACGCCATGGCAAATAAAAAACGCGACGTTCAAAAGATTGTCACGTTTACTTTGTGAGGGAAGTCTGTCGGAAGACGACACTTTGAAAGGGTAAAGATAGGGAACGAACAAAGTCCATTGGGTACAATGCTACTGTTGAATTTCTTTAATTCATTCCTGCTTCCGTTCGCTAGTCTAAATTGCTACGTTTTATTCTAGTTTAAAGTCAAGTGAGTACCAGTTTTGTTTTCATCAAACTACGGACCGTAAAGTGGACAGAGACTAGAGGTAATGTCACTCTTGTCACTGCTCATCACATATGATTAGACAATGTGTAAAAACAAGCGTCACGGGGGTCACATGGGCATGTGAAATAGGATTCGAATAGTTGCGATGTCTGGTGAGGGCTCAGACTCACGTGGAGAGCAGTAGGGAAAATAGTAAATACAGAATGATCCAGTCTACAGATTACCGTTGTCTACTTTCTGCACTCGTCAACTTGACCTGGAAATCATAAAGCAACCCTATTTAAGGTTGGTTTTACTTGGAAATCAGTTTTCTTTGGAAAAGTACAAGAACACAATAACACAACGGGACTTAGGACGATCTAATAATTCAAAATTCTGCAAAATCTAGTTGACGTTGAAAAGGGAGGGGTAAAAATTTTGCAGGTAACTGTAATAGAGAGCATAGAATACTTTTTACTGTGGTGATAATAATCAAAATGGCACCACTCAACTATTTTGCCTCATAACAATAACCAGCTTTGTGGTTACGTCTCCTTTTCATTTTCCGCGCCTTTTTAGCGACTGCAAAATAATAGTTTGCTGGGTTTAAGGTAGACATTCCCCAAAATACGTTCGAACTCTGAAAGTTTATCGAAAACACGCGGAAACGTGAGTTTCTTCCAAATTTCGAACCAATCAGTTCAAAACACCCGTCTGCAACCAAACTGTTTTGACTGATTTCTGTTTTAGTAACCGAAAAAGAAATGAAAGAAGTAATAATACTAGCTGCTGCGATGAGGAAATAAGTATTGAGTAAGACTCCCTGTAAACATTGTTGTTTTTCGGCTATATGTAGCTGCTTGTATAGCTGCGTTACGTACCATCACAAAGCTCAAACTTTCTAGACCCCAGAGATCACTTTTCTGACTTTTAAAGAACCTGAAATAGCTGAACTCTAAAAGATAAAAATAGTCCCGACTCCCCCGAAAACGTGAGATGCTACAGAAACAGGAAATTGGCAGTATTTTTAAAGGCGACGAAAGAATCACACAACGATCATTTGCTATCATACGCAGTCTGTGTTGATTCTTAAAAGGACAGGTCATCTGTTTTTCAGTTACCAACCCAGTGCCATTCAACCATGTCTCGCGGCGCAACCTTGCCTGTACCCCAGCCCGTACCCGGTGCCGACGCTACACATCTTGCATGTAGCCTTGGCGTGTCTCCCCACTATAGACAAGAGGAGTAAGTTCACAGATTAAATCGAAAACGAGATTTATAGACTCCAACGTTGGATTTCCGCTGCTTCAATTTACGAAGAGATGCATCCTGAGGAGAGTCCTACCATGATCGCCCATGATCTACCCCGGTCCATTCGCCAAAGAAGTCGTGAGTTTTAACAACAGTTTTGAAAAATACTAACGCCTAAGTACCAAGCACCGTAAGTCCGTTCGTTTAAAGACCGTAAGATTAAAGACGCTAGTGAGAGAAAAAAAATAAGAAAAGAAACTGGAACCTAAAGAAGTGTGCTAGCTTATGATAGCAAAGGAAAAATGATGGACATATGGAAAAGGCGATAACTGTAGAGGGTGACGGACAGCACAGTGAGAAAAAGCCGACTCCTTGCCGCAGGTTGCGTAACACTTCGCAATAATTCTGGCCCGCGTGTCGCTCCCCTATTCGAAAATGACTTGTTCGAGTGTTGGACTGACTCGTGGTGGTACTATTTTTGAGGGCAAAACCCACATGGTTAAATGAGAAATATACAAACCAGTTTCAGAATCGCAGACGTTCTTGGATCCATATGCCTTTGAAGGTCTTGGCATACCTAATGGAGCAATGGGAAGAAGACGAAGTGCATTTGATGCTCCGTAAGTGCTATTTAATCCTACGAAAAACCATAAATTGGATGGATTCAAAATTGGCTCTAGGGATTTTAATTAATTTTTTTTCGGATCCCTACATCACATTATTTTGCTGGATTAGTCTGGTCCCCCTTTTTTTACCACCAACATATGGAATATACAACCATCTCTTTCTATTTTCTCTCACCAGATGTTGAAAAGAATCAATCATATGGCTATAAAATGTGCGGAAAAGGGGGTTCTAAACCGTAGATCTCAAACTATGGGCGTATATAAAGCCAAGAAGGAAGTAAAAGCGACTGTCTGGGTTACTTCCACAAATGTCAACGACATGGTATGTGTTTTGTCTTTCCAACCTCTGCAACCCCATCAACATATCTGCCACCTGGGCGCCTAGTTCATAATGTTCTCCCCCTCATCAACACCCCCATAGAGTTTTCTCAAATTTCATTGTCCGATTCCTGATGCCCTCCCGGCGGAACACAGCTGTCATCTTCACGTGTTGCCCCTCACGGGAAGGAAGAATGTTTTCCTTATCATAATCTCCAGCTTGAATTTATGTATGGGGCCATTGGCTTCCTAAAGTGAAAAGTCTTTGATAAGAGGAAGTCTTCTGTGATTTTTTTCTGCTTCAATCACGCCATTTATCAATTCCCAAGGACAGACAGAGAAAACAGTTGAGAGATAATTACAGCAAATTCCTTAGGTACTAGTCGAATAACAAAACTTCTTTTCTACTTTTGATTGAAAAGGAGCGGCAGATGAAGAACTTTGTCCAATGGTGATAGACAGATCCTGACTAGACCAATCTTTTCTCCTTCCGCCTGGCGAGTTATTTCTATGACAAAGTCCGCCTTTATCAAAAGGCCAAAACAGATTCTTCTCTCTTATTTTGGTCAGTAGCGCTTTTCTGGTAACTAGTTCGCTTTCACGTGCAAAGCGACTGAATGTCTTCGCTGACCTTTATCCGGATGAAATTGTCATAGTTTGACTCTTTGATTTATAAGGGGGTGGTGCCTTCGCGGATCTTCGCCATGCCTTGTGCGTTGTTTCAAACTTCAGAATTTCTTATCACCTGGTGATGGAAGGCCGAACTTCATTCTTTATTCTTTTGGGGATTATTTTTAAATTTTTTATCTTTTGTTCAGCATTTCTTTGCCCCTTGCCCCTGCAGACACTTCTCGCCGTTAGGACAGCTATACCCCTAAAAAAAGGAAGAAATGGAAGAAGGGCGTTCTCTTCCATTAGACGGACATTTTTCTTCCCACATCACCGTATGCTATAGTTACTTGCTGCACCCGACATCTTGTTGATACCTCCCTCCGCCCATATCCCGGAACATTATTTTTCTTCCTTGTCCTTGCCAATTGTCTCCGGAGCCTTTCCATAGCATATGAAGCCAATTTTCTCTTAGCCAGTCAGCCGCCACGGGCAAAAATTGCTGTCGACGCAAGCATAATGCGTTCCAACTTGAGTTTAACAAAAGAATGCTCTCGAGCTTACTGCAAACTCACAGGAACTCACACAGCTTGCGAGAAGAGGACAGAGTCTATTGCACGTGACCTGCATGCGGGTCATTTTTTCGGGGGTCTGCTTGCAAAGACGGTGGTGTCTTCCTCCGTGCCTCCTTTTCGTTCGCATGTGATCACAGTTGGCACCACGTGGCCTTGTCTCAAATTCTTCGATTCTCTCACTCCCACGAACCTGCCTGCCCTATGTCTCTTACATTTTGCTGGACGACTCATCTTTGGTTTCTTGAACGCCCCTTATATTCCACTCCTGGCAGCAGCGCACCTGCTTTGTTGGTCCGCTGGCATCACGTCATTTGGCCTTAATTATGCAACTGCGCAAAGGTTTCGCAATACTATCCGCCTATCTTTGGGGTATCCCCAGTCTCCGCCTACTTTCTTTTATCCTTAGCGCATTCTCCATCTCCTGTATATTCGTCATATTATCGTTTCTCTGTTTAGCCGCCCAAGATGATGAAGTCTGAGCCTCTTCCCTGTATGCGATGTGGTTCCCAGAATTCCCCGCCACTGTAAGTTTAACCTTTTGTGATGGATATAAATTATCAAGAAGTCTACAAACCAGGAACCAAAACTAGACCACAAGCGCCTGGTGGTGTTTGACGTCCACTAGTCAGACAATTGCTTTCTTAAGATTAATGAACTCTTAGCCCACACTTCCTGGGGGAAGATACCTAAACTCTTAGACAGCAAAACAAAAAACAAGCTACAAGTGCAGAATTTAACCTATCTTACGTAAGGTTGGGTTTCCTGAAAAACAAAGGTTTTGTCAAAAACAGTTAATAATCTTGGGACAGGCGTAAATATCATATTTTAAAACGGATTAGTTCTCCTCTATAAATAATAAAATTTCAGATCTCTGTCTCTACACAAGGTGTCAACTTTTAATCGCTCCTGTGCCAGTACAAATCCCGCCAGCCGAGGAGAATCTTCCCTGGAACTTGAAGCGATAGGTAGGCCTGCAAATCATTTAAGGCAGGGTGTAAATTCGCTTAAAATTTCGCACCCTATGCGGCGAAGACGCCCACGCGGCGTGAATCATTCTTACAAAGCTTCTTTTAAATCATACAGCTTCCTGTGAAAAGTCTAGACTGAGAATGACGCGAGGGGTCGAAACAGTACCTGGCAATAATGCTCTATTTTCAGCAGCTGTACACGAGCTATCTTTCGCAGTTGATTCCATCAGCGTCAGTGAAATGCTCCCCCGCACTCCTGATCTTATCTTCGTTAATGTTACTACCATTGAAGGTAAGTTATTGTATACAAGGAAATTAAACTGGACCACGTTGATGACGCCAATCAAAGACAATATCTGCGTCAAATGACGAATAGACTCGTTTTCCATTGCCCGTTTGATCACTGCATAGTTTCCACTCGTGGCCACCGTGGGTGCAGAATGGGAAACACATGAACCTGAAAACAACAAATGTTTCGAGAATTCTTTTGCAAAGTGTCACCATGTGCTTTCTGTGAATTTTCCGATAAGGAGATCAAGGTGTACAGACCAAGTTAAAATCATCTGACAACACTACTTTCTAGCACGTGGAATTTTGCCAAATTTGTAATGAAATCAACTAATTAGAAACAAAAAGTTCATCGGTCAAAATGAACCGTTTCAGGTCATCCATACTGCTTGGAATTGACATTGAAAGGGTGGAGGATAACTTCCGTCCGTCACGATTGTATGATTGGAGACTTTACCCGACTGGATCTCTTTACCAAGTACTACGACAGCTTGTATGACCTAATGGCTGCCATTTCTCCCGGATATCAGGCCCTTTTCCAAGAGAAAGTCGCCTCAAAACTCCGTAACCTTCAGGTAAATTACATCCATTGCTTTTGTTTACAAATCCCTTTAAGACTGACAGCGACGAGGAAGCTCAAGAACATCATGAGCATCCGATGTTCACCTGAATTGTTGCTATTTTTTTGTCGGAATG
The DNA here is from genome assembly GCA_964036215.1 of Oscheius sp. DF5033. Classification (NCBI taxonomy): domain Eukaryota; kingdom Metazoa; phylum Nematoda; class Chromadorea; order Rhabditida; family Rhabditidae; genus Oscheius; species Oscheius sp. DF5033. The sequence continues at coordinate 7,783,034 of OZ038413.1, forward strand.
AGGAAGCTTGTATCTACGTGGTTCGTGAAATAGTAGTAGCTCAGCGTGAGCCTGTCACCCCGGGTATCGTAATGCATTAGAGTTTTTTGTTGCCGTTTATACATTATCCACATGCACATATTTGACATATTGTACCATAATATATAAATAAAATTATTTCTCAATATGGATCTTGTGGATTAGAATTTGTTTATGAGCTGAGCTGTCATGGCAGCGGTGATAGCAACCAAGTACGTGCCGCTTCTTTACTTCCTCAAAATGTCTTCGAAAACTTGTACACAGTTTTTTGAGCGTCTCTCTCAAGTTAAGGTTTTACCGTAAAAGAGACTGACAGTTTCCGCTATCGATGGGAAAACCAGCTCCTATTTGAAAACATTACTTTTCGTTGTAAACCAAACTTCGTGTAGACCCCTATGAGGCGTTTTCTCTTATTTCCAGCCAGTTTGAAAGCCAATTTTCCTTTGTAAAATACATTCACAACAGAAAAAGCATTTTTCGAAATATTTCGAATTTAAAGGTCTAATTTGGCTGCGTAGAGCGCAGCTACGTATCGATATTTTTGCAGAACGATAAGAGTGATCGGCAGGCAAAAGCTATTATTCCATTCTTCTCGTTCGGTGTCTTTTCATTTTTAAAGTTATCGATTGAAGGTTTTTTTAATATAAATTATTTTTAGGACATGTCAAAAAGTAAAGAAAAGAGGAATACTGTGCAAGAAGTGCCTGATACGCAGCGCATCATTGTTAAACAGGAAATACTCGATGAACCAGAACCATATCATTTTGTTAAAGCTAAAGAAGCAGCTTTTGGATATGGTGAACACTTTCTGAACATTGTAAATATTAAACAAGAGGATCAGGATGTTGAGGGAGATGTAATTCCTCGTGATACAGAGGAGCCACTCTTCATGGTACAATTCTTTTTTTATATTTATTCTATTTTTTTAAGGGCATGGCTTGGGATGTTATGAAAACTTTCAATTTGACCAGCGAGGGTGAATTTCATTGGATGCCTTACAAAGTAAGGAAAAAATTGAATTCTTGGACAGTTTTTAGGTTTTATCCGCCCATACTCAGGAACTAACGGAAAGACATATAAAATATTATTTAGATTTGATGATCGGAGAGAGTAAAACCAAGAAAACGGTACGATCCAATTTTTCCTGTAAAAAGTTATTGAATTTTAGGAAATGACCGCACATGTTTTTGGCAAGCAAATGAAGGGAGATCTTCAACTGAATACTCCGCTTATTACTTACCGCGTGGAGATTCTAAATTTTATGGGAGATGTAGTCAAAATGGAAGAGATTTATCAATATCAAAACTGTATCGACTTTGAAAATGCCTCTCTTCGTAAAAGAAAATTTGATTGGGTTTTGACGGAGCCCAGGAATAGACTTTCACGGGTGGAAGATGTGGAAAGGATTCGAGCTCTGGTCAGCCATTCAACTGAAGCTGGCTCGGCTAAACGTAATCAGGAACGACACATGGTAAACTTCCATATTTCCATTTAAAATATATTCTAGAGCGTTATTTCGAATATTATGAATGATTTTAATGCACGAAGCAAGGGACAATATCGCTGGATTCCGTTGAAGGTAGATTTTCTAAGATTTATTGAGATATTTGAATTTATAGGTTCTTTCCGCTAGAGCTCGAAAGCTTCATGCCCATACCAATTATTTTATGGAAGTATTTGTCGGTGAGAGCACCAGCCTTAAAACTGTATGTTTCTGTGCTTCACTAAACTTACTCTTTTCTTTTCAGGACCCACCAAAAACGCGATCATTCCCGCCGTTGAAATTAAAGGAAAATGCTAAACGTATTTTGTACAAGATGTGGTTTACCGACTTCAATAATAAGTACGAGTTGAGGAATGTGGAAATCGTCCGCGAGGTTGACCCCTACGATAAGCTTTGACAATCTGTATAATTTTGTTATACATGTACATATCGTCGATCTCGGTTGGTATTTTTTGCAGGTTATTCTTTCGGTTACTTATGCATATAGTCAACGATATAGTTGATATTTTTACAAATAAATTTTCTGTACTGTGATATACTTCAGGATTGTTGCAAAGGTCATGTTGTGGAGACCTTTTATTTACAGGGATACGTGCACAATGAAACGGAGAAATGACGAATGCAGGTGAACATTTAGCCGATCTACTGGGGGACAAAAGGGCGAATGACCGAGAAACACCTACAATTTGAAGAGTCAAAACATTCGATCAGAGATTGAAAAAATTTACTCATGCTTGTGACCTGTAGGGCCTTCAGTATCCTGTTTTTTTTTGCAGTAAGCGTTGTCGTCATAATGTGCTGACTGCTCGTCGACTTAGGGATTTGTAGAATGACACAAGCGGCATTCAGAATCACCTTCTCAGTTTTCATGAATTTCACAAATTATACAGACATTCCAAAATTTATTCAGACAAAGTATGAGCAGATAAACGTTTTAAAAAAGGACAAAACGTTTTTTTTTTTAAAAGCGGTTCGGCTACACTACGAACAAACGAAGCGAGTAGTCGTCCGGCTATTGCGGCCTTCGCATCGCCGAAACCTGAAATATCATTTATCCTGGCTGATTTCAAGCGTCTGTTCTATAAAACTGCTGGTAAAGCCAAAATGTTGTGCAACAAGCAATTCAGAAATCTACTAATAAAAAGCTAGGATTAGTGCTGCTACCTCTACGATGACACCATAAACTGCCCAGTACGCATGCTATTCACCGGCAACATTTGATCCTATAAAGGGTAATGTACATTTCCTGTTGTTTCCAAGGCATACCTGATCAACAGGTTGTTCCTCTATTTCTGTCCTTTGAACAACCTGATATTGTGGAGGCGGAGGAGGCCACTGTCTCTCGATCTTCTTCGTTGGAATATGTTTCTGTAATACCTAAAAAGAACCATTTCTAAGAAGGAGCTGGGTAAAACTCACTTCTACACGTTCTTTTTCCATAGCTTCGGCTTCGGATGGAGGCCACTGCACTGGTTCCATGTGATGGGGACCGTCAATGTATTTCTCTTGGACATCTTCCGGAGGAGGCCAGGCCCTTGCCACTTTGGAAGCTCCCCAAACCTGTGTCTTGACTACTCCATTCTGTTCCTGATGGATCCATTCCTGATCATCTTGAGTTTTCTTAGTAGCCCAGGGGACTCTGAACAGATTCTTCAGTATTCATAGAACCTGATTACTGTGGTTTCTCAACAGTTTCTTCCGGTGGAGGCCAAGCGCGTGAAATTCTTGAAGGTTGATATAAACTACGTCGAAGTTCAATAGTTTCCTAAAGATCAAACAACAATCAAAAATGAGCTCGGGTAAATACGGACCTGATTGACAGGTACCCATTCTTGAGTTTTGACTTTGGGAGCAGTTTCCCGTTCGGGTTGGACTTCTTCAGGGAATTCATTCCACTTTACTCGCTCGTATCCTTGTGGTTGAATAACGACGATTGTCTTCTGAAAATGTCATAAACTGTCATTTGTTGCGGATGAGTGGAAATGACAACCGGGAACTTCACAAATATTTATAGCTGTTACCCTAGGAATCTATAGTCAACAGATCAGACGGATCTCCTGTGATCAATCGCTCAATAGCTAGAAAAATAGTATTTGTCCTTAGAGCAGGCGCTTTGCTTTTTTTAGTGAAAAGTCAACGGATACAAACAGCTCGCGAAATCTCCGCGGGAACGGGGGGAGTGCGCACTTTTGTTATTCGCCCACGGTTGGACTTTAGCGATGAAATGGTAATAATTAACGAAGTTTGTTTGGTCTTTAACACATGTTAGTTTTTGGAATTTCTGGGAATTGTTCTTTTGGTTCTATTTTTCCTGAATGTCAAATGTCAGTTGCAAGAATAACTACTAAGCTATGCGGGGGACTACCGACCGTGAGAGTTTATGTTTCTCTAATTTCGAACCCTTTAAACTTTTAAGAATTTCCTCCACAAAATATTTAGGCAGTTCCTGGTAACAGGTGTTTCCGCTGTGCCACAAGAAAACATCTATATCTTAGCTATGAAACGTCTGATAAATGTCTACCCTAAAAAATAATGTCTCTGGTAGGAGGGGTATAAATAAGGCGGTCAGCACTTTTCCGCCATTATCCTAGGATTAAAACATTTTACGGGCAATTGACATGTACCCCTTGACTCATAACAAACGGTCTCCGTGTCAGGCAAAGCATCCAAAAATGCGATTTGAAATGGAAATCGAAACTGTTGTTACAGAACGATGGACACAACACGGTCAAACTTGTTTAGCAGAAAAAGTTAAACCCCACCTGCACATCATGCATGTCGTTGTATTCGGGAATGGTAATTTTTCCAACTTGGGGAGGAGCGACTTCCGCAGGAACGCGGTGTTGAGTCATCCAACAGGAATCATCCTAAAGATCAAGAGTAAAAAAGTTGTAGACATATCACTTACCTGAAGACGAACTGCTGCCGGACGTTCCTGTCCCATGAGAGGTAACTCCTGCTGAGCTGCCTGCTCCCAACGCACCGCCCCCTCAAGCTGTCCCGCCCTCGCGCCCTATAACAATCAACAAAAGATACTGTGATAAATAGGATGACTACTCGTGTAATTTCCGGCTGTTGCTCTTCCTTCTCAACAAATTTTTCCGCCACATTCTGTTGCCGAATTGCTGGTTTATTAGCCCCGACACCGGCTGGAATTCGGGTCTGCTCCGTAGCCAGCTGCTGCTCTTGCACCTATAATTTTAACATGTTGAAACCTGATAATATGTTTTGATAAAAAAAAGATTCTTTAGACCCTAGGTATTTTCTGCAATCCCGGCCAGGTAACCAGCGTCATGCGGCGATTAGGCAGCAGCTCTGTTACACTGAGCCCTGTTGATTTTTATGTGCTGATGATCGGAGGCGCGAATCGCGGGCCACTCTACACTTCAAAAACAGAGCCCGAGAGCACGTATCCCCTTCCGCTCACCTTGGCTGTCTCTTTAAGATTATGTCCAGGATTGAGGGCTGTAGGAGCTGGAGCGGGTTTAGCCTCTAGTGTGGGTTGCTGCACTTTAACGGGGGCTCTCTGAGGAACTCGGGATGGCTCTGAGTCAACGTTTACTGTCTGTCTAGCGGATAACTTACGAGGTTGACCAACAGTTTGCGTCGGTTCGAACTTCATATCCTGAAAAGTCGACATCGACTGACAACAAAGGGAAACGAATGATAAAAACGAAACAACACCTGTTGATGGTTTTTGGTTAAAGGTCAAATTGCGCCAAGGTCTAACTAAAATAAACGGCCACTTGTTGCGGTCATTTTCTTCTTTACGCGAAAGTTGTTGCGCCATCTGGCAGAAAGACGCTTACCCCAGTTCCACGAGCTTGCTGCTGCTGTTGAGGTGCGGCAACCATCGGCTTTGGTTGTGTCTGAGGTGGGGCATTTTTTTGCTGCTGGACACCTGGTTGCTGGACATTCTTTGGTTGCTGAGCTTGGTTTTGGGGTGGCTGCTGTTGTTGTGCCGGCTGGCCCCATCGTGGTTTTTGCTGTGCAGGTTGGGCAGGTGTCGAAGTTGCTTGTGCTGGTTGAGCGGGTTGAGCTGGTGCTGGAGCATTTTGCGCAGGTTTTCCCCATTTTGGTTGTTGTGTTTGTTGTTGCTGAGGTTGCGCTGGAGCAGCCTGTGCAGGTTGGGCAGGTTGTTGCGCAGATTGTGCCGGCTTACCCCACCTTGGCTGTTGTTGGGGCTGTGCAGGTTGCTGTTGTTGAACATTCTGTGTAGCTGGGGGTTGCTGCGGCGTAGATTGTGCAGGTTTTCCCCATCTTGGTTGCTGTTGGGCTGGCTGTGCTTGCTGTGGTGGTTGTTGTGGCTGTTGCTTCTGTGGCGCCGACTGAGACTGTTGAGGCTTCTGTTGTGTTTGCGGTGGTTGCTGCGGCTTCTGCTGTTGATTTTGTGCAGGGGGTTGTGCAGAAGTCTGTGCCGGTTTCTGTGCAGGCTGACCCCATCGGGCAGCCTGTGGTGGTGGTTGAGCCAATTGAGTTTGTTGCTGCTGCTGTGTTTGTCCAGGTATAGTACCATTTGCCATTTTTTGTTGAGTTCCAGGCTGCGGTTGAGTCCCGACCCTTTGCTGTGTTTGCTGCTGTTGTGGGGGACCTGCCGGTTTTGGAGCGGTAGCCGGTGCAGCGGCCTGTGGTGCTCCTACCCGTTGCTGCTGAGTCTGTGTCGTCTGTTGAGTATTTTGAGAAGATTGGGTGGTTGTTTGCTGTGTCAAACTTCCATTTGCCTGTTTCGCACGGGCTGCCTGTTCTGCCTGTGCTTTTGCAGCATTGGCTCGAGCCAATGCTTCGGCTTGAGCCTTTGCCGCATTCGCCCTGGCGAGAGCTTCAGCTTGAGCTCTTTCCTGGGCAGCTTTTGCCTCAGCCTGTGCTTTGGCAATAGCTTCCTGCTGCTTCTGAACCATCCGTATAGAAATTGTCGTAGTATACCCACCAACCTTCAACTGTTCTGCTTGCAGCGCCTTGGCTTGTTCTTGTGCCTTCTTCATTGCCTCTTCTTGGGCGGCTCTTGCCTGAGCCTGTGCTTCTGCTGCTTTCCTCTGTGCCTCAGCCTGGGCTTGTGCTTCTTGGGCTTTTCTCAAAGCTTCAGCCTGTGCTTCGGCTGCTCGTTTTTGGGCATCTGCTTGTGCTTGAGCATGGGCTTGTGCTTGAGCAGTAGCGACTGCCTGAGCTTGCTGGTCTTCATTAGACGCCTGCGGTTGGTTATTCTGCATTTGAGCTGCTTTAGCAGCAGCAGCTTGAAGAGCGGCAGCTTGTTGAGCCTAAAATTCACGGCACTAGCACACCAGACAATGAAACCTTACCTTAGCTAAGGCTTGTTGCTGCAGCATCTTTTGCCGCTCTTCTAAGGCTTTAATTTCTTCAGGGGTCTTTTCCTGTTGGACTGTCTGTTGAACGACTACTTCATGACCTGAGAAAAAGTAAAGTATTAAAGGTAAATTATAAAATTACTTTGATTTTGTGAAGCTACAGCTTTAATTTCGTTTAGAACTTGGGATTTGGCTTCCTGTGGTGTTGCTGCTGGAGCAGGTTTTGCTGGAGCAGCGGTTGCTGCCACCTTGAAGCCACCCGTTCTTCTAGGAAGTACTACCTTGAAGATTGTATTTAAAATTTAATAAAGCTATCTTTACCTCTTCATCTGATTCTTCTTCCTCCGAGGAGGTGTCGTCCGTTCGTTCCCAAACTAAAAATCAAAATTTTTCTTATCTCACTATTACGAAGTATATGTCATTTACAACCCGCCAAAATATCAAGCAGCTGCCCCGTCTTTTTGCATGAGCCAGATGTGCCCTCAAAACTATGTCTAGCAATGATGAGAGAGAGAAACTATTTGACTCATCCACGGTGCGTGAATGCAAAAAACTCTACGGCTCTTGAGAATCCTGTGTACCTTGAACTAGGTGCGAAATGGGGTAGAGATCATCGATACCGCAAGGAAAGATCAGCAGCTGCTCTTTGGGTAAAAACAACAAATCCGATAATCAAACTTTATGCTCGGTTTAAAGCAACTGGCTCTTGATCTGTTTTTATCTCGGTACAAAAATAGCCGCTTTGTTCTTTAATTTTACTGGCAGTTACCGGCTACTAGTAGCCGTTAGTATTGCGATAGACGGGCTTACTAATATAAAAAAGATCTCTGACCAGTTAGCAGCATTACAAGCCTTGAGCCTTGGCGATGACCAGCTGATGGCCGTTTTTCAAACCATCAATTGGCCGTTGCGGGGGAGGTGAGATGTTACCCTTTGTATATTTTCCGGTGTTACTCACAGTGAAATAAAAATAAGGAAGAACCCAAAGCATCATAAGATCGACACGGAAAGACTCAAAAAAATCGGAGGTAATCTGATCTTTCAAAGGTAAAGTGTCACGTCGCTTGTGTTATTCCTTGCTTAAAATTGGTTTCAATCGGTTGCCTTCATTTTATTGGCAGTTGAGGTTCCTTTATTTGTTACTTTTTATCTATATCTGCTGCCTTCAAGCGCAGAGCTAATAGAAATCAGCACAAAAAGATATACGGCCAAGTGGGTGAACTAACACATCTGAACGCTCTAGTTTGTAATTTTCTTTAAATTTGTGATAATAAAAAAAAAATACTATTTTGGCTTTACAGAAATTTTTGGAAGAAAAACTACGGCCGCCGGAAAACCACACCGTAACTGTCTAAAGTGTATTTTACCACTAAAATTGGGCAAACGTCTTCTAGCACGAACTGAAGAGCTCTATAGTATATTTAGGGACACTGTATTCCAAATTTACAGCTAAATTATTCAGGACCAACCTGTGCGAGGCATGGAGGAGCAGTCAGTTGGCGGGCGTGGGCCGACACGCCCCAACAACACGCTGTTTACCCGTACCACAACTGTCTCAAGAAGATGTGGAACTTCTTCAAAAATCCTTTATATAGAATATTACGGAATATAAATATAGTTCGTGATAAGACTCTGGAATACAAGCAACGGGTACATGAGCGGCAAGGTCAAAAGTAACAATGAGCACCGATGAGAGTCTGGCAAGTCTGAAAGGAAGGCTGAGAGTGTGGATATAGGGAGAGAGGGATTGAAATGAAGCCGACGATTAAAGTACACCCAAGCGACGAAGCTCTTCTGTTTGACGGTCAAGTGTTTCCTGGTTAGCCGCGAGACGGTCTCTCTTGTCCCGGCTAAGTGTACCGTATCTGGATATAACACTTGTTTTTTTTTTGTTGCAAATTTAGGTGGTCACCTGTCACCGCTGGGAGTTCGAGAGATCCTCGGCGAGGTGGCTGCGCTGGTCGTTGGTTCCCGAGTTTTTCTCAGGGCTCCCTTTTTCTCCTGGTACAATCTACTCCACACATCGTCATCGTTCTTCTGTAAATAAACTATTATCGCCGATAGCCGATGATTTGCCCACTTTCTCTAGAGACGGACTTCTATGAGGGATGCTTGGCAGTTTGCGTTCCAAGACTGGTGTCTTCACACTGTCGCTACGCTTCGGTATGCGCGATACACGTGCCTCCGTGATCTCAGGAGCGCGGGGTGGCGACGGCGGTGTCTGAAAGAAACGAGTTACAACTGACAGATGATGGATCCTCGTTGTCCGACAAAACTCGCTAAAAAAGTTCAACGCTGGACAAGACATCAGCTGTAGGCAGAAAGTAACTGACCATTCGTGTTCTGCTCGGCTCTCGCCTGACGGGAATATTGCTAAGTTCTGGTGTTGATGGGGTGGAGGGTGTAGATTTTGGACTTTCAGATTTTTTTGCAGGTGACGGGGCTCTAGGAGGCGTCGGTGTTTTCATTATCATCTTGGGTGACGGTGACTGGAACGCCCGTTAGAAAATACAAGATAGGATCTTACTCGAGAGACAATCTTGCGTGGTTTAGGAGGTAGAGCAGCGCAATATTCGACTTTAGGCGAAATGGGAGAGACTGATTCTCTGATTTCGTCCGTGATCACTTCGGATATCTCAAATATCCCCAGTTAAAAATAATTAGAAGCATTCTAACCTCAATCCTGTCAGCAAGTGTTGACTGACTCATATGACTGATTTCCTCAGTTGATGCAACGGACTCCGTTCCCGTGCCGGCATCATCCAAACTTTCTCTATAAGATGAAGTGACATCATCACTGGACGACGTTTTAGAAATGTCTGCGTCTGCCCCTAAAATACAAACATCCAGAATATCAGAGCAAACTGCTTACCAGTTGTGCTGTCCGGTTCTGACACAACGGGAGTTTTGTGTTCGGGAACTGGCGGTTTAATTTCTTCAATAATCGGTGTTAGGACTTCTTCCTTAGGCGGTTCTTCTACAGGAACAGGAGATTTTGGCCTCTCAGGGAGAGCATGAACTTGAGTTGTAGCCTCCGAAGGTGACCGGAGAGGAGCGCAGCTGAGGGTGATATATGTCGCAGAACTAGAGAGAAAACTTACCCGACGGGGTTGAAATGGACGTTACTCAACGTGTTGCTCCTGAATAGAGGGTGAACTCGAGGGCTACCGGAGCCATCCGTCTCTGGCGGAGGATCTTCTAACTTTCTTTCCAACTCCAGCTTTACTTTGTAAGGAGAAGCATAACTCAACAAAGTGATAGCATCTTCATAAACCATATTTTCAAAACTGATTGTAAGAGATTTAATCCTATCGCCTGAAAATTCTGTACTGTTTTAAGGGAAATAACCAACCTTGAAGAATATTTCCACATTGTTCAGCGGGCCCCTTAGGATGAACAGTTTTGACAAAAATGCCATCGGTCATGTTCCCCTGGATATTGAACCCAAGTCCTCCGAGATCTTCCCCATTCAGCTGTACCCCTACTTTCCCGTCGACTTCATTGATATTTTGTGTACTGAATGACTTCTGTGTTCCCACATCAAGTGCTCTATTTCTCGCCTTGAAGGAATCTATCTTAGTCATCTGAACCCTTTCCTTTGTTACACTTTGGTGCTTTTTATCCAACCTGATCTTTAACACTTGGCTTGGCGGTGCATCCGTTTTCCGCCATTTCGCAAGCTGTGTTCGTGTAGGCCGTTTTCGCCTGTCCCTTCTGTGGGGTAGCTCGAGCTGTGCACATCCATAATCCTGCAGCAACTGCCGCACAAAGAAGTAGGGCAGCCGCCACTGAACCGAAGATAACTCCAAAGAATTGTGGATTCCTGAGGGATATTTTACATAATAACGATGAATACTCTTACGTTAAACATGTGTCGCTTGCTGCAACTAGCGGTATTACCGCCAGTAAAGTGGCTGAATTTATCATGGGAGATCTGAAAGCCAAAAATTAAAGTTGAGCTGTAAAGAGAAGAAGTAAAGGAAGGTGTGATAATCGTCAGTGGCGAAGTAATTTTACCAAAAGGGAAGACAAATTTAGTACAGACCAATGAATCTGGCGGGAAGCGCGAATTTGGTGATCGGCCAAGGTCAGGCGCTGATGTCTTCATAAACAGATCCCGGGCCGGCTCAGCAACCAGTCGGGGGGCAGTCGAAGGGGAATCCGCTCGTCAACGATATAGGAAAAGCCAAATGTAAAGGGATTCTGTTATATGGTTGAATAGACCCGTGATATATTGATTTTCCATAAACCGCTACGAGAGGGTAACTGGCTCAAGGACATGTAAATTTTTTTGTTAGGTGATAGTGCGAAACGTACGGAACAATGGCTTGGCTCTTTTTAGTGGATGCATTCTTACGGGCATTTATAGCAAAGGGCATTTCGAACTTGGGATTATAACTCGACGCTTTTTTTCCTTGAATTACCATATTTTACTGTCTTTAAACAGAATGGAACTGACCCTTTAATGGATATGTAAGCTGCAAAAAAATTATTCTTAAAAATTTATGATACAACAGGTGTCAACTCGGACAAGAATCGAGAAATGCAAATTAAGGTTGGCACGAACATCCCACCCATTTTTCCATGTCATTAAGAATTTTGACAATTAATGAGACGAAAAGAGCGCAATAACCCGCTGCGGAAGGTGGAAAAAACCCAAGTTGGAGGCGATTCAACAACGATAGCATCTGTCCGAAGTAGGCAAAGGTTGCGGTTCCAAACCGCCCGCAGTCTACGATTTACATAACATCGAAATATTGCTCTCTGACCGAAAGGTGACCAAAACGCCAAAGCAAGCTTGTCACACCCTTCAGGACTGTATCCAAATGTCGCGATGGACTAACAGTTTTTACGCCGATTGCGTTCCTTTCCTAGGGGAAAGGCTTCTTTTGATTGCGTTGCGTTAAAAAACTGTTTGACGGTTGCTTTTGTCCAATTGGATGTCTTATGATCTTTTTTGGAGAGACAGATAAAATCGTAACTGGCAGAAAAATGATGCTCCGGATATTTGGAGAATTAAAGATAGGTCTCCACGGGATGCCGCATTTTAGGATAATTTCTAGTTGGTGTTATTTTGGGTCACAGTGGGCAGGTGTCCTTTCTCGGTTGAAATTTTTCTTAGGCTGCTAGAAATCTACACAAGTTCCTTTGTTGCGACCATGACGGTTTCTGATGCAAAACTAGAAGATATTTTTAAATGAAAGAGAAATGAAGGAAAGATTGCGACCAACTGGTATAAAGTAGGAAGATGATTAACAAGAAGCTGGATAGAATGGAGACTAGCTTCAGCTGTAAACGACAATGGGAATAACGTCCTCGTAGGCGCTAATCACCTCGTCGGCACCTGTCATAACAGATAATAAGAAGTGACCTTGCCTAGGAACTGGGAGGACTAGCGGATAGTTTGTGATATCTCAGACACGGCCGCGACTATTCTCCCACCAATACTATATGTCAAATCCATTCTCACTGGTTTTACACGCCCCGTTAGCCGCAATATCTAATGATAGTTTTTCAAGTTTCGCGGAATCTTATTCTGTTATGTGACCCAGTTTATTGGATACGCGTGAAGTATGTAAACAGAAGTGTTGAAAAGTTAAAGAACTCTTGGGGAAACAAAGGCGGTGGAGGACCAAAGGTGTGTTAAATTAAGGGACGTGTGAATCGGAACAAACGCAGATAACCTGTCCATTGAAAAAACGTCAAGGGCAAGAAAATAAAGAAGACTGATAGCCCGATCGGGGCTTTTTGGTAGATTTATTTAGCATGGATAGCCGAATCGGAGAAGACAGACATAAAATATGGACGGTCAACACGTCCGCCCGGTTTCGAGAACGTCAGCTAATTGGGGGAACGCTTGGTAGCTATCTATGGGACTGTTTAAAGCAAGATAGAAAAATAAATAACTTGATCAATAACTCAATTTGGGACCACGAGATGTACGTGGGATGTGTACATGTGTTAGGGTCCACTGTGTTTGGCTAGTGAAGTGGTTCGCTGATTAAGCAAGGCGGACAGTGAGGCCGAGGGCGATCCTGCGCATGACGAAAAGCTTCCTCGAGTACCGTCAGGTGCAAAAAGTTCAGGATTAATATCTCTGGGCAGGTTATTTACTGATGAGGTTCAATTGTCTCTCCAGGGTGAAGTGGCTGGGTGAACTTTTTACCAACATAAAGGCTGTGCCTTTGAGCGGTTTCCAAGAAGTTTTAAGAGGTGCCAGTCCTCGTTGTCCCCTGTTTTTGAGATCTGGCAAATCTGTGGCTAGTCCCCCTGACCTAGCCATGTTTATCACAGCAACTCAGCTTGCAAGACTAATAAAAAAAAGAATAAACATATGAGACAAAACACTAGCCATTCGACAAAGCTCAGATGGTTATCTCATATCGAGTAGCTCTCTGATTTACGTTCCATATGGACGAAGCGTACACACAAGTTGGGTTGGGTCAAATCCACCCCCATCCACCGCGCAGCTGTATTTCTCAGTCCGTCCATCATGTTTCACCCCGCAATCCGACTCTTTCCTTTTTTCTCTGAGTTTCTTAAATAGAAATTAATGCACAATCCCCAATAGCTCAGAACACTATTCAAATCCCTTCGTTTTCGCGCGTTTCAATGATACGCAGCCCCTTTCCCTGTTTACCGGTGGATGACACTCAGCCAGATACGCAGTTGGTATTTAAATTTTTAGGCCAGCTAGCTGTCTCCTATTTTGTAAGATTTCTTTCTCATTTTATTGCGTTTTTACTTTCTTCTTGCTCGAAACGGTGCGCTCCCCTATCACTTCCTATTTAATACAATATTGGCTTTACGTTGTTTTCTGGAAAGCAGCCTTCCACTAGCATCCACTAGCAACCTCCGTCGACGTATCTCCTTTCTTTTTTTTTCTCATTTTTAAATATTCTTTTCAGACCGGCATACATCCGGATCAAATTTGATTTGATTTGATAATAAATCATAGTCTGTCATAATTCCAGACTAAATTTATTTCAATACGAAACAAGAATGGAATCGAAATGGATAAATGTAAGATAAAAGTAGTTCTAGCAACATTTTCTTTTATTTAGCACTTATCCAACTTGCAATGTGAGGCCAGCCGTCCGTCTGATAAAAAAGCAAATCGTGAGCCGCCACCAAGCCTTGCATCTCCTATTGGATGGCCAGAATCGCTGCCTAGTTCAGCCTCGACGTCCAAAGAGAATTTGGCTCCCATCTCTACGCATTAAAATTAATAAAAATGTGTAACTATAACTGTTTGTCTATATAAGAAGGGAATCAAAAATAGATATTGATTAAGAAACTATACAAAAGTGAGATCACAAGTCGATTTAGCTTGGCTATAGACACGAAGAGAGACACGTTTTTGAACCCGGCAGCTTGTCAGCTTTTTCTATTCTTCCTGAAATTGTCCGTATACCTGGAGAAATACTTCATTTACCCTATATCATTCCTGTATCCTTTAAATTTTCTTGAACTATCGTGTCGATAACACTATTAATGACGACTTGAACTTGATTAGTGTCAGTTGCACACGTTTTGTGAATATAGCTGGAAGCTTTTTATACAAATTTCACATGGAATTGTACTTACGGAACTCGCTTGTTCTTGACCTTCTCTAAGAATTTCATGCGAACAAATTCTATTGCAGGTTCTAATTCGTGCAGACCTTTCCAATCTTCAAAACATACTGATAATGGAATCTGAAATACATTCTATGCATGATGGTCTTGTCGATAAAATCGTGCAATTTCCAGGTGTTTAAAATAAGATTAGATGAAATCATGAGTTTCTTTATTAACTTAATCAACGGGGTGGTGAACGTAGTCCGTTTTTAATTAAGCAACTGAAGAGCTAATATGTCGCACTGCAAGTTATAACAGTCTTATAAATGTTTTAAGAATCTTCAGAGAAATCTAGTTCATAAATCAAATGTAAATGTAGGTTGCTAATATTTCATAATGTAAAATTATGAGTAATTGCATTGGGGGCGTTCAAGCCCCGACATTTCTCTGCCTAGACAGGAGAAAACTTGATTATTAATAAGGGTGGTAGAAGTCTGTTTGACGTGGAGCTTACCTTTCGGACTTTTGTCTCAAAAATATCCATCTTATTTAAAAATAAAATAATAGAGCAATGAGCAAAATAACTGGAATTGACTACGCCAGAAAAGAGTTCAATAGCTTCTTTCAGACGATTCTAAAATAACAGAATATTTCTCTCATTTTATTATGTACCGTATGATTGTCCTCTCGTATAACTTGATCATATTCAGACACCGCTGCCACATAAATAACTGCACTACAATCATCAAAACAGTGTATCCACTTCCTACGCTCAGATCGTTGTCCGCCCACGTCGAATACCCTGTAAATTGGAGATTAATGCGGTGGAACTAATTTAATCTAGACGGCACATTTCGTGCCAAGTTGTGTTTTGAGCCACTACGCAATAATTGCAAAGGGCAATGTGTGACTTACTCAAATTTGATATTCTTGACCGTGAATAGAACTTGCACGACGCCGGTGGTAGCTGTCCGCGTATGCAAAATATCTTGGGAAGTTGGTCGAAAATCCTTTTTGCAGATCCTGTCCAACTCGTTCATAAAACTGCAACACATTTGTCCAGGAAATTCAGGATCTACTTACTATCCAGCACTTTCCGTTAAATGGAACTCGTCCCTATATTCGAATGCACTCTTGACCCCTTCATCATTCCAAAGAGCCCTCAAAGCAGAATAAAGCTCATCCGTAATTCCTGGCATTGTCTCTGTAGAAATTTTCTTGACAATTTGACTATTTGTCTAAAATTTAATGCCGGGGTTATTGAATAGATTATAATGGACCTGATTTTCTGGATGGCGGAATTGTAATCCTTTAGATTCCATAATAAGCAACATTGCAACCATTCCTTCCACGGTATTTTGATATATTAATTGTTTCTTTTCCATAATCTCAACTTCTGTGAAACCATTATGATGAAGGATTCTGAAACATGGGAAAATATTAGTATAACTTCCGGTGACAAAAGGCACGTAGCTGTCATTAAAATAAAAACAAAAAGTCTGGGCCAAACCGGTGATCGAAACCGGGACCTCTCGCACCCAAAGCGAGAATCATACCACTAGACCATTTGGCCGATGTTTCGCGGCTTTTTCCGTTTTGTTGGCTATTTCGTCGTGAATTTCGTCGCGCTTCCCCCGTTCAAACAATACAAAAAGTGCGCCGTGCGTCAGTCTCCCTCCAAACGAAGTCAATTCGACTTCTTATAAACTCACTTCATTTGTTTGAGACAGGTGCTTTTGCCACTTTCACCGGGACCAAGTAAAAGTAATTTCCTCTTCATTTCATTTTTTGGTTGAAGTTCTTTATCCAGCATTTTGGAATATTGTGTCTGGGCTCTGATCTCCTTCGACTCCACGCTCTCACAGGCCCCCATTCTGGAAAAGTGTTCGTGAAATGCAAATAGAAATTGAATAACAAGTGCTTGCAACTCAAAGATGAGAGTGACGTCAAACCTGTAAATGAAAAAGGAATCTGGGGAGAGATAACGAGGGACAGGAAAAGAAGAGGTGGAGCAAGAGCTCAGGTAATTAGCCGACATTCAAAACGGAGTACAACCGATGTCATGTCAATTTTTGTGTATGGCCAAATATCTGAATCCATGGACTGAAAAAGGGTAACAAGTTTCTTGAAAAGAGGAAATTTTTACTCAGTTGTTTGCGTAACAGAACACCTGGCTTTTGCCTAATTCACGGTGGCATTTGAATCATGATAAGAAAATGCGAAGACAGTGATCGACTTAGTTTTTTTTCTCCTTTTGCTCTTGTCATGCGATGATGATGTTCTATAATAATTATCGAAGGCGGAATGTGACGTAGAAAATGGAACGGAAATTATTTAGGATATGGAAATCGGTGGCCGAACGTTTTCGGAAATTATATTAATATCTCATGTACGCTTGAGGGAGCCTTTTCTCATCAATCCCGGGAAATTACCGCGGGAACACAAATATGGCTACAACTTCTAGTTCTCATAACCGAAAGATCAGTAAAAGAACTTTCATGGAGGTCGAATATTACTGTAGCCAAGCCAAACAGGTGGCACGTAGCCTTTTTAAATAGACTCTGATAAGGGAAAATACCGGGAAATCTCGAAAGTACGCCTCCTGTCAGGAAGAATAATGACCTCAGGAGCTTCTTTAAATGTGATATTAGATAGCGATGATGCATACGAGACAGTTTACGCATAATTCTTGCTAAAAGTTCCTCTTTAAAGGACATATTGTAAAGCTGAAGGAGCTACTAGAATGTACTCTGCATAAAATAATGAGCAAACTAGTTGCACCCCGATCGAGGTGGGATTATACGCAGCCGGCCAAAGTTTAATAACTTGTTTAAAATAGGAAAACAGGCTAAAAAGAGATGGACTTTCGCTCGGCTTGAAGATTCACAAAGAAAAGATTTATCGTATAAGTTTTTGACCAATTAAAGGACATCTAATCCGTAGAATAGATTATAGCCAAGGTTCAAAAGAATTATCATTCTAAAATTGGCATTTCAAGCACTGTAATTTTATTAATCATTGGGGTTTTTTTAAATTAATTAAAGGAGGAAGTTCCAAGGAGACTTCACGATCTGCTGGATTCCCCTAATTAGTTTTCTGACACTGTTATCACGCCTGACGTGTTTTGAATAGTACGTGCCCGTTCGGTTGTATCTACATTGGGATGTCCTATCTTCATAAACAGAGGTGCCTATTTCCTAGGATAGAAAAAATGGAAGGCATCCTATCATCTGTCTGACAACGAGACGACGGTGATAATAGTGATTATATGTGGGAGGATGGAAAGGTCTCGACAAGAAAGAACAAGGTACAACCTTTACAGACAATGTTGAGAAAATTTGCCAAACAGGAACTGTTTAGGAAAACAGGAAATGAAGAAACATTTATAGAATTTTAAGAAGTCTCTTGCAAAGTCAGTAAACAATAGCCTCTAATTGACTGCTGCTTTAGACTAGCTAGAATAAAACAGCTGCGTTTTACCTGCATATAGATGTATGCTGCCACCCGGGGCAACGGTTAAGGTGGTCGGTATTTCGCAAAACAATTGGGTCATAACACGAGTATGTGATAGGAATTAGGATAAAAGTTAGGCTGTGTAGGCAGCGGCGGCTATTGGGACAAAAATTCATTTAGTCGGAGAACAACTTCTGCTGAAGAAACGAGCATGCGCCATGGCAACCGATAACTGATAGCTTGGACTAGAACAAGAGAAGGACGATTTCCCATGACTAGTCGGAAATGAGTTGGGCGGACTTTTCTATAATCACGGGGCTGCATCTTCTAGGAAAGTTAAAAATGCCGGAAACTTGAGAATATATCAAGGAACGGCAAATTGTACTCTGTGACCGCTGTGTGTTTGTAGTCGACGACTTTGAAGCGGAAGAAATTAACAATGGAAGTAAATTACAAGAAGTTTATTATGGGCTGTACAACAGCTAATATAACAGTAATGAAATAAAATATATGACAAAAGTGAGTACACGTAGTAGTATTGCACAACACGCTGCGATTTAGTCCAGGAAGTCTTTGGGAACAAGGGCTCCGAGGCAGCTGGTGAAGAAGTCGGGCACCATATCATCGTTGCCATCTTCCTGGTTCTGGAGGATCTCTTCAACTCCGTGGCAACCAGATAAGACCAGCAACGTCCTCAAGCCGTGGGTCTTGCCGAAGAGAACATCAGTGTTCGTACTGAAAACAGATCGCATTATCAATCGAAGAAGAAAGGTTACGTACCGGTCGCCAACCATAAGAGTTCTGGAGGGGTTGATCTTCCATCTGGCGCAGATGAAATCGAAGGCTGGGCTGTTGGGTTTTCCAACGGTGATGGGATCCCTTCCTGAGGCGCATCGGAGGGCAGCAACGAGGGGTCCAGCATCAGGAATAATAACGTCGGGCTTGGGTCCAGGGCAGGTCTCGTCCTCATTGGTGGCAACAAAGAGGCAGTGGTCGTGTTGGAGGTAGTTGGCGGCCTTCATCAGCTTGTGGTAGTTGAAATGCTTCTCATAGCCCATCAAGACAGCGCCAACATTGTGTGCCGGCTCCTTGAGGTGGATGTCGAACATGAAGGCGCTGCCATCAGAGTGATCCTGGGGTTCGGGTCCATGGCCGAAGTACTCGATGTTGAGCTCGTCCATCTCTTCCCTCATTCCCTGGGAGCCAATGAGGTAGACCTTCTTTCCACTCTTAGCGAGTCCTTTCTGCTTGAGAAGGTCAGCAGCAACAGCGGCGGGGTTGACAAGGGTGTCCTAAAAACAAATTTTGTCAGCTGAGAGGATGAATTGGTTAGTACCTTGTTCAGCTTGTGGTGGTATCCAAGCTTGGCCAATTTCTTGGAATAAACGGCGCGGGACTTGGTGGCATTGTTGGTCAGAACAATGACTTGTTTCTTCCTGCTGATGAGGTAGTCGATGAGTTTAGGAGATCCAGGGACAACGTTGTCTCCAAGCCAGAGGACACCATCAGCGTCGAAGATGAAAGTGTCGATGTGGTTGCAGAGCTCCTTGAAACGATCAGCATTCAGAGGCTTGGAGAGGCATCCAGATTGAATGGCGGTCTGACGTTCCATATGGAACTTCATCTCATAAGCTTGTTGGGAAAGGGTAGCGACAACCATTTTTCTGAAAAATGGACAGTTACTAAGGGATAGCTCGATTAGAAGAAGAGAAAGGAGCTAATGGACTGATTGATCCAAGTTGCTGATCTTTGAAGATCACACTCAGTATATATAGTCAAGGTGGGCGGAGCGACAAATTTTAGAGAGTATAGCATCTGAGAGACGCCAGAGAACGAGGGTGTTCGATGCTGTACTTTTGCAACAAACAGATGTCGTTCCGAAGCAGAAGACAAACGGACAGATGAATGAATTCAAGAAATTCAGGACCTTCGCTTTTCCTGTCGGATGTGGCGCTTTGCTTTTTCCGGGAAACGCGACGCTGCAGGGTGGAATTCGCTTTCCGGTGGAGGCCAGGGGTTACTGTAAAATCTTGACTTGATGGAAATTGAAATAGCTAACTTCTGGTAGTTAGAGAATTTTGCATGACAGTCTTCTAAACAAGAATATCCTTCAACAATCTGAAATACTGCCGAGGAGGATTGCCTTCCCTACACTGAAACTTCATTCTTAGTGGCCTGCAGGCTGATGGAAACCCCTTTTACAATCTTTTACTTCCATGCTACAATAATAATCCACATTTCTACGGTTCTAGAATTTTGTTTACCAACGCCGACTCTCTTCATAATTATCGAGATCACCATCACCCTGACATCTTAGGTCATTAGATCTTGCCTCAAAAGTTGATCCCACCGGTGGTCCTCTACGTCATCAGACCTCTCCTTTAAAGACCACCATGCTGGCTACATGCTAATTAAGTCGGAGATCAGGGTGACAAAGAAAGCGACGAACATCTTCTAATTTTAATACACCAATGATCACAGCTGGATTACAGTATTCCAAAACGTGTCCAGGGTGATTTTTAAAAACCGTCTGGACATTATTTTCGGAACATCGTAAAGCTCCGTATCAGCTTCACGTCATGTAGTTTCTCGGGGGGAAGCCCCTGCCCAGGGCGAAGAACATGTTTTGAGAGCTGGAGCTTCACGTGAATTGTAAAAATGTTCACGTGAACAGGAAGTATTTTCTGTCTGCAATTACTATTTGTAGCAGACGTGATATCATCGTGTACTCATCATTTATGTACTTCCTTGATTAAACGAGATAATCACAAACGATGAACTGTATTGTATCAAAAAACATGCTACTATTTACACTTAGGTCGAAGTTGTCAACTATATGGGGAATATTCAGTCCGCCTGTTGGTTGTCTACCGTGGGGAGAGGGAGACACTGCTCTCTTGACCCTAGCCAGCCTTTTTCGAGAGCTCTTCTCTTAGAAGGGACTCCGAACAATTGTTAAGCCGAAAGATAGGCCCGTCCTGTCTGGCTAGGTGATTTTCTGATCTTTTCCCAGAGCTAAAAATGCGGGCTAGGATGTTGTAAAAGGATGTAAAAGAATTGAGACTCCGTCTGCCAGGGACCCAAAATTCTGTTTAGGTCATTTGTATTCTGCAAAGAGTTTCACCACAGCTGCAGATTTTTAGTATACATTTCCAGTATACGCAGGAAATTTAGCGGTTTCTATTCCAGTCCAGAATTGGTCCAGACAGTTTCATATTCCCCTAAAATCCACCGGACTTTGAGTCTTTTGCAGCAAAGATCAAATTTTTTCCTTGTAGACAGACAGCGGTTCTTTTCTTCTCTGTCGTCTCCCCAAGTGGCCATTCTCTCACCCCCCTCGATCTTTATTGGTTGTGGCCATCCTTTTCACGTGAACGGTTGGGTCAGCTAGCGACCAGAAAAGATCGGCTTGTTTTGCGTTCCGCTTCTTATCATCGAGGAACCTTTGAAAATCATTAGCAATGACATGGGTGTTCGTCTGACCACAACACACACAGGAAAGCAACCACTATCGTACTATAACGAGCTGCAAACATGTACAGAAGAAGGAAAACATCTTGGTCTCAACTGTAGTCGTCTAAAATGGAGTGGTAGATACATTACTCGGATTTTCTTTGAAATTCGACTTTCCCATCATTCTGAGTATGGTTCGATGCACCCTTATGCAATAATACTGTCCTTTAGCATCACCTTTAATGGCAAAATAGTGAACTGCTTGATGGTAGACAGTCCAGTCGAACAAGGCCAGTCTCAGCCGTCGTAACTAGCTCTGGAACAAAAAGACAGTCTATTTTTGGCAGGAGACAGATCCAAGACGTCGTGGACATGCCTTGGAAAATTCGTGGACATCCAATCTTTGCAGATATCGTGAGATTTCCATACTGTATAACTTCTGCAGTATGATAGAAAATTTCTAAAAATAGATGTTCCACTGCAGGCGACGAAAACCTTTCTCCTTTCAAGGCGTAAACAATCCGATGTGAAAATTCACGTAGTTTTTGAATTAGATGATGAATTTTCATTATGGTTGCTAGTTTTTCTGGTAATAGTTATAATCACATTTTGTAAAGTTATTGGATACTGTGGATAAGTCCCGATCCACATTTTCGAGCAAACGTCTTTAAAAGAAATGGTAATCATTTGGCCGCCCGCTTTCATTTTTTTAAATTAAATGTCTTCAGCCATATTTATATGAAATCATATTTGTTTTATTCTATAAAATCAATAATATTCCAATTTTATAACTATGAAAAATTGCAGAAATCTATAAATCATTGTTTACTTCTACGAAAGATTAACAGATGTCAAAAAGATGAATATACTGTCATTTTTACTGGATATATTTGAACAGAATGATATAAAATGGAAGACAAATATCCCATTACTTTTTCTCGTTCAAATTTATTTGACTTATAAATTGAATTCATTTCAGGATGGCAGCAAAGGCTCCCGTACAGTTTATGTACAACAATGCCGCCGTAAACTGGATGAGAAAGTTCGCCTGGACAAACTTCTGGGGAGGTATAAAATCATCCTTTATATTTTCGAAAGTTTATTGTTCTAGGACGCGAATACGGCCTTCAGTTCCACGACACCTACTTTGAGCCTGCTCCCGAAGTCACCGAGGCCCTTCGCCGTCTCAATTTGAAAGTGAGATTTTCATAATATTTTTGAGTCCTAGACTTTAAAAGTAACCAGTTGCCGCCAGACAGAACGCTGAACTTAGATATTTAATCGGCACTGGGGTTACCCTAGATGATGACACAGCCAGACGGTTTCTTTAAAGTTTACGGCAAAATACCGGCGGTCGTCAAGGAAATATGTTATCTGCAGAAAGTCAAAGGATCAGTCTGAATTACACTAGTGCGATGAAAGTGAAAGAAAATGCAGATTATGTTCAAGAATTTCATTGAATTGTAAAAATACAGACGGATTTTCACAATTTACAGTCCCAGAAAGATTTGTAATATTTTCAGGAGCCCCATCTCTTTGACGAGAGAAAGATCCGTCTCACCAAAGCCCACACAATGGCCATGCATGGAGAACGCCTCCCTAAGAACCAGTGGACTAAGTGGGAAGACGTAAGCTTCTTTCTATTTTCGTATAATATTTTTATCCTTTAAGGAAACCTGGTATCTGAAGCCGTATCTTGACGAAATTGAGAAGGAGAAGGCTGCCCGTGCCGAAACTTCCGGCCTCATTCCTCCTTTCGAGAAGGGATTCCCCCAGCCACATTAAATCTTCGGCCTTCTTCGATTCAGATAGTTTTTGTTTATTCGAATAAATCCTATTTCCTTGTTTTATTAGAAGATTTTTAGCTTATACACAATTTTATCGAGTAAATGTGACTGATTAAGATGCGCAGGTATCGTAAATTTGGCAGCGTCGCTTGTTGGCATTGATCCAAAATATTGCCTCGCTTTCCTCATTTGACATATTGATTTATTTTGCTTTTAATATTTATATTTTCGCTTAATTTAATTGTTATTATCATCGAGTTGCAGTATGTCGGATCACGAAGAGCATGAAGCAAAGCCCTTTGGAAAGAGACCCATGATGAATGATGACGGGCCGTCTAGTAAGAGATACAATAGAGATAATGGCAGTGACGATGGTTAGTTTTTTTAAATAAATCATAAATTTTCCATAAAATTTAAAAATAACCCATATATTTTTAGAACAAATCGCCGTCAAACTTCTGATCCCTGCTCAAGCCGTGGGCGCTATTATTGGAAAAGGAGGAGAAGCCATGCGTCAGCTAAAAACAGACAATAATTGTAAGGTTCAAATGAGCAAAACGTCGGATACTTATCCTGGTAAATTTATTTTTACGTTTCTGACTAATTTTAAATATTTAGGAACCTCTGAAAGAGTTTGCCTACTCAAAGGAAGACTACAAAATGTGATGTCAGCCATTACCAGCATCCAGGACAAGATCTACGAAAAATGTGAGCAGGCCATTGGGATAGACGCTTTTGATCATAAGGGAGCTCAACGTGGGAGTGAGGTTAGTTCCAGTGAACTTCTTGATGTATGGAAAATCTTTAGATGAAAATTGTTATGCCCAATACATCCGCCGGTATGGTTATTGGTAAATCTGGAGCTAATATTAAAGAAATACGAGACGGATTTGGATGTCAAATCCAAGTTTTCCCCAAGGCTGGAACTCCTGAGGCGAAGACATCCACAGAAAGGGTTGTTACTCTGGCGCATGATGACCAAAATGTAAGCTTTTTATTATTTTTAAATAAAAATACACTTGTAGATGTTGCTCCAAGCCTGCCAACGTGTCTTAGAAAAGGTTGCCGCCGATCCCCATCATACCAGCGAAATAAATAAGGAAGAAGGCGGCGGTGGAAAATCCACAGGATATGGAGCCGCTTCTGCCAATACTTCCTTCACTGCCAACCAGTCCTTCTCCAATGGAAATTCCCAATCCTTCAATGCCCCACCAGCTGAAAGTAATTACGGCTACCAACAGCCGTCATACAACTCCATGCCTCAACTATCACAGAAGTTCAATCCTATGAATGGATTGGGAAATGCTGACGTAGGATTTTTTTTGCTTTTTATAAACTATTTCTCTCCAGGTTCTAGCCTTTTTGGACAATCTCCAGGCCACTTTGAGATCAGCCGGCTTCAACCGTGAAGGTGTCCAGGAAGTAATGGCAGCCATGCAAGTTCTAGCCAAGTACAATATTATGGGACTTGGCTTGGGAATGGGAGTAGCTGCTGTAGCACAAATCAGAACATCCCAGGAACAACAGGTACATCGCAATACATATCAATAATGCTTCTCTAGTCTTGCTGTACAATCTAACAATAAATATTGACTAGTCTGATATTTTAATTTTAAGGCTGGGCTCTGGCGTCAGGGATAAATTTGGGCTGGTTGGGCTGTTAGCTGTTGTGCAGAGGTCTGTTTCTCTGAGCTTTTTTTCCTCTTCACTCAATTTTTTCCTTATAACCTCTATCTGTTTTTTTCTGTCCGTAGCTCTGTATTCTTTATGTATTTTGATATTTATTTGGCGCTGTTGGTTCTCATCTATCTTCTTTGGCTGCTTGGTTCCATTCGTTTCGAGATTCATATTTGATTTCTGAATCATCATCATACATACCACACATGTATCTCTCTCAAGCAGCTACCGGTTCTTTTAATATCCTGAACCTTGTTCCCATAATAAATTCTACTTATTTATTATATTTGATACTCTTTCTCGGCACGGATTACCTTGTCATATTTTTTTCACATCTTGATCCTTTTGCCCCATCACATCCTCATTCCAGAATGTCTGCTAATTCTGCCCGCCTTAGCGAAGCTCAGGATTGTGAACGCCGCGCTGCTGAATGGTAAGTTTTAAATTGTGCTGTTGCCTTCCACTCTTCAAGCCGCAATTATTCGTTTCCTGAAAATTTACCTGAATTCATGCCTTGAAATTGAGCCACCAATTATTTCTTACATCGGTACATTTGAAATTTATTAACCGTACTCGATGTCAATCTGCTGCTTATTATTAACTGCTACCTACTCAAATATAGCCTCAATTTCCAATTTCTTTAACAGCTGTTCATTCATCGTTTCTAAAAACTCTTGCAATTTAAAGAAGGCATTCGTAAGTACCACTTATTATTATTATTATTATTATTTCCTAAAAATTTAGCTGGTATATTACAGCTCCATTTCTTTTAACTGATCCTTATTTTCAGTTTAAAAACATCGATGATCAAACTAAAATTCAAGCCGGATTTCGATGGGGCCGCTACCGCATTGGAAAGGGCTTCAGTCTGTTATAGAAATGCCGGAGATCCTAAGAAAGCCGCCAAGTCTCTTATCGACTCCGCTTCATACTACGAACAAAACGGAAATCAATTTCATGCCGCAAAGTAATTCTTATTTTCACCTGTGCTTCTATTTTAAATTTATAGAGCCCGTGAAGGAGCCGCCATGATGCTTCGCGATTCTGGTGATATGGCAGCCGCTTATCCACTTTTTAAACAAGCAATCGAAGGGTAAGCCCTCTATTTTTATGAAAATATGGGAAATCTTGTAGATACGCAACTTGTGGTAGCCTTGATACCGCTGCTATGACTGTCGAGAAAGCCGCAAAAGTTATTTCCAAGGACGAGCCGCAAAGAGCCATTGAGCTGTACACCCAGGGACTGGAACTTTGCCAACAAGATGACAGAACAAAATTGGCTGGAGAATTTCTTAGTCAAATTACTAGGCTCAATTTGGTACAGGGAAAATATCCCGAAGCTGCACAAGCTATCCGGCAGGAGATCACTAAATATACCGACGTCAACGTTAGTCCTTAGTAAAATATTGTGAATTCCTTTTTTCTAGGAACATCTCCGCGTTGGGCAGCTAGCCATTGGACTGACTTTGGTCAACTTGGCCTTGGAAGACGACGTAGCTGCGGAAAAGTGGTACGGCTGGACTGTTGGGTAACATTATCACCCATATTTTTAAAAATTTGCGATTTTAAGAAAGTGCCCTGACTTTGAACTGACCGATGATGCTAGAGCGTGTCGAGCCTTGATAGCCTCTTACCGCTCTGGTGACAACGATGTTTTCCAAGATACTCTCAAGTCTGGTACACTTCGTTCTATGGACAACGAGGTATGTGCCTATGACATCATCACACAAACTCCATTTCAGTACTTGAGACTTCAGAAAAAGCTCAAGGTTCCGGAATCCGCTTCAGCCGCTGCTGGAGGAAACGGTGACGACGAAGATGATGACGACTTGAAATGATCTCGTATTTATTCTAAATTCACATTTTTATTCTTATTTATTGGGAGCAAATACTAAACATCGCCAGTAGTTTCTCGGTTGTGCTTGTCATAATAAATTCTATAAAGACCATTTGTTTTCCATTTTCTAGGCTTTTGTCCATTTTAATGTTTGCTGTGGAACTCCCCATGCTCAAAACAATGAATGCTTGGCAGAATGGAAACATTTCAAGTAAATGTCGATGCTTTAAAAATCATTTTTGGACTACTAACAGACGATGAAAAGGACAGAGCAATAGGTTAGATATACCCAAGGCTTTTTTTAAATAATTTTTTAGCCTACATGTACCAGATGTATGAAGAACTTCAAGAGATAAGATTGCGTGAAAAGTTGCAAGAAGAAACTGATAAAACAATTGCTTCCGCAGCTGAGAGACTAATTTTTAACCGACTAGCAGGGCAGCTTGCTGCAAATATGGATTTCAATGTCCCTGGTAGGTAGAGCATAATTTTAGTACTTAGATTTATTTAGGGACCTCGGCTAATTATAACTTCTATCGTAGAGAAAGTCCGGATAAATGTATAGACGACGTTAGTTATGATGATACTGATACAGGAGCTACTACCAGTGAAGAAACTGAGCTGGATAGACCAAGGTAATCTGCCATTTGGTTTGAACTTACCAAATTTTTTGAATGAATTCGCGGGTTGCGAAAAAAATGATGTTTTGTTTTTTTTTAAATTTGCTATTTTCAGGTTTACTTGTGCTACTTGCGGATACTTGGCTAATAACAGAAAAGCACTGTACAGGTTAGAACTTGATGATATGACAATTTATTCTGTTTCAGACATGGAATAAGATTAAAACATCAGACAAAAATAGAAATAGTTGGCGACAGTTCTGGCCTGTATTCATGTGCAATTTGTACCTATAACACAGACAGAAAATTCAACATGGATCGCCACCTCCAACGGGCTCATTTTGGCTTAAGAAAGTATTATTACTCCCAGTATTTCCTATTATTTACTTTCAGTCACGAATGCCCAAAATGTCCTCAAAAATTCAAGGACAAAGATTGCCTACAAAGTCACATGAGAAGAATGCACAACATTACTCATCTTTCTACCCTCGTGTAAACAGTCAAAAATACTATTGTGTAGATTTTTCCAATCCGGGTTTTCACGGGTGATAAATAAGCCGTTTGTGAGTGCTGCGCCTTATCAAAAGTCATTAAAACACCTCATTCATTGTTCTGTGATGTGTCTATTCCGGGAGTTTCTTCCGTTAGTAAAACGTTTCATAAGATTCTATTGATATTTTTCTTTTTAAAAGCTAACACTTTGTTTTATTTGCATCATATTAACCCTTTAAATAATGCTAATTTAGCTAAAATGTGCATGGGATTTATATTTATCAATCCTGATCCTAATGGAAAATATAAATTGATCATTATGGATAACAGAGATGAATTTTTCGATAGGCCTACGGGAGAATTAGATTGGAGAGAAGGTATCCTTGGAGGTTTGAATTTTCTTTAATGAAAAATAATATATTACTTTAGGAATAGATGAAAAGGATCCTGTGAAGGGTACATGGATGGGTGTTGATAAACAGGGCAGAATTGGAATTCTTCTTTCTATTACTCAACCAGCCAATGAAAAATCTGCTACAGCCACTAGTCGAGGTAAATTTTATTTTATTTTATTTTTATAATTTTCCTAGGAGCTATTGCGAAAAGTTTTCTATTGTCGGAGACTTCTGGACGTGATTTTATTGATCATCTTCAAACAACGGCTACAGAATATAATGGATTCCAATTTTTAGCGTTGGATAGGTAGGAAAATATTAAAGGGGTTACGCTGTAAGTTTACAGAGATGAAAATGACATGTACACCTTACATTCCCTTACAAATGTCTATGTAGACAAGGTTGAGAGAAGGCACTGGCCCGCGGGCATCTATGTCTTCGGTAATAGTCCTCCAAATGTCCCTTTTAAAAAAGTTTTATATGGAAAAGAAAGGTTGGGAAACTCAAATATTTAATAGAATACGATAAATTATAGGTTAGACGAACTTGTTGCCAAGTTAAGTGAAAACGGAACTGTTCAGGAATGGATAGATGGATTGCTGGATATTGGTCATGATTCAACCAAGTATTTTTTCTTTTATTTTTTTATTCTTTTAGCTTTGCTCCTGATGATCAAATCGCTAAACAAACCGGCCGATTGGCGGAATACAACAAATCTTTATGCTCAATTTTTGTGCGATTTCCTCCAGAGATCAGGTATAGTTCGCTTTTCCCTCAAATATACTGAATTTTAGATACGGTACCCGTTCTTATAGTATTTTATTAGTTGACAGGGAGAATAATGCAACTTTTTATGAGAAGAGAATGGTAGAAGCATTCCTGCTTTTTTTATATCATAAAATTTTAGGCGGATACCCCAGAAGACATCTCCACAGCCATGTGGTCCGATAAAACTGTAAATTTCAAGCTGGAGGAATGCAAAATCAAGTCATAAGCCATTTTATTATTATACAAATCACAGGGGTATCACAGATTTTATAAAGAATTATCAGATGCATACAGAGCTTCAATCTCCTTTTTATATTTTTCCTTTAATAGTTGCCGTTTTAATTTTAGTGTCGGGGTAACAAGATCATTCTCTGCTGTCCATTCCTGAACAATAAATTAACCCATGGGGATATGGCAACATACGTGATCGACCAACACTATGTGTCGAAGAAGTTCGATCGACTGAAGCCCGTGTTCTTTGGAAGTGGCATTAATTGTGGATAAGCAATAGCGACGGACATCAGGATCGCTCAATAATTCATCATCAGATAGATCCACTTTGGTATAAAGCTAAAAATATCATAACAATTGACTGTCATCACACCTCGTTATTTTTCTCCAACGAAGACCGCAGGTTTGGTAGATGTGGCGACACAATCCCTACCAAAAAAGATCTGGTCGTTGTACCTGTTACAAAAATTTGTGTAACAAGTGGACTGTTCATGTAGACCGCTTCTATCTGTTCCGGTGAAACATAGTCCCCCTGTGCCAGTTTAAATATAGCGTTCTTTCTATCAATGACTTCCAGTCCACCATCTTCTCTCCATTTTCCTATGTCTCCTGTATGTAACCAGCCCTAAATACAATTCTTTTTTTTACTGTAAGGTTTTCCGCAAACCTCACTATCAATAGTTTTTTCTGTCAGTTCCGGATCGTTGAAATATCCCTTCATTACTGCTGCTCCTCTGAAGCAAATCTCTCCTTTGTCTTCCTTTGCGAAGTAGTTCATTTCCGGGACATCAACTAATTTAATCTAAATTCTTTGGATAAATTATAGTAGAAAGCTGTACCTGTGCCCAGGGAGCTGGTCCTCCTACAGGGGCAGAAATATATTCGAAACAAAGATTCAGTGTGCCAGCAGCTGCGCATTCCGTCTGCCCATAACCTTCCATCAACGGGCAGCCATAGGCAACCCTGGTGAATTCTTTAACCGCGGGAGTTACGGGTGCTCCTCCAGTGGTAATCATCCGCAGCCTTCCACCGAATAGGGGTCTCAACTGGAATATATTTTGATTTATTGAAAAGGAGAGGCTACCTTGTCGAATACCAGCTTGTCCCAAATGGTATCATATCGCTGTTCTCCCTCGCGTAGAAGTTTCAATTTACTCTACATTTTCCTATTACGTAAGGGTGAGTTACCCACCTGTTTAGCAAAATTGAACAAATTTTTGGCCAGGAAAGATTTCTTCGAAACTTCGGTATGAATGTGGTCATAGAATTTGTTTAAAAGACGTGGAACCAAGCTCAAGATAGTCGGTTGCAATGTTTGAATATTACTGACAAGCTTGTTCACATCTCCTCCATATACTCCAACACTTCCGCCGATGTAGATCACAAAAGCCTAAGAATAGCAAAATTCATCGGTAGAATTACCTGCATTAGATGCTCATAAACATGAGCCAACGATAGAAATGAGAAGTAGACATCATTACTGTCGAAGAAAAAGCGATTGGGTGGAAGAATCCATTGAGTATAAAGACCTGCCATCCCTGCCAGAAGATTTTTGTGGGTCATCATTACTCCTTTTGGTTTTCCTTAAAATTCTGAACATTACCTCCAATAGTGAATTTACCTGTAGTTCCACTTGTATGACAAATTAGATAGACGTCATCTGCTTTAGGCGGAGTCGGCTCATGGGAATTTTCTTTCCCCAAATTGAAAAAGTTGTCAAATGTATAGAACTAAAAATATAGAGAATATGGCCACAGCTAGTTACCGTAATATTTCCAATATTTTGCGGCGCTTCTTCTCTTGATAAAAATATCAAATTCTTTAAATCAGGAAGTTTTCCTTCTTTATAAGCTGCAGCTAGGAGTAAAGCTCTTGCTTGGGTATCACAGAAAATAGTTGATAATTTGCAGTTTCTAGCAATTTCACTGAAAGGCAATCTTGTTATGTTGAAATCATCTTACCATAACGTTTCCAATTTAGAATTATGGTATAATGGGACAATAGTCAAATTGTAGGCGACCATGGCATGCATGGCGGAAACATAGCGTACGGAATGAATACCAGCAAGACCACACATTCCTCCAGCTCGTTCGCCCAGATGGCGAAGGGCTGATCCTATTATCTTTGTATTTTTGATGACCTAAAATGGTTCGAGACGCCGAGAAAACGAATTTACCTCGCTATACCGTTGCCATTTATAGCCGTCGGTGGTGAGCTCACCCAAGAAATTGCCATCGTTGCTGACACTTTCTGCTCTTTGAAGGGCTTCATACATTGTATGTACAGTACCACATGGTGGGCCTTCTATCGGAGCTGAAAATTTATATTACAAGAAGAAGTGGAGAACTCACATTTGACTAAAACATTTTGATGTATCCTCTCATCTCCAGGAATAACTCTTGACAGCTTTTCAAATACAGGAAACTCGTGGTTGAGATCAGATCGATTTCTACCCATCTGCCTGAAATCGGTGATATAATTTGGGAATTGAAAAGAAGAAATTAGTGAAAGGAAAGAACGGGTTCGAGAGAAATAAAACGCGAGAAATGGTCTCGGATGTCCATGGATGTACAAGTGTTCCGAAGCGTCGCAAATAAACATGAAGTGCTGACCCAGTTATGGTATAATTACATACCATAAAAAGAGACGCATTTTCAACACGAAAGGATGGAGTAGAGAATTGTCCGCCATTCGGTGGTTTTGTAGAAAGCGCAGCCGTTTTTGTACGCTTTCCCCCTAATAGCCAATGTTCCGCTTTAGAAGAATTAATGTTTACTCATAAACCACATAAAACGGGCAGTTAATTAGCTATAATCGAAATCTTGATGATCCTTGAACGGGCACTATGTAACCAGGTGTGAAACAAGCCGTGAAAACAGAAAGTAGAAGCCCGATTGATGTCCGGGATTGTTGCGCGGACAAAGGGTGGATCTTGACCTCAAAACCACAATCAGGTCGCGCCGTGTGAGAGTCAACAATCCTATAAAAATATATTTAATCCAGTCATTTTTTTCATGTTTCAAAGATGTTAACAGCATGAAGTTCATTTGAATAGTAGCCACCAGGGTCGACCAGTTTCTTGACTGTATCTCATCAATCTTCGCCATTTTTTTGGCGACACCTACGAAGGTCAGTGCAGGAGAAAGCAATCGTTAATTGGAACCTTGAAAGAAACACCGTAAAATGGACACCAGCTATCCATAGCTCGACTACTGTAGCCTTCGACTAGCTGTTTCCTCTTGAAAATGAAGCTGATTTGTCAATGTCACCAAGCCAGTCCCTTCGTCTCGTTTTAATTTGATTGCTAAAGTTGAGTCGGATATGAGCCAGAGGAACAATCAAAATTTGCTCTAGGAAATGGCCTATTTCAATAGTGATGTATCCCTTTCCCCCTTTCTCTCAAATTATCCGCCAGGCGTAATGGTAAAAGGATTCTTCTTTGGGGCGGCAGGTGTGAGAAGAGGTCTTTTTGTCAAACTCATAAGATTACGCGAAGTGATAAAATTTGTCCTTTTTGTCTGTTTGTGAACCGAGAGAGGATAAAGGACAGACACCTCTGAACCTTCGCTCTCTTTCGCGGTCAAAGCTACGACTTTTCTTAATTATAATTCGAAGCATAACAACTTTTTCCTGAATCCACGTAAGGCTATGGGTTTTATACTCTGAAAAGATGTCATTCATTAGTGGATGTGATATCATCTCAAACAACTTCCCGCTGCTTTGTTGGTTACATTGGCTTTTGGAGCGCAATTGAGAGAAACAGTTACCAGTTTTTTTCACGTAGTTTTCACGCTGCTAATTCGACTTTTGCTACTTCGCAACTTCCTCTTTAAACAAAGATTGATCTGTTATTCAATTTATTGCTAAAAATCAGAAATTGCGCATTTTCTTAAAATTATAGCCCCGTTTCTGTACGCAAGGAATTGGGCGGTCCCCTAGGTTTACTGGTACTCCACCCAACTTCCGTCTAACCAGTGTAATAGTTATTTGGTTATGTTCCGGGCTGATAGACGGAAATGCAGAAACTTTATAATACAAGATTAGATGATAACACCACCGGCAAAGCAATGTTTTGCTTCCATTCATTGTACAGGATTTTGCGTGTACTGAAACAATTAAAGAACAAAAGTACATGTTGTCGTAGATAATTCCAGCAATAACCGACATCATTTTATTCGAACATTTCTCTGTCTGTTTGCCGTTCAACTCTCTGAAAGCGTTTGGCTTTTTTATTCGCAGTAAATCGGCGATCCCTGCTCCCACAATATAATAGTCGGCCCATGTGATTGATCCGACATTTTCAACCATTGTGTCGTACTGGTTATCCGTCTTTATATCCTTATGCTCATTTGTGTTTTGTTGTTTGCTGCTCTCTTGACCGTAGACCACAAAGTTGTAGCATTTTGTACAGCTCGGCGTACAAGCAACTATTGTTCCTCCGTTTGTGCGGACTCTTTGACCCATACGGAACCTTATAAAAACTGGTGTTTCTCGTTTACTTTTGATTATTGATCACAGCCAGCTGAATGTGAAACACTTTTCGCCGTTCTTCATAGTAACCAACAGTGGAAGGTTTTTATGTTGACGAAAGCAAATACAACAAAAAGGCAACAAATAGAGGAAAGGAAACATCAGTGACCGTCTGGTCGGGCCTAGTTGGATAGCAGAAGAACTAGCCTCTCCTCTAGCAGTTTCCTTTTCTAGATTGATATACGGCTTTTGAGAGAACGGCTTCGTTTCTTTGTCCTAGTGTCCAATCGCGCAAATGAATGCAGATTTACCCTCTCTCAGCCCCAAAGCGTCTGGGGGGTCCTGGCCAGGGCTTTTTTGCCTCTCCGATTTATTTATTGCGCGTTGCACAGGCGTTCGAAGACACTGAACAGCCACCAGCGCTGCCAAGGTCAGCTTTCAACATGGTGGTCTCTTTTCTGGCAGTTCTTTTTTGCAGTCCATGCCCTCCCCAATAACTGGATATCGCCTTCTGTGCAGGAATTCTCAACGCTTCCGATTTTTTCGGGGGTGTGCCAGTGGTCTGACCATGATATCTGCGACGAAAAATCTAACCCTATCGCAACATTGCAAACTGATGCTGTCAAATTTGATGAAAAAGGGCAACACCGCACATTGCACTTTACCTGACCTAGCACGTCTCTCTGTGGCTATTTTTTTGCGAAGTACAGTAGTCCTTTTGGTTTCCTAACTTGCGTCCTTTGCGTCAAGATTCGTGACGTATCTTTCGAGATCTAGGAGTTCACACTTCTTCGTTGGAAATACTTCTCAGCTCTTCACTTTTTTTGAGTTCAACCAGTCCAAATTATTCTACTGTCCAGTATCTATCTCGCCGTTCAAGGCCTCTCCTCTTTGGCAGTTATTAATGAGAATATTAGTACGGTAATGGAGAGATTTCCGTTTCAGCAATTTACCATGCGTGTTTTTCGGTTTCACTTGTCCGTTTCATTAAGAACAATAAATTGCCGTATCTGGTCCCGCATCTTTCTTGATAATCATCTTTCGTTGGCAACCGAGATGAATCCAAAAACGCCTTACCGAGCCCTTCCACGCCCTATCGTTTGTTTTTCGTCTCGATCGCTCCTATTCCAGCTGTGCAGAACAGCTTCATCTAATCCTCACCCGTTCGGGTTTTCTTTTCACAAATTTTGGTCATTAATTATAGGTCATTAAATGATTCAAAATAATCCGTTATTGTCTTTTTGGTAACCAATAACATAAGGGGCGGAGCCACCGTATATAGGCCGCTGCTCACAGCTGTGCTCCTCAGACATTTGGGTCATTTCAGTCGGATAACTTATAGCTTGAAGCTGGTCTCTATTTTATCTTCTTGTCCTTATTCTCCTTTGACCGTCCACTTACAGGGTATGAACATAGAAGACATGGTACCAGAGCTCTTTGAAGAGAAGAAAGCCTACTACTGCCAGCGATGTTTAAATCACAATGTCTATGCTCTTCGTAAAGGACACAAAAATAACTGCAATTATCGAGAGTGTCAATGTTCGGCCTGTATTGTGAGTTTCTCAACTTGACAGCAGGAAGGAAGTTGCAGATGGTGGAGCGACGTCGCCAACTGAGCAATCGCCTGATTTCAATGGAAGCCAGTTCAGCCTCTTTGAGTTCTGTTCATTCTTCCTCTTCTGGAGATGATACTTCTAAAGTTAAAGGTGAGTATTAGCTATCCCCATCGAATGCCATAACAACCTCTTTGCACAAAATTTATCTACGAAAGTGCAACATTGCCTGTCACGAGAAGATGTCACACGGAAAGTATTTCTGCTTGTTAGCTGGAGTTTGACAGTTGTGAGCTTCAAAAACTAAAAATGAATTGGCGACAGCCGTGCCTATCTGAGTTTCTTCTCTTACTCATAACCGCCACTTGTCGTCGTGAAAATGACTATTTTGAAGGCATTTCACCGCTCTCTGACAAGTGTGGTTATTCAACTACGAGTGGCAAGGGGGTGGATCATTTCACAATATCGTCACTTTCCAATTGTAGAACTCTTGGAACTGGACGAATTGAAGGTGTCCTTAAAATGATCAGGGATTGAAACACATAATGTCACATTATACGAAAACCTGCCAATTTTAATAATTATAGAGCGACGTCCAAACTGTCAGAGATGTGCTCAACATGGTGTTGTCAATCGGCTGAAGGGACATAAGAGGGCCTGTGCTTTTAAAGAATGTTGTTGTGCAAAATGCCTGGTAAGATACATACACGACATAAGGAAAAATAAATGTTTTAGGTTGTGGTAGAGCGACAAAAATTGATGGCGGATCAGATAAAACTTCGTCGCCGACAGAAGAGGGAAAAGAGCGCCCTGGCTGAAAAAATGAGAGAAGAAACCCAATCACCTCCGGATTCGAGTAGGTCGAATTGTTATCGCATGGCGTGTAGAATTGTACCAATGGGAGAGACGCGCCTAAAAACAATGATTATTTTATAGAAGATGAAATATTTCCACTATCCGCATTAATTTTACATTTTATCAGACAGGAACAAAGCGGAAATATTTGGTAGGTATGCACCCGCTTCTCTAACTCGCTAACTCAAAGGGGACCCGGAGAGCAATGAGCTACTATCAAAATAGCATCTAAGAGCGTCGTCAAATTTCATAGACTTGCTCCCAGTCATAAATCCGGAATTCAATCGCATTTGTCCGACAGGCATTTTCTCAAAAAGACCAATTGAGATTATACGTACGAGTCGGAGCAATCTGGCCCTCCCCATGTGCGGATTAACAACCTAGGCTTTGACGCCCTTTAAAAAAGGTTATTGTTTCAGCGGAGAATGGGCCAACAATTTGCGAAACATGCACTCAACAGGTATTCAGTTACCAGCAGCTGATGTCTTACCTGGATCCAACTGCAGCAGCAGAGCCGATATTCAATCTGGCGGCAGTCCTTCAAGCTTGTCCCCATCGGAAACAGGAGGATTAGAGGAGAAAATCCATTGTCCTATTCCCATACGTATTAATCCGTTGTTACTCTCTTTGCAGTCGAACTGTACTAATAATCAAAAGTCACCCTCAATATTTATTCCAATAGGATCCCCGCCAATGTTTTGCCAATCTCCCATGTGTATATCATCCCCATCCTGTTCTGGTCCATTTGTTTTCGTGTCCTCACCACCTGGTGTCTAAAATTTCCATAGTATCGTTTTTTTGTTGCTTGGATCTCTTGCTTCCGTTCGTCTTTAAGACTTAAACTAATAAATTTCAAAGTCTTCCAGATCCAAAAAAGCAAACAAAGGATAGTTAGCATAATATTGCGATCTTGTTTAGTAGTGGAGATGCGAACAGAGAGACAAAAAAAGAGGACCATATTTCAATGTGAGGCAGTATAGCGTAATGAGAGGCGCAGAATTGACAAAAACCGCTTGAATTGCCGATGAAATCAACATTGCGTTCAGCTTAATGGGTGGTCAGACGTCCTGCAACGTACGCATAAACACACAGAGAGGGGAGAGCTGGGGGAGTCCGGAAGGACCAAAACAAACACTTCGGAGGGGACGCGGAGTTCCTGGATTCTGTCGTAGCAGGACATTCCTTTACGAAATGTAGCTGCCCCTCATCACGTGCATACAGTGAAAAAAATGACATTGTGAGCTGGATCTTGTTTTGATTTCGAAGATTTCTAGTTGGTTCTGTGCTTGACATATCGAGGTTTCTTGTTTTCACAACCTTTCCATTTTTCTTCCATAAAATATTAAACAGGAAGGTCCATAAAACTTTTCCGTGAAAGTTTTCAAGTAGCACCCGACATCCTTGATTAAAATATCTTGTTTATTTGCCAGCAGTGTGTCATACGGACTCGAGTTAGAAACATGTGTACTGTA
This sequence comes from Oscheius sp. DF5033, assembly GCA_964036215.1. NCBI lineage: Eukaryota > Metazoa > Nematoda > Chromadorea > Rhabditida > Rhabditidae > Oscheius > Oscheius sp. DF5033. Next base: position 7,820,481 of record OZ038413.1, read on the forward strand.
CAGCTCATCCTCTCGACACCGTCTGCCCCTGCCGTCATTTAGTCAATCTTCGTGTTTTTAAAATTGGTCCCGAAGCGAAAGTTGATTGTACATTATGACTGTTGACATGTTTTTTTGGTCAGACGCGTTTATCCCCTAAATAACAGTATCACCTGATATCACGCTACAGAGACAACAGTAAAAGCCCCGCTATTTCTCATTATTTGACTAGCTTTATAATGAAAATAGCTCATTTCTCACCAACTCTTATTGACATCCAACTAACAGATCATATTTTCGGGTTAATCCGCCGGATTTGATCAGTCCTGTTCGTAATCCCTACTCCATTTCAACTGTTCCCTGCTGTAAAAAGTTTAGTCATCGGATATCCATGAGGCACATGATCCCTGCTCTTCCCTCAACGGAAAAACTACTCCTGCCATAGGCAATATTCTTCTCGTTCTAATTTTATTAAACGTTTGTTTATGGCAGACCCTTTTGCGGGGAAAAATTCTGGGGAATCAGGCGCGTTATCTTTAGATTTGCATAATCTTTCGCATGTTAGTCGGCACATCCGCCATAAAAAAGGTGATGTTCTAACGGCCAAGAATCAAATCATTGCTGTAAAAGCATCTAAAGCCCACGCAGGATTATGTTCCTTTTTGGTTAAATGAACTTCCTCACATGTATACAGTAGACATTCAAAAGGAGTGACGTCCGCATAGGGCATCCAGCAGGCTCTCAAGCTTGTCGTAATGAATGTCCTCCCTTTTTTAACTCGGCATATCCATCACTGGGCACTCCTGTTTCCAGAAGAGAGTTCAGTGGAGTGGATCTCTCTCTTCCGTCAGGCAATTATCCCCCCCTTTTTCGAAGTTTTAATAGGAACTGGCTCTAGATTTCTCCCTAAAAGATAAACGTCACTGCAACTTTTCCCAACATTTGTCTCTTTATCCGCCATAAATTGGTCTCCTTTGTGCATCGGAGGTAGGCGGGATAAAATTGTATTATCTCGCTGAGAATGCGACCCTTGCACATCTGCCGATGAATTGATTCTCGGTCCTCTTGAAAATCTTGTCAGATGGCCCTACTGAACGCTTTTATGAGTGTCACGGTTTACAGCGATGTCTTATGTAAACAGTGCCCTCCCAGTGGAATGATACGACGTCTGACCAGTGTTTGGGTGAATCACGCAAGACTACTCACTCCGCTATTTCCTAAGCCTTTGATTCACTGGCGCAGTCTTCTTCTAGGAACTCTTGTCATACTTCTAATTTGTGCTGCTTTTAAAGAAGATTAATAATAAGTTGTGTCTTCACATTTTTTCCATCCCGCCATCTATCATTCTGTCCAAAATTTTAAAAACGATCTATGGAATTCGGCATGGCAGTGTCCGGACCGGACTGAGGGGGTGCGTAGTATGTACAGACGTCAACTGGCAAACGTGGTTTAGCGGCCTGGCAAAAGAACAGCTCGTCATTTCACTCTCTCGCTATTTATTTTTCTCTAGATTTGTTTCGCCCAGCCTGAACCCATTTCTCTTCCTTTCCTCTCTATACAACGAGTGCACTGGTGGCGGGTGGCGCCCGGCTGGAACACTCTCCACTTTGCCGTACGCATTATTCCACTTTCAATAGGGGGTTCATAGTCGTTTTTGTACACTGCTTGTACAGCTATCGTATCGTCAATCGCGATCTCGCTCAATGTAAGGTGAGTGTGTAGTGAAAGCAGAGACCCAGCTTGGCAGTTTTCCAGCCAGCGTTAGTATTACGGCTGCCACCCCTCGTCTCCTATGTCTTTTCAACCTCAAGACCAATGTCTGCTCCCAGTGGACAACACAGAACCCAAAGATCTTAGCGAGCCCGTCCCGGTTTTCACGGGACACGCAACTTTTTCTCCCTCTTCCGGTCGGAAAGACCGGTCTCGTCCGGTCGACGGCTGATCCTCTGCTTGCAGCATGCACTTCATAATGTGACCCTCTGCCGGACTCTTTTTCTTCCTCTCCAAACGCTTTCATTTCCTTTAAAGAATCAAAAAGATTTTAATTTTCTTTAACATATATCAATTAAAATAGAGAAGGGTGGGCGAGAAAGAGAGAGAGAAGTGCGGCGCATTTATATTGCCGTCCAAAAATTTTTGGCAGGAACACTTCACACACACATAGACGGCTGCTCGTAATGTACGCCTCTCCCTTATTGATTTTTTCATCAAGTCCTTAGAGGCGTTATTTCAACACACAGGTTTATAGTTTGATAATTGCTTGACGTCATCTCTTCCATTTTCGTCTCAATTCAAAATAGGAACACTTTTTTTGGTGGATATTTTGCGAGGAACCCAATTTTAAACGAAAACATCTCCAACTCATTTATTTAATCTTATTTGGTATCGCGAAATCTGTCTGGGGGTCTCACGGTAATTTACGTACTGCCTTCGGATTATGGCGTCGATTCGGTGACGCTTCGCTTTGGTTGGCTTCTTGCTGTCCAAAAACATTTCGTTTTCTTTTTTAGCATGTTTTAAGAATTTGTATAAATTGTTACCCTGCTATTTTCTTTTCTTTTAAATAAGCGCGACGCTTCCATGCTTCGCTAATCCTATTATTTAAAGAATTGGATTATTCTGAATTGATTTTTTCCAATGTCTTTTCTGGCGTTTTTCTTAACGGAGAGCGTTTTGATTCCTGTTTTTGTTATTGCTGCAGTCAAAGAAAAAAAAAAGAATAATGGTGCTACTCCTAAATTCTTCGGGTCCCGTTCTCCCTAATAACCAAGTTTCTCTACCCTGGTTCCATTCATTTCTTCCCCAGTTCGTCTCACCTTTATGCACTCTCTGCGTCTGCCAACCAGTTGAGCACCCCCTGAGCCGTTCTCAATCGATCGATCGCATTCGTCGCGTCTTTGTCATTGCTTTCGCCCCCAAACGCAGTATTCTCTTTCAATTGCGTAAAACTTTAATAAACTTCGTCTTCTTCCTTCGCCCTTTTCTCATCTTAGTAATTGTCAAGATGACGGATTTAGTTCCCAAGATCTAGGAGATTTGCGCCAGTCTTTTCTCTTTTTATCCCCTGTCAAATGATATTCATAATTTTATAAAGTAGTCGTATCACACAATTTCTATTTGCTCTTCATGCGTCCTAGTGTCATCACTTTTCACATTCTCTTCAACGGTTTGGTTTACTTTTCATTGGATTCAATGAACAGAAATATTTGCCAGCTAGTATTTATGACCACAAGCTTTTTCTCCTCCTCATATCTGCATCCGTAATGATCATTAACGTCACTTTTATAATACTTTCTCTCTTTCGTTCCGGTTGACATTAGCGAATATTAAAAGTCGTATGTTTCAGATAGGCAGTTAAGCCAACGCGCAGCAGAAAATGGCTCGTGCTACTGTTAGGCTCAACGTCTACGATATGGTAAGGTTTTTTTTAATTTTTAAATATTTCCCATTTTTTCTAGGCGGGTTACTGCAAAAGGCCCTAAAGTTCCCAGTTTACCCTTATTTTTTAAACTTGAAAAAACTTTACACGATGCAGAATGTCCAAATTGCAAAGATCAGTTTAAAATGTAAATTTATCAGCCCGAAAACTGGTTTAATCCGTCGGCATTCCATCGGCCGTTCCAGTGGATTTTTTTTTTCGGAATCCTCTCTGCTCTCCGTTCAAAACTATCGAAATTTCTATCGGGATGGGGCTTCCTTCCGCTTCCTGCGCCGCAAGGATAGTGTTTGCTTTTGCACACAAAAGCTTGTCTATGCTTGTCCATGTGGTCAGCACACCGGTTTTGAGTTAGTTGACGGTCAGCCCGTGTGTTCCAAGTAGTTATTGTGACCAATGGACAAAGAGAAACTAGTTCAAATGACTCATCGTGGTAATTTTCAGTATTGGCTCAATGATTACGCCAGCAATATCGGTGTTGGAATTTTCCACTCAGGAGTTGAAGTCCATGGAGTTGGTTTGTTTATTTACTTGGTTCTTTGCTGATTTGGCTAATTTAGAGTATGCTTATGGTGGACATCCTTATGCATTCTCTGGTGTTTTCGAGAATAGTCCACAAGATGCTGACGAATTAGGAGATAATTTCAAGTTCCGGTAAATATTATATTGTATGGAGATTTATCATGATCATCTTTAGGGAGTCGATTATCCTTGGCGAGACGGATTTCACGTCTGGTGACGTTCGAGATTTAATGAAATCGCTGGCTCATGACTTCCGTGGAGACAAATATCATCTGATCAACAGGAATTGTAATCACTTCAGTGCTATCATTGCCAAGGTACTCAGCCCTTTTATCTTTTTTTAAAACGAGGGTTTAGACTCTGACCGGAAAAGATATCCCCGGATGGGTGAATCGTTTAGCAAACATTAGCGGATCGATTCCCTTCTTGGAGAAAGTTCTGCCACAAGAATGGCTGACTCCTGTGGCTTTGCAACAATCGATGAATCATCCTACACCTTCGACATCGGCTAGAGCTGCAGCCGTACCTCGAAGACAATCCGTTGAGACGGCTGAAGAAATAACAGAAAACTACGGAAGAATGAATGGTAGGCAAGGTGGGGTAGCTGGTCCGCTTACTAACATCCGGTCTGCCTTGAGTAGAGCTTTTTCTAACAATTCCGGTTAGTGCTTTGCATGGTTTAGTTCTTCTCTCTCGTTTTCTGTATCTATGTTTTGTTATTTAGATTCTCGTACTACCGTGATTGCCGGTGTTCCTGGTGACTTATCCAGTTCTTCATCCTCCAGTAATTCTTCCGACGAAGGTCGTGGATCTCCTAATGCCTATCTCCGATTCTGGAATCAAATTAAGAGCACTGTATCGGGAGAAGTCCGCCCATAAAAATTAATTACTGGTAGGAATTGAATATCTGTAAATTCCAATTTAAATTTCCAGGTATTTACTTCAAACTGGTTAAAATTCCTTATGTTCAGTTGTCTGTCCTCTTTCGTGCCACTTCAACCTCCCGCCGTTGAAAACTATTAAAATGTACTATTGTCAAACCCCCTATTTCTGTATATAGTGCGTTCTAGTATCCCCCCTGAGCATTTCTCTGCCTTCTCCCACCGTCAACAAGAATACATGGTTCTCTATTCAGGCTTCTGCTACATTTCTTGCCTCTACTTAAACACGATGTAGTCCCTTCCCCCAGTAATTGATGACTAGACATTTCTTTAACTTTCACTTACCGAAGATGCCTTATGAGACGAATAAATGTCATTGAGCCTTTTTTGCTTTCTTTATTTCAAAGGATTTTTTAATGTTAACAAACACTTGGGGTTTGTTTGATTTCACGCAGATGGTGCACTGGAAGAAGGATGGCAATCGCTTGGTTGGTGAAACACAAAGTGGATCAGTCTATGCCCCAGTAAAGGATAACAGAATGCGCATCTCCCTAAAATAGTATCCATGTACTGCCATATGAAACCTGGTTTTCCCTGACGAAAACAACTTTTTCCCAATGAATTGCTTGCTGCTTCGAGTAAATTATTTATTTTAAACTCTCCTCGAAGGCTGTCCGGGTACGGATGTTCAAATCGCTTTGCCTATTCCCCCCTTAGCTAACTTTTACCCAAGGAATCTCCAAGTTTTTTCTATTGTCATAGGAAATGCTTTCTGATCCAGCATGCACCATTCTGAGAATATCCGTCACTTGGTAATAAAAACAAAGTTCGCCGTGTGGCAGAATTACAAAGTTCAAAATTGTGAGAACATCAGCCGAGGGTAAATTATTCTTTTCCGCAGGTTGTTTTCACACTTCCTCAATTCATCTGAGCACAGCAATTTTTAACAACGTGATATAAGATTCAGAGGAAAGGGGAGAAAACATCCGCCTCTAAAATTATTGCCTTCTGGTTTTGACATTTATTGTGTCGTATGGGCTAATAATTTCCCAGCTGATAAGGGGATGTCTCCAGTTTTTTGGCCAAAAAGACACAGTCCAGCAGCATATGCCGATGGCCGTCAAGTGCTCTCACTGCCACATATCATCAACCCCTGCGGCGACCTCTCCAATCAGATTCACACAAGCTCTTCTCTCATTTTCCATCTCTATATTGACATCTGGGCTCAATTCGTCAAAATAGCAATTGTTCCCTTATTTAAAGATATTTTTCCGTCCACTTCCTTCTTGGTGGGAACATACTTTTGATCTCATATTTGGATATCATTGTGTGTCTAGACGTAACAAATGTTTAGTAAGAGAATATAGGGAACTTAAGAATTAATGGAGAGATTGGTTTCCTGGTAAAATATTCACCCACACGTCTCTCGTTTTCGTTTGAAGAACCCATCCTCGAAGCATTACTTACGGACGTCAGAAGGGAAAATTGTAGCAACAAACAGCATATCCGAGTAACGGATTAGTCGGAAGCACTACTCCGTTTACCTTTGCCCCTGGCATTACCTACCATTAAATTTCGCAACCACTTTTTGGACAACTATTTCTTTAAAGAAAATTAGAGATTTTTGTCTTTTCTTCAAAGCCCCGACGGCTATAAATCGCCAGTTATTAAAGGAGGCAATTTTTCGGGTATTCCCCCGAAATCATCCCACGTATGACGTTAAAAACCTAGCGCATAAACACTTAGTCCGCATATTCTTTAAATGGAGAAAAAAAAGTCTCCTGTTGCGCCCTTTGTTAAAACAAGAGGAGCGGTGTCAAAATGCAAAAAGCCCGTGTCCATAAGGGATCCACCCACGGGCACGGATATCTTGTCCATTTTTGGACTCCATTTTCTTGGTTTTACACTCATTTGGTCTCGAAATGACTGGCTCCAGCATTTGGACATGGGACTATTCTTAAATTTTTTTTAAGAACGCTTTATGCATGCCTCCAGATGATACACAACTTTGATAATAGAAGTCGAAGGATATTTTCCATAACAACTACATCTAGCCTTCTTTGTCTCACGCTTTTCATTTTCCTACTGGCTAATTTTCGCAGCTTTCGACTTCTTCTAATCTTTGACATTTTTTAATACAAATGTGTTACCACCTTACGTAGATGTCTATTACGTTTCCATTACGCGTCTATTTTAGCGCGGCTGATATATATTTCAAATCATATTACCGCGGTTATGTCTGCTCTTGTGAACTTGCCTTTTCAGGTATGACTACCATGGAATTATGAAGGATGGATCTTACGGACATAGCAAATCTTACTCTGATCGAGGTGAGTAAATATCAGTTTTTGCACGAATTGAAGGGTTTATTAATAAAAGTGTAATTACCCTGAGACAATCCCCATTTTAGGCAATCAGTCGCCCCGAGTGGGACACCGTCCTCCGTCTTATAACTCAAGCTCCCAACGACACTAATACAACGTTAGTTTAACCCTGACCTCATCCCCAAAAACCATCCGTCATATGTACATATGTTCCCGGAAAAATCTGACTCGAGAATTAATGTAATCTAGCCCACGTCCCATCATTATTTTAGAGGGTGCCGCCTGCTACCAAGCTTGACGTAATAAACTTTTTTTGTAGTCGTTGTTGTCATCTGCAGATACATCGACGTAGTTTCAAAACACTTAGCTCCTCGGTAAAAAGGAGGCATCCTATTTGGTCACTCCCTCTCTCAAAAGTGGTTATTTGGAAATAGGAAACCCTGGGGTGGGAGTCTCCATTTTACAATTTGCTCTCCGTCGCCTTTTGTTTCTTTAAGCGGGCTTTGCATGGTAATGTGAGCAGATCAGCATCTACGCTATACTAGTATCCTCTTCTAAAATATACTCTACTCCGTAACTTGGCTGTTCTTTGTCTTTTCTCAGAAGTTTTCAAATTTTCCCATTATCTTATTCCCACCGCAACATCTCAAATTTTCTTATTTTTCATGTCCGCATAATAATTTACCGCAAGGAGGATGTCACGTACTCCGTTCATTTCTTTTCCTTTTCCCACGATCTACATACATTTTTTATGAATCTCACCGTAATTCGGATTATGTACTTTTATAGAACGCTTAACAAACACAGGTTTTTTATACAACAGCTGTTGAATTATTAGGGGGAAATATGTAAAAGTTCGACATGTACGTGTTCCGCTCTATTTTTCCTCTATTAATAGTTGGCAAACACTTTTATAAGGTTGTCTTTTAGTCAGCGAACAAATTCAATCTCTCTCAGAGTTACCCAAAATATTGAAAACAATTCTACAAACACAGATTTACAGAGTAGAAGACGAAACGCCTGATAATAATTCAGTGATTTGGTACTTCGCCCATCCAGATTACGAATCATATTCCGTGAGTTTTTTTTTCTCTCAAAAAAAGGATCTCTGCTTGCGGATGTCATGTTTTATTCGGCAAGGTTGGGAGCCACGGGGGCGAATCTCAGATACGGACTCCCCCGAATTGCTGGTCTGTTTTCACTATTCATACGAAATCTACACTCTTGCGTATTTCCGTTTCTTTTAAACTTTGCTAGAATTGCAAAGACAGACCAAATGAATTAAATCAAAGGTTCACAAAAGAAGCGTAAGCCACCACTTTCCTAAAAGAAGATATTGCCCTAATTGGCAAGTCCACCCCCTTATTTTATTCATATAATCTTTGAATTCTAACCAAAGATATTCACAAGAATCCCCACTAGATGCTAGATATTATTTTCAATCGTCGCCTGGTTCGTTTTTTAATCTATATCAATATGTTCCCGTTGTTGTTAACAAAATATAGAATAATTGACATCCTTCCCGAGGAAGCCAAAAGAGTTGCCAATTTCCCTTCTGCCCATACATCAAGGTGGAAATGATGGGCGTATCCCTGACTACACTTTTATGAGAGAGACGCTTCATACGTTCGGCGGTGGAGTGCAATGGTCAGCTTCCAATTTATTTCAGCTATTTTGCAGCGGAGGCGATAGAAATTGTTCGCTAGTTGGTCATCGAACTTGTAGGAAATTCAGTAAATTCCATCGTCGGTAGGAGGGGATCCCTAGGGCAATGGATAACGAAAAATAGAGAGAATTTTCACAGTCTGGCCCACGTTAGCCTTCATTCCCACCTCTGCCTAACCCAAAACTATCCTGTATTGAAAATCTCCACTCTTGCTCGGCAAATTTTCTGAGTAAATTGCGTGTGAATCAGCGTGTGACTCTTTGCTTCCGCCTCCTGTCAGGTGCTTCTACAGGTTCCCCAAGATGAAGGAGGCGTGATTTGATTGCCTAAGGCGATCCACGGCTCTTCTCTCCGGGTAATCCCATCAGAGAAGACGTCGACACCCTGTCAGTCTAAACAACCTTTGTCCTCCTTCTTTCTACTCATTAGACATACCCTAATTAATAAGAAAAAAAGCAATATATCAAAAAAAAATCTTCCTTATTAGAAATATGAAAATATTCCAGATGGCGTCAACTGCTGTGTACATGTGCACCCATCTGGGGATCCTCTCTGTTATATTGAACCTTTTTGTTGTAATCGCTTTAATACGGTAGGTTATTTAAATAATCTGCCATATGCCAATATACAGCAACCATCGGCGGGTTTTACTTAACGTGTTCTATGTCATAGTTCTTCATTGTGCAATCTTAGATGTTGTACGAGGTGCATGTCTCATTATTTATGGCCTGCCCAGTTTGGCTCAAAGTTTATACCGAGCTCTTGGGTTAACATTACGGATCAGTACAAATGTCATGCTGTTTAGGGTAACGACTCTAAAATCAGGGGCACAATCCACTTTTAGGCGTCTTCTTTTGCTCTTGTAATCCTTCGGATATGCAACCTTCTGACCATTTTCAACCTCTTGGTCTTTACTACAAACGAATTCATCGTAATTCGATATCCGTTGCATTACCGAAGATACTTTCGAAGGAGAGCTGTTCTCGTCATCCTTGGCTGCTGGTATAAATTTTGCATTTAATGAATAAAAGCCTTTTCAGTTGGATTGTCAGCATAGTCATGGGACTTGGTCTCCTTGTTCCACCATCGCATCACATTCGCAATCTTTCCAATGGTTCGTTACCCAATTAGACTCCTCGGATCCATTTCCTCTTCCGCAATGTTGTTAGCTTTTTCAGGAGAACAACCATGGCACATAGACGTGCAAACACTCAGTATGATCATGATATCAGCTCTTTGTGTCATTGTTTTGGGCATAGTTATGGTAAAGGTCATATAATCTGCTGAAATAGGAAACCATCTAGGTGTGTTATGGCTTCATCCTTCGTACTATACGAAGATTCAAAGAAGAGAGTCTGATGAACACGGAAGATAGCCACAAGCACAATAGGAGCTCTCTCCATAAAAGCAATTCGAACGGTTCATCAGCCACTTCAAAGTTTGTCACGAAAACAATTATCCCCAGACAAAGCAATTCTCAGGACCCGGATCTTTAAGCTCCAAACAGTGCAACGTCACAAATATATTTACGTGATTGGGACTGTCCTCTTAGTGGATCTTCTCTTCCTCTGTCCTTATTCAGGATTACAGGTAATGAGATAATGTTCATAGATGATAGAGCAACATTTTCAGATGGTATCCTTCTTACACATTAACGGATTTTTGCAAATAACTCATAGTAGTACTTTTATTCGCTGGTGGTTACAGGTATGCTAATAATGTTAAGAAGATGGAAAATATTCTAGGTTCTCATCGGTGTTCATTCTGTCTGCCAGCCATTGTGCTATTTCCGTATGAACGAATTCAGAAGACTTGCCTGCTGCGGTGGTAGAGGACCTTGGAATAGGAGTAAAACATTCTCCCAAGTTAATCGAAGTTTTGGAAATACACGATCAGCCAATCGGGAAGATGATGATTTACGTGAGAATGGTATACCAGTTGATGCCCCTCTGCTAGATGCTAATATTTCACATAATTCTGCTTCAGTAAGGATTTTCCTTTAAATAAAACCCAACTTTTTTCAGAGCTTTGAGTCACCTGCTCATCAGTCAAGAGGCGGTTCAGTTAGATTCCGAACATATGGCAATGAATACGCGATGAAAGTGATACCACGACGGGAACAGTCCTCAAATGGATTAGCAGAAGCTGTAGATAAGACGCCTCTACGTACATAATATGTGATCTCACTGTATATTTTCTTTCTGTTTATACTGTATACGTATTTTTCCATGAACATTCCACATTCTCTGTGCCAGGAAATAACAGCTTTCTCTCATTTAATTAATGTCACAGCACAAAACTACTCTTGCGTCTGGAAAATAGAATTAAGCGAGGATTCTCATATGGATAGATGCTTTTTATTAAATGCAAGTATATACAGGTAAATTGCACAGAAGAAGTCAAATAAACTGGTGATTTTACTCGGAATGTCATGACATCAAAGAAGGTTACATAACTATACAGCCGCTTGAATTTGAGGGATCTTTCTCCGTCTCGTAAATTTTTTCCTCTTTCACTGGATCTAATTTTTCTTTGCTGACTTTTATCTTGGAAAAATCGGGCATGTCAGCTTTACTCAGATTAAATGCCGTGTACATTCCAGGGGTCCATACCTAGAATATTAAAATGAATTTCAAAAGTTGAAAATAACTTCCCGGGGAAGGTTTGGGTAAAGTATAAGGCTCTGGCTTAGCTAGTCCATAATTTGCATCTGCGTCCAATAAGGGACACTCATCGGGGACTTTGTGATGGTAGATAAAGCCATTTTCCCTTTCAGCTTTTTCCAAATGACGTTTTAGAAGATGTTCCACGCGTCGGAAGAATAAATGACTTTCTGGCTTTATTCTAGTGCCTAATACGAAAAATTATAGCCGGTAAATGTCCTAACCTGGGCCCGCAGCAGTTGCATACTTTGCAGCAAAATCGCTAGCAATTTTGAACTCGGAGATTCCTTCTCTACACGCCCGGATCCCTTCTCCTCCTTTATCCTGGGCTAGGAAGGATTCTCCCAAGAAGGCGTAAGCATAAGATAAGTAGAGATGGTGCTTCAACTGAAGGTATCTTCGCCAGCGACCGAAGATTTCTTCTTTGAAGGACTGCAAATGCTTGTCTAAACAAAAATAGATGGATTTGGATCATTTTTTACCAGCATTTGCAAAAATGTTAGCGGTATTTGTAGCCAAGGATGAGATTAACACATGGTTATGTTTCATCTCTATTGCTCGAGCTACAATGACCTCTTGGGCTTCGGCAGTTGCCTAGAAACATGGTTGTCCAATAAAAATGAGGAAGTATACTTGTAATTCGTAAGCTTTCATGACATTTGAATCGAAATCCGATCCTTCCAAGTCATTGGCTTTAGATAGTTCACCAGCCCTTTCCGCTACATAAGCAAACATTCCTGCGGCACGACGAAGACAGGTGAGACATTCCTTCGCTTCTGAATCATATACCTAAAGGAAAACATATTCAAAAACGAGCGTGGACAGACCTCATCCTTTGACGCGGCGTATGCAGCATGTTTCATCAACCAGAAACCAAAGTTCTGGATCATATTATAGAGTTCGAAACGGGAATCAGACAATGTCCTACAAAAAAAATCAATAAATAAAAATAAAGATAACATACGTGGCCATTCCAACAAGCATACTATGTCCCCATTTTGTTTTAAGAAGAGGTATTAATTTGCTTTCATCTTTCTTACTGCTACCATCATCAGGCTGCGGGTTTTGTGGTGAGTCATTCAAAAAAGACTGATGAAATCCTAAAACAGCGATCAAGGATCAAAATAACTGGAAGGTGCTTACCGGCAAATAATCCAAGATAGTCATTGAAATCCTTTTCAACATCAGCTAAAGGCAGAGAAGCATTACGAAAGTGTCCTAACAATTGCTCACGTCGTAAGGCAAGCTCTCTAAAAAAGAGTAACTGACTGTACTAATAACAAACAACTCACTTGCATATTTTTGTACAGTTATCAGTTGTGCATACACCCTTGAGGTCAAATTTGACAACTTCCGTCGGTTTTATCGGGTTCCTATGGAACCAATGAGCCATTTGTCAGGCAGAAGAGAAGCGACGGCTGAAAAGATGGATTTAAGCGGTTACAAAGGGGCTGGGGGGAAGTGAAGATATAACAGAACAGGTTCTTACAATGAAAAGTAGGATGACTCGTACCAATAGATAGAAAGAAGTGACGCGATTCTCGTTGAAAACAAGATCGTAGGGAAATTCTCGTCTGCATAAAAATGTGTCCACAGCGCAGAAGAATGTAAACTATCGCTTCGCTTTTATCAGTTACAATTGCTTATTTTGGTTGATTGCTTCTGTCCTTTATCTTTACTTACCAGTTTCTGGTATAAAACTACCCAGGATATTTTCTAGGGTAAGATGTCGTCGCTGCCGCATCCATTGTTCTACTTTTCGGGTGCTTCCAATCCCACAGGCCCAACTGAAAATAGACTACGGTTCCTAGGTAATAAAATTCTGCTTTAAATCATTTTTCTTATCAATTTCTAGATCTTATGGATTTTTTCTTCGTAGCCCACCCTGCTTCAGGAAGGAAAGAAGGCTATGAACATAAGAGAAATATGTTTTATTCACCGAAACATGAAACAGTCGATCGACAGGTATTTTCCTCAATATTGTCTTGAACACTTTGTATTACAGACAGATGTTACGGGATTTGCAGAAGCAATAGTAAATTTTACGGATAATTTTGTTGATGTCAGGGAAGATAGAGGAGAATATCCTTACAGAACCGTTACAACAAAGAAATCCGAGCAGATTTACATTCTCGTTGAAAATGGCGAGTATATCATTGGAACATCTTTATTAAAGTAAGAGTATTTTATGTTTTTATGATGTTTCGTTCCAGGCAACAATGCTCTGCATCAGATTATGCAATAGTTTCCGATGCAATTCGAACAATTGTCCGGGATGCGTATAAAATGTTCCGCTTATTTTTCGGGACATTTACAGAGATGCAAAGAAGAAGTGACGAAGAATTCAGAGAAAGACTAAGCTATTTCTTCAGCAGATATTTACATACATTAAAATTACATAAGGTAATTTAACTCACATCTTTTTATTTCAAATTTATAGAATCCCCTGCTTGACTGGCTAGAAGGAGTTATGTTCCTTCCATTAAATAATAAAATCTACTTGCGGGTTGTTACATTGATGGATGAATTAGTAGAAGAATTCCCGCAGATTGAAATAATTCTTGTTCTTTATCAAGTAAGGTGTCATTTCAATCAGAAATTTGCTATTTTTCAGGATAAACTCTTGTATTACACAGTGTCCACAGCTGATCTTCCATCGCTGTTCAGATATCTCACTCAGAACTTACTTCCGAGTTCTATTGAAACAGAATTAGAGCCATCTAGGTAAGAACTTCGCCTTTGTTTCAAGTTTCTTGCAGAAGTGGCCATGGACGATTCCTACGAGGCCCGCAAGATCTTACCATGGACAGACCTCTCATAGGTGAAGACGCCCTACCAACTGTGCATCTACATGTAAAAAATAAAGATGATCATGATCCGGCGCTCACATCATATCAGATGGCAAGTTTTCTGCCATAGTTTTTACCAGAGAAGCTATTCCAGATGGCCTACAGAATACTAAACGCGACTGTCTGTATGTTTGCTAAATCTGAAGTAACCAGCAGGACATTACGGAATATTGATGGATTTCTGGGAACAGATATAAGCAGTATCGCTTCAGAAATCGGCGAATTGTGAGTCTTTGCGTTATTCCGCCTATATTTCTGCAGTTTTAGTGTTGGCAACTACAACAGCGATAATCGGAGTTACATAGATTTCCATTATATTTATTTCAATCCATCTTCCCTCTCTCTAACATCGTCTTTAGATGGTCATTTTGGATCAAGAATAGCATCTCCTCCAGTGGAAGTGAATAGGTAAGGTCTCCTTAGATCTTTGCAACTTCTTGCAGACTATTATGTGAAACTATGAGGACATTCTTCACAGAGAAACAAGAGTTCGGAGAATGTTTTGTAAAATCTGATAATGAATGGTGGATTGTACTAAAGAAAGCAAACAGTCGTTTGTTATGTCTACTCCTACCGCCGTCTAGTAATCAAGCATCACTGGCCGATGTCCAAACCCGATCCACGGGTATTATCAAAACACATTTTGAATCTATTTTCCTTAGTTAATATCTTTTCTTCTACCTCGGGTAGACGGGTTATTATTCTACGCAGTGATAATAGTATAAATAATTATTTATTGATCGTTTACTAGTACATATCCGGACGGTTGTTTACGTATTTTGACAACAAAAAAATCTTGCTCAATTTGGAGACATTTATGACAGCTAAGGGGCTGGCCAGCTTTCATTAGAACGGCTGCACCTGCGGCCATTTCCGGAGCAGGTGGTGCGAGGACCTTTTCGATCAAGGATTCGGGGGTATACTCCGTCCGTTCTCTCTCCGTTTCCCGGGCTACCATGTCAACATCGAGAGGGTGGTAGGGTCCTCCTCTTCTCTTAACGCGATGATCGCCCATTAACTCTTTAGGCTCACTCGAAGACGGAATCACGAATAGAGGCGCACTCTGCGTGGCGATTGCATTACTTGGTGCCCACGGATTGCTCTCGAGTGCTTGAACTTCATCCTTATTTTCTCTTTTAAACTTCTGTTCGCTTGTCTCTGGCCAGTGGCCACACCCTCTGCTTGATCCTTGCTTTAAAACCCGCCAATTATCGTTGAAATGAGTTAACGACCCTATTTTTAAGCACTTTTCCTTGCAAAACTTCCTCACCTGGTACGTTCGAAACCCTTTTCATAAATATATTTATCTTCCTTGCATAAATCCCTTCAACGAGGTTATTTTCTCCACTCCGAAAAGAGTGTCTCTCTCTCTCCGTGTGTGTTCCAAGTTATTTATGGCAGTTCCTCCTTCGGACGGACAGCTTATTTCTAGTCATATTTCTACAGTATTCCTAGATTTATACCTGTCCATTTATGTAGACGAAATTTTATGTTTTGTGTCCTATGTTGACCCTCATCAAGAATCTTAAGCCTTTTTCCTTTGCTATGTTTCAAATATTTTTCAATTCCATCCTGACCCAAACTTGGAAAACAAAGAATTATTCTGCCTCAACACCCATCCATATGATCTAAAATTCTGTATTCGCCGCGAGTTTCTTAACTCTTATAATTTGTCTTTTTCAGCTCTTTTCGTTCTTTGAATCGTTACTTTTGATCAGTATAAGTAATTCATCAGTTTCTATGCTGTATATAGCCTTTCTGTCAGTATTCAATATTCATACGTAATGTTGTGTAATTATGCCAATTGTTGGGACAAACGGGAGCAAGTTGTAGATCATTTAGTTGACCTAACGTTTACGCCATGACTGCCATTGTCAGATCTTCTTTAATTCTTTTAGCCAGAGTCATTCTTCTTATTGTGGAGGAATCCCCATCTCTTATTGCGATCTTAGACCTCATACGATGAGACTCTTACGTGGCTAAAAATATTCCTGAGACTTTTAAATTCTTTAAATGAAAAAAATTCAACAGCAAAGTTGACATGTCTCGTGGAAAAGTCATGATCACCTCGTCACCCAGAAGCAATTTCATCTTATTGCATGTTTTACGAGGCCGTATTGGAGGCGGCTTAGGTTTTATGCACAAAGTACTCATTTGCTTCGCTCACATGCTTCCTCCCAACTTCATCTGGACGTGGTCCCTCCCTCACACCCCTCTATTCCCCGTGACTTTTCCTATTTTTTCATGGGGCTGACTCTAAATTGGCTACTCACTGCCCGCTTTGCTGACTAGCATCAGATTACTTGGCAAACAGCCTTTTCGGAAATCCCATCCTTCTCAATGCTGCTTAACTGCTCACTTGTGGCAACCATTCCCGGAAACTAGTTATCCTTGAGAAGAGTTGCTATTTTTCTGAACTACTACATCCCACCCTCGATGAGTCTCGGTTCTCAAGTATCCTTAAGAAGATGAGCCACGGCATACACAGCGCCTCTCTGACGTCCCCCTCGCGCATTCTGATTCGGTTATGCATATGCCGCCTCTTCTTCCTGCTACTACTCGTACTTGCACAGCTCCTGCAGTGCCTTGCCAGTTTGTCCTCCTCTCTGTCGGTCGCAGCACTTTTCTCAAAAGATTACCTTTAATATTTTATTGTGATTTTGCGGGGGACTTCACTTTGAACCCCAAGAAGCCGACTTACAAGGTTATAAATCGTCAAAGCCCCCGTTGCATAATAAAAAAGGCAGAAGTCAGCAGGAGCTCAGTGACCGGAGCGATCCCTCCGCCCAAATCCTGCTCAATTAGTGAGACTTCTTCATTTTCTATATGCACTTTATTAAAAGGCTTTAGACGCTCACCTCTTCCTGGGACTTTTCGACGTCTTTTGCAAATGGTTGACTGACTTTAACCTTTAGAAATTACCCTTTGTTTTCACTTTGCTACTTTTTTTCACAACTTTAACCCCTCGACTAGAACAATTAATTGTTAGCGCTAGAAGTGTAATTACGGGCATAGTCAATGGGCCTTTAAGTGTGCGCAGCCTAACCCGAACTCCCGGACGCGTTGCGGGGTGTTAAGAACTCACTTTTCCCTCGAGACTTTCATGTGCTATCGCTGATTCATCGCAGCCATTACCCGGGGCTTGTTCGTCGGTCACTTCTCGCATTTCATATATTTCAATACTAAAAAAAGATCTCCCTAGCTTATCGTTTATTCTTTGCGTTTGGGTTATGTTTGTCCGTAATGAGTCTTTTTCGAAGGTCTCAGACAAAATGGCAATCAGACAAGGAAGCGCAAAGGAGGGCTCATCGTCCATTTATGGCAGCTCTTCAACCCTTTTACCCCTCGTCTTTTATATTACCTGCTAATTGTCGCGATTCAGAAAAAAGCGTAGTAGGAACCACAAACACTCCAGAGCTTCTTCTGTCTAATCCCCGACTCCAGCGGGCATTTTCCCACGCCTCCTACACTTCATGAAATGTAAGCAATGACTACCCATCTTTTGCTTCTTCTCTTTATACCAGGTAAGTATACTGTAGCTCCTTAAATGGTATACAATAGTCCTAGAAGCATGGTCATCTGTCCTTCGTGTCGAGACAGGACATCAACCAATCGCCATTGAAGGACGTAAGCTTTGTTTTCTCTCGCCTTTAGTTACTTTTCATGAATGAGTGAACAAGAGCAGGTTCATTTTTGCTCTGCGCAACACGCACCAGAATGCTTAATGAGGCTTCTAATCCGGTAACTGGATTTTGTCAAGGCTACTAGTCTTTGTAAAATTTAACTTTGGTAAGAAAAAGCGGCCACTCTCTAAATACATAACAGCCCCTGGAGGACGCTGTTGATGGCGTTGATTGTTTTGCAAAGGCAAATAGCTTTTCTCAGTAAAATAATCCACTAAAAACCCTCCGAATTTTTCAGGAGACATGTACATGGGCTACTTTACAAAGGTTCTATTTGACTCGCCAACATGTATAGGTGGTTTAATCGTCCATTGTCTTCGACCCCTCACAGGAGCTGAAGAAATGTTGGTTCTCATGGGAAATCTCCCTATCATTGCTCTTTCAGTGATTTATTGTACACAGCATGTCCGAAAGGTCACTGGAAAGTTGCCCACTACATGAACACCAAGGAAGAATTCCACTTGAAAATGGTTAGAATTTATATGCGAACACCATTCATAAAAACAAATATTACCCTGGGGAATATTGCCCTATCACAAAGTTTTGCGAGCCAAAATAATTGGTTATTCTCGAGACACAAACCAGAACTACTAAATAATTTGTAACGCTAGTTTTGAGCTGCGGACAAGTTAACCAAGCGAGTTCAGTTTTTCGGGGCCACGATCTTCTGAACCAGAGATGTTGACGCTTTTCGGGAAAAGACCAATTTTAGGAAGTGACCGCCAAACAACTGTTAATTGCCTCCCGAGAACCGCTGACGATTATAGATGTACAAGTTATATCTTGCACTACCCTCAGGTAAATATATTGAGAGTCTCTCTCTCGAAGAAGATATGAATATTTCAGTAGTGCCAACGTTTCGTGCCATGAAGTCAGAGAACATCCTCATAGACATTCACACTCTCCGGATACATTACGAGCTCATGATATACCACGCATCAGGCGGAAAAGGCAAGTAATATGAAATTAGATCAGAGATTCGAATATCTGATTTGGGATGGATGAATAAGAGGCGGATGACGGAAAAAAGATGGTCTTTGAGTTGTTGGCCTCGATTTATGTGGGGCAAGTGAAAGATAATCAAATTTTAGGGCGGTGACTTCTTCGGCTGGACTGGATTTTGAGCCTGGGAGTCAAGCTGTATTTGAGGAGAATAAGATTGTACCGCGAGGGTCTACCATGACTGTTGAAAGAGGAGTAGTACTCCGCTTTTCTCCTGGAACTTCTTTAATTGTTAATGGTAAAACAATGTTTTGGGCTCAGGAAAAGGGTAATTCAGGCGCTTTGATTGTGAAAGGAACAAAATACGCCCCTGTACGGTTTGAAGCACTTGACAGTACATGGAACGGTATAAATATTGCGTCCGGATCTCCTGCCTCCAGCCTCCGATATTTAAATATAAGCGGTGTGCAAGGAGCCGGTTTAACAATTACCGGAGGAACACCACCAACTCTCGAGAATGTCATAAGTGATTCAAATGGAATTGGTTTCAGGATAGAATCGGTAATTTTTCTGTCAAAATAAATGGAGAAACATGTTCAGAACGCTTCGGAGATACGAGTGGTAAAACTGTTAGCACTAAACAACCGAGGCGCGGGTTTTGTCTTCTCGGGAAAGGTAGAGCCGTGATCTTCTTTTCCCAATTTCCGGGTTATTTCTTCTTATCAGATCTCTCTCGTATATATATTTCGTCTTCGTTGTATTGTCATTGCACTTGTCAGTCAACAGCACAAATAAAATGTTTTTTTTAATTAAATGGGCTGCAATTAGCACGCTTATAAATAAATGCATCACTTGCACTTATAATAAATACAATGTATCAGAATTAATTATAAAAAAAGTCTGGGCGTCTGCTGACAAATTAGCCAAAGCTTTAAAAGGATTATAATTTTGAGGGCAATTCCATCTTCTCGATCATCACTTTTCTAACATCACATATGGTTCGAAATCAGCACTTTGTAATTAGTCTCCTTGGTTTATCACCCTAGTTGTGTTCTGTTTCAGCTGTCTGAAATGTAGCTCATTTCACTCGTTCAGGCTAATTTGGTTCTGGACTCATGCACAGCAGCTGCTAACAGAGGAAATGGTTTCCATATCAGAAGATCAAATAAAGTCAAGATTATACAAGCTAGTTGCTACAGTAACAGTCGCGTGGGAGTATTCACCGAGGATGTGAACAATCTTAAAGCAGAAGATACTGTACTCAGTGGAAACGGAGCAGGCTATCGGTTTACAAAGCAAGTCAAAAGTAAAAGTATCATTACGGTTTGTTATTCAGCTATGACAAGACTTTCTTCTTTCAGTTAGTAAGGCAAAACATCAGCGGTCATCATTATGGTCCGGCGATTCTTTTGGAAGATGACATCGATACGGATTTTATGATTTCCAATTGCTTGGTTTATGACAATTACCAGGGAGGATTCAAATCATCTGGACATTATGAAG
Organism: Oscheius sp. DF5033; assembly: GCA_964036215.1. Classification (NCBI taxonomy): domain Eukaryota; kingdom Metazoa; phylum Nematoda; class Chromadorea; order Rhabditida; family Rhabditidae; genus Oscheius; species Oscheius sp. DF5033. The sequence continues at coordinate 7,840,929 of OZ038413.1, forward strand.
GGACAATGCAAGTAATCCATACCAATTTCACAAGGAACCGTGGCCCAACTTTGACCATAGATACTCTACACAGAGGCAGTGCGCGGATTGAACATTGCGCTTTCAATCAAAATCAGTTAAACGACTATGCATCCTCTGAAGCTGTGCTGCAGATTGTAACGGATAATTTAAACGATCGTGGTAAGATCTGCTCTATGTGATTTATTTTTTCAGAAGCGAATGCCACTGTCTCGGATTGTGAATTTACTAAAAATATTATAAACGACGTGATACTCTTCAAGAAGCAGGCAGGAAATGATCCGAATATTACCTTGGAAAACAATGACATCCGAGGAAATTTGGCTAGAAATGTTGTTTCTTACAATACTCGCGGTGTCCTGGTCAAGCACAATTTTCTTAATAATGCCCAGGTATAAATTTCCTTAAATATAAATGGGTTTCAGTCTTCTTGTGAAATAATGGTTCCTCATCTTTCTTTCTTCAATCCTGGCCTAAATTATTGGAGTTATGCTATTCAAGCAGAAATTAGGGAGAGAATTTGTACTCCAAGTGCGACGGAAGTGGTAACGGCTAGAAATGTGGACGACAGTTATAAAACTAATCCAAATATTATAAACAACCCATTGCCACAGTTTGATTCAACTTACAACCTGGTCAAAGCGCTGCCGACTCCCTACACGTAGGAGTCTTTTTATTAAAGAAGGAGATAATTTTTCAGGATTGATAGCGACGTAGTAGTTTCATCAAACCAGACAATTGTGGTAGAGCCAGGGACACAATTCTTATTTGGACCTAATGTTGGAATAACAGTACAGGAAAGAGGAAAATTAATCTTGAATGGTTCTGAAGGAGCGCCAATTGTAATGTCATCCACTGGTGTAGGAGCTTGGAGAGGAATAACAATAAAACCAGGTATTCCACCCACTAAATCTGTAAGGAATACTCCTAGGTGGAAGTATCATGGCCCACCACGTAACCCTGAACGACCCGTCCATCGGCCTATGGCTAGATTCTGACCGCTTCTCTTTGGAAGGTGTTATTGTGAATAAGCCCAATGTTCATGGAGTTGAAGTGACAACGAACACGGGCCCTTTTGTTGATCTTGGCGGCACCCTCATCCTAGATTCAATTGGGACAGCTCTAGCTGTTGATGAAAGGAACCAAGATATAACACTCAGGGACTTCCAAATAGAGAATGCCAGCATCAGCGGAATTGATTTTGTCTCTCCTTCGGAAAATATTACAATTGAAGATGCTCGGATTATCAACAGCGGGTCACATGGGATCCATATTTCGGAATATTCGCAGTCTCCCCTGAATTCCGTTGCCATTCGAAATGTGACGTTGAAAGATCAACGGACGGGACACGCCGGACTTCTCATAAGTGGCGGGTGGATCAGTGACATAAATCTGGAAAGGATTCATGCAGAAGGGAATGCTGTGCCCTCCATAATGCTTGCGTTAGAATGCAATAACAAACCATCCATGACAACAATATCCGACTCAACATTTATTGACAATCGAGATACTGTAGTGTCTCTACAACTGGGAGAATGTGGCGGATTGCAGCTGAATAGAAACCTCTTCGACAGAAATAATGCAGATGGGCGGGCAGGAGTGGTCAGGGTTGATATTGAACCTAATCCTGGTTTGGACAATTTACCTGTGGAAATAGCTAACAATGATTTTTCTGCAAATGGTGGAGATTTCGTCGTATTTCTTTCTTCTGATGGAGATTTTAAAGTTGATGGGAGCATGAATAGAAACAGATTGAACAGTAAGAATTACTGCTTTAAAATTATTTTATCTTTCAGACAATGCCGTTTCCCAAGCTGCTGTAATTGTAGCTTCTCCCACTTTTACCATTGAAGGAAACCGCTTCGAGAATCCAAAAACCCAGTACCAATTAGAGCCACGTGGAGATGGATCATGGGTATGACATGCTGTTTACCATAAGAATTGTTCAGATTCTAAATGCTACTAGAAATTGGTGGGGGACAGAAGACCTCTCTCAAATAATAAAAACAGTCAAAGCTCCCGAAGGAAGTGTCCGAATTCAGCCGTATCTGATGCCCGGAGAAGCTCTCCAAATAGTTGATCCACCGCCAACAACTTCGATAGTATCACCACCTGCTGGATTTAACCAATGTGCTCATATCAACTATTGCTTCAAAAGAGGACAATGCATAGGCAAGATATTGCAGGTTCCATAATCGACAGCTTACAGGAGGGTTATGCATTTGCCCTGAAGGATATGGTGGAGCAGATTGTTCTGTGTTAATTGGCTGTGCGAATAATTGCTCGCGGAATGGAGAATGTAATGTCTTCAAAGTTTGCCACTGTTTTGAAGTAGGCCGTCATACTGTTCAATTTAACATTTTTCAGGGCTGGACAGGATCGGATTGTTCGACTCCAATGTGTTCTTTCGACTGCGGCGGACACGGAAAATGTGTCAGTAAAGATGAATGCGAATGCGAAGATCTCTGGGCAGGGGAATTTTGCTTGGAACCAGCTTGCACAGAAGGAACTTGTATAAATGGAAAGTGTGAAGATAAGCAATGCCACTGTGAGGGTCCATGGAGAGGGAGAAGATGTGATGTTCCTGTATGCACGGAATGTTCCCTAAACGGCCAGTGCGTAGCTCCAGAAAAATGTGAATGCTTTGCGGATTGGAGTGGAGCTGTAAGCCAAAAATTGTCTTTTCATAATGTTTCAGGATTGTGGAACATGTGTTGGCCCTTCCTGTAATTCATGTGATATGGACTGTGACCATGGAAGTTGCGATGAAGTCACTCGAACTTGTACTTGCGCCAAGGGGTGGAGCGGCGCTGCCTGCGATCTTTGTGAAACCACATGTTCTACAACTGGTAGAATTATAACGATTTTACCCCAAACAGCTGATAAGGAAAATATTAATACAGTAGTTACTGTGTTCGGCAATGATTTACCAAAGTAACGCCTGTTATCTACCAGAAAACCGTTTCAGAACTCCAAATGGACACTATTCCTGCGTATATGGGACATTCACAACTGTTGGAATGAGGCAATCATCGACAATTATCCGCTGTCCCGTACCAGCAAATCTTACAGCAGGACGGTATCTTTTCAGTCTAGCAGCAGGTCCCAATGTTCTAACTAACACCGACGGAAAACCGGTACAGATTACCGTATAATTAACCTTGGTTTAGATACACTTCACTGTATACGATGCTTGTCACCCATCAGTTTGTCAAGGATCATGTGTTGGGCCGCTGTGTGTCTGCTCCAAAGGAAGGACTGGGGTATTCTGCGAAATTATCGAGCCTGTTCCGGAAATTGATAGACATTTCTTGAACAATCAGCAGGTTAATACTGCAGTTGAAGGAACACCCTACGTGGTTTATTTACCGATTATGGTAAATTACTCAGTTGGTTGTGGTAATGAATAATTAGCCAGGAACAGTGCTACGATTGAACTCAACTATTCCTGATCTCCGACTGGATCCCGTCAAAGGCTTGTTGGAATGGTCCGATCCTGTAGGACAGTCTTCACCTCATGAAATTACCGTGGTAGCTGATTCGTTATCCGGTATAGCGTCATTTGGCAAAAAATGTCGTCCTTCAGGTGAAAGCACAATTTCCTGGAATGTATCCGTCCAGCCATCTTATACAGCAACCGTAGACGATGTCTCAACTGAAGGAAACAAATTAATTTTTAAAGGAAGTGCAAACGGACAGCAGGTACTCAAAATCCTCATAGTGTTCTCTATTTTTAGATCAAACATATGCCTATTACAATAAAAGTCAGAAGTTCTGACGGCTCCAGAATGGAAGAACTGACAACAATGACTGATAATGAAGGAAATTTCACCTATGCTTATATTCCCGCTGAATCTGGAGAGTATCTTGTGGTAAACTGACATGTGCGTGGTTTAAAATTTTGTCTAGAGCGCCTCTCATCCTGGAGAAGATAGCGAGAATCAACAGGAGTTCAAAGTAGTATCTCAGCAGCCACCTTCTATTACAGAAGAAAATGATATATTTGTTGTCCATGTACCAGGTAAACCTTTTGTAAATCTGTAGCAAAAATTCCAGGGGAAAAAAATTGCACCGCTTCTTCATTATCAGCTCAAGCAGGAGAAGTATCCTCTGAGTTTGTAGTGAATGAGTTGCAAGTAAAAGTACAGCCTTTGTCCATGGATGAATTTCATGTTTTGATTGATTGTGACATAGGAAAAGAGCTGATACGGTAACAGTTAACATAATAAAGATACGTTGGTTTAGAATCCCACAACGTGGCAGCCATGATGAGTTGACAATGGAAACATATCCTCGGGAACTGCATTTATTCCAAGATCCAGTTGCCAAACTGTCCAATCCTGTAGAAGTAGGCCAGTCCGAGTTTTAAAAACTTCCGTTTTCAAGATCAGAGCCTATCCACGGCAAAAATTAGTCTATCCAATTGAAGTAGTCCATGCCGATCGTCCTGTGAACATTATCAACACGTATCCAAATTCTCAGGACTACGACGCCATAAACAGCCATGGAATCTCAATCGTACTTCAAATGGATGTAACACAACAGGGAAGCGGCAACATTTCGATAGTATCAAATAAAGAGGTAAGTTGATAGTAGCCAGGAGATATAGAAATCTTTAGGAATTGGCAAGAATACCATATTCTATAGCAGCGTCATCACCATTCCTTAACTCCAGATATTTATTATTGTCTGTCTGTATAAGAGACGAATTTTATGGACAAGGGCAGCCGGATAATAAAATAGTGGCTTCTCTCTCTTTTACAAATTTACAACTCAGCGTGGATCAAACGCAAAATAATGTCGTAGTTAACGGTAAGAATAGGGTCACCATTATTCCTGTGGTTTAGGAGAAGCAGCAGTATTTAATTTACACGAAGGATACTACCAGGTTACTGTATCTTCGCCGATTCATAACACATTATCGAAATTTGTCCAGGTAGGATTGACGAACATGCAAAAATGGACGTTTCCTAGGTATCAGAACACAATACATCCTTCTGCCTGTATTTGACATCCTCCCCGCCTATCACCGCATCCCTCAGTGGTAACAACTGGACCCAAACGTTGATAACAAAGCCCAATGGGCGATTACCATATTTACAATTTGATCCACCAGTAATTGTTGAAGGATCTGCTACGGATGTCCTGGTCACAGTGAAAGGCGACGTTCCTGGTGTACTTTCAGTGGAGAACAGCGACTTTTTTGTAATTTGGACGAGAGCATACTGACTGATTTATTACAGCAATCAAAAGTTCAATCTACTCAACTGAACGACTCCTTTTGGGCTACCGTCATGGTGATGCCGAAACAGGATGATAATTCTCACTGTACTGCTCATCTACTTCCAGTAACTGTACGCAAAATCGTCCAAAAATTCGTTTCCAGATTAAATTTGACTTCTTGGCCGATGATACAAATTTTGTTGCAAAATCCGCATCCAGCCTTGTGGTACAAAAGTTAGATGCTGAGCATCAAGTGTTCTGTGATGGTATAAAACCACAGTAAAAAATAGAAAACTTTCAGGAAATGGAAATATTGCCCCAGTTGGAAGTGTTACTAAGATTTTGTGTAATTGTGGGGAAGGAGCAAAAGCTCGATGTAGACAGCAATACACGTCCGCAACAGCTTGTGGCTCCTCCTGGGCAAGGATACCCGACGATACAGTAGGGTTCACCTGAAAAATAACTTAGTTTTAGGTGTCACTCCAAGTCTTGTCAACGTTTCTTCTTCTCATCAGCGATTGTCAAGAGGTTCAACTAAATTTTGACGATCTTGATGAAGTGCTGAACTGTGTATCTTCTTTGGAAAAGGAATGCCCCAATGTGGAGACAAGGAAAAAGAGGCAAAATGAAGTGGATGAGTATCCAACACCGCCGACTTTGGTAGTAGAAGAAGCTATGCAAAATGACGGGCCAGCTTCTATAATCAATAGGGTAAATTAAATTTATGACTATGGCTTATCTCTTTCTAGATATCCTCCCTGCAGGGCTCCATAAGCCCAGTTATGCAGCCTATGATCAATGTCTTCAATGCAATTGATATGCAAAGCTACCGCGTAGCGGGATTGTATCAAGATTTCTTTACCATTTTGAAGGTATTGTCCATTTTGTAGCAAAATCAACGGGTTGTAGAAAGTGTTTCCGGCAAAAATACCTGGTCGAGGAGATATGCAATCCTTCATTAGAGCCATTGGCGAAGGATCCGAAATGGCTGTCAAAATATCAGACGAAGAGATGCATCAAATTGATGGTAGAAGGAACACATGCCTTATTATAGTCATTTTAGCTCAGGAATTGGTGAGCTTGTGGAACGATACCGCTGCAGTGTGGACGTCAGGAAAAGTGGACCCATATAAAGGAATACAATTCGAAGATGCAAAGCTACTGATGGCTGCAGCGGATAAATTGAAGTCTTTTGCTAGACAGGTGATTTTGCCTTGGCAGAATATAACGGCTTTCAAGCTTTTCTGTGATTTAATCAGGCAAAAATGGGTGTTATAACTGGTTGCCTTTCGATTGCAAATAGCCGACAAGCACAGGCGCTATGGCCGAGTGGTTAAGGCGACAGACTGCTAATCTGTTGGGGTTTCCCCGCGAGAGTTCGAATCTCTCTGGCGTCGAAAACTTTTATTTTTTTTTCTCAATGTTTTCTTTGCATTTTGCCGCTTTAACTAATATTTTTTAGAACGGAGCAACTGACCCTTTCGCTGTTCTCCATGAATATCTCGGAAAATTACTGCAGACACCCTCTATACCCAATCAAGAATGCGCCGAAGCTACTGTTCTAATCGAACCGCAACCTATTTATGATGGAGATACTATCAAAATACGCGTTTTTCTGACAAATACCAAAGTAGGCCCAGTCATATCTTTTTGCAAATTGACCACAGGATCGGCCTCTAATTTCCCCTACTCTGGAATTCGATGTCCTTAGAGGGGATCGTCTTGCCCCTGAGGCAACTGTGGTTGCCAGTGGAATCGGAGTAAATCCTAACGCAGCTACAGGAGTTCTTAGCCCAGGAGAATCGTTGGAAACCATTTGGTTGAAACGGATAATCCCGCAAAGGATTTTGACATCTACTGCTAAATATCAGGTAAAGATCACCAGGAACTAGGAAATTAGTTTTTTTTTCAGCCTGTAATTACCGTTTCTTTTTCTGTTGGTGGTCGGTTAACAAAGCAGAGGCTAACAGTTCCAATGATTGATATTCATCCTGTACGGAGTGCAAAGATTGTCCACTTTATTTACCCTTCTGTTGGAAATAATTCTCCCTTTTCTATCGCCACATCAATTATGAACATTGGCTATTCAACATTGGAAAATGTCAAAGTACATAATTATGAAATGATAGTAACAGATGGACATGGAGAACATCTTCCGTACAAGTTGGAATCCGTTACTCTAGACAGGAATCGAATTGGTGAGGATTTCGGAGATTCAAGAAATTCCAATTTAGACAACGCCTTGTCTTTCGACATTGGTCCAATATCATCAGGAGGCTCTAAAATGATCTCTATGAATATTAGCACAGAGCGAGCTGAGGCAAATATTACTTCAGTAAAGTGTCCTATTTCTGTAAATGGGCAGATGATAAATGTACAAGAAATGAGCACATATGTGGTAGAAGCGGCAGCCGGGAAAAATGGTCTAATGGTAAGAGACGCTACTGGAGCACACTTCTTCTTCCGACCGGATACTGGAAATCTTGTGAATATTCGACCTCTCACCTACGTTGCGGTAATCCAATTTATTGCCGGTATCCCAAAATTTTTTAGAGCCGATCCACAGAGCTATCTGATCCTGATAGAAAGGTTATTATGGCAAGCTTCAAAAATGAGTAAGGATATACCCAATTAGAATAAGTTCCGTTTCAGTGAATCTCGAAGCTTTACCGGCTACTTGTGGGGAACAATGGACTACCCAGATAGTATTCCTGAAGGTTATCAACTGGTAAAAGTTACGGAGAAGGCTAATGGCAAAAGGGATAGACAAGTAAGGCCCATAACTTGGAAGGAAACAACCCCGATGGTTTGTCCTGGCACATATTAAAACAAGGTCATAAATTTAAGGGAGAGAAGTTAAACTTCATAGACAACGGATACCTGGACATGCCATATTCTATGACATACGAGTTTGTATTCGCAGATCCGAAGGAATACTCCGTGCCTTTGTTTGACCAGAGCTCTTACAGGATACAGGTAGTTTCTCCACTTTCAATTGCGAATTAATTCAGCTGTTGCCGGATATGTGGTGGCCTTCTCCGCCTGCTGTTGCTGGGCAAATTACTGCTGAGTCAGAAGATGGCGCTAAAGTTGTATACTCATTATATTCTCCGGATGGTAGCCACCGCTTTTCTGTAGATGATCTTACTGGAAGCATAATTGTTGAAGAGCCTGTTGAACCTGGACAAGAATATTGCATGATGTTGGTGGCGAAAGATACCAGAGGACAGGAAAGCCGAGTACCTATTGCTGTCAACACAGGTTGAATTTCGTATTTCAACGTATTGAATAGTTTTAGGAGGTATGCGGAAAGACTGTTACCCATTTAATATCGAGGGGCTGAGTCCAAGTGTATCACATTGGTCGGTTCTTCCAACGGCGTATCCGACTAGTTCAGGTATCCGTGGATTTTAGGAGATACAGAAATGTTTCAGGAGCTATTACCGTGTCCACCTTACCAACCGGCCAACCGCCAACAGAACCTCCTACCACTACACCAGATGAAATAGATATCCCAACGCCCCCAGAGATTGGACCATCGATTGAGCCGACTGAAGTTACACATACACTACCAACGGATAACCATGTCTCTGATTCCTGGACAACTGAACCCATGACAGAAGAACCGATTACTGACAGCTGGACAACAGAATCAATTACTGATAACTGGAGTACAAAAGATCCCGGGCACACAATTATTATTGTACCGACTCCGCCATGGTCGTGGACTACTACACAAGAGGTTCCATCTCCACCTACAGATGAATCGTCATCTACTGACATAATTACACCGGATCATTCACCAAGCACCTTGACAACGGAAGCGGAAAGTACTAATTTGTCCACTGCAGAGGTTACTACCACAGCAGGAAGCATTTCTACAAGCTCGCAACCAGAGATAACGACGGAATCTACGGAAACAACGAAAATTTACACAGTTACACCAGATATTAGCCCAGGGACCGTGACTACAGGTAAATACAGGTCTACCGGAATATCATGATCTTTTAGGAGAGCCGGATACGACCTTGGAAGAGACAGAGACTCCTACTGAAGAAACAATGACAACCACGGAAATTGTATGGACAGTTTCGACGGAAAACGAGCTGTTGACGAATGAACCTCAAACAGTTCCCATCCACAGCATAACTCCGGACTACACGCCGGCTACCAATCTTCCTACAGGAGCCACAGTGACTCCATTGCCTATGACAACTCCGGAATGGACGGTCGAACCGCCAATCAGCGGAGGAACACACCAAACTATTGGTGGAAGCACCGACCGACCGACAACGCATCCAACTCAACCAACAGAGCCCGGACCCACTGATGAATATACAGAAGCTTGCAGAAAAACATCAGTTCCAGTATGGAATCTTATTTGTGAATTGAGTAAAACTGTCGCGAGACGAGGTGGATAGATTTTTTTCTATTGTTACGGGTATAAATTATAGTCTTTGTAAAAATTATCTTTAATAAAATGTAATATTTTCTGGTTATCTTATTGTGTTCTTGACTGTAGAAAATACATGGGAAACTTTTGCCTGGCAAAACATGGATTGTCGAAGACTTCGAAGAGAAATGAGGAGAAGCCAAGGCTGAGCGATGCACATAGCCTCCGGCGAGAGTGTACTGTGAAGTTGTATAAAAGTCGGTGAACATCCTTACTTCCATCGTACCATAAAACTATGAAACTCTTGACGATTACACAACAGCGCCCACAATTCCAACCCGGAACGACTTGTCATAGGAAGCAGGATCAAAAATGTGACGAGTCCTGTTTTTAAAAGGATTAACTCCCGTCTCTGAAAGAGTCTCATGAGTAAGGTTTAAAACACTTAATACTCTTGTTCTTGGATTGATGTATGCACGCTTCCTCTGAAGAACAGCAGTCATACTGTAGCAGAAAATGCAAATAGTTGCTGTGCTTAAGCTAAGGACGATGTCCACCGCATTTTCGAACTGAGACTTATTAAAAGGTGGAGGGGTATAAAATTACAGCGGGTGCAAGTCCTGTTTCAGTAAATGTTAACAAATCATCTTCAAGGGTAGTCGTGACAACCATATCTGAGAAGAAAGTTGTGTAGATCACTAATCGAAGACCAGCAGTAATTATATAACCACTAATATTTATGAGGATAATATTCCTGTTGCTCCAAATCTGGAAAAATATTAATTTCAATCAACCATATTCAAGAATACGTACTTCATTGTATCTATTATATTGGGTAAAAACGACGGCTGACAGCCGATTCAGTGCCATTTCCAAATGTCCAAAATACAGAGTTCCTTTCAGGAAATTATACCAATGCCATTGCCACTCGACCAATTTATTGTCAACAACTATTGGATATTTAATGATACGGTATTTTCTCAATCTGTTGAATCCCATAGTGGTACACAATTCCAGAATTTCGTGGATACCCTAGAGCGATTCGACCAAAAAAAAACTCTATTTACCTGTATAAAGATTATTGTGAAAAACGGTGTTTTTAAAATTGTGTAGCAGTTACTATGACGGGCGCGTAAAATGGCTATGAGGACTAAAATATGGGCAAAAGCCGAAACTGTGACAGAAACCATCCAACACCATTCCCAAATAGGGATAGAGGCTGATGTGTAGCTGAAAGAGTTGAATCAAATGGAAAGGATGTGACGGCTCTATTTTTTTTAACAAATTTACCTCTGTATGTCAGAATTGCCAAAGCTTTCCAGCTGCAGAACTTCCATTTTCCAGGAATAGAAAATATTTGTGAAAAAAGTAACAAACAAGAGGCAGCTGGAAGAGGGTGTGACAGGATTTGGATTAACTTGGTATTTTAATAAAAAGGTAAACTTCATGCAAATAATCAAAATGGCAATTTGATGGATTACTGGGGCCAGGAAAGAACTAAGAGAATGCTAAACCCGTAACGTCAAGCTGATCAAACTTTATCTAGCATTATATTTAACATACAATCAACTAAATACAGTATATCCTAAGTATTACTAGTAGTCATAAACAAAGCACTAGAAACTTTCGACGATTTGTAAAACATGGATTCTCGAAGGCTTCGTAAGGAAAGAATAAGTAGCCACGGCTGAGCAATGCACATGGCCTCAGGAGGCAGGGTACTGTAACAATTATTTTACTTGAAAAATGCGAAAATTCCTTACTTCCAGCTGACGATAAATCGATGAAATGCCTCTTGGTCGGCTAGCAATGCCCATAATTCCAGACCAGATCGAATTGTAGTCGGCAAGAGGATAAGAAATGTGGCTAGACCTATTTTCAGGAGAATTGATTCCCGCTTCTATATTTCTCATTAATTGGAAACCTGAACGAATACCTTCGTTTTAACATTGACAAATGCTCTTTTTCCTTGAAGAAGGGCAGTCGCACTGTAGCATAAAATACAAATAAGAGCTGTGCTAAGGCTAAGGACTATGTCCACCGAATTTTCAAACTGCAATGCTTTCTGTAACCTAGGAATATTGCAAAAATTACCACAGGAGCATCTCCAGTTTGGTTAAATGACAACAAATCAGCTCTTGGTGAAATCGACGTGGTAACAATCATATCCGAAAAGAAAATTCTGTAAATTAACAGACGGAGACCAGCAGTAATAAAGTAACCAGAAAAATTAATTAAGATGATATTGCTTGTGTTCCATAACTAAAAATACTTTTAAATAAAATGCCAGAATGCAAATTGTGTAAGTAAAAAAGTCTACCTCGTCATATCTTTTGTATTTGGTGAAAACCACAGCTGATAGCCGGTTCAAAGCCATTTCCACATGCCCAAAATACAAAATTCCTTTTAAGAAATTATACCAGTGCCATTGCCATTCAACCAATTTGTTATCTTCCATGACAGCATATTTAATTATGCGATATTTCCGCAATCGATTAAATCCTGTAGTGGTACACAGTTCAAGAATCTCGTGAATGCCCTGGAGCTTACAGTAACCGCGAAAAACACTCGGATACCTGGATGAAAATGAGAGTGAAAAATGGCGCTTTCAATATATTATTAAACTTCCCACGGCGAGCACGAATAATTGCGATGAGGACTAAAACATAGACAAAAGCTGAGATCGCAGCAAAGATCATCCAACACCATTCCCAGATCGGGATATCGGCCAGCGACATCAAGCTGAATGAGCAGGCTGAAAGTGCAAAGAGAAAAGATGAAAGGATACATGCCAAAGTATCGTTGACGTTTTTATGAGTAGTTTTCATAGAAAAGCAGATGAAACTTTACGGTAACACGAGCAAATCCCTGAACATCAGTCACGCTTCTTCAAGCATGCTGTGCAAAGTAGAAGACTGGGCTAGACATGGCATTTGACTTGGAAGCATAAATAGATACCGTAGTCCTTTGAATGGAAGCCGAGAGGATTCTAATCCTTTCTAAGAAGAGACTCTCACAGTGATTTTACAACTTAATAATTGAAAATACTACATTTGGACATCTCACAGTTTTTGAAAACGCCCGTAGAAGACAAGGTAAAACGAGGAATAGTTCGATGTACCTAAAGATGAAGGATAGAATCTATAGTTTGTAGGGGCATGTTTATCCGTATTTCCCTCACTATAACATTTATCCCGTACCTTGTACGGGCAATTATTTTTCTATTCAAAATCGCGTAGGCAGTGGCCGTATCCACAAGAAATCTCCCCGGGGAGCTCCCCAGTTGGGGAGTCCCTAGGGAGGGCTCCCCGGGGGAGGGCTCCCCGCGGGGAGCTTTTGGTATCCACAAGGATGGGGCGATCTCCCCAGTTGGGGAGCTCCCCAGAAGGGATTAAAAAACTTGTCTTTTAAAATTCATAGTATAGTAAAACAGAGGAATGTAATGTACAGTCTGGAGCCTCTTGTAATAGCGGTACGAGTTGTATGTTGTAGTTTCGACACGATTTGCCGTCGCCGACGCGAATTTACAACTTTTTCTGTTATTCTACATCGTGTCTCCATATAGTATGGCTTTCACCAGTTAGTTTCTTATATTTTTATAACTGGCACACTGTTTTGCTTTTGTAGCTCAAGAGAATGATCGTCTAGTGGAGTTGTACCTGGAAAACCAAAAGGAGTACCATTCCTCTTTTGACCGTGGATCGAAGATTAATGGTATCCCCAGCATGAAACAAAAACTTCTCGTTGAATGGAGTCAAGAATTGTCGTGTACCGGAGGAGGTATTAAAACAACAAAACAAATTGAGCAGAGGATCAAGGACTTGAAGAAAAATGCTAGTACTAGGTTGATGCTCGAGGTGATTCAATCTTAAACTAATTGATATTGTGTGCCTTCAATGGCTGGTAACGAAGTTCTCCATGGAGGCAATGAAATTGCCTTTTTAACTGTCCAAAGGCGTTCTCCACGTGGACTCGAAAAGCACAGAGAGCATTGTTGAATCGAATCTCATGTGGAAGAAGACGATCTCCGCCAATAGGCTTTATGAGGAAGGATTCTGCCCTGTAGGCGCTGTCACCCACAATTATTCCTTTTTCATCACCACGAACAAATGCATCGTATAAACCGCTACTTCTCCAAATACGGGAATCGTGGGCACTGCCTGGAAATGAGTCACTCAGCCACAGAAACTCATATTTGTCGTTGACAATTGCGTTTACATTCAGGCTATGGTAATTTTTCCGATTCACGTGAGCGTCCTCATCTACCGACGGCGCAACTATACGCACATGGGTGCCATCTATGGCGCCCACGATTCCCGGCATGCCGAACTTGTCATAAATTCTTCTCTTATGGGCATTCTTCTCCTCTTCGGTGGGCCAAACGATGAAGTATCGAGAATTATTGCAAAACCAACTGGTTACTTCGTCGACTACTCGGGACACGGTACTCTGGGATACACCAGCTACATCGCCCATAATCAGTTGGAAGGAGTTTGATGCCAATGTTTGCAACGTGATGGCCAGCCTCTGCGCAGTCGTCAGCGTGTATTCACGTTGAACGTGTCCGGCCACTTCGCCATCCAATATTTTCACTATTTCAAAAAATCCGGCACGAGAGAATCGGTATCGTAGGCGAAATTCCTCATCACTAAGAGTATCGAATGGACACGAACGATCACGAAAAACTCGTGGGACTGGGAACAACAATTTGTCACGGCGATCTCGCACAGAATCATCCATGGTGAATGACTGCACTGTCCATTTGCGGCCTTATATAGGGCATTTCTCTCCGAATTTACGCTTTTCTTGCATTTACTGGTTCATACTATAGCACTCCCATGCAAAACTGTCCTTCAAAAGGCAATTTTCCGGCAGTTCCCCTTGGTCTCCCCCAATCCACCCCTACTCCTAGCTAGGGGAGGCCTGGGGAGCTCCCCGCCTTCCCCAGGGAGTCCCCGGGGAGCTCCCCAAAAGCTTGTGGATACCATTTTTAGCCTCCCCAACTGGGGAGCTCCCCGGGGACTCCCTGGGGAGCTTGGGGAGGCCTCCCCAGCTGCTTGTGGATACGGCCACAGAGAGAAGACCATCGTTTTGTCCAGCAAATTATGTTGCAATTGATGACCAATGTCCAAGAATGCTACACAACACCGAACTTCACCGAAAATCGAATATTACCGAAAATAATACTGCGGACTCAGCGTTATGAAGGAAAAAATAACGGAAAAGGCAACAGTAAAGTTGAGAAATCAAAGAAATGAGCAAGAAACGCTCTTTTCCTGCTCGCGCAAAAATTCTAACGATATACAAATTGGAATAGTGGAAAATATTATTCCTTGGAGGAGACGCGCTCAGTTTCCTTAGAAATCAGTTCTTACAAGCAAATGTTTTCAGTTCGCAACGCTTTCCCCGAACGGGACCTATACCATTCGATAAAGCTTCAAAAATTAGGCAGGCCGATGGTATCAGTAACTGCCAAACGTGCTGTGTGACAGGTTGAGGAAAATCTACATGAAATCGCTTTTTGAAATATTATTATCGCAAATTTCCAGAAGCAGCTTGGCTCAGAAGCAACTGGTAAATGGATACGCTTCCCTTGAACAAAGTGGCTGGTCCTATATGTGTTACCATGTATAGGGAGGCGTTTGGCACTTATTAAAACCGCCTGTCTGCCTAATTTTTTGATGCTCTTTCGAATGGTATAGGTCTCGTTACAAGAACGCGTTGCGAACTGAAAACATTTGCTTGTTAGATCCCTGTCTTTGATACCAAAAGTTGCAACTGGGGTGATCGGCAATCATCGGCAGAAGTGATAATTGGGGCCGTCGGGATAGAACATTCGCCAGTTCCAGAGGAGACCCATATAACACTAGAATAGTGTGTTCGGCTTTCCATAAGATTGGTTTTCAAAACTGTCAGACACATTTTTACCTGGTTTCAAAAAGTTACCATGTGGGTAGGAGTTTGAGATTTTGCCACACTGATGCCCTTCTCTCCTATCGGAGAGAATACCATTTGTTTAGAGAGCGCTTGTAAAAAAATTTTTTCCCCGTTTTTCCAAAAATCACCAAATGGAGGAAGTAGTGAAAAATATCACGTTAGAGGGAACAACTTATTATTATTTATCCTTTTTAATATTTATTTTTCAATCTTCTGTATGGCCAATTTTTGTCTTGTCGAACTTGTTCCTCCGCCAGGCGGTGTTTCCGTTTCTTTTTTCCTAAAAGTGACGTTTCTATTCCTGTCCACGCCAATGGTGCTTTCTCGCCGTTCACTGGGCAAGAACGCAACATCCAGCTGATTTTTGCAGACTTCGGCCCTTCTCTCTGCAAGAGTCATGTTTGTTTAGCAACGCGGATAATAGGATGTAAAATGGAAAAAAAATCGATAAAAATAAGTATAATATGCCAACCAATAATTAGCAGCAGCAGAATTTTGGACTACGATTGGCAGCGTCGTTATGCTGAAAAGATAGCAACGCGTATCACCACTCGAAATGCTTGCTACCAAAAATGTTCACTTATTCAGCGCTACCAATTTTCTTTTAACCTATGTTCAATAAACGGACTGTCCAAGTTGTTTTACAACTTGGCTGTATTTTGTACTTAAACTGGAAAAACGGTTTTTTTCCGGAGCGGATTTGCTTTTTTCTCTTGGCCTATCTTTTGGAAAAAAGTGTAGGGGAAAGTGGCGATTGCCAGGCATGACAAACGCACCTCATTTCCGAAGGTTAAAATTGAAGAGTGACAATCGCACCTGCCTTCCGAACTACAGAATATTCGCATTAATGTGTTATTCAATTTTTTCCCTCTTGTTCTGGACAATTTGTTTATGTTTTGTTTTTTTCATTGTAGAATCGCCGTATATTCCGGATAGAATTGGTGTATATTGGGTAGAATACCTACATTTCGGATAGAATCGCTATATTTTTTGTAGAATCGCTGGACGCAGGGCTGATTAGGTATTTACCGGGTGGTCTCCCAGTTTTCCGTATTATCATTCCTTTTTCATGATAATCATTCAGTTTTATGAGTATAAACAGTGTTTTCCGAATAGAATCCATGTTTTCCAGGTTCAACTATAAAACAATTGAAAAATTGATATCGGCATGATGTTTACAAAGATGTTGCACTCTATTTATTTTCAGGGGACATTAAGGAGATTGTCGTTCCTCTAATTCACAGCTGATAACCGCATTCGTGAAGTCCTCTTTTATAGTTATCCAGCATTGTAGTAAGCTTTCCGCAAATACTCACGCGTCAGCTACAATCTCTGTTTGACCATTTGTGGCAATGTCTTGTTTTGTTTTGTGTACTATATGAAAGATAAACTAAGTTGGAGTATGTGGGTTCAACAAATTCCGAATTCTGTAAGCCATTTGACCTTCGGATACTGCGTGAGAAAGAGAAAGCAGAATACTGTTCAAGTTGGCATTCAGTATACAACCTGTGTTTCTAAATGTCACAAAAAATATAAGAGATAGTTTTTTTCTTATTTTTGATTAGTGTATACCACCAGTTTTCGAATTCTACTTAGAAATGGAAGAGCCACCTACAGTATGAACTCTATTGGTATTTGAGAATCTCACGCGATTCTACCTAGGATCCAGCGACTCTACCCGGAATCTAGCGATTATATACAAATTATAGCCGTAATATACGACGATTCTACCCAAACTATTGCGATTCTACCCGCAATACACAAAACATAAACAAATTGTCCAAAACAAGAGGAAAAAAATTGAATAACACATTAATGCGATGAAACAAGCAATTTGCTTTTTAAAACGAGTTAACTTCATTAAAATTAGGCCCAAAAACTAGAGGAAACCGTGTGATATGATCAGAAAAGCAATATTATGAAGTTCGGAAGGCAGGTGTGATTGTCACGCGTCAATTTTCACCTTCGGAAATGAGTTGCGTTTGTCACGCGTGACAAAGGACACCGAGCCAAAATGAAGGTATGCATCGTTATCAGCAGAAGCTGCTACATGATGAGCTTTAATTTCAGTGGAAAAACGGTGCTTCAAAAATGTCCTTACAATAACCAAGAATTTTCATACTGCTTCATGGCACATAAACGCAAAGTTTGCATATTTGAATGTAATTCGTGATTTTTCAGCTGAAATAATGGAATCTTTGGATGCCGATACTCTGCTTCTAATATTTAACCAGTTGGATCCTGCTGACATCTTTCGTATATCAAACGTCTGCTTAAAGTTTCGAAATTTGGTTATTCATCACAGAAGTAGTTTACCGCATACTGGTGCTGTAAGAATAGACATAATAGGGGTAAGACTCTTCATTATGGACTTAATAATATGCAACTTGAAAAGAGGAAATTGAGCGATTCTCACAAAAGCAGTTGCATGAAAGTGCAAACAAAGTAGTTAAGTTTTGAGAATCGCTCAATAAACGATAAAACAGAACTTGAGCTATGTAGACTAAATTGGCATAACGCCGCAGGAGAATGCACGTGTACACTCGTGGTTCTCCCGGTTTCTTTATCCTATACAGCATTGTGTGTTTCAGGACAGCATGCGCCAAATATCACGTTTGACGGCTGAAGAAACTCTGCCATGTTTAACACTCGCGCGGTTGAAATTGAAACTGTTGAGGGCTTATAGAAGATACCATGATTCAGAGACAATAAATGATATAAAAAATGACCTTAGACAAGCTGTGCCGGAAAAAAGTTTAGTTATACTCAAAACAGTAAGTATTCTAGATATAGTCTATTTTCAACGATAGTGAAAAAGTTAGCATCATTTAGACTCTGCTTCCTCAGTGGGAGTTAAATGATTTGGTTACAATTCTCGACGAAAAGCATTCAACAGTGGTAGATTTTGAGATAGCCTTTCGTGCAACGGCCAGAACCAAAAAGGAGAATCAGCATAGCTTGCCTGGTTTTGTTCCTCTACTTCCCACACTGCTTAAAGGTTAGATTCAATTTTTACAACATAAGCTCTACCGGACAGAAGCTATCTATTGCGACATACATTTATTCCAAGGCAGCGTGGAAGAGAGATGTGAGTATGGCGAAATATTAAAAGTTCTAAAGAATTCCCAAGTGCTGGGAAAGGTTTGTTTCGTTTTGTTCTAGTTTACGATCCAATTTTAGCTACGCAGCTTAAAATTATCAACAACCGTCTGCTGCTCTGATGAATGCCGCGCTGATATGTGCAATTCAAAAATACTATTTTCCGACCAATTTCTCCGGAATTCGAAACTTCGCACCCTAAGTGTGCAGCTGCCGTCTGCTTTATCAATACGAGAGGATTTCTTCAACATACTTGTCAAGATTCTCAAGGTACATGTTGTTTCTATTTGTTTTTAAATTTTTCTACAGAATTTTGTTGACGGTAAATCTGGCTTTACCCGGACTACATTTTACTCGTGGAGATTTTTTGTAGACAAATATGAGCAGAAGCTAACTAAAGAACTATTATCTATTCTTGAAGAGGTTCAAAAATTTGCTATTCATCTAAAAGAAGGCTACCATTTTTGTCTGCGCGATCCCTCTGGGTTTGTATTGTGTGTTGCTTATAACAGCGAAGGGATCTCAATTTTTCGATGCATCTCCTGCAAAGACTCGTGCGTTCGGCGAAACAGAGTACCGAAACGATTTTGTCTTGCCGACAACATGTTTAAAATCACCAGTGCGCAACGGAAAAAATTAGATGAGCAACTGCAAATCAAGGGAGTATACAATTACGAAGATTGGTAGGATTACTAAGAATTGATAAATACAATAATTATATTTTTTCGGTTCACTTAAATAAACTTTTCCGTTTATCCCTGTTATGCAGAGAAGAAGAATCACAGTCTCATTATTGTAAATGGCTTATGCAGTAACTTCCTGTTGAATACCTCATTTGGGGTCTCCTAATAAGCAATAGATAACGTTCATATTTCCAGTTTAATTTTATCACATCTATTTTCTAAATTTAAAAAAGTCAACTACTTTCTAAAATATTTCTTCAGTTCTCGAGCAAGAAGTATCTTAATGATTGTGTCAGGTATTTTTTTACAGTTTACATCCAGCTTTCAAATTTTATCCGATTCAATAAAATCCCTCTCTGCAATTGTACGGACGGTTATAATATTAGTCTTCCTATGGCCGTTATGCAACACTGCGAACAAGGAGATCTCGAGACAACATTGAGCAAAAGGACTGTCCACTAAAACCATGAAGTTGATCTAGTTTGGCAAATTAGTGACGGATTGGTATTTCTTTAAATAAAAATATCCATTTGAGTAATCGTAGTAACAGGAAAAATCTTACGCCAGCCGTGATAAATGTAAGTCGTCTGAGTGAATTAGATAGCTGTTGTATTGACCATACCGATGCTAGGTCAGAGTGTACTTTTAAATAATTTTTCATCTGTTCTCTTTATTTTCCAGTAAATATTATGACCGTTATGAAGAACATTTCCATGTCGATCATTGGCGGGTGCTGACCTTTATTTGAGTAATAAAAAGATCAATATATCGCTCTTGGATCCTCACTAGCCAAAGTACAACTGACGCATTACGCATTAATTTTTGTACTTTTATAGAATTTTTGAACCATGGAAACGAAGCACTTCGTTTTTCTTTCTATAGTCAGTAAGTAATCTTAAATTTTTTTAATATAGAACCTATTTCTAGCTTTGGCATGGAAAGAACGGCTAGACCTCGATGCTAAGACCACTAGCTGAAATGTTTCATCGCCTGATAAAGGGATTATGACAGCATCCATGAAAAGGTTGTCAGATAAGGGCACTCCGGATGTTCTGGGTTTTACTTCTACCTCTTTCCTATGTCGCTGCAGATTGTATAGGTCCCACTTTTGAAAACAAAACATTTCTTAACCCAAAATGCGGTAAGCCGCTTCTTTTGTCAAAATATTTCTTCAGTTCCCGGACAAGGTGTCTGCTATCTCGACTGGAATATAGTAGTTGTCATTGCAACTAATTCTCCAGTTGATTACAGTTTTATTATGCGTGGATTGGGCCAGGTATTTTTTTCCTGTAACCCACTTATTTGTCTTTTCAGCAATTAAGAAACTGCAATGGTTCGAATCAAGTTTATTTTATGTCGCCTCAAAAAACGTGGAATGATTCATCATGCGGTTTTAATCCAGTAAGCCAACATCATTTTAAAACAAGTTTTATTCCAGTTAACAGGAAAATATATGTCAGATCAGATAGAGAAATATAAAGGCGGGTCTTCCGCAAATTTTACACCGGAAGACGTAGGAAACGCTCTTTACCTTGCGGTAGATATATTTTGAAGAATAATAGTTTATTTTTTATAGGCAAACTGCGCCATACAACAGCCCAATACTAATGCTGGAATGGCATATTTCTACATTGACGTGCCATGCAACATATCCTGCGATTCTGCAGTATTTTTAAATCGGCAAGCCTATTTTCTGGATGTCCTGCTCAATCTACAATATGATATTAATATCATAACACCTGAACAGGACTGCTATGGAGGGCTGTTTCAACAATGCCAGTCACAATTTACATCCAGCTGTCAAATTTCTTCCGATATCAATAAGATTCCTCTTTGTAATTCTACGGACGGTTATACTATTAGTCCATTCGGTAACCTTTAACATTTTCTTTATAACATTTTAGAAATGACGATATCGCTGACTTTTACTTTATTCCTACTGCTATTTTTAATATTTATTAATGTTATGCTAATGTGCCAAAAGCAAACCAAAGTCCGTCAGGCTTACGAGACTTTAAAGCAGAAACATTTCCCAAATGCGAATGATTACACCACTCATATCAACAAAGAAAAGTAAAGTCCATATAAATTTTAGTAGGAAGTTTTATAGATTTCGAGATGCCTGGGAAATAGAACCAGAGAATTTGGAAGTATTCCGAGAACAATTGGGAACAGGAGCATTTGCAGTGGTTTTTAAAGGAAGATTGACAGGAAAACGGCCTGTTGACAATATTATAAAAACGGTTCATTTAAAGTCAGATTATACTGATGAGGTACACTTTTTTTAAATTGTATTTTCTTATTGTCTAGATTGCAATAAAACGCCCTCCTCCACATGCCGACGCTGCTGCAAAACACGATTTTGTTGAGGAAATAAGATTCATGAAGAAATTAGGATACCATACCCACATTTTGGGAATGATCGGCTGTGTAACAACCACTGATATTCCTATGATTGTTATGCAATATTGTGAACAAGGAGATCTGCTAAATTTTCTGCATACACATAGAGATAACATTGGGCAAGAGGATTGTCCTTTGAAACCAAAAGAGTTGATGTCACTAGCGTGGCAAATTAGTGATGGACTGGTATTTTTCATAAGTTTAACAACTGATCTGTATTTTTATAGTGTTATTTAAAAGCTTTGGACCTAATTCATCGAGATCTAGCTGCTCGCAACGTTTTATTGACAAACGACCTTACTGCTAAAGTAACTGTCTCTTTTTTATTTTATTTTTCCCCAGATATCAGATTTTGGCCTCTGTAGACAACCACAAATGACAGACGATGCTTCAATTTATGTATCAAGAGGTGGACGTCTTCCTGTCAAATGGATGGCTCCAGAAAGTCTTCGAGAATATATTTTTTCCTTTCACACAGATGTGTAAGTGCACTCCTTTAAAATAATAGTAACATTCAGATGGGCATTTGGTGTAGTTCTCTGGGAAATGTTTAGTTTGGGAATGCCGCCGTTTCCTAAAATCAATGGAGGAGCAATGTATGATATTTTAGAAAATGGCGTAAGATTGTCGCAAGAAGAAAGCATGACCGAAGAAATGTAAGTTGTATTCGTACATTTTCATGTCTAGATTTAGATATAATTTAATGCAAAAATGTTGGAAATGGAATCCTGAAGAGAGGGCAACAATTGAAGAATTGCGAGATGAATTGAATGTGTCATTATCCAATAGTTCACTATATTATGGTTATTTGTCAATGCCAATTACAACGACATTTGAAGAGGACGAGCTTTCTGACGAGGTTATGATCTGAATTAATTTTTGTTTTAAACCAAATATAAATTTACATAAATACATGAAGAGCCATGACAGTGATTTTCTTTGGTTTGCGATATATTTACATCAATATTTCCGTATAAATATATCGTGAAGAAGTGGTGTGCTCCATCCAGAAGAATGTTGCAAAGTTATAGCCAGTAAAATATTGTACACTTCTATGTCATATTCCTGAACAAACAGCTTTAATTTATTTGGGTAATGTATACCTTCATGTAAAGTTCAATCTCCATCATTTTGCGCAATCTCATGTGTATCTGTTCCTTCGATAAATTGGGGTATATTTCGCGCATGTATTCTCCTAAGCAATTGGCTAATTTTAAACGGATTTGGATAGCGATTGCATGCCCGTCCGATGACATACTGACAGCTAAAATAAATAGGGAAAATCTGCAAATTATTCTGACTTACTTGGACGGAATAGGCTCCAGATGCGCATTATCAGCCATTCGTTCATTGTTGGTTGGGTTTCTTTTAAAAGACTAACGCATTTGAAATAACTTGAAGAAGACCATATTGTCACAACTCTATTCCACCTAAAATAACTGATTTTAAAGCATTTTTACTACTTACAGATGGGCTACACCGTCAGCCATTTTGAATCTAGTCATATATTGCAGGCTGGCGTTAGCGTCCCATCCTACGCCCGTAAATTCCCTAAAGCCCAGTACATAATTGCTTAACATAAACGCATTTTGTTGGAGGAGTCGAATCTAAAAATATTATTTCCAAAGATACAATCAGACCCTGTCAACAGGAGGTAGGAGATGATATTCTTCAATTATTGTCATACATTCCGCAGAGGCTACAAATAGTCGGCAGATCGATTCTTTTAACTTGTAGGGAATTGATGGAGAAGTACTGGCAAGATGGTCAAAAGATGCCTAAATGGACAATTGGAGGAATAAAGTGGAAACTACTGTTGATCGATCCATACATGATCCTGGATACATTATGAAGTCCGTCAGAGTCATTGTCGTGTTCGCTTTGGTCGAGGAAGGACTCTTACCACCAATTGCCAATATTTCCCTGGAAATGTGCAAATGATCAAAACTTAGCGAACCTGTCGAAATGAGCTAGGCGATCGACCCATTCAGTTACACTTTGACAATCCTTTAAGTGTCCAATGATTTTAAATCCTGAGTTCATTATCCCGCCATATATTTCCTAAGTTTATTCTATTTTGGTTCAGGCATTTATACCGTAAGCTTCTTAATTGGAGCGTATGTTCCTCGTGTCAGATTGAGAGTTCCGATGATATTTTTCCGTGACTCTAAAATTCTTCATATGGGTGTAGGTTTAATTAACCTGTCTTAAACATTTTGGAATCAAGACATTTCTTCAATCGACAGGCAGCGCAATTCATTCTTTGTCTTTCTGCAAGTTTCCTTTAAAGAAAATGCACACCACTTACTGTAAGTTATCTCACAACTTCCAGACGCATCACAACTAAAAGCCAAATTATTTGCATGATAGCGGTCGAAGAAAACACGACAGGCGCTTAAAACATTAGTCTGAAGAGAGTGTAAGCCTCACTTGCACGCAATACAGTTATAACGCCTACTGGCATTAGGATGTCCACAAATTTTACAAGACTCGGGTTCATGGATGTAGGGATTCATTCTGAACTGATTTTTGAACAACTGCAAGGAAATAGAAGCTGGAGATGGATGACATCAAGCTAATTTAAAATGTTTCCTTGGCAACAGGACAGAGAGTACTACTCCGGCAGATTGTGCACGTGGAAATGATAATCCGTCTGATCATCTTCGCCATTTACATAAAAGTGTGGCCGTGGAAGCTTAGTAGATGACAAGAAGAAATGAGAGATTTCCAGCAGGTGCGTACATCAGGGGATTAGACAAAAAGAATATGCATTCATTGTATTCATGATTATTTTCGCCTTCGTGGCTCAGTGCAAAGTTCAAGTTATTGGAATGAAAACAATTTTCTATTTTCTAGCTATCCTTCACTTTGGAGTTTGACATCGCTTACCGTTCATCGGAAATGTACATGAAAGGGCAGAATAGGAGGTTGTTTATGCAGTTGCACGAGGTTTCCGCTGAGGTAAATCCTCGTTGTCGTCAGAGAAAAAAAAATATTCAAAGTTTAGTCGAGAACACAAATAAAGTTTAACCATGTGATCCATTTATTAGGTTAAATTATAAATATCATTTAATTGTGACGCAATTTCCTGGAGTTTTCTTCATAGAATCGAAGATAATTGTTGTCCAGCGAAGCTTTTCCTTCATTATAGCTGTCCAACATGTCGTATACTTTGCTTGGAGCTTGTTTTCCTGATGGAGCAATTAATCCAGCCCACGGATATTACTCACCGGCGACACTACGTTTTCCCCGCCTTTGTGCTTCAAATTGCTCATTGGCCTGCTGAAACTCCGCAAATCTGAAAGCGACCGGTTATGAAGAGGAATGGACAAACCTCTGGGGAGAAAGGACTTGTCCTACATATTTATAGATATGTTGCTTGACTGTGGGCTCATCTGCTCCCTGCTCGCGAGCCTCGGTTACCAGCTCATGCAGGGATTGCTGTTGCTGTTCCGTAAGGAAAGTAGCATAGGGGGTCAGGGGGCAAGGACCCTTTCCACCAATGGGATTCACTTTGGGTAGAGCCTGAACTGCGGTACATTTCCAGCTGCGCTACTTCCTTACGTGCATAGGTGGCATAGGAGGCACGGGTGGACCACCCATTGGAGCCATTCCAAAAGGCGGCATAGGATGGAGTTGTCTGCCCCTCATAGGTTGAAAATAGGCAGAGGATAAAGTGACCAATATTGAGAGAACCACCACATTGCAAGTCATGGTGAGTGTAGAACAACTGTCCGAGCGGAAGTTGGAAAATGGGCATTCCGATGGACAAACAATTGCGCATCTCAGCTAACAAAGCACTCTTCGGTCAACAGACTAACAGAGTATTGGTCACGGTTCTTTTATTATCCGCAAAAAAAGTAGAAGAAAATATAATACCTAGCCAGTCCAGAAGTATGACTAAAATTTTTGTGAAGTTCAATTGTAATAGAAATGGGAAACTCCAATATACAGGGCATTTTCACACCAACTAAAAAAATACAAGGGGGATATTGTACAACCCGAAGAAAATAGACAATCCCGGTTGATGGATTAAGAATTCTGAGTGGCTGACCACTTGTAGAGGGAGGGATTGGTCTTCTTCATTGCGGACATCGGTAGTGGAGCTGCAGGATGGAAGAAGCTACACTTCTCATTAATACACTGGTCCCCGAACCGACACAACTGAAAACGATCGTATAATAAACTTCTTTTTTTATTTTTTAATAGCAGCCATTTCTCGGGATACGGTATTTGTTCCCAGGCAAGATTTCCCACAAATAAAAACCAAACCGCCACGCCTTATCTCCTCATAATCTTACCGGCGGATGTTCGAATGGACAGTTTGGGTTCATACAATTGTCGGCATAACGGCAAAGCTTTCTTGGTCCTCTAGACAAAGGAACATCCGGCTCGATTTCAGGGAAAACTCTTAAATGAGATATATAGTAAAAAATAAAATTGTGCCTTACTCGACAGGAACCGGCTTAGGTTTTGGCAACATATGGGCAGGGAAATAATATGACAGCATGTTCATAACTTCAGGATCACCATGAGTGTAGGCACATTTTTTGTTCAAGCACCGGTCAACAAACCTAAAAATTATTGGAATCCCGAATAAAAATTAAAATTACTTGCAAGGTGGATGAATATAATGACATTTTTGTCCAAATGAACACTTAGGGAACATGGTGCAGACGGCATTAGGATGGAGATAATGGCAGGCATCACCTCGTGTACACTTCGGCCAGAAGCTGCATCGTATTTTTTTCTTCATCTGGGTCTAAAAATTGTCAATATTGAATTTTGGAAATTTTATACCATGTCCATATCCTCCTCTGCGTTGTCCACAAAGTCCTTATTGTTGGCAATCCGTTTAGATGGTGGCTCCACGACCGTTTCTTCAACTTTGGTTTCCTCCACAATCTTGTCAATTTCGGCCTCGTCGTAGTCATCCTCAGAATCCAACAGGATTCGGTCGTCATCCGATAGATCAAAGACAATTTCCTCATGCTTCCGTTTACCCTTGGACTCTTCACTGGTAGCTGAAGTAGGCGCTAATTGACCAGGAATTATTAAATAAAACATACCCTCTTTCTTCTCTTTCATTCTACGGAGACGCTCTTCCATTCTTTTAGTCGGTGGTTTAGACACGTCGATGCGGACGCGGACGATCCGCTCTTCAATAGACCCCGTGGGCGCCTTGTCACTGCTGCTTTCCCTGAATCGATATATTTTATATGAGAATATAAATAGTCACACATTCTCTCGACGATACGGGCAGCTTTCGTAGATGGTTCACCAGATGCACTGTGACTTGCATCAGTTAGGGCTTTGAGGAACATGCTAGAGCGAGCCTTCATGAGCTTCTCACTAAATGGATCAATAATTAGCGTCTAACAATTCAACTTACTCTCCCATTTTGCGGACATGTCGCTTGACGGTTACTTGTGAGGAAACGGTTGGGGCTTTCTCGACACGTCGGCTGGCGACCACTTTGGATGCTACAGTGCTCTGGGGCATGTCCTCATCGTCGTCTTCTTCCTCCGATGCCGACGATTCGAATTTGATTGGTTTTCTGTGAGAGGTCGATTCGCGACGAGAATCGCTGTGTCTTCTTCTGGAGTTGCTTCTATCCCTTCTATCTCGAGTATCTTTCCGGATTACGCGATGACGGTCACGGTCCCTCTCGCGTTCTTTTTCACGGGCTCTCTCCCTCTCCGATTCCCTTTTAGACGATATTCTTTTATCGCGTCGGGGAGGTTCAATAGGGACACGAGTTTTTCGCTAAAACGGAAATAGACTCTAATAGGAAAAAAAAATACAAACCTCCTCTTCTACTTTTCTCTTCCTGGAGTCGTCGGTTCGATGCCGGTCGCTATCCCGATGTGTACTGCTAGAAGATGGCTTGCTCCGGGATTCCCTCTCTTTTTCTTCCTTCTCCCTCACATTTTTGATGATATTTGCTGGGTAGCTGCCAGAATCGGCGTGGTCACCTTCTGATTCGCTGGATCTTGGAATATCTGGGACCGCGGAATCGTTTATTTTCTCGACAAGATCGAATACCCTGAAAATATACAATAAAATATCGAAAATTGGCTCACCAGTCGCAGAAAATCGAAGCATCTTCTCCAATAAAAGCTTCCAAGTTTTTGTGCATATAATTCTTCGATTTTTTGTTGGTTATCATTGACATAATGTATTCAGGTAGTTCCTTCTCCACATGGTCACGGGTTTCAGCCAATCTCACCGTAATTGCTTGCTAGAATATTAAATAATACGAATTAAAATAAAGTAATACCTTGAGTTTTTTCTGGACATTATCATCCATCCTTGCAACGGAGACCTGCAGCCGACGATCAACTCCTAAAGCCATTTTAATGAATAAGAAGCTGGTCAAGACCTTAAAGAGTTTAAAAAGCGAAGCAAAATTAAAAAGCAACGCTTTAAATGAAAGCGAAATACGCTTATTATTTTCGAAACGAAAGAAGCGCAGGCAATCGGTACACGCCAAAAGAAATACGCAGGAGGTACAATGGAAGAATACCGTAGGCACGAAAATATACAAGTTTATAATGCATCCTTTTTGTTTATTGCAAATAAATATCCTATATTTAATCTATTTTTCTACAAATATATCCACAATTTTGGAGAATTCTCATGTTCGCTGGTCGAGTAAAGTTCGTTTATCGATTTTCTCGTAACAGTTGTTCGCGTAACTTACTCACAGAAATTTAATTTTCTTATCATGTTGTAAATCCAAGTTATTTTTCTTAATGCTAAGCTCCTTATCTATTTGATAGTAATTTTATTACACAGAATGCGCTCTGAGACTGAATCATACAGTTAGTCATCAAGTTTGTTTTTTCAAAAAAATATGAATCACGTCGTTTCGAGTTTGTTTTGAGTTATGAGCACTTATATTCTCCTCTAAACATTCATATCTAACCCGATTTCTATTTAAAAACTTTTTTTAAAGGGTTTAAACTGTAAAGTTTGATAAAGTTCTCAAATGGAGAAGAAAAGGTAAAAAATGCCCCCTCGTAGGGTGTGTAATGTATCCGGTCTTCTGTCGATTGGCGGCGACTCTCTCTCTCTCGTCCTTGTTTCTCTTTTTGCTAGTGATACAGTCCCTGCCATGATGGTCATTTGTTCTCAGTTATACCACAACTTCTGCGATTTTCAAAGAAATCTTTATATATATTCCAGGTAGAAGAGATTAGCCAAAGTCTGCAATTGTGGCGCCTAACAATATTCTAAGTAAGTATAAGACGATTACAGTCCCCGTTTAACCTTGACATCTTCCGATAGCTGTCTGCAGCTTAACAATATTCTCATTTTCAGTTGTGGTTTTCGATGCTCCTCCGGGATAACGCCAGTGATACCCAGTCACTGGCTAGTTTTTCCAGCCAGTATCAAAATCAGTGGGGATCTGAGTTTATAAATATTATTTACAAGGTATTGTTCTTTTTTCTAGACCTTTAATTTTTTTCTCCAGCTTTGTGGGACACAAAATCCCGGCATTCCTATTGATAATGAAGCCGTATTGCAAATTAGAGATACAGTTGTACATATTCTCAATGCCCTTCTTGAGCTCAAAGCATCTACAGTGGAAGAACTTGATAGACGCGCAGGAGAACGGATTATACCCAAATCTTGTGAAGAAATGAGAAAAGTATCTATTTTTAAACTTAAATTTTAAAAATTTTTAGGATGCTTGGAATCAGATGGAAAAATCGGCCCATATAATAAAGAAAACTCGCCTGTTCATGAACAAACCGCACGAACTTCACGTGAAAATGCTGCACCTTGTCAAAGAAAGTCATCCCAATCGCGGACGGGAGAAGAGAGATCGAGAAAAGGAGAAAGAACTCGACAGGATAGCCATTTACCTAAATTCAATATGTGAAATTATCGCGGAAGTTTGTTTTCATCCACTTTATCTTATTTCTTTAGGACATATTGAAATGGACCGGAAATTATGTCCGAAATATTCGTACGGAAGCCGAGCTGCGCATTAATGTGCAGAATCTTAAGATTGCTATGTCGTCCGATAGAGTATGTTATTTTCCTTTTTTGAATAATTTATACAATTTAACAGGCATTGATAGATCTCACCAGTTCTATTAACTACGAAGAAGAAGAGACGAACAACGGATTCTTGACCCACGTTCTCTGCGATTTTAAAATAGAAGCAGAAGAGGAGGACGCTGTCAAGATGACGTATGAATCGGTAAGCATTCCTTTTTCAATTCAAGCGTATTGTTTTCAGATAGCCAAAGAATTCTTAAAAGACGAACGATTATTCTTAAGAAATCTGAAACAGATCAATGTTTATCGAAAGAAATTATACGATTTGGTCGAGAACAAAACCCTGCTGAAAATGCTTTTCGGAAATTTTAATGACATTTATGAGATTACCATTAAAATGGAGAGACTGTTGGAAGATTACATTGAGACCAGTGACACACCAACTATTGGATTCGCTGTTTGGGATCTGGCAGAGGCTTATGAATTTGACAGGTAGGATGAATTTCTACTGTTCATTTAGGGATTTTAGTTATGTAACTTATGCCATGCGAGAATTGGAAGATGAACCGGACGAGCAACCTTTCCATGTGGGGATATATCGAGCTTTAAATGAACTATTGGATAGCTCGAAATATCCGCATCTCTTTGACGTTAGTCCATTAAATTCATTAATTTACATCATAATAGTTTTTTTAGCATAATTCCTAAGGGTTATTTAGGTTGGTTTGTACCCGTTGTGGTGTAGTGATCTAAATATTGTCATGCTTTCCTAGAAACTAATAAAATATGCAATTTTTCAGAGAGGAACTGAGTACATCGACAATAAAAGCTTCAAAATGACTCTGCAATATGTTTTGCCTGATTTATTGAAAGCTCCTATCCTGCATTTCTTCCACTACATTGAATACATCTCGGTTAGTCGTCAAATATAAGCATTTTATTGAATTTTCCAGAAATTGGAACAATATGGAGCTGGTGACGACAAGTACGAACTGTCGGAAACTAAGAGAAATCTGACTCATGTGGGAAATCAATTGGAGAAACTTCTAGGACACCATATGAATTTGAAGGCGCTCATATTACAGTATATTTTTATTAATACGGAAATATTAGTTTATTTTCCAGAGATCAACTAGCTCGAAGTGAATCCCAAATCTCGCAAGTACAAAAATTACGGGAGATTGAGAACAACATCGACAATTTTGTTGGAAATCCCATTGCCAAGACTTGTTTGGAACTTGTCATAGAAGGAGAACTGACAATGGTTCGACCATCATATACAGGATCTCTTGAGCAGCCGCTCAAAGGCAAATGGGCTACCTCTAGGTAAAACTTTTAGTCTACAATATAATATATAATTGCAGATATTGTTACCTCTTCGACCAGATGTTGCTAATGTGCAAGAAGCATAAATCCATGAAATTCAAGGATCGATTCCCTACCCAACTCATATCCACGATAAATTTAGATGATTCCGGAGGTATATTTCCTACCCCATTGTTTAAAAAATTTTTATTCAGCAATGGTAAACACTTTCCGAATTGAAGTTAGCAGTAAACCAGGAGAGGATAAACTTTTCTTCACATTTTGTTGCAAATCCAAAGAAGAGAAAGATGCCTGGATGACGGCTTTCATAAAAACGACCACCAAAAGGTTTGTCTATTTGTTACCGTTTATTTTTTTTAGTTTCATTGAAAGGCAAATAAATTACAACGATAAAGAAGAAGCCAAGAAATATCCACTGGTTATGCCTACATCGGATCAGTATCGATTTGCTGAGCCTGACAGTGATGATAATATAACCTTCGAAGATTACACGTCCAGTAGCGGAGTTCCTGTTGTGAAAAGCGCTACGATTGTCAAGCTTGTTGAACGTTTGACTTATCATCAGTAGGACCTTCTGGTACTTTTATTCCAAAGCTGTTTTCAGATACACCGACAACAAATTCGTCCAGACTTTTCTTATTTCGTTTAGAGGTTTTTGTACCCCTCAGGAATTGCTGAAGCTCCTGGAGGAAAGGTTCAACGTTCCGGAGCCGAAAGTATTACAAGAGAAATCCATGAGAGGTGGACCGCTGATGGGACGATATGACACTGTCCAAAGTCACGGTCTCTCAAGTCCTCAATTTTTGTACAACGACCAGGCATTGATGCGATTTCGTAAGGAATATGAAAGACCCATCCAACGAAAGTAAGCCTTTCCTGAATTCTTAATAATATTTCCAGTGTTCTCTCTGTACTAATGCAATGGGTAAAGAACCACTACTACGACTTCAGTACAGATCCGGATTTATTAAATGGATTGAAGGATTTTCTTGAGAAGAATATCAGTACCCAGGGAAAATTGATTCTGCAACATAGGAAATATTGTAAAAATATTTTGGTATAGCTTTTTTTATTTAAAATTACAGTTTTTTAGACAACAATCGACAAGCAGAAATATAAAAATTTAACGGAAAAGCAACCAACAAATTTTGATTTTTCTGAAATGGCCACGGCTCGACTTGAAGAAAATAGATTTAAACCCCAACCACCAGAGGTATTTCTGCTTTATTTTCAACGTTTAGCTCGGTTTTAGATCCTCTGGCATACGGCGAAGAAAGGCGATATTTCAAATTATGATCTGCTCACATTACATCCTCTAGAAGTCGGTCGACAGCTAACACTACTTCACTTTGATCTCTACAAAGCTGTAAAACCAATTGAATTGGTACATGCAGGATGGACAAAACAGGATAAACGCGTGAAAAGTCCACAGCTCTTGAGGCTGACGGATCATACAAATATGGTAGATTTATTTCAATTTTTTGTATAAATATACTTTGTTTCAGTTAGTGTACTGGCTGTCAAGGTCTATTGTTGAGACAGAGTCGCTTGAAGAAAGAGTAGCCCTGCTGAGCAGAGTCATCGAAGTCAGCTGACTATGCTTTCTCATATTTCTCTCATGTGTTCAGGTTATGTCAGTGTTCGAGGAGTTGCACAACTTTACTGGGCTGGTTGCTTTCAGCTCTGCACTAAAGTCAGCTTCCGTCGGCCGTTTGGCTCTATCGAAAGAGGTGAGTGTGTCTAAATTAACTTCCGCCACCTGACACCAGCTCTTTTTCCTACGGTCTTACACCCTTGCCTAGGGAGGCTCATTTCTTACCCGGTGTAGGTGGTATTCCGGATGTATTGCTGTCGGAAGCAGGTGCCCTTTTGCCCTTTTCATATTTTCTAGCGTTGAAATAGAGACGAGTTGATTTTTCTTCTTTATCGATGATGTCGCTGAGCTTTCGGAACACCGCCGCGTGAAAATGTAACCTTGAAACAGTTCCGACTTTCTTTTGCGAGTTCTTTGATTTGGGGAAGCAATTTACTGACAAATTTACTACGTGAAGTTAAGAAATGGTTTGATTTTTACAGAAACTGAGTCGCGAAAAGAATAAACGATATGAACAGCTGGAAAAGCTGTGTGGCGATGGGCATTGGCAAGGACTACGCAACAGGTTAAAGAATATCAATCCACCTTGTGTTCCCTTCTTCGGTGAGTGATTACCATTGGCCAGACGCTGATTTATCAACTTTTAGGCATGTATATGACGGAAATCTTTTACACAACAGAAAACAATAGCACTTTTGTCAAGAATAAAGAGAATCCTGTAAGTGATGAATAGGCTATTTTTACCAGACTTTAAAGAACAAACACATGTGGTCATTTCAATGTCTTTTTAACTGAAAAGAACAGGAAATTTCAACATGTTTTAGGAAAGCTGTCCGTCATCGAGTAGCCAGCCATCCAGCAAGCAGAAGAAGACAAAAGAATTACTTGTCAGTTTCTTCAAGTGTCGCCGAGTATCAGAAATCATTCGTGAGATACAAATGTACCAGAATCAGGCCTACTCCTTCCAGACGGAGCCAACAATTCGGGTAGGTGTTCTTTTTGTTTAATTTTCTTCTCTAAATGATGGATTAATGGTGTAATAGACAAGTTCTTCTATCAACAAATAGACAACAACTGGTAGCTATGGTAGGGCGGAATCTATCCATTAGCACCATTTCCGCTTCATCTCCTGTGTTGAGCTGGCTTTTTGGCTGCATCACTTCTTGTGCACCCTAAAGGAGACAAGTTATTTTCCGCCTACGCGTTAATTTATCGCGCGAGGAAATGCGCTACGGAATGTGTGTGTGGTTCTGGTGTGACCGCATTTGCTATTTTCTTCTAGTTTTGCAGGAACTTTCGTTACTCAATTTAGCAAGTTCTTCTAATTAAAATGTCATCTGCCTTTTCTGCAATTGTTTTGTTCCCTGGTCATTTCCGGTCTCAGTTCGGTCTACACTATTCGTTCGCCCCATACCCACTCTGATTTCCGCCTCGGGACACTTTTGTTCTACGAGCTTCTTTATCAAAGAAGTAAATGATTATAAAACAAATATAGAGCATCACAGTCCACACGAGGAAATGAAGTCGTATTTTACCAACCGCGGTCTCTCCGTATCTTCTTCCACCACCGAATGTGCGCTGGTTTTTTTCCAGTTTTTGTTCTATCCAAAGATCTCGTCGTTTCTATTGACCAATGATAATTTCTTTTGTATCTTTTCTTTTTCGACATCTTTTTCTTATCCTTGGATAGTTAAGATGCTTTCCTGCCACTTATGCTGTTGCAGTCCACAGTCACCCCCAATTTCACCATATCATTACAAAGTAGGTCTTTTCGGAGAAAAGCGATCATAATTGAACTGCCGGGTAATAGAACAGGGTGAACTCCATAGGGTTTGATGAAAAAGGAACGCGGGAACATGTTGCATTACCTTTCTTTTCCCGTGTAAATGGCCTGTTTTCAGCAATTCTTCGAATCTATCAACCCCAAAACTGATTTCAAATCAAATGATGAATTGGAGGAATATCTCTTCAAATGTTCTAAAAAGATCGAGCCTAAAGAGCCAGCCGAACGCCCCCCAGACGTGGTACGTCATCATACATTGTTCATTATTATAAGAAACATCATTCAGCCCCCACGTCACCCTCCCCATGTTCTGAAGTCACCGGGGATTAAACCACCAAAGTCCAACAGCACAACCTCGTCTTCTGGCCGCTCTTACAGTACACAGACGTCAACAGCCCCCAGTACACCAAGCTACGATTCTGTTGATACGTAAGTTTTCTTTATTGTTATGTTTACAAGAAGTTCTCGTGACACTTTCGGGTGTGTGTATAGATTTACAAAAGAAAATGGATCCGGATAGCACGCCTGAACATGTGATAGACGTTGTATTTCCGGTGCCCGCTGATTGACCAGGTTGATCAGTCGTGGCGGCTTGTGTAAAGTGATCAAGGCGTTCCGTATTCATTTGTTAAATGTTGCGTCTCCCGAAAACAGTCATCACTCTTTTCCCACCTCTATTATCCAGTCCATATAAATGTTTTGCTTCAGACCGAGACTAAACTCCTCAAACGAAGAGATGGCCATAGCCAGTCAACGTATCGCCCACGCTGAACACGAAAAGAAGATGTCCCCATTCGGTAAGTTGTGTTCTGGTCGCATTTAACTATTACTATCTTGTACATTCCAGTAATTCTAAGTTTTAGGACTCATTCCACCGCCTTTGCCAAGGAAAACAATCAAAAGTGGTACACCACCGTCCACTTCCTCTCCTCTTTTAAGAAGATCCACAACCAGTGCCATGTCTCCGCCTGCACTGAAAACTCCTTCACCTACCCCGAACAGTGCTAAACGTTTCCGTAAGTTCTTTCTTTCTTGTAGCTTTTAATCATCTTTGTTTTCAGAAGATAACCAGACTTTTGTATTCCCGACTGTAAATCACGAGTCGCCTGTCCTTCCTCCTAAGCGATCACCACCACCTTCATTACCTAGTCCATCATCGTCAGCTGACTCTCCAACTACCAATCAACTAGTTGTTTTGAAGAAGTAGGAAATATTTTTGACAGTACCTAACTTGCATTTGCAGCGGATCTCCAGCTGAACCTTCATCGCCCTCTGTCAGAATGGTGCTTCCACTCCATCCTCCTAAACTTCCTCCAAGGATAAAAAAGGATGCCACCAAGCCGCCTGAGCTTCCTCCAAAGACATAGTGAGTACATTTCCCTATTCTTTAATAAAGTTCGTTTTGCAGCAAGCGACTGGTATCCTCCGGTTCGTCTACAGGAATTCCTTCGACGCCTTCGAGTACTCTTCCTTCGCCGACTCTTTCTCCCCCGGCCATCGGTGTCAATCTCGGTTTTTCATCCAGTACAGAGTCGTGTTCTCTTACAAACACTCCTAAGAGTTCTCCACCACCGCTTCCCCCTAAAACATATAGAAACAAACTGCCATAAATTTCGACAACTACTTCATCCCAAAAAGTGCCTATTCTTACGGGAATCCCTTTACTTCCATTCCGATGTTTATCCCCTCTACCTCTACGATCTCCCCATACCGACTTGCTACATTGCATCCGCCTGACATTGCCAAGATATTCCCATAGTCTAGCAGATTGTTCATATATTTATCAGAGAATTCAAATGAATATTTTTTACAGAAAAGATCTTTGAGCGTAAAAGACCTGGAAATGTTATTGAAACAAATCGACATCGTAAAACTAACATTTACTTTTGAGAGACAGATTGAAACATCGAAAAACAGTCGATTGACCTTCTCCAACGAGGACATTAGCTCTCGGGTGAATGCAACTGCAAAATTTAAAGCCGCATTACTTTCATTGGGTCAAGTGATCGGCCCCTAGCCGACCTACATAAACCGTCGACCTCGCTAGCTAGTCAGTCATTTCCCCCGAAGATACAGATGTCGCCTATTGCTCTGCTCATTCTTCTGCTTTCCTTGATAGCCGTGGTTGCTTCTTTATCAAAACTTAGCGTAGAAGGAGATCAGGTAAATATTTCCTCAGACGTAACCTTGAGCGTAATGTGAGTCGGAAATGACGCTACGTTCAGAGTTTAACATCTAATATAGCCGACAAAATAGCAAACGATTTCTATTTTTGTTGATACAATTAACAAATAGAAAATTCATTCGCAAAGACAAAATAAGTTTGTGTGTTTCAGCTCGTATTGACGGCAGCCAGTGAAATCACAGCAAGAAGAGCATAAAACGACTTGTACAGCCATATACAATTACTGTAAAAAAATAATATGTCAAGTACCCAAATAAACCAGAGACAGCGAGAGAGGGGGAGAATAAGTAAGACAAGTCTGTAGATCACAAATCAATGGATGACTTTTTCTTTTCGTCGAAATATCACCATTGGGGAAAGACGGTACGTTCAGCTCGTTCAAGTTGACTAATCAGTTGGGTCAATTTTCGTCGGATTTTCTTTTGATCATCCGCCGTGCATTCAATCACCTATAAATTACTTTGTTTGTGTTATTGAAGAGGTTCTAAAAGGGCAGGAACTGTTTTTTGTCTCCTTTGTGAATGGACATTGTCCCATTGTTACACATTGTAAAGCACTTACCACTGATTGAAAACGCTGGTCGATAGGGCCTTCTGGCTGGTCAGGGGCGCAGGCATTTAGATATCTTTTACACGTCTGAAAAACGGAGGATGAGAAAGACGGAAGCATGGCGGCAGACGTATTTTAAAGTAGATTACACACCTCTTTGCCCATGGACAGATCGTCTTGCATTTTTTGAATTACGCCATCAATTAGCTGATTCACCGAGGTTAAAGCCTTCTGCTGTTCGGAATTTCGGGGGGTGTTCACTACAACCTAAAAAATGGAAGACATAAAGAATACATGAATTCTTCAAACCTCGACAGTTTTCGTCCTAGCAGCTAAACGATTGGTTGTAGCATGAATATCCTCCCGATCTCCTTGTCCCAACCGTAGAAGATCCGTATTCACTTGAACATTATTCAACATGTCAAGAATTTGCTCTTTCTCTACTTCGAGAAGAGAAGCAGCTTCCCTAAAATCCATAAAATGAAGATAACGGAATAAATGGATACCTGAGTTGTTCGACCCGTCGTTCTACATCATCTAACATATTTATAACTTGATCATTGAAATCATCGACACTTTTGTTACGAATCAATTGTACAGGAACTACTCGAGCATTGCCAGACATTTCTGAAATCGTGTTATATTGATAAGAGTTTGATAAAGGGATGAAATCATTGACAGCCAAAGTGGACAATAACAATAGATCTGGTTCGGCGATAGCCGCCCAGCTAGCGGAGACTCGTCAGGATAAAAAAGAAGCAAATGCCCAAGATCGTCAACTGGGAAATGATCCGAAATAAATGGTGGAAAAACGTTTCTGCTTGACAATGTGCCGGAACGGTGACAGGCGCATTAGCAGCTGGCAAGTCGACGAAAAATTGAAGCTTCACGGAACAAAAGGTCAAATTAAAGAGAGGAAAAAACTGGTAAGAGTAAATTGATAGAAAGTAAGTCCAAAAATGATAGGAAACTGTGACCGAACGGCGAGGCGAGAAGTTTCCAACACGGGTAACCCCCGAGCAAACACAGGACACGTCCATTTGACGTTTAAATGGAAAAAAGTGGGGCTTACAGACGTCTGGCGTGTAAAAAGGAAAGAATAACGGTGAAGCAACGGGATTGTTCTAGAACAACATGCGAAATCGTATGAGTTTCGAAAATTGTGCGTCTCGAACCATCGATGCTGACAAATTCGATAATACATATAACTGGTAGCCGGGTTTTTTCGAACAATTTCTCAAGAACAAACGCGACTGTCCACTAAGCTGTCCGAAAAATGAATAACCGATGTGAATTGGCTGATAACGGAGGTATGTGGAACCACAATAGTTTATTGTCATCGCGATGGAATGATTTGAATGCAAATGATTTCCAAAAATGCAAATTCCTTAGATTGAAAGCGAGGAACACAGACGGCGGAAGGAGATGCCATCAAAGTATTAATTTGTTCGCCATTGTTTTCACGCTAAATATGGACAGTGTGTAACAGCTGTTATAATTGAATGTAAAACATCTGAACATCACTTAGAGAGGGAGACGGACAGCGAGAAGCTGTCCAAAAATCACGACAAAATATCAAATAGAACAGTTGCCCACGCATGTTTCGACCGGTATATTTGCACAAAAAGCAGAGAGCTTGGCAAGAGGACTGGCCGGGCAGCAGTTTTTGGCAAAGATTTTGAAATTTAGAGAGGAAGAAGAGTGGAAAAAAAGAGTCGAAAAAGTTAACAGTTTCCCTATTTGCCTACGCGATAGGACTGTCCATATATCAAGAGCAAACAGACGGGTAAATCAAAGAAATTTGACCACTAGGCGGAGGATAATAAGCGGAAATTGAAAGAAATTCGGCATAGGACAAGTTTTTCAGGCCAATATACAGCTGCTATTATTATTCCAGAGCACGTGCGTGTATAATTATAGGAAACAACCTATCGAGAATATGACCATCCTTTTATCAACAAGGTAATCTCGTTCCGCCATGGATTTTCTGGTCATTTCCTTGAGAAGATCGCCCATTTGAGTGGCAGAAAAAAAACATTCTCGAAATCTTATCATGGATCAATATTGAACAGGAGGGAAAGTGGTCAGAGTTTACACAGACAAGAAAAACTTGCTTGCTTAAAAAAATCGGCCATCCAGGAAACAGGCGTTTTCCTGTCTTTCCTCAACCAAAACATGAGCACGTGTTCCCAATATGGGTGTGGTTGTTGTATGGATCTATATGGGAACTGTGTCGAATGTTCTTTGACGGACATCCAGGGCGTGGTTCGACCTTGACGCGCGAGCCAGGACGATTTCACGAAATTTCGAGAGTGAAGCGGAAACAAAGAGCGGGGGAGGAGGAACCGGCTGACTTGGACACCCACCCCGACGAAACAGTTCACGTCTAGGTGAGACGCAGCACACACGCCACAGCTGTTCGTTTGACTGAGCCAAAACCGCGAAATTGAAATGTGAATGACTCAGCAGCACTGTAAGCGGCTGGTTGAAAGGATGGCAGTTCGGAACGAAATGGCAGTTGTTCCTCTTATAAGGGCAGCAGAATATGGGTAAATTGAAAAAAATGAGACCACAGGAAAACAAAAGTTATCATGACCTTGGCAGATGCTCCTTGCGCCTTCGATAGCTTCCCTGGCAAGCCGTGCCCTTTTTGTATTTTAATCATACCAAAAAGTTGCCTCCCTTTCACATGATTTCATGACAAATTGCCGAAATTTGATGACTTAATTCGCTTCACAAACATGTTGCAGACAGAAGTTGTCAATCCCTCACAGAATCGGGCACGTGTTTGCCTAGAATATGTTCCTTATCTCGAAAAGAACTCTCGGCCATTGGGTCCACCGCACCCTGTTATAAAAGCATGATTTCTTTTTTTTGCAGCTATCTTTTCCTTAACTTTCTCCTAAGTAGCAATGTTTTTCAGGGTATGCGGGCCTTGCTTCTTTTAGCCTTTTTGGGTGCAGCGATAGCAGATGAGTACAATGTCTACTGGTAAAGACCAATAATCATAATGGGACGTGCTTTTAGGTACGATCGAGCCAATACCCTACCAGACAGGCAACTGATGGTACATTTATTCGAATGGAAATGGACTGACATTGCTAAAGAATGTGAGAATTTCCTCCAGCATTATGGATACGGCGCTGTGCAAGTCTCTCCGCCCATGGAACACTTAGATGCGGTTCAGAATAATAACAAACCTTGGTGGATCAGGTAGGGATCTCAGTGTCTGCAGCCAGTGTGTAGATATCAACCGGTTAGCTACGAACTTACATCAAGAAGTGGAACAGAATCTGAATTCCAAGATATGGTCAACAGATGTAATAAAGTCGGAGTCAGGTACCATTCCGAAGGGACAAACATCGTTTCTCAGAATTATTGTTGATGTTGTGTCAAACCATATGGTCGGCGTCGGGCAAAAGAAAGGTGTCAGCGGCATTGGATCCTCGGGACCGAGCAACTTCGACGGAACTGATGGAGTTGAAACTTTCCCTGGAGTACCTTATTCAAGCAATGACTTCAATGACTTCCGCTGTCACGGCGATATCCAGGGATCGGATTACCAAAACAACGCAGAGCATGTGAGCGGTGTTTCTGAGTGATCCAAGGGGTTATAGGTTAAAGATTGTCGTTTGGTAGGACTTCTTGACCTGAATCAAGGAAGTTCCTACGTCAGAAGCAAGATAGTCGCATATCTAAACAAACTTATCAGCTATGGAGTTGCTGGATTTCGGTAGAATGACACTTTACCCTCATAAATGGAAAAGTTCAGGTTTGACGCGTCCAAGCACATGTGGCCTGGAGATCTTGGAGCAATTCTCAATGCTACGAATAATGTTAAATCTGATGTAAGACAAGAAAGATAAAAAATAGACTTCTTCAGATCTTCGGTGCAAATCAGCGTGCCTTCACTGTTCATGAAGTAATCGACAGAGGAGGAGAAGCAGTCAAATGTACAGATTACGTTACCATTGGAAGATATACCAACTTCAATTTTGGAGCTGCCGTCTCCGCCGCTGCTAAAGGACAAGCCGACTGGAGAGGTCTGGCCAAACTAGGACCTGGATACGGCTATGGAAATGCTGAAGACCACGATGTTCTCAACTTTATTGACAACCATGACAATCAAAGAGACAGCCAGCCCTATGTTGTTACCTACAAGGATGGAGACAAGTACCGCATGGCTGTTTCTTTTATGCTCGCCTGGGCTTATGGTTATCCTCGTGTGATGAGCAGTTACGGATTCTCTTATTCTGACCAAGGGCCTCCAAGCACTGGTAGCCCTAACTTTGCTACAACTTCACCAACATTCAATCCTGACAATACTTGCAATACACAATCTGGATGGATCTGTGAGCATCGTTGGCCAACAATTCGAGAAATGTCCAAGTTCCATCAAGCTGTTTCGGGAACTGCCGTCTCTGAAATCTTTACGGATTATAATAGGATCGCTTTTGCCCGTTCCGGAAAAGGATTCTTCGCTTTGAATGGTCAAGGATCCTTTACAAAGTAGGATCGCTACCTAACTTTTCAAGTTCTTTAGAGTTTATCAGACAACTCTTCCTGCTGGAACATATTGTGACCATTATGGCGGGTCCCTGTCTAATGGCAAGTGTACTGGTGCTTCTATTACTGTTCGAAGTGATGGAACTGCTAGTATTACTGTTCCAGGGAATTCAGTTGTTGCTATCAGCTTGGCTTCTAGAACAAGTATGATGAACATATTACAGGATCGAAATCCATTTAGCTCCTGCTCCTGCGCCCACAGCTATTCCCTCTTCTTGGCAAAAGACTGTTGTCTTCCTAAGAGTACAAACCAGCCCAGGACAAAATCTCTTCATCCGAGGTGGAACTAGCGACGCTCATCGTTGCTCTGCTGGGCCTCACCAACAGCCAACCGATCCTTGTGCAATTCCCATTGCTCACAATACTACTGTACCCTTTGTCTATGCAGAATATTTAACCTGGAGTCAGCAGGATGAATATCTTGACTTCGAAGGAGATGAGGAACTTCAAGGTGGATCGGCCTCAACACTTTCTTTAAGAGTTTCTAGGCACACATGATGGAACCAAGGCAGATGGAACACCTATGGCTTATTCGACAAATGATCCAAATGCTGTAGAATACCAACCACTAAATAAGTACGGTCCAGCCTACTGGATGGTGCAAATGTACATGGATTGCAGCAAAGCGGAGCAAGGTTGGTTCGAATTAAAGGTATACCTCGCTTTCAAGCCACGAAAACGAAGTTCAGGGCTACGTTTCACCTAATCTCGGCTGGGAGAACAACATTTCTCAGGGACAGTGCGGGGGATCGGCTGGTGGAAGAGCGCCGTTTTCTTCCATTAACCACGTAGCAAAGTGCGGTGCGATCAACGTTTTTGTCTGGAACACCGGAACGTGTACCATCAACTCATTTTGAACAGCTCCCGTAAAGCCTATCCTCCTGCCATTTGTATAAAATTTGACTAATGTTATTCTATTGCAACTTTTGTGGCTTTTTGAAGGCAAATGTTCCGCCCACAGTTGTGGTCAGCAGTCTGTCATTTCGATGGTTGCTTCTTGCTGTATTTCTTTATTTTAGGGGCGAGTTTTAGATCTGATATCGGGCTTATCTGATCCCCGCAAAACAAGCTTCAAACCAACTATCGAAAAGATTTAATTGTCCATGTTTGGTCAGGTCACTTCGGATGTCTTTATTTTACAATTTTCCAGATCCTAGAACTTGTCATGCGCACTGCTTGCGCTAGTTTTTTTCTCCCAGTTTTTTGTCACGCTTTTCCATTTAATGACAGGTGAGTTGAGTGAAAGTCTGTTTAGCAGTCACATTATTTTGATCCTAGTGAGATTAGGCACATCAGCGAAAAAACTGGACCTGGATCTAGCCTTCAGATAGCCCGTCACGGTCTGGCTTCTTCTGTGACCGCCGCTACTCCTAAATAGGAGGAGGCTTCTAGTTGATGGAGCATCTGTCCTGAACTGCTCTCGCCTCTTATCCGCTAAAGGATATTCTTCGCGCTGCCAGACAAACTCGTTCTATTAGGAAGCTACATCTCGCTTTATCTCGACTCATTCTTCTTCGGTGGGCCTCTTTTATGCGTTGCGCAACCTGGCTGGCTGACCTCAATCGGGCACTCAATTTCTTTCCGATAAATTCTTCACGACATTTTTGTGTCCTCGTTGTCCTTCTTCTCCTTCACTTTCATTCCTAGATCAACCTCAAAATTGGCCATGGAAAATCGTTTTTCTTCTTTTCCGACTCTTAACCAATACAGTCTTGATTCACTTTCTCTTTAATTTGCCAACAGCTTTCGCTTGTATGTTTTTTCCGGGCTTCTCTATCTGATCGGTGGTTTCCTAATATCCGCGACGGCCTTTGCCAATCCCGTTTTTGGCAGAAACCTATTCTCTCCGCTCCGCAACTGCCACATTTTGTGCCCTTCCGTCTTTCTTTCGATTGCTTTTCCTTTCATTCAAGGAGGGCACTTTAAGCCGGTCAATGTCAAGTTGATCTAGCAATCATAAATATCTCATTGCCATCATGTTCATCTACTCCGCTTACCCAAGAAAATTATACATTCTTTCTATTTACAGCTCATTCTTGCCTTTTCGGCAGACAGTTTTCACAAAAGGACGGTATTTAATGCAGCTTATCCTTGCGGCGATTTATTGTTTTGTTGGTGAACATTGAGACACCGGTCTCTTCTTTGAGAATTTCTCGATGTTCGCTACAAAAGATCATAATAAAAGCCATGGATATTTTTGGGCACTATTCAAATTTTCAAACAAGCCCGCTTCCTTACTATTGGAACAAAATTTCCGCTTGAAATAGAAAGTGAATATTTGAAATGTCCTTGTGTCATCGTCTTCTTATGATGTATCATTAGCAACCTGCCGCCGGACGCGGTCTTTCGACCACCACCCACCCTGTCTTTATTATCTTATCCTAAGGCGAACGTGTTTTAGTATTGCCAATGATGTTCTAATCACATCCTTATCGGCTATTCCCCACCCAATGAGACTTGGTTTTCGTCGAATTCGACTGCGCTTTCTGCCATAATTGTGTCGCCAAACCTGTCTGTCACTGAGAAAAGCACCTTCAAAGATTCTTACGTTTATTCTTGCTCCTCAGGCTATTCTCTTTCAGAAGCAGCAGTCCATGCGACAGCTTCTGCTTCTCACAGCTACTGTCGTCTGGGGTACAGCGGCAGTTGCTCGGGTAAGATTCCGGTCTCCATCATTAGTACATTAATTTCTTTAGGTATTCCGAGACCCAGCTGTGTCATACGCTAGACAATTTTACGTACCAGCAGCATCTTATCCAACTAAACGATATAATAGAAGCCCTGAAGGTTCCCGGCTTGCTCGATCGCGGGTTTTTAGGAATGTTGTAGTCAACGGTATTGCAGTCTATTTTTGCAGTACCGCTTATTTCAGATGAGCCTCGATTAAGAGCTCAGGGGCGTTTTTATAAAAGAGCACAAGCTGTACCCATTCATGATCCTTCGAATCACCCATCAAAAAGTAA
Source organism: Oscheius sp. DF5033 (assembly GCA_964036215.1). Taxonomy (NCBI): domain Eukaryota; kingdom Metazoa; phylum Nematoda; class Chromadorea; order Rhabditida; family Rhabditidae; genus Oscheius; species Oscheius sp. DF5033. The sequence continues at coordinate 7,885,661 of OZ038413.1, forward strand.
CATTCCCATGAATTGTTCCTAAGTTTTTACTAGATGACGTGACAATAACATCATATAGTTACGATGAGGAGAAGCACCACGAGAAGAAACTTGTTGAGGACACAATGACCATGGTCGAAGCTAATGAGGTTCGCTGTTCTCGTATAATTTATTAGCTGTTATTGCAGTTTGCACGAGGACTGGAAAGAACTACAGTATCTGTAAAAAATGAGGAAATATCTACGACACCTATACCATCAGCAACATCACAAGCAAAAGTACAAACAAAATCTGATTTCCAAGGACAAACCTTCACCCCGCCACAGCCTGCACAGCCAGCTCCGGCTTTTAAAAGTGCACCGGGGGCTAGGACATTTTCGCAGACTGTACAAGTTGGTCCGCAACCTGTAAGTTTCTATGATAATGTTTATTTTGGTACGTTTAGGGACTTTCTGGTAGACCTCCTGTATTTATTAATCCTACTCAATCGCCATTTTCACCACCACAGCCATTTCCTGGCGGATTTTTACCAGCTATTCCTGGTACCCCTGCTCTACCACTCGTGCCGCCGATTGGAACTGCTCCACAAGGCCCAATTTTACCCCCAAATGGTCCTAACGGCGGTCCACCAAATATTCCTAACTTTTCACCTCCGCCAATCCCCCAGCCCCACTCTGGACAGGTTCGTCTCTTTTCTTAGAAAAATGTACTTTTTGTAGTTGCCGCCGCCACCAATTCCTGGCGGAGCCGGAGGTCCAAATCTTTCCCCTAATGGTACACCTCCTAACGTAAGGGATGCCCGCTTTGAAGTCATCAATCAGCAGTCGGCTAATTCGTCCCTAGAACAACTAGGATGCGGTTTTGACTGGCTGACAAACACCTGCAAAGATGTTTTTAATATTGGGTGGTAGGAGGATATCCCGTTTCCTGGTATTTTGACATTTCAGGTGTGGACGATGCCACGATTTTGGAAATATTTTCTTGCACGACTGTAAATGTATCCAGCCGTTGGTACAGTTGCCGCCAAGGCAACAGCCACCACCGCCTCCTCCTCCGCAGCCCCAACATCCGCGACCAGCTCTTTTGAGATATATCTACTAGCAGCCTAGATGTTAACTGTTAATTCACTAGGTGATAATTATTTGCCTTAAAATTATTGCAGCTCAGTGTGTCTTTTAACATATTATTGTGTACAATCCGGTGCTTTCTGCAGCATACTGTTTGATCTCGTGTGCAATGAATGTATTGTTCAAAAATTTTATTTTCTTTAAAGAAGTATCACTTGCCGTTTCTTTCTTCCAAAGTAACCTTTTCCTGATACGGCGTACTGTATCACATCTAAAAATGGGCAATTTGTTTTATCCTGAGTATATTTTACGGTGTTTTGTACTTCTAGTGCAGCAGAAAGCATAAGGGGATCCATTCCTATAGGCGCAATATTCATCCCGGTTACAGACATCAGAATGATAGAGACTTCCACATTGATCTTTCCTAAATCGGCTTGTAAACATTAGAAAAACCTTTTACACAAGGCTACCACCCACTGATTGCTTTAGCGACCTGGCTTGTCTACAGCCCCTTGGATATCTCGGAAACTCCTGGAAACGAGTGGCTGCCAGTGCGCGGGCAAACAGTGCTCGAGGCACCAGCACTTCACTCAGCTCCTCCCACGCCAATCGCTCAACCTCAAAGCCATTCACTCCCCCTGTCAATTCATCACCGACACCCTTACATTTTCTTTTTGCTAATCGTTACTTGTCTTAAAGCCCAGTATTATTTTTTTTGTTTTTAGGTAATTCCTTCTAGCCGCACCGAACCATGTCCGACGAGGAAGAATAGTAAGTCTAAATGCTACACATTTACCAGAAAATTTTAGCTACGAGGAGGAGGAGGAGGTAGAAGAGGAAGAAGAAGTCGAAGAAGCCGAAGCCGAGAAGGAAGAAGCCGCTGAGGAGTAAGTTTCTATTAGTTGCAAAGTCGCAGCCTTACAAAAAGTGAATTTGGCAGATCTCCTATTTACTTTTCATAAATGTGTTATCTTTAGAGACGAGAACCTCAATGAGGCCGAGCAGGCTATGCTCGCTGCTAAGCAGCGTCACGATGCTGACGATGACGAGAAGCTCCAAGACTACGAAGATCGCAGAAACGAGGAGCGTTCCAAAGAAGACGAAGAGATCCGCAAGTTGAAGGAGAAGCAAGAGAAGCGTCGTTTGGAAAGAGAAAGGGAAGAGCAGGAGATGGCTGAAAGAAGACGACAGGAAGACGAACGTCGCCGAGAGGAGGAAGAACAACGCCGTGCCAAGCAAGAAGAAGAAAAGAGAAAGAAGGAAGAGGAGAAAAAGAAGCGTCAACAGCAGATGGTCGGATTCGCTGCACCAGGAGAGGGTGGACGAAACTTCACTCTCCCCAGCAAGAGCGCTCAAGGAGACAAGTTCGGTAACATCGTACAGGCTAAACAGGAAATGGGTATGACCAAGGAACAGCAGGAAGAGACCAAGAAGGTTAACCTAGAGAGAAACTTAAGTAAATAGTGGTTCAGGCGTTCTTGGTCAAGATCAAGGAAAGCATCCAGGCCCTTTCCGAGATTGCTTCTTCTGAATTGAAGCAGAAGATCAAGGAGCTCCATCAGCGCATCACCAAACTGGAAGCCGACAAGTACGATCTTGAGACCCGACATGCTCGACAGGAATACGACGTAGGCTTTTCCTTTAACTCGGAACACACGTAACCTTTCAGTTGAGGGAGTTGAACGAAAGACAGCGTCAAGTCGCCAGAAACAACAGGGAAAAGGGGGGAGCCGATCCTTCCGATGCTGGAGGCAGACATCCCGTAAGTTCTTTTTTCTTCTTATCCAATGTGAGGCCTTCGCGCGTCAGTTATGTTTTGTTTGCATTACAGCGGCTCAGCCGAGGACTGTGTCCATAGCTTGTAGATTTTTACAACATAACAAATTACGAGGGAAAGTCATCGATTAATTTCAGCCCAAGATTCAAGTATTCTCCAAGTACGATCGTCAAATTGACCGACGTAACTTCAAGGAACGCCGCGCCGTCTACGAGACCGTAATTACAATATCAATTCCTAGGGAGAATATATTTTAGCACGTAGCCTACCCCGTCTTCCCTGGACTACCTCCCCCTCCCGCCATCTATGAGAAGGTCATAGCCAAATATGCCCACGAAATCCAAGAAGAAGAAGACGCAAAGTACTCCAAAAATTACGGTAATTTCCGGTATCCATTCATTCTTTACATATACTTTTAGAAGTGGAAGCCGACGAAGAGGAAGAGGAAGAAGAAGAGTAAACTACTTTTCCCAATCCCCCGATATCTCCATAAATGTACCCTTTCAACAATGTCTTTTCCTCATAGCGTATATATTGAATAAAGGGGAAAATAAGCCTAGGAACTCACGCGAATATCAATGCCACATCTTTTTCTGTAGCGGCTGTGTATCCGGGCATGCACGTAAGCTTATAGGTCATCTTGAGATTGGCTAAAAATAATTGATAAAACTTGTAGTTGTCTGAACTTACGGAAATGGGCATCCATACAGGCTTGTTGGCTGTCGTAGGTTTTTTCTTGGGCTAATTTTCGGAAGCCAGGAGAGTTGCAGCTCTTTCTTCTAGACAGACAAGCCATTCCTTGGAGAGGAAACCACTGAAATCCACATTAAACTTGAATTAATTAACCGTACCTCCACTTCTCCTCGTTTCCCATCCAGATTACAATCCTTGGGTGGTGGAAGAGGCGCGGTGGTTATCATCCTCTTTGTCATTATGAAGTTCTTCCCACCAAGACCCGTAAAATTAAAGGTACCACTATCTGAAACAGAGGGTTTTTTTAATTAAAAAGACCTCTACTTGGTCCATTTCCCTCAAATGCTGATTCCTTACAGCAATATCCAAATCCCCCATGAGTATGACAAACTTCATCCGCTTCACAGATTTCAGACCCTTGCGATCCTCGACATAGAGCGGAGGAGAAAATGTATGGCACTTGATCACCCTGTAAAATTGGAGTGTGTGTTTTGTGTTCCACATACATTTGACCGTTGATAGGTAGCTAATCTATGTCCAGGAGCACAGCTCAAACTGTAGGACTTCCATAGTCTTACTGAAGCGGACGATGTTGACCGAACTATGGCCTTACCCATGTTCACAAGGGTGCATTCCTCCTCATTGTCATACAATTTAAAATCTATTTTTAAACTAGGAGTACAATCGGCTGGTATGGCGAAGCACGTCCATTCCTTTGGATCAAAGTAATACTGAAAAGGATCATTAGGCTGTTTACCAAAAGAGGAAGAGTAACCTGAACTCGGCTTCGTCTTTGCTCAGCTATGAGGCATTTCTCCGCAGTAATCTGAGCAATACCAACAAAAATAAGCACTGAAAATCATTAGCTTCATTTAACATATGTAGAAGGGATCAAATGAATGCTGCCCATAATTGGCTGGAAAACTGACCGAGTGCTTGTCGTGACAGCATCTATGAGGACTGGCGACTGTATGGGCACACCGCTGCCCCACCCCCCTAACGGCCTGGTTTGGTTTTCCTCGCAATCACTCGTTCAAACGGCCTTTCTCTCTATAGGGGAGAGCAGAACGGAAAGAATAAAAAGAGTCATTCAGTTCCTGGAGAATATTACGGTCTGATTGAAACTGAACCCTTTATGACCGCCGTTTTGACCATTTGGAAATAACTGCAGTTGTCTTTGAGTTTAAGTGTCGCCTTTTTCTTAAAGGCGCTGCAAACTAGATGGTATTTTATTACTTCAAACTGTCTACTACTCTCCTTGAACCCGAAAAAAAAATATGTAAAATCATTCTGGTAGTCTATTTTTAAAGGACCTTCACCTCTCATATCTTCCGCGTTCCAGTTACCTAAAAGCATAATTTAGTCAACGCGCGAGTACATCGCCTTTTTTAGGCGTGGTCAGCGCATTGTGAAAGGACAAAAACCAGTCATTTTGTCATTTAATGCCGTGTTCGAAACAGTAGAAAAATTCCCCACGGCTCCATAAACCTTGAAATTGCTTGTAAAAAATGTCTCTTGGCAACAGTACCAACTGGCACGAGAAATCAAGAGAGTATATGTCTAGAATTTCACGGACTCGTGGGAATTTCCTCGAAGGTCAACCTCAGCGAGACATGAATTTCAATTAGATGATCACTGGTTGCGCTCAAAACAAACCTTATCCTTTAGTTTAAATTCAAAATGACGAAGAGGTTATTTTTAAAGAAGTTTGAGCTAAAAGTATACAATTTATTTACATTGATTCAATGAATTTGTGGTACACTTAATCGGGTTTCATTCTTTTGTTCTGCTAGCCCTCGTTGGTAGCCTATTTTCATCTGGGCCAACATGAAGAGAATCATACGGGACCATGCCTAAAATTCGGGTTTATTTCAGCGATCTAGGTGGCATACCTCCCGCTCTGCGGTTTTTCTAAATGAAGAGGGATGATTTTTCTCAAAACAGTCCGTGAACACATCCCAATAAATAGTTTGAAAACCTCGAGATTTCAACTGAGCGTGTTGAAAGCCAAGAGCCTGAAAGCACTCAATTAAGACATATATTATGTATAAGATTCGTCAAGTGGCTGTTTCAGTGACTGCACTTCAAGAGATCTTTTTACGTCACACTTAAAAAAGCCTGCTAGTCATGGCCAGTCATTTAAAAACATACAGTACCTGCAGGGCATCACAGCTTTGTTCAAAATTTTCCTGAAGATTACAAACGACCAAATTCAAGACCAAGGCGAAGTTGGATGCGTGCGATTTGAAAAACTCGTTCTCACGGAGCTTACTGATTGGGCAAGTATCCTTAAAAGGTTTTTCACGAGGTTAACACGTCAATGGAATGAGGTTACCAGTCCAAATAGCTGGAGAAGATCTTCTTCCTGATTTAAAATATCATAAAAGATATCTTCTGAACATCGCCTGAGTTGTTTCTGTGTGCACTTAACCCAACATAACTCGATCATCCGTTTCTCTTCTCGCGTCAATCCTGATATTGACCCGTTTGCTAAAACCGAGGATTCGATTTGACTTTGGAAAAAAACAACCGCACCTCCATCGTCCATAGATCGTACGCAGCGGTTCTTTGAATATCGTGCACTATGACTGGTTCCTACCGGTCGGGGAGGTCTCGCGTCTTGTCGTTCATTTCTCACATCAAGAGATCTGCTCCTATTTGTTCTGTTATTTTGACGGAAAAGTTTTTCAACCTAAATTCGGATGGATACATTGGATTGCCAGTTACCTTGTACTTCTTTTCATGTGCATGTTGACTGCTGACTGAATGGGTAGCTCCCATGGGAAAACTTTAAAGTATACTGGAAAAAAATATAGTGAATAGAGACAGAGTTTGTACGTGCAGAAGTGGCAAAAGAATTAGACTAAGAATTCTGGACTTAAGTGCAATTGGAGGCAGATAGCAGTAATGGTTTCGATGCATTAGTATAGCATGGGAGGAAAATTAGTTGTTTTCGGTTAGGAGGATTCCTAACTACAATTTGCTACGCCAAGTTCCCGTATCTAGGAGTAGGATCCTATGGCATGACGTGATTTGTGCTGCGCTCAGTCTCGACCTAATAGACCTACAGGATAGAATTTAGCTCAGAATATGGGGATACACCCCTCGTTACTTATAGAACGAAGCCAATTACCAATCCGCTTACGAATAACGTGCGTAATAGCGATGATTATAGTTCAAAAACCGTTAAAGATGCCGCCACGGAACACACCTCGCTCCGGGAAGGGGAACAACAATTGAATTGACGGAGAAACACGAGATAAAAATAGAAAGAATCTTGGACTACTAGCAACAAACTAAATAATCTCGGAGAAGAAGGTCAGTTGCTCTCTATCCCTCTCGCCACTAATTGAACTGACTTCTGACGCACAACAACTAATAAAAGAAGATATTTTTTTCAATCAAAAACCAGTAGACAAATATTTCTGCTTTTTAGAAAGGCAAGGACACATGCAAAATGCTCGTTTTGGTCGCATACATATCGCCGAGAACGTGGGAACGAGCGCCCGGAGACTTGCCATCTCCTTGCTCGAAGAACATCAATTCTGCTTCCTTATAGACTTCGTCACTTAGTGGAAGTTGTAAAAATGAGAAGACTGCTAGGAAACGTTTTTTTTTCTCTTCCGCTATGGGTCATTTGCCTAATGAGGATAATTTTAAAAAATTAGAAAAGGTTAGAGGCTAGAGCAAAGAAGAATTTCAATTAGATCTCGTCCAGTTGACGAGGAAAAAACCCTGGAAACTGCAAAGATATAGCACTACTACAAACTCCCCCCGTTTGTTTTGCGACAGCTTCCTCTTGCTGACAAGCGAGGGAGTTGAATATCGTCTGGATACTTTGATATCCAGTGAAAAGAGTGGATAAATGACGGAAACTTTTACTAAAAAGTGAAATGTTTACAGGCCTGAGAGGGTATGAGAACGTCGAATAAAGCAAAGTAATATGCAAATAATTGAAGATCATGGACACGTTCAAAATATACTATAGTTGCTAGGCTAAAAATGGAAACAATAAATAACCAAAAATAGGATATGAAGTGCTCAAGGGGATAATCAGAAGGGGGTAAAAACTTAAGAATGAAGAGAGTGGACTCGACAATCTTGTTGTCGAGAGTCTTTTACCGAGTAGGGAAGACCCTAATGGCTAGGATCTATTTTGAGCGGAGGGAGAGAGGTGAACCACACCAATTAGACTATTAGTCGAGCTCGCCCTCAGGCGGCGGTTCCGATGATGTGAAGCTCGTGACTTTTCAGACGGTTGTTTCCAGCTTTTTTGGCCGCATTCGGTCAAGTGTTGCTCTAAATTAGAATAAAATGGGAAAAAAAGAACAATAGCTCACGTTGTTTGACACTCAACATCGGAAGCAGTTGAAGGTAAAGGGATTGGATCAAACATCGAGTCACACAGTCCTCCTTCCCAGGTTCTTCTCTTCAAATCTTCCAATTCTTCGTCAGTCATTTCTTTAAAAGGTTCAAGTTCTTCCTAGAAATCGGACTCAGTTTGATTCCTCTGGGACTGACCTTGATCTTCCTTAACCTGATGGAATTTCTTCTAGATGAAGAAGGGGTTCTCATTGTCGGCGTCGTTTTACCACTGTCCTCCACATACTAAAAACATCCTTCCGCTTATTGCGGGATTACTTACATTAGATTGAGGAGAGGTTAACCGACTGTTAGGAAAGTCATACTCATTGCACTCCAACTTCTCACAGTCGAAATTCTCCATCATTCTCTTGTGCCTATCAAGAAGCCTTCGTATTTCATCGATATAAGGCTCAGGCAATCGTTCTACATCCGCTTTCCTTTTCCTTTTCTTGCAGCTATGATAACAAGTGGCGGCACAGTTGAGAAAAATGATGAGGACGGCAAAAAGAACCCCGATAGCTAGGCAAAATACCAAGATTTCGATTGCTTGCGGAGAATTAGTCTTCATCCTAGACTGTAGAAAACAATAGAAGGAATTGAAAAGTAAGTACCTAATAATTTCTATATCCAGTCATCCTGGAAAGAAGTTAAGAACGCGCCGTCTTAACCTGAAAAGTGAAATGAGTAATACAAGCAAAAGCGTATGCGCAAATAAGTCAGAGAGGGTGGTAGTCATAATGGCTGAATTGGAATAGAAAACGTTTCCGGTTTGCGGTTACGAGGGATTAATAACGTCACATAATTTTTGAGCCTTTACGCGCGACAATGGTAATCTATCCGGATCAGCAATAACACTAGAATAAATAGTATGGATGGTAAGTCGGTTGACAGCCGAGTCAGGACAAAGGAACCCCAAATGCGCGAGGGCAGAAGGTCATTGGAGGAGAGAGAAACAAGTGTCGATAACAAGCGGTACAGGACCTTTTCCTGATTGATCAGAGCGTCCTTGCGCAAACCAATGAGGTGAACAGAAAGTTATACAGGATGTGGATAAATCAGACAAATGACTTATGCCAACAGCTGTGTTTTTGAATTAGCTGTGAAGAAACTGAGGATGGCCGCACACATCTGCCCTCATCCATCACATTGGACCTGGCGATCCGGCCAGAAAATGAACGGAAATTGAAGAGCAGCAGGTAGAACAATTGGTCAGAGTGGATTGAGAAACAAATTGGCGGCTCTAGGAGGACAACAGGAGGAGGTGGATTGAGGAACCAAGAAAAAGCAGGGAATAAGAAAAAAAAGATTAGGGATAATTACATTCGAACGGGAGGGGGAATCGTCACGGAATGTTGTTGTCGTGGCGCCGATGCCGATTCCACAGTCTGGCACATCTGCTAAGCGCTTTAAATCATGACCGCAGCGGACAGAAATGATGGGATTGTCGTGTGGTAGGCAGCAGTAAGCATCGCCCATTGAAATGAAAATGTCGGGTATTGAGGGATACAGGGAGATTTATAGGGAAAGCGGCCTCTGTCCAAAATGAGGATGTGACAAATGGTGACATTCCCACTGCTATAAGGAAGCAAATTGTGACAAGTTTTCTTGTGAAACGGCGGAGAAAGTTAACAGGAATTAACGCCATGACTGAAAAAGTGGCAAATTTCCCCAAGTATAGTCAGATTACTTAGTGTCGTTTCCTTCCAGACCCTCCTAATCTCCTCGCTGTTGTCTCATCTCACGTAGATTCTCAGCCCTGCGGGCGATTTGTCCTCCGTGAAGACTCCGCAATCCCTGCCACAATGAGCACTCGAAATGAGTTATTTCGGGAATCAATAGCTGGGCCTCTTCCATAATGCGTCTCTTCCTTTTACTTGGTATGATTATTTTTGTTCCCATGGTTATTTCCAGTTCTACCTGTTCCTGCTTTCCTACAGGCTACTCCTTTCACGGATCAAAGCACTGGAACCATTGGATTACAAGATACTAATGTGAGAAGTCGCAGATGTCTCTCATTGTAGTTTAGGGTGATGTCTGCCTCTCTGTTCATTTCGAAGTGTCTGTTGTTAATTTCAATATCGGAGAGACTAATAATCGGATTCCTGTAGGTTGTTTTGATCACCAAAACCTTTGCAGTTTGCCCTAACTTCTGCTGAAACTAAGCTTACGGGAAGATGCGCTAGCAACTCTAGCTCGCCTCTTATTACAGCTACAATAAGCCATGAAGGACGTAAACGGAAGCTAAAATTCTACTTTGGCACAGTTAGTTCATTATAGAAACTGAGGGTCATTCTTTAGAAAACGATGACTATGAAGAAACGAGTCGAAGAGTTGCGATGGCAGCTAAAAAAGGTAGTCTATGAAGAATTTTACAATGGCAAGCTTTCTTTTAATTGAAACCGGTATCTTTAGAGGACTCCGCTGTCTTCGAATCCGATAACTCTTCAGCAATTTTAAGCGCCCCTCTTAATCAAAAATACATCTGTAAGGATAAAATTAATGTAACTCTTCATGGAGACAATTACAAGTAAGAAATTATTACTTTTCAGGACTTTTCCTGTTTCAGAGACGTTATTCTGGAACTTACACCTGAAATAGATGTTCAGCCTTATGGTCATCGCTCAAATTGTAAGTTTTCTGGCTTCCCAGCAATCCGATTGCAGTTTATCTCTGTGAAAGGACCAGGAAGAGGACTCTCAAAGAATCCTTCGAGAATAAGGCGACAGTATTTTCCGGGGTCGTTTTGGGGCTAGGTTCTATTGGTTTGCTTATTGGTCATTCTATTCGGAAACACATGACCCCGCACAGAAGACAGATCTACGAGAATTTATCTCAACCGCTACAGTGACGCCCACCTAGTTATTTTCACATTTATTAAACAATAAAACTGTTAAAAACCGGTAACGTTTTTCCCTTGATGTTCCTTGAACTGATACCAGCCTCATAGGCAGAAATATATTTATTTTCAATTTTCAACGAGGAATTTTATCAACAATCTGAAATATACCCGATTTTTTCTCCGTTTCTCCAGCATCAGTGTGTGCTTCAGGGACTAAATTGTTCTTCGTTGACTATTTCATCGTCTGTTTCAGGCATCGATAAATTTGATCCAGATCTATAGATAATCGTTTGGTCGCCTGATTCGTCACTACTAGATTCCGATAAAGTATCTGCGAACGATATGTCTTCTATAAATACTGATAACAAACTTTTTTTAAATACCTGTAGGAATCAGGAAAGGCCCTATCCACTCTAGATTATCATTTTCCGGATCCCAAAACGACTCGAAATACTAAGATATGGAAAGATAACGTTATGATTAAATTTACCTTGATCCAGTACTTGCGAAAATCGTCAGAACTGATTGAATTCTTTGACGGTGGCGATTTGAGAAGATGTTCATCTTCTTCATTTGAAGCCCTACAAGTTCTTCTTAAGTTTTCCTATAATGCTATACTTTTTGAGAAATAAAGTAAATGTACCATTTGCGCTTCCCAGAACTCGCTATCTTCTTCGCCATTTTGGAAATAACACAGTGAAATGTATATTTTTCCAAAACGCGTTTCAATTCGATAATAGATAACATTAACTTCTTCCTGTAGCGTAACAAATGATTGTAAAATTAAACAAACTTCTTCTGTCAGTCCACAATCCGTTGGCAAAAGGCACTTATCCATTAAATCCAGTAGTACAACTTTATCGTTATTTTCGCAATGAGCATACATTACATTGTTTGTGATTCTTATTTTAGCCGTGTCACATCTCAAGTTCGTAAACCGTACTTTGTTTGTTGGTTGTACACTTACAGCCTGAAAATATGATTATCTGCCAGTTAAATATAAAGAGCGTACATGAAATGCACAATGTCTTGATTCGCACATGCTAACTGCTTTAAACTTGACAACTTGCAACATTTGGTATTCTTCATTTGTGGAAAAATGACATACGAGGCCCATGTAATCGTGCCAAATCAGCATAAACGACTTTATTTCCGTTCCATCATCTACATTGTGAATGTCAAGAATAATTCCTGATCCTGAAATTGTTATGCTTATTAAAACCATACTAAATGGCATACCTTTGTATAAATAAGATTCTTCGCCTTTCTCATTAATTTGGGGAGCAGTTTCACATTTCTTTAAATATTTTGCAAGAAATTTACAATCTTTCGGTCTATTAGCTCCAGGCCCCGTTGCCTGAAAAAAATTGCTTTTAAAAATAGACCAATTCAGTGCTATAGCATTTTGTTTCCTCGCTCTTATTTGCATAAAACATACTCTTCCATTTGTCCAGATAGGCTCACATTTTGCCCAGTCTCCAGGTTGATGGTTTTGGTCCAAAACCAAACAATTCAGTAATCCGGCTTCTCTGCTGTAGAAAAATTTGGTTGTAACTAAAAATTAAAAATAAAAGGTAATAGTAATCCTTACAGTTGTTTCTATGGGAGTCAGCATGTCTATTTATATCTCGGCTTTGAAAATTTCTGTCTTCTGAACTCAGCCGGCTTATTTGAACAACGACAGCATCCACGTCCTTCATCCCATACTATTACCAAGTCCACTCTGAAAAATTCAAAAAAAATTCAAATGCTCGAAAAGCGCGGGTGACACCAACTGTTGCTCCCGCTTCAGGACCCAGTAGGGTCCTTGGCAGTCCCTTTAAGAAGATGCTTACTAGAGATTAGGTTCAAATATTTTACGGCTATTATTGTGCAAAAATTTCAGTGATAGGCTATAGAGTTTTGATAAAGAAAAGCCAACAAAAGCTGCATGCTGACCAATGCTAAGACTTTTAGTTGGAGCGCGTTTGTACACGTGCCATATGCGATAAAACATCTGACCGTCGAATGGGATGCGACGTATAGTCTGGATTTTCCGAATTATATGGTCATTTTAGATTTTCGCTGATGTTGTTGATCACTATCTTGCCACCTTCACCTGCGACTTCATGAAGCACTGATCAGATACCACAAATAAAGGCTTTTTTATTGAGATTCTTTTATTATTAGATAATCAGTCGTCGGTTTACTAGTTTCCAGCTTTTTTGACAGACCACAGCAGTCCTTGAATCGTATTCCATCGTCAACCGTTTCTCTTCGAATTTTATATCATATATAAATGGTTTTCAGCCGCCGCCTTCTCCCACGCAACATTTTTATTCGTTCCCACACGATTCGCCCGTCTTGTCTTCATTTTATCGCTATACTTCGAGAAACGTCCGTCTTATAATATTTCTGTTCTAGGAGTCTTCCTCTTCTTGGGCCATTGAATCTTCTCCTTGCGCATACATCGTGAGGATTCGGACATCCATAAATGATGTCTCTTCTTCTCCCATTTTTCCTAAAAAGAAAAATTCAAATTATTGTCTACAGTGGCAAGTGTTTCGCCTCAATCAGGTAATAATTCTTTTGTAACTGATTTTTTTTCTTTTTCAAAGAAACAGATGCAAGACCTGGTGGAGTTCTATGTGGACAGTTCGTCGGCTAAACGTTTATGATGAAAGACAATATGTGTACAACGCTGGCATCGATTTGAGGTCCTCAATGGTATGAATGTTTTCCCTTTTCCATATGAAATCCGAGTTTTAGGGACAAAAGCTCACGTGCAGCGGTCTTGGAGCTAATACGAGCGAAAAAATCTTCAAGTTTCAGAACTGGATAACTACGGTGGTGGCTCTCCCTTCCATATTTCCTTGATCTCTTCTGTTCGAAATAATTTAAAATAAATATTTTTATTGGAAATTTATAGAAAATGGCGGATTTCCAGTCAGTAGTCATCTAGATATCCTGTTATTTCGCCTTGTTCGCTGCTCAGTAGGTTCTCGGCTCTTGTATCTCCTTGTAGGTAACTAGAGTTGACCTTTTGATTAAGAAAATTTTAATATCTTGCCATATTCCAGTCAATTTGGGGCTTCAATCATTTTTTAGCAGCTAAAAATCATCACAGCAGCCTTCTAATTCATTTATCGAGCGCTTTTATCTCTTTAATTGTTTTTAAAAATATAGAGGAACCCCGCAAACAGCTACAATCCCAGTCTTTCGTGATAGTTGTCATATCAACCGATGAGAAATTTGGATCAGCTGGGGGGAATTGCGCCCTATTGGCAATTGGTTGGATACTGTTCGAATTTATCATTTCTCTCTTTCATCCGAAATTTTTTAGCCTTTCAGCTTTTTTAAGTTAATTCCGCAGTCAATTTTTGTCCTTACTACCGCTGCCTTTTTCTCTTTAATTAGCGGGATTATTTTGGCCTTCCAATAACTTTGATATATCGATCTCTTGTGCTTCTCGTGACGCTGTAACATAAACAACATTCAAATTTTGTTTCTTTCTTGCAAAATCTTTTTTTTTTATATTTTGATATTGTCTAAGTTTAGGATCTAGGTTCTACTCCAGTCGCAGCCAGTAATCCTTGTGGCCCCACGGTTGTGTCCACCGGCTTTTGATTCCTTTGCCGACGAACAAAATCGAAAACCTTTCCTTTTTGTATTTGAATCATTGTATTCACGGCTCGTCTTATCAGCCTATTTCCAACCCAAGGCAAGCTTGAATAGCTACAAAAGCCAGGGTAAGTAGATAACCAGGTCCTTCCTTACATTTTCTTTGCAGTTTCGAATTGTAAACAAGTGTTGTCCCATTGTGGCGGATCGTATCTCCTCCAGTCGAATTTTTTTTAAATTCGAAAATCAAATCTATGTAGTTGAAAGCAACAATTCATTTTTAAATAAAATGGGTGAGACAGATGGTCACAACTAAGGAGATAGCGGCCGAGACTGGGAAACATAACAGCCATACAAGGCAGATTTTCTTAAAGGTTTGGAAGGAGACTCCGTCTGTTGTTGATTTAGCCAGACCGACTAAGAGCACAGCTCCGACTGCACAGTGAGTAGACGAGATGGGAATACCTGTAACAGATTACTTCTCAGCAACAAAAACAGTTGGGGTAATACCAAGTTTGACGCAGACCAGCACGGTGAAAGCTGTTCCCAACTCGATTGCAAATCCGGAAACTGGGCTCATGTCGACTGTGATCTCTTTGGCGATTAGTTTAATTGTTCGATGTCCCAAAGTTACGAAACCGAAAATCATCGCAATAGCTCCGAAAGCCAGTAACGCCTATAGGAATGAATTAAAACCGGTAAAAAGATGAATTTACTTGCGAATCATCTCTAGTTTCCGCTTCCTTGAAGGCGTACCCAGTGTGGTATGTCATCCAAACAGCCAGAAGGGGCCCGACTGTATTAGCAGTGTCATTAGCTCCATGAGAGAAGGACAGCATCGAAGAGGAGACAATCTGTAAAGCGTTGAAGACTTTGGTAGTCAGGCGATCTTCAGGAACAGCAGTCCAAAGGAATTTGTACCAAGGGAGCCCGTGGAGGTCCTCTATTGAAGCGTCAGGTGTATGCATGTCAGTGACTTTTGACTTCTCTGAACAAGGAATTACAATGGTCTCAGCGAGTATTCTTACTGGGCAATTCTCCCTTTTCCAGCTTCAGTTGGGCCTTTCTTACTTCGGAACTGTACAGGCGGTTAGCTCTTCGGGTTAGCCATCCTCTCAATGGGAATTCGAGCATGAGGGTTCCGATGAGACCGATTCCACCAGAAATTAGGAGAGCTTGCCAGACGCTTAGTTTGTCAAATCCGAGATCTTGAATAGTACCAGTTACACAGTATTACAGATCAAGGCTTACATTTAGAACCGTCATAGATACTGGCAAACAGGTTGACGGTCAAAGTGAAACCCATGAAAACTGGGCACAACCATAGAGACCATTGGAATGCGTCCCTCCTCAGGAGAACGGTGAACTTGATTATTATATAGAAAAGAGCAGCGAAGAATCCGGCAATGATAGGCGAAATAAACCAGGAAAGAACTGTAACGATTTTCAGTCATATGAAGAACAATAAATCCCACCAATGCCAAAGATTTCCATCCATTTGATACCAACGTTTCCTCGAAGATAAAGAGAAGAGGCCAAGGAACCACCAACAATAGCGTGAGTAGCAGATACAGGAATTTTGTAGATGGAAGAGATGATCATAAAAGCAGCTACTCCTGCCATAGCACCGGTTTGACCGATCATGAAGTCAGCGGAAGTATATTTTGCACATTCAACGATGGATCCATTACTTGGTCCTATGAATCCTTCTGCAAAGAATAACACGTTCCTGGAATGAGACTCCATCTTACCATAAAAAGTGGCATTATCACAGTGGGGCACAGTGTCATATTTTCCAGAAGTGTGATTGTATTGCGAATAAACGTCAAAAATTTGAAATTCAACAATTCCGGATCGAAGAGTTTCCGTCACCTTGTAGCCTGAAAAAATCTGGCGTCATCTGTTTTATAAGCACTGAGGTCCCCAAGCAACCATTGATAATCCTCATATATTGCAAAAAGCACTAGTTTTTAAGACACACTGGCGCTTACCTAATAAAATAGCTCCGATGGTATTGAAGATTCCACAAAGGACGTAAGCTTGCCAAAGTTTTACGGTACCAGCTCCTACAGCTGGACCCCAATCGTTGCATGAGTCATTAGCTCCCATTCCTTAGAAAATTATTTAAAGTGGAGGAAAATCTCGTACCGTATGAAACTAAAAAAGCAAATATGAATGCTACAATGAGAAGCCATGTGAACTGATCCGTCCATGTCGGCGTGTATATAAGATAGTCCAACATTTTCTGGAAGAATGCAATTACTGTAAGGGATAGTTGAAAACAAGTGAAAGTTGGGAAATTTTTGGATGTAGACAGACAATTTTACCTATTTATACGATGACAGGGTTTACAGTATAGAGGCGCGGCTCAGTTGACCGGTCGGCAGGGTTAACTGTCCAGTACAACAGATGAAATTCACTTCGTTGACCAGAGACGTAATCACTTCCGAAAAACGTCATTTTTACGGGGAATATTTTCAGACTCATTGTTTCCTGGAATAGAACGCACGGCATGGGGAAGTACCTTAAAAACTACGTATATATAAGTCAGGCTGACTGTTATATTTCTCATTTGAGACGACCATCTTAATTTATTTCGTGGTAGTGCCCAAAATGTTTTCTCAAAACAGAAGCTCCCACAAACTTTCCAGATTCTGAAAATTGTCTGTCAGCAATTTGTTCGAACAACAGTGACAAGATCCAAACATGCAATAGGAACAAGATTAATCCCAACTTTTGTACCTGGTACACAATCGCGTAATCCCTGTGCTTTGACGGGGTAGGAGACACAGGTTGAACAGTTGGCATAGTGATCATAACAAAATGGACCGTTGTGAGAGGGAGGAAATGTATCAACAGCAGGGTTAACTAAACGGTGGCTTACCTAGTAATTTCTTGTAACATTTTTTCCACAGGAACTCGGTCATCACTAAAAATGCAGACAGCACACTGACAACTACGCTAAGAAATGGATTCTATCGGGCTGACCGCTCAACAAGCAATCGCGATCATATGGTTAGTTTTACAATTGACTTTCTGCAATTGGGATGAACTGCAAGCAATCTGCTTACGCTAGAAGATTGTTATATCTCCTTGTTGCGACGATCTTTCCGAAATCTTTAAAATATATTTTGTAAACCCCAGTTCCTAGGATTTACACATTTCGCGTAAAACATGTTCCTGGTACTAATAACTTCTTTGTCCAATTTTGATCTTCCCATTGTTAAAAGCGTTTCCTACTGTAACTCAATGTCATTTTAACGTGTATTTCTTTAGTCACAGGTCGTTTACGGTTCAGGTGTTTAAAGAGAGGTGAATGATATGTTGTTTAACTTTTATAGTTGAGTCAAATCACTTCTGGTGTTTATAAATAGACAAAATGTTTTTTATTGATAGGGACTATCGTCATTGAGAAATTGTGGCTCTTCTCCGGATCCTTTGTCAAAACAACAGTATGCCAACCATTTCCCTTCAAAGCATTGACTTCGATCTGGGCAAAATCTGAATTTATGGTGTGATGACGTTGTTATGTTACTCACTCATCGGCGCAGCGTCGACCTCGGATAGGCTCTTCGCCCCACCAAACTGCCCTAGTGGCTACAGATAGACCATCGGAGCAAGTTGGATTGTATTCTTTATCCCATTCAGCTGAAACATTGGTTTACAAACTGCATTCATTTTGTAGCAATAAAAAAGTATCTTACCTTCATGCTGCTCGTCACAACACAGGCCGACTCCCATGGCTCCTCTCTTACATAACGATCCTACTGGACAGGTGAAATTCTCCCATTCTAGGCAAGATCCTGCGGGATCTTTGTTAGCACCGCATCTCTGCTGATCTTGCGCAATACACCAAACCCGACAATCCTCGTCGGTGCTAAAGCTGTTCTTGCCTCCACCTGCTCCATTGTACCGGTATGGAAAGCACAGGCCAAGCTTTTTGTCATAATAATACTGAAGAATTGTGGTAAGGAAAGGCAACAAAATACTTTGTATCCAGCGTCTGGACCAAAGGTTCCCTTGTCCAAAGGTGATTCGCAGATTTCCTGGATATTTATGGCAGGTGGTTGTTGAGATAAAACGGCAAGAGGAAGCAAAATCCATTGATGATACATGGCTATGAGTCGTCGTTATTCAATGGCCGATCTCATCAGCACAGGTCGAGGTCGTTCATTGCAGAAGACTTTTTTCTGGCTAATCAGATTAGTTCAAAGGGTCAAGCGGCCTGTCTTCAAAATTGATCAAGAAACCTTTATTTAAAATTGGAAATGTACAACAAGAAATAAGAAAAATTATTAAGAATTTTGGTTGAGGAAATTAATGTTGTCGAATCCTACATGGAAATTGGCATCAGCTGTGTTGGTCTCCTGCGTCTGCTTTTTACCATAGTGACGGTAAGCGTAGGCTGTCAGGCTGACACCAAAAACTACGGCCAATGTCGCCAAGGCAATGCCACTGAGAACTTCAGAATGCCAAGAGTTCTCTGCTACCAGGGGCTCTGCTTCAGGGACATCTCTCTTGGGGAAATTTAAGAAAACCTAAAAGAATCTGTCAATGGGAAATGGATTAAATACCTCTGCGCTATTATCCCGAAGCATTTTCATAGAAGCAGATAACATGGCAAGCGAGGAATTTGGAGTACCAGCTGCGTGTAGGTATCTGGTCATTTCTAGGCGACACATGGTAATTGGTGTTGCCATTAGGATCCAGGTAACATCTCCTTCGCATGGAGGGTGAGCAAAAGTACCATTATAAGCAAAATACACGTCTTTTACATCTGGAAGAAGGAAGCTCGGCGGTACCCATTCGAAAGGTTTCCCTGTCTCATTCGGGATCATTTTCATAGAATTTTCCGTGTCTAAAACAGCCGATTGTGGCAATAGGAAACGACCTACAGTTTCTTTGGAAATATTCCAGATCTCTTCTGGTCATGGGCTCTTCAATCAGAAAGCTAGTAACAATGGCCACTCCATTGGGGTGTTTTCTTGCTTCTTCAACAGATGTTCCATTTATTGTATGAACAAAATGAAGCTAAAAATTATATTAAAGTTCAAAGAAATTTACTTCCCTCGAGATCATATTTTGCGCCGTTTACAGTGTGACCATAGTGTAGAAGATGCTGAGGAAGGGCAATCGACATCATGTCCCAATGAATCTCAGTCAGTTGATAGTTTCCATTTAGAGGGCCTCCAGATAATGTTGGCCTCTTTGTCCATTTGTCGTATCCACTGATTGTTGCTAAAATTACGATTATGCGCAGAAATAAACATGCTACCTGTGGCATTGTTGGCCTCAACCTCTGTTACCTTTTCATATCCCAAATAATTCTTCAAAATTAAAGGAGGGAATGAGGAGAGAGTCGTATTGGCTGAAAATTGTCTGTTGCTATTAAATTTGTCTATAAACCGAGGTTTATGTTTATTGGTGATTTTCTCTCCTTCCTTATGCATTCCAAAATACCCGATTCTTTCAGATGCCTTTCTTGTCCTGCTGCCAAAAACTCCTCGATCTCTAGAAAATGTTCTGTAGGCGTAGATTAAAGAGGATACCTTTTTCAGTACTAAATTGATGGAAGAATTGCGACAGACATAAAGAAGGCAGAACAAGTATACATAGGAATTTCATCTGTCGGCAGAAGGAGGGCTAAAGAGAGACAATCACCCACGATGACCCAGCGGGAGGAGCACAGGGCAGTAAATTATTACGGAACGGTGGATGGCTCTAATCGATGTCGTGACCTCTATTGTATATGCCAGAGGAAGGTTATCTCGCTCGGAGCAAGGCTATAAATACTGTCGGATGAGAAATCTTATCGAGAACTGATGACAATCGCTACCTGTGTAACGTAGGGCATCCCAGATCTCTGTGATAAAAATATTTATTAAAAGTCGGCTGTACCCAAATTATAAAATATTATTAGAAATTCAATTCCCAAGAATCGTTGCGGATCTCCTGAGTCACGCGTTCAAATTCCACTTTCATCTGTTCTTGGCAATGTGGGATATTCTCTTCAGTTGCATACATACCTGAACATATTATGGAATTATTACCATGTGTACTTACAGAAAGACCAAACAACATCTAAAGCCTTATTAGCAAATTCAGGACAGAGCTTGTATCGGTCTCCACATTTTTCTGAGTTGCCCGCTTTCTTACAGATTTTATTTCCATAACGGCAGTGCTCTTGGATTTCCTAAACGCGGCACTCACAATTTAAAAGAGTATCTTACCGTAGTATAATCGTTTCGAGGAGGAAGAGCCCAAATGGAGATGGCTAGTACCAAAATAGACAGCAATAGAAAATTTCCCATGGCGCTGAAAGTTGCCCCTGTTGGATGTAATCACCAGCGGGATGCAGAACCTGACCCGGGAACTGGATCTTTCCCCTGGGGTTATGAACTGAACTACGCGAACGGTTAGGAGAGATCCTTGGCTTTTTTTCTCTCGCTGTATCAACAAATAAATGCAAAACAAGCCGATAAGCAAATTGTCAACGAGGCGTAGACTGAATTTGTCAGGAGGGTGGCTGTTTTGGACATTGGTCTTGTGAATATAAACACAAATAAAGGACGCGACAAACGCATTTACAGAGAAAGAGAGAGAGTCATATGGAATGAATCAAGGATGGAAAATAAAAGAGCACTTCGCGTTTGAGACGTCTTCAGACGAATGGGACAAGTGTTGGTTCCCAGGGTATTTTATGTTTTCAATAGAAAGTAGTTTCTATCGTCCTTCAAAACGTCTAGGAAAACACATAGTCTGCAACTATACAAAATATATTTGAATTTCGAAAAAAAAACACTGAATGGTTTCAAATTTCGGTTGCGTGCCTAGAAATAACTGAACTGAAATGGTCTGCAAATTTTTGAATTTTGTTGAAAATTTATCCCTGTAGCTTCCGGGTTTTTAGAGCAAGTTCTTGACCATTTAAAAGGATCGTTTTCTGTGGTACTAAACATAATGGCAATACTATACTAAAACTGCCGGTTGTTTTCGTGGTTTTGTCGCCTTTATCTTGTCACATTAAACTTCCCCGACTATAGCTGTTTTTCATCGAAGGGATAGAAATCACATCTACCAAATGTAATAAGAGTTAGGATGCAATTAAACGGTGCCGTCCTTTTGCCAGTAGTACCGCCAGTCACCACAGCATCAGGATGCCACCAAGTTTGTCCCTTTTCAGGCATGTTACCAACACCTTCATTTCAGGATTGTATTTCTACAAACAAAAAAGCATGGGCTCATTTGGTGAGTAGTGTCTCGTTTAACAGACCCTTTTTGGCTAGATTTCTGCTCTTTCCATTTTAGCCCATTCCCATTGCCCAACAAGTAGATATGATGTTTATGCTGGTGGTGAGATCTTGAGTTCACTTTGAAAATTGCCCCTATCCGGAGTTATTATCCATGAAAAAAGTAGCTATGAACCCCTTGCCCTAGGGGGAGCAACCTCTCGTGGAAAACACACCTTCTATTCTCAGTAACACAGGCAGCTCGTTTCATATTTTTTCGGAGAACTTATTGAATCTCCTTGTCACAAATACACATGGGTAATAGTGGGCGTCGGAGCATTTTGAGCAAAGACCGCAAAGATACATGTGGTCTTTCTTCTCTCGCCGACTCCTCCCTATAGGGATTGAAAAATCTTCAATTGGCCGTTTTCTGAAATGCCTGGCACTACCACATTTGTCTGCTTTAATTGGCTTTGACCTCCTAGTCACGATTTTGTCTAATCTTATATCCACTAACAACCCCAATTTCGAGATTCCTATTAAATGACCCTTACTCGAGCCCTTTTTCTTCCTTGTAGTTAGAATTGTCTCTAAATATGTGTGTTTGTGTGTGGGCAGAGTCCAGAATAATCAAGAATTCACCCTTCGTTAATCTTGGCTACTCATCTATCCTTCTCTTGTGACCAACTTCAAAAAGCAAAACCCTTTATCATGACTTCCCTGACCAATAATAGCTATAGTTGTGTCTATTTCGAAAAACACAGAGCCTGAAGGGAGTGATTCCTCTCTGCTTCCTTTCCAGGTTTGATCACCCCGGGGAATACGACGATTATCGGCTGCTGGAGTTTTCCTCATGACGGATGCTCCTCTCTAAAAATGGGCACAGTGTCCTTGACAACTTCTTAATTAGACTGTCACCCCCATTTGTCTTTTCCTAGTATTTTCCAAAACTTCTGGCTATACTTAGAGGCACCTTCTTTTTATTCAAATTCGATAGAGTCGGTTGTGTACTCCAAAGGTGAACATGACGTTTTTACACAAGTTAGTCTACCAACTTGTTCAACCCATTATTTTGACGGGTTTATGGACAGCTCTCAGACCATCGAGAGCGCCCCCGTCTTCTCCGCCCACCAACGGATACCGTAGAAGGATCCGTCATGCTTTATGTCACACACGTGTCCGACACATCCTTATGTCTATTTTGATTTCCTGCCGGAACGGCCTTGTCTATTTTTGGGATTCAGTCAAGGGTCTTTCACTCCCCGCATTCTTACCGCCCCACGCCATTGATCAAGTTATCTAAAGCCATCTCTAAAGGATTCTTGTAAACACCGCATACCCTCACGCGTGACCTTTGACGGATACGTGTCCACAATTCAATTTTTAGTCGAGGTAGACATGATCGCAGCTGCCAGAACTTCTGCTTTTCATTATAAGAAACGGTCCAGTAGCACAGTCAAGACCACGACAACTACCAAGGTTGGTACAGCTCAACGTCTTCAAAAATATCGAAATTTTAGAAAAATGCCCATGCATCTCCGACCGCTTCCAACTCTGTCTCGCCAGCTTCATCCTATGTAAGCGTATAATTTTCCGAGAAAGACGAGGAACTTCTTTTAGCTAAGTCTTGGATCTCGCAATTCTTTGTGTGTACCTGCTTGTCCCATGAGAAAGCGATCTGGAAGTGTTCCTGCTCTGAAGATTACCACATTGGTAAGCGTGGGCCTCATGCCCATGGGGGTACTTGGGTACTTGACATTTGTGATTGAGTGTCAAAATTTGCCCCTTTGCGTGGACGATTTTCAGTCAATTTTTGACATAGGGTTAAAGAAAAAAGTTGATGGACATCGCTGACTACTTCCAGGCCCACCAGAGTTTAACGAAAAACAAACAATTACCTGATTAAATTAACTCTATTACCTAAGCGAATAAAAGGTTTTAGGCCACCGAATGGGGATTAAAAACAACGCAAGTTAGAGCCCTGCGAACAACCTGGGCAAGACTCTGTGAACCGCCGAGAAGTAATTGCAAAGGGATTGTTAATCTCGTGGAGAGGATTTGGGATAAATTGGATAATGTAGGCGCTTTGTTAGCCTCTTTTGAAATCTCTTCTCTTTTAGAAAGATCCTAATGTGAAGAATATTTTCTATCATGCTGCTTTTGTTGATTCGATGCACGATCGCTGTGAGAGAAGGTAAGTAGCACCTCTTGAGCTTTGACCAAGATTCTAGGTCATCTCAAACTTCCATCGCCACTATTCATGATCATACTCATTTCTTCGTGTCCCTCGTGTCACAAACAATTCAAAATTTGGAAAATGATCCTACTGATATTTTGGCACACATTGATAACATAGGCAAGGATTGTCATATATGAATTCTATGGTAATTTTAGGAAGGAAACATGCTTTCCTGAAACAGTACGGATTGAAATCTAGCCATTGGGAAAAAGTTGGAGAGTATTTCATAGACATTGTTGTCATCCAGGTGGATAATCATCCAAATTTCCTATAATTATAAATTCAAGGACTGTGTCAGAGCTTTCCCAGAAGCCTGTAAGACTTGGACTCTCCTTATCGCTGCCATAATTGACCGTCTTCGAGCAGCACCTCGCCGATCCAGCATTAGCCCAGCCATCAGTAAAGAAAAACTGGGCTCAAATCAAAGTATCAACCATTCTAGCCAAAGTATTAACCATATGTAAGTTCTTCTCCAGGACAGATATAAATTATTGCTTCTTCAGTGATGGAAAACATGACTCCCAAGAGAGAATTGACGAGGACAACAGGAATGGCGGAAGGTTTGATCATCACAAATATTTTTCTATCAACAACTTTTTGCAGAAAGCTATCTCATGCCGCGTCTACTTCCGATCTCTACCAAAAAGGGACCTGCCCTATTCCTACTCTTATAGAACCTAATGATGTAAGGTTTCTTTAGATATGTTAAATGATCTGTTTAGAAACTCCATCGGAATGTAACCTTAGGTCAAATTGACATGGTCGCCCTGAAGACTGGTCGCCTCGCTCTTGCTTAATATTATTTACCCATTTGCTGTAACTATTGCTGTTTCTATTCTAGTACAAGTTAAATAAAATTTTATGTTAAAACCAATTGTCCCACACTTATTCACAATTTTGATTCATTGAAAAGGACAGCTGAGGACCCAGATAAAATTGGGGGATATGTCCCGAGGGAGAGTAAAGTGGACCACTTTTCTTCTTCTTACCAAGGTCACATTGTTTTGAATTTGTCCCCTCTTGCCAGTTATAAAGTTATGAGAATTATGCAGACACCACAAAGAAGGATTCTTTCGAAATTTCAAGGTGGGATTGCTATTATTTTACTGGAAATTGGTATTCAGTTGATCGATTCGCAAATGTTTCTGCGATGTCTCATAGAACACGTAACCTTTTTCACAGCGTCGAGGCTTCTATTGTCCGGTTGGGTGCGTCAGTTAACGACGGTTCTCCACAGACGTCCATGGATAGCAGCCGAGACTTGGACGATGAACCTGGCCGGCTAATTCGACAGAGTAAGTACACGCTTCTATCTATGTTAGAGCACGTATAGGCACCGTTCCTATCGGTAGATCCAGCTTACGTAGGCAGGGATCTATTCGGCGGACGAAAAGTTTTCGTGTCACTTTTGCAGAAAAAATTAGTACAAATGAGGGAGAAATGGCTAATGTTTGCCCGCCTGTAACACCTCCTTCTCCTCGTGAAGTTAAGGAAGAGATAGAGGCTAGTCATTCATCTTTAAAGGAAACATTATATTCTCCAGACGACCCAAAGGGCCAGTACTTCCAAGCAAAAGATCACACATCGCAAAAAGCCTGCTCGTCGACCGACTTCACATGTTCCAAGGAGTCAAGCTGTCTTGTTGGATGATGATGACGATGAAGTGAGTCATTTCTCGCTCCTTTAGTACTGTTTCAGAAGTCAGCTGATCCGTCCGCTGACAAGGAGACACCACCTTGTCCAACCAAAGAGGCAAGAAGGACTTCGTTGTCCCAATTTCTTGATCAGAACGTTCTCAATCCTATGGAGGAAAAGTTGCGTCAACTGGCTATGAAGTACCGGAAGCAGAAAGAAGCCCCCAAGAGTCGAATCCCTGTCCCTACGAGTACTTCCTACAAAACAAGCCGAGTTTCCAGCTTGGCTTCTAAATTCGAAAGGCAATGTAGTTCCGGCGAAAATAAGTAGGATTAGTACTTTCATTTCACCTGTTTTTGGATTATAATAAACTATTAATATCAACGGAAGGAGGCGTATTACATCCCCATTAATCTCTTAAAAAAGAAAGTTGCGGAAGCGAAAGAGCCTGTTTTGATGAAGTTCATCTTAAGAACTGCTGCTGTACTATTAGCTTAAACTTGACCTCAGAAGGTGTCAGACTCCAAAAAACATGTTTATTTCATCTATTAGTCTAGATAAATGTTTCCAGCAATAATTAAAATTAAGAATGAATCACACGCGAGATTAACAAGTAGTCTTTTTAATAGATCTTTTCTACTTCTCTTTTACTGATCGTATTAATATTTCTTCGTGAGTTGTATAGCTGACACCATCTTCATTTAATGGATAGCCAACCTAACGACGTGATCGATAGGGCTCCCAAGAAGAATACTAAGTTAATTGAATCTGCTTACAAAAAGACGGAGGTCTCTCTTCATCTAGGTGATTGCTATCCCGCCACCCCTGAAGACGATTTCCATCTGGTCTAGAATAATAATGACCTAACCACCCACCAGCTAGCTCTCTTACATTGTTATTTTTCTTTCGTCATTGCCTTCGAGGTGATACCTTCAATTTCCACTTCAATTTACCCTAGCGGGACAATTCGGATATCTCAATCAAAAAATCACCATAAATTGGTCCGCCCCATTTTCTTCTTGTCGTCTTTAATTTCGAGTCAATCTATCTCCCACTCCTCCTCTTTTTTTTGTCTAAAAACAGCAAATTGTATCCCTTTGCGGTCACGTCGAAGGGCTCAGCACCTAGCGACGGCAGAATGACTACTCACATTGTGACGGTGATTGTAATCCCCCTATTCTCATTTTTACATTCTCATTTAGTTAATCCTGTTCATGCGGAAAATAATAAAAAGAGTATATCATCCATTAGCCAAAGCTCAGCCTTTTCGTCTTCGGATAGGGACGCACCCATTCAAATGTTAATTCCCTGAGAAAATGGGATTCAGTCACTTCCGTCGGTAGCTGCCCTTCTCTATTTCCTTATTATTATCACAGTTGATATCCTAATATTTATCTGCTTCCTTTTAGGCTATGGAAACATCCGACACCTTTGCCCATATGGCGGATGACCTGGAACAGAATATGCACTTTAATGGAGACGATGATCTTGGTGAGTCTTTCGGCTTGTCTGTAATCCGCCAGCTGATCCAAATTCAAATCTTTGTTCTTTAGATCTTTTTGGTTTTTGTTCAATGATAGAAGATGACAGTGAGGAATTGGAGCGAAGAATGGGAGAATCTGAGAGTGACTCACCAATGTCATTAGGAGGAGCATCTTTCACTAGTAGCGAGAATTCCCCTTCTCTCAAAGTCCATTCCATTGATGAGGATATTTCGCCATCTTTCTTTGCCCCTACGCATTTCTTCGAAGACTACAATAGTCAGTTCAAGGTGCACTATTCTATGTCCTAATAAAATGACTTTATTTCAGAGCAATCCCAGAATGGAACAAGGTCAGCCGGTCGCGTATAATGTACAGAATGATTCGAAAGAACAAAAAAAGCTGAACAAAATCATGAGAGAATATGAGATAAATAAGAAGAAGTCCGAGGTACATTCTATCCAAATTACTGATCCCCAGTTCAGAAACCTGTGTACATTCATCATCCAAACAGTGTTATTGTTGATCACGGATTTATCAAATACGAGCTGGAGGTATCACGCACGACTACAATTAACTGAATGTATTCAGATACCAAACAACCCTGATTATCATGAAACCGATGTGGGAATGGAAGACGGAGTTTGAAACTTTTATGAAGAATCCATTGAAGCGTCATAGTAATGTGCCGTCAAATTGTATATGCAGTGTTTTACAAATCATAATTTACTGGTTTTTTTACATATTAAAATTTGGGTTCGCCTTTGAATAAACTGGTTGTGTTTTATGGTTTGTTGTAATCAGAATGATCTACGATCAAACTTTTTTCCCTATCGATATTGTTGGGTCGAAATAGTCCTCAACTGGCCTAAACTTGCAGTGATCGACGATATTTTACCAGAATTTTAGGCATTAGAGAGATTGTTTGATTTAAAGTGAAACACGTGTCGAAAAGTGTCTCTTAAAAAATCTTGATCAAGATAATTTTACGGCCAAAAATCAATGGCAGCTGACCTTGTCAATAGTTCAGATAAGCGTGATGCATTAACAAAGAAACCTTTGATCTCTTGTAAAATACCCTGGATTAGTACACTTCTGTTATTCTTTGTATTACTGCGGCAATCCACTTCTGTTTACTTCTTTTCTTAGCTCTCTCAATTTTTCTCTCCGACTAGAGTTTGGTTATCACCTGCTACCTTATCTTTGGTATATTTTCTAGCCATTCTACCCGTTTCGAGGTATTTCCCCACGTTTTTCTGGCCATTCTAGTCAATCCACCCTATTCTCACTTCCTATAAGATATTCATTTAGACATGAGTCCGGTGCTCCTAGCGGTGGTCGTGGTTCTTCTCCTCAGCTTTTTTGTAAAATGCCTACCGCGGTTGCAAGAAGTCTACCATGTGTACAAGCTGGGTAGCCAACTGCCTGGTCCCAAAGCTATTCCTCTTTTTGGAAACTCTCTCCAAATTCCTCAAGCCTTCACAGGTGCGCAAGCCATTCACCAATTTCAAAATTTATCACAGAATGGATGCCATGGTTCTGCGGGCATGCTGCCGATCAACTTAGCAAAGGGCACAGCGTCATGAGATTCTGGATAGCGTACAGTTTAAAAGTCTTCCCAATAAATGGCAAGGCAGCAAAGGTAACTATTTTCATAAAAATTTGAAAAATGGCTCAGGAACTTATCGACAGCACTGAAGAAATTACAAAATCAGACGATTATGATATTATTCAACCATGGTTAGGCACAGGGCTACTTATTTCGTAAGCGCTTACAGCATTTCCACTTAAAAACATTTAGAACTGGCGAGAAATGGCGTGCTCGTCGACGAATGCTCACTCCTACTTTCCATTTCACTATGTTGGATGGTTACGTAGAGTCGATGGATCAGGAATCTCGCCTTCTTACCGAAATTCTGGAGCAACATGCTGATAAGAAAGAGGAGATTGACATTTTCCCTTTTATAAAACGATGCGCCTTGGATATTATCTGCGGTAAAAATTTTACTATTTCTATCAAACAGAAACTTTTTCAGATACGGCTATGGGCTATCAATTGAATTCACAAAAGAAAAATCATCCATATGCCGTAGCTGTTGGTGAAATGGCCGACATTGCGACGGCGTACTTCGTCCGACCTTGGCTATGGTACACAAATACTTTGCGCACTGTTCATTTCAAATCTTAGGTTGCCTCCTATCTGGCATCTTCTTGGTTATGCCCAGCAATATAACGCCCTCTTGAAAACTTTAACAGATTTTACTAAGGATGTTATAGCTGAACGACAGAGGAATTTCTCTGAAGATGTTGATTCCACCGAGAAAACCAAAAGAAAAGCCTTTTTGGATATGTTACTGTCCGCCAAAGAAGAACACGGTCTAACTGATGAAGATATCCGTGAAGAGGTAGACACTTTTATGTTCGAAGGTAAGGGTGTCCCATTTCGGCGGAGAGATTGCACTTTTAGGACATGATACAACATCCAGCGGAATGTCATGGGCTGTCTGGTGCCTCGCCACACACCCAGAAATGCAGGAAAAGGCTTATCAAGAGCTGTATGAAATTTTCGGTAGAAACACTCATTGTGCGCGTTTTATTTGTTCAGGCGAATCAAAGAGAGGCATAACCATCGATGATATCAAAAAGATGAACTACCTTGACCGCGTATTGAAGGAATCTTTGAGATTGAATCCTCCAGTACCTTTTGCTGGACGACGGATGAATTCTGACTTTAATATGGGTCTGTATATATTTAATTTTTATAGGTTTTCTATTTTTAGATGGTTATATTATCCCAAAAGGCGGATTGGTTTACTTATCTCCTATGATCCTCCATAGAAATGCGGAAGCTTTCCCAAATCCACATGCATTTGATCCTGACCGATTCTTGCCAGAAAATTCGAAAAACAGACATGCGTACGATTACATCCCATTTTCAGCTGGACCGAGAAATTGTATCGGTATTTTTCTCTAGATTATTATCGTCACAAATGCATTCAGGCCAGAAATTTGCTATGTACGAGGAGAAAATATTAATAGCTTGGCTTCTGCGCAAGTATAAAATTACATCAAGCAAGAAATTCGAAGATAACAAAATTTGCGCGGAAATGATTTTACGACCAGCACTTGGAGTTCCAGTAAGATTGGAAACACGATAGATTTATGATTGAATGAACTTTAAAATTTCCTTGATATACGTTTTCCAGTCGACGTGACCATTTTTAACCACCGGAAGATGGCTGACAAGTTGTTTCAATTCCGAGTTAGTCAGCGGTTCGCCTGAAAAGACCACAATTGTGTGTGCTTATGCCAGTCGGTCGCACCCATTGTCGTTAGCTGGCTGATAAGGTTTTCCCTTGTCAGTATCCCGCCAGCTTCTATAACCTGAAAGCCGGTCCACTATACTGGATATTAGTCACCTCGAAGGCTTTTTCAATAGTCGTATCTGGATCGCGTGGCCAGTCCCCGTTGGCAGTGGCTGTTAAAACAGCATTTAACAGCACCTCGAACGAATAAAGGTCGTTTGTTCTGGGCATCTAAGTAAACAAAATACTTTGGGGAAGGCGTATACACCTGATGAAAAAGCGTATCTAGCTCTGCCTCTGTTGGAGAGAAACCGAGTACCCTAAGGCTGGATGCAACTTCTGTACAGTCAAGCAATTCGTCACAATCTTCATCAAAAGCTTTTAATACATCCAACACCCTTTTCTTTGTTTCTTCTTAAAAAAGAAAATTATATAAAAGAAGTTTGTTACCATTTTCAAAGCTGTCGTCGCTGGAGTTATCGTCAATATCGCTTGGCATAAGTGCAGAATGAAAGCAGCAAAGTCATTCGAGCATGTAAACATGCATTCCTTTATTTAACCCATTTCTTAGAAGCTCATGTTTTATGTAAAGACTTGAACATAGAGATTTGTATAAAGTAGTTATTTTAGGTGAAAGGAATCAATCTGAATAGATGGTGGGCAGTTGGGGTAGAAACTAGGAATGTAATTACACCAGTCATTACAAAAAAAAGTATAAATAAGTCAGCACCTCCAGCTTGGAGATTTACATTGATTTCAATGAGGAGATTAATAGTGAGAAAGAAAAATTAACAAAGAAATTGCCACTGAGTACAAAGCATATTTTGGGAAAGATTAAAATTAAAACTATAGATAGTAGATCAACTTAAGCAACCTGTTTGGTACGAGGAGGACGGGGTATTCCGATAGGCAACGAGGGCGGCGGCATCAGCTCGCGATCCTTGTCTTCTTTTTCGATGTTATCGGAAACTTCCCGACAAAGTTCCTCATCTAGGCATTTCTCTTCTTTACGTATCTTTCGTGGCCGGCCACGTTTCGGCTTTTCTTGAGTGACCGGCTCTGCCTTGGATTCTCCTTCCTTACCATTGGTAGAGGCCGCGGGCATCTGAACCTTTAAAATAAATGAAAACGGGATGAGAACTGACCATTGATGGCGGTTGCATAGGCATAAATGACATGCCATTGCCGACCATCAGAGGGGAAACTGCCATGGGAGATGACGGCACTGGTGACATGCCTGAAATTATGTGTACAAAGAAAATAAGGAGGAAATTTACCTTCCATTGGTGATGTCAAAGATGTTGGTGTTATTGGCGACATCATTTGATATTGCTAAATAAAGATATGAATTAAATTATGCTGATATTTACCATGCACGTTTCATCCAGCTGATTGAAAGGTGGATTAACTGCTAGGTCACTAGGACGATGGAATCCAGGAGCAGGCACCTCTTGGAAAACTTTCTCCAGGAATCGAAAATGAGGATTTGTTGCCATTGCCATTTTCCTGAAGAGCTATGGGTAAACAACGGGCTGTAAACACTTACATGTGAGATGGAGTAAGTGTACGGCAATTGGATGTTTGGGTGATGGCTGCGGAAGCCAATAGGAACTTCTCTGCAAAATGTTCCATTGCCCGGCCAATGGCCACCGGGACGGAAGCCACCATGCGGCCAATTTCCTCATCCGATTGCATTACTTTCTTTATACGTGTCTATACAAAATGTGCGTAAGAAATTAGGGAAGAATCTTTACCGGTTGGATTTTAGCTGCACTGAATCGTCGACGACGAATTGGACCGCCATTCGGCTGTGGGGCACCCGATGCCGGAGGATAATATTCCGGCATGGCAAAGGTTACATGATGAGATGACGTTGGCTGTGTTTTTGATGTGCCTAAAAATATAAGATAATTAAATAAATATTAAATATCACCTGGCTGTTGATATAAATGTTGTGGTAGCTGCTGAGAATTATTGAGATCATCCATGAGCAATTTTCAAAGTTTCCAAGTAAAGAAACTGACGAACACGTAGGATTTATAATGTTTGGGATTATGCCAACAAGCCAATATCACAGCGTCATCTATAAATCCTTCTTTAAATAAAAATAGACAGTAAACAAGAGAGTTTAATTAAACAGAATGAATATTTAATGTTTTCTTTGGAAAGTTCTCAAGTTTTTCGGAACTTTTTTAAGATAATCAAGTATGTTTACCTATTCGGAGCTTATTTACAATTAAATGAGCAGCTACGTTTGTTTATAAACATGAAAAAACGGAGGCAAATGGGGGATGGTTGGAGCTCCTCGGCGTTGTCTATATATACTTTCAAAATCGATGACGCGCAGGACAGCCACATTACGGTAGGCTGTCAGCTGGCTCCTATATAAGCGACATCGATCAGCGTTCACCGGTGGTTGCGCCGCTCCCTCACTGACCATATTATAGAAAGAAAAGATTATTTTATTTATTTTTTAAAGAAAAAAAATATTTAAAAAAATGTCATTACATTGACACAAAATAAGCAGAAAATACTCGAGGTTAATAAAGATAGAAGCTGAAATAAAATGACATTTTCTTAATTGGATTAATAGAGGCAATAAAGTGGCGAAGGTAGTAGTGGTAATAACAGACACGGTTAGGAATAGGGATATAGCGCAATGGCGCAGACATACGCTTACACAATGATCTCTGAACTACGGACACTAATGTCGAAAACCTTTTAGGGGAAATCCTAAGGACGACGCCACGTGTTCAGGATTACACAGGCAGGCAAAAACAGGGTTAAATTTGCATAAACCGCATGCAAATAATGTGTATAAGCAAAGGTCAAGTGCCCTTAGAAGGTGAACTGGACTTCGAGAAGTTTCTCCAGCTCGGCAATCGCCTTATGCTCATCCTTTGTATCGACTTGAATGGCATGCCAGCCAAGTCTTCTTGCCGTTTCGATGTTTTCCGGCAAATCATCGAGGAAAACAAGCTCTTCTGGTTTCAAGCCCAAGCGGCTGCTTGTCAGCTGAAAAATGGAAATGTTTAGTTGTTTATTTGCATATGTGAATGACCTCGTAGATCTCAGGTTCCGGTTTGGCTAAATTCTCCAGGCAGGATTCAACAACAACGTCGAATTTAGTTAGGTCAAATGGTAGACGGGCAAGTTTTCTTTCCTAAAATTGAGAGATAGCAATTTTTTGGGACGTGTTCCTCCCTTGTCGAAGTGGCAATTATTTGTCAGCAATGCAGTCTTGTAACCCATCTCCCGGATCTGCGTCACAACGGAACACATCTTATGATTCTAAAATGACTTCTGTTCATTTTTGTGGCATTTTCCTACGTATTCATGAGGCAATTGAGGGTCAAGCACGGGAGAAAGTGGCTTCAACTTCTCTTCCACGTTTGTCCCGAACTGAAACGTGTCCCGATGATGTCATTTTAAGGTCATACCATGAAATTGATGTATTCCGTAAAGATTCCATCCTCGATCTCCTCAATAGTGATTAACCCTTTGAACAGATTCCTGTGAGGGCCCAACCATGCCGAAAATTCCGGACCTAAAAGAGACTATACCTGACCGGGATCAAAAGAGCAAGACACACCTTTGGTTATCTTGCCCACGCTGCCCCTCTCTAGATTGTACTTGATGTCAATGTCTGGAAGGATGTTATTATGATCTCGGAGAGAAAACATACCAAGCCAAAGAGTATCCAGCTTGTCATAGGAAAGCAGCACTCCGCCAAAGTCGAAAACGACGGCCTTGATGGGCATCGCAACTGCAAATGAAACGCTCGGAGTCGGGTACAGCGAACCACCCCACAAGTTATGTAATCGAGAGAGTGAGAGAACAATGCGGATGGAAACAGAGCCTATGTGACTTTGGTGGTTGGCCCAATGACGCTGATGCAATGAAACGATTGGACTACACTTTTTATATGCGGAAAATTTTAGCGGTTCGTCACGGAGGGCGATCACTGTGAGCTCTTATTGACGCACACTGGATCAGTGCTCAGTCAGTGATCTTTGGTACAAAAAATGACCCCGACCAGCAGCACAAAAGAGTGAGGAGCTTTAGAGGTAACTCAGAGGTTACCTCTGACCAGGGGGTGTGATGTCTTTTTCGATAAGAGTAAGAAAATTTCGCCAGGGAGAGATAAGACGACATCTGGTTCTGTCGTATATGTACTCCCGAAAGGTCCTTGTTTCGATGGTCACATTATAGTCTACAAATTCGATAGACGCCCGATAACTCAATAAGCAAATACTTAAAAAGAAGAAGAATCTATTCGACCCAGACGGTCAGAACAGTGAGAGATAATGTGTTCCGCCGGCAAAAGCAATCAAAGAACATTGCGAAAAACATCGGCGTGAAGAAGGTTACTTTTTTCAGTTTTAAGAGCAATTTTTATTTCATGAACAAGGTCAGGCCACAGAAAAACGATTGCCGCGAACTCCCTTAACAGAAATGCAACGTCTATTGACCCTATTGAGGGTTGGCTCTTCAGTCCTTTCCTTGTCCGGGAAGTGTCGCGAATAATTGTAGCAGAGTTTACAGACGATGATCAGCACAGCGGAGAAAACGATACAGATTACCATAAACAGTACGCCATCACTGAAATCAAATATTTCATTCAATCCGGTAAAATGTCATCTTTCTAAGTGGGCCATTTAATTGAAAAGTTCAAAGATGTCGAACAGATTAAGTTGATATCTGCCCCGATGGCTTCCGCTCAAATTGTTCAGCGAAGAGCGCGACCATCCGTTACTGAATTCAAGTCCGGTTTTACGAATGAAAAAAGATCGCGTGAACTTGCGAACAGTGGTAAAGTTAATTGGTACGGTTGGCTGAAACTTACTACCGAAACTAATAGCCGTAAAATGATAGGAAACTCACAAAGGACTTTCTGACGGTTGGTCAGGTTTCTCGAGGACGGTGGTGTTCATCCTCCCACCCTTGAAATATCCATCCAAATCCAGGGTCTGAAAAAAGTAATTGACTTGGAGCAGGGTCTGTGATTTGAAGTCATGAGAGGTTGATGCTTGAACAGCACACAGAGGACACTTCCGGATAATCCTCTTTTTGACTTTCTCAGTAGGATTCGTCAAGTACGAAATCATGCGATCCCGACCCGTGAATTCGAATTAGGACGTGGGTAGTTGGCTGTTGTTTATGTCACAGTGTGGGAAAGATATGATATACCGAGGGCATGAGAACTAGACTGTTGTTTAGGCTGGCAACAAACGGAAGCTGCCACTGACAGCCTTATTATTTTTTTCTTCAATGACTCATAGAAACCAAAATTACTATTCCAATTTTATTAATGGAGGTATAATAACTTCGACGAAGGACATATGAAGTATAATAGAAGGGCAGCAGAATCTCTCATAAAAAGAAGAGAGCGGCATGTGAAAGCACAATTTAATCAAGGGAAAAGTCGCTGGGAGTGAGAGCTTGCCAGGATTAGAAAATATTGAGGGCGGAAGTCAACGGATCCGTTATTTTTCTGATTTTCTAGGCAACTGAAGCCCTCTCAAGAAGTGGATAAGATGGAGAACGGCACCGACTTTGGAGGTAAATACCGCCGGGAGGAGTATTTATGGGCTCCCGCTGCTATTGTTCTCAACTGCTCCTGAAATCCGGGCAAGGTCTAATCATCAGAAGCTAATCTTCGATCAAGGTGTTGTTGTTATAAACAAGAGTGATCGCCGGATTTCTGAGATTGATATGCGATTGATGATATCATATGCAGATCAGACAAAGGCGACCTGTGAGTCATCCAGCTTACAATCGGACATTGAAGGTCTAAAGAGAGCAAATGCTCTTTGTTTTCCAAACATTAAAGGGAACAATTTAACGCGGGGAGTGTTGGCTTAGACTAGCGTTCAAAAACCCTCGTTAATTAAATCCAAAGATCCATTGACCTCCACCTTTGCCGAAGACCGAAGATAAACAGGTCCGCATGGTTAATTATCTGTTTGCGTACGGTTCGACTCTAGATGTTTCTGTGCCCCGCCTCTTATGGATAGTATAAATATCTCATCTCATCAGATCTCAATCATCGAATCATCATGAGCTACGTCTACATCTTCGGAGCTGCCATCCTCGCACTAGTTGCTGCTGCCCCGACTTCCCATCTCTGTGACAATGGATGGATGCAATACAAAGATTCCTGCTACTTCATAGAAAGAGAAACAAGAGCAAGCTTCGACGAGGCGGAACGACGCTGTACTGGCATGAAAGCAAAACTCTTCCTTCCTAACACAATTGCCGAATTTGTATGTTTTTCACTTTTTACAAAATTCAATTGACAATTTAGAAAGACATCATTAGAGATGCTCCAATCAACGATTGGACATGGACAGGACTTTCCAAGAGAGCTGAAGATAAGAATGCTACTTTCGGTGATGCTCATGATTCTATGGACTTCCACGACATGTAAGCGTTTTGTTGTCTTTTCCACAACAATTTTTCAGGAACTGGTTGAACAGACCCTATGGGCATGTCCTAAACGGTTGGACCACAGCTGCCCAATGTGCTGCCCACTACAATCATTTTGTCGAGGTGACGAAGTACGTCTTCTGGTATCCTTGTAGCTACCAATACTTCTACATCTGTGAACGTAATCCCACCCTTGCCCACTAAATGTTATTAATGTCTACTCTTGTCATAATTTCTCAGGTATTCTTCATGACCTCACAATAAATAATTATATTTAAATGCCCTGGAACAAAGCGTCGACTTTTCGTTTCAAAACCAGAGTTGGCTCATGAGCAGGGAAGATTCGCATCGCCTCCGTGACATTCTTCTTGGCTTCGAGAGGTAGACCCAACTAAAAAGGATTATTTTTAGTGGTCGAGATATCAAGGTCAAGTGTAGCACATGACCGGTCAGATATTCACCCGACCTTCATACCTCGAGACATAGAAGGGTCAGATTATGATAAGGTTCGAAGAGATGCGGATTTTTAGCGATTGCAGAGACAAAAAGAGACTTCGCTTGGTCAAGCTTTCCTGAAAGAAGTTGTAGGCAAAAGAACGAATTAAGAATACCTTCTCTCATCTTAAAAACTCCAAGATTGTTTAAACTCTCGCCATGCTGGCCATCACTTGAAAGAGCAAGCTGGAAACATCTTGCCGCGGATCTTTCATCGCCTGCTTCCTAAAGGAGCAGTTGCTTGTTGCCTTTGGCCACGCTCTCACCATCATGATGTGACCGACATCGTACCAGATATCAGCAGCAATGGCTTCGTTTGCATTAGCCAGGGCCCTTTGAATGGACGACAAGGCAAAATCATATTGTTGACAGGCAAAACAACACAACCCAATATTGAGAAACAGTTCAGGATTTGAGACTCCCATTTGCATAATTCTTCTGTACAACATGAGGGCTACTTCTGGTTTGTCATTGTAGTAAAAACTGGTGGCAAGACAAGCGATTGCTTCGATATTGTTGGATTGTTGGAGGAGCACTTGCTTGTAAGCTTCTACCGATAGATCGAGGTCATTCATTTGCTAAAACAGCGTAAAAATCAGGGATAGCCCCACCTCATAGACTCTTCCCAATCCTACGAGAATGGTAACATCCTTAGGGAATTCTTTACTGGCCGTTCGGTATCTACTTAGAGCTTGGAGGGACTGGTCCATTCTACTGGCAATCTAAAGGAAAATTAAAAGCTTTGAATCCGTGTTTTACTCTAGCTAGGAAGACGTATGTCTCCGGCATAGGTTCACATTCGAGAGATCGCAGTAACTCATTATAGGCTTCATTCAGTTGTCCCAGCCGTAAATAACATTTTGCCAGCTGATTCTTCCAGAACCAATCCTTCCCACCGGCGGCTTTGTTTCCATACATTGCGATCTATTCTACTTTTTTTTTGAGACAAAAGACACGTACATGTACACCAATTCGGGGATCTCCTTCGTGATGAAAAACATAATCGAAGAGTTGGCAGTTTACCAATGGATCCGAAGCATATTTTTCAATGTTGAGACGAGCTAGATTGATAAAAGGGCCATCAGAAGCTGACACCATTGAAGCCTATTAAGATTGCAGAAGTTAGTAAATGGATTACCGTTCCTAGACGTAGAAGTCTGGCTGAACTGCTGCTGACTGCTCGGGCAGTCCTTGCAGTACGAGCTGTGCGTACAGCTTGTTCCATTGTACCTGGACGAAGTGATGTATTTGGCCTGACAACACCAGAAAGAGGTCTACCAGCATTTGTTGTAGGTCTGCAGAAGAATAAAAAAGATTTTAAACTAAAACCTGAGAATTGGATTAACACCTTTATCAGTCGTAAGTGGACGCTGG
Organism: Oscheius sp. DF5033; assembly: GCA_964036215.1. Taxonomy (NCBI): domain Eukaryota; kingdom Metazoa; phylum Nematoda; class Chromadorea; order Rhabditida; family Rhabditidae; genus Oscheius; species Oscheius sp. DF5033. Next base: position 7,924,168 of record OZ038413.1, read on the forward strand.
AAAGAGGTTCCAGGACGAGCAGCAGTGGTTACAACGTTCTGAATAGAATTTTAAATAAATGAATAAATAGATACATTGTCCAGGAACGATTCAGCTATTCCAATCTCCTCATTATCAATCTCGTCAACATAGGTTGCATCTGTCAAACACATCATTTTCAATGCCCAAGCTGCCTGAAATGCCACTCTCTTCCTTCTTGCGTATATTGTGTGCCAGCTTTCGGCATCCCTCTGTTCCTCTGTTACACCTGGTCTGCCTCCTCACGAACAGGTGGCATCAAGGTACTCATTAATTTCACTTCCCGCGTTCACAACAATAAAGAATGGCAGAATGTAATAAGAGGTTCTAAAAGTCCAAATAATACTTGCCTGATCTAAGGGATTCTTTGCGAGTAGTTTGGTCGCTTCTTCTTCTGCTTCTTTGATTCGATTAGAATTATAATAGCGAAGAGCCAAAAAAAGACCATCAAACTTTAGTGGTTTCTCTGCCATAGTCGATGATAGTCTAGACGATAAGCTGCCGGTGGAAATGCGCCCAACGGATCACTATGGCAACGCGCCAACCCCGCCAATTCAAATAACAGCTTCATGGCGCTTACAATTTATTTAGCATAGACTACATGGAAAAAAAGAAGATGGGATTAACATAACTATTCAGGTTGAAATGATGGCAGTAAAGAAAAAAACAGATGTTATTTATTCTGAAATAGTTTCAAATTTTTTTTATGACAACGAAGCATACATGCGCAGCTAGTAGTCCAATTACCACATTCTGCGAACGTATTCTCCTCGAACGTCACGGGGTGTTCCGAAAGAAGTCATTCCAGTCTGATTAGCGTGTTCGGCTTCCTTTTGTCCAGACCAGAAAGGCACATCAGGTCGGCGAGCCATATCAGCCGGCAGATCTTCGTGGGTATCATCGACGAATGGAGTGTAGGTCATTCGAGGCATACCGAATCCAGTCTTTCCAGCTTGAGAATCGAGGAAGTTTACTCCCATTTGGTATGGGATCATACCCTGCAAAACGATGATTATTTTTTGCTTCCTGTTAATTCTACCTGAGAGCGCTGTTCCTGGGCCTGAAGCATAGCGACGGTGTTGTTACGGAAAGCTCCGAAGCCGGTCATACCAGCCTGAGAAGCTCCCTCCCTCCAGCCGGAAGTCTGACGGGATGTGGATCCCTCGTCATGGGGCATCTCACCACGGACCTCGTCCTTGTACCTGAATATCGGTCATTATTTTGTCCGTTTCCCTTCTTACTTGGTGATCTCGCGACGAGGCATACCGAATCCGGTCATACCAGCCTGGTTGGCGAATCTGTTTGTTCCCATCTGGAGATGGATGAATCCCTGGGAGTCACGGTCCTGGTCGTTGGTCTTACGGACTAAAATTGGGCGTTTTATAATCCCTAAATAGTGACTAACCATCGACGATACGAGGCATTCCCATTCCAGTCATACCAGCCTGAGAGGCCAGCTTGTTGGTACCGGACTGAAGGGGAACAATTCCATCGGTGGCACGAGCTTTCTCCTCAGGAACCTCGCTAGCTCCTCCAGTTCCCTTGGTCTTGTAGTTGACATCACGAACAGCTCCGAATCCTAAAATTTTTGATATTGATAACCAGAAAAACAATACCTGTCTGTCCCTTCTGGGAAGCGAACTTGTTGGTACCAGATTGGAGCCAAGTGGAAGCCTTGAGAAGCTCGATCTTCTTCTCATCGGTAAGTTCAGCCAAGTTTTCGGACTTGATCTTGTCGATGACGTCACGAGGGACACCAAAGCCTGAAACAATTGTGGACTCCGGACTCGTGATAATCGGATTAGTTGATAGATGATAGTACTTTACCCCCTGGGTTCTTTTGGACTTGGAACCACAGATGTGGCTATATTATTATTACAGTTTGACATAAATTTGCGCTATAAAAGCAGAAAAACTTTGGAAAGTAGGCTTTCTTCAAGACAAAATTATTACGACGTAGAAATCAAAACTTTACAGACTGAACTACTCTTCTACAATTTAAAAAAGCAGCAGAACCTTTAGCTGATCAAATTACCTTTTTTTCACTTTCCATGAATATCATTTGGGTACAGTTATTTTTGATCATTCACTGCGCCGTACGTGACGCCCTCACGCTGAGGTGATTTTTATCATTTTTCGTGGAAATCTCGGATAAACTTTGTCCCCCATTTACTTACCAGTCATTCCCTTCTGGGAAGCATACTTGTTGGATCCGGCCTGGATGGGAATAATTCCCTCAGAACGCATGAGCTTGTTCTTGTCATGGATCTTGGAGGGCTTTCCGCCAGAGTAGTTGGCCTGCCTGGAATATAATCACTATTCTCGCACAAAACAAAATCTTACTTGCGAAGGACAGAGATAGGGACACTGGGTGGTGGTGGAGCGCGTCCAGGAGTGGGAGATTTGATTCCCGGAGCAGGAGCAGCAGCTCGTGGAGCGGCAGCAGCTGGAGCGGGTTCTGGCTCCTAAAAGACGATACCTTTATTTGGATCTAATTTTAATTTTGGTCATTCATCTTTGATTAACGCTGCCAGTGTGTTAGACAAGAGTGCACCCGGCTGTCCCTCGGTGTGGGCGTCAGGATCTCCCGTTGACGCAGCTGGGCAATGTTGTTACCCGCAGGCATTACAACACAAACGGAGGGCGCCATCGGTTTAAAACGGAAAAGAAATGGATGCAGTCTCAACAGCTTTCCGAGAGATCCAACCGGGTGCAGTAAACCAAATAAAGGTAAAAGGGAAAGTCTAGGTATTTCTATGGTTACGGTAATAAGACCAGGTTGAGGGAGTTATTTAACCATTTGGGAAGAGATTTTTCGCCTAGTTTTGATCGAAACTTACCTCCTCATCTTGAGGCTCTTCAGCCTCTTCAGGCTCTTCTGCTGGAGCAGCCTGAATACCTTACTCATAGTTTGGTCCCTTTAAAGCATGTGCTAATGTTTGATGGTAGCCCTTCAGTGGTCAAGATTTTATCAGAAAAAGGGCTTTAAAAATAGATGTGTAGACTAGAAGGCGCGATAAGATTGCCTTTAATGATTTTTCACTGTGTCTACATATCAGAGGTAAATTGGAAAATATAAGAAAAATAAGATGCGAAGTAATAAAAGAATTGAAAGGAAAGAATAAGTTACCTCTTCTTGGGCCTCTTCTTGACCCTCTTCGGGCTCTTCTACCTCCTCCTCCTCTTCGTACTGCTCGTCCTCTACGTCCGACATGCTGATCAGCGACTCTAGGAATGACTCTAGTAGTTGAGGTTCGTGAGGGTGGAGTCCAAGGGGAGGAGTCAAATCTCGTACTGCCCAATGGCAGCCGTTTCTCGCCCACATACGTTATTTTTAACGTGGAGCGTGTGCGCGCCAAATTGATTTTTCTCGCAGTTGTGTCTGTCAAAAAAGAAAAAAAGGGGTTAGATTTCAAGACACAAGTTGTGAAAGAGCAATAAGTAACACGAGTAAAATGGAACACTTAGATGATTGCAATTTTCATACAAAAATATTCAGACTGTGCTTAACTTTTCCGGGTTTTCTTTCCTTATACCCTAAAGAGTGAGTGATTTAACCACATCGAAAAGGGAGTGTTAACATAACGTGTAAGTCCGAAAGGATCCTAGGATCCACTCCATTTCGGAATAGAGCAAAATGGAAGACTGGCTTCCAGAGAAGAGAGACCTGACCTGTTTTACCAACAAGCCATATACCAGCCCTAGCTGTAAAATCTCTTAAATTTTCGGAACAAATCACAACTGCCACTTCAACAGACAGAAACATGTAGTCAATTAGTCAAAGACAACGTTTTACAAAGAAAATTGAAAAGAAAAGCGCAAGTGGGAGACCACAGGATAGCCTCCCGACGAGCAAAACGTGCTCATATGTTGTGTATTACATCGGGCACCCCCGCTTGCTCGGAAACAATCCCAAAGTCGAACATCCGAGGGATCTTAGTAATAAGAATTGTCTGTCTATCATTTGTGGCCATTTCCTATAATTTGCGAGCAATTCTGCTGGTTTTGCACCCTGCGTAGATAGCTTCCTTTTCCTTGACAGTTCGAAGCAGTCGTAAATTCTTGGGTCCAATCTTCGAACAGGCTTACAATAGCCGGATGATATCGTGACGAACATTGGTGTCATCCAGAACGTAGTAGAAAAATATTACGGGAAAACCCCTGAAAAAAATTTGGTCGACACTGAGCTGTTTGCAAGCAGTTCGTCTATTTCTAGTCGGGGATTCCGAGTTAAGGCGCCCTCAAGTGACCGTTATCTCTCACATGCAAGCTTGTTTATTTTTCTCAGTTATAAGCTAATTTTAGGAGATTATTTTGCTAGCAATCCGGACACATCTACGTCAAGTCAGTAGCAGCAAAATGACCCATGTTCCTGATAAAAATTTTACGATAGATTTCTACCCACTATCGACACCTGTTTTGATTCTTCTTCTAGCAGGTGGTTTCCGGGCCATTGGAATGCACTAGTTTACATCATCAGTGGTGATCAGAACAAATACAGCCAGAGTTGGACAAATACCTCGAGACATTCCTTGACCTGAAATAGGAAGAAAACAAGATTAGCACAAGGGTCTAAAAACAGAACACAGGGACAATTTCTGTGTCCAATGTCCTTTTGTTTTGGAGATTAATCAAAGCCGTAGGAATTCGGAAGTTCAGCAGACCTCTCGCCTACTATTAGTGACAGTTAGTGATAGCAGTGGTCGGCTTAAGTCGACCAGATATCAGACTTCAGGTTCTTGGCAAGGAAAACCGTAAATTTTGATCTATATTGCAGGATCACACTGATGCAACGAATTCCCTCTAATCTATGAAGTATTTCGCCGAAATCGGACAACTGTGAAAAGGCTATGGGTCAATATTTTTAAATAAGTTGTGTTTTCTGTCCAAGACATGACGCGTAGATGCGTTACAACATACTCAACATTCAGAAGACAGTCAAATCCATAAAACTGACCTTGTAAATGATGTATTCCAAATATAGTTCTATAACGTGTTGACCCTCTGTCACGCTTCCTTCCGCTGACTGTTTCCTGATAAAGTCAGAAAGCAGCTTCCTACCGAAAGAAGACTAATAACTTTGCTCAAAATTTTTAAATATTTAAAGAATCTCCCCGTTTTGTGAACATCGCTCATAACCGTTCGTTTACAAGCTACATTCGGTCGTGGCAGCAGTAAATCAGTAGCCACTGATAATTTTAATGTTCTTTAATGGCCAGACCACGTGACATTTCTTTATATGCAAAATGGGAGCATCTTCTTCTCTCCGTAGCGTGTCTGTTGTTGTACAATCAGCTACGTTGTTCCCAAAAGAGAAGGAGCCAAATCCTATTATCATGTTTGCCGGGATAGTGCTGATTGAACCGGAACAGTTTCGAAAATGGTGGTTCATAGATCATTAGCGTACGTGTGGGTACTCCGTGTGATGTCATACCGAGCATTTCCACATTCCAATTGGGTGATATGGCGTGTGAAGCCCTCCAGACATTAAAATCTTTTCTGTAGTTTTTCCGGTACAGCTGATAAGGGTTCTGGAGCATGTGGCTTATTCGGTACATATACACAGGAAGTGAGGAAAACATTGTAAGTCTCAGTGCAGGGTGGCCGTAAGCTTTTAGAACACCGTATGATCGAGAAGAAGACAGGACTCTTTGCAGATCTTAGCTCATTACATCTTTAGCGATATTGCAAAATGCCCTTCGCCTACATATGGTTCATCTGTTTCCAATTTCAAAAGCTTCTAGACGCATTGTCATTTCTTAGCAGGACATAACAAACAGATGCGAAGCTCATTACTCTTTATTCCTCTTTATGTGTGACACGTGGGGTACAAGAGATCGCTTTAATTATGCTCTGGTTCCGTGTTTGAGATGATAAATAACAGTAGTTAATAGTAGAGAAAGTTATCCCGGACGGACTGGTAAGCCAGAGCCACCATTGTAGACTTCAACATATTCCATCATTATACGCTCGAGGACTTGGAGATCTCGTTTTGGTCGGGCTGAAAAATGAAAAATGAGTAAGGTAAGGATCAGATTGTTTTGAACTACTACTATGAGTAGGAAATAGTAGAAATAAGAATGGAAAGCTTACCGTCAACGGTATGAACAAGTAATACCAAAATAGCTGTGTAGAACAGAACAGAAATAATAATGTTTCTCATAGCAGAATAAGATTACGGTCTTTGAGAGAGCGAGTGGATACTGTCAGTGCAGTGATGGCTGGCCGTCTCGGCGCCCCGCTTTTTAAGCATCTCTTATCACAAGATGAATTGCTCGGATGCCACTGTGGACTGTAAATAACTGCCCATAAGCTGCTACACCAAAGCACCCGTAGTCTGAACGGGACGTGACACGAATCAAGAACTGTTACCGGAGGTCTTTCCCACTCTAATCCCCATGCTGCTGACGACAAAAGCACAGCGAGCCGCAATTTTAAGAATTTCTTTGAAAGAACAGCTTCTGATCCGATTATGGGTACACCCGTCAAAGGGAGCAAGGTGTCATGCGATTGAATACACCCTCTGGAGGAATTTCGGCAAATATCAAAAGAAGACGAATTGAACTTTGGCATTTGACTGGGGGCACAAAGTCTGGAAGTTACTTTATCGTCAGCCAAATGATGTTTCCTAATGTTATCAGAATTTTTGGAAGTGATTCTAAGCAAAACCGCAGAATGTTGAAAGCCTAGAATTGGCCAGTAATTCGACATAGAAATTATATTTCGAATGGTATAGATATCCACGCCTACATGTGTTTTACCCATCACCTTTGGTTACTTCACGTGGTCAGTTCCAATTGTTTACCACGACACACTTGTTTAGGTCCGTGGCAGGCTCAGTTTATCGATGTTACCTTATAGATAAGCATGTCCAAAAGAACATAACAATTTGTTCGTTCCAGCATCACTTTTTGATGATTTTAAAAAGCTACGTGAATTTCTTTAGAAATAAAAGAAAATCTACGTGCAATTCTGTAGAATCTAGTTATGGTTTTTATGTTCCGCTGACAATTGACAATGTTTTCCTAATCGAAATATTGGTTGCGCCGTCCTGTCCTTCTGGTCTTTACCCTCCAACAATTGCGGTTGAGCGGTTTGCGGTTTCTGTCTTTTTCCTTTAACTTTTTCCATTCCTCTTCAGTCACAGTTATTTTTCGGTGTATTGCGGTTGTCCTGTCTCCCGCAAAATGAGTCAACTATCAGAATTTGAGCAGAGATTGTCGGTAAGTATCCATTTTAAGCATCGCTGCAATGATTTACAGGGAATTGCCGTTGACTGTTTCCTATCTGGCGCAATTTCCATGGGCTACAAGCTGGGATTGTTCAAAGCTCTTAACGAAGTTTCTTCCAATGCCAAGTATCGTTGTTTTCCACTATTTCCACTAGAAAATTTTAGCCCTGCCACTCCGGAACAGGTTGCCCATGTGGCAAATTGCAAACCTCGCTATGTTAAAGAATGGTTGGCATTTCTCGCAAGTGCCGATATTTTGGAGGTCACAGATGAGGAGAAGTTCTACATAAAGCCGGAGAATGTACAGGTGGCTTGTTTCTGAAACTTTGTTTAGTTTTCTATAGGTATTGACGACAAAAAGCTGGGGAGTAATTCACAATGTTACCACCGCTGATGCTATGCCAGTTACTGAAGAGCTAATGGAATGTTTCAGAAAGGATGGCCCCTACGGTTGCCTACTGTAATATTTCTTTAAATAAATTATTTAAGGAATGGAGTACTCAGCCTACAAAGGTGTCTGCGACCTAATCGGAGAACATTCCGAAATAATGCACAAAGAGCATCTTATTAGTCACCTCCTCCCTTTGATATCCGAAGACCTCAACGTGACATTATTATCTCTTCCATTTCAATTGTTCTTATTTTAGCAGAGACTAATCTCTGGTGGAATGATGGTCTTGGACGTGGGCTGTGGAACGGGCTTCCACATTGCTCACTTGGCTGAACATTTTCCGGACTCTAATTTTACTGGAATTGATGTCACGTTGGAGGCTGTGCATTCAGCTAATCAGAGAAGGTCGTACTCCTCACAGTTGACTGTACTTGTATTTTTAGAAAGGATGACGGAAAATGTTTTGATAACCTGGCATTTATCCAAATGAATGCTGCTAAGCTAGACGATGACTGGACCGACAAGTATGACCTGGTGCTTATTTTTGACGCGTGCCATGATCAAACCAGACCCGACTTGGTGAGCTAGATAAATTCTAATTTCGAAATTTTTTAGTCGTTGAAAGAAATCTACCGCGTACTAAAGCCAGGTGGCTACTTTGGTATGCTGGAAACGGCGGGTGTCAGCAATATTTATGAAAACAAGGTAAAGTAATTACCCCGTCTGTGTAAAATTGTGCCTTCTAGAAGAAGTATGGTCCGTTGGCTACAATGCTCTATGGATTCTCGTACTATCACTGTCTCCCTGTTGCCAGCAACTCAGCCGGTTAGTCAGTCTAATACTATCCCAATGACTCCCATTTAAGACGCTATCTGTGCCGGAACTATGTGGGGAAGACAAATGGCATGTAAAATGCTCGAAGAGGCTGGTTTTACCCAAATTGAAGTCAAGGAAACACCTGAATTCATGATAAATCAGCTGTATGTCTGCAAGAAATAGACTAGTTTCTCTATTTTCCCAGTGTGTGAATAAATAGCTTCGATATTTCTGAAAAACTGTTAGCTGCCGGACACAAGGGCATCAATTAATGATCCTGTTGAGACTAGCCGTTAATCGCCATGGTTACCCATTTGATTTCCGCACTAACATTGGGCGGAGCTCCTCATTATTGAATCCGCTATCATCCCATCTTCCTTCATTTAAATATTTTATAGCATGTTCGACGGTAACTGTCCGGATGACAGTTTGATAGACGCGAGTTGTCTTACTGAGACATTTTCCGATATTTTGGAAAATTTTAAACCACCAAATAAGTTGAAACAGAAATTAGACGTGGGTTTGTTTTGTCGGACCGTTCCACTTCCATTTTTTAGCAGCTAGACGAGGCATATTTACTGAACTCCGCAGTTCTCCTCGGTTACAAGTTAGGCCTTTTCCAGAAAATGGCAGAAATTACTAATAACATACGGTGGCGGACGTCGTCTGTATAAAAAATGCCTGATTTAGTCACGCAACTCCTGAAGAGATTGCAGAACATGCAAAGTGCAAAACAAGATATGTCAAGGAATGGCTGGCCATTATGTCGTCTGCAGATATAATAGAAGTTGATTCTGAAGACAAATACTGGGTTAGGACGGATGACGTTGAGGGATGTTTGCCATTTGTTGGGATTACTCTTTGATTTCAGGTATTATTGAAACGGGAACTTCATAGCAGTCCTAGTGCTTGTCTCATAAATACTGACGTTTACCCAAAATTAGTTGAATGTGTTAAAGAAGATGGACCATTAGGTAAAATACCGACAGTAAAACAAGCATTTCCATTCTTTAGGGTTGATATCAAAGGACTACAATTGGTATAAAAGAGATCTGGACGATCCATGCGATCATGTACAATTCTTGGACGATGTTCGCAGAATATGTGAAGCTTCTTTAAACGAAGAACTATTTGTAATTTTTTCATACGCTCTTTTATACTCCTGTGCAGATTAGGTTGCAAAAAGGCAATCAAATGGTTTTGGAAGTTGGTTGTGGGTCAGGTGCCCATTCTGCAGTATTTGCCTCCCTGTTTCCCAACAATATGTATACTGGAATTGACATCGACCCAGGTGCTATAAGAGTAGCCGACCAGAGAATGTATGAGCCATATTTTTGTAATTTCTCCTTTGAAGGAAAACATCGACTCAACCTTTCAAGAATCTGAGGTTTATTTGTTGCGACGCCACAGAACTCTATGCCGACTGGGAAGGTGCCTATGACCTTATATTTATTCATTTTTCTACACATGATATGGCTCGACCAGACAAGGTACTTTACCCGATCTTTGTGATAAATGGATAATTTCTCCAGTGCTTCGAACAATGTTTTAAAGTCCTAAATACTGGCGGAACTCTGATCATGATTGATTCAGCCTGTCCAAATACGATGTATGAAAACAAGGTGAAACACTTGTTTTGGATAGAATACAATAAATGTTTAGAGGACATTTGGCCGTGACGCAGTGCTCCCTTTCTGTATTTCATTTTTCCAATGTTTACCATTATCGTCATCTGCTGAAGGTGCGTGAACATGGGATAATTAATCAGCGAGAAATTGCAGACTCCCTAGCTCTTGGGTCAATGTGCCCGAAGGACAAGTTTATTCAACTTCTAACAGATGCTGGCTTTGTCCATATTCGACTACGTCGACTGGCTAAAATGCCACCAAATACGAGTGTCTACACTTGCTACAAAGAACATCAAATAGTCGAAGACGACGATGATATCTGAAACAAAGATTGTACATTATTTTGATCTTGTTGTTATAAAAAATATGACATTTAGTAGAACTGGATTATGTGGGCAGTATAAGGTGTTCCTTAGTAACGAAGGAGGTGGTCAATTGGAGCAAGTGCCAGTTCCGAGCAGACCTCCATTATGCCATTCCGGGCGGCTGGCTCCCTGCCTCAACTACTACGGCTATCGAAAGCTTGTAATTGGACCTCACAAATCATCCTTTATTCGGTCGACTGTGTAGTGGAACATAATGAATGTAGCCGACGGATTATCAGCCATTTTAAATGGTACGTATGGCACAGATTTTCTACGCAGCATTGGAACATCTTGGTTACATATAAAGCTGTGTAGTTTTCCCAGTTATATTCCTAATCCAAATAGATATTTGGCCATAAATTTCAATTCTTCCGGGTCGTAAAATTCTTTTCGGGCAATGCTATTCTTCCATGAACCAGAACACCAATATAGTGGCCCCTGTGATAAAAACCTTTGACATGGTTTCCCATTTCTTTACCCTTTCTTCAGCAGAGAACAAAGTCCGCGGCTGGAAAGTTGTCCAAAAAGCTCTCCCTCGAATTATTGAATATGGCCGTAGTGAAGGAATTCTTCAAGTGTCCGCTGTATGTTGTTCTTTTTTAAAAAATTCTGTTGTTTTCTAGCCACCTCCAAACGCGTTCAATATTACGGGTGTTGTCATCGCTGCTCAAGAAGAAGCCCACAACCAAAATCAACCTAAAAGTGGCGACAAGGTTACTTTTTCAAATCCTAAAATAAGTAATCTTAGGTCAATCTACCTACCAACGATATAACCTTGATGCATGAAGCAATTCCGTTCTTGCCCCTTCCTGTTGCCCTCTTATGTCTATTTCTCAACGTATTTATCCCCGGGTCAGGTGAGGGTAATCTATTATTTCACTCCCCCATTCTTAGGAACCATTTTTTCCGGACTAGCAGCTCTTTGTATGGGTCAACCACGCGTAAATATGAAGGAGGGTCGAAAATTAGTCACGTTGATAGGTTGTTTTTACATTCATGATAGTGGCAAACCTGCCATTTTCAGTTAATTTGCTGGTGGGCGTCAGTCAATTCTTCACAATAACGTTTCTCCTTGTTGGATGGTTTTGGTCTATCGCGTGGGGAGGCTTGGTAATTATACATGCAAGTGAGTCTGGCCCAATCTCAGGAAAAGATCTCTGTTCAGTGCAATATCGAGAAGCTTTGCAGCAGCGAAGACAAGAAGCTGTAGCCACCGCGGCTATAGAAGCACTGACAAAAGATTCTATTCTACATAGGAGGGATGTTAAGACTCTTGTCAAAACGCATAAAGAGAAGGCCAAGGAAGACAAAAAGAAATAAATATTTATTTTACAGATAGAGCGATTACTTCTTCTTCTTTCCGAATCCTGTTTGGGTTCCTGTTTGGTAAGGGTATTGGGAGTTGTATCCGTTTTGGTAGCTTTGTCCGTTGTAGCTCTGTCCTGGATAAGTTTGTCCGTAATAATTTTGACCAGAGCTTTGTCCATTGTAAGATTGTCCAGGGTATGTTTGACCAAGGTAGCCTGTCTGTCCTGGGTAAGTCTGGCCGGGATACGTCTGTCCAGGGTAAGTCTGTCCGGGATACGTTTGTCCTGGATATGTTTGTCCCGGGTAAGTTTGGCCAGGATAAGTTTGTCCTGGGTACGTCTGGCCGGGATAAGTTTGTCCAGGATAGGTCTGTCCTGGGTATCCTCCTTGGCTTCCATAAGGAACACATCGAGCCATCCCATTTTGAACTACGCAAGTAGACAAATACTGGCAGGATGTGTAGGCACATGGATTTGTGGCAGGGTTAGACGTCACTGAAAGTGTTCCATGTACTCATTTCCGCTCATAAAAAACTTCTGTATGGGGTTCGTTAGTTTTGTCAAAAACCTGACATCACACCTCTGAAAACAGCGAATACTAACCTGGACATTGTTCAGCAGCGACGCATTGATAGCTGTAGGGATCCCTGTAAAATCCTTGGTAGCATGCGCAGGCCGGCTGGGCACAGATCATAGGACAAGCTTGGGGCTGTAATTATAGGATTGTTAAATGCTCTCTCTAATTTACTAACTCCGCTGTTGACATTTTGGCATTTACCCTCGCAGAGATTTCCGCATTGAGCCAAATAAGCATTGGGTCCGCAGTCTAAAACAGTAAAATAACTCGCATTTTCTTCTAGCTCACAGTTTTCGTTATCAACACATGTAGCAACGTAGTTCTGGATTCGACACATTTTACCGTACGGGCATGGCATTGTGCAGTTGATTATTGGGCTTGCTGTAAAAGAGAGATTGCTGTACAAATGAACAGATCCTACGTGTAGTTCCCCATTCTAAATCGTCGACACAAGTGTTTCTGTTATTGATAACTTGGCAAATTTGACCGACGGGACAAGCCATAGTGCACGGACGGGCTAAATTTATGGTTTTGATTATCTGCGAAACCTACGAGTTGTGGGAAGTGGTCGGCAAGCTGCAACACCGTTGAGGACTTGACAACTCTGGGTAGCAGGACAAGGTGAGGGACAGACAGGAGCTAAATATCTTTTGACATAGGCCGCCTGATGCTCACCAGGGGTGGTTGTGGGCAGATCAGCAGCGCAGGTGCTTTGTCCATTTACGAACTGGCAGCTCAGACCAGGTGGGCAGGCCATAGGGCAGATAGGACCAGGGACTGCAACAAAATAATACCGGACAATGTTAGTATATTACCTCCGGTATTAGGAACACACTGACTGGCTCCGTTAATAATTTGGCACATCTGGTTCACGGGGCACTGAATGGTACACGGTAGTCCTCCAGGTGGATTGCCAACAAAGGAAGGAACGCATTGGTACCGCCCATAGTAATACTGGCAGGAATAGCCGTACTGGCAAGGTGGACAATAACTGTTAGTGTTACCTAAATTGAGACGCGGCGGTTAATGCTCTTTTAAATTAAACCATCCATGCTAAACTTACCGAACCTGAAAAGCCTGAAACGAACACAAATGGGAGGGGGAAGGGGATAATATTTGAGAAGAATCTTCGTTATACTTACCGTTAGGCACGCACATTGGTTGACCTGTTGGGCCAACTTGGCATCTTTGTCCGTAAGCACAGTTACAGTTAGGAGTAGTAGGAGCTGGGTAAACTAAAACTTATACCATAAGTCGTAAGGAGAGTTTCAGCTCACATTGGGCAGAAGCCGCAGCAATAATAAAAAGCAAGTAGAGGGCTGACATTGGTTCTTGTCGTTCCCAATTACAAGCAAGCTTTTATATTAGCGTTAAATAAATACATGACGACAAGGTTGTTTTTGTAATCGCGCGCATGATTTGCCAAAAACCAACCTGAAACACAGAAGGGCTGGGGAGGGCATGGCGCTCTTACACATTGTACAACACGTAGGATACAATGTTCACCAGCTGAGCAAGCACACGTAACATCTAAACAGGACTTATTGATGTTTTCATTAAAACTAACTTTGCCACGCCATACACCGCATTTGTGATTCTTTTGATGATTCCTTTAATGTACAGTATTGTCCCTTAGAACAGTTTCTCTCTTCGCATAGTCTTCCGTAATCTTGAGCAGTAGGTGGTGTCGCAGTTGAAATTACAGGACAAGCAGATACCATGATACATCTTCCATTTTCGTCTCGGACATATGGGTGATCACATCTGAATTAATTTTGTATTCTGTTGGTAAACTGATGACCTGCAGGTGGCCTGATCATGTGCACAAATTTTTGGACAGGCTACGTTAGGTTCTTTACATGTACCATCGCATCCTCCACAAGGATCCCAATGTTCATTGGAAGAGCAGCGAGGCGGCGTCGGTGCGGGTACAGTCGAATACGGACATTGGTCACTAGAGACACATTCTCCTTCAACGTTTCTTACCAGTGGGGGATAACATCTGCAATTGTCTTGTAGGCTGAACAACGCACTTACTGGCAACCAGCTCTCTCCGGTTGGCATACAGCAGCGCACACCACATTCTGATTTATGCAAGTCTGCTCGCAGACACCGCAGTCATTCCAGAATTCGTTGGATTTGTTGCAATGCTTTGGAGGAGCTACGGTACCTATACATTCACGGACTTCCACACATTGTCCGAGACTATTTCTCACTGTAGGAGGAGTACATCTAAAGTATTAGGGTATCGTATACTGAAAACTATACTTGCAGCCAATTTTGGCAGGATCACAAACTGCAGGGCAGATAGGGTTAGGATCGTCACAAGTGCTTTCACAGGTTCCACAGCTGTCATAGGTTTCGTCTTTACGACATGTAGGTGGAGCTACAAAACATTCTTCGATGGTAATACACTGCCCAAGACTGTTCCTGACCTTGGGATGCATGCATCTATAAAATAGAGTGAAATATATTAAAAAAGGTTATTACTTGCAGCGAGCTTTGGCTGGCTCACAAATTTCTGGACACATGGGGTTGGGGATCTCACAAGTACTCTCGCAGCCACCACAAGGATCGTAGGTCTCATCCTTGGGACATGTTGGAGGAGCTACTCCACACTCCTCGACGGTGACGCACAGTCCTTGGCTGTTTCTGATTTTAGGAGCGGTACATCTAAATTTGGGTAGCATACTGAATACAAATATCCCTACTTGCAACCAACTTTGACAGGATCACAAACTGCAGGACAGATAGGGTTAGGATTGTCACAGGTGCTTTCACAGGTTCCGCAGCTGTCGTAAGTCTCGTCTTTGAGACAATTAGGATTGGTTGACGAGCATTCTGATAGACTCACACACTGTCCTTCCTTGCTTCTCACTTTGTCAGCATCGCATCTTTAAAGTTAGACCAGCTATGGTATAAAAGAAATTTTACCTGCAGCCCGCATTGGTAGGATCGCAGACAGCAGGACAAATTGGCATTGGATTATCACAAGTACCTTCGCAACCTCCACAGCTGTCATAGATTTCATTTTTGGGACACGAAGGCTGATAGGGAACACATTGCCCAACAATGGAGCAACCTGGCACAATACCGCCACACATTTCCAAGTTCACACACCGTGTTTCGGCATTGCATTTCATAACCGCGCAGGTACCTAAAGTATTGTTTTTGCAGCCTGCATAATTACTTGATAACTCTGCTGGTTTACACGTCGCGTCTATGGGTTGGACGGGCTCTCCCGGGCCGGAAATACGCCTTTCAATGCAGACGGATCCTTCAGGGCATAACATTGTGGCACACGTTGCCGCTGTTGGAATTACAACAGGAGCGGGAGGGTCATCAACGTCTAAAAAATCGACACCGCCAAGAAAAAAACGCACCTATTCTAGCAAAAACGAGCCCCGGTAATTTATTGGTTGATTTTGAGCCATCGAAGGAAATCTTCCATTTTACCCGTTGATTAGAGGCACTGAGGACTGCTGCAAAGGCAGAACTTCAGTTAATTAAAGCAAAAAGACCTATGAGATAGCAGGCGAGAACCGACAAGGGAAGGAGCCTCATATCCTTGCCTGTCTGACACCGTAACCCTCGTTTTATACTGCCGTCAATTCCCACAGTTTACATTGAGAAAACGACACCAGTAGAAGATTGAAATGACGATAATTTAGCTCTTTTTCCAAATCTAATCCACTGCGGAGGTATTAAAACGGATTGTAAAAGTAGAAAAAAAAGAATTAAATATTTTATTATCCGGTCTCGTGTAAGGCACTTGAGTACATGAGAACAAACATAACCGAATTCGAAGGAATGAGCACCATTTTTGAGCAAATTGAGAAGACTAATTGGATATACTAAAACCTATTTGATATAATAAATTTGATAAATTAGGATTGCAGCAGTTGATCTTCGTATTGTTTGACGAAGCACTCTCCAACTGGGAAGAAGTCCCAATCCCTATAAATTTTTTGTAATTTATGCAATTCTAATTTTACCTGTTATCATATTTCTCTCTAACATAAGTCTCCTGTCCCGTATATTCAGTCTCATCCTTATTAACAAGATGTTGCAAAAAGAACAAGTAATTAGCGAAATTGTGTTCTTTAGTTGTGTGAATTTCAAAGCCTCTCGGCATCCGATCAAACGTCTCCTTGCCGATGTCACAAATAAAGCAGGAGCTTTCTAACTTTTCTGTGGCTGATTCTTGTTGATCACGAAGTTCTCCGAAAGCGTCAATGATCAAACCTACAAGATTTTAATTGAGTTCATTAATTTGGAAAATGTACCTTGCATGATGGCAATGAGAATGACAATAACGAAGAAGAAGAACGAAATATCGTAGAACATTCTAGCATATTCGAGCTCATCTCCATAGGGGGATTCCAACTCATCTCCAATACCTCCACCAGCACGCACTCCAGCGTAGAAGTGGTAAATGAAACACTAAAATAATATAATTTTTAAAAATAAAAAGGATAGCATACAGTGAGCATGTTGTGACACTTGCGATCAGGTTCTTCACCATCTTCCGATTCTTGGACGTAGAATTTACGGAAGAAGTTGAAGGCGATGACAGTGTAGAGGTACACAACTACCAATGTCATCATAATGGTTAAAATAAGCTAAAAGAGAGTTATTTAAAGGAAAGTAACACCATACCTGTTGCAAATTGTGTGTAACGGATTGTAAAATAGCCTTTAACATAGGGAATGAGAGCACGACATCGATAAGATGGAAGGCATAGAAGAAGGGAGAAATGAAGACGCCACAAGCCGAACACAAGAGGTATCCAACACGGTACAAGAACTGTCCGTTGGTCAGAATTACACCGATCCATAACCAGCAAGTGTATCTGAACAAATATTTAAAGGAAATTAAATTATCCTACCTGTAATCGAAAGAAGTATCTCCAGCTGCTTTCTCCTCTCCCAAAATTGATGTCAGTGTCTCTTCATCCACTTGATCCTTGAATTTTTCCTTAGTCTTTCTTCTGACAAATTTGTCCCAATACATCATGGGGAAAGATTTCGAGCTAATGACAATTCTATCCAAGTACCATAGGAGCATATCCATTATTCCCCGCTCTTCATTATCCTCTTCTGTTATCCAGCAACCGTCAAACATCAGTTTTCGGGCGACTTCCTTCTCACGTTTGAAGGTGATAAGAGGGATCTAAAAAGTGTTTATGGCAGTCGAAAAGGCTATCTACCTTGAGCTGATAGAAGGAGACCAAAAGAGCAAAGGATGTGGTCAAATGGAGGACAGATATCCAATACAAAAATTGAGCCAATACCCAGCCAGTTACTTCATAATTTACATAGGGTACTTCCATTCCGGTAATGAAGATCGTCTCCTGAGAATCTTCTTCCTCAGCTCCGTCTGTTTGTTCTAAAAATCCCTTGTAATTCAAAAAATGCGAAGTTTACCTGGTTCTGAGTTCATAATATCCACTCGATGGAAGAGAAGAATAACATTAATGAAGAATGTCAAATACAACGTTGTCTTTTCAATAGTCTTAAAGTTTCTAGCCAGCATATTCTAAAATGATCAGTTTAAGAAATGCCAGTGTTATACCATAATTGATCCTCTGCTCCTGCTGACATTCTGCTCAGCAATCTTAGGCTCATAAATTCCAGCAATCTGTTCAGGCTCTGATGGCATTTGTTGAAGTTGCTGTTGTCCAATGGATTCATAAATGCTTGGTGCTTTATGAACACTGCCAGGTGGTGTAGGCGTCTTGGGTGATGCTGGTTGAGATGGATCATCAGGAGTGTGTTCGATGTTAATCGTAGGAATATGACCATTTGGAATGTGTTCCTCGTGTTCTGACGGAATGGGAGTATCCGGCTTCTGTGGTAGATGTTCAGCAGTAAGACCGAAGACATCTGCCCCAACTCGAGTGTGATGGAATTCTGGTAATATAGGATGTGTGTAAGCTGGATGATGATGATTCTCTTGTGGTAATTCTGGTTTTTCTTCGTCTTCTTTAGTAGGTGTTGTAAGGAAATAAGCAAATCGGAATAATGTTAACAGCAGAAGATAACCACCGTAGCCAATAATCTTGACAACATGGAACAAAAGTACAATGATCCAGACGAAGAATTGAAGCCATGTCATCTGCTTGACTTTAGCACTGACTGCCTTGAACGTTTGCTTCAAATTCTCTGGTTTCAGCGCAGTTGCAGCGTTTATTCCATAATTGTATCCACTCTTGAATGTTTCAGAAAGTTGCCTGCAAGGAATTTTTAATAAAAACAAGGATGAATTGCTTACTCTCCAGCGCTGGTTTGCTGCAAGAAGTAGTCCCTCTGTTTCATAGCCCTTTCCATTTTGGAGTCGCCATCACCAGAGGATATTTCAGCAGCGTGTTGCATTTCAAAGATGGTATCTTCACAGAAATTGATAAAGGCCTCCAATTTGCCTTGATCACCACCGTCATCTTGCAACACATTGAACAAGAAAGCATTCTTAGAGTCACTAAATGAATATCGATAAATATAAAGCAAAGTTGTCCTACCGAATTTGTTGCTTGCCCCATTGTTCCAGCCAAGATTCTTGGATTTCGAAGTAGATCTTCTCCACTCTCTTGGAGCTTCCCATAATCTCAATTCTTCCCAAGAAGGGATCGAAATATTCCAGCAGAGTCTGAGCCTTTTCGATGATCTTCTCCAATCTCGGATCATTTGTAATATGTTCCTTCAGGTTGGTCAGAAGCACAGCAAGATTGAAGCCAATATCTCTGGCTGGATTATGGAACCGCTCAGTAAATTCCATGTAGTCGACCTTTCCATCGTTGTTGACGTCTGTACACATCATCAAATAAGTAATATCTTCTACTGTGTACATTTTCTGACTCTCCATAGCTCGTTGGAATTCTTTGGGAGATATCCATCCGTCTCTGTTTGTATCAAAGTCCTGGAAGGCTTGTGATGTTGTGAGATCCTTTAGCTTCAAGAACATGTCCGAGAACTTGAGGATCTTCTCGACTGATGGTTGTGATTCCACCAAAGCGTCCACCATCTGCTTTCCGATAGGGCCGTTGAGGACATTTCCTTCAAGCATAGAAAGCATCAAAACAATCATATCCTTTTGCAGATTGAGGAATTCTCTCAAAAGTTCGAGTTGTGTAGAGTTCTTGTAAAGTTTCTCCATCATATGGGCGAAGAGGAAGAAGAATCCATTGATGGCGTCCCACAAACGGGAATTGGCCAGTGTCATTTGATTACCAACACAGGGTCCCTGAATTCTTGTCATCATTTGTTACGGGCACAATTTACCTGGATACTTTCGGTCAGGGTGTTGAATACTTGTGAGCAAACTTGGATTGCCCGCAGGAAATATTCTTTTCCTCCGACGTCGATAACTTCTTTGCTGGAATAATGCCAATAGAAATCCATGACGGATTCCTGCAGACGTAGAAGGTAGTCGACAGTAGCGTTGATCAAATTAACGCTTGTTGTATGGCCAGGTTGAGTTCGCAGATAGTTTTGGAAGTCTATGAGAATTGTAGTAGTCATAACTGCTGCTTACCAAGATTGTGACCTTCGCAAGTGAGCTGCAAGAATCGGAACAGTGAACAAGTGAAATCAGCATCGTTTAGGTTCTGATTATCTCCAGCAGCCAACTCGGCTCCCATTCCTAGGCCTTCTGCCTTGATCTGACGTTCAAACATTTCTAGATTGAGGACGGAACATTTGTTCATCAATCCTGCCATGGAGGTAAAGAAGCGGACATCCTTCTTCTCTTGGAGATATTCAATGAGCATCTGAAGAGTGCGCTACTTGGTGGTATGCTCCTCAATTACCTTCTGAATGTCCACATTACCACCGCTCAACAAATGAATTCCAAGTTGAAGTGTTTGCGCCACCATATCATTAGGCTCTCCGTTAGATGCTGATAGATACATCAGACACATAATGGCAGCTCCACGATCAGCCAGGACACCTTGTTCAGCTCGGAGCGCTTGCGATTGTTCTTCTTTTTGCTAAAGACCAAGACTACTCAGTGAAAATGCTTCTCCTACCGCTTGGTCAATTTCTCCTTCATCTCCGTCATCCCCATCTTCTTCCTCAATATGGATAGATTGGGCCATGACATCGGCAAAGCGGATGTACAACGCGTCATCGTGGATCGGTTGTGCTTGGCTTTCCTCGCTGGTTGCAGCCCTTTGGAAGCATTGAATCAGTTGGCGAAGAGGATCAGGTCTTGCCCTGGAAATAACAAGTTTTGTATAAGAACATTTTCTTACTCTTTCTCGCCATTTTCAGTGGAAGGCACAATAACACCATCTTCCAGGATCACTTCAATTCTTGGACCTTCTTCGATTACCATGCCATCCTATAAATTACCTTACTAAAATTATAAAGAAAGGCTTACGCAGAGATCAGCGATGAGTTTATCCTGCCCAACATCTTCTTCTTCCAGCCAAAGTTTTGAGAAAGCAGGAAGGAAGAAATTGATACCGCGATGCCTAAATTAAACGGTTTTATATGAGCCAAGATGCAATAAATATAGCTGCAACAAAATATCTGCAAAAGCATCGTAATTCAAGGTATCGGGATCAAAGAAGGAAATGAAATATCGTGCGTGAAACTATCCGCTACAGGTTAAGGAACTGAAAATGAGCAAGAAGCAGCAGGGAAAAGCGGGAACAGGGTAATTTCTGCCTACTCTAGCGCCTAAGAGCAACTAATGTTAGCAATAGAAAATATTTAAATGTTAATGGGATGCACTCACAGATCCACTTTGTAGAGGTGACTAGCAGTAATCAGAGAAATAGCCATCCTCTTCCTTTGAAGAGTCAGTACCTTCTTCCATTTGTCTTCTTTTTCATGTCGATTCGTCATCTAGATGAGTATCCATTGTCCGTTCACTTTCTCCTCTGACACCTCTGCCCATTTCCCCAAAAAGTCCCAAGAACAGAAACTACAAAGAAGACCACATAACAACACGCATGCAGACAAGAAGTATTATCATGCTGAGGGACGCAAGCAATGCGTCCTACCTTGGTATTCCGTAGAGAGGCACCATCCTGAAGCAGGCAACTACTGCTCGTTTTCTCTGCGTTGACACAACTTTCTTCCAAGCTTGTGATACTTGCATTTGTGGATGTTCAGTCTAAATAAACACTCGTGCATAGACAGCACATTGAACGAATATAACGGAAAACACATAGATGCAGAGGATTTAGGGAATATTAGGACAGGATTGTGTGGATGCAGAGGACTTACGTCAAAGAAGCTGGAGGAGTAATCGGCCCGGCGTCTGCCATGGTGATCATACTAATAATTGTTAGCTGTGTGGACAGAACTGTTACGTGCTACACTTACCTTGAAGATTAGACGATGACGGCGCTTATCCTTCATGCGAGTGATCTAGACAAAGACAACACTGACAAAAAAAGTAGCACGGACTAGGACTCTAATTACTTTTGGACATAACTTAGACAAATCAGGACTTTTGAACAAAAGTTTGTGGACCCTAACTAAATGAGGGAAGTGGGAGAACTTACCGTGTGAAGAATTGCTGAGACTTGTCCCATGTTAAAGATCTTTTCTATCACAGCATCCTGGGTCATTTCATCTTTACCACGCATTTGACTTTTGCCAATCTTTTTATAGAGTGACAATTGCCAGGCGTTTTTATCTGTTGGATCAGTCTGAATAGGAAGATAATTTAAATTTAAAGAAGCCCTTACCTTGACAGGAATGTCTAATAGTCCTTTAATAAATTCTCGGATTTTTTCTTCTTGCTCCTTTTGAAGGAATTTCTCTTTGGATTGTTGAACAATATCCAATTCACTAAACGACTTAATATTAATTCAAATAGGGAATACTTACCGCCCTCCAAAGACATTCAATCCTACAGGAAGAAGACGTTTTAGGCAAGCAATTACAATACTGTTGGCGTGTTTATCCTTCTTCACCTGAAATTCATGATAATTTGTTGTACGGCGCAAGTTGAGCAACTACGAACACCTTTGAATAGCTACAAACACTTGACAACAGCAAACTTACATATTTCTTTTCATCTTTCAATTTATCCTGATTATTTTAGTGGCCGGTTAAAAAATACCACATACCTGTCCCTCTCGTCGCTTCTTCTTCCTTTCAGCAATGGCAGCCTTTCCTGTCTTCATTTCTCCTCCACCAACCATAGCCGCATCTTCTTCAAACTGTGCCATGTAGTTGAGTTCTTCTCTCTGTAATTTCAAATTAAAGGAACGGAAGGGAAAATTACCTTGAAATGTTGACTCTGACTCCAGATTCTGAATATTACTGCAACATTTTCGTAGACACCATCAGTTTCCCAGGAAGGTTGCTTCAGCCATTGAGCACGATGCAAATCGGTATATTTCATAAGAAGAGGGAAGAAGGCATAGGTATCTCTGACAAGCCGGGCATTATCTTCCGCCACGGTTCCTTCATCCGCATCATCAGGATGTGTCCTCATGTGTTCTTCTTCTTTAAAAGCTTTTTCGCTCATTCTTCTGAGTCTTTCGGCAATTGGAAGCATATAATCTTTTACAGGATCACAGGTAACATTTTGAATTATCTGTACGGCGAAGAAGTTGACTCTGCACAACCAGGGAGCATTCTCCACGCCAATGTGATTCCTCATCATTTTGAGAAGAGCACAAAAAACGCGATTTATATGATCGGCAGTGACATTGGTCATTTGTCCTCTGGGTTCGTCCTTCTTTCCATCAGGTCCTTGCTGGTACCAGTAAGCCAAGTATGAGCAGATTAATGGTAAGTCCACATCATAGACATTCGGCTGATCGACGTACATAACATTGTTAGCAGCCACTTCCTCAATATCCTTCAAGAGTTTATCGAGATGAGGAATATGTGTCGACAGATTTTGAAGCATCTCTTGTACTTGGACAGATTGATCTTGTGTCTTAGCAAGAACAGAGAATTTATTGTTCTTATTGAATTCTGGCTCCAAAAAGGCTACTGGGAAACAGGAAGCAAAGGCTGAGAGGCATTGTCCCAAGCCTGGCCTGTGCTTATCTGTCTCATATCCAATACTCTTTCTCTGGGCAGCTGTAGCAGCCAGTCCAGTTACCATGTACATTGAGTCAAGGGTTTTGTAACAAGCTGCTTGGATATCATCCAACAAGAGATCAGTTCCAAAATGGTTTCTAGCCAAGTGGCTGAACATTGTTGTCAAGACAGGGATGATCATTTGATTGGCAAATTCCAAAGATATCCATGATTTGAGATTTTGCCCACGAATAAGGGAATATTGGCCATTCTCTTTGAGTTCTTTCACAGCTACGAAGAGATCATCAGCACAATTGTTAAAGAAGGTAAGCAAAGACGTTCTAACAATGTCAGAGTTGAATTTGACAAGAGAACGTAGATCCAAAGCTTGCGTAAGTCCTTGTAGACATTTGACTGTAATCTTGGCAACACTTCCAAATGCTCTGTTCTTAATTCTCAACAGAGCAGCAAGGCGGCAAAACAGATTGGCAACCATTTCCTTCTCCTTACTGGAAGCTGTACCTGTTACCACGATAGACGATCCTTCCAAGAAATAGTTCTTATGGGCATTGAAGTAAGCATAAATCAGGGGAAGGACTACTTTTTCGAAGAACTTGACATCCTGTCCTTCCTTCTTGAAAGAATTCCTTCTTGTTAACTCTTGACTAGGCTTCACTGATTTCATTTTCAAGCTGGCTTGTTCCAGGTACATGATGAGCTTTTCAAGGAGATTGTAGGCGAACCTCTTCTCGACTGATGCTCGTTCTCCCTCACTCTTCATTCTATCAATGGACATTTGCTCAGCGGGGCTGTCGATCTTGTATCCGTTGTATTGCAAGAATTTGATAATTTCCATGGCACGGAATCTGTCCTTCCTCTTTTCAAAATCTGTCAGAAGATCCCAAGGAACAAGGGGGATTGGCATAAAACCTCCCTTAGTATTGAGCTCGTTGTAAATTCTCCTAGCCCACATTAAATGGGAGTGTTCTGCCATCTTTTCTCCTGCTGTCATCATGTCCTTCTCCAGGGTCATGCTGGATAAGTCCACTGGTTTGGGTGCGAAGTTTTGGACAGTTGTTCCCGATGGAGTGTGTGATGCCTGTGCTCTTTCAGCTGCGTCTCTATCAGCCAGGTCCACCGTGTATCCCCAAGCTTTGAGTGCTTTCACACATTCTGAGCATCTCTCTTTGTAGAAAGCTTTCTCCTGTAAAAAAGTGGTAAGAGCATATTTTCAAAAAGCTTACATAATCTCGAAGTGCACTGAAGGGTTTCAATCTTGGATGTGTGAGAGTTGCACGAGAGTAGATTTCTCCTTGAACCCATCCTTTGTCCAACTAAAAAAACTGTACATTAAAATAACCAATGGTACCTTTCGAGAAGCCCAAGAATCGTGGAAATGTTCTGCAAAGGCTTCAGTCATTCGATTCAAATCAGGAGAGAGGGTGACACTTGAGATATCCGTAGTCCTGGGGATCCAGACACCTTCCTCTTGTTGTTCTTTCATATTCAGCACGTCTTCCGCAACGGTCGTCAGTGTATAATCAGGAGAAATCGCAGAGCCAATAGCTGTCAGACAAGGTAATGCCTTTCCAAAGAGTTCTGGGTCGTATGGTCTGCTTCCCAAGGAGTCAAAGAGCGCGTAGAAAAGAAGCATAGAAAGTCTTTTCTCTTTCTCAGAAGCCACTCCATACTGATTGCCGGATCCGTAATATTTTCCGACACGTTCGTAGTGAAGGGTCATGAGCTGAATTAAAAAGTTAGGAAAAATAGATGTGAATAGCTTACTCTCAGCGGAACCAGAACATTCATATCAGACATTTGCTGGATATCAATGATTACTTTCTTCAGCAATTTGATCATCATGGCAGGAGGTAATTCTCTAGTAATCGCTACCAGGAAATCAGACACCGCTTCTCGCTGGTTCTTTGTAAGAGACTTCAATCTATTCATGCGGTAAACCTGCAAAAATAGAATAAATTTGAATGAAAAAGTACTTACAGTATGAACAGTAGCATCCAACAAAGCTGAATGATGTTCAGCATCAGCAAAGTAATGAGAGTGGTTCGTCAATAGTGGAAGTACAGCGTTACAGAGATATCTGTTCAAAGCCAAGGCGGTATCCGATTCCAAAGCTCTTGGCTGCAAACCCATTTAATAAAAAATTAACTTTTATCTTACGGAATCCATCATGGTTGCTGCTCGCAAATCCGGAAGGAAACTTTGCTCCAAGAAATGGAACAACATGTCCTGCTGGTCAATTCCATAAACTCTATCCAAGAATAAAAGGACGGATCCTTTATGGTTAGGCAGAAGGCCAGGAAGAGGTCCAGTGTCTAAAGAAAATGATTGGTTAAGAACATGTAAACTATGAGTGACAGCATTAGAAGCACAGGACAGTTAGAAGCACGGCACACTTACAGAATAAAGGTCTCCGCAAAGTTACAGTCCTCTGGATAACATGTGGCGGTGTGACTTCTTTATCAGGAGCTTGTTCACGATTTACATCAGATGTAGAAGTTGTAGCCGAATCCAGTTCACTATTTTCATCTTCCGGTACTTTTGGTAATTTTTGCTTTTTGCGTGTAGTGTTAGCCATTTCATGTGCAGCTGATACGGCTGCTGCGAAGGAATGTGACGGTGCAACGGCATGTTGATGGCTATTGGCAAAGGAACGTCGACGAACTAGACATTGGGTTAACACTTATTTCTATGATGGAAAACACCCAGACAGAACAGAAAATTAGGAGTTAACTGCACCCCAAAAAGGAGAAAAACTTACCATCTGTCGTTGGCAGCGCAAGGTTAGGGATAGTAAATCTCAAACTGAGAATTTGTCCAAGATCGTCTAGAGAAATTAAAGAACGAAGGATAGCTCTAGCTCGAAGGGAATCTCCTTTTCCTGCCTGCAACCAATAATTTTATTCAAATATGTTTAAAGGTTACCTGAATGGCCATTGGATCTGGAGCACATTTTGCTAAGAGGTCAACCAGCGACGAGTAGAAATCCAAAGTAGCCGCTCCAAGGTCGATGTAATCTTCTCCTTCTGCTTCTTTTGATGGATAAGATGGATTTTCTCCAAGAAGTCCGGATTTCAAGTTGATTGGATGATCTCCTTCTTCCAGAGCTCGGATATCTTCCGAAAGGGCAATTGCTTCTTTGAAGGCAGCGAAAAGACCTTGTCCTTCTCCTTTTAGAGCAATTCCAAGACATTCCGGTCTTCTAATCAGCAGCCGAATAACCAAGTTGGCATTTTCTTCAACATTTTCTCCGTTGATCCAAACGCAAAAGCGGAGGAAGTCGATATAGCGCTCGCCTTCTGTTGGATCCCAGCCAATATCGGGATAGCCTTTAGAGATCAGTTCGGAGTTAGGCTGGAGACCACATCGAGACAAATAGACGGCGACTTTATCCAGTTCTTCTTCTTTCAAAGCCAAAGCCAGTTCATTGTTGTCCATGAAGGATGAGTAAGCCACATCTAGAGGCACAGATCCTCTCAGACTGGGACGAGCAAGAAGCATTGTAGCATGTTCCAAAAGGAAGCCAAGATGTTCAAACATTGCCTTCTGATTTTGTCTCGATGTCCTACAGAAGTAGCAAAGGAATCTTGAGCAAGCCACAACCATTTCGGAAGCGTCTTTCAGAGGAGCTTTCTCCTTCACTTCATCTCCTTCATGCTCGACTGTTCCTTGCTGTGCAGTTAGGATGTTCATCATAATGGACATGACATTCTCGTGCACAGAAAGCAGTCTCATGAGATCAGGATGCTGGAAGAATATTCGATTGTTCATCAACTTCCAAAGTCCTCTCTTCAGGATAGCTTCTTCAACATGTTCAAATTGAACAGTGAGGAGTTCTCTGATTTGTGTGAGATAGATAATGAAATCCTTGACATCGAGGACATTCCTTTCATGCAGGACGTAGGTTTTTTCCATAGCGTCGCGCAGCTCTCTGACACCAGAATACTGTCTCAAGAGAAGGTGGAACATTTTCCTGATCAAATCTTGACTTTCAATGAAATCCGACTGTGACCATTCGCGAAGTGTGAAAACTATCATGGAACGGAAACTTTCTGTTCCTTTCTTCTGCACGGCATATTCCTCCGAAGGAAGTGGAGGTGGCACTTTGACAAGAAGCCGAGCGACAGTGTCTACCCAACTGCCATCATCTGTTTCAATTAGTCCAAGTTGTTCTAGTTCCTCTTCTGTTGGATCGGTGTTACCAATTCTTTGAACCAAAAGTTCACAGAAATCTCGGAGATTCTGTTGCAAGTGGTCGGCCATCGGACATTGATCGCTTTCCACTTCATCATCCAGAAGATCTTCTTTTTCCTCCTTCTGCTTACATTGCAGCAGACGGTACATTTGTTCCTTCGGTGGACAACGGAATTCTTTTGTCTTCTTGGCGGCTTCAGCTGGTGGCATGTCGGTCTGTTTAATGTCCATGTATCTTCTGCATTGATCTTGTTGCAATTCTCCCACAAATCCTTCTGTATACGCCACGAGGGATTCCACCCTGTGGCGGAGTTGAATGTCGCAGATGTGATCAAGAATGCTAACGAATTGGATCTTGACCCCTTCTGCCAGGGTGATCTCTGTCAATCCCTTCTGCGTAGTTCCAGGTTCGTAATGTTCATCAAATGCGGCTGGATGTACCAGTTTTAGAAGAAGTTCCAGCTCATCATCTCCAATCAAACCAATGACCAGCAGAGAGTCGAAGAGCTTTAGAAGTGGTTCGAAATGATTCAGATTGTCTCCACCGATGAGATCTCGACAGTTCATGACAGCATGTTCTGTAGCTGATTGAAGCTCACTCATTACGTGATTCTTTAAAGCGTTGAAGTTGAAATGGGGTGGGAGAAGTTTCATCTCCTCGTCCCTTGTGAAGTGTGATTTTACTGGTTCTGATGACATGTTCGACAACATTGATAGACTTTCTCCCATGATCTGAACTCTTTTGCTTTGCAATTTAGTGTTTTACCTGTGGGAATCGGTTTTCCAAATCGGGATCGAAGACATTCTTGGATTCCAATGCGGGGACAAGTGGGATAACGTATTCGTTAGCCATACTCTGTCTTGCGTTCTGATGGCAGTTCAAATGTAAAGCGATAAGAAGATCATGGAAACCTTGGCGTAGAGGTCCAGATAAGACTAAATGAATTACTATTACTGGTAACTGATAGCAACCTACAGTGATTTTTGATGGCATACATTATTTGATCCTCGTCAACATGTCGGCACAGAATGTGGGCAACTTTCTGATTGCCATGGCTGGCCAATTTACAGTAGAGGTTTAATGTCTGCCGATGGAAGTCTAAGGTCTCGTTATTCTCGATCATTTCCAAGACGTCAAAGGATTGATCCTTTTCGGGGATGTAGACTATCATTATCCGCACGGGATCGTTACACAATACAGACCAACCTGAATCCCACTTTAAATGAGAATAGAAAATGATTACCTCTGATGTCGCTGAGTTTTAAAGCGGTCGTCCGAAGTGTTTCATTCGGCACCCTGGCCCAGTACACCGGTTGGAGAGTCTCTACCACCAAGCGAGGAGGGCAGAATGGAATGACAGACTTGAAGCACGATTTAAACATTGCAGCAGAAAGTGGGAAGGTGAATTTCACTCGTCCCAATTCAAATTGAAGAACTTCGCTGGCAGTAGGAGTTACAAAAGCAGCAGGAAAGAGCATGGCTCCGGGTTCAAGCTTGAATTTGACTCCAGTATCTTGTCCAGCAGCTTGGAAAGACAATTCACCAATAGAAATGTCAATTATGCACCCGATCAAAGTTCCAGAAACCTGTGAAACATTGCAAAATTCTACCGTATCTCTACCTTTGTATTAGTTGCGTCTGGCACTCGAGCTAGCAATTCTTGGGCATTCATCATGAAACAATTCCTGCTTTCCACGCTGAAAATAAAACTGGTTAGGAATGAAACTAAAGACTAAAAAGCGAATAATAAAATGTTAGCGCCTCTTCAAGAAAAAAAACTAAAATTCTATTCAAATTCTGTCTAAATACAAAATCAAACATTTACCACATATCGGCGTCGAAAACGCTAAAATTCCATTAATACCGAAAGGAGAATTTGCTCAACAAACCTGTCGACCTCGTGGTCTCTAGCATTTCCAAATCGGCATTTCCTTACGCCGAGCTGTTCATCAAATTGTTCACGATAGAAGTGATATTGTGGAGTAACCCAGCCAACCCAAACATTTTGGGGATCTTGCCCAGGGAAGATTCGAATACCGTAATAGTATTCGTCGACCTAATATTTAATAGTTTGGTGTATAAGATAAAGAAATTACCTTCTCTTTCAGGGCAATCAAAGCTGGTGCGTCAGGCATTTCCTGGATTTCAGCAGCTTCCGTAGCAGATGTTACTTGTTCAACTACTGTAACATTTGCATCTTTCTTCTTGCCTCCTTTCTTCTTTTGACTGGTCCGGCGGACAGTCAACTGCCTGCCAGGACCGGATACAGGCATGTCTCCGGTAGCTGAAGGAGGTACATTTGTATAGGAGGTTTTTCTTACCGAGGACGTCCTTTTGTCCAATTCTGCTGATTTCATTATGATCTCCTGGACTTGCATCGAAAGACCTGGAGTTATTTTTCTTGTTACGCGCCTCTTTTTCACGTTGTCTTCTAGAAGAAGAAGTTAGAAAGAAAAATTGGAGAAGGTTAACTCTTTTCGGGTCTGGGAAGATTCCCTGATGCGGCTGAGGAAGCCCGTCTTCTTGACCGGTTTATCCCTTTCTGCCAATTCTTGCAAATGCTGTTCAGTAGTCATCCTATCCTCGTGCGACATATCATTCATGGTTTCCCTAAAAAGCGTTGAATATTTACAGCCATTTATAAGCATGCAGGAATTTAGCACAACCACACAAGGTATTTTTGACTCTTGATTCCAAAAAAAGTTTATGTCTATCCACTCACGACACAACATGCTCGGGGACCTGACAGATGAAATCCATGTATTGTGCTGATCACCGTCGAGTCGTAACCAGGCCAGGATACCCTCGTCGAATGAGTTCATGCCGAAGTTCATCAGGGTAAGCATGCGACGTCGTTGGCTGAGAGAGGTGAACGTTAGAGTTTAACACTCCGTTAGGAAAAAGGTAACAACAGGTTACGCAACCAAAGGGATAGATAGGCTAGGGTGGTTTGCGGGCAGTGAATTGAATACACATCCTCAAAATGTTATTAAAAATATCAGGACGCCAGTGACATAAATAGATACCTGATTGCCGGATGCTCTGTTTCATGTTCTGTTCCATCAAAAGAAGTTTGCTTTGATCTGTTGGATCTACTCGACTTTTCGTCGTCTGATTCTTCTTTGGAACCTAATTTCGTCCTCAGAAAACCTTTCTAAAACCCGAACTTTTACAGAAAGTCGAATCATTACCTTATTGCTCGGTTCTGCCTTATGTTCTACAAATTCTTTGGGAATCTCTGGAGCTCTGATCTGATTTTGAGCGGATATAACAGAAAGACTTCTTGGTTTGTAAGTTGTGAGCTGTTCACGGATAGCCAATTTGTCCTTGTTCTTTAGGAATGATTCGTTACATTTTACGGGAAGCGACAGGCGAAGGAATTCCATATGCGTCTTCTCTGATGGTCCTCCTTCTGCTTGCGAAGCTTTTTGGGTCACTTTCAGACAGGGCGGACTATTTCCAGTTGCAGGAATCCTTGAAACCTCAAGGGAAGAACCCGGACCGATATCCTCAAATCTAGCCAAAGACTTGGCAAACCACATGGGCATTGAACGATACATATTGACACAGAAGGGTTCATATCCTTCTTGAAGACCACAAGTTGTGAAGAATTTGAGAGAGTTGCTTTGCTGACCAAAATTGAGACGACCTCTTTGTCCACTGCCAAGAGTCATGGCTGGAACAAGACCTTCTCCAGAAACGACATTATCAAAAGCCATTTCTGAACCAGATGGATCCAAGAGTAGCTCTCCGTTTAATGAGAAACTAATAGTTCTGTCATTGAGGTCCAGGAAGCATCCGACAATGTCTCCAACTTTCCATTCTTTTCCATATGTCTCCGGACCCTGATGCCATTTCCTTCCGAGGTAGCCATCAAAAGCATAACTTCTATCATCTTGTCCTAATTGTATCTCTGGCGTTGAGGAGACGTCCATCCAGCCAATCTTCATAAATCCAGCTGTCAAGATCTCGAATTCAAAATACCACTTTCCTTGTATCACAGCATAAGTTGCTTCAGCTCTGTACGTTCTGCAGACGTCTCTTCTTGCTCGAAGCTCTTTCTCCGCCATTTCATCATGCTCATGTGCTGGGCACTCAATATAGAGGCCGAAGAGTTGAAGAGCTCGAATATTTTCAGCAGCTGCCTCCTTGTTAGCTTCTTTGATCCTATTGTCCACTTGCTCATAAGGGACAAGATGTGGAGATCGCTTTTGGGTGGTGTCGACATATTCACTCAATCCGAAGGTCCATCCTCTCTTGATCTTTTCTTTTGCCCAAACATTGTGGGTGTTCTTGGCTAAGGCATCAATCAGAAGATGAAGATTGTCAGGAAGGGTGATTTCATGGGTGTCCAGTGGCTGCGGCTTGTAGCCATTGTTTTGCTGGAAGTTTGCCGCTAAACGTACTGGTCGAAGTCGACAGGGAGGATCATCCACAATCAGATGGTATCCTAAAGCTTCTATCGTCTTCATTGTGTCCAAAGCCAGGTTGATGTTATATGTTTTCTCCGTCTGGGGTAATTTGTCAAAGGACGTCAAGCATGGATGAGTCCGTTGTGTCTCAGATCTGTTTTCTCCATATTTCCATCCCAATTCAATCTTTCTCATTGCCCATAATTCATGAAGATTTTCAGCAAATCTCTGATGGATCTCCATAGCCTTGTTGTGCAATGCTATTCCGGAAATGTCAACTGGAGTTGGGACGAAAGACTCAATAGACGAGAATATCGTCTGCGGGCCACAGTAGATACTCTTTGGAAGGTCTCCAAAAGACAAACAGTCGTTGATTTGAAGCTCTCCTTGGACAGCTTCCACGACAGCGGAAAAACCTGAAGGCGGACCGAAGCGCAGCCTTCCTTGATCTCCTCCGAAGATAAAACGACAACTGATCTTGGCGCTGAGGGACATTACAGGGAAGAAATAACCATCCAGGTTGAAATGATGGTAACCTCCGCCGACTTCTCTTCCATTCAAGGTGAACCTATAAATTTCTCATAATGAAAATGGATAAGGCTTACTTGATTTCGGGAACAGTCAGGTCCAAGGCGCATCCAATTACGTCGCCTTTTTGGAACCTTTTTGGGCCGCAGGGTCTTGGAACTCCGGCAAAGTACATGTACTTTCCATCAAATCCATAGGAATAGAAGTCGTCTCCAACACCGTTACATCCCCATCTAAAGAGCCACTTAATGAATTCTTAAAGAAGCGTACTTGTCTCCAGATCCCGGAAACGGTTTGAATCCAACACTGCTAGCCCATCCTATTCTCAAATATGGAATTTCCTTTGTCATCTTTTCAATGTGTTCAACTTCTGCCTCGAAATACCACCTCTTGAATAATGAAGAACCTTCCACGACGCCTACCATCACGTTTGGCATCATACTAGAATAGCCGATATTAATGAAACACCAGTCCATCAGTATAATTACCTGCTAACATGGTCTCTCATTGTCGTTTGCAGAAGAAGATCCTTCCCAGGAAGTAGGTACTGCGTAATCAGATTCTGAGAACTTCTCACGGCCATTCCGTTTCCTTCACAGAGAGATGAAAGCACATCGAGAACTTTTGAATCACGGCCGACTTTTTCCAGTAAAGAGATGACAGAACTGATATGACCTTCGTTGATCATGTTCAAAGCTTCAGGAGATTCAGTCAAGACACAATAAAGGACATCAAGAATTCCTTCAGCTGATTGGGGATTGCTCAAACGACCGAAGAGCCAATCAAGACGGGCCTGGAAGCACCAGTTAAATTGAAGAAATAACAAATCTTACCTCTGAAGCAAATTGAGCACAGTTGTAATGGTTGCCTTTGATCATAGCAGCCACCAAAAGGTAGAGATACGTGGCAATTTCTTCCCACATTACGTGGGTTTGTTCTCCAATCAAGCCAGCAAAATCGGGAAGAGCTTCCATTTGAGAGAACTTGTCGATTGTATCCAGGATCATGTTGAGGACACCTTCTTCTTGGAAAAGATCTTGTCTCGATCGCAATGCTCGGAATCTGTTTTGCTTCTCTTCGAAGTCTAAACAAAAACTGAGTAAAATTTAATAAAATCCTACCATCTTCCTCTTTTGGTTGAGCAAAATATTCAATTAAATCTTCCATAAGTTTTAATACCTCGTTGAGATCTACCCGGGTCCAGTCCAGGGACTGGTTACCTTCTGTTTGTAAGGCTTCAATACCCCTGAAAAATAGAAAATATCATGAAAAGTGGGACACATTTACTTTAAAAATCTGTTGAGCACAGAACTACATTTTCTAATAACTCTAGCGGATTTACTTTCCTCTTCAAGTGCCATGAAAAATGTATAACAATCATCCATATGGCCATCTTTCATAGCCACGGCTTTCTTCTCTTCGACTTTTCCCAGTCCCTTCTTTGTGACTTCAGAAGTCTGATAGGATAGCCAATGCTGCGTTTTTACATGTTGGATGAATGCATTCGTCTCGCCGTAACGGATGGTGGCAGTGCCCATTCCTTCTTCTTCTTTTTCATCAAGCATTTGTTTTCGAGGATCCTATTAAAAAGATTAATTGGAATCACAGCCTGGCTTACTTTATTTTGGCACATAACAAAAGCAGTCAGATCAAAATCTGCCTTGTCTTTGTGATATAACTGAACAGCATTTTCAATCACACCGAGGTATCTGAATATTAAATGAATAATTCTAGAAAGCAGGTCATACCGTCCACTTGTGATATGTTTTATCCTGAATACTTGTTCCCATCCAACTAAGGCGCCATGCCATTTCAATCGAATAAGCTCTATTCTCCACAGCGACCGAGCTTGATTCACGGCTGCGCCACCTTCATAAATTACCATGCTGAAATAACAAAAAATATCTTAAAAAGGAGCATTCTTACTTGTGCTGAGGATGTTCACTCCAATTTTCAGGAATTGTGAGACATTCATCATTGCCATGAAATAACCTGAGTACGTCGTTGCCAAAAAGATAACCTGGACCAGGAATAATTAAAGAAAAATGATGGAATTACCCATATTTCTGGTCCTCATACTTCCGGAACTAACGGATTGAATATTCCATAATGTTTGGTGGAAGGAAGCAATAACCATATATCCTTTGTTGAAGGCCATATGCTGAAAAGAGTCGAAGAGATACAAAAATATTTGAGAAGCACTTACTAGATATCGCTCTGTGGCTACACTGACAAGGATAACATCGTCACCAACTCGTACTTTTTCTCCTTCTGATCTTTGTTTAGATGCTGGGTGGATTGTCCACCAGCAGGCTTCTCCTAAACGCCATTTAAAGCAGAATTTAAAGGGCTAACCAGCGTTTGTTTCTTGTACTCCAACGTCGAAAGCTAGCTTGTCGTTCGATGAACATGACGAGAGGCAAGCCAAGTACATCTCACTCATGACATGTTTCAATTGGACAGCATGGCCGTACAGAAGGGTTTTATGCCCTCCAGCACCGCTAGCTGATGTCTATACCAAATAAATATAGAAATAATAAGAAATCCCTACGTGTTCGCTATCCGCCGACATCATTTCTTGTAAAGCTCTCATAGACAAGGCATTGTCAATGTACAACATGCACATGGCAATATCGGGTGGCACATCCTGCAATTTATCCAAGTAATAGCGGGAATATTTCGGTTTTCGAAAGATCATTACGTAGGTGTTGTGTGTGCCCTTTAGGCATAACATCACTTATTTATAGCGTGGAGCTGAATCTAGTCACCGGAAGCAATCCCAAAAAAATTTGAAAGGAAAACTAACCTTATCGGAAACATTTTCCAGCGTACACATTCTGTTTCCAAATCCTTCTGTACAGAGACAGACACGCTCGGAGCCGAGAACGCCATCTCGATTATGTGACGCTACACAGGATAGACATACTATGTCACCCTAAAAAACTTTGAATAAGGGTCAGTTAGACAAGGAAATGTGTTCTGCTCTCTACCTTCATTATATATTGATGATCCTCAGTGAGGTCTTGAAGGAAATCGTAATCCATATTTGATAGTTTCATATAATTGTACTACTATTTATATCTATCCACATCTGCTAGAAAATTTCTATTTTTCCCCAAGAAAAAAAGATAGGAAAAAGGAGTAGTAGAAGAGCGCCCAAGAATTTGTTAGCTACCACGTTTTTCGCTGGACATGCATAGGAAATAAAGGCGAGGAGGGTGGGTGACACTTTTGGACTGCCAACTAAGCAATTGCAATAAACGTGGCATAGGAATCAGGAAGCTGAGCAAGGTTCTCGATCTCCCACGCTCAAATCAAACAGGAAATCTTCAAGAGATTTCAATCAAAAATAGGGGAGATTGGTAAATAATTGTTCCGCTGGTCCCCGTGTCCGTCGCAGACGGAGTGAGGGTGGCTGCCGAGGGAAACGGGGGGAAACAACACGATGAAGAGAGAGAAGGGGGAGACATAGACGAACGATGACGACTTCTATAAAGGGAGGCAGAGTTCAAGAGAAGCCAGATGGCTTGCTGCAAAGTTTATGACCTCTATGTGAAAGATGTGGTCAATATAAAAACCGGGGCAATGTTTGTATGATGTGCAAGTGATAGTGTTTGAAGACGGCGGCTCTCAGACAGCCAGAGAGATTCTTCTTTGCAGCGCGGGAGATCCCTTCTAATTACTACAATTGATCTCACATAGAGACTGGGACCTCCCTTGTTTGACATTGTGGCAACATAATCCGACATGCCTTTTTTGTTTACTTTCACTTTTGTCTGATTTTTGCACTAATTCAAAAGCCCAAGGGAGGGAAGGGTAAAATCGCGTGCGGCTTTTCAAATGCATATGTTACTAATTACAGAGGAAAACAGCGGGGGTCGCCATATAAAAACTGGCTTATCTTAATGCAGAAGCTGATTTTAGGTGTTTGTAATCCGTACTTACGCTGTTTGTGCATTTCAACAAAATCACAAGGGGACTACACTTCAGACAAGTACAGATCATCCAATATAAACATTATGAAAGGGTGTCATTTAATAAATGGCAAGTTGTCACGTTGATATTTCTATTAGAAGACAATATACGAACACTCTTATGATTTCATGTACAGCTAAAAATGGACCCAGCTGGAATATTCGAACATTGAGGCATATTTTATGA
This sequence comes from Oscheius sp. DF5033, assembly GCA_964036215.1. Lineage (NCBI taxonomy): Eukaryota > Metazoa > Nematoda > Chromadorea > Rhabditida > Rhabditidae > Oscheius > Oscheius sp. DF5033. The sequence goes on from OZ038413.1 coordinate 7,960,803, forward strand.
AAAGTAACAAAGCGAAAATGGAAGTCAATGTGTTACCACCCCATTTAATTGTTAATTATACGTGGTCAACTGGAGACAACAGAATAAATTGTCCGCAGGTCAACATGTACCCCGAGATAGTGAAGCCTCGTCATGATGGATTATCCTTCCTCATGTATAAAACTAATAACCAGATTCTGGCGGGGCTCTTTTTGAATCAGCCAGTTAATTACTACTGAGAAGTTGACGTCTCTTGTTTGAAGAGATGACTGGTTCCCATTTTAATGAAACATCGAGACTCTAGGGAGCAACAACCAAGCAATTAATGATTAAAATGGATCAGGAAATGTTCACTAAGATTGGGAGACCTTTTCCGATTAGGGAAATGAGCAAACCGATGACACCCTCAAAAGAAGAGAGGATGACGTCTTTTGAACAATGAAAGACATTATTCTAACCGTTTGATTGAACGCTTCTAGTCAACCCAAAAAACGGCCTTAAATCTCATATTCAAGAAGGCGAGAAAGAGGGCAAAGATGTGTTTGATCCCGGGGCATGTTTGATTGCGCAGATCTCTAGGCTGTCTTGAAAAATGAGGGATATTAAGAAATCGCTGGGACTACTACTGCAGCAGGTTGTTTCCAGCTGAGGTTTTTCAAAGTTCGTGATGGGCAAGAACTTCTTTTCAAAAGGGAATTCCCCTCCTATTCGTCATAGCTGCCGCTCATCAAAGCAAGCCCTTTTTCGAAAAAAAGAGTAGATGAATAGGACGACGGCTTTGCCGTCATGAAACTATCATGAGGCGTAAGAAAGCAATTCAACAGATTATCACGCAAAAATACGTCATACAGATTCAGAATTTTTTACTTGCAGTAGGCAGATGAAAAACAAAAGGCTCGGCGGAAATATTCAACGGGAGATTTGAAGAAGTGGAGCAAGTGCGAAGATATCCAGGACGACTGCTAATCGGACGCTATTCGATGCTCCCCAGCGGACTCACCATTTTCATAGATAAATTTGAAGAAGGGCCATAACAAGGAGAAAAAAGTGGCCGTGGTGAAGCTGAGATTTTAAGCCAGTTTGGCATTCAAAAATGTATTCAGAAGAAGGATGAAATACCCGGAGTGAGAAATAAGTGCGATTGTTTGCTGTGGATGTAGCCCAGACTGAATTAATCAAACGAGTCATGGGAACATGAAAATCTGGAGTTGAGCAGGAGGAGAACAGATATAAAAGAAAAGAAAAACGAAGAGCACGCACACAGCAGGTACTTAGTAGAATTTTTGAAAAGAGAAGAAACAAACTGCGTGGACGGGTGCAAATCCCATTAGGGACACTTCGCATGGCATCCGTTTTGATGGCAGCAGCGCACGGATTAAACTTCCCACCGGAAGTAGCTTCTCCTTTTTTTGGCTGATTTTTCTCTCTAATTTTTAGGATTTTTTTGGTATTTGATATTTGATCCAAGAAAAAAAAGGAGGATAAACGACAGAATTTGGAGAATAGACCTGGTCATGATTGACAGAGGGAATTGCATGCTGCCATCCTCTGACATGAAACGGATATGGATAATTGCCATTTCCTACACGTTTTAGCTGTGATCAAGGATTATTAGCCGTTGTTGACATTTTGTGGTAAAAAGAAAGCCGAATTCAGTTCATAAAAAAGATACAGCGTATATTTTGCCATTTTATGCAATTTAAGGAAAAGATGAGCCTAATTCTCTTCATAAAATATGTTTAACGCAAAAAAATATGAAAACGTTGAAACCCGGCAGTACTACCCAGGATAAATAGTGGAAGAAGTCCCACCCTCATATGTAAATCCTTCATTTTGCTGGGCGATTATCTCTATTGCGCATGTTCGTGGGACAATCAAAGAATTCCCAGCAGATGTGGATTGTCATAGATGGGTTCAAAAATCTCTGCGTCCCCTTGTTTTTTGCCTCTTGTTAAACACCCCACTGCCCTCCCGTTGCTCACCGTTCGAAGAAATGAGACATCGTCCTGCTCTCCGGCTCCTGTTTCTTCTTTATCGGCCATTATCGTCTACCGCATGCCCTCTAAAAAACGAAAATAATATCTGGAAAGGTCAAAGCAGTTGAAGGAGAGAATAGGTGGTATTAGAAAGCAATCAAAAGACAACTACGTAATGCAATTGTAAGTAGGAATAGTAGTGGATTTAAAACTGGTTGCACATTTTCCAGTAATGTGAGAACATGTGCACAACCAAGTGATTAGAAGTTGTTCGGACCACATGCTGAGAGCATCCGAAAAAAAGTTGTGAAAAAGATTCTAGTATCCAGTCGCATTTTAAAGAGGATCTTTTACCTAATACTATATAGGAATCAGCAGAGAGTGGCCAGGCAATGTAGTTAAGAACCAAATAATCGGATTCCCTCAAAGGGGAATGCCTCTCTCTGCCAAAAGATCAAGCTACCAAAAATGGATATTAAATATGTTAAAAATATTACAGCTGTTTTATGCATCGTCTGCATAAATGGTCGGCGTCGAGAGCAGAGAATTTTATGCACATGAATGAGAGACGCGGATGAGATATGCAGCCTATACTGTTATGTTGTTGGGGCGGCACAGCTTGTGAAATAAGCTGGGAATTATCCCAACTAAGATGAACCTTCCTAAAAATAAAACAGGGAAACTGGACGCTACTGGCAGTTGTGTAAGCTATAAATTGTTAGAGAATATCATTCAACACACATGAAATGAAATAAAAGTGAAGGTTAGAAGAACTGGAAGCCACTGCCCGAGGCCTGGCTAAGAGAAATTTTTCGAAATTGACTACAAGACAACTGTCATGGTTGCAACTGGAACCTACCCTGCGTCTCTGTTTCTTCCTGTCCCAGTGCTTTCAGTGCCGTCGGCGGTGTGCACGCTCGCGTCGTTCGCGCTGTAATATCGTGATCCGATGAATAAAGAAGCAGTTGGCCAGCTGTCAAAGAGAGAACACAACTTGGCATATTGATTTGAATAATGATAAAAAATGGCACGGAAGGACGGAAGTGATGTTCGGCCAGATTGGAGCTGAGATCAAAGGTTTTGTTTCTCGACAGCCGTCAAGAAATAAGTGGGAGCATTATATAACCCTCAGGAAGCTCAAAAATAATGAGAAATGTTTACAGGGAAAGGTAGGCTCTTCCTCCTAGGCTCCCCTAGGTGAACTTTCCGTCCCCGCCTGACATTTTTTTGCAGACTTCCGCACCCCCGGAAAAAGCCTACCCAGACGATTAAGAAATCATCTACGCGCCTGTTTTGTGGAACGTTTATATAGCATAGATGGCCATTTAATTAAACGTTTGGAAAAAGGACAACATCATTAAAAAGGGCGAGCAGTTCTGTTTACGCAAAATGCCCGGGCTGTTGTTCCTTATATGAGAGGAGATTGAGTGAGGACAAAATGACGGGATGAAATAAAGAAGAGCACTTTTTTAAAGAGAAAATTGAGTAATTTCCATGGCTCAGAGATTATCTGCGTCAAAGCTTTTTTTACCAAGGTTGACTTTCTCGGAAACAAAAGGATTGGCAGGGTAATTGGAAGCGTCAACAGACGGTTGTAGACATATTTTTCCGCATAACAATTTCCACCTTGTCTGAAAAAGTAGAGGGAATAAAAATATAAGTGGGGCAAGGGAAGAATGATTTGAAAGAGATAATTTCATAGAAACAGAGAAATAGCCCGTTGACTGAGAATTACGACAACTGGCAATTATTCGAGGACAAAGAGGGTTAATTCGTGAGTAGTAAAAGAGCTCCATAACGGCTATATACTAAACTCATTTCTTCCAGACGGTTTGTGGTGGGCATAACATATACTATAAAGCATCTTGAAAAGAGGAAAGAAACTAGCCGAAGAGGAATGTGTAAAATGCACTCGGGTCGACTTGCGCCGGTGTGAGATATTTTGCAGTGGACTCATACTTCTTTTATTTCAATGAACGGAGAATAATTTTATGGGTGTTGGATACAAATTGGAAGAGCGCGCTCCATTTTAAGCCGGCTGTTTTTCTGATAAATACACAACAAAACCACGAGGAATCCCTCATGCTGAAGGAAGAGAATATTGCGAGGAGTAGATGAAATCGCTGAAGTGGATGAATTGATACGTAGAGGCAAGTCAAACAGAGCAAGTGTGACAACCGACTGTCGAGGATAAATAGCTCAAAGACTTCCACTTTACGCGCCTGGACATTCGCCTGACTGTCGGTTAACACCTTAACGAGAAAAACAAACCAGAAATTTTCTGTGATAAACTGCCATTTTGCTGATGACATCCTAAAAACCAAGGAAGTTTAACAAGCTAATTGCTCCTGAAATAATATCTCCCGGATGGTTGAACGACTCATCATGACAAAGGGGGTCACTTTCCCCTGAAATTCGAGAGGGTGGGGCGAGAGACAAAAAGTTAACCCACTTGGCATTTCATTTAAATAGTTGTCCTTGCTGTGAGGTCATTTCGATGGCCGAAATGGAAGCAGTAATAGGTGAAAACGAAACAAAAAATTTTTTTGCAAAAACCAACAAGATTCTATAACAGATTAAATAGTCAAATTCCTTCCTCTGTTGTTCCTGTTTTTGGTTCTATTTTTGTACCCCTTTACCTCTTCCACCGAGAAGTGGCAGGAATAAGGGATTCCAGTAAAATGTGGAGGGCGATGCTCACTAAATGCTCACTATTCAAAGAAGACTAATACCGTAGAATTAGAAACCCGTATCTAACGAATACTATTCTATTTTTCTATTTTTATTCTCATCAACGTCTATTACGTGTCGAATTGGTTTGGGTTTCTTTTTTGAATTTCGAATTGGTTTTTTAACGAATACTATTTTTGCCTAATAGACTTTACCGCACTTTGTTAGGTCAACAATATCTTATATCCATACAATATTCCAACAGCTCTCAACGATCATAGTTATTATAGATGCTATGAAACGGATAACAATATTTTTGATTTTTGACTTAAAAGGAATTTATATAAGTGGCACAGTGCACAAAGCTTTTTTTTGCAAATAAGGAGTATAATAATCATACATAATTACATAATTGAAAATTAACAGCGTAAGGCTAATTTATTTTTAACGTTTTCAGAATACATAATACCTTTCCCCGATTGATAAGTCATGTCCCTTACAATCTCTCTAAGGCGATGTCTTATGCTACTAAAGTCAACAAGTATTTTATCCACATTAATAGAGGTAAGAGAGGTATCCAAAGTTTCCATAAATTTCCTTCTATACAAGTCTCTAATTTCAGGCAGTTTCTGGTCTAGGAAGCTCTCGGCTGAATCAATTTCATCTGATTTAAACCACGGCATTAAATCGTTTTTGTATTTATCAATTAAACCTCCAAAATATTCTAATTCTTTTCTGCTTACCGCGGAATTAACAGTGGATGGCTCTTCCATACTCTCTGGACTTAATTGGTCTTTAACTGGACGCAACTTTAAATGGAAATGGCGTCGCAGTTCATTCAGCCCTATTTGATCACATGCGGTGTTCAGAAGATGCCCAGCAAAAAGTAAGACCAAGCGGTAGCGTGACTTGTATTGATAGAGTTGTTCGAGATCAGCAGCAGATAAGCAGTAATTAGCCAGCCTGGACCAGTATTTTTCATATGGCTGGACTGCACTGTTTGATTTAAATTTTCCAACAGGTTCTTGAACTCCCCAAGAGCGAGGAGCTAAGTGACGATGAGAAGAACTGTAGAACGGCGATATACCTGAAATTGGAATAGTGATGTTTATTTAACTGAACGACAAAAACACATAATTTGACTAAAAATAACAAAATTTATTTTAAAAAAACACCGGCACCGTTTTACAAAGTTGGCTCCCTATGAATTATTTTCTAACTATCCAAAAACAAGAAAGATACATGGTAAATCCTGAAAACTGCGCTAACCTAAACAAACAAAAGTACTAAAAGATCTAGCAACATATGAGTAAAGCGCATAATAACAAACTGACCTGCCGGTGTGCCATTAAGTGTCCAATTCGTCGTCCATAACAGGATAAGAAATATGAGGTGCATGAACAGACGTTCTTTGAGGAGGTAGCGAATACGATTGACGATCTAGGTCTCTACGCTCTGGGCTTTCAGTGAAAATTGATATTGAAAGCGATTACGATCTGATCGCGTTCCAGATTATGCGCTAAAAATGAGAAAAGGGTCAACGTACATCTCTTCGGACAATAGATGCTCCAACCATACTACGAACCATCAAAAGAGCATTTTTATCGCTGTGTTTTAAAAGGAATGGCCTTGACCATTGAAAGGCAATCTTTATTAAACCATTGCAATCATATTTCACTCTAATTTATCACAAAAATAACCCGAAAAGCATGATAAATAAAATCTAGGCAAGGCAATAAGACTAATACTTTGTACAAAGACCCGAATCAGCCGTTATAGTACCAAGAACTATTCCGCCGCGGAGGAAGTTGTCCAAGACCAATAAATTTATAATAAAAATCAAGAGGCGGGGATGAAAGAAGATTAAAGCCCAAGTGAGAAACATCGTCGAAATTGAAACTTAGAAGGGAAATGGATCCCGGAAGTTTGGATGCCTCATCAAGACCAGTAAGATCACTTTCTTCTGAAACTTCGAGGTTCGGAGGCGAAAGGTCAACTTACTTGGCATTTCATTTAGATAGTTGTCCTCGATGCGAGGTTCATCCGATGGCCGACAAACGGGGCCGTATTCGAATGGAACCTCCCATTTTGGGTAGAAATGAGTCTCATAGAGGATGTCTTGCCAGATACGGAAAGCTATGCTATCTTCGATAAATTCCATAGGATAGCAGCAGTTCTATTTTTAAAATAATAGTATAATCAAGATACTTACATAACATTCCGCCTCGACCACGGGGATCTCTGCAACTTCTGCTCTTTTCATCGCCTTTTTCTTCAGTTCCACGGCATCCATGTCATCCAATTTCTTTGCAAGGTCAACAAGATCCTATAACCCATTAAATATTCGAAAAGGTCACTTACAGCATAGTCCTCATATAAGCTTCGAAGATTGGTAACAAGTTTTTCGGCTACATTTGATTGTTCTCCTCGATCTCGCTTCTCCTCGTCCATTAATCTCGCTTTTCTGATCAGGGCTCGGATCTGAACTCAGTGTCAGTTGAAAGTAACAAGCTACACAGTGCATGCATCCACCAGACATACCGACAATGTTAGTAACATTTACCTGCTCAACTACCTCTGCTCTTTTTATTCCTTTAGGTTTGTCGTCGACTGGTTCCTCTGGGATTCCTGTAGGTTCCGGTGTTTGCGGATTCTGATCCTCTTGTTTTACTATAAATTCTTATTAATAATAATTGTGCACTATTTTACCTGTTTCAGAGAAACTTTCATCGACCGCTTCAACATTTTCTTCATCTCCTTCCGTTGCCTGTTTCAGCTTCTCTTCTACTTCGAATTCAATATCAGTTGATCCGTACTGTTTTTCCAAATATTTAGATTCTTTTAAAATATTTAGGTCAAGGTTTTCTTCTTCCAGAGCAACCTGAAAAAGGTTTAAAAAATATTAAAAGCCTTACAGTGTCAATGGTAGGAGCGCTTCCACCACCAAATTTGTCATTATCAAATAATTTTGTTAGATCAACGTCTGCCTGCCATTTTCTGAAAGATGGAAGTTTAAGTAAACTTGTGATTTTACTGTAAAATTTCTCTTTCTTCCTGTTTCTGTGCAGAGCAACAATGCACCATTGCTGGATCAATTGGATGAGCTTCAGTATTGAAAATGTAACCACCGACTGGAGGGATCATTTTAATGAAAGTAATTAAAACTTACCAGCTATGACGCATTCTCCATTAGGTGTATCAATGATCTGAGCAGATAAACCATCATTGTGTATAAAATTATCCGGATCGAAGAGAAGATACAGATACTTAGTTGTCTCAGCCAGGAAAAATGATTCCATCCTGTCTTCTATTGAATGATCATTCACATTATTTATAGTAGCATAGCCACACTTCGTTTTTGCACTGTGTTCGATTGCCTGCAATTTCAAGTTAAAAATTATGTACAAGAAATGTACATCAATCATTTGAGCGCCAATTTCCAAAAAGGTTGGATCCTCCGTAGCCCGGTATAAATACATTAAACTTTCCGCTACTTCTGGTCTCAATGGGTAGGCTGCTCTTTTATCGTGCTGGAAATATTCTAATTTAGTTAGATGGAAATTTTACTGGATCAGCATTCGGGATATTGTAAAATTCAGGAGGGAATCCATATTGTTTAATAGTTTGGGCATATTGCATCATTATCCTGTACGCGTCTTCAACATCACCGACTAATGTCTAAAAATAATTATCAGAATTGTAAAGTGGTGATATTTACCAAGAGTCCTGGCCAAAAAGCTTCGAGGGATTGAAAAATTGGCATGGAAACCGTTCCCTTGCTCATACTGACCCACATGAACCAGTCATCCTTTCTTACATGTTTATTAATCGACGTAGCGTATTCTATCAAAAATTTAGACACTAATTTAATTGAGATTTACCTCGGAATTGATGTATCAGTGAAGGTCGCTGGAATAGTAACCCTCCTTTGACTAGATATTCAAAATATGAATCAACTCCTGCTCCTATGCCAGAATCTGTAGCTGTCCATTGACCTGCACAATTTGCTCCATAAATATAAAGAAAAAAAATTTACTTGTCTGGACATTGATATGATTTCCAACAAGTCCTATGGGTGATCGTGTTTCCCAAAGAGATTCCAATGCTTTAAACGCTGTTCGTTCGAAGACTGGATTGCCTGTAAGTCGGGACAGGACTCCGAATTCTGGAAAACTACAATATTCTCCGAATATTCTTTACAATTTAATCGCAAATGTATTAGAAAAATGCTTACCGAGGATAAATGTTCCAACTCCAGCTGTACAAGTGATCGGTGTTTCTGTCTTATGAACACCATAACGTAAATTAACTGTTCCGAATGGCATGCCCGTATCTGAAAATTGGTTGGAGGCGTCAAGTTTATGGTCAAGTTAGCATACCCGTATTAAATGCTGGCAATAGACGAAGGGCAAAATCTTCTGCCAATCTCAATAAGGGACCGGAACAAGGCCACCCATCTTCGAGTTCGATTCCTATAACTTTTTTTTGTCTTTCTACAAGAAATATTACCTTTAATTCTTCCACTTAGCATGTGTGCCGATAGCAAGCCACCAACTACTCGGATATTTGTTTCAAATACAGATACATTCACATTGGCATCTACTCGTACCTGAAAAAATAAATCAGATGCAGATTGCTGCTTACTGTTTCTAGAATAATATCCACCGCCCTCAAGAATTCTGTCTGATTTCCCATAATAACGAGAGTATCCAAGGCATCAATTAATGAAAGAGAAAAAGAACCCCAAGTATCGTGGCCTAAAATTTTTATAACAAATAAAAGTAATTGCTACCTGTGCACGTAATCGGCATAAGTTCGTCCAAAGGATATGCATAATTCAAATAGCCATCATAAGCATGATAAAACATTTTCTTCACTTTTTCTCGATATCTGTACAAGATAAAAACGTAAAAGAGCTCTTACTCTGTTATAACATCTTCTGTAAACTCCATAGGATTCGTGCATGATGTCCAAAATAGCAGGAGAAGAACTGGATCAAGCCAATTCATCCCACATAGGCTTTTCTGACTGATAGAATGTAAAAAAATCCAGAATAGAAAGTAAATATAGATAGGAACATGTATAAAATGTAATAGAATAATGTGACCATATTTATTAGTCTAGATCACAGGTGCAGGGTCTTTGTGACCCTGCGCATTCCTTGGGGCCATGTCCAGTGGATAGTCGTTCGGGACATCGTTCGATTGAATGGCCCATCCTTTTCCAGTAAAATCGATCATTTACGTCTGTTTATTGCCTGAAATTTGTTCTTTTTCATTTATCCTAGGCGTTGTTGGGTTTCTAGATTTTCCTATTATTGTTTTCATCTATTTATCCAAAACAGAAGTACTGTTTGTGATCTAACCAGCGGTCAAAATATCGATCCGCAGGCAATTTGCCAAGGTTCGTAGCTTTTTTGTTATTTCCTGTCTCTTTTCCCAATAATATTTGAATTTTAGGCATGGAATTGAGGCAGTCTTCCGGATTCTAAACATGGGTAACTAACGTGGTAAAATTGTCTTCATCCTAGTGAATTTTCTGGTCATCTGCACAAAATAAATATAGTTTATCTTGCAATGTTCTGATTGAAAATTATTGGATTTGATTCCTATTTTTATTTATTATGAAATTCTCCGGAAATAACTTTACCTAGGTATCAAGGAAAGAAAATAAAAGAAATAACTTACAATTTTGGATTTGGTGAACGGTTGTTCTTCTTTCCTTTACCAATTGGCAAGCGGATCTTCAAATCTAACCAGTTGTTAAATAGTACAAGACACATACCAACATTTAGTTCATGTACTGGCGGCATATTCCAACACTACCTATTTAAAATCCTGGGGAAGAATCCACGTGACGGCTCCAGTACAAATGGAGGCTTTTTTGGACATCGGTACCTGAGATTAGTTAAAATTAAATTTTAAAATTTTTTCAGATAATAAAATGAGAAAAGAAATCTCGGATAATATTATAAAAGACTATTTTCGATGCAGTTCATTAATGGATCAGAGTGACTACGCGGCCAGCCCACCGTAATCGAAAATATGGGAAGGGTGACGCACGCTGACCCATCAGCATTCTTTATCGATTTAAATCCAAAAATCCGATGGAAACATTCACTTTTTTTATTTAGATAAGCCAGTATTTTAAACAATGCACATTAATAGAAGGACATAATATCATAAATTTATGGAGAAGCTGTAGAATTCATAGAATAGTTTTGGAAGACGACAATTGTTCTGGATATGGGCATGACAGCCGGGTTTTCTTTGAGCTTTAGCAGGAGGAAAGAGTAAGTAACCACCACGGAGACTAGCTGAATTTTTTTTGTAATTTAGAGAGAAATTTAAATGATACCGTGAAGAATGTCGTTCTTTCTAGGGGAAACGCTCTCCAAACTGTCATTCCCCACATAAATTGAGTCGACATTTTGTGTACAAAGCAGGATATCTGAAATATTTATTGAATTTCGGCTAATTCATTTAATTTTTTACCTGAAATCGGTCAAGATCAGCATTTGCATCTGGGACAATGCGCAGTACGGCGTTGACTATTTGCCTAGTCTGAAAATGCGCCTATTCTGATCATGTTTAAGATTCTTACGGTTTCGTTTGTATGCATTCCAGTCGAACAAATCACGACAATGTGTAGAAGGGCTACCAACATTTGCAAGGCAGCCCAGCACATGGTAAAATGGACACTTCTTGTAAGAAGATATCTCATTCGTGGATTCACAATCTGCTCTTCGGATATTGGCTCAATCAAACTGTAACCCCTCATTTAAGCTTTTTTTGACATTTTTCACCTAGAATGAGGCTGAGTAATGAAGTAAATAGTAAGACACAAGACCATCATGGACCAAGCAAGTGAAAATAATAGAAAAGGGTTGAATAATTGACCAATGGCGTACTAAAAACACTCTGCTTAGTTTCTCCGAAACTAACCTGGATATTAGTAATGCGTAAAAATTGTTCATAATAAAATTTCAAGCTAAAATGACGCTTTTTGTGCTCTTTGTTCAGAGATTTGACTAAAACTCGGCAATAGAACCGAACTATTCTATTAAATAAGTCGTAATACATCAAGGGAACAATATTCCACAAGGTGAGCACAGGCACTATGATGAAGGCCAAGTCGCCTATGAGACTGTTTCCAATTCTAAAGGGGTGTATGAGTTCGACTATGAAATACCTCTGCTCGGTGACAATGAATTCCACCACTCGGAAAGTGAAAGGCGTGAGGAAGGCGATGAAGACGAGAAGAAAGAAGACAATTTTGTACTTCGTTATTGGAGGGGAAAGGTGGAAAGCACTTCGGAAACAGACGTCGACTTGATCAATTGTCTGAACAGGCGGAATTTTTAGCAAATTGTTTATTTCAAGTTATACGACCTTCTATAAATGTCCGCCTAACGTTTTTGATGGCTGCTTTTTCCACAAAACAGACAATTAAATTTCGTTCAAATTAAACATATGGCTCATTCGCTAACCGAAGACTTACCTTGAGTAATTTTAAATGAGCCTTGAGCTTGAACATGAAAAGAGCTAGGACGAAGGCGTTGATGAGAGGCTTGATACCTGTAATGATGCAAGAGACCGTGGACGCATGCATCAGACCGAAGCGATCCTGTAAAATGTCCCCTCTGCAACTGAAAAGATCTTACCTTGTATTGTTCAATCAACCATAGGTTTTTATGAAGTAGATAGCAGTTGAAAGCTATTGCAAAAAGAGACAAATTAATCAAAAAGAAGTATTGCTAAAATGATTTTTAGATATTAACGGGAAACTTACAGCCGCCCTTCGATAGTTCCGCTTATGGATTGTGGTACGACTAACCCCTGGAGAAAGCGCCAAAAGCCGGAGAAAAAGAAGCACATGGCGAAGATTTCGAGAAACACACGTAACTCCCCTGAATGCTTTTTTTCATAAAAATGGAAGATTTTGCAGACCTCCAGGTGCAAGGTCCCAGTTCCACAGTTGCATGGCCGTTTTGCAGATCATCTGTCCAATTATCGTCATCCTTGTTCATTTCCACAGCACCGGTGGCAATTCCTCGACTGTCCAGCTGCTAGAAAAAATGTACTATTCAGCTGTCTTTCTCCTTATTGTGGAAAGCGCACCGCACCAGCGATTAATTGAGGCCTCGTGTAGCGAGATCAAATGAAAATAGCGGAAGACTTATTAAAGTCGAGTTCTTTTGACCGAAGATAAATAAGTTCCGCGAGAAAAGAACAAAATTAGATTCTCGTAATATGCCGCTTAACTTCTTGGATATTTTCTTGTTTGGAGTTTACATGGCCAGGAGATTAAATGCGACTTACATTAACGAGGTTACCATTGCAGGCATATTCTTCCTCTCTTTCTTCTCTTACAGTAACAGACTTCGCCCTATTAAATGGGTACATATAGCCTGTAAATAGTGGAATATTAAGAGAATAAGGGCAAGTTTGAATTAATATTAAAGAAGAAGATGTTTGCCATAAGGGCATAAAGATTGAAAAACAAGTATAGTATATGGGAAAGATATTTTTCTCCCCATTGGCTTTAGAAAATATTAGGTTCCCCGGCAGCTGCTTCATTTAATGGAAGAAGCGAAGAGGACAATTAACTAGATGGGTAGTTGAAAAATAACCATTTCCTACTACATAATAACTACTGGAAAGCGATCTACCTCTAAGAAAGTTGCTCGCCTTTGTCTAGTTTTCAATTTAATGAGAACGGCACACGTCAAGGCGCAATTATACAGCTGTGTCTCTAACTTATTAATTTAACCTTTGTTGGTGACTGTGACTTCAAAAGAAAAGGGAATATGAGCTTGAAACTTTACTAAACCTTATGATTTCGTTATTTTCAGGAAATCGCAATTATAAAGGGCAAAGACAACAAGGCCACGTGGGTGTGAGTAACAACTATCATTCCCTGGTAAGACTCGTATGAACAGTGGTGGGAACAAACACATTCTCAGACGTTTTTTAACATCATTACTATGTAAATTGGTGAAAGCATTGACAGCTTGCCAAACAACGTTGGTGGAAAATCTAAATGAACAAGGGAGAGACAGGTGAAGTAGGAATAATGGTTATACTAATGTTGAGATCGAGGTAATTGAAAAGGAGAGATTTGTAGGTACAAGGACAACACGCCCATAATTTAATTATCAAAAGGGCTTCTACAATAAACATTTGAAAAACAGGTCATTTCACTTCCCTTACAACAATTGAAAGTGGTACCAGTCGAAGATGAAACATGGAGCAAGAGTTAATAAGTGCATTTAAGCGTCTTTCCGGTGCTAAAATGAATGCTTTTTTATGGCTTTCTGAGCAACAATTAGTCGTCCAGAAGGCAACAAAACTACTGGGATCATCCGCAGAAGAACTTAGTCACTAGGAATCACTAATAGTTATGGGGACATAGCAGAAATAATGGCGCTGTATCTCAGAAAACAACCACATCATGGCTCTATTATTAAGGAAGGAGGAAGTGTCAGATACTTTTGCACAGCGGGTGGTCTAAAGTCAAGCTGCAATACATCACCATTTAAAAAAAATAACAGCTAGTAGAGCTTTGTTAGCGTTGTGTCCTCGTCACAGTGGCCTTAGAAGAAATCCTTTGGGCATAGTGGTGGACACCAATCTGTCGCGTTGTTTGCCACTATGAGCTCTATACAAAATAAAATTAAGAATATTAAAGAAATATCTAGAAGGTGATCCATTTGATCTAATTTTATTTTAACAAGAGAACAAAGCCGGCTGTAGAAGGACAAGTTGTAATTGAGAAACATGAGTCGAATAGCAACGAGGATTGAGCGCCTTTCCGGACATTTTATTTGCTGATGCAGACACACTCAGAAAAGTCCAAGGGACATTGTCATAAACTACACGTTTCATTGAAAAAAATTTAACCCGACAACAACACGTTTTTCAATTTGAAAATCTCTCAACAATATATATGGCAATTTCAAATGGCAGCAATTAATTTGAAGATCCTTCAGAGCATTCCGTAACAGTAACCGTGGGCATAATTAGAGGTGCCGACTGTCGTCGGTCTGTCAACCTTGGTATTGGGCTGAATTTCCGTTTAAAATACAGCAATTTCTCTTCATTAGTTCTGAGTCCGTCTTGATTGTGCTGCTCTCCGTCTGTGGTCCCATTGCTCACTAATGAATTTCTTTCCGTGTCTCTCTAAACCGGATTATTTTTGACTTATGGTAACCTACAGTTGCTGTGGATGTTATACTTCCCCTTCCTGAATCCTGCCCTGAACTTTTACTGCTCTCATTTCTTCGTCTTGATAATATTCTACTCCAATTGAAACGAGAAGCCTAAACAGTCTCCTAATTATTTGTTGAAGGGATCCTACTTTGACTTCCGTCTTAGGTACGTGCTCATGATGGCTATCGCTTGAATGCTCCGATAAATCTGACACCTGAAAACAAGATATTTCTTTGGCCGAAATCAGTATTGCCTCAGGAATGGCGGATATTCTCTTGGGCACAGCAAAAGACCTCCGTGATGATTCGGCCGAAGATCGATGGCTGTAAGAAGAGTAGGAAACTTCATCTTGAAATGAGACCCGTGGTGACCTGAAAGAATTCTTTCTCTTCCGGCAGCGCCCAAGATAATTCCAAAAACAAATCTTATCTACAATTCCTCAAAAACTCTTGGAATGTTCCAGTTATTTTAGACGAACAAACCTTTCTCTGATAGGAAGATCAGCCAGATTGAGCCCTTCTAAAGAATCAACAGTCCTTTGAACTGATGAACAGTTGGACCCCCTCGGGGTGGAGTTCAGTGAGGTCATCTGAAAAGCCTTTTTGAGATACCTCCCAGCTCCGACCTGGGTAACCTGGAGTCTGCTGGGACTGCAAGCTTCATCTCGTTCTCGTTTACCAGGAGGTTGCGAATGGTAAAAATTCGACAGGGAACTAAAAAAAGTATTATTATTGTCGGTCCCTATTCTCACTTCAACGCCACCTGAGGCGTGCTTGTAATCCTCTTTAAAACAGGCATCGTCTTATTTTTCACTTTCCTCTGTATTACCTACAAGTCACGTGGCGATTATTTTATCATTTTATGGGCCTCCTACCTCTGTGAAAAACACGTAAAGGAATGGGTTGGCGAAGGCGTTGATAGGAAAGAAAAATACCAGAAAAATTTTTGCATTTGAAATAGAAATCAATGGCACTCCAGCAGCTGCCGTCAATCCAAAGAAAAGCGTCGGAAACCAGCAGATAGCATCAGTTCCTATTAATAAAGCCATCTTGGTAATTATCGCCTTGTCTTCTGCTCTCGAAGGAGTTGATGGATCTCTCAACATACAAATGATAAGTACATAACACACGGCCATTCCCGCGAATGACAGCAGGTTAAACATCAATCCGAAAATGATGTAGGCCTGAATTTTCACACGATCCAAGTAGAAAGCAGGAACTTACTCGATCATACCAGTGATTCACTCGAAGGGGGAGGCAAATACTAGTTGTGCTGTAGCTAGAAATACCCATGATTGGAAGACTGGCCATGAAGATGGCAAAGACCCAGCCGATGGCAATAAGCAGCCAGCCAACTTTGGGTGGAAGTCGTTTTCCAAAGAAGCTCATCCTAAATTCCATTTAAATGGATTACTAAGGCTTACTTTGTATTGTAGGCCATTTCAAAAGCAATCAGAAACATAGAAATAATACTGAGTTTTGATCCAAAAACGGCCAAAAATCCTGATACATCGCATCCCCACCCTGTCTGCCACCAGACGGCATGACGATAAAATTCATCAGCTGTCAGGACATCTTCCGTAGCCAAAACAGCCAGATACACTCCGGTGATCATATCAGCTATTGAGAGATTAAACATATACAGATAATGGACTTGAAGCCGTCTCTCGTATGCCAAGGTTAAGGTCAGCCACACACAGAGATTTCCGATAATGGCTAATATCCATATAATCCAGATTGCTTTTCTTAGCAGGCCATAACCAACAATATTTTCACATGGGTTTAAAGCATCCGGTTGTGGAGTGCAGGTGATATTGTGATAGAACTTCCGGACAGAGGTGTCGACAGCTACTGATAGACATTTGGAGACACCTATTTCTCCGGGGGGAAATTCTGAATAATCAGTAAATTTCAAATTTTCAGGGACACCTGGAAGTTCCTCCTCATCGTCAGTTGCTTCGGCATCACTGGTTTCTGGGAAAAACCAGGACGGATCAAACCAAGACAATGTCTCTGGGGTAGGGGTTGATGCCACTGAACTTTCTCGCCGTATTCTTCGTACTTTTGTGGTCTTTTCTCGTTCAATACACATTCTCGTATGTATTTCTTTCATATTATTCTTGTACATGCCATTTTCTCCTTCTACCACATCGTCGACATACTGTAGAATATAAAATATAGAAATTTGGAGAGTCAACCTTGAATAAGCAGCAGTGATGTGGATAAGTGAAATGTGCCGTCTCCAGATGGGTAAAACTGAGAACCGATGGAAGTCTCTTCAAATTAGGAACATTCCGAAGAGTCAAAGACTTCAAGTTTTTCAACCCGTTAATAGGTAGCTCATTTATAGAAGTGTCCGAAAGGTCCCTAAAAAATTTTAGTGGGAATATCCGATTCTTACAAATG
This sequence comes from Oscheius sp. DF5033, assembly GCA_964036215.1. Lineage (NCBI taxonomy): Eukaryota > Metazoa > Nematoda > Chromadorea > Rhabditida > Rhabditidae > Oscheius > Oscheius sp. DF5033. The sequence continues at coordinate 7,978,044 of OZ038413.1, forward strand.
GTGCAATTCCTGTACACCCCGAAAGCAATCGACGGACAAGTAATCCAAGTCCACGTTGTCATTCAAGTATCTGAACCAGTTTAGCTGATTGGAAGGCGCTTACAATTGGAAGAAACTGCTACCACGGAAAGCGAATCCAGCTATCTGTGTCAATTTATTGTGATTCAGTCGAAATGTCCTCGCTCGAACATTGTTAACTGTTCCGTCACCAATATACGGGATCTGGAAATTTGTAATTAGAAGGAACTCTGCCTACTTCGTTGTGAGACAAGTCTACTTCCATTTCTAACTTATGGCTATGGCTCATTTGCAATTTCGGCATCATTTTTAGTCCATTCTCTCTAAGAACCCTAGAAAAACAAATGAATACAGTAATCTGAGTCAGAACCCACAAGGAGAGTAGTTTAATGTTCTTTTCTATTAAAACTCCGGAAATTTCTTTCAACTGCTTGCAGTACATCAATGAGCTGAAAGTATCCACTAGCTGATTTTAACCTGTACACTTACAATTTCCGTAAGTGTGTCAAATTCATAAGAGCTGTCCCATCAAAATATTCTAGGTGTGGAAGGGAAAACAAGTCACTGAAATGTTTTGACTGGTGCAGATTGCGGCTACTTACATGTCTTCTAAATTTAAATATGGTTGAAAGTAGCTGTCTTCTATTTTAGTTATACTCGTATTATACATAACAAGACTCTGGAAAATTTGCATATTTGAGAGAAAAGGAGCCCACCTTCACAGAAGAGGTTAAATTAGATGGAAAGGAGTCTACGCCGGCTCCTTTACAACAACATTCCGTTCTAGGTTGTCTATATACACATTTACAGCCATCTCCTTCAAATCTACAGGATTTCTTAAACGGAAAACTATAAAAACTTGGAAAAACCCTCACCTTTGTGAGAAATCGCGGGGAAGGAGCATTGTGAAAAGATTGGATTTGAATAGGAGACCAGTAAAAGAAGAGGATCAATAGCGTTATTCGCATTGCCGATAACGCCGAGAGTGATAGGCTGCGTGGTAAAAACAGCAGGTAGATAAAGTATACAGAGAGAGTTTGACTTCTACAACAACAGCCACTCCATCTGGGGGTCAATTGACAGTCGCTCTGCTTTTTTTTTGTAGATTTATCAGTTGACTCTCACTCACCTAGCAAAGTCGTCAGCCGACAAAAATAGACTGAGGCAATAAAGATTCACTCCGTTATGACTGATAGCAATAAGCCAGAGTGTGGCTGAAATGGAGAGGCGGTAGATGGAGAGACTGTGCAGGGCTATTAAAAAGATAGGAATTTCTCGATAACCTAGAGCCCTGTCGAAGAAGTTTTGAATTTTCTGGGAAGCAAATAATAACAGAAGGGGTTACCACCCGCAGCTGAGAACACGTTCCAGTCCGATTCAGGGTATTTGGTGGCGGTCTCAGATCACAATAGCGCCTTCAGCAATCGCGTTAGGATCAAATGGGGTCAATCTGACTGCGTTGTTTACCATCTACGACGATTTTTAATTGAAAACAAGTAAAATATTAAACAGAAGCAACTACGCTTTAACAAGAACAATTACCAAGAAGTATAAAACCGATTTCTTTGCCTCAACACGTTATAATTTTTGCTCTATTTCTGTATATAGCATTTTCCCATCAATTCTGCCGTTTTATACTGCAACACACCTAATTTTCCAATTAAATTCATATTTTTGAATACGGTAACACCGCGTACGCAATAGAGTTACCGTTTGATACCGACGGATTTGCGATTGTAGCGGTCATTCAGTCTTATTCATCAAATCAAATATTTCAAATCTACCACTGCTTTTTTAATCAAATTTACTGAAATTCAATTGTTGTTTTTATTTTTCTTACTGTAAGTTTTGGCAGTAAATTTCCTGTCTCCAGGTCGATAGCAGTGAGTCATAGCAGTCTTCTGCAAATAGACGGCTTTCCTCAGTTTCGCTTTCTCATTTACCTTATGTAGTTGAATTGCAAATTCCTGGTATTTTACCAAAAAATATCGAACAACTCTTCTTGTTTTAAATTTAAAAATTCGGTTTCCCGCTTCTCTGGCCATCTGGCCGACCATGACTCACGCGTCCACCTTTCCTTTTGAAATTTGTATCTGCAGAAACCGATTTCCATGACTAATCTCCTTTTAAATTGGCGACCAAATCACGCTTTCGCTAATTTTTGTTATTCCTAAATTTGCAGCGCAATTGAATCACTTCCCCAATAATTTGTGTAATATTGACCCGCTTCCCATTATCGCGCAACCACAAAAATCAATAATAACTGTCGGATATGGACAGTTTTCTCCATTTGTGAACCTTTATAAAATATTCGCGATTCCATCGATATTTTACTTTTCCAGGGTTTTCATATATGAACGGCATGGACAGCTGCGGCCGTAAGTTGGTGGTAGTGGACAATGGATCCGGGGTAAGTGCCTTTTCTGTTCGTTTTAAACATATTTTCAGTTTGTAAAATGTGGTTTTGGTGGAACACATTTTCCATCACATATTTTTCCCTCGATGGTGGGACGGCCCATATTACGGTCAACCAACAGGGTTGGAAATATCGAAATAAAGGTAATGCTTCTACATTTCTTTCGGATTTCCTTTTTACCACGTGAATACTTTTTACATTCTTTTTTAGGACATTATGGTCGGCGACGAATGCTCCCAACTACGGCAAATGTTGGATATATCCTATCCCATGGATAATGGGATAGTCCGGAACTGGGATGATATGGGAGTTGTGTGGGATCATACTTTTGGCCCAGAACGGTTAGATATCGACCCAAAAGTGAGTCTTTGCGCGTCAATTTAGGGATTATGAACTAGTTTTCGGCTTTTCAACAGCTATTTTTCAGGAATGCCGGTTACTACTAACGGAACCGCCAATGAATCCTCATTCGAATCGGGAGAAGATGTTTCAAGTAATGTTCGAACAATACGGATTTCATTCTCTTTACGTCGCAGTGCAGGTTATTATTCCCGAAGCTTTGTCTATTTTCTATTTCAGGCCGTGCTCACCCTCTATGCTCAAGGATTGCTTACGGGTGTTGTTGTCGATTCTGGAGACGGTGTTACCCACATCTGTCCCGTCTACGAAGGTTATGCCAATCCCAGCCTTACAAAGAGATTGGATATTGCTGGTCGTGACATTACCAAGTATCTTATCAAGGTAGGGAAGTCATTACTCCAGCTTCATAAATTTATTTAGTTGCTTCTTCTCCGGGGATACAACTTCAATCATTCTGCTGATTTTGAAACTGTCCGGCAAATGAAGGAGAAGCTGTGTTACGTTGCGTATGACGTAGAACAGGAGCAGAAACTCGCTTTGGAAACAACCGTGCTAAATCAAAATTACACGGTACGATATCTAGTTTTTTCTTTAAATGAGGGTTTAAGCTACCTGACGGGAGAGTAGTTCGCCTAGCTGGAGAACGTTTTGAAGCTCCAGAATGCCTATTTCAACCGCATTTAATTAACAGTGAAAAGCCGGGTCTGGCTGAAATGCTCTTCGGAACTATTCAATCTGCTGACATTGGTAGAATTTTCCCTTTTCTTTTTTTATAATGGCTTTCAGATGTAAGATTGGATTTCTATAAGCACATAGTCCTATCCGGAGGAACAACAATGTACCCAGGATTGCCCAGCAGATTGGAAAGAGAAATCAAGCAACTCTACTTCGACCGCATAGCAAAAGGAAAGCCAGAACAATTCGAGGTAAGAATTCTCCCTCTTTTTCTATCAAAAAGTTTTGCCCATTTCCATTTCAATACGAGCCATTTCTGCCAAACATCATTGTGTGTACACATCTTTGCTTAATAGAAGCGGACAATTGCGCTGCGGTGGTCCAGAGGCCCATCGTGGGCGAGATTGCGCCTGTTCTCAATGTGATTTGCATCAGCAAACAGTAGCAACGGGAAAGAAACTTGACCTTAGTCCGGGAAAAACGAATCAGATACGTCAGAGAGGCACTTCTTTTAGCCGAAACATAATTTCACTGAATGTCTTTCGCGCTATAAAATTGAACGTTATGCGCCGAACCAGTTAAGGTCCGGACCTGATAAATGTTCGTAGAATGAGTAACTCTTTTTTTCAGAAGTTCAAGGTCCGGATTGAGGCGCCACCTCGTCGTAAGCATATTGTCTTCAGTGGAGGAGCTGTCCTTGCACAACTTATGCGTGACCGCGACGTGAGTCATCTTCTCTCTTTAAATTTATTTCTTTTTACAGGATTTCTGGGTATCTAAGGCTGAATATGACGAAAATGGCCTTGCTCGCTGCTTTGAAAAACTTGGCTACATTAAATAATCAACATTGACGTCTTTGTACAGTTTATATTTCACTTTTCGCTGCTATGACACTCATTTAAATTATTCAAAATTCCTTATATCAACGTATGTTCAGTGATAATGCTTTAAGTGTCCTCGTTATAACTCCAGTCGAACTTTTATTTATTAATAAATATTGAACGAGATCTTCAGACATAAGCATCATTTTGAAAAGTTTTTGTTAAAGCGCCAAACGCACAGCTGGCCAACTTACAGACTTTGTCCTGTCCGCACTCCCTCTTTTGACATATGGCGGCATATCTGCAAGTCGTCTAACTTTGTCAACAACTTTCTCCCCTTTTCTTCTTTACCCTGACCTTTTCCCCCACAACAGCCAGTGATCGGAAAAACTCCTACCGCGACTAATATGTATTAGGTGGAAATGTCACAAATGACTATGTCAAGCATCTCGGGGTCACTGTGTGTCCTTGGTCAATTCTTCTGTAAAAAATTAGACAAACTGCGACGACGTTAAAGACTACGTGTAATATAGTCATTTATCTGATTCATTGACTACGTAAATGTCAAGTCATTTTCGAGCTTCTCAATGATTCAAAGACCCCGAGCGTAAGTGAGAAACTAAAGGTGGGCGACTTCCTTCCCCCGTATAGTTTTTCAGTGTTCTCTTTTCGCGTCATCTTTTAAAAGACAGAGGGCGGCGAGGAGGTTAAAAATATCCAGATGTTTCCTCATTCTCAGCCATTTCCTGTTGACAACTGTGTGTATTTTTTGCATAGATTTCTAAACCCAGACAGGCGACCTTTGTCTGGGCAACTTGCAAGCTTTGCGACCTTAGTAGCCTCCAAGGCGCCATGATTGATACTGTCGCATGGTTTTCATTTCATTGCGCGACGCTCCCACTTTGTGCTTGCTACGCCCTTAAAGATGTTTCTTTCTGATTGCCCTGAGGTTAGTACCTCTTTCTCTTCTTGACATGTTCCTACAATCTGATACGTTGGACACAAGGGATTTGCAAGATCTACGTTCCTTCCATATGTTTGCTCCCATGTTCATCATGTTTCTTATTTTAGAACTTTTACGTTTGCAAACAATTTTTCTATTCTAAGGGGTCATATTTCGTTATCATATCAATCAGCTGTTACATTTTGTGTACAGTCGTTTTTTTTTCTCTTTGCCGCCTCTTCCTCCTTTGACCGCCTTATTCCCACCTGTCTTCTTCTTTTCCCGGGGCTGGATCATAAGAACAAGCTGAGACAGTCTATAGTGCATTTGTGAGTGACATATAATAATACCATCCATCATACGATGCAGAGATATGCGTTGCGAAGAGGTTACCCCACATCTCGGCCGACCGGCATCATTCATTCTCTCCATATAACATTTAGGAAACATTTTAAATGGGTGACATTTGATCACCGAACAGAACCATTTCTTCTTTTTTTTCTCCGCTACCTTGTTGTCTTCCCCCGCCTTTTCCTCCCATAACATCCCGACTAACGGCGCTATGACTTATGACTTTAGAAAACCACCCGGCATGAAGATGAGGTGCTTTAAAGGGGGTTGTAAATGACCCACGAGATGGGTACTAATCCTCTTTTCTTTTACGAATTATCAGAAATTCTTTTGGCGAGTACTGACGGATGCCTAATCAGTTGCTTAATGGCTGCTTTTTAGCACTCGTCGTTCCAAATAGCCGTCATTAACGTACTTTGCCATACTTACGGCTCTAACTTCTCTGACTCCAAAATCCTCTCCGATCAGCCAGCCCAAACTCTTTCACTTCCCGAAAGCAGGACAACCAATTTGTCAGGAAACTGTTGCAACCATTTTTAGGACATTTTTAAGGTCACTTAGAGGCATCGCCGACGGGATCATTTATCACTGCTTTCTCGCTCTGTATTTTGCCACTTTTAATGTTTCGTCCTTTCCAGCAAGGCATCGCCACTTTATGAATTTGTTCAGCTGCAGTTTCCCCCCTATTTGAGCAACTTCTATTGTTGCCTTTCCTCATTTTCTGTGTCCTTTTTTGAAGGACTCTTCCTGTCGCCACCTGCACTTCAAAAAATGGCTTGAATCGCGCCTTATCACATCCAAGCTGTCGGGCAACAATGTTATTGGAACAAGCGATAACTACGTTTTTCTTCTCCTTCGCAACATTTCTATCACACCTTTGGTGATAGACTTCGAAACAAAAAAAAGTTGTTGACTTTTTTTCGTAAATTATTTGAAGGGCTGGTTCACACGCTCGTCTCCCCTATCCTGCCCTTTGCAATAATGTCAGCCTCTTCCTCATTCCCATAAAACTAGGTAACAATGGAATAAGAGAGCAGGTCACATCCACTCATCACCATGAATATTTCACGACTCATCAGAAGAAATACGAATGAGACATAGAAACATATGGGAACATTTTCAAAATAAAGCAGCTGTAGGCGTTTCTTTGAATTCTTTAGAAATTTGAATAACTGTATGTGTCAACCATGTTTTCTTTTCGGTTTCCGGTGCACTGCGGGAGAAAACACCCGAGACTGTTCTTTTTTCCTCCTATACTCGGCTGGTTCCCAATAAAATGCCTCAATTTTAAATGTTTGTCAAACAATTTCAGCCATTTCGGCCTGCTAACTACTAAATTACCCAGATGAGTTCGCAACATTCTTCAATTAATCAGAGAGGCCGCTCTTTCTGCTGATAGGCGCGTTCCAAAGCTTAGTGTTTCTTAATCCTTGAGCTCTTCTATCACATGGATTCCCTATTTTAGGTTTTTGTACTGGTCCAAGGTCCCGTGCAACAAGCCACAATTCTGTCAAGATAACGGTGATTGAAGCACGAGCTTATCATCAGTGATTAACAGAGTCTGTCAACAACAACTTCATCCGGTTATTTCTCTTCCGAAATGACCGACTCTTTTTGTTTTTTGTTCTGAAAAAGTTTTTATCACTAGGTCATGCGGTCTTTTGTCGTATAATGGTCCCTAAAATCGACACAATGGCAGAAAGCAATCAAAAGTCTAGTGACAGCTAGACTCCTCTTCATTTTGAGCCTCATCTGACTATGCCTTGTAATTGAGGGACACTTGCATGTGCGGGCTCTCTCTCTTTCCCGAATTCAGCATCGGCCTTCATCACAAATTTATTGTGGTGACCCTTTGACGTTCTAATGACCGTCCACAATCACATCACAAGGGGTGAATCTTTGATTCCTCCCATACCTACGTCTGTCCTTTGTTGCAAAACTTCCACTTGAGTTTGCCTATATCACGTGTCGCTCCCTCCGAGAAAGTAGAGAAGAAAAGGTGCTAGTTCAAAAGAGCTTCTTCAGGTAATCACAGACCATCTTTATCCCATTTTAAGTGGGCAACATTGCGTGACGTTAGGTCAAACTCTTGCAAAAGATTTTGAACACCTGGATTCTTTTCTTTAGTCCCAAATGGGCGACAGATGTTCTTTTTTTCGACAGCCTCGTAAGCGCAAGGGATACGCATGAGCGCAGTCGGCATATCTCACCCCCCGGTTTACCGGCGGTGCCTAACTCAACCACACCTTGACCGCCGGTCGAGCCCTTTCCGAGTTCAGTTGCGCAGAGTTCGAGTCCCTTTCAGCTTCTTCCCCCGGTGTTCCTCTATTTACCTCTTAGGGGGCGGAGCTGAAGGTCAGACTTTAACAGAGAGCATTTGTTTCAGGGAGACGCAGAGCAAGGAGACGACGGTACGGACGGGTCGCGCGGATGCTCGTCTACACGCTATGAGGTGGTGGTGGCTGTGGCTGGAGACCTTCTTGCTGTTCGCCTTGTGTCAGACGGCCGCGGCCACCGAGGGAAAGTCGCGGCTGATATGTCCAGAGAAGTGTCCACCATGTTCGGAGGAGCTTACCTGCGAGCATACCATTATGGATCAATGTGACTGTTGTCCGGTAAGTTTTATCCCACCTATAATTTTACCTCTCAAAGCCTCTTTCCTTCCATGATATTCACTTTTCTTCCTGAGCATCACGCTTTTTTGTTTGCTCGCGTTTGGGTGGCTTCATCTCCGATGCTCTTAGTGGACTATTTTGGCTGTAAATTGAAATCCGGAACAACGGAGGGAATTTGCCCGGTTGACCTTTGCTAACAGCAAACAAATGAGCATATGGAAAATGTTGATGCCTGAACGCAACATTTTATCAGCGGCTGTCCATCATCATTTATGATAAGCCACTGTGCAGCAGACTGAAGGGAGTCGCCTTATCTCGAGCACCCGAATGTTCATTTATTGCAAATTAATGCCCATATTAACACCCTGAAATGTATGGGATAACCGACTACAATGTTGCCAGTTAGCGATAGCCAATTCCGTTTTTTGTTCTCCTTTACAAGAGGGTAAAGATCGCAGCCACTCAGGTTACGTATTGTCCTTTATACTTCTTGGAATCCTCACACTATCTTACGCATTTGTGTGCCCGGCACGGATACTCTCAAGATTTTTCTCTATAGAGCTGACCATACAATTCACAAAACTTTGGGGATCAGCTTCCGTGCAGCTGGGCCAATGTAAAGCTTCCCACATATTTGATGTTTAACTGGATTAACACGTTGAATAGGGATCTATGCTCCCTGTTTTAAAGAGTCCATTAAACCATTTTCAGGTATGTCTAAGGCAACTTGGAGAAAAATGCGGCACGTCCTTCGGTGTATGCGCAGCTAACCTCACATGCACTCAATTAAACGATACGGATGAATTTGGACTATGCACAGGTAAATTCTTTTAATTTTTTATTCGTGGTCCGGGGGAATTGGATGGATATCCAGTTTCTCCCCTCTGGACTTGGGAGCTATTGGGTTACCAGACGTTTGTTCTGTGCAAAAATGGTAAATACTTACGTAACCAAAGGCGTTAGGTCCTCCTCTCTAGGCCCTAGCCGCCAATGGACACGGGATTTGATCCTTTGAACAAATTTTGTGAGGCCACCCTTGGTCTTTTGATACACATAACAGAGATGCCGCGAGATAAGGCTTTAGGTTTTGGGGATGACGGCGTTTACCTTTACCAGACCCATCCAAATGGCGATAATCTCAGCGCACTTGTCATTGTTTTCTCGCCTGATTCATATGAGTGTCAACAGTTTCAAGACACTTCACTGTGGTCTCGACGCAGCTCGTTCCCGCCACCACCAACACCGCAAGGGAGCATCCAGAGATTTCTAAGAAACTCCCTCCTCACCTCGGGTGACCAACCGGTTCAGGATCACTTCTTTTAAAACTCTTTGCCCTCTTGATCAAAGCCGAGCCACATCACAGTGGCACAGGAAGAGAAGAGAAAAATCTGGGGCGCCAGTCGGGTGAAACAAACTAGCAGGGTAAATATCGGCACACCTGGTTGAGCGCATCGAATACAGAGCGGCGCAGTGACGTCCATTGCTTTGCGGGGAATTGTTCGAGCCGAATTGAGCCCGTAACTGTAGCCTTTTCTTTTGATTAGGGAGAGGCCGAGATTCTAACGAGAAGGGATAGGTGCCCAATTAGAGTTGTGTGACAGATGGCGCCGAATAAACAGCATAATTAGGAGTCAGCCCTTCTCTATTCCTTTCGTAGAAGACAGCGTCACCTGGGGAGTGAGGCTAATTGCTAGTCGTTCTAACTTGAAACTGTTTTTCACTGAAGACAAACAACTGATCAAGAGGCGCGCGTTTCCGGGCGTGGCAGAACTCAGCAGCTACACAGCCCATCTTTTTGTAGCAGACAAAGAAATGACGAAAGCGGAAGAGAACACAGACTGAGGGATGCCGGAAGGCTAAAAATATCTTGCTTCCAGAAATGTATCCGGCCAGATGTCTGAAGGCAAACTGTGGTGTTGTCTTCCATCCAAAATGTCCACCAGATTCGAGACTTGTCATCTTGCCACCACCCGCTGGACAATGTTGTGGACCACCTGGTGAATGTCATTGTGATCAGCAAGTAACTTGATCATTCCGCTTGATCGCATGGAAAAATTGCTTCAGAAATGTGAGGCTTTCGTCCCTGAGTGCAAAGACGGCACCGAAAGGGTTCTCGTCCGTGACGGTCACGCCGAGCCAGGAGAATGCTGTGATCAGTTTGAATGTCAACCAAAAAGTATGGGGATCAAAATATTTAAATGACTTGTTTAGAATCTCATTGTTCCTCGGTACAGTGTCCGCCATTACCTTTCGAAGAAGATGACGGCGATAGTTGCCCGGCTGATAGTGTTCGACCAGCTGAACATGTCCCACTCGGAGCCTGCTGTCCCGTCCGTTCTGGGTATTACCATAACTTTTTCTCGCAAATTCAATCATCCGTTTTTAGATGCCGCTGCCGTGCTTCCGAATGCCGCCCGGCTATTTGTCCCGAGGGTAGGAGACTCAAAATCATCAGAAAAGGGAACGGAAATCCGGGGCGATGCTGTGATGAGTGGCAATGTGATGATGATCCAAAGCCCATGGTATTACTGTATCTGTTTTCAACATCGCATTTGTTTGCTTCCAGGGAAAGTCATGTGAAAGAGATGGAAAAATCTATCACGATGGACAGGAATGGTCCTCAAGTTCTTGTGAAACCTGTAAATGTAAAAAGGGCGTCGCCGTTTGCAGCAAGATGTTATGCCCTAAAACTCCAGGTGCCCATTTATCTCCGCCGCCCCCACAATTAACTCTTCCCATTTCAGTTGATTGCACCTGGGTCGCGATCCCTGAAGGAGAATGTTGTCCTGTATGCGTTGGTTGTCAAACGGATAAGAGGGAAAAGAAAAGGAAGAATGAAACATGGCAAAAGGATGATTGCACAACGTTGACACTTGCCCATCTGCGTTACCATAATCTTTATTTTTTAGATGCACCTGCAGTGAAGAAGGAATGGCCGTCTGTGAAAAGTACATGTGCACTGTTAGTTGCGAGAATCCCCGCAAAGTAGAAGGTCAATGCTGTCCAGTGTGTGATGGTAGGGATGAAATGACCACAAATTGGGAAACTAAATTTTATAGAACCAACAGTTCTCCAATTGCCTGCCAATTGCCCATCTTTGGAACACTGCCCTCTTCGATGTGAAAACGGTTTACAACGGGATGATCGGGGTTGTTTCGAATGCAAGTGTCTACCGTCGGACAACGCTTTAAGCAGCTCTTGTCCTCAACTGAACAAGAACAACTGCGACAAGTAGGACATCCTTCACACTAAGTAATACTATAAATTTAGGCAATGTGCCCATGGATACATGAAGGACAACAAGGGATGTATCGTCTGCAAATGTGCGAAGTGTCCGCCTTTGCAGCAGTGCTTCAAACAATGTCTCTATGGATTTGAAGCAAACTCCGTTGGATGTCCTGTCTGTAAATGCCGAGGTATCCCAATAAAGGTGCAAAATCTATCGACGTTTAGCAATATCTCGTATTGACGCTAAATTGACCATCACTGACAAGATTGGTCGTTTAGCCGGCTGGGACAAGTGCGTTTCCCATGACCACAACGGAAACATTGCTGAAAGGGACAGTGGAGAATGGTGGAATGATGGCTGCCGGCATTGCTTTTGTGAGCAGAAGCAGGTACAAAATAACTGTATGGGTTAAATTGGAATTTTAGGAATTCTGTTCACTCATATCTTGCCCGGAAAGGCCAACCAGCTGTCCGGAAGAACACTGGATTCATAAGGAAGGTGAATGCTGCCATACGTGTACGGGCTCGGCCGCGGCCGCAGGAGCCTTGATGAAAAACCATGGGCATACAATTTGCCATTCCCCTGGGACTGGGAGACTCTTCACTGGTAATTATCCGCATTTGCTATAAAATTCGCTATTTTCAGATGGAGAGACGTGGCAGCTCGCCCCTTGTATTTCTTGTACGTGTAGAGTTGGGCAAATTCTCTGCAGGACTACGGAATGCGCCCCAGTTGCCTGTCAACATCCTGAACTTCATCCCAGTGACCAATGTTGTCCGAAATGCCCCGCCTCACAAAACGTGTCAATGCTTCACGCCAGAGACGATCACACTTCATGTACAGATAATCACGGAGAAGCCCACACAGTTGGTTAGTTATTGACCATCAACACGTGCGGGGAAAGAGAGATCTTTAGGATCAACATGGCGTACTGACGACTGCACCTCTTGCACTTGCACAGAACGAGGGGAAGTTGTATGCTACAGGGAGACTTGCGACAATACAGAGGATTGTAAAGGCAGTCCACTTATCATCAAGGGAAGGTGTTGCCCAGTCTGTTCTGGTAAGTAGCTGCCAATTTCAACATATGATCCGATCAGATGTCCTGTCGTCCAGTGCAATGTGTGTGTACAGATCAGCTGTCTACTCAGTCAACGAGGAATGGAAGGTAGTGATTGTCAGCTGACTTTTGTACAGGGATTTTAGGATGGAGATTGTGTCAAATGCTCATGTATTTCTGGAGGTCAGACAGTTTGTAAGGAGACGGTGTGCCCACCATGTGTGAATCCTATTCCTTTGGATGGCCATTGTTGCCCCCTTTGCAAGGATTCGAGTGCTTTTGAAGCTGGACCCAATGGTGTTGCTCCACCACCTCCGTCTGGAGACAGTTCTGCTTTGTGGATACCGCTGGTCATTATCTTCCTCTTGTTTGCTGCTATTTCTGTATTTATCATTCTCTACAAGAGAAAGAATATCAGCAGCAAGGTAAGGATTGTACCGGAAATATAAAAGGCAATTTAGCACGTAACTATGAGGGATCCCTCGGTCCGGCTGTCTTCTACAAAGCAGATTGGATCAACGCCAGCCTTAGCAGAGGAGTGGTTAAAACGATGTGACAGTGTCTACGATGGACAGTCGGAAAGTTTACTGTCGACCGTGTAAGTATCCCAGGAGAAAAAATATAAGGAAATATTTTTAGATCGGAGACATCCTCAGCGCCGAGTTCAACATCATCAGGGGTAGATCCTCATCCGGATACTCGTCCGCTGACATCGCGCAAAGATTCGCGCGGTAATCTATTCCAGTGTCACGTATAGGCTCTGTCTCATCTCATATATTTTTTTACCTCTAATTGCCGGTAGTTAGTATAATCCTTCTGGTCATAATATGTGCACATGCCTTCTCATCTCCTCAGCACACACAAAATGGTTCCCAGTTCATCTCTCTCCCCTCCTACGCATACGTGTAAACTCTCCATCTCGTATGTGGCATATTTTTTGTTCTTATTTAATAGCCATACGAGTTGTCGAGCACTGTAGTGAAACTCGGATCCTGATCATCAACTCAATTCCTCCATTTTTTACCTTAGCCCAGTCCATCAATCGGGATTCGAGCTCCCCGTTGAGGTCTTAGAAGACAGGTCGCTTCCGGTTTTTTCCCTTTCTCCTCATGAAAATTTTCTGTATTTTATTTCGCAGCTTGTACATATTTTACGTTTCCCCATGAACCGTATTACTAAGTCTCGCTGTATCACCGAGATTTGAATCCCTCACGCATTATTTGCTGAACTCCCTTCTTCCTTCCTGTGTATTGCGGCATTTTAAACGTCATAGTATGTACACATGGTTTGTATACATGTTGTAATACTTGTAAGTTGTCCAATATATATATTTTTTAACTAGTAAAAGCTTTAAGCATACTGTACAGTACCGATTGCTTGTGATTTTTCTTGGTTTTGCCGCCTGCTTATTGGTGTATGTACAATGAACCTTTTACAAATATGTCTTTACCTAATACTTTTTACCATCTAACAAATAAAGATTTTAACCTGAAAAGTGAGACCTTTAACATTTGTACAGACTGGCAAATTCTCCGTAGAAAGCAAACCTCTTGAGCCAAGTGAGTGCCAGCTGGACTGCACCTGGGCACGAAAAAAATCAGATATGCTTCCGGTTGAGCCGCGTCGCTAGGTGCATTTGCCCTCCGCTACTTCTGAACTACGTGTGTTCTTTTCCCTTAAATGATTTCTATATCCTGAAGAGATCCTGTGCGTGAATATAACGATGCATCAAATGGAAGCTAATTGAAAATGACCAAGGTGTCGAAATTCAATGCCGCAATCTCTGATTAGTGCTATAAAACCGGGAGGGCTTCCAAGATGGATTTATGTTTGCCTAGATAAGCGTGACAATCCTCATCTGCCCCGCATCTTAATAAATGAGCCGCCACGCAACAACACAGCAAATCAATTGGCTCAATCCTCGAAATTCTCCTAAACCCTCAGGCTCCCGTTATACGAATGAGCACGCTGCTCGCGGATCACATGCATACATCTGTCCGCTGTAATTTTTCTGAGCGGATGCTGTTTTAGTAAGCGGCTTATTCATCAACCGCGAGAATGGCGGTCCGCCTCCCGTGTGCTTATTCCATTGTTGCCACCTCGTTCTCACCCTCAACCAAACCGGTTTTCATTGCTAATTTGTTCGTCATTCAGGTGTGTGCAATGTTGCCACTACTGCCTGCATATCTTATTGTAGCTACTGTTGGAATCAGTATAGCCTGTCTATTTACACTTCTCTTTCCTACCCTGTGCGTATGGATTCCTGCCTTGACAACCTATGGAAAATCATCCTTTTTGGAGCTGAAAGACCAACCTGCTCTGTTGCAAGCAATTGCTGTGCCCAAAAAGTTGATCTTTTAAATTTTTTGAACCTAAATTGGTTGCAGATGGTTCACCCATTTCTATATTCTCGGTGTGTTGAACATGATCTCTTGGCTCGTATTTATTTACTTAATTGAAATTAATGCAACATCTCCTTCTCATTCATTAGTTGAAAGATTACGATCCCTTGTTGAGGCAGCCCCTAGAAGTGAGCTTTTCTTGTTTAAAATTCATCTATTTTAGTTTCTTGGTCCACAGGAGTTCTGGTCCTCATTCTAATGTTTCTTCACGTCCTGAGAAGGTAAGAATTCTTAAATTTATTATACTTTTCATGTCAGATCCTATGAAAGCCTCTTTGTTTCTGTCTATTCTGACACAACAATGAATATTGGTCACTATATAATGGGATTAGTTCATTATTTTATTCTCCCTTTAACTATCATCTCCGAAACAAATGGATTTATGAACAATAGAAGAGGTAGGAGCCCTAGCGACTGTGCATTTGTATAGGGAATTTTAATTTACTGGATATTGAAATGCGCCAGTGGCTGGGTGTTGCTCTTTTCCTCTATTGTAACTGGGAACAACACAACATTGTTTGGAAAATGGCAAAGATCCGTAAAGGACCGGACGGTTTGTCATCAATTGATTTGCAACTTTGAAACAACGATTTAGGCTTGGTGTCGGACCATTTACACGGAATATTTTACGGTGGATGGTTTAATTTAATATCATGCCCACACTTTTTATTCGAAATCGGTATTTATGTGTCGCTGTGGATCATAGTGCCTCAAGGTTTCGCTTATTCCGTAAGCTTTAATACAAATAGAAAATCAGCAAATATTTTCAGTACATGGCCGTGTTTGTTATATTTAATCAAATCTTTGCCGCACTCATCAGCCATCGGTGGTATCTCAACAAATTTGCTAAATATCCTAAAAATCGTACGGCTATTATCCCGTACATTTTATAGAGAAATTCTAAGCAATTTATACTGTCTCAGGGAAAAGATTCAGTTGTGCTTTAGAAACTTTTATTTTCATTATAAAAATATGATATTAATAAACCGGTTTCATTAAGATACTAAAAAAGACATTAAGAATCAATGGATACTTTTAGAAAATATGATGAAGAGATCAGGAAACCGTTGGTTGAGCCGAAATCGGGACTAGGTTGGCTATAAGGAAAAAAAGATAAAAGTGTAGGATAATGGGCAAACCTAGTTACTCGGCCGTGCCGCTGGTTCCACTCGGTCCCGTGGCTTCTTCCGGCTTCTCGTTGCCTTCGGCATTCTTTTCAGGCACCCACAAGCCGCTCTTGATGCAGCGGTCGAAGTGGTAGAGGAATACCTGGAAGAAGTTGTAAAAAGTTGTATAAATTTGTAATTACCTCCTTGTCCATGCTGTCAGCCAGCTTGTATAATCCAGGAATATCCTGGGATTCGAAGCATTCCTGCATTTCCTTGGGGAGAGCTTCGAACACTTCCTGTGGATCTAACCCCCCAGGTGCGGAAGCCATGCGAGCCTTCTAAATTAAAAAACTAAGGGTACAGAGCGGGGATTACCTTGGCTTCTTCATCCTTCTCCAAGGCGTCAGAAATTTTGTCCTTGGCCCTCTTCTGAAGGCGCAATTTAAAATCTTCGACGTCTTGATTGTAATGCCGCATGTAGTCAGGATCAGCTCGAGATAATCTTTAAATGAAGGTATAAAGAAATAGAGAGTAGCCAACTTGGTGAAGAAATTCTTGATAACATTTGTATTGGTGCCCTCAAGGCGGAGAGTTTTTGCCAGCTCACACAGATATTGCATCAAGATGCACTGTTCAGCCATGATTCCCATCTCCTTGATCTTATCCTCTCCTCCTTCGATGGCCAGGTTAAGGGCGCTCAGGGTCAGGTAGGAAGAAGTATGTTCAGAAACCAAATAATTGTTTTCCAACAAATAGGCCTCAGAAGCTTTTAGCCCGTGAAGACGACCATACATCTCTATTTGCTTTTCATACTTGTTAAAGAATTCTTGCTATAAGATTTTAAAATAGAAAATATCATAAAAATTCCTACCATTTTATCAGAATCATCTTCTGTAACCTGTTGAGGTTCAGGCTTCTTCTCCGAATATTTATTGATGCGGGTAGTGGACGAGGTAACCTTTCCAATAGTATCAACATTCCAGGCCTCGTGTTTCTCTGCCTCCTAAATGAAATAGTTAAAATTGAATGAAATAAAACGTACAGCAATTTCTGCCTCAAGTTTAAGATAGCGCTCCTCGTCAGCTTTGATAGCCTTCATTTCATCTTCGACTTTTTTCTTTTCATCATCAGTAGACACGGTAGCCATCTTATTTTCCAGTTCCTACAATATTACATTTCAAATAGATTTCGCAAACAAAGAAGCTCCTACAAGTGAATGTTCTGATTTCGCAACCGGTGGGAAATTCAGGCGAAAATGATAAAAATATCGTTTTGAATAATAAAATTATATTCAGAAGGTCGGTTTTTTTCATTATTTTTCCTTTTTACACTTGCCTTGAGCTTTTGAGAAGTAGTTTTCTTTCCCTTCTCAACTTCTTCCTTTTTCAATTGCTTTTCAGCCATGCGCTGCACACGAGCCTCGTGGCGCCATCTAAACAAAAACAGTTTACAGAATTTGATGTATAAAATTACTTGAAAAGAGACGGCGTATCAATATTGGGATGTGTATCATCCTCATCGTCAGAAACCTCAATATGGTCCCACTTGGAATAATTTAACGACATCTCTAATAATTATCCGATTTGAAAACGTGCAACTGAAGAAAATGTTTTAGTAATTGGAAAGAACAAGAGGCTGATAGAAACGAAACAATTTAAAAGGAAAGCGAAGAGAAATTCACTGAGATAACGTCCCATCACTGGAATTTTCTAGCATTCTCCGATAACGCGACGTGTTAACGCGCTCCGTTGACACAGTCCTTTAAAATGGGCCAGAGCCAAAGCATAATCAATAAATCACCCTAGCGTTACCCTCGCTTTGCTTTCTATCGCTATTATAATTTACTGTACAACTCTCATAATTTCCAGAACCACTTGGGATAATGATACGTTTTATTTTAATCCAAAATAGAGCTGGGAAGACCCGACTAGCCAAATGGTACATGCACTTCGACGACGACGAGAAGCAGGTAAAATTTCGCAGTTTCGATTTATTTTATGCTTTAAATTTTTCAGAAATTAATAGAAGAAGTCCATGCGTGTGTTACTGTCCGTGATGCGAAGCACACAAATTTCGTGGAATTCCGTAACTTCAAGATTGTTTATAGACGTTATGCTGGGTTGTACTTCTGCATTTGTGTGGATATTATGGACAATAACCTCTACTATCTCGAGGCCATACATAACTTTGTTGAGGTGAACCCGTTTATATTAATTTTTGTCTTTTTCACAAACCAGGAACTTTCGAACACAAAAATTTTAATAACGTGTCCGTATGATATTGTTGCATGCTGTTCTCAACTATAAGTGTCCAGGTTCATTTATTTTCTTTAAATTTTCAGGTTCTCAATGAATATTTCCACAATGTCTGCGAATTAGATCTTGTTTTCAATTTCTACAAAGTCTACTCCGTCGTAGATGAGATGTTCCTAGCTGGAGAGATACGAGAAACCAGCCAGACAAAGGTTCTGAAGCAACTTTTGATGCTGACTTCTCTCGAGTGATCCCACATTCCATGTAATTCTTCATTTCAGCATAATAGTTGTGATTCCGTAAAGTCCCAAATAGCAAAAGAATCCTATATTATTTATTTATTGTCCTTCGTTCTCAAAAATCTCACTTCATGCTTCCGAATTGTACCGATAATCTTTCTTAATAAATCTAAGTATAATTTTAGCGTTGCGCTGCCTATAAGCATGAGATCTCTTTCTGCAAATGATTTTCTTTTTTATTCTGTTTTTCATATGATCGTACCATTTTTGTCCCTCATTTTAGTATCCATTTCCCTTGCTCCCCACAAGCGACACCCTTTTTTGATCGGTATTTGCATGCTCCATGTTTCGGCGGGACTGAATTTGTTGTCATAAGAGGTTTACCAGTTGTATATTTGTTTATCATGGTCCAAGAGGTTTGTGAACGGTAGTGATGCTGAAAATTTCTGAAATCGATGAAATCGATGGAACCGATGATGCCTATTCAGCAGGCCAATGACAATTGGTTCTATAACCGCCTCCCGCAAGGAACGGATGCAATAGCTGACCCCAACCTTTTCTACTGCGATGAGGAACAATTCAAAACGGTATATGGAGGGAAGAAGAGACAGGCTTAATTCCCTATCCCATGATCTCTGCCTAGTTATCGATGTTTTTTCGTGTCTTTTTCGATGTATTTTTTCAAATTCTTGGTAATTGTACCGGTTCACACCGCTGCCATTGACATTTTAAAAGAAGCTTTATCATTCATATATTTGTTTTCATATTGAGAAGCTTTTTTAAATAAATGAAGTTTGTTGAGTTCATTGTATTCTGTTTTCTACACCACTCGGCGAATGGCAGTATGAATCATCTCAACGCATGATCTGTTAAACACAGTGGCCACTGGCCCGTGGGTCCGTAACCACGGCAAAACCGGTAAGTGAGCCGATTATTCACTATACGCCCATGTCGAGACTCGTCTCTCTCTAGCTGAAAAGTTGCCGCTTGTCTCTCTGTTTCCCCGCCCCGAATACCGTTGATGTATGGCAGCTGATGCACATGAGTTATATGGCGATCGATGATGATCCGGCCTGCCGCTGTCACATTTTTCCGGAAGCTAGGCCCCATTTGCCACAATTCGATCAACTTCTCACTTTCCCTTTTTTTCCCCGAACTGTTGTATATTTTCAGATATGGTTTCTCCCAGAGCTTTGACAGCTATTTCCTTTTGTCTTCGACTGTTTATCCTAGTAAGTCGTATCTCTTCTAGTCCTCGAAATTCTCAGGTTTTGTCTGTAACATCCATGATTCTAATATTAACAGCTCCTGGCGCCTGCTTCTCCAGATACCTTAACGGTCAACCAATAAGCAGAGAAATCTGTCCCGGACAGAACTCCATCTTCCCGATGAATGCAGATAGATGGAGTAATGCTCTCCATTTCCAGGGCCGCGGACAGAAGTAATCTGCTAATTTTTCCGTATCATCCGATAATTTCAGTATCTATGGACAGGTGGCAATTATTGTGGTTTCACTTGTCTTCGCTCTGATTACCGTAGGTGCGAGCTGTGTTCACTTGGCAGCTGGTAGGAGTATAACCTACGCGGTAAGTGGTAAACTTGACTCTTTGTCCCGTGAGATAAATCCCATCAAAAAATACCTTTTGTGCCAAACTAAAGGTCACCTATAAACGTGTTTGCCAACTTCCGATTTTTTTGCCGTCTATTTTTTAACGTGTAAATCCCGGAGCGATGCGGTAATACCTGCTACTAAACAACTACTTTTGCTACCGGAACTGGTTACCGTCACCAGTCGCCGAAACGGGATTTGTTGACGCAACTATTCCCGGTGTTGATGAAATTCATGGTCAACAACAATAAAAGCCCATTTTTCAGCAACTATTCGCTTCGGGGATCTCTCTCGTGGCTTTCTTAGTTTGTGGAGGAGTTGAGACATGGTACGCCACTGGATTTGATCATATGGCTTTCTTCATACAGGTTAGTAGTCATGGCACATCATAAAATATGTTGAAGGCAATTGGAAACGGAGTATTTTCTGGATGTGCAGGACTTCCAGGATGTCAAATACAATTTGTTGTTAAAGGATGGGCAGTAGCAGCGGTAAGTCAAATCCCGGCGTACAAAACTTTTTAGGCCTTTTATTTCCTCAGTGCAGTTCTTTACGTTGGCGACATGGTTCTAGTCTTTGCCAACCAAGACAAGTAAGCTCTTTTCCATTAAATTTAAATAATCCTCTTTAAAACTAACAAAAATAGGTTCAGATTCCACTCGGATAACTATCCGGTCTCACGTCCCCAACATTACTAACCCCCAGGTATTTTGGCGACCACACAAAAAATGACAATTTTCAGACATCCTCTGGATGTGACACTGCGTGGAGGAAGAATCATACGCCGCTCTTTCTGATCTGCCTAACAAGCATTCCTACGATGTATCTCTAAGTTGACCCCTTTCACAAAAAAAAATAGATAGACTGCCATATACTGGTGTAATTGTGTGTATATCTTATGTGCAGAATAAATATTTGATAAAACGTGACAGGTTACTAAAGTTTTAAACCTTTTTGTAAAAGAAATTATCGTTGAAGATGAGGACAAGAGGATGAATCGGCCACTGCAAACACTCATCTCCCAATGAGCCGCCTGCGACACCCTGTTCTTAAATGATTATCCAATCCATTTCATAACTTACCTATTGCTACTTAAACCTACCGTAATCCAGTACTTTCAATTGATTAAAAAATTAAATACGATAATTGGAAGTGCACACATTTTCGCGGCCGCGTTGACCGGTGCCGTCGGCTTGAATAGATGGTCATACTTCGCACGACGCCTAATCTGAGGGTGACTATTTGTTCTGCACAACATCTGGTCCCTGCGACGAGTCTTTCGCGTGTTCACACGTGGCTCACAGTGTCCAGCCGGTTGCTCATCCACCTTGTCACCACTTCACATCTGTCAGGAACAGTTCACCAAGATCGTCGCACATAACAAAGTATACTAACTGTTTTTGTATTTGACCCAACCCTGTTTGCGCACGTTTTTCTGCCTGTTTTTGACTCAAAGCCTACTTGTTCTCAGATAATTTCTTTTCTCTTGTTTAAAGAACTTCTTATTGTGTGGCACTTTCTTTGAAAAAATTTGTTTCTATTGAATCTGACTAAAACAAACTAAACAAAGAATCAATAGGATCATGGTTCGGGTCAATAGGAAACCACTCGAAGCCGACTGAGGCCGAGTGTCGTCGTTGTCTTGAAAAGTGCACCGAAATTACCTGAAAAAAGCCGTGTACACACTGTCTGAAGCCTTTTCTAAGAGCTTCTCAGCGGTCATCTTATCCCATCCTTACATGTCTATATCCTTTCTTTTCAGGCGCGACAAATGTCGTGTGAATTGTTTGTTCCTGAAGTACGTGGTTCCCGAAACTGTTCTGTTTGTAGGAGAACCTTGAGGTAATTTCCGATCACGGGATCACATCATGTAGCTTACGTAATCTCGAAAAAAATATTGACCAGACGCTTGTGGATTCACGGCAATTTTTATACTTTTGTGCACCAATCACGCATTGTCAAAGTGAAGCATTTTGTGAAGGGAAAAAACAAAAGGGTACATTCACAAGTTTCTTAGTTTATCCACAATCCGGCTGACTCATTTCCAATGACTCATTGTCCGACAAAAAAGCTTCTGTGGAATCCGCTGAAATCGATTAATCGCTTCAAGGCTCGAAAATAAAAAGTTATGGAAACTTTTAGACTTAGTGTGACACCAAATTTATGACCATATTGAGGAGCCAACCTCATTATAAGTATTTTTTTTCAGGGAACACCAACCAGCGGCCATCTATGTGGAGCCACGTAAAATTTTTTCCAAGAATTCAACGCCGCTACCTCCAACCTCACCCATCGGGTCAGTCTTCCCCTTTCCATCACTGAAACCGCATCTGTTTGTTCTAACGGTCACACTGAATGAAAGAGACCGTTGTCTCAAGTGGCTCAATAGCCAAGATTGCACCAAACACTTCAAAACACCTCTTGCCATAACTTTCTAAACTTTGAAACACTTTATTTGCAGTCTCAATTATGATGAAAATATATTGAAATCGCCCTCAAATCCGTCAGAAACCGTCCAGCGAGATTTTCCACGAGACGGGTGTATTTGTTTTGCCCCCGGAAATAGCTGCGAAGAACTTGTAACTCGTGTAATGCGCAAAGGAAACAAACCTAAAATAACCCCAAGATGACTGTTTCTAGGCCACAGTATTCTTTAGTCTTGAATTGAGTAGGGGGGTCAAAACCAGACAGAGGACGCTGTCAAAGAGAAGTTAAGTGGCTAAATACACGAGAGAGCTACCACCATGTTATCTAGCACATTAACTACCGTAATCCGAAAAAAGAGCACATTGACGGAAGGCCGCTTTTGTTTACGCGTGTCGGCTTAGCTGTTTGCCCTCAAGCCCCAATTGCGATGGCAACTGTCATTGCTGTCGGCTATCAAAATAGGTAATGTCTTTTTCGATCCGTCACTGGCTGCATTGGGCTATATGGGTCTCTTTTCTCAATGATAAGATATTTTCTTTCAAAATTACGCGAATTTCTTTTTTACTTTAGTCTGTGGAAAAGATTTTTGCTGTAAATGGCCTTCAAATTGCTAAATTTCCACTATTGATGGTGACAGTAAGCTACAAGGGCTACTTGACACAATATTTCTCATTTTGCCCATGACTTCTAACCTCGAGTGCTGTAGACAACAATATTCTAGGCAGAAACGCATAGGACTGACTGACCAAAAACATAGCTAGTGTCAGTGGTCGTATAATCATATAATCTCGTGGATTTCGAGCACTTCAATGTTTAAACAGCCGAAATTTCCCGTTTGCAAACTCAGAACATGTAGAAGGATGGTTTTTCTTCACGCCAAACCCTCAATCGAGAGCAATCAACGCATGTCGGCATCGAGCACTAGCCCCTAATGCGTACAAAATTCCGGGAGGATGTTTGCTTCAAGGATCAGCGAATATGGGCGTCGATGGGCAATGTTTGTTTTTTGCAGCATGAGCCTTGCCACTTCGCACAACTCGGCTTTCTCACCGTACGCGCGACCCGTCATCAGCAGCAGCCAGACAGCGCCGCCGCCGCTTCTTCGTCCACAACCACGGCTAGCCGTACCTGATTTGCATTCTCCATTATCACAGGTAGTCTTTTGGTCTTCCTCCTTTATACTAACAGATTTTGCAGGAGGATCGCTCGGATTCTTGTATCTACAAGAAAATCCGAGGAAAGCGCAAAGAGCGGAGTAACAGCGTAGGCGATATACGGTATGTTATTTCTTTCACCTCTTCTTCACTCCTCACTTCCCTTTCCTTGTTATTTTCCACTCACTTTTGAGCATCGTTTGTGTAGTTTTCTTTAGTGGAATGTCAAGGTACTCGAGCCGGCTGTCATCAACTGCTGACAGTCGTTTCTGTTTACTTACAAATCTTCCTGCTGGCATAAAATATCAAACGGTCCCTTGGCTACTTTCAAAAGCTGAGGTCAAAAACGTCATCCCACGCGGTCACGCATTTTTGTAAACAGTTTCTTGAGGGGTGGTCCTTACCCTCTCGCGTTGCGTTCGTTGGCCGTAAACCAGTGCCACTTCTCATTTTCTTCTTCCGCTTAGTGCTTGGCTATATTCTTTGATCTGTTCCCGTTTGTAGATCGTCTTCGCCCCCTCCTCCTCAGGAGGAACATTCACCCGCATCTGGTCGGCGCTGGTCACCCGTACCGTCTGAACGCTCAGCAGATTTTAAAAAAATCCTACAGCGATTTCAGGTAGGCGTCTATTTATATACTTAACTTTGGCTCACTATGACCTACGACATTCTTTTACATGAGTGTTATCGTAATAGTTTGTTCGCGCGAATACTTCGACACCGTGCTTATTCTAGTCGGCTGATCAACCACCAACCCCATCGACGAAATCGCAGTCTCCTGCGCCACTAGAGATCCCCATGAGCCCCACAGCGACACGCGAACTCTGGAGTCCTATCCGATCTGTCAGGTAATACCTTACTACTTCTATACAAAGTATTCCCTTTAGGGATGTCTGGTCTCCAGCTCAACCTCCTGTACAACACGAAAATTGGAGTCCATCTCAACGAAGCTCCGGAGGTTTCCGAAGTAGTCCCATATCACGAAACACTTCCCTTCGTTCTCGACTAAGCATATCCTCACCTCTTAGCTTCTTACCTACACGAGAATGCTCCCCACGATCTGTAGGTTTCTTCCGATTTAAAAATAAGCTTCTCTTTAGGCTCCTAGTCCCTCACTTATCCCTTTGCGAGTTAGTGGCTCCTCTTCTGAAGAAGGGGATCTAACAGGGCATAGCCCTCTGTCTCATACAGGATCTACTCCCGAACCTGTACGCGTTAAACCAATTACTCCAGTTGTCCCAACACCGAAAAGGCGATCTTTGCCTGGAAGGTGAGTTGAGATTTCGAAAATGATGAAGAATTGGGCCACTTGACTTATTTTAGTCCTATTTGCTTTGAGAAAAATCTAGAAAAATGTTTGTAGATGGGTCAAGGAAACGGACATCGATGAACCGAATTCCCTTCCTCCGATGTCTCCACCAATCGGATCGCCGCTCCATGTCATGTCACAAGAGAATATTGCCAAGAGTGTTGACAGCGAATTAAAAACTAAAGTTGTTAGTAACTCGAAGAACATGGGGTAAAATCATTATTCAGGGAAGAGTTGGCGGCAGTTGTAGAAGAGTTCTCAGCGGATTGGATCACAATTCCAATCCCAGCCCAAGTGGTGTCTATGTAAGAAGAAGCCGCTCTAAAGACGAACGTCCACATCACGCCAGCCAGAGCAGAAGCATCAGTGGATCAAGTACTGACTTTTCAATACTTGCCATAGTTTCCTTTCAGCTGGCTCCGTCTCAGCCGTGTATAATATTCCCATCTACATGTCTTCTGAGAGCATCCGTGATTCACCAAAAGATTCCGGAAATTCTAGTGATGTTGAAGCAAGCAAGCAATACCAGCAGATCTCTTTGGCTCATGTGCAGACCCTTTCAATGGTAGCCGACAGGCTTGCTGATGAAATGAGGTGAGTAAATGGAAAAATCCCTGTAACGGAATATTTTAGAAGAGGTGAGGAGCCAGTCTCCCGAAACAGATTATCCTCTTTGGACTTTTCCCACTTCGTTGTTTCTCCTCAACCCGTCCTTACCAAGGGAAAGAGCCTTTTCTATAATGCCATCCTACCAAGGCATAATAATACAGATTATCCTGTAACATTGATGGTAGAGAAATCCAAGAAACCGTGTTGAAATTTCTTTAGATCGCTCCGTGTTCTCAATATGCTCCCCTTATGAGACATGGCGATTCTCAACTCTTTGCAGCCCCAAGCTTCCTTGAGATGGAAGATCATGACGGTTCCATTAGAAGATTCCTTGAGGATACCGGAACCCACAACCTGGATGGCCGAAACACCAAGGTACTTAACTTCCGCAATGGCACAAAGATCTTTGCAGGTTATCGCAATGCCACGTTTGAACCTTTGTTCGTTCCACTCTCTGGCAGCCCACTACTTGAGCGAGGTATTACTGATCTTGTAAATCTATGTGCGAATCCTCTTTTTTCCAGAGAATGGAAAGATCAACACACGAGGAACTTGTTTGCTTTATAATGCTACAGTTGTTGGCAGCGTTGAAGATGCTACAAAGTGATGGAGTAGAAGCTCTCAGCGCTAACTTCAAAGAATTTCTGTTAGCTTATCGCTACCTTCCAGTGGATTCTCAGCCACCTATGAGGGAATTCCCCAGACTGATATTCCTGCCGGTAGCAGCAGTGTGTAAAAATAAGCAGTTATGTATTTAGGAGACACTTGGCGCGGAAGTTGAGGCTGGAGGTGACGAGCTCGTCGGTTTGTGTAGATATGCCCTCAGGGCACTGTGTACCTTGTTAAACCACAGAATGGATGGTCGCCCACCACCAATGAGACTTCGTTCCCGTTTCTCACGGCCTCTTTTGGCTTGTGCCAATCTTTTATCAGAAGATAAATCCAGCAGTCTGACAAAGGTAACAACCTCTTGTAAAAGGTTATCGACTGATTCTTAGGCAAAGAATGTCTTAGAGCTTGCACTTTGGTGGACAGGTGAACCGCCACGAGTTGAGGCAGGATGTCGTCGCAGTATTGACCTAGCTCGGGCCGAGTGTGTCGACAGCTTGGTAAATCCGAGCAGATATTGTCATTCAAGATTGATGTTTTTCAGCTCCGGCAATTAATCTGTGAACCTGGATGTCGTCTAGGCCCACGAGAAAGGCTCAAGATCGAATTCCTTCTCAGCGCTACGCCCCGATCGCTCATTGATAGTCAAAATGCTACCCTTGCCTGTGCTATTAATTAAGGCTATGTTGTCTGTAAATGAGTGATCTTCCCCCGGACCACAGTGGTCTGTTTGTTTGTGTTATTTCAAGTGCTCAATCTTTAATGAATACATATTTAAAAAATCTCTGACAACACACTTTGTTACCCGTTAGTGGCAAAAGTGGCATACTCGGTGCATAGAGTTACTTGTTGGTGGAAAGTTGACGAACGATGAGGTCTTTGAGAGGGGTCAATTGGTTGAAAGCGGCTAGTCCGAGAGAGCGAAGAGCAACTAAAGGAGCAGCATCCGTACGGTAAAGTCGATTGAGCCAGTCGATGGCAACCATAATGGGTACGTTGTATCTTTGGGCAGCTGTATCATAATTCGAAAGATAGGTCGTCGATCCTGAACACAAAAATCTTATCAAATAATTTTGTCCTACCCAGATCCGCTCCTTCTGCAACAGCTTTCTCCAAAATTTTCGTAAGTAAGCTGACGTCATGCCAACCGAGATTAACTCCTTGTCCAGCAAGGGGATGTACTCTATGGGCAGCATCACCTATCACAGCTGCTCGGTTTGTGATATAACTGAGAAAATAAAAGGGTAAAGATCTGTGTACCTGTGAGAATGACCAAAGCCAAGAGGAAAAGCTGCTCTGGTGTCAGTTTGGAGGGAAAGAACTTGTGGCGGAACTGCTCTATAAGGTAAACTAGACGGATTCAGCTTAGACATCAAGAATAATGCCTGATTCACAGTAAAGTTTTGATCTTCATCGGTATACTGAAAAATTAAATAGGAAATAATAAAGTAGACGTACTAGATGGTGGTTGAGCTCGTCTACAAAATGATCCTTAGAAATAGAAGTCAATCTCCTTGCTTCGTCGGTGGATGTGGTCCAAACAAGAGACGATTCCGTATCAGTAAGCGGCAACAGTGCAATAGGTCCAAGTCTTGTAAACCTTTGCCAAGCTACAGCATTTGTACCATCTGCTGACTAAAGTAAATATTTTTAAACCACAAGTAACTCAGACACCTGTATGTTTAGAGTAGCCACAACTCCACTTTGATCATAATTCCATGATGTATAATCCTTTCCCATTGATTCTCGAACAATGGATTTGAAGCCATCGGCTCCGATGACCAAACTGGTCTCGATCGTTTGTCCATCGGCTAGATTTAACGTTGTGAGATCTCTCAGCGACTCAGGGATACTGAAAAAAGTGCCCTTTGAAAAGCCTTGCCAAACACAAGACCTGCATTGTTTCACTGATGAACCAGTCTTGATTTCAACTTTAGTATTGGTTAATTCTTCGTATAAGGCACTGATAATTAAATCATTTTCTATTATGTAAGCAATTTCTGAAATTCCATATTCTTGAGGGTCCAAAAACCTGTACCATGATTTTTATCCGGTTGATCAAATGTGATCTCTGAAGTGGAACAGCTGTCGATCACATGTAAGCGGTCGACTTTCTTTACCCGGTGCGATTTGATCTTCTCCCAGACATCGAGCTCTGTCAAAGCTCATCAAACATTAAATAAACACTTACTTTTGAAGAGATCAATGGAAGCTGGGCTGACGGCCGACACGCGATTACTAAAATGTGCGGGTAGCACTTTAGGCAAAGGTTTTGGCTGACCGCCTTCCAGTAATAAAATACTTTGGTCTTTAAATTTATCACATTTTCCTAAAATAGAAAAATTGCATAATTTTATGAGAAGAACTACCCAAAGAACAGGCCATGGCATTGCCTACCAGTCCTCCTCCAACTACAACAACGTCATAATATGTGGAAGATAATCTTCTAGCCATGTGGAACGTGGATTGATGCCGAAGCATCTAAAATTTGCCTTAAAATATTCTTAAAAATGAAGTAATACTAACGATATGACAAAATAGTCAAAAAAACAAGACGATTAATAAAATCTCTTCATTTAAATAAAGCACACATTATTTTGGCACAAAGAGTCAACTGATCTAACCTAGAATTCCTTTCAGGATTAAAGTAATAGCCCAGAGAATTGTCATGAGCGATGTTGTAAGCTATAAAATACCCGTATAAAGTAAAAAAAAAAGATTAGAAATTCTATATAGCACTAGCGGAAGAAATATCTAGCTCATAAAATGATATAATGCTAAGAAGAAAAACCGTTGGGATATGGCCACACGGGGTTTTAAGTCCTAAAAGGAATATGCACAAAATTGCCTAGAAACTTGGAGCTCCGACTAATTTACGAATTTCTTCATATGACACCCAGAAAGTGAGAGACCATGGAGCCATTCGGATATATGACGGGAGGAAGCCTTTATAAAGGGAGAAAAATCCCTCATAGCGGATGATTTTGACAAAACAGTCGATGCACCCATCATAGAGGTGGACTTTCTTGGTTCCTTGGCCCCTAAAAGATAAAAGTAAAAAAAAATAATTTGAAAATCACACATTTTAGCATCTAATTCATGGCGGATTTGATCCATTAATCTGGTTTTTACCACATCGGAAGGTGTTGAAACTATAGCTGATGCTAAACCGGCACAACATGAAGCAGCTGCATGGGTCACCCAATTATCCTGAAAAGTTCAAAATTTTACACAGTTGTTTACATTGTCCTTTTGTCATATGTCCGATTTGGAGCGCAGATTCCGCAGCAGATGCTATCGAAAAATACTGATTTTACCGACAATTTGGCTTTCTGTGATTGCCCCCAGAAAATATTATACTTCTCTAACTGTTCAATGAACTGCATCGCATTCTTATCGGCGACATTTATGACAAAAAGACAGAAAATTCCTCTTCACACCACAAGCACGCGGTATCAAAAAACCAGCCGCATCGAACCCGAGTGAAAGTGCATGACCAAATAGTCACCTTGAATTTCCATTCATCGAGTAACCGATGCTTTACAAAATCATACGTGGCTATGTCAGACATATTCAAGAGAGCGGCTCTCTGACAATTGGGAATCCATCCGACCCATAACCCAAAAAATCCTGAAAATAATGATGAATAGAAAATATTAGAAGCTTACCTTGTGTTTTATACAATGATTTAAAACAATGGATTGCTCCTCGATACCGAAGAGGCTGATTTTGCAACCGACGAAGGCCTTCCATTTGCATTTGAACCTGCCGTAAAGTTTTAATCCTAGCGGTTAAATGAAAACCTTGATTAAATCGGTAGGACTGGCGGCAAATTGAGCAACGAGGCCGGAAAGAGCTCCACACAGCATAGACTTCCAAACTGGGAAGGTTTTCTCCGTCTCCTTGTCGTAGACAGCCTCTCGAAGGACTTCATAAGCCCCCATTCGGATTCCAGTATAAATGTAATGCCTAGTAATTGCTGGACCGACACCAGTCCATAAACTAAGTGCTCCTTCTCTACGAATAATATTATATGTGACTTCCACCATTCCTAAATGTCAATCTATTAAATAAAGACATGAAAAGGGGCCTACCTCCTCGGGTGTGTTTATTTCTAGCTATTTGAAGCCGTGTTTTAGTGATATCCAATGGGTAAGTGGCCGTTTCTGCCACCAAAGCCGCACTACATGATAGGAGGTACTTTGTGACAACTTGTTGGATGCCTCCATGTGTAGCTGGAGAGGCATCTGTACCCATTTACAAAGAAACTAACAGCAACTAACTGAAACAGAGAGAATTATAAAAATATTCGGAATTCTTTTGAAGCTTTAAAGTATTCGGCTTTCTTTTAAGAAATTTATTATTCTACAGCGCTATGTACTTGTTTTTTTAACTTTGGATTCTATGCAAGATAAACAAAACATGTTGTTTTCATGATGTAAGTGAGGACAGCGCTAACTTTTGGGAAAAACATCAATAATCTATGAAAGCAAGAAGGATCTGCCTATTGTAAAGTTCCAGAAAAATTAGACAGCTATTTTTTATAAAAACTGAAAAAAAGGACAAGAGATTACGAAGATGTTTGTAAATAAAAAAGTGCAGCATTTATTGGCGGTGCCTGTGTTCACTGCACAAGAATTTTTGAGCTAACGCCAGATCGTCCTACGATAATCTAATCAGAAGTTACAAGCCGAATCGCCTTTATTACAAAAATTAATACAAAAATGTTATACCACACGATAGGAAAAATCATCTTGTATCAAGCTATCTATTCTCCATGTTTATGAAATTTTATAGGAAAGGCACAACATACCTGCTAAGCAGAAATACAACGAATATGGTAATCTTTACAAAAATTTTTTGTACACAATAAATAGGAAAGCGGCTTCTAAACAAGGAAGCAAAAAGGACGACGCTTTATTTTAATTGAGGTAGGCAAGCGACAATCAATAGAGTACCTGAGTAAGCGCTGCGAGTTCAACTTCGACTAATATTTTGGCACTTTATCGTAGTAAAAATAACTCGAGAAACTATTTTTCGGCGATTTTGAAGAGTGGAAACATTCTGTGTCCTTCGCCCGGATGTCAACCTTTTTTTCCGGTGTAATCGGATCTCTTTTCAAAGAATTAATACTAGAAATTTATAGAAATATACTGTACAATGCATAATATGAACCTAACGGGTATAAAGAGATCGAGATAAAATATAAGCAAGATGTTCTATCCCCTTCTCTCTTCGGGATACCCATTAATTCCACCGTCCCCCGTGAATTGTCCAAAATGAAGCAGATGGTGGCATTCACTTCCGTCCTCATTGTAGACAAGAGCGAACATGAAGGAAGAATCGGCGATAAAAGTTGTGGAGCCTTCCTTGATCTTGTAGGGCACATGACCTCTTTGCAGAGACCAGTGGCGGTGAACGCCAAATTCATCTACCTGAAAAACTCATAAAAAATGGGCTATTCTTCCAACACAAGAAGTGTTGTTTGAGTCTCACATCGAGATGACTCTTGGTTTTAGCTTCAGAAATGGTGATTCCTTCATAAATTCCTGACAGGTCGCCTTCATGAGTGAACGGAGATTTGATCCCAATTTTAGGCAGCAGTTGCTTGAGGTCAACCTCATAAGTCAGTCGGATCTTCGGTACAATTATCTAAAAACTACTCGTTAACCTAGCAAACCAGGACGTACATTGGTTCGGATAGATGTCATATTATTCAGAAGAGCCTGGAGCTTCGCGCCGGTTATTCTCTTTTTCAAATTTTCCAGGGGAGTGCTGAAAATGTATGTACATATCGTGCATGGGCTCATACGTTGGCTTGGGAAGGATATAAATAAAACTGTATCTAGTATCTTCATAGGGGAGCTTGAGTGCCTCACAGTCGTCGTCCTCTGCATAAAGACGGTACTCTCCTTCCATATTTACCATATATTGCACCTGAAATTATATCTTTAACATTACAGTATTTTTACAGTATTATAAGGTGTATAATTCCTATGAAATTCTTGATATTGAGTATCGAGGCCAAGAAATCTCATTTGCCAATGCCCTCTGAAGTACAGTCCACTCAAAATAAAAGCGACTGCATCTAAAAATAGCCGAAAACATAAAATCTGATGGTGGGCTAACTATCGAAAAAATCTTCGTCCACAATATTCCCCACTTGTCCTTGGGTAGAACTGTTGAAGTAGTTATTGACGTTCTGGAATAGGTTTGGATTTAGAGCGGAATCATACCTCCGCGGCTTCTTTTCTCTTTGTGAATCGGACCTTTTCCACAGTAGAATTATAATTCTCCTTCAGATTATTGAGATAAACATTTTCCAGATTGATTCCAGGCCTGAAAGATACTTTGTATAACACATGACGGCGTATGTACGTGGTGTAGAGCTTGTATCCCATGGCGACATCAACTTTTGTAGAATTTGTAACATTGTTCAAAAGATGGGAAAAATGATTGACAAAAACCGCATCAGTAGAATCTGAAACATCATTTTCTGGTAAGTTTATAGATCTACTAGGGATTATGGCTTGCCGGATCTCTCGTCGGGTATCTCCTCTTGCTCCGGCATGAGCAAGACATAATGAGAGAATAACAGCCAGTGGAGAGAATACGGTGCTGCTCTCGGTATCGATATTTTGCAGGATTTTTATAGCAAAATCAGTTTCTCCGTTGATGATATTATAATCCATTACCTAAAAAGATGCATGATGACAGTAAAAAGTAAGAGCAAAATTTCATGCAGGTAAAGCAGACGTTGGAAAGCAATTGCTGAGAGAAATGGGTGGCACTTGGCCCATGTGGTCAGGAAAAAGAAGGAAATAACCTCAGTGTAAATGACAGACGGGCTAGTTTTTTCAAGTTGTGGTCGCTCAAGAAACCGAACAGATGCTCCGACGGCCGCCGGAGAAATAAGCAAAAAGAGAGAAGATGGATTCAGGACAGCTGGAATGTCGGGTGCGAATGTCCTCTTGGAATCGGGTAGAATGGTGGTGCGATGCCAGTACCAGAACTTTACCAACCTAGATTACTATAGGATTCCCCTGTGTAGGCTACGGACGGGCACATATACGATGCAATCTGTTAGATTCAAAGGAATAATTTATTTTTAAAAGAAAGTGAACCGGTACCGACAGGGAGTAAAAACGGAAGGTTGGGCGAATATATAAAAACTGATTTTTACAGGTAATAAGTGAAATAATAAATGTGGAACGTCAAAAACTATACGCGCTCTATTTTAATAACCTATAAACCCCATGAACAACGTTTCACGATACAATAAATAGGCAGAATTACAATAATATTGTGTGTATATTTTGAGTGGATATGAATGAAAGACAGTTGCCATGACAGTCTTATATACGTTTTCGTTCGGGTGGTTTTGAAGGCATTCGGCCTGTGTCATCAATTGTTATGGAAGGTACACTTGGACCAGGGGAATTGGGATCATTCTCCCAGTCTCCTCTTTTTAATTCGACAAGCGGTGGCACGGGACGCGAGCTGTAAAGTAGTTTTTACTTGTTGTCACTCAAATTCTAACCTCTGCCAAGTTTCCGGTCTTTCGCTCCAGGATACACTTCTTGTGACGGGGTTTGGAGATTCCAGATGCGCCATCTGGCCGTCGTTCAACACCATTAAAGAGCCAATGGGTACGGTGGATGGGGTATGGCCGCCATTGCCCGTTTGGTTCATTTGGACTATCATCTTCTCCAGCTGGGTTAATTTTTGCATGATCAAGTCGACCGTAGAAAGACGATCACCAATCTGCTCAAATTTATTACGCATCTCGCTCCTGACATTTTGAACAGAACTCCATTCCTAAATTCCTGGTTACTGGTCGCTGAACTTCCCCTACCCGATCTTTTGGATTTTTCATGTCTGCACTCCAACTTGTTCGGGAAAGAGCATCCTCATCAACAGTTTGCCGTTTCTGTAAATATCTGGACTATAAACAGCTGTCAGCCTACTAAAAGAGGAGGTCTCTTTCCTTTTGACCCCATGCGAGGAGATCGACCAAGACTATTAGTCGTCGTTTCATCTATCATTGAATGCAAGGACGGTATCCTTGTAACCTCCCCGTGTTGTCGCCGCAAGCCCTAATAACACATAGTCGCCAAGTGGTGAATGGGTGCTTTACCTTTTCAAGATCATGGAATACGGTACTGGGATATATCCTTGGGCCATGCCTTTCTCTCATACGGAAAAGAAGCTTCCTAACAGGATGGTCTGCTGGCAGTGTTAGCTTCTCGTTCTTCCTCTTGGCATCTAGTTCTTTCTCTCGTTTAACGTCGACCGTCTGAGTGATAATATTCCTCTATTATAAAATACCATACCCTTCGGAATTTCATCCTATGTGTTAAATTATAAGTTAGGACAAGATTTCTCCCAAATGAATTGGCAAAAGCTTTGTAGAAATTTAACACTTCCATGAGCTTGTCTTTCTTGATCATGTGCAAGTCAGTGTACGTGAGAGCTCTGACATTAGCAGCTGACTGTCCTGTGGACCCATTATTCTTCCAGAACTCATCACCAAAAACATCTCCTTTCCCTGAAAAAGGTGGCTAACAGCTGTTGGTGATTTCCGATACCCAATATTGCCACGACTTCATCATCTTGTATCACTTCCAACGAACCACTGACAACAAACCATAAAGCATCTACAGATTCACCCGTATGGTAGAGAAGATCACCCGGAGCAGCGTGATTAGACTTGAAAACTCTGTAATAAAATGTACGAATGGGTAGTAGACTTTGACGTACATTGCAAGAGATCGTAAACAACCGTCAGAGGCCAGTCGAAAGCAGCTATGTTCATTGAAGACTTTCCGATTTAAATGGACACAGATGTCGGCTTTCATATCTTTGGGGCAATAACTCAGGACCTTGAAAATGCAGTTAGTTCATACAAAAATTAAATAAACCTTTTGTGTATCTATGCCTTTAGTCATCGCCCACGTCGATACAACATAATCCATGACTCTTTCAGCCAGCTCTTTCGGCACTTCTTGCAGTTTTATGAACTCTCGGACATTGCTGATCATGTCGTGATATCTTAACATCCTAGATTGGAAGATCATGGGAATGGGAACTGACCTGACTGTGGCTGAGGTCATTTGCTGGATGATAGTTGTCATATGACCAAAGATGGCAGCATACAAGAGCGCAGAGATGATCATCATGCATACGCCAAAGATTTTTTCATTGTCAGTGGTGCACGCGATGTTACCAAATCCTACAGTAGACATACAACTCATAGTGAAGTATAGAGCTAAAAGAATGTTGCTGTTATTTCTTAAAGTATTTTTTACATGAAATATAACTGGAACTTCTGGATGGTCCCCCAACGAGACGCGTCCTATTTGAGATATTCATATTATATGGTGATTTAAGATCATTTGCCAGGCGGAAGAGCCATCCATCCGGAATGAGGGGATTGTCCAACTG
This sequence comes from Oscheius sp. DF5033, assembly GCA_964036215.1. Lineage (NCBI taxonomy): Eukaryota > Metazoa > Nematoda > Chromadorea > Rhabditida > Rhabditidae > Oscheius > Oscheius sp. DF5033. The sequence continues at coordinate 8,013,695 of OZ038413.1, forward strand.
AAAAGAGATGTCAGATACACACAACATGGCATTCGTTACCTTTAATCGCACTTCATATTCTCCTATGGAGAACCATATGCAGGCGAGCCAATGAGCAACAAGAACATAGGCACATAATAACAATAACAGCGTGGCTGCACCATATTCCAGATAATTGTCTAATTTTCTTGCAACTCTTCCCAAACGGAGTAGTCTAACTACTTTTAATGCTGAGAAGAGGCTGCCTATTCTCTGTAAATATCTAAGCTTACTTTTCCATTTGGGGAAGTTGTCTACCTCATCATCCCGTTTAAACATATAAAATATGTCATAAGGTAGACAAGAAAGGAGATCAATAAGGAACCAGGATTTAAAATAATTTTGGCGAATCACCGAAGGATCTATCACAACCTGAACCGCGGATTAAAATCTCCTCTAAAGGAGAAGATAACTTACCTCTCCACCCGGACCAACAAACGTAGTATGAAAATTTAATAAAATATCAGCAAAAAATATGACATCAACGATGGAATCCATAAGAGCTAGAGAATCCATACCAGAACCCGGAATATCCCTGGAAAAATAACTACAAAACTAGAGAAATAATAAATCGTGCACTAACAAAAGATATAAAAATGAAAAAAAAAACTGGCTCAAAATCGACAGCAGCGACAGTAAGCAATCGAAATAAAAATAAAAATGGGAATATAATGTGCAAAAATGACGTGCTGTCTCTGATTTTTTGTGAGGCATAATAAAATAGACGGCTCCTCTTCGGAGTTAAACTCAAATCAGGCAATAAGGTAACAACATTCAAAATTCACCTGAAGGGCTGCATAAAGAATGGTTTAAGGCTAAAATGAGACGAATTATTTGGGTTGTAGGGGAAGGGAAAACAGAAAAGGTTAGTTTGGGTTGGAACAGAGGTACAAAAGCTAGATATTTCACTAGAAATTACCGCTGCGCTGTTCTAGCCAATAGAATAAATTATTCCTTCTACAGTATCGAACATGCTAAATAATTTTTGCCTATATTGTAATGGATTTCTAAACGATGATAAATTATGTGCTACAGTACTTATCAGCCACCAATACTTGGTATTTTTATGAGATACGTTCTGGGGTTCTTTTAAAATATATATTACTGATCTAGATGCTGAGATTTGTGAGTGTGATTTACGGCATGCAAAGTTCTACAAAGCGTGCAAGTTAAATTTTCCCCCCGATTATCCGTTATAGTCTGTCAAGAAAAAAGACGGCACATAAAGGTCTCTCTTTGTTGCAATGAAGCAGATAAATCGGCCATTTTTCCAAATTTTTCATTACGTATTTCCGCCCCATTGCAATAAAAATGAGATTATTTGCCGTCTTTTTACAGGCTATACCATTGCGTCGTCAATATTAATTTTTTCGAAGTGTTAATACGCGTATTTTCAGCATCTTTTGACAGAACTACGCAATTTCCTCTTGATGCTAACACATAACAAAATTTGGAGCTCAAAAATCATGTGCTTTACGTCATTAAAAATTCCAGAACTATTTACGACTAACTCACCTATTTTTGAAGGCGATATTATATGGAACGATGAAAGCTGTGTACATGGTTAGACCAAGGATGGACCAGTCCCAGATTGTTTTAAAAGTTGAGTAGTGTAGAATTATATGGGGAGATGTCTTCGGCGTCTCCTGCCGATATTGTGGTAGCATATCACCGCCGAGATTCATGACCTAAAAAGATCTTTCGTCAAGAGGCTACTCCACTCATTGCGAGTGTTCTAGATGCCAGCACAACACCATAATCATTCATATTAACACAGAGACAGCTGTCAACTACAGTAACTTTTTTTTGTAATTTTTATGGTACATATACTTAAAACAGCAGCTGAAGAGTTACGCCATGCTTTGTGATACTTTGACTAGAAGTGAACGGCCACAAAAATCCCGCATTATACTCTATGGCTGCCACGGTTCCACCTACTGTAAAGTAGATAAAAAATGCAGAGACACTTTGAGGATTGTTAGTCTATGTACTATGGTAAAAATGAGCTATTGTGGTTTCCGGGCGCTTGCAGCGAGTAGAAGCGGGAAGACACCTTGATAACCTGATTGAAGTTGCTCGAAGAAGGAGCGGAGCTTTTATGCAGATCCTTTGTCTCGATCTGATTGAACTGTTGCTTAGATTTGGCTATCCTGGCAATTTGAAGAATTCTAGATAAACCTGAAATAGCCAAATATTACTGAGAAATGTGAACTTTAATTAAATGATCTCTTGATATGATCTCGTGTCTTTTTTGTAACTGTATAACTACAAAAGTTTTGACTGCATTGGTTTGCTGGGCACGTAAACAGGATTTAATTAAAAAATTTTGAAGCGCAAAACTAGAAGCAGACAGCATCTCATGGTAACCCGATTTTAGGGCTGGACAGCAGCCAACGGGTGCTTTTTTGGTCACTAAAACTTGGAGAATTTTTGGTCAGCAGTTCGTGGTAACAATAATATTTGCGGAGATATTATGGACAGTCATTCCTTGCCCTCCAAAGTTGAAATTTCCATTAGCCCCCAGATTTTTATAGAGTCCCGTTTTCGCCACACTATAAATCACGGCTTTTAAGAGGCATTTACGATCAGTTTCTAAGTAACAAAAAAATGGAGATGAAAGCGGCAGCTAGTGGGAGATTGTCTTCCTGCCATGTGAACCTACCGTAGTCTCTAGGATATCCTTCAGACAAGGAAGATGACCCAATGGAAAATGATATCAACTTCCTACCTTTATTATTTTCATCGTCTAGTGGCTGCTTTAATGGAGTGATGTCTTTAAATTGACATAGATATAATACTACCGTATCCTTGTCATTTTTAATAGGGGCAAGGTGAACCAACAGCCATATTGGTGTTTCTATAAAGGGATTAATGGAAATGGAAATATAACGGACTATTCTTTTTACAGAGACCAATTTCAGCCTGATCCGTTCGGGCATTGTCCAAGGCGCTTTGTATCCTTTGTAAACTTCCAGGTTCTCCATGGTCGCCATGCATAAATGCCAACCTACGTAGCGGAACGAGAAAATTATTGAGAAATATAATTTAACTTACGAGCAAGGCTTTTGCATGATTTCTGCTCGAGTATATCCAACCAATTTACTAAATCCATCATTACAGTATACAATAGGATAGTCCACAATTTGAGCATTTGCCAATATGAATGAGGTATCTAAATATAATTAAATTTAATCTCAGATTCGATGATCTCTAGCTTTAGACTCCACAAGCCCTTATGAATAATAAAATGATAGCATCAATAATTTCCTGGAATATGGCCTATTCCTGTTTTCCGTCAATGTCTGATCTACTCTTTTTTTCCTGAGTGGGTAGACGGTAGATTCCTTCCTGTCCCTACGTATTATCCTCATTTCCATATAATCAGACCCCCGACCGGGTACTAATATCATAGAGAGATTGTAGTCTATAATCTTCTTGGAACGCTCCTATTGTGTGAAATTTTTTTCCCATTTTCAGTCAATGACATATAATTTCGATAAAGGGCATGGGTGGTGTTCACGACTAATTTTAACCTACCGGCATTATTACAGCGTCTGATAACATTCTCTAAGAATGTATTTTGTGGAGCTACGAGTCCCCGCTTGGCCACGGGCATGCCCTCACATGAAAGCGCCGGATCTGTAATATTTTGATCTTAAGACAAGATATTTAGAAGTGGGAGAGAAGGAAGCAAAATGTTACGAACCGGAAAAAACTACGGCGGAAATCAAAAATCAGTCTGGTGAGAAATATGCTCCTGGTGGGGGATAAAGTAAAACAGAAGCAATGCCATGACATCAGGAGTGAAATGGGTATTAAATGTCTCGAAGCCATAAATCCACGCAGTATGAAAGCCTGTCAGCCACATTTTATTCGAGAACACATAATTTTGTCTATTGGTGAAGGTAAAAGGAAAGTTTCGGCTTAAAGGAAGAAGAGTAACAAAAACAATTACGAGCTCCACTTGTAATTGAGCGGATTTAGGGAAAGAAAAAGATATTAGGGTGCGTGCCCATAACTAAGAACCTTCTTATAAGTCGCATAAAAGCTGTATGAGAAGCGCTTATGGGACAAAAGTCTCTAATAATCTCATGTCCTTTCAATGTGCCTCAGGAAATCAGCTGGTTTTTTTTCAAAAGCTCTCTCTCTCTCTCCCACCCTACCCTCCTCCCATCTGGACCAAACAACGTGCGGTAATGGCGTTAAGGAAAGTGCGCATGGAATAGCTTAACAGCAAGAAGAGGCTGCTCAATTTCGTCCTCAGAAATTAGAACTCACCAGCATCGCACGGATTAACGGATTAGAGACACAAACGCTTCCCACGTGGAGTGAGGTAAGCGTCGGCATTTTGGTTTTGAACTCTATTTGAAAAGAAGACGAAAAAAAGATCTGTGAATAGAAGTGCCTATGTCACTGGGGATAAAAAGTAATAGGGACACAATACCCTGGACCGGAAATGCTTAGCACAAAGGTGCTGAAGCCAGGATGGAGCGGCCGGATCAGGTGGGACAAATAATTCAGAGACACGGCCCAACCGACACGCGACATCTGGCATCGCCAAGAGGAAAGTGCGGAGGGGATAGAGTCAAGCCGGCTGTAGTTAGCTATGAATGAAAGCGTGGATAGGTAAAGAACAAGGGAGTGCAAATTATGAAGACCAGATGTCGTTGAACAACATTCCAAATACAGTTTTTGATTTAAAGAATTCTTATTGTATTCAGGGACCCAAGGAGGGTTCTCCCTCGTTAGAAGGGCGCCCATAATGGGACGAGCTAATTCCGTTACTTTAAGGAAAAGCAGCACTTCGACTGACAGACGTTTTTAAGGTATTCCAAGGGAAAGAAAAAAACGGAGCTTTTCTAACAGAATTCTTGGCATGACACCAATAAAAATGGATCCAGGAAATGTTCAAGGCGATAACAGATGTGCGTGTGAGGTGACTTTACTAGTAAATAAGGAGAAGACAAGAAAATATAAGAACCTTATTCCCGGCAATTATACCTAGACACAAACAGATTATGTCTACTAAGGAGACTACCTGCCCAGTCCATGAAAGACAATTGTGTGGCAGATGAGACAAAAGGGGCGGTACACAATGTACCGTAGATTATGAGGGAGGAGGAGCATATATAATTGTTACAGTATACTAGATTTTAAAAAAATTGGAGCTAGCAATGATTGGTAATTGTACGAGATACAATTATTAAAATTATAGGTCACAGGCTGCGTCAGGTACAGAAATAGGTGGTCAATGGACCAAGGATATATCCGTTCAAAAGAATTAATCCCTCGTAAGCAGACTGCAATGATTACGGTGGATCTGATACGTATGGGGATGAGACAGCTCAGGAGAAAAGGAAAGGAACCGGCTGGGAGTGCGTTGGATACAGCTGCACCCTGAATTCAGGTGCGAAGATATTGAGAACAAGCAATTGGTAACCAATTTAAAGAAAGAACACATCGATTTTAGAGTAACATACGGGTGGGAGAAGACTTAATTGCCAGTTAGGAATAGGTTGTCGGCAAACCTTTTTCACCAACTTCAGGTTAATCAACTAAACGTAGACCCCCCGATCAATGGCTTGCTGCCAAGAAGAGAGAGAATATGGAGGAGAAAAAAAGATTTGCAGGCCCGAAAAAAAAGAGTGAGAAATGAGCCATAATCGAGTCCAGGTGTTTCTTGACCGGCGTCTGTCATGATCTCTCCCCCTTTTCACATTAGTTTGTAACAGATACCAATCGGAGCATCAGCAACTGCAACGGGTGGCCGCGTGTGGGCGCGTTGCCCGGGGATACGAAACCGACTGCTCGTCTGACCCCTGCGCAGGTCTCTCTAATCAGCTTCTTCTAATCACTCTATGCACAATTAGTGTAACATCCCGTGAAAAGATCATTGATGTGGCGACAGATGTGAATGTTTCTTGATTTGGAGGCGCGTTGCTACGTCAGAGGGGATATTGGGATTTCCCTAGGTCAGGCTATAAATATAAAAAAAATATGAATCAGGATTATTTTGTCAAGGATTAGCCGCTAACGACGTAGGTCAGTCATTAGAAGGATTGGCACCGAAAATTAATTATTGACAGATGTATGAGGATTTAGTCCAGCCTACAGTATATTATAGCTAGCAATGAAATGCATACAGCAGCTAAAAATAGGGATTTTCGTCAAGGATTTTGAAAGATTCTAAAAGGCCAAAAATAAGTGTCTCCACGGTGAGTGAAAGAGATGGAGAAACCTTGCCATGACCACGTCAGCTAAGCCTTGCCCAGGTTTTCACATGCTTATTAAAATTTCACTATTTGTTGCTAGTGAAGTGCCAACGATGGGGGGAGTGTGGAGCCAGACAGAGCCACTTTTTACGATTTATGCAACCGGATAATATAATATTTAAAGAGATTTAGCCCAAAATTTTAGGTAGAAACAAGTCATACAGCCGTGGAGATGATGTAGAAAGACAAGCCAGACAAAAGGGAAGCCCATATTCTGGCCTTTGGACTCGATTAATCCGACAGGTGGAAGCAACGCAATGTCTATGGAAGGAACGGCAGTTTTCCTGCGCCCGAAGACATAATTTTATAGTTACAAGAATTGTCGCGAGAGCAACAACATCTGCTCAGTGTGAACCAGTGAAAATTATGTGTAGATGCCGCTTTCCAATGATCAGCAGGTGTTGTCCTCGAGGTCATCCTGAAGAGAAGCCTGGGGATAGCAAAAAATGAGCTGATTTGTATCAAACCGTCGGCTAAGCTTTGATCCGGATTCATGTAGGAAGTATGCCAATCCAAGATGACTCAGAATATAAGCCCAGTTTTTTTTTTCTGCTGGTATCCTTTGATTTTTATGAATGAGCTCCAAGCACCCTTGAAGGCTATTTCTCCTACTTGACAAATGGCAGAGGACAAGGAACTTTTTTATAGACTCAAGATAACACAAAGACAAACGAAGACATAGAAAGCTTTTATTTTGAATATGCCAGTGTGAAATATATATCTGTGCAAATATGTGCCAAAATACTCGTAAATGGGTGATAGGCGTGATTTTTTTCGGGCAGTTACAATAATGCAATTAGCAATAGAACTAGAAAGAATGACATCGTGGAGGCACCGTTATTGGCTCTAGCATGTTTTTGATCCGCCTTTGCTTGGATCTTCTTTGCAGCTGCATCTCTTTTCTCATCTTCTTTCCTAGCATCCTCTGCTTCTGCTTCCGCCTTAGCTTGTTTTTCTGCAGATTCTTTTTCCCGCTCTTCACGTTCTCTTTTCTTCGTTGCGGGATCTACAAACAATCGAGAAGCACAGGAACCTTTATACCTTTATAAGGTTCGTCTGCTGGAGGAGCAATTGGAGTCTTTTTCTGAGTTCCAAGTCTTTGTTTCATCTGCTGGACCCATTCTTCTTTTCCACTGCTGACGAGTTCAACCTGCTTTCCATATCTCTCTTCAGGAGGACTGGAACCAATAGCTAAAAATGCCTATTAATTATTAGTGAGCAGTACTACCCATGTCACAATTCTTCCCTCCAAAACCTTCACGACAATCACAGAAATAGGTGCTAAACCCGCTGGTTGTTCGGCAAGTGCCATTGTTTAAGCATGGATTAATTTCACAAGGTTCTGAAACATCATCATTTCTAAATGTTTTGATGACTAACTTGTATCGCAGGTCTTACCACCGTATCCCGTTGCACAATAGCATTCAAAAGACGTTTTACCCTTTTCCTCTTTAGCCTTGCATGTTGCTCCATTTTTACAGGGATTAACAGCACAGGCATCATTTTCCTCTAAAATATTTAGACTCCTACAATAGTTGATTCCTTGCCAATCTTCTGTTCACAGTTATTTCCGGTATATCCTGGTGGACACTTGCAATAGTAGGTATTTTTCTTCCAAACCCAGATACAGGTGCCTCCATTTTCACAAGGTTCTTCTTCGATACAAAGATCCGTCGTATTTGGCCCTAAGAATATTTCTATTTAGCTGTTGGTAAAAAAATTTTCTGGCTCCAACTCAATGGCAGACAATTGCGTAAGTACTGCATTGTCTCCCTGGGGAATAATTATAGCGCGGTGGTCTTTCAAATATAAATCTTGTGAACTGGAGGAGAATTAGTTTGAAACATGGGGGAGTAGGGTGTTTGACAAAAAGCGATGACTCACTGTAGACTTCTTTAAGAGCCTCAACCATCTTATGCTTGTCATTGTTGTGCCAAGGTTTTCTTGCTGAAAATCATAATAATGAACTTCTCTAAAAACGTACGATCTTTTGCGGCGGGATCCGCGCATGTAATCCGGCAGGATGCTTCATCTTGGAATATGTTCTGGCTGTCTCCTCGACATCCATCATACCAGAAGGGCACGCATTGCTGAAAAATGGCAGGGTTCTATTATAAATAGCTGGATTGTATGTGGTCTTCTTTAAATGAAAAATAAAAGAAAACTGTTGATTGTACAAGGAATAGGAGACAGATCTTACCTTGGTATTTCTATCAAAGTACCACTGCTGTCTCCATCGACCGCCACTGCATTGGTTTTTATAGTTCTCGTCAAAATCTTCCAAGCATGCCCCTAAAATGACCCCTAGTTGGGATCCAGAATCAAGTCCACTAACTGGATTTGTACATCGGCTGCGATTCACATAACCATTGGCAAGTAAGGGCATCCTCAAACATATTACGAGAGTCCGATCGACACCCATCAAACCTGAAGAAAAGCGGAAATATAGTAGGCTGAATGAGGGAGATTTCGGGAAGGAATTGGAGCTTTTTTCTAGAGGATGCTAAGGGCAGAATTTATGTGCCGATTGGGGACAGGCAAAAAATGAGCAAGGCTTACCAAAACTGCCGGCACGTGAGGGAAGCGTGGTCGAAGTAGAAGCGCTGCTGCCACTGGCCTGTACAGAAAAATATAGACAGACACGACCATAACTCACCGTTTAAGCACTGATTCCTATAGTTCAGATCAAATTTATCCCAACAGACTTCTGAACGAGAATTAACAGATAGAATTAAATAGACTAGAAATAAATAAACTATCCGAAAGTCAAGTGGGAATACTCGGGGACACGTGAAATCACGGCTAGCCATAGCATGTCCCGTGTTATAAGAGCGATGACATTGATCGCCGTCGTTATTCCCAGAGGATCGGACCGGGAGGTGCGCAGAGTGCTCCGGACGCTGCCACCACACAACAGCAAAGCACAGCCAAAGTCAATCGCCCCGGGGCGGAGCCAACAATGCGCCGGAAGCAGACACCACGCACGTTCTTCGCAAGTAGTACGGCTATTTGGAAGATGTAACATCAGTAAATAATAGTCTTAATGAAATGGTGAACTGTAGTATCAATGACATCCAGGAATAAACATGTTCAGCCACTGTGGAACTTCTGGGATCCTGTTTTAGTAAGAATAAACATCTGCTGAACTCGAAGGCATTTCCTCTTCTTCTAAAGAATCCCAGCACCAATTGTTGTCTTGGTCACTAGAAGTCCGGAAGGGTCTGCTGCCTTGGGCGACTAAACACCTTGCCAAAAGGTCAAAGGTATTGCCCAATTTAGTGTGCAAAGCGAACACTTTATGGCGACATAAATGGCATAGTTTGAACACCCGTTCGCATGCCGTTCCTCCATTGAATAGAACCCAAAGTAGGAAGTATTTACCAGCTCTGGTCAAGACATTCGTTTCTTCACACATTGAAGTGCAAGTTTCGTATTCGGAAAAGATATTTCTTGATCGGCCTTGGCAACCATCGTACCAAAATTGGGAGCACCTATAAAAATTACCAATGTCAAGAAAGTTACTGACATTCTAGTTTCATGATCCAAGTAATAATGAGGTCTCCAGTTTTCTTTACCACAAGTTTCTTGATATCCTCGGTCGAATTTATCCAAACAGGAATCTAAATTGTCCAAATGTGCAAATTTTTCTCTTGATTCACTTTTACTCTTGGTACAATTGTACCCGTTTCCAGCGTATCCTTGTAAACAGGTGCAGATAAAGCTGCCATTACGATTGATGCATTCTGCATTCTTGTCACAGACATGAGGAACCTTCAGACATTCATTGACATCTGAAGAAACATTCTAAAGCTGTTTTGTCTTTGCAAAGCGTTATCTGACGAGCTGATATTTATGACTAGCCAAATCTCTAGGGACTTGTCCAGAGGACAAACTAGACGCCTCATCGAGTCTGGTGCATTTCCAGTGCAAATTGTTGTATTTCCTTGTTATACCTGTGCAATTGAAGCCGTCTCCTTGAAATCCTTCTTTACATTTACACATTCCATTTTCGCAGGCTGCGTTTGATGAACATTTGTTGCAATCGGCTGTGGATCTTCCTTAATTCATTTAGCTCCTTTAAATGGACAGTAATGTACCCAATCCAACATAAGTACAATGTTTGCCATCTCCTCTGTAGGACGCCATGCATTCGCAGTCATAGGATCCAATGGTATTCGTGCACCAGGCGTTCTTGTCGCAAACTCCGGTGTAACCTCTACACTCATCGATATCTTGGACAAATTTTCTGTGGCGTTATAGCATGGCTTACCAACACATTCTCCTAACTTGTCCTTCTCATATCCAACCCGACATTCACAGGTATAATTAAATTTCGAGTGGGATTTACAGAAAGATGTCCGCAGGTCGCATTGATCACAGGCTGAACCTACAATTATCAGTAGAATATCCCCTCACCTATTTGCGGAGAAAGCCTCTCTGCGCAAACTTTTCTACACATGTGCAGGCTGTAGAATTTGTTATCATTTCCGCCACATCCGTAGTAGAAAAACTACAGACATTTTCTTTAATTAGGATCCGCAAACCTTTTCGCATTCTCCTGATTCCGAGTTAAAATGCCACCACCATTGACCACGCCGTTCATCTCCACAATGTCCTTGATCGACTTCGAGTAAACAAAGATCTGAAAATGGTCAGCGGTCCCGCCAAGATCTTACCAGGAACAGCCACAGGATTGAAGAGTTTGTACCGACATTGCTTAACGCATTCCTGCTTGGTATTGAAATTATTCTTATTACCAAGACATCCACCATAATGAAACTCCTTACAAGTTTCATCCGCATTATCCCAAAACCATTTAACCTGAAAAATATAGCAGTCGGAGGAGAAACGTACCTGATAATATTGACAAGGGCCGGGGTCTACTTGCAGCTCGCAGCGATCCTCGGGATCTAAACCATGGTATTAAATGGGAGTGACAGCAATTACTTCTGATAAAGACAGGCTCCTCCTTCGCATAGCCATAATAATCAAGAAGTGCTAACAGCAGGAGGATTACCCTTGCAAACATCTTCCTGTGGAATGGCGGTGCTTTGGAATGCATGTAAAGTTGGGGCCATCCCACAACAGCGAATTAATATCTGATTGGAAAAGACTCGTGTCCTTGAGAATCCATCCATAGTTTGTTCTTCTCGGAAAGAGTTCAAAAAACTGGAGTAAACAACAATTTTATTATAATATAGTCTACAGAAATAGGCAGAAGTGACGGCAATGGAATGGCAAAAAATACCAGCAATAGCAAAATACCTAGCGGGAAAACTATAAATTGTAAAAAATAATTAAATCGCATCTAAAGTAGAGATCACTCGGAAATCTTTACGCGCAGCATCGCTCAATATTGCATTCCCAGGTCTGTCGAGAACCAAAGTCTGCATACCAGCTGCCTGCGCAGCTCTTGCTTCTAAATAAATAGCAAGTAAAAAGTTTTAAAGTAAATACCTTGCTCAACATCGGTAAGAAACAGAATTTCAGCAGCATTTGTGTCAATGTCTTTTGCAATTTTCACATAACTTTCATTTTCTTGCTTGTGACCCGATGTTGTATCGAAATATCCCGAAAGGTACTGAAAATGACAGATATTTATTTGTGTAAAAATATACCGGGGTGAGATCTCCTTCGGGCGTATGTTGGAACAGCAATTTTTGAGCTTTGACTGAACCAGAAGAATAAATATAGATTTTCTTTCCATTTTCTACAACTTTCTTCCAATAGTTCAACACTTCAGGGTAAATACTGCAATTTTAAGAAAAAATAATAAGAAATGGGTAAAACGTACTGTGATTTTAATTCTCCAGACTTGTAGCCTTCTTCCCAAATAAGTCCTTGAAGTTCTTTCACGGCAGTTAACTGAAAGAAGCCGTTACAGAATATAATAGCGGGTTTACTGGTGTCCATTCCCAATAATTCAAAATATCTCACCTTTTTATCCTTCTCAATCCAATAACGGATATTCTTACTCAGCCCTTCAACCATGTGGTCAGGAGCAACAAATCTGGATTTTGTTTAAAAGTTGCAAAATCAACGCTTACTGAACATTGCTGTCATTTTGTGATTCATCAGCAATTGTCTTTAATAAATTACACACAACTTCTTGAACATCCGATCGTTCCAGATTTTTCTTTAAAAATTCTTCAACCTTTTGATGAGCATACGGGAAAAGTGAATCCTGACGAATATGACAACGTTTTAGAAAAAACCTACCTTTACAAAGGAAATAGACGTGACTGTCCCTTCAATATCGCAAAGAAGCACTGAATAATTTGTCATTTCTGTGGAATAAACCAGTAATTGTGAGCGAAATTTGAAAATGTATAATTGAACCCGCGGAATAAAAGCTGTTTGAGTGCTCGTGGCGGGACCTGGTATAGCGTTGCCCTTTTTTACAAACTTGAAAGCGTTGATTATGTTGAATAACTTATAAAATAACGATTATTCAAGAAAGCAAGGCGCATATTTCGAAAGAGAATGAATTATTCTTTCGAATTCTTGTATTTATAATACTCTCCGGTGTCTTCCTATATTCTGTCAGTGATGAACTGTCAACTTGAACGATACATGACAACTGTTCTTTCAACAATGGACAATCAACACAAAGCTTTCATTCATCTGCAGGATATGGGGCCTAGACAGCCTGGCACAGGGGGAGCATCACACAGAAACAGGGGGCTTATCCGAAACGAAGAGGACGGGGTCCTAAACCTCGCTTCATAGATCTGAAATGTTCTTATTGTCAAACAAGGCCAGGAAGTCTTACCCATGATCTGCTCCATAATAAAGCTCTTGGAGGTCGTCGCTGTTGAACCTGGACAAGTATTTGTTCACTGAAAAGACCATTCATTTCGAGATGTAAAATCATAGTTTTAGGGTTTTCGCGAGGCGCTACAGTATCCGCTTAAGGTCCATGAAATCTTTAAAAGTTTCATGGCTCTAAAAGAGAACCTGAAACTTGTCCAATTTTTAGCGACCAGAACTAACAAAAGGTCTGAAGTGTCAAAATAAAGGTGCACAAGGATGTAAATTGACACAACTGGCAGCTCCTGTTTAGACTAAAGTATACTTGTCTATTTCATTTTTAATCTGTTTTCAGTTGTAGCTTTGTTTTTTGCTATTTTCCCAAAGCCGGGCTAAGCTACGTTTACTTAACACACGCATTTCCTCCAAGACAATTAGAAAGAAAAGCCGGAATCAAGAGGAATTCCCAAAGATATTGTCTTTCCTTAGCGCCTTCCCATTTGTAATAAAGGAGAGGCGCTGTAGACTGGCAAATAATCAGCAATGTATAAAGGACTAGCTAGAGAACTGAGTATTTTCTCACTTTTCAGCCTGGTTCTAGCCTACATTTTGTTGTGGTTTTTGAGACAAAAGAAAACTCACGGATTCGGAGAGCAGCATCAGTGTCAGAGACGGGTACCGCAAAAGAGCAGGCCACAATGCAGGCAATGAACAGCAGGAATGATGTGGCACGCATGCTGCAAAGTGAGAGAAGACTGACTCGAGACGAAGCCTTTTATATGCACCTTTCAACGATGAAAAAGATCATCTATCAACGCCTACCGTAAACCGACACGCGACGTCAAGTTTTAGTAAAAGGACCTATTAATTATGGGCAATTGGTGAGGTAGGAAATCAACATGCGCCAGTAGTTAAATGTTACTGACTGACGGGAGAGGGAAAGAGAGGGAGGACGGGGGGAAAGTTGGTAACACGTCAGTAGTCAGGATATTTTGAGGGAGAATCCTAAAAGTGACAAAGACCGCCAGTGAACATAAAGGAAAAGAAATTAGGCGTAGTGCTCGAAGAGCTTAAATCTTCCGATTCTTAGAAAGAATTGCCGGAAAAAGGATGTTAAACAATAGATTAGAAATCAGGTAACTGGAGGTAACTTGATCACGACCACATTCTAAGAGGATTTGGGAACCACCCAGAAGAAGTCAATCGGACTCCTCCCCACTACCCACCCGGTAATTATATTCACAGAAATGAGATGGAGAGAGGGTGGCTGTCAGCTTTACCAGAAAACTAACTGACATAATTATGTATATTTATGTTTGGATTAACATTCCTCAAAAGCAAATGGAGAACTGCCCAAAGACTATGCCCTTTGGTGTCTGGAAGACTGGGAGAGATTACATTGTTGGAAATCTTTGGCCATACAGAGTAAATGATTCCGGCTGGGGGTGGGAACATACATCATACCCCCTAAGGTACTCAGGATCTCTCTGGTTTTTAGGTAGTCTTACGTATTTCTTAATAACACGCGGAAAAATAAATAACTGCTTGCAAGAGTACCTGCATAAGAATGCTTAAGTATGTCTGATTATTGTGAACATTTGGCACGGGCATGGAATATTCGAAAAAAAAGAGAAGAAGAACATCGGCTAAACATTTATGATGGGTGATTATATACATAAAATAGTTGAGTCATACGTCTTGCTTGACGTAATTTTTCTTTTTATTCTTTGTTCTGATGTTTTTTGATCAATTTACAAGTTCCGAGAAAATGAGTCTATAATGTTCTTCAATATAAAGGATCTTGGTCTCCAGACATCTTGTGAAAATTATGAGTTCATAGCTCCCTTCAGGAGCATTTACCCTGAAATATTGTCACGAATTCGTCTGATAACCTTTTCGCAGTCTGCGTAAGAATTTCTGGAAGAGAGCCAAACGTGGAATAGGGTTGACTTCCTTGTCGGACACGCTGCAGGTATCATCTATGCACACGAACTTTATTGGAACCTATAGCATATACAAGAGGAAAACCTTGATAAGCCAGAAGGGGCTATGCAGACGCTTGGAGTGCGATGATTTCTTTCTGCACCGGAGTTGGTTCTTTCTAAAATTTATACTAAGCAAAAGTGATGGTAGCTAACGAGTTCTTTTCCAAATTGCTGTACTTTTAGATACATTCTGATGCGTCCCTACACGAGTGGCCGCGGAGAGCGTGAATTGTTCGTCAGTTAATCCATTTCTAGGATGGATTTCTGTATTTCAAGCAAGGTTTGTATACAATTGACAAGAATTTTTTAACCTTCTACAGCATGAGTCATATTTAACACCAAAGTTGTCATTGTACTTCGTCCTCTCGGCCAGCATCATTTGATCCAAAAAAGATTGAGGAAACTTATGCTCCTAAAAAAATAAATTTAGCTCGCAAAACTATGGAAAAGTATGATAATAGACAAAAAATAGCGGATGACACCTGACAGAAGTGAGCAAAAATTGTTTTCCATCGGCACTCTTGGTTTGCACGATAATTATTAGAATCTTTTCTAAACGTCAAAGGGCTTGTCCTTATTTTTTGTTCGAGCTGATAGCGTAAGCCACTGGAATATGTTTTCATTTTGTAGAAATCTGATATAAACTACGGAATTGACTAATTCGTGTACGTGCCATATTGCCATTGTCTCCTCGATTTGCATTTCCCGACGATCTTCTCCAGTCATTTCGAAGACCAAACAGTCGAATCAAAGGAGTAACGTCATTTGCGACCTCTTCTGACCAGCTCCATATCATAAACATGTCAATAAATTGGTTCAAAACGCGCTATCATGATAAACGCTCGTATTTAGAAAAGATCCTGACAGTTACATGTTAATCGCTCCTCGTTTTCATACATCTTCAGCGTACGGAGTTGAAAAGGCTATCAGTTCCTTGTTTATCTGCTGCAATCAGGCATGTCTTCTTATTTCAATTCGCTATCCTCACATGGCATCCACAATCATGTGAGGGTATCCAGGAGATCAGAAGAGTGAAGTCATGCTTTCATGTGCTCTTTTATGCAAGGATGCTACAATTCCATTCAGATAACTACCGGATCCATTCCCATTGAAAAGAAGAAGCATCGCACCCTTTTCTTCTTCCCAAACTTCACACATTCCCCAATGATCATGTGATTACGAAGGATGTTTGCCGAAGGGGGGCACCCGTATTAAAAAGATCTCATTTGTTGTTCCTTCCTTTAAATATCAGAAACGATCAGCGGAAGCTTACTTTAAACCAAAAACCAAAGGACTGAAAAAGATTTGGCATTTCAATTCTGTCTAGAGCTCTAACAATCTGCTCTGACCACAGGTGCGCTTAATGACCCATAGTGTCGACGCCACTCAACGAACAACCCGTTAGTGCGTACTGGTAACCTACGCTCCACATGGATTTTCATCCCTTTTGCGAGTGCTTTCATCGATTATGTTTCCTACACATCTGTAATATGACCAGTTTTTATTAAATCATTTGATATTTCCCATAATCTTTTAGTTTTAAGGTTACGACAGAATTTTATCCGCTTTCCTGCAAAAGCGATACGAACAAAAGCTAGGCTTCCCATCTACCTTGTCCAAAAAGGACGCGTTCTACGTAAAAATCAATAATTATCAACTTACGATGGCTTTCAACCCGTTTAGATTAATTACTAGCGTTTGCGCCATTATTGATCGGTAGCCATTCCGAATACCCCTAATTTTAGGATCATTCTGTAATCCTGTAATGACCTACCTCTTTAAAATCCTATTTATGTAATTATTTAAACAACAATTGTAAAAATTCGTGTTGATTTCCTGTTAAAAAGACAAGTTTTCATAGTACGCTATGCACCAAATTACGGCATCACGTGAGCGCGCGATTCAAATGACATCACGGGGTTTCCGCCAAAAGAAGGGAGCCAAATACTTTTTTTTAAATATTTTTTTGAAGTATGGAACAGTTCATGACCCGCAAATACCTGATATCGATTAGGCGACCCAGTTTTTGCCGTTTCTGACCAGCGGGTCACTTCAGCACATGTTACGCCACAACTGCCGTTCGATCTCCTGATGTTTGTCAAGCCAATGTTGTCAGCAAGAGCTGTTTCGCAATGTTTCTTTTTCGAATAATTTAATCATTGTTATTTTTTCGTCTTTCTGACACATCGAAACCTTGCTAATGTTTTTATTTCTTTACTGCTCTTATCCCCTTTCTGCTCGCACGTCCATGTGATATCGAACTTGTTTGTCAGCCCTCCATCTCTTTTCTTTTTCTTTTTTTTATGCACTTTTTTGCATCTCTATATTTATTCTATTTTTTAAAATAATTTCAGAAATTTGGGCATAACCTCGTGCGGGTCGTGTGCGAGAGTGTGAGAGCGAAACAATTTTTCTACTTCTTTCTTTGAGAGTGTGCGTCTGTGATTTCTTCTATCTTTAGGTAAGTTCATATTATTTTATTTTTGAGTTTTATTGTTTTTTTAGTAAACAATGATTAACGGTATGACTCCTTCCCAAGTCGGTGACATCCTCGGACGGGCCGAAGCCAATTTCAGCTCAGGTGGTCCTATTGACATAGGACTTTTGGATCAGGTACCGCTTTAAATTATATTTGAACTAATATTTTAGGTAATGACCCTGATGAACAGGGAAAAGGGCGAGGTTCAAGCTAAAGCCAATCAACTCCTGGTGGCACTGCAAAACAATCCTGATACGTGGACCAAAGTGAGTCAAATCCTTTAATCCTTTTAAATAATAATTTAGGTGGACGTCATTCTTGAATGTCCAGCTTCTATGCAATCCAAGTACTTCGCCCTACAAGTTCTGGAATCTGCTATCAAAACCAAATGGAGAGCTTTACCAAATGAACAACGAGATGGTGTGAAGGCATTTATAGCCAAGCTGATCATATCAACATGTGGAATGGACGATGCTGAGTCACAACTCCTTCTACAGAAGCTAAATGTCGTCCTTGTCCAGGTATTTTCCTTTTTCTACAAGTTTTACAATTTATTTAAGATTGTCAAGCAAGATTGGCCCAAGAACTGGCCTAATTTTATACCAGAATTGATTGATGGGGCTCAATCTGACCAAAAAGTTTGTGTAAATAGCATGCGTATTCTCTCCTTACTTAGGTAAGCTCGTCCTTTTAATTTTTATTAAAATATTCATTTAGTGAGGATGTATTCGACTTTGGCTCATCCAGTTTAACCCAGGCTAAAGAACAATACCTCAAACAGAACTTCTGTGGCCAATTCCAGGATATCTTTACATTTTGTCTACGTTTATTGGTAATTTCTCACCTGTTTTCGTCTAATTCTGACTTCTATTTCAGAATGAATGCCCGGCTGATGAAATAGTAAAAGCTTGTTTAAAAACGCTACGCCGTTTTATGACGTGGATACCCCTCACCTATGTTTATGATACAGATGTTCTGGTGCTAATCATTGACCGCGTAAGTACATCTTTAATAATTCACATACTGTACTTGTAGTTCCTACCTCTTGATGCTTATCGTCTGCCTGCATTACAATGTCTGACTGAGATCTGTGGAATGGGAAATATTCTCGACGGATCCCTAAGGGAAAGTGATAAATTGAACCAATACAAGGGGAAATTGAAAGAAGCCTACTATCGGATTATTGAAGTTGTACGTTCTCTTCCCTTTTCCCTTGTTATTATTTTATTTGAGCTGCTGGAGTACATCTCAACAGAGTTCGATATGGCCATGGCTTACAAGAATGGCAATGAAGAAGCCCAGCTGTTTGTGGCAGCTTTGGCAGATTTCCTTGTCGCTTTTTTGAAAGACAATGCTGAACTTGTTGAACCCACTCCATCGAACTATCATGAGTACCAGGCCAAATTGCATTCTTATGCCATCCAGCTCCTTCTATCTTTGAGCACTGTCGATGATGTGGAAATATTTAAGGTACGGAATATATCACTAAAATTTATATACAAATTTATAGGTTTGTCTAGAATTCTGGCTCCAATTGACACAAGATCTCTACCGTGATGATCCCTTCGGAAAACCAGCAGAATCATCCCGCAAAGTCTTCTACAAGTTGGTTGTCATTCTTGACGTTAAATATTCATTTATTTAGGCAACATCTCTCTGACCTACGAACCATCATCATTGAGAGAATGGCCAAACCAGAGGAAGTCTTAGTAGTTGAGAATGATCAAGGAGAAGTGGTGAGGGAATTGGTCAAGGACACCGATTCGATCACCCTCTACAAAACAATGAGAGAAACACTCGTCTTTCTGACTCATTTGGACAGCAAAGATACTGAGGAAAAAATGACTGAAAAGCTGTCACAAGTCAGTGGAGCCGAGTTCTCTTGGAAAGCATTGAATACCCTCTGTTGGGCTATTGGTTCCATCTCAATGACCATGGCTGAAGAGGAAGAGAAACGCTTCCTGGTCTTGGTTATTAGAGGTTGGTGCATAATTTATAGATTCTTATTTCGCTTGCAGATCTCCTCGGACTTTGTGAACAGAAAAGGGGAAAGGACAATAAAGCTGTGATTGCTTCCAACATCATGTACATTGTCGGGCAGTATCCTCGCTTCCTTCGTCAACATTGGAAATTCCTAAAAACGGTAATAAATTTGTGCTTCAGTTTTAAATTTGAGCCTTTTCAGGTAGTCAACAAGCTCTTCGAATTTATGCACGAGTCACACGAAGGAGTACAAGACATGGCTTGTGATACTTTCATCAAGATCGCAATCAAATGCAAACGTCACTTTACTTGCGTACGTTTTCACATTTTCCGTCAATTTTCAATTTTTTAGATTCAAGCAGGAGAAAAGGAGCCGTTCATTGATGAAATGCTGGCCAACTTGCCAATGAACATCTGCGACTTGTCTCCACCTCAGGTTCATGTCTTCTATGAAGCCATGGGACATATTATCTCTTCCCGCCATGAGCCTGAACCCCAGAGAGAGCTCATCATGAAGCTTATGGAGCTGCCCAACAGGCTGTGGGATGACATTGTCCGTCGATGTGCAGCAGACGTCCAAATGTTGAATGACGTCGAACTTCTGAAGAGCCTGGCGAATATTTTGAAGACAAATACATCCGCTTGCCGGTCTATTGGAGGAAACTTCGCTTGCCAGCTGCTCAGAAATTTTGCCGACATGTTGTCCATCTATCGCTTGCTTTCGGAGCATATTTCTGCTGCTTACACTGCTGGAGGAGAAGAGGCCTTGAAGTCTCATCGGTTGAAGCAACTGCGGGCGGTGAAGAAGGAGATTCTCATCTTTATTTCCACCTGGGCATCTAAGAGTGAAGTTGCTCCGGTTAGTTACATTTTTCCTTCCTAAAAACTGCTCTTTTTATAGATTCTGAAGCAAGATATTGTCCCACCTCTATTTGAAGCGGTTCTCTTCGATTACCAGAGAAATATTCCGGCTGCCCGTGATCCTAAAGTGCTTTCCCTTCTGGCTATCATCGTCTCCCAACTACAGGTAAAACTTTACCTTTTTTATAAGAAAATTTATTATTTTAGACAGACACAAGCACCTATGTAACCCAAATGTTGGAGGCAGTATTTGGCTGTACTTTGGACATGATCAATAGCGACTTCGAGTCATTCCCAGAACACCGTGTGAACTTCTTCCAGCTTATTCTGAGCCTTATTCGGGAATGTTTCCTCCTAATCCTAACGATGGAAAAAGCCGACCTGGACTTCTTCGTCCAATCCATTATTTGGGGATTCCAACACACGATGAGAAGTGTAGCCGAGCTGGGATTGGATATCTTGAAGACAATCTTTGAGAAGGGCTCCCGCATAGTAACTCGAGGACGGCCAGAGGAGCAGGCGGCAATCCAAAACTTCTATCAAAACCACTTCATGGTCATATTGGAACATATCTTGGCCATTGTAGCTGATAGCAGTCATGTTCACGTAGCTGGACTGACATATTATGCGGATGTGATGTGCTCCATCTTCCGGGCAGCTGAGAATGACATCAAGGTTCCACTCCATCCAGAGGCGGCCAATAACATTGATTATATCTCAAACAGCATCGCCACCTTGTTCCAAAACCATTATTCACAAAATCTCAATGCGTAAGCCTTTTAATATTTTTTTGCAAACAATTTATCGTTTTTAGAGATCAGATTCGAGTATTTGTGAAAGGTTTCTTCTCCTATAATCGTGACGTTGGAGCGATGAAGAACCACCTGCGCGACTTCCTCATCCAAATCAAGGTAATTAATCTCATTATTTGGAAGCAGTCTCATTGATTCTAGGAAACGAAAGGCGAGGACACATCTGACCTTTTCCTTGAGGAGAAAGAAGCCCAAATTATGGCTACTCAACAAGCGAAGGCTGTTGTACCCGGAATGGTCAATCCAGCCGATCTTGTGGATGAAGAAGATATGGAGTATAACCGCGCTTCGGACGTGATAACATTCTCCCGCCATGATCGTGTTGGACCTACACGAATTACAACGGTAGCTATGGTCTCGCAAGATATGGCGTAGACACATTTTTTTTGTTATATTTCTATTTATTTTATATTCCATTCTGTTATTTTTACTGTCACAATAAGTGGTGTAGATTAGAAATTGTCACTATTTCGACGTGATCATCGAATTTTACTTCTCCCAATAATTCCTGAAATATTTGCGTGCCTCTACCCAGTTTTCTTTAAGGATCTCTTTTTATTCTCAACACCACTATCATACTTCATGTAGCATTGTCCTCAATAATTTTTATTTTGATTTCTGGACTTATTTTTACCCGACAGAGTGGGGGATTAGACGTCACAAAAAGATCTTTTGGCACATAGAATACAGACACCTTTTTATAATATACTGCAACATTTGGTTTTAGTTCGAGGCGGTGGGAGAGAGTCTGTTGACTCAGAATCAGCGAGATCGGTTGACATAAGATTACTTGACGATGGCTGCGTGATGACCACTTTTGGCACCACGGGGGCTTTTGGCTCCTGAAATATGTTTTTATGAGCTCCTGAGGGAGATGTTTTGGGCGAAAGGATGCTTTACATGCGTGACATAAATTCAAAAGACTTGTTGTCTTCTTTCAAGACTAATTGACAAGAGACCTACGACAAATGAGCTTTGTTATACGCATCTACATTTGAAATTGCTTTTGGGATAAATTTTAGTATTCTGGCGATGCTATGACCCTACCTCCTTGTGGATGGGCATAGTTAAATGAAGAACTCGTGCACCATTTGCAGTGTAGCAGCTCGTAGAGGACCAGATAACTGAAAACATAAGGCTTAGGGAGAAATTCAAAATACATAGGGAAGGAAATAAATAAGAAGTGAAGAAAGAACAGTTCTTTAAATATAGAAAAGCGGAGAGGCAGGCAAATCAGGCAAAATTGTTTATGACAGCGTAAGGCAGAGTCCATTACATCTCGAGTGGGTTTGGACACGTCTTCCGTGACCCGAAAATCCTAGTCTATTCATGCTCACCATGTGAGAACTAAGAATCTCAATAGAATGCGTATGGCCGTAAAATTATGCAGAGGACACCGGAGATTACCACCGAAAAGGGAAAAAATCAACATGAAGTATGTACGAAGTGGAGGAGGATATAAAGGTCTCCCTATCACGTGATGAGCCCCCGAAATCTTACGAAAACTTCGGAATTGATTGTGCAACAACTTTTGGCGAGGACGACGTGAATGGGGCAAGAATTGGCGCGTCATCTCTTGCAGTAATCAGCGACCAACATAGCCTCAAGGGGTAAAAACATAAGAAAAAGGAGAGGGGAATTAAGTCTTGGCATGTGGAAGGGCGTTTGTTTTTCAAGAGAGAGAGAGAGAGAAATTTTTTTAAAAAAAAGAGAGAAGGAAAGCGCAATAAGAGCCGAAGACCCTTGAAGGAAGTGACTGAGAGAGTGAGAAAGACAACCACCGGTGCTTGAGGACAAACAAGATTTGTCGATGGCAGCAGGCTGCTGATATCTGGCTACTTCTGGCAATTCCAATACTGCAAGTGCATTGCTCCGGAACATTAGGATGCTTTTAAGAATAGGGTCACTCATCATGGGCAGCGTAGCAAAGGGCAATGAACGGCAAGCCAATGCGGACGCCCGAAAATGATATGAACGTGTTTCACAGGCTATCTCAACTGAAATGAGATCTTTTTCATCTCAAAGAAAGCATTCTCAGTGTGCAATCGGGAGACTGCGTCTAGTCTGAGGCTAGCCAACCCTTGGCGAGATTGTATTACACCGCTTCTGACAATAATTATAAGTGAGAAGGTTCGGATTTATGAGAGAAAAGCATCAAAGATAGTTACAACTCGTATACGGACAAAGGTGAGACAGAATTATTCAGTAACATATGTTGTTGTGGTGGCCTGTCCACTAGCCACATAATTCTATAGCCACTCGAATACAACTCACTTCACTGGGATGAATGACAAAATGCCGTTGTCCCTCCTCCTTCTCTTCGCCGTCTGCTGTCTAAAAACAGAAAAAAGTATACAAGGAGCAAGTGGATGAACCCCCGCACCCCGTAGAAATCGCGTTAAAATACTCGTGATGCTCTTGAGAACAACACGATTGAAAATAGAGGAAAAGCCCAACATAGAGTGCATAAAAACACAATAGAAAATTAGAAGGGAAAAGCAAAAGATGTTGACTCTGTGAGAGGGGAGCCAAACCCACGTCTTCACCCCTAATCTAAAGGGGCTGCACGCCATGCTTGATTGCCACAAATGATCAAGCCAATAATTAAGTGTGGAAAAAAACTAACCTCGTTAGACTGAGAGCTGGCTGCCTCGTTAGAGTCGTTTACGGTATTCGTCGAATGTCCAGAGGATTCTGCCTAATATAAACAAAAACATGGCAGCACATCCACATACTTACATTATCCTCAAGAGATTGTTGAGATTGACTGCCATCCAAAATATAAATACTCGATGGCGGAGTATCTGGATCATCGGAGAACAAGTTAACAGTTGCTGTTACACTGTAATCCGGATTCTCGGATAAATTTCCACTGCTAAATGGGGAAAACGAGTCGACGGGGAATGAATCATCTGTAGTGGCGAATAAGGGGATAATTACAGGTGGACTTACTCTGTTCGATCAATTTTAAAAAATTATCGAGGTCAGCACTTTCGTCTCCAGAAGTTTTATGGCCATCTTCAGAAGAAGAAACTGTATTTGACATGAAAATGATCCGTTTAGACAGTTATCTTTGAACAAAGATACCTCCCGCCATAGTCAATAGAGCGCAGTTATTTCGTCTCGTACAGTTTTCTTGTATTTTGATGGATCGAAAGGGCTTTTACGGCCTGATAACCCTCTTTATTAATTTGTTTATTTCCTCTTTGCCATCCTCCTCAGCTTTTCGCTGCTTTCCCCAATACAAAACACGTAAATCATTTGGTGTAAAATGGCTGGGGCCAGCTACAAGGCCGCCCCTCCTAGCCGTTGTGTCTGTCCGGACAGGCTCAACAAAACTATACTGACACGGTGTTATTTACTGCGTTTATTGTCTGATCCGAACCGGATCCTCCTCTCATTATATGTCAAAAAATCTCCTCTCTAGGGACATATCCATTGTCCATCAACATCTGTTCTTCCGATCCTTCATAAATTTACAGCTTGAATTCCAGATGCGTGTCGCCTTAGTTCTTCTAGGGCTGGTCGCTTTGAATCTGGCTTGTGATATCATTGTGCATGTCAAATCGGACACTGAAAAGAAGTTCAAAGCTCAGGTCACTGCCAGCAATGGAAAGAAGAGTGATAGGTTTGTCCTTGTCGCTTTCCAATCCCAGATTTAGATGGACTTTTGATAAGAAATTGAACAAGCAGACCTTCCAACAAAAAGCTGATGAATGTGGAATTAAACCCTGGGAAATTGCTGTCTTTGATGAGGCTGGAAACCCTTCTCATATTGTCAAGGTAAAGCTTTGCAGGCATTAATGCACCCTGTACTTAGGTCACCTTGGATGGAACCGGCCGTGTTACCTACAAGGTTGGAGATGACCTTGTTCCCAAGATGAAGGATCGTCAGGGAGCTATCTGCAAGGGTGAATGCGCCCCTCTATAAACGAGTTTACCATAATAAATGGGTTCATGTGCAGTCTTTTGTTTCAAGGGCAGTGGGGTTCGTCTTTTTTCTCCCGTAATTACTTCCTGTGAACTGATCAAGGCAAACTTCTGTTGAAAACAAATATTTATTCTTCTTAAAAATTACTGATTTTTCTTCTTCCTTCTTTTCTCGCCCTCTTCGCCTTTTGCAATCGTTCCTCTCCTCCACATCCTGTTTTTGACCTGTAAAAATACGGTTAGACGGAACAGCGAATTGTAATATTTCGAAATAAAAGTAAACGGAAGTACTTACCTTCCAGAGGTTTCATTGGATGCGTGCATGCGAGTCTGGATTGACTTATCTCGATATCTATAAATAAATAAAAAAAATAAAAGTATGATAGAAAAGCTAACTGAAGAAGAAGACTAATTATGAGTCTTCAGGCCTAGGTAAACTAACTGAGAAAAGAAGAATAATTATGATACTTCCAATCTGTCTTCTTCCATACTTCAGGTTAAAATTGAATTGAATTTAAGCTATATTTATGACAGGCTGAAGATGAATTATTGCTACAGACACTGTAAAAGTAGAGAAGGAGCAAAGAGAGGAAATTGTGCGAAGAGGAAAGACGCGCGGGGACCACAACCGCTGACCTGGGCAAAGCATTGTTGTCTCAACTGGGAGGAGACAGTTTCGACATATGTCGGCTTCATAGCCCATAGCATATTGATTGGCACCAAAGAGTTTTCTACTCAAAAGTCTTATTTTGCATATCATTTGCCTGCTGTTGCTTCTCCTATTCCCTTTTTTCATTTGTAATCCGAAGATACCCAACCACGGAAAAGCAACCACAATTGATAATAATCCTGACAATTGACGAAATCGGGGAGAAATTCAAGAAATTTCTCGCATTCTAAAAATATTCGGTCCCAATACGACAGTTTTGCACTTCGAAACACGGCAGCCTGAATTTGTGGCAGAATTTGTGTTCCACCCTACGATGACTCGAGTCTATTACAAATTGAAATAGATAAGTTGCATGTGCTAGTAAATATTGTACTGTATAGCTCATAGAATTTTATATTTTCATTTGGCAAAGGATAACAAACAATTCATAATTCTATGGCTAGTTGACCGGGAAATTAGCGATGTGTAGATGTTTAGACTTCCTTTTGGCTAAGAGGCTTGTACTCATTGACTTCAACGCGGTCGATCTTGCTTACAATCTGGAAAAAAACCAATGTTTCTTTAATTTTTGTGTCATACTCTGGTGGTGAAGTCATAATCTCCAGGCGTCTCAAAGTAATCTCCATCAGCGAAGAGTTCAGCTTCACGAACTTGGTTCCAGATCTTGAGACGAAGAATTAATCCTAAATTCTTATCATCAGCTGTCAGTTGCCTAAGTACCGGTGACGAATCCACTGACAAGGGAGCCGACTAGGACGAGTCCTAATCCAAGAAGTTGGTTGATAGCCTGAGAACCTGCAGAAATTCCAGCATGGTTTTCAGTGGTAGCCATGGCGGGGTAAATTATTCCAAGGGAGCTTCCATAAGCGGCAGGATCGTAAAGAACCACAAAGACAGCGGAAGAAAGTCCAGCAAGGACAGCAGGCATTCCGTGAAGATTGTGAACTCCACATGTGTCGTGAGCTCCGAGTTTTTCATTAATAATTGGCTGAAAAAGTCTCTTCCATTTAATTGGTTTCTTTATAGCTTACGGTGAGATAACGGTAACCGACAACGGAGATGGCTCCAGCCAAGACTCCGATAATCATGGCATGAAGAGGGTGAAGCACAACGTTGGCAGTGGTTCCGATGGCTACTCCTCCAGCCAAAGTGGAATTGGCAATGTGAACCATGTCGAATTTTTTCTGGGAATTACATTGCTTCAATAATTTTGCTTACATGGTGTTCAGTGGCTTGAGAAACGAGGAAGGTGGTAATGGTGCAAGCGGCCAAAGAGAGGAAAGTGTTGGCAACGGCACGTTGACGAGCATCTGCGGGTTCTGCAACAGCAGCGTTGAAAGAAGGCCAGAAGACCCAGAGGAAGATGGCTCCAATCATAGCGAAGATGTCAGTGTGGTAGACGGATCCCTCGTTTTCATGTCCACGTTGCTCCTTCTTGGCAAAAGCCTTGGAACAAGCCAATCCGAAATAGGCTCCGAAGGCGTGCACAATAATGGAACCTCCGACATCATTGACATGGAAGGTGTGGACAACATGATGCTCGATAAAGAGGGCGACAGGAGTCTCGATGAAGGCCATGATGAGGTATTGGACTGGCGAGAGCTTTCCGAGCATAGCACCCATGGAGATCAAGATGACGGCAGCAGCAAAGTCAGCGGTCAAAAGCTGTTCCAACCCAATATTGAATTTTCCCGTCTTAGCAAAATCTTCATCAGAGACGATTCCACGGACAATAATTCCCCATTCAATGGTGAAGCAGGCCAGGAGCATGTTTACAGAGACGGCGGAGAATCCGTATCTTTTCAAGAAAGTCATCAGAAAGCCGAAACCAATGAAGATCATAACGTGGACGTCTTGGAACACTAAAATAATCTCAATTAAGAATAAAATAAGAACTTACTAGGATATTGGGCATTTTGTTTAGAAACATCGCCATTTCCTCCGGGCATTGTAGCGGCATCATATTTGGCGAACAGGCCAAATAATACCATAAAAAAGGCCTAAAGGAGATTATAAACGATAGAATGAATGCTAAGTACCTGGAAAATTACAATAAGTATAGTAAATTGATGTTTTTGAAAGGCGGAGTTCATCCTCGGGTCACTGAAACGTTGAACTTGAGGTCTATCGGAATGAACGGGGGGTGGTCTACTCTCGTAAGCGGATTGAACTTGAGGAAGTGTGACTTTTGACGCGTTTGATGCTGCCAAACAATAGCACCTTCTTATCTATGTCTCGTAAAAATGGTCGTTTAAACGTTGCAAAAGAAACTAATCCCCTAAGATGCTCCATATTACAAGTTCAAGGTTAGGACCATTTCGAAAAAAAAGAAGAAGAAGAAGCAAACATTGAAAGCGCAATTGAAAACCTTACCTCTGCATCATTGACAGAGAACTGTGATTTTTGGGGGCGTTGCCACGTGAAACCTCTTTGATTTACAGGGGTCATTGCTTGTCTAATTCTCAAGTTGATAAATGGACGGCGAAAGAGTAATGGCACAAAGGCAAATACCTTTCAAAGCAATAAAGCATCTTGTCGCAGGATGGTTGCGATCAGATACTGTACTCAGGTCAAATACTATTCTACGAGAAAACCAGAAGGGTCAGAATTTGATAGAAAAACAATATTAGGAAAAGAAAATTGTAAATTCTACCCTAAAACCTGGTAAAAAGACTGAATGCATACACAAGTTTACCACAGATTTTCAAATAAGTTTTTCAAACAAGCACTTCACGCTAAACTTCAGCAAAAGCAACAAGAGACTAAAGAAACATAAGTTGTAACAGACAACTGAACGCATTAAGCATGTGCCCAGGCTATTACGAAGCTCTTTATTGAGCTCGAAAAGTGCGATCCAGATGTCAAAAATCTTACATCCGGCGGTTGGTGGCAAAGAGCCGCGATAGGGAAAACGAGAAAAATGTGAGGTTTTGATCAAAACATAAAAATTTGATGGCTATGTGAAAATTTACGATTTCACGATTTTCGCTTATCAGGAAACAGAAAAGGGAAAAAGATGCTTGTATGTGATTCGAAAATTAATAACTTGATTAATTTCCAATTACAGAAAAAAGTCTAAAGGGAGAAAAGTTGATCGGAATGTTCCCCGGAATCATACCATCAGTAAAGCAAAGTTTCACTGCTAATTGGATTAGCTCACACTTCAAGGACATTAAAATGGACACCTACACTGTATGACGGCTTACAAAAGTAGGCATCCGGAAAGTATCTTGCTGATCGTGAACGTAGACGCCGTTCTCTTGAGGGCGATCTAAATGCAGCTGTCAGCTGAAGGTTATTTCAAGTACCTGCGCTGAGAGGTTTCATTTGTCCATTGTTTTCTGTGAAAATATCAACTCTTGTACCTGCTTTGTGATCGCCGTTCATCTTACTCATACCTGAAAGTTGAGAATATTCTGCAACTTTGAAAAAGAGGGGGAAGAGGGTATACTGTATGTGGACAGAAGGTATAAATGGCAGACAACCTTGTCACGCACCAGGGAGCGTTCAGCTGTCGGTTACGATATGACCAAATGTCAAACTGTTGAAACTGTGAACGGACTAGTTTTCAAGGATACTAAAGAGGAAGGATGATTGACTACTTCGATCTGATTTCTTTTTGATTTTCTTCTACTGATTAGGAGACAAGAATCAAGTAGCGAAGAACAGAACCTGTTGTAAGAAACCCCTCTTACAGGCACGCGCAGGGTCGTTACTCTCATCTCGATGATTTCTATCTTCACAGTTCAGAGCGACCACCAAACGGCCGAGTAATGTCCGCCACGCACCGACAATGAACTGACAGGGTTTGTTGCAAAGAAAAGACTTTTTTCTTGATTCGTAAATTAAATGGAAACGATCAAGAGAACTATTGAAATGTCAGAAGTCGTTAGGAATCAGTAATTGAGACGATAAATTCTCACAACTTTCTCCGAAATATGTTCTTCCATCACATCGAAGTGGTTGTTTGATTTTTGCTTCTGTTAATGGCTGCTAAGAATGACCTTTACCAAGTCTAAAACGCCAATTGAAACTTGCGCATTCATCTAAGCTTTTAATCTGAAGAAAAGTATTGCATCTTCAACCAATTCCCAGAAGTTTTCTGTTACTTTTAACCTACATTTTGCTGAAGTAGTTACTCCCTGTCGTTGTTCTTCTGCAGGATGTATCATGAAAAGGCGTTCTTCCCAGGATTTCTAAATTTGAGGGCACAAAGTAGTTGACAGCTTATGGGTCCTGGCGTTTCCGGGAAACTGCGACCTGGCTTGATGTGAAATTTTTCGCCTCAACGACTTGGACAGAGCAGACCTCGGAAGTTCACCCTCACGTGGTCCTGTGTGATTATGGAAATCACTGTAGAATCTGCGGAAACTTTGAAACTTGGCATTCCATCGACTATTTGT
This sequence comes from Oscheius sp. DF5033, assembly GCA_964036215.1. Lineage (NCBI taxonomy): Eukaryota > Metazoa > Nematoda > Chromadorea > Rhabditida > Rhabditidae > Oscheius > Oscheius sp. DF5033. The sequence goes on from OZ038413.1 coordinate 8,043,858, forward strand.
ATTTATATGGACGAAGGCAAACGAGGCAAACGAGGAAATATTGAATGAAATATACTTGGAAAACAGAAAGCGAAATCTTTTTTCAAAAACTATCCCTAGTTCACCTGATCTGTCATGCACCGAAAATGTGTTTCGAAAATCAAAGCAGTCTATTTCCCTTCCCCCATATATCTGCAATTCGTCTATTCCACATTTATTATCGCACTTTTTCTTTCTTTCGTTTCGTGATTCGATCTAATGCTTGATCAGTTTCTTTTCTGGAACTCGTTCATCATCAGCTTAATAGATGCTTACAATGCGGATAGACGCCCTTTCACGCTTGGAAAAGCATGAAATAAATGGAGACAATTTCTGGTTTTATCCAGGCAATTTTTAATGAATTCGAAGGCGACGTATTATTTCCAGATGAGAAGTTACAAGAGGCGCTCAAATACTACTCCGGCTTTACCGGTAAAAATAACCACAAACACTGTTTGAAGAAACCAATTATACGACGTGTCCGCACGTCATCAGTCCTTCCTCCCAGGATATAGCCGTTTATTTCACTGTCTGCTCAAGACAAGGCGAGTTTTTTTCGTTTTAGACGTCAGTTTTTCCCTGTTTGGAAGCAGGTCTCTCGTTCCACAAAGAATGAAATTGTTTTTCGGTCTGCCCGCGGCAATGCTATCACTTCCTCCGAACAGACAGGCTCCTTCCGTTTATCTTGCGGCAAACTTTCTCCTTCGATTGCCGATTTATTTTAGAGGATTCGGCAGGAATCTGGTTCACATAAAAAAGCATGTATGAAACATGAAAGACTTTATTTCTCGAATGTACAGAAAATGTTGAGGTATAATCAACCAAGTTACTTTCTGCCAGCATAGCTGTTGCCACCGGCGGGAGCTCCTCCGAAGGATGGGGCAGGTCCACCTTGAGGGGCAGCGTATCCTCCAGCAGCGGGAGCTGGAGCGGGGGCAGGCTGGAAGGATGGAGCGGGTGCAGCCTGAGGAGCAGGGGCGAAAGATGGAGCGGGAGCAGATTGGTATCCGCCACCAGAACTGAAACATGTGGTTGACGCCGCAGTTTACTATAACTTACGGAGCAGGAGCGGAGACTGGAGGAGGAGGGGGAGGAGCCTCGAAAGACTGAGGAGCAGCTTGTTGAGGAGCGGCATATCCACCCTGTTGTTGGGGAGCAGGGGCGAATGAAGGAGCAGGGGCGGGAGCAGGAGCTGGTTGGAAGGATGGAGCGGGAGCAGCCTGAGGAGCGGGGGCGAAAGATGGGGCAGGAGCAGACTGAGCATATCCTCCGGAAGGAGCTCCACCGAATGAGGGAGCGGGGGCAGCCTGGGGAGCGAATGATGGAGCAGGAGCGGCTTGAGAGGCGAAAGAAGGAGCGGGTCCAGCCTGGGCGTATCCAGCACCTCCAGAAGGAGCACCTCCGAATCCACCAGCGGGGGCACCTCCGAATCCACCAGAAGGAGCTCCACCGAATCCTCCAGCAGGAGCAGCCTGAGCGTATCCAGCGCCTCCAGCGGGAGCGCCACCGAATCCACCAGCGGGAGCGCCACCGAATCCTCCAGCGGGAGCACCACCGAAAGCGGGGGCAGCCTGAGGAGCAGAAGCGTAAGATCCTCCGAAAGATGGGGCAGGAGCGAAAGATGGAGGAGGTGGGGGAGGAGGAGGAGCAGCAATAGGAGCAGGGGCAGCATATCCACCTCCGATGGCTCCGCCACCGCATCCGCCGATAGCAGGAGCACTGCAACCATACATTTATATTTGATGATAGAAGTTGCTTACGCAGCGAATCCACCACCGCAAGGTGCCGGAGGAGGAGGTGGTGGGATTGGTGGAGCACATCCACCACCGCAGGGAGCAGGTGGGGGAGGAGCACAGCCGCCTCCGCAGCCACTGAATTAATGTTGAAATAAAAATTATTAAATAGAAAAATTACCCTCCGCAACCGCCACCGCAGCCACCGCCGCCGCCGAGTCCCTAAAGTCAGGGGTCATTATTAAACGGGAAATGATCTTACAGGGAAGAGGAAGGCAGAAGCAGTGCCGACCAAGGCGACGAGGACAAGAGCCCGAACCATTCTGAAAAGCCAAAGAATATTTGAGGACAACAATGGATAGAAGATCAAGCACACTGGTCAAGATCGCCGCTATTCCCTAATGGAATAGAAGCTGGATTGAAGGCGGAGAAGTGGAATTTGTCTGCCTTTACCGGCGGCACCTTGGGCATTTTATACTCTTCAACGGTGGGTTTACATCCGGTTTATCTGGACCCAAAAACTGCCTCTTCGCTGCCAATGCGGGTTGGACCGAAATGCTGCAATCAGGTACAAGACCCACAGTTTAACATGATAATGGCTTGGCAAAGTTCACAACGACCTCCATGTCTGTCTGCTTGTCTGTCTATGGCAACCTTGGCTTGGACTTGAAGTCTTAATCGATGTCATCTGTAAGCTTTATTTGATAGCATTGGAATTTTCTCCTTTTTTGTATGTATCACACGGGGCCAAGCCCTTCCTTTTGGCAAACCAGCTTAGTCGAAAGATATTGAGCGATTGCGGGACAATTTTCTCCAGTCTTTCTTTCTTTCCTTTTCGTCTGTCAGCAGACGCTGGGTAGATTTATCATTTTTCCTTGTTGGCCTTCGTTAGTAAAGAAAATTATAGGGCATATCTCTGATATTTATTTCATTTAATCAATTACAAAATGTCCGGTTTTGTTTACAGGAAATACGGTAGACTTTTAATAGGGGAGATTAATTTTATTGACTCCTCTTCTCGGCTCTGCGCTTGGCTTGGATTAATGGAAAATCTTAACCAAATGATATCCGTAACCACAAAAGGAGGGCAACTGAAATATTATTTTTACCGCAAGAAAAAAGAGAGACAGTGTTGGCGGGAAAGAAGAACTATGAAGGGTTTCAAAAAGAGTTTTTTTATGAACTGCTTCAAGGCCTGGAATATGTGGTTCTTTGAAGAAGAAGGAATACTAGAGAGGCAAATAAATTGAGGAAAAATTCTTAGTGTGATTCAAAATGCTAAGCATTGGGTAAATGTTAACCAACCAGACAGCTATACAGGTTTTCGGTCAGTTCAACAATCTATTTCAATCGGAACCTATATAGTCTCAGGTCGTGGCCAAAATATAGCAAGTCCGGTAGCCGATCCACATCGGATTTGATCTGAAAGGAGCTGGTCATGTCTAGATTCCAGCCCAGTTTTAGGAAAGTCAGGATCCTTAAAATCTTGGTTGACATGAACCAAGTTGAACCATGAAGAGCTTTTCCACACAATAGCTTCAGAAAATCGAGGTTTCCCATTTGGTAGCTATCGATAAATATTCATGGAACGACTTATCTTATCGGATACTGCCCCAACTACCTTGTACCTTGCCAGTTGCCGTGTATCGGCAGCCTAGGTCGCACGCACCTTTTCCCGCTATCGAGATGTCACACGATGATAAAGTTACGTTTTCAAGAGAACAGAGATTTTGCATCATAATCTTTATTGTGACTGATATACAGAAAAGGAGAAAGTCGCCGAGCGAATTTACTTTCTGCCAACAGCGTAGGCATTGCCTCCAGCGGGGGCTCCTCCGAATCCGCCTCCATAAGCTGGAGCTGGGGCAGCGTAGCTCTGAAGAGGATCATTTACTAGAACCAATGAAGTCCAGCAAACCTGGGGAGCGATCTGGGGAGCGGCAATAGGGGCCTGGGCGTATCCTCCAGCGGGGGCTCCGCCGAAAGCGGGAGCAGGAGCAGCGTATCCTCCTCCAATGGGAGCAGCAATGGGAGCAGGGGCGGCATATCCACCTCCGATAGGAGCCTGGAAAAAGATAGTGTACCTGGAATGTAGGAAGTATACTTACACCTCCGAATCCACCCCCACATCCACCACCACAGGGAGCAGCAACTGGAGGGGGAGCGCATCCACCACCGCAGGGTGGAGCTAAATTTCATCGATGGCATTTTGTATTCGACGGATACTTACGAGGAGGAGCACAACCGCCACCGCATCCACCACCACATCCACCTCCGCAGCCGCCACCGCCACTAAAAAAAATCCTGTGGAAGAAGTTAGCCAGCCATTACCTTGGGAAGAGGAAGGCGCTGGTAGCTCCAACAAGGGCGAGAACAACGAGGACACGAACCATTCTAAAAGCCAATAGCTTATTATAATGATCAAAAATCGAATGAGAGGAAGAAAATGTTCTCTGACTTTCATGCAAAATAAACCGGAAGCCTAGTTCGGCAAAGAAGAAGAGCGAAGAAGAGATCGTGATGTTTATCAGCCACCTGGTCGCGGGATTATATACTCTTGCTAACGATGCTCATCAGGTTTTATGCCTACTTAAAACTGCTTGCTAGAGGCCAAACCCCGGACCGAAATGGCGCAACCGGTGCTTAGTTTATGATATGAATCGCTTATGGACTGTTCAGCAACATTTGCACCGACGGACAAACAGATTGCTTCTTCAGGTTTTATTGTGTAATCTGACTAGAGATCTCTGCAAATACAATAGATACCAAAATGATGGACGAGTATTGTCTATTGATTCCCAGAATCGTTATCCCAGTCAGCAGGAAACTCTACCATTTCGCTCCTTTTGTTATTTCTCACACATAAAAGAATTTCGACAACTTAGATCATTTAAAATTTTTAATAGAATTACAAAAAAAAGATATGTTTCTCGGAGATCTTAAGTGAATTTGAAAAAAAAGACAAAATAAAGAGCTTAACAATGAACTGAGCTTGTTCCGGGAATTACTACTTCTTAGGCTTTTTCTTGGTATATTTTTTAATCTCCCTAGGCTTGGTTTTGATGTATTTCCTCATCTCCTTCTCGCTCATGTTTTAAAAATGCACAACTAACGCAGAGCATTTTTCCTTTTAATAAAATTAATCAGAAAATTTTGAAGAAAAGCTCACCTACAGGCGCACGCAACATTTTGAAAGTAACAGCGGGTCAGGGGGATTGGGAACTGGAGCAATGGCAGCCTCAGCGACGGAGTTGGCAGCAGCAGCGGCTTCTTGCTTATCCCAAGCTGCTTTCATATAGTCCTAAAAATGATCTACGACAAAAATCGAAACTTACGAAAGGACTTGTACCAAATTTAAGAGCAGCAGGTTTAGGCAATATTCGAGTTGAAAAAAAAAGTTAAAAGTTAAAGGGAGATGAACTGACCGTATGGCATCCTTGCGTTGAATAACAATGGGATTGAGCCCCTATCCCAAATTTAAAATAAATTGACCCCATTTCCTTTGTTAGGGCAAATAACCTCTTTTGTTACTAACATAAATCTACATCCTGGCAAAAAATCAGCCAATTCGGTCACTCCCAGTTAGTGAACTTCTCTGGTCAAAAATTTTTTTTTCTTATTCACTTTTTTTTCGAAAATCACCAAAGAGGGACCATGGCAACAAAAGGTTGAAAAAGGCTACGGGAGCACTGGTAGGTTAAATTTTTCGATTTAAGATGATGAATCGGTTTTGAAATCTTTTTTGCCTTGATTTCTGTTAATGTAAAGCGATGGGCGTGGGCGTGAACCTCGTCATAGAGCTATACACTTGACCTTCTCTATTTTCCCCGTGCTATCGTTGATAACAATGGATACGTTTCAAATAGAGGCGGATCTTGCGCTATCGTTACTTCGAAGCTTCACTCCAGAAACTGTTTTATTGTCACCTCTATCAATAATTCTCTCGGCAGCTCTGGTTCATTCCGGTGCTAGAGGTCTTTCGCGTACCGAAATAAGTTCAGCTATACTCCCAGGTAATGCAGAAAGGGTTGATACGCATAGACATTTAGGGAGAAATGATGCTGAGTTTTCTGCTTTTGCTAGGAACCTATCATATTTCCTAACCGGGACAGAACCTTATGTCAGCATCGTCAATGGGTTGTTTACGGAGTGTGTTAAATTTTTAAAGTTCAGTAATTGCAATTTAGAGAGAGATACACATTGCGAAAGTCCTATGTCGAAGAAACTAAACAGCAATATGGAGCTCTAATCGACCATTTTTCTCAACACCACAAAAAGGAGGCTGTTGAGGTTATTACAAACCCTTCAATTAAACTTCCTCTCGCAAGACGGTGTCGTGATTCTACTCTGATGAATCTATCAGAAACATTTAGTAATGCGATTAAAACTAACTGGCTCGCCACGACACTAGCAAAATGCTGTAAGTAGTTTAGAGCCGAAACAGCATTTTGCCACATACATCTTATTCTTAGAGAGTTTTTATTATTTTCTTATTCCCTTTCTCTTGCTTTCTTAATTCTCTCAACTTCCTGCTAATGATGAGCAAGCTGATGCACATTCGGATGCCGAAAAGGGCTGGGCGGATACTGGAATTTTTGTCCGGATAATTTTCGCAAAACGGGTACCGGATAACGAAAATTATCCGATTATTCCGATGATCGCCGTAACCGATTAACTAAAAAGGCCAGCTACCTAAAATTGGGCTTTTTTTGAGGAAATTAAATGTAGAAATCATAAACCTGATCAAAAAACTGTTGATAGCCATACTTCGATATAAGTATTTTACGTTTATGGAAATCCGTTAAACAGTTAAAACTGCGGTTTTTTGCATGCCCACATAATGTCTTTGATTGACCAAACTAAGATAGCAAACATAGCGAATTTTATTTATAAGATAATACTCTTATGTAGGCTAGCAATCCCATGGAAGAATACCCTATTCATTTTTTTTTTAAATTTTCGTCGTTTCTAAACGTTTTAACAGCTTTTCTCGGTTTTTGCCCTACGAAAATCCTTCGGACACTCTTCCTGTAACCGGAATCGAATGCTTTCATTTTCTAGTAATCGCTCGTTTCGCTTGCAATTCTCGGGAGGTGTATGCTTAAACAGATTCGGAAACAGCTTCGACTCGTCGAAAATTGACTGCTCTCGCACATCAAAAGGAATACCTTGACCCTGTGGACGAATGTAAGCGTACATTCATCGCCACTCCCCGTATATTCGCAACTACCTTCCTTATTATTGTCATTATCTCCTCAGCCTAGGGACTTGTTGTAATATTAGAAGAAGATCTCGCTCTATAGCTTATCTGGAATAAGCGGAACGCTGCAGTATTTTTTAACAACTTTTTAAATTGTTTTGCTTATTGTTTGCTCAATTTTTTTGCAAATTTCAAAGAAGTCGACCTCGAAGGTAGGTCGATGTTCGACTTGACCCGACACCCCTTATGGTCTTCATGGGACCGGTATTTTTCAACCGTTAATTTGCATGAGAGTCAAAGATAAGACTTGTGAGGAACTCTAGCTTTAATTGTTTATTTAAGAAAATGAACAAATTTGTCAATAATGCAACTCATGGAAACATAGATCTATTTTTAAACGAGGAAACAATAAGAGGTAAAACAACTGAATTTGAGGAGCTTATCATATTCGGTTTATTTAGCAGATACCTTAGGCTTTCTAATTAGTGCTTTATCGTTTCAAGGAAAATGGGATAAGCCTTTTTATAGCAATTTCAGCAGTGTGTTCTACTCTTATCCTGACAAACTTCCTAAGGTTGTCGATATATGGTTTGCTTAATAGTGATGTTTCAGACACAGTTTATACGCAGAAAGGCAGAGTTTGCTTACACAGAAGATAAAGACTTCCAAATGGTTTCAATGCCATACGTTTCAAATAAAAAAGCAGATGAGTATTCATTTGTTATATTGCTTCCTAGAAAAAGGTGCGGTTTATTTGTTTTTTTTTCTGGTGGCGATGTGCGGTCCGTCAAACTAAACGATGTTCTCTTGTTGTGCGCGTTTTCTCAGAATTGTTCTTTTTGATAACAACTTTATTGTGTGTGACGGCAATTCTTTTTGGGAGAAACGAACCGCTTGAAAATCTTGGGAGAAACGAACCGCTTGAAAATCAGGCAACATTTTCGATTTTTCACAGAGAGAAACTCCGATTCAAATGCGCGCATCCTGTGGTCCCACAGCGCCCGTTTTTCCCAGAGTTGGATTATATTTTTATGTAATGATGCTAAGACTATGTCTGATTATTGCCAGTTTTCTAATTTCAGTTTACTGATTTCAGACACAGTTTACGCAATCTGCTTCTTAGAATGAACGGAGGAATGCTTCGGAAATTATTATCTAGTTTGCGGAGTCGTTCTATAGATGTATAAAACATATTTCATCATTAGATACAGATTTCAGGTGACCATTCCAAAATTTAAAGTGGAATCGACGATAAATCTTATGAAAGCTTTAAAGAAACTGGGAATTAAAGCAATTTTCAAGCAAGCTAAAGCCGATCTAGGGGACATGTTTGCCTCTACGAATGGCTATATAGACGGTGGTATCCAAAAGGTGCATCTGGAGGTAAATACGTAATACTGCACTGGAACCGACCTAGATCGACGAAAAAGGGACAGTTGGAGCAGTTAAGGTGGACCCGACTGAACAATAAGAGAGCAAGCGATAGAATGATTTATTAATACCAGATTAGATCACACGATGATTTACACAGATAATATTAAACCAGAAATATCACAGTAAAGACTCTTAGACGCGTTACCCCCTAACACCTCCCCAGTGTTCGAAAGATCACTGAAGAGTAAGCGTCAAAAGAGTGTTTACAATGCAGAGTTCACCCAAGCTACATCTCCAGCCTTTCGGTCCTGGAGTTCGCTATACCATTGGGCTACGTCTCTGCTTTTTTACCCCCGCTACATCTCCCCTCCCCAGGCACTCTTTTGTGCCACCTGGGAGCGAAGTTCACAGGGTTCGGGGTCGAACAGCTTCTTTTCAGTCAGCCGGATCCCCTCGATCTTGGTAGAACGCTTCTTTCCGAGGCTGTTCGACCTTTCGGCAACAGATCCTGTCTCCTTCCTCTGTCCGTTTCCTGTCGACAGAGCGATGACATGGACCTTTGCCTTCTTCAAAGGAGGATCTGTCTCCCCGGCGACGAACCTTTTCGGGGCACGTCGCTCTCGCTTGGGATAATCCCTGCGAATGGGAGGAACTCCTTGTTTCGCTCGGACTTTCTTCGGAAGTCCTGAGGTATTCTCGGGAGGCGAGGTCTTTAGATTTTTCTGTTGGCTTTGCTTCCTAATCAGAAATTCCTCCTCTGCATCTTCCCAATGGATCGATCTCTTTTTCATCTGATCCAAGTGTACCTTACGCTGGCCTGTTCCATAGTGAACCAGGTAAGTTTTACTGCCGATCTTCTCCAGGACGATCCCTGGGATCCACTTATCTCCATGAGCAAGGTAATTTCTGACGAAAACTTCTTGACCCATGGTAAAATCAGGCTTGTCTTGAGCACGGCGATCATGGTTTTTACGCATGTCTTCCGTGTACTTCGACTCCTTCTCAGGACCCTTGGTCTCATGGAGGATGTCGAATGCCGTTCTCAGCGGTCTACCGATGAGCATCTCTGCTGGACTCTGTCCCGTTGCAGGATGCTCGGTGACTCTGTACTGAAACAGCAAGTCATTGACTGCCTGTTCGGTGGTTTTACCGGACTTCCAACCCTTGTACAGTCCATTTTTGAAGGTCTGTACGAACCTCTCGGCTTCTCCATTCGAGTTTGGATGGTATGCCGGGGTCAGGGTAAGGAGAATGCTGCGTTTTTCGCAGTATTTCTTGAATTCGTTCGAGGCGAATTGCGGGCCATTATCCGAAACGATTTGCTCCGGCAGGCCATGAGTGGCGAATACGCCGTGGACTGTTTGAATCAGCCTCGAGGCGGTTGTGGAGTTCATCTTGAGAACTTCCGGCCACTTCGACTTGGCGTCAACGATAATGAGCCATCTGTCACCTCCTTGGGATTCGGCGAAATCCATATGGAGTCTCTGCCATACCTTATTCGGTGTTTCCCAAGGGTGCAGTGGCGTCTTCTTCGGATTGTTCGCGAGGGACGCACAAATCTCGCAGGATTGCGCTAGCTTCGAGATAGCTGCGTCAATTCCTGGGAACCAGATCTTCTGTCTGGCTAAGGCTACCATTCTATTACGTCCATAGTGGCTGCTATGGAGCATCTCCAGCGCCTTCTTGTGGAACGTTTTGGGTAGCACTACCCTGGAACCCCATAACAGGATTCCGTTGTGGACTGACAACTCGAGTTTCTTTTCCTCGATGTTGCGAAAGTCCTTGGGTGCTTTCGGCGGCCAGCCATTCTGTACGAATGCCAGCACTTGACTCCAATATGAGTCTTTCCGGGTTGCCTCTGCCAATTCCTCCTGAGTAAGGGGAATATCCTCCAACTTTTCGTTGTGGATGGCGGTGACGGTCACCTCGCAGATGACTCGCTCCGCACTGGGCAATTCCCGGGGATTTGGCAATCGCGACAATCCGTCTGCGTTGCCGAATTCTTCGGTCTTCCGATACTCGATATCGAAAGAATATGCCATGAGTTTCAGGGCCCAGCGATGCCTTCTTTTCATGGCAATCACCGGGAGATCCTGCTCCGGCCCGAAGATACTCACAAGTGGCTTGTGGTCGGTGAGAAGAGTAAATTTCCGTCCATAAAGGAACTGGTTAAACTTCTCCACGCCATAGACGATTCCCAACGCTTCCTTATCAATCTGAGCATAATTCTTTTCAGACTTTGTCAGAGACCGGGAAGCGTATGCGATGACCTTTTCGGAACCATCGGGGAACTTGTGATAAACGACTGCTCCAACTCCGTAGTTGGATGCGTCGGTGGCCAGTACCACTGGCACTTTTGGGTTGTAATGAGCCAGCACATCAGTGCTTCGGAGCCTCTCTACGATTTTACGGAAAGCTTCCTTGTGCTCATTCGTCCATTCGAACTCTACTCCCTTCTTGCGCAACGCGTTTAATGGCGCTGCCAAGGTGGAGAGGTTCGGGATGAACTTCCCATAGTACTGGACCATGCCAACGAACGACTCGACTTCCTTCAGGTTTTTCGGTTCCGGCATATTGGTGATTGCCGCCACCTTTTCAGGAGACGGCCGGATTCCCGTTGCGTCGACCTCATGACCCAGGAATTCGAGACGTTCCTTCATGAATCCGCACTTGTCACGTTTGAGACGGAACCCGGCTGCATTTAGCCTGTCGAGAACGGTCTCTAACCTTTTCAGGTGAGTCGCGTCATCCGGTCCCGTCACCGTGATGTCATCCAAATAGATGACCACGCCATCAATGCCGGCTAGCGTCTTTTCCATAATTTGTTGGAAAATCGCTGGGGCAGAGGCGACCCCAAAAGGAATTCTCGTGTATTGGAAGAGTCCCTTTTGAGTGTTGATCGTGGTATACTTACGAGCTTCCTCGTCCAGTTCCACTTGCATATAAGCATCGGAGAGGTCCATCTTGGAGAATTTCTTCCCGCCATTTAGCAGATGGAACAGATCTTCCGGGATCGGGAGTGGGTATTGGTGGATATCCAGTTGGGAATTCACCGTGACTTTATAGTCGCCACACAGCCGAACTTTACCTCCAGGTTTGGGCACTACAACGATGGGAGTTGCCCAATCGGAGTGCTCTACCTGTTTGAGGATACCCTGTTGGATCATCTCCTCTAACTTCGCATCTACCTTGGGTCGGAGGGCGTACGGTACCGGCCTGGCTCTGCGAAAATTTGGCACAGGATTGTCGGTTTTGAACTTGAAGTTCGCTTTCACCGTAGTACACCTCCCCAATCCAGGAGCGAAGAGACGAGCATTCTTTTCCAGCATCCTGGTAAGAGCTCGTTTTGTCGCGATTACGTCATTCGACGTGACTCCATGGATCGCTGGGAAATGAGGTCCACAGTCGATACCCAGGGCGCGAATCATGTCACGTCCACACAGTGGGTGACTTGATACGGGCGACACTTCCAGTGTCATCACCGCTTTCTCGCCATTGAAGCGAACTTCAGTGGTGAGTTGACCAAGGAAAGTAATCGGTCCATTGTTATAGGCCGTGGCTTTTGTCGACGAAGGCTGAAGCTTCGGACTGCCAATACTTTTCCAAGATTTTTCATCCAAGATCGTGATTGCTGAGCCGGTATCCAACTCGCAATCGACTTGGGAACCATTGATAACAATGGGCAGCATGACCGGGGGTTCTCTATGAATTCTAGAGACCTCTGCCGTGTCAACGCTGGCTTCCTTAGGCTCCACAGCCTCGGAGTCAAGCAACTTGGGCTTCTTCCTCCGGCTCGCTCGACGGCGAGGCTTGGTTTTCTGGTTTTCCAGAAGGTGCACCGTATCCGGGCCCCACCTCACCCTTTTTACAGGGGGGATTTCTTTCCGGTTCTCCGGAGGCTCACCGATTCCAGTGGCCTGCCCGGTGCCCGAAGGCACGAGGTCTTCTTTCCGGAATCCCGGCGGTACGCTGTCTACAGCGACCTGCTCGTCGAGATCTTCGGTACTCGAGCTTCCGGAACTTTCGTTCTCGTGCCCCTCGTGACCGTCACCCAACGAGACTTCTTCCCGGTAATCCGGCGGTTCGCTGACTACAGCGACCGGCTCGTCGGCCTTTTTAGGGCTCTCGGAGACTTGGTTTAACGACATGGAGTCGGAGATTTCAGCGCGTACCGTACCAACCCGGACTGCGTCGACGAAATCCTCCTCATCCGAGTCGGGGGTCCAATTGGAATGGACACTCCTGCCCGATCGGGCTGCTTTGCAGGCTTTCGCCATGTGACCGTCCTTCTTGCAAAATTTGCAGTAGGCTTGGTCCCTTACAAAGCATTTTGAACCGTCATGGCCAACTTTACCACAGACGGAACAAACTTTACGGTTGAGATTCGAGGACCGGTTGTTTTTCTGAGATTTTTGCTGTCTCGAAAACTTTTTACCACGGTCCTGTCCTCCCTTCCCGTGGTGAGCTACGGACACACCCTTCGTCCTAGAGGTTAGCTGGCCCACGCCTACGGTGTCTTTGTGAAGATTGGGGGCCTCAGTGCACACCCTTTCAAAGGCTTGGGCCACAGCTAGAGCCTCCTGGGACGAGAGGTGTTCCTTTTCAAGAAGTCGCTTACGGGTCTCCACGTTGCTGATCCCACTGACGAAGATCATGGCCACCATGGTATCCCTGACGTTTTCGACATTCTCAAATTCGCAATCCTTGGCCGCCGCGTTGACAGCAGCGTAGTACTCGTTGAGGCTTTGGCCGGGTAACTGATGAGTCGCCATCATCCTGTAGCGTTCCGCCAGCACCAGCTTCTTCGGGCTGTAGTGCTTGTCCAGGGCGGCGAACAGGGCGTCGACTTTCGTATCCTCTGGCTGCTTTCCTCCGAGTAGCGAATCCAGTAGCTCACAGGTATGCATTCCTACTTCCTCCAGAAATGCATACCGTTGTTCTTCTTCAGTCACCAGATTTCGGCGTCTGAAGAAAATTTTCATCATACGCGCATACATCTTCCAAGAGGTGCCCGGCTGGTACGGTCCAGGGGACTTTCCCTTGATGGCATCACTCTTGGCTTCACCAGTTGCAACCTTCGGTTGCTCCATTGATACGTCCGCGTCCGGCATCGTAACCGCTTTCTTGGTAGAGAAACAACTGTCGCTGCCGGTAATCACTGCTCAACTCAAGTTCGAATCAGGCGTCGCCAGTTAAGGTGGACCCGACTGAACAATAAGAGAGCAAGCGATAGAATGATTTATTAATACCAGATTAGATCACACGATGATTTACACAGATAATATTAAACCAGAAATATCACAGTAAAGACTCTTAGACGCGTTACCCCCTAACAGGAGCATCGGTTTCAGCTATACGATTCAGATATTTGATTGCAAATTTATCTCCGCCAGTGCCGTTCGTAGCTGATCACCCATTTTTGTTTATTGTGAAATACCTGGATCATATTGTATTTATCGGGCAAATCTATCAGTGAATAATAAAATATCCTGTAATCACGCACTGCAATAAACCCAACTCGAATCGTTTCGAGGATGGCCGAAAATTCCGTATAGGAACTGTTAAAGGTTAAGGCTAATCTTTGGGGCTATGGTATCCAAATTAAAAACTAGTCAAAATTCTGTAAAAGCAGACGGTCGAAAAAATAGCAAGAAACAGAAAAAACCAAAAATAGGTTTGGCAAATACAGGCCAATAATGTATATTTTCAGAAGTTTCTCTGAGGAAGCCACTTTTGCTGTGCTGCTACTTGCGAACAATTGGAGATTTCTAACCGATAAGGGTTTCGACATTTATAAGAGGTGCTATCCATTATCGTTCAGCCGTCAGACGCATCACAAACCTTGAAACAGCTGATTTCCGGTAAGTTGTTGGTCAGCTTCGTCATTCCCAAAAAACCATTTGACAGCTGATTCTCGGTATCTTGTGAGCTAACCCCGCCGCCCTCAAAAAACAGTTTAACAGCTGATCCTCGGTATCTTGTGAGCCCTATATTTAAGAGCAAAATCCATGATTCCACAACGCCATGAAGCTGCTCGTGCTGCTTCTTTTTTCAACAAATGTTTTCGCAGATCTATGCGACGAATGTCCAAAAGAAGTGCGTCGTCTATCCGGAGTTAGTTTTGTTTATTACCGTAACATTAGCAATTACAGGTAGCTATGGATGCTATCGCTAGCTTTGAAAAATCAGGTCACCTTGGATGTGATGCCAACGTCGCAACTGAAACAATCTGGAAGGAGACCATAAGTGAAATTGCTGAATTTTCCCGGGAAGTCACATTGCAATTTTTGCCCAGAGGAAACCAAACAGAAGCGGACCGTGTGAAGACAGAAGTCGCCTGTGAAATGGTTTTAACTCTCTGCAAGAGAACGTTAGTGATTGCAGTCCAGAACAGAAATATTTTAGCGACAAAGATGGAAATCTTGCGCGTGGAATATTTTGCATTCCCTGTCATGAAGTCGTCTCCAGTGCACTGCTCGTAGGTTCTTTAATATATACATACATAACATCTCCTTCAGGTCGCTAAGAAATGCTTCTCCAAGGCTAAAAGTCATCTGACAAAGATCGTCTGCGACCAGCCTGGTTCGACCCTAACAGAAACAGCCGACTGCACTGCAAAAATTAATGTGGGGACCTGGTTTGCTGAACTCTATCTTGGAGCACTTCAAGGAAAAGTAAGGAATTTGCTTTTTGTAGAAAAATGTCCCTGGGATAAAAAAGAAATTATTTACGGAAAATATTTTTAAAAAAAGTAGGCTGTTATAGTAATTTCGTTTTCGAATTCATTGCCGTGGATAACAAGAAAACAGGATTACACTAAAATGTTGACAACAAGATTATCCAGCTTGCTCAAATTTGACAGGAAACTATTGTACCATAATGTTGCAGCGAAAACTTTAGTGGGTGGGTTTCAGATGTATAGACCGTTTCCAACCGAAAAGTTTCGCGCCTGTTTCGATTAATTGTACGTTTTTCGATCAACTCTGGGCTATTTAGTGGAATTGCTAAATTTGTTGTTGCTATGTACTCGGTGTGAATAGTAGAAAATAAGACAACAATATAAAAAGTTATTAAATCATCAACGACGAACAATCAACTTCATTGAAAATGTTAAAGGATTGCATCTTAAGGTCCTCAAGTGCGAATTTTTTTGGATGGAAATCGACTATAACAGTTTTTGATACCTTTGAGGGTTTTAAAGTATAAATAAGAAGCAGATACAACATACAGTCAAAATAAGCTAAAATAATAAAACAATTTCAGATCGGTGCGATGATTATCTGCAACACGCACCTGGGATGCAAGTATTAGTATGGACGAAGAAGATGTTCCCTGCTAGAATAAAATATAATTGCAATCATATCTGTTTTCTGTGTTCTAGGGTATCCGAAAAACAACAAGAACAACGATCCAAAATGCAGAGATGCCTTGCTGTTTTGAAAAGGCGAACAGTTCCCTTCCGGCTGTAGACAAATGAACTCCCTTATCTCAATAGCGACTGCTCGGAACAGCTGAGCGTATTTGTGTGTCCGGGTCAGAGCTCCAGTAACACGTGAAAATGTTCAGGCCTGTGGATTCAATGGAGCCCATCCGACTGGCCAAAAGCGCTCTTGCCAAAATGTTATATTTATTTTGAAATGTTTACTACCACAATATCGATTACCAATACAACCGAAAAATTATCATATACAGTTTAAAAAACATTTAGGTGGAGCGCATGTTTATAGCGTGCACAATATCGAATAGGCGAATGTGGGTGTCCCAAAAATCATCTGCAATTTTATCAACAATGGAGGGAGTAAGCGTAGTATCCTGATTTTCTGAGAATTTCATCCTGTATATCCATCTGATTTCGGGCAGTGTGTTATCTAGGAAACGCTCAGCGTCGTCTATTTCATCCATTCGAAACCAGTCCATCCGAATTGGCTTCTTCTCATTCATGAAATTTTGTAATTTGTTTAGCCCATCTTTGTTTAGAGGAAAGTTGGGAGGATTCGGTTCTTCAGCACTTATACAGTAAATCGATTTTGGCTTTAGATGAAAACTGCGGCGTAATTCATTTAGGCCTATTTGATCTGAGACAGTGCTTATAAGTGAAGTTGCAAAAAGTTGGACTAAACGATAGCTGGTCTTATTTTGAAATAGGTGCTCATAGTCGGCTTTGGATAGTTGGTAGTTGGATAATTTCGACCAGTATTTCTGATATTGTTGATCGCTGCTAATATCATGGTTTTTTGTATTAACTTGAGCTGATCTCCAGCGATGGTGCAAGGGGGACGCAGAGGATCCAAAGAATGGCGATATTTCTGTAATAAAAATATTCAAAGCCACACCGATAGACTGACCTAATGACCCAAAACAGGGAACGCCAGCGGTAAAAAGTAATACGAGAAGTTGTATAAGAAACATCTGCAGTCACTGGCGGATATTCCTGCTGTGGAGCAGAAGAGATACTGATAATGTGCGCATCTCTGCCGGTCAAGGCTGCTCAAGATTGCATCATGCCTCAAGTCGATCTCGGTAGTACTGTCATACAACCGGGAGTTTGGTCTCTGGGTGAATGAAAAATGAAAAGTCTCTGTCGGACTGGGTGGTCTATTATAAAAATGGGGTGAACTTTGACCATTTCGCAGTGGAACGTCGTTCTTATCTGTCTACATGACAGAAAAGGTTTCCCGTTTCTCAGTTGTTGTACACTAAAGTTCCCCGTCCAATGGCGTTTTCCACCACTGCCATTAGTAGGAACTTTTCCTAGTTTTGTTCATCTTCAGCTTATTTTGTATATCGCTCCCAGGTTTCCACTGTTGTATACTTGCCCAACACGCAATTTGATGGAACGATGACATTTGTGGTTTTGTCACATTTCGTTCTTGTCTGGGTTATTCTTGTTTCTTAAAACTACTACTGATCACCGCGTATCTTTCCATTTGTAATGTCTAGCCATGCTTATCTTTGAAAACCATCTTCACCATAATGCCAATGTTGGGTTCAACTGCTAAATTTGTATCTTTCCATCATTTCCACCTTATTTAATGCTTTGTTCCAGGATGTTATCCAAACCATTGGTAGATAAAACGACAGAAGAAGAATCACCGAAACCGCGTCTGCTTTCTCCAGACAAGAGACGCTTACTAGCCCAATTTGCCAAAAAGTGCCGATCTGTAATGGATGAGCTGAACGAGGTCAAAGCTCATGTCGAAATTATGAGAAGTCAAGGTGAACCCCAACAAGAAGGAGTTATGCCTGAAGTCGCACAGAGAAGCCCTGCAGAAGTTGGGGAGCCGTTGGTTTAGGTATTACTGAAGTTTGTAGTATTTTAGAAGAACGGCTGAAGAGGTGGTAAAAACTGGGATCCCAGAGAAGACAGATGACGTGAGCGAATAAATACAGCTGTTCAGAAGGCAGGCTGGAAACCTGAAGCAAATGTGCACATGCTTATTTGAGAAATAAATGGGTTTGCACGTAATTTAATAGAATATTTTATTGTACACATGTTAACATTTGCTGATCACCGCAAATACAGAAGCATGTTAACTGACTAGAACGAGAATACGAATATTTACAGCAAAATTATTAGAAATCTCCTCCACCTCCGAAGTCACCGCCTCCAAAGTCTCCTCCACCAAAGTCACCACCGCCAAAATCTCCTCCGCCAAAATCTCCACCACCAAAGTCGTCAGTTCCTCCGAAATCACCTCCCCCATAATCGTTTCCTCCATCATAGCCGCCATCATAACCTGGGGAACTCATTAGAATTATCACTCAGTTATCGTTACCTCCATCATTTCCGTCATTATAACCGCTGTAATAATCAGTCCCTCCTCCAGCGTCGTTGTTGTCATAATTGCTGTTATCAGCATTTGGCTCTGGTTGGTTGTGGGAGTTGCCGCCGTTGTCTCCATTGTCTCCATAATTGTAGTAATTGTTTGTTATGTTGGTGGTGTCGTTATCCTACAAGAATATTGACAAATACACAAGGAGTAGCGTAACTTACAGAAACGTAACCACCTCCGAATCCGCCACCGTATCCTCCAAATCCTCCTCCATAACCATATCCACCGTACATGTGATGTCCTCCCCACATTGAGCCTAGTCCGTAGCCAAGAAGGGTTCCTCCTAGGAGGCCGGTACCGAAGCCCATTCCGCTACCGCCGAGGATACCACCTCCGCCTCCATAACCTCCACCTGAAGAAGAAAGTAAACCGGTTAGAAATTGACCGTACCTCCTCCGTCCCTAACAATAATTGTTGTGGGACCTGATCCGCCGCCACCATTTCCATAACCCCCGCCACCTCCTCCATAACTTGGTGGTGGTCCAGGTTGTCTAGGATAATGCGGTCCGCCATTGTAGCCACCACCGCCTCCACCACCTGAATATCCTCCAACTGGGGCAACTGGTGGAGGAGCATCAGGATAACGAGCAGGAGGATCTGAAACATAAAACTATACAAAAATAAGAAAGAACTACTTACTGTATCCGCCAGTTGGCTGTGGTTGAGGCTGAGGTTGACTAGGCATTGGTGGAGGGTTTTCCGGCTTAGGAAGTGTCTTTGCAATCTCCACAAACCAGGATCTGAATTATTCCACTACTAGAAAGCAAAGAGATTGCCTTACTCTATATCATTATCTGATGAAAATAATATCCAATGGACGGTTTCCGCCCTGGGATCTAATCCGATTCCAACCAAATGGTGGACAGAATGTCCTTCAGGTACCGATGGTCGTTTCACTGTAAAATTTCAGTTAATTGGCTTAGAAATAGTTATTATACCTGGCATTCTATCGGTCATTAGACCAACACAAATGTATGGCACAACATCTTTCAATAGAACACTGCCCTTTGGCTTTCTATCGCCCTAAAAATTGTTTTCACCCGAGGCGACCTATTAAAATTACCTTGTCTTCATACCAACACAGTCTGCTGTCACTGAAAAGGACAAGATGGTGCTTTTTCCATTTGTTACTGAGGAAGCCAGTTTTGTACTTGAGCACGGGGCCTTCTTTTAATTTACGAGCATCCATATCTGAAAAGAGAAGATAAAAATGTGCGGTGGGGCGAGAAAGATACGGCGAAAACAATGGTTAACATGGGGTACACACTCTTATAGCTTGCCGCGTATTGCTCTCTATGTTCACATGTGACGACAACAATTATTTCGCAATAGTCACGAACGAAATTTTGATGTCAGTAGGCTATGACTCATCAGCTATGACAATGTATACCCGAAAGAATAGAAAATAATAACGAAATATGAAAAGGTGTCACTCGGCGTGGATGGGAAAGTAACAGATGTTTGCTTTTTTGTCTGGATGGGAGCCAGATCGACAAAACAATGAATTCTCATGTGTTCTATGGTGCAGAGCACACGTAGTAACACTATAAACATTGTAATTTAAGATGCTTACCCGTATCTACTTCAGGACGGCAACTATCGAACATGAAGCGAGCGGAAGAAGTAAGCCCAGTAGCCTAGCAACAGAAAAGGACGTGATACGCATAGGGGAACGCATTTTTTTGTTAGGTAAAAGCTCAAAAAACATAGCAGTTAAAAATTTTCTGCAGGAGAAGGGGTCAATTTGGCTGTTTGCCATGGAGGATAATCAATACTCCGGCGGCAGACACTAACACCCAACAAAACAACAACCAGCCTGGTTACGAAAACAACTTTTCAGGATGTGAGACATTGGAGACAAGGGAGGAGTGGCTGGTTTCTCGAGTTATAGGAAAGCAATAGAGATGCATTTGGGATGAAGGTATGGCGTATTTTAAAAGACGGTCGTAGACCTCATGTTAGCACAAAGGCAAACATGCTTGGTAACGTGAAAAAACCTGTTCAGCAAAAGTCTGCAAACTATAAAAGAAGTCCTAATAAATTACTAAAAAGAGTTGCAGATCAAAAATGGCAGAATACCAAGTACACGCCCTTTAAAAGAAATATGAGAAGCTTTACGAAACAGCTCAAGCATTCTTCCCATTTAAAGAAATAAACAAGAAGGTTCTCGAAAACAGGCGCATTTCATAATGGGATATGCCAAACGAGCCAATTAGATGATGACGCAATAAACAAAGAAGTGCTCTTTGATAATTTAAAAAAGCTGTTGAAAAAGTCCCCTAGTATCAACCAGGGGATCATGGTATAGTTTTGCATAATATGATCAGCTTACTCCGATAGTTTTCCGTCACAGGGACTGCGTTTCGACGACGATCGACGCCCGTTATGAGCGGTATCTTTTATCATTTTCTATTAATTTTACACAATTTCTAGTCTTGGCGCTCTCGCGCCATGGTAGAGCTCTTTCGGACATATCCAAAGCCACAAAACCGAATAATGTGGTTCATTTGGATGAGAAGAGATCGCTCCTGTCGCGGTTCTTTGTCCTTTGGATCAGTCCACTTCTATTGAAGGGGAGTAGGACGAGCCTAGTTTTTGAAGATCTTCCTCCATTGAAGCAGAAACATCGATCCTCTGAACTTCTTCGAAATTTTAAACCAAGTAAAGTTTTCCTAAACATTGTGACAAATTATTTAGGCCCAAAGGCTTCGCTAATATTTAACATTATTTGGCATTTTAAAGGAACCTTAGCAATAGCAATAATATGTAAAATATGTGCTATGACTTTAGACTATGTCAACCCGCTACTGCTTAGGTAAGAGAGACATCTGTTTCTGTCATTTTTAGTCTCCTAATTGATGAGCACATTCTACCGAGGGTACCACCACTTACACGAGGTCTTTCCATCTCAGTTTTGATGTTGTTTGTATCTGAATTGAAGTCGATCTTCATGTGTAAGTCTAAACGCTTCCCCAAAATTCTCCTTCAGCCGGGCATATATACATTTTCAATAGAGATGCTTGTATGTGCATGAGTATTCTATCTAATAATATTATCAAAAAGGTTTTTGACCTTTTGACTTGTTTACAGTTCCTAGAGTTTACGTCTTTCCATGGAATCTAGGAATAATTGGCCAAGTTCAAGGATAGCTAATCTGGTTACAGTCGACTTAGAAATCATTTCCATGGCGATACAATCTTTTCATTTCGCTTGGGCAGCTGTGGCAGAGGTAGTTTGGCTAAATCCTGGTTATCTTCTTTTTCAGGTTAGCATAGCCCTAGTGATAATCTACCACACAATCGGTCATCCTGGAATGGGTGCCATTATCGTAATGATTACATATGTACCTCTCAATCTCGTCATTTCTAAAGTTATCAGATATTTACAAGTAAAACAAATGGAATGGAAAGATCGTCGAGTAAACTTCCAAAAAGAGGTGGCAAAGTCGGCTACTTTGATCTGTTTTGTTTCAGGTGATTTCTGGATTAAAAGTTGTGAAGGTATTTGCATGGGAACGGGCATTTGAAGAGGAGATTGGGCGACTGCGGACTATTGAACTGAACCTGTTGAAAAGGGCAGTACTTATTTTGAGGACATTACAAGCACTAAATGCTTCAGCGCCGTTTTTGGTAACTAGGATAATTTTGATAATATGACGCTATTTTAGACAGCCATGGTTTGTTTCGCATGGTTCGTGTTGACAATGCCTCCAGGTTCTCTAACTCCTCAAGTAAGTCTACCACAGAATAGGTTGAGCTCGCCTTCAGGTCGCTTTTGTAAGTCTCGTTGTCTTCAACATGCTGCGTCGTCCTATGACTACAATCGCCCCTTCGATACAGAATCTGGCTAAGGGATTAGTCAGCTTTAAAAGAATAAGCAAATTTCTAAAAGCTCCCGAAATTCAACACATGAGACATAAGGACGATACGGCAGAGCCGCAATCCATTCACATTGCTCTGCGAAGTTCTTACTTCAGTTGGAAGACGGAGAAAGAAGATCTCCAAGATGTCAGTCAAATTGCAACCAAGATTGGGCTTTTTAGATAACCGTTGAACTAAATGAGGGAGATTTCAAAGCAGTTGTAGGGCCAGTTGGAAGCGGAAAATCGTCTGTCCTTGCAGCTATTATTGGTTAGCACACTTTTCTTTAACTGACAGTGACTATAGGTGATTTGTACCAGTTAGATGGTGTTCGAAGTGTTTACGGTACAATTGGATATGTTCCACAAATACCCTGGATCATGAATCAAAGTGTGAAAGCCAATATATTGTATGGGAAGGAATATGACAAAAATCTCTACGATCGGGTAACTTTAACCCTTGTCGTTTACATTTTTCAGATAACTCGGGCTTGCGATCTGAGAAGGGATTTCTACGCTATGCCGAGATATGATTCTACTCAAGTTGGAGACAATGTAAATTGTACCGCATTAATTTAATAACGCGGCTTCAGGGCATGGCACTTTCTGGTGGTCAGCGAGCAAGAATCGCCTTAGCCAGGGCGATTTACCAAGATTGTGATATATACCTCCTAGACGATCCCTTTTCTGCATTGGATCCTCATGTCAAGAAGACTGTTTATGACCAAGTAGGATTTCTTGAAAGCTGAAAAAGTGGATACTAGGTACTTGGTCCAAAAGGTCTCCTAGCAAAGAAGACGGTTCTTCTAGTAACTCATGATACTTCTGTGGTACAGGAAATGGACCAAATATACGTCATCAATGGTAACCATCACGGAATAAGACATAAGGTATTGTAGATGGAAAGATAGAAGATTGCGGCACATATGAAGAACTCATCGAGTCAAGCGAATTGTTTTCAACTATGAGGAGGGAAAGTGAAAAAGATGAGAATAAAGAAAAGGAAAATATTCCACCGCTACGTAACGTTATGTAATTTTTAAACCAATAGCTTTAGAACAAAAGAAGAAAAAGGCAAAGGCAGTAATGTTTGAACCTCCCGACCTTCCAGAAGAAAATAAAGCGGATGTTGTAAAACAAGGAAGGGTAGGTTATAAGATTTGATCAAATCAGGCTCGTAGTTCCAACCATCAGTCTACATGACATACTTGAGAGCCTTCTCTTACCACTGGGCAATAATATTCAGTGTACTTCTGATAGGAAGACATGCGCTACAGGTAAGTCTGCATTTATTCCACCAGTAAAATCTAGGGTTACGCGGGTATTTGGCTCTCCAACTGGTCAGACTACAACTCGCAAGCGAAGGGGACACATGAATCTCGAAGTTATTATCTGCATATTTACATCGCAATTGGTGTGGGTACTGTTGTTGTCAGTATGCTTACCTATGTCTTCGCAACACTTGGTGGAATCCGTGCTTCTGCTAACCTCCATTCGCCCATGGTGGCAGCTCTCCTTCGATGTAAGATGGTGTTATTAGAAACGACGCCTGTTGGAAGGATATTGAATAGATTTACTGGGGTAAAAAAGCCATTTGAAATAATCGGAGCTTTTTTAGGACTTGGATACTGTAGACAATAATTTACCTTTAAATCTTCGGCTCACAGTAGATGCGATTGTCCAGGTACGACCACCTTTTACACCATTAAAACATTATTCCAGATGGTAATGGTCATGACGATAGTCTCAATCAACATTCCATTCTTCTTGATCTGTGTCATTCCTTTCTCAATAATCTACATTTTCTTATTGAAACGATTCGTCGGACCAACTAGGCAGATTCGGAGGATTGAAAGTTCCAAGCGGTCAACGCTACTGTCTTCAATAGCAGAGACTGTAACAGGAGCCAGTAGTATTAGATCCTTTGGAAGGGTTAAAATTACTTGTCTTCAACTTCAACAAGATGTGGATGCTTTTACCAGATGTCGCTACTTGTCACCTGCTGCCCAGCGATGGCTTTCACTCAGAATGGAGTTGTTAGGTAATTTTATGGTTTGTCATCTCTTTATGACATAAATCAGACCATTCAGATCTTTGGATGTGCTACAATGGTAACCGTCTTCCACCATTATGGTTGGATCACTGTTGGAGAAATGGGTCTGTGCGTATCTTATGCATTGACAGTAAAGCTGGTTTTATTTTTTTAATGTTTTTAGCTCACAGAGACAATGAACTTTTCTGTAAGAATGTTGGTGCTCACGGAGTCTAACATTGTTGCTGTGGAAAGGATAAAAGAATACCATGAAATACCGACGGAAGGTGAATGGACATCGGACTATCCCCTGGTGGATGCCTGGCCACATTCAGGATCTATCGACGTCAGAAAGTAAGTATTTTCTACTGCGAACTAAACCTTGACCAGAGCTGATATCCGCTATGGTGTTGGCGGCGGTTCTCATGCCATACAAGACGTTTCATTTACTGTGAAAGGAGGAGAAAGGATAGGAATTTGTGGTAGGACAGCAGCGGGCAAGTCTTCTCTTGTGAATGCTTTCCTTCGCTTGGTAAATTTAAATGGAGGGGATATCAAGATAGATGGAGTCAATGCAGCAGAAGTTGGGTTGCACGAGCTGAGAAGCAGGATTACTTTCATTCCACAGGTTGATACATCGACTTTGCACAGGATATTATTTCAGGAACCGGTACTGTTCTCTTCTACCCTTCGATTTAATCTGGACCCACTAAATGAATATGCCGATAGTGACATCTGGTTGGCATTAGAAGCTTGTCAACTAAAAGATCTTGTTCGAAAGAGCAAGCATGGATTGCATTGGCATTTGGAGGAAGGTGGAATCAATCTCAGGTCAGAACCCACTTCCCTGTCCATCATATGGAGTTTGATTTAGTGTCGGCGAGAGGCAACTCGTTTGTCTTTGTCGTGCACTTCTCAAAGGAGGGCAGGTGGTCATTTTGGACGAAGCAACCGCCTCCGTCGATAGGCCAACTGAACGTATTTTGCAGGAAGTAATAGCTGACTTCTTTAAACATTCTACGGTTTTGATTATTGCTCATAGATTGGAGACGGTTATCAACTGTGATAGGTAACTAGTTTTCTTATTAAAAGGAGATGTCAAATATTTTCAGAATATTAGTTCTGGAAGAAGGACGCGTGGTAGAATATGACACACCAAAAGAACTTTTGGAAAAAGAGGATTCTCTCTTCAGAGAACTTGTTCAAGTTGAATAACCAATTTTATTAATTTTTTATTGAAAATTTTTTAAATCTATGCATCACTATGTGATTGAATGTCAAAGTCTGAAAAAGAATTGTTTATTTATTAGTCAGAAGAATTAAAACTTACCAACAGAATTGGCATAATCTGCAGGAACGCGTTCTCGATGAGACGGCGGTGGCATTACGATCGGAGCCCATCCATCGTTCCTCGCTAGTGGCTGAGCCGGAGGTCGTCTGTGATTTGTTGGTGGAGGTGTTGGTGGTCTTTGGGGCTGACGGGCTGGCGTGCCGGTTCGTGGCAGTGGTTCATCCTAGAAACATTCATCATCATTTCAAAAAAAACTGGATAATCTCACTTGTGGATCTGGTTCCATCTGCATCTCATAATCATCATATGTTTCTTCATCTAATGCGATAATATCATCAATGCTCAATTCCGGCTTCTCAGTGGTAATACTTTGAACCAGCCATCTCCTATATTCTACGGGTTCCGCTGCAGTTTTTCGAACAGGTGTAAACGGTTTAGCAGTTGTCTGTTGTTGTGGAGGCGGGTACGGTTCCCGCTGTGGTGGATACGGCTGCTGTGGCTGATAATGTTGTTGCCGTTGTTGGTGGTATTGTTGTAGTTGTTGTGCATGAGGTGATCTGGTAGTCATATCCTGTATCAGCGGTCGTTGGTAATGGTTAGACATGTCGACAGCAGGAATATACGTCGGCGGTTGTCTCACATACTGTCTCAGATTATGTTCTGAAGTAGACGGAACAGGCCTTGTCGGTGCCGGAGGTGGGACCGGTCTTGTTGGAGCAGGCGTTGTGGTAGTTGTCGTGGTGGTGTATGTCCACCAAGGCCTGGTAGGCGCAGGAGGAAGTGATGGAGGCAGCGGTACCGGAGTACTTTGATACCGTCGCACCCAAGAAGGAAGAGTAGTCTGTACAGGCTGTTGAGAGGAATAATATCCAGGCCATTGGGTAGTGTATACTGGCGGTAGTGGCGTTGTATAATAAATTTGAGTTGTCAATACAGGCTGAGTAGTAGTAGGAGGAAGTGTAGGAGTCGGTGTGGTTGTCGTTGTGGTTGTTGTGCTTGTGGTAGTCGTCGTTGGCGGTAAAGTAGGCCAAGGAGTAGGTGGACTAGTTGCCGTCGGCACAGCGGGAGTTTGATTCCACCGTCTAAAAGCTTGTATCCTCAACATAAAAAATACGTGCCTTGTGTCTTGAGCCCTCTCGTAATCTTCATAGGGGTTCCTTCCAAAGCCGTCATATGGCGGAGGCAACCAATAAGGATAACGACTCCTTAGTGCCTGAATTGGCATCGGCCCCTCTCCCGTCCACCAAATTTTTTGGTTCCATACTTGGCGACCATATTGATCTGTTTTGTACGTCACATAAAATTGCGTTGGAATTGGTGTCGGCAGTACTGGTGAGTTTTGTGAATACTGTAAACTATATTATTAATAATTGACATAGCCTCTTCCACCTGTGTTCTGTACTGTGAATATCTCGTGTTGTAGAATGGCTGGTAATTAGGGTATTGACTGGCTCGAACTGCATTACTCACAGGGGGAAAGTCCCTCTGTGGAGCTACCATATTCCCTCGAGAATCCGTATGATAAGAATAGGAGAAGGTCGTCTGGGGAACTGAAGGAGGGGGAGTTGTCGCCTCGTCTGCCTAGAATAATTATTATAATTCCGACGACGCATCAATTTGAGCACAAAATAGAGCCCAGTATTCAATTTTCTCCTACCTGTTGAATTCTTCTTGGCGGAATTTTATTTTTCTTTATCTTCTTGATCCATCTCTTATGCGACATTTCGGGCACGTACCTCTCCATGCTAAAATAAGCCTTTTTACGACTAATTTACGGAGAAGAAGAAAAATAGACTACTTTGTCTGATAGGATAGCTATAGAAGTAGCTCTATCATGCATACCCACCGAGTGAGCTTAGCTCTTACCGGAATGGCAAACCGGGCACTAAATAATTTTAATTTGAAATGAGAAAAACTATAGTCTCTGATCACTCACATTACGGTCTTAGCTCCTCTCGCAACAATTGGAATGTCATTTTTTGTTTCGGCTGCAGCTGTCGAAGTCACGGGTAGGTCGACTTTGGTTTCAGTGGCAACCATCTCTCTGTAGTCGGAGTAGTCATTGTCATCATAATTGACTGGGACAGGTTGAACAGAAAATGGCGACAGATCATCTGAGGCGGGAGCTGGTGGTGGCGCCGGATGGCTAGGTTGTCGCAGTTGACCAGCCTGACCAGCATTTGCGGGATTCCACCAAGCATCTGGAGGATAGACAAAGGCTGGCTTATTCACAAAGACTGCTTGATTTTCCGGGGACATAGAACTTTGCTGAAAGGGAGACCTTGGATCTCTAAAATGTTTCTTACATTTAATACTCCCCAGTACTTTTCATCAATTCCTGGTCCAATCCAAGGATGTGAAAATTCACCACAAATCTCCATACAATGATTGTAAGAATAGAAAAGATTTGAATTGCCACCGCATCCAGTCCAATAGCTGAAAGAGATCCAATAAATCACATAGAAAAGCTAATAAATCAAACCTGCAGACACATTGCTTTTTCTCCCAGTCGAAAAACCATCGCTCTATGTCACTGTTGCAATGGCCGGGCTCGTGTGGGAGTGAACAGCGATCGGCAGCCGTTGGTGGAACATAGGTGCACGAAGCGCTGCATTCTGAGGTATATGCTTGTCAAACCGTAGACAGAAAATAAAGCCTAATCCCCTCGAAGTTTTGAGATATTCCCATTTTTGGGAAAGATGACATGTCCTGCGGATTCCTGTGTAATGATCCCACGCCTCATTCCCGAGAGGATTAATGGAGACATCGGTTGACAACTGAGTCACAGATGCTGGACAAAAGGCTTTCATTAAAAGGGGGGCCGTGCGCATCCAAGAAAATTATAGCCCACCCCCGCCTGGCGCAGCTAAAATGCCTACCTTCTAGGGTATTGTAAGTATTAGCATTGCCTCCACACCCGCTGTAGTAGAATTGTCTACAGCGATGATCATACCTGTCATAATACCTAAAATTTTATTGTAAACCGTACGATAAGAAGCGTACCATTTAACTGTAAAATTATTACATTCTCCTGGATCTAGCCAATGATTACAATCAGGATTTGATAGCTCTTCTTGCCCGTCTACAACTGCTACAAATACTAAGACTATTAGCAGCCATAGAGTTTTCATATTTGCACCGGCAGTAGCCGGAAATGGCTGTAGTGGTAGTAAACGGGAAGAAGGTGCTCGGAGAAGTGTCCTGAAAACACCAACTGTTGCCAATAATAACTGGCCACGACGTTTAAAATGTGCGAGAAAATGAGAGACAGCTAGTGCAGGTTCGAATAAAATATATTTGAGAGTGTTGCTTTTGCACTCCTTGAGAGAAGACTGATGGCAGCTGACCGGGAGCAGACAGTCAGTCCAACCCCTTTGCTTTTTTATTATCTATTACAGCCGAAGGGGAGCTTTTCATGAGTCAGTTTAGTTGACCTCACAATCAGTCATTTTGTCTTTCGGAGCCATGGCAGCTGGGTCTTTGTGTTCCAAATTTTCTAATTCTTCAGCCAAGGAATTCAATTCTTCCTCGGCCAAATAAGCTGAACCAGAGCCACATTGTGAGCCCATGATGTCCTAGGGCTATTGTCCAAAATGACATAAATTTTTCCGCTCTCATAACACTTAAAGTAGCCTCAACATATGCATATGGTTACGATGATGGAAAAGAAGAGGAAAACGTGACTGAGAAAAGAGATTTCGACAGGTGTCTTGGACTGAATGACCGCGTCTTTTGCTTTACACCATATGTCACACAAAACATAACTGCTTTCGCATGAGTTGGTTCCATTTTGCTCTCCGACTGATTCTTCCTGGTTCTCTCTCAGCTGGACATGAAGAAGCAGCTGATAGAAATTTATGAGATAGCAATCGGGGAGGAGTGAATAAATGTCTACCACACTTCCTGTCATCTCTTTCCCTTTGCATAATGTCACACGTTTACACTTGGCGGAGAAGAAACCACCTGGAGTAAATGTCGCCATCTTCTGAGAATGTAAAAGCTATAAGGCTTCGTGATATCTGGAATATCTAATCAGCAGCTGGGATGTGTTCTCTCGGCATTTACTTTCTGAATTTTCTGACAAAATAATTACAACTTCCTTGGGAATAAGTGTTGCCCATTGTTGACCAGTTGTCGCCTCCTCCCCATTCTCAAATGGTTCATTCATGACTGAGAATAGGGCTTCAGAAAGCTCGGCGTAATGTGCATTCGCCCTTATGGATTTCAACGCTAATCCGAAGTGAAGAGGAGGTGTGGCGGACGTGCTCCCGAGCGCAAGTCATTAGTAACTGCGTTACGTTAAGTATATATCCCTCCTCCCCTTCGGGCGCGATTCCCGTTTACTTCTCTTGGACATCCTGGGACCCTGAAGGGGGCATGGCCAACATCCCCGGGCGAATTCCTCATCGATCCCCTCTGCATTCTTATTCACCTTTTCGTGAGACCTCCCGAGAACCTTAAGAACTTGAAGGCGGGGAGAAATAGAAGATGTCATGGGACACCGTTGACTCTTCCACTTGATGTCAAAAGGTTACGCTTCTACCACCATTTACAGTTGTTTTAACGTGGCTTGATCTACCGATAATTTAAATAAAACCGGGTTGGGTTTGAATCAATCCGCGTGTGCAATTCAGAATGCATGCGGGAAGTCGCCGTGCAAACAGGCTCTCCCCCGCCCACACGCAATTCTCCTTCTCCTGCTCTCCGTTTCATTCAACTTATTTTATTGCATAGTTATCATGCTTATAATAATAATAACTCTTTGAATGGGCTCGTAGTTCAAATATTAGAGCTACGAGCTCTTCTACCGTAATCATCTCAAATAATTCTCCCACGCCCGTTACCACCCAAGGACATCCGTTGCCCTAATAGTTTGGGCATGGCGTTAACATTAACGATTCCCTTGCCAAAAGCAGACCTCCCACACCACTTTGGTTGCCAATATTTCTATTCTTTTGTCTCTTTGAAGCGCTTTTCAACTTCTCCACTTGTCTTGGATAAATAGAAGGGAGTGGTCTCTTGAAACGACGATATCATAGCCGGATCTTAATTGTCCTTGAGAAGCTTCTTTCACAGCATGACAGTTTATATTTTTCTTTGCCTTACACTGGAAAAAAATGAAGTGAAGATACTCTCTTCGGCTTGAACTTTGCTCTACTCAAGTATGCTTCGACGGCGATCTACTCCACACAATCCTCCACTTTCTCTTTGTTTCAAGTTCAATTGTTAGTGGTGGTTATTTCCCCCCTTTAAATTTCCTCTTTTCTACAAAAAAAGACCTATGCTCTTTGAATATTTCCAGTACGCTTCATTTATAAAGTCTCTCTAGGGAAATCATCGTCGCTTTCCTCTGTGTTCTCTCTTATTATCAAAATATCTCATTATGGCTAATCAACAAAAGTTCAATTCGATCGGTTTCTGATGTTTCTATCTAATTTCCTTGCCTACATCATTGTCAAAAGATGAGCCCAATTTCAAAGAACAATTACAATTTTCATTACTAGGTGTACCTCCGCCGCCGTCCGTCTGTTTCCTCTCATTATGAAGCGGGCTTTTAGCCACACATCTCGTGTTCCGTTTCCTCCACCCCCATTTTTTCCTGAGGCTAAAATAGAGGTTCATTGACTAAAAATAGTAAAGATTGAGGATCGTTGTTCTCTTCCTCTCTATCTTCTCCCTATATATGCTGTTTATGTTGGTCCATGCATAATGTCGGCTGATTTTCTCTTCCGTCACAGCCGTTTCTGTTTACGGAGCAGCATTTCTTGTATTTTACACATTCGTAAAAAATTTTATGGAATCCCATGGCAATCTGGCGTGTAGTTCAAAGCAATCTAATTCAATTAGCAGCACTTCAAGTACGGATATTTTTACATTTTTAAAGTGTCTATCAGGTTAAACCTTGAACAAAATTGCTCATCCTGTGTACTCCTTCATTAGGCTTGCACTTTTAGAGGGGCTTAAGCTACGGAAATAGCTATGTTCTCATTTGATGACAATCAGCCCTTGTTCTGTCATTTCTTCTCTTTCGCCTTTTTTTTCCTTCCGTCTAGACAAATTGTCAAAAACAAATGTTTCCCTTTCTGCCTACGTAATCCTATTATATAAGAAGTTTGTATTAATTATCTGAGGGAGAGGATCCCCCTCATTTTGTAGGGTTTCTTCTGAAAGAACCACATCCGTCTGCTCAATTTTCACAAATTTGATCCGATCCAGCGTGTTAGTTCTTCATCCTCTCGTGTACTAATTACTGTTTACATCAAGAATCAGGAAATACGAGAGGGAAGATCATCTTCCGATCCTTCTGCTCCATTTTTGCTGCCTTTTTAGTTCCTTATTTTTCTTTTTAAAATGGAGTGGGAGTAGTATGAAAACAGCAAATTTTCTATTGTTTCCCGTGTTGATTCGTAACATCGAAACGTATTCCTCCGCATTTGTCCTGTCATGGATTGGACATTGTTGTTCTCCAGTCATTTTTTCCCAATCATACACCCTAGGTGGTCTATTAAAACTTTCCAAAACTAGTTCCAGTTTCTTTATTCACAGGTTGTCTTTCTCTCTTTCCTGCCGCTGTTCTCATACCCGGCCACCCATAGTGACCCACGGCGTCAGATTACTCCCACAGAGGCGCATATTCCTTGCTACTTCTCTACAAACTGCAAATTTCCATTTCCATTTCGACAGCTAGTGTGTGGCACTTTTCTCTAATTGGAAGTTCTTTACGTCGGCTTGTCATGCCAATTAACAAAACTCGCTCTTTTCCGCGAGATTCACTCGTATTTCCCGCAACATTTTCTCTGGACAAATTAGTCGGAGGAGGAGGATTTCTTTGGTCTATCTTGTCTTGTCAATTGCACCCGTCTTCTACTACTAGTTTAGTCTTTGTTCTCTTCCATCTCTGGTCTTACAGTTGATGTATTTAAGTAAGTGCTTTAAAGTACAGGGAAGCGAACAAATCATGCGTGAAAAATGACTTCGTCTTTTGAAAAAAAGGCTAGAAGTAATAAGCTTTAGCCTGAGTATATTTGTTAGAAAATCTATCGAAGTGGAACAGGCAGGAAAGCGGCTGAGATTTCTTTGAATGGAGCCTAATGGAGGTCTCCCTACGTGTTCCTGGCCTGTTGCTGTCAGCTATTGGTCCCTCCGGGCTCTCTTTTCTCTTTGTTTATAAGCTGCACTTAACTCTCCTGGCCCAGGTTGTTCCCCACGTATTTTTCCCCACGACTACCACGTGCTGACAGAGGCCACTGGTTGCCCGTTGCCCGTCTTCTCACGAATGTTTTCTTTGAATAGAATAACGCCTCAAGCAATTACGTCAAGATGATCCTTTCTCTCATTCTCCCATTTAAAGAAGAGGAACTACACAATCCTTAACCTCTTTGCGTCAAAAGGATTAACCGGTTAGGTCAAAAATAGATGTCCTCTCTTTCTTTTCTGGTAACCTATTGTTCAATTGATCGCTATATAAGATTGGCGTCGCTGAGGCAAACGGATGCCCCTTCAAGTATGCGCAAATAGTCTCGATTACTTTGAACCTCGCATTTCGCAGCTTTTCTCAATTCTCCTTTTTTTCAGATATGGCTGTCTTTAAAAAACTGAAGAAAAGTAAGGACAAGGCCGCTCCATTGCCCGAACCGGAGCCTGTAAAGTCATTGGATTGTCGAGTTGGAATGGATAGTTATAGGTGAGTGTCCTGATCATTTCAAACAATTGTTCATTCTTGCTCTGCTGGGAAACTGTCATGAAATATTCACAATAGTTTTCTAAAAAATCTCAGTGATCTGGCAGGGTTTTTTCGCGTGGGGTCTCTGTCTCTTTCCCACTAAAACCATTCGTTTTTCTCTTCAATGTGGCTGTGTGTCGTACATGTCAATGGACCTCATTTGACGAGGGAGAGAGAGAGGGAGAGAGACAACGGTTGAGCCGTAATTTCCTTCGCAAGCTGGGCACATCGCATATGAGATTTACACAGCTCAATTTGGCATGTTATCGCTGTTCCCTAGGGACAAGACAAGGAAGCCATCTCCGATGCGTGGGGATTGAATTACCATTGACAAGTAGGCATTCGCCTTGTTGGCTCAAGACTGTAGACGTTTGCATAACGCCAAAAATAGATAAGAATCCCCCCGCAATTTCTACTCCAAAAAAGCTATGGGAAAAAGAGCTGGGTCGTGGATGATTACAGGTTTTGCTAAAATGACAGCGATTCTTGACCGTTTGCAAAGGATCAGAAACTGGAAATCTAGGCATGAAGCCAAGTTCGAGCAACTAATTCTACACGAAAAATGCTCAGGGAAATCACGTATTCTTATTAAAGTATCGGCCACAGACGTCGGCTACTACATATCACCTGTTTCTAAAATTTGGTTCTTGACCCCACGGGGTTTCTTTTATTGGGGAAACACTGGGAGTTTTAATAATTATTGTCAGGGACCAATTGTCGAAAACCCGTTTAACCCGAAGAGCGTGGTAACAGTTCTGGGTTTACCGGACAGTTGCATCTTGATTCTCTCAAAGGTATGGGCAGAATTCCTGTAGCCGAAACAAAGATTTCTTTAAACCACCCACTATTAAATATCCGTCTGACATGGTTCCAGATAGACAAATCGACAGTCCTTACTTACACACAGTTCTCCTTTACAGGGACTTTTTTACACTGAAAAATTACTGGAAGACGGTGGATCGAAAGAAACCAGAAGCTGGTGGTCTTCTAATGTCACGGTTAGTTTTCTTCGATTTGTTTAAAAGTTAGAGCGAGAATGATTGTGTGTGAACGGTACAGTTCAGAATCATGAGGTGGGCTGCATGCTTTTCATACTAAATTCATACTACGTATGGCTGAGAATAGACTATGACAGTCGTACGAACCGTAAGAGAGATCAAAAAGTGTGAGTGTGTGGTATGTGGAGGACTCATTACGCGTTTGAATCAGTGATTGCTCAAGCGCAGTTACCTGTCGACGTCATTTCTCCAGAGGCGTTTTAAATGGAATTATGTCCACAGGTGTTTCTATTCGGTTACCACCCAACGCAATTTGTTTTTCTCTTTCTTTTATTCTCCTGGCAATTGCCTGTTGAACTTTTCTTTACTGGCAACGGCCTTTTCAAGTACTTCCCTTCTGCAGTCTGTGCGTCTATTTTTAGTTTATTTTCCTGTTCAGTAACTATCGCACTTGCGTCACAGCAAAGATACACGGCTTGTATTCGTATAGCACAGACTTTGTGATATTTCCCAAGTTTTTCTGGGCAAAACTTTCTCACCAAAGTCATTGTTTTTCTGTCTTGTTTCGGAGAAGAGATTCCCATTGTTCTATAAGTAGAAGAACGCCCGACAGAATGTGAAAATAGCTAAAGGTGATCACGGATGTCATCACAAACTATTTCAGCTGTTCTTATAATTTAAAATATTCTTATTTTTGATGTTGGCGAAAAGGCGCATACAGCGCGTATGATCTTCAGACTAAACTTTCGACAAATAACAAAAGGCGGCGAGAAAATAATTAGCGAATACGAAACATGTGTAGTATCCGACAACAGAATATTATCCCCTATAATCGAGTGAGGTTAGTAATCCGCTGTGAGTTCAACTGTTATACTTTCTTCTTTAAAGAAGTTTAATTGTTCAAAAACAGGAAGTTTTTTGGCAAATATCATTCAAACAATTTGATGAATTTTGTTTTGACATCGTATGTTTCAAAAAATTCTGATTATTCACGTTCGCACGAATAAAAGACCCAGGAAGAGACTAAATTTTGAAATTTCCCTCGTCGTTCTTACGGTATTTTTCTATTTTAACATAGTGCTAAACGAACATATTTGAAAAATTATCATCTGAAGCGAATAGGTCAATCACAACCAGATCCGCCACACAAATGAACCTGCTCAGTTCACACCTATTCCATTGACGTAATCCGTCTGGTTAGGGCAGAAAAATAGCAAATGAAATAGTGAAAACATTAAAAAGAAAGTTTATGTCTACCCGGGGGTTGTGAGTGTTCGACTCCAGATGATTTTCCATAGAATTGTGCTCATTTGCGGGTGGTGTAACACCTGCTCCTCCTCTCCTGCTTGACTTTGCTCTTTTCCCTCTTTCTCTTTTGTTTTATTATTGCATCTTATCTGTCCTTTAAGAAATCTAACATAACTCTCGACATTCATCCAGTTCATCAAAATACTTCTGGCAGAACCTGTCCAGTGCAGTGTCAAAGCCACAATCTCCGCCCCTTATCTCACACACCACCACGCTACCAGTCTCATTCTCCTTTTTGCCCCCTCACCTGGCTCTTATCCTCTCGTGTGTGGATTGTGCTTCTATTGTGGATTATTAACTGGGCGGAGTCATCAGTTTCTATGACCGCATATGACTAGGTAATGGGTTCTGGTTCGTCAGCACAGAAGGCTCCTCCGAAGGTACGGTATATCTTCTTTAAAGAAACATGGCAGTAGCATGCAATTTCGTATTCTATTTTGGCATTTAATTCCTTGAAAAGTCACAAATTATTATCTTTTATCCCCGTTTTAATTTTCGCTAAAGGTTACTGAAGAACCACCAGCTGTAGAAGCTCCTGCCCAACAAACCGACACCCGTCTCAAGCTCAATTTTAAAGAATTCTTCACGACAAAAAATTATTGGAAGACGATAAGGAGAAACGAACAACAGTGTGGAAAAACATTTCTATCCAAGTGAGCCTAGACTATACTAATATCTTGTCCTCGTCTGTGTTCCGATTACACAGACGTGGTAACATCTGCACTATTATGTGAAAAAAAAAGATAAAATCCACGAGAAATCCATAACAAAATTTATGTATTTTCCCACGTAGAAGGTCAGCCTGATTGCATTATATTGGTTTCCCATGCCGACGTCGGGTCTCCCTCCTCCGAGGTGTCATATGGGGTGTGCGACCGGATGTCGGGCATCGTTTATTGCTGGTATAAATTCGATAACGCTGGACTCTTTGGGTATCCACACTGTGTGACAGGATAACAACAGATTATCGGCGGAAGTTTTCGATGTTTTCTTGTTAGGCACCCCTGGTGGTGATTTCCAGTGAGCACGCGTAAAATTAATCTTGTGTTTAGCCGTGGGAAATCACCCAGTTTTTCATTCTGTCCTCTGCTGAATAATTAAGATTAAAATTGTATGACGTGGCGTCCCAAAAGGTATTCTGAGAGGAAATTTGTATCCGTTGTGACGTGTGTAATCCACCTTGTCCGAGAGTGATGAATGACTGTTAATGGGCATTTCAGATCATCACACTGCCTAAAATATCCAGCAAATTTCAGGTTTCTCACGCAAAATCCTGATCTGAAGGCACTGTATCCCAAACTGAAAAATTTACCAGCCACAGTGGATGCCGGTTGTTCAGAAACAGCGTTTGAAAATATGGCAG
This sequence comes from Oscheius sp. DF5033, assembly GCA_964036215.1. Taxonomy (NCBI): domain Eukaryota; kingdom Metazoa; phylum Nematoda; class Chromadorea; order Rhabditida; family Rhabditidae; genus Oscheius; species Oscheius sp. DF5033. The sequence goes on from OZ038413.1 coordinate 8,080,590, forward strand.
CAAATTATCTCAAAGTGAGTTATCCTGATTATGGTTGAAACTTCTTTAAATGAATGCAAACGTCTGGTCTTGAACTAGCGCTCATTTAAAGAGAGGACGACGTAACAGCTGTACCATTATAAATTCCGGTTATTTATAATTTTACTACTTTATTATGGATCTGGGAAAGGTTAAAAAGCTTTTTTGCAGGTATTTGATGAGGTTATATCAGCCGTGGAAGAGAAACCAAACGATGTGCAAGCGGCTATAGATCGTCTTAAAGCTGTTGGTAAAATGCACAGGACAAAGGTAATCTTTTGCTTTTTTCAAGAAAAAAATTCGTAAACAAGAAAATTTAACCCGTATTGTACTCCATTTTAGTGGAAAACAATCCGTGACGCAGGCACACTTTCACTACGAAATGTATTTCATAAAACTCACGACTTTTGCAAGAGGTCAAAGGACCTATAATTAGGACAAGCTTTTGCAAAAAGTGTAAAGGGAGATTTTTCAGGTGCCGAGTATGACTTCGGGTAGTTTTCAAAATATGGAGGAACCCTTTATCTACATGATAGAACAAATTCTTCAAGATCGCTTTAATGATAAAGCACACACGCTGTTTAAGAAATTCTTCCAATTTTGTCTACAGTATCTGCAGGAGGGTTTTAATGGTTGATCTCTATTATAATATTTTATTTTTTTTGTATATCTTTAATTACCAGATATATTTTTTTTACAAACAGACCCAATCTCCTGAAAGTTTATTAACTTTTCAGACCGCTCGTATCATTCTATCCATACCAAGCATTATTTAATAGATTCAATTATATTTTTTTCTTTAAATCATATTCTATTTTTCTTGGATAGTTTGATACGAGCGACCTTTCATATTGCTCATGCCTTTTTTATATAGTATCCGTGTGAATGTATAAAACGGTTTTACGCTTATTCTTCTGCTTTCTAATTCTGAAAAGATAACCTTGACACCATAATTCAGGATTTGTGGATATTCTTTCTTTACACGTTTTATGAATATAACAATTAGTATTATGGATAGGTCAATCCGATCATTTCTCTTTTATTCTCATGAGTTCACTCTGTTCAGATGAAGAAATCGTGGGTCTAACCTAGATTCCTGCAGGAACGTGTAACTGATTATGCTTTAATTATCTTCTAGCAGGTCTCCTTGGCAGTCATAAAATCTGGACCTGTCCATGGTCAACCATAATTCACGCCATTTAAAGGGGCTGCCAACAACCTAGAATTTATTTTTCTGGTGTAATTTGTCCCTGATCAACGATGGAACGAGGCAAAGAAAACCTGGACAACCTTAGTAAAGGATGCTGTGGATACCGCGGCTAGGCATCGTGGCAGCTGAACAAAATTATACGACTGCAACGCATTCTAGAAACCCACGCCACCTTGATTTCATTTTTTTGAGATGAACCGTGGGTAAGCGACAGAGATCATTCCCATGTCCCGTGCTCTTAAGCACAACATTGAACTTTGACTAGTACACGGAGCAGACACTTAATTTTATTACCGTATTCTGTTTTGCAAAAAGATTAAGTCCAAATTGCAAGCTGGATTACGTCAGAGAGAATGGGATTCGCAGTAAAACGGGAGCCAGGAAGAGAATAAATGACTCGGCCACTCGCATACAAGCACCTAGCATTGGAAGAGAGAACCTGATTGCATTGTGCGGTTACGGGGTCCAGACACACAGGATTTTGGCGTCGCTCTTTTAGGCCTTTCAACTGGAGAAGCTGAATCTTTTAAGTCGCAATCTGGGCTCTATGTACCGCCACGTCTTTCCCGGCTAATTGGGACCCGAATTTCCCTAGGGGAAGAGCCATGTTTCTTCACCACTTGCGACCCAGACCAGGTACGCAACTCATCGATTCTTTTCTTAGATTCTTTCCAAGAATTTTATTCTAAGGAAGGGCTTTAAATTTGGGTTAGTTTTATCACTTAGGAGAACCCATTTACAACCGTTTTAATTAGTACAGAATACTGTAGACTGTTTTAGGTGGTCGCCCACATGCGGATAATCCGATGTGTGGCATGATGCAGAGCGGTGTCTGCCGCTTCTCAGAACTAACTCCTGGACAGTTCGGCCTTACCAAGCAACTGGTACCGTATCCTTTACCGCTGACAATAATATTCAGGTCCTACGCCTCGCCCTTCCTCACGTTACCTTAGTCTTTGTTTCGGTGTTGTATGCAGCATTAGGCGGCTGGATTCTCACACTAATCAAATACTCGGACCACAGCGCGTACTACACCGGTGTCATTGAAAGGTTGTGGGATTTTATCCTGACGTCATTCTGTGGTTAATTTCAGACATAAGACAGATTTTGCTAAATACATTGCTGCTGCCAATGGGACAAGGAGAATACAATTAGATGAACGATTATATCGTTATGTGGAACAGGTCTACAAAATACATAATCATAATCCATATGTCTATAATAAAAATATCACTACGGTATGGATGTCCTTGAATATATTTGATGATTACAGGCACCATCTTCCCTGACCAATGTGACATGGAATATCTTCTTCGCTGCTACAACTCTGACATCCATTGGATACGGTGCAGATGCTCCCAGTTCACCAGTCGGACGATTGTTCTGCCTAGTTTATCTATCTTTTGGAATTCCATTATATCTTATAACCCTAGCGGATATGGTAAGGGTCTATCCCAGGAATAACGCAAATTTTTAGGCAAAATTTTGTACTGAAGCTATGAATCGGGCTTACACGGAAGTGCTAAAAGTAAAGTATCAAATAAAGAGAAGATATAAACGGTGGCAGGAAGGGAGGCTGAGACGGGATTCCATAAAAATTGGGCAGGTTATTATTGCTGGAGGAGATGACGAGGTATGTTCACTTACTGCCAGGATTCCCTCTTTTCAGGTAGCTGAATTTCTATGGACCCATCTGGAACACGCCCAATTTGTAGAAGTTCCATTCCTTATGGTCATAGGTTAATTTCGAATAACGATAATTTTAAAAATTTGGGTATTTAGGATTGCTCCTCTCCTACATCGCTCTAGCGTCGCAAATCATCTCTAATCTGGAAGGTTGGTCATCTTCCGACGGCTTCTATTTCGTTATGATGAGCGTTCTCACAATTGGATTTGGAGGTGACCCGTCTCCTGCAACAGACAACGGCTTTAAGATATGGTACCAAGGAATGACCTCTACATCCTAATTGTATTATTGTTAATATTAGTAGGATTGGTGCTAACCACTACTTGTGTCGATATTGTTGGCGCATATTACATTGATAGGTTGCACTTCTTCGGACGTAGATTGGATGATGTATGTCCGGTTGTTTACACGGAAGTGTCGACCAATTTAGGATCCTTTGTCATGGCTAAAAGCGGTGCAGCAGAAAAGAATAGAAGCTATGAAACGAGAAGCTATGAGAAAGTTATTTGAAACTGTTACGGCTCTACATCACATAAGATTTACCAGTAATATACATTCCCAAATAAAAGCAAAGTTTTTCAGCATTTAAACATTTGACAACCTACGATCCAGAGCCAGCTTTACCTCCACCGCCTGAAAGCCCCCGAAATTTGGTAGCCTCCCACGCCACTGCCGACTCCGTCATGTTGAGATGGCAAAAACCCCTGTATGTTGAAGAAGGAAGAAGATATTGGTACACTTTGACCTATAAACCAAGGTGAGGAGAGCACTTCAGCTGAGCAAATAGTTTTTAGAACACCTCAGCGGAGAAATAACATAGTTGTGGTAGACTTTATCAACAAGGAGAAGTATCTCGTCACGGGATTGAAGTCCTTCACTCTTTATGAATTCAGTGTTTCAACGACCACTCGATTTGGTAGCAGTAAACCGGTCAGAGCGCAGGAATATACAGGTAAATACCCACAATCTCTGTCTGAATTGAATAGAACCGTGTACTGTCCCACAGTCTGTCAGATTAGATGCCATTAGTAATGATACTGCTACTATTTCTTGGCGTCCTCCTAAAATGAACAATGGACCAGAGGTTTGTCCAAGAAATTAGGCAATAATTCTGTTGTAGAGCTATGTTATTCAATATACTCAAGAACCTGCGCCACAATTTTTATACTGGAATAGGTACAAAGTCGGAAGCAATTGTCGGTTCACTTTAACTGACTTGTTGCCGGATACAAGGTAAGCTGCCCCCTTCTAGAAATATTCCTTTAGATACATCATCTGCGTATCAGCTGAACACAACTTTGGTCTGGCTGCAATGTCAAAAAGTATCCGTTTCAAGACGAAAAAATGGTGGGGCGACGAAGATAGCAGCTGTTTAGTGGTCCCAGGTCAGTTCCGTGTCCGAGTAATTTCGTAATGTTGTTTCAGGAACAGGCCATCGACTGAGTATGGCCAGTGTCTTCAGTACCCTTTCAGCCCTCCGGTAATTTCCATAATCTCGGGGTATTCCCTGCGATCTTCCGTAATGTCTTTCTCTTGGTAGATTTATAAAATTTATTTCATTTCTATATTATTCAATATTTACAAAACAGCGAGTTGAAAAATTAAATAAAGCCAAGAACAGCTGAGTTGAATGTATGATAGACACAAACTTGGAGCAAAACTTATAACCTAGAATGTTAATGTTAGTGAGCAAATGATTATGACGGGAGATGAGAGTAACTATGCCCGTCGGGGATTTGGGATATATTGATAAGAAAGAAAACACACGCATTCGTCATATAACCTGTGACGAGAAGACAACAAATTAAACTCGGAGAATCTCCAGCCTATTGCCGTAGCAAATAGAAATCCAATCAGGGAAGGAGGTCGACCAGTGGATGGTGTTCACTTCCCCACTTGCTTGATATGCTAGGATTGGGTCTTCAATGGGCCGTGGCATGTCGTGCACATCCCATATTAATGCTTGAGAATCTTCTCCTGAAAAGTTTGTGCCAATAAATAAAGTTTGGAACTAACCCGCTGAACATATATGGGTAGCAGAATGTGGAGCCCAGGCGATACCATTGATGCTAGCTTTATGATTATTTAATTTAGCAACAGGAGTGCAAGGTATTCGCATGTCCAGTATTAATACTTCGTTGCTTCTATCGGCAAAAGTAGCAATATAGTTGGAATCCAAACGGTTCCACGCCAACCGAAGCAGCGGAGTTCGCTTCGGATCTTCATAGACAATGGTCGAATGTTCCAGATGACGAAGATCGAACAAGCGAACACTCCCATCAGCGCCTGATAAAAAATTAAATCAATAATACTTTTAAACTCTTACCGACGCTGCCAAAGATATCTTTGTGCCCCTTATTGAAGCAAATGTCATAGACTTCTTTATCGTGAGCAATAAGTTGTGTACGTAGCGCTGCGTCCATTGTTGGCCGAGTAGTGCCAATAGCCTGTCCTGTTTCTAATGTCCAGATGGTACATGTAGTATCAATGCTGCTGGTTCCAATCATATTTAAATCAATTTCATTCCAGTCGAAGTTTGTCAATGGGGCACAATATTCCGCTGTGCGATTGGTATTGAGAAGAGTCTCAATTTTCGCTTGGTTGTCTACTCCGAGCTGGAAAAGAAGTATACTAAAATTTATTGAAGATAGCTTACTCTCCAAATTCTGAGATAGTCACCTGAGGTGGCAACAAGATCAGGATATTGATTCTTTGTGTCTGGAATCCATGCAATATGCGTTGCTGGGTATGGATGATCGAAAGAGCTTCGGAAGACGATTTCTCCTTGGTCTTCATCTAATTGAAGGATAGAAATCTTAAGTTTCTGGTGTCTAAATGCAATTTAAATTGTACCTTATTGCTGTATTCTTCGGTAAAACTGCTAACTGCCAGTCGGAACCTTCTCTGCGGATCAGTTGCTGCACTCCACGCACAGGCAAAAAGTGTAGAAGTTGCGTCGTATCCATAGATTTCCTTTCGCTTGTCTTCGTCTCGAGATGATCCCATGGTAATGTCCTGTGATGATGTACCAGCAATCGGAGCATTGGAAGAGGTTGCCGCCTAAAAGTACACTCCACGTGGAGAAGTTTTTAAAACGAACTTCATATTGTTCTGTTTGCATGGGTACTTGGGATGATTGTTGCGGTATATTTGTGTTTGGTTGTTGTCTAAAGTTGTTGCCTGTGCTGCCAGGAACCAAGTGGCCATATGGATGGTGGGCGGCTCCTTCCATTGTTGGTTTCTGGGAAAATTATGTGAAATTTTAGAATAGACAAACCTTTATAATTTTACTAGGCTGAGTAGGATTACCGCTCCCGCCTGGTATCATTCTGGACCTTCTAAAAAACCTGTAATTTAAAAAGGACAAGCAAAATTTTAGGAATATAAAGGCGGCAAACCTTAAAATTTATAATGATAAAAATAATGGTCATTTATTTAACAGCGAGATCGCCTGGATCAAACGAGAAAAGAATAGCAAAGAGGGCACTGAAATAGTATTGAAATCACAAAGGGAACGACTTTGTCACAAAAGGGGAGATGCATGAAAAATAAATAATAAAAAATAAATAATGTTTTTGTGTAATTTGGCCTGAGGTACACAGATGTTCAAACCCGAAGAATCTCAAGTGATTTGTTGAAAACGATAGCAATCCAGTTGGTATGGGCAACACCCCAATGCACTTGGCTAACTTCTCCGCCAGCGGAATAAGCAAGGATTGGATCGTCGACAGGGCGATGCATATTTGATACATCCCAGATGAGCGCTTGTGAATCATCTCCTGGAAAACTTAACAAAAAAGGATATACACTGACCAGCTGTACAAATATGATGCGAACTGTGTGGCGCCCAAGCGATGCCATTGACGGCTCCCGTGTGATTTTTCAGTCGACTCAGCGGATTGCAAGGTACACGGATATCAATGATCACCACCTAAAATTACACGTAAATATGAAGATGTCAGTTATTACCTCCATAGAATCCCTTGCAAAGGTAGCCAAGTGGAAGGGCTCGACTTTGTTCCAAGCTAATCGCATGAGCTCCGACTTCTGGGGATCTTCATAGACAATTGTTGAATGCTCCAGATTTCGAAGATCAAACATTCGACAACTACCATCAGCCCCTGTGAATTATAGATAAGAATAAGAGAAGCAGCCTACCGACTGTGGCGAAGTGATCCCTTCCCTGGTTAACTTTGCTGAAACCAATGTCATGGACAGGCTTGTCATGAGCAATCAACTGAGTTTTAACATTGTAGGATAATGGTCGAATATTCGCAATAGGATGTCCAACCTGAACATAAATTTTAAAAAAAATAGATGTTGTTCGTTCTACCTCGAGATCAAAGATGGTACACGTTGTATCAATGCTAGCGGTACCCAGGAGACGCGGATCCACTTCGTTCCAATCGAAACTCGTCAAAGGGGCAGTATATTGCTGGGATTTATTCTGAAGAACCTATTGGAAAAATTAGAAGAAAACATACGCTTGTAAGGGTAACATCCTCATTGAGGCGAACAATTCCATCCTGACCGATCTTATGAATCCGAAGAACATCGGCACTGGTAGCCAATAAATCCGGGTAGTTGTTCTCGGGATCAGGAATGAATCGGATGCAATTCGCCGCGAAGTCGTGAAGGAAAGAAGTTTTCTCTACCAGCTGACCAGAATTTTCGTCTAGTTGAATAATAGAAACCTGTGTTAAATAGTAACTACGCTTTGCATGTAACCCACTCGATTTTGCTGCTCCCTCTCGACTAAACTTCCCACAGCCAATCGGAATTTTTCAGTTTTCTTCACCGACCACGCAGCTGCGAACAACGGCCGTGTCGCAGTAAATCTGAATTAGATAAACGTATTATTGAATTGGATTGGGAATGGATGTTAGATGCAACTACCACCTGGTGTCCAGGTGTTGGTCATAAAATGAAAAAGCTCAAAATAGTAGACCCACTTGTAGATTTCGCAACGCTTATTTTCATTAGCACGCTGAGCTTGCTGCTGCTGTTGAGATGGTGTGACAGAAGCTCGGGCATTCATGGTGTTGGCTTGCTGTTGAGCAGCGGCAGCAGCAGCTGCTGCCGCTTGAGCATGAGCTTGGGCATTGGCCTGGAGCTGAAATAAACGAAAATCTCATGTGATTTCAAATTGATGAGCTCATCATTAACCCTAAGACTCATTCGCTCATATGAAAATACAAGTGGAAAATCTCACAATTTGATTAGCAGCATTTGGAGGCAAGGCTCCTGGAGGGAATCCATTGGGAAGATGAGGCAATCCACCAAGGAGAGGATGGGGAGGAGGCGCCTGACCCGGAGCACCCGGCAGTCCAGGAAAACCAGGCGCTCCAGGCAATCCATGCAATCCCGGAAGACCTGCCGGTAATCCCAAGCCTAAATGTAAACGTAAATAAATATAATAATTATTTCTACCGGGGAATCCCATCGGAAGTTGCAGTCCAGGATGAGGAGGTTGGTGCTGTTGAACCTGCTGCTGAATTTGTGCCTGTGCCAATTGCTGGGCCTGTTGCATGGCTATAAGTTGAGCAGCTTGCGCAGCTTGGCCCTGGGCACTCATCTTAATTAGTGCATAAATAAAAAAAATTAGCTAAATAAAAATACCTGCGCAAGCATTTGCATTTGCATCTGCTGGAGCTGTGCATTGTGATCTATCCGGCCAGCAGCAAAATTTACAGCTGGCTGGCCGTTTATATTTTGACTGGCCATTACTAAAAATTGTATTGTTGATAGAATTATAGATTTGATGTACGTGAGGATGATAAAAATTAATAGACGCAATCAATATGAAGAAAAAGGTGTAAGACACCTGTGAAAAGCCAAGTGTCGCAAAGTGCGTCAACTCTCGAGTCCCTTGCGCAGAACAGATGGGGAACCGTAGGAACAGCTGTCGTTCGAGCGAAAACTTATGCGTAATATTATTTACATAAAAACTATTCAAATATAACGATTATAGGAATATTTAAGCCGTCTTTTAATCTGAACGTATTCTTATTAGATAGCGCATATTTTTCTGCACGGAATACTGCTCTACCAAGAGAAATGGGTTCTCCTGAAAAAATAACGAAATTAAATCAAATGAAATTTTTGCATTTGACATTTTATAAATCAAGTTTTATCATATATTTATTATAGTATACTTAGTCATGCTGTGCAGTCATAGTTTAACCCGTTTTAGTGGACTTGAATTGAGAGATCTTCAAATGCTTTATTGAAGCGACCTTCTTGCGCTTTTACAGCATCTTCATGTGCTTCTAAATTAATAATTTTAAAACCCAAAAATTCTTACTCATTTCTTCCAAGAATCTTTTCCTGTCCCGATTATAAAAAGCAGCCGCCACAATGTAAAATACAACAGAAAATACGAGAAGAGCATTTGGGAGGTAGAAAGCCGTTACAAGAGATTTGAATCGAGCTTCTGGTGTATCGATGCCGCCCCTTACTGCGTCAGATATCTGGGATTTTATGAGATTTGTAAGGCTCAACAAACCAAGCCGATTATGTATGGTCCAGAAGCATCTCCAAGTAGATGAGAAGTTAGGATTTGCCAGGAATTAGCGGTATTTCTCCTATTTGGAGCAACAACATTCTGCATCAACGATATCATTGCATAAAATGCGTCTTACCATGAGCATATCGACATTAATAGCCCAATTAAAGCATAATCCTGTGATACAGATGAATACCAGGACCCAAGTGATGCCCATTTTTGTTGTAATCAAGTGGATACCGAAGTAAAATGTTGGAATAGCAATGAGGGCACCGACTGCACAAACTATGGCATCAGCTCTTTGTGTTTGAATCACTCGGAACGGTCCTTGGCCACTTTTCATCCACTAGAAGGATTCCAAAAATAAAGAGAGATTGTACCTGTGCAGCTAGACTACCAATGGCGACACCTAAAAGTCCTCCAAGAAGTGTGATACCACCGAAGACCGTTGCTACTCTAGAAGAAAAATAAACGAAGACACTCTTACTTACTGTGATTTTTTATCCTGATCCAGCTCCTGTGTACTATTCTTGCCAGCCCTCCAAGCTTCACCATGTTGGATTGCTGTAGGCACCCACCAGGACATTGTACCGACCACAAAAATAATTGCAGTGTAGCCGAGGGTCGAACAAATGTATGTCACACTGAAAATCTGGTAACATCCATAGATTGTGGTACTTTTTGAAAAGGGACTTCATATCCTGGAAGTAAGAAGATGATTGGCCCTGTCCGGAAGTCTCAGACCCTCCACGACTGGGTTCTTCTACGAACAAGACGATCAACGCTATGCAAATGAGTCCTAAACATCGATTTTACCCATTTCAACAGACAGTCAAGGTTATACCAAGGATCGCTGTAACCCGTACTCCCCATTGCCACGCTCCAAAGGCCGATGCCACTGCCGAACCAATTACATAACCAGATCCACTGAAATTGTTGTGTTATGAATCACGTGTTGCGGTCAAAATTAAACCTTCCAAATGGGATCGCAAAGTAGAAAATCATCAACATTCGACTTCGATCATTTCCACTAAACATATCGGCAATTATTGTTGGGGATATTGTAATGTACGAGGCTTCCCCTACACCGACAACACCGCGGAGGGTAGCGAACAGCCAGAACATCTGAACCATGCCTAATCTGGAGGCGATTTATGGGAATTCCATACATTTCTAGGGACAAAAGTGCATGCCACTACAGCACAAATCCAAACGGCGATGCCTATTACCATTATTATTTTTCTATTGTATCTGAAGATGATCTTCAAAGGTTAATTGTGTGTAACACCTATCGCCCAGATAGCCACAAACTGGCGAACAAAACATGAAAGCAATGATAAACATGGTCTGAAGAAATCCGGCCTTGGCATCGTCAATTGAATAGAACGACTGGATATCTGTTAGCACACCTGAAATCCAATTAAAACGATAAGTGGTCAAAGAAAAAACACCTGCTATTGTGTATCTATCCATGTAATTTAACAGATTAATCAAGCACAAAATAGCCACGATTACATATTTCCTGGTATTGGACATTGGATCTCCGGGAACTGTTTGAGTATCCATCTGAAAGCAAACAAAAATAAGATGGCAACGAGAGAATGAGTCATTTGAAGTTCAAATTGAATATATGAAAGGAGCACAATCAAGAAAAGCTAAGAAAGGCGTGAACAGCGGAAGAAAACTCAATCGAGGGACGTAAGCGCCGGACGGCACCGGACAGCCTCTCCCATAGAAACTCGTTCCTACGAGGCCGGTCAGCGCAACTGAGCTGACATATTTTTCCTGTGATTAGGCAGTTATTATAGCCATTCCGACTGTAGTAGTTTAATCCATTTGCCCCTCTTTTCAGAGACGGTCAAGAGTCGACGAAAAATATCACGAGAGTAAATAGTATCGTGAATGGAAAAGGGGTAGCCCCTCGGGTAGCGATGATCATCAAATCGATTTCAAAAAAGGCAGGCAACAACAATACAGGTAAGGAGTGTGTATCGGCAAAGAGACGGGTGGATTTACATCTATTGTTGGTTCCGAATCGGTTGCTAGTGGTTCAGCTGACCTTGAGATACAGGATATATCGGCTGGTGTAATTACATGCCTCTTGGCATCGGAGAGATGCCTCTCTTGGAATCTAGTCTTCGGGAAAAAACGAGCAAAAAATTATTGGCGCCGTGTAAGAAGAAGGCCGCTTTTTTTGGCATTTTGAACACCCATTGTCACAGTTTCGGGAATTTTATTGTTCTCGATCATAAAGAGCTGCCTCAGGAATTGAAATCGATAATATTTATTCCTAATAACAAGAAAATAACAAAGTGGATAGCCGGTCTAATGAGGAAGGTGCGTATTTCCACCAGAAATTGTCTTTGGCGCACGGAGTTCCAACTCTTTTAGAGATCCCTAAAATACAACTTTTGTTCAACATAAAGAAAAGGTTCTTACATTGTATAGCCTAGGTGTATCTTTAATCGCATCTTCTATGGCATAAGAGAGGAATGCAGCGGTCAAGCCAACATTGCAATTGGTAACCGTCGGTTTCGATTTGTCATAGCCATTCTTTTCTAACCCTGAAAATCACATTCTGTTTTGAAATAATGAAAACGCGAACATTTTGAGATTTCTTCAGAATTTTTAACAGTCATATCAGGATTGAGCAGCTCATTGGCTGGAGTATTTTTAAATCCAGGGATAAAACTTCCACTGACGCCTGAAAATGATCATAAAATAAAAAGAAAACTGTTCCTACGATATGAATCCAGTCCAGTATCTTCTGTCCCTTGAAATTGCCCTCTTCCTCGGCTGTCGAGGAAATTAGTCTAAACAATGAGAATAACAGCTCGGAGAAAAGCAAACCTCGTCCGTTTTCTCGAAAATTTCTTCTTTTTCTTTCTTTTCTATTGTGAATTCGTCAAATGTAATATTATATTTAGAGACAAGATCCATCGCTTCCCAATTTCCTCTTAGTGGATTCACATCTTCTGTAGATATTTCGTATCCAGCTTTCTGCCACTGGGCAAAACCGCCATCTACAACTGACACTTTATCATGTCCATAAGACTGAAATAAAATATTTTTAAAACAAAGAAGAAGCATACCTTAAAAAGCCAAGCGCATTTGGAAGAAAATAACATTCCGCCCAGCGCTCCTCTAGAATAAAGTATTAAATGCTCCCCTTTATCCACTCCAAGAAGCTGAAATCAAAAGTTTTATATTCCCTAAAATTACCTGAACATATTGCTCAAAGAATTGTGGAGGATACATAGCAAATCTCTCATATTTTGATGGATACATAGCTGCGTCTAGGCTCATATGCACCGCTTCAGGAATATGCCCGGATAGATACAATTTCTTTGACCTGAATTTTTTAATTCAAAAAATAAATTATTCTCACGTTGTAGGAGCATATTGTAATGTTTCAAATTTGCCGTATAATTCTTGCTCAAATCTTTTCCAGTCAAGTTTAGCTGCTGGCGAATAGGTGCAGTCTAATATTCGCACACCTTCTCTGAATAATTGAATAGGTGAGTAAAGTCGAAACTTACTTATTAATTATTCCTTTCTTTAATAAACCATTTACTGTAGAAACTTTAACAAATCGCTGGAGAGACATTGGACGCCGGATTTATCGAAATTAATATTATTGAAGGAGGCAATACGTAGAAGTGCGTTGTACTCTGCGCAAGCCATTTTTCATAATTTAAAAAGTTTTCTCTTCTTATGCTTTTCAAAAGGAAAATATATCTTTGCATCCAATTTAACTTTTTTCTTATTTAAAAAGTAAGCTAATCATTTAAAAAACTATTTCCGTGCAATTTTCCCGGAATTCTCAGGTTACCGGTAAGTTGCCAGTTGTTATTCCTTAATTTCTAGCTCTAACATAAATTTCTTTAAAGAAAACTGCAAATTCTTCAGATGACAGTGATATTTTATCCAATGTTGGTATGTTCTACGTGCTGTGCAGCATTCGACCAAAATTGGCAATCGTCTGATATCGGCCATAAAGCTACGACCTAAGGTCAGGTGGGTAATAGTTTCCCGTTCTCTGTTCACTTCACAGTTGACAGTTTCTAATGGAAGAAACTTCTTTGATCGTTCTCTGCGGTTGTTGATCTGACCCACGAGTGAACGTGCGTTGTCGGATGTCCCGAGAGCAATCGTTGTTTTTGTCCTCAACCTGGACTTCCCGAGTGGTTTGTTGTTGCCTTCTTGTCTTTTTCTTTAGAACTTGCTATTTTGCCTTAATTGTCAGAAGTTCAAGGATATTGCCTTGAATAACATATGTTTGAATACCATAGACGAAGAATCAGTCTTGTTTGTGGTGCGACACCAGCGATACCATCCCCTCTTTTGGTAAGGCTAGGCAATTTTACGACTAGGATCGTTTGGGTTTATCGTGGATCTAATCAAATTCTTATTTTTATCCTGGAAACAGTTGCTCTTCAGACTTTTCATGTCCAAAAGATCAGCTTTTTGACCTTTGAGCTCTTAACTACTGGAAAGCGAACGCTTTCGCTTTGCCGAGTTTGCGTCGCTAGTTTCTGCGCAGCTTCTGAATTCCCAGAAAATGTAGTCATTCACCCATCGTGCCCTCGCCTCGGGTGGTCGGCTTTTCCTCCTCTTCAATATCCTGAACTTCCTTCTTTCCACAATTGATTTTCTTCGGCTCCTGGCTTGGGTCAGAGTTTATCAAGACTTAAAAGCAAAGTCAAGTCCTTGTTTTGGCGCGTTCCTTCTCCCCTTTCGGCGTTATTTGTATCTCTTATCATTTGCAACCGTCTCCGCCAAACTTCCTTCATAAACGTCTGGTCATTTAAATTTTATCCGCTTCTATATCTTCTTCCAATCGTCCGATAGTTCACTGATCTCTGTAACCAAACAGGTGTCCATCGCGCAGTTCTCCTCTAAACCCATGTTGTTTAGTCGTGTCTCGTCTAGTTTCACCTCTCTTTTCAATATAAGTTTGTCTTTAAACCTGGGTCTAATCGAAATCAATTGGTTCTTTTGTTATTGTCTTATGGCTATCTTTTTCCAAGGGCTTTCCTTGTTTACTACTGGCGGAAACTGGTTTGCTAGCATTTTTCTTAGTCGTTGGCCAGTCGTCTCTTCAACCTATTTTTTGTTTGATCATGTGCGGTGATTCTTATACTTGTAAATTTCAGATAACATGCGTTTTGGACTATTTCCACGAGTCGGATTACTCTTCCAGGCAAGATATGTCTCTCAACAGAAGCCGCGAGAATTCAAAAAAGTACGTTGAAATTTCTATTCTCTTCTTATTTTAAAAATTTTAGGTTATGGTGGCGAATCGAGGAGAAATTGCAATTCGAGTTTTCCGAGCCCTGACCGAATTGAACAAGACTTCCGTGGCCATTTACAGCGAACAAGACAAGCATTCTATGCACAGATTGAAGGCCGATGAGGCTTTCCTTATAGGAAAAGGTCTTCCTCCCGTCGCTGCCTATCTCACTATTGACCAGATCATCGATATTGCCCTCAAGGTTCGATTATTCCCTAATTTTTCTGACTAATTATTTTCCAGCATAATGTGGATGCCATTCATCCTGGATATGGTTTCCTTTCCGAACGATCTGACTTTGCACAAGCTTGTGAAAATTCTGGAATAGTTTTCATTGGACCAACTCCCGATGTTATGGCCCGAATGGGTGATAAGGTAGCTGCTAGACAAGCCGCTATCGAAGCGGGAGTTCAAGTTGTACCAGGTACACCCGGACCCATCACCTCCGCAGAGTATGTCTAGTTCTTCTTGTTTTTGACAACTAGATTTTTAAGGGAAGCTGTGAACTTTGCTCAGCAATACGGCACACCTATCATATTGAAAGCAGCATATGGAGGAGGTGGCCGTGGAATAAGAAGAGTCGACAAGTTGGAAGATGTCGAAGAAGCCTTCCGGAGATCATTCTCTGAGGCGCAGGCCGCTTTCGGAGATGGCAGTCTTTTCGTGGAGAAATTCATTGAACGACCACGCCATATTGAAGTCCAACTGCTTGGTTAGTCTTATCTTGTTTTTAAAATAAAATAATCATTTTCCAGGAGATCATCATGGAAACGTTATCCATCTTTTCGAACGTGATTGCTCTGTTCAAAGACGTCACCAGAAAGTTGTGGAAATTGCTCCAGCACCTGCTCTTCCCGAGGGAGTTCGGGAAAGAATTCTCGAGGATGCTCTCCGTCTTGCCAAGCATGTCGGATACCAGAATGCCGGAACTGTTGAATTCTTGGTGGATAAGAAGGGCAACTATTATTTCATTGAAGTCAATGCTCGTCTTCAAGTCGAGCACACTGTCACAGAGGAAATTACTGGGTTCGTTTAAATTCTACTTGCTTTAAAAATAAAATTTTTCAGTGTCGACCTTGTTCAAGCCCAAATCCGTATTGCTGAAGGAAAACAGCTCAGTGATTTGAAACTCAGCCAGGAATCAATTGTCCCTCATGGATCCGCCATTCAATGCCGTGTCACGACAGAAGACCCTGCTAGGAATTTCCAACCCGATTCGGGTAGAATTGAAGTATCCTTTGTCTTTTTTCAATTGTACTGTTATTTCTAGGTATTCCGTTCTGGAGAAGGTATGGGAATTCGCTTGGATTCGGCTTCTGCCTATGCTGGTTCCGTCATCTCTCCCCATTACGACTCTCTCATGGTGAAAGTCATCGCCTCTGCTAGAAATCATCCTAATGCTTGTGCTAAAATGATCCGAGCACTGAAAGAGTTCAGAATCCGTGGAGTGAAGGTAAGAATTACCCGTTGTGACGGCGAATATTGTTATTTTTAGACAAACATCCCATTCTTGATGAATGTCCTCCAACAGCCGTCCTTCCTCGATGCCTCTGTAGATACATATTTCATTGACGAACATCCAGAACTCTTCCAATTCAAGCCTTCTCAAAACAGAGCGCAGAAGCTTTTGAGCTATTTGGGAGAAGTCCAAGTTAATGGCCCTACTACTCCATTGGTAACTGATCAAAAACCAGCACACGTGGATCCTCCTGTACCTCATATCAAAGCTGGTTAGTTCATTTTATTTCTTTTTTTACTTACTGTGAAAATTTTAGGTACTCGTCCTCCTGTTGGACTTCGTCAAGTCCTCGTAAAGGAAGGACCAGAAGCTTTTGCTCGTGCTGTCCGTAAGCAGCCCGGATGTATGATTACCGATACAACTTCTCGTGATGCCCATCAATCTCTTTTGGCTACCCGTGTTCGTACCTATGATTTGGCCAGGATTGCTCCCTACCTCAGTCAGTCGTTCCCTCAACTCTTCTCCTTGGAAAATTGGGGAGGTATGTAATTTCTCTTTTCGTTTATTAATATTTTCCAGGTGCTACTTTTGACGTCTCAATGAGATTCCTTCATGAGTGTCCCTGGGAAAGATTGGAGACTTTGAGAGCTTTGATTCCCAATATTCCCTTCCAATGCCTTCTCCGCGGAGCCAACGCCATGGGGTACAGCAACTACCCGGACAATGTCATCCAGAAATTCTGTGAATTGGCAGTGAAATCAGGAATGGACGTCTTCCGTGTCTTCGACTCCTTGAACTACCTGCCTAATTTGATTGTTGGAATGGAAGCTGTTGGAAATGCTGGAGGAGTCATTGAAGCAGCCATTTCTTACACTGGAGATGTTTCCGACCGTTCAAGGACCCAATACAATCTTCAATACTACCTGGATCTTGCCGAGCAATTGGTTAAAGCTGGAACCCACATTCTGGCTATCAAGGACATGGCTGGAGTATTGAAACCAGAAGCGGCTAAGATGTTGATCGGTGCCTTGAGGGAGAAATATCCCGATATGCCTATCCATGTCCACAGTCATGATACCGCTGGTGCTGCAGTTGCTTCTATGTTGGAATGTGCCAAAGCTGGAGCTGACGTTGTCGATGCTGCTGTCGATAGCATGAGTGGAATGACCAGTCAGCCGAGTATGGGAGCCATTGTCGCTTCTCTACAGAATACTCCATTTGATACCGGTAAGCTTTTCCCATCTTCTAATTTTGCTGTTTATTTACAGGGCTTTCTCTCGATGAAATCAGCAAATATTCTGCATACTGGGAGACGACCCGCCAACTATACGCTCCGTTCGAATGTGCCACTACAATGAAGAGTGGAAATGCCGACGTCTACAAGCACGAAATCCCGGGAGGACAATACACCAATCTTCAATTCCAGGTAAATTTTAACATATGCGAAATTAATTTAATATTTCTAGGCCTTCTCCTTGGGGCTTGGAAGCCAATTCGATGAAGTCAAGAGAATGTACCGAGAAGCTAATCTCGCTCTTGGTGACATAATCAAAGTCACACCTTCTTCCAAAATTGTTGGAGACTTGGCCCAATTCATGGTACAGAATCAGCTTACCCGCGAAACTTTGGTCGACCGTGCAGATGATCTTTCCTTCCCCAAGAGTGTTGTAGATTTCATGCAGGTTAGCATTTATTTGTTTTTCTTTATTAATTTTCTTATTAGGGTAATGTTGGACAGCCTCCTTATGGATTCCCCGAGCCTCTCCGTACTAAAGTCCTCCGTGGTAAGAAGAAGATTGAAGGCCGAGCTGGAGAGAACCTTCCTCCTGCTGATTTGGAAAAGATGAAAACTGATTTGGAAGAGAAACACGGCAGACCCCTCAGGTACGAATTATTCTCAATATATTTACTCTTTTATTTTCAGAGATGTTGATGTCATGTCTTATGCCATGTTCCCTTCAGTATTCGATGAATTTGAGCGATTCCGCCAACAATATGGGCCAGTTGATAAGCTTCCTACCCGCATTTTCTTCACTGGATTGGATATTGCTGAGGAATGCGACGTAGAAATCGAAAAAGGAAAGACCCTTGCTATCCAACTTTTGGCAGAAGGAAAACTGAACAAGAGGGGAGAACGTGAAGTATTCTTTGATCTCAACGGACAAATGCGTAGTATCTTTGTCCAGGATAAGGAAGCCAGCAAGGTTTGTTCCTCATTTTAAAATTGTAATTATTTTTTTTTCTTTTCAGGAAATTGTTACCCGTCCCAGAGCGCTGCCAGGAGTCCGCGGATCTGTCGGTGCCCCAATGCCGGGAGAAGTCCTTGAGGTGAAAGTGAAGGAAGGCGATAAGGTTCGGGAATCCATGTTTACGGTTGGATTATCTCATCATTTTCAGGTCACCCCAAAACAGCCCCTCTTTGTCCTTTCGGCCATGAAAATGGAAATGGTCATCGATACGCCCATTGCCGGAACAGTGAAGAAGATCCACGCTACACAGGGAACTAAATGTCAAGCTGGTGATCTTGTCATCGAAGTTGAGCCGTAAAGAATCACCGTCGCCATAACAAAGCAGAATTTTCTGTGCACAGTTAGAATATTGTATATTTTCGGGTACCTGTACCATTGCCAATACATTGCTCAGCACTTATTCAACAGAGATTTAAATAAATAAAATTTTAAATTAATCACAAAGTGTTAAATTTGAAACGATTTCCCGCGACGTGGAAAACAGTCAGAGACTGTTGTCTACAGTTTTTTTTGCGAAGGAAACGATAGCTTTCAATGTCAGATGACCTGTCCTATGTTGAAGATTATTATTTTTTGAACTCATGTATATTTTAACAGTTTATTGAGGCCGAAAGATGTAAATTTTTATGACGACATTGTATACCAAAAGTTTGACGCAGACACAGGAAGATGTACAGTTGTGCAGTGCTAACTTCGCCTGGACCTCAGTTCAGCTGCCTTCAGATGTTGGGGGAGTTAGGAGGGGGTGGGGGCGGCGGTGGTGTTGGGGTCTTGCGATCTGAAAAATGTGTGAATTAATAGGTACTGACAAAGTATTACCCCCATCGGGACCAAGATCGGACGGCCGGGTCAAATTCATTGCAGCGGGCAGGAGCTTGAGGAGTGCCGGAGAGAGAATAGGCTGATGGTTTTGCAGACCACCGCGGGGTATACTCGACAGACAACAAGAAAATGTCGCGTGGGAATATTAATGAAATGTCTTGTATAGATTTCGACACGTAGACTATTGTGCAAAAAAAGGAAAGAGGATAGCACAGACAATAACAGGATGGTACGAATATTAATTGACCAAATTCCTTCCTCCCACAGTGATGAACAAAACCCTGACAGTCAATAAAAAAGAATTTGTGAATATATGCCAATAGGATTCCCTAAAATTCGACACGTGGCAGTTTTCAGAAGAAAATGAACGATGTCTAGAAGAATTTAGATTTTGTCCATGATCATTTTGTGCTCCGGACCTCGGATGAAGTGCCCCGAGGCAATCCATTAAAACTAATCCACTTTTGAGCACTCGATTAGTAACCAGCGGAGCGCATTGTCGTATTATAAACAAGCCTTTCCTTGTTATTCTTTTGAGCATTGTCGTTCTACCGATGACAGGTACTCCATCATAAACTCTCTTACCTCACAAGATTGGTGCAAATGATAATCTTCAAGGTATCCCTGCCCCGCTGACGTTATCTAATCATTTTTTTGGCGGGTAACAGATTTTTCAAACTAGGTTACAGATGTTTACCTATTTTTACAGTTTATTGATTTTTCACTAGAGCATTCATCCATGACCAAAGCGAAAGACGTATTGCCTCTGCTTTCGGGTCGTTCCTTTACACTCTCTGGCTTTCTGACCTCCAAATAGCCCTGTGCCCGCTGGAAATCGTTAGCAACGTTTTTTTCTTAAATGTTGAGGGCTGCTTTCTAATCGGAACAATTGTTGAGTTTCCATACCAAATTGACCTTGGTAGGCCGATTGCTCCTTCCCGTTCTGCGATCTCCCCGCTTCGCGTTGTATCTCGCTACCTTCGTATGACGCATACACGCACACACTCATCCTCAGCCGCCTCTTCACACAAAATTCCTTACCAAATCTGGGCATTGTTCTCTTTTTTTTCATTTTTAAATTTAAATTTATATTTTATTTTTAGATCAAAATGGGTAGAGCTACAGCCAAAGCTCAGTTTGATATGAGCCGGGTTAAGACCAAATCCGTCGAGGTCATTATTTACTCCCTAGTGGACAATGTAAGTTATTCACGGCTTTTTGAATATTTCATGCGAGAATTTTCAAACAATAGGACTTAACTCCAATTTTTTTTTAAATTTTCAGATTACATCAATTTCTGAAACGTTTCAATTGCCACCAGGAGAAAATCCAAATAATCTTGTCATTGCAATTGAGGAAGGAGTTCAGCAATTTCTTCAAATGGGACATAATGCCGTACAAGAGAGTAGACATTTAGCTACTGTAAGTATTATTTTATTTTATAAATTTTTTAAACAGGATTCTGTTTGCGTCCAAGCGCAGTTTTAAAATGCCTCTTAATTTTATTTAATTTGCAGAGTGATGAAGATATTCATAGACTAGAAGCTGCTCTACATGATGTACAAGCTGCTGGCAATGATATGACCAAAATTGGGTATTCATTCATCCACAATAGCAGTTCTATTCAACATCGCGCGCAGGCAGTCGACGCCGGAAGGCGGCTCCTCTATGTAATTCCGATTCTTTTTTTTCTAAATAATTTTTAAAGGCTATGGCTTATCTCCTAATTATTGCCGATCAAGTTGACGTCTCTTGTCTTTTATCTGCCATTGATGAAGCCGAAAAAGCTTTGAATTCTCTTGCTGGATCATCAAATGACGTTGAAATTGAAGAACGTTTCTATCTCTTTAAATCACAGGTTGAGGAAGTCAGCGAAACTGTCAGGTAATTGTTTCATTTAGTTTACGGAATTTATTATTTTAGAAAACGTATTGGTGACTTGAGAGATCCGGATCAGAAGCAAAATTTACTCGCAGCTGAAGCTCAGTTAATTTCGTCAATGCCATTGATTTATACCGCCATCAAGGTATATTTTCTGAATTTGTTTTTATTATTTTTTTTTCTTCTAGTGTTATCTTCATCATCGCTCAGCAGAAGCTCGCCATAATGTTCAATTTGCTCACAGCGAAGCTCAAACTGCCCTGAACGCTCTTCGAGAAGGATTGAATGATTCGGAGGTTTCCTCCCTGCCTTATTCTTCTTTGGCCCATGGAACCAATCTCGCTTCCATGTTCAACGACTTCCAAAATAAGTTCTACTTGGAGCCAGGAACCTATCGAAGCCGTGTCCATAAGCCAGAATTAGAAGATAATCTGGAACAAATCATCAGCAGGGCTGGTCTCAAATTAGCTGACATTGGTTGGTCATTTTTTGACCTTGTTTACCGAAGTTATAGGAAATACTCGAACCCCGAGAAAAGACAATATTGTGGACGAGTGCAATAAGTTGAGAGAAGCCCTTCAACATCTTTTGGACAGATATGAAGAATCCATTGGTAAGACAACTTACGGACAAGAAGTAGAACGAGCTATGGTCAATGTCGATGGAACTACGAAAAATCTCAAGAGGTTTGATATTTCCTGCTTTCAGTTAATTTTAAAATTATAGACATCTTCGCCGAGCTGCTGTTGACCATGTCAGTGATGCTTTCCTGGATACTGCTACTCCTCTGCTGGAATTAATTCATAGTGCTCGCCACTTCGACCCGGATCGTGGAATTAATCCTGATCTTTTCTTAGCTGGAACTGATGGAATGATTAAGGTTTGTTAATTTAGGAAAATAATCAAATTTTTCTGTAGGCAGCGGAAGCAGCTTGCGAGATGTCCACGGATTATGAAGGAGTTCGCATCATCCGTCATCTTTGCAACCAGCTGAGGAATTTGACTCCTCAAGTTGTCCAGGCAGCTATTCTGTTGGCTTCTCATCCAGACAGTGAAGCCGCTAAAGAAAACATGGACCGATTCAGAGATGCCTGGGAACAGAAGGCAAGTTTTTCTAGTTCTATCAATGTTTGGTTTCAGGTGAAGCTTTTGACCATGGCAGTTGATTCTATCATCACTTTGGACGACTTCCTGGCTGTCAGTGAAAGTCATATCATCGAAGACGTTCAAACTGGCGTACACGTCCTAAGGAATAAGAATTATGACGAGTTGGACAGCATCGCTGGAATGATTCGCGGCAGAGCTCGTAGGGTAAATTCTCATTTTATTTCTTATGCCATCGTAATATTAAAGGTCTGCTCCGTTGTCGAAGAAGAAATCGACGCATTACCAGTCCATGGTGGATCGGATAAAGTCAAGTCAGCGGCTAGGAAGCTTCGTGAAAAAGAACTGCCACGATTTGAAAATGATCTGATGCAATTGTGTGTGCCCCATGGAGATATCAGTGAAGAAGAGCAGTACGCCAACGATTCTTCTTTGTTTTTATTAAGTTTTTAGCCAACAAGAGATGGATGTCTACATTGACGCCTGTCATGCTGTTCTTACCGGCGTAAAGGAGATCAGAAATGCTCTTCTCCTTAACCGCGATCCAAATGACGTTGATTCTGACAATGAGTACGAAGAAGAAGCTCCTGTTGCGGCTGAAGCTGCTGTCAAGATCACTGACACCGACAACCAGCAGAAGGTCATGCGATCGCTGCCAGAGAAACACAAGAAAATCATCAAGGAGCAGCTGGACTTCTACAAGATTACCCAGACTCATTTCGACCGCGAGGTAGCCAAATGGGATGAGACTGGAAACGACATCATCGTCTTGGCTAAGCACATGTGCATGATCATGATGCAAATGACGGACTTTACACGGTACGCTTTACTTTGCTGTAAAATTAATTAATCTCTTTAGTGGTCGAGGAGAATTGAAAACTACCATGGATGTTATCCAAGCAGCTCAAGCAATTTCTGTCGATGGAACGAAACTCTGCGCCTTGGCTCAGCAAATCGCAAATGAATCCGCTGATTCCCAATCTAAGAAAGATTTGCAGGCGAATCTTTCTAAAATTCCTTTGTATTGTCAACAGCTGAATATTTGTAGTAAGGTAAATTTCCAGAAATATTCTTTAATACTATGAAAATCCACAGGTAAAAGCTGATGTCCAACTGATCGACGATAAATTGGCAACTACCGTCTTCGACTCGGCTATGTCCCTGATTCAAACGTCCAGAAATCTTCTCCAAGCTGTTGTTCAGACGGTCAAGGACGCCTACATTGCGAGTACCAAGGTAGGGACATCTTTCTTATGTTTTTCTACATTTATCACAGTGCCATTATTCACAACGAGCTCGTGTGAACGAAGCTCACGATTTATACATATCACATAAAGCAGCGGAAGAGGGTAAGATTATATAGAGATTTGCTGTGATTGTTCGTGTCGTTGTTGTTTTGTGAAACTAAACTGAATTTTGCGCATGGCAATTTGTGCTGACATCTTGTGGTCCAGTTATTTTTACTGTAATAATCAAAAATTTTCAGTTTCGTCGGCCTAATTCGGGAGGAGCCCGAATTGAATGGAAAATGGCGCCTCCTCAAAAGCAACCTCTTGTCCGTCCTGAAAGAAATAACACCAGTGTCATCCGTCGAGCCAGTGAACGTCGTCCAATGCGTCCAGAGCAGGCTTTGGCTCAATTTACTTAAAATAATAAGTTATTCTCTAAATATTTTTTTATTTACTAATTCTTCCATGCTTTACACTTAATACATTGCCACTTTTGCTACTTATTTTACATGTATTTCTTACCATATCGTATTACAAGCAGCTATCCACTGATGAATAAATTATATCAGATTAAATAAACGTTTTTGCTTTACAGAGTAATGAACGTGACCCGCCTTATCTTCTATTCACTATAGTGCTCTTTTCTGTCGAGAAGTTAAAAATCCTGCATATTCTGCATTCCCGGTTCACGTTTTTAGTTCAAAACCAGTGCAGAAACGAATATTCCGGTAAAAACTTCCCTTAATTCGGTGCAAAATTCTTTTTCTGCCAAAGTTCTGCCATTTTCCCGTTATACTTTGTTTTCTGTCCAGTTTTTTGAGAATTTTGAGCGTTTGTCGATGTTCCACCCTCCTTTTTTTAAACTCGGACCTTCCAAATTGGTTCATTTTGCTCAAATTCATCCCTTTTCCTATCATTCTATTGGTTCTTTTTCAAATAAATCTGTTTTTATTTAAATTATTGTATTTTATTGACTAAAAACTTTCGGCGCTGGCCGCCGGGACGTCCTTTACTTAGCAAACGGTTAGTGCAAATTATTGTTGATGTTAAAATTCGGGCTACTCTATCACCTTGTCATCAAAAGGTCAACGAGAACGGGAGCAGGCGGTCCTGATCTCATTTAAGATCAAACCAAACAGTTCAGTAGAAACCTTACAACCACTACGTTAAATTCCAGTTTAAAAGTGCGCGCTCTCTCCACTGAAAATTGTCCGCTTCCTTCCTCGATACTATCTTTTGTCCTTGGAACGAAAGATACGTCTCGGGTACATAAATGACCATGCAACCTTACTTGTTTTTGTCACTTTTCTAAGCCATCGTTCGTTTTCAGATATGGGTAGTTGTATCCTTGCAGTGGTGCTGTTGCTAGTAGCTTCTGTCAATGCCAAGTCCCCCAAACGAGGTCTAGCGTACAACCTCGCCACTGAAGGAGACATAGGCGCTGTATCTTCTGGTGTTTCTTGGTGGTACAACTGGGCTCTGAGGAAGCATGACGGCATTCCCGGCAACTACCGCGAGCGATTTGGAATGGAATATATTCCTATGTTATGGTTAGTCTATATTCTTCCTGGTACACATATATAGGGACGCCAATTTTAATGAAGACGACGCCGTAAACCACATCAAATCTCTAGGGGTCGGCTATTTCCTTGTACTGAACGAACCAAATCTCGTGGAACAGGCTAACCTGCACCCAGGGCACGCTGCCAGCATCTGGCCAAAATATGAGAGAGTCGCTGAAAGAACTGGAGCTAAGATTGTTGGCCCTCAAATCACCTGGGGAACTATGCAAGGATTCCAAGACCCTGTGGTATGGATGGATAATTTCGTCGGGAGTTATCAGTAAGCCGGTAGGCATATACATTAGTGTAGAGTTTTAGAGCTCAGAACGGTGGTCGTTATCCAAGAATTGATGTCCTCGGTTTCCACTGGTATGACTATGGTTTGGATAAGCAGTTGGACAGACTGAAGAAATACGGAAAGAACTTCTGGGTGACGGAAATGGCCAATTGGCACAGCGGCAATGACGGAGGTCAGATTGATTCCCTGGAGAAACAGAAGAATGCCTGCCGGGTAAGACGGAGGACAATCACATCATAATTTTTTTAAAGGAAATGATCAAAATTTGTGAAAGTCGACAGGATGTGGAACGCTACGCCTGGTTTACTGGCCGGTGGGATAACGACATCCATTTCACTCAAATTCTTCTCGGAAACGGTATTCTCTCTGATCTTGGAAATGTATATACTAGAACATAAAATATGTTTAATAAAGTCTGGATACTGTCCACCATGGCGAAGTTTACTCGACGTTTCCCTTCCCTGTTAGGCCTCTGTTAGGAATTACACATCTTTCTTCTGTCGGTGATTTTTCGGCCATTTTTTGCAAGGAAAGGTAAATCAAAAGGATGAGACTTCACGTATCACACACTATAGATTTTTCGCTAAACTGAACCCTGTCGGACGACCACATGTCTATGAGTGTTTTGTGAACTTGATTTCGATCGTGAACAAAAAGGAAACCAAAGATAGTTTTTATTTACAAAAATGTTAACAGAATTGGACTTTATACACAGGACTAGGAGAACCATTCCCGCGACAGGTGAAAGTACTTGTGTGATCATCGTAAGCATAGGAGTATGCCGTTGGACAGGCGCTCTGAATCTTTTTTATTATTTTGCTGGTAAAGCTAATACCTTAAATATTGCGGCATAGTTGACCGGCCAATTCGCGGCGTTACATTTGTCTGGCATGGAGAACTGTCCAGCGCAGCAGAAGTAAGGGTCGTTGAAGGCGAAGCATGCGCTCTTACAGCCAACTATTTGACCATTCTTCTCATCACGGAGCTCCTTAGGGCACAGGTTAGGATCATTGAGATCTTTGAAGCAACCTCCCGCTCGTTTACACTCGTATTGTCCTGGTTCGTGTTAGTTGCAGTGCACTTCTAGACTTACCTCCTCCTGAAGAGTAAGTTCCTTCAATGGGCTCGATAAAGACAGGCAAGTTGTATCCATCCACCAGGGACACGTCATAGAAGTCCTGATTTCCGGCACCGTTAAGAGTGAACTCGGCTAGAGAGACCGGCGGTTTTCCTCCAGCTCCATTGCATTGCAATTTGTTACCACAAAAACCCGTTGCACAGTTGAAGTTATCATCGCAGTCGCGGCGAGCCCATATCCGTCCAGCTGTCCATTTATTCGCAACATGAATGTCGCGGGACTGATCTGGACCCAGAGTTTGTACTGTTCGACGACTTACAGGGATCTAACCGAAATCCTCCTCCTTCAGGATTACCAGGACCGAGAATGCCGGGCCAGATGGTAAAAGGACAGTTGTTAAGAATCTGAATTGGGAAATGATTCAATAACTAAGAAAGAGTACAGTAATACAGACACTTCCGCTTCGGCTGTCGCATGCTGAGACAGTGCTGGATATGAGTATAGAAGTGATGGCTACAATCATTAGCACAGATCAAAATTGGTGAAGTGGCCCTTTTAAGTATTTACTTTCTTTCAGATCCGGTTCGACTAATGGGAGTGACTTTTGCTTTGTTCGGGAAGTAGAAGTTACCTATCAATCAGAGCGATCAAACTAAGCGAGCGAACCAATGCACGTGTATTTCGTCAAATGCATTGCGCACTCCTGCAGGGACACGCGACCTTGATCTCGATCAGAAATAGGAAGCAACGGAGAGTGAATAATAGAATCATATAAAAGCAACAAGACGACGCAATAATTTTTAGGTGGTTTCCATGCTCGCATTTCAATTCAAGCAACAGGATTAATTATATGTGACCATTTCGAGGTCACCTAAACAATTTGAACTATGTGATAAATTTTCATTTGTCATTTAGTGATTTCTATGGAGCGTTAGTCTTCTTTGCAGCTGCAGTTGTCGTCTCTACCTCCTTAGCTTCCGTGGAAGTTGTTTCAAAGTTTTTAGATGTCTCTGTTGCCGTCACAATTTTCTTGACAGCTGTATTTCCTTTTTGTGCTTCTTTCTCTTCTTGCTTAGTCTCCTTACAACAATGGGAGATCCAATGCCCCTGACGGCATACGGTACCTTCAGGACAGAAGCTGAAAGTTTTGTGTTCACATATTTCGAAGACCCCATACTTGTGAGTACAGTTCCGTCCTCTAAAAGCGTCTGGTCCGTATTGCTCCATTTTGTAGACTAATGACCATCCTTCACGACATTTAGGTTCAAATTCTTTACGGAACGCCTCTGCAAACGTTTTGTTAAACGTAAATACTAATCAACACCTTCAGTTGCCTCTATACAGCACATAGATGTAAATGCCCCTTTCTTGCAAATAGAACCCGCAGGACAGAGGCGGGCTTTAGAATTTGCTGCATTGCAAGAGCCTGTCGAAGGAGAATTGCCTCCACATGTAAATGGGTCCTCTGTATATTTTTTAGATGAGGATGAATGTCTCTTACCAGGGATACACTTCCTGCGGCAATTTTTTTCTGTTTCGAATGAGTTTAACCCGTCATAGCCGCCTTTGCTTCCATAGGGGAAACATCTGGACAGGTCGCTGTCGAAATAATACTAAAGTCGGTTACAGTCCTTCTGAGAGTGGAATAACTTTAATGGTTTTGTTGAGTTCATCAAGTGGCTCTCCGATTTTCAATGGATGATCACAAGGATCGACGATCAGTGGAATTTTTGTAGTTGTAATCTCTGGAAGTTTATTCGGGTCCACCATCACATAAACTGTCACAGGAATGGCGAGCAGTTTCAGCATTCTGTATAAAACGAAACCTGCAAACCCCTAATAAAATTCTTAGAAAAGGGTGAGTATTTCTCAGCAATATTGATAAACGGGTTTGAGATGGAGAGACTGATAAGAAAGAAAGGACAGTTGTAATTTTAAACGACAGGTAAAAAAGAAGTTGACTTCCTTGTTAAAGGAATTGAACCCGCCTGACCAAAACTTCATTGAACAGGATCACTGGGAGAGTTCTCTGGTTTTTCGGACGGAAATTCACTGTTACCCGGAAGTCAGACAAGAAACGGTTTCAGGAAGACCAGCACTTCGCTAAAATTAACGTTGCATACTGTAGTTTCAACTCACTGGAGTTCCAATAAATCCACAGACAGCTCCCTCCCAGACAGCAGGATTCAAACAATACGGACGATCGCCTCTGTATATTCCAGCCTTCATAAAGCATGTACCTCCATCAATTTTAGACCATGTAAAATGAGTGCACTGAGGATGACGAGAGCATTGTCCCCCGCACTCTTCCCCAGGACCCAAAACCTTGGCTATATCATGCCCAGCAAAGTCACAATACATTGCCCAGGACATTCCTTCTGCTCCTGGCTGCCAAACAGCTCCTCTACTCTAAGTGGCGCTTTATTTTGAGACCTCTTGCCCACCTGCGGTGTTCTTGTTGTCGGAGGAGCGGTAGCTACGGTTACCATACCTCCACAATGGTATAATTTGTTGATCCTCAAAATGTCAATGTTACTCAACTTATTCTTTAAAGGTCCTAAGGTAACTCCTGGCCTTTTAGGTACCATTACAGGCTTTCCGTTCTAAGATTCTATTAGTTTTCACGTCATTCACTCCTACAATACTGCTGGAATCCATGCCACTGTAATGCATAACTGAGTTATACGAATAAGGTGTGTCCAATAGTGTCAGCTCCGTTTCATCTCGCTTTTCATAATCTTCTACAAAAGGCATTTCCTGTCACAAATATTAATTACTTTTAAATTCGGGGGCCATGTTTTCCCACAATACTGTGATATAGTTGTCTCTGTCTGATCGAGCTGTAAGTGTTAGTATTTCTTCACCCGCTGACTAACTGTGCTCATGGATAAAGCCTAGCGCGTGCATTAGTTCGTGCACCAAGGTCTTTCGTTGAAAACAGTCACCGTGGAGGAGCATCTTCTGTTCTCCGCCTGTAAGCGTCTGCCATACTTTCCTTATAGTCTTACCTTGCCTTCCTACAAATGATTGACAGCCTCTGTGTTTCGGCTTCAAAAATAAGACATAATCCTCATCGTCATTTTCTCTTCCACGAAATTCAATGCATGTGTTTTCACTGATTTCTACCATGGCGGCTTCCAGTTGTCTTTTTCTAAAGTGGGCATCAAAAAAACAAAAACAAGTCGGACTCTGAGCGGGTAAATTTGGAACCAGGATCGTAAGCATAGATCAATTCACCATTTCGCCAGCGTGTATTTACATCAGAAAGGGCACTTTTTAAAGAGCCGTCAACTGATTTTTCTTCATATTTTACTAAAAAAAGTAGAAAACAGGAGCAAAGAACAACTTACACATATCTCCTTCAATAACGAGCATCCGTTCACATGATACATATATCTGCATAACAGTAAACTATTTAGTAAATTTGTTAATAAGCTTACCGGATAGAGAAAAAGATAAAAATACTTTGAGAAGACTAGAGGCATGAGAACGAACCCAAGGACAGTTTAAAACGGCCGATAGTGACCTGAAGTTTAGTCTCAGCGACCATGACGCAAGACGTTTTCATTAGAGGTTTCTCAAAGTTCTAGTGGTCATTCCTGTTATTTCTTATTTCCTTCCAAATGTTATTAAAATTGGTTACAACCTTTCTTATAGTAAGTTATATCGTATTTTCCTTAGTATATATTTAGAGCTGTTGTTTCTGTAAAGAAAAGAGGGAAACTAGGCTCTTAGAAGGAGACATTCGTAAGTTTTTTTTTAAATTTTTGCCATAAAAAATTTAGTGATCCGTGGCTCTGATTCCGGTTCTCTCTTCAATTTGGCGAACAAATGGGAAGGCGGAGAAATTGTTTACCGATATGGATCTAAGTTCACGAACCCTGAGTAGGTGATCTATCCAATGAGTGCTGAAAAGGTTTGAGGCGTCGACTGCTGCGAAAATCAATGAGTATTCTCGAAGACAACACATGCATAAATTTTCGCGAAGCGGAGGACAGCGATCGCGATTTTGTGACTATCGTAAGACCGCAAGAGAAAGTGTGTGGATCGTTCATTGGAAGGCGAGGTATATTATCACCACTCCAGGTTGTTAATTGCAAGGCATAGGTGGTGAACAGCAGATACTTTTACATGCGGATTGTTTCACGCAGAAGATGATTCTTCATCAGTTCATGCACACTTTGGGTTTCGTTCACGAGCACAGTTAGCCGCGGTAGCTGGATCCAAATATTTTTTTTGAGCAAGGCCTGATCGTGATAGGTACATCACTGTGCATCCCGAGAATATGACTCCGGAGAAAAGGATCCAACTGACCAAGAGATTGTATCAAGAACCGACTCTGATCAACCAGCCGTATGGATACCACTCACTCATGCAGCGAACGTCATTTGAGGACAGTGTTGTGAGTTGATTTTAACAAAAGAAATGAAATAAACATAGAATGGACGTCCGGTGATCACCGTTAACAATCCGGGAATTGGATTAGGACCATTGGAGGATAAAGTAAGAGATGTGGATCTGATCAGAATTAACAGGCTGTACCACTGTGAAGCAGGGAAATCGACGGTTAGCAACGCTAATACGTGAGATGAAGAATTCAGGGATCGGATCAAAAATGGCAAAAAGGAGAGGATGGCGTCTCATGGGCATTTTACTGTGATTTTGCCGGTTATGACTTGAGTAAAGTAAGAGGACTCGGGGAGGACTGTGGTGGTCGCTGGTAATGGCAATATTAAACCGTCCAAGAATAAGTTAAAGCGTGGCTCATCCTCGTTGCACACATTTTACATGGTCCCAGATTGATGGAGGAACGTGTTTCCTCAAAGGAGGCCTTCCAAGAGGAACAAGACCTTGGTGCCTAGATCCAAAGGATTGGGTTGGGGCTGTTTGCGGATTCACCGGTTCTCCGGTGGGCTTAAAATATTGTAAGATATCATGTGTTTCAGAGCAAGTATGGCCTATCCGCAATGGTTTCGTGTGAAGAAGAATAAATATTTTCATCTTTATTTTATTCTTATAATAAACGTTATCTACAGTTGACAGCTTCAGTTAAACCGTACCGGTTCTGAAATAATTTTGGTTTTCACAAATTTTTGGCAGCTTACCGGGGGTCCGTAAGTACCGCAAACGGCTCCTGGCCAGTCATTAGCATTTAAACAATTGGGTACAGTTCCAGTTGGAACACCAGCTTTCAGGAAACACGTTCCCCCATTAATTCTGGACCACGTAAAGTGGGTGCAATACTTATGACGGGAACATCTGTAATGAACATGTGCCTAAGTTATGCCTAAATTCTTACATGCCACCACAGTCTTCGCCACTTGAGCGGGCACTACCCACGTCGTAGCCAGAGAAATCGCAAGACAATGCCCAATACATTCCAGCATCACCTTTTTGCCATTGAGGGCCCTTAAGACTAAATATTAAAATGTCTACAGCCTTACTCGAGAAGCTGGGCGTGAAGTTCTACAGTTATATAAACGGTTGATTCTGTCAATGTTGATTTGGGAAAGACCTCGACGCTGCCCCATCTCACTTGCGCCCCCTTTCCTTGGAATTATCGTTGGCTGTCCATTCTATGAGCTTTTTTTGCCGAATTTAAATATAAATTCTCACAGAACTGAAAGCATCTTGCCCATAATGCATAACGGAAGCGTAATCGTAAGGTGTGTCCATCAGTACAAGCTCTCCCCAGGGGTATTTATCAAAATTATCTAAACTCGAAGGGTTTTATCGTGATATAGAGACTAACGTTTCATGTCTTGTTCAATGTTTCCCCAGTTAATTTGGACGTATTCGTCTCTATCAGCTCTTGCTAAATAAAAGTACATTGTTTTCAATCCTGTAGGACTTACATTGCTCGTGAATAAAACCTAAAGCGTGCAATATTTCATGCATTACAATGGCTTTATTGTAGCATCCATTTCCAAGGCTTATTAGCTGTTGACCTCCCTGACGTCCGATCATGGAACTACATCCACTTCTCTTTATAAAATAAACGTAATCTTCGTCACCACTTCCAGCGTATCGGAATGTGACACAGGTGTAGTGTTGAATATACGCCATTGCTTGGGCGATGACTTGTCTCCTTGACGGTTTTCTTCTCCAGAATATAATGAGACTTACTCTTTCGAATTGATCCCTGTATGAATTACGAAAGGAATTTCAGCATTCGGCCAGCGAAGGTGTTGGCCTTTGAGGGCGCTGGCTTGCATATCTTCGATGGACTCTGCTTTAGGCACAGCTGAAAAAAAAAATTTATCGGGGAGCAGCAACATAGAGACTTACCCATATCGCCTTCTAAGATCGTCAACTCTTCATTGTCTTCTACTTCTTTGTGGACATTCCCAGATTCTTCGCTTATTTCATCGAGAAGCCCTCTTGCTTCTTCAACGAAGTCTCGCGAGTCGATAGGGCCTCCAGAAGTCAGTAGAAATAAGAAGGGAATCGAGAGCAGACGTCTCATCGTGGTAGCGGAGACAATGGACGCGAGGGGAAGGAAGTTGAAACTGCAGCCGTTTCTGAACGGTATCGGGAATCTACTCCCGGTCGGTCTTTAAAAAGAACCTGTCGAATGACCTTCTGTCAGCAGTGTGGCCATAGCAAGAACAAACTTTTCATTTAGAAATGGACAGCCAAACGTATTTTTGAAAAGCTTTATTTACTTCGTTTCTTCGGAACTGATTTGACTGGCAATTTATACAAAATAATACCTGGGTTTCTGAAACTTTCCAAGGTGACTTATCGATAGATTTTTTTTCCGCCCTCACCTAAGAAACCTGGTCGGTTACTGTAGAGATACTGTTTCTTTAATGTGCAAATGGCACACATCTTCCAAAAGCGTACATACTATATAAGATATACGCTGTTGCCGATATCAGCAAGATCAGCCCATCAGTCATGCTGCGCGGAAGATGACGCCCAAAATGGAGACTTGATTGTGCGATCGTCTGTTCAAGCTAGAAACGTTGCATCTCAACATGGCGGCCGACTTTTCAAACCTGCTGACGAGAGCTAATATTTATTGAAAACGAAAGGATTATATGGGCATACAAAATAATAGCAGGAAATAGCTGGAGTTTGAGGCTCCTGTTCACTATTAGTAGCAGTATCCACACCCGTCACCGGCGCCACTGTATCCATGGGCAAGACAACAGCCGTAGGGATCATTCAATGCTGATTCAGGGCGACAATCCTTAGCACAATCGCGGACAAATGTAACTTGGGTAGATGGTTGTACAACTAAATAAAGTTCCGTCTATAATAGTGAAAAATACTGGCCATTCAAAAGAAGTAGAAGGACAACAAATAGGAAGCGCATTTTTCACTTGACAACGGTTGTGCAGTAATAGCTTTTATATCCGGCAGTACAGGTTTTTCGAGGTCAGTTTGCAGAAAATTGATGAAAATAACCGAGTGAATTTTTCCTATAGAGCTTCTGATGCCGACATGTAGACACCGCAACAGGTCCGAAATAAGGTGTCCACCGCCAGGAGGGGCCTCTGGCAGCGGGGTGACAACCTACTTCGGCTTTCCTTGAAGCAGATCCTTTCGTGTCATTTCATTTTTTCCAACACATGCAAGAATGTATTCAGCTGTAGCAGGACATAGACGTCGCGTTATCAATCTGTAAACTATGCGGAGATATGCGAAAGTCCAAGACGTAGACAGCGGCTATCATATGTGGGTGACAGAACAATAGACGCCCTAGAAATTATGAACGTGAAGTTTAATTTTAAGTCTACATCTTCCTGTTCTACCCAATTTCATCCGTATCAGTGCGGTATAAAAGCCCACATTGCGCTTGCCTAGTATCAGTTGCCAAGATGCGTTACATATCTTTGTTCCTTCTCATCTCCATCGTCTTAGTCTCCATCGACGCCTGCTGCAAGAATAAGGATGTCGGAAAGTGCTGTGGTAATGGCAAGTGCAACATCTTCTGCTGTAACTGTAACGGCGGATGTAACAGACACTGTGAGACTAACTGTAAGTTTTCGATTAACCTTTTTGCAAGATATTACAGATGCCTCGTTTGTCGCCACTGGTCTGGCAGCAGCTGCGCTTGGTCGAAAAAAGAGGGACGTGGGCATCGATAATCTATGTGAGTTGATTGTCTTTCAACATCAGAAATTCCATATTCAGCCGCAAGGAGAATCAGATCAGCAGAGAGGTTCGCATCTGTTGACTTCGACAAAAACGGAGCAGTGACCCTGGAGGAAGCCGCGGCATATTTGAATCTCCACAACGTTGCTCGTAGAGACATCGGAAATACCTCTCCTTCGTGGTCAGGCAGCTCGAGAAATATAAGTATCGCGACTTTTAGGTTCACCGAAATGGACTCCAATAACGACGGTCTCATCAGCCCCGCAGAATTTGACTTCTCTCTCAATTATTAAGATTATAAGAATGTAGAGAACAATAAATATTTATTATATAAATAAACTTCCATATAAATATTATATGTTACCGTAATAAACGAAATGAAAGACACAACTGTGGCACATTTTTGAGCAGTTATTCAACAACGGGGTCAAAGTTTTTGAGGAAAGTGAGATGGTTCTTTGTGTTTGGGGCTAGTTAAGAAAAAGTGTAATGGATAACAAACCTAACTAGAAACGGATCGTGTCATGATATTTTCTTGAGAGTTCGGGTGTTGATATAGGGCGAAGTAGGTTGTTTTTTTTTGTCGTCGACGACTCTTCTTCTATTCTAAACCTTATTTTTGGCTAGTCGATGTCTTTTCCTTAGGCAGCACACTCCCTGCATACATTGGGAGTAGCCTGAACCGCAGGCGCATGTGGAAACTCCAGAAACCTGGAAAATCGAAAGTTATAATATGTATAAGACTGAAATATCACCTGAGGGCACATTGTGATAGCTGGCAGTTGAATGGCAGTGGCCTGAGCTGTACACGATGGCTGACAGGATGGCTGACACTGTGGTGCACACTGCATTACAGGAGGTGCCTGAAAAAAGGTAAACATGTCCAGACAACGATGAAATCAGCGTCCCGCGCGGGAAACACTCTATCCCAGGAGGGGTAGATCAACTATTCGTCAAGTCTCCTACTGAAGTGTGCGTGCGGCTTTGTTTGTACTCAGCTGTTCCTAATGAGGA
Source organism: Oscheius sp. DF5033 (assembly GCA_964036215.1). Classification (NCBI taxonomy): domain Eukaryota; kingdom Metazoa; phylum Nematoda; class Chromadorea; order Rhabditida; family Rhabditidae; genus Oscheius; species Oscheius sp. DF5033. The sequence continues at coordinate 8,116,102 of OZ038413.1, forward strand.
CGGTCACTAGGCTTTTTGCTCCTTCGGTCATCCTATTGTCGCTCGGGTGCTGTCGTTTTATTTGTATTGGGCTCTCGAAGCCGCCAGTCAAACGCTTGTTGTTCTGAGGACTTTGCGCAATCGAAGCTTGCTTTAGTGAAACAAAGGCATCTTCAAAAACTACCTGGCAAGCTTGTCCGCAGATGGGTTGAGCTTGTACCACGACTACTTGCTGCGAGTTACAGGACTGCTGACAGCTGTTTTGGCAAGTCTAGAAGAGTATTTAGTTAAAAAAGGTGCCGATGAACCTGGACGCATTGGCTGTTTCCTCCACAAGATGACTGGCATGATGGTTGACAAGCCTAGAATTCAAAATAAAAAAAGCTGTAAAATCCGTACCTGGACACAGACAGCTTGTTGCTGGATACATTGAGGTGTGCAACTTGGTTGGCAAGCTGGAACACATTGCTGCTGTTGCTGCTGGACAACGATTACCTAAATTTTCACAATAGACTGCAACGTAAGATTCTAATAACCTGAGGCTGCTGCTGAGCACACGATTGCTGGCAACTGGGGAGGCAAGCCTGTACACACTGGGTATTGCTACCGCAAGAAGACTGGCAAGATGGCTGACAGGCAGAGGTGCAAATGGCTTGTTGTTGGACGCACTGGGGTGTGCACTGGGGTTGACACGCTTGGGGACAGGAAGATTGACTCTGAGCAAATTTCGGTAAAAGCCTTCTCTGGTAAAAGGATACCTGTTGGACAACAACAACGGGCTGTGACTGCTGCACGCAGGAAGATTCGCAACTGGGGAGGCAAGCCTACAAAGGAAACGTATTTTTTTACCTAGATAGTTAAAGCCAACCTGTACACACTGGGCATTATTGCTGCAACTGCTTTGACAAGATGGCTCACAAGCAGCAGCACAAATTGGTTGCTGTTGAACGCAAGTGGGGGTGCAAGCGGGTTGGCAGGATGAAGGACATGAGGATGAAGAAGAGCTGGAGGGAATAACGACAACCTGAGCCTGTTGCTGCTGAACGCAAGACTGAGAGCACATTGGCTGGCAGGCGGGAGCGCAAGCCTAAAAACTGCTCTGAAGAAACTGTACAAACAGTCTTACCTGGGATACACAGCTGGGTTGACAGGATGGCATGCATGAGGACACACATTGTTGTTGGGGCTGCTGGACGACAACGATCTGCTGCTGTTGCTGTTGGACGCAAGAGTTCGAGCACATGGGTTGGCAGGCAGTGGGACAAGCCTATAGACAAAATTAACCTCGAATAAATATGTGAACTTACAGCTTGGACACAGCTGGGCTGGCAGGATGGCATGCAAGACGACACGCACTGTTGCTGTTGGGGCTGTTGAACAACGATGATCTGTGGAACAGTTGATAAATAATATAAAACGTTACCTGTTGCTGCTGCTGTTGAATGCAAGAATCCTGGCAAGCTGGCATACAGGCAGGAGCACATTGTTGCTGTTGAGGCTGCTGGACAACAATAACCTGTGGTGGCTGCTGGTTGCAGTTATTTCCACAAGATTGTGTACAACTGGGAGCGCAAGTGGGCATGCACTGGGGAGCACATTGCTGTTGTTGCGGCTGCTGAACAACAATAATAGGCTGCTGTTGTTGTTGAACACATGAACTAGAGCACATTGGCTGACAGGCAGGAACACAAGCCTAAAAAGGAAATTCAAATAAGTAAACCATTTTGAAGTGTACCTGTTGAACGCAAACTGGTTGACAGGCAGGCATACATTGTGGAGCGCATTGTTGTTGTTGCTGTGGCTGTTGGACAATAATGATGGGCTGCTGTTGTTGGGTGCAGGATGGAGCACATTGAGGTTGGCAGGCAGGAGCGCAAGCCTAAAAAATACAAAATAAACAAAGGAATTTGGGCGAATTACCTGCTGGATACAAGCTGGCTGACAAGATGGCATACACTGGGGTGCACATTGTTGCTGTTGCTGCTGTTGAATCACAATAATCTGCATTTTCGTCTATTTTTGCAACTAAGAATTGAAATACCTGCTGCTGCTGCTCACATTGAGGAGTACAAGTTGGCATACATTGGGGCGAACATTGCTGCTGCTGTGGCTGTTGAACAACAATGATAGGTTGTGTCTGCTGCTGCTGACATTGGTTACAGGAAACCTGGTAAGTCAAAGCACCACAGCCACAGCTTGTGTACTGTGCTTGGAGAGCTGGACAGTTACAGGAAGATTGAGCAGGAGCGGAGCAACCACATTGCGATTGCAGCATGTTAGCACAATCACAGGTTTGAACCTAATTTTAACAATAAATAAAGTTTAGAAATAGAAAAACCTGGATTTGCAGAGCTTGACAATTACATTGGCTTTGTTGCTGAGTGCAGCAGTTGTTCTGTTGGGCATAGCAGCACTGTCTTTTAGCCCTCGATAGTACTTTTGTCTCGTTCGTTTCCTTCACAACCTGAAATCAGAACAATTTGGCCCATTGAACATGATTATTTGTACGGATCCTTTGTTCCAGGCAGAAGATCGCCGGGAATTAGACTGGATCCTCTTGGCGAGAATAAATAGAGATGGAAAAGTACACAAAGTGACCAGCCCAAGTTTGTTGGGTCAAGGAGGCAAACGATTTCATAAACTTAAGCTGTCTACAAACCTCTGAAGGCTGTTCTGTCGTGGACGGGGCGACGGTAGAGGTGGTTGTGGTTGTAGCTTCCTCGGCATAAATGCCTATAGCTAAAAGGGCCAACAACAGTGACCGGGACCACATCCCTGCTCTGAAAAAGTCGAAATAAATGATCGGTCAGCTATGAAAAAAGGTCGTCGAGTTGATCGTGACGATGAGGATAGAAGACTGGATCGCAAATAAAACTGTTGTTACAACAGGTTTACGAGGGGTCAAAGTGGGTGCATGGAGTGTTTGGCTAAACAGGCTTCCTAATTTGGAATTGAACCTGCACTATGTTGCTCGTACTGTAAGCTCACAGTTTAAAAATTTTACAGAAAAATAAGAAGACGAAATAATCCTAAAAACGAGAAAATCCTTACTCTTTCACATAAAAATTAAACCGAAATTAATAAATGATTAATAAAATAAAGACTGCGATCAAAGGATAAGCTGTAACCCAATCTGTTAAACTCTATGGATCTGCGGAAGCTTCCGTCGGAGTGACCGGAATGAAGCTCTAGCGAAGAAGTGCTCTCAGCGGAGGCGGAGCTTGCCTCTTATAGCCTAGGGCGGACCTCCTCCTTCAACGCTCTTCAACAAACAGCAGTTGAGCACCAAAATAGAAATCTGAAGTGTTGAAACTGTTCTTCTGGAGTGATTTTCCTGACTCGGGATCATTATTTTCAAGAAGGGGAATTGTGAAAGATCCGGAGTGCGAAAACGCTTTTTCGGGATGGATTGGGGTTTCGCTGGGATGGTGCTGGATTTCACAAGGAGCTGCGAAAGGAAATCCGCAAAGTTTCATGTTCTACTTTTTGCTCCCGGTCTGGTCTTAGATTTGATCTTAGTGACCTCTGTTCTGGCCAATCCTAACGAATAAGAATGGCATGATTTAAGTGAATGCAAGAGTGACATGCCTCCACGGTAAACCTTTTCTGCGATCATTTTACTCCTTAAAATCTTCTTTCAGATTGAGAAAACATCCTTTTATTTTAATAAGATACGCAGCCTGATGGTCACCTATACCATGAGAGCATATCTGAGAATTTTCTGTATTCTTTGAAAATATGTTTATATAATGATTCTCATTATATTACTTAGGTTCAGGACCGCACGTGAGACGCGTGCTAAGCTTGACAAAAAGTGAAATCTGTCGCGCTCGTGAGTGGCTTATCGGACAGGGAGCAGCAGCATCGCGCTGAGGACAGTATGTGTACCTCAGGGGAAAGATTAGCCAGCTCCGCGCGTAAAAATTTTCATTTAACGGCGCTATAATAACACTACATAGTTGGTTTTATAACTGTCATTACCGCCTCTATAAAAACCTTTAAGGGAACGCCAGGTTACTGTAACTGTAGAAATTGACAGAACGGCTTTCATTGTTTTCTTTCACTGCAAGTATGTTTCAATATTCAATTCTATTCATTTGTGTACTTCCCCGATATGGAATTTCAAGCCTGAACCATTTGAAGACGTTCATAAGGGTGTACATGCAGTTTCCCGTGGGTTCCACTGTTTGACCTCGCATCGGCGCGTTCATTACCTCACCGTAGCCTATTTGCATATCGCGAGACTCGGCTGCTGAACACTTTATCAGACTAACGAACCGCTCCTGTCAAGGGTTGCGAATAATGAGAGGGCAAGTCCAGCTGAAGTGCTATGCTCACATGTGGGACCGGTCATCCTTATCCGGGATAACTGTCGTCATTGTCGTTTAGTGGCATCCTGGGATAACGTACAGTATTTTTTTCTACCTTCAGGATAACATGGAGTTTTTCTTCTCTGACTTGCTCGTGACACTAAGACAGTCGCCTTCGTGTGCGCGTTAAGTGTGTGGTTTTTGGAAAACACGGGGATTAGCGCTTGAGAACAGTACTTTGGGAGAAGGCAGCTGAGACAAAAAATGGTGATCCCAGTTCCGTTGATCTGGCCATAGAATGCCCGAAAGCTTCTCTTCTATAAGTGGAGATACAGCTGGAACAGACTCATCGGAAAACCTGACATGATATGTTTTTATGAATAATCCCGGGAGATTACTCTTCCGTAACGGAAACATTATTCTTCAGCTCCGTTCAAAAAATAACAGGCATCCTTGTCAGTTTACCGTCATAAACTTCTGCAACATATCATTGAGTCATATGCCAACAGCTGCATAATTGTTCAAGTAAAAAAAGAGCTTCCTTTCATAGATCGCAGCACCCCAACCCCCCCCCCCCCCCCCCCCCAAGGTTTCCTTTTGACTTCGGTCAGTACTTACTTCATCTGCTTTGCAATATGTTTGCATCTTTCTCGTCTAGGGATATTCTGCACAAAAATTAAGTTCGCAAAATTAACCTATTCCGAACGTCATTTTGAGACTTTTCATCCATTTATGGGCTCAAAAAATGACATTCAGTTTTATTCATTTTCAACACTTACGGAGAATGAAGCCCCCCTGTATATTAGCTGCTTTTACGTAATGTGATCTTCAACTTGCAGGTGTGGTCGACATAAGTTCCTCCTCACAAATGACATAGCTGCCCGTCAAAAGCGACTTGTTTTACACTCCTGGGAAGTCCCAAAGGAGTAGCAATCCGATTTGGTCTCCTTGAATTTTCTCCACGTTTGTCAATTAATTGTCATCAAGATTTCCGTATTTTTCTCAGAATTGTTCTTTCTTTTCCACTTCTAATAGAGGTCATTCTTTTCTCCCATCCCCACATCTTAAAATATTCTCAGAACAGGCGTCTGATTACCGCCTTTCACCTGCTTGTCTCAAAAGGAAACATCGTTGTCCTAATCAGTTGCATTCGATATGAGTTTCGGCTTGTTCCCCGACTAACGTGTACTTCCCTAATTTTTATTTCCTATCTGAATTCATGCGACCAGCCACTGGCCATGCCCACATCCGTCTCTTCCAAGTCGCGACAAATCTCAACAACTTTTAAGCAGCCATAGATTAAAAGAGCTTTTTTAACCACAAGGAGAGTGAACTCGTCAACAATTGCACCCGTTCTTGGAAGCAATATTGCATATTTTTGACTCGTAAATCAGACTTTATACGCCCAAAACAGAATTCTTCCGACAAAAAGGGCTTCCAAACCTTTTTCAGCTGTTGCTCTTTCGCAAAAGAGTGTGGCTTGTTTACCGCGTGTTTTCTTCCGATGAGATAACATTCGCAAGTCTAACAATGGAATAATTAGTCAGAGCCTTTCTCACTTCTTCCTCCCTCTTGTTCCCTCCATCTAACCAAAAATTAAGTGTTCCCTCCCACTTCTTTTGTCTACACTCATTTACCGCCTGGTTTAACCCTTTAAACTAAAGACATCAAGCAGCTCCGAGTAAAAAACATTCGTTGTTGTTGGAGTGGTATATCGTCAATTGAATTTGTCCTTTTTTAGACTATTATCGGGACTTTTCTCGTCCCACGTTTTTATCAGAAACCTTCACAAGTAGCTCGAAATCCTCCGAGGAGATTGTATTAGAGAAGAGGCGGGCTAAAATTCGTTTTTCGAGGTGCTTCCGAAGGGCATCTTGTCTCCGTGACGTAATCTTTCTTCAATTGTTCTCATCTCCTTCCCCATAGTCACTGCTAATTTTCAGCATTCAGGAAATTATGACGTAGAATGGTAGTTTGGCTCTTTTTCACCTTTGCCTCTGTTCTTGGAAAGGGGCAGATTGGTCATGTTCCCATCAAAGGTTGGAATTTTCTCGTTTTAAATGACTAAACTTTAGGAAACCTATGGAGAGCTAAATTTGCTGATGAGATTAGTCAAAATATCAGTGCTGAATTCTCAGAATTTACCGGAAAAGCTAGAACGACCGTTTCGGAAGAAACTGGGATAATCTACTACTACTCTCATCTTCCGTATAAATATGCCGACGTGAGTTCTATATGTTCCTTACGTATACACCTCATCATGTAGAAATAGGCTATTCATAGAGGATAGAAAGGAACCTTTCTGACGTCAGTATAATAGATAAATAGCTCGCATCTGCAAATTAATAATATTTTATATAGCGAGCTAATTATCCAGCTCAGTCTTTCTGAAGCTTATGTCTCAGAGAACACAAAGAAAAGCCAAAGAATCGCCATTATTAGGGAATGCAACGTTGACTGGGCCCTCCATTCATGTATTCCCAAGACCGCATCCAAATTTGTACCAGGAATCAACCAACACCGTGTCCTTGACAAAAAAAAACAAACCCAATCCTTGTTCCATACGGAACTCTGCTCACTTGCAAATGCACAATTTATTCCACTAGGCTAAACGAAGGGTGCAACGTCTGGCACGAAGCTTGAGTTTAAAGAACTACAAAACGTCTAAATTTTTATAGGTTGATGAAACTATGTGCGCATATTCTCTGGACAGAAACGTCCCAATTGACGAGATAACTGGACAGGCTGTGCCATTCGCGGTATCGACCCTACATCCTTGTATCCGTTCATCTCTTCAGAATTTTACATTATATTTTGCTTGTGATGATACTTGTTGTGCAATGGAATGCTGCCAACGGGATATACAAATGACTATTATGTGAGTGTATAATTTTCATCTCAATGTTTTTTTCAGCGGTACTGGTTTAATTGCAATCTCCCTGCTAATTCTTCTATTTTACGCAGTTATCTACATTTCTGGGCTGTTTTGCGCCTGGAGAAATGGATCCATTGGTAAACTTACTTCGTAAAACTGGATTTTTCTTGTTTGTTTAGGCCGGAGATCTAATGGAGATACCTCGCTAATGATCATCAAAAATAATCACATTTAATCTCACAGTTGCCTTTTGATTTATTGATTGTTGATTACCTGGAGAGAGATAATAAAGAGAAAAGAAATGGGGTTGGAAGCGTTATCGACTGACTTGTCAGGGTGCAGAAATGACTCGGTTCTCTGGTCTGCATGCACCTCGACTGTTACACTAGTTGTCGGAGGTCAGACACCGACTTTTGATCAAATTGGCATCTTTTCCCACACTCTCCTAGATTACCCTTCTTGAAACTTGGCTTCCTTGAAACAATATGATTCGCTTTCATATGAAGTCTTGATAACAGAGCAGACAGACTGTTTTTGTTTGACTATCTGCCGTGTTTTGCCCCTCCGTACGGCTCTTTTGCCACATAATCATCTCCGTTAAATGATTTTCCAGAAATATGAATGTATCAAAAAGATTACTGGTTCCAATAATTCGAAACAGGCTGCCTAAACCTCCAGCATCATACAGAAAAAAAGTAGGTTCCGTTTTTAATAGATAACATTTTGCTCTCTTTCAGTTTTTTCTGTCCGCAGCAGCCGTGGGAACAGCCGGAGCAGTTGGCTATGTGAACTCATTAGATTCGTTAGAAGATATCACAGAAATTGGAATAGTTCGTCTGGGCAGAGCGATATCAGCAGTAAGTGAAAATGTTTCTCGCTGGAAGCTTCCTATTACACTAGGTGTCGCGAATAGTTGTCGATTACAAAAGTTCTCTCCGGGGAATACCTGACCCTTCAGAGGAATATGACGCAGCTATGCGGGCCTGTCACAGACGAAGTGCTGAGCGGCTTTTACAGTTAGCCAGAGATAATGGAGGAGTGTTCATCAAGGTAGAAACATGAAAAATGTAGTGACAATCCTTTCAGGTTGGGCAACACATAGCCGCTTTGGAATATCTTGTACCACAAGAATATACAAAAGTGCTGTCCATATTGATGTCGAAAGCACCGCAGCAGACATTAGCCGACGTTCGATTTGTGTTGGAACATGAACTTGACAAACCGGTACACCGCTGCCATTTCGTCATTTCCGAGAATTTTTAGATTGACGAGATATTTTCAAATTTTTCTGAAAGTCCTGTGGGTGCTGCCAGTTTGGCACAAGTTCACACTGCGTATCTCAAGGAGAATGGAGAAAAAGTTGCTGTCAAAATTCAACACAGACGGGTATATGAAAACAGCAAAACTGATATGCGCACTATGGAAGTAAGTTTCCCAAATTCCTATATTTTTTCTATTCAGATTCTAGTAAAAATAGCTGATAAACTTTTCCCTGAATTTCATATAATGTGGTTAGTTGAAGAAGTGAAGAAGAATCTCCCTAAAGAGTTGGATTTCCTGAATGAAGCAAGGAATGCGGACATAGCCAGAGAACGATATTCACATCTGCCGTTTTTAAAGGTTTTTGGCTGTTTATTTTTCTTGCTCATATTAAATTTAGATTCCACGTGTTTACTACGACTATTCTACACATCGCGTGCTCACAATGGAATTCTGCGAAGGAGGGCAAATCAACGACAGAGAATTCTTAGAAGAGAACAAAATAGACAGACATGATCTGTGTCGAAAAATGGGTCGGCTGATATCAGAAATGATTTTTTTGAAGGGATATTTGCACTCTGTAAGTTGTCAGTTCTTATCTCAATTGGGAATGTGTAGGATACACATCCTGGGAATGTGCTGGTTAATAAAAAACGAACTGGAGCTGTGGAAGTGGTCCTCCTGGATCACGGCTTGTACTTAGATGTAAATGATCATTTTCGATCAATGTATTCGAACTTATGGATAGCTTTGTTAAATGCGGATCAGCAAGGCATAAAGGTAAACTTATAAAAAGAGCAGAATGAAAGTTTCCTACTAGGAAGCAGCTAGAGAAATGGGAGTTGGTGAGTTATATGGCTTATTCGCCTGTATGGTGGCCCGAAGATCTTGGAAATCAGTGACAGAAGGTGTTGGAAACAGCGCGTTGAATAAGGATGAACAGGCAGAATTACAGAATTACGCCGCTTCGTTAATACCTCAAATCAGCGAAGTATGAGTATAATAACTTGGGTGGCCGGCCTATTTTTATAGGTTTTGTCGCGGATGCCTAGAGAAATGCTACTAATTCTTAAAACAAATGATCTTCTGCGCAATATGGAATATCTACTGGACTGCCAAGGACGCCAGGACTCAATGATCGAGGTATTTTCATTTTCTTTTCAATGAAATTCCTCTAGGTTTCAAAATGCGCTGTCCGATCTTATCACGAATTAGCTATCAAGAAAACAAACGAAAAGTTTAAAAAGTTCAAATTGAAGCTCTCCATGTGCTGGTCACTTTTTAGAATTAGAATCTATGAAATATACTTGGCTGTGTCTGATAATTTTAACAATGTGATATAGGCATGCTAGTAAATCTTATTTATTCTGGAAATTTAAAGGAAAACGAATTTGGCACCCACATTTTTTTCAAGAAACAGTGGTTCTGTTGTCAACGCCATTATCATCTAACCGAAAAGAGATTATTAATAATAAATTATACAGTGCATTCTTTTTTTCTAGCTCGTGTCAACAATGATGACCAAAATGCTAATGCAGACCTGGCGTAAAGCGTGGGTGATGTCACGTGACAAAATGGGAGAGGTTTTTCAAATTTTATCCTGGACAGACGGACTGGCCTAAAATTAGGTGTTTTTCAAATTTTCGGTAACGACTTCAGTTAGAACTGCTGGTTATTTTATCGATCCCAATAGGATATTTGTTGGCACTTTTCTATTGGGAAATGTTTGAAAAACTCCTCAGGCCGAAACAAATTGAGTTATTTTCCTGTATTGCCCATACCGGACCACAAAAAGTTTTCATGGTCATCGACATCTTGTAAGTGACGTGTTTTCGCCAGTTTCGTCTACTTGCCCTAATTGACGATCAATTTCTATTTGCCGATTAGTTTCCTCTTCCCTTGTCCCTTGACAGACTACGTAGACCGCGATCAAGAAGTATGATCTCCCGTTCTTCTTCTTATCACAGCATCTTATTCAGAGATGTTGTCGGTTCTAGCAATACCGGTGACTATCTATGTTATAGTAGATCATGATTCTCTTTTAAACACGACCACTCCATCACTAGATTTAAATCGGTGCCTTCAACCGTTTCAATTGGGCAAATCGTCGGCTAGATTGCATGGAAACTTAATAAAAGTAAGTTTTCCCTTAAATTCAAAACCAAATTTCAGTACTTTTACGATCAAGATCTGAGGTTATGTTTTCCTTATAGAACAAGGAGCGGACATGATGGAAGAAATTCATTTGAGACTGAAAAGGAATGCAGAGATCGATGCCTTTCTGGTGAAAAATGCATTGTAGAAATATTTTGTTCAGAGGATACATTTGTCTGCGGAGCAAACATACCATCAGCTGGCTCGTGTAACTCCTCTGCCACTTTACCTCAATGCCCCGATGGTCACATTTGTAAGGAAGGTTCTTTTATAAGCATGTGCTGTCCTAATGAGGCGGAAGGTAAACTCGATTGGTCGTCATCCTCTTTTCATTTTTAAGAATCTTTTAACCACGACTGGAATCCAAAATGTCCGGAAGCAATGTCAATTGTTACTACCAAAAAAGAGTTTGGCGAAGATATTTTTAGGGGAAAGCTCTGCAGACACCGGTTCGAATCACTCATATACCAATAATTCAAAAAATAATTTAGTTTTTGCCCAGAAAATTCAATCTGCTACGAAGGAAAATGGATAGCCTATTGTTGCCAAGAGAATGATTAGCACGGCGCTCTAATCTTATTGCAATAAAGCTTGTCGACGGTTTTGTTTCTCCCCATCTTTTCTTTTATATCATTCAATTCGACGAACCATAATTGTTCTATCATCTTTAGTCAAATTTGGTGATGACGAGAAAAAATGATGACCAATTTGACAGGGCAGGCAAAAGGTTCTCCTCTTGGTGCCATTCCCCGCGAACATTTGAAGTTGTCACATCCATATGCATCGCCAGGCTCAAAAATCTTATCCAAAGGTTGTTTGACCACTTCGAGGTTATCCCTTTGAGCCCTAGTATTTTTAGAAGATTTAATATACTTACAGGTTCCCAGACATGTCAAAGGGGCGAGATACAATTGATGAAATATTATTCATTCAACCACTTGCAAACATCACCTTGTAGAAATCTATTTTTCAGTTTTTCTATTTGCCACAGCAGTGCTCTTGATAAGTTCGTGCCGGGTAATTCCTATTGAGCCCCAGATAATATTAATCTTATGCCACCCTCCTGGGCTAGTCACACTTTTTTAAGTAAGCTTTATTTGTAGCATTTCCATAATTACAGTTGATCACGTAGCAGGAACTTCCGTTCCTTGAAGGTCTCGTTAAGGGAAACCAAAGTCGCTTGGTCGACTTGGACGTAGTTTCCCAGAGGGAAACAAAGTTCCGGGATAGTGGCAAATTACTCACTTCCGTGGTTTCAGCAAATAATTAACATCATTTAGAAGAAAAAGGAACTGAACGACTTCTCGGTATTTTACCAAGTTGGAAATCTTCCACGCGGACAGGTGTGAAGTAGAACCTTTCTCTGACCTTGCTAAACCTTCGTGATATCTTACCTTCAATCGTCTACGTCAAAGCACACAGCTCTGAAAATAATTCTAATCAGATTTGTGGAGTTCTTTTCATAGTCTATTTAGACTTTAGTCTTCTCACTAAATTAAATTGCTTTGATTGCTCCCAGCTTGTTTCCATTATCCACCCTTCTCTCATCTGACTAGGTGGCTATGACCAATTTGTTTCTCGCTGTCCCATTTCTTGACGAATGAAGAGTCTCGTGCCAGAATACCGAAGTATGAGGCGTCCTGAAAGTGCTCTCGTTCCATTCTGAATTATTATTAGGGCGTGGGAGAGGGTGGCTTCTTTTCAATCCGCGTCAATCTCCATATATTGCATCTAATCCTTATTGTTTGGAAATGTTGGGGCTTCATCTTGGTAGGTCAACTCGATGTCGGTTGGCGGAAGTTCCTTATTCTATTCCACCTAGCGATTTCTTTCCCGCTCATTATTCTAATCTCCCCGATTATTACGAGAGTTCAAAATATTTTTATTCCAGAATGACAGATGTTGTTAAATTTATATACAGTTTGGCTCGATTTTTAAACAGCTACGTGGCCATTGTTGTGGTAGTAATTGGCATTGCTCTTAACCTGTTCAGCATTTATGTCTTTCGAAAAGGCGATAAAGGGCGATCAACTCCGGCTGTGCATTATTATCTGGTTAGAATTCCTCTCACTTGTAAACGGACCTTTTTAGACAGCTCTTCTTGTATGGGAATCTGGTGTGCTTGCCAACATCTTGTTCCATGCGCTACCTGTATTCATTTGGGGGAGGCCGCTACCATTTGGTGTGTTTTTTTTTGTATAATTTATACAGGCCTTAAAGAAAGTTATCTGCCTGTCTATCTCGGCAACATCTTCCTCACAATTGCCTCGTCAACAGCAGTTGTTTGGATCTTACTTGCTCTTACTGTGGATCGTTACATGGCATTGTGCCATCCAATGAAACATAGAACGATGAGCAGCAGAAGGTATTTTATATCAATCGGAGGCAAATCTACCAAATGTTCTCTTTGTAGTAAGGCAAAGAAAATGTTGGTTGCAATTTCTATCGCTGCCTTGCTTTTTGCAATTCCACAACTTTTTGAGGTAACTATACTTCAGCGCTATATTTTTTCATTTAGGTAACGGCGAGACGTGTCTGTAGTATAAATACAGCAAATGAAACAGTGTGTCTGGTCACACCTGAACATACTGAACTGGCCAAGGTACGCGTCTACAAACTTTATTTGCCTCAATTGATCTTTTAGAATAATTTATACTGGGCAATTTATCGGGTGCTGTTGAATTTCGCCTTTGTTTCCGCAGTACCGTGTGTTTTGCTCTGTGTACTGACAATAAGGATTAGTTTGGCACTAAAGAAGGAATTTAAGGAAAGACACTACTTGCTAGCTCACAACAATGACGTCCGACTCAAAAAGTATTCTTTAAAATTTTTTAATAAGCAAAACGTCTGTTCCAGTAAGGAATTAAAATCCAACCTTCTACTGGTTATCACCATTGCAAAGAGTGCAATTTCTTCTGTACAGCCAACGTTGTTTGCCGTTCTTCGTTTGGTGAGAAGCCGCATTTATTAAATGAGAAAGTCTTTTCTAGATATACGGAGAGGCCAATTTCCGCGGTCCATTTGTGGGCATCTGGTATTATCTAAATGATTTCATCACGGAACTGGATTACGCCTCAAATTTTATCGTATTCATAATTTTTGGAAGAATGTTCCGTCTTACGTGCAGAAACATAATTGCGGAAAGCTTTCTTGGGCACATTCTCAGGATCAGAACAGCTGAATCGGTAAGTGGGGTTTATTCCAGGAGATGCTCTTCCGCAAAATAAGGGTAATTTTGCTATGTTTTCAGGCATCAGAATCAAACGGGAAGACTAAAGCTACTCAAGTGTCATGGCAGCGCTCCAATCCAACTGGAGTAATGAAACATTTAAATAGAAGCGGGGAACGTCGGGTATTCTCCGCAGAATAAACTTTGCTTCTGTTGATATCTCATATAAAATTGGCAGTAACCACTAGGAACGGTCAGGTTCACTGTGCAATCACCATCAAATTGGGTACATTCAAATTATTTTTGTTGGTCATACACCTCGATCAGCGATTCCCTACAAAAAACGTAAACAGGCAGTTAAATTACACTTACCAATTGCTTCCATCCGTCTTCTACAAACTGACCTCGAAAAACCTGTGCTACTATCTATAAAACTCAATGCTTAGACGTAGTTGCCAACTGTGATATGCGTTTCATCCCTGCGATTCTCCTTCCGAGCGTGTTTCTCCTCTATGGTTTGCCTTTTCCGCTACCATAAACCTACTACTGTTTAGTTATAGAAACATATTCGTCTGATCCTGTGTTTGCTTATAGGAATCGCTGCCTGGATACTAGCGATGCCCATGTCTGCTGTCGTCAAAATGGCTACAGTGGTTTTTCTGGAAAATGCCCATACTGTGACGACTAGGAGATTAGAAGAAGCTTTACTAAATTTGGTCTTTTAAGTTTTTCAAAAAGTTTGGTAATCTGTCGCTATATTGTCTAGTACTAGATTATTTTCATAAAGACTGCTCTTCAGTTTACATAGTTTATTAAAATTACATTTGCAAAGGAGACTATCATGAATACAAAATTAAAAGCGCGTATAAGCGTTCAGTAGCTGAGTGTTTCTTCGTTGCTTCTTTGCTTCCATGTGATCCACACATTTGGTTGCAGCAGAGGCAAGCACGCCAAATACAAAGTAGACAACAATTGGCGTCGAAAAGAGGAATACAACCGCGAGCAATTTTAGAGGAAACATCATAAGACGTTCTGAAAAGTTTTTAAGAGAGATAAGAAGGACGCTCACCTAGATCAAATGAAGTTCCGTCCATGACAGAAAAGTATGTAACTGGTGCGCATACCCATGTTATAGCCATCAATCCTAGAGAAAAGACTCGAACCATTCCACAGAATATTCTGAATGGGAGAAGGAACTTTGGCCGCTCAAAGAAGATTCCAATAAGAAGAGTAGAATTGATAAAAAATGTGTAAATCCACATAGAAATCTGAACGCAATTTGTTGCAATCTTGCAATTGGACCAACCATGCGAAAGGTTATTTCTTTTCCGAAATCGAAGAAGAGCAGGCAATCTAATAAAAAGACACACCACCAGATGCCATTAGCTGCAAGGATGATGTAAGGATTTGTGCGACCGCAAAGGTTGAGTTCGTAGTGGTCTACTGCCGAATAAGTGTTTCTAGATGTGCCGTAGTAAATACGTCGTAGAGATCGTGGAACTGGAAAGGGGAGCTTCGGGAGCATAGATATTCTTACATAAAGTTATTTCAGCGTCAACATCATCGGTAACAGAGACGCTTATGTCTTTTGCCGCAGCCATTGTCTGAAAATAGTTCTTCATTTATGATATGTATTGTACATCTCGTAGAAAAAACAAAACAGAAATGGGAAAAAATGTTGAAGTGAGAAAGAACAGAGGGTCCATCGTCGAGTTGTTGACTTCCTCTCTTTTACACCAATTTAGTGAGCAGCTGCCAGAGTTTAAAGTGACTCTGACAGATGTTTGAATTCGCGGGTGATTGGCTACTGTATTTAGCCATCGCGCAATAATACTCCTTTTTCCAAATTTAATTTTGATGTTCTTTTAATAATTTTTGCTGCTAAACTTGTTGCAAATATTTTAGTAATTATTCTGACATAAAAAAATGATAGAAAACTGTATATTTTGAGCAAATCCGAGAGGAAGAAACTGGAAAACAGCAAACTCCGATCGGAGACGAGTTGGAGCAAACTTACTTGCTGTCAGAGTCCCTTTAACTGTGAGAAAAGTAACCCGTGACTCATGAACAATTGCTCTATGGGTAGGAAGCCATTTATCTGGTTTTTTTTTGTCTTGTGTCACGGGTTCATCTAGCTCAGGGCAACAGTTGTGCACTTCCAAACAAAACAAATTAGGAAAATAGCACTTAATCCTGACCTTAATATGCGCCAAAGTGAACCTTTTTTCACTTTTTTGTTCACTTCTCACATACACATGTATAAATTCATTACCAATCTTTTAATATTTATATTTGTTACAAAGGATTAGGAAGGAATCCATGACGAAGCATTGATCGGAAGCTCCATCCGTTGCTGTTTGACCCGTCGTCGCCATATTGTTTCCAAGACCAGAATGCAAATCCTTTTCCAGCATAGTAATTGCCCAATTGAGCCTGATTATTTTAGCATTTCTATTCAAAAACAGCCACCTACCTTTCCGAACTCTTTCATTTGCCAGTCATTCATACCAGTAGCAGCTGCCATACTCCATTCCCCAAAGAAAAGCCAATTTCCTTTCCACGACTGAACTTGGTTTTTATAATTACGAACAGCTTCCATGACCTAAATTTACTTATTCAGATCTTACATTCTACTAACGTATTCGTAGCTTTTTCCTGGGAAGGGATCAAATGCGTAGTAAGGGTGCCACTCGTGTCGGAGGTTGTAGAAACCTTCACCTTGCATGAACTCCTCCCAACCACCAGCACCAGGCCCTAAATAATTTTTTTGTTAATTGTTTCAGTTCGAAACCTTGTTGCCAGAGAAGCGGTGAGATAGTCAAGAGGCAATCAGATCCGACATCATGTCTAATTCTTCCGTACGCGTCGTAGTAGTATTGTTTCAATACGTCGATCTTGTCGCCTTGCATGGGCTCATTAAGCATACCAATGCCTAAATTTCAAAGATTATAAATCAAAACGGCTCTCTACCCAAAAAGGACGCATCATCTTTGTATCGCCGAGCGAGCCATTCCACAGCATCAAGGGTATTATTGACATTTTCTTGGTAGGAGCCCCAATACATATGTCCTGCAATTGTTTAGCATTTTTGGGTAAGAATAAACCTGGATCAGCTGGAGCAGAGTGATCGTTTCCATTTTGGCTACCTTTGGCTGCGTGCATATTGATAATTACGAGCAGATTGTGTTTAGGAGCCCAATCTCTGATGGCTCTGTCAAGATAGCCCAATGCTCCTGGTGCATATGTCCTCCAGCCGTTGAGATCTCCTCCTCCGCTTTTGTCGAAACCAACAATCCAATATCCTACTGGAATACGTAGAGTATTCAATCCTGCAGCTGCAATATCAGCAAAATCCTGCTCCGAATAAAATCCATCTCTATGGGCCTTGAATTGGGCATCTCCTGAAACCGAGACATTTCTACCGGCAACAAGCTGCACTAGGAGAACTGTCAAAGTACAAAACCTCTTTCCTTCCCGAGATGCTTCATCGTGACGTACTCTCCTTTACTGGCGATTTCATGTGGAACGCCGTGCCAAACAGGGGAAGCTGGACAGTTCAGTTGATTATGGATAAAAATGTCACCTACCAGTAGTCATCCAGTGTTCGGCAACAAGCCATCCGCCAAGATTAGTGCCCTTCATGTAGATGCTACCATCCTTGATTCCTTTTTTCAAATCGGCAAGTGACATTGCTGAGACACAAACGACTAGGAGGAGGATGAACACTAACTGAAGAGAAAGTGCAAACATCCTGGAATGCCCCGTGAATACAGTTTCATGGATGAAAAAAGAGAGGTAGGAGATATAGGAAGGACTGAAATGTAAAATTTGTCTTTAAACCCCTAACCATGAGACACAGGACAAAGTGAACCTGACGATAGCAACATTACAACAAAGGCGGAAGATGGAAAACATTGAAAAATTGGAACGTCGACCAATGGTCGCGCTGGTATCACAACTTTGCACTCCTACGAGGTTTCGTCCTGTCTTCGACAAATTACAAAGACGAGTCCAACTTAAGAGGTGAAGTGGCTTCCGCGATTGATTTTGATTGAAAACGATGAACGTGGTCTTTGACAAGCGCACAGGAAGTCCAGCATTCAACGTAAGTCTTTCAATGAGTCATCCCAATTACGCACAAAATTCCAAGCAGCTGTTTAACAAATACGCCACTTGCTGGAATCCACTGAAAGACCAAAAATATCATGTGTTCCCGGTCAGTGAATGATTCAAGTAAGTTCATCTTTTCGACCTTACCAGCGCCCCGCCCTTTTCACTTGCTTAAATAGTTCTTCCTTAAAACCAAGCTCTATCCTTGATGTTAACCCCGTCGATCCTTCTCCTTCTCTTTGCCAGTGTCCTGGGAGATCAGTGCTTCGATTGGGCTAACTTCCACACGGATCGAGGTTTCATCCGAGTCAATGGACTGCCTCTGGTATTGAAAGGTATCAACTGGTTTGGACTGGAGACTGAAACCATGGCTCCTCACGGATTATGGTCTTATTCCATGGATTCCTTCCTGGATATCATTGCCAAGTCAGTTGTTACTACGTTTTCGTCAGTTCTTAACATTTCAGGCACGACTTCAATGCCATCCGAGTGCCTTTCTCTCTACAAATGGTCAGAGACAATAAACCACAGACAAATGTCAACGCAGCAGAAAATCCAGATCTTGTTGGGAAGACAGGATTAGATATACTGGAGATTCTGGTGGAGAAAGCGGCTCGTCGAGGACTTCTGATCATGCCCGATTACCACAGGATAAGAGCAACCGACGCTATCAGTGAGATGTGGTCCGATGGAGAGTACCCGGAAAGCGAAGTTATCAATCTTTGGGGTCGCGTGTTGGATCGTATTGGCAAGAAGTGGAATGTATTTGCCATTGACCTGAAGAATGAACCACATGGCCAAGCTTCTTGGGGATGGCAGAAGGATTCCGACTGGAACCTGGCAGCGGAGAGGATGATAAAAGCCTTGGGACCGAAGTTCAACAATCTATTCTTTGTGGAAGGAGTTCAACAGAATGCTGCTGCTGAACATCCCAGCCGGCACTCTTTCTTCTGGGGTCAAAATCTTCAAGGTGTCAAATGGCATCCTATCCGCACAGGCAACGACTGGTGGAATAAGCAGGTTGTCTATTCTCCCCATGGTAAGTTTCCGGCCCATTTTAGAATTTCACCGATTTTTAGTATATGGGCCTGATGTCAGCAACCAGGATTACTTCAACGGAGGCGATTTTCCTCACAATATGCCAGGCATTTGGGATGAGCAATTCGCCAAAGCTAGAGAGGATAGCGGCCAGCCTGTAGTTTTTGGCGAATGGGGAGGTCACTATCGACCAGGAAGCAAGGACGACACCTGGCACAATAAGCTGGTCGACTACATGATAGACAGAGGATTAACGGATCAATTCTATTGGTGCTTTAATCCTAATTCTGGTGATACCGGAGGTTTTCTCAATGATGACTGGAGGACACACGATGAGCACAAAGCGCAGTTGCTGTGGAGAGCCGTCCCTCATCCGACAAAATTCCAAGCAAGAGACGGGAAAATTTGTATTCAACCCGGGTCATATCCCAATCCAAAGTACAACTTCTAATTTTATTGTTTTTTTTGCCTACTTTCCCTATAGGTTAATGTTATGTGGCTGTGAGTAACAAATATTTGTAAATAGTCGGTTTCCTTTGATTGCTTTTTTGAAATAAATATGTTGCAACAAGTTGAAAAGAATTAAAAAAAAGTTTTATTTTTCTACCACCCAAAAATCGTTCTTGCAAAAACTCTTAATATGATATTTATTTAGGAATGTTGTAGTTTTACTGCTGCCCTATCTAATTTCCCCAACTGTACCGTAGCAATTTCCTTCAAAAGTCGTCGACCCCCGAATCAAATTATTTAAGATAGAAAGACACTTTTCTTCAGCAACAGCAAAACAAGTTTAGGGAAAAGGTCAAACGTCATGACAAAACAGGAAAGAGTATCTGTAGTTTAGTAAAAGGAATGTGCATCGGAGATCAGGCCTTCCTGGTTATAGAAAGCGATCATTTATTTATACAGTTCCACCCTGTCAGATATTTTTTTAAATCAACCGTTTGGCAATCAGAAGGCGGTGCAAAACGACGAGCAGTGGCCTAAAGTTTAGTCTCAGCGACCATGACACTGGCGTCGCGAAAGTCAATTTGGAGTAAGGGCCTTGCCAGACGGTTCAGTAAGTGTTATTGTATAGTGTATATATTCAGATAATGTTGTTCTTGGTATTTATAACATTCCTTGCGGTATGTTTTCGTTTTGCCTTCAAACTCACTCAGAGCCATTGCCCATGCCCCGTAGAAAGTGAAACCAGGCTCGTGGAAGGAGATATTTGTAAGTTTCTATTTGTTCTTGTAACTCGATAATCATTCGAGCAAGCCGCTTACAACCTAATCCTGCAGGTCACAGCGTTCTGAAGTTCCTGGGCTATTCTGATTTGTTCAAATGAACGCTACGTATGCTCACCGCGGTCTTTTTTCGTCAATACCACTTTTCATGGTCAGAAAGAAATTACTTTCTTATGGTAGCACGTTAGTGTGCTTTCTGCAAATTGCCAGAGAACAAATGTTGTTCACCGGTAGCAAAATGATTAGTTACCGGTGTAGGGCGAATGAAAATTCTTAGAGAGAGATCCTCTCGCGAGTTGTTGTGAATACAGAGATTTGAATAGAAACGAAGGTAGACTGATACTTGACAAATAATAAGAGAATTTACTCCTGTTATTTTTTCTTCTTACATACAAAACCCCTCAACTTTTCATTACAGTCCGCTTCAATCCATTTTCCTTCAGTTGTTATCTAAATATTTTGTTTGTGGTAGTTTTTCGGGTAATAGCTCACCGCAGCACACTGATCTCCCCCGCCATCCGATTTTAGTTCATTTGTGCTCCAGAAGAAGACATTAGTCTGTAAAGTTCAATAGTTATTCAGATCTATATACATTAGATACAATATCCTAAGATGGTAACACTTTTAGGAAATCTTTTTACTCACTTCACTATCGTCTATATTCAGCCATGTCTCCTCTTCCAGATCTTTATACGTTCCTATCCATATTCTGTCCAGTTTTGAGGTGCTCACAAAACCTAAGATTTCCTCTTTTAACCGTAGAATGAAAAATCTACCTGAGATAAAGTCATTTTCTTCTTTTGTATGTACTGATGCCAAATATGATCCTTTATCCACGCAATAGTCTTGTGCATCCGAAAACGATCCGCTTTCATTTTTAACAATATAGCAATTGCCCTCGAAAAGTGTCCACCCTTCTCGACATTGACCTGTAACCACATACATGAACTACTACGGGTACACAAACCTTTAGATTGATTACATTTATCCAGTAGTCCGGCTCTTGTAGAACATGTGCTGCATGTAAGTCGACAGTTTTCTCGCATCCATTCATTTTGACATCCTTCGTTTTGAATTCTCTTTTCACATTTTAGATGTCTGTCTGAGCAATCTGCGCAGGATAAGTTCACAAAATCCGATACCTGTACCTTCCAGCAGCTGATATTTGGGTGAACAAATTCCACAACTGGCTTTGCAATGTTTGGACATGAAGGTAGCATTCTTGGTGCATTCACCCATTTCCTTCCAAGCTGAGCAACATTGATAATCATTGAAACATGTCTCTTCGACTTCTACTGTTGCTATCTGATTCAAATCTTAATACCATACCATAAAATGACCTACGGTTGCTGTAAATTTGCAATCATAGAGTTGGTTAATCCTTTGGATATCGTCCTTGCTTAGGTAATTGCCTCCACCAAGTTTGATTCCCTTCTTCTTCGGTACAATTGTTGGTTTTCCGTTCTAAAACTATAAATGAGAGAAGTGCGATACTCACCTTACTGAAAAATGTTCCTCCATAATGCATAACCGAATCATATGCATAACTGCTAAATATACGAACTTCACTCGAATTTCTCTTGTAAAAATTATCTAAACGGTCAAAGTTATGACAGAAACACTCAAATTAAAACTTCTTGCATGTTCTGTTGGCTGAATATTATCCCAGATAATATCAACATAGTCATCTCTATCGGGCCTTGCTGAAGCACATTTTATTTTGGGTAAAGAAATAACTCACTATGTTCATGAACAAATCCTAAAGCATGCATTAATTCGTGGAGTATGTTCCCTCGATTTATGAAACAATCCTTATTTAGGAACATTTGCTGCATTTCTCCTTTATAGCCGATAAATGATTCGCATCCTCTTTCATCTGTCCTGGTTATGTTTATATAACCACCAAAATCAACAGTATTTGCAAAGATAACACAAGTTGATCGTTCTATTTCGTTTATTACATTTTGCAGTACTTTCTGCCTGAAAGTTGGTAGTAACCTTGCAATATCACCCGAAATTTAACATGTAATAAATAATAAAACATACTCATGTAATCCAAATTTGTTGTCAATTATATAATACACTTGTGCTGATGGCCATAATCGACTCGAATCATTTAATGCCGTGGAAGACAAGCCATCTATGCCCGCGAAACCTTTTTCAATCACTTAAACGGGTATATTTCTCATAGATTGCCTTACTGATATCGCCCTCCAATGTGATAACACCTTTATCCACATCAATTGCTGAGGCATAACCCTGAAAAGCGATTAGGAAATTATTTAGACAGTGGAATACCGTAGTAATTGCAAAATATACAATAAAGGAGATCATACGAAACACGAATAACGGGAAAAACAGCAGAGGAAGTGCACGTCGTTACACAGAATTGTGATAAGTGAAGGTCGTTTAGATCAATTTGGAACAAGGAATCGAGAGTGTCGATTGGTCTGTTGAAAACGTTTGTCGTTTCTCAAAGACGCCATATCGCATTACGACATTTCTATGTTCAAAAATTCTCTTCGCTGATTATACTGCGTCCGATATTGCGCTAAATAAATTCTTGTACTTGGCTGCTCACCTATCTCTGGAGTATTTCTGCCGTAGAAACATATGGGCGGCGTTCCTGCCATGTTATTCCTTTTATTCTTTCTATTCGTAGGTTTATTCTCATTTATTCTTGATAGTTGTTATTTCAGGATGATGCGATCAGTAGTGATGAGATTATCACCGCTGAAGGCGACATCTGTAAGTTATTCTCTATTCTACTATTTTTCGTATTTCAGTTACCTATGCTGATTCATATAAAAATGGTATCACTCTATCCTTTGCCCTGACTAGTGAAAGATACCGTTGGCCGAATGCTGTTGTGAAATACAAGTTAGACAGCAGTTTCTCACAAACTGAGTAAGCTCCTGTATTGAAAATGACCAGATCTTTAGGAAGGATGAACTCCATGGGGCTATAGCCGAAATCCAAAGGAATACTTGTATAAATTTTGTAAAATTATTACCAACGACAGAGGAAACTTCCTATGTAAGAATATTAAAAACTCCGAAGGAATGTGCTACATTTGCAGGTAGAACAGGTGAGCAGATGACATTTCCTTTGATTACAAGTTTCCTATTTAGGATTCGCGCAGGACTTGACCATTAATTCGTCAAAGTGCATGTCTCGAGGCAAACTTCTTCATTTGCTGATGCATCTCCTGGGATTTCTTCATGAACAAAGCGAGTCCTTTACAGGTCTAATTTTGAGCAAGTTTTAGATCGTGCTGATCGAGACGACTATGTTCAAATAAAATATGAAAATTTAGTTGAAAAAGCAGACGGTAGATCTTGAAACATTCTTCATTCTTGGAATTCTCAGGCTACTTTATAAAACAAGAAAAGAACGATCTGGTAGACTTTGGAACTCATTATGATTATTCTTCTATCATGCATTTTGCAAAAGATGCGTATTCTAAGGTGGGTCCTTTAATATTTATAAAGGACCCTGTTCCAGAATGGAGAAGCGACTATTATACCCAGGAAACGAGGAGCATACAGGATGGGAAAATGGAAGCAACTGAGTAAGATAGATATTAAACGGATCAATGGATTGTATCAATGCGATAAAAGAAAAGAGGTATCCTCTACTGATTTAGGAAGCCCAATTGATACGGTTAGCGGAATTCAATTCTAACGGGAGTTCTGTTCAGAAAACCATTGTAAAAGAAACCTTAGAACAACTCCTTGGCGGCCTCAATCCGACTAAAACCTCCATAGCAATTGGCAGTCCATTGCTGATAGAGCAATCGACAACTACAACAACGACTACTACTACAGGTAGGTGAACTACCTTTTAAAAAAACTTAGTTATAGCTCCTCAAAGTAACTTAGTTAAAATAAGAGAAGCAATGAAACAAGGACAAATCTTCGTAAAATCTGTAACTCTTGCTGGCTGGTTAGTGGCGGAATATGAGATATCTAAAGGTAAAAAGGCATTGCTTACAAATCAACCGGTTATATAGCTTCTCCTCTCTGGAAAGGTGTTCCAACGGATATCGCAACGGAAGGAGAATATCAAACGATGGATTATCTCGGACATGAAAAAGGGGATGCTCAAATCACTGCCCATCGCAACACTTTCTACACAGAGAAGGATTTCGCTGACATTGCAGCAGCTGGACTGAATACTGTCAAAATACCCGTAGGCCATTGGATTGTGGGCTTTGACAACAGCGGAGGTAGAGAAGCCGTTTGCCTTCAAAAAATTTTAGGAGATGCCTCCAGTTGGAAAGTTTATGCTCCAAATGCTTTAAATTATCTTGACATAGTTATTCGTAGCTGGGCACCTAAACACGATCTCATGGTTATTGTGTCAATGCAAGCGGCGAAAGGTAGTCAAAATGGAGAATCTCGCAGTTCACCACAAACTTCCGGTACCACACATTCTAGGCTTTTGATGAAATCATTAAAGGAATCACTTATTGGGGAGATTACCCTGAGAATATTGTCAATACCTTGGAGACTATGCAATGGCTTGTGAGCAGATACAAGGATGAGGAGACTTTTCTTGGTAAGAAATTAGATGGAATCGGGAAATTCTTTAGGAGTTGGATTAATGGACGAACCAGCGGATCAAAATATTTTCACATTGAGACAATATTATTATGATTCATATGGAAGGATAAGACATGATACGAAATCAGAATGTCAACTTATAGTATCACCACTTGTTGATCAGCAGAGTGATTTTTCACCATTTGAAATCACACATAAGAATTGCAGATCGAGAAGATGGGGAATGGGAAAAATTCATGTTATGGCCGCAATGGTTTGGTGTCCGCCATGAATGGCATCCAGATTTCCCAGCCAAAGCTTCATCAATGAAAGAGGCATACCATTTTTATTATAATTTTCTTATTGGTTTTCAGTTAATGAAAGCAGCATCTGCCTATAGGAAACAAATTAATACTTGGACAGGGAATTGGCTATTCATAGGTTCGTGGAATCTCAAGACTTCAGTTGCTATGAGTAAACCAGCTTTAAAGAAATATGCTGATGTAAAGCCATAAAGCACGATTTAATTAATAATTTTAGATCCTTCTCCATACCTATGCCTCCTCCAAGGGGTGGTCTTTTTCAGCTTGGAAGACTTATGGAGAAAATAGTACCGAAATGAATGCAAATAGTCTAAAATCTTTGATCAAAAATGGGATTATTAATTTGAGATAATAAACGGTTGATTGCTTTTATATTTTCTGATAAGACACCTTTATCCAATTGAGTGACCGTAGGAAAAACTGGCGTGTGCATGAAAAAAGTGCCGACACAGGTTCTGTATCAAATATCAGGCATTCGAAAGGAGCGTTTGATACGCGTGTGTATTTCTTTGATTTTACCGGATTCCGTAAATTGCATCGTTATAAAATTTTGAAGCATTTAAACTTTTTCACCGCATTATTGACAGCCATTTTTTTGTACAATTTTTATCTAAACAGCTGACCGTCAGGACTTTCACGTGTGCTTCCAGTTGTGGCCGTTGTCCAACCATGCAGTCTACGGAAGCGACGCGACCGAGACAAAGACCTAATCGCAAAATGGCGCCATGCACCCAAATGTTGTACTTTGTTCTTATGTTGTACCATATTTTTTGGAGAAAACTAAAAATAACAGGAAAAATTGCTGAAACCAGGTATTTCCTGCCGTGGCGACCAATATTTTTCATATATCCGACGCATTCTTCATTTAATTTGTAAGGAAACGATAGTATTTTACTAACTTTCTTAAAAATATCAGTTACAATTTTATGTTTACTTTGCAACAATTATTTACTTTGATGTTTTTTGTGTAAATATTTTCAGACAACAAAAACGCGCCCTAACCCACTTGACTGCAAATCAACTGGCCTTTAAACCCGGAACCCATTGCAAAAAAGCCTGCATTTAGAATATTGTCCTCCCTTTAAGTATATTTGCAAGTAACTGATCTTTTTATTTTGGTCGATCATTGCTGATAAGTTTGCTCCGCACGGCCCTTCCTGTTCAAAGAACCCGCTATCAGTCTCACGTGTTTTGGATGCTTCAATCACGACCAATCCATTTTAAACCTTGTCTTCGTCCGATCAAAAAGAACTTCTGCTGCCGCCTGTTAGGCAAACTGTCTGCCGCTTCTATTGTTTGTTTGCTTCCATGGCTACTTTTCGGCGGATTAGTCATAAAACCAATCCATCTTTTTACGGCTTCCCATTGGTATGAGACCACATCAGCCGTTTAAACTTTCTCCCGGCTGACAAAAGAACATCTTTCGAACCCCGCTGAGATTGCCTGATAGCAGGGTGCCACCCTCTCATAAAATATATGATTCAAGTATCCTTGTCTGTTTGCTCGTCACCATACCTTAGAGTACAATTTTTATATATTTTCAGTGCAGCCATGGTCGCTCATTCCGAAATACTTGGGCCCCTTAGTAGTACGAATTCACCTGCAGTAGATATCCTAGGAATTTCTGAAGTTAACGGGTATGTTAGGCCTAAAATGGAACATCAAAAAACTAAGTGAGTCAGCCATTTTTATACCATTATTTTTCTTATTTTTAGATTAAAATGGGAGAGATCTAAAGAGCCACAGAAGGAAGAACTGATGGAGCCGCCTTGGTATGTCGCCCTCTTTGTGCAGCTGGCCTTTTCTGTTATGATATCATTTGCTATATTGACGGAGTGGCTATTGAAAACTGGACTGATCCAGAAGAAAGCAGCCGTCGATGATCCGAGACATAAAGTAACCGAAAATCGATTGACCTTAATTCTTGCAGGGTTTTGCTAGCCTACGAGAACATTTTGAAGCCCTTTACATCAATCATATTGTGAGAAAGTTCAGTGACGTTATCAGTCGACCTCTTTGTGGGGTGCCCGGAAGTATCATGACGTTGAAGGATCGGTACAGTGACGATGAACATTGGACATACAAGTAAATATTTACTTGGATTCGCAGTGATCTCTTTAGAATGAGTGGTACCACCTCGGAAGTTATCAATCTAGGCAGCTATAACTATCTTGGTTTTTCCCACAATGACGGGCCCTGCGCCGAAAACGCCGCCCGTTACATTGATAACTATGGTCTCCATATCGGTGGCTCCAAACACGAAACAGGTATTGCTCTACTGACTTTTTGATCATTTAGTATTTTTCCTTAGGTAATCATGTTGTTCATCGGGAAATGGAGAAATGTATCGCCAAGTTCCTTGGGGTAGAAGATGCTGTATGTTTTCCTATGGGTTTTGGAACAAACACCATGAATATTCCCTCCTTGGTAAATAAAGACTCGCTGATCTTGAGTGACGCTTTGAACCATTCCTCAATCGCCTTAGGATGTCGTATGTCTGGAGCTACGATTAAAGTTTTCAAGCATAATGGTAGGTTGAGTTTTCTAAAATTAGTCTCGTTTAGACCCAAAGAACTGTGAGAAAATTCTCCGGGATGCTTTGTGTCAGCCAAGCCCCAAGACTGGCAAACCCTACAACAAGATTCTCATTCTCATTGAGGGCATCTACAGGTTTGCAGACAGGCAGTCTCTCCTTTATCTTTCTCTTTAGTATGGAGGGGACTATCGTAAATTTACCAGAGTTTATCAAAATCAAGAAGAAGTACGGAGCTTATCTATTCTTGGACGAGGCTCACAGCATCGGGGCACTTGGCCCTACCGGCAGAGGAGTGGTAGAATATTGGGGATGTAGTCCAAAAGATGTGGATGTTATGATGGGTACTTTGACTAAAAGTTTTGCCGCTGCTGGAGGATATATGGGAGGAACCAAGGTACAGCCGTAGCTGATTTAAAAGAGAAAACCTTTAGGAAATGGCCGCCTATATTCGTAGTCAGTCAGCTGGTCCGTGTTATGGCATACCAATGTCCCCTCCAATTATGGCACAGGTTTTGAGCAGCATGGAGATCATGTCCGGAGAAGATGGAACTGATATTGGAGAAACTAAAGCCGTGCAGCTTCTAAGAAATTCCAGGTACCGCAAATACCCAAATTTATCTCAAAGATAACTTTAGATATTTCCGTAAAAGACTTGGTCAGATGGGATTTCTTGTTTACGGACACGACGACAGCCCTGTAGTCCCTTTAATGACTTTCTACATCACAAAAGTCGTGTATGTTCCACCCTCTTTATGTTTTCATTTTTTTCTCTTTAGTGAATTCTCTCGTCTGACTTTGAAACGGAATGTTGGATTGGTTGCCGTCGGATACCCGGCTACTCCCCCATCTAAGGCCAGAGTTCGCTTCTGCTTAAGCGCAGATCACACCAAAGAACAACTAGACGAAGTCTTGGAAATTGTCAACGAAATTGGCGAAATGACAGGGACGAAGTACGGCACTAAGAAGTTTCAAGGTCTCACAATCGAGTATTAATTAATTTTTATCAATTTTTTACATGTTACGCAGGCTCGTGCATTACACCCCGGTGAATTCATGCTCCCATATATTGTGCTTTAATATTTTTTTTTAAAAAAGACAGCAAATTAGGCTCTGTGATACAATTCCCAGACATTTCTTTCATTTAATAATTATGCCTATTTTTGACAAAGAAACGTGTCCGTTTCGTGTGGGTATTTCGCTACTACTAAGGGAAAAATACATATATAGAATAATAAAGAATTTATTACACGTTATTTAACCTGTTTTTTTCCCACCACTGTTGCACATTGCTTTAGAGGAACGACTTGGAATGCTGATCCATTTTGGCAAGGCTCGCCGTCTACAGCAAAGTAACCCGTTTTAGTTATTGGCTCGACTCTTACAGCTCTCGCTGGGATAATCTTAAAATCATTATAAAATTAAAGTATTTATTAAATACCTGTAAGCAAGGATAGCTTAAATGGACTCCTCTATTCATACGGATAAATAAGTCCGCTACCTGAAATCTATTCGACACAACTGCCCAATCTATCAAAGATATGTAAAGAAGCGGCTCTCCTAACTTAGCAGAAGGAATGTACGGTAGATCGGAACCTAAAAAGATTATTTTTTGAAGTATAACAGACTTGCCTAAGTGTGAAAGGGCGGTGACATTGACCATAACAAAGTCGCCTTCAATAACAGTCCATTCTTTCCCAAGTGGCTCTCCCAACGGTGGAATTTCCAATAAGGGACAGTCAAGAGCATCGGAGACTTGATCATAATCCTCATTTCTTATTTCCTCTTTCCCAGTAGCTGTGGGAATAGGAGGCGAATCAAAATGTCCCTTTCCAAAAAGATGTCTTTCCGCGTCGTGTGGTATTCTAGTCTTTTTCACACAGTCGTCATCTTCTACGGGAATATAACTGATCCTTCCTTTGTAGTTAGCTACGCTCGGTAATTCTAAAAATGAAAATGAATATATTTTTTGGCAGAAACTTACGTAGGATTCGTATAATGGCTTCAATATGCAGACGCGCTAAACCTGCCCATCGGAACCGCTCGCTGGCTATGTCTAAATCATTATATTAATTCAGCAAATAATAGCCAACCTATATCAGCAATCAATCCCCAGCAAGCGCTGAGGAACATAGGCTTTTTGCCATTATTTTCGGTATCAACACTGAAGAGCCGAAGTGGAAGGTATCGTGGCCTAACGGCAAGCAATGCACATTCGCTTATAAACACATCTCTGGTTGAGAATGGCTCACTGAACGATATAACTTAAACGAAATAAAAAATCCTTACTTAGAAGCAAAAAGACAAGCAGCGGCTAGGGCGTTGCTCGTGCCTCCCGGAATATGGCAGATCGGAATCTTTATAGCCCGTTCTCGGTCCTTTCGAATGAGCAACCCGCTCAAAACTTCAGCTATCAATCCATCTCCGCTGTTTACTAAGATTGCATCGTAGTTATCAATTTCCATTTCCTTTACAATTTTAGTAGCATGTTGAGGATATTCTAAAAACGCTAAAACTAAATGGAAACCACACACCTGTCTCGACAATATCCACGTCAATGTTGGCGATTTCCAAAACTTCCTTTCCATATCTTTCCCATAAATTGGCAGCTCTTTTCATGCCACTGAATGGATTGACCAGTAATAAGACCTTGTTGTTTGCGGTACTCTTTAATAAATGAGCTGAAAAGAGCAATGAAAATCCAGAAAAAGTTTGATATACGTGGATGAGGTCGAGCGATAACTGCCTGCACAGCATTGATGACTTTTTCGCATTCTGAAAAAGAGGAAAAAGACAGTTTGTATGTTTCCATCTTCCGAACACTATATTCGAAAGGATAAGCAATAATGGCCACCTTGTGTTCAGAGACATATCTACCAACTGAAAAAAATAAATAAATATAGGAATTTGTTGTCTTTACCTGCTGACGTTTCTAATTGAGTCGCCACCACTTCATCCAAGTTCACTATTAGATCGCGGGATGCTAACAAACGGGTCGCTTCCTCATATTTCTCGTCTTCTTCCGGCATTTACCCTGAAAGCCGAAAAACTGAAAAGCAGGAAAAGAGGAGAAAAGAGAAGGGTAAGCGGATTGTAAAGCCTGTTGGAGGTCATCGGACAACGGGCACAACATGATTTAGAGATAAGGAACAATAGCAAAAAGCGTCGCGTCAATCGGCAGCAAGCTACCCCCTAAGGGATTTTATATTTTCCAAAAAAGGTGAAGGCCGGGTAAACAGCTTGATAACTTTTTGCACCCGCGTATGGCAGCGGGGCTGTAATTGAAAAGAGACAACCGGCTGCGCAATCAATACGTGAAAGGGAATGGCAACGGGAGATGGATCCACGATCTGTGGTATAAGTGAGTCAGGCTGATAAAATCTGATTTTTGACTATATGGCGACAAAGTATAAATGATGGGAGAATAATCATAAAAGAAGGCATATCTGGAAAATTTTGATACTTTGCTCTCCATTTTCAGTGCGAATAGGGGGTTGAAAGATTATTGAATTGATAGGCTCGTGGCAGAAATCACTGCAGCTTCGTATTTTGTGTACACACGATCGATTCCAGTCCAACGGCTATGTTGTTTATAATAATAGTGCAGCCGAACGTAAAGGTCAGAAAAAATAGATGTCTTCAATTTTACCTTTACTGGTATTTTCTCAGCCATCTAATCTGCTGAATCTGCGTTTTTTTACCAGGATTCTTCGGCGTCCTTGTCCCGATTCAATGCAAAAAAAATTGTTTGTCTCATCTCCAAAATCTTCCCTTCATTTTCAAGATTTACTGATATCTAAAATTTAATTTCAGGATCCATGAATGCTTTCTAAGAAATAAACATAAATCGAAGCATAAAGATTTCAGCTTGCTGTCAAATAGCATAATGTATGAATTTTCTTTTCGATATATTTCTGGATTTCTATTTCACGTTCATCTCGACCAGGAAAACAGTTTCGAAGATTGGAAGATTT
The DNA here is from genome assembly GCA_964036215.1 of Oscheius sp. DF5033. Taxonomy (NCBI): domain Eukaryota; kingdom Metazoa; phylum Nematoda; class Chromadorea; order Rhabditida; family Rhabditidae; genus Oscheius; species Oscheius sp. DF5033. Next base: position 8,147,600 of record OZ038413.1, read on the forward strand.
GTTAAATGGCAGCTGATAGTTTCCTCAAAATGTGAACAACTCGTGTTTTTCACATTTTATTCAATAAATCATTTTATTGTGCAAATCAGGCGTTAAATCAATGAGTTGGCATTTATTTCATGACATCGGTAATCAAAAAAGCGAACGGAACTAGACAACCTAATGAGATATGATGTCAGCACAGTTCCGGGTCCAGTCCTCGTCTCGATGGCGATTGTGGACATCCTCCCAACCGTCTGTCGGTGTTCCCCATATAGGCAGTTTGATAAGGAATAGTTATGTCGGGCCGTCATTATCAGAGGGTCAACAAGCACACCATACCGCCATATCCCCAATCTACGTCTATTCACTTTAATCAGTTTTTATCACAAGCTTGCTATCAAATATTTTTGGTCATAAAGTTTTCAAAGAACCTTTTTCGCTCTCAATGAACTTAGAATGCACCCGTAGTCAGATCCCGCGATTTTCGGCACGTTCCAATGGGATAATTGTCCTGTTTTGGTACACTGCATGCACTCGGAGAGTTCATAATGGACTTTATCGAATTCAGTCGTTATCTATCCTTTTTTCTGTTTTATTTGATAATATCGAAACTGCCCCTTAAGTATGACGGCCTGAGAATAGTTCCACTCCAGCTGTCTCGCCTGCTTTTTTTCGCTATCAATACTTTGCATTTAAGTTTGGTCACTGTACTTGTCGTTAATCCTCTTATCAGCACCTTTAACCTGCTAAGCAAGTGCCAGACATCCTCAAATCTCTCTTGATAAGCATATTGCTGTGCTTGTAATTTTTTTCCTTTTTAGTTTCTTCATTCATTCCTGGCTTCCTGCGATCACTATATATTTTTAAAATGGAAGAAAGTAAAAATGGTGATATTCATCAAAATGGAAAGCTTGGTGTGGAAGAACAACGACCGAGGTCCTCCTCAACATACCTAAATTTAGATGCGAATAAAGTGCTCACAGCTTTTGGTAAATTCGGACGATATCAAGTGGGTCTTCTTTCTTTCTTAGTAATTTTAATATTTCAGATGCTAACCTATTTTATTACAAATAGTGTCCACCTATTTTTTGCAGCTACAATGATGATACTCCCTCTAATCTCTGAAGAGCCAAAATTTGGATGTGTGATAACTCCACCAGCTGATACAAAATGGGTAGGCGGATTCGCTCTAATAGTCTTATAATAAATTCAGGTGTACACAATAAAAGATAGCTGTACGATATTAGATTCAAATAATTGGACTATTTCATGTGACAATATTCCTGGTGCATATTACCAATATGAAGATAAAAAGTCTTCAATAGCTTCCGAATTTGATCTCGTATGTGATGATTACGAGCAAGTGGAACATGCTTCTTCTATTTTCCTTCTGGGCAAGTTTTCCACTCAATTTTCTCCAATCCAAAATATTTAGGTGGTATGCTGGTTGCTCCTATAATTACTCAACTTTCTGATTTATTTGGTAGACGTGTCACTTTCCTCATTCCTCTTTACGTGTCTATCCTATCTAACATGATTTGTGCCTTAGCTCCTAACTACACATTTTTCTTGGTTTTTCGCTTCATTGCTGGAGTCGCCACATCGGTATGTTTTCTTATTTATATTTATTTGTGCCTTAGAGTTTCTCCAACATAGCCATGACCCTCTGTCTAGAATCTGTTTCCACCAAATTCCGAAACTATGCCTCAGTTCTTGGCAATGTTTTCTGGGTATGTGGATGGATGTTAGCTGGTGTCCTCAAGCTCTTCATTACCAATTGGAGATGGGTTTACTTCTGCGCTTGTATCCCTGGAATTTTGACAATTCCTTACTATTGGTGTACTCCGGAGTCAATTCACTGGCTGATTAATCAAAAAAGAGAACACGATGTGAAGAAATATATTAAAAGATCTATGAGGATTAATAGAACAACTATCGAACTTAGGGAATGTCGACAGGAGACCGATATCGAGGTAAAGCTCTACAAAAATTTATTGCTTTGCTTCAGGTAGAGATAAAAGTAAAGAAACGTACAGCTGTTACCATTTTCACCTCTCCTGCGCTTCTTGTAAACCTTCTTTTGAATTCCTATATATTGTAAGTGCCACTGCTTAGTTTTATTCTATATTTTAGAATCGTTATGAGTCTGACATACTGGGGTCTTTCTCTGTTCTCAACAGAGCTAAGTGATGATAAGATGACAGGATTCTTCCTCTCTGGATTCATTGAGATTCCTGGAGCAGTTATCGCCTTTATTATGATTGTGAGTAATGTTCCACTTCCTTTATCCTGTTATTTTCAGTTAAAATGCAAAAGAAAAACGGTTTCACTGGTAGCTTTAGTCGTCCAAGGCCTGGCAATGTCGGCTGCAGCCTTCTCTCCTGCCCATTCCATCTGGGTCGTTTTCTTTCCCCTTCTGGCTAAATGCTTCAACAACGTGGCATGGAGCAGTCAACCTCTCCTCTACTCGGAAGCTGCCCCAACTTCTGTACGAAACGTCTTCGTAGGTGTCTGTTCATTCCTCGGAGATGTTGGATCAGTGGTGGCACCCTATCTGAAACGTCTAGAAGCCATCGACAAGCGAGCACCAGCGCTGGTCATCGCTGTCACGTCAGTAATCGGCGCGGTTGCTGTCCTAGCGTTACCAGAGACCAAGGACAAGGAGCTGCCATCTGACATAGGTACGTCACAAAAGGCACATTGTGGGACACAATTATCACAGATGATGCCAGTTACAATCCGGGACCTTTGATGAATTGTTTCCTGCAGAAGAAAAGGAAAGAAACAGAAGTGGAGGTACGCAACATTGTCAAAAATAACACCTAACTTTTGTAGAAATACTAAAATCCGGAGCTTTTTTAGTTGCTTTATAAATTCTAGCTTTCAGGGCACGCCAATGATCACAGTAACGGTGGCAGAATCAGGAGACAGGATCTCGGGTCAATAGTCGGGGATGCAGACACTGTCTGACATTTTTTTATCTGTATAATAAATGGTCAAACGAGTTCCTTTCATTTTTCTGTAGATGAGTGTAAAACCTGTCAATACAGATCATCGTTTCAACAGCACTTTCAAGTAAGAATGGGGTGGGTGGACGGACGAAAATGTCAGAAGGGGTCATGTTTCACATGATGTCTACCAGTTGTACCGAACGTTTTCAATTTATCTTTTTAGCGAACGGAAGTAGTACACTTCCCATAATGACTGATACAGATAACAGTCTGCATCCGTGTCACCCACTCATTTTATTCTTATGTTTTTATGAACTCTTTACTTCTTCAAATTGAATGTGTTTGTGTTTTGTCCGAACACTAAGCAAATAAAATGTGCTCTGCCAGGGTCGGATAGCCAGGTTCCCTCGAACTTATAACGTCTGACGTTCGAAACAGTTTCCAGTCGCGAACGGACTTTTACTGGGAAGTTCTGATCACAACTTTCTCATATAAGTTAATAGCTTGACTCAGACTTTCTCTGTTCTTTAAAGAAACTGTACATATCTCTTTTCTTCTTCGTATGTTCCGCGAGACAGTGATGTTGAAGTTGACTATCAATCATCTATCTTTCCAACAATGTCCTTTTTACAAGGCGAATGACCTCGATTGTCCCAGTCATTTTCTCTTCTTTTCTCTTTTTACTGGTTTCTAATTACTGTCATATGATTGATCTCTCATAACCAGGTGATTTTAAAAATCGTACCTGTACTCTTCCTCTAATTATCACGTGCGAACCTATTACCACTTCGATAATCGGCTTCCTCTTCCTGTTTTCGTTGAACCGAACATATTACAGAATGGACGATGACGACTATATTTATACGAATTTAGATGCTAATAAAGTTTTGGATGCTTTTGGAAAATATGGTAAATATCAGGTAAGTCCTGTGAAAAACTCTATAAAAAACTTTTCAGATGCGAACATATTTGCTCCTAAATAGTGTACATTTACTCTACGCCATAAATATGATGATTATGCCCTTTGTCACCGAAGAACCTGCGTATAAGTGTGAATTTACAGTATCTGGAATAGAACAAGTAGGTGTACTCTCTCTTTTAACAATGTTCTTTCAGAGTTATACAAAAATAGATGAGTGTCATTATATAAACAGGCTCAATCAGTCTTTTGAATGTCGAGATATCCCAGGAGCTTTTGTCAATTATGAAAATAGTAGTCATTCTCTAGCAGCAGAATTTGATCTCATTTGTGGGAGAAAGAATTCTGTCCAACATGGGTCGTCGCTTTTTCTTCTTGGTAATATTCTCATATCTTGTGTAATTCTTTTTTCAGGAGGGATGTTGGTTGCTCCATTGATCATGCAACTTTCTGATCTTTATGGAAGACGGTTAACGTATGTAATTCCAGTTTATGCCAGTTTGGTAGCCAATCTTTTCTGTGCCTTTGCCCCGAACTACACGATATTTCTAGTTTTTCGATTTATTGCCGGTATTGCTGCTACTGTAAGTTTTTAATTTATCCGTTACCGACAATATTCAGAGTTATGCCACAAATGCCATGACTCTCTCTTTAGAATCCGTCTCTACCGAATTTAGAAGTCTTATCCCTATTGCTTTTAACAGTTTTTGGATTATTGGATATCTTTTAGCCGGAGTATTCAAACTATATATTAATGAGTGGCGGTATCTGTACATTGCCGCAACTTTACCTAGTCTACTCTGTCTTCCATATTATTGGCTAATCCCTGAATCTCTGCATTGGCTGTTAAATGTTAAAAAATATGACGAGGTGAAAAAATATATTAAAACCTGCGAGCGATACAATGGAGAGAAAATTGACCTCCATGCCTGCCAAACGTTGGAATCTTCTGAGGTAATTTTTTCTTTAAAAAATCGCCACAGAAAATTTTAAGAAAAAGGAGGAAGTGAAGAGAACTTTCTGTGATATATTTAAATCACCGGCGCTCTCTATTAACATGTTTATTAATGGCTACATTTTGTAAGTTGCCCTTGTCACCTCATATTAATGTCAATTTAGTATCGTTCTAAGTTTTGTCTACTGGGCGCTGTCGCTGTTCTCAACCGAATTAGCGGAAGATAAAATGACGGGTTATTTTCTTTCCGGGTTGAGTGAAATTCCAGGAGCTGTTCTCTCCAATCTTATGATTGTACGAAATTCTTTTTTTGATATTCATAATCAATTTCAGCATTTCTTCAGCAGAAAATTCGTTTCCTGCAGCGCTTTATTGGTTCAAACTATCTGTATGATTTTTATTCTGCTATCACCCGCGAGGTCTATGTGGCTAATTTTATTCCCACTGATCACAAAGTGCTTTTCTGTGGTAATGTGGTCAAATCATCCCTTACTAGTATCTGAATCAACTCCAACATCTGTTCGGAACTCCTTCATGGGGCTTGTTGGATTCCTTCGTGACTTTGGAGGAGTACTAGCTCCTTATCTAGCTATTTTATCTAATATGAATCCGTCTTATCCTACTATTTTGATAGGATTTACGTCGTTTACAGCAGCGCTGCTAATTTTCACATTGGCGGAAACAAAGGACAAGGAACTGCCAGAAGACATTCGTAAGTTTATTTGATCGTCAAAAACCTGTTTAAAATTGTTCAGCTGACTTCGATCCAGGACCAATAGTTGGAAAATGTTTCCGAGAAAAGGGAGATGAAAAAGAGCCCTCCAAAGTAAGCCCATCAACAAATTGTTCCCAACCGTCTGTTTCAGTCAATGCTCAACGGGAAAGTGTAAAACAAGATCTACTAAAATTGAATATAAGAATAAATGGTGTAAATATCTGTATTGCTTTATCCTAATAACGCAATAAATGTCTCACATAGCCAGGGATCTCTTTTGCATGACTCATTGACCAGCCTTCTTATGCTGAGTCATCGACAGCTGGTCGGAATGAGGATTCCGTTTTTCCTGAGAGAGTAAAAGACACAACTGTTGGCGCAATTGTTATATAAGCGCATTCACGAAGACTAAGGCGCTTCGACCGGCTAGTTTTATCTCACAATGAATGATTTATTTTTATTTAATCTACTTCTGTCCTCTCTCCTCTTGCTGTAAGTCACTTTATTTAAAGTGTTTACTAGTCTGAATTCGTTTTAGAGCAGTACAAGCAATCTCAACCGTAGGTCGCCACAGGCGACATGACAGCAGCATCAGATTACAAGGAGTGAAGTTCGTTAATGTGCAAACTGTTATTATTGGACATGGGAATGTAGTGGGGTATGTAAATTTCTTATCAAACAGCAAAAAAGACATTTTCCAGACTTATTCCTGAAAGCTACGACAAATATGGCAATTCATTACTAAATGCGGGACGTGATAAACTGGCAGGAAATTCTCGCCAGCTATCTGCTGAGTCGGGTGGTCGACGAATCTTGAAGTCTGTACACGGGACATTTCTACGAGCTCACAGTACCGACAGAAAAGCGGATATGGCTCCAAAGGTACAAGACTGGGAGAAGTGGTACATCGAGGACCACGGCGGAAAAGTCGTCTTCAAGGCCATTCACTCTCCTGGGCGATTCTTAAGAGCACATCCAGATGGTCGCGTGGATCTAGTATTCCACCATCCACAGGACTGGGAGAAGTGGACTCCGTTCAAGAATACTGATGGTTCCTGGTCTTTTCTTAGCGCACACGGTAAATGGTTGAGTGCCCGGCAAGATGGATCAATCGGAACAGTTACTAAATGTCATGATTGGGAGCATTTTTGGCTCACACGATGGTGATTAATCTCCTCACTCGTATTTTTTTAAATGCCGTAAAGCCTCTATTAAAGCCACCGCCCTTATTATCCAACCTTTCAATAATCCCTACGGTGTTTTGTGCGGGTATAATAAAGACTTGTAGGCAATATTTGTCAGCTCTTTTTTTGTAAATTGGATGCCAGAATCGCTTCCAATAACAGTTTGGAGTTTGCCGACAGAAACCGAAAGAGACACTTGGCCTACCGAGAGCAAGTGCTCATTCGCACCTCCGTATTGCGGGTTTCTTAACGTTTCCGACTTAAAGGAAGCCTGGAGGAGTGGCTGCCCGAGTGAAGTGGTCCCGAAGCGTCTGCACTCACTAGCGTCCTTTGCCTTTGGCGCGCATTTGAATTATGATTCCGCAAGTGAATGATTTTTCGTTTTTTATTCATTTCCTTTGCATATTTTTAAAATTTTTCCCTGTCTGTTATGTTTTCCCTGAATTATGGAACGTTTTTAATATCCATACTCATTTAGAAATGTAGTAAGTTGAGAAGCAGAAGAGATAGGTCATGCCCGAAATTCAAATTTTGCGCGTTTTTTCAAAGCCCGAGAAGTTCCAATTTCTTACTTATATTTATGTATAGTCTGTCACAAAAAATGACGACATTTCAAAGGTCTAATTTTTGCTGTGGTGGGGCAAATTTACCGTTCATTTTGATTTGAAACATAGGAAATTTGCCCGAATTGACGGTAAATCTGCCCTGTCACAGCCGAAATTAGACCTTTGAAATGTCGTCATTTTTTGTGACAGACTATAGTACAGTAGACTTTTAAGATAAAAGTTATTAGCAAGAAATTCATATACAGAAAAATATCACAGCTATAAAGATTAACGGATAGACGACTAAGACTTTCCGATTAACTGCAGTATTTGTAGTTACATTCATTAAATATGAGTCACATTATTTGGTAGCACATCTTATCAAAAATTATATACTTATGTTGTGTTTGTTGTAGATCGAGTTATGATGACGACTGTCTTTGTCTGCAGTAATGGCTTTATAGCCCAGCACATCAGAATCCCTCGTATAACTGGTAACACAGCATCCCAAATACTCCAAATCTGTAACATGAAGTAAAATTGGATAGATTCATTTATACTGACATCTGCAAAGACGGAGGCTGTATCGCCATATTTGTCTAGCAAAGCCACAACCGAATCTATTCCGTGGGTTTCAAGCAAGTATATTTGGTAAATATCAAAAATACTTAGAACACTGCTTAAGAGATGACATGCTTGAATACACACCAGCTGAAAAAAGACATTTTGAAATTGGGAGATGTAGAACCTGGTAAAGCAAAACAAGCGACAGTTTCCTCTGTCCCTTCAGTGTTATCTCACTAAAGCCCGAAACGTTCATGCGCATCACCAATATATATGGAATGACACATGCAACGGTTAAGAAAATACCAGCTGCAAAGTAGACTGGGCACAGTCTCATGTATACAGATGCCTAAAACCGTGTAAGGTCACATATACAACTGAAAACAAACCGCGCCATCAGTAGTTGGTCCTGATATGACGATATCGCCAGCTATAACACCAACTATTGAGACAAACACAATGCCAAACAAACATCTATCCATCCATCGCTGGCTAAACATGATTTTCTTTTAAAGATAATGCGAAATCTTACGGATGTATAGCTGATTTCCAATAAACTGTCAGAAAAACGCAGAGTACCAATTGTATAGATTGTAAGAATGGTGTAAAATAGTCTTCCACAAAAAAATGAAAAACGAGACATCCCTGCTTTGCTTGGTAATAGCTTTGTTTAAGGTTGTTACCGTATTGAGGATAACTGGGTCATACAAAAGATAGAGGACATCAACTACACTTTGTACTATAATAAAGTAGTGGTAACCATGTTTTTTTGTAACTTTCATGGCCAGGCGGTAAATCAGAAAAATGTGCATAAGACCTCCAATGATAAACGAGAGATACGTAATAATGCTGTCATATGTTATTTTCAGGTTCTCTTTCATAAGTTGATGGCACATATTCTCTCCATCTTCATAGTCATATGAATAATCGGTGTCGTTGTCATGCGAATCTGTGTAGTCCTCAGAGGACATTGTGTATCAAGGCGAGAGATAAGCTTTGGGGTAACTTCCCGGAAATTGTGAACACTGTTTTATCAATTTCTCGCTGAGTAATTCATTTTGTCCCGCTTGCTACGTGTAAATCAGATCTGCGAGAAGGTCGCAACCTTTTGCGATTACATTGAATTCAGCTTCCAGTTTATAGTATGAACAGTGAGGAAGCAAAAACGCCCTACACCATTACATCGTTGTCTATGGCTATGGCTGATTGGAGAAGAAGGCAGTAACAGCTTTTTCAAAAACGGTAATTTGTTATGGGATTTATTTTGCAATTTTATAAAATGGAAAGGACGAGCAACCTTTTGTTTTATTCTCAGAGATGACTTAGAGTGGAAAACAGTTTTGCGAACAAAAACAATTTCAAAAACATGCAGTCTTTGATCGGTCGCACAACTTGTAGCAAACACAATTTCTAGTCCTGAGTCATCAAGATGAAAAGATTGACCTTGGTACGGTCAAGGAGAAACACATGAAGCGGAGAAGTTTCATCTTTTCGATATTGAAAATGACACCACGTGGCCAAAGCGCTATGACTCATGAAAGAGCACGGTACCCTTTAAATTTTTTTGACGGATTCGGAATCCTCATCGGGACGTATCGAATGAGTCTATTTCTAGAGCTTAACAGGCAAATCGAGAGCGCAAGTTTGGTTACTTTTTTTAAACGGTTGGCTAAAACAAAATACGCATAATGGTAAACATCAAAGTAGTAGGAATATTCTTTAAGCACCGGTAATCAACTTCATACAACGCGTAATCTTCATCCTTTTTATCGGAATGCGTGAGAGTTTCGGCCGATTAATCAGAGATTGAGTATTTTCTCGAGCTTTCGTCAATAAGCAGAACGTCGTAAGGCCTAAAGAGAGCAATTCTAAATGACAGTATCTGTTGTTAAATTTATTGAACGAAGAGACACAATTTTGAGGTTACACATTGCAATTTTATGAACGTTGGGTTGTGCTTGTTGTAGAACGAGTTACGATGGTAATTATCTTCGTCTGCAGTAATGGTTTTATGGCCCAGCACATTAGAATTCCGCGTATAACAGGTAAGATGTCGGCCCAAATGGTTGAAATCTGTAAAATATACGATTTTTATACCAGAATTGTCGTTTAGAAGCTGCTTTGCTCTTATCTTTTATTTATCGCCCACTGTGCGCGGAACTCGCGCTCGTAATAGACCTACATCTCCCAAAACGGAAGCTGTGTCGCCATATTTATCCGAAAGAATCAGAACCGCATCAAGTCCTTCTGTGTTATATACGTATAATTGATAAACGTCAAAAATGCTTAGGATACTGCCAAGTAAATGACATGATTGTATACATAAAAGCTAAAAAAATATTTTGAAATTGCGAGTTACATTTGTACCTGGTAAAACAAAATAGATGCGAGTTTCTTTTGCCCTTTCAAAGTTACTTCACTAAATCTTGAAACATCCATTCGCATCACCAGCAGATAGGAAGCGGCACAAACTGCGGTTACCAATATTATTGCTGTAAGATAAACTGGATATAGTTTTATCTGTACAGATATCTTAAATCATATAAGGCTGTCATGTACACAAGAGATAAGTTGAACCTCATAGTCTTCAGTAGATATTATTTGAAAGACATCGAAGACGACAATCCCAAGTATTGACACCAATGGAATGCCAAATAACGATCTGTCCACCCATCGCTGGCTAAAATACGGGCTTTTATAAAGATGATGAAAGAAGACATACGGATGAATAGCTGACTTCCAATACACAGTCAGGAAAACACAGAATATCAGTTGAATAGAGTCTAGAGAGGGTGTTATAAAGTCATCTATGGGAATGTGAAAGATAAAACATCCCTAAAATCAATGCGGGTGATTTGGTGGTTAGCGTTACCGAATTGAATATAACAGGTCCGTAGGAAAGACGAATTCCATCAACTATACTTTGTACAATAATGAAATAGTGGTAAGCACGTTTTTTTGTCACTCTCGTACACAACCGGAATGTTATAAAGATATGAAGCAGAAGTCCAAAAATGAACGAGAGATACACAATAACATTGAAATATGTCAGTTCCACAAAGGCACTGCATCTATACTCAATTTCGTCATAGTCATAAGAATAATCGGTGTAGTTGTCATCATAACTGATATACTCCACTGAGGAAGCCATGCGTTGCGACAAGAACCAAGCAACGAGGTGATTTACCAGGAAAAAGAGAGTAACGTTTTATCAACTAGCTCCGCAAAAACTCATTTTGCTCCACATGTTACGTGAAAAACAGATAATTCAGATCTGTGAAAAGGTCGCAACCATTCGCGACTACATTGAATTATGACTCCATTTATTCAGTTTTTAGTCTGATAGGATAAGAAACTTGCCAGCTAAACTACGGGAAAATCGTTATTTTCGTGTTGTCGTTGTCAACGGACGATCAGAGGAAGGGGCAATAAAGGCAGAAACGTTGTCAAAGGTTTTGGGCAGATTCTATGCATAATAGTATATACCATTTCCTTTGTATTTACTTCGACGGAAAGTACAAAGATCACCGCGATTCAGTCAACCAGATAAAGTGAAAAACACTCTTGTATGAAAACACATGCCCCGTCCTGACCGGTCAACCAACAATATCTTCACATCACAACAGTTTCTAATCGTGAGTCATCAAGGTCAAAATGTTGGCCTTGGTCCGATCAACGTAAAACACGTGAAGTAAAGAAGTTCCTCCTTTCCGAGATAGAAAATGACACCACGCGGAAGATTCGAGCACGGGACCAAGCAGTATAAAAGACAGGCAGCATCTTTTAGAGGCACGACTTGCATCTCGCTTAGCCTTCCTTATATCCTTATTTTATTTAACAGTAGGATATAATATAAACCAGACTTTTACAAATCCAGGAAAACACAGGCTTTTAGATGTTCAAGCCCATGCTTATTTCTCTTTTCCTTGCCATTGTTTTGATCCACCAAATGGAAACCAAGATTGATGACCCTTCGTTCTCCGATGGAATTACTCAAAGCCCGCAAGCCTGTATTAACTCAACATGTCATTTAATTACATGTCACTTTTGCGTAAGTCAAAACTTACACAATCTTGAAAATACGTGCTCAGGGTGGCGGCAGCTGCCTTGCCGGACGTTGTCGCTGCCAAAGACCTGGGTGCAATTGAAAGCTGCCAGGACCGTCAGAACCGTGTAAGTTTCCCCTACCAACAGTTTCCGTCTAGCATCGGACATCGCATTGTATATCGTCTTTTCCTTGTACCATTGTCCACAAATAAATCGTCTTCCGGAGTATCGAACATTGCTCTTCATTTGTATTCTTGGAAGCCAGAGGCTACTCTGCAGCTGTTATGTTATACGTCAGTTATAAGCATTTGCTCCGATAATGAACCTAAGTGTGTTGAAAAGGTCGTAGCGATTTTTCTTTGAAGCCACAAGTGGGTGAACGCAATGATTTAATTATCCTACGAAAAGCCACGAAGCGGGGGCGAACCAGTCAGTTGTTGAAACCACAGGGACAGTCAATGGCTCGATCGAAAATAGTATTGAAAATTACTGCGCATTATACAGGAAGAGAAAATAAAGTTGAAATGCTTTATGTACAACCCGATAATAATACAATTATCAAATAAGTTATACTTCATCTGCTGACACGTTTGCGGCTCGTGAAAATTCAAGAAAGACTTGTTCAAGCGTAGTTTGGCTAAGGGAATAGTCATCGAAATTAATGGACTGGGAAATATCCTCTACTTCTTCAAAGAGACCAGACCAGGAAACATTATCACTCCTAGGAAGTTCAAAGCTCAACTGCAGGACATGCTGTTCTTTCAATTTAGTTCCAGGGAAGCGGGAATATAGCTCCCTCTTGGTTCTTTCTACGTCGTCGGGGGTTTTCAACCGGATGAGCAAAGTGTATCCCGCTCCGTAACGACTTTTGATGTGTTGACAACTTCCATAGCAGCGAAACCGTCCTAGAATTCGGGTTAATTTCACAAGTTTTCATTACCGTAGACCATGACAGCTAACTCTGTACACAACGCTTCACATTCATCCATACTGTGGGAAGTTAAAACCATGGCTGTTCCCAGCTGGCGTACTTTGGCAAGAATATTCCAGATGATTCTTCTAGCTTTAGGATCAACTCCTGTGGTCGGTTCATCCAGAAGAAGGACGTCGGGCAGTCCAACGAGGGCTATTCCCAGAGAGAGACGGCGCTTATTACCACCACTAAAGAAAATAGTAAGACTTCTTTCGAAATAATACCTGTATGTTTTGATCTGTCTTTTGGCATACATTCCAATTCCAATTGCGTCGATTACTGCCTTCACCTTTTCTGGGATATCCTCTGGGTACAGTCCTCTAATCCTGGCAAACATATAGAGGGTCTCTTCTCCAGTCATTTCCTTTATTATAGCGTCAAACTGAGGACAATAGCCTAACTTGTCTCCAGCCTAGAGAAATCATTAACGCTTTTCGATGTGCTCGCTTACATTTCGCCAGTCATGGGTGACGCTCGATCCGAGGATGTAGGCATCTCCTCCTGAGATTGAATTTTCTCCTGTGAGCATTTGGAAAGTGCTGGTTTTTCCAGCTCCATTGACTCCAAGAAGTCCGAAGCAGTCTCCAGTATTCACGTGAAATGATACTCCTTTCACGGCGTTGAAGCTTCCGTACCTAAGAGTGAAGAGTCATTAATTGGTATGGTCGTTAACTTACCATTTCTTAATATCTTTGACTACCACTGCAGCCGAACTGGTATCAGAGTGAGCAACAGCTGCCTTCTCAGCGAGGACATCACTGTCTTCAATAGAGCCAGAAATATCGTCATCTAGCTCCCAATTAGGACTTTTCTAAAAAATGCTAAGTTTTCCTTCGAGATATTCACTACCTTATCAGCAACTTTATCGCTTCTCTTTGTAAGATTCCTGATCAAGGTGAAGATGCTTGGAACATTATTTTCAGTCAGGAAGACTAACAACCAGTAGAAGAATCCTTGGAATGAGAAGAATAAAATAGGCCAAAGTATTCCTTTTTGTCCACCATCTCCCAAGATATTGTCAGTGTAAACCAGCTCTATAAAGGGTTCAGCTTATTTGGTATGAAAACTAACTGGATTTGTCAGAAGAACAGCAAAATTCTGGCGGATTGATCCTTATCAAGCTGCAATCCAATTTAGAGCAGGAATCCTTTCCGAATTCATTGTTGTAAACTTGAATAAAACAGTTCGCCACGCTATAGGTGGGGAAGAAGAAGGAGAAGATAATACTGAAGGTATTAGCAGAAGCTTTGCTTGATGTTTGGGAAATAATTGGAGTAGCAATAAGACCAGCCATTCCTGACAGGATATGCAGCATGACAAGGACCATGTATCCTTTTGGAGCAGAGGTGAATTTGAAGGCCAGCCAATAGGTTTGCGGTATGGCTGTCCATCCATAGAGAACCATGATGAGCACCAAAGTTAAAACAGTTCCGGCAGAGTCAGTGAATTGCTTCGTTTTGAAGAGGAAGAAGAGAGCGATGAAGAAGATAATCCTGACAAGATACCAGAGGAAATCCCAAACGAAGGCAGTGCTCCAAAACATCCATGGTCTCACACCGGAAAGAAGTTGCATGTGCTTGCTCTTCTTCTTCCTTTCACGGATGATAAATGACGAGTTTCCAGCAATTATCAAAGCCATGGCAGTGACCATAGCGTAGCCAATAATGTAGGCTGATCCGGTACTGAGATTACTGTTTTTTAAGGCGTCTTGGGAAGAAGGAGGAAGAGGATGATTGACCACAGACAGGAAGATATCTCGCCCAGCTGCTAACGAAATAGAAATGGAATCAGCTACCATTACAGCGAGAGCTGGAGACTGATAGGCAAAGTTGTTGAAGTATGCTGGAATCAATTTAGTCAAGTTGTGCACTAAGATTTACCTCGGATCATTTGGATTCCATAGTTTACTGGATCAAAGGCAATAGGATAATGCAGTCCAAATCCACGATATCCAACCTATAAAATGTATTAATGTTTAAATGAAAAGCTTGCATTGTTAGTTTGCGTCAAAATGTAATCTCTGACATTGGCTTGCCCTGTGACGTACATTCCAGCAGGAGCTTTCATTAATCCGACAGTACGATTAAGCTGGTCCACGAGGGGCCTGCCATTTGCGGGATACGGGGACAGCCCACTAATAACATGACCATCGCCATCACTTGTTACATAGGGATCCAGAGTAATGAACAGTGGATTTTGTTCTTTTGCTGCAGGAATTGTGTCAGCGGTTGACAGCATCATAGCGAGATAGGCGATCTACGTCAAAATTTAATGAAGTTCGCGAAGTCACTTACAGGAAAGACAAGCTGAGGAAGGAATTGAGACCATTTCCTTGTAAAGAAGTAGAATCTCTTACTGAACATAGCGTGCACGTGTCCCCAATAGTATGAGAATCCAGTCAGTCGGCGGTTAGCCTTCAATCCTGGAGAATTTGGTACTGCGAAAAGAAACTGGATTACTTTGAAGGATGTCATCGCTTAGATCCAAATGAGTAGCTTGATCTTCTTCATTTCCTTGTTCTCTATTGAACCGATCATCAGCGTCTTCTCCCACCTTGAGAAAAACTTCTTCCATTGTCGTGATCGATACTCCAAAGGAATTTATTCCCAGTTCAGATTGATGAGCTTCAAGATCTCGGAAGAGGGATGGGAATCTACAACGATTGTTTAAGTTGTGGGTGTATATTACTTAGGTCGATGACGTCCAGCAAGCAAAAATGTTCCCTCTTGTCCAACAACTGAAGCCAACTCGGCGTCAGGGATATGCTTGGTGATTAGAGACATTGTATCAGCAATTATGGGGCGCTGAGCGTATACAACTACCAGATGGTAACCTGCTCCATATTGTCCCTTCAGGAACATTCCAGAACCGCAGCATTGCAGTTGACCATGAGCAAGGATAGCAATTCTTGAAATGCCCTTTGTGTTTTTTCTGTTTCTGTTTATTACCTGTCTCCAAGAATGTCGGCCTCTTCCATAAAGTGTGTTGTAAGCAGCATGGTACGATTAGCCCTTTCGGCTTGGAGAAGTGTCCAGGTTTCATGTCTTGCTCCTGGATCCATACCAGATGTTGGTTCGTCAAGCATAACAATCTACAACGAAATAGCGTCGAGTACCACGAAAATTACCTCCGAGCCACCGATGAGGGCAATAGCTAAAGAAAGTTTCCGCTTCTGTCCTCCAGATAGCGAGCCAGCCATTGCGTCAGCTTTGAACTCGATTCTGAGGCGTGTGATCATTTCCAAAGCTTCTTGAGGATCCCAGTTTCTTCCCTAAAATTATAATGGTACAAAGAAAGTGAGGAACAAGTACCTTCAATTTACAAAAGAATTCCAAATGCTCCATGATAGTCAAATTACTGAAGAGGATGTTGTACTGCGGACACAATCCCAGCTTCTTCCTAATAGCTGGCAACGATGATCTGATATCATAGTCGTCAATGAAAGCTGTTCCAGAAGATGATGCTCCGACTCCTAGAAGCATTTAAAAAAAATAAACTGTAAAACGAACCAGTAAGAAGACTGAAAGTGGTACTCTTTCCTGCTCCATTATGGCCAAGGAGTGCTGTGATCTGACCTTCATAAAGTTTTAAATTCAGACAGTCCAAAGCCTTCTTTTCTCCAAGTTTTCCAAACTTGCAGTCGAAGCACTTTTTGAAGAATGATGTTCCATAGGTCTTGGACAAACCAACAACATTTACAGTGACTTTTTTGTCGGTTGGCTCATCCTCTAACTTTGCGTAGTATTGCCAGTCGGCTGTCGTTAGACTTTCTTCTTGTTCAGATAATGTTTTTTTCTTGGCAGCGCTTCCTGGGAACCAGTAGGAAGGCTGGAATACGAAATAAAATGGTGAGAATAATGCTTACCAGGACAAAGAACCAAGGCTTTTGTGGAACTCCTTCTCCTCCAGGGAAAATTGCCTCGACGTACCAGGTGAGTAAAGCCAGGACAAGGCCATCACCCAAGAGGAAGAGCATAGTGTGACCAATGGTCATCTTCTGGTCAGGGGAGGGTGACTTCCAGAAGTCGCTCCAATGCATTCCATCAGCTAGAAAAACATAGTGAGAGCTACGTAACAAATACCTTGTGCTTCATAAGTTGCAGCCAATGTGATGGCATAATTCATAGCAATGTCTGGGTTAATACAGTTGACCAGCTGGACAGGGAAAGGGAAGGGGCTGTTCATGTCAAAATTAATAAATAATGTCTGCCAGAAATAGAGGACAACCCAGCCCATTGTGGCAATCAAAGTTCCGGCAGTTCCTGAAGGAAAATAAACGAGAATTTTAATTATTACCGGATTGCATGAAGGTAGAAATGAAAAATGCAAAATAGACAGTATTGAAGGCGTATAAAATGAATACGACGAAAAGAACAGACCAATCGGATCTAAAACACTAGTGAGAAAGTCGAAAAGAACCTACTTTGGCGTGATGATTCCCATGAAGATGGTAAGGACAACAACCGTCACGAAGAGTTTTGCATAGTTGATGATAAAGTGAGCAACCCAGTGGACCCACTGAGACAGTCCCATGACTCTCATGTACTCCTTTAGCCTATTTTCCTTCTCCATTACTATGCTTCGGACGATGTAAATGACAGAAGTCATGAAGGAGAAGACAATGATTACAGGAACGAAGAAAGCACCGATCTCGATTATTTTATTCTGGTAGGCAGGGAAAGGGAACCGAGATATCTACAAAAATATCTGAGATTATTGCACAACATACCAGAAGATCGGTCAATGCCGAGGATGTATCCGTTTTTCCCAAAATATCCCTGAGTGCCATGTCTACAGCTTTCTGTGTAGTCATGAATCCTTCTTTCCAATAACCAGGATATCCTCCATCACTGTCATCGGGATTTATGGGTCCAGAAACATATTGTACAGCGAATGCCTGTTTCACATTCCACGGTCCGTAAGAGCTGCCAAAAGCCTAAAATTTCTGATCATTTTGTGTTCTGATTTCAAAAGTCCCCCGTGAGTCATGTATTGCCCTCTCTTTATGTTATTTGCCTCCCTTCCGACATGCCAAAGATCGGCGGTTGCGTTTTCTTACGTAAGGGCAAATACCAGTTCGATCAGCTCAATTTTTTAAAGCAGCGACTTAACTCAAGTATTCCCTGGACCAACCTATACCAAGTCAGATGTTTACCTTTAATCGCCGGTTAGTATTAGAAAGTCTGATAGTGTAAGAAAGGTTTTGACTCTGGTCCATACTGTTTGAAATGGCGTCTCCAAAAATTATTCCAGCTAGTAGCGGATTGTCACACTGGCTTTCAAATTGGCTTTTCATGTAATCTACCAGTTCGTCTTCTGTAGCGAAGCCTGAAACATCTCTCTCCTCTGATCATTTTTTTAATCTATTTCCTGAATTGTCTGATAACAACGCGACAAAGGGAGATAAAAAGATGTGATCGTTAACTTAGTAGACGAAAAACTCACCAATGATATCACATTCAGACTTGAGGACAGCTGTTGGTGGTACTGGAAGACTGATGTTGAAATCGCGAAGAATTCCGTTCCAAGTGGGGTTATTCAGCATGTTATCTATGTTATATCTGGCCTAAACTGAGGGTAAAAACTAATTGAAAAGGCCACCTTGACTCTTTCCATGATATTCCTAGTGTTGGCAGAATTGTTTGGAGCATATGCAAAGTTTATCCCTATAGTTCCTTTGAGTGACGATTCCACTTTCAGACTTAGAAATTGGCAATCAGGCTCTTTTCCGAAATAAAATGCCGAAAGATCCATCATAGTCGTCTAAAAAAATTATAAAAATGTTATAGGGCGCACGTACAGAGACGTCAGTCCGATTTGTAGGAACAATGAGATCATATCCGCTGCCAGCTACTGGCCATGCTGCATAGTCCGTAACATCATGTGAATTTTCAAATTTGTACCTCAACTGAATAAAAATATAGAGAAAAGAGGATAACTTACCCCGAGCATTAACCCAAAACTAAGCCCTATTAACAAAAAAGGAACACAAAATTCGAAAAGAGTGAACCAAGGAGACCGCCATTGTTGCAGCAGGTTTTTCCATAGGAGCAACCGAAGTTGTGAGAATGCTCCCATCTGAATGGATACTTTATACAGTGGTCAAGCGGCTACTCAGACTCATAATAAGCGGAATAAATGATAGGCTAGATACGAATAGCAGAACTCGCGGATTTGGGGGTAACTCGAGCCGCAAAGGACAAACACTGCCATTGATGAGAGCAAATACCGAACATTAGGTGATGTTTTGAGGTGTTCAAAAAATAGGACAAAAGAGTGGAAAATTTCCTGGGGAAGAAGGTTTTAACCATCCAGTTATATGAAAAAAGGAATGTTCTGCTGTAAAAGATAAGGAACGTCATAGACGGCAGTGATTCAGCGAGTACAAATAGTTGGAGAAGAATGCTTATCGTGATTTCTGCCAGCGGCAAGAGCAATGGAGGTCGAGACATTCTGTGACTTTTGTGTTCGGCAAACATTTTTTACAAGAGCGGCAAGTTTGGGCAGTTCAGGGCATTTTGGCTGGGAATGTCGAGATCGCAGGGAAATCAGACCGTCTTATAGGTTTTATTAGCTTTGTGTGAAGTAGGGTTCTGGGCCCAACACTATCGGACATTGCAGTCAGCCCACTTGCACTCGATACAAGCTCTCGACACGGAATTCGTGTCGTAACACAGTTTTAGTATTGCCACCCGGACAACAAAAGAGAGTTGCCTATTTCGAGCCCATTCCCCTGTAAATGGATTTCAAATACAGCAAACAAATGCTTTTCTCAAAAGATTAGCAGAGTTCGACAGAAGTCACCCAACAAACAAGGAAATATTGCGTTGTTCAAAATGAGCAGCGGGTTCTCTCGCAGCTCTAATTTCTCTTCAAACGAAAGAATGACGACTTTAACAAAAGCAAATACATGCGGTTGTTAATCAAGAACGATCCTTAAACCCAGATCTTTTTGCCTTTTATATGGGCTGGCAACCTCTGCCAACCTTTAGTAGTAGATAAGGCGTAGTTTGGTGATTCCATGATATCATTTTCTGACGCTTCTTGGTCTGATTCACAAGGAACTCTTCAATTCGTGGTTTCTTGCAAGATAACAAAGTCGGAGGGCCAGCTTACTGCTCATATCTTGATCGGGAGTCTCCAAGAGTCTTTTTCTTCTTCAAGGCCTATCCTTTCTAGTGGATGTTTTCCTCTTTTTTTGAACCTCTAAAGGTTCACGTGGATCACATGAGGGGAAACCTTAACTGCCGAGCAATCTTACAAGCTACAGGGAACTAGATAATAGCCGGAATGCAATGCAGTAAAATGGAATTACAAACTATACATGGAAAGGGTGATGTGGGAATAATATTCTAGTCAACTGAACTTGCGGTCATTCTTGCTAATCAGGAGCTACCATTTTGAGTAAACCCTTTATTCTTCAAGTGTGCGTTCCGGTACTGTTGTAGTTCTCCGATAGCTGGCCCGCGCACATATGCAAGTTAAATCAGAAAAAAATATAGGTCTTCCTGATTGGATCAACTAACTGCGATTTGCGTGGTCCAAAGTAGTTTGTCCAGTACTTTACCCAAGGAATTTTAGTAAATATGACGAGATTAACCTATATAATATATTTAACCTGCGCAATCCAATATTGACAGGATTTCATCATCGGGAAATGGCGTCATTTTTCCAAGTTGCAGCTGATATTGACTTTTGATGATTCATGTTTATTCCCTAATTTGTGAACTTGCCTATCTTTTCTGCTTCTGAAACCAGCCAGATTACTGTGTTATGCTCGGCATAATGCTCCATCGTACGAGAAAAGTATTTATTAATATATATGGCCTAAATATTAATCAGCAAGCATAGCCTTCTTCATGTAAGTCGTATCGTGAACATTGCGACATTCTTGTGCCATTCGCTCAAAAGAAATTGGATGTATGGTGTTCGCAATTGAATGAATCTGCCCGATATTCAATTTCTGAATGAATCATACGACAAAATAATGTCTGGACCGACCAGTAAGGCATCCTTTGCAGCTGGACAATCCTCAGCAAACTCTTGGAAATAGCAGACGGTTGAGCATTCAAGTTGTCTAAAAATATTAAGGAAAATAAGAGAATCTTACTGGCAGGCAGCCTTGTCCTTGTGTTCTTTTTCAGCAGTTTTCTCTACTTTCCCAACATTCTTGCACCTATCTTGACAAATGTCTGCAGCATCTTTGGCAGCATTTTTCAGACAATCCAAATGAGGTTCGATGTCTTCTTCGTAATCAACGCAGTGAATACGGTAAAATGTGGTATACTGATGGTATTTTGACTGGTCATCCTGATTGCATTTACGTGCGCAGAAAGCGCCTTCTTCGAGAAGATCGCAAACCTAAATAGGAGGAATTTTAA
Source organism: Oscheius sp. DF5033 (assembly GCA_964036215.1). Classification (NCBI taxonomy): domain Eukaryota; kingdom Metazoa; phylum Nematoda; class Chromadorea; order Rhabditida; family Rhabditidae; genus Oscheius; species Oscheius sp. DF5033. The sequence continues at coordinate 8,168,816 of OZ038413.1, forward strand.
TGGGAATAACTAGGAGAAACAGATTTTTAAAAATTGCACAAGAACATAACGCACCTTTTCGAAATTATTAAAGATGTAATGGAAGCTTCTCTCTAATTTTACCATAGGAGTGATACATTTCTTCAGACATTCACTTATCTTCTCCTCTTCCGCATAGGCTGAAAATGAATCTGATGAAGATTAATGATAAGAGAACAAGGAACCTGAAAGTACCAAAATTGTGACCAGCAACACGCTGCGCATATCCACGGTCAGGGACGCGCTGACTGTCCCCAATGCCTAGCAGCCGAAATTTCGCACGCACTCTGACCCCAATCGGGTAAAATTCTTTAAAAGGGTCATGCATGGATTAACATCAGCAATTTAATCAATAGAACTCCTTGTATTCCAACTAATAGACCAAAGAAGGGTGCAATGAGTAGACCATCTTCGACAGGCCGCTACACTAGACTCTGGTCCATAGTACATAACACTGCTGATTGCGGTTGCCTTTTCTGTTCCTAGCATCAATCGATTGCGTTCCACTAAAATGGATAAAATTTCTGATCCTGCTGCTAGAGAATATTTAACACAAGCTGTTTCTAAGGCTGCTCAGGTAGTTTAGTGTCCCTACGAATATATCTTTTCCTAGTGGAAACTGCCATCAGGAGATTCTTATGAAAATTCAGCTACTATTGATATCAATATGGCTGCTGTTATTGGCGGAGGTATTTGTTTCTAAGTCTTCTGCTAAATTCTGTAGGAACTATGGGACGCGGGATAGCCATTGCCCTGAGCCTGGCTGGGTTCGACACAATTTTGGTAGAACAAAACGACCAGGCCATGGCTGTCTGTATGAAGGAGCTGGAAATCGCTGTGAAACGAGAAGTATCCTTCAAACGAATGAAGTCAGAAGAAGTGGAAGCCACAAGGAAAATTAAATACACAACGGATTTAAATGAGCTGAAGAATGTTGACTTGGTATGCGCTTTTTTTTGACATTATTCTTGCATTTTTTAGATTATTGAAGCAGTTTTTGAGAACATGAAGCTCAAAAAGGCTCTTTTCTCAAAATTGGACAAAATTATCCCAAAAGGAGCTATCATCGGAACCAATACTTCCAGTCTTGACATCGACGCTATGGCTTCGGTACTCAAAAATCCTACACGACTCGTTGGAATCCATTTTTTCAATCCTTCACATGTCATAAGGATGGTTGAAGTGCGCCACCAATTTTGGTCTTTTAAGAAAATTAATATTCAGGTAGTCCATGGTAAATATACCAGCGGAACAGCTGTCGCCACTGCGTTCTTCGCCTGTGCTTCCATGCAAAAACTCCCCGTCTTGGTCGGCAACTGTCCCAGTTTTGTCTTCAACCGGCTGCTGGCTGTTTACCTTCATCAGGTATCCCAGAAATGGATTCGAGATCATATTTCACAGGCTCAACGGTTAATGTGTGAGCATGGTTTTATGCCCAAGGATATTGATGCTATTGTACGGTCGCGCGGTTTCTTAATGGGACCCATTACTATGTTTGACATGAATGGGATTGATGTATCGTGCATGTTGAAGAAGGAACATGGATATCAATTGACAGAGATTGAACAGTTTCTCTTTGATCGGAAAAGATTTGGCAGAAAGACAGGTTCATTTAATATTGACAGTTTTGTGCAAGATTTATAGGCAGAGGCTTTTATAAATATCACCCCGAGACCCGTAAGAAGGAGGACGATCCAGAAATAGAAGCGTTGATCTGCAGATTAGCGGATTCTGCCAAAAAACACAGTGTAATCATGTGTGAATGTGTAGGAATTATTTACTAAAAATTGGAGAAGATTCTTTAGGATGTAATAGACTTCCTCCTCTGTCCCATGATTAACGAAGGCTTTCACTGTTTGGAGGAAAACTTAATTGCTGACGAATCCTTGATCGACATAATGTTGTGAGTACTCTCACCCTTCTGTTGCACATCTGCCAAAGACAATATAGACAATAACTCGTGAATTTAAGTGTTCTCGGCTTCGGATGGCCTCCAACTCAAGGAGGACCAATGAAATGGGGTAGAAGTAGAGGTCTTCAGGGAGTGCTGGAGCTCGTTAAGCGGTTGCATCATGAAGGTTCAAAATTTTCTTGTTTTAAGCCAATTTAAATACTTTTCAGAACCAGAGGAACGAGCATACAAATTGTCAAGAAAAGCCGCGACTGTGTCCAAGCTGTAATGAACACCCTTTTCCGTCGGAAAACGATAAATATTGACAGACCGTGGATTCACAAAGGACAAGGAAGGACACACCAGGGGGACGGGCGGCGTTCTGTTTATGCATGTATTTGCGTCAAATAGCGCATGTGGGCCAATCTTTCGGACACTCCTCTGTGATATGATACTTTCTTCGGGAGGCCCAATCGATGCCGGTATTCCGAGTGACGTGTTATCATCCCCCTTCCCTTTTAGTAGACTATTTGCTCTCTCTCAAAATTACTGGGTGTGGCGGTAGTCGGTCGTATATGGGGATGAATAAGCATCTCCGCTGGCGGTGTTCGGGCGTTTTCCCCAGCCATACAAGCCCCCTTCGCGTCTTTTTGTTGCCTGATGTTATCACGGCCTCACGGTCTCGAGGAGGCTAACGTTTCTTTAATGAAAGGGGTGTGCCCTTTTCCCTCTACGGCTGTCTGTTCAATCGACCCAACGTCCTATTCAATTCGATTGGGCTGACTATCTTTCCCACCATCGATTACAGATCTTCCATTTCCCTTTCTCGGAGGAATTCTCGTCTAATCCACGTGTTTCTTTCTTTATATGGGGGCGAATCAAAAGTAGAATGAAGTTTCTATGATACACGTACTTGCAACGCCCCCTTAGGGGTCATCTTAACCCAATCCTTCACCCATTTTGCAAGTTAATTTGTCGCGACAGAGCATAGCAGCAATCGGTGCTATTCAAAGAGAATCTCGTTACTTTTTAATGCGGCCGGGGAGTCTTTCCACATTGCGAACATCTTGGCACTACTGCCAATACCCTATTGTTTCTTCCACCTTCTTCCAGTTGTAATGAAATCACTGAGGCACAATGCCGACACCTCCGTTTTTTTCTAGCCCAGGTTCCACTATTCTCGTTGAAAATAAACACAACAGATCAGTTCTATTTGATCAGTGGCCGTGTTATCTCTCCAGCACGCCTTGTTTCAGGGAGCAGTTCGAAAATTGCTACCTTTCTGCTTTCAGCCTTTTAGACAAATGGACAGTGTGTATTGCATTAACTTCGTTTTATTAGGCGGAAGTGCTCCCTTTCCCTCTGTGTGCTACATCTTCGGCCGGGCAGGGCTACGTCTCTTTGTGTATTTGGGCGCTAATCCGCCAATGGTGACAAACTTACGCCAATTGTTCATGCAAATGCAACCGCCTTAAAACCTCGTTACGTACTCGTTACTGCTGCGATTACGGACATCTCAGTGACCTGCTGCGGCTCTCATTATCCCACGGAGAGGCGAATGTTTCGCCGCACTTTGACCTCCAGAGGAAGGAGACTACCCAATAGCCTCTCCCATCTCCCCGTGTCGCAGCCGTTCTTATCCCCCATCAGTTACATCGTTATACGCAGTTTTATGGGATTGCAGATGAGGTCTACCCACATGGGCTGAATGATAGGCGCGGCGAGCATTTACGCACCTGCTGCTACTGGCCATCTTTCCTTTGTTCTCATCGCCCAAGCGTTGTCAATGGCAGCAATTTTCATGAACTGACGGCGCTTTGGTGTTGTCGAGCTCGTAGCCTAACAGCAGGTGTCTCGAAATAAATCACAATAGCATTGGCACTTCCGAAAAATGCTCCGCAATCTTCGTCTCATTTATTAAGTAAAGGAGCTGACCGCAGGTCCCACCCCCTCAACCTTGTGTCTGAAGATCAGACGCCTCTTCGTCCATCCGGCTTAGTCTGTTGGCTTCTTTCCCAATCTTTAAAGACCTCCATCAATTTATTATTTAATTTCCTTTGTACAATTATGGCTTCGCTTTCCTCGTGGCTTCTCAGTTGATTATTTTCAGAACAGATGAAATGCAAACGGTGAAATTTAACCGTAAAGCAGTTGCAGCCCTCGCTGGGGTAGTTTTCCTGGTCCTCTGTGTATTTTCTTATTCATTCCCTGGAACTTCATCTGAACCTCCTAAAGTTATTCGAAATCTAGCGAATAGACAGCTTGTTGAAAAAGCTGAAAACGTAGAATTCTCCAGGAGGAAAGATGTAGAAAAGGTTTGCGACAATTTTCCATTTTTTTTAATTATAAATTTAAATTAAGGTAAAGGAAGAAATTTCTGATCAAAAAGGCGTCCCACAAATTTTAGAAGACGAAAAAGAGGAACTGAAGCTCCTCGGCGGCGATGAAAATGGTCAGTAGTCTCTATAGATAATTAGCTCTTTCTATTTTTTTCAGAGAAGCGACGCTTGTTCGTAAAACAAATGATGGTCCATGCCTGGGGAGGCTATAGAAATTACTCTTGGGGAGCTAACGAGGTTGGTAGATTGTGTGTGGGAAATAATTAAAGTTTGAACTTTAGCTCCGTCCCATTGCTAAAGCGCCCAATAGTCAAGGTATCTTCGGTGGTAAAGATATGCCTGCTACGATTGTTGATGCGGCTGATACGTTATGGATTATGGGATTGACTGACCAGTACAAAGAGGCCAGAGATTATATCAAAGAGCACATGACAATGTCCAAGGCTACGGGGACCTTGTCCGTCTTTGAGACGACGATCCGCTTTCTGGGAGGCCTCTTATCTCTTTATGCTCTGACAAAGGAAGAATTCTACATGTGAGCCCCATCTTATTTCCATTTTTATTGTGTTTCAGTGACAAGGCCAAAGGGGTAGCGGATGCTCTCCTTCCCGCTTTCAATACACCCACAGGCATACCAAAAAGCAACATAGACATGCGAACAAAGTACGCATCCAATTACGGTTGGGCAGCTGGTGGAATGTCTATACTGTCCGAAATTGGCTCACTTCATTTGGAGTTTGCATACCTCAGCGAAATTACGAAGCAACCAATCTTCTCTAAAAAGGTATGAATCAACCCTCGACAGGTCAAGTATCTCCTATTTAGGTGAAAAAAGTGCGGGACGCCTTAGACAAGGTCGAAAAGAACAAGGGTCTCTATCCAAATTATATCAGCCCGGAGACCGGGAGATGGAGTTCCCAACATCATGTGTAAGCTATCCATCTCCTCAGGGGTCCATGTGTTTGCTTCAGATCTTTGGGAGCTCTTGGTGATTCATTTTATGAGTATCTCATTAAATCATGGATTCAAACAAACAAGACCGACAGCCAGGCTAAAGAAATGTATTGGAATGTGAGCGACGCAATTCAGAAAAAGTAAACCTTCATTTTAATTTTTAAATTTTTTTTTCTTCTATTTAGCATGGTATTCAAATCCAGAACAGGTTTGACGTATGTTGCTGAATTGAGAGGAAATAATCCTGAACACAAAATGGGCCATCTGGCCTGCTTCTGTGTTGGAATGTTTGCATTGCAAGCGGTGAATGAGAAGTCAGAAGAACAGCGGGTACGACCTTTTTTCCCATTTAAATTCGTTGTGTTTCTAGAAAGAAATAATGAACCTCGCTGAAGAGTTAGGGAAAACTTGTCATGAAAGTTATATCCGATCGGATAGTCGAATCGGACCAGAGATGTTCTACTTTACACAAACAGAAGACGCTACCTCCAAAAACTCAGAAAATGGCTACATTCAACGACCAGAGGTTATTGAGGGCTGGTTCTACTTGTGGAGGTTGACTGGAAAACCTGTAAGTGCACTTTTTTTACGTAATTTAATTGTTGTAGATGTACCGAGACTGGGTATGGGATGCTGTACAAGCAATTGAGAAATATTGCCGCGTAGAGGGAGGCTATGCCGGTCTTAGAAATGTCTATAAACCAACACTGGTTTGATATTTGCTCAATATTTGGTTTTATCCATAATTTTAGGGATATGACGATGTACAGCAGTCTTTCTTCCTTGCCGAAACATTAAAATACGCGTATCTTACGTTCACGGATAATTCAGTGATCTCCTTGGACGAGTGGGTCTTCAATACAGAGGCACATCCATTCCCGGTTATGAATCCTACAACATTCTAGTCGAAGGGATAGCTTTTTCTTAATTATCTATCCTTTTTTACGGGTCGCTTGTCTCGTATACAATCTGTGATCAGTTTTATGTTAAAACTGGAATAAACGGTTTAGTATTTTCTTGTTTTATTTGCTTTTAGCTATTTTTTATGTAACAGGTGGAATGTGGAAGCTGTGTGAACGTGTAGGACAAGTGTAGCTGCGGGTATAGACTACAAAAAAGATTTTCTAGATAACTACAAATGAACAGATCGTCTTGATAACGCAAAATGCAATGTTTTTTCTGTATTTTATAAAGATTTCAGCAAAAGTCACACTATAATTTCAAGGCAAAATATTACCTTCACCGTGTAGTGCTTATCCCATCTTTTATTATTTCCTCTATCAATTAATAACACAAATATCTCGCTGAATTGCCTAATAAGGTGACAATCGGTTGTAAATGTATCTAAATATTTTTTCTTTTCAAAGTTATTGCGCTAAATTGAGAAATTCTAGTCCTTACGGTAACTAGGCGAGCGATAAGAAATGCGTACGTGACCTTTGTGCCTTTTTTGTTTCTAACTATTCCCATTTTTACAAGCGTCTTCTCTGTGTAATTTTCCTGTCCATGATAAGAGGAGTCCATTCCTTGTTTATTCGACATTTACATCATTCTGCTGCAAAGAAGTGGGTAACCTTTTATCAGAAACCAAAGATTCTATCTATTGACATGCTCAAACTGGTCTTTTCGACCATTTTTCTCTTCTTTCCTCTGTCATTTCCAAATATAATCAACAGTGGATATAGTTTTATGTTTCAGAATGCCTATGGTAACAGTGACAACAAATCTTGCGGATGACAAAGTGCCGCAAGATTTCAATGAGAAGCTGACCCATGTACTGTCCGAATCAATGAATAAGCCAGTCAATAGAATTGCCGTTCTTCTTCAAACAGGTGCCCGTTTCACTCATGGAGCCACTTTCGACCCTGCAATTCTCGTATCTGTAAGTTTTTCCGAAATTTGTTTTCATTTTTGCCTGCAGATTCGTTCAATTGGAATGGTCACCGGTGAAGATAATATCCGGAATACGGAAAGGGTCACTAAATTGTGTTCTGAAGCGCTGAGTCTACCTCACGATAAGGTTGGTTATATGGTAGATTTAATTTGTTTTCTATTTCAGATTGTGATCGAATACTTCAATTTGACACCGGAGACAGTCGGTTTCAACGGAACAACTGTTGCCGTTGCCAATGCAAATGCCAAGTAGATACCTTGGAATTGTAGTGCTGAAATAGAGATTCTAATAAATATGCACGGCAATTTATGTGAAATGTGGAAATCCCGTGTAAATCTCTGGAACGGGAGTCGTACCATGGCATTTTTCAAGTTTTGGTTTTTCAAGCCTTTTTTGTTCCAATGCTGCTTGTTGTACATTTGGCCGAAGTTTTATTTACGTTCCGGGATTTCAAGGATTTACGTATCAGTTTGCGACACATTTCCCGCCTACAATTAGGTCATTCGGAGAATATCGTGCCCTTTCATAGCTTGCAGCGTCGTGGGTCATGCTTAGGTACGCTTGTCCTTCGGAAAAGCTTATGGCAATTTCAGGTATCTGGTGGTTTCCCTTCTGCTTGTCATTTCTGTCACAGCCAGTAAGTATTTTTTCTCTATTTTAACAGAATATCGTAGGGTTTCGTGGTAGCAGCGCATTTGTGGTAGATGACATTGAAGAGTATGATCAAGATGGAGATATTGTCACAGTCGCTCCCACAAAAATGACAAATGCTCCTCAACTTCAAACAGTTCATGTACAAACCACTGCTGAAACTGCTTCTTCCGAAAGCACAACCTCTTCTGGAGCTTCTTCCACTGAGATGACAACAACACCCGATGGCCACGATCCAATGGAAGTTGTGGAAGCTTCAATCGATCTTCTGAATACTCCTTTTCACAGAATGGTGGGATCCAACCCTTTAAGTAAGATCATCTCAATTTATATTCAATTCTCCTTTCAGGAAGGCTTCTTCGACTCGTAGGCCCAACCAAGAATGACTTCCTCCATACAGTCAAAATCACTCAAGAAGTGCAGAAAGCTGCCGGTCTACCCACTATCGCTCCCCGTTAGAATTTGCCCTAATTTGTGTTAAAAATAGTTTCAGCTGTCTCGGATTTGCCCCCAGTCGTCGATCATATTTTCGGTTTTCAAGAAAGTGATAACGAACTGTTCCATAAGACGACGACCTTGCCGCCACTCTTTCCAATTATGCCTTATGACCACGATGCCGTCTTCAAAGCACTGAACAAAATTATGGCTGAAAGTGCAGCTAAAACAACTGTAGCACCTCTTCCTAAATTGTGAAAAGTGTCATTTAATAATTTTAATAAAGCCTTTATTATTACCGCTAGAGAGATATTTTCAAATTCTAGCGCCAAGTTTTTTCAGGTTCAACTTTGTTTGCTTTCACGATAAGATTTGGCAGAGATGGCCGCTGACCCGAACTAGAGATTTGAAAACGTGCTGTTTACAGACTTGCCCGAAAAGCGGAACAAGTCTCTCTCCTTCGGCAGACGCGCTTTTATATGCCTTGTTGCGCTTCCTGATGGCCAAAAAGCGCTTTATTTTGATATAAGCGCCCTTGTTTATGAGAAACGATCCTTATCTTTTAATTAAAAGACGAAAATATGCAAGTTCCCTGTTCACTTCAATCTTTAGTCTCTATATTCATCTCGCGGGCATTGGCCGGCTTCAGTCGAGGTTCCCATGCCGTGGCGATATCGATTGGTCGCGCTCTATGGCCTAGCGTCGCCAGTCTCCCATCAGCTTCATTCTTTGACCGCTACTTTTCAAATTTTCTCTTTTATTTATAGCTAAAATTCGGCGAAAATTTATTATTCTTCTTTCAGGGATGATTAGTGAAGCAAACTATGTAGAGTTGCTGAAAAATTGCGCCAAATGGAATGAAAGAACCGCTGCGGAACGTAAATCGAGGTATGATATTCTTTTTCTTAATTTTATTATTTGTAGATTCCGTTATCCTTATTTTGATCCTCAAACTGGTGTTGCTCATCGTCCTATTCATAATTACTACAGGACCCCGGATCAACGTTATCCGTCCAGTGATCCAAATGTGGTAAATAGCTTTCTTTTGATTTCATTCAGTAATATTATTGCAGCACATTCAGTACAAGGCTCCTCGTTGGAAGAAAAAGAATCATCAACCATGTGATGCTGTAGAGACGAAGATGTTCCTCCGCGATAATCCCCAGTTGGAAGCGGCCATCAACCATGTGACTCAGACCTATGCCACTCCAGAGATTCCTACAGTTGACATTTCTATGGACCTTGCTATGTCATCCAAAAGCACTCCAAAGCAATTTGTATGTTACCCTTTTAGTATATTTTTAGGTATAATTTCAGGAGGATTACAGCGATGATCTGGATGAAGATTTGAGCGCGGATTCTGGTAGTGATGAAGAAGGCTGGGGATCAAAGAGAAAGAGGGGAAGGCAGGCGTCTGCCAAGAAGAAGAAGGCGAGTGCTGGTCGAACTCCCCAATCGCACGCTTGCTCCAGTGAGTGTCCGTCCCACCATCGACGTCTCTTTCTAAAGCCTCTAGCCACTTAGTCATCGCCTTACCCGTGTCTTCTACACACACGTTACCTTTATTTTTATCCTTTTGTTAAAATCACGAAGACACTGGCGTGCAAGGACAATTCGGGCCAGAGGGTTTTTTTGTATTGTCTCAACACATCCCGTTGTTTCAGAATGCAATGCGAAATTCAAGAGCCAGGCAGGTTTGACTTATCACAAGGCATTCGTTCATGCTGAGCCTCTTATGGCTACTTTGAATTGCAGTAAGTATATTATTTTCCTTTAAATGACCGTTTAATTCAGTGATGACGCCCAGCTTAGAGGCTAATGATTATTGTGATTTCTGTCAGGGAACTAAATTCCTGAACAGAGAGTCTAAAAGGGCTGAGGACTTGGTCTCTTGTCATGATTGCGGACGATCCGGTCAGTTTCTTTTACGAGACAGTTCATAGTCCAATTTAAGGTCATCCGTCTTGTCTCAAATTCGGCAAAAATGTCCCATACGTGATTAACCGTTATGGTTGGCAATGTATTGAGTGCAAGAGTTGCACCATTTGTGGCACTTCGGACAATGACGTGGGTTTATAGAACCAGATGCGGCAATGTCAGTTTATTCCAGGCGATGCTGTTATTCTGTGACGATTGCGACCGCGGTTTCCATCTTTATTGTCTCCGTCCGCCATTAGACAAAGCTCCTGAGGGCGAATACAGCTGCGCGCTTTGTCTTCATCAATTTGGTCCGAATGCAAGTGCCCCTCGTTGAAGAACTCCAGCCTCCTTCACTTGCCAAAGTTAATTCCCCGTTCGGTTATCCGATCTCGTTACCCGTATATCAATTTCCATATTATCCGTTCTCGACAGGTTATTCATATTCCTCTCTTGACTCAAGTACATTTATTATACCTTGCTCATATTATCTCTATTTCCAGTCACAAAGCCATTTGTTTGCTATGTTCTGGTTAAAAAATATGTTGAAATAAAATATCGTCTGTTTGCTGTCGGTTAATAATTTCACTGCATGCTACACTACTTTTATGGCAAATTTACAGATTCAAGAATTAACAAGCAGTCAAGCACAACCTCCCCGAAATATAAAAGACACATTCAACAAAGTTATAAATCCGGAAGAGTGTGAGAGACGCTATGTAAAACTATGGAAAGAGATTGCGACAGAGATTCATATGGGTGACACCAGAAATAAAACTGAGAAGATCTAATAGTAAGTTTCCCTCTCGACCCATCCTCCGGGCCAGCGACGAATGCAATAACGGCGAGCCTCGTCGTAGACGAAGATGAGAATAGAGAAGGGAAGGGCACAGAACCACCAGGAGAAGCTGAAAATTACGTATAAGATTGGTATTCCGAATTAAAATAAACGAAAGGAGTGATACTTACCGGAGACCGTACATCCTAAGACCGTTGTCAAGTCCAGGGCAATAGCACATGAACCAGGCGAGGGCAGTTTCAAAGACAAGACCGAAGTTGAGGGTCCAGTTGGACATTCCCTGCTGGACGATGGAGTTACGGCGAGTCTTGGAGATGATCAAATCAGCCCATTGCACAACGACGATGGAGACGAAGTAAGCAGTCTGGCAGGTGTATTCCAAGATCTTGCGGTTAGCGTAGGTCCATTCCTGTCCGTAGGAGTCCTCGACGTTGTTGTAAGCACGAGAATCCCATTTGGCACGGAGCTGGATAAGATCCAAGGGCCAGAAACCGTTGTCAGCCATGATCCAGAAGTAGGTGAAGAATCCGGCGGAAGCCTGAAATTTACAGGATTATAATGACAAAAAAGGAAGAACTCTTACCTGGATCATACCAATCTGTCCGTAGGCAAGAGAAATGAGACGTTCGTTTACAAGCTTGTCACGGATGGGGTCACGAGGTTGACGCTTCATGATGTCGGATTCGGCTTCTTCGTAAGCAAGGGAGATGGCGGGCACCATGTCAGTTCCCAAGTCAATGCAGAGGATGGTGACAGTTCCGAGAGGAAGAGGAATACCGAAGAGAATGTAGGTAAGGAAAGGAGAGATCTCAGGAATGTTGGAGGTCAAGGTATAGGCAATGGACTTCTTGAGGTTATCGAAAATAAGACGTCCTTCTTCGACTCCGACGACGATGGAAGCGAAGTTGTCATCAAGGAGAATCATGTCAGCAGCTTGCTTGGAGACATCCGATCCGGCAATACCCATAGCAACTCCAATGTCGGCCTTCTTCAGGGCAGGAGAGTCGTTGACTCCGTCTCCAGTTACGGCGACAATTTGACCTTGCTTTTGGAATCCTTCGACGATCATCAACTTCTGTTGAGGAGAGGTACGGGCGAAGACAATCTCGGAGTGGTTGCGGATGATTTCAGCAAGTTGGTCCTCAGTCATTTCACGAAGATCAGATCCGTGGATGACAGCGGCATTGGCCTCACGAGGGTCGACCTGTTCAACAGGAATTCCACGACGGATGGCAATATCCTCAACGGTTTCAGTTCCCTCAGAGATGATGCCGACAGACTTGGCAATAGCCTTGAATTTTAAATTAAAAAGACTGAGAGAGTTTTACCTTGGCAGTAATTGGGTGATCTCCAGTAACCATGACGACCTTGATACCAGCAGAGCGGCACTTGGCAACGGCATCAGGGACAGCGGCACGAGGAGGATCAATCATGGACATCAGACCACAGAAGCGAAGTCCCTTGAGGGGGAAGTTAACATCTTCGGTGTTGAAGGCGAAGCCCTTGGGGAATTCACCCTTGGGGAGCTTGTAGTCGCAGAAACCAAGGACACGTTCTCCCATTCCTCCGAGCTCAAGGTAAGCGGTGTTGAATTCGTTCTTCAGCTTCTCATCCAGATCGACTTCTCTTCCTTGAATAACAATTGTGCTGCAGACGTCCAAAATTCTCTCAGGAGCTCCCTTCATGACAAGGAGATGCTCTTCCTGGTCGGGGACATCGTGGATGGATACCTTAAAATTATGAATTAATTTAGAATTGATAGCATGAATTTACCTGGTATTTGTTGGTAGAGTTGAAGGGAATCTCAGCAACCTTGCGGCATTTTTCGCGAGTAGCCATGACATTTCCAGTAGAAAGCTCGGTGAACTTGAGCAGAGCAATTTCGGAAGCATCTCCAGTGCATTCACGCTTGAGAACAGGAACATCCTGTTGTCCAGCCTTGAATTCAGCACGGTTACAGAGGGTGGCAACACGGATGAGGGCATCATGAGTTTCTCCACTTCTCTTGGCAGCAGATGTCTGGGTTTCAGTGGTGTCACATTCTTCGATCTTCTGGTCGTACCACATGTGAGCGACAGTCATTCTGTTCTGAGTAAGAGTTCCGGTCTTATCGGAGCAGATGGTGGAGGTGGATCCAAGGGTTTCGACAGCTTCCAAGTTCTTGACAAGACAATTCTTGCTGGCCATACGCTTGGCAGTGAGAGTAAGGCATACAGTCACAGTAGCGATGAGACCTTCAGGTACATTGGCGACAATGATACCAATCAAGAATACGACAGCAGTGAGCCAGTGGTATCCGAGGATGAAGGCAATGATGAAGAAGGAAACTCCAAGGAAGACGGCGACTCCAGTAATCAGATGGATGAAATGCTCGATTTCTCGAGCAATGGGAGTCATTCCAGTGTCCAATCCGGAAGCCAAGTGGGCAATACGACCCATAACAGTTCTGTCTCCGGTGTAGACGACAATTCCCTTGGCAGTTCCTTCGACGGCGTTGGTAGAGAAGAAGGCGATGTTTCTGGTTTCCAGAGGATTTTCGTTGGTGCATTCGGGAGAACGAGATTGAGGCTCAGACTCTCCAGTGAGAGAAGAGTTATCGACCTTGAATCCGAAAGCAGAGATGACACGGAAGTCAGCAGGGACACGATCTCCACCCTTGACTTCAACGATATCTCCAACGACCAATTCCTCTGTGCGGATCTGTTGCTTCTGACCATCACGATAGACAAGAGCAAACTGAAAAGAAAACAATAATTTTGCAAAGAAAAGTTCCTTACAGTTGGCACCATGTTCTTGAAAGAGTCCATAATTTTGCTGGATTTGCTTTCCTGATAGTACTGGAAGCATCCGGTGATCACGACAACAGTCATCAACACAATTCCCAAGTAGAGGTTATCCTTTGATGGGTACTCCATAGTAAAATAATCGACGGAGTAGGCAATGTAGCAGAGGATGGCTCCAACCTGAAACACTCATTTTACCCAGCGAGCTAATTATCTTACCCAGAGGAGGAGAGCAAAACCACCGAAAAGATTTTTGCAGAATTTAATCCATTCTGGGGTGGTCTTGGGAGGAGACAAAGCATTCGGTCCATCCCTGGCGAGAACCTCAGCAGCTTTCTGTCTTGTCAGACCCTGAAAAACACATTTACATACATTTCCTCTGTCCAATTTCGGGTCCCTTTGTTAAATGGCCGGATCCAATGGGTTAGTCACAATGCTTCGCGTTATTTGATTGTCCCCAGGTTGACGCAGTTTTTGGCCCATTACTGTAATCCGAGGGGAAAACGTTCTCTACGCGTCTGCCTGTTCTAATCGGCGAACCTCGTTATGAGCAAACAAAGACAGAAGTAACTGCGGAGTGGAAATGATAAGGATAATGGTGTACATTTACAACTGGTTCTAACCCTTAATTCACGTCATCGCGCTTTTTGTCAAGTGGGCATCGATTCTGCATTCCTCGAAATAGCCGCAGACGTCAACTCTAACGCGCTAGGGACTTTTCTAAAGAAAAGAAACCAACCGTCTCAATGTTGGATCCGTATCGAGCTGCGAGATCTTCGAGCGGGATGATGTGCTCGTCCATCTTGACTTCTTGTTTAAGTTCATTGATATCATTTCCCTTGTCGCCCTTCTTCCCCATTTTGGGCCTGAAAATATTCAAATTAGGAAAGGTAATCAATAAGGTTGGCCAGACAGCAGAGAAGGTTAATCATAAAATAGAGCAGAAGCTGCACAGCTAGCTCAAAAGTAAACAGAGGACGGCCTCGTCCCCCGAAAAGTTGGCAGCAAGGCCGGCAGAAAGAGAGAGAGAGATGAGTGTGCCCGACGGAACCCCAGACAACAGAGGCGGGGCTTTTAATGTTTAACGGAAACTGCGGCAACTGGTAAGAAACTTTTTGCGATACCCTGCCCTTTGAGACAAGGCACTGCTCTGACGTCTGGGACCGATAATGCTGGAGAGAGAATGGCCTCTGCTAACAGCAGCGATAGCAGCCTCTTGTGTTTGACGCAATGCAATAGGCCCAGGAACTAACAAACCCTTTGGCTAAGCTGATTGGAAATCAATAGCAATTTGAGTAAAATGGAAGTTCGAGCGGAAGATGCTATCAGCGGGTAAAGAGAATCGGAAGAGACAGAGAGCGCAGGTCACTGAAACCGGATCCTTCTTGGGTCATAATTGGGAGAGGGGGTGGGCAAAAATATCGGCAAGGCAGTTAGAGAGATCAATGATCGATTGAGCTAAATTCTGCTTATCAGATAACAAATCTATTTTTATTGGAGATATGAAAACAGTTTAATAAAGGCGGGGAAGACTGTACAATTTGAAACAGCAGACAGTAGGCGACAATCTTTATAGGATACTTTCAAAGGAAAGTGCAAATGGCGGCGAGTCATAACCCATGGGAGCGACATCGACTGCGCAGGAAATCGACAGCAACTATGCAGCTTGTGAGACTGAGGGACTGCACTCCAGCTCGCTAATCAATACTCCGCAAGCGCTGCGGCTGTTGGGACTAAGCCGCCATCTGGCAGATCTACCTGACAACCTCGAAAATTACTAGAGAAACCTAGGAAACGGCTGGGAATTATCCCCTAGCGCAGATCAAGAAATTGTCTGAGAATGATGGGAAACTGTCGCGGGGCGAGGGGAGAATAGAGCAAAGAGACACACAATTAGTCAAAAATGGCGGCTTTTTGAGGAGGAGGTGCTCCTGTCTAGATAGGACGGCCGACTGTCCAAAAAAAACAATTATTATTCATCTTGTACTATTGCAACGAAGCGTATTTTAAAGGTGGAGCGGTGTAAAGGGTCAGCAGAAGATCAGAAGTACATGGGATCTTTATGCATCATAAAGTGTGGAAATAGCAGGGGATTCAAGAAACCAAGATGCAAGTCGACGACAGACAAAATATAGCCAGCATTTGGTGGCTTCCAACTGACAAACAGTTATTGGTTTACAAAGAGGCCAGAAGAGAAATTTACAATTCCAGATGTTGGCAGATTTCTTTAGACCTGCCAATATTGGGTTGTTTATATTCCTGGACAAAGGCTTGCAGTTGCGGAAAATGATGAAGGTGTTCGCATGACGTCAACGAGGCAGATGCTACATGCAGATTTCCAAACAAAATACGTTTGCGAAAGAAATTTGTTTATTGAAGAATTGCACTTGTGAACAGGAAAATAATGAGAAAAGGGAATGACATAAAGTGAAATATAAATTATTGAGCTCGTAAAACCGGAGAAAATGACAGAAATCTATCTATCTATTTGGAGACCTTCCAGACTAGCTTTTGGCACCGGATATATTCAGCAAGATGGAGTGTCAGCTGAAAATACTTGGTAATATTAGAGTGTAATAATTGACATACAATTTCAATTTGATTCTTGTCCATACTGAAGGTAACCCGCTCTTTCACTGCCTCGTCAGGGCTGGCTTCTGACCTATCGACAGTTAGCATGAAATCATTGTGAAAAGCACCAAAGGATGAAAGACGTTGAAAGGGAATTGTTCTGATTACATCCTAAAGTTGTGTTATTTTTAGAATTCTTCAAATCTTACAAAATGTCTTTGGTCTAAGATATGTACAGCCGAATCGGATAGAGCAATCCATACTCTTCTGTCATTACTCGTCCTCATACCGGCTGAATAGAGATCACAACCAAATAATGGCCATTTCCGCAAAACTTGGAGAAGAACTCTGATAGCCTCCTGCTCTGACATTCCTTGTAATTCCATCCAGTTACTTTGAATAGACGCTCTGAAGAGGAAATTTTTACAGAAAAAACTAATCCAACTTCAAGGATTTTATACAAGCAATGTCTAACATCTTTGCTGGATAGCATCTAGACGTGACAAAATTGAAATGTTGTTCGTCCAAGGTGTCAGAAGCATCGCCGAACATAAACTGAGCAAAGAGGGCAACAACTTGATCCGCCAGTTGGGTTGACATGGGAACAAGGCCTGCTACCACTTCTGCAGCCATCCTCCAAACCAAGAAACACCGCTCAATCGGCGTTTCCGTAGGCACCTATATTATTTGTGAAACTACTATTATTGTTCTTACCAAATGTTTCCAGTAGTGACGCATTTTCAGCGACAATGTAGCCACACAATCTGCTGGTATTCTCCCTCGCATAGCATCTCGTTGCTTCTGTTCCCATGTTGAAAGAGCATCGCAGACTTTTTGCTTTCCTTTGAGGAGTTGGCTTCCTTCTCCGAGGTTGTCAATATACAGGGCGTATCCAGAAAGGAGGGCTGGCCTCATTCCTAGCTTCAAACAGAGAGAGGACAGGCATTGACCAAGTTCCGTAGAGCCGTCAAATTCCACAACCTAAAAGAACTTATAACATGAAAAGGAAAAGGTCTACCTGATATTGTTGGTTGGGTAATTTGACAGAGATCGAATGTGGAAATTTGGTAGTGGTTGGATCTCTGGTTAGGATAGAAGTGGCTTCTAATTTGCTAGGTCCTTGAAACCTTTGTCCCATCCTGATGGCTCTCTCTAATGCGCTTTGACAATAGTCAGCCATATTCCCCTCGTCGCCGCTGGAAAATGCTCTATGGCTTAAAATATTATGGAATTCCAACCTCCTGCAGCTCCAGCGGGCAACATGTCTCTTTAGCAACCACAAGAGGGCGTACTGTTGGGGTAAAAAGAGCGGAATAGCCAGGGCTAAAAGCTTCCATCCTTGGAGACCAAAAGGCATTGTGCCAGAAGTCAGCTTTATCAACTGGGCGTAGAGTTCGTTTTTGAGAAAGCCATGCTAAAACTTTGTATTTAAAAATGAGATTTTTCGATTACCTGTAAACAAGTGGAGAGAATATTCTGCGCGAGATCAATGTGATATTGTACAGCAGTCGGCCTCATTAGAACGGATACAAAAAGAAAAGCTGCCTTGGCAATTTCCAGGGCCTTCTTTCTGTCGCCATCTTCCACTGTGGTCAATGTATCTTTGGGAGAATCATCACTAGTCGTGAAGAGGAGATCTTTCCATAATTCAGATTCTGTAATTAAGGTACATAATAAAATTATATAAATTAGGTTACCGGGACCACCGCCATCTGCCAGCATTCTCTGCATAAGGATCTCAAAGGGTGTTCCGTAAAGGCTAGCATCCCCGGAGGCTGCTCGCAGGAAATATAACCATTTTTCTTTCTCTTCAGCGGAACGGAGTACTAGGTAGACTGGATCCTCATTAGCTACTTGGACAGAAATGGAATAGGAATCTCGTCTCATGCTGGGAGGGGTATCCTCCAATTGTTGTTCGTCGCTGCTTCCACTATATTCATCAGATGAATTCCGCTGCTTATCGCAGATTCGAGCTCCTTGGAGGAAAAGAAATCCATTCGGTACCTGAAGGAGCATACTCTTGACCGGGCAATATACAAACGTTATCATCAGGTGTCCGGAAGAACATAAGCTTATGTCCTACCAGGGCAGCAAATAGTTTCTTTGAATGCCCACATCGAACTCGGGTAAGATAGCCACTAATAGCTGCATCCAAAGGAGCCGATCTACTGGCAATGTCCCTCAACATGACACCTCGAACAGCTGAGGAAAGTACAGCAACCCATTCTGACGTTGTTTTCTCGCTGTCTGTCATGTAGCAGTACTTTGCTGTGCCCGTCGTTATCTAAAATGAATAGAGTTCAAGTGAGAAACAAGCACTTTTACACCTGGAAAGCATAATTATTTCCCTGTTGATTTATCTTGTTGACTGACTTGATATCACATATTTGGATCCTCATTAGTGGCTCTTCTTCTTTTGTATTTTTCTACAAAAATTAAAAATGAATGTATGATATTCCACCAACTTTGTAAAAGTTCAATTGATTATTTTTTAAGACTACAAATCGTCGCTTCAATGACTTCACCCTCGAATCCGACATCTGGCTCCAATGGCCACATTTTTCTATCTAAAAAAAAGAGTTACAGCCATGATCAAAAACTGACAGCATCAATGCTCGGCACGAGACTTGACCGGCAATCACTGCTGAGCCTAGAAGCATCTGGAGGAATATAGTAGTCGCCAGAGTTTCTTGATCTATCCGGTGTTGATGCTCCTCCCGAATACATTGAAATAACTCTAGGAGATGCTGTTCTTTTGGAAGAATGGCGGGATCCAGCCGAGTCTCTGTATTCCGCACATATTGGAGAGACATGATAAGGCGAAGCAGATGAAGGGCCTTCAGAATGAAGACATTCTGATATTGTCAAACATTTTTCAGCAGCTTGGTAGAGTTTTGATTCCTGAAAATATTTTAATGAAAAAAATGAGAGAGCCTTACCCAATGCTTTGGTTTATGATGTGGTAATTCAGGTGCTTCAGGACTGGGATGTTTTACAATGGCACTGTAGATAGGATCCTCGTCTTTGATAGAAACAAAATCAGCCAAATTGACATATTCCACAGTATATCGATAGTTATTCTCCCTAGCATCACTTGGGGATTCAATCTCATCAAAGATCTCATCTTCCACATCAAATTCATAATCGTCAGCGTAGGAATTCAAGCTGTCGCGTTCGACCTGTAACGGCATGAATCGAAATGGCAGCCTCTTCAAGGTTACCGTGTTGTTGTTGTTATTGAGAGTTCGTGGCACTGGTATCGGCTTATGTTCTTCCCAAGGAGACGAATCACTAGTTGAGGAGCACTTTTCCCCACATGACGATTCTTTTCTCAATCGCACTGAAACATAGACATTTTAGCCCAAGACTTTTTGACAAATAGCTATCAATTATTCGTGTTGCTTCCGCTATATTTGCGGCGAGCCCGCGCATTGTTCCCATATGATGACTATACAATGGAAACAATTCGTCACAATTCGGAAAAGTAAAGCAGTACCTGGTTTTCGGGAACATCGTGGGGTGGATTCTGTAACGCTGTGGGTCATTTGCCGTCTGTCGCTGGCAGTGTCGTCGCTGGTTAATCCACTGTCATCAGAAGTTCGCTTGTCCCCGTCACGCATGACCGGAAGGGTTCCCTAAAATGTCTGTGTTTACCACGAATTTGCAACAACCTACAGTAATACTTCTGCTCATAGCCATTTCTTCTTTAAGTTGTCGACTTTTTTCAGTATAGCTTCTCAACATCTGCAGCTGTGTTGTACATCTCAAATTTTGCAGTCGTAGCCGTTCGTTCTGGTCTTCGAGCTGTAATAAATGGATAGAATAAAGGAAAGAAAAACGGAAATAACGAAAGCCTAAGTAGGATTGAAATTTAAGGAGCTGCCGGTTATGTGGCATTGCTGCCGTGAAGGAGAGCCTCTGCGGCGGAGAGGTCCCACGACGCCATTAAACAGCCGTCACACCAGCAATTCGAAACCCATTCAGTTGCCGAAAAGGGGAGCTAAGGTGTGAACTATACCATAATGTAGTTGTCACAAAAGGGGTGGGTATGCGGGCTGCTACGCCCGTAACCGAGCCTTTACTAAAAAAGGAACGGGACGAAAGGTAAACGGCATGTCCAAGGTTAATTGAAAACTCAGGTTTATGTCAGCGGGAAATGGCTTTGGTCTGATGGAAAACAACGGAGAGGGGATTAAGTTTACTCAACCTTTTTAGGGGTGTGCAGCAGTCTAACAAAGGTGGCAACAACAACAGAATAAATTGTAGCCAAAAGGGAGAGAGAAGCCGAACGGTGGCTCCGATATTGGGTTGGTGGCGAGTGCATCCAATTAGAGCTAATGACGACCGATTCTCGACAGCGCTCGGATTAAAGTGAAGAGCCCTCAAGTCAGAGGTCTGATTACGGAGCCAAGACAAAACATTTATGCACTCTCTCTTTATTGACTCCTCCATTGATTCCCCAGCGGTCAAAAAATCTCTCTAACTTGTCAAAACATGTAAGTACAGGATTAGATTAAAGAAGCCGGCTGGCTAACCGACAAGAACAAAGTCATTTAAAATGAATTCTTTCGCCCGAGTCATTTGAAATGCAGTTGAAAAACCTGGAGAGAGCGAGAAAAATGGGTGTGGACTGGCTGCGCTGTCGCTCTTTTAAGTTGTCTTCTGTTATTCTTGCCTCACTGAAATCTGACCCAAGAATCCGAAAATGGCATAATTGGCTACTAGAAAAGGATAACTAAACAAATAGAAAATGTTTTATTCATCCATGATGAAACTGCGAGTTTATTGGGACCGACCATATGGACAGTGGGATAAACTGTTTAGGTTGGCGGTTCATGTCAAATGTAACAGAATACGACCGGGAACGCAGACATCAAACCAATAGATCTACTGACTAGAAATATAAAAGAAGATTTATGAGCGCAGAAAGAGCAAGGTGTTGGAAAAAGAGACAACTGCACATCTGCGCGACAAAAAGCTAAGCGAGCCGTCACTTGTACTCAATGGTACGGAAGAATTGATGGCCATCGACTACGGAAACAGCCTTGGGAAAAGACTGGGTGGTCATAGAGAGAGCCATCCCTAAGCTCAACCACCCGATGCTATAAATTTGTTTATTGACGCCTCTCAAAACAACATTCCCAGCTATTAGGATGTCAAAGGTTAGGGCATTTGGGTTGACAGATAGCCTGAAGGGGGCAAAGGTTGTTTGGATAAGGCCAGTGGGTTAGGATCGTTTAGATGGAGGCGGACGTCTCAATTAGCCCATAGGGATGACTATTTATTCTAAGGTCCACTGGACACCCCGAAACCGAACGCATTCCAAGACGTCGATAAAAAAGTACAAAGTGGCAACTGTTGCAAAAGCCAAAGGAATGGGATCCGTCTTCCGGAGCGATGTCATTAATTTGCAATTGAGGGGGATAAATACAATTGGTTGGAGAGGTAGAAAGTGCGCAGAGGCCCATGTCGCGATGTTATCGGTTTGCGAAGTGAGAGCCAGATGAAGGACGAGGTCCATGAGTCATTGCAGTTCCCCGAAGAGGACCCTAGGGATGGTCAGCAGTCTGCTTCACACCCCTCCACTACCTCTAAATATCCTGGGGTGGCATGGACAAAAAATGAGAAGGACTTCTCAGGAAATTACCAGAAATATGAGAAAATACAAGAATGAGTAAAGGGAAGATTTAAAATACGTAAGAAGGTTTGATGAGGTGTGATTAGGTGACAAGACACTCGAAGGACAGGATGACAGCGGGCTACCACCACAAAGGAAAGCGCGCCAAGTGGCCGAATTTCATGAACAACGAGCACACCTGCCACCTCTGATCGGCTGGCACCGATTGGAAGAATACGTTCCGATAGAGGTTTTCCTACTAGGGAAAACATTCTTAAGACCATCTGGTTGGTGCAAAAGACGAATGCCACCCACGGGACTGTACAGAGAGCAGCTGGGTTTTCTTTTTATGGAATTTCTGAGACAGCCGGTAGTCGACATAAAAGGCCAGGGATTATGAGAAAGACGGATTGCGAAAGGGCGAGAATTTTAGTAAAAGGACCCCTCTTCTGCTCTATTTGTTAATGTTTCGCGTATCCGGCCAAACCTAATTATGGATGCGTATTTGACAGCTAATTAAGGTAGGACTAATTCCGGGAGGAGTGCCGACTATTGCGAAACATGACAGCATAACAATCGAAAGTATTCAGGGGGACTTCTGGAAGGCAGCTCTCATGTTCCAGGGCAAATAAAATGCATAACTAATGTGTGGACTGGTGGAGGCTAGCAAAGTGAGAGAAAAGACTATGCATTCATGAAAACCGCCGGACAGACACGTTAAGCGGCTCATATCGTAGGCCGAATTTGCATCGGTTGACCTCAGGTGAAACGGTTCCGTTCCATTTATCATTTTGTATAGAATATAGTCGACTCACCTCTTTCATTCTGTTCTTTACCCATTGTTTGATTTTGGCCGATTTTTGATTAACGATCTCATCTTCTGGCGAAGTGGCGGAACTACTGCTGGCCATTCCTGAAGAGGACTCGAAGTGAGCGGAGTTCAAAGAAAAGGAAGTTGAAAGAGAGAAGCGATTTAGGCTTTTGAAGAAGCTTTGCCGACAATAGGAAAAAAGTAGCTAGTCTCCGATTTCAAATTGAGCAGATATCTTGACAAAATCTTGATGTGGGAACAACATGAGCCACACACCTTGGACACAGCTTTAGAAGGAATAGTTTACGAAGAACTAATCCAGCTAAAAATATAAGGACCACCAGCAGAAGCTATTGGGTGAACATCGATCGCGTTCGTTTCCTAACAACCGGGTCTTGACTCGAAATTAATTCGCGCACCCCCTCTGGGAGACACCACACCATTTGGGGAGGGTTTAGGCGATTGCACATCTTCCAGAAATTAATGTCAACTTGGGTTGTTGGTATATGCGCCACCCCCACAGACCCACAGCTGAATGGACTTTTGTTCTTTAGGCAAGGAAGTGGGAGTCGTGGGAAGAGCAATCTAAAAAAAATAGCCAATGCCCTTCCAATTAAATGGATATTTAGGAAATGAAGGGAAATGAAAAAGCTGCACGCCATTTCATGTAATTTCGCAATTAATCTCATAGGCAGGGAATGAAGCGAGAAATGGAATGGAAGGTTTTGAGCTAAAGAGCTATAGTATTTGGGGAAAACAAAAACAAAGCTCTAACGGAAGTTAACTTCAAAAATTCTGTTTATTTTTATGTCAAATTGCAGAAATAGGAAACGAGTGGAAGGTGAAACTTTGGACTGAAAGAGATGACAGACTAAATCGCCGGCTAGGTGCATAGGGAAAAATCCTGACTCTACCACCGTAGTAGAATTAAAATACGCCAGAGTATAGTATAAGTCGGGAGAAGAAAGGAGCCGAAAGATGCTTAACTTATCGTGCGAAGGTCAAGTGAAGCGGAGGTTTTCGTAATCCGGGTGGCTCAATGCGGACCTTCGACCAGAGCGTTTCGACTCATTTCTAGTCGAGCTGCGCGTAATGAGAGCGACTCCGGAAGCACATTTAGCCCCATTCTACCCAATTGTCATTGACAAAAACCTGAAAATCCAGATGACAGAGACTGATCGTCTTCGTTTTCGGCATGTCACTGCTTGACATTTTAGTGAATTTATGAGCAACGAATAGAGACAGAATGGTAGATGGAGATGTCACAATCTGTCGAGGAATATGGCCAATTGGACCAGCTGAGATGTAATCGCAAGAAATCTAATGAGCAGAGGTAGCTAAAAGCGACAGATGGCTGGTTGCACAAGATGACTCTGGAAGATAGGCTTCTCTAAGCCCAGTAAGGCAACCCAAGCGGTTGTAACCAGGGGGATGCTGTTACAAATCATGGCTTCCCGGGGAAACATGACTGCTTCGCCTTTTGGCAGTAGTAATGAGTAAAGGAGGAAAGAGAACACCACCATGTAGGGCGACTGCCACCTCCCGTTAATGGCTGCTTCGGCTGTCAGAAACAATAGAAACAATCTTGCAAGGCCGGCTCATCATCAGCTGTCTAATAAGCAGCGACACCATAGACAACAGGCAAAACAATTATGAACAGAATTGATAGATATGTTTAATATCGTCGTGGATATGGAAGGATGCAGCGGATGGATGTCCCATTTAATGGAAAACCATTCGTCTTCATTGTTGCCTCCGACTTCATCAACAAGATCTTCTACTGGAAGTGAGGGCTCCAAAATATAAGGTCATCTCTTGTAAACTTATTTACCGGACAATTGCAGAGAAAATTAAAGTTTAAATGCTACATTAAATTGTTTTAGAGGTGTTTTCCGGCATTCAGTGAACCAAAACACAAACTGGTATTATTTAGCCGATGCCCAGTGATTTCATGTTAGTAGAATTCCGGAGTAGTACCAGCAAAATATTGCGTGATGTCCTCCCAGTATACAGTAGCCGGGGTGTGCGCGTGATGTAGACCTGATCTACTAACAATCATGAATTTTCCTTTCTCTTCTTGAAATTGTTGCATAGAAATAAAATAAAGAAAAGCTATTGTAAATAATTTTATTAAAAAGGCGACATTTTTATAAATATTAATACTATTTTTAAATTATTAGTTGTATAAAAAATAAACGACTGTGAATAACTGTATTTATTGTGCCTTTCTGTAAGAAAACTCTCTCTAAACTAAAGTGTTTAACAAGGTATCTCGCGTGCAACATCTAATTTGACCATATTTCTATAGCGTCGCTCGCCTGGGTCTCGGCGCGATAGCCTGCGTACGGTGGGCAATTTTCTTCTAGATTTGAGGTAAGAAAATTTAGCCATGCATTATAAGATTGCAAACGGCTTTTAACTTGTTTTTGTTCGGTAAATTGACATTTAAAATTCGATAAACTGGCTAAAGACCTCATTTGTATAGGTAAATAGCTCGAGAGATTAGTAAATACTAGGACAACATTATTTTTTTAATAGTTTGGAGAAGCACGCTTGATTCGTATTATCTCCAGGATTTTTCAATTAAAATTATCCTATTAGCAGATTTATTTAATCGCTATTTGTCTATTCCATGAGCTACACAAAAAAACTCAACACGCGCTCATTTCCACTGCCTCGAAACTGTTGGTCAACACAGAACAGAACAAAATGTTGTCATCAATAATTTATTTTGTCATTTAATTATACACATAAATAGAGAACTCAACAAGAAAGACTGGGATGATTGATGGGTGTTCGCGTTTTGTCATTATTTCTTTATTTCTTTCCGGTTCCGCTCAAATAACAGAGATTACCGGCACCGCAGGTGTACCCAGTTGGGCATTGGCCGCTGACACACTGTCCTGCAAAGGAAAAGGATTATAACATGAAATAACTATAGAGAAATTATAGGAATGAAAGTGTAAACATACCGAGGACTCCACCGGATCCAAGAGGGCAGCA
Source organism: Oscheius sp. DF5033 (assembly GCA_964036215.1). Classification (NCBI taxonomy): domain Eukaryota; kingdom Metazoa; phylum Nematoda; class Chromadorea; order Rhabditida; family Rhabditidae; genus Oscheius; species Oscheius sp. DF5033. Next base: position 8,194,499 of record OZ038413.1, read on the forward strand.
GTAGTTGTTGGTGTTGCAGAGGTATCCAGTGGGACATTGAAGGTTAACACATTCTCCTAAAATTATACCATTGACCATTGGGAATGAAGATGGAACAAACCCGTGGTATTTCCAGACTGGCAACGGCAGCAGTAGTTGTTGGAGGAGCAGAAATAACCCTGTCCGCAGAGACCTCCAAGGCAAGCAGCTACTGCTGGTCCTCCAGAGCAGGCAGCTAGAAATTTTCTTTAATTTTTTTATCAAAACGTTCTTAAAGTTCGTCCGGTTCTTTTTCTCTGCTCGTGAGTGACCACTTAGAGGACGCCGTCTTTAAAACGCAAACATGCTCGGAAAGCAAACACAAGCTATACCTTAGCTGTGTTTTAGGTGAGCATTTTTACGCACTACCGCTTTAAAACTTGTCGGAAACTTGGATAACTTCGATTATTGAGCAGTAAACTACAGTAAATATACTAGTAGAAATAGTAAAACATACTGGAAAGAGTGTTGGAAGACGGGCAGCAACATCCCTGGATGCAAACAGCTGTAGGGGAATAGAGCTGGCACTGGGATGTGGAAGCGCAAGAAGAATAACAGTTAGATGGGCATCCAAACTGTCTCTTAGCTCTGGTCAAGGTTGCGTTGGCTTCACGGATTTCAGGACCTAAAGGAGACAAGTTGAGAATACCTGTCCATCTGTGCTGATATACCTTCAGGACTGTCGGAGCTATCCTGAGCATCGACCCTCATGATCCAGATGCAGGCAAGGGGAAGGAGGACAGCAACGGACAGAGCGAATCGCTTCATGCCTGAAGGCTAAGCAGCTGATAATCGAAGCAGAGGATAGATAAAGTTTTGAAAGAAAGGCTAGGAAGCTGGCGGGTCACGTCTGACCGTTCGGGCTCACAAATTTGTGTGTGTGCCTCTCTGGGCGTGGCGAGGAGACGTCCGTTGAGAAGGCTCGCACGCGCGGAGCTCTGCGCATCTTAGGTAGAGCACTATTTCTTATGGTTTATCTGTGGCAGGTAGCTAATGTTCAAATCGTTGTACTGTTTTGTACTATCTGAGCAGATGCGTACCAGTTCATAAAATCAAAGATTTGATACGTGTTTGCAATGGCTCAATAATTTTCCTAGTTTCTTGTCATTTTTTTATGAGCAGCCCGAAGTTTCTAATCAATAAACGTCGTAATAGGGAAAAGTAACTTTCTAGCGTGCAATCAAATACTTTTTAAAAGCTACCGTATCCTTATCTCGCAATCATTATAAGTAATTGGCCAATTTGACCCAGTATTCGAAATAGTGAAGAAAATATCAAAAGTAATAGGAGTTTTACAAGTAACCACTAGTCAGATGAATCAAAAAACTGAAACGGTTGAGTTAAAGATAAGTAGGCAAAAAGGTGTACAGTATTTCCACAAAATCTCGGGACCAGGGAGAGCCAGAAAATGAGTTACTGGAAATCCAGGAGAAACATTTTGACTTGAGGAAGAGAAGAAGAATATCATTTTCTCGAAGATGACTACGAGAAACTAAAGGTCACTCGACTAATTGTGTGCTCGGAGCGTCCCACTTTATATCGGGCTCCCAAGGGCCAGAAATAGCCGGTCGCGAACCGGTCCGTTGGAAACGGAACGCGATGTAACACGGCAGACGCAGCACATGACAGTGCGAGCCTACGCAAGCTTACGCCATCTTGACGGCGTTCCTAAGGAATTTCGAGAAAAGAACGTGTTCCAATTATACACGCAGCATTTGTAGTAGTTGTAATGTGTACTGTTTATTTATTCACACGGTTTCTGTAAAAATAAACATGTCGCGGGTTTACTCTCACTCGAGAAAGGAGTCACGTTCTCAACCTGGACTAGAGAATCCTCTTTAGGACCACACAAGTCGTTGATCTCGTTCATAAAAACAGCTGTTTCGCTTTCTTTGGGGATGGCCCGTGTTTGTTTCTTCCGGTAGCAAAGCTCTTAAGAAATCTTTCCTTTCAAGTGGTTCATAAACTTTCTTGGTGGGTGATCCGCTCCCATAAAATTTTCAATCATCCTGGGCAAACTATAGACATTTTGCAGGACGCATACTGAAATTTATTTTTATTTTAATTCAGGTTATTGCAGCTAACTTCATGAGTAGAACCTAAAGGTATCACCATTTCAGAACATTTACGGCCTTTTCCAACCTAAAGATTTCCTTAAGACGAAGATCAAACTGGAGTGGAAATCAGGATGAAACAGTATCTTCTGTCCACAAAGAATTAGCACGTGTGTCTTGTGTTCTCAACCATCTACTCCTGCTGCTAATTATCAGAAAGCTTTCTTTCTCCTGGTCGTTGAAAGTCGCGTGGCGGTCTTTGTCCGCGCGCATCTGTCAAAGGACTTCTCAGTAGCTGAGGTTTGTGTGTGCGTACACGCAAAGAGAAGGCTCCGTTTGGCTATAGTCCGATTAGGATGAGATGTTTGGGCGATCGGGCCCGGTGTTGACCCGTCGGATCGCAGTCGTCTGGACCTCTACAGCACGTTTTCCGGTTATGGCTTCTGTTCCCGTTGTCTTTTAATCCGATCACTCGATTTCAACAAATGATAGTGCCGGAAACGGGTGGGAGTCGAGATGGATAAACAGTCCTGCAGATGGTCTTCCTCTCATGACTGGTCCCCAAGGAATTTTCCATGTCTGTGATACGACGGAATTGTGGGTCATTTTTCGGCCAAGACACACATACATACACCTGTCCTGTTCGTGCTCACGGCACATCCGGACACTCTCTGTGCCGTCTAGCGCATTGAGTCCAAAAATTTCGTCTAGTCTCTGAGTTCATTCTGCGTCCAGAGAGACCGGACTTTTATGATTTTCTGTCACTCTTACGAAAAGAGCCGTCTGGGGGGTCGTGTCCGCCGGTGTAATGAGATGCAACATGGTGCGCATCTTGAGATTAGCGTTCCCGCGTGCTTTCGAGTGTACTTAGGCCGGCTTGTGCGGGTAAACTGTCGAGAGTAGCCACTGTTGAGCAGAAAAGAACAAATACAATGAGGGAGGCCACATATTTGTCCCTCTGGTCATTAAGGAAGTGCTGCCAGCAAGTGACACTTCGCAGCGTCATCAGGACGTGGAACACGGGAGGTCGCCTGTTGACAATCCAGCTTGTCTTCTGTTTCTAAGGCTTTCAGTTGGTAAATGACAGAATAGCAGAAGGATCGTGTACAGATATTACTTGAGAAAAGTCCATCCCATTTACACTAACGGATCGGCTCAAAAGTTCAAGTTTAGAAGATTTGCAACTTACAATAATCCTATAACCCAATCTCGAAGACAGCTAACCCACAATACGAATAGTTTCGCCAGTTGAACAGATGAAATACGAAGTTGCACCCAAGCCCAAGAGATAAAAATCACAAGTATAAATAAATACTTTACTGAATCTCAAATATGAAAAAAAAGGATAAATGACTAGAGCAGTTTTTCGCTTCCTCATCTTTTATTATTTCTTCTTCTAGATCATTTTTTCATTCTTCAAATGTGGCCAAGATACCAAGCCTCCAAATGTTATCGTCTGAATACGGATTGCAATTAAATCTGGCTGATAATTTCTTCTTTGAGACGGTTGATACTACAAATTTTCTGCAAACCAATCGTTTTAAAAGTGGAAGGAAACTTACTTAAAATTGCTGTTGTTTCGAAACAAAGTTACATTACTCCTCATTGGATAATTGGATTTGGACAAAATATATGCTTGTCTGAAAACTAACATTATGCAAACTTTGCAGATAAAAAAGGAGAAAAAAATACAGAAATGACGAACAGGAAAGGAAAACATGAGAAATGCCAAAATTTTTAGGCCCGGACAAAGCAACATCTGTAATCCGCGCAGCTGACAATAACAGCTGTAAATAGCGTGCATGTGGGCACGGTTGTAAATGACAAATCGCCGTTTGACCGACTTTTTGAATAGTTTAAAAGTTGCCGTTGTTTGGAATATGAAGGAAATGTTCCCAAAATATAAACTTATCTGACGGAATACTTATATTTAGGTGATAAGAGCACAATTTGACAACAATCTTACAGCTGGTCCTTCTTCTAGTAGTGCAGATTTGAAAGTAAAATTTCCTTCCGTCCACCTCCTACTATGACCTGAAGACGATGACTATTTCTATACAAACAGGAAGTGAGTGATAAAAACATGCCATCCCTTATGAGCAATACAAACAGCATAAGATTATATAGTCCGCTTTTAAAGAGCTCGATATGCTGAGCGCATCTTTTTCATTTCCAGCTTTTTCAAAATTATAAGTTTTTTTGAAGATGGACTATGTTCTCTCAATGCCCCACAGATTTATGGCCTAACTTCTGTTGCCCCTAGGGCGTTTTTGTGTGTTTCTAGATAACGAAACCTTACGTCAGAAGCACATGTGTAATGATAAGAATTACTTACGACAAAACTTCTACACACCTCTTTAGCCTTTTTCATAATCGGAGGGCGGTAACATGATAGTTTCAATGTTTCCCCCGGATTACATAATACTATTGAATCCGGGTTTTACATCTTATCTAACAGTTTTGTCTGCTCGCAGCGGTCTTCTGTTATCGCTACGTCAAAAGCTGCTCCTACTATAAAAGAAAGACGATAAGTGCTGGTTGCACACTAGTTTGAGTGTGCTTCTTGTTGCCACTTTTGTAGCCAGTCCCAATGAGATCTTTTCTAGGGATGAAGACCCTTCTTTTCTTGGTACTTGTAGGCCTTGCTGCAGCCAATGTCGTGCAGCACAAGCTCCACTGGCGGCCGTCCAGAAGGATGCGAATGGCTGCACGTGGCGAGCTCGAAGCCTATGTCAAGTACATGGCTGATCTTCGTGTCTCCAACTTGGCTAGTGCTTCCCAGACAGTTAGTCTATAACTCCTGAAGTGAAAAATCGGAATTCCAGGTCCTTGACTACGGAGATTTCGAGTATGTCGGAAACATCACCATCGGAACTCCTGACCAACCCTTCGTTGTTGTTCTCGACACCGGATCCGCTAACCTCTGGGTTCCCGGACCCAACTGCGACAGCTCCTGCAAAGGACACAACGTTTTCACCTCCACCAAGTCCTCCACCTTCCAAGCCAACGGAAAGGCCTGGAGCATCCAGTACGGATCTGGAAATGCTCAGGGTATCCTTGGAGAAGACACTGTCCGTTTCGGAGAGAAGGGATCCAAACAGCTCGTTGTTCCTAAGACCACCTTTGGAATTGCCACCCACATCTCCGCTGACTTCAAGACGGATCCCGCTGACGGTATCCTCGGATTGGCATTCACCTCTTTGGCTGTCGACCGTGTTGTTCCTCCTCTCATCAACGCCATTGACCAAAGTGAATAGACGTGCATATCACTCAATCACATCTGTTTAGACCTCCTTGACCAGCCCCTCTTCACCGTCTGGCTCGAGCATAGAGGATCTCTCAACGGCGCAGCTGGAGGAGTCTTCACCTATGGAGCCGTTGACACCACAAACTGCGGACCTCTGATCGCTTACCAGCCTCTGTCCTCTGCCACCTATTTCGAATTCAAGGCTGACGGATTCTCCCTCGGAACTTACACGAACACCAAGTCCTATTCCGTCATCTCTGACACTGGTACCTCCTTCATCGGAGGAGTCAAAACCGTCACGGATGGACTTGCCCAAGCTGCTGGAGCCACCGTAAGTTACACATTAATCTACCAACCCTGCCCATATTATTTCAGTGGCACGCTTTGACTCAGTCCTACACTATTGACTGCAAGGCCAATCCTGGACCACTCAATGTTGTTATTGGAGGAAAGACCTACGCCATCCAGCCAGTCAACTACATCGTTGACGATGGATCCGGCAAGAACAGATGCCTCATGGCTATCTTCCCCTTCGCCAGCGGAGGTTTCGGTCCCTCCTGGATTCTTGGAGATCCCTTCATCCGCCAATACTGTAACATCTATGATCTTGGAAACAAGAGAATGGGATTCGCTCCTTCCATCCAGAAGATGTAAATGTATATATTGAAATAAATATTGCCATCTCTTTTCTTTTCATCAGCAAGTAGCAGCTTGATTCATGAGCCCATTTACGTCAAATCTGTTCTTATCATAATGTACTGAAGAAACCGCCTTAAGGGCCCAGTACTTTATCATAAACTTCGTGTTATTCTTTGACCCAAAGTTTGATAAAGGACTTAGTAAGCACGAAATGTTATAGCGTAATCTGGAAAAAGACACGTAACTCTCCGCGTTAGCGAAGGAAAATCAGAGCCGTATAAGATCACAAGATGACTACGTGATGGATGGAGAGGACATGGTGCAAGTTTCTTTAAAAAAAATTTATTCTCAGAAACAACTCGTGGATAGTTTATTAGGAGTCATGGTCGGAATGTACAACACATGTAATACTTAACAGTAATCTGTCACACAGTCGAAAAATAACCGTATCTTCTAGCGGAACTCGGAAATTGTCAGATCAGAACAAGCAGCAAACTAGGAAACACCAGTAATACTAAATGAGACTAGAATCCGGTAGGATAGGTGGCAGTCTTCCGTCGCCAGTCAACATTGCCGTGGATGAATCCGTCAGGCTGTACTTCCAATCCTTGACCAACCGATTTCTGCTGGACAACGACGCTCATATTCTGCTTGTACTGGGTGGTCAAGGCATCGACAATTGGCTAAATTGAATATTTCAGTATTATACGACTTTCATCCCACCTTAGGGACGGTATGCTCAAATTGTGTAACATGGGGCAGGTACTGGTTATGGATTCGAGGAGCATCAACGGCCGCCTGAAGTTTATATTTTGCATTTTTTCTTTAAATGATGCAGTACTTTAATTGTCTGGTTGAAAAGAAGCGATCGGATTGTTATCTGTGCGGTTGCGGAAATGATGAAGGAACCGCCAGCAGCACCCGTGACCAATTCCACCCGCTGGTCATTCTTATTGTACACAACCATTGGACTCATAGAACTCATGGGTCGCTTTCCAGGAGCAATGAAGTTCGCTTCAGAAGGGGCAAATCCAAAAGCATTATATACGCCAGGAGTGGAGAAATCGTCCATTTCATCGTTCCAAATGATTCCAAGCGTGGGCGAGGCTCTCATGGAACCGAGGCTATAAATTACCCTTTTCCACTTCAATGCTTCCATAACTTACAGTTGATTAATTGTGGAAGTGCAAGAGACCGCATTGCCGTGTTCGTCGATGACGGAGACATGAGAAGTTCCATGATCGGGTACCTATAAATATCCAATTAAGACACGGTCAACACATAAAGCATAACATAAAGGGAACGGATACAAGCGCCACACAACGGATAACATACCTCGTTAAGATCAACGTCCACCTAGAAAAATGTTAGCTTATTAGGAAAAGCAAAGGATGTTAGGATAGTTAGAATATAAAAAGGATGTATTAGTTACCTGTGAGGTAGTATTTCCCATGTAATAATCAATGGGCTGAGCAGTATCCTTAATCAGGGAGGCAATCCATTTTGAATACTTGCTAAAAAATCAAGTTACATTAAACTCTCAGTCTTTAACCTTGTGGTCATATTGGCGACCAGCGCCTTGGCCGATTCAACAAATGCCACATCCCCAAGTTTAGACCTCTGGGCATAAGCAAACTTTTCCGCTTCAATAAGACGGTGATAGACCAAAGGATCATCCAAATCCACTGTTTTGTCTTGGTAAAATTCTAATAAAGATAAGTCCTCAAGATCATCCAGAAGCCCTACCTGCCATGACGGCAATAATACTCTGGGTTATTGCAAATGATGAAGGAGGAGGAGGTCCACACATCTCAAAGTCTTGAAGGAATGCTGATAAAAAATGTAATATATTTTATTTGTCTGAGCTCACGTGCAATAAGAGGACTATCTTCTATCAGGGTTTCATATTTCCCAAGATCAGAGACATCGACGTGGCCGCCTGCAAAGGGGTTTTACTTCCTGTTTTGGATGATCTCTACCATTGTCCGTAATCTCAGCTCCGATTGTCTGAGCCATTCCACCCTTGTAGAAAAGATCAACGGGATCGGATGAATTGGCAATCAGTTGAAGTGTGAAACCAAGCGTCTTTCTCTTGAGAATGTCTCCTTCCTCGTATACTCTGTGGGTTGCAGGATCTACAAAGATTTCCCTAAATTATGGCAATTGACGGAACGCCGTTGATTTTTTAACCTCATTGAAGGCTCGTCCAGGATTTCCTTTTCTTTGTCCGCCAAGACCATAGCCAAATTGGACGAGACAGGGAAACCATTGAGAGCAAGTCGAATTGACGGCTCGAATAGCCGGGACCAGGAGACTTTTTGCGACCCAAATCGGTTGAAAACTGTCCAAAATCCGTGTAATTCTGATGGGGTGGCAATTGAGCGATATCCTGAAAGTTCTCTGCTTGACAGGTTTTGTTTTCAGTTACCAGTGACACTTTCTTTAGAGTTATTGGCGTACATTTCCGCATAAGCAGAAGCAGGAGCACTTTCACGAGCATTGATACTCTGACAGCGACCGGTCGAGCTACAAAAAGAGTTCCTCGTCTCGCCCACAAAGATGCACCTACGCATTGTATAATGTCATAAGAAATCCTCCTCCAAGTCCACTACTTTGTGGATTAACCACGCCAATACAAAGGAGAGAGGCGATCATTGAATCAACGGCATTTCCTCCTTCTATGAGGACATCTCTTCCGATCTCTGAGCACAATCCATGGTCGGTAACCACTGCAGCTCTTTTAAAATGACCATAAAGACTTCCGGAAGGAGCAGGCCAGTTCAGTGAGGTCGCCTGGGGGGCTCCCAAACGGTTAGCCTAGAGGTCAATGGTTAGAAGTACATAAAATGGCGACATACATCATTGTCGGCTGGATTGTATATTAAACCTCCTGGACCGCCGTCTAATGTGTTCATTTGCATCGGAACTCCCGTCGGTTGAATTGACTGGAACGCATATGACTCAGAAAAAAAAAAGAATAAATTACCTGTAAATCTTCAATATGGAAATTGTCATCTTTTTTAACCACAACAACGGCTAAAACTACAGTAGAAATAAGAAATACTGTGGCGAGGACGGCACAGAGTATAGCCATTGTCCGTGTACACCTAAAAGTAAATCTTGTGCAAGTCAAATGCCAGGCAACAGTGTAGCCCTGTAAACAATAGAAAAGACTGAGTAGCAGCCACAAAAAAAGTAGTTAAGCTGTGTACGGAAGCCCGAACAACTATTAACCACAGGCGCACACACCCATCTCAGGTAACACCCCGTGAAATGATTGGCCTATTGAGAGGTGAGAAAAACTGAAGGGGACTCACTTCCGACTTTTTAAAACCCATAATAATAAGGTTTTTAACTTCCTTGTACGGGATTTGAATGAGCTGGTGGGATAGTCGGGATCGTCTATGTCGATGCGCATTTTTGAGTGGCCTGTAGGCCTGTTTGCGCTCACTGACACCTCCGAAAGCTTTGAAGGCTACCCCTGTCCCGAACCTCTAGACAAATGTTCCATTTAAGCAGTCTACTTGAGCATTACGCTAGGTAGCAATGAGCCAGACACACTGCAAGGCTGCAGGCACCTCATGCGTCATGTTAGATTTCAAAAAAAATGTAAGATACCTAGGCTTTGAGCCATCAGGCCGTGACGGTTGGAAGAGCAGCATCAGACTGAGGATGCCTTCCATTAAAGAAATTTGTTTTTAGAATGAGGACCGGGCAAGGGCTTAGAAAAATCTCGTAATTCTTGCCAAATCGCCTTAGAAAGGATATAGATGTCTGTGCTCATCTTTCTCGAATCATGTAAGCTGCTGCCGTTCCCAAGGTACATGGGCCAGCTGTCAAAATATCCCGATAGCTAGTAAATAAAAAGCCAAATAGAATTGGAAAGGGATTTAAAATCAAGGTAAGAGGGACTGGTTTGAACATTTCCCCCAATGGAAGTTCAAAAGGTTCAGTTACCTAGGCAAACTGCAGAACTCCAAAGCGCAGGCTCACACCGGCAGAGGTGTTAGAGCCAATGGAGCATGAATCCTTACTTCAAGTGGGTGGAGATTTGAAGCCAGCGGGATACCGCTATTAAATAGAAAAAGAGTGGAGGGACCCCGCCAAAAAACCATTTGAAAAGAGAAGAGCTTACCCGTCTTTTTTGCCTTCTTTACTCTGCCGATGGATGACGTTGATCTCGTCGGAAAATGCCTCACTCGGCGAACCGCGTCGGGGCGGACTGTCGGCAATCCTCGCCATCGCTAAAATATATATATACTTGTATGCTTGCTCTCTCACTACTCTCTAGAGTAAACTAAAGAAACAGAAGTGATTGTATTTTTGTAAAATGGCGGGTAATGCTCTAGGTCAATAGGAACAGTTGATCAACAGACAAATAGAAAGAACACTGACAGTTTAGAGGTGGAGGTGGAGTAGGAAGTTCAAACATAACACGTGTAAATGTTCATAGAACCCTTTTAAAAATTGAATTAAGATCCGTACCAGACGGAACGGACTGTCTCTATGATCAGAAAACGTTAACCTTGATGGAGAAAGCAAAGACAAATGAGAACATGGCATTGTTCTGACAATAGGTCTCGTTTTATTTAAAGCCACATTACCCTTAGGGCGTTTTTAGGTACAGGTTGTCCTAATATAATTAAGAAAAATGATAAGATTATCTCAAGGACGCCGCTATTTGTACTACCTCGGGGCTACCGGTAGCCTAATTTACTTAGCTAATAGAACTGTGAAGTTATAGTATTTGCCCGTTGCCGGAGGGCAAACTGCAGACGGCGAACTGTGAACAGTTGCCAGTAGACTGTGCCCTTCCTAAACTTTTTCTGATATTTTCGAAAAATAGGATTATCGTCCCTTTTTATGAGAGAATGCCAGATTAGTGCCTCATAAGTTCAAGTAAACAAGTGTAGGAGAGTTTCAAGAAATACCCCCTCTATTTGGGGGAGCTATTATCCTCTGGTGATTGAAGGCCTACTCCGTATTAGTAGCAATTGAGATTTATTAGGAACTACTGCAACTACTAGAGGCAGAAACGTCTGGTCATAGTTCGAAAAAAAGAGAAAGACCGTAGACATGATGCTACGCAACAGACGGTATAATCGCTGAGGTCAGTCGCGGTATTCCAAAAACGAAACTGTTCTTTCTGCCTTCACCTGCTGGTCACAATATATCTGTCCTGTGTCTAGTTTTTTACCACAAAGTGACACATCGCCAGTGATCGAGGATCATCTCGGACAATTTGAGTTCAACCAACCTTTAAAGCGATCCAACGTGCCAACGTTCACTTCGCCCTACTTTTGTAATTGGCGCAAAATCACAAATCCTAGTTTTTGTCTGATCGGAGTTTCTGTTTGCTGATACGATTTCTATGCCAGCTGTAAGTTTGGCAACAGAGCTCGCAGAACGCAAGGAATGCTGCAAGCAGGAGTTCCAGAGATCATACTCAGGACAAAATAAATATAACCAAAGGTTTTACTATAATTTAAAAAATGTGTAGATGTAGGAAATACTTGGACGAATAAAAGCCAGTCCGAATAATATTGTACACGGCTGGTCTGCCATTTATGAAATGAAAAAATTGATAGGTACCAGTTCTGCAGAATAAATGTCTGAAAATTATCTGTGATATTGTTCCTGGTTTGTGAAAAAAAAGCAAAGGATCAGACATGCGGAAGTACCCATATCAGACATATGCAGGCCGCGGATGTGTCAAATCCTGTACATATCCTCAGAGCAATTGGCTGGCAGATTGGGGACAGGTAGGGCGCTGCAGCCACAAATCCATTTTGAAGAGAAAAAAAGATGTATGAGTCAGAACATTTTGAAAGAGGAAATAGGAAAGCGGTCTATTGTAAGAAGGACAAAGAATATTAACCTGCAAGGAAGAGAAAATATCACACAAAAACTAGTTGCTGACCCGGTGTTATCAGTAAAAGTAGGTGATGATCAAAAAATACGGGAGAATGGCAAATAAAGAGGAGCGGCGACTCTATTTAACAAGGAGCGGCAACCTTGGCATGAGTAGAAAGAGTACAAAACGCCTGCGGCACTGTTTCTTTAGTCCTGTGCCTTTTCTCTTTTATTCTTCTACTTGTTCCTTTTGTTCTGTTTCTCACAAAAAGTCATAGAAACTGACGAGACCAACCAGTTTTCCGACTTCGGGACTACTTGTTCCACTACACTCAACCACAGAATTTACTGATCCAGAACGGTATCAAAGTACTGCGGTGCAAAATATTGAACAGAGAATATAAAACAAAGATGTAGGGTCAGGTTCTTGTTTTGATAACTGGATTTGATGTGGATGCACTACTCGATGACCAGGGGAAAAGTGTTGAGCGGGTAAGGATAAACACCGAACAATTGTAGCTGGGTTATAAATTCAGCTAAATGGTCATCTAATCGGGAACTGACACCGAAAAGATGGCGGTTCTGCTTTGAATCGGTTTTCACGCTAAATTTTGTAGTATCGCACTATGTAGAACACAAAATGTTTTGAATATTCATGTTTTGTGACGAACGCCTTGCTCCAGGTATTGTCATCTCCTGGAAATTATACTAACGAAATATTGTAAACCAAAAAGACTAGGCGTTAAAGGTTTAGAAGAGTGAAAAGTTTCTGATCAACGGCCGGTGATATGGCGAGAAAGTCCGATTTCCGCTGTCTTCGACCCTTCGGCGACGTGTTTTTCAAAAATCAAGGCAATACCCGTCTGGTGGAAATGATTCCCAAGCGGAAATTGTAAGAGGAATCTCCACGTAGACAGAACACCAAAAATGACAGTGGGTGTATTCCGATGTATTCTTCCAGTTCTTCACAATGGCCATTCTTGCCCATCTTCCGGACAAAACATCAAGAGCAAACACATCCTCTAGACAGCTAACTATACTATAAGTCGACTGTTACCGCTGAAAATATTCAAATCCCTTTACCACGACAAATATAGTGCCCTCGTCACAATACAATTTTCGAAGGAAGGTCACCATGGGCGCCTTTCACATCATATGTGTGTGATGGAACGCGCACCACAATTGGAATCGCGTTTTTTCATAGCCGAAAATGACCTGAGTGAGGGGTGGCTTTTCCCGACTGAATGGGAATGCCATTTGGCCTAGGTGTGTCTCTCCTGGGCATGAACCCTTGAAAAAAAGAAAACCATTGAAAGACGACATGTGGTCCAATCAGCCAGTTGCCAGTTCAAAAAAACGGCGTTCCGGGCGAGAAATATTGCAAATTGTCAAGCGATTTATGGCTGAAGAGCGTCTGTCGCGGCTGATCACGCCTGTTTGCGTTCTATTTGAAAAAAATGAATAGCTGGAAGGGCGAGGACAGCATGATTTAAATAAGAAAAATAGAAGTTTAGTATTTTGTTGCTTTCCTTTTTATTGTTCAGACTGTCATAAGGCGGTGCCAGGTTTTTTCAAAACAGCTCAGAGCGCTTTCCAATGCAACTGTACGTCATTTTTGGTTCATAAGGTGCAGGCAAACAGCTTGAGTGTCAAATTTTGCTCGATTCCTTGTGGTTGTCAACAAAGCAAAGCGATAAGGCAGTCTACAGGCAGGAAAAATCACCTGCAAAGCCCAAATTAATTAAATAAAAGTGCAGCAGAGAATTTAAACAGTAAAATAAACCTCTCAGCTAAATTTCTCGTTAAATCGTCTCTGCTATCAACCGACTGACAATCCTCACAATATTATAAATAGCCCCTACAGGCAATAAATTTCACTTGCCGCATTATTTTTCCAGTAATCCTTTATCTGTCTATATAAATCTATGTGGAACAACCATTTATTTCATAATTCATTGGAGCATGTGCCTCGTTTGTCATTGGATCTCATTGGCCTATCCCGCCCCAGCTGAGGTGCACCGTAACTCCGCCCAGAATCTCAGCCCTTTTGATCAGCATCCTTTGATCTAAAGGACCAACTGTCAAGAAGAGGATCAACATGCCCAAGGAACAGTACATGTGTCAGTTATGCGCCAATCATGGTATCTTCAATCAGCCTAAGAAGGGGCACAAACAGAAGTGCCTCTACAGATCTTGCACGTAAGATCTTGTCCTGCTTTTATTTTTATCTCTTCTTTTAGTTGTAATCTTTGTGCATTGAATAGTAAACGCCGGGCTTTGGATCAGATGGAACGGCAACTCAAACAAACGGAAGAAGTTCGCCTGCCAACCTACAGTAAGTGTTATCTCCGAGATTTCTTTCTCCTCGCGCACCTGGACCAGTCATTTTTCACGACTGTCTTCAAAAAGGCCTGTGGGAACCATCCGATAAAAACTAGATGCCTTTTTGAAAGCGCTTTTCTGCTAAACACCATTTTGTATAACTAAGGGGATGGTCTCCTTCTCACCCAGAGTGAGTCCTGGGAAACAATTATGCGTATCTTCTCAAGAATTTTGCAATACAGCAACAGCAGGGGTCATGATAGTTTTTGAGGAATTCTTGTGTTAGGAACAAAGTCACCTCTCGATCCAGACAAAAAATCCGTGTACCGTGCCCACTGTTTTAGTGTATCTCTATGTGCAGAAGTGCACATTCCACCATCACCTCAGTACTCGGCAATAAATCAAAGTAATTTGTCCTAATTGTGTAATCTTTAACGATCCTTTTTGTGGCCGAAAGGAACGAGTCAGGTGTGGGGCTCACTAGCCCACTTTTTTCATTGAGATGGCTCAAAAAACTTTTATCGCTCCTCATAAACCTGCAATTAAGTTATATTACGCTTTCAGGTGAGAGGCAACCGCTTCCACAGGTGTCAGGATATCAGGGAATTCCGCCTATGCCAACTTCAACTATGGCGTCTATTTTTCCACCTAGGACAGTGTAAGCGACGGATAATACAGTAATATTATGGGCGTTTAGAACCTCTGCTCCGTACTGCGTGCCACTTCGAGCTAATAAAAAGGATTACTGTTTTTTGAAGAGTGATGCCCCCACGAATACAGCCTGGACAGAAACGCAGCAAAAAACCTTGGATACAGTTCTGGAGCAAATCGGAAGGCGTAGCATTTTCCACAGTGCCGAACAATTAGCTGGATAATTGAAATTTCATTTTTTTTAATACGTACGTATAGATCTCATAAATCATGGTTTCCTCCTCTCATTTTGAGGTATGAGTACCAGCAGACAACGTGACGCCAGCCGTTTTTTTCACGAATTTGTGTTTCGGACATGTCAACAAGCGCGTAAAATATGGGTGCCATTAGAACAAAACGGAAACGCCAATTGGTTCTGGACGGTGGTCGATCAACTGCTGTAATCCCAATTATATCTGACAAGTGTATGGAAAAATAGTCAAAAAAAAATCTCTTTAATTACTATTTGATATTCTATAAATCAACGGGGAATTCGATACGTTATTTATCCTGTATAAGTAGGTGTTTTCCTAAACAGTTACACCGTTTTTCTGTTCCGCCAGGTGTTTTGTCGCGTTTAGTTGCCGTCTTTCCAGACGTCATGGTGCCACTTCCGTAGACCCTAGACATTCTGGAGACTTTATCATTTAATGGAACTGCGCGAGCCGCTCGGAGTCTTGTCTCGAACTTGTCCAACCGTGGCTCATGGTAGGCCACATGGGTTAGACGTTGCCTCTCGTCTAGGTAGATTATTTTCAACTGATCTGAAAGTTCATCTTCATTACAAATCTCTCAAAAGATTAGGGCGACTAACCGTAGAGAAACTTTTCCCAAGCGTAGAATGTCGTAAATTTATAGTTAGCAGGATCTAAGCCGTGCATTTTACAGAAATTTGATACCAGTGATTTGACTAGCACTTTTTCTTGGACCTAAACGTAAAAGTACATACAAGACTGGTGGATTGATACCTTTCCATATTGGATCTGCATCCTCTTCAAGTGTGTCAACTCTTGGAAGATACTCTTCTCTTGGATTTTTCTCCTAGTTGCTCGCTTTGTGTTTTCATCGGCACCTTCCGAACCGCCATCTCCTTCGAATACATTCTCTTCATCTTCACTATCGGCATGTGATGCTATCCTAACCGCCTTGGTCTTTTTCTCTCTTTTGTGCGCCATTCCGGAGACCATACGTTTTGTTTTCTTCGCTTTTTTCTCCTTATCGGAATCAGTCTAGGACATCCTTTTAAAAAGTACAAAAATTTGAAGTACCTTTTTACTTTTCCCGTTGGGCACAGCTTTGGGAGTTTCGTTATCAGAATGGTCGCTTTTTCCATCTTGTTCCAGCTCACTGGAGTCAGATATGCCTGGTAAATCTTCCTGAAACAAAAACTGCAGCTACAATGTGTTCCTACATAATATTCATCCAAATTATCTGCGTCTGAGCTTATTCGAGGTTTAGAGATTTTTCCAGGAATTTCTTCATCTTTGGCTTGGTTGCCCGATTTGCTGCTTATCTCCTAAAAAGATCTAGAAAGTATCAAAAAACTGGTACCTGATGAACCTCTTCCCTAATAATCCTTCTCATGATCTCTTCAGCATGTTCTGTTGCCGTTTTTTGTAGCTCTTCTGTACTTTTTAGACTACTTCTTCTTCTGGCTTCTAGTGCTTTATTCTCCAACGCACCATCAGTTAATGTTGTTTTTTCTGCCTTTACCACTCCGGAAGAGTTCCTCCTAGCCTAGAGAATATGTCTAATCAAATTGATCATAATCTTACTGATGTGTTGACAGCAGTACTCCTAATTTCTTTACTTTTTCCTTGCAGTCGCTCATTTAGCCGTTGTGGATCACTGACAATTCCCAGCCCCACCTTGTCTAATTGTGCTAAAAGGGTAGCTCTATTCAAATTACGCACCAATTCCCACCTGCTACCATTCTTTCTTCAAAGGTAATTCTATTGTTTTTTCTAGTTTCTTCATCCACTTCAGAAGCATGAAGTGCCCTTCGAGATCTTAAATAATCCACGACAACTTGATGTTTTCGTTTCTCTGCCAAATCGAGGGGTGTATAGAGGGTATCCTAGAATATGAAGTATTAGTTGCTTCTTCAGCTTACATCATGTAACATTAGTGGATCTATAAAGCATCCTTTGGTACAAAGTAATACAACCATTTCGATGCTCCCCTTAGCCGCAGCTAGGTGAAGACATGTTCTTCCCTCGTGTGATGCTGCATTAATTGTGTCTGGATGGAGTGCCAATAACCACTCGACAACATCTAAACGACAAATTAATTCAGCTCTACGTCTTTGGCACCTTTGCAATCTACTTGGACAGCTTCATGGATAGGCAGATCACCTCGGTAGTTTTGAATTTCAAATGAGGCATTGTATTGCCGTAACAGCTTTAACATCCTCATCTGACCTTTAGCCGCTCCACAATGTGCCGCTGTTCGTAAATGATTGTCCTAAACTTTGTTCCCTTAGCCATTTCTCTGAATACCTGCAAGTTAGGTAAAGAACCAAAGGTGAGAAGCTTTCGTGCGACTTCATAATGACCAAAAGTTACAGCATAAAATAGTGCGCTTGCACCATGGCGGTCCCTTATGTTAATCATTTGTCTTGGTACACATTCCATGAAGTATTCAATCACCTGACAATTTTTTTGCGTGAAGTCACCAGTCATTTCTTAAACCTCGTGATATCCGTGGCTAGCCGCACAATGAATCACAGCCAGCTGGTCTCTGTCTACAGCCATAATGTCACCTCCCGCCTGCTTCAACGACATAATCGCTTCAAGATTCCCTGTAAGGAAAGGGAAAAAAGTCTAGGAAATAGACATGTCTAACCATTGCTAGCTGACCAAAGAATAGGTGTCCTTTCGTCCATATCCTTGGCGTCGACAACAGCTCCACCGCGAAGCAAAGTATGCAATATGGATAGAGCTAATTCGTGTGGAAGATCTTCTCCAGCTGTTGCGTAGTGCAATGGTGTGGC
The DNA here is from genome assembly GCA_964036215.1 of Oscheius sp. DF5033. Classification (NCBI taxonomy): domain Eukaryota; kingdom Metazoa; phylum Nematoda; class Chromadorea; order Rhabditida; family Rhabditidae; genus Oscheius; species Oscheius sp. DF5033. Next base: position 8,212,314 of record OZ038413.1, read on the forward strand.
TACCTGGATTTCTTTCTTTGCTTTTTCATAATCAAATAAATCTTACGTTATGATCCGGAATAGATGCCTGCGCACCTTTGGAGAGCAAATACACCAAAACATCTAACTGCCCACAAACAACTGCCCAATGGACAATGGAGTGTCCGAATCTAGCAGGAAGTGTATAGAATTTAAAAAAGGGCTTACTTGTCAGTTTGGTTCATGTTAGCGCCTTTTTCTAGTAAAAATTCGACAAGATCCAGCCTACCCTTCATAATTGACATAACTAATGGAGTCAAACTGAAACATTATCATTATACCCGACTAAAATGTAAATAATTAACCCTTCATTGTCTTGTGAATCGACCAATGATGGATCTTGTCTATAGATTTCCATAAAAATTTCCGTATCCATGGTTTCGGCTGCATAATGTAAAGCGACACGACCATCGGCATCTCTAACAGATACTTCCGTCTTGGATAAATCCATCACATATTTTAATACGAGACTTACAGGAGTACTGCGTAATATTCTTTCGGTTTCTTGTCGATCTTGTGTATCTAATGCTCTCATAAGAGACATTTTCTACCCCAATTGGGTGACTATTTCGACTGAAACGAGCAGATTTCTGAAGAATTAGAGAATGTTAGTTAAATGAGGGGGTGTAGGCAACAAAAGTGGTCAATACTCACTCCAGACAGGATATGAAATGGCTAATGAAGCGGCAGGTGACTACCAATGTAGCGAAGAAGCGGGAGGAGCATAGCTATGGACTCGAGCCTCGTTGCCATGGTGAAAATGCGTCGAATTATTCAACGTGGCGTGCAACTTTATAGCTAAAATAACCAATTGAGCAGATGAAAACAGTATAGAATTTCAAAATAATTTTAAGATGAGAAAATAAACCCCCCGGAATAAGCAGGTAATGGGAAAATATCCGGCTATTTCCGACTGGAAGCCATTTTCTTTCCCCCGTCAATCAGATGTTGATTAAAAGAGAAAGAGGTTTATAATTCCGGAAATTGGAATCGTGATTAACTGAATAAAATTTCTAATATTTTAAGTCAAATTATAAGAACACGTGTATCGGCTCTAATCGAATCTTCACCACTATACGGACCACCTCTTGACTACGATTAAAATCTTTCAGGTTTAAGGTGAACTCAAAGTTCCGACTGTCCTTCTTTGTCTGCCTCCTGTTCCAGCCATTTATCGTGCGAACAAGGAGCTATTTTTCCCGAACGAGCGCAAGTGTTTCAACCTCAGTTGTCGGCGGATGGCCACCCTTACAGTATCGAGGTCGGAGCCCCCTGGTTTAGCCTTCCTTTCCGATTCGCAATTGCCTTTTGTGGGTTCAATTTCGGCTGACTCGTGATTGACAGCAGACATAGTCTATGAATGCGCCGCCTCAAATATCCCCTCCCTCCTACGGTTTCTCTACCTCGTATACACACACAACACCCTTCTCTAGTATTCTAGAATTGCAAATATATATTTATAGGAAATTAAGACATGACACAGAGAAAGTCATGGAGAAAGGTTTGGGAGAGACAAAATTTAAGAATGAATAATAAAAAAATATATGACATGGGCACGTACCCGGGCTTTACTGTACATTCTAAAGGGTGTAGAGCGAAGAGGATTAGAAAATTGGACCCTGTGGTACACTAAACAATGTCAAAAAATGGGTCTCAGATCTTAGTGTAAACTGAGCGAGGACGAAAGACGATGTAGAATTAGTCCATTGTATGGCTTGAAGAGAGAACACCGGGATCCATCCAACTACTCAGACCTTGCATTGCTGCAGGGGGGAATCCAACCATTGGAGCCATTGCGAAGGGATTAGCCATGGTGCTAAAGTTACTGTATCAAAATTCTTTGGAGAAAAACTTACGGGGCAGGAAATGGTGCATAAGAGGCTGCAGGGAACATGGTCCTTTGCATGTTGTACAAGTCAGCTGGGGCTGGGTACGGCATGGCCATCGGAGGAGCTGAAGCGGTGTCAGGAGAGTAACCTTGATTTAATTCTGAAAACGACAATTGTCCTCTAGATAATGGGAAAATTCGTACCTACTGGGCTTGGCCCTGGACTCGTTCCTGATGGGTTTCTCCTCCTATTCTTGAAAACGTTACATGTGGGAGCCCTTCCAGCTCGATTACTTTGGTCAATCATCGGCTGGACAATTCGCCTTCGAGCATTGATGAACCTGAAATGAGAATATTCTTTTTATTCTTGCTGTGCTGTCACTGCCAGATTATTTATTTCTCTTTTGCGGCCACAATTTGCATCGACTAAGCGATTATAGTAGAGCGAGCGAGGGCAGAAGTAAACTACCGTAAACCTTTCCCTCAAAATGTGTGAAAGTATTTTCAAGCAGTGTTAATTGAGTTCGTATCGACCCCCCAAAACTGGAAACAGCTCGCCAAGATAGCAATCAGCGTTGCAGCAGAGATGGTATCGGAAGCGCTCCCAACCACTTCATAAAATGCACATAAATTGCAGTTTACGGTCCAGAAGCCACGCAAAATGTCGTAAAAAAGGTTGCCAAGTTGGACTAGCGCAGATTTACGATAATCATAAAATAATAGGGCCATTGACCGCAACACCTTAGGTCGACTGTCATTTGTTGTGACTCTCGCTCTAAATCCTAAGTGATGAAGTAATTGGGCAAAGCTGACATGACAAGTGTAGATGACAGTCAGACACCCGTATGATCAATATTCTCACGAGCTGTCAAGAATTAGTCTTTGTAGGCGTCAGCGTCTTGTCAAATCTGTCTTCTTCCGAAATAACATGTTCTCCATCAGATCGGACCCGCTATCATTCTCGCGGCGCCCATCTTTCTCCATCTATCACACAACAGGCCTCATCGATTAACCTGACTGACGTCGGGAAGACATCGTCCACACGACCACCGTCAAATGATCGTTTTAAAGGCCCGATGAAGGGCAACCTGCAGCGGAAGACATGCGAATACTTCATAGTAGCAATCTCCGATTGGAGTATATCATGACAGATACCGTAGACCTGGGTCCCCGGGTATCTTTTCGGCTGGGCCTTCTCAGTGTTGTCAGCGTCGCCAGCTGCGCCCATCCATCATCGCCAAGGCTGCGTTGTCTGCGTTCTCTTCACTCTCTCTTCCTCTAGTCCGAGTATACGGTAATTGGCAAGGGACACTGGCGAACAGATTTTCAAATTTACTATATTGTCATAAAAAGTACTCGAGACCTTTAAAACTACTCCCCAAGAAAAGTGGTGTTCATCCTTCTTGGAGGACCCTCTCTCGCAGACAGCTGGTAAAGTTTACAACCTGTCTCTACTGTACCCTTGGGAAATGGAAAAAGATTCAAAACAGATGTGAATCAGTTGGAACACTTTAAAACAACAGCCTCTATTTCATGGAGTGTATGCCGTTCGTGATGGATGGCCGTTATCAGCAAAATCATGCCCCCGAGGGAGTCGGCAGGAAACGCTCACGGCAGTCAGAGTTGACATCCGAAAGACATCCCAAATTCATGGCGGCCTCATGAAATATGACGTCACTAATAGAATAACTAAGAGGTAATTCAGCCCTACACATTGAGAGAAGCTCACGTGGCCATTGAAAAATGACCAAAAACTGTCACCCAATGCATCATGTGACGAATTTTTTTGCAGCAGAAAGTCCCTGTGTAAAATTCTTCCGGATCTTCACCAAAAGTGCACAGAGTTCTTTCTTTCCATTTTAGGACCGGCGTGTGCCTCTACGAACAAAGGTAGTTGAACGTAGCCGTAATGACTGCGCTCGGTGCGCCAAACCAACAATCTAGACAGTTAACTGCCCGTCTGACTGACATATGGACCCTTTACAATCCTAGAAAACAAATTGACCATGTCTCAACTAACACTTTCCCTCAGCCCTATGGGCCCCCATCTAGAGGATGAGACGAGAAAGGAAATCAGTGTAAATGGAGACGGACAACAGCAGTAGAGGCTCTGACTGCAATTATGCACTTAACGGAGAAGCGCTGGTGGCCGGATTCGAATCTGATCAGGGCAGCGATTACCCCATCCATTATGCGACATACGGCTAATTTGACTCTGACCTAGGTTTAACCATCATATTTCATACTACTCAATAGAAGTGAGAATGAGTCAATGTTTGGCGTATCTATTACTAATCTGCGCAATGATCGCCGCACCGAAAAGAGAGTAGCCCCCCGCAGTGTGCACACAAGCATCGGATTAACAGCTAATCGTCCAAATAGATAGGCCTTTTCGGCTAGATCTGATCCAATTACTTACCAATTGTTGACTTGAAGAATTGTAAGACCAGTATCATTAGCTAGTTGTTTTTTCTGCTCTTCGGATGGGTATGGGTGCTGAAATAATAATAATAATAATTTTTTATGTTAAAATAAATGGCTCTTTGTATATCATAGAGTGAGGTAATATTTCCCTCGGGCTGATCCCCAGATTGACGCCGGGGTTGGCGGAACAGAGCGCGAGCGGCGCAGTCATCCATCACGCGCCTCTTTTTTAGTATCGTGTACTACTCGCTCGAGTCAGAAGAAGTATAATAAATGAGGTCGAATAAAAGTCCTCTAGAGTTATGGATTTCCCTCAAATTTTTTTGCACAGAGAGTACTCTGTTGGACCTGACCTCATGCTGTAAAATAATGTTACACTCTGGGCAAAGGGAGAGGGGGGTCGCACAGACGCGCACCGGACTACAGTATGATAGAGCAAAAGACAAAGGTCTTCATCATAGGATCAAATAATGAAGGAGTCACAAATGGGAAAGAAGTCTCTTACCGTCAAGTTTTGGAAAAGCCAGGCTCGAAATTTCGTTATGGCTTCTTTAGAGAAGACTTTTGGAACTTTTCTCTGTTTCTGTCCATTTATTGAGCCATTCTGCCCATCACTTAGGACAGATTCTCTGCCATCTTCATTAGAACCACAAAGGGAGAGAAGCTCATCGCCTAAAACTCACCAATAGAATAGGAGATAATATCTCCTGTAGATCCAGATGAACAGAACCATTTTTTATAAGAGAAAAGCAAGAGAATGAGGAGGAACAAGAGTGACAATGAAACGTATAATGGACAAAGACAAGGAATATCTCAACCTAAGCGACTGCAAAAGCGTGTAATGTGTGCGTAAAAGCCGTGCGACATAGAGAAACCCATTTCAACACAAAAATATGAACTAAAGAAGTTTATGCTTACCGTAAGATGTTGGAAGAGCCAAGCCCTCAGGATGTTGGTTGCCTGCTTTGGAAAGATGCCTCTCTTTTTGGCATTATTGGCAGATGCCTTCCGGGAGGGACTCCTCTGGTTTTGAGGTGGGTCAGCTGGATGTGACAACGAATAGAAGTCCTGCGGCTGTGAATGACCGTAGTCGTGGCTTTCATTTGACGTATAATGTGTGGTATCAAGTGACGGCTCTTCATAACGGGGTGGCATGCCGTACACTGAACAGTCATCCATTAGAAGACCAGCAGAATATAGACACTCGTCGAGCACGCCGCGCGGCGACACGAAAAGCTGTCCTGAAAGCGGGCCGGGCCTAGCTCATTAGCACAACTATTCAAGCATGAAATCTGCACACACTTCTGTGGTAGATTTCAGGGCAAGCAGCACACATTGGGGCAGTGGATGAGATGGTTGACGACATGTTAAAAGACGACGTGGACGTGCAAAAACATGCGAGACAATTAATGAAGATGGAAAATATTAGGAAGAAGTTAAGCAAAGAGGAGAGAATGGTTCTACTCAAGCTGGAGCTACAGGCAGGATCGTTTTTGGATAAATCCCACACCTTCCGTGGGGCATGACTTCCAGAACAGACCAGATACTCAAAATAATAATTGTTTTCCTGTTCCGGAAGTCTTTCCACCAATGATTCCCAAATAACTACCTGCTTCTGACACACTATCCAAACTGGCGGGATTTCTCACTCCTTCGGCTCCTGGAGTATCCCCACTGAGGGGAGTAGATACATGGCGAATACCTCCTCCGTTACTCGAACTAAGATCAGGTTTTCTCTGGCTTAATTAATTGTTTTTACCTGGCAGAAGGACTACTGACGGCAGCTAGTGGAAGGCTATGGGGCGCCCCAGCCGTCGTGGGATGCCCGCCCATGGATAAAGGGTGATCTCCGGAAGATTGTTGATAACCAAGGGAACTGCCCTAAAAGTCATTTATTTTAGCTGTCAGTAATTCATCTTTGTTTCCATCTCCCGTCTCTTGACAATATGTCAAAGGTATCGAATATCCTTGGCGCGCGAGCGGCGACACTTCTATCAAAGGGGATCATCCCCCTTGAGATAGGTGGCAGCTGCCTGTCTAGTCCCGCCAAAACATTGAATTTGCATAGTTCTTGCTTTGTCCTTCCTCAATACCTCGTGATTTTCCCGCCCTGCTCCTCCAAAAAATTACACCTCATGAGATGAAAGAAGGCCCGTCAGTTGGTGTGTGGAATGACGACGAAACATTGTTGGGGGAATGATGGCGCCACAGAGATTGATTGGTCGAACACTCACTTTATTGCAGGAACAAAACAAAAAAAATAGCTAGTATATAGGAGAGCTACCCGAGAAAGTTTTTGAACTATGCCCAGTGCATTTGGAAGAGCGCGAGATGTCATATAAATCAGTGCGCGGCGGTCATCCGTCAGGCGTCCAGCTACCAAACAGATGTTTTAATTTCGAGCGCCAAATGAAAGCCATACATCAAGTTACAAGAGAGACTGACTTTCAAAAATTGACAGAAAGATAGACACCACTGCACACACACCAGAGGGATTACATTCAAAACTCTTTGCTCACCTCCAAAGGATGTGGCATGCGATTTTCCGGCAGAGGAACGGATTGTGGTTCATATGGTGGCGGATAACTGAAATAACGATTTATTAAGTGATCAGAGGTAGGAAATACCCCATGGGGGTTGCATTCATGCTGGGACTTGCGGACGGAGCTGTCGAAGGGCTTATAGGCGGCTGACTGGAAGATGCTCTCTCATCGCCGACTATATCCATTGGCATTTTGCCCTTCAAACACGTCACGTATCTATTACAGAAGTTGTCGCATAGTTCATGTACCTGGAAATAAGAAAAATTCATCAAGTTTTAGTAGAACTGCATGATTTATGATCCATCAGTGAGCATAAACAGCGGGTAGTTAGCCGACGGAAGCACTCAAGTCTCTCCCCGTCTCCCCGCCAAATTCAGGTCAGAAAAAAGGGCTTCCCTTGACCTTCTCTCTAAATTCTCTTCATCTACACTCCGCCTGCCAAGGAACGTCTCGCTCTAGGCGTCCTGTCGGCGCCGGTTTTGTGCCTGGTCCCCTGCTGCGCGGTCATGCACAGTCCAAAAGGAAAATGCTGGCCGTAAAAATGGAATGGAGAGGCGATGAAGAGGCAGCAGAGAGAATGGGGGATAGGCCGAGTGGAACGGCGTTCTCTTTAAAGGAGAGCAAAAAAAGGAGAACGATGATAACGGGAAGATAAGAAAAACGACTGGAGAATGTTGCCATTCACCTGCCAGTGGCTTCTAGTCAGTCTTATCTATTATCCCCCAAATAGAGCAGAGTTCATTTAACTTACTTTTTCTAATTCCAATAGGTGAAACCGTAACATTTGTATTGCTTGAATCATTAAATTGTCTAATTCAGGATTAGGGACATAATAAGGTTTATCAGTTTGTACCTATAATTGCGAATTATTGAAGAAAGGAGAAAAATACTACCATTCGAGCAAATTCACTGAGATCTTCTTTGAAGCTAGAGGAAGAACAGACGTCATTAGAGGTTGTACCATCTTTATTCTGTTCCCTGGGAGTAGATGTGGCTAATTCACATTTTTCAAATAAACAAGTTAAAAGGGGATATAGTGGATGACTGAAAACAACGAATTCTTCCCAACAACAAAATATAACTTACGCATAAATAGCGTCCTTATGATTTTTCAATTGTTCATCTTGAATAGGTCCACCCATCATCGGATGTGTATGGGGCATTGGATAGGACGGCGTGTAAAAAGGAGCTGTTCCCATTTGTGCTCCCTGCTGATCGTACTCGCCTGCTGGTGGTCCGTAGCCATCGCCGTACTGAAATAGACGGGTTGATTCGATTTCAATCTCGAAAAGCGCCGACAATTTATGTTCATGCTTCGACACCGAACGCTCATAAAAACTGCGAGATCTAGATTTTTGTGGAAGATTGAGCCACCTTTCCCGAGACAGGCGTTCCATTTATTCATCGATTTCTTTTTTTAAAGAATTTTCTGCCTGGCTAGCAATTATTTTAAGAATTTAAATTGAGGAAATCAATAATTACAATCGTCTTGACAATCTCGTGTGGCAGGAGAAACTCGCGATTAGATGGATTGCTATGCGGCACGCCACTCAGACAGCCGACGGGCATCTTTTTTCCCTTTTTTCTATAGCCTTTTTCCAATTGACAATCTGTCCAAGTTGACAGAGTATTTTCTCATGTTGGCAACTACATGATTTAGTGAAGCGTTGCCTGAGGTCGACAAGGGGGATTACACCAACTGATAGCCCAGGGATAATAGGTCCGCCATGGACACTTAGGACCCCGCAAGTTATGGCCCATTCGGCGGCTGTTTGACACTGCTCCGATAAATATATAGGCTGTCCAGTTGATCTACGAGACAGCTCCAGGGCAAATCCTTGTCGAAATTTTAGAATTTATGGTGGGTCAAGAGCTGTTCCCATGAGTTATGTCTTCCTTTAACGGGGTAGTATTTTATGGTGGATGTTTGCAAGAGGCCGAGGAGCTATGACCACCTCTAGAGGGGAAGCAAAAGGGGAGATTCAAATTATCCTTGGTGGAGCTGGATGAGGGTCATTTTCAACCCGAAGGCTATTAAGCTTGAAATACTGCATTGCTTTAAGTGTCAAACGTTTTGAAACGCGGCTTGATGGAAATTTAAAAAAAAAAGGTGAGATGTCTTGTCAGAAGGATCATCTAACTGCGCACGTCAAGTGCATCAAAAATAATGGACTCCCGTAGAAAGACAAGACGGGAGAAGAGACGAAAAGTTTAAAAAGAAAAATAAATAGCTGACCCTTTGGGCCATGGCAGGCACGTGGCTGGTTAGATCAGAATACTTTTAGGCGGTAGATCAGCCGCAGATGAATAGGACGTGACAGCTAGGCGATGTTTCGACGGCTTCGCAACAGCCATTTCGCTCCGCCCACCCTTCCAGGTCGGGCCAATCGGCGCCGCTCCGCCCCACCCAAAACCTACTGTACATCATTGATTTCGCCCCCGGGCAGTGCCTCAAAGAGCGACAGAACAACTAAGGCTAAGTGCTTGATAGATGTCATCTATCCGCTGGCTAGTTCCTGCCACAGAGACTAAGTAAATTAGAGTCAAGAATTATTGGGGAGAAGAGACGCGATAAGGCATCGGGAGTCAGTTGAACGTGACACTCACGGTCATTCTTTCTTGTTTAATATGCGCGCAGCAATTCCGTGTGAATTATGGCAAACATTTTAAAGCCAAGAAGGCCCATCCATTCTTCCCTGTGTTTTCTGCCGTAGACGGTGCTCTCTTGAACTTATCTTTATTTTAAAATTGCCCTCCTTATCGCTTGCTTTTTTTCGTGTTAGGTTAAAAATCAAGACTGTCACAAGGTAGTCAGCCCGCAGAGAAAATATTAAATTGACTCACTTCCATATTGTCTTGCTTTTCCACTTTGACTTCGCCAGCTAATCCTGGTCCACTAGGCCCACTGGCATTTGGAAACCCTTGAAAGTTTTGCCAGACGTCCATAGAAGGCCACATTCCCTGGTCGGACATCCCCTGCAAAAAATTGTGGATTACTGTAAGAATAGGCGACAAGATGAGTCGGACGAGAAGCCTTTGAGGTCACTTTTTTTTAAATGATAGGCGTGAGATCAATGAGAAAATGATGGCCTGGCATCTGTGGCGCAAATCGCGCGCCACCCTCCTTTTGAACAAAGGCTACTGTGGTAGGGAAGGACGAGTGCACTGTACCAGCTAGAGGCAAGAAGGGATTAGGATAGGGGTGGACTAATGAAGAGCTAGTAGAACAATTGAGAGCTATAGACTGTAGAGACCGATTGTGGTGAAGGAAGGATGTTTACGTAGGCAGTAATTTAGAGCAGCGACGGCAGGGTCTACTAATTGAATAGCTAAGAGTTTTTGGGGGCCCCGAAGAGCTTTCGGGAGGCAGCCGACTCCTGATATGGCCTGGCCGTTCGCAACATTTGCCCCCAATAGCCAAAAAAACTTATCTTTTCTATGAGCAGTGTCTTCCTTTGACATTGATTGACTTCAAGTAGCCTTATAGAAAGAAAATTGCTTACGGAAACCTATGAATCAAAAGCGGCCGACGGCTACGATTTGTAATCGGGAGAGAATTCAAAATGATTAACGAGCTACACCGCCGCTGATCGGCAGGTGGTCGCGCACCTACATGGACTAAGGATTTATGCCAGGTTATATTTGACGTTAGAGGGATGACTCCTATCAAGTGGAGAAGAGGATTAAGAGGATTTACAGAAGCGGTCCTTTTTAAGGACAATTTAACACGTTTTTAAGGCAAAAACTGTCAAAAATTCCCAAATTCTGTCAACTTCTGCGTTAAAATGGAGATAAAAAATCAGGAGAAATCGCCTCTCAAAAGGAATAAGAACAGGTGGTTCCCGCAATGTTGGTGAAACGTATACGCAGATCATCTCATTAAAGGATTAGGTGCGTCCGGTGCGCTTTGACGGATACCGCCACGTCAACAAATTAGCATATCTCGTCTTTTTAGGAGAAAACGATAGACTGGTTACACTTTTCAAGGACTTCCGTTAGGTTCTGTTTTCTTAAAAATAGTGAACAGGGTAGCGAACATGACTAAGTTCACATTCCATTTGTTTTTACTAACTGGTGGAGGGTATACAAAAGTGTAAGGAGCGGGAAGAGTGTGATCGTCAAAACTGTCTTGTTACGGTATAACCGTTCGAAGGCAATTTATGACCATGGCGCGAGGAGAGAATGTGAGGTTAACTATCTGTTTATTGAGTAGTCAAGTGAGAAAATGCGATGATGGTTGCGTAACGGGCTATAAAATGAGCATTTCAGGCAAACTGTTGATTCCGGTAGCGGAGATAAAGATGTTTTGACTTGGGAAAGAGGTACCTTGACCAAAAAAAAATTAAAAAGAAGCGGATTTTTTGTCTAAAAAGATGAAAACGAATAGGTAGAAATATAGTCCAGAAATACACGGGATTTTTAAGTGAGGGAGGGGCGAAGTAGAGGAGAGAGGGGGCGCCACGCAACCGGTACTCACGCATAGTTGGTATAAACTGCCATATCGAGTTACCGTCAACTTCTAAGCGTTGCCGCTCTTGAGAATTAGCATAACGGCACAAACAAAAGAGTGGCAGATGGAGACTGCGCATCATATCCTAACTCCTCCTGGATTTAGGCATGTGACGCGTTTGTGAAAATAATCTTAACTTAGTCACAATATTTTTTGGATCATGCAGTGAGTGTCTAAGAGAAAGAGTCTACCACCACAGCTGGCAAGAACAGGGTGGCCTGTCCTAGCGAGTGACAGGTGTCAGAGTGAACCCAAAGGCGCCAAAGATGGCAACAGCTGTAATACAATTCAAAAGTGCCGCCGAAAAGTTTAAAAGTAAAGTGCGGATCAATAGATGAGATAAGTAGATGAACAGAGCAGTTGGCTAAGGAAGGTCGCCTAGGGTTACGCAACGGTGCGGCTGGTCATTCTGCTGACTCTTTAGTCTTTTCGGTATCTGTGGATTCTTCCTGTGTTCTGGAGTCTAAAAGATCCTGATCTTTATAGTTTAAGACATCAGAGCAAAGTAAAGTGCGTTCCGACGTGGACAACACCGGTCGCCTCACCGTTATCAGTTAAGTAAAAAACTCGCGCAAAAACGAGGGAATAACCACTCTTATCTGCGATAAAATGTTGCGACGGGGAGTTGCCCAAATTAAGAGAATAGTCACAGAAAGGGGGCCGGAGAGATTAGAGCCCGAGATCTGGGAGAGCTGATTCTATCTGCTCCCCCATGGGAGAATGTGGCTACGGTAGCTGTTTGCTCCGAGTGGAGCACAGACGCAAATTCTCTCCCCTCAGCCCGCACTCGCACTTGCTTTTTCACACTGTGAACTCTTTGTGGTTTTCATCCCAAGGAAATTTTCGAAACATTGAAGAATGAATGAAAGGGTGATAAATTTGACTGGTGGCTAGTACCAGAGAGTTTGGTGGGTCGTAAATCAACGACAGTTGCGGGGACATGTGTCGCCACAGGGTGACCCATTCGGCAGACGGTCCGATCCAGCTTTGGGTGGTAAAAAGGGATAAAGAGCTGGAGAAACAACAATCGCCTGCCCGCTAATGCTAGAATCATTTTCGGTAATTACTCCGAAGGGGTCGCGATTTTGGCAACACAATAACTCATCCATTACCGATTGTGGATGCGGCAAATATTGCGCCATTCGTCGGCTGCAGGGGCTCCGACGGAGCATCACATCCATCATATTTGCCGCCACCACTGTCTGACTGGTAAAACTGATTGCTTCCTCAAAATTAGCCCTCAATGGCCTCAAAACGATTGACCTCATTTCCTAAGAACAATGGAAGATGGGTATGGTCGCTAGAGAGTCTGAGAGAATCGCAGGGATCGGATAGAAGTCAGCAGACCTCCAGAAAATGGCTAAATTAGAAAAATATGGGTTTTCTAACGGGTGCATATTAGCTGCCAAGTTTTTACGAGAAGTATGAAGTGCGTACCGACCAATGGAGAGCTTGGTTGAGGCTTATTACAGCGGAAGGCGGCGTATTTTGGCGGCCATGTCAGTCAGACTGACTGGGTAATGACTAGCAATGCGGCTTTTGTGGCTCCACCCCAGAGACAAAACTTTTCTTAAGCCAGTGTTGCGACGGGAAAATGCTTCTGGCAGAGGTGGATTAACCTCTCCAGGTTATCTCTTTTCTCGGCGCGGAGGCTATGATCCGCCCAGGGATGGTCTACAACGATACGGTAATGCGGGACTTTGATGGGATGACAGGTCATAAAGCAGCCAAGAGTGACAGTGATGTACCCGTCAAGAAGTACCAGCCGAATGCCACCATACCTGTAAAAGTTGCTTAAGGAATTGATTGCTATCCATTTGTCAAATATTTGACGCCTGGAAGACATATATTATATCAAAGTGAGAAGTAAAAAGAACCCGCCGATTTCTAGATGGACAACTTGTCGAATGAGGGAATGATGTTTAGGGTCTACAGTTGCAACGCCCCTTCTACCACATGTTTCCCAATCGCATCATATTCTTCATTATTCTGTCAGTAAAACCAAGCCGCCCTTGTAACAGCGGATGGGAATCGGTCGAGAGGGAACGCGCGCCTGATTGTTTTAGGTATCGCTGCTTAATATCACCGGAGGTGCCGGGTGAATTTTCTCCATGCGCATGTGCTGAGAAAGAGAAGGATAGTTAAAGCGGCGCCTTTTGATATTTTAGGGTCTGGTATAATAGCGAATAATGTTTTCAGTGGATTCCCAAGCGATAATTGCTATGGGAACGGTTGACCGGATCTGAGCATGATCGCGAGTAGAATTCATCGGGGGTTTTTCGAGACCTCGCCGGAGACAAACGACTTGTCTTCGTGTAGCGAGGAGACTTCTCCTCAGGGACAGTCATCCATCAATCTGGAACGGATTCAACCCCCATACCATTGTGCTATCACAAATCCTAAAAAGCGGAGTCCGTGTCCCCCTGGAGAGGTTCCATCCAAGTTCTCGTTTATAGAAAGTCGTAAACGCTTCAGAAATCCATTATTCCAATTAGCGTAATCTATCCGAATGGTGCGGCTGCTGACTTGCGTAACCCGAGGGATGCGAGACTACCCCCAATCCTAACAGATAATCATTTTATGCACCGCCAAGGACAGCAGAAGGCCTTTGAGATTTGCCGACCCAGCTGCTCCAAAACTTATGTTGTGCTTTCTGTTGTACTACAGAGGTGACCTCACTTCTAAGGAAGTGAGAAATCGTCGCACAGGAGTGACCACAAACACAAAAGGGAGACCAGCTGTCAATTTGATTCAATATTGTCCTTTGGCGATATACCGTAGCCGTTTATGTGGCAAATATCCAAACGGATTAACAAGAGAAGGCTATTGAGATGGACAATAGCCTTGTCGATCACTGTGAAGCTTCCGAATAATAGGAAACAATGTCTATTTCTTGACTCAATGGTATTAGGACAGGGTTAATCTTGGGAAGACCCCTAGAGCATTGATGCCGAAAGCATTGTTATCAAAAAAAAAGTCATAAGGTTTGCCCTGTTTACCATTACGCTTGAAACTCCCGGATATTCGATGTAAATATTGTGAAACCAGAGGGCAGATACTTGCCAGATTTGTAACAGAGTAATACCCGCAAATCATTATCCGAATGACCGTATGAAGACCTTGCGGATATAGAGGCCGATAGCAACATCAACGGTGGTCATCTCTTCGGCGTCTTTTGTGTACGCAACAAGTGCCTAATCGGCAGTGATTTGTAAGGAGAAACTTTTGGATGAGAGATAAATTAATGTAATAGGAAGAAAGGGGGAAATTGTAGCGAACTCTCGTGCAAAACGGAGGCGAACGACGCTAATGTTTGTGGAACTGTCACTATTCCGCACCTAAAATCTACTGTACCAGTGCACGAGCTAATAAAGTTTCTTATTTCCGCTAGATATTACTACAAGGATAAACAAATAAAGAAATGATCGATCGTCTACAATGGGTCGTGTTATTAGTGGAGTTTCAAGGAAGAACTGCGTCTGGTGGCTCCAAAAGAAGTGTCATCTTTGGGGAAGAAGGGATGATCCCGAGCGCTGAAATAGAGCTTAATTAAAGAATACTGTAGCCTTTACAAGTCAAAGACGAAGAGACGAATGTGAGTGTCAATAGCATCCAGTTGCTTCATTTCTCCATCAGAAAGTTTAAAGTCGAAAATGGAAATGTTCTCAATTACTCTATAAAAAACGACGATTTTTTTCTGTATGCCGATCGGTCACGCATTTTACGCGCCATTAATTGCCACGAGCTGGCTTTCCCACCTGTCAGGGTTAACGCTCTTCGGAATTGCGGAGATGCCATGTTGCGTCAGGTGGCGGAGAAGTATCTAAGATAATTGTCAGCTTACAGAAAAAAACTGGTTCCCTTACCTGAGCAGGAGTCTTGCCGTGTCTGTGTCCGATTTCAATTACCAAAGCGTCAGACATTGGATCACCTTCGGGCCAAAGGCCATCGGGACGGGCAGCCTGAAAGAGATTTTATAATTTCGACCAAAAATACCGTACCTTTCTTCCAGGAGATCCAAGAGGAGCGTAAGCAGTAACAACAATCTTCAATTCCTTACAGAGTTTACGTAACTCAACTTGCGGAAAATATACGTGTAATTCGACCTAGAAATAACAAAGATATTATCAGCCTCTTGTGCTCGGTCAACCTGAAGATTCGCCGGCTTTACAGTAGCCGCATCATAGACTTCTTTAATCTGCTGAGCTGAGAAATTGGACAATCCAAGTGCCTATACCGGAAATTAGCTGTCAGAAATATTTCTAGCTATCGTACTTTTAGTTTTCCGGCCTCGTGCAGTTTTTCCAGGGCTTTATAGGTATCGACGTAGCAAATATTGTCAGGGACGAATCTGCCATCTTCAACTTGGGGAGCAAAGGTATTTTCTTGTTTCTAGGAGAAGTGACTACAAAATTTAATAGGGTAAAAATACCTTGAAGGGGAAAGGACAGTGCATCAGGTAAAGGTCAATGTAATCAAGCTGCAGAGCTTTCAACTGTTGTTCAACACAGGTTGCCACATCATCGGGGCTATGGGCTGTGAAAGGAAGCTAAATGAATAGAAAAGTAACGAGAAAGCGCACCTTGGTTGTGATGAAGAGCTCTTCTCTCTTGATTTTTCCACTGGAAATATATTCCTGAAGAACATTTCCAATGAAGGATTCATTTTGATAGAGGAAAGCAGTGTCTGGAAACCAGAAATTAATGGCTAAGATTAAGAAAAACAAACCAATAAGTCGATAACCATTATCCAAAGCAGTTCGCAACGAGACGGCGAGTTCATTTTCGTCTTTCACCTTTGGTTGTATGACGTTATAGTCACAAGACATCTTACCTGCCAGGTTCCTAATCCAAGAAGAGGCAACTTGGCACCATTGTTAAGGGTAGCATATTCCATATTTACCATTTTCTAAAAGAATAACGAGATCAGAAGAGGAAGGAGGAGAAATAGGGAAGGAGCTGAAACGTGAAAACGCCAAACGAAATAGCGCCATGATAAGAAACGCGGGCACTATATCATACGTGGCAAATAAAAACATTTTGTTTTTTTCTTTCCTTATGAAAAAGGAGAAATGATGAATTGGACCATAAAAAGTATGGCGTTTATGACTGGTTGTCGGCATCTGAGAAGGTAATATGATCTCAGAATAAGCTGGTGTTAATGCGAAAGGGCTGTAAAGGGAATACAGCATGAAAGGGTTACTATCTATCGCGAGGCCATAAACAAAAGACCAACCGGCGGGGGAGAAGAGGCGAACAGAGAAATAGCCTTCTAACAGAGAACTGGAGAACAGAACTCTCTCTTCCACCCATACCTGTGTGTATAAGCGGATAAACCGGGTCGATTATGATGCTATTTATGCGATGGGGAATATTCTCACAATATGAGGTAAATAGTAGGAACATGTTTTTTATCATTTGTGCTTCCTGCTGCTGCTGGCGGATGATTTGGTGCGAAATGTTGCATAAAGACCTTGGGACGAGAAGAGTCGACCTTCTGGACTTGCACTTCTAGCCTCTGGTGGAGGCGAATGCGGAATATCTTTCTTTTCTATGACAAGTTTAGAATCATCCGAACAACCAAGTAGCCAATAAGTTGCCATGACACCTTTTCCCTGTAAACAGCAGAGATACAAACTGGCGGCAAAGATCATACCTTTATGATCACCTCTCCTCGGGGTTCCGTTACAAAGCCGCCTATGACTTTGGTCAGCAAATGGTTTGCCTCTGGTGACAGGTGGATCATTCCCGCTGAACTTTTGTTATTTTTAACTTCGAACCTCGGACAAATGTCCTCATAGTTTAGGTGTGTTGTATAAATCTTTTGGATAAACATCCATGAGAACATTTATCCAATAAAATGACGTACGTTTTCCATTGCTTTCCATTCTACTAGCCGTATTGACGGTATCTCCGAATAAACAAAATCTGGGCATGGTTAGGCCCACAACTCCGGCGACTACTGGTCCTGTGTGCATGCCGATCCTAAGGTTGACTCGTTCGCCAGGAAGATGTGGGATTCGAAAGGTTATTAAGGACCTTAAAAAGCCCAAAGACATCGAGGCTATCTGCCTGACATGGTCGTTTCCATTTCTCTTTGGTAATCCGGATACACAAAGATAACCGTCCCCGATGGTTTCCACCTGATATGTTTTTCCTGTCAAACGTGACCCACCTTATAAACATCATGCTCGTTAATAATACCATCAAAAATACTGTAGAGATCATTTAATAAGTTGACCACCTGGAAGAAATCAATTTCTTTGAAGCGTTGCTATTTCTCTGCTATGTAAATAGATCAAGAGATCAACAGATGTTAGAAAATAAACACTTGAAGGAACTTTTGTCAATATTTCCAATATGAAAATAGGTTTTGCTTACTTGTAAAGGTGTGCACTTGGCAGCTAATGTAGTAAATGATACGACATCTGAGAAGAAGACTGTGACACTGTCAAAAGATTCAGGTGGAACACTCTGCCCTAATTTTAATTTATCAGCTACTGATCTGAATTATATAGAAGTTTCTTAAAAAGAATAGTAGGACCTAGGTAGCATTCTGTATAAAAGAAGATCGCTCTTCTTCTTTTCTTCTATGAGTTCATTCATTCGGGAAGACACTTCTTCCTCCAATGCACCGGCATAATTCTCCATAACATTCAACATGTGATCCAATAAATTATCCTGCCTGGAAGACAATTCTTCATTTCGACGTCAGTTAAAGTTCCCCCACTGGTGACATATGTTGTGGATTCACTCGTTTCTGTTTACGGGGCAGTTGCTTTGCTCCGCTTATCCCCTCGCTCACCGATCATGGCCCCAATGGAACAGATAAACTTGTTCGAATGCCAGCCTTTATCTTATTGTTTTCGTAATGGGATATGTATGCGCCACGTACGTACACAAGAAATCTCGTGTCAATGTTATGATGGTTGGGCGGGTCCAGAGTGTGCCACACTCATGTCCGAGCAACTACCACATCAACACGCTCCCGCTGTGGAGAATGATGTCCCCGGTTTTGTATTTATTATCGGTTTAAGTTAGTCCTTTAATTTCCTTTTAAAATTACTGCCATTCAGTTCTTCTATTCTTGGCAACCCTTGCCTGTGTGGCTTACGCTCTAAGAAGATGTAAAAAATACCCGGAATCTTCCATTATTAACCTACGTGCTGATCGCAAGGCGGATCGAGCAGCTGCATTGGATTTATTGGATTCCAATCAAAAGGTGGCCATCGATATGGACTAGTAAGCTTACCCTCCGCTGTTCATACTTCTCAATGCTGATCGAATTTGTGCCACTGTAGGGCGACTATTTTCTTCTTCATCCCAACAGTCTTGTATCAATGTTATCTGAAAATGTTGTCATTTTACCATATTGGTAATACTCCTACCAAACTATTACTTATTTCCAGAGATTCGTGTATATTTAGTTCTGGCCTAACTAATGGTCGTTTCCCTCTTTTTAACCAATAAATTATTGCTAATAATTTTCGTTTAAAATCATTTTTGTAAAATATTACTGTCTGCGGGCTCCTTTCGATTAGCCATATCCCAAACAGGCTTTTTTGTGACTAACTCAGAAGCAATTATTGCAAAACTAAAAATATCACCAGCTGAAGATCCTTCGTTCTCGCCTCTCAATATTTCTGGGGCTGTCCAAAGTTGATCTAGAAAGATTAACACAGTTCTAAATTATTCTTGCCCTCTTTTGTCTTGGTGTCGTAACGTTGTATATCCCTGAGACCAAAGTAAGCTAACTTGACCTGGAAGCGATCGTCAACCAAACACGTCTCGGAGGTTAGATTGCCATGGAATTTGATAAATGATCCATGGAGGAATTGTAACCCCTGGCAAATATTGAAACAATCGGTTAAGAATTACATCAATAATATCCCGGAGAAGGCAATGAATGAAAAAGACATCCATAGTCGAGTCGTTCTTATTTACAACGTCGTGGAGACTTCCTCTACCATAATATTTCCATACCGAGAGGAGTTCTGGCCCATCTAGGCACAATCCCAGAAAGCGATTAATATTATCGTGCTCTAGTTCCCGTGTCTAAAATGGTAAGAATAGCACAAAAATTCACACCCTTCGCAATTCGAAGCACTCCGCGTCAGTAAGTCGAATCCTTGCCACATGCTTGAGACAGGCGACCTTTTCGTTCTAGAATCTTGCACTTTTTATTGAATAAAGGGTACCTGAAGGACATAAAACTTAAACTTTCTCGTCTCCTTTTTGGATTCGTGAGTGGCTCGGGTAGCAATGCTTGATTTGGAGCTAGTCATAGACCGCATACTCTGGCCGGTTTTTGTCTAAAAAAATTATTACTGAGTTATATTTCAAGCTGCCTTTTTGTCAGTTTCAGTAAAATGGCTAAAAGGTATCTGCCAAAGTTTATCCTGTTCTAGGAGTGCTCGTCGCCGGGAGCTAACAGTCATGTATAATCCGCTTAACGCAATGAGAATAAAAAAGACGATTATTGCCGTTGCCAGGATTATCCAAATCAAATAAGTTTCAACAAAATCGGGAGGACACTGAAATCTATTAGCTTCAACTTTACTGTTTTACCTTTTCTCCTGTATAACCGCAAAGCGGTTCATTTAAAGGCTTCTGTTTCCTGTCATAATTGACAAACAGTTCGGCTTCTTCTTTGTACAAACGAGAGTAATTCTGAAAGAATACCGTCAGCAAAATTGGAACCCTACAGAATTTGTCCCATTGACCATAACTCTACCAAAAAGTTGTGGTGAACCATTTGCATTCAATCCATAGAAATAAAACGTTGGCATTCTCTGTCCACCTTGTCCTACCACAATCCGACCTCCTAATCCTGGAAACAATTTTAATGTAAAACTGTAAATGAAAGAGTACCTTGAAAGTCCATAGCAGAGTATTTGAGGATTTCGGTTCCTGATTTATAATAACTTGCATTATTTGCTAGCGTCTTATTCAAAGCATAAGCGTATACCAGCATGGCGTCGTAAAGCTGCACAGCATATGTACCGGCCCTCTGGAATTAATATCTCTTCTATTGGGATGTGTAAACAGACAAGGTAACTTGGATCCCGACATCCTTCAGAACAATTGAAAGGGTGTTCGCCCATACGGGCGATAACTTCAGTTGAAAATGTTCCCCAGGCATCAGCACCTATTTCACCAAGTCCTCGCATCTTAAAACAATACTTTAAAAAGAATAAAGATGCTCTACATCATTGAGGGAGAAAACATTCTTAAAAGCATCAAAAGCTTCGTTATCTTTTCCATCAGCCCAAGGTTCTCCAGTCGCCTGCCAAATGTATTTAGCTTCTCCATCTTTTGTTGGTATGTCTAGGCGGCAAATTGACAGTTTTAAAAAAAAAGTTGCTTACAAAAGCCGTTTGATTTTATATCAGCGAAAATGTATGCATATTCATCACTAACATATCCTGCTGCTTTTGCTGCCAACATGAAACGCCTTTTAATACCATTGTAGTCTGTCAAACATATGACAAATACTGTAAAAAGGCGATTACAGTAAAAAATAGAACGTACTTCGAGCAGCTTTTCGTGCTGCCTCTATTACACTGACCATTCCTTTACTGGAAATATCAGCAATATAAATAGAGACGGCCATTTCCACATCACTTGTGTTTAGTGCATTTTGCAGGTCGGTTCTCATATTTGCGCATTTTCCTGTCTCCCCAGAGGAAGAATAAAGAAATGCAAATGTGTTCCATTCCAATTCGCTGAGCACAGCACCCAGAGCAACTCCCAAACTGAAACCTTTCTATATTCCCGAAAAATCAGTTGTAACCTTCTGGTATTCGCAGACATTACAATTGTTGTGGGAAGTCTAGTAGGATCAATTAAAGAAGCTCCTGTACTTTCTCCATAAGTTATTACAGGGCAGTTGTAGTATTTCCCAATTACACCAACTACCAGAGCAGCTAGGATAGATTCTAATTGTTAAAAAAAGGTGCCTTACAGTCGGTACAGACAGGACCCAGAACAACATCTGCTGCGTCGTCTTTCATCAAATCTACAGCAAAATGTGATGCAGACATTTCTAGACAGTCACCTATTCTTGGAACAAAACTGAAACTCTTTGTATTTGTATAATAAAAATGGTTACTTCAACTGCACTCCAGGCAATATTTGTTCGGCTATTATTCTGTCTCGAGCTATCAAAACAGCCGAGGCCGTACTCTCATAACTTACAGAAAGCATGCTATTTGTCTGATTTCCGACAATTAATAATCCGACATTCACTTGGGATGGAATTTGAGCAACGATCTAAAACTATTTAAAACGGAGATCAGTAGCCTACCAGAGTGATAAAGTGGACCAGGTTATGGAGGGGAAACATAGGAACTGACGGTTGGAAGCCCTAAAAGACATCCTCCTTTATAATTAAAAATCTTACGCAATATGTCTATCACCTGATAGAAACAGAAAGTAATAAAGTTCTATTTTAGTTCGATGTGTGGTTTTACTTTCGGGTTTGGTGGGGACAGCCATTTTTGAATGATTCACACCGGCAGGTGCGGTTAGGGTGTGGAACAAAATGCTGGTGAGTGTGTGCTGGGCGACGCATCTTTTCCTAGTAGTATTCGCTTACAATTTTTACCTTTCCAAGTGAAAATTCTGTAAAGCCCAGTGATCTTGTGTAACTTTTGCTATATTTGATTCTTGCCCTTTCCTATGACGTGCAGGGCTTCTTCCCCATAACTATTACCAGCCTGAATCATCCTCATCAACAGGAGGGGCCACTTTGCGAACACAGCTGCAGGATGGTAATTGAGCCGACTGGCTATTATGTGGCCCTCCTCGGTAAACACTACAGGTATGCCCCCATAATCTTTCCCCATGTTCTCGGCATCTTGACCAGGCTATCAAGCCAATACTTTTTTGTAGTTAAATTCCACTGCGATTTGATAATTTATCCAAGCCAACCAGTGCTATTAGATTCTTTTCTGCCGCCAGGAGGTCTACGACAGGCCGAGAGAGGATACCGAAAAAGAAGTACTGAATGGGCGTCGAGGTCGGTCATTAATCTGCGCAATCCGTCGATGTCCGCCGGTATCTAAACAAACATACAACTGTCAGTGGATTTGAGTTGATCCGGCTGTAAATGACCCTATCCCCTCGACAGGTAACTAGTCCGCTTCAAATTAGCCACCTTCTTCAAGTGGTGGCAACCTCCCACTTCGATAATTATGCGCCTTTTCGCCTACTTCTTCAGTTGGAATAATCTCAAAGCTTTTGAAGATTCCCGGCACTTAGCATAAACCCGCGCGGGATCCTTTGTAACTTCTTTTGTTAGCTGCTAGTCAAGAGGCGTTTACTTATTCGCAGCTGGGGGGTCATCCTACCAATCGGCGGGTCATTCTGACCAGTCGACTGCTGCTTGTTGCTCTGTTTTCCAGCTATACAGCCCTGTTTTCTCAGTGCTGCGCGGGTCGGATTTCAGGGTGGATTAGTTGATTCCTTCGTCGCGCTCGGCCGACTATTCTATTGTTACTTTTAGACCATAATTGGAACGGTCGCCTTTATTCCTCAATACGAGACGACCTAATATTCACTCTTTCTTTTTGTTGTCTGTCGCGTGACAATGTTTTTATTTGAGTGCTTCACTTTTTTATGATGTTCAACAAGAGGCGCCTGTGTTTCTCGCTATTTGGGAAGTCCTTATCACTCTCTTAGAAAGTCTTCTTCTTAGAAACCGAAGTTTTTATGACAAATCTGGACTAGTGCAGTGATTTGATTTGCATGTAGAGTCTAGGTGTGATCCGGGTGGCTATTCATCGCCATCGAAGCACCGCCAGTCCGCTCTGATTTCCACTCCCTCATCTGCATTTTACAACTATCTACGCCCTCTTTTTCCTATCTCCTTACTGTCATTCCTCTTCAAGAAAGAGGCCGGCAGTAGCTTCCTCTTGTCCTATTCTAGGTCAGTTATCATTCACATTTGTAATTTCGTTTTTCATTTAAAATATGGCGCCCTTGAAGAAGTCGGCGACCTGTCCACCCCTGTCCTCACTAATCTCTCTAATGATCATAATAATCTGTGTCTTGTTCCTCCCGGTAGTTTGTTTGATTAGCTGCGTTTGCCTTGACACCGCACCAATGACCCTTCAAAATACTCGGAACTGACCTACTTCATAGCGATTAGCTTATCACTTTTAGTGGTGCTACCTCCGGCTGTTAATCCCTTCGAAAAATTTGACTAGGCTTGAAAAAGCTTGTCTCCGACTGTTTGTTCCCATCTAAAACCTTTGGAGAACAGCGCGAAAAAGCCTTTACGCCTTTGTGGAAACACATAGTTCCTCAGGTGGCAGCTGTTGGTCATCTGCTTTATTAACCTTGAAAAGGCACATCGTTTAGATGGTAGGATAGTCCAAGCTGTCAAAACTGACCCAAATGGTGTGTTGACCTTTTCGAGCTTTGACAGTTTTCTCACTTTGTCCCTCCCATTTTCGTGAAAACACCTGTCCGCGCATCTCTTTGCTGAGGTCTCTGCTCAAATCTTTGCAATATCTCTGCAATTTGCAATTATTCTTGATGCTGACAATTTTCCTTTAAAGGAATCTGCTAAAAACGGTAAGACCTTGTTCTGTTTATTTTGCCATGTGCCGAATCATATAAGAAAAATCGCCTCATTGTTTTTGAATTACAAACCGGAAGGTCCAAAGGCGGTCATTGTTCAGATGAAGCCCTAAAAAAGAAACACGAAGCTCTTTTCGGAACCTGGCCATAGTTTGCTTTGTGTTTGCTCTGCTGTTCGACATAGGGTCGAACTAGGAGAACAAGGAAAAGAATTTTCTTTGAACACGCGGCTCATCCCTTGTGTGGGCTGTCAAAAACGGCTGTTCTTCACAGTCGCTCTCTATTCAGAAACTGATCGCCTTTGGCGACAGTCGCGGTGGGATCCGACTGGTTCCGGAATTCTAAATCCTTGTGCCATACTGTCATTGTCATGGAGCTTCTTTCACTTGCTTCTCGCTAGTTCTTTTTTTCGGCTAGTTTCACTTTTAATGTTGCGTGTAATTATTATCCGGTCGCGCCGTCTTCAAGCTTTCTGGGTAAAGTACCGAGTCCAAAATCTTCCCCTGCCAGTATTAGCTTTGTGTTTAGGTTGGAAATCCATCTCGACAGTTAAGAAAACAAAGCTGATGCTTGTTGTGGGGAGGTTTGTACCGGTTCCTCCTCACTATCCTCTTCCTTCCGCTCGACTGTCCAGCTCTGCACAACAAGATTGCATTGGATCAGTTTCCCTCATCCAAAACCAATCAGTTACACCTCTTTTTTCTTTTATCATATAGAGAACTATTTCTCGGAGATGCACTGCCCGATAGGGATGTCTTTTTCCCCTCAATGGCCTCATGGCTTTTGATCCAAATACAACTAGACTAGAGAGAGACGGGGAACCTGTAGTAGGAACCTCTCCCTTTCCCGCACTAATATCCCTATAGCTATTCTTTTGTGTCGTCGTTCTGACCAATCTCTTGCATCTGCAAAGAAAAGAGAGAAGGATACCTGAGGTCGGCGCCTGGTTTTACGGCAGCGCATGGCTCCGTGACGCCGCTCGAGGGCGCAGATTTCTATGGGACGATCAAGAGCCCTTGACACTCTCGCCTTCCGCACTTTCTCTCCGTATCCGGAAAACGATTCTTCATAGCAGAAAAAAGGGCCAAGTATCCAGCTGGAAAGCCTCTTCTATATCCAATCCAGGCGGGCACCCACAATTGTGTGTAGACCTCCCGTGCTCCGAGTAGCACAAACGGGCCTTTTGTAGATAGGCAGCTCCCGTTTGTTTGTCACCTGTTGTTCTCAATCTACTCGAGGATTCATTGTACCCTAGTTATTCATAACGGTCTCTATTGTCAGACCTATTTATTTCTCTGTCAAACTGTAATTGACAGCTGGAGCCAGCCAGTCTCTAACTGCACAGTTCCCACAGATGGTTTTGACCTCTGCAGACATAATTGCAGAAGGATACCGTTCACCATCTGAATGGGAGGTCAGCCAACTCTAATTGAAGCTCTGTCTTTTTTCAATACCTATAACTTAAGATGAAAGCGCCGTCGTGCCAAAATGCGGTAAAACCGTTCTCAAACGACCCGCCATCCAAGGACGCCTCCCGGCCCCCTCTCATCTGATCTTTCTCCCATTACTAGAAGCCGCCTTTTATGCAAATGAATTGTTAGGAGAAAAGCAAAAAATTCAAGTTCCTTTTCTCGCTCCGCAGCTGCTGCTTGGCAGAGGTTTTGCCCGGAAATGGTGTTTGTTCCCGATCACTACTACCGGTCCAAGCATCCCCTCTTTCGGGACTGCTCCTTCCGTATTGGGCGTACGTCTAACCTTCCATGCTTTTCCTCTTTTTTTCCCTCTTGCGTAAATAATTATACTTGTCCCGTTATTCTATTCTCAAAGAGACAGAGAACAGGGGGCAGAATCTCTTACTGGAAATTGAACTAGTTACAATAGATCTCTACCGCGTGCCTCTGCGATCCCTCGATTTTCGACTTTGCCTTCTGTTGAGAATACCGGTTGACACCAGTGTCATCTTGGCAAAAATTTCATCCATTCCACATTATCAGCCTTGAAAGTTAAACGTCTATTTTTTGGTTTCTATTCAGCTGTCGAATAGACCCCAAGGCCAGTGCTTTTTAGGCGCGTTTGCCGCGCACCTGTCGCGGATAGTCGGCTCTCGGCCTCCCTACAGTTTTCGGGAACCCAATCCCCGCCAATTCCAATTCGAACCTCAAAAGAGAGTCCATAGGAGGTCATGCGACCCATTCCAATTTTTTTCTTTTCTTTGACTATGGCGATTATTCTCTTTTCACGCCGTGCTCAGATCATATCCTTTTGTGCGTCAACGACTTCGAATTCTAAGAATTTTCTTTCTGCTTTTTGATTGACTTTGATCTCCATGAGAAAATGCAAATCTCTGCTTGTCTGTCAACCTTGGCGCACTCCAGCGCGTGCCATTTGACAAGTATTACGCGGGTAATTATAGACTTAAGTTCATGTTTACTATCCTTTGCCGACTTGGCGACCTTCTTTTCATTTTTATTCCTCAGGCATCATATCCAATGTTCAAATGCTGGGTAAGTTCCTCAAAAAACGATGGTACCACTTTTTCTTTAATAATAGTCAGGTTACTACCCAGGCACTTGCCTCATTCTGCATTGTTTACTTTAGTCCCAGTCATATTTCTTGTCTTTCCTGCAAAGAATAGTACATAATGAGATCGAATCTCAGCAGGGCGCAGATGGATCATTTGAGAGAGATACGCGCCTAGGCGCCGACAGTAGTATGGCAGCAAAAAAACCGTCGTCAAAGCGATACGATATCTACTTCCATCCTGGCCAGCTGACCATAGGACAACAGCGCATTTTTGGACTGAGCAATATATTAATATGAACATGAGAAAAGTCCAGTTGCTTGGATCGGCGGGCGGTTTCGATACCCATCTTGTGCCTGCTGACCCATCCATCATCGCTGCCGTCATCCACATTAGCACTTTTATATCAAGCTATTATCTTATTTTTTATTGTTTTGATATTTTCCCCTGCTTTTTCTTCTCCCCACTTTTTGGAAATAACCTTGCCATCGGGTTGATGTATGGTCAGGAGACTCTCATTTTTCCTTCTCGCTCATTTTTTCCGTTTTCTTCCTGCCGCCGGCTTACTATTTCCTCATTTTCAGATGGATTGGATACCATTTCAAGATTGGGTGGATAGAGTCACTTCCTGCTTTTACAAGGAGCGGGATAAAGACGTCCCCGAATTGAATAACAACGAAATTACCGATTTGATAGCCGAGTTTAGCGATGAAGGTGAGCAGCGTACCAGATAAAATACTCGAAATATTAAGTCAAACTCCATGAAGCCTTTGGTAAATTTGTAGAAGAGCTGGGCCTAGCTGAAGACAAAAGAAAGGAGCTTCTAACCTGCTCCAATGAAAAGAAGCTGGCTCTTCTCGTATCCAAAACGGTAGGTATTTTTTTCCATTTTTTAATCTGCCTGCACCGTGTACGGAAGCGGCCGCTGTTTGCCCGTCGAAAAAAACATTCCCGATTTGGACTTCCTAAAGAAAAAATAGAATCCACCGGCGTGATTCGTAATCTGCATGGGAATGCGGGCATTTCTTTGATATAACGCTGGTATTAAATCAACGAAGTTGTCCGGATCACAGATGTGACGAAACATGCTTGAAATTAATGGCTACCTCAGTGTGCGACCTCACATATCTTTTACCAATAGCAATCGTGTGATAATGCGTATTGGGTAACGCAATGCGACAGTTTAGAATTTTACTACCCCCGGTCTCCCACCCATTCTCTCACTCTTTCTCTCAGTCAAAACGTTCATATGAGGTCGTCCCGTTTTCCCACTCTTGGGTTGCCGTGCGGTACTATATTTGCAATCTATGCGCTAATGAGAAGGGTCTGCTTCTCACGTTCTATTTGGTTGCTTCGGCATGATCGTGCTGTTTGAATTGATGCTTATCAAAGAAGAGCATTTTCAGGGCCAACTTGAGGAGGACGTTGACCGCCTCTTGGATTCTCTTAAACAATCGCCACCCGAACTATCCAACCTTCAACGTCTTGTTATTGCCCTCCGGACACAACGAGAAAGGTACGTTCGACAATCAACTAGCCATGGATTGGTAATGATCCGTATGAGGAGGATGTTCTTTATGGGCGAATTGTGTCGTTTGCATAGGGCGGCGAAGTTAAAAAGACAATTGGCGCGAAAGGCGGCTTCAGGCAAATCTTAAATCAACTTGCAAGGTGGCCCCCCGTATGATTTATTGTTCTTTTTTAGTTCACTTTCTTCTTTCTTGGAGTCATCTGGACTAGAACTTCTCTGCACGGCCCTCAGCAACTGTCACCAACCACCTGGAAGTCAGAGTGCTGCTTTTCTTCTTCTCTGCGCGTTCAGAGCACTTCTCAATTCTGAGGTCAGTCGTTTTTTTCAAACTTTCCCACTGTAATTGTATCTCTATTTTCCCGTCTTTGTGTCATTAAAGAAAACAAAAGCCATCTTGAACTGCCGTTTAGCCACTGACCGTAGACTGTTTTGTTTGAAATTCGGATTGTGCTCGATTTCGCGGGTCTCTAAAAAGAGCTAAACCCTTCTGAGCATTCCGGCCTGAACCTGGGTCCAGTTGTCTCCCAATAGTGACTGTCTTCAATTATTGAACACCTCTCCAATTTGGGGTGTTCTGCTTTTATTTGATCCTATGCATTTGTTGTTAGTAATGGGATTGGATTACTTCGGCTACCAATTAGTCTACCTATTCCACCTCCTACCTTTATCAGATTTTCTTATTGTTAGATACTTGGCCGCGATGGGTGTATCTAGACAAAAATGATAACAGTACAATCTGTTATATAATTATAATTTATTATCAAATATGACAATTAAATAAATATGAGCACTGGGGTAATTTATCACACGGAATATAATCAACCGCACTCAGCGGATTCACACAAAGACTGACACTTTCGAGGAGCCCGTGGCCTCGTGTCAAAGGGGCGCGCTTACTCAGCGGCGGGAATTCAAACCGAATTCTAATCTTGTGCCTATGACACAACACCTCCCTTTCTTGGCTAAAACTATGGGGGCAAGAAATAGAAAGAATATAAGAAGCAAAGAAAACCTAAGGGGGCACAACGAACAAGAAAATAAGGAAACAAAATGAAAAAGAGACAACCTGAGTGGGAATCCTAGGGGTTAGCCAATCCTAGTCGTTGAACTTCTGTTTGGGGCTCTTCTTTCTTCTTGTCGTTGGATTTCTTTCTTCTCGGGCGGTTTCTTTCTTCTTTTAGTGGCGGCAAACAGGAGACCTTGTCCAGCAGATAGGTTTTTCTTCCATGGTCATGACGTTGGTCATCCGTCCTATCTTCGTGGCGATGTCGGTCGACTTTCCGATGTTTTCTGTCGAGGCGAGCTTCTCCTTTTAGCTTTATGATGAGCTGTCCTTTGCCTTTTGTTGCCACTACTTCTGCTTGTAACCATTTCCTTGTTGCAGAATTATTTTGAAACTTTATAGTTTCTCCGACTTGCAAACTGTTTCCGTTTTGGCGATCGACTCTCCGATTTCGCTCTCGTACACCTTCGCGTCGGAATTGCGAATTATCCGTGTACTTTATCGGAAAAGGGGAACGAGTCATTTCAGTCGACTCTTGGGACATCAAACCTCTCGACTTTCCTTCGACGTGGTTTGTAATTCCGGACTCTGGCTTGTCGCCTATGTCTTGTCCTCCCTTTTTGGCGTTATAATTGCATCTCTGGAGCTTGAGAGCTTTGATATAACCTATACGGTGTGCAGTTCCAGCTTTTCCTGGCACCTTGGAACGATTAGACTTCTCTCCTAAGTCTGCCGAACTCCTTTCGGTCTTATTGTAGTTACTAACCTTGGTAACTTTTGGAAATCCCAATAAATCCAGCATCTCTCGACCTTTTTTCGTCTTGGCTATCCAATCCAGCCCGAACAAATCCGGCGCATCCGTAACATACGCTATGCCCTTGTGTTTTTCACTGTCAAACTCAAATTCGCATTGAATTTTTCCATTGCATGGGATCTCACTTCCCGAAACAGTGATTAGACGACACTTTGGCGGTCGAGTTTTGGGAGAACCGATCCTTTCCCAAGTTTGGATATTCATCAAGGTCACGTCTGACCCTGTGTCGACACAGAAACTTAATGGTACCTCATTAATTTTTATATCCACCAATCTCCTTCCGTGGAATTCTGTGTGACGGTCGCCTTCCTGCTGTTCAGCCAGGAATCCTATCTGATGACGACGTTTGAATTGGGGTTTTCCTTTGCGGCGATATGCCTGCTCTAGACTATTACCTCCTTTGTCCTTGCCTGTACCATTGCAACCCTTGCAATCCGGTAGCTCCGAACGGCAATCCTTTCTCATGTGTCCGTGCTTCCCGCATCGATAACACTCAATGTCTTTGTTTTTGTGCTCATTTACTTCTTCGCCCACATAATTTATTTCACTTGTGGCGGAAGCTTTTGCAATCAATTGACCATCTCTTTTAAAAGTACGTTGTTTTGTCAACTCTTTGACAATTCCTTGGAGAGTGAGAGGTTCTTCAGCCTCTTTTGTTTTATCTGCAAACGATAACAGATAAGGAAGGTGGATCTGGTCATCCTTTCCCTTCAGTCCAACAAGGAATCTTAACACTTTCAGGTCTTCGACGTCCATTTTATTCATAACCTTATAGAACCTTTCATTTATTCTATCGGCATAGGTTTGATCATCTTCCAACGGATCTTTGTCGAATGAGGAGGACCAGCAATCGTACTGTCTTTTGAAAACTGAAATGGGGATCTCAAATAGATTTTTCAGAACCTTTACGGCTTCGTCAAATTTCAGTTCATTTGGTGCTTTTGGTAATACGTGGCTCGCAAAACGACGATATGTTTCAGGTGCTAATTTTTCAGTTAGAAGTCTTAGACGAGATTTATCATCCAGCTGAGCACCATCGGCGATGAAAATATGTTCATATCGAGCATACCAGTCCGAAAACGAAATATCCGTGTCCGGATTGAATGAAAATTCGGGGAGTCTCTTCTCCAAGTCACCAATTAGACGAGTATTACTGGGAATGATGATGGATGTTTCCTCAGTTTCCTGTTTTGTTTCAACTTTCGATAATCGTTGATCATACGTGGTCAATAATTTTTGCATCGCTTGCATTGTTTGTTGGGTTGTTTTCAATATTTGTGCTAATGTAGCATTATCTTCTGAAGCCATTTTCGACGATGAATGTCAGATGGAAATGACGTTGACTCTTGTATGTAGATGGAATTCTGTATTAGCTGTCTGTGATGAAGGATGAGATCAGCTCAGAATATAGGAAACTATTAGAAGTAGATGTATAGGATGATACTTCTAATAGAGGTATTTTACAGGGATGAATACCTTTTAAAATTTGTCTACAATCACAAGGATAGGGATGATCCTTTCTTCTTTCCAATTAGACAATTATATTCAAAGAATCAAACGCGATGGTGAGAAACTTGAATTTATTTATTGCTTTTCGTGAATTTCGATAGCTAAACACGATGGTAGAGCTACGAAATTAGTAAAATAAAAGATCCGTGTTCAGTGACTCCACGATGGGACAAGATACACAAAAACACGACGACGAAAAGACTTATTATGGCTCAAACGTGGTCGCCAATTGTTAGATACTTGGCCGCGATGGGTGTATCTAGACAAAAATGATAACAGTACAATCTGTTATATAATTATAATTTATTATCAAATATGACAATTAAATAAATATGAGCACTGGGGTAATTTATCACACGGAATATAATCAACCGCACTCAGCGGATTCACACAAAGACTGACACTTTCGAGGAGCCCGTGGCCTCGTGTCAAAGGGGCGCGCTTACTCAGCGGCGGGAATTCAAACCGAATTCTAATCTTGTGCCTATGACACAACACTTATGTTCTACTTTTCAGAGTGGCCGACAAGCTGTGCTTGGTAGCGACGAATCTCTCGAGGCTATTGCTCGGTCCATTGGCTTTGAGGACGCAAAGTGTAAGGTAGGTGTAAGCAGACAATTAAAATCCAGATGTATACTTTCGTCAAAAATTCTCGTAGTCTAGTTGTTTCCGCCCGGAGAGTTAGTATGTTTTTAGCCCAACAGTTTTATTGTTTACCCTCTGTTGACTTTTGCGTGTTCCCCTCCGCGTGTGCTTCTAAAGAATTGAGCCCTTTTGTGATTGCCGTACGGTCATTTCCGGCTCATACCGGTCCGGAGACGACCAGTAACGACATTCAATGTGATTGTTTACATGCTGCACGTGGAGGTGTTCGGATTCCCAAAGACGACCTCCCTAATCGCCGCCGGAATGTTAACCATCTCACAGTCCTCATAATGTCCTCAAGGTTCTTTTCTCAAATTGAGTCTTTGACACTATTCTCGCCCGTTGAATTTCTACTCCTTTCTTCAAGTTTCTGAGTTCAGAAATGCGCGTTTACGGTCATCGTGTAAAAGCGTTCTGTTTGTGCAGCTCTCATCCGATCATTTTACAGTTTCTTCCAGGTGGCTGCGGTCGAAGTTCTCTCTGGATTGTGTTTTGTAGACGAGGGACATCAGCGGGTACTGACCGCCCTCACTCAGGTATGCATCTCCAACAACAACCAGACACTTTCGTAACCATCCAGGTAACCGAGGCCCTTTGCGAACGAACAAGATTTCAACATCTCGTACACGACTTCCACAAAAGGTTGCTACATTTTTTTAAATCTTGTGTAAACCAAACTTTTTTAAAGATTTTCGACCGATCGCGAGACTGACCGTGTCCGGACTGCTATTCTTGGTCTATTCAACGCTCTTTTGAGAAACGGTGGAGCTGAGGTAAACCTATTTGGCAGGGAGATTATGACCCTCGTTACCAACATGATCCTTATGGTTTCAAATGGCATGGGGCCAGCTGATTAGCAACCATTTCTGGTCACGCACATGGGTTTGCAGCCCGAATTACCCTCACTTGTCGCACACCCTCGCAGTCTACGGTATTCATCTCTCATCTGGAGAGAATCATTTGTTAAAAGCATCTGCCATTAGGTTGAACGCTAAAGCGTAATCTACGTTTGATTAACTAGCACGCGTAAATTTTAGCCGGCTGCCATTTTGGGATTTCCGGTCATTTTAGTAGCAGGGTCAGTACATTTTGATCTTTCCCGCTGTGTTTTCTATCTTCTTATGCTGGTGTTTTAGAACTCCGTCCAGTTTCGAGCTCATCTGAGATTTGAGCTTCTCATGCTGGGTATTGAAACGGCCTTAGGGCAAGCAAAGGAATCCGCTTCTTCTCGACTTGAAGATCATATTGACTTATTTGAAATGATGCGAAAAGAAGATGAATTAACTCTAAGGTATCGCTAAAACTGGTCAAGGTGATCCCGTTTATTTTAGTGGGTCATCTGAAGATTCTGGCGCTTCGTCACCTGTTGACTTCGACAGTGTTGTCGGCATGGCTGAGGCGCTTCATGAAAAATTGGCAACAAGTCTCGCCTTGCCACATTTTATTTCCCTCCTTCAACATTTATTTATGGTATCTTATGATCTTGTTGTGATGAATAGACTCTGTTATGTCTAGGTCCCTAGTGATGAGAGACATGTGCCTCTTTGGAAATTATTTGATCTGATTCTACAACAACTCACATTACAAACGACTATCGACGGTATAACTGACGTGAGAAAGCCTATCACTGGAATTATCGATATGGGAGACGTCTTGTCTCGGTTAGTTTTCATCTTATCTCCATTTTAATATTCTTTTAGGATACAAACACAATGCGATTATGAAATGGTAGAAAGGGAGCTGGAAAAGGTTAAAGAAGAGCTGGAACATGAGAAGCTGAGAAACATCGAATTGGAAAATCGACTGGCTGATGCAAGCGATGGACGATCGAGTGTATCAAGCGGGTGAGAGAGCCCGTATTTGCTCTGTAATATCTTCCCTTTCAGTATATCTTCTCTCTCTTCCCTCCCGTCAGATCCCTGCCCTTCTCCAACTCCCGTTCTTCCCCCGGTCTGTGCTCCCCTGGCTCCTCCACCTCCGCCACCACTTTTGGGAATGAAGCTCCCTACTCAAGAAGTAATCTAAATCCGTTATTTTGTCAAGTCTCGGATTAAGGTACAAAAGAAGGTGCCGAAGCCATCTCAGCCATTGAAGACGCTAAACTGGTCTAAGCTTACCCAAGATAAAGCTAAGGGAACTATCTGGGAACATATTGACGATGAGAAAATGTACAAGCAGGTAAACATCAGTGCAAAAGGTCGACGAACTTTCGTTTACAGCTGGATTTGACCGAAATCGAACATATTTTTGCTTCTTCCTCTTCTCATAACAATGACGACACTGATACTATTTATGGAACATTGCAAAAAAGACGAGAAACTCAAGTATGAATTCTCTTTAGAGAAATACTGGATTATTAGGTTTCTGTAATTGACTCTCGCCGTTTCCAAAACTGTACAATTATGCTTTCCAAGCTGAAGCTCACACACAAAGAGATAAAATCAGCTTTATTGAGTATGGATGAGCAGGGGAAATTACCAAAGGATATGATAGAACAGGTATAGCCATCAATCGACATCCCCCATGATTCCTGTTTTAGATGTTGAAGTTTGTTCCAACAAAAGAGGAAGTTTTGGCTATAAACGAAGCTGTAAACAGGCACAAATCCGCTCGGATACTGGCTTTGGCAGATAGATACATGTACGAGGTTGCACAGTATGTAGCTTTAGCTTGGAAAATAACCGGAAATTTGTAGAATACCGCGATTTGAGCAACGGCTAAGATGTCTGCATATCATCAGGACGTACAAGGACAGGATTGAGGCTCTGCAGCCAGGAATCTCTGCTGTACAAAAGGCCTCTATAGCTATGACCACTTGCAAGAGACTGAAGCAATACCTCTCTCTTGTTTTGGCAACAGGAAATTATTTGAATTACGGAAAGCGGAATGGAAATGCTTACGGTATACAGCCAATAAAAAGTCAAACAACTTCCAGGCTTTGATCTAAATTCTTTAACTCGACTGACAGAAGTAAAGTACGCCACGAGAGCCGACCGAAACCTCGTCCACTACCTCCTCTCCTGGATTGACAAAAAATCTCCAGACATGACTAAATTAAAAAGGGATCTGATCTCTGTCTTTGAAGCAGCAAGATATAAGTAATCCCGATGTTCAGCGCCTTTTCAACTGTATAATTTTCAGTCAAGCGGATACACAAAATGAAATACGCAGCTTGGAACAAGCGATCCAAATAGTACGAACAGAATTACATTTCGTGACTTCGCAGAAAAACTCCGAAACAACTGATGAGAACAAAAATGAGAAGAAGGTTAGTTGACCAGGCAGTAAGCCGATTAACCGACAAGCTTAGGATCGTTTCGTGTCGATGGCCAAACAGTTTATTGCCTCAGCTACCAGTGATTATAGTTCTCTGGATAAACAATTTACAGACATGAAAGCTAAGGTAAACTGGTGTATAGACAAAATAATTGTCTGTTTTGTAGTACAATGAATGCGTCCGTCTGTTCAAAATCACTCCCCAAACTCCACCGGAGGAGGTCTTCTCCATTATGTCCCGTTTCCTCAACCAGTTGGAGGAATGCCATCATCAGCAATGGCAGGAAAATGAAGAAATTGAGAAAGTCAAAAAACAGACGATTGCTAGAAGCTACTTCGCAAAGAAAAGTAACAAAGAACTAGGAAACACTTTATATACTTGGGAACTTTAGATCGCCGCCGTGAGAAAGAAAAAGACTTCGAGCAGCTAATCAGCGCTCTACAGTCTGGCGACATATTCCGAGAAGACCTCAGCAGGCTGCGGACTTCCTTCCGAGTGACCAAAAAATCCCGTGCAGCAAAGTCATAAGTCTATCGCTCATTTATCACACATTCCCCCAAATGGTCTTGGATCAGCTTTACCATATTCATCTCTTCCTCTCTTTGTATATAATGGACAAAAAATAATTGTGACATAATAAATATATCTATTCATTTCCCTCTACTTCCATTTTTTTACCCGCCAAAATGGTAGATAAAATCGGAGAATGAAAGGCACGTGAAGTGGGTGACCCTTTGGTAGCTATGTGTCGGTACGAGTACATTTCAAAAAAATTCGTGGTGTAATGTGTGACCTTCGTCTGCAGTGTCTGGTCATTAAAAGTTGTACTTCAGGAAGTAGTGGGTTTTAAACTGCGCTGTCGTTCAGAAATATCATTTTCACCCGAAAAAATTGTCCTGAAATTCTTCCCCGGTTGGTCCCCAATTCTTCTTCGAAATTTCGAACACGGTCTTCCTTCTATACTATGTTTTCGGATATCTATCACAGGACACCAACCTAATCTTCCCACATTTAGATCATCTGTATCACAAGTCTGTCTCCTGACTTAAACGGAACTCTGATGTGGTAGGTGCAAACAGTTCATGGTTCTCGAACAGATTACGTTGATCATTCGCTGAAATGAATGACCCGCGATGTTTTGGCCCAGAAATTTCCATAATCACAAGGTTCACATCATAATATTCAGCTTGTTTATTCTTTTTGGACTTGGCGTGATTGATGAGACCTCTGCGAAGGTGCTAATCCCTTGGTCAGAGATCTGCATGAGAGCAGCCTAGACTAATCCTCTGATTTGTGTCAAATTTTGTGTCTATGTCTATATAAAATATAATAAGTTTTAACAGGAAGGAACTTTATTTTGGAAATAGCACACTATATCCGTGACAACATCCGACGAGGGTTACCGTAAAGTGAAAACAACTATCACTTCTTTTTCTCATATTATACATCAAAATAATATGCATCTTCTACAAGTAAGAGCATATAACAATGAAACCCGGATGATCATAGGAATTCTAAAGGATGTGTTTCGGAAAGAAGAAATGAGTCCCGAATAGTGGAAATAACAATAAAATCCGTACAGTTCCCTTTTCTAATAACCTTTTCTGGAAAAAAGTAAACCTAACAAATTATAGTAACTATTCTATTAAAGAATAAAGCTATATCCCTAATTAATAAGAGAAGAACTCTCTCACTATGTATAATGAAAAGATATGGGGGAGCAATAAGACGCACCTGGCGTCTATGTAGACGCTACTAAGTAAGGCGATTTTGGAGGAGGAGGACAGACACAAAGGGAAGTGGAGAAAGAACTAGTAAAAAGTACAAATGGCCTAAAGGGGGAAGGAAACCTATATACATACATATTAATTAATTAAAAAGAAAGATTAAACTACTGATTTTTAACAGGCGTTGGCGTCTGCCAAATGTTTTCTAATCCCTTGAGGAGTTGTCCCATGGCGTCTTCCTCAGGAGAAGTGGCAAGTTCTCGAGACATATTCCAGTTGTGGCAGCGAGTAGCCCAAGTGTCTGCAGGGGTAGTGGCTTTGAATCCCATCATCTGAAAAATTGAATCAATAAAAACTTTAGGAAATGTACAAACCTTAGTAGCGTCAAGTCCAGAGAAGGACAAATCATTGATAAAATTCTGAGCATTGAATCCAGAGAGCATAGCAGCTTCGGCCATGTTGAGTTGATCTGGCCTTTGAATAGGTTCCGGATAGCTGAAGCCGCAGTCCGTTCCGAAAGGATCAGTAGAAATGGTATCTTCAGAAATGGAAGAACTGGCACTGCTGTCATCAATGATCCTGGTCCTGGGCATTTGTCCACGAGCAAGGGCAGCACCATAACTGGAGCCGGGAGATGCGGGAGCTGGCAGAATGGATCCTTTCGTACTGCTGCTGCTTGAGCTGGTGCTGTTACTATTCGGCTGGCGACGTTTCCATCCGTCAACAGAGGCCATCTCATAAAAATATCCGTCCGAGCTGGGGTCATAGTATCTGTTGCTATAGAAACATTAACCATTTTTAGATAACAACTTACTTTTGGGAAGGAGGGTAGAAGAGTTGACTTTGGAGGAGGGCAGCCTGGGCAGCGATTTGGGCTTGAGTTTGGGGACTAAAGGCGGAAGGTTTTCCAGCATTGGCAAGTTGGGCAGCTT
Organism: Oscheius sp. DF5033; assembly: GCA_964036215.1. Lineage (NCBI taxonomy): Eukaryota > Metazoa > Nematoda > Chromadorea > Rhabditida > Rhabditidae > Oscheius > Oscheius sp. DF5033. Next base: position 8,250,180 of record OZ038413.1, read on the forward strand.
CCTAAAAATTCAAAGGTTTTACTATCGTCCAGAATGTTAAATGAGTACGCAGGATGTTCAATTAATTTTAATTAGAACATGTGGGAGTTTTCGCAAAGAATAATAAGCACGCGCTAAGAATTGTATTACGCTTAAATTAAGTCTGATCGCTGTGATATAGTAGAAAGTCCAACGAGCAAGTAGTGTGTGTTTAATTACACGGCGATTTAATCAAAACAGAAGCAGGCGTAAGCAGGAACTGCGTCCTATCAGAACAAGGAAAAACGCTGACAAAACTGGGAAAAACAACAGACAAACAGACCTGTTCCTTAATCTTATGTAATGCAGAGTTAGGCATGCGACGTCTCCATCCTTTAGCTCCATTCTGTTCGTAATAATAACCGTCCGATGCCACATCGTAGTACCAATAGTCGTCGCGGGGCATTTCTCCACGTTGCTTGTCTTCGAACAAATCGTCGGAAGCGACTGAAAACACCAAAATCAATTGCCTATGTTCAACAATATTGCGAACGACAGCAGAAGGGGGGAAGAGACGATCGCTTACCACTTCCTTCACTGGGTGTGGGGTTGGTCATGGATTCGGAGTTCTTTTTCGATCCACGACGGGTGCGGCGCTTCTTCTTGTCCTCGGGGCTTTTCGATTCCTCCACTTTCAACGAGGCACCTGTAAAATGAGGAAGTGATGTTTTCTATTGATACAAGAGAAAAAACATGGACTGTCGCAGTATTACACAACAAAGAGCAATGTTGAGGCGTTTTGATAGATAACTAAAGGCGGCGTGTATGAAATGGGACGTGTCCATAACTGTGGGAATCGTATGGAAAAGGCGCATTGACTGTGCTTCAAATGTGTGCAGATCAATTTACAGTCTGCCAGAATGTGGGGGATAGATAGGGCATACGCTCACGAGAAACATCTGAACAAACGATAGCCACCTGCTCATGCCTTTTGCACAATTACAAATATACTAGGAGGTGGGAGAAAGAGATAGAATAAATCAACGGAGAGGACAGAAACATACCCATTTTCTCGACGATGTCATCAGCTATAAACCAGCCTAGCGGCTTGTTCGCGCGACTATTTGGCATTGACAGAGTGTTTCTCGAAGGCGGTGTGGTTCTGAAAAAAATTTAATTGGTCATTGGAGTTGATCTTAGAGATGTTCCCTCGGTCCATTTTTATGGAGGTGTGATGGCTGATAATGCCAAAAATGGTACTGTCTGATAGCAAGGCGAGAAAAAAACTAGGACTTACCGTGAATTTGATTTGATAACTTTTTCTGCGTCAGCTAATGCTGCTGCTGCCTCTTCGGCGGTAACACTGCGTTGCTTCTCTCGAGCCGTTTTGAACTGTTGTGAGGAGTCTGATCAACTCCTTTGAAATTAAGGCAAAAGTTTGAGATAGTCTCTGCAAATAAATAGACATTATAGGAGAAAATGATGCACAATAGAGAGTGAAGATTGCTGGGAAAATTGTCTCCTTTTCTGAGAGACACAATGGGAACAAAAGAGAGTTTGATCAATCGAAAACGCGGAAGAATGACTACATAGTTGGTAAAAGTCATGAGACAAGTAGGTCAGAAGGCGGGAGAGAATCATTTCGAAACAGGGAGTGCAGTCGGCTGTATAGGGAGAGAGTGAGAGCCTTGGGGCTTTTCGAAAACAACTAAGGCACGTGTGTTCTGCGAACAGGGAAACAACAAGCTGTTCACCCTAGTGGGTCCAACCCCCCTGAAGATCTTTCTCTCTCTCCAAAAGGCCGAAGAGCAATGGGTGGGCCCCCTACCTGGTACGCATGGCCTCGCTTTTCACAAATGTCACGAGGTTAGGATAGTTGAAGATGCAAAAAGGAGCACCCCAAAGAGGCTGGCACCGAGGTCAGTCGAACCTGTACGGGTGAGAGTCGGGGTCACCTATCTTTTGCATCTAAGAACATTTTTAACTTCCCTCTTTTCTCTCAAAATCTTACGCAAAAAAAGAATTAGGTCACCTGTATGTCAAAACAACTTAAATCGGACGGGAGAAACCAACATTGTGACCAGCACAAGGATGTACATGCCCGACTGGTTTCTTACGGAATAGCGGACAGCTGGGGGCGAGCCGAGTCACGTGGACGAAGCGCTAAGCGCAGTGGTCACGCTGACCCTTCCCCGATCAGCTGAGTCCAAACTTATAAACCTCTGTTCGAAAAAGGACTGATAAACATTGTGACTGATTTTTGGATCAAAAGGTGTTGATTACATTTGCAACGTGTGTTCCTTATGGCCAATTAGAACACGTGCTTGATTAAAAGAGAAAAAAAAGCAAGAAAATAAAAACAGATAAATAATTGCGGGACTATAGGAGTGGTAAAACCAGCTTGAAGGTAATGGTCACAAAGGACGTCTCATTCATCAACTCTGTCTCGCACAGCTGGTGGCAGCAGGGCAGGACAGGTCACTATCGGCGCGTTTGACCTTAGAATAAAATGTTGCCAACCGGTCGGGTTAGCTGAACGGCAATAGGAAACGGAGACGAGGGTACCACCCTCTACTTATATGGAACCTGAGGGAGGTCTAGAGCCACGCCCAGTCTAGTAGAATGGTCTTGCTTCTTGCCCAAGTGCAGATGTACCAGCTCAGCTGATGGGGAGCTCCGCCCTTTTGCCTATGGCTAAGATGACTGAGGAAAGCTCACAATGGTCAAAGATCACCCGTATATGGCCTGGAAGCTGTCAAGTACAGACATGGGCATTACTGCAAAACATGACCTGACCAAAACATTGAGAACAACGGAACAATAACTCCAGCCCAAGGAAGAGTGCCCTCTCTCTTTCTCTTTTCTCGTACACAAATACACGAAATGATGAAATGCGATCTCCACTAAGTATTCATGATTGTTAATAAATGAAAACGCTATTCGTCTCCATGGTTTTTCACGAAAACAAACAAGGAAAATAGCAGAGAATTTCCTTTTTCTATCAGGTGGTTGAATAACTCAAGGTGAAGAAATGATACTGGCTTATGTTGTTAAACGGATTACTTAAAAACCTTCTAGTTTGATCTTTCCTCGCTGATTCACTGGAACAAGTGACACCAGTGTCAGGCAACCCGACGCCAGAAAAACGATAACAAAGGTCAGCCGTTTGGCAACATCAGCGGAGCAATGCCATCAATCTTAATGCTTTTGGGCCGTTCTAAAAGTGCAATGTGATTCTTGAGGCACTTGCTCCGTCTGGCCCTCAGTTCTTTCCAATTCATTTAGTGAATAATAGACGAGTTCCATAGAGAAAAAAGTACATGATGCCTTACCAATTGCCCAATGTCCTCGTTCTGTCCCAAGTTTTATTCTCTTACACACGCTCATGCGCACGCTAGACGAACTTTGTGAACTTTTATTAGGTGGGAGGGAGAGATGAGGGGAAATAGAAGGAAGTCGAATTAGAGAGACCCTGTGATCGCAGTGTTCTCCGAACGGGAATGGATGAACAAGAATCTCTCCCCTTACCGCAGGCGATGCTGGTTCAAAACAAGCGGGAACCCTCAAAAACCAACTAAAAGCCTAGGAGGACAAGAATGTCGTGGTTGTTGATCACATGTGCGCGTGTAGTCCACGGCAGCGAGGAAAAACATGAAGGAACACCGGGAAGAGCATCCCCGCACCAGGCACACACCGAAGGTGGTACCAAATAGACCTGGATTGTATTTTGAATTGTTAACTATGTTATGGCCAAGTACGAGACCAAATGGGTTCAAAAGTAGTCTCGGCGGTCTCAGGGTTCTTAGAGATGATTCCGCGGGGATAGACCCTTGGTGCCCTTTAGACGAGCATGGAGTCCTACCAGGGATCAGACGTTCACCTTGACTAATGGAAAACGAGGAAAGGCAGACGAATTAACGATTTGGGGTCTACTCATTACCTTCTAATTAACGTTTCATTCCGGGAAAAATTAACCGAGAATGCAAATAAATGGCAAAGCTAAAAGGTTGGAAGATGAAGGAAGCCTTATGACTTGGCGAAACTTGTCAAAAATCGGTCTCAAATCACGAGACTCTACTTATGCTTGTGAGCCCACAAGCCTGTCTGAGGAAAAAGAGCAACGATAGCCATGAGGTGTAATGGTGAGTAATTGACAATACTGAAATAAGATCCCCAAAGGAACGCCTATCAGCTGATCGCTGCGAGGGAGGGGGAAAAGCTTTTTAGTTGAATGAGCAAATAGAATGAGGAGAAAACAAAAACAAAAACCGGGTGGTTGACTAGCGGACAAGGAAAATGAAAGGAAAATTAGTTTGGAAGAAGTAATAAGGGCACTCACACACACGGCACGCATACTAACAGGTTTCAGGCCAAAATTTTTTACCAATGGCATATCATTGACAGAGAGGGACAATGCGCGCAGTAAAACAGGGCGCACCCAGTGTCTATCAAAAAGTTACAATTTATAGAGAAGAGGAGAGAAATTGGAGAAAGATCTAAAATGGGACAGGAAATGATAGGAGGAGGTTAGGGGTTGTGGGGGATATAATCAATGTACAATGACGGCGATGCATGTGACTGCCAAATCAGCACCGAGGGAACCGCCTGTTTGCACTGTGAGCAATCTGACGCCTATCGTAGGTGGCGTTTACATTTGGGCCCATCGCACTCGCATAAACACGGACAAATGTTTAGTATGTCTCTACAATACGTGGCCTAAGAAAGTGCTTTATCCCTCTTTAAAGCATTTTGAAATACTGTGAAATAGTTACTTAATTTCTAGCCAGTGAGAAAAGCCATATAATGTGAAGATATATGTGGAAATTGATGAAAAACATCAAGTTCTCTCGTTTTTCTCGGGGACAAAAAAGAACACCATGAGGGGCGAACAAGATTCAGAGGAACAGGAACGTCCTAAACATCAAGGACTGTAAACTAGGTGTTTCCATTTTAATGCGCTAAGGAGAGGAAAAAGTCGGCTGATCGGAACTCTTATGACTTTAGGAACAACGAGTCATACCGGAATCGGAAATCATCACAGAACTTTTTACGCATTACGTCGTTATCAATGGCAAAGAAGGAAAGTAAATAGAAGAAAGATTTGCACAGTTTCGAAAATGGCATAAGGGGTGGGCTAGACATTGGGACATATAACATTCATTAGTCTGGATGGACCACACACACATGAATTGAGAAATATTGGTGACAATTCTACGACAAGTGGTTTCACAACTATTTTTCCGTTTCTATAAACATTTTGATTAGTTCTGGAAAGTTCAGAAACTACGCACATGTGCTACCAAAAACAGAAATATAAATCACAAAAGATGTGCCTAGCTGCTGCAAAAGTGGCCTGCATGTTTTGGGATATAAAACCCTGTTTGGGAATTTGTTTGTGACAATATGAACGGCAAGAATAAAGGGGGAAGAAAACGTGTGCTTTCAGTGAACACGGAAAAAGAGGACAGCAGTGTGGGAGGCTTGGCCAGTGAGTCACAGGGGAAACATCAACAACATACCCGGCAAAAGAGATAGATATGAGGCAATTTCGACACTAATAGTATTGCTCTGATATTCGAAACCATAGGCAATTTGTGGAGGATGTACAGATTGATAAGGGCAAAGAGAGAGAGAGTGACAACCTGTCAGGGCGTGTGACCTAAGATCGAGTGCGAAAAATTTTGGGCGCGAAATCAGCCTGCATGTAGAAAGAGGAATAGGTGCAAGCTGGCACCAGATTGTCACACACTGAACCAATAGAGTAAAAGTTACGTAAAGTCACTGGTACGGAGCTCCCAATGACCTACAGTTTTCTGATGCTGCAGCAGCAAGAGAGAAAACAGTGACAGGTACGGGAGACGGCGAAACATTTCGAAACCACCCCGACCCCCCCCCCAACCAGTGTGAATCAGCCTTCTTCTTCCAACAAAGACGTGTTCCCGCCCAAACTACCTTTAGAGATGGGGGGAGAGCGGTAGTGAGTGTCTTTTAGTACCAGCGCTGCCAACGACGTAAGTCCTTGACCGAGGGTCACCTAGGGTGCAGATTGCAATTAGATAGATAGAAGACAGGGATAAATGGCAAACAGCTGGATGTGGTCAACGAGTTCCGGTGAGAAAGTTTTACACCCTCGCGGGGACAGTGTACAAATATCACGCGATGATTGCTCACCGTTTTGGGGAAATGTTGTACCTGAGAGAAAAGAAGAGGCCAAGGGATCGTCCACTTCTCGGACTGAAACTGGCTCAACTTCGAAAAAGTTGATCACATGTTTTCATTCAATGCACGGATCTGTTCAGGTTCTTGTGTCGTTTGATGTGGTATAGTCCGCGTTTAGCCGCGGGAGATCTTCCCCCACGAGTTGCTAGATGAGGCGACGTTCGAGAGCCTTTAATTATGACAGACTGCCAGGAGATAATAAGCTCCGTTACTCTAATCGATGCTATAGCAGCCCATTATGTTCATTATGTCTTGTAGTCTCGACGGGATTCCACAAGAGAGTAAAGAACATAATGTCTTCAAGTATGAACTATCCCGAATCATGGATACAATAGGGAGAGGAATGGCGCCGAGTGACACGATTTGCTTACATTGTCCTGACCCCAGAAGAATGAAGGAAAACAGCTGGTTGGATACAGTGATAAACAACGCGGGAACGAGGTCGCGCAGGCTGGTGCCTCCCTGGGAAACTAGGTCAAATGTGAAGAAAGATTCTTGGACGAGTGCCAGCTGGGCGGGAAGACACTCCGTGCGCCTCTAATCTCTAACCCAGCACAAGGTCAACATCCGAACACATCCAACAATGGGCTGGTAGGAGTAAAGGACTGTCCACATACATAGCCGCACAATGGCCCTTATAGACTGTGTGAAAAGGCGAGGCGTCAGCACTTGTGGTTACTTTAGAACAGTAATTGATTGGGATTGGCAGCGGAATTTCTTGGACAATATTGGGCAGGTGGATCTATGTTTCGTCACATTATCGCGCACGTTGCGAAACTTCTTTGTATGAGGTCGTCCTTGATGGATGATATCTATCGTTGACGAGTATGTCTCTAATAATTAATCCAATTCATTAGAACGGATCCAGGACATAGTCACTTTACTTCCCCAACCAAAGAGCATGTGAGTGGGGTTAGAGGAACTGAACCCGGCTGCACGGAAGTCTGTCTCTTGGCATTTTTAATTGAAAAAGGAAGGAGAGAATTTCTCTGAATTGAGAAAGAAAAAGACAAGACATTTAAAGGAGTATTTTGAAATAAACGGTGAGTAATTCAAAGATCGCGCATTCCCGAAGGAATGTGAAATTACCATCGAGAGAAAAAGGAAGAGCGAGCATCTCAAACCGCGATGGACTGAAAGAATAATTGCAAGTGCGAGATAGGTGCGCGGGTAATGATTGATCCAACTGTAGGGACAACCTGTGCCATCCTTGGCAGGTGGTTGGCCGGCTGCCGACATGCTCATGCGCTTGAGACCATCTGCTCATTGTATTTGAAGAAAAGAACCCGTTTCTTCTGCTGCAGAAGAAGCCTATACTTTGATCAGTCAGATAAAGCTTTTCTAAGAAACAAACAGTCCAGGGAGGAACTGTTTATTGTCCAGTTTGGGTGATGAAGCCCATCTTATCTTTTGTGTTGATTTCTAGGCACGTGAACACTGGTCAAGACACGTGTTCGGACTAGACTTTAAGCCAATCACTGAGAACTCATTTGAAGTAGACTCAACGAGATAGCCGACGGGGATAAAAAATGGCTTGAAAATGTTGCAAAGCCTGTGTAAACTGATCTCTAAGTGGAGGAGTTATTTTGAGCCGATTTCTGGCCAGTCAAAGGGGAGGATTAATAGTTGGAAGCAATCAATAAAGAGGTACAGATGCAAGGGTTTACGACTACGTTATGGCAACATCTGTGTTTGTATCTAGCCGCCACATGCAGCGCAACTTCAAAAGCAACGTGAGCGAGTGAAAGACTTGATTAAAAGCGGAAAGCAAGAAGTTAGCGGGTGCAATATCGTCTGCCACATTAGCCACATTATTAGTGGATCACAGGCTATGAGAAAAATCTAATTGACAACGAAGGATCGTATAGGATATCCAGTGACGAGAACTAGCCCCAAGTCGCCTGCAGGGCTTTCTAGTGCTGTTTCTTGCGCCATCTGCTTCACATAAAATTGAGACATTTTAGATTCGAGGCGCCAAACAAAACGCCGTCGTCGAGACAATTGGTTTCAGAGGCAGTCAAAATGTTAAATGAGGTCGTTCATTTCGGCATATTGAATGCATAGAAGTCAATCAGCGGCAGGTCTTTTTTTGACAGGAGGTGGGGATGATAAGCTATCATATGTTACCATATGACCAATTTTAAAGAAGAGAAAAAAAATATATGATGGCAGAATAGTTCGGCGGGATCTGAATCACATCCATCCTCCGCCCTGCAATAGAACGTCATATCTTTGTACGGGGCACAAGGGGGTGTGAACTGTTTGTTCAGAGCGTACAGGAAATGTAATTCATTCATAAAAATAAGTTGATTATGCAAATAGAAATCTGTTGTTATAGCCAGCACAAAAAATAACAATAATCCACACCTGGTTGACCCTTAAACACCCGAGTAGAGAGAGTAGAAGTAGATGTACAGAAGGAATACAGGATACAGAACCAGTGGCTTCTTTGATTGTAGATCCTCAGCACAGAGTAGCGTACCCGAGCTGTAGACACTCCAGACAATTCCAAAAATGCCAAGCGCTGTAGCGAACCAAGTGCCCCTGAAAATAACTAATGTTTCCTGTGTTCGCTATTGAAGTTGGCACCCAATTCTTGAGTAATTTCCTGTTTTGTCAACTTCGGTCATGCTTAGGCCAATTTCCTCTTTTTTCTTTGGCGCCTCGTCAAATATGCTGTGTCAGCGTTACAGTTCAAAAAGTGACTGACAGGCAAAAAAAGATAGTGATGTGAAGGATACCGGGGGATATTTACTCACAAGGCGGCGTGGCTGATCGAGCTCTTGACTTTTTGCAGCTCTGACAGAAATCAAAAATCGTCGGGGAATTCCCGAGATACCTCGATGTTATGGTTTTGAACTTTTAGAAAAGTAAATAAACGAAAGGCTGATGCTCGGTGGTCGTTTTATGTCATCATCATATTATTGGATCATTCAAAAATATGCTGGTTCGGGGGAAACTAAAAACAAACAATTCTATGGTATGACTTTGGGAATACAACTTTGATCGTGAACTGTGGGGTTGTCAGCGCATCAAAGAATGGAATTTCTGAATCTTTGCTGCATCACGAAATATTTTTAAACTAGGCGCATTTATTACCGAGACCTGATAATAAAACTGCAAAATATCGATTTTTCTGCATTTTTACTTGCAAAACAATAGCTTGCGACATTGTCTAATAAGCCCCTTTCTTTGTCTCAAAATACAAAGGAAATTTAAGCTGGGTGGGATGATGTCACCGTTTCCCAGCTCGTCTTTTCCAAGTCTTTAGTTTGGTCCCTCTGCGTGGGCGACAAATTTCTGTTTAGTTAGCAGCTTAGCAAAAAGTACCTTACTGATACTATCGGGAAATTGAAACTGAGGGACCAATTATTGTCCATAAATAAAATTTTAAAGAACATACCGAAGCAATGAAGAGAAGAGCCCAGTCACAACCAAAGGTATTAAACAATATCCAACGATACCAAGAACCTGAGTATTTCTAATAATTTTAGAGGGTCCTTTTTACCTGTGAATAAGAAACATCTCCACCAAGGGCCCGTGTAATAAACCAAATCATAAAGCTGCCGCTGAACCACATTGTGAGGATCCAGGAGACAACCTACAGCCTTTATTTGCCAGGAAACTTGAAGAACTTACACTAAGTTGTCCATAAAGGGAAAGTATAGCAAAAGTTAGGACAGTTGCTAGTGGACCCCAGAAATCTGGTGATTCCCTGACTAAGTCCAATTTCATTCGGAAATAGGGTAACGGGAGGAGGATACACCTTATTTTATAATAGATATCAGTCAGGTCGATATCTAACTCTTCTCTGAAAAGAAGTAAAAAATTAAACTAAATACGGATGCTTACAATAATGGAAGTTGGCTGTCATCTTCGTCGTGTACTTCCATTAGCCATCCAAGACCTCGATTAGTCTGTAAACGGTTATTTAAATTTAGGATCAAATACTTACAAGGAAATTTTTTGCTGTAGAGCTTCCTTCCATAGATCCGGCCATCATTCCTGCGTCTGTTGAGGCTGAAATTTAATCATTTTATTTTTTGAAAGAGAAATTGGCAGCCATTGCGCTATAGAATTTAGGAAAGGCTATAAAATTGTCTCATTCAGCGTATAAAGCAAATATGAAGCATACTTGCCACGACTGAATTTTAGCGAGTATTGAAAAATGACCAGCGGATTTTTAAAACTTGTAAGGTTTAGCCTATACATTCTTTCAAATTTTCCAATTTATCGGAATTTTTTGTTCTTTCAATCCTCTTTCTTATTTTCCTATTTTAGTACGTAATTACAATAATTATTTTCCTTTAAAAATAAGAAAAAGAAATAAAATTCCTACCGTCATATCCAGTATTAGCGTAGGACGCATTGTACCCACTGCTATCATAAAATTGAAATTCCTGAGCGGGTGCATTTCCGAGATCAATTGATGTCGTCATTTATGACACTGAAAAATTAATAAAATATTTATATAAAAGTAGAAAATCAATAAAAAGCCGTAAAGAAGTAGCGACAAAATCCTGGCGACGCGGCCAAGGTGGAAGGGTAAATGTGCCCCGATACGAATTACATCCTACTTACAGACCACTAATGCCAAGTGTCATAGTGGCTACGAACAATCTTTCTCGTATTTTCTTTTACATTTTCAATTTTTTAATTTCCTTTTTTGATTAAATTTCTAATTCTTATTTTTTTCTTTATATTGCAAGTAATTTTGTTAATTTTCATTGATTTTCAGATGTTTCTCAAACTTGCTGTTCTACTTTTACCAGTGCTTGCCACATCCATTCGATTCCATGTCAATACAAATCAAAAAAGATGTATGAAAGAAGAAATTCATAAGGATATTGTAGTCACAGGAGAATACGAATTCAGTGAAGCTATTGGACATACCGCCTCTGTGCATGTAAGAATCTTTCTTTAAATATTGCAAATTAATATTTTTAAAGGTAACAGATACTCGTGGACATATCTTGTACAAACGTGAAAATTTCCCAGATCTTCGTGGAAAGTTTGCTTTTACCGCAGACGAATACGACATTTTTGAGATTTGCGTCAGTAGTCACTCTTCTCAAGGTAAGAATCCAATAATAGTTTCATAATATTTTGCAGGAGCTACTGGACAACGCGAAGTATCTTTGACAATGAAACATGGAGTAGAAGCCAAGAATTATGAAGATATTGGCAAAGCTGAAAAGTTAAAGCCAATGGAAGTTGAACTCCGCCGATTGGAAGATTTGTCCGATGCTATTGTAAAAGATTTCGCTTTCATGCGTCAAAGGGAAGAAGAAATGAGAAATACTAACGGTACAAATTTTTATTTACTTTTTCTATTAAAGGAATTTAGAATCCACTAGCCAGCGTGTCTTCTACTTGTCCATCTTCTCCATGGCCTGTTTGCTTCTCCTTGCCGGATGGCAAGTTATGTTCCTCCGCAACTACTTCAAATCCAAGAAATTGATCGATTAGATTCACTTAGGCTTCTTCCTTATACTGCCAGAGTAATTTTCGTATATTTCCGCTATTTTTTAATAATTCTAAAAACCTTGTGTAAGTGTCATACACACACGTTACTCTTCCTAAATATATTGCCCCCTGTTGATTTTCTTCTACTGGTTCACGTATTTATGTTTCCATTCGGTATCGTTGTTTTTCTTCTTCGGGATAAAATAAAGTATTTATTTTGACGTACAAATTAAATTATTGGTTTTTTCTATAAAATATTTTCAATAAATATTAACACGGATACTTTCTAACAATCTTGTTCAGTTGGCTGCTGTATGGAAGAATCCAGTCCATTGGACTGCGTTTTCTGTAAATCTGTACGTTTTCCTGAAATTTTTCACCGTCGAACATTTTTAGCCATTAACAGCTCCTGTTCTTCTTGACTGCCTACATACAGTTTGTGCTTCTTGTGCTCCTAGTTGTAGTGAGGAGTGTAGTAAATTGAATAAAAAAGAACAGAAAGGTAAAAATCATTTTTTTCTATAGAAATTTTCTTTAAGAATATCCCCATGATGAAATAGCTCAATTTTTAATAAATGCCAGTCAGGAGAAGACAGAATGTTGCGCCAACTGTGATGATGTACGTTTTCTTTATATTTTTATTTATTTATTTTCTCATATTTATAAATTTTTAGATCTCCCAGCCAATGTTCTTTTGTGAAACATGCCAGCAATGTTTATGTTGTGCTTGTAAAACACAAATACATTCGGTAAGGTTCCTTCTTTGTTTAAATATTTAAGTTTTAGGCTAAGATGTTTTTAAAACATCAGGTTATTAATGCAGAAGATAGAATAGTAGTTAGAACAGAAAATAAATGCAAGAAACATGGAGAACCCTTCATGTCTTTTGATTTTTCTACAAAGAAATTACTCTGCTTTAAATGTTTCAATGAAGTGCCTGTAGAACAACGGTAACTGCATTTTATTCTTCAAATAATATATTATTTTTATAGAGAAACAATAAAATCAATTGAGGATGCTCAATCCAGTGCCTTAGAAAAACTCAACAGTAGTATTCAGTCATTAAAAATAGTGCAGGAGGCTATGAACTCAGAATTGAGGAACGCTAGTGATACTTTAGGTCGATATACACAACAGACAGTTGAAGCGGTAGACAGGTATTTATATTTAAAGAATAATTTAATGAAAATTTCCAGTGTACATAAATTATGTGAGGAACTTGTAGATACTATTAACAAAACCAAAGAAAATATTATAAAGAAGATTGAAACTGAGAAAATAAAGGCTGGAAAAGATTGTGAAATGTATATAAATGCCCTGAAAATTATTCAAGTGAAATTACTTATATTTCTTTAAAAAAATTATTCAGGATCCTATAAAATTGTGTCTACTTGGCGGACAGATTTTACCCTGTATAACATCGCCGATAGATGTCCTCAATATTGCTCCAGCTTTCTTTAATCGAGTCGAGGTAAAATTCCTTTAAGAAATATTTAAAAGCTTATTCAGAGACTAGTTAATAGAAAAGTGGATGCCATGCCATCGTTAGTATTTAATTCGAATGGTCTAGAGGAAAGATCAGAACTCGCTAAAGCCCTCGAACCTTATCTTGGTAAACAGCGATAAAAATGGAAAAAAGTTTATGTCAATTTTAGGACTGTCGGCAGCATGGTGCCCGATATCAGCTGTTCGTGACACGGTTAAAGAGGGATCGGGCAGTACACAATCAAATAAATCGATTGGCAGATTTTCAAAGTAAATTAAAATTTGACATAAACGTAATCGTTTCAGTTCCTTTTCCTACTCGGATTCTTACGCTTTAAAAACATCGCTGTCTTTTTCAAAATTGTCAAATCATAATACCGGTTCATTTGCTCAACATTTTGGAAAAGTCGAATGTAAGCCAAGTGCATTTCCCCCTAGCATAATTGATTTTCAGTACCTGTAGCTCACGTAATCCAGGAAATTGTTGATTTGAGTACACGGGTGCAGGAAGTACAGAGAGATTTGACCATCCGCCGTTGCCTAGTGAAACCGGATTTCGTAAATACACTGGCTAAACAGTAAGTCAAAGTTCTCCATAAAATTTTATACTTGAAATACAGGTGTCAATCGGTGGAAGCCAAGACGGGAATGGTTTCCTCAATGTTGGATAATATGCAGCCGGATTTACAACAAATATGGCAAGAAGCTTTGGACAATGTTCGAAAGCAACAAATATTATATCGAGAAAAAGTCGAGGAAGTGACAATGCTGCGAGCAACTGTAAGGGAAGTCCTTGTAGGAGCTAAACAACTGGCGTCATATGCAATGTGCATAGAAAATATGAGTTCCGTAATAGATCCCAAGTAAGATTTCACTTTTTCAAGGTTTATTTGCCCTTTTAGACGTACCCATCCTCCTGATCCAGCCCCAATGGAAAGTATCTGCCAACAAATTGCCACGATAGCACCTGACAGTGATACAAGAATAGCTGCCATTCAGAAGGAAGAACAACACAGAAGGGCTAATCAGGAAGCACAAAGGAAACAGGAAGAAGCAGAGATTGTGGAAAAAACAGTCAAAGGATTAAAGCATGGAAAACAGAAGAGAAAAGATGTCAACAAGTTCTTGTTGAATACGTGCAGGGATAGAAGTCCCGGAGGCACAGACACTGCCCTCTTCCTTCCGGTTATTAAGAAAAGGTTGTTTTGTCTAGATTAATGAGGAGACGACAAATTATAGTGACAATAAGTGGGAGTACAGCTCAGATGCAGAAAGTGTATCGATGTCAGAATCCTTCGATGCCTGGCCAGATAATCTAGAAGCCGATGTATCAAAGGATGAGCAGGTATAAAAGCTACAGTATCTTTATAAAATCCGCTTAGGCACGATGTTCGTCTTCCCTCTCTGTGCCAATTCCTTCCCCATGTACCTCTAATCACAGCAAATCCCCTACCGATCATATGTTCACAAGCACTGCTTATACGCCAAGTAGATTTCCACGTTAACATGTGAAAATCTACAAATTTTAGGCATGCACCAACACATGATGCAATCACTGCGGGACATATTCGCCTGTCAAAAGGATGGTGAAGATCAGTCGAATATACTCGCCAGTTTTGTAAAATTCTCCCAAAAAAAGCAGAAAGATGGTGATTTTACGGACCAGGAAATTTATTCAGCTCCAGAGAGGTCAGTCCACTTTCTTGTTATCAAAATAGAAGATTATTCAGCAAGCCAAATCCCCAATCACCAACAAAGAAGCAAGTCCGTCGTCGAAGGAAAAAAGCCGACACAGAGCAATCTGACATGATGGAGGATATCTTAGAGCCCCTTTCTATCCCACAGGTTCCTTTTGTGCCCAGCAGCGTTTTCGACCATGCCAGCTCGAATAAACTAGGCTGTTTTGAAGCAAAAGAAAAAGTCTTACAATCTTTACGAGAAAAAATGGCTGAATCCCCTATTGATAGTGCTAGTCTAACTGAATAATAGACCTTTTCATCCCCCCTTTGATTATAATTATTGATTCTACAGGTATGTGTGTCATTTGCAGTGTGCCTTATATTCTCCTAGTCATCATCAGTGCCTTAAAAATAAATGTAGATTATTGTACAGTGTATTGGGCGTTACACAAGAGGGCAGGGCTGTTTTCTCATACCCGCTGTCTCATCCTGCTTTTTTTTCAGCTGACCCAAAAGGGCATGGGATAGGGAAAGAGAAACACGATGTTTTTTTCTGTGTTTTTCTACAATCGTTTCTCTTTCCCATCCTCCAGCTAGAAAGAGATGCCTGCTGACCTCTCGCACTTTGTCCATATGGGTATCTTTCCCACATGGCCGTATCCCTCCACCCCTCTCTCTCTATGTTATTCTACCCATGTTGCATGTGGCTGCAGCTTAGAAGAGTTTGCTTTCTGCCAATGCTTTTATTCATCATTATAATCTCTTCTTTCTTCGTATTGCTCCCTTCGAAGAATAGGGAATATATCCCCTTATCCTGTGTGTTGAATAGCAACATTCAAATGCTTTCCAATTAGTACAAATCTCTGTCGTCATATTGCTCATCCGGCCCATCTCCCGGTGGTTTTGCTTATCTTCCATTGTCGATAGATATAATTTATTCCTCCCCTTTTATTCTTCGCATGTGCTTCGCTTTTACAGAACTGTGTGAAATCATGGTCTCGTTGGCTGATATAGAGTCTGCATGGGATCACAAAACTGCAATGACTATTCTCCGTCATCGCCCAAAAGCTTCACACGACAACTACGATCCAATGTGCAATCCACGCAAGGCAATGGCAGCTCTGTGCAAGCGATTTGGTGTTGCTCGCCTGGAGGATATCTCGGTTGCGGTATTTCTTTAATCTTGTTTTCCTTTTCCTTCATTTGATGATGCTATAGAATTCTACCTCCGCTTCTTCTCTACATTAGAGAAAACTAGTAATTGTGGCGCTTTTTTCAATCAGAGCAAAAGCTAATCAAAAGGGCATGGCAAACATAGAGCAAATGCACTTTCCCTGGTCAGTGTGGGTATCCTGGAGAAAATTACACACACGCCTTCTTTCAAGCTCATAGTTAGCTTCATCTAGTTACCTATACTCGGCAAATTGAGCGGCCTCCGCATCAATTAAACTCCTCCTTTTGTAGTCTTCTTATTTAGCCACCCAGCTCTTTTCTAGGTTAACTACACTGAGTCGACTATGAATGAGCCTTCTGGCAGCAGTAGGCCAATGTTTGTTCGCAACCAGAATTCATCAGACGAAGTTGATATTACCGCTGTAAGCCGACATTCCTAATTTATAAAGCCTTTTAAGGAATTTAAAGCCAATGACTTTGATAATTTGCACTTGCTTCCGGTAGGTCATCCCGCCCTTCAAATTTGCAAGAAGTTCGTCAGCGAGGCTTATCATTTCAATTACAATGCGATGGAAAATGGCTATCAGGTAGGAAATGGCCGGAAAAGGGATATTTCGGTTTCAGCCTGTCTATGTTCTCTGCCTTTTCGCTGACAATCTTAAAAGTCATAATAATCAGAATGTTGATTGGTGTATGACTGTCTTCAAGCTGCCCGAAGGCCTGGGAACTGCCTATGGTTGTGAATGTGTCCGTTTTGCTGATTTGTGGGCTAGGCACAGGACTGTAAGCGGACATCGATAATGTGAATTTTATATTCTTACAGATTGTTATCGATTGCTATGATAGGAAGGAGGCTGGCCTGTTCCACTTTACAATTCCTGTATCCGCCTTGGATGATGAGGAAAATGTTACTGATAGCAGTTATGAGGGAGACGTTGAGAAGGACAGCGACGACGAGGAGGAAGAACCTTTTGAGACGGACGAAACTGCTGAAGACACGGATACTTCCAATGCAATGGATTCTGATGCAACTCCTGTCAATTCCGACGTAGAAATGACCGAGATGTAAATTCCTCCCTCATTGGGCGATCTCATCGTATCCTTTCCTTTTTGTGAATATTTTTGCAAATGTTTTACTCCAAATAAATCATATTACTCTAACCAATTTAAGAGCACAAAAAGAGCAAAAAAACTTTTGGCTCTTATTGTTTGCGCCAACCACCATCGATCAGTGGCATCTTACACTAAATGCGCAATCAGTGTCCCTCACAAAGTGGTTCTGCTGGCCCCCTTCGGACCATCGCTTTTTTTCTAATCTATTTTGTCTGACACACGTTCAAGCACTTTGTTTCTTGAGCTAACCTCACGTGTTACTCTCGGTGATCAGCTTTCCTGACGGGGACCCATCTCTCTTTTCAAACTGAGGGCTCATCGCCCTAGCGCTCACAGTTTACATCCGTCCGCACACTTTTAGCATCTGTTCGTTCTTTCAATATATCGATCATAGTGATGTGAGGCTAGTTGCCCATTGTTCATAGCTGCTCTGATTATTTCGGAGGAAAAACGGTGCTGAGCTCTCTCTTTGGGTCACGCAAACAAGTTTTGTAGCCAGCTGCGATCCAAAGTGACGATGGATCGGAGTTGTCACACCTCACTCACAACCACGCAATACGATAACCTTTTACTTTGCTGACTCAGTCGAGCTATTCAAGTCCGCTCTGATAGACAACATTTGGAATTGATTTGTCAATGGCTGCGAGCCGTTCGCTCTGTCACTAAAGACTCTCGTCCAGACCACCAGGGGCCTCCCTCTCCGCACTATTTCTTATATTCCACCCTGATTCCCGCAAAGTGCAGCTGGCCAAACGGTCGGTCTCCCATCTCAAATAACTCTTTGCACATCCGGCGTGTCAACTGTTGTTTGCAACGGGGAGGTTCTTTCTTTTCTAAAATCTTATTTTTTCCATATTTTGCTAGTGTAAGTGGATGAGTAGCCTCTGATTCAGCAGGAAAAAAAGAAACGGGGGGCGTTCCTCCGAGGTCGAAAGTACAGTCTAGACTCTGGCCGTCCCATTTCATCACTGTCCGCTTGTTGTTGCTTACATCTCTCTCGATCTTTCCAGAAAAGCCAAAAAAAAAAACAAACATTTTCAGGTTTCGCTAGTGCTCCTAGACTACGTGTAGACATGTCTGATAGAACTCCTTCACCTCCCGGTTTCCAGGTCGGTATTTAACTTAAAGGGTGGTTGGGAAGTATGGGACTCTCGCACGCTATTTAAAAGGTTATGGGGTCATTGTATGTCAACTACCGGCGGATGAGAAGCTGTAGTTTTCCGGTTCAATGCTCAAATATCGGGCGGATAGTTTTTAGACAAAGTTCCATACTCATAAAGGCCAAGGCAGCCGATTCACTAGGTCAACATCTCATCTTCGCACCTCCCACATCGGACGGATCTTTTCACCAATCAAAAGCAATTTTCTTGCAAAAATTGCCACGACTGTCGACACCGGTAGACACCCGGTCCGGTCAATTGGCTACGTCTATAAAAATGAACGTAATCTGCAGACAATCTGATTTGTCTCAGGGGCTATGCGTGTTCTTTTGACATTTGGCCCGTTCGGTTGCACAAATAGAGCTCAAGAGAGCTGCTGCTGTTGGTGGTGTGTGTTCCCCGTGCGTTTCCCTCCAAATCGGGCGGAAGTAGCCTCGCTCTCCTTGATTGGAGCCATCAAGGGCTGCGCGTGTTGGTTCAACATTCCAAGCACTTTACCTATGCTTGTTTGTACATACCATGTCATTAGGTGTTTCTAAGCCAGCGGATATTGGTAATTGTTTACCATCTCCAGTTCTACCACATTCTCGCGCTCTTTCTACTTTAAAAAACAATTCTCTCGTGGCCTTTTTTAATGGCGCTCCCTCTCATTTCCATAGATATGGGGTGAAACGAAAGAGAGGGACTATCATTAGTCACCGGCGGGATGGCTCATCCTTTTGGCCTTGTCTCCCCCCACTGCTGTTTGGCTCATCCCCCTCATTCATGCACACAGTCAGCTATGGTCGTCTGGTCATTTGTCACTTTATTTTTTTGTTCTGTCTGAGTCAGCCTTGTCTGTCTGAAAGTCTGCAGATGGTCGACACACATCATTTTTTCTAACCAGCTTCGAACATTACGGGTCCATCTGCACAACTGTCCGTTCAATTCCATTTCATCATTCTCTCGGTCACTCATAGGATTTCACCATTCGTCAATTTGCTGTAAACAAGGCCCAATATCCAATGATTCATTGCCTTTCTTAACTGGGGCTTTTAGTGAGATCTCCCCATCCTTCCGGGTAGTCATAAAAAGGATCGCATTCTGACCATGGGGATAATAGCCTCATTTGATATAGGGTTGTTTATATTCCGACACCTTTCTCCGCCAGACTTCCCGGCCACTTTTTCAGCCGGTCAAGGGACCAGCCGACTGAATCAATTCGTTCAGTTTCAGCTGGACTCCCCGGACATGGACTCCCATCTCTTGGACCAGATGTCTCGCGATATTGTAGACAGCGTCTTGCCAACTGCCCAGCAAAATTTGGAAGACGAGGAACAGCATCACGAAGAAGTGAAGGTGAGTCAAAAGAAGCTGTCAGAATTATTGATGAAGGATTCTAATTGTTGCCACAGGATGGCAACAGGTGTCAGGGTGGGGGCTGTGCACAGGTGGTTTCCCTCTTAGAAATGTGAAGTGTTCTAAGGTTCCAAGTGCCCAAAGGAAAAAAGAAAGCTAACTAAAGTTAAGTAGCAATGATGCCAGAGAAAAATAGATCAATCATCAGCACTTTTTTATGTTTGCCTTTCCCTACTCTAGCGCTTCGTGTAGACAGTTGTATTGTGTCGACATACATTGCCGAATTTTGTTGACCCTCTGGGAGAGAGGGATGTTGTTTTGAAACAGATGGTGTTGACCCCGAGAAGGTTCTTCCTAGTAATCTTCACCTAAGTCCTCCCTTCTATTCCATTAGGCTACTCCATTGCTTTTACTTGGCCCTCTCCTCAATTCCAACCATAATTAGAAGACGCACATTCCGCCGTTCTCTAAAATGGAATACATTTTTCCTACTGGAATTTTTAGTCACGGGGAGAGCACACTTTTACTCCCTCTTTTCCCATTACACAGCTTTTATGAGCCGCTACACAGCAAAACACTGGGAAAGCTCTTGTTTAAAAATTTTCAGCTACACGCCGTCAAATAGTGTGGTTGTAAAAAGTGCTATGCCGTGTCCTACGTGTTTATTGCGTTCAAAAATCTATGGCATTCTTGTGACAAAAATGTTAGAGCGATAGAAATTTTGACACGATCTGTCAGAAAAAAGAGATTGCCCCTTCTGTCAATAACGATTCATTTGTCATGTTGCCTTGTTTTCAGGAGGTCACAGCCACCAAGCAGGTGACCCCACCCCCATCGCCCACTGGAGTTAGCGAGAGCGAGGATCTCGCTGAAAAGATCATTGTTGCTCCTGAGACTGTTGAGGTGAGGAGAATGCTGTCCGATTTTTTTTTCTTCCCGTTCTTTTCCACATTATTTCTCCACGGTGTGAACACCGGCGGCGAACCCGATTGCCCTCTCGCAAGCTCCCCTCCGCACTCTCTCTCCCTTTTCTCTCGTAACGAATTCCATGTTTACCAGATGGCAATTGCAATCGCTCCGCCTATGCATTGCGTTTTTATTTTTGTGCGTACTCATCATCAGGACAGCCGAGAGGCGGCGCTTCTTCAAGAATCACGACCCCTAACAGCCGTGTTTTCACATGAGAAAATGGGCCCCCCTCAGCTGGTGTTATCCTCCTTCCAGTAAATGTTACTACCTCTCTGATTCACGTTGTCCTACATTTATTTGCAAACATTTGAAAAGCGCTCATGTTTGATTTTTCTTGTTTTTAACACGCATATTTACAGCTTATGCAAAGCTTGGCGTCTACCCGCAAAAATGACTCAAAACTTGTCCGAATCCCCGCATTGTATCGTTCGTCCCGGCTACTGCGACTCGTACTCTCTCTTGTTTATTAGGCATAGAAAGATTTATGGCGCAATTTCTCATCACGGAATGTTTTGGAACTTTGCGGAAGCAAAATAACCCTTTTGTTGTCATTATTTAGATCAAACAATGCAACTCAAAGGACACTCAAATCGATTCTAGCTAGATAATTTTTTTCTTGATAATCTCAGTCTGCTTTGGCAACCCCCGCAGTCTGTTTCGAAATTCCTAATTCAGAATCCATCGATTGTTTCTCGCAGACTGTTCTTTTGTCTTTCATACAACGTTCGCATTCTTTGTTTTTCTGTTCCAGGTTATCCAGATCACCACCGACGAAGATATGGATACTGTTCACGATGTCAAGCAAGCAATTGCCGACACTTCCGACCGCATTGCTGCCGCAACCGATGATGTAAGTTCCTTTTTATAATAGGTGTATCAATGGCTGTTTTATCAGCTGGCTACTGATGTCTCTGATTTTGTCTCTGATACCGCAGCCCATGGACACGAACACGTAAAGGGTGCAGCTGGAGCAGCGGTAAGCTCACTTTTCACGGAAGTCAATGAAATATTCAAGGTTGATGCTGCTAACGATGCTGGAGATCAGATCCAAGATGCTGCTGATAGAGCTTTCGGTTCCGTGACGGTGAGCAGACAACATTTTCAATTGAATATGGCTAAATATTTTGCAGGATGCCGTTTCTGACTTGCACGACAAAGTCAAGGGCCATACCGATGTTGTCGTAACCCATGAGGCAATTGTTGATGACTCTGCTTCCGGATTTACCACCGATGTTTCTGACAACCTCCAGTCCGACAACGCAATTAGCAGCGGAAACGGTACAACTTGCTTTGTTTTTGTTTACGAAGCTTTGTTCCAGATCTATATGATAATGCTAAAGCTTTTGGAAAAGATGCTTCTGATGATGCCAAAGCCGCCGTTGATTCTGCTGCTGACTCCGCCAAACACACCGCTGACTCCGTGTCAGAAACTTTGGCCCACGGTTACGATTCGGCTAAGGATGCTGCTGATTCTGTAACCGAGAAGTTCAAGGAGCTCGGCTTTTCTGCAAAGCAATCTGCAAGTGATGCCGCTGATAAGATTGGAGAAGCTGCCTCTAATGCTGCCGATCGCGCAAAGGAAACAGCCAGCGATGCTTGGGAAAAGACCAAGGAAGCTGGACATGATGCCGCTGATGCTGCTTCTGATTTTGCAGACTCCGCTAAGGAGAAGGCTTCGGAAAAGGCTCACGATGTCTCCGAATGGGCCCATGAGAAGGCCGATGCTGCCAACAAGTCTATAGATGACGGATACATTGCTGCCTCTGAAATGTCCGAGAACGCTTACGACAGTGCCAGCTCTGCTGCAGCCAATGCCAAGGATGATGTTGAGGAAACTATCGCTGAAGTGAAGCACATCTCCGCTGACACAGCTGAAAAGGCTAAGGACACTGTTGATGATTATGCTCATCGAGCCTCAGAGACTGTTTCTGATGCAGCTGACTGGACCAAGGAAAAGGCTTCTTCTGCCTGGGACAAGACCAAGGAGACTTACAACGATGCTGCTGACGCTGCTTCTGATGCTGCCCATTCCGCTAGGAAATCTGCCGAGGAAGCTGCTGACCAAACTGCTGAGGCTGCTGGCAACGCTTGGGACAAGACCAAGGCTGTCGGACATGATGTCGCTGATGCTACTGCTGATTACGCTGGAGCCGCAGCTGACAATATTTCTGGTGCTGCACATGACGCCAAGGAATGGACAAAAGAGACCGCTGACTCAGCTTGGGAAAAAACCAAGGACACTTCTGCTGCTGTCGCTGATTCTATTTCTGATGCTGGAAAGGCTGCCAAGAACACTGCTGATGATTATGCTCATCGTGCCTCTGAAGCTGTTTCTGATGCGGCTGATTGGACCAAGGATAAGGCTTCTTCCGCTTGGGAGAAGACAAAGGATGCTGCTGACTCTGCAGCGGAGAGCGCCTCACAGGCTGCTGACACTGCTTCCGCCAGTGTGAAATCCCTCAAGGATCAGGTTGTGGATACCGCTGCTGGTGCTGCCGATGCCACTGCTGATGCTGCTTCAGCTGTCGGTGAGGGTGCTTCCAACGTTGCTGAGAAGACTATGGACAAGGTTTACGGAGCTGTGAGTTATGCTGCTCATGCTTTTTACTTTATTCTTCAGGCTGAAGGAGCTGCTGGTCTCTTGGGTGCCGCTAAGGCTAAGACTGAATCCCTTGTAGCTAAGGCTGGAGATAAACTAGTCGAGGCTGAGGTACAACTAAAAAAGTTATTTTATTATTCCATTTGTAGAACACTGGAGAAGAGTTTGCCGCTTCCACCATGTCTGAGGCTAAGAAGGCTTTCCTTGAGGGCCGCGACTACGTGAAGGAGAAGATCGCCGGTAGCGACAAGCCCGCCGAGCCTGCTGTGATTGCAGCCACCTCCACTGAGCCCGTCACTGTTACCTCCACAGTCCACGAGGTATATTTCATCCCTAATCCCCTTTTCTTTCTTACTAACACATTTTTCCTCTCTAGCCTATTGCTGACTCAATTGCTTCAGCAGCAACAGCTTCTGCTATTGTAGAAGCATCGGTGAGTGTAGGAACGTAACCCCTGATTTTGGGTATTGGTGCTATTGGAATGCTTATCTCTTTCGCCCTTTTTTAATCGGAAGTAATCCACTTTTTAGAAGACTGTTGATCCTGCTACGAACACGGTAACTGAGGCTACAACCACTAAGGCCGAGACTGTCGCCACTACTTCCAAGAAGAATACTGACACTCTCCGCTCTACCCGTTCTGAGGGTGGTACCAATGGCAACAAGAGGCGCTGCACCATCCTCTAAATTTCTCAAGATAATCTCCTATGTTACAAACAAATCGTTGTGAGCTTCTCACCCCTGTTTTGTTCTATTTTATCTGCTCTCAATTTTATTGAGATTCTTCGTCCACATTTCGTTTCTTGTCTTCTAGACTAAGACTTGCCCAAGTGCCTAAAACTATATTTTCCCGTTTTTGCATACGATGTATAGTCTAATCAATATTTACTAATAAAGTATCATATTTAATCCATGTAAAGATATTTGGGAAGCGAGGGATTCACAGAAGCCTTGTATTGGAGATACTTCTTGAATTTCTCCACAAACATTGGCAAGTCGAATTGGAAATCCGTGGTTAAAACGACGGCGCGGTCAACATAAAATAATTTGAGATGTTCAAATTCCAGCCCACAAATTACAGGCAGTTGGATTCCTTCAAATGATAATGTCACAATATTTGGGAAAGCACACCTCGATGATTTAGAGCGAATCTAATACGCTTCTTAACTTGTGGCCATAGAATTTTTGGGATAATCGTAGAGGCAGCAAATTCCAGCGGTTTTGCCAGTCCTCCACTGATAGCGATCTAAAAACTGTTACACTAAAACTTATAAAAAAACCTACGTCAAAAACATTGAGATCCACACTGGTCAGAGAGACATCTCCGTATACTCTGGAATGCCGAATTGTCGGTTTTACCTAAAAGAAGATAGAAGTCGGGTCTGCTTATACCGTGACATGCATAGTAGCTGTGGCATTGAGCAACTGGCTTAAACTTTGTCGTCCTTGGAAGTCTACGGTCATATTAGCTACGACTTTTATTCTGGCTCCAAGATGTTTGTCTATTTTCATATAAGGCTTTCTAAATATCGTTGTAGCTCAACAGACAGTCTTACTCCACAAGTTCTGCTGTCATTGTCAAATAGCATTTTGAACAGAAGATTTTTCCCAGCTTTTTGAACGATTTTGGCAAATCTTCGGCCGTTAATGTCTCTGAGAAATGGCCGATATTATTGTCGTAGATGTGGGAGAATATCGTATTGGGTACGTATTCGCTAATAGCTATTCCTATCATCTAAATTACTATTTGCAAAAAAATATAGAGATAACCAACTTGTTCATCAATAGCTGAGCGATTGAATGACATCGAGGGCATCGTAATGTCTTCTGCTGCTGCTCCGTTCAACAGTACTCCTCCATTTATTCCAAAGACAACGTCATCCTTTCGGAAAACTGGTGGAGAAGCCAGTGAGAGATTCGCTGACCAAGAAATAGCTGTAGCATTGGCAGGGTCGACGGTAGTTGCAAGATTTCTAGGAGCAGTTTCATCTGAAGTAACTTTTGCCTGAAAAAATCGTAAAAAGTAAAAATACATGTTTTTACCTCGCAGATACTTGCTCCCAGTTCAGCGGGACTGAATTCTGTCCCATCGGATACCACGGCTGGCTCATTAACCACAGCTTCCTCCAAATTTTGATCATCCACAAACTTCAAAGCCTCAACAGCAACATCACAGAAAGTTGATCGAAGTTTTGTAATAATCTATTTTAACTAGTGTAAAAATAAAAGAATGCGTTACCTGATCTTCCAGCTCATTTCTAATTGTGGCCAAGGATGAATCCGGGGGGAAGGAAATGATCAAATCCGTATGGTTCACAGAACAGTGAGGTGCCGTGATTTCATTTCTCCCAGTTGTTTCATTCCGAGAATAATACAACTCCATTTCTAGTTTGAGATTGTGCAATTCAGCATTGAAAGTTCCTGTGTTAAAACTAGCATTTTTAAAAGACACGCGTTACCTTCATATTCGAAGATAAAAACAGAAACAGCCAAGTGGGAAGAGATCCGAATGTAGGGGAAATTGATATCAGCCCTGAACCCTAAAAATTGAAGAAAATAAATGATTTTAAAAAGATCTACCTTTCCCTTCAATGAACGAAATATCCGTCTGTGGCTTGGAAATGTTGTGGATCAAAGTTTCCGTAATTTTAGCTGGTGGTACATTCGCGTCCGGAGGATTCAGTTGGTTGAAAAGATGAGGAACGGCCTCGCTCGCCAATTCTTAAAGGAATTTGAGATACACAAGAGTACGTGTTTACCAGCAATGTAGTCAACTGCTTTCTGATTGAGTCTAACAAATATTCCAGCATTTTCAAGAAGTTGCGTCCTTACTATATTCGATATAAACTGAGAATTGCAAAATAAAGGCACAAGAAAAACTTACAAGAAGAAGGAAAATGTTGAGCAGCCGCATGGCTCTCTGGGACGCAGCTGATCTGATGAGATATGGGTCTGAGGTAAGACAGTGTACGGATCACAGAGAGGTTAGGCGGCAACTGGCCATCGAAAAAGCACTATCCATTGAGTCTTCTCTTCTTTTTCTTACTAGCTGAATGTTGCCGTTTGTGTAAGACATTTCAGAGACTAGACATTGTGTTATAGAGTAACAAATAATTTATTATGAAACAAAAGACCCGGGATTCATTTGAGATCAAGAAAAAAAAGTGATCATAACCTGTTCTGACTAGAAGGACGATACAAATTGTACGAATTAGATAAAATAATAAAATTCTATAAAAAATAACTGACTAGAATGTACTAATATTACGACAGATACCACATCCCATTGCAAATTCATCACCGGTGGGTGGATGTTCTATCTTTAGAGGGCAAGGTCCATCTTCCAGCTGCATTCCTCGAGGACCAGCCGGGCAATGGGGAAGTTGATTTTTAGGAAGACACATTAGACGTTGGAAATCGTCATGGCATGCAGCACAGAAGTGCGTAGTTCCGAAACTGAAAGGTGAAATTAAAAAAACTAAATATGCGAAAATTTACCAGAAGTAGACGGCAATAGAGCAGCAAAATCGGCATTTGTATTCCAGAAACTCGACACCGTGCCTTCCACAAACTTGTGTTCCAGTTGTGTCGGAACATCCGCCACAGACAAGATCTTCTGGATTATATTGAGAAGTATTCAAAGCCTGGAATATGTTAACTATCGAAATAAAAATACCTACCTGTTGACATCGGCTTTCCCCACCAAAATATGATTTCTGACATCGGCTGCAAAGGACGTACATATAACGATCCATTGCGTACTCGGCAGCTTTATTGTGGAACTCACTAAAATAGTAAGATTGTCTGTTTAGCTGTATAATACCTGTTGGGGTCGGTAACAGCCTGGCACATCATCAACCCATCATATTCGAGTCGCATTAAAGCTTTGTTCTTCACGTCCTGTTGCAATGCATGAAGAGGATCCAGTAGGTCAGATAATCCAGAATGAGATAACTGGAAGGAGCAAATTTTTAAAGAAATGTGGTATTGCACCTCAATATTACATAGAGGACATCTCATAAAACGGAAATTAATCCTAGGACCATTCCATCGTTTCTCCAAAACAGTTCGCAAACAAAGAAAATGAAACAGATGACCACAAGCGAGGCGGACAGCTGGCGCAGCTCCTAACCTATCCGTGAAACAGATAACACATAAATCGTCTCCGTCTTGTTGATTTTCTATAAAATTAAAGTTATTTATTTTGGACCTGGAACTTACGATCAGAGTGGCATGTGAGACACGGCAGACAGCCTTCTTCATTTTTAATCCCTCCACAATAATGACCACATGGAAGCACCTTGTCACAAGCGACATCCAAGAATTCAACACAATCTTCGTGTGCGCATACAGCGTTCAGTAGCTCTTGTGGTGTTTCCAAGCTATTTCCACAAAATCGGCAATGTTTCAATTGTACCAAAGACACAGTTGATGTGTTCTGTTGGGCGAATGTTCCAATGTTCGTGAAAGGATCCGCTGATAATTCAACCATTCCATTTAGAGAGTCACCGTGGAATAGAATCTGGACAAAATGTAAAACGGAAAGCAATTTTTTTACCAGTAGTTGCTGTAGCCGCATTCTTGCACAACCTTGATGGATGTCAATATCAGCCATCCTGGTAGGCTGAGCCAATGGTTGAACATGATGGCTTCTATTCTTTTTATTTAAATGCATTACAGTGAAGCATTCTCGACACAGGGATGTGTCACAAATTGTACAGTATACCTACGATTACTAGAATACAAGAATGTAAAGCAAATACTTACCTGAGCAGCAGTGTGGCCATCATCATGATTTTCGCAAAGAGTATCAGGAGCTTCATGTCTTTGTGCTTCCAGAGTACTCCATTGTTCTGCAAGTGACAGCCAGGATTTATCCTTGACAAGAGCTAGAGCCGAGACGGCTAGCCAGAAACGTTTGGACGAGAGGAAGGATGACGGTGTTTCTCGGTTCAAGCTCTCCTTGGATGCAAAACTTTCTGGAGTGGAAGAGAATTGAACAATGCTCAATAGGGACGAAGCTAATTCCCTTCGAACGCCCTCTGCCCATTCGTGGGATATTTCACCGGAACTAAACAACTTGTTTAAAAATAAAAATGGAGGCAAACCTTAATTTTGCTAGTAATTGCGTCGTCAATCTACCAATTTCAGGAGAGATCGTTTTATCCGTCCTCCAAACAACTGGAGCATTTCGAACAGATTCATTCATCGTAGCTGTTGTTACCGAATGAGCAATCTTATCCCTAACTTGTAGCGAAATAACCTGGAAATTTAAATAAAACTGGCAAAATATGGCCATACCTTGGAGACGACAATTAGCATATTCCGCATAAAGCGACTGATATCCACAGATTCTGGAGAATAGACATTGAGAAATGTCTCCAATGCATCCAGCGCCTGGCACTGAACTACTTGAGGAGCAAAGATGACAAGTTGACTGGTTGAGATGAGAATTGAATTTCGAGATGCTGCCAATTCCCCAGTCCCTTTCCTTCCGGTACTGATTCTAACCAACATCGATAACAACCCACAAACGTAGGAATAATTGCGCTTTTGCTGGGCACATAGTGAATCTACTTCTCTGTAAATTTGAAGGGTAAAAAGTAGGATGATATTCCTACCTTTCCAAAGCATGGACCACTTGCTGTCCTACATAATTTTGAAGAGGCTGTAGCTGAACTCTACTGCATAGTAAATCTACGACTCTTTCTCGCAGTGTTCCCTGCTGATCGTCGCTCAATTCTTCACCAAATGCCTAAACATATTCCTGCATAAAATTAGGAATAGTTCAAACCTGAGCAGAAATAGCTTGGAATAACGTAAAAGCATCCATTTGAGTATGGTTGAAGAATAATTGATGTGAAGTAGAAGGTCTCATCGCATCGACTGTACCCCTGGGAGGGAATCCTTGTATCAGCAGCTGTCTCACACGTAAGGCATTGTTTGGCCCTTTCAGTTGGATTTGAATGTGTGTTGTTCCTGCTATGCAACAATTCAACCAACCAGAATAGTTCTATAAAAAGTATGTGAAATACAATCATTGCTTTACCGCTTCAATCATCTGACTATGTAGTTCCTTTCGAGAACCATCAGCCATCGCTGCTCGGAAGGAGATACTCGTAGTCTTGTAACTTTCATCCCGAACATTATCAATGAAGATGGCCAGTAAAACAGGAGAGATATCATCTCCTTCCAGTTTAATTGTAAGAAGCCTGGATCTGTTTTTATCCTCTTCACCACTTTCCCAAAATGTCTCGGAGCTACCATCTGTTAGACAAACAACCATTGCTTGTCTGCTACTGGCGTCTATTTTTGCCTGGGACGTGATATCCCTCAGCTCCTATAAATTGTGAAGTGAAAATATAGAAAATTCCTTACCCGGACATCCACAGCATCAATAGCTGCATTCTTGGTGTTATTCATTTTCTCTGTACTGTCAATTGCCCAAGTTTCCGATGTCGTTCCATCTGACAGAACTCCTCCAACTGTTGCCAAGATGTTGCACGTCAATATGAGAAGTTCCTAAGCTTATTGGTAATTGAATGAAATATTACCTACCTGTTCGTGTGCCGTTAGTTGTATGGTCCACGCTCTGAAGCACAGAGATCTCAGCTTGGTGTCAACTCCAGAAGATTGTAAAATGACAGCCACGGTGTACAGAAAGGCATGAAGATGCTGAACCATTTTGCCAGCCAGTGGGCCAGCAAGGAAGCATAACCTCCATGGATGTGGAAGAACTTTTGATTGTTGATTAGAAACGTCATCAGTGAGTTTGTGATAAGAACTGAGAGCAGTGAGGAATTGGAATATGATGTCCGAAACACTTCCTTCTGATGAGACTAATCGGAGAAGCCAATTCCAAACACGGAAGGCATGGGAAAAGGCAGCTGCTCTCCTGATAGATTGCTCACAGGCAGCTCGCAATCTTTTGAGATTATGATGCTCCACAATGAAGGCTAGTACTGGCCTCTTCAACATTGCTGCGGTTGACGGTGCAGAATGTGATAACAAAGTTCGTAAAGCTGCCGATGGAGATTGGAGTACTTCAGTTCCTTCATCCGCTGCCGGCTGTCTTGATCCTCCAAGAGACGATGTTGGAATAGCTGTTGGTGGCGAGATCAACCTTCCTTTTGGTCCAGGATCAGAGTGACCTCCTCTCCAAGATTGCGAAATGAACGAAGACTTCGCCAAAGAGGAGTCCACCTTCCCTTTGAATACTCCACTTCTATTCATAGGACTAGGTGTTTGAGTAGGGAAGAGATTGATGGTCCACCCGGATGAAGTTGAAGAATTCTTCGAATCATATTCTAGAGAACTATTCAAATCCAATAAGAACAGCGCGTTTTGCTTTATAATAACTTCAGGTCTCGTTTCTGATGCTGTAGCTGACAAGCGGAACTCTCTCCATCTCCTTGTCCTTTCCTGTCGATGTCCTGCTGGCGTTTTTTTAAGGTACTTATTCCTACAGCCTGGACACAATAGATACCATGTTGATCCTGCTCTGCCGCCAGTTCCACAATCTCCTGACCATCCAGTAGTATATTTTCCATTCGAATTGTATCCATATCCTTGAGAATCAGCTCCACATCCAATATGAGCCATCCGCATGTGAACAGTAACCGGTACTTTGAACTGATCCTCGCATAGCTCACAGCCGCCATTGTTTATATCATTCTTCTTTGGGGAGAAACCCATAGCTTTCCCAACTGGAGGTGGCATTATCAGATGCTGTTCAACACTGGCGATAACAGCTTGGCATACTTCTAAAAAAGGAGTAGAAAACATAGTAAAATTCCAACCTTTCCATAGTCGAACAATTGGCTGAAGAGCTGGCGGGATGGCTCCTAGTGGCAAATGTTCTCCAGAAGACCAGATAGAATGTAGATGTTGGTGAAACTTCAGGTATGTTGCAGCTGCCATGGCATCTTTGACCAGGTGTTCGTGCCAAAGAAATGCGGCAAAAACTGCTCGGCTACAATCAGCCACGGATGGACGAAGTGCTGTGAGAAAGACTCCCGTGTGGGTTCTTGGAGGAGGAGAAGTTTCATCTTCTTCGTTGCCATTTGCAGAAAAAGACTGTGAATGAATAGAACTTGGGCCCAGTGATCCCTAAAAATATTTAAAAAATAACAAAGAATTTCACCTCGAGGAGGATGTATCGATGTGTCCCTTGAATTCTGATCCAGACTCCATCGGCGTTACTGACCCATCCGTCACTGAATACTTCTTTCTTTCCAATGATTTCCTCGTCACTGATGACTGCTTCAAGAGAAGGACGAGAATATATCGGCACAGTATCTCCGGCTTCAATTATGTAGACGTCTTGCGTATCAATGACAACATTTTGCATCGTTGAGCTCGCTGAAGCTGCTGGCAGCTCTTCATGCCTTTGAGCAGATAGGATCTCCTTCTTCTCTTCGCCTTTACCAAGTGGAATCAGCTCTCGACGTAGGTGATTGTGATAAGCAAGGCACCAAACCTGAAAATTAACTGGTATAGAGAAAAATAAAATAAAATTCACCTGGTCTCCTGATGTTGAATGCCCATACAAAACGGCTGTCTCATCCGTAAGTCTCAACCATCTTCCATCATCGTTTTCTATTTCTTCAATATAAGACAGCGATGCTCCTCTGAATTGAAATTATCAAGCGGAGCCATAATTCTTACCTAGGAATATTTCCAGAAGCCGCAGCTGTCAATGACGGTGCGGTCCGCATTCGAACCCCTTGAAAATCTGCCAAAGGAGGAATATTCGCCAATTGTGCTCTAAATAAATTAAAACAGAATTAGGGAATGTATTACCGGCTCAGAAGTGCTGCTCTTTTCCTTGGTCTATTCTCATCTACTTTACCAACAACGGTCACTGTGTAAGTATGGCTGAGATCAAATCCGTCGACTTTGCATTCTACCCGATAACTACCAGGAACCTGCGGTACCCAGTCAGCAACAAATGTTGAATTTTTCTTGTGTCTCAGGAGCAATGTGTCCTTGATATTTTGAGCCATGCAAGAATTTAACCGAATTTCTTCATAAGAACAGTCAGAGTAGGCTGGCATTGCGCAAATGGACATGTATCGACCTCGATTTATCAACACGGGCTGGTATGGATTCTTAAAAAATAAACCATAATAAAATTGACAAGTAAACCAACAGCGATGAGGGTTTCCTGTGTGGGTACCGATGTTCTCGTGCTGGTAAACGACGATTTTCTGCTGTGATTTCCACCACCAGTGCTCAACGTAACTTCAACTGTCATTTGAGGACACAAAACTGTTCTATCATATTGATCTTTTGTTATCACTCGTAGCTAAAATGATAAATATTTAAAATATTAACCAAAGCATACCGCCATAGGAACGCCAACAACGATTTCTCCTTGAGGGACTATCAATTGGCATTTTGATGGATCGACAACAGGACCCGATGGTAACCATTTAGCTAGAAAACCTGGTGTTGTTGTTACACCAGCTGATATAAATTCCCGAAGAAAAATAATATCTAAATCTTCAGAATAAAACCAAAAAAAGCTGTCCACCTTGTGTTTGTGATGGCAATGGTTGGCCCTTGCTAATAAGTTCGCTCAAAGTAGGAACATGAGATAAACTCAATCCCTTCTTTAACAAAGTTCCATGTCTTTCTAATAATAGTCGAGTATCATCTTCAGCTGTTGATAAATGTGCCAATTCACTTGGATCCGATGGAAGCTAAGGATAAATGAAATAAATGGATAAATATCGATTACCTGTACAAGGATCCGACAAGCGACCGCAGAAAGCCATGCTAATTCTTGCTCTAATCGCAATCCTTCGCCTTTCTTAGTATCTTGGTAACCTGTGACTGTGCAATGATATCCATACATCTAAAAAATTGATATCACAAAAAATATAGCTGCTTACTTGTTGGGGTCCAATTCCTTCAACTTCTGCATTTGTTTTCAGGACAAACCAGAGAGTATTTCCAGGAAGGAGAATAGATTGCTTTGGCCAGTCCTTATTCCCATAATAACGTCCAATTGGATGATATACACTGGACCCAATTCCGAGGTAAAGGAGGAGATGGTCATCCGCTTGAGCAGTTTCACACGAAGAAGAAAACTGGACGCACATGTATTCTACGGTTGGATCAAACCGAGCGACCTAAGAAGGAGTTTTAAATAAAAACTTAACAAAATTACCAGTGAATGGACGGTATTTGATTTATAAGGATGCGGGCTTTCCACAATAATCTGGGCTGCTCTCGATTCGCAAATCTCAGAATCTCGGTCGAATGATTCAGAAAGAGTGCTGGCTTTCATCGCACCGTTCAGGCTAGATACCATTGGAATTAGCTGCTCCAAAGTGGACATAACCTAGAAAGTAAAAATGGCAAAAAATAATAAATTCT
Source organism: Oscheius sp. DF5033 (assembly GCA_964036215.1). Taxonomy (NCBI): domain Eukaryota; kingdom Metazoa; phylum Nematoda; class Chromadorea; order Rhabditida; family Rhabditidae; genus Oscheius; species Oscheius sp. DF5033. Next base: position 8,283,721 of record OZ038413.1, read on the forward strand.
ACCTCGATTGTTTTATCGGGATACCGCTCCATGAAAACTACAATGTGCCCAGATATTCTTGAAATTATATTCATTGTGAAGGGTGGTAGCGATCCACTAGCTAGGTGAGAACCTATTGTATTCGACAAAAGTCGTAGTAGTAGCATGTAAGATTTCAAGATCAGTTCCTCATCCGCTGGATCGTCGTGTTTCTTGTTATCCACAGTGTACACCAAGTAAGGTATCTGTCCTCGCAGAAGTGTTGTTCCATTCTCGCTCAGCCCACAAGAGGCATAGTATAGTTTGGCCCCATTGCTCAATCTAGCATGAGGTACTCCTCCTTCCCCACACAATGTCTTCATTCCACTGTCCGGTGCCCATATTTTTACAGCATAAGTTTGCATGGACTTCAATCTTATTGGAGTAGGCAGCGGTATAATTCCAGTGTCAATTCCTCCAGCAGAAGCCAATTCTACCATAGTGGTGCATATTGTTTCCCATTGTTCAACTCCTTCAGAGACTAGACTGAACACTTCACAGTGCCATTTTCTTTTAGGTTCTTGTTCAAACGGCAGGTAGATTCCAACTCCATGTAGGACAATGTCGTCTGTATCGACTCGAAAAGATATGGCATCAGGGGATCCGTCACTCATATCCCAAGCGGAGTTAGCTGACCTTCTCCGAAATCTCGACGGTGTTTGGTGTAAATTAGGTGTCAGCGAGTTGAATACATTCGGTACTGTTAGTGTTTCCGATATTTGGAATATTATATCTTCACAGATTTTTTGGATTCCGTAGACTTTATCCTGGAAGAACAAAATAAATAAAAGCGAGATTTCCTACCTCAGGAAGAGAGAAAGCTTTGTCATACACAAAGCGAAGAATATTTGGTAGCGATGTTAGCTGTTCCTGTCCAGGTTTCGGTGGTGAAAATTGTCTAGACAGCTGGAGAGATAGACAAGGATAGAGATCTTCATGTTTTCCTCGTAATAGGAGGTCGAGGAGCTGAAAACTGTCCTTCAATTGTAAAAAAGTGCCTTACATTGTATCGTCTAGCTAGTGCTCCCAATACTGAAGCGGTATGAGCATCCCCAACATTATTTCTGATGACATGTTCCAGATGAGCCATAATGATGGATTTCGAAGGACAAAAAGCATGTCCCATATTTAAAAACAGTCTGACGGATTCAGCCAGAATAGATTTATGAATATACGTCTGAGAGGAATTGATAAGTTAGGAAAAGGAATTGCCTACCATTTCCTCAATAGTCTCATTAGCCACCTGGAAGAGACTGATCATTGTCTGATGTATTTCCGCTAAACATCCCGATAACTCCGGCATCTTTTCGTCTTTGGATTCGAAGGGATACGCGATCATACAGTATCGAATAAGAAGTCGAATGTTGAGAACTCCAATGTAGGTGGCTTGCTCCACTGCCCATAATCGTTCGTCTCTCGCTCCTGCTCCATCCCAAACTCGTCGTAATGTCCATTCCAAAATGCTCAGCATACTTTGAAATAGCTCTGGTGTTATAGCTTCCAATGATGTTTGACTGAAGAGTTGAGCTACGTCTAACTCATCGCTTGATGTTCTTTCTCCACAGTCGAGATCTTCGTTGAAGTTTTCCAACTGGTAGTAAAGTTCCGGTATTTGTCCGACATTTACGTCTGTTCCATTATTGGAGATCATAGAATTTCGGAAAGTAAAAGTGACATCTTCGCATTCCACAACAGGTTTGCCAGATGCTCCACAATCGGAAGATGGCCCACTTATTTTAGCGCTGATGATATGCCAAGTTTTTGCTTTTATGGATATTGGCTGGGCGAACATCAACGTTGCCGTTTCTCTCGGTCCTGAGTCAAAGAGAGTTTCATCCGATTCTGTCAGTTGTTCCACCGACGCTTCATCTCCATCACCACCAATAAGTCTATACAGTTTTAATCTGAAAATTAAAATTATAAAAGTAATGCGCACAACATACTTTGCAATATATTCTCCTCGACCACCATAGAGTCCCAATCCCATAAGTTTAATATCTCTAGATGCCATGAATTGTACTGCTTCTACAGAATTTGCAGAGTATCCCCATCCACCGCCAGTTCCCTCAAATCTACTGACCACTGAGAAGCCGTCAGAGTTGCTATTATCAGATGGCAGGCCATTATTGGAAAATGTCTAAAAATAGAATTTTTATCCCTTTGTTTGCAGCAATATCCACCTTATCTACCCAAAAAGAGCATCGACAAATAGTCGTCACTGCAAATAATGAGCTGAGCAGATGGGCTCCAAGCTGGACAGAGGAATAATTCATTGACCCCTCTACAGGTGTAAGCATTTCTGGCGTTTTCATAATTGACAGGTCTTCCAATGAGTCATACCCTTCTTTTTCCTAGAACAAACGTAAAATTATCTCCTGATAACTAAATTACTTCTCCAGCTGAAACATATGGCATATGGGCATGTATCCTCATTTCTGCTGCATTGTAAGACCATAAGACGTCGTATTTGGGTTCTAAACACCAAGCAGTGTATAATCCCTCTGGGCCCAGTTGGTAATGCATAAAGTTTCCATGTTTTCTCTTTACGCAGACGTAATCAATTCCTATATGTCTTGGAAATACAAATAAATCATTCTATAAGACTAAAATTAGTGGAAAAAAAATACTAACCTTGCTGGCTACAATCTGCGCATCCATAATATCTTCATGTGTCAATGTCCCTTTGTGACTGTGAATCAATGTAGAGTCTCCAAAAGCGCCGACCCAAGAAGCAAATGCTGGTTGACCTGGGCCAAAACCTGGTACTCTACCGGCCGTACAATTCCATACTCCTTCGCCGGGAGGTCTAAACACTATGATATTTGAAAACTAGATGGGTTTTACCTGATAAGTTGCCCACATTTATGTGCTCCAAAAGTGTACACAGCTCCGTCCGTTGTCCGCAACACAGAGTGATTCGCTCCAGCAGCAACTTGCGCCACTTTGATATCCGCTGGTAGGATAACCTGCACCGGTTGATGCCGGCTCCTAGCATCTCCGCATCCCAGTTGTCCATGACAATTTGACCCGAAGGCGAATACACGCCCGTCGGCGGTTAGTAGCACAGTATGGAAATTTCCACAACTGATGGAAGCCACTTTCATATCCAAATTTCCTGTTCCCATAGTAATTCGAGCTGGCGGAAGGACACTTCGGATAGGGGTATGCGGTGTTCCTGCTGCTAATTCTCCACATGGTCGACATAGGCCGCAACGAAGACAGGAAGATTCTCCTGGTCCACAGTTGCAGGTTGATCCACGGGGAAGTCCAAGAGGACAGGAGGCGCCCCTAGCAGAGCATAGACCACATTGGATGCAAATTGTAGGAAGATCTTTTACCCAAAGATGTTCGTTAGGCTCACAGTTGCTGGAAGGTTGTCCAGTGTCTCTTCTTGGCGAGACAGATGGTGCTACTGTCTGAATAAAAAAATAAATAAATATAACGCAATTTACATCTTGACGTCCACATTGATGCAGATTATTCATTCCCCAGGTGTATAAATGTCCCTGCTTCGAAATTGCTGCGCAGTGTGTTTTTCCCAGGTACACGGCTACAATCGCCACTCCTTCTAATCCCTGTACCTGACCACTTTCAGGGTGTACCCGCATCCCGTGTCGCCCTCCCATAAATACTTTCCCATTCTCTGCTACATATGCATAAGCTCCGACTGAACAACAAACAGAAATTGTCTTTCGCCTGAAATTGACCCAAATGAGAGAATTTATTGTAAAATTACCTATGAAATGTAGCTAACCGTCGAAGTTTCCCATTCCTTCGTCTTTCTTCCCCGCCAGCAACCCAAGCCTGCCCGCTACCAGAGCGGAATATAACTCTATCAGCTCCTAATGATAATTGCACAATAGGCTCGGGGAGAACCAGCTCCATCCAAGTCGTACCCGTTTCCTATAACCAAATATTTTGTAAAGGGACAAATTACTTGTAATCCGAAGCGACTTCCATTTCCGGCATAAAATACTTTCCCAGTTTTTGATTGAAGAAAAGCTATTTCTCTACCAATATGGAGATCAGCTGCTTGATCTAAACGAAGAAGTAAATGGATATGTTTAATCGCTTACTGTGCAAATAAGAAGGCAAATGTAAGGGAAGTTCATGAGGGATAGGTGCTGTTGACCCGTGGGCGTGAAATGACACATCCGTTAATCGAAATTTTCGGCGACTTTTACTGTCCGGTGACGGAACAAACGAGTCATTCAATGTACACAACTGAAATATTAAAATCCACTAAATATAAGACAAAAACTTACGGATAATGTGGACAGCGAGCTAATTGCTGCCGTGTAAAAAGTTGTTCCATCCGAAAATAAAGCAGCTTGCATTGCTGATGAAGGAAGGATAACTTCTCCAATATCCCGAAGGGAATCGACGTCTAATACTGATATACTACTGGAAAGACCTCTTCTCAAGTAAAGAGAGCTATTACAGAATGTCAGCATACAATTCTTTCTGCAAAATCGTTGAAACAGGTTGGAAATAGTACTTACGTCGCTTTGATGGCATTATTTGACGCATACAGCTTACCAAAAGCTGTTTCTTGTAATCCAGTGCCTAATTTATACAATCCTATGTAATTTAATATGTAGAGATAATTTCCTAAAGAACGTAAGCATGATAAAATAATGTCTTACCATCACAGGCAACTGCCGAATGTAACCTCGCGTCATCATCCGGCGTATCCACAGGAGAATCAAAAGGTAACGCTGGTAAATCGAACGAACACAATTTTCGATGTTCATTAAGTGGAGCAGATGCCCAGCATCTCCTATAAATAATGGAAGATTTATGGAGAAAAGGTTCACTTACCCTGTGTCGCCTTGTTGATATATTTTTTGCTGAATTTTCATCGTGAGCTTGTGTAAGTTATCCGGCATTGTAATCGTGTCGTAATTACTATCAGCGCTCTATATTTAAACAAAAATTAAAATGTAAAATCACATACGGATGGATCATTCCGTTGTACACAGAGAAGAGACTGAACAGCCGAGAGGATATAGCACGGCTGGCCGGTTGCTACTGCCAGGGCGACAAGACAGGATGATGCTCTGTTACTGACAGATGGACCGCCTAGACAATATTGGTAAATCCTAGAAAGCTGAATTACCTTCTTCTCGTAAGCTTCTCAGAACTGTCATCATGGAATCTAACGATGTTCTTGGCTCATTTCTTAGACTATCGGCTGGCATGTTTTGTAACATAACCAGCAACGATGCCAGTGCTTGGACGCATAAATCCGGATCTCGTTTACTTAATTGCCTAAGGATCTCAAAAACACAACTAACACCGACGGCTGCCAGCTGTTCGACCTTGAATAAGGTAATAAACAAAATATAAAGAACGGTACCTTTCCAGTATTACCACTAGTTGGTTCCTCTGGTGGTTCGTTGGTTTCAGTGGTACCTACTTCAACATGATAAGTCAAAAGTCGACCATACCTGCAAAAGATACATCATTCTGTAGCTAATATTTACTTACTTTGCTATGAGATTTTGAGCTATTGCATTAGTAGCGAATGCTGACGGCGCGCCGACAACTTTGAGACTTTCTGAGACATCTTGCGCCACTGTAGGAAATCTGGCAGCATCTGAGGGACCAAAAATAAAAGGGAAATTTAATCCGCTTACATGAATTATCATCTAACTGCTCACTATTTGGCACTCTCAAAGGATGATCTTGGTGTGCTACCGTATGAAATCTTCTAATAATTTCTGAATAGAGTTCAGCTGTTTTCGCCTCAGGAAATGGATATGCATGGACAGTTTCATCGTCGGGTACCAACTCGCGAAGGAAATACGACATTCCATCAGCTCATCTGAATCCTTTAAAGGGAAAAAACTTGAGAAGGTGTAAGATTACTGAGTAATTGAGAGAGAACGTCGGACACGTGGTAGGCGGGGAAGCAAATAGAAAACTGCCGCGAAAGAGCTTTATCCACTGTTACCAGTTGCGTGTATCGACACAGCTGAGTTTTCAATTTTTTAAAATTAATTTAAAAGCGTTCGACCGATAAAAAAGAACACGACCGGCTGCTATTGTTGAAAGTAAAAAAAACAGGAGAAGACGATTGCTGGCGGCGATAAAATATTGGCAATAATGTCAGAAATTGTGGCAATTCCCTTGGGGAATAACGTGAAATCCGTCGTCTTGATGACAGATACGCATCAAAAGTTGTAAATCATGGACAGTGCAACATTTTTGGCAACGAGAACAACAAATGACAGGTGCATACAGCCAGCTGGAAGGATTTTTGCGTTATTTTCGGTCTTATTCGTCTTAAAATTTAATTATTTTTTCCTAATAGATTGTAGAATAATTATGAACACAGGGAGGACATGAAAAGTTGTAAAGATGGAGTGAGAAGAGGTCGTTTTTCGATATGAATGTCCAAATAAGGGGTGCGCTAGGGACGGAAAATCAATAGGGCACATCTGGCTCGGTCAGTAGACGCCTGCCTGACCGGAGGGACAATAGAGATGAACCATCAATCCCTGAGCATTAATAGCCATAATCCTATTAGGTCCAAACATTTCTCGATTACTTCGGTCAATGTGGTGTCGCTATTGTTCCTACTTGACCTCATCGATTACATGGCGCCTGTATACATTGGCCTCTTGTGCTTCAATAGATTGGCCTGTTCTCTTCTATTGATAACGCCTGTATACACAACGCGCTGCGCAATATGTCCGTTAGCTTTGATTTCACTGGAAAGAAAGTGCTAGTTACTGGAGCCAGCAAAGGTAATTCATTTAATGGAATGTACTTAAAATGTTCAGGAATTGGAAGAGCACTCTGTGTGGCGCTATCTAATGCTGGAGCAAAAGTCTATGCCCTGGCTCGGGATGGAACGCTCTTGGCCCAGCTGGCAGCGGAAAAGCCTAATGTGACGCCCATTCTGGGGGACGTGACCTTTTCGGCAAAGGAATTAGAAGAAATACTCAAGCCGCATCTTCCATTCGACTATCTGGTCAATAATGCTGGAATCAATGTACTTCAAAAAGTGGGAGAAATTACTATGGAAGCTATTGACCAGTAGGCTGGCAACTTGCTAAGACAGAAAACGGTTTAGGATGTATGCAATAAACTACCGTGGCCCGCTCCTAATCGCCCAGATTGTGTCACAAGATATGATCTCACGTGGGATTCAAGGTTCCATTATCAATGTTTCATCCCAGGCGAGTTGTCGCCCAATTGAGGCACATACTGTTTATTGTAAGGAGCTAATTAACCCAAAGTAATCCGTACTTAGGCTCGACAAAGGCAGCACTTGACATGACAACCAGGTGTCTTGCCATGGAATTGGGTCCAAAGGGCATTCGTGTGAATAGCGTTAATCCCACTGTTGTTCTTACGGAATTAGGGAAAGCCGCCTGGGGAGACAAGACGAAAGCAGACGGGATGTTGGCCAGAATGTCGTTGAAACGCTTTGCAGGTGGGAAATACATTAATCTTTTAAAAGTCAAATCTTTAGAAGAGGCTGATGTCGTAAACGCTGTCCTTTTCCTTCTTTCTAACGAAGCTGGAATGACCACCGGTCTGCCGTACACTGTCGACGGCGGCTTTGTCCATCAATAAATCCATAAAATCTATTGTTATTGTCCTAAAATCATCTTCGTATTTGGAAGGATGGTCAAATGATAAATGACTGGGGGCGAAGGACGGGTACACAACCTGTTGATGTCTGTTGTGGGATACGTTCTCCTCTCTCTTAGCTTCTCTATGTCTTGTACCCGGCACAAATCACAGTTTTCACTAACAGCAAAGCTCATACCTTCAAACTGTTACATTGTTAGATGGCATAAAAAAGGATAATTGCACTACGAACTACGCCATATGTTTCGGTCTTAAATCATGAGAAGACCTGTTAGGCGTCGGATTGTTTTCAGTCGTTCTCTTTCTAATATTTTTTCTTTTGATCAATAGAACCCTTCTCTTTTTAGAAAAATGCTTAACAAAGAAGATCGCAAACGGCTAGCAGAAGTTGGAAATGCCGAAAGAGTAGGCCGGTTTCATTTTTCTTGAACAGGATCATCCTAGATACGGACTATCGATGATTTCATGAGATTGGGAAGATATTGTGGACTAGTTTTATTGGTAGCTGAACTTATGACACTTGCATCTTTGGCTAATATGATATACATGATATATGCAGGTAAATAAGCCATGTTTACCTATCGAGATTCTCAGGAAATGCACCAAGAATCCTGTCCTATGGCAACACTACATTATCCAATGATTTGGAAGGTTGCAGATTATACGACAAGTTAAAGAAAGAAATTCCCGGTTTAAAGCGGGAAATGGAAGAACAATTCCATTCAGTAAACGTTGAGGTATTCCCTTTAATAGACTTTGTCAATACTCTTCAGTTTGACCTCTTATGTGGTGATGTGAAACAAGTAAAAACTAGTATATCCTGGCAAATGACAGGTGTTCTATTTGGCGCACTCTTTGCAGGATTTGCTAGTGATAAATATGGCAGAAAAAAGGTGCTTTCTATTCGAATTTTAACCTCTTTAGATTCTTTTAATAGCGCTACTGGGCATCTCAATATTTTCCATATGGGTTGCACATACTTCTAATTTATTGTGGTTCACTATTGCCCGATTCTGTGTTGGATTGTTTACAGGAGCCATGACGGCGTAATTTTGCGTGTAATAGCTTCTACAATGATTTTACAGGGTTCAAGGAGTATTTTTAATGGAAAACATTCCAAAAAAGCACCGAGTTTGGATTAATACAGTTGTCACTTGGTCACCAAATTTCATTATTTTCCCCTTTATTGCATATCTTTGTCACGATTGGCGGACTTTATCCTATTTCATTTCTGGAATCACTTTGGCTTCGGCTCTTGGATTACTGTAAGCTATTTTTTAATTTTCGATAAGTTTGAATGACCAGGACATTGGAAGAAAGCCCCAGATGGAAAGTAAGTGTTGGGGATATTGAAGGTGCTAGAAGGAGTCTTCAAAGGATCAACCGAATTGATAAAGTGAAAGATCCACAAGAGCATCAACATCTGGAAAACATGTTGGAATATGAAACACAGGTATTCCTTAGTTTTTCTCCTATTAATGTAAATTTGTAGATGCACGAAGATCGTATGAAGGACCAAGGATCTCATCAATTAGTCCGTTTGGTGAAATCCGCCAAATATCTCAGGTACACGGCTACGCTCTGCTTTGGAATGTAAGTAACTTGAACTTCCCTAATGTTCTCCAGTATCGTTGTGTCCATCTTAAATTACGGATTATTATTCAATATGGAAAAATTATCCGGATCCCTGTACTGGAACAACGTAATATTTGGGATCCTTCGATGGTTTATGAATATTTCCGCCGGCCTGGCTGATTACATTTTTGATTGGTTTGGCAGAAAAATGATTAATGGAACTGCTATGGCTTATACTGTACCGTCTTTAGCTATTATTATCATTATTTATCAGAGCAGTAAGTCACAAGTAACACCGTATATTCGTCCAGAATTAACTGCTGAATGGGGCTGGTTAGCTCGATATCTGACGATTGGAGTAACTGCTATGACCAGTCAACTTTACTTGGCCAAATTTATAATGACTACAGAATTATTCCCAACATCTGTGAGGAATGTCATCGCTTCCGCATTGTCTGTCAGCAGCCGCATTGCTGTCATTTTTACTCCTCAGCTGTTTTACTTGGTATCGATTTTAAGACGAATTTGTTGACAATTACAGGCCGAAATTACACCGACGCTTCCTTATACGGTCATGTGTGTCCTTTCCTGCATCGACTGGATCCTTTTCCAGGTCATGTTGCCAGAAACTAAGGGGACAAGTCTGCAGAATAGGATTCCCGATAAAAGAGAGAAGAATATCCTTTCCAGGAAACAGAGCATGGTTGATGCATAAATTGTTATTTTTTTCGAGTCATCTAAGATAATTGGCAAACAGGACGGATAATGAGAACTTCCCGTCAGTGACAAAATGTTCGAGAATTTAGATGAAGTGAGGCCAAATGTTTGGTACATTTAGAACAAAAGTCCTCTACGACCGTCTTCAGTTCAACTTTTGTCGATAGAAAGTTCGTTAAATGTTATTGGAGTTTATCAAAAACAAAAAATTACATAAAAATACGATTATTTTAAATTTATGTTTACCAACAATATACCAAGAGAAACTAAGATAATTAATGCGGGACCAGGTTTATGAAGAAACCAAGATTTTCGAAAATTCGTACTGTTCTGTGCATGTAGCGGGTGTCTAGTGTATGGTGCGGATTGACGCATGCGCTGTGGTCACGATGTCCACACCGAGAAACCTTTCTGACGTTATCGTACTTGATGATGGGTCCTCCACTGTCACCCTCTAAATCGTTCCTTTTTAGTGCAAAATAATGTATTTACGGAACAGCCGGAGGAGCCTGTGATCACAAAGCATCCTTCGAACGTGTATTTACATTCGTCTTGTTCCAGGCGAAACTGTAAAGCCTTATGGTACTGATGAAGCGAATGCTCGACCATCAAAGTTTGAGGCACTGCCCAGAAAAACGGTCACGTTTTTAGGGTGATGTTCGACTTTTCTAAATTTTTCTTTGATTTGAGGGCATTTCATGTTACAGAATGAGAGCAGACGGCAGCGCTGGGCGATTATAATATGATGTTGAGACTGTCTTTGGCTTCCTTCTATATTCCTGGTATATTGTGGCTGGCATCGTCGTTGACGCATTGCCATTTTTACTATTGGCATTTTCCCCCCAAATCATCTTGAGAAGATTCATCTTTTTTGGGTTACAGGATTGTTTTTCCTAAGTGTCTCACTTTTTTCGCTACAGAATCGATCTGAGTAAAAAATCGATGTCCGCCAAAATAAAAAGCTATATCGGTAAGAGTTGATTTAAATTGAACCAGTTTTATTTATCTAATTTATTATGTTTCATTAGTTACTTCACGTTAGTTGATTCGAGATACACTAGTGCTCATAGATACAATAATTATAAGGAATATACAGATAATACAGCTAACCATTCATGTTCCCCGCAAACATTATTTCTTTCCGATACGTAATAAAAAAAGCAAAAGGACGGTTAAGATGAACAGGAGTTGGCGGATCTTCCCAGGGAATAAAAATCATAGGTGTATATCCCGAACGGTGAATGAAATTATCAGCGTCGGAGCCATCGTCGTCATTAGAAAATGTAGTCACATGTTCTATGTTTTCAATATAGGCATGAGCAGGAGCCATGCGCGAAAAATTGGCCAATTTTGGGTAAAATATTGGATGAATTCCGAGTTTCTTGACCAGCGGAACGACGTTTACCTTAGCATCAACTTGGAACTTTGGTATTTTAAACTGAAATTGTAAGTATTCTTTTGGAACTGGACTTACATCTATATAGGTATCGGAGGCCGTGAAATCTACTTTATCCAAGCAGTCTGCTAATCTTTTTCCTGATAGATTTTTTAATACTGACTCCAAAGTATGACTGAAAACAGAAAAATCGTTAAAACAGTGTATTTACTTCTCTTTCGGTAGTAAGACGTTGAAGAAAAATTCATTAAAATAAGGACGTGAAGTGAAAATAAAATTGTCTGCTTCATAATAAAGTCTTCCTTCCTTAGACGACATGAAATCCATCTGAACAGTGCCTGCTATTTGTAGAGCACTCTTTTACCATTTTCGGCTCTCCCACAGCAGGGGAGAAGTATTCCTTTTTATATCCCTCCCACCTCGCTTCATAAAATGATTCTCGCCACATTCCAGTAAAATGAGCAAAACTGAATACACCAGCTCCGATGCCATCTATTTCTATATTTGAATAAACTGGTAACCGGTCTACCTCCGTAATCTCCATAAATACCCATCAAATTTTTAATTACTTTTCTACCACCGTCGCCAATATTCTTCTGCAGTTTCTAAAAGTATAAGGTATTGGTAAAAATGAAATAGAGTCATGCCTTCATCATCTTATATAGGTTTCGCTCTTTTCTCAAAAGTATTTCAGCTGAGTAGTCATGGTATATTTCAGCGACAAATGATTTGTTTATCTTTTCCATGTAACTGTAAATGATCCAGTTTCAACGGTTAATAAATCGGTACTCACTCATTCCATTGTCTATTCATCCATTTTTTTCCCGGAGGCCAAATAAACGTGTTCAAATAAATATCTTCAAAATACATGGGTTCCTCGAAGATATTTAAATATTGCTTAGCAAAGGTTCTAAATTCAGTAGAATCTAACAATGGTTATTCAATTAAAAAGAACGGATTACTTTTAAAAAATGCGTTGTTAATATTTTCCCGGCAAATACCATCAGTTCCAGCATAGATGACGCCGAGGCTAAGAAGTATGGATAAAGGAGAGATGGCCGCAGATTCATTTGTTGGTAGCTGCCTTAGGAATTCTAAGCTAATATCGGCTGCAAGATGCTCCAAATCCATTAGAGATATGGCAGTAGATGTTTGCCTTTATCCTAGGTCAGGTCATATTTGCGCTCAGCAGCCTGTAAGGCTAGACGACAAAATAAAAGTATTTATTATTTTCTATGACATTTTGACAGAGTGAAAGTGAACATACTCGCGTTTTACACTGGGATCACAACAAAGTAAAACAACCATAATATCACAGAGTTACAAAGAGGTCTTAAATATATTATATATTAGGCAAAAGGGAAACCCTGGAACAAGACTAGGCAGCACACAAAACTCTTTACAATACCCGATATTTCTAACGACCGTACATAACTTCGTTGAGCGTCTCCAGTTCAAGATCTTGGCAACTTTCCATATTCTTCAGACTTTGCACATAATAATCGTAGTCTAGACATACTAACCTAAAATTATAATTTAATTCCTAGAGTAGAATGAAACACTAACCCATAAGTGAGAGAATCATGAGGTGTTATTCCGATCTTTGCCAACTGTTGCTTGATATGAACTTTAAAATTAGCATGAACTGTTTTAAAGAGTTCTCTGATTTGGGCGGGAGGTATTATTCCCACTAATCCGTTGTGGAACTTTTGCATTTGACGGCAGATTTGTTGGAAAGAGGGCGATGGTATTGAACCTTTCAGCTCCCACTAAAATGTTCAATAAATTAAAACAAGACTGAAATCTTACGGAGGATAAGCAGGTGACAGTGTGATGGTCAATAACTGCCACCAATTTAGAGGTTATCTCATTTGTATGGTCGGAATAGTCAGAGAAGACCTAAGTAATTGATGATTTCAGGAAAATTGGGGTTACCTACCTGTTTAAAATGTCTCATAAGATGTTTCTGGTCTTCTTTTAAATGGGATTCAACTTCAGCGCTGATAATAGGAATAAAGCAGACGACCATTTGAAGAGAACGAGAAGCCAAGGCCAGATTCTTCACAGAAATTGTCTTCAGTCCAACTAATTGAAGAGCTCCAGCACCCAAAATTAGTTGACAACATCGACTAAAATCTGTGTTGAAAAAAGTAAGGGTAAAATCTTACCTGTTAAAAGCTTTGAGTAGTTCAATAATCCGAGAGAGGAGGTCAGATGTGAATGATGGTAGAATATCCAAGCAAGTGCAATATTCCGCGAGTATTTGTAAAAATGACAAAGACGATCCAACGACGATGAATTCTTCTCCATCGATTTGCAAACTCGGCTTGTCGTCGCCCGTTATTCCTTCGACTTTTCTCAACTTTTTCTGAAAATATCCATGGTACTAGTAAAAGTCGTAGCCTACAGTTTCGATGCACTGATCAGCCATGGCCTGGATGTTTGCTGGGACAGCTGCTGCTTTCCACAGTTCCACGTCAAGCACTTCTCCCATTTTAGTCCTCCTTATTTGATGGAAACGATTAAGGAATTCGACTGATACTTTTTGTATACATGTTGAGAGAGGTGACGAAGACACGGGCTGAAAATAAACACGTAAACATGTCTGGCAATTTCTACCATGTTTTTGTTCCATCCTTTAGCCGCTCCTTTTTCCAGGTAACCTTTCAGGATAGTTCGGCATTCTACCAGCTCATCTGGTGACGCGTTGTCTGTAGAAGGTTCCTTGGCTCTAGCTACAAGTAGACGACACAACCTCTGTTGGGCAACGAAGTGACCATATTCAGCGATAACTGCGACTACTCTATAAATTTCGAAAAAAAATAGGAATTATTCTTTTTTTTTGTACTTTATCAGATGGAATTGTGACCTGACTTCAACAGCGATTAAAGCCGATGGATCGCTGCTCGGTGTTAATTGTTGTTTGAAATCGAGTGTAACCTCCGCCGAATCCTACAACATAAAAAATGATTGCGGTCTGCCACTTTGCTACCATTTCGTCACTTTGGTCCGAATCACTGGACAACCTGCTTCTCGTTGGCTGACAAATGGATGCTGCTTCTCTGCCCGTAGCAGCTGCCTCACTGCAGTAACTAGAAGCTATATGATCGGCCCATTGGGCCAGAAGGTCTTGAAACAACTAAAACATCATCGTTAAACTCTAGTAAACAGATGTAATCCTACTTGAAGTCTAGTACAAAAACTTAGCAGGGCATTTGACACCGCTGTTAGTGTTTTGAGCCAATCCTTTGTACTAAGGGCTCGGAGGGGTTCGGCCAAGTTGTTCAGGCTGGGATCAAATCTTGTCAAATCCAGACCGCTTTCCACTATTCGCTGTTTCAATACTTGGCGAAGGATTCCTTTTACAGATTCGGTTATTTCAGATCTTATGACATGCATGAAGGAAAATTTCTTCATTTTCATGAGACCCAATAGGATTGACGACAGTTCTCCTTCGAATTGAAGCCCAGGTTCTGGATTATCTCCTCTATAGGCGAATTCCCGTTGTATTAATTGTGCAAATTCTTCATTCATCATTTTCCCAACAACTCCATATAGTTCATCCAATTGCATGCCCAAGTGTCTGAAAGAAAAGTCAAAAAGAAGGTGATTGCTCACCTGAAACAGCTAACCCCTCCAAGTTCTGATTCCAAGACTTCTTGACTCGTCTCAATGCAGTCGATAACCTTGGGATAATCATTCTGATTCAGCAACATCTGGACAGTAGACTGAACATCTCTCAAGCATGAGATATCATGCAATTTAGATAGTAGCCGCTGTTTTCTTTCCCTCATCTCGTTCAGCTTTATGATCTTTTTTGTTTGTTGCACAATTAGCTCCGAAACTGCAGTAAGATTGTTCCTAAAAACAGATTACACTAAATCTCACACCTGAAAAGACTTTACCTGACATCTTTTACATCATTCATAGCAGCTGCTAAATCATCGTTCAGGCCGTTATAACTGTGCACAATTTTCCAAAAAGAATCGGATTTGTTCACTAGTCTGGCAGCTAGACGATTGTCCACCACATCGTGGAGGGATTCCAAATGCTGGTGGAGTTCTTCATAGTCGCGAAAGGAACCGCTCTGAAAGTTTTTTATAGCTGTCGTTAAATATTTGATACCGGGAGATTTTCACCAGCAATAGGTGGACCATCACTGTCGCCGGTAAAAGGATTCTTGTCGTTTTTCAGTCTCAAAGGATCTTCTGTTCCCGCCTCAGGAACAATAAAAATTGTCCTAAACGTCGGTCCATGAGCCAAAAGGAAGCTGGGATCCACGAAAACCTGAAAATTATGAAATTTTTTTCTTTGAAGTTTGTCTGACTGAATTCCACCGCAAGTATTACATTATTTTGACTGTTGACATTAATTCGATCAGGAACAGGACCCCGTCTACAGCGACTCAACTCGACGAATTTTTGAAGGAACCGATGTTCTAATTAGTAAATCAAAAGAATCTTCATGGATTTTCGGAGACTTCTTGCCGGGCATATAATTTACCTCGTGGTCATGTTTAACAGGCGGCTCTTTCTCTCTTTTGTGACGAACGGCTGGTGTGGCTCAACAAGCTACACCCTCACAGCACAGAAAAGCATCACAACAACAGACGCCTCAAGCAAGAACACTCGGAGGTCCCCCGTTCTCACTACTATTGCTCAGTGTCTAGACCATGTCACTTGTAACACTTGCATGGCAATTATTCTTTGATAATAATGACAGCAGGTGAGTCAACCCATACCTAAGTAAATTTTTATTCCATTAGAGGAAAAATTGGGGACAGTAGTAAGTGTTTTTGGGCGTGTGTATTTCCGAAATAGAACAAGAAATTAATGTCTCGGACGTCACCCGCAACTCACAAGGGCAAGTCATTCTCAGAGTTGTATGATCGTTTAAATTGTTGCTACTATTAGAATGAAAGAAACAAATGCGAACACATGGGGAATAGTTAGGGGAACGATCTGTTGAACTCGATATTTATTTCTATTTGGGAGAGATGTAATGTCCAGTCACTTCCTTCTTCCACTTTAGGACGCGCTGTAATGTTCATCAAGAACAGCCAATAAACTTTTGGCGGTTTACTTTTTTTGTAACTCTCATTGAGACAGATGTTAGGAAGTTAGGAACAATCGGAAGAAAAGACAAAGAACATACCGATGGAAGATCATTGGCATCAGATTTCATTCCTGCAAAATTTGAACTTGGCATACGGGTGGAGATCTTTTTGGAGGCTTTGTACTTCTTGTATTCCTGAAAAAAAGCAGCAGAATAATTAAAAAGAAATTTCGAAGATATACATACAAAATAGATTGCGTCTCCAAATCTGTAACAAACCTTGGCGGTAGTTTTGACATAGTCCTGTACAGCTTTGGTATCAGCCTTTGGTACATTTGGTGTCGTTGGTATACTCGTCGGTGGCACATACGTCTCGCCCCAATGTCTGGTGAAGAACGTCGCAATATCACTTTTCTTATTATTGGGCCCAACAAGAACAGCAGATAAATTTTGAGTATAACTGAAAAAGATTATCATATTTCATAAAAATCACATGCCATCGCTGATTCTTTAAATGGCCCCAATTACTTTAAAGAGGACGCAATCGTCAAGGTTAAGGGCTACCGTCGCTTTCGTCAGTATTACTGGTAAATCATCATTGTCGCCTGACATGTCTCACATATTCCTATTAGGAGAAAAAAGTACTCCAATGATCGATTCCAACTAATTGACACATCTACTTGTCTTTCGACCAATTGTGGTCGCACTGATAAAAACAGTAGTTTTGTAAAGTGTTTGCCGGTGCCGAACAGGTTTTCTCGAATCTCAGTCCCATTGCGGTCCGAGAATGCCATTTCTTGTCGTCGGCGGTGACCACGGCTCTCCGCCTCTTGGCCCAGAGACGGTTCATTGCTCCATGTCGTTCTTTCACGGCCCGTCGAGCCTTACTGTCTCACTTGGGCAACTTCCTGCGTCAGTAGAGATTCGCCCCATGTCCACTTGACGCGCACTACCATTTAATAGAGTTAACGTCTACAGTCATTCCTCTTTAAACGTTTTTAACCACCTTGGCCCTTGCTTGAAGTGTGAGAGGTAACAAAATGAAATTTCAGCATGGCCAAGGTCTCAGACGTCGGGCAGCAAAATGGTCAAACGAAAAGTGACAAACCGACCTCCTGCAGAGATGCCATATTTGGTAAAAGGGCAAGGAAATGGGCTTTTATCTTCATCGTCGCATTCTTAGCCATCCTCACAATAAAGGACGTTGCCGATTTGGTGAGTTCCTCGCTCTTTGTGTTCATATATTCTTACAGTTCCTTGAATATGCCGGTGAGCCCAAAGTCTCGAATATGAACATCGTCTTCAATGACTCGATGACCATGCCAAATGTGACCTTCTGCATGTCCAAAAAACAAGCATGGTCTCATTTTAAACTGAACGAAAGTGCCCCTGTCGATGAGTGGGACATGATTGTCGATGTAACAATTATGCTTGGCCATTGTAACCGTTCCTCTTTAAGGACGCCCTCTCAAATATGACAACACATGATGAATTCATGTCGAAACCTTGGGACTTCCGCCTTGTAATGGAGGCCTATGATATGATAGCGACGTACAACAGTCTCGAGAGAGAAACGACGGCTCATGGTTCCGCCCGAACCATCAATCTCTTCCGTCTCTCTCCCCGGTTGGCAGGAAAAAGAAAAACCTTCAAGGTGCAAATAGTTTTATGATCGGATTACTGTAAACGGTTTCAGAAGTGGCACGACATTCTCAAGTCACGAGGAGTTACTTTCAATGAATTTACTCAAAAGGCCGGAATGGAGGTTCTTCGCCGTTCTATGCAGCGTTTCCAAAGAACGACATTTGACGAGGACTTGGTTGTGAAGACCCGTCTGCGGGTTTCTTGGATTTCCCAGATGCAAATCTGCTTCCAGCCATGGTTCGATGAGGACAATTTCTATGCTATCAATGATCAGGTAATCAGCCGCACGTGCCCAATGAAATACGACCTTCATTTAAGGGTAACTTCTTCACTATGCTTCTCTCTCATAACACTGAAAACTTGAATGGAGAAAACTTGGAATGTATGAGTGTTGATCTTCATGGAAGGCCATCTTCCTTAAACAGATTCATGGAAGGCAAAGGAAGAGCCAGGGACGGTTTCACCTTTGAGGTATAACGACTGTTCCTGCTGTATTAGCACGTTTTTCAGCTCTGCGCCGGACAAAGACACGAAGTCACCGTCGAAGTCCGCGCCTTCTACTCCATGTTGGAAAACGACGACGAAGGAACAGCTTGCCGTGACGTGGAAGACGGAGAAGATACCGAATTTGACTGCCGTTCAAGGTGCAGAATGGAGATGATCAGAGTAAACCCCAATTAAACTCAAAACAATTCGTAAATTAACAGAATATGTGCAACTGCACTGCCCATTCCCTCAGCTATTTGGCGAAGGACGACCTTGACAAGTACCCTCCTTGTGATTACACCAAATGCGTCGTGGAGTAAGTTATTTAGAAGAATTTGTTGACTAATTGCGAACTTTAGCGTCCAAAAGGGTAACTATTCTGATAGTGAATGCGCCAAGGGATGTTACCGCGACTGTAAGCAGATTCGCTACGAGCTGAAGCATGAGTTGCAAGGAAGAATGGTCCGTCCCGATCTGACGCTCATCAACTTGGACTGGGGAAGTTTTGAATATCTGACTATGGAGCAGGAATGGAAATACTCCGTGCCCAGTTTCATTGCCGCGTTGGGAGGTTCCATCGGTATGTGGCTGGGATTGTCCATCCTCTCTTTGATCCAGGTAAGATAGGATACAGGCCGGTAAACGTATAAATACTTAGGGTGCCACCTATCTCTATTCCTACGTCAGTAAGAAAGTTATTAAAGAAAAAGTCTTGAATAAAGGAAGAAAGGAGAGTAGAGTAAGTATTTTCACTTCTTGAATGCGTTCTGGTGCAGTGTTTTTCACGTGTTTAACTCCGTTTTTTTCTGTCTTTCTTTCACCCTGTCCTATCCTCGATTGATTTCAGTCTTCCGTAACTTCAAATGAAGTCAGTATTGCTAGTCAAAAGATTTCGATTGCTGCTAATCCATTTGAAGGACTATTTGGTAGTGAGTCCCCTCAACCAGTCCGAGAGAACAAGGACATCAGAGTAAGCATGACTTCTACGCCCTAACAGCTATGGCAAAAACTATCTACTAAAAAAACATCTAATCTCATTGAAATGTAGCTAATTGATATTTAGCCAATTCAGATGTCCAATATGGGAGCAGCCAACTACAATCCTAATCCTATGCCAACCAAAATTCAAGTCGACTAAATTCAGCAGCTACCAGTACAAACTAGATCCTCACATTTCCCCATTGAATCAAGCCCTCACGAGTACTTTCCGGTTGTGTGATTTGCCTTCAGTTCACTTACAGAGAAAAATAAAGTATAAGTTAAAAATTGGCCTACCTGTTGATTGAGAATTTCTTTGGGTCATCGTCTGGCATTGGGGAAGCTGTTTCTTGAGGGATACCTGAAATTAAAAATTGAACTAGAAGTACGTCATTGTTTCATTTAGCGGGCATTCGCCGCTGGCGTACCGTGCCAGGTTAAAACTTCATTCAACGGGCCGAAGGAAGCCCGGGTATGGATTATCCCCGTGTGGTAAGAAATACCCCAGCTGCGGGTTTTACACTTCAGGTAACGAATAGAAGAAAATGTAAAATGATAAAATTATTTTGGAAACCATACCCATGCAGTGATACCGCCGTATATGAGCTTCATAATCTACATCGGATACTCCTTCTGGCGGCAAAGCTTGACACACATTGTTCTCCCCGTACCTGAACAAATTTCCAAATAAAAAACTAAAAGCAACATAATCATACCTGCAGATATAGGAACCGCCTTCTTTCGACGAGTGAATTGTCCTCAAATGTCGACACAGCTCCGAAGCATCATAGAATTCTAATCGTGGAAAGCAATAATCGCACTCTCTGTAAACGGAAGCCTCTTATTGAAAACGGCTCGAAATGCCAACTAAACAAACAAAAACCTTACCTGGGAAAACCGGGAGATCGTATTTCTAAATTATTATGCGTTATTGAAGATTTTTTCATTATTTTTCAAGTCAGCTTATATACATTGGAGTGAAAGGCTCTGAAATAGAAATAATAGTTATGTGGAACAAGTATTATGATAAGAAAAAGCATTTTTTAGCATAAATCAATATTTATAGCATAGTAACATATTTTTGGGGTGAATAAAAAACTTTAAACCTGTGCATTTTAGTATTTCCTTTAAAAATATTAAGATAAGAATTTTGAAATAGGCGCCATTTTCAGGTACATTTACGCTAATCAACAAACTCCGCCTTTAATTATGCTGCAGAAGGACAACAATAAAAAGTTGTAAAATTTTAACAAGAAATAAATGAATTTACAGTGGAGAAAAATGAAAACTGTATAATCTACAATGCCAACATGAACACCTAAACAGCGGCGAACAGCGCGTCAATCAAAAAGCCTTTTGCAGAAAAAGCTGACTACCGTAATCTTAAAAATAAGGAAGAATGCAAGTCTCAGATTTTTTAAGGACAAACAGAATTATAAGAGGATAATTTGAGAACACCGGAGACAGTTTATGAAGAAAAAGAAGACTTGAACAGAAAGAAAAGAATTAGGTCGCGTACCAATTGCAAACTGTTTGTCTGTCAAACTCGGACAATTGTTTGCCTAAAACTGAAACTGAGGTCGATAGAGGAGGTAAACAGTAACCTGGCCCACCGCTCAAAACAGGGCCAAATGTACTAGTGGAGTCTAAAAATCATGTGTTCCCAAAAGAGATGAGCCCCAAGTGCAAGGGCCATTATGTGCTCGTCAGACACAGACTGCCCTTTTTTCACTGCCGCCCAATATAAAAAGTGGTAATATATTCCAGCACATGTTTTGAAATGTACAAAGACTAAGCAAGCCCTCTCCGACGGGAGATCATAGCGAACAATTCAATTCCGATCGAATGGGCAGTGGGAATTATGTGCATGGGAGAATAGTAATACAATAGGGAAACATAGATTTATTCAGATCACAAAATGGCAAGAAATATCACTTTAAAGAGATAACGTGACACCCGTGGGATGTACCGGTGTGTTCAATGGATGGACTTCTTTTGTCGGAGAGTCAGCTCAGCCTGTAATTTGTATTCAATAAGAGTAGTTTTAATTACTACCTCGCAATTGGGACATTGTGTCACAACATCTTCTACAGTTTGAAAGATTTCCAACTCAGTGACACCATCTCTTTCTTTGAAACTGGCGCCACGTGTCATGGATCTAAATTGCCTGTGTTCTTGTTTCATTTCCTTGTTGCTTACCTCGTTCGTTTGCGAATCATTCGCTCCGTAACTAAGACAAGTCCCTTTTTGAATTGGCTATTTAATCGAGCATAGAAAATCCAGTTAAATGCAGCTGAGACGAAGGGAAATAGGTGGGAGTAATACTGCAATCAGCAATTAAGTTGAATAAAATTGAGATCAAAAGCCCCGTTATTACAAATCTAAAAGTCAGAAACCAGTCCCCACCCGGAAGGAATGTTTCAGTAGATTACATGAGTGGGAGAGGCGTAAACTCACCATAAACTTGACGTAGTGCTCATTAAATTTGAAATGGAAGACCATTCGACTGATTGTGTAGATTTGTGGAAGCCAGAAAGGAATTTGACAGCACAAATAGAAGAAAGTTGCACCCATCGTGTAGATGGTAATCCGCCTTACAGGAATTCGACATTGCAGCATAGATCTATAATTCCCACGTGGTCCGATTTAATAATATTCTCACCTTTGTTGCCGACGAATCCGTAAAACGATTCTCGCATAGAAAAATGTCAACAATGTACAGGGAATGAGAAAAGCGAATAAGACCAAGAAGACCGAGACCAGAATCTGCAACAATGTTGACGTCTACCGCCCTCTTGTTTCCCTTACCCTAGCATCGTTCTTCATTCCGTCTACGCACATGTATCGGACAACATCGTACTCTTTCTGGAAAAACATCTTTTAGTTATTATCCAATTATCGGATTATGTTATTTCGCTAGTAAATCGCTTGCAGATGCGCGCATATAATGAAATATGATTATAAACAGGATCTAAGGACAACGTTCTTCGGACAGATGCTAACCTCATTGTAGATGTACTTGTTGTTCTCAGATTTCTGTCTTACGGTAGCGGAGAAGACAATGGGCAGGATCAAGCAGAAGCTCAGCAAAGCGAGGGATGAGGTGATCAGGACAGTTTGTCGCATGTGATGGATCTGAAACATCTCTTTTTCCCAATTTTGACACATTTTGACCCGACGTAGTCCATTCAGACTATACCTATGTTCCGTAACGTCATTTCCGTCTCAATTGCTTCCCGTGATTCTACTCGTTTATTCTTTTCACAGTCTAGATTCTCACGATGACTGCGTCAGGTCCTGGACTACCATTCCCCGAAATTGCCAGACTAACCCGTTTATTCTCCGGATGGCATATTGCCATATAGCGATCAAATGCCAATGCTGTTAGTAAGAACGTAGAGCACATCTGGAAATTGGTGAAATTGGATATCATCTGAAGCATTGCAGGGATTGGTACGGATGCGCTAGATATAATGGGCTATTAATACCTTATTCGAGAGCTCAACAGCCCAATGAATCTTGCAGCCAACTTCTCCAAAAACCCAATTATTCAGTAGCGAAGCGGACAAGGAGAAAGGAATGGATACGGTCACCAGAAGATCCACAGCAGAGAGGGCCACAATGTAGACGAAAGTATTTCCCAAAGCTGTGACTGACGACTTCAACGACCTTAAAAGTTTCCCATCTGTTTTCCTTAAAATGACGTTAGGGTGCGTGTGTTCACTGCAAGCGCATTGTTCTAACTAGCCGACCTCCATTAAGGAGCCGAGAGAGTATTTTAAGCCCCAAACACAATCCCCAAAAGGTACTAGAAGTTCGGAAAAGCTTTGAGTTCCCTCTATAAATATGCAGCTTCTACGGTAACTCCCTCGCCCGGATCTGTCGTCATTCCGTTTTTGACATCTATCACTCAAGAGAAGAGAACTTCCGAGAGGGAGGGAATGTCCCTCAGTCAATCAGAACAAGAACATGTGTCATTTATTTGGATGGAGATCTATCGCACTAATTAGTACTATTTCGTGCTGTTTCAGAATTTTTTTCGGGCGACTTTCTCAGTATGCGTGCAAAAGGAATAGTTATTTTAAAAAGGTTAGCAAGAAAACAATTTGATAGTACTAAAAATCAGTAGAGTGATCTTAGTTTTCCTTCATTTATTCGTACAAAAAAATTAGTTTTGTGCTAACCTCCGCAAATAAATTACCGTTCATAAAATTGACTACAATTCGATCTTGTAGACTTTTGAAAAAAAATATACCTAGTAATAAAGAACACGTAGCTGAGAACGGCGGTGTTGCCCAAAACACCACATACAAAGAGAAAAGAATAAGGAAGCGCTGTCTTGAGAAACTGTTCAGAATCCTGTGGTGGTGGTGGGAAGGCACTCCTCTCATGGTCCATATCTTCTGGAAAAAGGAATGAGTAAATAGAGAATTGAAAAACAATTAGATTTCAAACAAATGATAAACAGAATACTGGGGAGAGCAAGATTTATAGAAGAGCGAGGGTGGAGCGAACCATGGCTTCACATAATAGCCATATGGAGAGAGAGGTCTAAGATCTTTGGGAAAACAACAAGTCCTTTTTTAACGGGATTAACTGGAAGCAAATGACCTTTATCCTCTGATAATGATCAAGAAGCAAACAAACAGCCACCACAATGTGACTGAATAAGATCTTGAAGAATTTTAAGAAGCCATAAATTTTAAAAAGAGTGCACAGATCGGGATCTTCGAAGCGAAGTGATTTCTGTCTGGACTGAAAAGGTAAGTATTCCCCGCGGCGTGGCTTAGAAAAGACGAACTGCTCCGCCCCTTCGAAGTGGAAGAGCACCCAAATGCTTCCGACTCTAAGATTGCCTATGAATAGAACATAGCCAAAATAAATGGAAATAACCCTTAGAAGAAAGCTCTTAAATTGGAGTAGAGCGTATAAACAGACAGGGCATTCCCATTACAGTAAGGGAGAAGGAAGTGCATCCAATCGACGTACCAAAAGTGCTCGTGCAACGAGATCTTTGAGCAGAGAAACCTTTCCCAAATGAGGAATCATTTATATTCTGCTGATCCGGTGCTTGCCCTTGCGCAGTGATTAAGTCAAGTCTTCGAAGTCTAAGTAGAGGTCGGAAACGGCCTACTTCTATGATTTCATTTCTTCTGCGAGAGCAAAAGAGAAGTCGACTACTTCCTTATAAAACGACGATTTAAAGTGATATCCGGTAAAATCGCAATTGTTGAGAAGGAACAAAGGGCTGTTTAAGGAAGCCGCCACTACCCCAACTGGAACGCTTATGAGGCTAAATTGTCTCGGTTGAAATTCTCGGAAAAATAGAAAGAAGAACAAAATGATGTTAGCGGTTGCAACGAACATCATCTTTTGCCTGATGGTTGCAGGATATGCTTTTTAGGGAGGACAGGAAGTACGAAGTATGTGGAAAAGATCAAGAGTTAGGAACTTTGATTTTATGATTCACATCCCGGTGGAAAAAGTTACGCGCAAATATTTAAATCTAGAAAATTTGTTGCTTTAGGAGTTTCTACACTTTTAAGCTCGTTTTTCAACTAAGCCTGCAACATTTTTAAAAGGCTTCAGGCTGGGTATTAAATCTTAAAGGTTACGGTACCAGGCAGCACCAAGCATATAAATGTAAGGTATAAATGACGCTCATAATTAGATTATTAAAATGCTGAGATTTTTTCTACACGCATAGTATACAGTAGGCACAGAAGTGCAGCGTTCTTTAAACTTATTATTTCCGCCAGGTGGAACATAACCTGCAACTTAGACCAATCAAAAAAATTAGAAAAATTCCACTGGTCGAAGATTTTTATTTGCACACGTCGAGAGTAGAGGAAGCAGATGTTATCAGCCGCCCGGTTGCAAAGGGGTGTGGGTGCAAATGCGTGCTTCGATCCCGAGAATTATGAATTTATACGTAAAAAATATTATGGTAATATGCGGCCCAGTGTGATTACCTATTTCCGCTACAACCCACCCAGTTGATCTCTATCATTGTAATTATCTCAATGAGTGGGAAGGAGTAGGACAGGGAGAACCCCAACCCTAATAACCATTTTCCTAGTATCTATTAATTTTTGACCATGGGGATATAATTATCGGACTATGTTTAGGATCACCTGCTATTGCTGGGAGGCTGGTTAAAGACTAAATTTATCAACATCCTAGATGGTAATATAAGCCAAGGATAACAAAAAATACGAAAAACAAGACATGAAGCCCATATTTTTTTGTTAAGATATAGAATGACGCCCCGAAAAGAAAGAACTGCGTACACGGTGTGTACAAATTAAACTTGTGATATATATTTTTCTTAGAAATATTTTTGACAATTTATGAAAAGGGCAAAATCATTGAGGTGGAGAGATTAATTCAACGAACTACGAAGAGCGGTAGCAAAACAATTTCGGCTAGATACAATAAATTTGGGAAATGGGGCGTCAAGAACCACATAGACATCACTGATTACCAAATTTTTTCTATGGCGTATTGTAGCGTTGAGTCAGAATGAGCAGGATTGTTTTTGATCTGTGGCAGTTTTACTTTTAAAAGTTATGTGGTAACATAAAGGGAGAGAAAACACGTTTAGTCATCTACTAAGCATGTAGCTGCAATTTAATAGAACTAGTACGGCCTGTTGCTTCGCTCTTTTCCTGCACTATTACAGTACCATGGCGTCTAAGATCGCTTCAAGGCCAGATAACACGGCGACTGTTTTAATAGGTTACTTATGCCCGTGATATGCACTACAGTAAACCTCTTATAAAATTATCTAGCCATTTAAATTTACTTCCGGAGTTCCTACAAAGTACTGCAGCAATTACGAATCTACCTAATAAATAACAACATATAAACAGCTGCAAAATATTGCAAAATAAAAAAACGTTCACCCCACATGAATTGTTCATAGGATACCGTTAAAAAATCTTGCCCCCAAAGGAATGAATATCCCCAAAGCCCAGACACATGAATGAAGATTCATTTCGCAGTCTATGACCTGACTGGAGACCAATGAAAAGAGCAAAAAAATGAGCAAAATGTGGCATTTATTGCTAAATATAAACGGCGTAGAAGTGTGCTTCAACGCTCTCTCAGATCATGGAGTAAAATGGCGTGAAAATTTTGTGTCCCTGATGTCATCAATGAGTAGGCAAAATTAGACTAATTTAATTCATCACTATACACGCGATCTATGCATTTTCCTCCTACTTGTCTGGTAATTTCCATTTTCCTGAATTCTGCTATCGTCACTGATGTGTGTGGATATGAAGAGAAATGATCTAGTAGTGATTTGGTCATTCATGTCAGTCTATGCTCAATGAAATTTCCTGTCTGCGCAATGAGGAATCACGTGTTAGTTAACAATACATCCTTGCAATTGTCCATAGACTGGAAGCATTTGGCCCACATTGGCTCTAGACAAGCGGAAGATATTGCGAACAATCTGATTTCCAATGATTTGTTTCTTCTTGGGTAGGTTTCAATTAAGTTTAAGGACGAACAAAAAAGTAAGCGGACTACTTCCTGGTCCAAAAGAAAAAGGAGTAACGATAGTAAATAAAGAGTTGACGTGGTGATTGTAATTTGATCCTGTGTTATTGTTACGCTAAAAAGACTTCAACCGAACACTAGATGAGAATGGAACCTCTCCCTTGATGACACGCAGCTGCGAACCAATCTCTGTCGCATTTTGGGTGCATCCGGGTGAAAGGACTTCCAAGAGCTGTCATCTACAGGAGAATTGTCTGAGGGCGGAGGAAGTACAAAGTTCTAGACTGAGGACTATGTTAGATCAGAATACAAAGGATCAAAGTAAAAGGTTGAGTGCAACTATTCGCCTATTCTACCTCGACCATCAACAACACTTAATAAAGGTAAAGTGAATGAATGGCTGGCTGGAGTTCAAAACATTTACTAATTTTGTTTTTCCTATAAGTTTTTGACCCCCGATCTGGGCTAGTTTAGATAACAAGACCATCTGCTTTCTTTAAATTTAGGAGGGCACAGCTGTCAGGAACATTCTACTATGATGACATAAAGTACTTCTTAGAATGGCTGTTGGAAATTATTGTATCCCTTTAAATTGGTTATTGATCACTTGATTCAAAAGGAAAAAACCGCTCCAGAACCAAGAGCAAAAATATTTAAAAAGCGATAATATAAGAGGTGAGGATGCGCCAGACCGCCGGTTTGGCGAATGATATTTCATGACCCAGACATCTTCTTTAAACCATGGCCCGTTTACGTGAATTTGCTAATTTTCCTCTTGTGAGAATGGACATAAATTGCAAATCCTCGTTAAGATATGGGCAATGAGGGGGATGAGGAACTAGACCATTTGTACAAATGTGAGAAATAGGGGAAATAAAGTCAGAGAGGAGGTGATAATGAAGCTATTGAGATTTAAAAAAGAGGGAAGTAACACACAGACTCGACGTCGAAATATTTGACCAGGAGGCGTCAATTTGATTCCGTGATCATGTTAGCTAGTGTTCAACACAACGAGAGCTACAACTTGTTTTGTGTCACCGGCAAATAAAGTAAATTTGTTCAATTTTTCTAAGTAAAAAGACTGAAGGTAACAAACAAAGAGGTCAGAATGTTCAGGGTCTAGACCTCCTAGTAATTGGCAAAATGAAATGAACCTTACGATGTTTCCGCAACAAAACATACGGGTTGTTTTGTCACGACTAAAAACTAATTCAAGAAGTTCAAACAGAAGCGACGAGCACTGATCATAGCCTCTGGGATGTTTTACATCATCATCAAAAACAACAGATCTCAAAGTGTATTAGATTTGGTAAGCGGAAAAGAGGGCACCTATTTATGTCTAACATCCACCTGTGTGTAGGGAAAAATTATTCTATTTAGATACAGATAACCCAGTTATCGTAGTATTCATAGGAATACCACTGTGTGTCTGACACTTTTATTTATTTGGAGCGATCTCCGACTAATGGGAGAGAATGAGCCGGTGTCTGCGGTTAACTGAGGTCTGAATAAGTCATAGCTATAAAAGGTAAGAGGCTAATAATCAAAAGATTTCGGATCTTGACGTAGGAATTGAGTAGCCGTGGTAAAAAACGGAGGACTTTGGTTGATTCCTATTGTTTGTAATGGGACAAAGCGTTT
This sequence comes from Oscheius sp. DF5033, assembly GCA_964036215.1. Lineage (NCBI taxonomy): Eukaryota > Metazoa > Nematoda > Chromadorea > Rhabditida > Rhabditidae > Oscheius > Oscheius sp. DF5033. The sequence continues at coordinate 8,312,342 of OZ038413.1, forward strand.
CCGGTTGTTTACTTCTGCATACAATTAAGCGCGTCACATAAAAGGTGCCTGGAAGAAGAGCTGACTATCCTGGTCCTGCCAGAGGAAATACAATTTTCCTTTAAATGGAAATGCACCTGGCGGCACCACATATTTTCTAAAAATGACTCTACTATTTTTACATCCGCATAGAAAAGTTATTTCGGCTTTTCCGATTAAATCGAATTTAACACCCGCGATCCAAATAAGGAACAATTCTTTGTAATTAATTTCCTTGCAAGATGCGAGTATTAAATAATGACTACTGCACGTGGGTCTTCATTTATAATATATTGGGCCCACTGACGTTATGATTCTCTTCCATTGGAAACAGACAAAACCTAAAAAAAGCAGACACGTAGCAATTTCATTGCGGAAGACCTCGTGTTGCGTGATGTATCCTCTGGGAAATCTAGTGGAACGTTGGCTAATTCCGAGGATTCATTGTACTGAAATTCGAGAAGTTATGAATTATTTAAAGAGATTATCTACTTCAACAGGGTCCAATTATTTTTTGGTCTCGGGATATCATTTACCTTGAGAGCAAAGCACAAACTTTGGCAGTAGTTAAGTGGTCTCAAACAATCTGTCTCTTGTCTCAGACATCACTTGAGGAAAACACAAAAAGTCTCACTTCAGCAAGTGGACTACGTGTGCTTTACCGGACTAACGACCGGTTGCCTCGTTCACGCCGTTAAGCAAAGAGTTCAAACAATCCCTTCTATTATAAGTACTAGTCGCTATCCCGATGCCAACAGGCTCAAATTCAACAAAGTTTGTTCAACAAAACGTGAACTTCTGGTTTTGTAGTGCATCGCTGAGGTTGTCATTGTTTTTTCTCGGCTCCTTCCTTACTTAAACCTTTTTCAAACTCCTTTTCCTGTTCATTACTTGGTTCAGATGTTACCATTGGCGGTTTTGCTCTGCTCCGTTTATTCAGCGGTAGCAGTTCCAACGGTGTCGACTCCTCTGGGCACTGTAAATGGTTTCACATATGCGACCAAAATCGGAGTTCCTGCTGAAATATTCCTAGGGATTCCCTTTGCCCAGCCGCCTGTGGGTAATCTACGATTCGAGGTAGTCAGTCTTCTTTGTTGAAAATCTTTCAGAAACCCCTCGACCCTTTACCATTTGGTAATTTAAATGCGACACGATTTGGAAATGTCTGTGTGCCTCACACAAGGCGAGCGATGATTCCGAACACAACGACCAGCGAAGATTGTTTAACCCTCAATATTTTCCGACCACAGAACGCAGTATGTTCCCGTTTTGTTGATTGACACAACCTTTAGGGACCTGAACCTCTGCCAGTTCTTGTATGGATCCATGGTGGTGGATACGAAATCGGCTCTGCATCTCAATTTGGCTATACTGGATTTGCAGACAATTACATCCCACAAGGTCTTATTGTTGTAACTCTTCAGTACCGCATTGGTGTCCATGGATATCTCTCAGTTGGAATTCCTGAACTCAATGGAAATTTTGGAGCTTTTGATCAAGCGAAGGCAATTGAGTATGGGCATATCTTATAGGTCTAAATGTGGGCGTCCAGATTTATTAACAAGTACATTGGTCTCTTCGGCGGGGACAATAGAAAAGTAACCGTTTGGGGATTGAGCGCTGGTGGATGTTCTGTAGCTCATTTGGTATTGAGCCCATATACAAGAGGTGGGGTGATACTACTTCGTTAAATAGATTTTAGACATGGTAACCAGTGGTATAGAAATGTCTGGAAGTGCCTTCTCCTCTTGGGGAGTTGGGACAGCTGTTACTCAAAGCTCTTGGGAACTGATCACCGCCCTTGGATGCCTTGGAAATCAACTAAAATCCTGTTTAAAGAGCAAATCAGTCGAGCAGATCTACGACGCTGTAGAGCGCATAGGCTATACCACAAATGGATTGGATAATATCAGATGGGGGCCAATGATCGATGGCGATTTTCTACCGGCTTCTCCTTTTGCCCTTGCTCGTCAAGCTCCTCCAAAGCCAATGATCGTCGGTGTCAGTGATAAAGACGCCGGCTACTTCAGTCTACTTGGCTATTCTCCTTACATTCAAAACTTGTCTATTCCTATCTCACAGCAGGCCAATTATAATCAGAATGCATTAATCTCTACAATCAGGGTGTGTTTCACCAGAAAAGTGACAAACTGTTTGTCTGCAGAGACTCATCCGACCACAATTCTTCGGCAACAACACAGAACAAGCTCTCCAACTAATGATAAACAAATACGCACCTCCCGGAAGAGATGCTGGCTTTTACTTGGATCAATTTAACACGGTAAAAAAGTTTCTTTTTTTAGTATGGAATTCTTTCAGTGGGCGAATGAGATGTACTTCTTTGCCCCTGCTATCGATGGGATTATTAGCAGGCGTGATAGCGGATGGCAAATGTATGCCTACCGCTTCGACCAATTTAACCCAGTCATTTGGCAGAATAAAGGAGTCCCATACCAACAAACTTGGGGTAGTCTTTACTTTTTTCTCATAAGCGGATTGATTCCAGGATCTGTACATACAAATGAATACGCCTACATGTTTGACCTCTTCAACATGGGCAACTACAGCATGACAGGCGCTGATGGAGCAGTCCACTCACAGCTTGTTTCGGCTATTATTAGCTTCACAAAAACTGGGTATTGTTTAATGACTAGGCTAGAGATAGTCATAGTTTTAGTGTACCGCAGCCAAATGGGATGAATTGGCCAACAGTCGGTGACAACCTCAATTATTATATTTTCAAGGGACAACCAGAAATTCAACAGAATTATTACAAAGGTTAACAGATTGAAATGGAAAAGACTTATCCGACCTTCAGATGAATACAACTTCATGACACAGTTAAGAAATCTTGGCTTTGATCTCAGCTTCCTGCAACCAACTTCCTATGTAAGAAGGATGGCACAAGTGGATAGAGTTTCCATCGGAAAGTAATGCATTATTAGACATTTTCATTCCAGTGAATTTTATGAACTCATAAATATTTTTGTTTCCAATGAAGGCAAAACGAATTACCGCTTCTCAGGACGATATTTATCTGTACCAGAAAATTAGGGGAAATGCTGATCATCTCACGGGCAGAATACGACAGCATAGATCAAATTTTATTCATCAAGAACGCAGCGAGATTAAAACAACACCGCTGTGATCAGCAGAAGAAACTCTACAAAATGATACCTCACCCGGCACCAGTAGTGATGTTCCCATTTACCCGTCGTTTCATTGGTTATTTTCCAAGTTTATAAGGTCAAGTAATACCATATCTGACTTAAGAACGTGAGCTTCTATAGAATTTTTTGTGTACAGTTAAAATATTGCATTTTTGGGATGTCTGTACCTTTGCCAATGAACAGTACTTATTCAACAAAAAAACGGCGTGTGGGAATATTAATGAAGTGTCTTGTATAGATTTCGACACGTAGGCTATTGTGCAGAAAAAGGACAGAGGATAGGATAGGATAGGACACGTAGGCTATTGTGCAGAAAAAGGACAGAGGATAGGACAGAAAATAACAAGATGGTACGAATACTAATTGACCAAATTCCTTCGCTTTCTGCCCACACTGTTATGGACAAAACCCTAGCAGTAAACAACAAGGAATTTGGGAATAATTGTGAAGCGTCTGTAGAGAGAATTGGACACGTGAAATTTTAGAAAAGAAAGCTGCCAAAGAGAAGTGGTATAATTTGTGTATAATCCTCTACAGATTTCCGATGAGGGGAGAAGTGCACCCGAAGCAATCCAGAGCTATTTGCCGAATTTTGGCAGAGGGTTCAAGGCAGCGATCCCAATGAGAACATGGAAAAATGAAGGAATTCGCCAAAACTAACATCGAATTCGTGATTTTCAGGTCCAATAATTTTCAGGCCCAAAGAAAAAAGTTTTTTTTGTAGGAAGTGGGTTAAAACCATATACTGAAGAAGCTAAAAACTATTAGAACAGCCCTGTATCATTTTTCAGAGCCCCGTAACAATGGATAATGACGATGAATCGGTGGGTTGATCATGACTTTTAAATTTTCGTTATTTCCAATAAAATTAGATTTTCCCTGCCTGAAAATTCACAAGTTTCTTTATATTGCAAATGGTTTTCTTATTTGCCCCTCTGTAACAAAAATAGTTGTCAAAAACATCTTTATAATATATAAAACCACGTCACACGACGCCATTTTGCACAAATATACTGTAACCAACCGGGGTTTTAGTCCACACGGCACTTCATATAGCCATCAGCTTAGTGAATTTATCATAATCTTCGTTTTCTATTTATAAATTTTAATTTCTAGATTAAATATGATACGGGGTGTGTTGATTGACCTCTCAGGGACTCTTCACATAGAGGATTTGGTCATTCCTGGTGCTGCTTCGGCTTTGAAAAAGCTTCGATCTCATGGATTTGCTGTAAAATTTCTTACAAATACTACCAAAGTATGTAATTATATTTTTCTTGTTATTATTTATTCATTTTTTTAGGAATCTCAACATTATTTGTACAATACACTGGTATCTCTTGGTTTTGATCTGGAAAAGCAGGAAATATTCACATCTTTAAATGCTGCTCGAACGTGTATAGCTCAGATAATTTAAAAAATCTATTATTTCAGTCTTATTGATCAGAGAAATCTTCGCTGTCACTTTATAGTCGATGATAAAGCTATGGAAGATTTCGAAGGGGTAAATACCAATGATCCCAATGCTGTGGTTGTTGGCCTCGCCCCGGAGAAATTCGAATATGACAATATAAACGAAGCCTTCCGCCTGCTACTTGATGGTACGTCCTTATTATCCAGTTTTTATTAGCCAAATCACACAGGAGCGGAACTTGTTGCCATTCATAAGGCGAGATATTACAAGACCAAAGATGGCTTAAACGTAGGTCCGGGTGCATTCGTCACAGCTTTGGAATACGCCACGCGAAAGGAGGTAGTGACCCCAGCATATTTAATATCTTAACATTTACAGGCAACCGTAGTAGGGAAGCCATGCAAGGCATTTTTTGAACTGGGATTAAACGCAATTGGCAGTGATATCAAGCCGGAGGAGACCGTGATGATTGGTAGGCATATGACCAAATTGTGAACACAACAACATTTTCAGGTGACGATGTAATTGATGATGTTCTGGGTGCTATTGAAGCCGGTATGCGTGGGATTCTTGTAAAAACGGGTAAATACAAAAAAGGTACGTGGTTGTATACATTTGGCTGCTTTTTCTGTATCCAGACATGAGTACTTTTCTTTCGAGTTGACTGGACATCAATGAGCGCAGTTTTTCTCTAATTAACTTGTAGTACCTGGGCACATGAGACTTTGAAGTCTGGGCACATCCTTTTGAACATTTGATGGTAGGGCCCTGCATTTGCATCAAGCATCCTTTGACAAATCATCTTATAAGCAGGTTATTTGAAACCTACTAGCTTTAACTAATCGGAAAAGGAAGTAACTCTCAATTGACGGCTGCCATTATAAAAGCCTCCTAGGCAACTTATTTCTGCCATCTCCCCAGTTTTTTTCTGCAATTTCCTCTCCAGACATGGAGACACTTAGATTCTGGGTGTTTTCTCTGATGCTTCACCATGCACTAAATGAAATCTAGCGTGAGGAAGCTAGGTCAAGCATGCTTTTGCATAGTAGCTCATTTCCCTTTCCTCATCCTGATTCCTCATAAATTTCAAAAATTAATGTTGATAGTGTAGGAGGGATATTCAGTCAAGGATACTTAAAAGCAGCCAAAATAAATAAAGCCCTTGCAAAATTCTACTTCAGACGATGAGAACAAAATACCAGAAGACAAGCGAAATTGTGTTGATTCGTTTGTGGAGGCGGTTGATCACATCGTCAGTCAGAATGTCCGCTAGTCTATCATAATATCCGGATTTTCATAATAAATTTATTATGTGTTGCTTATCATAACTTTTTTATTTTTACCGGTGATAAATAAAACCTTTCTCATGGTGACAACCAGCTTATTCAGTGACGACTCACAGATGTCTGGGTCACTACAAAGCCCGTCATTTTTAAAACCGCCACTTTACTGTCTAGAAAAACATTTTCTTCAGAACAATGAGGCCGCCAACTAACCTAAAGAAAATATGCTCATTAGTCAAAACGACTTCTAAAATGAGAGAATAATTATGAAGAAAAGGAACCGAGGTCTAAACGTCTCCCTAGCCAGAAAGACTAATCCCATTTACCTCTCTCAGTGTCTGTAGCTGCAGCCCGTCAAGAGGGGGTGGTTCCCTTAATACTGCACGTTTTCATGAATTGTAGTAAGTTATATGGACACCAGACAGCCAATTAAAGTTGTAAGTCTTCCTTGAAAAAAATTGTTTCCTCATTATTTCATCCTAATCTTTTTCTCTTCCCTCAATGATCACTTAGATCCTCTCAAGTTACGAATCTTGTAAGACGCTAAGTTATCAAATTAGACGTTTCTTGCAAGAAATTAGGAGTAGGGGCTTTTAGTTCCGTCTTCATCCAAATTACGGCTGATCTTTATGTGATCTGGTCCTTAGGCGTTGCTCACTTAATGTTTGTCTCCAATACCGCGTATGTTTCCCAGTTTACCAGTGTTCCTTTTTGAGGAGTAATTGAATAAATCCCCAAACAGCTGGTCAGTAACCAGTCTCGTGGCCCCTTCACTCCCCAAACTCCTTGTATGAATATTAAATGAGAAAGCTCTCCAGAACCCAGGTGGGTGGACGTCTTTTCAGTCCCTGATTTTGCAATAACATGCAGTTAGAAATGTTTATTCAACAGCTATCCCTTCTCTCATCCCGTATGATAATAACCACATCTCAAAATACGGGGATATACTCCCACCCCACACATCTCGGATTACATGATCAATTACAAGCATCCATAAATGCCGATGGGGATAACCTCATCTAAAAGGCCAATTTTTATGAGGTGTCACTTACAAATTGACAAAGGGGGCGGTCCATTTTTCACAATGATTCAAGACTCTAGAGGGGGACAATTAATGGGCAGACGGCTTCAATCCAACCAGGCTCGTTGACCAAGATTTACCCATCTCTGCAGGCTATTTCAATCTTTGTTATCTTTTTCTGTCCTGTTCTTTTACACTCTCTGACTCAGCTGTTAAGATTTTATCCTCGTGAGATGAGGCGTAAAAACGAGTACACCTTGGTCTTGAGGTTACCCGCTATAAATTTTAAGAGCCGCCGGGAGGGATTCATTTCTTTTCCTTGGCCTGGATAGAGAGGCTCAAACCTCAGCTTGAAAATTAGTCCAATTGGGGGGTTCAGTAACCATTCAACCGGTTTGTTCGGGCCATTTTTCTGATTAAATGCTTGTTCCTGTTTCGTTTATTTTTATCCACAGAGGAACTTGACACATTTGCGTAGGTTCATGGCACTTTGAGAGCACAGCAAAAAAGTGGTGGCTTCTTTGAAATTAAAGACCTATCATTAACAAAATTGTCAGGCAAGAGCCATCAATGACACTCCAGTGGTTTTTGATTTTCACAGTTTCCAACTAGTCATCCTGTTTTCCAACATTTTTTTAATGGAGGAGGAGGTCAACAGAAGCCCTCCAAGTGACCAGATCCTTGGTATAAAAGTAGTTCCTTGGAATAATATGTCTAACCGCGGAAAATAGCTCTAGTAGAAAGTAGTTTGGCCCAAACTTTACTCAATTTCATTTCATTTCCTCCTTGAAAGTTTTATTTGTTTGCTTTGCCTCTTCAATATCTCTAAAAATATAATAGCAGACGCAGTATTTAGCAATCCTATTTAACTGGCTAATTTTACTGCAATGATATTTTATTACCGCACGTGTAATCCTTTGTAAATCCGTTGGTTCCTCGTGCAATCATAATTTGTGTATGACCCCGTTCGTATTTACGTAAAGTGCTATAAAATGACCTAATCCCCTTTATAAAAATATGATCTTTAAATGTCAAACTAATTCAAAGTCCCATGACAAAATTCATACTTCCTATTCTGTCGTGGATTAACTTTGGCAAATTAGTGGTCCGCTGTTCGGTTCTTCCCCTTAGTCTTTCCCAAAAAGTTCAAAAATTATGGCCTTTCCAAAACGTTAGTTATCTGTTCTTCTTCCAAGCAATTTTCCGTTAATTGGACATTTTCCCTAATGAGAAAGTTAGTCACTTCTTTAGTGGACATCCCCGGGGAAAGGAGCTTACTGTAGTCTCAAAAGACTAAGTCTAGTAGTCGCAAGTCCAAGTTCTCAAGGAACTAAAAGCCCAGGATGTTTCCTAAAGTGCCCAGAACCTTTCCTGGGCAAACAATGAACGTTCTTTCTTGTCTGCTGCGCTTCAGAACTTCTCATGACATCAGAAATAACCAGAAAGCGTCAACCAAAGATATCAGTAGAATTTAACCATCCGGAAAAAATGTCTCCTCCCTCTCATGAGCAGTCATTTTAAGAAAAACTCCTTTGGGATTTCCAGCTAGCGTGAAGTGGACACATTGTTCCCTTTTGATCGCAGGCATTTCCTTCTTCTATTTAATGGCCGAGATGACAGATAACTATTCTACTCTAATTGAACGGCTCAGTAGAATACACCTTTTCATCTTTAACCAACATTAGATAACCGGGAAGTAATGAGCGTGACTTATTAGGTTCCTTACGCCTCCACTTGATCTTAGAATGTACTTAAGGACAAAACATAAGACATGCCCATTGGCTTCATCAACTTTTAAGGCGGATGTATCCACGTGCATTTATGACGAGATTGTTCCTTTCGAACCAGAGCACACCTCAAATTCATTTGGCATCTTGAACTTTTTCCATTTAAGATTCATTTACGTCAGATCATCTTTTCGAACCCAAATAGACGAAAAGAATTGTTTGCTTATTATCAGCTTTTAAAAAAACCACCAAAACAAGATCCCTAATTCATGATGAAATAAAAGTTTTCGCATATGCCTTTTAGTCCCTCATCTTCCATTCAAAAGGAACCAAATAGGGATCAAAATATGCTTTTATCCATGTTATTTAGCATAGCCAAATGCTCCCTATACAATGACTGTTTTTGTACCTTTTAATGTATTCTTACGCTGGCTGTATTTAAAGGGAGCGACAACCACTCTCGTGGACAAAACCTCTAATTATCCTCATCCCCTGGTGGCAAAGATTCTCGGAGAAAGCCGAGAACATATGCTCGTAATTATTTTTCGTGATGCTTCAAATTCGTTATACTGCCACGTTGCATGTCTGGCGAATCAAAAATTAAATCTGTTAAAATTTTTATGATTGTCTACGATTAAAACTTGGGGATGGCAGCCTTCTTCATCTCAAACCGCCTCTACTAGAACACAGAATAGGAATTGGCATCAAATTTCGGGACAAGGCTACATACCCTGGCCATTTCAAGCTCGAATACTCTGTACACTTAATGTGCGCTGCCTTTCTAAGAAGATGTTTTGTATAATCAAAGACCATAATTTTTGCCCTTTTCATGGCATCTTTTTAACAGAAGAAATAGAAGAACTCTCTATAGACGAAAACAATCCCATATTCCACCTTTCTATTCTGGTTGTTGTAGAGTCTTCTCTTCCTCCTTCGAGCAACATAAACTAGTGCCTTTGCACATAGAGAAACGCTTCTTAAAAGGGCTGTTTACAAGACCTCTTTCTTCCTAGTATCCCCATTTAAAGATGTGCAAAATCTCAAGGAGGCTTTCTGTCTAATTCTATCCAGGCGCACTTTAACAGATGGTTTTGATCTTTAAAAAATCTGCTCTTTTAAAAAACGATGGAACGCTTTTTGATACATCCTTGAATTGCAGCAATCATGAAAAAGGAGATAATATTCCTATTGCTGGTTGCTTTCACTGAGCTCTTGTCTCGAATTTCATTTTGTGACCACTTGTTCTTGTTGCCCTTCTAATTACCTTGTGACTCTCTTTCTTTCTGAAAGCGTTCCCTATTCAACACAAAAGACCACTGTTTGTAATGGTGCCTAGTTGTCTGTCCAAAATCCGCCCGGGTTATCCCTGCTCTCTCGTTGTTCTCTCCATCACCATTGCCACATTAATACATCGTGTGTACTCATTTGATTCTGAGATTCTTCTTAGCTTGTTGATAGTTACACCACCTCCTCCTCTAGGTTCCAATCATCATAATATTGGGGAAGTTGGCTCAGTTGTGGAACTTCATTTGAAGAAGAAACAGATTATTTCCACTTCACTTATCCAAAATACATTTTTTTCATGTGTAAAAAGGATATCTTTTTGATATCCTAGTTTGCATTAATGATGTTAGTCGATGGTCGGGTCTCTGGTTATTGAGCTGTTTGTTATACAGTCTTCTATTTTCCCTATAAGACGCTGTACTAATCCAACAGCCCGCAATCCATTTGATTGTATTTTTGGACTTTGCATCAATTATTGCAAAATCCATTGGGATATGCATGAGGGAACCACACCTTGGGATAACCTTTCGCCAGACAACGTGACTGAATTTTATTTCCTGTTTGGCTATTTCTCTAATTTGAATCTTATATTCTTCTTATTATCTTTTTTCTTTCTTTCTCTGTTTGTTTCTCTGTGTGTTCCTTCCCTCGGTCTTCAAAAAGGCGGTGTCTATAATATCGGCCAATAACAGTCTTTTCTTTCTAGGCTGGTGAGAGAGATGAACGCCTCAACATCGATGTTCACGACAACGGAGGTTAATCCCAATCGTCATTTCTCTTAAAACCAATCTACTTTTTAGCCTGTGATCTATGAGGAAGAAAGCGTAGATGAATATAAATATATCCTGCCCGTCATCGTGTTCTTCGGCCTTCTTGGTAACTTTATATCCCTTGTTACCATTTTGAACTCCCGTCTTCGACATGTGAGTACTCTTGAAATTATTAATAAGGATCTGTTTTTAGGTAAACGCTAATGTTTATTTAATTGTGTTGACTACAGCTGATAGCGTATTTCTTGTTGGATTGATGCTGGTCTGTTTAAAGGTACAGCAACGGATACACAGGAACTATCAAAAAGTTTAGGTCGACTGGATCAGTTATGTCTACTGTGTAAGCCTGGAATATGTCCTTATGACTGCTTCTTATGTGAGCAGCTGGGCCACAGCTTTTCTAACAATTGAGCGATACATGGCCATAGCTCATCCCCTGCAACATGTGAGAGTAAGCACTGTTCCCAAATGCCAACACAACGAAACATGTTCAGTATGGGCATGTGGATCGAGCCCGAACAGTCTTCTATTGGCTGCCGATTCCTTTTGTTTTGCAGTTGTTCCAATTCATTAGCCTGGTTCCCAATACTGAAGGCAATGTACGGGCGTGTCGCCTAAAAGAGGCCAACTATCAGGTGATTTTGGGGAAATTCCATGGACACAGAGATTTTTAGATCCTGGCCCAGGCGTTGGACACCCTTCTCTGTTATCTGATCCCTTGTTTTGTGATCGTCGTCTTAAACATTATGGTAGCTTTTAAGCTCAGGAGACAAACCTTTGGCAGTATGGAATTTAATTCCAAAATTAGCACCACTTCCCGCCGTCAAGGAGGTACCTGGGTGCAGAAAAGGCAACCCAATCTTGACATTTAGGTAATATGCAGTCGGGAGCCTGGACTCGAATCCTTTGGGTCATGCCGCTGGTCTTTGTTGTGTTGAATACACCTTTCTATGTGATTATGATGATTGAAGTTGTGTCTCAAGTTATGTATGACAAAGACGCTGATCTAATGGATCGGTCACAGCTTTTTGTGGTTAGTTAAAATTGTTATTCTATTGAAGATTATGCATATTTAGGTTGTTTACAACGCGGCTCATTATTTATATTATATGAATTCGGCAATTGATGTTCTTGTGTACGCCTTTTCAAGGTAAGTTAGAGCCAATTTCCAAGAATTCTTTAAAAATTTTCACTTGTAAAAATATGTTTTCAGTGCAAACTTCCGCAAGACTGCCGTAATTGCCTGGAAGCGTATTCTCTGCTCTAATTACAAGGATCAGCTCAAGGGCAAAGTTAGAACAATTAAAGACTGCCCTAATTTGCCTTTTGCAGAACTTTCCAGCAGTGTTGACTGAACAAATGTCCCGCTACAGCTACCGCCAACAAAGCAATGCAAGCAGTTGCCGCGGTAGCCGTACATTCGGTGGTGAACGTTCCAGTGTTCGTCGTTCTGGTGATACTCCTCTTATGGAAACTGAAGTAAGGAACTCGGTTCAACAATAAAGACGAGTGCCTTCAGGTCACTTCTAATGTAGCTGCCACAGCTATCTAAACTCCCCGCCTGGCTATATTCAAGATCTCTCCGTACGTGTCGAACTACGAGATTTATCTTATTCCCTGCTTTATGCGTCAATAAAATTATAAATGCAAAAAAATCCCAATACGAGACGTGTACTATTCCCTTTGTGCAATGGTCCATATTGGCCCGATATAGTAGCAGACGGCAAATCTTGTTTCCCCTTGCCTGAAGTCTTCGTGTAAAAGAAGCCGTCGAAAGATCAAAAAACATAAAATAAAACTAATAGATATTTATTAAAAACTTTTGGGAAAAAGGAAAAGAACCCGGATGAAACAGAGAGAAAAGAAAATTGCACAACGCGAAAATAGAATTACTAAGCCGGTGCAATACCCAAATACTTTGCAACAAATACACGAACGATAGCGGTCAGATGGTCGATAGTATTGTAGTCCAATGCACCCTCGTTATCCGCCGCTGTATGCCACACTCGTGGGAAAGGTACCGTGATCAAGTGAAGAATAGGCACACCGCGTTTCATAAATGGAATGTGGTCATCTTCAACAGCATTCGGAGTTAGGCTTGGGTTGAAAACATTACGCACGGATCCGAGGCATCCCATTCGTTTAAGGTCATTCTCTGGAAAACATATTTTCGCCAAAGAGATAGGAAGAGAGGGTGAATAAGCTTGATTAAATCTTACCAATGACTGAAAGTTGTGAAAACAACTGGTTAGCTCCCAGGCCGATGGTATTAGATATTTGGGGATTTGCAGCACCAAGAAGATCTAATAGCATCAACACATCCTGAAGTTTATGTTAATATTTGCCCATAGATTGGTTATACAATTCTGTCAATTTCTCTGCTCAATTCGAATTGATTTCCACTAGTGCTGGGATACCATTTAGCCTCCCATTTAGATGCCAAATGGCGAGATCCATAAGTAGAATCATTCTCTGACCAATTAATGAATGCCTCCTCACCATCAAAGAATATCATTTGCAACCCAATATTCTAAATAACCACGAGATCAGAAGGATGTTTTTTGCCTAACCTGAGCCACTCTTTTATACATGTATGGTGTCAGGGTTTGAGCAATATCCATCATCATAGCGCAGGGAACGGCAGAGTCCGTTGCGGCAATCATTGTCTGTCTGCAAGTGACAGCTTCTTTAAAAAATAGCAGCACTAACTCACCCAGGAATAATTTTTGAATCATAGTGACATGCAAGAACCAGCCTTCTAGGGGCATTCTCATCATAGGTAGCAATCAAATTGCGGAAGTTCTTTGATCCAAAAGGAGTGTTGTCTTGGAACTCGTCCCATTCAGTTGTCCATCCTAGGTTGTTGTAAAAGTTTTGGATGTACTGGAAAATTTTAAATTATAACGTGTTTTAAATGTCTCACATTGCCGACTTGTCGATGTTGTGTCGTGTCGACAATTCGTGGTACCATAATGGGACGTAAGATGCCACGAAATCGATCCCGGCTGGTAAAATCTTTACATAATCGAAGAGTTGAATTTCTAGGAAGGAGGGATAATTGATGAGATCTCTAGAAATTAATCAATGAAAGAAGGAAACTTATTCTTACTTGGTTCGTTCTCCATTGTCCCCAGGCTACAGTGCTAAGCGCCAAGCAGCCGACAACTATTGCCAGTCTCATTGGTTCGATTATCTGTAAAATAACTATTTTAATAAAAAAGATGCTAATCCTAATCCATTAAAGTTTTTTTAAAAACTTCGGCGCAATAAGGAAGAGAATGAGAAGTGTTGACAAAATGTGGTGTCACTTCAAGACTCGTTCTTACTGAGGACCATCCCAGGAATTTTCAAACGTATGTGGCTAGAGCAAGCTAATTAAAGCTGTATTATTTTTCCCAAGAATGCGGTGAATAATTGCCCTGGTGGTGGCATTCACCCTCAATTTTAATTAAAAAGGCTTTTTGAGGAATGTGGTGGCATTTTTCATATTTTAGTAGAGAAATAAATCCCACGCATAGGGGCACGACTAGTTTCGAGGGATAACAAGTTGTGAATGGACAATGAGTGTGGTTTGGATAGTCAAATATAAGGCAATCTAAAGCAGAGAACCAGATGGCTGCGCCCCTCTTCGCGGGGCGTCCCTCCAAGTCTCTCGAAAACAAAAAAAATTAAGTTCCCCGCATCTAATGGAGTCGAATGATATCTATATTCCCAATGAATTGCGAAATTCCCCGCCAAATCCGCGCGTTTGATACTCAGTCTCATTTAAATACAAAACCATCACCGTAATCGGCTTCCTCACACTGAGAGAAGTCGAACGGTATCTATTTTGTTGGAAAAGAGCGAAAACTGACACATACGCAGCCAAATGACACATTTGATACTCAGCCTCATTTAAACAAAAAATAAGTTGGAGATTCTGACTCGCCAGACTGAGAGCAGTCGAATGATACTAATTTCGCTGCGTAAGGATGAGAAATACGCAGCCAAATGGCACATTTGATACTCAGTCACACTTATATTGCGAAATAATTATAGTGGAGCCATAAACAAAAAAGCTAAAATGTTTTGAGCACTATTGTCACCGGTGGGGATCGAACCCGGGTCATTTGTTTGGTGCGCGCGCCTTAGACCACTCGGCCACAATTTTTCGACATGTCAACGCACACACACACGGACACCATAGCGCTTTAGTAGTAGGAGATGTACATGACTGGGTGATGTGAGAATGAGAAAAAGGGGCATGTGTGTGGGAACAGCTGGACTAATCCAATGAGACATCTTGCAAAAGAAGGCCCACAGACGTCAATGAAAGCTATTTAATGTGATGGTTAGACAAGCAAAAAAGTCTCAAGGATAGCTTCCTGTTTTGGCTGATATAACGTAATTTGGATGGGAACAGCTAGAATAACGGTCAGAGTTGTTTGCATAAGCCTATGGGGGTGTGAGGAGAGGCCTTTTAACAAAAGAATATTCTACATGAATAGCTGGCAGTCACCCAGACACATAGGAGAGATAGTATGACATTTTTTTGGCGACTGGACTAGGCAACATTGACATTGATGAGAGAAACTTTCACTGAAAAATTGATAGCAGTCCGTGGAAATAGAAAGGAGAACGGGTGACACACTTTCAAGTACAGACGATATCCTTCCGGGGAGAAAACTACTATGAATGAAAACAGTGTATCCTGAGACAGTGGCGGTGGTCGTGAAATGAATGACAAAGAAAAGCGGGAGGAAGACAGAAACCGCCTAAAGGCAAACACATTGGACAGGAGGATCGGGAAGAGAGAAAAAATTGGGAGCAGGAACCAACTTGGCTGCCTATAAACGGTAAACTCACCCATGTCATAATGGAGCCCTATTTGTTCGCATTGGATGTAGTCGATCGATTATACAGGTGTGTGGTGGTGATGCCACTGATCAAATAGACTCTCTTCCTGCGCGAATTGAACACCCTGGAAAAGTAATCCTAATTAGCACAATAGTTGAAACTGAAAGGGAAGAGAATTCTATAAGCGTGGCGCTATCGATCGTATCGCAGGGATTATTCGTCAACAGATACAATATGAAGAGAAGACTTCAAATCTTTTAAAGAAAGTGGATCTTTTATAGAAATTTATTGCTAAACAAAGATCAACGAATAACGACGACAAATTTTCAACGGTATGAAGATCAACAATGGGAGAATGTCTAGAGCTAAACTAACTGCAATGTAAACTAGAAATTTTGAGTATAAAAGCACAACATGACAATAATATCTTTGAGGCAATTAAAAAATGATCAACAATTGCAGAGAGATAACCCGCAGTGGATCTAATTTCGCCGCGAAGAATCTTAGACACGTGAAGATATAAAAAGTATATGGGTTAAGGCACAGTGAAATTTAGGTAGATTGATGCCGACGGAAGCCGAACAACTTTCCTGAGAATCTGCTAACATAAGACTCATTGCTGGGTTGAATTTGTTCCTTTTGGGCTTCCTGGAAAGGTTGGGTTATAGCGGAAATTAAAATCGACCAGTCGGAAGAGTTTCCATAGCGACTAAAAAAACTAACTTGCTCGGCCAAATAAATAGCTCGTCTCCTAAATTCTTTAGCGGGATCGTCGAATTGAGAATAATATTGCAGTGTAGGTCTAACGTCGTCAACATCAGATAAATGGATCGCTGAACAAAGCAGTTCTGCTTTAAAAAAATTCTTACTTTTTAATAATTCAGCAAGATCAACCAGAGCAGTATCGTCAGCATTTCCTCTCCATTCGGGAACTCTCAACATATTCTCAGGGTTGAGACTTCCGGCCTTGGCGTCGTATTCAATGTATATCACTTTACTCAAATCTCGATTCAATTTAGATAGATCCTATAAAATTCTTTAAAGAAAGATAAATCCCTACCTTCATATGCTGTCCGTTGGCATATTTGGTACAATCCCTAAATAGACGGAACATAATTCTCTGCTTAGGGTCAATGGAATCGACGACGGGCATGGCAGTCATGGCGGATTCACTCGTGTAAATTACAACCTGCAAATATTTTACAAACTTAAGAAATTCTTACTTCAAAGTTAGGATATCCAATAACGTCAAGGAAATAGTCTAGAGCTGGTCGCTTTGCAAATCGATATCCAGTCTTATATGTCCATTGAGGATTGACCAGAATATTTTTCATTTCAATGACAACTGTATATTTAGGTTGAAGATACGGAGGCGGTAGAGGATCAGGTAACAGAACTTTACGAGCAGGTTCCACAACATACTGAAATGGAATGTTGGCCAAAGTTTGAAGATTAGTTACATCTCGCCATTCCCAGACACTGTCGTAAATTCGATAAAATGGAGCAAGCAGTGAGCCTGTATGAGCATCCGGTATAATATTACCAGCATCGTCACGTTTTGCCCTTCCTATAGAAAATATAAAAGTGAAATTAAATAAGCTACAAACCGTAATACAGGGCGAACGCCACGGAACCAACAGCTGCACTTCCTAACAGGAATAATCCTCCCATTTTTGTATTCCTCTCCATTCTCTTCCTCCTCTTTTCAGCTTCAGCTTCTCGTTGACGCTGTAATTCATATAAAACTGAATGGAAAAATCCTTACATCTTCGTCAGTTTTCGAGGAACCGTCGTCGCCACCAGATGAAGTCTTTTCCAAATTCTTCAAATGCTCTCCCATTTGATTTAATTCATCGACTGCAGAGAGAGGAACTTCCGGAGCCTTCTCTGGTACCTGAAATGATATGTGAAACTAGAAAATAAGTCTAATTACCTTGGAAGTGGATGGCTCTTTAATGGAAGCTGTTTCCACCGGCGCGCTTGCCACAGCCTCAATTTTATGTTCAACTTCTTTTAACAATTCAGCTTGGACAGGTGCTGGTGTGGGTTCAATAAATATTTGTTGTCCATATTGTTCAGAAGCTACCTAAAAATTAAAATGCAAGCAGGATGACGTAATAACAATATTCGCATAATCGACAATAATTTTAAAATTTTATATTTAAAAAGTTGTATAAATAAACTTACAGTAGTTCTATTTGGATCAGCAAAAGGACTTCTAACGTGTTTAGGCGGGAGTTGGGAGGCAAAATACCCGCCATTACTTGAAAATCGAACGATTTGTTTGGCATTGAGCAGGACCCTAACTAGACTGGCCCCCTGCATTCTAATCTAAAACATTTTGTGTTAAATTAAACTGAATCGATTATGAAATTGCGAAAAATTTAATGAAAATAATATAACAAGGATTATGCCGTGCGTTCTTAGGAAAATGAATAAGCTACGGAGTGCTTTGACTCTGACGCCGCTTTCAGGATTACACTGCAAATCTCGCGTTTATTCCTACATTTAATCAATGTTTCGGATCCTTATACTAATAGAAAAATAGATAAGAAAAAATGCATAATAAAGAAAAATTAATATATACACAAATTTGTCTTCCAAGTTGAATTCTATATGAAAATTTAGGATCTATGAGATCTATGATCTCAATGTAGCCATGAATTTCGACTTCCTTCCTCAAAATATTACGACTAGGATAGAAACTATCCGCTGTCAGGATACTGTGATAAAGGAAGACGAAGATGAGGAATACCACCTGCCAGGAGCTAGATTTTACGTAGCACCTGTGGAACCAATTCTTCAAAATGGCCCGCAGTAGGTTTCGTCCTTTCTTTTTCCTTTATTTTTTCAGATGTGGACTAGTTGCCCTCCAAATGGCTGCAACTGCTTTACAGCAAGCGGATATCCCTACAAGTTCAGTTTTAGAAATAGGGCAAAACATGGGAATTACTCGAAATGGAGAGATATTTTCAGGTAACTTTATGCTATTCCATTTTTACATTATTTTTCAGTTGAGTATATGGCTGATCTGGCTCGAGTTGCTTATCCCGGACTGCTCAGTGCCAGTATGGATTTTCCACCACCAGAAAAACTTACGCAATTTATTCTCGATGGCAAAATGATTCTGGTGCCTTATGATTGTGACAAAAATCATGAACCTGCTCTACACAGCGGGCATAAAGCTCACTGGGCATTAATAGTATGTTTTACAACTGGTTTTATATTTATTTTAATATTTCAGGTCGGATTTGTCGTGACATCCTACGAAGTAGACGGGATACAAGGTGCTATTGCCCCTCTGAGCGAAGAAGATCTCGGTCGACCGCTGCATATTTTAGCCCGTCATGGAAAGTCAAGGTGGACTGTTTTATTTCACATTTGAAAGTGCATTTTTTTAGATTTATAGCATTTTGGAAATATGAAGATATGCTCAAAAGCAATGCTCAGTTAGACGAACCTGGGCCCTTGAGACCTAGCGGAGAATACATTTTCCCCTCCACTGGAATACAACTGAAAAAAAGATGTGTTGTTGTCTCAAAAAAATGAGCATAATCGAATAGTCTAAGAAATTTTTGTCATAACTGTTTTAATCGCCATAATTCAGTCTTTACGTGTGCAATATAAAGATTTTGTATTTAGTCTTGAAAATTGAAAAGAAGCAGATTTTCACTACAAAAGATTTATTGGAATATCGGGACCATGAAAAAAAGACTAGACAGTATCAAGCAGAATATACAGCGTGAGAAAAAATGTACAACATTATTTAAATGTAGCATAATTACTGCTGGGAGATGTAGTCGATGCAATTTTCAAGATCGCATCCGCAGTGCGAGATTGCTCGTCGAGCCTGCTGGTCGCTGTATCCCATACTGAGAAGCGTGGCGAACTGAAAAGACGAGCTACGACTTGTATCTATCTGTAAACTCACTGTTCCATCAACATTGAGTTGGTTGGCAGGAGTATCGTCAACAGGAGCAGTGGGAAGGTTCTATAATGATGTACTATTACAAAGGAAAGGGAAAACTTACAGCCATGGTCAATTTGGCGATAAACTCGTCACTATCCTTGGCATCGACCCAGCCATCGGAGTCAACATCTTCGACTGCGACAACCTCCGATCCAATCGATTCCTCATCGGTACTCTTGTTCTCATAAGTCTCTGAGGCTCCCATGGCCTCATCGCAGGTCATCTTCCCGTCGCCAATGTAAGTCTGGCCGTTTCGATCTACGAAGAAATCAGCTTGTCTCCTAAATCACTTTTATTCGAATAACATAAAGTGCTTACTCTTGCTCAATGGTGTTGTTTACTCGCTCTCCAATCTCTTCTAGAAGAGGAATCAACACGGAGGCATGTACGGAAGAAGTGGCGATAGTCTTAGCCTCCTCGACTTCCTTCAGAGGCTCTTTCTTTTCATCCTTATCGTCAGCAGACACGTAGCGAGCGTCAAAAGCAGTGGGGGTCTTCTCATTTACGTAGATGCTGTCTTTCTTGGCTCTGAGAGCTTCCTCATCCTCGACGTAGCATGGCTCTCCGAATTGGCTTTCTGGACTTTTTCCGAAGTTTGGATTGCCACGGGCAAATGCAGACTGCTGAGAAGCGCGGCGCTTCTTCTCTTTATTCTTGAAATTATCTCCATCTTCCCAGTCGCAGTCAAACATGCATCGGCTGTTGAGGGTTGGGGAACGGCTACGTCCAAAGTCACGCCCAACACTGCTCCTTTTTCCGAAATCTGGAGTTACAGGGCCAAAACCACGAGGTGGAGGAGGTGGAACAGGATCAAATCTGCTTTCTCCGAAATCTGCAGGTGGGATGGGAAAGTCACGAGGAGGTGGAGCAGGTTCGAATCCACGAGTGCCAAATTCTCGATTTATAAATCCTGTACCTCCAAATCTCATGCTTCCGAATCCACCGCTTCCAAACCCTCCACCACCAAATCCGATCCTTCGGCCTCCAAAGCCGAGGCCATGGGTGCAGGCGGTGCAAACACATTGAGGTCCGTGAACGAAATCTCCCGCAAGATCAAACGGTCTGTTGCCGAAGGTATCTTCTCGCTTGCGGGATGGTCGCTTTGTCTGCCTTGGAGCGCCGCGATAGTCCGAGTCGTCATACTCTCGATAGTCGCCAGAACCAAATGCACCTAAATAGTTTGAATCGTAAGTATTATGGATCTAAGCTTACGTTCACGACGGTCAGCAAAGTCATCCTCAGAATCTCTGTCCCTTGCAGCCAAATCTCGGAGCTTTTTCATTTCTTTCTCTTTCTTGGCCTTGGCAACTTCGTCCTGAAGACGAGTAGTAATCTTCTTGCGAGAGATCTCAGTTTTGCCGTTGAGCTTAGCCTGCTCGCGGGTGACAACAGGAGTCTCAGACGCCTTGGTGGCCTTTTTCTCCGGGGGCATAGAAAGCAAACCAGAATTTGTGAAAGGGTTGAAAGGCTCAGGCTTCTTCTCCTCGACTTTCTCGGCTTCCTTCTCCTTTACAGGCTCAGCCTTCTTCTCCTCGTCCTTGCCATTTTCAGGGGCTTCTTTTTTGTCATCTTTCTTCTCCTTGTCTTCTTCCTTAGCTTCAGTTTTAGTAGGAGGGGCTGGAGCTGGAACAGGTCCCTTACGACCAGTAGTTCTACCACCATCACCGCGGACTTCATAGGTAGCGTCGATTCCTGCAATTTAATGCTTTGACTGTAATGAAGTAGAAGCTAACCGAAATTGGAGAGAGTGTCAGTGACAGCTGATCCTACGCTAGCCAGGAGAGAGAGACCATTCATTGTAAACTCTTTGAGTTTTTCATCAGCTGACTTGCTTGGAGAGTTCCAGGAGCTTTTAGGAGGTGGAAGAGTCCATGTCTTCTTCGGCTGCGAGTTAGCCCCTGGAATCCCATAAGGGATCAGAGAATCGGCGTTGATGGTACGCATCATTGCGTGATTAGCATGGGCACCGGTACTTTCACAGGACGCACAGAGATCATAATTAGGGCATACAAGACATTTGAAGCGGTGGCCAATAATGGTAGCATCACAGATGTCGCAACATGCATCATGTACAACTCCCTGAAAAAAAACAGAATTCAATTTTTAATATTGCAACAATTTTTACCTCCGTACGGCTGCTTGGTGGAATAGGTTGTTGGTTCATCTCATTTAGTTTTTGTTCAATGACAGGCTCGGTCTGTACAAGAATTTCCTTATTGTGAACAGGAGTTCGCTGCTCCTTGACAACAACACGAATCAGATTTCCGGTAGGAGATTCAGTGTGAGCTTCCTCCAAGGATTCAGGACTGTTGATCACGATCAGGTCGTTCTCATCATCCTTCCAGAAGATGTTGAAACCACTAGAGAATTGTGCGGTTAGATTGGCATAGAGATCTGTGTAGTTTCTGCCCTGAAATATTAAATTCCTTATTCAATATTATTGCCGCGTTCGCTGCGCATTATCAGAAGTCCGTCCACCTGGATCCACAAGGCTAAGTACACAGTGACCCTCCATCACAGATCGCAGTCGGAATCTATACCGATATAGATATCCATAACTGTGGGCCACTTAGATGAAATCACTAAGACGCCTGTGTACCAGTTGACCGTTGCCAACATCCCTACATAGCCGCGTAAACATGATGACATTATGAAATCGATTTCGCAGCTATTTGTTACGAAATCGTGCTGACAATTTGAATATATCTTTTCTGATATTTTGTTCTTTTTTGACAAATTTTGTGAGTAATAACGCCGCTTGAACGGAAACTCTATTAGACATTTGAATACACTAGAAACCGCCACTTGGGTTGGTGAGAAAACAAGATGCTGCGCTTTCGAAATGGCAGAATCGATCGAAAAGAGGTCCTGCCTATATTCTCCATTTAAGCAATAAATTAAAAAATAAAATGTAATAAAAAGCCTACCCGAAGACGGAAACGGCGTTTGATGTCCCCTTGTTCACATTTAATAGAGATCTTAATTTCTTCATCCATCGTTGAGCGCCTTACCAAAGTTGAGATCCTGAAAGATAGCTGTTAATAATGCTAGAAGATAGAGAAAAATTGAAGGATAAGCAAGGTCAACTGGTGTCCAAGAGCGCAGATACGGAGAGGTGTTCTGGCCGAGAATGACAACTCGAATGGTCTGCCACAGCTGATAGCTGCCGCGGCCGCCTCGCGTGACCTGTTGTGAAAGCAAGGCAATACAGCTCTGCGATACGCGGAGCGGTCCCACAGCGAAAGTTGAACATGGTAGTGTAAATCAATTTTTTGCCACGAATGCCGGTATAGCTATATAGTATCGTTTAGCTAAAGACACGTTGCATATTGTCTGCTATCTTGTTCAGCTATCACCTGTGTAAAGTTACGAATACAAACCTGTTTTCCCTATTGATTTTTCCCGCTTTCACCGCTTCTCTTTAGTCATTTTCTTTTATATTATTTCGTTGCTAATTTTTCAGGTTGTTTTACCCAACTTTTCATTATGGGAGCCTTGCTAGCTGCTCCAATGTGTGCTGCTTCGGTAATTATCTTTATAATAATTTTTTAATATTATATTTAGACAGCATGCTGTTTTGGCAGTGCTGCTTGCTCACTATGCTGTGCAGCATGTCCAACAACCAGGAGCTCAACAACCACCAGAATTATGTATGCTTTAATGCTTCTCGTAGGAACTGTGGTAGCTTGCATCATGCTTACACCCGGAATACAGGAAACACTGGCTAAGGTAGTGTAAAATTTCAATTTTATAAAATTAAAATATTCAGGATCAATGGTTTTGTCAAGGATTGAGTGCATATGCTGGATTAAGTTGTGAACGTGCTGTAGGATTTCAGGCTGTCTATCGGTAATTTTTACAAATATTTTGTATTTTACTTTTTGTAGACTCTGTGCTGGAATGGCTTCATTCTTCCTGATCATGATGTTGCTCATGATAGGGGTCTCCTCCTCAAAAGATCCAAGATCCTCTATCCAAAATGGATTCTGGTTCTTTAAATATCTCCTGATGATTGGACTCGTCGTCGCCTTTTTCTTCATCCGCAGTGAGAATATCTCCACTCGTAAGGAAAATTATATTTATAATTTAATTTTAACAATTTTAGCGTTGATGTGGATTGGAATGCTGGGAGGCTTCATGTTCATCCTGATTCAGTTAATTCTAATCGTCGACTTTGCCCACGGATTGGCTGAAAAATGGGTCGACACTTATGAGGAGAACGACTCGCGGTTCTGCTTCGCTGGACTGATTAGCTTCTCCTTTGGTGGTTTCCTCATCTCCTTGGTTGCTGTCATCATGATGTTCATTATCTACACTTCCGGAGCTACATGTGCTTTGCCCAAGTTCTTCATCTCTTTCAATATGCTTCTCTGCATCGGTGTTACTGTCCTTTCGATTCTCCCCTTTGTGCAAGAAAGAATGCCCCGCTCTGGTTTGCTTCAATCCTCCTTCATCACTATGTACGTCATGTACCTGACTTGGGCTGCTTTGGTTAACAATCCCGGTAAGAAGTATTTCTCTTAATTTTTTTAAATATTTATTTCAGATCATGAGTGCAATCCATCTCTGATCACCCTCATCAGCAATACTACTAAACCAGGAGATATTCATGACAAATCCTACGGAACCCCAATTCCTGCCCAAGCTATCATCTCACTTGTTCTGTGGTTCATGTGCGTACTCTACGCATCCATCCGCAACTCTTCAAACACTTCACTGGGAAAAATCACTGGAGGAGATGAGAACCAGACGCTTAGTGGGTCCCGAGACGCTATTGTATCGAAGGGTGAGACGCCGCTTCTCTAAAAAATAGTAAAAAGTTGTGCAGTGTAGATAGCGGCGGTTTCACTATTCTTAATTGTTTGCACTGCATGATCTCACTAAAAGTGGGAAACCTTCTGTAATTGTTAACATTTACACTGCATGGCTACTGTCTTCTATTCTGTCGCTGCTTTTTTGCTATTTCTATTTAAATTGAATTATAGATGATCCTGAAGGAGGACGAGTTTGGGATAATGAAACAGAAGGAGTTGCTTATTCCTATTCCTTCTTCCATTTCATGTTCGCTCTTGCTTCGCTTTACGTCATGATGACTTTGACCAGCTGGTACAAGTAAGATCTTTTATTTTCCTTTAAAAACTTATTATTAGACCGGACAACGACTTATCTCATTTGAACAGCAATATGGCCTCGGTCTGGGTTAAGATCATTTCAAGTTGGCTCTGTCTTGGACTCTACGCTTGGACCCTGGTGGCTCCTGCCCTTTTCCCTGATAGGGAATTCTAAGGCTACTTTTCCTCTTCTTCTGTACATGTTGTATCCATCCGGTTGTATATAGTTATCGCCATCTCGACTCAATTTGCTCCAGTTCAGTGATCTTCCTATTATGAGTGCTTACCATCCACTTCGATCTGTATCCAAAGAGACTTTTTTGTGTATCTTTTTCTTAATGACACAACTGTTACACACAGTTGATATCTGATATTCATTACCATGCAATTTCTAATAATTTTAAGGGTACCTTAGCGAAAATGGATAAGATGACGCGTTTCGTCGGGCCAATCAACCCCCAAACTCTACCCCAGATGACTTTGTCCTTCTGTGGTTTCGGTCTACTTTTCATGGCATGGTTTATCCTCTACGAGGTTCGCCCTTTCAGTAAATATTATTTATTGCCAATATATAGGTCACTTCTTCCAAGTACTCTCGCAACCTCTTAAAAGAGTTCGTGATCGCTACCATTGCTGCTATTCTTCTTGGCTGGGGAACGTTGTTCCTTCTTCTTTGGGTTGGTATTTATGTCTAGGATGGTCTCTACTTCTTCTGTGATCACTTATTTATGTATTTTGTTTATGGGTTATATTTAAGGAGTGGTTTATTCCCTCTGTTGCACTGTTATTGTTTTATATGAGCTGGTTTTAATAAACTATTTATTGATACAGCTCGTACGCAAAGAAACCCGTGAATATCCCCTAAGAGAATGAATCGGAATGAATAGTCAATATGAATATGTTTTCTGGATATAATTCTTCTTATTTGATGTCCATTCGACAGTAAGTTTCACAATCCGATTTTGTTTTGAATCTAAAAGTTTGATTATCAGATTCTTATCAACAAGGTCACCTGTTCTCGTTTCCACCACAGGCCTGTACTCCAAAAGGATAACACTCCTGCGTTGTAGAGTCGAAATAATATCTTGTAAATAAATCTATATTATCCCTTTCAGCTGATGAGGAACACAATCCCGAATCTGAAATATTATTATTTGCTCTCTAGCTGTCAAAACGCCATATTCAAATAGAAATTATCATACGTTTGCACGAATTCTTTTGTTCTAAAAACAAACCTGGTGGAAGATAGCAAATAGGCGGATAATGTTGGACTGAAGTAAAAATTGGTGGGCTTGGAAATCGTGCCGAAACCAGTAATGGCAATAAGATGGCAACCAGCCACATTCTGTAATATTAAGACTAAATGATATCATGTGTAGATGACTATCGAAGGAAGATTGGATCAAGGATAGACATAACTTGACAGTGTGTACTAGCCGTTAGGATAGGGGGCGCTCCCCTTTCGGGAGAAAGTTATGTTGTGTGTTGGTGGTGACCTTGTGTACGCCGTGAAACTGAAGAAGCGCAACATTAACCCACCGGGTGCAAAAAGGGTAATGGATTCTTGGTGATGGGCTTTCAGCGCAGGTTTAGGTGAATGAGGCGCCAAAAGAAGGCCGTGGAACCCGTCCTATTGCTCAAAGAAATGGTCATAAGCCTATTTTATTGAAAGTTCAATTTTCATTGGAATTTCTATAACCGGCAATAGAAAGAATGCAAAGAATAAGGGGAGAAATGACATGTGGGCAGCCGATTGTCGGAAGAAAACTGTTGCAATGTGTATCCAAAAGAACCAGTTACGGAAGAGTGATTACATTGAGGACAACGCAACTGTGAAAGTAGGAAGAGGGGCTAATGGTGATATAGTGAAAGTTTCGCCGGATAATTGCTCCTACGACCTCATACAGGCGTTCGGCAATTTACTTTCTTTTGTAATATTGAGGGAAGTAGGATAGCTAACAATTATGCAACCACGAAAAGCTGCCTTTCTGTCCTGCCTTAATTCGGCCTGTTCTCTGTTGTAATTTAAAGAAAAGACGGGCAATTTCGCTAAATCAAGCGAAAGGCCAAGTGCTGTAAAAAACGATGTTAAGGTATCAGGGGAACAGCATAAAACCTGCCGCACAGAGCCTACTGATCGAGGGGAAGTAGAGGAGCACGGTAAACACAAAGCCATGTGCTCTCGGGAACTTGTCCCATCCGACGCATTCTTTGCTCCACAAGGTGTGGTTAACTAGCGTGTTACTAGATCGTTTGTTTACTCTCAAGAGACAAAAACTAGACACTATTCTTGGCAGATACGAGGAGATGGAAGAACATGGTTCTAGGATGAGAGTTAATTAGCCTCTTTTTCTTTAAAAGTGGTAGCATCTGGAGGGCATTATTTAAGGAAAATGAAGCGTATGTACAGCCTATTGTCTCGCTCCGAAGAAGGCACCTGAAAAGATGGCAATTCTATGGCGAATTACTCATGAAAAAATGATTGACTGTTTGGGTGGGAAATTGTACAATATTTTCCTTGCCTCCGAGAAGAAAGAAAAGAATGTTTGTAAAATGTACGGAGTATGTACAGACAGAAGAACAGCCGTTATTCATACAAAACTTGTCGCAGACTGAACACTGTGACATACAAATATTGGAGGTTAACTGCGAAGATGTTTAGCACTTTTGACTTTTTGCACTTGTTGGGAGAAAGATTATAGAAAGAGGTCAATCGCAAAGTGAGAGCGGGATGGATGGATAAAACGGTTGGCACTTGTGCGCGGACGAAGCGTGGCCCAGAGGCTATGCTGACCGGGTTACTGGCCTATTGTAGTCGCAGCGCGCTGGCAGTTTACTTGACAAGTGGCTGGTCTAAATTTAATTCTTCTTTTGCCATGTTTAGCGTAGACAAAAAATCATTTGTGGTAGAAGTAATTTGAGGAGCTGGGCACCAATGTGCGGACGGAACTGTTTGCTTTGCTTTTGATGAGAAGACCGGATCACTGCCTGAGGGCAGAAGCTCATCTTCCTCTCTCGCGCGAGCCGTTATAATTCTCGGGAAACGGCAGAAATGGAAGAGGAAGTGGACGAGCGAGACCTCTTAGGAAATTCAAATTATGAGAACAAATCTAGAGAATCTGGGATGCGCCCCCTATTTCAACAATCACATCCGCACCCATTTACGGGTTGTTTGTTATTCATGCAGAAATCATGTCTCGAGTATATTTTAGGCAAAAGGGGGGTCGTTTCGGGAGGGCCGGTGGACGGATCGGGTCCTAGAAGCACGGTCAGCATTGTGTTCATTGTAATGGAACAGCTCGAAAATAAACAAGATGCGTCGACTCGTTCTCACAGGGTGGTTTGGACATTTGCATTATGGAAAGAAAGAAAAGAGGCAGGTGGAGGGAATGATGAACTTCGAGATATCCTCTTTGCGCGCTGGACCCATTAAGGGGCATTATCATAGGTGTTCCACTTGTGGTCAAGGAGGTGAAATGCGGGTTTTAGCCAGTGTCAAACGATGGATCGAAATCGGGTAATGGAAAAAATACGATCCTATATTATATTTAACTTGGAAATAACGTGGGGAATTCTTGGAAAATCAACTAATATGAAGATTGGATAGATAACATCCTGCGGATACACCAAAATAGGCAAACTCTAATTTCAGTAGTAAGAATCCTCCGACATTCAAAACAGGAATTATCTCCACACAATTTCCAATGGTAAGGTACAAAAGAGCCGGCGACTAGCCGGCATGAGAAACAGAATACTGCCGGAAAGTAACCAACTTCATTACTGTCAACAAAGTCGGGTTTCACGTTACGTCGTGAAAATCCCGAGAAACAGAATGTTCCGGACTGTATGAAGCATGGACATTAAATCTGCTGCACCAGGTTACCAATGTTTTTGTAGTGGCCGGCGCCGAGAACGATGCAGGTCACTGGTCGGAAATGACAGCTATTTTAGACCGGAAAAAAGCTCGGAAAGCTAATTAAAATGGTAAAAAGTAGCTAGAACCAGCGGCTACTTATTAGACTAATCTGGAGTCTTTCGGTGGCTGTTTGCCGTCGCACTGAGGGAAGTGGGCGACGCGAGAGGCGTGAAGTGTGGTCGAGCAGTACAAACAGGGTGGCCGACTGTCAATAGGTAGATCGAAGACGAGCAAGGAAATGCTCTTCATCACTTCCTCTCACGGGGTTGAGGCTTTTGAGCCTCTCTGTTTATCTATTAAACTTCACTCGCACTTCATCGGAAAACGTTACTTTTCTTCTCAATTCGTATGTACATAGCGGAGAGAAAGGGGAAGAAATATACAATAACAATCCATTTTAGAGATTCATTGATTTAAATACGGTTGCAATATTTTTTCTGTTTGATAAAGAAGTGCACGTCTTTCGGCATTGTTGTTGACCAACGGATTTACGTTCTCATCCAGTCGGCACTCCCTGTAAACGTTTTAGAGAACAAAATGTCTAGCGGACCTGTAGTAGCCTCCGGGGACAACATTTGGCATTAAACAGGCTAAAAGTGGGGTTTGTGCTCCATCGTCAGCTGTTTTCAGGGTGAATTCTACTAGCCACCTGCAACATAAAGTTAAATAAAGAGACAACCAAGGAGAAGACAAATATTTTCGGTAAAACTCACTTCACCCAGGTGTAATCAAGAAATGCCAGGGGTCCTGCTTGTAATATGTTTGTACGAACATTCCCTGGATGACAGGAAATAATCTTTATTCCATTAGGAAGTTGTGGGGACATTTCTTTAGATATCATAGTCTAAATGATTAAAACTACAGCCTTCTAGAAGTCATCCTACTTGGGCCAGTTTACTTCGGCTGTAAGCCACAATTCCTACGTAATGATCCGGCTTATTCAATGTTTCATAGTCTACCGTATCACCAAATTTATGCATAATTGAGCTGACATTTACTATTCTCCCATTCTTTGAAATTA
This sequence comes from Oscheius sp. DF5033, assembly GCA_964036215.1. NCBI lineage: Eukaryota > Metazoa > Nematoda > Chromadorea > Rhabditida > Rhabditidae > Oscheius > Oscheius sp. DF5033. The sequence goes on from OZ038413.1 coordinate 8,341,883, forward strand.
TTGGGAGCAGCTTCTTTGTAAGAAGATAATGCGCTAAAATTTACGTGTTTCTTTGATATTGTTGCCTACCGAGGTAATTCGTCTGATAAGTCAGCTCGTGCCCATCAGGAGTCTGCGAGAATTTCATAGGTCCTATGAGACCAGCGTTGCATACAAGAATGTCCAACCTGCCAACATCTGAAACGCACTGTTCTTTTGTATTAGCACAGCTGACCTGTTATATATTTTTCCGCAAATTCACAGACTGATGAGAGATTTGTCAAGTCACAGTAATGGTAAGCCATGTTTGACTCGCTGCATCCCAACTAGAATTATTATCAGTTGACCGAAATGGGCATTACTTCTTTCAATTTTCGGATAGCTTCTTCTCCTCTTTCCTGATTTCGGCAAACCAAATGAACATGAGCTCCTCTTTGAAGTAAATGCTTTGTTAAAGTATACCCTGAAATTAATTCTAATAAGCGGGAGAATTTACCAACCTATTCCCGAATTAGCACCCGTTATCAGAACATGTTGCCCGTCTGCTCTGTCCATTAAATAACATTGAGATCCTCGTAGATATTGCCTGAAGATGTTATTTTGAAAAACAGACATTTTTTGACTTGCCTAATTACATACAAAGTGACAACAAATAACAAAGTGTAGAGCATTCCTATCCATGTAAGAATTAGAGGAAAAATCCATCTGAAAAGTTGACTTTTGTTATTGGGAGGTCTTTTTACCTCATATACCATAAGCCTATAGGCAGGGATAAATTAACAGTAACAATTCCGAATCCATTCCATGAAATGGGAATCCTCATAGTTTTCCAAGTTTATCTAAATATTATAACTTGATAGAAATGAAGAAAAAAGTTAAAGGGACAATCTCCCCAGCATATGGCCAGATGGCCTGTTATCATAGGATGAAATTCTTGGAACCAGGAGCTAATTTTAGCAGCCATTAGAGGAAAGTTCTTCGCCTTTTTTTTGGAAATGAGGGTGGGTAAAAACATGAAAAAAAAATCCCAAGATGAATCAGAGTCTAAGTTCTTTATTGACGTGGGAAGACAGCCCATAGATTTGTATCGACCGCTCGCTCAGTATAACCGTGGGTACAGAAAAAGCTAAACGTGTTTTGGAATGAAAATAAAAGAGGAGGTGGTGATTCACCGCAGCCTACTTGATAAGCACCATCTAGTAAAGAAAGAAGTCTGGACATCCATCGATATGCCCATCAATATGGTGATAACTACCAGAGCAAAGAACAAATTTCTCTTTTAACATTTATTTCATATGTCCCCGTTTTTGCCTCGAGGCGCTGCCAGCCAAAGCTAAGTCTCATCGAAGGATGTCTGCGTCACGTGAGGATTCAGCTAATGTAATGAAGCAGCCCTTCGTGATGCTTCCACGTTCTGATTGGCCAACGACGTGTGAAAACTTTAAGACCACATGCGTTCATTTGGCGAGATTCTTTCTTGGCTGACGTCGATTCGCCCTTCAGTTTCAATTTCGTTTTTATAGCTGAAGCCTTAGATCCAATTATCCGACATTGTCCCTTTTTCAATCTACCAAGGGGCTACTTTTCCACACCTCGTTTCTTCGAGAAACTAGTAGGAGCAATCTCGGGTAGACTTCCGTATTTGCTTGGTTACTTTTTCAGTTCCCGAGACGACTCTCCAAAGTGTCGCAATCATGTCGTTTGGGAAAGATGTGCTTGGATGAGAAAAAGCCAATCTATTGAGAACTGACTTTAATTTCCTTCTCCTACGTTTCCATTTATACCTACGTCAATGTGATTTTCCGCGAATAGCTGGGGGCATCTCTGATCTTAATTCTAGAGATCTATTCATTAAATTCTTTGAACCATGAAAGAAATGAAATCTAAAAGATGGCAATAGTCACAAAAATTAACAGGTCTTCTGTTCTCCGTTATTATGCCAAGTCAAATATAGTTTATAATATTTACAGGATTATAAGATATCTCAATATATCATAGAGCCACGTGCTTTTTCACCTTGTTATTCCCTTCCCTGACTCCTCCGCTTTCTGCCATCTTTTTCTTCCTCTCTGCACTTAATTACAATAACGAATTCCTTTAAGCTTGTTGTTTGACATTCTAATCTACATCCTTCTATTATTCTCGTCATCCCGGGGAATGGTATGTTTTCTACGAATATTTATGAGGGGGTTGTCCATCGTCCTATCATCCCATATCCTCTCATTCTAGAGAATACAATGCGCCTGATTGAGCTCCTGCTCTTCTGCTTTATAATCTCCACTGCCTCGACATATTCAAGGTTTGGTAATCAGGACGGGGTCCAGAGGTATGTTAGGTCTACTAGTAAACAATTTGCTTTAGTGAACAACTGAAGTTGGCTACTATTCCACGCACAATGGAGAATAGAATGCAATACGGTAGATTCAAGTGAGTTGAACCGAAATTAATGAAAATTCGTATGGTTTTCAGAACAGGTGAAACAGACATATTGGCACGGTTCTTGGCTCGAATTTGATCTCACTCTCTCCTGCTCCCTAGTAGTCCCTCTCTGGTCGTCTGTAATCAACACGCCAGAAGCAGTGATAAACTATCCTGTTCAAATCAATAAAATTGTTTGTTTTCGCATGTTCTCGACCAAATAGAAAGCCATTGGCGATAAGGGGTAACAGTGCGTCGCCATGACCTCCTTGCTGTGGTTGGCACTAGCCACCTTCGTTGTGGTAAGGCTTTACTTTAACTTTAGCTTACACATTGACCCGATAGCTGATTTCTGGTATCAGCCTATAAGGTTTGCTAAAGAGCAGGGCCTCTAACAAAGAACAATCCGCTTTATATTAATATTCCGATGGTACCAGATAATGTTGCCTAATTACCCACTGTTCATACAGAATAAGCACAGAATTCCCATGATTTCAGGCATTATCGCTATCTGACGGAGCAATTTATGGAGAAACTTGGTCTGGATATCATGCGAGAAGAATCAGGTACGAAAATCACTCATTTCATCGTTTTAGTAAAATGTTGTCTTGTTTGTGGTGTTTCGCCAACCTCAACTGATAATATTGTTTGCTATCCAAAGTAATTCGCGAATAGTCCCGGGCCGTTAGATAACGACAGAGAGCATCGCCTTCTTCCCTAGCGACCGCGTTGTGATTTGGTTCGATGTAAACAATTATTGCCTCTGGGCACAAAATATAGTACTGATAGCACAATCTGTACAGAACACAATTTTTTTGTTTAGATCAGCGTACGGGAAGGACTTGGATCCATGGCTTACCGAGGAGCAAAAAGAGGTCTTGAAGCCTGTAAGGGACATTGGGATACCCAGTAATAGGAGCATTTCAGATTATGCACGACTCTGCCCAGTTTAAAGAGAAAGTTATGGAATTCTGGAAGGAGCTTCCCGCCGAAGAGCAGAGTAAATGGACGGAGAAGTACAGGAAAAAGTGTACCAGCTGGATTGGAGAGAGCAAGTCGACGGAAGCTGAGCAGGAACTGATCAGTCTGTACAAAACCGATGCCGAGGATGCGAAGAAAAAATACGAGCAGTATTTGGATGAGTTGCCGGAGGAACACCGCGAGAAGGCCAGTGTCTGGAAAGTATTCCTGCCTCAAGAAATAAATTAACTATTATTTAGGACGAATGCCACCGACTTCTCACTGGTCAGCGCACTCGACGTGATCTTGACCCCAAGCTGGCTGACTTCACTAAATGGATGACTGATGAGCAGAAGAAAGAGATTGGTACGCCGAAACGGGAACGCCAAATATAACGAACGTGTTTTTCAGAAGATATGAAGACCGGTGGAAAGAGCTTGTCCGAGATGCGTGAAAAGAGCATGGAATTCTTCAAGGGGCTTTCAGCTGACAAGCAGACAGACTTGAAAGAAGAATTCAAGGGCAAGTGCAAGGAATACTTCACCAAGATCGGAACAGCAGAAGAGATGGGCGAGATTAAGACCCTCTACGAGGCTGGAAAGAAATCCGAGGTATGGCTACTATCTCCCAGTTAGCAAATCAAGTTTATAGATTGCTGCCAAGATCTCTGCTATTATTGATCGTCAACCAGAAGACGTCAAGACGACTGCCACCAAAGTGCAGACCATCTGTACCGAAGTCTACGCCGACAAAGCAAAACGCAGAAGAGATCTCACCGCAAAGATCGAGAAACACTTGAGCTGGCTCACTGAAGATCAGAAGCAAGAGATCAATAAGATGCACGCTGATGGAAAGTCGAAGGAAGAGATCAGGAAGACTCTTCTTGGATGGATCAATGATCTCAATGATGATTCGAAGAAGGCTGCTAAGGAGAACACTAGGAAGGAGTGCTACAAATGGTTGGAGAAGGCTGCCACCAAAGCAGAAATCGATGAACTTCACAAACTCCACGAGACTGATCATGGAGCATGCAAAACAAAAGTCAGGGAATATCTCAAGAGATTGACGCCAGAGGAGCAGGTAGAACCTCTAGCGTTTTCCAAATATTCAAGAGTTTCAGAAAACTGTCGAGAGCAATCTCCCCTTCTGTGAGAAAGTCTGGTACGGAGATCATTCTCATCATGGCCCCGGTTCCCACGGACATCACCACCGCCGCCGCAGAGCTGAAGCTATTCCCGATGATGTCTTCAGCAAGTATTTGACATGGCTCACCGATTCTCAAAAAGTTGATCTGGAAACCATCAGAGCTACTGGTAACCGTGAAGCCTTTTACAAAAAGATCATGGCTTTCTTTGGTGAAACAACTGGAGAGACCCGTACAAAGGCAACTGAGGAGCTGAAGTCTGGATGCAAACATTACGCTCAGCACTTCTTTGGTAATGAGAAAGTAGCAGAAATCAAGAAGATGAAGGAGAGTGGCTCCAGCGTGGAAGATGTCTACAACAAGTTGAAGAGTTTCGCTGATGAATTGACGGACGAGGACAAGAAGACCAGAGCTACGAAACTCATCGAGGGCTGCAAGAAGGTGTTCACCGCCAAGGCATCGAGAAGAAGGCGTGACCATCATCATGAACACAAGTTGGAGGATATGTTCAAGAATTATCTTTCCTGGACAACTGCGGAGCAGCAAGAAGAACTGAAGAAAGTCGCTGATGATAAGGACGCCGCTCTCAAGAAAGTCCTCGAGTTCTTTGAAACCACTTCGGGTGATAAGAGAAAAGATGCTGTGGAGGGATTGAGAGGTGCTTGCAAGCACTACGGTATGGAAATTCTGGGAGAGGACAACGTTGCTACTCTAAAAACCTTGAGGGAGAGCGGCGCTTCTGTCGAAGCCATGAAGAAAAAGACTCTCGAGATGGTTGAAGGGCTGACTGACGCTACCAAGAAGGAAAAGGCGACTAAACTGGTCACCGCCTGTGAGAAGGTTTATGCTGCTGCCAGCCGAAAGCGACGTGACTCTGAGCACAAGATCGATGACGTCATCTCCAAATATCTTACTTGGCTGTCCGACGAGCAGAAGGATACTGTCAGAGATTTGTACAAGAACGACAAGAAAGAAGAGATCTACGCCAAGATCATGGAATATTACGAGGCTACCAGTGGCGACTCCAGGAAAACAGCTGCCCAGGAACTCGTCGGAGCTTGCAAACACTTCGGCAGAGATCTCCTTGGAGATGAAAACGCTGACAAGTTGAAGGCCATGAAAGAAAGTGGAGTACCCTTTGACGAGATCAAAGCGAAGGTACAAGAGATGGTAGCTGGAATCACTGACGAGAAGAAGAAGGCCAAGGCTGTGAAGCTGACCGCTGGATGTGAGAAGATCTACACCGCCGCCAGCAGGAAACGCCGAGACCAGGAACACAAGATTGACGATGTGATTAGCAAGTACTTTTCCTGGATGACGCAGGAGCAGAAGGACACCATCAAGAATCTCCATGGTGAAGGAAAGAAGGAGGAGATTTACAGCAAGGCCATGGAATATTATGAGGCTACCAGCGGAGATGCGAAGAAAGCTGCAGCTCAAGAACTGATGGGAGCTTGTAAGCACTTTGGAAGACATCTTCTTGGAGATGAGAACGCCGACAAGATCAAAAGCCTGAAGGAAAGTGGTGCCAGTGTGGATGAGATTAAGACCAAAGTGGAGGAGATGATTGCCGGTCTAACTGATGAGACGACGAAGACTAAAGCCCGTAAACTAGCCACTGGATGTGCCAAGATCTACCCAGCCGCTGTTGGACGCAGACGACGTGACCACCATCACCACAAATTGGACGATGCTTTCACCAAGTACCTGACATGGACTACCCAGGAGCAGAAAGACGCCTTGAAAGCTCTTGAAGCTGCTGGTGACAAGGATGGAATCTACAATAAAATAATGGAATACTTTGATGCAACTACTGGTGATGCGAGAAACACAGCTGTGGAAGAACTCAAAGGAGGTTGCAAACATATGGGCAAGGAGATCTTTGGAGACGATAAGATGGCTACTTTGAAGACCCTCAAGGAAAGTGGAGCCTCTGCTGATGAACTGAAGAACAAAGCATTGGGACTAGTCGAGGATATTGACGATGCTGAGAAGAAGGCTAAAGCTTCGAAACTTGTCGCTGGATGCGCTAAGGTCTACGCTGCAGGTGCCAGTCGCCGTCGTCGTGACCACCACCATCACAAGTTGGATGATGCATTCACCAAGTACTTGACATGGACTACCCAAGAACAGAAGGACGCATTGAAGGCCCTGGAAGCAGAAGACAAGCGGGATGAGATCTACAAGAAGATTATGGAGTACTTCGATGCTACCACTGGAGAAACCAGAACCAAGGCTGCTGCTGAACTTCAAGCAGGCTGCAAGCACATCGGAACCGATATCTTTGGAGAGGCCAAGGCAAAGGAGATCAAGGACCTCAAGGACTCCGGGGCTGCTCCGGAAGAAATGAAGAAGAAGATCTTGGCTATGGCGGAAGAACTCACCGATGAGACCAAGAAGGAGAAGGCCAAGAAACTTGTAGCTGGCTGTGAGAAGGTTTATTCCGTGGCTACCTCCAGCAGAAGAAGACGTGACAAGGAGCACAAACTGGATGATGCATTTACCAAGTGGTTGACGTGGACTACTCAAGAACAGAAGGACGAATTGAAGGCTCTTGAAACAGCTGGAAATAAAGAAGAAATCTACAAGAAGATCTTGGAATACTTCGATGCTACTTCTGGAGACACGAAGCAGACGGCTGCTGAAGAGCTCAAAGGTGCCTGCAAGCATTTCGGCGCTGATATCTTTGGAGAAGACAAGGTTGCTTCCTTAAAAACCTTGAAGGAAAGCGGTGCATCTCCAGAAGACATGAAGAAGAAGGCTCAGGAGCTGGTAGACGAACTGACGGATGCTGAGAAGAAAGCCAAAGCACAGAACTTGGTTTCTGGATGCTCAAAAGTCTTCGCCGTTGCCAGTCGTAGACGTCGTGACCAGAACCACCGAATTGATGACATCATTGCCAAGTACATGTCATGGATGACACAAGAGCAGAAGGATACCATCAAAGATCTCTACAACAACGAAAAGCGGGAAGAAATCTACACCAAGGTCTTGGAATACTACGAAGCCACCAGTGGTGACAGTAGGAAGCAGGCGTCTAACGAATTGTTGGGAGCTTGCAAGCATTTTGGAAGAGATCTTCTTGGAGATGCCAATGCTGACACCATCAAGGCTCTGAGAGAAAGTGGAGCAAGTGTTGACGAAATCAGGACGAAGGCAAAGGAGATGGTTGGCAGTCTCACCGACGAAGTGAAGAAGAACAAGGCCTTGAAGTTGGTTGCTGGATGTGAGAAGGTCTATGCTGGTGCCTCCCGAAAACGCCGCAACGTTTTGGAGATGTCGTTTGAAGAAAAAGCAAAGAAATTCCTCACTTGGATTAATGCAGACCAGCTGAAAGAATTGACGGCTCTGAAGGAGAAGGGAGACCACAAGGCTGTTTTCACCAAGATGATGGAATACTTCGAAGAAGCCAAATCTGATACCAAAGTCACCGCCATCAAGGAATTGAAAGATGCTTGCAAGGCTTATGCTGTTAGCTTCTTTGGAGAGAAACATGTCGAGGACTTCCATAAAATGAAAGAAGAAGGAGCTTCTCAGGACAAAATGAGCGAAAAGGTTGCTGAATTGATAGATGGCCTTCCTTCGGACAAGCAGGAAAGGGCTAGAATCGTTGTCGACGGTTGTAAGAAGGTTTGGAAAGCTGCCGAAGCCAGGAAGAAGCGCCGAATTGCTCGTGTCCGCCATGAACGTGAACTCCTTGAACACAATGGATGGTTCGATCTCTTTTAATCACCCTATAAAATTGTAGATTTTTGTAATAAATATTCTTATAAAGTGCTTTAAACGATTATCTCTTGGTCACTGCTATACAAAGGTTCGTGGACCTTCACCCCCGTTCTCACTAAATATAAACAAAAGTTCGTTCCGTCTAGTCTCTGAAAAAGGCCAAGTTTCACCGAAACATCTTCTATAAATCAATGCCACCCAGTCTTTCTGATTTATAACCAAACCCCGCGACAGTTAAGTCTTGCCTGTTTGTCATTTTCGGGAGAGAATCAGCTGGCAGTCGTCGGAATGCTATCAATCAGAGCGATCGTATCGTCTCCGATCGATGCTGCAGACCACAACGACGTTGGTTCTGTGCGACGTTCTCTTGATCCTTTTTAGGTAAGGCGAGATCGATTGCCGGTTTCTCTATAACTTCCTCATTCCTACTGTAGGCTTCCTGATTTTCGTCTTTTTGATTCTATGGACTGTTATTATTCGCTCTTATCAGGGCCACAACTTTCTCGTTTAAAATGTGCACTCGTTCCCCCTTTTATGCTCATTTTCCTTCATTCTTTCGAGTGTAGTCGCTTTTTCCTTAAATTAGATATCATTTGAGGATTCAAATGATAGCGATAACCTTTTTTTGCGGCGAGTCATGAGACCGTTTCCAGATAGATAGCCGTTCCTATCACTCATTTGGGAAGCTTCCATGCGCTGCGCAGTGTTCCTCTTTGGACTCTTGGTCTCCACCGCTGCTAATATACAGGTAATATTTTCCTCTAATTAATTATTAACTGTTCTGATACCGTACACTCTGTATTTGACTCCAGTTCAGTCGTTTTTTAGCCTGTTAAGTTCCCAAAATAGTCTAAAATTAGTTGTTGACGTCAAGCACTTTGGTTTTTTTTCTAATTCGTATCTCGTGGCCACATTACCTCTTTCAACATATGATTGACATGAAAAACTATCTTTGTTTCATCTACAGTTGGAGATAAGAATCATTTCTAGAATGGTGTTGGTTCTGTCGAAGACGATGACCGTTCAGTAAGCGAGGAAGCCAGCGTTCATCACAAGCTGATCCAAACACGGAAGGCTCTCTTGACCAGACTGGATAGATGCACCTTGTGGAGGGATGACTTGTCAGAAGACAGGAAAAATGCTCTGCATAATCTACTCATTAAAGCAAACTTTCTCAAATTCAAGTAGAAACTGTCGCAGACAAAGTACGAGCCTTTTTAGAGAGCTGGCCATTCACATAGCTAGAGAAGTATCCCCTGGGGATGAAGATTGTCTAAAAAGTGCTAACCATTTAATTAAAAAGTACAATCGTATAAAGGAAAAAGCCAAAAGGTGACATTGTGCCCTGTTCCAATTTTTATTTTCCCTATTTAGAATTGCTCATTCCGAAGATGGTTCCCATATCGAAGAATTCCTTTCTCCGAGACAAATACAAGAACTTCATGCTATCTATGCTCACACAAAGAGAAAAGACGAAATCATTAAGGCGGTGGGTTCACTATCTTTTTTCCTATAAATGGAGTCTATAATCTTTGCTTCTACTGATAACTCTGACCGCTCGAGCAAAACGTTTTGCAGCCAAAGAACTCTTTTCGAGATATAAATAAACTATTTTCAGCTATTCCGATTCTTTGATGGAATGTCGACTGAAAAGAAACATAAACTCATCGAGGAGTTCTTCAGTTATAAAGATTTGAGAAGAAGGCCAAGGCATACGGTTGAGGAGAACTCTATCGAAGAAGTTGTGGAAATCGAGGAGCCCGAAGAGCTCAATGCCCAGTGGCTTGAGTGGATGAATCCTCGACAAGTAATTCTTATCCATTAAAATTAATCCAATTTCTGCAGAAAACTGTGATCGAAAGAATGAAAAACGGAGGAAATGATAAATGGGAGATCATGAATACAATTGCTGACCAGTACTACCATCAGAGGAAAGATGTTCGTAGAAAATATGACAGGTACCAAGAATTTGAACCTTTCTTATCACATTCTCTAGACATTTTCAAGAGTACTGTAACTCTAATCTAAAGGCCGTTCTGGGTAAAAATAACTTCGCTGCTTTGGAAGTCATGTTCATGGATAATGATCCAGTTGACCAGATTGAGACACGGTTCCACGAGATGGTAGGAGATTTGAAAAGTGAAAGAAGCAGGATACTAGCTGGTAATAATATACGGTAATCATTTAAATCCGTTTTTAGATAAGTACGGCTCCTTCTGTAGAAAGATCTTCCGCTTGGTCCACTTCGAACCAACGGATCTGACCACTTGGTTGAATAACAAGCAAAAGATGGAGCTTGGTGATATGATTAGTAATGCAGAGATTGGTGACCAACAAGTCTATGAGAAGGTCTACGAATTCTTCGAAGCTGCAGAAGGAGAACAAAAAGAAGAGGCTACAGATACCATTGATACCGGCTGCAGGCATTTCATTGCTCATATGTTTGGAGACGATACCGCTGAGGTTAGAGTGACCTCATTTTGATTAACAGATCTTTAGGAATTGGAAGATCTCAAGCTCCAAGGAAATGTATCCACCCAACACTTAGCAGCTCGGTTGGCAAGGCATATGAAGGAAATCAGCAGTGACAAAGAGCGAAGAAGAGCAGAACAATCCCTTCCCATGTGTACTAGAATCTACTTGAACTATAATGGATCCTGTGACTGTAACGGACACGCCACAGTCTGCGACAAGACCTATTTCACCTGTCATAATTGTTCTGACTACACCTACGGAGTTCAATGCGAACATTGTATCGAAGGATTTGCCGGAGACCCTAAAACTGGCGCCTGCACCCCGCTAGAAATCGAAGAGCCTGAAGCTGACACCGAGCAGATGTGTGAATGTAACATGCATACAAGTCATTGTGACGAAACTGGTCGTTGTATTGTAAGAATCTCTAATTACTTAAATGAGTACCAATTCCAGCGTTGTCAGCACAATACAGCTGGTGATAATTGCGAAAATTGTGCTGTTGGATATTATGGAGATGCGACTAAAGGAGGCGCCGATGACTGTAGTATTTGTCCATGTCCTGGAGGAGGAGCCTGCTTCATCAATGACGATGGCTTGGTCCAATGTGCCAGCTGTCCAGATGGATTGAAGGGTGTGACTTGTGATAAAAAAGACAGCAAAAGTTCCGAGAGCTCAGAAGAAAGAGGATAGATATTTCAATTGAATGAACAAGGTCGTCCACGGGTACTTCTCTGGCATAGACTTTATAAAACGTGTAGATAATAAATTTTATATTAAAACTGTATAGCAGTTAAATCAGTAGAACAATATGCAGAAGTACCCTTTAGGAAAGTTTTAACTGGTTAAACCAATTACTCGTATTTCCTCGATTAGTTAAACTAAACATTGGTTGATTCTTTAGAAATCCTTTAAAATCATTTGGATCCCTTATATAAAAGGGGACATTCACATGCTTAGTCCTTGCCTCTCTTGCCACATAACCAGTAATGAAAATATCATCGACCCAGAAAAATTTAACATAGCGGGATGCTTTGACAAGCTCGGAAACAGTTGTACTTGTCATGAAATAAGCCATCCCTGCACAATAAGTAGGATAATATCGTCCTAGTTTCTCTTCTTTTGCAATATTCCTAAAAGAGATTTATTGAACCCATGACGGTTTCATTACCATTTGCCATCATGATGAATCGGCGCTTTTTTCCAGACAAGACACCACAACTTATTCCCTGTTAGATGTTTTAAAGAAGTGAATTTAGCTGTGCTTCCTTTCTTTATTAAATCATCAAATTTCGGAACGTTGAATACCTAAAAGTTGTACAGTTTTAGGGTAAAACTCATACCACATCGTCGTCCATTTTCACGATAAACGGCGTTTTGCAATGCTTGTTTACATAATGTAAATGAGTCAATTGCTGAAAACATTATTTGTCGTTGGGGAAATCCAACTTTATAAGAAATATTATGGTAAGTGTCCATAAAGTTCCCTTGCAGAATATCACCGTAACCTCTAGCTTCCTCTAAAATGTCGTTTTGCTCCCCTTCTTTTCCTGGTTTGCCAATAGCAAACAACATTTCAAAATTGTACTGAAAAATGTTTGTTGTAGAAAAGAAAACCAGCACTTTTTCCTTTAAAGATGAATAATTATCCCTCCATTGATCTCTGCTACCAGAATCATTTGCCCTAACATGGACAATCATCAAAAAAGAGACATTTTGACATAATCCGGCACTTGGTGCTATCAGTACTTCTATCTGAAAGGGGTTTTTCCACATAAATGCTTGACAGCACCTCTTCGTCAAAGAAAGCCGCTTCCTTTTTTGTCTCTTCGCCAAAATTTACATTTAAGTCAAGGTGATTGCGGTGATAGGTGATTACAACATTATTGGCAACAAGGTAGGTGCTCCAAAGGAGAAGATTTAAAATTAAAGCTACTACAAGCAACACAAGAAGAAAGGTGAGTTTCTCCGACATTTGGAAGTCAGGGCAGGAAAGACGGAAGTTTTTGGAGAAGCAGCTTGATATGATAGGGTTGAATATCAATGGTAAGGGCAAATATGGTGACTCCTTGTTGGGGTTGACTTACTGCATCCCCTGATAATGGAAAAATGTTAAAAAGACCCAAAGATTGATCACTTTTAATTGAAAAAATTTATTCCTTGTACATAAACCTGTATTATGTTTACAAGCATCTTTATACCCGTGAATTCAACTATTTGTATCTATTAGTATCACCATAATTGAGTATTAATATGAGTTCTTAAATATAAAGCATGTTGCTGTGGCATATCTCGTGGAACAAATTCCATTCCAGTCAGAAGTTCAATGTCCCTTATCTTGGCTGTATATTCTAGTAGCAGTTTATCTTTTGGCTGAAAAAGAAGTTCCGCCTGTCAGTAGAGACGCTTACCAGACAATTAATTTCCGTTTGTACAATTGGGAGAATGAAAGCAAGAGTTGAGAGATCTTTGTAATTTTGACAGTAACCATTTTGTCCAACTGTTCCGGAACATGAGAGCAGGATCCGGAAGAAATGAGTTGACGGACCACTGAAACTTGTGAAAACTGCAGGGTATTTGCCTACCTTGGAGAAATGTCCCCAATCCCATCAAGATTTGAATCGTAAGCAATCCCGCTAATTACTGTCAACTCTTGGAACCTTTCCAGATAGTCATTAGTCAACTCATTTAAAGGATCTAAGTATTCTGAAAGAAAATGCGTTAGGTCGATGATCCTTCTTACCTGAGACGAATCCTTCTCCAAAGCTGAATTCTGTTGAAGGTATTTTTGCAAAATCTAAAATGACCAATAACATCTTAACGGTGGTTAGAATACCTGAATCCAATTTTGCTGTGAGATATCTGCTTCCAGAAGCGGTTCCATTCACTCTTTTGCACATATCTCCTGTATACTTTTTGTTCACCACCTCGCAATTTTCCGTAGTCACGTCATTTAAAGAGAGGTTCTCAATGAGCACAGTTGGCTTATCTGTAACGAAAATTATTGAAAAAGTCTTGCTTACCGCTTCCAATTCCTGTGATCATTGTCTTGTTGCAGTAATTTTGGTAACAGACAGGATTGAAGGAATTAAACTGTGGAATTTGCCTATTGAAGAAGGCAAAATTGGTCGAACAGTAGAACAACTTCTGGTTCAATCGGTCAGTTTCCTCTTGAGGACAGTCAGAGCATGGTTTCACACCCGGGAACTGCATGCTCAAAGGACATTCTCTGTAATGAGCAGAAAAATAATTTAAAAGGAAAAGGCGTACTGTATCGGATGGCTTGCAGATTCTTTACGAAGTCTTGGCGATATGAGAACTTCGTCTAATACCCCGTGAGTACCATTATTGAGAACATTCCTCTCCAGATCCAGTAAATCTGAACAAAAAAATTACATGCTAAAAAGCCGCTCTTACCCATGAACAGATTCAAATATTCAATATTTTGAAAAGCAGGAAGGACTGTTTTCTTTTTGATGGATGGTCCCATTCCAAAGAAAATGGTGTGCATATTCGGGGTATGATAGTCAAATCCATGATCAGCTGACAGATGATAATCATCAGACGATTTCCTAAAACCTCGCAATGAAAAATAAATGAAAACAGCTTACGGATAGAAGGCTGTCCCAGGCTCTCCTTGTACTATAACATCTCCAACTCTTGGTGTTTTACTGTAATGTTTTCTTGAGGCTATGGTGTCTCTTGTAAAGACTCTCATCTCTTCTCCCTTTTTACATTCAAAGGGACTGGTGATTTCATTTAAAGGGCGGGTTGTTCCATTCATGTATATCTTCCCGACTACTCCAGAAGTAGTAACAAGTCCCTTTAACTCGAGTTCATCTTGGAAGATGACGGTTTTATTGATCCTATGCATTCCTAAATGGAATTTTTGTTAAAGGAGTGCATAGTTCCTACCGTGGTCAGAGATGAGCAAAAGATTTATGCAATTTAGGATGCCATCTTCATCCAACCCAGCAAGGAATTGTTCTAAAAGTCGATCCAACTCGACCAGCTGCTCATTGATGTCATCTTCATCCATTTGATAATGTCCAATAGTGTCTGGCTGATCAAAGTAAGCCGTAATCAAACCCGGTCGTTGATCAGCTGGTAAATTCAGCCATTCTCTCACCTGAATCGTTTTCTCAAATAAAAAACTGTCTCTGCTTACCTTCTCAAACCGATTACGAAATGGTAGATCTTTGTTGTATGGTGGGGACACATCCGGAGGATATCCTGTAAAGTGGCATATTCTTTGGACTCGCGCTGCTTACCGGAAGCGTTGTAGGCGCAACCAGGATAGAACAAGCAGTGGGCTTTCCCGCCAGTTTGTTTTTTATAAACACTCCAAATAGGATCCCCCATCCAGAGCTGATTATATTTCGTGGTTTTCATACTCTCCAAGTTGGGAGAAACAGAAGGATCAAAGACGTAATTGTCAACAATTCCATGTGATTCCGGATATAAACCAGTGACGATGGTGTAATGGTTAGGAAATGTACGTGATGGGTATGAGGGGTAGACTCGCTAAATGGATTATTGTTTTTTTTGTGGAGTTCAGAAACCTCTGCCGTTGCACCACAGCTGGCCACCTTTTCCAATGTTGTGACTATTCCTCTGTCCAAATATTCCCGCGTAAAACCATCAAAACTCAAAATCACGAGTGGCGGCTTTTTTAAACTGAAAACAGATTAAAATCCATAATATCATCTTACTCCGATCTTTGGCATCGTTTTGTACAGGCGGATTCATGCCATTTAGAAAGATGTGGTTCTGTCCGACGTTCTTCTGGTCCATGGACAGACGGTGAAATAGGTTCCAGCCCCGAAGGTGGTTCAAATTTTGGTGGAGTTGGAGCTGGAGGTGGTAGAGGAGGGAGAAATAATCCTGCAGGAAATTGAGCTTTTATTCCCTAAATGTTCATCGTTCTCTTGCAAAATGGAGAACTTACGTCAACGGCGTCATTAATAGTTTGCGGAATTTTCTTTGCAGCATCTGCAGCCCGACTCTCAACCTAATAAAGATAAAAATCAAAAATTAATCCAATGAAACAACTTACACTGTTCAATCGAATTGCAATAACTATACATAGCACCAATGTAGCCAACATGACCACGGCGAGCACCACCAATAACCCGTAAAGATGGTTAAATTTACTACTAAACCACGCCCGGCGGGGTGGTAGTTCACCTAGAACATCAAATATCTTTCAAATATTTGGTCGTTTTCACTGTCTGAGTTTAGATAACTTTGGGGATGGTAAATAGCGTCTGCAGCGTTTGCTGTCCGGTGCAGAAGTTCATTCGAGGTGCAAAGGGCACAAGGCTTAGAAGAAGGGAAAAGTTGGTGAAGACTACAAGGAAATCGTATGCGGAAACAGGGGTTCGTGGACAGGTTTTTCGTTCCGCGTGTAATTTAAATGTGATCAAAATGGCATTGAAGATAACACCTTTCAGAAGTTTTGATGGCGTCTCATCTACGCCCTACTTTTGATAAAAAATAGTATATTATAAATTCTTCAAAGTGAAGAGGGAAAAGTCCTACGTCGTCAGCAAAAAAAGCAATTCAAAAAACAATTTCCCACAATATAAAGTCTACGGTTCGCTTTTAGAGTTCACAGCGGAATAAATCTACGGTTTCTAAAGACTTCTACGAAAAGCCAATAGGTGAAGAAAAAACTCACTGGCAATATCTATAGCACCATTAGATGTGGATCTATCCGGTGTTTCTGGACTTATCATAGGACTCTGAAATATCTTTTTTTACTATAGAAACAATAGAAATTGAGGTACATTTCGAGGAACGCGCCGCTTTGACTGAATAATCGGCTCAACGTGTACGAATACCAAAACAAACTAGGCGAAAGGTCCACAATGACCCTAGCAACCCGTGTCCCGGACGAGGTCATTGGTTATTTGAGGAAGAAGCAGGATTTAAAGGATTTACCTGCTCATTTTTTTCGAGGGATGAGTGGAGACGGTCCTTCATGATCAGATGAGAACACACGGAAGGCACAGCTGATAAGATTTGATAAGCGCTGTCTCGGGTCAAGCGCCATCTCGCAGGAACAGATGAAAGAGGGGTCGGAAATACAGTCAATACATTTAATAGAAAATAGCCAGCATCTCCGTTACAAGCCTCTGACTGTTATCAGAAAAAGAAAATATTTCGAATTTCTTTTATTAGCAGATTATGCACATTTGAACCATTACAGATTTTCTTCCGGAGAAACATCACGTATTTTTTCAAAATGATCGACGAGATTCATTTGTGTCCATTCTTGAACCCAAAATTGTGCATAATAAAGCATCCGCTTGCCATTTTCCCGCGGTCTAAGTTCCATTTTAGGTCCAACTAGTCGAAGATCCACTTCCTGAAAAATATTATGGAGAGGAATGCGAATCCTCACCTTTTTGTAGGCAGTGGATTCGGCAAAAAGAATTTCAGCCTTATACAACCTTCCAGAAACACAGAACCGTCTAATAGAGACAATCTAAATAATTAAATTGAAGTAAAAAAGAAAAAATAACCTTTATAGGAATCCAAATATATGGTCCTGTTCGTGAACCTTCTTTGTTTATACGCCGAGCGCTTTTCCAAATACAGAACTGTAATATACGATAAAACGATAGACAAATGGTTTACGTTAGGCTCTTCTGTTCCTGGAGTACCCTGCCCCATAATAAAATTTTTTTTCTGCCGGTAATTTTTTGGTTCTTTCACGTTGCCCATAAGATCGTTCGAAGGCAGTAAGTGCTTCTTTTTCTCCGAAATCAAAGCGGCTTTTTGTTCATTTTTTGTCGCTTTTGTCTTCTTTTTCCTCCTCTGCTTCTTGGCTTCTTCCTTATAGTTGTATCTCGAAAAAGGTAAGTACAACTCCAGTCGCTTCTTTGTTCTCCTGACGTCTCTAATTTTATCGATCCACTGAAGCGTTGGATAAGAATTCGGTTCATCCCAAATCCGCAGCCTGCAGATACTGAAATCGCCATCAGGATTGAGATCTGCCGGCTCAGAAACTCCAATTTCGTGTGCTTGATCGCTCTGCATATTTAAAATACTGAATGAATAATATGAAACAGCTTACACTGTACCATTGGGCAACGTATCCAAATAAAGCGTCAATTTCATAATTTTTGCCATGTCCAGAACGATGTTTGCACGACAATATCTACAATCCGAATGATTTTTCATAAAAAATAAGAATTAAAATGAGCTTACCTTTAAAGGCATAATCTTTGTACCTATTCCTTCGGTTTTCTTGTTCAATCTAACGGCTCCCTTCCAGGCGAACCGCTAAATTCGACGGGTAGCACGTTATTTTATTCACTTACCATAAGACCAGCTTCGTCTAAATTTGGATACTCTTCCCATTCTCCAAAGTCTTCATCCATTTACAAATTACAATTTATCAACGAACATTCGCCAATGATTGAATCAACAATCACGGGATGTTCTCAAATTTGACTCAATGCCACTGGAGTCACCTGAAAAATTAAATTATTCTCTCAACTATTCTGAATTTTAAATGAATTTGAGAAAAAGTAGGCTGAATCATGACCAAAGTTCAATCAAAAATACTCACCTGGTCCCTGAAAGTTCTAGCCTTATATTAATAGAGTGGAGACGCCCTTGTTTCATTTCTCCGTTTGAATTTTTCTCCAGCATGTTGCTCGGCATCTCGCTCCGCGGCCAATTCTATCGGGGCTACGGTAGCAGTCCTTTAAACTGAGATGTAATCTGAATAAAATATAACAAATTACTGGGCCATATGATGTTGAAAAAATATAGAGAAGGTAAAATAATAAATAGATGGAATTATCACACCGGCTTGTAAAAAAATGGGATGATAATTTGTCTACTGGCGGATGTCGATAGGCTTTTGTATTTAGTTGACAATACAACATTTTTGTAGCTGAAATGAAGTCAGTGGAGAATACCGAAAGGGGTAATGATATAAGAGGGATGGATTTCAAGATATAGCAGTCATTTAAACTAGAATTTAATGAGATTACATGCCTTCACAGTTCCGCCAAAGTTTGTGAGCCTGTCCCACGTGTAGTTCTCTGATTCTCATCATTTCTCCTATTCCCAGGTTCTCTAACACATATAATGAGAAATTCCGGCAATATTGTTGCACCCCGTTGACTCCCACCTATTTGTATTAGCATAAACAATAATCACCAACTGAAGAAAACTATGCTTATTTGCTCCTAAGTGGCCTTTACATCCTGTGCACTAAGCTATTATAATACCAGGGAAAACGTATCCGTTCGGAAATGAGATTGTAGCCTCATCTGACATAGAATGCGTAGGTAATCAGCAGAGGAAATCATTCTCTTCTCTGGCTTCTCGCACGCCATTGGTATTTGACTCGACTTTGACTATTTTCACCCTGTGTATGTCATAAATCATCAGGGTAAGTTGCTTTTCTCAGTAAGGCAACAGATCTTTTGCCTGTTGATGGGCAACCGGTGGATGCAGGTGCCTTGCAGGTGATATAGTGGTTCGCTCGATTGGAAAACAGCTCAGCTGGTCTTTTAACGACCACCACTGTCTTTTGATTTTTCTTCTTCATAGCTGATGCTCAAAAATCATTCCCGGCATTTATTTAATTCCTGCATAAATACGGTTTACTCCGTCTAATAGGGAAATAACCCGCTAATTACACCAGCTGCCATCTCAAGTTCATAAAGAATTCTTTCGTCACCAGCTGTTTTTGAAATCTTAAACTAATTTATGATACTCTGGCAACAATTACCATCTGAGGGAGATAATATCGTTCAATTGAAGATTACGCATGCGGAAACTTCAAACCAAATGAGCTTCTTTCAACAACATACATCATTTAAAGTTCCTTTATTCAAATAGAAACCAAAAATTTAAAAAGTGATTGAATTGTATAGAAAATTCGAAACTTCCCATTTCTTCGAGTAAATTAGCCTCTATTCTTATTGTCCGTTTCTTCTTAATTTATTCACATCCTATTTACAGCTGATACAAGGAGATTTCGTCAATTTCTTCTCTGAAATAACCATTTATTTCACCTGTTTTACGGACATTACATGCTGCGTCACAAGACCACAGCACCAAACCCCAGCTCGTCATATATTCTCGTAAAAGTTATTCGGCCAAGTAGTCCTTGCACTGTGTTGTATCTGAAAAGATGCAGCTAGTCATATTTTTGTAGTTCAACCTCTTGACGTAGGTCTACGAGGTCATTACCGTATCCTGGAGTATCTATTCTGGGCAGAATGGTCTTTTAACATACTCAATCTCTATTCGTTGTCATCAAGGTTGTAGAAATTTTTGTGCTAATCAGAGGGCATTCTTGATCTATCCTGAATCACGCATATGTTCTCGTTGAACTTCAATATTTCTTAGAAACTTATTCATTTCTATCCTATTGTGACTTATATCTCTTCTGATGTTCTTGACATAATTTTGACGTACAAAATTGGTCTATATGTCTTCAACCTAGCGGAAAATACAAGAACTTTGACACGTAGCCGACTTCCTTCGATAGAACCACCTCCTGCTTGACTCGTTTTAAAATGACTTGTCTTTAAGGAGATGCTCAATGATATCCATCTTCTGCCTACAACCAATCTCCTCTCTAGACAATGGGATTGGGTTACCGATCTGATGAAAGAGCCGCAGATTCATCTCTTTCCCTCTCACTCCATCTACGCATTCCTTTTTCATGAAAAAGCTCGAATCACGTGCTCATTACAGATTCTGTTTTGTTCATTAGACCACTTCCATCTGGAAATATAACCTAATACCAGCTATCTACACTTAGTCTCCTAGCAACGAAACTGCGAAAATTTCTTACGCGTAATGGTTTATTAGTGGTGGTAGAGACATTTTGACTTTGCCTGTTCTGCACTGATTACCGTATGCTTTACTCATAGTGTGATTTCTGTGTAAATTAAATTACAGTTGAGGAAATTGCAGCGCCCCCGCACCTGTGCTTTCTGTCATGCGTCTATAGGATGATTTTTTCTTTCCGCTTGCTCCAATTACTTGTTTTCGCCATGAATACAGAAAATGGAAACAAGAAGTTGTAGCTTTACAGTCTACTTCTGACTAATTCTCTGCTTTTCCCCCGTTCGGATACAATTTTTCCAAAAGAGTGAGCACAGACATCTTGTCATTGGTTGATATCGTGATCCCTTAGCCCATGTACTCATCGCACTTTTTTGATGTTTTGAAATCCCATGTCATCTGCCATTAAAGAGGGCAGATGACATTTGTCTCTGCAAAATCACTGACGAATAGTCAACGCCCATAATTATTAAAACAAACTCCTACAGTCTCTTTCACAATGGGATCACTGGCGACATTTTAAATTATTCTACAGCCGGCTGGCTTAATTAACATCTGTCCACGCAGGTGTGACCAAAAATCTATAAAGAAAATATCTTTTCTACCTTGTGTACTTCGGCAAAATGCATTTCCCGTACTCGCTAGGATTTTCGGAATATTGACAGGTGCTTCCGCGGAACAAGGTCTACAGTCTGGTTCAAAATAACAATTATAATTCCGCTAGTTGTTTGAAAGCAGCGGAAAATAAGCAGGCAAACCACGGGGTCGTTAAGAAAAGTGCGTATTTATTTCTGTCGCTGCCATTTCTAACTGTTCTCATTTGTGATGTTGATCCTTGAGGGCAGCTGCCCTGACTTTTCCGGCCATCCTTTTCCACAAAGATATCACTCCTACCCGCTGACGCACATTCATTTCCAGTGCAATCTCCTATCCTTTGCCTTTTCTACCGGTAATCATCTCATAATATTCAAAGTACAGCTCGTTATCCCATGACTTTCCATTCTAGAGTAAAAAGTGGTAGTTGCTAAATTTAATTTCATAATTGAGTTCTCCCTCTTTGCCTTGTGAATGACGCCTACGAATACTTGGCTATTCAATTTTCGTATTTTTGAAAAAAATCTAGCGGGAAAAGATGAGCGCGACCGATCGTCATCTATCCCAATTCTTGAAAACTCCACGGATTAGAATGAAATGTTAATCACCGTCATTCTGATTTGCCCTTTCCTGAAAAAGTATGTGTTCAATATCTCTCCGGGTTTCCCATTCCCATTCGGTTACATGTGTCCCTGTTATTGCCACCTTTCTCAGGTGTATGTAATTGTATCAATCGACGCTTTGTTGGAGCTCACGCTATCCTTCAATCTCTAACAAGAAGAAGAAGAAGAAGTCAACATAATCCGGAACTAGACTATTTCATCTCCTGCTTTCTTTCAGCCCACTCCTATTGTATTACCTTTGCTCTAATGAGTTTGTGTCGTGATTATCACTTGTTAATTTCCGCTGTGACTGCCATCGATCGGCCTTCAAGAGCAATTTTGCGTTTCTTCCTCAGGTGCAATCTGAATCAAGCAATTAGACGTCTCTCGCCCTCTACCGTGTGTCGTTGTTGTGGGCGCGGGTAAATGTAATCCCTAGCTATAATGGACTTGTAAATCTAAACCCTGGAGCAATTACAGCCAGCTGACTCCTGCGGAGACACCTCAGCTTTGACTTTTTTCGATAAAAGTCCAGCCAATCTACATCTTTTCGATAATTTGCCCTTGTCTTCTTCTGCTAGTTCTTATCGAGGGTGGGACTGATCTTCTCAAACGTCGTAATTAAATGGATCTCATCAAAGTTCACAAGATTCAATTGCATAATTTGCCTCTACATCCGGCCATTGTTACTCCTACTATTTTATCAGAACTATTTACACAATTTCTCTTCCTTTCGGATACACAAACAAAGCTTACTCAAAGAACACTACTTGAACTGTTTTGTAATTATTACTAGAGTTCAGAAGATCCTCCTCGCTTTCTTTTGTTCATATCCATTCAATTTACATACGCTTCCTTTCGTCCCCATGCATAGATCTTGAGTTTTGAGATTTCAGCTGTTGGTAATATTCCGCTTCTCACACGGCTTTCTCGCCGTCTTTTCAACCAGCTGCGTATGTGCCCTGACCACCTCTACCCGGGTAACCAGCGGCGCATACTTACCGAAAAAGTTCTCGTCGTCCAGAATTCGCAGCGTGTAATTAACAGCGTCAAATTGCATTCTTCTGGATGAATGTTTGCATACGCACACGCTCATCAATGGTTTTGATATCCTTCTCCCTACACATCTCCTCTTGATTGGTCCCTCTCCTTTTTTCCTTGTATTCTTTCATGTCCGTTATTTACCATACAATTAATCTTTTTATTGCCTTTTTAAGGTAAATGTCCCCCAATCATTAACACAGAAGAACAAACAACATGGGGGTCTGTCAATCTACAGAAGACAAGGAGCAAGTCCTGAAGAGTAGGGCTATTGACAAAGAGATGATGCAAGGCCACCTGGCACAGCAAAAAGTTGTCAAATTATTATTATTAGGCGCTGGTGAATGTGGAAAAAGTACAGTACTTAAGCAGATGAGGTAAGAGATCACTTTGCTTCTTTAAAGGTCGTATACTTTTAGGATATTGCACGATCATGGGTTCTCAAAAGAGGAAGCTGAACAACAGAAAGGTGTTGTGTATAATAATACAATCATGGGAATGGTTGTCGTTCTTCGAGCTATGACGTCTTTAGGAATTCCTTTTGAAAATAAAGATCGAGAAGTGGGTATCCTCTTCATTTCCTTATAAATTTCATTTTCAGGGCGATGCCAGAGTTGTCCTCGACAGAGTAAAAGAAGGCAAAGAATCTGAACCATTTACCCCAGATTTGACGAGAGCTATGAAACGACTTTGGGCAGACAGGGGCGTCTCGACGGTGGCAATTGGACGAGGCACAGAATATCAGTTACCCGAAAGTACACCATAGTAATTCCATTAGACTAATTCTTCTAACCTTCTTATTTAGTTTTTTGGAATCCATAGAGAGAATCTCCTCCTCAGACTACAAACCAACTGAACAGGATATTCTTCTATCTAGGATAAAAACAACCGGAATTGTTGAAGTCAAATTCCAAATGAAAAACGTAGACTTCAGGTGATATTCTCTCCCCCACATAGAGTACGTGTTTCTCAGGGTATTTGACGTCGGTGGTCAACGATCAGAGCGTAAAAAATGGATTCACTGTTTCGAAGATGTTAATGCCATTATTTTCATTGCAGCTATATCTGAATATGATCAAGTTTTATTCGAAGATGAGAGCACAGTTCGTTTTTCTCTTAGTTTATGAATTATTTCAGCGTTATTTCGTGATCAGAGAATATCTAATTTTTTTAGAATCGTATGATTGAGTCGATGAGGTTGTTTGAATCTATCTGTAACAGTCGGTGGTTTATCAACACTTCGATGATCCTTTTCTTAAATAAGAAAGATCTTTTCGCAGAAAAGATCAAACACACGAACATAACCAAAGCATTTCCTGATTATAAAGGTAAGAGCACTCTCTCAGACGGTTGTCATAGCGCCCCGAGAACGTACCCTTCACGGTCAGAGAACAAACTCCAAATTGAAACATATTGTTGATGTTCTCGTACAAAAACACAGCTGATGATCATTGGTGTATTCTAGATTTTGGCGGGTCTGTACTTCATCTGAAAAATGAAATCATGTACCTAAGGAACATGCCCCTACATTATTGCCAGGCGAAAACAATTAAAAATTCTAGTTTATGGTAGATTTTCTACAAGATTACAAGGAGCGGGGCAAATATTAAAAGCAGCCGCCTGTCCTTTCTTTAATGGCAATCCTGATAATTCAAAACCCCTGGATTTACGAAAAAATGTTGCCTACATTATTATTTTGCAGGTGAAATGAATTATGACTCTGCGACAAAGTTTATCGAAGAAAAATTCGAAGGACTTAATGCCAATCCAGAAAAAACAATCTATATGCATCAAACATGTGCCACTGACACGAATCAAGTTCAAATCATTTTGGATTCTGTCATTGATATGATCATTCAAGCCAATCTACAAGGATGTGGTCTTTATTGAAAACCGTCCCAATTGTTTTTTTTATATTCTTCACTTTATCTCATTTTGTGTTTTCCAAATATATTGTGTGATCCCGTACATATACCGGTTGACTGCGTTTAGGGGACTCCTGGGATCTCAGAAATTTCTGCTTTATGGTTATTTCGCCGCATTTCTACACAGATGATTGTCATTTCCCCCCATATTTCATTCGATCAAATTTTCTTCCTTTGACAACATTTGTAAGCATTGAAATAAACGTTTATTGAATTGGTGCCAGACTCTGTTGGGAGCAGTCGGATCAGAGGAAGTGCAATCAGTGGCCAGATATATGGGAATACCTGATCATTGGATTCTTGCAGAGGGAAACGTGTGGGTGGTTGGCAGGCATTATCTGTTGGGAAAACCGGCAACTTCGAGGGGGATACGTCTCAGTCGGAACAGGCTGTTTTTAGTACTTGATTGCTCAAATAATTCTGACGTATCATGAAAAATCGCAACGTCTCAAGTTGCGATTGACCGAGGATCAACTGAGTAGTTCATGCATTACCAGTCATATATCGGGAAAACAGCTGTCATTCCGCTCTTTTGCTTGTTTATAAAATAACAAGCTCAAAACTAACAAACACTCCCAGTATTTTCCAAATTTACATCCGTTTTGACAACGTAACATGATGCGAAAACAAATCTAATTATGAGCTTGTGATCAAAACATACTTTATTTTAAGATTACACTACTTTCTTTTTAGTCTTCAATTGTCCGGAACTGGCTGCTTGATGCCCATAATAATAAGGAGAGTAGACAATCCGTGGCTGAACTCCACTTGATGTTACCACCGAAGCAGATTGAGGGCGGTAGACATGAGACGGAGGAGAATAATGTATGTACGGAGCATACTGTATAG
The DNA here is from genome assembly GCA_964036215.1 of Oscheius sp. DF5033. Classification (NCBI taxonomy): domain Eukaryota; kingdom Metazoa; phylum Nematoda; class Chromadorea; order Rhabditida; family Rhabditidae; genus Oscheius; species Oscheius sp. DF5033. The sequence goes on from OZ038413.1 coordinate 8,367,415, forward strand.
GAGTACCAGCCAGTGTCTGCCCTTGTGTCTAAAAACAATCTATGATCAAAAATACAAATCCCCTCGAATAAATTATATTATTCGACAAATTACCTCAGTTACGGCGGGTTGATAAATGTGGTAAGGATAATACGGGGAATACAGCTGTGTACCAGGAACGCCAGTCGGTGAGGGACCACTTTGTAGCGCGGCTGCTTGTTGAGCTAACTGTGCTGATCTCAAACTAAAATCAAGGGGAGAAGGGAAGTCAGGTTAAAGGAAACCTGTAAAATGCGGGCAGATCAGCATCATCAATAAATTCATATCTTCCTCGAGCTGTGGCAGCTGTGAAAAAGGAAAGAAGAAGTATCCACATCTGGGAGTGAAAGCGGGAATAGTGTTTACTTTCTCCTTATAAAGTACTTACACTGTATGACTCGTTTGCTACGATTAGTCCTCAACCATTAGGGGAAAGCGTGACCAATCCCACCCGATTTCTTGTTGACAAGAAATATCCACACTTTATTGTCATGGTGGTTTATTACAATAAACATCAAATTGTTAATATATTGTTCAAGGGGAATTTTTTGGTTTCACAAGTAATTTTCTACCCATTTTCTACATTTAAAAAGTTCCACAAATTTAATACTTTTCCTAATCTTGGTAACCAAAAAATACCAATCAAACATAAAGCTTTGTCACGGGTTTTTTAAAAGACTTTCTTTGTATATGTGAGAAACCGTTGGAATCCTTGACGAATCTTCGATTGCTTATGGTAAGTGCGTTTACCCGCGATTCCTGCCAATATGACAGCATCGAACATCTGAAACACGTGGTAAACTCTCCGTTTTTTTCTTTATTTTCTCACCGCCTTGACGTTTTCCTTCGTCAGTGCTGAACATTCGAAAAATTCAGCAGCTTTCATCTGACGTTTCAATGCCTGACCCTTTGTTGTAGGGATCACTTGATTTGAAGGAACGGACCATTTTCGATCCAACTGTGTACCCACCAAGACAACTGAATGTGTTGTATATTAATAGAAAAAAAGAGATTACTTGGAGTATGTGCGTTTCCTTTATTAATTTCTGGCAGCCATCTGTCGGCGACTTGTTGAAAGGAATAATAATCGACTACAGAATACACGACAATGAAGCAATCGGCATCAGGATATGATAATGGCCGAAGAGAATCAAGGGACCTCTAAAAGACAGACTTTGATATGCAAATATCGGCTGCTATTTTCGGGGTGTATTTGTCTAATTTTCACCTTCGAACCTGTCGAAGAACGATAAAATAAACACCATTGTGTGGCTGTCAAATCCCTCAGGGGTCAGTCCTCCCCAGGATCTTCAGTCCATCATGCATGGTTCTCGGATTCTGGTTGTGACTGTCGTCCTACTCAATGGAATCACTGCCCAAGTTGTGGATACGTGAGTTTGTACACATGAACTTCTATGTGCAACAGGGGTAATTTCCTCGGAGATTAATTGTTCTATGGCTGTGAATAGCTTGACTGAGCATGTACAACGAGGGTAAAGTCTAATTTTTTTTGCAGGAATTCGGCTTTTCATCAAATGTTTTTTGTACGAGCCCCTGTGACAAATACCTCCTACGTACAACCTGCACCATTTCCCTCAGTTGGTAACTCAGCTCCTGTAAGAGCAGGACCTCTAGCTAGGGGGAACAACGCCCAATGTAAGTTCCTTGTCTTATTTCCTGTGACACAGCGGGTAGTTTTCATAGGGGCGAAATGGTCGCGAAGTCGTTAACCGCTAGTTACTCACCTGTCCAGATGTATCACATAGCTGAACACTTACGGGCTTTTTATCGACACTGACCAACACTGAAAAATAGTTGAGATTAGTAACTCCCCAGAGAGTTGTACAAAGCATCACCAATTTTGGTTGCGATTTAGTGAGCGCGTTCTCATCATCGCTTACATGGTAACGACATCCCCCGGGGTTCGTGAAATATGTTCCTTTTTTGTCTCTGGATAAGCATTGCTGACAGCTGATTTCAGGCCGGTTGCCTCTGTTATCCTCGAGTCTGTTCACGCTGCGCATTCTTCTATGATAGACAGCCCGCGAAATCCTTTGTCTCACTGATTTATAATGCGTTATGAAATTCCATCACCTAAGTGATATGGAGAACTTAGATAAGAGGCTGGGGCGGCAGCTTTGTTCTTTTTTTTCAATGTTTTACTCTTGGAGTACAGGAATTAAATTGACAAGAGGTTGCAAACATGCCACGTAGTTAGACCAAAAAAACGCAAACAGAAATACGTGAAAACTAACTAACCGCTAAAATTGTCAAAGGCTGTCGGCCGGTATTGGTCTCGAAATCCATTTGTTGAGTAGGATTCAATGAGAGCTGTCTTGCCGACGGCTTCTTCGCCCACAAGTACACACTTCAACACTCGGTCTTCGTCGCCCATGGGCGATTCCTTCTTGACGCACGATATTGCGTCTTTTATTTAGTGGTTTTTGGCAGATAGTAGAATAGAACAGACCGGGAGAAGATCGAAGAATACTAAAACAAGGGGTACAATTTGACTGGTAAATAAACATAGAATAAGTGACGATACAATTTGTGAGCAAATTTTGATAGAATACAAAAATAAAAGGCGATGGATTGAGTCCGCAATAGTCCAAGATGGTTTGTCGCAGTATAAGGAGGTGACACTGGGAGATTTGAAGTCTGCGGGAGGTCATTCCTTTCTTTCACGGTATGATCAATAGGGATATTTTTGAATGTGCAAAATGTACCAAAATACGGCTATCAGGAACGGTAACAACTAGAAAAGGTTTTTAAGACCAGGCGCAAAGTATGACCACCAACACGGCCCAAAAATATCATTTCGTCGCGAGTAATCGAAAAAGAATGCAAGAGAAAGGCCATGTAACTCGCGCTTTGCCCTAAGCAATATAATATGAGATGTTATGTCCAAGCGACGAAATAGGAAGCTCATCCTAATCCCCGAGACCATATGCCCTCACCCATTTCCGAGATGCATAGCGGGTCAAATCGGGGGATGAGGAAGAATGGCAGTAAATAAGAAGCCCAGAGGAAGGGCATGGCATCATGGATTGTGAATGTGGCATGAAGAGAGACGGCCATTAATCCCGCTCCTGGAGCCTGTTTGAGAATGAATTCACCTTCTCTTTGGCGGGAGAGAGGACATCCCCCGCTGACACTGTCGAATCAGACATTAAACTTAAATAATGGCCGTATTCACCTGTCATTGACTTTTGGCAAAGCGTTTTTTTAAAGAAAATGGAAGAAGAAAAACCGGGATAGGTTTAAAAACCTTCTGGTAAGGGGCGAGAACTTGACGGATGCGGGCAATGTTGTGACAAGAGCGCAAGGTCACGAAAAGGTAATCCACAACGTCCGGAAATCTTATCATAACACAGTATATCACCACCATAGCGGAAGAAAAACACCTATAGGTGGAACTGGTTAATCCGAACACAGCTAGGGAAAAAGATAGCTGTAAACCAATAATTTGAGTCAATCAAGCAGAAATCTTAAATTGCTCAATTGAAGGCCAAGAGAGGGGGGCAATTGTAATGTTCCTCAGCAACTTTTTTCCCCTCTTTTCTCAGCTGTGTGTCCTTCTGGCAACATGATAGCTATACACAATGGGAGACGAGTTTTGAAAAATGTCTCGTTTAAAATGAGAAAACAAGTGAAGATGGCCGTGTTCGCGGTCATTTGCTAGGCTTAAGAGGTTAAACAAAAGGCACACGGGGAGAAATAGTGTCATTTTTGAGAGATTATTTTAATTCAAAAAATGCTCATGATGCTGAATTCTTTTAGAAATCGAAAACACCGACATTCTGAGTTTTAATCGCCAAAGTGCAATACTGATAAATCAATTTCACTTTTTGTTTGTGTTGCAAATCTTAGCGGGGTTTCACGCTCTAGTTTACAAGTAAGCCATTGCTGATCACGAACCGCAGTTTTTATAGTAATTCAGTTAAAGGGAAAGGCATTTAACGGAATGTAATGAGGGATGAGAAATTATCCGAAGAGAAACTGCCCCACTAGACAGCTTTTTATCACTAATTTGCCCAGAAAACTTGGCAGCTAAAACTGGAGGAGGGAATTAGACGAATTAAGAGGAAAGTGAAGAGCCTTTTCTCTATAAGGATTTCAAGAGGGTTAAAGGAATGGATGAAATGCCGAAGCTATGCGTGATAAGAGGGATATGATGGGAGATGGGAGACCCGCGAGAGCGTCCTAATTAGTGACAGTCTCTCTTATTATATCATTCAGGCTATTCTATTCTCTATATATTTTTTTGACTTTTGGTTTCAGATGCCCCGACTCTTCCTTGTTGCCGCGATAGATTCGGAGAGCAAGCTTGTCAGTCATTGAGCCGTTCTCAACCAGAGATATTTGAACGCCGCTGCCTTGCAGACCATGACTTCAACACACTTGATTGCTGTGCAGAATGCAGGAATTATATAACAACACGTAAGGAATTGCTTCAGTGTAACGGAGGAAGTTTAGACAATATCAACGCTGAAAATACAAGAACTTTGATGAAGGCGCCACAATTGTGTAAAGACAAACATTCTTTGACCTTTTGCAGAAGGTTTAAATTGTCAGGAATGGGAAAATTCAGGTAATTGGAGAATTGGGACACAATGGAAAGTAGGCAGTATGATAGAGGAAAGATAGTGCGGGGGAAAATATTGACGCGAGACTTTCATTTGCTCACGCTGTGGAGAGAAAAACGAAAGTGAGAAACTGCTATACAGGTATTAGCCTCACTGTGAAAGATCCAGTGAATTGGTAGAGGAATCCCGCGTGCCACCTCTTGACAATTCCATTCTTAAAAAGTAAGAAAACTGTTCAGTTGTTCAAATGCTGAATTCGCCGTTCGTGTTTGCCGTCATACTTGTGGATATTGCAACGATAACCTTTACGCAACGGCTGGTCAAGTGCCTCTATGCTCCAAAGGAACCGGAGTCCGTAAACTCAGATACGCCCCATAAGATCCTTTTACCTCATAATTTTTCGGTGGAGTATTCTCAGTGAGAACGATTGAAAATTTATTTAAAGAATTGAAAAAAGTATATTGTCATAAATTCTGTATTTTACCCGTATAATAAAAGATTTGAGTAAGTGGGAATGACGGCAGTCACCGGAAGTTCCCTGAGCTTTTAGTGGGAGAGAAGGAAGACAAGGGGAAAGGCTAGAGAAAGAGTAACAAAACAAGTATGGAAAGACTAGAAATATTTGAAGATGATGAACTCCTTAAACTGCGCTGCTCCTGATTGACCAACTGTTCACAGTTAATACCACAAGAGAGGGAGGCGGCATCGCTGAGTGAATCCTCACAGGTACAGCGCGCGGCTTCCCCACAGTTTTTGACTCTCACCGCGAGAACCTGAACCGGGTTTGATGGCGTAGAAAATGAGGAAATCATGCATAAAGTTAGAACCACTCTTACTTTTCTCAAGGTGTGTTTTATCCTGTCACAGGTGTCCGAGTTGTCTGCATCTGCAGCTATTCTCAAAACGAGTTTAGATATTTCTGTCAATGCGGACTGAAAAACAGGGTTATAAAAAAGAATGGCACTGGCTGGCTACCTGTTCATCTTCCTGCTCATCTCGTGTCATATCTTTTCGACAAATAAATACAGAATCCCTTGAGCAAGCTTGGTCACACATCGGAAATGAGACCACATTAAACTGGAGAAGAAAAGCAAAGACTCACTTGTTTGCCCAAACCTCGATAAGCTAGAAATACTTGCATTGGTAATTTTTTCCCGTAAACCATATGATATTGTACTGATGCTACCTGTAATATTTTCTTTAAAGAATACCATAATCTACTTACCGAAGCTGCCATATTATCAGAACATCCTGGATACATAAAACATGCAGAAAGACGTCGTACATCGTGACAGAGAAAGAAGTCCCTCCGCGCTGCAATAAAAATTGTTGTGGAGACATATGTGGGATCTTTTTGGGGGACGATGTTTCTCTTCTTTTTTTTCTCTGACATAACGTATGCTCACGGAACGAAGGAAATATGATCTGTCTCCGTACTTAGAAACATGGGATGTGGGAAAAAAAAGTCCAAAGACAAAGTTGGTATCTTGGACAGAATCCATAAAAGCTATTTCTACTTCTTGTATTAAAAATTAAACGGTCATTTACTGACCGAATGCGTTTTTAAGAGAATGCAACCCTGGGAAAATAGCAAAGATACACAGAAAACTGACCTTTCCGCTTGTCAAAAATGGTTTCCTGCCCCAGTTCCTTCCTTTTTCTAAATGGTGGATGCATTGCCGCCTAAAATAGTAGTAATTTTCCAGGAATACAATTAATTAAACGATTAATTGCTCGTATACTTACCAAAAATGCTTCTCGAAAACAATTTTCCAAATCCAATTCATAACATTGATCTACTTCAGCATCTGAATGGAAGAGAAAGCTGGCAGCTCTCGGTAGGAGGGCTATCAACACAAGAAGCATGACCTCATCTGGGTTTTGGAGGTTTTACAAAGTACTCCGGCTGCCTAGAAACTAAAAATGAATATTTAATGAAAACAGGAAGAGGCAAGAACACAAGTTAAGCAAAAGGAAGAAGCAACAAACAAAATGGAATCTATATGTTCCAAAGTCCCTGGGATTTTTAAAAACCATAAGTTATTAAAGAAGGAAAATTGACAAAGGAGTTGATGTCTTCTTGGCGTCGTGAAATGGAGACGTGTGGGATCGGCTGCGCGCAGATTCCATGAGCTGGGAAGGATCTCTCCCTGGGGGGCTGTTCCGACTCCGAGGAGGCGACATCGAGGTACCCGACAAGCGGAGGTGCGTAGCCCCCAGAGAGCTCAACAGCTTGGCTGTTTACAGCTACTAATTTATGACAGCTGATTATCCGAAACAGTTATGAATTTCCAAAATGGTAAAGGGGAGAAGTTGAGGAGAAGCGGCGTCTCTTTGATAAATTGAGAGACATCTAGCAGTGGAAATCAGTGCAAAACAAAGCCTTCTATCTTCAAAGAAATGTTTCAAAATAATCGCTGAACCCCTAGATATTATAAGCTGGCTATTATGAACAATTGTGACCGAAAGCGCACTACCCCCTCTATTTTCCTCCTTCAGTAAACAACGTATACTTGTCTTCATTTAAAGGAAGAAATATAATATAGGCAAAAAAGTGGCCATTCAGCATGTAATGAAGGAACTTTTTAATTGATGATTCGTAGAAAAAAGGAAGGGTTATAAAAAGGACAACCCCATTGGGGAGGGGCTAGTGGATCCATGTCATCAAATATGAGGATAATCCACGGGGTTCGTGAGAACATACGCTATTCCATGCCTTACCTATCCAATTAGGGCTCTTATTTTCTCTCCCTCTCTCGTCAAGCTCTATGACTTCAAGTATGGAAAAAGTCATGCATTGCGTAAGGAAAGGACACTAATCTCCAAAGAAAAAGTTTAGCCGCGAAGATCAAGGATTCTCAAAAAGGAACTACAATTATTAAAAAGTGCTGAAGTTCTTCTTTTATGTATTGGTAGGTTAAGGTGCTTGGTACTGATTCCCTATGGATGGCAGAACCCAACGACTTGGCAAGTGGAACACTGGCAGAAGATAGAATGAAGGATCTATATTTTATTGGATCGCTCTTTCTAAACTTTTACATACGAGGATGGTAGCAATCACTGGCGATTATTAGGAGAAGCTGTGATGGAATTATTCTGAGGGATGTGATGCTCTATTAGGTTAGTGGATTAGGGTTATGAACAAACCTTCTCAGATTGCAGCTGATGAAGAGAAGAAGCAGAGAAATATATAATTTTATTAATTAAGGGGCAATATTTTTTGGAACGTTGAGATTGGAGTTCTAGCGGAAAGGGCTTACGAGAGAGGCTAGTGTCAGGCGAAACTCGTTAACGGTGGAATTGAAAGGCGACCGATGAGTCTGACGCGAGGGAGACGGACAAGGGACAGCTCCAGGGGCTTATTGGGTGAAAGCAGAGGTCAAATAAGCAACATGACGGTTAAAGAGAGAAGCCACACATTTTATTGGTCAACAGAGGAAATCTTTTTCAGAGAGACGAAAAGAGCAAAACAAGGGGGACGGGATGTGCATCCGTCAACTGTTAGAAACAAAATGTCAGCATGTTATGAGGCTTTGTGTAAAGCAGCAAGATTGGACAGCGGTGGTCGTCAAAAAAAGAAACCACACGTCAGAGTAATTTATATAATTTGCATGCCTAGCAACCTCCCGGAACACGGGGGCTATTTGAATTTTCTTGAAATTTCTGCTAATTTTATTAAATGGCAACTAGACTTCGAGCAGGAGTAAAGAACTTGGAGCTAAGTTTCAGACGGAAATTTAAAGGGAAAAAATGAAGTGGAAAGTAATCTAGACACCAGGTTCAACTACCATTACCTCCTCGACGAAAATCACTCACATCCCAGTTGAAACTATGCAAATTGCTGACTTCTGTTGTCCGCGACTTCTGCATGCTAATGAGTTCAGCGCAATAAATTCCTCCTGAAGCTGGTGTGAGTGTGGGTCGACCACTCCTGACATTGAGGTGCATAGCTATCATCCATCACATGGACTCAACCACAGCAAAACAAAACTGCATTCGGAAGTTCAGAAAGAAAGGAGATTCTCTCTACTTTTTGGAGGTAAGAGAGAGACTGGCCCGGGGTGCGAATGTTAGGAGCAATTTGTGCCACGTAATCCACGAAAGAGGCAGACACCTTTTACCCACAAGATGAGGTGCAATAACACGAAAGAAAACGAGCCCGTCCCTTGGATCATAAGTAGTAGGAAGAAACAGATTGCGGTGAGGCACATTTGTAGTGAGTTGATCTAGATAGGCACATCGGAGCGTCAGCTACTCTCATTCATCTGGCAATAACGGCGACGGCACCTGCTACACCTGCCGCATTATCGTGGCGATCGCGGTGGACAACTCTTCTACAAAAAATAATAGTAGACGAGTGCGCCTTAATTTTAACCGACAGCTGCTTAACTCATATTTTATCTTTCATAGGAGCTGGCTGTTTTTGCCCATTTAAAAAGAACACCAGCTTTGCAGGTGCAAAATTAAATGGAATCCCCTGGTTACTCGAACAAGGTAACTTGGCTAGACCCACATGTTTGGTTCCGGGTTGGGCAGTTCGTTGGTTCAGGGGGAAATACGGCTCAGTGACTTTCTGCCGACGGAAAGTGAGCAGGCAAGGCAAACTTCGCACTTCAGACGTCAACTTGTCACCTAACTTTTTTAATTTTCTTACTTTCTTTAAATAGTCTTTCAATATTGTCTCAATTCTTAGAAGATCGGGGAGTAGACTTTGCCAAAATGTGTCTGTTCTCAATAACCTGATCTCCAGTCTTTTGTATTACGGGGATACCATTACGCAGTAACAATATAAAAAGAAGCCGCAGATTTTCTACACCCAAAGTCTTCCCACCATAAGCCAGATCAAACGAGTTACCGAGCTCATAACCTTCACGAACACGCCCGCCAACGTCCGTTTGATGATGTGGGAAATATCACTCGTCCCTACTTTACCCAAATAGCCTACCTCCGACATCATACCCATTTTCGTAACTGAGCTCCCCCCTCCGCAAAAGTAGTAGAAGTCACGAGGTTCAAACCTCCAAAAACAAGATACGAGACCCTCACTGGAAAGAATCAAGGTGCATTGGATTTGCAATATGTTAGGTCCGAAATAACGTAGGCGAGGAAATTTGTTAGCGTCAGAGTTATTTTTTGTCTCTAGTTTGTGTTAAATGTACTTTAAGGATTAAGGATAACGTGTAGGAGCAAACATGAAGAGAATGTCTAGATCTGGTAAAAAGCTCTATTTCATCTTCGATAATCATGTTGGAATGCTACCATTAATCCGTGAAGTTATGGAGATTACAGTAAGCCGCCTAAATAAGGAAGAACCTGCGTGCGGATATTGCAAAACTGGGTATATTTCGAAAGCCAAAAAAAGAATTCGAAAGGATGCGTTAAGATTCAAATAAATGCGACGGAATCAATGCTCACTCGAATTCTGTCCGTCAAGTGGCGGATGTTACCGATGAGTAGTATGTCTGCTAGTGTCAACTATGTTTTGTTTTCCAATCCACGTCGACAGTCATTTGTGAAAATGTGACAACGGCGACACGCCATGCGTCATGGCGTATAAATCAACGCTAAGTAATAGTTTTGCCATGCAGCATCTGCCTTCTATGACTAAAGTCTTTTGAGAAAGTAGAATGGAATTTTAATTTGTTTATGGTAAAAGTCAAGAAGGTCTGAAAAGAGAAAGGGAGCAGCAGCCGGTTTGCTCAGTGGGGATGTACATCTGGTTCAGCTTACAAACCAAACAGCTCCTTTAATTGACAGGAAATAGGTAAGAGAGAAGTCATTTGATCTCTTCTTAGCCTTATCCAAGAAAAGCGACTGCAGTGCACACAAGAGAAGGAAAGGAGAATGCCAGTCTAGTGACAGGGGTACTCGGACAAATTGCCCAAGCTCTGATCCTTTTTAGTTCCGGCAAAAGAAGGTTCCATTTCTTAAATTGGTAAACGTAATACGGGGAAAAAAGAAGATTTTCGAACATGCCGTTCTCATGAGAGTAGTTTAGAGAAATGGCGGGAAGAGACCTGAAGAAGAACATATGGTTCCAAGGGAGCACTTCAAATGTGCCATCTTTGTGGTCAAAATGTGATCCACAGCACATTGTAAGGCGAACGGGGCAGAGATCTTGCAGAGAAAGCATAATACAACAGCCGGTGGTACCAAAATTGCTAATGAAACCTGAAATAGGTTCTGTTTCTTAAGTTTCCCATACTAATCGAAATCAATCATCTTTCTAATCCCAGTATCATTGAAAACAAATCCTTGAAACCAAATTCTCTTTCAGCTCATTTCAGGTGGAAAAACACCTATTGCCGAATAGGATACACACATTTTCAAACTTGCGTGCAGCTCATTTTAAGCTCCTCAAAACATTTAAAGATTTACCAGGTCAGATATTGCCCTGTGTGAAACAATATTCAAAGAAGCGATCGAAAATCAAACCTCTCATATAAGAGAGGTCCATTTAATACACTCAAACCGAAACATTACCGCATGTTCAAACAAAACCCGGTCTGTAATTTATAACCTTGCATCAAATTCAAAGAAAAATGACCTAGCTATTTATACGTATGGCAACAGCCCAATACCCTCGACAAGTAGTCCTTTTTCTCTCCTTTTCTACCCACAGACACCCGTACTCTCTCGAACTTTTTCCGCGTCACTACTAATCTCTGATTCACTTTTTCAGTTTTTTTCTTCGTTTTTGCTTTCAAAAGCATTGAACCGAGTCTTTTCAACTCGCAAAATCATATTATTCCATGTTTTTATCTGTGAACCTTCGAGTTTATCCTAACTCCACAGTGTTTCATTGTCTCCTGTCTGCAACGGCGTTTTCTCTCAAAATATTGCCTCCGCATTTAGGGCAATGAGGATCTAATTTAGGGCCAATTAAGACATCTCCATTCTGCAGGTATCTTTGGGCAGACGTGTCTATTTTCCCTAATGTTTCTTTGGTGCTAATGACGTCGCTAATCATTCTTCTCTCTTTAGCCTCTATTACTTTTTCATAATGTTGTTTTGTCCTCAGTTAGTGACGACTCCTCCTATCTGTCTATGATTTTCGATTACTTGAGGGGGTTAATTCCAATAAAAGTCTGAAATATTCAACGTGTTCATTTACCTGGATGACCTAATCTCCTCCACCCCCAATCACAGATGTTAAAAGGCTATTTCCGTCGCCGGCTAACAGGTAGTATATTTTATGATTGGACACACGTCAAAGTGGGTAGTTACTTCGAGAGTTAGGGCACATTATTTATCCACTTCCTCCCTATTTCACACCACCCTAGGCTGTATTTTCCCATATTCTCTTTAAATCCTCTCTATGTTATTGACTTTTCAATTGAATATTATTACTCTTGTCAAGTCAACATCTTCTCTAATCCTGTCCAAGTGTCGAAATCTTTTTTTTTCAGAAGATTACGGTAGATCCTTCCTTTGTCCCTGCCCAATTATCTACAGTAATCTGAAATTTTGAACGGCTACGAAGGTGATCTCCCCTTTAAAGGAGAAATTCCATTTTTAACTTTCGTTTCGAAAAGGGGCCGAACTTCCCAGGATGTTCACTGCTACCAACGGGCGTCTGGAAGCAGTTGAAATCGTGCTATTTTAGTGCTTAACGCATCCACCGGTGAATAATTCTATCCGCATTGGATTTCCTCTACATCACTTAATAGTGTTGTCCTGACTTTTGTCCCATTGGCCTTTTCGTCTCTCTTTCCCGTTAAAACTTTGCTCTCGCTTTTGCCTATTAGGGTAAATTTTTGGAGGCGGCTTATTTTCAGAAATGAACACCGTGTTTACTCGTACCAAGAAACAATAGCTGTATAATTGGTGGTTCTAAAGGAGGCGAACACTAAACAATTCTTGCCCCATTTGGCCATGATCCTGAATACCTTTGGGAACAGGAAAACATAGACGTCAGCAGCAGAATTGGGTATCCTCCCCCACCATGTATGATTTCTCTTATGATCGGAGAAGAGGAAGTGCATCAACAGGAAATAATCCAGAATATTATAGAGATCGCATAAATTAGAAAGCGAATGGATGAGTATTGCTCATCACATTGCGATCGTACAAGGGCATTTTTCTGTCTTTTGTTAAAGGGCAGAAGCCGCCGATCGTAATCACAAAAGAATGTTTTCCTTTAAATCAGGCTGCATTTTCCTCATTCTTGGGATTCTTCCGAGAATGTCTGCACAAGAAAAACCTCGAGACAAAAAAGTGACGCGATGACTTGAGTTGCGCATTAGCAGTGATTCGTGCTCCGGAACGTTTTGGCCCCAGTTCATTTGTGTCTACTGCTCTGGACCCAGACCGACAAACTCCAAGGGCTGAAACCTCGCGGTCACCAATCCTAAGCATACATCATTTGTCTCTGTTTCAATGGTCCTTATCCCCCCGGTTTTCTTCAAGAAGCCCTTCAGCCAATTACGGGCTCGGCTTCACCGGGGTGGCATATGGTGTACACTTTAATAATTCCATAATTTTAAATTTTTGTCTAGACACCAATCTCTACCTTAATGTCGTCAGCCCCACAACAACTAAAATATTCAAGAAACGTTTATCACTCCATGTTGCCAAGCCCAATTAACACCCACACCAATTAGACAATGGCGTAATCTGGGGTCCGATCCTGGTTTTGTTACTCTTGTTGTTTATTATCTTCTTACATGCAATCAACTCTCACAGCATCTGGTTTTTAGACTTCTTTTCTTCTATTTTTATCCTCAAATCACAAAGAATTGTTCAGGTATAACATGATGTTCTTGGCGGTGTTGTCATCACTCCTGTCACTTCTTTTATTTATTCAGCCTTCTTCAGCCCAACAGGATCATTGTAAGCTTCTTTAACATCTATTATAATTTCAATTAAGATTTGATTCTAAAACGTTATCCTTATATGAACTGGGGCATGTTGAGAGCTACCCATTATGAGCCATACACATCAGAGCTAGGAGACAGGGAAAAGAGAGCTCCTTGGGATCTCATGGAAAATAATGAAAAGCGCACCAGGTGAGATTCCCTTTTTTACGAAAATTAATGGTGATTTTAGTCTGAAACGATTGGCCATTTTGAGTGCTCGTGGCTTTGGAAGACGTTGAGATTTCCCCCTATATCCCACTCGCTTCCCCTGTATAGCACCCCCTTGTTGTGAGCATCAAAACAATTAAAGATCTCGTTGTGGCCAATTTATAAAAATGTGTATGACTTAGTCGGTGAAAGACTAAGGGTATTGTATCAATGAAAGAGACTAAGTGTAGATCTGAAGGGTTGATTCGATCTTGGCTCGACAGGCAGGACACTCTGTTAGTTGAGGCGACTCGTCAACACATCCTTGACATATGGCAAGATGTCTACAAGGCATAAAAACAACATTCGGCTGGAAAGAATGGGACTCTTTTGGTTTAAAAAATGGACTACCTTTGTACTGAGACAGATGCAACATTCGGAGGTTGTCTTCTCCAAGAGGGTGTTAATTTCACGTCGTAAGGATTCTCCCTCTTCCCGTCGTTTGCGCTCACAATCCTCGACGGCAGCTTCCGCTCTTTGTTTAGCAGCTTCTAATTCGGGCATCTTCGTTTTCTGAAAATAGCGGATGAGACATCAAAACACGACGTCACAGGGATTTCCAAGGAGTTCGTCATTGTTGTTTTGGCTCCCCCAAACTTACAATATCTTCAAAGAGATCTCTCAGCCGTGCATTTTCTTCGACAATTCTCTCATCCATCTTTAACCTCGACTCCATTTTGGCTTCTATTTGTTCAAGAAGCGTTCCTGTTTGCTGAAATGAGGAGCAGTTTTTTTTGGATTTTGTTATTTAACACAAGAATGGTAAGTAAGCAACTCCTTGGAAATCAAACATCTAAGCGTAACCACTTACCAATGAGGTGTTCCGTTGCTCTAAATTTCGAGAGATCGTAGTTTGCTCGTCTAAAAGGGCAGATTTGAGCCGAAGTTCCTGAGAAAGCCGCTCCAGATCATCTTGCAGTTCATCGTGTTTCTACAAAAAGTCTATTCTGTCTGAATAAATTTTTACCTGCTGCCAGGAGGCTTGTTCTTCGTCGTACTTCTTCCTTCTATGATCTATCAACTCCTTATGAACATGGAGCTCCTTCGAAAGGTTGCCATTTTTAATAGCCTAGAGGTAAAAGGGTTGAGAATACTAAAAGTGATGCTTTACCTCCTTATCGCAATTATCCCTCAAAGCAGTGATCTCATCCATCATCTTGTCTATCCTAATATTTTTCTCTCGAAGTTCCACCGTATGCTCATCGTTGTCAGCGCGCAACCTTTCGATCTCTCGCTGTTGGTGCTCGCAATCCCTTTCCAGTTCATGGATTCGAGTCTAAAATGATCGTTGAACACGCATTCCGTCCAGATTACTTTCAAGCGAGTAAATTGTTGCTCAACCTCTCGCTTATCACGCTCCTTCTCTTTGTCAAGAGTTCTAATCAGGCGGAAAAGGTCATGGTTCTCGGCTCGGGGTGTCCTAGGGCTACCAAGATGGAAGGAGGAAGATCGTGAAACGGACTGTGCTCTTGGTTGGCTGAAGTCCATTGTAAAATGAAAAAGAACAATCAAACCGTTCTTTATCAGGACGTGCACTTTCATTAAAAACCGACAATTTAAGCTTTGGCTCTTGACGTGAAGCGGCTTGGTTCAAAAAGTCCAACATAGAATTGGTGCTGTCGAAGGCGTGGTAAGGCTGAAAGACGGGCATCTCACACGAGCTTATCAAGTACACTTTTGAGTTGACACCAATATTTGCCGTTTTCATAGCATGTTCAACGGGCTGTTGTGCTTGCAAACGATTTTTTGGATGTGTTATGACAGTTTTCGGTGATTATAGACGCGTTTAGTTCCCTCTCACCTGATCAGATTGCCCTTGCATCAAGTTCAAAGCAGCAATTACCACGTCTTCACCGTATCCCATCTCGTTAGCCAGCTTAATTTGGTCCTGAAAAGAATTTTACAATTGATAGGGAGTTGGCAGTACCTGAAGAGATCTTCCACTCTGCTCAGCCATGTCGGCACCCCAATGTAAAGAGGAACAGGACGGGCCTGAAAAAAAGGGATTCAGACGACCTTCAGTGCTAAAAAAGCGGAACAGAATTGATTTTGTTAGAGGGGCATGTGAAACAGTAGGACAGTATGCAAAGCCGGTTGACAAGCCGATTTCGACAGTGGTGAACACTGCCAGGTTGGAACTCACTGCGTTTGACGCAGTCGCCGCCGTCTACTGAGGTTGATGACGATTTTTGCAAATTGTTGGAATATCGTCGTCTCGCCTGGAATTATCTTCTTATAATAATAATAGTCAAAATTACCGATTCGTCTTTGCTTTGTTTCTTTTTGTATCGTTGAACTATGGGAGCATCTGATTTACAAATACTTTGGCAATTTTCAATAGGAGTAGTTGGCGGAGTATCAGAGGATACAGAAGGGCGACAAGAAAGACCAGACATCGAAGAACTTCTCCTATCCGGGATTGTCACCAAATTTGAAACACTTGGATATCGGAGACAACCAAAAGCAAACCCTGTCGATTGACTGCGACCGCGTGAATTCAAAAGACCCTAAAATATAAATAAACTGACTCATAGTATACAATTCACCATAAGTGGTTCTATATTGATCTGATATAAATGCGCCTTTTCAGAACATCCGATTACGTTACAGTCACCGTGCATGTAAATGAGTTCCTCTCCTTGCTAAAATTGAATTTGAGTTTAAAATAAGGACAGAAATACCTTTTGTAGACAGACTTTGCTGTTAGGAAAATGATGGGAAAGAGTGAGATTCAAAGGTATCCATTTGAGGTTCCTGTAGCTGATATAGGAGGATCAGAGGGGATTGAACATACGTGAGATTAAGCATATACAGGTTTGGTTTGACCGGTACGCGGATGTTCATATACGCGTAGATTAGGGCGAATTCCTCGAAAACTACGGTTGTTTTTCCCATGTACGCATCAGAAGGGGGTAGCCCTTGTGATGATCTGATTTGGCATTTACCACAACTATTTCCTAAAGTTGCTCAGATACTATCCAAAAAAAATATTTACCTGATAAAGCTACCAAAAGAAATTTGCTGTAATCGTGGCCGTAAAACATGTACAAATGATTCCTTGAGATGAAGCAATTACCAAAAGTTGCTGAAATTTTCATATTTTACTTTAAAATAGCCCTACCATCTACTTTATCATTTGTAGTCAAAGAAATTTTGTATTTATCACCGCTACCAGCTGACAAATAGTTGGAGACATGGAACAATTCAATATAGTCGTCTTTTCCCACCCATTTAATGGGATATGATATGAGAACTACGCCAGCCTCATCATGGAGAAAGCATACAGTTCTGCCCCGCCTAAATCACTTTATAATTTTTGAATGAAAATGACTTACGTTGCTACAATCTTTGTCTCATGGACGGTTCCTCCGATGTTGACTGTTTTATCCTGAGGGTCTATTATCCCTTCGCAGATGAATAGTTCGCCCGTTGCTGGCCGTTGTAAACATACGGCCAGTGTACCACCTCGTAGGTATGAAAAATCATAAAACTGAAGTGCATTCAGTGTGGTTAAAAGGTAGCTTACATAACAATCGTCAAATAGTGGATCCTTTTTGGATAACCGTAATGTGCTGTGAAATATTTCATGAGTATCATAATACATAAGCTCTGTAGCTGATTTCCTAAAAGAAAAAATAATGCAATTTCAAAGAGAGAAAGAAGTTTAAAAACCTACATGAATACCAGTTGTCCTTGAGCACCGACCGCCATTGACCGGACATGTCCATTCACACCCGTAGCTGAGAGACAATCCCGCAAAGGGAACGGCTCCATGCTGAAAAAACGCTGTGATATCGGGGTTGATCGATTGAGATGACAAGAAAAATGGCTGTCTTTTTTCTAACGGCCTTCCTCTAGCATCCGCGCTGTGATTCATTGTATATGGAAACGGGAGGATATCTCGTGATAAGGACCAAGGAGCAGTGGGAAACGTGCTGTCAAAGGTAGCTTCGGCATTATTTGGAAAGTACTTCTATTCAGATAAGTGAAGGACTTCCTTACGAAATGTTTCTATTCATATTTGTCAGCATAATCTACTCAAAACACCGGGTAAAACTCTAATAATAACGGTGTTCCTTTTATCAAAAGTTTCCTGTTCCACTGGAGCCCTGGAGGTAAGTATTAGGAACAAACATATGAGGAGTCATCTATCCAAATATGGAACGCGTTTCAGCCGAATGTAAATACGTGCGTGTTCGTAGTTTTTCTCAAAAAAATAGTGCCGTTTCCGTTGAATGAGAGATAAGAGCCTGTGCATCACATTGATTGACCTCTTACGGACAAACATCTTGCAAAAATATTGTTTTGCGCTGTATTTCGACATCAAGAGGAAGCGGAAACTGTCATATACCCGATAAAATAATCTCCAGATAAACATTATTGAGCAATATTTCTAAATCGGTCTTTTTAAAGAAAATACCGTCTTTATAAAAGATAATCGTACAGTTTTACAAGATAAAACTTGGGCAAAAAAGCGTGAGAAACGTAAAACGTAGATAGTGCAAAGAATGACCAGCTGCATATGCAACAGACCACGGAAACCAGCAGCGTGTCCACGAAAGATTTGCATTTTAATAAGGTTTAAACTGTACGAGTGCTGTAGTACTTCAAGTTTACTAAATGACATGCCGGTCTGCTAAGAAATGTTACTAAGAGGACCCGGTGACACATAGGAAAAGCGTAGTGGCGGCCACAGGATCGCCGAGGGTTTGATAAGGAGAGAGAATGACTAAGAAACGATGAGTCAGGCATCTTGCCCCCTACTTGCGACTTACCGACAACTTCCGGTGTTGTTTCTCTTAATCAGCGGCAGACTAAGGAGGACAAAGATTAAAGTAGAAGTTTATTCAATCGTTCTTCGACTTGTGAAAGCATAGGGCAAAAAATAGACAGACAACAAGAAATTATATATGCCGAATTACTCTGTTTGATCGGTCTTGAGCAATAATTAAAGGCCAGTTCTATGTACAAGACATATGACTTTTTTTCAGGGTATTTTTGAGGGGGTAGAACTAATAAGGACCACCATAATTACCGTAAGCTGTAGGGCCGCCAATCTGAAAAACATTACATATTATTGGTGAGAGAACTGTGTAACCTGGGAAGAGGCGTATCCATTATAATCAACTGCTGTAGCGGCGGCAAATTCTGATTCCTCCTTCCTCATTTTTCTCTTGGAGCGGATGTAACAGACAATCATTAGGACTGTTCCTACGACGAAGACTAACAGAACAAATGCTAGGAGGACATATACGGCTGCCATCCTTAATCATCTTCATTTAATGAAAGTGGAAATATTTACCATTGTGGATCTTTTGGACAGCATCCATTTTCACAACAATCCTGAGCGCGTTCGCAGCTGGAAAAGAACAAAAGTCGAGGTTAAAGACAAAGCAGAAAAGGACAGAGGATAGACTTACACCAAAGTGACGGTTTGGTTGTTCGTTCGTTTCGCCTGGTAAATACAACGTATAAAACTGGAGTATCCACCTGAAAGAAAAAAAGCTAAGAATCAAAGATGGCTAGCATCTTCTCGCATCCACTACACACAACTCTTCTTAAAACAAATTCCGTGTTTCTTTAAGAGGTCGGTCGCGGATGGACCGGAAACTAACCGGAATCCACCCCGCGTCACGCAACCGGAACGCATCTAACTGTTCGTCTGTTTATTGTTTTAGTCTACTGGAGAAGACACGTGCCCTCGGGACAGTGTTCAGGAATTCAACCCTTGGAAAATAAAAGGAGCGGGGTCAACTGGAGGTCAATAGCTTTCGGGGTGGCGGTTAGAGTAAATAAAGGACGATGAATCGGACACATGGAAATAAATGAATCAGTACTGGCAGATACTTGGATAAACAGTCACATGTCCATTTCCCTAACATCCCATAAAGACACCCACCTTCCAGTTCTTTTCCGAGAAATCGACCAATGGATCCATGTTGATTTACTTCGTCTGGACCAGTGCCTGCGACCTGAAAGAGGACTGTCTAGCCTGCCAGAGGTCCATTCAGTCTCTTAGTCACACTTGATATGCAAGAAAAGGGAAAAGACAATGGAGTAGAACTTACATAACCGGCCTGTTGCTGAGCGGCGATGTTACCCGAAGGGATACGGCTAGCCATATCCGAAGCAACAGGACTGTTCTGTCTGAAAAGAGGTTAAAAACGCCGTTGGATGGATAAAAAGTTGGAAAAGAAATATATTGGAATTGGGAGTGCTCGTCACGTATAGTCGACTGAGGGCTGTTTGTTCAAGGAGCCGACTTCAAAATCCTCACTCTTAGAGAGAAGATTATAACCAAAAAAGACAGGAACAGGAGATTAATAGGAAAAAGAAGAAAGAACAGGATCCTGCTCACGGGTAAAATGTTGGATTGGTCCGGGTATTGGACGGCAAGGTTTCCCAACGACTCATCAAGATCTGGAAAAATTGACATTGAAATTTTGGCTTGCAGCTTGTATTTTTTAGCTAGCAATTCATAGTGTTTACGCGCAACTTGAGTTAACTTATAATACTGACTCGCGGATCAAGATGCCGCAATTTTAAATCGAAAAACAGCGCCTATTTCTTATTTAGTCGGATGCGAAACGATGCTAAAAAGGTTAAATGCAAAAGTTTAATTACTACTTTAACTATTACTGCTGAATAAGTGACTAATCAGTTAACGGCGGAATGTACAATCTATTTAAAAATAGCCGCGTGTAATCCAGCTGAATCAACAGTACTTTCAAAACGAACGTTCATCATCTCGTCCTTGATCTGACCCAATTAATTGAGTACTTTTCGGGGTGGCTGATTCCTTTGGATGGCCTTAAGAAAAAATCCCCCAAAGTAAATGGCTCAGTAAATAAGATATGCTCCCGGCAAATGATAATTAGCAAAAAAATGTATGTAAATGCATGGTTTAGAATAAAAGTGATAAAGCAAGAAAGACGAAGGGAGTGGCGGAAAGCAGTGAGTGCGGCAGCCGGTTCCGGCGACTGCCACGCCTTCTTGCGGCACGGCATAATCCTCCGTCCGGAACAAACTTTGCCTGTGAATGCGCAAAAACACAACATTCTTTAGTACGCCTAGTGTCCCACTAGTGTTATGATCCGATTTAGCCTACGCGTATTTTTCAAGAGTAATCTTATAGCGATTTAAATAAATTGACTTACTGTATGCTAGAAAAGTAGGGGATGTCGCGAAGATATGTAGAAATTATTTAACGATGAAATTTTGAAAGCTTGAGAGAAGATATAACAGCTACCTGAAAAAATACGAGACACATTAGGTTGGGATGATAAAAGAAAAACTGAACAGATGAAGGAAGCAATGGACTGACAGCCGTACCGGGAGTGTTTACCCAAGGCAACTGTTCACGCAATAACCGCCCAATTTCCCACACGATTCTCTAATGGTCAACAGTGGCTACCTTATTTGGCTTCTGGGTAGTTGCGACCGTCTTTATTTTCTTCAATTTTTAAGGAAGAAAATAGAAAAATGCCTGCAGAAAACACGAACATTTGGCGTTATAATAATGGAAATGGAGAAGAGTGAGATAGGCCACCTGAAGGGACCAAAAAGAGACAATGTGGGTGCAGACAGGAATAGTGGCGGTCCTTGTTTCTGCTGATTCGGGAGAAACGACCTGAAGCGCTGGCCAAACACAGCGGCACGCTCACCGCTTTTCTTAAAGTCGACAAGTCTCGCATACGAAATGAAACGAGCTCATTTAGATCATCGAAAATGTAAACAGGCAGCGGAGACATAGGGTCAAAAGTCTAGATCCTTTTTACAAGGCTGAAAAATGTTAAACAAGACATTATCGAGTAATGGATAAAAATACCAGTGGCGTTAGAAATCGCCTTAATCTGCTCCAAAAATTAGTTCTGTTGCTCCCAGCGGTATATAAAAAGCTTCTGCCTGCGATATTTTTGAGTAGCGAGGATCCCGGTAGGTCTTTTAGGAAGCATCTTTATCCAAAGCCTTTTCAGAGTGGATTCCAAACGAATACAAAAAAGAAGGGGATGTATTCAATATTAGTGGTTTTCATTTGTTGAAGGCCCTTCGAGCTCCTGATACAGACGGTAACTCTACAGACCGTTGGTGTTCCTCGTCTCCGCGTCATCGCGGTTGTCGATCATTCTCTTTTTCTTATACACCCCCCATCGCCGCTTTGCCACCTTCGCATTTGCGATCAAACTAGAAGTACACGAAGTGATCAGAAGATTCGAGGTTCCACTGCAGTGTTTCATTCCAAAACATTGTATCATACTGTTTCCTTCACCGATAAGACTGATATCTATTTCCAGAGCATTATCAAATTTTTGTGATCACTCTCTGTCTATTTAAATTTTGTATTGTGTCTTTCGCATAAGCAGAAGAAATTAAAACTTTATAATATGGCAACCTTGCCCACAACTACACCAAGCTTAAAGTTGTATCCGTAACAGAGTATACCCGTTCCCAATTATGATGTACCAATTTTTTGTTGAACTGTTGTTGGGCGTATAGCATCGACTTGGCTTTTCCATTTGAGATTGTTTGAAATAGTTCCATTGCTTCCTGATTGCTTGTAGGGCAGTGAAATATCAATTTTGTATGCCTTTCTAATTTCAAGTCCTTTAGAGCGCTTTGAATAACAAAATGGGCTGCTTTCTAAAGAATGGTTACTGTAACTAACGACCCTTTCGAACTTTGGAATTGGCGTAAAAAGGTCCACCTTGCAGAGCTCCGCTCCTTCCTAATCTGAAGCAGCAAATTCCGCAAATTTTACCAGAGCTGTCGAAGACTATCTGGAAGTTATGACGTTAGCTAGTTCCTGACGATATTCCCACTTTTGTGAAGGTGTAAATATTCGGTTTCAACCTTAATTTCATAAACTTTTCCCGCCTTCTGCTGCTAACAGTATTGTCGTAGGCGACAATCTCATCACAGTTAACTTCGTTGAAATCCTAAAAATATAACATTTTTTAAAAGAAACAGGTCGAATTCACTTTGATGATAAAAGAAGTATCTCTCGCATCCAATATCAAATCTTCCGTATCGATCTCCACCTTCAAAAGACAATGGGGTTGAAGAACGCCATATCCCAAGTTGATGTACTTATCACGGGAAGTATCACCCCTTGTCGATCCCAGGAATCCATGGCATCCTGTATTATGAGGCCCAGCATCGTTTATTACACTCCTGTAAAAAATAATTGTGAAGTACAGGCTTTGCTCACATCAATACTTCCTTACTTATTCCTGTTCCTCGATGCTCTGGACGAGTGTAGAAACAACCACCAGTGGCTAGGACATCTCCATGTAAGGATTCCTCGTCGAAACCACCTAGACAGCATGATACCAGCTCATCCAAGTCTTCATCAATCGCCACGTAGGTGAACAACGAAGAGTAGCCTTCTTGCCAAAAAGTAATGTCCTCAGGGAACATTAAAATTTTATACTCCTCATAGATCTAAATTGCTACAGCGTTTTTGTAAGTAAAGTTGATGACTAACGCCATGACACGCCTGAGTATAGTACTTCAGTAAATTAGGAGGGTTTTTGATAATTTTGATAGGATAAGCAGCACTTTCTGAGCGTAATGCTAGATGAAAGAAACGTCCACAGGTAGGTACAAACCGTTGCATCGGTAAAACGAGATCTGGACCAGACGGTCTGCGATGCTCTCCTTGTCACACTTTCCATGTCCTGTTTATTGGTCATTTTTCTTGCCTTTACACCACCGTGTACAGTTTCCCTACCTTTTCCGACGGAGATCAAACTAAAAGTAAAAGACTACACTTTGAGTTCTTACCGGAACCTGGGTATTTCTAATTTTTTTAAATATATCCAATAAGAAATGTTACCAAATTTGTTGGTACGATTTATTAACAATCACATTGAGAACAAGAAAAGGGAGAGCACCAGAAGACTGATATTATTGCCTGGTGCTATTTTCGGAATGCTCCGTATTCTCGATCTTGGGTAGTCATGTTCCCCTAGAATTTAAATTTGGATCATTTTACTTTAGCTTACTGAAGTCATCATAATCTGGAAGTTGCTTCATAACCCGATTTCTTAAATAAGGTGGATCCCTGTTGAAAACTACCATATTATACTTGATACTCTCATCTCTAAAACAAGCTAAATTAAGGACCAAAAATGAGTACCTGCTAATATGGACGAGGCCATTATCAGTCCGTGCAAACGAGCTAATCTTTGGATATGTTGATCTTCCCTCTCCTTCTGGCGTTTTCCTCCTTTCTACCATAAATAATTGACTCTCTGCTTGCGGTAGAATCGTGTCTTTTTTTACTTCCTCAATGTCATGACGATGCTGAAAAGATTCTCTGCTAGTCATGTAGCTTTTGGCTTCTATTGTCCTCATCCTTAATTGAGTTCACGCGGGGCCTATTCCCTTTACCTATCACTGAACACCCTCTCTTATTTAATAATCGTGACTCCAGAAGCAGACATAGAATAAGGCAAAAAGGAGAGAGAGCAAGCTAATTGTTGTTGCTGTGTCTTATTACGAGGAGTGAATGGAAATCACGATAGAAGGAAATCAGATCGCCTTTGAGAGATCTCGTTTGGGCCATATAGCAAGCAGTTCCTGCAGTGCTCACAGAACAAATAGCTTATTCCAGAATACTTGATGCCAAAGGGACTTACTGGTCTGGGAATTTTGACACGGCTTCGACTGGTTAATGTGTAGGTGTTATCCTCTTGATTAACTGTTACGTGACATTGCCAGACTCCAGCGTCTTCTTTTATCTGTAAACAATGAGCACTCTAGCAAAAAGAGCATATACATTAACTGGATGGATCTCCATAGCAAAGCTGCCTGTTATCTCGTCATAATCAAAGAAATATCTGCCATTATTCAACATAACCCGTAGAACTGATTTACCTGAAAAATATGAAGTCTGCAGGAAGAGATAAAATATTCCACGCAAAACTAAGACGAATGCTTACCGCTGACTGTCTTCTTGGTGAAAGTTGACAATTTACTAGCGACAGTGTGTCGACCATCTTCTATCTTGAGCCAGATGGTGTCATTCACAGTCCACGTCACTTCAACCTTTACATCTTTGTCAGCTGCATCGGCGACATGTGGACAATTTAAAGAGAATGACTCATATTTTTCGGATTTGGAATGAGTCATAATTGAAGAAGCAGACTTGTATGGTGAAACCACTTTACCTGAAAATGAGATCTGGTAATGAATCAGAGCTGACTCACCGGGTTTTCGCAATGGATGAAGACGTGGTCTAGCGGATGGCCTCTGTTCTTCTACAATATATTCTATCCCTTTATTTCCTTCGGCCAAAGGCACCAGTAGACAAAGGCACACGAAGAATAATTGCACCTTGATCATTTACCATTTGCTCTGAAATTGAATTTTAAGTTAGAACGTTGGAGACATATAAAAAGTGATGGAATGCATCCTGCAGGGTAGAACTAAAAAGAGTTAGGGTCTTCTATCACTGGTTGTCAGTAGTTGAGTGGCAAGCATGATTGGGTCAGCGAGCCTAAACGTGCAAGCTTGCCCCGCCTCTAACCCTCACTGAGTACTCCAGGGAACGCTTACTCTAAAACTTTCATTTAGGAACGTGCGATTTTGTTGGATTTAGTGTGAAAACAAAAAAGGAGGGACGAGATTTATTTTAACGATATGGATAACGAGAGGGGCTCGCTCTTTTCCTAATAAAAAAAACTCTTCTTTAATAGGTAATCAGCTGACATTTAGGCAGAAGAGGGGATGTTTTAACAGTTCTTAGCGTCACTTCTTAGAAATATGAGATCGAAAATGTAAACATATATGACGACACGTTTCATTTAATGCACATGAAAGTCCATCTATGATTTGGATAATATGCTCCATGAGGTGCCAATCTGACAAATGAGTTACATGCATACGCGTCGTCTCTCACTCCAGAATATTAACTCTATTCTGGGATAAATCCCTGAACGTGCTTATCCCACAGCTTAGCCCACCTCATCCGCCACAGAGGCCTCTATTTCTCCCAACCAGCAGTCTTGAACACCCACAAAGATGTTATCTGTAGACAGAGATGCATGCGTTCTTTTCCCTGGTGCTAAATGCCATCTCCCATTGCATGTGCAAAGGGCATTCCCTCACAGCTGATACAGCCCGTATAATATATCTCTCGAGTGAGGCTGCGCTCCTTCTCCTAGCAACGCGGTATTCTACTGCAGTCCAACCATATCGACTTGTCTCCCCGCCACTGGTGAACCGGTCGGTTGGATATTGAGACGTATTTTGTTTGATTGATCATCTTCTGATAATCATTTCCCGCCCAGGAAAAATCACATTCGACTGCCTGTCCTAAAGTCGTTGTCGTTTATTGTTACTCGGTGTATCACGGTGTTCTTATTGTTAGAAATTTGCCATACAAATGTTCAGTTATTGAATTTCAGGGTATTCTATCGTCTTCTGAATAGTTCTATTCATTTCCTGCCGCTGAAACGTCTGCCATAGTCTCTTCTGAGGTACGTAAGTCTACGTCACTGAGGAAAACGCGTACTTGCGCCAAGTACATGCCGTCCGTACGCTTTGCATGTCCTTCTTTTTTAAAGGCCTAAAATTTTAAGAAACTTGACTTTTCTTATTACATTTTAAAAATATTAAAAATAGCGTCGAATATCTTAGGAAATTGACACTAGAACTTTTTTCTATAATCACAGGCTTGACTTGACGGGAACCATTCTCTTATTACTGCCCTTCTAGCTTCTTTATATGTCATTTTACCAATTAGCAAAACGTAAATCGTTTGCCATCTGTGTTCAGCAGACAACAGGTTTCATTTTTTGTCCTAATTAATGGCTGTCATGCGGGCGCAATCGATATGTCGGCGCTTTCCATTGATTTTGCCCGCTTGTGATCATTTGTAATTCTTGTCCATTATATTTACTGCTTTTAGAACATCGAGGGTAATCAACCGAAGATGCAGCTCGGCGGGGTTTTAGGCGAGTTACCGGTTGAAAAGGCCTTCGACATTGCTAGAAGTTATCACTTAGGTAAGGTCATCCATTACCAGTGGAAATTGTAGCTACCGATTTAGATAGGAAAAAACAGGCCGAAAAGACAATGACCCCTGCGGAACAGCAAAAAATGGCTGGTTTACAAACACATGTAATTCACGGAAACTGGTCCGATCCTAAAAATGCACATCGTCGACTACAACACAGCAAGACCGCGTTGGGGTAACCCTTTTTTTATATGTGATTGTTATCATTTTTATAGAAAAGAATGGCAAGGACTGGACAAATATGACAGAGGACAGGCTATGGCATCTTATATTATAATGGTTGACCAGATTCATAAAGGTTTCACGGGACACTTGAAGATTAAGGCCAAACGTTTTAAGTATTTAATATTTTTTCTTAAGATTTACGCACTAATTTAGGGAAAAGGAAGCTAAGCGGAAGACAGCAGAAGCTGCAGAAAAGGTCAGGGAAGCACTTCCTCAAGGGGGTGCTGACGCTGCTTCTATCCGCGACGCTTTGCCCAGCCTGATGCATGTCCATCTTGTACCACAGGCTATGGGAGGCCCTCTTGTACCGGCGAAGAGAACTAGAAATATGCGAGATTTACGAGAAGAGACTAGAAACGCTGAGGAGATAGACGAGGATTATCTTCGAGAGAGATTTAGCAGAGAGTCGCATGACTTCAAGACTGAACCTAACACAACTGAGCAAGTGCCCATTGCTAAGCCCGAAGAAGACTCGGGTGATCAGCAGAATGATGGAGAACCTTCTAAGGAAGCTGGTGATGCACAAACTTTTGGAGATAATGAACAACCTAACTTCCCGGAGGAGGAAGAATTTGACATGAATCAGCCATCGGGTTCTGGCGCGCATTCCGAAAAAGGGGACGAATCTCCAAACGAGGATAACAGTGATTCACACGAGGAACATCCAATCATCTACATGGAAGGAGAAAGTCAAACATGTGATCGCTGCTTCAGTAAGGCTGGAAGAAGGCTCGCTCGAGCAAAAGCACGAGCCCTTGCTGCTCAAAAGGCAAAGGAAAGGCCTGAAATGGTCAGTGTCTGTACCCAGACGTATGAATCCGTCTATCCTCAGTGGATTTTCCAGGTAAACTTCAATCAAAGATATCAGAAAATAATATATTTTAGCTAAGACGTCATTTCTTCTATAACGCTTGTCCCGATGTTAAATGCCTGTTGGATCTTATTCTCTCTTCAGATATTGATGAAAGATACGCAGAAGCCAAGGAATGTTTCATGAGTTAGTAGCCATTTTAAATATATTTCAATTTTTTTTGTTAAAGAGCAGCTTCAAAGTGGCAATATCAGAACCACTCACGACTTCACCGTGTCATTGATGGTCATGATTGGAATAGTCGAGAAGTGGACCATACCACGTATGCGAGAGACATTCGGAGTTTACTATCCTCTCACTACTGAAAATCTCAAGTAAGACTGTGTTTTTACTTTTTAATAATATTATATTCCAGGACATATGTGCGGGAGCTCCACTATAGGGATCATTATATGGTCAAGATTGAATTTGTCATCGGAGTTTTCCAAACCTGCAAGAAATTTGGTTCCAAATTGCCTGGTCCATTGAGCAAAGCAGTATGTTTCCTAAATATCTACATAACTTTTTTCAAGATGAATGATTATCTCGGTTTGAGAGATGCGAGATACAGCGATGACGAAACCGAAGAGGTCGATCTTATCAATCTTGTACCGACGGAAGCAGAGAAAATTGCTAGAGTATTATTTTAAATAGACAACATTTTACATAATGTTTTATAGGCAGCTAGAAATGCTAGGAAGAAGGCCAGCAAGAAGAAGGCAAAGAAGCGAAATGCCAATGTAGAGCTGTGCTTGGAAAGAATGAACTATGATATTAAAAAACTTCGTGAGCTTTATGCCAAGGAGGCTGTGGCCAGAGGCGAGATACCTCCTGAATCGGGAGAGGATTTGCTTAAAAACCATCGCAGTAAACATTCACCCGAAGATGTGAGTTACCAGATTAACATTAGAAACTCTCCATATTTCAGTGCGATGATTCCATTGAGTATTTTGGCAACAAAGTGTGGGAAATGTATAAGGCCATGACTCCGGATTACTTAACTACTGAGGATATTCTTAAGTGGTGTGAAGAGAAGATTGCCAATAAGGCTAACCTTTAAATTTATTTAGATTTTCTTTTATTTTTAGTTTTTTTAGAGATGTCCTTAGAACGAGTTCATTTTCTGCGTTTAAACTTAGCCCCATTTCAATATTCGTGTATATTTACGATTGTGATTCGCTCCGGTTGCGATCAAATACGCTTTTTAGAATTATTGGTGAATAAATTCAGTTTTTAATTTGTTTTTTTTCTTCCACTAATCAGCTTTTCTGTTCATTTCCTGCATGCTTAGTTTAATTTTGCTTAGCTTACATTAATTCGAGCAGATTTCATGACAGAGTTGTCTCCAGAAGAATTTGAAAAATTTGCCAAATTTAATGATGAGGTATATAGTTTTAGTTTTGAGAGCTTTTAAATTTTAGCTAGATATCAGTTGGTGTGATGAATATGAGGGAAATCCCCATTTAGTTGATAACAAATCGTTGACATTAAAGCCAGGAAAGAAGAATCGACCAACCAAAGCGGAAATCAAGAAAGAAAATGAAATGTGGGAAGAAATGGAAAAGGAACGATTGGAAACAATGCCGCGTCCTCCTAAACAAGCGAAAAAGACTGAAATTCAAGAAACATTGCAAATTTTAAAGGGCAAAATACCAGAGTATGAATAACCATATTTTTAAATTCAACAAAAATTTAGTGACCAATATGAAGAAATAGAAAGGCGGGTTGAAGAAGCTGCAAGCAATGACCCTGATGCTTGGGTAAGAATAATAGTTGAGGTTTAATTACTCATGGTCATTTTAGACGAGTCGGCCGAGTACCTCTTCGGGGAATGGCCCCCTCGAGTCCATCGACGACATCATCACTTTTCTTGCTCCTTACATCGACCAGCACATCAACCAAGTGCTGTCTAATACTACGGCTTCTCATTTAAATTGATCTTGTGTTATCTTTCGCGTTCAAATTTTTCGCTTTCTACGAGTTGTTGAAATCCGTGGTTCCAATTGCTCATTTCAATTTCCTTTAAATGAAGATCTCGCTCGTAAACAACTGCTGCCCTACAAATGCTGTTCATTCTGTTATTCATATTTTTCTTTTTCATCTCTGAAATCGATACTCGCCGTTTCACCTGGTTACTCCAAGTTACCCGAGATATTGACCTCTTTCCCAGCAAAGTCGCCGTATTCGCGCTCAACTTGGAAACTGTTCATACGGTGCCTATTCGCCGTGTCACAGTTTCGCTTACCTTTAATTTGACGTTTCATATTAATTTTTAAATTAAACAATGAAAATTTCTTAAATATTTTTAGTAATGTCAACCGAGGAGTTTGCCAACAATAATCATGTAAAATTAACGGAACTGCAGCTGGTAGAAAGTGAATTTGGCCTTCCATTAGAAGTATGTTATAAAAAAGCTATTAAATATTATAAAGGTAAGCTAATTTCCCTTATCTATACCAATTAAATTTATAGAAAAAGAAAGATCGGGTGAACTAACCGTGCCATATGAGGATAGAGTTAGATTGATGGCCCTTAGTAAACAGGTACGCCTCTCTCTGGTGATTTATTTATTATGTTTTACTTTTTTTAGGTCAGGCAAGGCCCCTATTCTGAAAGTTCTGAATCAGCAGGATGGTTTGACTTTGTCGGATCCGACATCACGTAAGTGTTATGGCTTATTTGAGAGCTTTAAAGATCAGCATGTTTTTCCTAGATTATATGACTAACCTAAAAATGTCTCTTGGTTTCTGTACGATTTTGACGAGCCAAAGATTTTAAAAAGCGTTCTCCGACGTGTTGTTCTTTTAGTTTTCTTTGATTTGAAGTGCTTTTGAGAGAAGGTGCACATGCTCTTTATCTGTTTGTGGCAGTGGTGTGCTCTTCAGACAAACTTAATTTAAAATTAGCCTGTTTTCAAATATTTTATTGTTAGGAGAATCTGTCCTTCCGTGTTCTTTATTACATTTATAGTTCACACTAGTGCTATCTACACGCTGTAGACCCTGTATTTTATATTTCCAAGCTTCTTCTGAAATTTTTAACTATAATTCAGCGGTAATTAGCCGAGACGCAGAAAATCCTAAAAAGGCATGCAGTTTTGATTTTTGACAAAGAATTGTACAACTCAGAGAATTTTTGTGCTTCAAACTGTGCGCACATGTGAGAACCCCCTTTGAGAAGTACTCGTCACTTGTTTTTCTTTATAGACTGAAAGTCAAATTAAAACTTCAATAGACATAATTACTTCCTGAGTTAAAAAATGTAAATTATACCGTGAGATGATGCGTACCCCGTTTTGCTAGACACTGATTACCGCCTTTTTATAAGAAGTGCAAAGCAAAAAAGCGAACGTGATGTACTTAAATATTTCTGTTCAGTTCGTATTCATCCTTTCCGTGAAATGAGTCTCGGATTAACCCAAATTCGTCTTATCCAATTTTTCCAAGTTGATCCTTTCTTCTCTCCTGCCATCCCACGCGCCGCCATGACATGGATTAGTATTCCATGTTCCCATATGTTATTATTTCTTCTGGGCTCTACTAGTCCACAGGGATTACTATGTCGAACACCATCAGCAATTGATTTTTCGCAGTCTTCTTCAGCTGGTGCAATATATTTTATGATGACAGCTACAGATGGCGCCGACTGCATTTTTCGTCCATTCCACTAGTTTCTTTAGTCTTTTTTAAAAGCGGTTCAATAAAAAATTGGAGATGTCCCTGATTTCTGAGCGCTTTATCTATTTTGTCACAATGCTCCTAATAAGCTAAGTGGTCCGCGGAGTCTCTTGAGTTCTGGGACACTTCCTTTATCCATATTTCCCCATCCTAGAGGCCCGTCACCTCTTCAATTTCTTACCTAGAAAATATAAGGTTTTTGTTTTGTTTTGGCCTTATCTCGCGGGAGTACATTGCGTGCCGAGCAGTTAATTGTTAGCTTTGTTTTCTGGGGGTTTTCTCCATTATTGAGATAAGGAGAAGCCCCTTATGACACATTTCCGTATAGGATGAGCATATTAGACCTCCTTCAGCTAAAAACAGAACCATCTTGGTCTCATTGGCAGATCAGCCTTGTTTGTTATAATTATTTAAGTTTCGCGAGGCGGAGAGACAAGCCAATAATTGAGACCAAATTGTCGGTTTATAGTTTTCATTATGTAGGCGGAGAGGAGGAGAGATCAACGAGCTTGCATGAGAAACTGAAAGATGAACTAGCCCTGATGCTTAGAATTTTCATGTCCTCCTTTCTGTTGTTCAACTCTCGTGACAATCTAATTTCTTTGTACGTCTCCTGCTCAGTAATTTTATTTTTCATCTCAAAGTATGCATTTTTCAAGAAAATTTGGCTAGATGCTAAATGGCCAGCCATAAATACGCCTCTCTCGAACATGTTAGATCCTTACTGACGGCCCAAATGTCTTTTCCAATCATGTCAAGCTCTAAAATCCGTTGCGTGCTTGTCTCCCTGAGGACTAATGTGTTCTATATTCTCAGAGATTTTGAGACTCTCAGATCTCTGAGCCACTTCCTCGTTACAAATTCATCAGATGTTCTCCCCGGATATTCGTGGGGGTTGTTAGTCCGAATTCCCCTGTTAATATACCCATCTTTTTTTCCGTCACTCCTAGTTCATCCATCATAGCACTGGTCATATCATCTTTTCCATGGATATGTCTACGTGAAATTGCCATATTTTTACACTGGGCTAATCCATCTCTTCTTCTGTCAATGGCCACCGTTCCCAGGAGATTTTTCTTTAAATTATCTGAAAGGAGAAAGCTCTCAGCTTCACTTTTTTGGGGAGGAATCCATTAGCTATTGGGGGACTTTGTTGAACAAATTAGGTTGTGGTCCACCACTACTTTCGGCCGTTCTTCAAATTTTTCTGAAGTTCCGCTTGTTTGAAAAAGTTGTTATTGGCAGCTTCTTTTTTGAATATTCATGTTAGCACATCTTAAACGAAGTCAGTAGACGGTACTTCAAGTGGAACCTTTTTCCCGTGGTGGAGAGGTTTCTGAATGTCTCCGTCCGGCTCATTTTCTCTCCTCTCGAAATTGCTATTTTTTCCTTTTAAGAAAACAATTTATTCGCTAGATGTCTCTCTAAAGGTGTACCAAAAGAAGTTCTTCGTCGAAATTGTATGAAGCACAATAAGAAGAAGCGAATTGTGGCGCGCTGATTGAATTTGCTCCTCTCATCATGGCTTCGCTCAACAACTAAACTAACAGACTTTATTCAATTTCAAACGCCTGGAGCGGCAACTCCTCTTGGGAGCTGTCTGTGTCCTCTTGTCTTCTTTTTTTTCTTCACTCTTCTTTGAGATGTTGTTTTAATCAAAGTCGTCAGTTCCGCTAGCGGCAACCCAAGGGTCTCGTTAGTATATCCCCTTCACAATTAGGTCCGACCCATTTTGATCTGACTTCTCCTTTTTTATGTTTATATTTTCAGGAAGGCTTGGCAGAATTTGGGATCAGTGAATAGAGAAGAAGCCATGGCTTCCTTCGTCTTCATGATTGACCGCGTGTGCCCGCCGTTCAAGAATTTTATTGCAGATGCTATTGAGCCTATCGGGTATGTTTCAATTTCTCTTTCTTTTATTCAAAGTGTCTTTATTGAGATCTCATTATTTGGAATGGGGGCCATCATGATGACATTTCCTCTTCATTTTGTATGCCAGCCAGCGATCCCGTCCTTTCGAGAGAAGCTCGCTCAACATAGTTCTTTTAAACGAATAGTCAAGGTTTTGACGTCATAATAGACCTTTTTCGGGGAATCCCTACCTAAATATCGCGGCGGGTTTTTGTGGGGATTTTTCTTTAATAATTTTGCAGCAGAATATTTACGGAAGCTCCAAAATTTGTTTGGGTGCAAATTACTGCCTCTCCTTTTCACAAACATCCTTTAATAGAAATCCTGAAGACATTCGGAATATTTTGTCTATCCTCGCTCAATTGTTCCCTGAGGAAGTCGCTGATTGCTTCAGCCAAAATAATCATATTTTCGCCGTATCTTTTGTACTTTTCTGTTGATGCATACCGTAAATAGAACATGCGTATTCTTTCTAGCGTAATGAACCAAAGAGGGCGTGTTCGCCCGGCTCTCATGGCAGAACTCCTCTCGCTGGGCCGCATCGATTCCTGTCGTTGATTCGGGCTCCCTGTGCGAGCAAGAGCTTCATTCTACATTATATTGTAGAAATTATCCTAGGCTATAATTATCTAAATTGCTTGTTTTCCAGAAGGCAGCACCCCGAGTCCGCTGAGTTAAAAGATCTCTCCAGTCGACCGCAGATTCAACAACCGAATTGGGAAGTCTTCGAGGCGCAAAGGTAGCTATTCTTTATTTTTTTCATTAAACTTTTTTGTAGGAAACAAATCCAAGCAGCCTTAAACGCCCAGACGTATCACCAATTCAGTGCCTACGCCCAGCAGCAGTTTCCCCAGGAACCTGAACAAGTTAGTATAATTTATTAGTTATCTAAATTAGCACAATGTGATCAAATCATTCACTTGGTCCACTACCCGCGAAGTGATACTCGTGTCGAAAATGTACATCAATAATTTCTAAATAGGGAAAATGCTTACGTCTCCCGTGGTGATTACCTGTTGGGCAGCTTTTCCACAACAAGCGTCGTCATCATCGTAGCCAAACTTCTTGGCATCGTCACGACGATGGGCCATAGTTAAAGCATTATGAAGACTGGTAACTACAGTATCGTCAATGCTCCTATTCCTGGAGACATCAATCTCTCGTAGAAGAAGGATATTCCTCAGCCAACCCAATGCAGCTACTCCTTTGCTGCGGATATACAGATTAATCCTTGTCATAGGATGAATTACCTCGTGATAGCAGAACAGCCCTGAAGAGAGATGCTCTCTAATTCACGTTGAGTTGATGCTAACATATACATCATTTCATCATTCACTTGGGCACATCTGTTTACTACCAGCTGAAAGGCTTGCTGCTCTCGCTAATAACGGTCAAACCTCCTTCAGCTGACACCTGGTCGAGGCTATGTTTACCCCTCTTGTTGACAAATTAAAGCAATTGACCATGGAGAGTCGCTTAAGTTTTCCATATGTACAAAGAACGAGGTAGTCTTCATCGGCAAATTGCATTGTATCCGTAATTTCTAAGGTAGATAATGAAGCGCAGACACCCAATGAGGTATAGTCATGGATATTCTTGCAGTTCCTGATCGAAAGCGTTTCTAATTGGGTCATATTGGTCAACAGCAGCCTCAGGGTAACTTCATTAATTCCCATCAGGTTCTGAGAAGAGAATGATTAGTATGCACACTTCCCCATAGCCTTCGTACCTGCATCCGAAGTGTCTTTAATCGAACTAATCCAGCCAAGGGATCATAGCTATGCTCCATTTGATGACTGTAGCCAATGTTTAGCACCTGGAGCCGGGGCAGCTGACCCATGGTCATCAAAACAACGCTGTCCACAACTGGAATCGGAGCCACATGTAGTTCAAGAAGATTTTGTTGTTTTGTCAAGAATTGTACGAAAACATCCCTTCCAAATGGTTTTGCCCCTCCGATATCCACAAATCTAAAGGCTTACTACCACAGCGAACGGGGAAAATTACTTGAGGTTTCCGGGAAGTTCATCAAGCCGGGTTAATTTAAACATAGCCGAGTGGAGGTTCAACTTCCTGAGATTGGTCATCTTGGGAAAGTAGCTTTGAACCTAATGGAATTTGAGAATACGGTAGATTTGTGTACCAACCTTTTCTGAATGAGCCTCATTAACCCAACTCGTCTCCTCCAGGGAGAATTCCTCCAGAACCGGGGCCACCTTATCCAGGAGGGGTGATATATCCGCATTGAGGATAACAGCCCCGAGGTCAATAACCCTCAACCGATGGCAATTCCTGAAGCCAATAATATCTTTTTCTACTATTTGCCTACGTGGCAATGCTGTCCATTATCTCTTGAGAGATTTTGAGCCATCGCTGTCCGAATGAGAGGTCTTTGACGTAGACGCCGCACCTCTCAACAATACCTAAGACTGTTGGCCCAAAGCTAAGGCTTTCCTATGATCAATTTAAAGAGAAATTTATTGGCAGAACCCACCTGTTGATAATACTCTGTGCTGCAACTACATAAATAATCGGCGAAGTTGAGAGCTACCATGTCTTTGAAGCAGCTCTGTTGCTGAAAAAAAGTCAAGAGTCAAGGATGAAAAGGGATTCTACCTGAAGAACGGAGTTCCATGCTTGACAAACGCTCTCGATTTTTACCCTGTCGATAAAACTAAGATTTAAAAATATTTGAGAAAGACAATCGTTGTTCAACGCATCGACGGTTGTCATCAAGATTGCACTGAAACTGCTTGCCATTTTCATGTAAATGAATCGCCGCCGTGGGCAGTGGAGAAGAATATTCCGTACAATTAATTGAAACAATATTTTTGTCCGACAGCAGAGGGAGAAAAGACTATTGGATATGGGGAAAAGGATACTGGATAACGATTGTTTTGAAGGAAGAGATTCCAGATTTCAAGAGCTAAGATCAAAATATTTGACTGTCCATCTCTTGACAAGCCCGTAAACCAAGAGAAAAGAGGCGCGAGGAGCCCAAGCTCTAAAGATTTCCGACAGTTTACTGTCCTCCTGCAGAAGTTGTTCCCCGATTGCGCAGGGTGGGATTGATTGATTGTGGATGAAGGGAGGGGCTCTCTCTCTCAGAGTTTTGCGCGAGGGTTAAGTCGTTTGCTGTAAAGTGAGGCTCGTGAGCTAACTGTGATCCCGAAAGTGTCCCTCCTAAAC
Source organism: Oscheius sp. DF5033 (assembly GCA_964036215.1). Classification (NCBI taxonomy): domain Eukaryota; kingdom Metazoa; phylum Nematoda; class Chromadorea; order Rhabditida; family Rhabditidae; genus Oscheius; species Oscheius sp. DF5033. The sequence continues at coordinate 8,403,957 of OZ038413.1, forward strand.
AGCTGATTTGACGGCTGACCACTCGTGACAGGAAAGATGTCTTTGTTTTTAGGATAGGAAATCTTAAGGAGCATAACAATTTTTTTGTACGGAAATAAATTGCTAGCAGAGCTTAAAAAATACCCGATTTTTCAGCAAGAAGCCCTTATTCGACAGTTACAAGAGCAACATTATCAGCAATACATGGCTCAAGTATACGCACAACAGGCAGAAGCCGCTGTTCCCGACAGTGAGAAAAAGGAATTGACGGCAGACGAACGCCGCCAACAAGATGATGACAGCGATGTCTCCGACGAGGAGCCAGGAGATGATCTACCATGTAAGTTTAAAGGGCAGTAAAGGAAATTCATTGAAATCTGGGAGGACAATTGGATATTTTAACCCTTTAAGTGTCTTCAATTCATGCACAGATGGGACTCTTCTGTCACTGTAGGTTTTCTGCGTGTTTTGTAAACATTTTCCATTACCGCCATTTTTCATGTGCTGCAAGCTATGTATCCGGAAAATGCTTTTTTTTAAACTTTTTATCTCTTTATATATGAATTCCGCTTGTGTAAAATTTGTGGCCACCCATGCATGTCTGCTGGCCAGCATGGTGGATATTGTGTAAAGGCATAAAAGAAGCTTTTTTTCCCTTAAAGTGGTAAAGTCAAAAAGATGCTTTATGTGTCAAAAGTGGGAAAGAGAAGAGAGAATTGCTGGAAGTTTTTCATTCCATTCGGGAAAAGGGTGACGAAGCTACGTCATTCAGACGGCGGCATGAGCAACATTGTAAAGACAAGGCAAAATGGCAACATTTTCAGCTAACCCAGAAATCTCACCAGCCTCATTGTGGAATAGAAAAGACATTCAAGAATTCAAAAACAATATTAAAAAGGAAGGAACAGAAGGAATAATCAAAGTCGGCCACGGGGAGACTGTCACTGTAAGACACGAGAGGAATAGTAATAATAGCGGGGGTTTAGATTCGGGTTCCCACACATGAAGACGGCACCTGTCTATTCTGGGAATTCGCAACAGATCATTACGACATTGGTTTCGGGGTATACTTCGAATGGTCCATTGCTGATAACAATCAGGTACATCAAAGAGAAGACAACCCGCTAAACATATATATTTTGAGGTGTCAATACATGTAAGCGAATCAGACGATGAAGACGAGTATGAGGAAGGAGTTGAGGAGGGAATACCACCTCCACAAAATACAAATGATGTGGAGACAGGATCTCCTACAAGAAGAGCCCGGGATCCTAGCAAGCCTCGACAAGATGAAATCATACCCGTGTACAGGCGCGATTGTCACGAGGAAGTTTGTTTTTTTCTTAAGAGTTGGGATAAATCAATATCTTCCAGGTTTACGCTGGTAGCCATGCTTATCCCGGCCGTGGAGTTTACTTGTTGAAATTTGACAACTCGTATTCTTTGTGGCGCTCGAAGACTCTCTACTATCGTGTCTATTACAGCAAATAATCAAAATCCCCTAAGTCGAGTAATTTATTCCCCGTGTAAACTTCTCCTCCTTTCCTCTTAAAGTATTTATTATATTTCTTTTCCTGTTTGTATACATCGAATGTTTTCTTAAATGATGATCCCAACTGGATGAAGGTTGTTCAATTTTTTTTCTGTAGTGGATACATTTTCTGCTGGGTAAGCCATTCTTGTTCTTTTTTCTTGTGAGATATGTCAGCATACGAGGGTTTACAATAAACATTTTTCTTACACAAAGGAAAATTGTGAAAGAGAGGGGAAAATATGTGGGAAGAGGTTGTTTTTTTGCTTTGCAACAAATGTTCACCTTGTAGTTCTTAGAGTTTATACGGGGGCGGAAAAAGAGCAGTTTGTATACACAAGGGAGAAATGGATATCTGGTAAGTTTCAGGGAGGGGCAGGTTCTGGATTGTGAACGATCTGTAGAAGTTTTTTTTCCTCTCTCTGCTGGAACCTCCGATGGAACATCTGGCGATATTTTTTGGTGGAACGCGGCCTGAAGAAAATTAGCTCGAAGTGTCTGGCAGAGGATTGCACCATTAGACGAATTTCGGACTTATAGGTAAAAAATGAGGAGATCACATTTTGTATCATTAACGCTTTGAGCATTTTGTATAGACACCGAAGCCTAGAATTTTTTTATTACGTGTACGATTTCTGCGTCTTGCCATGTGGTTCCTGCAACGAATAACCGTAACCGTAGCCTACTGGCGACGTTTTCTTGGTAGTCTCCCCCGCTCCTTTATCAAATATAGCTCTTTCCCGTTATTCTATAACTCTAATCTAGTGATTTCTGATCACCTGAGCTTTATTCTCTCTACGGCAATGAGCATACAAAACTGATAAAATTTGGAGCAATTTGGGGCAATACACGTTGAACATTGGCTATGTTGAAACAGAAATAATAATAAAATAAGAAGTACCATCAGGATTTGGAGGAGGCTCTTGGGAAATTCAAGAACTGATAACGTTTTCGCCTAAAAATGTTGACTTCCTTCTTTAAATGAATTTTATCTTACTTATAAAATAAAAGAGGTTTGTTATTGTCCTCTAAGGGGATTCGAAGTTCCTCATCTAACCCATTGTCACGCATCTTGACGACATCCGCGGGCGCATGGACCACAGACCGCTGGATGATTCTTGGTGAGAGAGGGGCTTCTTGCGGTGGCGACATTGGCAACTGAAAAGGATTGACAGTCCTTTAATAAAGAAAATTATGTTACGTGTGATTCAATGCTACGCCGTCTTAACCGTCTTTGGCGGCGTTGTTCTTTTTCCTGATCGGTGTCACCTGGTGGAACACTGACCCTGGCAACAACTTTTGTCGTAACGGCTGGTGATATCCTAGCTGCTGATGAACTACTCCTCATACCAATGGGCATAGACGCTCCCCCATAGCTATTGTCCCTATCTGCTTGGCGTGAAGATTCGTCCATTGAAATACCCCGTGCTAGGCGTCCTCCACACCCGAGATTATTGAAAGACTAAAAAAATAAATGCTTTAAAAAAGGTAAAGACTAACATTAATTAGACCCTTGAAATGACTGATGAGTGAATTGCTTTGTGGTGCACCGCAGGAATGAGTTCTCTGCATCATTGGGCGCTCCTTATCCTGACGAGATAATCGTCTGTTAACTAAAGGGGACATCAATGCAGCGACAGGAGAAGAAGATGTTAAAGCCGGGGAAGTATTATCGGATCGTGGAGGAGATAGCAAAGAAGTTCTACCAGTAGAAGCTACAAGAAAAAGAAAGAATCACACACGCACAGTCGAGATCTTACAAAAGGGCGCTAGATGCTGATTATCTAAGCGTCTATCCTGTACATATCTATCCTGTGCGTCATCTAGCCCGTTATCGATTAAATCTTCATTTGAAAGCTCGAAGGAACCTAAAAACCCTGCTTCAACTTCTCAAGATGGGAAAACTATACCTCTAGCCCATTTACTATGCATGGTCATAGCTGTGCGTGGATTTGTAGCAGAGACATCATCCGCAATGGCACACGTTTCACCCGTATTCATGGATGTTAGACCTTTCTTTGCCCGTCGGTTAATGGAAACTGTCACGGATTTGTTGCTCTTGGTCTTATCCGTCCCGGATCTTGGTTTCTTTAAAGAAATGCTGGATTCAACTGTTGTTTGTGGACGAAGAGCAGAACAAGGAAGATTAAAATTCGCCTCGACATCCCGATTCTCATTGTCATCTTCTGCATCCACAGCTGCCAGACGGGCATTCACTGCATCAATCACATCAAGGTTTATGGTTCCATACTTAGGTCTAAAATAACCTACTAAAGGGGAAAATAATAATATTCCTACTTCATAAACTCATGGCGTTTATATTTAGGTTTTTCTAGCCGTTCCTGACCGCTTTCTCCAAATCCAATCTGAGGACACTGACCATTGGTCTGCTCATCTTCATCTTCTCCCATCGTGATAGGGGCCTAGACGATCAGTTACCAATGGCAAACAAATTGCAAACCTGAGTATCCAGCGCCCTGTTTTTCTCCTCGTTCCTTTGGTCACGTATAACGGCTGTTGTATGAGACTTGAGACGAGAGGAATTGTTGCCATTTGTTCGTGCTTTCCCGGAAAGATTTTCGTAACCCAGTTCCCAGTCGTATGGATCATCCCAGCATAACGTATGTCGGTTCATGACCTGAACAGATGTTGTCTCATTTTTTTGGTTGGAATGAACCTGAGTGAGGAGACCTTCCAACAAATCGTAGTCTGGCTGATCGGGGTAACCGAGACATTTCAGATGCGCAGCGAAATGATGCAGCTCTACGGGGCATCCATCAAGTAATACATTGAGATCAACATCGTCTTTCATTCGCCCAACCTGGAAACAAACATTTCTTATGTTATTAGGTCAGGCGGTTCTCAATCACCTCATCCTTGTCCTTGATTTTTCTCCATGGCAGTTGGCCCTGGAGGAACTCAGTAAGCATATAAAAAAGTGACCACAGATCATCTTGCCTGCCCATTTCCTGGAAACGAATTAAATCATTTTCGCTTCAAAAAATGCTTCCGCTACCTTATTTTTATGTGCGCTGACTGCCGCATAACGAACGGTTCCTCGGAAACCAGCTGCCGATCGCGGACTACGTATATCACCCTTGGCATTGAGATATTGTCGAGCTAGTCCGAAATCCAACATGTAGACACGTCGCATTGTCTGCGTGGTACGTCCCATGGCAAAGTTTGACTGTAAAAATAAACATATAGCTTGACACCAGAAGAGTCATGACTAACAGGCTTTATGTCTCGATGAAGAAATCCAATAGAATGTATTTCTCTAATGGCATTGAGAATTTGAATTCCTATTCGGATAGCCGTATTCAGTGAAAAACATTGTTTAGGAGCCTAGAATTTGGAAAAATACAAGAAATGTGAAAATGTGTACCTCTCTTCTAAGATCCGCAAGATTTTTACCTTGTAGACTCATGACAAGATAATTGAATTTATCATTACGTCCACACCCGTAGAATTTACACGCATGTTGCTTACCTGAAATATGAGAAGGGCTACCAAAAATAGAAAGGAATATACCTTGAAGTCGACGTAAGACAGCAACTTCCATTTTTAACACTTGTTTCGTTGCTTTACTTGACTCCACTTTAATAGCCACCCGTTCATTGTGGTTTTGTACGTCTATTGCTTCATAAATTTCACCAAATCCACCTCCTCCTACTTTTTGTTTCTGCAAACGGGCCTTATGTAATTCAATTTACTCTAATCACATTCTTTACGCTTTTTTTTTCAGTTTTGTGAGCAAATAGAAAAAAAGAGTTCCTCTAGAGAAGATGAATAATTCTCGACACATGTGTGGGTCCCTATGTCTCTCTGGACCTATTATTTTACTGCTCGAGGCCATCGGGTTTAAATTACAAAAGAATTTAAAGAAATGACAACCGAAACATATTGATAGACAAAAGGATGGTACTTTCAGAAATCATGTTCCCGCTCTTGATTCATTCGTCACCAAAATCTTAGCTGTTTCCGGCCTCTCGGGGGATTGGATTGATGAATGGTTGCCACTGTGATTGTTGACTAGCCAGCGGTCGATGTGAACTTTATTTTATAAATAGGATTTTCGAACGCAGAGGATAATTTGACAGCCGACTTATGAACTATATTATTTAATATTGAAAATATCAACAGCTGTTAATCAACGCTTTTGAATTGATTTAGTGAGAATAAATTGAATAATAAACTGCCTTTTTTGCAACAAATTTTTTAATAAACAAGGAAGTGACTTACAATCTTCCACCTTTCGCGGATAATCTGCGAAACTTGCAGAATCTCCCCTTCACTTGATGACGTCATCAGCGTATCATACCTAAATAAAAATATTTGTATAAAAAAAGTAATAGGTTAGAGAAGGTGAGACAGCCGGGTGATGCAAAGGGGGAAGAAGTTTTAAAATTAGAGCCGTGTTACTCAATTCGACGGAACAAGTGTTCGCCCTTTGAGTAAAATGCTTTTGAAAGGGCGAGAAATAGTGAAGAAGAAAAGTGGAAGGGCCAGTGCTTTAAAAAAAGAAGGAACTGAATGTTTCATGAAAGATGAGCGTGAAAAGAAACTGACAGATCAGACGGCAATAAGAAATGAGCCAATTTTTATTCATAGAAACAATGATGCTACTAGAGAAGACTGGGGCAAAAATAGTCTCGTCATTTTCAGAAGTGCAATAGACGCTGGATTCATCGTAGCGCCACATCTCGTCACTGCCATCCATCGGTTTACCCCGATCAACGACAGATGCTGTGTGCTCGAGCTCAAATGCCACAACTGGGAAGTCAAATTGGTCCAAGGCTACGCCCCGACATCGGAAGCCGACGACAACGAGTACCAGACCTTCCTCCAAAACATCCAAAGAGCGTGCAACCTAGCCGGTGGATCCTTGTGGTGGAGAAGAAGAAAGGGGACGCCAGCTGGGGCCCGAACCGGCGGTACGAGCTCGGGGCTGGCCAATAGCGGTCAGCGTAACTTGTTCGGAAACCGGCGAAGGTGCACGATACTCATGGGTGACTTCAATGCTGCCGTTGGACATCGCGCCCATCCTTACGAGCCAGCTGTTGGAATCTATGGCTACGGTACCCGAAACCATAGAGGGGACCAGCTCGTCAACTTCTGCTCCTTGCATAATTGGAAGGTTGCCAATTCCTTCCGAAAGCAAAGGATGGGCCGCAAATGGACTTGGAGATCTCCGAATGGGGCAACCCGAAAGGAGTATGACCTTTTCCTAGTCCAGCGGACAGATATCGTACGCTCCGTGTGCTGTATCAACCAGTTCGACTTCCGTTCCGATCATCGTCTGTGCCGGATGACTGTGGACATCAACGCCTGTGTCCCTCGACGCCGTCCACCTGTGCGCACGACAAAGTTGAACTGGCCACTCTACAAGCACACAGTCCAGGAGTTAAAAGAAGCAATGGACGACGACGATCCCTCGACCCAATACCGTGGCATATGCGAGACTCTCAATCTTGCAAAGGAAATTGCCACCGAGGACGTCCAGACACCCGCAAGAATCTCTCCGACTACCAGAGATCTATACAGTCAACGCCGACTTCTTCTGGCCAAAGATGACCCAACATCTCGTCTACAATTGGTCCAGTTGAATAAGGCTCTACGGGTGGCCCTAGCTTCCGATATTGAGAAGAGACTCTTCCTCCGTTACCAACAGACGCTTGCGTCTAGAAGACTCTTCGAGGATGTGTCAACTCCTGTGATGTGGCAACTGTTGAAGGACGATGGCTCCCGGACCCAAACGCTGCCCCAGCTAAAGGAAAGGGTAAAAGAGTTCTTCAACAAGCTGTACGAGAAGTCAACCATCGTACGACCGGATGCTGCTCCACTTCCTGCTGATGTCCCTCCAGTGCTCAACGAGGAAGTATGGAAACAGCTTCGCCACATGAAGAAGCGTACAGCTCCTGGGATCGACTCGATCACGACCCTGATGCTCCGAGCTGCAGAAGAAGAATTGGTGCCCTACCTTGCCCATCTCTTCTCTCGGATGCTACAACTGCGTGTCTTCCCTCCTGCCTTTGCGGATTCCGTCACCACTTTGATCCCGAAGAAAGGAGACCTCGCAGACTTGGCCAACTACCGTCCGATCTCCGTGTTGCCAGCTCCATACAAGCTCTTCACGCGTGTGATCTTGGCCAGAATACAGGGAAATCTCGAGAACAACCAGCCTGTCGAGCAAGCCGGCTTTCGTCGGAACTACTCGACCGTGGAACATCTGCACACCATCCGCCAGCTGATCGACAAGGCATACGACCACCGCAACCACCTCTACCTGGTTTTTGTGGATTATCGTAAAGCCTACGACACCATAGAGTGGAATGCCGTCTGGAATTCGCTCCACCGTCATGGTGTTGAGCCACTCTACGTCGAGATGCTGAGACAGATTTACACCGAGGCTGGAAGCAAAATCAAGGTGCAGAAGGAGACAGTGGAAGTCGACATCCAGCGCGGAGTCCGTCAAGGCTGCGTGCTCTCCCCACTGCTCTTCAACGCTGTTCTGGAGGACATATTCCGTCAATTGGAATGGGACAACATCGGAGTCACCATCAACGGCAGGACGCTCAACCATCTGCGATACGCCGACGATGTAGTCCTCATTGGAAGAAGTCTTCAAGCAGTCCAACGGATGGTCACGGAACTGGAATTGGCTAGCCGTAGAGTCGGTCTGGAGATCAACAAACGCAAGACTGTTGCCATGACCAACGCCTACGAGGGTAATCTGCTACTAAGCGGGGAGCCTGTAACCTTTGTCCGCCACTTCGTATACCTTGGATGTTCCGTGACGTGCACCAGAGATAACCGGGAGCTGTCAAGGAGAATAGGAGCAGGATGGGCCGCCTTCAATCGACATCGGATGTTTATGGCACGACGAGCCGTCCCGATGAAGATGAAACGCCGCGTCTTTCTCACCTGCGTCGTCCCAAGTCTACTGTACGGATGCGAGCTTTGGAGTCTCAAGGCGGAAGAGAGAAGGAAGCTGTCGACCGTGCAACGACGTATGGAGAGAGCTATGCTTGGCCTGTCACTGCTGGATCGAGTGCCCAACGATGAAGTCAGACGACGAACAGGAATGCCGGATATCCTAGATATCGCCTGGTTAAGAAAGTTGAGATGGAGTAGTCGACTGGCCTCGATGGAAGACGGAAGATGGTCGAAGGCGACGACTGAATGGTATCCACGCGACCGCCGAAGATACCCTGGCCGACCGGAGCAACGTTGGGAAGACGACCTCTTCGCCGCCTCGTCCAACCTCGGATGGGAGCCGACTACATGGATGCGATGGGCAAGAGAGGGAGCAGTTGAATGGATAAAGGACATGAGAGCGGCGAGACCCTGGGATACCCTCTGAGATCCTCGATACCGTTTAATAAATTGTAAATTGTAATAGACGCTGCGGGAGATAGAGAGAATTGTTTGAAATATAATCTAACCCTGAAAGAAAGGGACTTCAGACAGGCACGCCCTTTCAAATGAGATTACTACTAATAAAGTCTGATTAAAAAAAGATGAATAACATAGGTGTACGTGTACTTAGCAACAGACTCCACGTCAAAAGCTTTGTACTGGGGGTTGGGCAGGCGATTCCGCCCCCAGGGGGGATCGGGTGGCGGACTCACTGGCACCGATCACCGCACGGGATGTGCTCCGAACGCGATATCGCTAAAATCTCGACTGCGTTTGGTTCATTTTCCAGCTGGCGCGTCACACTTTTTTCCCTTGACTTTTTCCTATCAGTCAAAGTCTATGTGATGTTGTCAGATATTTACCCACTACCACCTTTTCCACCAGAAAAAAAGGGGAGGCTATTAGACTTAATTCTGTTTGGCCACGTAAATAATACTAATGTTGCTGGTGTCCCTTGAGATTAGAAGTAGGCAAAAGAAAAGGGCTCCTTTTAAAGGAGGAGAAGGTCTCTTGCGCAAAGAGTGTCGAAGAGATTTCTGACAGCATTCATGTGGAAAAGTGGCGGAAGCGATGCTTAAAGGAGGACGGCTTGTCAACGGATTTTGGCTGCTTCAACACAGAACTTTTTGTCATGATAAGAACAGTCCACAGCTTACCGACGAGATCAATTGCTCCGTTCACTTTTTTACGCGGTACCCGGTAGAACACAAAACGTGACAAAAGTCATAGGTATCTCTGACTCACTCTGACAACTAATGACAGGGGTGGAGCCATTCATTCTTTGAGGATTCTTTCCTGAAACCACAGACAACACGCAATCTCAGGCCCAATGAAAAATCGGATGTTTTTGCCTACTTAATCCTCCCCATTTGTCTGGCAATTCAAAGTGCAAAAAAAGGCAGAAACTGTGCAAATATCTATAATTATTTGCTGTAACTACATCTCATTAGAGGATCCTTGGAAACTATTTTTCAAAAAGCTCACTACGTCGGCAAAGTAAATAGGGTAGGAGGTGTCGGAACAAACAAGTCTGCTTTGCCGCATCCAGAAGTGAGATTAAAGATGTGACTGGTAATAAGTGAAATGCGGAGTAGACCACCCCGAGTTGTCTGCCAAAATTAGCGCAAGCGCAGCCATCCGGCAGAGGCTTGTGGATTCCGGCCAGTGTCCAGCAGCACGAATAATGGGTGCAACTGGCCGACTCTCTCACTCTCGTAGCCAACAATCGATGTCTCTCACGTCAAACTGATAGACGCCTGGCCCTGGTAAAGATGAGCACAGGATAAAACGTAGCGGTATGATGGACGCAGCGAAATAATGAAGTCTTCAACGAGACAGCAGCAGCCGCAATAGCACACTGGCGCCAATTAGCCTCCTCGCGCGCTAGATCCTGTGGCCTAAAGACGGTCTTTTAATTGAGGGGAGTGCAAAGGATTACGCTGATGAGGTACAAGCAGGTGGAGGAGATTCAGGAGTCCACCTGGCTGATTGCCTCCTCTTTTTAGTTTAAAGTGATTGTTTGAAAATGGTAAAAAGAAAGGTGCTTGTTTCTCCAGAGCCCTCCCCGTGTGTTTTCAAAGACTTTGCCCTTTCGTTTATCCAGGAAAGTCTCTTGGGGCGTAGTGCAATTTGAAGAATTATGAATAGATTGCAAAGGCTTGTACGTCTCTAAACATGTATCTAAAACCAGCAGCGTGGAAAAGTGGAGGATAATATTCCCCAAGGAGATCAAAAAATGCATTCAGTTTGGACGAAGAGAAAAATATGAACATCAAATCACAGCTTATTGAGGAAAATTATTAGGCCGGAAGGCGCGCATATGCATTGTGTCTGCTCCTAGGGAATCCCGTTGTAAACCAATACGGGTCAGCGGTACTTAGAGAGCTGTCAGCTGCCTTTATCCCTTCTCCTCGAAAATGTTATTAGCTCTACTGGGTCAGTTTACTAACTACAGGGAGCTGCTAAACAAGTCTCAAAAAGTAGCAGGGAATTTGAAACTATCCGTGCAATTAGCTGCCATGAGGTTTTTCTCCTAGTCTAAATACGCTTAGAGAGAGAGAAAAGTCAACAAAAAATACACCATGGCATGCGAAGTATGATGAAGTCATAGTCAGTTTAGAGTGAACAGTATGAACTGTGTAAAGGGCGCAGAGGAGAGAGAGCACTCGGAAGTTTGTATCTGTCAAGTACTTCACGCCGACTAGCGTGTGATCTTGTCTTTCAACAAAGCCGCAAAACTTTTTGCCTAAGACACAAGCAAGCACAGGAAGCAAATGATGGGAATGAGAGAGGGTGAATCCGGTTGAAGATCGATTTTGAGGGATCAGATGGGATGGTTCGGGAACAAGCAGTCGGCAATCGGCAGTGTACACGGGCAGGAGGCAGGGCGGATGCTGCGAGAGACGCCCGAGCCAACTGCCTGTCGGCTTCCATAGCTCAAGAGGTGTTGGACAACAGTCACCGACGACGACACCTATCCGAGTAGTCTCCCGGGTGCAAATAGTCATCTTTACGTTTTTCACGTTGCCGAACTTATTTTTTCTTTCTTTGCAGAAGAGTGTCAGCCACTTCAAACGCCAGTTTCTCTTTTTTGTTTCTATAAATACGGCTGGGGACTTATGCAGAGTAGAGAATTTTTCTAAGTGGTTTTGTTATCTTCTCGCATACATTGTTCAATGCTCAAGTCAAAACTATACAAAACAAGGAAGGTCTCCTGGAAGTTGTCCGTATCTTCGTAATTTAACTAGTGAAAACAGGCAAGAGACAAACAATAGACTGGGCAATTGGTTTTGGACACTAACTTTGAGTATTTTGCAGGTTTTTTTCGGGTAATTAACAAATGTTTCAGGGGCTAGAAGAGCCTGGGGAAATAGAGACCAAATAGCCTCTAAGCACCCCGTAAGGTTGTCGTCGCAACTGGTATCTATGGAAGCTTACGGACCAATTACCAGCCTAAGTAGGTCATTAATCAAATATAGTAGCCAGTAAATAGCTCAACTCAAAGATTAGATAATATACTTATCCTATTATACTGTAATAAGTCCTTCTTTCATTCCTTCCGGAAGTTTTCTGCCTTGAAAGAAGGGGGATAAGTAATAAGGTGAATATCCTACTGCAGGATCAAAAATAGACAACTGGGGAAATCAGAAGCCTAAAAAAGTGTGATGTTTCGATGTTCTGAAATGACTCTTCAAGCCGATTTGCATCAATAGCGGAAATTTTGTTCAGCGGAGTCGCATAACGAGGGAAGAAGGAGGCTGTAGGAAGAGATCGAGAATCACCCAGAATATCCAGAAGGAGCCTGGTAAAACATGTAAGTTGTAATCCCGAGAATGGACAAACCAGAACAAAGGACATGCTGTGCTCTTTTGTTTATTGAGGCGACATCACTTGCCAGTAAAAGATAAACTCTTTGAAAAGATGGTAAAGACCACCCTGGGACCATGAAAAGCTAGGAAGAGGATGTCCTGTTGAAGAACGATGGCCGAAGCGGGACCATTAATATCCGACAAGTGCCGAATTATGCATGCCAAGCAGTTGACCACCACGCTGTCGGAAGAGAATTACCTCTGGAATATTAATAAGATCAAAAACAAAACGTGTTTATAGAAAGTAACCCCTTGCAGATTGACTTCCCAGGTATGTCTCACTGGCTGCCAACACCGTGTCCTCTTGCGGTGGCCGATGTTTGTCACTCGTATATGCTGCCCCTTTCCAAACGGTGGCCTTATTTGCATAGCAACGGTCACTTCCTCTAGATCGTAGTCGCCGTAAGCTCTATTCAGCCAGTCTCTAGGCCATCAACTCCATTCAGCCGGCAGAAATCTACACACCTGGTTCCAATACTACTTAGATCCTATTTATTTCCAAAAAAAAACTTCTATAAACTTGTTTACCTCAGAAATTGGCATTGTGATGTAAACACCTACAATTATGTGGTTTTGGCTGAGCCAAAAGGACACAAACAGACCGCTTGCTGTGAAAAAATAGGCGGTTTACTCTATGCGACCATTATCCGCATCATTGCATAAAACTCCAACGACCCTCAAAAGCTTTCTTCCAATAAAAGGACAGTCTCTTCCCACGATTTTATATCCTCTCCGTCTATCAATACACCCCATGACTTTAGCTTTTAGACAGTCATTTGTTTTCTTATCAGAAAGTTCCTCGTTTCGTGCTGTATTCCAAATAGGCAATCCTGTACTACGCCCTGCTGCAGAAGTCTGAGAAGTGGACTCACTGATCACTTTTCTTTCCGGCTATAAATTACTACAAGCTCAATCTTGTTTTGCTCGAACTCATCAAAACCTCATTCAAAAGTGACACTACACAGATCACGCTTTCACATAATCTCATTAACTCTGTGATAGGTATTAGTGTCTAGGTGGCACGGTGAGCAGCTGGGAAAATACACTACATGCCAAACCAGTCGCCGGTATTCGAACACATTGCTATTCCTCGTTACCAATTTGTACCCATTCTTTTGTTTACTTGTCCTTGAAGAACTGCTGGGAAACAAGGGCCCCTGTTGCCTAGCAAAATCCGAAAACATGCGCATGTGACAGGAAAAAATTAGCGGAATCTCCCTCTGAAATTGGTGGTCATTGCAGGTTTCTTTTCATACGCTTGCGGGGATTCACCAACCGCTTGTTATGCTTCATTTCCGGCCGTCGTTCCTATTTACCGCTTCTTTCTTCCTGCAACCTTGTGTCCATATTCAGCTTTTCAGGAGGGATGCGGTCCACAACAGTCGTCCATCTTCTCAACTTGTTTTCCATCGTGAGTATTAATTACCGGTTAAATAATGTGAATTTGTACAGATGACAGCTCTACCCTTGTTGTGTTTAACATTTCAAATATTCGACTTTATTGTGACGCATAAAATGTACTTTACCATTCCCGACCAGGTGAGTATACCAAAATAGGAGGGGATCAACTTGTTTTGTTCCCGCGTATTTGGGACACTTTCGATCGGAGATCATAACTTTCAAAAAATGTTTTATAAATGTTTACCATTTCTCTTTCACACAAAGTGAAAGAAAAAGGAATAGAGAATTGTACAAAAATCTCAAGAACCTCTGACCAACAATGGAAATTCTTCCAAATCATTTCAGTCCCTGTGAACGAAAGTCTATTCTATAGAATTCCTTTTCAATAATCTTCGCCCCTTTCAGAAAATTCTCCTAGACCCCGATCTATTCTGGTGGTTCATAACAGGCATAATTGTTGCCTTCGCACTTTCAATCACAGCCGTAACTTGTGAATTTCTTCCTTCTTCTCTACAACAACTTTGTCTACGCTATCCAGTATCTTTCTCTATAGGAGTAAGTTTCCCCTTTTTCTCAAAATATGATCGCCCAGCATGCTGCTATGCTCTCCTTCGGCAGCATCTTCTGCGCCTATTGTTCCTACTTGTCCACACTGGCAGCAAACGGTATCGAGAGATATGTTTACCATGCCACACCAGAGCAATTCCGCCTGGCTTCCACTTGGTACTACTGGAAGCTGATGTATTGCTCGGTAGGTCATATTTGCCCCCATAAATTATGTACCTTTTTCAGTTTTTATTTGGTGTAGAAGCATTAATGTGTCTGGGAGTGCTTTGCACTTTGTACTTGGGCATTCAATGTCGATACAGAAGCCTGGCTCAATTTCCTCTCCCACAGAAGCCTTCCTCAACAACTCAAATGTTTGTATAAAGAAGATCATATCGAATTGTCTGTATTTATTGATTAATTTAGTAAAAATTAATGCAAAAAATAGCTGTATCACACAGAGTGTGTACTCTCAAGTTGTTCTTTATCTCGAGCAGCCTGCTCTAATGATAAATGAACCACACTTATTTTTTGGTGATTTTTTTTGTTTGGTCCCATCTAATCGAAAATGTTTCTTTTAGACCCCACAAGGAGTGTAACAAGCGAAAGCGAGCGCGATTAGGCGACATCGCCAAAAGATCGTGAACTTTCGTTTCACAAATGCCAAATGTCCAGCGGAACACTTTTCAAAACTACGGAGGACCATCAGATCTATCGAACACGAGCCTTTATCGGGCGAGATTGACGACACTTTCCTTGTAAAACGTCTCATCATTACTCTAAACGCCAAAAATCCATGAAATATAATTTTATATCTGCCAATATTTCACATTGGTTATATTCAAAACAGCTTCTACTTCTTGTAACTGGATCATTTTCTATATTTATTGTGTACTATTTGACACAAACGACGCGTAGCTACGATATTATTAACAAGTTATTGCCACAACCAAGCCATGCTATTGCCCCCATCAAAGCAAAACCCAAACGAAAACTGAAGCCGAGTATCTACACGCAAAAGTCTTTTCAAGCCAATACGGCGTTTATAGATGATCAGGATCCATTCGATGTATACATTATGTCTACATATTACTATCCAACCTCTGAAAGGCAAGTGTTTTCATTTCTATCAACAGAAATTTTAGTTTGGGAAATAACGGCGTTGCCCTCGCTTTGGTACCTCCAGTTCGGTGGATGTACGCTGTAAACAATACAATCATTGTCAGGGCTTCTAACAGAAGAGAATCTAAGACGACATCCTGCACTGTTGAGCGGTAGGCCCATTATAGAAGGCAATTATAGTTGTAGAACAAACCATGGCGGCTGGTGCGCGCTGCACAGCGCTTTTGCTGGGTGTCGTGGAGTACCAAACATGACCAAATTTGAAATTTCTTTGGGAAATGACACCTTCCACGAAATTCCATTCAAGACAGTCTCTTATGAGAAAAAAGATGTCGTTACTTGTATAGCTCCTCTTTTTGCTGCTGAACAATGGCATCAGATCATTTTTGCTGCTCATATTTACCGAAAATACGGGACATTTATGCATCTTTACATTCGAAGTGTTGTAGCTCCTGTATATGAACTTATTAGAGTCTACGAGCGAGAAGTTAGTTACAATATTTATATGGTAAAATGGATATTTCAGGGATATTTGAAGGCAGAGCCATATCCTCGGATAAAATATTCTTCCGTCCCGGAATATATGTTCAATCCTAATAGACAAGTGTCTTTTAGAGCACAGGAATCGGCCCAAACTGATTGTCTCCTGCAGTACAAGGTTGCTATCCTCCACTACTGACTTATTTTTTGTAGGAATCCGCTCAGTATATCATGTTTGTGGATCTAGACGATGTGCTGATACCAAGAGAAGCTCCTACATATTTAGAAGAATTCAATATTTATATTCATCAGGCAGAATACATATTTTACAGGAAAGCCAATGTCTATTATGAAGCTAGTAAGTCGCTTCCCAACTTTTAATAACTTATGTTTTAGATAATGATCCACAAAAGTTCTCGGTATTTGATATCTTTCATTCAGCACGGTTTTTGGATGTGGTAAGGTGCGATATCAAACTTAAAGAAAGACTTTTCAGATCGAAACGGGAAAAATTGCAGTGGTTCCCAAATATGTAAACCATACGATGATCCACATGGTTGAGAATAATAGAAATCATTCGGGATCGTGGCCAATGAACTGGCAGAATGTCATTGTTCATCTGAAAAAAGCATACCCGGTAAGTTTCCCCTTCTCCTTATTGAATTCAGTTTCAGCTGGGATATGCCGATAAGCCGAAACAATTGTGGCCGTATTTCTATAGAAATGATACGACGATATTTAATGAAACGGATACTGCAACAATTGAAGAAGATTACAAAAGGTGAGGCGAAAAAGATGTACAAATACTTTCCTTAAGAATTTCTTCAAAATATCCAGAAATATGGAAGGATTTGCCCAATTCCTTGACTTACTATCCAATAATCTTAAAATGCTTTGATTCAAAATATTACCAGTATTGGTACGCAGACGACGAAGCCAGGAACCAGATCAAATGGTGTATGAATCCGGATTACTGCAAGGTAATTCTCACTGGCGCCTACATAATTGCTTCTATTCAGATTCCCCCAAAATTAATAGCACCTTGTGCAAATGCTGCTGCTGATTATTTTTCTTCTGAAGACGGCACAACGATAAATGTCCATTATCCAAAAAATCATCGGTTTTCTATACAAGATCGTTGTATTACCTAAACTAGTTCTTTTATTATTTTTATCATCATAAAGATAAAGAAAAGTGAATAATAAAACGTGAGACGAGCGGTGGAAGTAAATCAGCAGAGAATTGGAAAAAGTGACATCGTTTCGGGATCGTTTTTATCTGCTTGATATTTTACCGAAGGCGGTGCGCGACGAATGAAAGTGTTCCCGAAGTTAGACAACTTTGTTCATCTCTAATCATCAAACTCCATGAAATACGTTACTTGCTTTTCCGGAAACTGGCTGCGTTTGAAACAATTTCTCCTTTTAATTATTTGCCTTCTATCTATATTTCTTCTATATAAACTAGTACAAGCGAGCCATGATATTATTCGGAAGACGTCACCTAAACCAAATCTACTTATTGTAAAATCTAAACCGAAGGCTCATCCGAAAAGGAAAACCCAAACACCTCGAACGATCATAGATATCCCGGATCCTTTTGATGTCTATATTGTGTCGACGTATTATTATCCAACTTCTGAAAGGTTGGTTCCATGCTGTTCTATTTCAAAAGGGTGATGGATCTGCGAAGGAAGTTTATGTTTCCCATAATCCTCCGCTTTCTCTTCGGGAAACGCGGTCAGACGTTTTTGCGCTAAGGACGGGCACTGACGATTAGCTTTCACAGAATTGACAGACAATTCAGATACGGAATACTAATGTGCAGATGACCACAGTTGCCTAATTCATAATTTCCATATGTATTTCAGCCTTGGCAACAATGGCGTCGCGCTCGCGATGGTACCTCCAGCAAAGTGGATGCAGGCTGTTAACCATACAATTACCGTAAGAGCTTCCAGTGATTTGCAATCGAGGACTAGTTCATGTAAAGTGGAACGGTCCGTTGTTTCCTTACAAAACTGATTGATATTTAGGACTGATAAAACTTACCGATGCATCTTACACAGTGCATTCGCCGGCTGTTTCGGTGTTCCCAACATGACGAGATTTGAAATCTCGTTAGGAAATGATACTTTCCATGAAATCCCTTTCAAGACTGCTTCATATGAGAAGAAAGATGTTGTCACCTGTGTGGCTCCTCTTTTTGCTGCTGAACAATGGCATCAGATCATTTTTGCTGCTCATATCTACAGGAAATACGGCTCCTTCATGCATCTTTACATCCGAAGCGTCGTAGCGCCTGTATACGAGCTTATAAAAGCCTACGAGCAGGAGGTTCGCTTAGCTTTGCTGCAGGTCTAACAATTATTTTAGGGTTATCTAAAATCGCAGGCATATCCACGGTTGAATTACTCTTCTATTCCAAGCTACATGTTCAATCCGAACAGAAATGTGTTGTGGAGAGCCCAGGAATCGGCCCAGACTGATTGCCTGCTGCAATACAAAGTCAGTGCTACCTCCCTGCGACCATTTCCTTCTAGGAATCAGCCCAGTTTATCACTTTCATGGATCTAGACGATGTTTTGCTACCAAGAGCAGCTCCAACATATTTAGAGGAATTCAATCTGTTTATTCACAATGGTCATTTTGTTCATTACAATAAGGCAAATGCCTACTACGAGGCCAGTAAGTTCTTTTTCTGGAAACTAAAGGAGATTTTAATTTTCAGGCAACGATTCGCAATCCTTTTCAATGTTCGACATTTTCCATTCCACTCGATTTTTGGATCAGGTAATCCTCTCGCCGTTTTCATACAGTGGATTTGCAGATAGAATACGGTAAAATTGCTGTAAAACCTAAATATGTGAACCACACGTGTATTCATTGGGTTGAGAAAAACAGAAAGCATCCGGGCTATTATACACCTAGCAGCCAAAATGTCATTGTTCACTTGAAAAAAGCTTATCCGGTAGACTTTGCATATTTCAGCGAACAGTATTTTAGTTGGGTCATGCTAATGGTCGCAGACAGCTGTGGGATTATTTCTATCGGAATGATACGACGATATTTAATGATAAGGATAGTTTAATGATGGAGGTTGATTATAGAAGGTACGCATAAACTCATCAGAACATTGTAGTTTTAGAATCCGATCCAAATATCCTGAAGTTTGGAGGAATTTACCCAGCACGCTAGAATATTTTCCAATAATATTGGACTGCTACAACAAAAAGTTCTATAATTATTGGTATGCAGGAGAAAAGGCAAAGAGTCAAATGACATGGTGTGTAAATCCAGATATGTGTCGGGTACGCCCTTTGTTTTACCGAAAAGAATTATCAGCATTCAGATTCCACCAAAATTAATAGCGCCGTGTGCCAATGCTGACGCTGATTATTTTTCATCTGAAGAAGGAAAGCTGATGAATGTACATTATCCCAAAAATCATCGATTTACTATACAAGATCAGTGTATTCCGTAATTTTCTCTTTGGCTGAAATTTCTAGAAAATAAATATAGTGCAAGGAAAGAGAACGGCAGCGAAGGGAGAATTGGTTATCAATCTGAGGGCAGAATTGAAACTGAAAAAAAAGCAGAATCATCCCGTGCTGGTTTTCGCTTGATATTTTATCGGAGGTGGAGCGAAGCGAAAGGAAGAAAGTGTACCCGAAATAAGCCAACTTTATTCATCCTCTAATCCCCCAAAGGTTGATGACATACGCCAGTTACAGTTTATTCTCCTGGGTGCGCTTGAAACAACTCCTACTTCTGATAATCTGTGCTATCTCTATATTTATTCTATATGATTTGTATCAAACTCGTCGTAGCCATGATATTACGATGAAATTATCGCCTCGATCCAGTGTTTCTGTAAAACGTGTGAAATTAAAACCATATCCCAAAAGAAA
This sequence comes from Oscheius sp. DF5033, assembly GCA_964036215.1. Taxonomy (NCBI): domain Eukaryota; kingdom Metazoa; phylum Nematoda; class Chromadorea; order Rhabditida; family Rhabditidae; genus Oscheius; species Oscheius sp. DF5033. Next base: position 8,423,713 of record OZ038413.1, read on the forward strand.
GCCCAAGCCACCGCGAGTGATCGTCGATATTCCCGATCCTTACAATGTTTACATCATGTCTACATATTATTATCCAACTTCTGAAAGGTCAGTTTACTTTTTTTACACTAATTTTTCATTTGGGCAGTTTTTCACCCAAGTGCAAAAGTGAAATTTGACGAGAATTTGAAGGGCAAGCAAAACATTTGACCGCATTTCGGGCAAGACAGACGATGTTCTGCGGGTTGATATCAATTGGGAGAGTGCGTATAAATCTTCGAAAAAGTTCCCTATTTCCCTAAAGGCCTCTTTCAGTATTGGAAATAACGGTGTCGCCCTCGCATTGGTACCTCCAGGAAGATGGATGAAAGCTATTCAGAGAACTATTACTGTCAGAGCTACTAATGATCTAGAATCGAAGACTACGCTATGTACCGTAGAAAAGTTGGCATTTTTGCAGACTGTAACTCACCAAAATTTAGAACAAATGAACCTGGCCTGTGCTCCTTACACGGCGCTTTCGCTGGCTGTCACGGGATAGCCAATATGACCAAATTTGAGATATCTCTGGGAAACGACACCTTTCACGAAATTCCGTTCAAGACAGTCTCCTATGAAAAAAGAGACGTGGTTACCTGTATTGCTCCATTATTCGCTGCCGAACGATGGCATCAGATAATGTTCGCTGCCCATATCTATCGACACTATGGAACATTTATGCATCTCTACATCCGCAGTGTCACAGAGCCTGTGTATGAGCTTATAAAAGCTTATGAAAAAGAGGTTTGCCACAATAATTTGATACAGATTCAAGGTACTATAGGGATATCTGAAAACTGAGCCGTATCCCCGTCTTAAATATTCTTCAATACCGGAGTACATGATCAATCCGAACATAATTGTGTCGCTCAGGGCACAAGAATCTGCCCAAACTGACTGTCTACTGCAGTACAAGGTTGTTTTCCTTCGGATAATCAGAATTATTCCTTTAGGAATCAGCAGAATATATTATGTTTGTGGATTTGGACGACGTGCTGCTACCAAGGGCAGCTCCGACATATTTGGAAGAATTTAATCTATTCATTCATAATGCAGAATATATTTTTTACCACAAAGCTAATACTTATTATGAGACGAGTAAGTTGTCGTTGTTCATGAAGATTATATTTCAGACAATAATCCGCAAGAGTTTTCCCTATTCGATATTTTCCATTCCGTAAGATTTTTAGACCAGGTAGGCGTCATTTTGCGCTTATTACGTTTTTTTCAGATAGAAACAGGAAAAGTCGTTGTTAGGCCCAAATACGTAAACCACACAGCCATCCACTGGGTTGAGAAAAATAGAAAACATCTAGGATCTCGTCCGCTTAGTAGTGAAAATGCTATTATTCACTTGAAAAAGGAGTATCCAGTAGGCTGAGGCCAATTTTTAAAAAGGTTTGCAGCTGGGACACTCCAATGAAACACAGCAATTGTGGCCGTTCTTCTACAATAATGGTACCACGACCTTTAATGCAAATGATACTGTAATTATTGAAGAAGACTATAAGAGGTAGGTGAGATGTAAGCTTCGTTGCAACGGCGGGCGTATTTCAGAATGTCGTCGAAATATCCTGAAATTTGGAAAAATTTGCCTAATTCTCTAACCTATTACGACATAATTTCAAAGTGTTACACCCAAAAATTTTATAATTATTGGTACGTAGGCCATGGGCGACAAATAAGATGGTGTGTGAATCCGGACCTATGCAGGGTATTTTATCCTTTTTCCTAACAGAAACTCTCATTCAGATACCACCTAAATTAGTAGCCCCCTGTGCCAATGCTGATGCGGATTATTTTTCTTCTGAAGACGGAGCAGCAATGAATGTCCACTATCCCAAAAATCACCGGTTTTCCATACAAGATCGCTGTATTACCTAAATTAATTTTATTTCGTTATACACAGGACTAATAATAAATCGCTGATCAATTTTACAACGGAGGATGACATTAGCTCCGTTAGGAAGTTTTTTAAGAGAAATAATCGATCTGAGCACACTGCTCGTGCGGTCGTCAGCAGCACACCCAGCTTATTTTTCTCTTTCTTCTTACCACTTCGCTTTATTTCTTATTTTTCGTTAATAGTGATTTTTAGCTCTGTGCTCAACTTCAAATTAAAATAAGTTGAAGAATATTGAAGAGTTTGAATAACTTGGTGGTTTACTTTCAGGTGAGTTATAATTATCTTTTGTTTACTTTTTCTTCAAATTTAAAATGTCTATTGGACTATTATCCGTATTTGAAATAAATCGTCGGATAATGATCTCAGCCATCATTGTGGACGTCATAGGCAAATCATTCTGCTGCAAGTTAGCCACCATACTCCGTCTAAATGATCCTTCTCTTTCAGACCAAAAACGAAAATGAACGGAGGCGGAGACGGGCATACATTTTTACTGTGTAGCATAAGCGAGAACCAACCGAATCATGCAAGTCAAAATAATTGAAAGGAAGAATTCCTTGCCGCGGCGTCGTTGCCACTCGTCCCATCATGGCGAGCTAGTTTATGGAAGAATTTTTATGAGTATGATAAAATCACAACTTGTATTTTTGCACTATAAAAATTCCTAATTATTGACTCATTTGTATTTTTGTTTCTTTTCCGGCCACATTTGATGCTGGAGAACTGCCTTTTGACAATAACGGAAGAGGAAAGGTTCGAATCCCCACTGTTCCTGCAAATTTCTCATCTTGCTCATTCTTCAAAAAACGTTGCCCTGTTAGCATTTCCCTGTTGCAATAACAGCAAAGATCAGTGAAGTGCTCTTCACAACGTTCACACTTGACCAAAATACAAGGAAACATCGCTATGTCAATATTTTCTGGTTTGTGCCAAAGTGGGCAGTTTAATAATAGCCTTCCTCTTCCGTATTTTTGTGATAAGATGGGCATAAGTCAGTAATTTTTATCGGTTTCCGTGGGCTGATCGGAAGTCAAAAACTGTTGCCATTGACTCAAGGCCACGTGAAGAAATGGCGCCATTTCTCCCTGTTCCCTTCAAGTGCACGTCGAACTTCCTCAGCTGTTTTTAACCGATTGATTAAGTTGTTTTTTTTTCATACACACAACATCAGATCAGACGGGGAAGCAGGTGGCATGATGTGCCCCTCCCACAATCGCTCCACCTGGTCTGTGACCCTCTTATCTTCCAAACCTGAGACTCAGCTTATATAAACTTGTGGTAGCCCACAGTTCTAATCTCCTCTTTTGAAAAACAGCCAACATTTGCTATTTTCTCCCCATTCTTCAAGCCTCTTGTAATTGTTGTCTTTCAGTTAAATGGAATTCGTTTCCCTCATTCAAGATGTCACCATGGGAGGTTGGTTCTCAACAATGAAAGAAGCCTATGGCGTTCACAAGCGTGTCCTGAGAAATACCCTCCATATTGAAGCCCTTTCCCTGCCTACATTCTGCCGATGAACAAGCACTTTTCAATTATTCTTTACCATTGAAGAAGACGACTAGTATGGGTTCAACTATCTCGCATAAAATGCAAATATTTAATTATAACAATGAATCGATTATGACACCAGTTTGTACAGACACAAATGATCACTTCGGCATCTAAGCAGTCTTTGTTGCCTTGTTGCTTCCGATGTAATAGGCGGCACGGGCGAAGGGGGCATAGGCGGGAACAGCAGCTGGGGCAGCTAGTGGAAGAGGAGCAGGTCCGAAGGCGGGAGCTGGAGCAAGAACTCGTGCTGGAGGCGCCATGTAAGGAGCAGGAGCAGCCAGAACTGGGGCGGGAGGGGCGGCGAAGACAGGGGGAGGAGGGGGAGCAGCGAACATGGGTGCCACTGGGGCAGGAGCAGCAAGGACAGGACGAGGAGCAAGAGGAGCATAAGCTGGAACAGCAGGAGCTGCAAGGACTGGAGGAGGAGGAGGGGCAGCAAAGACTGGGGCAGGGGCTGCAAGGACAGGGCGAGGGGGAAGGGGAACCAATGCTGGAGCAGCAAAGACTGGGCGAGGGGCGACTGGAGCATAGGCAGGGGCAGCGAAAACTGGAGGTGGGGGAGGGGGAGCAGCTACGGCGGGGGCGAAAACTGGTGCTGGAGCGGCCATAACTGGAGCAGGAACGGGAGCAAAGGCTAAAAGATAAAGATTACAGTAAAAATATAGAGTGCATACCTGGTGCAGCTACTGGAAGAGGAGCAGGAGCAGCCAAAACTGGTGGTGGAGGAGCTACAACTGGCGCAGCAAGAGGTGCAACACCAGGAGTGAGCAGAGGCTTGGCTGGGACATAGTATCTTCCAAGGAAGGGCCCGTTGATGGCTACCTGAGCCTGGGAAAGGGCAAGAAGAGAACAGAGAACACTAAACAATACAAAGATAAAACTTTACCAAGAAAATTACAAACCCAATAAACTGAGAAGCCATGGTATGAAGAGACTGAGTGATCAAGTGATGGTCTCTGTACGTTGTGCTCCATTATATAGCCTTCCGGAAGGACCGGTCCGGTTGCGGACACTTTTCCGGACACGCCCAGGAGATCACGTAAGCGCATCGGTGTGAAAGGCAGCACTTTGCGGAAGCTTTTTCTTGCTGAAATGCTTAGCTTCCTTGGGGACTGTGGCCGGTTGTTTTGGTTTCGTTTTTGCTGTCTTATGGGAGAGGCACTGCCACTTGAGAAGCTCTTTCTTGTTTTACAAGAATTGAAATGCTACGCGGAAGGAATTGTGACTCATTGGGAAACAGAAAAGGCATTCGGGACAACTGGCTCCATGAACAGAAGTGATGACGGAATGAAATTGTTGAATCACGAGAAAACGGACATAAACACATCATACACTATAGCCATTTTCATTTTTCTCGGATATGCGCAGTTGTCCAGAGTGTTTTTGTAGCTTTCTGTGATACGTTTACTATTCCTGATGGTAATGTCTTCCATGCAAAATTCCTACTCACCCAAATGTGCCCAAATACCGACATATTTACCGAAGTTCGCTTCTATCGCAATGTTTAAACATTTTGTATGATCGGTTACCCGCGGTTTTAAAAAATCCGTGATCCATATTATCAAGCGAAAAACACTAGCCACTTCCTTTCATCCACCATTTTTTTTTGCCTTTCTGCGGAGTTTTTATAAACTATGGTCATCCGGAGGGCTTTTCACACAGAAGCCATGCTTATTTACCCAAGGGGCTTGTCCTGAAGGAAGAGTTTTTCTGATCTGTGCAAGCACACCTGGGTGGCGTGCTGCTTCTTTTTTCAAAGTAGATAGAAAGCGAAGAACTGGACACACGTGTGTAATCATCTTCTTATCCTCATTATAGGTTTAAGCAATAAGCAAGTCCCACGGGCGTGAAACGGCATTTTTGTTTATATATTTCAGATTGGAAGTAGACTTTCTCAGATTGCTGTTAAAATGTGGAATATTGATCCCCACTGTGATCAAGTTATAAAATCTTAAATATTTTGATATAAGGCTTTTTGTCTTATTTTAAAAAATCCGTGACCCAGGTTCCTCCAGATTTTAGCACATCTTCTATGGTGTTGAACTCAATTTGCCCGCTTTATCAGGAAAATTTTATTGTTCCCGATGTCTGCTCACAATCCAAACTGTCAATCTTGTGCTTTTGAATCTTTAAAAAATAGTTACCCGTTTTATTTAGTTGTTTTCCATTTATAACATCTAAAAAAAGTGCAGGTTTTGCACAGTTGAGGATGTCGTGTTTGAAAAAAAGATCTTTGTTGCACTTCTCTAGTCTGTAGCTGTTTACCTCTTGTCTTGCAAAACTGACCACTGATAGCCCCATTATTTTTAACAAGCGTTATCAAGGATTTTAACCCAGCCACACATCATCTCAGTTTTTCTTTCCCCATCACACAACAAATTGAATCAAATTATTATTTATGATCATCGTTCGGCATTGGCAACAAATTTGTACAGACATAACGATTCCGCTTGTTCTTCATCTAGTTGGTCTTGGCCTTGTTACTTCCAATGAAGTAAGCTGCACGGGCGAATGGAGCATAGGCAGGGACTACAGCTGGAGCGGCAGCAACTGGAGCTGGAGCCAAAGCGGGAGCGAAAGCTGGAGCAGCCATCACTGGAGCAGCGGGGGCAAAGGCAGGGACGGCGGGAGCAGCAGCTACAGCTGGTGCGAACACTGGGGCGGGAGCAGCCATGGCAGGGGCAAAGGCAGGAGCTGGAGCGGCGACGGCAGGGGCAAAAGCAGGAACAGGGGCTGGGGCAAAAGCTGAAAATTTATTGCAAATACGCACAAAATTGTGGTTACCGGGAGCTGCAACTGGAAGAGCTGGAGCAGCCATGGGAACGGCAGCGGCAGGAGCGAAAACTGGAGCAGGAGGAGCCAAAACAGGAGCTAAAATGGATGATTATCAATGTCTGTCAAAATCCTTACCAGGAGCAGCCATAACTGGGGCAGGTGCGAGTGCAGGAGCTGGAGCGAAAGCTGGGACAGCGGGAGCAGCAAAGACTGGCGGAGCAGCAGCTACAACTGGAGCAGCAACTGGGGCAACACCGGGTGTGAGCACGGGCTTAGCAGGGACATAGTATCGTCCAAGGAAAGGACCATTAACCATCACCTGAGCCTGAGAAAGGGCAACAACTGCGCAGAAAATGCTGAAATAAAGAGTTAGAAAGAAAAAGGAACCAAATCCAACCCAATGAACTGAGAAGCCATGGTGGGGAGCAGACTGATCGAATGATAGATCCCCTAAGGGTGCTCTATTTTATAGCCACCTGGCTAGACCGGTCCGTTGCGGACATTTTCCGGACACGCCCCGCAGATCACGTAAGAGCTGCGGTGCGAAGAGGGAAAAGATGTTCGCAGGAAGAGGAAACCTCCTGTTGATCCATGATCGTCTGAGTGGCGTCTACGGACCATAGGAATTGTGAAGAACGGGAAGGATCGTATTGCTTGTTTGGTGAATTGGCTTTGAATCATGTTTTCCTGATCCTAGTCGGAAATGTCCAGCGGCGTGTTTATTTCAAACAGTCCGTAAGACAACGCAGGTGAGGTAGACAGGAAGCATGGTTGCGCTCAGATCACAGAGACCCTTTTATACATTCTACCGCCTATTTCACACAGGGATTACTGTTATTCTCTTTGATCACAATGTGTCGATCTTACTCTCGCCTATCTCCAGACTCATGGCTTGCCTATTTATAAAGCGCACCTTCTCCGTTCTTTTCAAACTTTCTATCATTCAGGAAATTGCGCCGGGTAGTCTATAAGGTCCAGCCTGTACGGTCTGCTGATCTTGTGCTCCCTGACTAGACCTGAAAAGTCGTTCTCCCAAGAGTCTTAGCTGCCAAAGAAACGCCGACGTTAAAAAAAACGGCGCCACGTAGTGACCACCATTTTGGACTTTCTGGTAGGTACAGAAAGATCACTGTTTGCTTTCCGAAAAAGAACTGCTTGGAAGAAGAGCTGGTATTGTTTTACAAATATCTCTAGAACTGGCTCTAGAATAGATACAGACTCTAATTACTTCGGTCCATCACAGATATGTCCTTAGCATCCAAGTGTTTGAAACATTTCCAGACATTATTTTGAGCTGAATATGACTCATGAATCATGTGCACATAGTAATGCTCTATCCTTAGCCTTTTCATTCAACTGTTTGCAAATATTGTTGACCACCTGAATGCAATATGAAAACTGCCCGAGACAGGAGACAGCATGCCGGTTTCTTTTATGCTTCATTCGCGTGTTTGTTCTTCACGGTTACTCTTCTAGGTTTTTCTCACGCCGACCGGAAGTGCATTTGCCACCCGGTATTGTTTGTCAACAGCAAATAGGCAAACTGACCGGACGTCTCCTGAACAAAAATTACGCATATCTTTTTAAGGGTTTTAAGAAGAATGTACCGAGGACACGCGGACCGGTGATGCAGACTGTTTCTACGTGCAGTCATTGCTTCCGCGGACCATGAGCGCGTTCTTCTCATATTGAGACAGGTACGACATTGCTAATCAGATGGGTAGGCGATAGCATCAGCTCAGTAATCAACTATTTCGTGTCATTTTATCCAGAATATTCCCTACGCACACAAATATGAAAATAAAATTTGAACTATATCTTTATTATTCGTTCGAATTCAATTTAATGCAATTATAACAACAACTCTTCAAATAAATTAAGCGGTCCTGAAAAGGAAAATTTTAATTCCAAACAGCTTTCGACCACTCACTTTTTACCCTTATTAGATCCGATGAACATGGCACTGGTAGCAAATGGTGCGTATGCTGGCACATATCGAGGCAGGACGGGGACAGCTGGAGCAACTGGGGCAGCTGCAACAACTGGTAGAGCCATTCGTCCTACAGGAGCTAGGACGGGAGATGGAGCGTAGGCGAATGCTGGTCCACGAAGGACTGTTGGAGCGGGAACAGCCACTGAAATTCATTGATAATTTAAAAATGATTGTGTATTACCTGGAGCGGCAGCAAATGGCATGGCAAGAGGGGCAGCAACTGGAACGGGAAGAGGAGCAGGGATAGGGAGGGGAGCAGCAGCATATGGCACTAAATATTAAAATTTATTACGAAGAATTTTATGAGATATTACCGGCAATAGGAGCAGCAACCTGAGGAGGTGCGGGAATAGCAGAATGAGCAGCACCCGAACTCCAAGGAATACTATTCACGGGTGTCCTGGCAGGACCAAAAAGTGCCTGATAATAAGGAGAATAACTGCTACCAGGCCATGCAGCCAACTGAGCTGTGGCAATGGAAAAGACCACTGAGAGGAGTGTACTGTAAGTATTTCATATTATTGGTAAAATATTATTATGCTCACAGCTTGTACATTTCTGGAGATAGAGAGAAGACAATAATGGTGGGAGCAAGGAACGCGCGGCGTTATATAGTGCCGGATGACTCTTTCTTCCTTTCAGCGGTGGCAAGGATTGCGTTTCGGCTGTTTTTTGTCTTTCGGTTGCCGCTGACCGGATGGTAGCAAATAGAAGGTGCGAAACGGCATGCGACGTTATGGTCAGCGGCAACCAAAGGTGGGACTAAATTCTAGATTCTGCAAAGGCGAAAGAATGGCTCGAGTGAATGCCTCATTGTAATGTTGTGTTTATGCACAAAACCATATGATCAGCCGAACGGAGCATTTGCGCTTGCAGACCGAAGGCATCCTAACTTGCATTTTTTTCTTTGTTGATAGTTTACCTAACTGGCAGTTAAAGCCATGAATAGAGATACAGCGAACAATATCCTTTACTTTACCTGGCATTATTTTTTTGATCCCAAACACCCACCGGTTGTTTTGAGCAGTAGCTCTCAACAGAAACCGCCGGTCACTTCATCCTGTTTTTTTCGCCGGACAGCTCGAACGGCACCACAAAAGAATTCTCCGCTCATTGTCCACACTTTTTGTTCCCACGTGAGGGCAGTGACATTCCGGAAACGATACGCTCACGTATGTTTGCCATATCCGGTCACCATGTGCAAAAACTATAGTCCTAGGTGCGCTCTTGGCACAAAATCGGCATTGAATGTTTACATAAGCAAACTGGATGCTTGTGGTTGAGGTACAGACCTCTTCTTTTCATAAGAACGGCAAGAAGTCACTTAGTCTCGACGAGACGTCCGTTCCGCAAGCTAATTGGTCTATTTGAACGTTCAGAGCTTTGAACATTTCTCCCAACATTTTTTTATTAAAAATTTATATATTCTTTAATAAGCTCCAAATAAATTATAATAATGCATAGAACCCGAAAATATACACAACCGGTAATTTTGTCACAGTTATGCTTATTAAAAATGATCTTCTAAAGCTTCAATTTCAATGTCTGTTGTATTTTCTCCCCAATTGGCAATAAATAGATTTGACACAGTGTTTGTTGTCTTTTGCCAACTCCACCACAAGCAGAAAATCCATCCAACAACGATAAACAAATGGGAAGTCTAAATAAGGTCCTATTAACAGGAAAAAAAACAACTTACATAGAAAATACCGTTAACTTCTGGATAAAAAAGAAGCATCAGGAAAGAGATGGCCGTTATTCCAAGGGCAAAAGAATTCATTCCCATTTCCTATAATTATTTTTATTTATTAAAGGTCTTATAATAATAAACAAACCAATTTCTTCCAATAGAACTTTTGAACCATGAACCATAATGACACCAAGGCTAGAGCAAGACCCATAATATCTGCGAAAGGCAGGACAAAGAGGAAAAAACCACCCTGAGGAAGATACGTCCTCCAAGCGACTAATGCTGCGATGTATTGAATCTACATGAATATATGAACAGAATCTGGGATGAGACTTACAATGTTATGTGCTTTAGCAACTGTCAAAGGTGAAAATGGGAAATTTATTAGATATTTGCAGGCTTCTTTAGGAACTATCATTCTCACATCTCTGAAATTGGAAAGTTAACTGAATTTCACTTTTTCTCCTCTGCCCAAGGAGTTAGAATTTAGAAGCATTCAAGCGATTGAGGCGCGTAATCGAATGTGTAACGCACATGGATAGAGAAGTTCCTTAAACAGAGGCCCTTCGGCGGAAGTGTTACGCAAACTACACATCCACTTGAACAACCGTTTGTGTCTATCTCTCGCTCTCCTCTCTCCGCTTTCCTTAGTAGGCGGCATTTACTAGAACTCGTCCAGAACCGGGAAATGGCTTCAAATTGGCAGGAAGAAGAAAAAAAAGAGGCGAAGAAAAGATTCCGAGATTCAAAAAAAGAACCCGCGGAAAACGCAAATTTCGGGGGCTAAGTTGATTTTGAAGAAGAAGCTGATTTGACTTCTTGGCATCAAGAAAATCTCTGGCTCAAATCAAATTTAGAAGGAAGTAATTTATACTCACTGAGAAAACATTTTGTATAGCGGAATCTATTCTTGTTTACATCGGGAGGGTGTCTAGCGTGAGTCTTCAGAGGTTGACTTTTAAAGCAGCAGTCAACTTGGCCACTATTACTGATTAAATATGGGGCTAGACGAAGGTTTTCTCGTTGATTTTTTCGATTATTCATTCAGGCAGCCTTTTGAATCGTTGTTAGTCAACACATTCACGCGGTAGGAAAGAGAGAAAACAGAAAAGTAGAGAAAACTGAAGAGCGCCAGCTAGCATATAATTGGCAAAATTTCAGACGGCTAGGCTTTCATTATAGAGCCTGTTGAGGTGATATAAGGAAACTGGTCGTTGAACATTTTTCGAGAAGCTTTTAGGCCCAATGAGTTTGGAAGAGAGATGATGAAAAGTACCAACTGAGAGGCGGAGGCGGAGAGAATTGCGTGTTATTAATGCTCCCCTTAAAACGGCGAACTACTGGAGGGCAAAGGTGGCCATGCAAGGACGTAGTTCCCTCAAGAATAATGACCCTGAATTTATTAGTCTATAAAAAATGGCACTGGTTGCGGGGCGCTACTTCCGAGATTCTGAGACTTCCCTCTAGGGACTGGGCCATTTTTTGCCCCTCAAAAGTTGTGAATTAGAAAAGGCGAAAACGGATAGAAAGGAGAAGTCACGGGGCTTTGACGTGAAAGTGGCAAAACAGTCTATATGTGCCGCCACATTATAAATGGCCGATTGGCGGGAACAGATCGATAAATTTATAGATAAATCGCGGGGCCGAAAATGGCCGCGGGTGGGAATATCCTTTCAAGGCTTTTTAATCGCGAAGTGTAACCATAAAGAAAGCGGGAAAAGGGAGTAAATGTTAGGGACTGCCAGTAACGGGAGCAGTTGTGTCACTTGGCCAGCACACTAATAACATGCACCAACAATACGCGACTCCCCCCTACTCGACAATGCCTCGGAAAAGCATTGTTGCAGAAGAGACCTACGTCGACAAAGCGACCTCCTATTGGACATCTGCTCACCGGGGAATTCTGGGGCACATTAACAATGAATGTCAATACTGAACCATTTTATTTATTATATGTCGTTTACAAGTCAACTTAGATGGAATGCAGACAACACGTAATTTACATTATACACGGCGAAAGTTATTGAAATATCCACATGGTCGGGTCGACGAGTCTGCGTTGACTGAAGGGATACTAAAGAATGTTGCCGAAAATTCCGAATCTCTATATTTAGTTGCCATTTCGACTATGCACTAGTCGTGATTATTGAGTAGCCACATTGCACAAAAACTTTTTGTAGAAGCACAGCAGCCAGGTCTGCGTCTGCTAACGAAAATTGCTGATGCATTCAAAAACCCCGTAAAATCGTGTGCTCGATTTCTTCCAATCCCTAAACTGTCCTGCAAAGAACAGAACATGCAGAGCTTCAAGAACAGAAATTAATACCACTGAGCTCTGATGAGCAAAATTTACAAGAAAGTAACCAGAAACTCGAGGAGCGTCTGAATAAAATTCTATTTTGCGTCTGTTTCAGATTTTCCGGAGGAGTTCACGGATATGCAGTTGTTTTTTTATCACCAGCGGCTCCCCTTTATCCCCAGGTGCCCCTCAAGGATACCGTAATTGTTTACTGGGCGGTACCTCCCGCGCGAAGAAGGTCCTCTGGATACAGTAGCAGTTTTTGACAGAGGCCCTCTTGACACTTAAGTATCCGCCTATCCTCATCCTCTTTTTCTTTTATAGCAACTGTTAATTTCTACCAGTTGATAAGTCAGAGAATCGAGACTAAAATAACCCCAAAATCCAAATTTGATCTTTCCCCGAAGTGTTTGTTGTTTTGAAAGACTTTTCTCGTGTTTGAAGTGGCCCAATGGTCAGTTGGCTTTAATCTGATATGACTCTTTGCATGCATAGTGTGCCTATTTTGGTCAGTCAGCTCCAGTCTCCAGCTGATCCGAAGACCAAATACCGTGTCACCGACTACGGCTGACAAAAATCAACTGTCATTGTCCGTTGGCACACTGTGCGGATAGGTTGACCATATCATAAGCTGTCAATTTTCAGACGGACATGTTCTCACATAATTGTTGTTTTCCTAATGGGCAGATGGATCCCAAGGTAGGTCTCCCTATTCTTTCATGATGCGGATTTTAGCCCTACGTTCCTCCTGATCCTTATAATTTTAATCCAACAATGGATTTTGCAGTAAATGATTACCGTAAGGTATAGATCTTCTTGAATGGTTTTTCATTTAGAACCCCAGTCTTACATGACACCATCTCCGGAATCCCTTCGACATGATGCATACGTTACTGTAGGGAAACTGCTCCACACATTTTATTGCCATTTAGGTCTCCCATTCCATTTCCTTCCCATTGCCATATCCTCACCAAGCTATGTTTTCCCAACAGCCACAGTCTTTCCCTTCTCCACCTCCCTCCTGCTCCTCCGGATCTTCCAAATCCGACGACGATGAGCATGAAGTACAACCAAGATTGCCACCTCATATTGAAAGCAAAGTGAGATCTGTCGAATAACTCGTAATGGAATGCTTTCAGGTTTTTTACCCGCCATCCTCATTAAATCCTAGAATAGCCTGGAAAACGACGAAAAGAGACAGGGTACAATTGGACATGAGAAGAACGCATCGATGTCATCATCCTGGTAACAGATGTTCCAATTAAAAACCTGATTTTTAGGTTGTGATAAAGTCTACACGAAAAGTTCACACCTCAAAGCACACCAAAGAATACACACTGGTCAGTTGTTCAATACCGTATTCCATTCCGCAAACGTCTTCCCTTTTTTGTAGAGCGTCCTCTTTGCTTTGTCCGCCATCCGTCAACAGTGATCAATCTTGTAGCTCTTGAGTAGCGTTTGGCGCTTTCTAGCCGACTGTAATTAGATACCCACTTGGAAGTACCATAATCCGGAAACTTGCACAGCTTCTATAGTAAACAGTAGACACTGCGGCGACCTTTTGAGATGACCCTAGACTCCCGCAAAGAGACAGCGATAGGTTTTATGAGCAGGATATTGGATTAGAGAGAGGGCGAGTTGCTTTGGCGGGAAGGGTTATGGCTGGTCGGAAACTACCTAAAAATTATTGCCAGAAAAGGGACATCCTACAGCGTATGAAATAATGGACTGAAAAGACTAGAAAACTTTTGATCTTTTGTGTAAATTTCTTATAACACCGCCAATTATAGGGGAGAAGCCGTATATGTGCGAATGGCCTTCGTGTCGATGGACTTTCGCCAGATCAGATGAACTAACACGTCACTATAGAAAACATACCGGGGCTAAGCCATTCCGGTGTCCCGCGTGTAACCGCAGCTTTGCCCGGAGTGATCATCTCCAGGTAGGGAATGTTTTAAGTGGTTGAAAAGATTCTTATTCAGCTCCATATGAAAAGACATGAACCCCGCGTAGATGCTCTCCCTGACCTGACTCCGGATGATGTTGATGAACAGATTCAAATGATTGTGTCATGCTGAACTTTTTCTTTTTCTAATAAATTCTTTCGTGGTTTAGTACATGTAGCCGGTTTTGACTTTTGTTAAAAACAGTGCTGCCAATTCATCACATGCTACTATTTTGTTCTGCTGCCCTCAAACCAGTCACAGTTCCTCAGAGAAGTGCCCCTTGACCAAGCTTGCGCCATTTATCACAATGAACTGTGAGGCACAAGCGCACAATGAGGTTCCATCTAATTCAATTACTCTTTCTTATTCTGTTTTTCCACATCATTTAAAACCATAACTGGCAAAAGGAGAAAAGCCCCCGACCTTGCCATTACACAACGCCGGTTTCGTTTTCGTGTAAGCAGGCGACCACACCTCCATCATCATTCTCTTCTTGTCGCCTTCGGCCATTTCTGAGGTCATTATCTTTTTCATATTTCAGCCATGGTTGTAATATATGTTTCGCTAGCGGTCACTATCTTTTTAATATTGCCGTCGCCTACATTTGAGGTAATTTATGACAGTGGCACTTATTCTCTTAGTGTGCTACCAACGGTTTATGCGGATATGGTTGTCCTGGACAATATTCACCTCCACCTTCTTGTGGCTGTGCAGCTAGAGGATATTCTTGTGGTTCTTACGGCTGCTACAGGTGCCTCTAACTATTCTGACATTCTTTACCATATTTCTAGGCATAGAGTAAGAGGAGCAAAGAGTTATCAACCCGTGAGAAGCAGATCTCGTTCCAGGGACAGTAGCCAAAGTTCTTTAGAAAACGATCGAGAGGTCCTCAGAGAGAGGTAAACAAATTCTATTGCTTTTGAAGAAAAACTTGGCTAACAATACCTTTACAGCATGTTAGGACTCAATGATGCAGAACGTGAAGTGTGAGATTTCTGCCAAATTTCAGTTTAATCAGTTGCAAATGGCTTCCTTTTTTTTGCTATTATAGGGATCATACAGTAATGGCCATTTTAGGCTGATCCGTGAGAAGCATCGCAAAGGAGAACGTCTGTCGAATGATGAACAGATCCAAATGCTGGCTCCAAGTATTGCTGAGAATAGAAAAAGACGTGACGGAGTGGTAGGAGCGCATATTTTCTGAATTACAAATCCTGTAGGATCCCAACAGAGCTTTCTATGAGTGCTGTGTAGATCGCCAACTGCCCGATGCCTGCCTGTCCAAATGCACCTTCAGTGCGTATAACAAGCAATCTGTAAGTATCATTTCTTTTTCCCCCATTAAAGTGTTTTCAGTTAACAGCCATGTACTTCAAGCAAGATCCTTGCCCTCTTGAGGCCATGAAAGAGATGCAATTCTGTGCAGCACAAGGAAGGTACGTGACTGAACACACTTCCTATTTCGCGAATTTGTTTGCGTTCCTATGTTCTGTTCTGTTATTTACTGTTTACTTGATACCGGCCGACAGAGAAATGACAAAATGATGTGTTCAGAGATCATACGGAATGCTGTGCACGTAATGGCGTCACAACGACGCTTGCTGGTCCAAAGTGCCTTCTATTCTGTGACCAAAGAATTGGTAAGTTGATAGTATGCAGCATATTTGAATAATATCACGAGTATGACCAAAAAGTATTCGATATACGTAGCGAGAATAAGCGGCTAGACAAATAGGAAAATTTAAAGGACTGTCTCACTACGTCACAGCGGAATATCCGTTGGTTACAAGTGAACTATATCCATTTTTATCATTATCATCTTGTGCAATAATTTGAGACTTTCCAAAACATCAAAAATCGCAGTGATATCTGTAATTTGGTTAGACTACGATGTTAAAAACATTTAAAGCTGTGACGTAGAAGCCGGTTACCGTATAAAAACATTGGCCATAGGGCGCAATGACCGCGGCATCACCAAGAATAAATGCGACATATTTCAGGACGAGAAAGTCGACTGGATATGTCCTTCGTTCCATGTTTTGACCGTTTCGAAAGTATGAAAGCTTGCTTTTGGCATGATCTTACACGCTTCTATAAAGTTTAATTCTATTTCCCCGTGAATCAAAAATAGTTTGTAAATAGACACAATGACTGTGCCAAATAAATCGTCACACAATAACAAGAAATATATATTTTTATTTGTTTTTAATAAGTTAAAAATAAAGCCCCGAACCATCACAATGAACCATGAAATCCTGGAATGTTTATAAATACAGCGGGTAAAAACTAAACGATGTCTACCGGTGAGATACCCTTATGATAGGAAAGCGAAAGAGGGTGAGTCCCCATGCCAAGAAAAAAAAGAGATAAATATGGCAAATGCTGCTGAGATACTGGTTAATCTTCGTGTTCTTCATCGTCGTCGAGAAGAGGTGCTTGCTCCGCTCCACGGCGACGGAGATTCTTGAGGTCGGAAATGGCTCTTTTGACGATACAGAGAATAGCCAGAGCATTCTAAAAAAGCAAACAATAGTTGAACTTATTTATCTTACCAAAATAATGAAGAAATAGAAGACCGTCTTCCAGCCAAAGTTGTCTTGCACAAATGGGATGATCAGTTGACCGATAGCACTTCCAGCAGAACCTGTACCGTCCAAAAGTCCGGAAACTGTTGACATGGCTTGTGAATTTCCAGCCAAAGCTGGCTGTGATCCCAGATCAATGGAAATTGATCCCACAATAAGATTATAGGGTCCAGAAATAGTCACTCCAACAGTAGTCATAACCAACGCATTCCAGAACATGTGATCACCTAGAGAAATAAATAAAATATACGGAATGCTTACCAATGTCGGCGTAGAGAATTAGAGAGCCAATTGAACAAGCTAACATGGCTACAATCATCGGAGCACGACATCCCATTCTGTCCGTTACATAGCCACCCAAGACACTGCCAACAATTCCTCCAACATCATACCAAATGCTGAGCTGATCGGCTTGAGCTTCACTCCAGTGATAGGCGTCTGTTAGGTACAATGGCAACCAGAAGAAGAAGGCATAGTTGACCAATTTGAGACAGGCATTACATAGACAATACTGAAAAGAATTTTTATGGAAGAACGGACGATTTACAGCCAGGACTCCTGGAAGAATAATGGCTTTCCACATGGTAATGGGTTCTCCTTCACTGAGACTGGCGCTGCTTCCCCTGTGGACGAGTCTGTTCAGATAAAACGAAACAACAGCGGGATTACCTTCGGCTACTCCTATCCAGATCTTCGTAATGTTCTTTAGGTTTGCTGTCGATTGTAGTTACAACAAATACAGCTCCAATAATAATTAAAACAGAGTTCAGGGCGAAGACATACTGGAAATCATGAAATAGTCGAATGCATCAGTTACCTCATATCCTAGCGGTAAAATAATTGCCGTAAAAATTGAGCCGAAAATGTTTCCTACAGGCTGGCAGGCAGCCCAAACTCCCATGATAAATCCTCGATTTCCTTTTCCAAACCAATTGGCCTGTAAAATAAAAAAATTTATAGGAGATGGCAGCTCTTACCATGATGGCAACTTCACTGGGCCAGCCGCAAGCCTGTACCAGCCCGAAAAATACATACATTCCTATGTAATAGGGAGCTGAATAGAAATCAAACCATTTAGGAATTGCTCCGAATAAAGTTAACTAAAAATTTATTGTAAATAGAAGAAAGGGACCTTACAAATATTCCAGAGCCAATCATTCCTGCAGCCACGACATATTTAGGATTTAGACGATCTCCTAACCAACCCCAGAAGAACAACGCCTATGAAATTATGATAAAAATAACAAATATTACATACGGCTGCGTAGCAGGCCATAAAGACTGCATCCAGCGTTCCCAAGAAGGCCTTGGCGTCTGTTTCATCTGTGAAGAAGGGCTGAAATAATGGTTAATAAAAATAAATGTCAAAATCTTACTTTATGTGTAGTATTGTCCATCCAATCATTTTTTACAGAAGCTTTTACACCGCTTAAAGCTTTCCTAGCTGAATGGTACAACCCATAACTAACAAAAGTTACCAGAAAGACCACCGCCTTTCTGGAGGTGCTGGGCATCTGAAAATAAATGAATTGGGTAGTAAAAAACGACGGACGTGAGAGAGCTAGATCTATAAATCAATCATCGAGGATATTTAAACAATGAGCTGGATTAAAGGACTGTCCGGTGGGCGGTTCAGCCTTACACTTGGATTAGTCTATATATTTTTTTTTGTTTCTAATTAAAATAAGATAGAAATATGGCGAATAATTGTCTAGCCAATAGTGCATACTGATAAGATAGACAGATTTAATCGTGTTGTCCTTTTAACTTGTTCTTTGTTTTGGCATATCAAATTAATTTTTGTAAATAAGAAGGCAAAAAGTTTACACGAATGTCTACAAAAGTCAATACCATTTTTCTATGTTTTCATAAGATTTCGGTGATTTAAGAGATTAATTATCAGCATTTGCAACATTTTAGTCTGCCCTCGTTGAAGTGAAATGTGTACTCTGGACAAGAGACACGCGACGACAAAGGAAAATAAAGCTGTGACTAAACAATATGGTCCACGCTTACTCAGACCCAGGTCGAGAACTACGGTGACCTGAGCGGGTAGAGGTGCTGCGTGTTGCGTCCATTTCCCACCATTCATTTCTCTAGTTAGGGTCTCATCAGGTTTATTAATCGGCCGACCCACAGAAAAAATCAATAAGCGTTGATTTTCTGAGATTTGCATTCAATCTATGTCTCATTTGCATAAGCTCTGTTCCCATTTTCTCTTTAATTTGCATTCTCATTTCTGCTCATCTTGTTCTCTGCTGCAATTTCCCTAGGAATTCAGCTGAATCCCTAAGACTGGCTTGTTTTCCTCTCCCTCTTCTTTATTTTTCCCTTTTTTTCACCGAGATTCATAATTGTTTTCTCTTTAAATTGTAGTGAGACACATTCGATCCCACGTATTTTTTGTCTCTTATAATTTTTTGTCCAAATAAATAAGCCAAATTGAATGGATTTGACTAGACAAGGGGATTAGTATATCCAGAGGACATCTTGAGAGATCTTTTGACTATATTCACTTGCTCTAATATCAATTTGAACCGCGTCGCAAGCCGCTTTCGACAAAAAAGAGCAGGGCACGTGCGAGAGAATGACTATGGAGCACATGTTGCTGTGAGGGGCAGAGAAGGCCTGGCGGCAGGCACGCAGAGTGTCGTTTAGCGACTGGGCAGATAGGCTGCCATAAGATTTTCATTGGTCAATCAGTTCTGATTATCAATTTTAGAAAATAATAATTAATATCTTGTTATCTAAAATTTATGCGTTTCCTATTATCGATTAGTTATCCCGCCGCGATGATAGACCAACCGCCCGTGGCTATTAATATTGCGCTGTGTCGCACTCTCAGCAACCCACGAATCACGTAAAAATCTAAAAATAGCAACCATAAACATGTGATATTCTTTATCTTTCCTTTGCAAGAATTGACCTTTCCCAACATTTTCTACCTCAAATTTTTACTTTTAACTGCGGCTAACGTCTTTCACATCTCGTAATGCTTTGTTTACTTGTCCGTCAATACCAACTTTACCTGAACTTTGCTCTAAGATCTGGTTTTATTTTAACAATAATCGAATTTTTATTACAGAAACAAGCTTCCCGGAGGCCGTCGGGAGTCGTCGCTACATATGTCTGGTCATCACAGTCTTACCGGCGGCGCTCCACATCAAGTTCCACCACCAAGAACTCAGGTAAAACCTAATTCAACTCTAAAAACACGTGTACAAGCTAAATAATACAAAAAATATTATAATATCTTACAGGGAGCTGCTACCGGTGGCCAGCAGCTATCGGCCACAGCTAACCAATTTGTGGATAAGATCGATCCATTTAGTAAGCGGGGTACAAGCAGAAGACGGTTAGTTCTTAAAATAGTTTCCTTTAAATGAGTCATGTGTGTTTAGGAGACCCGTGAACAGCAGTCGATACCATACGGACAATGATCCGGAACTAACACAATTGCCTTTAATAAAAGGTAAAATATTATGCATAGCTTTAAAGCAAAAGATAATTTAGACACCCCCGCAGCTGATCAACCATCTTTGGTTGTTAGTAAACTAGTACAATGCCAAAAAATATTCGACTTTTACGATCCTGTTGCACAATTAAAAAGCAAAGAAGTAAACCGATTTAAACAGAAAAGTAATAAAGAAAATTTAAGATAAAAAGGGCTGCTTTGAACGAACTGATAGACCACATAACAACAACGAAGTCTGCCATTGTTGAATCGATATACCCGGAGGTGGGCATTTTCGTCTCGGGATCTATTGTATTTCAGGTGATAAAAATGGTCTCGGTTAACATCTTTCGGGTTTTGCCACCTTCTGATAATTCGGAATTTGACCCAGAAGAAGATGAACCGACTTTAGAAGTCTCTTGGCCTCACCTGCAGGTATATCCCCCGCCAATTTCCCTGATTAAATTCGTCATTTTCAGCTGGTATATGAGTTGTTCTTACGCTTCTTGGAGTCACCAGATTTTCAAGCATCGATCGGCAAGAAATACATAGACCAGCGATTTGTGCTTAACGTAGGGCTTTCCGTCATGGATTCTAATAATAGTCTAATCCTTTACAGCTTTTGGACTTGTTCGATTCGGAAGATCCACGGGAACGAGATTTCTTAAAAACAGTACTACATAGGATTTATGGAAAATTCTTAGGACTTCGTGCTTTTATACGAAAACAAATAAACAATATGTTCCTATCGTGAGTCATTTCCCAATGTCCGCTTTTTTCAATAAGCCTCGTTAAGATTCGTTTACGAGACGGAGTCATTCAACGGTGTCGGAGAGTTGTTAGAAATTCTTGGCAGTATTATCAATGGTTTTGCTTTACCATTGAAGCAGGAGCATAAAGTCTTCTTGGTGAAGGTTCTCCTTCCTTTACACAAGCCCAAGTGCCTGTCACTCTACCACGCTCAGGTATTCAAACATGCAAATTTTAAAGAAAAGTATTTTCAGCTAGCTTATTGTGTGGTTCAATTTATTGAGAAGGATTCTTCTCTGACACCACAGGTTTTTGAGAGCTTGTTGAAGTTCTGGCCTCGTACGTGCAGCAGCAAGGTTTGTTGTGGTCATAAAAATAAGAAAGAAAATTTTAGGAAGTCATGTTCCTCGGAGAAGTAGAAGAGATCCTCGACATCATCGAGCCGGAGCAGTTCAAAAAGATTATCGATCCGCTCTTCAGGCAGCTTGCCAAATGTGTTAGCAGCCCTCATTTCCAGGTACAGATTCCTTTAAAGAAAATTTTGCCACGTCTTCTTCGAAGGGATTATAGAATAGTGTAAATCCTATCGATATTCGAAAATCAATTTCTCACTTTTACCCAAAGCTGAGAGCAGTACTTTCTGTTGCAATATCTTCTCTGTGACGTTCAGGTGAATTTCATATAGGCGATTCAGAAATAATTTGCATAAAAAATATCGATTAGACATGAATTTGATGAAGAATGCCGAAAACATGTTCCAAACTGCAACAATTTAGAAATCTCATCAATACAACTTTTACAGGTAGCCGAGAGAGCTCTCTATTTCTGGAACAACGAGTACATCCTTTCATTGATCGAAGACACCAGCGCACAGGTTTGATCATATCGCCAAATCGAAAATATGTTGTTTAGGTGATGCCGATCATGTTCCCTGCTTTGTACAGAATCTCAAAGGAACATTGGAACCAGACTATTGTCGCTCTTGTTTACAATGTCTTAAAAACTTTCATGGAGATGAATAGCAGGCTTTTCGATGAGCTCACGGGCACTTATAAAATTGAAAGGCAAAAGTGAGCTATTTGTACTATTATTTATAGAAACGGCTGGCGAGACGAGTATATCTACGCTGGCAAAAATTTTAAAGGGAAAAACATTTTCTCATTAGACGCCTCTGACTTTGCACGATGTTTACAAATGACTAAAATTTTAATTTCAGGGAAAGGAAACGTGAAAAGGATCGTGAAGATTTGTGGAAGAAATTGGAGCAGCTTGAAATCAACCCGCCTGACCCGGCTAATCCTCCAAAAATTTTCCCTAATGTGCCGCTACAGACATACATTGCCCAACAAGTAAGTTCAAGTGAAATGCATGCTTAAACGGTTCAATTTTGAAGCCACGCGTTCCAGCAGTAACTACGACACCAGCTGCCAGTGCCAGCGGTGAGAAGTCCCCTGCTGCTTCAAAGAAATCTTCGGGTTCAGCTGGTGGAACTAGTCCATCGGCTAAGAAGTAAGCTCTGTTTGTTAGAGATCATGTTAGCTTCATTAATATTTACTGCAGCCCCTCCAAATTTCTATTTTTTTTTAATATACGAAAAACAAAACATATTCGATTACTATTTCGTTTTATTTTGTGATCCCTCCCCAGCTCACTAAATCACATTACTTCTTTCTATGAGTTTTTTTTTTCTGTATGACTACAGTCCGGTATCTTTTTTTGACATAGTTCCTTCCACTCAATCGAAAATCATTAACCTGTAATCAACAGATTTACCCCTCCTTTGTCCTGCTAGATAGCTTTCAAAAAAATGTGTGGACTGCTCTTTTTTCTTGTTTTACCCTATGGGGACCGATGTTTCCATTACGAAGCTAAGTTTAGTATGCGTGCCTCCCTCTCGAAATTCTCTCTCTTCCCGTTCCCCTCTCTCTGTCCCTCTCTTATTTCCAATATAAATTTCTAATAGCATTAGTGAAATTCGTCAAGAGGTCGAAGTCACTTTTCCATTTTTTCCTTAGCTTTTGTAACATGACCGAATTGTATATTGTCTCAAGAAAACAAGTAATACAACATGTAATACTGTTAATTAAATAAATATTTATGTGTTTGATTCAACTCTTCTTCTTTTCTACTTTTTTGTTTTTATGACGTAAGTCGGCGGGGAAAAGCTCAATAGACGACAATTTAGTTTTCGGGATAGGGGTCGCGAAGATTCGCACATTCTGAGGGGGATATGAGTTACCGCTAAGGAATGCGTAGCTTTATTGGCTGTTCCTTTAAATTGATCGGAAGGAATGTGGGACCCCCACCTGAGGATTTTATCCCCAGCTAACAAATCTTTTGAAATAAATGAGTTGGATCACAAGATGTCTGAATGTCAAGTTTTTCTCCATAAACCATTCAATCACGAGCTTGTGGTCTCTTCGGATGGGGGCAAGCACAGCTGTCATCCGCCTTGAGCTACTCTCTCAACTG
Source organism: Oscheius sp. DF5033 (assembly GCA_964036215.1). Lineage (NCBI taxonomy): Eukaryota > Metazoa > Nematoda > Chromadorea > Rhabditida > Rhabditidae > Oscheius > Oscheius sp. DF5033. The sequence continues at coordinate 8,447,152 of OZ038413.1, forward strand.
CTCTCGTTAATCAGCACCCTCAAGGTTTCCGATGTGGACAGCCGTTCTCTTTCTTCCTGCTTTTGCAGGTGTGTCGTCTTTTTTTCAACAAAAATTGCCCACTTTCAGCTTATCTTACGGATGAAATATGCCCACCTTCGTGGGAATATGTGCATCAAACACATTCCTGCTATTTGAGGGCTTCTCGTGCATTGCCGTGGGAAGAGGCCCAGACATTTTGTAATGAAAAAGGGCATGGATCCAGTTTGGCGACAATTTTGAGCTCACAAGAAATGGAAGCCGTTCATTGTGAGTCATTGTATGGGATTCACTTCGGTTGTAATCTTTGTTGTTTGATGCGGGAACACTTTCATTAAATTCCACATACTCAAAGAGAGATTTTAGGGATGGTAGATGAATTTCTGACGTGGATTGGTCTTCGAATTGACTCTGAAATGCAATGGATTGATGGTACACCAGTGAATTACACCATCTTCCTACCTGGTACCGCGTTCACTCCTCACGAATAACACGAAAGTTCAGACACCGGCGGGTTCCAAGAGGGACCTTGTGTTGTCTGGCACGCTAATAACGAACAAAACGGGTGGAGGCAGATAGCCTGTAATTATTCCCAATTTTTTATGTGTAAAAAGGAAGCGTCCGGGTAGAGAACACGTCACTTTTTTTGCAGAAAACCAGCTGTTCAGACTTGCTCCTTCCTTCCAAGTCGGAGATTCCGGAAGATTCAACAGTCCTGGATTTCCTATTGCCTATCCAAATAATATTGTGTGGCATCATATCATTGAAGTTCGTTTTAATTAGTGCATTCGTTTAATTAAAATTGCAGACCGAGCCGGGCAATAAGATAGAAGTCACGTTCACCCATGTTGACTTGGAATATTGGAGAGATTTTGTAGAAGTTGTTGACATCGGGGACACCACGCCAATTTCCTTGATCAGGTAGCATGGACCCCAGTCAATCATCGCATTTTCAGACTGACTGGTAAGATTTATGACCGAGCAGTCATTTCCCGATCACACAAAGTTGGAATTATTTTCAAAACAGATGAAGATGTCACGGCTCCAGGTTTCCATGCCCAATGGAGATCAAGGTCATAATTATTTGTTTAAATGGATTATTTTTTTGTTTTTCAGGTCGCTTGCGAGTACACTACCGGAGACGATAGTTCACGAGGCGAAGGAAGAAGAGATCAATAGTCCATCTTATCCCGGCCCGATTGAACGGTTTACTGTGCAGCGGCATGTTATCAACTGCCCTCCGGAGAATCATGTTATCATTGAATTGAAAGGTAATCTACCCTGTGAATCGAACAGAGACAAAAACATGTTTAGAATGTGTCTTATCGGAGATGGACTACTTGAGATTTTTTCAAGAACCTGCAGGGGATGTTGTACTTCCCCAGTAAGCACAAAATCCTATATTGTTAGTTAATTTTTTTAGTTTCTCTGGTACCGTTGAGCCAACCGAATTTACCAGCACCACGCCGAAAGTCCATGTAAGATTTGATGGTGTCGACGGCGAAAAGTGGAGTCAACGATGGCGATTTATGTATTATTGCCAGCGGGACGACGGCCTCGGAGATGAGATTATCATTCCGTAACCTTCATATGTCTACATACATTGGGGAAACAATAAATATTTGACCAGGGTAATTAATGCTTTAAATCACAGGGAACAGAACGGAATGCAATTGCATTAGGTAATTAAAAGAACGGAGAACACCAAGTGGGCTTATGGACACTCATTAAAACCGGAAGGGCTGCGATGCAGGGGCATTCCATGAGGCTGGTCATAGGATTCGTAGGGGACGCTCAGCTGATGAAGATCCAAGGGAGCGACGGTTTGTAGGAACAAGTAGTCGAAGGGCTTTATTCCCACGTCGCGGATAATATCCGTCACCATTAGCCTCTTGCCTATAAATAGAGTAGACATCAGTCAATTTGGTTAACACACCGTCGTGGACCAAAGCTTTCCCACGGATGATCCCATGGTTAAGCTTTCTCGACGTGGCAACCTCGTCCCAAATCGTATCGACTCTGTCATCAGGTCTAACGAATATTGGCATGGCGATGCCGACATCATTCTAAAATTGGAGAACTTTGTTTACTTAGGGGAGGGGATCTAGCCTATTTTTTAAGACGATTTTAACTCACCTTGACATAAATAAGAATTTGCGACGAGTGTTGAGAGGGCATGTCCTGGAATGAGCACTGTTTACACTGTAATGAATCCCCCAGGAGTGGGAGAGACCCCTACGCATATATTTAAAGAATGATTAAAAACAGTAAAGGTTCCGAGAATAGTAATAGACAAGAGAGCCAGCTGACAAGGAACTGTCTGCCTCACAGACCAAATATTGGCTGATTACGTGCAAAGCAACATTTTGTATTTCTAACGATAACACACCCAAAGAACTTGCGGCTACTCTTAGAAATGTGGCTCAGCTCACTCGACACGCAATTATTCCACTCTTTTTAAATGAGGTTATTCAACCTTGTGCTGCAACAGCGGAAGAAAATAAGGAAGTGTCATCTGGCCGTCTAAAATGGCAAACATGCCACCTGAAAAGATAAAAACATTCGTTTCCAAAACAATATAGCATTCTTTGACCCTTTTGTCTCTGCAAAGTAAAACTTTTATGTGAGATGAAATGGTAGTTGCGCTCTAATGACAACCCATTACTCGTGTTCACTTTTAAACGCATAAATGGGCTAATTTTTCTATAAATTCCACTTTTTAAATGAAAATAATACCGGACGGGTATTGTCTGTAGCCGGGAAATTTGATATGGATGGTGACTGTTTATTATCAGCTGGGCCACGGTCCACCATGACTTCGCCAGGTTGCTTTCCATCATTTCCCTTTATTTTATAATGTTCTGTTTCAGTTCAAGAAGTTGTTGAATTTGCAAAATTTGAATTAAATGGAGAAGCTGTTGATGTTGCAATTCCACTGCCAGAAGATGTAGAACCTGATGAATACGTGTCACAACTCTTTGCAGGAGCCAAATTGGACATCTGCTTACTCGACGGTAGGAGTATTCCAGTTTTCTTACTCTTTAAATTTTCTAGAAGCTAGAACTAAAACTAAAAATTTAATATACCATGAAACAAAGCGTGTGGAAGACGAACAAGACGATGAATTAGTAAAACAAGCACTGAATTCTAAAGACATCGAGTTTCACCACGTTTCATTTGCTCCAGTTGGTTTTTCTTCTTCTAATTTAACCCGTTTAGAATAAAAACAAGCAGACAATTAAATTGGATACCTTTGCCCATAAATTCTCCCAATTAATGCACTCTTCCTCGGGACAATGCTTAATGACATTGATGCAGACGCAAAGCGCAATGGCTAAAGAGGTTTATTTTCAATTTTAGCTTTTAAAAGTCGTACTATTTGCAGATGGCTAATTTAACTAAAACAAGAGCATGGGAAGTTGAAGCGTTGGCAAAGGAATGCGACGCAGTGTTGGCTAACACTAAAGGAACAGATATGCATCCATATAAACTTAATCAAATAAATGACAAGTTAAAGGTAAGTCTTACCAGAAATTGTAGTAACGGATTTTAGCAAGTACACGGCTCTTATTCCTGTCAAATATCAGCTCTTATTGAGTCGCAAAGAAAAGATTACAGGCAATTTGTGGAAAAATTGTATAAAAGTAGGCCTACTTCTTTTTCAAGTAAATTTTTTATATTAAAGATAATGGAACAGCTACACCTCCCGATCAACTGTCTGATTTCCATATGGTCAACCATTCGGATTGCATTGAGGAAAAGAGACCGGACATAGATGAAAGTTTTACTGTCTACATAGGCGCCCAATTGAAATCTATGCATAATGTAAGATTAATCAGCAGTAATAGCTTCTCTCATCTTTGTCGACCACAGCCGGTAGTTTTTCTATATTTTCAAATAAGAAATTGGCTTCTAGGATGCCAAATTGCAAACAGCTATGTCACTTTATGGAAGAACATTGAGTGGATTGATAATGTTTGTGAGAAAACATCCATCACATCATATTATAGACAGAACAGGTAAGAGTTTCCATACATATTTATAGAATTTTCTAGAATTTGCCCAGCTTTGCGAGCAGACAACCGAGTTGCACTTTGACACCTTAGCGACGCAATTGGAGAAGGCCAGCAAGCTTGCGTATGAAGCTAATGAGTGGAGGGAAAATAACAAGAAAGAGGACGAGTTCAATGAAGGGACCCGCGAAATTAAAGAAGAAAAAGAAAGCACATCTGATTCTGTAACGGATTGTCTAAATATTGGAGATATTTATTGTACGAAACATTCTAACCTCTCCCAACAAGTGGGTGGCAATATTTTTAATACTTTTATGAAATTTTTAGATTGTCTTCCACATTGTTGGCGACGATGAATTGGCGACAACAGATATATCCAGCAGACATCCTGTCCTGAACGCTATTAGGAATGTCATCCGCACAGCTGACAGAATATCCCTCACTCATCTTTATATCCCTCTTCTGCTTATTGAACATCCTTCTGAGGTCAGTGTTCTTCTATAAATAGACTTATTTTTATTCCAGCAAACAACCATAGCTTGGTGTATTAGACGAGCTGAAATGGTGTACAAGTGCGTCAAAGGATATTTGATGGAAGTTTGTGGTGCATTCTGCGGAGGATCGCCCAATGAAACGCCACATTACAACATAAACTTTGTCGTGCCCAACGGACTATCTCCTAATATTTATGTAAATGTGAGTTGAGATGTTTTCTAAAATTATGGCTCACATTTAGCTGAGCAACATGTTGCCGACAATCTTCCATCTTGTCCCAGGAGTTGGTACAGATGTTGCAGTCACGTACAGATAATTTTACTATAACTTTTGTCTTTCTATTTATACCGGTTTTCGGTGACGGGAATATTTATTCGCATATTTACATCAATATACATGTCATACAATTTGTGATAAAACTTCAAATATCATTGATGGATTTGCTATCTTCAGCAGGAGAAGACCTTCTGCGAAGGAAGTGCAGGGTAATCACATGCTTCATAGTCTTCCGGTAAGGGTGGATGAAAATCATGGACACTATGGGGGAGAGAAGCGGCACGAGGGAGATGCAATAAGTTGGAAGAAATTCTTGCCATTCCCTGATAAATATTCTCTGTACAAGTTGCTGCACCGCTTACAAGCTGTTATCATAAAAATACGTCAGAAGGGCATTAGCAGCTACGGGAGCAGCTAAAACCAAGGGGAGGAATGCTTCGGCAAAGACGGCATGGACCAGGATTTGGTTCGAAAGATAAGTGTCACGGGACATGGAACTCTAAAAAATATTTCTAAAAATACTACCGCGTACCTGTTTCTTTCTCAAAGTTTTCAACATAAAATGAGCAGAAATTAAAATTATTAGGTACGCTATTCCATGCAAAACGACACAAATTCCATGGAAATATAGAATCAGTGGGTTTTTAGCGTAATCATCACCGAAAACGGGAATGGTTCTCTGGAAAATTGTCATTTCATTGTAGGAAATACTAGTCGCCTTGATTACTTCTTCTCCTGTAGCATTGGAAAAACTCTGAACGGCAGTGTATCGACTGGCTGCGACTACGCCTCCCAGTCTTGGCTCGTATAATGTCGTTGAAATATTGGTTGTACGATTCAGTCGTTCCAGTGCATCCTAAATTTCCACTTTTCTCTGGGAATAAAGCAGCTCACAATGTAGGGAATGTTAGAATAGTAAAAGAAGGATCCCTCTATACAGCAGCCAAGGAAGATGATAACAAAGGTGAAAAGTAGATTTTTCTTGTTGAAGTATTGTCCCCAAGACGTGCTGTTAATGAGGATCATAGTCCGATAGACGAAGAACAAGGGGAAGGAGAGCATTCCGTACATGTAGAAGACGATAGCAGTCGATGCCAATAGTTTCTATAAAATTACGGTAATTTAGTGGTTGACTTACACAGTAGTAATCACTGAAATATACAGCCGGCCCCAGGGGAACTCGAATTGTCATCGACGACCGTGTTACCATCTGTGGTTGGAGCAATAACACGCAAATAGCGTAAATGACTCCAGCAATAGAAATGTTCGACAAAAAGTATCGTAATTCCTGAAAGAAGAAACACTACTTGTTTAAATTTTATGTGTACCTGAATGGTTTCGATGCTTTTATGGGTTGACAGTAAAAGTAACAGCCCATTACAGAAGATGGCTAGGCCATTAACAGCATAGCAATAGATTTGGAAGAAGGTCAGCATGTCGAAGATGATGATGATTATGTGCCATGCGGTCCGTTTTATACTCCCGTAATTTCACTAAAAGGGTGATCATCCGCTTTCGACGTCGTCAGTCGATCTCTTAACCCTTGTATTCTACCATATTCTCGTGTTTACGTAAGAGGACAACGTTTTCGAACCGTCTGGAAGGGATTAATTTACACCGGATGGGTAGAAGATTCTGCGAGTTTTTGTGCTTTCAATGCTGATCGTTTCGCGCATTTGATGTTGTAAAGGAAGCAGATGCTCGAAGAATGAAAAAGGGTCGCCGCTTGGTATAGGATTTCTTGACGCTTCTTCTTTGAAGACCAGAGGGACATATGCTTTACACCCAGGAGCCAGAAAGGTCATCGTTAAATGGCTTAACCCAGCCTTCTCGGAGTCAGAAAATGTGGCGCAATTATTTGAGGTGCGAGATGCAGTATTCCCATTTAATTCTTGTCTAAAAAATCTCTCTAAATCTTTTAATCCATGAGCATTTGTGTCGTGTAATTTCTTAAAGAATGTATTGGATGGGACTCATCACAGATGCCTTTTACGATGCCTGTTATGGGTCGTTAGCCGGGAACGTTGGATTAAATTCGTCTCGAGAATCATTACCGTATGCTGGAGTGTAACTCTAGGCCATTTTCTTGCCACTACTCTGCAGCAGCGACTTGTCTGACCCTGTTTGCAGTGAGCTGGATGCATCCTGGCAGGTGGTCCCGTCTAATTAGGCTCCTTACGCAATGTCATTATTTACGCCTACGAGGAGATTTCTTTGTAGTAGGGCTACCTTGATGTCACCTGTCATTTTTAAGCTACCTGTCCAGTACTCCCCCAACTTCGCACTGTCCTTCACACAAGCACATTCAATTTCATTGCTTACCCGCAATTCCATTACAGAAACTTATCCTTTATGTCGCCAACCTGTCACTTTTTGTCACTCCGCCAAATTGAAATTCGATTTGTGGCGGAAACTTTTTGATCAAACACACCAAAATTGGTTACCCCCAAGATTTTTAGATTTATTGTTCCACTGGTAGTAAAGCATAAAAAAACTGCTATGGCTGCACTTTTTTTGACAGCCGTTATCAGTTTTTGGAAATGATCCGGAGCCAGGCACGAGGTGGAACTGTCGCTCTATAGGACAGGGACCTACGAGCTCACAAACAACCTAATCAGTGGAATTATGTTCGGATAAAACGTCGCGTTTTGACAGGTGGAGGGCTTTGACGAAAAGTGATAGGCTGGGCAGCTACAGATCGTCTCAGACAAGGAACTGACTACAATAAACAGCAGCTGATCATTATTACAGTAAAATTACAGAAAGCACTTAAGGTCAGGACATTCCGCCATATATCAAAGTAAATTTCTTAATAAAAACTGAAAGGCGGCATGAGAAGGTGCAGATGTCAAAGCAATTGCCCTTTCCTCGTTTCTTTTCTCCCTTATTGTTAATTGGTCGATGCCTTCCGCAAAGAGGACATTAATCTGATGTTACGTGCAGCCAGTTCGACTGTACATAATTCGTTTTGACTTTGTCACGATTAGATCTGAACATTTCTAGACATGTTCCGCATGGTCACCAGTCTCCCGCACTGGTTGGATATTGTGATGGTTACTCTTTGTCATCTGTAGGAGACAGCCGCCTGTCAAAGGGGCGGAGTCCGTCAACTGCCGACAACCTCAATCAGTACATAATATTCCCGTCTTCAAGAGGGAGTTGCCCTTCTTCTCCACAGCCTCTTCTCCTCTCTAAACCATCGCCTTTCCCGCTTGCGCTTCGCACTTAATTAGTCATTGAAGTGGTTTCCCGCAGAGCGTAAGAGGCACGCAATCAGGAGTAGGATATGTGCACCATATAGTGATCTCAAGTGTTTACTGTTAGCTCCTCAACCTGATACACCTGCCCGCCAGAGGGACCGCCCTCTTGTACAGATCCTTATCCGCATGTGTCCATCACAAATTACCCTTACTCGCACCTGGCTATATTTGCGCAATGTAGGCTCCTGTTGTAGGGAGGCCTCTCTCCCATTAGGCTAGCTCTTTGCATACAAATCATCCTTCACTACAAGATTCTCACCTTCTTTCAGTATACGGAAGTGATTCATTACCGTTTGACGCAACCGTTGGCATATCCCCCTTTCGCGCAAGGTAGCGGCTCCTTTTAACTCGGCCATTGTGTGACACTTTTTTCTATGGGAAATGACTACTTTCACATTCACATCATCTGTACGCCAACACCTTACCCGCAGTGTCAACTGCAGTTCTTTTGCGCTTTGCCGCCACTCATCATTATTGCCTATATTTAACAGAGAAATACAAATGTGTGTTGATGGTTTGCCAGGACAAATTGTCACTCATGCTGAAGCTATGCATTCCGCACACCTGATTGATGTGATGCTCGTCACACGAACACTTCTGTCCCTATTCATTTCACTTCACTTTATCACGTAGAATCATTCATCATTTGCGTCTAGTCGAGCCAAATTTTTAGTTCTACGCAAGGTTTACGCCTTTTTCTCGCTTACAGTCTGTAAATCCTTGCGTTGTAAAGCTCTGTCAAAGATGCCCTTCTAGGAAATTTATAAAGATGGATTACTCTCGGTCTTCCATCAAGTTGATTGATAAAGCCCACAACAAGTGATAAAAATATGCAACATAGCATTTATTGCCGTCTTCCGCGGGTGGGCGACGGCGTAAGATTGATGCGACGATGGCTTCTCCATCCATATTCCTTGATGGATCAACACAGTCGGCTGCGCCCTGTTCTTGATTAATATACGTCGAGCACGGTTGTCTCTCGCTCTCGAACTTTCACCCTCCTAGTAGTACCCTCGCAAACTCTTCTTAGTCTTACCCGCATACAGACGCAGCCGTCAACCCCCACTAATCGCATCTTCTATCTGTTCCTAGCGCGTACAGTTCGCGTGTTCATCCAAGTGTAAAACTGCCACTTCGCGTTCATCATCTCGAGTAGTCTTCTTGACTATTGTTGGGACTTCTGCCCATTTCTTTGTCACCACGTCAGATGACGATCTTGAATCATCTGCTCATTTCAAGAAACGTCAAATAACCCGCATTGTTTTCTTATAGTTTGCTGCCATCCTTATCAAGGTAGTTACATAGAATCCGACGGAGACAGCGTAGGCGCGCAGCGTGTAGGGAATTGTGTGTGACAGGGCCGCTGGCGCCGAGAGGGTGATTGGCGCGGACAGTGTGTCATATTATAGGCAGTGACACAAGACGGATGAAGGCGCTCAGCAGAGCTGACACTCCCCACAACCGAAGTGTTCTGCTCCCTCTAAACCGCTGTGACGACGGCCGACCTGAACTTTGTCTCGTTTTCCACTTCTGTAGACAATTGGGGGATATAGGACATAATCGAATGAAATAACCGACCCAATTGTGCCTCATCTGAACATACCTCTCAATTAGATTATCGCCTTCTGCCATCTACTTTCTCCTTTGTTGTACAGTACCTCAAGACCTAGCAAGTGAGCATGTGTCGTGCCCTGCAGTCATACTCAATCTGATTGCCACACAATAGGTGTCCCTATCCTGACTGCCGCGCCGTTCATTCTTAGATATTCTCACTTCTGCAAAATCAGCCTTTCCTATTCAGAGCCGTCAGTGCTTCAGGCGGTCTCGTCAGCCGGCTCATGACAGCTGATTGACTAAAGAGATCTTAGATACATACGTGTAAATGACAGACAGCCCTCTCAGGCAAATGATGTGTCACTCAGGGCGACGACCGCTAGTTCTAACCCTTACCCCTTGTTATTTTCACCCAAAAACGTCTCCTATCCGCAAAATCTAAAAAGGGGTCTATGTTGCCTTTCTCCTTTTCACCTCTGTAGAAAATGTGCTATGGTCTACTTTGATTTAATCTTGGTTGCATTGTCCACTACCACGTTTCGTTAGTCGATGCTTTTTGACCCCATCCCCTTCCGGTTCCTGCTGATGCATAGTTCCAGAATGATTTTACGTCAGAGCACGCCACCTTCTAAAGCTCAGGCGGTGCTGACTGACAGTTGTTTATAATACAGGGAAAAGTCGTCATGCCCCTAAGGCTTGGAAGTGACACCCCCGGACTGCACCTTTTATCTTCGGGACAAATACATTTGATTGACAAAGTGAAGATTGACATTCCGCTGTAAAATCCTGGCCTACAAGACCAAATAAAAAGGAATTCTCTGTAAACACAGGGAGGCGCCTCCCATGCTTCGCCCTTTCCGTTATCAGCACTTAATCAGTCCCATTGCAAATGTGTACCATAACACTTTCACTTCTTCTCAGGATAAAAGCTGTGAGGAAGTAATTATAGGATCAGCAAATGGCGATGATCTTGTCAATCCTGCTGCCCTCTATGGGTATTAATTACTGACAGGATCATAAATCTATCCTTAAATTGTCTTGTCACATCTTTATCTCGATTACTTTTTAATAACTTCCTCATTACCTTGATTTCAGAATGACCACAATTGCCCCACAAATTATACTTCCGGACGAACTTCTCATCAAGATTCTCTCATGTTGCAGTCCAACTACAGTAGCAAACACCCGCCGCGCCTCTAAACGACTCTTTAGCCTTGTCAACTACAATTACCTTTGGAGACCTACAGTCGACGAATTCAGGTGTGTATTTCAATTAGATTAGCAAACTCATCCATCATTTTAGCGTCGAGCTTCGGCAATTTGAAGATCGGACTGTTCCCTTAGGAAGGATACAATTCAAGAAAACGCAGAAGATGAAAAAACGCCTGGTGGTCACTGTCAAGAAAAACAATCGCAGTAATGCCATGATGGAAGAATGTGAAGAAGGTCCCAGTAATACAGATACTCTGAAAATTGGAGAAGCTATGCGATCTGTACGTTTCATTTTGAGAATTAAAAACTAGTTTCTATTTATAGGTTAAACTATGTGAGCGTCTATCCTTCGAGGGCGTTATAGCTGACTCGGCCTTTTTTAAGATGTTGACCGCTAAATGGAATGATATTAGGTGAGGCAAACAACTTCCTATCTTAAGTACAAAGCTGTCAAAAAAGTTCCACCGTGTCCAGGATCAGCTGATAGTCTAGGAACAAAAACATCCTTGACGCCTTCAGGGCACAGTTCCGAGATAACGGTTACGTCACTTGGTGGCAACACGTGAGGGGTCTGGAACACAGTATTAATCTGCTGGAAATGTTCCAAACATGTCAATCTGAACGCGGAAGAAAATTTACAGACAATGATTGACATATTTCAGTGAAGTGAAGAAATTGGTCTTCTGTATGACAAAGCTAAGACTTTCTGAACAGCAAATGGTCCAAGTTCTGTCCAAAACCTCTGTGAAAAGTCTAATCTGTGACTTCTGCCATCATGAAACGGACACATTGACAGACAAGGTACGTCGCCGACTGGCATAACAAAACATTCAAACTTTCTCTGTTTCGACAGTTTTTTCCGGACACGTCGCTACGCCATGACAGACGCGCGTACCGAAATGACAGCGCTGGCAGCTTGTCTCACATCAGTTGCCGAGATGTCAGGATGTAATGACAGAACTGTCATGGGGACGGCGCTCTTTTGCGAAACAAAATGACTCACTGAAATAGGGATTATGATCATTAATAGAGGAGGATTTTCAGGTCGTTGCTGCTATGCCAAAGCTGCAAGAGCTCAGGGTACAGGCTCGTGTTCCTGTGATGTTTTACTCGCTGACTGATAAAACACTGAAAGCGTGGACGAGTAATCCTCCAGTTGAGGTACAGCTGGGCAGAGTTACGTCCGGATTTACGGTAGAAGGAATCACTGCTGTTGTACAGGTTGGAAAATCCTTCAGAAAATAATAAATCGTGTGCATTCAGGCTCTGAAACATTCTACCATAGACTGGGAGCTGGGCACAATCCTCCACAGCGAAGGAACTGCCTTAGAGATTCTGAAGCTCACATGCACAGCCGGTGTATTCATCAAAATTAGTGACGACTTCAAATCAAAGAAATATGAGGTACCGCATCATACAGTCTTTACGAAATACGGGATTTTAGATAACAACGCAGTCCATGAAGATCGTCTTCAACCTTTCTGATTCGTCTTAGATTAATAGCCAACAATTACATGTTCTTTGCCGTGATATATTGAAGATAGCCACATTCCACCATTGTAATCATATTAACTCATTCCATTATGTTATGTGGTCAAGAGGCAGCAATACTTGACATTATTCTACGGGTTCAATTGTCTTTACACTAATAAATATGCAAATTATTACTGTATTATTTGAAATTGGGAGAATAAAGGAGCATTTTTCCTATTAATAAAGAGATGGAGCGTTTTCAGTGATAGAGATGAACTGTGGCCGTGTAGATGGGATGTCTATTCAGCGATTGACGTGAAGATTTCACATATTCGTTGCAATCTAATCGAGAACATCACTACAATCCCTGCATTTTATCCTTCTTTGCCTTTTTTGGCAAAAATATCTTTGCTCTAATGCTAAACGACGCGTCCGGCCGCGTCGCGTCCAGATCCTCGGGTTGGCCGCCGTCCAGTTGACGAATCATTCACCCAGTCATCCTGTTTGTTAATTTTAATTCAAAAGCCTTTTATTGATTTTCTAAGAATAGTTAGCGTTACGTGGCAGATTTATTAAACCGTTCCTCATGCCCAGCTATTTTGAAGAGGAGGTGACGTCTTTATGAACACTTGAAAAATGAGGCGAACACGTCACGATTTTCCTGTGAATCACAACATCTTACGATCAGAAATCGGCAGCCATATCATGTTTAAATCCTTATACTCTTCTTATTTTCGATTCACCAGAACTTTGATAATATAGTCAGGTTTTCAGTATGGCTGATCCTGTTGCTGACTTCCTAGCAAGAGAGCAAGATTTCCTTGCTGAGATTGAAGGAGGTGCTCCCAATGATGCTCAGGCTCCTCCATCTGTTCCACCAACATTCGACGATCTAATTGAGGATCCAAGCCGTATGACATTTTTATTCCCCTGAGACTTATGAAATTTAGCACCTTCAGCAGCCGCAACTGCTGCTGTACCGCCGGCGGCTGACGACATTATTGCCGATCTTGGAGACAGCGTCCAGGATAATCTCAGCATAAGCAGTTAGTTTTTCTTATTCCCGTCGAGATGATGTCCTTTTAGGCGGCAAGGTCAACGGTATTAATGGACACTCTAATACCTCGTCCCCAATTCCGGTGATTCCTAAAATCGAGGCTGAGAATATTCGCCGGTGGAAGGAGGAACAGGCTGTAAAGCTTGAAAAGAAAGGTACATTTCTAATTTATTTTTTTTTGTTTTGGCGTGAACATAAGAAATAGAAAAGGTTTCTAATTGCTTTGGTTCAAGAAAACAATTTCTTTTTTTGCAGATGCGGAAGAAAAGAAGAAAATCGCCGAGATGAAGACCAGCGCAGCTAAAGAATTGGAGGAATGGTACAAGCAAAGAGACGCTGCCCTCAAGGCCACCAGAGAAGCTAACCGGAAGGCAGAAGCCGAGCACCTGGCCGCTTTTAACAAGGAACAAGGCGAAGATGCTCAATGGGCCGAAATTGCCAAGCTCTGTGAAGCCAAGGCCCAAAAAGGCGGAAAAGACGTCAGCCGAATGAAGAGCCTCCTTTTGCACATGAAGGAACAGCACTCATCAAAGTGAGAACTGCCCAGATTTCCTTTTTGTAGAAATACCATTTACAGGTAGAGAATCTATCCAAAACATGTACTCAATTATATTTGTACATCTCCCAAACCTTTCACTTGTCCTCTCCCCCTTCGCTATATATTTATTGCTGCTTTTGTTATACTTGTTACCATTTGAAGCATATATATTTATATACAGAAATCACCTTAAAGCAATATCGGCATTTCTTATCTAAAAAAATCAGACGAATGGACCGAATGTACCGATATTGTTGAACTTTTCCCAATTTCAAAAATATTAGAAACGTTGTGCCCTATTGCCTTTGTGGCCATTTATTTATTTTTAGCTTCCCCCATGTGATACAGAGATACCTTTTTTTTCTTCTTGGTGATTCCTAGTTACGGAATAAATCTTGTACTGTAGTCGCTAATTTTTCATGCTTATGGCATCATTCCAATAGTATTTCATCTGGTTATTGACAAGTAATTTGACTCTTGTTTAGATGAGACTGCACTAGTTGGATCATCGTAAATTTAAACGTAAGCCAATATGGCTCTAAATGGTGTAGATAGTTTACCTGATGGTAATTTTATATTGGTCACTGTTATTAAAAACATTGTAGGTCCTACAACGACCGAATTAGTCGAGCTATTAGAGCATCAAGACCATATAATGGACTCACTTCAAGAAGAGCTCGAAATTTGTAAACATCAGTTGGATCTTTTCAAAAGGGCGGAAAGGGAGAGGGTTCGTCTTTGAAAAACAAATTAGTGGTGCTTATTTCAGACAGAAACTGACGACGCATCTGCCGAGCTCATTACCGAAGCTGAAAAGAAAGTCAATGTTGCCTTGTCAGCCGTAGAAGCCTTACAGGTTTGCTTATATTTGAGAAAAATTAATTTTATCTTATTTAGGCTCATAACGCTAATTTAGAAGATGAAATCAAGCGTTTGAGAGAAAAAGTGGAAGAAGACAAGCCAGTAGCTACTGTAAATCATTTGCGCTCGAAGATAAAAGAGCTAGAGGTTGCCTTGGAACGAGAGGAAAGTATCAATGAGGGCATACGAAGGCAGTTAGAAGAATCGGAGCTCAAGGCAGAAGCTGTAAGTTTTATATTTTGAATATATAGAACTTTTTCAGCTAAAAGTGACTATGGATTCTGGAGCAAAAGCAAAAGAAGGGCTGATACAAATGCTGCAAGCAAAAGTTGACAATCTGACTAAAGAAGCAGTTGAGACGAAATTCAAACTAGATGGTAAATTATTAGAAGCACTTGCAGATATTTCTTTTTTAGAACTGCAAGCGGATAGTGAACATTCCTCTCTTCGACTATCCGGAGAACTGGAAGTGGCTCGTTCTAGAGAAGCTCAATTGAATGCCATAGTAGAACAAGTCTCCAAGGTAAATTTCTTTCTATTAGAAATATTGCTGTTTCAGGAAATCAACACTCTTCGATCAGAAAGAGGCACAATGAGCAGTAGAATAGCCGCTCTGACGCAGGAAAATGCTGCTTTGAGATTAAAAGCCGTAAGGAAGAATATGAACGACCCAATGTATGCCGGAGCAACAGAAACACGTAAGAAATGGTTTTTTTTATTAGTAGCATACTTTAGAAATGCAAAAGCTTCTAGCTGATCAAAGTCACCTGATTTCTGCTCTCCAGGAGGAAAGTAAACTGCTGACAGAAAGATTGGAACAGGAGCGACAGGATTTCAAGTAATTCCCTGGTTTATTTGAGCTATTTATTGATTTTAGGCGATCGATAAAGAAATTTAAACATGAGAAGAAAGAGCTCCAAGAAAGGATCCAAAAGCTAACCCTCAGCTAGACAACCAAATGTAATTTTGTACATATTTTCGCATTTTAGGCGTATCCTTTATTTTAATTTATTTTAGCACTTATTCATTTTTGGCCTCAAAATTGAACTCAATCCCTAGTCGTGTCAATTGTTATGATCTCAACCATATTTCATTGTCTAGTCGGATTTCGTTTCATAAATGATTCATCCATTTTACTACTAGACAAACAGAAGTTTCCGGTGGGAGTAAGGCAGTGTCTCCTTATCACTTGGGTCCCACGATGAAGCAATGGGATTGTCACCAGTCGATAGGCTCTTTTCGACTTGGTGCGTCGCTTCCTCTTTCTAACAATGGCTGATAACCATGGCTTTACCAGTGAGGGAGAAGGCACCGCTACTGTTAATCCAACTTTGGATAAGAAAAATACAGATACTAGGATTGTTATTGAGTGAGTCTCTGTAAATTTTATTCTACTTTTCCATAAATTTTATTTTATTTCACAATATTACAGGGATGAAACTCAAACGCAACAACAAGGATGCTGTTCGTGGAGTAGAATGTGCGATGTTCTTGGGAACCGACAGGGTACCTTCATTATGGCATTGAGGCCGCTGAGAAATCATCTTATTAAAGTATTTTCTTTTAAAGATATTTAAATATTTTTCTAGACCGAGCAAGTTTTGAGATCCTTCCAATTGGAACTAGAAAGAGGCATAAAAACTAAAAAATCGTCAGGGGAAGCAGCCAGAGCTACTCGAATTGCTGTTCATCAAATAAATAAAATATTAAGTGAGCCAATTTTCCTATATTTTATGGATAATTCTAGTGAATGTCGAGTTGAATATCCCGCCACAGGAGGGAGAAATGTTGCGGCATGTATCATATGAAATTGCTGTATTGGGACGAGTTATTGAAGAGGTAATACCACCCATATTGTTTTATATTTTAAACTTCAGGTAGCAGCAACAGCTCCCGAAGTTCCTAGAAGTCGATCACATTCGGCACTATCCCACGGATCCGTAAGATTCACAGCAGGAAGTTCAGCAAATTTGGAGAAACCCAAAGAAAGAACATCCGCTCCAGAACTCCGGTTCCCTGATGAGGGGACCAATCCAGCGGTGGATGAAGTATGTCATCTGCATGAATTTCAAGTAATTTTTTAGCATTCTTTGAAGGAAAGAATTACACGATGCTGCAATACTGTTGAACAGTTGATAATGTTCATAGACAAAAAGACAGAAAGGCGGTGGTGGTTACGGGATGTCATAAACTTCCTACAAGTAAATTTACATCTAATTTTATTTGATATTTTTAGCTTTTTATTAAATTGGCATTATTTGTATCAGCGGCTATTTCTGTAGCTTACCACGAAGAACAAGTTGCTCCCATAATTACGCTTTCTATCGCGATTATACAGGTATGTACACAAATTCAAGTATTGATGAGCATTTCAGTGCATAATGACAATCTTGGGTTCTTTAAATTTCAAATTTGAATAGGTTATCGCTTAGCTATCACGTATTTCTTACCCACATTTTCCTGCACTGCATGCGCCTTTCCCCAACCTTCTTCTATTTTCCTATTTCAGGGTGTCGTAGAGATGTTGGATCAATATTTCTTAAAACATACGAAACCAGAAGAAATTAAACTTTCTGTTGTAACTACTTTGACAGCTGTAAATAGTAAAACCTGATGACTTTTCCCGTTCTTTCTCGCTGTTTCATAATAAATCTTCATTAGATGAGGTTAAAAGCTGGGGCACTTAGTCTCGGCTTCTGATCCTGTTCTTACGCTTTTGTATTCGCTGTGACCTTATGAGTTGATATAAAAGTAAATGGATTGTGGAGCTATAACTTCATTGTTCTTTATGCTTGGTGGAATTGCTATTTTGTTACTTCTTCTACCTGTAGTGGTAGCCCAGTATTATGGAGGAGGATGTGGATGCAGGCAAGTCTGCCACCTTTTTCCTTTTGATGTTCAAGATCCGAAAACATTACAGTATTATTTTTCTTTGAACAGTATAAAGCTCAAAAAAGCTTTTTATCGATAAAATTCGGATAATTTTTAATTAAATACAATCAGTAGAATGCCCTTCAGCTACATGGGATGCGGCTGTGGACCAACCGTAGTGGTACAAGCTGCTCCACCTATGTCTTATGCTCCACCACCACCGCCACAGCCAGCTTTGCCACCTCCTCCTCCTCCACCGGCATTTCCCGCAATGCCACCGCCGCCTGTGATCCCTCCAAGTGTAGCATTGCCTCCGGTATGGTCTCAACAGACCATAGTTTACCAGCAATTCCAGCCACCTCCACCAATTCCAGCTCCCTATGCAATGCCTCCTCCAATGGTTGCCCCACCACCGATGCCATTTCAACCTCCTCCAGGAATAGGTGCCATTGGACCGCCGCCGCCGATAATGTCACCATACCCTGGATTATATGGAAAATAACATGACGAATAAAGTATTTTCGTCATTGTTTAAATAAGAGAATGGTCACCTGCGGGCCAGTATTTACACCGAGCTAGCGACAAGTAAATGCGCCCTATCGAACGCTTCTCGAAAGCTATTTTGATAAATATTGTTTGTTTATTGGTTGATATCTTTTATATTTTATGATAAGGGCCAAATTATTTTTGTTTTATTGAAAAAGAAACATATTTCTTTGAATTTGTGCAGCTTTTAGGCAAAATAAGTATTTAAACGACGACAAGGTTTGTAAAAATTGCAAAATTCTTAAATTTCCCTTATCACAAAATGAAAATATCCTTATCTTTGTTAAATACCACTCTGTGACTGACCTCCGTTGTTTACAACCGTCCAGCTAGCCTGATTGTTATTGCACTAATCATTTTCTCGAATTATCTGAGCTTTTCTAGCTTCAAACTGCATTCTTGCCGAGTTTTCTCTTATCACCTGACCTCCATTCACTTTTAATCAGCTAAATATCTTTAGATCTCTCTATGCACCCCCAAAATTATTATTTATTATTAGTGGTAGTATTCGGATCATCAGCATGGATTGGTACAAACTCTGTCTGGATGCAGTTGCATTTGATTACAGCTAGTCTGCCGGAAGGATGGAGTTTGCCTAGTTATTTGGCTACCGTTGTACAGGTTCGCATTATTCGTACTTGGCTATCATCTGCTTCTTTCAGATTGCTTGTGTAGCTCCTCTTATTTATGGAATAATCCACAAATGCTTTCCTAAAGTGAATCTACAGCCATCAAAACTTATTATTGTATTTCTTTCTATAGCTTGTCTTTGTCAATTAGGTAAGATCAATCCGCATCACCGGGAAATTCCTTTAGGATTGGCATTCTTATGGTCAAAAACGGTTAATATTGGCAATCAGTCATATTCCCTCTATTTATACCTACTGCTGTTTGGATTAGCTGTGGTCAATTCCATTTCAAATGTACTTTTCATGCCATTCATGGCCAAATTCCATCCACATTTTTTAAACGCCTATTTTGTTGGAATGGGATTCAGTTCCCTGGTTCCGAGTCTGCTATCGCTTATTCAAGGTAAACATTGTACATCGAACGAACATTTTAAGGAACATTTTAGGCACGTCAAAGTACAACTGTATCTTAACAGCTGATGGAACTAAGATCCCCGAATACCTGCCACCACGATTCTCAGTAATGACATTTTTCCTCGTCATCTTTTTCTGGACCTGTGCTGCTTTGTTCTCTTTTCTCATGCTTTATCGTCGTGGAACACATCATCGACGACCGTGGGTGGCTGTGTAATTCAATCCGACGAATGTTGTTATAGAGAAGAGGCTAAAAATGCCGATGAGGGAACCCCTTTAAAACGGCAGATCAGCGAAAATCCGGAACATCTTCAAGCTGGAAGATTGGAGGAAGTCGTTGGAGAGAAAGTTGAGCCAGAAAGGGATGACTCTCTATCTACGAAAGAAGTCTGCTTTTTGCTTATTTCTACTGCTTTAATCAATGCTCAAATGAACGGAGTGATTCCCAGTGTCCAGAGCTATGCAGCGCTGCCGTATTCACAGGTACACCCGGACCATATTCGTCTAATAATTTACAGGAAACCTACCATTACGGTATAACCCTTGCCAATATCGCCTCTCCCCTGGCATCTTTCCTGTCATTTTACGTAACTGTTCGGTAATCTTAGCCAGTGTAACGTAAACGCCTTCCAGATCGTTGAGGATAATAGCCTTCTTGACAATCTGCTCCTCTTTAGCCACATCATTCATCGTCTATTTGGCTGCTCTCAGCCCTAACTTAATATTTGACTCCGCCACCACTGGAAGCATTCTATCAGTTAGTTTAAAGCGATTCTAACAAACCTTGCTCAGATTGGGGATGCGCTGATCGCAGCGGCATTGCATTCATATCTTCGAGTGGAGATAGCTTCCTTCCTTCGAAGGAGTCAACAAAGTGAGAGCCATGTCTTCTGGTGCGGCGCTTTCATCCAGGTAAGCGAGATCATCACGACCATCTTGACATTTTGACATTTAGATTGGGTCTTTCATTGGTTCGGCTGTGATGTTCCCTTTGGTTAATATTGCTCACGTCTTCAAATCTACGGTTCCTTGCTCAACCTGATCATATTTATTTTTTTAGGCTGTGATATTTTCGTGTCAAATCCAATAAATTATTAAGTTTTTAATTTATTAGTTTTTATTTTAATAAAATAATATAACTTCAAATTATTAAATACGATTAGGGAATGATTTAACCGGTGTACGATAGCACGAGCTGCATGGACTAGAAGAATCTTCATCCAGACGGCGCATTTCTTCCTGGAGACTATAATATTAATTCAACTAGAGGAATATAACAGACCATGTAGAAGTGGACCATATCTTCTTCTGTAACCAATCCGTCACCATCTTTGTCTAATTCTTTCCATATCGTATCTGCTCTTTGTGTGGGAGATTCGCGATAATGTGGGCATATTGACAAATCATCTTCCTTATTAGAACACATGGCGAAGACTGATTTTGTAAATGATAGAAATTCCTGAGTTTGCTATGTTCTGATAACTATTGTTCTTACCGAATATGTGAATTGTGTCTCATCGCTGCCAGTTATTAACCTGACCGTCCATTTTGCCCTGGATTCCGCTGTTTCTGGATGGATCAGAGACAAACACTCGATCAGATTCTAAACCAGAATTATTATAAGTCTCTTCCCCCACCTGGAATGTTACACTTTTATGCTCATCATCAGAAAATGCTTTAAAGAGTCTGGTCAAATATTGTTCATTTCCTTTATTGTTTGGAATTATCGTCTCTAATAATGTTTTAAATTCAGCTTCTTTCATTCGACCTGATGGACATTCCTAAACGTATTTACTGGTGCCCCAGGTAGGACTCACATTTTTAAACCGTGCATACATATATTTAAGCCATCTGGTGTTGAAATGTGATCGCTTGGCTAAATCCTCTAATGGCGGTGGTTTGACACCTAACTCCCAGTTCTCCAGGACTTCCTCTGTATCCAGATCTAAAAAAAATTTATGATTTTTATATTAAAATAAAAAGATCTACCTTCGTTTTTGAAGAAAATTCTGAATTGAATGGCCCGTAGTGCCCAATATGTTCGTTTGAAAAGTTGATCAGCTAGGCGATTTTTAAAAACTTGTCGGGGTTCGGGGTAAAGTCGATGGATCGCTCTATCAACCTAAACAATGATATGAAAAGTGAAGAAACTTTTGAAGAAGTGCGTGGCTGGTTTGCAAACTGCGGACATATGATACTTTTCAATACTCACTAATGACAACACTCAGCAGCCTTCTAATTTCCTTCTTAACCCAGTGAAATAGACTAGATGAAGGCAATTTTTGCCCACTTCAAAATCTCATATCTCAAGGATAGAATGCGGAAGTAGGAAAGGATTGAAAACTAACCTGACTGGGTCTTCTTCTGACTTTTTCTGTACCAACATTTGTGAAGACATTTTTCCCTGCAAACATTTGACTGCAAAGGGAATTTCTCTCTCTATAACTGGTGTCCATTATTCGTATTCACAGAGCCAAATAAAATGAGACAGGGATGGGAAAGTTAATGAATTTTGACACCGTGGTACATCTAGCGTGAGAAAATGACAACCGGATATTGTCTAGAGAAAGGTTCTTTTTATTCTCAGATGAGGAGAGCATTTTAAGAGTAGAAATCGGCCGGGAGAAGACGACACCTGATCCAATATAAACGGCGTGAAGTCTAAGGAGAGTAATCAACGGAACACAAAAGTTGTGCTCGGTGTTCATTCAGGAGAGAACTTGCTAAATTAGATTGAACTAGACTGAAAGACGCCATAGAGCCCGCGTGAATTGACAGCAGAGCAAAAGAGGTTAAGACGGCCCGAGAGGAGTTTGGCCCTCCACATGAATAGTTCATGTGCGAAGGACAAGAAATATCTCCCAGCCAATTTATCTCTTCAGAGGGAAACATGCCAAAGTAGGGGAAACAACACTCGTTAAAGAAAATTATAGCCATAGTCATTCTTCTTCGTTTGTTGTAAATTATCGAAGTGTCGTATCAACAAGGGAAAATTTATTGCAGTTGGGATAGTTTTCTTCTCAAACACAAAAAATGCCAGAACTTCGTTTTGCAGCACAATGACAACAATTTATATAGCTTCCGTCTAGGAGAAGCCTTTCTGGGTATTTGGGCAAGAACATATTAATCGCCTGACGAACGCCCCATAAAAAAATAATGCTTATGACTCGATGCAGAATGACACCAAGAAGCATCAAATAAACTTTGCAACTATCAACTAAAGTTGTAAAAATGGCTTCATCGTGTCATTTTATACAAAAAGACTCACCTTTTTCATTTTCTAACGTCGCGTAGTAGGTGTTATACGAAATGGACATTGACCTGAAAAATTGAAATCTAGACTGACTAGATCGAGACTTGTTTTAGTCATAATAACCACAACTGGAGATGACATCCAGAAGAAAAAACAAAGGAGAACCTGATCATTGTTTCCAAGAAGAGTGAAGTTGGAACAAATAAAGAAAGGTCAGCTTATTCCATTTTGTAGACCACGAAGGCAGCTGAACTCAAAACGAATTAGCTTCGGAAATGAGTTGTGGTTATCCGGCAAACACTCGACGAAAGTGGAGGAGCCATCTTGATATGGAGATGGGAATTCATTGCTGGTTTTCAGATGGTTTCAATTGATGACACATGGATGAGTTCCATTCCAGAAACTTATTGTAAGCCAGACCGTTTGCACGAAGATAGTGTAGCACAGATTTAGCTTGACTCCTTGTCAAAAGTTTTATTACAAGCCCGAGAGGCACAACTTTCAGGTATAGTATCGTTTTTCACAGCTGTAATTGCTTGCATCTTGTATAAAAGCGGCCGTCGGAATCCCAAATTTTTTCATTCAACTGATGATTGTTCTTCTTCTAGTCTTTCTGGGGCAGACAGTGGCGCAAAGTTTGATAATATTTTCCGCTTAACAACACAATATTCCAGATCTTTCATGTGAGCAAGGCTTCCTTCGAAGGTGCCGAAGGAGAAGTGAATATTCCCAGCGAGGCGCTGTTGACCGGTATTATGGGAAAACTGCCAGATGCCTTTCAACTATTATATTGCGATACACGGTCCACTAGAGTATAACATGCCATGGTGCGGCTTCCCTACCCTTGAAAGGAGAAATTACAAAGAGGTGAAGAGGAAGAAACAAGCACATGATAATTTTAGGGCGAAAGATGCATTCCTAAGTAACCCTGCCGTTCTATCAGGAATCAGTGTCCATCATATTCATCGTGGATTCTTCAGTCAATCCAGGAGAGAAACTGGCCATCGGTAGCTGATTTACATTTTAATATCATCTTAATATATATGGTCGATTTTGTGAGGTCTGGAGCTCGAATGATTCTTAACAAAGTCAGCTTCATCAAATTCTCTACAGATGTTACTTTTGCTTAATTGTTGCCAACAAAATGGTCTAGGAGAGACTTCCAGCAAATGGTGCCAACTGAATTCGCTGCCGGATATACTAACGCAGCTATAGAAAAGGCCATTGAAATGTTTGATGCACGGCATTTTGTTTTACTGAAAATGATGACAACCCTGTCAGACACCGAAAATGCCATTGCGAAGGTACTCTAGATGCATTGCGTCTATAACCGGTTTGAGCTTCATCGAAAGCGCATCAAGTTGGTGGCCCTTGGATTTGGACTAGAATTAAAGCAGCAAAACGGCTATTTCTACATCAAAAATTGGATAGAGGATCCGGAAGAAGATTACTTTTCTTTTGATAAGATGGCTTGTGTAAGCGCTGTTCCTATATAACGTAGAAAAGCATTCAGGATCTGAAAAGTGTTCACATGCAGATTCTGCTTCAGAAAGTCTGCAGAAGATACGTCTGAGGATTATGCAAATGAAGCGAATCTTAAACAATAAAATTTCACTCAATTATGAAAAATAATGAAACCAGCAATTTTTTTATCCAGTCCGGTTCATAATTATAGGGACACTCAAAAATTCGGGTTATCTTTTTTTATTTTGCGGAAAATGCTGGTCGGTTTTGGCACCAGTCGATTTCTCGTCCTCGATTACCCCTACCTTCCAATTTTCAGAATTTTTCCTCGAACCCCCGGCGCGTAATCGTCATTTTTGTAAAAATTGGTAAAATCCCACTGGTTCAAAATTATAGGGACAGTGCGAAAACTGAGGCTCTTGAGGGAAATGAGGGATGGAATCATCACAGGATGGATCGTCTGAGTCTGTTTGAGATTGCCAGCTGAAAAGTTGGGAGGAAAATCATCAGGAGGTCATCTGCCGATAAGGGCATTTTCTTCGTAATTTGTGGAAATTGAGGTTTGAGGCCCCATTGGCAGCGGAGTACGCGATTTCGAGTGAAACCGAACAGAGGGCTGTGCAGGACATCAAGAGGAACATTTTGACATAAAGAACGCATGGAAAACGGAGCGGCAACATGGTCGGAAACTGGGTCGCACAAGGAGAATCAAAAATTATTGAAAATTGATCAAATTCTGAGCAGAAAATGCGATTTTCGAATTGATCCATGATGAGGTTGCCGTTCCTCTTTCGAAGATGTACCGTATGTCAAAATGTTCCTCTTGATGTGTTCTACGCAGCTCTCTGCTCGGTTCCTCTCGAAATCGCCTACTCCGCTGCCAATGGAGCCTCAAACCTCAATTTCTAAAAATTGCCAACAAAATGCCCTTTTCGGGAGCCGCATATCTGATGATTTTCCTCCCGACTTTTTAGCTGACAATCTCAAACAGACTCAGACGATCCATCCTGTGATGATTCCATCCCTCATTTCCCTCAAGAGCCTCAGTTTTCGCACTGTCCCTATAATTTTGAACCAGTGGGATTTTACCAATTTTTACAAAAATGACGATTACGCGCCGGGGGTTCGAGGAAAAATTCTGAAAATTGGAAGGTAGGGGTAATCGAGGACGAGAAATCGACCCGAGATAAAACTTTTTGCTTTTTTTGCCAAGAAGGTTGTCTATGCCTAATTAGCCTTTTTCTTATTTTATAAAGTTTTATCGGGTTGCTCCTTTTACAAAAATTTAGCAGCTATACAGGGCTTACGAAGATATGCCCGTGCACGAAAATAGTCGAGGTCAAGGAGACGTCGCGGGCGTATGGAGTTGATCTTAGTAGTCGACAGCGTCGACAGCACATGACAGATCGCTGTGCGGAAGGAGCCAGTGAAACCATGTGCTAATGGATCAAATGATCAACTAATTCCATTTTTTTGCACATTTAAAGGAATCTTCGGGAACTTATACTTACATAGGTATACAAAAATGATACAACGCTCATACACAGATACGTGAGGCAATGAACAAATTCATTAAAACCAGTGTAATATTCTGCTTCGGATCCATATTTTCTGCTTAGTACTGCATTCGTTAGAGCTCCAAAACTGCTGCAAGAATGCGGTGACAGGAAATGCAATATTTCTAATATAATATCCAGCGCTACGTCTCTAAAAATACTTGAAAAAGTCATACAAACTACTCATTGCGCGGAAAAGGAAGGTCGCGTACTTGCAGTTGTCTCAATGATCCGCTGATCCGACATTTATTGATAGATTGCACCTCGAATGATATCTACAAGAAAATGCCTAATTTTTATACTCCCAAACTTGGGGGCCGCCATGGCTGAAAATGGAAGCTCTTCTGAAATAGGACGTATTTATGTTGAACGAGCATTACCATATTCGAAAAAAACAAACGTTTTCAATATCAGTTAGCCAGTTACAGCTACCCTCTCGCATACTTTTATGCTTGCTAGAATTCATAATTTCGTGACGAATGGCACTGATTCAGGCATCCAGATTTTTCTATGCACATTGCACCCAACCGGCATTCTGCTGCGGACTCTAGAGGTCATCGCTGTCGGTCCCAACCCCTAAGAAAAGTAGGACGACTGCAGGGCGGATCCTCATATTTCCTTCAAATAGCGCCGATCATCTGAGCTTATCATCACTTCAGTCATGTTCCATAACGGTATCGGGAATAATGCCCGCAACATGGCACAAGACCTCGGGACCTACCAGCTCCACAAAGAAGCCCTTCGACAATACGATGCGATGACCACAGCTTTAAACAATGCGTGAGTATTACGCCTTCACTTCAGCCAGCTAATCTGGCAGATATAAGCATTAGAAAAGATGAGATTTATAGATTTTTTAGAAACAAAAATAATGGTCCACCTGGATTACTGGATTACCGATTCCAAATAATTAGAAGAATTGTCGCCATTTCGTCTCTTTCTTCCCAGCGGGCGGTCGGTCGCCATTTCTCTGCTACCGAAGCTGCCAACTGCGGCTGCTACCGGCTACCGACAACTGCTACTCGCCACTGCTGCGCAGCTGTGAAAAAGAACAGAATTTCCGTGCCTCAAGCCGAATTGGAACCTCGTGAGGCCGTATGTTCCACTATCACGCTTCGGACCTACGCAGCTGTATTGGAATGGTTTTAATTGGATCTTCAACAAGAAACAAAAGCCGTCCAATCTGTTTTTGCGGATGATGGAAAGAAGAAGTGACTCCTCACGCGAATGCGTCGATAAGGAATAAATAATAATAATAAAGAAGAATTGTCGATGAAGAAGAGCAACGCGGAGAAAGACTTATACAAGAGGCGTTTGCAAGACCACCGTAAGCTGGGTTGTGACATACGAATAAAAGTATTATTTATAATGAGTCTTGTGTGTTGGAAACGAATTCCTGAACTTTGTTATGTTGACCTAATTCCCTCTGTATTTGAAAGTTGGTATTTAGATATTGTGGAATGCTAGCTTGACTCTCTCTATGTGACTTGTCGGATGCGTAGATGAATCGATGAGATTTTATAGCTGCCAGCTTCTGAAGGTCTAACTGCAAAGGTTTTTAAGGGTCATGTAGAAGAGACATCGCTGTCAAGCCTTTTCGATCGTTTACTGCCTGGGCAGTAGCCTAAGGCATGAATGATATTAGATGAATTTAGGCGGTTGTTTCATTGGTACTTGGTTTGTTCATATCGACGAGAAAGGAAACCATCGGCAACAACTCCCAATCCACCCCTTCTACACTTTTACTGGTCTTTGACGGTCAAAGTGATCGCGGAGATCAGATGGGCATGGCCGTGACGTGTAATTGCTACGTGCAATCTGTAAGACAGATTGGGACAACGTCAGGCTTTATTTCCCCGGTACAAAAATAGAAAAGAGTGAGAAAACGGCTAGGAATTCATTGACATCTAGCCATTCTTTAAAGTGGCAGAGATTTACCAAATAATTTTTTGAATGCCTTGATGAAATTTATAATGGAAGAAGAATATCATAAGAATACAGTAATAAAACTATTCAGTTTTCATTTTTAAAAGGTTTTCGTAACACTATGATCGGTTGTGTGAAAGCTCCTGGTTCACTTTTGTTGAAACCGCTAATCCAGCTAAAACTGTCGATAGGTATTCTCTCAGAGAAGTAGTAGATTTCAATTAGATCAAAACCTAGACAGCTGAGCATAATGAAAACAGAAAATAACCGACCTGTAATCATAAGAGCAAGTCGAATTCGTCCATAAATTCGGTGCCAATTGAAATAAATAGTGTCATAACCAACAGGGAGTCCAAGGAATAGATAACCTCCTTGCTTGAGCATACAGAACATTTTTGTGGATTCCTTCAGATCTCCAATTGGATCCAAAGCATCACCATAGCGTCCGAGACCGCTGTGTTCCAAAGAAGAATATGTCGCGATCCAATCGTAGGCGTTGATGTGTCTGGAAATTGGTTTCATTTATTTTGAATATTACCGTATATAGTTCTTGGCTGCTTGTACCGGATGTTCGTAGCTCATTCTGGGGTGCTCCGTAATAATCTTCATATATTCCATTGTTGTCACATGGCTGGCTCCTAACTTCATCGCGTAAATTTCTACCCATGGTTCGGTCGATCCGATGACTGCTCCCGTCTTACCGGCAATAGCCGCTGCATTATTTTTCATAGCAAAATATACTGCACCTAGAAGAAAGCGATCGACTCGAATGTGAAATGGCGTCGCTTACGGCCTTCTCCACTGTATTTTTCCAGACGAGGGTCGAGAATATCCAATTCCATCAGTTCATTAATGTGGCTCTCTGTCCATGTGGCGTTGTGAACGCCTGACCGTTCGTCTCTCCAAAACGGTGCCTATTAATAACTTATTCCCATGTATGGTTGGAAATCCTACCATAACGAGCGAAGTATAATTGTTGAAAGTGTATTTATCCACAAGATGGGGAGGAATCTCCTTCGGTGGTGTGGCGGATTCATCTTGTGTTTCACTGCCGGCAGCTAACCATTCTGTGAATACCCGCGGACAGACTGGCTGTTCAATGTAATCCAAAGCTGGTACAAATGTTTCTTCTTTAATTTTATAGCCCAGAGGTTTGAAGACATTTTCCTCGACATCTTTATAGGATTTGTATCCGCAAGGTGTTTCGATGAGTGCTCTACAATAATAAAAGCTTTTTACACTGACGTTAGGTTACCTTGATTCCACTGTGTGCGCTAGTCCCTCCAAAACAATACCTCTTCCTTTGTATTTCAAAATGCCAATGAACGTTAAGAACACGACAGCACAGCCAACCAAGATAATTCGTTGTTCTTGCACTTTCATCACGGAACAAATGAGATAAAACTCTGTGGTGTACTACACCTATAAACTGGATGCGTTTACAGAGGTGCGCCACAGAGTGCTTAGCGGAAGAAGAAATCGTTTTCGAGAATATGTCTGGATGATCAAAAATGATCGCAGACATCGGTGGCAAAAATTAAAAGAAAGATGATCTCACTCGGAAAGATCAGCCGATAGCAATCACCGTCATTTGGTGCCTGTTCAAGGAATAGAAAGATAGATGCATTCTTTTGATGAAAACTAAATACAGCTCCCGGGATGCTTGTTACTCCTGTCCAATTAGGGAAGGAAAATGTTCACGGATGAGCACTGCTTTTGTATACAGCGAGACGGTTCGAGAAGGGATTGGTTTCACATTTCTCTTATTAACTCATTGTCAAATCAGTATTTTGTTTGTATCTTATTGTGGAAATATCAATTGAACTTTGCATATAAATGAAGAAAAATAATTTATTTAAAAGAATAGAATTGGAAGTTTTTTTTTTCAAATAAACCGATAAAGTTTTTCCATTTGGCAGCTTTCTCTTAGCAGGAACTTTCATTCTCTTTGACTGCCCTGCCAGCAAAAAGATTTTTATATCGGTTCTGCGGATCTCAGAAAAGATGGTCTACAGATCACCTCTTAAAATTGGTTCTTTCGGTTGATCTCAGAGATCAACCCAGCAAAATACAATTTCAGCGTTGTATCTTTGAGCATATAGCATAAATGATAGAGATGTTTTCCGCTTATGAGAGCAAGCGCTAAATGAAGAGTACTGTTCGACTGTTTTCCATAAAAAGCAAACTATGTCGCCTCGCCTGATTCTGCCCTAAGGGCGGAGGATCCAACTAAATCAGATTAGCGACAAGGAGACCATACCCATTCTATAACTTCCTGCAAGGATATTCTTTCCAAGATGGCCAAGCTTCTACACTTGCAGGGAATTCGGGGAGTTGCTATTTGTTCAGTCATTGCATTCCACTACTTTCCTGACTACTTCCCCAATGGATACCTTGGAGTGGATTTGTAAGTTCCGAGCTTCTCTAAACTTTAACGCCTAGAAGCAGTAATTATAAAAGAAATATTTAGATTTTTCGTACTATCCGGGTACCTAATGTCGATAATGTTATCCCGCCATTCCACTCTTACAATCCCCATCGTGGCAGAATTCCTTTACAGACGAGTGAAAAGGATAATTCCTCTGTATTATCTCGTAGTTGTTATATCTACTGGTGAGTAATCCCACTTCAGTTAAATATTCCATATATCAGCTGTTATTTTTGTTTGTCCATGTTCCGAGTTGATCAGCAACATGATTTCGGCAGAGAGAGCCACTTGGCTTACCACAAACTTGCATTGGACGACGGGAATTGATTACTTTGAAAAATTAGGTGTATCTCATGATCTTTTTACCCACACTTGGTCCCTGTGCCTGGAGATGCAATTTTATGTCATCTTTCCTCTTCTTTGGTGGGCCCAGACGAGGCTAGATCCGACAAAAAGGATGGTGTTACTCCACGTATATAGTATGCTTTTCAATGTGTAAAGTTGACATGGTATTCAGGCGGAGCGTCTCTTTACTTCTATTTCGTAAGTGATCAAAAACAAGCTTTCAATAACATGTTCTGCAGAATATGGCAATTTCTCTTTGGTACGAGGATTATTTTTTTTGGATAAACTAAATTATTTAAGGAAACATGGTGCACTGTTTGGAAAGGTACATGGATGAACCAAAGTCAGAGAAGATTCCACTGTTGGATGAAGAAGAAAGTGAAGAGAAAGAAAAACAGTCGTTGAATTGGGTATTTGCTTCGTTGTCATTGGTTCTTCTAATTTATTCGACGATAACTGAACAACATTTAGCACAAAACTATTCTAGGTAAGTAGCTTATGATCTTACATTCTCTGGAACCAAACGGATGCTTTTAGAATGACAACAACATTTGTTTCGATTGTCCTCATCCATTTTGGAAAAGGATTTTATGCCTTAGAAAATGCGCCCATAGTATTTTTCGGAGAGATATCATACGCATGGTACTTGTTCCATTGGCCAATGTTAACTTTGCAACAAGTTTACGGGCATACAACTAATTTAGGTAAATGGCTCAGTAATATCGCCACTCACCTTTTTAGACATGTTTTTGGGTATCTTCGGTTCATTTATCGTTGCGGTAATTGCCCATTATGCATTGGAAAAGAAATATCTTAGTTGGGGTAAACCAGGCGTCTATGCATGCGCAGCCATCCTTTTTGCCAGCTGCCTAGCTTTGCACTACGGTCTAACTCGTACGTTTTATCTTTTATCTGCAAATTTTGGGCTTTTTAGATAATCGATACAAATTCTGCACAGAGACACCTCGCATTAGAACAGATTATGCCCAGATGACCCAGGAAGAGAGGAAAGCTTATTATACTCAATTGTTAGACTTCGACCGCTATCAGCTGAAAGATCCTCGGTGTATTTTTAATCCACCAAAAGAATTCAACACCGCTTTCATGGGCCCTTGTAAATATGAAGTCTGGCACCAATTTTTTCTTCAGAAAGTTGAATTTCAGAACCCATACTCTAACAACAATAAAACTCTTTTAATTATTGGCAACAGTTGGGCTGCTAATTCGTCGCCTCTGATATTTGATGAGTGCAGTAAATATTTCGGAAACGTTCATAGGACAACATTCGCAGGTTAAAATTGAAATAAGATAATATTTTTTTCAGGCTGTGAGGTATTCACACCAGCTGGCGGCCCAAATTGTCCGGGAAAGGAACAGGCTTACTTGGATTCGGCCGAGCAATTGAGGCCTGACTATTTATTTGTAGTCCAACGGTATGCTATTCTCTTACTTACAAAAGGTGTTCTGCTAGCATTATAGGTATTGTTATTCCGGTCTGAAGATGTGGAATGATACGCAGTGGGATCACATTATGGAAGTATCTGAAGAAAGATTGGCTCGTCTTTCCAATTACACAAAAGAGAAAATCTTCATTCTTCACACTTTTCCAATTGCCATAATTCCAAGAAAAGAACTAAACGACGCCATGGATGAAGGAAGACCAATCCATATGAAAGTTGGGCGGCATTGGAATATCGCGAGAGCTCAAAGAAAGCTCGACGAACTTCTTGAAAATTGTCCCAAATGTGTGCAATTCGATTACAGTCCTCAATTTATGGTCAACGGCTCTTTTCAGTTCTTTGATCCGATGTATAATCTTCCATATGTCAACCATGGAATGCATTTCACATTGCCAGGATTGGAAAAAATTCGGCCCGTTTATACAGATATTTGTAAAAGTATTGGCTAACAATTATTTTCTATTTTCGTAAATTATCTTTTTTTTAAATAATATAAAATATAATGCGTTTGTTCTAGAATGCAGGATTATTTTACTTGTTATTATTTCCAATTTCTAAATTCTAATTCTGTCAAGGGCCTATACGACAAAGATAGGGGCTAGATATTCTCTTCTTTGGATAAAACTGTCAGAACATCAGTGGCTACGAAACGGTAGGCCCTGTCCTCTGCTTGGATCTCAAGCGAAACCTACTTCGACAAGAACCAACAGTTCCATCATCATTTGCATTTACTGTCACACGAATGAGATAAACATGGATAACAATAATAACTGGCAACTTATGAGCACAACTGTGAAGTATCAAATTGTTGTGGAACATATTTCTTAGCACAGTTTTCATTGTCAAAATTGAGGAAGAATATCCTCAGATGACCAACATTTTTGGCGTAGAAAAAGCCGTACCTGAAACGCTACTGATACTCTTCTTCAATAACAGATTACCTTTCATCGTGCACCATCTGAAATAGAAATTCATGAATAAGTTTTTGTTTTGCATCGTCTGGCACGTGTATTTCCATGTTGAATTGGCATACAGTGATGTCATTCTGATCAAATGCTCCTCCTTTGAGGAACATTGGGAACATATCATATTCTCCTCCTTCATTGTCGATCCACAGCTCGTCATAGAATTTGAGCCCTATCATTTTGGTCAAAAGATATACCGCGTCGACGTAAACTACAGTTGATCTTTGATAGCCCTGGACTAAAATATTGGTTTCAGTTATTCCGAGTGCAACAAACCTTCGAAGACATCTGCTTGAGCATAGCCGGCTTTACCAGCTACAGCAACTGGGAAGAATTTTCCGATTTTGGTATATAAGTCTTTATTAATCTCTTGTACCGGATCTGCTCCATAAAATTGAAGATTGTCATGTCCCATTGCCTGAAAAAGCTTTCTTGTTTTTAATAAATTAAATATCTACATGAATCAACTTCTCCTCAGCTGTGATATCATGGCCAATTCCAAGTGTTACCACCGTATTATTTGTAGTGCCCTAAAAATAGATGCGGAATAACTAACACCCTACCGTGATAGGAGAAATGTGGTGCTTCACTTCGTCAGAGTTGGCATAGTCCTTTATGGATAGAATGTTAGCGTACGGCTGATTGCAAGGTAAAGCCAACCATTCTATTTCATACCAAAACTAGAATCACCGAATTTAATATTAATATAAGACTCACTTTTGTATGATTGTGTTTGGCCACTTCTAAATGTGACCGTATACATTTCAACCAACTTCGGTACAAGCCCTTCTCTTGTAAGAGTTCTTCAGCACACTTTGTATTGGGTTTCACTTCAAATTTTGGACTGATTTGCTTCTCAGAAGTTGCATCAGGCCGAGGAGGGGCATCTTTATTGTAAAGCAGCGCTAATCCAAGAATAACGATTAGAAATAATGAAATCCATTTAAAGTGGGATCGATGCATTTCGGAAAGTGCGGCGTGGAAGTGCCTTGACATCCCTTCCTATCGTGTGGAACATCTGCACTTCGAGATCCTCCGGTTCTGAGTAGTCAAAGGATAATTTCTTAGGTAGGTAAAAATACTTGTAAGGTGTGGCTTAGTATCCAACTCGGGTTAGTGCATGACCCTCACGAAGTTCCAAACAAGACGAATAACAGCTGTGCCCTATATTTTCCTTACTTTTATATATACTAGAATATAAGGTGCGTCGGCCGGCCGACGACTGCTCCACAGAATATTAGAAAATGACGCGAAGAGAGACAAAAATTCATTAATTCTCTAAATTAATTTTACTCATAGCCGGAAAAAGACGCGTGCTACACAGTTCCTCATTCGATTAACCGCCGACGAGTAATGGTCAAAGATGCGTCTGGAAAGGGCATCCCCTACTATTTCACGCCATTGTCATGTTATCCCAACCACAACAAATGTCAGTTCGTGGCTGGTGCGACTTTTACGATTTAGTGCTATCAGACAAGAAATTAGGAATCTATCCTTTTATTTTGGACTCTATCGCATTTTGACCTTGCAGCAGACGCAAAAGGCAACGAAGATCCGAACCATTCGTACCAAAACTATTCGCGATAATAATCAGATGCAAGCAGAAATTGGAACAAATACCACCATTGTACAATCATTTATCCAAATGCAAATAAACTAAACAGACTAAAAGAGCTGAAAACAAGTGTGGCCGATGACAGTCAAGTTAGTTTTAGCCAAAATATTGACCATCTGTGAACTACTGATAGAAAGCACCTCATCAGTTAGAATTATCTAGGTTCTGTTTTAACTTGTCTTTAATCCGTTGATTTCAGAAGCCATTCTCCAGACTGATAAGAATCTTACCCAGACTGAACCGAACGATATCCAGGTAAGCATGACCTTCGCCGATCACATTGTCTATTCTCCTACTGTTTTTCAATCATAAAGGCTGGAAATTTTATTAGAAATATTGGCAAGTCGGAAGTACGATCTCTGCTTAGACGATTGTCACGGTTTCCCAGATGGCCATGGCGACTGCTGGCAAGCTGATCTGAACGTTACTTCCTCCTTTGCATGGCCCGTCGTTTCAATCTCTTTTTGTACCTGGCACGTGATTTTGACTGAAACAAAATGGTCAAAGGCTACCCGAAAGTAGGACAATTTGGGGAGGTAGCTCGGAAAGATGACCTTTATCAGCACCACTGTATTTAAGCGGCAGAGGGCGTTACTTAGCCGTGAATCGCAGTGCCGCATCCAAAAATAAGCATGTCCGGTCAAAATCCTTTCATCTCCAACAACCAAGATCCTGCCTCTTCCCAACTTTATAACACCTTAGCGCAGGCACAACAAGAAGCTGCAAAAACAGCCAAGTAGGTTCTATATAAACAAACTTAGATTCTTGAAATTTCAGTATGTGCGAAAGATACCTGCACACATATCGTGAATACGTTGGTCCGGTTAAAGATGTACAGTGAGTATTCCTTGTATGCATATTATTACAGTTTTCAGTGAGCTCATGAGAGAGGGACAACCACCAGATCTTCTTAGCATGCGCTACGCGATAATGAAGGCGGCCAGGGATAACGAAGTCGTGAAAGCCAACGTCCTAGCCAACCAGATGTACTCTCTCCAAGCTAGTGGCAGCCCCTTCCAAAGATAAATAACTTCAGCAATAATAAACTTAACTACTCCTGCTTTAAACTGACAATAACAACAATAAGAAAAAGAGAGTGCAATCCAAAAGATTGTGTACCTTATTTACGAATCATAGCGTCAAAACCTTCATTTAATGCTGCCGTACTGCAGAAAAGCCGATGAACCTAACGTTTTTGGTTAGCATTAATAGTTTTTTTTTACTATGTTTTTGCTTTCTTACATTTGTCGAGGTTTATTAAAGTACATTAAGGTTAAAAAACGACAGAATGATCACTGCAAGTCCCACTAGGGATGACAAGAAGGGATAACAAGTAAGACAATACGGCGACTGTTTATGTCAGAGATCTTTGGTTCTAATGATTCTAACATGTGCAGTCTCTGATCTCAAAGTCAGCATGTAACTGGAATGAGCCAGTACAGTATGTCATTTTAAATCTATACTGCCTTTGTGCCTATAAACAACCTTATTCTGGTTTTAACCTGGTCAACGGGAGAGGCCATCCATTATTCTAGGCTTACAGCTTAGTAGTTGCCAGTTTTCAACCTGGTGTGCTTTCAAATTCTACAACTATTTTCAGTTACTTCTGCGAAATGAACTCTATGATCTAACTCCTACTTTCGGGTCAACTTCCCGTAAATAACAAACCCGACCCCTACAGAAGTGCGATCCGATAACGAGAATCTAGACGTCAGCGATCATTGGTTGGCTATCAGATCGCTCCTTTACTTTCGTATCGCCCAGCAGAATCGATCAACCTTTCTCATACCGTTGGCTTTTGGCGAATTGTATTTTCTTCACGGTGATGTCTATTTCTCGAAACTCAAAACAGAAAACACAGTGCCAGTGCATATTACTGCAGAATATCATTACCCTAGGTTGAGAAATTGTTGCGGTATGGAGGATAGATAACATAGGACTTTGCCCTCATTCGAATGTTGTGACGATATATTATATACAGTATCACATGAAAGCTCTCCTTCCGCCTGAGCTTTCTCTCTAAGCAATCCGATGTTTACTACAGAAATATTTTAATAAACTGACGCATGTAAACTGTTTCTAAATACCGGCTGAAGAAGAAATTTTCCATGTAGATGTTTGTAAATAAAATTGTAACAATTTTTGAATAATCTGCCTGTTATGTTTTTATTTTTGCTCATTATTTGCGACAATCATCCATCTGTGAGATCGCGCGATATTGATAAAGCGTGCCTTACCGTGCCCTTGACCTTAAAGGCAACCAGTGGACTTTCAGGGGACCCTAAAGCAAGACTGTTGTCTGGGGATCTTAACCAACGAGATTGTAGTTTTTGTAGTAAGGATCTATGGAAACACTGACGACGGTACAACACTATCTTCTAAAATGTGTAAAGATAATGGATATTTGCCGTCTTGGAGTCTAGCTGTCTGTGCTGCATAGGGGCTAGCAAATTTTCCGCTTGATACTCTTTATTTATTTGGTTTTAGAAGTTTACTTCAGTAGATTTAACATGCTTCGGAAAGGAAAAATTTGATGATATCACCTAGGTCGCTGGTGCTAATTGTCACGCCGTAATCTGGACCAACAGTTTCTCAAGATCAAATGCGCGGCAACGTGATGTTTTCCCACGAAAGAAATCAATTCTCCGAGTTGAAACGATTGAAAAGATAAAGCTTGCTAGTTCCGGCTAAGCTTATGGAAGTCTGTGACGCTTGATAAAAATAAGAGAAACAAGAAGACGCAAGAGATATCTTCCAGGTATCAAGAGTGTAAGGTTCTCTCGCATTTACAGCGACAAATCGTAAGAGCCTCATTTGAGCAAAGCTTGCCTTCATTCATTGCAAGTTGATTGACCGCTTGTACCTGATCATGATTATAGCCTGATAATCTAGGACAAACGGAAAATAGGTCGCATTGGGGCAGTACCCAAGACGCCCTTTATCGCTGTCACTGTTCATATTCAACCTCCTGTCATCAACAGTTTTAATCACAGTCCCCTTTTCAGTGAGAATTATGTCCGGCCAAAACCCTCTTGCTGCCGCTAACAATCAGCCGCCATCTCCTCTTTTCCAAGCCATGGCACACGCACAGCATAACGCTGCTGAAAGAGCAAAGTAAGTCCTTCGAGAAATAGTTGATAACTAAATTTTTAGCATGTGTGATAACTTTCTCAACCCCTACAGGCAATACGTAGGTCCTGTACACGACGTGCAGTGAGTTTTAGCCCTCATTCTAATTTTACTCCCTTTCTAGCGAGCTCCAAGCTGCCGGACAATCACCTGATCTTCTTAGCATGCGTTTTGCTATCTTGAAGGCTGTCAGAGACGAGGAAGCTTCGAGGGCTCAAGACCTTGCTCACCAAATGATCGCCCTCCATGCAAATGAAAATCAAAACCGACCATAAATTGTTTTTTACTTAACCATGCGTTCATTCAATATATTACTCAAAGATTTGTTTCCCATGGACAAATAAGTGCTGTTATTGGTACATACACTCTCATATAATTTGGCACATAAAAAGGTTCCAGATCAAGATTTGCACGAATAGAAGTACTGGAAGCTTTTAACCTTTAAAAGAGAACGATCAAAGAACACCAATTTCATTTCCTTTTACGGTCCAATTTGTAGCAGTCTCTAATTTGTCCACCAGTCGGATCTTCCTAGAAACATGTTACAGTTTTTCTAATGTCCGTTCAAAAGCTTACTTCCTCAAACGTATACATATTTTGCATTTAAAAGAAGCGCGCCTTCACTTCCAAGGATTGCTTCGATCTTCCCGATCCGATCTCGTCTATGCTTCATCCATCGCCTCCACCCGTTAGGCAGTTGTTCTCCTACGTATTTCATGTTATTTTAATGATTTGGCGTGCACCAATTCGACGGATTTTGCTCATTCTGTGCGCTGTCGGTAGGACAGATCCTTGTTTTCTGCATCTTTTAGGATTGGTGGCGATTCTGTTTTCTTCAAAACCAAGCCAAACCCGAAGTTATTGGAAGAACTACGCAAACTCTTGGAGCTATCCCTCCTTTGTTAATACCGCCCATAAAGGAGGTTACTTGTCTACAAATTATGGTTATGGAGTGCGTAGTGGATTGGGTTAGTTCTGTCTTACTAACAAGTATTTCTGTTCAGGAAATCAACTCTTCGAATTATTGGCGCTTGTGGGGATAGCCGATAAGCTCAAACGAATTCCTTATATCAAAGTTGACAATGAATATATGTTGAAGAAACTTGGAGACTCTATCCGGGAGCATTTCCCAGCTCTTCAGCGGCAGCTAAGTGTCGTCTATTGGAAGGTCAGCGACCGCTTTCCTTTCCTAATACTTTCGGCAAATTGTAGGTGACTGAAAAAGTTGTACCCTTTAATGGGTATGGCTGTTGTATCTACGACGACGTTGAAAAATTAAAAAAGGAAAAAGATGAATATCTACAATTAGATGGTCTATATTTTCAGGTATTGCTTGCTTTATCAATTTTTACCTTATTTGTAATTTAGAGTTACAAGTATTTTGATCATCTGCGAAGTAATGTCAGGAATTGGCTTTTACCCAACGAAACAATTCAACAAAATGTGGGAAAAAGATTACCTGAGGAATTGAAAGATAATTTTGTGTAGTGGCGCAATAGGACGAAAAAAATATTGCTCTGTTCAGAATATGTGTACACATTCGCCGAGGAGATTTTGTTACCATTGGTTGGAAGGGTCCGTCAGATGTTCGATTTTCCGTAACGGCATTGCAATTTCTCATAAGGAAATGTAAGAAATTGTGTAAATGAGCAATATCCTTTCAGATACACGAAACAACAAACAAGTCGGCGCTGTTATACTTGGTAACGAAATTGATTGGGAGAAGGAAACCTTTGCGGGTAAGGGCAACGGTGATGATAACAATCGGTAGATACAGGAATGCCCCGCGTCCATGTTATGGAAAACAGCACACCTATCGAGGACTTGGCCTTCTCACGGCTGTATTGCGATGCGATGCTGATTACAGCTCCTTCTTCAACTTTTGGTTTCTTCCTGGGCTACCTTTCAAAACGATTCGATGTTTACTACAAAGATATTTTAACGACAAAAGACAGGGTATGACGTTTTGTATAAAAGCTAGTCTTTTTTATAGACACAAAAGGAGATGTATCAAGCAGACTTCTTTCCACCGTCGTGGACAAAACTTTTAGAAACAGATGGTCGGATTAAAGAAATTTCCAATGATCTCTAAATGGCTTTAATAAATGATTTATAAATTTATTTTTTTCGGGAAAACAATGTAATTTTAAAAGCACACCCCTGACATTTGTCTCGTTTTACATTGATAGACGATGTACGTGTGGATCGGCTATTCCGAAGAACAATCCGATATGGTGAAGCCGCAAGTGAAACTCATCGCTAAAGACGTGATGTCAATTTGCATCGGCACAACTATCTGATCGTTCATTTGGAGCTGCGAACTGAGACAGATTCCCATTTCAGAGACTGAAAGTTTGTAAGGGATCCATTGCTAGTCAGCCGGTGTTCGTGAAAGATTACCAATTATAACTTTAACTGCTAGTTTTCTGGGTGAACTGCCGGCCATAACAACAGCATTTTCAAATTTAATCTACAAGCGCATATTCTGAAGACCGAGGTGTTTCTTCAGGGTGAGCACACGGTAGTCCATTTTGCTTTGTTTTAAAACAGCAAAAATTGGAAACCTCCATTTCTGTATTCATTTGCACTCTGTGAGATAGTCATCTCAATTAGCCATTATCTCTCTTGTCGAAGCTTTATCCCTTTCACCCCATTGAGATTTAATCGTTTCACTTGAACACTTTCTCTCGATCCAAAAAGGTGAGCCTTTAGTAATTCAGCCATACCGTTTTCTAGACATAATCATGCTTCGATCAAAGAAATTTAATACTGAAACAGGGCTGATAATTGTTTGCTGTATTGTCATCTTTTATACGCTGTACCTGTTAAAAAATGCTACTGGGGGGAGGCTCGACTTCGGACCACGCAAGCCTTCTCCTCTCCTTGTCAGTGTCTACCAAGCTCAAGTAATATTTCTGCTCTTTTTATGTGTAAAATCCTTTACAGGCATCTCAGCGAAGGTCATTCTTACAGCATGTGAAGAATGTAGATGAAGCAGAAGGCTACGGGATAATCTACAACGTGTTAGGACCAGAAGCTTATTGTCCCGAAATAATGAAAGTTGGTACCACAGAAGACGGTGGAAAATGGATGTGTTCTCCAGCTAAGTAAGCCATATTAGTTATTTTCCTCATTGTAACAGTCTTCCCGATGACTGCGTCATTTTCGCTTTGGGCATCGCTGGCGTCATCACCTATGAAAGGGATATCCAGAAATATTCTGAGCAACGCTGTAGAATTATTTCTGTAGACTCGGTGAGCCTCTGTACTTCTATAAAACAGAAATGCTCAGGGAAAACAAAAAGACTCCGTTATCCAAGAACTGAGGGACATTAGAGGAGTCGTGGTACAGGCAATGATTGGGCCAGAGAACAACTCTACTACCCGCACAATGTCCAATATTCTCGAGGAGCACGGCGTACGCGAAGTTGAAATTATGAAAATGGATATTGAAGGAGCAGAGTTCAGCACGATGAAAGATTTCTTGAACAGTTACACTCCAGCACAGGTATTGACTATCCCCGGTGTTTTAAAATGATTTGCAGATTATGATTGAGATCCACGGAACTCCTAAGGAGACGGTGGAGTTGCTGAACCTCTTCGGGTCCAAAGGATATCTTCTATTCCACTACGAAATCAATGGAAGACATGCCAACCTCTGTGAATACGCTTTTATTCATGAGAGTCGACTTGAACAATACGGGGCCACATACTTGGCAAGATTCTTGTAGATTATGCACAGTTGTCATAAATGATACCAATAAATTATTGTAAGTATGTCGTCACTGCTAAATCCTCTGAAATAGACTGATCAATGCCTTACAATTTTCTACCAGGAGAATTGGAAAGTTGTAGAGATTGGCGTACATTCTATGAAGTATTACTTATTCTAACAATTCTGTAAAAGCTACGTGTCTTGAGTTAAGTTATTTTGACGCCTACGAGTTTATTGCTACTCCTGAATTTCTAAGTTAAGTAAAGAGTAGCTCAAACGTGACTATTTTTCCTTCTCTAAAACTTCATTGTTCTTTGAACGTTTATTAGACTTCCTCATTCAAGCAATCAATTTCTTTGGCAAAGCACCGAAAGACCGATCTCTCCGTCCAGATCTACCCTAGCCTGCATCCCTCACCTCCACCTTTAAGCTAGGTGTTCTCATACCCATTTCCTTGTTTTAACATGTTTCCTGCAGCCCGCATTCGAAGAATTTTACTTATTTTATGTGCAATAGGTAGGAAAATGTTTTGTTCTTTTCTGACAACAATATAGGATCTGCTGCAATTTTGATCTCCCTAGAAATGGGGTATAATATGACGTCTTTAAAGAATTATACGGATTCCTGGCAGAATTTGTAAGTACGCAAACTTTCTTGTCTATTTTTTTCAGGCCCTTTATACACACCTCTCACAAAAGAGGATATTTATCCACAAATTACGAGTGCGGGATGCATAGTCGATTAGGTTTGGTCCGGATTCCGTTTATACAAAAGAAGATCATTGCAGGAAATCAACTTTTCGAGCTTTTAGCGACCATTGGTATAGCTGATCAGCTGAATAGAATCCCTTACATCAAAGTTGAAAATGAATTTATGCTCCGGAAAGTTGGAGACTCAATCCGGGAACAGTTTCCTATGCTTCAGAGACAGTTCAACATAGTATATTGGGACGTTAGTGAAGTAGCCTGGTAATTATCAGACAGTTCTAGGTAGCAGAGAAAGTTGTCTCATTCCATAATGGGAAATGCTGCGTGTACGACGATGTGGACAGGTTGAGGAATGAAACAGACGACTATCTTCAATTAAACGGCACATATTTCCAAGTATTGCGTTTGGAAAATTGGTTAAAATTGAGCGGTTAAGAGTTACAAATATTTTGATCACCGTCGCAATGATGTGAGAGATTGGCTTCTACCAAATAAAACAGTTCAAGAGCAAGCCAGGCAGAACCTACCGAACAAGTATAGAGATCATTTACTGTGGGTTTAGACACGGAAAAGAAACGAGAGTAAGCACTTCAGAATTTGCGTCCACATCCGGCGAGAAGATTTTGTTATCAGTGACATGAAAGATCCATCCGAAGCTAATTTTTCTGTTACCGCGATGAAGTATTTAATGGACAAATGTATAAATGCTGCCTGCAGTTTATAGACACAATTTAGACAGCCGAGGAGATAAACCAGTGGCAGCCGTCATCCTTGGAAACGAAGTTGATTGGGAAAAGGAAACATTTGGCGGTAAAACGGTCGGATAAGGAGTACACGAACTTTCAGTTGTTCCTAATGTTCATGTAATGGAGAACAGCACAGCAGCAGAAGATTTAGCCTTTTCTCGACTGTACTGCGATGTTGTGCTGCTTACAGCTCCTTCTTCCACCTATGGCTTCTTTCTGGGTTACCTTTCAAAACAATCCGACGTTTACTACAGAGATATTTTAACAACGAAAGACCTCGTTAGAATTTATTTCTTTCCCAATGAAATATTCCGTTTCAGACACAAAAAGAGCTAGAACAAGACGACTTTTTCCCTCCGACCTGGACAAGAATTAGAGAAAAGAACGGCAGAATTGAAGAAGTCATAAATTAATTTAACGGGATATATTAAACGAGGCTTTATAATAAACGTTTCTTATTGACCTTGATATTGACGAAATTGCTGAAGTTCAATCGGATAGATTAGTTCAAATAATTAACGGGAGATGTGATCATACCGTGAGATATCCACCGCAACAGTCACTTCTGGAGTCCTCTTTTTCCCACAAGCACTTACTATCTGATGTGTCCTGACTCGAAAGTCAAGCCCCACCTTTTATCCGTGGCTGGCGCCATGCAGTCTTCCTCCTCAACCATGAACAACTTGCAGTACCTTTACTTGGCTTTTCAGAAGCAAGAAGCTCAAGAAACTGTTAGGTATCTCTCATTGTGTATATCCACTTACCCTACTTTCAGAATGTTGGAAAATTCCTTACGACAATATCGAGAGAAAATGGGACCAGTAGCGGATGTTAGGCAAGTTACCCTCTTCTTATATATGAAATGGATCTTTCAGTGAGCTGATAACTACAGGGAAAACAGATCTTCTCTCAATGAGGTTTGCCATAATGAAGGGAGCGCTGGTAGAAGAACAAAGAAAGAATAACTTTTTGGGGACGCAGCTATCTTTGGCGAGTAAACGGCCGCTCCAAGATGATC
Organism: Oscheius sp. DF5033; assembly: GCA_964036215.1. Lineage (NCBI taxonomy): Eukaryota > Metazoa > Nematoda > Chromadorea > Rhabditida > Rhabditidae > Oscheius > Oscheius sp. DF5033. The sequence continues at coordinate 8,490,695 of OZ038413.1, forward strand.
TCCCTCCTGTGCTGAAGAAACCAAAATTAGAAATTGTAGATGAAGAAAATAAGAAATAAAATATATATTCCCATATTTGTTGTCCTGATATCCTGCCAATGTTTTAGCCAAAGGTAGAAAAAAAAGTCATTGGATGAAGTCATATTTGAGCATATCCATCATAACAGTACTGTGATCCACTTGCTCCTTGTGCTCATGTCAGACAGTCATCCAACTTTTGCTTTAGTTACTTTAATGTCTGCCAGTATGACTTTATTCAGCGGATATCACGATGTTTTTAATTTTCCATTGTAAAGTAGTATTGTTAGGCAACGTAAACAAGAACTTCCGCCGCTTCAAAGGAACGATCAGATAGTTTCTACGAGGGAAGATGTCATCACGGCATCGGACACAGTTTCACTTGCGGCTTTCTTTATCGGATTGTTCTTTCGCCAACAGGAAATTGCTGCTTTGTAGACGCAAGGTCGATATTCTTTCGATTCATTCCATGCACAAATCAGATATGTTACGCCGCTGACCGTACCTTCCAGAGTGAACAAAAGTCTACAGACTTCTATTTTCAAACGTACCCGCAATCTTTCGTGTATCAGATAACAGAACAATGAGGAAAATTTGAGTAGAAGATGTTTTCCACCGATCAAACTTATTAATAACATCCTTACAACAAATCAAAATGTACACATAATAATTTATTGCTTTGTATTTTGACAACATTGCGTAATCTACAAGTATCGGGCCAAATATGTGGCACCATAATGCTCAAGCCGGCTCTCGTGGATTAAAGCATATTCACAGAGATTGGCGTGTCTTCCATTGATCTCGAAATGGAACAGAAGGTATCCCTTAGTACCGAAAAGATTCAGCAACTCCACTGTTTCCTTGGGTGTGCCATGGATCTCAATCATAATCTAAATTGTCGCGATGTTCAATATTGCAAATAGAAGACCAAACCTGAGCCGGTGTGTATTTGTTCAAGAAGGTCTCCATTGTGCTGAATTCAGCCCCTTCAATGTCCATTTTCATAATTTCAACTTCGCGTACGCCCTGCTCCTCGAGAATATTGGTCATTGTGCGGGTAGTAGAGTTGTTCTCTGGTCCAATCATTGCCTGTACCACGACTCCTCTAATGTCCCTCAATTCTTGGATCACAGAGTCTTTTTGCTTTCCCTAAAAAACATTTCCATTTGTGGCTGAAAATAAAGTGACTTACTGAATCTACGGAAATGATTCGGCACCGTTGTTCAGAATATTTCTGAAGATCTCGCTCGTAGGTAATGACGCCAGCAATACCAAGGGCGAAAATAACGCAATCATCAGGGATTCTGAAAAGGAAAGTAACCAAAATACAGAAAAACCCACTTTGATGGAGAGCACATCCATTTTCCACCGTCTTCAGTCGTGCCCACTTTCATTAGCTCTGGGCAGTACGCTTCGGGTGCCAAACTGTTGTAGATCAAGCCATAACCTTCGGCTTCATCCACGTTCTTCACATGTTGAAAATATGCTTTTCTTTCTGTTGCCTGAAGCAGCGAACACATTTTATTTAGCAGAAGGGTTACCTGAGCTTGATAGACGCTGACTAGGAAAGGGGAAGGCTTGTGACTTTCCACAGTTAGACTTCCTCCTACGGCTCCTTTTAGAAGATACAAAGAATAAAGAATAACAACACAACAAATAACTACCAGGCCAGTTTCGAAGTTAGTTTTCATTGAGCGAAACGGGGCCATACCTGACACTAAGACTACTGCTATTGACTGAGAGCTCACCTTTAAGGTCCGAAGAAAAATCTGAATGAGAGATATCGCGAGAAAAGAAGGCGAAAGCCGAGATCACAGAGATCGTGGCTAATTGAGATGCCTATCTGGGGAAGTGCAAATGAACGAGAGAAATTTCAACGCATGGTTATTAAGGGGAATTGTACGAAGTATATATGAAAGCAGGGATTAAACAGAAGGAACAAAACGCTGCTACTTCCTATTGCACTAGTAGAAATTCTTTTAAGCCTCAGATTTTCAGAATTTAAATAATACAGCAGGAAGATGTAGGAAAATCGCTGTTCCGTGTTCAGGATTGTCACACTGGTTGTCACTCCATTGTCTTCATCGGGTAGGTTTTCCTTCTCTCTCTACCGCTGCGTTTTTTCTATCTTTCTTTGTCACAGCTATTATCAGGATGACAGCCTGTAACTTCCTTAACCATCCTTTTTGCTCTCGTACCTCACAAATACCGCCTTTGGTCTGCGATAAAAGTTTCACCGTTGTTCCGCGATCCGACCAGATCTAATCTCCCTGCCATGGTTCATAAAGAGGACGAGAGGCAGCACCTTTCGTCCAAATGCGTGGCCTCAACAAAAATCAGCAGAAATGGGCTTTGCTTGGTTTCGTTGCGCTTATTGCTATCGTCGGCTTGATAGAAAACAGTGAATCCCAAACTGATCCCACAAGTGAAGGAGCTCTCGTTTCAACGTAAGTACTTTTATCAATTTTGGTACTTTTACAACTTCTAGAACAATGTTCACAGCTAAAGGAAAAGTATCTTACGACACTGTAAATAAAGAAGTTTTTATTCCTTACGGGTATGAGATTATTAATTCATCAGTGCCTATTCCAAAGCTGAGGTACACTAAGAGAGAAACTTGCGACAAGGTACCTTCTATATTTTTGTAAGCATATATGATTTTAAGATTTTCTCTGATTGGTTGACCATTGCTCTGGCCTACCGACCGGATGGGGATCCTCCAAAGGAGCTACCTGAGCGGGATGCTCCGTATTACTCACTTTTTGGCCATGCTCTTCAATCGAAGGTAAAGATTCTGTTTATAAAACTAATTTTATTTTTTAGGCCTACTTCAACAATATCGCCAAGCCTAAGCCAAAAGTTTGGGATCAAATAACTGCATGGTATGAGCAGGATCCTCTGAGCTTCAGTAATTACGGAGTAGAAGGAAGTAGGTGAAAATCCCTTCGACCGTAGTTCATTTCTACAGTGAGCGTAGCCCACGCTATGCGTCACATGAAAATACGCGGAAAAACTGGCTGCGTAATTGGATCAGAACAACCATGGATCGAAGTGATTTCACTCCAGGAAGGGGCAAAATCTCTGGTTACGGTAGAATACCAGAAGACTACAATTGTTGGAACAGACAAGATCACCTATATTCATCCTGTCGAGTACGCCAAAACTTGGAGAAAGTGGGATCTTTGTGGCATACTGTAATAAAAAAGGATTATAGGCAAAATCTCTTCGACTTTGCTGTGTCGTGGTCTTCAATCGAGCACAGCGGCCTACAAAGGTATGGAGATCCTGCAGACCCAATTGGAGATATCCGGGAAGTCAAGAAAGTACGCTGCCTTTTGAAGAAAGGTGGACTTTTCTTCCTTGGTATTCCTCGAGGACAAGACGAGCTATTTTACAATGCTCACAGAGTATACGGTAGAATGCGACTAGCTATGATATTTGAAGGTAACGATTCGCCAACTCTAAAACTCAAGAATTTTGCAGGATTTGAACTGCTTCACGTTTTTCGTAATAACGATCCGGATCCCGTGGAACTACAGGTTGAAGATTTCGTTCAAAATGGTGTCATACAAGATACATTTGTTCTCAGAAAATTGTAGCTTTAAATAAAAAATTAATATTTATTTCTGGATGTCTACGCAATGTAGACAAATGGCAAAGGAACGATCAGATAGCTTCTTCAATGGAAGATGACATCGAGATTTGCGCAAAGGATTTCATTTGCGGCTTTTCCTATCTGATCGCTCTTTCACCGGCAGAACTTTCCTTGCTTCTGGAGAAAAATCCTCTGTGAATTACGCTGGGGGATCTTATATTCAACACAGGACAGAACAGAAAAATGTGATGTCAAAAGTATTTTGCTGATAAAGAAAGTACATCGGATAGCAGTTTCAACGGTTCTATGACAATGAAAAAGCCCATGTGAGCTAGAATGACATGGGAAAGCCTGGATGAGGTATAATTTTACGTCTCCAACAAAAATGTATTCGGTGTCCTGACACAGAACATGAATACGTCAGCTACATTCATCTAGTGTTTTTCCCGACAATTCGTTCTACTTTCGTTCCGATTTTATGAGTGGTGTTATCCCAGCTTAATATTTGTAAACCAGAAGCTTCAATTTAACGCGCATTTCTTGCCATTATTAATGTTAAGAGCTTGTGACAAATATTATTTATTATCAGAGTTTTATAGGTACACCGGTGTTCAGACTTCAGGTCGCTGTCTTTCTTGAATGGAAAGCATCTGGTCAGCGAGAATGCTTGCCTTCAGGTTTTCTTCGTCCCTCACAGCCTTCAAGATAGCAAATCGCATGCTGAGGAGATCTGGAGATTGGCCAGCTGACTGGAGTTCTCTAAAAACTGGAAGTGAGAAAAGTACTCAGGAACACTTACTTTACATCGCGTACTGGGCCAACATATTGGCGGTAGGAGTGCATGAACCTGTCACACATACTGAAATTTATGCTTACAAAACCTTTATTGAAGTTCTTACCTGGCTTTCTCTGTGGCATATTTCTGTGCTGCTGCCATAGCGGCAAAGACTTCCAAGGGAGTTGGTGGATTCGGGTTTTGTCCGGACATTTTGAAGGGAGAGGCTGCTGCCAAGATCGCGCACGTCGTCCCTTAAATACGAACAGCTAAGCCGAGAAAACGGCCATCTCTCGAACGAATCTCCCTTTCTCCCGAAACTGCTTCGGATTTCCTGTGACGAATTTCACGTTGTTATTTCGGAAATTTGGATAGCATCTGTGGTTAGCAATCTGATCGTTCTTTTGCAAGGATTGCAGAATGGATCGCGGCGGTAACTAAAGAACAATCAGATATATTCTGAAAAAATTGCGACTCATAGATGCATGTCATTCGCATAAATCCGCATAAGCCTATCATTCAGATCATTACCTTGGAAAGGACAATTGTCTATTATCTCACATTTTTCGACAGGCTATAAAAACGATAAATTTGAGAAAGAAGGCAAAACTTGCATTGTATAGGAGCTGAAAATTTCTTAAAGGGAACTGCATTCTGGTCTTCATCAACCTCTAGTCCGATGCCATAAAATGTTTTGGTCACATCAAAATGACGGCATCCGCTTTCTTTTTTTTGCTGAACATTTTGGCCTAGAAATTGATGCGCGGCGTCCTGCGATAATCAATAATTCCCTTGGAGAGAATATCGCCCAAATAAAGTGCATCTTATGATTATTACAGCTGGATATCTTGGCAACTTCATTAAACACGTATATGACACATTTATTTGATTAAAGCAGCTAGTAGATCCTCTTTTCTCCGAGATTTAAATATACTTTGTCTAATTTCTCCTTCACATTGGCAAGAAGTCGACTCTGTAACCTCATCGGATATTCTGTCAGTTGATAATCTCCAAAAGGAATGGTTATAGGCAAGACTCTTGTCAACCAGTCGCTTTCAACAGTATCTCGATAATGTCTAAATTTACTATTAAATTAATAGGGATCCGCAAAACCTGATAGTAAAGTCTTCGGGAGGGACGAAAACCATATCGTATCCAGGATACATCACATAAGCGGAGTGTACACCCATTGAAAGAACTTTTAATGGATCCAAGACATTTTTGGCAGCATGACCAGGTGGAGTCATTGCAGAAGAATTGTGGAATTTCAAAGTAGGTAAATGTTCCGCCAAGGTATTGATGCCCTTGTATGTACTGGGCGGTAGTTTATCTCGCAGGATCCATAGCTGACGGAAGGACATAATTCCAATATCCGGATGAGTTTTAAAGTAATCTCTAAAGAAAGAATGGCTTGCAAAAGAGTGATACTTACGACACGTAGTCCTTTAAATTGGTGTCAATCATTGGCGTGAATCGCTCATCAATATCTTGCATCACGATATATTTCGACTCATGACGACTTCGAGCCATACAGTCCTTAAAATGTTCAAATGACCACAATATAGGGGAATTACCTCAATGCTGACATGCTGCCACCAGTCTCCTCCTCTGACCACTGCCTCATTGAAGTGTATTACTTCTACATCACCGCTTTCCACATAACTGTTTAGAACCTAAACATCAACTTGTTGTAAATAAAAATAAAACCCACTCGTCTGGAGTAATCGTCCAATTCCTTCACATACATGTAAAAGTGTTCAACTCCTTGTAGCTTGGAGTGTTCTACAAGCTCAGTCAACAGTAACCATTTTGATGAGAACCCGTACATAGGTGCCATGCACATTGATAACTCGTATTCTGATAAATAAACTGGTAAAAACAAATTAGAAAGAACATACTTGTAGTATTTTTCATCCTATTTTGGGCTGGTACAAAATCTGTCGCTGCTTCGTAGACGAATTCCGTAATGCTTACATAAAAAGCTCCTTTTCTTTTGCAGCAGCTAACGGCGTATTGGGGATAAACAAAACCAGGAGATGGCTCCCCCATCTTTTCGAAATTTTCATTTCGATAATGGCAATATACCCGCATTCTAAAACGGAACTATTCTTAAAATATAAGAGGATTGAGCTTACCCAATATATCCGTCATTTTGAAGGGTTACTACAATGTGCGTGGCGTACTCGTATGCCGCCAGCAAGACGATAGGAGTTCTTTCGTAAGGATGTTCGTGGAACATGTTGACTGGTGCTTTCTTCTCTGCTTCACTGTCAATTAACTCATGAAATGGGACACATTCTGGACATTTGTCATCATCAGTGTGCAAGCCTGGTGGTCTTTCCTCCTGCATCTGCTCTTTATTTTAATATGAATTACTACCTCTGTCCGTGAAGGTGGCGGTTCTTTTTCTTCTTTGGGTGCAGGTATGGATATGCGACTGTAAGCAACGCACAAATAAATAGTTAGGAATATTAGAAGAAGAATGGAAAAATAATGTAGAAAAAGGTTTTTCAATGGGACATTCTTTTGTATCTAAAAGGCCAAAATATAGAATGGGGGAACCAAGTACTTACATATGAGCGTAGAGCAGGCGATAACCGCCCCAAGTGCCTCATAGGATATGTTAAAAATGAATCCAGGTATAAAAGTGGATATCGAACGGTGTGTCTGGGAAATGGGCAGTTCAAAGACTGGCCACGGAGTCGCTGGATTCGATTTGGATCAAGATAGGCGCACGGTCTTTGAAGCCCAGCGCCGTTAAAAAAGCGCAAAAATGACGACAACGAGATGTAGACACTTCCTTGTTCTGCAAGATGTTGATCTGGTCGATGGTTGTTTAAAATTTTTACGAATAAAAAGTACAGCATGCCACAATTGCAGAAGTCGTGCTGATAATAAATGGAGAGAGAAGCGAAGTTGAAGAGACTTCATTGTCTTGGCCAACAGATTCGCTTGGCGAAGGCCTCAAGGTGCTTACTGTCCAAAATTATTGTGGCGATCCTTCTAGTAGAAAATATCGAAGTCCTTCTTTGAACTGATAGGACGTTACATTCCTTTTGTTTAAAAAATTCCTTATAGTTTGCACACATCCTTAAATGCCTGGGTGAAATATCTGATCGCGTAGTTTTGGGCAAACAGAGGGCTCTACACAGGAAAGTAGGAAGTCGGCAAAAGTGCGATCTGATAGTATAGGCCATTAGTGATCCTTCGCATATTTTCCTATGCAGCATCAACCTTTTGATTCCTGCATGTAGGTGCCGGCTTCAGAGGCAATTATTTGGTCTATACTTGTGCATCATGTAACAGTTTATCGAATAGCGGTTTTCCCACATTATTGTAATGAAAATATCAACAATTTATTCTTGGCCAATTCTATTACAAATATTCGTGAAAACAGGTCGAACTTTCTCTAATCCTGGCGGTGTAAAATGCATTCCTTGAGTAACATAGGGTATAATTTTCTCGGTGTCGTATGGCACGAAACGGCCATTCAGTAAGAATTGGGGAGTGTAATCGAACTGCTCACACTTTGTACAATTTCCAACGATTTGATCTAGATGCTTCTGTGCAGCTTCCGTATCATGTGGAAACGTTTCCCAAGGTACGGTTGACCATTCTATAGGAGTTCCATGGTCCAAATAATTGTTCATCACTGTGTTATTTAAATAAGCGAGAGGGAAAGTATGAACAATGAAGATCTTCTCTTTAACTTGGCCGGAAAAAATATCTAGTCTCCTTTTTGCCTCCTTTACTAAATCTTCCCATTCTTTTTCAGTTCGTATATATTCCATAAAACAGTATCTGAAAGATGTGTTTCTTCATTAAAAATATTTGCATACCGCTGGATAATGAATAAATAATCGGGCCTCAAATGTTCCACAGTTTCATAGTAATATTTTTCTAGTTCAACACAATCCCAAGGATTCCCTGTCATAAGTACTTCACAGGCTAAAAGAGATCTACTAGTGTGTGAAAATGACATACATGCCATCGCGGTCCTCTGAATGTTACCAAAATAATCACCACATTCTTCAAAAATCAAAGGTGAAACGTTGGCAGCCCAGCTGTTTCCAACAATAGCTATTGTTTTGTTGTTTTCGGCAGTCGTGTTCTAAAGTAGTAGCGTATCAGAAAAGTCTTGATAACTACCTCATATTTACAAGAACCTTCAAACGGAAACGCTCCGGCTTTCGTTGGCTTTGAATAATAAACACACCGAGAGTCTTTTAATTGATGTTCCTCATACAAGAACAAGTTGTAATTGTACTCTTTCCTTTCAGCTAAATGTAGTCAAAATAAGAATACAAAGGAAAGAAGTATTTGTTACCTAGAGTTATGTTTGATAAATTGCTTGCAAGAGACGGTGCTACCTGACAAATAGGAGATAGTCTATCTGAACCCTGTGATTATTTGGAACCAGTCATACAAACCTAAACCGTGTTGGAGGAAAAAGCTGGTCAAAAAGAGCACTGTTACCACCGAACTAATAGTAGTCTTTCCCCATATTAGGTAAGGTTTTTCTAGCAAATAATGGACTATCACTGCGGCTGCGAATGACAGCAAAATACCCAAGAATAAATCTAATTAGAATCAGTGAATAAAAAATATAGAGGTTACCGAAAGTTGAAACGTGCTCGAAAACTTTCTGCAAGGTCAACATCGGCCAGTGGAGAAGATACCAGGCGTAGGAAATCTCACCCAGGAATACCATCGGCAGATTTTCCAAGATGAGAAATCCTTTTCCAAAGTGGATGAGAACAATTGACACTACAGTTGTGGTCATTCTAAAAAAATGAATTCATAAAAGCGATATAACTTTACTTACCGTGAATAATTCTGCGTCAGATGTTGCTCAGTTACTGTAGAATAAACAAGAAGAACTAAAGATAAAGAGGCGAATATCCAATCTAGCTTTTCTTTATTTTTCTCTGGCACATCATAATCCTCTTCTAATAAGGCGACTTTTTCAGAAAGTGGCTCTTGATTGAAATTTTCCAAGCAAAAGACCATATTGCCTGCAATTGTTATCGTAAATAACACAAAAGAAAAATACCGAAGAGAAATTGCCATATCCTGCAGAACATACTATTAAATGCTGCTTTATTATTGGTGATAAAGTATAAGAGGAGCGATGCTCCGCCTGATAATGCAACATTACAAGACGGAAGAACTTACAGACAGCATGGAGAAATACCATTCTTTTGGTTGGGGAAAGCCTTGCTTGCAGCCACCATAATAATGGGAAAATGAGATAGAACTGCATTTCTAGACACAGGGACCACGTATGGGTAAAGAGATCATGTGATACTCCCATCTTTTCAAAATAGCCAGCTCCGGTGTTCCATTGAATATTGGTTATAAGCAAAATGGCTTTTTTTGAAGATGCCGTGTTGCTTTCTAATTCGGAACAGGGACATAGATAGATGGCGGCTAAAATATTTCTCATGTTTTCCTCAATTTAAAGAAAAATATACCAACAGAAGCAGAAATAATAAGATAATAAAGAGGAACTATCCTCTTGACCCGTCTGTAGAGAAATTCTACAACTATTGGAAAATTCAAACTCTGATGTCGGGACAGCATCATTGACATCAAGTAACCCGATAGTACGAAGAATCTTAATTCTTTAATTATAAAAAATTTTAGAAGAACCTACAAATCAACTCCAAGATATCCATTTGGAAAGTAGTCAGGAAAATAGTGGAAAGCAATGACGGAACAGATGGCTACTCCTCGAATACCTTGCAGATGTAGCAATTTGGTCATTTTCGGATTGGCATACAAAAACTAAAAGACTAACAGTGCGGGATATCTGATGGTCTGTCACCTTCTGTGGCACACAGAACTGCCGAAAGAAAAGTCTCGCTCCAATCCGTAGATCTCGTTGAAGTTTGATGCATTAAAATCTCGCGTACACAAGCTGTGCCGGTTTGGCGGAATAGAACAATTTGATCGTAAAATACATTGCAGAAGTGCTCTTTTCGAAATGCATCTGCATACGGCAGCATCGGCTAATGTTACCAGGAACCGAGAAAGTTCCTGTAGGCAACAGTTTTCCAATAAAATCTGGAGAAAGTTGTTATTTACAAGTGGCACCGGTGCGCTTTCCGTATCAGATCGCTCTTTCGTCCGTTCACCCCTTTAAGACATAGAACAACTCCTCCGTCTGTTTACATTTGGCAAGCGCCATCAGATACATCGACTGCTTACGTGCAGTCACAATAATTAGCTGCTACAGTTATCGACTTTACTGGCCAGTTCAAATCACCTACGCTGATTGTCTCGCCAGCCTGTTCATCATCTGAACAGAAAATTATTCTGATACTCTTTAAAATCATGAGAAAAATTTATTGTTTGCCAATTTTATTACAAATATCCGTAAACACTGGCCGTACTTTAGCTAAACCTGGTTGTGTAAAATGCATTCCTTGTGTGATATAAGGTATAATTGTTTCTGGATCATAGGGATAGAATGTGCCGTTTACCAAGAACTGCGGTGTGTAGTCGAACTGCTCACACTTGCTGCACTTGGCAAAGATTTGGTCTAGTTTCTCCTGTGCTTTGGGTATGTCATGAGGGTGCTCTTCCCATGGCACATTAGCCCAATCTATAGATGTTCCTCTGTCTAAGTAATCGTTCAGCAACGAGTTGTTTAAGTAAGAGTATGGAAACGTGTGGGTAACAAAGATTTTCTCCTTAACATGGGCAGACAGTAACTCCAGTCTTTTAATTCCTTCTTTTATGATGTCTTCCCATTCATTTTCTGGACGAACATATCCTGTAAAGCAGTATCTGGAAAGCATAACGCTTTGAAAAGTATAATACTGGGCGTACCGCTGAACGAGGAACAAATAATCGGGTTTCAGCCGCTCTACAGTACCAAAATATAATTTTTCTACTTCGCCACAGTACCACGGATTTTCAGTCATAAGCACTTCACAGGCTAAACCGTCTCGTTAATATTTTACACGTCTCTAACCGGTATGTGCTGCCCTGTAGATGTTACCAAAATAATTTCTGCATTCATCGAATATCAAAGGAGAAACGTTCGCAGCCCAGCTGTTGCCGACGATCAGTAGCGTCTTGTTATTTGCAGGATTTGGATTCTGAAATTCTTATTATAGAGACTGCAACTGGATCTGCCTCCTAAGACTGTTTTGAAAGATAATTATCCAGTCCTGGTGCTTAAAATTTACCTCGTACTTACAGCCACCCGCAAAAAGTGGCTTCTTCCTCTCAGTGTAGAAAACACAGCGGTTATCTGCCAGTTGATATTGATCGTGGTCAAAAAATTGTTCGTTATATTTCTTTCTTCCCTCTAAATTTTGTCGATATTACTGGATCAAATGAGATACCGAGTGTCAGGCTAGAAATATTTGTGATTAAACTTGGAGTGGCGCTGCAGACAGCCAGAGGCCTATCTGAAAATTCAAATTATTATTTTGCCGATCATTCTACTGCAGATCTTACCTAATCCGTAGTGTAGACCGAAACAAGCCAAAAGCTGGATACCCACAACTGCTATAATGACTTTTCTACTCCACTCGAGATAGGACTTCTCCAGCAAATAGTGGACAATTACGGCAGCAAGGAAAGAAAGGAAGATTCCCAAGAATAAATCTGTAGAGGCACATTAAACATAACAAAAATTATTCTTTACAGTGAGTAGATGTATACCCATAGACTTTTTGCAAGGTCAACATGGGCCAGTGGAGGAGATACCACGAATAAGAGACTTCTCCTAAGAAAACCAACGGTGTTATTTTCAGCAGGAGTAAACCATTTCCAAAATAAATGAGGGAAATTGACACCAGAGTCGTCGTCATTCTCAAATAATCAAGAAATTACAGTAAATACCCACTTACCGAGAATAGTTTTGAGTTAAATGTTGTGTAGTTCCTGTAGTGTACATGAGAAGAAGTAAAGATAACGAGGCGAATATCCAGTCTGAAGACTTATGCTTCTTTATTTTTCTGTCCTCATTTTCCAGGAGAATTTTTTCACATTCTTCAGAATTTTGATTGTCTTCTTCTAAACAAAAAGCCATATTGCCTAAATTTCATATGAAAATAATAACTACGATATACCGAAGAGAAATTGCCATATTCTACAAAACATACTGTTGAATGCTTCTGTACTATTGCTAATGAAATAAAGATATAGAGAAGCACCGCCTTAAAAGACCCTTCATTGAGAAGAAAAAAGGCCCTACTAGTAACATGAAGAAGCATTAGCCTCTTGGTGTGGGAAACCCGCATTTGTAACCACCACAATAATGGGAAAATGAGATAGAACTGCATTTCTAGACAAAGCGACCACGTATGGGTAAAGAGATCATGAGATAGTCCCATCTTCTCGAAATAGCCGGCTTCCCTATTCCATTGAATATTGGTCATCAACCAAATGGCATTATTCGCCGAAACCATGTTGTTTATCAGCTCTGTACAAGGGCAAATGTAGACGGCACCTGAAGAACCTGAGTATTTTGGTATTTTTGAAGCAAACCAATTGAAATGGCAATAACAAAATAATAAAGGGGAACTATTCTCTTGACTCGTCTGTAGAGGAATTCGGCAATTATTGGAATATTTATCTCGGTATGTCGGGATAACATCATTGACATCAAGTAACCGGATAGCACAAAAAATCTAAACTTCTTTAAGTGACTCAACTGAACGAGAGCCCTTCAGTCCTTCCATTTAATCTCAGTGATCTAAAGAAGGGACTTACAGGTCAACACCGAGATATCCATTTGGAAAGTAGCCCGGGAAGTAATGAAACGCAATGACTGAGCAGATGGCTACTCCTCGGATTCCCTGTAGATGGAACAGCTTGGCCATCTCAAATAGTCGATCAGAATCCTCGGAGACGGGGTATTCAGTGGTCTGCCCTTCTAAGAATTGCGATGGTGGTTCCTTCCAATTCTACACAAAAACCTACGTGGTATTCTCCTTAAACTATTACGGTTACAAAAGACTGGGTTAGCCTAAATAAGAGAAAGGCGCAAAAATTTGAACGAGAAAGTCCTTTCATTATCTGATCGCACTTCTACCTACGGGGCAGCGATGGGCGGGTACCCGGATCAGGACCGAAAATCGCCCGGATCCGAACCGAGTTAAAATTTGCAGAACCGGATCCGGACCGGAACCGGCAGTCGTGATTTTTCGAAGACCCGGACCCGACCCGGAACCGACACTTTTTTGGCCGGGTCCATTCCGGGTCCGCCGGCTTTTAGCGCGTTGTTTAGAGATGACTCTTTTTCTTTTTTTTTCTCGATCTTTTGTAATTCCTGGTGTCAAAATGTTGCTCTCAATGTGCTCAGCAGTTTGCAACTAAAATTGGACACTTCCGATGCCCACAGTTCGGATAAAATATTTTTAAAGATTAATGCTCGATAGCCGCGAAACGAAATTTTGAAATTTTACATAGAAATTTGGCATCCATCTGGATGACACAAGAACACTTTTTGTTGGCTGAATGGATTTCGTTTTTGTTTTTTTGCAGTCGATAGAGCACATCGGATTGTCCTTTAATGAGTTTTTTTGGGACCCACCTGTGGAAAAATGAATTAATAACGGCGACGATTAGTTCATTTTCCATATTATTAATAGAAAGAGTTAGCAGATGTAAGTGCCAAACTCAATAAAGGACATTCTGCAAAAAAACAGAAATGAAATCCGTCTAGCCAATAAAGAGATTTTGTTTTCTTACGTCATGAAATGACTTTTTATTCGAGTTGATAATTGGGAATTTTTAGACCCGGAACCGGACCGAAAAACGGCCGAAAAGCTTTCGGGTCCTTGGGACCCGGACCGGTCCCGACCCGACCTTTTTTTTGGGAGGTCGGACCCGACCCGGAACCGACCCGGGTTGAAGAAAGCCGGACCCGCCCATCCCTACTACGGGGTTCAATATTTCCCTTAGGCAGAACTTTTTGTTCTTTCGGGGCTCGTAGACATATTGTCCTACTATATAATGAATAATAGACTTTTATTAGAAGTTTGATGGAAGCTCGTTACTAACGATGGCAACTGTACATCACCGTGAATTCATAAACTTGTTTGTAGTAAACCCCTTTGTAAGAAGTAATGATCAAAAACTACCAACATCTTCGTCCCATGGGGTCTCTTTTACATAAAGTTTCCAAGTGTCAACCCAGGTGATGCCAAGCGGATTTCGTAGCTCGCGTTCAGCCCATCCAAGAAGTAACGTTATCTGCCACCTTGCAGGTACGGTATCACGGCGAGTCGTGGATGTAGAAAAAAATTAAAAAAAGCGATCGCATTTTGGATCGACCGCCTCGAGTGGTCAGAGCTTGAAGAGTGATTAGGAATTTGACCAAATTTAACATTTCGACGAAATCCTGTTCACTGGCTGTCAATTTGACAAGATCGAAAATTTTCTGTCTGTACTGGCGGTAACTCAAATATTTTAAAAGCTGAGGAGATATTGACAACACCGCTGTGATCACCAGACGAAACTATATCAAATGATACCTCGCACGGCACCTGTAGTGATGTTCTCGTTTACAGGTCATTTTCTAGACTTTGGCTTTTTTTTCGATTCCAAATTTATGAAACACAATTTTTACCGCTAGAATCAGCTGTGAAAAGCAAGCACGCTTTTCTCTTTTCCTGAATTTACGTAGGCGAAACTAGCAAATTCATGCAGTTGATGATAAGCGTGGCCGTTATTTATACTGGAATTAATAACAACACTTTATTACAATGGGTCAAAGCCAAAAATTTGATTATCATAAAAATAGATATCATTCAACAATTTTACATGTTCAGGGCTCGATTTTAACTGAAGATAGTATTTGTCCCTCAAGCCAGTTGATTTTGTGGCATGTTTTGTTCGTGCTAAAATTTTGATATAGAAAAGTGGTAAAAATGGCTACTTTTAACAGCATTCAAAATGTAAGCGATTTTGTGATTCTCCACGCCGTGTTCTCGGAAGATCTCTACGAGTTCATCAAAGGTTTTATTCAAATCCTCCATTGATTCACCGTATTTTATAAATATGTAATTATCAGCTTCCTGATAAAGATCACAATGCCTAAACGACTAATACTTATGGTTCCAGAACTAACCAGTTGGACGGTGCGAAATGTCGTGTCTCATGGCTTAAACTAACGTAAGATGTCATCGGGAGAAGAGCATCCTCATATTCCGCAGTTACATTCATCACCTCTGCATGGAAACCTTCTACAGCACAAAACAAATCACCAGCACAGCCGTAACATGTGGAATTGTCACTAGTAATTTGTTTTCAAAAACTTGCTAGCTTACACAACGCAAGTGTGAACAAATCCGCTTAAAAATCGTTCAACAGGGTTACGAACAACGATGAGTGTTGGTGGATCAGAAGGAGCCCTTAGATGTTTTTCCTCCGTGTCGTCTACTTCATTTCTGTCTTGGCAAAACCTAAGTTGGATAAAAATACATACGACGTCCTCTTACCTGCCAATCCACATATCCGAGGGAATAGATCGGTTATTTGCAACAAATCCATCAGAATCGTAGAGATAGCAGAATATACCCTGCATTAATGTGCACATAGATTTACTGATATGACAGATGGAGAGATTGTAACGAGGTATGAGCCTGTAAGCTGGCTGCATACGAAGAAATGGGCGCACTGCTGATGAATTAACAGGAAATTCTGAAGAAAAAAGCAAAAATTTACTGTTTAGCGTAACTTACCCAAAGATTTCAGCCTATTCAAATTGTTTCGGACTGCCATTGTATAAGCATAAGTGGGCGATATTTCCTAAAAATTTTTATAGGATAAAAAATATAGTCGGTTTCCAACTCTGGGGGAAACGGGCGCTGCGGGACCTCAAGACGCGCGCATTTGAATCCAATGAAAATTCGGATTGTTTTCCTGATTTTCAAGCTGTCCTGCAACGCCCGTTTCCCCCAGAGTTGGAAACCGATTATAGCACCGTGCCGTTTTATGGGTAATCTATGAGAACGTCACTCATAGGTTGTGTTGCAAAACTCACCATATGTATGTAGTTTACAATATTAGATAGCGGGAGAGTTATGCCATAATATGCATAAAAAATGTAAGTAAGTGAGCATATAGACCCGATAATTATCTGGAAAGTATATGTGCTAATAGCGTAGAAACAATACGGTAAAGTATAGACGGTAGCTGACTAATTGCATGATGATTTTGCTGATGAAAGAGACGCGGTTTCACTGTATCCTAACATATGAAAAGAAGCGCGTCGCCCTCCGAACAAAAGAATGATCAGATAGGAAAAGCCGCAAGAGAAAGTATTCGGAAGCCAGTTGCCGCATTTGACGGCTATCTGATCGCTCTTGTGGAGGTAAAAAAAGAAGGCAGATTTGTGCAGAAGAATGCAGCTCCGTGTATTGGGATACGCGGATCCAGAAGGACTATACTGCACCAATACAAATTGCGGAGACGCAAACCGAATTCCTGCACTTCGGCAACAATTACCTGTTTTCCCAAACTGTTTACACAGGAATTGGTTATTCCGTTGGGTAAAAGTAAATACTAAAAATAACAACAATTAGCAAGCAATTTGTTGTCCGAAAAACAATTAAGGTAAAATCTTTATTATTTTATGATTGATGGGAGATAATTACAAACAAAAAAACGTCAGTACATGACAAAACCGTAATAAAAGGAGATTTTGAT
This sequence comes from Oscheius sp. DF5033, assembly GCA_964036215.1. NCBI lineage: Eukaryota > Metazoa > Nematoda > Chromadorea > Rhabditida > Rhabditidae > Oscheius > Oscheius sp. DF5033. The sequence goes on from OZ038413.1 coordinate 8,507,755, forward strand.
GGACATTTAGTTCCGGTTTTCCCCATTTGCTACCATTCTCTGGGCAAGATCCTGAGCCCTAGAGGCTTCGTCGTCGCGAACTGCCTTGATTACGGCAAAGCGCATACTAAGAAGATCCGGTTCCTGGTCAACGTTTTGAAGCTCGCTGCAAAGAGAATGGTATTGATGCAAATTATTAAAAACTTACTGAATATCCCGTACTGGTCCTACATATTGCCTGTACGAGTCGAGGAAAGTGTCGCATCTACTGAAAATTGGAGTTTCCCGAGATTACTGATGAAACCTACTTTGCTGCTTCGACAGCTTGCTGATGTAAATGTGAAATGTCATTGACAAGGATAGGAGGCTGCTGGTTACCAGCACCGACGGGGTTTTGACCGGACATGGCGTTTTCTGCAAAGAAGGTGAAGAATCTGTGTAAAGTCGCAAATGTCGATGGCTTAAATAAGACAGATGATATCGGGAAAGGTCAACCTGGGCACTGCCTATGTTTGACCCAGATTTGGAGAAACAAATTGAAAATTGTTACGAGTATCTGAAAAAATTATACAAGAGCTCTGCTTGCTGCCTCAAGATAGCGGTTAAATGCACAGCACAATCGCTGTTCCACTAGAGGGATAAGTAGTTGAAAAATTCCGTTAGTAAACTGTTCACAACAAAGGTCTTGGCTTATTTTAGGTCTGATGTAGCTTGAAATGTCAGCACTTCGCGAATACCATTACGTCCTTTTCTTTTTCTCACAGGAAATCTCTTTCCCGAAGATCTATCTTTTAGTATTGCGCAGGCTTTTAGTGATCATAGCGCACCAGGAAGTGAAAAACGAGTCTTCAATGACCTTCGTTCTTTATCAGCATGAAAGTCACCCTAGTCACTTCCACATGAAGGAGGGAACAGTTTTGTTTCCCGTGCCTCATTTGCAGGCTTATCATATTTTAAATATCTTCCATATCCTTGTTTGAAGCGTTAAAAATAGCCAATCATGGCGATTTTAAGTTTTTTTTTCGTCCCTTAGAATACAGTCTTTATTTCTGAAGTATGACAACATTTTGAATAAAATGCGCGACAGCATTATTCTGTTGAGTCTGCAACAAATTGTTAAGCAATGAAGAGGTTTCAACGCATTACCGTAGTTTTTCGGACGGAAGAAGTCGTGGCCTGTCATGCAGGTTTTTGATCACCTACGCAATAAACGGCTGATCTATGTCTAACTAACACCCTCTTTCCTTTTACACAGAACGATGTCAGCAAAGGTCAACTTTCGGAGCTATTACCCTCATTTGTCCAACTTCCGGGTAAGCATTTATTACAAACTGCACTAGGTGCAGGAATGAAAGGACACGAAATAATAGATGGGTACTGCATTAGGTTTGTGGCTAACTGATGAGTAGCGCTAGAAGTGCTACAAAGTTTTTTTGTAAACGTCGTGGCATCGGCTTCTATCTATTGATGGATTTTTTACTGGATTTTCTCAACTGTTCCTATTAATGTTAAAGGAACCGTCAGGGACTGAAAATGTTTTTGATCAAATCAGGCTCAAACGATGAGTCTTTTCTTACTGATTATTGTGACATTTCTTTTTGGATTGCGAGGTCGGATTCGCTAGGAAAACGACGTTTTATTCCTTATTTTCTCTTCAAAAACAATAAAAGGCCAACTTTTCGACATGCCAAAAGATGCAATTCATGTCAAAAAATGCAAAGCGTGTCAAAAATGTCGGGTTTCAAACTGTCGAAAGCATTGTTTTCTATTATAAAAAACCATTACAGCCTAGATTAGAATAATCATGTAATCTTTTTTGACCTCCTGTCCAGTCCCTTACCGTTCCTTTAATATCCAAAATACATTCAAAAATAGACATCCTGATGATGGCTATCCCTAAGTTAATCTTTCACGTGAATCTCTGCTAGCAAACAACTTGCAGGACAGCCAACTCTACTAGTTTTATTTTTTTACCAGTTTCTGCGCACTAGCAAAGAGGAAATTTAAAATGAAAAAACAAACTGATAAGGGTGCAGTTTGGAAGAAGATCCTCGGAGTCCTACAAGATTTGTTTTCCTCAGCAACCTCTGTGACCGTGTTGCGTGTGTGGCCTCTCCCGAAGTTTACTTCCTTTGTATTTTTTTGAACGGCCTCCCCAGCAGTAAAAATTAAAACACCTAGATTGCTGTATTTTTTAATTTTGTAATTTTTTTTGCTTTTTATTGCTCTAATATTTTGCAATACGCTGGAAAACAATAAAATAACGTTCATAAGCACAAAATGCAACGAAATACTAGAAATCAGCAAAGAATAAATTTTGCGAATCTGTTCCTTCATTTAAATTTTATAAGCTTCGTACTGCATCAGAGAAGATTACGCTTAAGAAATTTGCCATAGTCTGTAATAATGTAAGAAAATGAATATAAACATCAAAAATAAGAAGAACAACAGGTGATAATAAAAATCTGAAAAAGAAAAAACTTTTCGCGATCACCGCATTCACCAGAAATTTTTACTGTCGGGTCCCTTTACTGGGTCACTTAACTCATTGTATTAAGACTTGCAATACTGGCACTTTCAATTCCCTTACTACTAAAACGCTATGGTGTCTGTGTGTGTGTGTGTCAGAGCCTTGCGGAATCCATATTCCATATTCCATATTCCGTATTCCGGTCGTTTTTGACCATTCCATATTCCATTCCGTATTCCGGAAAAAAAATTTCGTATTCCATATTCCGTTCCATATTCCGAAGAAATTGGGATTTTACCGGAATGAGAACGATGCTTCATGGCGCAGTGGCAAGTGCGCTCATTTCAAATTTTATCCTTCCAAGTTCGAATCCTGCGCCGGTCAAATTTTTTTTGCTTTTTATTCTCAATAGTTTCTATGCTTTTTTCTAGGTTTATACCATATTTTGTGGATCTTTTCATCTTTGCTATGGAAATATAACCATCAATTTCGAAGCATTCCCTTGTTCCAAGCCTAGAGCAAGAAAAGTAGTAAAACTTGGGAAAACGCCTGATATGACCGCCGTTTTCATGTTTAGGGCACATTTCTTCGTTTTTGGGCACTCCGCGCCTCTTCCTGGGATTGGAATCCAGGTATTCTTTCTTCTTCTACTTGTAAGTTCAAAAAGGAAGCGTGAGGAATTGACAACAAGGCTCAACCAGGAATTCTCACTTTTTTTTCTAAAATCTCCCAAAAAACAACGTGGAAACAAACAGGTCAACGGAACGTCCATTTTTCTCAAGAATTTTACGGGGGAAAACCGGAAAACCTTCAAAAAACTGCAAAAATGCCAAAAAATCGCGCGATGTCTGCGAAAACCGTCTTTTTTCCATATTCCGTATTCCATATTCCGTATTCCGGTGATTTTTTCCATTCCATATTCCATTCCATAATCCGGAAAAAAAAATTTTGTTCCATATTCCAATTCCATATTCCATAAACGAAAAAAATCCATTCCGCAAGGCTCTGGTGTGTGTCTGTGCGTTGACATGTCGAAAAATTGTGGCCGAGTGATCTAAGGAGCGCGCACCAAATAAACGATGGGGGTTCGACCCCCCTCAGTGACAAATATGTTCAAACCGTTTTTGCTTTTTTGTTTATGGCTCCACTATAATTATTTCGCAATATAACTGTGACTGAGTATCAAATGTCGCATTTGGCTGCGTATTTCTTACTTTTCATCCTTACGCAGCGAAATTAGTATCATTCGACTGCTCTCAGCCTGGCGAATCAGAATCTGCAACTTATTCTTCATTAAATGAGGCTGAGTATCAAATGTGTCATTTGGCTGCGTATGCTTCAATTTTCACACTCTCTCAACAAAATGGGTACCGTTCGACTCTTCTCAGTGTGAGGAAGCCGATTATGGTAATGGTTTTCCAGACTGAGTATCAAATACCCATTTGGCTGCGTAGCTAGGGAATTTCACAATTCACCGAGAAGATAGGTGTCATTCGAGTCCATTAGATGAGGGAAATCTAATTTTTTTGATTTTTGGGTTTCCTAGAAGGACGCCCCGCGAAGAGGGGCGCAGCCATCTGGTTTCTTTTGAAGCCAAATAGCTGCCATAATATCTTCCATCAGAGAGGTCGATCTTATAATTTCTGCATAACAGTGTAGTCCCGCTATCTTTTGTCAGCCAGACGACCTTCACTTGACTTCTCGATGCCCCGATTTGCGTTCCGATTGTCGATCCAACTGAAGCTCCTCCTAGTCTCCTTCTCGACATTCTGGAATCATGCAATCTCGAAGCTCAAACCGCGATCAATTAGATCTGTCGGCGACTATCCAATCTCTACAAGCTGTCGATGAACATGCTCCGGTAAGCATCCGATTTTGCCTGAAAAAGTCTCAAATTAGAGAAATTGTAATCTCACTAATAAAGCAAGTTCAACGGATCTTTGCATTTTTTGGTCCACCAATCTGCTTAGTAATATGGACTACGCCAGACATATTAAAGAAAGCATAGACCTCCCAGAGGAAGATATGGTTTTACCGTATCCATTGACCTTTCTTATTTCTCTTTACAGGCAATACTCCTCAAGGAAAACTATCCCGTGTTCAGCTGGTTGCCTTACATTTACAAATGCTACGAAATGGATATAGAAGGAATTCCACTGAAAATGACTACGACCATCTGAGACCAGAGTAAACCTTAAATTTAATAACAAATGCGTGGGATTAGATGGAAACAACTCTACCGTCAAGTGGGCACCCGGCTAGTCAATGAAGTGGGTCGGAAAATGAAGGAAATGGCCTTTACAAAGGAGGACTACATCCTTATTCGCGCCGTTGCTTTCCTATTACCCAGTATTAATACAGTTCGGCCTTTAAAGTGTTGTTTAGATGAAAAGCTCTCTCCGGTTTCATTGGCTGCTGTAAATACAATAACCGCAGTCCTTCGAACGGCTGTAGTACAAGGGAAAATGTCAGCTGATGACTATCTAGCTGGCATCGACGATATCTCCGTTATGCTAAGAGTAAGAATGCCAGCTCATTCGTTACCATATGTTTCTTTCAGGAAATTGCAAATCTGGAAACTTCTGGGCTTCCTGGCCTACCTCCAATTGATGTAAATCAGCTCATGTTATATGTCCCTGCTGCATAAGTGAAATATTTATCCTGTAGATTACTAGTAAATCATTATGTTATACTGAAAGACACCCAAGTTTACCAAAAGTTTGAATTACAGCTGACCATAAGTTGTGCATTTTCCTCCTTTTCCCGAAAGTTTTATTCCTCTCGATTACTGTATTTTCACCGTATCGCTACAAGTGCTATTAATATGATAAGCAAATTGCTTGTCTACGGATTACTTTGGTAAGATGCTTGAATGCATAACCATGGCTTCTTTGTATTCTACCGTATTTATGAGGATCAAAAGATTCGTTGGAACTTTTTGTACCGAAGGACGTCTTCAATGCGGAAGTCCTCGCATTTGCCCTTGATGATGCGAGCGACCTATTTATCCAAAGATGGATTGCTTGCAAAAAAAGATAAGCTTAGCGATCAAACATGGTCCCTCGTCATTTGATGTTCGCTAAATAAGCAGCCGACTAATGCTGATACATTGAAAGGAGAGCCTAAGGACATTTCTGGTTTTAGAATGAAAAATGCTTCTCTCAAATCAATAAAAAGTTAAGTAAAGAGGAAAAAACTAGCTGATTTTTTGGCTGATTTGATTGCTTACGATTAATTATATGTGGGGGAAAACACCATATCCATACGACATTGCAAGCTGGCATGGTATAATAACACTCTTCTACAATTTAATATCCGTCTCTTCGGCAATTCGAAAATTGTAAAAATAGAGTTAGACTTCCGAAGAATAGGAGATAAGTCTAAGGTGCATCCTTCGTTGCGTCTTCGTGTTATCAATACAGAATAAGAAATGGTTCCGGTTAGCAATCCCATCGCCTACCGTAGCTTTAAGCGCTTTTCTCTCCGATTAAATCAGGAAAAAGCCAGGACCAAAATGCGCGGAAGACGCACTTTTTGACCTTCTTCCTGGTTGGGATTTAGCAAACACGTTTCCTAGCCTGGGGCGTCTCTTTCTTTTTGGTTCTTTCTTCTTTACTATCTCTTCTATCCTTCATTCAAGATAAAGAAGGCGTCCATCATGCTCCAGTTATCACGATAACTACAATAGTCCCGGAGCAAATTACAATTATGCAAAACTACTCTCTTTTTAAATTTTGCTCTTCAGAAAGATCAACATTGTACAAAAATCTATTAAAACTGAATTTATTATGTTGTAAACTCCCTTCGAGATTTGCGACTCGTGTGACACAAGGGGAGCGTAGGGAACTTTTTATTTCACCCACATAAAATAATTATTTTAGTTGTTGATATAATTGTTTTCAGGGCGGTCATACATGCTGCTCTTATTCTGTTTGTGTTTTGAAGTGTCTGCCTGTGGAAACTATTGGTAGCCTTTTTTTAATTACCAAGTAGACCGCGATTTGTTCATTTCTAAGTGAGTTTTTATTATTTTTATCTTTTCTGACCAGGCTGTTTAGATCCTCCATTATGTTCAATCTGCTATATTTTGTATTCCGTATATGAAGAATGGATAGTGCCTCCGGATAATACCATATTCACCGATATTGTAAATCTTTTATAAAGATTTCTATAAATGGGCTATTTAGAAAAGTAATCGGGCTAGCACTCACACCATATCTAAACGTGATAATTTCGACGGATTAAAACAAGCCTGTAAGTTGTAAAATATTTTCAGTTCCATTAGCCAATTTACAGATTCTCTATAAGAACCATGATCCATTATGACCTTGCTCTATGTTATAATCAATCTGTCAAATTGCAAAATCTCTGTGGGCTTTAATGTAAGTCATAATTTGCTACGTTTATGATTCTGATAGATTTGTAGCCAATAATCAAACAATTGAGACCATAAGTATAAGTCATATTCTGCACACTTGAAGATATTCAAGAAGAAAAAGTGATTCAGTGATATAATAAAATCTAGATAATATTGTTTTTCACGTCACGTTTTGGAGAAAATTTTGGTGACTATTGTCAGCTTCCATTTACTGTTAATTGCCCGCCAGATATCAGAGCTCAAGCTAAATATCAGTTAGACATCCACTGCTCGCTCAATTTGTTATGGAATGTTTATCGGAAATAGGAATGTAGGACATAAATATTTAGTAGTACTGTCCGACATTATCTGACGAAAAAATTATTATTACTAATGAATCCGTTAAAGACAGGTCAAAAGATGTTTAGAAAAAAAAAGAGAAAACTGAGGAGTTTAACTATTAGTTCTCCTGGGAACAAGTTCAGTTGCATCCTGGTCTGCGGCAGCGACAGATTCCTCCAACGCAGGAGCCTCTTCCCTAAATAAGCTTATTCTATAGTTAAAATCTATCAGTTACGCAGAGGAGACAAGTTATCAAATTGCAGGTAGCGTTCGCACACGCTAGTAAAGGTCCCTGAGCGTCCGATCCAATGGAAGAACTTCAATCGTCAGTTTTCATCTCGATCAAACGAATGGAAACCAAAACAACAAAAAGAGCAATCAACAGAGTCTTGAAAATTCAAAAAAAAAAAGAAAAAAGGCTGTGATAATAAAACTCTTTTTGGAAAATTCAAAAAGGATGAACTTGTCGAGACTATACTTGATAATCATCAACAACTGACCATAAAAAAAGAGCAAAGGATAATGACATTTAAAATTATTGCGAACCAATTTTTCTACAGATATTAGTGTAAACGGGACGTATTTTCTCTAAACCGTTCAAGGTAAAATGTATTCCATGGGTTACATACGCTATAAAATAATGTGGTTCATATGGATACAATATTCCATTTATCATAAATTGAGGGGTGTAGTCAAACTGTTCGCATTTCGGGCAACTGCTGACTATTTCATCCAATTTCTCTTGGGTTTTCGGCATGTCCCAAGCTGTGTACGTAACATTCCAATCCACGGTACCACCCTTTTCCATTGCGTCGACTAACTGGTTGATATTTATCACTGTTACTGGAAAGGTATGAAGGATGAAGATCTTGTCTCGGACATGTTTAGACAACCGAGATAATACTTCTTTTCCATCTTTCACGGTATCCATCCATTCTTCTTTAGTGAATATCCTCATCATGAATAAATAACTATTGAACTTTAGGAAAAGGGTGAAACAGAAGCCTACCGCACAACAATAAAGAGATAATCTGGTTTTATACGCTCCACCATTTCGAAATACATCTTCTGTTTTGGGAAACATTTACTGTTGTTCGCTGTCTTGAACACTTCACAACCTATGCATTTGTATAAAAGTGGAAGCAGTTATTACCGGCTGCAGCTGACCTATAAATTTGACCGAAATATGGGCTACACTCTTCAAATAACAAAGGTGAACTATTCGCAGCCCAGCTATTGCCAATTATAGCAATGGTCCGATTATTTTTCGATATTGCATTCTGCAAAATAACAGTAGCCCACATTAATATACAAAAATACAGCATATTTGCATGTTCCTTCCATCCCTTCAAACATTCGTGGCTGCTCAAAAATACAGCGTTCGTCGATTAGTTGCATGTGATCGTGATCAATCAGCTTCGCGTTGTATTTCTTCCTTTCGTCTATAATTTTTTGAAAACATATTTATTTTAATTAGCGATGCTTGCCTATCGTCATGGTAGCGAAGTCTGTTCTGAGGGTGATATACCGGCATTCCTGAAGACGAGTTTCTGAAGATAGATAAGTTTATAATCAAAAAATATGATAACGTGTAAGAAATATTAAACATACTTGTGAGAATGAAATGTGTGGCAAAACAGCCGACTAGAAGAGCACAAACCACAATGGAGATCAACAACTTTTCCCACCCAAGGTAGTATCTTTCCAATCCGTAATGTATGACAACCGCCACTACAAAAGATAATAGGATACCCAAAAACAAATCTGAAAGTAACCGATGTTATCTTCAGAAGAGAATCCGCTTACCCAATGTTGTGGTGCGTTCAAATATCTTGAACAATGTTACCAGTGGCCAATGGACAAGATACCAAGCGTAGGAAATCTCCCCCAAAAAGACCATTAAGCCATTTTCCAAGACATAGAATTTTTTTCCAAAATAAATGAGAATGATCGAAACAACTGTTGTCGTCATTCTAAAACTTAAAGTGCTTGTAGTCATCATGGCGTCTCCTTACCGAGCATAATTAGCTGTTAGATGTTGTTCAGTTACTGTCGAGTAAGCGAGAAGAACCAGAGATAGCGACGCGAAAATCCAATCGGTGGTATCGTCACTTTGTTCTGTTATCGCTTCTCCTTCTTCCAGTAACGGAATTTTTTCTGTGCCTTTTGTTTCGGAATTATGCACTTCCAGGCAGAAGATCATATTGCCTGTGAATCATTTGGTAAGAATAGACATAAAGGAATGAATACCGAACAAAAACTGCCAGATACGACAAAACATATTATTGAAGGCTCGTTTTTCATCACTTACAAAGTAGAAGTAGAGGGAAGCTCCACCTAAGGCGCACAATTTTCAAAAGGAAAAAGAAAACCCACTGATGATATGGAGAAGCACCATCCTCCTAGTTCCACCAAGTTTTGTTTGCATCCACCAAAGAATGGGAAATAAGAGGTAGAATTGTAGCTCAAGGCACAGTGACCAGGTATGAGTAAAGAGATCATGGGAAACACCCAATTTTTTAAAATAGTCATCAGCATTGTCGAAGTATAGGTTCGTGGTAAGAGTAATAGCTCGTTTTGACGAAGTCATATTGGTTAAAATTTCAGAGCAAGGGCATAAATAAATAATACCTGGAATATTTTTCACTCTTGCTAGCTGGTTACCTACTCGTTGAAATTATTATAATCAAATAATAAAGAGGGACAATCCTCTTGACTCTTCGATATAGAAATTCTCCCACAAGGGGAAGAGTCAAATTCGGATGTCGGGATAACATCATCGACATCAAATAACCAGATAAAACAAAAAATCTGGGATAAATACTTTAGAGTGTCGACAAAATCACATACAAATCAACTCCGAGATATCCATTCGGGAAATAATCAGGGAAGAAGTGGAAGGTTATCACAGAACAGATAGCTACTCCTCGAATTCCTTGCAAGTGCAGCAATTTGGTCATCGTTGGTGTAGGTGGACAGAAGACAAAGGCGTTTTGTGCGATAATGAAGCGTAGTCGATATGTCAGATGATCCTTGAGATTGTCATTGTGAAGCGGCGGCGAACGGTCATAGACTCCTTCTTACAATTGGGCAATACGGGTGAAAGGAGATTATCTCAAAAGGATCCAAGCTATTCATTTATTCTCTAAATTCGATGAAATCCACCAGCTTTATACCTGCTAACGTTTCACATTGGCTACACATGAAATATCTACTCCTTCTTACAATTGGAGTCCTATCCTTAGTTTTCCTATATCATTTGACGCAGAAGACGAATAGTTATGATATTATTTCAAATGTCATTTCACCAACTATGTTCACATTGAAGCCTCTAAAAGGCCCAAAGCCGAAAAAACATACACAAGCAGATGAACCATCAGCACGCGCGGATACAAAATATGCATAAAAAATGTAGGTAAGCGAACATATAGACCCGATAATAATCTGGAAAGTATATGTTCTAATATCGTAGAAACAATACGGTAAAGTATAGACGGTAGCTGACTAATTGCATGATGATTTTGCTGATGAAAGAGACGCGGTTTCACTGTATCCTAACATATGAAAAGAAGCGCGTCGCTCTCCGAACAAAAGAATGATCAGATAGGAAAAGCCGCAAGAGAAAGTATTCGGAAGCCAGTAGCCGCATTTGACGGCTATCTGATCGCTCTTGTGGAGGTAAAAAAAGAAGGCAGATTTGTGCAGAAGAATGCAGCTCCGTGTATTTGGATACGTGAATCCAGAAGGACTATACTGCACCAATACAAATTGCGGAGACGCAAACCGAATTCCTGCACTTCGGCAACAATTACCTGTTTTCCCAAACTGTTTACACAGGAATTGGTTATTCCGTTGTGTAAAAATAAATACTAAAAATAACAACAATTAGCAAGTGATTTGTTTTCCGAAAGATAACAATTAAGGTAAAATCTTTATTATTTTATGATTGATGGGAGATAAATACAAAAAAAAAACGTCAGCACATTACAAAACCGTAATAAAAGGAGATTTTGATTGACATTTAGTTCCGATTTTCCCCATTTGCTACCATTCTCTGGGCAAGATCCTGAGCCGTAGAGGCTTCGTCGTCACGAACTGCCTTGATTACAGCAAAGCGCATACTAAGAAGATCCGGTTCCTGGTCAACGTTTTGAAGCTCGCTGCAAAGAGAATGGTATTGATGCAAATTATTAAAAACTTACTGAATATCCTGTACTGGTCCTACATATTGCCTGTACGAGTCGAGAAAAGTGTCGCATCTACTGAAAATTGGAGCTTCCCAAGATTACTGATGAAACCCACTTTGCTGCTTCGGCAGCTTGCTGATGTAAATGTGAAATGTCATTGACAAGGATAGGAGGCTGCTGGTTACCAGCACCGACGGGGTTTTGACCGGACATGGCGTTTTCTGCAAAGAAGGTGACTATCTGTGTAAAGTCGCAAATGTCGATGGCTGAAATAAGAAAGATGATATCGGGAAAGGTCAACCTAGGCACTGCCTATTAGATATAAATGTAAACGGGACGTATTTTCAAAAGAAGTTTAGTTCTGCTGGGAACAAGTTCAGTTCATAATCAATTGATTAAAGGGACCCTCACCCAGTAAAAATTAAACGCCGTGGGATTACTGTAGTTTGTATTTTTTGTGTTTCTTTCCCTTGCATCTGTTTTAGTATATTTCAAATATCCTCAATAACAATAAAATAACAGTTACATCCATAAAAAACCAATAAAAACAATAAAAATCATAAAATTGAAAATTGGGAGCCATTTATATCTTCTTTTGAATTTTTTGAGCTTCATATTGCATCAATTTTTGCAAGGTTAGGTTTAAAAAATTTGTCATCGTCTGTAGATTCTTTAGCAGCAAAAAAAGAGTAACAAAAACGAACGAAAATGAGCTAAAATATAAGCAAAATGAATTTTAACAGAAAGTTTTATCCTGAAAAACAGGGTAAGTTAGCGTCGTCGGGTCCCAACTTTCACATTTTTTTTCTACTGGGTGAGGGTCCCTTTAATGAATTCTTGTTGATAGTTCGCATTCGTCTCTGTAGCAAATATTTTTTATGAATAATCATCAACAACTGACCATAAAAAAGAGCAAAGGATAGTGGCATTTAAAATTACTGCGAACCAATTTTTTTACAGATATTAGTGTATTTTCTCCAAACCATTCAAAGTAAAATGTATTCCATGGGTTACATATGCTATAAAATAATGTGGTTCATATGGATACAATGTTCCATTTATCATAAATTGGGGGGTGTAGTCGAACTGCTCGCATTTCGGGCAACTGCTGACTATTTCATCCAATTTCTCTTGGGTTTTCGGCATGTCCCAAGCTGTGTACGTAACATTCCAATCCACGGTACCACCCATTCCCATTGCGTCGACTAACTGGTTGATATTTATCACTGTTACTGGAAAGGTATGAAGGATGAAGATCTTGTCTCGGACATGTTTAGACAACCGAGATACAGTAGCGGACAAAAGTTTAGCAATTTTTGTTTTTTGAGGATTTAAGTCCATTTTTCTTGGTCAGTTTGGCTAAAACTTGGTACATAGGCTGAAAATAGCGTAGTAATTATATATCTAGCAAAAAAACCGGAAAAAATCCACAGGTAAATAACAAAAATAACATTTATTTAAATATGCCGCGACAAAAGTTTAGCAATTTCTTGCTTATCGTCGAGAAACCGGCAAAAAATGTTCATCCGTGCCATCTCGTCAATATTTCGTTGGATATCCAAGGGCATCAATGACTGCCTTGCATCTTCTGGGCATTGAATCAATCAGATCTTCGATGGTCTTCTTATCAATTTCCTCCCAAGCCTTCTTTAGTACAACGAACTTCTGCGCGGCATTCTGTACTTTGACACCTTTAGTCTTCCTGTCCAACACTTCCCATAGGTTCTCGATCGGGTTTAAGTCCGGACTTTGACTGGGCCAATCCATTAACTTCACTTTCTTCGACTTTAGAAAGGCTTGCACCAATTTGGATTTGTGCTTGGGGTCATTGTCCTGTTGGTATATCCAATTTCTAGGCATTTTTGTCCTGGCAAATGGCAGCATAACGTTGTTGAGGATGTCTCGATACATGGGACCATCCATTATTCCATCAATTTTGTGAAGCGGGCCGGTACCAGATAGGCTAAAGCAACCCCAGACCATAATGTTGCCGCCCCCATGCTTGACCGTAGGAACTTGGTACTTTTTGTCGAATCTTTTGTTCATTGGACGACGGATATACTTCGGGCCATCACTTCCAAACAACATAAACTTCGATTCATCGCTGAACAACACGCTCCTCCATTTCGCACTGGTCCAGTTCAAATGCGCCTTGGCAAATTCAATTCGGGCCTTCCTATTCTTGGGAGAAACCAACGGTTTCTTACAGGGACGTCTTCCAAACAGTCCAGCTGCACATAGACGACGTTGAACAGTCCTTGAAGATACGTCACCGTGATGAAATTTGATAAAATCTTGATGGACATCGATGGCCGTCAGTTTCGGGTTAATTTTTGCCTGTCGGACCAGCATCCTATCCTCCGCCACAGTAGTTTTACGAGGTCTCCCGCTTCTAGGTGCAACCGACACATCTTTCCTCTTCTTATAGCGTTGAAAAATGCGAGTTACAGTACTGGCGTCCACCTGATACCGAGCAGCAATGATCTTCTTCTTCTCGCCTCTTTCACAGTCCCTCACGATCAGTTTTTGAACAGCTTCGGCTATTTGTGGCTTACGGCCCATATTCCTTGAGGACGATGAACGACCAACGTTAAGAAAACCACAAAAGACACTGGTATTCTTCACCAGTTCCCACGTTTTTTCAAGACAAGCAAGAAATTGCTAAACTTTTGTCGCGGCATATTTAAATAAATGTTATTTTTGTTATTTACCTGTGGATTTTTTCCGGTTTTTTTGCTAGATATATAATTACTACGCTATTTTCAGCCTATGTACCAAGTTTTAGCCAAACTGACCGAGAAAAATGGACTTAAATCCTCAAAAAACAAAAATTGCTAAACTTTTGTCCGCTACTGTAATACTTCTTTTCCATCTTTCACGGTATCCATCCATTCTTCTTTAGTGAATATCCTCATCATGAATAAATAACTATTGAACTTTAGGAAAAGAGTAAAACAGAAACCTACCGCACAACAATAAAGAGATAATCTGGTTTTATACGCTCCACCATTTCGAAATACATCTTCTGTTTTGGGAGACATTTACTGTTGTTCGCTGTCTTGAACACTTCGCAACCTATGCATTTGTATAGAAGTGGAAGCAGTTATTACCGGCTGCAGCTGACCTATAAATTTGACCGAAATATGGGCTACACTCTTCAAATAACAAAGGTGAACTATTCGCAGCCCAGCTATTGCCAATTATAGCAATGGTCCGATTATTTTTCGATATTGCATTCTGCAAATTAACAGTAGCCCACAGTAACATACAAAAATACAGCATATTTGCATGTTCCTTCCATCCCTTCAAACATTCGTGGCTGCTCAAAAATGCAGCGTTCATCGATTAGTTGCATGTGATCGTGATCAATCAGCTTCGCGTTGTATTTCTTTCTTTCATCTGAAAATTATATTCAACTAAACCCGATGTCTTGAATCACCAAATTAAAAAAAACTCGGAATTTTCAAATCAAGCAAAAAATGATGCTTACCTATTGTCATGTTCACATAATCAGTCCTCAGAATATTATCTCCCGCACATTCTTCTAAACGTGTCTCTGAAAAATACCTCTGATAAGTTGTGCAGCACCGCATACTGTTCAGAGCAAAATATACGCCGAGAGATCCCAGAAGAAGGGCACAAACTGCAGCAAAGATAAACGGCTTTTCCCAGCTAAGGTAATATTTTTCCACAGTATAATGAAAGGCTATAGCCGCTACAAAAGAGAGCAGGATACCCAGAAGCATATCTGTAAACGGTAACTGGTACAATGAGAGCAGTTCTACCTAAAGTTTTTGTAAGTTCAAATATCTTGAAAATGGTCAAGATACGCCAGTGTACGAGATACCAAGCATAGGAAATTTTACCCAGGAAACGCAACAAATTATTTTCTAACACGCAAAAACCTTTTCCAAATGAGATAAGACTGATGGAAACAACAGTCGTCGCCATGCTAAAGTTATTTTCTCATGAATATGCTAGTTTTCCTTGCCGAGCATAATTAGCCGGAAGTGATAGTTCCGTTATTGTTGAATATGCAAGAAGAAACAGAGATAATGAGGCAAATATCCAATTTGAAGAATTGGTGGTCCCTTCATTCTCCTTTTTGTTTTGTTCCAAACAGAAGGCAATATTTCCTGTCAACTTTTATTTATATTACTACTGAAAGCTACCAACCAAATAAGAACTGCCAGATACGGCAAAACATATTACTAAAGGCTCGATTTTCGCTACTTAAAAAGTAGAAAAGTAGGGATCCTACGCCTAAAATTCATTAATTTGACAGAGAAGACCTTACAAATAGCATGA
Organism: Oscheius sp. DF5033; assembly: GCA_964036215.1. Taxonomy (NCBI): domain Eukaryota; kingdom Metazoa; phylum Nematoda; class Chromadorea; order Rhabditida; family Rhabditidae; genus Oscheius; species Oscheius sp. DF5033. Next base: position 8,523,398 of record OZ038413.1, read on the forward strand.
AGTAGCAGCAATCTTTTAGTTCCTCCAAACTGCGTTTGCATCCACCATACACAAGGAAATAATAGGTAAAATTGTAGTTCGAGACACAAAGACCACGTGTGGGTAAACAGATCGTGAGAAATGCCCAATTTTTGAAAGTAGTCATCCCCACTATCAAAGTACAAGTTTGTCGCCAAAATTATAGCCCTTTTGAACGATACCAAGTTGGTAAGAACTTCAGAGCATGGACAGAAATAAAGAGAAACTGGAATATTGCACTTGCTGATTGATAGAATACCTACCCGTGGAAATGAGTATGATCAGATAATAAAGAGGAAATATTCTTTTTACCCTTCGGTAGAGAAATTCTGCAAAAATGGGGAGAGTCAAGTTCGAATGCTGGGACAACATCATTGACATCAAGTAACCGGATAAAACGAAAAATCTGGAAGAAATACTTTAGATCTGCTATAAAACTTACAAATCAACTCCGAGATATCCATTCGGGAAATAATCAGGGAAGAAGTGGAAGGCTATCACAAAACAGATAGCTACTCCTCGAATTCCTTGTAAATGCGGCAGTTTTCCCATCAGAGTTATAGAAGAAAATAATATTAAAAGTTGGGATGAGGCGGAGCCGTACAACCTGTTTAAAATCGCTTCAAATCCAATGAAAGGCATTATATTTCAGAAGATGTCTTCAATGTGAAGTAAATATTTATTGCGAACCAATTTTTCTACAGATATTAGTGTAAACGGGACGTATTTTCTCTAAACCGTTCAAGGTAAAATGTATCCCATGGGTTACATACGCTATAAAATAATGTGGTTCATATGGATACAATGTTCCATTTATCATAAATTGTGGGGTGTAGTCAAACTGTTCGCATTTCGAACAGCTGCTGACTATTTCATCCAGTTTCTCTTGAGCTTTCGCCATGTCAATCGGTCTTTTCTTAAAACTCCAATCAATTGGAGTTCCTTTTTCCATGGCATCGGTTAAATAATTTTGATATACTACAGTAGCAGGAAAAGTATGAATAACGAAGATCTTCTCTTTTACATGCTGGGACAAGAGTGCCAGTCTTTCTTTTCCATCTTTTACAGTCTCTTCCCATTCTTTGTCAGAGTATATTTCCATCATGTAACAGTATCTTGACAAGAGCATGCTCCAACCGGGAAGTAATTCTACCTGACAACGATGAACAAATAGTCCGGTTTTACCCTCTCAACCATTTCGAAATACATCTTCTGACGTGGGAGACAACCAGTATTATTGGCTGTTTGGAATGCCTCACAGGCTAAGAACCTTTTCAGTTTTCCAGAGAAAAAATGCCTTTACCAACTGCTGCGGATCTATAGATTTGCCCAAAATAAGGACTACATTCGTCAAATAATAACGGCGAACTGTTAGCAGCCCAGCTGTTGCCAATAATAGCGATGGTTCGATTGTTATTCGATGTTGGATTCTGTGCACGAATAAGAATTTTTAAGAATTAAAATAATTTATACCCTATACTTGCATGTTCCCTCCATCCCTTCCAAGGTTCTTGGCTGTTCAAATATACAACGATTATCTACCAACTGGTTACGATCATTGGCAATCAGCTCAGCATTATATTCTTTCCTTTCTTCTATAATTTTATGAAAACACATTTATTTTAATCAAAGATGCTTGCCTATCGTCATGATAGCGTAGTCTGTTCTGAGGGTGATATACCCGCATTCCTGAAGTCGAGTTTCTGAAGATAGATAAGTTTATAATCGAAAAATATGATAACGTGTAAGAAATATTAAACATACTTGTGAGAATGAAATGTGTGGCAAAACAGCCGGCTAGAAGAGCACAAACCACAATGGAGATCAACAACTTTTCCCACCCAAGGTAGTATCTTTCCAATCCGTAATGTATGACAACCGCCACTACAAAAGATAATAGGATACCCAAAAACAAATCTGAAAGTAACCGATGTTATCTTCAGAAGAGAATCCGCTTACCCAATGTTGTGGTGCGTTCAAATATCTTTAACACAGTCAGCAGTGGCCAGTGGACAAGATACCAAGCGTAGGAAATCTCCCCCAAAAAGACCATTAAGCCATTTTCCAAGACATAGAATTTTTTTCCAAAATAAATGAGAATGATCGAAACAACTGTTGTTGTCATCCTGAAATGGTGTGTACTCATAGTCATCATGACATCTTCTTACCGTGCATAATTAGCTGTCAGATGTTGTTCCGTTACTGTCGAATAAGCGAGAAGAACCAGAGATAACGAGGCAAAAATCCAATCGGTGGTATCTTCACTTTGTTCTATTATCGCTTCTTCTTCTTCTTCCAGTAACGGAATTTTTTCTGTGCCTTTTGTTTCGGAATTATGCACTTCCAGGCAGAAGATCATATTGCCTGTGAATCATTTGGTAAGAATAGACATAAAGGAATGAATACCGAACAAAAACTGCCAGATACGACAAAACATATTATTGAAGGCTCGTTTTTCATCACTTACAAAGTAGAAGTAGAGGGAAGCTCCACCTAAGGCGCACAATTTTCAAAAGGAAAAAGAAAACCCACTGATGATATGGAGAAGCACCATCCTCCTAGTTCCACCAAGTTTTGTTTGCATCCACCAAAGAATGGGAAATAAGAGGTAGAATTGTAGCTCAAGGCACAGTGACCAGGTATGAGTAAAGAGATCATGGGAAACACCCAATTTTTTAAAATAGTCATCAGCATTGTCGAAGTATAGGTTCGTGGTAAGAGTAATAGCTCGTTTTGACGAGGTCATATTGGTTAAAATTTCAGAGCAAGGGCATAAATAAATAATACCTGGAATATTTTTCACTCTTGCTAGCTGGTTACCTACTCGTTGAAATTATTATAATCAAATAATAAAGAGGGACAATCCTCTTGACTCTTCGATATAGAAATTCTCCCACAAGGGGAAGAGTCAAATTCGGATGTCGGGACAACATCATCGACATCAAATAACCAGATAAAACAAAAAATCTGGGATAAATACTTTAGAGTGTCGACAAAATCACATACAAATCAACTCCGAGATATCCATTCGGGAAATAATCAGGGAAGAAGTGGAAGGCTATCACAGAACAGATAGCTACTCCTCGAATTCCTTGTAAGTGCAGCAATTTGGTCATCGTTGGTGTAGGTGGACAGAAGACAAAGGCGTTTTGGGCGATAATGAAGCGTAGTCGATATGTCAGATGATCCTTAAGATTGTCATTGTGAAGCGGCGGCGAAACATAGCTTGCCATACAATAAACTTTTATCCATTCTCGAATATCTTAAGAGAAGCCGTACTTCGTATTTTGGATTGCGAGGAAGATTTCTTATCATAGAAAACTGCCACTCTCTCTTACAGCGAGGGTACCGTTTAGTTTTCCATTTCGCATACTTTTCATTTTACGATGTTTTAAAAGCTCAGAATGCGCCATCTGATCGATTACTGATGAATTGGCGCCAATCGTGACTGCAACTATTTGTCCCACAAAACGAGATTTCTGACGCCCTGAACTACATAAAGAAGTTTTCAGAACTGGAATAGACTGCGTAAAAGACCAAATTCTTAGATACGCCCTTGCGTCGTACACTGCGCTCTTCTGATCTACCGATTCACTACGCTATTTATCTGAGCGACTTTTTGATCTTTTCTGTGAAGACGACATTTTTTAACGGACCCGAAAAATCGTGGAAGAACTATTTCTTTCTTGTTTTCATTTGACAACTTGTTATTTTCAATAAATAGTGGGGAAGTTCCCCGGAAGTTCGAAAATAGCCGGAAAAGTAGGAGCCGCCACGTTGATAACATTGGCGTTTGCACATATTGGTTGGTGCTGTTACTATTCGCCAATGTTCGCGGAAAATTTCCAGAAGCTGACCGACTTGCTGACCATTCGCCTGAAGTGAGCTATCTGATCGTACTCGCATGAAGAATGGGAGATCAACCGGAAATTCGATACTGAAGTGCGATCTGATACATAGTTTTTATGAGTGTTATAGTCGTGTGCACGTTACTAGATTGCCACAAATATTTTCGCATCAATATTATGCAGATGTGATCCATCCCAAATTCCTACCAGTTGAAAAAATATTATTTTAATAGTTTATACTAATCAGGGATTAACGATTGTATTTCCTAGGGAAAAATTAACTTTTTCAACAGAAACTGGCTGGAAGAATCTGTAAAATGTGAAATCGATACAAAATAATTCAACTTCAGGTCAGATTTTAGCGTAGGCGGGGCAATACGGGTGAAAGGAGATTATCTCAAAAGGATCCAAGCTATTCATTTATTCTCTAAATTCGATGAAATCCACCAGCTTTATACCTGCTAACGTTTCACATTGGCTACACATGAAATATCTACTCCTTCTTACAATTGGAGTCCTATCATTAGTTTTTCTGTATCATTTGACGCAGAAGACGAATAGTTATGATATTATTTCAAATGTCATTTCACCAACTACGTTCGCATTGAAGCCTCTAAAAGGCCCAAAGCCGAAAAAACATACGCAAGCAGATGAACCATCAGCACGCGCGGATACAAAATTCATCGATCTCCAAGAACCCTTCAATGTCTACATTTTATCAGCGTATTATTATCCAACTTCTGAAAGGTCTGTTTGTTTTTTTTTAAATATTTTCTCCTTTCTCGTCTAAATCAATGTAAACTTATATTTCAGCATAGGTGACAACGGCGTAGCACTCACATTGATACCTCACGTAGAATGGATAAACACTGTCAACAAGACAATTACTGTCAGGGCATCAAATCAAGTGGAATCGAGGACAACTTTATGCACTCTAGAAAGGTTTAATTTCTTTTTATCAAACACTATATATTACAGAACAAATGACGGCGGTTTCTGTGCATTGCACAGTGTATTTGCCGGTTGTATCGGAGTACCCAACATGACTAAATTTGAAATGGACCTAGGAAATAATACTTTCCACGAAATTCCATTCAAGACGGTTTCTTATGAAAAGAAAGACGTCGTAACTTGCATCTCACCATTGTTCGCCGCCGAGCAATGGCATCAAATCATTTTTGCTGCTCACATTTATCGACAATATGGTTCTTTTATGCATCTCTACATTCGAAGTGTTGTAGCTCCTGTATATGAACTTATCAAAGCGTACGAAGCAGAGGTAAGTGTTATTTTTGACATAGAAAAATAATAATTTTAGGGCTATTTGAAAGCTGAACCCTATCCTCGTCTAAAATATGCCTCAATTCCGGACTACATGTTTAATCCAAACAAAGCTGTGTCCTTCAGAGCTCAGGAGTCGGCTCAAACTGATTGTCTGCTCCAATATAAGGTGGGCATGTTTGTATGGTAACCCTAGGCTTTTAGGAATCCGCCAGATGGGTCACATTTATGGACCTGGACGACGTGTTAATACCAAGAGAAGCCCCCACATATATAGGAGAATTTAATATTTATATTCACAATGCGGAATTTATTCACTACAGGAAAGCAAATGTGTATTATGAAGCTGGTAAGCACACTCGTTCTTTTTGGATAATGACGATTTTAGGTAATGATCCACAAACTTTCTCGATATTCGACATCTTCCATTCTGCAAGGTTTTTAAACAAGGTAAACTTTAACTGGACTCTTTGAAGTTCCTACCAATTTTCACAATATATGTAACAGGAAGAGCATTTTCAGGTAGAATCTGGGAAAATTGCCGTCATTCCCAAATATGTCAATCACACTACAATCCACACCGTAGAGTATAACCGAAAACATGAAGGATCATACCCAATGGACGCGCAGAATGTTATTGTTCATTTGAAGAAGGCTTACCCGGTGAGTTTCTACTGATTTCTGTACTGATTTGACCGACAGTTGGGACATGCAAATGAGACTAAACAACTGTGGCCCTACTTCTACAGAAATGATACGACAATATTTAATGAGAAAGATACTGTAGCGATAGAGGCTGATTACAAAAGGTACGGGTTGATAGAATTCGAAATTGAGCTTATTTTAAGAATATCAGCCAAATACCCAGATGTTTGGAAGAACTTGCCGAGCACTTTGACATATTATCCGTTAATATTAAAATGTTTCGATACCAAATATTACCAGTATTGGTATGGAGATGGAAGTAAACTCAAATGGTGTATGAATCCTGATTTCTGCAGGGTATTTGCTCTTCACACCAAAAATGTCTAATTTTTTAAGATTCCTCCAAGCTTAGTTGCACCATGTGCAAATGCTGATGCTGATCACTTTTCTTCAGAAGATGGTACAGTAATAAACGTCCACTATCCCAAAAATCATCGGTTTACCATACAAGAACGTTGCATTACGTAGTTTCTGGAGATCGTAGTAATAAAATATCCCCCTAATAAGTGTAATAAGAAAATTTGAATTTGAATTGCTGAATACATTGAACTGCGCTGGAAATAAACGGTCGCTGACGGTCGCCACGTCTCGACTTTCTCGATATCTATCTATTCACGGGAAGGACGATCAGATAGTAGCTTCAGCGAATATTGCCCGTACAGAACATGGGTAGGGTTTCGCTATCCGATTGTTCTTTTGGCTAAGCGCCCACCCAGAAAGTGTTGAAAGACGTCGAATAGGCGCACGCTATTTGGAACGATTTTTATTGTATACTTTTATTTTAACTGAAGATAACTAAGAATAAATGCCAGTGCAATAGCTCAGAAATTCCGATTCTGATTCAGAGTGGCCGAAAAATATAAGACAATTGAAAAAATTTGGTTGTTTTTGATGGTTTGGTGCCTCCATATCTGTCTGAATGTGATCCTACTTTTCCATATTGGCAGTACTCTGGAGATCTAATTCCAGAAATGTGGGAATTCACTAAAGGCCATTGTTCGCAAGCGCTTCATAATAGGATCGCGCTTCATAAATGAAAAAGGAGTTCATCCTTCTCGTGTTGAAAAAGCATCCTGTGACGAGATTTCGACGGATCACTTGCGGCTTTTCCTATCAGATTGCTCTTTTGCTTGACGGACGAGAACTTGGCAAGAAATTTGTTTATATCGACTTTATCCGTCTTGGCAAAAGATCTTCTTTTGTCCCTGTTTATTAGAATGATTTTACATATTTCAGGTATCCCGGTGGATGGGATAAATCAAATGTTTTCATTGCCATCGCATTATAGCGTAGGCATCGCGGTAAACATTCCTACCAATTTTTTAAATTTCATTTTTAGGTGATTATTGTCTCTTTGTGTTCATTCTGCAATATTCTGTATTCAAACTATGGAGAAAAGCCTCCATTGGCTGATGATACTGACTACGTAGTTGTGGTAAGTCTCGAATACATTTTAGTCCGTTGCAAAACTTGAAAAATTAAACATTTCAGAAAAACTACGTCGCTGATCCCTACACCGTATCTACTCGTAATAATTTAAACAAGTTAAAATCAAGGCGTAAGTTGCCATTATTTTCTGTACTTAACTATTTACAGAACTGCCTGCCAATTCATCATTGGTCCGTCCATTTATAAGAACCATGCCCTATTATAGGATTGCCCCCCGATATAATCTCTCATCTTGCCAAATTGCAAAATCTCTGAGCACCTTAATGCAAGGTGTTTTCTGTTATCTATATGATTCCGATGGATTTACTGCCAATAATCGGACAATTGCTACGGATAACTGGGATGGGTTGTAAGTCATATTTTACAGGCTCAAGAGGTTTAGTTTTTAGATTTTGTAAGCTTAAAAATAGAGTGACAAGTACACGTGAGAGACATCTGAGAGCTCCGTTTAATACGTCAACTATATTTATAGTTCGGAATCCAGTAGAAAAGTTTTTGAGCGGGTTCATTGACAAATGTATCAAGTAAGTCAATTTAGTAACATATAATAATGGCTACAGCGAAAATAATACGTGCTACAATTGCAAAGGTGATCTCCTCTGCGCAGTGGAGGGCTTTCATGCAGAAGCCAGGAGCATTGATACTGCTTCCGGAAATGTCAGTATTCCTACTGAATCATATGCTAGTTTGACATATGTGGGACAGCATTTTGCTCCATCCAGCTGGTCAGTTTGAAAAAATTGTGTTCAACACAACGTTAAGGCATTGCGATCTGTATGAAGAAAGCGATAGCTACACTTTTATAAAATATGGAGAAACACCAGAAGATTTAAACCGAACTTGGGAAGAGATGATGCACGTATTCGCGTCACATGGCGTGGAAAAGCATAAAATTGACTATATCTTGAATTCAGTAAAAAGTAAGCATCCTCTATTGAACTTCTATATTGAAATGGTTTCAGCACGAACGAAACACGCTACAAAATCAACTGGATTAAGGGACAAATATCTTCTCCAATTGAAATCAAGCCCCTCACATGTACAACTACTCAATGATATTTATTTTTATGATTATCAAATTTTTGGTTTTGAACCATTGAAATAAAATTTGATACGTAACAATCTAGAATATTTATTCTTTGGCAATTCTATTACAAATATCTTTATAAATAGGTCGAATTTTTTCTAAACCCGGTTGTGTAAAGTGTGTTCCTTGGGTGACATAGGGTATAGCTAATTTTGGCTCATAGGGGAATAATGTACCGTTTATAAGAAATTGCGGAATGTAGTTGAACTGCTCGCACTTGGTACATTTCGACAAGATTTCGTCTAACTTCTCCTGGGCCTTGGGCATGTCTCTTTCAGTTTTGGGTTTTGCCCACGGTGCCACTGTCCAATCTATAGGTGTTCCTTTCTCTAAATAATCGTTCATGACAGTGCTGTTCAGATAGGCAAAAGGGAAAGTATGGAGGACGAAAATCTTCTTTTGAACCCAGACAGCTAGACGATCTAATCGACTATTGGCTTCTTTAATAATTTTATCCCAATCCTCATCACTGTGTATCCACTCGCTGTAGCTGTATCTGAAAGTAGCTTATCAAATGCCGAGCCCATTATATTCATACCGCTGTATAATGAAGAGATAATCCGGTTTCAATTCTTCTACAGTTTGGAAGTAATCCTTTTCCCGTTCACTGCATACTCCCTGATCTCCAGTCATCTGCACCTCGCAATCTAAATTAACATGTCACAATATTGAGCATTTCTTACGCCCATGTGACGACCGATAGATGTTTCCGAAATATTTGTTGCATTCTTCAAAAATCAGAGGAGATGCATTGGCTGACCAGCTGTTGCCTATTATAGCTATCGTCTTGTTATTGATAGGGTTCAGATTCTGGAAATTAGCATTTGCTACCAGAATTAAAGTCTACCTCATATTTACAGGGCCCTTCAAAGGGATGTTCTGTGGATTTCTTCTCCTTATAGAAAATACAACGACTGTCCATCAACTGGTATTTATCATAATTAAACAGCTGATCGTTGTAGGCTTTTCGTTCCTCTTAATTCAGGTGAAATTATAGTAAAAAGATACCTACCGATAGTCATAGTTGAAACATCCGAGATAAGGCCAGGCGTGGCTTTGCAGTTGACAAGAACGCGGCCTACAAATAAAACTAATTAACTAGAAAGCCGTTTGCCGCACCTAAACCGTAATGGATACCGACACAGGTAAAAAGTAAGGCTATTACTGTGGCGAAGATGGTTTTCTTACTCCATCCGAGGTAAGGTTTTTCTATTGAATAATGAACTATCGCAGCAGCGGCGAAAGATAAGAATATGCCCAAGAATAGGTCTAATCTTATTCATAAACAAGAACAACAATTTCATACCGAAAGTGGATGTATGACCGACAATTTTCTGTATGGTTAGCATAGGCCAGTGTATAAGATACCAGGCGTAGGAAATCTCCCCCAAGAAAACCATCGGAACATTTTCCAAGACGGGAAAACCTTTTCCAAAGTGAATAAGGACTATCGATACGATAGTTGTGGTCATTCTAAATTGTGGTAAAAAGATGAGACGGTTTCTTACCTTGAATAATTTTGCGTCAAATGTTGCTCTGTTACTGTAGAATAAATCAAGAGGACTAGAGATAAAGAGGCAAATACCCAATCCAACGTCTCTTCATTCTGCACTGTCGTGTTTCTCTTATCTAGCAAAGAGGATTGTTCAGGTTCAGGAGAATCTTCAACATATTCCTCCAAGCAAAAGAGTAAGCTGTCTTTCCTGCTTTTGATTTTAGATGAATATAAAGTTACCAAATTCTGGTTTTTCTAGCATATCTGTCGACTTCTCTTCCAATTTTGGCTCTTCGTTTATTAACGGGCTATATTCCGTAGTATGGTCATAATTTTCCAAGCAAAAAACCATGTTTCCTGAATCAATACTAAAAAGGAGCTAGAAAAATACCGAACAAAAACTGCCAGACCCTACAGAACATGCTGTTAAAGGCCGCTTTATTACTGCTAATAAAATAAAAATAGAGGGAAACACCACCTGGAATGGTCTTTATTTGTAAGTAAAAAAGACCTACTGATAATGTGAAGAAATATCATTCTTTTCGTCGGAGAAAGTCGTATTTGTACCCACCATAATATAGGGAAAATGAGATAAAATTGCATTTCTAGGCATAGTGACCATGTATGAGTGAAGAGGTCATGAGATAGCCCCATTTTTTCAAAATAATCAGTTCCCATGTTCCATTGAATATTGGTTATTAACCAAATGGCGTTTTTCGATGAGGCTATGTTGTTTATAAGCTCTGTACAAGGGCACAAATAAATGACGGCTGAAGAATGTGATTCAGATTATTTGAAGCACATACCAGTAGAAGCAGCGATGATAAAATAGTAAAGTGGGACTATTCTCTTGACTCTTCTATAGAGAAATTCGCCCACTATTGGGAAGTCCAAAACCGAATGTCGGGATAACATCATCGACATCAAGTAACCAGATAGTACAAAGAATCTACAAAAAATGAGAAAAGAAAAAGAATCAAACTTACAGGTCGACGCCGAGATACCCATTGGGAAAATAGTCAGGAAAATAATGGAAAGCTATCACAGAGCAGATAGCAACTCCTCTGATCCCTTGTAGATGTAAAAGCCTGCTCATCTTGAGTAACCTTTTTGGAATTTAATGAACTCTCGGCAGGAGTCTTGGGACAGGATTACGGGAGACAGGAAAGCCTTTGCAGGCAGAGGGCTTTCTCTCTTTTACTTTCTACCAAAGGAACGATCAGATTGTTTTCCGACGGCATGCTGGCTTTCTCAAGCGCTCGCTGGTGCATTCCGTATCTGATTGTTCTCCTTCGCCTAAGAGAGAGACGCTAACATTTCTGCTGTAAAGGGCTTGATCTAACTATTGTTCTTTTGCGAAATCACTGTTTTGTATAGAAAAATGAGGCCTCGACTCTTTTTAGGTTAATGGCTCTTTAGTGAATAAATTGATGTACCCTCTGTTGTTTTCTTTCGGTAAACTATTTTATGTCGGTGATGGCAACTTAGGATATGACATCACTTTTGATGTTACGAGCTGAAGAATCACTTGCAAAGCTAATTATGTTTATTATCTTCAGTCTTTCAGTAATTTTGTCGTTAATAAATGATGAGCTAAGGCACGCAGCGATCTTCTATGGTAAATCGATGATTTTTGGGATAATGGACGTTGATCTCTGTTCCATCTTCAGAAGAAAAGTAATCAGCATCACCATTGGCACATGGAGCAATTAGTTTTGGCGGAATCTAAATAAAAATCGTTCCCTCTAGTACAGAAAATGCCACCTTGCAGAAGTCCGGATTGAAACAGAACGTGAGCTTCATCAAATCAGTGTACCAAATTTGATAATATTTCCTATTAAAGCAGTCCAAGATGAGCGGATAATAAATCAAATCAGTGTTAAGGTTTTTCCAAACATCGGGATATTTCGATGAAATCCTGGAAAGAGTATCCTGGAGTAGACAGTACAACCTGCCTTTTATAATCTTCTTCAATGGCTATAGTATCCTTTTCATTAAATATTGTCGTGTCGTTTCTGTAGAAGTATGGCCACAGTTGTTTAGTCTCATTTGCATGCCCCAGCTAGAAAAGTTTTAAAGAAACAATACAGTTCTATCTTACTGGAAACGCCTTTTTCAAGTGGACAATTACATTCTGCTGTGGCATTGGAACAGATTCTGGATGATATCTGTTAATATCCGGCTTGTGTATAGAAGTGTAGTTTGCGTATTTCGGAATAAGGGCAACCTTTCCTGTTTCAAGCTGAAACACGTGGTTATCAATTTCTAACTCAGCTCACTTTATTCAAAAACCTTGCAGAATGGAAGATGTCAAATATCGAGAAAGATTGCGGGTCATTACCTCAAATCTAGTTTTAAACAGTATAACACGAAGTTCCTTACCGGCCTCATAATAGACATTTGCTTTATGATAGTAGATGTACTCTGCTTGATGAATATAAATATTAAACTCTTCTAAATATGTTGGAGCTTCTCTTGGTATCAGCACATCGTCCAAATCCATAAATGTGACGTACTGTGCTGATTCCTACAAGGAAAATAAAATGGAAACGTGAATGTCTTTTTATTGGGGAACCTGTGATTATTTTATTTCACCAAATTTCCGTTCGAATTTATAGAACAACTCATTGTAGATTGTCATACTTACCTTATATCGCAGGAGACAATCACTTTGAGATCCTTCTTGTCCTCTAAATGAGATTTCCTTGTTTGGGTTGAACATATATTCCGGGATAGAAGCATATTTAAACCGAGGATACGGATCAGCTAACAAGTATCCCTAAAAAATGTGTTTACTCTGTAAAAAAAAGGCGCTCACCTCTTTTTCATAAGCTTTTATGAGTTCGTACACTGGTGCAACGACACTTCGGATATAGAGATGCATAAATGTCCCGTAGTGGTGATAAATGTGAGCAGCGAAAATGACCTGATGCCATTGCTCAGCGGCAAAAAGCGGGGAAACGCAGGTAACAACATCCTTCTTTTCATATGAGACGGTTTTGAATGGAATCTCGTGAAATTTGTCGTTTCCCAAAGAGATCTCAAATTTAATCATGTTAGGAACTCCGAAACATCCGGCAAATAAATTGTGCAAGGCACACCACCCTCCGCTGGTAATTCTAAAACAATTATAGCTGTGTTATATAGAAGATTCCTACGGTTCTACGATGCATAGGCTGGTTTTGCTTTCACTGGCGCTTGAAGCTCTTACAGTTGTCACATTGTTAATAGACTTTGCCCAAGCTGTAGGAGCCATTAGGATGAGACCGACGGCGTTGTCACCCATGCTAAAAAAACTTTGATAATCAAAAAAAAAGAAACCAAACCTTTCAGAAGTTGGATAATAATAGGCTGACATAATGTAGATATTAAACGGATCCGACACATCTTCGTCTTCCTCCTCTTCAGATTGCGGTACACTTGAAATTACTGAATTGGAAATCGGCAGCACCGGAGCAATAGAATTAGTAATAATATGGTAGTTATGGGTTAAATGATACAGAGCAAATAGGGAGAAGAGCCCAGCGACGATTAGCACAATTTGCCTCCCATTGAACCACTGTGTAATGCTACTGGGTAGAAAATAGTATCCGATGTGCTTCATCGACTGCTGGTGGATATGGGTTTTTGGAATCGACGCGGTCGATATCCCGTCTGTATCAGATTGTTCGAAAAGATCAAAATTTCGGGAAAAATATAGAAGACCAAAAATTTTGTTCACAGAAGAACAATCAGATAATTTTCTGGAAAAGGAGCTCATAATAAAGAAAAACTCGTTTGCCATGCGAACTGCTCGCGCTCCGTATTCCCGGTTCTTACAAACGAAGAAAAAAAGAGATACAAAGACTGTCTTTCTCGCGTAAACAAGCGTACGATCCACAAAAGGGCATCTGATAACATTGATCTCCGCTGTCTTTCTAACTGTTCGAGGAAAGGAGAATCGACAAATGTGCTATAAAAATATTAAAAAATTATATTTTTTTATAAACTGTCTTCTTTTAAAGAATTATACATTCTTCCTCCATTTTTGCTTTATTAGAAATTAAAATAACGACAGGAAAAATCAGCCTAAGTTACACAACGATCATGAATGGTAAATCGATGATTTTTAGGATAATGGACGTTGATTTCTGTACCATCTTGAGAAGAAAAATAATCAGCATCAGCATTCACACAGGGTGCAATTAAACTGTTTGGGATCTAAACGAATTTTCCTGTCTACAGAAAATGGCCACCTTGCAGTAATCAGGGTTGAAACAATACGTAAGACTGCTGGGATTTGTGTACCATACTTTATAGTATTGCTTGTCGAAACAGTCCGCAATGAGAGGCAAATATGTCAGAGACGTAGGCAATTTCTTCCAAATTTCCGAATATTTTAGCGATATCCTAAAAAATAATCATGGATCACAAAGTCTGTCGGAATTTGGTCAGCTCAGACCAACGCTTACCTTTTGTAATCTGCTTCAATGGCTACAATGTCCGTCTCGTTGAATATTTTCGTACCATTTCGATAGAAGTAGGGCCACAGTTGTTTTATTTCATTGGCATATCCCAGCTGCAAAAGTTGTCATAAGAGTAGACGATCCTACCGGATACGCTTTTTTCAAGTGGACAATGACATTTTGTTCGGGTAATATTTTTGCCTCCTTGTGCTTTCTATTATTTTCGGCAGAATGAATTCTCGTGTGATTCATATATTTCGGATTAACCGCTACTTTTCCCGCCCTTGTCTAAAAATTATTAGTTCCGGAAAATAAATTGGAATCACGCTATTCAGAAACCTTGTCGACTGAAAGATATCAAAGGTCGAAAATAACTGGGGATCAGCGTCTGAGATAATTTATCATAATTGGGAAAAGAACTCACTAGTTTCATAATACACATCTGCTTTCACATAATAAATAAATTCTGCATTAATAGCTACAGCAGTGAACTCGTCCAGGTACGTTGAACCTGCTCTTGGAATTAGGATGTCGTCTAGGTCCATGAAAGTAATCCATTGTGCAGACTCCTGTAAAAAAAATCTCAATGAACCTTTGTCTCCTTGAGGAATTTCACAAACGCTCTACTCCCAAATGAATAATAATCAGACTACTGACTTTATATTGAAGCAGACAATCGCTTTGTGCAGACGGTTGTGCTCTGAACGCCACGTTCATGTTAGGATTATATTTCGGAATAGAAGCGTAATTAAACCGTGGGTATGGTTCAGCTTTCAAGTATCCCTAAAATAATTGTTTTTTTAGCGGAAAAAGTAGTATTTACCTCGGCCTCGTAAGCTTTTATTAGTTCGTGCACAGGAGCTACAACACTTCGAACGTAGAGATGCATAAAAGAGCCGTACTTCCGGTAGATATGGGCAGCAAAGATGATTTGGTGCCACTGCTCGGCGGTAAAGAGTGGAGAAATACAAGTGACGACTTCTCTCTTTTCATATGAGACCGTTTTGAATGGAATTTCGTAAAATTTGTCATTTCCCAAAGAGATTTCAAATTTGGTCATGTTTGGTACACCAAAACAGCCGGCGAATACACTGTGCAATGTACAGAAACCGCCTTCATTTGTTCTGAATTATCCTGATTGCATAAGAGTTGTAGCAAGGGTAACTTTACTTTTCCACGTTGCATGTACTCATTTTCATCATGCTGTCACTAGTGGCTCGCACTATTAATTCTTTGGAAGTGTTGCCATTGACAGTCTTCGTCCATTCAGTGGGTGCAACCAAAATGAGAGCCACACCATTGTTTCCCATACTAGAATTGGCTGGTTTAGACGTAAAGGAAAGAATAAACCTTTCAGAAATTGGAAAATAATATGTTGATAGAATATAAATATTGAAGAGATCCGGAGCATCCACTATGCTGGCATTCTGTTTCGTAGGTTGGCCCGGCGTTTTCGCGGTTCGCTGGGGCTTAGTTTTGGCCACAAAAGTCTTGGTTAAGAGCTTATTGTCGTCCATAGGTTGCGTCCAATAATATAGAAGAAATAAAGAAACTAGACCAATTGTTATTAGAAAAAATGGCTTCATAATGAAATCAGCGAATGGCATATAGCACAGAGTTGATATCCATTGACCAAGTAGGATCTCTTCCGACGCGCCAAAGGAACGATCTGATATCCGACAAAAGGGAATGTTATGGCGCCTACAATGGATTCCATTTTCTAATTTATCTATCAGATCGCTCTTCTTATGAGGGACTGGCAGTATTCCATTTAAAAATTGTATGATAGTAGTTGTTCGTTATATTTGATAATAGGGCAATAAAACTTCTGTGGCTTGGAAAGGAACGAAAAATACGAAATCTGCCGCATGAACATTTTTTCATTATGTCAGCTTTTTCAACATCGTCTTACCATACCGTAGAAACCATAAGTCGGTGATCAAGAACGACCAAACGGAAATCAAAAAAGGCAATATCTTGATCCCATGGGGCGGTGAAAGATGCCTATCATTGTGATCTATGCGAAGGGCAGTCCATTTGGCTTTGCCACCTTCCGACAAGCTTTTTTCCATTTTCGTAGGAATCGAGATCGTGGTTTTTTCCAGACTGTCATGAAGCATTCGGTCAGAGGAGGGATAACTTGTATACTTGGACCCATGTTTAGTGGGAAAACGTAAGCTGTGTATTTGTCATGTATTCACTTCTTTAGGACCGAACTTCTCCGTCTACACGATCGTCAAAGTATCGCTAAGAAGAATTGCATTTTGGTCAAATATGCTGGAGATACGAGATACGATGAAAACTTGGTTGCTACCCATACAAAGTAAGCTCCCTTACTCGTATTTGTTGCTTCCTTAGTCAGTATAATATTTCACAGTAATCTTGTCTTTCTTTCAGAGTTACTGGTCAGGGAAATACAGTGAAATGCAGCCGCCTAGAGGAAGTTCGAGCAGCCCTTTTCGATTCTTCCATTGATGTTGTTTCCATTGATGAAGGACAGTTTTTTCCTGACTTGGCTGCAACTTGTGATCAGCTGGCAGAGGCTGGGAAACGAGTTTATGTCGCAGCTCTCAGCGGTACTTTCGAGCGAAAGGTTTAGACTCAATGTCTTTGACTTCTTCCATAGGCTTTTCCACAAATTACCATTCTTTTGCCATTCTGTGATGATATCGAACTTTTGTCTGCTGTTTGCAGCTGTGGAACGGATGCCTGTTACACGTTCAGATGTACAAAAGACAAGAAGGTAAGTTTTCCCCAATTACGTATTGATAATTTATTTAGATTGAAATAATAGGCGGACAGGATGCTTACATGGCGCTATGTCGAAGTTGCTTCAACCTCAAAAGTCTGGAAAGAGACCGCGATGAAATCGCTCCAGGAACACCGCAAGATCACACAACTGAAGACAAATGTTCAGTTCCCGACCAAGATCAAAAGTATACGGAAATTGCCAAAGATTGTGAAATAATTTCCAAGTCTGAAGGACGTTATGCAGCCGCCCGTGCATAAGAGTAAAAATATCATCAGCTGTAAACTTTGGCCCATCCTCTCTATAATCTCGTATTTGTAATTTATTGTGAAACTTAATTGCAATCATTGTTGAATGACATTGATGTTAATGATAGCTAATTGAATGAATTTCCTTATTTCTTGTACCTTGTAAGTTAGAGTGGAAATATTTTTCCTGGCTTACAAAGCGTTTATTGATTTCGTCCCCACCGAACCAAAATCGGCTATCGAGGATCACAACAGGAGTCTCTGGTCGTACTTCTGCATTATTTTCTTCAAAAAACAACTTTATTCCCGAGGCAATAATAATTATAGAGTAATTTTTAGGGGTTAAGAAGTCCTTACTTTATGTGTCTGCGTTCCGTTCTCTTTTGCGAATCAATGCGATACAAATCTCAAACGTGGAATTTCTCGAACAGACGCAGCAGCATCTTTCCGAACACTGATCATTCGGCTGGGAAGTTCACAAAATGCAGAAAGTCAATCTGATTATTGGCAACAGAACCAACCTGGAGGACAAGATTCCCGAAAGAAGATTAGCCAGGTAAGCACCTGGCTCTTCGGTAGATTTCTTTCGCTGGTGGTCTCCAGAGAGGTTGACTAGCCCTTTTATTTGTATCCACATGCAATATTCTTTCTTATAATTTTAAAATTATCCAAAACTTTAAAGCATTATGGGTCAGAATAACCGAAGATTCACTGAGCGACCTCATCAACTCCTCATTGGTGTAGTAATAGTTGTTGCCGTAATTTTTCTCATCCAATACAATTGGTATTCTGGAAGTTATCCCGCACTCCGAGAAAAGTACAACCTCTTCAAGGAATGTTTCAAGGCAGGTACAGAAGGACACGATGCTAAAACGGTAAGGAATTGGACGATTTCTTTTGAATTAGCGATTTAGTTCTGGGACAATTATGGTACGGTTGCAAACAGATGTGAATCTTTGCTGGGACTGACAACCTCTCGCCTACAAGGATTTAAGAATCGAGACGAGACTAAATACCATATTCTGCCAATTGACGTATGATTTCTAATCGATCTAATTTTTTTTTCTTGTAGTCCTCAGCCGATTCCATTATTCTCTCACTGGGTATTGGACATGACGCCGACGCTGAGAAGGCTCTGAAACCGGTAAGTACACGCCGTTTTACAAAAATATTATAATTCAGGCTTTGAGTGAAGCATCAATCTTTATAGGAGCCGATCCTGATATCACTAATCACGACGTCTACCGAGTAGTTGGGACCTATTTGCCCATGGCAGTAGGAAAAGATTCTGGCAACGTTACAGTCAACCATTTGATGCACATGGGTATGCCTAGAAAGCGAGACAAAACGTCAGATTACAGGCACAACTGGCTACGCATCTGGAAGCACCTTCATGATTACTCTGACAACTCTTATCAAGGAATATCTACCTAAAAAGACTACAATGATTGATGATATTTGGGTGGACATTGAATATTCTGAGTACAAAATCTTGGATCTTTTCTACAACTCAGCTGACATCTTCCGTGAGGGCTATTCCGTCTGTCAATTCAATCTCGAGGTAAATCGCTTTCTATCACACCGTTAACTGTTAACTCGTTCAGGCTCATTGGCCCAATGATGAACAAAAGACCGTTTTCCACAATTTCACCAAACAATTACTTGAGGATGGAAGATACGCATTTGTAAAAGTCTCAACATTTGCCGGTCATTGGAGGATATTGTTCGTCGACCATCTGGACAAACGCTGCGCTGATAAATATCTACTAGGAAATTAGATCTTGCGCTGATCTCACAATGTTTGCAGTAGGCACAACTCGATTTTTTTTTAAATTTTGTGGTCATATTCATTTTTCTATACATGGAAAGTTAGCATTTTATAAAAATAAATATTCTAACTGACTGTACAGTTTCGGGTGTCCATCTCATTTTTTCCAGTTTTTTACTGGAGAAACCTGCAGGAATGGTCATTATAGAAAAGTACTTGGAAACATAAGGACAGTTCAAGTTTGTCAAGCATTTTAATGCATTTTAAAAAATCTAATAAGAGTCGTCATCTCGGGCATAAATTCGTAGATAAAGTTAAAAGCAAAGGTTTATTCTCATTTTATGACAACTGCTTATATGACAACAAGTTTTTTACCAGCTACATGGTTTTTTTTGTTCAGATCAAGGGTGTTTTGCGAAGGTCCTGAGCATGCAGGAATATTTGTAGGACAAGACGAGTCATTTTCGCAAGCCGAGCTCCTTTTCCTTTTCCTAGAAAAAAAAAAACAAATTAAAATAATAGCAACATTCTCTTACTCTGTTCTCTTTTAAAAGGTCTTCAACCGTTTCGATTTGTTCTTCAGTTAAATTTTCTACTGCAGCATTGAGCTGGGCTACTTTGAAACTATCAAATGTCTGCTGAAACTCGGTGCTGTTCACCAAAGTGACAATCTTCTTCACGGCCTCCATCACCTCTGGATCTTCATAATTTAAACGCCGTTTTAGCCATCCGCCGCTTATTAAAATTACTTCTGTCGTGGCTGATAGAACTTTCTGAAAATTGTAAGATACACGAAGGACTCCCATTTTCTAGATTACGGCATAAAATCAACGTTTGTAAGTGGAAAATGTTAAATATTTTGTTTACCTTCACTTGTTCTGTTGTGGCTTCCACCAGCTCCTGAATAGCGGCTCTTTTAACATCGTCAGTGGTATCGAAGTCAGCTAAAAGAGCTTGTATTCGACCCAGCAACACTTTCGCAACGTTGTCCAGACCAGTGAAACACAGCTGGGAATCATTGGCGTCTTTGACGAGATCCTGTGACGAGTGATTTGAGATAAAGATAATTACCCTGAGCATATTCACTGACAACGAAGCCATTCGATCGATTAAAGCAATTGGAACAGAAGAAAGGCGAAGAAATGCGGCCCGTGGAACTTAGGCCGGCGAGATTGGTGAGATAAAGTGGCGGCGGTGAAGGTGCCGAGTAAGATATGGGAAAATGCCGATCGACTGCCATTCAAATGATAGTCGAACCTACGGCAGTTTTCACCTTTCAATGAGGTTTCTCCAAGTGATTAAGGTGATCCTTTCCCACACAATGAAGGAAAACTGAATGGGAAATTTATATTCGTCTGACGTAATCCAAAATTGTACAACTCCTTTTGACTAAACGATCCTCTTCAATTCTTTCAGACGAGGTAACCATACAGTACTTTACACCTGGTGTAAAATGTGGCTGCATCGATCCTTTATAAGGTGCGGATTGACCTTCAAGCCCGCAGTCATCAGATATGAACTCAGAAATGGACAATGTTTCGGTAAAAAGAGCTGTGGGAATTCTATTGGAGTACAATGCAAATTCACTAATGAAAAATGAAAAATCCAGAACATTGAGTAATTCCTGTAACTAACTGTGTTACCTTCAATTATTGCTAGTCTACTTCTTCTCTCGTGTTTGCTTCAAAAGATCGATCAGATAGCTTTAGGGATCTCGCGGCTTTCTATATCAGATCGTTCTTTCGCTTGCTTAAATTTCGTATCCATAGTGAAGAATAGCTACGCAAGTCACTAACAATTCTATTCATCTGGTACTATCAGCTAGGTTCCTTTTTTTGAGGTTCTATCTTTTTTTTGCGCTCTTCATTTATTTCTTCTGTATTTTATTTATCACTTCAGTGTTTATTTCAGTGTAGTAATCATGGGTCAGAGTAGCCGTAGATATTCTGATATAAAAACACATGTTTGCATAGGAATGGCTGTTGTACTAGCAATGATTCTTTTATTTCAATTCAATTGGTATACTGGAAATTATCCGATGCTAAGAGAAAAATATAGCCTATTTAAGGAATGTTTTAAAACAGGTACAGAGGGACATGATGCTCAAACGGTAAGAAAGTAATAGGATCGTTTCTACTTCAATCTTCAGTTCTGGGACAAGTTTGGCGCAGTAGCCAACAAATGTGAATCCCTGCTAGGATTGACAACATCGCGATTACAGGGATACAAGAATTATGACGAGACCAAATACCATATTCTGCCGATCGACGTAGGTTTTTCTCACTTACTATTTCCATCAATTTACTCCGGTTTCAGCCTTCGGCTGATTCTGTCATTCTTTCTCTGGGTATTGGACACGATGCAGAGGCGGAGAAAGCTCTGAAACCAGTGAGTTATGATTCTTATTTAATGAAAAACTATCGAGGCACTCAGTGAAGGTTCCTTGTTCATCGGAACTGATCCTGACATTACTAACCATGACATCTATCGCGTAGTGGGAAGTTTTCTACCAATTGCTGTGGGAAAAGAGTCTGGGAATGTTACCGTAGACCACTTGAGGCATTTGGGTTTGTGTCGAAAACAGACCAGAATGTCTTGCTTGCAGGTTACGCTTCAGGGAACTTCTTTACTGTAACATTGGCCACACTCATCAAAGAATATCTTCCTAAAAAGACTACAATAGTTGACAATATCTGGGTTGATATCGAGTACACGGAGTACAAGATTATGGACGTCTTCTATAACTCGGCCGAGATTTTCCAAGACGGTTATTCCATCTGTCAGTTCAACCTTGAGGTAATTCGACTTGCATCATTTTTAAACTTTTTATTTAGGCTCACAAGCCTGATGATGAGCAAAAAGCCGTTTTTCATAACTTCATAAAGCGGTTACTAGAAGATGGAAGGTTCGCATTTTTGAAGGTTACATCTGTAAAAGCGGGCCATTGGCGGATATTTTTTGTGGACTATCTGGATAAACGCTGTGCTGATAAATATCTACTAGAATTGCTTCCCAACTAAACCTTACGATGTTTCCAACAAGTAGCCGTTGTTTTTTGTGGTAAAATGGATGTGCATGTTCACAAAACTGTCCTCACTCCGCTGTACTATGTGTTTCTTAAATAAAGCTTTATCCTACTCTTATAATAATGGCTGCTCGGACCTGAGCCCCTTTGAGGCATCTAACACTTTATAGGGGCATGTCATTAAGTACAGCAATTGAAGCAGAAGCATTTATTTAAATATTGAGCGTAGGCGATTTTTCTAACAATGCATTGTGGTCGTTGATGTAAGTCGCAGGTTTCTTGACTTAGCGGTAGCGGCAGTATCCGCGCTCCCATCCTACCTGACGGTAACAGAATCCGCTCTGGAAACCGATTGATGGAAAAGAGCGTTACTCACGCAGCAGACAGTGGTCAGCTCATGGCATGAGGCTCCATTTCTTTCGCAAGCCGAGGCCATAGCGACAAGAGCGCCTAGTATGAAGAGAAGTAGAAGGATTGACTTGAACATTGTATGTCGATGGTGGAAGAACTCAGTGATACCGTATTTATAGTAGCGGGGCGGAGCCGAGCAACAGTTTACAATGTGGCTCGTGATCTACCAAAAACATTGATGACTCAACAGACTTCCATCCATCTTCAACTAAGATAAAACCTTTAGTGACAGGCGCTTCTTGGAAAAGAGAAACCACAAATCTCGGATGCACAGATGATCTACTGAATTCTACTGAATTAAGAGGTGCAAAAAGGTATGCATGCAATTTTTTGATAAAGATCTGACTCCGAAAATAATTTTCACTTGCATTTTCTGGGTTCAAAACCTTTCTGTCAATGTGGAAAGAAAATTTGCAATTTGCAAAATTTGCAAATACTTTATTCGGGTTTTCACATCATCACATATCAACAACGTAATTTTATTTTTCTTCGAAAGTAGAGACCACCGGCACAAGACGATTTGATTCGCCCACGGCAGTCTTTTCCAGTGGATTGTGAGAAGTATCTCCTTGAGCCATCTATTCGTAAAACAACAGTTTGCTCAGCAGGAAGTATTAAAGATTTACCTGTTCAAGAAGTTTCGTCTTAACCGCTCCTTCTAAACACTGTGCCTGTACCAAAGTTGTGCGCAAACATTCTAGACGTTTATCCAGAGTTTGGGAGCCAACTTTCTCCAATTGCAGCTGAAAGTTCCAAATATTTTATAAACGGGAAAAAGTTCACTGATCAATGAATAAATCAACCAAAATCTTTCAATGTTTCTTTTTTTGAAACTAAAAAACCATATGACCTGTATTTTGAGCTCCTCTATTTTGTCTATTTTCTTTTGACGGTATTTGAAAGAGGCGATTCTTTCCCGAGCGCGTTTTGCCTCAAGTTGTTGTTCTTTTTCGGTAAGAACCATTCTGGAAAAAAATGATTGATCATTGTATGTTAAAATTCGTGGCAGCTTCTCGGCATTGGGCCGATTCGCCGTATTTAGGTAAACAGGATTAAATAATAGGAAGTTGTTGGGAGAAACCAGGCGTTAGCAATGATGAGTCATTCACACTTGGTCTGTGGTATTATTAGGGATAGTAAGTCTAAACAGTAATCATGCGCAGCACGAGCTATGAGCAAAACATGAACAGAAACTATTTTCACGCATCCATTCCATTTTATTTCAATTGCCGTTGAAGTTTTATTTTGTACTTCTCACAAAAATGGTTCAATTTTTATTCTATTTTTGGTTTTTTCTCATTTCGGATAAGCCTTGTGCCAACAAGTATCTACTAGAATTAGTTCCCCATTAATCTCTTTTTTTTGAAGTTTGCATCAATCTCAATTTGTTCTATTTCATTTTAAGAAAGTAGACACATGGATCTCTCCAGCACTTTTTTTTTCTTTCTTCGAAGAATGAGAAAACAAAGAATTATCTCTATTAATTTAATCTGTATTGTTAAGTCAACTTTACGCCGCTGGGGCGGGTGTCCATCTTCTGAATCTCCTTCTGTTCAGCTGTACATCTTGTATTACTAGCTGATAAACATCAGTGATTGCATTAACATCCATAACTTGATTGATCAGGAAGCAAATCAATGCACCAAGTTCCATCAAATTATATATTGTCTCGTCTGGAACCGTACTAAATATTTAAAAACGGGACATTTTGGTGGTTGACATTGAACTGGCCCCCATTTCAATCAACAGTTGATCAAATTCTCATTCTATTCTCCTTATAGTTGGTGATTAACCTGGTGGTAATAGGATTTCCTGTGAGCACCGTTTTTACAAAAAAAGGCGGACTTTTTGAGCAAAAAATAAAGGACGCCAGGACTTAGTTCCCCGGGGAACTAATTCCTGGGCCGGTTTTTCGCTTTCGTTTCCCCGGGGAACTAATTCCTGCCCTCGGGGAACTAATTCCTGCCCTGGGGAACTAATTCCCGGGAGCCCTTTTTTCCTGGGGAACTAATTCCCGGGTGCCCTTTTTCCTGGGGAACTAATTCCTGCCCCCGGGGAACTATTTCCTGCCCTCGGGGAACTAATTCCTGCCCTTGGGGAGGTATTCTGCGGATCAGTTTTTTCCATTCTTTTTGCTGGGGAGAGTTTCTGCCATTGGGTAAGCGTGGCCTTCATGTTGATTGTGATGAGATCTAGATTCTCTTTTGTAACTAATGTCGTCCCTTGCGGAACTAATGTCGCGCTGTGAAATAAGCTTGTATGTCGCGTTTTAATTTAGCGGTGCGAATCCGCCTTTTTTTATCCGTTGTGTTATTTCTGATTTCTTTTTGTTGTAATTGTTATTTAATTCTATTTGATCTTTTCCTGTACCTGAAATAAGAGGTCAGGAAGTCGATTTCACTCTAGACATCTGGATATAGTAGTCGCTCGTGGAGGACTACTAACCGATTTGTTGCTTTCGATTTAATAGTCAAGGACGACGCGGAAGTAAGTTGGCAGTGCGCGGAAGTAAGTAGACAGTGCCAAATCTCATCACTGTGATTATTGCCCCTGGAAAAAAATAGCTGCGAGATCCTGTAACCATCACGTAATTCTCAGATATTGAGTTGTTTTATCCTTAACAAACAGAACAACGCGGGCTCCATGGGGAAAACAGTTGCTACTCAATAAACGGGATGATTATTAGGAGACGGCGAAGCATACCTGTGAAACTCAATATAGACCCTTAAAATACCAAAACTATTCGGTCAACATGATATTTTCCCGCAGTCAAGCCTTTTTACCGATAAATCCCGAATTTTACATTGAATAAAGCCATTCCAGCCTGAATACAGGTACTCCAACGGTTCTACTCAGAATCTACCGATTCTACCAGGAATACATCGATTCTACACCGAATACGGCGATTCTACCAGGAACACACAGGAATACGGGTTAATGCAACGCTTCACGCAGTGATTCTATCGAGGATATGACCGTTTAGCAAAGAATATGGACATTCTACCTGAAATGTAGCGATTGCATCCGGAATACAGTGATTCTACTCGGAATCCAGCTATTCTACACTGATTCCTGCGATATTTGTCTCGATCATTTTAAGCGCTTTCACGCATAGTTGGCCATGTGCTAATTACGCTTGATTAGCTTTAAAAATAGCAGCAAAGTTTGGCTTCCAGCGATGAAAAGGTAAAAAGTTATGAGGGCCTAAAGATGAGTTAAAATTACACATTGCGCCCTGTCGAGAGGTCGAGCTTCTCCAAATCAAGTCATGAATCAATAATTCCTGCTGTATAATGCATGTCTAACATAGGCCTACAGAATAGAAAAAAATCGAGTCAAATTATTGTCAAAATTTTCTCGGCTATGGCGGGAGCGATTTTGGGTGCCAAAACGATCAAGTTGGCGACGCCGTAGAATTTCTCAAATTTTACTTATTCAACTGGATATTTTTTTGTTGTGAGCGTGTTAAGCACATTATTTTACGTGGAAAAAAACAAACCGAACCCTTCTACAAAGCTAAATTCAGAAGATATAAGGGTGTCGTCGGCACGATGGCATCTTGCCACCGAGGGTCTCTGAGACTGCATCAGTTTGAATGCGCGCCCTTTCAGGCGTCATCCCCTGATGCCGCCAAAGGGCGCTCCCAAATCAGTCGTGTCTAAGAGTCCGTCCCGTGCGGTCAGGGTCCTTTCAGATCTCTGTATGAGTCAGTTACCCCTTCAGTCAGCTCAGTGAGAATATTACCCAGGACATTCCCCATTGCTTGTTATAATCAGTCAATAGGCTAATAAATCCATCGGTTATTCCCTTTACTGTTATTTATCTCTCTTCTCACGTTCTCTTCGGACTTCTGAGTCGACGCTTGACGTCTCGTATCCCACTTCTGGTGTGAGTACTGAACCGAGTCCGACTACTTCGTCGCCTCTCACACGCGTGGCTATCCCCGGATATAATGGCGAGCAACCAGAGGGATCAACGGCGCCAACATGGTGCATCGGCCAATGTGCCCGGCGGAATCAGTATTTTTCAGCTAATACTAGTAATCAGAAGACTAGAACGCGTTCAGGTAATCCGCGGTGTGCGCATACGGATTATTCAGTCAAATTTACATAGCGATTAGCCAAATACTATTCAGTACCGGTGAAATTACCCGAGAAACCATCAGAAATAAATTCAGTAAATGAGTGCAGATTGAAAATCGTGCAGGACCACTACTAGATAGGCTCCGTTCACTTCCTGGCGGTCCGGCTTGGTGCGCCAAGCAGATACCATGATCCGAGTTCACCTTGACTCGAGAGTGATCGTTAAGGCTGTCCTCTTGCGTGAATCAGTACAAGATAAAAATAAGGTGAACCAGCAAAATTGATGGCTTGCGTGCATCAATAAACATTTATTTCAGTTTGCCCTTGCGTGGAGCAAATTCAGAAATGAAAACCTTGCGTGGTTTAACAAAATTTGATGGCTTGCGTGCATCAATAAACGTTTATTTCAGTTTGCCCTTGCGTGGAGCAAATTCAGAAATGAAATCCTTGCGTGGATTAACAAAATTTGGTTTCTTGCGTGAAACCATAAAAATACATATCAGCTTGTGCCCTTGAGTGGAGCCAATGCATTGTCAGTTTGTGTCCTTGCGTGGAGCAAACTCAGAAATTAAAACCTTGAGTGGTTTAACAAAATTTGGTTTCTTGCGTGAAACCATAAAAATACATATCAGTTTGTGCCCTTGAGTGGAGCCAATGTATTTTCGGTTTGTGTCCTTGCGTGGAGCAAAATCGGAACAAATAATCTCAGTCACTGGAATCATGCGTGATTCAGTAATCGGTAAAAACTGTAAAATCAGCATACAGCGTTTGTTTCGGCTCCAACGCTATCATATTTCTATAGTATCAGAGTCGAATTAGAGAAACAACTACCATCTTGCACAAAACAAGCAAAAAATTTCAGCTGGTAGCCAACATTTGTCAGACCATGAGTGTAAACAACTCAGTATTCAGTAACACAACATTTGTTATCCAAAAAGCTTTTAGCAAACCAGTAAAATTTCATTCTCGAAATTTGAATCAGTTGAAAGAGCCATTTCAGCTATGGCAGTCAGAAAGCGCGTTTGCACACTGTTGCGCGAACACTTATTTTGTTCAGTTTGATTGTAACGTTATACTTTAATCAGTTGCTTGTATTTTTTGTGAAATTGTGGTTACAGTTCCTAAAGAAGACTGCAAGAAGATGAAGATCAAGGAACGCGATTATCAAGAGCAAGCAACACAAAGAACGAGCATTGCGAACGAGGTAGATGCATATTGCTCCTCGGTGTCAGCCACAAGACGCATCTCAGGTTGTTTTTACTTGTTAACTTTTCTCGCGTGTCTATAATGCTTATTTAGGAGTTATTTGATTTGTAAAAAACACTGTTTCAGTAGTTAAAACGCTGTGCAAATTTTCTCAGAAATGCGCGTTAGCTCGAAAATGCTACCTCTTTGACTCAGAATCAGTAAAAATAAGATGTTTCGGTCTATTTTAGCTCGTGTTTCTCAGTCGCTATTGCGCAGATCAGAAAAGCAAAACTATGGTACCATTCAGCGGTCTAAAATGGCAAACAATGGCCATACGATTCAGATGAAGCTAATGGATGTTCAGTAGAGAGAGAAAACATGGTGCTATTCAGAAGGCTCAATCGTTCACTGTTCAGCAAGAGAACACGCCTATTGTCGACTATTGTAACGGTTTGATCGATTATACCGTTCAGTCCAAACATGGTGCAAAAATGTTCAGTGGTAGAAGATCATCCGGTGTTGTCAGTCGCCGGATCCATTCAGCACTCCACATTATCAAATTCAAACGAAATCCAGGTAGGGTAACAAAATCATGACAAATTAATAACACTCGGTTTATCAGCGAAAAGTCAAACGAATTCAGTAAATTCAGCAACAAGAGTAGTTGGTAAAATAAAACGTTGTACGTATCGGATCCCTACAACAGTTATCATTCAGATCCGAACCCATTGGTGGTTAATATACCCCATTCTCTCAGATTCGAACAAATCAAGAATCAGCAGACCATGATGAGTCAGTACATCGATGGTTCAGCCACTCGAAAGAGTGAAACTATGAAGAATAAACAGTATACTGAACTGTTTATCATTTGTCAGTCACAAAGGAAATAGGTTGCGAAACCAATAAAGCAAATCGAGATAACATCAGTTGAAGCTTGAATCACAAGAAGAAAGAAGCGACATCGAGCTCTTTTCCGAAATGTATCCTAAATTAGCAGACAACGGCAACATGGTGTATTTATCTTAGGTATAATTTTATCTAGCGTTTTTCTTGTTGTTCAATGCTTATTTAGGCTATTTAGTTTCTTGCATACACTCAGATTCAGGACTAGAGCTATGCTCAAAGTTTATCAGATCTGAGCGTGAGCACAAAAATGTCAGTTTCATTGCGAAATTGCTCAGCGATCCAGCCTACGCTAGTTTCGTAGCGCTATGTTCCATTCAGTTATTTCTTTTGCTTTCAGTAAGCAACCACGTTGCCAACAACATTCAGCAACAAAGCATATTGTTACTATGCTCTATCAGTTGTAACAAAACAAAATACGTATCAGTGTTTCAAAATTCAGTTGTACGCAGAGTGAAATGTTTCAGCCGTCAAAATTTTGATTGACAAACATTCAGGTTCATTTTGCTCTTGCTTGTACTTTTTGTAATCAACTCTTGTTATCTGCAAAGCTCGGGGGGATATGTTGACGCTCACAAAGCTATCAGTCCCGCATAGCGGATGTCTTTTGGTACAAGTGGTCAGTCCAGGGCTGAAGACACATGGTCCTTAGTGCCCCACCGGTTCACTGGAACACATCCGGCTTTCAGTTTTTCGGTTATAAGTCAGTAGTAATTGGTCGATTACATAATGAGTCGATTACGTATTTTGTTTCATCAGATATCAGGCTACCTTGCAACTTAGAAAACTCTTCCGCTGGTTCGGGTAGTCCGTTTTCCAAGGCAGTCAGTTTATATAACACCGATTCAGCCTCTATTGTATCAGTTACTATGGAAATTTGATACCATTCAAGCTCTATTGGTGGACCATTTATTATACTATTCTGTTATTGTTATAATATCACGACAAGATCAGGAAGGTTAGTTTACAGTGTACTTTTTCCTCATAGGCATTTTTCGGCTAAAATGAATTCAGGATTTTGTTATCCAAAAGTTTCAGCTGTAACTAAACTCTGTCAGTTGATTATTAAAAAGTTGCGTGTCAACGAAAATGTCAGAAGCGGATGTTGTCAGGTTCTTTTTTTCTCAGTGCTTTGATGTGTTTACATCTTATGCCGGTTTTTACCGTGCCTTTCAGCTATTTAGAGAAAGAAGCCGACGCTACAAGAGGTTCAGAAACATCTTGTTCACGCTGAATCAGCCAACTCGCTACAGAATAGACTAGTCTATTCGGCTTCACGCGACTTGTCCAGCTGCTTCCGTCTTCAGCAATGTCAGTACGATTTAATTTATATTCTCATTTACTTGAGTGATCAATTCAGTATATTACTGTGTGCAAAAGAGCGAAACATAAAGATTACTCAGTGAATCTCCTACATTATCAGACAGACATTTTACTCAGACAAACATACCGATCAGAGTTTTGTTTATTTATCAGTAGTCAGTCATTCTTTTGCTGGTTTCCTGCTCTTGGTCAATGGTACAACTCACTGTTCCTGTTCAATGGTCCACATGCAAGCGATGGTTCAATGGTACAATTATGCAATACCGGTCAAGACAACAACGATCTCATGGAAGACTATCATCACTAATGCTTTGAGTTAGTAGTTATTCTTTGATTTTTTTCTGTGTTGATTGATTTTTCCCCGTATTGTTTAGTCCACAAGGGTATCTAAAAACTGAGTTATCAGTACAAAAAGGGTTAAAGTCAGTTAGATTCACTACTATTCAGAGCATTCTCGTAGTCGCTGTCCTGAGATGGTTGTCAGCTCACCCTTGATGGGGAAAGACTGGTATAGGCCTCTGTCTGTGAGAGCGTTGGCATTAGTTACTCGCCCACTGCCAAGCCTTACAGTTCTGAGCACTCTTGCTACATTGGGATTCGCCCTCTGAGCTCGAGAATACGGCCAGAGGACGAAGGTCGCCCCCGGAGTGTCGTCGGCACGATGGCATCTTGCCACCGAGGGTCTCTGAGACTGCATCAGTTTGAATGCGCGCCCTTTCAGGCGTCATCCCCTGATGCCGCCAAAGGGCGCTCCCAAATCAGTCGTGTCTAAGAGTCCGTCCCGTGCGGTCAGGGTCCTTTCAGATCTCTGTATGAGTCAGTTACCCCTTCAGTCAGCTCAGTGAGAATATTACCCAGGACATTCCCCATTGCTTGTTATAATCAGTCAATAGGCTAATAAATCCATCGGTTATTCCCTGGGGCACCCCCGGAACAGAACTTTGTACGGTTTAGAACCTGTACGCTTTGGAACCTTTGACGGTTTAGCACTGGACGGATTAGAACTAGGACGGGTTAGAACATACCCAGATCAGAACTTGACGGATTAGAACCGGGACGCTTTAGAACCCGGGACGGGTTAGAACCTGGACGGTTTAGAACCAGGACGGTTTAGAACTTTTCGTGGGATAAAAAATGTTTCACTACGTACTTTGACGAAATTCGTCCAAATCATTTGTTTCTTTTCGTTTTTCTTTGTTTTCTTCTATTTTCAATGATTTTTATGTCTTTTTCTTTGCTAGAAAATAATCTACAATGTCAAAAACATTTACTGAAGTACATGCAAAAAGTATGGAAACACAAATATCACTTTCTTGGTGAAATGTTGCTTTGATTATAATGCTGGTTGAATTAGCCTTGTTTTTTTTGTTTTACATACTTGTTGCTGCTCTTTTTACTCGCATTATTATTTTAGGTACGTTGGATAGCTATAGCGACAAAAAAAATAGCTGTAATAGCGTAAATATTAGAATTACCAGCCGTTGTAACTTTGCCTGATATCATAATATGCCTGTCTTCACTTCTTGCTTTTGCTTATTGTATTTCTTGACGCTATGCTTATTTTTTTATGTTTGTAAGTTAGTTTAGTACATCAGCAATGATTATTTCAATGTGAGTTGCACTAATTCGAAAGAAAAAATGTTCAGATAGAATAACAACAGTTGGGAATTCGTCATATTACTACTCTGATGATTTTTTAATCTTCTGCTGCTCTATTCCTACTTCTTCTGTCTTCAAATGACATGAAATAAGCATTTCTTATTTTTATAAAAAAAAATTAGGAGTAATGCTCGCTGGGGGGAATGCACCAGAAAAAAGTTCTAACCCGTCCCGGGTTCTAAAGCGTCCAGTTCTAATGCGTCCAAAGTTCTGATCTGGGTATGTTCTAACCCGTCCTAGTTCTAATCCGTCCAGTGCTAAACCGTCCAAGGTTCGAAAGCGTACAGGTTCTAAACCGTACAAAGTTCTGTTCCGGGGGTGCCCCTATTCCCTTTACTGTTATTTATCTCTCTTCTCACGTTCTCTTCGGACTTCTGAGTCGACGCTTGACGTCTCGTATCCCACTTCTGGTGTGAGTACTGAACCGAGTCCGACTACTTCGTCGCCTCTCACACGCGTGGCTATCCCCGGATATAATGGCGAGCAACCAGAGGGATCAACGGCGCCAACAAAGGGCGCAAAGTTATTAAAAACTGAACTTCAAGGCGGTCTAGCTCGCCTGAATCGCCGGCTTAGCCGCTAAACTCTTTTGTTTTGTACATTACTAGTGTAGATCTATATAATAAAAAATGAATTAGCCAAAAAGGTCAACCCCAGTTGCTGCACTTCTCTGATGAGCAAAAAGTGTTACCTGCTTCTGGCGTGCATTTGCGATCCCTAATAATGTGATATGCTCTGTATTATATTGTGAATTCAATTGTTTCTGAATAATTTCAATAAACATTTTGAGTGACGCGACAACTGTGCTTTCGCTGTATCCCATTTTATCGCGTCCGAATTACTCAATATTTAGTATTCTGCTGCAGTTCCCCAGCTAAAAGGACACCCGGGAATTAGTTCCCCGAGGGCAGGAATTAGTTCCCCGAGGGCAGGAAATAGTTCCCCGGGGGCAGGAATTAGTTCCCCAGAAAAAATGGCACCCGGGAATTAGTTCCCCAGGAAAAAAGGGCCCCCGGGAATTAGTTCCCCAGGGCAGGAATTAGTTCCCCGGGGAACTAAGTCCTGGCGTCCAAAAATAAAGGCTTACCAAAAATCTGATAGGTACACATTGAAGGAAATGATTGCCAAACAATAAATAATAAGAATAGTCCGAGACGGATGCCTGTTGCGTTAACATTCTTCTAAATTGTGTTCCACTATTATGCTCTCGTAAAACTTACTGAATGCCAAAATGCGAATGCTATTTTTAATCCAATGGTGATAACGACGATATTCACTGCTCCGGAAAATAGGGACGCTGCTGTAAAAATGTTTCACGTCAAATAATAGCTTCAAACTGACCCCTTGAATCTGGCGTAGCCAGGAAATTTGTCAAAAAAATACAACTAGCTGTAAGTGAAAATTCATTCAACACATAAAGTGTTGCAAGGATTGAATTTTTTGAAGACCATTGAGCTGTATAACTTTTCAAGAAACCAATGACGACAGCTTGATACACACTGAAAAAGCCCAAAATGTGGACTGCCAGGCTAATCGTAGTCTAGATTTCTAATTATATTCCGTAATGATGGTATTTTACCTGAACAATAGGATTTTCTTTAAAAGCAGTTAGTATTGAGGGGAACGCAGCAGGCATCTGCTGAAAATAAAGTTATTGTTATGTAGGAAACAAGCGATTTTAACACATTTAACGAGATAACCGCATACCGAACCCGGTCCAGGATCATTAAGCATTTCCACATAAGATTCTCTCAAATAAGGATTCTCGTCGCTCCTATCCTTAGAAATTCTTTCCGGATAATTGACGTGGCTCATGGCATATGCCAAGAGGACTACAGTTATAGCTACTAGGATGTGAAGAATAAGTTTCATATTGATTGTAATGACTAGCATCTGAAAGGGAACCGATTCTGAATTCGACGAAAAAATATTATGTTGAGAGCCGGAGGAGAGAGACGAACGAAAGGAAAATTACGAATGGAGATGGGCGAGACAACAATGCTGTTTTCCGCAGCACTATAAACAGTTTGTAATTAATAATCTCCGAGCCGAGGAAAAAAGTTCCACGGATAAACGCGGAAACCTGTCGGAGTTTTTTCGTCAATTCGGCAGCAAAAATGGATGAAATCAACGTGGGAATTGCAATGATGAATAGAAGCACTGAAATCCAACCCTTGAACTTTTCTTCATGTAGTGTTGCTACTTTTCAGCCGCATTGGCAACCAGTCACCAGCCTTTTTGATGCTATCGGGCTGGGTGACTTCCTTATCTGTCGCTCTAACAATAATTAGGGACTAGAACCATCCTTATTTACACCTAAACAGCCAAAATCACTTTCAACGTGACCCGTGATTCAGAAGTTTCCGCAAAAAAAATATCATCTAGTTTTCCAACCTTCCTCCTTTCACTTTTCTCGTTGCCGTGTTGCCTTGACATGGCCAGCCGATCAGGTTTCGCTTTTTCTCATCATCCAATTTGCAGATTATAAAATAGATCCTTGTAGAAGGGGCTGGTAGATTAAAACAACACACTTCCTCCGAAAAGTTGTCGTTTTTGTGTGTCTCTATTGCATGTTCACATCATAGCAAATAAAGGGAAAATCCTTGTACGCGTTGCTTCCAAATTGAAAAACGCATCCGGCTGCATTGAAACCGATAGTCTGGCTCCGCCATGGACTGGACTGATTGTGACACCCGTGAAAGCAGCCTATTTCACCCTGGTAAAAACTCAGATATGACCGCGTTGAAGGCCCCAAAAATGATGGATTTCCAAGCGACTAGCCAGGTCGCAGGAATACTCCACTATCACGCCAAGAAAGCGAAACTTTAGAGGGAGCAGGGCAGATTTCGGTGGTTGCCACGAAAGGGCCAAAAAACAGAAATATCGGCTTCAACGCGGAAATCCTGAGACAAAACGATGCTTTTTTGTTTCAGATGTTCCTCAGTTAGGTTCAAAACTTCCTAGAGATCAAAGCGAGTCGACCGTATTTGTCGGATGGCGCATGTATTTGTTTCAACAGGATGCAAAATAAGAAAAGCCTGAAAATAGGTTTTTATACCTTTTTAGGCTACGTTGATTGACCTTGTATCCACGAAAGTTTCCTCTATGACCTTCTGTAAGGCTTGGTTGCAAGCAAGGTAAACTTTGATAGTTACTATAATTGCGTTCAGCTCCATTCCTTCCTTCTCCTAATATCATAATGGTTGTCAACCGCCTTGACAATAATGGATTATCATCACAGCTGCAGATTCGAACTGCTGTAGAATGCTTCAACACGTCAGGTGATCAGAAAAAGAGACGTGCGCTCTTTTGAATTTGTTAATTATTGTAGCTAAGATTGCATAAATGATGAAAGTATGTCCAGTTGCACTTGATCTCGGATAGTACGAGTTTCGAAAAGGTTTCTTCCAACTAGAAGTGTTTTGATCCTGTGAATGGCTTTTCCAATCAAAATAAGAAAGACATTGCTAAGAAAATGGCCACAAGGTCTCTCTGCCTGTGCTCCGAAATGTGCCAGATCATGGGATACTTGTAAAACACTCGCCAAATCTTCCGCATCCACCATGTCTCGTTCAAAAAGGCCGCTTTACAGGATCCAAGATAATTAATTATGGTGCCAACTAGGGGCAATCCACTGCCAGTTCATCTCTCTCTTCGTCCTTCGCTAGTTTCGGCGAACTCATTTTTCTTATCGCCCATTATTCTTTTTTACACGCTATAAATTTAAAATCTTCAAATTGACAAGCTGATTGCGGTCATTCTTTCCTATGTTCTGGGCAGTGCCGAAGCTCAACCATGGGCTATTCATAGATATTTTAGGAACATTAACGCCCAAATTGGGAAAAATATATCCGAAACGCTGTCCTTTTTGCTATTACTGTCTTTATCAAGCCAACAATTCCTCTTTTCCTGCTCAACATTCAGACATACCCCCGCCCGTGTAACTTTTTTCGCGATAATGTACGTTGGACAGTCATTAATGCAGCTATTTTACAGTTTTCTTACTTTCTATGTCTTGCTAGACGCCATTTTTTCCATACGCTATGGTTCATTTTAGAAAACTAACATGGCTTTCTGCTCCAGTAATGGGTGCATTTTGAACCGTGTGAGTATTGTTCCAGAAACCACAGGAGCTAAACTGTTGATCGGATTTTTCTCTTGTTCTCATCAACCTGAAGCTATTTTTACGCCGGCACAGCTTTACGCTGTTCAAAATGAAGTTTTATTCATTTCTGTCTATTATTGTTCATTTTTATTGCAGATAATGTTTCTCATCAGAAAATACAATGATGCTAGAAGAGCTTCCCAAAATGTAATGGGAGGACATCTTGCTGTCCAGGAAATAAAGTGCGTGAATCTAAATAATACCAGAGGATACTGGGAAAGGAGATCCATTCGATATAGACCAGCTGCTAATGTTGGTCATATTTTTAACGTATTATTCAACTTAAGCAGGCAACTGTTCCTCGTTACAACATACAACATCCACATTCATCTGGCCAACAGAATATTCCGGTATCTCTTACATTTATAAGTTAGAACGTAACAAACTGCTTAGAATGTATCAACGGAAGCGCAAAGTTCGTCTAACGGTGCAACGGCACACCCGCCGGGATCGAATGAATCCGAATCGTTAGTTGATTTGGTTCATTTTCTATTTTACAATTAGCAGTCCGCCGGTTCTCTTTCCTTACTTTTCTGTTCCTTCAAAGGATCCCAGTCCTTATTTAGACATCTCCTTCAAGGATATTTACAAGAAGGCAGGATGTTGATTTAAAATAGTTTCGTTTTCTTATTTTAATGGTTATAGTCATTGGTATCAGTAAAATCGCATCTCTTGACAACCTGTCCGAAGAACTAAGCAATCCCCTGGGATGTTGCTTTGATGAAAAATTAAACAATTGGGTAATAGCCGATGCAGGAAATGGCCGGGTTAGTTGTTCCATGTAAACGTTACAATAGCCTTTGTAGATTATGTTTTTTCCAGGAGGATTTAGGATAACAAGCAAGCAGAACAAACTTAAAAATATACGAGACGTTTGCATTATAGAGCATGGAAAGACGCTGGCAGTCCTGAGTGAATCCGTCTTAGGAACAGTTAATTACAACGAAGGTCTACTTTCTATTATTAAAGAAGGTGACAATCTTCCTTGCAGAGGTCGAATTTTACTACAACGAACTAATTAAGCATATTCAGGTCTTGCTCGCACTCCTCTTGGGCACGTGGCCACTATTGAGAGAATTGGAAATTCTTGCTATATTATTTTATACAAAGTAACCCCAGGTGATTACGGAAAGGTATGAATTCATTTTATTAGTTAATAGTAACCTGAGGAACTGGAGAGGGATACGATAAGTACAGAAAACGAAGTTTCGAAGTTTACATCCTCACTAAAAAAGAAATCGGAATCAGCGCAAAAAGTTTCGTAGAATAAGCAAGATTTTAGCTGTTTTCATGATTTATGCGAGTATTAATCATTAAAACCGCAAAAAGGTGAGAGCAGCTTTTGCCCCGGGCACCGGGGCACCTGTCCCACAGGCTTTCTTTAAAACTAGTAACAACAGGTTCATTCTGCCATCAGTATATGCTCGGATCCTGTAGCAATTCCATCATTTGTTGCAGTGAATGGAAATCGTCTTGTTGTTACCGACATCGGTATGATTTTACATCTCCACTATCCATTTAAGACGCATTTTGAATTTTCAGCTAGAGAAACTATTACAATGGCAGTCTTTAGCTCAGATGAAAAAGCAGCAAAGATTCGCCAGAGACGACCAGTCTTCCCTTCAGGCAGAAATGTAAGCATTGGCTTTTCATTTATTTTCGATATTCTAGGGCCAACCAAGTACTTTTCAATTTGTCTCCGCTGTCCAGATGGATCGGAATGGTTGGTCTTTAATTGCAGACACATCCTGCCATTCTTTACAAGTTGGTCTCCATTAGCTACTATTAATATTTCTACAGTTGTTTGACGAAAAACTCAACTTCGTGGCGAATGTTGGAAGCAACTATGCCTTTCCATTTATAAAAAGTTTGTGCGTTAACAATAGCGGTAAAGTATTAATAATTGGAAGAGGAGGAAATGAGCTAGCCGTTTCCAACATAATCCCAGCCCAATGTTTTCCATCATTTTAAATTATTGGTTTACTTTTCTTAATGGCTCACAAAATGCTTGTTATATTCTGGTGAATCGCCAACAGGTGGATGTCGAGGCCGATGCAAGCACTGGTTATTGGTTGATAAGTTTATATTCGACATCTTGATACAATCGATTGCATATAATATTATCATGTGGTTTTAGTAGTAAATGATTTTTTCTTGTTTTCATCGCCCACTCGATTGTCCTTACCCTTGAGGGCTTAATTGCGTCTCACAGCTGGAAAGCAGAGCAGCCACTTTTCGAAACACTGAGAGATTTTTTACCAAGCCTTTGTGGCTGTAAAAATGATGAGTTGAAAGATGAGACTGACCGTAAATGAACTGCACGAGATCATTAGGGCTCGGACACTCTGAAGAGGAAACAGAACTATTCATTAGATTGCCATTCTCAATCACTATACTTAAAGGGACACTGAAGGATTTTTTGCAAGTTGATCTTATTAAATAGAGCTGATTTTTCTCATTATCATGCACTACTTCTTATTGCTGGGAGATTTTTCTATAAAAAGATACAGATTTTTAAAGTTGCAATCTTCCTTAGATCTAAGGAAGTTTGAATTTCGCGGGCGACGCGTGGGTTATGATTAGCCATCTATAAATTTCGATTTTCTTTATTTTCTTCATATTTCTTGCTTATTTCTCTTATTGAAAATAATGTAGACATGTTAGTAATAATTTAGCACATCATTTGATGGATGGAAAATAGTGATAATATCGAAAATTCAATTTTATTTGAATAAAATGACTGCAGCATGCGAATAATTTCTAAAAAAGTGGTTTGCAGCTTTATTTTGTATGTTTTTCCTGTTTTAGTATGCTATAATAATTATTTTCTTAATTTTAAGCACGAGAGAGAAAAGAAAAAACAACTTTTCAGTCCCTTTAAGAATTAATCTCAACCAAGTTCACTGCAAGAAAGAGTCAGCATTGTCTTTTGTAGTCATCTCTAATCATTAACTCTGTCTAGTAAAAGAGAAGGATGATGTCCCCGAAAAGAGATATTTAGCGCTAATTTTTTCAGCGATGCTATTCTTCATTCACTACATGGCTTTACGCCGTGCCGACTGACCTCGTCGACAGACACTCGGCCTTTTTTTCTTAATATTTTTACCCTTCGAAGAACTACGTGTTCATGTTCTTGACTCCCACATCTTTGAGATAGAGCGCACAAAAATGGATTCAGTTCCTTGGGAACACTCATGGAATTTTTCCTTCAGTACTAGGAGAATATCATCGGTTTGCAACCACAGTTTTTTTACAGTTTATTTCCCTATCTATAAAATGGACAAAATGACTATTTGGCAGGTTTTGTACTGAAATTCGTGAAGAAATCTTATTGCCGCGCGTGTGGTCGTTTATAATTTGGGCAATTCAACAACTTCTTGCGTTTTTTTTCAGAATTAAGCTTTACAAACAGTTCACCTTTATTTCTTTTCCACAGCATGCCTGTTATGCTCTCCGGCATTATATTGTATATTCTTTCTTTTCCCATTCTGTGCTCATCTCTCAATATCACTTTTCAGCCGGCATAATTCCGGGCTCAGTTTCAATTTTATAAAATAAACAAGGAGAAATGCAAGCAGCTTCTGTATCAACACCACGGAAATCTTGGTAACGGCTCACTCGGGTTGGTAACGGTCACTCGGCCGTGATATCACCAAAGTAAGCAGATTCGTAGCGATTAACGTCTTCATTCCCATGTTTCCAGGTTCAAGCCGCCAGCTTCTGTCTACCTCATCATGGACAACGAGCTAAGATTATCACAGGTCGGCACGAATTGGATTGAAAGGCTGCACCATATCGTTGAGAGCCATGGTTATCATGTCAAAGAAAAGAAAAGAAGAAAATAAATTTATCTTGAATAAATATTAATAAAACTATCTCCTGAAAGTAATAACAGCCTATTGGATTGCCTCGTCAAAGGGATACTTGTACTATAGCCGATTCTCCTTTTGGTAGCCGCAACACATCATGCCATACTTTGACTCTTTTCCCTCGTTTGTGAAGTGGAAATGTTGCGTTGTTGATGCTTCAGCAATCAGGTAGGTATTTGAATTTTGTTTTAAGAACTTGTTCATCTAAAAGATTTAGTGCTGATCAGTTAAGTCAGCAATTAAAGGAGATTCTGTCATTCTAATATGATCCTGTCCGTTTACCAATAGAACCAATAGAAAACAACGCATCATACATTTCATTATCAAGCCATATGGTTTCTGGCCAGAATATTGAATAGCATACGATAAATTAAATTAGTAAATAAATAACTAAATCTAATGGAAAAACAAAAATCCAGTTCGATTCCAATGGAAAAAGGGAGAAAATGTGATTTTTTCGTATAAACCAATGGTATAAAACGAAAGATAAGCTTCGGGTTAGTTGAAAAAGTGCATATATGTTTAAATGCTAGTATTTGATAGTTAACCGACGCCGTGTAAAGAAAAGATTTCAGACAAAACCACTAGGCTGCAGCGGCAGGGAGTTCTATGTGCCTTTCTTCCTCTTCCTCGTCTCCGTCGTTCAGATTTATAATCATCTCCATATCTTTCGTGGCCAAAAAATCCATGGCCTGGGAAAACAAGTAGGACCCCAACACTACCAATTCTATGCAACCTTTTATACAGGTACCTGGAATAGAGCAAATAGAGAATTGTCTCTATACCGTCTCTGGTTAGTAGAAAATGGAATAGGATTTAGCGCTAAAAGTAGGAAAATATTTAAAATTCCCGTTTTAAGTTATTTCTAGACTTTGCTACTAAACCAAGCCAACGTTTTTCTTCAGAAAGAGACGGGTTTCCTAAGGATTGTAATAATTTTTTGCTATGAATGTTTTAAAGGAACAGTCCAGGCTGGGGGGACGCTCGTGCACACGTGTGCACATGAACCGCAAAAATGCGTTCGAATTTGAAAAATTCAAAATTATTTTTAGCATTTTCTTTGATTTTCTACATTATTTACTCTAGTTTTTTTGCTGTTTCTACTTACAATATTATGGTGATTATTTTGCAAGTAAAAAATATGAGAAACAATGCATAAATTACATAATTCCAAAAATGCACGCTGTTCTAAATTACAAAATACGTAATTTGCATGCTACGTACCTACCGTAAGCCCGGACTGTTCCTTTAAATTCAAAATGAGACCGGAAGGAGACAATTCGCAAAACTTATGGTCTAGACTAATACTAGCGAGGAATCTATTAATGAGGGATTCGGCGAATTTAATACCTGGTTTGTGGTTTTCTGGGAAAAACCTTCTAAAAAACTTTTGTCAAAAAACTCACTATGCAGGTCCGCGGTAAATTGGGTTGAAACAGGGCCAACATAGAAGCGATAGGCGAGGGCTAGTACGAGGCAGAGAAGTAGTCTTGTCGCAGAGATGAAATATTCAGTCTAAATTACAAATTAGTACTATTATCCATCATTATGATTTACGGTGTGCCACGCCGAAAACACGCATTTAATTCCAAATGAGGTAACAGCTCCTTTTGTCATCACTGTAAATAACTTAGTATCTGTAAAAAGCCAATAATTATGAAAAAATTAGTTTTAAACTGACAGTTCTCTGGCTTTGTAGCTAGGTAGTTCGTGATAAACAAGACGCATATATTATGAAAGAGTTCAGTGAAGACGCATAGTCTTCTGATTAGAGAATGAGGGTGAGATCCACCGTGCCTTTCCAATTTAGCACTACTCATGGCAAAGGCCAATATGACGTTTGTGTAGTCACCGGCAAATAATGCCATTTTAATGGCAATCTAAGCAGTTAGACAGACTGTTACTTGATTCCTACCTGGACACTCGTCTTCTGTTGAAATACATGAAGGATTGAAGGAAGCGGCTCCTTAACGTTAACTTTTTCGTTGATAAAGCTGGTAAAATCCGTTTTCTGAAAATAATGTTCCACTAATTAGTAAAGTTCTTCTACTAAACAGACATCTTCTTCAAGGAACACCTCCAACGTATCAGCTGAATATAGTTGAGCGAGTGAATATGTCAAACATAGTGAAGATAAAATCAACTCGAAACTTCCAATAGCATACATGCTAAGTGTCACCATTCTAAACGTAGTGTTTACTTTGAAAGGTAGCCGGTTAAAATGAAAGAAATAAGTTGTAGGCAACATTTTTCGACGAAACATGCAGCTACGAGACTGGTCCATGCCCGTAAGAAAGTTCATTATTAATAATCTTCAAACAGAGCAAAAAAAAGGGGCGCGCTCAATCGGGTGAACCTGTCGTAGCCTTTTCAAGGCGCTCCGGAATAGCAAAAATGGATGAACTGAACATGAGAATGATAGTGACGGGCAGCGACTAATGTTCAGGGTACTAGCTACATCTGCCGTAATTTAAAAATCTCTCCGAGCTGAGACTCCGCGCAACTTTCGAGTAGTATTTTTCCTTAAAAGTATAGAGCTGTGCTGGAGGAAAGTCATTATGTCTGAGGAATATTGGTCATAATTTCGTATGTGCCATACGTTGACCAAGCTGCTGTCGGCTCAAAGACGAAAAATACGAAGTCGACTTCATTGTAACTTGAAAAATCTCCAATATGGAATGAATTACCTTGAGGAGGGTTTGTCTGCTGATATCTATTTTTTGCATGTGCTAATTTGTCATAACAGTCATTTTGCTAGTGTTTCAATTGGCCTTCTGGACTTTTTTTCTGATGGTACTCCAGCTCCACCTTGGACAATAATTTTGCTAACACTTAATATTTTCCTTGGGATGTTACTGTGAATAGCTTTTATTTAACTAAATTTAACTAATGCAAAAATAATATACACAGAGGAACAGAACAGTTGTGTCTTGCGAACCGTTATTCTTTCGTTTCGCAAGCGGCTTTCGTAGCGCTACACCATAACCGACCCGATAGGTCAAGCTAGGAAGCAACACTATCCTCATGATAACTCTTTTATTCGACATGTCTGGGTTTCTAACCTCCAATCCTGCATCACCAGCGGGTCACCATGAAATCAGCTGGACGGTCTCATCTCTTTTTCATTCATTCAATTTGCAGATTATTAATTAGATCCTTTTCGAAGAGGAATGAACAGATCGGAAAAATCTTCTCATTGCTATCCTATCATATTGTTTCAAAAATTCAGATATGTTGTCAACCCAGAGCAGACAAATACAAGCTGGGCAATGCAGCCCTAAATAAAATTTTTCATGGCGGAATCCGCTGATGATACCCGTACCCGATAGAAAAATCGAACCGTTTGTCTGACAGCGGCGGCACCCTTTGACTCCGTAAGAGAAACAGACTAGCGAAAAAAACTGAGAAAATGATGGATGACTATTCGGGCAGATGAGACTTGCGCTTCTATGGAAACAATACCAGTTGGGCCTTCAATTAATAAATGGCTTGCTGTAGTAAGCAGTTCTTTATTCATTACATCAAAATTTGTGGTGTTGACTGACGGGCTAGATGTAGTCAGGTTTCCATAGCATCCGTTGGAAGTATCTTCTGAACTTATCAGTTAGGCTTCGAAATACAGATTTTTTGTAGCTGCCTTTGTTAGTAGCATTTTGGCAAAAGTAAACGTGAAGCGGATGAGAATCTTGTTCTGTAGATTCCTGAATCTTCAAATCTATCTAGCAGCGTTCTGACCCTTGAATTTTATAAAAAGAAACTTCCGTTTTAGGACCAACAGTCACATTGGAAACTGGCTTAGAAGTGCGAACGTGCACCAGCGAAACAGATCGAAGTTGCTGATTTCAGGCCGTAATCGAGGGAAATGTGTTATTGGAAATGTTTGAAAATTCCTCGTATATCTTACCCGATTGTTTCTATTTTCATGACAGGACAGCAGAACTATGAGAAAACAGCGAATATTTTTCCGCAATATGAATATTATCTTGGTATGTTAATGCAGGGAAAACCACAAAAAAAAATTTCTTTCCACCCGGCGGGCGGTCGGTCGCCACTTCTCTGCCACCAAAGCTGCCAACCGCGGTTGCTGCCGGCTCTTACCGCCGATGACTGCCGTCTGCTGCTGCTCGCCGCCGCCGTTATGTTAGAAGGCTTTGCTGCTCTCTCTAATCAAACTGCAAAAGTCAGGAGAAACATAACTGCGATATCAGTATAGATGACCAGCTGTTTTTTATGTATAACAAATTTACAAGTCCCTGGAAAAATTTCGAATTTTTGGATAATTTCGAAGCAAACAGTCTGTTGACAGTTTTCACGT
The DNA here is from genome assembly GCA_964036215.1 of Oscheius sp. DF5033. Classification (NCBI taxonomy): domain Eukaryota; kingdom Metazoa; phylum Nematoda; class Chromadorea; order Rhabditida; family Rhabditidae; genus Oscheius; species Oscheius sp. DF5033. The sequence goes on from OZ038413.1 coordinate 8,567,431, forward strand.
TTCTGGAAGGTCGTATATCTTACCCGATTGTTTCTATTTTCATGACAGGACAGCAGAACTATGAGAAAACAGTGAATATTTTTCCGCAATATGAATATTATCTTGGTATGTTAATGCAGGGAAAACCACTACTGTTTTCTCCTTGCAGTGATACGGGATGAAATGGTAATTTTAATCAGTATTTCAAACAAAATTACCCAGCAGCATAAATTTTGGTGTACCCATATTTCTTTGACGCAGTATGGCAGATAATTCGCATGGAAATCTTGATGAAAGGGGACATGTGGTATGGTGTTGCTTGATGAACATAGATTTCTCAATTTTTCAGGTTTTTACTTCCTTTTAACGCAAGGACGCAACGGAAGTACCAGAGAAAACTTTTAAAGAAATTCGATTCTCGAACAGAGAAAGTGAATTACTTCAAATTAATAAAAATCTTCCGCTGAGATTAGAGCTCCTTGTTAATAATTGCCTTCTCTACCCTTTCGGCCAAACTGAAGAACTGCGGGATGTGCATCAAGATGTAAGAGCTGGAATCTGGATTAAAAATGAGGGCACGCACTATCTGTATCCTGAGTTTTTCTGAAGGGCGTGGTGGGTTTATTCCATAAATAGGCGGATTTTTCTAAAACTTTGAACCCGCCGTATCGTACCGTCCAATCATGTTTCCATGGATTTTCTGTTTTCGTCCCCTTTTCTATTTGCCGCTACTTCGCAGAGTTTATGCTTCTGCTAGAACTATGGGTTCTACTTTAACATGCAGGAGAGTAGATTCAGGACAGGCTGTAAACTGTTCAAAAATGAAAAGCGTTAGCGACACTGTAAGGGCCGTTTTACAGCTTGCAAGTTCTATGCTACAAGCCTAAAAAGGAAGCACAACGTTTGTATTTCTGACTAGTTCAGACGGCTCTTACCCTTCCACTCCGAATGCTCTTCCAAAATCCCTTTTATCCTATGATTTTTTTAAAGTAAATTTCAGTCTAAAATGTTGAAAAACGAGCCCCATCAGGTGATCGTTAATTTGTTACGTGCAGCTAAGCGATTGCACCTCAATTTCGACAGTCTTCCAGTCGCTGCTAAAAATAACATCGTGAAAACGTGACTTCAACGCAACAATTATAATAAGTTGTTCAGATTACTAGGGAAGTCCGTATCAATGGAAACCTCATACAATAAACAGGAACGATACGTAGCCTATTTAACAACTTATAGACCATCGTCGTACACGTTCTACTGCTCCAAATATGGAAGGAAACTTACCGTCGAGCAATATATTCGAGAGAGGTAGCTTCAAACATTTGCCTCTATTCTTACATACAATTTAGATATGGATACAATATTGCTGACCCCGACTTACCCCTTCTTGACGTAGGAGAGACCAAAGTAGAACTCGTTCCCCTCTGTGCGATTACAGTTGTCATGGATATTAATGACCTCTTCTGATTGTGCTTTTTCCCATAGAAGTTCATAATTTAGTTGGATTTTTGCTTTGTAATTTTTATTATTTTGTTAATGTTCTTGTATTTGTTTCTTTCCGATTACTGATATAAATCTTATGAATTCTTCAAGTCTGTGCATCCGCTAAGCGTCGCTGCCATTTTGAGATGACGTGAGATATAAAGTGCCTAGTATTGACACTAACGGAACCACTACAGTACCGTGGCATCATTTCCATTGATGATAGAGGAAAGCAGCTCGTCATTCCCCTGGCAACAGCTGGTCTACCACGCGTTCAACAACACCGGGCGTAGTCGTTATGTATAGTCCGCCAAGATGTTTTTTTTTTGATAAGTGTATTCCGTATTTTATAACCCGAGTGAAAGAAGTGTGGCAAAGAAAAGGTATTTCTCATCCATTTCTGTGTTTTTATAGTCATTCCGTAGTTCCGCTTCTGTGTAACCTTGTATGGTATCAAGTAATTAATTGCGCTGTCAACTGCAGACAACACCGGGTCAGTTCGTGTCTCTATACAGTTGCCCTTGGTGAGTTTTCATGAATTTTTTCCACATCACCTATTAAAGTATTTCCTGCATATTTTTCCTCCCCAGAATGCTTTAACTTTCCCTGTAACATATTTTTATCATTAAAATGTATCTTATCGCTTCTTGCAAGTTATTCCCAACAAAAAAAGTCTTTTCTTCCGGAGGCTATCAAAGATTCCGAAAAAAAGAAAGCGAGTACGGCAGTCAAAGCAACAGAGCGCGACACTTTATCAGTAAAGAAATGCGTAACTTTCGGAAAATCGACTATTAAAGGCAACCTTATGGTGGACTGTTCATAAATCTCAGCACCCTGCGCTACCCTTTATTACTTTTCCTGCTAATCCCCACCCCTTCTAGACGTCTTGTCTGTCTTTTCTAATCTTGCTGCGCAACTGGAAAAAAACGCAACCAGGGCATTCCAACCGGCAGATCGACAAGATGGATCTGCATGTAGTTCTGAAAAAAGTAAGGAAAAGCAGTCTTGTCATCACCATGGCTTTTTGTCGGATCGTCGGCAAGGATTCTAATATCTTTTTCACGTCAGGCGAAAAACTCAGTCTCGATAGTAATATCCAAGTTAATAAGCAAAAGTGAGACCAAAAGAAATTGCCACATGATGAAATTATAGTACTAGTTAGTCTGCGATTATTTCTGGCCAGCTTGGGAAGAAACGTTGTTATGTCCGGTGACCCTCATTTTCTCGTTATCGTAGCTGGTGATTTACGAATTTGCCCAGCTGTTTTTTTCAAGGTGCTTCGCACATGAGATCGATATCATGAGAACGATGCCGTAAATTGATACTGGCTGAGAATACGGTTGGATTAGAACTTTTACTGTAAGAGAAATCCAGAAATGTTTGTGATTAAGTAGATATTCTTTTCCTCTCGGAAAATAGTTTCTACCACCTGAATTCTGTTGGTTTTTTTCTGCTATTTCATGACGTAGTGCATTTTCAAACACCTTCTCAAGGAAATAACAAAGTGAAATGTTTATTCTGGTTTTTGGTTGCCAAATATTTTTGGGGACAGTTTGTAAATCATCGCATGCATTAGGTGTATCTCAGCCGGCCGGAGATGATGGAAAGCGATGAGGTTCTCGTGAAACACATCAGCTCCAATGTATTCCTTAGGGTCAACCAAAAAGCTTTGCGCAATTTCTCCAGTATAATGTCTTTCGGGGCGGAAGGGTAAGAAGCGTTGTCTATTCTTGAAATCTCTTGTATCCCTAGAAACTTTCTAATTATCGGTAGTGTAATGCATTGTTTACTGAGTATAAATTCCTTTCAAGCTCAGACAGCGACCGATCCCAATATCCTCCCACTCGTGGAATAAACAAGAACGGTGATCATGAAAAAGATCATCGGCGAACACTTTCATAGCAGCCCTGCTGAGAATATAACCGCTACCACCAGAATTGTACGCATAAATCTGGGCAGAGCGAGAAAAAATGACAAAAAAATGAAACTTACTCCTTTGCCCCTAATCCGAAATCCGAAATAAAACGGTTCTTCTGGATTATATGGAGATAAAAACTCTTTTAGGTTTTCTATGACAGCATATGTGTCATCGTCGGCTTTGTAGTACCTACAAGGTCTTACTTTACTTCATTTGGCTAACCACATACCAATCGAAATCAGGGGATACTTGATTATATATGTAATAAATAGCGAGCCGGCTTTTCCAAAACAGTTGAGAATACGGTGTTGGTAAGTCACTAAATATGGTGTGGTAAGGGGTGTTCTAAATAAATGCTGTGAATTGAATAGGCAGCGAACCTCATTCAGATGCGTTTCGCTATCTGTGAAAAAGTGGGATCCATCGCATTTGTTAAGCCAAGTTTCATTGATAGCCGGTAATCGCGTCTGGTGAAATATGGATGCCGTCATTACCCAACAAAAAAGTCCGCCTTGCTTCGGTTGCCTCTTTGCAGCTTCCGAAATCACTACGTCGGATAATGCCGGCTCAGAATGTCTTCTAAAATCACATTCGCGAAATTTAATGGAAAGAATTTACTCATAGATTTCATCGCTTATCTGAGAATACAATGATACAATGCGAAAGCGAATAAAGGCAGCCAATCCGATAAAAATTGCAATTACCAAAGGGAGTCTCCTTCTTCCAAATAATTTAATAATTCTCATCAACACTCTGATTCTGCCAGCGTTCAACATATACCTGAGAGAAGATCATAATTATCGTTCAGGGCTTGAGGTTGTTCTATAAAGAATAGGTGACAAGGGAAATTGGAGCGTTTTCCAGAGGGCGAGAAATCTTACAATAAACCATAGGAAGAAACAGAATCGCTAGATTGCAATCTCCCATAAATCGGTCGTTGCGGCTGCACCTTCACTAAGTACTGCGAACACTGTTCGGTCGTGAAAGGATTGGATCAAATGAAATTAGAAAAACTCTTTCAGTTCCAATTACTGTTGTAAGGTGTTTTCACAATCTGGAGAAATTCCTGGACGAAAATCTTTTTTTTTATCGGATTCCCTGAATATTCTTCCTATTTGTGCTGTTTTCCGGGTGCTGTCGTCGCGCCTCCTCGATAGGAGGGGCAGTAACTATTCAGCAGAGCATTTCTTGTGATACGATCATGAGAAAGGTTGGGACATATCTCTCCAGAAGATCCGTTTGTTTTAGTAACTGCTATCGGTTTGATCTACGAAAGCTGCACTAAATGTATGTCATCCCGGCAGGCGGCTTATTGCCTGTGATAAAAAAGCCTCGACTGTGATCTCACCGACAAAGCAGCGTGGAACAGACGAATCTCGAGAAGGCTGGTCAGACAGTTTTCTCAATAAAAGTGCTAAGGTGCTCATCCTTCTCCAAATTTGCCATGGCTTTTCCCGTCATTCAAGAAATACAAGGACTGCGTGGGATTGCTATCCTATCAATATTTCTGTTTCACCTATGGCCCAAAGTGTTTCCTAACGGGTATGCCGGCAATGACATGTGAGTTTGCCTGTCTCTACATTTTCAGTATCTTTCCAGATTCATAGTTGTTTCTGGTTACCTCATTGCCAGGAGTCTATCCATCCGTCCAAATTATTCGGCTCGCTACCTTGGAGAATTCTATTTTAAAAGGTATGCGACATGGCGATGACAATTTGTGGTTTTCAGAGCTAAGAGAATTATACCTTTGTATTATGTGATTCTGCCTGTGATCCTTATGGTTTCCTGGCCAATTATTGGAATAGCATGGCTCGAGACTACATTTGAGGGCTACACTTCTGCTGCATTGTACAAGATGTCAGCAATCTGGAATAGAGAAGACTGCTTCAGCTCCGTTAGTTCATCGACTTACATTGAAACACGTTTTATTTATTTCCAGTCCAACATTAATACGAAAGATGTTTACAAACATTTGTGGTCTACACTTGAAGTTCAATTTTACCTGGTGTCTCCACTAATAATCCTATTGTTAGGAGTCCTAAAGAAAAAAGGATTGAAAATTACATTCCTGCTTCTGACTTGTTCTTTATCCTTTCGCATTTATTGCATTACCAACCAAATTTACTCGCTGAACTATTTTCCCGGAAGGTTTTGGCAGTTCGGACTTGGAATCATGGCTTTTATAACATCAAACGAGGAGATAGTCGAAGGTGATTGGTATTTTAAAGATACCCCATGTTCAACTTCTAGGCGAACCGATCAGTGTCTCGGCATCTATCTACTCAACCTGCTTATCGGTGATTGCTGAAGCTACTCTCTCAAGCTTAGTCATGGTAGGGGCACAAGAAATCGGAGAGATTGTCATTAGGCCCTTGATAACTCTGTCTTGCTTTGTATTACTTATTGTGCAAGCTCCTACTACGAAAAAAGTATGTTCTATCTCTAGGAGAGAAATTCAGTGGAATACTTTCAGATCTTGTCAAGCAAACTTCTTACATATATGGGTGATATTTCCTACAGTCTGCACCTGGTACACTGGCCCACAATCTTTCTGCTGGGGCCAAAATATTGTCCTCTAACAATAATAGGTAAATTCCCATTCCTCTCACAAGACTAGCACTAGGCGTTATACTGGCTTTCTCCATATTCTGCCATGAATATATTGAGAAGAAGCACAAGAATCTGTCTCTACCGAAAACATTTATCGTGTTTGCTGGAGTAGTGCTGTTAAATTTGACTGTATACTTGGCTTTCCTGAGATGTCCTGTCATTAGAAACAGCATTAAAAATTATTATTATCAGAAAGGCAAATTTGGCTTGCATACTTATTTCTAACTAATGTTGCAGTACCGAAGAATGTCAGAGAAGCTATTGCGAATAATCTTCAATTTGATAGCAATAAGACGATACTGCCAAGTGGAGCCTGGAACATTTCTACCCCTTCAATTCATTCTCATTTCAATCAATTGCAAATTTGGGATTATACGGTTCGGTGCTCAAAATACATTCAGAAATAAACAAAGATTTAGAAAGGTCAAGGAAGTTTAAAAGTAGCAATACTCGGAGACACTTATGCTCTAAATCAAATGGATTTAATTATTGACGAAATAAGATGGAATCAGATCCAGGTTAAAGTGGTAGTGGGAGAGGGTAATATTTAATAAGGAACAAATATATTTTTTTTTATTACAGGCCTAACAGGTCTCTTTGACAGTTGGGACAAAGACGGTGGATCTAATTATGTAGGGCAATATGAAGCTGCATTCGGTGAAATCGAGAAGTTCAACCCTGATATTCTATTCCTCGTATCTAGGTACAGTTGTTGGAATTTCGCATTAAAAAGATATCTAGATTTTGGCACCGTCTTCCTCCGGTGCAGAGTCTCGGTTACAGGAGGTCACTGGTTCAGGTTATCAACAAGAACATAGCTAATTTAGAAAAGTTTTGTGGGAAGATTTTTGTTCATGGTGTGCGCAACTTCTTTTTTTCAAAAAAAAAAAACTTTCAGGGTTAATTCGCAGCTCGCGTAGAGGTCATTTGAAGGATTTTATAGACGATCTTTTCGCGGGGAAAGATTTAACTGCATTCAATCTGGATAAATTAGTAAAAATAATTCGTATTTCGTCCACAAGTGATGCTTAGATAGTGGATCATCATTATATCGAGCCCTACAATCCCCACCAACATTATCAGCTACTACTAGATTCTATTCAATGCGCAAAATGCCGAATTTATGATATTGGATCCAGCTTTCTCGAAAGTGAACGTTACCTGACGTATGACCCTGAAAACAATTTGTCCTATTTTGACAACAGTGGTCATTTAACATTTGCTGGATTGGACAGAATTCGATTTAGGTACACTAAAATAGTTTCAGAGTTGTTTGAATGAAAGCCTTTCTCTTCCTATTGATGTATTAATGCCCATGCCTCCGAAGACATAAAGATGTTAATTTCCTATGGACAGTCGTTTTTTAGCGGTAGTGTCATGGACACAAAAATAAAGGAAAGCGAGACAAAATTCTTTTCCAATTTACTCGCATTACGAATCATCTGCAAAAAAGCAAAGCAAATTTTGGTCAATTTCGGAATTGATCAATTTTTTACGGGAACCACTGTTTGGACCGAACATAACAGGTAAAATACAGTTTTATTTTTAATAGGAATAATCGTATATAAGAACCAACCCACATACAAATATAATTTAGGCTGTTTGTACAACACTTGTGATCCAACCATCTTCATCTATCTCAATATTGAATTCTAAAGTATGAGTTTCAAGGACATCGAATAGCTGAGAAAACGAAAATGACAACAGCGCCGCAAGTTCCATCAAGCTTTCGATAGACACGCCTGAAAGGGAGCATTAAGGGATAACTTATTTCAAGAATGCTCTAACTTTATGCAAGACGTGACGCTACGATAGGTCAGCGATGCAAGCAAATCATTTTCGCGGCCTTAACCAAAGTAGCGTGTATCATAAAAAGAGGTAGAAACCCAGGTAGTGTTAGAAAAGTGGGAAATACGGATAAAATTGTTCCAAACAGCCATAGAAAATGATAAGTATTTTTCAAAACAGTTGATACCGAAACATTGCCCCTTAGTTATGATAACATCCGAAAGGAAATAATGACTTACCTTGCATTCCGATAGTGAAGAAGGGCGTTGAGCTACTTGTATAAAACTTGAATGTTTCGGCTATTGTGTAGAAAAGAAGAAGTCTCATAAAGAAAATGGCAGCTCGGTCCTAAATGGAAATTTATTTTCGGACTTGCTGCGTTTCTACCGAATGCCAAATGCTGAAGAACACCTTTATTCCAAAAGATAAGACAATTACCCAGCCCGCCAGCGTTATTGTCACTGTAAATGGATTAGTTATCGAGTGAATGTCAAAATAACCAGCTGTATCTCCAGATATGAGGTAATTGGATAAGAAAAATAGACCAGCACTATGTATTATTTCATTTGTTACACAAAGTCGTGCCAGCCATGCATGTAGCCGACTGTCAGGATCCTGTCTCGCTCTATTCATAGCCATAACGACACTCTGTGCTAAGTTGAAGTATGATCCAAACATAATAATAGCCCGAATAAATAACTGAACTGCCTGCTCTATTCATTAGCACCCTATTTTCTCACCTGACACGCGCTTTTTTCCCTATAAGCCTTCAGTATGGACGGCATTACAGTTGTATTACTCTCACGAAATAGTCTATGGAAATCAAGCACTACCTAGAAAGCAAAAATAAAAAAATAATTAATAACGTTTTGTTAAAGGGAGTCTCGGGGACTTATTCGTGCCCAGCCTTAATGCAAAGTCTCTACAGAATTGTCGCTAACCTCTTTGTTCAAAAATTTGTAATTACCAAAAATATCATCGTTAGCTGGAGAGGCGCCGTATCGGTAGAGCGCCTTACGCACCTCTGTCTACTCGTCATATTATATGAAAATCACCAAATATACATAGGCCCATAGTTGTTCATTTCCGCCATATTTGGATAATCATTTTTGGCTCGCCAAAATTGCAAACAGCTGTAAACGTACGTTATGGCGTAATTCAAACAACCGATGTTGGTTTTTATTCTCATGGCTGATCGTTCTTGCGTTTCTGTATGTTTCCTGTTCCAAGTTATTGCTTTCTAAAGCTAGAAAAAATTAAATATTGCATTGTTCATGAGTAACGATGGCCTATGCCTATGGTGGATATCGGTTATGCCGGCTAGTTGGCCCGACCCTGTTGCGAAATGGGCTCGGCACTGCCCGACTCTTTTTGACTAGGCCCGTCCCAGCCCGCGATTTTTTTTACTACTGGCCCATTTGGGCCATTCCAACATTGTACCCAGCCCGATGAGAGGAGCCGATTGATAACAATTTTATAACAATTGAACGCTTTCTATTTAATTTCACTTTTGTCGTGACCTCAAAAAAGACCGATTGCAGAAAAAAGTGTCCAGAATGTTCGATGGCCAAAGTGGTCATGGCCAAATTGGCAGCCGGCCTTTTCAACGATGGCTTATTTGTTAGAGGCCAAAGCGACTGGTGGTTGGTTCTTTAGGTGTCTAAAGTGTCCTTTGACAATAGGTAGGTGGCTGATCAGAACGTCTAACTGCCAGATCTCCGTAGAACAGATATTTTTTCATATTAGGAATTTTCGACGAAAGGGATTAGCGAAAATTCTTACGAGACTTTGCATTAAGCTTGATGCGTGAATATGTCTCTTTTAAAGGGCCAGTCCGGGATTTTTTTCAGGTTGCTTTTAATAAATAGAGCTGATTTTTCTGATTATCATGCACTAATTATTATTGCTGGGTGGTTTTCTATAAAAAGATACAGATTTTTAAAGTTGCAATCTTCCGTCGATCGACGGAAGTTTAAATTTCGCGGGCAACGCGTTATCTTCATTCAGCTTACAATTAATTGCATATTTCTTTAATATTTGCTTATTTTCTGGTGTTTTTCGGTGCTAGAAACAACGAATAAAAGCAAGCAATTATTTAGAATATGATTTGGTGGAAGAAAGATAGCAATATTACTGAAAATTTGATTTATTTTGAATAAAATGAATGTTCAACAAAAATAATATTGGGAAAGTTGTTTGCAGCGCTTTTATGCACGTTTTTCTAATTGCAAAACAAACATTTTAAATATATTATTAATTTTAAGAACAAGAAACATGCAAAAAAAGAGCTTTTGTAATAAACGATTTTAATCCCGGACTGCCCCTTTATCAAAGCAGCATCCTAAAAAGGTACTAACTGTTGTCTCCGGCACTATTCCGATAGGATCAAGATGCTGTAAGGCGCAAATGAGTAGAAACAGCGCTATCCCCAATTGCAAAACGCCAACATCTCGGCAAGGAATAACTACTATGGACATCTAAATAAGGAGCTGCATAAAAAGGGAGAAATTGCTTTCACCTTTTAAAGGAAGTGTCAGGGACTAAAAATAGCTTGAGAGTTTTATCGCTTGTGTTCTCTCAAAAACCAATGAAAAATTTGACACCGGTAAAAAACAACGACCGAATTGACCAAAATTTGCTATGCTATTTTTTAGTCAACTCGTCGAAATATGAGAAAAATTAAATTTGAATAATCTTTTTATCTCGCTTTCTTTGCTTTTATGCCCCTGACATTTCCTTCAACGAAGAACAACACTGAAAAGAATGAAGAATGAAGAAATACCAGTCGAGACGGCTTCGGGATAGAAAATGGGCAAGAGAACAGAGATGTCCCCGACATGATAAAAAGTTCATAATTAATATTCTTCATCTAGGCAGGAAATAAGAAGCAGCGGGCAGCTGCGTGAACACGTAGCGGCATTTTGAAAAAGAAAGGTGAACGAAGTGAAGTGACAGTGATATAGTCGGTTTCCAATTTCGGGTGCACAAGTAGCTTCACGGGGACTTCAAATCCAAGTTTTTCAATTGTAAATTTCCTTGCACCCAAGATTATAAACCGACTATAACCTATTCTACAAACCCCCTCATGGTCTAATTTGGCAAATCTTCCATTAGCTTCGCCAATTTCCTACCGATAATATTTTCTTTTAGAAGTTGAAAAACGAACCTTTCATGCTCTGAATCGCTTTCAAATTGCGCAAATCCAAACGTCTCTGACTGTAGAGGGCAATAGCAAATGATTTTTTGTACCCTAAATTCTGATGGTGTCTCTCTATCAGCAAAATCCGAAAGATTTCCTTATCTTTTGAATAGCGCGGACTAGCGCAAACCGTTTGTTATTCCATGTATGGAACGGAGCTGGAAATCCCGCTCTGGAGCTATTCCACAAGAATTGGCGGGCGTTTGTAACTAGGGACATGTGTAAGCCAATTGAAGCGCAAGATAATTAGTCAGGTTGTAACTAGAAGCGAAACGCGATGATCCACCGCTCTTCGAAGAAGTCGACCGTTAAGCAGTGGGGACTAGTTTCCTGGGAACTAATTTTTCCCTCACCAGAATCTCTGAATCTAGTTGCAAATTTAGCGGTCTGGCCCCCCGTTGGTTAGCGAAACGAACTGGTAATGTTTAAAGGCCACTTTGATACCAAGCTCATTGGCTAATTAATTATGTTGTCAGCTGGACGCCGCTCATGGTCATTCCATGTCTGGGGTCAAGTGACCTCCGCTACAGGATGGGCAATTGTTTTTTGGATACGCGATTATTATAAGGGAATAATCCAATCAGCACTATTACTTTTTACAAAAATTTCGGTTCGGGGCTTTGCACAAACGATCAAAGTTCGATCACCACAATTAGGGGATAGTGGGGCGAGACCAGTCCGAGCATCCTACCCACCGTAGCCGAAAATGTATTGTTTTTTTTGCCAAAGAGTTAGGCTGTGTCTCATTTGTCTTTTTTCTCCCTTTTCTTAGCTTCGAGACCTGAATGTGGCGCAACACCAAGCTGAAAAATGAATGATCTTCTACTCCTACTATTCTTATATCGCATGCTATTCCGCGGTCAACGTTTCTGCTTCAGTCAGTCCGTATTTTCCAGTCATTTATTGTACTTATCATTGAATTTTCTAATTTAAAAATGCCGAGGTTTTTCAACATACAACATATATTTTCTTAAACCTTTATAAAGAATTTACGGTAAAATGGCCCACAGTTTGTATTCACCTCTTTACTTATTGCCATATCATTCTGCTGTATATCCTATGGCCGAATTCCTGGAGGCTTCGTGGGAAAAGCATTTCTGAAAACAGCAAAGACAGCAATTTTTCACAGCGATTTCGCATAAGTACAATGAAATACTCCAACAATATCCTACTAGTTTGATGTATCTTCATATCTCCATGTTTTTGTTTAGCTGTCCCATTTTTTCTGATAAATTCGTATTCACCAGAATCGGTTTCAGCATCGTTTGAAAAAGGCGACTGGTTAGATCTTGTTTGGGCGGTTCTCTTTTTCTTCTTGCTAATTAATATCGAAACGTTTTTTTAGAAAAACGACGGTTTCCGTCTCCGCGGATTTTCTTCAGTTGTCAATTTCAATTTGCCGGTTTCCGGTTACTCCTCCTTCTCTGTCATTCTCATCGGCTAATCCAATTGGCCAGAGTATTAACTTCCCTTATTGTACTTCTAGGAAATTCCATTCAGATTCCATCCATGAGTGCTCATCTTCAAGTGAAAGTTGGTCATATGGCTCTGATTCAACTTGGTCTAACCGTGTACCTTATGTCTTTGGCTCTAAGTCACATGCACGATCCAACTGCATATCCAGACATCAATTTCGAAGGCAACACCTTAGATATTTTGGATAACTTAAAGGTATATCTTTTCTCAGTTTTCATTTATTCCGCTAATTTTAAAAGCGCTACGCTATCAGTTTGTCAGATATTAGAATTACCGAGTGTTTCTACTCGCGGCGAAAGAACAGGTATTACTGGACTATCGCTATCAGGATAATTTATTTACAGGGACGATATGACATGATTTGTATTTGCTAGAATTACGCGCATTAAACATTGTAACTTTTTGCAAAAGTTGTCAGCAAGCATTATTATTACAGTTTCTACTGCATTTTCGTATTTTGCCGTCATCAAGTTATTATAAAGCAAGAAGCGTAATAGAAAGGAATTTTGATTCTTATGCAAAATGGCCGTAAATAAATAATTTGCAAAATGATGTTAGCGGTTCTGTATTACACGCTCTTCTTGTTTTAGTTTATTCTAATACGATTTTTTTAATAATCGTATTCTTAATTTTAAAAAATGATTGAAAAATAAATTATAAAGACAATTTTGATCCTCCTAAATCCCTTTAACCCGTTTCTTCCCACATCTCTCTGAAAATATTCTCACCAAGTATCTTTCCGGGAAAACCGTCTCTAGGAGTTTTTTTTCAATTTTTGGGTGTTATACAGGTATTTTAGACTCGTTCAAGCCGAAAAAGTGAACAGCATCGAAAAAAAACTTCACTAAAAATCACGTACCACGAGCATTTGCTCATGTCACATAATTCTACCACTTTAATCGCTATTTTCTCAAAAACGAGTCACTTTCTTCCATTTTTTTGATAGAGAATTTGATGGAGAATCGTATAAAAAAGCTAATTTAAAAATGTTAGGTTTAAAAAAAATGGTTTTCACTACGAACAATGCGACTATATCGGAAATTGCATGAAAAAATGTTTGGAAATCGTGTATTTTGATGTTTTCACGGGCTATTATTACTAGGAAAGTTGCAGGTCTCGATGTGCTGATTCTTTTGAGTTGGAAAACAGCTCATTTGGCCGAGAAATAAGCGAGAAAATCGAGTTAGTAGACGCCGGAATGAGGTTTCGGTATTTCGCAACCTTTTCGTGACGTGACCCAACCGACCCCGAAAAAGTTTTTCTTATCCCATATAGGTTCCATACACAAAGTATCAAAGAAAAGATTTTCTTAGGCCCGCTCGAACCTTACAGAAATTCGGTCTTAAACGGCAAAAAATGGACAAAAAAAGCCACGTGGGAACGAAAGGGTTAACGCGTTTTTGCATCTTTTGATACAGGCATTTTTTTCGATTTCTTGCATGAAGATCAGCGACCTGATCTAACTGGATAAAATAAGAACAACTTGTAAATCTTCCGCTTCTTTTAAGACAAACGAGGACGGACTTCTGTACTTTAATAATTCGGCTCCCGGATCCGAAGGTGGATTGCTGTATTTCAACTATACTGATCTTGGCTTGGTGGACGAGTTTGCTGTCTACAATGATTCTGATTTTAAAGTGGAAGACGGATCGAACTATTTCAACGTTTCTGCTTACATACATGTACTGCAAGCCTCCTGGTTTCCCAAGAGAGCCCAAGGCCAATATGTATACTACTTCGGACAGGGTTATGACAACTTTTGCTGGGTAAGTATTTATTCGAAGTAGGAAGACGAATTTTTATTGCTATGTTCCTGATATTAAAGGAAGTCACAGGCAACCTCGAAATTCGTTCACAAGTCTCGTAACGACTGAACGAGTGCGCGTCGTTTTGCTCTGACCTGAATTTTCGGCTGCTCCTCAAAGTCATTTTTTTAGATTATATCACGTCTTTGTCACCTTTAGACATTTCTGGCATCCGCATCACTGAAAGGCCGTGTGCTCAAAGGGGAACCTGGGCTTTTCTTTTTTTTTTAATTTAATTTTCTAACGATAAGAAACGTCATCACACGCTAGCTTTGAGATTTTGGCACCATCGGATAGAGCGTCCAAAAATAAGCCATTTTTGTTTTTGGAGGGCATTAATCTGTAGTGGATTGCAATCAAACACCCGGAAGCACCCGGGAGCCTCCCGGGAAGCTCTTTATTTGGAAATTTCCTACCCGGGAGGCTCCCAGGTGCTCCCGGGTGCTTGATTGCAACCGGCCACTGGTGGAATATGGCCGAGATATGCGCGTTTTCATCGCAGATGCCGCGACAGGCCAAATTTTCTGCAAAAACGCAGATTTTCGGCTCCGCTGCTAAAAACGCATATATCACGGCCTGGAATGGGGCTACCTTCTTACTCTAATAACAAAAATTGCTTACTTCTGGACGCTCTATCCGATGGTGCCAAACTTTTAAAGCTAGCGTGTGATTTGAGTTTCATCAGCTTCGACAGCGCCTCTCCCACATGGAAAACACCCGTTCACGTCGAAGCTTATTTTTTATATGAGACATGCTCCAAAGTCAAAAAATGACGAGCAATCCATTGGTGATATCGATAGTGTGGGCCACAGGGGTATTTTTGGCACCAATCTTGAATCTACACGAAAAATGACCATTTTTGAAATATTTTATGAGCGTATCATCAATCAGGGTCAAATATGAAAAGTTCTTGTACCACTAAACTCAGCTCGTCGAGTCGAGTAAAATGATATACGGGACGTAGGGGATATAACATGAAAATAAAATGTTAGTTTTTGGCAGGCGACTCATTTAAATGGCGGGATGGCGCGCCAAAATCGAATTTTCAAATCTTCTAACCCGGATATTCGTTATCAGCTCAAAAAAATAATTCTAATGGTATAGGTCTCGAGCAAATCCGAGATCCACCACCGGACGCCCCTCCTCGAGTCTTACGAAGACTGCGTCATAAACATTTTTAGCCACGCGAAGTGCCGCCCTCCGATCGGATGCCATCGTTCTTTCGATCTAGCCAGTTGAAGCCATGGGTTCAAGTTGGAAATGGATTACAGGCCTATTAAATTTTAGAAATTTTAGGTACCAACTCGGGCCGCCGTACTACTTGGAATCGCCTTCCGCTTGTTTCAATCCATACTCATCGGTTCCAAGAGAACTTACTTCAGCTCAGGCGATAAGCTCCATGTCTATGCGAGCAGAATATTTGTGGCTAATGAGCTCCTTCATAACGTCTCATTGTATTTGGTATCTAATTTCTTAGTGACACCGGATAGGCATTGTTAGTTGCCAATAGTCACATCAAAATGCTTTTTTTTCAGATGTTTCGTTTTTTGGAGGATGCGTCCTTATTGCATTTCTCACTTTTGCTTTCAAAATGTTATTCTCATTTTGGCACTTAGTAGGTCTCCTGTGGAATTCTATCATTACTAACCGGTGGAGCGGGCGAACTAGATGTTACCCTTGGGCTAACTGCTTTTGTATTATATATTCAGTTTCCAACCTAGAAAAAACAAAGTTTGGTACCCATATTGACACTTGAGGCTTATTGGAAAACACCAAATTCCTGAAGCCCGGAATGCTCGTTCCTTTTATGTTGAAAACCAGCTGTAGTCAAAGTTACTTATGTTTAGAAACAAATTGGAAATATGAAAAAAAGTAATGAACAAAAGTAATATGACCGTGTTGTTGTTGAGAACCCCTCCCCCAAAAGTGCCTCCTCCATGTGCTATAGCCCCCCTTTTTTTCGCCAAACTTCATTTCATACCGAATTTGGCTACATTTCCTGGGTACTTTTAGACGTTGAATCCGCTTTTTCATAATGTAATAGCTCTAAATTGTCTTTATAGCCTAGCAAAACTGCTTATTCCCACAAATATTAGACGAAACAAATGACACTGCTTATCGTTCTATGTTCTGTATGAAGGAGAACAGAGAAGTTCAGCATAAACGCACCAGAAATACATTTCTCTTGTACTCATCTGTACTCTTTCAACTATGCAAAATGAGTCGAAAGCCTCCGAGCCTCTTTGCAAGGTGATCGCTGGAATCAGGATACGATTCTGGTACACAGCAAGGCTTCACAGACCTTTCCTTTAACAGCCGGCTTAGATCGAACTTATCCATCATCTGCCCACATCCGAACCGAATCCGGCCATTTTCGGACAAGCCGCTCAAAGAATAGGAATTATGTTAGCGAAGTACTGCGCGAATATCTGTGGTGATAAGGCTAAAACTGGTCAGGGATTGATAATGATTGTCTATTTTCACCGTCCAACAGTCGTTTGTCTGTAGGAATAGTTAAACCGAATGATACAACCATTTTAGTCATGGTTTCCGACAGAAAACCGCATAAAAAATAAGACTTTTAAAAATCTCGAACCACAAAATTAGAGAAAAAGTGGTCAACAATGAGAAAAAATTGAGAAAAATTTGAAAAATTTCACTAAAATTCTCAAAAAAAGTTGCATTTTCTTGATATCTGAGGCCTGAAAAGCACGTTGAAACTTAGCGCCCGCCCTATAATAAAACCCCTCTTGTTTTATTGCCCCAGGGGAAAGGGTGGCATTGAAACTTAGCGCCCCAGGGGATTCGAATTCAGTTTTTACGGTATTATATTTCTACATTGGACAGTAATAGAACCAATGCGGAAAAGCTAGCCGCGGAAAAGCGGAAAAGTTATCCGGGCCGGCCCCTGAGAATATATGTAAATCCGCTTCGAATTCAAATGGTTTTCTTATTATTTTCTGTTCTTTTTTATACTTGTAATGTCAATAATAGTTTCAGAAACTTTTAACGGAACGCATATAAAGAACAGGAAAAGACAAACAGGGAATACAAGGATTTTGCACCAGGAGTATACTTTCTCACGCGTGATTTTTGATCTTGTACCCACCCAGTAGTTTCTCCAAATTGCTGGAGCTACTACAAATCTGTTCTGCTTTATGAATTTCTACTGCAAAAGAATTCAGCCCAAACGGCAACCGCAGTTTGCGCACTTTCCTGTCGATGTTAAAAAAAGGAGACCATCCGTTTCAAAAGATGCTTCTAAACGTAGCTCAATTTTTTTAGCACGGTACTTTAATTTTTTGCGCTTCTCTTTCGTTTATTTATTTTATTACATTGAAATTGTGTTCGAGAATAATAAAATGACAACTAGATGCAGAAAAGGCACATGCAACAAGAAGAAATGTCGATAATGAATTTTTACATGAAATTGCAGCCTGCTTTTTTTTAGAATTTTGAGTTTGAACGCATCAGTATTGTAAGTTTTCGCTTAAAAAATTCCCCGTCGTCTGCAATTTTTTTACATATAAAAAAGAGTAAGAAAAACGAGCGGAAACTAGAGATAATATATGTAAAACTGTAACAAAAAATATTACTCTGAACATCCGTGAAAGCGTCGAGAAACGAAGCGTTCTTTTGTGCCTCCAACTTTTACAATAAAAAGATAAATTTCAGGGTTTGCATAAGGCTACTGCTGTACGTATAGCCTTGTTCTTTATAGTTAGTCATGCAATAACACCCACTTACAACAGTTATATGAGTTATTTGGAACACAATTACTGCGATTCATATGGTAGCCACTTTCACTCTATTACACTCCGTTTTAGTTTCGTTCTCCTTCGCCATCATTGAACTTGTCACGGTCTTCACCTTGGGCGTGGCCGAACTAGTGGATGTTTGGCAGACATGGGATCTAGAACTTGTGGTAGAAATAACCAAAAGAGAAGCTGCTGATGAGGAAAAACTTGTTGCTGATGCACGGGAACAGAAATGGGGCAACACTTCTCTTTGATTGCTGCTCCACAATTTTGTGAGCGCTGTGTATTTGAAATATGTTTTTTTCCTTTCTTTAAAAATAAAGTTTATAAAGTTTTATTTTGCTCTTTCAGTCTTTCTAAATAATCTTCATCCTTCAGGAGTGCGTAATGCGCGCGCACTCGAATTCCGTCCACATCTTTTTAATAACTTTTGATAATACCTAATATAGTCACTTGCTAGGGACTCAATCACTTTTAACCTCACATTACAACTTAGGGACAATTTTGGATTACTCAGAATTTCATTATGTGTTAATAGATCTTCTTGTCATCCAGAATAAAATATACTTTGTCTAATTTTCTCTTTACATAAATAAGCAATCGAGTATGCAACCATGCTGGATAATCAGTCAACCGGTACTCTCCAAAGCGTGCGATGACCGGAAAGCTTGTCGATAACCAATCACTTTCAACGACGTCTCGATAGTGTCTCAAAACGCAGTCTTTGTAAGAATCGAGCAGATTCAGAGGGGGTACCCGGTGGCGGATCTCAGATTTGCTCAATACCTATAGCATTCGAATCTGTTTTTTGCGCTGATCACGAATATCCTAATTATAAGTTTTGAAAATGGGGTTTTAGTGCGCTATTCCGCCATTAAAAGGAGTTGCTTGCCAAATCTAAAGCATTTTCATGCAGTATCTCATACGTTCTATATACTAAGCGATTTTTTACGGCGAGCTGAGTATAGTGGTGCTAGAGATTTTAAGATGTAACCCTGATTTATGGGAAATATATACGTAAAAAATGGTCTTTGGGCGGAAAATGAGGTTTTAGGTCAAAAAATCGCAATAACATAGTTTTTCGAAGCCGGATACAGTATCTACAACATTTTTTAATATAGTTGGGTCAAAAAGTAAATCGAAAAGTGGTGAGTGGTAGGAATGGCACTGCCATGAAGGGACGCCACTTGAGTGCTTGGAAACAAAATCGTGTCCTTATCACGAGGTATTAATACTATTGGAAAGAGCGTAAAAAATAAGCAATTATTGTTTTTAGAGTAGGTGGATACTGTTTTTCCCCTAGCCGAGATATTCGCGTTTTTAGGTGCGCCGCCGTACATGAAAATAAAAAGTTTGATTTGGCAAGCAACTCATTTAAATGGCGGAAACGAGCCCCAAAACCCCATTTTTAAAACTTATAATTAGGATATTCGTGATCAGCGCAAAAACCGATTCGAATGCTATAGGTATCGAGCAAATCTGAGATCCACCACACGCAAACTGCGTCTTAAGACGCACTCTCCGTAAGCTTCGAGGAGGGGTGTCATGGCAAACATCTTATCTATATCACTAGCATCAGTTTTTTTTGTGCTGAATGTCTGGGTTCAATATTTCAAAACTTGTATATAGTGCGCAATTGCGCCATTTAAAGGAAGCCCAAGGGTCCTAAAAAGCATTAATTTAGGGTTATAAGCGATTGACCTACCAAAAATGTTAAAAGTATTAGTCCCCTGAGGTAAAAAGGGAAGTCGGCGGCTTGTCGCCTATATCATGCCTGGATAAGCCATTTTTGCTCTACACAACGGTATCAAAAACATCCCCATAGTGCGTAGGCAGTCAAAGTTATCGATAAAGCGTCTCATTCTGATACTTCCCGGCAAGCAGTTGACCGTCGACAGAGAAAAATTTACATTGATTGTTGAGAGAAAATAAGAGATAAAAAGGCGTTTCTTGAGATTCGAACCTTCTTATGCAAAATGAAAAGTTGTACAGAGATCAGGAGTATGATACGTTTAGTGGTGCAAAAATTTTCTGGGTTCCACCGCGATTCAGGGGAGAAATATCCGAAAATGTCCTAAAATGTGCTCCCTTTTTTCGCGAAAAGTTGAGGATAGTGTCAAAAAAGTCCATCGGCCGCTCTTTGAAACCGTCGTTAACAGATTCTGCATCATTTTTTGCGCTAGAAGAACAAAGAAAATAAAAGGATAATCGGCGGTTACAACAGGGGTTTTTCGTTTGGTAGCGGCGCTGGTGAAGTAGGCGAAAATTAAAAGGCACCATTCCAAGGAAGCTTTCGAGGCAAGCAACTTTTGTATTTGGAGTATATGGTTCCACTAGATTTTAGCTGAGATGTGAGCGTTTTTAGCATTTCTGCCCTACCCGGAAAACATTTCCACCCTAATGGAAAAAGATTTCCGCATTTTCGGACGGCGGCCTTTAGGCCTCAGCGTGTAACTTCTCAGTAGTGATTTCCTTTTCTTTATTGCCCAGTTTCCAAATAATCTTTCTGCTTTTGTGGATAACATATTTACTGTTCTTACTAAGATTCCAGGAGAACAAAACAGATTCGTTACGGTTAGTTTAAGACATCTTATACCAGGGGTCGGCAAATCTCCTTGCTGTACCAGATGATCCCAATGATCGTCTGGTGCCTATATCATAATGTTATGTCGCTAGTCTCGGTGAAGGTGCGGCAACAAGCGGTTGTTAAACAGTTACAGGCTCTTCTCCAGTATACATGGGTTCTGATTGTTGATTTTCTTCTCAACTTAGCAGTAGGATGAAAGTGCGTACGATTTGGACAGCGGTTGCAACAGTGCTCGTAAGACAATGCTTTTTGAACCGCAATGCTCCTACAACTTGGTACTTCCACGACTTGGGTCCATACTTCTCATAGAACTGTTTCTTCATGGAAGCATATTGTTTTTCTGCCGATGGATTTGGCTTTAGTAATGACAGCACAGCCTCAGTTTTCTTCTCAGAAAAACGTTAGTCTAGGTTGGTCCTTCCAGACTTTGGTTCGTGGTCGAACGGTAGCCCATAAGCAAGATTTGTTGCTTTTTCTCCGAGACCTCCTCCCTGTTAACTTTTGTAGTCCATTCTTGGGCATGTCTACTAAACGTTCTGATCGTCCATTAGACTGTGGATCGTACTTCGCGGCACTGCTGTGCTTAATTCCACCTTGAGCGCACATTTCTTGAAATACGGTCAAATTGAACTGCGTTCCATTCGACGATGACTTCCCGATATTCGACTTCAGTATCAATACGGGGCAGAAGTTGTCCTGGTGATCAAGAATTCCTTCCATTTCGATAATGAATCCACGGCCACGAGGTAGTAGTCTCCTTCATCACCACAGTCAGGCCAATAGACTATAAGCTGAGCCGTGGACTTCATCCTAATGATTCCAGGGTGCCTTCGGTGTAATTCTCTCAGCACGTATCGTCGCGTTGGTATTACCACGCAGTCTACTTTCAGAAAACAATTGTTGACAACGGTCAGTTCCTTCCTTCTCTCGTAGAACGGCATCATTCCTTCCTTCAACTTCTTCGAAGTAGCAGGCGGGGAATTCGTCTCTACTCGAGTCGAAGCAACGGATCCTCCATTAACTTGCCCTTGAAGTCGGCATCCATGTCGTTTTCTTCCAGACCCATCATGGTCTTTGTGATGGGAATTTTCTTCATTAGTCTTGACAGAGTATCAGCTTGTCCAATTTCTTCTTTCTTGACATATTCCATTTCGACATCATATCCAAGCTGAATCATTTCCCAACGAATGAGACGATTCCGCGGAAAAGATTTCTGGCCGTCGTTTCTAACGCAAAGAACCGAATAGTTCCTGTTTGACGAGTTTGCTAAAGGCGTGTCTTCCGTGATGAGATTTCCTATTCAAACCAAGATTCTCTACTGATATCAACCCCCGAACTCCAAAGCCTTTTCCCATTTTGATATAGTCGATCGATTCAGTTTCTTCCGTCAGTTGAAAACTAGTAACTCGAGATATAGAGCCTTCCCAGGTCGTTTCGCTTGGTTATAAAAGGTTCCTTCTTGCCTTCGGCCGTTTGTCTTTCTTTTTCAATGTCATCTAAAATTGTTAGAAAATGTCCTTTCTTCAGGGTGCTCTTGTTGGTTGGGAATGGATATTGAAAGAGAATTCAAGCCTTTGACAATCACGGAGATTCAGAACAATTCTGGTGCCTACTCGTTTCTCCTTCAATTTAAGATTTTTCCAGCTCACAGACAGATTCGAGTCTATGCTGATGGAGTGTACGATCTCTTCCATTATGGACACATTGAGCAGTTGAAACAAGCCAAAATGGCCTTTGACAACATTCATCTAATCGTTGGAGGTTAGTCCATGCCCTTCCTCGGATAAGACCAATATTTTCCAATGTAGCCAAGGACCTTTTTATTTCTGTTCCTTATTGATCTGCAGTTTTTCTTATCACCACTATACTTGGGCACGAGTCGAGTCAATTCGAGTCAACTCGACTCGAAATGACTCGAAATCCTGACTCGACTCGACTCGAACTCGAAAGTTCGATTTTCTGACTCGACTCGACTCGACTCGACTCGAAGTTTCCAAAATTCGACTCGACTCGACTCGACTCGAACTCGAAAGTCTATTTTTCTGACTCGACTCGACTCGACTCGACTCGAAGTTTCCAAAATTCGACTCGACTCGACTCGACTCGAACTCGAAAGTTCGATTTTCTGACTCGACTCGACTCGACTCGACTCGAAATTCTCAAAATTCGACTCGACTCGACTCGACTCGAACTCGAAAGTTCGATTTTCTGACTCGACTCGACTCGACTCGACTCGAAATTTTCAAAATTCGACTCGACTCGACTCGACTCGAACTCGATTTTTTCGACTCGTGCCCAAGTATAATCACCACCTCTGCCTATGTAAACATACACTATTTCCAGTTTCCTCACTATCTTTTAAATACGATCATAAGACAGGAAATCTGCGGGGAGAATAGCAGCAGAGAAACATAAACATGTTTTTTCAGTGGTTACTGATGAAGATTGTCTGAAATACAAGGGAGGTCCCACCGTAATGACCCACACCGAAAGAGTTAAAAGCGTGGAATTGTGTCCATTTGTGGATGAAGTCATTGCCTACCCTCCTTTTTATCCGACACTGGAATTCGTTAACCATTTAAAGGTAAAAATACAATTGAAATAACTATGCAATAATTCAAGATCGATCTAGTTGCACATGATGCTGTTCCATACGAAATTAACGAAGAATTGAGCGACATTGATGATTGTTACGACCCATTTAAGGTTAGAACAGCTGCTGTTACTATACTAAAACTGGCCTAATTATTTCTGAAACACTGTTGTGTCCTTGACTTGTTTCGCTTTCCTGGGCCATAACACAGTATCAGAGATTAATGGCCAAATCTAAAAAATTTCAGATCATAAAAGATTTTGTTCAGGCAATATAACCTCTCTTTTTTTGCAGAAAACTGACCGTTTCCTGGAGACAACCCGCACCCCCTTGATTTCTACTACGGACCTCGTCCATCGTATAGTTTCTCGTGCCGAGGAGTACAAGGAAAGAAACAAGCGTCGTGGTGTTTTAGTCGCCGTTTGAAACTCCCCCCAACCTATGTAAACAAAAAAACACGTGTATAGTAAATGTAACCATTTATTTTTGTGTAAAAGATAATACCAGTGAACTGAGATTGTTGCTTCAAGACTAGACGATTCTGTTAAAGTTTTGATTGAGAGAAGTGTCACCGGACTTGGGATATAAACTTTTGTTAACAATTATCCACTTCTAGCTGGCCTAAAAGGTTGTTTTCCTCATACCAATAATGAAAGGGAAAAACTTGCGAAGAAACTGCTTTCCTTGGGTCCAGATGCGAAACCGTGACTTGGACTTGACACTACGCATTGAGTTGATTGATTGCGTAGAAGAGGAAAGTGTACGTCGTGACTAAAAAATGGGGATGAATCAGATCATTGTGTATAGCTTACGAGATCATTCTCGGACGAGAACATTGAAGTCTGGTCAGATAGAAAAAATGCACGCGTGCATTTGTCCTCCCTCCCGCGGATTTATGCTAATTCTTGCATGCATTTTTCCACCTCTCTGCGGGAATATGTTAATTTGGCGTGCATTTTTCCACCCAACTGTTAAATAGGGTAGAAAGGTTTATTTTATTACTTTTTTGGGAATATTACAATTGTAAGTGAAATTCGTAGCTCTATACACATTTTTTCGTTGTAAAATCATGTATTGATCGATGATGCCATCATAGCAACTCAAACTGGAGCTCAAACACCAGCTTCACAGGTCCAGAGAAGGCGGACAAGATATGATCAGATAATAGAGGTAAACCAGACGTTCCTTGGTTTTATGGGATAATTACAGAAAAGAAAACTTAAAAAAAAAGGTCAAAAAAAGTAAAAAAGGGTTCGTTTGGTACAATGCAAAGTACAGTTCAAAAGAAAAAGAGAAAAAGAACAGCTGTCAATGAGGTAGAATATATAAATATTGAGACAGCAACGATATTCAGCGAGTAGCAGAACGTGATCAGCGTAGCGGTGGGCGTTTTTTGGAAGGGATAATTACAGAAAAGAAAACTTAAATAAAAGGTCAGTTCGTTTGGCACGTAGAAAGAGCCTTCACCTGCACAAATCTCTCAAGGGAAGTCCACCAACTTAAAGTTTCCGATTTGGCTGGTTTTTTGCCAGGGTGTAGGCCTATGTTAGTGGTGCACATACCCAAAAAAATTAGGCCCCCAAACGTTGATTTGGAGGAGCTAGAGCGCTTTGCAGGTCAAAAACGTGTTTTGGAGAAGATTTTTGCTATATCATAACTTTTTATTCTTGCTCAGGGGATGTCTCCGGTTTGTTTCTACGCATAGAGGACATCAAACCGAATAAGCACGCATTGGAAGTAACCGTTATGTAGCTAAATAAAATAACAAAATAACCTCTCGGAAAAGGTGCATGTTCCCTAGCAGTTATCTCTATTATTTTAAGCAGAACCGAGGCCGTTCAACCATGAGCTGATTAAGCTTGATTGGCTTAATAAGTAGCAACAAAAATTAGCCTTCTATGATTTGAGGATGAAAAGTTATGAGGGGCTAAAGATGAGTTAAATTTGCGCCTAGCGTTTTATCAAGTGACCTAGCGTCTTCAAATCATGTTGTAATCAAGCAATTTCTGCTATATAATGCATGTCAGATATAGTTCTACATTATGCAAAAGAATCAAGCAGAACTGTTGGCATCACTTCCCGTACCGCCCTCGGCAGGCAGGGTAGATACTTGGGTGTCATGACGACAATGTCGCCAGACCCATGGTATTTGTGAATTTCCTTCATTTCGGCTGATTCTTTTTTGTTCTGTGCGTGTTCAGCACATTTTTTCACGCGGGAAAAACTAAACCGGACCCATCTACAAAGTGAATTTCTAAAGTTATTAGGGCGCGAAGTTGAGAATAAACGACTTTCAGAAGGCTGTAGCTCCTCCAAATTAACGTTTGGGGGCCTAATTTTTTTGGGTATGTGCACCACTAACATAGGCCTACATCCTGGCAAAAAAACCAGCCAAATCGGGAACTTTAAGTTGGTGGACTTCCCTTGTCAGAGGAATAAGCCAATGGAGAAATTGATAACGATTGGTTATTAGATTTGGACGGTGAGAAAAATTCAACGTTGTCAAAATTGGGCGAATCAATATCTGTACCCTTACGAAAGGTAAACTGTTTCTACATCTTTTTCCGCAATTTATAATATAACAGCACCGCCACCGCAACCGGATCGTCACACTTTGTATGGGTTTTCGGCGCACGAGTTGTGCGATGGCAAACCTGGAGACGTCCCTCAAAGGGAAACAGGTTATGAGGAAAAGATGGCCGCCACACTAGCTGAGATTGAGGAAAAGATGGCCGCCACACTAGCTGAGATAGAAAAATCGGCGAACATTGAACTTCACCATCACCAAGTTCACCATCGCCCTGAAACCTCCTCCACAATCTTTTTTTTAAATTTTTTTTCTACCGTACACATGATTACGCTTAGTTGTGTGTATTTCAATCGTTTAAATCAAATTGGCAAGTCAACCCGGCGAGCTACAGGGCAACGAAGTTCAGGCTCATTTGGTGAACTTCCCCACACTTGCGCCCCAAAAACTTTTCTAAAAATTTTTTCTCTTTTTTCTTTTCTGTCAAAAAGTGGGCTTAGGCTTAGTAGAGTTTATTTTACTATTCCCGAAAGTTTTACGGCTTGAAAGCTGACCTACACGCCGCGGCACACAAAAATAGTGTTTGGTGAACTTCCCTATTGGCCAAATGAACGATCAGATAGTTGTGCCGATGCAAACTGATATCATGTCTTTAGCGATGAGTTCCACATATCGGATTGATCTTCGGAATAGCCGATCCACACGTACATCGTCTATCAATGTAAAACGAGACAAATGTCAGGGGTGTGCTTTTAAAATGACATTATTTTCCCGAAAAAAATAAATTTATTAATCATTTATTAAAGTCATTTAGAGATCATTGGAAATTTCTTTAATCCGACCATCTGTTTCTAAAAGTTTTGTCCACGACGGAGGAAAAAATATTTATATAAATGGGATTTCTACTATGCTGTGTGTGTTTTTGTGTTTTCTCACGTGTGTTTTTGACATTGGATCGGGGGTATAATTAGTCACGCGTGAGAAAGTATACCGATCCTTCCTATTACGCCTGGTCTTGAAACTTAACAATGAGGAAACGACAACGTTTGGCCTGAATTGCCCATATTACCTGTGAGTCCTTTTATTTCTATTGCTTTTTCGGAAATGGCAGAATTCAAACTAAGCACATAAAAAAAAGAAAATTATTCCCGATTTTATTTAACAATCAACAACCGCACTAACGACTAAATTTCAAGGGTTATTTCTGAAACACTGTTGTGTCCTTGAAAAAAATTCGCCGGGCGCCCCTATGGAAATGACGCGCCAAAAAATTGGCGATTTTCTGAGCCATGCTCCCGGATTTTCTACTCCCAGACTGTTGTATAGCCTAGAGGATTCGAATCTCCCAAGTGACACATACGTGATTTGCGTGTCCAAGCTGGGGTTTCAAGGGGCAGCAGCTCCCCTGCGCTTAGAGATACCGTTTTTACCTTTTCGATTGTCAGTAAACCGAATCCGGGTATCAAAAAATCCAAAAGAATAATTAAATTATGCTTATTATGGAAGAAATAAGAAAATAAAATTTATTTTTCTGGAAATATGTGAAAAATTAGCATATTTCAAACGTTGGGTGGATGTATGCAGGCGCATTAGCATGAAGCCGCCGGAGGATCCACGAATGCACGCGTGAATTCGCCATACCACCCGGTGTGGTATCAGGAAATGGTGCGCGCTATTTGCATTACAGAATATTTGGCAGCCACCTCATCACTTTTATTACAGCAAGAAACTCTCGATGTATTCAAGTTTATTGGAGCAATTTCTTCGACAGACATTATTTTGCACTTGCTCGAAGACTTCAAAATAATAAACGGAAGCCTTGTATTATTATTGAAAGTATTCTGTTCTTCTTAGCGGCTACGTCTTGCATCTGTCCGAGGTTTGCCCAATTTCATTTTCTGTTAATGATTAATTTTCGCAACAGTGGCCCTGATTACTACACTTGTCAGTTTAAGCCGGCGGAGAAGAAAACCCACGAGAAATGCTTAGACGGCTATCTACATGGGGCGTTGCATTAATATTGGAAATGGGACGGCTTAGGGACCTCAACAAACTGCGGACTGGGAAACGTACTTTTTGAATTCATAGCTTTCGTAGGTATTGCACAGCGGACCAACAGGTGGGAGATCCGGACTTTTTCGAGGTAATTAATTTTAGAAGGTCAATCATTTCAAACCAGGAAGCAATTTCTGTCGCGAAGCGTACATTCATCCCGCCCCTGATCCACCGCTTTCTTATCAGTTCCCTTAGATTTCATCCCCACCGAAAGGTTGCTCGCCCCCTTTGGTTCCACTGTAATCTTTCATATCGCCCACCGCGCCTGATCTTTCAATTCGCCCTCTCTTCGCCTCTATCTTATTCCCTTTATAAGAAGTAGTACTGTTTGTAATCTAATGTAGAATAAATATATAGAAACCTTAATCGCCATGGGGAAATGAACCAGTCTTTGGAAGCCAGTGAAGGGATGGCCTCCAAACAATTTCGAGGATAAATCATTTCCTCCCTAACTTTCCAAAAGTTGCAGCCTTGTTTGAAGAGGTGCGGAACACCGTAGGCTATAACAATATAGGAACGTGCTATCTATTCAGGACGGATGTGCTGCTTCACCGAAGTCGTTCACTTTAGTACAGATTGTTGTAGAGTTGATGAGGGAAACATCGCGGTAATCGGAGCCTCAGATATGTCAATTATACGGGCGCACACTTTTTATACACAGTTATGTAGTTGGCTCTAAATAAAAAATTTAATTTACAGGGTATCCGGTACTTATCATTTCTTCCGAAGAATTTTGTTACACATCTATTAAAGACATCAGATGAAGTGGTTCACATGGCCAAGCAGAAACTGTTTGCAGTCGACTTGTGCAGACACTCGAGAAAAAAGGGGACAGTAAGGATTTGGCCGGATTTTAATTATCCGCGTAATTAGCCGTCAAGAGTTTGTCCGTCATATGGTTTCGCCGTAAAGCGTTTGGCCGTCAAGAGTTTTGCCGCCCAGGGTTTGGCCGTGTTAGGTTTTGGCCGTATTTCTCTGCAATCTTGCATTTTTTGGTTGACGACAGATCTTTCGCTATATCAAATGACGTCTCGACTCGAAATGACTCGAAATTCTGACCCGACTCGACTCGAACTCGATTTTTTCGGCTTGTGCTCAAGTATATTTATCAGTCCTCAGAAAAACCATTAAATCCCCCTTCCCCGTCCTTGATCGCCCCTTTCTCAATCCAATGGCCTCGTCGGCTTGCTTTTCGAGAGTAAGGTGATCCATGGCCTAGTTTTCGGCGGGAATTCCAGGACATCGCACTTGCATCTTGACAAGCCCTTGTTTTTCAGAAGTTCCGTATCAAGATTAGAAAGCTGAAAGGAGCTTAGTCTTGCAAATGAAAATTAAAGGAAGTGAATCTTGAATCTTACTTCTCAGGCTCAGGAAAAGCGTGAGGAATTGATATTGTACATTATTTGTCAAAATCGCAAAAAAAAGCCTTTTTTCATTGTCTAAGACGCAGTCTCTGTAAGCTTCGAGCAGATCCGCGGAGGGTGTCTCATGGCAAATCTCAACTTTACTTAAAATCTATATCCCTAGAATCAGTTATTTGCGCTAATTGCGTATATCTAGATCCGAGTTTTTGATTTTGCCTATTTTTGGGTGTTGCTCCCCTGAATCAGCGTGAATTGTTTAAAATTTTTACAGCACTATAATTAGCTCTATGAGACAAGTGGATTGATATGTAGGAAGTAGGGAACAGCATAAAAATAAAAAGTTGGTTTTTGGCTGGCGACTACTTTAAATGGCCCGCAAAAATCGAATTTTCAAAAACTCGGATCTAGATATTCGTAATCAGCTCAAAAAACTGATTCTAGTGATATAGATTATAAGGATGGCTGGGATTCGCTATGAGACACCACTCTTCGAAGCTTACGGAGTCTTATGATCTCGAGGCTCGAGCATGTTGATAGTTGGCGTTTTACAGGAAAGCGATACGAAAAGCAATGGGTCGATCCCGTTTTAGATTTTAATTAATTAATTATTGTGCTGCTAACTGTATTTTCTGGGATGGAAGTGTTAGTTATCAACAAAAACCGTTTTTAACGCGATTTTATGTTCATAATCTCTATTCAAGTAGCGAAAATCTGAAATTTCATAGCCGCACTTTTTCAGAAATCCTACCCTAATAATAGGGAGATCTCTGTCGGTAAGATGTGTTGTCTGTGTAGATCGACAAGTTTTTTCGCTTTCATTTTCAAATTTGGTTTGGCGGTTGGATTTCTTTATTAACTGTTAGAAGAGAAGATACGGTCGATAACCACTGAAAACAATTTTGGGCCGACAACCGAGTGAGGACACGGGACACCGTAACGGGGAAGGACGGAGAGGACCGAAATATTGGGACCATGAAAGACTTACTGGCTCGGTTGCGAATTCTAGACAGTCCACAATGGGAAATGGGACGACAGCGATGGACAGGGACCCAGCGTGACAAAACTCGCGACGTGAGGGCCCGAGCTCAGCGACCGTCCGAGCGGAGCGAGGAGAGATCCGCGAAGCGGGGCTCCCGAGCATGCTTGTAGTAATAATAACAAGTAATAATAATAAGTGATTATAAAAACTGCTAAGGCGTCTGTTTGTCTGTCCGACCGTACTCGTACAATCGGTTTTCTTCATAGTAGCCCTTCTTCGGTGGACATCAGTGATGTGCGGAACTCGTTACGTAACGTTTTTGACGATCTTCATATTTTACTCAATATCTTTCCTGTATCTACATCTAAATCGAACCTTTTTAGCTCATCGTAAACAGCACAAAAAACTCTATCGGAAAATAGTAAACATTCTGGGTTTAAAAAGTATAACAGCGTTTAAATCGCATTTTACGAGAAAAGTTCAGGTGAGGTCCGCGTTACGTAATTTGAGTGCCGCGGTGGAAGTCCATGTCGCAAACTGCGCAGGTTTTTCCGCGCTCCCAGTTCCGCGAGTTCCGTCCCGCCCATCACTGGTGGACATATTGTTAAGAAAAAATTTATTCAAAACCTACAAGCAGGTGGGATAAAGCTCGTCTAAGGTACTATCGCTTCATCTACCGTCGCTGTTGTTCCTGTGCCTACCTGGACGCCTGTTTCTTTCGCTTAAGGTCTTCTCAATTGGTTAGAAAAAAAACCTTTCGCACCGCTTAATCTCGAAAATAGTCTAGCGTGGAGGATGCACCTTTTCGATTACAAACATTATGTTTTGCCACTCAGTTTTTCTTAAAAACCAATCGAACATTGCTTCTGTGCGGGTATTGGTTCCAGCTAATCGGATGTCCGATTCTGGTC
Source organism: Oscheius sp. DF5033 (assembly GCA_964036215.1). Taxonomy (NCBI): domain Eukaryota; kingdom Metazoa; phylum Nematoda; class Chromadorea; order Rhabditida; family Rhabditidae; genus Oscheius; species Oscheius sp. DF5033. Next base: position 8,598,459 of record OZ038413.1, read on the forward strand.
AGTCAAAATAGCGGTTTTTTGAAACATTTTTTTCATTTAACCAAAATTCGTAATGCTCATTTGTAGATATTGACCCGTTTATATCGTTCTCACTTGCTTCTGAGCCCTTGACACTTCTTTTAAAAATTAAAAAATATTCGGGGAATAAACAATACATCAAAATCATTGTTTCAAAGGCAACACTTTTCTGAAAATTTAGATGCCCCCCTAAATCTTTTCAGCATTTCTGCGTCTCCGACATATTATGACAATAAAAGAACGTATGTCAGCGATCATGCAAAAACGTTACCGACAAATGAGACTATATCCCCCACTGGTTCTCTGCCGCCAAACTATTAGCAGAAGAAAAGGTGTTATGAAAAAGTATTTATTGATGCCCTTTTTCATTTTTGTAGTCGTTAAAATCACATTTCTTTTGAGGTTCGTTGCGGGCAAATCGGCCTACTTTGTCAATTGTTACAGAGAGCCTGATTACAACACCTGCTCGTTTGAACCAGTACAGAAGAAAATTTACGAGAAATGCTTAGATGGTTATCTACATGGTACGTTATTCCAGTTTCATTGCATTGAAACTATGACATCTCAGGGACATCGATAAATGCTGGCCTTGGCAACGTGCTTTTTGAATTCCTTACGCTTACCGCTCTTGCAAAACGTTCAAAGAGGTGGTAGACTCAAATATAATCTCGACGATATTTCAGAAAACCAATAATTACCAATTACGACACTATTTCGAGAATTGAGAAAATTATTCCATTTTTCCCAAACTTGGCAATTCTGTTTAATGAGACAAGGAAGGCTGTTAGTTACACTCGGAAAAAAGAACCTAATCAATTCCAGGAGGGATGCGATTGTTTTACGAAAGTCGTTCACTTCCATACCGATTGTTGTAGGGTCGACGAAACGAGCATAGCGTTGATCGGATCTTCAAATGAGTCAACTATACGGGCACATACATTTTTTACACAGGTAAATACACCCCTAAAGAAGCTGACAAAGGAACCATTTTTCCTTGGTGTGGTATTTTGGAACGAGACCCGCATCATTGAAAAGGACATCCAAAGTACCCCCAGAAACAGTTGTCAAAACCTACAGAATGATTCAGGGCACGCACACGATATTTTTGTTTTACATGTTAAGAGCAACTTTCTGTAAGGGTCGAGCAGAAATCGAACTTTTGGATATAGGAAAAATTTATGTGTATGAAAACTACTCCGCGTCAAAAGTTTTCATACACCTGTATCGCAGCCCAGCCAAATCCTGGTAGTGAAATGTGCATGGTAAACATTAATAGGGCTGCACAAAATAGTTTTTTACCTATTTTTTCTGAGATGTCTAACGGATAGAGCATTGAAAGAGAAGCATTTTGGTATAAAAATGTTTTGATTTGGAGTCCATTTAAACCACCTATTTTACCTAAATTTACCTATTTTCGGGTTCGGGACCTAAAAACCTAAAGTGCACCTATTTTGGCCTTTTTACCGGAATTTCGGAAAGCAGTATTGTCGTGCGGGGATCGCACCGCAGACTCATATTATTGGTCGCGGCGCGCATTCCGCCAACTTCAAAATTCATTTTCTCAAAAAATCTTTTAAAAATAGTTTAATTAAAAAGTTAGGGGTCTATCAATGCAATAAAAACATATTTAGCTTCTAGCGCACCCAGAAATCATATTTCCCACTGTTTTCAGGGGTTGATATCATTGAGAAAGCTGTAGATCTCGAAGTGCTCATTCTTTTGAGCCCAATAACAACTGTTTCGCCGAGAAATAAGCGAAAAAATCGAGTTAGTAGGCGCCGGAGTGAGGTTTGGGTATTTCGCAATCTTTCCGTGGCGGGACCCAACCGACCTCGAAAAAGTCTTTCGCATCAAAAAAAATAAATTTTTCCTATGTCCAAAAAGACCGAATTCCGCTCGAGTCTTACGGAAAGTTGGTCTTAAAATCTCGTGTGGCAAAAATCTCAAACAAAAACCATGCACATTTCACTACCAGGATTAGGCTGAGCTGCGATACAGGTGTATGAAAACTTTTGACGCGGAGTAGTTTCCATACACATAAATTTTTCCTATATCCAAAAGTTCGATTTCTGCTCGACCCTTACAAAAAGTTGCTCTTAACATGTAAAACAAAAATATCGTGTGGCGGCGCGCCCCGGATCATTCTGCGGGTTTTGACAACGTTTTCTGGGGGCACTTTGGACGCCTTTTTCAATGGTGTGGGTCTTGTTCCAAGAAAAAATGGTTCCCTTTGTTAGAGGAATTTTTAGGGTATCCGCTATTTGTCATTCTTAGAGCCAAGTCACGTTGCCCATTTATTGGTTGGTTCGGACGAAGTGGTTCGCTTGGCGAGACGAGAATTGTTCCCCTCAAACACGGGCAGATATGACAAAAGAAAGTATGATTAAATAATCCAAATACATGGCATCCAGTCTGTGCGTCCATATTCGAAGGGGAGACTTCTTGGCTTCCCGACTGGTACTGGGAACAGACAACGTTTTTACAAAGAAAGCAATAGATCACATTTTGTTGAAAGGTTTGTCTATCATAATTTTCCATGGAGCTAATTAAAAGAAGGAACTCTTGACATATACGCATTTGGGGATGATAAAATATTTATGGCTAATATTTTCCACCACTGGAAGAACACATATATAACCGCAGATGACAAGAAAACGCCTCCCAATGCCGAGTTTGAATTCAGTCGACTATATTGCGATATCACTTTGCTCACAGGTAATTTTTATTTTGAATCGTGCTACGAAAGAGCGCGTGCGACCGTCCACCCGTCCAAATCGTAAGCGACTTCATTCATATACCAACGAGCAACGTCAATTCTGTTGGATTTCCACAGGTTCACAGAGTACGCGTAAGCATCATTCACATATTTTGCAAATTCGAAATAAAAAATTACGTTTTTTCTTTAAAACTATTAATTCCCGTTATCTGAGTTTTTAATTGCAATCGACTCAGCTGAATTTACAAACATTTTGATATATGAATGACCCTATAATTCGCCAATATAACTTTTTTGACTCAAAAACCTCATTTTATATGATTTTTTGGCTCTATCCCAAAATAGGCGTCCCATGAAAAGAGAAAATCAAAATAGGCGTCCCATCGACGAAAGTCAATATAGGCGTCCGAAGAATTTTTTTTTCCCATTTTTCCCATTTTTGATGGAGAGAAAAGAAAAAGATCTAAGTCGACGTCTTCGCGCAAAATTTCGTGAAAGTAACCAAATTCCAACTTTAATTTTGCACGTCATTATATATTTCCATGGGTTAGAAAACGCAAGAAGGAAGCCGTAAAGATGAGAGAAACCGGAACTGCCATGATTTATATGTGCAAATCCTTTAAAACGGCTGTGCATTCATGCTAAAGCGATAAAGACGTCATTTTAGATAAAAAAAAATAATACTAGCCGCATTTATAAGGTTATAGGAGCCCGGGCCCCGGGCCAGGCCCGCCAGGCCTGCCAGGCCCGGCCTGGGCCTGGAAAGTGAGGCGTTGCCAACCCTAATACAGTATATAACGCCTATTTTGACTTTCGTCGATCGGACGCTTATTTCGACTTGACCGTTTCATCGGACGTCTATTTTGATTTTTTCTTTTCATCGGACGCCTATTTTGGGATAGAACCGACTTTTTTGTAACTTTTTCCTCCTGCTACTTTTCGCTTATTTCTTTTTTGATGTATAGTAATTTGATAATGGCAAAACATGAGAAAGCATTGAAAATTGATAATAATGCATGCTGATAATTTTTACAAACAGTTACAGTAAGCTAAGCGCGCAATTCCAGCAAATTCAAATCCTGCCTTATAGTCCCTTTAACCACCCTTACTTCGTTTCTAATAAATACACATTTATGCAGCCTCTGCTTCAACATTTGGTTGGTGGATGGGCTATCTATCTCGTGGTCAAGTCGTCTACTACAATAACAACTTTTCTCCTTTAAACGGAATAGAGCAACAGATGGAGAGAAAACATTACTTCCCTTCTAGTTGGATTCCACTTGAACTCTAATGTTGTATTTGTGATCCATTTTATTTGAGACAACGTATGATATATTGTGTTTTATGAGCAAGTTTAAACATAGCTCGTTCTTCAGCCGAGTAATAACAGCATTTGTCCCTATCATAAACTGCAGTATAAGGTAGCGGATGTAGCAGTTTGAAACATCATCTTTGCAAATTTTGTTATTGCTTGGACAGAACCCGCTCATCTTTCTTCAAACGAAGCCACCGAAGAAGTGTTGCTCTTAGAGGATAGTCTGTCAAGAAAAAAGACGACATTAAAGGCCTTGCTCTTTGTGCCAGGAACACAAAGGCAGCAAATTTTATTTTTTTTATTAATAGTTTTCTGTTGAATTAAAGAGACCCTCCGACAGTAGGAAAAAAATGTTACAGTTGGTACCGCCGACGCTAACTTTCCCTGATTTTCAAGGTAAAATTCTATGTCAAAATTAATTTTCTTTTTATTTTAGGTCATTTTCGCTCGTTTTTCCTAATCTTTTTTGTTTTCAAATAATCTACGGTGGATGGCGAATTTTTTAAACCGCAGCTTGTGAAAAATATTGCAGTGTGAAGCTCAAAAAATTCAAAAGAAGTCAAAAATGGCACCCAAAATTCATTTTTCTGATTTCTGCTCATTGCGTTTATTTTCCTGCAAATGTTATTTTATAATTTTAATACACATTTGCAATATATTAAAACAGGCAAAAGTGAATGAAACTCAAAATATTATAAAGTACAGTAATCCTAGGGAGTTTCCAATTTTACTGCCGGAGGGTCCCTTCGAAGGGACAGTCCAGGAGTTTCTACAAGTTGATCTAATTAAGTAGAACTCATTAATCTGGTTATAATGCATTCATTTTTATTTGTGGATGAGTTTTCTGTAAAAAGATACAGATTTTTAAAATAGCAAATTTTTCCTCAATCGAGAAAAGTTTGAATTTTGGCGACGCGCTCGCTTCATTAGGCTTACAATTAAATGAATTTTTCTTAAATATTCGATAGTTTCTGGGGGCCCGGTATCCTTGGTCATGCGTGACAAACGCACCTCATTTTCGAAGGAGAAAATTGAAGCGTGACAAGCACACCTGCCTTCCGAAGTTAAGAATTTTGCCATTCTCTCCATTTCGGATTTTGAATATAATATTTTCTAGCCAAGACAATAGCGATATCATCTAGTCGGCCTCTCAAAATTAAGAACATCTCCGCACTATCCATTTATTGGAAAGTACGATACAGTATTGGACAAAAGCATTGGTCGAACCTATTTTTAGGCATAACTTTGGAATTCCTCAAGCAATTTGGACAAACTTTTTTTTGTTGGGTGGTCCTCCAATAGCTTTACTTCCTAGTATAGCGGACTTTTAATGAAAGCGTTTTCTCGCCGCGGAGCCCGCGATGTTCAAAATAGGGCGCGACAAAAGTATTGGCCATTTTGGGAAATCGGCGTGTATGCGTCTTTATTTGTGTTTTCTTTTAATTTTTTCTACATCCCTGTACTATTTCTGTTGTTTGTGGATATTTTACTACGGTTGTGGCACAAAAAATCCTAGAGGTTTTGCCCTACAGCGGAGCATGCGCGGCTTTACAATCGATGACGATAGCTCTATTTTCAATGTTTTTATCAATATAATTCAAGCCCAATCATATTCGAAGCGCATAACAGGGATGGGGAAACTTGCAACAGGCAGAAAATCTGGAATTTTATACGTTGAGAGAAAACATGCTAGACGGCGGGCGTTTCCGGACTCCTGTAACACTTCACCAAAATTTGGTCATGAGTATAACGTTCTTTCGGCTTACCAGTGGTCCGAATTAAGCACAAATAACCCCGATAGAGGAACCCTATAATTTCTTCTGTAACGCAAAAGTATACTCTGATTATGTTGAATGTTATCTTCTATTCAAAATCTATTTTCAAACGCCCTAAAAATCTTTTCAGTCCTAATCTTGATGCGGAAAAATAAAAAAGCTTAAAGAAGGCCGTCAAGCAGCAGGACAGATAAGGAGAATTCTTCAGTGAAAACAAGGCCGTCTCCCACTTCACACAATAGGCGAGGTTAAGTTTATCTTCTTTATTTTCCCAAGTACTGTTTGGCCCCTGGAGCATAATTCTTTTGATTTTATACAATAACTTAGATTCTTACAAAAGTAGCAATCTTATATAGTTGCAGTCGGTCTGTGCAACAGCCGCCCGCTAACAAATTTTCCAGCTCTCGGAAAAACTGACCGACAAGGAATGGATAACACTCTTACTTGACATATTCTCAGAACTTTATATAGAGGAATGGCTCGCTATCAATACCGCCTAGTTTATAGAGTATTGCGACGCCTGCGATGGTTGATATTTGTATGTTCATAATGTATGCTATATACTTTAGAATAACTTTTTAGATTTTCTTAATTATTATCAGCATACTGCTAATAGGGACGTTATTAATTACATCTACTTCTCTTGAAATGTTCATAATTTCGTATCAGTGGAAAGGTTTCAAAAGAGAGAATTACATCCTGGTTGATTTTGGACCAATGAATGGTTTGTTATTTTTACAAATTACTTCTAACAATGCATGGCCTAGGTATTGACGACACATGTATATTGCCCAGTTCGAGTGCATGGAATTCGAAAATTATGGAATATACGGATTTATACTGGGAGAGAAAAGCAGCTACTTGCCCTGTACCAAAAGAGAAAGCTTATCTGGAGGGACAAATTCTACGAAGCAAGGCAGGCTACAATTGCAAAGGAAGGTAAACTCAATTTAGCTTGAGCAGTTTCAAAAGAGTAGGCTCTAAATACTCAAAATTCCTCATATCGCTAGATTCGTGAAGGCTCTCCAAACGGTTTTTTGCTCCATGTACCTTCGCTATGGCGAACACTTCTTAAACAACGATTTTTCAATGTTTGCCTTTTTCTGCAAACCAGTCGCTTCGCCTTACGGCGCGCTCCGCAAAAATTTAGGCCGCGGCGGGGATCGAACCCCTGACCTCGCGCGTCTTAACCTGGACAGACAGACAGACAGACAAACAGACAGAAACATTACGTTCTTTTATAAAGGATTGCAATAATAATTACGGCTATTTAAAAAAAAATTAAAGGGACCCTCCGGCAATAAAATTGAAAACACCTTGGGATTACTGTAATTTATTATTTCAGCGTTTCTTTCTTTCTGTTGTTTTAAAATATTGCAAATATGTTTTAGAATAATAAAATAACTGCTAGATGCAGGAAAAATAGATGCAATGAGCAGAAATTGCCAATATGAATTTTGTTTGCCATTTTGCTTTCCTTTTGAATTTTTTAAACTTCATGCAGTATTATTATAAATTTATGCTTAAAAAAATCGCCGTCGTCTATAGATTATTTAGCAATAAAAATAAGGGAAGAAAACAACTCAAAGATGCGAAAATAAAAAGATTTATAAGATAATTGAAATTTTAGACGGTGACGCTACTTTGGCCCAATCATTTCTTTTCACCAGGAATTTTTACTGCCGGAGGGTCTCTTAAAGGGACATTGCACCAAATTTTTGCAAAAAAATTTCTTTGAAAATATTTGCTTATTTTTGTGTTTTTCTATTAGCAATCGGTTAGTATAGCATATTGCAGCAAAAAAAATATAAAAGAAATGAAGAAAAGCTTGTTTTTTATGCTATCATAGTTTAGCAGGCGTTACGTAACGCTAAAATAATGGAAATTTAGAAAATCATCAAAATCTTTGCAGTAAATTTCTTTCTGTAAAATTATGTTTTAATTATTAGGCTCTGAGACCGAATTTCTGTAAGTTCGAGCGGACCCCTGACATTGGAAAAAATTTTTTTTCTTTGCTCTGGAATGGAGCACAAGGAATCCCTTACTCTGATCCAAGTAAAAGGACTAAAACTAAACGTCTGCATTGCTCTGCCGATCGAAGTAATTTTGGCCAGTGGTCAGTGCAAGAGCTGACCTCCAGGAGTGATGCACCCTTAAAATTCATTGGATAAAGTCAATGGTCGACAAAAATTCCTCTGCGCTGTTGTTGAATGCTCGCAGACATTTATCACATTTCCCAGCAGAAGATACAGCAGTATGAAGTTTCATTCTTTTGATACGAATAGGAAAGATTCAGATGTATGCATAGGGCTTAACCCATTAGCGCCCGAATAAATTTCAAGACAAATTTTCTCGTCGGAACTTAGTTTTATAGGGATAATTAGGTCAGAAAACACGAATCCGCTGTTATCTTTGGCGGAATCCTTCGTTTTCTATGTTTTCCCGTGCATTTTGATTTCAATATGGGGCTCCCCTGCAAAAACTCGGAAAATAATTTTAGAGCGAAAATTTAAGTACTATTGGATAGCTGAAAAACTCAGCTACAAGGTGCAGTAGACTGTCTATCATTATCCTATTGGATACAAGGGTTTGCGAGGCTGAATGAAAGATGTTAGAAGGCTAAACGCCATGCATGGTGAAATCATCCATATCTTTTGATTAAAGCAGGATATCGCAAAATGGTTTTATACAGCATAAAGTCGGCAGTCTGAGCTATTGAATGATTACTAAATTGCAGAGGTTTGGAGGAGAGGAACCGTGGGAAAAGCGGTAAAACGAAGGATTCAGCCAAAACCGACATTGAATTCGTGCTTTTCAGGCCCAAATACCCATAGAAAAGTGTTTTTCGCAAAAAAATTTTCCAGACTTTTTCGAAAATCACCAAAGGGGGACCAAGGCAAAAAATGTACTTATACACGTGGGCGCTAATCGGTTAAAAAAGGGCAGAGCTTACGCGCTCGTGTAAAATTTCATGGAAGTATCCGAATTCCGGAGCCAGCCCAAATTTAATGGCGTTTTGCATGTCATTATATGTTTCCATGGTTTAGAGAGCGCAAGGACGAAGCCGTAAAAATGAGAGAAACTGGAGCTGCAGTGATTTATATGTACAAATCCTAAAAACGGATGCACATCGATGCTAGAGCGATAAAGACATCATTTTAGATTAAAAAAAAGTAATAGAAGCCGCATTTATAAGGTTATATTAGCACGGGCCTGAAGATCAGGCCCCGGCCCGGTCGACCCTAGGCTGTGCTCTCCAGATTTTGTTATATAGACCCAAAGACCGTTTGGAGATAGCCTATACCTATCCGTGGATATAAGGAATTTCGAGTATTTGGGACTTATCTCATTATATTTAACATTGGTAGGTGTATCCGTTATGATATGGACATTAAATTTGGTGAATGGCTTAAAGAAGGATCCAAATTTGATTGTGATTTTGTTGAAAGCCGATGCTGGCCAAAAAAATATTTCGACTTCTTTCCTCCTCACTCAGGCCAAAGTTCTATATTGTCTCAAATTATAGAAAGGTAGGCACTCTAAAAGATACTATTATCCCCGAGGACAAAAAAAACCTACTTGTTCTCAAATTGCCAAAGCGATCTTTTCTAATTAATAATTATTTTTAAACATTTTTTCCTGAGTCTCATTGAAAAAAAAACTGCGAAATCCTCCAAATGCTTCCACATGTACAACGGCTTCCTTTGAAACTAAACAGATTTTCTTGTAATCCAGGGACAGAGCTTTTAATTAGATAATTCAAGTCAATTCGGAGCACCACCCAACGGATCCAAAGTGAGAACGGAGATAGTAGGCGCCGCAGCTAACGTGTAATAATGTCAGCTCGCCGTTTCGAGTTTCAGACTATTTTAGTATTTTCCAAAGTTTATTAGCGGCAATAAAATTGTCGCATGCAACGATCCTGTCTCATTCTACGCGCAGAGGAAATCTGCATCCACTGTTTACAGGATTATGCGAAGCGGAAAATTTTGCTGAGATATGATTTCATGCCAGGATCGTAAAAGCAAATTGTGGCGCATTCAATTGCCCTATGCGCACAGCGACTTCCTCAAGTGATCTGCGTATCCTCGGGTAAAGATCTGATTGAACTACTGCTTTTGGCTTTATTTAAATTATTTATTGGCTTAAAGGCCTTTAAGGGTCCAATGAGATATTAGGGAACCAATGGATTTTTAGGGGACCATTGGGATACAAGGGGCCCAATGGGCCGAAATTAGAAAATGGAAAATTTTGAGGAAGATTAAAGGGACAGTCAAAATGTTTTTCGATCTTTGAAAATAGAGAATTTTTTGCTGATCAACGTGCGCTAATTCGTTTTTCGTGAACGCGCTTGGTTCGCGAGATATAAGCATGCGAAGTTTGGCCGTCCAATTAAAATTTCGGCTCTCATGTAGAGTAGCGGTCCCATCAGATATTAGCGATCCCATGAAAAATGTTCAAATTTCAAAGAAAACAGCGTTTTCAGCCGATTTGCTGGATTTCTAGGCTATCCTCCTCCCGGAGTATCTTCTCCCGGACTTTCTATAAACTAAAGAATCCAAATCTCCGAAGGGATACCCCCTAGCCCCGCGAGCTGCGAAGACTGATTCGCCGGTAAAAGAGGTTTTCCAAGAAGTTATGGTCTCTCCTTGACCTGCAAATCACGTATGCTTCCGAAGGCTTTAATATCTGTGGCCGGTTGCAATCAAGCTCCCGGGAGCACCCGGGAGCCTCCCGGGTAGGAAATTTTCAAATAAAAACCACTATTCTTCTCATGGGACCTAATATTCCAAAGGACCTACATGAGAGCCAAAATTTCGACTTCCAACGACATACAAATGACGATCTACAATCTGTAGAAAACTTGTCTTTCGGTCATTTTCCTTTACAATTTGTTGATTACATTTGTCGAAAATTTTCGATTGGAAAACAGTTTGTGTCGATGGAAAAACTCTCCGACTGTTCCTTTAAGTGTCCAATGGGATATTAGGAGTCCAACGGTTTTTTGGAATTTTTCCGAAAATTAGGGGTCCAATCACAATTAACCATTTTTCATCATTTTTCACCATTTTTTCACCGTTCCTATGTGTTTTCCAAGGTTTTCTTCTCCCGGACATTCTTTAAACTAAAGAATCCAAATCTCACGAGGGATATCCCCTTAGCCCCGCGAGCGAAGCGAACCTTCGGAAGCTTACGTGATTTGCCGAAGCACAAAGACATTTTTACGTTTTTCAATTGGTTGCAATCGATCAGACATGTAAGAATCTACAAAATGAGTTATGGAACCGATGCATTCATAAAAAAAACTGCTGGAAAAATACAAAAATGTTTTTTCTCGAAGATGGCTCGTTGGAATGGTCTGAAAAAGCTCATTCGTGCAGATTGCGATACGTCCGATCGATTGTGAAAGAATAAATAATATAAAAAGGTGTAGTTTTTGCAAATAACGTGCACTCAGATTTCCCTATATATAAATCGACGTCTGCCTGCTATTTATACGCGTTTTCCTGCTGCGGCAAACTATGTGAAACTTTAAAATATTTTTCTCAGCGAGGCGATAATTATTCGGTATAATTTTAGTTGCAAATTGCTATCCTCTTTGAGACGAACATCTCAATATATGAACGAAACGTTAGTTTTAATTTTTCCTACAAATTGTTCGGAATATTCGGTTTTCCTCTAATCGGATGTATTTTCGATTTTTCTGATTTTTTATGCATAAAATATTAGCATTGGAGCATGAGACCTTTTTGAATTACTATGCAATAATAAGAAGAGATATAGAAATGTACCAGAATGATTGTTATTTGGGCTGGCAAACCACGTATGCTTCCGAAGGCTTACTTCGCTCGCGGAACTAGGGGGGTATCCCTCGGGAGATTTGGATTCTTTAGTTTATAGGAAGTCCGGGAGAAGAACACCCTCGAGGAGATGGTAAACCTGCTTGAGCAAAAGCCGAAGAAATCCAGAATAATGATGAAAAAATGGTGAAAAATGATGAGGTCAATTGTGATTGGACCCCTAATCTTCCTCAAAATTTTCCATTTTCAAATTTCGGCCCATTGGACCCCTAATATCACAACGGTCCCCTAAAATCCCATTGGACCCCTAAAGGTAGAGCCCTGCTTTTCAGATCTTCATCGCGAAACTTCGATGCCAAACATTACAGTGTCTACGTAATATTGCTCGATTCTACCAGTTTCCATCATTCCAGAAGAAACATTCCGAAAACCTTGTTTTTTCTGAATAAGGAGATGAAAGCTGTCGAATTTAGATACGTTAATAAGCTGGGGAAAAACAGCTACCCCAATGCAATTGCTCTATGGTACGGCAAAATGGTTGAAAAAATTGAGAAAAAAATGTTGCGTGGACAAAATAGCACGGCCGCCGAGTGGCAGAATTCCTGTAATAAAGCGATTCACATCATGGACGAAGCCAAAGAATATGGATACAAGGTAGCCTAATTTGTTTAAGGGGACCTTTCTTTTTAAAACATTGGGCATACTGTAGTTTATTGGATGCACCCGTGCATTCGTCCACCGCCCTGTGGGTTTACGCTCGTTTTTCGTGACTTTTCAGAACGATAAGTTGTTCTTTCCTAATTGATATCAAAAACGTCATCTCTTGGCTGATCAGTGATCACAAGGGGGGGGGGGGGGGGGGGGGGGTGGATGCAAAAACGCTGCAAAAAGAATCTCCCCGAAAAGTTGAGATTTCGCCGGGAAGCGAAAATCGCCATTTTTGGAAAGCTCACATGGCCGAGTGGTTTTCTGACAAAACTGTCACGCCAAAGGATCTCGCGGGTTCGATCCTGTCCAGTCCAAAATACTTTTTCTGGGTTTCTTTTACAGGTTTATTGTTCCTAGACCTTTTAAGGCTATGTTTAATCAAAGGAAACAAAGAAAAAAAGGAAAGCATAAGGATTTTGGTTTGGGTGGGATCGAACCCACGAGGTCATTGGCACGACAGTTTTGGCAGAAAACCACTCGGCCATGTTTGCGTTCCAATAAAGTTTTGGGATATAACGCTCTTGTACGGAACGTGGAGCTTAGAAAAATGTATGCGGTGGACGTGAAGACCGCGGGTGCTTAAAAAAAGGTCCAAAAAACACGTCCAGCACGCTAAAAACATGTTGCCGTTCCGTTCGTATACCCAGGCTCCCTCTCAGGAGCTATATTCCCACACCAATTCTAAACACTCTCCGAAAAAAAATCCCTGAAACAAAATAGGACGGTGCTAGGATCACGTCTCTTCCACGTCCCGACACCCCTCCCCCCACCCCAAACACGTTCCTCCGGCAACCCTACTCGCGTCCTATCAAAAGACCTAGGGTCTTTAAATAATGTGACAATGCAGAGCATGACTGACATAGGCCTACATTAAAGGGACTCTGGCGGATATTTGAATTGGCGGGCGCTTAGCTACTGTATTTTGCCGTCGCGCAATAATACTCCTTTTTCCAAATTTAATTTTGATGTTCTTTTAATAATTTTTGCTGCTAAACCTGTTGCAAATATTTTAGTAATTATTTTGGCATAAAAGAAATGATAGAAATCTATATATTTTGAGCCAATCCGAGAGAAAGAAACTGGAAGAACAGCAAACCCGCTCCAACTCGCGAACTTACTTGCTGTCAGAGTCCCTTTAAACAAAACAATCGATGTCGTAATGGCAATTAGGATTGCACAACGGCTAATTTGGTTGAGAAATAAGCGAGAAGAAACGAGTTATTGTGGTAGGCGGCGGTGTGAAGTACGGGCATTTCGCAATCTTTTCGTGGCGGAACCCAACCGATCCCAAGGAACCATATCTCATTCCATATAGGTTCCCTTCCTTTACACACAAAGTATCAAAAAAATATTTCCTGTGCCCAAAATGTCCGATTCCTGCTTGTGTCTTTTAGAAATTCGGTCTCACAGGGGAAAAAACAAACCGGACCCTTCGACAAAGTGAATTTTAAAAGATATGTGAGCGCGAAGATGGAAATAAGCAGTCTTCAGAAGGCTTTAGCTCCTCCAAATGAACATTTTGGATCCTAATTTTTTTGGGCTTGTGCATAACGAGACCATCCTGGCAAAACCTCAAAGAAATCGGGCACTTTAAGTTGGTGGACTTTCCTTGAGAGCAAAAAGTGTTACCTGTCCGAGGAGCGCTTCGATCATTTTATGCCCTCATTTGGTAATTTGCAGACAATGCTGGCTGATTACTGGTTCGGCAGTGAGCTAAGAGACAGTAGTAATAGTTGCGTCTCGTACACGTCTAAGCACCGCCCTGACCATGAAGCTCCGCCTCTGGTCAATTCCTCGATATTTCGGCTGGTTTCGATGTCATCCGAATGTGTTCGTACGCGGACTACATTTTTACAAGAACTGCAATATTATGCAAAGTTCACTCGTTCCTACAAAGGTGAGCATTCATCTGTGAAAGGCAGAGAAAATTTTATCCCTTAAGGAAGTCCAAAATTTGCATGGCTTTGGATATCGTACGGCAGTCATGACAGCCAACAAGAATCCATGATTTTAGACACCGAACTATACGATTTCTTTATTAAGAACAAACACGAACTAGACAGCAGCTTTGTTTTCCTCATGGGAGATCATGGGCTACGCTTCGGTGAGGTACGCAATTTCAACAAGACGTGCTGCTTTATCACATCTTTTCCCGTATGAAGAAATTTTAATCCTAGACTATCTCTTTAATTCTAATTATAAATATTATTAATAAGAATTAAGACGCAGTATTCGGTAAAATCAAGCAGATACCCGGGGATTTTTGTAAGTTGATCTTAGAGCTCATTTTCTTGATTATAATCCGCTAATTTTTAATCGCTAGGTGATTTTTCTACAAAAAGATAAAGTTTTGTGAAGAAACAAATTTTTTCTCGAATTTGGCGGGCAACGTGCTAGCTCCATTCGACTTACAACTAATTGCATTTTTGTTTAATATTTGCACCGTTTCTGGTTATTTTTTACCTATTCTCTCAACTGAACTTTTTTGTGAAAAATCTGAGCGTCATACGATGGTCCAAAAAAAATTTGGCGGCTTTCAGTCGGCGTAATGTGTGAGGGAATGGGGAGATAAGACAGCGTCTGCGTAAGGATCAAGCTCGCATTAGCTGCTCGCATCAGCGTAAGTAAAAATAGTTCTTTTGTCAGGCGGGGATCGAATCTTGGTCGCGTGGTGTCCCATCACGAAAAGTTTATGAAACAACAATAGTATATAAGGAACATAATACCGATCGAATTACTCTTACGGTTCATGTCACAGTGGTTTCGATAACGCGAACAGCGCATTTCTACAGAACCAAATCTCCATGTGAGGCCCCGCCACGCTCGGATCCTGCAACGAAACACGTGGGAGTAAAAGCAATAAGTTAGGCATAACCCAACAATATCGTATTGTCGTGGATCCGTACGTTGGTCGGTCGCGCGGAGCCCTGCCGCAGGTTTTTCCTGCAGCGAAAACACTGTAGGAAGTATGCAGAAGCACTAATCATGAAAGCAAAAACTTGCCGCCGGCGTGGACGGAACCCTCAATCCCTTGAATGACAGATCAATCTCTTTGCCACTCTACCGCGGAAAACGCATGAACAAACAAACGCGCTAGCGTTTTAGATAATTCTTATTTATAGTTCTTTACTTATAAGTATTTTCAGCATATGACTTCGTCAGAAGGAGAATATGAAAATAAAAACCCATTCTTGACAATATCTGTCCCGGCGGAACTACGCGAGAAACAGCTTATGGAGAATTTACGAAGGAATTCAAAACACTTGCAAACACACTTTGACACCAGAGCAACATTGTTAGACATTATCAAATATCAACCAAAAACTAATTTTTCCTCTGTTGAGCGAAGGATGTTCAACGGTGAAAACGGATCCAGTTATCTTCGAGAACAGCCCGGTCACAGGACATGCCACACCCTGCCCATACCTTTCCAATATTGCAGCTGTCAATATAAAATGGAAAAAATTGATAGGTAGGAGTGAAAGGGATGCCCAAAATCTATCCTTTTATTATTACTTATTTCCTTGAATTGGAGGGCTAGTTTCCAGTCTATAGAATGTTTGGGAGAAGAAACCCCAGGGGGGAGATAGTTTGGGAGGGACAAACAGCAAATTATCGTAAAAACCTATATTGACCGTTTAAGACGTGGTCTCCGTAAGACTGAAGGAACCGAGTGCGGTGGTGGATCTCAGTTCTGCTCGAGACCTATACCACAATAATCAGTTTTTTGAGCTGATAAAGTATATCCAAGTTAGAAATGTCAAAAATTCGATTCTATGCCGCCATTTAAAGGGGTTGCCTGCCAAAAAAAAATTATTTTCATTGTGTATCCTACACTTCTTATATATCATTCTACTCGACTGGACGAGATAAAGTTAGTGATGAAAGTATTTTTTGGATTTGATCCTGATTCAGGAAAGATAATAGGTAAAAATAGGTAAAAAATAGTCATTTTTCACTAAAATGACAAGATGGTGTCAAGGGAACCCCCGCGGACCCCACAGAAAGAATAACCATTAAATTACTTAGCTTTTTTTGATCCAGGAGCAGTTTGAAATAAAAGAAACGAGTGCGATATACGCGGGAACGAGAGCTCAGAAGGTAGGGCGTCAAAATAAAAAATCCTCACATTGGGTCTAATCGGCCAGATTCTAATACCATTCAATAGATCTCCACGAGACGAGTAGTTTCCATTTTTAAATTGCGTAAATTGAGTTTGGTATGGCCGAGATATGCGCGTTTTTAGCCACTATTATGGAGCCTTTTTGGGGGAATTTTCAATCTTGGGCGCATCTGGTTTGGAAACACGCATATCTCGGCCGCACCCCACTCAATTTCTGCAATTCAAAAAAGAAATCTGCTCATCTCGAGGAGATCTATTCAACGGTATTAAAATTTGGTGGATTAAACCCAATTTGACGCTTTTCGATACTGGCGCCCCACTTTCTGAGGCCTCGTTCCTGCGTATATCACACTCGTTTTATTTATTTCGAACTGCTCCTGAGTCAAAAAATGCTGAGGAAATTAATGGTTATGTTTTCAGAGGGATCCATGGTGGTTCCCTTGACACCATTTAGCGATTTTGTCAGAAAATGACCATTTTTTGCCTATATTCGGACATATATTCCCTGAATCAGGGTTAAATCATAAAAAATTTTGCACTACTATACTTATCTCACCGAGACGAGCAGAATGACATACAGAATGTGGATGGTCCAAAATGAAAATAAAAAGTTTTGGCAGGTAACCCCTTTAAATGGCGGCGTAGCGCGCCAAAATCAAGTTTTCAAAAATTTTAAATATGATATTCGTGATCAGCGAAGAACTGATTTTTATGGTATAGGGCTCGAGGAAATCTGAGATCCACCACCGCACACCTCCGAGAATCTGCTTGATTCTTACGAAGACCGCGTCTTAAGGAACGCCCTATTTAATTATTTATTTCAGCTCCACGTCTATAGGAAATACAGTGGCAATGTTTACACTGGATTACATTAACGGCGTCATAATAGAAAATGGCCTAACAGCAATATGCAGCCGCTGGAAAATGGTGTCCGCCGAGATTGAGGGCTACTATCCGATTAGGCAAACTGGCACTTTCCGAGTTCTGTTGAAAGCAAGGCCACAAGGTTTAAAGGAGGCATTTTTTCGGGCACTCGTACAGGTGAAACCAAACGGTCGCTTGGAAATGGTTCACTACATTCGCGTCGATTCTACTGGGCCGTTTAGCACATGTATCACAGAATATTGCGGCTGTAACTTATTTCAGCTTAATCTGAATATGTTTTATTACTATTTGTCACTATTTTTCAGCATTTTATACGGTGATGATCGCTAAACATTTGCTTCTAAGTGCTTTCACACCACGATTAAAAATTTTCGTTTCATTTGGTTTCTACCGGTTGCTACCACATTGTCCCATCCACAGGTCCTAAGTTTTTATGACACAGTCTCCGTAAAAATCGAGCAGATTCGCCGGGGGTGTCTCACAATGGATACCAGATCTGCTCAAGACCTATACCATTAGAACCAGTTTTTTTGCGCTGACCACGAATATCAAGGTAAAAATTTTGAAAATGAAAAAAAATCTACGCCGCCATATAAGAGAATCGCATGCCAAAAACTAACTTTTTATTTTCATGTTGTACTCTATAATTTCAATACGTCATTCTGCCTGGCTCGATGAGCTAAGTTCAGTGCTTCAGCAATTGTTATGAGTTTACCTTGTTCAGAGTTGAAAACCTGTAAAAAAGGCAATAATCAGCTTTTTTTGCAGAAATTTTGCCTCTAGCCTTTTGCTTTCCGTTGGACCGTTTAAATCCCAATGACCCGCTAAAGTAAAATATAGCCCAAAAATGGGAAAAATGCTAATAGGAATCCATCGGACGTCTATATTGGGATAGAGCCAGAAAGCGGTCATTTTCATTTATTGAAAAAAATATTGTCATTTTTTTCATTTAGAAATATTCTGAAATTTTGACTGTAAGAGCATTCGGGCACAGGGAACGCTGTGGTGAAAACAGATTTTTATGAAAATGCCAAAAAAAGCTCTAGCGCGATTTTCACATAGTGTCCAATAGTCGGCGGGCAGAGCCGTCTTTCGCTTATTTTACGATTTACTACGAAGGTTTAAAAAACTCGGCGTTCACACAGATCGTCGCAGCTATGTGGGTTTTATGTATGGGACGAGCGTCTGAAGGCCTTAAATCCTCCGAGATTTCACTCCTCAGCACTGTATTCATGCGCTTCATACTCTTTCTCTTTGTTGCAACTAATGCTGTTCCTTGCGACCCCGGATGGACGCTGTTCAATGGCAATTGTTACAAGCACATAGTCA
Source organism: Oscheius sp. DF5033 (assembly GCA_964036215.1). Taxonomy (NCBI): domain Eukaryota; kingdom Metazoa; phylum Nematoda; class Chromadorea; order Rhabditida; family Rhabditidae; genus Oscheius; species Oscheius sp. DF5033. Next base: position 8,617,129 of record OZ038413.1, read on the forward strand.
GAGACAAAAATGACAGAGTTGTTTACGATGAAGCTGCAGCCGATTGTGCCGCCAAAGATTCATACCTCTCTCCGGCAGCAACCCAAGAAGAGCGGGACTTTCTTGTAGGCGAGTTTATTATTTTTTGCTTGAAGGATAGATAGACCCGTAAAATGAGTTTCTGTTATTATAGTAAAGCATAATGTAACCCGAGAGAAGAGAAGATGTCACAACTCTAAATAATAAATTGCTATGGTTTCAGCGCTCGGTAGCCGTCCCGGAAACTGGGATGTCAAAGTTGATGCCTTAAAAGCTTTTTTCCCATCACCTAGTTTAATTGGAGGCGGCTTAAACTATATGGATTCTTTAATCCTCGGAGCTGGTAGAGTCACTGGGAAAAAGCAATATTACTGGTTTAATACGAATTCGACCTGGTTCGGTGATTGGTGCCCTCCAGATCCAGACTTCCGTTCTAACAACTTCTGCTTAACTGTAAATTAATTTGTTTTGTCGAAAGAAAAAGCATTTCAGCTGCAATTCGACCCGGTCTGCATCTGGGACAATGATTGTGATAATGATTATCGCTCATCCGGTGTCCCTATTACAAAATTCCTCCATTATGTCTGTAAAAAGCCAGGAACCCTTTGTAAAAAAGGGCTTGAACACAAGTCCGATGGATCTTGTGGTTGTAAAGAAGGCTTCTTGGATATTACAGATCTGCGTATACCTGAAGGGAAACGCTATAAAAAGGTGAATAGCATATAAAGATTAGCATTGCGTTTTAGGGAGAAAAATGTATTCCTCGCAATCCTTGCCAAAACCTAACGGCAAGAGGGGATCTTTCCATTGTATTCGTTGTAGATTCATCGCAATCCATTGGCGCTGCAAATTGGCAGAACGTAAGCTTCCTCCCTCTTGCTTTACATAAGTACTGGTACAGATGGTCTCTTTTCTAAAGAGCGGGTCCCGTCTTTTGGATAATTCGATAAATGTTGGATTCGTAAAGTTTTCAACTGACGTTTCTTCTGCTGGTTGGCTGCCAAGAAGATGGACTAAAAACGAATATTTGGACGATTTGCCCAGCTCTTTTGATGCCGGTTATACCAACACACCTGCCGGGCTTGATGCTGCCAGGGAACTATTTCAGAAAATTCGTGCTGACAATAGGGTCGCAATTCTGATCACTGACGGTATGCCCTTTGTTGAAGGTACTCTACCAAAAGAACATGCTCTGGACAAAACCAAGGAGGCCGCTAAAGAGGTTCATTTATTTGGCACATTCTCTAATTTTTCTCTATTTGAGCTCAGAAGAGCTGGCATTGATCTGGTCGCTCTTGGATACGGTTCGGAACTTCGAAACTACCAGTCCTATTTAAAGGATCTACTTCCTAATTCAAAACGAGACTATTTTCAATATGACGGAGAAGCCTGCGATTTCAAAGAAATGCACATGTCATTTTTGTTGAACAAAGTCTGCGAAAGATTCAAATAAATTATTGTACACGCGTGGGCGTTATCACCATTAGCGAAGCGAAGATTAATTACGAAAACACTTACTGCTTCTCGATGACGAAATCGCGCATTATTTGTGTTTACTCCGGGTTGCTGTCTTTTCATCCCTTCAAGATCTCTTTTCTATTTTCTTTCCTGGTCTGAGCGTCCAGTGATACAGAAAAAAACGAAGACTTGTCAAGAAGTTTCGATGGCCTGATTTGTCAGCCGAAATCGAGGCCATTCCTTTTCTCAGTCCCCCCTTCACTAGGAAAAAAGATAGCATAAATCGAAGTCTGTAAAACCTCTTTTACCTATTATAGGTATTTTTACCTGAAACACGGTTACGCGCTTAAAATGCACCTTTTTCAGCCTTTTTGGGAGATTTTTGAAAAGTAACATGCGTGGGACCCTTATGTATTTTTGGAAATTTTGCATGAAAACGATACCCTTTGCTATTTTCCAAAAATTCGTTAGCAACTAAAGCGATCACTGTGACGCTTCCAGTTAGAATTTTTGACGACTCGGGTTCAATCCCCGCGAATGCAAACGTTTTTCCGTCTTTTTTTCCACTGGATTATTGCGTATTTTTGAAATTTGGTATTTTCCCAATTTTCTTGATAATTTCAGGTTTCTAACAGCTAAAAAGCATGCAAAAGACGAAAAAAGGCCGAAAACCTGGTCACTCGAGATATCGACGATTTTGGCAACCTATTTTGCACCTATTTTGGTATTTTTTGTCACATATTTAGGTACCTAAAATGCGATTTTCAAAATCTAAAATGCACAGCACTATTTATTATGAATATTTCTGGTTTAGGCGTTCGTAATAATCAAAAAGATTGGAACGACTGCATAGCAGAGGCAGCAGCCAGCGCGTCTTCCTGATAATTGAGCGCTCCCATTCCCCCTGTCGAAACACCATATTTATCAAGAAAAAAAGGGCCTACCGTTGGGTCAGTCAGCTTAAACTGGGAATTATTGAGGGTTGTGGCGAATTGGATCAAAGGCCTCTGTACAGCTGATATCAAGGTATGGACTTCCGTATATTCCAGCTAATTTAGCTTAACGGAAACCACACAGAATACTGACCATCTTTTCTTGTTATTTTTTTGATTTTTTTTGTTAGGTTATAAACGATTTTTCATAGTGGTGCTATTATTTTGCGGATTGTCCAAAGTGACTTTTTTGAAAAATGTGAAAAATTTCTTTAATTGTTTTTCGAACTGTAATGTCTCTTTGGTATAAAATGGCTAAAAACTGAACACATCTTTTGTACTAATCAGTTTTATCAAAACTGAAAAATTTGGATTTTGACGGCAAAAATTAGGGGTGGTGCTATCATTTTGTGGAGTACTGTAGGATGTAAAAGATGAACAAGGAGACACTTATGACAAAGCCGTTTATCGGTTGGTCAGTTGCTTCAAATCAACCACACTGCGCTTGGCTTTTTTTAAAGGGACAGTATAGGTTTTTTGCATGTTGCTTTTATTAAATAGAGCCGATTTTCCTGATTAACATGCGCTAATTCTTGTTGCTGGGAGATTCTTCTATAAAACGTTACCGATTTTTAAAGTTGCAATCTTCCTGCGATCTGCTGGAAGTTTGAATTTCGCGGGCAATGCATCGGATATGATCAGCTAACAAATAACTGCGTTTTTCTTTAATACTTTCCTGTTTTTTGTTTTTTTTTTCGCTTTAGAATTGATGAACAGAAGTTAGCAATAATTTAGAACATCATTTGCTGCTAGTGAAATAGCAATATTACAGATAATTTAATTTATTTTGAATAAAGCGAACATCCCACAAAAATAATATCTGAAAAGTTATTTGATGCTATTTTTTGCATGTTTTTCTTGTTGCAATATTTTATAAATATTATATTATTAATTTTAATCACAAGAAAGACATAGAAAACAACATTTGTAAAACTCAATTTTAATCCTAGACTGTCCCTTTAAGCTGGCAAAAGAATGGCGAGAAAATAAGATTCCTGTTACTTACTGGCAGAACTATCAGTATGCGAAATAAGTCCCTGCACTCGCCTCATAACTTTCTTATTTCTCTGTCAATTTCGCTAATCTAAAGTGCGCTAGGTAAGAATACGTCTCTAGTAATTAATCAGCTAAAAATTGGCTTTCCACTCAGGACCAATAAATAATAACATCCCTTTAAAACTGACGAATGTTCGTGATGGCGTCGAGTTTGACCATTTGCCGTGGTTTTCGTGAAAAGGTTTGATCAGAACTAAAGTCGGGCTTGACGAGCTTCGTTTAAAACACTTGACAGATCCATAATAAAAAGTGCTAACGTGTTTGTTTGTTTGTCCGACCGTAACTAATAATACTCGCGGGATCAAAGGATAGATCCCCGCCGCGGCCTAAATTTTTGCGGGGCGCGCCGTAAGGCGCGCAAGCAGTCGCAAAGCGGACGCTCCCTTTAAAGATCGTGCTATACGAGTTGAGTTCTATATCTGCTTAGTTCTATTGTTCGCCGCAGCATGCACTTTTTGTGTTCTTTTCTTATCTTGCAGTGGAGCTAGAAACGAGGTCGCGCCAAGATGCAATGCGATGATTTGGATTCGCGGTAAAAATGAGATACCTGATTCGTTTCATAACTGATTTCATTATTTATGCCTGTTTAAATACTTGCAGAGAGAAGAATCTGATTATACTCTTATCTATTCAGTATCGCTTGTGCTTTGCATTAATTGTTAGTATCTCAGCTGGACGCGGCTTCCGCCACTTTTTACTACTCCACCTTTTTTCCGAGATTAAATCGGCCCAAAAAGGCGGGTGCCAGCAGAAGATAAGTTTTCACGCCCAACTAACTGTGCGGTTTTCTATTAGTCGCTCCCTAGAAAATGGACGAGCGATTTCCAGATATATTTTTTATTTTCAGCTGATTCAGCTCGAGTTATATCTTTCCGATGCGGCTAGATCTACTGGCATTATATCTTGTCCGTCGATTAACAAGGATCAGGAACTTTATCACAATCTTTGTTAGTTTTTAATTTTTAAAATTTAAGCTAGACAGGGGGGATTTAAGCTAGAGAATGAACGGGTGTTGCGTAACTATCGAGCAGGTAGAAATTGCCCTGAAGCGCTCCGAGCAGGATCAGATTTTTGGGGACATGTATGATGTCCTCCGAGAGATGTTGACCAACTGGCGAACCTAGCCAAAAGGCTCTATTTACCTTCAGCCATTCAATGGAAGTTTAGCCGGTCAATGAGAAGAACAGCTGGTTAATCAGATTTTAGCCGTTCAATCATCATTTTTAGATTTTTCTGGAATTTTCAGTTATTCATGATTACATAAGAGTTTCGGCAGCACTAATTAGGGAACACTTTTGGCTCGATTTGTCTAACAAGGGAACCATTTATCCTTAAGGTGGCTTTTTGCAACGAGACCTACACCGTTCGAAAGAGCATCCAAAGTACCCCCAGAAGCCGTTGCCAAAACCTGCAGAATGGCTCACCGGGCGACGTAGCACGCCTTTGAAGTTTGTGTGTTAAATCGTCAAAACTGGTTTTCGTAATTGTATACAATTTGTAAAACTTCAAAGGCGTGCTACGTCGCCCGGTGAGCCATTCTGCAGGTTTTGGCAACGGTTTCTGGGGGTACTTTGGATGCTCTTTCGAACGGTGTAGGTCTCGTTGCAAAAAGCCACCTTAAGGAAAAATGGTTCCCTTGTAAGTTACTCTTTGTTTTTTTCATAACGATCAAGTTCAAGCAAATGCAAACTATGTAGTAAGCAAAAATGAGCTGCTCTCATCATGAAAGGGCGTATCGCCGAAGTAGGCATTGTAGTAAAAACTGTGGCCTCTTTTTTTGCTTTATTTGGTTTCAAGGCACAAATCGAACAAATAAACAATTTGGGCTACGCGCGGAGCTGAACCAACACCCTCAATGTTACCAGTCCAGAACTCTACCTGTTGCGTCATTATGACATGTTTTTTTTTGTAAAATTTGGAAAAGATTTGATTCGCTTTTATCTCATTGTATGCAAATCTAAAACATCTCCTCCAGGGGTTTCTTCTCCCGGACTTTCTATAAACTAATGAATCCAAATCTCCCAAGGGATACCCCCTAGCCCCCCGAGCGAAGCGAGCAGCGGAGAAGCATACATGATTTACTAGCCTAAACAGCAATCATCCAGATTCATTCCTCTATCTCTTCTTATTATTGTATAATAATTCAATCGATGTACCCGAATTTGTGTTTTGGCAGGCAAATCATGTATGCTTCTCCGCACCTTGCTTCGCTCACAGAACTAGGGAGGTATCCCTTGGGAGATTCCTTAGTTTATAGAACGTCTGAGAGAAGAACCCCTATGAGGAGACGGTAAAACTGCTTTAGAAAAATCCAAAAAAACAGTGATTGACCGGCTAAAATTCGAATAACCGGCTAAACTTCGGATAGATCGGCTAAACGTAAGTAGAGCCGCAAAAAAAGTGTAGGCGTCTTCTGGCATACCAGATGACGCGTTGCTTCGACCATGCTGCTGCAGGTTCTTACTAAACCTTTGTCCCCCGGTTTTCAGCTCCGGAGACCTCATCCTGTGCTTACTACGCCGCTCCTTACAAGAAAATGCCAAAATCAGGTGGTTAAAAATTATACTTCTACCTTCGTCACAGGCGCGCATCGCGTTGTGCCGAGGTAAATTGGATGCTTGACAACCTCAATTTTGATCACAAACTGCAGAGGTACGGGGTACAGAGAAACACAATTACCTAAAAGGCGACGGCCACGAGGAGTCATGAGTACGTTGTAGGTCAAAACAATCGTCGTTGCGTTTCTCTGTACCCCGTACCTCTGCAGTTTGTGATCAAAATTGAGGTTGTCAAGCATCCAATTTACCTCGGCACAACGCGATGCGCGCCTGTGACGAAGGTAGAAGTATAATTTTTAACCACCTGATTTTGGCATTTTCTTGTAAGGAGCGGCGTAGTAAGCACAGGATGAGGTCTCCGGAGCTGAAAACCGGGGGACAAAGGTTTAAGAGGGTGAGGAATCCACTGGATCCAAAGGCGATGCCTGGTCGACCGGCTAACAAACCGTAGTGAGGAAAAATGGGGTGGAAGTATAATTTTTGAACGGAATATAGTATAGTTTTAGGTGACCCTAGCACTACTGTCTCACGGCTTCCTCAACAATATGGCAAAACACGATTACGACACGGAAATCGAAATAAGAAAGACGGTGGTTATAAGGAACGATATCGGCAGCGGCTGGGCAAGGAGGAATCGGGAGCCACTGCGTTTCTTTGACTCTTTCAACGCGTTTAACAATTCCTATATTCCATTCTTGAAAGAACTAGGTGATGATTTTGGTTTAATCTTTGATTTTTGATTTTGATCTTGGCGATCAATATCCCCAAATTCAACTTCACATGTATTTTCAGCAGTATTCCAACAGTTCTTGGTCTTTTAAGAGTCGAATGGACTATGAATAATGGAAATGCTCCTCATGTGCCTGTCAAAGGTCATAAAGTTGCCGAATGCCCGCACCCTCCTAATAATCCTCTCACTCAGAGGAGCTCTGAAAATAAGCCTCCCGGGGGGCTTCGATAGAGGTTTTACGGTATTTAAAAAACAACTGAGATTATGCCTCGCCGCGAATCTATTCAGTTTTAGCCCGTCGGTTTCGTATCAAAAGGACCAAAACCGTACCCCTTCTCTGTCCAAAAGTCGACCCACTTTTGTACCAAAAACAGCGCTTGGCTTATTTTTCTGCCATAACTTAAAAGCAAAGCTGCCTTAGCAATACTTGTGCTCAAAAAGATATAGTTCAGCCCATTTCAGGTATTATTGGAGACATCGACTTCGTAAATATATCCGAGCCGCTACCTACTGTTTCTTTTGTAACAGCCATTTCGGAAAATCACGCCCTTGAAGGACGAAGTTTGGTGAAGCGAATGATGATGGATCATCCTGACTGGAAACTCTATATATTTGACATAGGATTGAGCAGAACATCCAGGATTATCTTTGAGGTACTATTTTTGTCATTTTGCTATATTTTCTCAATATACGCCATACTTCTCCGCCCTCCACTCTAAACTTTCTTATTTCCCAATGAATTTCTTTAAACTCAAGTGCGTCGAGTAGCTATGGGACACTATGACGAGCACATATAAAAAAGGCATTTCAATTGGGATCCATAAAAATAGTTCTTTAAACCGAGATCGATTGGGGCGGCCCATCAGGTTTAGGCCATTTCCAGGGGTTGTTGTGAAAGGGTAGCGTATAGTTGGGGTCGTGCGGACGAGTAAAATGATCAACAAACTAGTTAATTCTAGTGATGTAAGTCAGAGCAGAACTGAGAACCGCCGCACTCGGTTCCTCCAGCTGGATCGCATCTTATGACGCATTCAGTTAAAGGGCATTGCTATCTATTTTTGCAGGCCGGGCCTGACTTCCAAAATCCAGGCCCGGACCGGCCCGGGCCTGGCGGGCCTAGGCCCGAATTTTGACAACCCTACTGCTAGCTGATACCACGCAGCAAAAAAACGAAGATAAACAAAATGAAGTTTTATTTCAGAAAGCTTGCAACGTGGCAGGGATACGTGACATAGATCTTGCTCATTTTGGCGTTGATGTAGACAGTAAAACTTACCGTTGGAAACCGATTGTTATTGCGGTGCTGCTTTCTATTTCATGTGCAAATGTGCTGATTTCAGAAAGCGTTGGTAGAGTTTCCCATTGTCTTCTGGGTGGACACATCAACGTTTTTCAACGTTAATATGAACATGAAAGCATTTATGGACAGGATTAACATTGCTTATAGCAAGGTGTGTTTCAGATAGACATTTACCGTAGGAGAAGAAGTCAAAGGCTCCACATAGCCCGCACCCACCGGATCCGGGTCAGTAAGGCGCATTTTCGGGGGAACCGCAGTTCTTTTGCGCTTTTTGGTGCAATGATTTCAATATACTAATTTGAGTATGCCAAACATTCTAGAAAGGTCGCACCGAAAAAGCGCAAAGGAATGACGTCTCCACCGAAAATGCGCCTTACTGGCCCGGATCCGGTGGGGATCCCTACTCCACAGGCGCAATAAGTACCGTAAAACTTCTGTTAAAGCCCCCACCCTAATCCCCCCCCCCCCCCCTTCCCTCCAATAATCCCCCACCTCTAATAATCGCCTCATTTTTTGGATTTTTCGTTGTTTTTGCGGTTTTTTGTTGTGTTTTACGTTTTGCGTGTCTGTAATGTCTTTCTTTTCTAATTTTTCAATTTTTCGTAGAATTATATTATAGATTTTATGCTATAGTTAATTTTAAATGTGCGGGCAATGAGTTCGGCATTTGATTTTGTACGGATTTTAAGCGAAGAAGCCTTCAGCAGAATCAACAAATGATGATTTGTCCGAAGATGAAGATGATGAGTGCACAATTAATACGAAAATAGCTACAAGTAAGGATATGGCTATTTCTGCCAAACTGAAGGCTATCCAACTCACTGAGAAGACTTCAGCAGGTAATGCTGCATGAGTTTATAATGTCCATAGAAAGACAATTAGGGGCTGGCTTGACAAAAAATAGCTTTTTCATAATTTCAAGTGAGATCTTGGTTTTTTTAATTTCATTCTTTAATTTAGGCCAAGTGGTAAGAAAGGATGTCGACTTCCGGGTGGAGGAAAAAAAGTGAAGAATTTCCAATTTGATAATGGCAGCCGGAAGGCGGACCATTGTTCCGAAAAGGCGGCCCCATATTTCATCAACGGGGACTTTCCTCTACCGCTCCTCCAAAGTTCCGCCTTTTCGGGACAATGTTCAAATCATCTTAGTTTAGTGTATCTGAAGCAAATTGATATTTCCCAGCAGTTTTTGATATTTGCACTATGCGGTCAACCTGTTTGACCTTGCATGATATTCCTTATCTTTATTTTAAGGAACCCTCTGAGATTAAAAAAAACAACGTGGGATTACTGTAGTTTTAAAGAAATTGCGTTTCTTTTACTTTTCTGTGCTGTGTGTTGTCGTAGTTTGGGAAACGGGTGGTTCTTAGGCGTTATCCATCTTCCCCAACAGCAAAAATTTCGCATGAGAAACACCTCCCCAATTTTGTTGCTCTGGCTAAATTTCGATTCTGTATATTATTTTTGATTGAATTTTAGTCCACTTTTCACGGAAAATAACGGCTCACATGTAGATTAGCGGTCCCATGGTATATTAGTGGTCCTATCAGATATTAGCGGTCCCATGAATAATGTTCAGATTTCAGAAAAAAACAGCGTTTTCAGCCGATTTGCTGGATTTCTAGGCGATTCTCCTCCCGGCGTATCTTCTCCCGGACTTTCTATAAACTAAAGAATGAAGAGAGGAAAGAGATCCTTTAGATGTTCCATCTACCGACTCTCGATGGTCCAAAAATAGCTTAGCTTCCTTACAGTAGAAGAACTATAGAAGACTACGAAAACCCCAGTTTATAGTATATGCATCGCTGAGAAACCCGAGAGAGACGAAATTGATGACAAAAATCAATATTCTTACGAAAAAAAACTACCGAAAACTGCTCGGAATTAGCAAGTTTCACCAAACTGTGCAAACGCAGATGATCGGAACTTTATTCCGGACAGGCGGAACTTTGTTCCGAAAAATCGGAACTTTGTTCCGCTCCGAATTTGCCTTTGATAAGAAGCTCTGTGAATGGGTGCTGTATCAGAGAAGAAAAAAGATTAAAATGAGCCGGAGGATGCTTCTCAAGCAAGCAAAATTCAATGGATGTGAGAAGTTTCGTGTTACGGAGATGCTAACAACCAGACACGATGGGAAGAAAATGAAACCATTCGTGACCGCAATATAATGCAACTAACAGATGAATTGGATGCACTTGATTTTGAAGATGCAGAAGACGAAAACAATGGATAAGATTCAGATGAGTCTATACATTCTCTTCGATCTATTGACGATGATATACAAGTTATGCTACATGTATTGACAGTTTGATTGATCTTTTTTATGCAAATTTTTTTTGTTTGCTAGAGCCCAATGGCTCATTTCCTATTTTCTCCATAGGAAATAAAATTTTTCTTACAGTTTTCGACGGGATTCTGTCGGTCGGCCTGTGGCCATTCCGAAAGATAATAGCCCCCCTCCAACTGTCCCCCCTCTCTAATAATCCCCCCTCTCAGAGGAACTCTGAAAAATAAAGCCTCCGGGGCTTTCATAGAGGTTTTACAGTATATTCATGTGAATCCAAGCAAACGAGAGATCCTAGGATTAAATTGACACGCTTTTAAATCACCACTACTTCTAGAAAAGTTATTTCCAAAGAAAAAAAAAGTTATTTATATATGTATACTAAAGTCCTAATGGATTAATGTTGACCTTTTTTACATCTTTTTGCGGAATTCCTTATCACCTGGATTTTTTGGCCGCCGGGACTTCGCCCGGCGACTAAGTCCCGGTTTAGAATTTGACCTGAAATCGCCGGGCGACTAAGTCCCGGTCTGAAATTTGACCTGAAATCGCTGGGCGACTAAGTCCTGGTCTGGGCGACTAAGTCCCGGTTTGAAATTTGACCTGAAATCGCTGGGCGACTAAGTCCCGGTTTGAAATTTGACCTGAAATCGCTGGGCGACTAAGTCCTGGTCTGGGCGACTAAGTCCCGGTCTGAAGAAATAAGCTAAATTAAAGGATTTTATTTGGTAGTTTATTTATTTTCGACCTATAATTGGTCAGTTTCTCAAGCAATATTACCATTACTTCGACAGAATTCCCAATATTTCGATACTATAGAAAAAAATTGCACGGTTTAGGTAGAATTAACAGTACTTGGACAGATTTATCATATTCTATACTGCAGTTGTAGCGAGTATAATAGACTGAATAGACGTTTTCCTCATATAACTCAGAGTTTCGTGTATAAACATCTATTGATCGTTGTACTCCAGATAGAATGTCCATATTACCGGTAGAATCGCCGTATTCGGTGTAGAATCGATGTATTCCTGATAGAATCGATGTATTCCTGATAGAATCGATGTATTCCTGATAGAATCGATGTATTCCTGGTCGAATTGCTGTATTCAGGGAGAATCGATGTATTCGATGTAGAATCGATGTAGTCCTGGTAGAACCGCTAGATTCTTAGTAGAACCGTTGGAGTGCCTGTAGTCAGGCTGGAATGGCTTTATTTAATGTAAAATCTCCATGGGAAAACACAGTTGCTACTCAATAAACGGGATGATTATTAGGAGACGGGGAAGCATACCTGTGAAACTCAATATACAGTCCAAGGTAATTGAATGAAAAATTGCCCCAAGGGGTAATCGAGGACGGCGAATCTAGTGTTACTGAAATCGACCGCGCTTTCCCTCATTATAATCGAGATATGCCGAATTTTCGAATGTCCCTTTAATTTCTGGACGGACCCTTAAAATACTAAAACTATTCGGTCAACATGATATTTTCCCGCAGTCAAACCTTTTTACCGATAAGTCCCGGATTTTACATTAAATAAAGCCATTCCAGCCTGACTACAGGCACTCCAACGGTTCTACTAAGAATCTAGCGGTTCTACCCTGAATACAGCGGTTCAACCAGGACTACATCGATTCTACATCGAATACATCGATTCTACACCGAAAACACCGAATCTACCAGGAATACATCGATTCTACACCGAAAACACCGATTCTATCAGGAATACATCGATTCTATCAGGAATACATCGATTCTATCAGGAATACATCGATTCTACACCGAATACGGCGATTCTACCGGTAATATGGACATTCTATCTGGAGTACAACGATCAATAGATGTTTATACACGAAACTCTGAGTTATATGAGGAAAACGTCTATTCAGTCTATTATACTCGCTACAACTGCAGTATAGAATATGATAAATCTGTCCAAGTACTGTTAATTCTACCTAAACCGTGCAATTTTTTTCTATAGTATCGAAATATTGGGAATTCTGTCGAAGTAATGGTAATATTGCTTGAGAAACTGACCAATTATAGGTCGAAAATAAATAAACTACCAAATAAAATCCTTTAATTTAGCTTATTTCTTCAGACCGGGACTTAGTCGCCCAGACCAGGACTTAGTCGCCCAGCGATTTCAGGTCAAATTTCAAACCGGGACTTAGTCGCCCAGCGATTTCAGGTCAAATTTCAAACCGGGACTTAGTCGCCCAGACCAGGACTTAGTCGCCCAGCGATTTCAGGTCAAATTTCAGACCGGGACTTAGTCGCCCGGCGACTAAGTCCCGGCGGCCGGATTTTTTGTTACTTAGCACTTCTCCCGGTCTCTATGTTACCGGCACTTTAGTGGTAAAACTGATCTCAGTAAACTCCAAGTATTTGTATTATCTTTATCGGAACTGCAATCTGGATCGCTGAGCAAATATAATTTGGAGTATTTTTTATTTCTAGGGGCCGCATGTTTATTTGGTAGGAAAAACAGTGCATAGCACCTATGCTGTCACTTCACAAGGTTCTAGAGTTTATCAAAATGATTATTAATTAAAATTCAGGAATGTACGACTATATTGCTCCACAAGGAAACATTTATCGCCTACAGTATGAAGCTGGCAAGATGATATTTGTGAGAACAAAGAGTACCATAGAGTTAGCTGTGAAATGGTGAGCATTTTTCATTCATTTTATGAAAACGGACTAACTTTCTTTTAGGTATGTTCTCTGCGCCTTGGAAAATTCATGTATGGCTCCTAAAGATTCCCAAATCTATTGCGCCCTTTCGAGACATACTGACATTGTTAATACGTTTATCAACTGTCATCGGTAAAACCTTCTAATGCCAAATTAGTTTCACTTTTAGATATGATCAGTCAGCTATAAATCTGATCCTTAGTCATTATCCCGAAAGCTTCTTGGAACCATGGGCTTCTAAATATATATGGACATTGCGGGATGTCCTGGCAGGTGTATGGGATCTTTCAGCAACGTTTAATTTTATTCTCGGCCCGTATCCCCCAAGTCTTGTGGGTCCGTGGGCACCGCTGTATATCTGGCCAGGATGTTAGAATTGCGAAAATGTAAATCATATACCTACTTATTTCGAGAGATAGCCAGTACGCGCAAGTGTTTCGTTATTAAAGGAACCGTCCCACAGGTGTACTAGCGTGTGCACAGAGCGCCCGCGAAATTTGAAATTGTGCAAAGGCAAAACGTTATTTTTTTCGTTTTTGTCGCTATTTTGCTATTTTCTGGCATTTTCTTTGTTTTTATTGAGCAACTCAAATAGTTTTAGGTGTTGCTTTACAACAGTAAAAATGTTACAGAAGCTAAATTGGTTCAAAATGAACGCAGACATCCAATTTTCTTAGAAAGGCCAATTTCGTATTTCTCTACAAGTTTTCTTACTTCTTGCTTGTTTGAGATGCAGTCTCCGTGAGAATCGAGCAGATCAGCGGAGGGTGACTCATGGCAAATCTCAACTGTACTTCTAACCTATATCACTAGAATCAGTTTTTTGTGCTGATTTGAATATCTTGGTCAAAGTTTTTGAAAATTCGATTTTGGCGACGATGCTATGCCGCCTTTTGAAGGTGTCGCCCGCCAAAATCTAACTTTTTATTTTCATTTTGTACCCTATACTTTTTTATATGCCACTCTACTCGGTTCGACGAATTAAGTTTAGTGGTGAAAGAATTTTTAGTGTTTGGCCATGTTTTCGATGAGAAAGAGGCGAAAACGCTTAACTAATCGTCCTTTTTCGCGAAAATTTTAAAAAACAACTTTTTGTTGTTCTTCTAATTTTTTGGTTTTTGGGATATATAGGAAATTACTTGAAATAACTTTAAATCATTGAAATAACGAAATCTGAGCAAAAATATATGCTACACTATGCATGTACGCAAAACGGTGTGGGACGGTTCCTTCAAAACATTTAAGATTAAATCAAATATTGTTGACAGTTTGTGATCGACGTTGAGTCATGAACCTTGGGAACCTTTGGGAGCCATGTATGAGTAGAGTCTAAAATCTTTTTTCGTCATTCTATTTTTTTTGTAATCGATCCATTATGAATTAGTTTCCATTTTCTGTGAGTTTAAAGGAACCGTCAGCGAATGAAAATGGGTTTGGTCAAATCAGGCTCAAAAGATGGGTCCTGCTGATTTCTATGATTCGTTTTTTACATACAGCGGTCGGGTTTCACAAGGAAAACGGTGTTTAATTCCTTATTTTCTTATAAAAAAATAATGGAAGGCCGACTTTTCGACATGCCAAAAGATGCAATGCAAAGCGTGGCAAAAATGTGAGGTTTCAAATTGTAGAAAAGCATTGTTTTCAATTATAAAAACCGTCACAGTCTCGAGTTGAATAATTCTTTAATCTTTTTTGACCTTCCGTCCAGTCCCAGACGGTTCTTTTAACAGGGGAACCTTTATTGCGTTTGATTCGATCCGGCTACGAGACATACTCCATTCAAAAGAGGTTAAAAAATTATGCTTCCTGGCAAGTTTTTAGTTGCCAAACACCTCACAGTGCAGAGTGTCAAACAATTGATCGCATTTGTTCCCACCGATCCGAATGGGAGGGTGACTTTTAGACCAAGTGCGACTTGGTCTAATGGTACCCCGCTTGGTCTAATGGTACCCCGCTTAGTCTAATGGTACCCCACTTGGTCTAATGGTGAATTACTGGCTAGAAAGCCCGCCTAACGGTGAATTACTGGCTAGAAAGACAGTGCCAAATCTCATCACTTATTGGCCGACAAATCATTTATGCTTCCGAAGGCTCGCTTCGCTCGCGGGGCTAGGGGGGTATCCCTCGGGAGATTTGGATTCTTTAGTTTATAGAATGTCCGGGAGAAGAAAATCCGGGAGGAGATCGCTTGGTAGAGCAAAACAGCCATCAGTAACGATATTTTACTGTTTTCCCCACCTAAGCGATCTCCTCCCAGCGCCTATTCTCCCGGAATTTCTATAAACTAAAGAATCCAAATCTCCCGAGGGATACCCCCCTAGCCCCGCGAGCGAAGCGAGCCTTCGGAAGCATACGTGATTTGCCGATCAAAGAGAGTTTATGAGTGATGAGATTCGGCACTATCAACTTACTTCTGCGCGCCGTCAACTTACTTCCGCGCCTTGTCAAGTTACTTTCGCGGCCGACGAGTCACAGAGAAATAACAGATCAATAGTCACCATTAGACCAAGCGGGATACCATTAGACCAAGCAGGGTACCATTAGACCAAGTCGCGCTTGGTCTAAAAGTCACCCTCCCGATCCGAATAGGGCGCCTTGGATCCCCTTTGATGATCTCAGAAAAAATAGAGAAAATTTTCTTCTTGGAAAACACTTTTCTAGAGGTATTTTGTCCTACGGATCCAATGTTATTTTTTTAAAATTCTTTGTTTTTTCAACGGATCAACCATAGCCCACTCCAGTCAAAAGATGAAAGAGTTTTTATCAAGTCCGCGAAAAATTTTTTTGTCCAACCTAGGAAAAATGCCGGAAAATCACAAAAACTAACTAAAGGCGAGACGATCGCAATGCCTTACCCAAATGCATTTCTACGAAATGTGTATGCCAAGTGGATGGTGCGCTAGGCTATAAAAATTTTGATTTTTTAGTTTTTCTTGTTATAGAACTTCCCGGAACGGGTAGTCGCTTCAGAATTACCAGTGAAGACCACATGTTATATGTTACTTGCAGGGACTCTTTTGGCTCCCTTTAATAGGACCATTCCGCTGGAATACCATTCCGCAGTTGTCTTTCAATGCATTATAGTACTGCAAATGCTTTGTCATAGACTCCTTTCGGCCTACATTTCGCTTCCTTGCCAAAATTGAAATATTCGTCTTGTTCCCATTTTTCATTCACAACACAGTTTTTATTTAACAAATTTTATTCTAGAGGAAAACAAAAATATGAGGTAGCACACAAAAAGCAATGAGAGAGGATACTTCGTAAAATAAAAATAAAGTATTAGAAATATATATAAAACAGGACATAAAAAAATATGATGTTTCCGTAGCAAGATCAAGGCAAGATAAGATATCGCCACAATCATGCTGGTTCGCCTTTCCTCACGGATTAACTTTTTTCCCTTGGTTTTCTACGCAAAAAATGATAAAATTTTACTAACGCTTTTAAAAAGTCATATTATTTTGCTTTTCTAGTTTAGTCTTTAAATTTTCCTCGCCTTGTTTTTCAAGATGAGACAACCGAAATTTTGCGACCCTTCTTTAAACGCTCGCACAACGCATACATCTTGCCTTGAAACAGGTCTATGACTTGACTAATAACTAACAAAGTTTAAAGACTAAGTCTGTGACTTGTTTTTAAGCCAATTCTAATATACAACTCAATATTTAGCGAGACTCTGGCATATTCCCTTGTAGAGCGGTCGGAGTTGCTCCAACCCGGCTAGAGTAATGTGCTCGACCGAATTTAAATACGTAACAAAGCTCCTAGGGTGGTATAAAGCGAGCTTTCCTTTTCTTGTAAAAGAGGGTACGTAGTCGAATAAACGACACTTGCGACATCTTTTGATTAATTCGGCTGTCCTTTCCTTCGCAGCAAAATCACCCTTTCCTGAACCAAACGTAGCTGTCTAAATCATTTTTCTATTATTTGCAGCGATGGAAACACCTACATCGGGGTGCGGGGATCCATACTCCAAGAACTTGTTTACATTCAATGTTATTTGAGGGTTGATGGACGGGAAGGCGTCAAGAATGTAGATCCTTTTTTTAACTAGTTTTTCCAAACGTTTTAGTCTGCGCAAAGCAGAGAGAAACACACTACTTTTAATGGGAGGAAGGCCATCATCGACATTTCGTAGGTCAATGGGTCTATAAAAAATAATTTTTAATAGTTTGCGAAATAATTTGTTCGTTTCTTTTATGAAAATTGTATGGAGTATTACCGTGCCACGATGAATAGAATGTCCGGCCGAACTCTTTGCACATGCTCCTCAAATTCCGGTTTTATGCGACAGGCGTTAATCACGTCTGGTAGTGGGTCACATCCTGGATCATTTTGATTAATTTTTAAAGCCAGAATGAAATCTAGGGTTGTGCGCCGACACGACAGGCACCTCAAATGTCGTGTCGTGTCGTGTCGTGTCGTCTGTCGTGTCGTGTCGTGTCGTACCCCCCGACACGACACGACACGACAGGGTCCGGGGTCCAGATGTCGTGTCGTGTCGTGTCGTGTCGTATGCCTGTCGTGTCAGGGACCAAATCAAGTAAAATGGCGATTTTTTGAAATTTTTTGCATATTTTTTTCGTAATTTTTAGTGTTTTTTCAATTTTTTTCTCAATTTTTTCTATTCCAATCAAGTATTTGGCATTTTTTGTTGGTTAGCGCCTCAAAATTTTACTTCTGTAACTACCTTATGCGATACTTAGGCGAGAACATGGTAGAAGACACTGGTCATAGGCACTACTCCCATATATTTATTAATAGCGCTGACTTTGGACCTGCATTCTTGGCCCAAATTGGTCATAGAAATCTCTAAAGTAATAAGCTAATAGGCTAGTCAGCAGTAGCCAATGCTATTGGCCCAATAGTATGACAGTACACGCCGGCTTGGGTTGGATAACCATACTCAACAGTAAAATGCTTATTGACAGTTAGAAATCTCTAACGAAACGATTACTTTAAAAAGGTTCCTTATATCATAAAAAACTTATTCGGAATGATATGTAACAAAAAAACTAGAAATTCCCTATTTGGGAGCATTTTTTGGTTTCATGATACGACACGACATTTCAGACGACATTTGCTGAAATGTCGTGTCGTGTCGGGTCGTCTAGCCTGTCGCGTCGTCTCGGCACGACACGACACGACACGACACGACAGGCTCCGGATTTTGCCTGTCGTGTCGTGTCGTGTCGTGTCGGCGCACAACCCTAATGAAATCATACCCTGCACCGAATAGCTGGATATGTTCTTTACATATGGCCAGCATTCTTCACGAATTATAGACAGGGCATTGGCAGCCCAGCTGTTTCCGATAACCATCAGGGTGTTTGTCCCTCCCGGAGTTTTGGGTTCTTCGAATGCACAATAACCTTGCCAATTATAGGGAGCGGGATTGGCATAGGTGCATCCGTCGGCTGCTAACAAAGGAATGTCTAGGTTATTAAGCTGTGTATTATACTTAATAGCGGCAACTATAAAACAAGAGTTATTTAAGCTGACAATATACCAACCCGGAGACATTTCAGTGTAGTATTTAGCTTGGATTCGTGCTTCTTTGATCTGCGCTGGCGTGATTTCTGAAAACAGAATTTACCTCATAATAACTGACAAATGATCATACTCTGTAATTGGACAGCGATAAGTGCAGCTAAAACAGCCAGGCCCAATATCGTGGAATAAATCTTTGATGGCGACCACTGCAAATACCGCCGCTCCACTCGGAAGTGCATAACGATAGCCACAATTAGTGCTAATATAATCATCCCCAAGTAATCTGATTTGTGTTGTTATTAGCATATAATCTAACTTACGTAGAGGACTGTGCAGATGAAATATTCTCAATAGGCAATACAAAGGCCAATGACCTAAGTATATCGAGAAGGAAATATCTCCAATGAATACCAATATTGGATTTTTTAGCAGAATGTTATTTTTTCCATAAACTGTTAACAACGCGCCTGTTAGTGTTACTGTTAGCCTAAAATAGAAGCAATATGATTTTCAAAAAGTACTCTCACCGGCCGAAAGTGGATGGAATTATGGCCGTAGTAAAGAGAGCTAGGGAAATAATAATAAATGTTGCTGCCGATATACACCAGTGAGCAGTCGAGTCTAAACCGGTGGGATGTCGAAGCTCAATCGATAACAAACCTGATGTACCCATGTTCTTCTGCAAAATACAAGCTAGGATACCTAAAAACATAAATTATGCTAGTTATACAGCGGTAAGAACCGGTATTGCATTGGAACATTCTTGCCATCACTGAATAGAACGCTGTATTTTGGTCTCCGCTCAAGTGGTAAATCAACGATAGACATGCTAAAACGACTATAATTGTCTTTTGCTAAATAAATACCTGTCTCGATGAACGGTGAGCCGATTTGCTGAAGCTGGGGTGATAGCCGGCTGTGTACGAAGTACAATAACGGAAACAAAATGTAGAATTGCATTTCCAAGCACAAGGACCAGGTGTGTGTGAAAGGATCCACTATAGCTGCTAGCTAAAATCGTAATGGTAAGAAAACTGGGGAAAAGGACTAACTTTGTAGAAATAGTCCTCCCCATCTCCGTCTTTTCCAAGGTTGGTAGATAATGTTATGGCTTTCCAGAACGAGTCCACCACACCTGGCAGATTAGGTACAGGCAACACAAAAAGTGAAGCTGAATTACATTTTTAAAGTGGATCGGTTTAATAAGCTGTGAATAGGTGCAACACCTTTACCTCCTATTACCACCATTACAAGTAGGTGGTACGGCAGGATTCTCTTTGCTCTTTTTTGATAGTAATCTGCTGCATCATAAATACCAAACGCTTGTGTTGTCCGTAGCGTGTAGGTCATGAGATAGCCGGACAACACGAGAAAACTGCAAGCTGAATATTTTAAGGGGAAATAAACGCAGGCCGTACATGTCGACTCCAAAATATCCGTTGGGGAAATACTCCGGTAGGAAATGAAAGAACAAGACAGCTAGGATGGCTATGCCACGAAGTCCTTGTAGGTGACCGAGTAGACTCATATTCAATAAGTGAATATCTGTCCTATAACATGTATTTGAATAACATATGTAGAAAATAGAAACGACAGAAATCTGTACAGCTAAAAAGATGAAGGGTGTAAGATGATGGGACGGTTCAGTCATTATTGAAGTCAAAATCCGAAAGTGCATCTTCCACCCAGTAGGGAGAAGTAGAACAGCAAAATTTGCCTCAGTGTTTCTTTATATACGTTTCCGCGTAATCTCGCTTTCGTCTTTTTCCCTTATTATCTCCGCAGTCTCGAGGATTTGGCAAAAAGCTACGTGCCCGGGTGAATCCTTGATCGCCATTGTGAAAAAGGTCGCACCTTCGGGCTGGATCCACCCTGATCGGCATCTTAAAGAAGGCGACATCCTCAAGTTTTTGGAGACTCGATCGAAATCGTGCAGAATATATCCCGTTGAATTCGGCCTTATTCTTCTTTTCCTGAAACAATGAATATAATAAAACGGCATGTATTTACTGAAGGTTACATAGTATTTGTAATTTGATTTGAACAGTTCTGGGCGACAGCATTACCTCTACCTTGTGTCTTAATTTTCATGATGGTAATCAATTACCATGGTAAACCATGTCCATATTGAGAAGCCAAAATAGATAAATGCGATAGCTGATGTATTTGGTTTATTTCCAGCTGACCTTTCTTTACTTTTGGCCCACTAAGATTAACTGAAACCGCCTAAAAATTCGCGGCAGTGGCTGTTCCTATTATTTGAAGTTTCTTCAGAGACAGCCCCCAGCGTAGTCATTGCATTACAACAATACAAATAGTTGTTTATCTATTCAAACGAATGATTAGTACAAAGAAAAAACAGTATTCATTTTTTCCTATCAGTTTTGTCTCCATCAATCAAGCTGCTATATTTTTATTCAAAAAGTTTTCATTTACGGCAAAATTCCTTCTGTGAGTTTGATTAAGCTCTTGTTCATTAACTATAGAACCACGGTTTTGCACCAGAATCAGTCGCCAATGTCCATGTTTCTTATTGGAAAGGTAGAACTTGTCCTAACTGCGGTGCGTAATTGCAAGTTTCAAGTTCAGCTTGGAACAACAAAGCAGATCACCGCTGTAGATTACGGGTCCGAGAGAAAATGCCGGTGCAAAATGGCATCAACGGATGTGTCGAAGAATTCTCTTTCTTTATAAGGATTTTCTTTTTTTCCCGTTGTTCTCAGTCAGCACAAAAATTGCAACCATTTATCAGGTTTATCAGATAAAACATGATGAAACAAGATGACGAATATTTTGTTAACTTTCATGATTGTGAACTAGCATCACTTTCCCTTTTGATCATCACTAGAAAACTCGTTGCACTGGGGTGGAGAACGAACGTGGAACAAAATCACCGTCACTGATATAGCAGCTTGATTGATGGAGACGCATTGTATTAAACGGTGAGTATTAAATGACAAAAGCGTTGACCTTAGCCAACGCTCCTATCTCAATCTTTTCTCTTTCTTAACTCAACCGTCCCCTATCTTCCTCTTGGCCTAAGCGTCTTTTCCCCCCTTTCCAACCTGTCTTTGCAACAAAAAAGTGCAACTGGGATAAATCCAGCCGGTTGGATGGGGTAAATTCACATCCTAAAGGATAGCATGATTAATATCCTTTTTTTTCAATTTTTAGAAGCGTTGGATTAATGTCGTTTGGGTGGTTGGTCTAAATTTTGGTGTTACCACAAAAAAAGACAGCAGCTTTAAACAAAAAAGTATAATAAAAGTTTCAGACGACATTAGTTCCTAGCCAATGATGGAAAAATATAGACTTTCCGAATCTGAAAGGTCCGCGGACTGTCAGTTCCTCACACGAAATAGCCCTTAATTTCCCACGCCTTTTCTAGGAAAAATGTAATGCTCTATTGATGACAAATATTTTGCAGTTAGTGCGAACTAAAATCGGATTCGTTTCCCAACCCTGCGGGTGTTAGGTGAGACCGTTTCTCGCCTTTTTCAACCGGTTACGCTGTCTCTTCGCAATCGAAATAAGCGCACTTCCGATTTACGAGAGTGAAAATAGCCAACTAAAGGAAAAAGCTTCATATGGTTCATCTTTAATTTATTTATTATACTTAACATTTGAAAGTGAAATAAATACTGTTACAATAATAAGCCCGAAATTATATCGAAATATACGGATCTAATTTTATCTAGTCCTGCATACGTAAGGTAACCAAAATCGTCAAAATAAAAAACAGTTGTCAGTGTATCGTATATTTGATAGTTTTTTCCCTCTATGAACGCCTTCCCAATATCATACAGTTGGCATCTTTCGCAGTCAACGGCATCGAGTAGTACCTGCCTGTTGTTATTTTGCTCTTTGACTATCTACATACATATTTGTTGATGAAAAGCATGTTCTGACCGTTTTATTAAGACTGAAGATCCCCAAATCCTTGCCAAGCGAAAGGGTATCAATGAACTTCGATAGCTCTCCTCGCGGTAAATACGGGAATAGGCCTGAAAAGATTTTATTTCAATGATTAAACCGGGATGTCTACCGTGAAGCAAAATTTTTCTACAAGATTTTTCCAGCCGTTCAATATTTTCCTTGACAATATGGGACAGCGATTTTAGCTTTTCAACATTTTGCTCATGGGGTACCCTAGAAAAATGGCGAGTGCCCAATCAACCCAAACATACTTAAAGACCAAAAACAGGACGTCAGGTTTATATCCTTCGATTAGATCAACAGCTGTCTCATAGAGTATTTTGCGGTCAAACTCACTTCCATCGAAATTCTCGTAGAGACCAGTCAAATCTGTAATCGCCAGATGGTTTTTGTTGTCATTTTTAATCACCTGGTCCCAGAACCGCCTTAAATTCCGAATAACTTCCTTTAAATTCCTCATTGATCAGATTTACTTCATTCATTCCCAAAGCATCTCCTAGCACGGCCACTTTTAATTTCCCATAGCCTTTCTAAATTCGGCTTATACTCAGTTACTTACAGATTGCCCAACCGCAAAATCGTACACTCCTGCTCCTTGGATAGAGGGGTGCAGTTGCGTCCGCAGTCCGTGTGGTTGCATCACTCTATCCCTAGCCAATTTGAGATTATCCTTCAGCGGGCCTCTTAAGTTTTCTGACACTGAATTATCGTTTTCTATGGGAGCGAAAGGGAAACGTGCCTTTTTCATAGTAGCTATCCTTTATCACAGCGCGCACGACGGGACATCTCAAAAAAGTCAGAAACACCCAGATATTGAGAACAGCGAGAGATCCAAACAGAAATACAGTTTTCCCTAACGAAAATTTCCTGCACTTCTTCTCGTAGTACTTATGGCAAGCGATGGAGAGTATAACAGTCGATCCTAAAGCAGATTTAAGGGAAATGCCGTGTCTCACCTATCACCATCTGAGGCGACAACTTTGAGCCAAAAAGGAGTACAATTGGCCAACTGATGATATAAAGGGTATAGGAAATACCACCGAGGTAGGTAAAGATCTTGTTCGAGAGGAACTGAAAGTGTTACGCTTTTATGGAAATAAAACATACCTTTTTAGTTGTAGGAGTTTGCATTACCAGTAGGATAAAACACGACAAACTTGCCAGCGGTCTCATGACGATTTCTGCTATTTCTTGAACTCCGACCATAACAGCAATTGAAAGAAAAGCAAATGTGATCAGGGAAGTACTGAGAAAATACACTGGATTTGAGACATAAGTAATCGAACCTGAGGAATTCAATATTTAAGGGTGGGAGATAACTTACCAATAGTCTGGATTCTCCGTTTACTAGCAATAGTGAAGGCTAGGATACCCAATCCGAATTGCCATAGCCTCATGGGAAGTAAGTTGAACGCCATTTTTCGATCACCGGTGTAGAAGAGCCCGAACGATATTGAGCACATTACACACAGACAGAAGATTTGAAGGCTTCTTTTTCTGAGCTTTTCCAATAAGAAAAAAACCAGTGGGGCAACGATGTAAAAGTGGAATTCGACCGCAACAGCCCAAAGATGCCGAAAAGCATCTTTGTCCTGGATATCCGACTGCGCCTGAAAACTTTTTAATTTTTCGTAAAGCAAAACTAACAGAGGTGATGTCATCTTCTTCATCCAACAGGGTCTCCATATTTTTGAGAAGGGCAAGTGAGTACAATCCCATCTTTCCGGTAGCGTCGATCCAAGCTATTCCAATAGTCATATTTGCGTTCATCAGAATCAAAGGCACCATTAAATAGTATACAGGGAAAAGCTTCTTCGCTCTGGAAGCTTCAATTTGTTGTTAGCTGGTGCAGTACCTTTCGAAGTAGAAGGCAGCGACCTGACCTACGGAGATGGAGTGACTGCTCATGGCTGCTTTACTCTGATATCCGCAAATAATAAAGAGTCTGAAAAGGTGTCTTATAACAGTATGAAAAAGAACTGACAAATCTACTGCAGTGAAGCAGTTTGGAAACATTGTAGGCCATAGGTTGTACAGGAGGACAAGTATAATGACAAGACCAGTAAGGCCCTTTACTTCACGGTTAACAATAGCCATGTCGACTAGCTGTCAAGAAGTGACGGCAATTAACACTTACCGCTGCTTTTATTGAGAAAGGTGTCCAAGATCCATCATTTTCTCGGTGTTTTTATGCTCCCGCCTGGAGTCGAGCTTTTTGTCATAGTGATATAAGCCGCCTGCTGGGGCTTGACATAGATATTGCTCCGGATCAGGCGAATCAGCTACGAATTCCAAACGCAGACGTTTCTTCAATTTTGCAAAGTAACCACCATCGGGAGTTCTCCTATTAGTGAAACTACGCGCTGCCGGTCGCCGACTGAACTTTCACCAGCTAGTGCGCTGCGGATGCTAGTGAAATGTTTCTCGCAAGTTTTTGAACAGGCGTTCTCTTCACTCTGTTCAATAAGTATAAAGCCCATTTTTAGGGTGTACGACGAGGACCGCGGGAAAACGATTTTCACCGTTGAAAAAAGGGACGGAAAAGCGAACGGTGCAGATCTCGCGTCTTGGAAACAACGCTGTGGCCTCGAACACCCTAAAAATGGGGTGTCTCTATACTTATTGAACGGAGTGTAGTTTTGGTCTTCTTCTTCGTCTTTTTGATGCCAATGCATGAATATTTTCAATGACTCTGGTGTCATGGCTTGGGAAACGCCTCTAGCTTCCAGGAAGAGGCCATACACTGGATAAAATTAGCGCGCAACGAAGAAAAAAGAATCTCTTCATGTGCAACTGCGTCGATCTCTTCGGTTTTTCTAGGAAAGAACCCCTTTGTAACATACAACGATTTGTAAAAATCAGTTTGTGCGCAAAAGCGAGTAGATACCAGAACGTGATGCATTACAACAGATTCATTACTATTAAACTGTTTATCGAACACGGTCAGAGACAATAATAATGCTTTTTAAACCACGAGCAAAACATTCCGATTGTATTTACGGTATTTATAACAGGGCATCGGAAATTAATTCGAAATAAGTTCCGCGGACTTTTTCTAGCCCGGCCTCAGTCAAATGATGAGAGTTGTCGAAATAGGATATCATGTTGGTTGGATCATAAGTTAAGAAACGGCTTCCGTTAGCGAAGTTGAAATTAGTATTGTAAACTAGACATTTGCTGCATTGAATTGCATTTAAAAAAGACTGGCGCTTCTGGATCACTCGATCTACCACCTAAATATTTCTTTGTAAATTCAAAATAATATGCTCTTACTGTTTTATTTAGGTTGAATTTGCTCAAATCGGATTTGGTTGAGATGGCATCTATCAGATGCGTTAAATGACCGAGAGGCGGACAGAGCATAGCTCCTAAAACTAATGTTTCGTGCAAAGGAGCCACCTCACCGTGTATGAAGATTATTCCGCAGGTTTTTTCTAAACGCATCAGATTTTTGTTTACTGTCTGTGTTAGAAGCTTGAAGCTTGCTACGCTCTGCGTATGAGATAGGCGAGCCCTATGTCTGAAGCGGGTATTTTTAACGCTAAAAAAGAATAAAACGCACCTCGAAATGAGAAACAGAATATCCGGTTCGAAATTCTCAATTACTCTGATAGCAGCTTCGTATTGGCCTTGATGCTTCTCATCGTTGCCTCCATCCCATTTATCGTAGAGTCCTGTCAACCCTGCAAAAGCTGCTCCTTTACACAATTTTCAATTACCAAATCCAACAACCGCCTTGAATTGACTGTAATTTCCTTGGAATTCTTCATAGATAGTCTCCATTTGATTCAGAGCATAGGTATCCCCGAGTATGGCCACTTTCTTTTCTCCATAGCTGCTCTAAACTTATTATTCTGATACAATTCTGTCAAAAATAACAAACCATATAATCGTAAATACCGTAGTCTTTGAACGAAGGGTGGATCATGATACTGGAACTGTTCCAGATAGCACTTGGCTGCATAGCCGGATGCCTAGCAAAATCCAAATTATCTTCGAGGGCTTCTCTCATCTTTTCAGGAACTTTAAAATTATTTTATAAAAGCTAATGAAGTAAACATACCTTTATTATAGTAGTAGTTGTTCACAGAATTTCTAATGACTGGGCAGCGCAGTACGGCCAGGTAGACATACAAATTTAAAAGGGCTAGACCGCAGAACAAAAGCAACACTTTCACTGGTCCCAAATTCCGACACTTCTTTTCATAATAGTTGTGGCAAACGTAGGAGAGAGCGAGGATAACACCTTCGGCAAGTTTGGTGATATCAATGAACGCTTACCAATAGTTATCTGTGGAGACAGCTTGGATCCAAAGAGAAGGATCAGCGGCCAGTGGATCAAATATAGTGGATACGCAATAATTCCAAGTGACGTGAGTATTTTACATGAGAGGATCTGAAAAATACTCATTTGAAATATACTCTAAATGGATGCACCTTTTTTGTTATGTTCGTTTGGACAAACAATAGGACAAAGCAGGAAAGGGACACCAATGGTCTCATAACGATTTCTGTAATTTCTTGGGCTCCCAACATACAGGTCAACGAGAGAAACGCCGCAGAAATCAAGATGAAACTGACAGAATAAGTACATGATGAGAGGTAAATCGGCTCGGCTGAAGAAAGAGACGTCTATGATTCAAAATTACCTCTACCTTCTGCCTCAGTCCTCTGATTATTGACTATTACGAAAGCCATAGCTCCTAATCCGAACTGCCAAAGACGACAAGGGAGGGACATGTAAGCCCAGTATGAACTGCTCAGATAGTAGAGGCAACATGATGCTAGGCAGATAAGAGAGAGGCAAATAATTTTCAAAGCTCTCTTTTTCAAGACTTGGAGGCATAGAAATGCAACAGGTGAGATGAAATAACATTGGACTTCAACGCAGATTGCCCATAGATGTCTAAATGTATCTTTTGTGCTTGTTTCCGTTCGGAACTGAAAATTGCTTCGCTTATATCAAAATCAGAACCAACGGCATTGAAATAGTCTTCTCTGTCCCATACGTTTTTGACATTTGTCAAGAAAGGCAGCGAATAGAGGGCGGAAGTGTCAGTGATCTGCAGCCAGCCTATTCCAATAGTCAAATACGAGAGGACCAGAATCATTGGCAGAGTCAGGAAGTACAGCGGAAAGATGTGTTTGGCTCTGGAAGTCATAAGTTGTTTTTGGATAGCGTTGAACCTTTTGTAATAGAATATGGCGACTGCGCTGACGGACACGGAATGTTCGGAGGAGCACACTCCAAGGAGATACCCTAATAACATAAAATTTCTGGAAAATGATTGAAATCCGAAAATTCAAGAAACAAACATGTCTATACCGCAATAGGCGTTGGGAAAGAATTCCGGCCACATATTGTGAAGTATAATAGCTATAATAGAGAGTCCCCTCAAGCCAGCTATTTCTTCAGGTACCGTAGACGCCATGTCCAACCTCTCGTTTGGCTGGTTGCAACAGAGTGAGTGCGACCTTTATTAGCGAAGTCTTTTTGAGCTGTCCGCAAGTCTTCTTCATTAATTTTACGCTGTTTTTTTCGACGTCTAATTTCTTCGCAACATCAAAAGGTCGACGATGTGAAAAATGGCCTTCTCTGGCCTTCACAATCGCCTTTCAAACCGTTGAGTTAGTTGTTAATTTCTTTGGTGGAAAAATAGAAGTTGAGAGCTGCACCTGAAAGAGGAAGTAGAGGCATTTGTCCGATGTTTCCATTATTCAAGAGAGTAGATTTTACGAACTGCAATATTATTGCTAAGAGCTTTGGTTTTATCTAAGAGGTGCAATTCTATACGGAAATGCTCGTTAACTCCGAATAACTCCGTTTGTGGTTTCCGATGCGACGGCTACAGATTTTGGAACAATGCTCACTGAATCAAGCAGTGCCAAATTTACGCCTATAACCTTGCCAGGCGAAAAATACATGTTCCGAGTCGCTGCCAAACTTGATGGCATCAACTACGCGGTAAGCGCGATCAAATTTTTCTAGCATTTTGAAAATACAGATGTGGGATTCACACAACTGGAACTGGTCGATACCGAGTAGCGCTACCGTTGACGAGATCTGGCTCTTTCAAGTCATCGCGAGGTCCGCAGATACTTATATGACATATTCGGAATGCTACAGAAGTTTATAGACTTTTGTGATACTCCCGTCCTATGATGAAAATAAAGGCTGAACAATTAGTTTTCGAAAAGTTTCAAAAATAGGTATATTTTTCTAATTTACACGAGATACCTAAGTTTATGGTAAATAAAGTAGTGCAGCCTGTTAAACTTGACTGCTAGATGCCAAATTTCATTGCAGATTTTCGTGAATGTTGAATGGGCCTCTATTAATAATTTTTGCACATGTATCGACGGAATCCGTTCGTTCCGTGATACTCAATATCATGGTAGCAGAAGATGTCTGATGCTGTGGTGCTGCAGCAAAGTATTGGAACACGGGAAAACTGTACCATGACACAACGTTCGCTTGCCCAATAATTATTCGGTTCAGCTTGATTGATCACCATGCACTGATGAGATCCAATTGGTGTAAATGTCCTCATGGATGCCAATCAGCATTTGTTCACTGTAGGGTCCATAATAAATGAACTGCCCGTTGAAGGAAGGACGGTTTAGAGCTGATTTCGTATTGCAACTATTAATAACAAGAACATACTTTCTATAAAGTAACGTCCTCCAATCGTGGCTCCTACGGCAATATCTCCTCCCAATGATTGGCATTTAATTCGAACTTTGGCAATGTGAGCCGATCGTTTGGTGTATCAAAGCGTTTGTAACAGTTGTTATTGTATTCCGACCAACCTGGCTCACATGCTGAAATGGTACTTCCTGCTAAAAATATCGAATTATATTACTCTGCGATTGCACAAAACCGACGAATAAGAGGAAGACTATCATCGCTCTGTAAACGGGTAGCAGACATCGTCGGGCTTTTATAAAGCATCACCTCTGTACAGTGTGAAAAGTCGAAAAGTGAACGAATTCTATCTGGCAATGAAATATGTAGGCAACCGACACGAAACTTTCGGGAAAAGAGAATGAACAGCCTGAAATCTCAATACTTCAACTACATACTTTATTTAGTAACGACAATTTTAAATTAAAGCACAATAAGCCTGTGTAACCACAATGGTCATTCCATTTTCGGTGTATGTCCATTGTCCGTCATTGTTACAAACTAAAGTGACGCTTGAAGGCTGAAAATCTTTGGTTTTCATGCAAAAGTTGTTTCTTAGATACAACAGTGATGGGAAAACTTTAGACTAACCTTTAATGGATCTTCTATGACCATTTCTTCGACGATGACTTTTTTCAGTAGAGGACAAGTGAGAACCAAAGTTAGGCATCCGTTTTGAGGTTCACCGTTTCTGGAATTTGAAATTGAGAAAAACAATCTCTCCTCTTCACTATTCACTGTTTAAAGATTGATCCGAAATGAAGTTGAAGCAAAACATACTCTGCTGTTGGGAGCGGACTTAGTAGAGGGTCATTGGGATCATGCACAAGCTGGACTTGATCATTTTTACAGCTGTCACAACCTGAAATTTTATCATTCAAAGTCTAGTTTACAGATTGAAAATCCCACCAGGCATGGTTGTTGTTGTCGTCGTTGGTGTAGTAGTTGTTGTTGTTGTAGTATTACTAGTCGTAACCGTTGATATTGCAGTAGTCGAAGTTAGTAATGTTGTCGTTGTAATTTGTGGATTTACTGTAGTAGTCACCCCAACAGCAGCTGTTTTAGCACATGAATAAACTAGAGTAGGGTTTATCAACAAAATAATTGGCAGGATTGTCATGCTCTAGAGAAAGTGGGAAGAATGTCAGCCTGAGGGACGAGTTTATATCCCTTGCTGGTCATCACATTCTCTTTGACCCGAAATAAACGCGCTCTCCTGGCCATTTATTTTATAGTCTACTAGTTTCGAGGAGATAGTTTTATGCCTCCATTCTATCAATACCTTCGTAGAATCGTACTTCTGTTTACGACAGACTAAGTTATTCCTCAAATTGGAAGAAAGGAAGAAACAAAAGGAATGTGCATTGCTGTAATAAGTGGAACGAAATGACTATGAAAGACTTTATTGTGCCGTCTACTTTCTGGCTCCGTTTTCGAAGAAGATTCCTCCATCGAGAGCACAGTATTTGGGGCAAATTCCTCTTTCTCCCCCAGGACCATCTTGACCAGGCTCTCCTGGTGATCCGGGGTTTCCATCTTGTCCCTTTTGTCCAGGCTCTCCGGGAGCTCCCTTCTCTCCAGGTGCGCCGTTCTTTCCGTCATTTCCACTCTTCCCAGCAGGTCCGCGAGGTCCCTAAACATTAGGCCTTCATTTCTCGCATTCATATTTTATACCTGAAGGCCGGGCTTTCCTGGTTCTCCTTTCTCTCCAGGCTTGGCTTCTCCTAAAATAAAAATTACTTCCCAAATACCCTTGTCTAATACCATTCTCTCCAGCATCTCCAGGTGTTCCTGGCTCTCCTGCCTTTCCAGGTTCCCCGTTAGGTCCATGTGGTCCTCGAGGTCCGACAGGTCCTAGAAATAACCCTGGTTTGATGTATTTTCAGGTAAAATTACCGGGCTGGCCGTCGGGTCCCTTCTTTCCAGGTGTTCCAGGCTGTCCAGGCTCTCCTGGTGGTCCTAAAACACACATTAATTTAAAGGAAAATGCCGTACCTTGTTCTCCAGGAACTCCGGGGGCTCCTTGAGGGCAGGGTTGACAAGGAGGGGGAGTGAGAGGCTCGCAAGGAGTCTGTGGGGGTCTTCCGGGATTTCCTGGGTGTCCAGGAGCTCCTAAAATAAAGGTATGTTTGCTGGAATTGAGGGATTTTACCATGTTTTCCAGGATTTCCAGGTCGGCCAGGAGGCCCGGGAGGTCCAGTTGGGCCAGGGAGACAGCAACCTTAAAACTTCCAGGTTTAGTATGACGGTAGTCTATCGTTACCTTCGCAGGTGCCCTCCTCCTTGACCTCAGGAGTTCCGGAGACCTCAGCAGTCTCGTAGCCAGCTTGACGGGCGGTACGGTTTCTAGCTGGCATGCGGTCCACAGCGATCAGAACCTCCTCAGCTTGGAAGCGGCAGACTCCGAGCTCCTTGTGCATTTGTTGGCGAACATGCATGGCCTGCTGGTAGACAAGGGGAAGAGTCACGCATACGGAAAGAACAGCGAGGGTGGCGAAACCCACAGCTGCGTGTCCTATCAGACGGTATGCCTGAAAATATTGCAATTAGCCGGACATCGGCTTCTCTCCATTTAGGAACGGGTAATTGGGATGAAAAAGCAATGCGCCACGTCCCTTTATCTATCGCTATGGCTGACAAAATGAAGCGGGCTATTTTGAAATGATACGAGAGGAGAGTCATAAACTGGTTCGTTAGGAATTCAGAGATGTTCCCCTAATGGCAAAATGACAAAAAGAGGACTCACCTTTGCGTTGGCACTCTCCATGCTGTCGCTGTGGTTTTCTTTCTCCGCGGTCAGTCTTAAATACGACCAGGCGGACACAGTTTTGCCGTTCCAGTCCACTCTTTTTTGGTGAGCTGCCGTTTGGGGGCTGATTGCAATGGACAGCGAAACTTGGAGACAAGTGGAAACCCACAAAGCATCGGAAAACAAGGGGAAAATTGGCTAGTGTGACCAGCCGACAAAATACCTTTTAATTGCTGAGTATCAAACAGTAAAACGTTTATCTACACCCGTACTTGAAAATACATCGGGTAGGAGGGAAGGCAAGCCCGGTTTCAACAAAACAAAATTAATACAATAAGAAAAAAGACACAAATGCTATGCTTAATAAATAGCTCATTGTACTAGCAAAATCTGGGCTCGGTCTCCTGTAACTTCTTCGAAGAGGCTGCCGTCCATTACAGAAATCTCCTTGACAATAGCAGTATCTCACAAGCATCCTATAAGTTCATAAAAATGATGCTATAATATAATTTCTTACGTCTTGCGTCTGACTTGAACCTCTTTTGTGACGCAGTTATCTTCCGTTTCTGCTAGCTCTTCTTGCTTCTTTGGAGAAAGATACTGACAATCGCGAACGACAGCTGGAATAATATTTGGGGTCAGAGTTGCTTAGATCTTGAGGGATTAGGCCAATTGGCAGCCGACAGCTCGTTTTCGATCGGATAAGTAAGGGCGCACCCAATACCATAACAATCCCCTAAATCGGGTAAATATGCACCGCACGAGGGTGATACGTATTTCTGGTGAAAAGTGACAAGTGCATTTTGTATACCTACAGTGCCTTGAAAGAATTTGGTCACTTACCATGAACATGTCCAGAAATGGAGGTGACATTAGCTGTAACGCATACGCCGCTGCAAGGAACATGTGAGGACACCTGCTCTTCATGATAGCACATATTGTCTCCGACCATTGAATCGCCTTGTTGCATTGGCAGTCGATATCTGGACCAATTCTAAACTACACGTCATAACGTTTTTTCTGCGACGGTTACCAAAACAGCTGAGTCAGTAGCGCACTGATAACACATGAATCCTCCAAAAGCGAATGGCAAGTGCAGAAGCAGCCAGAGCATTGTACAAAACAATAACTGAAAAGAAACATAAAGGGGGAAAAACAATAGAAGCAATGCGGAGAAGAGGAGTGTATCGAAATGGTAAAGGGAGCCAATAATTAGCAGCTGTTGACAGATCGCTGGGAGGGCGGGAATCAATTCGCACTGTGAGCATTCCAAACATTACGGTTGGCTCGAGGGGCACTCTCGTCCCGACAATGCTCCTTCTCGTCTACGAGAAATTTTAGTTGAAAAGAGGAGAAACAACGTGGAAGAAATCATAGAAGGGCCGCCAATTCCACGGTTCATTTTATACAATGAAGAAGAGGTGCGGAGACTATTAAATAGAAAAGACAATGGTGATGATAAACAGAGAGGAATTTTTATGCTAATGAAAGGGGAAAATGGGCAGAACTGTCTGTTAAAGACAGCACTAGAAATGACAAAAGAGAAACAAAAGGTCTGAGAGAATGTGAAGCGGTGGATAGGACAAAAGCGAACTGTGACCTGGAATGGCTGACAGAAACAACTCAGCAGAGGTATCATGTTCGGTACGAAGGCAAACATAGCGTCTGAAGAGAGCTATTAGAAGTGAGAAGAGCGACAAGCAAACATAATCGCCATAGAGCCAACCGGAGAGGGAGAGGAGTGATGGCCCGCCCTGCGCACATCTGGCACTGTCTCTAGCGGAGACCACCTGTCAACATGTAGAGTCACTTTGCAACCATTTACTGTCAGACGAGATTAGGTGATACAGCCGGTTTAAGGGACAGATAAGGTTTAAGAGAGGATAGCCTACTCTTTTTTCTCTAAACGACTATTGTGCGAACAAAATGGGATCAAATCATGGCGCATTGCACACTGTCAAAACCAACAGGTTTTGAGAAGTGGTTGACAATGACTCGAAAAAATGTGAGGGAGAGAGGATGGGTGTATGCAACATGGCCGACAGATGGAAGAATGGTCACTCTCGGGTAGGAAGAGACACAATAGAGGATAGTCATGACAGTGCCGTTACGCATAGCACAAAAGAGACCGCCATGGATTTCGGCCGAAAGACGAGTAATTAACCCATTACGTATCTTTTCTGGTGGGAGATTAGACCGACAATATGGACAGGATTTATTTATAAGAAAACCAGTAAAGAAGAAAAATAGCTCTGCCAGTAGCTCATAGGTATTTTATCTTCCCAGACGAGCTAGAATGATTCAGCTCATGTTATTTTTTGAGATAAGAGTTAATATGACGCAAATGATAATATTGCCAATATAAAAATCTACTTTCCAGATAAGTTTCAAAGTCTCTGGAATGGTTCGCTGGCTAGTTCTTCTTCTTGTCGCAGCTCGTGGAGTAGTAGCCATCTCTAGGTTGACTACAGTTGCCCATTACTCTTTAACATCTTTCAGAATACCCTTGGAGAAAGTTGAACGAAAAAGATCGCCCTTCAGCTTTAAATTTATTCAGGAAAAGTTGAAGCAGAGATACGTCTCCGACTATGTTTTCGATTCTCAATTAGCTTACGAAGAAGGACTATCAGACTACCAGGATGCACAGTATTATGGTTCCGGGCAATTAGGGGCCTCCTTAAAACTTTTTGACACTGGCTCTTCTAACTGTTGTATATCTCACACTACTGGAGATACTTGAACTGTCTCTGTATAAATAAGGACAAGAAAATATTATATAAATTGAGTTTATTATATAATACAAAGAGACAATAAAATACGAACCGTATGGTTCACAACAAATCAACAGAACACGACTCACTGAGCAAAAGGGACGCTGCAGTGAATACGTAAAAGGCGGGATATAAATTACGATTCAAAAAGAGTTTTGGGATATCCAACACCTCCCCACGTTAAAAGATCGAAAGTTGGGGGAAATGTAAATAAAAGAAACATAGAAAGAGACTAACAATAGTCGGCGAAGCGGCTGGGCGGTCTTCTGGTTCTTGTGCTTCTTCTTGGTCCTGGATCTGGAGCTGGTGTCATCGGAACGGCGGCGGCGTCATCGGGCGGCGTCCTTGCGTCGTCATCTTCTTCTGTTGGCGGCGTCATCGGATCGTAGAACTCCTCTTCGGATGATCGTCCATGATCTTCCTCCGTTCTTGTCGAAGCTTGCTCTAAATTGGATTCTTTTCGAATCTCAGGCTCTTTATTGTTCGACTCGACTCGCTGGAACGGAATTGTGTTTTCCTGAGTCGTATTCCTCGTCGGAGACAGGTGAAACGTGTTCATCATGACGTCGAACCATTCGGTCGACTGTTTCTCATCTGTGGCGGTGTCCGCTCTTCTTCGGAGCTGATTGGCATGGCAATGATGCTCTCGACCTTCCACATCGACGGAATAATTGGCCTTTCCTCGTATTCGGGTTATTTTTCCTGGAATCCAAGTCCAGTTGTTTCCATGGTGTCTTTGATAATAAACAAGATCACCTAAATGGAAGTTCTTTCCTTTCACACCATTTTTACGATCAAATTGATCCTTCATTCCATTTGCAACTTCTTCTGATTGCGATTCTTTTCTTGGAAGCATCAACGACAAGGTTGTTCTTAACCTTCTTCCCATAAATATTTCAGCTGGCGTTTTATCGTCTATAATCCTACACGGTGTGGATCTATACGCCAAAAGGAATTTATTGAGCACAGTCGCAGCTGGCATTCCCTCTCTCCCTCCTTTTAATTTTTTTATTCCTCTTTTTAGAGTGTCGATGAACCTCTCGGCTCGACCATTCGACTGAGGATGATAAGGTGGTGAGAATATATGGTTTATCCCGTTTTCTTGGCACATTTGGTTGAATTCTTTTGACGAAAACTGGGTACCATTGTCCGTGACTATAATTTCTGGTAATCCGTTTCTTGAAAAGACAGATTCCAGTAGTCTTATTGTGGACGAGGTCGAGATTGACTTGGTAATCATAACTTCCGGCCATCTCGACTGTGAATCAACTACTACAAGGTAGTAAAGTCCTTCGACAGGTCCTGCATAATCTGCATGGACTCGTTGCCATACTCTTTTTGGGACTGGCCATGGATTTAACGGAACTTTCCGATCCAATTTTGCTACACTTTGGCAATTTTCGCATCGATTTACGAAGTTTTCGATGTCCTTGTCTATTTTTGGCCAATAAACGAATGACTGAGCTAATTTCTTCATTCGAACAATTCCGGGATGTCCCTGGTGTATTTCTTTCAATACTTTTAGTCGAAGTGACATTGGGATGACAATTCTTTCTCCCATAATGATACAATTTTGTATTATAGATAATTCATGCCTTTTATTATAGAATGACGGATATTCTGGGTCTTTTTTTATTTTTAAATTGTTGTTCCAGTTATTTGAGACGACACAGTCAGATATTCCTGCTAAAAATGTGTCTATTTTTGTATATTCAGCTATTGTCGTTGCCAATAAGGGAAGTCTGCGAATTTTATCGTCAAAATTATAATTTACTTCCTCTTCTACGCGTGCTATAATCACGTCTTCGTCGGCTTGCTTTGCGGTTGTCATCAGACGAGACAAACCGTCGGCCAATCCGAATTTTTCTGTATTGATATATTCAATATCAAAGTCATAACCCAATAAGATGGTTCCCCATCTAATTAATCTATTTGCCGTGTGTGCTGGCAAACCCTTCTTGTTCCCATAGATTTGTAACAAGGGTTTATGGTCGGTTTGTAATAGAAATTTTCTGCCGTAAATATATTTGTGAAATTTTTTTATCGCTGTTATTAGCGCTAACCCTTCTTTTTCTATTTGACTGTAATTCTTTTCAGCTTCTGATAATGCTTTTGAACAATGGTGAATTGGTTTTATTTTGCCATCTGGAAATCGGTGAGAAATTACACCTCCAATTCCATATTCACACGCGTCTGCGCTCACAATCACTGGTAAATTTGGATTGTAGTGGCATAGATTCAGATCAGAAGATAGAATTTTAATGAGATTTTGGAAGGCGAGGTCGCATTTCGTCGACCAACTCCATTTCTCTTCTTTGTGTGTCAAATTATCCAAAGGTCCTCGTAATTCCTTTATTTTTGGCAAGAATTGACCATAATAAGATACAAGTCCTAAAAATGACTTCAATTGGGTGACATTTATTGGCTTTTTCATATTTGTGATTGCTGAAATCTTGTCTGGGTCGGGTCGACGTCCATTTTTATCTATTATGTAGCCCAGAAATTTTATTTCACACTTGTGAAACGAGCATTTTTCTATTTTTATTCGGAATCCATAGTCATTTATCCGACTAAATAGTGCTTTTAGATTCTTATCATGTTCTTCATGTGTTTTTCCTGTTACGAGTATGTCATCTAAATACGATGCTACCCCAGGCAATCCTGATATCATCTTCGACATCAGATTTTGGAAAATTGCTGGCGCCGTCTTGATACCGAACGGCAATCGATTATATTGGAATAAACCTCTATGGGTATTGATTACGACGAGCTTTCTGGAGTGTTCGTCTAGTTCTATTTGGAAATATGCGTCAGAAAGGTCAATCTGGGAAAAAATTACTCCACCATTCAAATTTGCGAAGATGTCTTCTGGCAAGGGGAGCGGATATGTGTTGTCTTCCAGATTTCTATTGAGTCCAGTGGAAAAGTCAATACAAACTCTTATTTTTCCATTTGCTTTCTTCGCTGTCACAATTGGAGCAGCCCACTGACTGTAATTTATTGGAATTATGACGCCCAATTCTAGCAATCTATCCAATTCTTGTTCAACTGCTTCTTGAGCAGCGTAGGGTACTTTCCGAGGAGGACAAAATACTGGCACGGCACCTGGTATCAATTTCAGATGCGCTTTCTCTTTGCTACAGGTTCCCAATCCTTGTTCAAAGATTTTAGGAAAATTCTGTAATAATATTTTTTCAATAGGATCTTTATTACTTATAGCATTTATTTTTACAGGATACCCAATCATATCCAATGCTTTTTGGTGCTTTTTAGACTTTTGCATCCAATCTAATCCTAGTAAATTTGATCCTTGCCGTACAATGTACGCGTCTCCTTCGAATTTTTCTCCATTTAGTTGGACATTGCATTTTAATTTTCCTTTGCAATCCAATTTCGATTTATTTGCAGCCACGAAACATTTTTCTGAATTTTTTAGTTCGGGCTTTCCTAATTTATTCCAGCTTGCGATGTCTAAAATTGTGACATCCGCCCCTGTATCAGCCTGAAAAACTATTGGAGTATTATTTACAATTACATCTGTAAATCTCCTGACTGATTTAATTTCACATGATTTTGCACTCTTATTTTTATGCTCTTTTATTGCTCTTACAAAGGAATTTCTTTTATTATTTTGATAATTCCTATTATTATTTTTAGGAGCTAATTGGGGATGTTTCCTATAACATTCATCCACTAAATGACCCGTTTTGGAACAGAAAGAGCATTTTTTAATTGTTCTAAACTCCTTATTATTTTGTCCTTTATTATTATTTCCATAACTATCTTTGTAATTTTTACTTTTATTATAACCTTTATTTTTATTTGCAGGTTTATGGATCTGGTTGATTTGCTGATTCGCGGAATTTGCGATCAATAGTCCATCACGCTTGAACGTGCGTTGTTTCGTGAGTTCTTTGATTATTCCCTGTAAAGTTACTTTTTGTTCAGATTCTTTTGTTTTGTCTGCATAGGACAACAAATACGGGAGGTGAATTTGGTCATCTCGACCCTTCAAACCTACTAAAAATCTCAAAACCTTTAGATCTTCTACTTCCATCTTGTCCATTACTTTATGGAATCTTTCATTAATCCGATCCGCATAGGTTTGATCGTCCTCTAAAGGATCTTTGTCAAAGGCGGGGGACCAGCAGTCGTATTGACGCTTAAATATGGAGATAGGAATATCAAAAAGGGATTTCAGAATTGAAACGGCCTCGAGGAACTTTATTTCAGTCGGCACCTTCGGTAGGATATGGCTAGAGAATCTCCTGTAAGCTTCCTGATCGAGCTTTTCTGTAAGCAGCCTTAATTTTGTCTTATCATCTAGCGACTCACCATCTATGGTAAAAATTGGCTCATACCTTCCATACCAATCCGCAAAGGATAATTCCGACTCTGGATTAAACGAGAAAATTGGAATCCTTTTTTCCAAATCACCTATCAATCTCGTATTCTTCGGAATATTCTCCACACTTTGATGCCTAGCCTCCATGGCTTCTATCCTCTCATTCTGATTGACAATAATCTTCTTAAGTGCACTTAGCACTTGCGACAACGTCGCTTCATCTTCTATTACTTCTTTATCTCCTCTGGTCATTTTATCACTGAATAGTCTCTCCAATTATAGATCTCTTTGATCTCAGCTATTGCTATAATAATTGGTTTTTCCAAATACGAACTCACTTCCACAATATTTATAGTATAGACCTCTTTGGTCTCTCAGTTATTGCTATAATAACCGGTAAAAAACTAACGCTTTGTTGTTCAGTTGTTGAATATAACAACTGATTATAAATTCTCTACGTGGACTACACAAAAATATAAGCTTATGCCTGTAAATGAAACGATAACAGAACTATTATTATCGCAGGACTTACAAAACCTTCGTCTGCCTCTTAAATAGATATAAATCTTAGGCTTTACGACGGGAAAAAATAAATAGCTTCTTTCCAATTCAATCCGCGACAACAAAATAATAGCTCTTCGCTATTTTCTTCTTTCTTCTTATTAGGCTTGGTTCTTCTTAGCCCGTGGTCGCCACTTGTTGTATATCTCACACTACTGGAGATACTTGAACTGTCTCTGTATAAATAAGGACAAGAAAATATTATATAAATTGAGTTTATTATATAATACAAAGAGACAATAAAATACGAACCGTATGGTTCACAACAAATCAACAGAACACGACTCACTGAGCAAAAGGGACGCTGCAGTGAATACGTAAAAGGCGGGATATAAATTACGATTCAAAAAGAGTTTTGGGATACCCAACACTAACCGTTGGGTTCCTTGCGCCAATTGTCATCAGAGTAACATCGCCTGTGAAGTGCACACGAAGGTAAATTGAGCTTTCAATAGGAAAATGGTTAAGTTTGACTGCAACGCATCTACCACCTGTACTGGCCAATCCAATGGTTAAACCACCTGTCTCCGGATTCATGGGACTTGAAATCCCTCCTCCTAATGGCGCTCTATGGATTCTTGGAGATGTTTTCATTGGAAAATTCTATCAGTCTTTGATTCTGGAAATCAAAGAGTAGACTTCGCTCAATCTGGAATTCAATAGATGTGAATAAAAATTATATTTTGTATTCTGCACCATATTTGGAAAGAAAGTTCCTCGGCTCCAGACACAATGATTGCCCTAATGTTCCAACTATCCGGTATCTGGTCAAGATGTCTCGACTTAGATGGCTTATTACGACGTGTCTATGCTCCCTCGGGGGTAGACAAATTATGGCTCCCATATAATTACTACCTCTTAGAAATGCCCAATGTCTGGGAAGTAACCTCATTCCTTTAGTGCAATCACTAGAGCCCCAAAAAACAAAGTTTTTCGTTAATCATGTGCATGTTCCCACGTCTGCTGCAAAGAGTAAAACATAGTCTAGACGCTTATTTATTCAGAAACGATTAAGAGCGTAAAGATTGAATTCCTCCTTGGGCAATTATGTTCTCTTAAATGATGTTGACAGGATTTTGTTCCTGCTTTTAAGATGAATTCTATGATATCTGATTGAATTATTTTAGTCTTTACATTTTCTGAGAAACATTAGCTCCTTCCATTAATCCCTATTTCTTTAACAGATTTGTCAGAATAAGCAGGAGTTATTCAGCTTCCGGACTACTGATTATGCATACCGAGAGTAGTGTCACATCTGCCTAATGAAAGCATGTAACTTTTTCTGCGTGCCATCTAGAATGAAGCATATTATGAATGGAATAGCATCATTTCAGAATGTTATCTTGACAGATCTAACCTCACGTCATCCAGGAATCAAGCCCGTTTATTCTTTGTCCCACCCACAATTTCCGAAATGTGAATATGATATCCATCTTTAAAGACGCCTACTCTTATTCAAATGTTGCTATCTCTCAATATTGTTGAGGTACGCGCATTTCGCGTGACCCTTTTGCTCGTGTCTTCATAAGTCTCGAGTTTTAGATGGGCCAAAAGCATCTACTCTCACGAGTATTCGATAACGAGGATTATCTTGCCGAATGCTTTATTTACCTTCTTTTGAATTCCATTTATATTGTTCAATTAGGTTCTATTTCTGTCATTCTGCCATAGATCAGCTCCTCCATTTAAAGGACATCGTCCACTTCCACTTTTTTTTTCTTTAAACGACAGACAGCATGATATATGATAAGCCTATATATTTCCATTGGCATCGTTTACGAGAATATACGCTCCGCCTTAGAATTTGCAACCCTGCGGGGGAATGTGTATGTGAGAATAGATGAGACTCGGAGGTAAATATGTCTATTCATATTTCTTCTTCTTTTTCTTATGAGAAAATAAACGTTCAGGATATCCCGGGTAGTGGGTAAACCTCTTCCTATTGCGTTGCCGAGAGCAGGCCAGCCATCGATCGCCGCTCCACGCTTCTTTATATCATCTGTTTTCGAGGCACACTACATAATTGAGTCTCCCACCCAAGCTAATCTCAAGATTGATGTTAGTATAAAAAGTTCAGAATGGTTTAAGAGGACTGGCTCTTCTCCATCATCTGAAGTAGGCCGGCGTTAATTTTATTTAC
Source organism: Oscheius sp. DF5033 (assembly GCA_964036215.1). Lineage (NCBI taxonomy): Eukaryota > Metazoa > Nematoda > Chromadorea > Rhabditida > Rhabditidae > Oscheius > Oscheius sp. DF5033. The sequence continues at coordinate 8,658,908 of OZ038413.1, forward strand.
GAACAAAGAGAAAAAGTCGGCGGTCTTGCGATCTTTTTAGGACTTGAGAAGATAAAAAGAGGGTCCTCCGTTGAGGAGTCCGTAGAAAATATGGCGTTTGGTTTCTCTCTCCCCCTCTTTCGTAAGATATCTTACGTCCCGGGTGGTTTATTCCCCTTATTTACAAGTCTCGAAGTCTTCTAATTCTTACTTCAAACTTGCAGAATTTCGAGTAATTCATGGACTATGCAGTAGCTGCATAATTAAGGAGAGCTCTTTCCCTTCCCCGTATGATTTTTTATGTTACGGAAACTGAAATATCCATCTAATTATGCATGCAGAAATTGGTCATGAGTCGGATCAATGTGAGCTTGTGCCCCCCGATCTCCTACACCTCTCCCTCTACTCTTCTTATATTGAATTGCCAAAAATTCACTACGTCTAATTAGCACAGCACTCTCTCTCCCCATATTGACAAGTGAATTGCATTCGATGCGGTTGTTTCAACATTTTTCCTCTATTTGTGTCACAGCCAGCTGTGATTGCTGTTCTACATGCATTGTCTCTGTCTAATTGGGGCAAGGGGTAGCCCATTAACTAGTATATAGCCTCGGATATATCTCCCTTTAAAACGGAAGATAATGGATACAAAAGAATGGAGATTGAAATATAAATTGGCTTTGTTTAGGCCCGTGTCGTAAGCTGCATTCAGGAGAGATAATCAACTTTCTCGGGCTAGCGTTCCATGTGCACCGCACAATTTTTTGCAATGTAAGGAATGAGAGAACAAAATGTGCATGTTTAGAGACCGATATCTTTTTTCGCTGCTTTGCAATTGAGGAGGGGGCTTTTTGCGAACACCTTCGCTCTCAAGAACGTTTAAATAAAGCTTCAAGCTACTTTTAAACGGATTTATCTCTATTTTCAACGTTCTTTAAACATACTGATCCGAAAAAAAATGAAAATCTCCACCTTCGTTTTGTCTGCTCTCGGTATTTGAACTTTTCTTCTTTCTTGTCTGCTCATCAAAATTACTGTCGGTAAAGGGCGCTCCTCTCTGAGTGGTTCTCGAACCGTAGACTTGAACTTAAAACAACAGCCGAAATTAGATTTACGTTCAGAGATCCATAGGAGACTGGATAGATCATTGTTCTTGTTCACTCGAGAAGGCACTGTAAAGTACAACCGCCGATGGACCAAAAAAAAGATACAGGTGCCTACTATTCACATTAAATGAAAAGCTGGTGAAGTTCCTAACCCCATGTAGATCCTAATAACCACCGGATATTTTTACATTTTGGCTTTCCCCTTTGGAAACCACTTTTTTTTTGTTGTCGGCAGTGTCAATAACAATCATTTACTCCCTCTTTCTGGGCGAAGAAACTCACTCAGTCTCTCTCTTCTCCATCCTGAATGTGTCTGATTGCACTGGGAGACAATAATCAAGTTATTCTTCCGCAACTTCCGCTACAATATCTTTCTCTACCTTATTAAAGGGCAGTATTTTCCGGGCCAGTTATTGCATCCGTCTCAAATGTCTACCTCATTAAGCACAGCCCTTCGTATTCAATTAAGAATGCAATGTTTTTGCAAAGCGCTTGAAATCATTTTTTTTCTAATTTTCTATTTTTCATGGTGCACTGCAAATTTTAAAATTGTTTTTCTGTACCAGTTCCCATAGAAAAGCCAGACTTTGAAGCTTGACATTCTTTTGGACTTTTCTCCTTGACAACACATTATGTCAAAAAAGCCATAACTTTTCGCTGAAACGACGTGGAATTCCACAATCGTATTTTCTAGATTGTAAAAAAATCTGGCATAGCTCCCGCACATTGCCTATATCCCCCGTCTATTCATGTGCTCCATACACGTGTGTGCGTGTCAACCCTGCCCGCCTTCCTCCCCAATCATTTCATCTCATCTTCTCTCTAATTGTCAGCTAGTATGTCAAATTCATCGGTTTTGTTTTCGGTTTCTGTCAGAGCTCTCCTCCCTGTCATGTGGTCTCCTTTTCCCACAAGGGCTGATTACTCGGATGGACATTTGACATAGACGATGTTCCCTTCTGCCTTGTTGTTTATTTCGCCCATATCCAGTATACTATTTTTTGGATTAAAACATTCCATGTTCCCGACTACATTCCTTTCTTCCCAAGAACACTTCTTCTCCGAATGATTTTCGTTTGGTTTGTTGAGCTAGCCCTCAAATCCTCAATTTATCCTGCTTTTCTGCCGACTAGACGACTGAATTGTGCTTCATGATTAAAGAGCAACCACTGCAACCCTCATTAGATGCTCTGGCGCGTCCAACAAAAGCTGCCGTCTTCTCTCAATTTTTCCCTATCTCCTCCAGTTTCCGCCTTCTTTTTCTCTTGTCGACAGGATATTTAACTAAATTTAGAATGTCCGTAACAAAGAAGAAAGAAGATGAGAAGGAGAAGAAATTCTTGGGACGATTACAGTACAAATTGGACTATGATTTCGAAAAGAATTCTGTAGGTTCTTTGCTCTTTTGCCATTATTTCCAAACGAAATCAAGCAGGCTTGTTGCCTAAGATGATCTCTTGATGGCGAGGATTCTCGCAATGAGCAAAAGTCACAGAAATATATATGAGAGGGGATTTATATATGCAATATCCAAGGGCATGCACTTTTTCTTTCAGCTTACTGTGGTCATAATTCAAGCTGAAGAGCTTCCGGCAATGGATCTCGGCGGCACGTCGGATCCTTATGTAAAATTGTTTTTGCTCCCGGATAAGAAGAAGAAGTTCCAAACAAAAGTGCAACGAAAATCATTAAATCCCGTCTTTAATGAAAGTTTCACTTTCAAGGTGAGGAGTGCCACTTCAATTGGATGACACCAAAAATCTTAGATCCCTTATGCAGAAGTTGCAAACCAAACCCTGGTAATGAACGTGTTTGACTTCGACAGATTCGGCAAACACGACCAAATTGGTCAAGTCTCTGTCCCCCTGGGTAAAATTGACCTGGCAACAACACTGGAAAGAATTGATCTAATTGAAAGCCCGCCGGTTTGTGGAGTAGCTGGATTCAATTTAGTAAAAAGGTTTGCAGGAAAATCGCTTAGGTGAAGTGTGCCTCGCGTTGAGATATGTTCCCAATAAGAATAAGCTATCCGTTGTCGTCATGGAGTGTAAAAATCTCAAGAAAATGGACGTACTCGGATTGTCTGGTGACTAGAGAGCACTCTTTAAATGACAAGTTATATTCAGATCCCTACGTGAAGATTTACCTAATGATGCAAAATAAGCGGTTAGAGAAAAAGAAAACAACGATAAAGATGAAAACATTGAATCCCTATTACAATGAATCTTTTAGTTTCGACGTGACCCCGGAAAAGATGCAGGTAGAGGCAGTTCCTTTAAAGAAAACCCCTTTTCAGAGAGTGCATCTCCATATAACGGTGTCCGATTACGACAGAGTTGGTTCAAATGAAAGAATTGGCCAGGTAATTATCCCCAAAATAGCCTGCAACTTGTTTGCTTTAGGTCATTATTGGAGCAAACGCCACTGGATTTGGTTTAAAGCAATGGAACGACATGTTGGCGACGCCGAGACGCTCTGTGGCCCAGTGGCATACCCTGATGCCCTTCAATGACGATTAGGACAACTGTACATTATAATAATAGAAAATTAATCATTATCCAAATATATTATGACTGTCTTATGAGCCTTTACTAGCCGCCATGTGGCACTGGCCAAATAATTATGTCTACCACTCTTCCTCATAAACGAGTCACTTTGTTTACATAAATTGTATCCGTCAGTAAATTACTGTAACTATTTCCTTCAGGTCAGTACACCCGTACCCATATCCTGTGACATTTTTCCTAGTTTTGACCCGGTTCATTTAGTAGATTATTTTTAGACGCACAAAATTTTATTGCTTTAAAGATATTCCCGCTATGTTTTATTATTGCGTTCGTGTCATTTTAATGAATGTTTTATAGGGTGAGCGGTAATTTATGAAAAAGATGAATGACTAAAATGATATCTTCAATGATGATAGAGACTTCCAAACATTGCTGCTATCCGGTCCATGTATACCACGGTTTCATAACTGGGACATGGAGAAGAGTAGTTGGCTTCAATATCCGTGTAACCTAAAACTTTGTGTTGACGTTCAATGAGACAGATTTGCACCTGGAGGCTGTTCTTCCTCGTGCAGTAGAATCATTGGAGGGGTTGACGTGGTGTAGACTGAAAATTATCCCCGTTTAAATTGCAAATCTTGGCATATTTGAATAACAATTAGAGAATTCTCAGAAGATATCAGGCTCCATTTCATTAGAAAAAAATGTTTTCGAGCTTGATATCTGATCAAGGATGACTGGACATTTCGTGTTGTGAAGAACTCTTATCACATTGATTACAAAAACTTCATTTAATACGAATTGAATGTAGTCACCCACCGTAGCTGTTGAATTCCAAATCTCCTGATCTCAATTTCTCTGGCAATTGAGTATTCTTCCTCTTTTGACGAGCAATGAAGTATTGGGCAACCATCAGCAACAAAAAGTAACAAGCTAGAGCCAATCCCAAAAGAAGAATTGCTGAGGTGAGAGCGAAAGAAATGAAGAGATTCATCGACGAGAGCAAAGGGTTGTGTTGTCTTCCAACATGATCCAGGATCCGATGTTTAGCTGGATCAAAACGCGCATCTGCGTGACGAAATCATCACTATTAAAGGAAACGACTACGTAGACATGGATTTATTATATGGAAACTAAGAAGAAAAGTAGAAGATATATGTACAGAAAAGATCTAGAGCAACCGGTATTAGGGGAGAATATCACTACGGATCCGATTATGCTTTGGTCATAAAGTTAAACTACGTGAATGTGTACAAGTATGAGCGATCACTTCTTCTTTTCCTTCTTTTGGTCCTTCTTTTCGAAGCGGTTTTCATCCATGTGGATACGAAGCTCTTCCATTCTTTGGAACAAATTAACATACTTAGGAAGGAGCAGGCCATTCCACATGGCTTTTTTATCATAGTCTCCGATTAGCATCATCAGCAGATATTTGAACATGTCCATTTCTTGTGGGCTAAATTCTATGCTTTAAAAAGAAGTGGACAAGGCTTACTCAGCTTCCCTTTCCCTGGTATATTTACAGCAAATATCATAAAGATCCCGTAAAGTATGTTTCCCGCTGCAGCTTCGCTGTCTCTCACAGACGAGTCGTCCACTAATATCAATTACAAATCCGTCATAGAGCTCCATAACTTCATCGTCATATAAAATGACCTCTTTAGCTAATGCGAAGCAACAAGCCCATATCTCCCAATCGATTTTCCTACAAGAATACAATTATAAAGGTGTAGAAATGCTTACAAATCCATGAGATATTTCTGAAACGATCGAATATGCGCATCTTCCACATGCTTGTAATAGTCGAATTCGATCTTAGCCATGACAGAATCTCGCTGCTTGCCTTTATTGCTCATGTGCTCGTCGTCTGTTAGAGCATTTTTTAGCTGATAGCACATTTCAAGATTATCGACAACTCCAGGAAGTAAATAGTATGCCATAATAATCACGGCCCTTTCCACGTAAGGAGATCTAAGAGAACATGAAATGTGCTACAGCTGAAATTACCTATTTTCCGAACATCTGGTTCTGATTTCATCTACTTTAAAGGGTACATTAGGTCGCCTAAAGTATAAGCATCAAAAAAGAAAAAGTGAAAGCATACTTGGTAATAAGTTGTACAACCCGTCGTCTTCCATTAACAGGGATCAAGTCATGAGCCTGTGAATTATAAAAATTATCACAAAAAGACGATATAATCATGCAGAGAAATGAGGATAGAAGCTGATAGAAGTAGAGCAGACAAGACTCAGCATGTGCACATGCAATCACCTATCGGCACCGCCGGTGCTGAAGGCAACGTCGGTTTTCCTTTTTCATCCAAAAAGGGTAGAAAATTTAAGGGACACCACAACACAGTTGATACTAAAGTACAAAAAGACATAGATACAATATGGATTGACTCACTTTGATGGTTCGAACCAGACAATCTACAGAAAACATTCCATTTGAGATCATTTTACCAGCTTCTTCAACATTGTTATTGGGATCTGGGTAAAGGTCTCTTGACTAAAATTATAAAAGATAACAGAAACAGTGTAAAACTGACCCATTCTAATACGATATGTACTTCTGGGTAATTGTGCAAGATCAGGATTTTAAAGAAAGTGGATGATGCGTGCTTATCCACCCTAAACGGATTTGAAGCATATAAGAGAAAAATACCTTGTGTAGATTTCTTCAAACTTTTTCCTCGTCTCAGAATTGATGAATTTTGTACGAACCACAGGTTTTCGACAGGTAATAGCTATATGTTTTTTGTCGGGCATAATGCCTAAACCTGGTTTTTAATGTACAATTAGGAATAAGCGAGAAAAATGAAAGAAATCAATGAAAATCTCAGAAAAATCGGCAAGATTTGCCTATCGGACAAGGAAACAAGGTAACAAATGGACCTCGTCAACAGACCAAGCGCTAATTGGCCGAGCCTCGCGCGTGATATTGGCAGCTTTGGCGGGGGCACAACGCTTTTATTGAGACGAGCAAAAACAATTCACTACGGTAGCCGCCTGCTTATTAGAGGAGAATATAACAATTTTCTTGGAGATCATCTGTTTTCCAGTGGAATTTTAATTGAAATAAGGATATGGGCGAATTATCACGTCGTTTGATGCCAAACACGACTATGAGAAAAACATGCATTTACAAATTTTAAATACTGTAAACATTAAAAGTCAATTTCGTCCTAGAAATTGGACGGAATACATTGTAAATTGAATAGAAACATTAAAAACTTCGAGCAGTTAACAAACCACGAGTTTATGATGAGGTGTAGCGATATTCGGTTACAAAACTAAACAAAATCGAGACAATGCCAGTTGCTCATGATGTTGTGGTCACTGTTTCTACTCATTTTACCATCACCATTATCTAGCCATTCTTTCTATTTCGTTCCAAATAACCGGATCAGCAATGTTGAGAATTGGCTCAATAAGGATAAGCTTTGCGTCGGTTAGCATGACATAAACTGACGTGAAGATTGTTATTCCAGATGACAAACTTGTCTTTGAGGAATCTGAGAACGCAGTGGCGTATATTGACCACGATATCCTGGTGAGGGACTGCGCTTGTTAAAAGTTGTAAGATTTTAGGTAAGTGGCATGGCTTTGCCACAAACCGGCGTCGTTTATTTAAAAGACAACGTTGTGATCGGAAAGCCTGGGACTCAACAATGCCCAAAGAGGAAAAGCCCAGAAGGTGAGTTAAAAAATGACAGATGGGGGAAAATACTCCGCAAGTGGGCAATATCTCGAGCGATAAAGTCAGACTTTCCCAGCAAAAAAAGGGCTTCCTGTCTGATGCGAAACCTAAGCGCCCACATTTGTTGTCTATCCACCCACGGACGGTTTATCCCGGAATTATTTTAAATCACAAGGATTTCTATGTGTTTACTGGAGTATAAAGAGTTTTCACGGGTTGTTTACTGCCAAATAAACAAGTGACAACCCACGGCAATGATACCAGAAATGTTGTCCTTTCCAAATAGATCCCTCAGATGTTTTGAAAGGTACAAGCAGCAAAGATCTGTGATAGTATGCTAACAGTTCTTTGACCACTAAGAAAACCATAAGTTTAGCAAACAACGAGTAAGGACGGGGTGAACTATCCCGACGACGCAATGCACGAAATACCACAAATCATAGTGAAGGATCACTGTCTGTGTACTATGATTCATACTTCATACGAAATATAGAAAGTTGGGTTAACAAAAAGGTTGGTTGCTTAGGCGACTGAGGGGAAATTGCCACGTTGCAAATAACTCTAATCATCGGGTCATATGTCATGAGGAGCAGAAATTGAAGTGGAAATTGTGACGATGTCGATAATGAAATATTCTTTGTCATATGGTTTCTATGGTTAGTTATACACAGTAATTCGATTTGTGAAATGAATGAAGATCCACGTGGTAAATTATGAAACTAATTTCGACAGAAAGATATCGATACATTATTGCCATTTTAGATGTTTTCTTTGAAAGCAACATCGGCACTTGGTATCATCCGATGAATTGGCAATATGAACATGATCCCGAACTCGCAATGAATCGTGTCCCTGGTCCTGCAGTAAGTTGTACGGAAATCGATGATAATTTTTAAGGATGATGTCTTCTTCCTTGCCCACTCTCTTCAAATGTGCATAGAACATCCTCCCCGAGTTGCCTCTCTCAACTTTTCCGGACGTGTAAGTAGAAATCATTTATTCTTAATATACACATACAAATAGGATGGTACCAAAATGACACAAATACCTGTTTACATTAGAGAGAAACAAAATTGTTTGACAAGTTGAATCAGCGTATTTAATTGAGATCCAAATGGGGAAACAGTTATTATACATAAAAACTGTATGTAGTGAGCAGAGAGGGAGGGAAGAAAGGAACGGAAAGATCTTTTATTAGGGCAGTTGATTCTCATCCATAGCCCATGTACCCATTTTCATTTCACGGATGATGAAAGAGATAAATACATTCCACACATCGACGACTGCTTCTCGATCCTGCAAAAAGGGGGATATTCCGCGTGGAGTAAAGAACACAAACCGTTGGAGTAGGGAATTCAGCTTCCGAGACTATTTGTATCGTACTGGCTTTAAATTCTTTAAATACAGAAGAATTGAACTGCAATCCCCTGTTAGCATGAACAGCACCGACTCTTCTGATCCTCATAACGATATACTAAAAACACTGGCGTGTTTTCCTAAGTACTTATCCTCACCTGTTCTGGTAACCCGTTCGTCATCATGTCAATAAGTTCCGATATGAAGGATGTTATCCTATCGGCAACTTCTTGATATTTTGTATTGGTTATGATGTCAAAACTTCTTCTTGTTCCATTTGTGAGCAAGGAGACGAGCTCTGACTCCATTTGAGGACACTAAATTCACAGAATCATTAGAGAATAGGGATTACGGTACCTGTTGTGGTGGTCTAAAAGCTGTAAAAAGTTGTGGATGCTTCCTCAACATAGAGTACAACACCCTCAATCCTAATTGACCATTCGTCATGAGCAGTGCATTCTTCCACGAAGATTCCAGCAATTTTAACCTGGTCTCTCCCAACATTTGCCTGATATCGCAGACTGTTCTTTTCCTCTTCATGGTTTTTCTTTCGACATATCGGTTACTAAGCCATTGTGATGCCTGAAAAGATTACTCATAGATGAACATCTAATATTATTAGATATTCGAGACAGCTTTTCTGGTATGCAGCTGCGCAAAAGATCATCTGTCTCGTATTCTCACCTTGAGGAAGATGAAACAATTTGTGGCGCTATTTACAATGACAAAGAAATTGCTGATATCGACCAGGAAGAAGTTGTCCACCCCGGTTGTCACTTCCATAATGTCGAGCTGCAATTAATTGCTTTTTTTTCTATAGAGTCTAGTTGCCCTTACAAAGAATGTCAAGCTCCGGAATACTAAGAACTTTGCCACAATGAACATTGAGATCCAAGTTTGGGTGGTCTCTCTTAAATATTTAATATTTGATTATTTGTAGCAGATATCTTTACCTGGAAGCGTGTCGTTCTAACACCGTGTCCGCCAATTGGAATAGTTGTCTACGTGAGCCATTGGACCTTCGGAGAAAGTACAGCATGATCAATGTCATGCCTTAAAAAAGTCTTTAATTCAATTAGATGATGTTGATAACTCACAGAATATATAGATATTTGGTCCAATGGAGACTAAAACCATTCTGGACAACATTCGATAGAACTGGTACTGACTATTCCGTCGAAAAGAGGTCGCCAATAACTAAATTAATTTATTAAACAACTTTAAATGGTTTTATACCTGTACAGATATAGAATTAGTACTCTCCCGGAAGCAGGGAACAGCTGTTATTTCAAAGAAAGACGTAATGTTTATGACAATCGCCATGATGGAGAGAAGTATTGGCATCCTAAAAGTATTTCGTCATTGGGGAAAGACCCTGGTAGCAAAGTTCTCGTAGAATTTTAGCTATCCTTTTCCCAACTTCCAAGAACTAGATTCCAATTTCATGAAGAGATAAATTGCCCCGAAATCTCACCTAAAAAGTCGTCTGTAGGAAGCGCAATAAATGAAGGATATCCTCCGTTCACTTCGAAATGACTGCATAACCACAGCTGATCTAGAAATACCCGGGTTAGCATCCTCTTTAATGTCTATTTTTACCGAGATGATCGAAAGGGATCCCTCGTGGCAAGGAAGCGTTGTGTCGTTATGGCCACTACACACCATATCTAAAATGGTCTTCCTTATTGGATTCCAGAGAGTCTGCCACAGGGGCATTTCCAAAAAGGCTTGCTAAACTTTGGTCAAAAGGAAACTTCAAATTTCCGCTAGTCGCAATAAACGTTCACAAATTTGTATGCACGCAAGGATTCAATTGACTTTATGTTGGCTAATTTGGACGGATGTTTGAATTGAATCAAAGCCGGAACTTACAGAAGCTGTGTTGGCTATTTGAGAAAAGGCATGAAACCAAGGGGTCAGCCTGTTGATAAATTCTTGATCTACTCCTAGTGGCATCTGTTTGATGCCATAATAGAAGAAGGCACACCATAAGAGGATCGTATCCCATATAGCTAAGGCCATCATCGACACGGCTAAGACAACCCCTCGATTCTGAAATGATTTCTAGACAATCATAAATCACTGTTTACCTTCTCGAGGTTTGTCATTTGGACACTTTTTATACCATGAAGGTTGCCTATTGTTCCGAGAACCACACAAAACGATGTCAACCAGCCGTTAATAATTTGAGCGTAGAGGCTAAAATTTTTATGAACAGACTTTGATCCGTTGACTCACACATAGGAATAAGGTTGTGGAGCATAGACATAACATTCACGGATCTCTGCTGAACCGTTCTCCATCTTTTTTATTAAAAACAAGAAATTTTTGGGTTGATTACTGTAGCGTAGTCATGCAATCGATTATCTAAAAAGATGATGGATTATCAGAGATTATTAATGAGGAGGAAAAAAAGAAAAACAGCTAGGTGGGAGGCAAACAAAAGTTCTATTTTTTGATGTGTAATGTAGAAGTTTTGGGGTAGTGGGGGGAGATGTAATCCGACCTTGTCTAATATCTGTTTTGCGTCACGAAGACACAGGCCTTCTGATTCTTTAAGGCCAATTAAGCTGACAAAGGAGCCCTTCTTAAAAGTTGCCTAAGGCAATATTGCGTAGGATTCATAAGACTAAATATTAATTGGGGACACCTTCCCGTCATTAAAAACAGCAAAGATTGAATTGTTCTTTACCAGAAGAACTTATGCTAGAGATAATAAGCAAGATACACAAAGTAAAAAAATGGATGCAAACGGAGTGGGAGCGACGAAGATTCACTTAGATGTTGATAGACAGGATCTCGGAGACTTGGGTCACGTAAAAACACAAGACCAAACCCATTTTTAGGACAGAAAAGCAACAAGAAAAGATAAAAGGAAATTCTAGACACAGGCCACTTTCTTTAATGAAGTATGGGGAGGGAGTGTGAGAGATAGAATTCTTGACTAAGAAGGAACAATGAAAAGACATTAGGATGGTCCAGTTAATCTCTCCTGACCACAGCTTCTATTTCATCTTTGGCTTTTGTCTGGTTAGGATTGCAAATTCCCCAAAATTGTCTGTCAAGGGCTCTTGGAGGCTATAGAATCCACCATTTTTTTGCGGCTACAAATAGAGACTAAATTGTGTGTAGATGGAACTGGGTCAAATTTTTTCAAGAGATCAACAAATGTACTTATCAAACATTGAACAAAGAGCTACGTGATCCGGCGTGGCAGCACTTGAGAGAGAAGCTACAGTACGGGGAAGCTGAGGCAGCTTCCGCAAAAGTAGAGAAAACACATTTTAACTGGGTCCAAGTTCCTGGTGAAATACAGTATTTGTACACGAGGAAGAGGATGAGTCGATTGTGATGTATGGTTAGATGGACCAGGATCTATTCCCGGTCACGAGACTAAAAAGTAATAGACAACATGTCAAACGGGTAGTGTATACGTAGAGAGATGCAGTGAATAGCGGCGATGATCCCGGATGCATAGAAATTTTTAATAATTATCTACACGTTTTTTCCTGTTTTTTGCGCTGTTCTCACTTTGTCAGCAAGTGGAGTTATAGGAGTGCTGCTCTGTTTCTGAGAGGGAAGAACACAACGTCTAGCGGCTTAGCCAAACAGCTACGACAGCCAGATGTGTTTGATCTCGCGGTTATCCACTGGCGGGCTACCACTTACTCCCTTGGTCTGTCAGGTGGTAGGACAGCCTTTAGACCTTTAAATGGAAGTGAAGGTAATGCCATGCCCTAACAAATAAATGACATAAGGCTCAAGCATCAGATGATCAGGAATGTGGACAAAACACGAGGCAACAATGCGCTCAAGAGGACGATGAGATTTCCTTCGGGTCAAAAATAAGCCAGTGGAACATCTTCGGAAAGTTTAATAGAAACGAAGGGAGTGAAGGATTAATGGGCAGAGTGAGAACAAGTCGTCCGTAGCCTTATTGGATAGAGGTGTCGAAAAGGTTTGAGGGGGTTCCAGGATGGAGAGGGAGACTGCCAGGGGCGCCATTTGAGAGTCTGAATTAGATTTTGGGGACGAGGGCAACTTTTGCAAGGTTTGATGATTTCCGGTCGGTTCCAAGGTGGACCTGGCATTGTTGGATGAGGAACAGAACCTCTCTAGCTGGGTGGGAAAGACAGATGATAGCTCACAGTATGTGTCTATGGGAAAGAGAGCAACTAAGATGGACTGAGCCCAAACTCCTGGACAAACCAATTACCCACGAGTGTTAGCACATGGATCGAATTACTGCCAAAGACAAAGTGAATCAATCAGCGCGTTACAACCTGTAACTGAGCTGCTTCCTCCTTTAAACTTTTTGTAAAGAGGCTCATATGTTGACAGCTTATCACACCCTCGTTGACGGATCTCTTTAAAAAAAGAAGCAAAATGTTCCAGGGCCTGCGAGGAATGTAAAGTAGTGACCCTTCGACTCTTTTGTGCATTCGGCCAAAGGCTGACTTTTGATGGGAGCTTCCGCCAATTTGAAGGAAGTATTTGTATTTTCCGTGCCAAGTTTGAAAAGAATTGCTGTAAATAGCTGGACTTCCTAGTAGTATAGAATGTATACAAGGTACCGAAAGTAGGAAGAGAAATATAGGTTATGACGTGTGAAAGGATGTTCAGAGGAGCGGTTATGAGCGAAGAGGGATCTCAATCATCGAGAGTCATGTTATCCCGCCATATACAAACCTATTTTTGGGGGGCAGGAAGGATAGGAAGAGAATGCTAAACGGACAAACACTTTGATGGGAGGGAATTTACCTCATCAGAAGGACATTTAGGAGAGCAACCATGTGACGGGTCTGGATGGTGACGATTGCTCAATAAAGGATGGCTAAAAGTGAATTAAAAAGGAGCAAAGGTACAGAAGCTAAATGATCAGAGCGGACTGTGTTCCACAAGGGTGGGGATAGTTTACACACGGGCAGAGGGCTCTAGAGAGTTCCCTGTCTCTTATACACTTTGATCCGTCTATCATCTGTGATTCTGGGGTCAAAATTGGAACCGGAAAGAGTATAGTATGACTAGTCGGGCGAATGGCTTCACTGCCAGCGGCGCCCACTTGTCACCTACAGAACACTAGATCGACATGAATTAAATCGAGGAGCATCTAGTAAATTACTTGAGCGTGTAATCAAAATATAAACCGAATTTTTGCGAAAAACAGCTAGAAGGCAAAGACCGACTGGAAGCAAAGCTCGAAGAAGCTATGCTCGGTTACACTAGTTCCTGCAAAAATGAAACTCTCGTTTGGCAATTGTTCAACTTCGGAAAAAAATCAACAGAAAGACAAAATGATCGCTTGCAAAGAAATAATTGCAGATCTGCCATGTGAGAGCGACCTTAAAAGGCAATATATACGTTTGATCTTCATAAACAGGTTAGAGGGCGATGATTGCTCTCTTAGAGGCTATTCCTGCATTAAGGGATGTTTGAGGTAAGGCTATTCTTCGAGTACTTCTCTCGTGAAAGGAACAGAGGAAGGCGACTTTGTCACAAACAAAAAAGACATAGAAATTCTTTTACGAAAAGGGCAACTATTGGAATTAGGGGGGACAAAAGGAAAAGAAGTGGAGACATCTCACCCTTTTTGCAACGAAAATTATTGTCAAAGGTGATGTGCCTGTTGTGGAGGAATAATAGACGGTAATATAACACTTGAACATCTTTTTATAACAAGTCGCAAGGAAGTCATAAACTTCTGCCAATGGCCCCAGAACAAAAAGGAAACTAGGCTGCCTGTAGCGCTCGGATCTTTAACTATTGATTGTTACTGATTGTGCTTTCCTAGTGTAAAATATGACGAGTCTTAAGAAAAGCACGATTATTTCTATCCTCCTGATCCGAGTGGGACACTAACCACCAAGACTACTCGTATTTCAATCGGTCAAAAGGTTTAACTCCCAAAAATAGACAAGCAAATTGGATGATTTGATGAAAATCTTTGGATAGCTCGACTTGCATTGCCACACTAAATGCGATACTTTTTCTCGTTAGAAATTGGACGCTCTAGTTAGCAGCCAAACTACGGTAGAGGTTATGATGTATGTTTTTTAAAGAACAACCGGTGTAAAACGAAGCCAAGAAGCATCCTCCCACAATAACGGGAGAGACTATTAATCCAGAAGAACAAAAAGCAATGAGCTAGATTTTTGCTCGGAAAGGCAAAAGCTCAGATTTCGGGCACCACCTGTTCTTTCTTCTCTCATGCGGGACTAGTGTAAATCGAGTGAAGAACGAGGGTAATTTTTGATGGTTAGGTATTATTTATAGTCAAGTTTAACAGACTCTTCTCCGTAGGTCGAAAAACATTTGTCTAGAAGAAGGGGGTTGCACTTTCTTTTGGTTTAAATCCCATTTGAAGGAAAGAGAGCACTGACTAATTTGAGAACACGCAGAGTTTCCGAGATCGGTTTCGAAAATGAAACAAAGTAGCGAGGGAGGAGATAGATAGCAGGAGGAGTGGATGATTGTCTCGAGGAAAATGACGGATACCACGGCACAAAGAAAGCTGTTCGAAAATCTAAGTGAGTATAGACCAGAAAGATGCGTGTAACGGACACGACACGACTTGTCAAAAGCGGTTGTTTGATCACCCCAGGTCTTGAACATGTGCCACATTGCAAAATGGTGACCTCATGCAGATCAGTTGGGAAAAAAGAAGACATGGAAACTTTACTTTACACAGTTTTGACAGGGATATGAGAAATGGCGCCACTCAAAAAGTCAGAAAGGTTTTCACCTGACCTGGCTGGTAATATTTAAAGCAAATGTCTAGGTATATTTTCGATAAGTAATAAATAAGATAAGAAGTTTTCAAAAGTTCGGGATAAGTATCGTTCGGAAAAACTTCCTGATTTGGCCAATATGGAAGTTCACCAAAGACTATTTTTGCGTGCCGCGGTGTGTAGGTCAGCTTTCAAGCCGTAAAACTTTCGGGAATAGTAAAATAAACTCTACTAAGCCTAAGCCCACTTTTTGACAGAAAAGAAATGAGAGAAAAATTTTTTAGAAAGGTTTTTGGGGCGCAAGTGTGGGGAAGTTCACCAAATGAGCCTGAACTTCGTCGCCCTGTAGCTCGCCGGGTTGACTTGCCAATTTGATTTAAACGATTGAAATAGACACAACTAAGCCTAATCATGCCTACGGTAGAAAAAAAATTAGAAAAAAACAATTTTGGAGGAGGTTTCAGGGCGATGGTGAACTTGGTGATGGTGAAGTTCCCTGTTCGCCCCTGATTTTTGAAAAGGTGGAAGTTTAGTATACAGCAAGGCGTCAAAAAACCCAAACAGCTGCTCTCAAAGTACATAAATCGTTTTTAAAAAACCGTTTTTGCCAGACATCCCACCACTGGACTGGGCAAAAAGCCGCGAATGTTTTGAAAGGAAGTCATCAAATGGCAACGACCCTATTTAAAGATCAGCCTGAGCTGTGTAACCTTTTCCAAGAGCCAGATTCTACAAATAAGGAAATGCCCATGATCTTCCACACATATGAATTCCATGAATTCCCAGCTTTCCGGGATGAGATCAGGCGGTATGGAAGACGATTAGAATAATTGCAAGTGACTCGAAATGCAATGCAACCAGTGCGCAACTCCCTCACATTAAAATAGCCAGTTGAGAGAGGGAGATATTCTAGTGACAAATTGTGTTGAAGGGAGGAAGTGCTAACTCTCCGTTATGTTATGTTTACCGGGGATTTTCCAAGAGAAAGAATATGACAGCCGCATAGATAAGAGGCGCGGCGACGACAACAATATTTGTGAAATTCAAGGCGGGTGTCTCAACGTAGTTAGTAGTGAACAGTGGGAAAAAGGGTAAACTCCCAGGAGGAGAACAAAATGTTGCAATTTTCTGTTGAAACACAACAAAAAAAGGGAAAAAGTGAAGTGTAGATGACTAACAGCTGCAGGCACATCAGCCGCTTCACGAGCTCCATAAAATACACACCATTTGGGCAAACAGTAGCTCGAATCGGATTATCAGCTATTGAGACGCCTTTCTCGCACTTCTGGCGCCAGCAGCCTGTTGTACTGTTTATATTTTTCTAATTTCTTGATCTCACAAATAACGTTCTCTTGAACATTCTCACACGTATTTCTTGGTGTTTGATTATTTCTGACTATGAAAACAAAGGGTTAACATTAAAAGTTCAGGATTATTAGATACCACAGCACTTCCTTCTTTCTATTTTTTGTTATGGCGTTGGGTCAAAATATTAAAGCAGTTCCCCAAGTGGCTGTTGAAGATTCTCCTCCGTTATCTTAACTACTTATGAAACTGTCCTAGTTGGAAAACACTGGGTTAAGGAAGGTAATAATGTTAAAAAAGAAAGGCGGATAAACATCCCGAAAGGGGAAGGAAAATAGTTAAACGAATTTAGTTTGGTTAACTTATGGCTCTCTGGGGATAGGTTACATTATTTATAAAGTTTCAAAAAGTCGAGAGAGTTCTTTGGACGCTTGAGTGGGTGGTGAAAAGTCACCTCAAGTATTCCCCTACCCTTCCTCAAAAAGGTGCGGAAACAATACGAAAAAGAGCCATGGGATCATAGAACAGGATCAAGTAGAGTGGAAGATGTAAGGTGCGGGAGATCAGGAAACAAGAATCGGCTCCATAGGACAAGAAGGATAACCTTCGATCCTCGCTTTACCGGGTGCTTGTCAGCGCTGTTTGAGCTTGTCGATGAGGGTTAACCACTCCAGACTGGCTAACACTTTTATTTTCACGTGATTGACATGGTTCGAAAGATCTTTCCGTACAAAAACAGTCACTTTAAATAGTCTACAAATATAACATTTTTAGATGTGGAATGAGGCAGACTTTGAAAAACTGCTTGGAACAGTAGAGGGACAATTCAAAGTACGATGAGGAATCAGCCAGAGTCTAAAATCTCTTTTAGGTCACGCTGAGCCCTGAAATTGGAAGAAAAGTCATTTTTGGGGATGTCGAATTGGATCTGCCTTTAAACCAGAAACCAATTTATATAGAAAAAAGCGAATCAAATTACTGGGACGAGAAGTTTGGAATTGTGAATAGCAACAGCGATCCAAAAGTGACAATATCTCAATTTTATTATGTTTTCTTAGGCTATGAATATTATCTGCCAATATTATAATTGTGTTTCTACTCAAGGAGAATGCCTAGAACCTGTAAGATACTTTGGACATTGCTGTGATCAATGTGGTAAGCACCTAGATTACTTTACAGTCGATTTTAGGAGCCTACGTGAACTTTTCCATGGGTACGGAAGGTAACAGGGATTTGATATACAACCACATTTATGAGGTAAGCCACGAGCTAATTTTTATTGAGAGGATCTTTTAGCAATTGCTTAAAAAAGGCCTAAACAAATTCGTTGAAATGTACATGGAGAGAATGGATCCAGACGCGGCACCTTTAGAATTTCAGGTATAAAAAATCCCTGGCAAACAGGATATGGTGTCGTTTTCGATGGCATAAGAGAGGGGAAGAAGAGAGAAGCTTTAGGAATAGATATGAATAGGCGGGAGATGCAATATGAGATGCATTCTTTCTTTAAAATGCACAAAAGAACAGACAAAATGTTGCACTTCGGATTTTGACGCAATTTCGCTAATATCATTATAGATTTCTTTATTCGAAGTGGTAGATGAGGTGGATAAAAAGCCGAAATTTAATGAAGAGAAATTTTTAGAAGCAGTTAAAATTATTGAAGACGTATTGGATAGCCATTTAGGTAAAAAGTGTGCTATAATCGTTTGAGAACTTTTTTTAGGCGGTGTAGCTATTTCTGCCGTCCATCATACAAGTAAAGTAAGCCGACTAGACAGACGAGTACATGGATGTTCGTTAAAATTCTTGAGATGGAAAAACAAATCATTTAGGGGCCAGCTGGCTGGGTAAAATCCTTGGGGTTTTACTAGTTGTTCTTATTGTTTTATCTGTTTTGATGAGAGACACTGACCTTCTTGACAGATTGGGGTAAGTTATCTTTCAACAAAAAAAAATTCTGTTTCCAGTTTGAGGAAGAAAACACCCATGCTTCCGTCTACCAAAATTGTCTGGAAGAGAGGAGAAATGGAAACGGAAGATGTCCTAATGATAGACAATCCATCCTTTACACGTTTCGAAGAGGTACTAGAAAGACTATGGGAAACGTCTGGGCTTTTTTTGCAGTTGGGATCTGAAGAGGAAAATCCTCAACTGGAGGAGCCGCAGCCGTCCTCAAGTGTTACAAGTCAGGAGATACAGGATGACCCGTCTATTCTTGTCGAAAAGCCGACTAAAGAGAACGATCAAACTTCCGGAGATATAGAGATGTCTTTAATCGACGTTTAAATTAAACTATGAGACTTTCAAATATCAATTTTCGTTTTATTTTTTTCCCTAAGAGCGAGACTCACAGCTATGCTTACGTATCCTTGGGTGAATTTCATTTCCCAGCCGTAAAGCCCCGGTTTCCAAGATACTTACGGGTTTTATATCCACATTTCAGCCACGTTGCCAGACAGAAAAATGCTATAGAAACTGTGAAGACCTAATCGAAGAAGAAGAAAAAATATGGAGTACAAATCGCATTATGATGTTTTCTCTTCCTTCATTGTTCCAGACGCAAATTCTTCTATCCAATCAGACAAAACTGGACAAATTCTATTTACTAATATGAACAGAGTGAGACTGAAAGTTAAGGTAAAAATATTTATTCGTTTCCCCGTTGAAAAAGACCTGTACTTTGGTGGTTAAGAAACACGAAATTTGACAGTGCGGATAGTATTACAAATAGAGATCAAGATAGCAAAATTGGGGAAATAGTCACAAAAAAAGCGGATAGTTTGGGACGTGTAAGGCATGGAATGACAAGGATCACAATGGGTACAAGTGAACGACGACGATGACAGTTACTTCTTTGCTTTGGGAATATCTCGGAAGTTTTCGGGCACTTCGGATAGAATACTGTGCCATTGACCAACAGGTTTTGGCTTCTAAATTTGGGCTTTATTTACTGTAAATTAGAGATCTACCTGTCCCGGTTCTAGTTGTACATTAGCCAAGAAACAATTTTCCCATTGGGATTTGCCTTCAGGAGTTGGTGAATCTTTTCCTAAGACGCAACATCCCAAAAGGTCGTCCTTTCCAATTCTATCCCAATCCATGACTTGGATCAAGAAGTTGGTCTCTGGGACCTGAATATCTTCTTAGTTTTCCATAAAAATCCCATTTTACCTGATTAATTGGAAGCTCATATTCTAGTGACTCGTGATAGACAGGATTAAGATTAGCCCGTTTGATGGAAGTCTTCCGTAACTTGACCCGTTTTCCTCTGTAGATTTGCTCAACCTTTACGTAAGGGTCTGAAATCCAGTTTGTTACATACTACAGACAATAGAATGTTACCTGAAGCGCCCGTAATGTCCATTGGTCGAAGGTTGTATGCTTTGGCAACAGTTATCAGTAGCTTTTGGTCCACGTTAGAGTACTGTAAGTATAGAAGGAGATCGCCGAAGTCGTTCTTTTCCTTAAAGAATATTCTGTCTTGGAAGTAGTCAAGTGGCTAACCTGGCTGCCCACAATTTGCATAGTATATTCCGTCCAATTGTAGAGATCACTCTTATCGAAGAGATCCCTCATTATAACATTTCCTATTAATCCGTGCCTCGTAAAACGATCAAAGTCATACACAGTAAACTGAAAGAGCGGGGTTTTTAAAGAAAATAAAGATATTTACCTGAAGCATCCGGTTCTGTAGTCCATTAAATGGCACATCAAAGGAGAACATTTCATTAAATTCTGGAGCCAGTGTCTTTTTGCAGATCCTAGTTTTACAGTGATTTCGCCTTTCAGGCAACAAATACATTTTAACGTAAGGATCGACGGTGGGCCCTTTCTCCTTAAAGAGAATCTTATAAAGCCAATTGTTATCTAGCTCACCTCAACTGGAAGATTGTTAGCCCTAAGGACATGAAGCATAAGTACCCGATGGATGAAATCATAGCGAAGGGCGAATGTTAGCGTGCCTCTGAAGATTATCCTAATTAAATACTAAGAAAGCCAAAGGTTACCTGAAGCAGTCATTTCCGCTCTTTTCATAGAACCCTAGCTCATAGTGCAGGACACTTCTCTCATCCATTTCCTCCAACTGCAAAATGACATGAGAATACGAGGTTAATGAGGACAGTTTCAATTGGGGAAAAGGACTATAATTCCACGTGCAAATTGGAGTCATTGAATGTGAAAGTGCTTTGCATTATTTACCATTTCCCGGAAAGGCATCAGCTGCATTGCATATCACAGGAGGAGCGGCAAAGAAACAAGCGGGTTTTTTTCCTGGTGCGCAAAAGGCAGACCAAGGCCCGACTGCCTTTTTTGCCCTCTCAAAGACAAATGAAAAGGGTAGGGAGGTCAACAATAGGCAGGCAAGATGTCTGGGCTTCATCCGAACATGTGTCTCGCCGTCATTGTGGCCTTATGGAGGTCGCGCAGCCATGAATGCGAAAGCGTCGGGGCAGCCATGGTAATCAGCGTCTATGGGGCAAAAAATCCTGGACACCCGAAAATGTGTATGTGTGTATGTATGGCTGTGTGTCTACGTGCGCGTATGTCTCTCTACTCTTCACCTTAGTTCCAAATTCTTAGGAAGTGGCCTTTTCAAGTCAACGGCCATCACCTTCCCAGCTTTCTCTAGCCCCTTCTTCTTCTTCTTTTGCCAAACATCGAAAATACGATTAGGAAGTCACACATTTACGCAGCGGGACGAAAATCCTGGACTTTTTCTCTACTTTTTCAAATCAACGATTGGGAAGACTTTCCAGATTAGAGGACCATTTTTCTGGTTTAATTGAGCAAATGACGCGATTCGGCAGTTTTTAGCCCTGCACATATCGGATTTCGTCCTATGAACTGGAGAGGGTCTGCTTGAATATTTCTTTTCACGCACACTACTCAGACTAATTGGAAATAGAAAGAAAATAAATCTGGTAAAAAAGGTTTAAAGAAATTGTACACCCTCGTCCGCGAGAACAATCACGAGCAAGCTATTTTAAGAACCATGGGACAATACTGTCTTGTTCAAAAGTCAGATAAACATGAAAAAGTACGCGCTCTTACAAAAAGCGTAGGCGTGTAGTTTTCTCGAAGAGGAGAAGAAAAGTGAGATATTATCCCACAGGAATCATTTTGAGGTATTTGGGATCAAAAGACGCAGTTCCGCGAAATCTGATCCGACGTGCTCAAACTTTTTTTTTATCCTTTGGGATGCCAAGAGCGAAAAGGCAATCCAACAAAAGTTAAGCTCAAGAGCGCTTTCTCTCATAGATTTTTACATTCCTTTCTGGATTTAGATTTACAACGGGACCTAATTTCGATGGAAACCACTGACCTGTCCGTCTTCACAACTGTCTAGATTGAAGAGAAAGAGGCTGTTTCGAGTAGAACTTCGTCTATCATCATTGAGCAGATCACAGCTTTCGGAACTGGAAAACATGTCAACTGGACAGGGAAAAAAAAGAAATTTGAGAAACTGACGGTAACACAAGTAAATACTCACGTGCTAGCCACGGCTGGCGATGTGCATAGGCTGCTCCTGTTCGAACTTGAATGTCGTCCAGAGCGTTCCATCCACGGCGGGCTGCATCCATCTCTCCACATTACCCGTGCTTTATATGAACCGTTCATTTCTATAAAAATAAAGTTCTAATGAAAACTTGATTAAAATCTAAGTATAGTACAGAGCAGAACCGATGATTTCATTGTGGGAGCCAGTGCAGTGGGAGAAAGAGCCGAAGGCGATTAATGGAGAGACGAGAAAAGAAGTCTTAATGATGGGGTGTTTCAATCGGTGGCCAGTATTTACACCCCAGGCTCTATTCCAAGAGTCCAAGAAACCTTTTCGTCTAACGTGGAACACAGGAACAAATTGCCTTACGGCTGTGTGTGAAACTGAGTAGGAACAAGAGGGGAGGAGAAAACGGATACTTAAGACAAAAAGAATGACCTTCTGCTCCAAACTAAAAGAACGATATGTTCTCATGGATTATGGGAAACAATTACGTCTGTTTCAATGCGAAATTTGAGACCACAGACATTGAGAACACAAAGAGCTATGGAATTATTAAAACAACCAGATTTGAAGATCATAGTGTCTACTACATAGATGAACATTGTTTTCACCAGCGTTGTACCCAACAATCGTGATTTAAACGCGGAGGGCATGCTGTGACCACATGCAGGATTTTAAGCGGATTAGGAAAATTTAAATAAGAGCCACGTGTTCAACCTTATTAAATTTAGCAAAAAAATAATTAATTACAGTAATCAGATTTAGATTTAGAGGAGAGAAAGAAGGTAAAGAAGATTTTCAGACGGACACAAAATAGCCCAATTAGATGCGCCACCGCCTGCTAGACGCTTCACTAATTTTTTGACAACTGGTGGTGGAAAGGGGCGGCGTGATATATTAAAAAGAGAGGCATTTCCGCAAAAATAGAGATCAGACGCTGTCCAGAATAGCGGATTATTAGATGCCAAAGAGATTTCACTCCAGATTTCTTTTTTTCACACACCTTGACAAAAATAAAAATAGCCAGTGTTTTGTTGTACTCCTCCATTGAAGCGTTTCCCTCATTAGCCTCGTATTTATGCAGTATATCATGTGAAAAAGTGTAGTTGTAATAAAATCTCATTCTCAGAAAACCCCGCTTATGTCTAGGAAAACGACTCCTCCGAACAAACTACAGATGTAATAATGGGGTTGTTTCAAGGAGGAAAAGAAGAAGACACCATCGAGGAAAAGTTAAGAATTCTCTCATCACTCGCGTTCTTATGAATAAAAATTGACGCGAGCCGGAGTAACTGAACAAACATCTGTTTATGACCGGGAAGCGAGCAGACAACTGGGAAAATTCCGGAAATTATTGAAATTTTACTTGAAAGGAGTAAAACAAAACAGTCGATTCAAGCAGAATATGCAAGAACGGCATCTATATTTCATTGTTCCAAAGAAGTTTTAACACTCGATTGTTTATTAATCAAGACACTGCTGGATCCTTACAATTTTTAAAACTATTCCCAGTTGACTATAACTAAAAAAATGTACGACTATGTTTGTCAGCCACCCCCAGCACCTCATGTAATAGAACCCGCTAAAACCGTAAGTCGTCTTGAATTAAGCCAGGATAAGTTACTTTACCACCGAAAGTCTGTAACTAGGCGATTTTTAGCGAAGATCTTCACATTAACTAAGATTTGCGACTACTTTTGGTAATGGAAACGGGCAGAATAGATCAAAGTATACAGTTTTTAACCAAATGCCGCGGCAAACGGGAAGAACTTCCTATTTAGATGTTTTTAATTTCAATTTCAATTTTTTTTTCTTTCGGATGGCTCAACAGGATAAGCAGATGTTCGAAGGTTACAGTAGTGGGGAAAGCGCATCGTTTCCCTTTTTTCAATATTACGAATGAGAAACAGCTAGGCAGAAAAAAGAGAAGGCAATTTTTATGTCTCTCCAACTCTCGTAAAGTAAGATTTATGAGCTATTAGAAACTGGAGGATAGGCAATAAGGAAAAGTGCCGGCGAATCTATTCTGCAAGCAGGCAGCAACCGGAAAATGACAACGGTTATGCAAAAAGAATGAATCTCACGTGTGTATGGAGGGAGCGAGGAGACAAATGAGAAAAAAAAACGGAGAGCTTTGCATTTTGATTTAGAAATGTGTATAGAACAAACATATGGATGACAGCAGAAGATCGAAAAATATTGGTCTAAACTGTTTACGTTAGACTTCCGTCTGGTCTCGCTAAATTAAACTGAAGCACGCTTAGTTTTGTTGTCTTTTTTAGATTTTTTCCTATGCTTTACAGAGATAATTGGCTCGTGCAAAGAAAGAAGCTAGCAGTTCGTATTAGCAAGATTCCCTAGAGCTTTAAAAGAATAAAGAAAAATTTGAATTTCTGGAAGAGCGATTAGGCGGTTAGCTCGTTTATTTGAATAGGCGCATTTCCGTGGAGGAGTAGGTCCATTGAATAAGAGAGATCAAATAAAACTTACTGGGAATGGACATGACGGAGTTGCTGGGAGCCACAGTTACTTTGATCTGGGGCAAGGCTGTTGGTACTTCTGAAAACGATCTTGTTTACTAGAGAGAACACTACATTTCACCGTGGCCAACACATCTTTATAACTGGAAGGTCAGTACACCTTTAGTTAAAGAGAAAAGGTGTCTAGATTTCTGCACGTTACTCAGGGAACTAGTGGAAGAGTTTACCCTTTTTCTAACTTTTAAAGCATCAATTTCATCTTTTATAAAGTAACAGATTCTTACGAATTTTTCTAAAATTTAAAAAGACGAGAAGGGTGGACCAGGAAAATTTGCTAAGCATATTTGTGTCGCTACCGAAACAGCCTAGTTACACGCAACGTGTGAAGAGAAAACAATTGCTATAGATTGAGATAGAAAGTCGCAGCCCGTAGCTAGAAAACAAGGCCGTAATCCAAACCCAGATCAGCTTTTGGTTGAGTTTTAGCACTACTTAAAGATCAAGATAAACATTACTAAAGACTGGTGGAATTAGAGAAAAAGAGAGCTATCGCGGCAATTTGGTTGATTGCTCTCCATGAGAAATGGCAATTTGCATAGAAACAAAAATTATATTTTCTTCTAGAGTTCCTCTAATGTCATAATAACGTCAATTTCTAGAAAGAGAGGAGATGAGTATAAATAGCGAATTTGCACATGAGCTGAGAGACTTGGGACTCCAACGACTGATCCTATTGGTTTCTAAGAAGGATTAGTCTCTGTCGTAATGGAATACGTTTTTCGTAGATATCACCAATGATCCCCACCTGCTGTACTTTACATGATTTTGGATAATACATCATAATTTTTGTGAACATTTTAATCCTCTTATCGAAAATCCCGCGCGGGTGTCTAGAAGACGAAAGACTCACCTTTAGGAATTGTAAATCTTCGAAAGATGGAATCCTTTCGTTTAGTCGGCATGATGGCAAAAGTGATTGTGACCGGGGGTCGGGAGAAAGAGAGAGTTAAGAGAAGACTTCAGCTATTAGCGCGGATTCAACATCAATTAACGAGGAAGCGAACACCCGGAATCACCAAAATTTGGCCCATTCAAAATGATGTTTTTGGGAGACGTTGTGAGCGGGAGAAAGAGCATGTCATCCTTCGAAGAATCCACCACCAGTTGCGCAAACTCAATCCGGCTCTAATTGAGTTTAACAACATAAAATACGAGAAAGATGAGATCGCCTCATCTCAAATGGGGATCAAATTTTTGCATGCTCAAAATTTTCCAATTATGAGCAAAACACAGAAAAATTTGTATATATAGCCACATTTAAAACTTCTTCTCTTTGAAACTGATTTGGGATACCTTTGCCTACAGGAAGCGCCAAAATAAGGTACAGGATTAGGTAACTGCAGAGACCTACCTCCACCGCAATCTATGTTCATGTGGAAAATGATCACACTACCAATCCGGTTCCTTATTACATATAGGCTTCTTCTCTTTATGAAGCCCTAGCAAACACTTGCGTGAACGTTGTATCACATTTGATCAAAAATGGAGACCATAACATGTCCCAGAATCTTTTCTCCCACAACTAACCTGAATATTTGTATCTCCTATCAATTTTACAAAGCTTCATTGTTAGAAATATACATACTGCAGCAAGAACTACAGCCAGTACCAGCAATAGACTTAAAAAAATTAGCCACGCCCCCTCCATGTAATGGAGAGGACGAAGCGTACCCCTGAAATTATATCATTTACAAAAAAAATAATTAGAAAAAAAATAGGATGACGGAGAAAGGGAAAAAATAACAATTAGTTAATTGGATCAGAGGATGCGTGGAAAATAGGCTTTTGCACGATTTGGCATCCGTTCGGAAGAGGACATGAAATTCAAGAAGTGTGGTGCGACACGCGCTAGTATGCCTCCCTGAAGCCAATAAAAAGAGAAGATTGAAGATTTTGTACGCGATTATGCCGAGAAGAAGAGAATAACAGCGATAAATCGAGGCAGCTAACTAGCTCGAACAAAGGTTTTATTTTTCTGGGTAAAAAAAAAGACTTTTAGGAATGTCTGGAGTTCTTCTACGACAAGTGCTTTGTTCCCTAATGCATTTATACGACAAGGGAGGCATTACGCTTTTTGCAAGCAGGAAAACTACCAGTACTTGGAATAACTGCAATTTTTACTTCCTTTCACTTTGTATGGCAATAAATAAATTTGTTTAATCTGCACCGTAATTCTTTCGAACCATGAATCTTCCTATATTCTGATTATCATCTACACATATTCCACATTTCTCTGAATTTTTTATAGAGGAATTATATTCTTCATATAAATTTTCAAATTAGAGGCAATTTTACCTAGAAAATAGTTTATAGAACGGTTTCGACTTGCTTTAATAGATAAAACATCTAAAAATAAGCTGTCGGTTCTGTATGAATGAAAATTCTCTATAAAACGTGGTCTGAACCACCTAGATTACTGATATTTGCTCACTCCCAAAACAGATTATCAAGTTCTCAATGGCTTATAGTGTGCTCCTCATTCAAGATTCAAACAAAAGAGCCGCTGTGGCTAGCTCCTCTCTTCTACAGAATGACTGATAGAAGTAGCGCATTCCAGATGAGTTCGCTGCTCATAATACTCTCACTCGCAACGACAAGGCTCTAAACATCGAGGCGTGAACCAGCTGAGAGGTCGGCTCCCACGCAACACGGATGTAGCCAATCCTCACACAAAAGACTCAGGAAATTTAACAATAATAACCAGCTGGCTACAAGATGAAGTGTTTCAAGAGAAAGGCAATGAGGATCTTGTATGTTATGATTAATTAATGTTACGAGAGTATGAATTCTATAAGCGACTTATGAAAACAGGGAAGAGGAAGATGTTTTTAATTATGCGCGTCTACGAAAGCACTAGGCCAAAAGCTGTCAACTACACGATTGTCCTTTATGGTTAAGTGATTTTTTCTGGTTATTGTCTAGTTGCGATTTTACCGGTTTTTTAAAATAATTTTTAGACTACAAAAAGAATAATTGTACGTAGACACACGAAAGGCCCAGCAGTTCAATGACAATTATAGTTTTTCCCGAATTCTATTAAAATATGGGTTCGTGGGCGAGAAAAGAGAGAAAAGAAGGCGATAAACTTCGGGCTTAGTTGATAATGGGCGCTCTTCTCCCCCTCACATATGGCACGTTTGGCCGGGGATTCTGAACGCATTGCTCTCATTTGCTGTTGCCTACGAATACTTTGGTGGATAAGACAATAGTCAAAACAAGACGAGGTTTTAGGAAAAATTAAAAGGAAGTAACTGAAGGCAACATAAGGAGTATAGCTAATTTTGGATAATTTGCTCCGGAAAGAGGCCAAGAGCAGCAGTCAATTGTTCTTTTCGGCTTTTGCAAAACGTTTGTTGTCAAACATAAGGTTTTGATGAGTAAATAATTTCCTTTGTGGTAGTGAGAATAGAAAAACTAAAAAGAGTGGCCACTTCCATAAACAGGACACATAAAAAATGTACTAATTTTCGCTCTCCTACTTCTCGGGATGCGTGGGGAGTAAGTAGAGTTATTAAGACATTATTTACGCTCGGAGATGCAATCTTTTATGCCGGCTTTATGCTAATAAAGTGAGGTCTTTCTGGTTCGGTGTGACAAACATAGTCCAGGAGGCGGCTCACCCAGGGCACAGCATCTCATCCCCTCTTTTCGAGGGATAAAAATCGAGGAGCCAGGAGCATCCTGAGAAATATGACTACTCTAAGCGTATTACCACATAGAGAGATTAATAAGATCAAAGAGTTATCAAAAATCAGAAATCTCCCACATGTTGACGGGCTGTTGAGGTTTGCTTGTTTGTTCAGAAGATGCCTAATTCTTTTAGTGTACGGCTGTTCAAAAAAATTAAGTAGCTTTTGAGAAGAACTCACTCTGTCTACCATCGTGAAACCACTCAAAGTTCAAAAAGAGGATAGATTATATAATAAAAACGTGGGAAAAATAAGGAAACCATGACGTCAAGAAAAGAGCAAGTGAGGGGATTTAGGAGGAGTGGCCGAGAGAGCAGCCAATCTTTCTAATTATCACATTAAATGAACTGCAAAGCACAATTAGGTTCATTTCCGAAGAGAGGAGTTGTACTTCTCGGCTTGACTATCATGTGGGTAGAGAGAGGAGAGGAAGAAGCTGCCGACAATGTGTTCACACAAAGGTAAGAGGGTTAACGTGTGAGAACAATTCGGCCACTTGAACAAGTCAAAATGAAGAAGACACATTGTCAAGTGGGAGACAAGGCAGGTTAACTTCAGGGGTGGTGGCCCGACGGATTTCACGGGAAGAAAAGAGACGCCTGGGGAGATCGGTGTACACTATTTAGTGCTTCCTGGATGAGACAGAAATTTAACAGGAAATAAAGCCATCAGATAATCTAAACGAGGGAAAATATTAAACTGGTGACGTGATCGTAAAATGACCTCCTATTGTTCGGACGAATAAGGCAGGTTCGGCCACCGGAAGAAGTACTCGAGCTGCCGGCTGACGCATCTTGAAACCATTGAAATATTCTTTAAATGTGGGTGTTTCTTATTTTTCAAAAGTATTTTACTAGCCTACTGGAAAACAGGAAGGTCTCCACATGCAAAAGTAAAGTCAGAACTTCCTGGCGTGGAAATGAAGCCAAAAATTGCGGGATTCACTAAAAGTGTTTTTGCATCGGAGGATGATTTTTCTCTAACCATAAGGAAAAACAGACACAGGGGATATACCACAACAGTAAATGGAAAACTATCCCATCATCCCGAAAAAAAACGTGTAATCATCGATTAGAGAGGATCGAGAGGAGGGGGACACACGGCGTGGCGATGACTGCTGATCAAAGAGGGCACAAACGTCGTTTGTTATTGACCGTGAATGATGGAACAGAAAGATCAACAGATGTAGAGCCAAAGCTCTCATAAAGCGAAGACCTGGGCATTAATCAGAGTTTGTCAGGAAGCGCGTTTAGAGAGCGTGGAGAGCGCAGACATTGTTGCACCAAATGAAATAAGCGCCTTCCAACCAGGTGTGGTGGCATCCATCGAGGTCATCTTTCGTTTCGTTATGTGCAGGCTGAGCAAATTGGTTTCCGCTTCACCACAGGATATGTAAATCACGCGTAATCTGGCGCTCCTTGACAGGTAGTTCATTTTTTTCCTCTGGGAGAGAAGAAGAGCCGCGAAGATCAGGGCCACCAAAAAAAGAAGTTACTCCCGCATGGATAGATCCCAGCCGCACAAACACCGGAGAAGCTTATCCTACGCTAACAAGGTTGAGAATCAAGAGACGGGAATATGCAACACATAATGCATGCATTGAATAAATAGGGGAAAATAAGGAGCCAGGAGGTAAAGGAGCCTGTGTCAAAGACAGACATAGGATATTACTGGAGGCCACCCCTAACGTAATTTATTTCTTTCCTAAGTAGCAATGTCTAGCTTACTTATTGAAGATGAGAGAGAGAGAGAGAGCGAACGGAGTTCAAAAAGGCTAGAGATAAACGACCAAATAAAACAAGCCGAACATACACATCAAAAGTGGCAAACGGCCCCCCCAACAAATCTTCTTTGTGTGTGGGTGCAATTGGGGTATTTTCGTCTGTTGAAGATGCATGGGAGAGAGACAAAATGAGTAAAAGAGGGGAGACAGCGAGAGCGGGAGAATGAGATAAAGAGAGCGCCTTCCGCCTTATTGGAAGCAGAAAATAAAATAGAAAAAAAAACAAGGTCAATCTTGCAGCTAGCGTGGAAGAAAGCTCTTCATTCGATTGCTTCAACTCTCTCAAGGGCTGACATAATGGCCGTACGTCGCAAGAAGAACACTTGTAAAAAAAGTGGAACTCAAGAGGTCCAAAAAGTCCAACTCATTTCCTGGATTAAATCGTACTGTAGCGATAATTTCCAGGGAGACTCGCTGGAGAAACTGCTGGCAAAGTTGGTAATTATGGTCCACTACTTGTCCAGCGCTTTACAGCCTCAATTTGCTAGCAGTTTGGAATGTTAGATGGTCATAAAGTCTCCAGGACTGGATAAGAACATTCCCAGGCAAATCTTTCTAACCATAATTTACATGTTTTTCCTCCCTTTAAATAGGCTGTAAAATTCCTCAAATCTTCAAAGTACCGACGCAGTGGAATTGTTATTGTTCTTCCCGCGATGCCATCTCCAAAGTACTTTTTAGAACTTCTGTTGTTTCCTATTTGTTTTGTTTCGACTGTCTTTTCCAGCTGACAACCTCCCCGATCAGTTTGCGATGAGCTTCCATCCCTCATGTGACCCATAGATAATTAACTGTTAAGTGTCCTCTGGAAAAAAGAGCAACAGCTGCTGTCTCCCCTTCAGTTTCATTCATCTCCAGCAAAGTTAGAGAGTACTCACTTTGTCCCCGTGACAGTTCTTATCATTTTGACCCACTTCTACTGTTTATACTTGGGATTTATTCCAGATACTCCAAGTTTTCGGGCCACTGATAATATTTTTGTATACTTCTCGCCTCAGACGATGGCACTGATTAAAATCGCTGACTTTTTTCCTTTCCAAGAACAATTATGAGAAACGTCTTTGTTGTCTTTTGTATTTACATGTACATTCATTTCATTGTCCTACAGAATATGATCCTCTTCTTTTTCCTGCCAGCACTTACGGCTTGTGTAACGTTACGGGTTATGACTTTCAATATCTGGCTATCGGGAGCGGAGGTCTGTCTTTTTATTTCTTTACAATGTGTTTAGGTAAGCAACGGATTGGCGAAAATAGCTAAACATATCCTGCTCGTAAATCCGGATGTTGTTGCCCTAGAGGTTCGTAAACTAAAGAAATCTCAATTGGTGATTGTAGGAGGTAAAAAGCCACGAGATTCTAGCCAATTTGACAATGATGCTGGGTCCAGATTGGAGTTATTTCTGCGATACGAATGTCTCTTATCCAGACGTCGGTATTGTAACCCGCCACCATGTTAGCTTTTCTTGAAAGTCGGAGATTCTTTATGTTTTCCAGATGCATCTTCACTCACAAGCTCGGACGAATTGGACTATTGGAGTGAAAATGAGCCTCAAAACGGGGGAATTTTTCAACTTTTGGGCAGCTCACTTCGATTATGAAGCATATGGTCCCTATGCGGCGAATAACAAACTAGTAACTGAAATGGACCAAATCATGGCAGGAGAGCATCCCAGCAGTCGACAGGGTTGGATTCTCTTTATCTAAAGAAACAATCTATTCTAGGACGCTTTCAAAATGTGATTGAGGTTAAGGAAAACGAAAAGATGCAACATTGGATTAATAAATCAGATTATACACCAATTATTTTCGCAGGAGATTTTAATTGTCCTTCACATTTGGATTGGGTAGAGTCTACAAGGTGGACGAGCTTTTTTCTTAGAAATAATTAATAGAGATCTACACGGCGGATGGACATTCGAATGGCCAGCTACCAAAGTTCTAGCTGATCTCGGGTTCAAGGATTCGTTTCGGGAACTCTATCCCGATCCAGTAAAGGAGCCAGGTTTTAATTTATTCCACTTACTTTAAATGGAGATTTAGGGCACACATGGTCGACTGTTAATAAATTCAATGCCGAGTGGGATTACAAAATTCCAGAGCCTCAAGATCGGATTGATTTTATCCTTTATCAAGGAAACGCCAAGCCCGTGAAGTCCTTTACTTATTGTGGACATGAACCGCTGACTCCAATTCCTCATCAATGGAACAACGACTATCCATCCGATCATTATGCTGTGGTCACAGAATTTGAATTAAATTATTAACTTGTACATCACTATAACTATAAAGAGCGAATATTTAAAAAAAATGGATATATTCTAGTGTGCTTTGTGATCTTTGAGCCACCGAATTTTCGCGAATAGTTCGAGGGCAACGCGTCAAATCTTATTTTCGTCGTTCTCTCAATAGCCGCTTTTGTAAGTATATGAATCAGTGTAGAATATGAAAGTACCTCGAGATCTGTATCGAATGATTATTAATAGTATAAATACGCTTTGTCGCCATTTTGGGATTCATTCTACCTCGCCGTTCTCTGGCAGCTCTCCTTCGGCGAAGAATGCTGCTCCATATGTTCCTACCGGCTCTCGTAGCTTCGGTTACTGTAAAAGTTATGACCTTCAATGTTTGGTCATCAGGCACAGGCGTAAGCCTTCCAATGATGTCTATATATAAAATTAAGGTGGATGAAGGTACAAGTAAAATAGCGAAGCACATTAAGTTGGTAAATCCTGATGTGGTGGGTCTCCAGGTTAGTGTACTGCAAGACCTTGATATGCCCAGTCTTAGGAAGTGCACGAGCCGAAGTTTTTCAAAAATCTTATGGATCTACTCGGTTGCGGATGGAAAGGCGTTCGCGCCATGGATAATGATAATGCTGTTATCAGTCGACATAAGGTGTTTTACCTTATTTTACCTGAATAATGCTTTAGGTAAATACCAATTCACAAGTTGGAACGAGCAAGACAACTGGAGTTGATATTCGTCTAAAAACAGGAGAAACCATAAATGTCTGGTCGGCACATTTTTCGACAAATAATTATGGACCTGAAGCAATAAACTACAGTACGGTAGCAGTAACCAAAGAGCAGCTTGACAGAGGAGAGCAGAGTATGGACTACTTTGACTTTAAACTTATTACATTCATTAGTTCGTATCGATGAAGTCAACCAAGTGAAAGACAGCCAAGATATGCAACGGTTGATCCAAAACGCCGGGAATGTTCCCATTTTCTTTACAGGAGATTTCAATTCAGCGTCTCATTTAGACTGGATAGAATCTACAAAGTAACCTCAGCGCCCTTATTGCAATCGCATTTAGGCACTTACACGGTAACTGGACATTTGAATGGCCTACAACAAAAATTCTCGAGGGTATGGGATTCAGGGATTCTTTCCGGGAAATGCATCCCGATCCATTGGCAGAGCCAGGTCCAGATTGACTTTGATCAGTACATTGGAAAATTTAGGCATTACGTGGTCAACTGTTTATCGTGACTATGTCTGGAAGAAGCCTCCACCGCTAGACCGGATAGATTTCATCCTGTACCAGGGAAATGCAAGGCCTATACGGTCTTACCTCTATGGTACAGATGAAGATCTGAAACCACAGCCGGACCACAGGAAAAATGACTATCCTTCTGACCACTTCGCTGTGATTACCGAGTTTGAACTGAACTGATCTGACTGAAATATTCAATTTTCTGGGTTCAATTTTTCGAGAAATAAATGCGTTGGGAAACTGTCGTGACACAGAATGTCTTGAGGCATTCGTCCATTATTCATTCTGTAAAATGTATGGTTCGCATTGAAATATAAAAACGGGACCACAGATCTGTACTTTTCTATGGGTTCCAACCATTACTCAGAGCATGACATTGTCTCCTTTTTTTTGGCGTTTCCATCGTGTCAGTCCAACATCGCTTCTTAGTCGAAGCATGTTGTACCTGTTGCTTCTACCGGCTCTCGCAGCGGCGGATACTGTACGGATTATGTCATTCAACATTTGGCAGTCAGGAATCAATGTATACGCTCAGTTTATTCTAAAACTCACAATTTACAGGTAAACGATGGAATGACTAAAATAGTCAAGCATATTAAAATTGTCAATCCAGATGTGGTAGCCGTCCAGGTTTGTTGAGTAAAAGAGACATCCTGAGGTTGATTGTAGGAAGTGAACACGTGCAACAATTTAACAAATATAACTAAGCAATTGGGGAACGAATGGAATTCCGTGTGTTATTGCTCCGAGAGACACTATGCTGATCTTGGTATTATCACTCGGCATGAGGTACTACTTTTCATGCTATATAATGCTGTACTTTTTAGATCGACCTTGGTTCTTATGTTAATAGTACTAAACAAGCGGTAGGGGTCAAAATCCGTCTCAAAACTGGAAGAGCTTTTTATATGTGGTCCGCGCATTTTGATACAATAAAATATGGCCCAGATGAAATTAATGATCATCCAAATCTAACAAAAGAAGCCCTTATGACACAAGAATACAATACAAGTAACACTTTGATTGTGCAATTCATTGTATTTATCAGAGCGTATCAAAGAAATCCAGAATGTAGAAAACAACCAAGCTATGCAAGAGGCGATAAACAACTCCGATACAGTTCCCATTTTCTTTGCTGGCGATTTTAATTCGCCTTCTCATCTGGACTGGATAGAATCCACAAAGTAAGTTTATTGCATTTGGTTAAACTGCTTTCAGGCACTTACACAATAATTGGACGTTCGATTGGCCGCCAACGAAAATCTTTGCAGATATAGGATTCAAGGATTCTTTCAGGGAAATTCATCCTGATCCATTGATTGTACCAGGTAGTGATCGGCCTCACGATATCACCGATGACTTTAGGCAACACATGGTCGCCTGTACGCTGCAGTGGAAAAGGTAATACCCAACCTGTGCTGCAAGACCGGATAGATTTCATCCTGTACCAAGGGAATGCAAAGCCAATTTATTCCTATATGTATGGTACACATATACCGCTGAGACGGGAGGGGGACAAAGAGATACGTAAAAATGATTATCCTTCTGATCACTACGCTGTTGTCACGGCTTTTGAATTAAATTGATTATATGAGACACTATCCACAATTTGTCGCTCAATAAACCTGCCTATCGAATAAGAAATATTATCGTGCGTCATACACCGACCGTGCAGACCGGCGAATGTTTCCCATAGTTAAAACTGCGATTTCCACCTTTCGCCTTTTTTCAACAGACAATTCCTTGCAGTTTCTCCATTGTTGCCCTAAAATTCATAATCCATCTGAATAGTTCGGCGTCAATAACGGGAACTGTATAAGTCACGTCTTTGCACTCTTTCTCTGGAAAATACTTCATCGCTCCTCTATGTTGGGGATTCTACTTTTACCAGTTTTCGCCACATGCGTACCATTACGCGTCATGACATTTAACATTTGGTCAGCACCGGATTGGGTAAAGACATAATCAAATTGTTCTTATATAAACCACTTAGATTGAGGACGCTGTAAGGAAAGTAGCCAAACACATCAAGTTGGTGAATCCTGACGTTGTCACCTTACAGGTCCGCAAACTCACACCTATCAATATGTTTTCAGGAAGTGCGTAATCAAGTTATTTTCGATGAGCTACTGCGAGAATTAGGGACAGAATGGAATGGATTGTACAACCATAAGGATCCCTCCTATTCTGATGTTGCTGTTGTCAGTCGACATCAAGTATGAGTCAGTGCTGGCTAATTGCGAACTTCTTCAGATAAATAACAACACGCTAATTGCATTTGGAAAGGCGATAGGCGTTCAAATCAGCCTTCCCTCTGGAAAATCTTTCCACATTTGGTCTGCTCACTTTGAAGGGACTGATTATGGTCCAGATGGTGTAAAGGATGGACTCGTTACTACTCAGGAGCAGTTGATGTCGCGAGAGAATCCTAGTGGCAAGATTGGTACAGATTCCATTCATATTTTACCCAGAGAGTTTTTTTCAGGTCGATATCAGCAGGTAGTGGAAATAAAAGAGCATCCAGATGTGAAAACGATGATGAAGGACTCTTGTGCCTCTGGACCGGTCATCTTTACAGGAGATTTCAATTCACCCTCTCATTTGGATTGGATAGAATCCACAAAGTAAGTTCTTCCTGATAAATTCAACTTGAATAAAGACATCTTCATTACAATTTGACGTTCGAATGGCCTGTAACCAAGATCCTCGCCGATATGGGTTTCAAGGATTCGTATCGGAAGCTTCATCCTGATCCACTGATTACTCCAGGTGCAGCCTGTTATTTTTGTGTGATACAATTTTAGGTAATACTTGGTCAACTGTTTATCGTGATAAAAAGGGTGGATCCTACTTTCCTGTACCGATAGACCGTATCGACTTCATCTTGTATAAAGGAAAAGCCAAGCCAGTATATTCCGATACGTATTATGGCACCGAGACGTTATCCCCGATGCCAAATCAAATGAATAATGATTTTCCCTCTGATCATTACGCACTAGTTACTGATTTTGAATTGTTTTAGTAATTGGAACAGGACTCTTTTCATACATTTTCCGAAATTATTGTTCATTATGTTTTCCCAGTTCTGAAATAAATAAATGCTATAGATAGCCTGTTACAGATAGCAGGGGTCATGGCTCCCTGTTGTGGTCACTCGCGCTTCGATAGGCTATCGATTTTCAGTTCATTGTTCCACGTTCCGCTTGTGTTGTTTTCTGTAAAATTTGTTCCCTTTCTTTCAGAAATGGTCAATTGTTCGTCAAATTTATCTAAAGTGATCCAAAATCATGTTCCAAGTCTGTCAGAGCTGCAAAATGTTATAGAGACTTGTCTAAAAAGCAATTTTGCCGAAGTGGCCGTTGATATCACGACATCTCCAGGTAAGCTGTTAAAAGCATTGTATACAGGATTTGTCTAGACATTTCCAAAACCCCTTTCCATTTTCAAAACAAGGGATTTGGAAAAGGTCTTTGCGT
This sequence comes from Oscheius sp. DF5033, assembly GCA_964036215.1. Taxonomy (NCBI): domain Eukaryota; kingdom Metazoa; phylum Nematoda; class Chromadorea; order Rhabditida; family Rhabditidae; genus Oscheius; species Oscheius sp. DF5033. The sequence goes on from OZ038413.1 coordinate 8,696,082, forward strand.
TGCGGAAGTTGGTGGGCCAGGAAACCTCTTTCCTAAAGTGGAAAAGGACAAGGAATTTGACTTAAAGGTACCAAAATTATTAAAATTATTTTATTTTTCTATTTTAGGATGTCTGTGCAACTTGTGAGATGCCTACAGCAGGGGTATTAGGTCCCGGAGCTGGGCCATGGCCAGTTGTTGGAGTAAATTGTGAAATGGTCGCCGATGGCAACTTGAAGACGAACAAGGTAGATTATCCCATAATTTTTTTGAGCTTTATATTTTCAGTTCTACACAAAAATTGCAAAACTTGCTGAAAACGACAAAGGCTACGCCATGGATCAAATAGATTCTTCTAAATTTAGTTTAATGGCAAATTTGGCAGTTTTTGAAAGCGACGAAACTGCGGAAGTTGGTGGGTTTCCACTTCCCATGATTATTTTGTCCTTTAGTTCATTTCAAGGTGAAACAAAGAACAGGAATCACCAATCTTCCAGAAACTATCCGTCGTGGATTAGCTGAACATTACGGCAAAGAGTACGTTCCATCGCTAACTTTTTCATAAATTTAGTGTGGTGTCAATGGCTGGTATATTCATTATGCACGAAGGAGAGGCTAAGCTGCACGTTATGCCAGACTTCCCAGGGTGTCCATGGAAAGAACCTTCTGAAGTGAGTTATCTATCAATTAATTTCTATTTTATCGTTCAGATTGACAAATGGTTGAAGTATTTTCAAATGAAGGGTCCTTTAGTCTGCGCCACGGTGTTTCATTCATATGATCCTGGACATAAGCTGAGATTGGAACATACCCATTGCTTCTCCGAACATGGTGATGCAGGTACAGTCTTTTCTTGATAAGTTGACATCATTTCAGGCCACTATCACTATGACACAACGCCTGAGACCGTTGTTTACGAAGGATGGCTGGCTCCTTCGAATAAAATTTACAGAATAGATGAAATTTAACAATATAACAATTATATTATGCTGTGATATAACATAACCATGACGGTAAATATTGAAATAAAGTTTCCAGTTATTTGAGAGCCGTTGCACAGGTCCTTATTGCAGCAACACCATCCTTGATCTGGTCCTGTTACTTTCTCCGGATAACATCTAGAAAACATAAAGTACAATCAGGAACCACATTGTCTGTACCCGACTTCCTCATTCTTACATAAGCCGTTGACATCAGTGCATCCTCTATAGGTCACAGATTTGTTTGTATATTTAACGCACCAGTTCTCAACTGGTTCACAGTCTTTTGGCTGAAGAAACTTGCACTTTTTAAAGAGGATACCTACCGCCATGTCGCTGTTATAACCATTATAACATTGAAATCCAGCTGCTAGAAGAATTACGGAAGAAAAAGTAATAAACTGGAGTAGACGCATGGTGATGAATGAGACTGCCACTGACACTTTTTATTACTTGATAACTCTTCGGTTTTTATTGCCACTATGATAACAAACCTCCCCTTGCGTCATGTATAACAGAACGACCTCATAACATAGTTTATTTAACTCAGGGAAATCGAGGGAGTGAAACAAAGGAGGATGGTAAAAGGGCTACAAAGACGAGGCGAAGACGTTCACTTGCGGCCCGGCCCCGCAAAGCTCATGAATTTGCTTGCCTGGAAATGACAGTATTTCTGATAAAATAAATTATTTTACCTGTTGTTTAGCCATGATAATATCAGAGAGATCGCATCCTTGTGACAGACCCGCGTTGAGTAGACATAGTCGGTTGCGTTTGACTAGGGGCAGCTCGTACTGCATCTCAAGGTTCTGGTTCATCTGATCCATGGGGAACAGCTGCTGGCGGTTCCATACTGGGACACAGTTAACCAAGGTAGAGGCAGCCACAACCAGGATGATCAGTTTCTGCATTTTTACCTGAAACTGTAATATAATTTAAAGGACGAAAAAAGGAGGGCAGGAGAAACCTGCAATGGAAGTGGCCTTTATACTAAGTGGGGAAGGGCTAAAAGGGGTAGGAGGATTTGTAGATGAGACAGTATTTCCCTTGTGGGCGAAAAATATTATAAAGCGGATATCTCGTCACATATCAGAATTTTGCACTTCCTAGATCTCTAGAGAAAGAAATAGTTTCCGGAGATCTCAAGTTACCAAGAGCAAAAGTTGGCTGTGTGGTTGTGACAAAGGGAAACATCTGGAGAATAGGCAGAGGCGGTTTCTTATATGCGCGAACCTTTTCTAATTATCTAATGTAATCCGAACAATCGGACTCTCGGACTCATCACCTAATGACAGGGTGTATTTTCAACTTTTCTAGACTACTCAACATCATTTTCTTTAAATAATGTATTAAGATGAACCATATTGAATAGCGTTTCATAAGAACAACAGGAAAGAAGGAACCCTTCTTGTCTCTAAGAATTGCGCGGAGGTGTAAATCCTTTCCATTTTTAGGCACTTACTATGCAAAACGTCGGCAATTCGAGAAGCAAGCAGAATCTGTTCATAGATGAGATCCCCCTTATATACTGGTTCTTGTAGATGCTGTGCCCTTTCTAAGAAACCGTTATACTGATTGCTAACGTAAGAAGATATTAGACGACGGTCGAAAAATGTTTTTTTAGGACAACACGGAAGAAGGATGGACACACGTGTAAGAGGACTGCGAGGCGGATAGGGGCGTTAAAACGTGAACACTAAAAGATTATGCAAAGTTGCTCCTTAACGGGGTCATGTTGAGTGTTTTTAAAGCTGCACCACTGCCTTCTTGAGATTTGGTAATCCACGCCCACGAGACCATTTCCTTGGCGATAAAGAAGACAAATTCCAGCATAGGTTAGAATAAAGAACAGGCGGCTTTATAAACAGCGATTTTAACATGGGAATTAATCCAGCTGAGATAGAATAAACCCCGTTTGTGAACTTGTCAAAGTCCGAATTTTTAGAAATGCAAAAGGGTAGAAGTGACAAATTCTGCAGGTAGGCGGAAATCGAAGATCCTTGTTTTGAAGATCTCCTTAAGAAGTTTATTATATATTAAAACGCCAAGAAGCTATTAGACCAAAAATGTTTAAAGATCCCCTTCAAAAAAAAGAAGGTTTCAAGGTTTACGTGCCCATATTAACCTATGAACTTTCAGGAATATTTAATGATCCAACGAAGTGATTCCATAACCGTATGTTGCAAAGATCCCACTCATCTCGCGTAGGTTTGCATAACAGAAGACGTTTACCCCGTGAGATATAATTTGTTATTTACCAGATAGTTCGAGTTCGCCACGTAGACCTGTCACTTATCTAGGGTGATATAGATTTCCTCGATAGAGGGCAAAAACTCCATTGAGTATTGAATTCTTCACTATTTGTACAATCTATATTTGATCATACCGTGATGGACGGGTGTTTGCAACAAAATGGAGATAAAACTCACCGCGAGAGGAGGAAGAAACCGACTGTTTTTTTTTCTAATTATATCAGATGGGGCTGTAAATTGACTCTATCAGTAGCTGACCATTAACATGTTGCTTCTAAAGAGCATAAAGAAAAAAGGAAGCATACTTCAGGCACGTACATTCTGTTCCAGAGAAAAAAACTCCTGTCCATTAGGATTGCACGGACTTTGGTGTCGGATCTGAAGTAGGGAAAGTTGTACGGATTCCATGAACCGTATACGGTCTAATATTTTACTGAAAAGTGGATCCGAACCCAGTTAAAAGCCCTACGACGCCCGAAGAATCTATTCCCTCGCTCCTGCAAAAAGGTAGTCGTCGTGTTCCAGTGATCTTTTCTGTAGTCTCATGGTCAATTGCTATGTCCTCTGCAGTTCCAATGAATTGAATGTTTTCGCAGTAACCTTGGATTTATAAATGAAAAAAGTCACTTTTTGCATTGCATGAACGACACCCATTGAAAAAAAACTATTCGGGGAACTATAACGAGTTATTATTTACTAAATTCCTGAAATAGCTTCCTTCTTATTTCAATTAGCAGCATAATATTATGTCTAACGGTCAGAAGCCACCGCTTTTAAACAATTCTCTGGTTGCCTGCGCTTCCGTCAGCGAGAAAACGTTGCATGCGTGGATGACAAGCTACGTATCCTTAATATTTTTTCCAGTTTACTAATTTCCTTTCAGTTTGTCTACTATTTCCAATTAGAATTTTATATTTTTAAGGTCATAATGGAAGCAATAATATGGTTACTGGTTATGTCAGCGGCAATGTTTATTGGGAGTATGATATCCGGCATTATTCCTTTAAAATTAAATATATCCGAGGTGTGTCAGCTACTTTTATAAAGTTTTCTATTTTTATAGAGGAAAATGAAATTGTGTACAATATTTGGAGCAGGATTACTTCTTGGAACAGCTTTTTCAGTGATTATTCCAGAAGGAATAGAAACTTTATACAGCGCTCAGGAAGGCAAACTTTTTACATTGGTTTTCTTTAAAATTTTGCTTTTACAGGAGTAAATCCTCCAGCTTCACCTGAAAGTGAAGGAGTAGGTTATAATAAGCAAGTTGTACCAATGGAAAAAGAGGAAGAACACCATCATGAGTAACTTTTTAGTTTTTTTTTGTGATTTTCACTATTTTAGACATGCTGAAGGAGCTGAGAAAAGGTCAGCAGACAATCCGCAACCAGCAGCAGATGCTCCTAAAAGGGAAAAAAGACACGCACACGGTATTATTGCCCTTTTCTTTCAAGAAAATACTTGTAGGAGGACATGGTCACGTCCATAATGCCTGTGATGAACTTCGTACCCCAAATATCAATGCAAAAATGGGATTTTCACTTATTTTTGGTTTTCTTTTCATGTTATTCGTTGATCAAATAAGTAGCTGGTTCACAGCAAGAGGTAATTTTTTCGTTTCATATAATTTTTTTATTAGGAGAACGTGCTGAAAGAGGAAGAATAGGCTTTTCCGCAACCATCGGATTGGTTGTCCACGCTGCTGCTGACGGAATAGCCATGGGTAGTGCTGCTTTTTCTTCTGAAGAATCTCTCAAATTTATAGTATTCTTTGCTATAATTCTTCACAAGGTACGTGTTTCTTCTAATTTTATTGATCTGTACCAGATGCCCGCGTCCTTTGGCTTGGTGTCCTTCCTTATCTCTAATAAACTGCCCGAGAGGAAATTGTACAAATACCTCGGGGTGTTTTCTTCTTCCGCGCCAGCGGCTGCTTTAGCTACTTACTTCTTTGTGGTAAGTCAGGTCTTATTCAGAAAACATTGTTGTTTACAGAACCGGCTATCGTTCCTCTCTTCACAGTCATCTATAGCTTGTCTAATGCTCTTCTCTGCTGGGACCTTTTTGTATGTGGCAACTATTCATGTCTTCCCTGAATTGGTAAGGTCTTTTTGCTTCATTAGATTTTGGTTTTTGACAGAACGGGGAGATTAATCGGTGTGAACAGGATCTAACTTAAGTTTTTCTGTCCCTTTGAGAATTCACAACCGACCTTTTAAAGAATACTTTTCTAGGTAAACAAATCACACGACGATGATAGCAGAGCAGACACCGATATAGAAGCAATGATAGTCGATGTTCAACAACCGTCACTAGCTGGAGGACATTCCCATCAAGGTATTTCCCTATGCACTTTGTTTAATTTTATTTATTTCAGTTCCATCTTTTACATCAACAGAGCTCATGTTCATGATAACTGGAGCAATCATTCCAGGCCTTTCAATGATGCTTATCCACTGATCTCTTTGCCCTTTCACCTGCCGGTATTTTCGATTCTGTTAGGTTAATTTTCGGGTTTTCCTTGCTGTGATAAGTATTTGTTCAACTTTGCCTTTTTACCTCTGTTACTTGTACATAAGGGTATGGAACCTTTTAAAGAAAAAAAATAAAGAAAATGAAAGATTTATTACTTAGACAATGAAAAAAATGTGAAAAGAGAAGAAAAAATTGATGACAAATAAACCGTAATCCCGAGCGGCAAAATGTATATGCACATTCACCGACGACTATTTTCAAACAGGAGTTTTTATCTGAGGAAGGAAGGAGAGCTCTACAAGACTACAGAACCGTGGGAATTCAAAGAAGAAAAAAACGACAGAGTTTGTGCATTAAAACAGATAAAAAGAAAGCACAAAGCAGTCAGAAGAAGACTAAAAACGAAAAAGCATATGACTACATTCAATAGAGAGAAATGGATTCAATTTGAACTAAATTCTGCGTTGGGTGTTAGACCAACTCGGGTCCACATGCACATTCGGGAAGAGATCGGATACACATTAACAGAAGAGAGAGAAAAAAAAAGACGAAATCAATGGAAGAAAGATCAGTTCACCGCCGTGTTTGGAGTCGTCGCTACTGAGGACGACGAGGTATTCGAGGTCGTTGTGGAAGCAGGGGAGGACTGCTGGGCAGCTGCTGCGGCTGCTGCTGCCTACAACAAAACCTTTATTATCATTTAAATGGGATATAAACCTGAGCAGCAGCATTCTGCGCAACTTGAGTCATAGTAGCTCCAGGGGCACTGAGACCGGCGAGTTCCCTTTGTCTCTTGAAGTCCTCGTATTCATCACCGAGTATGGTTTGAATTTCTTGTTGCATAAAAGCCCAAGGCATTGCAGGAGCTCCAGCCAGGGGGCATTTGTCACCGGAGGGACAGTAAATCTCCTAAATATTTGCTTATGTAAGCGGATTACTGTGACCACTCACAATCCCTGTACACTGCTTTTTAATGGACTCCCGTGAGCAGGGGAAGCAGAATTTGTGTCCATTACTTGAGGGACACTGAACGAAGTGGGTGTCTTCTAGTCTCTCTTGGCAGAGGGTACAGCGAAGTATCCTCTCTTGAGTGACGGCTCCGGCAAACCTCCTGGCCAGTTGGCTGTTAGGATGGTCGGGACTGTGTGTAGACGTGGGAGAGACTGACGTTGTCTGAGCATCTCCTGAAATGCAATCAAATATTTCTGTCTCTTTTTTACAGCAGAGTGCAAACTGTTTCTCCCCCGCAACTAAGTTTAACTTTACTCGAGTTCTCTAAGCTCAACAGTAAAAACGGCAGGACCTCAACTCGCGAAACAACGAGTGTTTGAGAAGTTAGGTACCGGTTTTTTGTAGTACAGCCATGGCATCGGACTGTGAGATGAGAGAAAGCATTTTTCTAGCAAAGTCAATACGCCACGCGGCCAAGTTACCGTTTGACCCCAGCCGAGGAACCGGTCTTACAAAGCGCAAACACCGCAACTTTTCTCTTACTCAAAAGCCACACTTACTGGGAAAAGAGCGCACGAACTTTTCTTTGAAAAGGTTCTTTTTTGAAAAGGGAGTAAATGTGGCGGCTGGTCAATGTCTTTTCTTTTCAGGACTCCTTGACCTTGTTCTACTTCCCCTTGACCGAATAGACGTACGGCAGAGACTGAACCGGGACAGATAGTTGTTTTCGATCAGAGTGTTCCAACTAATCCCCTTATCAGTCTATTCTTTTCAGGTACTTTGGCCTCATCTTAACCCCCATCAACGCCCCTCTAGCATCCAAAAATTGGGAGAAAAACGAATTTGGTGAGGGTCGATGACCCGCTACATAAAAACCTGTCCTAATACAGGCGGTAGAGAGGATTGCGCAACGTTTTTGGTAATGTGGGTCGAGCTTTGGTTGAAAAACGCTACCAGTAGGCACGGAAACCGGAATCCGGTTGTCATTATGGGCATCCGACAGATTCAAATGGGGTCAGGTAAGAGGCCACAACACAGAATCACACAACAACTCGATCTGTCCCCCCGATAGAGTACCAATTAGTTTCTGGTTTTTGTAAATCTGCAATTAAAATGGGAGTAGAACATTCGACTACACACGCGGTAATCCCACGCATTTTATTAAATATCCAAAATCCGTGGGATTTGGGAGAGAAACGGGATTCCTAGCACCCGCGGTCTGCGACCGCTATCCTTGACCATTGGCTATCGCCCCTTCTATTTCAACGTTTCTAGCGGCCCCGTCAAGATCGTCCCTTTTTTGAGGTTCACCCTTTCACGAGGAGCACGGGATAACTGTGATGGTGGCGGGGCCGTACCGGGACGAAGTTGGCACGAGGACCAGTCGCGACCCCGGGCCGTCTGAGGTCGCGCGTGCGAGAGTGCGCGAGATAACACAATCCCTTCAGAAACGCAGAGATTCGTGGACCGGTTTCCGTGGCCTGTAAAACCTGTTCTCCCGTTTCCGCGTAGTGCACGCATTGCGTAACTGAATACTTTTCCAAAATAGAACAATGCCGCTAAAGGAAAAAGAACAGGGCGGAAGCGAAGAAGAAATGACTAACCACGTTGAACTTTAGCGTAAATTTCTGTTTTTATATCATCGTCGTGGTCTCGTTTCCTTGCCATTGCATTTAAATTTGGAACAAAGTTCATAAGACCGGGAATTGACATTGCTGCTAAAATTTTTGGTAGTTACACTCTTTGCAAAAAGTATTACTTGAATGCAAAAGTTGATTAGGTAATTGAGCATTCCTCATGTGCTGCTGTAGTAAAGCGATGTCATCCATTGTGATTCCAGGCCTTTGTTGCTGAGTGGCCAAGGCCAATAGCCTCTGCTGTTGGGCAAAAACCTAAATTTCTTGTGTACAATCCCAGACTTCTATCGGATACCTCTGAGAGTTGTCCTATTTGTGCAAGGTTACCCAGCTGGGGTTGAGGTAGGGCTAATCGAGGAGGCGAAACCCTTCCAGGCACGGAGGTGGCCGTTGTGACTGGGACGGGTTCGGTTTTCGGCTAAATATACTGTGTCATTAATGCTGGGCCACAGCTCACCACAACACGTGGCGTAGGAATGTTGGCGCCAGGAGCTGGAGGGATACCTTCTGTTGCAGGGAAACCATGCAACCTTTTCATCTGACGAGCATTTTCTATGACGTTTTCAATTCTGAAATATACTTCATGTTTTTGTGATTATCCACTCTTAGAGGTGATAAGCAATGGCAACATCTGCCCTTTTTCTCGAGGGACTGCATCTATCAGTTGATCTTATCTACGATAGACTACGACCAGTCCGTTTGTTCTGGGGAACTTTGCACTTTTTCTGTTTCAAATCCCCAAGAAGAAAAAGAAAAGATGACTGACCTATCAGCTCCTTCATAATTCACACATCCTCTGCAGACGGGCTCATTGTAGTCCGTACACATTGCCCATGGCCATCGGGGTAAATCACACAGATAGCAGTGCTGTCGTTGTGCCGCCTTCGAGCCCAAAGCTGATGGCCCGTTTGTCACAGCGGCCAGCATTCAACTGAAATAAAATGGAATAGAAATGAAGTGGCTTGAGATATCGTGAGAACGCAACAGTTTCAGACTGATAAGAGAGAGGAAAAAGAACAAAACGGAAAAAAAGAGAAAAAGCAAAGAGACGGGAAGTTTCCATTCAAACTGGTTGTATCTAGAAGTATGACTCTTTATGGTGACGGGTGTGAGCAGCACACCCTCTTATCAGCTAAAGAGGGTCTGGAGGGAATGAGGACTTCTTCTCAAAAAAGAAGATTATTATGCAAGACGGCAGTCAAACAGAGTCCATAGAAGCCGATGTGCATCTAATTTGCATCCAATTCTTAGTCTCCAAAAAATTTTAAGCATCTTGAATACTAAGTTTGTGGGAAGTAAAACACAAACGACAATATTTAATTATCGTAGTAAGGAATGATTAGAATTCTACAAGATATCTACCACTCCATGTGCATCAGCCCCCGCTTGTAAAGAGGATAAATATAAACTAGTTTGAGAAGAGAAGAAGAAGAAAGGAGTAAAACTTGAGGAGACAGTAGGTGCCAGTGGCCGCTAATTCGCGGTCAGATATAAGAACCGGGCGCTTGAGGGTCGCGTGGGGTTACGCGAGAATGTCTTCCGATGCGCAAGATATTTCAAACCGGCTGCACCGTCCACTACAAATAAACAACATAAGGCGCACCCACGGCCCACTTATGTAAGCTCGAAAGAAGGAAGGAAATGGTAATTATTTGTGCCCAGGTTGAAACTTGCTCTCCGTGTTATCAATTAAAAAGGTGAATAGTACCTTCTTATGGAGGATTGACTGATATCAGAAAGACGGAGAACTTTGTTCGGAGCCCAGAGGAAAAGTTTATCACAATGCACACAGACAAACATGAAAAACCCCGAGAGACATTTCAAGCAATATAAGCAGGGGGAGGACTTTGACCGTCTCCTGTTTCTAATAACGAACGTCTGTTACTAAGAATGGAAACGAAGCACAAGTGGCGACGTATTCCGGCGACGACAGTCATAGATGCCTTGTCATCCATGTATGTGTAGATGGGAAGATGATTCAGTGCCTGAGCCAGATGCCGCAGAATGCGTCATGAGACCTTTCTTTACAGAGGATAGGCTCAGAAATTCAAAACAGGCTGTAGTGGGGAGAGAGCTACCTCACGTGTTACAAACCTCCATTAAAGATAAGGTGGGTCACATAGAGGATGAATAATTCAAGGTATATTTTTAGAAGGTGTCAATTTTTATGATTGTATTGTCTAGAAAAGCGGAATCAATGGAGACAGCGAAATAAATAGGAGCTGTATAATGACATGCTAACCACCAGTCTATAGAGTAAAAGAAATAGACTTGATAATACAGGGAATTCTCATGGGTGTCGGCCGTTTACAGCCCTTTAAAATGAAAAACGTGTAAGTGTTATTCCTTTATCAGGATAACTGCAAACTGTGTTCTTCGAAGCGAGCACTAGATAAGAATATAGGAATGGCATGACCCCAACGGTAACTGACGTGTCTTGAATAAAAAAAAACAATAGTTTTGTAGTTTTGCCCGATCTATACGTGGCTTATAAATGATGGAACACTACAGTAGACATATGTCGTTTGTTAAAAATGCCTGGGAATGTATGCAGGTTATTTCCTATTATATCATGAAACACTTGATTGATTTAAGAAGAGGGAAGAGGGTGAAGTGCGTTTGACGTGTTGGTTTGTATGCGAGCGGCTAAGATCAACGCAGAGGCAATGGTCAATATGGCCACTGTGTCCGCCGGCGATGACCAAACAGACACGAGCAACAAGAACACCGCAATACGGAAGTTCACCCTAAAATGAGTCCGAAATAGGTTTGCCGCCTAAATTGTGAGTGTTTTTTATTAACAGGCTGTATTTGTATCTGGAACCACGATCAAAAGATGGCCTGATCACAAGAGAGAAACAAGAAGGCACCTGGTCAGCGGCAAAATTTTAAAACTGCAAACCATTGCAAAAAGTTGTTGCGGGGAACGGCGGAGTACATGCTCTGAGTGCGCGTGGAGGATTGCGACAGCGCAGATGGCAGACTGGTCGGGGGAGGTCGAAGTTCGGCAACGCAAACAGACGGCTGGCACGACGCTGGTTCTGGCGAGGGGACGCAGCAAATAGAAAAGTGAAGCTATGGTGCTCTTCATCCAAGTCGCCGTCTGCTAGTTTGACATCTTACCCTCTCTGACAGGTACAGACGTGTTTTCTTGATCAGAATGGCGGGCGCATTCTCGCAAATCAGGTAATAATTTTTAGAGAGAGAGAAACAATAAAATTACTTGTGTGTAAGTGAGACTGGGAGAAAACAAAACCGGAATATTGAAACTCCTAACGGTCAAACAGAACAAAGTCACGAAATTGTCACGCGCCTAGAGCTTTTTTTGAATTGTCCGTCCCGATCGAGAAAACTTGTGGATAGCTTGGTCTAGACACATTGACCTATTCTCTTATCCTTTAAAGAGAATAAATTTATAATAATGATCAGACAACAACATAAGTCAAACGATGATACGCGTGATGGTCACAGAGAGAGAAAATTGGCGCCAAAGAAATAAAAACGTGGGAACGGGAAGACACATACACACAGACGACGAGACATGGAGAGAGAAAAGGGAGCCGGATGGCATTTTCGCGCGAAAAAGCAGTAGGCATCATCGTCTGGTTGGTGGGTACCAGAAGAGAGAAAAGAGGAAAAGAATACTGGTTAGGAACGGGTCTTACTAGGCAGTGAATTGGTGTGACCAGGGGGCAGGACAACGGAGAAGGGCCCCCGTACAAAGGCACTCCCGACTGGCTGAAGACACAGAAAGAAAGACAAAACACTAAACAACATAAAAGAACATGTAGACAGCTTACAACTGGCATCCAAACTATGGGCATAATGATAAGGGAAGACAGACCGCCTACCGCAAAAAGAATAAGATCTTCTTTTTTCTGTTAATACTCTCGAGTGAGAAGATTTTGGGTATGCTAATGTAGACTGGCCGGTAAGGGCCAACGCGGTATTATGACAAAGGTCAGATGTAATAGTGGATGCGTCCTTGGTAGCCAACCGGATTCGGCTGGTGCAGGCTGGTGCGAGGAGGCAGCACACTGAACGAAGAGTTTTCTAACCGGGAAGAGGAGATTGAACCCTTACAACTAGCCGCTAACGGGTCAGATAGGTCGAGATCGTGCAACCTTCTAAAGTGCAACCATTTTTGGAACAAGCGTAAGAAGATGAAATTGCCCTTTCTTTTCTCTCATCTGGAGAGCAGCTGCGATTAAAGAAGAGGCTGCAGCTGGGCACCGTTAGTCTTTTCGAGATGGTAATGGGCAGTTGTAAAATTTGCACGGATTTAGAACGGAGGCATACTTTCGGTCAACAAAAAAAGAGACTGCTAAATCCCAAAGTAGTCGGCCTTAAGGAAGTAAAAAAAAGAATGTTCACGCAGTGTTCACTGACCTGCGGAAATACGAGGACCTTGAGGGAGAAGGTTATTCAGAAGCTATGCTTGAACGCGTCTACATACTCCTATAAAATAAGGTAAAAAAAGGAGCTTTGCAGCTGAAAGATTCTCTTAGTACGAATTGGGCCTAAAAGTGCACGGCTACAGTAGGTTTTTATATAAATAGGAGTTAAGGTACTGGTCAATGACGACAATTGTGGCAATGCCCTTCTATCCCTCTATGGGTTAAGCCTACATTAAGATATTTTGCCCATTACTGTAAATAACAATAGAGATGCCAAGAATGACCTAAAGTGCAAAACTTCAGTGTGAGACATGTAACGGCGAGGGTCAATCGGTTTTCGGGGGGTAATTTGAAAGAGTATCACCTTGAGTCCCCGGTTCTCCTTGAAACACAGTCGCCTATTGTTAACGGTGGGAACGAGTTGAAGCGCTGACGCCTGTTACAAAGTAGACCGATTCAAGGACTTCCACATTCGCAACCTCATTCGCAACAAAAAAATAAGGTTACTGATAAATTCGTGGAGTGGTCGCAGGATTTTAATCTTTTTGTTGCAAGGTTAACCAGCTGAGACAACTACTTGATCTTTTACTGTTAAAGGAAGGAAGTGACAGAAAAGAGTCGCGCATCTTTTAAGATTACTGTCTGTGCATGCCGTGTTTATAAAATGTTATGATTCAACCGGTCACGTATAAACTAGATGTTGACAACAACGATATAACACAATGCAAAGTATCCTTTGCTGACCCTCGGGCGAACCACGTATTTTTTAAATTGCTCACGTTCGATTACCACACATAATGGACTCGGACCACCCGACAATTTCCGGAATTATTACACCCTGAGGAAGTATGTCTACGCTCTGTCTAACCGTAACAAGAGAGGTATGTGTAATACGCAATCAACGTTCATTTGAACCTGTCAGTTCTTCAATAAACCGCCGCATATCACACCTACAGAAAACATTAGCCGTTAGACACTCGTTTCTCTTTGTTCCGCCCATAAAAAAATCTCTCATTGAAGAGTGCTAACTGGAGACTGACCTCAAGACCATAAAAAACCAGTTGCTGAAAAAAAGGGCCGGTTACGCAATCATAGCAAGAATGGTGGCAAATTCTGAAGAAAGAAAAGTTATGGCCGAAGAGAGAATTCAACAAAACCCTTTCGTAATGTTTGGTGAGTAAGGTAAAATGATGAAGCCAACCAGTTTAAAAGTAAACAGCATGAAAGATAGGGCTCTGTCGTCTGTGACACATTTTTTTCTAAGAAGAGTAAGAGAAAAAACGAGGCGGAGGACAGTCGAGCAAATTTGAAAAATAACAAATGCTGGAACATATGGAAATGACAACTCGTTGATATGCAAATACGGTAACTACACTACTCTGATCCCTTGCGGAGCATGTAGGAACTCTGTACTGAAATTTGTAAACAAGCTGATTAGAGCAAAATTCATTAGACACGTGGTTGATTTCTCGGTTTGTAGTTGGCGTCAGTATTGGACCCGAATGAACTAGAAAAGAGTTCAATAACTTTTGTGAGAAAAAGGGTGTGGTTTTTATGGAAACAACATGAAGTTTTTCGATTTTCAGTATTGACTCAGAATCCGGCTCAGATGTTATTGGTAACATTGGTGGAGAGTGAAAAGAACCAGTCAGAGCCACAATGGTAGAGGTCAGCTCAACCCCTCAGTTTTTTTGGGTAAAAAAATAATGATTTTGGAAAGAGGCCAAAGATTTTGGATCAAATCTACACACGCGGATGGAACAGCCATGTACAAAGCCGGATCAAAAGAGAAACTAGGGAATTGTCTCTATTTGTTACTGTGTGACACGGGGTTGGCAGTAAATCGGTCCGGTTTCTCGTTGGCCGTATTATGTAATCGCTGATACGGCAGGTTTCAGATTTACATAGTGAGAGCATTAGCCGAGGGTTAACACCGGCCCGACACGGTTAGAATGGAAAAATCTCTAAATGGTCCGAAAATTGGAATAAAAAAAGTGGAAACAAATTTGAGGAATAGCAACAAATGATCCCAAGTTAGGCCAACTGGACCACGAGGCCAAATTGTTTAGGAATGTTCGTGGACGACCCCTGGCAGTTCTCTCCCGCGTGTTTACCGGTATTGGCCGGATCACCTTGGGGAGTTGCGCTCCAAATATCTGGCGCATAGGCGAGGTCATCTACTGGCCAGTCGCCAATAGAGAGAGAGAGAACACTCTTTTTTTCTCGCTGTTCGGGCCATAGTGTGAACTAGGGGCGACCTACTATTGAAGACAAATTTAAAAATATTAGTCTATTTTCCTAGAAACTCGTGACAAAGTTCAACTTCTCTTAAGAATTTAAAACTTGCCTTTTTGATAACTCGTGATGGTATACAGAGAGAAAACCGGACAATACTGTACGACAGAAGAAGGTATTTGGTTGAAAAACGTGAACCTTCTCCGATTGCAACAAAGACGGGGGTCAGGTTTGGGAAAACAGTAACAACATAGAAAATAAGGCAAAGAAGTAGGTAGAGAGAGAAAAAAGATGTCTAGTTGTTCCATTAGAAAAGCTCATTTTGCCGTGAGACAAAACTAGCTAGGCGTCTGTCGATTAAAATGCTTTCACCTCATACCATAAAAAATGGCAACACCAGGAGATGACCGATAACGCTTGCAGAACGACCAAAGGCAACAATTTTCCGAGATAAACTGCCAGAGAATTGGGATGCCTCAGACACAGGGATTATCTAAAATTGGAAATGGCAATTTTGGGGAATTGTTGTGTAGAAAAAGGGCGTTTTCCATAGGATAGATTATTGACTGCATAATAGACCTACTCTAAATTCTTATTTTATGCTCAATATAGAAAATAACATTCATTAAAGATGGCGCTGCAAGATCGGCAATTTTTGGGTTTTTTTTCTGCGGAAGTTGTGAATCATTCACTATTTTTGTCCCTCGAAGAATAGGGCATTTGACCCTAGAACAACAATATGATTCAAAGAAATCGCCAGAACCGGGTTCAGAGTCACAAACTTGAGCGACAAGGGCAACCTGTAAGGTCTGTCTCTTTTGATATCATCTTTATTGCAAAAAGAGGGATTTCAAGGTTTAAAATTTAAATGGAAAATTCTAGACAAAGAGGAAGATACCCGACGGATAATATAAAATGATCTAAGGAAACACGTCTTGTTCCTCTCCTGGTGACAGGTGTCACTACAAGTCAGACCGGTTGGCTAGCCAATATGTAAATGTAGCGAGTACTAGCTAGCTTCTCACAACCGGCCTAGTCAAAACAAGCTGATCGCTCCCTTTCTCTAGAGGCAGGTCCTAACTGAGAACCCGGCCTCGGATATCTTCTTCCTTCAACACCTGATACTAAGCGAAAGTGCCTACCGCCAGCTTGTTCCATCGATGATGGCCAATGTCCACGTGCCTAATAATAGCAGGAGCATAAATATAGCAGCTTTTCATTTCCCCTTTGGGATTAGAACAGAAATTATACGTATACGAGAATGATATAGGAAGGATTCTGGACAGCTGTGGACAAGAGGAAAATGGTCGATGACACCTGCTCTATCCCATTCCTGGCAGATGTGCAAAATGGAACTGGTTTTCAAAATGGCTTTTGTACTAGTCATTCTATTTAAATTATGAAACTTCCCTAGACAGAGCGCGTCTTGTGATGATTGCCAATTTCGAAGTTTTAACTCCTTATCTAATTGAACGGGTAAACTGCCTCTGTCGATGAAGAACAGAAAAGGCCTTATCTCTTGATATCAGAAAAAAAGATAAGCCACTTCAAGATGGCTCGGACGGCGCTAGTCTTTCTTCTCATTTTGTCTGTTACCCAGGTAATTTCAATTTATAATTTTTCTTTTAATTTATGAAAATTAGGCAGGATGGCTGAATCTTCCATCCCTTGCAATGAGGGCTTCTGAAAAGGCTGCCGGCTTCGATGCCAAGGCTCAGGTCCCCAAGGAGGAGAGCAAGGAAGTCTATGACGATTCCACCGAGGTAATTTGTCTCATAGTTTGACTGAAAATTTATTCAGGGTGAGTTCAACATGGACTTCATGAAGTTGCCCAGTCCCTGGGAGCTTGGAGAGCCTGTTCATCACCAGCCATCTAAACCCAAAGTAGATGAGCAGACAGTAAAAGAAGTTGAACCTCTGAAGAGTATGCTAGACGATCCCCATGAGGAAAGAAATGTAGAAATTATTGAAGGAGACGAAGACAGCTCTGAAGAAGTAGAGGTAATTATCCCCATTTAAATGAAGTGAACATTTTGCAGGAGATTGGCACAAAGGCAGAGAAGATTGTAAAGATGAAACCTGTCGGAAAGCGTGTTGAGCCAGAAGATGACAATTCGCAGGAGGTCATCGAAGAAGGTAAAGAAGTTTGGGAAAAAGGAGAAGACAGTCCAAATCTCAAGTACAAATGCTTGAAGAGAAGTGGCAAGAAATTCGAGAGCAAGAGGTACTCTCGTTTCCTGTTTATTAAAATTCTTTAATTTAGTGCTCCCCGTGAATGGGAATTGGAATCTTTTGCTCCCAATGATCTCCCAGCTGCCTTCGACTGGAGAAACGTCAACGGAGTGAATTACTGCTCCGCTACCAGAAACCAGCATATCCCAGTTTATTGTGGCTCTTGCTGGGTTTTCGGAACCACAGGTGTTTTCATTCAAAATGTCAAGTAACTTTTTAATTTTGCAGGTGCTCTAAATGACCGTTTCAACATTGCCAGGAAAAACCGCTGGCCCATGACAATGGTCTCCCCTCAGGAAATCATCGACTGCAATGGAAAGGGTAACTGCCAAGGAGGAGAAGTCGGCAACGTGTTGGAATACGCCAAGACCCAAGGACTTGTCGAGGAAGGATGCAATGTCTATCGCGCCACCAACGGAGGTACGACCTAATATTTCTCGAACATGTCGAGTTTTTTTCAGAATGTACTCCCTTCCATCGTTGCGGAACCTGCTGGCCGGACAGCTGTTTCCATGTGACCAACTACACTCGATACTTCATCAAGGATTACGGACAGGTTCCTCTTTTTCAACAATCCATCATTATAACAGCTGCTGAAGTGATACTTTAAAATGTGTGTTTAGATCTCTGGACGTGAAAAGATGATGGCTGAGATTATGAAGGGTGGCCCTATTCCTTGCTCCATTGCTGCTACTCCTAAATTTGATTACACTTACACTGGCGGAGTCTACGCTGAGAAGACCACCACCGTTGTCGAGCCGAATCATATCGTCTCTGTGACAGGATGGGGTGTTGACGATAAGGGAATCGAGTACTGGATCGTCAGAAACAGCTGGGGAGAAGGATGGGGAGAGCGTGGTTGGTACAGGACCGTCACTTCCAAGTACATGAATGGCACTGGTAATGACTACAACATGGGTATCGAGAAGGATTGCTACTTCGCTGACGTCGATGCTTCTAATATTGACTAGTTTTTAGTTGTTTTTTGTTTTATTAACAATACTGATGAAAATCTGATTGTTTTTATTTTTCGTTTGCATTAATTGGGGGATTATTGCGGCCTATATCCGACCAGGATGTAGACCAAATGCAAATGGTACAATTTCGAGTACCATTCAATCAGCTGTTAATTGACAGCCCGTAGATTGAACTCGGCTGATTCCTAGAATGTATGATCTCTTTTATACCTTTCTAATTTCCCTGGTCAATATCCCAGTTTTTATAAAAATAACTAATTTCCCCGAAAATCCAGAAACACAGATCATTAATCATCCTCCCACGCCTCGTATTTCTCCTCCCCTCTCTTGGAGGTTATGGAATATAAAATGAATTGCCAGGTGAACGAGGATTCCATTAGCAGAATCAGCGCTAACAAGGTAGCGAGCCATTCTGAGATGGAGAGACAGAATTGAGCACTGCTGATGTCATAGCAACGTAAAAATCATATTTTTAACAACAGAAAACAAAACACTGAGGTAGCTAATTTTCTCAGCTTCTCTGGTTCTCAGCCACCCTCTCAGTTTCCCATCGGTTGTTCATTTCACGTCGTGAGGACACAATATTAGTAGCAATATTGAAGCTTCGGCCCCCTCCACGTCAAGTGGCTTCTCTGGACAAATCTACAAAATTGGAAAAAAAACTAAGTAGGAATTTAACTTTGCTTTATCCTCGTCTGCCAACCTTTTTCTGCTGGAAGCCTGAAGTTGAAAGCAATGTTATTCGCCCTGCTCTGATATGTCTGCGTGTTTTCCATGCATACTCCATAGTAGTACCCAAACTTCACCTTCTTGTCCTATGGACTCTACCTTAATTCGTTTTTTTTTATCTAGGGTGTGGTTGTTTTGCTTGTCTTCTTCGCATGTGAGTAGTAGCTTCATCGGTGCATGTGTATATCCAATTAAGTTGCAACCCGGTTAAGTCGGCGTCTGACTTCGTCCGTCTTTTTCAAAATTTTGACCAATTCTTTCTTCCCCTTTTCTACTCGAACTCAAAACAAAAATCCTCTTTTCAACTTTTATAAATCGTCATAAAATGGTGTATCCCCATCAATTCGATCCCATTTTACGTATATTTTTATAGTTATCCTTCTCGGAAAGTACTTTAATGTTTACGAGTAATAGTCAATGGTTTGTCCTTTCAGTATTTAGTTTTATCTACTAGCAGGCCACTGGAAAATAGATAAGAGCTTACTCGCAAATCTCCCGTACTGAAAAGTTGCTGGCCGTAAAAACAACCATTGACTTTTGTTCTCCATTTCCGATCGTTTCAACTATGGCTTCCTACATATTTACGTCTCATGGTATCTAAGACACGTATCAAACTCCACGAGGGGTACCCCTGTCATAATCCGCTGTGAATATCAGTGTGTGTCAACTAGGATTAACATAATCTGGACGGGGTCCCAGTCCCCCACATCAAATGGTCTTGTTTGTTTTAATATTGACCCTAAAATGGTCTGCCTACATTTTTCTCAAAGTCTCCGTTTCTTTCTCTAATTCCTTGCGTAAAGACTTCATCCTTATGGGATTTAGCAGGCGTTCCACCCGGACAATCAGCTGTCGGGAAACATCACGTTGGTTCGTTTCTCGATTATGGGAGGTCTCTCCTTCTCTTTTGCACCCGAGAGCTCATGCAAAATAAAAAAGTCTTTGCACTCTTCCGGGTATGTCATCTGGACATTTTGCAACAACTAGTTTTTTGGATAATTTTTTTAAACGGAACCCCATTGAGTCTCGCTTGACTTACCACTTCCGGATAATGTGCTACACGAACCAGAAGAATTTTTAAAATTTGTTGTACTTGAATTGAACATCACAAAATCCGTTTAACATCTGTCAAAATGTGTGGTCGTCGTTGGTTTTGCGTGCCTCGTTCCACATTGAAACGCGATCCTTCAGCTGGCTGTTTCACAGCGGGTTCAACTTCGAGCTCACTTTTTTCTCTCTCTCATTGAGTCCAAGACATTTTCATATTTTGCCCAGGAGACAATTGTCAGCACGTGTCCGAGAATGAGAAGTGGCAGTTCAGGCAATGACAGACCAGTAGAATCAATCAAAATGCCTCCAGGGAAGACCACGGAAATTCATGTCCAAAATCTGAGGCTGGCCATCTGTCTCTGCTCATATCCACCCACAGGTTCAAGGGGAAATAGCCAATTTGTCTCTTTTTCTGTTCTTCTTTTTTCTTCCCTTTTTGACCTTTTCCGATAGTTCACAAGGGAAGGAGAGTGCATTCGGAGCAGATGTTTCATAGATCTTTTTCAAAAGAGTTTCTTTTCGGCAAAAGTCACTCATGCGCTTCAAACACAATTATTACGCAGCAGTCCCGGCTATTAACCCGGTTTCTTTTCCTATTTGGTTCCTGCCTAATTGCATTTTGATCTGAAGCTTTAATTCTGATTTTCTACGACTAGATTTTTCATCTCAAAATGTTACCAAGAATATCTCTTGGGGATAAGGACGTGAGATATTTTATCTTCCAGCTACTTTCTGGCTTCTTATTAATTTCAGCAGTCTGATTCATGTATCAAATCGTGGATTGACTAGCTCCCGTCTACAATTTAGTTTTTCTTTACTGGTAATTAAAAGATTATTTGATAGAATGGCTGGATGATTACCGTATCAATCAATTAATGCTGCCTAATCCTAAAATGCAGACATTCCCAAAAGAAGATCCGCCATACTAGTATCCCGTGCGCGATTGTTTGACCATAGTATTCTTTTCGTAAAATCTCCCAGAAAAGTCATGTAAACTGATATTCTCATGCAGCTTAAAGATCCCAAACTCCATATCTTCTTCCTGCATTTTCTAACAGCACTTCCTGGTTATTTACCACCTCCTACCCTATGCATTATCGTCTCCGGATTTCTTCCTCCCCAGAGAAGTCTACTATGTTAGTAGCGTGACGTAGTCCCCAGAGAAAGTTACTTTGAGTTTGAATTCTAGCAATTCTCGAGGATAGCTGCTTGCCCGAGTTTTTTTTTCGCACTCAAAACCGCTCAATGATGTTTTCTACTGATCTAGCTCTTGGAAGTGCTTCAAATTCAGAGTAGTTCGGAGATCAGACAACTTTACCGAAATCTGTGTCCTATGTCTGTTGACAGACAGGTCAATTAGTCCCCACTGACGATATTTACTCCCAGCACCTTTTTTTATTTTTGCTGCCAACATGCAAGGATCTAAAAATTTGCTAGCAATCACGCGTTAAGAGCAAATTATGGCCTGCTCTGTACCCCGCCATCCGTGTTATTTTTCTATTTCCGAACAATATTTCGACCCTTTAATGCATACAAATTAGATTCCATTTTAATGAAGGCAGAAATGGAGACCCTTCAAAGAAGAGTAGGTGAAGCCACTGAAAGTGCGCTGATTAGTCGCAGCCATTAGTGGTTCAGACCCAGGAGCACGTTGTTGTTACTAATGCGATCTTTTCGCAATTGGAGACCTCTGGGAATTTAGCCCAAAGCGCCGCTAGCACAATCGACAAAATGCCGGTGACTTTATCCTTCCTTGAGACGTCAGAAAGTGCCATCTAATCTCATATGGACCTTTATCCCCTGGGGAGTTGACACTTCTGCCTTCCGTTTTTCCCACCCGGCTTTTGATTGACTTCTTCCGGGATTGCAAAGAATGTCTAGATCAAAATGAGCAGTATCTACAAGATCTGACCGAGTTCCCAGTATCTCCAAGCTAGTAGCTGAACTCACCGGAGTGTTTGCGTAGCGCGTAGCCAAGCGGCAGTGCGTAACGACACTTGAGTGTCTTGCTACAGAGAAAACATGGGACGACCGACGGCATTAGAACGATTAGAGGACACCTTACAGGCCATGGGGTCAAGTCGATCGAATTTAAGCGGGAAAAAAACTTTTTGAATTTAGTGAAAATGAAGATCGAACATCTCCACGCATTTCTCTTTGTTTTCCGGCTCAAAGGATCTGAAAGACATTGTTAAACTTTAATGATGTGGATGTTATCTTTTTTAAAGCATCCATTGAGCCTATCTCTCATCACAGGAGAGGATATAATGACGCAAAATGGTCCATTTTTTGTTTAACGTTTGCATTGAACTTTTTCCACTTTGAGGAAGTGGGGTGATCCCCCGCTTTTTCCTCTGATATCTTCTTGACTCGTTTCCATCATCGTTTTTCAAACTCACCCGTCTAGGTAAACATTTCAACCCGCAAATAATTGAGTGCCGACCCGCTGAGCCACTACCGACCCGAAACTAAACCCGAAAAGCGCATTAGGACTAAGTAGCTAAATAACCCCTGGGAACAGTCAAGGTTTCCGATTACTCATGGAAATGATGTCGGACACGAAGCGGAAAAAAATAGGCCGGGGTGTGGTAACTAGGCAACCAACGGACATGTAGGGAAGAAGAGTGACGGAGAGGAAGAGAGACAGTTCAGTGGACTCTAACACGGCTGTCCGGTGTCCTCCTCAGGGTAGTGCATCTGTTTCGCGGCTCCGTTGCTTTTACACACACGGTGCCGCCAGCTACCCATCACACATTACACGCGCATCTAAATACGAACACCTCTGAGTGGAATAGCCCCTTGGTTCTCATCATAAAACATTCTTGTAATCTCCTCTTATTTATTGCTTTTGTCTTTCATTGAATATAATACTGTCCTGACCTTCTCTGAAATTCTGGCTAAAAACAAATTTGTTTGCCAATGTCCACTCCTAAAAGATTTGCCGGAGATATCTTTTTACATTTAGGAGAAGGACAAGCTGAACATGACAAAACCTCTCCCTGAAATCGGCCACACTCTCTTTTTACATAACAGTTGTTCTTGAAGGTCTCTTTGTACTACTCTAGTTGACTTTTTACTCTATTCTTTGGACTACTCTATAGTTGACTCTATTCTCTATTCTTGTCTCTCCCCCACAAGAAATCGTCGAAAAGCCACAAGCCACCTGTAACATTTGCCGCTGACACTCAAGAGTAGAGTGGCGCGCGAATTCTTCGGGCCACTCTTCCGCCTACAGTTTTGTTAATACTAAGAACTGAGGTCCCAGATATAGTCGAAGGGCAGTCAACGGGCGAACCAACTGGTCCCTGCTTTCTCGGCCTTTCTTTTTTATTGCTATCAAGTCCCCTTAGTGATGGGAGTCCTTCCGCTTTACATCGGCCATCATTTGGCACGAGTTCCACACAGCAATGATTATCTCTTTTGCTTCGGTCTATCTGGAAAACAATTCCTTTTTTTTATTTAAAAAATCTTCAATAGATTAATTTTTTGAATTCCCTTAAGTAGATCAGCTAGAGGCTGAGAAGGCGATTTGTCTTTTAGCGTCTCTTCATATGTGGCTCCGAAACGGGCCATTAGAGGCCCCGTCGGCACCGATTGGGTTTCCAAGGAAATCGAACGTATTATGCTGCGTCTTCTGCTTCCGAATGTCGTTTTTGATGTATCGCCGATATGTTCAAAATATATGGATACCAGGTTACGTGTGGTTCCGGGAGCTAGCATTATTTATAGCATCATGTCATTTCATTTTTTGGATTCTGTCAAAGATCTACTGGTTTTCTATGCGTCTTTATGGCTTTTCTACACGAAGTTTTTGATCTCTAACGGTGATCTTTACCTTTATCTTTATGTTGATTACGGTAATATTTAAAGAAGACTTCTTATCCTAATTCTCAGCAGGAACACTTCGCTAATTTAACAAATTAACATCTGTGCTTTGCTCTCAGCTACAAGTTGCAATATTGAGAAAAAACAAGAGTCCAAGAATTTTAACCGATTTTGAACTCTCATCTTTTCAACTCCGACTCAACAAATTTGAACTTTTGCTCCAAATTTTTTGTAGTATCGGACAGTTCCTTGTAAACTCTGGTTCCCTGTCTTCAAGTGCAAGAGATCCTTCTCACTTGCCAAGCGCGCCTGTTTCCTTTACGTGATTAACTGCAGTGGCCATTTCACCCTATTATTTAACTTTTTCTCTGGTCACTCTATCTTCCAATTTGCACCTAATCCGGCAGGGCTCTCCCTTTCTTTCTTGTGGATTCTAATCCTCAACAAAGATCTCTTTCAGCTATCTATAGCTCTTTCTGGCTGTTATCTCTCGTCATTTTCCCAAAGTGTTCATCTTTTTCAGTAGCTCCCAAGCCTCTCTTCTTAGTTTATATTTCGGCCAGATGTGGCTCTTCTCTCACTTGATGCAGAGGTCTATTTTCTCCTGAGAATGTTCCATCTCATTGTTCTTCAATCGGCTATTCTTTCTCAAGGGAGAACGTCCACAACGATTATGAACACCTTGTCATTTTCTCGCCTATACTATGTGCCAACGGCCTTTGCCTTTTTAGGAGTATAGTAGACATTATCGTGAGTAGACCAAATTAAGACAAATAGATTGTTTTTGCCTGGGGATAACATTATCTTGTCCTTTTCCGTCTACCCTCTTGCCCCGCTTTAATGTGCATGTCATCTTTTTCTCCTGTTCCTCCCTATAAATGCGCATCTGGCTCAGGCTCCCTGCAGAATGTTTATGTGAGATTTATGGCGGATTTGACATCGTTGAATAGCGCAAGATGGGAATTACCTCATTCAAACAATGACAAATTAGTGACAAAAAATGTGAAGTAGTTTTAAGATCGATGTTCATTGGCGAGCGTTACAGTGCTTCTAGTGTTTGGACTACTTGTTCGGCGTGTCGTCAGTGGCTCTCCAGTCGAGTGTCAAATGCCGTCCGCCGTTGCGCCACAGCGCCGCCACTCGCCGCGGTGCTGCCGACGGCGACGCCCTCTTACTCCGGGTTGAGGACCTCACTCATTTGTAGTAGTCACAGTCTACGATGGTTTCAAGGCAGGCTAGTAGACTAGGTTTCGCTTTCTCCAAGTTCTCATACTAAATAGTGCGCAGTCGGTCAGTACAAGTGTACGGTAAGGTCTCCCTTTAAAGAGTACATTTTTATTTATTCCTATTGACATATTCCAATGTTTCTTTAAAAGTAGCCCCTCGTCTTTTAAAATGTTACAGAGGCAGATGCCTTCTCGACTTGCTCACTTGGTATGAATTTTTTACGCGCTCGTCATATCCTCTGCCTAAACGGTCCTTTGTCATGTCGCCTACACCACCTTCCAACTTCATTAATAGACTTCCTCCCATAATTAGGGCCTCTCCACTTTTCTTAGAACAGACAACTTTGCAATTAGCTGGAGGACTATTAAAACTTTCAAAAAATGTAGTCTCTCTAAAGGTCAAAATGACTTTAAATGTGCAGGGATAATTTCGGTACCGAATGTGCCATCTCAAGTCTTCGGCGGGATGTGTGTTTGTTCTCTGTAAGCCGCGCACTCCTGGCGCCACCAAGCTCATCCACTCACATCTCCCTCACATTCCCTACTATTCCAGTAGATTTAGTTAATCGATAATTTATCTTTTTTTTTTCTCAAAATTATAAATATTAGTTCTTTAATCAGGCTCTGCTTCCTTCACAATTTAATTCGTGCTCTTTGATTATTTACCAGTCTTTCTCTATTTATCAGCCAACCAAAAATATAGTTCAGTCAAGCATTTAATATTTTTCTAGAAAAAAAAAGAAATAATTGGTCACTCCTTTTTGGCGTGGGAGTGAAGCGTGAGAAAATTTACTCACCTCGTAAAGAGGTATACCCACAGCTCCTCTTTCCTTCAAAGATCAATTTTCAACAATGAGTAAATTATATTAAAAATGCAATAGATAGAGAGAGGTATTTAATGTCACCAGAAAAGCAATTAGGCTCATCCCAGACGGAAAAAGCCGTCGGCAGAGCCATGTTTGCCGACCTCATTGTCCACCTACTCATCTCCTTGCCAGCCAGCTGCCACTTCACGTAAAGCGGCGAAGAAGTACGATTTCTTGACATTGTTCTTCTTTTCAGACAGTACAATAGTTTTACATATTATAGTACAAAAAAATAGTAGAAAGTCAATAATTAGTTATAATGACCTTCTATTGGGTCATTCATGTATCAATGTCAAAAAACTACTGCCTAAATTTGCCGCCGCTTTGAAAACCAACTGCGCGGCGACAATCCATTATTTGTACAGCCTCTATTCTCCTAACGAACTGCGCCTGGACTTATGCCAGTGTATTTTTGACCTGTTCTCGTCTATTCTTATTCTTTTTTTACACGTCACTTTATTAAAAATACATTTTTTAGCAGCGGATGACTCGACTTGGTCCGTGGCTGGTGGCCGCGGTCGCCCTTGTGGCCCTCGACGGCGTCTATGCCGGTTCGAATTGTTCGGCCGCTGATGCCACTAAGAACTGTGTCGATGGTCTCATCGTTCCCATCTGGTGAGTAATGGCCTTTCCTTGATCTCCAACTCCCGGGAAAGGAGCCCAATTTCTTTCGAAAGTGTTACTATCTGACAGACCAAGTGGATTCTCCCTTTCTCTGTTAATGTTCACTCTGGGGGTAAATAGAACAAAGATGCCCGCTGACGTAAGAAAGAGAAAATTTCACTCTCAACAGACTGGGGCAGACTTTGCAATAGATGTTAAACGATACCATCTGGTGGTGTGGAAAGTCTCATAGTCATTAATATTAGTTTGAAAGGGCAAACTCATGTTCCGGAGAAAATTACACAGTATTTTCTAATTTTAGGCGACCGTTCCTCGACCTGAATTCCCATGACCGTCTAATCCGTGGTTTGATTTATTTCGTCGTCATTGCCTACTGCTTCTTGGGCGTCTCCATTGTCGCTGATCGGTTCATGAGCAGTATTGAAGTCATTACAAGGTATTCAGATTTAAAAATATCTTAGCTGATTATTTTATTTTAGTCAGGAACGTACCATTATCGTGAAAAGGCCAGGATTGGACCCAGTCGAAGTACAAGTGAGGATATGGAATGACACTGTCTCCAATCTCACACTTATGGCTTTGGGTTCATCCGCCCCGGAAATTCTCTTGTCCATTATTGAAGTCTGTGCTAAAAAATTCGAAGCCGGAGATCTCGGACCGAATACTATTGTCGGTTCAGCTGCCTTCAATTTGTTCATGATTATTGCCATTTGCGTTTTGGTCATTCCCAAAGGCGAAGTCCGTCGACAGAAGCATTTAGATGTGTTCTTCGTCACCGCCACATGGTAAATCCTTCTTTATACGCTTCGTTTACATTGTCTTTAGGTCCATTTTTGCCTACATCTGGCTGTACCTCATCTTGGCCGTCATCTCTCCGGGAGAAATTGAAATTTGGGAAGGAATTCTGACCTTCTTGTTCTTCCCCTTGACCGTCGTGACCGCTTGGGTTGCTGACATCAAAATTATCCAGGTAGTTTTTAATGTATTCCATTTTTTATTGGCATATGTTTAGACCCGTTTCCTACCCCGCAGGTATCGCCGTGGTTCCCATGGAATGATCGCCACCGAGGGAGAGGAGCTCAAGATGCTGGAAAGCAACGGACTACCTCAGGCATATAACGATTTTGCTAAGGTAGAATGGTGCTGTTCGTGTCTTTTCTTAAGACTCAGCATGTTTTGTGGCACTATCGGCTTTCTCCTATTGTAACAGCACCATTCTGCCCTGGTCAGAACAAAAAAATCATTCTGTGGTCACAAGTGCTTTCCTTTAAATCACTTTCTTCAGATTGTGAAGACTATGGTCACTCCAGCACAGGTTTATATTCGCTTGTGTGTCGAACAGAAACATTAACATAGTTTTTGTGAAAAAATGCTATACCATATGGCCTATAATGCATTGTGCACTAAAGCTTAAAATAGATTTATTTTCGCCTGATCAATATTCCTTTTTAGGATAGCATCGATCCCGCCGTCAAGGCCTTCGAAGAACATAGACAAGAATTTATCGAGCTCATGAGAGAGATCCGTAAGAAGAATCCCCACATCAGCCCACTTGATCTGCAAAAGCAGGCTGAGTACGAAATGATTAACAGGTACGGTAGAATGACCTTCGTTGTGCGCGCGGGGGATAAAGGTCAAGATTTTGAAGATTTTGTGTCCGCAAATGTACCGTCTGCGTCTGCAATGCGAGCGAAGCGTCAAGTTTAATGATAACAAACAAATATTGGCTCATCCAGACCGGAGCAAGTGCAGAAATTGAACAGATCGATTTAATCTTAATTCTTGAACTTATAGAGGACCCAAGTCGCGTGCATTCTACCGTGTCCAAGCCACTCGACGATTGATCGGAGGTGGAGACATTGTCAAGAAGAGGATTGACAAGGAGCACAACAAGACGATTGACACCGTGAGTCATTGCTCCACTGCTGAATGCGTGCCATGTTTTATCTTAATTCAGCCGTGTTCAACTAGAAATAATTTTTTTAACGTTAGCACTGAGATTTTTTTAAAGTAATGGCACAATACAATAAGCAGCATGGAGAAAAGAATCTGACAAAGATCTGCCGTGACTAACAAATAGCGTGAACGCCAAGCTAACTATTTCAGTTGCTGCAGGCCCAAGAGAAACAAGCCAGGGACAATACATGCAAAATCTACTTCGACCCTGCTCACTACACAGTTCTGGAAAATGTTGGAACCTTCGATGTTGTTGTTGGAAGAGACGGAGGACCCGATGGCCTGACCGTCATGGTCGACTACTACACTGAGGATGGGACCGCCAACGCTGGATCCGATTTCATTCCGGTCAAGGGAACTCTTACCTTCTATCCCGAGGACAAACATCAGGTAGAGAGCGTAACAGGCGGATTGTAAAAGTCTGGATGTTCAGAAAATCAGCATTGAAATCGTTGATGATGATGTATTCGAAGAGGATGAGCATTTCTACCTCCATCTCAAGAATCTCCGCGTACGTACCAAGGATGGCCTTATCTTGGATCCTTCTCGCATTGGTGGACTCCCTGTTGCTCAACTGGAAATGCCTGCTACTGCCACCATTATGATTCTTGATGACGATCATGCTGGAGTCTTTTCCTTTGAACACGATCACTTCAAGGTTATTGAGAGCTGTGGACACCTTCAGCTCCGTGTCCAACGTCATTCTGGATGCAGAGGAAAGGTCATCATCCCCTACAGGTAATACATTCCACATTCGGGAATACGTGTTTAGAACCATGGATGGTACCGCCATGGGAGACAAGCACTTCGAAGCCAAGGAGGGTGAAGTAGTTTTCGACGACAACCAGACCGAGTAGGCAACCTATTTAAAATGCATGCAAGACTTTTCAGAGCTTTCATTGAGCTTGGAATCATTGACACTGAACAATATGAGCGTTCTGATTACTTCTTCATTGAACTAGACGCTCCAATCTGGGCGAAGAAGATGAATGGTGAGATTGGACTCTAAAGGAAAAAAAACACAGCACTTTAATTTCTAATGCGCGGGACTAAAACGTGCACAATTCTTTGGACAATACACACTGTAATCGCTTAAAATTGCTGAAGTTAATCAACCAGCACAATATTTAATTTTTTTCTGCGCGGAGACGTTTGACCCCGATCCGAATTTTACTCGGATGGGCTGTCCATCTATCCTATCATCTATTATATACACTGATAACTATATTTTCCAATTTCCTTTTCTGCCGTACTGGCTTTTAATCGTGTCGTGTTTGTCAGATCTGAACAAGGTCCAAGAGCGCTTCCAACGGAGAATGGAACAGAAGAGAGCAGCTTCCGTGGCATCTGACTCAAAAGATAGCACTGACGCAGGTTACTACGAATTGCATGTTCTTTTCTTTTTTTTTGTGCCGCTATGGTGGTATTGTTATTTGCAGAAACTGCACACACATACACCCATTTCCCTTGTATCCCTTCGTTATTCCCAGCACGTCACCCTTTTTCCAGCACGTTCCCGGTCTCGAACTCCAGCTGATCCGAATCTTCTTTCGGCTGATCCAGCTGGACGTTCGATTTCGGCTTCACCAAATCTCAACAATCGTTTCCGTAAACGATTAGGATCATGGATAGCTGGCATGAAAGGTTCATTCTCTCTCTCTATTAAATGTCACTCATAACAACGAACATCTATCTCACAGTAAAAAAAATTAGACTATTATTTTATATTAAATATACTAGTAAAATGGGTAGATAATCGTTGTCAGCCTGTCGTAATCCCGTTGTTTTGCTTCTCAGTTCGCTCACCGCCACAATTTTTTTACATTTTTATCATTTTAACTTCATTTTTTTAATTTGTTTTAACAGGTTATGAAGATAAATTTAGTTCTCATACCACACACAATATACAGAGCAATGTGACACTTTTCACGCAACTGCATCCGATCCCAATTCGCCTGATATGAATCTGGGACTGGATGGTAACAATAACGCTTTAAATAATTACTTACAAATAGAATGACGAGAGAGATTTTTGAAAGTGTCACATTGCTCGCCAAAATTAAAGCAAACTGATCATAATATTATAGGAGATGACGATCCAGCTCTTCGTGGTCTGACCCAAGACCAACTTGAAATTGCCGAACTGGGTAAACCCCGTCTTGGCGATCATACCAAGTGCCAGATCACTATTGCCGAGTCCAAGGAATTCCAGGTATATTTATTTCGATGGCAGAGTAACAGATGTTTAGGGTATTGTTGACCGTATGATCAAAAACGCCAATACCAAATTGATGTTGGGAACATCCAGCTGGAGGGAACAATTCGCTGAGGCTTTGACCGTATCTGCTGGAGATGACGATGATGATGACGAGGAAGGAGAGCCAGGAAGCGATTCTGGAGAACCTGAACCACCAAGCTGCTTCGACTATTTCATGCACATCATCACCGTGCCATGGAAGCTGCTCTTCGCCTCAATTCCTCCTACTGACTACTGGGGTGGATGGGCTTGCTTCGTTGTTTCCATCTTCATGATTGGTGTCCTTACCGCTCTCATTGGAGATTTGGCTTCGCAATTCGGTTGCTGGGTTGGACTCAAGGATGCCGTCACAGCCATTTCCTTCGTCGCTTTGGGAACCTCTGTGCCTGATACTTTCGCCTCGAAGGTATCCGCCGTCCAAGATAAATACGCTGACAACTCCATTGGAAACGTAACTGGATCCAATGCTGTCAACGTCTTCTTGGGTATTGGTATCGCCTGGTCCATGGCCGCCATCTTCCACTTCTTCAATGGAACAAAGTAGCAACTTTTCGGATATTTTAATAGAAAATCTTGTAGATTCCTTGTCGATCCCGGAAATCTTGGATTCTCCGTGATGGTGTTCTGTCTCGAAGCAGCTGCTTGTATTACCGTAATTGTGTTGAGAAGAAAAATTGGTGGTGAACTTGGAGGACCTATGCCATTCAGGGTAAGTATCTTCCAGTAACTAACAATAACATCCAAATTTAGTTTGCTACATCGGCTTTCTTCTGTTGTTTGTGGCTCCTCTACTTGGGATTGTCTGCACTCGAGGCTTACTGCTACATCGGCGGATTTTAAGCCCAGGATCACAGACTCTCTTTGAGTCCCCGGTCTCCATAAGGGTTTGCCCCCATTCTTCCACATCATTTCGCTTATACCCTTTCCACTGTGTCTTACTTCTTCTTGACATTTTTTTGTTATCATCCCCCCTATGCTATCCCTCAATGTTTTCCCATAGGTTATTTTCGTCTAGGCGTTTTTATACGAGTTCAACTATGCACAATACGACTTTCTTGTACTCCCTCCCTGGTCATTTTACCATAAGGTGCCTATATCAAGAGATTTATATCCATAAAGTAGAATTTTGCATAGAGACACAGCTCCCCTACTCCCCGTCGTTGTTGTGTGTGTTGTGTCTTCCTATTTTTTGATTATATTATTAGCATTTTTTATACTCACATCTCCCCCACACATCCAAGACACAACACACTCACTTTTTTTTATAATTAGTCCTAAAAACTTTTTCGTGTCATCCACAAAAACGGTCACTCTCTTAGACCCGACAAATTTATCCTCTCTCTCAATTTTTCAGTTCTCCTCCCCACGCCACGTGCGTCTTTTCGCCTTTTGCATCAATTGTGATGAAGATATATTGAATAAAATTACCATTTTCACTTATTTTCAAACTTTGCCGTTCATATCCTACACACATTCCATTCGTACAAGACTATATTACGGGCCTCTATTATTTCGCAAAAGGAAACAACGGAAAACAGATGGGGAAGTACAGGACCTGTCAAGTTGCGTCGGAAACAAGGGACGTCTACAGACATCCGTGAGAGATTTCTGGTTTAGTCAATATAATCTAATTTGAAAGAGTTCCTTAAACCCAGAATAGCAGAGATAAATTCCTACATCACTAGGCTTACCCCGCTGATCCGATCTCGTCTGTCCTAAAGAGCAAACATCCGTTTCATTTGTAGTTAATTGGAGATGTTATCAAGACAGCTTGGCTAGCTTTTTCCCCGTTGTTTATCAGCTTCTTCTTGACCTTGTTAATACCCCATGATTGACCAAGGAGAGAGGGTTTCCCCGTCTGATAGCACTAAATCGTAAAAGTCGCACCAGCCACGAACTGACATTTGTTGTGGTTCCCGTGAAGAGCAGCATATAATTGGCAACTATTCATCTGTGGCAGAGATAACATGACAATGACGGGAAATAGTAGGGGATGCCCTTTCCAGACACACCTTTGACCGTTACACGTCGAGGGTTAATCGAATCAGGAACTGTGTAACACGCGTCTTTTTCCGGCTACGAGTTGAATTAATTTAAAGAATTAACGAATTTTTGTCTCTCTTCACGTCATTTTCTAACATTCTTTGGATTTAATTTTGGTTGATTACTTTGGACAGGTACCGGGAGGAGACCTGCACGGCAGGCGGTGTAACGGGCAGATGGCCGGGAGCTTTTTGTCTGGATAAGTCCCGTGCTCGATTGATCTTTTTCCATTTAAACAAAAGCAAAGTCCACTTGGGTATCTGCCTAATTAGATTATCAAAAGCGGGATAGCCCCGCATCTGCAAGGGTGCAATTCGCTTGTTCGCAGAGGTTTCATTCATCCCTTTGGTCGTGCTGACAAATAATTCCCTTCTGTTCTGTGATCTATCCCAGTTCGTCTGGTCCCAATTCAAATCAAGCTCCTCTTTTTGTCATCACAACATCAATTTTTAGTCTTGGGGTAGCCTTGAAAACCAACGTTGGTGACAAGAATACGCCATGTGATCCATTCATCATCATTACCCCTTTAAGTAGGGCTATCTATTATGTTTCTTTTTCCAAACTTTACCGTACTTTCATCTTTAGATTCTCGACCAAGAGAATTGCTGTTGCAGACGGCCTTTTCGCCACCTATTTCATCTTTATTCCCTCTATCGCGCCATTTTCATTTTTGATAAAAGGAAAAGCATTTCTTTTTTTGTTTTATATGGGAGAAAACGATAGAACGGCAGGAGACGACTGTCATACCGTCCCAAAGAAAGCAAAAACTATAGTTAGAGATAACTGCAAGCTACAGCCAACGAGGTCAGCAGGTGTTCCAAAAAATTCACGTGATTTTCAGGACAGTGGTACACCGGTATATAAGGGGAGGTTCTTTAGGGACCAACGCTGTTCATATCAGACATAACATCGGATAGGAGAAGTCTGTGCCCCCTCTGTGATTAGATAACAAGGCGAAAGTGTGGCTATTTCCTCTGGCCTAATTCTGGGTTCAATGTGCATTCAACTTTAACTTCCTTTTTGCCCTTTAAAGGCCGTTGTTTATTGAAACAGCTTTATAATTACTATTATTCTTGCTACTGTAGCCGACTGATGTACGCAATTGCGGGAGTACCTAAGAACCGCGTATAATTCAAATTTTCAAATTAATTTCCTCTCATCCTAAGTAGTCTTTTCTTTGTTTTTCTTTTTCCATGAGGTTAAGCTGTCTCTGTGTTATTTAATATAACCATTAGCTGTAGTTTTCGAACTAAACAGCTCGTCAAATTCTTATTCAATCGCCGTAATCCTCAAAAATTCCATTGCTTACAATTTTCCTTACTTTATCTTTATTTTAATGAAGTCTATAATTTAAATAAAATTTCAGGATGGCAGCAGGAGTTCCCTTACAAACGAACGGTCCGGATCGTTTACGAACGGTCATGGGCACATTGAAAGATTGCCTCACTATACTTACACCAACTCCAAGTGGCTATGAAAATAAGGAAAACAAGGAAAATAAAGAAAATATCGTGGAAGAAGTAGGATTCATTATCTTTTTTATATTTTCTCTTCTTTTCAAGGTAAAACGGACCAGGAAACTCACCGATGATCTGCCAGTAGAAGAAGGAAATGGACTGATGCCCGACGGAACACAATGGCCCCATGATCAGCACAATGTTAGCAACGATGAATGCTTAGGATCTCTCTCCGAACGTATTAGATTTGTACAGTATAGAGTAGGCATACTTTTCAATATTATATAATATTTCTTCATTTTAGGATGAAACACAAATTGCTGATGTTATGCGACTAATGACCAAGGATCTCTCTGAGCCATATTCCATTTACACTTATCGATTCTTTGTTCACAATTGGCCAGAATTGTGCATATTGGTAAGATTGCATCTTTTTCTCAATAATTTCATAATATTTAGGCGTTTGATTGCTTATCAGAGGAATGTGTCGGTGCAGTTGTTGGCAAATTGGAGCAGCAGCCTGATGGACGCCGGAAAGGATACGTCGCAATGCTTGCAGTGGATGAAAGCTGTCGTCGAATGGGACTCGGTGTGTTTTTCCTGTAAAGCAATATTGATAATCGTTTCAGGAACTAAACTTGTCAGACGTGCTATTGATAATATGAGAAAGAACGGCTGTGATGAAGTTTACCTAGAAACTGAGGTAGACGCTCTTGCCAACCTTTTTCAGAATTATTTCAGGTCAGCAACACGACGGCACAAGGCCTTTACGCTAAATTAGGATTCATTCGAGACAAGCGACTTATCAGGTAGATACTTCCTGGCACTTTTGGTGGTTCTATGAACAGCTTTAGATATTATCTTAATGGCAATGATGCATTCCGTCTTAAGTTATTCTTCGCACCCTGTTGTTGAGATTTACAAAACAAAAGTAAGTCGAGCAGTTTTTCATGGTGGTCAGGGCTAGCAAACCCTTACTTATCGTTTTTTTTTCTTCACAGCGCCCAGCCTAACCGATTGCCCATTTTCAAAGCAGAAATAGACGCCTGCAAATTGAAACTCGTCTTGTCTTCCTATTGAGACAACCGCCATGCGGGGGATAGTCCTTGAAGCAAAGGTCATACAGTCAACTTTTTCAGAAAAAAAAAACGAAACTTCACATCCTTTCTTCGTCTAGCTACCTAGATACTTACAAGATTCTCTTCAGTATCCCATGTGTGATACATTGTGTACAGTCATTGCCGGTATTGCTGCCTCTATTTGTATGTGTATGCCTTTAATAAACTTCTTTATCACATATATCTTAGAATAAGTGAGACCAAAACAAACTCAATTACTGAGATCAGTTGGTATTTTGTCCGTTAAATGAACCCGTATTGATGGTACAATGGGATAGGGGATAAGGGAATTGAATGTCCTACACGTAGACCACTGATTCTGTTGATGCTTCGTCGCTATCCAAAGGTTGAAGAACTGTTTCTGTGACGAAGACTTCCTTTACTTCTGCTACTATTTCGAGCGCGTTGTTATTTCTGAAAAGATTAATTCCTTCTAATAAAGACGGATTAAAAAGCGTCATTCTATTTTCCTACTGCTACAACTCACAGATTAACTTTAATAATATTATAAGATTTGAGATATTATTAATTTGTAGAATAATAAGGTCAAAAATGTCAGGTAGAATATTAAATACCAGTTATACTGCGTTGGTGGACACTGAATCATACTCATACTAACATTTTCAGCCAATTTCTTCGTGTTTTAAAAGTTACAACTCACTGATAGAGGACAGTCTCTCCTGGAAGTTTCTCACAAGATCGTTGACGAATTCCTAACGTCGTCAGAAGTTGCACTCTAGAATTTGCACGTATTGGCATTTACATAAACCCAGTTACCTGATACTACGTGAGCATATTATAAGAAGGATTGGATTTACAGCGGAATTACAGCAAAATAGAAACATCACTGTCCAACCGGCCCATTTTCCTTCGCCAGTCCCGTAAGTAATAACAAGTTGGCCTATGACGAAAACTATCAAGTTGATAATACAAGGCAGCATTAATCTGGAAAAAATTCTATATTGTATTGGTTTTAATATACCGTTTCTCAATATTATTTAAATTTGAACTAGTGTGAGAGGTAATGATAGTGGTCTTCTTGCGATAGATCAAGTGCAGGACAGCCCAACTGAAGATATCAAAATATTCATGGCAAAGTAAATAAACAAACGTGTAGAAAATAATAGGAGGAACTATGGCAGCTACGTGAAAAGCCAAGAACATGGCTGACTGCCCTCCTGACATATAGAGAGCAAAATTCTCAGCTAACATGCCGTAAGAAGATGGCTCATAGTAGAATGTTACGTACCATGGTTGAAAATGGGTTGAAAGGACCTGTACATAGGAGTTTATGAACTGTGCAAAGTATAAACCTGTATGAGAGCGATGATATAACAGCATAGACACAGTGCATATGATCGTCTTCTTTTCTGGTTCCGGAAACTGAGAGGTCGTCGAATGGCTGACCACCTGGACCATCCTACGAGGGAAAAATGCCAGACCATAGAAAACCAAGCCCAGTCCAAATACAGCTGAAATGCACGGATTGTGTTCTCACTTCCGTTTGATTTTCTGTCCCTTTAGGCATTTACGCTCATATTTCAATCCCACCCTGAATGGTGATCTTAATACATATTCGCATTAGATGACAGAGCATCTTAGCCAGTTAGCACGTAGCCCATTTGGTAAATCAATGTACGTTACCTGGACCCAATGACGCATTGAAGGGCTGATAATTTCCGACTTGAGTAGTATCGTGAGCCCTGGCCAAATACCATAATTGAATAGAAGCATAATATCCGAGATACTGGCTGAGCACAGGAATCGATAGCCCACAATCATCTAAAAGCTTCCTTATCCATTCGTCATGAACTCAATTTCCCGAGAGAATTCCAAGAATTACACCTGATAGGATGTGTAGAAACAGCACAAAATGCTGAGACCACCAGCTTGTTTTGAACATAAGAATGAAACGCTAATTAAACCTAGTCCTATCTTTTGAGCTACTGATTGTTCGGCCAGTTCCTTCTTGTTTTGGTGTACCTACCTTATCCTGTTTCCACATAACACTACTGACCAAAATACTGATAGTTATGGAGGCAGCACCCAGGAGGAAGAGAGTTGTACCAGCTATGATATCTTCAAAATCTAATGGTCTATGATACCAGGATGGGTCCAGCATGGCTGAAATAATTAAAATTAATGTAGGTTTGAAAACATCGC
Organism: Oscheius sp. DF5033; assembly: GCA_964036215.1. NCBI lineage: Eukaryota > Metazoa > Nematoda > Chromadorea > Rhabditida > Rhabditidae > Oscheius > Oscheius sp. DF5033. The sequence goes on from OZ038413.1 coordinate 8,733,511, forward strand.
GAATATAGCATAGTCTAGCCATGAGAGAAAAATCTCAATTAGCTAAGGCGTCTGCTTCGACGCCACCAAAACAAAGCTGCAAAGATTCTAAGGAAAGGTCTGCATGTTTGATGTGGTGACTCGAGGTCATCATGAATATGCAGGTCATTCACTAGGACTATATTGTAATACTCTCCATAAGATGCGTGTTCTATTTTCATTTAAATGAATGAGACAGATGAAAAATAAAGATAGTAGCGAAGCAAAGATAGCCTCTTCAATCCAATTGAACTGCTGCAAGAGATCTCCCGAAGAGAGTGGGTACTCAAAGAGCAATGGTTACTGACATTTGCTAACAACGTGTGACATTGTGAATTTTGCTACGTATTTGGAAGCAGTTTTGCAAACCCACGCGGATATTTTCAGCTGCGGGTAATATTTACTATTTATATCTTTGTTTTGGATAAAACTAGCCTGGATGCATCCGGTTCAGGTGCAATGGTAGGAACATTTTCTTCAGAAGTAGCGTCAAAAACTACACCCACTGGGACGAACGTAGGGAATAATTACTCAGAAGAGGCGGGTCATCCGGGAATGTTTGGAGGCACATAATTCGCTGCCTCATTGGATTTCAACCAGGACCACGGATTGAATTTCTCCTCTCTCCTTTCTCGCTTTCATTTCAAAAAAATGAATGAGCCGTGAAAAATGACAGGCAAGAAAATTGTAGAAATAAATTCCCGATAAAATTTTCTCTCCTTGAAATTTTTTCAAATCCATTTGCAAAATTATAAATTTCTTGTTATTTTTTATTACTAGACGGATTTGATTAACAACGTGGGATAACAACAGAAAGAGACGGATAAAGAATTAATGAAGAGCTGAGGCTGTGTGTGGGGAGATGTTAGACCCCCCATATTGTGATTGGAAGAAGGGCACAGGAGAAGGGAAATGAACGAGCGCATGATTCTATACAATCCCGGGAATTAGGTTGGACTTCCTAGCACAAATGTACAGATCAAAGTAGAATGATGAAGATAACGGAAAAAAGTTATCAAAGGCTGGCAGGTAACTGATCCCTGATTTCTTTGTACTCTTTTCCAGAAACTTTTGACGCAACAGATCTTTAAAAGTCGTTTCACCCCTTCGTGACCATTACAAGGAATTAAATGTTGTCCATTATTCTCATATACATAATGAGATTACTATACCTAGGTGGTTATTCCTGATTCAGGTTAATATTCGAGATTTGCAAAACATTCCAGATGTTCAGATGTACAAGATTATTAGAAATAAAATGGCAAGCCATTTTTTTTAAAAACTGTGGTCTATTTAAAGCAGCGTTGCAAGTTGGTTGCGGTATATTTTACTAAGAACTAGCGGATTTATTGCCTAATCCGTGGATAATACAGACTGTTCACTTAGTAAACAACCTCAGGTAGCTTACTATTATTACAAAAGAGGATAAAAAACGTCAGGGATATCAAAAATAGAAAATGAAAAGTACAGACTCCTCCCAATTTTAATTGAAGACAAGTCTTATGTCAAAAAGAATTCAGTCACATGGAGTACAATGAAACAGGTAATAAATGGTCACTTGACTTCATGCTTTCTGCTGGGCGAACAACATTTTGCATAATTTTGACTTTGCTGTTCGAGGGTGGTGGCCTGCTGTTGCTGCTGCTGCTGCACCCACGCCGGTCTCTTTGGATGAAGACTAGTTTCTTTGTGAAAAAAAAGCGGGATTGCCCTCTATTTACCTTCGATGGTGAGATGATAATCCTGTGAAGGAATTTGAGGCGAGAACATAAGGTCGAAGGGGTTGAAAGAGAACTGATAACACCACCAATCTCGTTTATTTTTCGAAAAATTCTACCCTCTTGTGCCCTTTTGCCGTGTGTGCGGCAGACAGTTACGACGGGTTTTATGGTCCCTGATTAGAAAAACAGGGTCTCCCCTGGAGGAAAATTGATAAAAATGTTGGGGTTACAGGTTAAAACAATGGGAACCTTACTAACTTTAGTGTAAGGCAAGGATCATTCTCTATTCCTGTCCGAAATTGGCTACTCTTATTGGTAAATTAGCTCTTATCTAGACCACGAGGGGTTTTAATAAAGGTCAGAGTCAAAGTTGAAAAGTTTGAAGAAACCGAGGAGAACGCTGGCAAGTGCCATGAAATGTGATCGCTCTTCGAACAAAATATGCTGATCCAAATGACGTCTAAAACAATCCGCAAGAAAAAAAAGAAAAATAAAAATTTCACACAATTCTCTTTTTTCCTGGTTGTTTTGAATGAAATTTAAGACAAGGCCCTCTTTAAAATATGGTTGCTAACCTTCAGAGCGCTGCGACATAGCTCGCGGGAGCGGGGAGGTATGAGAGGCTTGGAGATGAGAACTCATGACACATGGACTCGAAAATGGCATGCGACTGTCCCTCCCAACGAAAAAAAAAGAAGAAAAGCAGCGTACGTGGATTTATGATGGAAGAGCAGTTTGCATGCGTGAATTTGCATCTTCTCCGAGAAGGAACCTTCGGGAAGGGAGCTGCTGCATAAAAGAGGGAAAGAGTAGAAGAGTGAATGTACAACAAATTTTTCAAGTTGGAAGAGAACCAAAGTAAAGAGGATTAGAAAATTCCAGCAGCTTTACCTATGAAGAAGCTTTTCGGAACATGACCATTACGTCAGACATTACGCAACCGTCCACTTAAGACAGTCTGCCGGCCGCCGCGCAGTTAAGAAGTTACGGAGAGATTAAAATTTCACGGAGAAATGGTCCCAGCAATGATAGGTAAACAGATAGATCCATTCTAAATATAAGACAATGAATCAAGACGCAGCGCTGGAAATGTACAGTCACGCCTCCAAAAAAAGGGGAGCAACATTTCGGACCAGGGCTGCTTTTTGTCTTTAAATTGGACCAACGACTGAAAGGGTAGGGTTGCTTCGAAGGGGTGGATGAGTCTCCCACGCCAAAGAACCTGAAGCACGGCCTCAATGAGGGAAGACGGCACATTTTTAACGATGACTGTCGATGTCATCTTTTTGCTTCCTTATTGGGAACATTTCTTTTTAAAAAAAGCTTTATCTAGACAATAGCCATAAATGGGAAAGAACAGGCGGTCTAAAATAAGCAAATATTATTAGGTAGGCAATCTTTGGTCACACAGGTTTTACACGTAAAAATCTTTGTAGGAAGTCATGAAGAATTGCTGTTTAATAAACCAGTCAAAGCAGCTGCACTAGCCTAAAAAGTTTCTTACGACAATTGTCTGCAACAGTTACCTGAGCATGAAAAAGTTGTAAAGCTAGAAGCATTTGGTCCGGAGGAATTGGATACGGCATTTTTGGTGGCAATGGTAAGCCGCTAAAATACCAGTTGATATTTTTGAATCTCTTACGTTTTCTTCCAGGATAAGTCCAACGTTCGGAGCATTTCTTCCTTGGCATCTTCGGCCTTCCGTTTCCGCATTCCGATAAGAGGTGGACTACAAGGCGAGGTACTTGCTGGACTGGCAGAAGGGCAACCAATTGTTGTCGATAGAGGAGAAGTAACCAATCCTGCAGCACTGGTTAAACTGCTCTAAAACACTTGATTTACTGGGTACTGCGACTTTCTACCATAGACATTGTCAAGGCCACTTGCTCTCTAAAATTAGTTGGCTGTCCTCCTTCAGGTATGTGCAATTTTGGGTTTGTATTAGAAGAATGACGGTTTCTACTCCGCCTACTGCTGAACTCTTTCTCACAGCCGGGGACAGTACACTTGTGCATCTCTTTCAGGTGCACCGCACTGGTGTGAATCTTCAGCGCTCCTTTATCACAAAACGATTTATTGCACACTTCGCAGGTGACTCTTTTCTTTAGTTTAAGGATATCTGCTGGGTCCTGAAGTTTGGTTGCTTTTTTGTTCAGTTACCGCTTACCCCTGTTGGGCTTTCTGAAGATGCTTGGGGAGACGAGTAGCCAGCTACTGTAGCAGCAGGAGACGGCGACCGTGAATCGGTCACATTTACCCTTTCATCAGAACAAGAGCTAGATACCTCGTGGTGAGCCTCTTTACTACTATAGGAGGGGTTACACACAGCTAAAATGCCAATAGTTATCTGAAAAACCTCTGGTCACCTGCGGTAGGACGGCCTAGTGGTGCTATGAGAGGAGCCCATGGATGTAGAAATCCTGCACGGAAGTTCTTAAAACATTTTTGAAGCGTAGGATAAGCCTAGCGTACCTGTAAAAGTGGTGAGCACAATTGAAAAGAAGTGAATCGCTCCATAGTCTTGAGTTCATCCACCATGTGCCAAGTAGTGACAGGAATTCCTAACGGATCCTGAAACAAAACAACTTGAACTTATTTGTTTATAAAAATATCGAGAGAAACAGAAGCCGGCGAACCAAAGGAAAACTTGGCACCTCCCAGGGCGAGTCGGGATTTGGGCCCATGACGGATGTTCCTCTCGTCACCCCATTTGTGCTAGAAGATGGCTGTCAATAGCGGGGACCGACGACAACTAACACTATCCCCACAGGACCTCTTTGACTTTTGAGGCACCTACGGTGGCTAAGGGGTGGATGTTCAAAGTGCTCCAAATTCCGTAATAAAAAGAGGTTAAAATTTCCCTGATATATCAAATCGGTTGGGCAGAAAGGACATGTGGAGTACACACATAGGACCACCAGCCTTCTAAATCTTTCCTAATCTCAAAACACGTCCTTCAACAAAAAAAATATAGAAACAGTCAGCAGAAAAAAATCCGGTGTTCGGATAATAAACTCCTTGGAAAGGCGACGAAGGAGAGCGGTCGCCACCAAATGGAATGGAAGTGATCTCAGGGTGTCAGCGACAAGGTATGTGGTTAAGGAGCTCAATGGCGCGATGCACTAACTTATGTGAACATTGCAGTCTACGTCGCCAGGGATAATGTCGAGTAAAAGATGCGAAAATGCTCGAATTTGGACAATTATAACAGGATAGCCATGATACGGAGCTGGGAGCTGGGACGCCCGCCCATTTTGCATGGGATTCTACAACGACAGACAGATAGAAATCCAGAACAGTAAATAGTTACAAAGGAGATAGTATTCGTATGCGGAAATAGGACCAGCTGGTCGCCTCAAGCAAGTGGGACTGTCAAAAAGAGGCGTCTTCCCCGTTTACGAGCAACATTTTTAAGCACGCTTGTCCGCTAATTGTGATCAACATGTGCGTCTCATCAGCGATACTGCGCGAATTATGGCGACCCGACTTGCGACAAAAAGACTCTTTTGCGAAGTCTAGTCCTCCAGAATACAATGCAGATATCTCAATCAAAGAAAAAGACAATAGTCTTCTTCAATATGAGAATAGACAAAAAATCATAAGGGAAATGAATACAGTAGCCGATTCGTGGATGGTTCAATTGTCGTCTCGTTGAATTCTTGATGCCCGGTATGCATTTCGCATAAAACAAAAGAAACATGGATGACAACGGTCGCCCCGCCGCGGAACCCAAAACGTGTACACTCAGTCAGACAGTAGGCTATTTTCATAAAATAGGGGTTAACATCGTTAAATGAACGTGTGGTGGCTGTCATTTTTACGGAAGACATGCAATCTCTCGAACAAAGAAAGAATGCATCTATTGCGTTAATTTCCGGTGGCGATATCCTCTAAACGACGTGTATATGTTCTCTTCTAAGATGAACAAGTCAAGTCTAGACCCTAGTATACAATTTTTTTCCCCAAAGAGGTCATGACCGTGTTCAAATCCCACTTGTCCCGCCGTCAGCTACACATTAATCGTGTCCTCTGGCGCGCCATGTCACCACCTCGGTCTCGGGGGAGTCGAGAGAACGCTTCACAATTCGAAAAGGAGAAGCAATCTCGTGGGAACACCTACACTAAAGACTTTTCGATTTGTCAAGAGGCAAAAACAGAAAGATCCACTGGAAAAAAATGTCGGTAAGGGAAGCGACGGGCCTTTTGCTTTATAATTATTCTGATCTCCCCGATCTCCTTAGGGATTTTTCGAAATATTCAACGATAACGCATCGTTGACACTTCACCCGGCTGTCAACAAGGACATTTCTCCGCGTCTGATATCTAGCGGGGAGACAAAAAAAAAGAACAAACCTCTAGTTTATACCCTCGGCAATAGTCCAACCAACTCCAGTTGCTTTCTTTTAAAACATCTACAATTTCTTCTTCCATTAGAAGGGATAATATTTTGTCGAGAAGGATTTTAACCCGGATCGGGATAGCCTGATGAATTTTTCTACATGCCAAATGTGCGAAATTCTTACCTGCTTGTCAACTAAAATTGACATGGCTAGTTGGATAACTTTTTCCTTCTCATTCGACCGATACAGTATGGCATCGTCGCAGGAAGCAGGGGTAGAAGACCTGGTCCTCGTGTGATTGGAAGATGACGTAGACGGTTCATCAACAGAACCATAAGACGGAGGAGCAGACCAAATCTTAAAGGATTCCTTAAATACCTTAGCTTACAAAAGAGTTACCCTTTCTGGTAGCTTCTCCGCCATTTCCCGTAACAATAAAGATACCCAGAGCCTGAAAAACCATGAAAGTTATGCACTCTAGACAGGTAATAAGAATGATAACATGAGAAGAGGATTGAGTGCATGTGAGGTGACCGAGTGTCGCGGCAGTCCATTCGTCACGTTGCGCGACAGTTGTGAGCGTGCCACTGCGCTCATCGTTCACAGAAGAAGGCAGAAAATACCCTTATATTGTACTTCCTCAAAAGGGCAGTCTGAGCTTGCCAAAATGTGACAGACTATTTTTATTGCCACGTAGACAATGTCTCGTTTAAACGTGGGCTGCTGCAGAAGCAACATTGACAGCGGAAACGAGAAACTACAGTATCTTTGCTTGGCCTTTGGGGCTTGATTCATACTTTCTTGGACGTGAAAACGGGACAAAATATAAATTTTATGGAACAATAAATGTCACGTTTTGCTTTACGAGACATTTGTGACCAGAATACTGTATTTTCCCTCTATAAATTGGGGTTTTTGAACAGCTAAAGGTCTTCCATGAATCTGATCTTCTTTACAATAAAAGGTCTATGATTTCCGCTTGTCATCTCTAGTGTGTGCTTTTTTCAAGTCATGCGGAGTACGTCGGCCAGCCTCATTTATCAAAGAGCTCGGCTGGCTATTACAATGAGATGGTGACAACGCAATGCGACAAAATTGTCACGGTGGTAGGATAGAAAACGTGGAAAGAAGGTGCCAAAAATACTGGAGAAGACTATTATCAGCCGAAAGTGGTGAAGAACTGTCGCGGAGAATGACGATCTGGACTGCACATAGAGTCTGATTCAGTGCACGGCAGGCCAAAGCATTATTATGAAGACAAGTCTTAGCATCAGTCATTCGTTTGATTATGATAAAAACAGAACCCAGTGGCTAATGAAGGAGCGTCACAACATGTGGCATCTTTTGTCACACGTGCTGTCAAAGCAACTCATCAATTTAGCCACTTTTCTCAGCAGTTCAAAGCGAGATGAATGAAGATTGCCCAGTTGACTAGAGATTTGAGAAAGTACTGAATTGATGGCTTGGTAACTATTGAGGAAAAAGACAATGACTTTCTTCTAATGTCTATTGTCTCATTTGCTGTGGGAAAACTGTTCATCCCTGGTTTTTACCAATTGAGGGTATTTGGACAGCTGTGGTCAGTTCCAATGTAAAGATAGAACATATTTCTTTTAATAAACGCTTTTAAATGTACTGTGATTTCCCATTTTAGGATGACATGCATTGTACCCAAATTTTACCCTCAATTTTGAATGCGGACACCAGGAACCTGCAGTGCCCGCTGTTTACCCTAATCATCTGTGGCATAAAAATGGTCAGCATCATTTACTGGTCAAATGCTGCCTCTTACTCTTCCTGATTGTGATTTTTCTGGATCCAATGCATTACTCTTACTAAAGGTCTAGTAAAATTTTGTATTTTTAATTAATCCTTACAGATCACCAAGCAGATTTTGAAAAATTATCCACAAGAAGGTTCGCCGGCAACTATTTTTAAATCCGATCTCGAAGAAATAGCTTCCTCCAATAATTTATCTACTGCTGAATTGGAAACACAAGTAATTGCTTTATTTTTATATAAATCCCTTTACAGATAGAGAATTTATACAAATTATGGGCATTTTTGATATACCATCAACCTAAAGAAGCGGATTTTCGCAGGCATTTATCACAAGTAGATGCTACATTCCGCTTATATTTTAAATATTACTACAGGTTAATATTCCGGAAGAAATACACGATAAATTTGTCGATTTATGGCTCCACGATGGTCAGGAGACTGTTGAACGAGTATCCAAGATAACTTCAACCGGGATACCAAGAGTACTTGATGTCCATTGCTCTACACAGCTTGCATTAGCACGGTTAGTTAGCAAAATATTCATTTTAGTAACATTTTGCTTTTAGAAACGAAGTGCCTAACTGCAGAGAAGCTGAAATAGTTGTCCATTTGGATACCGACAAAGGTCCAAGGAAGCTAATACTTTCCCGAGAAAAAGCCGTCCAATTATACACAGAATTTAATAATTTACAAGGTGCACTGGATAAACTTGTCGAATAAACTAAAATCTTTATAAAAGATATTCCACATAGTGCGATACAACAATTCTACATGGTGTGATACAGCAACCTGTAGATCATGTAAAGGCAAGCCGGAGGACAGAAAGGCTTAGGCTGGCGTAGAAGGCACGGGAGATCCTTCATCGAAATATGTACCTGATAAATTTAATTTTTAAAAATGAGAGAGAGTCCTTACCGGTATGATTTCTGGAACAGGAGGGAAATTGTCTACGCGACAGGAATCATCCACTTCAGCGTAGTAGACACGTTGACGATCACCGCTGATTGAAATACCCGTGCTAAATTGTTTGTTTATAAAACAGAAAAACCCATACATGAATGAAGTGATGAATTTTACAGAAGATACATTGTATCCTAACTTGAGACGAAGGCATTCTTTCACCTGAAATGCAAAATAGAATAATTAAACTTGTGGCTTACCTTCTCCTCTGCCAGAGATTTCTGTTCACAATGAGTGCTGCACATTTCTAATGTATAAGCTCTGGTTTGTTCAACATCTTCCCATTTAATATCCTTAGGAAGTTTTCCGGTCATTTTCATAGTATTTAGGACAAATTTCGCTAAAAGGAATACAAATTCTAAAGGAAGAAAAACCTGGTCGAAAGCGTTGAGTGAAGATAACCTCGTTTGTATCTTTTTTGTACACAAAAACAACAACAGTATCAGTTGAAGGAGCAAGGTCCCAACTGCGGGTAATTGGAGCCTAAAGAGATTTGTTTCGGACAAGGAAATATTTACCAAAGTGTAGAACATTCGAACAGGCTGCAATCTCGAAGATTGCATATTTGGTTCGACATGGAAATTGGTCATAAGAGTTTCGATAGTCGGATTCCATGTGAAAATCGGTTCTTTCTAAAATGAAATCTGTTTACAAGTTAAAAAATCTGAACCTGAGCCGTGAAGCGGTCAGCCGGGTTAGTATGGAACCACCACTGGAAGGCAAAGCAGGCGCCTGGCGGGCCTTTACTTTCCTCACCTTCCATGTATTTTCTGGCTTCTTCTACCCCGAGAAATACCTGGAAAAGGGAAATAAAATAAAGTTTAGAATAAAAACCTTTGTGATTTGTTCTCCTTCAGCAATATTGCCACCTCCTTCGGTTTTCTTATATTTTTCTTCGATTTCTGCATAAAAAAGGAACTGCTGAGAATCCGATTCTTCTGCATCTACTCTTAAAACATTTGTTATTTTAAATAAAGAAAAGATTTTACGTATAAGTAGCCAGGAAGTGAATATGATCTTTAGGCAAAAAATACCCACATTCTTCTTCAATTTCCTCTTTAGCAATATCAACAGGAGGGAGATCCTGAATTTCCCAAAATTTGCGAATCAAAATAAATTACCTTATCCATGAGACCAGCGCAAAGCTCAATAGTATATCCAATTTCAGTGTCATATTGAGTCCAGTCTATTTCCTCAATGGCTTTTCCTACATTTTCTTCATATTTTGTAATTCTACCGACAAATACAGCTGGAAATGATTGTTTTCTTTAAAGGATTCCCCTGTACCTGGGCGGAACTGGCGTACAACTAAAAATTTATTGAATTCCTTATGATAAAGAAGTGTGGCGACGGAACCATGTTTGGCAACCATATCAAATTGACGAGTCACCTCGTTCTAAATCTTTTTTTATTACTGGCCTTTGGGTATCTTACCTTGTGGAATGTTAATCTCATTGGTTTCATATACCGCGAAGTGAAATCTCTTGTAAATGACACATGTTCCAAATGCTCTTGAGGCATTTTCACCTGAAATTCTTAGGTGAATACCGGTATAAATGCATAGAAGTTATTATTTTATGTATATTGATTGTTCTTGTAATTCCGACGTAACTGTGGATTTTACAAGGGAGGAGGGCTGATAAGGAATCGGCTGTTTGCCGACGGCTGAAACGAGCAATGGCGTTTCAGTATTTATCCATTCCTTGCTGCTGTAGATATTCTTTTTCCTCTCTATATAATATGCTCATTTAATAAACTTCTCGCAGCATCATTAAAATATAGAAAAATCTGTTTAGAACATGGGCAGTCGAGTAACCGAAGTGGTTGCTCAAGAACTTGGGCTAGCTACTTTTAAGGAATCTGTACCAAAGCTCAGTATGCTAGGAGTTACTAGTGTTGAAATTGAGGTATTATTTTACCTATATAGCATCAGTTTGCGAAAATAAGCTGAAAATTTGTAGTTATTTAGCAATTCTTTCAAATGCTGCACAATATTCCAGTTTTCTTTCTAAATCAAATTATAAACTAAAAAGCGCAGAACTATTATTTTGTTATCTGCGCCTATGCTATTAACCAGCGTGTGATAAGCGTCCGGATTCCAATAGTAAGAAGATAATCGTCTAGTTTAGAGCGAAGGCCATTTTTATCGTCTGTACCTAGTCAAAGATTCCAATGAAGAGGTCACAAATAGTCTGGAAGAATGTGCAAGACTTGTAAGTTGCTGTGAAATAAAGCGAAAAAAAAACTATTTTAGTGTGCTTACTACAATTCTCGCTTTGTTCTACAATATGTTAGAACGAATAAAATCGATTATCCAGTCGGTAGTCTGCAAATTAACTTTCAAATCGAGGATGGGGAACAAACACATTCTGTATACGTCCTAGAGGTAAGGTTGTTCCTTTAAAATTTCATCATAAAAATATAGACTAGAAAAGGAGAACCAACCAAGTTTACATTACCTTTAGACGAACTTCTTATTGTAGCTGAAAATATTGCCAAGCTACACGGTAAAACGGCTGACTGTTTGGGAAAAGAGGTAGGAGATCTTATAACCAAGTACCTTTTTTAGCTGTACACTACCATTAGTGCTAACTACGAAAATGTCCACCTCTACGAGAAGCAAATTGCCAAGGATGTTGTCAATATCCTAAGACAGAGTATCCAAGGGGAACATGCTCAATATTTTGTCAGACCAGATGATGTCATGGAAACGGTAAGCTTATTTTATTACAAAAACTAGTTCCACCAGCTGGATTGTCTAATAAACGACGAAGGTAGGGAATTTGAAGAAGTCCCATATAAAGAAGTCATCTGTCATGGAAATCTGTCCGCGGCTAACTGTATTTTTGGAGGAGGTGGAAAGCGCGGTCTCATTGAAATAACTGACTGGGAGGTGGGCTCCTTTAAGAATTTTAAGTGGTTTAAATTTTAGTGCGTTCACTTTGGAGATCCCACAGAAGATTTGACCAACTTGATCATTTCTTCGGCAGATACTCATACCAGGAGAAATCACTTTATGAAGGTTTTCTGCAAAGAGAACTCTATATTTTCTTTAAATTTTAGATATTCCGAGCCTATTACTACGCGCTGATTGAGCTTCGCCCATTGAAATTCAGACTCGCCAATCTTAAGCACCTATTCAGAAAAAACTCGAAGAAATGTGTCATAGCAAAGTAACTGCATAATTTCTTCTCCTAATCGCCTAAAATTTAGCGTTGAACCGCTGCTAAACATGTTATCAAGTGAAGCAAGCCACGAGGAAAAAACAGCGGTCGCAAGGAGATGGGAATCCGCCCTATACGATGTGCACGAATTTGAATTCGGCGACTACATTTCGGATGATGAGCAATGCTACTTTGAAAAATAAATGAAACAGTAATCAGCCATTCACTGCCAATTTCTAAATTCCTATAAGAGAGAAAAAATAAAGCTGGATCTAACCGCGATGTTTTTGAAAAGCAGACAGAGGTTGTTACAGATTTATGAGTCGTGTACAAGGGCAAATGACGCAGAGGCTACTCATCCGGCTGGTGAAGTTCTTCGTGAGAAACACCTTGTCCTATAGACTGCTGTTTATCTGGAAATTGTCAAAAATACAGATATAAATGTAATTCTACCAGGATATGTTCGATGAGATCTGGACGAATCCATTTAATCTGCGTAAGGTCTATTTTGAGCGAAGCACTCGTTTTCACCTAAAAACACTTTAGGTAAAAGGAAAAATAATCTGTTTGACCAAGGGCTATGTCATTTTTGTTTTTTTACTTCTCTTGTTTCCGGCTTATTTGCTGTTTACCCGGTAATTCAAAGCACAGACTGGTCTTTGACTTATGTTCTATTGTATTTTGTGTTTTCGAGAGGTTATCCTATTTTTACATAAAATGTTTAAATTATAAAAAAAATTGCCTACTTCATAATCTGCACCTGCATTCGGAGTAAATAAAAATTCCTTTAAATAAAGGCAACATGAAAAATCACTGAAAAGTTGTGGTCTAGACAAAGATGAAAAGAAAGAACTCACCATTACTCAAGTAATCTTCTAATTTGTAAGGCTTTTCTTTCGGAGACGTCCATTTTTAGAAGATCTTCAGGAGTCTTTCCCATTTAAAGCACCATCTAATACGCAGTGTAACATTTATAGACTACAGTAGCCAATAAATGTCTACCCATTAGGCTGATCCAAAAAACGGACGCAACCGCTCTTGCCCCCTAAAAGGACCGGGGTTAGTTGCCCAATTAGATTATTGAGAACACGTCGGGAAGGGGGTTTCATTTCGTCAGGGAATTCCTCCGTTCAGTTGACCCGGGACTAGTTGTCTCCCGAAAAGGAGGGCACTGCCCTTTTTCTATTCATCCCGTTCGCGTGTCTTCTGGCATTCACCTCAGCTGTGGTCCTTTTTCGGATGATTTATACCCTCCTAGACAAAGAGAGAGGCGTCTTCACCCAATTTCCATAATAATATGACAGAGAGCCAATTTAGTCGCCTCGCCCACCAGAACGAGGAGGGAACGTCTGTCTATTTGACATGCCATCGGTAGCGCAGCCACCCCAGTTACGCTCAACAGACGAAAAGTCGACTTTACGGGTTCACACTTTGTTTGCGCGTAAAGAGAAGCTGACGGCGACCGAGCAGATCAAACAGCCAGTGTCAAGACCCGTGTTCTTCGGATTAGTTGTTGCTAATGCCCACGTGGAGATGAGCTTTTCTCTCTTTTGTGTTTTTGTAGCTGTGTTCGCAACTGAGTGTCTGGCTGTCGTTACCTCGCTCTTTTCCTCTTCAGCTCGCCTTCCTATTGTTTCTAACCCCAGGGTAGGCTAATGTGAACTTCACGCCTGACAACAAGTCAACTCCACAAATTATTCTCTACGCGTAGAAAAGCATCATGCATTTTCTAAAAATGTTTCTTTTGGAGTCCATGGAAGTTGGTGAGTTTTCCGGTGGTTCCTTTTTTCCTCGTCTGTCCAATCTACACAAGTGCAGAGAGGCTAAATTGCCAGCTCGAGTGGTTTCTGAGCCAGCTATGAACAGGATCACTTCCTTCCTCCTGGCTGTGCAAAGAAGGAGGAACATCTCATTTACGTTTGTCATGTAGTCAACAACATAAAATTGTTTTTGGAGACAAGATGTTCTCCTGGGCTCTCATATTCAATTTAGCCGGGGGTTTTCGCCCAAAACCCTTCTCGAATCAAAGACTCTTTTCCCTATTTTTAGACTCCCCGTGCAAATATTAAGCAGCAAAACCTTGTTAGCATCCTGGATTATAAGTGTTTTTCAACCTACTCAAACTGTTTAACTCGGAGAACTTGTGTGCTTGCCCGTTCAGTTGTCATTGCGCAGGTGGTCATTGTAGCCGGACAAGTTCTCCAGTCAAGCTGGAGTCGCCTAGGTTACAGTAGTCATTTTTCAAATTCTATAATTTCGTTCCATTTCGTAATTCAACCCACCCCCACCAAAATTTAAATATGATCAAATGCTCATTTCCGCGGCGATATCACATAACTCTGGGCTTTGACCATCTGTGGAATGTTTTTACCTATCAGCGAAATGTTTGCAAATAGAAGCGTAGGCACTTTTTATCACTTCCTGAGGCGGGTCAACGCTCTCACAATGGCATTTTTTAGATTCCAAGATTCTTTTAAAAACCTGGAAGATAAGCGTGCCGCTTGCTATACAGGCGGTCCTCCTTGATCTCAATCATCCGATTTACTATATGCCGCGCCGCCGTAAATACAGCCCCGCCCTGCGCTCTTCGAAAATGTTTTATTTCAAGTAACAAAGTACAAGAAACGTAAGGGTTCACCTCAATCTTCCGCATGTTCCACCCTCTTTTACAGTTTGCCAAATTCTTCGGCAATGTTACCAACTGATACTACGCCTGTTCTGGTGGTCATTGCCGTTTGTAAAGCCAGAAAAGCGGAATCGTAAATCAGGCGAGGAAGAGTTCAGCCTTGATTCTCTGAGCTTCAGGCGGTTTCTTTCAAGTTTTAAGGTAAATCTATGCCTGCCATTGCTTAATAATATTTAATCAACCATTAGCTTTTTTTGCTCCGTACTGTAACCTGTGAAAAGGCATTAAAGTTCGCTGCTCTTTGTCCAGTGGTCTTTTGTTTATCTACAATATTTGTGTACTTTTGCCTCAAAGAAGACCGTCACTTGTCACATTAGCCTCGTGGTTTTTTAAACTTCTTTACGATCCCGGGCTGAAACTTTTCACATTCCGTGAAATATTTACTTACGTGAGGTCACTGGCACCTTTCCTCATTAAAGCGAAGAAATTGAAAGTTTTCCCGCCTTGGTAATTGTCACTCTTTGCAAAAAAGCACGAGGCGCTATAAAATGCGCGAAAGGCATTTCACCTTCTACCACGCGAAACACGTTCACTTCCTCATTCTGTGTGACCTCCTACCAAAAGTCGCTCTTAGGGCTTGTTTGCGTGGGACCTGGTATTTTGACGCACCCACTATGAAGAGGGAGGTCATAGTCTCGTCCTTCTTGGCTTATCTTTTTGTTTACCAGAAAATGGTCTCTTTTCCATATTGGAAGAGGTGAGGGTGGGGGAAGAACATTCACGGGTTGATAACCCCATCATTTTTCTGTTTTGGCGTCAATTTTTCTCGTCTTAACTGTTCCACAATACGTAATTTCCTCTGGTTGTCAACTGACCATTTCATTGTTTTATTGACAAAAAACATTGGAGTAAGTAGGACCAGTCTTGCCCCTCTGGAAACAGGTCGCCGTCATTTCTGACTCATACGAGGGATAATTCCATTCGAGCACTCCCCACATTGCCATAGGGCAATTCTCTCGCTTCGCCTGTACAATCCCCCTCTACCCCCTTTGCTTTTCTATCACCCTTCGTGAGGAGAGAACTATCCTGAAAAAAGAGTATTAATCCGATGAAAGTGACCCCTCTCCGCAAACCGTAAACAATAGCCTCTCTCCTTTTTTAGAAGAAGAGTACAAATGACACCAAATTGGTGTTTGATGCTCTCACCCGCTACCTAGACGCCAGTGGTACTTACCTTAATCAGCTTACCTCCTCCTCAATATTTACTTCAATAGACCACACACACGGTCAGAGCTTCCTTGGTAAACCGATTAAGAGTAAACCAGGTCGCTTCTGACAAAACCACGGCGAAAATATGCAGGTGCTTGACTTACACTATACGTTCTTTCTCCTTTTTCTGCTTTTCGTTCTGCTCTTTGACCAATCCTAACTTTTTTTCCGGTCTTTTCGATGCCTATCTTCATTGTGATCTACTATTTTGTTTCTTTCAGGTTCGCGCAGAGACAGCTGACAACGGGAAAATGTGTTTCCAACATGGTCAAGATGTCAAGCCACAAAGGTGAGAAGTTTATTGCATATCTTGTTCTGTTATTATAATCTCATATCGGGACATGTGTATCTCTCTTTCTGGCCGAGATAGCAGCCGACACATATCCCCCATATAAGAAAGTGCCGGAATCGATCTGTATAAATTGAGAGAGTCGCCGATTATCAATCCTTGTCAGCTGAACGGCCACGCAAACAAGCGATTTACCCAAAAAAATTTCGGAAGGAAGCGTACGATTTTTGGTCAACATCATCCGTTCCTTGGGGTCTCCCTTGTCCCTAATCCTTCATCATTTTTTCGCTGTCCCCATAGTGTCCCCAGGCACATCATCTATTATGACCTCACATCATTCATATCCGTTTCACTCTGGCCATGTGTGTCCACCGACGTTTTCCGGCCAACATCCTCCTTCTGTTTACAACCACCCATTTTTGCAAAAGAATCTGCGGGGGAGGACATCAAATGGCTGTCGTTAGGCAAATGCAACCTGTGGACGTCAGTCAGGGGTCCCCGCTACTTTCGACAATTCAACGGAAGATCTCAGGCGTTAATGGAGTAAGATGACTCCATCTGCGTCACAGGGTTCTTCTCTTGAAAAAGGCCTTCTTTTATTCGCCTACGGCTTGTTGTCAAACAGACAATCTCCCCTCTGCTGGAACTTTTTTTATGACCGTTATCAAATAATCCCAAGGGCAACTCACCCCCCCCCCCCCCCCCCCAACAGGGAATGATTGGCAGCAATCTGCCCTTCCTCCACCGGAACAGATCTTGTTATTGTTTTCTCAAAAGACATCATCCATATTTTTGTGCATACATACACGTGTCCTTGTCAAATTCTTTCCCAAACCATTAACACCATCTCTCTTCCTTCTCGGATCTTGTTCATTTACATAGAGCCGCTTGTGATAATGGGATTTGGCGGGAGGACAGGAGGATCCTCCAGTCTTAATGGGGCGTTGTCTAATGTGATATCTCTGCTAGTGTTAAGCTTTTCTATTTCTCTCCTGAAACTTCTGACGCATAATGTTGACCCACGGGGTCAGTTTGGAAATTCAAGAAGAAGGAGTGTCTCCTCTCTGCAAACACCTGCTTGTTTCACGCGACCATCTCTCTCTCTCACTTTTGCGCAGCTCCTTTCCCATGACCATCGATCGGTATTGTGAGTAACCGTGTCGTCTCACAGCACGTCTCCGTAGCGCAACGTACTTCCTCTATCTTCCGTCTTATGTGTCAATTCTTATCTTTTTCTGTTGGTTACTTCAAAAGACCCGTGCCGGCGGGCGTTCTCGAAACAGCAACCGGTTTGCCAGCCAGTGTTCATCCAGTGGATTCCTTTCTTTTTCACCATGGCATAGTGATATCTCTCTCACACAGCTGCTTTTTCATCTGCCAATCATCTGTGAAAGTCCTCATCCAAAATGTCCATAACGCATCATTAGAGTCAGAGAATTTCTCTCGCTTTTCATAGCGGCCTCTCTCTTCTTTTCTCCAAGCCCACAGCAACGACATAACATATTGTATATTTTCCTGAATCAGCCCTTTCTTCGGCAAAGATTCTTCGAACTACTTTTGTTCATATTGTGGCCGGCGATGGATTCCAGGCTGTTTACAAAATGCTGTCAATGTCTTCCTTCTTCCGTCTTTGTTTCGGGTCATTCACTCAAGTGCATTTGGTTCTCTTTGCCCAGTCCCATCTGTTTCAATCAACCAAAAGCGCGGGTAAACTTCCTGGAGATTCAAAAATATTGCCGTTACTTTCGCGCAGGAAGGAAAACAGCTGAAATGCGATTCTCCTCATTTCATCCCCATCTGAAGTGTTGTTCTCATCTTCTCCCCTTTCAGTGACATTTCCGATATCATGGGCTTCGACTCTTCCATGTTGAAATTGGTTTTGGAATCCTTTGTGGAAGAAGTAGCCGAGGAGTCAGCTGAACTGATTCTGGAACGACCACGCTTTGTTCACGCCGTTGTTGTTATGACCGGAGAAGAAGGAGAGGCTTTCTGTCAAGCATCTTGCATACGCCAGCTGGACGAAATTCAAGTCCAACAATCTGTTCAAGCCGCTACCCCGTAAGAACTTTTTCAGATATCGAAAATAGTGAACAGTTTCAGCGACCTCGACGATTTTATGGATCGTATTGTTCGTGAAATCAGCGAATCTCGCGACATGCTCGATTTGCCGCGCTATTCCGAGTCTCTGGTGAGTTTTAATTTCCGTCTCTTCTTTGCTCTTTAACCCCCGTTTGTAAACATTCGAACTTTCAGCCGTCTTCTCCCCAAAAAACGCATATGAAAGGGCTTCAAAATCCTCAAGCCACGAACGATCTTCTCCGTCAGTTGGATACCAATAAGTATCTTTCTCGGCCCGCAAGCCGCCCAACTACCTCTGTCCAGGTATTCGATCGTATTTCCAAGTGCAATGCTCGTTTAGTTTCCATCCATGAACCGATCCCGTCCCCACGTGTGAAAACCGTCAGCCCGCTAGCTTAAGTTCATTCCCGATGCCTTGGATTCCGACGCCGTTAATTTTTTTTTCTATGGGAATGTTGTCCAGAAGGGCAGAACACGCTTTATTTATTGGCATAGTGTTGTTATAGGCATAATCTAAGTTCAAATTGGTATTTTTAACATTATTTACTCTAGGTGTTCTGTTCTTCTGTGACTGATACCCTCTAACATGCTCAAACTTTTCTGCATGATTAAGTTTCTGTATTTGGAAACGCGACGAACCTCTCTCCCTCTCTGTCCTCCTCTTTTTCATATTGTACATTTTCTCTTCTACTGCACCGCTTATGTGTATGTACATAGCGATCTCACATTCATTGTGGTATTTGCTGCACTTGATTTTAACAATAAATTTATAAAATTTATGCCGAGAAGACTTCTAAAGGTCAAACATTAGGCAACAGCCATCTCCCAGAGCATATCAATTTCACATAATCGGATTTTGCGCCAGATGGACTTTGTTAAAAAACGTCTGGTCGAGATTTCTCAGACTTTGTACATCCAACATTGGAAAAAGAGAATTTATCTATGACAAAAGTACAGATATAGTAAAGTCGACATAAACAAAAACATTACATACGGGAAACAGGATTAGGCTCCACAGTCCTCGACCATAACAGTAATTGTCTGGGGAAATCCGGCCTCGTGGAAAGTAACTGCTGGAATGTACGGGACTTCTTCCGTTCCCTGTTGATGGAACATCTGCATGAGTTGCTTATGATACCACTCCGGGGCGCAAGGGAGATAGGTTTTCGGATAGGTTGCAAAAAGACGGAAATACATGGGGCAATCGGGATTTCTACATGCCGCCTCAAAGAGTTTCTCCAAACTAGAATCCAGCTTGAATTTGAAGGTAGAACGGCTGCCAGACGGATAGTGAATACGAACATGAATCAGATGATCACCAGCGGGCTCAAATAGTGAGGACTTGCGAACAGCTTCGAACCATTTGACCAGAAGCTGCGAGTTGACATTATCTCCCTTTTTGCCTTGCGAAATACGGCGAGCGACCAGAATTTTACGATTCATCAGGTTGGCTGGTTGTTGACCCGTGGACAAAGTTGTATTCATATGTCTGGAAATTACGTATAAAATATGGTTAATGTAAAAAGGAAATTATGGGTCTAAAGGAAATAAAGGAAAATGTTAGAAAGCAAAGCGCGAACGGTGAACTAAAGCAAAAACGGTGAACTAAAGCGAGTGTAATAATGCGTGTTACATTGGAGCTTGCTTAAATAATTCAATAAAAAGAAAGCGTATGCCAGTAAGAAATACCGCAAGCGCTTGCTGACAAATTCAAAAAGAGAAGGTTGACGCGAATTTGGTTCAAAACTGTGCCCTGCCCTTTGGGTCAACTGCTTAGAGATGCAGGATGACCATATGTTATTTGTTCGATTCCTATTTCAAGTCTTGCCAATCGGAAACTTTCGATCTTTCCATTCGACTGCCCTTGTTTGTCCTTATGTTTATCTCGACTCAGACAAATCCTCTACCTAATTGACAGTTCCATCCGGATTATCTCCGTACTCTCCTCCTCTTCTACAATATCTCTTCATATTTGTCAGGATGTTATTGTTTTGGCTGGGATATAAAAGGCCGGCGTTTATTGAAACATCCAACTGTTCTTTTTGAACTTGCATCCATCATGATGGTAAAAGTTTTCCTACTTACTTTAATTGCTCCAGTTATTCTTGCCAATGGTAACGCTTTCTACGTTGAGTTTCTATCATATTTTTAGCTATTGACAGAGGAGTTACCCCTACAAATGTCCCTGTTCCCGTAGCTGTGCCTGTCCCAGCCTCTGGGGAGATAAAGATTCAAGGAATTGACGACGAGAACATGAAGAAATTGAACGACGAACTCAAGGTAAATTTGTGGTTACCAGCAAAAGCGGAAATTTTTCTATAAGACGAACTTTTCCAGGACGTGGAAAAGGAAGACGAGAGAAAAGAGAAGATTGACGATTGGATCGATGACCTCCCGGAGGACCAACAGCCGATCGCCAAGCAGTATTTCCAAAATATGGAACAGAACCCCAACGCTGCTCCTATCCCTCCTCTCACTCCTGTCGCCGGTCACGTAGTCTAAATGACCTTATACTCATCACTGTACACATTGTACCCATATTAATAAACTCCTGCATATATAGAAATCTTTATTGTTATTAAGTGAAAATGACATGAGAGAACATCCAACGGTGTGGGAGGGAGAAAAGCCCGTGAAATCACCCAAATAATATTAAGAAAAAGCTGAGAAGTCATTATACTTGTTGCTGCTGCAATTGTTGTTGTTGAGCGGCAAACAATGTCATGAGAAGAGTTTCAGGAGTTGCTTAAAAACCAGTATTGCTTGTCGTGCTATCGTGATACCTGTGTTAGGAAGGTCAGGTCGATTTGGTATCGAAGCTGCTAACAGCATAGGGTTTACTGTAACTGTGTTTTGGCTTCTCTTACATTTTATGGTCTCACCTATTGAATTCTTGTCTTCTTTTAAAGGCACCATGTGCGTTTTCCTATGTCTTAAAAGGTTGTCTTTCCTGTTAAAACTCTACAAAAAAATCGTCTTAAAAATCAATAATTTCATACCTTATGGCAATCAGGACATTGATGAGGCCGCAATCCCGTATGAATGAATATATGCTTGTTGAGAAGAAACTTATTAGCGAATTTTTTACTGCAAATCTGACAAGAAAATCGTTTCTCGTCATCTGGAGAAGGAACTTGCCTAAATTCTTTTGTTAACGAATATAATAATTGACCTACTCTGCTGTTATTTGATTTGTCATCTGTTTTATCTGATCCTTGATTTGCTTTTCTTTTTCATAACTGACTACAGATGCCATTTGCTGTTCTCTTTCTTTCACTACCATAGAGGCTAGCCGTTCTGCAGCAGCTTGACCATTCGGCCCAAAGACCGGCAAGTTGAAGGGAGCGCAAGGAGGAGTAGGAGAAGGCGTCTCCACATCAACCGGTGAATCTTCCCTCTCCGTTTCTGCTTGCTTCTGTTTCTTGAGGATTTCGACAGTCTCCGCGAGACTTCTTCCTTTCCTTTTGACAGGCACTCTCTGCCCGTTGACTAGCAGCTGGGAAAGATACTCGATGTTTTCTGATGAGGTTGGCGTCACCCGTGCCGAGGGACAGTCTGACCCTTCGGAGGAGGAAGAGGTGGTCGGTTCGTCTGTTGAATCATCCGGCGTATGCAACGCAAAAAGATCCAGTATACTGTTCATTCCTGGAAATTTTCACTTATCAAAAATAAGGCGGAGAGCAATTGCTGATAAGAAAGAGGTGCGATATTCCGCCTAGGTTTGGAAATTGTCAGCTGTTTTTGAAAATCTAGTCCATTGCCAGAGGGGGAATTCGGAATAAAGACTTCGGCAAGTGAGGTAAGGTCGGTGATAAGATAAGAAAGACAGAGGCCATGGCTGTAACAATAGCTTTTTGAACGGTGAGGTTCGGGGTGTCTGGCAGACAGTGCAGCGCCGGTGACTCGTGCCTGCCTGGTCATTGAGAATATTTTAAAGAAAGTTTCGGCAAAACTCTAGAAGGGAGGGAAAGCTAAAATTTAAAAAGACAGACAAGCACATTCGAATAGGCATTTGAAATAATTGAGGAAAGAGCTGAGGCAAAACGGACACAATGATGATAAAGACAGCGGACAGTCTTTGAAGTTAAGTGAGGAGTCTCTGACAGCAAGAAAAAGGTCACGTTATTACTCACAAAAACATTTCAACACCTCGCCAATCCTGATGTCTTGTCAAGCTGATTAGTTCCCTCATTAATTTTCTTACTACCGTAGTCTGAACATGAAATTCCTCAACCTCATGTGACGCCTGTCTGCACGGCAACACATAAATTCGTACCATGGCCTCTTCCCCTCTTTGCTAACGGCATCACGGAAGCAGAATGTGTGTGGTACGAGGAGGAACTGGTCTATTAGCGTTATCAAACGTCGATTTGGAACGAGATCCGAATGATCGATCGGGAGGAGCGGATGCGGTCGGGAGACAAATTGCGCCGTCTTCCTGTCACCAAGACCGTAACCCCCGTAGCCTCGCTATAATGAGGAATGGTTGTTCTCCAGTACCGTATTCCTCATCTTAATTTATTCCACATTAACTTGTTTTCTTTATAGCCGCGGATAAAAAGCGGGTAATTGCTGCGGTTATGCGATTTTGCGTGCGGCGGAGATCTTAAAACAACGCAATGATGACCGCTACCGATAATGGGATCATAATTTATGAGGTTCTCTTCCGTTACGGTACTGAAGGAGGTAATGGTTGCAAGTAATGTAAAGGAGAATAAGAAGTTATTAAATTCTAATGTAAAAATGATTTAAAGGACCTTACTCACTTCGACACTATCCTTGAGACAGTCGCGGAAAGGCCTCCCACGCTAGTTCAATTACTGGTTTATCAATTACAAACACCCGGAAACGTAGAATGAGTCATTTTTGTTCGCGAATTAAAATTAACCGCTGATACGCGTGATAATCATGTAATCGCGTAATTTTTAAGCTACGCACTGCGAGCGCGTTCAAAAAGGCGATAGTTTAACGCTGCAGTAAAAATAACAGAGAATGTGTTCAGGAAAAGAGGAAATGAACAGAACTGTAAAAAAAACTGTCAGATTCTTAAAGTGCGCAAATCACATGGGTGATGGACAGACACCGTCAGATGACATCGAGGAGATGGGCCTCATGGAAGTGCCGGGATGTTCCCGAGGTCGACCTCTTGATGCGGGAGCGGACTGTCAGTAGGGGGTGTAAAGTGAGTCGGAGGGGACGGTGTACAGTCTAATGATGAATGACACTCTAATTGGGAGGCCACTCCTCCCCCCACGTAGAAGGAGACACAGCCGGCTGCCGCAAACTGCGCAGGGGATCGTTGTCAGTGATAACCATGAGTTGACGTGACCTTCAAAGCCAAACTCGACGATTGATGAGCTCCTCGACGATGTCGATTTCATTATCGGTTGATATCAGTCACTCAAACTGTTCCAAATTACGTGAGACAGTGGCAACAAAAGTGCAAATAAAGAACTACAGGTTGACTATCGTTTTCTCTTTGGTTCTTGAGCAAAACAATGGTTGACTTGATGTGAGAGGTGACCATTCTTGCAAATCTTCGTAGTTCCCTCATCAACCTCGTAGAAGTTTTAGAAGCAAGTACAGTATGCTCAAGAAGAGGTCTGCGTCCTCTCTTTGCACAGGAGACCTGCAAAAATGTTAGTAGAAGACGAGATACAAAACGAAATGGGGATCCACTATCTGACTAACAAGTATTTAGTAGTAAGTGTTGATGATAAACCAAGACCCAGACTTGCGCACAGCAACAGGCCTCATTTTCTCTCTTCACCCCCACACTCGATGATAGCGGCGATAGCGGAGAGGCCATTTTATCCTTCAAACTGTGATAACTACCTCTAAATATCAATATCACAGAGAAAAAGTTTATTAGAAGTGAGGCGAAAGTGAAAATTGCTCGGTAGATATGTGAATTAGGCAAATCGCAGTCTTGATTCTATCCTGGTATTGCGCCCTTCGGGTCCGCTCAACTGAGATATTCGTATCATAAGAAACATTCGGAAAGAAAGTTGCTAAAGACAGCTGTAAATCATGGCAATCTCCTCACCTTCCGAGCGTGTTCCGAATAAATAAACAGAGATATCGTTGGCCAGATGCAGATACCATAAATGGTCAAGAGAGAATGTAAAATTTGTAGAGATGGTCCTTTAAATGGTGGAATAATAAGCAGCAAGCAGAATATGACATCACAAGTGAGATAGACAATATGCCAGAAAAAGCGACGAAGAGGCGTAGGGCTGTCATCATCCTTATCACGTTTCACATAGATCAATCTGGTTGACAAAATGAGAAATTGGAAGAACCCACTGATAAATGAGATCGAATAGAGCCAGCGCGTAGAACATCAATCCCAGCATAGCCGCATAGACCACAAGAGAGAGAAAGATCAGCTGTTCTTCTGGGGTTTGTTGCCAGCTCAAAGTTGAAAGCGAAAAACGACTGGCACTGGAAGTAACCCAACTTTATGTAATTTTCTGGTGCCTACTGTGACTTATCCGTAATTTCATTTGCTTTAAAGAGAGAAAATAAGAAAGCCATGATATGGAGAATGTGAATGACATTGTCTGGAAAAAATCTGACGCTAAAAATTTGCCTTGAAGAGAATAGGAAAAGGTTACCAGTAACTAGCAAAAACGACTTGAATATTCCTATAGAAGCAGATATAAAATTGAATGACAAAAGATATGACAATGCACATTGTGAGGACAACACCCGGGCCGCTGATAAGTATAGGATTTAGGAAATAAGGCTTATTCACAGCTGAAAAAAAGGTGGTAAACTAATTTAATGAGAACCAAACCTATCATGTAAGGCACAGGTACACAGACAGAGAAGAATCCAACAATATTCACCAACAGTTGCACAGAAGAAAATACAAATAATGGCCTGGTAAGGGATTCTTCACATTCTGGCAGCATTGTAAGAGTAGCCAAATTTAAACTAATACCAATAAGTGCTAAAATATTTGTAGCTAAACTATGAGTAACTCACCTAAGACGCAATACGTTGCTCCAATAAGACTTCTTTGTAAACCACTAGATAGTAATAAAGAATCTTCATAGTACATCTGATCCGCTCTAAAAAACTACAAATTACAATGGGAAGTTGAAGTGCCAAGATAATTAAGAGATAAACACCTCGAGCGGACAACTGATTCCATTGACACTGATCCATCAAGAAGAACCGCAGCTGAGCAGCGTTCTTTCGGGAAAGGAGCACTTCTCGCCAGGACATTACAATTAGTGGACACAAACAGGGGGACACAGTTTTAAAAGTAGGAAGTGACAAGGGAGACCGATGGCAAAAGTTATCTGCAATGATGGATGGCTGGGGTGAGGATAACAGCCTGGGGGTGGAAAGTAGAACAACGGGTCAGATGGAAATGAGAGCAGATCAAGGACAGAACATTCGCGACTGAATCTTGTAGAGAAACAGATGGCGGCATATTGGTAAAGATCAACCGGAAAGGCTGCAAATTATATATGAATCACACAAAATGATTCTAAAGTTCCTTTTTAACGTAGGAAATCGTATACAAGGAGAAAACGCTGGTATCTAAATCAAACCATTAGCATTTGACAATATTCTCTCAAAATGTGATTTAAAAACTTCTAGAAGAGTTTTGATATCTCATCGTCTACATGGCTCCTCAATATTTTTTGGTCCTTTTCTCATTATATCTCACACAATGTATGCACTCACAGTCTACCCTGAAACAGATGCTCTTTGACGTCAGTTGTTTAAAATAATCCCCATCGGATCGAAAAAAAGGCGCCTTTCAAGCGTGGAATCGTTGCTATCGCGTATCTGTTTTCAAATTTAACCAAGTGTTTATTGCCATGACGGTATGTCGAATACGTAAAAAGTACATAGTAGTGAGTTGACACTCGTTAGAAGTTGACCATTTCAAAATATTTATGTGTACAAATATGGACAACTGGGAAGCTCAGTAGACACAGTAAGCTTTTCCAAAGTCACAGTATCCGTCTCCTTTACCGTATTTTCGACAAC
Organism: Oscheius sp. DF5033; assembly: GCA_964036215.1. NCBI lineage: Eukaryota > Metazoa > Nematoda > Chromadorea > Rhabditida > Rhabditidae > Oscheius > Oscheius sp. DF5033. The sequence goes on from OZ038413.1 coordinate 8,759,769, forward strand.
ACCAGAGAGTACTGTCGTCGCTGGAACAGGTAGAATCGCATTCTGTCTGAGGATATCCGGTGATATATAATTCCATGGTCACAGCTGAAATAAATATTTTGGAACGATGACAAAAACAAATACCGATGACTGCGTAGAATAGGAAAACGAGTAGAAGAGCCTTAGCTGGCATCTTGATACCTTGAAAAGGGCTTTCGTTGGTAAGAAACAAGAGAAAACGGTATTTATACACGAAAAATGAGGGCGGATGCGTGGAACGGTAAACAAATAGCATCATTTTTAACTAGAAGAACTTACGTTTTCGTCGCTTTTTTTTCGCGGAAACAAATACAAGCGGGGAGAGGAGTCCATTGATGATTCTAGGTCATACAGTTTTTATGCAGTACACTGATTTTTAAATATTTTTTAGAAGAAAAGAGTCATAACGCGCATAAGCTTCCGTTTTTGTATTCATTATAGAGAACAATTCGAGTTGAAGTTCACAACAGCCGTGTTTTTGAATTTAAGGAGTTCGCACTACATGCAGACTGAACTATTTACACAAGCGGAACTTTTGCAGCGTTCAGGTCCCCAGATGTACTCCGGATTCAGATGGTTAGTCACCATCGATAGCAGACAATCCATTCAAACAAGCCAGATCGTCGCAAGACCAGTTGCAAACATGTGAAATTCTGATATTTTTTCTACTCGTCATCCCACATGAAGTACTGTATGTGACCGAAATATTAGTCATTGGTATTGAAATCGTCAACATGGTCCGTAGCTGATAACAAGAGAAAGAAACAAGTGCACAATGGTGTATTGAAACCATGAACTCCACTGGTAGAAGATGAGCAGATGAAAAAATAGAGCGACTCGATATTGATGCTGAAATGACCAGATGGGATAGTAATGTAAATCTCAGATTATCACCTTGCCTGCTTCCACTGAAGTACGACATCATTTCTGTACCCACGAGAGATATCATCCTTGTTAAATTGTTGCTAGAATGTCCTGTCCATGAATGCCTTAGATTCTGCAGCAGACTACACATACGATGTTAAAAGGCGGAAGCACTTTACCGCTGATCAAATCATCCCGTTACCATTGCTTTCAGTTAAAAAGCGAGAATGACTTCTGGATTGCCATCGCGCTTCTATTTCAAAACTCACCAGAAACCATTTTGCGCCTGAAACTGTATTTTTCTGACTCATTCATCTGATAGGAGTGTTTGTCGTGGTAGTACTACTTATAGTCGCTCCTCTACTTATTTCCCTCATGCTCATTCTGACCACTTCTATCTTTCTTACGTTTATCATCCAAGCAACAGTCGATGAGAAATTCTTTTGCAGGATGCAATCATTGTAACTAATGACCATGAAAAGTTCGACACCTGTTTTTATGAGTCATTTCCCTCTGATAAAAACATGTCAACTGTTTCAAAGTCGTAGAAAGCGGTGAAACAACCATAAAATACAGTGGCGGCAAACCAAATAGGGACAAAGGCTTGAGACGCTCCTTTTCGCGTTTTCAGCGGTTGTACCCGCGACTTTTTCCAAAAAATTGATTGTGCCATATAGACGGATGAGTTGGCATTGTGTTCCAGTAGAAATATCCCATCTTTGTAATAGAGTCAATTTTCAGCGCCTTGTTTATGGAAATATGTCGACGAAACCCAAATAGGGACAACTGTTAATTTTTATGTTTATCGCGGTTTTCTCCGTATTTTTCTCATGATATCCAGGCCTCCGCCTGTGAGATGCGTTCAGAGGGACCCCCTCATCCAAACACGTAAGGAAAAATCGCCGATTTGCACGTGGAGTGAGAGCTGTACCCTGAGGTTGCGACGAAGGCAAATGTGAGCCTCGTGGTCCACGTGGGAGCTTTCTTCGAGCAAAACCTATTCCAAAAGACTCCCCGTCTTCCATTTACTCAGGGAGACATTTTAATTTGGTTTTATTGTGGAAAAAAAGAGCTTTGAGGCCCCATAATGGTCATGATCTGAGTACCACAGTCTTCCTTGAGGGCTGTGAAGCCAGTATGGCCAGTGAAACTGTCAAAGCAAGCTATTCCAACGTTTCCACAGGGCCGAAATTACCATAGTTCACATCTCTGACGCACAGAAGTTGGCGCCTGCGAGAGATTCTGGCCCCATCAATATGAGATATCCTATTTCAAAGGATTTTCTGCAGAAAATTCAGGGTTTTTCTGGTATGGGAAAAGAAAGGGTCCGTAACAGTATTCGTGGTAGCTTTCCATTCCATGTGATCAGTGTTATGGGTAGACCACCGTGTATCCCATAATGTGCAATCGTTTTATTACAAAAATGCCATTCTGGTACTTCGTAATCACTCCTGCAACAGATGGCATGTCCCCATCAGCGACCTCAAAATCAAGGAATTTCCATGTTTTCTGTTATGGAATATGTCTCCCTGAGTAAATGGAAGACGGGGAGTCTTTTGGAATAGGTTTTGCTCGAAGAAAGCTCCCACGTGGACCACGAGGCTCACATTTGCCTTCGTCGCAACCTCAGGGTACAGCTCTCACTCCACGTGCAAATCGGCGATTTTTCCTTACGTGTTTGGATGAGGGGGTCCCTCTGAACGCATCTCACAGGCGGAGGCCTGGATATCATGAGAAAAATACGGAGAAAACCGCGATAAACATAAAAATTAACAGTTGTCCCTATTTGGGTTTCGTCGACATATTTCCATAAACAAGGCGCTGAAAATTGACTCTATTACAAAGATGGGATATTTCTACTGGAACACAATGCCAACTCATCCGTCTATATGGCACAATCAATTTTTTGGAAAAAGTCGCGGGTACAACCGCTGAAAACGCGAAAAGGAGCGTCTCAAGCCTTTGTCCCTATTTGGTTTGCCGCCACTGTAGTCCACGTTCCTAATCAGCGTACTTTAATGTCGCGTCGTTTTACCTCTCCCCTTATAGCGAACTCATAAGATTGCATCTAAACTTTGTGAAACTGCGCAACTCGCCCTTCGATATTTCTGCTACTTCCCCATGCTGCAGTATAAAGAGTCGCAGTAACTTGAGCAATTCCAAACCATTTTGTGTCTCTTCCTCTACTTTTTTCCCAAACTAGACACTATTTCAGGAGCCATGGTCTCAAATGTCGGCCTCATCTTCATCATAAGTCTGCTACTCTTTGTCAATTTCGATATAGTGGCTGCAAAGGAATATGTTCGAGGATGTTACTTCACAAACTGGGCCCAGTATAGGTACGGAGAAACTTTGTGATTTACAGAATTACTCATTTTAGGCCAGATCGCGGAAAGTATCTCCCAGAGGAGTATGTCCCCGGCCTCTGCACTCACATTCTTTTCGCCTTTGTTGGAATGAACGATGACTTTTCGTTGAAGTAAGCTTTACACACAAATCATCAACCTGTCCACAGGCCGGTCGAATGGAATGATGGAGGGCCAGATGGTCTTTACAAACGTGTCAACGCTCTGAAATCTAAGGATCCAGGCTTGAAGACTTTGTTCTCCATTGGTGGATGGAATTTTGGAACTGCCAAGTTTAAAGCAATGGCTGCTACCGACGCTAACAGGAAGAAATTCGCAGCTAATGCCGTCGCTTACGCTAGAGAATGGGGATTCGATGGAATCGACATCGACTGGGAATATCCTCAAGCAGCGGATAAGGCGAACCACGCGGCGTTGATCAGAGTATGAGGAGAAATAACATGGAGGAAGTGAGAATTCAGGAATTGAGAGCTGCTGCCAATAATGGTCCTTCTCGACTTTTGGTGACGGTAGCGGTCTCTCCTGGTCAGGCCACAATCGACGCTGGTTATGACGGCGCGTCTCTCGGAAGGTATTGCAATACCAATATCAACTTCGCAGTTTCTAGAGATCTGGACTACCTCTTCTTGATGTCCTATGATTACTGGGGATCATGGAGTTCTAACATCGGATTCAACTCGCCGCTCTATGGACGAAAGGATATGTCAGGAGACGACAAAATTCTGAACACTGTAGTTTTCTAAATTATCCGGAGCAAGACAATTACAGGCTTGGTCAGCTGCTCATTGGGCTGACGCTGGAATTCCCAAGGACAAGCTAATTATTGGAGTTGGAAGTTACGCAAGAGGGTGGAAACTGTCCCAACCAACTACCGGCATCCCTAAAGACAAAGGAGGAGCTGTCCCTTTTCCCGCGAAGCCCTACACCCGGGAAGCGGGCATTGCTGCTTACTATGAAATCTGCGATGTCATTTCGGGAGGAGGAATTAGGCATTGGCAAGATGAGCAGAAGGTCCCTTATGTAATCAAGGATGGCACGGAATGGTGGGGATACGACGATGTTGAATCTGTAACTACCAAGGTAATTACTATCCGGTAATTAGAGAAAAATTTTAGATGAAATGGCTAAAATCTCAAGGATATGGAGGAGCTTTTGTTTGGACTTTGGACATGGATGACTTCAAGGGACAATGCGCTGAGAGTCACGGGCAGAAGTATCCCATACTGAATGCTATTTCCAAGGAACTCGGAGGCGGAAAAGTTCCTGAAGGCACTAATCCCCCATCTTCTCGTCCTCCAGCACCGACTACTGCGCCTCCAACTGCCATACCAACTCAACCACCAACCACTTCATCTTCTGTATCGGGTAAAATGAGAGAAATCTACAAGAAAGTAGAATTCTAGGCTTCACATGTAATTCTGATGGATTCTTCCCTGATCCGACCAACTGCAACAAGTTCTACCGCTGCGTATCAGGAGCAAAATATTCTTTTGACTGCGCGCCCGGCACTTCGTTTCATGCAGATACAAAGCAATGTGACTGGATAGACATGAACAAATGCGGATGAGCAAAATGTAAAGCTATTGTATCACAATTATTATATAAAATACGTTTTGTTAAATATTTGAATGTCCAATTTCCTATATTCTGCAAGAAAAAATGTTTGAAGGCTGTGTTTTCCCTTTTTAAATAAACTGTATGAGATATGAAAGATTTATTCGGTTTAATGACGGCGATAGCCAGAAGCAGCTTGGACGGGAGCGTTGGCGTTGCGCTTGGGGCAAGGGCAGTACTCGGCGTCGTTTCCGGGAATACCCTGAATTTCGGCAATTAATCATTAGATAAAAGGTCAAATACCTCCTCTCCGGGCTCTCCAGCCTGTCCAGGAGCTCCATCGTCTCCCTTCTCTCCCATAGGTCCACGTTCTCCGGGGGCTCCAGCTTGACCAGTAGCTCCAGCGTCTCCTTGCGGTCCTTCGTCTCCAGGAGCTCCAGGGGCTCCAGGGGTTCCTTTGGGCCCAGGAAGGCCGATCTGGTGCTCGACATCCTCTCCAGGCTCTCCTTGAGGTCCTTCTTCTCCTGGGGGTCCGGGTGGTCCAAGGGGTCCGATGGTTCCAGGGAATCCGGGAGATCCGTCGCGACCAGGCATGGCAGCTTGTCCACGAGCTCCGCGCATACCACGAGGTCCGGGCTTTCCAGGGGGTCCGGGGTTTCCGACGGGTCCTTGTGGGCATGTGAAGCATCCAGCGTATTGCTGGGTTTGGGCCTTAGCATCCTCAGCATCGATTCCATCGTGCCCGGGAACACCGGGAATTCCGTCAGGTCCATCGTGTCCGGGTTCTCCCTTAGGTCCAGCGGGTCCAGCAGGGCAGCTGTTGTCAGCCTTGCAGTTGCAGCTTCCTCCAGGTCCGTTGGGAGAAGTATTGTCATTGAATCCAGGGTTGAGGCTAGGAGGGACTCCAGGCTGTCCAGGAATATGAGGTCCATTGGGTCCGCTGGGGTTGTGGGGACCATTGGATTCTCCGGTGGGGTAGGCCTGATCTCCGAAGCCACCAGGTCCACTGGGGCCACGAGGAGCAGCAGCTCCGTATCCACCATAACCTCCAGCTTGACGGCGGACACGTCCGAACTTGTTCATGTCAGTCCAGAGACTGTCGGTCTGGGTCTAAACGAGATTTGCAATTATTCAAAAAAGTATCTAACCTTCCAGGATTCCATCTCGGTCTCCAGCTCGATGTAGATGCTGTTGACTTCTTGGAGGATCATAGGGAAGGAGATGATGGTTGCCAGGAGGGCGAAGCCACCCAGGGCGATGGCCAAACCGGCCGCCGTACTGGACATACCTGCAAAAATACAAATTAGAAAGGTGCTGGGCATAGAGATAAATTGCTGGAGCGTATGCAAGAGAATGCCAGATCTGTCCTTCACCGTGGCTTTTATAGAGATGATCAGGTTGACCCAGATGGCGCGGATATGCAAAACAAAGGACATCGGGAGGTAGATATGTGATGGCGAGATGAAGGAGAGATAAACGAGTCGAGAGAAAGATAGCCAACGCACTGTACAGGTGGCGAATTCTAATAATTTGGAGAAAATTGAATGAGGTTCGTAAGGCAAAAAGTCAACCTCAAATTCAAATTGAAATAAATATAGAAATGGCTTTCCGTTTCTTGTATTAATTATAGCCCAAACACGTTGTTTCGAAACCTATTTGTGCCTTTCAGACATGACGGCTTGCACCATTCCGGCTCACTCTCCGGTCACGTCAGCTGGTGTCCGGTTCCTTCTATTTGATCGCCTCCTACCGCCTGAGCCCTTCGGTCACTTCCCGTCTCTGCCGGAATATGTACGTGTTCCTCGTGCTCTAAACTCTTGTTTTAGGTTTAAATTCCTTCTACTTTTGGCTTTTGTAGCCGTTACCATGGCTATGATGCCTCCCCAGACGGTCAGTTACCTTTTTATAAAATTTTAAATTAATTTTCTACAGTGGGTTGCCTTCAATTATTCATTTGGAGGATCATTCTTGAAGTTAGCACTTCCGCTGCCTGAGCCAACTTGTGATATTTCAACAATTAATTCTTACACGAATAGTACAATCTGTACTACGCTCTAATTTCAGTTTATTTCTTCATTTTTTTGTTGTACATAATGGATAAAAAATGAAAGTTTATGACCACTCCCTCAACGTAGCGAGATTCTAAAAGAACCGGACTTCCCATTTTTCGCCTCCCGAATGTACTTCGTAAGCAGCTAGCTGGACACTCTCGTAAGAACATTGTCTTTCCCCGCGCCGTTGGACTCAAAAGACAGTTCCCGGATTGACCCAAATGCCGATATAAAAGAGACAGCTGCGAGTAGACAGTCGTTTTCCTTCCATCCACGTTCGGGTAAATGGCTTTTTGTTCTCGTCTCACTGAGTTAATTATAGAATGAAAGTCCAGACTGCCACTTTGGTGGCATCTTCGGTTTCGGCCGTAACCTTGATTGCCTGTCTAGTTGCCATGTCCACCATCTACAATGATGTCCACGGTTTCTGGTCTGAGCTTGAGACTGAAATGGGAGGATTCAGAGTACGTGTATTGTATTTTCCATCTCATTTTTCTATTCTAGTCTTCTACTGATGATCTCTGGCGTGATATCATGTCCCTTGGAGCTTTCGCCAAGCGTGTTCGTCGTCAGTATGAGGCAGAAGTTCACCCATCCAGTCATCCCGTCAACGATGGAAGCCCTGCCACTCCCACTGGAAATCCTCCCTCCGTCCCTCCAGTGTTCTCCCAGAGCCCTGGACCTAACGGATCTGGTGGAGCTGGGCCAAGCTGCAATTGCGCTGCTGACAATAAATGTCCCGCTGGACCCCCAGGACCCAAGGGAGCTCCCGGAAACCCTGGACCTCAGGGTATTCCCGGAAAGGAAGGAAAGCACGGAATTGACGCCGAAGATGTTGCTCCTAGCAGAGACTCTTCTGGATGCTTCTACTGCCCCGTCGGACCACCTGGTCCTCCCGGAGCTCTCGGCAGACCAGGAGCTCGTGGACTTGCTGGACCCAAGGGACACGATGGAATGCCCGGACGTGACGGACAACCCGGCCACCCTGGAGAGCAAGGACCACCTGGACCCCTTGGAAAAATTGGGGAGCCAGGACCTCCAGGAGAAAAGGGACAAGATGCTGTACATCCTATTGGCCGTCCTGGACCCAAGGGACCTAGAGGAGAGCCTGGATTCCAAGTACATAATTTCCTCAAATCTTCTAAATAGTTCTTTTAGGGACCTCCCGGAGCCAATGGACTTAACGGACCTCCTGGAGAGCCCGGACCCCATGGACCTCCAGGACCACCCGGCAGACAAGGACCTCAAGGACCTGACGGAGAGGCTGGAGATGAAGGAATTGAGGGCAGACCTGGCCGTGACGCAGAGTATGTCTCCGATCCTTATCTTAATCTTAAATCTTTTCTTCAGGTACTGCTCTTGCCCCGACAGACGCGAAAATGCCGGTATCAACAAGGGCAACTATCGCAATGTCTAATTCCAATAAACAATTACTTATTAAGAATGTTCATTTGAGAAGATGGCAGCTGTACACATGACTAGAGGTTCAGCGACAAAAAAACACAAAAGGAAACATAAAGGGGGAAATTATTATATGACGGCATGGAATTTAGAAGTCGTGACGCGATGTACTGCGGGCTATCATACTGGAAGCGGAGTGCATAAGTCCACCAGCGGGGGCAACGCTAGCGGAGGCGCGGATCTTGTTGCGCATTTTTGAAAGGGCGTTTTCGGCGATGTCGGCTCGCTCTTCGGCGTCATCAAGTTGGGCCTGGAGTTGGCGGTATTTGCCGAGGTTGGTGGCGGCAACTTCCTCCTGAATAAGAATTATTATCAAGGGAAAAGATAATTAAACTCACAGCCTCATCAGCCTGTCTCTTGAAGACCTTCAATTTAGCCTGGAGCTTGTCAATCAATTCCGTGAGTTTCTCAGAGTTCCTTTTGTCTTCCTCAAGCTGGAATTCGACTTCCTTGACTCTGCGCTCAGCCTTTCTGTAGGACTTCTCTGTTTCCTGGTGGCGTCTAAAAAAGCAAAAGTTAGAGTTCATGTTTTCACTTTTATTACCTCTGTTCTCCATCGAAATCTTGTTCCAAAGCACGGATACGAGCCTCGAGTTGAGCAATGATCTTCTTTCCTCCCTTGAGGGCAGCAGCCTCGGCCTCGTCGAGTCTGACTTGCATCTCCTTGATCTGGACTTCCAATCCACGACGGAGTCTCTCAACGTGCATGCTGTGCTCCTGTTCTTGGCGGAGTTCTTCAGCAAGACGGGCGGCATCAGCGGAAGCCTTCTTGGCCTGTTCGTCAAGATTCTTGAGTTCGACAAGGGCCTCATCCAATTCGGCATGGAGAGCCTGGAGTTCTCCCTCGAGTTTCCTCTTGATTCCGGAGACGGCATTCAATTGAGCAGAAGCATCATTGAGCTGTTCACGAAGCTCGATAGCCTCGATTTCAGCGTTACGGCGAGCACGCTCAGCAGCTTCAGCCTGTTGGGCAAGCTCGTCCTTTTCGGCCTGGAGCATGGCGTTGCGCTTCTCCGAGGAGAGGAACTGCTCGCGAATCTCGTCCTTCTGGCGCTGCTCGTCTTCGACTTGCATCTGGAGTTCGCGGACAGTCTCCATGTATTTCTTGATGGTCTTCTGGGCATCAGCATTGGCACGGTTGGCGTGGTCGAGGGCGATCTCAAGATCGTTGATGTCTTGCTCGAGCTTCTTCTTGATACGGAGAGCCTCTTCCTTGTGTTTCATCTCGGCTTCCAAGGTGGCTTGCATGCTTTCCAGAGCACGCTGATGGTTCTTGCGGGTGTTTTCGAACTCTTCTTCCTTCTCCTGGATGCGCTTCTCGATTTCGGCACGGATCTGAGAGACTTCGACTTGGGCACGGAGAACCTTGGCTTCCTCGGCTTCAAGGGCAGACTCGGCCTCGTCGAGAGCCTTCTGGAGCTCCTCCTTCTCGACCTCCAAACGGCGGACGATCTTCTGGAGCTCGTGGACAGAGCGTCCTCCTTCTCCGAGTTGGTCGGTCAAGTCCTTGACTTCCTGGGCGAGCTGCTTGTTCTCACGGCGGACGCTCTCAAGATGCTCAGCGAGCTCATCCTGGGCAGTCTTGGCCTTGAAGAGGTCAGTGGCAAGGTTGCGATTGTCACGCTGAGCAGCATCAAGCTCGGCAGCGAGGTCGTCGTATTTCTTTCTCCATTCGTCGATGATGCGGTCGAAGCCCTTCTGCTTCTTCTCCAAAGCAGCAGCATAGGCAGCAGAGCGCTCAACATCAACCTGAAGACGTTGTTCAGTTTTATTACCAGCCTATTATTTACCTGAGCATCGTCCAAGTCTTGCATGAGCTTGTGACGGATCTTCTCCAATGAGGCGATCTTGGCGAAAGCGGTCTCGTTGGCCTCGGTGAGCTCCTGGACCTTCTGCTGGAGCTTCTTCTTGGCCTCCTCGATTTCGTCGAGCTTGGCAAGTCCCTCGCTCTCGAAGCGAGCCTTCCATTGCTGAATTTCAGCGTTCTGCTTGCTGATCTGGCGGAGAAGCTCAGCCTTGGCCTCCTGCTCCTCATCCAACTGTTCACGAAGGCTGTCGTTCTCGTGTTCGAAGTTTTTGACCTGAGCGGCAAGAGCTTGGCGTTCACTAAAAAGATTGATCATTTGGCATCCTAATGCACAGCTTACCGGGTCTCCTCGTCGTAGTTGCGGCGAGTCTCCTCCAGCTGGCTGGTAAGCTGAGATTTCAGGCGATGAAGGCTGTTGATCTGGTTTTCCATATCCTCTAACTGTCTGCCGAGATCTCCGTTTTCGTTGTTCAAACGGTTCTTGAGGGCGGCGAAGTCATTGAGTTGGCGAGCCTGCTCATCGGCCTTGGTCTGGACCTCGGAGTATTGAACTTCCAGGGTCTTCAAAGCCTTCTCCAAGTCTTGGCGGGCGCGGACCTATAACAATTGAATAAGAAAGGAATCAATTTATATGAAAACCTCGCTATCAGCGGTGGAGTTGGCAGATTCGAGATCGCGTTGGAGCTGGGCACGGTCCTTGTCTCCCTTAGCCTTGATCTTTTGGAGAGTCTCGAGCTGGTCAGTCAGTTCAGAGACGGCGTCAGTCTGCTTCTTGCGAAGAGAAGCAATCTGAGTCTCGTGGTTGAGAAGATTCTCCTCAGCTTCACGGCGGAGACGGGCAAGTTCGGCTTCGCGCTTCTTGTTGGCTTCGATCTGGGCAGCGGTGGCTCCTCCAGCTTGTTCAAGACGCTCGCTGAGCTCTTCCAACTCACGCTGGAGCTCAGAACGGGAGCGGTCGGACTTGGAACGGCTCTGGCGTTCGTTGTCTAGTTCCTCCTCGAGCTCAGCAATACGGGCCTGGAGTTCCTTGATCTGGCGCTGGAGCTTGGCAACAAGGGATTGTTCCTCCTCGAGTTTGCTGGAGATGGCATGGAGCTCAGCCTCCTTCCTGAAAACCAGTCCATTAATTACCTAACAAATCCGCCCTTACTTCTTGAGGTTCTGCTCAACATCGTGCTTCTGCTTGGTCATCTCATCGATGTTCTCCTGGGCTACCTTGAGTTCACCCTCGACCTTCCTCTTGGATTTCTCAAGATCCTGGCGAGAGCGCTTCTCTCTGTCCATGGTGTCTTCCAAATCGTCGAGCTGCTGCTCGAGCTTGGAGCGGACCTAACCGGGCTTTGTAATCGTTAAGAAATTTTAAAATTACCTTCTCCATGTGGTTGACCTTGTCCTCCTCAGCCTGGAGATCCTCAAGAAGCTTGCGGTTGACTTCTTCTTGGTGCTTCTTCTCCTTGTTGAGCTTGCCAACAGTTTCGTCCTGGTTAGCCATCTCGTCTTGAAGGGAGCGGATGTTGTGGTCACGGGCTTGCTTCTCAGCCTCGGCCTTCTTGAGGGTAAGCTCGAGATCCTGGACGTGCTTCTTGGTCTCAGCAATCTCCTGGTCGGCCTTCTTCTTCTGGCGCTGGAGGTCGGTGTTTCTCTCCTCCATATCGGCCAAGCGATCCTGGACGTCGTTCAACTGACGGTCCAAGTCGGCCTTCATGGCTTGGAGCTTCTGATTGCGCTCCTCAGCGTCAGCGAGGTTAGCCTTCTCCTTCTCAAGGCTGGTGAAGAGAGCATTCTTCTCCTCAACAAGTCCAGCAACTTGAGTCTCAAGCTCTTTGCGGCAGATCTCTCCCTTGGCGACTTGTTCTTCCAAAGCCTTGATCTTCTCGGCGAGCTCTCCCATGGCTTCCTGTTCCTTTCCAGCCTTGAGCATAGGCTTGACCTGAAAACAAGAACAATTTCAAAACGAAACTAGTAAAAATGAATCAACCCAGACGGGATTTCCCACTCATCATAGATTATTTTTGCAGCCACCCACCTTTCCGTACAGCTTGAACCATTCCCAAGTGCGGAGCGTGCACCAGGCGCGGATGTTGCGCTGGACAAGCAGAAGGCCAGTCTGTTGTTCGTGACGGCGGCGGACATCGGCCTGGCCGAGGTACCAACGGGCACGGCTTTGGAACATGACCATGATCTTGGCAAGGATTTCGTCACGAATATCCTCAAGACGGGCAAGGATACCGGCACGGAAGAAGATCTAAAGTTTTTTGTGAATTTGTTTCAGTTGAGCTTGTTACCTTGGTGTTTCCGATCTTGAACTCATCATCGTTCAAGTTTCCATCCTTGACAAGTTTGTCAGTGATGGCAACGGAGGCAGCCTTCTCATCGGAGGAAGACTTGGCTTGCTCGGCAGCCAGAATGGAGTAACGGTGCTTGAAGTCATCGTACAACATTCTGTTGGGGAATCCTTTACGGCAAATACGAATTCCTTCCAGTACACCGTTGCAAGTCAACTGGTTGAGGACAAGAGCGGAGTCAATGACACCTAAATTTGATAATTAGCAAGATAGTTCGAGACATCCTTACCAGACTGCTTCTTTTCGTTGGGGATAATACAACGGATGAAGTGGGGGTGAGTCTGGTAGAGCATGTTCATGAGGTTGTTGAGGGACTCGCGGTAGATCATGGAGACAGTCATGAAGGAAGAGGACTTTCCCTTCTTCTTTCCTCCGGACTGGCCAGCCTTGGCAGCCTCGGCGGCTTCCTCCTGGGTCTGGTAGTCGGCCCAGATGTCCTGCATGAGAGCCATGTCCTTTCCGTGCTTCAAAAGGGCAACAGCAGTGTCGTTGAGAGGGTCCTTGTTCTTCTCAAGGAAGTTGTTGGCATTGTAACGGACAGTTCCAGCGTAGTGGACAATGGCGAAGTGAGCCTCGGCCTGTTTTCCCTTGGGGGGCTTGGGCTTCTGGAAGTTGGGATGTTTGCCCAAGTGCTGGTCGAGCAGCTTCTGGACATAGGTCATGTCAGTAGCCTTGGGGACAATACATTCTTCATCGAGCATGGAGATGATACCAAGAGGCTGAAAATCCATTGTTTCTTAGGTGTAATAGAAGTTGTTTACCTTCTCAATAAGCTCGATACAAGCCTGGAGATCGAGACCGAAATCGATGAAAGTCCAGGCAATTCCTTCACGTTTGTATTCTTCCTGCTCGAGGACGAACATGTGATGGTTGAAGAATTGTTGGAGACGCTCATTGACGAAGTTAATCCAGAGTTGTTCGAAGGAGTTCAACTAAAGTTGATAATTATTGTTGTCTGATAATTAAATTACATCGAAGATTTCGAAACCAGCGATATCCAAGACTCCAATGAAGAAGCGGCGCTCGATGGCCTTAGCATCGAGGGTCTTATTACAACGGGCGATGAGCCATTTGAACATACGGGCGTAGATAGCCTTGGCAAGACCGGACACAGCCCAGTTGACCTATAATTTTGGATTAATTAACTTTGTGAAAGAGTTTTACCTGCTCAAGGTTCTGTCCCTTGTTGACCCATTCAGTTCCGACACGTACACGAGGCTTGGTCAAAGCCTTCAGGAACTCCTCGTGGTTGACTCCGAGGTTTTCAGCAGCATTGGCGGCATCTACAAGCGCGAACTGTTTTCATTAAAAAGGGCCATCATACCTTCCTCGCCATCAGGCTCAGCCTGCTCTTCACGAGGTCTCTGCTTGAATTTCATCTCTCCCATGTGCATGATACCGGCACAAGCACGGTAGAGATCCATGACTTCGAAGTCTTCGAAGCCCATGATGTTGAAGGCGTCTTGTGTAAGACCCATTTCTTCCTTGTCGTCCATTCCTTCAATGGTCAATTCTGCCTGGGAGCAGAAGTGATAATAGGTGATGTCATTGGTGAGCTTCAACTTTCCACGAAGGCTGGGATCATTGCCAGACATAATCTGGTAGAAGATGTGGTAGCAACGCTCTCCGGGAGCCTGACGCACGACACGAGACTTCTCAAGGAGATCTAAACGATTACTGTATGCTTTCATGATTAGAATAAAATACAGTGCTCAATATCTCCTCCGGCAAGCTTTCCAGTGGCGGAGAAGTGGGTTCGGATGAATTTTCCGAAACGAGAGGAGTTGTTGTTACGGACGGTCTTGGCGTTACCGAAGGCCTCGAGTACAGGGTTGGTTTGTACAATTTGTTCCTCGAGGGTACCCTAAATATTGAGATTATTGTACTGTTCAAAGTTCTTCCTAACCCCTTTCTTTCCTTGGTCTTGGTCCTTGGAAGCGGCAGCCTGGGTGGCTCCGACAATAGCGAAGTAGGAAATAACCTTCTTGGTGTTTTCGGTCTTACCAGCTCCAGATTCTCCGGTAATGAGCATAGATTGGTTTTCCTTGTCTTAAATAAATTCATATTCACAGTTATTTCCCTTTCAAACCTTGTACCATGTTTCTGTAAGCCTCGTCAGAGGTGGCGAAAAGATGAGGAGGCATTTCATTCCTTCTTTTTCCCATGTAGTGCTTGATGACGGACTCGGTGTAGATGGGAAGACGCTTGTAAGGGTTGATTACCACGCAGAAGAGACCGGAATAGGTCTGTAATACTCCATAACTTTAGTTAATGGGATCCATTACGTAGATCATCATGTCCTTGTAACGATCCTTCAAGTTGGCCAAGACGGAGGCCTCATTCAAGAATGTCAAGTTAGCCATATCCTCGGTCTTGTCGAACTTGGGAGGATTCATCTCTTGGGCTTCATCTTTCTTGACAGTCACCTGGAAAATTACTTTTAGTAACGACCAGTACTCATATTTTCAGTCATCCGATACTTTTGTTTTTGTTCAAGGGTCACAGATGCCTTCCAGTCTTTTTTACACAAAATCTTGTCGTAGACCAAGTAAACAACCCGTTTAGCTTCCAAGAAATTGTGCAAGAATCACATGTGTATCCGGCAGAGCAACTGTTACCCATGTGTTTGGGTAGGTCAAAGAAACATTTCAAAGAGCAGTCATTTCCCAGTAAAGTAGTGGAATGTACCTGATTTCCCTTAGCGGTGACAACAGAGACTTGGTCGCCGGTAACGGACTGGATCTCGGCAGCGACGAATCCTGAAATGGGCTTATCTTATCCTGCCCAGTTTGAATTAAGTTTCTCTAAATCCCAGCGTGCTCTTGCACCCACCTCCCTCAGCCCATATGTCCCACAGGTGATGGGCTTTTTTTAACATTCATCTTCACGACGATCACCGATCGCCAACGGGTTGTATCGGGAGCACACGTGGTGGCGCTTTACTATGTGCTCGAGGAATTACAATGGGCGTAGGATGGGAGTGGGGGAGTGTAAACCGATTTTATATTGCGATGGATGGCTCGAAGACAGCTCCACACTTAGCAACATATGCACATCACAAAGGTGCCGCTTAAAATTTACGAATAGAAAACAGCTGGAGACGGCAGGAGTGATAACTGCCATAAAACTTGAATTCAAACGTAAAAGTTTTTCAGTCAAAGTTACACAAAAATACTTGATCGTAGGCTTGAGATAGCAAAATTTTTCCAATGTCGAATCGAAACGGCAAAGCCAAAAATCGTGATTGTGTCATAAATTGGTTTACATTCTAGGGTACGCGTGCTCATATTCAAGGTTCATATCCCCGTCCTTTTCATTGTTCTTAGGATTCTTTAAATTTATAGGATTTCTTCATATTATGACAAAATTATGGCAGAGTGTAATGCGAAGAGTAATGAAATAATCCGTTTTATCCAGTTTATTGATGAATCTATGGGGAAAAACTAAAGTCCTTCGTGAGGACACCCAATTTTTTTTTAGTTTTTAAACACCCGGCGCAAAAATTTCCCGAAACTTAATACCCACCGTCCTCGGGGTCAGGCACCCAGCAATTTTTCTTGGAGTCGAAAGGCCTAGAAGCCGATGCGGCTTTGGCTTCGCGGGAGATTCCAAGGTATTGGAATCCGGGATCCTTCTCGAATGGACCTTCCATCTTGGTCTGTAATTGTGAAACTTGTTGAACAATCATAGAGAAAATCGAGAAAGAAACAACAAAGTATGGCGAGAAATAAAATGAGAGAGCAGGTTGGGTGGTAACAGCTATTGTGAACAAGGTGGGCTCATTCTCGAAATAACTGTGATCACCTTGATTTGCCGACGATCGGATTGACTAAAGCCCTGATTCAAAGTGAGAGGCGTGGCTGATGAGGGTGGCACTAAAAGCTACCATTTTACTACGCCTGCCGTTAGAGATCCGGCAGCTCATTTGTTATTAAGGGTACAAGGTGTTCGATAAAGTTAAAAAAAGTTTCGAAGACGACAGCCAGAGAAGCAACGTCTTCTTCTTGCCGATACTAAAGACCCGACTGACCAGAGGTAGAACAATCGAGTCAGCTGTTGCCTGAGGGGGTGGCGGGTCAACGCCAGTTGCAAGAAAGCGATAGGGACACAAATAGAATCTGCTCCACCAACACCTGGGATCATCATATTTGAAAAAAAAGGTTTGAAGAATATGCGAGGAGATGTCACGGCAGATGTTAATCGTGTTTCTACCACAGGATCCTCATTAAATGAAGGGTAATCGCGACTGAAATTATCCAGTCTCCTATAATATCGGATAACAGACCACAAATGCTTACCTCTTCTGCTATTATTGACAGGCGACAAAAATTTGTCATCAACTATTTTTCGATGACAAGGATTCCCTACTAACAAAACATTGCGGTCTGCACGGCTGTTACTTCCGACGTTACCAATCCGTAAACCAACAATGACACAATTGTCTGGGATTTCTCCGGTTAGCTATCAATTTTAATTCAGTAAAATTTGGAACAAAAAAACTTAGCTTCACCAGCACAGAAAATTATGCCGACTTTTTCGACTTCCACATAGAGAGAAATTTTGGCAAATGGAGCCTGCATTGTCGGGGACATCCAACTAATTTCCAACTTTTCTCGGAATCTTTACTCCTTGGAGTATGATTAAAAAAAGGCTACAATGAGCAATAGTGAGATGAATGGTTCATATCGATAGCCCTAATTGATTGGCGGTAACAAAGAATCAAATGTTGTTGTGATCAGCGGAGTTTTTCTATGGGTTTGCACACTATGTAATTACCAGCCATCAATCTCTGGAGTCAGTTGTGCTAAGAACAGCTCGTGGTCAACCAACTTTTTCCCGACTTTTGCACACTGTGTAGCGGCCAACGCGATCGCAAGAAAAAAAAAGTTAACAAATGTCCTGCAGTTGTTTACAGACAAACGGATTTAGCACAAAAATTATCTGGACTTGGTGAAATTCATTTTTAAGCGTTTGGGATCACACTGACTCCTAGGATACACATCTCGTACTACATTATTAGGCTAATATTTCTATATAAGAAAGGTACTGTGAAAATTATGCAAAATTAGATAAAGAGGTGGAAATATTGCACAACCTAAAATTTCTGAGAAGAGCAGCTGCATGACCGTTGAACAAATGCCTCTTCTTTGAGTTGTTTATTTCACATGAATCCATCGTATGCTACGGCTAGCTACCCACGCATCCGGAGCAGGCGGCCATTAATCAACTGATTGTCACGATCTCTGCATCTCTTCAATCGTTGGTGGGTTTCGGGCCAGTTGCACATACCGGCGAGATTTTGCCGAAAGGAATGCACGCATGACCATTGCACTCTGAGATCTCGGCTCTAAACATCAAAAGTTATCCGGTTCGGGGGATATCTAAGGTACGTAATGGTTTGCCATTTGTACTGTGATAATTCTACAGTAAAATCGCCTAACTGTGACCACATTCCCCGGTATTTTTCCTACAAGCGTCTCCTATTCACCGCCAGACCGTTTTTTTTCTCCCGTCCGGTTCGCCGCTCCCCAGGTATCCAAACATTTTTTTCACTCTAAGCTCCCTATAAGCACTTTCACAAAAACAAGCAAGCTGAAATCATTTATTAAATGAATAAAAACAGCTACAATACAAAAATTAACCGGTATACCCTACAATTTAGCCAATGGATAAGAAAGAAAAATAAAGCAGATTCCTATAAAAGTTGGGAAAAACCCCTAAATGCGCCGACAATACGAGGTTTCATGTGGGAGGTTTTGACTATATCCTGACTATTCCGGGATAACTGGTATATACAACTAGATAGGGGAGAAAAAAAGTATAAAACACTATTTACAATTGTAGTATACAGGTGTATGTGCACGGCACAATGAGATTCGTGGACAAAGCTAGGCGCCGGTGATTTCAAGGCACTCGATAAGTCAAATTCTCTAATCGGAGCCATGAAAACCGCCATATTTAAAAAAATGTAAGTAGAATACCCTAATTGCATACCATACAAATGTGACCAGTTAGTAAACCAGAACTAGATAAGATTAAGCAACTACAAAACAGGGGGAAGGGAGTTATGGATTGATGTAGGTGACTTCTCCCATGCCTTTGGTCTTTCCTTGTCGAAATATCAGCGGTGATCCTACTCGGACAAACTCAGGGAAGGAGAGGAATTCCATAGTGACAGTGGCCCATGTTCCCTGATCCAGCGACTCGCAATCCATGTCCATTATGGAGACGGTCTGTCTCGCTGACCCGACGTACACTAAAATAGACATTACATGAGAAATTAAGCATAAAACTAACCGGTTCCTTGGTATCCTGGTTTGATATTTGGCCCCCTATGCGCCAGGAGAAACAGGTTTGCTGTGAACCTGAAGCATGCTACTGGCTTTGAGTCGATCGAAATCAAAGCCATTCCCTGGAAAGTATCAGTTTTCCTGTTTAATCTCTGATCTTACCCTTCGAAGCATCAATGGCTCAGATGAGACAAAGTTCACAGCAATGGAGGCCGCTTCGCCCGGAAGGACGGATCTTACTGGCTGATTGCAGCGGCGGATGGAGCCAATTTGGACCTAAACATGAACTATTTCCGATGTTTTTCTCCTAAATTTTTAAAGGCTTGTTTTGATTCAGGCAAATACAGATAACCGCAGAATTATTTACATTTCGCCCGGTGTATGATGTTTTTTAAATATATGGTTGTTTTCACGTGCAAGCTGTGAATGTCATCGATGATCACTCACCTTTTCATAGCTGCCATCGCGGAATGGCCCAATGTAAGCTGCATCACCCTCGTTGTATCGACCGCTGACTAGCATCCCTCCAACTACCGTCCCTACCTAAATAGAAAAAAACGTAACTTAGTTAAAAATATACTAACATGGGGAACACTGTAGAGCTCTTCGACGGTGAAGAGGGGGTCCTCCTTGGCCAACTGAACTCGATTGGCGGTGTTTACTGGAAACCAAATGATAAGATTAGTAGCAAAAAGTGGATCAATACCGGCAGGGGAGAGAACATGAAGGAAACATCTCAACGGATGGAATCCTTCTCCAGTGACGGAAGAGATACACAAAATTGGAACGACACCAGTCGAACTGAGCTCAGCCGCCGCCTTGACTGCATCTCTTTTGGTTTTTATTTTCTTCGAAGCACAGTTCATTCCGACCCTGGTCAGGAGTATCTTGACGTTTCTTATCACACTGAAAACAACGATTTCAAAGAAATTGAACGGAGCCACTCACTCCTCTAGTTGTTGCTTATCTACCAGATCTTTTTTAGTTACTACAACAAAAATTGGAACATTTAAAGCTGTAGCCAATCCTAAATGGTCCCTAGTAGTGGCAGTGGGCCCGGTAACGGCAGAAATAAGTCTAAATAATTTCATAAAAAATTAGGGGAAAATGCTTACAGGCAGGCGAAATGAGGTCGGTATCCGGAAAGCCCTTGGATAGTAGTTTTAAGATATTTTGCATCTCCGGCGAGATCGATAAGATTTACCAGTTTGGCTGATTTCTCCACAATTTCTTCTAAGTTGTTTTTAGAGTAATTGACCAACTGTTAAGAAATTGGTATTTTTATTTTTAAAGAACAAACTTTTCCCCGAGTATCGAAGCCAATCACATCAAGGCAAACAGAACTAGTTTTCCCGGTTCTTACTTCATGCGGGTACCTGTAGCGGACGTTTGGATGATAAAGAAAGACTACTGTACCTGAATAAGTTGAGTCGGGTCTTTCCTTGGCCATCATCCAGCATTCCTTGTGTCATGACACCGCAAAGCGTAGACTTCCCGACATCTACACCGCCGAGAATAGCCAATCTGAATATATATTTTATTAAAAAATATTTCAGTATTTTTAAAGGTCTTTTCACTTCTATTGTATACATTTGTTTGATTTTCTTACTCGGATATAGAGTGGATCTGGTCTTTATCCAATGTTTACACTCTCTACTGCCGACGTCAAAACTCTAGCAGGTGGGAAACAGCTGGTAACAAAAAAAGGTAACTTTCAGGAAGCTAACCCCTCAAGTGGGGTCATGTGAGGAGTCAAACTTAGCTCAAAGCACCTACCTCAACTCAATAAATTGTTGTGATTCCGGGATTTTTCTAACAAGTACTTCTACGGCAGTACGACGAGTTAGGGAACCGCGACGGGTCACATCTCTACGGGTGAGCTGGAAATTTTCAACTGAGAAAAGTTGGGTATCTTTACTTACAACAACCATGCTGGCATCTAGAGAATCGGCCATCTTCTGAAGAGTGGCCAATGACTCTTCTAGCTCAAAATCGGTCAACCCGCTCATGTGCCCAGCATCCTCTACACCTATCTGAATTAATGAAAATAATATTTAAATAAATGAATCGAAACCTCATAGATAGCCTCGCCTTGCCCCTCGCGAAGGCGCCATTTCATCTGAGTTACCAAGTGTTCCAGCCTGGCATCGCTCATATTTACTAAACGGGCCTGAAAAAATGCACCGTTGGTATATGTTGGAAGTAGTTTAAATAAAGGCTAAGAAGAACAAAAAATTATATAAAAAATTACCTTATACTCAATATTTCCTAGCTCCATCTCGGGCGGAAGACGGTTCTCACTCTCGGAATCATCACCACTAGGAAGAAGAACCTCTTCTTGTGGTCTTTTTAATCTATAAATATTAAATATAGTTGAAAATATATTAAAATAAATGATTCAATATTTTACAGAAGTTTTAAGACTGGTATTTGATGTTTGCTTCCAATGATTCACAACACATTTTTGCCATCGATAAAGTCGGCAACTTTTCTCACCTGGTGTTGAAAATCTGATGGTTATTCTCCTCACAAAATTGTGATATCATAAAATCCATGATTATGCTATATTTTTACCAGTAGAAGTTAAAGGTTTGTGGTCCGGCAAATATTTAAATAGAATATGTTATCTTATGACCATGGATAGCTGAAAATTACTGCTTAAAAAGTGAAAGATAAAAAGTTTTTAAAGAAAAGATAAAGAAGAGAAGACGTCACAGCTGTTTCTAAGAAAGTCACGAAGGAATCCGAGCGCAGAAACGTTTGCTAGGCAGCGAACACAATGGCAAAGAGAGAGAGAGAGAGGGTCGCGGTGGCGTCGACGGCCTACACTTGTGTTATCGGCGGACGTCGCTCGGACTGCCCGAAACAGAAAAAAAACTAAGTAAGAAATGTTAGTTGGCAGATAGACTTTAACCCTTGATTATTGGATTTCTGACAAGTGAAAACGGAGCCCTGACGAAGAAATAATTGGGGCGGATCCGGGAAATCGTTAGCGAGCAAAGAGCGGGCAGAAGCTGTGGGTGGAATGCAACCAAAACACATATCCCAAAATTTGATAAAGCAAATTTTAAAATTTGAATGCAGAAACTCTTTTAAATTACTTTTAAAGAGCTGGATATATAATTCGACGGGTAACGATAACGCGTTAAATAGCGGGCGGACGCACTCGAGTACATAAAGAACAGACGTTCCTCTTAATTTATCATTGCTTCCAGCATAAACTTCGTTATTTAAATGAAAAATAAGAAAAATAATATAAAAAGGTTAGAGAAAAAAAGAAAACCTGATAAGAATAGTTGTCAAATGTCCTCTTTGTAAATGTTGGAAGGCGCAAGATTGTGCAATGGCCACTGTCAGAATATTTCGCAACCTGACGTAAACTGACCAACCTTTCTTGAACCGAGTGAACCTGTTTATAAAGAAAATTCATAAATTTCTAAAAAAAATTTATTTTGAAACTAATATAGCAACAACCAAAGGCAGTATTGCACAGGATTAAAGTTTACCGATAGGTAGAAGAGAATTGGTATGCTAACAATGGCGAATGACCGCAAACAGTGGAAGAAAACAAAAACATGTGAAATCAACGTCACCCGGATGGTTAAAACCCGTACATTTTCAAAGAATCAGCTCAAATTTTCATCGTACCAGTTAGTGAGAGGAGGAGATCCTGTAGGAGATACATGGGGTGTTTTAAAATATGGAGCATAGTAGGGATGTTGATAACGGGGAATTCGTGCTTGGAGGCCCTTGGAATCTGGATTTACACATAATTCATAAAAACCATTTGGGAGACGGGGTGGAACAATGGTATCCGGCTTCCATCTCCTAGCTTTGGGCGTCGTAGTGGGAGTCGGCAACGGCTGACCAGGTTGATTTTGTGCATTCACATTGGTCTCATATCTACCAGCTAGAGGATCAACTAAAGGCTGGATGACCGGTTGGGGACTGGTGCTGGCCATTTGGCCTATAGGAGCAAAAGGAGAAACGAGGGGAACAATTATTTGTGAAGCTGTGTTTTTCTGCACAGCTTGTACATAAGCTGTGGGTTTCGTTACACCTTTGGTAGTAGCCGAAGTTGTGCTGAAACCAATGAATTATACACATTGACAAATGAACGTACTCTGTATCCAATTTTGGCATCTTCGGAGCTATCTCAGAATTTGGTTTTTCTTGTCTCTCAGAAAGTCTTTTAGATTTCCGAGGTAATTGTTCACTGCCCCTGATAGCTTGAGAAAAGGGACTCCATGTACCAGGAACGCATCCATTCCAGTTTTTCACGTACCACTCATCCGGCGGTGATATCCGCAATTCCGTCCTGCCATTACATGCAATTGCGGCATACTTTCCATCAATTTCTACCCAACGTCCATGTAGTTCGATAGAATTAGGTCTTCTGGTATTTTTTGGAGTTTCCGTCTTGACATCTTCTTCCAATTTGACTTGTGAAGAAGATGGTCCCTCTGAATTATGGAGTTGCTAGAAGAACGCCGCTGCCTACCTTTCACCGAAGGATCCTCTGAGTCTTTAGGAAATATTTCCTTTCTCTCAATGTCGAATTTCAAGCTTGATTTATAAAACATATTTCCAGAATATTGAGCAACCTCTTGTTTTTGCTCTTCGCCGTATAGATTGATTTGTTCAACAGGAGTAATGCCCAATTTTTTATATTTAAGCACTTGTTGCCAGCGCTTTTGGAATTCGTCATATAAAACATATTTGCCAGCAATCTGAATTAAATGAGAAAATGTCACAGTCGGTATTCTTACCGCCACCGAAGCCTTTAACTTTTTCTCCAGATAATCTGTCACCTTTTTGCCATGTTCCTCCCGGGTGATTATAATAACCACTGCATTTATTGGCAAGCTAAAAGACGAAAATAAAAATAAAATTGAATAAAACATACTATTCAAATAGGGTTACGATATTATCCAGATACTGATTGGTTCGGAGATTGTCTTTTATCCACCAGTTTGTTTCTTCCGCAATTCTATTATTCACAATCACTTTAGCCACCTTCTTAAATCGGCACTTCACCTTTAATACTATAAATATTGAGTATTTGGAATAATTCATTGTTCTACCTTCGCTCCAACTATTTTTCCTTATAAAACCGAATAAATGGGACATGTTTGGCATTCGCTTCGTGAGTATATCCACATTATTGCGGGCTTTTAATTGAACACTCGGATGTACGAGCAAATTTAAATACAAACTTGGCTGAGAATATTATGAATATTAGAAAAAAATGCCGTACCTCTGTAGATTTGAAAACATGAGCTGCAACGTCGATTTCATCTTCTTGAAAATCCATTATGATATCGCCTAAAATAAATACAATTAAAAATGCGGCCACAAGTTAATACCTGGATGAGGATCTAGAATATACGCGAGTAGAGAGCTATAGTCAAGTCTGTGTTGGATATATACTTCGAGACAATAGCCGTATATCTTATGAGATCTAAATAAAATTTATTTTTGTAAATTTTTTTTCCTACGGTATGACCTCAACAGCCAAATCAAAACCCATGTCATTAAAATAAATCTTTAGCTCAAAGAAAGATAGCTCTAGTTCGAAATCTTTTTCGTTTGCGATTAAATAACCCCATTTTTCATCTGAACGACGTCGATGCCTTAGAAATTTGCCTTGAATCATTTTTACAAATCCTGCCAATCCAACGGCATCACCATCTCCTTCCTCGTCAATGTAATGATGAGCCTTGAAAAATACAAATTAGAGAAAAAAAATGATCACTTACCAGTACGATTTTCAGCCATTCTGGGAGATTATCCTCTGTTTGGATTGCTGCCTCAACAGATATTCGGAGATTCAATTGTTCAGGATGAAAGCAATGGGCGTCGGGATTCTCCATATATTCGTCAAAATCACGGCATACTATATAATCGTCCTGAAGAATTATTTATGTATAAAAACAATATTTCTGTGGTAGTTACCGGATTATGATCAACCACATATTGAACGGCAGTTAAAATTTTCCCAGAAAGGTCCTGATCTAACCAGATAGGTCGGTAAAGATTTTCCCAAATTGCTGAATATTGAATTTTATACACAGATCAAAATGGACTTACTGGGTACAAGAACCTTCTCATCAGCGTTTTTGAGAAGTTGCAAATCTGCACAAATATCTGAATAGACGACCATAGATAGACAAAATGTTGACGGGACTTTCTTGAAATACTAAAACATCTTTTTAATTCGGCCTGATACTGATAATACCTGGATGAGGTCCAAGTTTTCTTCTAAAGACAATGAACCTAGTGTAAATTTGGTGTGATCATGCTTCATTTCTCCCCAGTCCTTGTCATATTCTTCAATATGCATACGTACGGGCTGGCCATTTTTTGAAGTATCCGGGAGAAATTTATTTGCAGCTTCAATCCAAAGATCTTGTGCTCCCATCGGATGCTCAGCTATGAAATAGAACTTGTTCTTCCAGAATGTAGAACGGTCATTGTCCATTATTTATACCACAGTTGAGGAACAGTCCCTGTAAAGGATTTGAGGTGCTGGGCTTTTGCTTGAATTCGCTAAAATCGATAAAGCGCTATACATGCGGGTCACATAAACTGGTAAGCGCGCGGTTTTCGTAACTAAACGCGGTTCTATCAATTAGCTGCGCACATCTAGAAAATTTTGCCGGATCCCGCCAAGTTTAGATCGCTTCGGGACTCTTCCCTGGGTTTATTGGCAGGACCCGGGAATCGCTGGTCAGATAAATAGAGGTATTTTTTAAATCTTTTTTTTTGGTGATAGATGCTATAAGGGAAATGAACTAATTTTGCAGCCAGAAAACAATAAACAGTGGCACCTGTTCTACAACAAATAATAATACAGTGCTGGTCAAAATTTTAGGTCCACCCTGATTTTTAAAAGTTCCTACGTGTAACGGTAACCAAAATTGGTATACTGGGGTTTTAAAACATGCTGATTCTCGTGGTATAGACGGAATAGCGCGGGACCGCCATTACACGTAGGAACCTTTAAAAATCAGGGTGGACCTAAAATTTTGACCCGCACTGTATACTCAGAGTTGACGGTATAAAATACGTAATTTATTTATCGCAAGCTATCCAATACATTTCATAACCATTTCAGCATCCTTATTCGCATCTTCACAATCGTCCTGAGGCGATTCCAAGATCCCTGCTGTCAACTGTTTCTCCCGCTTCAGAATAGAAGCTGACATCGGCCTCTTTTCCCATTGAACAGCTCGAAATTTTTTTAAATAAACAACGATTTCCTAAAGAAGATAATCTGCAAATTTTCGGAGAAAATCGGTGCCCGAAACTCCTTGAAAAACTTGATCTATTTCCGCCGAATAGATTTGGATAAGATATTAAAGATCCGACCGAAAATTCTCATTTGTCACGCATGTGTTCTTCGGTATTTTAACCTCATCTATTATCAATAAAAAGTTTCTAAACCCGGTTTAATTGGAATCTGAACTGTTTCATCGCAAAGCCTGGTTGACGCCAAGTTCAAGTCGTCCCGGGACCTGGGATCGCTACTTAATGGAATGGAACAGTTCAGAATTAGCAAAAATCGCTGCATCCGGTTAAAAAAGCAGTGATATTGATTGTACAAGATAATTGAGAAAATATCCAATGGATTATCTCCACTGAATAATCGATTTTCACATATTCGTACGTTCTGTTTGACCGAATAAATATTTCAACCAATCTCACAGTCTGAAAAATGAGAATAACTTGTGAAAAAACTGAAACTGCACCCCTTCCGATTAGGGTATTGCATTAGGCGGCCAGACGTGACCGTGATCATCTGTCTAGATGCCAAAAATCTTTGCTGTGGTTTCTTTCGCCGAGTTTTAATTACATCAATCAGATAAAGACCAGATTTTGTAGAGAAAGGGGTGTTACAAGGCACGGGTTTTCTATCCAAATCTATTTGCTGTTCCTTCCACATCGCTTACTGTCTTAGATTACGCGCAATATCCCCGTCGTCTACTTCAAAAACATCGACTCTGCCGACTCCTTTTAATCCGTTTAACCTCATACAAAAACCTCATCGTCGACAAGAATCTCGTTTATTTTTTATAGCAGCTTGATTAGGATTTCTTAGTCTGAGTAAACGACGAACCGGTTCTAAGCGATCCCGGTTAGTGGTGGATCGTTTCATCTTACAGAAGCCCATATATCTCGCGTTCGTTATTTCTCCGGCAGAGTGATTTGCAACGTCTCAATTTTTGGTCACATTTTGATTTCTTTATTTTTACCTTCCAACTCTCTTCGAGCACACAATTGGCTCCTTTACGGAGGCCCCTCTACTGCTAAAAGCCTCTCCTATTTTTGGGGACAGCCCCTCATTTTCTTTGACGTAGGGTGATCTGTTTTAGTACGAAAAAAACGTAATCTTTGGTATTTCACGGCACCGTAATTCCCAGTTTTAATATTCTGTGAAAATGGGCGCTTCAGAAACCTATTATATCCATTCCGGGCCAGGCAAACAGTCATCCTCTCGTCCCATGCCACTTTTCTTCTCCTTCTTGCAATTCAAAAAAGACAGAACATCGTAATCCCAGCGACCGACCGGACAAGTGCAAAATCGCGTGTAGGCTTTTTGGAAAAGTCTTGTAATAGATTTCACGCAGCCGGTAGCACAGAAGCGAATCCAGTTTGTTTGTGGAATGCTGTTTTTGAACGCTGGCGGCAGCCATCCCGCGCGATCCAATTCTAGTCGGCCTAGAAATCGCATCGATTGACCAAATCCCAAGTTCATGCAAAGATGGCCATATATTTTAATACTTCCTCGCGACAGGCTCTCACTTGTCACGTCCCATTATTTTTGACCCGCTATCAAATCCTGGCAAAAATTTTCAAAATCCTGCGCCATTGTCTCAGCCCCTTTCGCTCTTCCCCTTTCTCGCTCTCGGAGATACTGTAATGGAACGTTTTCAGTTTTCTTCGAAAACCAGTCCAAATTCAGGCTACTGTACCAGGTCAATTCCTGTCCAATACTGTAATTTCTCTAATTCGGATGCAGAGAACGATGACCCGGGTCAGCTAGCAAATATACGAGGCGTATTCGATGCCAACCCGCACCGGAAAACTTATGCCGATAGCGTTTTAGCTCGTTTTGGTTCTTTACATTGCCCAAAAGTGTGTGCGAACCCGTTTTTCTCTAGAGAACTGAACATCTGGCGGCACACAAAAAATGAATTCGTCCTTGCCAGCTATTCCACCTCTAAACCCATTTTTTCGTTCTTTTTTTCTCAACCTTGAGTTTAGGAACGGGGAGATTTTGTGGTGAAGAGAACGGGGCAGAGAGACAGAGCGCGTGTGTGTGGACATTTTTCTTGAAAAGAAAAGGGTTTCGATATTTAGGTGACCTCGACTAGAGACGACCAAGCGCGCAGTGTAGTTTTGAACTGAATATGTTTGACCCAGAAACGGGACAGCCAATTGTCGGCCGATTTCAGGACCCCGTTCCACATTTGCAAAACCCCTCGAAAAACTGTTCCCATCCTTTTTGATCTGTCTCTTCTATCTGCTTGCTGTTAAAATTTTAAATTTTCTAAATTTCAGGTTACCGGTGATAAAATTGAGCTCCCAGCCGTCTTTCCTTCGATGACAGATTGTCAGGTGCTGCTCTTTGCCATCATCTGGTTGTATATCAGCTCTTTTTTAGGTCTTTGTGAAGAACGGGTTACAACCAGCCCCAAACGTTCCAAATCCTCGAAACGCTGGAAGGAAAAAAAGTAATCCAGTGGGTTTTCTGCCTTTTGAGAAATACCAGGCATACTGGAATTTCGAGCTAAAAGAAAAGACAAAAAATGCTTTCTTATGTTTAGAGAATGAAGGGGACATGGAACTTGTTTAAACCAGGCCGAATTCCTAATGGACTTCTTATCCAGAATCTCGTTTATTAGACTGGAAATAGTGAGAAAGAGAAATGGAAATTGTCGGTCGGGCATGAGTGAACAGCTGAAAAAACATTAGATTTTCGAACTATTCGGGATAGCTTAAAAAACTGGAACTAAAATTAGTCGTTCTTGCATAATGGTCCATTTTACAGGTTTGGGAATTTTTCACTGATCTCCGCAGTTATGGCCTAGCCGGTGTTAGATGTCGATTTTGTCATTGGGTAACAAATGATAGAAGTCCAACGACAATGAAATTCCATTTAAAACGGAAACACGACACAGGTTAGCAGAATTGTTGCCATTTGATTAGATAACATCGCGTTTTTGCAGGGGTTGGAGGGCTGTGGGCCATCTGTGAGGAGAAGATCAATGCACAGGCACCCGCTAACTATGCCCCTAGGGTGAAAAAGGTGTGTCTGGAGCCGGGAGCATCGCCAGACATCGACATATTCCAGACAGATGATGCCCTACTGAAAGCTTTAACACAACCGCGAGGATTGAATCCATTTAATCCATTTGGCTCTATGCCAGATGCTAAGATGTCCAGTAAGTGGTCGTTTTTCTTATCCTAGTTTCAATAACGCCTATTCTACGTTTGCTTTCACGTATCGATCCAAAATAATTAACGGCTGTAATGGCAGCCACCAGCGGTGTTCGGCGTTCCTTTACAGGAACCAAAAACATCTGCAGCCATCTGTTGCCCTCGGGGACCATTGACATTTAACTGTCGGTAGTTTTTATAGACCCTTAGGGTTTAAATCAATGGAAAACGCGGGGGCGCTCATATTGGGGAACTGGCCTGTTTCTACCCCCTCGATCCCCTCCTCAGACCCCACGCCGCGTTCCGCACCGCAAATTCCCACACTCCTCCTTCCTCCTTTTCTATAACCTCCGACTACCTCTCCACAACTGACTTGGAACTACGCGGAAACGCACCAAAATCGGCCATAATTTCTCCTCTACTGGAATTAATCCGAGCTCCTCGACTTGTCTACTGTATTCCTGTATTCAAATGGATTCAAGTTCGGAATTGGAAGCTCCACCGAAAAAAGAAAGAAAGGCCATTTCCTGGAGATTGATTGGAGTATATAAAAACAAGGAAGAACTAGCGGCCGCACGTAGAACGGAGAAGGTTTCCAAGCGGAAAAGTGACGAGCTCCGCGCCGGAACAAAGATCACCTACCGGTGGGTTTTAAACTGTTCCGGATTACAACCTAAGGTCAATTTTGAACACTTTCGAGACTTATCGTCTCAGGTCGATGGACCGGAAAGGATAGGCACGCTATAATGTCAACTAATCTTCACGTTTCATAGCGAATAACAAACAGTTTCAAACGTATCGACATTCTTTCGTAGCCCCCGATGTGGGAAAGCTTCTCTTTTAGCCACGATTTAAATTGATTGTTCTCTTTATCCTAGCCCATTCTTTTTTGTTTTACCTTTCTCAAGAAAGGATCTTCAGGTGTAACTCTTGGAAAAGAACACGTTGCCAATATCAAATGTATTCTTTAAACGGATCAGATGGCAAAATCAGTCTCTACGAAGGAGGAAACCATGACCACGGGAAAATCCGAATCCCTGGAGCTCTGGATTCTATGAATTTCTGGAAAATTCAACAGTGGAACAATGCCATGTGGCAGATGTACTTCCCCATGCTCGGATTGCCTCAAGATCCAAGATATCAGCAACAATCTCTGGCAACAAAAGGAAATACTACCGGTGAAAAAAAACTATGTACAATTGCCGGTCTCTTACCCGCCTTTTCTTATCAGTTACTTTAAAACCTGTAGCTAGTTGAAGTAAGCGGCTGGGGGGAGTGAACTTGTTTGTTGCTGTTTGTTACTTTTGTAGAGCGACAAGCTGCCCTTCTGTCCACCACCACAGGTTCCAGTCCCGACATGGCAATGGGGCAGTACAGGCTGGTACTCGTACTCTCTTTCAATCTCCCATATTCCCATGGCAACAGATGGCTGCTAGCAAGGCTTTTACTGCATTTACGGCGTCTTGTTCTCCCTCGCGCTTATCCATTACCACCCCTTTTCATATTGTCCACGCTGGGCCAATAATTTCTAATTTTTCTCTTTTTAGTGTGTGCACAAGATGAGCTATTAGCTTCATTAATTCAACAAGCACAAAATATGGCCAATTCTTCGGCTGAGGTTGGTTTTTATCCTTGTTTCTTTGATATTTTCCCATTTTACAGATTGACTCAACTATGGTACATGACAATGAAGGGGCTTTATCCCTGTCGGATTCTCTTTTCCTCAATAAATTAAATGAAAATGGTTTTATTCAACCAAAAGAAGAAGATGGTTCGTCCTCCTCAGCCAGTGGTCTAATGGCCACGGCTGAATTCAATCTCAGCGAGGGGATCACCTCTCTCCTTCAGGTTTGTCTTCGCTAAAAAACTTCTAGATTTTTGTTTAAGATTGCCTCAGATGCTGATCTCGCTTTTTCTTTCAATTCTCGCAGCCGGGCGGAATACTGTTTCTCTAGCAATCAACGTGCCGTGAGTGTTACCGTCGGGGGTTTGTAACAAAAACACCCGTTTCAGGGGCGATCCGTAGCTTTTTCCGATATGGGTGCTGAAATTCGTGTTGCGCAAAAAGTTGGAGACGAAGAAATCGCCGTTGAAACGTGGCGCAAGTCGGACTGGAGTCAATTTTGCTGGGCAGTTCGTGGAACCTGCCTGCATTTCTTGAAGAATTAAAGTACCTCCCCTCTTTTCCCCAAATCTCTTGCCTAATTATATTTTTGTATCTCTTTCCCTTTTCATCCCTGTGCTTCTTCAAAACGCTTCCGGTTCGCTGTGATGTCTCTAGCTGTGGTGAGGGAAAGAAGAAGAAAAAACCCGTTCCCGCGACTGCCCCTATAGATCTCAACAGTTTTGTCTTACGGACATTTAAATTCTAATCAGTACTTGTTTTTATTACTTAAAATCCGTGCTTTTATAATGTACAAAAAAAGAATAAAACATCCTTTCTTCGTATATGTTTTTCCCCTGTTTTGTTCGTTTTCCTTTGAAATGAATTATGGCCAGCAACCCGAAAAAGGCATTGAGCAACACCATAGAAACAAGACGAAGTTCAACGGAATGGCCAGACTTCTGATCACAATTAGAGATTTTTGGTCGAGGTTGGTACGGTAGAAGTGGTGATCACTGAACAACAAAAGTTGTTGGTAAAGTGTAACAGTAGAAAAGGCGGGAAAAGCAAGCTATGTTCAGAACATAAAGCACAGAGATTAGTACAAGTTACTGCGGAAGAAAAAGTGATTTTTCGATTTGGGAACAGACACTTGTTGTACTTGAAGAGGAAGGTTTTGCTGTAAAAAGACGGTCCACTGTTTTTTAAGGCTGCATTTAGGCGTGTTTTAAGAAAAAAATAATACAGTGTATTGCAGAATATTCAAGGAGGAGAGATACAAAATCCTTCTGGATATCAGCATGTCTTCTATCCAAATTACCACAGCAGAAACATTTTTAAGAAACATCACCAGCCTTTTCTTCAAACAGTTCCGACGGCTATTGTACGTACCAGAATAGCCCTAGGCCAACACCCGAACCTCTCTCACTGTCCTGTACAACCATCTCAGGCTGACCCTGGGCATGAATCACAGTGTTTAGCAACAGCAGTCCCTCCCCGTGTATCCAAGGGCTTCAGCCATTCATTCCGATGTTCGCTCGTGAGTTGGTTGCCCTCCTCTCCCTCTTCGTGGCCACTGGTAGGATGTCGTCATAATTTCTAGGGATAAAGAAGTGTTTTAGAAGCTATTCAGTGTAATGTACAGGGCACCGGTATAGCCACTACTAGTCAGATCTGTCCAGCCAACATTAATCAGTGTCTCAAGGTTATGTGCAGAACTAGTGGCGGAGGTAAATTACTTTATGTTAAAAGAACAGGTTAATGGTTTAGGTGAGATGATCACCAGAGGATGCGATGACCCTCTCAGCCCTACTGGTTGCACCACCATCAGCGTAAGTTATCAAATGCGGTTACCAAGAAAACTAATTATTCAGAATAACTGCGCAGCCCAAGGAGGCAGCGCCCAATGCTACCGCTGTGGAAACTTCGACTTCTGCAATGGTGCTACGTCTGGCTCCATCATCACTGCAATTGCCACTCTTCTCGCCGTCTTCTACGCTACGCTCTGAAGGTCTCTGAAGATGATTCAAAAGATCTCTTAAAAATCGCTAGATCTTCACTTTTTTATTTATTTCGCTTTGGATTTTTTGGGTTGCCGCCGTTGAAATAAATTTTTATGGTTGTCACAGAACAGATTAGTC
Source organism: Oscheius sp. DF5033 (assembly GCA_964036215.1). Classification (NCBI taxonomy): domain Eukaryota; kingdom Metazoa; phylum Nematoda; class Chromadorea; order Rhabditida; family Rhabditidae; genus Oscheius; species Oscheius sp. DF5033. Next base: position 8,792,712 of record OZ038413.1, read on the forward strand.
TCTCGTGGGAATGGCGGGAATTTTTGACATGATCGTCGCTGCAAGTCTTCTTGAAAGGATTCAACGTCGTATATTTGAGGAAGAAATCCTTCGTGGATTATGACTATGTTTGTAATTCATGCAAAGGGATACGAAGGGCATTTAGCGACAAAAAAGTAACTGCCACCATGAACTTGATTGTTGAACAGTTCGTGGAGTTTACCCTGGGAATATGTGGGCGTATCGCTTCTGTTTCCACGAAGACACCACTGATAAGAGCTCTTTGAAAAGTAATGCGGAAGTCTTTGGACCATTTCGCCCTTCTTCTCCAGTTTAAATTCAAGTTCCCAGCACCTCTACTCGGTGTCATCGATATGTTTATACACGTCGCAAAGCTCAGAAGATGTTCTGTCTGCTACGGCCCCCCTCTTGACCTAGCTCTCGAAAAACAATAACAGACTGCCCCGCGGCACCATGCTGCGCTGTCCTTGATAGCACTCCTCCACAGGGTGACACCTCCTTCGAGTCATCTTGTTTGATATTAGTATCGATTTGCTTGCCTTGTGAGCTCTCTCTCCCACTAAGGAGCCCTTCGACCCGATGCCAATGGCTTGCACTGTCGCACACGGCCGCAAATCGTAAGACACCTGCCCTCCCGCGCATTTTTCTCTTTCTAGACGCTTCCGCATGTTATGCTTTCCTTTTTGACCCGGCATTCTTTGTCTCTTTCCCTTACAAAAAGTCTTCATTCCATGGTGTAGCTGCCCCTCGGGCCTGGCCATTGTCCCATCTCGTTCAAATTAGCCGCGTCTTCCTATTGTTCATGCGATATGTCTCAAAGTGTTGGACTGGACAACACGCCCGTCTATCTTTTATCCCATTGTACGCATGTCTTTCTATCTTTTCTTCTGCTCATTTGATTGATACCGATTGATGAATTGCTAATCCGGCTGGGCCATATGGCATAGAGTCGAAAAATTATAGGCTATGTGGCATTGACACTTTCGACCTCTACGCGCAGGTTATGGGACCGGGCTTCTTTTGTCTTCTTTTCCAATAGTTGTTTCTCCTCAAGCAAAAGGGACTCTTCGATTACTATTTGTAAATATTTGTTTGGAAGGGAAGAGTTTGGACAGCAGGCTGGTTTGGCAGCTCCACGCAGAGCTTAGTGGAAGATGTCCACTATCATCAAGGCTATTGATTCATCCTTTTACGAATTCTTTACCCACTTTCCCATACTAGTCATCGCCCAGTTTTTATGTGCATAGTCACCGTCTTATTTTGAAACTGGCGCTGTCGCCTCGGCCCGCTCTTGTACTACGCCCTGACATTACTAGGCAACTAGGATCAAAGTTCCTTTTTGTTATTTTGGGAAACTGTCTCATTTTGGCTAGGGCAATTGCTCAAAATTTATGCGCTTATTCCTCATGCGACACCTGGAAAGCATCTCACAGTGTAAAAACGCTCGGGGACCCTCGCTTATTTTCAATGTTGCTGTGTTTGTTTCTTTCTTGGCCGCAAGATGATATATGTGCCTACTAGTAGCTCTCATTTTCCCTTTCATAATGTTCTTCAATAAAAATTTCTAGTGCCGCCAACGGGTCTGTATCTCTTGACGGAAAAACACGCGTGAAGTGCTTGGGAGAGCAAACAGCTCGCAAAAGTGCGATTGTGAATGACCCTGGCTCAGCTCTCTAGATATTGAGCCTCTTCCCGTTGACTGTACTCCTCTCTTGCCAGACATTGTCGTAAGGAAGCAGTAATACCCAGAGAATGGGGGAAAAAGACGGCTATTATCGATCTCGGGCCCTTTTCTTAAGACGGAATACTTTTGCCTGATTACCTCCAGTCAAGGTTGGAGCGGCCGCTAATCGCTTGTTCAATCAACCCGTCGCCCGACACAGTCAACGCGTACGACGACATCCTCAACAACCCTACAAAATCTTGAGTGTTCTCATCTTTTAGTAGGAGCTTTTTTCACCAAACATCCGGAGCTTGACCAGCTTGACTTGTCTTCCCCTCGTCCGCCCGAAAAACATCTCATTGACGGTTGAAAACCTTTAGAATTTGCGCGGGCTTTCCCTCCGTAAACTTAGCTGTCCTTGCCGGAGTTTGGTCGTAAACAGTCACCTTTCTTCCGCCTCATTTACAATTTCTACATTGCTTTCTAACTTTCCTCTTGTAAAAACGAACATTTAAGGTAATGGAGCTGAAAGTCCTTGTAAATGGTGAAGAGAGGACGGTTTCTGGTGTCAATGAAACTACCACCTGCGAGGCTATTATCTTAGCCATTGCCAAAGCCAGTTCTCAAGATGGCAAGTATGAAATGGTAGAGAAGTTCCGCAATACGGTGAGTTATTTTATTTAATGTATCATATCTATGCGATTGTGGCATGATGATGACGGTGAGTTAGCTGTCTTCTAATACAAAACCTTTTTTCCTTTTCTTTTAGGAAAATCGTCTGGGTTCAAAAGACAAGCCGCTTGAAATTCTGCAAAGGTACAACGAGCATGCGTCAAGCGTCACCTTTATCTTGAAAAGAATCAGCGACGAGGATGACGATGGCACCTACGGTTAGTGTTCCCCTGACCCCATCTGGTTTCCCGTTTTTGTTCGCTGGTAATTTGCATACAGCAGTCGACGACTTATCGATTTGTTAAACATACTTTCTAAGATCTGTTCTCCTCTCAGTTTGTAAACTTCAGATACAATCAGTAAAATGAGGCCATCGGGATATACGACTCCTCTGCCCGGCTATCGACAACCGTCTTCTTCTAGTATTACCTCAGCTGCTACAGGTTTGACCATTATTTCGCTTATTTATTTTCTATTCTAGTACCGAATCCTAGCTTGAATAATAGCCAGTGGAGTTCGTCTTCCCTTCCAGCTGCCGTTAATCCAAATGCCACATATTCTCAAGTACAACGTCGTAATCGTCCACCACCTCCGGGTTAGTTTCCCTTCATTGAAAAGTTCTTACCTATTGGAACAAGAAATAACAATAAGAACCGGTCGCGGTGTGAGGGTATAGCTGACTGAAATTTGACACCATGTTCATGCGTAAACTACGCCGAACAAAACTTGTATCTAACCGGCAGCTGTTCTCACACCATTTAGTATAATTTTCTCGTGGACTAGGCCTACTTCCTAATGTGTCGGGGTTGTAGTAATCCTCTCCCGGAAACACGTGTCTCCTCGCTCTCTGTATATGACCTGTTTTGTACAAAATTTTGTGTTTTCCTTAATGATAACCTACGTATTTAGGAGTGAGGAGCGAGAGTCACATTATGTTTTGTTCCCCTTCCATGAATTTGGCCAAGTTTTTGGAGATTCTCCTCCCAGCTGATTATGAAAAACAGCCGAAATTAGAATTACACTTCTCCCAACAGACGCTCGCACCAGTTTTCTGATTCCTCCCGACTTTAGTACAGAAATTGAGTGCGATCCCATTGATTGTAACTTACAGTACAACTTTCGGGCGATTATTCGCGTACTGTTTTCCCGTCTTTTCACGTGTTTCGTTCTATATTACCTGTGGGACACCCTCTCTTCCCCCAATACGGGTTCTCATCGTTATTCTTTAGACTATAAAACTGTCATGGAGCAGAAGTTTGCTTCCCTTAGTCGTGGTCCACAGTCTCGTCCTCCACTTCCTCCTAACATGACTGCTGACAGTTCCATTGCTGGCATGAGATTAAGTGAAAACGATCTAAGAGCCTTGATCGAAGAACAAAGGTGAGTACTTTTAAAAGTTGGTATTTCTAGTCCTTCTATTTTTAGAGTTTCGCTTGAAAAACAAAAAGAGAACTTGTCCAAGAAGGAAATGATCCGATCTGATGAGGAGCGAGAATTGTTGCAACTGCAGAGACAACAGGAAAATCTCAGGATTATCCTACAGCCTCTTCGATCTGGGAACTGGAATCAGCAATATCAGAAAGAGTTCAAGAGGTCACAAAAATTGAAAGCACAAATAGAAGCGACTAAGGAGCACATAGACAAGACAAAAACGTAAATTCACTTTTATTTTTTTATTGAAATTTACTTTTTCTAGTGATGTTGATCGCCTACTTAAAGAAGAAGAAGAGCTGAAGCAGCAAATTCAAATTTTCAAGGCTGAGAATCCTCCTCGTGATCTCTCTCCAATGATGGATGCGTTGAAGGAGTCCCCTCAGAAGTCTCCCCGCAAGGTTTCCGCCTACTGATTTTCTCCCTTCCTATGGTCTTTCCCACCAGATGCTTTAATCCACTACATCTCACTTATCTGACTTCACTTCACTTTGAAGGAATATTGACGCATTTTCCTATCGTCCCGTTGCCATTTTGTATATATGGTTTAGAGAGAATGGGTATTTCTCTGAGCACAATAAAAATCTTCTAGTTTAAAATATTCTATTTTTAAAGAAAATGGAATATATTTTTTGGGCAGGACGGATAATGGCAGTAACCATAGGAGTCTTTTATGGTGCAATGAGTGAGCCATGCAAGAAGTTAGGGAGCCGCTTTTTGTGTTTCTCCTCCAACAGATGAGAGGATTGTGATAGTTGGCAGCTAATACCCCGAGGAAAATAAAAAAAAGGAAATTGGAAAGAAAACATATCGATAGGTGCTTTATGCTATACTGTGCTTTCTTTGACAACCGGCAGTAGAAGAAGAAGCGCATCGAGAAAAGGTTACATGCTATCATGCAGAGAAAGAGAAAAAGTGAAGCAATTAATACAAGTAAACTGTCACAGGGGAAGATGTCGAAGGTTGAATTAGTTGAACGATTGGCGCTGGATCAGGGTAGCTCTTTCCTGAAAAAAATTGAATAATATTTCCATTTAAAATGGTCATTTACCTCTCCCTCTTTGTTGTAAAGGAAAGTCTGGACACTGTTACCAGTTCCCCAATTTTCTTCTCCGTCATAGACGAGAGAGTCAGGCGGAGAGTGGACCCCCTGTCCTCGAGCAAAGACCTATAGATGTGTACTGTATGCCGAGAACCTGATCTACCTTGACGCTCTTCATAGGCTTTAATACAAAATCTCTTGGGAAGGTGTAGACGTATTCTCTCTTTCCATCAACGCGTCTCTTCAACTTCCACTCTCCAATATTCTCATCCCTGGAGCGGTGAGTATTTTCGAGAATGATGAAACGTCCATCGGGGGATGTCTCCTAAAGGGTGGAAAATTGTAGATCATTTCTTTTTTTTTTGTAAGTCATGTGAGGTGCCGAAACAAATTCAACTTAAAGAGAACATTCATGTGTTATAAGATCAGTGTAATAAGCAATATGTTTATAAGCGGACTGCTGACAATGGTGTCTAGGAAGACACTTCTATCTAGAAGGCAGTCGACGACGGCTATTCTTCTTCAACACTTCTCTAATGCTTAGCAAGAGAGGAAGAGGAGGAGCTCTAAAGCAGGCAAGTGTTAGTTAAAAGTGAATTAGGGAAGATCCAGACGAAGGTAGAATGAAGACATCTCGAAGAAGGACAAGCAATAGACAAAACAAAAGGAGAAGTGGGTGACACACACGAGAAAAGTAGAAGCAACTCACGTGGATGGAGACATTTCCCTTGGCGGAGCGTTGATAGTTACTGCGAGATGAGGTCTCGCTGGTGATAACGCGGGTGCTCTCTGGAATTGTCACTTTTATTAAAGGGATTGAGACGGATAAAGAAACCTGGATTATTACGGGCTAAACGTTCCCCAGCTAGATGAAACCCCGGACCAGCATCGCATTCGTACTTTTCAAAGCGGTTAAGCAGCATGATGATTACTTGTTACACTATTTTTCGCCGTATATATACGTGACAAACTGGTTCTACATATTGTAAAGTATTGGAACTTTTGCGCAATAAACATTTCTTGGGTGTGGCTCTGAACCATTACGAACGTAACTCTATGCGTCATGAGAAGGTTCAAAAACAGAATAACATTTACCGGTAGAGTGCTGCGATCCATAGGACGAGGTCTTCACGACCTGCTCCACAAGTTGGCGGAGGCCGGCACGGTTCTCTTCACCCTCCAACATCTTGCGGTAAATGGCAATTTCGGCATCAAGGGTCTAAAAAGTACAGTTTCAAGCTCTCCAGCTTTTTTGCCTGTTTGGTGTCGAGGAGCATCTGGAGCTCAACCATAAGGGCCTGGCACTCGTCACGCATCTGGCGGATGTTACCGTCTCTTTCGTTGAGGGCAGCTTCGTACGAGCGTTGGTCGTCTTCGATCTGATAGTTGAGTTCTTGGATCTGCTTCTCCAGAAGGGAGTTGCGGCTTTCGAGGTCGGCGAGCTTGGAGCGCATTTCAGTGAGGGTAACACGAAGCTTCTTGACCTCCTCCTTGGCATAGTTCTGCTCCTTGACATTGCGGTTAGACTGAGTGTGGATCTCTTGTACGCGAAGTTTGTACCAGGATTCCATGTCAGTGCGGTTAGCATGGGTGATCTGGTCATATTCAGCACGAATGTCACGGATGGCAGCTGCCAGCTCGTTCTTGAAGTATTCACGGTTCTCAGGAGTGGTATCACGGTGAGCAAGAACGACGAGATCACCGAGCTCGTTGCCGTGGATGCGGTTGACATATTGGCATTCCTCCAGAAGGGTTTGGACCTGGTTTTGGAAGTCGATACGGCTGAGAGACTCCTGCTCGATGGTGCTGCGAGTGCGGGTAAGCTCTCCGATCAAACGCTGGTTCTCCCTCTTGATACGGGCGACTTCCTCCTCGAGGTAGGTGATCTTGCGCTTGATGAGGTTGATTTCGGCCTCGATCTTGGCCAATTTGTTGAGAAGATCTTCGGATTCGTGGCGAGCGGTCTCGCGAGAAGCCAGGGCGTCTTCGTATTTCTTGCGATAGTCAGCAAGTTCAGCCGAAAGACGACGGATATCATTTTCCAGAGCCTCTCTCTGGCGGTTGGACTCGTCGATGACAATCTTAGCGGTCTTCAGCTCAGTCTCGTACATGACGCGGACGGAAGAGCTGTCGGATCCCCACCTGCTGGTGAGAAGCTCCAGATCATTGGCGAGCTTGCGGTTCTGGGCTTCGAGGAAGCGGACCTTCTCAATGTAGCTGGCCAAACGATCGTTGAGGTCAGACATTTCCTTCTTCTCACGTTCACGAGCATCACGAATGGCAGAGGCAGCATTCTGTCCGAAGGGAGAAAGTCCAGAGAGGGATCCTGTGGCCAAATCAGCAGGGATACGGAAACGTCCTGAAATCAAATGTTTGAGGAGTGGTTGTTTCATGACATAATTGCGACCCCTTTCAAGTGTTATCAAACATTGCGTGGTGAATTTAAAACAAGGGCCAAGTTCATGTGTACAATTGTAATAATGAGAAATATTTACCAGTTCCTGCTCCGCTTCCAACAGAATATCCGGATTGGTAGACGGTACGAGTGTAGCCGGACTGTCCGCTGACACCGCTTCCAATGTTGTAGTCAGTCATACTGAAAAGAACATATTATAAGAATTAATTAATGGTAAAAAAAGAATGTAAAGTACCGTTTGAGTCTGTTGAGCAGCATAGTAGTTTTCACAAGCGAATAGCATTAAACTAGTCGCTATGGTAGAGTGAGTACAATGAACTGGGTAACTGCGCACGGCTGTCCTGTTTTGGATAGCCAATAGCCGGATCAAATCAAAACGGCGCTTTATTTTTGATGTCAGTTAGAGAAAAATTCAACTACCGTATCCAAGAGACAAGAGCAGCGCTAGAGATATCGCCACATGTCTACATGAAATAGACGAGTGGTTTGATGAGTCTCATCGGGTATAAAAAAAGCAATAGTCCGGTCTCGAACCCAAGAGCAGCCGACCGGCAGTGAAGCACTGCCAAACAATGAAATACAGCTATGATTCCGAGTCTCCGAGGCAGAGATAACAGCAAGCCCTGATAGCGAAGACGCGAGCAAACAGTCAAACACAAGCTGTGCCAAAAACTTCAAAAAGAGTAGTGACTAATAAGGGCAGACTTGTTATATACAAAAAAGAAATATGACATATGCGCGACAGACAACAAGGACACGATTATGGTAAGTCGACTCTTACAAGCAGCTTATGGAAATGGAAACTCGCTGGTTTTTGACTGTATGTCCCCCGCACGCTAGTTGACTTACTTTCTATTCGAATATGTTGAGGCCGGTGCTGGTGGTGGTACGTAAGATCTAAATCGCTTTTTATGAGGATTTCCCCTTGTAAAACTACCGGTTAATGTCCTCATTTCTTCTAGTGGTTCGTGCTGTCGTCTCATAAGTAGAACTGGAGAACATGCTGGTGTCGGAAGAAGCTGTCGGCTAAAAGAAATATCATTTTTTTAGAGTAGATAGAGAGCAAAATGACAGAGGAACTGCCGGACAGACGTTGCATTGTACTGTTCTGAATCGGAAGCATTTATATTGGCGTCCTTTTGTGCTTGCGTTATATGGAAATGTCACACAAATACTGCCAAAGAATCAGTGTTCCAACTGGAAAATACAGTAATAGGTTACCTTTGCTGGAGCGGGTTCTACTTTTGGTGTTTCCTCCTTTATTGGAGTTTCTTCTTTCTTGGGCTCAGCCGGGATGGTCACTTCTTCCTAGAAAAAGGGTAATTGAAAAGATCAGATAATATCTTACAGAAGTCGTAGGCATATCGCTATAGCTAATAATTTCTACGTTCGCTCGGCGTTTTTTTAAATTTTTAGTTCGATTGACCATAGTCGAAAAGGCTGGCAAGAAGACGAGCATCTATGTAAGCCCTGCATTCGCTCTTCGCTATTTACATATCGTTCCCGCCGTGATGGGTATGGTATTGGACTGTTTTGCTTTACCATAAAATTCAATATATTGCAATCGTTTTCCTTTTGCCATTCATGCATGTAAAGCTCTCTCGAGAAGGTTAAGATAGTCCTATCAGTTTTCATTTTTGCGGCATCTCATGCCGGTGTTAAATGATAAGAAAAATGAGCATGCAGACGAGACTACTCCCACACAGAATATGACACTACCTTGACAGGCTGGGGTTGATCACGACGGCGAGAAGTTATTATCTCCTCCCAAGTGTCCACCTTCACATTCTGTCCGGACCGCGTGTAACTGAGGTCGTCCTCAGCCGGCTTGTTCAGAGGAATCTCAATCTCCTTGGCGGGTGTTGGTGGAGGTGCAGATGGTTTAGGAGATAAAGCTCTTGGGATTTCAATATCCTTGGGAGTAGGTGGCCGTGGTTCAGGAGTGCGTGGGATAGCAACCTCTTTAGGAGTTTGAGGTCTAGGTGAAGGTTCAGGAGTGGGTGTGGGGCTGATGCTCAAAGGTTGACGTGAAGGAATGTAGTCACCACGAGGAATGTATACCTCTTTAGGTGGTTGAGGCTGAAAGGAGTCGGTTATAGCACTCATTCCATGCAATGTTTTCAGTCCTACCTTCGGCTTCTGTTCTCTTTTTGCAACCGAATATTCGTCAATGCTTTCAGTTCTTCCAATTTGGGCTAATCCACCTCTACGTGATTCGCCTGGAAATGAAATTCTTTGTCCTGTGCCAACCGTGGGCGTTAAGCTTCTTTGTTAAGCGCCAAGAATTTTTATCTACTGATGCGTGGCGGAACAGGAAGATAAGGACTGCCCGTAGGGTGGTATTTGGAAGTTTGGGGACTTCTCACTCAAGATAATTTGGCTCTTTTACGAGGGGACTAAAAGGACTACTCACTTTCGATCTTCTCCTCGTATTGTTCGACAACAGAACGGACAGGGGTGGCTCCTCGGGAAACTTCGGGTTCTCTCTCCCTTGCTGGAGAAGAGGAGCGCGAGACAGAAATATGCTCACGAATTGTCTCCTGGAAAACATTCTTGTGAGAAATTTTATGAAATTCACCTTGACATATTCATTTCTGCCTGCTGGTTCAGGAGAAACAATAATCCTTTCGCGAGATTTGCCGCCTCCATAAGTCTTGATGGTGCGGAATTCCTCCTGCATCTGAATTCCTTTATTACCAGATGAAAAATAAAATAGGACCAGAATACTCCCTCGCCAATAGCAATAATAGTAAATATAGAACATGCTCATGAACGGTTAGAACAATAAGACTGTGGGGTTAAAGCATTTAACATGCTAACTATGGCGGGGAAACGACGAAAAGAAACCAACCTGGTAAGTTTCTTCAACATATCGAGGTTGAGGAGAGCGGTAAGCGGGGTCGATGTCGACAATGGTCGTGCTTACACGTTCGCGTTGGCCTGTTGGAGAATAAGCATGACGATCCACACGACGGACACGCTCTTCTGATGCGCTGTGATATTCTATACATTGAACTTGTGAAACTGATTCTGAATTGGTACCTGATGATGGTTTATTGACAACTACAACCCGACTGGCGGGAGGAGTCTTGGTGCCAGAGCTCTTCCGCGCCCTCTGTGCCTCGTCATGCTCCCGACGAGCCGTTTGCTCAAACTGCTGTTTGAGAGCATTGACGCTATTGGGACTCATAGCCATTTCTCCTCCTCCACGCTGTTGTCGTTGGCTGAAAAATTCAGATAAATTGCAAAATATTGGGATTGTACACAAACTGCGGCGAATGTTTCTTAGAATTACGAAGTTTGAATAGCGCGATCATAAGCTGTAGAATGGTAGAGAAACAATGAGATTCGGGTCAGATTTCGCCTAGAAGGAAGCGGGCGATTCTACTACTTGATAGCATAGTTGTATGCCTGAAGACAACTGGAATGTTTTCCTCCTCGTAAAACACTAAACCTTTTTTGGTTCTCAAGTGGAAAGAATAACATGATAACAAAGTATCCCTGCCTACCGGAAAGTAAAAGCATGACTCACTTGGTAGTAGTAATGGTAGTCATTTCCTCAATTGTTGTAGTTTCGGAGATAATAACGTCAGTTAATCCACTGGCAAGACGAGGTGTAGATGAACGAGAATCGTAAACTCGATAGGGAACACCAACAGTAGCAATTGGAACGGTGTGTACTGGAGAAGTTATCGAATCACCACCAATATAGGCTACGCGAACTGAAACATTTTGTAAGAAGATGGAGAGAAAGACAACCTGTCATGGCTCCGAAAAAGGTATTGAATCAAAGTTCAAACTAACCTGGGAATTCAGTCTCGTGGCGTCCTGTGGTGGTAACTCTTTCAACGGACTCAATATGGCGGGGCTTTGTAGTTCTTGCCTCGTATTGTGTGAGGTAGTCTTGTAGCGAGCCTCCTAAATTTCAAAACGATTAAATGATATTTTGATGAATCAGAGGTTTTACTGACAATAGGCAGAAATTCAATCTAGGCGAGTTGCGAAAAATATGAAAAGGAGGATTTTGTGTCTGATTCAAGGACATGGTGACAAGGTATGGGAAATTGAACTGAATTCGTTGTTAGGATAGGGGGCGAGTTGACTTTAAAGTGCTCTGTCTCTCCTTGAGTTCCGGAATTTATGCACCAACACCACCACCTACTCCTTCTATAGATTACTCACTGTTTACTCGAGAGGTCGCGCGACCGGCACTGAAACTGATCCAAAAATTGAGCTGTAAAGTGTCGGAATTCGAGTTCTACCGCAGGGGAAAAGTGACGGCTACAACCAGGGAAAATCTGTCCCAAAACTGTTTTACTTTTCCACATTTATCACCTCTCCAGACGGGGTATGTAAAAATAGTTTTGTTTACTTTCCCAAGAACGGGAATGGCACAACCGCTTAGGTAAACGGTAAAAAAGTTTACGTCTGGTGTTGAGGAAGTTTTTGAAGTGGGGGAGATCACGCATCAAGGGAAAAAAGGCGCTTAAAGAATTTGAAACTAGCCTGAATTAATCTGTCCATAGTCGTCAATATGATCTCCTTGAGAAATATTCACAGTTAGAGGCACATCACGGGGAGAGACTCCCGCCGAACGTGGAGCAGAATAGCTCAACGAAACTTCCTGGACAATATGATTGGAATAGAGACCAGGAGTTGTGTGAACAGAACTCGACTGAATAATTATGTACAAAAGTGGCAGTAAAAAGCTTACGGAGAATGTCTGACCGCCGCTGCCAAGACGAGCTCGATTGTAGTGTTCCAGTTCGTCTTCACTTTGATCTATGTATGTCCCAGGCGGCGACGACATCATATACTTTTCTGAAAATTAAAGGCATCAAAATGTATGTAATTAGCTACATTTATTTGTTTTTTTACCCCCGGTTACAAAAAGAAGACCTCATAGGGGAAGCCGCTTAATAGTAGGCAATTAGTAGAATCGGGTGGTCGATTTTCAGCCGAGCGACAGTCAAATGGCCCCAGCATGATTAGGGTCATGCAGATGACTCTTTCGAGGTAAACGAGTCTCACCCGTCGGCAAATCCCCCTTTCATTTTCAGTTGGTGGGAGAGAGAACGATAGATTCCAGTTTATTACGCGCGGGAAAAAGTCAAAAGACAACATACCGTAAGGTGATCCAAAGCTTGTATTAATATACAGAGCCATTTTTTTCTTAACTGAAGTGGTTTAGATTACTACGAGAGGAAAAAGAGAAGAGTTTCGAGTGAATTCAAGAGCTTGAGCAATGGCAAATCGCCCGTGACTCAAAGAACAGTGTCAATAAATAAAAATGCGGCGTCTTCTTCTCTTTTCAGTGTTTTTACTCGTTAGTAATCTGGTACTGTTTGTGTTCAACCCACTACCATAAGTCCCTCTTATACCCCCGAAGAAAATCATAATAACTCACTCTTTCCCCTCAAAGGGGTCAGAACGACCTTTCTCGTCTGCGGATATTGTCGCTGCTTTTTTGTCGTGAAGACGTGTTTTGTTGTGATCTCCTTTTGCTGAAAAACATTATTTAATCACAGTAATAGAGGTAGAGAAAGGATCAACCCGTTGTCGTCAGCCAAGGTGGATATACTACCTTCAACCGTGTTCCAGTGATTTGTTTGCGAATCAAAGAATCTTTGTTTGTAATCGGAACGTTCCATCATGTAAAAAGAGTCTAGTGGGGCGGAAGAAATTCGAGTGCCAAAACGGAGGTCGGTTGTGGTTATTGTGCGAATGCTCGCCTGCGATTGTCAAGAGGTTTCTGCCTCATTCTTGAAGTTGATCGTACAGCGAAATGTATAACTCCTTTAAATGGAAAACTTACAGAACAAAAACATAAAGAAGATAAGAAGTGAATTTTTTTGATTTGTTATTTTAACACTTGCCTGGTGAAAAATCAACAAAATTGTGTGACTCTTTTTTATTTCCGTGGAACAATGGTGGTCACAGTTGGCAGTTGTCTGTTGCCTTTTCAATCTTCACTTACGTAATAGACCCCATTGGGAGGCATTCACACGAGTTAATAGCTAGAAGTAGTTGTTTTCTTGACAGTGATCCCCTGGGGTCGTAAAGATTCTTATCTTCTTTTTAAGAGCGGAGTATGTGTGCAGTCAATAGCTGACAGTCAAAGGGAGGAAAAATGTTCGATTCCGCTTTATCGTCTAGAGAGATGGGGAGAAAAGGAGAAGAAGGATTAACGAGAGCTGCTTTTTCTATAGTTAAAGCGGTCAAGAGTAAGTTGAGGATGACGGAAACCGGATCCAAAAGAAGAAGAGCAAAACGATTGAAACCACGAAAACGGCACAACGGCGTCAATGTATTTGCCTAAGCTACTTGGCTCTCAAGTGGCGACAGATGGTGCCAATTTTTGACTTCTGCACGAATTTTCAATTGTTTTACATAAATTTACATGAGTTTTTATGTATTCTAGTAAATTTTTCTGTACAGGATAATTACCTATGTTTTTGCGTTTGTTATATGGAAAACAGTCGAGTCATGCCATGGGAGCGAGGAACCGGCGAAAGTAATGGGGCGGCGAGTGCGAGCGGCCGGATGGAACGCCGGTTATGAACTTGATACGACAGTTACCTACCCTGGCTGACCCTCACCGACTAGTTCTTACTTATAAAGCAAGTTTTTGCAAATTCAAGCGCGGAAAGAATCTTTGTTTACAAAAGGCAGCTCTTCCTCTAAACAACAAGAGAAACAAAGTGAGGGAGATGGCCTAACGTCCCTGAGAATTGAGAGTTCAAGATGCCTATCTCATTCAGACGCACCCAACGGTCAAAGAACTTACCGGATAATCCATATCGCAAAAAGTGATGAAGAGGGTGCACAGAGGGTCCGAAATTTTGCCTTGCTGAGTCCTCGGCTGTACCGGGTCAATCCTGAAATGTTTTGTGCTTCATTGATGGATTAAAGTTTGATTTAGTGAAGTGTGAAAATACCGTACCGAAGAGTCCAGTTCATGATATCGTGTGATGCGAAAGAAAAAGCTGTTGACCCTAGACCTCAGTACAAACATTGGGTAAACCTTTTCAGGACTTTAACAGCGCATCGCAAGAAAGGAGGGAGTGACATTGAATGTCTTACACCTAGTGAGCAATTTTCTTTTTCTCAAGAATTCCTATAATTTCGGAAATTATCGCGAACAGCGCCTTGTCTTTAGAGTGGAACCATTTCTTTTTAAAGGCGTCGTCACCTACGATGTTTCTGTGGAAAGTGGTCTTGACCAGAAAGAGGCTATTCTTTAGTTTATCTTTCAAAAGGCTATTTGAAAAATGGTATGGAGGGGAAGCAATAACTCCATTGTGGCACGGGGGCCTGCTACTGGGGCCAATAAAGAACATTGATTGAATATGTTCGATAAACAGAAAACTATGCGATTTTGACTTTTCCGGTTACCTCACTCTCCTAGGGAAAAAAACGGCTATAAATCAAATATCCAACCACTAGACATTGGGAGAGAATGGTGACATCAACTGGCCCAAAGAGTAGGATTCAATGAAAACAGAAGTTTTTACAGGCAGAGCAACTCGAGGAAATAGGAATAGCCAATGAGGTTTTGCGATACAAAGACGATTAAACCATCCCCCGACAATGTAAAACCGTCTGGCTCGTGCATAGTAAATCGAGACGACTTTACGTACTTGTGGTTACCTACAGATGAGGTAGAGGACTTTTTGAACGAGCAGGGTCTCTGACATAGAATGAGGTTGCAGCTGGAAAGTGAGTCAGTTGGTCGCAAACGCTTCCTGATCCTGTAATCCCTCTTAATCTTCTACGTATTTTCTCTTTTTGAGGCCGTCCTACTGTATACAAAGAAACAGGTCAAAACAACTGTACAGGAACAAGAATCATCCCCATTTTTCTGATCCTGGACTAGTCTCTAGCACGCAGCTTACCTGACGTATGTGATCTTGTACTTTTCCTTCTCTACTTCTTCGATAAAATCATTCTTGACTAAATCTTTTTCTTTTAACCATTCTTTAACCATTTTAATAGTCTAAAAATTTACAATTAATGGAAAATGACAGCAAAGTGACAAAAAGAAGACAAACTGTGAACAAAAGAATGCGTAGATAACGACCTGAACGCCTGCCAAGTTATTTTTTTCTGAGAAAAAAACTAACATTCCAACACGTTTTCTGTTTACAACGGGCAATATTTTCTTTGCGGTCATCTGATAGTTTTTCTTTGGAGTTTTGTGATGGTCATCATTTGAGATATGGCGTCATTCTCAATAACTATCCGAGATGTTCTTTTAGACAAATTCTCGTTGGCAGTGAGACGACTCATGCCAAAAATATCAAACAGGTGGATATAGCCAGCCCACGTAGACGCTTCCTCCCCACCAGAAGGCTTGTTTTTGGATCTGGCGCTGGTTCTCGGATCCCCCAACTGTGCCGAGATTCGCGCTCGTCTCTGTTCCAAATAAGATGCGCCTACATCTCCTTGTTGCAACACTCCTGCTACCTGTATTTGTTTCTGCACAGTTCTTAGAAATCTTTGGCCTCTCTACTGGTGATGCTGGTACCAAAGCTGGAAGAACTCCTTTTCATGATCTCGCCAGGTTTCCACTGGTTCTTATGTTCCACACATCGCCTTTTGCAGCCAGTCCGTCGGGATTATCAATTACATTCAACAGGCGCAGAAGAACCCGAATAATCAGATTGGCAAAAAGTGAGCGCTTTCTTTTTTTATTAATAGAGACCATTAGAAAGTCTTAATCACTTGTTCTACGCGACTTCATTAGGCGCAATCCATCACCAATAGGGTCAAATGAAAGCGCAAAATGAGAGGGAAAGTGCACAAAAACAGTTCTCTGTTTCAGATTGACGGAACCGCTACCCACTGTTAACTTTATTGAAGGGCTGCCAGTTTTGCCAGGAGTCACAGGAAGTCTTCCCGGCGCTGGAGCATGCCTTCCACGTGGAGCTCCTCTTGTGAGAGACAAGTACATTCCAACCATCGTTTGTAACATTTTTTGAATTTAGGTCTCCTAGCATTATGCAAAATTTCGTACGATTCATTCCGGGTGTTCAGGATTACTTGTCAAGTCTCATTCCTACACCTAAAGTGGATGTTAGATCATTGTTCGGCATATATTATTGGGTACATAGGGTCATTTTCTAGTGCACAATATTTATATTCTAGGCTTTGGATACTCCTTCTGTCCATGATCGTTACTGCGCAACAACAGAAGGTTTTCTTACTCGTAGTTCCGATTCCAGTTCTTTTCAGTACGAGAAGCTGCACAAGCCGGCAATTCTTCCGGATTTGGCATCCAAGAGAAATTCAGGACCGGAAGTGAAGAAGGTGGAGAAAAGGTGACTTCTTCCCTGCTTTTTTCAGGCTGTTTTAGGTTGCCTTTGGTTATGGTATTTTCCACAAGGAGCACACCTATGTTTACATGCAGGATGACCCTTGCCCCTGTAAGAATATTCCACTTTTTAATAACTTTTCGTTTAGACCAAGTAGTCATAGTGGGCCCCAAGCATTCCAGTGGACAATATGAATATGTTGTCCTCTCCAATTGGGCGCGTTACCCTATCATCGGATTAGTTCGTGATATTCGAAGCTTCTACTCAAATTATAAAGACAAATTGGAAGACGAACTAGAGAAGGAGGGTTTTGTCAGCGATTACACGGGGTAGGTTTCCTTCAACTTTCATATTTTCTTACAGCAATACCAATATTCATTATGTGGATTGGTCGAAATGTCGCCCTGCGTCTCCTCTAAATTATGTCAGAAATGTTCTACAGGATTTGTTTGGAATTGGTAAATAAGTCCACTTCTTAAAATTAATAGGCACTGTGGGAATGTTGCAATAAATTATATTGTTTAGTAACATGAAGGACGAAGGTTATCAATTTGTGCAGATTTGTGTCTTAACGAACACTTGGTATAACTGCTAAAGGACTTTATTTTCTATGACCGGAAAAATGATATGAATGAATTTGAGAAAAAACATATTGAATATTTAATGGGTGAATTTTTGCGTTAAAGCTCGCAAAAATTTTGCCTCGAAAAGAAAAGACAGGAATATTATAGAGATATTCATTATAAGTCATTTTGAAAAGATCACCAAGCAACAATCCCAGAAATCACATTGGCATTGAATATATGTAAAAAATAGAGGAGAGACAGACCAGAAAAATACCCATGGAAGAAAGTTGGAGGACTAGTTATCACGATTCACCTGCTTTGTACGACTAGGATAGGTTTTGACTAGAATGAGGCTGAAAGCCTGAGATTTGGGATTATGGATACGTATCTACATATAATCTAAATACAGAGATAAAATTAGAAGGCATCTTTCATTTGTTGAAAAGGTCGAAGCGCTAAATCCACCGGCATTTCTACATTATATTTATGGAGACCTTCTAAAAGCTCGTAGAGTTCTTCACAACCTGAAAATATCCTGATTTTTAAATAAGAGAATGTTCCTACCTGTCCGAGCTACATAGCTCCACGTGTTGTAACAACTTTCCACTACTGGCCTTGTTCTGAAGATAATTCTAATCCAGGCAGGTAGCTTCTTTTCATTTAAAGCAGCTGAGACAAAGGCTTTCCATTGTGCATCTTTAGATCTTCTCAGTCGACAATGACTAGAGACTATGTTTTCTATTGTTGTTAACAAAACCTAAAAGGGTCTTAAAGCTATATATTTCCGCCTACTTGGATAGATGTAACTGATCTCCCCGCAACATTTTCTAATTTAAAAGATTGACTTAATTTTCTTACTGGAGCTTCGCTCAGCTCTTTTCCTTGCTTCGTTTCATAAAAATATAAAATAACATCCCAAATGTGCTCCAATTTCTTAGGTTTATTTGCTGAAATAAATGGTAAAAAGGATGACAGCAAATATTACCTTTGGTTGTTGGCTGTCGCATAAAGCAACCCAACCCAGGGATTGAAAGCGGCACCACAGTTTCTGGTAACATTCCATGTTCTAATAATGATTTTAACGCTGGACATAATTGTTTCCTAACAACAGAGACTACTTCTTCTTCAGATCTTTCGAAAACCTCCTAAATTGTGGGAAAATCATATAAAAAGACGAGTAACATACGTCATTCATCACTTCCACCGCTTTCTCCTCATCGTCTTCTTCTACTATATTGTCAAGATTTAATAGAGTATATTTTTCAAGGATTTGTAATGTAGCGTCTACAGCTAATTGTAAATGCGCTCTTTCATCACTAAAAAAATTTAAAATACAAATGAAAAAATGCTTACCCGTAATGATTTCCTTTAATTGTATTTTTTAATTTATTCTTCTGGAAGCGGGTTGTTGAGCATCCAACTAATCCGAATAAGATTCCGTTGCTTTTAGGTTTTGGATTATTGAATTGGGACGAACTTATAGCCTAAAAGTTTATTTTCTAAATAAAATATTTCGAGCATGAAATGAAGGATTTCTTATGTCAAACAACAAAAATAATCCCGGTTAGAAAATCATAAAAGTAAGTCTAAGCCTTTATTAGGATCTTTTTAACTGAATTTCCCCGGTAACATAGAAAATTAGAAACAAAATAAGCTCCTTTGTGATGTCGATAAATATTTAGTTGGTTAGATCCTACCTTTATCGGCGTCGACCCTTCAGACGAGCCGCTATTCTCCGCCTGCAGATAGCTAACAAATCTTTCTAAATCCACAATTTGTGTTTGCAGTTGTTCCACCAATTGTTGTTTTTCTTTAAAGGGGTTAACCAACTGGAATACATGCATGTGAAATACCACCACCGTGATTAAGCAGAAAAACTTTAAAAGGATGACTCGTACCTGTTGGATGGCGTCTTCAACCTGTTTTTGGATATCTTGTTGGGACATTTTATCCAGTTCAAGATTTAGTTGAATCTTTTCATGTAATTTATCTAAAACGGCTTTCTAAAAAGAAAAATATGAAATATTTATAGGATTGGCTACTTGTTTTTGAAGAATAACGGTGCTGGGCAGGTCTCCTTCTCCATTTTCATAAGCAATCTTTTCTAAATCTTCTAATTGTTCCCGTAATCTTTTTAAAAGCTCATTTTGTCTGTAAAAAGCATTTTAAATAAAAAAAGACGGTTACCTTTCTTTTTGTTTTTCTAAAATTTCACCATTTGTACTTTCCTTCCGCAACCTTTGCAACTCGTCCATATCCGCCACTCCTTTAAAAGCAAAATCTTGTAAATCTTTAAGTAGATCCTAAAATATTCACAGATAACAATTGAACAGAGACTCTGACCTCTTTAGCATCGCCATCAGCTTCAGCAATTTGTTTTAACCGGAATTGAACCTGGGCAAAATGAGAACTCAATGAGAACAGGGAATTATTTAATCTTTCTTGTTCTTCTTCTAATTGTTGAACACGAATAGCATCATTTAAACTGAAAATTAGGCAATTTAAATGCAAATTCTATTTGATGAACCTCATTGAAGCGGAATCACTTGACGATAATCGGGCAGATCGCCATTCAGTATCTGCTGTAGAATCGTTATCTAAAAAAATAAATCTCCAGAATATGTCGAAATATCACTCACCCTCATCATACTCTGCCCGGCTTTGCCTAACCAAATCAGCAAAGCAGTCTCCCTCTGCTGCTTCTGTCATCATCTTGACTCTGGAAATTTAAGATATGTGGGAGACGAATTTGTGTTTTGATGACGAAGAACGTTAGAATAAATGCGCAATTAAAGAGAAGAAGATGGCTGATGACGTGGTAATGTTTATGCGGAAGCTACTGCCTATGAGACCGGGAGTATTTTTCGTCACACTGGGAATGAACACTTCCCCTAAAGGGATTTGGATCAAGTTTTGATTAAATAAAAGCACTCTAGGCGGGGAATGTACTGCAAAAAACAGTGCAGATTAATTTCTAAAGCCCAGATTATGTTAATTCTGCACTCGGACAAACAGAGAGCTTAAAAGACAAAAAGTCTGAATGTTTTTTTTTAAATTGGCAAGCGGCAAATTCTGATTCAAAGGGTTGCTCACCTAAAAGAAACAACAAATTTTCACATGAGAACCAAGGATTTGGAGCATCTGCCCGGAAATGAATTCGAAGAAGTTGAAAGTCACGATAATCACAGGGAGCCCGATGACGTCAGGATTGACGTGAGGGAGAAGGACAGCGACCCTCCCACTCTCCTATCGATTTTGCCCCAAATGGTGTGGTCCCTGCTAATTACTCTCAACATAACATAGAACATACACACATGAGCTCAAAAAATTTGGGCGAGCATTAGACAAAGATTGCCTCATTTACATGACCCTAAAATGTGAAGATTTACGAGGGAATGAAATCCGAGATGACAAAGGTAATAATTATTGGAGAGCCGCTGGCGAATAATATTGAAATCACGGAATGAAGGGGGATTGTTTGCGTTTCGCTCCAATTCCTCTGCCCCAAAAATGAGGAATTAGGGTGATGGCCGGGTTTTATTCATCTGGCTGACAACCGAAATGAAAAGAGCAACAAAAAAGTCGAGCATGGCAGTTAGGTCAGGTCAAGATAACCGCATATGGCGGGTCAATTAAACCACGCCGAGACAATGCCAATTGCCGTAATCAAAATTATTGCTTTCGGAAGAAAACGTCTCATAACGGTCCGGAAATGGAAAAGAGAAGTAAATCCGGTAAACAACCTCAGCAACTTCCTCTTATTCTTTCCTCAAAGGGAAAACTAAGGGTCAACAGACCGGTTGTTTGCTTTCGTTAACACGCTGAAGTGTCTATTTCTCTTCTAGAAGACTACAAAGGAAGTGAAATGATTTTGTATGACGGCTCATGAAATAGAAAAAGGAACATGTAAAAGGGAGGAAGTCTATTGTATAGGGATTGCTGGTACATACAGCATTAAATGGACTCGATCACGTAGGGAAGAGCGACTGTGCAAACGAAATGCTGACCGAACGGACTCAAGCATATTTGAGGTCTTTTTCCTCGTCACAAACTACTGCTACGCTGTTTTTGACCTCAGGAGAGGTGGCGCTATACAACAACAAAAGGTTTGCATTATGGAAATCTTCCGTTCTTCGAGTTTTAAACAAGTTAGGGGGCCATGTTCGGTATGAACTCTGAGGACAAAGATTTTTCTGGAACCGACAGCAGTTACACTTTTGAGTCCTTTTGAGTCAAAGCAAATAGTCGACCAAAAGGGTAGAAACACATAATTACCTCCTGATAAGGAAAGGCTTAAAATCACTGGAAATTTTTTATTTCCAATCGACAGTTTCATACTGCAACATATTCCAATTCAAATTGTTATCGAGTTCCACACCCCGCATTCCTTTGTAACTTGCGTAATTAGCTGCCAATTAGTTGCAACTTAACGCATTCTTACGTAATATTACCCAACGTTGGGATCGCACTTTACGGCTAGGCGGGGTCCCACCACGGGCGCTCATATGAATCGACGGAGAATGTTCTTTTTGAACAGTCAGAGTACTCTCCGTCTGCCTAGTCTGCCCTTTTCTTTTCCTTCAGTTTCCTGGTAGTTGCTTTATTTTGGCTCTTATTATTCGCTTTAAATGACTCAATACTTAGGGTTGAGATAGAACCACAAGCGACACCTGAAAATGCTCAAAAATCGATGCAGAAAGCAAGATAAGACTGCTCAAGGTCAGAAATATCGGTTGATTGCGCGTCGCTTTCATTAGAAACGCATATTGTCATCAGTCACCTTTCTATGCATTCCCCAGACGGTCGTGTCCTGCCACAATACAATTGGCTGCTCGCGAGCGTTCGATTTTGTCTGCCCTTTTAGTCACCACATCTAAAAATACTCCTTATCTTCCTTGAACACCTTTGTACAAAAATATGGTTGCATTTTTCAGTAGTCATGAAGGCTCCCGTCGCTGCTCTTACTTCTGAAGAGAGTTCTTCCTCTCCTTCGCCGGTACCGAACCTGGAACAGGATGTTCTGATCGCTCCGTATTCTGCCCTCCTTGAGGCCTTGACCAACAAACAAAAATACTTGGAAGCTCGTGTGGTACGTTCAGACAAATTTTCGATAAAATATTGTTAAATTACAGGAGAAACTCCAGAAATTCGATGAAGAAGCTAAACAAGGAAAGGAATTGACCAAGGACAAGGAAGTGGCCCGTCTCTGCCTGCCCGATGTCAAGAATCAAATAGGGTTCCTTTCGGTAGGAAATAACCAGTATATTTTATAAATATATTATTCAGGCTTTCCAAAAAAAGATGGTAGAGAAACAGAGAGACTTCAACAGGAAGAACAAGCAGCGCCTTCGTACTCAGAAGCAAGAGACCTCACAGCTCCGAGTTACCACAGCTATCGACGTTCTCACAGCTCGATACACTCTGGCCTGCTACAAGAATCTCGAAGGACAGCGACGGGTTGCCGATGCTGTAAGTATTTCATTTTTTGATGTTAATTTTTCATTTTCAGTTCACAGCAGAGGAAAGAGTTCGCTTGGATATGATCTCCAAATATTTCCTTCCCGAAATCGCTCCCGGGACATGTGTCGCCTCCTATTTCCAGAAGAATAAGGACGAGATTGACGCCATTCTTGGGAAGAATGAAACCTACATGTTCGAGAATGGATGCTTTTCTGGAGCTGACGCCTACAACCTCCTACAGACGTTGAAACCAATCGTGGAGGACATGGATTATTGCACGTCAAGTGCACCTGCCCAGCCTGCGGTGTCCGAAGTTCGCAACCACCATCCACAGGCGGTGGAAACCCCTACTCCTATCAATTCTGCCATAACTACGCCTGATGGAATCATTCAACCAACAACTACTCCCGCATCTTCTCCCGAATGTGCTAGTCCCATTGGTGAGCCTGTTTCTGGGGTCGTGACGGACAGTGCTGGGCGAAACATCAGCTTTGGTTACTTCTCTGACACGTCGAGTAAACCTGACAAAGTGGAAGACAAGGTCGAGAGTACGCCTGTTGAGAAGAAGGAGGTGACCGAGACCGCCGAGGCTGTTGAACCTGCTAATGGAGATGCCAAGACAGATGATAAGAAGGAGGCTAAGAAACCTCGAGGAGGTGCCAATGTAAGCAATTTTGCTAAGCCTTTTGTAATTTACAATCCTTTAGCGTCGTCGAGGTGCTCCAAGGAAACCTTTCGCCAAGAAGACCAAAACGCCGTCAGAATCGACATCTGAAAATGCTGATAAGGAGAACAAGAAAGAAGTTGGTGACAAGAAGCCGAGAGCAGAGCGAGGTGAACGTCCCCCGCGGCCTCCTCGTCAGGATAAGAACGGTGCTATCAACAGAGACGCCAAGCCCGCAAATGGTTAGTTGAAAACAATATAATTAATAACTATTTATAGGTGCACCTCGCGCTCAAGGGGCTCCTCGTGGTGGATTCCATAACAACGGACAGCGTCGCTTCAACGGCCCTCCTCGGGAAAAACAAGAGACAGGAAAGGTTGAGAATGGCGGGGGTCTTCGCCAAGCTAATGGATTCAATAAATCTCAAGGTAATATCAATACAATTCTTTTTAAAAGATAATTTTCAGGCAATTCTGCTGGACAGAAAGCTGGTTACAAATCTCAGGGCTACAAAAATGCCTCAAACAACGGGTACAGAGAGGAAAGAGACTACGGAAAGGGTGATGGCTACAATGTCCCGACGGGGTATATTCGTCAAGGAGGCTACATTCGTCCTCCTCCCGGAGCTTGTGGATTCGTCCTCCAGATGAAGCAATAGACGCAGCTTACTACATTTTCCCAAATTGTCTTTACCTCTACGGTTAGCTTTCCTCTATTTACTTTATTTGATTTGTAACTAGGGAAGTTTTTCCCTTTTTACATATCCTTCCTAGACTTTTTAACAAATCCCCGCTGTAATTTCTAGTTGTGTGCATAACAGTGAAACTTTAGAGTTGTCTGCATTCATTGTTACCTTTAATCATAATATCCTTCACCTTCTCTCATGATCCTCATTCCTTTGCGAATCTTAAACAATGATTGTGACATCATACGGTATCAGCTAAATAAAACTGTGATTGGCATGCAATTAAATTTTAAGTGGTTGGTGTTTGGTAGCGTCATCGCCTACACAACCACGCACTGATGTCCTTGTCCCGATTTTATTCAAGAACACTTAGAAGAATATAAGAAAATAGATTTATTGAAAGAATCTGTGAAATATACACTGGTGTTTACAGAGATCCGAATGTTTTCAATATGTACAAATAATGGAATGTGAATATTAGTCAACATATACTGTTATCTTATCCAGATAAACAGCTACTTCAATAACCCGGCCAGTTGGACCTTTTAATTTCATTTCACCAAGAATCTTTTCAAATTTAGGTCGTTTTCCCGCTGGTTCTTCTTCAACTTCATATGGTTCCAGCACCTTCAAAGACTCGAAAATACTGTCCTTGTACCATGGATTGGATTGCGGGGCGTCCCCAAATTTTAGGAAGAATTCCCAACGTGTATATAGAGTGAGGACTTTTGGTAATTTTCCTTCACAAACATCCTGAAAGAAATAATGAAAAAGTAAACAAAATTAAAGGTTACCTTTAATATTCTTATCAATATTGGAAGATGTTTGAGGACTGAAAAAGGGCACGTGAGGACTACTTGACTAGTTGTCGTGAGATATTCATAATTTAAGATAGGGTCGGAGCATGTGCAGTCTCGTGGATGGCGATCGCATACCGGGGATCCTCTTATTTCTAATGTGCGCAGCTGAAAATATACATTCCACATAGTAAAAAATTAACGTGCCTTTCTGACTAATCCTTCTTCACTGAAATATGGCGTAGGTAGATATCCGCAATGTGGATAAATCTGTCCTTCTGAAGTTTGAACAGAACATTCAGCATTGATTGCTAGGACCTCGACGCCTAAATTTTACATTTATTCCGATAATACTTTTATAACTTACGTTGTAACAGAGTCGGCAAACGATATACCCAATCAACAGGATGGATATAATTTTGAATAACCAATAGTTTCAGCTCATATTGCATATAACCAATCATTTGGTCCAAGCAACGTACATACGTTTCATCTAGTTCTCTCTGAAAATAAGAAATATTCTCATATTTTGTCAATTAATGAATGTTAAAAGAATGTGGGCACTTACACAATTGATGCATAGAATGCTCTTCCTGGGAACTTTCTGTAGAAGAAACATAGCCATTTCTGTTGAACTTTTTACTTTGACATTATAATCCTCATCGGTGATATATGTCCGATTACTGTGATTTACCATGTGTTTTATTCGACCAACTCCCGTGATTTTGCACTTGATTCTATGGGGATACTGAACAGAATAGAAGGTTAACCGCGTTGCTTACCACAGTCATATCGGCAATAGGAACTAGCGGGAATCGATGTCTTTTGCTGGTTATCAAGCTCCTGAACCTTTGGTTAACTTTTTGAAGATTGTAGATATCTCCAGCATTCAGATAGGAAAATATGATGTATAACTCATCGTCACTCAGAATTTCCATTAATTATAATGAAAATATTATACCTGTAACAAATGTAAATTGTGGATAGCATAGAAAACGGAGTTTTTGTTAGTTTTTAAGATTTCTTTAGGTTTAGAAATAAATTTATATAAAAAAATTAAAGGACCATATGAGGCAGGATAAATCAGATATCCCCTGCCGTTCGTTGCAGGATCGCGCCTCCTATCAATGGAATATCTCAAACTTCTAATAAGAATATATAAGAGAAAATCTTTATTGAGAAAATAGCCTGTGAATAAACATAAAGGCAAGATTTCGAATCACAACTTTTGAGCATAAAAACATCACAAAACATATGGAGAAGTAATTCAAATGCGGTACCCTGCAATGCTGACCGATTTTTTATTGAAGCTGATGAAAATGAAATTTCCCGAGAGTTTCTTCACATAACCCGTATTTTTTGTTCGTTGACCAGCAACTATCTCGAACCCAGTAAAATTAAACATCCTTTTGATCTTGCCCTGGATATTTTTATCCATAGTGTACTCCCATTCAAAAGGATAAATCACATCTTTCCAGTCGTTGTTATTCAATGCCTGAAATTTTAAAACGTAGAAAAAGAGTTGTTTCGTTACCTCCAAGATTTTAATCAAACATTGAAGTTGATTCTTTCTGCCCATGGGACTTGAAATCGACGATGTATTTTTCATAAATTCATAGGAAAAGAGCCAATCAAACGAAGCTCTTGCTAATGTGCTCAAATACATGCCTTCGACTGAAACATTTAAAGTGTCCAACTGAAACAAAACAAGCTCGTATGGTTTCTAATTACGATACTTTTTCAGGAGTTTTTCCGAATAAGGATGGAGGGAATAACATTTTGTCAGTAACTGCCATAATGTTCTTAACATGTATCTTCAGATGAATTAGATCTAAAAAAATACCGTCAGTATAAGATATTCTTGCACAACCTGTCAACAGATACTCCCATTGTTGGGGAATGATAGAAGGAATTTGCCTATCCTTAATTTTGAGAGTTAAAATCCGGCACTGTCTTCCGTGCAGCGCAGCCAAAATATTCTTAATTGACTCAGGATTCATGTTTTCCTGTAAAAGAAATAGTCAATAATTTGTCAACTTACCAAAGAAAGGAAAACGATCGCCTTGGGAGGAACGTCGGACAGATCAAATTGCTCGGCAGTTCTTTTGGAAACCATTTTCATTGTATCATTGATACTGACGGACATCTCTGAAATAGCAGGCGGCAGAATTCTACAAGTGTATCCAGCGGGCTTCTGTAAACGACTCGTTATTTGATTTCGAAATACCTACCGCATCCAACATCAAGACTGAAGCGGCTGGCAGCATGGGCTTATTCTGGATTATGAATGTTCCCAACTGTTGGTTGACCTGCGCCATGGTATAAATGTCTGCTGGGTCTAGATAGCTGCAGATGTGATAGATGCCATCTTCTCCCAGCGACAACAAGCCCACTGGAGGATTCATGTCCTCTAAATGGAGTATCTTTGTAAAGATATTATACAAAAAAAGCGATTTTAATAAGTAAAAGAAACAGAAGTAAACAAATTGTTTTGAAGTGAGAAATACGAGGCAGCAGATGAGCGTAAGGGCGCCGACCATACGTAAATATTATTGTTGCCTGCGCCCTGGGCAGTATCATCGTTTCGAGATCAAGTCCATTATTGTCAAAAAGGATCAGGGGCTCACGGTTTTACGATAAAAGAAATTTTAAATGGTATCTACTAATTACGTTCGTTATTGATAATATATAGATTATTCTACACGGCGTTCCTGCCCAGCGTCATTTTTGATCATCCGGAAGTGCTCTTCCTGAATAAAGAAATAAAGCATTTTCTCAAATATCTGGTATTCCCTTCGCAAATCTGCAGTGTTGTTATTGTATCAGAAGATGGTTCGAGGAGTCGTGAGGACATTTGGCCTGATAAAGTGAATCATACCTAGCAAATAGTGAGTAGTGCTCATGGAGGGATACACTGACTGACCATCTATAATCTTCCTCACGCCCTCCATATATTGTCACATATTGTACACTTTCTTCCAATGGAAAATTATGCAAATCTCTGGGAATCCTGAGCATTCCCACATTCAGACAATGAAGTGAA
This sequence comes from Oscheius sp. DF5033, assembly GCA_964036215.1. Lineage (NCBI taxonomy): Eukaryota > Metazoa > Nematoda > Chromadorea > Rhabditida > Rhabditidae > Oscheius > Oscheius sp. DF5033. The sequence continues at coordinate 8,820,466 of OZ038413.1, forward strand.
TATTAATCGACTGCAAACTGGCATGAATTCTTCTTACCCCAGGTGGCTCTGAAACAATATTGTCTATTCGGATGTACGGAGGTAAAACTTTTCGTCGTCCCACATTTTGAGAAGACGGAATTCGCTCCGCATTGTGCGAGTCGCTCGCGGTGGGGAGTCATCGACGCGTCAGCTCAAGCCTTTTCGGACGGAGTCAAAAGGTCCTACAGTCTTCACCCCCAAATTTCTTATGACTCAGGATGGGGCGCTGAAGGAGGATCCATTTCATACTGTAAAAACCGGAACGATCAGTAGTACGACGTAGGCGGAGAGAAAAGACAAAAAAAATGTCTTGAGATATTCTGATACCTTCAGTCCCCGCCATCGTCTTACAATGTTTCAAAGTGTATTTTCCCCCGGAGTGCACAATAGAGCAATGATTTGAAAAGCGATGCTATTGAGGAACTGGTGATATTGGGACAGCTGGCTGCCTGTTCCATACCGATCGCTCCCTCATTGCCGACTTCTATTAACATAGGGGAGTCCGATCCCAGGAAATTCCCCTCATAGGCCTAGAACTTTGATCTCAACTGTTTTCAAAACACAGGATTTTTTCCTTATTCAAATAATCGTTTACTCTCTGCTCAAAACGTAGCCTTTAAGTCACCTTACTACGCGCTTACCTGTCGAACCCAACCTTTTCCCAGCCTCTCCAGACCTGAATCACTACCCAATATGCCATGTTGCTCTTTACAATGAATACCTCCAGTGGCTGGAGGGCTGGTAGAAAATGTCAACTACTTCTGTCCTCTCTGCCCCTCGTTTTATCACCTTCTCCCAGTTAATGCAGTAATGCGCGAAGAGTTTACTCCAAGGCCGGCTACCCTCACAGATTTTATCGCTCCCCTCTGTCCTCATTTGGTTTGACTTAGTTTACAGCCTCCTCTCTATGAAGGGTATCATTTGTCCAGGAATGTTTAGCAGAACCGAAGGTGAAAAAAAGCTAAACGACCTAGTGCACCTTGTTTCCGTTGTTGTAGGACAAGACGATAAAACGCGTTAATTTATAACCCAAAAGAGTGTGTTTATGTACTGAGGAGAAGAAGTGACTGTCAGGGACGAGTCACTCTCTCCGCAGTCTCTCCTCACATTTGTAAATGCTGCGATGGAACAATATTGCCTTGTAGCATATTGAAAACTGTCGGCTGGCTTTGACCCCCTACTAGGTGTTATGAATCCAGTGAACTTTTCTTCACCATTGTTCGCTACCGTAAACCTTTGTTGCACGTCGCAGCTGTCGTTTATCTCCCGGTTTTGAACTTCTTACAGTTGCGTAAGTTGCGCACGTGTGAACTCGCCATTCAAAAGATAGGTTTTCCTTTCCCAGGTGTTGGTGGTTTTTCAAAAAGAATCCTTTGTTCCCTGTCCTCTTGGGTCAGGCTACCGGGAATGGAAAAAGAATTGATTTATCAGAAAGTTGCGAACAGTAGATAAGAGAGCAGGCATGTGCCCTCGGGTACCTCGTCTTGGCTTCTCCTCCTGGCTCTTCCTCTGCCACGTATGACCTTATCTATTGAGTGCATAAATGTCTGTTCCCTCTGGTCTCTCTTTGCCCTCGTCTTGGTGATCAGTTAATATCGCGCTTGGCTATTTGTTTTGCCGTGATTCAAATGTCTGTTTATGCATCAACCTCTCTGCCATGAGTCCCGGGGCTATTTCCAAATTATACGGTAACTCGATAGTTTTGGCATAGGAGCTTCACCAACCGCGAGCATAGTTGATCAGATAAAAATCTGCTCTTCTTTTTCATTTATGATAATGGAAGAAGGAATAGAATCAATGAGAGGCTCACTTTTAAAACAAGTGAATCATTTTCGGCAATTCGTCCCTCCGCCATTCTTCCATCTGTGAATAACTGCCACTCTCCCCATACTGACTCGAGTCCCTCTTCTCCTCGCTTTAGCTTTTCTTTACTGATAAGAGGAAGACGCAAAATTTAGTTACGTTTTTGCTGGCCCCTCTATCTTTACTAACATCGAGTCTCTCCTCGGGTAAGTGACAAGGTCTGGACAGGAATCAATGAGCGATGAGGACAACTTTCGAGACGGGCTTATAAATAGTAATATTTTTCTTTAAACGACTGATGGCTGTTAGCCACAGTTATCAAAAACTCTGGACAGTCCAGATTCCATTTTTCCATTCAGATCTAAGACTAGAATTTAAAACACAGCTTCTAGCTCCAAAACTTCTCACTAGTTATCGCTGTTGTTGTTTTTAGATCAAGATGCACAGGAAAAATTGAAGAAGTCAAAAATCTTTCATCTGCATCAGTGAAACTCCTCCATTTTATCAATTACTCATTCCAACTGATAATGATGACATTCCATGCAGAAAAGATAGGCGTCCCTTTGTCTCGATAGCCTCTACAACCCCTTTGTAATCACCCTTCATCACAAGCAATTGGATATCGTCTGAGACTGGTTAGCGAAAGTATGTCCTGGTAGCTTATATCCGATCAGGGCCTTCCTCTCATTTCTAGAAGATAACTATTCCCTGCAAGGAGACTACCGTAACCCGGTGAATGTTTCTCTCTTTTCTTTGAGGGCCGGATAGTAGCCCTGAGGCGCGTCAGGAATGGGCGGAGCGAGGCGCGCGATAGAATCGAGAAAGGAGGCAGGCATTGGCCTCGTGCGCGCCCTCTGATAACCAGCGCTGATAACTTCTGGTTCAGGCCACCCGATAAGGTGCGAGAGAGAGTCAGAGAGAATACCCTTACCTGCCTCATGTTACATTACACTGGAGGCAGCCGGTTGACTGCAATCTACCTCCTTTTTTTCTCCTTTAACCTATGTGACCACAGTAACCACGCCCCTCTTTCTATTTTTTCCGGCTTCGTGATTTCTTTTCTGAGCTATTGCCTTTGACGAGGGATTCCCCCTCCTTTTTCGACTCTTGACTTCTCCCACCGTTCCACCATAAACAGTTTTTTCTAGGCGGGGCATGGAACGGCCGATAGTTGTAAACTCCGTGCTCTGCTTCATTCACAACTTCCGCAGTCTTAGCAACCTGCGCAATCTTCTACAGCGTTCCTTCAACACAGACTTAGTAGATGAGGCAAGATCCATTCTTCTTCGAAGGACTTCCCATCTGGTAAGACAAATAACATCATCAGAATATAGACAACATTCTTCAGGAAGCTGTCCATCTTCCTCAGGACATCGTTGATCTCTATGATGTGTTCAATGCCCGCGAGAACATCATTTTTGCCACAGCTGATCTCAATCAACTTCCCTTGACTTTAACCCCTAGTAATGATTGCCTAGAGGTGTTGAAGGAGATCCAATCCCTCCGTTCCTATATTACGGAAACATTGGAGGGAAAGCCTGAAGATGGTCAGCACAGGTACAGAAGATCCACCGCCAATTGACCAGCCATTTTTAGAGATTCTATCACGCCTATAGTCCGATGCAAGCTAAATACTTCTGCTTCCTCTCCTGAATTCCCAACTCCAGTGAGTCAGGTATTTTCCGGCGATATAGACTGTATTCTCTGAATTCAGGGTCCCTCTCCGGCTGAAGATGACAGTTCCAAAGCGACGACTCCCACTGATGAAGCTCCCCTCTCAATAAATCTATCACAGGTTCGTTTTCTCTTTTTACGCAAAGCGGCTATCGGGTCAGTGACGAAAATATTTCCTAACCAGTCAGCTGTTTCTAGTTCCAATTTCTCTGAAAATAGGCAACGTTCTTTTTCTAATCACCGGTTGATGCCTTCTTTCAGACAGCCGCAAAACGTAAAGCAACCCGAAGTTTAGATGATACAGTAAAAAAACTTTGTGCTAAATTTCAACCGGAAGTAGGTGTCTTTACCCAACGGTCACTGTTCAATTTTTAGGGTGATGACCGCGTGCCAACGTCTGTACCTAACTGGACGGGCTCTGTCGATCCTCAAACATATTTGAATATGATAAGAATGATGCAGTCAACCGCTAATCCTGGCAACTTATTCGGCAGTATGATTGGTCAAATGTGAGTTTATCTTTTTCTTTTTCTTCCTCTTTGTATGAACATCGGAACTTCTTTCCATGTCAATTGATGGCTATCAATCACCGCTTTATGAGGTATCTATGGCGCATGTCCAAAGAAACTTTTCGGCGGTCAGAACGTGAAGTAAATTCCATTCTGAGAAAAAAAAAACAAACAGCGCACAATGGTCGTAAATGGTTCGAAGTAGACAAAAATTTGCCACAAAAATTATGCTATTCCGCAATCATTGATGCCATGCGCCACTTTCGATCCCCTCTCCTTCCTTTTCCTCACTCATTGATAGGGGGCAATTGTCGGAGGAACCTGTTTACAGTAGGCATTCCTTTTGCTTGTTTTCCAAATGCTACGGTAACTCGGAGGAGCGAGTTCATTGGTTGTAAAGTCGGCGGTCGGTGGTCGCAAGCGAAGGCCGACCTCGATCGCCGTTATCTTTCGAGACAACCGCATTCCGTATGAGGATAGCCTCCCCCTACTACTGTCAGATATTACTGAGGGAGTGCCGCCAATGACCTTCACCCGAAACAGACGACCGGCCACGTTTTAAAGCTAAAAGAGGGAGTCATTTACGATCTTCGAGGGACAAGATATGGCCGAAAAATTATACTTTAGGCGTGAAACGGCGGCAATTTCCAAGAATCCGATTAATAGCAGGGGCTTTAAAAGACACTGCAACTGGCGGCTGTTATCAATTTTACTGATAAAAAGTTGCGATCAGTTTATCGTTAGGCAAATATAGAGCAAGAGCAGTTTTTCAAAGCCAGAGGAACTCGAATGGCTCCTTATCAGAAGGGGGGAGAGCCCTCTAGATCATTTCTTTGTTTCATGGGGCCAGTCGTAACGGCGGGGTAAAGTAGAACCGAGACCCTCACGTGATCAAAGCGGTACAAAAACCTCAAATACCAAAAGTAGTCAACAAAATGTTTATTTCAACGCTTTCTCTTATCATTTTTATCAAAAACATAGTCCAGCAAAAATTTTGTGGGGTTGCAATAGTACTGATGAACTTGGGATGTTTTGAAAGATTGCCCTCGTTTTTTATTGTACTTTTGACGGTACGGCTGAATCAAGTGAAACATGACGTCTGCCATCGGGTCGCATTGCGATTCCATCAAAGTCGGGTCAACCTCCGATCTCTTGTTTTTACGGAAGACAAAGTGCACAAATATTTTGGGCAAATGTTTCCGGGAAGGGACTGGTGGAGTTCGTCCCAAACTCAAACTACAGCAAACACACTTCTGTATTCACCGAATTCGATGTTCTTTGATAAGCTGTTCATTTCATAATATCCTCGGCTTTGTGGAAGAAAATCACTATGTCGACGTTCAAAAATAGCAAACTCCACGCAAAAACTTGTAGACTTGCAAACATTGTTTGCAGGGAGAATATTTTCAAAATTGCGCCCAGACTAAAAAGTACCGTTCGAATGGAGTAGATAACGTCTCCATTTGAAATCTGTCGTTTTTTTAAGAGAGCGATGAAATGATAGCCCTAATTTTTCACATGAGTGAATCCAATTAATCAGGCGATCCTGTCACTCGCTCCTCTCCCTTCTCCTGTCCTAGATCCTGTCTCTCTCTCCTTTTCTCCCCCACACACTTGACTCGTCTCCATATCCGTAGCAGCTTGTTGTCATGGCCAAGTGTGGCCTGTGGGTTGATTGATAACGGTTTGCCTAATGACTCTCGGAACCTCGGAGAAGCGGCATTGCTGAAGAACCCGCTTGACCGATACGGAGTGAGAGAAGAAGGGAGAAAAGGAGAGACAAGACTTGAGCCAGATCGCGTAGCGATAGATAGTCCTCAAGGAAAAGGCGGCGATCAGGCTGAAAACTATCGAGGGAGATGAATGGCAGCGGTTTGGGACATCGTCAACTTTTTTTCCTTTGCTGGGCCGATAAAGATCAGACCATATCTAGCTGAGACAGAAAAGAAAGCCTTTTTCATGAAAAGATTCAGCCTCCTGGTCATAAATTTCACCGTTTGAACGCAGTTAAGAACTTTTTTAGCTAGTGATTTATCCCCGCGCGCATAGCATGAAACGGCTACTGATAGCGGAAAACTGTGAGATTTAAAAGGATTCTAATATTTGCAGACAACGATTGAGTGGCCATGCCTTCATGCAGCATCAAGATTCCATTGAAGAGAAAGACGAGAACTTGGAAGACGGCGAGAGCTCTCCGTCCCCGTCAGAAGAGATCAAGGATGATTTTCCCCTGCTCGAAATGAGCGTCGACAATGATTCAGGTATGTGTCCTCTCTGTGTATTGAAAAACGGTAATACTTTCTCGGTCACCTCATATGTATCGAGATTTATGCGCGACCTTAAGTCACCTCGTACGTCCTCAACTCGCCTCGATAACATCGACGGGAGGAGTTAGATAGTTATCACGCCCTCGTAGAGGCAGATTTCCATCGAGAAAATCGTTCGAGTAATTTTATGTCAATTAAATCGAGGGAGACAGTCCTAATGTAGTAATTCACACTTCTACCGTAAGCTGGAGATTTAAGCCGGAGCTCTTATGAGCTCTTTAGAGGGCCAGCGTCAATGTCTGTCAATGGAGAGGTGACTCCTTTCCAGTCATACAGCTCATTGAATGCCATTGACGGCCACAGAGACATTCTTCTTTCTTTTGTAGTCAAAATGTCGACATTCAAACAGTCCTCGGAGGGGAGCACGCATCCTTCTCCAATTGATTGTCCCGGGGACGGTATACGTGATTTTATCCGGGAGAATCTCTGTTGCTCTAAATTAATTGCGGTCTAATTTGACTCGTTTGACATGATAATCGCATTCAGGTTGGGCGATGCGAAGTGATACGATTCCAACCCCGCCCTTGACTGACTGAGGTCGTCTGTCGCGCAATAAATTTAGTGAGAAACAGAAAGAGGAACGCGCAATTCTAGGCCACTTAATGAGGACTTTCTGGTACAAAAATATCAATAAAATTTTCAGATAAACCGTTCATCTGTGAACATTCCAATTGTCAAAAAAGATTCGCCAACAAATTTCTCTTGAAGAAGCATCAATTCATCCACACGGGTCTACGTCCGCATACCTGCCCTTTTTGCAACAAGCGGTGGGATATCTCTTTATATTTTTACAGTAGTCTGATTTAGATTCAACAGAAAGGACAACCTTTTGCGGCATAAGAAGACTCACATGCAGAATGGCACTGCGGATGACTCTGGCCTCAAAAGAACGGGCTTATTACCAGAAGCGATATGCGGACTGATTTCAAATCTGGCGCCACAGTCGATGATGCAAGATTTTAAATTAGAAGTGCCGGAGCAGGAGCAAGCCCTCGTCTGATTTTTTCCTATTTCCTACAGTAGATGCTAGATTTAATTTATTTTTCCCGCTGTTTTTTTTTGAGTACAACCAAAGCTTCTCTTCGTGTACTGCCTATCCCTTTATCTGATCTTCGCTCAATTGTAATATGTACAAAGTTTTCCCCCTTCTCAAGTCTGGTGATCCAGCCATTGTTAGCAATATCCGTGTCTCATTTATCTATTATTATATTGTTAACCAGCTTTCATAAGGGTAGTTTATTGTGTGTGAGTGTGACAATATATGGTGTGCCTTTTCCCCTCCCTGAATACCAAAAAACGTGACAATTCTTGTGCAACAGACAGAAAATAAATATATTTATTTTCAGTTTATAAAACGGAAGCAATTGAGTGGGGAAAAGCGAGAGATCTTCAACTGGCGATCATTCTTCACAGGTCGTACCTGAAACAAATCGACCAATTTATCTTCCTCTTCCTGGATAAAATACCTGCCATTCAAAGGGTTTCCCTATCAAAGAATGCGGCACACGTTGACGGATGATCAAAAAACGCAGCCAGTCACGAATTGTCTGAACAGATCACATTTTTTCTTCGTATGGTATGGCGTTTTTTGACCGGGAACCAATTTATAGCCCATGGTACAGGTATAAAAGACGTTTGTTGGTAAAGTTGTCCTCCATTTTGTGGTCACTATTGCCCTTTTTATCAATTCCGAGGTAGGACAACACTTTATCGCAACTTCTAACTACCTCCGATGTCCTTGATACAGTTGTAAAAATAAACGAGGAGTTTTAAAATCAAGGTTCGTCTTATGCAAAAAGAAACCTTTATTTTGATTTAAAGTGGCATGATATTGTTTGTTGTTGGTGTGTTTGTGTTGATCCGAAAAATGTTCATTTCTGTACGGCGTGACGCGCCTATCATACTTAACCGAAATCTATTTTTAGTTGCGAAAGATTTAAAGGCGTAACGAAATTACCTGAACATTATCCACGCCGAATATGAGCATCCGGTAATCGCATCCCCGTACATCAATTACATCGTTTTCTGATTCAACATATCCTATGGACACCTGAAAATTAGATGCTAATAAGAGGAGCTGCGCTGTACTTGCCAAAGGAATTCGGATGTCAAATTTAGGAAACCCGCCGCTTATGATCAAAGTAGAGTACTGTACTCTGGCTTGGCCTCTTATTGAAAACTTTGGAAATCCACTCTTTTTATAGAAGAAGCCCTGAAACCTCAGTGAAATGGATAAAATCTCTCACTTTTATGGTCCATTGAGCATGAATACATTTTTCCTCATCTTTAAATTTTGGAAGAGGTCTTGGCCGCTTTAGGAGCTGCAGCTCCTTTGCGGAGTCTCGGTCTTCCCAAGTCGACAATGCTGAAACTGAATCCGCCATCAAGTAGGAAGAAAATGTTGCAAAGAATGATCGCCATCTGTTCTGAGATAGCCAAATGGGTTGTAAAACTATTTTTTCCCCGCCAGCTGGTCACTAACAAAAAACATAAAGTTTTTTTTCCCAGCGCGGCAACATCCGCAAAAAACACGGAAGCTACGAGAAGAGCCCGATGTGAGTAATGTAAGCACAAAGAAGACGGATCCGGTTAGTTAGAAGAATTGCGATGTCACAATAGAGACGGACAAACAGTGATGCACCCCTTGTCGAGCACTCGAAACGCGCGCAGACTTGCGCAAAAAGCTGCGAAAGCACTTGGACTGGGAATGGAGACGCTTAATGTGATGGGCTGTCAGTTTTACAGGCTTGGGGTAATCAGTCTTTTGATCAGGTCAACATACCAACTGAAAAAAGTAGCAGTCGACATAAATTATCTGCAAAATGGGAATTCGAGACTCTTTTTCAGCTATGGATCTGACCCGCTTTGATTGATAAAAATGCTTGCAGGATTTGCTGATATTTCCTTGTTCTAGGCCAGGAAACAGAATTAAGATGATCCATGCCAGTAGCAGCTGCATACCCTCAATAATGAAAAGGAGTTAACTGGCTTAGGAGTAAATCTTCATGTTACAACTAGCATATATAACGTGAAACGTACTCCCACGTAAAAAATGATAGTAATAAGAGCCAGAAAATATCTACAACGAGCCACACGGTGTTGATTCATTGGCTATGCGCTTGTTTCAAGCTTCTGCCCTGTTTACTCAAGGTCCGGTCAGTTAGCTAAACTAGCGCAATGTGAAAAAGATGCATAAGAAACTTTTCTTCCGATGTCAGTTTTCTCTCTCATTTGATTGTTGAGGGAGAATGACAATCATAAAGGGTATTTGTCTGGCAAATGAGGACTATAATTTGTGGTGGCTCATCTAATTGCAGTGTCAAGCACGGGACAGAGCCTGTCTCTTCGCTTTACTTCTAGGTATACATCTTTATTACACCCTTTTTAAGTAGATTCACTTCAGAGATCGACAATGCAAAAAAACTGGAGCTCTTTTAATATTTCGACGCTTATGGAAATCCCTGTAAGTGCTCCAAAATCAAAGAAATATGGACTTTTCAGGCTTATCATCTGGGACAGCAGATTCAAAGTAAATCTCCAGAATATCAGAAAGAGGCCGAATCGAAAAAGACCAGAACATGCTTCTCGCGAGCACAGGTGAAGCTCTCTAACATTTATCTAATATTTTGTGCAGGTAGCCATTTTAGAAGAGCGCTTCAAAGTGCAGAAGTACATCACACAAACGGAACGTATCCAACTGGCTGAGCAGCTCTGCATGACTGATAACCAAGTGAAAACTTGGTTCCAAAATCGGAGGACCAAATGGAGGTGAGATTCTGGATAACACGGTGTATTCCTATTTTTAGACGACAAGAAGCTGACACCAATTATGTCAAACAACCCATGGATATGGAAAAACGCTTTGAATATTCGGAAATTAAAAACAATTAGCATTTTACCTCAGAGCTTAATTTAATTAGATAGTACGCAAAAGTTCATATAGTTGATCCAAACTAACGAAAACCCCGGCCGTTTTAATTCTTCTTCTTGTCTTGCTCTGAGTTAATCTCATGCTTGTCGAGTGCACGGTCCAGATTCCGGCGAAGGCTTTCTTTCTTCTTTCTGCACTAACACTTCGATAAAATTGGTGCTGTTATTTCTGAAATCAGAAAAATTTGGAAACAGTTTTTTTTTCGTATTTTGAGCTTTTCTACCAATTTTACTAAACAATTTTTCCCATGAGATACTGGCACATGTTTTAGACCATACCGAAAGTTTTTAAACGAATCGTTTTCCACTATTTTGGGACTAATATGCATTAAATTTCCCATTTTTTGCAAACATTGGCAGCTATATTGGAGTTCAATGAAATATTTCTAAGGTTAACCGAAATGTTTACTTCCTACTGCCATTTTGGAACAATTCAGTCGTTTTTTCACTGCTTACGAAGCTTATCACTTTTTTTCTAAGGACCTTAGAAGCTTTCTATTGACGACTACTTTTCACTTTCTAGGGACCAGCGAATATTTCATAACAAACTAACGGCAAGTCATAGACTTCTGAGGGTTCATTTCTTCCCTGATGAGCGGCCAAAGAAGCTCCGGCTTTATCGATTCCTTCCCCCTCATACAACGCTTCAAGAGAAGTTTCAACTTATCGACGAGGAGCGCCGATGTACTCTACAAGCTGACCTATTTTTTGCTAAATTATGCTCTTATATAGTTTCTCTGCAGGTAATAGTTTACCCCAACGATACCATACTCATGACGGAGCGTCTGAAGGAGCGGATCTTCGTCCTCCACGGAAAGTACTGACACAGGAACAGGAGCCGCATTGACTTATGCTGATAATTCCGTGAACAAGATAATCATGACCAATGAGGTGAGGCGAGGCCAAGTGCATAGCCGCAAAGGGCGAATTCCTTTCCATATTGGTCTCTAAATGAAAAGCTTTTTAAAAAGATTGTTAAAGCCCACTTTTTCGGAAACTTATTTATTCTATACTGCCGTAGCATCAATAACTCTCAAAAGCAGGTTCTTCGCTTTCGTTATTGCGCTTTTAAAATCATTCAACTTCAAACAATTTTATTTTCAGTGTTTTGTGGATGTTGCCGGATTGTTTCTCCCTGTCTCCTTTCGATGAAACAACTCTACTCTTTGTATTCCAAAAACTTTCGCCAAAATCGTTCGTCCGACTACGTCAAACATGTAAACAAATGGATGCCTTGGCGGAAAGTTTCAAGAAGCGTATCAATATCGCTCTATTTCGAATAGACATCTGTCCTCGGCGGTATTTCCCAAGATCGGCTTTGTATAAACGCGAAAAGATTGCAAGTTACTTTTTTGCTTTTTAAAATATTTAAATAATTCAGGAACAGTATCGCATCGACAACATTGAACGCATGTGGTTGACTGTTAGACCGTATAAGAGATCAAAAAAAGAAATCACAATGAAAATTTCTGAAGCCCGATTGAAGCTAGGCTGTTTTTGTTTTGAAAAGGTTATAACCGGCGAAAATCCAAGCGTAGATATACATCCGGTAAGATATTCATTTTTTAAATTTTTTTGTAGGAAACCTCAGGTGCTGCGAATTTTTGTTGTCACGGCTCCTTCAGCAGCTGGATTTTGAAAATAAGGTTTTCCAGACCCTGAGGCTTCCTTTTAAATTTATTCACTATTCATCTTTACCCTTTTTACTTCACCGTTTCATAGATAAGCTTAATGGAACCGAATGTCTACCATGAATACATGGCATTTTTAAAAGAACGGTCATGGAGAACCAGCGCCGCTGCGAGTTTCCTTACTCCTAAAGAGATTCTTGATATCGTGAGACCCCGCTGCCTACGACTCGACGGCCATCTCGAAACCATACCGGTTCGAAAAATCATTTTCCTTAAATGTGCAGCTTTCCAGAGCTCTGTCAACACAGTGGTGGTGGCCAGATCGAAATTCTGCGGAGAATGGAATATTACGGATTTTCCTCCAAGTGTGAAAAGTTTTATTGTAGACGATGAGTTTTTAAACTTCGAATATATGACCCGTCTTTTAAGGGATGTTGTCACGGTAAGTTGGAAGGTTCAGTGCAGCGTCAGATGAATTAAAGAAAGTGTCGGTAGCATAAAACAAATAAAGACGAGATTAAAAGACCCGTCAAGTTTTAGCAAGTACCAAAAGAGGATTTTTTAATGCAATATTTCAGTGATTCTTTAGAAAAGATTGATAAAATTTCGTTCTTTTTGAGGCCTTTTTGAAGAAAAAGAAAAATAGTAGGAGCAACTTTTGATTCAACCAAACGATTTTACGGTGACGAATACATTGTTTAAAGTTATTGAACGCAGCAGCTCTTCGACTGTGATTTCTCATGGCAGAAAATATTTTTCTTATTTATTTTTCTTGCAGGCGTTTTGCGACGATCAGCTCTCCTTGACATTTATTCAAGTGAAAAGGGTTTTGGTCCAACGAGACGTTTTGCTGCAACGTCCCTCAAATCCTTCCGGACACCCTTCCCGCCTAGACCCATGCCTTCTATTTCGTCAACATCTGATAGGAACACCTTACGAATCGCTGCCCACATACCCCTTGTTTCATAGTTATATTCAGCCGAACGCCTATATTAAGAAGACTGTGGTTAGTGTTTGAAAAAAACCAACAAAAATCCTTTATTTTCAGTGGGTCGCCACGTCAAGTTTAAATGTGACCAGCCATAGCGGCAAGAAAAGTCTGTTGGCAGTTAGAATGGACGAATATGGTCAGAATTTTTACATTACCCTGTATTTTCTCGGAAACATGAAAGGATGTCTTCTGCCAACAGTAGACTACTTCGAGATGGAAGGCGACGGAATCGAATGGGCCCCGCTTAAAGGAAATTTGTATTCAGAAGACGAATCTCAAGGCTTTTGCTTTTAGACAAAATACTTTACTATTTGACAAATAAACATTAACAAAAACCTTATCAAAAATTGAAAATATGCATAGGCGAATATAACTTTTTAAACTGGAAATTCTGGGGAGAACGCACTGTGCAGCTGTCATGGGAACAAGGGGCACATACTGGATCGTCTTGTATATGTTGAACAGGATACGGCGACTAAGTCACATATACATTAGTAGTATATGGAAGAGCTACCTCTTATAACGTTTAATTTTCATTCTAATTTTCATTGAGAAAGCTGTTTTCGGTAATGCAGAGTAATGGATAATCACAGTAATAAAAAAAAACTTTTTATAGAAAAAAATTCGTTATCGATCACCGAAGTACAGACGCATCCCATCATGACTTTTCCGATTATTTTACTCAAATTTGCACTTTCTTGAATGTAGGAATTGAAAGTTGCGATGATGCCAAATACAGTTAGGTGATGGAATAAAATCCTGAAGAGTATCACTCAAACGAAACGTATTCAACTTACCGAACAGCTGAGCATAACTGATAACCATGGGAAACTTGATTTCAGAATCGGAAGATCAGATGGAGATTCTGTATAACACAAAGTATTCCCATTTTTAAGCGACAAGAAGCAGACACCAATTCTGTCAAACAGCCCATGGACATGGAAAAATACCTTGAATATTCGGAAATTAAAAACAATTAGTTTTGTTTCGAGGGGATATCCAATAAAGTTACTATTCTACCGATACTTGAAGACATTTTTAATTTTTGGGGAGACAATACATACAATCTTACACTGCTTTTCTTTAAAACGACAAAAATTTCCGCTGCCAGCAGGATTCGAACCTACGCGGGCGGAGCCCAATTGATTTCAAGTCAATCTCCTTAACCACTCGGACATAGCAGCACGATACCGACGCATATATTTAACCAGATGTAGGCAATAACCGGCCATCTCTCTTTCGCCACGTGCGTCCTCCTATTCTGACGTCTTCCTTTAAAGAAGGTTCTTTTCCCCGTAATAAATAACATGCATCATTGAAATTTATTGCACAAATACTTGCATATAAAATCTTTTATAAAGTAAAGTGGGGACCGGCGTGTATAATGTCACAACGTTGAAAGGGAAACACGGATTATGATACCCTAGTGTATATTATGAAAAGAGAAATTAATTACTGAGAAAAGCAATCTGTATCACAATTAAAGGTTAAATATAAAGGCTGGGCACAATTCTACACGTTTTATACACGAATATTACCAGATTCAAACAGCCGCTTCCAAAAGCGGGACATCGTTTCCATTTCTGGAGATCTTTGAAGGAGACCGTTGAGAAGTGGGCGAGCGATTGTTATGGAGATCACCGCGTTTTCCGTAAGTATCACAAAGTCCAGCCGCAATCGATGTCAGCCCCGAAATGACGAGAATTCCTGACGAAATGTGGTATACAGTTGTATATTCTCCAGTCAAGTCACGTATATATCCTGAAAATAGAGTATTATTTAAAAATTGAATACAATAATTACCAATTACTGGAGGAGCAATCATGGCCGCAATTCCTTGACACATGGAGATCATTCCATAGGTAGCTGTGAAATGTGTCGTGTCCTGATAGAGATGATTACACATGACACTCTGGAGGACATAGTTGCTGGACAGAAAGGTGCCCAAGACAGCACAGACAACACATATGTTTCTGTATTCAACCACAACCGCGGCGTAGTATGTTGCACCAGCAAGGATGAGCATTGCAACTCCGTTGAAGTAAAACTTCCACTGGAAAAGAGAATTCGTATCTGATTAGACAAAAATATACCCTTTGGAATCTCTTCCAATGATGAGAGAGAACACTAATGACGAGAGTGGAGACGAGACTGCATCCACCGATGACAGTAGTCAGCAAAGAACCTTCAATGACGCTCAATAAAAGTGTGTCGACGACATGATCATAAAACGAAACATATGGGACATCCAAAACCGAATAGAGCGAAGTTACACTGATAGTGAACCTAAATTAAATAGCTTCTCTCATTGAAATCAGAATAATCTTACAAGAGTAATGCCGCATCTACCATACATGCTTTACGGAAGAAAGAAAATTGTTTGCGAAGTTCACAGAAACCTTCCAAAACTGCTCCACAGGCGTTTCCTTCGTGCCATCGCTTCCTTGGAGGACAAACAAGAGGAGCAGAAGCCATCTTGGCTTGATATGCTAGCATATTTGTATTTGTCTTAATCCTGAAAAAAAATTATAATACGAAACATTGAGCATTTTACCTGTAGGCAGCGCTAGCGACCATGACTCTTCCAGGAGTTTGGGCCATTGTAACAGAGGGACGCATAATTTTTGAGGTCTCCTTCTTCGTGGACTCTGTAGCAGGCACGGTGCTCTGTAATATTTTTTTAAATAAAAATCTTTATTAAAATTACTTCTTCCTTTTCCAATACTTTATCCGACAAGTCTGATTCTGGTGATTCTCCATCTTCGGAAAAGTTCGAGTCCGATCGAGCCTCGCTTTCGTCGTCATCATCTTCCGAATCACTGAAGAACCTGAATATCATTTGTGATCATAAACTATGGGATGCTACTTTCGACTGTCGGATAATTCATCCTGATCTTGAAGGAAGTCAAGACTCATGGAATTCTTCGAGAGCATTCTTCTTCTCGATGCATGAACAGTATTGCAGGGGCTGTGGCCCAACTGCAAAATTAGTATGACTGCGCACAAAGCAACTCACATGAAGATCAAGATGGTCCAAGTGGTTAAAATCATCGGCATTCACCATCGTGAACTCGGGAACAGCTGCCAGGTTTCTTTTCATAAAAGTTCCAACAGAACGACTACGAGGCGGAGGAGGTTCAAGCTGCTTTGTCATCGATGCCGACTCTCTGATACTCTGAAATATTCAGTAATATGAAATCTATTTGAAAATCAAACCTGTAAGCTGGTTCCCAAATCAATAATAGATCCTCTGATATCGGCAATGGCATTTACATTGGGCAAGGACTGGCATCTACGAAGATCTTTCGGATTTTCTTCAATTTCATAATCTTCGTCATTGACTTCTCGGTTCAGCTTTCTCAGGTTCTTTTCGAAAAGCCGCTTCTGTAAATAAACTTTCATAAAAGAAGAAAAACAGCATTTACCTTATACTCAATGCCATCCGAGGTCCAATCAGGATCCCTGATCCATAAATAGCAAATGGTAAGAGCAGTAATACACAGGAAGAAAGCCATTAAAATCGTGTATAGAGTGGCATTGCCGGGGTGAAGGTAATCAAACTGTAACATTCACAATTTTTAAAGGTAATATCAGGTCGCTTACGAAAATACGAAGGATAGGGAACATGATTGTGCCGGTTCCTGTTCCACATACAGCCAAACCAGTAGCGAATCCAGCCTTGGGCTCGGCAAAAAACAAGTTTATAGCAACTATCGCTCCATTATAAATCAGAGCTAGTCCTGAAATTATTAATTTAAAATTCAAGATGATATCCTACCAAGAGGCAGGAAAAAACTGAATCCACTAGAGAATATGGCGATATTGCCTACATAAAAGCCAATACCAGAAAATACAATTCCCACAGTGGCTCCAGAAAGACCCCAGATAAGTTGCTTCCTGAAACTGAACTAGAAAAGCAAAAAATAACCACCTACCTGATTCCATGCTTCGCCGAAATGACACTTGCCAAGGGAGAGAGTCCAAGAGGAGCGGCCAAGAAGAAACTACCAATGAGTCCAGCGATGAATCGGTTCACATTGAATTTCTTCACAATATCATTGAAAACCGATCCGAATGAGAAGGTCAAGCCATCTGCAATAAAATGCAGGAAGAATGAAAAGGCCACAATGACCCAACCATATCTGAAAATTTTTAAAAAAAAGTTCGTGATAAACTTTTGTATTTACCCGCCATTGACCTTTACAGGTTCCTCAATAAGTTCTTCACTTCTGACTGATTCCTCTGAAGGGGCGGGGGGAAGATCCTTGACCGGAACAGGCACAAACTCGGTTTTTCGTGAGGGCTAAAAGTCATTCCATTAAATGAAGCACCCAATGGTTTACCTGAGTCTGAGAAACCCATAAGGAGACGTCTTTGGCAGTTCTATTCTTCTCTTTCAGGGACAGACGACGATCCTTTTCTTCCTTTCTCTTGCGCGACGGCATGACTTCTTTTTTCTGAAAATGATCGTATCTCTCAAGGTACAGTAATCCTTGTATATCTATTTTTTCTAGAAACAACCTAATATTTTTCCCTATTTCGAACTTTAATTCCGGTTGCCTACCTTCCATCTATTTTTGTGGACCATATTTTTTCTTCTCGATCTGATCTAAGGAACCTTAGGCCAGATTGAGAAGATATCCAAGATGTCGGGCTGACGCCCAAATTCTAGAATATTTTGTCGTTTGAGAAAAAAATCAAAAGGAGAAGATCGTGACAAGTGGCAACTATCTCTTGTGAAGGGATATACAGTAAACAATCGACGCCGTCGGTGAAAAATTCCTAATGATGATTCATGTTGTTAGAGATCGCCTTAACAAACAATGTGTTTACTAATTTAGAATGCCTTTCCTACTTTGACTTCTATGTTTGGACGCGGAAGAACCTAGAAAAGATTGCAACAAGCAGAAATAGAAAATAAAAGTCAGCATGGTAAATTATGCAAGCTATAACCAAAAATCATCAAAATGGGTAAAATGATGTGATTGCCTAGCGCGACATTTACAAGAATGGTGTCATATATTCCATCAACTCCTTTGCTTCACGATTGTCTTTACATGTCCCCCACACCTACGCTCTATAAAAACGGCTTTAAAAGAAAAAAGAAAACGATTGTTGAATATGTGAACAGAAGTCGTTGTGGAAGGCATAGAGGAAAGATCAAATTATGTTGAGATACCTTTTAAATTAAGATATCATCATAATATTTTGCGAGAGCTACGACCGGGGAGGAAAATGGTCTGAGACGCTGGCAGACTCCCTTATAAACAGTGGTTTTTTTTCTGCTTTTCCCATGCGAACAGTACATCCCTGGGATTTCGTAAGACTTTTAAAGAGAGGAGAAACTATTAGGCTTCAGAATAGTAGGCGACAGAAAAAAGAGAACAATCGTATAAGAGACGCTTTCTAAAAGACGACAGTTCATTTCTATTCCATCTTATAACCATCACCTTTTTCCCACAAGTGGTTGATGAAGACGTGGCTTAGTCGAAAATGTTATAAAATCTCAGTCCAATGAAAGATTGGCCCAAAGTCAGAGTACGGTCAAATTTTTGGGGAAAACAAGAAAGAAAATGGTGAGAGAGAGGGGGATACCGGGCTTATACAGCCAAAAATTAAGATTAATTTTTGGAATTGGAAGAGAATTCGATCTTACTGTATCTGTCGCGGTTGTTATTGTTTATTATCTTTTGATCTCTATCCTCGAAAATGATTACAATTCTACCCACCTTCTTGATTCATCCAGTAGTTGGAAGTAGACGTGCCTACGCGGCTCACCATAACAATCGTAGACGTCGCTCTCTAGCTGTCACTAACCTGCAATAAAATATTGAGAATAAAGGGGCTATTTGAGGTGAAATAAGGCGGAAAATGAGCATGGATTAGAGAACAGGGAAAAGGCAAGACAGCTACTGGATCCTTCTTCCTACGTAAGAAGAGGTCACGTGTGGGAAGAAAACTCATGCAGGCAGAGAGGTTAACAGAGTGACAGGCGTGCTTCCCAATTGCACCAAGGGCAGCAGGAACATTTGCCAATGGCAAAAGAAATCTTTTCAGCAAAAGAAAAAGAGCCCACTGGTGGCTCTGAGAAGGGAAAATACCCACGGTTGAATATCTGACGCACCAAAAATGACTGCGTAATCGAAGACAATTTTCGTTTTACGGCGTTTTTTCACAGTTTTATGTTTTTTTGTTTGCTGCTAACAATTCTTATAAGCATATAATAAAATAATAAAATAGCGAAGGTTTAAAAACTACGCAAAAAAAACTGAGTTCCGCATAATTTTGTGTTTTCTTTTAAAAAGTTCTCTATACAATTTTTTCATTCCTAAATTATCTTCAAATGTAAGGATGTTTTTTAAAAGAAAACTTGCGGAATTGAAGGTAAAAATACGTTTTTTTTGTTAGTATTTACAAAGAAAAACTGGGCATGCGGAAATAACTCGAAAGTTTGGCATAATCACCTACTTTAGGGCTTTTAAACGATAAAATTAGCGTAAATCCTATGATTGTATGCTTACAAATCAAAGAAATGTGGAAAAGTGAAGTATTTAAGCTGGATGTCGGGCAGGAAGTAAGAAATACAAGGCACAGATGGCATCAAAGTCTAAGACGTCAAGAGCGGAATAGAAAAAACGAAAGACTGAAAGGCATTAAAAAACAAAGGGTAATTGCCCAAGGGCTCAAAAGTTTAAAAATGAGAGGTTCAAAAAGGCGAGAACATGGCTGTTTGGATCCGGCCCACTGTTTTTCTATGACTGGACATAGTTGTAAGAATATGTGGCGATATCCTAAAAAGAGAAGGAATTGGGTCAAAAGAGCACCTCGTCTCAAAATATAGACATGCGATCCACGCCTAATGTCCACTAAGGCAATATTTGCTCCGAAGGAGTAGCCGTCTGGCCAGATTCAAAGATGAATTTCATCCACAAATGCCTCATTTCACAAGAAGACGTTTATGCAAACACATAAAAATGGCCTCAATAGGTCAGGGAGCCTCTTTCGTAAGTTGGCGCAAGTATGGGAAATCTCCACTTCCGCCACTATTTATTAACCGTGCGTGTCGGGCGTATAGCATAATAAATTATGTGGTATTTGACACCACATGTAGTACGGGGAGATAGAGGGTCTTAGGACGGGATCGGCTTCCAGACCGCAGCGATCCTTGTGGGAGGGCCTTTGCAGCTAATTGATTTAATAAAAAAAGAAGCTTTTTGAAAGGGCTTTATTCTCCGAAGGAGATCTTTTGACTTTTTAATTTCACCTGGAGTTGAAAATGTTGCGAGAACGGCAAAAATCATTGAAGGGGTGTGAGAGACGGGCGATTTCTCATAAGAGAGGAGATTACAATGAGCGACGAAGCGGATCAGAGACAAGGAAGTCTCCAGCAGATGAAATTATAAAAAAATTCTTAAAATAATTTTTAAAAGCTAAATTTAGTAACGCGATGACGTCATGATAATTGCCACCCCGCAGCAAAATTTGCAGAAATTACGCTTAAAGTCTGAGAGCGATGATCAATAAAGGTCGCTATGACGAAAGCACACAACAGCTGAGGCGGAGCATCTGGTCCCAAATATATTATGAGCCACAACGGATCACGTTCGCCCCGCATTCATTCTTTCCCCTTCCGGGACAAAACTTCTTTCGCTGTCTTATTTATGGATTTGTTTTCCTGCTTATTGTGTACGGGGGGAACGCTGTTCTCTAAAAAACATGTTGTTCTGTTGAACCCACACATCATCACCTATTTGAAAGGGTGGTCCCAAGATGACTAGGAGAGAGAACATGCGTCAAAATAGTTAGAGAAGAGGCAAAATGCTATTTATTCCACCAAATTAGGCAGATCCCCGGGAAGGAGCAATCATTTCTCGGGACGGAAATTGGCCCAATCGACGGCGTGAAAGTGGAAATTTGTCTAGATTTAATGTGGCACTTTAACGAAGGAAGCTCGTAT
The DNA here is from genome assembly GCA_964036215.1 of Oscheius sp. DF5033. NCBI lineage: Eukaryota > Metazoa > Nematoda > Chromadorea > Rhabditida > Rhabditidae > Oscheius > Oscheius sp. DF5033. Next base: position 8,841,309 of record OZ038413.1, read on the forward strand.
TACCAAGGGGGGCCCGTGACGCGCCTGCCATTGTTCAAATAGAGAGACTGAGCCAAAAAGTGAGCTGGACGGGTCGGGGCTTTTTGTCTCTATCTTTACTTGAGACACATAAAGGCAATGTTTCACAGGTGTCTGGGTTGCGTCAGTGCCAGCCAATTCACTGAGTATGTAAAGGCCGAAACAGAAAACTAAAAGTAAATAGAAAAAGAACGGGGAATATAGCCGCCAGACAAGGTGCGAAATTTAAACTGGATCTACAACATGTAAGGGGATAATCTAAAGTTTGTATAGTAATAAATCAGCCGTGGAAAAATGAACCACCCTAAAAAAGAAGTGCAGAGCTCACTGGGGAACTGCAAACCGGTCATATTACCAGGGATGGGTTGACCGATGCGCTCTTTCAAGTTCACTAGCATACAATCCAGCAAAAAACACGCCTCTTTTTTGGATACTTAGCAACGGGTGCAAGGAAATGTCTATCGAATGCGCGGTGGGAGACAACCCCAGATTCTAGAACTTTCGAGAGAATTATATGAAATGGACGGGTATGGTTTACCCATGGGATCGGCCTGAACCCTAAGGTCAAGATTCAGTTACCATCGAACAAATAGAAATAGTGGAAGCTCTCATTAATTTTTGATTTCACTCAAGTACTTCAGAATTGTTAATTAAAAAGACGGGAAATAATCCGTTCCTCCTTCGGGTTTCCCACATTTCATCATTAAACGACCTTTTCTGGTCTTAATCAACAAATAAAAAAGTGTCGCTCCCGTTTTAAGGCTTCCCCAAAAATATTAAAACAGGAATGATCCTTGCGTGGGTCGGGTAGCCCACGTATAGTCTCCCCGCTGTCTCGCACAACTATAATCGGCTCAAGCTTACAACGGAAGGAACATTGGGACCACTGTCTGGCTATGGAGCCGGTTTGTCTCTCTTCAATTGGTCTGGGGAAATTGAAAAGACGACAGATGAAATGAATGGCTGTTCTGCTGAAGCTCATCAACTTGCCGGAAAAGAAGTTAACAAAATGTTCTCTCCGGAGGGAGGCTGCACCCAAAGGAACTGCAAGTCAATTGCCTGGAGCTATACACGCCTCCAGCGGAAGAGGTTACCATCGTTCGGAAACTTATTTTTAGATTTTATTATTTGGGAAAAAGAAAGGAAGGGATCAACATATCCTAGCCTCTTGAATGCGTTTAAAGAAAATGGAATTAAGCGACGATGAAGTACTCGAATGGAATGAGTGTGGCTGCTGTGTCTGGCTGTAAACATGGTGTTTCCCCAATGTGAGAGCCCCTGGCGGGCAGAGAGACACGAATCAATGCACATTTTGAGCTTTGTATGGTGATAGACGGAAAGAAATTATGAATTCAAAAAATTATGACAGAAAAGGTTAATGAAATCTATTCATTACCGCACCAGTTACATTGTTGAAACTCAGTGATCACTGTATTCGGAATCAGTCGTTGAGAAGTCGAGTAGTAAAGAATATGCCAATTTTGACGTTGCCAATATCCAGTCGCGACTCCTTTTTTCTTTGATTAAATCCCTACGTGACTATTTACATGGCCGAAAATTGTGCTCCTCAAAGATCTTTGTAGCCGTCTCTCATTTACAATCCATATGGCCCAGCGCAGATCTATAAAGGTTTTAAAGAAAGAGCGGCTGGGAAAGATGAAAGATTGCCTTCGGTTCCCGACGAAAGCCTCAGATTACTGGATCGTAACTGACACCTGCGACAATAAAATATAAAATAATAGTCCTTTAATGCTTAACAAATTGATTAGAACAGATGTGCTGGAGAGACGAAAAGACAATGCTAATCAATTATGCCGTCGGGCGAGGAACTTTCCGGGCACGAAGACCAGACTGGTGGCACTGCATAATTTGGTCCCATTTTGCCAGACAAACGACGAGGTCCTTCCTCAATGATTTTACTCCCCAGAATCGGCGAGGATTTGACTGAAAAGGCTTTTTAGAAGCATACATGGGAATGTGCTGAACTGATAAATCTGCTCCCTTACAAACAGATTTTTAGATCGGATGTATCAAACAAACCTGTGGTTGACACATTTGGAGGCATTGTTCTCCCAATTGGGCAATTCCATTTGACCGGCAGCAGTCGGTATTATCGTGTGTCTGGGCGGCACAGTGCACGATAGCTGGCAGATATTTATACAGACGGCAGCGAGATGGCTGGATAGTGTGCATCAACTGAACAATATAGGATTTTCACGCGCAATTCGGGACAGACTGACCACGACACGAGCTTCAATAGCGTTTGTTTCATAGATACAAAGTCCACGGCACTCTGGGGGAACGAAGCGCTCGCAGCAGGAGCCAAAGACCTAGAAGATAGTGGGAAAAATATGGAAATGTCTAGGAAATACCTGGTCGGCTACTTTTCTTTCGATGCAAGGCTTCCATTTTGTGCTTTCTGTTCCGCAATTCTGAAAAACGCTGTTATTATACAATCCATTTCAATGTCATTGCCTTGACGCGTTAAATCGGCTGATTGAGATCGCAAAGCAAACGGTCAGGTTTCCTAAAACGTACCGTCGGGGTGTCAAACTCCAAGGAATTTGGCTCCTGGGCAAAAGAAAGAGCTACACACGAGAGAATAAATAACAGCAACATCTGAAAATGACAAATTTTGGCGATTTTTTCTTTAACAAGTGGCAAAGCACAATGAAATAAATGAACGTTATACACCGCAGCCGAGATGAACCGATAAGAATTCCAAGTGCGAACCGGATCGGCGAGAGGGGATGTACCAGTTGGAATGAAACGAGAGAGACATAATAACTAAATAGGCTTTCTACCTGTGGGCGAGAACGAAGCCGTTCCAGATCCCTAACCAGGAGAAGAAGGTCGTTAGAAGGGGAAAAGAGAGACAGGATGGAAAGAAGGAAAAAGAGGAAATATAAGTGGAAAGGAGAATGCCGAAAGTGTACCTGCGGGCCATTGTTTCAAGGCTAAACTTCTTGCCAGCCGACGGAACGGGTTTTCTGTACTTAAGTAGAAAATGAAGTGTTAAAGAAAGACCTGTTCCTATTGCAAAACTTCGGAAGAGAAAGGAACAGTGGCAATGTTATTGCTATTGTTTTGATGTGTAGTTTAAAATGTTTCTTATAAGGTTTACTGCTCTACTAATACTTTAATAGCTAAAGAATTAGACAAAAGGACAATCGGAAATAGAAGGTAAAAAAGCCGATAAAGATAGTTGTCTTTAAGGGGTAGATGCGACTTTGGATGTGTCACAGAGAGCGCTAGAAATCGCGCGCTGCGCAAAATCGAATAAAACCGGTCTATACCTAGGGAGCCTTCTATTCTCTTACGTTGAAGACAGAAGCAGGAAATATGGAGATCAGTGAACGAACTGATATTTTTTGGCATATCATAACAATCCCGTCGTCTGGACAGCGAAGGGCCAGCCCTGACATACTATTTCGAAGCGGGAATAACTGCCATAAATCCCTGCTGTCCGACTTTACCGCTTCACAAAACCTTATCACAAATGGACAGTTATCGCCCTCATGAAATTGCCTCTGCAACACTTAGAGATATTCATTCGCCTTTCGGCAACATCTGTCCATCGACATGAGGCTACTCGTACTTCTTTTATTACTGGCCGTCTTATCCCAATCTATCAGCAAATTTAAAAAAGGTGTCAATTTTTTCTCAGCTGATATATTAATTTTAGTTGATGCAAAGACGGCCAGACGACGTCTATCTACACCTCCCTCGGAAGCAGTGATGGCTGCTGGTACCAGCTTTGTATATTCCTATCTAAATGCTCATCTCTCCCAAACGGATACTTCTTTTACTGAGAAATTGTTCCTAACTATTACCAATCCGTCCTCTGCTACAGCCACGGTGACCATCAGCTCACAATATCCCGGTTTCCAAAATATAACTCAAAATGTAGCTGCGGGATCCTCTCAAATTGTAAGGTTCAACTTTCTGAACCTACAAATGCTTACAGATTTCTATCACCCCAGTAGACATCCAAGTAAACTACATGGACAAGCAGTTGAACAAAGCCTTCAGGGAGACAAAATCAATTTGGGTCTCCTCAACTCAACCAGTGAAATTAGTGGCTACAAATGAGTTATCAGATGGAAGCGGCGAAGATTCCTTTTCCATCCTGCCAGTGATATCCTTCAATAAGCATTAGAAAAAAAGTGGTTTAGATTTGTCAGCTGGGATCAAGTTATCAAGTCGTGGTCGACGAATCGGCTGATAGCAGCAGTCTTCAAGCTACAAATGTCGTTACAGTTATTGCAACTCAGGACAATACTTTTGTAATAGATTGTGGGTAAACTTGAGCTAGTGATTTAGGTATCAGTTCCTCCTGTATTTACCGCAGGAACGACTCTGAACGCTGGGCAGCAGCTCTCCTTGGCAATGGCTTTCCCTGCTTCGTCATCTCAGATCAACGCTTCTGCCCCTGTGGCTGCATTTTCAGGAGCTGTTTGTGGTTACGGATATGGTCAAGACCGCATTCATTGCAGCCATGAGGTAGGTATTCCCGAAACTTTAGCAATTTTCTCAGGCTTTGATGTTGTACCCCATAATGGATTATGGTACAGAATTTCCTGTATTTAAATATCAACCGGAACAATATGGGGATGTTATGATCTTCCTCTCCCAAGAAAATACAACAATTACCGAAGACGGCGTCCAGTGGGATGAAATGTATGGTCCGACCACATACTTCGTTGGATCCATCTACAACGGACTGTATATTACGGCAGACAAACCATTCTACGTTGTCCAAGTAGACATTTTATGTGTGAAACTAATGTTTAGCAGGTAGGTAATGCGAATCTCCAAGATCAGGGAGCTCCTTTCTTTGTCCATGCAGTCCCTCCAAATCACTTCACCACTGGTCCAGTGAACTTTGCGTACGTCTTCTTAAAATTGTGTCCATGCTCACTTTAGAACAGCTCTGAATTTAAACGAAACAGATTCTATGAAGCATTTTGTCCGCGTTGTCACAGATTTAAACAGTATTGGCAGCGTAATGGTGGACAGCTATGTACCTAATGGTTTGCTGTACCGACGAATGGGTGTGAGCAGATATTATTTTGTCGATGTGCAAGTTCAACGTGGACAGCATATTGTGTTAGCCACAGGAGCTGGTGTTAACTTTGCGTAAGTTATTTGGCAATTTGTGTAAATGTCTTCCAGGGTAACTGTTTATGGCTATGACTTTCTCCGATCATACGGCTTCAATCCTGGCCTCAATCTCCAAGGTAAACTGTTCTTTTCTCCTGGTAACAATCTTTTTCAGCCACCGGAACTTGTTAATCACAAGAAAAGTAAATAAAAATGTTTCATAGACTGTTCTTTCAATGAGCTGGAAAGGTGGCATTTGAATTTTATTGCTCTGATAAGGAATGTACTGACGGCGATTCGCCCCAAGTGAACTTTGAGCATAACAAATATTTGGCCCGTTTATTCTCCTGCTCAAAGGTGTGGTCCAAACAGCTTTCTAAGATCATCATAACCATAAAAAATCTATGATTATTAGGATAAAATTCATGTTACCACCGTTTAACAGCACCTTTATCACTCTTTTACGACAGTAATGCAATAATTGGATAAGAAGTCCGCCGCCGAACCACTCCCTGATTTTGGGAGCCAGCCGGAGTCATGTTTCTTCTGGTTTTATTCGCCCTTATTTGCGGGGTTTTTCCTCACGCTAAATATGAGTTTCAAACCTTTGAAATGGGACATCCGGACAGTCCTCATCCGGCTCTTCATGCTGCTGCAAAGCGATCTCAATCGAGTGATCCTAAAGTGGTCACTTCCAACAGTGACATGGCTATTGGCACACAATTCGTCTATGCCTACCTCAACAGCCATTTGAGTGCCAGTGACACCTCCTACACGGAGTATCTTTACCTAACTATTACTAATCCTGGCGCTTCTTTGGCCACTGTTACGGTTACTTCATCATTCACCAATTTCGAGACGAAAACTGTTGTAGTTCCCCCAAATACTTCACAGGCGGTAGGGGAGTTTCCAATTTTGTAAACCCCGTTTAGTTGAACATCACTCCTATTGGAATCCAGGTAGATTATATGGATCTTCAAAATAACAATGGAACTAACGCTTTCAAAGGTGTTACTTGTAATTACTAGTACACAGCTAGTTTAGAATCAAACAAGGCTATTTGGGTGTCATCAACTCAACCGATCAAACTAGTTGCTACGAATCAGCTGTCCGATGGCAGTGGAGAAGATAAATTCGCTGTCCTTCCGGTAAGAGACATTTTTCTTTAACGAAAGTTTGAAGATTTGCCAACTTGGTACAAATTACATGGCTGTAGTCGATGAATCTGCTCGCGTCATTGGTTCCTCCCAGTCAACAAACATTGTTACTATCATTGCTACTCAAGATTCCACCACAGTCAGTTCTAAATTATTTTGATGAATTCATTTCTTCTTCCAGGTAGTGTATTATGGAGTTCTTGCAGCTGTCACTCTCAACAAAGGTCAAATGTATACAATTGTCACAACACAGCCGCATTCTGGTATTCCCATCCAGGCATCAAAACCTGTGGCCGTCATCAGTGGAGCTGTCTGTGGTTATGGATACTACAATGTCCCTCAAATTCATTGCAGTCATGAAGTAAGAACAAATTTCTGCATTCTATGAGCATTTAGTCCCTCATGTTGTACCCAACATCAGCCTACGATACTGTCTATCCCACCTACAAATTCAAGCCAGAGGATATTGGAGAGCTCATGGTCTATGCATTGGTTTGCACAGGTTGAAAACCTTACAATTTCTGTGTACAGAACGGTGGTACCGATATCTTCTTCGATGGTGATAAAGTTACAACTCTTCCGGCAAATGTCTTCATCGTCGTCAAAATTTATTCTGGACTTCTCATTAGTGGCAGCCAGCCGATTTATGTTGTCGCTGTAAGATCAAGCCCAAGCCCTTTAGATCTGTTATTTTAGTCCGGAACATTCAATACCCAAGATCAAGGAGCTCCATTCTTTGCACATGTCCCGGGACCAACAATGTTTACCGGAGGACCAGTCATCTTTGCGTAATTACTTTTGTCATTGAAAAAAAACTGGGTTTAGAACTGGGCTAACGGATGATGAGTCCAATAACATGGTGCACTATGCCAGAATTGTGACGGAATTGAATAATATTGGCTCAATTTCCATTGATGGTTATTTCCCGAATGGTCTTCTCTATCAAAGGTACCACTTTATCCTCGCAAACCTTAAAGTTTTGCAGAATGGGTAAGAGCAACTACTATTACTATGACGCACCGGTGACAACAAAGGTTGACCACAAAGTAGCTGCTATGACTCCAGGGATGAAATTCGCGTAAGGGGCCTTATTATTGGCAACCTTTTTTCGTTCAGAGTCACCGTTTATGGTTATGGTTTGTTCCGCTCTTACGCCTTCAATCCTGCTTTGGATCTTCCCAGTAAGTTACCGCTATTCCTTTGAAGTAAAGGATATTTTTCAGCAAGCGGAACATGTTAACCAAGAAACCGCAGATCATAAATAAAGATTTTTATGTTTTTGTTAAAGTTACGTGGAAATTTGGAGGTTCAAAGGGCGAACTGGGGGCGAAGGCGTTTTTTGTGGTGACAAAATCGCAACAAGAGATCAGTGAGCCTCCCCCTGCCATATATTGGGAAGGTGGATCTGGTGATTAGACGCTGGTTACACTTTTAACAAAAAACATAGCTCACTCACGTGTCCGGTTCATACCAGCGTCCAAATGATTTGGATCCTATTGCTATGAGATCAGTCATTTCATCTGTTAGGTCAATCATTTATTGTTTGAACCAAAACCCCGTTTGCTTTTTTTATTTTGTTAATTGCATTTTGTTTCATGTAGATCTCTTTATTCTTTCAGCTACTGCAATGCAGTCCCCTTGCCTTTTACTGTTTGTGATAGCTCTCGCTTCGGGTGTTACTGAAGTCTTCTTCAGAAATCGCTGTGAAGCGGACATAGACGTAAATTTCCAAACTACTTCACAAGTTTCGCTTCCAGATTATATCCACTGAATATGGTAAAGAACCCGCTCTGTTGGTTACTGTTCCCGAAAGTCAAAGACGCCTGGTGGCATATCAAACCGGGGCTGTTAGTTTCAAAGCCGGATGGGAGGGCAAGACTTCGGTAGACTTCCGTTTTGGAGTACAGGACACAACCTACTACGCAATCAACGTGGCTGACGGCTTTGACAAAACTGTGACAATCTCGCCGTACCAATACGCCCAGGGTGCCACAATCACCTGCAATTCGCCTTATTGCGCAGATGGGATCAAGCTACCTAGCGAGAGGAAGGAAAAGGTAAAATAATCTAGTAAAAATGCACGAGAATTCAGACTCACACAATGTACGCACCGGCAAGAGTTAACGTCACTTGGTGTGGAACCATAGATGAGGAGTTCTGATCCTATTCGAATAAAATTTTATATGGGAACATACCTATCTATACGCAACCTGTAGCCACTAATTAGGCGGTAATTCGGATAAAAGCCTACGATGGAGACTACGCCGTTGGCTAAGTTGTAACAAGCAACGTTCTTGTTGTATTTTGTCAAAAAAATGTTTAAAGCGCGCTTACAATGGCGATGTACACCATACAGGGTTTTTTTTCATCCATTATACACTGTTAATTATACACTGTTAATGAAACACGGTTACGTCACAGATTTCTGACACTTTATTGCTTGCCAATTCTATCACAAATATCGGTATAAATCGGACGTATTTTTTCTAATCCCCTGTAGATGAAACAACTTGACCATGGTATGAGGAACCAGAAGATGATCCAATGAAGAAGATTTTTGGTCATTTGCCTTTTTTCCGAACAAAGGCATCTTTTTGATCGCGTGTTTGCAGTTTGCTTCCGATATATCTAGATCGCGGGAGTAAAGAGTTTTTCGGCGTAATGAGGAAGTCGATCAAACGCCATGAATGTTAGTTTTACCTTTTAGAGGGATAGTACGTTTAACCTGCTTCAACGCACGTTAACTAGATTTTGTTAAACTTGATACACACCTCTACTAATGACATAAAAACTTAGAAAAATGATCTTGGCTAGTGAATTCTCGTTCTTTTTTAAATACGTGTGATTCCTGAATATCACGGACACTAATGTAGAGGAATCCTACTAGTCGAAAATATTACTGTTAATTTGTTTATCGTGAGCCCGCTGCTGCAGATGATCAATCAGATAACAAGCCGCTAGCTTCGCTGTTGCTGCTATCGGATGGTTCTTTTGCAGGCCAGAATTTTACTTCCTTCGTAACCACATCTTTTTGCTCCTTATTGTCTCCATTGTTAGCTTTTGGCTTGCTTTTACTTTATCGTGAGGGTTTCTTTTGCACAAATCTAGTAATAATCGATTATTATTCTACCATCCTGTTCCTGTCGGAAAGGCGAAAGCCGCAATTTCAAGAAAAGCATTAATTTAACATACTTACAGAACAGCCTTATTTTTTGATGAACTATATTAAAATTTATCCACTGCCTTTCCTTTCCTTATATCCTTGCCTTTTCCGACAAAAAATCCGACTCAGCTAATTTATGGCATCCATTTAATCTTTATTCATCCGAAAAAAAGAAGAATTGTAATGTTCTGCATCATATACGACAGAGACTTTCTTGGTGCAAGATTAGGGTTCAAAAAAATGTATGATGTTTCTAAAACTTATGTGCCCGAAATAAGTATTAGATCCGCCAAAGTTGTGCTACCAGCCACAAATCGTTCCCCTTTACGGTTCGAAAGATGAATTTATTCATCGTGGAGGGCTTGTGTCTGTACCGTAGATCACTCGTAGTCTTCCGCCTTAGGGATGCTACGGAGATACCGGTCTATGCAAGAAGGCAAAATGGGCGCTAATCTAGCACACATTTATGTGGGTTTAGGAGGGATACGTTTCCTTTCCGAATCCTCGATAAACTTGCGCAGATGTAAAAGAAAGAAAGTATTGTTTCATAAGAATATGTTCTTTCTTTTTCTATAAAAAGCGTTTTGCTGTGCTCTCTTCCTCGAGGTTTCCAGAGATCATCAGATATATCGACAGCGCTTTACCAGCGAGCGTCTTCTGCACAACAGAACCAAGAATGACCAAACTTCTACACCTAGAAGGGATTCATGGAATTGCTATCTGCTCGGTGATAGGCTTTCATTTCTTCCCGGACTATTTTCCCAATGGTTATCTTGGAGTTGATCTGTACGTTTCTTACCGTAATTTAGCTTTTATTCTCAGCTTTTCAGATTCTTCGTGCTCTCCGGCTACCTGATGTCAATGATGTTATCACGTCATTCCCATTTAACTATTTCCATTGTGGCAGAATTTCTTTACCGACGTATCAAGAGGATTATTCCCTTGTATTATTTAGTAATTTTAATTACAACTGGTGGGTGTATGGTAAAGAACAAACAGAAAGAACATATTCCAGCAATTATCTATTTCTGCCCATGCTCAGAAATTGTAACCAACATGGCCTCCTCTAAAAGAGCAATAAGCTTCACCACCAATTTATATTTCGACAATGGAGACGATTATTTTGAAAAATTGGGTGTCGCACATGATCTCTTTACTCACACTTGGTCACTCTGCCTTGAGCTGCAGTTTTATTTGTTGTTCCCATTTTTATGGTGGATACAAGTAAAACTGAGCCCAACTCGGAGAATGCTACTGCTCCATGTCATCAGTAGGTTGACTTCTGTCCAGCAGCAGTTTTAATAGGTGGAGCTTCTCTTTGCTTCTACTTTGTAATCGACGAAAAAATGGCTTTCAATAATATGTTCTGTCGTATTTGGCAATTTCTGTTCGGTGATTACTTTTCACTATCGTTATCGAATAACTTTCAGGTAATATGGTATTCTGCCTGGAGCAACACAGCTCTAAATCCGAAGTTGTAGAGAAAATACCTCTTCTCGATGAAACCGAGAAGGGAGGAGAAGTGGCCGACAATTCTACCGATTGGATCTTCGCTTCCGTGTCGTTGCTTCTTCTCGCATACTCTACTATTACAGAGCAACATTTGACAGCTAACTACGCCAGGTAAAGAAAACAGATCATTTCTAGAATGTTCCGTTTCAGAATGTCTACCACAGTTGTTTCTATAATACTCATATATTTTGGAAAAGATTTTTATGTCTTGGAAAACGCGGTAATGGCATTTCTGGGCAAGATATCCTACGCCTGGTATCTTATACATTGGCCCATTCTGACTTTGTCCAAGGTATTTGGGTATACAAGCACCTTAGGTAAGATTTTAGAAAAAAAAACAAATAGAATCTAGAAGACATTGTAAGTAAATTCAGTAATTTTAAGCATTGGACATGTATTCGCAATCAAACCGACATTTCTCATTTTCAGACGTTTATCTGGGCATTGTGCTCTCTTTATCTGTGGCAATTGCTGTTCATCATACTGTGGAGAGGCGATACCTTTCCTGGGAAAAAATACCGGTGTTCTCTACAGTTACTATTCTTGTTCTGGTTTGCTTCTGTCTCTATTACGGTCTCAATGGTAGGTCCAACTAGGCTAAACGAATGGAACACAAAAAAAACAATTTGTCTAACAAGTAAAAACATATTAAAATATAGCCCGTTAATAAACAGTTATACTCCTTTGCAGATACTCATGAAGCGTGTGTGAGGAAGGTCGTCCTACAAAAGCATTATGCCAATATGACAATAGGTAACAATTTTTTGAGAACTATCAGTAGCATGAATTTCAGAGGAGAGAAAAAAATATAACTCCGATCTTTCGGACAATGATCGCATTCAACTAGTCGATGATCGCTGTATTTTCGAACAACCAAGAACTTTTGGAGGGTCGGAGGGAACATGCAAATATGCGGTTTTCAAGTGTTTTGGCTTCTGTAAATATTATTGTACAGAATCCAAAATCGAACAATAGCCGGATCATTGCAATAATTGGCAACAGTTGGGCTGCAAACAGTTCTCCTTTGGTTTTCGAAGAATGTAGTCCATATTTTGGACAGATTTATAGATCGGCTGGTGTCGGTAATACACATTTTATTCTGTATCATTCTGAACTTATACAGGATGCGAAGTGTTCAAGACACCAAACAACGAAATATATTGTCCTAAGCGGCAGCAAATGTATTATGACATGGTGGAACGTGTCAAGCCGGAATATCTTTTCATCATTGTCCGGTACGGTACTTTCAATCTCTTTTTCGAGTTCATCGCATAGAATCAGCTATACATTTTCTCGTCATGTTTGAGGACTTATTGTTTAGATACCATTATATGATGGAGATATTTACGGAAGCAGAATGGAACTCTACAATTCAAGATGGAATAGAAAGGCTATCTATCTTCTCCGAGCATGTTCAAAAGAAAATATTTATCCTCCATACTTTCCCCTACGTTCGTATTCATCCAGCCCAACTAGCCGAAGCAATGGATAAGAGGGCCCCATTGACTCCCAATGATTGGAGTTACAAGCAGAAGCCAACGGATATGCAAAAAGCACAAGAGAAACTGGACAAAATAGTCAGAAACTGCTCAAAGTGCGAGCAGTACGACTACACTTCACAGTTCATGATAGACGGAGTCTTGCAACCATACGAGCCGCAATATTTCATTGCATATTTAACATATGGTATTCATTTCACGCCTCCTGCTTTGGAGTTAATACGTCCTATTTATACAGACATTTGCAAAAGAATAAATGCAGAATAAAAATATTCTTGCTTTTGTTTTTTAATGCTATAGGCTACCTTCTTTTTTTCAGCTTGGTAGATAAAGTACGATGAAAGTTGTGATTAAACTAAAGGAACTCGAGCTACCGTCCCTCATCTGATGGTTGTTGTTCTCTTGAGCCAGTGACATAACTGTGACCCAACCGATTGGCACCGCGATAATATAGCCAGATTACCTGGCTCTCGCTTCTAAGACTTATCGATTTCTGTATTTATTATGAAAACAGTTCTTTTTTATTATTTATTCATCGGAGCGTATGGTACCCAAGTTGTCTTCAAAAATAGCTGCGGCTATGAAATGAGCGTAAGTCATATAAAAACCTTTCCATTTTCCTGTAGATTGTTCAAACCAAAGACTTCGATGATCCAACGCTTTTGTCAGTTCTTGGTTCACAAGAAAAGAAAGCGCATGATTTCGAAGAAGGAAATATGAACTTCCGTGTGGGATTCAATGGAACTACACGAATCGAATTCTGGTTTAATTTGGATGGAATGGACCTCTACGATGTGAATATCATGACCGGCTTTGATGTTCCGGTATCCATAACTCCTAGAAAAGGAACTATGGTATCTTGTCTAGTATCCAACTGTAAACAAGGTGTACTTTTACCCCACGAATTGAGTGAAAAGGTATGGCTTATCATATCAAATTTTCTGATTATTGATTACAGACACATGAGATGGTAACTGGAGGAAAGTTCATAGTTACATACTGCCCCCGAAAACGTATTCTTCATCCTAATCGTACTCATTAATAAACATTCTCTTTAACTGTTATCAGCTGGGAGCTCTTTGAGCCCAATACACCTAACCTCTCATCTGCTCAATCCTTATCTTTTACACCAGAATTCTTTAGCTCGATGATTTATCTGCGTACCTTTTGATGTCAACGGGTGCAGCTGTGCCCGTGATATTTGCACCATGTCGAGGGCAACCGCCTTGACGCCAATTTCACATGCGATTACCTGTGTTCCGCATTGTACGCTTTTTACTCTTTCCCCCATCGATTTTAATATTTTCGTTTCTAGTAAATTATCATGAAAGCGGGTAAAGTAACTGCCTGTAAAGTCTGTGATTCTCCAACAGCTAAATCATATCATTTTGGGGTAAAATCATGTAAAGTAAGTGATATTTTTTGCATTTCAATGGATTTTCAGGCTTGTGCTGCATTTTTTCGTAGAACCATTGCTTTAAATGTACAATATCAATGTAGAAGAAGTCTTGCATGTCCAATAGATCATGGTAAATTTTAAAATCTTTTTTTTACACTGATTTTATCTTTTCAGATAAGCGATATATGTGCAAATTATGTAGATACAATAAATGCATAGAAATTGGGATGATGCCCGAGCGTAAGTAACTTTTTTCTTTATTTTTATTAGCCATCCAGCATAGACACGATTAATTAAAGGTACAAAGTACGCCCATTGTCTTAATTTCTTGAACATATTGGCCGTTTTCAGTAGTCGAGTCTAAGGGGAAAATATCTGAAAGGAAAAATCGATCTCCTTTGCCGGAAACGCCGCAATCACACAGTTCAATAGAACTTCCGTCCTGTGGCAAAGGCAAATATTCCCAAGAAATCAGTTGAATTTTGTATTTCAGCTTTTCCCAACATCAGTATTGAAGAAGTTATTGCCCATTATGTAAAATTGGAATCACAACTGGTTGACAGACGAAGGATAACATATAATACCAGTAAAATACAGGATATTATTTATAATCAAAAAGACTGCGTAAGTTTTGTTATTTTATGTCTTTTTTTCCTCCCGATTTAAAGAAGAAAATTATTTGAAATTAACAAAATGTTTCCAGCCGTTTGAGCTAAAAGATCTGAAGCTTTTCGACTGGAGAACCTACAATGGCTGTGAACAATTCGAATTTGCAGCAGTCTACGATTATGCTAGATGCTTTCTACAATACGATGAATTAAATAAAGTAGACCAGGTGCGTTTAGACGAGTACATATATTTTTATTGACGATTTCAGGATAATTTGTATAGACTAAGCTGTGCTGTGGATGTTTTAATGGGAATGGCATATTATACTGTCAAAGAAGGTGTACGACATAATGTGTTAATAAATACAAACGCCACTTATTATCCTATGGATCCTCTACCACCGACAGGAGAAGAACCACAAATGGCTGGTCATTTTGCATCAGAAGATGAACATCAGAGATACAAGTAAGCATGTTTCCCTTATATTTTCTTCATTTGCTTAGGGTGTATTATCCACCTTTGTTTTAAAAAGCATTCATGGGAGATTGCTTCGAAAATTTGCCAACATTTTTAAAGATCTAACTGTGCCAATGTTTAAAAATTTTCTTCCTCTAAACTGAGATTTAGAATCCTTTTTTTTTTGGCATACATTTTTGGCATACAACCGTCAAATTACTAAAAAAGCTAGTATTTTTCGAAAAGCTCTTTAGCCCAACCTCAAAAATTAGGTTACGGTAAAAATGAAGTCTCTTTTATTTGTTAAAATAATGTGAAAAATGTGATAAGTTCTTTAAAATAAAAAACAGAAAAGCCGGAGTCAGTTTCTAGAAAAGTGATTTAACACATTTAGACCTTTAAAACAGTCTTATTTTTTGGAAAAGTATATTAAAATTATAATTATATCCATTTACAGATTGCTAATCGGCCCGTACAGTCATTACTGGTCAACTCTGATTTTACCACTAGATAAATTAGACATTTCTTTGGCTGAATTTGCACTCTTAAAAGCTTTAGTCTGCTGGCATATTTGTACGTTTTTCCCGTCATTTATTTTCATTGATTTTCAGGCTATTACAAATTCCTAACACCTGACCAAGAAATCTGCACTGTGCAAAGAAATCTGATCATGAAGGCTTTGCTAAAATTAGCAGAAGATCGATCCGATGGATGTGGCGTCATTCGGATGGGCGAGCTGTTATTGTACATAAATTCTGTTTTCGTGAGTATTCTTTAAAAGTTCTTGCATTGCTATTTTTGCAGGAACATATTTACAATCTCTTGGAATCTTTGTACATGGCAAAGGTTTTTAATATTGTTCCATTGGGTGATTTTGTCTGTGATATGCTGGTACTCGGTCGATAATTTGTAGGAGTTTTTAGTAAGTCCATTTATCCTCGTTTTATTGGGAAAGCTAGCTCTTTCCGGTTTGATATCCTCCTCACACAGCTGCAATTTTTTTTTCGTTCCAGACAGTTAGAACGAGGATTCGGTTACGAAATAACATTTTTGCAGCCAGATAGGCTGTCTATTTCTAATCTCAATGTTTTCGATTAGATTTTAAAAGATGGCTTTTTCACATTTTGAAGAAGCCAACTGCTTGTTCCTAATTCTAATTTACATATCAGGGAATTGCCCCCTGCGTACAATGCCGTCTTTTTGTCTTGCCCCGCCCTTCATGGGTTAACAGTTTTCATAGTCTCTCTTTCCCCCAAAACGAAACCAAGTGCATTGACCGCCCAAGACCACACTGATCGCTATCACACCCATACAGCCTGAGTTTGCCGCCTCTTCACTTTTTTTACCATGCGCTAAACATGATGTCCTGTAATTGACCGCGTTGACACAACTATTTTGCAGATATTCCCAAACATATTGATTTCAATTGTTTATTTCCTTCTTTTTCCCTTGATTCCCATACATAATTTTCTTTAGAGATCATGGCAGGTTGGTCAACATCGGGTACTTTTCTTACCATTGCGGTGGTCATTATCTTCCCCATAGTACTCGTCTACTTCTGTTACTATTTCATTAAAGTATATGCTGAAGACAGGAAGGATCGAATTGCTGGGTGAGTTATAAAGACTTTCCTGATCAACGGAATTCAGTGACAATCAGCAAAAGTTGTCCCTTCGCATGGCTGGTCTCTCCTGTGCTGAAGATGATGATGACACGACTATTAGTCAAGTCTGATCTCCTGTTTGTGCAATTTTAGAAGTAGAAGCTCGAAATAATAAAATCTAGAGTCCTGGCCACGTGATCCCCAATGACAGTTCTTCTTTTTGTCACCCCGCTGATTGTATCTTTCTATCTTTCTCTTCTGTTAGCCCTCCGTGTTCACCCAATTCTCTAGTTTATAAAACTTTTACCCACATTTTTTTGGATCGCTTCAAGGTCAGACCCAGTAGACGGCAGGTAGATGTCAATCTCATGACTAAAACTTCTTCGCACTGCAACCGTTCCCTTTTCCGGTTAAAATTTCCCATCTCCAGCTCGTTTGACGTCATCTTTTCCCGCAGTAAAGAAAGACAATACTCTTCTCCATTTATGACATGATCATGAGACATATTTATCAACCAAACGATCTCGGAAATGTCTTATCATAAAAGCGCTTTCTATTTGTCTATTTTTCATGGTGGCGTACAGTTGTCCCTCAATTCCTCCGCTGGCCCGACATGTTATTCTATAATCGCGTGCATTGCCTTTTTTCTTGGCAGCAGGTGCGGATGTGAGGCAAAAAGAGACAGAGGTGAGACGTAGACCAGCGCAGACTCACAAAGAGGTGACGAACTATCAAGGGGAGCCGACAGGCTAAATTTATCCTTAGTCAAAGAATGTCTGGACTTGCAGGGGCTACCAAGTGCATTTTAGAGGAACTGCTTTTGTGAAATCTTTACCTGTCTTTCAAGATGCTGCCAGATCTTGGCGCTATTCTCCTGTATGGGCCTCTCATTGGCTGTGCTGTCACTGCTCTGATTTGGAGCAAATGCTGTATTGCACCGTAAGTGAACGCGTCTATTTGTATTATCCATAATAGAGAGGAAGGCATCTCGAAGGACGGTCAGACTCATCTTCACGTCGTCCTTGAAATGGAAGAGGGGAAGATTCTTAATGAAGAGCGGGTGGTTCATCATGCCTCAGTTGTTGACCAACCTTGTTGCTCCACTACAGGTAAGATTCCACCACTTCGTCACGTAAAAGATTTTACAGAGGTCTAATTTCTCATAATTACTAAAGTGTCAAGAATTCGCTGCCCTATTCCGTCTTTGTCATATAGTGTGATTAATCTAATAAACATTTTCCCCAGTATAAAGTAGACAGGAAGCGGGTACTGACCGGGATAAACAATGATCAACAATGGTTGCAAGCATATTTTCAGTTACTCATTGTCATCGTTCAATGATCGAAAGAGCAGTAGACTGTGCAAAACAGATGCTTACTCGAAGAAAATTCAGGGCCAGAAAGGGGGTGGCCGAATCTGCCACTGTTCCTTTTGAATCATCAAGCTTTCACAATCCACTATTTCTCCTCGAAGTTCTTCATTTTCCAGCCATGGTGCTGTTCTGTCCTTTTGAAGCAAATTACTCCGAGCATCTTCCCCTTCGTTATTGTACCGTGAAACGGAACAGAAAGATAAAGAAGATCAATCAAGAAAAGATCAATCTTGTGGAATGGCTTCAACCAATCGAAGAAGAGATCGATGACCAGGTGAACCATCTCATCTTCATGAAACAGACAAATTTTTTCAGTTGGAAGATATTGACAACGTCAACAACATCAGCTCCGATCCGTTCACGGTATGTGATTGAAATTAAAAGGAACTGTCAGGGACCTCTAATGACGCGTGGGTCAAAGCGCGTGCTCGAGTTGGCGCCTGGAGCCTTGAATTTTTGAAGTCACCTGACCGTTTATTTTTCTGACCAACATTCCCTTTTATTAATCAAATTAATTTAGGTTTACATGAAATGGACTGACATTTGGCGTTTCCCGAAGAAGATCAACAGCGACAAAACCATTCTGGGGCCGGTGCTGGAAGGAAAACAGTTGCCTACTCCTCCTCGGACCGTCTGGTCAAGAATTCGTTCCTTCGTGAAGATTCTGTTTTGTTGTTAACCATATACCATGTCGCATTCTCGATATTCCCTTGCTATATTGATTCATCAGCAATTTTTTCATCAGTATTCTCTGTCTAATAAACATCTCCTCTTCTTTTTTCTTCCTTATTGGTATTCAATAAATCATCAAGGGGGGCGGGAACATCTATTGGCCCCAGTGCCCATTTTGACGCGCTCGCGAAGCGTTCGTTAGAAAACCGTTATCCACTTAATTTTCAGGGCAGAGATGCCTTTCAACTTCAACTCTCTTGATGCTCTTGGAATCTGTGAGGTAAGTTTCGGGACTTGGGGGTTCCTGGGATGGAATAAGGATAGGGTAGAGCGACTTATTTGTGTGTAGGTTGTGAATTCAACGAGATCCCTCCAGGTTTTCTTGACTTCTGATCCGACAAAGCCAGAAACACGGTTTTGAGTAGTCTTTTGATCTATCTAGATTTTCTTAAATTGATTTTTCCTTGTTTCGAAAGCAATTTTTCGTTGACAAACAACCCTGAATAAGTCGGCTCTAATAAACAAGACAGACTCGGCAGTGGCAGTCGTGTCTGATATTGATTAAATCAAGGGATGATCGTACCAGCCAGATGCGGAAAAAGTACACGATGACCTGGCTGGACGACGGAGACGAAGGTTGGGTTGCGCTGAACATCTGACTAATGCGCAACAGCGCATACGACATCTTATAGGATTTGATGTTACCTCATAATTCCCTCCCTCATGACTTTTGTTAACAAGCACGCTCAGGACATTTCAGAAATGACGAGCACAGAAAAAAATGTTTCTGATCATGATGTGCTGTACGCTGATAAGGTTACTACTCTTTCCAAGAATGTCAGTTAGGGACAATCTCTTGCAAATCCTGATAATCGCCATTTGAAGACATCGTTTTCTGCAGAGCCGATAAGACGCGTCTTCTAATCCAGTCATTCCTTGCCTTTGACGCTGTGTATCTTTCTATCTTTGGCCTCGGAAGCTTCCTCTCATAGATTTGACAGAAAGAGAACATTAATGCCATAATAAATCACAGACCATATCTAATGGTTTGTGAAATGACTACAGCCATTGTCATAAAAATCATTATTAGAATTTTGCCGCATTTTGCCCGCAGCCTCACCATCCCATGCACAGCACAATTTTTCTAAGGAATGATGGATTTTCCGGGTTACTGTGTCCGGAATCGCGCTGCCTTTCTAGTCACAATCAGAAACGTTTCCTGCAAATATTACAACTTCAGGTTCTCTTCGTGCTCTTCCCATTTACTACCATCGTGGCTTTCATTGCTTACTTGATTGCCTACGCCTGGCAGGCCATCAGCCACAGGTACAGAAGAGTTCGACAAGTTAGAATCCAAACTCCGGACCATATCAGAGTAAGCTTTACTTTAAAGAAACCGCCTCACAGCTTTTGGCGCGCATGTGTACTGTATCGCAAAAGTTGCTTATAGTTTTAAAGGAATTTTAATATTTCGGGGTTTTTTTGCTATTGCCATGTCTTATTTACTGTAAAGCAACACTTAATGTTATCCTGTACACAGAAAATAGAAATTTCCATCTGTAAATGGCTAAAAAGGAAAATTTGATGTGACAGATTTCTAATTTTGGGCGCGATCTGTCACACGTTGTCACTCCTGTGAGACGGTTTCTTTAAGCAGTACTTCCGTTTGTTCCTCATTTAGATTATTTTAGTATTATAATGGCCTGCTCCTTGATCTTGACACCGACGATAGCACTGTCTCCACCGACGATCAGGTCAGTATCTCTTCAATGAGTGGAAATACGCATACGATCAACAAGGTACTGGCCCAATTTTCAGATTTTAGTATTGTTTCAGGTGAGCGAAGATCTCAAAGAGGCTGTTGCTAAAGTTGTAAAGGAGAACGCTGCACTTCTTCGCGAACCTTACAAAACCAACTCCGATATTCTTCCTCCGCTTGATTGGATTGAAGGAGCCATGGTTGCCTCTTGTCATATATTTCACCTTAATGCCGTTTTAGTCTACTCAGAAACTGTGTTACTGCCAGCTGAAAAAGGAATTGTCCTCAATGCCTCGCGAACTCATCGCTTCTCTGAGAAACAAGCACATTTTGGACCTGGAGGGACAGTTGGCCATTATTAGGGGAACCCAGGTATTATTGCCAATAATAGAAAGGATATTTCAGACCGAGAATATGTGTGACGAGGAGAAGCATCTCCTTTCTGTAAAAGAAAACCGTTTTGAGTATATGCTGGAGCTGTTGAAGAAGCTATGCATTTGTCCTTCGGATAAGGTGGGCATTTTAATTAATTGAGACATGAGAAAATATTCTGCAGACTGATGACAATCTTCGCACTAAAGGCAATTGAAGACTGAACACCGAGTTGTTCCTTTTCCCCTTCTGAGAAGATACGGGCCTATTAGCCGCCTTCGAGCCAATGTGTTCTCGTTCCCGTTAGCTGGCTAAACTTCACTTCCCCCGCTCACTTGCAGCAACTCTCCTCTCATTTTCATATAAACAAGACTAAATCGATTTTAGAGGGAAAACCTCTCAACATTTCTGCTTGTTTTGCTGTAGTGACATTTTGACAAATATCCGTATGTTTCCCCACCTCTAATTTAAAAAATACGGTGTATAACATTTCTATATATCCGGTATTACCTTTTGCTTTTCTAGTAAACTCATCACCTTGCTTTACACATTCCTTTATGAATTTCTGTAAATTTACCCTACGATAAAAATGTTATTTGGACGAAACCAACCTGACAGTAAATGTGAGATCAGAGAGCGCAGGTGGAAATGAAGCGAATCCTTAACATGTAACCCGAGGAAAAATAGGTCAGCTACCAGTGGTGACTCTATTTGACGCTCAGGTAACATGTTGCGGCTTGCTAGTTAAGAAGCTTCGTTGTGTTGGCTGGCGGAATGAGGAGAACCGTCGTTGACGTCTGCGTCTCTGCGAGAAGGCCACACCCAGCCTTCTTTGTCGATTATTCAGCCATGGGAAAAAACATCGCAACTCCTCTCTAGGTTTCAGGTTAAAATGCTTAGAAATCCTAATGAGTGTGTGACAAAACACACAACTTTTGGTTTGGGGGTAATTTCTTCTTCAAGAAAAAGATTCTCTTGGCAGGGCCGCTCACAGAAACCTTCCTGTATCACGTCGGGTTTCGTTTATCCTCCGGAAACTGGCTACCCTAATTGAAGTGAACGGTCGCGGTTTAGCGGCTCAGACACGGCAACTGAGACCAATCCCGACGCTTCGACATTTTTTTGCGTGGAACACTCCGTTGTGTTTACTTCGAACGGGAAATAAAAACTTATTTGTTGTTTGGTAACCACTGGTCAGCTAAATGTTTGCCACGATTTTTGTACCATTTGTTATGGTATTTTACGAACTAATCCATAGATTGAACTTTCAACCAAATAAACTAGCCTTACACAAGTTTAATAAGGAAAAAACCAAGGGACAACAGTTTACTCTTCAGATCCTGTTCACAATTACTTCTTGTAAGGATAGATCCACTTAGTAGGCCTGTAGGTGAGGTCAAATGGAGGCGAGCTAATATACAAGACATTTGGGATAAATGACACACAGCAACTCCATTGTCCAGCCGTGACATTCTTCATTACCAGCCACAGCATATGTTGTACAAGGTCCTGAGTAACCACAGCTTTACCCAGATAGTTCATTTGGTCGGCACATTGAGCTGCGCTCTTGCCGTTTGACTTCATTAATTGTACTTTTTTCTTCATCTGAAAGTGGGAAAATATATTGAATTAGGAGAAATCCGTACCAGCTTGTAAGTCTTTGTCAACCCAAGTCCGACACCTCCCATTAATGGAGTTAACATGGACATAGTATCCGAGTTGTATGGCTTTAGACATTTGTCGAAGTCACTTTTAAGGGAAAGAAGGGGAAGAGCAGCAAATGGGTTGGAGGCATAGATGGCGAGGGCATATCCCATAACGTCTGGAAAAAGCGCCTTTTTTCGGAAAAGCAAGGAAGCGTCATGTTACGATTTGATATCCTAACTAAAAAATGAGTAAAGGTGCAATAAACTCACTGCCAGCTATTTCATCCATAGTTTTCAAGGAACAGACATCCTTTAGAATAGGATCAACAAGCTGAATAAAAAACTAGCGTACAAAAAAGGCAACAAGTACCTGTCCTAGCTGACTTTTATTCCAAATCTTTACATATACACCGGTTCTGGCCAGGAAGTCGTCCCTATTGGTGGCCAGGGCGACTGTGAAAAAGATTGCAAACAGGGGAATGAGGAAGTGAAGCCTCATGGTTGTAAAGCCTCTCCGCTGGGTTCTCGCCTCTTTTATAACTACTCTGACCAATATCCAATTCGAAAACCGTTGTTATCCTACCAATCCCTGTGTATCTCACGTCGGGGCACCTTTAACCGATGATAGACTCTGTTCAACGTGGTTAATTGATGAGACCAACCGTGTTTTAATCGGCTCCGACGGGAGAAACGACATGGATTGACACAGGTATTTTTCGAGGTTTTTATGGATAGTTTTAGTTCTCGGGCAGTTGTAAGTGACAGGTAAAATTCCGTCGAGTAAGTAGCCATTTAAATGAAGAAGCCAGATATACTGTCTAGGCTGTAACAGTCAAGGTCAAAGACAGGTCAGGTAGGCGTATCGCCTCCAGATGACTTATACATCGTGTACCAGAAATCATTCAGTCAGTCACCATTAACACACATAGCCAGGACTCCAACACGGTTTTCATGAATACAACGGATGCAGTGCCCTGAAATTTTCATTCAGTGCGTTTCAAGGAGACCCCGCTTCTGTTGGGTATTGCAGTAACTATCAAAACTTAGCTCTGAAGGTTTGTAAACAGAAAAGCGGCAATTATTATGAGCCGTTCGAAAGGACTTAAACCATTTCTTTTTAAGTATGATAAGTCTGCATTGTAGAACAAAGACAACATTTTATTGTCAAGTTTTTTGCAATCACTTCCTATAAGCATATATCCACTTGTCGGGACGATAGGTGAGGTCGAAATCGGGTGGGGCGACTGTTAACAACTGAGGCATATATTGGACGCAACAGCTCCATTGTCCAGCTGAGACATTCTTCATAGAGAGCCATAGGAGATGTTGAACCAGGTCATTAGTGGTCACTGCGCTGCTTAGATAATATAATTGTTCACGAATTTGGGCATCTGTTTTGGTATTTGCTTTCATTGCGATCACTTTCTTTTTCAGCTGTAATAAGTTTTTTTAAAACGATGCGGCAATTAAAACAAACTAATTTGTAGGTTTTGGTCAACCCGAGACCGACTCCAGACAGTACAGCTGCGAGTGTATCCATGGCAGTTGAATTGTATGGCTTGACACACTTGTCCATGTTACTTTTTAGAGAAAGAAGAGGCATAGCCGCAAACAAGTTTGAACCATACACGCCAATTGCATAGCTCATAACATCTACAAAATAAATTACTTGTAATAGAATAACAACTGACTGTCAGATATTTCTGCCATGGTTTTCAAGGCAATAATGTCAGCCATAATAGGATCCATAAACTAAAGACGTGGTTACAGTAAGCTATAAAAGAATGCTTACCGTTCCCAGCTGGCTTGCGTCCCACAAACATTCGTATTTCATAATCTTCGCTAGAGATGTATCCCTATTAGGGTAAGAAGCAGACTGAGAAATGGTAAAAGCGACTGCAAGGAGGGGAATGAGGTACTGGAGCCTCATCGTTGCAAGGACCTACTGCCATGTTCTCTTTCCTTTTATATTTTACGTAGACCAAAAATCGCTAGGATCATTCTGATCCATCTGTTCGCTTATATTAAACTACCTACGCCCTCGCTTTACAGTGTTATTTTCACTGTAATTGAAGAGAACGACTGTATCGGAATCGGCTTAGCCGGGCGCAAATGGGATGGATCGGCACCAATAGTTCCACAATAAAGATGAGGTTCGATGGCCACGTCATTGAAATATCTGATCGTAAAAAAAGATCTAAGTAATATACAAAAAGAGACAGTTGAACACAACTATACACGTTTATTAAGCCTTCAATCTTCATTTTTGTTACTTTCCAATTGGGCAGCGATTGCATGTAAGAGGACATTGTTGTGTCATCAGATCATAGTAAGCTGCATTTTGGCAGTACGAAGCCATGGTTGCGCAATTTGTTGCAAGATCCTGGCACGCTGAAAATACAGATTCAGTGGTGACACGTCAGTAGTCTGAGTAAACTTACCAGGAGCGGGAGCAGGAGCAGCTCCTGGGCAGCGATTGCACGTCCTTGGACACTGTTGTGTCATCAGATCAAAATATGCGCTGTTGGAACAATAAGAAACCATGGACGCGCAATTTGTCGCTATGTCTTGACACGCTGAAAATACAGGATTTAGGCAATTATATGAACGTACGAGGAGCAGAAGTAGCAGGAACCGCACCACAACGTTGACAAGTCTGTGGACACTGCTGCGTCATCAGATTATAGTAAGCTCCATTTTGGCAGTACGCAGCCATGCTTGCGCAGTTTACACTGCTGTTGTCCCTGCATCCTGAATATCAATCGTATCGTCAATTATCACAGTCTGTACCAGCGGTTGTAGTAGGCGCAGGAGCTGCAGTGGTGTATCCGCATCTGTTGCAAGTTTTAGGACACCTAAGAAGCATTTTTTTTGTAAATGTGGTAACTGACTGCGCTGTCATCAGCGTAAAATAATTTGGATTACTGCAATAGGACACCATTGCGGCGCAGTTCGCACTTGAATTGTCAGCACAAGCACTTGGGACAACAGTCGTTGCCAACGTCACACCACATTTGTTGCACGTCTTTGGGCATCTAGGATACAAGTTACACTAACTTTAGAAGGGATCGCTAACTGTTGAGCCATGAGAGTAGCGTAGTTGGCATTGGTGCAATAACTAGCCATTGCAGCGCAATTCACACTCGAATTGTCTGCACAACCCGATGCGGTGGTGGCTGCGACTGTAGTTGCCAGAACTGTTGTTGGTTTGGTTGTAACTACCGTGGTTGGGACAGTAGTAGGTGCTGTAGTTTGTTGTGTTGTTGCAACAACTGTAGTAGGAACGGTAGTAGGTTGAGCTGTAGGAGCAGCTGTGGTGGCGGCTTGTGTGGTGGCGACCGTTGTTGGCGCGACAGTAGTAGGCGCCGCTGTGGTCGCTGGTGCCGCCGTAGTGGTTGGAGCCACGGTAGTCGTAGGCGCTTCTGTTGTTGTTGGAGCAGCAGTAGTGGTGCCTGGAAAAGTTTTCCCTGAATAAAAGTATTTCATAGTAAAAAAAGTGCCCTTTTCATTTGAGACTTCGTGTAGGTACTAAAGTTATTGCTAAACTGTAAGAATTCAAAAAAAAACTCATAACGAATAATTATTCATGCCAACTAAAGTGCGTTGTTGTAGTACAACAATCATCTTCACAAATCCATTGCGTACTTGTTACTGTAGTCGTCGGTGTCGTCGTTGTAACTGTAGTTGTTGGAGTCGTGGTTGTGACCGTTGTGGTGGGAGTAGTCGTAGTCGTCGTTGGTGTTGTTGTCGTTGTCCTCGTTGTTGTCGTAGATGTAGGCGTTGTGGTAGTAGTCGTACGAGTGGTCGTCGTCGTGGTTGGCGTTGTTGTAGTTGTTGTCGACGAACTCGTGCTTGTTGTAGTAGGCGTAGGCGCGGTAGTCGTCGTTGCAGGTACTGTTGTTGTCGTAGTTGTGGCAGGTGCCGTCGTCGTGGTTGACCATGTGGTAGTCGTTGTAGGAGCTGTTGTTGTAGGAGTAGTTGTGGTTGTCCGAACTGTTGTAGTAGTGGTAGGGGTAGTCGTAGTTGTTGTAGTCGGGGTCGTGGTCGTTGGAGTTGTTGTTGTGGTGGTAGAAGATGTCGTGCTGGTTGTAGTGGGCGTAGTCGTCGTTGTAGTAGGAGTTGTCGTTGTTGTCGTCCTAGTGGTGGTTGTTGTTGTCGGCGTGGTAGTTGATGTAGAAGTACTTGTACTAGTAGACGTAGAAGTACTAGTAGATGTGGTAGTAGGGGCAGGAGTAGTGGTAGTTGTCGTAGGAGTTGCTGAAAAGAACTTCCTCATGCTCATTACGTGCCATTTCCCCGAACACCCCCACCATTTCCCGGATGTTTGAATAAACACATGCAGCCCATTTGCCCTGAACTGTTCATCCCCATCCACGAGACATCAACCGTATTTGCCCATTCCCTTGCCAACAAAAGAATCCAACAAGGCACTTACTCGTCACCAATGCAGTCGTGGGGCAAGCCGATGAGCTAATTTGAGTGTTATCGCAGCACAGATCCGCTGTCCCATTGTTTATGCAAGTGTTTGCTCCAGGGCACATACCACCAATACAGTCTGTAAATGAAATTGCTGACATGACTTTGAGGATCAACCTCCAATTCCACCATCACAACAATACTGCGTCGCAGGAGCTGGGCCCGTCTGTATCTGACCGTTACCGCAGCAAAAAACTTTAGTGCCATCATTGATACATGTGTATCCATCTGGACAGAAGTCTCCAATGCAGTCTGTTAAAAGGGAAAATATTGTATAAGGGAGTTTGGCTTACCTCCTAGTCCTGCATCACCACATTGAGCTGATTGCTGGGCACGTGCCACAGTTAAAACAGCTAGGCCGAACAGGAACAACATTTAGCGTCCGGTCTCATCTCTGGCCAACTTTTATATAATCGCTTGAAAAAAGTGGCTTTATCCAGCTGCCAAAGGTTGCACTGTTTTCTGAACTATCATCTCTTTTGCCATTTAATCTCCACCCCTTCCTGTTCCTCTTTCGGAAACAGTTTCCACATGTGCATTATAAAAAAAGAGCAGGTAATCAGACAAGTAAATAGCGTCTAGCCGTTGGAATAGACAGTCACGAGAAATTCGTAATATTTATATATCTCTAGAAATGAAATTATATGGGCATGAGATATGGCAAATAAGATCACAAACAATCGAGGTAGCGCATTGTTTTTTCATAATTAGACCGTACAGTTTCTTCCAATGAGTTCTAGATCAACCAGGAATTTGTCAAAGGCTGATAGGAGATAGACGTGATGAGTGTCTGATGCAATCATCTAAAAATGTTTAACTTATTGTCTGCACACTATGCTTACATTTAACTCTTCCATATAAACATGTTCTGGTTTATCTCCTACTCCGATTACGAACACATTCACTCCCAAATGGTGAAGGTATGTGGCACCTGGAAATTTCTTTCCATTATTGGGGAGATTTCACCTTTCAGAGGACTTTCAGAGCTGAATCCATCTGTGAAAAGGATAAGAATAGGTTTCGCATGACTTTTCCGTGCATTTGTTCCCTATAACAGGCTCTGTAAATTATTTGCCTTTCACACCTTGAATAAGTCAACAGCTTTCATCAGCGCCTCATTTGTTGCCGTGATCCCGCTATTAAATGTGATCCCCTTGATCTTCTTCTGGATATCTTTCTTCGTATGCAATTGGCTGAAATATGTACTCTTCAGGGAAAGAATAAAATTTACTTGAAATTGAAAAGTACTTTGCACTTCGTCTTTGCCGAGTATTTTATGGCCGCGAACTAAAAGAAACTCTGTTTTGTGTGGCACCGGGTTTACCTGAGTGGCATTTTCCCCAACAGCAAATTTATCAACAATTTCGCTTGCCAATTCCAATTGCAGGGAAAAATTGCCTCTAGTAGATCCGGAGGCGTCAAAGACAATGACAATGTCGTTTTGGCAAGATGGCTCTAAATTGGGCTATTTATCAAAAGAGAAAGAAATTTATATGAACCGGGGACATCCTCACGGCGATCTTCTTCTGAAAATGGGGGTTTGTTCAGGGTGCAGGGGGCAGTTTACCTATTGTGATGTTTTGAGTAGTGGCGGGTGGACGCACTACATTGGCATCTGTAAGGGCAGTAGTCTGGGTTGAAAACATTGTTACCGGTGCCATTTTTATCGTCAAAGTGTTTGAACCCTTTTCTGCCAATGACCGGGTTAGGAATCAAGTGTCTTCCGGAACTATCTGTAGCTGTTGTAATATATTTGACCGTTGCTGTTTCTAGCTTCTAAATTCGATCATAACCGATCCCAAAGTATGTATTTACCGGTGGTGGTGTGCCTCTTCCTGGGCAGCTTTTAATAATATTAACCAATTGAGCATAAGATGTTTCTCCCTTGAGGAACCGCTTCTTGTCGCCGGCAATGCTTTCCAATTCCTTACTGTAAGCAACTGAACTCTGTAATGCCCTCACTTACTCCACTCGAGGAGATCCAAAGGAAACTGTATACACACTGACCCCTTCCAAATGTCTCATATGCTCAGCAGCTGCGGCAGTCAGATCATAACTGAACTTTGGTAATGACCCCAATGGACATGCCAACCTGAATCCGTCAGTCAGTACGGCTACGACAGTTGGTACGCCCTTTCTTCGACTGGCCAATGAACTCGTCGCAAAATTCAAAGCAGCACCGGTCGCTGTGATCCCAGATAAGAAAGGTAGACCTTGATACAAAAAAATTGTTAAAAGTGCATAGTTATATTTCACTTTTTACGGCATCAATGAGCTTTCCTGGGTTGTTGATTTTACCCAATTTGATCTTTTCACGATGTGACTTGGGACCACTGAACAAAATAACTCCAATATGATCCTGATCGGCAGAAACAGTTAGTCCTTCAATTACCTGAAAATAGAGATGGCTATCTTTATGGGTCAGTGGAAATAGCAACCTTGGCTACGTATTCCTTATACGATTCAAATACTCCTTTGACTGAAGAAGTCGAGTCTATGACGAAGAGAACATCAGCGGGACAAGCTAAAGATCTTCATTTCTAGGTATAAAAAGTGGAACTCTTACCGATCCCTGAAGATTGAGCAACTTGTGTCATGTCATTCATAATCTCGTGGAAGTGCATTTCCATTCCTTCACCCTAAAATTATTTATTACTACGACACGGAGCCCCTGAAAAGCATGATCTATGTGAAATATACACAGCACACTGAGCAAGTGAAATATACACAGCCATGACCCTATAGAATACGTGCGTGGAGTGCCCGCTGCTCTAAATTGGTGCTTCCACCTTCTTGGTGATGACTTCTACCTCTGGCATTTCTCCGGAGGCTTCCACCAGCGTATCATTTGTTCCAGAACCTTCAGCAGAGCCTTCACCAGAACCCTCGGCTGATCCTTCTTCCCACCCGCCTAGAATCATCTCTCCAGAAGATTCCGCTCCAGTTGACTCTGATTCGCCTGATCCTTCTCCAGAACTGAGCCGTTGGAAGGAGTCAACTCCCAATGCTGGTTCCCCTTCTTCTGGGCTTATTTGTGCTCCCCCTCCTTCTGGTTTCTCCGTTTCTTCATTATAATCTACCGTATATTCTGTCGTTGTAAGCAGGTCATTATAATCTTGCCCAGGTTCCATAGTATCCCCGACCTGTTCATTATCCTCTCTGTAGTTAATTTTACCAACCTGTTCGGGTTCCTTGAAATCATGATCATACGGAGCCATGGCTGGTGGTAATCCAGGCGGAGCAACATATTGCCCAACAACTTCGGGATATTCGGCAAACACCTGTAATTCTATATTTAATCGTCGAAATTTTGACATAAGATGTTTTCTAAACTAGTTTTTGAACTAGTATGAGATATTATGATTTTGTACCTACCTGTGTAGAAAACAATAACGACGTAATGAGGAGGCGTATCATATTTCCAAATTCTGAAGAACATAAGAACAATAAAATATCAACCCGGGACGAAATAAGTCACAAGATTGAAGGGACAGTGAGACAGACTAGGGAAGATAGAAAAACAATAGGGTCATCTATTCCATCTTTTGGGGGTGTTCTTAAATGAGTCAAATTATATGAGACAGTCACACTGAGCCGGCGACCTTGGCCCCAAATGACTGTCAAAGTTTCAACTGGTGAAGCCTCTCCTCCCATTTTCAAGGGCAACAAATGTATCGCTGACAAATCTCCGTCAAGACCAAATAAAAAAGGGCCTACTAGGTGAATTTTGTGATAAATGAGACAGTGTCCAAGGGTAAATTGTAAAGTAGCAAAAGACTGGGCAGTCGAGGTATCAGTCACCTTCAAAGAACATAAAATTGGTTCCTTGATCTTGAGGCGGAAGCGTCGATCAACTGACATAATAAACGTAAATAACATAAATAACAAAGAAGGAAAAAAGGGGGTAAACCCAAAGGTAAAAAAGTTTCCTTATTGATACATCCAGTTGTCACAATGAATTTTCTTCCTGTCGACCGGTGCTATTTTCGGCTTGTCCATCGGAAAAGCATCAATTACAATTGAACTTCATTGTTTCATGTTTTTCGACTTTGACGTGACCATTTTCCAAGTGCTTCCGCTTGTCTAACAACAGCCATTAGTTTCTGCTGCTCGTTCGTTAATACAATGAGGAATTCTAAGGGCTTTCTATGGCCAAATTCAGTAAACTTGTTCCTCAGTATTTTGTAGACCCTGTCATGAGACATCTGAAGTACATGGTATCATTTTGTAGAGGATCATGTGATATGCGTGCCCCTAACACAAAACTCACGAAATAAAAAGTAAACTGATCAGAAAATCTGAAAATTCAGTAAAATCCTCTCATTTGGTCATAAGAAATCAGACAATTATCTCAATGTACATCGTTTGGTCTATGATTTATTGTAAAATTCGCGTCCAAATTCTTAAAACCGTTATATTGATCGATTTTCTATATTTAACACCGACGGGAAGAAAGGCTTTAACTGATCAGCTGCGTTCAATCGGCGGCCAAATGGTCTAGGGGTATGATTCTCGCTTCGGGTGCGAGAGGTCCCGGGTTCGAATCCCGGTTTGGCCCAAATATTTTGCTTGCCAGAAACAAATAATGAGAAAATTGCTGCTTCTCCGTATATTTTTCATGCTCACTTGGCCGCCTAGTAAGAGATAGGTGCAATTGTTCTTCATAGCAAATCCGGTTTATTTGCATAATCGTTTACCACCTTTATTGTAAAATAATAGGAACTTTTTCTCAGAAAGATTCGTTAGTAAAGAAAGCAAAAAGTATGGGCCGAACCGGGATTCGAACCCGGGACCTCTCGCACCCGAAGCGAGAATCATACCCCTAGACCATTCGGCCACTGGAAGGGGGCGACCGCTCGCACGAGCATAACCTCCATGCGAACAGCTGTGTACGCCCGCGATCAATAACTACCAGTTCAGCGCCAGCTGATAGCCTTTTAATTGGTTTCGAAAGATTAATAAATTACCACGATTGCATTAATGAAGTACAACAGTGTTTTATACGATGGTATGTCTATTTTCTTTTGCTGGGGCAGTGATCGGCTGTTACTATGTTACTATTATTCAAAAACAAGTCGTTTAGTGCAACCTCAACTGCTTTTAGATAATTATACCTCTGTACTTCTTTCTTGAGGCAAGTTAAATTTTATATTTCTACAGTCTCGAGAGCACTAATTCTACTCACTTGACGATATTCAAAAAAATATACTGCTAATTGACGTGTAGAAATGATTTTATTAAGAAAGTGCAGGCGAATATGTGCCAACCGAGATCAAAAATGTCGAAAGTTACGCAACAGCTGTACAGAAATACCTATATAACATACAACAATAGCTAAATACAGATAAACCACAAGAATAGCTTGGACTGAGGTCATTCTCTCATCTGGGGTTCGGAATCGAATTCAAACGTCAGGATAGGAGCTCTGGGCGCATCTCTCAACAAATCTGAAAGGATTTTCTGTCAGAATATAATGGATAAAACTACCATTCAAAATGCTCGTCCATGGCAGAGTTACGTAAGTAAGATAAGCATTCAAAGGTGTACATTCTGCCCGTTTCTTCTCCCTCAACCAATGCCAAGCTTGACCGAACCCGCGAACACCCCAAAGTCTAGACAATGCGCCTTCTTCGAACTCTGAACGTCAAGATCGAAATACAAAGACTATCTGTCCGTACCATCGTCGATGTTATTCCCTTCCACTTCGGGATACTGGTTAACCGTGTCTGCCTCACTTTGCCATCGACGGCCACGTGCGCTCTGAAACAAGTATTGAATGAGCATAACAACAAAGAAAATACCGCTGGTCCGGGAGTTGTCACGGATGGTCGGGTATAGAGTTGTGGTCCGGCGAGATTCGTCTCTGACATTCGCCTTGATCGAAGAGTATTGTCCACTTCAGCAAACTCAGAAAAATCTATTGGATTCTCTGTCAGTGGTGTTTCATATCCACAATTGGGGACTCTAGCAATTGCCATTTCCGCATAACCCTGGAATTATCGACCCTTATAAAAACAAAATAGCTGACTAACCTTTCCCTGGGGACCACGCATCCGTACAAATTCTTGTCTCCGCCCAGTGGTTTTCACCAGTTTCTGAGCCCACGTCCAAGTGGCAGATGCCTTCGAATCATATACACGTTTAAGAACTTCGTAACGAATTGAACCAAGGAAAATGACAGATTCCCGTGACTTCGATCGGTCCCTTGCGACTAATTCAACACAGACACACTCTCCATCCCGTACGATAACGTCGTTAAAGACCTTAATTAAAAAATTAGCTTAAATGAGGGGTTCTCCCACCTCTTCAAATCCATCAATTGCAAAGTATAGTTTAGGATATGTAATTTCTTCTGCTTCTCCTTTACTATCCATACGGCGACGACTTGGAGAGGGATAGACCTATAAAATTGTAACTAAAATGGAAAACTGTCTTACCCGTTGACAATTCTTCTTGATAATTTGAAGGTTGTGGGGAGATGTCTTTGTGCAAATGGCGCAGGTTACAAAGAAGTCCAATTGTTGAAGAATAACATTCAAACAGACGGTTTCTTCCCAATTATAAGCTGGATCACAAGGAGCTGGTTGATTTTTACTCTGACGCCGGAAGACTTGTAATAAATTCGCTTGCTAAATATTCAAAATATATGTAAGGAGAAATCCTCACATTCTGTCCAACGTAGAAGGAATTGTTCATGATTTTGGAGTGGTGGACATACCAGATCATATCATCGGAATGTGCTAAAGATAAAAATAAAAGAATAAGGAAAAAGTACCTTGACATTTAGCTGCTTTACAATGGATTGTTCCTAGTATGAACTCCATAAAAAGACGAGCCCATTGAACCTCATTATTATTCACAACAGCGAAATCTCCATCTTAAACGGAAATTATCAAGGATATTAGGGATTTTCTTACCATTTGCTGTAGAATCTTTACGAAGAGCAGTAATTCTCTTTAATAATAAACTCACACATTGACATTTATTCTTTTCTGATCGGGCTGATGAACTGGGAGATGCTAAATGCAAATTGTAAAAAAAAAGGAAGATTAGCATACCTGAACTCGTTCCCGCCTCATAATTGCAATTCTTCGGCGTGACGAGATCACGAATTGTCGAATTATACATATCAACACATCCTAAAAATACTGTAATAGAAATTATTTAAAAAAGAGTGAAAATATTTAGAGAATGAAAATCGAAAAGAGCCAGCCGTGTTTAGAAGGGGGAGCAAAGCCGTGTAGTTTCCAAGGAAAGCTAGACAATAAAAATATCCACGCTTCTGAATTTTATCGCCAAGGATGAAAGCGCAAACATCAGAGGAAATTCAAATTGAACCTTTGAAATTGATTTTCGAGGAAGAGCTTCTGCCCAGCGCTTTCGTTACAGTAGGAAGGAATCGCGGCGGGACTCAGCCTTTCCGACCACATTTTTCTTGCCAATGAAGTAATCGCACACCTGTTTGAGTAGTAAATGGTAAATTTAATAGTTTTCTACCATATTACAATAAAGAATAATTTAGAAAGAGTTGAAATGAAAGTAAATTGGGGTATAGAATTTTAGAAAAAATTTTCCTCGTGTTATGGAAAATATTAATTCCAGGTGTTGACAATAATATTTATCAAAATAAAACAAGTAAAAACAATAAAACCAATGTTATTGCAGGAAATTCTCTTCATAGAAAGTTTTCCTATGCATGTAGAAAATATCCAATTCTAAAAATTTTAGGATGTTACAAGGGATAGGTGATGTTGTATGCGAAAAGAATGTCTACAAGGGTCTATCCACCAGCAGCCCTGATTAAAAAATGACTAGAAAAAGAAGCAGCGCCGTAATGGGTTCCCAGCATGAGATAGAATGACAGCTGCTTAACCAAACCAAGGACAGCCATGTTATGGGCTAGAAAATGTCTGTCACAGAGCCTTTACGAGCTAATCCCGACACCCATCAAGCTGACAAGAGAATAGGGAAATGACCCGTGGCAAGTGTGTGTCCGAAATCTGAAGCCAATTTACTCTATTACCATGTGACGGGTCATAAGGGGATTAGACTCCGAACAGTGTTATCTTGAAGGTAGGACAAGCTGTCACCAGTCCCTCTACATTTCCTTCCGTTAGTCATGATCTTCCACTAAACAGTTATCGTCCTTTTGGCCCTGAAGACGCCATATTTCAACAAGCTGATGTAGGCAAATAACTGTTATCAGCACCAGCTGCGCCGTACGTCCATGCGACTTAGTACATTGCTTACCATTATTGTTATTGTGCATGTACAGGTGGGAGATAATTACGCGATGTGATTATACAACGTTCAGGCAAATGTAGTATATAAAATAAGTAATGTGTACATTGATGCGGGTCGTAAAATCTACACTTTATTCCCTGCCAGCGCCAATTGTATTGATGGTGCGGAACTCAAATATCAGTTTTATCCACGGGTAGAAACTTCCGGGTAATATAATACCTTCTATTTAAATATTCTTTAAGATTGTACATTGATCAACAAAGTATGGGTGATTTTTATTCAAATTCAAGTGTAACCTATGTTAATTTCTCCACTATGGCTACATTTTCCATGCCACCTGCGGTTTGCATCTTATATTTACATGTAGTACAAAATTTAGAACACCTACACTCTGTCGGGTACAGTTTTCTTTACATGCCGAGGTGTTCAAGTGGTTGATTACCTCGTTCTTCGAGTAGAAGATGTGGACACGTATAATGACACTTGGCCAGCTAGTATCACTGGATCCACACCGGCTACTAATTATGGATTGTAAGTCAATTACTTTTTTAAAAATAGTATTGTACTAGAATTGTGACGATCTCCTTTGATAGAAGTTGTGATAATCGGGGCATGTTTGGTTTGCGCTGTGAGGAGCCCACCGGCGACACCAAAAATGATCAGTATTGTTACTATTATGATGCGAGAACAGGGGCAAAAGTCTGCTGTGATAATCCTTATATAAATCCAGGTAATTTTCAATCTTCAACTGAAAATGAAAGCATTCAGTAAATTGCGCCTGGAATAACGCGACTTGTTCTGTTTTTGACACCTCTACTAGTACACCATCTTGGTGTCCGGATGTATGCCCACATTCTGATGATAAGGTAATGTCTTCAAATACAAGGTACGGAGGCTTTTAGGGAAAAGAGAACCTCTACTTCTGGCTGATGATAGGATTCGTGATATTGAGCGGAATTCTCTTGCTCCTTTTGTTATTCCTTCTCTGCCTTATGTGCTTGAGAAAAGACAATAAGTGAGAACACAGCCCGGTTATCATTCCCCTTTTACCGCGTTGATGTGTGCATCTTAGCGCATTTAGGCCAGCCGTGCGCAGTTTCTATTTGTATTGCACGGATTAGCACGCTTTGATATGTTGCGGCCTCTTATTTGTCTCTCCACAGCAATCAATATTGGGAGATCAACACCTTTTTTAGGCAAACCGTTGCACCAGCGCCGGTTTATGTGCAGCCGGTGAGGACGGAGGTGATACCATCGAGGAGGCCATCCGAGAGGAGGACACGAGCGAGAAGTCGGGAAGCTCCTCCATATCCAGTACTACCCAAAATTATTACCGTATGCCCTTTTTAGTCCTACCGTAATAGTCCAACAAGAAGACAAAGAGAAGATGTAAGAGGATCCTATCAATTGGAGTATGATGTAGACGACGTATATTATCGTTAAAAAAGGTATCCACATGCACAATTTTAGGATTCCCTGAGGAATGAATGGGTTGAACCAATGCCACGAAGGGTTGCCAAGGTGTGATAAACGATATTCTTCATCCTAGACTTTTTTCCACCCACTTTTTTTGAATAAAATAAAATGACCAAACAGAAGATTATTCCAGCAAACATCAGAGAGTCGTCGAAGCACGCCGCGAGAACCGCAAGACGCAGTTGTTTAGCAAATGCCGAGCCAAGAAAAGGAGCAGATTTCGCGTCTTAGTAAATATTGTCCACCCTCTGCACACAATTCTTCCACCACCTAGTGTCCTTGTCTTCTTCTTGTTGTTCATCCTCCTCCTCCTTCCTGACAAGATCTATATACCCTGACACTTGCACAATACCTCCATACCCTTCTAATAAATATATTTATATAATCAGAGCTTATACTGTTACCATTTTCTGTACAACTGAGTCATCCACGTGGTCCGTGAAAAGAACGGCGCATAGAAAAAAAAAGAAGTAAACATGGCTCGTTGACCTTTCTCTCCCTTTCTGCTCAAAACTGCATTGACGTTTCTGATTTAACTGTCCAGATGTTCAGTCTATTGTGGATCCAATTTTACAACCATTTACAGTTGAGCGAAGTAGGTCCGTCAAAGCAACAATTGTTGGTTGTCGGCAACTATCGGCCCTTGTCCGCTTCGCTTACCCGCAAAACCTATTCATTCTCTGGATCCTTGTCAAATAGATTATTTCTTAGACAGTGAACCGTGTTTTTGGAATGAGCCGCCAAATCTTGTTCCGTTTTGCTTTTTGGAATATCGAAATTCCGCGGTAGTTTTTTGAAATCCAGTCGACATCCCTCTCTCACTATTTTTTGCTTTAATGGTGTTTCGCTTCTATTTATGGACGTAATTTTAGTTTTGTGTATTAATGATTACCAAGTCAACCCACCAGTTACTCAAAAATAAACAATACCGCTGCAGTTGAAATGAATCAAATGCCTTCCATGGGTTGACAACTTTTTTAAAAAGTTGTTTGGAATTCCAATGTACCCAGTGCAGATACCTGCCAACGCCCGCCCAGCCAAAGGAGGAGTGTCCACCATTTCCTCACCATGTTGTCCTTGTCATGCCATCCACGCCGCCGTATTTGACCAACCCAACTCCCACTACTCATATCCTTCTCCATTCGTAATTCTATCCTCGCGTAGCGACAGCTCGTTTTTTCCCAAGCTATTTTCCCATAAACGGAGCCCCGTCCCTATCAAACAAATCGATGGCTAAGACCAGCCGGGCCTGCCTTCAAGGTGATACGTGGTCGTACGGCTCCGCTGATACGACGTCCCCTTTCTCTTCTTCATAATTCCGCTTCACAACGCTTATTGATTATGATGATTCAGGGACCCGAACCCCTCTGTCAGAAGTCGTAGAGTGCGTCGGCGTGGATTGCCATCCGGGGTGAATCAGTGTGGTCCGCTGTGGTGTCTCATGCCTAGCTAGGGCCAGATAGCGCCGTGTTTGCTCGATAAGGTATTGCCCGGACTGTACGATGCGTCGTCTCGCCTGGCTGTTCGTCTTGCCCTTGGCATTATGCCAATATCAACCACAACAACAACAACAACGGTAAGTACATCCGCACCTTCATCCTCCAAACTCATCTTCACCGCCTACCGTAATCCCGTCATTATCTTTGATTCTTACCGTCTTTTCTACTTATTCACACTTTTCTTATCCACGTTCTGCCTTCTTAAATCTCGGCTTGCTTTCTGTAAACCCGGCAGGATTACCAGAATATTACCTCACACCGCCATTTACAACACATTTTATGGTATTCGAGACCAATTGGGTCATATTATGAAAGCTTCTACCCGGCGTGTCCCTAAACCCTCTATATTCCAATTATATTTAAAAACTATACAGTTCCATTTTTGTAAAGCGCCGTTTTCCCACCCTCGAAGAATCCTTTTGAATCACGACATGTGCATTTAATTTCTCGGGTGCCTGTCAATGCCATCCCCGCGAAAATAACATTCTCGCAAGGTGTGAACAAGATTCGAATGAACGATGATAGCTCAACAAGATGACAAAAGCGATGCCGCAATACAGATTGGATCCGTTAGATCTCATCAAGAGGGTAATAATCATTGCGCGTTAACATATTGCGGGATTGATTACCTCTGCCAGACGATGGCTGACAAATGTAATTTCAGATATAACCAGCCGAATTATCCTAATAATCAGTACGGAAATCAACAACAGTTTGGTCAACAGTTCAATACTCAGCAACAGCAACAGTATGGACAGCGAGGCCAGCAGAACCAAGCTAATCAACAGTGAGCAGGATCACTTGAACTCGGATCATTGTACATTTACAGGTGGCAACAGCAGCAGAACCAACAACAACAGGGATATCAACAGGGTTACCAGCAGGGTTCTTACTTCGGCCAGGTAAACCCTTATTTATTTTTGGGACTAATTTAAGATTTTAGACTGGAAATGGACAAAATTCCAACAATCCGAATGGCCAACGAATTGGCGGATCTGAAGTTGTCAACACTCCTACCAGACTGGTAAGCCTTTCCTTGTACTTTCTTGTATACGAGGTCGCCTCCTCTACAGATTCCCATAGTTTTCAATTTTCCAAGCTGACTCATCCGTTTCTTCCCTTTTCCGCTCTTTGTTTACGTTGAGACTTTCCAAAACTTTCCAAACCCATATGACTTTGGTTTACGTGGGGACAGGGCAGCATCTCGGCGTCTTCAGCCGATGTTTGTTTGAACAACCGATAGCAGAACCAAAAGGCTTGGGACGAGGGATCCTCATCTTATAGGAAAACAGAGCAATAAATTAATTTATAGATGATCGGAAATGCCGTTGACAATAGTGTCAGTGGAGCTTTGGTAGATCTGCGACTGACTGGCTACCAAAATGGAGATCTATCCCTGTCCAACGTGACAACTTGCACCTGTCCCAATGGAAAGTATTGCGACTTCCTGCCATCAACTGGTCAGAATGACTGCATGTTCAGTTTCACTACTGTCATCTCCTCCAAGGAGTAAGTCCTTTCTCTCTATTGATTTTTCCTATCATTGTGGACAAGTTGGAGAGGGAGAGGGTCGTAAGCTGTTATCAGCTGCCCTATTGCAGGACTATCAACCAACATTAGCTACCCCAACAATTCAAAATGGAGGAAGATAAGAGGGGAGAAAATTTTCAACAACATTGGGGGAATTTGAATTTGTTTGCTTTGATGGGGGTCGAAGTTATCCTGATGACACATGTATAGTTTTTCGGAAAGTGATAGGAATAGAAAATTCAGTGTGTATTTGCGGGGGATGACAGAGCGAAGGTTCAGATGATGACTCATTATAAAACTGTAACGGGAAAGTATAACAAAATCAGGACAAGACATTTCCTGGTATGGGAAATAGGACAGCAAAATTGCACTCACTGAACGAATATTTTATTGAAGTAAATTTGGTTTTTCCAGACAATCCGTACAGTTCATCCAGTCCGACTTCTACCCCTTCAGTGGTTCCATCTCCAGCGGCAACTGGACCAATGCCATGCAATTTCAATTCTCCAGCAAGCCAGTATGTTTTAATGAATATTTTCTTTACAATATCCAGGTGGCTATCGACATCTTCGTCCAGCACCTTGGAGTAGTCATCCACAAAGTGACTGGCTCTCTCCTCTTCTTCAATCATCTCACCCTTGTCGATTCTTTCGTCGTCGACATGTCGAAGTACATCCCTACCCAGAACCAGAATCCCCAAAGCTATCAGCTTTCTGGTTCACTTCTCAGGACTCAGTAGGTTCTTTACCCGCTATTCGTACAGAGATTCTAGGCTCAACGTCGTGTTGAGCGTCCAGTGCATCAACTCAAGAATGGGAGATAACTGCGATCTGACTTGCGACGCTAACACTAATCACAATAATAACAATGTTATATGTATTGACACCCAAGGAAGGAACACCAGTTGTCAGTGGACTACTAACTACAAAAATCAGGTCGCCTTAATCCTTTCCGATTTATATTGCCGCTTTGTAGGTCCAGAATTGCATCGTCTGCCAAACTGTCGGAACCAATGGAACATGCGCCCAAGTTTTGATGGATCGTGGTGACACCGGGTTGGTCTCCTATGCTTTCCGCACGTGGACCATCGTTCTGGGATGCCTTCTCGGATTGGCTCTTCTCCTCATCCTCTGTCTTATTATCAGTTTCATCATGTAAGAGTTTCTTATCCCTCATACCTCTTTAAAAAAGTTGTTACAGATTGAGAAACCGAACCGAACCAGATGAAACTCACTCCACGGCTTATAAACAAGACTCATCTTACGCAAACGGCAAGTCAGCCAGCCGACCTCTTTTGGAAGACGAATGGGCTCCCGCCCCTACAAGGAGACCAATAGTACCAGAACATACGGATAATTATGGAAATGTAAGATAACCATCCCCGGTTACTCCCCTCGCGCGATTTGTTTAAACGCTTTACTAACCAGCCAGTTCATTTATCCACTTTTAATAATATAAAGTTTTTTAATAATATAACTGTAACGAAATTGAAAAGTTTCTAGCGTTGGCATAAAACTCGAAGAAAAACCAGATTCCCTGCTCGAAAAGAAACAACTGTTTTCATTTAAAGGGTTAGTAGAGGCGAATCTTCACGGCCTTGGGGAAAATCCTTTAAAGAAAGCTTTGAGAGAAATATTTTAGAGAGGAAGCCACACGCGTGATACAACCACTTCGGTGTCGCGTCAAGAGCACCAAGTCTAGTCAATAATTTCTTCTCAGAAGAAATCATCCCCCTTATCACTGCTTCCCATGATCCTCAGTTGCCGTATTCCTCCGTTTTTATTCGCTTTTTATATGTTCAATTTGTGTCATTGTTTAATCTTCGCTTTTCGTTGTTGTTGTCACGAATTCTCTTTATATCCTACCTGATGAAATCTTTCCCTCGACTGTACCTGAATGCTGCCACTTCTATCCGTGATTAATATGTGTTCTTACTGGCTGTGATTTCAATGATTTTATGGAATAAATCTTTATTTATTTTATCAATTGTTCTGCAACATTTTGACACCGCAGATCAAGAACGTTTTGTTACTGAGAATGATGGTAAGTACATCGGCCATGAGGTTGACCCCAGTCGTATATTTCTATCCGCCAGCTGGTCAGTGCAAGGACATGGCGGAAACACCAAGTAGGTTTTACTTATCGTAGAGAATAATTGAGTTTTGTTGTTTTGAGTCGGGGGTTTTTGCTAATGGACATTGCGGTTAATCTCAAAAATACTCCAACTCTCGTTAGCCAAAATGATGGACGAGTTTGCTTTTTCTTTTCCATGCTTGAACTAACTTTTGCAGGCCGTTTAACCCTAAAAACTGTTTAATAGGCCGTTTTGTTTGATTTTTTGGCGTGAGAAGATTAGCCCCAGTATCTGCAAATAGCTAGAAACTCCTTAGTTTTCCGACTAATCAACAGCTCTTATGATTTTCTGTACTCCAAGTAATAAACCCAATTAAACGTTTGGAATAAGGCGGCGATATTGCGGAACACGTTTGCGCTGCAAAGATCACTGGCCCACAACAAAGAGTGTCAACTGGATCCACAAACACAGCTGTTTGTAACTTCTTAGTTCCGTCCGTATGCCTATAGCTCGTTGTCACCTATGGATCATCAAATGGTTAATTCGATTCCTAGACTCTATCTGAGTTATTCCTCACGGGAAGTCTTCTGTGTTTACATAAAATATGACTCAATCGCATCTCTCTCAGCGTAGAAATGCAACGGGCACTGTTTGCAAAGTGCCTAGGGAATCGATCTGCTCAAACCCGATAAGCAGCAGTTATTCATAGCATAGAAGCTGCTTATCCCGCCTTTATGACCGCGTAT
Source organism: Oscheius sp. DF5033 (assembly GCA_964036215.1). Taxonomy (NCBI): domain Eukaryota; kingdom Metazoa; phylum Nematoda; class Chromadorea; order Rhabditida; family Rhabditidae; genus Oscheius; species Oscheius sp. DF5033. The sequence goes on from OZ038413.1 coordinate 8,883,694, forward strand.
CTTAATTTTTTTGGCGATTTCCATTCCATGATTACTTTTTTAGAATGGGAGATGATATTGGAATGATGGATGCGGGAGCTTCGTCGGATTCCGACTCCTCTGATTCTACAACCTCCGCTCCGCCAGTGGTCAACCTTCGGAAAACAAAACAACATGAAGTGTGGACGAGTAATGAAGAATCCAGGTAGGATCTCATTTAATTTTTATTTTAAATTATTTTCAGAGCCTATGTATTCAAATTATTTACTTGTTTTTATATGATATTAATTGTAATAGGTGGAATTGTTATAGAATTATCAAATTTGATCTCTACTGAAAAGAAAAGTTCAACAGTTTCTTCTTTACAGGATTTAGTAAGCCTTTAATTTATTTCAAATTTTCAAAATCCTTCAGATCCTTGGTGTTTGGCTCTTTGGCGGTTCAATTCTTTTTATTAGTTATTGTCTTTTTCTCGTATATCAATATCAAAGGAGGATAGCCGAACAGAGGCGAAGTCTCATAGAACAAGGGCAAGAAGTCATTCCATCTGTAAGTCAAATCCCTTCTTTTCGCCCGCTAAAGTCAATAGAACTAGATTAATGTTTAGAAAGAGAAAGAATTGATGGCGAATGGTTCAAAGTCTCTGTTTCCGGAGACACTTCACCCTCATTGCAAGGTGTAAAAAAGTTGAAATATGGCTATGAAACCTTGCTTTGGTTATGAGACCTTTTCACCGCATAGTTTGCAATTAAAATGTACTTTTCCGCACTCATCCTTTAAAATATACTCCGAAACCTGTTCCTTTCGACCCCCATCTGTGTTTTCACACCGTGTACAAATTTCCAGGTGCTGTCCAACAGCTCTACAGGTAGCTTGTATCTCCGCATAGGATGCGTTGGTAAGCCTCTTCAGCTATAGTTTTTCATAATTTCTTCCAGTATTTGGTTTAATCGGAGTAATTTATTATGGTCTCATATTCGTGATCTGCATCCTCGGATGGAATACCGAAGCTGAAAAAGGAAACGGAGAATGTACCCCCGTTTCTGATATCCTGAATTTTATGGCTATGGTTTTTATTTTTATTCAAATCTGGTTCGTCTATTGTAATGGCAAAGTAAGTCCGCTTTATACCGTTTCCATCAGTTTAGATTATTTTCACCGGACGGGGAAATATCGCCCGTGTAGGTCTAATGCATTTAACTGGAACCAATCTCTGGATGTGGCTGAGATACATAATCTACGAGGAGGTTGAAACAATTGCTGAAATTCGACGAGCTCAAAATTATACGCCGGCTCCTTACGTGGCTCCTCATCATGAGCACCGGACTTTAAGTGTAGCACCCTCTTGGGAACCTTATCCAGGTGAAATTACACCCTAAATATATACAAAGACCAATTTAGACCATCATCATGAAGAGGAAGAATGTAAAGGCGTATTGTGCCTCTTCAGCGGGTACAATGAATTCATGTAAGTTCCTGGTATTTCTGTAATTCTTTTTAGGTACACCTGTGTTGTGGAGTATTCTTTGATTTGTGCTGGCGTTGCTTTCGTGTTTTGGTGCAGTCTCGAATCAAAGAAGCCTGAGACGGTAAATAGGCACTTTTTCTAGTGCTGAAGCCCTTCAGATTCGTCATAAACTGCGGAGAAGTCTCCTAACCATTGACTGCTCTCGGACCTCTGAAGGACTCTTTGCAGGATTCGGCTTCGTCGTGATTACAATTCTTGCAATCGCTGTGTTCAATGCCTACTCGGACAAAAAAGAGATGGCTCAATGGGTACGCACTTCTCTTGGGTATTATCATATTCTGCAGATATTTTCCTGTACAAATTTCGCATTCTTCTGTATGTCCACATTTATGGTTTGTTACGCCTTCTGGAGGATGAGAGTATTGAAATTTGGAGAAGAAAAAGAGGAAGAGGAAGAAAGCGCCGAACTACTGGATAGAATCCTCCTGGTTTTGGGATTACTGGGAGAACTTGTCTTTAGTGTTGGTAAGTCCCTTGGTCCGTTCTTTTTGCACGTTTTTAGGCGGTATTCTCTCATTTGTAAATACATCCGTGTTTTCAAAACTATCGGTGATCATGTTCTTAACAAATATTCTTCGTCTGGTCAGTTTTTGCATTAATTTTAATTCTGTCGTGTTTAGGTGCAAGTTACTCTTCAGTCGGGGCTAATTTTGGTCAGCTCAAAATTGGTTCTTGATGAAGATAACGCGGCCATGATGAGATTCAAACCAGGAAAGCAAGTGATAACCCTACTGCTCATGATGAACTGTGCCCAATTCCTCATGAACGTCTTCGAAGCTCAAAAAGCTGGCGTAGACGAGGAGATTGTCCGAATGTATGGCAGCTACTACTGGGCAGTGCTGATCCGAGGGTGCTCCCCATTGACAATATTTTTCCGGTAGGAGACGCATCTCTTAAAGTAAAGACTTTGTTTAGATTTCATAGCTCCGCCTGCTTTGCTGAAATTTGGAAGAAAACATTTCGAGTCCATCGAAAGAAGCATCACCACACGGCGGTTGAACTCCGCTCAAGAGAATCTGACGTTTAATGAATCACAACAAAACCAAAAATAAGTGAAATAATAGCTGATATAATTATGCCAGATATATGGAGAGGAAACCGAATGAAAGTGTACATGTACATAGGAACTTGGGACTCGTAACTTATAAGGCGAGAGGATTACCAATAATTACTAAAAGAAGGGTATGTCCTCAACGAAAAGCTGAGCTGCAACCTGATAGATCAAAACATTTCAAGTGAAATTGTCAAACACAACGGAAAATTAAACATAAATCTAATTTTGCTTGGGATAATCAATGGGAACTTTGACTGTCGTCGTCTTCATTAATTGGCATAAGGGACTCATCTTCAGCTCCGACAACAAATGTCTTAGTGCCCGTGGTAATTTTTCTCTCAGTCTTGGCTGAAATTAAAAATATTATTTTGGCCCCGCAAACAGTAACATAAAATTCTGGCTTCAAGCGGAAAAATAAGGTCAAACACAGCAAAAATGAGGTTAGCTTTGGTTACGCAGTCCCATGCTACGAGAGCAATCTGAGGGCTTTCTGCTTTGGATCGGTACCGATAGAAAGGTTATACAGTACAGAAGCGAGAGTTCACAACGTTATTTACCAATAGATTTTTTTGGCACAGCAGATTGTATCCCCCTTTTTCACATAAGTTGTATGTATCTAGAGTTGGTCGGTAATTGGCCGGCTGTAATGGTTAGCCTACCAGGCTGTGAGATATCAATCAAATTCAGGACACAACGGCCGATCCGGCTCACCTCTTCCCGGTTTGACTGAGGTCGGGGGACTGGGGCTTTCCTCATCGGTGATAGTGAAACGAGGCGGCGGGAAGGTACGTTTGGCTGTGCTACGGGAAGTCGAAGCTGAAACTAGTTGCTTTAAAAAAATTAACAGAAGTTCAATTACCGTGGTACGTTTTGTAGGGAGATTCGGCCTCTTTTGAGGTCATAGCCCTGTGGGGAGAGCGGAAGCGGTACTGGCCATTGTGGTCCTTGACAGATTTACTCATACTCCTAGCCTGCTGGGCTAATATCTTCTGATTCAAACTCTTGGCGTAGGGGAATGTCATTTGACATTGATTGTCATCCACTTCTTCCTCGTCAGGACGATCTGTTGACTGATTAGGATCCGCAGGAGCATGATAGCCGAGAATGTGACGGTTGTACACGCTCTTTCTCTTATGCTTGGTGGATTCTCTCTCCAAGTCAGTATTGAAGATAGTAGGAAGAATGTCCGAAACAGATTCGTTTCTTGGAATAGGAGAGGAAGGAGGAAGGACCAATTTTGGTATAGAAGGCTTTGGCACTGGACGACTTGGAGGCAGCAAAGCGCTAGAAAATAGAAACTAAAATATAAGGAAGGAAATCTTACGTCTCGTTGTATCCTGCAGCGAATAGTTCGCTCTTGGATGTTGGAAGGCGCATGCTGGCCAAGGAATGATCGGTAGGAAGACCGGCGAAGGAGGTTCCTTTACGGTAGAAGGTCTCTTCCTCCATTTGATCCTCCAATAAAGCGATGCCTTTTGGCTTTTGGTAATAGCAGAGGAATGATCGGAGACTTCCATCGAAAGCTCGAACCCATCGGAAAAGCTGTAATTGTTCTACAGTAAATATAATTTCTATATGATTACAGAATTCTCCTCATGATTTGCTGTGACATCCTCCATGAACCGAGTCACATGCTTGGTTGTCAAATACATGGCATGGTGAAGTGTCGTCTTTTTCTGATCATCATTTTCCGATTTCTTCTCCACACTGAGGAAATTGACGAAAGCACGGATGGTACTCCCTTGTACAATTGTGGTAAACATGACAATGATTATGGTGGCACAGACGTAAACGTTCTTCTCTTTGAGGAGAAGAGGATCCATCGAAGCGATGAGACCGTAGCAGACAGCTCCACGCAAACCGCCATAGGCCATAATGAACTGATCTCGCCAGCCGATCCTATCCTCTCGGAATTTAGCAAAGAGATTCGTTATATATGTAAGAGTAAAAACAACTGAACTTGTCTTTCATTTCAAAATTAAAATACCTACCGAGGAAGCGAATAGCGATAATACCGATTATAGCCAGGAGAACGAAGTTCCAGTCTGTACCTTCCCTGATAATTGTAGCAGACGAATATCCAAGGACCACAAAGATGAAGGACTCAGAGCTAAGAATATATATTTTGTGAGAAAACCAGGCCTACTATGATCCCAGATTTTTATAAATAAATTCCGCTGTGTATTGCATTTCTAGGCAGACATTTCCTGAAGCAAAATTCTTCATGATAATACAGCAGGTCATGATCGCCACAAGACCGGAAAATCCGAAACTGTCAGCGATAAGATATGACATATAAGGAATTACTAGAGCTATAGCGGGCATAAGAGCTTGATGCGCTACATATAACCTAAAATCCTTGGCTCTGTCAAGTTTTATAGAAACTCCAACCGTTGCATTACAACTCCAACAAAACCAAAAAGCACCCCGAAACCAATTCCGAATCCAACTACCCAGAAGAATAAAGGAATGATTTGGATATATTTTCCATATGTGACATTTTCTTCACCAAAAATTAAAATCTTGTTCATGCTTTGATACAAAACCTGGCAGAATATTATTTTTAGATAAGTGGACAAACTCACAATTACAACTCCATCATTTAGCAAACTTTCTCCAAAAACAAGAATATTCAACCTCTCGTTGACTTGAACATCTTCAAAAACGGAGATAACCGCCACAGGGTCGACAGCACTGATGATCACGGAAAATGTAAAGAGAGACAAGAAACTAATATCCTGAGTGGCAAAGGCGAATGACACCAATCTCATGAAAACACCTAAAGAAAGATTCAAAAAATGTATGAATACAGTAACTTACATGTCAGTATTGCATTGAGAAGAGTTCCCATAACGGCATATAGACTGATTTGATTAATATTATGGAAGAATTCCTTCATTGGTAAGAACCAACCGGCGTCAGCAATAATGAAAGGCAGATAGAGCTCAAAAAATAGATCAGGATGAAAGACTAGAATATCAGGCTGGAATTATTACTACTAAAAATAGGAAAAAGGTGACAAACCATTTCAGGTATGAAACTTAAAGTGTATGAGGCTACAAACCCGAATATTAATAAAAGGATAGACGGAGGGATCCATCTGATTTTGATAATCACTGAAAAGATTTTATTATTTTGATAGATTACAGGCCGAATTGGAAATTTGCCAGAGCGGGGAAGACGTCATTGACTACCAGATTTTTAGTCCTTAAAAAGCTTGAAATACGTAACATGCTAATGTTTTCGCTATCAATTTTTCTCGGCTCTGACTAGTATGTCATTATCACCAATTGTCACAGCTATTTGTATGGCATGCGAAGGTGAAGGTTGCCTGATTGAGTCGAAAATATCTCAAAACAATTCAGAAACGGATAGTTTGAACTAAACAGCACAATGATGCTGACCATGGAATGAGTCCTTTAAAATAAGCGGAAAAGCGCTGCTCAGAGATATTTTCCAGAAACGAACTCACAGGGTTTGATAAGAGCTACCAGTAAAATAGTGGTACAAATACCCAACGGCACACCAGTGTGATGGAAGTCCATTTTGAGAAAATCCATGGCGTGAGCCTTCTGCTCGGTGACATTGCCGTCGATCTCGAGATCTTGCGACATCTCTGAAAATCCATTTTATAGATTGGGAGAATTTCCTTCTAGTATCCCCTTTCCCCTTAAAGGAACAGTCCAAGTGAGAAAAGTACGTGGGCCCTACTGTACCCACGCCGCGTCGAAAATGTCTGCGTACGTAAAAATTATTTTTGATGGAATTTTATTTTTTGTTATTTTCAGTAAAATCTCTAATGTTTCTCTATTTTATAGAATCCCTCTATGCATAAGAGTTATTAGCAACAAAAAATTTAAAAAAAATAAAGCAAGAACAAAGAAATACACGAAAAACGAAAAAAAAAATTGTGTACGTAATGACATTTTCGATCACCGAGTGGGTGAACTTGGGTGCACGTATTTTCTCACCTGGACTGTCCCTTTAATTAAAGTAGGATTAACTTACCAGCTCGAGTCCAGCCAAACCCGTAATACAAGAGTATCACCAGCGAATTATACCACATGCCTAAAATCGTAGCAATTAGGCTGAGGCAAGCGGCTATTGAAATGGAAAAATATTGAAAAATATTTACAAAGTGAGATCCATTGCTTTGGTTGTTTGGTGGCCGAGGGAGAAAGGGTTCAGAGAGGCGCCTAGGGAGGACAGTTCAACCACGCCTACTGAGTCCCTACCCGCCCTCCTTTTTTAATTTTACAGTGACGTCGTCATCTAGACAATGATTCATCTTTACAGCGCATGAGGTGGATATAGTTCAAGTTATCTCAAGATATCTGGCTATCAGGAGATTTGCGCTATTTGGGGGAAGGTTCGCCTCGTGCTCAGCTTGGACAGTCAAATCCCAGCTCTCTTTTTGTTGGAATGTTTCAAGACTTTTTTCAAGCAAGAAATCACAAAAGATATATTTTTTCAACTCACATTAGCAGACGCGGATAGAGGAGACTTGACAGCTGCGGGGGATTTTGAAAACGATAACTGTTTATATCAATGACTAACATCTGATGTCATAAGCAAAGGAAAAAACTCAAATTTGGACTTCCGAGGAGGATATATAAAGCCGCAAACGTGGCGAAAGAGAAAACAGGGATTTGACAAAAATAGAGGGATTTAATCTGTCCCAGACATCCTTGCAAAAGCCTAGTTGTAACAGGGTGTTCTTTCCTTCCATGGAAGGAAAGCCGACAAAATCAAACGTGGAAATGTCAACTTCGTGGTGTCCTATGGATATTAGGTGATATTTCTAATCGGATAAGGCAATTTTTGAATTCTAAACATGGATAAATATAGAAATCTTTCTAAAAACCCTCCGACAAATTTGTTGTTCAGCCCAGAAAAGGAACGCTTCGAAGGAATAAACAAAAATGATTCTATCCGTCTACTACACGGCGTAGTAAATATTTCTTCCATGGGTTTTAAAAGAAAACACAAGTCTAAAACCCAGGGCAAGTTGAAGTAGAGACATTTAAGCCGTGCCGGTGTCATTATCACTGATGGATAGCGGTCATTTTCTGGTTGACATTCAAATGAACATCACCCAATGGGATTGACATTTAGCCAAAATTGCGAAACCTTCCAGACTGTCTGACCTTAATCCACTCTGCAAAAGACATCACAAGTCAACCAGCTGCAAAATCTTGCACTTTTTTGGATTGGCTGCCATGTGGAAGAAGGGCAGGACAAAGAAGCCAAAAAATATTAGAAAACAAGATATTATAGTGGCAAATGCGCCAGAAAAACTGCCGTCTCAACCGAGCTTTGTTCAGCCGGGGTGGCAATGTTTTTCTGGATCAAATTACATCGGTGCCCTCAATTGTCTTTCTAAATCTCATCCAATGCATAAAAGTTCCGCAATATTCTTATTTTCCACAGATGTTTTATCATTTATTTTGTGGAGGATAAGTAGAATTCAAGATTTTCTATGTTTTACATGGCTGGGGAAAGCAATATGTTTACAATATATTTTCGAGGACAACAAACAGCCACGCGGAATTTTGAAGCACTGGAAAGAGCCAATCTAAAGAGGCAAAAATGAAATGGGAACACTCTTTGAGAGTGAAGAAAAGGAGTTCATTTACTTCCGCCCAAAGTAATGTCAACAGAATATGTATGCAATACTGAGGTGGCGTCACGCTTCTAATCCACAGGTATTTAGGCCGGTAACCAAGACAATTCACTGTTTTGGCCTTTTCTTTTAAAGAAAGAGGGGGAGAAGGCGGAAGGAGGGCAAAGCTAAGAGGATCTAATCACAGAGGCCCTTGCCGATTAAACAAATTAGGCTGGGACACCTGCCCGTTTTCGAAACGAGGAGTCCTGATAAATATATGTATTTACATCTCAGCTGTGACCACTCATGGGCAGTTCTTTACGGGTGAATGGATGTCGCGGGTTTTCGCTGGTTAAAAAAATGCTAAAACGAGGAACTTGTCTAGAAATGATATAGGAAAAAACATCTTTAAAGAATAGCTGAGATTAGAAGTGGTCTATATGATAAGATAGCTGGGAAGGTGACAGGAAAGAGTAGGAGTTAGTCAATAAGGCAATGTAGGTGCGCAAAAGATCCTCAGCAGGTCGGGCGAGAGCAACAGACGCGTTTATTGCGTGATAGCAGGGGTTGCCTGACCTCAAAAGACAACTCGCAGGGAGGCAAGGAGCAACTGGGAGATAATATGCATAGAATGTACAGGATACCAGGAAAACCCAAGAAATCTGCCTTGCTACCTAATCGGATGTGATTGTGACGCTGTTGCCCGAAGCTTAGCCAGCCGCCACAGAATCAATTACTCTCAGCCTCACACTATGTGGTCTCCTCTTTTTTAAACTCCCCCTTTCCCTGTCTATTTTACATATTTTCTATCACTTAATCATACCGTACCAGTCTCATTAATGAAGTGGACAGGTATAAGTGAGAAATTCTTTTGAGGAAACCCCGCGGGTGAAAGGCCAGACCTCACCCTTTCTCAGTCCAGAAAGGGCAAAAACATCCTTTGTCCTTTCGTTTTTATTCAAAAAAGGTGCGACTGGGAAAGATCCTTTGGTCCTAACTGGAAACAGGAAAGAAAGGAAATGAGACATGGGGAGAGTACGGGACAATTAACGACTTGTAGCCCACCACCCCTAAAAGTAGAATTCTTTAACTCCTTCAAACGACTTTTTTAGGGCTCGCCCACTAGGAATCTCTTCATATCAGGGCGGTGAGAGAAAAAGACTGCACATATGCGACTGAGTCATTGCGCGAAGAAGAGAAGAACATCGTAAATTCTGACAGCCGATGATGTGTTGCAATGTGCAGGAGGAAATAATTTGTAGATTTACAGAACAGCTGAACATGTCAGCTGCGACAATACATCGAAAGTTGGATCTATATCGGAAACTGAGGGAGAGAAAGAGACAAAACTGTTGAAAGCCGACAGACAGATGTTTGAAAAGGCCGCCGCGCCAGGAGGACATTGGAGCGTCAAGGTGACCCTCGTCTGCAGTCGAGGATGTCTTTCTCTCTCAAACGGACTCATTTTTGTTTATTTTTTCGATAAAGAGGTGCGAAGATCAACAAAAGTGAAGGTGGGAAAACTCATGGCATCATGCCAACTTGTCATATAGCGCAAGAAGAAGCGAATTAGACAAAGAAACACATGTGCTGGTCGGAGGGGTGGCAGACAGAAGCAAGTAGGCTAAGTGTTGCGAGCTATAACAATGATTAAGGCCATTACGATCGATTTTGTCCATGTTCAAGGCAGCTGGGGCAACAGACGATAAGTGACTCATTTGGGAAATGGCCATAGACCATTCTGGCAGACACCTACACCTACGCTCCTAAAAATTCTGACTGTTCGTTTGATCAAGGCCAAAGCACTTGTATTTTTGATGTTTCCTCAAAGTGTATCCATTATCGGCAAGAAAGGAAAACACGGCTGGTATTTCTTGTCTATGGAATATATCAAACACAGACGCGTTGACCAAAGGATATACAGAAAAAAATGGAAACTGCCAGCTGCTTTTTCAACGAGAGTTTTGATGATTCAAAGAAACCGCTACTGGCAGACAAAGCAGCAAGAATTCTTTTTCTGCTAGCTATTGCTAGCCCCAGTAACCTGACACCCCCTACTTTAATCTGGCATTTTTCCCGGTTGCAAAGACATAAATCTGGGTGTCTTGTCAATGTTGAAAAACAAAAAGATGGTTATCACCCGCCCATGAACAAGGAGGCAAAAGATTAGCGAAAACCCGATAACAAACGACTACTGAAAAACAAGCCGCCTGAAATGAAAAAAATCTCTGCAATGGGAAGAAAAAAAGAATGGTCGAACCGGCTGGACACCTATTTGATAATGAGTTAATCGGCGGTTCTGCTATTAAGTGTAGGAGGTGGGTTGATAGGATGAGCTGCACCGCAAACACCACAGTCACGCTCTAGAAGAAAAGGAGTAGCCACTATGGGCGAGACCTAAAGAATTGGGAGACAAACGACTGTTCAAATAGTTCTTTTGTCTTCCGAAAAAGAGAAGGAAATTGCGATCTATGTGTTCCAACTAATGTTGGAAAAAATTCTTGCGGAAATGCCTCCTGTCTCGAAAAATAAAAAAAAAGATGTTTTGTCACCGGCAAACCGATCTGATTTCTGAACAATGCCATAGAGAATACGAAGTTTACTACGATATGTGTACCCTCGGAAGGTCTGGCCATTAAAGTTTGCAGAAAAGCTGAAATCAATCCTTCCTGTAACTCTGCTGCAAAACCTCGAAGTTTCCACAGTTTTTGCAAAGAAAAGTTACTGGAACGCAAGAGAGACGTGGGAGATAAAAGCCAGACGAATCGAAACAAATGCTCTTCAGAGAACGTCACGATAAGGGAGGAGTGCCATTCCTGGGTGCAGGAGTCGTGACGTCCAGAAGCCAAGATAAAAATGTTACATAAGAATTACGTACATTCGGACCATAAAGTTTGGTGTCCTGGGTTCATGTGAACGCCTATATTAGGGAAAAGACCACCTAGCGTGTAGGAAACATCCAAGTAAACTCTTTTGAATCCCAACAACATACAACAAAAAGCGGGAACAGGCGGAGGGAAGAAATCTCCTTTGCAACACAGATCAGCCCCGTTGCTAGGAAAAACAAAAAGCTGTTGGGATGGCAATTTGGGACAGCCCATATGCAGGAATGCAAATAGCCCGGGTGAAACTTGGAAACAGTTTTTGCAAAGAGAGATGGGGTGGATTGAAAGGTAAATATGATCAGACGTCCGTGGGAGGAAGAAGAAGTTTCCTCTTCCTCTACTACGCCGATTTAGATTAATTTTTTGAGCTTTGATTTAAAGGAGAACTCACATCGGGAAAATTAAACTCCGACCAAGACATACAACCGAAAAGACGGCGATTGATAGCATAAATTTTGTTACTTTCTGACGGAGAGAAACTGACTAGAGAAAAGCGGACATTGCTCATATTTTGAAGGTGATGTGTACCAATTCAGCAGAGTTTATATGATAAGGAAAAATAGAAAAAGGACACACGGGTTGCCATCGTCATATTTAGAATTTTTAATACTCTCCAGGGGATACGTGACACTGGCATCTTGCCACGTGAAGTCCGTCTTTATTTGTGAGAAGATCTCGGAACTTTTGGATCGGAGACCAATACTCTTTTTAGTACTCTTCTCCCATAAAATATAGCTGATTTTGGACAAAGATCTTTGACGACAGTTCAGGGCTGTTGTACGTGCTGTACAGGTGAAATAATAATGAGTAGCATATGTTTCGTCTGTTTGGGAATGACAAAAAATGCCAGCCCAGGACATGTTTTCCTTTCATAAAATTAAATAAAGTTTGCATCGGTGTATGGATTCATTACGGAGCTTGACAAGTTTCACATGGATTTCGTTTGTGTATTGCATGTTTTTAAGTACAAAAAAATATCCCAGTAAATATTAAATTTTACATGAACTCAGTATGTGAAAGTTGCATAAATCCAGGAATACCTTGGGGATCTACATCTTACAAAAAATACGAGGAATAAATAGCTACAAGAAGCGAATACCTTCCGGTATTTTCGGGGTACTCCCGACATCTATACGATTCCTATTTTCCTCCCATGAGAGGTTGGTCTTTCATCTCGCCGTGCTTATGATGAGAATACGCGTAAAAATAAGATTGGAAAACCTTACCACGGTTTTATGCCACATAATCATCGAGAATTCTTGGCGAGAAGTAGAACTATACGAAGACGATGCCGAGATGTGTCGAGAACAAACGGAACCGGGGTCTATGAGCCTCTATTTTTGTTATTTTTAAAGTTTTTCTAAGCAATAGGAATTCCTTCGGACCAGACACACAACACACGTTTATTTGTGAGGTGATTGTTTACCCCTGAGATATCACTTTACGTAAAAACATAGCTGACCTTCTGTGAGGAAAGATATCCAATTTGGATAGCATTTAAATGTATTCGTCTATTTTTGACTTCGAAAAATGTCTGATCTCAATTCGGCTGTCAGCTGAGTCAACTCTGCCTCCTCCTCCGCAATGCCCAGGCGCCATTTCACCACGACATGACTGCTCCCGGGGATGACGGATGACAATAGACAAGCCACAACAGATTGATTATCAGCTGTTTCTTTGATGAACAGTTGACCTCCGAGAGGCGGGTGGATATCAATATTTGGGAAATCTATGACTCTCCTCAGGTAGGAGAAGCAATTCATCATGCGCACCTGGTGAAGAGCAGACGACTTGATCTGGCTCGTAAAAATCCTGTGAATGAGACCAGGATGGTTGCAGTTTAAACTGAAAGCGAAGACTTCACAGAGTAAAAAGAAATTCGAGTAGGTTACTTCTTTACGTCAAAAAGTGGCGCCTTCCTACTTTTATTTTTCTGCTTCTTCTGTGTTAAAACGTCTTTGCTTCCTTGGTTGCTGTCTTCTAAAATAATATATTTATTAGTACTTTATTTTAAAAAATTATAAACGAGACGGACTCTTGTGCTTATCAAAACTGACGAAATGTTTACATTTTGTTAGCTTTTTTTGGTGATGGGAGACGCTACAAAAATTAATGAATCCCCATTATCTTGCAGTCAAATTGACCATTCGTTCATGTTTCTGACAAGTGTCTTGTGTTTTCTCGACGTTCACCCACTGTGTCCGCCTGTGTCGGCCAGTTTCTCCTCCCACTTAGCGCCCACGGATTTACACAACTGCCACCTGGATCCCTACTAGATTATCTTCAGCTGAAACATTTTCTTTTCATTAATTACGCCCATGCCATCACCCAATCAGCCGCTGCCCCCGTTCTCTTTCTGCAGTTAACCATGTGGCGGTATATGTGCGGGCGACCACATGCGTTCTTTTCTTTTCCCCGTTTTCTCTTTGTAGCGTGGAGATTTCAAGCTGCTCTTTACGGAGCTATGTATCCCTCGTAAAATAAACAACCCACTATGTTTTTGTGCGTCAAAAGTCTTGACAGTCATAAGTTCTGTCCACAGAAGCGTGTCAGTGCATAGGCTCCCGTAACTCCTCCAAAGATCCAGTTCACCGATTTCATTAATATTTTTTGCCAATCACTCATTTCGCAATTAGATCAGTGTAAATTTTTGAAATGCGCTTTCACAGGGGCAGTTAAACGTCTTTGACAAAGTATGTTTCTGAAACGACGATGATGGCTTTACACTTTCGGCATTCTCAACATATGCTGGCGCAGACTTAAAAAAAAAGAGCATTGCAGCTCTCCTTCGCAGAGGGAGGCTCTCTTTTCACTTCTCGCATATCCTCCTCCTCAGACTGTCTCTTACCTACTTGAAAACTTTTTTTTCAGTAATGGCCCCTCCAACTATCTATGGTGAGCCAAAAATTCGCTCCACTGACAACGGCAGCGTATTCCTCGAGGTACTAGACCCGTAAATATTCCTATGAGATGAAATTATAGGTAACTGTAACCGGTGTTGACACATCCAAGACGCGATGGATGTTTGGTGAGAAGGAGCTCGAAGCTTCTGAAAATGTTGAATTCTCTACCCAAGATATGGGAGGAAACCGAACACAGCTCAGCTGTGAGATTAAGGTATAGTTTACGCTTGTTTTGACCTTTTCTACGTATTTTATTGGGTAAATCTGAGGTGAGGACAGGCGGGCGTCAGTTGCCCGACGCGCAAACGAGACCTCTTCGCAGACTTTCAATCACAAAAAAAGCTTGCAACGTGATTTCTATAGGAGATCTTAGGGAAATGGATTGTAATAATATGGGCTCCGACGAGAAACTGAAGCTTTTTTGATAGTCAATAGCGGCAGTTATATCTTATGTCTATACAGTATCTCAATTTAAAAAAAAAATGCAAATCGATGATTTTTTTAAATTACCGGTCCCTCTAACTGTGAATCTCCTTCGAACATGTATGCTTTTCCAGGAATTCGAAAAAGAACTGGCTGGGGAGTACAAAGCCATTTTCGCTAATGCAGATGGAGAGAACTCCGCCGCCTTTACCGTATCCGCTGGAAGTGAGTTCCTTGTTCGCCCAATTTAATTTTCTTTTTTTTTCTGCAGACGCTCCCGATTTTCATGATAAACCCCATATCGTGCAGCGAGACAACGGCAATATAATTGTGATTAAAGTTCGCGCCAAATCTCACCTGGAAATGAAGGCAGAATGGTTTAAGGCAAGTTCTCACTCAGTTTTTCTTTTCTTACTCCCAACCCCAATTTCACGAAAGCTCCTTTCGGGTAGTTAGAATTCGTTTACGGGAAGCCAGGGCAAATCGCCTCATATTACGTGGAAGAAGAACGATCACCAGTGGAGGGAGAATGAGTGCAAATTAGATTTAAACGTTTTGTCCCCTGACTGGATAGTCTAAAAAGGAATTACACTCCACTTCTTTCAGGATGACAAGCCGGTTAAGATGAGTGACAGAGTTAAAGCTGTAGTTAAGAAGGATGACAAGGATAAAGATGGATTCCAATTCTTGTTGGAA
Source organism: Oscheius sp. DF5033 (assembly GCA_964036215.1). Classification (NCBI taxonomy): domain Eukaryota; kingdom Metazoa; phylum Nematoda; class Chromadorea; order Rhabditida; family Rhabditidae; genus Oscheius; species Oscheius sp. DF5033. The sequence goes on from OZ038413.1 coordinate 8,898,767, forward strand.
ATCCATGGCCCGATGAAGGAGGACGAGGCCAAGTACAAGTGCGTTGTGAAGAATTCCGAAGGACAGAACCAACAATCCCTGAACCTCGTATTCGACTAAGTCATTCTCCTTCCCTTTTTTTCATCATTCTCTCCCTTATAGCCAACCCTGCTCAAGTAGAAACTTGTTATTATTGTCTTTTTTTGAATTGTGAACAAAATAAACCCTTGTCTTTGGGAATTGGGAACATGTCAAAAATTTCATCAATCTCAAGCAGGCGCGAACTCCATTCTGTTATCGCTGCTGTTATTTTTCTACTGCATCAAAATTGTTGCCCGCTGGGGCTTTCTCTCTCTCTGTGCTCTCTTTTGTTTAGAAGAGAGTTCTTGGGTTGAAAGACGCCACTCCCTGGAGACGGCCCTATATGGATAAAGAAGACCCTAACCCGAAAATGGAGACCGCCGTGGTTTCGGAGAGAGAGAGTAGAGAGAGACACACTTCAGCCTTCTCCCCCGTTGCATCTTCTTGGGCAAATTACCCTACTCCCACAGACGGTGCCAGTGTCCATTAAGTGCACACCGCGACGAACAACGACTTTGTTCTACTTTCTACGAGTTTAACAAAGGAATTTTATTTTCGTAAATCTACTTTAGAGAGACTCTCTGTTCTGAAAATCATAGCCAATAGAAGGAACACTCTTCATGAAATGATTATTCCGCCTCTATGCTTTTCTTCCTTAGGGCTGTCAGCGACATAATTTCTTCTTTTTTCTATTGAAAAAAATTCCTTCCGTTTTTCCAGCTTGCAATCTCCCTTTTTGGAGTGTTTATGAGTGTCGAGTGTATATTTAAGTAGAGGTGGTACAATAGCTAATGATTTCATAAGCAAGGCTTGTTCTGAATAACTTCTTCTCTCTGCCACTTCGACGATAATACTAGAGGATCTTGCATTATACACAATGCTGGGCGAAGAGCCAAAAAGTCCAGAACTATGAAAACAATGGAAATAGAGAATGTTTAGAGCATGATCAGAGCTCATCTTTCTCCCTCTCAAGTTTGTATCGAGTCTATATTTTACCTGAAATTGTGTTTTATTTAACACCGGAAATGTGTTCTAGAATATTATCAGCCAGACAACTTTTATAGCCCTGTGAAAACGCCTCTCTTACACCCAAAAGCATGAACTTCGTGTTTTAACCCTATGATTTGTGTGTCGTTGGGGGCTTTTCCTTTTGAGGAAAAAATCAAAACAAAACACATTGGTCCACATTGCCCGCGTTCTTTTTGACCTTCTTAGAGTTCACAAATCTCCAAAAATATGAGTTATAGCTTTTGACATTTATCAAGCAAGTAACTCTTCTTCTTCACTTTTTTTGGGTAAAAAGGTTAAAAATCTAACTATTTTTATTCCCCCAAGTGAGTTGAGTTTCAACTCGGTTAATAAACCATTAGTTAAAAAAAACTTAAACTTCAGGATAAGTAGACCACCGCTTCCTCATCGTCTTCCTGATCAACAAACGTTGCTTTTGCAGATCCTCTATTTATTACATATTTTGTTTCATCCATCACTAACACATTCTATTATTGGTCAGGAAAATACAACCATATTTTAAAGGCTAACCCCGAAATGAACGATAATAGCTGCTCGTTGGACCCACCCGTGACACGGCTCATTCGGTCGCTTATCTCCTAATCCACAGTTATAGCTTCGCTACAAACATAACCCTCATATTTTGGAGTAAATAACATCAGGTCCCCGTGGCCTCTCCTCTCCAATTGGCAACCGGAAATGGGCATCCTTTTCGAAGCGAATGGGTGCTTCAGCTATCATATTTCTCAGAAGCAGTCAGAAAAGTGTGTATCTCAACAAGGCCAGTCCAATAGGTTCTTTATCCTTCTCTTTAAGAGTCTCAGTTAATTTTCCTATAGAGGATTTTCGACCAGCTTATCGCACTTAATCGTTATATACGCTTCACAGTCCATTTGGATTTGCTTCTCGTCCCCCCACATTTAAGACCAAACTTCAGAAGATTTCGGCCGTTTTTTCTAATTTCTTTTCCATTTCTCATAGTAGAAACCGCCATGTGGTGGCAATCATAAGGTATGAAGGATAAAGGGACACTTTCCAAGAGCCGAGACTTTAAAAACCACACGTGATTCCAGCTCAGCTGAGCTTTTAAAACTTTTAACAAATATTCCTGTGGCACAAAAAAGGTCAGAATGTCTTCTATTTCATAAATATTTTTCTCTTTTTTAGTTTATCGTCTCTAATAATTAGTTCTTAGTAAATTGGAGATAAGAGAGGCTAAATGTTTTGCTCTACCAAGTGGGAGGAATCTGTTCACCAACCAGCCCATTTGCATCATCTTTGTAACAACGTGACCACTTACTACGTCTTTTAAATTGTTAAATATTCATTATTACTCATTTATCCAGGAATTCGTCTTTTCTCTGCAAATCCTTTAACATCTCTCTAAGGACATGTTGCGAACAAGGAAGGAGACGTTTGGATGCAATTCTTTCAAATTTCCCTATTGTTCTTTGTCCCTCTTTAAGTGTTTTCAACTTCTGGAACACTTGCAGCATAGTTCCATCTGTGGATAACTCACAATATTTAGAGTGGGCACATGTTTACGCAGCTACTTTTGCTGGGGAGGGTAAAGAATGCAGAAATTTGATAGTTGGTCAAATTTCTCGTTTCATTTGTTAAACGGTTAAAATTGCAACGAGCTTTTGCTTCCTTATCCTGGATAATAGTGTTTCTTTTGTTGTTGACTGCGATACACTTACATTTCTACTGAAACCGATCCGGTCTATCTCATTTTAACGGTTATAAAAAGATTATGACCTAAAAAATACGTAAAATTAAACCTATTAGAAGATCAGTTCTAAAATAGTTTAAAGAGAACAAAAAAGAATCATTTATCTCGCTTGACCGACGATTTAAAGAGAGTGTTCTTAAAGTCACCCTTTTAATAATTTGTGCAGATGACTAACCGGAGAATGTAGTCCAGTGTACCCGCATCCCTCATAAGCTTAGTCACTTTTGAGAACAGCGGGGCATGCTGTTTCCAAAATTTCCACCAGTTCCGAACGTCATTGTTGTTTGATGTTTTTTTCCAGTTGGCTAAAAACGTCACGTTGTGTAGTACTCGATGAAAAAGAAAATTTCACCTGCTTTGGGCGGATGCCATTGTTGCCATTTTCTGACCCAAGAGCTTTGAAAATTTATTGGTCTTCGAAAGGAACGCCAAGCCTAAGGAATGCTCATTTTTCATAGACGTCCAGCCCTTCTCAACATGTATCTCGTTCTTCTTTCATTTCAATTTGGCAGTTATCCCTTTGACCATCCTAAATCTCTTGGTTTGGATCAGTGTAAGATGCTGTAAATTTTGCCAATTCGACACCGATGCGGACCTTTTTGCAAGAAGACTACGCCCTATCCAATGGGTCCCGGCTCCCGCTCATAGCTTTATCTCTCCCGTCCCCTCGGAGAAGACACAAACTCTTTATCGTCTCATAAGAAATGCGTAAGGCGGTTCTCATCTTCGAGGGGAGGAACATCCAGCCAAAGACCAAAATGAAGCAACCAACTATGGACAACATGCTGCTACCTACTATGGGGTGCCTCTATTAGGGTGGGACTTCGTTTATTATAACTCGGGCAGGTTCTAAGAAATTCTCTACTTTCCTTTTTGTTTCCTCTTCCTATGCACTTTTGATTAGGGATTTTTGGAGTGAAACTGATTTTTGGAGTGAAATTGTCACCTCCTTATCCTATTGAACTAATCTCTGGTTGTAAAACTCCCATCATTCCTCATAAAAAAACTCATTTTTAAGTAGCTCTTTAATGAACATATAAATATTTATTTTGTTTTCACTGGATAATACCGTTTATCAGGATTCCAGAGCTTGGGATGTTACTCATCATGCCCAAAACGCAGTAGAATCATAGATTGTGCGTAGCAGTTACACAGAATTACGATCTTGTCATATTTAAATATCTTTAATTCGAGAAATCCCCCCGCAGATGAGGCACTAAAATCGTGTACACTTCTCGGAGTCGCTCGCTGGAGGCCTACAATTAGTTCTATCAGGCAATATGAGTCAACGTCGTAAGAGAAAAGTCTTTCTGTCTTTTCGTCATGTTTAAAAATGTCGGGTTTCCTGTAATTTCAATTCCTTCCAAGGCCCCATAATTTTCTCTTTTTATCCTCCCGAAATCTGCATCCCAGACACACATAGTAAGCAATGCAATTCTGCTTTTTTCTTCTGTGAAGTTCTCGCCAGGCCTACCTTCCGGCAAACACGATTAAGGAACAATGCCTGGGTTCACTTCCTCTGCGATCCCTCCTCCCGGATAAAAACCCAAACATAAAGAGTCTCGAGTGAACGACGGCGAGGCATCTGTCCCAAAAAACAATCCCGAGATAGAAATGATTCAGTTAGTGGATCCAGGAGCTCTAGCTATCATTTTGTTGTCTCCCCAACTAAACACGATTTTCAAAACTGGGCTATGGCTCTCCCCAAATTGGGCTGGAATCATTCTTCTTCGTTTTGGTCTCCATCGTTTTTCTCTCTCTTCTAGTCGGCGAAGAGTTTCCCAGCCGTTCATCCATTAGCTCTTTGATACGGAGTCCCGGGGTGTCTCAACGCCTAAAGAACAATTTGTTCTCGTCTCAGAGCTCTATTTTGCTAGGCGCATCATTAGAGTGCAGAGCTTGTTCGCATAATCGGAACAGGTGGGGTGTCTAAGCCCCAACTAGCCTCCGGTCTCTCACCTCTCAAGAGTTTATAGGTTCAGACGATGAGTAAACTATTTCAATTTATAGAACACCTGTGAACTGCTGATTAAATCAACAAATTTCCAATTTCATCTTCTCCCCACCCGGCCTCACCCCTTTTAAAAAAACATTGACTTTTGAACATCAGCTGCAGTTTAGCTATTACCTTTCCCACGGATGAATTGTCACATGTTCAGACTCCAAGTTTTTTGAAGGTTTTTTCAAATAAAATGCCATCTTCGTCAGAAAAAATCATCTTCACAAATTTTATGCAAACCGGACTTAGGGGGTGGATACCTTTTGGCTGTTGCTCTTTACCTCAGTCCCCCTCGCTTTTCGGCATATTAGATATTCATAAAATGCCTTGTGTTGCGCTCTGACTGGCCGTAACCTGCCAATTTCTGAATCAGGGTCTTTATAGTCTCGTTTTCTCTCTCCCTTTTCTCTGACCTTAAGTCTCCTGCATGTGACTGGTCTACACTTTTTCACACGTGAGAGGATGGCTAACAATTGGTTAAGACAGAAGGGTAACATCTTCATTCGTCTAGTGCTTACCATTTAAAGAGAGTCAATTAGCAAGGATAGAATCTGCTTGCGAAAGCAGTTCGCAATTTGTTTAAGAAAGGCAACAACTGCCCTTAGATCTTCCCGAGATGTCGGTTAATTGTGACCCACTTACCTCCGGAAATGTCTCTAAATTTCTGTTTTAAAAAATCCCTGTGTCACATGTTTTGCCCCCTCTGTTACACGGTTAATTGCCCTTAGAAGGCATTTCAGGTTCACAACACCATAGAGGTTTCAAATTCTTTGGGTTGGGCTTAGAGACCTTCACGTCTTGTTGCCCCCCTTGCCTTACAATTAACGGAAATTTGATTACATAAGACTAAGCATCGAAAGTCTCCTCATCCAAGCATATTATTTTACTCGAGATGGAACGAGAATTGTCACAATGTGATGAATATCTAAGTTGAAAAATTAGTTCTCCGGAGAGGACAATTCGAAGAGACCAAAAGAGCCCCGAGTTCCTCATTAGGTGGCAGCGTTTGCTCGCCTTTTTGCTCTCTCTTGCTTCCAAGCCATCCCGACTGAATCTCTCCTTGTTTTTTTTAACTTTGACCAAATCTTCTAAACCAATTTGTAAATTGTACGCGGATTGGACTCAGAGCCTAAGGTCTTTTAGTCACCACACGCACTTCCCCTTTTTTACTCATTATCCTAGAAATTCCTACAGGTGCAAGATACCCCTATTAACACTCAAAAAAGAGGGCAGCACGTCCCGTATTAAACCTCATTTGCCGCTGGGATAATTCAGTTCCGGTGCTCTTGCTCCTTGCTGTTAATATTGCCGAAAAACTGAATCCAGCTGTCGTTGATTTTCCTTGGAATTGTTACCGCCTCATTGGCTATTTTTCAAAGTTCACTGTTGCACCAGTCCACACTTGTTTGTTTTCATCATCAAACCCGGACTACAAAAAACAACTTTTTAAATGACGTAAATGTTTAAATCATTCCATATTTGCTGGCAGCTTTATCCCTGTACAAGCAGGGTTTACCAGATTTTCTTCTTATAGGTTTAATGAAACCCGCCATGTGCTATCCTTCTGCACTTTTTCTTACCATGTCGTCATTTTTTAAATTTTTTTACGAAATTGTAAACCTCTGAAGAAGTTCCTTCATCGATGTAGACTAGGCTTATTTACACGGACAGTTTTGACCCAAATGCATAATGTATTTTGTGGTCAGAAATAATCGGCTTATTCACATCATGGACTGTAAAATTTCAGACTCCCCAGTTTTTACTATACTAGTATATAACGTAGGAATTAATTAGTAGCACTCTCCGGTCATAGCGACCGGAACAAATTAGCTAAAGGGTGGGAAGATAGTAAATATCAAAATGTTCCTCTTTGATTTGCGATTCTTGCAATACAACTTACTTCCTTGATTTAACACCTATCTCCATTCGTTTAAATCATTTTATATAGTTGTATCTTAAACTATCCAGGCACTTTTTGAGCTCTTTAATCTCTTGTCTGGATGACTCCAAATTTTTGAAGCCTTAACCTGGTCAGAATATTTTATGTCTTTGTCTCTAACCCATCAGTCTTCATAGTAATTTATGCCCTTTTTCCAGATGGAATATTATTCAACAACAACGGGTACAACAGATGAATCACGAAAACCAGCTGGTCCATCACTTCAAGACATTTTAGTTTTTATTCCACTTCAATCACTTGGCATATTTGCCATTCTAGGCAACCTTTCCATCATTGTAGTGCTACTTAGAAACAAATATTTACATCGAGCTAGGTAAGTGAGAGCAAAAAGCCACGTGGCTGTTCCCCTTGAACCTAATTCTTCCGGTTTTCAGTTTCATATTGATGTTGAGCTTAGCGATAGCTGATGTATTACATGGGATAGTAACCACGTGTTATTTCTATCCACCAATAATATTGAGACGAATACACATACCAGAATTAGGAATTCGAATATTCAACATAGTTGACTGGACAGCATGGGCCATAACACTTACGTATGCCGACATCACACAGATGAGAGTCCAATTGTTTTATAGGCACATGGCGGCAATATGTATTGACCGATTGATTGCCATCGGGTTATATGGAAAATATAATACAATTGTAACTATTCCAAGGATACGAAAATATACGTAAGGATCTACAAGAATTTTTAACGGCGATCATTTACAGATTAGCCTGTTGGGTGATATTTCTCACGACTAATGTGGTATTCTTCTATACAAAAGTATGCTGTATGATACGTCCTTTAAAGACACAAGGATACTATAGTTTTGGCTACAAGGAGACAGGTTTGTCACGATTTTTTAAGGCACCGGAAAGTTTTCCCTAATCATTACCGTATGCCGGACAAACATTTCCTGAAATTCCCTTTACAATGCATAAGTTCCGTTTCCCCCTTGGCACGTATCATGTCCTAAATCTCGCAATCGGAAGCTTCAAATTAATTCAGCATTTTTTTCTTCCAGATGCTAATACATTTAATTACTATGTGTTAGTGTATACGCCCGTGGAAATTATTACCATAGCCGTGTTGACAATAAGTAATCCTATCACATTGTATCAACTCTACAAAAGGCATAAAAGAAAAGTGGCCCTGAGACAGTGAGTCTTTCTTCTTACTATCGCTAAGCTTTTTAAAAATTCTATTTAAATTTTTGAGTGGCTTACCCATTTTGCACGGCAGTTGCAGTGACAACTTACAGGCACGGGTCGCAGAAAGATGGAAAGAATGGCTCAGAAACCAGCAGTTCGATCATCAAGATGCCCCGCTCCCAGTGGCAGAGGTTCGTTTCCCAGCTTTTCAAGAATTTTACCATTATTTGGCCACTTTTGCAATTTGGTAAAGAGCATGTTTTTTTTCGGAACAGTTTTCTATTTGAAACCTTCTCTTCTATCCTTTTTGCACCAGAGTCAGAGTCCCTTTTTCTTTATTTTTTGGGATCAATGTGGGTATTTTTTATTTGTAGCCGACTCCTAAGATCGTTCCGGATTCTACAGCAGGCAAAGAGGTGAAGCATGACAATTTAATTTTGAGAAAGATTTGTCTCTATTTTTGGGCACTTCTGTCAGGCTGTTTTTGGTCTTTTGTCTGCAATGACTCTTCTAACCTCAAATCGCACGGGATTGAAATTACTATACGGGAATGGATTTGACTTTCTTTAATATATTAAAGAGAAAGGACGGCCGAGATTTTACCATAGCTTTTAGGTTTCATTCGACGATCTCGTCGCCGTCTAGAATAGTGTTAGCCATGAGTTTCTATAGTTGCATGAATGACTTCAGCTGCCGCAACATTTTTCCTTCACCCATAATTCTATCTATCTAGCATCACTGCACGTTGCATGTCATCCTATTCTCTTCGCATCACAGTCCGTTGACTAGAAATAACTAAAAAAAAGAAAATATAATCGTCAAGAAACCATTGGGATTACTAGAATTCCACGGATTGTTTCATAAGTTCACACTCTAACCTACTGCTTATAATAAGGATATATTGCATGCTATTAGTGTTTAGCTGGATTGAGAAGTCTAATGGAATTTATTTAGAGCAAGCACTATGCTACTGGAGATGTCTATGAAAATGGGAACGAAGCAGATTTCCACGGACGTTCGGGAAATGGCCGCTAGACGGGCTAATCGACAACAACAGCGGATTCTGCTGCAGGTACAGCATTCCCTCTTTAAAGAGAAGTATTCTCTCTTTTAGATAACGGTTGTAGCCTTGATATTCTATGCATATATGACAGTTTATTATGTATCTTACTATACGCGGTACTTCAACTCGACGGCTGCTATTATTTTTAACAGTATTTGTTATTCATTCACACATATGATCAATCCAATTATCTATTTTACTCTGAATAAGGAAATGCGGGCACAATTGAAGTAAGCGAAGGCGTAATAATATTGTATCTTGATATAGAGTGGCTATTAGTGATGTATGCGCCAGAATATGCTGCAAACCACGACCGATTATGAGAATGGACTCGAGGACAGTGACAAGCGTCAAGAGAAAAACGTAGGATCCAGTGAATTCCTATAAGAATAGAGTGTTTAGGGGCGATGATACGCAAAAGATCAGTGTTTCCTACAGTGAAACATCCCCTCTTTTCTCTGCAGCTCAGCATCTTAAGTCAATGTCAAATTCTACCCAGAATAATGACGTTACCATTCGGACATTGTCTACTGGTCTCGAGTCCGGAGAGATCAGAGCTGTGTTGAATACAATTGATGACGAACCAGGTACATTTTGCAAAAAATTGAACACTAGACACTACGCACTGGTAGCAAACAATATTTCATGGCTTTAGATACATTCGCTGTGAGTAGTTCTGAAGAAGTCGAGACGAATAAAATGCCAACGAAAGAGCGGTCAGCGTTTATGAATCAGCTGGTCAAAGTATGGGGAGCTCATTTTCTATTAATTATCCATTTCAGTCGTTGCAATTTGTCAGTAGAACAAGTCTAAACATCAATGCTTCTCTTTTATCGGACAAGATGCGTGTACCCGAAGAAGGCAGAAGGTATACCGTATGAGATTCAAGTTACCTGTAATTTCAGCGCGTTGACTTCTTCATCCACTATGCAAATTATTGGAATGGAAAGGGTGAATGATTCTATGAAAAGACGGTGATTTTATAATAAGCATGGAACATAGAGAAGTTTAGGTACTGTTCGATGACCGCGTTAGAAAGTAATAATCCTCTATTGAACGTGGCTAATCAGTTGGTACAGTCTTCTACTTCTTTTATTCGATCAAGGTAAGAATAATATTTAATTTAAAATGAGCATTCCTTTTAGTTCTTCCTCTGACGAGTCGGATATCGAAGAAGTTGACCATTACGATCGCGAGGTCCTGCTCCCAAGCCAAGATGACCTCAATTCCAGCGATGAAGACGAAGAAGCGGGTGTTGCATTCCTCTAACTCACTCTCTCTCTCTCTCTCTCTCAATTTTTCAAAATACGGATTTGTGCTTTACATGCGGCCTCCTAATTACAGCCGGCTTCCATGGGTGGCTTTCTATCATAACTTAAATATATCATATGTCTATTTATTTGGTCAGAAATGAATTGTTTTTCCAAAGTGGACACAATTGACTGCCATCCCCTCTTCCATCTCTTTCAATCGGTGGGCACTCTTGGCAGTCGTGGAGTTGTCCAATGATACATTGTCGCGTTGTTATCAGCATCGACAGTTGTTCGCTTGTGTTAGTTTAGCGGCGAGCAATTAGCGCTCGCCATTAGACCCGAAGAAATATCACAACTGACACCACCGGCTGGCTCGTTTATTAATTGTCCACTAGCTGAAGAAGAGTGCATTTCCGGGACAGGATAAAAGGCTGTACCATATTTGCAAAATAAATTTGATCTACGGCATTATAATACCGTTCTTCTATGGGTAAGCAATCTCTGTCGTAAGGATAAAATACGTCAGTCTCTACAACAATAAATTAATCACTTTGTAGTTTACAGCTAAAATAGTGGAAACACATGTTATTGGCGGGTAAAATAGAGAGATCATGGTCTGTTATTTTAAGCTATTTGTTTTTTCTGAAGGTATGTGTAATTGGAGAAGATGTTTCCGCGAATTATCAAAAATAGTCGATGATTTATGAAACCTGACTTGTGGATAAAAGAAAGACGCTGAAGAAAAGTTGTCTCTTTTCTTTGACACCTCATTAAAGTGGACAGCGATCATCTTTATTTTGTATTCCCCTGGCTGTCAAGTGCAGAACCCCGTTATCCGCAAAGGTTGCCAGTTTCCCTGTTAACAAGGTGATCTGATCAGCTCATCCTACCACCAGGTGTCCCTAATTAGCCTCCATGACATGGGGATGACACCTTTTAATGAACTGAGTTAATGAGTGGTTGTCTAGACGTCAATGTCTTATATTAATTTTGGCTAAAGCCAGAATAAGAAACCGCGTGATATGATTCGTTTTTATTAGAAGATCAGGGAGGAAAAGAACGAGAGTGTACTATGTGGGGTGGTAGAGGATCATCTCTGCGTAACAGCATCCAAATCAGCAGGGAAATCTTATAAAAGAAATCAAGAGTCAAACCAGGGTCTATGAAAAGAAGCCCGGAGATGCTACGTACATGCTATGATCCATTTTTGCGTTACCACATGTATTATGAATATTTCCAAAGCGGAACATATTTCCGACCTCACGTCAGTAATTATAAGAATAATTTAAATCAAAATTTCAATCTTGTAGGTGTTAAATACGATTATGAAGCCTACGTCAGTCAGCTCAACTTATTCCCCCTTCAGACTTAATTGTTCCGCTTCCCATGCTGTTGGCTAATTACACTGGGCTACCTATCATCCAGTGAACTCCTTTTCTGTCCAAAGATAACAATCTTTAATATGTATTACTCTTACCGTATCACTCCGTAGTCCCTCTGGGATAGTCCCTGCTGCCTACCTGTGTGACGTGACCCACCGGTGGTAACAAGATAACCAGCTGTTTAGAATGATTGATATTTGTTTGGATTTGAAATTGTCCGAACTCACAGCCGTGTCCTTCTTCCATGACAAATGCATCTCTATCGCAAATTGCTTCTCGATACACAGACAACGAGCAATTGATCAGATTCAGTTTAAAGTTTGTTTAATGCCCGGGCGGGTGTCAAATCTAAAGCGTCATTCACAAGTTAATCTATTTTTTTTTGTGTAAGATCAGCATGATTTGCTCATCAAAAAACATAAAAAGATCAGCTTGCACCTGGCGTTTATTTAATAAAAAACGTGGCTAAGAATGTACAGTATACTGGATTGAAGTGTGGAACTAACTCTTGCCCAACTTCTGACATAATAATAATAATTAACACACTCATTTCCGGCTATTTTCATTTCCATCCGGTTGCACCCCACTTTTTCCTTGTGTCCTGATCAAAGTAGCTAATCGGACTCTTCATTTCCTGTCGACAATTGGCCCACTCCCAACGAGGCAGGGAGCTTAATTCACCATAACTCATTCCAAGCTCTTTAAAGTGCGCAACTGTCGCTTCTTATTGCCACAGCATCTCCAACAGGTCGTACTCTCTTGCCCGACTCTTCGGGCTCGTAAAAGAACATGACAGATTGTGGGTGGTCCGTAGGGCACACAGGCTGAGAGAAGAGTGACCATTTTCCCATAGTCATTAGGCTATTGTTCTAATCCGATTCTTATTGATGTGATCCGCGAAAAAAAGACTCATTGAGTAATATGCTAATGATTCGGCTCAATCTGAGGGAGGGCGCTAAGGCGGCTACCGGAACAGCCGAGATTGGATATGTTAATGGCCTCATCTATTTCAGTAGCGGTCTCATTTTTGGAAGTAATAGGAAAGAAAACGAGAGAGAATGACTGAATGGTCTATTTCCTTTAGTGGTTAATCAAAATCTGGAAGATAAAGAGAGGCTCATTTTTGAAATTGGACATTAATCCAAGGTCTTACTGTAGAATCGTAGAATTTTTTAAACCATACGGGAAAGGTGGAATTGAATGATACGATAAAAAGTCCGCATTTTATTAAGTTATCATAGTCTTTTGCACGCGTTCCTCTAGAAAAAGATAGCTAAAATTTCTTAAAACCGCGTGCCTTTTAGAAAAGTCTCTTTGCCATGATCAGGTGGTCCCTATTAGCAACAAAATTGGGGTTCAAATGATTGCGCAATGGCACCTCCTTGGCGCCATATAAATCTACGCGCGGAGGTCCTATCAGCCTCCATCCCTGTGCCGAAGCCAGATTTGCCGGTTTAGTTCTATCGTTTGAGCAAGTAACCTGCAGTCACATTGCGGTATGATTCGTCAAAATTAGCGTCTGTCACTCACTCTCGCTAGAGAGAGCGGCAACGAGCTGAAAACAAAAAAGAGGCTATGCCGGTGGGAGATGCTCTTATTCGTTGCCGGTAGTAATCTCTTACCGCCTTTGATAGCGATTAGTCAGACTACTTTGTATTCTGGGAATAGCTGGAGTTTTACAAAGGATGGCGTTTCCTTCTTCTTCTTCTCCCAAATTGAGTAGATGATTGGAGAGAAATGACTTTAATCAAAGAAGGCTCCATGCTTAACGTAAACAGGGCATAATTACTTGCCTTAATGACAATTGTTAAGTAATTAACGCCCGTAAGTTTTACGAGAGGATACGGTATCATTTAGGGAAAATAAATCCTCATTTTGAATCTTGATTATTTACTTTTGGAGGCAATTTCTCAATTGCTTGAAAATAAAACCTAGGAATTTACCGTTTAAATGGGAAAAAGACCCAAATAAACAGTGATTGTTGTCGGAACAGGTGTGACAGCAACAAGCGACCCCCTGCAGACAGGCACTACCGCCATTAGGCTACCCTCAGGAAGTTCTGTAGCAGCTTCTCTAAAGGCCAACATGACTCAGGCCCAATTAATTAAGAGGTCAGCCGGTTCGTCCCTTTCAAATCTACCGTATATGTTGGAGAGAGTGCTGAAGGGGAGGCGGAGCCAAGAGAAGGCGCACGCAATGCCGCCCATTCTCTCACCGCTATCTTACGGAATTTTAGCACAGATTCATCTTATTACTGTTTATTTTAGCCTTAACTTTATCCGGCTCTTTTATTTTACACAACTTGTTTCCCGAGATATAACAGTAATGTTACAGCCTCCTACTCAAATCTGCCCCGTGACCACCATGATTTTAGCAGTTTATCTCTTTTCCAAAAATCCTCCTCAATAAAATGACTAATTTCTGTCAATTTCCTTTAAAAAATAATGATTACAAACCACTTGAGACTGCTGTAATAGTCTGTTCGCCATATTCTTTTCGTGCTCATTCCTAGCCAGTTCTAAATAGTTAGCTTCTCTTATGACTCGCCTGGGAGAGCTCTCTCTTAATTTGCGATAATTGTTCCCCCTAAAATTATGACTTTTCCCAGCCATTACCATTTGTGAGCTGTTCAGCCATGTCCCCACTTTTCTACTTATTCAATTTTGTCGCTGTACGGAGGTAGAAAAGCTGAAAAAAGTTCATGGCTATTCTGAGAGGTGTGACTGCCATGTGTCGGTGTTCTCTGTCTAACTACTTCCGTTTTGGTCGAGGAAACTATGTAATTCGCCGGTAAAAACGGCATCATTCTCCCAATTAGATTAGCCAAATAAGGCGATAAATAGGAAACAATCTCCAGTCGGAGATGAGCAGCTGGCCCTTAGACACATTACGGTATATTGTGTGTGTGTTTGCCAAGGCAATATCGAAACCTCCGGTGATTTCTCAAATTGCATGATTGCTGGCGCCTCTAGAGGGGCAGATTACTTACAATTCAGAGGGACACGCCGACACCTCTCAAATTACAGTTTTTCCGGTTTCTCGCCTCTTTCGCTCTCGTCATTTCCATCTGCTGGTTTTAGTCCATCTAATTCATCCTTCATATTGTCCTTGACGAATCCTTTTGTAATAATTGACAGACATATTTCAGATGGTATCTATGGAAGCAGAAAAACGAGTGACAATGTTCAGTGTGGATAAATTACTCGAGCCTAAGATAGAAGTTGCCAAACCGACTCCAATTACTCCAATTTCCCCTGTAACCCCTCCGGACAGTCGGATACTTCCCATTGCTCCTTATCCAATTAAATTTGGGAGCCCCTTCGACCCCTCTTCCTTATTTTTCTTCGGACAATCCCGGTTAGTCAGAACAATTGTCTGGGGGAACTTATCCATTCAGGTTATCTATTCCTATTCCTGAAAGTTCTCCCGAATCCTCCGGTTCTTCTCCACAATCCCTTCCTCCCCAAATGAGCTGGATGAACACAGCTCCTGGATCTAACTGTGATACGCCTAGTAAGAAATGGCCCAGGAAATATATAAAGTCGTTCAGCATCAGACGAAGCCAAGCTGCAAATGGGTTTGAATAAGTGTATGCTCCGAAAGCACAAGAATAACAGAAAACCGCGGACTCCCTTCAGTACCCAGCAGCTTCTTTCCCTGGAGAAGAAATTTCAACATAAACAATACTTGAGCATAGCCGAAAGAGCAGAATTCAGCGCCTCTTTGCAGTTGACCGAGACCCAAGTCAAGATATGGTTTCAGGTGAGTTAATTGTATTGGAGTCCTTGTGGCGGGTTGGTTAGAGTGGCGTGTGAAGATCATAACTCAGTGGAGACTGTAATTATAACGGAGCGTATCGTGATACAGAGATATCTATCTCGGCACGCGCCTAAGCGCAACTCTTTTACGATCATAGGATACTGTCAAAAGGACATTAGCCATTCATCAAGTTTCCCCTCTTTCACACAAAATTTGTCTTTCTGGAACTTGAAATTTGGCGAAGTCATTAATTTTCGATTATAATCATAATGAAAGATCAACATATGTGATGGAATGACTCGCGTGATTTCGGAGGAACGAGAGAGGGAGAGGCAGCTGCTACAGTACCCTCAAGGAGATGGCTTTGTCTCGAATTTCGCGCCCGCCGTGGCAGATGATAGCGATTCCTCACATAATTGACCTTCAAACAATAATTACGTAAAGATCACCGCTCGTCTAGCTAGCACTGGTTCCGAGCTAGAGTCTTCTCCAGATGGGCAACAGTACCGCTAATGGGCATTGGGTTTTTCGATTGCTTTAAAGGGATTCCTAAGGCGGGAAGAAAGCCGACCAGGTACTAGTGAAGTTCTCAAAGCTTTCTCGGGCTTTCTACAGCTAACCTTTGCAGTCGTGACTGTACAAATTAAGCGAAATGAAGAGCAATCCATCATATAGTTGGCCCATTCCCATTGTTTCAAGCAACCGATACGGTCAACCGATTAAGGCTATTGTAATGATGCACTAATCGTTTTTTTACTCCACGCGCCAGCAATAATCCGGTCATTTCTCATTGTCACATAGTCTCACACATCTGCAACCAGGCTGATTTACTGTGGCGCCTAAGTACCTCTTTTAAAATGAAGTCCTGGCATCTCTCTGTCTAATCTTTCAACTTTAAAACAAACAATTACAAAAAGGGCGCGGTAGACATCACAAGCGAAATTTTATAGGCTGCTGGCTAATCAAGTGATAAATGGCGAAAAAATGACCCCCTGCTGGGATCGTTTTCTCCACCACAAAGTGGTGATGAAGGTGAAATTCTTAAAGACACCTGTCCTCTTTAAAGTCAAGGGTAATGTGATCATTAAAATATTTTCAGAATCGTCGGGCCAAATCAAAGAGACTCCAAGAAGCTGAGGTAGAAAAAGTGAAATTCGCTCAAGCTAGTGCCATTGCCGCTGCTGCTGTAGCTGCCCAAGATCCAAATAAAACAGCGTTCCTCGGTTTTAACTATCCCCAGTGGTAAATAGTCATCACTTATTCTATACATTGTCTGTGTCATTAAATAGAACCATAGAGAACTATTTAAACTAATTTGTGAGACCAGTTTTCTTCACTGTACTCCTGTCCATATCTTCCACCTTCCCGCTGTTGTTGCTTACCATACGTGTCGTGTGTCCTCTTCCCCTTATTTTTAAGTAGTTTTATCCTCTTCCTATCGCTTTTCTCAGGGTTACCCTTTAATCTCTCTCCCTCCTGTGTTCATTTCCGTTTTCCCGTTTTAGGATTCTTTTCGCGGTGGTCGTTGCTTTAGTAAAAAGTCGGCGTTTCGCCCCATGTCATTGCTGTCTCTACCTAATTAAGCTTCGTTTTTTGTCTCCCATTTTGTAGGGTAATGACAAACATTATGTGAATGTGCGTGGTTTATTTGAAGGGACTATCCTTCTTCTCCTCCAAAAATTTGTATTCCTAGTCCAAGTTGTTTACAAGATCCAAAAAATAAATTAATAGTCTCCTTTTCTACCCAGTGTAAGAACAATATTGTGGAGAGACGATTTACAAGCGCCGACCATATGTTGAGACTCTCGGGCGGAGGAGGTGTCTAATAGCAAAGGTCAGCCGAGACGATTGATATTTTTATGGAGCCACAATAGAGTCTCTTGATTTACAATTAGGGTGCCGACGAGAGGTGTAACAATGCCTCAACGCATAACGACACAATGATGGACTAACATCCAAACTTTTACGAGGGATTAATCTCCAGTAGCAGATGATCTAATTGACCAATTCACAGATACATCTATCCTGCTGTAATATATCAACAATGGTTGTGGAATCTTGATGGCTCTCTCAGCTGCCAATTATTTGGGTCAGCCGGAGGCACTGCAGGTGTACCGAGCTATCAGCCGGTCGTAAAATGCCCTTCAATGAGCGTAGATGATTCGATTATATGGGTAATTATTAGCACAATGTTAGGATATCAGGATCTTCCCAGTGTACAGTTTCAAAAAATCGAATATCAAGCAAGTGGAAGCTCAAGTTAGTTTACATTTTCCGGTTCATTGCACAGGTTCAAAGCTTCAGTAACCGCCAAAGAAATAAAAAACATGAAGAAGAACTCAAACAAGCTTCCTACTTTTAAGGAAAAAAATCCTCGCTTGCCCGTTTTTCAGTCCATTTTAATGGCATGGAAAATAGTTTGAAACCAAAAAGTTCTCATTGATTATCTGAGAGCAGAACGGAGCTGCGAATATTTTATTTTTATCACACTGAACCAGTAAGTTAACAAAAAACCGGTAAAAAATAAATGACGACCTTGAAATGAACCTACTGCTTGGAGCTTTTAATCCGACGATATTATGGAAGAAGCTTTGAGGCCATGATGCATCTCTCCTTTTTATTTTGGAAATATTCATATGATAAGTGACGCCTGATTTAATACAATATCTCTTCGAAATAACTTGGGTGAATGGTTCAACGATTAACTACTCCTGCCTTAAGACGTCAAAGGGCATGCTTGGTTGTACGCCTAATTTATTTGCACCCAACTGCTGGTGCGAGCGGTAATGATTTATTCAGTCTAGGAGAAATCCGTATCGCAATGATCAAGGGTGTGAAAGCTGATTCCTCCATTCACTCCGACTTCCCTGGATGATAAATCAGGTTCTCTGGAAGCTCTCGTGGTCACTGCTCCCAGAGACCATACTATCCTAAATAAGTCTACAGTCAGAAATGGTGTAACTAATAGCATATGTTTTATCCTGAATTTAATATTATTGTTAAGACAAGTCCCACTGTGAGAAAGATCAGTTTTTCACCTGTTGGTTAAATTAGGTCTAGTCATGTAATTACCCTCGATCGTTGGTGATGGACAGCAGCCTACACATAAATCCTTATTTCGATCCGCAACCACAAATATTTTTCATCGGCCTAAAGGTAAATCTCTTAAGGATTTTCAGTATTATTTATAGGTGAACTTGGTTATTACTATAATGATTGCGTCTATTCAACTGTTTCTGCTGTTCTTTAAATCGCCGCCGCATAAATCAAAGGTCTTTCGAGGGTTATTAGCATACCACGTTATAATGTAAGTTTCTAGCGTGAATAAGAATCCAAGATTACTGTAGCTGTTAAACCACATACATTTCAGAGCATCTTTAATGAATCTTTATATTTCTACGCTGGCAATCCCAATACCTTATCTACCATACCTTTCCGTGTCATTTGTTGGAATTTTGACGGATATGAATGTCCCTACAGTGGCGCAGTTCGCAATCCTTGTGAATATCGTAGTTTGTAAGTCAGCATTTATTTTTCTTAGAACTAATTTCTGACCATTGAAATACCACAATTTCAGCTGCTGCTACTGGAATTTCTCCATTATTCTACTACAGAATGGATAGTTTATTACCACCGGGGCATTTTCTTGACAAAACTCTTTTCCGCCTTGCATTTTACGCGTTCGTATATGGATTCTGTCAAATTATTCCAATACCATTGATTGCTATAGCTTACGCGTACCAGGATCAAGATGAATTGAAACGTGAAGAGCTCAATATTCATCGAGTTTACTTTGAAAAATATTGGAGTGATAGAATGATTATCGCTAAAATGGGGATGAACAATCCATTTGTTATTCTCATCTTCCTGTTGATAATTGGAGCCTGTGCCTTGGCAGTCAGCTACATCATCTTTTGTGTCTTGTTTATCTATCATATTATCAATAAAAGTACAAAAGTACTATCCCAAAGAAACAAGAAGATGCAGAAAAACTCTCTCGTAGCTTTGATATCATTGGTATGTTTATCTCCTAATACTTTCATTATTTTCCAGATGGGCACTCTTTTTTTCGGACTGGGTGTTATAATTCCAACTATCGTTATCATTTTTACAACCAATTCATATCGTCAAGGTTTGACACATCGGATTGTAAACCAGAAACTTGCAGACATCCTGAATGTAGTCATCCTCTTAGGACTGAACACTTTACCAGCTGCGTCCGTGGCGTATATTGCTACCTATAAACCTTACAGGCGATATATATTAAAAATGTTTTGTAGGGTAGGATAATATTCATCGGATGTCAAAACATTTTCAGGTCAAAATTTCTACCAGCGAGAACTCTCTTTGGGCTACTGAGAAATTTGGGAGGACTGAAAGGAGGCAAACGGTTTTTGTACCCATGTGATATCTAGAATAAAAATATCAGGCACTCGGCATTTCAGTTCTCCCTATACATGATTTTAAGCATCTGAAATTTTGATAAGGGATAAAATGTTGGAAAAAGATGATACTTCTACGGCTTATCGACGCGAAGCTCTTTTTTTGACGATTACAGTAATGTGATCTAGAATTTGAGACTCCTCTGTAACTCAAAACACCGCTCGGAAATTAGTGCTCTCTGCTCTGCGGTCGTGTACGCACACTTGTCAGATCTTTTCTTGTCCCTATTTCTCACCTATCAAATCGAAATGGTAAAACAGAAAGCGCTTGTAATCTCTTTTTGTTTTATTCCCACGAACCTTGGCGGATAAGAAATCGATCTCCTCCTTTTTACATCCCAATCTGTCCAGCAGGGCTATACAATACTGCGATTACGGAGTGTAGGAACCCTAGATGATACTAAATGAGACATTCCAGAACCGTACCGGAATGAAGAGGAAAGCAGACTCGGAAGGTTCATTGTTGTCGGTTCCCAAGAAAAAGTCTCCTTTGGTAATAATCTATTAGCTCAAGCTCGCGTAGGATTTTCTCGTTTTGATCTCCGCTCATTTTTGTTGATTTCTTTTATTGTGTCATTTTACCTGCATGTGTTTTATTTTCTCCTGTCAAGTGGTCATATAAAAGTTTATATTCTCGTTTAGAAAAAAACGTGATTTTCATTTTTTCAAGTAGCACAGTCCTTTGGGACCTTTGATGTAATAATTCCTCCTGAATTTATCTCTGTACCACTTTTGACAAAATACCCAATACTTTTGTAGAAATTCCTTATATACGAAGTATTAAAACCGTATTCTTTTCCCTGATCCTGCAGAAAAAAGCGATACGTGATGCACGCGGACTTTTCAAAGCAGCGCTTTGTAAGCTCATGATCGACTAATGTTCCTTGTTTATGTTTACTTTTCACCCATTGAATATTTTTTGCTTTCACTTGAATTTTTCTATCAGAAAGCAGTTCTGGTTTTGTAATGTGACCATTTTCTATGGCAGAATATTTTTTTGCAGAGTTTTCGATGCCCTGCCGCTGCTAAAATAAAGATATTTCAGTGTTTTACTCGAAAACTCAAATGTATATAGGAGAAAATGCTTGAACTTTGAAAATTACGATCATTTGTTTATCTGTTCATCATCGTTGACGCGTGTTTTCCGCGATAATAATTGTGACCTTTCTCGGGCCCGTATCAAAAAAACATCGGCATCACTTTCGAATTCCTTCTTCTCATGTACAGTCTATAATTATTATCCTCTTCCTATTTTTAAATCAGATTTCATTATTGACATATCCATTTTGTGCGCGGACCGCCCAAAAAGAGGTGTCAGGTGAAGGTCAGCTGACCACATAGTCTGGCAGTGTCTCTTCTCCTCGTGAAACCCGATTACCATGGATTTGCTTAAATAGATTTTTTTGCATAGAAATAACAGTTTATTTTGTAGTTGGCCGATTTAGGAATGCCTGATTTCATAATCCACTGCTCGGGTTGCGAATTTCTCTTTCAATATGACTAACCATTATTTTCTCACTGCTTTAATGCGATCCGTATAAGACGCTTGATTTCTATCATAAACAAATCATTGCCGCCTCTTTAGGCAGTCCAACGAAGCCATTTAAAGGGATGTTCCTCCGGGGAACAAGGATTTATCCACTTGTAGTAATTCAATTTCTTTCCCAATGTCTTTATGAGACATTGTGTCATCTGTTTTCATTGCTTATTGATTTCCCGCAGTTCCTTGTGGCTCCCCGTTCCCAACAACACATAGGTAGAGAAAAAGAGGTGGCTTCCGTTCTCCGCCCCGTTGTCCTATCTTTCAACATCTGACACTGATTGCTTGCCAACCTCTTTCCTGCCTTAATCAAGCTCTCGTTCGTTCGTCTTCCATTCTTTTTCGATCATCTTAATGCATTTGAAGAGAGTTGTTTTTAATCCTCTGTCTCATTTGCATTTGAACAACAACACATGTGCGTCTGTGCCCCCCTCAGGGAAACCTGTCCCTTTTCTCGGCTCAGTTTAAATTAGAACTTTGATAACCATCTACCATTAAACTAAACGATTTCCGTTGGCCTCTTGCGCGTCTTGAGATTATTTACCCCAAGAGGGCCGTATTTATTCCTCTTGTTTTGTCCAACTAGTTAACAGCACTCCTCTGGAAACGGAAACTCCCCCCATCGTAAACAAAACCCTTCCCCGCATCCTAGTAGTGTTTTTAATCGAACTTTGTGCTCTCTTTCGTTGTCTGCCGAACATTTGTCGCTGGTATCGGATTACCGGTTATGTATCAGTTCTTTTTTAAAAAGGATGCGTCATTGTTATGGCCTCCACGCTACCAACCAACTTTCTCTCTTCCATTGGACACATCATCTTTAGTTTATCGTTGCGAAATGCTGCGCTTTTGCTTTCACTTATGGGAATGTTTCTCTTCTCTTTCTTTTCTTCCTACCCTCCAATTTATTATCGAATTTCAGCAGCCATACTCTTCCAAGCATGGAAGGGCGGCAGCTCTTGTCCATTCAAAACCTCGTCAGCAATGATGAGCCGTCTGTCTCGGATCAAGAGCTCACTGGCCAATTAATACTCGAAAAATTGAGGCTTGACACCCCGGATCCTGTTGGTGTGTTCTTTTCTCATTTTTGTTTTCTGGATTGTTCCTGTCAGACAGCTGATAAGAATAACATTACGTCAATTTTTCAGAAAAGGGCACAGAAGCATCAGAAAATCAAAATGATGATGAACTGACAGACATGGAGGTAGTTCAAACTCCTCCACCTTCTCCAACTGGTGGATCTAAAAATAGGCCTAGGTAGCACCTTTTCTTACTTTTTAAAATTTTTCTTTTAGTTTATTTTCCCTAGCACAAGTTGGATCGAAATTAACAGAGCTTTGGTCCTCAGCTAAAGAAAGTATCTTCGGCGAGGATTACTGGATACCCACTGATCCGAATGAAATTGTTTTCTTCCCTACGGAACTTCTTCGAGCTCATAAGGTATTACACAATTGATCATTGTTGTCAACCAGAAAATTTAGGTTGTCTTCCCATTGGACGACAATCAATCTGTTTTACGAGTAGTGCAAGGATCTTTAAAGAATAGACCAGCCGATCCTTTGCATCATTTAGTTTTTACTGTAACAGGTTAGCAACATTTATGTTCCGAAGAGTACAGAGATCTTTAGATGGTCCCACGGCACCGTCATATAGTCTTTTTCGCTCCCACGATCTCGAAGAAGCGGAGGATCTTTGTCGAAAAGCTTTGGACTGTAAACTATTATTTACCACATTAAGTAAGAATATTCGCTATATTTTACTTTTTATATTCAGATACGCATCAGGATATCAAAAAGCCAATTCAAGACATGTTAGCCAAAATGCACGTTAACCCCTTGTATAAAATGATCCATATTGCAATTCTCTGTAACAGAGATGACATCTTCACGGACGAGAATGTAGATTTCATGAACAAAAATGCGATTTCTTTCAATAAGTGAGGAAGCAGCTATAAAATGTATGAAAAGAATTGCAGCTTAATGAAGATTGTGGCCCATCCAGAGGGCAAGTATCCCCTTCATTTGGCTATCGAGTTGCATAGAAAGACCATGGTTAAACGAATGCTTGAATTGGGAGCAGATCCAACAATCAGAGACTTTGCTGGGAACACCATCATCCATTATGCTGCGCTGGCTAGTGTGCAAATGCTTGAGGTTCGTGAAAATGGGTCGAGTGTAGACGAATTTCGCTACTTCAGATTGTCTGGGAGTTTGAGGAATGCCATCCTCTTATAAATTCTCCTAACAATGAGGGCTACACACCGGTTATGATAGCCATTCGAGCTGCTAATCCACGATGTCTGGCGTCGTTGCTTGGATTCGGAGGAGAGATGAATATTCGGGTTCAGGGAAGAAACGCGCTATTTGAGGCAGTGCAAAATAAGGGAAAGAATACTGAGTACGTCGATTTAAATAACATCTTTACAAAGAACTTTTTCCAGTATCATTAAAGCAATTCTGGATGCTTCTCCCGCTTTGCTAAATGAATTAGATAGTTCTGGAAATACAGCGCTTCACGTGGCTCAGCATAAGACACCGTTGATGGGTCTGCTTCTTCTCAAACATGGCGAACTTGATCTCAATGCCAAAAATAAAGCAGGACAAACTCCACTGCATATTTACACTCACAAGGTATGTTTACTCTGTTCTTAGCTATGCCTTTCAGGGAGACATTGGACTGATAATAACACTGTCGTCCTATTGTTGTGACATCAACGCTCGTGATGCTGACGGGAATACGGCCCTCCATATTGGAGTGTCGAAGAAAAATCTTGAGGCTACGAGATTGTTGCTCTGTCTCGGTGCTGATCCTAATTTGACAAATAATCATGGAGATACCCCAAGGCATTTGGCTGCCAGGCTCAAAGAGTAGGAACAAGCCACATCATGTAAATTAAAATTACTGTTTTAGACCACAACTTTTGAAATCATTGATCTTATGTGGAGCTAAAAGATGTATTCCTAAACGGCTTGGCTGTGTTTCTGGTTGCGTAAATGAATCCATGTTAGGGCTACTCAAGGTTTCTTGGTAACATAATTCAATTTACCAGTGTTTTTAGAGCAGCTCGTTTGTGGAATGTGAAAGTCCACGGACATCCAGCGCCGCCATGGCTGCCGAATATCCTGTCAACCCTGACAACGAAAATGATCATCCTATCCGGGACTTCACACAGAAAATCTACTATGAAACTTTGATCAAACAAATGGAAGCTATTGCCAGTCAGGGGAAAACACCGAAGAATCTTGTAAATTTGTTATCTATGGATGGTGGAGGAATCCGTGGACTGGTCATTATCCAAATGTTAATGGCTATTGAAGAATACATGGGAGAGCCGGTTTATCCTTATTTTGACTGGGTTGCTGGAACTTCAACCGGCGCACTGGTTGCAACAGCTCTTGCACAAGGTGACCTCTCTTGTTATTTTTTATGGCGTGTTGTTTATAGGAAAAAGCCTGCGAGAATGTCAGCATATCTATCTACGATTCAAAGATCTTATCTTTGACGGATGGACAAGACCATTTAATACAGCTGTCTTGGAGACATTTATGCAGGAACAAATTGGGAAAGAAACCATGAATGAGATCAAATATCCGAGACTGATGATCTCCACAGTCAAGGCTGATTATTTCCCTGTGAAGCTGGAATTCATGAGGAATTATCGTCTTCCTCTTAGCGACAAGGAAAATGACGATCTTGGATTCTTTAATCCTTCGGGTAGGTTATTTTTAGTATGTTTACAGATTCTTTATAGAAATGCCAACATGGAAAGCTCTGCGCAGGACGTCTGCAGCTCCTATGTTCTTTTCTCCTGTGGATAATAAGTACATTGATGGTGGTATTATTTCTAACAATCCTACATTGGATCTACTTGGTGAAGTTGAGCTGTACAATGGAATTAATACCTACTTGGTTTGCTAAAACTCTTTTTTTTTGTACAATAACCGTTCAGAACCGAGAAGAAGATAACGTTGAAATTGGCTGCGTGCTGTCTTTAGGAACTGGTCAAATACCACTGTCTCCTTTGGATCCTCTCCACGTGGAGTTAAACAAGCCGTTGAGCAGCGTTTATTCCGTTGTCAACCTCAGTTTGATCCTTGTCGATCAGGTAAGATCTATTATCTTTATTTTATCTTTCCGTCACAGGTCACAGCAACTGAAGGAGCTCCCGTAGACAGATCCCGCTCTTGGTGCAATGCTATTCGCAAGCCTTTCTTCCGTCTATCTGCTCCTCTTCATAAAGAAATCAGTCTCGCAGCAAAGGATGACCATGTCATCGCTGCGATGATGTGGGACTGTGTGGAATATACCCATCAGATGAAGCCATATATTGAGAAGCTGTGCGTCCTTTTGAAAAAAGTCGGTTCTTTCCATATTCTTTTACGGAATAATTTCCAGATTGGTAAAAGTTGCGACCGTTCCGTCGCTTTCAACAATGGCAAAACACGCGAAATGCAAACCCAGACATCTCTTCCTCCATCACCGATGCAGGAGGAAGTCACCCATGCCTTCCCTCAGGCTTAGAAATCTCATCAAATCTGCATACTTACTGTATATTTTGTACAAATCTTTTAGTTATTATCTCGCCTCTAGTCTATCAGGTTGCAACAAGCCCTCAAATTGAGTGCCTTAAACCCCCGTTTAAATGAACACTAGCCACACCTGATGATACTTCCTCGTTTCGTGGTTGCTTTACTTCCAGAGCACTTGTGATACAAGCCTTTAATCAAATTCTCATCGTGATACGCGGTGGATATTATGTCACTTTTTCGGACAACAATAAAACTATGAAATTTATTTGAATTTGGATCTATTTAGACGCTGTTCCGTGGTCATGAAAAAATTGATGAAGTTGGAAAACTTTGAACCCAAGGAGGATATTTAGATATCTCCTGTCCTCAGAAAACTATGAAAAATCAAGATAACAAGAAAAATGACTAATCACCTATTTCTTACAAAAATTCCCGGTTCCTTTCCTAAGAAATCAGCTAGTGTTCCTTTAAATTAAGCGTTCGCTCCTGCGCTGGCTGACTCACAATTGAGTAGGCCTTCAAGAGGATTTCAAACAAAAGAACACTTGTTTGTGCTGGTCATCCTCCGAGCTATAGCTCGTTGTATTTCCATCTATTATTTCCCCGTCATTATTTTTTTGAGATATTACACAGCTCGGTGATGTTTTTCAAATATTCATTCACAATCGCAACGACAACATCCGTTTGCACTTGGATCGTCCAATTGCCTGATCTCGCCAGATTGCAGTTTAACATGTCGTGTCAGGTGTTCAACCGACGGTGGCCCCTTACGCCCGCCTTTCAGTGCCGTTTTTGCGTCAATAATAAGTCGATTCTGTTAGGAGCACCGTTCAAATCAGATACATTTCCTTCTATTCATGTCTTTTCTCTCTCGCTTGACCACATCTCCTCGGCTATTGTTGTCAGCTCCGAGCCATAACAATCATACCGGCTTTGCTCTGCCCGACCCTATTCAACATCCGCTCTCTGTTTCATTAAATGAAATCTGTAATCCTTCGCAACATTTTATTACACTTGAGGAAAAATGAGCTTGATCTATTTTCTTAGAAAAGAAACCAAAGAAATTGACAGCTCTGAAGGGGGCTTGCCAACTGGCGTGGTCAAGCTATGGAAACCTTAGTCACCCAGGACCCTCTCAGTTTCAACAATGATCATTTCTTTTCGAACTATGAGCTTTCTTCTTTAATCCCTCCCTTACACATATGACACCTTTAGGTTCACCCTCCTGGGCTAGACATGTGATGGACCCTACAGAGCTTGAATCCGTTCCTCGTAGCCCGCTGCCATGGCGAGTCCAGCGAAGGTAGAAACTTGTCCTTTTCTCTCCTTTAAAGAGGCAAAAAACATGTCCTCGGAATGCATGTGTGGTCACTTGTTCTAGCCTGTTAGCCGGAGTTTAACGTGGCAGCCGTCCATTAATAACAGCGAAGAGGCGTCCAACTCTACGTACAGTTTTTTTGGGACTGGAGTAAATCAAACGAAACGACGTGTCTGTTGAGATGTAATAAGATAAGAATTTAGGATTCAACGTCTCAATGAGTGCGAACACTTTCATTATCCTTTTGTTGAAATTGGACCTGTGCAGATAAAGTCAGTATTTAGCTATTATTAAGCAAGTAAAGGAGATTCAGATTGAATTCATTAAAAAGAATACCAGCAGAAAATCAAATTCTTATCGATTTTGGGATCACGAGCAATGGAAAATCTTGGTAACCTACCCTATTTGATGTATAATGGCCTAATTTTAGGGAAATCTGCAGGAATCTTGAAGAAGTTGTCAAATTCGACAGTCAACTGCATCGCTGCGTCTTTGAAAGAAGATATTCCAAACTAGAAGAAATAGAACTGACCAATGAGAACGAGATCTCCCAAATTGAGGTTCGTTAGCCCGCAAATATCCTCTTTATTCGGGCGTCATAATGCCATTGTGGAACGCACTCAGCTGACTAATTTTTTGGAGGCTAAAAAATTAGCTGGCAATTAACAAGATCGACTGAGAGAGCTCTCTCAATAGCCACATGCAGCACATAATTCCGAGAGCTCTCCCAGCTGCCGTGTTTGTTTTTCCATATCGTTGTTGAAAGTGTTTACTTTAAGAGAAATACTATCCTCATCTGTTTTAGGACGTTCTTCTCCGTTATACCAGTCGACTTTCACAGTTAACTGGCAGCCTCATCACATGTTATCCAGTACTCAAGTTTTTAGAGGTTTGTCATTCTTTTCATTGCCTTTTCGAGTTAATTAAACCTCCCTACTTTAATTACGCATCTTTTAATGAGATCTGTAAACTTTGCCCAATTTTTAGATTGATTGTCGTGGAAACCGCTTTGAACCGGCAGAAGAAACGGCCGTTAATGTGCCTGCGGTTGCAGCCGCCGTTGTTACAAAGGATTTTGAACCAGAAGACTTAAGTCAACTTCGACTTCGGGCAAGTCACAGTCTATTCCTCTATTTAATACAGTTTTCAGGTTGGAGATATTCTCTCGATTATTGAAATGAATCCAGTAGTTCCTAACCAAACTACCCATTGGAAGGCCAAATTAACAATTGCTGCAAACAAACGAGGCAGCAGAGATCTGGACGCTAGAGGGGTTGAGGTTGGTTCATCAAAATACTTTAAAATGTAAAGGAGATACTCGACTTTCCCATAGAAAATTCATGTATCCTGACCTGGCCGGGTGGCCCTCGCGCATCGTTGCCTTGACTAATAGTCATTTGCAACTGTAATGAGACATTTTAGGTCGGCTACTTCCCCAGTGATTGCGTTCGGTTGATTGATGACAAGCGACTTCCGTCTCCATTAGCTTCGCATCGAAAAGTAAGCGACTTCCAAAACTGTATCAGTATGGGTATTTAGTCGACAATTAAGTCAGCCAGGAGAATGACAGAAATGTTGAGGAATAGGGTCCGTCGACGAGAGCCCATTTTTGGTATGGATCTCACAGACCATTTGGAAAGAACAGGAAGAAAAGGTACTTTGACTTTTCTTCATAAAGTACATATTTACAGTTCCTCTAATCCTGGAACGCTGTTGTGAAGCTATCGAGAAACTAGGTGTAGTCACTGGAATCTACCGCCAGTGCGGCATTCAGTCGAACATTCAAAGACTCCGTGCAAAATTCGACAATGGAAATGAACCAGATCTTATTGAATTCGGACAACGAGACATTTACTCTGTATCTTCGCTATTGAAACAGTATTTTCGCCAGCTGCCTAATCCTCTATTTCCATATGAATCCTACTCCAAGATATTGGTGAGTCCAAGTGCCAACAGGTGTTCCACCACAAGGTGTCCCTTTTATGAGAAACACACCACTTAATCCTGGCATTCCTTTAGTTTAAAAACATAAACAAAGAGATTTCAGAATGCCTATGATTTTCCCGAAGATGAGAGGGCAGCTAAACTTAAAGAGGTCTTTCTCTCTATGCCTTCTAGCCATTATAGGTACGATCACTCTTCTTCTCTGAAAAAGCTTGTGATTTTAGAACTGCTCACTATCTTTTAAACCATTTACACCGTCTATGTGACCATACAAGTTTAACAGATATGACAGCTAAGAATCTTGCCATAGTATGGGCTCCAAACTTGTTCCGGTATTTCATTTAAATTAACTCGATTTATTCTCATTTTTAGAGCCCCTGCAATGATTAATGGAGCAGCTGAGTCTCATCTCTTGAGCGGGTTGAATATTCATACATCGCTTTGTAACTATTTTATCTCGCATGTTGATGATCTTTTTGAGGAGTCGCCGGATCAGAGAACATCTCTTATTATTCAAGGTGACATCAGGCAAAAAGAGAAACATTACCAACAATAGTTTCAGATGGAACAATTGCCCTTGTTGACAAGGATAGTAATTATTCTTGGGAGCCGGACAATGCAATAATTACAAAGTCAGCAACTGTGTCGGACATGAGGTAGGCAAAGAGTCGCCGCAGTGGTAGAGTAATTGTTTTGAGGTCCGAGTCAGAGTCCAAGTGGCCAAGATTTTTACGCGGTCGATCGGTGGAAGGCTTTTGGAAGTTTGCCAGACGACCAACGATTAATGGAGGAATGAGTAATTCCGTCACGCAGGACCAAGTCAAATGGAGGAGGTGATCGACTTCCCCTTGATAAGATTACCAATGCACTTTCAGATCTCATTCAACTGATACCTCTTTCCATGCGTCGAGGACTCCTTCTATTATTTCCTTTATCTCTAGAGGAATGGAAGAGCTCCGCGGTGGGGCAAGATCACTCCGAGAAAGAGCAAGAAGTCTTCGTCCAGCTTCCCGCCCCCCTCCTTCACCAAGTTCCCGATTGCGGCATTATTCACAGGCACCGCCATCTCCTTCAGCAAGAAAAAAAGACGAGAATAGAAATGAGCAGGTAATTGTCGCTATTCATTCCTGTCAAATAGGAGGCAATTCCAGTGGATGCATGACTCGATCACCGTTTCGACCACATCACATTATAGCGAAGAGGCTGCAGCTCCTACTAAAAACTTTTTGACCCCACAAATTGTCAGGAAAGAAAGTGTAACGGAGAAATCGTCAGCCAGCGATGTCCCTAAAGTAACTGTTGAGCAGAAGGACAGCAGGAGAGTCATGTTTAAACAAGACGAATTGAGTAAGAGAACCTGGGGAGGATAAATATAGGAACCTTTTCAGGTATCGGTGATGATGATAGCGATACGAATGATCTTTTCGCGGCTCGTCCGTTGTATGAGAGGTCTTCTCCTGTAGAAGAATGGTCAAGTGATAGTCGAGACAGTACGCACTTGGAAATTAGTCGATATGACAACGTCTCTCCTAGTGGAACACTTACTCGAAGTAGATCTATTCCTTCATGCTTGAATTTAGTCTTTTCCAGATAGAAGAGAACTCCCGAACCGCATCTCCGCTCCATCTTCCCTGTTTGATCGTCGTCTAGACAAACCTCTATTCTTTACCTGAGTCAATCACCCACTTGATTGTTTATTGAAAGCGGGAAGCTTTCACTTCTCATCAAATATTGCCAACAATTACCGTGCGCATTATTGTTATGGGTAGTTTTATATATTATTTTGTTGAATAAATCTATTTTTTCATCAGTTTCCATTGTACTTCCCTTTAATAAGAATAAAAGCTTCAGTGCTGTGATGTCTATTTACTGCTGCCATGTTTCAAATGAGAAATCGCGCCATTTACGTCGCTCAGTCCATAAACAATGGGGAAAACAGCCGGAACGAAGCTCTTTCCATATTTTTACACTAAACACATTTCCTGAATTCCATACACTTTGGTGGGGGATTTACCTATGTTTGCCAGAGAATCATAAGACATATGTCCTAGGCTAATCTTCCATTTGACGGCAATATTCGTCATTTTCATCTATTCTCTGTCGCGGCGAGCATCAAACTTTGAAAATATTACGGTAATAACCTTTATGTTCACTTCTCATCATACCTTCCGCGTAGTACCCTCCATTAACTATAAAAACCATGGGAAATTATGCAGAAAAGGTGGGAACGCGGCGATATAGACATCCCGAACTGTTTTTGAAAGTAAAGTTTTCCCATTTGAACATTTTCAACCGTAATATCGCCAAAATGAACGGTTAGACCAATTGATGACCTCCATGTTACTTCAAATTAAGCGAAAGACTGTCTGAAAGGCACTAGACCCCCGTTTTTATGCCAGTTGAAACCGGTTATCATCGATCTCTAAAGTTTTTAACATTTCTCAACATTTGTTATTCCTTGTCTGTTGACTGACTGACCGTGTGCAGATTGCGGTGCTTATAAAGGAAAATAGCGCTTTTGACCTTTGAACAGAAAGCGAAAACCACCTGAATCCCTGTATTCCATATTATTGATTGCGTGAGGTTCTAATCTATCTTATCTAATGACTTGAGTTTTAAAAGTTCCTGTTCTTGGCTCGACCTTTCAAGGGCAGTTTTTGTTTCTCCTTTTTCTAGGTCTCCTCCGCTTTCCCCCCGCTTAGACTTGTTGCTGATTTCACCGATGAGATTAGGCTCACATAGTTGCACTTATTCTCGTAATTAATGTCGCCCACATTACATTTCCGTTGTTCGAATACAACCAACCGCTCAGAGTAACAGATACCACCACATTCTTAATAAATGCATATTATTTGGGATTTTTACAACGTTTAGAGAATATGAAGCGCATAGTTACTTAAAATCTGCCACTTAACAATTGGGAGTACAGGGTTGACCCAGTATGACACCGCACATTGTCGGTTAGCTAGTGACGCAGGTCTCTCCCGCCGGGCTGGGCTAGAAAATTCGCCCGGGCGCATCACGCACTCCTCCTCTACGTCACCCACGCCACCAAATGGATTATAATGTGGGAAAATTTGAAAATTTCTTGAAACCAAAAGCGACTAGCCAATCGACATTTGTATCAATAAAGGCGGCATTTTATGACTCCTCCACCCGACCCAGACCTCATTCTCCCTCCTATTCCGGTCTTATCGATCTTTATGCAGGAACGACCCGCCCTTTTGTGGCTGTGCTTACGGACCCCCCAAAAAGATTCGCGTGTGAATCATTTCCATTTGTATTCTATTAACTTTTTCTGCTCTAGTTTTGTGGTTAAAATTTTTAGTTTTTCCGTAATTTTTCGTTTTTATTTAATTTATCCAAGGCACATGCCCTTGCCTAATCCCTCTTTTGAATTTCTGCGTCAGTAGAAATATAAAAATGTAGCTACAAATATAAAAAGATCCATTTTCTCTCATAGCTCAACATTTTTCAGCGTATCTTTTTAATTATTCATGTGTTCTTGCTCTTTTGTCTCCTTCCTATTGAAAAAAATAACTGTTCGAATGGGAATTCTTTTGAACACGGTGCGGACAACATTTCTTTTTCGTTTCAGAGGCATTTTTGTATTCAAATTAGATTGTGGTGGGTCTTTTAGAATATTTCCCGCGCATTAAACCAAAGTATTTGTGGGATGAACTATATTTTACCCGTATTTCTTAATAAAAGCTTAGTTAGAATATCCAATAATCCGAAAAAGTATCGCCATCTAGCCATTTTCTCATTAGGGAATGATCCCGTTGGCATTTGTTCGTGGCACTAATTGCCCTTCTTCTCATATGCAACATGTGCTCCTCCCCAGTTTTTTTTCTCGCCGAAATCCTACAAGCGACATATCTATTATTTCAGATATGCGGATAATATGACCACTACAAAGGCAAGCGTCTCGTCATGGCATACATTCACTATAGACAAAAAGCCCGTACGAAAACATAAATTAGGTAAGGAGTTGTTTTTTCATTAAAGATTTCCATAACTTCAGGAGCTCCCGATGTTTATCCTCAAGAAAAAGCAGACGAAGACATATTGTCGACAAATAGGATACAAAAGGGATATTATGTGAGTGGATATAAATTTTCTGCTCATTTAAACGGCTAATTTTCAGTTTCCAACAACTCCTTATGAACATGAATCATTGGTGCATCAAGGGAGGGAAGCCAAGCTCGGAAAGTTGGATGAATGTACAAAAAAAGTTGCGGGGCTTTTAGTAGGGGTTAGTCATTTTGATAAAATCCCACATCTTTTCCTCTTTTTTTACAGAGTTTTAATAGAAAAATCGAAGTAAATTCAACGCTAGACAAGGAGAGGAAAAAAGCGTTAAAGGAAATTATGAACCAGTCATCAACAGTGAGTAAAAGTCGACTTTTTTTTCTAAAAAAATGGATATTTTTAGCCAACAAGTGCGTCAATAAAGGAAAAGTGTATATTTTTCTCTGACCTTACGAGGGGGAGACCATTTAACCAACTTTGTAAAAAGATACCAAAATTTACAAGAGGAAAAGAAGATGTGCTGGATTATTTGATCGATTTTAAGTGAGCTTTTATACTATTTTTAAATAAAAGTATTTTTGTAGGGTTCCTGCTGGAAGAGCGA
This sequence comes from Oscheius sp. DF5033, assembly GCA_964036215.1. Lineage (NCBI taxonomy): Eukaryota > Metazoa > Nematoda > Chromadorea > Rhabditida > Rhabditidae > Oscheius > Oscheius sp. DF5033. The sequence goes on from OZ038413.1 coordinate 8,932,526, forward strand.
TATGGTTTTTACAGCAGTTGAGCTTTATGGGACAACCAAATAGTATTCAAAGAAGTAAGTGAATAAAAAAAGCGGCAAAGGCGTCGCATACAAATGAAAACTACAAATTTCCGCAGGGGATATAAGAAGGGTTGACATGTACAGTGTAAAAAGAATGGAGTAGCCAGGGAGTGGAGTTGACTCAACATGAATAATGGGATAGATGACATTTTACAGGGACGCGTCGCCACTTTACAGTCACCATCACTGAATTACTAAGAAAAATGTGGTTTTTGGACGACTTGACAGCTTCCAACATTTACAAAGACCGATGGCAATATGTTACTCATTTGTCCAAAAGAGCATTTGATGTAGGAATATCTACCATACGTGAATGCAAATAAATTCAGGAAGGAATAATTGACCGGCAAGAATTCATAAGCGAATTATGTGAGCTGTTCACAGAGTTCTACGTAAAACGATTGACAAGATCATATAGAGACAGGGGGAGAATAAAAGGAATAGCGGACACAAAGGAGAAACCATCGCATCTCCGGTGAGAACTCATAAATATTCATTTTCATTAACTGTGCAGGGTATTCCTCCTATTTCTCGTCGATTATCTTAAACCAGCCGTTACCAATATCATATTGGCCAGGAGAATATGCACAATGCTTTGTCAAAAATTAAAAATCATAGCCGATTTGCACGAATATGAATATACGGAGGACAGTTTTAACCAAGAAAGACCGCCTACGCCGCCAATGAACTACCTACTCCCAGCGCCTATAAGAAGGAACACGACAGGAGAAATACTACGGGATGATGAACCAGAAAAGGAGAAGGAAAATGAGGAAGAACAAAATAGAGAAAACGGCGAGGTAGACAAGAGCAATGGTGACCAGACGCCCCCTTCCCATGATCTAGAGATGACTGATCAAAACGTGGACAAAGAGATGGAGGTGGAGCCACCCCCGGAAGAGTAGGCAAATTTTACAACTTATTATTTTTAACTTTAGCATACTACCACAAATACCTGAAAACACCCTACCTTTAAATATTTTACATGCATTAGCTCAATGCAAAGCGTACCGGAAGAATCTCCACATAATATCGGCCATGGTGCAGTATATTGTTGTAGAAGCACCGTATGCACTAATTTGGAATTATTATAAACCAACGGTAAGCCTACAATTATTTCGAGGTTATTGGTATTTTTTCAGCGGAAGTATAGAGAACGTCTTCCCACAATAGTTAGCAATCTGTGCGGATCACCGTTAGACTTTCTTCCCTGCCCAGCTTATGAACTTCCTTTACCGCCATCTCCTGACATGGATAGATGGTCACGGATGGTTAAAATGAAGCATGAGGAAATCTGCAGGAGAAGTAAACAAGCGGAACAGAAATGGTCTGCTCCACATCAGGCAGTTATCCGATATTGTAAGTATTACATCTTTTCCAAAGAAACAACTTTTTCCAGCTGCGAGGATACGATTATGTTTGGATGTTATTGGAATCCTCGATAATATCAACATCTTTGATCCCAGTGTAATACCCAAATTATATGATCAGCTCTTCAATTTTACACCGGATACAGTGGTTTTCGATTTTTGCTTAAAGTAGGTTGTACCATAAATTTTAATAGAAATAATTTTAGAATGCGGTTAATACTTTCTTGGGCAATTACTGCCCAAAGAGAAGGATCCTACAGGCAATGCCTAGTTGCTAAATTATTTCACTACGCTATTATGCAGAGTGGAACAGGATATTACATCTTTTGCTTCCATATCCAGGAAATTTTGCAGGATTTTTTCATCTCTGAAGGACCAAATGTAATCACTCTTTCTTTTTATTTTACTCTTACGTTTCAGAAAAATTCAAAACATTATGAAACAGAATTTGGAAACACTATGAGCTTGTATATGGAATTTATTCGGATAGGATTATTTGACCATGACGCTTTTGTCAAGGATATGATAAAATACAACGAGCACAATCTGATGTGCCCGTTGTACGCATGCATAGAGCAGATGAACAAGGAGAAAGCCGATTTGTCCGAAACAACAAGCAAAGAAGTAGTGCCTGAAGTACCCAAGCCTGTATTCAACCACAATTCTGTACCGGATGTCAAGAGACATAAAGGATTGATTGTACCCAAGTCAAGACCAAAGGAGAAACATGCATTGATTAATGATGATATCCCTTATAAACATCTTATCATCCTACAGGTTGTTTTAATCTTGGAAATTTTATATTTTCCCCACTAGGTACCCCTTCCTCAGAATGAAAGACATCGTGATGAGGCGAACCAAAGGGAAATGGTTGTCCATGGCCCTGGAAAGCCCGCCGTAGTTCACAAAGAAGAACTGAAGAAGGTGGGTATATGCCCTGTATTTAACCACCAATTGCTCCAGATAGCACGAGAGATCTGCAAAATTTGGCAGAAAAGGGTCTACTTGAAGTTTGTTGACACAGAACGATTGTGGTGTCCGAAAAGATACACAGCTCAGCGGGTTCAGGAAACACTCTCAAAGTTTAGGTACAGAGTTCAGTTTTATTAGATCGGGGATATATTTAGAACACAAACTTATTATGATCAAGTAATGATATGTGGATGGTGTACCGAATCTTACATCGATATGGTGCAACAATTTGTAACTGGACAATCTTTACAAATGCCAACGGCTGATGGGCTAGATATCCTTTGCTCAATGTTGGAAGAATCTCATTATATTTTTGGAATCTTCGAGCTGTGCGAAACGGTAAATCTTGTGCACTTATTTTTTATTTAAATAATTCAGTTATTACCACTCTTGCCATTAGTAGAAAAAGTTATCCGTTCGCTAGCTGCTGATGTGATACCTGGAACAATGTCCGGTCAACTTGGATATGTCCTAGTCTCCTATCTCTGCAAGCATTGGCACTATTTTATGCACTCCGGAAGAGCTGTGGAAATTACCAACCAGTCAGTTTTCAGTGTTTTTGCAATGTTTCTTTAGATTATACACACTTGTTGAGAGAATGATACGGGCAGTGGATTATCCTGCTACGTGTTGGGGACGGGTCATTGCCGCCTTCGTGTTCCATTCGAAAAAGCTTCTAAAATCAGCAAACGTAAGGTTTCTGTTTCAATTTCCATATAAAATTTCAGCTGACCAATGAGTTGAGAGTAGATGGATGTGATTCCGATTTCTATACTGTATTTAACCATGGACATAGTACACCATTTGGCAATCAGGGATATAACAGCTTGTTTTGTAAAGATATCTTTGAATCCACCTCCCAAGAACTGTAAGCTCACTATCTACCATCGTATAACAATTTATAGGCGATATTATTCCTACCACAAATACAAGAAAAGGCTACCTTCTTTTAAAATCCCTTATAATAGATATTCCTTTGTCATCAATGCATTCCACGCGGCTAGAGTAAGACAGTATTCTTTTTCTTCAAGAATTAATTTAGCATTCTGGAAGAGATTTCGATCGGTTAGCTGATTTGTCCGCGTTTTGTGGCCATGTCTCAGCTCAAGTACCACATATGGGAGACGAATGGATCGGCGCTGTTAGAGCTTTGTGTTGCAAAGGACATCATAATATTAATATGGGTTACAATAACCAACTATTTAAAGAATTATTCACCGAGATTGATGTAAGAATTGATATTTTCACTATTGGAACATTCATTTAGGTTATGGATTGCTCTTCTCACTATCCGCTAGCAACGTTCATAATGCTCCTTGCTGGAAAATATGCCTTCAGTGTACCACGAATGTGTGCGGAAATTATCAACGTCGTACTGCAACCACTTCTTCGGTATTTTGGTGGTAATTCTCCGGGAATGGAAGTCGAAGCTGGAGGATGTCTTGCCCTACACATTCTGACCAATATATGTACAGCTTCGGATACTCCTTACATTAGTGAGCAGTTGTTTTTTGTTTTACAACAGCATTTCTTTTAGTGTCGCCACATTACGCAGGTACAGAAGAAAGAACAAAACTAGTGCCGAGTACTGCCGACGAAAATGTGATAAGAATGATCCACTGGTCAGAAATGGAACATGTCCTCTTCCCACTGCTTGTGAACATTGGAGCATTGCAAGAAAATTTAAAGCTTAACTCAAGGATAAAAGAAACGCAACTACGGTTGCCTCCAGAAGTTACAACTACTATGTACAGCCCTTATTACCTGCCTATCATCGTGTCAACCGCCTTGATCAGAATATGTGAAGAAGATTGGGTTACGATGAGGATGTTCGACATTGTTACATCTCGGGAAATGGCGGCATTTACAAACGAGACATTGAAGCAGAATGGATTGGTCAGTTATTTTGACCAATTGGTGTGTAATGTGCATACTTTAGGGCCAGCAGTTGCTACGGATGGGGATTAGACGGAAAACGGAAAAGAATATCATCAAGAAATTGATAGCCTGTAATGGGACGAAGAGGACATTAATTGACAAGCTCTTGAGTAACATAAATTTATGGAACTTTAGAGCGACTATGTTGGATATTGTTCTTATGATCAAAGAGGTAGATAAATTACTTTAAATTTTGGAATAAAATTTTTTAGACAACTCAAAAATCACAGAGCGGTCCTCCTACTGATCCATTGCTAGCAGAAATTGGAAAATGTTGCAGGGAAATTTTTGTAAAAGCTTTTAACAACAGAAAATCCAAGAGTAATCCTCCTTCTCGTGCAGTGGTAAGTGTCACTAGTAAATTCTTGAATATTTTGCAGATGGATGAGAATTTCCAACTATCCAACATCACTAACCATTGGCTAATTTCTCCGCTCATTCAAATGTGCCCAAGATACGTAGCATATAAGCAAAGCCCACCTATTTCATCAACCGTCGGTGGCAAGTTTATACTAGAAGTGGCTAAGGTGTTGGACTGTCCAATTGACAATAAGAAAGATCGGAAGAAAATAAGGTAATAAGACTTCTTCCTCTATATTTATCATAATTTCAGTTGGCTCCTTCAACAACAAAGTTTCCTGAATGCAATTTACACCAGTGCCCAGGTTACAAAAGTGACAAACGACAAGGAGAGCCGATCCAAATTAATTGAATCCATGTACAGGCAGCTGTTTCTTTATATGAGAGGCTTCAAAGATGTAGGGCTCCACATATTCTTTAAATTTTGCTCAGGGGAGGAAAAAGGACATGATGAAGGAGTGCTACTCAAGAGAAAAGGAAAACATCATCCTGAGGATGCAACTGGTTGGAGGATTCTTTAATTTCATCTGTAAAAAACCGTATGTCGAGAATTGGGTCCTTCTTCTAATGCAAATGATCATCCACGGTGTTGTTTCCCCGAATTATGAAAGGTATTCAGTTTTCTTTAAATTATAAAGTACTTAATTCAGATCGTTATTTGAAAAGGTGTATGACATGCTATCCTCGATGTTGTATGGGTCAATTGTAAATATTGATAGGAAGTATTCCTTAGTGACGCAAGCAGGAGAAGTCAAATTCTCCTTTGTTTCTTATGGAATATTAGCAAGAAAGATGAAGGTACACAGTTCAAGATATTTCACAAAAGTTTTTTTTTTCAGAAAGAATTGATGGATATTAGATTAACAGCCCAATATCTTCCACTGCTCCACTTATTCCCTCTACCAAAACCTAGCGATGAAATAGTCATTGTGGAACAATATATACCTCCAGGAATGCCTCCGTCTCCGCCAAAGGTGTACCCTTTTTTATTAAATTTACTGTTTCTTTCAGGGTTCCAAACAACCTCCTCCTTCTCTTCCAACATTGGGAATTTATAAGGGACGCTACTGCTTACAACTGACCACCAATGAAGTTCATAAGTATCGATTCAATTCATTTGACTTTGTGGAAGGAGCAATACCCTTCCCTGATCAAGCAGTACGAGGAACTTGGAAGTGGAGCATGTATCAGGTGGGTATCCCCTTCTTTTTCTTTAAAATTTCCTTTAGGCACAAAAAACGGACGCTTGTCCAGAACCTATGCAATATGCTTTGGCCTACAGTCTTATTCACAACCATCCTTATGACTTTGACCGGCCTACACATATTTGGTTAGAGAATGGAACAGCTATTGCTAACGGACAGTTGGATAAGTTCTTGGCACCTCCTTCAGTGGAAGTCACGGAACCACCACCGTCATCGACAACATCGGCCAGTAGTTCTACAACTACCACGACCACAACGACCACAGCGACAACATCATCTTCCGATACAACAACAGCATCATCTCCAGCTAACGATGCAGCTAAAGAGTCGAACATGAGCAGTCCGCAGAAGGCTACTGTACCTATCAAAGAAGAGCCCCAAACGATATCACCACCAAAGGAGGCTGTTGAATTCATTACCCCCAAAAAAGAAGTCCTATCAGGAGAAAGACCCACCGAAAGGGCGAATTCAACAACACCAACATCGTCAACTCCCGTACAATCCACTCCAGAGCCGGCTAATACACCCACAGGAAGACGTGAGCAATATTTTTTTGGCTATCAATAAGGAAAATGTTTTCAGCAGGAAGTGCTAGCGGTGCGAATTCTGGAAACCAATCGCCTAAAAAGAGAAACAAGCGACAGGCCAGTAGAGATACCACCAAGGAGACCAAACCACCAGAGAAAAGGAGAAGAGTGGGATTTCAAACAATTATTTTGTGACGAATATTTTCCAGTCGAGCAATGCAAAGATCGAACCCCTGCAGATGCCACCTCAACCGCAACAACCACCACCACATTATAATCCAGCATGGCAAGATCAGAACCAACCACCGGCAAGGCAATTCCCAGGGAATCCTGCTCTGCCACAGCATACCATGTCCGGATTACTCGTAGGTCGTGCGTATTTCTCTTCTTTAACGCTATGTGTTAGAACGCTTCTTCTACGTCTTCCAGCCTGAATTCTAAAGCAACTCAACAAGAAACACACGCTATGACAATATCCGGTCTACGTGAGAAAGTTACAACAAGACTGGAAGCAAAATCAAATACTGAAGCTGCTTCGGGTATGGGTCGAACAAGTCAGTGTTGTCTCTGTTTGGAAGCTCTTTCCTTTTTTCTTTTGCTAAAACGAAGAAAACCATTTTTGGAAGTTTTTGTCTTCTCTCGTTTCTGCATGCACGTCATTCGCTTTTGTGTTTGTCGGCATGCCCAAGTCCATTTCGTCGAATGTTTTAAATATTTACTTAGTGGAATTTTTCTTTAGGTCATCCACCTCAAATACCTGCAGTTCCACCGCCTGAGTACAAGCCTCCTATGAGTAGTGCAGATTACGTGAATAGGGAGACAAAACCGACTATTACCTCTGGTATTTTGCTTACTTGCCCGATTCTATTGATTTTAGAACCTCCAACAACTTCAATGCCAAACAGTGGAACCTCTTATGGTAGTGGCCCAGCGCAGCCACCTCCTCAAGCAGCACATCAACCGGCACCTCAATTCGCTAGACCGCTACCACCACAAACTCAACCTCAACAAGGTAGACAGCAACTTTTTTAAAACTTTGTATTCTAGCATCCCACCAACCTGATCCGCATCCGATGCCACAGCGTCAGACGGCTATGCAACATCCAGCGGCTACCCAAGCGCAAAACCATCCTACACAACCTGCGCCGATGCAACCTTCACAACGAGAGCCACCTCACCATCAAATGCAGCCACCACCGCAGCAACCTCATCACCAGAACATGCCAACATCTTTGGGACAAGGAGGACCAGGACCAGCGCATCCTCATCCGACTCAACTTCAACATCCACAACAGCAGCAGTCGGAATCTCATCCAATGCAACAACCACGGCAGCCTCCTATGCAGTCTCAGCCGGCACCTCAACATCCTCAGCAGCAACCACCAATGGCAAGAGAACATCCTCCGCAACAACATCCACAAATGACGAGGGAACATCCTTCTCAACAGGCGCATCCACCGACGCAACAGACAGCAAATCCTCCTCACATGTCGTCACAACAAGGAATGAGCCAGCCTGGCGGACCGACGCACAGAGAGCAGTTCCAGTCTATGGCGTCACAACAAGCACAACATCATGTAATTGCTTCTCATCCTCAGGCTCAACAAACGTCACAACAACATCAACAACATCAGCAGCATTCACAGCAGCAGCATAGTGCAATGCAACAAGCGACATCCATGTCTAACATGGCGCCAACCCAACAGAATCAACCAATGCAGAGCCAAATGTCCTCACAACATCCGGCTAATCCAAATCAACCGTCTTCAATGATAAATCAAGCATCTCAAAATAATATGCAAAACAATATGCCATATCAACAGGGACAACCGCATCAACGGAACCAAATGGGTAAGTTGTAGTTTTTTATCTTTGATTTAACAATTCTTTTTATAGATAACAGTCAGGGCATGATGGGAGGAGCCGGTATGAATGCTATGGGACCTCCTCAACAGCGAGCTATGCAGCAATCACAACAAATAGCACAACAACAACAAGCAAATGCACAACAAAGTATGGCACATTCTCAACAGTCCATGGGACCACCACAACATCCAATGCAACGGCAAATGCCGATGCAGAATCCAACAGCGCCGATGCAAAGGCAGGCACAACAACAACAGCAAGAGAAGCCTATTGTTACTGGTCCGATAGGCGGAGGAATGCAGCAACCAAATATGGGAAGCAGCGGTTATGGTAACCAACCAGCACCGATGGCAAATCAACCACCGATGATGTCTTCAATGCAACAGAAAGCAAGCAACATGGGTGGACAAGGAATGGGGCAACATCCTGGAAATTATGGCCATTCCCAGAGTGGACCACCGACTATGCAACAACCTTCAATGAATGCTCCCATGGGTGGACAGTCCATGGGAAATTCTACTATGAGCGGACAATCTATGGGCCCAGGGCAATCTATGCCACCAATGGGTAGCTCTATGGCGAACTCTGGAATGTCTGGCCCTGGCATGGGTGGAGCAGCCATGCGATCATCCGGCATGGGAGGAGGACAAAATATGGGCGGGCCAATGCAAGGATCCCAAGACATGCCTAACATGGTGAGAAGTTTTCCTTATAATTTTTAACTAAAATATTTCAGGGACAATCACAAGGTGGAATGTCTGGAATGGGACAAGGAATGAGCGGCGGAGCCGGAATGGGTGCAGGAATGGGAGGAATGCCTGCTCAACAAAGGATGGCTTCTCAATCTCATGGTCAATCGCAAGGAATGGCAATGCCTATGCATTCACAAGGACCGCCAGGATATTCTATGAGCAGTTCTATGCCACCACAACAACGGCAACAAATGAGCCAAGGAGGAATGCCCATGAACAACATGAGCCATATGGGACAATCACAAGGAGCCATGATGAGTGGAGGAATGCAACAATCAATGAGTGGTCAAGGAATGGGTGGAATGAACGCAGGTGTGGGAGCTGGTATGAACAGCGGAATGGGCCCGTCTGGTATGAGCGGAGGAATGAACAGCGGAATGGGACCATCTGGACCTATGATGGGCATGAACCAGTCCAATCAAAATATGGGAATGCCTATGACAGGTGGAGGAAATATGATGATGTCTAACCAACCTCCGATGCAGAGCCACATGAGGTAGGGAAATAATCTTAGATTTTAATTTTATTATTACAGTTCGATGGCTGGACAGGCACCGCAACAGACTACTCCTAGTTATATGAGTGGTATGGACAGTCGGATGCCTCCACAGCACAATATGGGACCAAGTAAGCATTTTCCTGTTTGTTTTATGAGTAATTTTCTAGATCAAATGGGAGGTGGTGGAGGTATGATGAGCGGAGGCGGAATGCCGATGCAAAGAATGCCGTCCTCTTCTTCTATGGGTGGACAAGGAATGGGCCCTCCTATGGGTAGCGGATCTTATGCCGGCGGTGGTCAAATGAATCCACCAAATTATGGAGGAATGGGTCCTTCACAAGGAAATTATCAACCCGGTAACATGGGTCCATCCCCAAGCTATGGTAGAGCAAGCAAAATTTGCAGTTTACCAAAGTTTTAGGTCCACCAATGGGTCAGAACTACAACATGCAATCAGGAGGAATGCCACAGTCTGGTCCAATGCCAATACAACGGATGCCAAGCCAAGGATCGTTAGGAATGGGAGGTGGTGGAAATATGGGACCACCTATGGGCCCAATGGGTGGCATGGGTAACCCCAACATGGGTAATTCTGGCATGCAACAGATGAACCCACCCTACGGACAACAACAATATATGATGAATGATCAAAGGTACCCTATTTTTCGTTTCATAATTTTATAATTAATTCTTTAGAATGATGTCTCAACAACATCCAAACTATCAACAACAATATAATCCCCAAGGGCCGTATTAGTTTTCTTTATATTTTGTAGTTATGACAATGCCGTGTTTCCTCATTCCATTGAAATCTCAGTCTTCTGTGTTATTCCTCAGTAACAGTCATCAATGTTCGTTTCGTGTCATATATAAGATGAACTAGCTGAGTTTACCTCGAACATTTTTTGTACTATTATGTTTATATAGCATTTTTTTCCTGCGGTAGATAACAATCTACGGGTATTTTATTTATTGGCTGCTTATATTTTTTTACTGCATTTTACAAATGTCGTCTTTATAGTTATTTCATATAATAAACTATAAAAAATATTTATTATTTATATAAAATGCCGTGTAGATGACAGAAAGCTTTGAAAGCAATAATTAGGAGATCGCAAATTGGAATGGAAAATATGGAAATTATCGTGGAACGAGGGGGCTTCTTGGAATATTTTGATAGAGATCCGACGGCTGTTGTTTGACTTCTGGCTTTTCATAGATCAACGTTATTTCCAGCTAAAAATAAAAGAATAATCAAGGAATGCGTAGGATGCGTATCACTTTGGATAATGATGTATGAATTTTTCAGACAAGAGTGCAAAGACAGGGTAATCCCGTCTTTTTACGTGTTATAGAATGTACTATTTTTTGCACTATTAAAAATAAACTAACAACACGGAATCCTTTCTCAATTGGATTGGCAATATACAATCCGTTTGGAACCATCGACTTGTCGTTTGTATCACAGATAAAATCATCAATTCTATCCATCATTTGGTAACCAACAGGCGTATAACATAATCTGCAAAGAAAGTAAATCAGAATCCTTTCTAGAGAATATAAAAAAATAGTTAAATAAGCTTACTTGGCAACGTAACACGTGCATAGACTTAAAATCGTTTCGCAGATAGTTCGGCCCGTGACTTTTTCAGCATCCTCGTACAGATGATTCAATTCACCAATAAATCTTGTCCAAGTATTTTCATCTATCTAAAATAAATACAAAAATACTTGAAAATTACGGATAAACTCACGCAGTGGCTGATTTCATGAGGAAAGTCTGTCTTAAACCGAATGTGCACTCCTTTTGAATAGTCACGCTGTATATTTACTTTCTTCTTATTATGTAAGGTAACCCTTTTCATTCTGAAAAGTACTGGATAAATTAATATTTAATATGGGAAGAAATATGGGGGATGCTTATGAGCGGCGCCTAACAATGACTATGATTCACACCACTTTCAAGGAAAGCGGAAAATCAATTGAAAACTCATTAAAATAGAAAAAAGCGGGTGCAATTTATCGGGTGGTTTTAAAATGACCTCGCGTCGGACACAAAACAACTGCCCCGTATACCTAAAATTAACCGTGGAGCGCATAGGTTAAAATGGGAGCGCGTCTATTGAGACGGCTCAAATTTCTCCAATGGAATTAAACGCTGCTTCCTCAATGGATGTCTTTCTAGATTAAGATGTTGCCAGACTTAGAATCTGGGCTAATTGTTATCGCCGGATACCGGATTAATTACAGGTGGGAATTTTCTTTTGTTATCAAAGGGCGCATAGCCAATGCGATGAATATTCCCCAGGGAATAGTAATAGTTGTATTGATTTTTCGTTCTATCGACTGATGTTTGTTTGTGTCTACGTGGCTAGACTGACTTTAAGACCCACATTTTTGCACGTTGCCGAGGTCTTCGTCAAGCATTTGCCGTCGCAGCCAGCGCTAGTCTATGGGGTATTCCCCGCTCCTAGAATGCCCCTATTTACTCTTCTATCTATCTAGCTGAGTGCTCCATACTACCTTATCGAGAAGAATGGCCCTTCGTCTGACCATTCTCTCACCCGTTTTGCCGGCCCTCTATCGCTGAAACGGCATTTGAAGCCGTCGTTTATGGTTTCGTTGTATTTTCGGCGATTGATCAATGCCTTTTTTGCCAGGTCTCGTCTCGCCTATAAATCGATAAACAACAAACGGGACAGAGTGTCCAAATTATTTACAACGGTTGCTCGTTCCTTGGTGTGTTCTTTTGACCCAGTTACAATCATCATGCGTTAGATTACAATACAAAGAAGAAAAAAGACAATCTCCGAATTGTTTTTGTTTGCATTTCGCCTTGTTTTTGATAAGAATCATTCTTTTTCTCCAGCATTGTCAGCTAATTGTACGCTGGTCATTCTCTTTTTATTGCCGGTTTTAAGGGGTTCCTGCATTTTATAAAATCACTCGGAAAAGCAGATAATATTGCTGTTTATCCCAGTTGTTTTTGTTGTTTTCACTGCTTCGCCTTTCTCACCACACGTGTTGTTTACTCCATTGCCAAATTTTACGCCGCCAGTGATCAATATTCCCCGCTTTCTTTATACGTCCAGTTGATACTTTTCCATTTTGCTAAATTAAAGTTTTCAGTGAGAATGGGAGAAGGGAAAGAGAACAGAATTGGACGATGGTACTTCGGAGGATTGGCATCGGCTGGAGCAGCTTGTTGCACCCATCCACTTGATTTGTTAAAGGTAACACTTCATTTTTATGTGTAGATCCTTCTTTTTAGGTTCACCTTCAAACTCAATCGGCGGGTAAAATTGGACTTGGACAAATGGCGGTTAAATTGTATAAATCTGATGGCGTGCTTGCCTTTTACAACGGTAATACAATCCAAACGTCCTTTATTATTACTATTTTCCTAGGTATCTCTGCCTCTCTTCTCCGACAGTTGACATATTCTACCACTCGTTTCGGTGTCTATGAAACTTTGAAGAAACAATTCCCTTCTGATCAGCCTTTGCCATTCTATCAAAAAGCTTTCTTAGCTGGATTCTCTGGGGCTCTTGGAGGTTTTGTTGGCACTCCAGGAGATTTGATCAATGTTCGAATGCAAAACGACGTCAAGGTATAGCGTTTATTATTTTTTAAAGTTATCCTTACCTACAGTTGCCTCCAGCGGAACGACGAAATTACAAACATGCATTAGATGGTATCTTCAGAATTATCAGAGAAGAAGGATTCAAACGACTCTTCGGAGGTAGGCATCAATTGCAAAATGATCCCCTTTTTTTCCTCACTGAAGCACTTCTTGCACTCTGCGTTATTTAAATGACTGATGTCTGATATATGATGCCTTCTTTTGCAGGAGCCACAATGGCAACATGTCGTGCTGTTTTGATGACGATTGGTCAGCTCTCATTCTACGACCAGATTAAGCAGACTCTGATTGAGAAGGGAATCGCCAAAGATAACCTGGGAACCCATTTCGCCAGTAGTTTCATGGCTGCCAGTATTGCAACAGTCATGACACAGCCAATGGATGTTATGAAGACCAGGATGATGAATGCCCCTCCCGGACAATTCAAGGTGTACCTTTCTATTTATTTTTTTACAGTTGATTTTCTAGAGTATTATGGACTGTTTCGTCTACACCGCTAAGACTGGACCTACTAGTTTCTTCAAAGGTTTCATGCCCGCTTGGGTGCGGTTGGCTCCCCACACTGTGCTTACCTTCATCTTCTTTGAACAGCTCAGGATGAACTTTGGTTATTTCAAAAACGATAAGTAGAATTTTTTAAACTGTCTAGCCGTCTCTTTTTTGCTCCTCTGATTAACTTTTTGCATGGAATTCAATCTTCTTCTTCAGTACCCTGATCATACTAGATATCTTTTGCTTTCCGTGGTAATAGAATTGCGAAATGGATTACTAGCAGACATCGCCGATCCCTTCTAAACTTCCCTGCAAGAAAGACCTCATTGTCGGATGACAACTCTAGAGATGAACACAATCTACGCAATGGGTTCAGTGATACCCTGTGTAGGACATGCTAGTGTGGAGTGGTCTCATACACATAATCCAGCCTTCTCCCTACCCTTAGACTCTTCTCATCGGATACCAAACCCCCCCTCATATTGCCATATGGTAACCATTTTGAGAAGAGTCGCTATAAAGAGTCGGCTCGATTATGTGTATGAGGGCACTCCACACTAGCATGTTCTACACTGGCTATCACTGAATCCATTGCGGAGATTGTGTTCATCTCTAGAGTTGGATAACGACAATGAGGTCTTTCTTACAGGGCGGTGTTAGGAGGGATCGGCGATGACTTCCGTTAATGCATTTCAGAATTCAATTACCACGAAGAGAACAGATATAAACGATGGTCAGGTTACGGAAGCAGAAAACCTAGAATGATTTAAAAATCCTTTTAAAATATTAAAGCGAAAGAGAGCCACGTAGTTTTTAGAAAGTGTCTTTACGTGTAATTGTACTTTGGTTTATTGTGATTGGAGAAAACTACTTCCTTTTGACTTAAAAATTTTGGAGATTATTAAAAAAACAAATGAATCTACTTCTGTCTTTGTTGTGTCTGGGAGGAACCGGATTTTGATAGTATCTCATTAGTCTCACGCTCTGGTTAAAAACAAGGTCAAATTTAAATTTCTACGTTTGCCAGAGAAAAAAAACTATTTATTGACTACGATGTTGCACAAAATAGAAAGAGACAATCCAGAAGTAACCCGGAATATATGGAAACGAGAACTGAAAAGAATCTAAAGTTTGATAATTATTTTGGTAAAGTAACAGATTTGTTCAGCTAGCTGAGAGAATATGGGTAATAAACCGTTTGTTTGAGATATTTTGGTTATACAAGAATAAGGAGGAGATTATTTAAAAAAAGAGAGAATACTGCGTTGAGAAGGCGGGCGCTTGGCTTGATTTGAATTGCCGAAACTTTTCCGCACACGGAGTCCTTTCTCCTTGGGTGGTTTTGTTGGAAATCTTGATTTCTTTTCCTTTACAACTTCTAGAAGAAGAGCGTCTGCATTAGGATCTATGTTCTCTTTTTCTTCTTCAAGTAGATTTGTCAGAGTATTTAATGAAGGAGCTCGGATTGGTGTAGGTGTCTGATTACTGAAAAGAAATTTAATAAAAACATGAGAAAGTTGCTACTTGATAAAAGTACTTAGACGAGAAATAGGAGCAGCAACGCTGGGAGTCGTCATTGGTCCACTAGGCGCCGGAACCGTTGCAGAAGTCGTGGCACGTGTGGGAGTTTTTACAGACGGTGTACTGCAATTGACTGATAACTGAACAAGAAAACGTGAATTGTTACCGTAATTTGGGAGAAAAAGAAGTGACGTTTGGTATGGGGGCCATGATGGTCAGACGATCTACAACTGATTGGCAGACCCGTTCAGTTTCATTAAAGTACGGCGGCTTGATTTGGGTGTTGTTTGGAGCAGCTTGCACAATTTCGTGATAATTATGAGCTACTTCATCAACAACCTCATAGATTGTCTTTAGAGCCGGGCTTAGCTGTAAATTCATATTTTTACAGGTACATGTTTGCGGAAGACAAGAGGAAATAACTTACGTTGCTACTTCCGTCGGGTTCACATATCAGAAGAAATTTATTGGCTGTACAAAAAGCTGCTCTGATTCCCTTCTTTGGATCTCTCATCTCATCAAATTTATCGTGGATTTCCTCAACAGCTTTGAGCAGCCTCTTCAAGAAGACGATGTGCTCCTTCATCACTGGATCATTGCCATCGTTTCTATCAATTACAGCCTTCTGCACATAAGAAATCAAAGACTGTAAAATTTTTGTTCTCAAAAACGGCCAATTATACATGTGTCATGTTGAGCTTTTTCGAGGTGGCTTGGCGTTTCAAAGCGGGTAGTACGGAAGGGCACAACTGTGATAGGAGGAAGGCTGTGGAGAGAATGTCTCGAGGATAGACAGCCATTGATACGATAGACGTTAGCAAAAGAACAGCTTGTTCCTACAATATCCATCAAATATCAGGAAGATGGAACTACCATGTTTTCGGGTAGTGAAGTACCCTCTTCCACCGTTATTGTTAGGCCCAGGTGTTCGTCAATAAATTCCCGTTCCCGTTCTTTTCCTACAGTATATGTGCACTTCCTTAAATTGGATACCAGATCCTCCTGAATGACCTGAATGGTGAAATATTGCGTAAGGGGAAACTAGCTTACGCAGGGAGTTTGCTTCTCAAGGTACAAGATAATATCTCCCATGTTAAAACGCCAACTTTTGTCTTCATGTACAATCTGGAAAGAGGTGAAAATATAGAAAACGCTGTGTACCTCTTCTAGCCGACTAGTAAGCCTCTCATTAGTGTCCAAAACAAGCTTCCTCATGTCCAAATCAAGCGCCAGATGGCGCCAAAGGAAAACCGTCAGTTCAGTATCGTCAACAAATCGCATGACTGGAAAAGAAAGAGCTGACGCTTTGCAATGTGTAACGGAAAAAGAGGGATGCGATCCCAATTAACGTAGAGCAAAAGCTATAATTTTAATAGAAGCTCATCACATGGTAGCAGGAGTGTACAAAGCACGAGGCGAAGTTATAATGAGATGAGCGTCAATGGAAAGCTATCATAATTGAAGGAAATTGCTGGGCTATAAATGCAAAAGCTCGACAGATTGGCTCCGTCAGCTGATGGCAGAGGGAAGTGACCGTCCTCGTCCATGTGTGACCTCCAGTGACGCATAGGACAGAAAAACAGAGGCTACGCAAGGGCGCAAGAGACTGCCGCTGCCATTTGGCCCCCGTTCAAAATTGACTGCGTTCGCGCGCAAAGATTTGGAACAGAGCGAATAATAGGCAATCTTATCTACGGGCCAGTCATCACCGGTCACCCGAGAGGCGTAAGATTAGGCGGGAACTTCTTCTGCGGAATGGCTTCAAATGACAACTTCCATATAAATTTTATAATTAGAAAACTTTAAACATAAAAGGGAGGGGAAAGATCAAATATCTTCAAGAAGATCCTCCTCCAATCGTCTTTTCCAATTGATCGTAGGAGCACTAAGTTGACTGTCCCTTCTTCTCGGCGGACGTGAACAATAGAATGAGCCCTGTGCCTGTAATACTCCTCCGTCTACGGTACCTTGTGTGTCTTACCTCTTGTTGATCCAAATCGATACTGAGGTCGATTAAAGGAGGGTCATGATCATAGAATTCCGATAAGTGCCACGGAAAGACGGGAATGGCAGTCGGAGCTTTCCCAGACATTGCCTGCATTACGACCCGATCCCAGTTCACAGTGTCTGAAGGCAAAATTGTATCTTAATAGGGACAAGACACTTACTAATCATAGCATCTGACATTCCTACTCGTCTACACACTGTCGTTATAAGACCTCCTACTGTCAATTTTTGATTTCCTAGCCACACAGTTAGCTGAAAAAGAAAATTCACAGTCTGTCACAAGCTCTTACATCTTTATACTGGGTAATTTTCCTTCCAGCATAGTGAACTATTCTAAATACATCAACCAGTTGCTCTACTAATGCAGTGGTTAGCCAAAGTCCAACTGTGATGTAAATAAGAGTTGGTAGAAGAAAATCCATTCGCCTGTAATTAACCCTGAAATCGTTTACGGGAAGGAGCAAACCTGGGGACAATGTCACCTAGACCGATTGTTGTCAGACTCCTGAAATATATTGAGTGATTGGAAAATAAGCAGAGGAGACTCACATGTAGGAAAAATAGACGCTATCGAAGTAGGAAAGCTGTGTTTCCCACATTGGAAGAAGAGCAGAACCGATGACTATGAAGACAAGCAACATACCCGTAACTAGAAGCACCTGAAAACATAAATCAGCTGAGAACGCCGGTTCCTCTCATTGACATCATTTTACCCTCAAGATCCCTATCGAAGAGGTAAATGCCCCATTAGAACAAAGTATAAACAAATAGAGACAAACCTCTCCCATTTCACGAACAATGCTTCGATCTCCCTGCTTCTTCAAGGCTTTTGGACAAATTTGGTTAATACACCACATAATGGCTGAAATCGAAATAGCAAAGAAAGCGAGAAAACCTACCAGTTTTTGTGAATTTCCCAAGATCAGCAATAGTAATAAGGAAGAGAGGAATACCAAGAGCCCCGTAAGCCATAGTGAATATTTTGCAGTTTTCCGTCATAGGCACAACATTTCCATACCCGATAGTTGTAAGGATTGTAAAGGAGAAAAGTATACTACTCTCTATAGTCCATCTTTTAGGCACCATCTGGAAGGATTTTTTTGGGTAATTGGCAGCTTACCTGGAGGGGATCGTTGTAAATAAAATAATTATCTAGTGTTACATTTAATGATGATATGTTTTTAAGGAAATACGTTAGTTCCCGGTCAAATTCTTCTCTCTGAAATAATATCGACTACTCTAAAAATGTGTACCCCCTACTTTTGTACATCCTGCCAGCCTATTCAGCACATTTTCCCGGATATTAATTACAGCTGCTCTAAAAGAAGAATAAGTGAAAAAGTAGGAACACGGACTAACCGTTGATGTGCATGAAGATAGTCCTCGTATCGACCCTCCCAATGATGAAAGGCATACCCACCGGCAATGACGTAGATTACCACAAAACAGTAAAGAGCAATATGCCAAAAGGCGATGTTTATAATGCTCTTTAGTTTCATGTAGACCTTCGACACTGAAAGAAATTTTGTCATATGTTCTTATCCAGGATGTGCTCGGATTTAACTGTCCATTTAGTTGGAATCGCGAGTAAACAGGAAGTGCTTACTACTAGAAGGAAACATTCTAACGGGTATTTATATTGGAAAAAAAGGAACTCAAGTGAACAGGTCTTAAGCAGTCGAGAAGGTTTTAGGTAACCTAGAAGGGCAATTTATCAAAGAACAGCCTAAGAGAGAGGATTGCCTCACATGGAAGCTCTGACAAATGATAAATTGGTTAAAAAACAATTCTTAGGGGTAAATTATTAGTTGATCAAACTACTCTGGAGAAAAGCTGAGATCATGCTCGGGAAAGGAAATCAGCGAGGTGTATATAAATCACACTGCTCATTCACGCATCAATGGATCAAATTTTCAACATTAGAAATGTCAACTCTTGCGAATGAGGTCTTATACCTGGGACTGGAGATTAACAATCCGGCAGTTTACTATTATCAAGCATCAAAAAACCGATTACGGCTGAATATTTCAGAGTCCATTTGGGGCTAATTTGGTAAACAAAGGAGATTGCATGCCCCAGCATACAGAATACATGCGCTGTGCTTCAACTTACTAAATTTCTTCTTCATTATTACACGTAATTGGCGAGGCATAGCCGTTCGGAACAGGATAAATGGGACCTGGCCAATGTTTGGATAAGTCTACATTTCACACGAAATATTGTAAGCCGCGCCTCTGCGTGGGAACTCTCTTCTCTGGTCATTAAAGTGAGATGGACACAAGTAAGTCTGGCAGTAACTTTTGAGATAAGATGTACTTTCAGCAGAGGACATGTGATGAACTTAACTAAACTTCCTCGGAGAGGAGCGTTCAAGAACTTCGATGCTCTATTCCGCAAGAAGAGCACTCTCCAATGTGATTTCCTTATTGGGACTGTCTCTATTGGGATTTTGAGATGATTTTGACCTTTGGCGGTTACTGAGACCTTTTTGTCCTAGTTTCACTTTTTGCATAGAGGATCACAGCGCTTTTAGTTACTCGCTAGTTCTGCTTGCAGCAAAAATGCCGTAAATTAACACTTTGTCCTAACTCGATTACTTTAATGTTTTGGGTTAGAGCTAATCCATCTGTAAGCTAGTGAAAAAGAAAAGGGAAAAATTTCCATTGCAGACAATCGAAAGAGGAGAGCTCTCCCAAAACGTCAAGTACTTGTTGGGGGAAAAGTTGTCCAAATAAAATTAACTACGAGTAATATAAGCTCGAAAGACAAGATTGGACGAGTGTGAACTAATGGAACCAAATAAAGTGCTCATGTGTAGCTTTCGAATGGATTTGGCAGTCAAGTCCGGGACTAATTTGGTTTTGTCCTCTCGAAATGCACTTGTAAACCATGACCAGGGTGGTCAACCGTTACTATAACCTTGAATAACTTACTGGGATTCCATTGTCGTATCTTTAGAAAAGGCTCCGTCTTCAACTTTTGTTGACTAAAGCAGTGGGATGTCATGGAAGAACTGAACAGATCTCTTTTACTAATTGAATGGAAACACAAGACGAATCCCTTGAGGAGTGTTGATGTCGCTCATTCCGGGAGTTTGAAGATGTTCGCATCCAGGTGAAATTGAGAAATAAAATCAGGGGGAGGGAGAATGATCCATGCACACAATATAACACAAACTACACGCCTGGTTCTGTGCTTATCGTTTTATTGACCGACCAGTCTTGTGCCATCACAGTTAGGCACAAACCACCCATTTCTACCACTTTTCTCTTCTTTTATCACTTGTAAAATGTCTGAAGAAAAGCTGTTCCTCGGCGATCATCCTGAAACCCCGAGACCAGTTGATCCCCGGTAGGTTCTTTTTTTATTCGGTCAAGTTTTGTTCAGGTTGATTAAAACTTGCCCTATTTGCTCTGATAAAACAGACGGGAATCATTTTGGCATCGACTCTTGTCGAGCTTGTGCTGGTTTGTTCCCGATGACTTGAATTCGTCTACGCTTTTTCAGCATTCTTCCGGAGGTCCGTCGTCGGTGCTAAGAAATACAATTGCAGACAGGGAAGAGGCGGCTGTGAAGTGAACAAGGGTGAGTTATGGCGTAGACAGAGTGCAAAAAGTCTAGCAATCAAGTCAGTTTGTCGACGTTGCAGATTGACAAAGTGCCTGATCTCCGGGATGAAGCCTGAAAGTACTGGGTGCAAATATTTCAAGTTCCTTTAATTTAGGTGTACGGGATCCATTTCCTCCAAAACCAAATCCTTCACAGCCTTCTACTAGTCAGATACAGACATCCTTTAGACAAGTTAATCCAGTCTCCATTATACCGAAGAAGAACGAAGTTGATCCCGAACTTTTTACAAAAATATTCAAGGAATACAAGTGCCGTAACTTTGTTTCGAAGGAAAACGTATTCCAGACAACTATGCTCCATTAGAAAAGCCACTGAACTTGCCCTGTCTGGCGGCCCAGCCAGCAGCATATTCTCCAGCGGTGGCATGTTTAATGTAAGGAAAAATAAACAACTATCACCTCACTTTCAGGGATTAACTGAGGGTAATTTCAAATGCACATCGCTGTTTTATAGAGCTCATATTCCTGCCATGGGAGATTTTGTCTCCAATATTTTCCCAGAGTTCAATGAACTTACACAAGATGAAAAAGTAACCTCTTTCATAGTTGAAATCCTTGCTTTAGTGGATAGTCTTTCGTCCCTTCGTTGTTCAAGCAGCGTTTATGGATAATCAGTACAGGACGAGTAAGCGAATCCCGTCAGAATTGCACATGAGATAGTAAGACCATCCATTTTTATAAACGGTAAAAATTTAGTCACTGCGTCAGTGAAACGACCTATATTGATATGGAAAATATTGAAAAGTTTTGGGATAATGGAAAACAAATGTCTAAACAGGAAATGGCAAAGTTAGTTCTTTTTATAGCAATTCCAGGGTTTGTGAATGGCTTAGCGTCATTTGGTTCTTGGCCGAATTTAAAGAATTGGGCCTAAAAGACTAAGAAAGGACTCTAAGCTCTCATAAAGCCTGGTCTCTGACGAGACTTTCAACCTAATTCATTTCCTCAGAATGATCCCAAAAGTCCTGCTCCCGTCAGTTTCCTCAATAGCCAAACCAATCCTCGATATGAAATTGGAAAATGAAGAATATGCCTTTCTATTGTGCCTTGTACTCTGGGGAAATGGTAGAATAATTCACAGCACTTTCAATATATTTGTTCAGATTGCGATAGGAGTAATGAGAAAATAGAATCGTTGTGTACACGAATGAGAGAAAAGTGCTACAATTCATTGGAAGCCTATTACAGGTAGCGATTTATCAACGATGGTTCGCGGGAAAAGTACTTCAAGATTACTATCTGAGCCAGGCAAAGAAGACAAATTAGTTGCCATTTGAAAGAACTACTTGGTCTTGAAACTACATGGAACAACCCCCAAATGCATCTAATTTTCAGGAAAATGGGCCGAACCAACGTCGTGGCAAGAGTCGGCGCCTTGCATAATATTCACTGTGGAGTGATCGTCAGTCGCATTCATTTTTCTGATTCATCCTTCCCATTTTAGCAACACGTCGATCTTATGCGAGAATATAACGAACTTTTCTATCTTGTGGAAGCCTATGATTCAGATTCTTTTATCCATGAATTTCTAAAAAGATGATGGATCCCACCCTGTGTAATATCCAAATGAATAATTCCCTTAAATATTGCTATATGAAAGGATGCCGCCTGATGAGGTCAGTGACCTATTCCAAGAAAACCTGTTTCAAGTGATAGAAATCGTTAAGAGAAAAGGGCAACGATTTCACCTTCTTATGGATGTGATATGTGTGTAATAATTCCATGAAAAGGGTTGCAGACTAGCTATAAATTAACACAATTATTGCCTGCACGAGGTCAAAGGTACAGGCTCTTCTACGAAAACATGTTTTCGATTGAATCCCCGCCAGATATTGACAATCCCTTCTTGCCTATAGTCTTCTTTAGATTTCTTCTGACCCCAAGTTGAAACCTGCCCAGAAGTGTTGAAGTGTTTGTCCTTGGACACCAAGGCGTTGATACCGCTCATCATATAATCCAGCTGATGCGCACACATTGTCTTTTAACCTCGCTCGTTTTCCCCTCTTTAAATGGACTTATTCTGTTGTTTTTACCCGGCAAAATAACATGGCGGGAAAAGCCAAGGTCGTCTTTGCCACCCCGCGCGCTAGACAGCTTAATCATCTTTGCCGAATCGTCATAAAGAGCCATAGAGTGCGGTGTCCAGTGTTGATATGTTGCTGCGTTCAGATGGCAAGACAGCTGACGGCTGCCCACATAGTAGCTCCGTTCTATCATTACATTGATGCCAAGTTGTGAGCACAGAGATTCTCTCTCATAACAAAAGGCTCTATTCATTCTCCTTCTATTTTTTTGTCTGCACCATTTACCACAGCTGTGGGGCTGTAAGAATCAATGGAATCTTTTCTTCTACCAATCGGCCACTCTCTGCCCCGGCCTCCTAGTTTTGGAACACATGTGCTTGAAACAAAGTGCCAGTCGTCCGGTGGTGTACAATTTCGGCACCTCGGGAGGTTTCCAATTATTGACCATACGGAGTCTGTGTAAATCATACGCGAGCGCTTCAACAATTCAACATTATTGTGAGACTTGCAGGTAATTTCTAAATTTCACGTCATTTTCTCCGAATTCAGCACCTTTATTTTTGTCTGGCCCGCTATGATTCGAATTTTTCAAACAATTTCTCTGCAGTCTGCCCTTTGTCCAGCTGGGTTGAATACGAAATGTCCGCGCGCCCTGTCCTCACCAAGTGCAAGCTGCCCTCAGCGCACTTTCTTTCTTTGCTCGAACCCACGAGGCCGCTGTTATTGCAAGCAGTTCTTGTTTGCTTTAAATTTGTAATAATCTCCAGTTCAACCAGCATAGTTAAATGTTGCCAACACGTGTTGCTTCCTTTTCTTATTTACTACCCCTGTTATTGTACTCTGATGCTTGTCTATACAGTCCATTGAGATTGTTTTCTCTTTGTGCTTCTTCTAGTTAAAATTGCAGACAACCGTTATCGTCCCGCAAAATCACTTTTGATCGTAGAGGGCTGCTTATCACTTGTAACACCCCATTTCATAGTGGGCATCCCCGTCAGGAAAAAAAGTTCGTTCGTCCCACTGTCTCCCTAGACTGTAAATGGAATCGTGTTCCCACAGATAATCTCTCTTTTATATTCCTTCACCGTCCCATATTCTTCCTCTTTAAATCGCAATTTTAGATGACAGATCCTGAGAAGGTTAAATTAAATGAGACGACAAAAACAGACGTAGACGAGAAGAAGTTAGAAGACGCTTTGATAATAAAACCCTTAGACGGTAGGCATTCTTATCGACTTTGGGGCTCTCTTAATGTAATCGCGGATCAATTTTCTTGCTATCGTCCACTAATCTTTAAAAAAAACTAGACGCCTTCATTAATTTTGGCGTAACCTCATGCCAGTTGTTCTCAAAAGCTGTCATTTTAAACATCCTCCTCCCACACGGATCAAAGATAAACTGAAAATTTTGAACCCTCTTTCAGGCGGATATGGCTGGATAGTTGTATTGGCGTCGTTCCTGGCTAATGTTATAGTCGATGGGGTTATTTTCACCGTGGGAGCTTCTCTTCTGCCCTTATGGCTGACGGATTTCCAAACGACTGATACGGCCGTGTCGTTGACAATGTCCATTCTTAGTGGAAGTTATCTATTAGTTGGTGAGACTACATTTCATCTGCAGTAGAGGATAAAGTTCAGGACCGGTTGCGTCCGCTCTCTGTAATATGTACGGGTGTCGAGTTGTGGTAATAGCCGGTGCTTTAATGTCATTCTTCGGGTTCCT
The DNA here is from genome assembly GCA_964036215.1 of Oscheius sp. DF5033. Taxonomy (NCBI): domain Eukaryota; kingdom Metazoa; phylum Nematoda; class Chromadorea; order Rhabditida; family Rhabditidae; genus Oscheius; species Oscheius sp. DF5033. The sequence goes on from OZ038413.1 coordinate 8,957,113, forward strand.
AGCCTCTACAGTGGCTCCAAAAGTTTACGTGCTGTATATAACTTTTGGTTTTATTGGCGGTGTTGGCTTCGGTTTGGTTTATCTTCCGGCAATTGTTGTGATCTCACAATGGTTTTCTGAAAAACGATCTCTTGCCACTGGACTGGCTGTCTGTGGTTCTGGAATTGGTACAACTGTTATGACGACGGTTAGAAAGAGTCAAAAATTATATATTACGATATTACAGCTTAATCCTTTTGTTATGAAATGGGTAAATCAAAATTGGAGGCTCTTTTTGATTTACGTGGCAGGATTGTCTCTTCTTCCTGTTCTCTCCGCCCTTGCCTACAAACCAGTGAAGCCAACACAGGAACAGCTCGATGAGGTACAGCAATGGTTATTTTGAGTAGAAGACATTTTTAGGCTACCAAACTCGCGGAGAAAGAGGTCACCTCCAGGAAGAATTCTACTGCCGGTAAGCTTACTGGATCAGTAGAACCCCATCGTGCTCGATTGTCCTCAGAATCTGGACATGTTGCCAGATCCACAATGGAAATGCACGCCAAGATTTCATCGGTTAATCAAACCTCTCCTCTTTAATTTAACCTATTTATAGTCTAAAACAAATCTGAATGAGCACGCGATAGCCGAAGAAGTTGCACGTGAAAGTGTGAAAGATTTGAACCGACCACTTGCAAAGGCTGATGCATTCTATCCTGGTTCTACTTCTAACTTAGCTCATAGAGAAAGAGCTCGCACTACTTCAGGTTTGTATTTACTCTTCTAACTGGAAAAACAATTACATTCTTTTAATTTTTATAGGTGGCGAATCTATCCGCACTAGAACCAATTCCACCGGTAAATTTTGAGTAAACGCATGTTTATACTAATCTTTTGCATGAAACGAGATTTTGGCATGACATTTTTAAACAATTTTTCCCATAAAATATACAGAAAATTTCAGTTAGTCGTCATTCTCATGGAGGAGAATCCCACACCTCCGACAAGTACACCTCCAATGTCTATTTGAGGTAGTCTGCTCTTTAAAATCATACAAAAAGCATATTCCAGCAATATTGGTCTTCCCACAGAAGGAGAAGTAACACCTGCCGCTCCAAGAACATGGAAAGATGACCTCCGACAGACCTTGAAGGCTTTGTTGGATCCTACCCTTCTTGGATCTCCTTCTTTCATTATCCTAGCTATCAGCGGTTTTATGACCATGATCTGTTTCTACGTTCCATTCAACTATTTGAATGTCATGATGGAGAGGGTTGGTGTCAGAAAGTGCTACAAAGCAAAATCGGCTTCAGATCCCTGGTCTTACAGACAATCAAAAGTCTTTCCCCATTGCTTTGTTGGGTATTTTCAATATTATTGCTAGGATAGCTTGCGGGTAGAACTTCTCGCGTCGACTGGAATACATTAATTCAGATGGATTTCTGACCAACCGGCTGTAGATGCCGTTATGGTTTCAGGAGTGTGCATCATCCTGTCTGGAGTGGCTACCTTCTTCATTCCAATGTTCTCTGAATTCTGGATGTATTTGGCTTACACTGTTCCTTTTGCCATGGGAGTCGGTGAGACTCTTCAGTAACTTCTGAATCCACGATAATTTAGCCTGCTTCGCCGCCCTTCGTTCAGTCGTTTGTGTGGAACTTTTCGGCCTGGAAAAGCTCTCCAATGCCTTCGGTATTCTTTTAACATTCATGGGTGTTGGCGCAGTTATTGGTACACCAATTGCTGGTAAGATTAAGACAAATCCAATGGCAGATGGTCATTTATAGCTTTCGTGAAAGACGTGACGGGTAGTTTTGACATGTCCTTCTATGTTATGGGTGCCCTAATGGCCGTCAGTGGTGCCATTCTCCTCCCTCTTAGAAGGTTACGAGGCTGGGAAGAGAGAAAAGCCTTGGCGAAATCTGCTGCAGCCGGTGATGCCGTTGACAATGTCGAGCTTCAAAAGTTGACTGCCTAATTTATTGTTATTGGTGTTGAACGCCGTCCTTTTATCATTCTCAAGAGAATATGGTCATAGTAGTTAAATGAAATTATTTTATTTACCACCAGTTTTACATGAACTGTGAGCAGAACAGGAACTAATAAACAAAAGCATTGGCTGGGTCAAGAATATCGGGCCCGTCATTGGCATTGGCATACAACCATGGAGCATTATTTTCATAATTCATCTTGAAGTTGAACCCGGCAATTCTTCTATCCTCACTGATCAGTCCACAAGCCACGAAACAGTAAATAGCCTAGAAAAATGATTACTGTAAATATTTCTAAAAAAGGTACCAAATAAATGACGTAGAGGATGTAGGCAATGGTAGGAATAGCCAATCCGACGAAAACATACCACTCAGTGCCAAGTTTACCAGTCACAAATTCCTGTATAAAGTAGACATTAGTCGTCATGACAAGCGCTGCAGCCAGAAGAGCAAAAGTTTGTAGCTGCCTAAGCAACAGTTCAATGGATAATAAGTGTAAACTACCATCGACTTCGGAAATCGTGCATGATCTTCTCACTTGACACGAATGTGATAATGGGAAGTAGAGCAAAAGGCAGCTGGATCATTTGAATGCAATTCAACAGATCATTCAAACCTAGAAATGGTGAGTGCCCTCTTCCAATCATTCCCAACCAGTCAGGTGATAGACACCTTTGGCATAAAATGTCACGACCAAAGTTGGAGTAATAGCAATAGCTCTCGTGACGAAAACTCTCTTCCATCTTGGCCACCGTAGCTTGATAAATCCTTCCATGACAAACTGTCCAGCGTAGGTTCCAGTCATTGTGGAACTCTGTCCAGCAGCTAGAATTCCAATTGCCCATACGAACAGCGCGACCATTCCGAATTCGCAGCCAAGGAACATTCCAGCCTGAAACCTCTCCTAGAGTTTCCTATGGATCAGTTTTGCCTTGTAAATGTCGGCTTCTACGGTAAGATTATTTCGGGGAAAAGCGTACGGATCGGGAACACCATGGCGTTGATCACAGCTATCTCTCTGAAGATAACCAGCATTAAATTATTTGTCGTCAAACTTACCACTTGTTCATTAGTCTTGTGGTACAATCCTTGGCCAAAAACGGAGATGACAAAAAGGTTGATGAAAAAGCTGCAAGTCAAGGCAATACCACATTCTAGGAAATAATAGAAGTTTGCCTCTGATACTCGTCGGCGCTCTTTTCGGTCAACTTTCCTACTCTGAAACAATTTTGCACATCGATCTATGACTCGACCTTGACAAGGGCAGAGTGGAGGTAAAAATTGTGAGGCTGAATAATGGCTCCAACTAGAGACATTCCCTGCAGGAATTCTTCTTTGCCACATCCTTGACACCACGGAATTGCAATCCCTTTCAATACTTGGACAATATCCGGAGCCACAGTGAAATACTAAAAAAGTCGGTTGATGTGCATAAACATGTTATGGCTGGATCATAAGAAATGTACAGTCACCTCAAAGCCGAATGATACAGCCATAGTGGCAATAAGAACAGCGAAGACGAATTCTAACTTTCGAACGCCGTATTTATCGATGAAGAGGAATGAAAGAGTATCCAAAATGGTCACGAGAACTCCGACGAAGAGAGGAATCCTGAACGTTGTTTGAATTCAGGGTTGACGTGAATTACTCACCGTCCTTTACTCAAAAGAAAAATGGCAATAGCTGTTCCAATAACTTCTTGCATATCACTGGTGATAATTGCCAATTCCATCATGAGCCAAAGGATAAGACGAGGTACTTTGGGATAGTAGGAATATGCAATCTGGGGCAGGTCTGTGAGAGATTATAGAATGCTTACTTCTGCCATGTCCTTTCCGCTGACTACCCCTAGTCGTGCTGACATCCTTTGCAGCATCAGGCCAACCACGTGGGCCCATAAAAGGACCCAGAGTAACTATAAATTTCTATCGTAGGTTCATTTATCTACCTGATATTTAGCTATGGTGCCTGCCTGAAGATCACTCTCAATATTCCCTGGGTCTAGATAGGCAATACTCATAAGAAATCCAGGCCCAGTAAAAGCCCACAGCTTCTTGAAGGAGAAGAACCTCTAAGAAACTTGCCTTTATAGCGGCAAAAAATGCAGTACCTCTTCTTCTTCAGGAATGTCTATCTTCTCCACATAGTCGTCTTCCTGCATGTCGTCGTCGTCTTGGAGAAGACCGACCCGGTCTCCAGGCAGCTCGTCTATGGTACCATTTCTACCGTCCATTACCTATAAAAACCTAGCATCGGTAAAAAACAACAAGAGCAAATCATGACTGTATACTGTACTTCCTGTTTTGTACAGCTCCGGTACATTCCAAAGTACTGTGTATTACACTTAGACTTTTTAGATCAGTAATTTCTATTTACAAAGAAATAGTTCAGCGGAAGACTATTACGTAAAAATATCTTGCAATTGGCTAGGCTTTTTGGTACTAAACTGGAACGTTTGCTGAGTCACTAAGACGACACAGCAACAGAACAAGGTAGTACACAGACGGAAGTGAATCATAGAAAAATACTTTTAGACCATCTCAGAGATCCTTTTTTTCATTTGGAAATGCATGCAAAAGTAAGAAGTACCAGATTTCATCCTGCTCTTATCTACCCCTGTACTACGGAAAAGACAGGCAGTGACAGGTTACAGACTACTGTATGGGAATCGTTGGTTTGGAGAATTGCGCAAAATTATTAGTCGGTTTCCAACTCTGGGGGAAACGGGCGCTGCGGGACCTCAAGACGCGCGCATTTGAATCCAATGAAAATTCGGATTGTTTACCTGATTTTCAAGCGGTCCTGTAACGCCCGTTTCCCCCAGAGTTGGAAACCGACTATAAATTAGGCTGGATTTGGGGATACAAACGAAGTTGGGAAAGCATGTATTGTTTTTATACACACTGGTTCAGAGAAAACTGGATATTATGAAGATGTGTCATACTCTTGACTTTTATCACTTACGAGAGCCCATTTGTGCAAAACAGCAAGCGAACTATGACTAAGACGGCGCTCCTCTTGAGCATTTGCATTCTCGAGCAAAATAAGACCATTTGGATTTTTGGAAAGCTTCAGAGGTTTACTTATCGGGGCAATTTCTAACCGGATGAAAATGGACTCGATCCGTGATCTGGATTAAGCCTGGTTGGAACATGATGGAGAATTTAATCCGTAACGCTTTGGTCAAATTATCGAAAAATCGCCCGAATAGACAATCTTTTGTTTTTTAAATGTAGCACACATTTGTGCGCAAACTGCTTAGCAAAAGTTATATTTTCCATGAGTTATGGGAGTTTTTCAGACAGCAAAGACGGCAAGAAATGCCATGAAACTAAGACGGTTAGAAAAGTTGAATTAGGAAAGAGCAAGATATGATAATTCTATCTTGATCAAACTTTTCAGGACACACGCTGTGCGGGCTGAGTCATAGGGACGATATGGCTGGGAAATGGGATGGCCTCTGCGTTCCCATATAAAGAAGAACATCGAAGTTTTTTTTATTAATTCTCAATTCTCTAGTATAGAATAAAAGTGGTGTCGCTTTAATGGAAAGAAAACGCCCCTTTAGCTAACTCTTATCGGTTCTCTTTTCCGCTCACAGTAAAGATTAGAGGAGCTGCTTTGGATTACTGTAGTGGTAAGACAGGCTGGGAAGGTAGAATTTGTATGCTCGGCAAAGTAGAATCAACAGAGGCTGTACCCTAGGAAACAAGTTGATACACGGTTAGGACACAAGGATGATGTGTCATAAGAGCTGTAGCACTTTAAGTTTCTCACTGGTAGATTATTGCCAGTTGTGAAAGATATCTGATCCAAGTAGATTATTATTGTAGACCAGGATGGATTCTTTTTTACAAGGGTGGAAAATACTTCAAAGGATGAGGAAAATCAAATACTAGGCATTTATGTAAATGAGAAAAAACTATTATTGAGCAACAAGTCTTTGTGAAAAGACGAGCTCACAAAGCACAGGATCAGAGAGAAATTGAACAGCTTTGTCGATAAGCTTCCGCTCAGAAGCCAGTTACAGTTACACGTAATCAAGATATCGGACCACACTGTCCCCTGTAGGGTGTGTCGGGGCAACTCGTATCATAATATCAACCACTGATAGAAGCAGTAAAATTGGATAAAAGTAGATGTATCATCAAAAGGACCGACCTTTATCATTGGGGAAAAAAGCCCAGAAGAACAGGTGGAACTATGACTAATTCTCTGATTCGAGACAGGTCATCCTTGGCAACAACTTTCTTCCGTGTCACAACTCTTGATTTCCCCTTGTCCTGCAACCACTTCTGGCTGTTTCGATTATCCGAAGAGATATAACCTGTATCACTCCCTTTTCATTAAAAAAATTTCATTCAAGATTCATTCATTCAAAGATTCCGGGGACTAAACGTTGTGGCGATCAGCTTTTTCCCTTTTTCATTTAAAGGGACAGTTAGGGCTAAAATGCAACTTGGCCTTATTATTTAGAGAAAAATTCGCTGATCACGATGCACTAATTCGTTTTTTATGAAAATGTCTGGTTGAGGAGAAAAAAGCATTTTAAGTGATCCAACGCGGGCGGACAAATGACGTTCGCCCTCACGAGCGTCGGCGCGAAATGAATAATTTCAAATCTCGCCCAGAAGCAATTTCTCTAATTTCAGTAGTTTTTGCCTTCTTTACTTATATTTTTATGTATTATTTGTTTGCTAAATTATCAGCATTCAATGACGAATTTTTTGCATCCAAACATGACACATAAGGTGCAATATTTCTTCTTAAAAATGACGATTAACAAAAAAGCGCATTTAAGAATAAAAAAGTTATGAAATTTCGTAGATTTCACTTCTAATCAGCATTGTGTATGAACTAAACATGTTTAAAATGTTTTACATCAATTGTATGAGATAAACAGAAAAAAATATTGGGCGAGTACGGTAGTTGAACTCAGCCCTAACTGTCCCTTTAATTTTTTGCATTTTTTCAGGAATCCTATTCATATTCCCATTTGGCCAGAAAATATGGCCTGTCAATTCTCAAGAACGTCCTCCCGCTCCAGGATCAAATGACTCTTTTGAGAGTATTTTCCCAGCTGCTGACTCTCCCCATGTACAGCAAATATGAAGCGGATCTCCCAGCAAAGTAAGTCTTTTTCTGGGTATTTTAATATTTTTAGTTACTGTAGCAAAGCCTACCCAAAAGAAGACGTTCCAAGGAAATCCATGGAATTATTGGAAGAGTTAGCAGCCGTTGGACAGAGATCTCCAGAAATAAAGGAAGCTCGTATTTACCTGATGTTGAAAGAGGTAGGCATTTCTTGGCTGCATTTACAGTACTTTTCAGTTATTGATGATAAATATGGTGGCTACGAAGATCCTTGTACGACGATTGATACAGGTCTGCCAAGGACCAGCAAAAAAATAATGGATCGGAACTCTGGAGAAGGATTTCTTTCAGTTATATGGTCACTCTGGCTGGGAAGTTTATAAATAAAGGGATTTCCCGTCGATTCTTCCCGGCTAAATGAAAGAATTGACCCAAAAAGCCCCAGAAAACACAAAAAGTTTCATGGCTGTCTATATGATGATTTCCATAAATCCACTTAAACAATTCTAACAATCCTAAAAAAGACGTAAACAAACGTACGTTTACTTGCAACAGTTATCCAATTTGGCTTTTTAGACATTTTTAAGTTCAGAATTTTATGCAAAGAGCGGTGTTATTCTTTAGAATTTCGGAAGCTTTCTTTTCTTGAAATTTCAGATAGAAACAGCTCTGAATTTGAGATCTTCAATAGATTGTCTCTTCTGGACCGAAGGGTCAACTGTAAAAAGAAGGAGGTCAAGGAATCGGTTAGTAATCTTATTTTAAAATCTTCCTTTAGAAAATTTCATATAATAATTGTTTTAGATTGAGCGCTACCTCTCCGTGCAGCTGAAGAAAGTAGCTGAGAAAACAAATGACCCCAACGTTCGGCAACTAGCCTTGATGAAATCCAACGGACCGCAGTAACAAGAAGTTGAGGGGATTTTTCTACAATGTCCAGACCTTTAAAAATTAATAAATACACTGTATTATTTATATCTCGTATAACTTATGATTCAATGTTAAACGTCGATGTTTCAAAAGCTTCGTTATTCTGTTCCTTGATATCCAGCCAGGGTGCATCATTCTCATATTCTCTCTTAAAGTTAAAGCCATATATCTTAATGTCCTCGTTGATTAGGCCACAGGCAACGAAACAATAAATTGTCTGAAAAAACCTTTGGTGTAAATTAACTGAAGCAGACACTTACCAGATAAATCACAAATAGGATATAGGCCAATGTGGGTACAGCCAATCCTGCGAAAATGTACCATTCTGTCCCAAGCTGTTGAGTTACATAATCCGTGATGAAGTAGACATTGATTGACAAGATAACGGCAGCAGCAATGAGGGCGAAGAGTTGGAAAGCTCTGAAATTGTCTGTAATTTTAAAGTATGAGCAGAGCCTACCGGCTGCTCCTGAAGTCATGCATGATCTTTCTACTAGAAGTGAAGGTAATAATTGGAATCAAGGCGAATGGTAACTGCACCATTTGGACACAATTCAACAGGTCGTTCATTCCTAAACAAAGCGTGTAAATTATAAGCGTAAATGTATATTAACCTGTCAAGTGGTAAACTCCCTTCGCATAGAAAGTTACAGCAAGAGTCGGAGCAATGGCAATTGCTCGAGTAAAGAGAACTCTTTTCCATTTTGGCCATGATAGCTGGATAAATCCTTCCATGACAAACTGCCCAGCGTAGGTTCCTGTCATTGTAGAGCTTTGGCCAGCGGCAAGGATCCCAATTGCCCAAACATAGAGGGCAGCTAATCCAAATTCACAGCCAAGGAACATTCCTCCCTAAAATTTTAGCTAATTTAAATGATATTTGAGTGTTTACCTTGTAAATATCCGCTTCAACTGTCTCATTATTTCTGGGAAATGCATTTGGGTCGGGAATTCCATGCCGGGCATCACAGCTATCTCTCTGAAATCCCGAATTTATAGACTTAACCCGGCAAAAACTTACAACTTGTGCATTCGTCTTATTGTATAATCCATGAGCAAATACAGCTACCACGAAGAGATTAATGAAGAAACTGCAAGTCAGAGCTATTGCTGATTCGATTGTGTAATAGAAATTAGCCTCAGCAACTCTTTTTCGCTCTTTTCTGTCAATCCTTCTACTCTGAAATACATAATCGAATATGACTACCAGTTGGCATCGTACCTTGACCAGAGCTGAGTGAAGATACAAGTTGTGTGGCATGATAACTGCCCCGACAACCGATATTCCCTGCAGGAACTCCTCTTTTCCACATCCTTCACACCATGGTACGAAAACTCCCTTTAATACTTGAACAAATGCCGGTGCCACAGTAAAATACTAAAATTGAAAAGTAAACGTCGGGTGGAAAACATGTTATGGTTGAGTCAGTGTCAATACACTCACCTCAAAGCCAAATGATAGGGCCATGATACTGATGAGGAAGCCGAAAACAAATTCCAACTTCCGGACTCCATACTTGTCAATAAATAAGAATGAAAACGTGTCTAGGATTGTGATTAAAACTCCTGCATACAGGGGAATTCTGAAAATGCTATTATATGAAAAAGTGGACAATAGATCACCTTCCACTGCTCAATAAATATAAGGCAATAGCTGTTCCAATAACTTCTTGCATATCACTGCAGATAATGGCAATTTCTATCATGAGCCATAGGATTAAACGGGGTACTTTTGGATAATAAGAATATGCAACCTGTAAAACTAATTTCTTAAATAAAAATGAGTAATTATACCTCAGCCATGTGTTTTCCACTGACCACTCCTAATCGAGCAGACATTCTTTGCAACAACATTCCAATAATATGAGCAGATAGAAGCACCCAAAGGAGCTGAAAACACTATTTTATTTGATAATTTAATAGTTATACTTTATATTGTGCTTTTGCTCCCGATTGTAGGTCGCTTTCGATATTTCCGGGATCTAGATAAGCGATACTCATTAGAAAACCTGGTCCGGTAAATGCCCACAGCTTTTTCCATGAAAAAAACCTCTGGAAAGGGTTCTTGATTAATAGAATTATAAATTATCCAACCTCTTCTTGCTCCTTTGGTATTTCCACTTGTTCCACATCTTCATTCTGCACGTAGCCGTCTTGCAAAGGAGCATCAGTGGTCTCTGCCCTCGCTCTCTCTCCTGCCGGCGTTCGACTTGTGCTAGGTTCCACCATTTCCCCTAAAACAATGGCAATTTACCTCTTTTCAACGGAATTAATAATATAAAAAGAGTAAAAAGAAGAGAATACTCATCGACCGGCTGGGTTCATGGAACGGCCAAATATAGGCGATGAAATCGGATGAGCATACTAAGTGACCCAGTGACTAACTGATCGACACCAAACTTGTAGATAAACTGGCGGGGAATCCAGGAACAGGTTAGCGGATGGCAATGGCGGTAGAGGTGGGAAAACATCCTAGCAGGGGCAGCCGCGGACAACAAACCGCTGCCCTTTATATTTGAAGCCTTTTTAAAAACATCCTGAACATCAAAACAGATTCTATAAAACAGTTTTCCATTAATTCAAAGGAAAAAGCGATGAATAAATGCGGAAACAGCTTGGGAAAAGAAAAGCGATGATGTGTGCTTGTTTACGTGTTCCACTTCCTCAAAATCGATATATAACAGCGCATAGATCTAATACAGCTGATCAGAATTGGCCACCGACGGTCACAGTTAGATGGTAAGCGGTCGATACGCGTGCCCCTTTCGCTTCCACCAGTTCATACTGATAGTTGGATCACGTTTCACTGGGTCAGCTGCCAAAACAGAGGCTGTCCTATTTCTTATCAATGAGCAGACGAATTCAGTAACATATTGTTTGACCGGCAGAGGCAGCTGACTAATGGGGAAAGGTCTCAACGAAAGAACGCCGACCACAAACAGTGCATGAGCTATTCTGACCGGCTTGGAATTTCCACGGGTAAATAACTGACCACACCTCGGGTAAATATAGGAGTGATACAAATCAGCAGGACTATTTTAAAGGAGAGATGCGGCATACAGATAACCAATCAGTCAGTTGCTCAGAAGATCAAAACTGTTTTCCATCAACAGAAGGCTGGTAGTGCAAAAATTTGGGACATATTGCCTTCTAAGAAAGAATCCGTGCACGGGGCACATCTCTTTGTCCTCCAAGGATGTGGGCGAACCTTTTGGGAAAATAACAGTCGTGCGTAGAACAAAGCTTAGGAGAGAATACTCGGGGGCGCTATATAAGGCTCTAGTCGCTTAGACTTTTGCAGCATAACAATGAGGATCCGCCGTATTCTTCTGCTATTAATTTCTGCTATTTTGAACCCTCAATTTTTGAGGAATAGGACATACTACCGACTGCCTGTCAGAAATATCAGCTCTGGACCCGTATTCATAGTCGATTTCCCCGGGGATAAATCTTTCCCCGGGGAAGGATTTATCCCCAATGGGATAAATTTCGTATTCATAGTCATTTCCCTGGGGATAAATCTTTCCCTAATGGGGATAAATCTTTCCCCACCTGAATAGGTGGGGATAAATTTATCCCCAAGCTTGCTGCTTATAAGAAAATGAGGTTAATATGTGAAACTAAAGCTCTGTCGGCGTGATTCGGCAGGTAAAATCAGTTGGTGTGTTTGTACAGTTAATTGGTCATTATTGCTCAGATCTATCGGCTCTAGTTTTCGCTTTACGGCACCGCTGCCAGTCTCTGTATGAACAATCCCAGTAACCGCAACACTTTTCTCAAGTATGTCGAATAAAGCGGCATATTGAGGATGTGTATTTCGGGGATCCATTGGAGCTGGACCGCCGCCTGTCGACCGCAAAGCCTGTTTCTAAAAAGAGTTGTCTAATGTGAAAGTAAACAATATACGTGGCTAGAGATAAGAGACCGAGCCGTTTGGATATCCTTTTTCAGTTTCTCCCCCGACTTTTTTCGGCTCCCTTTTGTTATCTCCTATCGCGCTGAGCTGGGAACTCCAATCTACTAGCAGCTTATCTTTGGGACTTGGTTCGCCCTTACGCGAAGCTAAAAATGAACCTATGGGTTAGTTTCTGAAGGTTACCTCCGGTGAACTTTCCATGGAATTCATCGTAATTGTCCATTCTTGTTTTCTTTCGGTTTTCAACCGGTTCTCGGAAATATATACTTGTCATTACGACAAACCGCGGCAAGAGCCTCCTCCTCGTATTATTTTTCCGAATATCCTTGTATAAATCCGGGGATACGTATCCCAACCGGGGAAAGCGACTATGAATACGAAAATTTATCCCCGGGGATAAATCCTTCCCTGGGGAAATCTTTTCCCCGGGAATACGTATCCCCGGGGAAATCATTTCCCCAGGGAAATGTCTATGAATACGGGTCCTGATTCTTTTAATTTGTCTGAACGTAATTTTATCAGACGAGTTATACTCATACCCTTCGTCACCTGATTTAATAAAATATTAGTGCAGATGCAATTTTCAAAGATATTTTCCGTCAAGTCGACGTCGATTCATTCCTTCTTCCAGTTTTCTTTTCATATGTTTTTTACCACTTGTACGTTTTATTCTGTACGATTTACGAACATTTTCATTAACCCTTTTGTGACGTCGCGGGTTGATCACCGTTCTGGTAGAGCGGGTCTCAGTTATACGTAAGCACGAACCCTTGTATCATACAAAAAAGAAAAACGCTCGACTGCATCCAAACTGAACATTTATGTGTATCTTCTGATCCTAACTGTGTCGTATGTGGACAATAAGTTAAAGCCTCACTGAATACTAAACCTACGTAGCGATTATTTGTTTCTTTTTCAATTGTAAGAAGCAATGAGATCACAGTTTGATGATCACATTTTATGGTTCAGGAAGTTTCAGGGAAGAGAGCGTTCATTAATTGGAGAGCAAAGAAACGGGGATCGCTATAAAAGGAGAATCCTTTTGACCGTTTTTTCAGCAGCTAAAGCAGCCAAGAATCAGATCTTCTGTCTGCTACACTTCAAGCGAAGTTTTCCTTCCATTCAAGGCGAAAATTTCTACTTTTAAGCTTCGAAATGTTTGCAGAAAATAAGTCGGTTTGAGCAGCAGCTTTTTAACGTGTATCGCGCTACAGTTTATCCAATACTCTTCAATCTCTTCCCAGCTGCTATTTGTTTGTGCTATTCTTAGTCGAGCACAATGTTCTGTTCTTTTTTTTTGCATGTACCATGCGGTACGCTACTTGTTGAATTATTTTCTGTAAAAACACAGCGTACTTCCTTTTTACATTTTTTCCTTGAACGCCTGATTTTTTTCACCTGTCTTTTTATTGCGGGAACATAAGAAGAAATACATGTCTCAAAAAATCTCGTACTTGACGTTTTTGCCAGGAAGATAGTGGGGGAGTTGATTAATTCTTTCAATAATGACATTAATTTTAAATCCGTGAATATCTGACCAAAGACCGGATCCGTGTTCTCTGATTGAATTCGGAAAATTGGAGGTTACTGAAAGGTTTTTATTGGAAAATTCCCAGGACGGGTAGGTGCTTCGCTCATAGCCCTGAGAGAGTATAGACGTTCGCTACATTTAATTTAAACATTTCATGGAATTGCACAACAAGTTGTTCCTTGGTGAGTTCATAAGTCAACGGCCACATTGGCGGGTAATGAATAACAAGCTTGGCGGTCGTTTTTGGTAAATTTGTGCGCTAAGAGGGCTCATGTCGAATTATGTAGAGTCAAGTCGACACTGCTTCGACAAGAGAAAGAACACTGGATTTCGTGCCGCCGTATTACGCTGTTCAGTGAAACTCAGCGTTGCTGCAACTGTGCAACATGTGTGCCAACTATTTCATGACACGGTAAGCCGTCTGTGTCTGATCTTCTACCACCCCAGACATTAATAAATCTTAGAGATTTGTCTAAATCTGTTAATCTGTCGGGAGCCCCAGTTAGAAAATTCGTTTACGGTTAGACTATGCCAATATTTTTCCTGTTACTTGCTTTTTTCACCGTCTTGTTGCAAAAATAATCCGGCAGGTGGAATTTTTCGCTACGTAAGAAGCGGAACATTTTGTACTCGATCATCGGGGGTACCCTTGATTGTTTATTATAACCAAATGCGCATTTATGCATCACTACAAATTTTCTATGACCAATTATCACCTGTCCATAATGTGTGAACTCCATTCAATTTCGAAGGAAATAATCAGGATAGGTAACATTTACGTGCGAAATTGACATACGTGTGTAAAGAGGAAATATTAAAGGAAATTAATGTAAACACCGAACAATTGAGGATACCACGCTTTGATCTGTACCTTATTAAATCTGTGCGCATGGTTGCTCCGTGTAGGAAGCCCCCGGTTTTCTTTATCCAAATCGCGTCATTTCGCTCTCCGTTTATTCAATAACTCTGTGATCTCATTTAAATTTGAAAAACATTCCCTCTTTTATGACCATATTTGACGTGTATCTAATGTGGTCGATCTTCGCCCCCGACCACACGCACGGCTTCTGTTAAGAAAATGTCGCGTTCTAAATAAATTACATCATTTTTTTCGAAGGGTTTCAATGGCCTCCCGTTCCTTCTCAATAGAGTAGAAAAAATCCAATCAGAACGTGCAAAAAGGCTTCTTACGTCCATTATAAGCTTGCTTTGTGTTCTGAACTTGACGTTTGAGTTCAACTTCCGTTAGTGGTCTGCCCACATTTTGGAACGTTCGCGCAGTGTAATGAATTTCAGTTTCGGCCGATAGTTTTTCTTATTTACTTGGTTTTTTGGCGTCTCTTGATGATCTTGAATCACCTCTTTTCGTACAAGTGATTCTGTTTCTAAAAAGAAGATGTTGCTCATCTGGATGATGTGTATGTTTTGCGTAGACCCTTTAAAATCTGATTTGATTGCAACGTTTCATGTTCATAGAGGGAACATTGTACCCGATAAATTCTGTAGTATTAGAAGAAAGATTTTCTTTTTTTTCACCTGCGTACTTATGCCATATTTTTTATCCATTTGTACATGAGCCTGTAAATATATCGGATATTTTATATTCATTGTCCAATGTTCCCATTCAAAGAATTAATCTGACTTATAGAAAAAATTTCAGAGATCATAAATGTTCTATCCAGTTCTTTGGATAGTCATATCTTGTTTTTAGAATTAATACCATAAATTGACGTAAAGGTCATTGTCATGATGCTTTTGCCATTTCCTCTTCCCTGATTTCTATCTTAAACGAGAGATCATAGTCCACACACATAGAATACCTGAGATAATTAGCAATTGCTACAAAAGAAACACTAAGCTCCTCCCACTTACTCTCTACCGTATATAACCTAGGTATCCCTCCTCCGTTCCCGCAGAATGCCGCCAATCTCCAGTGACATTCAGATTGGCTTTTTGACTTCGTGTCTGGTTGGCTATTTTTTTCCATTAGTTCCTATTCACAATTAGTAGCCCCTTGTCTCTCGCTTAGGTTGCTGCCAATACACTTGCAATATTTAGATAAACGATGATGGGAATACGCATGTTTGGAATTGTTCTCCTCTCCAGTTTCAGTCTGATGACTTTGGCTAAAATTAAGGTAAAATTTCAAAGGTTATCGGATAAATATAGCCACGTTGATTGCTATCTCTGAATGCCAAAATTATCCAAATCCTGGGAATAATATGACCATTCAGGATGTGAGCAATCTCCCCAGCGAGGATGAGTCTCTCCTCAATACTTTAGCTTATGTCCGTCCGTCATGTAAGCAAGGAAAATACTAAAATGACAGGGTAGTTTAGTGCTCCGTCGTCAATGTCCAACCCGTCACACAATGGGAGCTGATGTTGCCATGTACGCTTGTCCCTCGACCAACCATGATATGACTACTTTCACTTGTGTTAGGTAAAGGGATCTAGAAAACTGCAAAACCCGGTTGCTTGTAGATATGAGGATCTCTGTAACGGAATCAAGGACTGCCCCAACAGCGAGGATGAACTGGTTGACTTCTGCATGTTCCACAAATTGGTAAAACTCCTTCAAAGGAGGATTTAAAGTGGTATACTTTTAGTACGAGCACCAACAGGCCAAAGTTGTCCGTGAATTGAAGCGCATTGGTGATAATCTCAAGGACGAGATCAAAGCTCTTGGTAATATTGTTTTTCTCCCAGCCACCAATAGATTATCCCCTTTTCAGCAGACGAAGTCGACCGTCTCCAGACTGAGCCCGCCGAGCACTATTGAACTCTTCCCAGGGAAATGACCGCCGTTTGAAGGGTACCAATGTCTATTGAGACGTCGGCGTAATGCATTTTTTTCTCCTCGGTATTCAATATTGTGGCAAATAAATCATTGTTAATAGGCGCTCGAGTTTATACTACAACAAAATAAATAGCACGGGTACAGACAACACATGGGTGATTTGGAGACTATTATGCGTCGTATACGATCATGGGTTTCGGGACGAAGCTAAAAACAGTACATCTTCTAAGGTTTTCTGGCTTCTTACCTGTAACTGACACAATGTTCAGCGAACATTTCGATAAATTTCCGACTGCTATCTTGATCAACGGGCATCATTGTAATCTTGACCGTTGTACCCGGAGTTAACGCAGTCATGTGAAATTGTGCTGCGCTGCAAATGACTGAAAACCGAATGGCGGTGTTGTTTCTCCTTTCTCCTAAAGATTTAAATAAGGCTTTTGACTGTTCTGCCGTCATACCAACACAATGATGCTCCGTGGATAAAGTTGCTCTTCTAAGCGATGGCCCTTGGGTTATGTGAAAGTCAATACACTGAAATTCATCCGTCTGGAACGCCAGGAATATTAAATGCACCTCCGTAAGTTTCGAAGACGACTCGGTGTGATCAACATAAATGAAGGCATTCGCAGGGATAATTAAAGAGCAGTCATCAGTAGACGATCCATTTCGCATGAATTCCACAGGGATCCCGAACATATCGTACTTCAACTGTTCTCCGCATTCTGAATTTGCGTCTAATTTGCCTCTTTGAGACAGCTTACGGTATTTCTTATTGATGAATTCAATGTGAACAGTAGCCAGATCGGGAAGATTTTCCACTTTGATAGTGTAACCACGTCCTTTTCCAGTGAAAAAGTAGGACTTTCCTATCCCACATGGACTGTACTCTTCTTCAGTGTAATCGTCCACAATCTGAATATTACATATCAGCACAATTCTTGCGTCATTGAAATCGATGTTCCCTTACTTATAAATGTTTATAAAATATTGGCTGTGAACGTGCTCTACCGAAAGTTGTATTCTCGCCATCGTTAGTTATGTATTATGTACTTATAGTACCAATATTCTGTGCGTACATGATACAGTGTTCAAAGAAACATAAATGTTTGATGATGATTGGTTAACGTTGTTATCTAGACCGCAGTAGATTAATACGATTTGTGTAGGAGGGTGATTTTACTAGGGAAATTCTTAGAAAAGATAAGCAAAGTTAGCCTTTCGTCCTTTTCAGAAAGCTGACGTATTGCTTTCGTCAGTAATCCGGCTGCAATTGTAGCACGCACGTCGACCACTACTCTTTAAATTGTAGCCAAATAATAATCACCGTGGTTCATTCTAGGAACGATTTGCAGGTATTCTCAAGACCAGAGATTACTACTTGTAATTTTGCTGCATTAAATTAAATTCTACCATGTATTTCTTTACCAAGAACTGTGATGCATCATATTTCCGTACAATTATGAAGAAATGTAATTATGTTTTCATTTCTAGGCATGGGTTTGCAAAATATCATTTTCAGAATGAGGGAGTCTATAAACTTAGCTGTCGCATGAATTTTTAAAGCCATTAACCTTTTGGATGAATGTGTAAATAGTTGTTTACCTGAACTGAAGAGCACATTTCCTCATTTGTCACAGATGACCTCTCCCACCACATGTCTACTGTGGTGTCGAGACCATTGGGAGGCTCGATGTAGATCTCGCATGACTCACCAACTGGAAGGTAGAAACCATCATTTCGGGTTATCGTTTCGCCACAAGCTGAACAAATTTCCCAGTCAGGAAAGCGTGAAAACATACCGATTCTTTTGTAATGATGGTAAACTTTGGAGTGCCCTTCACAAATCAAGGAGAATATAAATATAAAAGCACCAGAGAGTAGCATAATGAAAGTCTGAAATCAGTGCATATTTCTAACGAACAAAAAAAAACCAAATTAAAAATAAGAATGGAATATACGAAAAGCGCATGGAATCACATCATAGACAGGATGAAAAAGCTTGGCTGGGAAAACAGGCATAAGCAGCATTCTTTCTAAGAAGAATGGTATTTGGATGTCAATCCGGTGACTAACATCCACAATACTCCCCTTTTAGAACAATAGGCAGTGTACAGCGTATCGTAGAAAACAACCGTACTTTTAAAAATTATCTTTGAATAGGAGTGAATCACCAGCAGCCAGTGTAGCCTAAGAGCAATGGAGATGCTCGTCTCAAGCTTAGTTTCAATCTGATCCTCTTTACCGTAATCCAGAAAGTGTAGCTTCAGTCCAGAGCGATCAACGGCAATGTCAGGATTTTTAAATAACAGCGCTGATTCAATGCATTTGCATGATGTAACAGGGATTAGGTTTTAGAGTCATTCTGAACTTAAGAGCTAAATATCCCCCGCTGGATCATAACAATAGTAGTAGGAAAAGATGTTTTGCAACATGAACTATGATGATTACAACTATCATCATCGTGTGGATAGAAATAGGTCCTATAAGGAACATACGGCAAGGAAATGTGCATTAGGCGAGGCGACCGTAAGCATTAGTATTCAACAGAGAACTAGAACATTCGCCCTTCTAGCTGTAACTAATCTACCATGTGTTACGATGCTTTTAATGAGGATACGGTTCCATGAGGAAGATTTTAAGAAAACATCCTCAGTACAATACTCTTTTATTACGTAAGATAATAATCAAAGAAAGTAGAGATAGAACAGGAACAGGGAGAGTTTCTAAAAGAAGCATACGGTGTTTTGGCAAAAAGCGTAAGACCTTCTCTTCTTTCTACGCAATCTGCTCTTTTAAAAGTATCAAAGATTTCCCCCGTAAAAAGTGGAATACCTCCAAAAACATGTGTCGGCGTACTCGTGCGCAGTCAAGCAAAGAGTTCAACCTAGACGTTTTGCAGGTAAGGAACAATTAAATCAGACAACAGCGATAATAAGGAAGAGCTAAAGCAACCAGCGTACATCATGATTATGCGTTGAGTAATAGAAAATAGGGAACTAGCGTGGGATGAGCTTTGAATAGAGGGTGGTAGGCGCATTCAAAAGAGTCTGCAAGTTCCTGACCTCAGGGGTTCAATGCTGTCGCCTACTCATAAACATCCATCAAGAGCTTACATCATACATTTTTACTGTAGACTCGTGGAAAACTCTACTCTCCGAAAGCCAGAAGCAGAAGACTGGCTCAAGGAGGCGTCCCGCTTGAGCCAGATTTACAGTATGATTAAATGTGAAAGGATTATATTCCAGAAAAATCCTCTCACTTGGTATTATATGCTGTCTGAGTCAAGGCCAAACGGATTAAAGCAGAAAGTAGAAACTTGACCGTATGACTGGGTGGATTAAGAGATCTACTAAACGAACAGCACGTACATTTAAATCAGCTAGGTCAAATCCTCATCATAGATCAAAATCCAGGTCAATTTAAAAGTGTACACATGTACAGTCATCAATACGTCCGATTATCTGGGAATCTCCATCAGTCTGGGACGGACGTACTGAGATGTTATGCCACCCAAAAGCTCATCATTTCCCTGTCTTTGGCCGGATGTCATCAAGCAAAAGAGGATAAGATGAGCTAATCTGTGCTCTTATTTTTGCATAGAACCATAGTCATTTTCGGAAAGTCTAGTCGATGATGAAGAAATCTTATTTTGAATGGCCGTTTACAGTAACGCGAAGCCTTAGGTTGTTTTGTTGTGGCTGTATGTCTTTAGGCGCCATTTTCCATTTATTCACCATACCCAGGATCTACGACAAGTCGAAGGATCATCTGTGGACTAGAATTGCGGAACTACAGAAAGTGTCACAGGGAAGGAAGAACCAAGTGGTGAATGTCACTGAGGCTAAGCACTTTAAGCCAAAACAAGATCCGTTCAACATGTACATGATCTACAAACTAAGATCTACGATATTGTCGATTGCACATCATTTTTTTCAAAAATTTCTTACGTCCTCAGATACAAAATAAGCCTGAAATCGGAATTAAAATCTTAACAGAGGATATCAATGACCGTTTTTCCACCGACCAGTGTACGAAAAAATACAAAATATTCGTCTTCAAAAGTGGAAAGGAATTTCACTAAGTTGTCCTTGGAATACGCATTACAAAGCTGAGAAGCATTGGTTGAGATTTGGAGCTCTTTTCGAAATTGTCCTTTTCTCCGAAGTACATAGCCTACCTTGATTTTTGTGCTAAGTAGGCTTTTTGGGCCAGACAGCTCATGGTGCAGCTTGTTTAGTTGATCTATTATACCATTGAAAGATTATGTCAAGATGGAAGCGTGAGGGTAAAGCTGTGTCCAGCTAAAATATATGCAGATGGATCCTTTGATATATGTTAATTATAGTGAGACAAACAATGTGGGTGTTCTATGGAAGAATCGAATAATAAAAAATACTACCGTGTATACAGAAACAGGGTAGATGTCAGCGCCGCAAAAGAACGACATCTTGTGAGCTGGTCCATTTGCATTAGGTCACTCCCTCTAAAGACTAACTCACTTTACTACTCGTTTTCTTAATTGAATGCTAAGTAGACGATGACGAATAATAGATTCAGCTGGGCATGATACCAGGAGGCTCTCAATATTATACCATTGCTCAAAGATGACCAGCCTTATGGGCGGAAGCTAAAAAGCCTTTCTACAGATGAGACGTCAAAGAACAACGTCAGAGGAACACCCTCTCTCCCTCTGCTAACGAAATCTATGGGTGGTATTATCTGCCAGTCAAAGGATGAACGTCACACAGTTCAAAGCGTACGTAGCCCTACTCAAAAACTAAGTTGAACTTAACAGCGACATACTTACGCATACTCCTTTGTCTACATTTGCTCTCTGCTGCCAACAAGATCAGAATTAGCATGAACTTAACATTTATATTAATCTGTACCCTCTTTAAACTGGGTTAGGAATCACAATCCAAATTTGTAAGCGTCGACTAAAAAAAGTAACTTGGTCACTACACGTTTTTGGGGCAAAATGGGTTGGTGAAAGGAATGACAGAAATCTTGTGACTATACAGAATTTGAAAGGAATGCTTAGATTATTTACAAGCGGAGCAAAATCACAAATGGCAAGGGAATATCTCTCGATATGTCGGATGTATATTACAGAAAGGTTTGCGAGCATTAATCTTCCTCGACGTCGGTTCGAGCGTCTTCATCTTGCTCGATTACGAGGTCGCGAACCTTGATACGCAACGGCTTCTTCTTTTTTCGGTCCTAGAAAGGAGATAAGCTTACGTTGTATACTAGTAATACCTTGATCTCAATGATGGACTTTTGGACGGCCACACTCAGACGAACTTTATTTTCCGTTACTTGCTCATCCAAGGCAAAGGCTGCCAGATGGGAGACCACTTCGTCATCCAGCTTAGCATTAAGTTCTGTTACGTTCAGCTTAAAATTCTGGATGTTCAAAAGACAAAAATATACAGCTTACGTTTACAAAAGAGATTGAAGTTTCAGCCGGTGCATTGACTTCAAACGTCACCTGAACTTATTATTAAAGGAAATGCCGTCATTTAATAAGAATACATCTTAAAAACTGCAGAACTGTGTGATTAGTCTGCATTTAGTCATGTCTGGGTGGCTTATGAACAAAATAAGGATAACTAGAAGATTAGTCTCGTACTCTAAATTCAGCAGCCCCTGACTCAGGGACTCAGAAGTTCTTTGCATACCTGGGGTTGAGAAGCGTGCTCCAAAGGCGGAGGAGAAAGTTTGGCTCTCATAGAATCGTATATACTTTGCCTGGCGACATTCAAAAGATATCCGAGCTCGATGCTAAAGATTTCCCATTTAAAAGAAAAATTAAGACAAACCTATCGGCTTTTCCCAAAACTCTGGTATTTTTATTAAAGACATTGACAGCGACCACGATATTATTAACTTCCGCGTTAAGAGTATTTCCCTGAAAGGGCAGATTAGGTCGAATTGAGCTGATGCATACGTTCTTAGCCATTAGAGCCTTATACATCCGATCGTTAATTATTTCATCATCAATTCCTGCGGCTTCTTCGGCAAGATCTGAAAAATAAGCGATAACACTTGGCAGGGAGAGATGAGCCGAAGTGGTCAAACAATGACCAAGAGCTGAACAAATTTGGTGTGTATTCACCTGCTGGTGGGGGATAGAGGTCATCATCTGGGATTAAATCGAAATCAATGCTGGAATCATCGTCCACTGAGGCAGCAATTGACATGGTCTCGTCAATGTAAGCGTTTGGATCTGGAAGATGCAAATGTATTAAAGGGTGAATACGCTTTTTTACCGTAATCCGTTGGAGCTGGAGGGAACTCAGGAAACTCTTCTAGTGCCTTCTCCCTCTTAATGATTTCTGTAGCCAGGCGAACAACTGAAGGGGCCCTTCGGGGTGTGTTGCTACGCGTGTTTCCATTCGTCTCTGAAAAACAAATAGTTCCGAAATCGCCTTGCTATTCTTCAGGATTGCCAAACAATTCCAGTATCGCTGTCCAAGTTTCATGCTCAAGTGTCTTTATACCGTTCAATGAGCACATTTGCCACGTAATACTGTTGCATCCTCTTCCTTTTTTGTGCTCGTCTACAAATCTGGCTCCAGTGCCAGTGCCGAGAGAATGTTTGTATAACCGGCTATCGAGTGGCCGGTAAAATGTTTGTGCGTTCATATCTGGCGCGGCGAGCACATAACAGGATGCTCTTGATGTTTCAGACCTTCTCCAATTACTTAGTAATAGTTCCCAATTGCCCTTACCGCCAGTGCTTTCCTTCCAGATTCCTTATCTTATTCCTATTTTCACTTTCAAGCAGCACTCACAGTCAAACACCTCTAAGCCTTTTGGAGGTCAAAAAGATCTCTTTTTGTAGAAGAAAAGAATACGAGCGCGTCTATCAGCCGCTCCTGGACTGAAGACAGTCCTATTCTCAGCTAGTCGGACGCGTGCAAAGCGGCTTAACGCGAGTTTTCACCTCCGTGTAGACAAGGTGTTTCAGAGCTTGTGATTCCTGGAAGTTCCTGTTGGCTTATATTCTTTGCCCTACGGCAGATGGCACTTTTTTGCTTTTGCTCTCTGTTCTTCTTAAATTTTTCATTCTACCAGAAAAATTTTCTCCGGGGAATATCCATACCGTTTTCCCAGTCCATCAACCTTTTTTGACCAGCCCTCTGGCTAATCACTTTTTGAAAGAATCCATAGCACTTTTGATCTTACGGGGGCCAAAATGTTTCCGTTTATACATTGTGCTCTAGCTTGTTCAGTTGTTTTGAGTAACAACGGTCCGTGAAGCCCTTTCCACTCTACGGAAGTGGGTTTTAACGCGCTTGTCAATGATCGTGAAATGATGTTTAAACACTCACTGATAGCCATTTCAAGGGTCCACGACACGACCTGCGAGAAATGCGCTGAGACTGCCCAAGCTCTACACTTGCTCACTTGCGAGCCTATCCATTGCGGGCTCTGCTACGCTCCCGGTAAATAGTATCCCTTTCACGCACTTCTCTCTTTACTTTGGTATCTTTTGTAGCCAAGTTGATCTAGCCTTTACTGCTGCTTCATTTCAAAAGGCAACAGTCTTTCCCGATTCTAATCCGGTTGCAGAAAAACACTTGATGTCCAACATTATGTACATACGCCCATCTCTTGAGGGGTTGCCCCTTTTATCTTCCAAATCAAAATTAGCTCTGATCCATTTCAGGATGAAACCTCTGGTTGTGCCATTATTATTATTGTTACCAATTGTCTACTCTCAATGTCCTTCATTTGTTCAGGTTTGTCCCAAAAGTGCTGCTAAACCCCGATGCTAATATGCGAAGGTGTCATTAATCGCTGTCCGTACTGTGAGAAAATCAATAGAGCTTATTTAGGCGCCCTGCTCATGTTCTTCTACAAGATATGAAGTAGTTAGCATAGTCTGTGACAAGGGGGATTCCCTATCTTCTGCCCTTTTGGCTATAGGAAGTTCTGGAATCAAAATAGACAGCTTGGTCATCAGCAGCACGCCTATTGACACAGTGAGCAAGATCCTTTCCCTTTCTGGATTTGACCGTTTTAGATTCCGGCATTTGCTTTTCAAGGCTTCCATATTAAAAAGCTATCCCTGCGGAATAATGGTCTACGGGCTATCGATGAAAATGCTTTTAGTGGAAGTTTGGAAGAACAATTGGAAGAATTGGAAATCAGAGGAAATTATTTGGACACCATTCCACAGGAGGGAATTACCCAGTTGAAAAATCTAAAGGCCTTGTCTCTGAGTGGTAAGGAGATCTCAAAATCCCTTTAATAAAATTTTACAGATAACTTGATAGAATACGTAGCGGATACTTCGTTTCTATCCTACCATTCCCGCCAGTCTATTCAAAGGCTGGATTTGAGTGCAAACAACATGACCGCTATTCACCCTACTGGACTTCTGGGCTTGGAAAATTTGCAGCAATTATCCCTGGACAAGGTCATTTTTCGGCAGATCGTTTGATGAAAAAATATTTAGAACTTATTGCCTGCTATTCCCTCAGAAGCTTTAGCCAATGTTCCAACATTGGAAGATCTAAGCATGGGTGTCAACCTTCTGACTTCTGTACCGCCGGAATCTCTTCCTCTACCAAATCTCAAGTCTCTTAGCTTGGAAGTTAACCAAGTAAGGTCCCTTAAGTGATTGAAATATCTAATAGATTCGATCAATCCCTGCTGATGCCCTCCAAAGCACCCCAAGTTTGACCTATCTCTACTTGGGAAATAACCTCCTTACATCAATTGATGCTGCAACCTTTTTCTATGTGAACGGGCTTAAAGTGCTCTCAATGGGCAGTAACAAAGATATTACTACCATTACTGCCAACGGTTTGTCTTTACATGAAGTGAAGTGACTACTAGTTTAGCTCTACAAAATTTGCCTCAACTGTTGCGCATAGAATTGAGTGATTGTTCTATTGCGTCAATTGAAGCTGGTGCGTTTAGAAAATCTGTAAAGTTACAAGCTATCAGTTTGGCTAGAAATCACATTACCCAGTAAGGGTTCCCCATTTCATAGCTACCCATGTTTTCAGTATTCCTAATGATGTATTTGCTAATCAGCCTAGTATCGCGTCAATTGATTTGAGCGGTAATTCAGTAAGTCTTCAAAATTCACAGAATTCTACTGGATTTTAGATCACTCACATAGCTGACTTCAGTTTTTCCCAGTTGCCAAATTTAAATAGTTTGGATTTGAGCAGCAATCGTCTAGAATCCCTGCCGCTCAATTCTCTCTACGAGTCCCTTCTCCCCAAAGGTCCCAACCATCAGAGGTCCCTTTTGCTACAAAGTGAGTCTCGAGAGGACACATAATCGGACCGTAATTATAATTGTCTAGATAATCCTTGGCGATGCGACTCCGACCTGGCTTGGCTACGTAAGTGGTTGAGAGAAAACGGCGACGTAGTCATAACCTCAATTGGGGGACAGAATACAAAGTGGGCTTTTGACTCAGCCATCTTATGAATAGCGATATTTGTTTAGGTGTTGGTCACCGGCCAACTTGAATGGATTTGATCTGAGACAAACGGATCCAGTTAGTCCGAAAACTGACGCAGCTATTGGGGAACAAATGAGGAGACTTATTCAGGTAATGAAGGTCATTCAATTAGTTACAGTATCTTTAGCCTGCTGCGAATGTCATGTCCCAAGGACCTCCAAGGGAAACAGTTTCTATTTTGGATACTCATCCACCTATTTCTGGTGTAAACATTGTTCTTATCATTATTGGTAAGGGATTCTCTAATTTTTTTGAGAAACACTTTTCAGCCTGTATAATTGGTATCCTGGTTGTTTGCGTAGTCGTTTTAGTGGGAATTCGCTACTTTTCAAAAAGATATGATGGAAAAGAAAGCGGCAGCAATATTAGCTACCCATCCGTGTCGTCAGGTAAATGAACCCACTTCCCATGTTTTTCCTTTGCTTTTAGTGCTGTGAAAAACGCTACGCCCAATTTCCCGAATATTTATACTATTCTTCTAATTCAATTGCACAGGTTTTGGAAGCAGCGCCTACAGTGGCGCCACCATGTTGCCACCTCGGTCTTCACGCTCCGCAACCAACCACAACGTGTACCTCAATCGTCCTCGCTATTGGTGGTTTTGAGCTTCTTCTCTTCTATCCTATCATTTCTTGTGTCATCTCATTCACTTCCTCCACGTCTTTCAGTTAACTTTTCTTTTAAAAAGGAACCCTGACCATGACCAACTAATAATTGTTTACGCTATTGATCTCAGAGCCAGTTGCTTAATAAAACTTAATATTGATTCGTTTAAAAGATTCTCGGGGCAATTCTCGGGTGGACAAAACAAGAGCGACCCGACCGAGACTTAGTCATCCACTCCTCTCTTCCCCCAAAAGGCGGGTACATTCCTTTCGAGTCAGACTTAACCGAACAGGCAAGACGGATACCGCCGTCTCGCACGACTGCCAGCAAATATCTGGCGATCCCCAAAGCGTTCTATAGTGGGCGCGGCTGTCGCGTGCTGATTACTGTGTGCTGACCTGGATCTACCGCCGCCAGTGCCTTCGTCCCATCGTCAGAGTGCCTTTTCAACATATTGAGTAAATCCATCATGCGGCCATTTCTTGCCTTCGGGCTTTTTTTAATCTCACTTGTTGTTGGATGTCCACCCCTCGTGGAAAAGTACTGTCGATGTGAGGAACTACACAACGGGGTCAAGTATGTTTTCCTTTTCCGCAACCGTCAATTTTGTTTCTTTTTCGTGTTTCTTATTCAAATGTTTAGACTTGACTGTTCACATACTAAAGGATACGATGTTGTCCAAATATTACGACAAAATCAGGCCATGTTGGGATTAGTCCAAGAATTGAAAATGCATAAGGTCATCAAAATAATTTCAAATTGTTTTGAAATCCAAATTTCAGGCTGGATTGGCTAAACTTCCTCCAAGTTTCTTTGCTGGATTATATATTAAACAGCTGGATCTTTCCTTTAATGAAATGAAGCAGATTGACGATAATGCCTTCCAAGGCATGAGCCCTGTCCTTCAAGAAATTGACCTTCACCATAACAATCTAACAAAGGTTCGCAACTTCTTTTAGTTCCTGTCCTTCAACGGAAAAAACTTTTTAAGATCCCGGTTGATGCGCTCAAAGAGATAAATACATTGCTCCGTCTTGACCTTTCAAACAATAGTATTGGTGACCTCGGGGAGACGGACGCTTTTCCTAATCTTCCCAAGGTGAGTGAGTCGATTGAGGGTTTGAGGCAGTTTTGTCCATCGGCAGCCTAAGAGGAACCTCTATAGCTATTCAACGAAGGCAGTGACCTTAGACATTAGTCTTGTGGCGGTGAAGGCCAGAGGGTAATCTGTCAGGACTATCTGACCTTCGGATTACCGCCACCATTGGGATATTGAGGCCGATAAACTGGGAAAATTATACGAATATGTATGTAATTTTCAGCTCTATGACATCAATCTGGGAAGTAATAAAATCTGCAGTGTGCATTCGAGCATTTTTCAAAAGATTAAGAACACTGTCCAGACGATTAGCTTTGGTAGCAATTGTTTGAAAAGCGTGCCAGCGTCAGGTAAGTCTTTTTAAATATTTTGTTTACTGGCTACTTTCAGCTATTAGAGGATTAACCCAGTTGCAAGCACTGCATCTTCTCAAAAATAATATTACTCAGTTGGAAGCCTTGAATTTTATGAATCTGCCCGTCTTGAATTTGCTAAATTTGGCAGGAAATAAGATCGCGGAAATTAATCGACAAGCATTTCTCAATGTTCCAAATCTTCGTTATCTCTACCTGACGGATAATGAAATTGCCCAAATAGCCAGCGGCCAATTTGTGACTTTTGAAAGATTGGAAATGTTGGACATGACGAGGAACAAGATAGAGAAACTCCAAGTTGGCAGCTTTTCCCAGTTGCCGGCTCTTACCCGCTTGTACCTAGGTAGGCCGCCGTTCGCACTGTTAAAATTCGCTTAATTTCAGGAAACAATCAAATAAAAAGTATTGAAAAAGGTGCCTTTACTAACAGTTCAATCATCATCCTTGTCCTGTCCAACAATCAACTACCCGTCCTGGCTGAGGGAATTCTCGACGGTCTCGCCTCCCTCCAGCAGGTTTCCTTCCAACGTAATCAGGTCCGTGCCTCATATCCTTATTATCGGGCTTGTTCTATTATCTTTTCGGGGGATTACTTCTCAGTTTTTTAAAAATACAATTGACCACAATGGAATCAGCTGGACCAATGTAGGTTAACGCTTTTCGTTCGGGGCCGCGCTCGCTCAACCATAACCTACACCGGTCGCGGGGATATTGCTGTAACATGACCCATAGGAAGTAGAGAAAAATCAGGGCAATTTTAGGAAGAGAAAGACTTCAAGTAAATGATAGGGGCAAAGAAACTCAACAAATAGGTACTTATTTTAGATTAAAGAAGTGGATCAAAATGCATTCTACAACGCTCCTTCAATCGCTTTAGTCGATTTGAGCTACAACCAAATTATCGACCTGCCTCCTTCTACTTTCCTGGCTCAGCTCAATCTTTTTATGATTGACTTGAGCAATAATAGGATGGTCAGAACACCTTATGCTGCTTTCAATAGGAGAGTCGGAACAATCATGCTCAAAGGCAAATCGGTTTCCAATATTTTTATCTAGCTCATATTACAGAGAATCCCCTAGTCTGCACAGAAAAAGTCCACTTGATACAAGATGGCATTGGCACCTATCTGCCCAGTGAACAGGACCTCATTTGTGGTGGAAAACCTAGCACTACTACTGGCAGACCAGTACAAATTAAACTTTCTCCAAAACATAGTACAAATGAACGAGTTAGACCAGCTGGAGCTTTCCAACAGGCTGAGTTGGTACCTATTGTGACCGATGCACCTGAGGTAAGGATAATCTTTTGCTCGTAAGCATCCTTTATAGGAAATTGAAGGTGAACCGGAGTTACTTCCAGCAAGACCTCAACGACCCTCCATTTTGAACGCTCGCCCCCGCACTAGGTATTGTTCGTTTTTAATCTAACTACCGTGGTTTAGGGTAAGAGGTTCAGCGAGGTCAGAAATTGCCCATACGGAAAGCGCACCGGAAATTGAAATGGAAACCGGCGTACTAACCACCGCGGATCAAAGTGAGCCCATAGCTCAGGAAGGAACCAGTGTTGAGGATGTTAGCGAAGCTGTGCCAGAAGAACTGGAGAAACAGGCAAGTTCGAAAATAACAACTCTATTTTGATTAAAGGCAGAGCCGGCGTCTACTTTCCCTCCTTTGAGATCTACCACGCTGGGTGCTAGGGTTTACACGGACATAGCTGACAATCCGAACAGAATATTGCCTTTCCCCGTGCCTTTCTTGAAGAGGCCCGGGCAAATCCACCAGGTTCGCAGTTTTAAAGTTGTGCAACTGAATTAATTTCAGGCAACAAGAATCCAGTTTACTCCATCAGCGCCTAAAACTTCGGAAGAACATACTCTTCCTCCGTCCATTTTGATCGACCCTCCAATGCGGCCTGTATCTGTCCCTAACGTTGAAGTTCCTGACAATTCTATCCACGAGTCGGAACATCTTGAACAAGTAGCTGCCCCGGCTTCTCCTCCAGAAAAGGTAGGAATTCGGTTATCAGTTGATAAAGTTTTTGCAGAAAGAAACCAAAACAAAGGTAGCTGAGAGCCGTTATTCTACAGGAATTATTATTATCATCATCTGTATTACGGCAGCTGTTGTCTGCATGGTTATCGTCTTCGTGGCGCTGTGCTGTATGCGCTGCAGGTACAATTTTTGGAGATAACCACAGATTCTTTAAAGAAATGGTAGCCGCTTCACTTCTTCCTATTCTGACAGCAGCGTGGCGAGGACAAACGCCTACGTGCAATCACAAGCTCAAATGAACATGATTTATGGAACCCTTGGAAGAGAAAGGTACCACTGGCTAACTTTTGATAAACAAAATTTTAGATGCGTCCCATTAACACAAGACGAAGGTCATCCATGGGTTTATAATCCCGGTCCAAATTACTGCAATTACTACAAGTGATTTGCTCTAGATATTCGCCAATACTTTGCTCATCTTGTCACATTCCAAAATACGGTTATATTCAGTAATAAATCTTTTGAACTTATTTTTTTCTGTGTTAGAATAGTTCAAAATGTTTCGATTGTCAAAGTATTGGCATTTCTACCACTGGGTCGGGATGTGACCTTGCTTCTCATTCCGTAGAGTTCACTTCCCCCAATTTTTTTTCTTGCACTTGTGAGAAAAAGGGAATTTTTTATTAGGGGTCAAGTGTGACTGATCGGGGTGATTACCTAAGGGACGCAATAGTAGATACGGTCAGCCACGACCATCTCCCTTTGCGCTTCTTTAGGCCACCCCAGATAGGCCTTGACCCGCAGACGGCGGAGGCGGACACAGCTCGCGCCAATCAGTCCCGCTCTCGCCCTGCTTTTTGTCATGGTGCCCTGCTGGTTGGCTCTTCTGGTATTAGCCGTTGGTGCTAACGCTTATTGTCCCGATGTTTTCAAAAATCAGGTAAGAGGTTAACTTTCGTATTTCTTGTTGGAGAGTTTGTAGAGCGTAAGATATCATTCGTTTTCCTTTTCCCCATTTTCTTGTTTTCCCATTATTGTGAGGATATTTTAGACGGACTGCTCCTGTTCGGATTACATCGACGGAGCTGTCGTCAAGTGTTCCGGCCCTGATGGACCCCGAATTGTCGAAGAATTGAAGAGAAACCACCACGAGTTGAAGGAACTCGTACTTGAGCAGGCCCATATTGTAGAGGTATAAGAGTTCAATGTTTTTTGTTATTTTTGTCTTTTTAGCTGGGACCCAACGCCTTCAGGAATCTTCGTATCAAAAAGCTTGTTCTTGACAAGAACCGTATCAAGGCCTTCCATAAGGATTCCTTCAAGGGATTAGAAAATGTTTTGATGGAGCTGTCAGTTGCCAACAATCATCTTACCGAGGTACAGTATTTACTCCTCAGTTCGTCGTCGCTCCTGCGTGTCCACATATAATTAGAGGATATGTTTTGTTCATGAATTGTAATTATGCGTCGGTATGACCCGGCCAGAACAAAAGGTGCATGGGTTCAATTTACAAGAACGCCCTTTGACGCGTTTTTGCTGGCATTTGGGAGGCAAGGTCAAGGCACTTTGAAAAAGTAGGTTAGCGCAGGAAAGAAGGCGATAAGGTGCGAAATATCTTTCCGGACAATTTGAGAGGGAAAAGAAAGGAATTTAGGTGCCTTATGCTGCTTTGTCCGGCCTTCGTGCTCTCCATGTCTTGAACTTGAAGTGCAACCGTATCGGAAACTTGACTAAGCCTCTGTTCCAAAATACAACTTCTCTCATGGATTTGGATCTCTCTTGCAATAAGGTAAACTGTTGAATTTGTGGGATATATTGAGCCTGTTTAAGATCTGCCACATCAACGAGACTGCCTTCAGTTCAGTTCGTGGAACTCTACAAAACCTCATTCTTGACAGTAACTGTCTCTCGGAATTCCCATCCGCCGCCGTCGAAAATATGGATGGTCTAATTGCTCTTCACATCCAACACAACAAAGTATGTTGCGCGAGAAAGTTGCGCGTGGGAAAATTAGGGCGATTCTTTAGAAATAGGGTGAACATAAGTGTGACCAATTGAGTGAAAGTTAAATAGAGAAATGGAGACTTTTTAGTTAAATGAACTTCCGGAAAACGCCCTGACCAACTTGACCTCTTTGTCGTTGTTGACTCTTACGGGGAACAACATTTCCTCAATCCATGGAGGAGCTGTCATCAATAGCAACAATATCCACTATCTGTACCTGGCCCAGAACCAGCTTAAATCTATTGATGGAGGAGTGATGTCCCAGTTTAGACAAGTCCAAGTCTTGGATTTGTCTCACAACTTCTTCGAGGAGGTCACTGAGGATTGCTTTGCTGGTCTTGACAGTCTTCAACATCTTAACTTGGACAGCAATGCTATCAAGGTAAGGAGAGCATGAAGCGGAGGGAACCAGCACTTTTAGACAGTGGCGCCTAAAGCCTTTGATGGAAAGCCTCTTCTCCTTCTGTGGCTTCCTAACAACTGTATCAACCACATTACTCCTGCGATGTTCTCTGGCGCTCCTTATCTTCGTCAAGTTTCTCTCACTAACAATAACATCCGTGAGATTGAGGTACCATTACAAGAAGAATATAATGTAGGATATGTTTAGGCTCAGTCCTTCAGTCATCTTCCTAACCTTCATCACTTGGACCTCTCCAACAACAAGATCCTCACCCTCCAGCCCAGTGCTATCCAAGGACCTGACCATCTCACCACTCGACTCCAGGAGAATCCTATGGTCTGTTCCCAGGATGGTTTCCACGTCCTGACTGGAAATGAAGCCGTCAACCTCACCACTGAGGCTAATCTTATTTGCAAGACAAACTGGCAAGCAGAGACTGAAGACGTCTGTCCCAAAGCCATGCCTCGCCCTGCTGCTCCAGCTTGCTGCTCACAGCGCCAGACTGCTATTACCCTTCCTCCTACAACAACTACCACAACGGCCAGCACTACTACTGCTACCACAATGGAAACCACTTCATTCACTGAAGCTGTTAAGAAGATGAAGACCACAACAGAAGTCGAAGAGGAAGAGGAGGAAGATGAGAAAGAAGTTGAAGTGACTGATGATGGTGAGGAAGAGGAGGAAACCACAAAGAAGACCACAACTATGAAGACCACTACACATAAGGTAATTGTATCTAACAATATAAATATTCCAAGTTTTAGATTAATATGAGCAGATTCCACCGCCTTCAGAATGCTCAGAATGTTGTGAAGAAACCAGTCAGCAACCCCAAACACAAGCCTAGATACATGGCGCCACCTGAGCCCATGGAAGAGGAAGAAGCTGAAGAAGACGAAGATGAGGATCCCACTGCTGATGATGAGGAAACAGAGGATGATGAAGAGGAAGAGGAGGAGACCACAACCACTACAACCACCCCTGCTCCCACAAGAAAGCCCCCACCACGTGTCCGTGACCGCAACAGACTGCCATGGATCCGTCCCAAGTCTAAGACCACTACTCCTAAGCCAGTGGATGAGGAAGAATTCAACAAGGACGATGAAGTCGAAACAGTGCAAGTTGATCAATCACAGCGCCGCCACTAGATCCCATTTTCTGCATTTCTCCCCAACATTGCCAATTCTTTCCCAGCGAGTGTCAACTGACTCTTCTGAGGGATCTCATACGTGTATTACCACTTTTTCTCATATGAATACTCTAGTGATCCTCTCCCTTTTTGTCTAATATTGTAATAAACTTGTACCTGATAACATGTCCAGCATGCTGTTGTTTTCCACCAAGGATGATTGGAACTTGTCGTAAGGTGATGGCATCGCTCCCATTGTCAGCATAATATGAGCCCGAACCTGAACAAAACAATGGAAACTATCACAAATGGAGTCTACCTGACGTACTGCTGCAAGGACAGCAATGACTGGTGTTTTCGGTTCATCCCCGCTTCCAGAAGCAACATAATGTGCTTGATCCCTTGTTAAGAGCTCGATAAAGTCGGAGAGAGAAGCAACAAAACGTGTTAGCTAAAAAATTTAAAAGATATCAAAGTTTTCCATTACCTGAAGAAATTGGAAATGGTCAATAACAGCAACAACAGTTGATACTGGTTCCACATAAAGGTTAACCTGCTCCGGGCGAATGGTCACCGTTCCAGCAAAGCAAACGTCCGAGACTACTGGCATAGGTTTAGTATTCCTGCCATGATCCGTATCTACCCAAGCAGGAGAGGTAGTGATCCAGAATTGATCCATTACTGAAACCATAGTAAGGGTAAATAACCTTCCTACCGTCAGGAGTATCCTTGCCCGAATTAAATAAGCTGGTATCCGATTTAAAGAGATCTTTTCCTTCGAGGAGATCCAAATTGTGGGCGTATTTCAGAACAGCATTGGATAGTTGTTGGAACATCGTCTCTTGTTCCGAATCATTGCAATTCGTGAGGTTTATTGTTGAGAAAGAGGCGATAAGTCGATGAGGTAGACGTCTATCAGCACTTGGATCCGGCAGAGGGACAATAACCTGGATGAAACATGGTAAAAAAAAATAATACGCTTCTTACTTTAGGCATGAGCAAATCTACTTTGATATCAGGATGTTCGAGAGGTTGAGCAGCTCCTGTGTCGCCCAAATCCTGAACAGATAAATCGTTTACTAAAAGAATAGCCGTTACCAAAGCGGTTGACAGATTATGGGCAACATAAAGGCACCATCGAAGGGTGCTACGATCGAAGAGCAAAGAGGCAGGTCCCAATTGGAGATAAGCTTCAGGAGAGGGAACTGAAAGTACTACTAATAATAAAAAAATATTGACAAACCTGGCAATGTATCAGACATAGGATGGAAGAAGTTAGCGAACTCAAAGTGGACAATAAATTGATCACTTGGTAGCTGTCGAGTATGCCTAAAATATTCAATTTTCACTGCCCAAATCTTCCTGAAACCGATCGCTAGTCAACAGATTTTGCAAAGCGTCTTTCTTAGTCGTTGGCTCAGATACACATTGTATGTTGACATCGAATATTCTCACGACCACGTTAAATGACATCAGCTGCGGCCAGCACCTATTAAGCCGCTGCTTTCCGGTGTCATCTGAAAAGTGTGACAGATGTCCCAAGGGAAATCATTAGTTCTTACCAAGAACATCACTGAGCTTCTTCAACTGTGCCACTAGCCTTGTCTGCATCCATTGGGTAAAGGCATTTGGAGCTGTATATCTCAGCCAATGAGTCCTAAATTAATTCTCCTTTAAAGGATTGCCTTCAAATCCTGTCACCTATCACAGGTGGCCAATGTTTTCGGATAGATATCAATTTGAACCTGATGGAATGTGACTTGCATAGCTCCGCTTTCAATATTCCACTCTGGTGGGTAACCTGAATTAGCATTTTCGTCGAACGAGCGAATTAAATTAACTTACAGCTGTTAGCATTTGCATCGTCACACAAATGAAGGTCGATTTTACGAAAGTGCAGATGATGAGAAGTCTGGTCAAAATCAAATGCACGATAAACACTAGAAGTATTGACCGCGTTTGGGTCCGGCGTAAGATTAGTCGGCTTCTTGTCGGGTCCCGTTGGCAGAACCTAAACCACTCAAAGTTTATGAGCTCTTGCCGTTCCCCTCTACCGGACTAATGTTTCCTCCGGAAGCTCTTGCCAAGGACAAGACATAAGAATAAAAAGCTAAGGCCGATCTCAATTGTGGCAATGTGGCTACCCATAGAATCTCTTCCAACATCATCATTATTCGGGCATGAATTACTGAGCCATCTGGATATTACCATAAGCAAATAACATAAACAGGCAAACCTCCGCTGTGTTTTTTCAAGGCAATTCTGATCTTTCCTCCACTGGTGATTAATCTCAAAGGAGCGTTAATGGAAGCCCTCTTTTCTGTGCGTTCGGATTTGGCAGATGCTTCTACCCGGAGTAATTGCCAGGAAATCTTGAAAGACTAAATAAAATAAAATTTAAATGAACACCTGTTTGTACATTAAAGTTCTATTGGCCTGAGGACATGAAATCCTTGTTTGTCGGAGATCCACTGCCGGTTGCCAGGCAGGGGTCCGTGATTCCACAGCCAAACGTTGGAGCTAAACAAAATGATTTTCTGATTTAAATTGAAATTATACCACAAAAGAACCGCCAAACATATCGGAGTCGAAACTTATTTCGACCGTACTAATGTACAGGGACATTCCCTCGATGATCTTGTCCACAAACCCGTAGGAATTGCTCTCGGGCAGTCTATAAAATTGCTGTTAATTATCTTCTGGCCATCGACTTTACTTGAATCCTTGCCCTTTTCGGGCCGAATCCCCACTGACGAGAACAACTTTGACCGTAATATCCTCAATAAACTGTAAATGGTGTGAAAATAAACAACAAGATCATATGGCTTACTATTTGTACAGGGGCGGATTTGAGCTTTGTCCAAGGCACGGAAACTGTAACACCCGTACAGAAGGCCTGTTTTATTCGAAGCCATTGTGGCAGCTCCTGAAAGAATGAGATTGATTTACGGATTAGCCGGGCGCCTACCAGAATATCCGATAAAACTTCTTCATTTATTTCAATATAATCTAATTTACTTTTTCCTTTGAGCACATCTAGTGAAATTTGTTCTGGTTTGAGGTTTCTAGTGAATCTGAAGTGTTCTTTGTCCAGAGAAATTGTCAAATAACTTACTTAGAAAGATGCTTGACGAGTTGGTTCTTGATTAAGCTGGCCATCTGACTATTCCATTCACCTCCTTACCCAAAAGAGAAGAGATCGAAACTGAAAGGATGCCGTTCGATGAAGCAGAAACAGAAGTCAGCAGGGTAGAGAGAAGCAATCCCCACTGCGTATTATCGTTTACGAGAAAATAAACAGTATGTTTCAAAAGCAATATTGTAGTGTAAACAAGTGGAGAAAAAGATTTTCCCAGGGTTGTTTGCTATTCGACCATGGGGAAAACAATTTTTCCGAGTAGAAAATTAAAAGATCGCAGGAATCAATAAAATTCTTCGTCTATTTCAAGCTAGCAAATGTTTACATGAATCACAGACAGACGAATAACTGCGTAACAACATGATATTTATAGAGATTTTATGGGAAACGGTAGAGAATTGTCGTAGTAGGCGGGAAAAGTTAAAAGGTGCAAAGCTTACGGATGGTTTCAATTGCGGAACGGGAAGGCTTAGAAAACCAGCCTCTCGCAGGCAACACAACCGGGCGAGGAAGGGGCGCGTTCTCCCAAAAATGACGTAGTCGCGTTTCTCTCCTGATATTAGCTGTTCTAGTGCGATTGACTCTGTTTCTTCTTATGTTTCCTTTTTCATTTATTGCAATAGAATGCCCGAAATTACCAAAAATGACTGAAATTTAACTGGCCTTTTGACCTCTTTTGAAATTGGGCAATGTTTGTGAATATCCTATCTCGGGCTTATGATTCATTGTTATTGGTAACTGTTCGACTGTTTCTCGCAATTTCGCTTCATTTCTACTAGAAACGAAATATAAACAATATGCCAATCGATTGGGAAAGTCGTTTTAAACCATGCTCTTTCAGGATATGAGTGAAGAGGATCAATTAGCCGACACTTATAACTCCTCGGATCGAGCAGGTAAGAGAATATCCCTTATTTCTATGAATATTTTTAGCAATTGCAAATTTACGAGGAGGTAGATACCATAGAAATCAAAAATTTTCATCTGACCTTTCTCAAGATGCGGCAGTTAGTATAAAGTGAGTAAAGCTAGTGATATTTTGAATTCTACTTTATTTTTTTAGAGAAAATGGCATAGAAATGTATGGTCTCTTTTGCGGATTTAGAAATGGTGGAACTGTAGCAGAATTTGCAAAAAATCGTATGGCGTTTGAAGTTTTCGGCGAACCAGATCCTATAACAAAAGATATGGATTCCGATCAGGTATTTATTTTCTATTTTAAGGGTAAAACATAATTTTTAGATTGTAACTCTGTTAAACAACAAATATTTAAGTGTAAATAAGAGATATGAACAAGAATTGGAGGATTATTTATCGCAAATATTTCTTTTAAAAGAGGAAGAAAACCCAGACGAGGAAAGAATAAAGGAACTACAAGCGAAGGTAAGAAAAGCGTCACCTTTCGATTTTTACTTAATTGCATCGCTTTTTAGGTGAGAGCAGGGTGCACCGCTTTAATAATTCTGCGGATATGGGACGATTTATATGTATTGAGTTGTGGAAATGCACAGTAAGCAGAATATCGATAGATTATTTAACTTTTCAAGGGCATTAATATTTACGGATAGTCAACAAGTGTCATGTCTTGTGGAGCCCGTACATGATAAAGACAATCCCGACGAATATAAAAGATTGGCAAACTTAGGCATAGATCCAGAGGTATTTTTTATAATAGATTTTTGTTATTTTTTCCTTTAAAGAAATGGATTGGTCCAACACGAGCAATTGGTGACGGTTATCGGAGTATTCGCTATGACGAGGAACCCGACTTGATGAATGCGAAAGGCCCGCCAGTGATTCATGAGCCTGATGTTTTTTCCATCAAAGTAACACATTTTCTTTCAAAATACAAGATGGTTTAGATTCAACCGGGGTGGAGGCACCTTCTCCTCGTTTCCCCTGGCATGATCCAAAATATAAAAGATTGTGATGTCGAAGGAGATCCCGCGTCGGAAATATTTTACCAATTTCAAGAATGCCAAACCCTGAATGGAACAGCAAAAACGGTCGTATTTAATGTGGGACGAAAGCACGAGGATGCCTACGATATGGTAGGTTCCTTTTTACTTTGCGGAAAACAAAAGGGCTTGTTTTTTTTTCTATTAAATTGAAAAATTAAAGAAGGAAATAAATTTTTGCAAGAGTTAATTTTTAGAAAAAGTTAGTTGAATTTTTGTGGAAAAAAGAAACGAATCCATGACAAAACTTGTTGAACCTGAAAATGTCACCTCTGACTAAGCTGTTCCATGGTAAACAGGACGCTGTTTTTCTATAACTTGAGCTCGAACTTTGAATTCTCGAATATATTGCGCCAATGTTTCTTATATAACTTCTGGTTTTAAAATAGAAATGCTGAAAATAATTCCTCTATATCAACGGAAATGCGCTCTGAGATGTTTACTTCCTGTCTCATAGACCATCAAGATAATGTAAATATTTAATATTTTTCAGCACGTTGCAAAAGAAGGCAGTCATTGTAATTATCGTGATGAGATGTCCGTCGTCTATGTCAAATTGTTGGATGGTACTTCGTTTATTAGCACTATTGATTCCTCTATAAACTCCACGATTGCTTCCATTACTTTTGAGCCTGAGGCGGTTGAGCCATATGTTGATTTGTCTCCAACTAGAGCAGAGGCCATCGCAAAGGATATTGAACCACTTTTGATAATTCCTGAAGCAACACCGGCTGCTTCTCCAGCAAAATAATCGACAAATCCTAATATCTGTAGGTCTTGTACAAAATACTTTTTTTAATAATTAAAAAACCGGTTAATCAACTATGACTGCCTAGCCTGCCCTATAATTCCATGCCCAATTGTCATTTTTCAAGTCACTTCATTATTTTGTACGTTTATTGTTATTATTTTATGCGCCCTGGCTCAAAATGGTCTCAATTCACCACTTTTTCAACGATCCTTTAAAGCTGTGATATTTTCCATAAAAACTTATAAATAATAAAGGATTTCTGGCATCCCCTCGTCCATACACAAGCCCTTATATTCTCTACCACCTATAAACAGCCAAAAAAATAGATTAAAATTCCGAAAAGAGGACGTTATGTCTCTTCTCGATGGGTGCAATATGCCATTCGTCATGCTATTTTGAATTGAAGAGATATCCTTTCCAATATCTACACCCACGAGGTCGTGTCAATTGGCTCTTTTTTCGATAGCCAGAGGGTTCTCTCCTACCACCATTAATTTCTGAGTCGGTCGGGCTGATCTGCAGCTCAGATTTTAGATATTAAAAGGTAAATTTGGTCTCCATAGTCTCATACTGCGCGTGTTTTGGCCCAGATTAATAAGGATGAAACCTAACCTGAACATACTTCGACCTTGTGTTCACTCTACCACATCCCATATACATTCTTAATGATTCATATGCTTCTTCCTGGACTGAACCCATCAAACCCAGCCATCGGCACGCACTACATCCTACCTCTTTTCAGCGTGCAGAAACATCTGCATAGTTTATCTCCTTGTAAATGCCATGTTCCTGGCACATTCATCCAGGAAATTGGGGCAGACTGTAATTGATGCCAATTCCCTTTAAAGTTTTTCTCACAGCCTTTGAACATTGAAAATTCATCGGATATCAAACCTCTGTGCAAACATCCTCGCCCTGTGGCTCCTCGCGTTCGTCGTTTCGTCCTTCTGTTCTTATAGAAAACGAGTCGGAAAAGCTATCAAACGCTATTTTAATTGCATGTTACTGGACCACATGTTTTGGTTGTCATAAATCTAAAACAACTGTTGTTGGTTCCAGGAAGTATATCACCTCCTGTCCAATATACACCTCTATTAATCCTTTTTTTTGTATTCAACACGCCCACGTAAAACTGCTAGTTATGCCAATAATATACGGTTTAAATTATTCCTGAAAGAGCATCGCCTCATTTAGTGTTGGCATGAAATTGCACCCAAATTGTCTCAGGGTAAGATGTGCTGTTTGTGTTGCTGTTCTCCAATTAAACAAACGCAACAACGGCTTCCGAAAAAGTCCCTAAACTCATTTCGGTGTGGGCAGTTAGTGGCCCGTTTAAGGACTCCCTCGTCAGCAGTAGGGTCCTTTAACCACTTAACTCGTTCTATGTCAACTGCCAACAAGGGAGTAGAAGGAAGCATCTTTTGCCTTTCCGATTGGTTCGTTTGTTGCCCCCATCTTGCTCTTCTAAATATATGAATCAGCTACGCAGCTCTCTTTCTCAGCAGCAGCATTCCCTTTAATTCTCCCTTATTAGCCGTGACGTAGAGATGCGCTCACACTATATTTTGTTAGAGACTTTTCCTCTCACTGACTGCGCGTGGTTTAGATAGCTTCTGCTATGACCGACTAGCTGTTTTATTCATTCCAAACCAGCATGCGAGCGATCAGCTCTCTCCCTCTCTTCTCTTTACCTTTTTAATTCTTCGAGACCTCCCTGATGTCTGACTACACCTCCTCATAGTCAGCTTTGATCCTCTTTTTACACCATCCATCTTGTGACCAATGCTTTCTCATCTCTGTTACAGCTCACTCTCTCTTGTTTTTTGCTCAGCAAAATAGAAAGGCATCCCCTCCGAGATGTGGTCTTTTAACTCTCATTTACACAACGAAATCTGTCTAATTCTATTATACCCGCCACGATTGAATCCTCTCCTCTACCGGACGGAATTGACCCTCTGGCCCTTTTATTATCCGCCACTGGCTTAGTCCAAGGATCCCGCAGTGGACTTTTTTCTGACTTAAGATATCTATTTCGTTGGACGCCTACATGAAAGGCGATCGTTTTATTTCTTTTATAAAATTTGGGGCCATCTTTTGGTTCCATAATTTGGTACAAAGAAGTCGCTCTTCTTTTCCCTAGTGCGACATCAAGAGCTATTTTGCCAGTAGTATATTTGCGTAAAGGAGAAGACGTTTTCCTTATTTTGGCAACAACGCATTTCTCCTGTCATTGGAAGTGACAAGTTGTCTAGTCACACACCGTCTTCTTACTCTTAAATAGACCTTTATGCCCGTTGTTATTTTTAAATTTTTCCCAGGAAGAGCTCCTGTTACCGCTGTGAAATATTTGTTGTTTATCCAAGTATGACAGATATTGTGTGGTTTGGGTTGTCCTCCAGAAAAAAAACAGATTCCAATCATTCTGCCCCTGTCCGTAGAATTTCTTGTTCCCGGTTGGAATTAGGCTGAATTCTTAATAGTTTTTTGTCTTAAAAATTCGTCTAGGTTCGACGAAGGCGTAACCTAATAGAATTCTACTAGCGAGGGGGCCTGACTTCCTGACTTCGTTCCTTTCTAAACTAACCTAAGGGCAAAGGTTTGTTATTCCCACATTTCGCGTATCAGTATTCTCTAGGGACGTGACATTAAAACTGAGACATCACCAGTCACAGGTCTTATTTTTCATTAATTAAACAGAAGAATAACATATTTTATAGCCGTCATTTTGGCCAAAACCCATCCGTATCCTCTTCTTCTTCTTCTGTCGTCTCATTCAATGTTGCTAGCCCTTGTTAGTATTCCTTGCAAGCAGCTCCTCTCTATAGTTTGTACTTTTTCGAGCATAGGTCAACGGGGGAGAACGGTGTCTGATGGTCGAGTTATAATTAGCCAGCTTAATTAGTCGTTGCATGACGTTTCATTAGAATTCTGTTTAAGAAAGTAGTTAGCATGGGGAAGAGGGCCTGCCCTTTTCCCAATGTTTCCTCATCCCTTGTCTATCATAACTTACGTAATAAATGCGTACTTCCTCTCTCCCAGGAGTATCCAAATTCTCTTAGCGACAGGCATTTTTTCGCCTACTGCTGCTCCAATGAGGACTTGTCTTTTGGATTGAGTGGGAAACACAATCTGAAGCAGGGAGGGGATATTCGATCCCGTCCCTCCTTAGCTGTCTTGAATTTGCACACTCACAGACCCTTCTGGTCGATTGTTTTCTAGCCAGATTTCTAATGGACAATGTTGCAGACTGATATCCTTCTGGCCACCACTTCTATCCGTTTCGGTACTCCAATATGGAGCACGAACCTGCAGTTGTCCGTGAACCTTCTCGTATACCAGTGTATCCACAAGAAACAGAACATCATCACATCCCGGTAAATAATCTTTTAAATGTGGTATTATTGTAATAGTCAATGGATGTCAAAGAGCATTGGCCAAATTGGGCCATTTACGTGGTGATTGTCTGCATTCTCCTCACCGCTTTAGCCTTCCTCCTAGGAAACTGTATCACAAAAAGGGCAACACCTTTGAGGTAAATTACAGAAACTTCCGGTACATCCTAACTTTAGATTTAAACCAACACCACAAAATCCAAATGCGAAGAAAGAGGATCGCCGGATGTGGGGTGCTGGTTTTTCCGGTGGTCTTTGGGCAGCAGCATAAGGAAGTAAATTTCAAGCAGCTGCAGACAGTACCTGTATCATTATCATATGTTATGTTTGGCATATTCTGTGGTTGTTCTGATCAGGCGGGTTACCACCTGAGTCATATACTCATGGTTATCACCTAACAGATTTTAATCGGCGTTTATCTATTTTTTCCGCTGTTATAGCTTTGTTTATTATTATTTTTTTATTCCTATTTTTCTCAGAATAATAAAGTTATTTGTATAGGTCTGACAAACAGACATCCATGGACACTTGATTGACAGGTAATGCGCTTTCGCAAGTATCAAATCAGACTAGCGCTAGTTGTTGTTTTCCTGACGAGGTGAGCAGACGACAAGGTGCAAAAGATGGACGATCTAAATATGGGCCCTTGGGGGTTAATTTAAGAGTACTGGCAATCAACAGGAAGATGGAATTCGAGAACAATTAAGGTGACTTGGAAATGCTGCCGACGGTAGGGAAGGAATCAATTGCCTCGCCTTGTAACTACCACTTTTCCAGTGGTAATCATGTCAGCTTTACAGCTAGAGGCCACTGCACGCCCGTTCTCCATTGGCATTCTACGAACATCAGGAATTACAATTCAAAGAACCCCGGAACAGCCGGAATAGCTGTATGACGGAGAACGTCAGTTCGACGAGATTATTGCAAATGTTCTGAATTGCAGTCTCCAATAGAACTGCCCTCCCAACATAATTTATTCACAATCTGATAAATTTTTGCTATAAAATACGTACAGAAATAGAAGAGTTTGTAGCATACAGCTTACCACATTTTGCGATATAGGGTAAATCTTTTTGAATTTTGGAGCATCGGCAAGATAAAGAAAGAAGAAGAGATATTACAGCTGAGGATCAGGGGACAGGGTATCTTCCTCACTCTGGGAAGCATTTCCATTTTCATAGGGAGTATTGGGCACGTCAGGAGCCTGAGGGAAGATCTGGAAATTATTGGTCTAACGAAAAATTTAATGAGGGAACCTTGGAATTCAGATCAGGACGGATATGGTATTCTTTCTCGTACCAGTCGAAGATGCGCGGCATCAGATTTCCATTAGGCAAATACTGAAGATTAGTAAAATCTTAATCGGTGTATTTTTCCCTAACTACCTCAAGATTGGGTTTCTGTAAAGCCTTGAAGTATGGTTCGGCCAAACATTCAATAGCTGTGAGACGTTTCTTCGGATCGTAGACCATAATACGGTTAGCAAATTCCACAACATAGCGGGACGGGGGATCGGAGAAGATCTGTAAATCGTTGGGTAAGAAAATAAATACAGTACGCGCACCTTTTCGAAGCCGGATCCATTCTTGTGCTTTGGGTAATCCTTGTCTTTGAAACCTGGATTCATAGCCAGGAGCTCTTCTTTGGTAGGAGTACCGAGAACCTGGAAAGTACATAATTACGGTTGCAATGACAGGAAAATAACTAGAAGAATAAGAACTGTACCTTCATAATAGCTCCAATTTGATTTTGAGACGAATCACCACGGAAAACGGGCGTATGAATGTACATTTCAAGGAAAACCGTACCAAATGACCAGATATCTGTAATTTTCTTTGTGTCGTATAAAATAAAAACTTACCAACAGCCGTAGTATACTT
This sequence comes from Oscheius sp. DF5033, assembly GCA_964036215.1. Lineage (NCBI taxonomy): Eukaryota > Metazoa > Nematoda > Chromadorea > Rhabditida > Rhabditidae > Oscheius > Oscheius sp. DF5033. Next base: position 9,001,576 of record OZ038413.1, read on the forward strand.
TTCAGCACCGTAAACCAACTCAGGAGCTCGATAATACCTGAGAAACGAGGAAGTCAAATGAAATTAATGAAAATTTTACCGCGAACAGATGTATGACACGTTAGATTCATTATCATTTAATTCCTTTGCAGAGCCGAAATCACAAATCTTCAAAATCCCGTATTCTGGATCGACGAGCAAATTCTGTGGCTTAATGTCCCGATGACAAATGCGATGGCAGTGCATATATGCCAGACCACGCAGCAATTGAAACATGTACAACTGAAATGAGGGAAGATGTCTTTAAAGAAGAAAAACAAGACGCTTACTTTGATATAGAACTCTGAGACCGGGTTGCTCATTTTGTTAACTTGAGCAAGCGTCTTTGGCATAAATTCGAGGATCAGGTTCAAGAAATCCTCACCCTAAAAAGCCATTTAAATCAACTGGAAGCCCTACCGTTTCATGTGTATAAAAGTAATACATGAGGCGAACAATATTTGGATGTTCCAATCGCTTCATAATGGCCAATTCCCTATTCTGAAAAAGATCAGTGATTACTGCCATTCTTCATGTTTTTGTTGCTATTTTTAGTTTGTCTCGGATGTGCAAAAGTGCCAAGTAGACGAGTCACATTGAAATCATGCGCGAGGGTGCCGCTCCCTCGAGAGTTGTGATAACCCAAGAAAAAAAATTTATGACCATAATTCTTTGACGAATGGTTGAAGAAGTTTTTGACAAGTGGACAGCAAAAAGCAGCTTGTTTGTCAAATGACACTTTGTTTTGCAGAGACGGTTAGAAAGAGGTGGGAGGCTATTCTCCTTTAAAGGATTGCTGTACTTTTTAGGAACATCGCAATACTTGAAAAAGCTCAATGAGCGCCTAGTACTTACTTTGTAACGCTTATCCTGCTTAACTTTCTTGATGGCTACCGTCTCCTTCGTATCATACAGCGTTGCCATGTAAACCGTTCCGAAAGACCCGTTTCCAATAATCTAATTCAGCTTTAAATGGATTTAAACAGGCAAAAATACCTTGGCATCAAAGTACCGGACTTCCATTGCCTTGCCCGTACCATATCCTGGAGTCACCTGGACGGTGGTAGCCTCAATCCGACTAGGTCGATTAACCATAGGCTAAAAAGGAAATTATTCACAGCATAGAATAATATACAAACATCATGACTTTTATGCCTACGCTGAGATTTAGAACGGTTTCTTGAAGACATTGGAAAGTGGGCAAGAGGGGCAGAACGAGCTTGTTCCACGACCCCTCTTGGGACATAGCGAAGATGAAGCTGCGCGGGGAGCACATACTCACAACATTATCCAAATTCTTTTAAGATATCCTTTTCTCTCTTCCGCTAGTGTATTTTCCCCTGGGAGAAATATTAATTCAGTTTAAAAAAAGGAGAGGTTGGAGATCAGATGACAGGTGAATATGACATGGAAAACATATTGCTCTGCCCCTGACAGACGCCTAATGAACTTGTCCACCATTCAAGGGGTTTTCTCTGTAAAGGGGTTCTTGAAAATCGTTGCTAATCAGCTCTCCCAGACCTAACTTCATTTTGGACTAAAATGGAGTCGGAGCATTTTTTTTCTGATGAAAACAAACCCTCACCCAAACTCGCAAGACACGGTAAATGCTAACCTCCTCATAATTGTAATAGGAGCGAAATGTCGACGACATAGTCGAAATGCAGATGAATTAACTACTACTAGACAGATTTTCAATAACAATCGTCGGGGCGTTATGGTGTTGTTTATAAAGATGGAAAACATTCTCTGGACTTGCTCAATTTGTTTTTGCAATTTGTTTCCCCTTCTAAAAAACAACGACAATTTCCGTGTCCAAAATGAGTAGAAGTTCAAAACACAGGCAACTTACGGTGTAAGAGAAGACATAGGTTCGATACATCCAGCCGCACGTGTCGCGATCACTATTATTGTAGTCTTTTTTCTTTTCTGCGGGCGATGGGAAAAAGCCATAAGAAATCGATTATGATGGGCACTATTATGACGTGGTGAAATATCCTTTGTACTCATTTTGCACCGGCTAATCGCTAGCCAACGTCAAGCTGAATTTATACCTGGTGCGGGGTAATTTCATTGTTATAGGATATAGTCTATATGAGCATTTATATCAAAATTCTATCAATATCACAAGCCAAACCAGGTGCATAATTCAATTTTGTTTAAAAAACGTAGCGTTCACTGTGTCGCCCTCTATATTGGGAAAGAAAACAGGAACTTGTACTCTTCCAGTTGATTGCTTCGAGATCATCAAGTGTGAAAGAGAGCTAAGACACCCCATAAAGAAAATAACCTAGCGGAAAATATCCCCCCGTTTTTGCACGTAGTGAAAGAATAAACTTACAACCAATGACGTCAAGCTACGAGTAAGGAAATTTCGTAGCACTGGCATAATTGACAAAATCTGTCGAAAAGTTTTAATAGGTATAGCCCAGAGAGACAGAATGTGATATCGTGGTAACCTAGCAGCCGGCCACAATCTGTTTCCTCTGTTATATAGGCCGGTTGATACTTGGCACACACAGACGTCTACTGATTGAATAGAGGAGATTGAAAATGAACCAAGGAAAGCAGCAGCAGGGACAGATGGTTTCTCTCCCCGCGGCAAACATTCATTAAATTACCTGGTGCTCGGAACTTGTGGGATCAGACATTCTGGTCGATACCGCCGCTCAGATACAAAATGTTAATTCTACGCCAAGAGAGACAGGACCCTTGGCTCATTAATTCCTCCTATCCATAGATAAAAGGAATTTTTTAGGTCCTTCTGGAAGAATTTGATAAAAACAGATTGGGAGAGAGATTCGAAGAGAAATCCAGAACAAAAACATATATGAAACGGAAGCGAATCACCGTAAAAAAGCGGGGGGCAACTTGATAGGAGCGGCTTTTGTTACGCATCCATTTGATCTCTGGTTCACTTTTTCAATAGAAATAAGTTGGACTTCGAAGTAAGGTAAAATAACTATATTTTGAAATTAGAAACCTTAAAAATCCGAGCGAAAATAGGAAAAGGGAGAGATTGCCGTGGTTCTCAACGTTCAGACAGATTGTGTAGGCGCTTCCTTTGCTAAAAGCCTGGATAGACATTTTTTATCCGGAAAAAAACGGATGAAGGGATGCCTTCACTTAAGAATGGGATATCGGACGGGGCTGGCATTCTTGCTCTCTTTCTCTTGCCTCCGACAGCATGTCGGTCAACAATGATAATAAAATATGAGCGGAGGTGACTCCCGAAAATGGCCCTTCTGCTAAATTCGTTATGAGCTAAAGGGCGACGTCACAGAGCTTAAAAGCCGTTCTTTCTGAGTAATCTGGGCCTCCTTTTTCTTTCTGGAAATTTTGGCAATTTTGAGAGAAAAACTGCCTGCTATCACGTCATTTTTGAAGGAGAGAAGGGTTCTTTTCCGGCAAATGCGTTGCTATGAAATTTTCTATTGAGCTGGCCAAGTATTATACTCAAAAGAATGTGCTAGGCAACCTTACTGGAAATAAAGTGGGAAAGGCTTCTGTTCACAAGGCCCAGTCTAGAACAAATAGAATTCAAGGAGTATACAAAAACAGTTTGTCTATAGCATGAAGGAACCACAGTGATCGGTTAAAAGAAGCACCGGCTGAGAGAAGAGCCAAATGAAGAGACTTCCTTAGCTGGATGGGTCAACAATGGTGGCTTTGGATGGCTAATCAGGATGGAGAGGGTGAAGCAAAGAGATGTTCCAAAAAGATTTCTCATTTGCTCCAAAGTTTCATGCTCTACGAACACTAGTTTCAGCTTGTTTTCGACAGTATAAAGGGTATATTCCATGATTGTTATAAGGTTGCATGCACTCCAAGTTCGGCAATTGTTATGTATTATTTTAAAGAAGAAATTGTTTAAAAGAAATTGGGAAAACGTTCCGGCAAGCAGACACGGGCATGTCTCAAGAGCTCGGAGAGGCTTGTCAGCGATTACAATTAACAACAGTCATCACGTTTCCATTACCCGGTGGGAGCGGAAAACTGATAAAAAAAGATTGAAGAACTCACCGGGTTTACACATGGTTCCACATCACTGCGAACCGAATTCAGAGAATATTGACTATTGTGGGCTTGTTTAGAGAGTGAATACATATTCAAAACTGACGGGGGCGACGACGGAGGATTAAAGATATTGTCTGTCTGGATATCTCTTTCAAGGGGAAGTTTCCAGACTAATAGAGGGACTTGCTTTTCTTCTGTTGTCTGGAGGATACAAATCAGCGCGAATTGTATCTGAGAGGAAGTGGGCGTTTGTTCAAGCACATTCCCCCCTCGTCTTATGTCTTTGGAAATCTCAGCTACTCAAAAAACACATTTCATCTTTGAATATTCAACACTTTGGCCGGGATAAGTTTTTTTGCAAAGAAGGATGCGCGCGGGAGATTGAAGCAATTGTTGTTGTGGATCCGCTTTCTCTGCCACAACAAATATATCAGCGAAACAATTTTGGCTTGGAGGATATTGCTTTAACGAGTATATTGACCTATTGGCAGGAAATAAAGGCGGGAAAAGTCGGAAACACGACAAAATAAACTATGAGGAGGTCTGTCTGCTTAGCATAAGCAGACGAATATAGCGTGGAATCGGCAATATCATTCTCACGTATTCAGAGGCAAGAGGAACTTTAATATGGTCTGTTGCAGGACAAAGTGAGGATGACGACAAGATGTTGATAGGGGATAGATCGAGTGGGACAAGGCTCTTTTGAAAATGATACGTCTTGGGGCTCATAAAGATCAACTGCTTCCTCTATAACCAAACTAATGAGGTTAATGCTCATTCGACCGTGTACTCGTCCGAGTCAGACGCTACCTACTCCGTTTTTAAAAGCTACTTTCATTTTAATCTGCTCAAAAACCCCTTTTGAATATAGAATTACTGTAGCTGAAGAGCGTGACCGCTCTTTTTTGGTTTTTAAACCTATAACTCCCCAATTCTAGTTTGACTCCCACATTGTTAAAGGACAGAAAAATCATGGTAGTTGCCTTAATTCTTGAGGCTATGTGTGACTTACAATTAAATGGAAGAGCTCTGGACATGATATGGACCGCTCCTCCCGGGCGAACATCCTCTGGTGACCCTAGAAAATGAATCATCTGACAGTCCGCTGAGGTGTAAGAGAAAGCTCATACCGACCGCCGGTGGGGGGCGTTTTTCATAACAAGCAAAAAAAAATACGCCGGAAATGAAAAGGCGTTTCCAAATCGTTGACTAATTTAAATGAATTTCACGAGAAAGATTTGCTCCGACTGGATGAAGAGATAATGGTTGTATAGAGAGGAGGGGTGAGGTAGTTAGTTAGTCCATAAAACAGATGCAACTCTTTTGAATGACTACTCATCTAAACACATCAGAGCCAATAGTTGCATTGTCTTTTTTCGATCTACACACGGTTTCGTACAACCGCGGAGGTCTTATTTTTACCTCGTATGCATCAGTGATCATGAGATTGGAAGTGAACTAGGAGAGGTCAAAAATAGACGGCATACTGCCGGGTTGACAGACTGTTGGCCGACTGTTTTTGCCAAAAATAAAGAGGATTGCTCCCAGAAAAGCTCTTTTCCTAAAAGAATGATTATATGATTTCCGTTCAGGACATTCGAGCTTATAAGAGACTGTCCGAAACAATACCCAGACTGCACTTAGATGAATGTAGTCTTTTATTACTCAGAGTTTGAATACTTTCATGTTCCCGCCTTCTCTTTATTAACCTCTTATTTTTTTCTTCAGTTTACATTGAGGTTTCATGCTGTTGCCTTCTCCTCATCGTCTGCCCTTTAAATATCCATTATACTCTACTTTTCGATTGAACACCATGTACCATTGCATTTTTACAGCAGATTGCCTTGAGAATCTGGTAGTTTGGTGCTTTCTCACGAATCCCAAAACATTAAAATATTTCAGAATCGTGAGAATCAACAAAAGAAATCTCCAAGATTACGGTAGTTGGCAATTAATTGCTTACAAAAGTGATATTTGTATTTATTCATCAAACAGGAACAGTAGTTCACCGAATGGCTCATGTTTTTCCGTGTGGATTAATAATATCAACGGCAAATAATCGCCAGCCAGCATGAAGATTGCAATTATCATGAAGCGGGTGGCAATTTTCTTGAAGAGAGCAACAATTTGCGGAGAGTGAGCTGAGCCCAATTGTGTCATGTATGTCAAGAAGTCAATTCCAAGAAGAAAAATGAACCATATGCCAATCACAACCAAAAATACAGTGAGCGCTACTTGATAGTGATGCACCCAACCGTCCGGGTCGACGCTGCGCAACCGCTGTCGCAGCAAAAATCGATTTGCTAGCAGCAAGAGAAACGCCAACCAACGAATAATCTGTGCGCTGACCGCGAGGGGTGTGCAGTTTTTGAGAACAATTTATTCGAAGCTGCTATATTCTCTGTCCTCATGGGATGGATCACAACAATAAGCACCTATTGCCTGGATTTCAATTTCCATCAGCTTTTGCAGGTGGGAGTGATTCATTGATCCTGTAATTTACATTGAACGTGTTTGCAAATAATGATCAACATTTGATGGGAGGATAATATTCTCAAGTGGAGCTTTTATTGTGGGAACGAGATAAGATCCTTTTGAAGACGAGGCAATGATTTTTTTCTGCACTTTTTGCTGCTTTTCCCACGGTGTCCGGTCACGCAGGAAAATGAAGTACACTCTCTATTACGCAACTGATATCGAGAGACGATTAGTGTTTTCACGCAGATATCCGTCATTTGCGATTGTCCAGATCCGTCATCCCATAGTTTAAAACACAAACTAGCGTCATCCGGTTATTTTCAAAGGTTTCCACGTGATCTCTCATGTATTTCTCTTTGTATTTTGACCATTTCTATATCTCCATTATTAAAGCATATTCTTATAGAATGTGTTTGCGCAGCTGACTGCTCCGTTTTGTTTTCAGCGATTTGCATGTAAATAAGCGTCTCTTTTTTTGGGGGGGATAGATTCAAATTGCAACGTGTTACAGATTCCCAAACATATGACCTTATCAATTAACTGTCACCGAATGTAGTGCCATGTTTTCATTAAACTGTTCTCGGGAGAAAGTGCTTGTCAAGCAGAGAAATACAATGTTGTTTCTGACCTTGAAAAAACGCCGCGGACGGGTGTGATTCAGATCGCGATCGTAGGACAATGCTGACCCGTCCTGGTAAAAGTACGCGTGCCATTGGCGTTTTTGGGCTCGTAATTAGGTTGCTGGGATTGTAAAATAATAAGAAAATAATAATAATAATAAATAGTCATTACAATAATTCAGGATTGCCGAACCTTGCACAAAATCAGAATGCATCTCTGCTCTCGGCCCTATCCCATCTGTCAATACCTACAGCAATTTTGCCCACTTCCCTCAACCTCAACCCGACTGAATTTGCTCAATGGGCAGCTGCCCAGCAGACCAACCAGCAGTCATGGCTGGATCAGGTGAGCACAGGGTTTTCTTCGCAACACTTTTGTTTTTAGTTGTTTTTTAACTCTTGTTAATCCTTTTTTTCAGCAAAAATTGGCAGCAATGCTACCTAGCCTATATTTATCCAGTGTATCCAGTGTAGATGTAAAAAATTTGTAAGTTTTCATATAATCCGCTTGGTTAAATTGATATTTTCAGAGCCCTAGCACAGCAAACCCTTCAAAATTCTGTAGTAAATGGCTCATCTTCTAGCAATATATTCCCTAATCTCACGCTAAAACAATTACCGACACCAACACCAAAATTGTTATCCCAACCAATTGTCGAATCCGCGGTATCCTTTTTTCTCTTTCAATAACCGTACTTTCCCAGGAATCTCCTATCTCCGGCGAGCCATTGTCAAATGCATCATCCTCTCATAATTCCACATCGACACCACAAGAGATTGATGTTGGAACAATAGCCCCATATTCTCAAGTGAGTATCTCATTTAAATAATGCAATAGTCCTGTGAATTTTAGACCCTTGATCTCAGTACAAGTAGTAATAGTCCAGTAAACAATACCGTACCTTCGGTAGCTGCTGCCCCACAGAAAAACGGACATTCTGCACCCGTTTGTGAACCCAGTACCAGTACAAGTACAACGTTAGTTTTTTGTCATATCTTTTTCTCATGAGATCTTTGCTTTAGCACTGCTCCGAAGACAATATCAAAGACGACGAACAGAGTGATGACCAATACAGAATTGGCAAAGCTTGATGCCGACCAACTGGTTGGCAGCTTGTTCGAAAGAAGACGAGAAGCTCCAAAACGATCTCAATCGGAGATGATTATTCCAATAGCGCAAAGCCTCGTCGCAGGGGTACCGCCGCCATCTGCCCCTCCCATTAAAAGGTCTGCTCAACAGTGAGTGTTGTGATTGTCATGTGTCCTTGATGTTGTGTTGTGTTTTTAGTATAGAAAAACAAGAATGAATTCATCGTCAATTTTAGACGATTTAGGGGTGAGGAAGACGGCGAGGATCATGTATTGGATGGATTTCTTAATGACTTTGCTAATCCTGCAGAACACGATGATCATGGGGCTGCAGCAGCGACTTTTGGTCTCTTTGGAGAATCTATAAATGATGGAGGGCTTAGTCCTGTCCAGGTACGCCGCTGAGTCTTATTTTCATAATATTTATCCCAGTTTACACCACCGGATTCACCTGACAATAGGGGACATCATGAGCCGAGGCCAACGCCGGCTGCTACTCCTGTTGTACAGACGAATGGACCACCACCGCCTCCTTGCCCAACACCGGCAATATCTGTACCCTCTACTTCTAAAACTCCACCAATAAAGAAACCAGTACCCATAGTTGCTCATAAAGGTATTTTCGTCAGCAGTTCTTTAAAAATTTTCTGCAGTGGAACCATTCAAAGCTCCTGTAACATCAGTAACTTCGGTAAAGAAGCAGCCATTCCAAGCAAAACCAGTAACAAAAGCGAAGAATGTTCCCATCTACAAGCAGAAACGCTTAGGATTATTTACACCGGATCCCGTCGTAGCGAAAGGTAAGATATTTCATACCAAAAATTATCATAAAATTGCAGACGCATCGGGTGACGCTTACTCGTTCGATGATGAAGAAGATCTACCATTTGTAAAGCCAGAAAATGCCAAAGATAAATTAGATCAAGAGGTGAGTCATCTGTGTTTTACAGCCTAATTTGTACGCTTTTAGGTGCGGGACAAATTATCTAAATTAGCAAGCCAACCAGGAGGCGATAAGAACAAAAATGTCTATGTACCTGGTGTAGGCTTTGCTGTGCCACAAGAGCAAGCCCAGCAAGATCCGTGGAGAAATGTTGTGCTAAAGAAAAGACCTGTGGAAAATAGACCTGCAGTGCCCTCAGCCAATCTTCTTCCTGCATCCGTGCATGCAGAAGCATCACGATTGGCCGAGCCGGAAATTGTCACGTTGGCTGAATCGCTTCGGAGAAGAAAAAAGGCTCGTTATGTTTGCGCTTTCATCAAGACCGAAGGATTACCCCCGTCGGATAACATCTGCTTTAAAGAAGAAGGAGCCAGTGAACGATTTGCTGACTATTGCCAAAGGTATTCTTTTTATAAATCGTTAATTGCTTAATTTTAAGCGTGGAAGTGGTTCCCAAATTGCCGAAGCTTGTTATAAAACTACCGAAAAAACCAGATGAACAGCATGAAAAGAAGAAAAAGAAGAAAAAACGGAAACGAGAAGAAGACGACAGCGATTGGGAAGGCGACAAGAAGAACAAAAAGAAACATAAGAGCAAAAGGAAAAAGTCCGAGAGGAAGGATTCTGGGTAAGACGGCTGTCACTTACACTATTTACTATAATTACTTCAGTTATGAGATTCGTGTAATTGAGCAGGAAGGTTTTGTTGAAGACATCAAGCAGGAAGCTCCTCCAACCCCTTCTCCACCACCTCAGCCTGTAAAAGAAGAACCTCCTGTCCCTATGATGATGAACAGAAAGAAACAAATCATGCAACAATGGCAAGAAGAGACAAACCAACAATTGGCGCTACAAGCTCAGCAGGCTAAACAAGCCCCAGTGGAAGTAAAAAAGGAGAATGGACTGCCAGAGCCGCCTGCAGGATTGCAATACAATGGAATTGATGGCGATAAACCGGTCATTAAAAAATATCCAAGCGACTTCAATGCCGATGCAATCAAACAGAGGCTGAGCAAATTTTCCCAAGCGGATGGCAACATTACCGTATGATTTAAATTAAAACACATTTAATGCTTTTCTTATAGAAAGGCTGCTTCGTGATAAACAAATCAGAACTTTTTCGCGACGATTGCGCTCTTTGGAAAGTGGACAATCCCAACATGCTTCAAAAGTTCCCACCTAAAGTGGATCCTACAACGAAAAATGTGACATACAAGAGCAGCAGTACGGTAGGAAATCATATCATTTTTTCCCAAAGACATTTTACAGTATTCCGGCTGGTGTGAGCAAATTTCATCTGGTTATTACAAAGTGGCAGTTCGATTTATCAAACAAAGTCGATCGGAGTCCATTGTTGAGCCAGAAGTGCCTTTGTCGGACTTGTTCCCCGCCATGACATCAGAGGCCACTGACAAAAATGGAATAATCATCGCTGAAGGTTTGTTGATCCTTGTATTGTCCGCGGCAAACAACACCTTTTTAGAAGAAGCAAAACCGGATCCAAATGAACATATTAACATTTTACGCGATCAGCGTCGAATGTCCCTGTACATATTGAATAAGGAGATCATTGAACATGCTCTGACTTTGGAACATCTACAAAAATTAAAGGATAAAAGCGACTGGAACTTTTTGAAAGCTTTTACCGACGTGGATAAGATCAATACGGATTGTATTAGCAAACTACGGACCATGACCAACATCAATGAAGAGATAGAAGATGTCGTCAAGGATTACGCCAAGATGGTGGTTATTGACACGAAGAATGAATCCAGTGGATGGATATGTCTCACTTGCCAGGTAAAAGGCCATTATTTCGTAATCGAAAAAACACTTTTAGGCTTGTAAATCTGACAAAAGACCAGTGGAGAAAGTTATTCAACTATTGGGAAGACAAGGCTATGACCGGGAAACATTACAGTACGCTGATAAAATAAGGAAAAGGCCACCAGAGGAGGACGATCTTTACAGCCAGGAGCCTCCTTTAATATCAACTGTGAGACGCTTTATTTTATAGTTTATGTTTTATTATAGGAATTGTATCTCTGTGACCAATGTGCTGCAGCTGCCCAACAGTTCCATCGTTGTTATCACATGTCATTTGACCTACTGCGACATTCTGAAGATAAGGTAAACCCAAATCCAAAACTCATTTAAACAATGTTTAGCTGGAAAGCCTGGGAACATTACACTCTGATTACAAACCGGAAGTGATCGTAGAAATGGCAAAAAAGTCAAGAACATGGCAGAATAAAATCTTCACGGATATTATTGAAATGTGGAAAAAAGTGGAAACCGCAAATCCAACGTTGACAACAGCATCTGTACATCCTCTAACAACATAACACTCAAATATCTCCTATACATATCTCTCCTTAGTTTATATACCTCAATTTTATACTTGCCATTTTAACTTCTCTTATATTCCTATCACTTTTGTACTTTAGCTCTTTATATTTTTCATTTAAAGGCCTCATTATGAATTAACGGGTATTGCCTTACAAAACTACGAAATAAGTCAAGACGAAATCATTTAAACGGGTCTCATACAAGTTGTCATATATTACTCTGTGTATCTTAATCGCCTTAAAACAAGTCCAAGTTATTTATATTTCTCTTATATCTCTCACCATTTTCCTCATCACTAAGTCATTTATTGTGATATTTTTAACTATGGACTTTTTCATCTTACTTCAATGTGTGATCATACTTTCATTCAGGGTTTGCAGTGACTTTGTCATTAACTTCAATATAAATTTATTCTCAAGGTACTTTGTATACAGACAAATTTTATGACCACATAATTTTAAACAAAATACCATTTTATTCTTGAGATAAAGGGCTCATTACGGCAGAAAAGAGCCAAAAAGATTACCAATAGGAGCTGCCTTGGAATATCTCTCGCTAAAACAAAAAGATCTTTTCTTCGTCCCGTGATCAGATATATATTTTTTACTGCCCCGTTGGTGAGAAAACATTCAAATGCTGACAGACGATGATTGACCGTAGGGCATAGGGCCAAGTTGCGATTAGAGCAGGGGATGAGAAATAACAGTTCATGTAGAAATATAGCTTTTTATTACATTTTTTTGTGGGAAAATGACTAGATACGACCCCTTTGGGTAAGCCAAGACAGGAGAGCGGCATGTAAAATGGCAAAAAGGAACATTATCAACAAGATTTGTTGCAATGATGGAATGTTTTCTTGGACTGTACGTTCGATGCTGTGCTCCAGCCGCATTCGATTTTTTTCCATCTGATCGGTGAGAGTCTAAAATTGTGGGTTCATTTCCTATTGCAATACTACCTGGATCATTTTCTTCACTTCATCTACTTCTGTATCACTACTTTTTACGCGTGCCTGCTGAGATCCTGTCGGTTGCTCTGCATCGGTATCAGTCGACATTTCTGAGGCCTAAAACGTTTTTGTGATCGTAGAAAGCCGGTACATACCACGCTTTGACTCCTATTTTGTTTCTTTGGTTTCTTCACCATACTTTTGGTATAAATCTGGTAATTGTATTCCTTCTGTTCGATGTCATCATGGTCATCCCAGGGTCGATATTCTGCATAAATATACTCCCAGACATCGCCCTTCTTCTCGAAGTATTTATTCTTATGAGGAATGTTGGACCGTGCCCGAGCGCGTTGATCTTCCTCTAATTTTGTCTTTTCCTCAGTAGCTTTGTACTGATCTTCTTCGAGGATTGCAGCTGTTACTTTAGACCATAATCTGGAAATTATAGCTGTTCTGAGGAAGTCCCTCTGCAAACTGACTTCCGAGATTCAAAGTCTCCTAAGCTGTCGTATTCAATTTCACAGCGTGGTAGACGGCTTTTTATGATTTCCGGCGTTGGATTCCATAACAAGATCTCATTCTGAAATTCAATTTGTTATGTTAAAAAAGTGGTTTACCTTATTTTCTTTCAAAGTAATAATCTCATCCCAATGTCCTTCTAATGTGGCCAACTCTTCCCGCCCGTATTTAAACTTTCCAGTAATTTTATTCATAGATCCGCCAAGGAATGGCTTTAAGTGGAAGTCCAAATGGCAAGAGTAGCCAGTATTTTCACAGGTTATTGTCACCTAAATTGCGGTAATTTATAGAGGAAACAACTGACCGGTCCAGCCAGCTCCATAGTCATAGTTCCAACCATAATTCCCTTACAATTGGCGTATGGTAATGTGACATTGTAGACTTCACCCCGTTTTAGGAAGGTTACCCTAAAAAATGTCATTTCTTTTCTGGTGCTCTGTTTTACTTCAAAGTTCCAACCATAATGGCTGAAATGCTATTCCCGTAAAACTTGCTCTTAGCAAGAATGGTTCCCGAAATATTAAAACCGGCTTTTCTATTAGTTAGGAAGATGGATGAGATGGGTGGATGATGAGATACCTGATCATTTATTACTAGACTAATCAGGAAAAATGAGCCTACTTGTTCTGCTACATAAAAGGTTGTCGATCCATCAGGATGTTTCCAGCAACAGCGGAAAGTTTCTCCCAAGATCGGATTATATGGTTTTTTGAGACCTTTCGGCTTTTTGTAGAAGCCAGAAAGATAGAATTTGGTTACTTTTATTATCCTTTGCAGTGGGTCCGGTTCTTCAGCAGCTCTGAAAAAAATTCGTCAGAGAATCCCTGGATGGTAGTTTTCGGGTATTTTTAACACCGGAAAAACCCAGAAGTTTGGTCGCTGTACTGTCTAGCAGCCACTTCAGGGTCATCCGTCACAAACAATAAGGGAAACACTTACTCTGCTAGGAGATCTGCGTGATAATAATAGTCAGCGAGTTTTTCCAAAAAAGAACGAGGCTCTAAGATGAAAGTAGGCAAAACGACCTGAAACAGGGGACTTATACGCCCATGTTTTGGCGGAAACCTTTGAAAGGTCCATTCCTGGTCGAATTTGTTTCAGAAGAGACCAGACGAGTGATTTATTCTCTTCAGCAACCTCTTCGGTTTGATTTGTCTGACCAAACTGAAAAAAGATCCATATAAACATTGATATTCCCCCCTACGGATTCTTTTTCACTTTCCACCCAATTGCTTTCTTTTCCGCTCTCAGCATCCGATTCGGCCTCTTCGTCAGCATTTTGTTCTTGGTCATCGAGTCCTATAAAGCATCTGATTTCGTATACATTCTGATTCACCATAAAAGTGTTTTTCTGCTTCTGTTTCGGAATATTTTCGTTCATCATCTTGATTGTTTTCAGCTGTTTCAGCGTCTCCTTCACTTTCATTATCTTTGGTCACTGCAGTGGACGTCTCGCCGGCTTGCTTCTGATCATTTAGCTTAAAATTAAGACGAGGTTTAAGGCCAATTTCTCAAGGATAAACCTGATGCATTGTTCTCATTAACAATCCCGTGCAGCGGAGAGAAAGCTCAAGAGCATCCATCCAACATCGGCCAGCCTAAATAAGGAAGGAAAATTGACTATCACTCATGGCCACTGTCTGTCTGTCAACGACACTTATTTTGCTACTGGTGGTGAGAGACAGAAAGGACAGAGACCGGCTGACCAACAGCTTATCTAACCTGTTCACTGGCGGCTCTACAAATCAGATGAGTCGTTGGCAAATGTTGAATAGAGAACTTTGTCGACTCTCCCTGCGGTCCGCAATTGGCCCAAATACTCTGATCCAAGGGCTAAAACCCATGACTTTAAAGAAAAAAGAATCAAAGATCATACCTGATAAAGTTTAAAACAGAATCCATCTTTCTTTGAAGGTCTTTCTATCAATTCACAAGTATTTAATAGGACGGTTCCAACCCAATGACCCTGCTGAAAAGCCAAGATTACTGTCTTTGTTTTCAATCTTCCGAAATTTGATGCCTCCTCCTCCGAGGAGACGTCTAGAATTTCCAAGCAAAAAAAAACTTGCTCTCCAAAAGTAACAAATGACTCTGGCATTTGGGAATTGTCGGGCAAATAAATCATGCTAAAAAAGACTGACCTTACTGGTCTTATAGAGTATCAATATTCCCGGTTTCAGCACACAGAAGTATTTACTCCATTTCCGCAACGTCCCGCGCACCTAGAATATGCCAAATAAGCTCTCGAGTTGTTTGCGAATGTCGTGCCTTGAGCCAGTCGGCCATAACCACAATTGTGGGATCTGCGAGAGCTGTAACAAGTTGTTGGGTGGCCCGTTTCTTCTCATCTCGATATTCTTTCTTTTGTCTCTGAAAAAAATCAAATTAAAATCAAGCAACAGCAAAAAATCTCTCATGTTCCCCCCATTTTCCAACTAAATTTGTAAAGAGTGCTGAATGCTTCAACTTGTAGAAAGAAATTAAAACAAAAATGCAATGGTTAGCGACTAAGTAATTTTTGGCTATGAAAAACGGTTTACAATTTACAGGCGCTGCTTGAATCTAGACGACGGGGGAAACAACGAAAAAAATCTACCTCATTCCGGCGAGAATGAATTGACATAAACCGGTAAAGCCTACGGAATGAAGTTGAATGGTCAATTTTTCTGATTGCTGCAGCCTGTGTAAGACTGCTTATCGGCCCGTCATGCCCCAAAAACCTTCCATAAAGATAATTTTCGTAATGCAACAGAGCATGTTTACGAAAAAACAGCAAAACAATCCCAGCAGGGAAAAGAAGATAGGAGTTAATACCTCGCCATTGCTGCCAAATCGGGCATCTTTTAATTGGAAGATGGTCCCCAGTGGATTATTGAACATGGGGGCGAAAGCAGAAGGTCTAGACTAAATGCCAGGTTCCGAATGTGTCACACTTCCCAGAAATAAACTGTAAATATTTTCGATTGTTTTGATGTCTGGCCCGGAATCAGTCACCTCTCTTTGCCCTCTCTATATATGCCATCATAGTCAAAAAAAAAGCGGAAGTCAAGTTGAATCGATTGTGCTTACTGTTTGCCTCCGACTTTGCTTGAGCCGCTCACTACTGGAACCGGAACGGCGAACCAACAACTCAATACAAATCATTGGCCATTGTGAGATCATTTTTCGCTCTTTTTATCAACTATTTCAAATGGTTAAATGACTGTTATTGTCCTAAAATAATGGTGAAATCGGGCCGCACGGGGACCTCTTCAGAGGGCAGGAAAACAACAACACGAAAACAACCCCGTCGAGGATTTTACTAGACCGGAAATAATATACGTCTAGAGGGTGGAAGAGAGAGGGAGAGGGACAGCTATCCTGCCACTTTCCACTAATTTACGAATGCATTTCACTATGTACTCCTGATGAGAAAAGGGGTCCCCCGTTACACGTCGTGTCGCCTCTCTGGCGGGAAATGCTGTTCATTTCTCTCTCGTCTTTTTTTCGAGATATGAATCATTTGTAAACGGTAGGTGGTTTCCGGACAATTCCATTGGTATTAAAAGCGAGAACTGGTTTAAACGATGATAAACGATTAAAAATGGTCATTGGGGAGACTTTATCTGTCTAATAGATGAATTATTGCTTATCCCCTAGAGAGAATGTCAAGTCTGGAAATCAGATTTCAAGGCATTTCCAGTAGAAAACCTCGCCACTTCCCTTAACTAAACTGAAACTGCAAATAGAGCTAGTGGAAGACGTTCATTGCATGAAACATTTGTCAGAGAACCTCATTAGCTTTGCGTGTCTTTACGAGTCTCCCATATAAATCTTTCCCTTTTCCAACTTCAACCATTTTAGTGGGCGAAAAAGAGGGTAACTCTTCATCGTTGCTATGCTAAAGACTAAAATCGGGGGGAAATCTCTTGATGTTCGCTGAGCCGAGAGATCCGTACGAATGACCCCCATGCAACATATGGCCCACCGCTCTCAAGCTTCTTTGGCGGCTAAATCAAAGCCCGTTCGAAAAGTGTAAAGTAGTAAAAAGTTAGACCGGAGATTAATTATTTAATAGAAATGACCAACCTTAAGGGACTTGCGGTCGTCGTCATCATGCGACATGCGGGAGTAGCGGAGTCTGCGAGCCGACTAGAGCCACGCCCTCTCGGCCACTGGCCGCTCTAAACAATGTGCCGGAACACCTTGACAGAGTCAGATCGGGTAACAAACATGTAAAAAAAGAGATTATAGGCAGATAGACAGACAGAGGAAGTTCCCCACTTGTTGAAGGATATTCGTGAAAAGAGAAAATCACTTTAGCGAGTCGGGCAGAGGGGGAAGTGTGTAAAAAGAGCGGAACTGAGAGTTCGAGGGTCAAGAGAGACAAATGTTTAGCCCCAATGGCATTGGCAACCCAATTTGATTATAGCTTGCAAAGGAACGCTGTTGACCAGCTGGGCGAGTGTATAGATACCCTGACCATTTGATTTAACTCAATTGACATCATGAGCCGTACGTCTTACGAGAATAGACACTCACAAATCGTTAGAATTCTATTAGCGGAAGGCAACACACCCTTCTGTGGTTTAAATAACTTCTTCTTTAAAGAAAATGACTCACTTTATACTCGTTGTATCTTTCCCGTAAATGAAAAAAGCAACGAAAATGCATAGTCCTAAAAATAGGTTCAAAAAATTAATAGACAAAAGGATTAATTCTTATAAACAAGTACAGAGAGAAAAAAAGCGATGTGCGTATATATGGTGGTTTTTTGGATCGGATGGAAAGTTAATCGGGTTGCCGATTAGTACGGAACAGAGAGGAGACGGTTACACGAATTATGTACATAATCTAAACAGCAAAAAGCTGTAAATAAACATATACAGAGGAAGAGATGTGAGAAACTGATTATCATTGGGACTAAAAGACCACTGGCGGCTGTTATTTATTAAATTATAGAGTGAGTAATAATGAGCGAGCCCTAACTAGTCATCAGACTAATGAGAGGGGGCTGAAAAGAGTCTTCTTAGGATATTCTAACCTTGAAAAGTAATATACTAATGGCGCATGATCTGATTTAAAAAGACAACACGTTTATTCTTGAGAATTTTCGTGTCCATGGGAAAAAGCGAGGTATGTAAGAAGCTAAAAATCATCGAATTTTCAATGATAGACAAAAGTCAGAGATCTTTAAAGGAATTTGTTTGACAACCTTTGATCGACAGTTTCTTTAAAGAGACTGTACAAATACTTAAGTAGTAGTGCATGCACATTGGACAAAAGACAAGTCCGAGCTGCGGCCTTATAACTCGAATTCTAGACAGTTTTCCCACTACCAAACAAAAATGTCCTGTTTGTATTACAAAAACCAGGAAACCAAAATCCGTAAAATTTGAATATTGTTATTTTACCCGCCGGTCTATCAATGATGGCGGTGTTATCGACAGAAGTATAGGAAATATATCAAATCTAGCAACGTCACACTGTGGTAACAGAAGACTGAAAAACCTGTTGGGTTAAATAAAGAGAAGAAGCTATTCTCAAACTGTGTTAAACCTATAAAAAGATAGCAGCGCATTGTGTGGTCACGCTACGTGTGTGACAGACTGCTTCCTGCTGTGATACCTTTTTGACGAAGAATTTGATTGTGACACTTTTGAGCTGTTTTGTACTTCAAGAAAACTTCCTCGTTTTGACACGTGGTCCACTAATGGTTGAAGTTTAGCCAATTGTTGTTTGATCGACATTTTTCCCATGTTCCCCAATCCCTGTGATTTTTCGGGCTTCTGTGTACCCAATGATGAAGATTGCAACCAGCTGTTTACCACGATTCCCATAAAAGGATCTCCATAAACTTATGACAACACGTGCTGCCAAAAATGTTCAACGCCTCATTTTGGCGCACAGTCTGACCCAGTAATTACCGACGATGCCATCTAAGGACAACCCTGCTCAGAGCTGACCTAGTGCTCATTGCTCACTCTTGTCCCACATGACGAAGTATCTATTTTGTAGTATTTTTCTGTTTCCGGTATTTTACGCTATGCGACAGGTGCATGTCCAGGTGAAGTTGTCTGTTATCCTCCTTTTAATTTATCGTTTATATTACAGCTGCTTAACCGATGCAACACCACATTATGGCCAGGAATGAGGGGAAAAGTTACCAATGATTTTGAATTTACTGAATACCTGGGAAAATTGGAAATTGGTTCGTATTTCCCAAGCAAATAACAAGATTATTATTTTACAGCTGCAACAAATGATATTTTTGTCCCGACTGGATGGAATGGACAGATCTGGGCTAAGACACATTGTAGTCCTAATATGGTTTGCGGAACCGGAACACCTGGGGTAATTACCGCTATGATTTTTGTCCATCTATTCTATTTTAGATTGATGAAAAACCACTGGGACCTGTCACCTCGGCGTTCTTTAATTTTAACAGAGCGGGATCAGATTATTATTATGTGAGCCTTGTGGATGGCCATAATATCCCAGTAACGATTGAGCCACTTAACTCAACTGCTAAGAAAAGTAAGCCACCCACTCAGTCCTTTAAAGGTCGATACTACGCATGGATTTCTCATGCATTACATCATTCTCTAATGGCATTAATGTAATAACTCACGTTCATTTTAATCAAAGTAACATATCCAGGGGAATAGAAGACTAGGACTAATAGAGCAGCGTTTGATCAGGCGAACGGGCGAGCGCCTGGGAAAAACGATGTTTTGCAAATATACGTAATAGGATGTTCCATTAAAAATGAAAGCCCTTGTTGCGCTCACGAGATGTCTTCGTATTTTTGCGGGTATTTAGAGTTTGGTTTTGTTTATTTATTTTTTGGGAAAACTCCTACGCTATCCATGACGTTAATGGAAATGCTATCAACACAAATTAGTTTCAAATTTCGGCAGAGATTTGAGGGAAAGAGAAACATTAAAGTAGAAAGAAGCTGAAGATCTCCTGCTTCCGATTTGCTTTTCACTAATTGGACTTTTACAATCCGCCGAATTGCACTAGTTCCACACTGTGTCGCAGTTTTATGGAGTATCACATGATCTTGACCCCATCTAATTTTCAGATTGTACAATAGCCGGAGGCTGTTCCGGCCAGCTGAATCTTGATTGTCCTGAAGAATTACGATATGCATTTGGTGAAGAAGTAATTGGATGCATGAGTGCTTGTCAAAAATTCCAAAATGATAGATATTGCTGTAAAGGAGGGTTTGACAGCATGTTCGAGTGCAATGACCGCAGCTGGCCCTACAACTATCCTCTTTTCTTCAAGGTAAAATCCATTGGATTACGGTATTTAATCGAATTCTTTCTCTTCAGAAGCATTGTCCAAAGGCCTTGACATTCAAATACGACTGGGAAAACAATCCAATCTATAGCTGTTATGGGGCCGGTGCCAATACAACATATCAAGTACGGTTCTGTTGAATGATCTCTGAATAAATCAAACATTATCACAAATTAGTCTAAATGTGTAGGTGTTCTTGGAATGGCCTACAAACGCGACAGTCAATGTGGGTCACTTCGGGCGTATCAATTCAACAGTATTGGTATCTCTTTGCCTTCGGGACATTCCATCATTCTATCTAACTTTCTCTATCTTTATTATATTAAAAATCATAGATATTGAAAAGAAAAAAAAGAGCCTCTGAGAATCAACCTGTCGGATTAACCATTTAGACCCGATCATTGCCCGTCACTCGTCGCTCTCTTCAATGGGCTGACCTCCATTGCAAAAGTCATCCTAGAACCCTCACTTTTACATTTGTATCATCGTCAATCTCCCTCTCTATAAGTGATTGCCAAGGGCGTTTGGGACAGTTTTTTAAGTCATTTCGATACAGATGCTGATCCTCCCAGCGAGGATCCAGCTTCCTCGACTTTTTAAAAGAAAAGCCGTTCTATTAATGCCGCTAGCTATACCGCTTCCGTCCAGACACCGTTTGCTTTCTCCTTACCGCCAAAACCAAAATGGTACTTCATCTTACCGGACAGTATAATTCTTCTGCTTCTTTCTTCTTCCACCACATGCTGAAAATTATTTAAAGGCATGGCAGTTCCTCTTTTCGTTAGCTGTGATCCTTTCTGCTTGCTGCAAATTTTCCACTACGATTAATAGAAAATCGTTTTCAAAATACCGTGTGACCCTCAAAAACCACAAAAAACAACGTCATGGATTTAAAAAGTTACCATAATCCGCTTATTCTTTTTGGAGTAACGTAGAAGGAAACTATCCTGGCCTTCTTTCCCACTAAAGTTTTATCCATAAAGATTCCGGAAAACTTGTTTATTTGACATCTCTCAAACGGTTTTCTTCCGTCGCTTAAACGGATCCAAGTCACGGTCACGGCTGTTTTTCTTTGCGAGTGAAAGCATCCAAAATCAATAGCAGATCCGTGTGGCAATTATGCTAGATGATGTCAATCGGGAACAGGATGAGTCAGCCGATGATTTCAAATCCAATTCGTTGTTTATTAGCCAGCTAAGAGTCTATCAAGCGGCATGTCTGTCTGGTTTCCTTCCTCTGACGTTCCGCGGCCGAACCACACACTGCAAGTTGCTTCGCCTTGTATTGTATTTAGGGCAGATGGCCGCGTCGGCTGCCTCTGATACGGATATGACCTTCCCGCCCTTAAACTTTCCCCATAGGGGGCGATACTGCACTCCGACAACCGTATTAACCGCAATGCGGTAATTTTTATCCATCCGTTCGAGAACGCGCCAAGACACTTTTCACTTTCCAGTTTTTTCCTTCTTCTTTTTCTCTTTTCGATTTTCTGAGATAATTACTGTTATCCAAAAACTTCAAGCATCTTTTTGTCCTCTGGGCCTTTGGCAATCTTGTCTCCGTTCAACTTTTTCTACTCGAAACCAGATTTATTCCCACAATTTGACCACTCTTCTTTTTCTCGCGACTGACCAACCACTTCAAATCGACTTTTCAGGTATGAGGTTACTATTCGGCCCCATATTTTTGGGGTTAATATTGGCCGTTTCGGCTACAGATGACATGATATCAGAATCAGCACATGAACCATTTGAAACATCAGAACTGGATATGAGAATGGCAGAAAGCAAAGCCACAATAGAACCACATCACCAACACAGCAATCCTGAACCAGAGCCAGAGCCTACACCAGAACCTACTCCTGAACCAATCCCAGAACCCGAGCCCCATCCTCAAGCTGAGCCAGAGCCAGAACCGTCTCCATCGGCGGAGCCTACTCCCGAACCTGAGCCAGCTATTAAATTCGACAATGTTGAAAATGAAGACTATGGGGACGTTGTCGAAGCGGTGCGTTCTCTAGTCTTACAGTTAGTCTTAGTCTTTCAGAAAAACGTCCCAGATGCGGTTGACGATGCTGCCATTACTGAACTTGTTGACAGATTCTTGAACACCGGTTCTACTCAAAAAGAAGGACCAACGTATGCTAATGCAGCTGTTCACGCTTTGATAAACAGCAGTGATTATTGGAAAACAGATAATGTTCAGGTTTGTAAAGCCGTTACTTTTCTCACTTGCATTTTTAGCCAGCTGGATCTATCAAAGACTCAGATGTCGTTATGAAATGGATTGAGGGATACCAGAAAGAGGCTCAGAAAGTAGGGACAGACCTAATTTTTTAATATTTTATTGAAGATTATGATGGAAGTCGCCTCTGCCGGCTGGAAATATGTTGCCAACGCTTCTCCTCTCACTAAAAAGTCTCTAGATGAAGCAGAAGAGGTAATTTTCACTGTTTTCTTAAATCACAAACAATTCCAGGCGCTTGCCCAATTTGTCCGCTCAACAGCTATGCAGGGCAAACAGTTTGACCTCGTGTCCGTAACAGATCCTAACATCCGTAGACAATTGGAATTTGTGACCTTCGAAGGAATGTCGGCTCTTTCTCCAGACCAATTTGCCGAATACAATAAGGCCCAAGCACAGGTAGTAGACACGAGCATCAGGGATATGATCTTGACATTTTTAGGTCAACATTCTCACAACAAATGCCAACGTTTGCGATAAGGACATGCCGCCACCTTGCGCCTTGAAGTAAACAAATATATGAACTGGAAAATTACTGGGAAATTACAGGAAGATCGATATGAATTCCATCTTCTATACAGAAAAAGATGCCGGTCGTCTGGCTTTCTTATGGAATAATTATCTTATGCAAATTGCTGATGCCAAGCCAGCTTATGAAGAAATCATCAAGTACAGCACGAAGGGTATAACTATACTGATTTCTGAAAAAAAATGTTTTAGGAGCTCAAGTGAATGGTTTCGCTGATGCCGGAGCAATGTGGCGCAGTGCTTTCGACCTTTCTAACAAGAACCGAGCCCCTGCTTTCGATCTCAATAAACAGATGGAAGACGTCTACAAGAAGATCGAACCCCTCTACAAAGCTCTCCATGCTTACATGAGGCGGCAGATTGCTGGAATTTATGAGAATGCTGTTGATTTGAGCAAAGATGGGACTATTCCTGCACATTTATTCGGTCAGTTCTCAGTATAATTTTTGTAAGCGTTTTATTTTCAGGTTCTCTTGAAGGTGGAGATTGGTCTGCTCATTACGAGAGGACTAAGCCTTTCGAGATTGAAGACGCTACTCCCAGCGATATGTTGTTGTCTTTCAATACCCAGAACTATACCAGCAAACAGATGTTTACAAAGGTTTGATTGGGTTTCTCGTTTAATCAAGAGAATCTTCCAGGCTTACCGCTATTTCAAATCAGTTGGTTTCCCTCCTCTTCCTAAGACTGTCTGGACAACTTCCCTTTTCTCTCGCGTTTGGAGCAGAGATATGATTTGTAACCCTCCTGCTGCTATTGACATGAGAGGAGGAAATGATTACCGGTTAGAATCTGCCCCCAATCTTTTCAAAATACTCTTTCAGTATTAAAGCCTGCGCTCAATTGGGAGAGCCCGACTTCCAACTGGCTCATAGCCTCTTGGCTCAAACTTACTATCAGTATTTGTACAAGGATCAACCTTTCCTCTTCAGGTAAAAGATTTACCCCTATATTTAAAGGATCTTCCAGGGAATACGCTTCTCCTGTAGTTAGCGATGCTATTGCTAAAGTATTCGGCCGACTGGCTTCCAATCCTCATTACCTCTACTCACAGAAACTTGTCCCCGCTGATCATCTGGAAATTCAAGACTCCATTATTATTAACAGGCTGTACAAGTAATTGACTTCGATTTTGCTTTATTTGGTATTATTTTAGAGAAGCTCTGGAAAATATTGCCAAGATTCCCTTCAATCTTGTGGCTGATAGCTGGCGATATGAGCTCTTCGAAGGAAAGCTCAATATTGAAAAGAGCAATGATAGATGGTGGCAACTCAGGAAACAGTACGAGGGACTCCGAGCACCTCAGCCGTACAATGCTTCTAATTTGGATTCTCTTATCCACACAGCAATTAGCCAGGTAAGCTAGCATTTTTGTGGTCCATAAGTGAAAGTATAGGTTCACTCCCCAGCCAGTAAGGATATTATCAGCTACGTCGTTCAGTTCCAAATCCTAAAGGCAATTTGCCCCGAAGGCGTAATCCTGGTAAGCGAGCCATCAATAATATCTCATGAATTGATCAAGAGCGAAGGATGCATCCTGTCGGAAGACACCACGGAAAAACTGCGTAAGACAATGGCCATGGGATCGTCGATCAATTGGCTAAAGGCTCTTGAAATGATCACCGGAAAGGCAGAAATCGACCCTCAACCTATGCTGGAATATTACGAGCCTTTGATTACTTGGCTTTTGAATACCAATGAGATCGATCAAGTTATTGTCGGTTGGGATGGTGCGGGAATCCCCTTTTCTCCTGAGGAAATCCCTAAAGCTCGTGGAGAGACCAGTGAAGATAGTGGTTTCGTTGCTCAGGACAGAATCGCCTTTCCCGGTAGCTTCTATTTAAAATAAAATTAGAGTAAGATATTTAGGAGGAGAGTGTGCTAATGGGCAAGAGTGTATTCTTGATTCTCGTTGCAATGGCACAGTTTGCGTCTGCAACGACGACAAGTTCACATTAGAATTAGGAGGAACAATTAGTTGCGTCGCTGATGATCCTGTTTCCCATGGCTTTTCACATAATGTAGGGAATTTTATACTTCTCCTTAAAACAGTATTTTAGGACGGCGATTCACCTATATTCATTGTTGAGAACAACGTGACAGACACTGCTTCAGAAGCCACAACTACTAGGAGGCCGCATAGGAAAGGCGCCTCAGACCTTCCAACTATTTTTGTTCTTTTGCTCACTCTGTTATTTGTCTTTTAACTGGTGCTCAAATTATTATTTATTGTATAAGGCTATTAATAATCTCGACAATGCGGATCTTCAGCGGTTCTTCAATATTTATCGGAGATTATTTAATATTTATCAAAAATTGTATTTATTTGCATTCAAAAATGAACAGATTTCTCTGAAAAATCTTGAGAAATATCGTTGATTGTGAAAGAATTCATGGCATTTAGGTGAAGTTCTTGTTGATGAAGAGGATACAGGGAAGTTCGATGGCCGATAGAAATATAGTAGATTTTATTCTGGAAATCTTCAGTAAATCAAAATTTAAACTAATCTCACTTTCTTTAAAAGGCTATAAATGTGTCGTTCCATGTCTTCTCCAAGACAGCTTGTAGCCTCGTCCAGAATAACCACGGCTGGCTTTCGGAGAAGTACTCTAACCAGTGACAATCTTTGCTGTTCTCCTGGGGAAAGTACATCCTGCCATTCAAAATCCGTCGGATCGTCCAAACTTCCGCACAATCCGACTAATGTTCCAAGTGACAACGTATCCAACAAATCAAGGATTTCAGAAGTGTCTGCATTTTTTCTACAAAAAAAGGATAAGTGCGCCTACCAAGATAGGATTCATCAACATCCCTGGGAAAATGAACTTGTTGTCGAAGAGAGAGATTTCCTACTGGAAGATATGGCCTTTGGGGTAAGAACATAATTTTATCAAGATCTATGCATCGTGAAATTGTACCTGAAAGCAAAATGAAAAGTAATTGCAGCGCTAAGTAACCTCCAGTAGGCGGCCAAAGCTGTTTCAATACTCGGAAGATAGAAGTCTTTCCAACGCCGCTGTCACCGGTGACTAATAATGTTTTTAAAGTTGTGATATCCAAACTGAGGTCTGAAAGTTATTTTGAGAGTTCAAAGAATATTTCCAGTACTTACAGGTGACAAGAGATCGCCTATCGAATGTGGAAGAAGCAAATGTGAGATCATCGAATTTAAACAACGTGGAACCATCCGGAGGAGATTCTGTTTCCCAATCTGGGGACAACGCATCTTTTGTTAAATCTATTAATGTAGCAATACTGTAATTGTAAACGGAATTATGCAATGAAATCTCTTACCGATGAGTATACCCTGCCATTTCGCCAATATTCATCGCTAGATCTGTTAGTCTAGTAAAACTATTAATGAGATACATGAAAAAGAAAGCATTCTGTACAAAAACAAATTTAAAAATTAAGTAAATCGCCTCACATTACTGATTTGGTTAGCAAGATCCGGAGGGGAAAAGTCTTTGTAGGAATTTAAGAAGAAAACAGGGATAACTTGAATCGCATAGGTCAGAACGCCTCCATAGTAATCGAAGAAATTTTGAAGATCTATGAAATTATTTTAAAAATTCGAAAATCTTACATTGAGCAGGGAATTTCCAAAGGGCTAATCTTGCCTGTACGTATAATAATACTTTGAGAAAACGATTGCATTCCGCCTAAATCGATCTCTTTACCCTGAAAGAAAAGAACTAACATATTCAAAGTTATGCGCTTCATAAAAGGCGGATTCTTCTGCATTTATCCGAACAGAAACATGTTTATACCTGAATACGCAATAATAAAAACTATATTGAAAAGTTTACCGGAAATCTCCTTCAGTTCGTTCAAGTCCCGCTGTCCATTTGGTAATAGGTGCTACCAAAATACGATTAGCAATAGATCCTATGAGAAAATATCCATAGATGCAGCCTACACCTATCGGGCCGGCCCTGGAACGAATTAGAATTCCAGGAATTTGAAGAATAACTCACTGCTCCCATGTTTTATAAGTATAGTACCCGATAACCCCGCCAGAAATTAGAAAGTATGGGATCACATTGACTGCTAGAATAGTTGTGAGCTTCTCGGCATCTTGAGTAATTCGCTGGTCACTGAAAAGTTTATGCACATAAAAGATTTTGGCATTTACGGATTGTCGATACTCTCTTTATGAATTGTATTAATATTATAATAAGTGTGCCGTTTAAAATAAAGATTATGCAGTCCCGTAACGAGATTTCTTCTCAAAGCAACGGCTAAAAGCCACGAAGACAAGGAGCAAAGTGCCTTAACCTGAAGAATGAGCTGTTTTGACGCTTTTGATAAGACAACCCACCAAAGTTTGACCAATGTATATGAGGGAGGCTTTATAGAATACTGTCCAAAATTGGTTTTCATTATGCTGGAGCAAAGTTTTATAAAATTCACCAACAACTGTACCCGAATGGTAGGCTATCACTTCATCTGAAAACTGGAAAATAATAGAAAAAGAAAGCGACTTACATGAACCGGATATAATAAATAATATAGCAGTTAAAAGCAGGGCATATTCCCAACTTGGATAGAGAAATTTACATATTTTATAGAAATTTTTAATAAATTGAAATCCCACACTTGGTGAGGAACGACCGGCATCCATCACTGAAAACGGTTTACACTATCTATGACCTCTGGGCAGACTAAACTGTCTAGTCGACTAACCATAGGCCGTACCCCCGTAAAATACCAAGAAAAAACAACAACTTGCACGAAAAAAAGATGAGTTAGATTGATATGGGGAGATTGTGGTCCGGAGATAAGAACAGGTAATTGATTACGCACTGTCTAGTGGCGGGCATTGGATTCGAAAGGCTTCCTTTTCAAAAATATTCCCACTTTTACTAGTATTGGCCGGTTTTCTTAACCAAGGAAATGCCTTGCTGATACTATGCAGAGAAGAAAATGTTTACGAGCGCAGGAAACCTTTTGAAATGCCTACGCAAAACTTACACTGATAGTCCATTGAATCACGATGACTGGTTAGACATCATCGCTTCGTCGGTTGTTGATATGTTCCTCCTGGAATATCTATTTCATGCTAAACATAGATTAATATACTGCCTTAGCAGGAAATCATCAAAAAAATGATTTAATTTGGTATTTGCCCGAACAACAGGAAAATATAATGGATATTAGATTTATTAGAAATATGTAGAAGTATAACAATCTATGAATATGTGAATCTTCTCGGTACCGGTACCTTTAAGAGAAAATAAAGTTCTGTATCGATGACTTGATTATAAAGCCTTATGTTAGAGTAGCAGCCCTTGGGCGGCACTCGCCCATTCCCGTTTCAAATTTGAAGATAGTCGAGAACAGCTTCCCTCCCATCTTTTCTGCCAACCAATCGCTTTTAATAATGGCAACCTTGAGAGAATCGCATGTAAAATTGGCAGAGAAATTCGTGTGGAGAGCTCGTCCCATTCCTTCTATCACAACTAAGTCAACACCTTCTTCAAGGACTTGGCGGTTCAGATCGTGGTGAACTTTCCTGTAAAAATTGATGAAGCTCATAGAAATAGAGACTACCTCAGGTCCAAACAAGGAGAACTTTGCCCAGAATGGTTGAATAGGATCATCCCTTCGTCGATAAACTTGGCAAATAGATCGTCAACAGCTTTGAACCCGTCAACAAGACCCAGCATCTCTCGATATGTCAGGTCATTTAAAGCAGGAGACAAATTTGTAACCACGATTACCTAAAACTGTGTAAAAACAGGAAAAGGGATCACCTTCGTTCCCAGACGAGCCATTTCTCTTGCAAAAGGCATCACTCCAAGGATACAATCGGCCCCACTATTATCCACAAAAATTGCAGCGCATTTGTATGGCTGAGAGAGAACCTTCTTCTCGAATTGATCGTAGCTATCTTCCAGCCATGGACGCTCTAGGAAAAAATTAAAGGATTGACAATTCTTTACCAGGAACGGCCATAATAGCTTGGTCGAAAGAAAGTCCTCCTTTTGCTTGCATTAATTCCACAACTTTTTGTGCTCCCCAATCGAAGACATTGCCTGCTAGGATTCCCTTCGACACCATGAAAAGACGATCCTTGTCGGTGGGAAGAGCGTCAATGTTATCGAGAACTATCCGAAGAGTTTCAAGAGCCACATCATTTTCCATTTTCTTCTGCTAAAAAGGAAAAAAATAAAGGTATATTATCGATACTTACGTGGAGATATGTATCGTCAAAACCATGCTCATTGAGAAGTTGCTCACGAAGATCTAGGAGATTCCTTACAGTGCAAGCACCGTATGCGCTAAACGATTTGTGTTAAATATGATGAGGATGCTTACAAAGATTTTTCTCTGATGATATTCAATTGACGAAGAAAGTCAGCTTTAAAAGCTTCTCCTCTGGCTTCCGCATCACTGGCCATGGATTGTGATTCAATGGCTTTCTTGATCACCCCGGATACGCTTTTTTCCATAACATTGAGCCAAAATTCACGGTCTTTCTCATCTGCACTGAGGTCTACTTCATCGGGTTTGTAAACCTATACAAATATAAAAGATTATCCAAATAAATACCGTTAGATCTTCTGCCAGAAGAGGAAAGGGACGGAGCCTCAGGTGGGTACATTCTAATTCAAGAGCGCCTGCTGTGAATCCAGCGGAGAGCGGTGCTGTGGGGACAAATCGTCCAAGTTCGGAACATCCTCGATAATATTCACACCAAGAGAGACGCTCTCCTTCCCCTGAAAGACAATGCTTCATAAAAAAAATTCAATTTAGCCTACATCCTACTTCATCTGTGGTACATTTGAAGCGTGATCCACCTTCGAAATAAGCACCAATAGCTGAGGTATACCCTTCGTGACGCAGATAATAAGCGTGCATAGACTTTCTACTCCAAAATTGAACAGCATAGTCCAAAGTTCTCATTATCACATTGTGATTTCGGATCAAAAAACCGTTGAAATAGATCCTGTTTACCCCTAATTTGGTTGCATACAGAACAGCCAGCTGAATAAACTTTTAAATGAAAAAAATAGCCGCCTACTTGTCCAATACTGTTGTTGATCATTAGCAAAAGACTTCTGATGGCATGTTTATGATATTCCGGATTGTCCATAATCTTCAGGGCGTTTTCTTTCTTCGCGCATTTACCAAAGGAACCGGCAATGATGTCACCGCTCATTCCTGCTATCTCTGTACTAAAATAGCTTTTATAAATTAAATACTTTAGAGATTACTTGGCTCCGTAGATATCGGAAACTAAGCTGTCGACATAGCGATGATCTCCAATTTCAGCCATTTCCAGTAATTCGTCCAGGTCTCGATGAGTCATGTCTAAATTTTTCTGTGAATGAATCAATAAATGTTGCCTTTTCTACAAATTAATTGTGCCAATCCGAAGAAGGATCCACCACCGAGGGAGCTTCCTCCAACACGAGTGTACTTCGAATCGCTTTCGACTAGGATAAATGATACACCAGTTCCCACATTTACAAGCAGATATGGCAAGATTGTTGAAGGACGTACAGTTTTAAATTTATATCTGGATTAAATATTTGCCTGAACAAAACGAAAGACTTACTTGCACTGATCGTTATAATGGTCGTAGGTGAAAGATTCCGCTTCAATATTCCTAATTAAGAAATTCGTCCCGTGGACGAGGCAGTGCAACTGTTCAATTCGATGAAGCCTTAAAAAATAATAAAATTACGGATTTCACTTACTCTAAGTTTAATTTCTCTTTAATAAGGGCTTCAATACTGTCCGTGTCATGCGTAGATATAAACGTTGCTTTGTTTTCAGCTATACTCCCGTTCTAAAAGAACAATAACTTTGAAAAATTTAATACAAAATACCAACCTCGGCAAAATATTCCAGTACTGATTCAAAATCTTCCAATCGTACTTGAATACAATGTAAATGCAAAGTTTTTCCGTCTTTATCAATTACCTAAACCATAAAATACGATTGCAATTAAGATAACAACTAACTTTTCCGTCAGGAATAGTCTCCTTCTTTGTAACATGAGAAGAGTAACATATTTTAACAACAGTATGTCCTGAAAAGTACTTATTCAATAGAAATTTTAGCGATAAAGATACCAATGTCAAAAGATATCCTCTGAATAGATTGTACATTGCGAAGGACAGACGATATACTGTCTTTCACCTCAGCTTTCCGCTTCATAACATCGAAACTGAAATCCAGGCGTTGAGGAGAAAACACGGCGAGGCATGTAACCCATGCCGTTTGAACTTGGACGGGTTATCGTAGGTACGGGTAGCATTTGCGATTAGAGCGCGAATTTATGGGCTGATCCGAGGAGCAGAACGGCAGGTGCAAATGAATTTGGTTTTAGATTGCAACAGATTCCATTTTTACTTTTATACATAGGTTCCATAATATCCGAAATAAAGGAATCACCTGCCCCCAAGGTTACCATAAATGTGGTAAAGGTTAAATTAGATGCACTAACGAAAACCTATGGTTTTCAGCTTATCGATCTGGGTAAAGGTGGAAAACGCTTCACTATGGAAGAAAATGACTGCCACATTAAAATAAACAATTACTACTGAAATCCACAGTATCTCTGCAATATAGATTCTGAAAACTACCGCAAACTGTACTACGAACAATGTAAAATTGCGCAAAAACGGGTAAGTCGGCTTTCATTAGGAGTATTGTTTGAAAGTTCAAGAATATACCTGTCATCCATTAATGAGCTTGCCAGGTTCAAGAGGCTGACATAAAAATAAGCATGCCCTCAGGCAGTTTATTTATACTTCCGCCTAACACATAAACCATCTCTTACGAATCCAAAGGTTAGCCATTGTGGCCTTTATTATGAATAAAAGCCTCTATGTTTTTTGTACCTTGTACAGATCAAAATCACCAAGTACAAACAGGCGTGTCTCTTATCTCAAAACTCACTCTGCAACGGAACTTGGTCGACTTAGGCACAATTCTGCTGGAGTAAAATATTCTTCACTTGTACGCATCTCTGGAAAAATCGTTTTTCTTCTAAAGAATGCGGGAAACGGAGAATAGACCGATACAAATGGCAAAGTCCTCTCTCAGGCCACCTGATAGCAAATCAGGCTAATCGTAGAAAATAGACAAAAGGTAGGCAAAAGCGGAAGCGATGGCAGCAACACATAGTAGCGGCCCGTGCTATCCGCGTCAATCAATTGTTGATGCGCTTGTAAAAATGAATAAAACTGCTGATGTAAGAAAATGGTTTACGGGTAAGCATACTAAAAAGACAGGGAATTTACAGAATGTTATCTCTCGTTCAATGATCAAGTAGGTCTACGAACTGGAGTAACCCTCCGAGGTGCGTGAGCTTGTTTATTTCACAAGAACCTGTTCAAAATGTCAAAATTTCTGGGTTTGTTTTTGTCGCCATTATCATCTTTGTCTTCTAAGGTCACAAGCCCTCAGAGTTCTATTCTCTGAGGCAATTCTCTAGATTGCTAAGTGGTAAACAAGTATAAACCATTTATTGTAAGTTACATGTTTTCCTTAGAACCGAGATTGAATTGCATAGCCGATGATGGGTGAAACGTCTGCGTAGCTGAAATATTACCATTTGGGGTACGGTTAAACTTTACCAGAACACGATTCATAGCAGTCATGAAGAGTGGAACGAGCTCCTTGACGAGCATACTCGCAACCCCACCAACCGGCTTCTATTCCGCAGGACGTACGGAAGACCTTAGAGAAACAGCCGTCAAATTGAGAATATGCCCTGAATGTCTGTTATAGAAATTTGGTGAAGTATTACTGGCAACGCTGACCCCATTCAGCTCGAAGATTGTTACTGAAATCATTTCGACAGGCAGCTATTTGAGCTGCTGTATCATCCTTCGTGAAAACGCCCGACATGCATTTGTCAGCATTGACAAAGGCTAAATGACTCTATTTACAAGATTGAGACGATGATACCATCCAATCCGGCTCCGCAAGCGAAACCGTACTGTCTGTAAATGGACTCCAACTGCAGAGCACTTCTGAATTTCATTATTCAAAGGAAATCATGACGAATTCACCCCAAGTCCATGCCATTAGCCATATGGAAGCTCATACTGGTACAACTGCCGGAAGAGGGTCCAAGGCATTGGTATAAATTGTTAAAAGCTCTGTAAAAGTTGTTAGATCCCTCGTTTTCATTCTATAGGACTTTTAGAGATAATCGGGTGTGTCATTTTGTCTATAAAACGTGGCCGCTGATACGAAGGGCATTGCTTTTGGACTCACGGAATGACTGTGTTTATAAAAATTATTATCAGTTTTGAAATAAAAGAGGTGTGATTGGATTTGATCGAAATGAAAACACTTTGAAATAGATTAAAATTTGGGTTAAAAAATAACGTCAAAATAGATTTACTTACGTGCAAACTTTGAAAAGACCTTGTGTTCCGTTAACATACAATTTCTCTATTTCAGCTTGATGACATTCGGGTTCAAAATAGAAGGCACCTGGAAATGGGACAACCCTTTTTTAGAAATACCTGCATCCCCCGAATCTATCCCATCATGGATAATATATCTTCCCCTGACTATTAGCCCGTTTTCCTGTTGACGAGGAACTATTCTATTCGATCCCATCCGCTATGGCAGGATATTGAGGTGATATGATCACCTGGTTCAAAACTCACCAGTGCAATTGGTCAATCCGAGAAATTGTTGGAAAGCCATGTCGCAACATTCCAAGATGGGATAGCTACAAGTTTCATTGACTGCAGATGGACAAGCAGCGTGCGCTCCTAAAGGTTAATACCTTGAGGTTGGAACAGGCCATACCTCCGATGAAAAGGAGGAAGAAAACGGAGGACAGCACTGTGCGCATCACCTTCAGCGGGTGGCAAAATTGTGCCATAAATCAATCTCTTATCTGGAGTTAGCAACTACCAGTCGAGCTTCCGAGAGGTGCTCTTATCAGCTTAAAATTGGATTATGAGTTGGATTGCCATCACGTATGGCTACTTGTCACATTTTTTGGGCGGGTGTGGCTGCTACTGATTTTTTAAAGTTCCGCTGTACTCTTTGAGCTTCGTTTTTTTTGACAGAAACATTATTCTTCCGTATATATGGCAGATAACATTGTAATGGACAAGTTGCTAATTAGATACCGTCGTCCTGTGCGTAATGCATTGTCTTATTTTTAGTGCCACGCTTTTTTCCCACGAAAATTCTAATAATTCGAAGGCACAGATGATTTACTGACATATCTCCAAATCTGTGTCAATAATTAGAGCAAAATACATTCGTCATAAAATATTTATTCCATTTACAATTACGGACACAAAATATCACGAGAGTATCTTTAGCCAATGATTCCTCCATTGTGCGGTACTGAAAATGACATCATCCAATTTATTTTGTAATCAGAACTTACAGACACAAGAGATGGGACAAGCCGGGAACCTGGTGAAAGCATTGATTCTGGCGTACTCGCATCCCCAGAATTGTGTATCTCTAGCGTTGGTTCCACAAGCTGCGAGGAATTGTTGCTCCCAACAGTTCAAATAGGTGTTGGCCAAGCTGAAACACATTGTTCTACAAGTCTTCAATATCGTTTCTTACATGCAAGCATTGCCAGTTTGGATATTGGCAGTGACTTCATACTTGGTTCTACAGGCATTGAGTTGCTCTGCGCTGGGACCTGTCCAAGCTGCCTTCATACAATTCTGGTTGGAAAGGTAGACTGAATTCAGATTCTTTAAACGAAAATCAAGTGCCCACCTTGGAATCCACCCCCGCAAGTGTAGTGCATCGTGTTAAAGGTACTAATGTACTGGTAAGAGCTGAAGACGCTGTTTCCAATACCAACAAAATGACCAGGAGTCATGCAAATTCCGTAATTGACGCCCATACATTGTTTGAATTCTCGAAAAGCTCTAGGATTTAAATCTTGACTAAAAAAGGAAAACTATCTACTTGCAAACGGTTCTGAGGCCGGAGGAAGGATTATTCTGGTAGAACTGCTCCACCTGAAGATAGAAGTGATGAAATGATACGTAAAAATAGCTCACATTATTACGGAAAGCTGCAGGCCGTTCA
Source organism: Oscheius sp. DF5033 (assembly GCA_964036215.1). Classification (NCBI taxonomy): domain Eukaryota; kingdom Metazoa; phylum Nematoda; class Chromadorea; order Rhabditida; family Rhabditidae; genus Oscheius; species Oscheius sp. DF5033. Next base: position 9,036,664 of record OZ038413.1, read on the forward strand.
AATGGCTTAGGATCAGAGAGGCCCAATGCTGTATTGAGATTAGCTGAGCATTCAAAGTATTTGTTGTCGTCGCAAGATTGCGCGACTGCTCCTGTCAAATGGATTATGCTGTAAACATGTAGAGATAAAAGAGATTACCCCCTGCTATGAAGCAGACGAGTAGCAAGGCGTGGGGCAACATTGGCTCGAGCCGATGTGCCAGATAGCAATATGGAGAGTCGGGTCGTAAACTGCTGCCTCCACCCGATAATATTCAGAGAGGCCATTAAAACCGTAATCTTTTGAGGATTGTAGTGGACTAACCTAGTCCTCCTTGGCAGTTACAGTACAGAAGAGCGGGGAGATGGTGTTTATTGGTAGCGAACTCTTTTAGGCGGTTACAGGAGCCCGGCAGCGACTGGGAGATAATATTATTTAAGAACTCCTCCAAGGAAAATAATATTACTACAGCGTGCCAGACAGTTTCTCTGATTAGGCCCTGATCTTTGAGGTAGTCCTCCATGTTCTAAAAAGGAGTATCCCCCTGTCATAAAGAGATCCGGCCTTTTTCCTGTGCCCAGCTCTATCAGCTCCCTCTTCTTGTCTATTCGGGTGTGGTCGTGGCGTCGTTGATCTCATCTGTCGTCATTTGAGGGTGTCATAAATTCAAGTCATTCTATTGAAGAACCAGTACAGTCATAATTGTTGAGGGAATAGGATAATGACCCATGATAAACTCGACATACTACAAATTGACGGATCTTTGACTAGAAGTGGTGCATATTATTGTAGACAAGAAAACATGACATGATCTAGTATCATAGTTCAGTTACTATGGAGATTTTCAAAAGTACCGCCGAAACTATGGCATCGTCCTGGAAAGATAACCAGACAGCCGGTTGTAAATTTTATGACCATTTCATGTTTCTTTTCCAAGTGACAATAATGGCCATTTCTGAGTCAGAAAACAATTATTCCAATTAATAAATTTATTCAAAATACACAGAATGTGAACATAGAAGTCTGACACTGCTTCTCACACTTTTCAACTGTTCACTGAAATTTGCAAATTACATTGGAGCCGAATTAAATGAAACTCACTCGTACAGAAAGATCCACTGCATTGAGGGAAACTAGTCTCCAGCCCTGTTCGCTCCCACTGACATCCCCACCACTTGAGAGCCGGAATAGTAGGACAAACCTGGGCGAATACGTTTTGGACACAGTTTTTGGCGGTCTTCGTGAATCTTAAATACAAATCTCAAGGGAATTTGGTTAAAGACGTACATGCAGATCATGTTAGGATCGAAATTGACGGAGGCAACACTTCTATAAAAGTCATCACTACATGCTTGGATGTCGCCCATCTTGGTTTGGAACACTTTCATGGCACAAGCTTCGTTGTTGGCAAATTCTTAAAAGAAATATGCCGAAGAAAGTAAAACAGATTACGTGGGAAGCCGGAAGCACATGCAAAGTCATTCTGGTTGAAAATTTTCGAGTAACCGTAAGCTTGTTCGGCAGTGATCCCAGTGGCGGTTCTAGAATAAGATAATAGACTGTTGAACATGAAAATTACCCGTTGACATCAGCCATAAGACCAAGAGGATTTTGAGCACAGTCTTGATATCCAGTAGGAGTGCTAAATAATATTACCAAATATAAAGAGCCACTTACTCGAAGCAGGTTTTATATCCTTTAAAAGCTTCACAACTGGCTCGCAGACCTGCTACTCCAGCAATTGACCAGACATATTGAATTGCTTGACTCAAATCTCTATAGGTGGTAACACCCAAAGATGCTAAAATATTATTTTCTATTAAGAACTTCTCCGGAAATTACGATCAATGCCGAGCGCATCGTTAAACTGAGCCTGACACGTCTGGAGTTTAATGGGATCGCAAGCAATGTACTTGTATCTCGGATCGGTGGCTGCCGATGCCAGGCCTAAAATAGTCTCTAGGTGATAATAGAAATCCAGGTGACATCAATTCTGTGTACGTCTGGGAAGCATATGGACCCGGATGGGCAATTACCGTATACCTATTTAGCTATTTCTAGGTAATATAGCAATCTGCACAATAATCAAGAAGATATAACCTTTGTAAGTAAATATTGATTAAAAATCTCACCAACTATGGCTAATAGTGAGAGGACCAGCATCGAGCCGAAGCAGAGTCGGGCGTGCACCGGTGCTTTATCACTAGATAGTAATAAATGGTTTTATGGCCAGCATTGCTTCACATGGACAAAATGGCATCAATTTATTTTTGTATTATCTATATTTCCCAAAATAAGGAAAAAATATTTAACAACAAAGTTTATTTTTGCAACAAGTATGAGATATATCACTTTCCAACACGTGCTGCAAAGTATGCGCGCTTTCCAACTCTTGCCAAGTATAGACGTTTTTCTAAGGAAAAATGTCTAAAAATTGCCGTTAAAATGGGAAAACGGCATGGGTATTACTTGTCCTGGAAAGGGTCTGGGCCTGAGCGTTTACCAACGCGAGGGTAAGGTACGAGCCAGTTGTTGAGGGCAGTTCTGGTCATCCTGTCCATTCCAACTTCTTCTGAAATTTACTTTATCGGTACAATTTGTTCATGGTAGTAGGCCGAACTTTGCATAATCTGCTCTTGACCAATAAGGCCAACTATAGTTCCAATCGGAATCAGTTTCTATGAATGTATCATCCTTAATAGTAGCTGGATCGGAACCCAATTTCCGTTATCTCATCATCCCATTCTGTAGCTGATTACGCACGTCAACTCGAAAGTCGGAAGCTCATCTATGGTTTCAGTAGGTTGTGGGAGTATGAATATGTCATGAAAGTGCGCAAGTTTATCAGGAAATTGGTTGTTATGGTGGAGATCATGCTTTTTGATCACTTTTCCTTTTCGGTATGGTCTAAATGCTCTGGTACACAAGTCAGCTGTTTGTGGTATCGGTATCAATCGAAAAAAACTGAAAGGAACAAGAACCGAACGGTGGTCATATGTTTTACCAGCTGGTATCTCAAGGTTGCTGTTTTTGTTAGTATTTGGGGATGATGACTTCCTAGATGTGATGTCCTTGTCCCCCGATACTATGATTTTGATTTCTTAGTATCTCCGACAGACGATGGTGTAATGGCACCGAGCGGTCTGCTGCGCGACGGACACTCGGATATTCCTAACCTTGATGGCTAAATAAAGCTTACCTTGTGCATAGATACAGGCAAGAAGAGAGAACAAAACGGCGAGAATGAGGGCCCGCATCTTAACAATGATTATTGCCAGGTATGCTGTGAGAGCCGAGATTAATTTCCGCTGGGCAAAGAGGCTGATCCAGCCTCTAGGACGCAAAATATAATGGAGGTATGACAGGAAGATGTGTGTCGTCAAAGAGGCAAAAGGTAATGGAATAATATGAGGGTGTCAGTCGAAGTTGCTCTGTCTCTCCTCCTCTTGTTTTCGGAAATGATAGGCAGAGCAAATGTCGTCATTTGTGAAAATTTGTATTTAGAATGCATACTTTCATAGAAATAGCACAGGAAGGAGTAGAAGAAGACTCGTAGGGAAACACCGTAAACAGAAAAAAAGGGATGGATCGTTGAGAAGCCGTTTATCTTCGTAACGCGTGAGCCCGCTGTAAGATGGGTTTCAGCTCCCCCTTCTCGTCCAGGACTTTTGTGTCATCAGAACCTCCGATGAACTCGCCATCTACGAAAAGTTGAGGGACAGTCGACCTGCCGGAAATCTTCTTCAAAGCTGCCTAAAATTAACAGTGAGACAAACAGAAGATTGCACCTGAAGAGCTTTCATATCAGCCTGTTTATCCAGCTCCAAAATCTCCATATCGTCAATTTGATAATTAGACAACAACTTCTTTATCCTCTTGCTGAATTTGCAGTACGTCTTACTGTACAGCATAACCTAAACTTCATTGAATAACACTCTAGCAAGTGGGCAAGACCTTATGGTTATGAATTCCACTCCACAACTTGTCCATAATCATTGGATTTTCGGCTGTTGCAACTGTCGTAGTTGTTGTACTGTTGTCATCGCAAACCACCTGTAATGGATGACTTGCAATTGACCAAAGAAAACATTTCTCCTGTACCAAAAATCGCAAAACAATATCGTCATGCTTGAGTTCTCAGAAACAAACAAGGTCAAGACTACGTACCTGAAGAACCAAAAAACAGAGGGAAACGACGAGGCTCAGGAACTGCATCACTCGCTGAAAATAAGACGTGGGAAAATGAGACACAAAAGGAAGAGGGGACCGAAAAAGGCCGACAGTGGTTTTCCAACATAGACAAAGGATTCGCGTCTGTGTATACAATGGGCTAATTGCAATTGTGTGCGGCTTTGTTCCCTGGGTAAGTATGGGAACTGTTCCAAGGAGTCACTGTAACGCAGTCGTTGCAGCAGTACGTCTATGTAATGAGCGCAACGCAATTGGGATAAACTTCCGCCCGGTGTAACAAAAACAAGGCCATACAGGCTGGCCGGATTATTCTTCTTTGCCCGCGAGAATCCGACAATTGTTCGTTGAACTTTATTCAAGGTCCAAAATACTACAGAAACAACTCTTTTTTTTGGTAAAGTTTGGGGCAATAACCGTTGAGGAAATATGTAAAGGCAAATGTGGCAATATGAGAAAGAGGGGGGATGGTATGGGGGGAAGAACAGTCAGCAACTACGTAAAATATTATTTTGAGGAAATGAATATTATGCTTATGACTCGTGTATAGAACCAGGCAAGCCACCCAATATCTTTGACATAGAATAAAATATACAGAGAAAAGGAGAAAAAAAACGACTAGCAACATATCACGATGTTCAACTTCTGTAACATTTGATAACGTCCTGGATAGACTTGCGACAAAGTGGGCAATGACCCTGTGTCTCAAAAGTCTGTTTGGCACAGTTATAACACATACACATGTGACCACATGTATAGATGACACTGTCGATCTTCGCTGACATGCAGACCTAAAATAGGGGGAGGTGATGTTTGGGTTCTAAGAACAACAATACCGTGCATTCTTCGGCAGGGTCTATTTCTTCTAGTTCGTCTTTAGAGGGAGCTGCTGAAGCGGCTATGACTCTTGGAGCAGGTGTAGGGGTATCTGGTGCTTTTCGAGCGGGTGGAGCTGGTGAAGATTTAGGAGAAGACGAAGCAACCGACGCGTTGGCCATATTTTCCCTGGTAGAAGACCTTAGAAGATCATCCAAATTGGGTGGGAAGTTCAAAACAGGCGGCTGAAAAAATCAGTATAAAATTATTGGATGTCAACATACCGTTAGCACAGGAGCAGCTGTAGGCGGAGGTGACATAGTATAACTAGGAGTTGATGGTACAGGCGGAGGAGGCCGAGAAGGTGGAGCAGGGATAAGACCTCTAACCGTTCTTGGGGCTACAGGAGGAGGTGGAGGATCTCTAGCGGGAAGAGAAGGAGCCGACGTACTGCTGGTCAAATTTGTTCCCAAGAGATCATCCACAGTTAATCGGGAAACACTACTTGTCGTGCTTTCAATCGAAGGTCTTGTCCTCACTAAAATATTTAAATATAAAACAGTTACAGGCAATTCTTACTGTCAACTCGAAGAGTAGCAGGTATACTGTTTTCCCTTTTAGGAGATGGTGCTTCTCTTGAGGCCGCTCTTGTTGTCATGGCTGGAATTGAAGGCAAGGAGACTCTAGCAGGTTGAGATGCTGTAATTGCTGGTGACGCTCGCATAGGAGACTGGGATCTAGAAGATCCTAAAAAGAAATATCTTTAAAACAAATCAAATTAATACTGACCAACAATCTTAATGGATTGTGTCGTACCGTAGCAGTCGAACCACATGTAGAGAGGTACACTTGTGTCTACGTGAAGAACAGTGTGAGGATTACCGGCATCTTTGCGCATTTTGACTTCAGCTGAAAGCAAACATAGCTTGTGTGAAAAGTACAAAGGTCCGCCTACCAGTTTCCGTTATCCAAAAACTCAATACAGTGTTCTTCCCCGGCTGTAAGGCGATGTCTTGAATTCCCACCCAATATTGGGGCATTTCGACCAAATCACCGGAATTGTCGGGTAGATCGACACTTCTAAGGCTAGACGGATCGCAGCATGTTACTCCAAAAGCCAGGCCTCCGTTAAATAATTGCTGCACTTCCAGAACCTACAAAATTAAAGGAGTAACCGATTAAAATGTGTGGTTACCTGGACGACGACTTTTTCATTGATGTTCACAGGCCGTTCTGTGAAGACATATCCTTGTGTATATTCCTGCATCATTCTGGTAGCTACCGTGCGATCATTATGCAAATTAATATGTCGTCCATGGAAAGGATGGAATCGAATTTGATCCAGGTTCCCTGAAAATGTGAATAGGTGCGTATCCTGAGATCAAAGAATCTGCGCAACGGTTAAAATACACGAAAGTGTCAAATTTCCCTTTTACTGTTGCACGCCTTGTCCACAAAAAACGACGCGTGGGAGTTTTTGCTCCATGAAAATGTGCAAAAAGATCAAAGATTTGACTTATTTTGATCACTCCGAGTGATACGCTCTTATCAACTATACAGATCTAAAAGTTTTAAAAATAAACAAAATCTCACGATTAGATGCAGCTGGAGTTAGTTGTCCTGCAGAGGTGTTTGCAGCTGGAGGGGTCTCGACAACATGGCTCGGATTACTAATTCCGCCACTACTAACTCGAGGCTGTGAGCTGCTGTGTGATCGACTTCTGTCAGTTGTCCGAAACTCCGAGGAATCTAAAAAAAGAAATTTAAATTTAGCTGAGGAATAATTCGAACCAAATAACTTATCCTTCTCCTTTTTGGATTTTACAGATTTTGAGTTCTTTTTTATCGTGTCAATAATATCTTCATCGCGACTTTTATTAGATAGAGATCGATATTTCCATAGTCTGTTCATTTATACCCTAAGAGGACCAATTTGTATAGAAATGAAGAGAGTAGAGAAAGAGCAGGCCGGCAGAAGTATAAAATTAATTTGTGATCTTTTTTTCCTCGTTAGGTAAAGTGGATACTGGCCGGCAATTATGTGAAATAACGATGGAATGAGGTTTCAAAGAGCGTATGCAGCGAGAAAGAATCTCAACATCCGGGGCTATTCAATTGAGGATGAAAAAAACGAGGAGGGGCCGAGGAAGCAGTCGACAGTAAGACAAACAAGTAAGCTACGATTTGGAACAGAGAGGTCGCAACGGGGCGAGGATGACGGACTACAAGGAAAAACAAACACAATCGCACCCTTTGGGACGTCGGTCTATCCGGAACGGGACTTTCCTTTCCGGTCACTTTAAAGCAATGAGTCAAAGTCCGGTGATCAAAAGAAGGCTCTTCAAATAGGCAAAAGCATCGCGATTCCATAAAAACATCAGGAATGATTTCTGGGGCAAGCTAAGTGCATCTTTTTAAAAGGCTCATTATATTTCTAGGCCATGTGATATGTAATTAGAGGACTCTGCAAAGACTGCAAATGAAACCCCTGTCGTACTAATTAATGCATAATGTTTTGCAGCTTTAAAGAGGAAAATGCGACGACTACTACGAGTATAGTAAAATGTCAGCTTGCCGTGGGGCACAAGAACGTTTGAGTCATTGTTCCGCAAAAAGATTAAGGACGCCTTGCCTATAACGCCAGGCTAAAAAGGTGGAAAACAAGTAAGTTTTCTCATCGAGTTGGCATCGATTATTTATGATTTATCAACGAGATAAGCCAAAGGAATGGGAATGAAGAAAAACATAGCGAAATTTAAAACATTGTAGACTTCCTAAGCGACTGATTAACTAGAGCAAATACTGAATATGCGTTGCACTCTTCAAATAATCTATACGACGACGCGACTTGTATCAATATTTTAGGTAGGAAGGGGAAACAAAGCCCTCCCATTTTTTCTGGAGCTTAGCTATTCTTTGACGCCTTTGTGAACAGCTAGCTAGCTGACAATGACACGCTTTTTTTTTGCAGAACCGGTTGAATGTGACTCAGAGGGACAAAGATATGGCCTTCAAATGATATCCGTCCTTCGGACAATACTGTTCCGCTTGACATTCATCAAAACGTAAGAAAATCAAACGAACCAACGAATTCGACGGCTACGCTATTTCCGTAGATATCGACAATGATCCAGAGGGGTAGGCCAGTGTTGATCCCGCATAGAAATATTCCCTAAAGAATTCTTTTAAGGTAAAACAATAATAGGTTGCACCTTTTGTTGCCCGTTTATCCCATAAATAAGCTCTCCAGCAGCGGTTACATGAAAGTGTAAAATATTTCCCTGGGTTGAAAATCTCTCCGGTAAGGCTTTAGCCCAATAACCCGATTTCGATGTGAGATCTGGACAAGCGAATCTATATAGATAAATTTAAATAAAATAAGGTATTTCTCACTTGGGCACAGGGGCATTTCGATAAGTTTCAGGATCTACATTCGTCACACCAAATCTCAAAACTCCAGACCAGTTTGTAGCAACTTCGGACAACCGAAGGCAGACAGTTTCATCAATAGCGATTGGCCTAAATCCTCCTTGTTAGAGGGAAAAATAACCAACTCAAACCTGTTGGAAAATGCTAATCCTTTACAAAAGCTCTCTTTTCTTCGTGCAATGCGGTTACCTGAATAAGAAAAATCATAAAATATTGACTATAAAGAACTCACTTGATTTTCGTTCGACATTTGCTCCGTGTATTGAATGAAAAGCTAACTGAGGTTGACGGGATGCATTTGTTCCCTGATTTATCACCATACTGTCGTCGAGATCAGACAAAGATTGTACCAGACCTGCAAAAATTCTAATTTAAATCGGTAAGAAAAGATGGAAAATGTATTGGAAGCATGTAAGTAACTCAAACGCCGATCGCCAGTTTGTCTGTCACTGTTTACTCTTTCCTTCGAGCGTCAGCAGGTCCCAGTTGACCGGTTGCTCAAAGTGACAAAAGTATTGGTAACTCCATGGTCCTCACATCCTAACACATTTTGTGGAAAAACCACGTGACGATCATTCCCTCAGTCATTGCCTCACTTGTGATGAGAAGCACCAACTGTTACCACCCGAAAGATCATGGTACTTTACTCAATCAGCTGATTTGAGGATGTTTTGTGAAGGAAAAGAGTGACCCTTTGAATTCTTGTTTCGACAGATTGCACCGGCAACAAAAAGAAACAATAAATTAGAGATGCAAAACAATGTTGAGGACACACCAGGTTCCTCTATAAAAATAGAAAAATGGCGCTTGTTTTGAGGGAAAGAAGCCAAATTAATTAATGACTTGGAAGGCATACTATAATTAGAAACCTCTGTTCCCACTGGAAGCAGTTATCAAAAATAAAGCAATATTGTCGATTTGAAACGGAATAGATCAAGGGTATCATTGGCGATTATGCAAGAGGTTTTGTTGCGGCTGAGTCAAACAAACCCCGATGAGTCAGAATTTGATCAAACTTGCGTTTTCGAATAAACGTCATGAGTACATTAGAACAGAAAGATAAGAGCATGGAACAAACCTCGCACCCGTCTACGATACTGCCGATATCGTTCGAATACTTCGTCAATGGAATCACAGCTCGAATATGAACTAGGACTACTGGATAATGGCTCATCATCACTATAGTAGCCAGAAGGTGTTCGTCTTCTCATTTTTGATAAAATGATTTTGGAACACCGGAGCGGGGAGAGGAGGACAACAGGGATCAGATGCTGCTGAGCAGGGGTTGCTCGGGGAGCGGACTGGCACCAAAGGATCACGAGTGGAAGGCCAAAGCACGGGAACGATTGTTTTGAGAGAAGTACAAGAAGTTGAGCAAAATATTTCTATGCCGATCAGTGATCGAGGATAAAGGGCGGATAGCTAAATGTTCCCCAGATACTGAAGAAGCATCATCAGATCTGGATGGAACAGCTGTTCGCAAAGAAATTTTGGCCTTATGAAATCTAGAATATTCTTGGCACAAACTTGTTATCATCTTCAAAGGGCATATCTTTTTGTGATTCTTTAAAGAAACGGCCCACTTTTCCAGGCAACATTTGACAATGTTCCAGGAGATCTGTATCAGTGTGGTTTCCTGGGGCTCTATCATTTTTTGTAACCATAAAGATATGAAAATTTGTCTGATTCATCGAAAATCTCTCTTTCCCTGGCATCATTTGAAAACCAAAAAGTCACAATCATTTACATTTTTGTGGTAAACAAGTGGACTACAAGTAAACGTGTTTATAATAGAAACCCTTGAGGGTCTTCCTCATGACTAGAAGCATCTTTTCCCGATGCTTTCTTTACAAAACAGCTATCAATAATAAGCATACCCGTTTGTTTACAGCTATCTCCTTTAAGTTAGCGGGTAAAAGATCAAGGATCCTTTTGTTTCAAAACCGGAAATACGTTTAAAATTGCGGAGGAGTAGAGTTTCTGACGCAATGAAGAGGACCGAGGGGCGCAGGAGGTCTCTTGCCGTTTTTTTCGGTAGTTCAGTGTAAGAGTCTGGGACTGGGGACAAAGCGCATTGATTTCTTGACACAATATGAGTCATTAATCAATGGTTATAAATTTGTTAGGAAGCTATAAAATGAAGATGACGCTCGGGGTATGTGAACAGTCGAAAATCTGCGTGGAAAACGTGTCAAAAGCAAAGAAAAATAAGCAAAAACCTACCGTTTTTATTAGCTCCTTGAGCATTTCCCATTTTAAACGAAGAATACCAGAAGAACGGTTAGAAATTCAACAGCTGAAAGATAAAAAATTTTAAAATATAGGTCACAAACCCGCCTTATTTGTGTCATAAACATAGAAAAACAATCATCGACCCCGAAGATCCTGAAAATAATGTTTAATATAATTGTAAACACATGAAAATTTGCAGCAATTTGAAACATTTTTTACAACTGAATGGTCATAGAAGATAAACAAATGACCGCCAAAACAGCTGTAACATGGCTGAAGTATTTATTGGACGCTAGATTTGCGCGCCGAGACCAATTCTTCCTACACACGTTGGGGGAACGCCACTTATCTCGCCGCTAGCACGAGGTGACAGTTGTGCGGACGAGGACACGTCAATGAGAGAAAATAGCCTTATCGAGAATGGAACATACTCTCTGAAAAGTGTGAAAATGATAGTGTAAGCTGTATTTTCAAGTCAACTCGTCCGGGTACTGAATAACAGCAAAAGTACAAACCAGTGTTCATCGATTTATTTAAAGCAGCCAATGACAATAATAAAAACTCGAAGAACAAGATTTTTTCATGCCATAAAACTAATGCTAGCAGCGAAAGAACATTTACCTTGGAAATAAAACAGAATAAACGAGACACTGGGCGATATTTAACAAAAGAGCTACAACTACAAGATAGTCTCAACCAAAAAAAATTATGCTAACCAATTGTCAAATGACGAAAACACTAATTACTTTCTGTGTTCAAAGATTTTTATATATACTTGTTCGTATTCAATGGTTAAGGTGCAGAAACGACCATCATCTAACGGCAATTTGAATTCGCAACCTTTGTATTGTCCATCAACTTCATTTTCTTTCACAAGTATCAGGTTGAAGCGACCAAGCATCTCTTGCAACTACTTAGTAGAAGGCGGTGTGCCAGCATTTGGCGATATATAAGTTCCTTGGTAAACAAAAGAATGCAAATTTGGGCGCGCGAAGGTGAAATTTAACAAAAAAATAAATATCAAAGAACAAGATTCCTGCTTACCATAAAACTGTAATCGCACCCGCGGAAGAGCGTTTACCATGGGAATAGACATCATTGCAAAGTTTTTGACTCTGGTCAAGTTCACGCAAACCTCACAAAAACCATATGGCTGGTGTCTGGATCTACTATTTTATGAGCTCAAATGCCTGTTTAAATGTGTGTCCCCAAGGGCTCTAACAGCTGATAGTAGCCGGAATCTTTGACAGAAAACGCCTATCAATGCCAATGCAAGATTACGACCAACTGTAAAAGATCCCTTGGCAACTTTTCATCAAGAACCCCTCAAATATGTTTGCTCTCTAGAGAACGAGCGCCTGTATGCTTCCGTCCATCCCAATTCCGCTTACATTTTGGCTTAATAGTGCAATCAAAATAGAAGAAGGTGTACTCCACTCCTCATAGTATTCTATTATAATGCTCTTTTTGACTGTCTCTGACCATTACCTTTGAGCTGGAGCCAGTCGTCCTTATTATCAGTCTATCCAGACGAAGATAAGTCCATCAATGTGCACTAATACTTCTTGTGTTTATTTATTCTTTTCTATTCTTTTTTTCGACATCATTTAAAGAATTCTTTTCAGATGAGAGAGCAGTTGTTCATTGATGAAAGGGGTGAGTAAAGGGCCCTCCTCCAGGAAAGAAATCATAAGATTCCCAGAAAAAACAATAACATTTTTCATGGCCTTTGCTTAGTTAATAACATGCCGCCAAAAATGTTCGACAGCCCGTCTAGTGGGCTAAAATCCCCCTCTAAGAGTTTTATCCGTTCTAGGGCCGTTGGAATCGACCCCCATGATGCCGAAGGCTCTTGATCCACCAAGGGATAAGGTAAAGTGTTTTGTCTACTTGTCTTATTTTCCCATTAGGGTCGTCTCGTCTGGATGATAGTACTTCTAAACGGAATTGGGGTACTTCTTCCATGGAATATGTTCATAACCATAGCTCCTGATGTAAGAAGCTGACATTCCAATATAATTTATTTTAGTACTATGTGGACTATTGGTTCACTCCCGGTGGTAACAAAACAGATTATGCTTTGAATTTTATGAGTGCTCTGGGAATGGCTTCCCAATTCCCTAACCTATTTATTAACGTTGTCAATGTTCTACTGGTCATCGGGTAGGGAAAAAACCTGCCAACATCAGGGACTAAAAATTTTAGCGGATCACTTTTATTGAGGATAGTTGGACCATTAATTGTCAACTGTATCTCGATTTCTGTTGTAATCGGGTTAATTGTTGCTGTCCCTCCATCACTTGAAGGTAAGACTCATTGTACAATATCTTAAATATTTTAGCAATGTCCTGGTTCTACATATTGACTCTCGTGATTGTTGGCATCATCAATCTCTCCAACGGTCTTTATCAAAATTCAATCTTCGGGTTGTTTTCCGATTTTCCTGCTGAATATTCAAACGCCTTGATTTTGGGTAACAATCTTTGTGGTACTTTTACAACCTTATTATCCATGGGAGCAACTATACGTAAGATTTACGGTAGATGAAAATATAGTCGTTCAGTGTTCCCCACTGATATTCGAACGAAAGCTCTCGTCTACTTTTCTATCTCCTTAGCTGTCCTGTTTCTTTGTGGATTATCCTTATTCGTATTGACTAAACAAGTGAGATCATTAATCGTTTAAAATCATTCTTTAAAGGAATATTACCATTATTGGGTCGATAGAGGAAATGCTGCCAGATCGGAAGCAGCGGAAACCTCTTCAGGATTTAGGCAATATCTTCAATGCTGGTCAAAAGTAAACTGAAAAAGTGCTTCGTAAAAGCGAATTTTACAGTGCTGGGTACAATTATGGAATGTTTTCTTTATTTTCTTCGTCACCTTGACTATCTTTCCCGCTATGATGGTGGGCACTCCTCTCTACAAAGAGCAGCCAAACGATCCGTGGACATCCATCTGGCCAGAGAATCTCTATGTCTCCATTACCACATTCCTCTGTTTCAATGTTTTCGCTACAGTTGGATCTTTTATGGCAAACTTCTTCCAATTTGTAAGTTTCGGGACGAATTCCCTTGTTTTGACGAGATGAGTACGTATAATTTTACAGCCCTCTCCAAGGTTCCTATGGATTCCTGTCCTTCTTCGAGGTCTTCTCATCCCTTTCTTCATGTTCTGTAACTACAGAGCATTTGACCGTACTCTTCCTGTCATTTTCAAAAGTTTGTTAAAATTATTATTTTATTTAATATTTATACAGATGAATGGTGGTTCTTCGCCGGTGGTGTTGTAATGGCAACAACATCAGGCTACTTTAGCAGCTTAGCCATGATGTACGCTCCCAGGATTGTTAACCCTAGTCAAGCTAAAATAGCCGGAATGACGGCAGCCCTCTGCTTAATGCTGGGTAAGTGGTCGACAACATGACTGTTCAAATGATCACATTTTTAGGTATTATGTGTGGTGTAACATTTACACTGTTTATCGCTTATTTAACAACAACATTATGAGAAGATGGAGATCATATCATTAATTATTTCTTAGTTTATATGTACAGATTATGAAGACGAGATAAACTATTGTATTGCTACCGTATCTGTGATCATTTAAAATGGACCAGGGTTATTTATGAGCAATGTCAATTTGATGTATGGTTGGACTTGACGAGAACCTCTCCAACGGGATAATGGAGCCAGTTGATTACGCCAACCATTTCATCAGCTGGATCCACTTCCTAAACGAATCCAAACGTTTAAATTAATGGCTAGTTGATTCACCTCGCTTGGACTCGTCATTGTGATTACTGTGCAAAGTAGAACAACAGAAATTAAAATGACGGCAACGGCTAGGGTACAAAATAGAGCCATGGCAAGGACTGAAGATCGACTAATTCTACAAACTCGGCTACCCACAATACACTGAAAATTGCATTTTAGGGAGACTTGATAGGCGGAAATACCTCATAATAGCGCTCTCCAGACAGGAAAAACTCCTCTTCAGAACTTCCGGGAAATGGAGGAGCTTCCTCACTGGTTAACAAATGACGCACTTCATCATCTTGGTAAAATTGTGACACATTTAACTTTAACTCGTGCATAGCATGTTCCATTTGATGCTGAAAATTATGCCCTATTCGTGTAAGGGAAATAGAAGAAGCAAGGGAAATTGTGAGCTTTGAAACTTGACCGGAAGTGGTAGAAAAATGATACATCTGGGTCTCTTTTTCTTATAAATATATTCTAATGAACCAACAGAAGCAGGTGGAGGCATATTCTAAAGGACCAGAGCTCAAAGAGATTGTAGGCGTTAACCCCAATGCCCCAAACACATTGTGATTAAACGAGAGTCAAAAGCACCCTCCTCTATTTTAAATTCTTAAAAAGAATAGAGAAATAGAAGGAGCATAGGGAAAAAACGACTCTTTGCATTATGACGATCGTGGGGCGTGGTGAAGGACCCTGGAATAATCGGATGAACTAGAATAGAGAAAACGAAGCCAAGCGGAAAGTCTCCTCTCTCTAACCTAAGCAGTTATTGTAAGTTATGGAAGAGTAAAGAAGCTAGAAAGCATAGACAACTCATGTTTACACAGGAGTCGTGTAATAAATCAAAATGTTAATCAGGCCGAGTACACATAACAATGGAAGAGGGGATCAGTTTTCATTCTTAGTGGATTTCGGTGAGCTAAAAGATGATGACTGAGTGGAAAACAAGGAAATATATTAAGATTACGACATTATATGCTAGCGGTCAAACCACAAATACGTAGGAGCCTACTGTAATTCGAAGACAAATATATTAATAAGTTTACGGCAATTGAAATTAATCTGGACAAAGATTGTTCTAGGCAGATTTTTTTTCCTCTGCTGACCATGCTCCGACGAGAAGCATAATTGAAAAGAATAAAAAATGTGAACTCATTTGTTCGCAAGATGTTTGGCCGTGCTTCGAAAATTCCTCGAGGTAATAGTTATTCTCAAGGACAATGTTTATCCCCGAGTCATCTTCACTCTTCCCTTCCCTAGAGAGAATAAAAGACTGCTGTTGACAATTCATCAAGTTTTTAGAAATGTCTAGCTGTAACGAGGGTCATATGGATAAAAAGACTGATGACAGATGGGATTAAAGCTGGCAGCTTACTTCCGTCGTGTAGCCTAAATCCTACGGTATTTGACGGGGAATTATCTCAATCACGGGATATGAGACTGCGGCTGCCGAAAAAGGAGAATAATAGGATCGGGAGGTTACTCAAAAACGTGTAATTGTCTCAGAACAAACAGCCCTCTTGAAAACAGATTTACGAGCTCTAAAATTGCCAGAAAAGAGAGGGGATGTCACGATGAATCAGTTGACTTTCGACTGAATAAACTTTGGAAAAGGCAGGTTCCAAAGACCGACTGCCGTGAATTTGCCGGAAGCAATTTAGGTAAAGAGAAAAGCCAGAAAAAACGGGGGGACGAGTCTGCGTGGCGTGCGTGAACCAGAGTAAAGGACAAGCGACTAAATGAAGATACACATTTTAGGCTTCAGAGCTTCGAGGCAATTGAATTCCTGCAAAGCAATCAAAACATTCCGGAACGGCTGTGGTTGCCACAAATTGTGGAAGACGGGTAACTTTAGGAGGTCTAAGGCAAAGCCTTTGTTGATCCGTTTTTGGGGACTAAGGGTCACACGTTGAAATGAAGCGGGAAAGCACTTTTGAAACGCGGAAGACATTTTCTCTGAGGCTAAATGAGTTTCCGCCATCTCCAAGTCCACGTCAAATGAATAACTGAAGCTATTTTCTTTTTCACACCCCCCTTCTAGATCTTATAGGAAGTGCAAATGACAACCGCATTGCATTAGTCAACATGGCTATAAAATCATACCTTCTAAATTTAGTCGAGCAATTTTCATTTTCTACACGTAAATAAGAAGTTAACCCGTGAAAATGTGGTGGCAGTGACTAATGAGAGAAGGCTTTTTAGTCAACAAAAAGAGTAGCAAAATGTTGACTGGACTATACTAAAGAGAGAAAGAAGTTCCCCTTCTTTTCCTTTATAAAATAAATCCCTGAAATAGGATACCGCAGTATGAAAGAATGAAATTTGGATGGCTCTCAGGGCCTATTTTAAGCTGTTTTGAATTATAAAAGTGGTTTTATGGCAAATAAAAGTACTCCCTGGCTTTGAGCGCATATTTTCCAAGCAATCTGTTATTTTGACAAATTTTTCGGTCATTATTCTTCGATGAGCAAAACATCTGCTGCATCAGAAGATAAGATTCAGAAGGAAAAATATTGCTTTATTTTCAAGTAGAAGAAACAGAATCAATTGAACAGGAGCTAGATGATGAATAATTTCTAGGTAAAGGAATATTTTTCGGATTTGTGAGTACGCCGTCAAGATACTTGACATTTGGCAGAAGTATTGTTACCACTTTCCTGAATTGGATTAAATCTCCCACGGAATTTTAGAGGATTACCGATACTTTTTATACCTTCTGATGTCAGTTGAATCAGGCCATCCGGGATTTCCAACTAAACTCAGATATTGCAGCTTAGGGCAAGATCTAGCCAAATGGACAAGTAGGGCACCAACATCACGTATCTGTAAATCACGATTACGCGCTAATTACTGTCGGGAAACCCATTCTGCCCGACTCACTTTATTGTCGTTCAAGGTTAACGTCTTTAATTTTGGAAATAATGGAATCCGGAGAATATTCTCATTAAACCCATTTCCATCAGCAATCAAGTGTTCAAGATTGCCGCGAGCTGCTATAACTTCAGGAGGAAGCAACCTTAAAATCGTTATAAATCCCAATAGACGGTTTCTATCGATACCGGAATTGCTGGTCACTGATGTCGATTGATAAGGGGCGTTGGTCAATTTTCTTTTTCCTATTGAGAGACGACGACGTCCCGCTGTGACTTTTTGAAGCAGCACAAATAGGTATCATTCTGAAAAACGGGTCATTGTGAGAGAGAATAATTTAATTAACACAAGAGAGATTGTTATTGTCAGGCGGGAGAAACTGTACAAAATAAAAAATTGATGGGTCATTTAAGTCGAAAGCCGGGTGCAAAGGTCTCTCGTTTCTTCCGTATCGTAAGCAATTGAATATCCTCGACAAAATTTGCCGTGAAGTCTCTTTTCAGCCGCGAAGCTTCCGCAGAGTGAAAGTAGCTCAAAATGATTAGATATGGCAAAATAGGGACTGGTACGGACATCTGCACTGACCCGCAGTCTGTTCTCTACTGATAGCTCTAATCAACAAACAAAAGTTCGTGGAGTGCCAATGGAACGTCTGTGGCGGGAAAGTAAAACATTCTAGGAATTGTATATTTGTGAATAATTAGAATACAAGAACGGCCATAGCATATAAATATCATAGGAAACGACCACCAGTTTCTCGTTTGCAAGCGCTATGGTTTTCCTCATTGTTCGCTACTAATCCTCAGAGGAAACACGGTCCGGAGCAGAAGCTGTCTTTTGCAAGACGATCAATTTATTTTACTTTTCCTATTTTTTTGAAAATTAATAAGAACAGAAGAGAGATTTACCTTTGCGTCGTAGTTGAACAGGTTTACTTGTTACACCCTTCATCGGCATCTTGTCAGTCTCTGCCCTATGAGGCTTGCCAGTAGTAAGTACTGTCATCGACAAGTTTTACCCTCTCTCAATTCTTTCCCGTAATTAATTTTAAAATACTGTCAATTAAAAATAAAAACAATGACCTTCCCGAGACATTTGATACATTCGGCATTTGCGGTTTCGGGTGCCTTGTGTCGTCGGCGCATTTTCTTGTTTCAGGTAAATGAGAGAATGAATCGCTGGATAGAAATTCTTCCTTTTTTGGTGGCAGCTGCTGTTGTTTTGGCGGATGAAGACTGTGAAAATGATAAGAAAGTTCTGGAGACGTTGACTGCCGCCGGAATCAGTAAGGATGTTCCCAGTAAGAGTGATTACCGTAACATTTTAAAAATTCTTAGGTGCTGGTGATACTAGTTTGGTTGTGGACGTGGGTCTTGAAGTAAATTCTATCCATACAGTTTCCCACACGAATAAGTTGAATGTAGATCTCCGTCTTATCCAGAAATGGACAGTGAGTCCTTGAATTATAATCCCAATGGGCTATTTTGATATCGTCCTCCTTAATAACTTTCCTGTTTCAGGACACCGCTCTTTATTTTTCACACCTGAATCCATGTCACAGTGTGATTAATTTCGGTAAGACCACGTTACGCGGCCGTAATATAAAAACGAACACACAGGCAAACACCGAGAATCGATATGGACACCAGAAGAGATGGCTTCAAATTCTGAAAATAGCAAGGTTCACCGGAAATCTGCTGTAATTCAAATATCAAAGAACGGCACCGTCACAATGCAGCATAGGTTAAATTGTACACATTGTGAGGTTTGATGAGTACTTTAGAGTACACCAAGACATTCCCTGCCGGACGCATGCATTGGATTATCCCTTTGGTAATACGACTTGCACTTTAACCTGGAGAAATGATGCCTCATCGAGGGATGCTTATTTTATGAAATGGGATCAAACATTGAAGGAAAATTTCATAAAAGATTCTGGTTTCAAAGAGGTGGGGGACAAAATTTCGTAGAATAGAAGTTTGACAGGTTGGAGATCTGATGTACCTTGGAGCAGATTTCTCTGAGCAGGAGGTGTACATGAACAATGGCGTCTACGATGAATTGACCCTAAATCTGCATTTCCACCGGGGAAATAAGAAAATTCTTATGTTATTCTTCCTCCCTTCTATAATTTTCATGCTTATCAGGTAAGAAGAGTCAATTTAAGTGAAATACAAGCTTTAGTTGGATGTCCCTCTCCTTAGGTCCCATGGCGATTACTAGATCTATTCTAATCACTATGTCAATGGTTTTGCTTATGATCCACTATTCCGTGAATCTTGCAGGTCTTCCAGAAACAACAGGAATAACGGCTATAGGTATCAGCTCCCGCTCTTTATTCGCTTCAATAAAAATGTCATTTACAGATCTTTGGAAAATATTCTCACTCCTATTTGTGTTAGGCATTCTCATGGAGTTAATTTGTGTCACTTGCATGGCATCTGTCGGTCGATCAAGGTAACGTCCGGGGAAAAGAGAGGGACTAATGACGTTTTAAGGAAGTTACCCCGCTGTTGTGGTGGAAATAAACGAGGAAGGTACTCTATGGAACCAGTATATGAAGAATTAAACGATTTGAGGGCAAGGAATACACGGTATCCTGTGCATATTTTAGAGAGGAAACGAGAATTTTTAAGGAAAACCAGTAAATGTTGCCGTTATAGTGCACTGTTCTTTGATTGTTCTGCTATGTGGCTGTTCGCAGCCATTTTCATCCTCTTCGCTCTTTTCTTCTATCTTAAATCGTCAGCTGCAGTTAAATGGCTTAATAATATCAAAGTGGAAGACCTCATGGACCTCAACTTGATTTAATAAAATTTTCTCATTCTGGCAATTCTAAAAAGGAGAAACTGCTAGCAGTTTGTTGCAGCTTATGCAACGTGTACTTTACAGTTTGCGACAAGGATGGAAAAGCGAGTTAGAGCTATATAAGACAAACTTTGAAAGAAGAACACAACCTACTCTCACGAGAGAGTCTCGGGTAATCGCAAAATACCTGTGCCTGACCGATATCCATCTCTTAGTCTCTCTCTCTTTCTGTATGGCCTTCGCGGTCTTGCTAAGGAGTTTCAGGGTCATCTCGCGCTAGCCAACCAGTCTTCCTACGCCCGAATTTTCTGGAAGAACGCTGACCAACGATTTATGCCACGTAGATCTATTCAATCCAAGCTTTACCATCTTCTTAGGCTATCCCCTTGTACATTTCTCTTTATAACTAGCTGTTTTTCTCCAATTATTCATTTACAGCTATGGGTACAGGGTTGCTGCTGACCCTCCTCCTGTGGGTCTCT
Source organism: Oscheius sp. DF5033 (assembly GCA_964036215.1). Classification (NCBI taxonomy): domain Eukaryota; kingdom Metazoa; phylum Nematoda; class Chromadorea; order Rhabditida; family Rhabditidae; genus Oscheius; species Oscheius sp. DF5033. Next base: position 9,057,232 of record OZ038413.1, read on the forward strand.
ACTTCTTCAGCTGTAGAACGAGAGAAGTTCAAAATATGCTCACAATCAGGATTCTGCACGTATGTTCTTGTATACATTTATTTTACATTAAATTTAGACGGCAGAGAGCGGTAAAAGAGCCAACAGGGTACGAAGTTGTCCCAGAATCCGTTAAATTCAATGACACCGCTTTCCTGGCCAATATTAAGAACAAAGACACCACATTGAAGTTGGCAATTGTCGCTTTGAAGGATTCTACCTTTAGGTATGCAACTACTTTTTAAATTTATACTTTCTCAGGGTTCAAATTGATGAAGATGAAGGAGCTCTGTATCCGCGATTCCAACCCGTCGATGCTTTAAAAGGAGATCCCCAGCAGCAAAAGTTTAAGAAGACAAAAACATCCGCTACTGACAGTAAAATGACCACGGATGATGGTCATCGCGTTGTGGTCACCCACAATCCTCTCCGAATTGATTTCTACTCGAAGGATAAACTGGTTTGCCTTAATTAGGATAGTTTTAACCGTTCTTTAGATCTCCTCAATTAATTCACAAGGACAGTTATTCTTCGAGAAATTTAAGAAGAAAATTCTTCTTTCTGATCGCGAAAAAGGATTCTGGGAAGAAACATTCAAGGACTGGAAAGACACCAAGCCCCACGGATCTTCTTCTGTTGGAGTTGACATAACCTTTGTCGGTCCCAGGTTTATCTTCGGTATTCCTGAGCATGCTGAGACTTATAATCTTCGCGACACTTTGTAAGTTGTCTACAATTTTTATCACCTTCCTCCAGAAATTATGAACCATATCGTCTGTATAATCTGGATGTCTTCCAATACGAACTCAATACTCCAATGGCTCTCTATGGTTCGATCCCTTACCTCGTAGGACCTACTGCTAAAAAAACTACTGGTGTTCTCTGGCTAAATGCTGCAGAAACTTGGGTCGACGTGAAGCATATGACTGCTGACAAAGTGGGCAAACTTCCCACAGTTATTATTAATCCTTCAGGGAAAGCTAGCCCTCCTGGTTGCTGATGCGGATACTCGTGCTAAGGATGTTCACCAGGTTAATACACGCTTTATGTCAGAGAGTGGACTGATCGACATCTTCATCACCCTTGGACCTTCTCCTGCTGATAGCTTCCGACAGCTCAGTACTTTAACTGGTACTTATCCTCTTCCACCGGTTTGTGCTTCTTCACAACTTTGACTAAGATTTCTAGGAGTTCTCCTTGGGATACCACCAGTCTCGTTGGAATTATGTTGACCAGAAGGATGTCCAAGAAGTCCATGAGAACTTCGAAAAGCATGAAATTCCACTAGACGTCTTATGGCTTGATATTGAACATACAGATAAGAAGAAATATTTCACTTGGGACCAGGAAAAATTCCCCGAGCCTCAGAAAATGATTGAAGAACTAGCAGAAAAGGGAAGAAAGCTTGTAACCATCGTGGATCCCCACATTAGCAAAGACGTCAAGTACGATGTTTATAAGAATGCCAAAGCAAAGGTTTCTAAATGACTATGACTAGACAGCCATTTTTAGAAGCTCTTTGTTAAAACGAACGATAAAAAGAACTTCGAGGGTAATTGCTGGCCAGGCGACTCTGCGTACATTGACTTTTTCAACCCGGAAGCTCGTGAATTCTGGGCTAATCTCTTCAGTTTACATAAGGTACACCCACATGCTTCTAAAGATATTAAAGAGAGAATATTTAGTATAACGGGACAACGACAGACGTGCACATTTGGAATGATATGAATGAACCATCGGTCTTCAATGGACCCGAAGTCACAATGCCAAAGGATTTAATCCATTATGGAGACTTTGAACATAGGGATGTGCATAATATGTACGGATTCTATCACGTAAGCAGACAATGGAATTATTCATTGTGTAATTTTTTTTTCAGCATCAGGCTACTTTTGACGGTTTGAAGAAGAGAAATAACAACGAGTTGAGACCATTTGTTCTTACCAGGGCATTCTTTGCTGGTTCTCAACGTACAGCTGCCGTCTGGACGGGAGATAATACTGCAGAATGGGGACATCTGAAAGCTTCCATTCCTATGCTACTTACCCTTGGAACTGCAGGAATTCCCCATGTTGGAGCAGACGTTGGAGGTTTCTTCGGAAATCCTGATGAGGAACTTCTTGTTAGATGGTAAAGGAACTAAATATTCTGCAAAATATTCCTTTTAGGTATCAAATGGGAGCTTTCCAGCCCTTCTTCAGAGGACATTCTCACCAAGATACCAAGCGTCGGGAGCCTTGGCTGTTCAATGACACTACTACCGAAGCTATTCGTGAAGCCATTAAGACAAGATATCAATTTCTTCCTTACTGGTTTTTACATCAGCAGAACTTGATGAAAGGTAGATTTAGGTACACCCTCTTCTATGAGCACACGATTACCGGAAAGCCAGTAATGAGACCCTTCTGGCTGGAATTCCAAGAAGATGAGGGCAGCTATGACGAAGACAGACAATTCATGGTTGGAAATGCTCTTCTGGTTAAACCTATTGTTGAATCCAAAGCTACTCAAGCTTCTATTTATCTTCCAGGAAGACGCGAGGCATGAAATCCTTTATCAGAAAAGAGTTTTTTTAGGTTTGGTATGAGTGGAGCACTCACAAAGCTCGTCCTTCTCCAGGAGCTGTGCAGATTCCTGCTGATTTGAAGACAATTCCGATGTTCCAACGAGGAGGTACTGATTTTTTGAATTTAGTGTAATTTTCTTTTCAGGAACCATTATACCTGTAAGAGATGAAGTCAAACTGACAACAAAAGCCAGCCGAGAAGACCCCATTACCCTCTACATTGCCCTCAACATGAAGGGTAAAAGCTTAATAATGCCGCCCATTAACTTCTTTTTAGGTGATTTCGCCAACGGAACCATTTATCTTGATGACGGAGAATCCTACAATTATGAAAATGGCGACTTTGCCTATTGGGGAATAACATTCAAGAGGTTTTTTATGTGACGCCTCCATTAAGGCGGGACTTTCAGGACTCATGACTATCTGCACACTATTACGAACAAGAGGCTCAACCCCAAGGGCAAATTAGATAGCGACATCTACATTGAACGCATAGTTATTCGTGGTGCTAAATTCTATCCGAGAACAGCTCACATCTATCGGGATGATTTTACCCCCGATCCGCTTGATTTTGAATATGATAGAGATAATTTCCTCATGGAGATTACTAGTCCTACTGGTTATATTACAAACGAGTTCAAAATTGATTTTCATTCTTAATTCCAGTCATTTTCTCTTCTTTATATGGGTAATACATTAAATATTTCTATTGACTTGTTCCCGCTCTGGACCACCCGGACTTTGTTTTACTTTGAACCCTGGAAAACCTGAACATGACAGAACAAATTAGTGCCGTCTTGCCTTTTCTTCTTCATCAATTTTGGTTCCTTTTCATTTCTCTCAAAAGCTTATCTTTGAGGAGGCGATGTTCTTCTTTGCGGCTATGTTTTGCCGTATGTTCGATAACTGTGAACGGGATGAGATCAGCGGGATGAACGAGATCCGAGCCAGGAATAAAAGATTCCTTATGGAGAGTAAGTTATACATTTTTAAAGATAGTCACAATTGTGTGCAATCCCTTCCTATAAAGCCTGACAGCTTTTTTATAGGTGTCCATATTTGTTTATTGCTCCCAAATTCCCTTTTATTTTCAGATTACATTGACCGAAAATTTCTCAACCCCAAAAAGGAGCCAATCCAAATCGGTAAGTCGATTTTTTCAGCCCAAAACGAACCCCTTCTGTTCAGCAACATTACCCCGAAATCACGGTGACGAGTACCGTTTCCTGATTGTCGGAAAACCTGGCTCAGCTTTTGGACTTCCCATGGTAGCCCGGTTCCGTCTGGCCTCCGTTCCACCAAATTATCGTCTTGAGTAGACGCTAACTTTCTCGCTATCTCTAGCTTAAAAACTATGCTTTGTTAAAAATAAAGTATTTGCCCTTAAAAATGTCATAAAAATCTGGAAATGGGGTTATAACTACGCGCTTCACACCATTTACTTCTTATCATGTACTTCTTCTCCATTTTGTTGCTCTTCTCGTCTCTTGGAAATTGCGCCTACGGGCTTAGATGCTACCAAGGAAGTTGGTCCCAATTATTCTTAATTAAATGAGTCATGTGAATTCTTAGACTTTGATAATGCTGACTATGAGCCAAAAGCGCAGGATGCTGTTGATTGCCCTTCCGATGCAATTGAATGTGTCTCCGGATTTATAGACACAGTAAAACCTAACAAACCAGAGCAGCAGGCTATATTTTCTTGTGATACACAGGATCTTTGTCAGGTTTGATAACCTATGATTATGTTCAACCATGTTCAGGCTGTTGGGAATAATTCCTGTGAATATAACGATGAGAGTATGACATGCTGTTGTGACACGGACCTTTGCAACAATGGAAGGAAGTACGCCCCGATACCTTCTACACTACCAACTACACCCAAATTTAGCTCTTTTCAGTCCTTTATTCCAACATTTATTATTATAATAAGTTATATTATTTAAAAAATGCTCTATAATCGTTTAGAAAAGAAAATTCACTGCTCTCTGAGCACATAAGCAAGGTTCAAAAAGTATCTCCTCAATTTTCTCTAATAGTCGTACTGGTATCCTTCCATTCTTCTGACATCATTTCCGTCAATTTTTTCATATTGATCATCCGCAATATTTGTATTATTTGGCCGGTTTTGAAGTGATGTCTAAAATTTGATATTTACTAGTCCGTTGCTGCACCTGTTCTCCTGGCAAGATAGCAGGAGGATCCCGGAGGAGGAACATCAGAGGAGCGTAGGCAAAGTTTATGACAGCTATGATATACATCATTCTGAAATTGGCGGGTCTTTTTAACTGTGAAAGTCTTACGTAGGGAATCCAACGGATTTCACCAAAGGACCGGAGAAGAATGGTCCTAGGGCGAAAGCAAAACAGAATGCGGCATCGGCTATGGCATAGATGGATCCGTAGACGCCGACATGCCGCAAGTCAACAAGATGTCCCATCAAGGGGAACATCGAGGCGTCGATCATACCTAATAAATAAATTTTACTCTTCTAAATTAACTAACCAATACTGAATCCCATAAAAAGATGAGGAAAGATGAGGCCAGTTACAGCTGTGGCTGAAGGAATTGTCAGCAAACAGAAGCCAATAACTACAAGTCCTATGCAGGCAGAAAGCCACCTGAACAGAGTTTTACGGTATTCTGCTATACCAACCTTCCAATTTTATGAGCAAGGGGACCAAAGACGTTTGTCCCAATGAGATAGGATATAGAAGCCGGCAAAAATGCAGCACCTCTTTGGAATGAACTAGCTCCCCAAGTTTCCATCATCCACAAAGGTAAAGACGGCTCCAACATGGCTATTCCCAAATTTCCAATTGTGATTGCTCCTGAACTTTTAGTTATTCATCTGACCAGACCTAGAATCATCAGAGGTTGTTAATGATTCAGACACAAGGTACACAGTGGGTTGCTTGTTATAGCTGTTGGATTGGGTGACACCGATAATGAGAGAAAGAAAACGCCTACCAGCGGCCACGATGATGTAAGGATCCCTGATGAGTTGTTTAATAGTTGAACCTTCTGGTTCTCCTCGAGATATCTTTGGCTGTAGAACAGCAAATTGAAGGGCTGAAGAAGACTTTCATTTAATAATAAGATGAACTTACATCCATCAAAGAGAGCCAAAAGAGCCAGCAGAATAAAAGGAAGTTCTTTTCCAGACCATTGGTAAAGTATTCCTCCATAAGGTGGTCCAATAAGTACTCCTAACGCAAGTCCTCCAAGTGCTATGCCCATGGCACTTCCTCTTTCAGCATCATCCGGGAATGCTTGGGCGAGCATTCCCATCCCTGAGAAAGTCCAATGTTTGTATACCAACAAACCTGAGGTGCTAGTACAAGCCGATCCAATTCCTTGCATTGCTCTCGCAAACCATAAAGTGCCGTAGGATTCACCGAATGCGAAGAGGATCGTCGATAGGAACATTATGACAAAACCGCCAAACATTGGTAATGTGTATCCAATTCTAAAAACTGATTTAAATGATGAGATGAAGGGTACCTGTTGGTTAGAGGTCCTACCATAGGGTTAGCTATTAATTGGACTAAAGCCTTCGATCCGAACATAACTCCAACCATGACATTTTCTCTAGCAACAAGGGCATGTTTATCTTGTTCCGTGAATTGTGGCGGCTCGGGTATTCGCATTCTATAAGTTTTATTAGATTTTCTAAAAGATACTGTGCACTTTTCTCTGCCTGCAGGAGACTGTTCTGGTCTTGACCGAGGAGGAGGCTTAGCCGGACCATATCGAGCTTTGGACTTGCTCTTTCCTTTGCTTTTCTGTTTTGATGAAAGTGGACTGTCATCCCAGTCAATATCCCTGTTGCTATCCATGGGAAGATCCCAACTATCATCATCCCAAGTGATCTAAACTTTCCAATTTAAGGAGTTCCATAGCTTCTTACCGTCTGCCTCTTGTCCCTAACTTGCATAGACTGAAGGATGGCACTGCTACTGTTCGGATTATTCAATCGCATGAGATATTCAGGTATGATTGGAACTAATTTGAATACTGTAAGAAATACGAAGCAACCTACCAATTGTGGTAAGAAGCATGTTATCCAAAAACAAAGCGATATAAACTATAAGCAAGAGAACTTTCCGATTACCCCGATATTTATCAATAAGTTCTGTTACAGCACCCATTTTTACCTGAAATAAAAGAGGTCTAGACAGATATAAATAGAATTAAGTTAAAAAAATGTTTTAGTGACAGGCGGAGTAAGAATGGAACAGACAACAATTCGTAGAACATTTTTCTCGGCTCAATAGACACATCAGATGCACGCGGTGGTGGTTGTGTCTTGCGTGAGATAATGGATATTTTCATAGTAGCAAAATATAGAAAAAGAAGACGTGTGTATCTGTTTCCTGTTGATATTTTGTAGCTAAAATGTGGAGGGATTCCTGCTAGAGGGACTTCAAAGAGGATTACGGTAGCTCCTCGTCGACCCAGGTAAAAAAGAACTCTTAGAAGGAGAAACCGATCAAGCAACAAAAGGAAGATAACTGTGGCAGATCGAGGGCAATAACTGCCAAATTGTTATGTAACAAAAACCTTGAAGGTAGTCGTTAGGTTGCCAAGCACAGCGGAAGCAGTCGCTCGTTATCCACCGCTCATGGCCAGCAATAGGCATGTCTGCGAGGGAATTGATGGCGAATCACATACTCAAAGCTCTTGAGGGAATGAGACCTTCTTATTTCATCTTCTTTTTCCAAAAATTCGAACATCACAGGTCAAACAAGCATGTCTCAAGAAGCGGGAAGAGAAAAGGAGGAAGGAGTATATTTATAAGAGGAACATCATCTTTTTGGGGGTGTTGGGGTAATGCATGCCGTCAGCATAAGTGAATACGGAATAGATACGAGGAAAAAAACCTCAGCCATCAATCCATCTCACAACGTTTGGGCTTCTTCATTAAGAAGGCTGCCACATGTGGCTGACGGCTCATAGCTCATTCAACTCGAAGCTGAGAACGTTGTGCAAGTAGAAGTGGCAACTGCCGGGTTTCCGGTGTCTAGTCAGGTATTGTTTGTATGAGATTGACCCCTTCAGGGCGTGGGTGGTTTGGGGGATAGATGTAGAGAAAGAGAGCGAGGTAAAGGCTACATGAGAAAGAATGTCTCCAAGACAACGAACTCAAGTGGATGGGAGTCCTGGGAACTTCTCGTGATATTGGGAAGAATACAATATGACCAGACTACTAGGAAGTTAGTGGCACAAATACACAAGAAGGGATTCAAATCTTTACAATTCAGATGTTTCTTACTAAAAGGGATGAAGCCGGGGGCTTTTCAGCTGTTATTGTATAATATTATTGATCTTATAGCTGTAGGCGTGAGGACCTCATTATAGTATGCTTGTATTCTGTCCGCAGACAATATGTGAACAGATAAATATGACGCACAAGTTAAACATAAAAACTGAATCTTGAGATATTTTAGTAGACTAGCAAATTCTTCAGAAATCGTACAAAAAAATGCCAGATACTTTTGTCTTTCCTGTAAATTTTGTAGTTTCTTTAAGAATTTTCTCTCCTATATTTGTTTTCTCAACTACGTCAAATCATCGATACTCCAGACAAAGTTCCTGTTTGTCCCACTTAAACTTTGATAAATAATCTTTTCATTGAAAAGAATTCCTAGGTGTGTCTAGGAACATTCCCCTCTATCATATCTTTTTTTGCCCGCTGGAAAAGTATCGTATTAAAGTTTTTCTGCCAAAGTTTTATTGTTGAAGGTTATCCAAAGAAGGGTACCCAACCGGTCGATCCGCAGAGACCGTTTCGCTATAAAGAACAACCGCCTCTACCTTTCTTTATGAATTATTGTGTCTTGTTTGGAAATGGCAAGCTGTGGACACACTTCATCCGGTTATTACAAAGGTTTTATCATCATTTTTATGAGAAATAATGCCGATTATTTAGGTCTTTTGGGTCGACGTCGATTCTTATTCCTGTCGTTATCATTGTGGCTGCACAGCAGGTGTCTGTCTGGTCTTATGGTACTGTAATGTTCTGCAGCTTCTTTTCTATACTTACTTCTATTATTTTATATTCAATTCTACGGTAGTCGCTTCTCAAGATATTTGTAGATGTTGACAGATTTTACAAAAAGCGACGATTGATTGAAAATTGCGGGTTTCCCGTGATACCAAGCCATTGGCCATTGGGAAACCTTCAATTGTTCCTATCTGGCAATTCTTCTTTTGATTTTGGCCGATTGTCCAAAGTCTACGGGTCAACGTACGGGACAATGCAAGGAGATAGTCCGGTTATTGTGACCAGCGATGTCAATCTTATTCATGAAATATCACAGAAGAAGTACGATCACTTCCATTCAAAGATGGTTAGATCAATTCGTCAGTCTAGCCCGAGGCCGGTTTCAGGGCGTCCCCCTAGACGATGATCCACTACAAAGTTCAGCGGTACACATGTTCGCAGCACGGGGAGAGCGTTGGAAAAGGATGCGCAGTATCACAAGCCAAGCTGTTTCGTCGCAAAACATGAAAAAGGTTTGTTAGAAGATTGCACGTTGACAAAATCGAGCAAAATGTTTGGGCGCTGTGCTCTCATGAACTCGAGGAATATGATGATAATTCTAGTAATTGCCTTAAAAGAGACAATAGCATGTTAATCTTTCGGTACAAGGGGAGCGAACGCTGAACTATTGCGGATATCAAAAGTTTACAATTTTGCAGCTTTATCCAACTATTATCGAATCGATCATGAGCTTTATGGAATACTTTGAGCCTTTGGCCAATACGGGGCAACCTTTGGAAATGCACAGGTTAGCCGTCAATAGGACACACAGTCCCTTTCAGCATATTCCAGAATCACACCTCCGATGTTTTAGCTAGATGTGCTTTTGGCCAGCCGTATTCTACTCACAATGACAACAAATATCATGCCATTTTCTCAAAGGCATTTGGAAAGGTCCCCTGTCTGTTATTCTCACTTGAAACATTGTCATGTAAAGAACGTCAAAAAACTCACGTATTATTCGAAATTTTAGGGATGTTTCCACTCCTTTCCCGCATACTTTCACGGATAAGCGGGTTCTATGACGCCATCCGGATACATGAAAAACGGCCTGAAGGACCATTAGAACAGTTTAATCAAATACTGGCAGAATATGCGAAGCAACGAAAGCCAGGAGAAGATAAAAATGATTTTCTGCAATTCTTTAAAAATGCTGAAAACCTCTCATGGAACGGATATATCCACGAGAAAGGTGAGGGCATAGTGGACGTAGGCAAAGTTCAAGTTCAAAGGTCCATGACTCCAGGTGTAGGTTTTTGAGCACTTTGACTAAATCCGAAAGGTTACAGGAAATAGCAGCTCAGTGTCGGTTTATTTCTATTGCGGGTTTTGACACAACAGCGAATACATTGGCTTTATGTTCTTGGTTGTTGGCTAACAATGAAGAAGCGTGGGAAAAGCTTTCATCTGAGATTGACGCCGTCCCCGAAGCCACTTATGATGCACTGTACAGTATGCAATATCTCCATAATTGTATATTAGAAACTTTGAGATTATTTCCCCACGCATCGCCGTTAGTTTCCTTTTTCGGTTTCATATAAACCCGTTTAGATTGCAACATCGTCGATGTATGGAAGACATTGAAATCGAGGGGACAACAATACGGAAAGATGTCTTCGTCATAGTGGATCCTTGGACTGTCCATCATAATAGCGAAATTTGGGGAAATAACGTAGAAGATTTCAATCCAGACAGGTTCATCCTGCATTTCTAGCTCATCCATTTCTTTTAAGGTTTGAAAGTTTGACAGCACAGCAGAAAAGAGCTTACATGCCCTTCGGGATTGGACCCCGCCAGTGCATCGGCATGCGCTTCGCCCTTTTGGAAATCAAGGGTACGCTCTTCCACCTGTTGCGGCAATTCAAACCTGTTCCAGTCCATAAGAAAAAGGTTCACTTTGTCAACACGACCATGATTCAGGGGTATCAATTTAGATTGGCCTCTCGCTACGTGATACAGGAACGATTTGGCCCGACAATATCCTCTTACAGTGGCAGAAACGCGATTGCTGCTGATTGAAATTCCACAAAAGATCTTTTCCTGTTCTCTTATCTATTTGGCCAGTGCTTTGCTCTTTCTTTTTGCTCTCTCTCAATCGTCACCGGTTATGGTTACAATTCCCAAAGTCTACGTGTATAATAACTAGCCCCTTTTCCGATAAAGGCTTCATTTTTGTCATTCTGTTTTGCCCGGAAAAGCCCCTTGACCTTGAAGTTTCTTATCATCTTCAGCTTCTTGCAGAAATGATTTTCGACGTAGAGGAATTCTTGCAAAAATATCGGGTCAGTCGTGAATATGGGTTTCTTGTTGAGTGCTGTAAAGCTACGCTACCTGACATCTATCTGCCATGGGCGCAGTTAGCAGGTATCCTTGTCTAATACTAATCTTAATTCCTTTATCAGAAAATGTCAAATATTATATTGACAATGACACAATTCGAGAAGAAGTAGAGAAGATGCCAGAACTTCCAATTGATCAGTTGAAAACTTATGAAGAACAGAGATTGGCGCATATCCACCTCTGTACATTGATGACAGCATATCTCTGGTATAAAGGAAAGGAGCATGTAAGTTATTTTCTGAGCTTCTTTTGCACAGATTTTCACCGTTCTTTAATCCACAACGTTGAAGAAACAAGTTGTCCTTTGTCCTACTCCACCAAATTCTGAATCACCTAAGTTTTTAGGCGCCGAAAACAGTACCGCGTAATTTGGCCGTCCCGTTCGTCACCCTCAGCGAGACATCCGGAATGCCTCCTGTTGTTTGCCATCCGACAACGTGTTGTGCAAACTGGAGGCTAATTGACCCTGATCAAGGATTTTTTGCTGAAAACTTGGAACTGATTTCATTTAATCCACTTGAATCTCCAGGAAATGTTTGGTTTTTCACATTAACCGCTCAGGTAAATAGATTGTCCCTGAAGAGTACGTCTCTTTTTTTAGATAGAAAAAGATTTCGGAGAAGCAATTTACAACATAGTGAATGTTGTCGGCAGAGCAGTGAAGGGGTTCCCATTTGACCATCTGCTGGATGAGTGCTTTGCTTCAATTATAACTGGACTGAGGAAGGGAAGGACCAATCTCCCGGTGAGATGTTCTTTTGCAGAAAAGACAATATTTTAGCGTTTACCAGAGAAACTTGACCCCTATGAATTTTACCACATCTTGAGGCCTTATCTCTGGGGTTACAACCAGGGTTCAATCTGGGAAAGCGGTGTCATAATGGAAGGTTTGAAATAGTTCAAATATTTTTGAAGTTTTATTATTTTTAGGAATGGACCATCTGGGTCCCTTTAAACATAATGGAGCCAGTGCGGCGCAGAGCTCCCCAGTCCCGTTGATTGATGCTTTTCTCGGCGTCAGCCATTCAGGTACAGCCGTCGAGAGACAAAAAAGGTATCTCGTAGTTTTTTCTAGGAGATGACAACAAGTTTTTGTTAAGTCAACTTCAATTCATGCCAAAAGAGCATGCTGATCTCATCATATGGGCGAGGGAAAACACACCGATAAGCGAAGAGACACCAGGACGTAAAGAGGCTGTTGAAGAGTTAAGACTTTTCCGAAGTGAACACATAAAAACAGTAGGAAATGGGCTATTAACCACTGAACAAAATGACTTTAGGTGACACTTTTTATTCTAAGTCAAGTCGGCGGGTCAGCAGGAACCGGCACCGGTGGCACGCCCTTTATGAAGTTCCTCAAAACGCTTCGCGACGATTCCCTGTAATCTATACGGTTTTCTGTATTTTTGCATCACTTGTGCACTTGGTTGTTGACGAAGGTAGAGGGGCTTTCCCAATACTTCTGTCACTATTCTTGTCCTTCTCTCCTGCTCTCTTTCTCATCCTGTACCACCACTGTTACAAATATAAAATAAAAAATCCTGTTGTGGCAACCAACATTTCCCGCTTTTCTTTTTTGTTACCAAGGAAACAGCTGATGTCGTAAAAGTGTAGCCAATCTCCTCTTTGCATTCCCCTCTGAGAGTATTGCCAGGCTAAAGCATATAGCCCGGTCAGGATTATAGGTGGCCGGCATCGGGAGAGAGAGACAATTGATGGCTCTCCCGAACCTTTTATAGGTTTGATCCATTTAAGATATTAATCACCTTGAAGGCGGCAAGCGGGGATTTCCTCATCTTATCACTTTGCACCTTTTCCTATGTACCAAAACAATTGGGAGACTGGAAGACCGTTCAGCCATTATCCATTTTCGGAACTCTACGGAATCAATTCTACTGACCTATCACATCGCCCCCGATTGGTGTAACGTGGTCCTCTTTCCTTCCTTCACTAATCGCCGCCTGCATAATTCTCTCTCTTTGCCGGTCACCATTTGGTTTATTAGATTAAGCAAATAACAACCCAAACCCTATGTTAAGAGTTTCCTTGAATACAATATTATCGCTCCACCCTAATATCCGTGTCCGCCAGCCTACCACTGTTCATTTCGGCGTCACGCGGTTACCTTGGCTATTCTGCACTGCCCCTTTTGTCCATCACCCTCTCTACCGCTTTTGCTCTTATTTTGGTGGTGATCCTTTCCCTCGTCGTCAAAAGATGGCCTTTCCGTGTACACACGTGAATCAGAGCGGAGCAAAGTTGAGTCAATTTTAATAAAAAGTTTCCCGGCGTTATGATCTGCCGCGGAAAAAATAAAACATTCGAGAAATTCTACGAAGTAGCAGAGACATCGATTTTCTTAATTAATCTCGGCTTTGTATGAATCAGTCAGGATGTTGACACGAGGAGGTTTCAAATTCTTTCTGTCCTTGATCTAAATTAAGAGGGGACTGTTTCTTTCGTAACAGGATCTCACATGATTAAGTGCGTACACATGTCATTTTCATGCCTATTAAGATATAATTGAATAAATGATAATGGGAAGATGGGAGAGTACAGTAACTGGTGGTAAATTTTTTTCCGGGAACTCTGGCAAAGACTATTAAGTGTATGGGGAGCGATGGACAAATAGAGGGGCAGACACGAATCGAAGCGGCCTGCGTTTTTCGACGCAACTACCTCCCTCAGCAGCGTAGCGGATTGGGAACAACTCCTCCGCCATCCTAATGTTACACTTCTATTGGACTTCCCATAATCCTTTGAGACCATTCCATCCTATCCTCATTATCTTCCAGTTCTTAAATTGAGCCCCTTTTTTACAGTATTTTTACAGTCTTCGCAGTTTGTATTTTCTTTAATTTTTTGGCGCCGACTAAAATTGGAAACAAAAGTTGAGCTTCAGACGCCTTGCTTTTGCCAGTGTGTTGGTCCATTGGAGTGTTTGCCCGGCCAATGCATATATGTTTCGCACAGCCTGGGTTACAAAGACATTCTCTCCAAGTTCCTAATCCGTACATGTGATGAAGACGTCTCCGTTGCGTCAGTTGCCATTCAACGAATCATTCTTTTACTTATTGAAAATTACCATTTATCCACCGGCTGCACGTCGTCTTCCCGCGTACTTTATCCCGCACCCGGATCTATATCCTTTCTTTAAAGGGTCACACGCGAGGTCTTTTCTCTATTTTCTATACATATACACGATAAGTGATAAGACTATTTGCCAAGCGAGTGGGTATTCTATTGGCTCATTCCTGATTCAGAAGCTTTTAATGAAAGCTATATTTAAAGGATTTTTCTTATATATCCTGTTGACCTGTACAGTTAGTTCTCTTTTCCACCCGCTGCATCGTGATCTATGGCAGTGTCGCCGTAGGAACCAGTTGGGTCTCTGCCCCTCCGCCTCAATGCTTCTTTCGCAAGAAATACCCTCTTCTGTGCTTATCCCTAATAAGTTATTCTATTTATTTTAATCCTAATCTCTGCTTTATTCTGTTTCGTACATTTTCCTCAGAAAGAGACAATATTATGACATCTGGATTAGCTAAGGTTACATACAAATACACCCACCGTAGGGATGAGAGGGAGAGATGGCAGGTCTAGGAAACGGATAGCCTTCGTTGTCTCTGGCTGACTGCAATTTCTGCATGGGATATGGGAACCCCCTTCCTCTTTTGGAAAAAACACACTTACCAACCGGCGGGCTGTTTTCCTTCTCATCATCCCTCCTCGGATGATTCTTATTCTCGTGTGAAGATCGTTCTGTTTTTGATAAGATTTTCATGTGACTGCCGAACAGGCGAACAACCGAAAAGTGTGGAAAGATGGGGCGTCGATATCGGACAATATGGTGGCCTGGGGACACAAGCCATTTAACCCCGAAGGCCAGACTGGATGGCCCTCTCTTGCTGTTATGCACATCGGGTGGAGGCTAAGGGTGTAAGGGGCTCAAGACGGCAGCCAACATGACTGCTAGCTAATGATTCTTGGCCTATTTCCCATCTATAAAATTGTAATAATTAACCTGAGATATCCAGAACAGTTGTTCCAATACATGCTACTGGATCTATTAACATATCTGGCTGTCAAATCGGCCAACAGAGACAGGCCTACCACCCGTGACTCGCTGACCCGGCCTCATTATGTGTTCACTTTACCGCGCATCCAACATGGCTTCGTCCTTTTCCGAATACTTACATCCATATCTTCGCATTTGCAGCGTTTCTGATCTTTTATATCTTCAATATACGTGGAAAGCCCGTCTGTGCTGGCTTTTTGATCACTTCTCCTTTTTTCTCTAATATACGAAGACACCTCTCCCTTATATTCGTAATCTATTCATATTCTTCTTTTTTTTCCTTCTTTTCTCTTATTAAATGACTTCTCCTGATAGCGCAGCTGCCTTACCCTGCCTCTATAATTTTCCAAGTCATTAGTCTCTGTCTATCCTCTCCGACCACAAATATACTAAATTCATGTTTTTGACTTCCTTGAAAAATAAGCCTTTGCTTTTTGTATTTTGTGTTTTCTCGGACCTTCTCCCTAGAAAATCACAGAAAATCTTTAGATTTTAACAGTAGAGTGGTAGCTGATAATCTTTCCCGAACTTATGTACTGGTTAACAACATAAATGCTGTGTGTTGAGAGTGGCCAGGAAGAAGAGAAAAGCGACATTGGAACTTCATCACAAGACGATCACTTGTTTCCCACTCTAGAGGTATGACTACTTCCCTCCCTATGCGCTCTCTGCCTTTGCCACGTTCTCTCTTTACCACCCATGGCCTCTCTCTGCCGCCATGTTCTTTCATGTGTCTTCTATGTGCCTGCTCGCCGCGGCCCACAACCGCACCACAGCGCTGTCAGTCTTCTATCCCGCAGTACTTCTTATGCTGAATTGAAGATTATAGGGCCAAGACACCAAAGTGTCGAGCCTGAAACACCGAGCACCGTCGCCCGACGGTAGTCCTGAAGCGAAGAAAGCCAGGTAAGCTTTTTGCAGTTATACGGTATTGGAAGCTTCTTCCCCCCACACTCTCTCAGTCACCTGTCAAGTCGCAATCGAACCACTTACTGAGGGCATCACATGCTCTTTTGCTTTGCACTGATCCGAAAATCTGATAAACATTTTATTCTTCTTAATATTGACCTCAAAAGGTTGATTGCCCTTGAGTCTGACCGGCTAGAAACCTACCCTTACTGTCTGCCCCTCTGGCTGCCTCTGCTGCTTCCTGCGACGAATAAAAACGTCTTTTTTTAGGATGGGGAGCATAAAGCAGCTTAGCAGCTCAACGTGCTCCCAGTCCGTCGCCGAACGCCTCAAGGAATCTACCCTGAAGGTAACAAAGCTTTATTTAATTGTGCTTGTGCGTGAGAATCAATTGGCTGACGAGGGGGGAAGAGAGAAAGAGAGAGAAAAGAGAGAACCAGTCCCTTCGGCGCCTTTTGGAACAGCTGATTCTGTTGGTTGTGAAGCTGTGCCGAGACTGTTGACACGTCTTCGCACCTGACAGTTTTTCGTCATTGACAAAAACTGTCTGCTTACAAACAAACAACTGCGTGCCTATTCAAACCACCACCGCCATTTTCCCCCAGTACCTGACTATATTTATTGTTGTCTCGTGCCTATGTATGGTGTTCAGCTCCAAGAAAAGTGCACTCAGAATGGCAGCACGGTCTCGGTGGCGGAGGTCAAATCACCTTTCCCAGTTTTCACGTGTCAAAAGGATTTAAATGAAGAGCAGCTGAATCAAGTACGGGTTATTGCTCAACATCTCAAGGAACTTGGCCTCAGGTAATCGATGATTCCTTTTCTAATTTATCGCCCACAGCTGGCTCACCCATTATCAGCTTATTTTGAAATCTTTCCAGGGATGCTGTGACAGCATTGGTTGAAGAAACCGGATGTAAAATAGAGCATACATATGCCTCACAACTACGAAAATGCGTTAAATCAGGTTAGGCGCTCCTACAGTATACTTCACACTGCCAATTGCAGGGCAATGGGATGAGGCCCTTGCTATTCTTGACAAATCTGTTGATTTCATTTCACCCAAGGAATATGATGCAGCACGATTAGAATTTTTATTACATAAAATCTTGGACATAGCAGAATCTGGCGATGTGAGTGTGACCGTCTATTCATCCACAATATATGAGTCAATTTCCAGATGTCAAAAGTCATATGGCTTATGAGAACCGAAGGACCTCGATATAAGCACAGTTTTGAATGGAAAGAACTGACGAAATTACCATTTTACAGTGTGGAACAGCTGAAAAAAATGCCGTTATTTAAGAATTATCGGTACGTTTTTGATGTGGCCGCGGGGTAAATAAGAGCCGAGGCTTGAGGGAAAACAATCTACGTTGACATTTATTTGAGGGTTATTTATTACTGGTCCGGGATGGGGAACAGAGGAGATGTTTATGTAACTGAATATGTCAATTAGGCAATGATAAATATACCAACAGTTGTATATCGGATTTAAAACCATCGCCCTTCGAGGGTACAGAGACCGGCCAGCTTATACCCGCTTATGGAACCATGCGCTGCGTGACCGAATGTTTTTGAATATTCTTTATTTATGACATCATTTTCAGGTCAAAAGGCTATCTTGATAAAGTAGCCAAAACAGTAGAAAAACTTCTGCCAGCTACATTTATGCTTGAAGAAAATCGGCTAGAATGTCTCTTTGACAAAGGTTCACCCGAATCAAAGCACTAAAAGAACAATGCACTTTAGCATTAAAGCATCAATTGAACAACTGCCCTTACCATATGCTGAAGAAGGAAGACGAGAAGGAGGCAGCTGAGTGCATAGTACGGGATCATGGCTGCACCCGAGGGAAAGAAGAGATTCACGATGGACAGGTGAGTCTATTGTCAGCTACTGCCGTTTACTAATAATTTATAGAAAATACTGTGTAACGAGGTTCACAGCAGCGCTTTCTCTCCTAATGGCAAATTTTTCGTTACGGGTGCTACCACGAGACGTGTACATCTGTATAAGGTTTTCACGCTGAACTAATAATAGAACCCATATTTTTAGTGCATGAAAAACACCGGGACTTTGAAGCACTTGAGGAGTTTAAAGCCAAGATCGCTTACTCATAGGGCGAGTAAAGTTTGTGATATCGCCTGGAGTACTGATAGTCGATTTGTGGCCATAGCAGGGTCAACAAAGGACCAAAGCGAGGTATTTTGTTAAAATACAGGGAAAATAGGACATTTTCAGCTATTGCGGGTAATTGTCTACGATCTCACAACCCAAAAAATCCATACCCAAATAACGAGGGCCACGACAGAGAACACCGTCATCTGTTTCAGTTGGAACAGTTACAAATTGGCTCTTGGTGACGAGAGCGGAAGGCTCGAAGTTTTTGTGAGTATTTTCAGTTCTATTTACATTTCTTTAAAGGATATTACCATGCCGACTGAGAAAGATGCCGTCCTTGTATGTAAATGGGAAGGTCTCCGTATCAGACGAATCCGATCTCTTCGTAATGGAAATTTTTTAGCATTAGATACTCATAACAGGTTTTTTTACGGTAACCCTTTAAACGTGAAGATTATTCAGAGTACGCCTATACTCCTTGCCACCAAATAAAAGAGATGAGACTATGATTAGAGAAGTCGCGCCGGTCACGAACTTCATAGTCCATAAATCAGAAAAGTACGTCTGCCCTCGAGGATACTGTAATCCTATGACAATTTAGACTAGTTTTAACCTTGGCGGAAAAGAGCTTCCACCTTTGGGATATTACGGAGACCTCGCTTGTGAGGAATTTTCGCACTTTCCCTATGAAGGACATTGTTATTGAGGGTGCTTTCGGCGGACCGAATGAGGAATATTTCGTTGTCGGCACGCCAGGTATAATCTATTCCCATAAAAAAAAACTAAACTGGTTTTCAGATGGTCGACTTATCGTCTACAGCATCAATGACACGGAGCCAATTATTGAAGTCAAAGGCCATCACGGGTATTTGAATACCGTCTCATGGCATCCAAAATCTGGAATGATTACAACTTGTGGAACAGATTCTATTCTCCGAGTATGGCACATTGGCTGTGAACTGGAACAATGCGTCGCCAACGTGGTGCAAGTTCTTCCACCCAAAACGCAAAAACAAATTACGAGAAGCAAAGAAAAAGCAGAAAAGAAAGTTAAAAAGGAACTGGAAGGTATCAAAAAAGAAAGGAAAAAGCGGAACAGACGGCTGGAAAGGGAAGCCGAAGCTAATAGGATATACGAAGAACAGGTTAAACAGCTGGAATTGACACCGGTTATTGTTTGTCTTCAATAGAAGTTAATACGCTGATTTTTAGAACTCAATCTCTGCTCAATTAGCCCCATTGGGAAGAGCTGAATTTGCCAGGGCGTTAATGCCTTTACCCACGAGGGACACCCCCGAACCACGAAAACCAAAGAAGAAGAAGAGAGAAAAGAAAACTGAAGAACTTATGGTGAGCTTTTTTAGCTTTTGCACTTTAGTAGGCTATTAGTTGTGGGTAGAACTAATTTCGGTGTTTACAGGATGTCGGTACAGCTTATCGCGTGTCTTATGAATTAACTTCCGATGCTTATAGAGTGAGTTCACTTTAGATTACTAGATTTTTAGCATTAACCTCTGCTTTCTGCTGCCCTTTGTCCCGGTTTCCCATCATTAAACAAGATTTTTCAGGAACAAGCCCCTCTTCTCGATCTCGAAACTGCCATCCGAAACGAGCAGTCCCAATCAAGAAAGAAAAAAGATAGAAAACGGAAGCGGAAACGTTCCTCGAAAAAACACCAAGATGGGACAATGAGCATGGAAGTGGACGAGTCCTCGAATGGCAAAGCAGGACCCTCTGGAAGTGACAACGGTTCAATAAGATCAAATTTATGACAATGGCCGTTTTGTATATTTTTTATGGTTGTGATCGTTATTCAAGTCATTCACAGGTCTGTACATATTACATTGCCTCAACTCTGGCCTCAGCTTATGGACTCATTCTAGTGCTTCATTCTTTATATCTCCTGTATATAGTTTTTTTTTCATATTGTTATCCTCCTCCCGCTTTTCTGGCAGATATTGTACTCCATACGAAGTAGTCTCTAAATCCGCATTACCAGGAATATCCTGTGCCTTTTCTGACATTCTACCTTCTCTTGTATACTTGTTTATATTGCTCTCGGTTCAGTCCTCCATCGAATTTGGGTCACTTCAGTCTAATCTTGCTCGTTTTATGTTTCACACAACTTTCAAAATAAGGCAACTTTCAAATTGCAATCCGGTTATACGTGATACAACTTGTCTGTCTTGTTATATGCTATTATATTCGAAATAAGATCGTGTTTTAAATGATGACAAATTGAAGAGCGAGACCTCGACGGTCTGAGAGGTGAACAACAAGTCGATACGTCACTCTCGCGTGACCAAAGATCAATGTGGCGCCAGGATCCCGAGAACCTAACATATGTCCAAATAACCACGAGACAACCCAAAATAGCGAGTAACTAGAAAATGCTAAAAGCAATTGGCAGCTTTTATTTGTTTTGGTCTTCTTGGACAAGTGAGCTCAATTCACTTAACTTTCTCAATCAGGAGTTGTTTTTGAGCTTCTATTATCACTTAGGGCAAGTTTGTTAGGATCGTGTTCACTTGCGCTAAAATGTTTTGCAAACAAATTTTATTCCGTTCAATAGGACACACCACACGTGCGTATAGATTGCGGCCGAGAGGGGTCGGCAGCCAGAATAGAAAAAAAACTCAGAAGTTTTGGAATATGATCAGCACCTTTATTGCTCATTATGTTATCTGTTATCTATTGAGATCTCTATCTGAATAAATTAAGCAAGTGATTATCTGTACAAGGGTCACAACCATGGGTGTGGCAATAGTTTTGGCAAGTAATGGTCTTATGTGGCAGGGGATATAGCAGTTTTCTTTAAATTATTGCACATCGACGCTTCTTTCGATAGTTCAATTAGTTGTCTGAAGAATATTATTACAGTATGCAGTATCGCCTCACTTTCTGAGTATCAAAGCCTTAGTCGTTAGTTCCTTTTCTTTTGCTCTCCATTGTTGGGCAGATTTCCTTGTAGAATCTTCTTCAATCCAATCCTTCTGCCACCGGAGAAACAGTCGATTCCATACTTTCTGTAAATTCAATGGTTGTTTTTCACCCTCATCGAAAGACTCACAATACTCTGCGGCTCAACTGATGGCCAAATAACCCCTTTTCTGGGTTCATAGTTCACGTTGACAAAGGTGCGGAGAATCTCCGGATTGTTGACATAGGACCAGAGGGAGACTGTCATCTTTTTTACTTCTAATCGTTGCTTATCCCGTTCATTATTTCCCAAAAAGCTGCCAAATTCACTAGCATATGCATGTTCGAACAAGAAGATGAGGAACTCTTCACCAAATTCAAATGTATGTGGAAATTGATTCATTATCTAAAGTGAAGTATAAAATTGGAAGTAGGAGATTTCACCTGGTAGATACAATCCAAAAATATTAAGAAAACTGGTCCTTCTTGGGGTCCTGTGATGGAGCCTTCGGCATAAGCAGAGTGTGCATTCCTCAAACCAAATGGATGTCCTCCCATTATCCATTCCCTTTCTATTACTGATTCAAATCTTTAAAAAGTAATTGTAATTTAAAGAGAAATCCTTTACCCTCGAATAGTTCTTGCATCAGGATCCAGTAAAACTTGTGCTAATGACACGGCAATCAATGTAGAATCTACTCCTTCTCCTCCGTGAACCAACACAGGAACTTCTACAAGAAACTCAATTAACTTAGAATCCACAACACGATTTTGGTTAGGCTACTTAGCAAAAAAAAGAAAAGAACAGAATTAAGCCTAAGAGAAATCAAAACA
Organism: Oscheius sp. DF5033; assembly: GCA_964036215.1. Lineage (NCBI taxonomy): Eukaryota > Metazoa > Nematoda > Chromadorea > Rhabditida > Rhabditidae > Oscheius > Oscheius sp. DF5033. Next base: position 9,079,066 of record OZ038413.1, read on the forward strand.
CAAACCCAGCCGGCAGACATAAACCAAAGTAAATGCCGTGCAGGAGCGACATCACGATATGCATACCTTGAGTACCTTCACAATGGACACATTTGGCGACATTTGCCGCACAGGTTAAATTATCAGCAACAGCTTGAAGCCAACCAGAATAGTTCAGTTTTGAGACGTATTTATCAGCCGAGATATTGCGGTCGTTGGATACTGAAAAAGGTCGCATAAAGCCGGTTCATTTCTTTGAGGGAGGCACTCGGACAATTGAAGCCAAGCAGACCTACCGAAATACTCAAAAATATCTGAAAATTGCCGAATTTCAAAGGACAGAGAAATAAATAACTGAATAAGCTTACATTCAACCATCTTGGTAAGCGCATCTCTCAATTCACGTAATCTAGGTGTTCCAAGGTTTACATACCGCCATCGATTATAACATTGAGGAGTTTCATGACCACCTCCTTAAATCATAAAAATAAATATGAAAAGATCCTACAAACCTTTGCCCTTAGAAGCTTGCGCGATTTGTTTCGTCCTGGTGTCAAATATCATCCCCTTATTGACGGTAACCAGAGAATTCAATATGGTCTCATCTTCTCGGCATCTCCTATTGGCCGGGCCAATTAAAGGTTGCCCACAACGCAGAATACAGCACTTAATTGGAATTTAAAAAGGCTGATGGAAATAAAACCTTAGTCTCCTTGTGATAGTAGCTGATTATGGGAAAACGACCGCCGTCTCGGAAAGTCGCACTTATTCTCAGATAATCGTCTCCAATTCCTTTTGGCACGATGACTTTTTCTGGATAGGAGGTGCACACCTAAAGGAGTATATTAGACTAAAAAAGATGCCTAGCCTACCGAGAAATTCTCATTAACACTGCTTATTCTGTAAGCATCACCGGCTAACATCATAAGTCTCGCATATTCTGTTTCAATATCAAATGATTTCCATCCATTGTCTAGAACTTGAAAAGGACATCGATAATAGAAAGGATAGTCATGTGAATAATCAGCTATAAATAGGAAAATATTTTGGAAAAAGAAGATGACTCACTGATATTGGACAATGTTTCAATTGTGACGGCGGCAAGCCTTGCTTCTTCGTAGTTTGGAACTTCAAATATAATTATCAAGAAGTTTTTGAGCTTAAGAGTTAGGAGAGCTCCTTTTGGTGGATTGTCTCTGCTCATTGGCTCAACAGAAACACGATCGACAGCTCTATGGAGAAGCTAAAAGGGAACAAAAATTGGAAATTGAAAAAACCTTACCATTAGCTCGTCATTCTTTGAATTATTTTCTGTACTTGGAGAGAATAGCAAGTGATGTTCTGAATATTTTTAATAGAAATATAATTCTGGATCACTAACCAACTAGTACTAAGCAACCGGTTCGCATAGTCCTTGGTCCTTTTCTGACTGTGACACCATCGACACGTCTGATTTTTAAAGCAAAAGCCAACTCCATTCCCGTATTAGATTTATTACCTAAAATAGAGAATATTATATTAATTTATGCATAATATATTGAGTTAAAGAGAAAAAGGCGGATTAGATTCTTTACGGATTTCTTTCCAGTAACAAACATTCAGGGTAACTTGAACAAAATTTTTAAATTTAAGTACAATAGGCATTTTTTTCGAGAAAGGGATAAATTTGGACATAAGGTAGAGAAAGTAATTGAAACCATTACCATGAAGCTACCTCCAAAATTGAATTTATTAGAATTACCGCGGGAATGATTCGTTGCAGGACCCATGTCGACTTTTCTCTTTGAATCCAGTTTATAACAACATATTGGTTACAGTTCCGATTAATAATTTTGATATGGTATCCAGTAAATATTAGCTGAATTTTCTGATCATAAAAATCGACAATTTTTTTGAAAGAAGCTGTGTATCAAGCTGCAGCAACAAAATCGACTGTAATTTGAGGTCGTAAATCTATTCTTCGGCAATTTTTGTATTTTCCTATAGGTAAATTACTCATCTACTTTTATAAGCATTTAAAACAGCAAATTCGAAGCAATATGCACTAATAAACCTGATATATGCGTATTTGATACCGTATCACTGCTTCAAATTAGCCGCCGTCCACTGATCTAGACGCCGCTTCCTACCTTTAACCCGTTCATATTCGCTTCACTTTTATTTCTTTTGTTTTTATAACATGGATTTTCTATTTGGACCACCGGAAGAGAAAAAAGCAAAGATAGAAGAGCATGATTTTTATTTTGAAGAACTCTCACACAGCGACCAAATAGACCCGTCGACTAGGCTCGCTGTTCAACATTTCAAGGTTTGCTTTTAATTTCATTAATATTTATTGCTTTGTTTAGGATTTTATGGGAAATACAATCGATTTTAATTTTGATTTACCTAATGGTAATGCAGAATCGGTGGAAGAACCAGCAGCTGGGAGCAGCACCGCCCCAGAGAAGAATGTTTGGTGTACTACAGAAAAACGTAGGGATTTTGACCATATTTTTAAAAAAAAACTTTTTAGACTACGCTGTAACCGACCAAAAGCAAGTAGATTTTGTTGACAGCATGGAATTAAATGAAATCGACAGGTTACTTTTGAATGACAAGACTAGCGACAGTCACCAAGGATTCTTTCCCTTTTTCTTTGCAGAAGATCATATGCTCAAGGAGGCTAAAAAATGTTCTGGACCATGCTTGAAAGATGTAAGGGCTTATTCTTAAAACATATTTGTTTTTAGTGTCTAGTTTGGCTAGCTTATGGCGCGCAATGCCCTGTTCAATCTCTTCTACCAGCTGGGAGGTCTTTCCCTGACGTGCAGGACTACATTGACGCAAATCTTGTGCAACCTACTTTGACAGAAATAACAGAACGTGAAGAACGAGAAACAATTGCTAGGATAAATGTAAGCAGCTTTCTTAATTTCATTCGCTTTTAGGTTTATCGAATATTCGAGATCCTGACTGTTGCTTATTTGGAAAAGCTTTCATTAAATGACAAGGCGCTTTTATTATTCGCAATTTGCCGGATAATAAACGACGACATTGCCAAGCAAGAATTTTTAATCATCAGTCCAGCCTGCAAACTTATCAACCGCCTAATACCGTCCTATTTTACATCAGTTTTCTACACATAGGTGAGCGATTAGTTCCGGTTTCTTCTAAATTTACGTTTCTTCCAAGAACTGACCCGTTTCAGACATCTCTCATGATCTATTGGCTCTCTGACTAATAAGACAAGCCATATTATTTTATTTATTCATACTGGTAATATTATTCTGCAAGAGAAGCTGCAAAGAACGGGCGAAAAAAGAGAGCAGCTGTATGAATTTGTCATAATATTCTGGGTTGAACTGATCTGTCCAAACATGCTGGAAATCAAAACACCTGCAGATCAGCTGGCTCAATCACCTGTCTACCTCGGTGTTTATTCTACAGGAAATGTACATGAATCAGGATAGCCGAAGATCGAGATTTTGCTAAATAACATTAGTAGACTAATTTGTGACTTGTGACCTGGTTGCACTTTAGAGAACTTTAGAAAAAATGCTATCATATTGAGACCTTCTAGCGTGTCGAATTTCACAAGCCACCCTCACCACTAATTCAGTATTTTGAATAAGCAACCCTAACCCTCCTAATTACATTTTAACATGACAACGTGGGATTTCCTTCTGCTGCCCTTTATTCACCATATATAGAACCACCCACTCTTTCATACTGTGTTTATATTATTTTATTAAATAGAGAAACAGTTGCCGTGTTTATTTAAAAGTGCTAACATAAAAATTAAAGACAAGAATGAGACATAGAGAGAGATTTAATAATAGCTGGCACATAACTTCCATCGGCACGGGAGCGGTTGGTAATCGACTACTGAAAATCATAAGATTATACTGTAATTATGTATTGGTTTCTGAACAGCAGAAGAAGAATTCAGCTGTCCGAGAATGGTGATTGTTTTAAATTATCATCAACAAGCGTCAGAGAGTGACGCCATCCAACTGACCTTGTCTGAGTCGTCGTTGAGGAATGTAGGCAACATCGTCGGATGTCTCAAAAAATGGCCTGATCCGGTAAACTTCCTTAAATGACGACATTAAGGAAGAACTTTAATGGGCTTACAAAATAACGGGCATCTACCACTACACTTGCTAAACTGAGAAGAGAAGCCAGGAGGAATAGCAATCGCATCATGGCTTTGTGTGATTACCTGAAACTAAAATTCATTAGATAATTTAAAGGTAAGGGTACTGTAGCTCGTAAATTACAGAACACCGCAGAAGAAGATCAGAATAAATTAAATGAGGCTGGAGGAAATGCGACATGCAAACATTTCCTTTTCTTTAAAGTGGGTGGTGGACGGAAAAAATATACAAATTTTTATAAGGGTTCAGCCATAAAACAGCGAGCTATTTTAGAGTTATTAACTTTGCCACTCGACCAGCTAATTGTATTGCCTATTACTCAAATTATTAAGACGTATTACAGGCATTATCGGGGGCAATGCCGGGGGTGGGCACTATAATAGAAGCCATTATTTCAGTAAGAATTAATCTAATATAAAGAATTACGCCGATTGCGGAAGACGTTTCTTGAACCTTCGGGTTCAATAAATGACAGGCGATGATGAAGCTCTTCAAAACTATTTGCAACATCCATTTAAAGAATTAAAAGTAGGTGGAGTTCCAGAAAAAATGACGCAAGTAGATTTCACTGCTTGGGAAAGATTCTATCCTGATGTCGTCCAAAATACGTGCTGAACCTCAGAGGAACTGCAGGTTCATGCAGGCTACACGATAGGAAAAAAAGTAGTGAAGTAAATAAGAATATTTTGTGGCTGTATCCGATTTTGACTGAGATCTCTCCCAATAAAAGAACGAATTATTCAAGGCGTGGTATTGTTGACTGGTATGAGATATGAACAGGGCGTGGGCTTCACAAATTTGCTAATAAATGAAGTAAACAGTAAGGGTTTACAACGGGCTGGTTGCACCTGTCCTTTTATATATGGACGAGAGTGTATACCGGATCAGGAACCTGAGGAAAAAATCGGAAGAAACTGTTATTGAGGCCTTTGAGAAAAGCCTAGCTTATGTCATTTAGATGCAATTAGTGGGGGTGGATGGAATTCTCGTAGAATCTTCATCGTCTTACTATTTGCGATAACAAAATTAACTCAATTCAAAATGAGGGTGGAGACAATAAAGAGGTCTCGAAGGACTTCTGCCATCATCGAAAAGTTAAAACAAATGGCCCTCAAAAATGTTGCAAAATTGGTTTCGCGTGGGAGCCAAGAACCACAAGAAAAGTATTAGTCAAAAAAGGATCTGTAGTGGGTGGAAGACGAAGCTGAGAACATAAAGTATTTATATTCAACCCATTTTCAAGAGGGGTTTATAAGATTCCCTGTGAATTGTTGACTGTTATGAGGTAGATATTAACGATGCGGACATGTATCCTCCTCCCACGAAGGGGGAAGAAGAAGAAGATCAAGGAGACAACAAGGTGGGAGGGTGGAGAAAGTTCCGAGGGATGGCTGTAGTCGACAGTAATGAAGCGGTGAATTTATATATTTTCTAGAGAATATGTTCATAAGGAAGCCGACTGTTTCCTTGGTTCAGACGGGTTAATTTATAGGAAATATGTTGCGAGACCAGACGAGGAAGGCCAGTCTAATTATGATCCAGCAGTACAAACCACCCCTCCCCCTCTAAGGTATCAAATTCTTTACGTCATTACGGGGTATTCCCCTTATTATCTTAATTAGCCTACTGTTTTCCGTAAGAGAATTAGTACGTATTTTTTAACCTTTTTTTTAAATAGTTGAAAGCGGAATTGGGTTACACGCTAAGCTCAGAATTATTAGATAGATTTCCCGGAAGAATATCAAATGAATGTGAAAAAGTACACGGGTTTCTTTAAATATGACGAAAAATGTTTAGGGTTAAGTTTGTAACTGTGAGAAGCAGAAGTGGACGAGAGTAGGCGGCTTTCACACATTTGTATTTCATTCAAGCCGGTACTTGACATGTTGCGGAGTAGCTGAAAAAGAAACTTGTCGAGTTACTATATGATCTTCGAGATTTGGCACGCCCTCAAATCAAAGAGGGATCTCCTCATTTACAACGTCAGATTTTCGAGGAAATGTCTATTTATCTTCTTATGAAAACAGGGGTCATTTTAAGAAGCGGCGGTCACTAGTCAAGCTACTTACTAAAAGGAGCAGGAGATGAAGATCCGTGAATAGCCATCCGTCTATGACGAATTGCTCATTTTCTAACAAATGTTGCAGTCTGATTGAAAGGCGACCTCGTCGTTTAATATGTACAACATTTCTTCCTCCGCGTCTTCTATTCTCAGGTCACATACAATGATCAAAAAGTGACGAGGCGGGGGAAGAAGAAAAGGGCATCTGTCTTTTCTTTTCTCACATCACTCAACAATTATTAGAAATAGGATAAATATATACTACACATAATAAGAATTTTATTCAATCTCGAGAGAAAAAAAAAGCTGGTTATACTTGTACGCGACCTGTCTTGACGAAAGGATTCTCCAATTCTACACGACCCATTTTTCGTACTTGGATTGTTCTGCCAACCGGTCTGAAGAAAACTCTGTACATGTAGAGAAGGTCTTTTATCCATGATCCTTTTAAATTTTGATTTCAAACTAATAAAATTAAGATTTGCCCCATTTTTTGGTTGTTTGTATCCGGTGAAGAATAGCCGTGGGTTCGTAGTGAAAACGTACACCCTCCGTATTCAATTGCTTTTTTGATTCACCAGATAAAAAAAGGAAGGTATTTATTTACCAAGCAAATGCCTAATGAGGTTAGACACTATAAAGAAATCATGATCAGTAATGTTTTGCAACATCGGTGCAGTCTGGCAAGACAGCAATGGAACACTTGTTCCCTTGACAAAAATCGAAAACCAACTGGTGAAATTGGGACAGGTGAGTGTTGTACTGCCTGTAAGTACATTCCCGGCCCTCGAGAGTTTTGCACTGCGTGTCCTTTCTTTGCCCTAGACTTACGTCTAACGGCCTCCTGGGTTTCTTCCCTTGCACGCGTATTTAATTAACAGCGGTAACAATGTTAGAAAAGCTTTCTTCTAGGCGATAAACTTTTCCTTGTTTTAGCAAATATTACCGGAAAGTTATGCAGGAGATATGGTATTGATTCCGTACAAAAAGAACTCATGGATCTACAGTAATTTTAAAAATGAACTGGATCCTTTCATTTAAAACAAATAAAATGACCCAATTTTTAATTCGGGCAAGCGCATTGTGCAAGTGCAATCGTACCCGTTCGGCAAATGATATGATCTGTATCCCGGTTTTGTAAACTTACATTGATTGGGTACGTCGACAATAGCGAAAAATGAATATTAATAGGATTATTAATAAAATAAGACCACATAAGCCAAAAGTCTGCAATTTCCAGCCAGGATCACCAGAATACAATTCATCCATTTCCATTATGTAGAAAAGAATAAGTGTTCGATTAAGGAGAGCTAGGTGAGCAGCAGATTTGATGCCTGCCTCCGGAGGGACATGCAATCTGCACCATTAGAGATTGGTACCTGGGCTGAGCGGAAATGCGCCGACAATCGCGTTTCAATTTTTTTGGGGAACCTATTTCAAGGTCATAATCTACTACGCCTTGTTTTTTGCCCCCTCTCAATTGATCAAACACTATTCTACGTAATTTTTTTAGACACTAGGGTAATTCGCTTGTCGATTATGTGACGGTTTATTTCAAAGACAATTAGACTGCAGTCACTAGACAAGCGAGTTCCAAACTGTCTGAACTTGAATAGAGCGTCCGGTAGTCGGATTGACGAGCTCCGCCGTGTCCGTCGTGTCGGATATGCGTATGAGTTCTTGTCGGACGAGCTCCCTGTTCTCCGGATTCCTGAGACTGCGCAGTCTGTCTAAGATTTTTAGTCAACATTTACTGCAACTGACTTCCTCTTCAGCAGGCAATAAAGGATACGAGAAGCTACAAAAGCAATAGCCATAAGGGCCAAGACGGTGTAAGCGGCGAAAGTGGCGACCATCATAGAAGACGGGACAGTTATGAATATTATCTAAACATGTCATGGTTGGCCCTACATATCCTAGGAGACCTCGACAATTTCTAATAAATTCTGTGACATTGTACTTGAAATCACGTGTATGGGCAGAAAAACAAGAGGTGCTAGCCAGAGAGCAGACCAAATTGCGTAGTTATTGTTAGATTTTATGGGAGAACTCTCAGGTTAAGTTTAATGCGAACAAATAAAGATTTCTGGTATAAGCGAAGTTTATTCATATGTACAACAGGAATTTAAACGTCAAAGTTTTCATCTACACACAATTCACATTTTTTGACATTAGTGACGCGGCCTTTCTCCAGGTTGCAGCTGAAAAATTATGTCATATTAATTATGTCAAGGAGACCCCGTCCCTCTCAGTTTAAATATCATAAAACACCTTTAAAGTGACGACTTACATTCTTTGCTCGAAACTAATGCACCAACGGATGACAATCCAAGCACAGAAGATAAGCACCAGAACTAAGGTAACGCATGAGAGATAATTTAGCACAGTAGAAGTGCTCATAATGATTGCGTCAATCTAAAAATTTTCTCGATTAAATGGTTTAAACATAATGGAATAGCGATCAAATGAAGGGCAAACGACAGCCGGGAGTCGGTTTATGAAATTAAGAAGAAAGGTAATCACACTATGATCTATGTTCCCCCCGTTCAACCTGTTTTCCACTAATTTTCTCGGTTACAAATTTATACAAGGATAAACTAGAGTCACATTGGGTTTAGAGAGAAGTACGGAAAGTTTCTTAAGCGACAGGGCGTTGAATAAGAGGCAATTAATGGTTACCTCAAGAATTACGCCGACAATTGAAAGTACTCAAGTTCTTAGAATGAAAAACATGTCTGTATACTGTACAACTAGAGGAAAAAAAACCAGGAACAGCATGCAGAATAATATGGTGGAACACTGGCTGCTGACTTTTAATCTGCTTTGAATAACAATACTGAATTCCGGTCGAGATTGATCCACTTCCAAATTAACCTTTTCTATATGCACACTACTTGACAAAAGTTCAGAATTGGGTAAATAAACACGATCGCCGGACTCACCATGATATCAGAGGGAGATGAAGCTGTCCTGAAAAAATATACGGTATTCAGAGAAAACTGAAATGAGACACGTGAAGAGAAAGAGAAGATCTCAACTGGAATGTAGACATAAGAGTTGTGTTATGATAGTGTATCCGGCTCTGAGGTGTAGCTGATGATATGACTAGTTTTTTGTTGATTCGAGCTCCCGAGGAGCAGATAACACAGACATCGAGATTTATATAAATTGTATGGGATCCCGCGCAAGAGAAAGTAAAAAGGGAAACACTTTAATGACGTTTCTGATCAAAGATATTTGGCAAACTCGTAATACAGTGTAATGATTAGAGCTCCGCCTGTAGTCCTCAAAGAGTTGGCCACAGCTCCCCGGTATAGGGCTGAGGGACCTTCAGTGAGGAGGATGGCTCTCCAGCAATTGATACTGTTCCCGTAGACTTTTTTCTCGCTTCCTGCTTCCATCATGAGCTTTCTTCTTACGGTATCCAGCGGGTAGCAAGTGAAGCTCGAAATACAGAGGCAACTCTAAAAGGCTGTTTTAAACCGTCATATTATTAAAAACCTGTGCTATTATGAATGTATAAATTATGTTCAAATCCCTCGGGTTCCTCCAGCTTGTCCGTAATGTGTCGAAGATCCCGAAGAAGATAGCCCTCGATGCTATTACGAACTGCATTGCTGATGACAATCCTCTGAAGAAATGCAGGCTAAATTTTGGAAAGTCTAGCTAACCTGTACCAGGAGAGCACGCCATCCTTTGCTTGTATCCTGAGCAGACAGTCCATCATACTTTTGTACCTCCTTGAACCGTCTTTCTTCGCTTCCACGGCCATTCGCGTTCGGGCAAAATCAAACGGATACAGTAACAATAAAGTTGTAGCCCCTCCAAGTCCTCCAGAAAGCACAGAACCTGCAAAATTTCTTTGAAGAAATGTTGCGAAATTCCTACCGGTGACAAATTTCTTAAATTGCGTGTCCCTGTCCACATTCCTTAGTACAATACTTCGGTATACGTCACGAAAGGCAAAGTTCAAAGCATGGTTGGGAAAACAGCGCACAACGCCCGATGTGTTCCCCCTCCACAATGAGAGCCATCCCTGTAAATTCCGCAATACCGGAATTTTAAACGGAAGGTCTACCTGTTCGGCGCTAACTTGTCGGAGACAGTCACGTATTCCACGGTATCGAGTGATGGTCACCCCGTTTCGATTTTGTAACTGAAGAAATTCACTGTCTATTTAATCGGCTGTGTAAAGGAAACCTGCAGAAGCAGTTTCACACGATCAATGGGTGCTGTGGTAGTTTTGCTAACGGCAGCAGCTGTTCCTCCAGCAAGGCACCGCATCATTGTATCGTAGCCCGAAGTTGAAGGCTCAGAAGCCATAGAGCTGAAAAGACAGGAAATGAAAACCGTATCAAGTGATAAAAAGGAGGAAATGAAGTGGGTTGTCAGTTTGTACGAAACGGAAACAAAGGACTGGACTACAGCTTATCGTGTTGGTTTGGAAACCAGTAAAGATTACGTCAGGTTTTTGAGACTGAGAGATGGATACAAAACAAATGACCATTGTTGACGCAACGAGGTCCTTAGGACTGATGTTTCGAGCTCTTATCTTTGATGGGCTGATCTTTAACTTCAACGACATGGTTTGCACCAGAAGAGAGGGGGCGCAAGAGGTCAAGCGGGTCTTTTATATATAAGACAAAGGTCTTAATAAAGGTGTCACTGTGGTACGGACCAGGTTCTTAGAACAAAAGCAGTGCAGGTGCATTAAGGAACAGCTAATATCTGCACCTTGTCACGTGAACGCCACAGGGAGAAACCGGAAGGGGTTCGGCAGAGGATGGGCAAAAATAGAGTACAGCTGACTCAGGCTCATATGATCGCGTGATAGGGAGAAGAGTTAGGTAAGCGTAGTGTAGTGCATTATACAGAAGGCATTTAAAGGACAAAAGACAGTCTCGGTTGACCCTCACGTGAATGTCGTGGACAAGATGGCGTGAGGCGAAGAGAGCGGGGGCCAATAGCCGGCTATTTCGACAGCTGATCGCACCGGCTGCAGCCCGTACTGGGTCGCCTTGGAAAATATCAACGCCTGCAGTGTGTAAAATATTTTTATTTATGGGATTAGTACGAAATTTATGTTATTAACACCAGTACGCACTATATTGCACTATTATTAGAGGTAGAAATGGATGTTAGACATTTTTAGGAACAATTTTATATGATGATCTTATAACCAATGCAGTCAAGAGGAGGAGGATAAGATGGGGAAAGAGAACCCCGTAGAGGCCCTCAGCTGACATGCACAAACCAAACTGCAACAAGATGTTTCTCAAAGATCAAGAACTAAGTCACCTGGTTATAGAGGAAGTTTTTACTCAACCAGCTTGTTGATTCGAAGGCATCCACTGGGATTATGAAATCTTCTTGGTATTCTACTTCTATAAGAACTATTAAAAAAATTCTGCGTTTGAATTACCAGTTGAATTGCCTTCGCTTTCATCAGGAAGAAGATTAGAACGTCTTCTTCTCGGCGGATCAGGGCAATTAGGAATCTGCAATAGAATACTGTAACATGAGCAGCTATTAAATGGCAGATTGAATTTCATCTACAGCACCTCGCAATATTCTGCTCCAGGTTCCTTTATCCTCAATGTTATTTGACAGTCAAAATACATGTTATCTCTATCAGCGTATTTGTATACGTGAGCTTCTCTACCAGCCATTAGATCCGTTGGATATTCCAGATTCGTCAACAGATACTTGTCCAATGCGCACCTGAAACAGGCCGATCATTCTCACAGTCCTCAAGAATAAACAAATGATTAAGCGGATCAATTTCACACAGAGAGCTGGTCATTGTTCCGTTTAAGAACGAGAGCCATTCGCGGGTGCAAACAGCTCAACGCCACGGGGAAAAAGATGCTTTTCGAACGGGATGTGTGACGTAAAATCTTGGACCAAAAAAGTTGATACTTACCCTTGTTCGTTGATAAGTTGAACACGATCGCCATTACCGTCGTCGACAAAGCAAGAGTGCACAAGCATACAAAAAGTGTTTTCCTGTTCTGCCTCACACGTCCACTTGTGGTACACCTAAGAGCTATTCCATACTCTCATTCTAGCATGTTTTTACCATTTGTCCAACTGTTGCGAATCGAACTGGTGGTCCTGTAGGTGATCCATTCAGGACTTCATATTTACAGACGGGCATTTGTACCTGTTTCGTATGAAGTGTAGGTAGCGGCATGCTGAAATCCCTTATTTGAACTTTCGTAAATAAGATTGGAAAGCCCAATTAGAGATACGGATGTAAGCGGACATCGCGTCACTAACAAATAACAAGTATTCCCGAAACTGTTGTCACCAGAATCCCTCACCTGACGTCAACCTCCTTTGTGAGTTTCCTATTCATTTCCATGTAGAAGCATTGAACCTTGTAGATTTTGTCGAATTTTGTTAGATAATCTGGATTGAAAGCCAGAATCAGTTCAGTTGAGACAAATATTCCCTTAGGATTGGTCTGAAAATCAGTATATCCGTCTCCAACAGTAAACAACAGATCTTTTTCCGTGTGTGTGGTCCCCGCTTCTTCCGACCGGTCAATTCCCGGCCCTATAAAAGCTCGCTGCTTGATGACCGTCACATTGCAAACAGCTCGTGCCTATCAATTGGTCTCTATTGAGCTCTACGGCTTCTAATAAGCTACATTTTTGCTACTATAATATTCAAAGAAGAAATATAGTACATCTAAGTATTTCAGAATGGCAATTAAGCTTCTGGCTCTGTCTACTCTGGCCGTATTAGGTCTTGCTCAAGATTGGGGAGGTGGTTACGGTATGGGTGGTAATGGAGGAGGATATGGTTTGTTTTATTTACTTTCTTTTACTTTTAATAATTTTCTAGGAGGTGACGGCGGTTGGGGAGGTGGTGGTGGATATGGAGGAGGTGACATGGGAGGTAATTTCTCCTGCTTACACTTTTCTTATCCTTACTTTAGGCGGCTACGGTGGTGGCGATATGGGAGGAGGTGGAGGATATGGAGGAGATGGTGGCTACGGTATTCATTTCATTTTCTTTTAAAACTTTTTTAAGGAGGAGGATACGGCGGTGGCGGCGACATGGGTGGCGGCTATGGTGGTGGCGGAGATATGGGAGGTGGTGGTGGTTTCGGTGGTTACGGAGGAATGGGTGGAATGGGAGGCAACATGGGTGGTGGAGGTTTCGGCACCAATCAAGGAGGAGGTCAGTTTACTTTTTACAACTTAAATTTACCAGTTTAGGCGCTCCTCAAGTCCCTGGCAATGGAAACTTTGGAGGTGGATACGGTCAGGTACCTTACCCTCCTTTCCCCGGATTCCCCGGACAGTAGTATGTTTTCCCTATCTAATTGTACATTTCCCGTCCTATTTAATAAATATTACTCTACCGATATTCTCCTTTCGACATCACAGTCCTTGAATCCTAGGCGAAGTGACGCCGTTCTTGATCCAGTAACAATTGATGGCCCGCTTCTGCATCTAGGATCGTTTAACCGATCTTTTACAAATACTACGCCAACAAAGGGATTTTCTGTATCAAATCGAATCTATAAAAAACCTATTTCTAAAATATGGCTTTCCACCTCAAAGAAATCCCCGGCACAATGAAGTGAAGGTTCTCCTACAACGGAATTTGGGCTCTGACCTAACGTTTTGCCCTAAAACAAGGCTTAAAAATTGAAAATTCCCTACCGTATAGAGCAATAACAATAGAAAATGAAGCATAAGGTTTCAATCTGTAAAAGAATTGATTTAACAGATGTCAAAACATGCAATAAGAAGAATGCTTCGCCGCCGCACAAGTGTGACTCTCCCCTCAAAACCAGAAAAGTCTTTAGGCAGTCGATAAACTATATAAGCAGAGCCAATAATAGATGACAATTTGCTAAGAAAGAAAGAACTGTGTTAGCCAGTGAAATAAAAAGGAGAGAAAGGAATTTCTGCAATAAACGGAATTGAGTGAACAGCTGAGGGTCAGTCTTGAAATGGGCCGGCGATCTTTATGAGATATGAAACAAGATCGAATCGCTTTTCTCCGATTATAACTATGTGCCCCCCTAAGAATTTCAAAAAGAGAATGGACACGAAAGATATCTTTAATAAAAATCTTTATAATACCCATATCACCAACTGAAAAATGCAAGTGATATAAATGATCACAGTCGATTGATAAGTAGAATTATGGCGTATTTTCTGAGTATCCTGAGGGTCATCGGTATGTTCTATGGTAATCATCAGTATAAGAATAATTCGAATATCCGCTGAAAAAAAAGCCATTCACCCTGCGACAGAAGGAAGACTTACGGTTTTTGCCTTGTGTCATAGGTGTCAGTTATAAAAGAAGACATGTGATGGTCCAGTGGTGGCTCTACAACGCTGAAATAAAAGTACAGGTGGTGGTAGAAGGGCGTTTCCTTACTATTTAGGATAGGGATGCATCCTATTGTACAAATTCATGAGTGAGGTTGCAAAGAAAACAATGAAGATCAAACAGATGATACTGGAAACCATTGCCATCCAAGTTCCATTCAGAGGATCAATAGTTTGCGAACAGAGAGCTGCTGTGGAATACTCTGCTATTTTTGAAATTGGCTTGCAAGAGGAAATCTCGGATTGCATCTGGAATTTGTTTTTACATTCTAATATTTAATTTGTACCTGATTTCTGACATGAGATACATATTGGTCCACTAGAGACACAGTTGAGTTGAGCTCTTCTCTGGCAGCTGCTTCAAAATGACTTTTAATATCTTCCATGAGCAAAGCTTGAGCATGACGAAGCTTAGACAATAAAGTTGAAACAGGAACTTGCATCTCAGAAAACCTATCAACCCCATTTAGGAAAGGAGGGCTCTTACTTTGAATCAAGCACAGTAATATTCTTATAAAGATTGCCAATCTTTTCCCTTAATGGCATAGTAATTCTGAAGTCTATCTCCTCAATTTGTTCCAATATCGATGATATGACTTTAGGCCTTCCACTGCCAGTATTTTCAATACTATCTTGGAATGCTTTTGCTTTAGAGGAGAGGTCTAATTCTTGCATTGCAGCATTCAGCTTAACTTATATTTTCGGAATAATTGGCAATGGACATACCTTTTCCAGACCCTGACGACTAATTCTGGTCAGATTGGTATCTGCCAACTTAGCTAAGGCCGCTGCATCTTCTTCGGAAACCAAAGTAGAGATAGGATTTACCGGAGGAAGGTTTGACAACGATTGTGCTAGGAATGTCTCCAATTGGTTGTAGGCATCTCTTTCAAAGTCCTGAATCCATAAAAATTGAGTTACTCTACCAGTAATCGACTACTTTGAGTTGATTGAGATGATACTTCTTATCGAAATCGAAAATTTCATAGAAAGTCTCGTTTCGGCTACAAGCTCTGATAACATCTGCCGCGGTTCTCGTGTCCATTAAGGTGTTGAACTCGTTTCGGGTTCCTCGGTCTTGCTTCCATAGATCGATGTACCTCTCCGCAAGCTGTAAGAAAAAACAACTTCAATTGAGGTTAAATAAACTTACAGCCATCATGTCTGGTCGAGACAGAGGTTCTCTCAAAGGTTGACAGATCAGATACGAAGTATTCCCAACAAAGAAGAGAATAACAGCTGCGAAGAGACACAAGGCGAAGAACATGGTGATAGTCAACCAAATGCCACTAAATATCCAAATTTGAATAGATTTATGAGGTACTGACCATGAATAGAAGCGTCCTCCATTGGACCTCACGCAGCAGTCATCATTGTAATACGTGGGTCGCCTTCCACAGATTCCAAATATCAATCCAAATAGGAAGACAGAAGCCAGAAGGATAAAAATTCCAGAAATTACAATAGAAGCAATCCACCTGCATCGACTGTATACTTATGCAAATATTCTTACCCCATTTTCACATATCTGACAGATGGTGTCTTTTTCTCATCGGATAACCTCGAAATCTCTGTGTACAGATCATCAAGGTTGACCTAAAAACAAACTATTGTAAATATTACGGGTCATTAGTTATATTCGCCCCCTTCACTCATACTCGCCTGTCTTATCTGAGTTGAAATCGTCTCGGCCACCACGAAAAGATCGTCACCAATTTGTCGCAACGTGTTTTGGGCAGCTAAAAAACAAAGCTTATTGTTTGTCTACAAGCTGCTTGACCATGAATTTTTGAATCAATTTCTCGTTGTAGCGTATCTTCAATGTTGGAGAATTGTGAAATTGAGAAGGACAATGCTTTGGAGATGTTGGTATTAATGATTCTGTCTAGTGCTTCTTCATTTTTTGTTGGTAGTAATTCCTAAAACAGTTGATATGCCATCGGTAACGGATATTTTTACATTATCGAGCCGTAATCGAGATGTATGAACCCCAGATAGAAGTTTCTCCGCTCTGTGACAGACAGCTTTGATTGTATCCACCTCATTTTGTACACATTCCAGCAATTCATCGGTTGCTGTCTTTTTCAAACGATTAAATTCAACCTGAAAGGGATATTCTCAAGAAGACATGAAGTGTACTTCAAATCTGGACGCGTCATCATTAATTGAATTAATCTGATTCCGTAAGGCATGCAGAACTGTTTGCACTTTTACAGCATCTGCAAAAAAACTTTAAAAGAAGCAGAAACGGGCTTACTATCACTGATATTGAGCAAAGTATCAATGGCCTGTGCTCCCGTTAATTTCTTGACCCTGGAAACGACATTCTGCCCAGCCTGTCCTAACATCTTATTCATCGACTTGTTCAACGTTTGATAGTCGTCAATGAGCAATTTGCGTATCCTCTGAAATATTTCACCACTTGTCCTTGGATTGAATCAGCCAATCGTACCGTATCGGTGTCCCTCTT
Source organism: Oscheius sp. DF5033 (assembly GCA_964036215.1). Taxonomy (NCBI): domain Eukaryota; kingdom Metazoa; phylum Nematoda; class Chromadorea; order Rhabditida; family Rhabditidae; genus Oscheius; species Oscheius sp. DF5033. Next base: position 9,096,070 of record OZ038413.1, read on the forward strand.
ATATAATTGTAGGTCGTCGACACAATGGCTAAGCCTATTCGGTAATTCAGACATTCCGTACTGTGCATACTGTGAGCTGACAAGAACAGTAGCTGCCGCAAATCTGAAAAAAATCTCGAGTACATAGGCGTTATTTTCTCCTCAAGGTCTGGTCAGGGGGCTATAGTCGCCGTAGGAAAATTTTACAATAAGAGGACCGGTTTAAAAGTAAGTGACCAAATGAGGCAAAAACGTGGCGGAGACTTACACGTCAAGGATGATAAAAACCGTAATAAAAATATTGAAACAGCTTCTTTTACAGCCATCCAATTTCTTGTCAGTTGAAATGTCTTTGGAGGAACAACAACAGAGAATGCATCTAAAGAGATTTTTTTATTCTTTTAGAGAGCCAATTATTTACCTGTATATAATGTAAACTAGAGGAAATAATAATCCCAACAGTAAGAGACTCCCGGCAAAAATGATCCAGCCACTTTGCCATTGGATCCACTGAAAAATAACACCAATTTATTGTTCTTTTACTCCTTTGTCGGTAGATGTAATCGCCACGCGCGAGTCATGTTTGCTATGGTAACTTCTTGTTACGCAACACCTAAGGCTCAGGCTGCTCAAAAGGCCGCGTCACGGTTCTCAAAGAGAGCCGCCCGCGTCTTGATCTCTTCACGATCAGTCACGCCTCATTCCTACTGATTGTTATGCAAATTTTAAGGGGATCATCAGGGCTAAAAGATACTTTTGGTCTAAGTGGTCCTTGAAATTTATTTTATTTTTTAGAGTGTCAATGGCCATGACATTTTTTCTCTCCCGCAATGACGGAAAAAGACTCCCGCGATTCGAAGAGAAAAAAAGCCTTTTGTGTCGCCAGCTTATAGCTCCAAATCTGGAGACAATCCTCTGTAATTATAGACCTTCGAAGTCAACAGAACGGTCGGATTGAATTTCCGAGCCTGCTTGCAAACTGCATAACGAGCACGGCGGCGATATCACTATCCCCGCATACTACGACGTATCCCCCCAATATTATGTCTCATTCATCGAGGCGTTAAAACGTTATAGCGGTTACCGACTCGGGATGTTGAACACGGATAGGAAAGTGGGGCAGGAAAGATTATCCCCCGCGGGGTTCCGGAGGTTGTGATACAGGGTCGCAACACTACCGGGCGACACGTGCCAGGTAGTGAAATCATAACATAACGGGGCGCTAATTTAAGCTGACCCTCATTGTCTTAACTATACTAATTGTGTACTTTCTGATTATCAGTGTGTAAGGAATGAATGAAAGGACTCTCTAGGCCGGTTGCACGGGTCACTTCCGATAATCTGTTGGTCGTCCGAGTTAGCCGAACGTACGTGAAATCGCAGCCAAACAAAACGGAGGGAGAGTATGTGATGAGTAACAGAGGGGTAACCGCGTACTACAAAGGAAACAAAGGCTACTCACGTCGTTGTGTTTTGTCCTGATCGACCTTTCCCATTCATTGAGATCACCAGCTAGGGCTTTATTTGAGAGAAGATCTGAAAATACACAAGTAGTCCAGAGGGGAAACCGGATTTGTCCATGTTACATATTCTGTTTGTTTTTTTGTCCACCTAGTCATAGAACACCTGTGGAAAGCCTGAGAGCAGAGACCTGCCTGGTCAATCGGTGGCTCTCCGTTGAGTGTTTGTCCATAGCGATATCTGCTATTACCTCATTAGTACTACGCGCCTCGAATAAATAAAATCAGTTTGTTATGAGGTTTACTCCAAGCCGCTGGGCTAATGACGGCGAAGAATCTTTCAAGTGGATTTATGCTGATTGCACAAGTTCTTATTTTGATTTACTTCCTTTTGACTATACATGAGTAGTCATTCTCCCCCCAGTTGGACAGTGTTTTCCACCCCGAAAGAAGCAATTATCGAGATCGGCAAAAAAACGAGGATGGAATCGATGCTGTTGCGTGGGAAACCCGATTAAAGCCAAAGAAAAAGCTTGATGAAACCAGGGGAGACAATTTATGGGGTTTTCAAACGATCAGCTGACATAAAAGACATACCTGCATGGGGAAATGGAGTTGAGATCCAAGAAATGAATTGATCAATTGCGGAATAATACAGACTCAAGGCCTTATCCTCATATCGTCCGTCCAGAAAAGCACCACATTTATATTGCTCGGAGGAAACGTAAGGAGTAAATTCCATGGCCTGAGAGCCCGCAATACTCAGCAGAAACACTGACCAACGCATCTATATCTATGTGGGAGGCATCTATAAAACACAGACTGATCGATCGTCGGTAGATATGATGAAAGAGACTGACTGTGCGAATATGAAATGGCGAAGAGAAAAAATAATAATATCACAAGAGAACGGGAGGATGTTTACAAGCGATACAAGCAAAGATTTGTTTTGAATACTCAGAGGGCTTGGGAAAAAACGTCTTGACACAACATCAAGACGCGCGGAACGGTGTGGATTTGACAGGAAAGGTGACAACTGAACGGGAGAGAAATAACATGGATCGGGACGGGAATGTGAATTGGTGGCGCTTGATAATTAGAATAATTATCTTTGCTGCAAAAACAGCCATTCCTGACCAAAAACGCGAGTTTGGGGAAGCGAAAGTCTCCTCGGTCGGCAATGGGGAACAAGAAAAGCCTTTCGTGTTCGTGTAACTGTGCACAGTCGACCTTCTTTGTCGCGGGGCGGGGCATTGGCTGGCCGCGCGCCAAACCTAAAGCAGCATAGAGCTGAGTCTCTCGCGAGCCGCCGCCATCCCAAGGCGGATGAAGACTGTTTGGCTTGTTTTCTATAAGAAACACGGAAAGACGTATGACGGAAATTGTCCTCGCTCCCGTACCTCTGACAAAAGAGGGGAGGTAAAAAATGATTCCAGTTCTTAGCAACTGAAACTGATAGGAGGTGGACTAGGTGGAACACTTTACGACTCCTTTCACCGGTGTCACCTTTCAGCTTATTTTGACAATTGGTTTCTTACAACCAGGATGACTCAGTTGAAATACAGCAAGAGGAAGAAGAGGCGAAGGGCTTTGTTTTCTTGAATCGACGAAGGCACTCAAAATCCATTAGGTTTGGTCCCATTAGCTAATGGACACGCAGAAATTGAGCATTTCTCCAAATTTCCCTGAAATAGAGTGGAGCATGAACCTGAAATGGTGAGAAGAATAGGGCGCTGTATTATTATGGGAATCACATTTTTTGGAAAAAGGCGAACAGCGAAATTACAACGATCAGAAGGAGAGACATATTCAGGTCAGTACCAGGTGACTGGGTGGTGATATTTTGTGACGTTTCTCTTTTTACGCTTCTGTTGCTTGGATGCAGGTTGGGGAAAGGAAAAGGGCAATATTCACAACTGCCGAAAATACATAAAAGTAGTAGGAAACCGATACCGGTTTGATAATGTCTTTCCTCATGTCATACAGCTTTCTTATTTACGTAGATGTCAAATCATTATGGATATACACAGTATTTGCGGGTACGGTCCGATCGTTTGAACCTTTTTGTGCTTTTTTGAACCCTGGAATGAGCCGCATGGCTAAGCTCTTTTGTCTGATAAGAGAATGTAGCGGCCATTTGCAACCCAGCGGCATTTTTCTTTCAGCTTATCAGCCGTGTTCTTGATTTATGTTTAACAATTTACAGAGCCATGTTGCTCTTAATGGGTATTCTCCTTGTTTATGGTGTCATCGGAGAGCCAGAGTACAGTTTCAACTTCATGCAGAAGTACACAATTGAAGACATCGCAAACAAGCCTGAAGTACAAGATGCCTTCATAAATGATGTGATGATTTGGGAAGGGCGCTTTGCTACGGATTTGCTTGGTATAAATTATGCCAGTGGATTGGTCTATGACGGTAACTGCTACCATTATTTTGAGGATAGTTTCCAGGTGCTTGGATTCATTATGACACTGGCTTGCCCTACAAGTTGCATGACTTCTCTGCCGCTTCCAAGGAATCTGTTCATCTAGGACTACTGGCTCTTGCTATAACGGGCAGCGAAAAGGCCCGGATATTTTTCACCTCAGCCATGCCTGCTGTGTGGCAAGGAAACCTAGACGGCTACTTGATGGACCAATTGACAAAGAAAATTGGCTCTTACGAAAAATGGAACAAGCAATATCCCGGGTTCGGTGGATATCTTCCCTGGTACCATGTTGACGATAATGGTGCTTCTCTTCTGGGAGACTGGAATAACCGCGTACCATCCCTGGACAACGGTGAAATGGTATACCCGGCATGTTCTAACAATTACTGTATGCTAGATTTGGAGTATTGCTGCAGCTGTCCAAGCATTGAGAGACACTAATCAGACAGCGTTGGCTACAAGATACCAATCGTACCTGGATCTAATGGCTAATACCGGGGTGCATCTTTTCTACAATGACACAATGAAGTGTCATTCTGCTGAGGCAGGCATTTACAATATTTCGATGGATCCCTGGAGTCAGACATATAACACGACCTCTTATTATCTGGTAATTGGGATCCTTTTCTACCAGAGTTTCCATTTAGGACGATCCCTATGAAGGAGAGCTTTTTACTCTTTTTGTAGAACTGTATGGCAACTGGAGCGACGTTGCTAATCCAGATGATATAAAGAACCAAATTTGGATAACAAAGAGGGCTAAAGCCATTCCGGCTAATTACTCCCTTCCCGATGGCGGAAGTATTATGGTCCAAAAAGGGCACACATTCTCCAGCCATGAGCAGTGGAAATTTATGGAATTGCCTTATTTTGACGTGGATATTGCCAACAGGGTAGGGACTTTATACATTTCCAAGGAAAATTTTTAGCTGTATCTCAATGGCGAACGAGTACGATCGTTCCATTCATGGTACAATAAATATCCTGGATTGTTCGCTGCTGTTACAAATGTCACTGAAGAATCAGACGCGGACCTGCACGATTATCCCGCATATGTCAGTAATTGTGGAATTGCCAGTATTTCATTTGAGCCGGTATGTATGCAATACCACAGGATATCTTAAAAACTGGTCAGATCGAGACCAACGATCTGTTCACTCCTTACGGCGCTTATCCTCTAATTTTGCATAATACAACCAGAGGAGTCGGACTTGCTTGGTATGCTAATATGCTAGCTGGTCCCCGGATGCAAGGTTTCATTTTAAATTTATGGTGACCGTCGTATTTTCAGGGCCACAAGGATCAACTGAATCCATTTGGATCGACGGATCAATGATTTCTCCAGTACAGACATGGGATTCTAAAATTACTACGGTTTTGGCTATCCATGGCGGAATCGTAGATCTTACCAGGAAATATCTCAAAGCAACAAACAAATATGATCAATTTATCAAGAGAATTGATTCGGAATGGAAGGCTTCCTTCGGTACTTATTACAATTCACCGTTCCCTGGAAGCAACGTCGATTTCAAAATGCCTTCTGCCAGTTTTAATCCTGCTCCTCCTCCTACTACCACTACTCCTTCAGTAGCTGCCTGTACTTCTGTTGTTTTGTTAATATTGTCCGTACTTTGCATTAATTTATGATGACTATGAAATTCAAAATCATAGTTGTTCTCAGATTGCCATGTTTTTTTTTCGGAATGATTCATTAGATTATGATAAGGGACTGATGTATGGTTAACAACGTGGAATAAGCACATTTTTAACCACAATTTAGCCGACCTTTGGCTACAAAAGCGTATAAAAAACATAGAGTACGCAGTGATGAAAACCGAATTAGAATGAAGAAGAAAATTCTGGATTTCTGTGTAAATCACAGCAAGCCACATGTGGATACTTTTTATGAGAAACATAACATTTGCTGTGTGGTTGACCACCGGCCCTCCAAGCAAGACGACTAATGTCGTCAAAAAGTACAAAAGAACTTTTTGTTTTCATAAACTTTTCTAATAATCTATCCAAAAATCACAATCTACGTGGAGAGTGGGTGTTTACCGGGGATCCCTCCTTCTCGCTGTGATCTCTTTTATTACACCGTAGGTCCTCTTAATTGGTACGCCAGTTGCTCAACATAGCCACTCTCGCATTGAGCAGGCTTTCATGCCGCTTCTTTTCTTTTATAGCTTTTCGTAGGTTGTACTTTCTGTTCTTACCTTACCTTGCTCCGTACCCAAATTAATGCAGACTTAAAGAGCTCTCGGAAAGACTTGTAAGAGAAGAGATTATTACCGTTGAAGTGCCAAAGGTAAGAAAGACGGAATTCTTCCACGTGGTCCTATAGCCTGTAATCGCATGACACTCATCCCTGAGCGCGTTCCAATTCTTTGAAAAGGGTGTTATTTCGACAAATTCAGGTATCTGTAGTAAAAGTAATGACAAGCTGAGCAAGACTGTTTTGAGCCTGTGCCCGGGTATCCTCTTTCCTGTTGACGACCGATTTTACTACACATTTTTGTGATACAGCATCTGGTCCTGATACGCGGCTAAAGACACTTGCCCTCTGTTTTGCTCTCTGCTACTCCCATTTGGTGATCTGTCGTCTGCTTTCTTGGCTTTTATTTTAGTTTCAGACTCTGCCGTCTTTCAAAAAGAAATTTCTCTTTATCTTCTATATTTTTATGTTTCTACCTTATTGAATCAGTTGACAGACTATAGATTTTACGAGGACTCTAGGTTAACACTCCCCAGAGCTCGAACTCTTTATTACTTTGTTTTTTTCCCGCTTTTACACTTTGCCAATTCCTCGTCCAAGCGAAAAACCTCCCGCGAACGAGTTGTCCTCACGTCGAAGTAATAAGATACCATCCGGTCATCCCAGCAGAGTAAAGGTCATTTAAAAAAAATCCATTGTTTTCCACCGATATTGCGTTTTGTGGAGGTCGCCTGGGGCGGTGTTTCTCTCACCCACGCGTATTTTACACACCGTTTGCGATCTGCCTCCATTAATCAAAGATGGCACAGATGTTGCCGAGGAACAGTGGCGAGCTCGGAGAGTGCCTACATATCCAGCAACATCCGCCAGTTCATTCGTCCTGACCACACACCGCCCACTTGTTATTTTTGGCAAGTCGAGACATGAAAAATTTTCTTGTCTGGACCGAGTGACCTTACCTGACCCTTCCCTCATTTTATCCTTCTGCTTGTCTTGACTAGTCTCTTTATTCTCCTGGTGAACCAAAGTTACCTTTCAGCATGGCGGACGAAATTCGCTACGGAGGTCCTCAGGCCGACGAAGGCGGAGATGTAAGTTCACATTTTCTCTTTTCGTACAAAATTATTCTAGGATGCCACTCGTAAAGCCCAAGAACGTGAGGCCAAGAAGGCCGAAGTTCGCAGGCGCTTGGAAGAAGCCGGTAACAAGAAGAAGGCCAAGAAGGGTTTCCTTACTCCCGAGAGAAAGAAGAAGCTCAGGGCAAGAATCAACCAGAAAATGAGAGATGCAATGGTTTTCAGAAGCTTCTTATGATCAAAGCCGCTGAAGACCTCAAGAGACAGCAACTCCTCAAGGAACAAGAGCGTGTCAAGATCCTTTCCCAGAGAACTATTCCCCTTCCTGATGTTGACTCCATCGATGACAAGAGTGAGACATTCTGATTGAAGTCACAACAGCTGTTTAGACAAGCTTATGGCCATCTACGATGACATGTTCAAGCATGTCTGCAAATTGGAGGAAGAGAAGTGGGAAATCAACCACGTCGTCCAGACCCAAGATTCCACAATCAATCAGTTGAACATCGAAGTCAACGATCTTCGTGGAAAATTGTATGATGTCTTGGGTGCAGTTGACTAATATGAATGATTTCAGTGTCAAGCCCGCCTTGAAAAAGGTCTCCAAATACGACAACAAGTTCAAAGCCAGCGCCAAGAAATCCGACGACAAGGCTGACTTCCGAAGCAACCTCAAGAACGTCAAGAAGGACAACGTTCAGGCCATCCTCGAAGTCAAGGTACGGCTTATTTTTTGAACCGAAATAAGGAAGAATTTTTCAGAAGAAGTCTGACAAGCCCGACTGGTCCAAGAAAGGAAAGGAAGTTAAGACCGAGGAAGCCCCCAAGGAGGAGGCCCCCAAGCCTGAGGAGACCCCTGCCGAAGAGCGTGAGTTTTTGATACAATGCCCTCCGACAAATGCTTATTTTTAGCCCCAGCAGAGGAGGTAGAGGAAGAGGGTGGTGAGGAAGAAGAGGAGGAGGAAGAGGAGGAGGAGTAAGCTATTCGCCCCCCTCTAAACTAAAAAAAATCCCCGTGTGCTTCCTTGTAAAATCTTTTTATAAAAATCTACAATTATTTTTCTGATTTCTTTTTGGCAGTCCAATTCTTGGCGGTTTTGGCATCATTTTCGGCAGCTTTTTCCATCTTGTCATCATTTTCCTCGGCTTTTTCCCTGTAATCTCTACTATATTGTAATATTAGTCATCTTATCATTTCTCTTTCTCCCCCGTAAAAATCCTGATTCCTTCTACATGTTTACTCCCTCTGTCCCAGAGTTTTTGGGATGCTTATAAACTTGTTTTTCCCACTTCTGTCATATTGAACTTTAGATAAACTTTTTAATAATCCCAACTTACACAGGTTTACAAAAACGATTTCGAATGTAAAAGGCGATGGCCATAGTGCACACGGCGCCACATCCAATAAGTAGCATTCCAATGCGACGGCGTTGTCTGCGATCCTCCTAGATATTTTCCTTTATATTAGGCAATCCTTGTACCATTTCGTCGTCGAACTTCTTCGATTGAACCTCTCGTGGGGATAAAGTTGTAGACTGTGAAGTACGAGCAGCTCGGATTGTTGCCATTGGGAAATTACTGAATAACTCTTCAAGATCTGGGATATCAGCTGATACTTCAGCGGCATAATCTTCCCATGGACGTGTTGTTATCGATTCATATGTGATAGTTTGCTCCTGCTTATTGTATATCTAAAATAAGAACGTGCAGTTCCCAGTAGCAACGAACCTCAGCAATGGAATCAGCCATTTCAACCCAAGTAGCTGTCCTGAATTTCTGCCCATTCATCCACCAAAAGTCTTTTTTCTCAGAGGCATTGGGATGCTGAGGATCTGGAGTAACTAAAAGTACCCGCGATGTCAAAGAGTTTGAGAACATGGCTCCCCATTGGTCGTAGCAGTCGATAGGCCTGATCTCACTGTAAAATCGGTAAACAGACGGGAGCCAAACTTACGGTGCAATGATGAAAATATAAAGGGAAGAGGATCTTTCCATAAGGTTTTCGACAGTACCATGGAGCATGGAACATAATGTAATACTATTGAAAGGTCGCTTGAGAAGCATAACTTGAGCAGATCCGCCACTCCGCTGTTCAAATGTGTCAGCAGCCTGTTGGATAGCAGAATATAAGAAAGAAATTCTCCTAACCTCATCAGCATAAGGTCGGAAATAATCGCTGCTTCTATCTGGGTAGATGACGGCAATACTGTAGGACTGGCAACCCAAGATAGCAGTGACTAGCAAGCAGATGGCCCGAAGCCACATCTGAAGCCAACAAAAAGTAGAAAAGGTATTGCTATAGCGTTATTTTGTAGTTTTGCGTGCATTTAATGATCTAGAGGACGGTAGCTAGATGAAAAGAAACACGCAACTGAACTGCTGGTAAAATCAGGAATGAACGAAAGGAGATATCATGTGGATCAGGTAAACAGGCGGAAGCGTGACCGTACACCTTATCATTTCTCTGAATGTTTTAACACGAAGAAAACTTATTTTAGAACAGATAAGGAAACGATTTTTGGTATCGTGGTTAATTATTTTTAACTTACTGATCCTTTTCATTGTGTTCTTGTGAATCGGATAATAAACGTCTTTATTGCAGATTTACAAAGGACAACTACCTCTACTGTATCCTGCCGTATCACATAATTCTGAAAGTATTCGTCCAGTCATAGGCCGTTGTGCCTAAAAATTACCTTGACATCGTTTTTGTTGCTGTGCCCTTTTATGACTGCCGCGGGATACACGAAACTACAGCTGAACCAACATCACAAACGAAATGCTATCTTGTTACCCGCTTTGTTCTTCTCCCCACTATTACATAAAACAATTAAAGTCCCAAGTTTAATCTGTTTTGAAGGAAAATGAATGGATAATCAACGCGTATGTTGTGATAACACTCAAATCACACTGCGACCTCGAAGCCTACGATTTTGGATCCTCTCTGCTTCTTTCTTCTTTCGTTGTTATGCTGAAGAGTTGTGCCTTTTGCCTGCTTCTGCCCTGCCGAAACTCCCTATTAGCCAAAAAGTAGAGCCAATCAGCGCCATTCAGCAACGCGTTTTCGTTTGCTGAGTTTCGAAGTTCTCTTGCTCTCTTCCATATTGATAGTTTAACTTTTTTGAGTTAAACTTGTTTCCACTGTTTTGTTGTGTTGCTCGATAATTCGCTAATTGGCCTCTACCCCATGATTATATGTTCTTCCAGCCACTCGGCCATCTGGGAGCCGCCTTTTGACCTTGTTGGTAGATTTGGAGATCCTAAAGGCTCCCTTGGTCAAAATAGTGGCCCTTTTTCCCACAGCTTTTGCTATGGACCATAGATTCAAGCAGGAGGCTGACTTCTAAATAATTCCTGGTTCCCCCCTTTGGGAAACTTGGCCCAATCTTTGAAACAAATCGTAGCCATACATCCTCAGGCTCTTATCATTTGAACTCGTCCATTTTTCAAAAACCATCATCGATTTGTGGGAGTGAAAAGAGTCTCGGACCCTCTTTTCGTGTGCTCTGCCTTGTCACGTGAGTGTGCAAAATATGCCAATCTGCGAAGGAGAGAGGACGAAGAGACCACAGCGCCGAAAATGCTTGCCAAATGAGCAAAGCTGCCTCTCGATACACCTGCCCTTCTGAAGCCATAATATAGTGCGAGAGGGAGATTGGGGAGGGAAAGAACTTCGAGAGGGCTTCGAGACCAGAAAACACCAAGATATGGATGTGGCGTGGCTTCTCACGTTGCACCACACTCATATCGCATTTCATCCGCTGGAAGCCCTCAATTTACTTCTTCCTTCAATTTTCATAAGCTTCTTGTTGCGTCATTCTAAGATTTCCTATTATTAAACGAGATTGGTCTTTGAAAACATAGTGGACTCAATCTTTTACTCTCCAGTAGTCTCTTTGACAAAGACTACTGGAAGCACTATAGCCATCACATCAACAGGAAACTTCCTAAAGAGATTTGTCGGCATGCTGTGCATGACTATGTTTTTTTAGTCCGCTCCGGGGAAGATGTCCCCGAATGTGTGGGGGCTGAGACATGACTAAAGTTGATCTTGAAAGTCCAAAAATTAGAGCAGAAAATCATGTATTTATCGGATAAAGTGAAGTATTTTGGAAGATTTACGAGCTGGCTTGTGTTTGAGTGGCGCATTGATATGACACAGTGGCGACGGCATTGTATACGAAACGGTTGAGAGTGAGGCAAACAGAGATGAGACCCTAATACATTACCCGGCGACTCCTCTGCTACCAATTGAGCTACCTATCCGTCCATCGGGCTCTCTAAGAATGGGCAGATCTTCTCTTCTTTTTTTTCTAAAGAAGCAATTTCCTTTGGCGGCATGAATTGCCTAAATTGCTGGGTTCTCTCTCCTTTTTTGTACTTTCTTCGCCAACTGAGCAGATGCCTTGGTGTGTTTGGTGGCAGGGTGCACGGCAAAGGCTTAATCACAGTATGCACCCGTCCATTACCAAAAAAGGTCGGGCGGCCGGCGCGCGAAATACGATCCTCTTCGGATTAGGGTGCATGCTCTACGACCCTTAACAAAACAAGCGAGATTAAGCTCGTTTTTAGCAATGGAAGGAGTAGGAGAGAGCAATCGTCTCTCGGCCCCTTGACAGCCGGCTGCGCAGGAAGTTTTTGTCCAATTTCATTTTTCTCAATGTTGATGGCCCTCCCCATGCCGTTCTCTCTCATCTCTCCAATGGCCTATAAATAAGCATCTCTGGGGCCATATTTTAATCCAAAGTGAATATAGTACGAGGTGGTAATTATTCCAAGGGCTTCTGCTTGTGATCTCTGTTTTTTCGTTAAGCTGGGATTTAAAAATTTGTGATTTTTCTCCTTCCTGGCTTCTAAAGTAGACGCCAAGTGTCACTTATTTATGTGAATGTGTAGTCCAAATTGGGCTGATCCGGCTGTCGAATGCACGACCCCGCCCCTCTTCTTCCTGTGCTCCCTAATCAGCAAGGCCTTTCGCCTCTTTTGCACTCTCTGTCATCTTGGTTCTGTTTTTCCTGTTTGTTTATCCCCAAAACATCCTTGTGAGATGCCATTAAATGGTCAGATTTGTTGATTGTTCTCCTTCTGCTGCGGCTAATCCCAAACACAGTGAGGGAGCTTGTGGCTTTTCCCGTATACAACATTCTTTCCAAACTGTCATCAACGTGACAGACATTCATTTTTCATTCTCTTTTTTTTGGTTGGTTCCAGCGTTCAACGCCCTCGCCATTATTTTCCCCCCCAAGTGCAACAAAAAAGGACAACAGGCGGCGTATTACAATTAACATGTGCTTTTGCAACAAGTGCCTTTTGATATCATCTCGTGATCCATTAATTGGTCCACCCACCTTTCATTTTTACGTTCGTTCTGCCAGTCTTATTTTCTCGATCTTCTGATATAGTCGCCCATAAAACATTACTTCTCTGCATAGAAAATAGAAGAAATGGGTATCACCTCAAACTCAGTGCCTATTAATCTTACGATTATTGGTCTCGTTTACAGTAGTCCTATTTCTTATTCACCAGATGCATAGCCAAAAACGAGGCCCATATCACTTCCTCCTTCTCAGATTTCCATTCCCCTTCAAGACCTTTTTGCGGATCCATTCTACTCCCATTCTTTCTCCATTTGATTTAAATAAAATGTTAAAAGGAAATAGGCAAACATATGTCTTATTGGTAAATAGGATTCATTTGGTCCTTGACAATTTACCTGGCAGCGGGGGGCGGGAGGCCAATAATCGCTGTCAGCTTCAAATCACGCATAAGTACGTTGCCGGGCACGCTCTCTCGATTCAGAGGAAGGCTTCTCCGAAATCTTTAGACTTCTCTCTTCGAATCATCCCGCGTTCAGTTTAAAAATCATCTATAATATCAGAAGCGCAGCTGTTTATTTCCTCCGACTTGTTTCTCTCACTCTATTTTGACTCATTGTCCAATCTCTTAAAACTACTTTAACTTTAGCTCAGTTTGTTTATCTCCCTCCTAGTTTTGGCTGGTTCACAGCCGGCGCACATAAGCTATAGCAAGTGAGCAGCTTGTGTGTGCCTTCACACCCTGCATAATTCAACTTGCTCAATTTTTCTTTTAGCGTAAACATCCTTAAGCTATCTGTTGTTTGAGACTGAGAGTTCCCCTTTTTTTTCTTCTTCTCTCCTTGCCAGGTAAATCGATTTTTATCCCCTCACTCTCTCCCTTCCCAGCTCCCTCTTTTGCGCATGCATTCCTGCCACTCTTCTAACCTCACTCCCACGTGGATTACAAATCTCAATAAGATTTTTTATGACCCAAAAATTATTAAAAATCATTTTTGATTTCTCCATTGGGAGACGAATCAAAGTAAAGAGTGTGTCAGGGAGTTGTCGTTGAATGTCAGGAATGAATAATTAGGTGTGCAACGCGGGCTTATATCGAGATGAATGGCATGTCGAATGCATCGCTAGTCAAGCCAGCCCAGGTCAAAACTTTTTTGGTTATTTTTCTTTAAAGCGAGTCTAATCCCCTCGGTAGTTAATCACCCGCTGTTTTTTTTTGCTCTTTCTCGTGCGCTCTCTTTTTTTCGAACACGCGATGTCTTAATTGGCACCTTTTTGATCAACAGTTTTCAGATAACCTAGGAGATGAGGTTGCCAGTGATATTGCTAGTTTTAGCTGTCCATCAAATATCCTCTCAGGATTCAAATGTAAGTTTTTTTGGCTTTAAATTTAATAGGTAGGCCGCGAATTGCCGGATTTAAAAAGTTTCGAATACCTCGTGATTTTTAAATCCGGTTCCAATCCTTTCTCCCTCTCAGCTGACTCGGGGGTGATCGGTTACTGTCAGAGCTGATCAACCACACACAGCGGACACGTTGCGCGATAATTGTCCGTCTTGCTGTGTGACATGGAGAGGGAGAGAGGGAGCACCTGGCCTGCACGCTAAGCCATATAGAGAGCACTCAATCACAGTCGAGGGTGATGCGCATCGTTAAGTGAACGCTTATTTCTCCCGGATTTGTGCAAACTGTCTTATCTTGAAGTAGATCCCATTTTAAACTGGATCCAGAATAAAAAAAAGATCTCTACTGCATGTCAAATCAGCCATGAGTTTATAGAATTTTCACGCGCTCACACGCTGGGCTATTCATTTGGCTTGAAGGGGTGGCCCTCATGAAACGTGAATCCAGGAGGCCTTCTTATGAAATTCAAAGGAATAAACACATGCAATGGGGTGCGCGAAAAGGTGTCCATTTCAATCTTTCCATCTCGCATGAATAAAAGTTGAAAATATGGTTATTTCAGTGCAATTACGTGGGATTGGTTAAATGTTTTATAAACATTCTGGACGAATGGGCTTGGACACTGTATGAACTGAAAGACAACGTCGTGACAATTACTCCAGATCAATGTGAACATTTAAAGGAATTGGACAAATGTATCAAGGTGAGGCATATTTGTTCGTCAGTGACACTTTTTATCCTACTTGGGCCACTATCTTTGCCAGAATCTTAACTTTCGTACTAGTGGAATTTCTATCCACTTGGCATCTTATTAACGTTCTCACTTGGTCGTTTGCCCTCTGGCAGAGTGTGTGAGAGGCGGAACCCCAGATTGGCTACAATCACTAATCCGAGCACCCAGAAGGAAATTAGACGGCCATAATCTTGACGGTAGGGGACCGGCTGTTTCAAAGCGTCAATTTGCATTCTAATGCGTCGAGCAATCATCTCCAGCAGACCGTATCGGGACCCTTTTCGCCGTATACAGTAGTGACTAGGCCGTAAACAAGCTTCCCTTCTTTTTGAGCTCATTCTTTATGCTAATTGACAGTCTTCGGGATCAAGTGTTTGTTATATGGGATAGAGAGGGAGATGATGTAGCTTGACGGATATGGAGTGTTCACTTGAGGAGCTACCCCCTGCACTGTCAAGTGGATCTAACAGCCGGGAACCAACGTCTGGCAGACCCATTGTTCTGTATACTCTTCTTCTTCCATTCTGGGATAATTGCTACGGGTGGCCCAGAATGAAGGAAGAGAAGAGCGCGGCCACAAATTAACACCCAAATGAAATGGAGACCGCCATCAAAACATGGTTAGCACGGCCTAATCAGCGTTCCGCCAATGACTTCTGGGGCCCTTGTCGGGCTGAGAGATGGCACAGCTGGTGGGGTTTCTTCCGGCACATCGACTCCTTTGATATGCTAATTTTGATAGGGAACCGGCGGATGAGAGATAGACCGTCAGGAGGCACATTTCAAATAAAATATAGCCTTGCAATTATGAGCATCAAACAAATTTCGATTTTAAACGTTGACCGGAAATACTGTACGTTCCAACCTTGCCAATAATTACTGCAATTTTCTCAAGGACTTTTACCCAACCATTTGTCAAGCTGTTTTCTACGTAGAACAGTATCAATCACAAAAATGCTTGCCAGGTGCAGACCTTGAAAAGGCCATCTCACTCAGCTGCCACAATTTTCGTAGAAGGGACCTTCTTGGCGGGTAAATCGTAAAGATGACTTCCTCTCTTTATTTATGCACGAAAGCTTATGCCCCGAAGAACTATGCTAAATGCGCAAAATGTCGTTGTGTTGTTGTGGCCAATTAGGTGGAATCTACGGGGAGAGTACGAAGTGGCTTCTAAGACTCCTTCTACTAATGGGCTTCTCCTTTCTGATTTTGTCTCCTGTCATTTTTAGTTTTCCAGGAACTACTAAAGTTAGGGGAAAGTGCAATGTGCTGGCGAACGGCTGAAAAATTCCTCAGGGAATATGGAAGCCATCGCTGGGCGAATTATCCTCATTTACGCCGGGAGTCTTTGACAATCATCTGAAGGAAATGTGATATGCAGCAACAGTGGAATAATTTGAGTTGCCTATCCTAGGGAATTTCTTGAACTTCTGCCGGACTTCCGAGCCAACCTGTCGGCATATTTTGATGAGGCGTAATCGGTCCAATGCGCTATTAACTGTCATTAACGAGATACCCCACGCGGAAGAATTAGATCCATTGCCCGCAGATTTCTAAATTTCTAGTGTCTCATTTGCATAAAGGAATAAGAGGACAATGTCAAAAACAAGGGAAACACATGAATAAACATAAATTATAGGACGATCTCCCAATACCACATAACTGCCGACATGGAGAGATTGTTGAAGTCTCCAACACTGTGTCCGATCTCCTGACACATAGAAAGGATTCCGGCTCTTTCTTAAAGGTATACTGTTCTCTAAAATTTTATACAGTGATCTATATAGAGCTACTATCTCCTGACATACGCTTGTTCACCCGAAGGACAAGAAATCCTCAACAACCACAGGGAATGTCTTAAATCAGTGAGTTCATTCGGTCTTTGGGTTGCCCAGTCATTAACCAATAAAATATGTTTGCGGCACCGCTTTTGAGCTGTGTATTACTGCTCAAATGACAAGCCGTTAACGGGTCGGAACGATGCGCGACAACCCGGTTCGACATATGTAAATGTGTAATAAGGGCACACCTGTCTTTTGTAGAGTACCTCTTAACGTGATTATTGCAGGAGAAGATCGGGGAGATGACCCTCTCTGCTGGAACATATTTGAGCGAGAAATTCTTAACTCATGGAGATGATGATGTCTGCGATGAGGTTAACATCAAGTTACAAGAATATATCAAAGCTATGAGCAATCTCTGTAGCAGATATGAAGCCGCACAACTTATGTGCCAATCATTGAAGAATATGTTCAAAGTATAGCATTTCTAATGATAATATAGACATCAATTTAGGGAATCCATGCTGATCGCCTGGACAGTTGTGAACTTGACTGCAAGATTCCCCTTCCCCCAGCAACTGAGCAGTCAGAGGAAGCACAAGAGCCTCAAGTTCAGTCAGAATCTGAGGCAATGAGCCCTGCTGACTCCAGCAGTCTTCTTTCCCTGTTCACGGCCCTCCTCATTCCGGTTCTTCTTCGATAGGTCTAGTATTTTCTCATTTTTCACATATAATAGGCCTAGTCCAAATAGGTTTTATAGCTTTTGGAATAACAAAATATGCCAATTGCGAAATCTTTCCGTTTAATAGCTCAGATCCCGAAAACTTTCATTATTTCTTTTGTAATAATTTCATTTTACCTGTGCGATCTAGTCCCAAAATTATCTAAATGCCCTTGACGCTATTGTTCTCTCTAATTATCTCAGTTAAGAAAATTCTATTTTGTTGTCATATATACCGTACTACTTTCGATTTTTTTTCAAATACATAAAGCCCTTACCCATATTATATGATTTACATCCTCGTCTCGCTTATTTCATGGTTGTGCTACGTATTCTTATTTTATTATCCCCCAAAATGTTTAAACTGCCATGTTTTTCGATATTGAAGGAAGAAATAAATTTTATTGAATTTCACAAAAAAAAATTTTTTTACAGAAGATAGGAAAGATATACGTCAGCTTATGGGGATCAATTCGTGTCTTACTTCTTTCCCTTTTGGGTCTTGGTCTTGTCATCCGGTCCAACATCACTAATGCTAGCCACCTGGCAGACGGTCGTCAAGGTTTCGTCAATTGCACTTCTGAAGGCCGCATACTTTTAAAGAGCGACATAGACCCGGAACTTACTTGAATTCTGTTTTGACATCGATCTCATCGCCTGGAGACTTTTTTGGAGGAACATCTGGTGCGGTGCCAATCAACTTGTTGGAATCCGGAACAACCGACGTCATCTCTGTAGAGGATAAAATGAGTGAAAAATGGGCAGGAGGAAGAAGATCGGAGAAATGTCAAAGCCAGGGCTCACATAATTGGCTGAGCATCGAATTAGTATTGGATTTTTAGGAACGGGGACAAGGATTGTGTTCCTACCACGGAGGTAGACAAAAGAATGAGGAAGCAGTAAGCTTAGGTAAGCTAGGAATGATCCTTTGAAAGGCGTTAAAGTAACTAGAAAAAGGTAAGACCCTGGGAGGCAGACTAGATCAGAACTTTCGGCGAGAGGAAGCGAGCACCGCGCATTCCCTTCACTCTGTGGCCATGGAAATGTTCATCAACTATGGACCCTCGATGGAAAATAGGCCCACATTTCAGAGAATTCTAAATGATAGGTAGTCGAAGACGCGGGAGAAGAAGAGACGAGAGTGAGAGAGTAAACTAAATGATTCAATAAAAGAGTCAGTCTAAATGTTAGGAGTCACTACTAGTGATCCGTGGATAGACGAGCGAATAGGAGAAGGACAGCCCCCTCTCCTATCCAGTGCAGCTCTTCCCGAAAAAGCAGGACATTGATGGACCGGGGAGAGACTCAACTGAATAGGGGGGTCTTCACTCATTAGCTTGAAGCTATGCACAAAAGGCGTTTGATTGCAAGAATCCATCGCTGGGGTGGGGCCAGTCAGCCAGGCAGTCGTTTCCGATGCCGTCATTGCGCATTCGAATTTGTAAGCGAAATAAGTTGACGATGCAGAAAAAACGCTATGCCTTACCCATTTTTACCTGCTTGTTTTGACACACTACAAGAAAAAAATCTGGCTGCTTTAGAAAGAAGGCGACACGAACTTGTTTATACCGATGGCAA
Source organism: Oscheius sp. DF5033 (assembly GCA_964036215.1). Lineage (NCBI taxonomy): Eukaryota > Metazoa > Nematoda > Chromadorea > Rhabditida > Rhabditidae > Oscheius > Oscheius sp. DF5033. Next base: position 9,114,763 of record OZ038413.1, read on the forward strand.
CTGAAGAGGGGATTGAACTTTTCCTTTTTACATTTGGGATTTAGCCGTCTGGAAAAACACAACTATTACGCATAAGAAGTGCCATTTAACGGGGAAGGATTCCTTGAATACGAGGGCAAATTAAGTCGAAGCAAAGTTTGCAGAAGCCCTACCAAGGAGATTACTCCGTGCGATCGGAATTCAGACAACAATCTGCTGTTCCTTTCCCAGAAGCTCTTCGACCTCTTCCTCTTTGCAAAATACCCCATTTAAAGTGATAAGTTATGCAGTGCGCTGTGATGTATTGTGTCTGCTTTCCTGCCTAACTTGGCGTCAGCCCAGGATACATGTAAGAGGAAGTTTTCCTCGGCTGGCTTAAAGTTCCCGAAACTTCTAAAAACGAGAAAACTTGACAAATAACCTAAGAGTAAGTAAAATACTCTACTTCGACTTGACAAGTGGGTGTGTTTGTGGTTAGAGTGAATACGCAAAAAGGACGTTACTTGACACCTTTAACTAGTTAGCCTATACAATGAAGAAGTCTTTGCTCTTTCCTGAAAGGTCTTGTAAAACTTGTTTATTGAAAAATGTTAGAGATAACGAAAATCTGCTATCTTCTGGCCACCGGGAGAGTCTGCACGGAGCGTCATGTCCTCAAGTAGCACAAGATAATGACACAATGTTTAAAAAAGAAGGCCCTGGATTAATAGAAGTTGTCGATGTTTAGACATTCTGCAAAGGGATATCCGCTTCCTCATGTCGACTCCTACAAAGAGTGTCTGTTATTGAAACTTCTCACCTTTTTCTTTGAAAGCAACAGGCACAGCAGAAACTAACACTGCCAACTATGAAGATAATCAAAAAAATAATTGTAATTAGTAGACGTGTAGAATGATGGGCGACAGTCTTCTCTGGTTGAATAGTTGTCACAGGTTCATCTTGCAGAGAACGTGGAAAAAACGAAGACATTTTGTAAAGTAGCACGTTTGTCTGGTCGTAGATATCAATTCCACCTTTAACATAAAGTGTGTCACTTTCCTAAAATGATCCAATTATATAACTGAACTACGTACCCCTTCAAACATCCAAAGATCGTCCAAAACATATGGTGCATGCTCTGTATATGCATAATTCTTCCAAATAACATTTCCTTCCTCATCTATTGTTTTTATATTGAGAGCAATTGTGAAGTATAAATCTTCCTGAAAACATCTTCACGGGCAAATATAAACTTACTATATTGTGTGGGAACACACTCATATTTCCATGAAATATTCTGATATTGGAAATATTCAATAAGACACTTCCAAAATAATATCGGCAGTCATTAGTTTTTTGATCAGTGCTAGCAGCCTCTCCTAGACAAAATGTAAACTCTTGCAGATCTGAATAGTTCGATAACACACAGACAAAAAACTTTGGAACCTGAAGCATTAAAATTTGGATCGTCTTTCAGGGCAACATTCTCAAAACCCAAATAGATAAAATATGTCGGATTGGCCTGATGCTCTGGGCTTTTCATTTTAGAAATTAAGTGCTAAAACGTGTTTCTTGAAACTACAAACGTTCTTACATCGTATGTGTCCTCAGCGAATATCACCGGTAATACTGAGATCATGCAGATGAAGAGTTTTATACCCATTCTGGCAGTAAATCACTGGATTGTTTAGAACGGTGGGCTGCGGTCAGTTGAAGTTTTTGAAGACATGAGGGAATGGCTACCCTATCTTTTTACTTGATAACGGCAAAAAAACGTCTGTAGTGGATAAGAGAACAAAAAGGCCTCGGCTTTATCGCAGTATGTGTGGTCCCTGTCCTCGATGAAGAGAGCATAGGAAAATTGTTTCGAGTATTGGAAAAATAAGGCGAAACCGAGAATCTCGTTGGAATATTTTCTAGGCATTAGATCTGACTTGATTTGTAACACCGAAGGCATTATCCACATTTGGGAAACTATCGTGGCGCTAAGAAATTTAATCCCAATGATCCGAGTGCATGCTTGATGCAATGTCATACCCTTGAGGTTTCGTCGCTGTCGTATTTTATGGTCAACGGTAGGCCCTCCGTATCATTTTTTTGAGATAACGGTCGAGTTTTCTCGAAACCAAAGGGCAGCACATTGCCCATAAATTATGTCGTAAGTTCACTGAACGGTTTCGGACAACAAGATGAGTAAAAAAATATTCATTTTGAGATTTTCAAATGCTGCTCTCGTTTGCTGCGTGAACAGTTTCAATATCAAATTCTCCGTCAGTTTCAATTCCTCCTTTCATGTCTAGGTCAATTTCGGTCTCAGGATCAAGTTCAAATAAGAAGGGGAGGTCTTCCCTGAGAAGTTTTCCAGTTTCAGAACGTGGAATAAAATCGACGACAACTACTCGGTCAATTTTCAGCTTGATCTGCTTATCTGAAACTTATTTTACTTCATATAAAAAGCGGATTACTTTTTAGAGTTTTGTTAATTTCATCCACAGATGGTGGCACTTCTCCTTCGGTCAAGACAATACCCAGAACCAGCTCTTCTTTAAGCTTACAAACTGCCACATCGTCGATAGCCGGCAGTTCAGATAAAATACATTCAACATGTACAAATGGCACCTAAAAAATTGTTCCCCTAGTTATTAGAGGTTTCTCACCAATCTATCAGGCCCATTAAAAACTCCATCGATCGGCCCCACAACGAATAGTCTCGCCTGCTCATCAACCGCCGCCAAGTCGCCTGAACCATCATTTTTTACTATAGCTTTTCTTCGTATTACCTGTGAAGAACCAGCCACCGGAACAGCTCTCAGCAAACTTAGCCTCGCACAAGTACTCCGCGAAGAGAGTCGGCCCCTGTACCCACAAACGACCCCATTTTCCTGGAGCAACTTCTGCGTCTTCGTTTATGTCCAGGATCTGATTGAAATAAGCATTTCGGAAAAGATGATGATGCTTACCTTGACATTGTTGCCCAAAAATGGCTCTCCACAAGTGCATGTCAAATCATGGCTACCAGTCACTTCCTCCAGGGCGAATGGACCAGTTTCAGTTGTTATGTATGCTATAAGACGGGTTACTTGAGTAACTATGTAATTACCTTGAGTGATAGACATTCCTAGATCACGGACATGTTGAATTACCGCCGGAGATAAAGAGGATCCAGAGTGGCAGAGGAGTTTCAACGATTTTACGTTGTAAATCTTGTGGATTTCATATTTACTGAAGCATTTGAGAAATTGGGAATGGACCATCAACATGGGAATCTTAATTGATGCTTCCAAATAACCGCGTATTTACCTCGTATCGTTCAATGAGTCCAGCAACACGGTCCAGGAAAGAAACTTTCCAAATATCAGCATTGGTCTCCGTTAACACTAATGTTCCTCCATGGATTAGAGAATAAATGCTGTAGGAAAATCCGTCAATAGTATGCAGTCCTGTGGAAACCAGGTGGACATCGGCTGTTTCTTCAGGATGTTTCTCTTTGAGAAGGGAAGTAACCTCCGTATAGTAATGAGTACAAATGGATTTACAACTCTGGGCACCATGTGCGACTATTTTTCCTTTTGAAGAAGAGGTGCCACTAAAAATAAGGATAGAAACAATATGGAAATTATTACCTGGTTGCGAATGCAATCACATGAGAAGAAGCTTTACCCAACGGCAGATGTACGTCACATTTGAAATCTAAGAATCCTAATCCGTCTAAGATCCAAACATTTTTTGGAATGTAAATTGATGTCAAATCATCGGCAAGGATAAAGATTTTCTGGGAAATATTAATGTTTTCTATAGTCGCATTACCTCCAAATCTCCAAAAAATTCAAAAGCACGAAGAACATGGCCATAATGGTCAGCATCCACTACCATAATTTTTAAATTTAGACGAGTTACTCTGTCAGAAGCTGAAAGGCATCATGTACAGCAGAAATATTACCTCACCTATGTGACTGGGATGAAAAAGAATTGGAAGAGCTCCTAGGAAAAAGCACGCTAATTCATATAACACGAATTCGAAGCAGCTTTCCATACAGAAGCCAACTCGTGTCCCTTCTCCTACACCGTGATGTTTCAAATAATTGGCCATTTTCATCATTGCATCCATTAATTCTCCATAAGTAATGCACCTTGTTTCTCCTATTTCTTCTACCTGAACGGTTGCTTTGATATCTTAATGTTATTCAACTCACTATGGCTATTTTATCTGTTTTTGTCTCCAGAATATGCTTCAATTGGGTAAAGAGCCATCGATTCCACGGCTCGGTATCTTCAGAAGGCTCAGGGATGGAGAATTTGTTGACGAATACCATACTGTCATTGGAGGGGAGAGACTCCTCTTTTACTGAGATGATGTCATCTCTGCCAAAGGCTTCAACATCATTTAATGAGGTGACGGAGACTACTTCTTCCAATGCTGCAACTTCATCAGCTTTTTCTTCTACTACTGTTTGTCTTCTTGAAGGTATCGTTAATGAAATCGGCTCAGCTCTGGTTGAAGAATATTCTCCTATTACGACTTCTTGTGCAGCCGTTGCTTCTTTCTTTTGTAAAGAGAGCTCATTTTCTTTCTCTACAACCATGTCTTCAAACTCCACAACGAGGGTCTGCGCCCGAGTCGTAGGAACTTCCAGTATGGGCTCTTCTGGTTCATCTGTTTCCGAAACTTCTGCTGGAGTTGGTTCAGATGTTTCAGCTGTCGCTGCTTCAGATTTCTCATATTCGTCATCTGCATCGTCTTCTACTGCTACAGGCTCTGGTTCATCAAGAATTTGAGCAGATTCCTCAGCTTCATTCTGCTCAGAAGAGGTTTCACCCTGCCTCAGTTCAACTATTGTCGCATTGTCCTCCAGCCGTGGATAAATAGTAGTATAGAGAGCAGTGTCGTTCGTCTCGTCCTCGTCGTTGTCCATGGTGACTTCAATGGTGTACTGGGAGATGTCGAATGACATCTCGACTTCAAGGCGTTCGAGATGGTTTTTTCCTTAGGTTCTGTGTGGAGTGACTGAAGATACACTGATATGCGCAATGTTTGCAAGACACTTATGGCCACTCGACCACTCAGAGCAAAAGTGAAATAGCAGAAATGATTGACGGGTAATATTCAATGGTAACGGTTCAAGAAGATCCTAGACTTTTTGGGAGTATTCATTTTTGCAAAGGAAAGCTTTTGGAATAATTAAAGGAAAGGAGAAATGCCAAATGATCATAGGAAGAAAGAAGTGAACGTGATGATCACCTGGAGGTGGGCATATAGACAATGGGAGACAAGGATCCGGCTGAAAGCTGTGAACAGAGGAAGGAGGAGACCATCTACTCCAGAAAACTGTCTGGTTAAGAATGTGAACGTTTAACAAAAAGGTTTGTTTGCCAAGATATGTCGGCAAAGACTCAAAGCCTGGGATAACTATTGGCTTCGTCAACGGCTCCTCTATTGAGCTGCCCTTTAATTCATCCCATTAACAGAGTATAATATTTATTGACTATCGGATTATCTTATTTTGTATATTGTGCTATAACCAGTCTATGTGCTAACTGTAAGAAAACTATGAGGTCAAACTATTCAAAAACTATATGGGAGGTCTGGTTGTGGCTTGATATATGGCAAAAAAGTACAGTTGTACCATGTTATAACAGAGAAACCTGACAATATCAGTTTTTAACAATAATAGAAGAGATCGCGGTAAGCCACCACAGAGAGTATTGAAAGTTAGTCGCAGAAAATGGGACGTGCCTGGCCGATTGGAGGCATCGGAGCGATGCTGTCATGAACTTCCGTAAGCAAAGTATCCAAAAAGGTGAATGCACTAAAATAATTCACATTAAGAGGCTAATGGGAAACTAACTGATTAATTCGAATTTCCACCCAAGCCCAGCATTGATCAATTGTCTGACGTTTTTCATAATCCGGCCCCCATCCTTCTAATAATGAGAGACGAGCAACACAATAACGGAAAAGTTCAGTCAACGGATCATTCATGTCCTGAATACCCAAGTTATAAAAGCAAAAAATTATAACTGACATCTTTTGCAAGTGGAAGAGGAATATGTTCTCCATCATCATTAACAAGAGCATCTTCCAGGACCAAATCGTCAGCGGGAGTGATCTCTCCTGTAGCAACCATTTTACATTTTTCCATCAATCTAGATATCCATTGATCTTTCATCGTATGGATACAGCCTTGAGCATCATAAATCTAAATAAAATTTAGTTTTTTCTAAAAATAAATGTTACCTTAATCCTGGCTCCAGTATATATTTTATGAATTACATCACCCATAGTTCTACCAGCTTCTCGGTCAAGATAATGAGACTGAACGTACACTGGATTGTGGCTGTAGTTCTAAAAAAGTTTGTTATTGTTCTTAAAATACAAATCACCTGTAGCCAAACATCTCCATTCGCTTTGGAAGAGAGTCGGACACCTTTTCCAATAAGGCGAATTTTCTCAGCCTTTGCCCCTAATAATGGCTGTTGTCGGCAGAGTCCGCTCAAACAGAGTCGATTCACAGCTTGAGCATAACCACAGTCAATGTAAACCGATTGCAATTGGCAACTAAACTGTTGAAGCATTCTCCCCTCTTCATAATAATACAGTTTTCCCCAGTCCGTTACTTCATCTGAAAAAAACTCAATATGTAAAAGGGAAGCGGATTACCAAGAGGAGGATCCGGCGGTTCGGCACTGGTGACGCAGACAATATTTCTTCTAGAGAACTTCAGATTTCCTTAAAACAAAGCTATTGATAAAAAATGTAAGTGGACAAACCAAGTGTCTTGTAATTATCTTGAACTTCACAGAGATGATGTCCCGGAGGATAAGGTCGACTTCTTTGAATATGCCCAATAGGTGGAGCTCCCTTCGGTCGAACAATATGAGCTTCACTGATGTCAATAATTTCCGTATACGCAGGCTTCTTTCTTCGAGGCGCTCGTTTCGGATGAACAAATTTTGGAACATAGACATTTTTTTCTGGTTGACGCAATCTTCGTGGTAAGCCCATTGGTGGTGGCATTTGCTGTCTATCCTGTTGTGCTTGTAACTGTTGCGGAGTCAGTTGCTGCTGCTGTTGCATTTGCTGTGGCTGTTGCATCTGCTGCTGGTGTTGCATTTGCTGTTGCATCTGCTGCTGCTGCATGTGTTGCGGATGCTGCTGACGTTGCATTTGCTGCGGATGTTGCTGCTGATGAGGAAGCTGCTGTGGTCGCTGTTGCATCTGCTGTTGCTGCTGCATCTGCATGTGGTGCATCTGTTGCTGTGGATGGCCCATCCTTTGCTGCTGGAGCTGCTGATGCTGCATTTGTTGTTGATGTTGCATCTGCTGGTGATGCTGCTGCTGCTGGAGATGATGCGGAGGCGACTGGTGAAGCGGTGGAGATTGATGAAGCGGAGGCGACTGATGATGATGAGAAGAATGAGGCTGCTGCTGCATCTGCTGCTGATAATGTTGCTGCATTTGTTGCTGGTGATGCTGCTGTTGGGGCGATGCCATTTGTGGAGGCGGCATTCTCCCTTGACCAATTTGTGGTGGCTGCATCATATTCTGCCTCTGCATCATGTTTTGTTGATGTTGATGTGGTTGGACCATTTGGCTGTTGAACTAAAAAGCGTCTTAAAGGAAAAAAAAATCGAGAAATTCTCACGCTCATGTAGCGACTTTGTGGAACTGCAGTGGATGGACCAGGCTGAGGAGAGATCATTTGTGGTTCGTACAAGGAGGGCGATGGCGAAGCAGGAGGACCCAAATCCATGATAAGCGGATGCGCCGTTTGCTGTCCCGTTTGCTTATTCACAGAATAGAAAACTTTCGGAAGACGTGCAATCCTAGTAAATGGGTAAAATAATAATAGTGCTTTCTTACGGATCGTCATTCATCATTGGATTGTCCGGCCCATCATCCTCAGTTTTCATGTCGATTCCTCCCATTCCCGCATTAATTACTCTCTCGTAGTGGTAGGGGTTGACGCATACCTGAACCTAATAGACTTGTATACAAATATTTCTTTCTTTTCCCCCGCTAGTGCACTTTTTGATTCCCACATTATTGGGATTAATGCTTTGTCCATGTCGCACTATTGATCCGGAGTTGTTTACAACTTGGACTTATCGAAGTAGAAAACACACCGGCTATTTCGTCGAAAACATGTTGCTATCTTTAGCAGCCAATAACTTAAAAAGCCCCAGAACTGAAGAAACTTACACTGTCGACCTTCAAGTCGAAGGCATGTTCACAGAACGGAAGATGTTTCAGTTCATTTTTATGGAGATCCGGCCAGCGGAATATTTTCGCATAGACAACATGAGGAAAACCTTTTCTTCCAGCAACCTGAATTAATTTTAAAATTAAAAAGGCGAACCAAGGATGTACCTGCAATCTGCCATCGAGTGTACGAGCAATAGTAATACACTTTTTGATGTCTTCTCCTCTGCTGTAGACGGAAACTATCAATGCATCCAGCTCATCTCGTTTATCTTTCATTTTCTTTACCAAAGATTCACATGCTTTACGTGAAAATTCTTCATCCGCACTCTAAAAACATTTTAAAATTGCAGAACAAATCCCCAGTTCCAGAACACTATCTATTTAGTTAAATTACAGCAGCATTACAACAAAAGGGCCCTGACTTTTCCGGTGGTATAAGCGCGGGCGAAAGAAAATCGATATTTTTCAAATATAACAGAAATTTGCCAAATGATTCGTTCAATTTCTAGAGGTTTTTATTTTAAAAAAATTCTTAAACCAACCTGGTTGAAGTGCATGAGCCCTTGTACAATTGTAGCACATGCATCACTGGAACTTGGCCTGGATGACAATGGCGGATAATCATTTTTTTCAGTTGCGCTTTTTGTCTCCGCTTGTGGAGAAACTTGAATGGGCGTTTGATGCCCATCCATAGAATGGTAGGGGGCTAAAAAATTTAATTAGACAACACTTTAAAGGACTAGTAGCCAAGAAGATAAACTAAAACGTGCTATGACTCTGGGGCCCGGTATAAGCAGCATGCTGTGAATATCCTTGTGGTGGGTAGAAGTCATGCTGTCCTCGCGGTGGTGGCGCATACTCATAGTTATACGGATCCATTCATACACACTTTGCACTTTCTATTTCTACACTAAGACACCTGGAAAACACGACGGTAAAAGAACAGAGGTGAACAGGATGTAGCAGAGGTAAAAAAGAAGAAGATAGATGTGACCAGCAGCTGAAACAGGGAAAAAGTGCACAGCACATGCAAAGGAAAATAAAAAAAACACTATCACTACCAGAAAACGTATAAAAAAATTGAGCATGCAAAAAAAAGAACAGAAATAGGTATGGCAAATTGATATTTGGACGAGCGCATCGATTCGACCATCTCTCTGATACTCTCGTCGTCTGCCGCACCCCCTGTTGCCATATTTCTTGCACTTTGCCGCATGACACAAATAACACTGGATTTTGCGTAGTGCAATGGGTTATCGTAGCTTGAAATTATACCCAAAATAATAGACAGATTAAAAGTTGTGAAAAAACATGAGGTGTAAACAAGGGTTAGATTAAAAATATGTTGTGAATAGTGAAGCCAAGCAGGATAGGTGATGAGCCGTGTTCATTAACCCGTAATATCTCACCTGATCCCTTCCGTTTCCATGCAATTACCTATAGAATTAGAGGGAAGCGCATCCGGCGGCTTCTGGAACAGGTGACAGACAAGCTTCATTAAATTGTGCATGGACGGCATATTAATTTCCTGGAAGTGGAAATTAGACTAAAAGGTGGCAGAGGAAGTTCATCCTTTTCACGATATAAGGAAAAAAGACTGCTATCAGACTGTTAGGAGGAAGAAATGAAAAAGAATGTGTTTTTAGCTGACAGATATCGCTGTCTAGACGCTTTATACCAACAGACGTTTTATGTTTTATGCAAAACAGTGCATGACAGTCAATAGTCGATAGGCTGATCAGTTTTATAGCAGGATATTGCCAAAAAATAGGAAGAGCAGGAAATGGAAGGTTCTTTTTAAGACAAGCATGTTGCCCAAATGTCTAGGTAGACATTATAATTAGCTCGATTAGAGTCAGCTGAGACTTCATCTCCACGGAAGGGCTTCGAACTTACAGTAGGACAGAATCCTCTTCGTAAGAGGTTTTAATTGAGATGCGGGAAACCCCGCCCGTCTCCAATTAGTCGAAAAAATCTGGTGATCTCCTGGCCATATGGAAATTGGGCTGACGCTTATTTTGAAGCAACTTATCAGAATGAGCAGAATTTATCCGCTGCATGTGATCCACATCATATAACTGTGAGGCTTGTCACTTTCTTAGTAATTCGCAATTCAAAGGAACAGATGATTTATAGAACAATACGAATTGGGACGGGTCTATAGAAACCTTTCAATGTAAATATGCCTGTAACCTTTTCTGACGATTGCTTTCGCGAAACTCCTATCCTGACCGTCAAGAATGAACTCCGTCGACATTCAGTTATGGGCATTTGCGAAGTGACAGCCAAACAATGTAAGTCGGAATGATACCTTACCCTTGTTTCTAGTGAAAGACAGCGAATTCTCCGAAACAATTCGGTGTGATCTTCCCATCTATGTGAATTTGGGCAGCGATAGGGAAGAGTACAGCCAGCCGCCGTCTTCCATCGCATTGACACCATCTACTGTCTCAAGAAGAAGCAGTCTTGCCAGCCTGCTCAGCGTGCGGCTCTTCTTTTATTCCGAATTAATAGCCAGACATGGCAAAAACATTGTCATTGCCTTTGTTCTGTTATCCCTCTATGCTTTTGTTTACTGTGTAATTGTATTCTGCAGTGACTTCGGGGGTATTTGTCCAGGGCGCGGCGAATACAATGAATCCTTGACTGTTTTAGATGAATAAATCGCGCTGGAATTCTTTTATGATGTTAGTGTGACTCATTTGATCTTATTAGTATGTATCCTGGTCTGCTTGTATATCGCAATTAAAAATAATGATACTAGTGATGTTAAATGGCCTTATTTATTGAGCTGAAATGTTGGTTGACATCATCCAAGTCTGAAAATAGGCATTACTCATCCGGAACGTGGTGAACTTCACCAGATTTGCTAGAAATTTCTGAGATTTTCAAGAGACGTTCCAATTTCAAGTATAATACGCAAATTCAATATAAAAATTTACTTCAATATAATACCTGTAATGACTGAACTCTGAAAAAGACTGTTAAACCGAACTGAAGTTTGACGAGAAGTAGGGTTGGGGGAAAAGGACTAGAATCATCAGCGAATCTCTGAATCAAAGCTCTATATGACACATATAAAAAAGAAGTGATTGCTATCGAGGGGCACTCACTAGCACAAATAATATTAAGCTAATAACAAAAATATTACACAAATCCTACATGAGAGTTGAACTGAGCATGTTAATCCGGAATGAGGGGCCCGTATAGGATTTGATCCCAACAAGTTATGAGTTCACTAAAAGGAAAGGGGGAGAAGGAAAGAAGGGGAGGGGGTGACTAGCTATGAAAGTTAATGGTTTGAATGTACATCTTTTAAGAGATTTCCGAGTCGCTGGGACTCGTCGAGTTGCGTCTTGTACTGTTCTACAAGATTCTTTATCAACGCTTGGGATTCCGATAGCCGGGCTTCTAGGAGTAGTTTTTCTGACTCCAGACGTTCTACTGTGCCCGTCATATCAGACCATTTTGTGGAATGTCTTAAAGTAAATCGTAACTTCAAGTTGTGTATAATACTCACCGCTTCCACTCTCTATCGTTGTTTAGCATCCAATTTTCTGATCTTGAAGTACGAGAACCGTCTCTAGCACTGTTCTGCATGGCTAGAAGGACTCGCAGTTCTGTCACTTTCTCTGTGGATGCGTCTAATCTGCCTTTCAATTTTCGTAGTTCTCGTTTGAGTGACTTATCCTAGAAATATTTCGATATAGAATAATAGATAAATTCTTACATCTGTCTGACTTCCAGCACTCGAACCAATGTCTTCAATGCCGCTTTCAACGACAGTTTTGTCGCCAACTAATGTGTGATAGATTTCCCTCAGGCGACTTTCCGTTATGTCGCATTTTTCACATCGCGGTGACATGGAAGAGAGTGACTGAAATGGGCAATTTGAATACGGATTTATATGGTAAAACGCAAAATGAAAAAAGCTGAACAAACACTATCACAGATAGCAGCCACTAACTTACTGTAGTTTATTCGCTAGTAAATGATGTACTCAACTGAACTTATTGGATAAGCAAAAATATTGCTGTAATATGGAACTTACTCTTTGGAAAAGGTGAGTGGTCGCAGTTGGGCGCTTCTCAACGCTAAGAGAGGAGCGGGAGCTGGTGTAGGGCTCAAGGGTTGCAGGGAGACCAGTATTTCTTAAAATATAGAATGCAAAACTACGAAAGTAATGGGAATACCTGTATTTTTCAATTAAAGAGATGAAGTTGGTTGTGTTCTTGTCGATGATGTAGGAGCTGGTCTGTGCCCGGACAGTGTTTCGATATTTATCGCGAAGTTCAGTTAGCCTCTTTTCGTAGGTGTTTTTCTGTCCTTCCAGGTTTGACTCCAGCATTTTAATGTGCCGCTTGTACTGCTCCACGGTGGCTGCATTCTCCGGTCGATTGACCATTGATGCAATCCGTTTTAGCTCAGTATCAAAGTCTTCCTGCAGCCTGTTCATCAGTTTCATCTTCTCTTCAGCGAATTGTCTCTCCATGGTGTTCTTCTCACTGCCTAGCCGTTCATCCAACTGCTTCTTTTCTCTTTCAAATCTAAACCGAAATAGGAACTTCAGTAGAAATAGTTAATACCTGGAGGTGAGTTGTTTCTCCTGCTCGTTCAAAGCGTCAGCCATTGTTCGGCTAGCGGACTGTCTTACCATGGCCACCTCCTTTTTGTGATCTTCCTTCAGCTTATGAAGTTGTTCTTCCATCTTTTGGGCAAAGATTTGTTCTCGGAAGGAGGTACCACAGGAGGAGGATTCTTCTCCTAAACGAATGTTTTAATGCAATTTGTCAACAAACCTGATTCGCTTCCTTTTAATCTTTTGCTGACGGCATCGTGTCTCCTTTTTCGTTCTCTGCGTTTCAACAACTTCCGCTGTCTGTGTCTCACAAAAATTGACTCAGGTTCACTTTCCAATTCAGATAATGTGTCGCCTCGAGCTATTCTTCGTTTTCTGATCATCATAATCTAAAAAGCCCCTGTCAAAGATCAGAAACTGGTAAGCACCTGTGTTTTGAAAGCAGAGCTCCAGCGCGAACTCAATGCGTCACCGTCACTTAATGCCCTGCTCTTCTTTTTTTGTGAAGCGGTAAGATCTTGAACTTTCTCTCGCAATCGCTAAAACAAACGAAAACTGTCAGAAAATAGAGAACAAAAGACGAACCTTGTTATGTGCCACCAACAAATCAACCTTCTGCTTCCACATCAATAATTGGGTGTTGTCCTCAACCGGTCGCGGCTGCATAACCTAAAAACACTCGGGATTGGTTAATCTTTTTAAATTATAACCTTGCTGAGTTCATTCCTCAATTGTCGATTGAGTTGTTCCAATTGGCTGATGGTTTCTTGTTGTTCTCTTGTTTCCTCGTTCAGACGTTTTGATGATCTTTCCATCAAAAGGACCTTGTTCTTCAGGGAGACTTCTTGTTGTCTCATACGTGACAGTTCCTCTTCCACCTGAATACATTTCCCCGTCAAAAATAATGGGCACAAACCTGTTCAAGATCATTTTGTATTTCCCGTTTGTCTATTCGAAATTTGTCTTCCATTTGGATCAATTTCGCACGGTATCGTTCTTCTGTCTCTCTAAAATAATTATTTTTAAAAAGAAAAATATAATTCTTACCGTATCCTTTTATCATAACCTTGTTCTATTGTAGCCTGGTTATGTTCCAGCTCTTCTATGAGGAGGTGTCTCCTCTGATTAGCCAATTGCAGCTGATTATGGAGATGTTCTGCCCGTGATTCGCCTTCCCTCACATTGCATCTGAACAGATCAAATAGACTACATTGAGACAACTATCACGAACCGTAAATGATCAATACAAGAATGTAATGAGATGATGGCAGCCCTGACCGCGATAGGAGCCTCTGCAGTTGAATGTGACAATTCTCTTTCCAAGTAACCCGATAGAAAGATAGCATTAATTGCACCACTCATAGGCTGACCAGCTTCCTGCAAAATTTCACTATAATTTTCTTTCCCTCTCATATTCAATTGCATAGCGGATATAGCTATGCTTGCGGTTGCAAATTTGCAGCTGACGCTCCTATTAAAACGTTGTAAAATTTGCGTACGTGCCCGGAAGTTGAGAGAGGCAGGCCCGGACACACTTGTGAAAATGGATACATGTATAAAGATTGGGTAAAATGATAGCTGAGCGAGGATAATCGTCCGCCTGTGCCGTACCCGGTGAAAGGGCAATCGCAATGTCTAATCCAATATTTGTCAAAATGTCAAAAACTCGCATTGGCATTTCGCACATAAATTGGAACGCAGAAAAGAAAAAAAAAACTAGCCTTTAGCAAAGTTAAACCTTCATCTATTCGCAGGCCAGCTTTATTCCACATCTCCATTAGATCATGGCTGTCCACTGTGCTGAAATAGAAACTATTATTTTTTAGAGGATTCAGAGACTGTTTAGGTTCCAAAATGGCCAAACGACTTTAAAATGAGAAACATAGGAAAGCTGTAAAATAGAAAAAATGCCCGTCTCGATAGAGGACAGACAGTGCTTGGTTAGCCGCATCGGCAACGGTAGATGAAAGTCTCTAACGGAAGCTTTTGAACATCAAAGAACAAGCTGCCAATTAGAAAGTGCCTGCTTATGGCAGATGTGCTAGAATGACTGCTTATAAGCTCGGAACAAGGTTTGTTAGCCATCGAACTTTTTTAGTGCTTTATTACCCTGTGCGGCCTGGATCCAGCGATTCGAACAGGTTGAGAGACGAGACATAAGAATCCGCAATAAAGTGGACCTACAAACGACTTTTTCAACGACTCATTGAAATGAGGTTTACCTCTGCGCTGAGTCGTTTTTGTAGTCGATATTGGGATAAGAATTGTTGCATTGACACTCGACCGTTCTTTTTCACGTCTGCTGAAAAAAAAGAATTGAATATAACGGCGTATTATGCGGAAATGCCTCGTTCGAAGAGGAGATTGATGTCAACGACGGATAGCTGCTCCAATTCTTTCGTGTTCTCACATAAAAGGCGTGTCTCATATCTTGTTAACCTGAAAAGTCCTGAATTATGTTGGTTTCCTTATTTACTCTGTTTATAATCTTGGGTAGAACGCGAGCGTAAGTGTTTGCAAGGAGGAATAAAAATGAACTGTATTGACATTAAAACTGGAATAAGGGGGCATTTCTTGGAGGACTCACCAAGAAAATAACATAAATTTTGAATGAGAAACCTTTGATTATAGATTAAAGCCAGTGGTCGGCACTATGCGCCCGGTTATCTTTTTTTTCTGTTTGAATCATGAAGCCCATTGTATTTCGACATTGGCGCATGGGCTATTCAATATGCGGACTGTTTCAGACAGGCAAAAAATTAATAGCTGTTCGATTTGACAAACCTCTCAATAAAGACGAAATGCATAGTTATGAAAGTGAGGCCAAACTGTGGCTCCCGCCGTATAAGTCTATGTTAAACTTGTTGGCGCATTAATTCCCTCACAAAACAACGCTTTTTCATAATGTTATACCGCCGTTCGCATAAACCCACCTCTGTAGGTCTCGTAATCCCAGTTTTTGTGCAGTTTGTTGAGATCGAGCGAGGAGGGTGTCAACGGTTCCAGATGAGACATCAATTATCTCTGGTAAATAGGAGACAAAACGCTCTTTGAAGTTCTATAATTATAACTAATTTAAACAGAGAGAAAAACCGGATTACCTCAAAATCAACAGTCAATTGACCGCAGAGTACCCGTTCTGTGATCTCTTTTGCATATTCGGAGAGTTTTAACTTGGTAAACAAAGAATGAAGACCCGCTGCATTGAGGCATTTGTTTTCGTCAACGTTACTCGAGAGAAAAAGCTAAAAAAGAGGTGTTAGATTACCATGTTCCGGGGGCTGTAACTTACTCGTTTCAATTCTTGAACATGGGCGTTCTCATCGTCTAGATGTTCGTTTGGGGTCATAGAGAACGCCAAGGGCTACCGGTCAAGCATAAGTCTATCTGAAAAAGATACCGTAACTTTCCTTTAAAGGAGAAGAGTGGAAGGAGGAATGCCCATGTTTGATTGGCGGAGGCGTTCGATGCCTTGATGGCTTTGTGTATGGTCCCGGATGACACCATCTTCAAAAGAACCGCCAGTACCCCAGAAGTTCTTGCAATCTATTGTGTGTGCAGATGAGTCAGAAGTTAGACAAAAGTTTTCTGCCCTACATGGGAAAACTCCTAACTGGATCTGTGTAAAACCACACAGCAATTGTGAAGGGTGCCCCTCGGACGGCATTTATGGTCACATTTGAGGTCAGCGCAACGACAAGAATCTAAATATTGACAGCTACTTGCGAGAGAGGACATGGTGGCCCCCGGTATGGGGGGATAAAAGGCAGCGATTAATGAGGCAATAGTTTGGCCATCAATCACTGATTCATAGTAAACCACCGGCGACAACTGGATGGAATAATGACATCGAGGAGTATATTGATCATGGGAAATAAACATGAAGACGTTCACATAACAGGACAGGTAGACATAGTAGGTTAATCTCTGGGCAAACAGTGCGAACAGACTGGTCGGCGGAGCTTCTTGCATTTCTATGTCCTCCCGCCTCAAAATAACCCAAGGTTTGAGAGAGAAAAACGAGAAATTTGATGGCGACTGAGTGAGCAAGATATCAGAAATTCATGCTACTACAGCAAAGTGCCCCTGTTGACATCGGATCCGAGAGAGGGGCGGCGGCCACAGCCAAGCCAACACATTTCTCTTCTAGATCTCTAATAGCAGAAATGAGGGAAAGCGGATAAAAAAGATGGAAAGGATATCTGTTGCCATCTGGAATCAGGCTAAGCCGAATGCTATTGTTACGGCTGTTACATTCGTTTACGAGAGGAAGACTGGACGCTCTCTTGTGGTAAAAAGTGATAGGAGGGACCGGAAGTGGTTTGGCGTGGTGGTTGGGAAGATCTTTTCGCTTAAGAGATGAGGACGGCAAAAAGAGTTACGCAATAATCGGTGGGAAAGCTCTCTCTGGGATTAGCTGTTGTTAGCAGACAGGCTATTATCTCACATATCTTGACTGCCAGGAAACAGGTTGCCGTTCTCAAATCAACCAGATTTATCTGCACTTTTAATTCCGATAATTTCCTCAAAGTAAAAGTAAGAGGAAACCAGTTATTTTCAGTTTTTCTGAAAAAATAATCGGATAAATTGATCAAAGAAGCCTGGTTAGAGACTAGACAGAAGGCTTCCAAAAGAGTCTCCTTGACCGAAAGAGAGACAAATGATGAACAGACCTCTCCGTAAGGCTATTATTTGAAAAAGGGGCGGACCAGCTTGGCCAGCTTTCCTCGTCTGATATCATTGTTTAGATGAATCATAATTAGAAACTATAACAGACAAAAGACAATAACAAGATGATGTGGGAGGATACTTGAAAATCACGAGAAATCCACAGCCAACCGCCCTCCCAAGATTTTATGTGATGTAAAAGCTTTCAATCCTGATTAAGCATGCGTAAGGATCGGACAAATCCGAGCCCGGGGTTGGTCATAAAATGAACGCAATGGATACTCAGACTGAGAAAAGGTCAAAACTGGGGGATTCTTATATCCCCTAGAGATGGACATTCCTGACAAATAGCTGTCAATATCTACGCTTGTATAGAGGATATATGGCCGGAATGATGCCGTTGTTCTGCAGACATAGAGGAAAAGTTTCGGAGCAGGGAACGCTCAAACACACCTGCGGCGGGATGCGCGACACTCCACAAACGATAACACAAAGGTGGCCGGTGGCTTTTTCCCCAAGTCGTCGCGAAAGGCTCTCGCTAGCCGGGAAGGAACACTATGTAAGCTTTGTGGAGAGGAGTTGGAAAAGGTGGGGCAATGTATAGCCAATAGCCTATGCATGAAGACCACCTGGGGCTGGCTGGTGGCGAGTTTACACACCACAAACGACCTGACGCCTCAATCTACTTTTTTCCTACCATCAATAGAAGGCGAACGAGAGCGGGCAATCCCCGTCAATTTTGTATGCCGTCGATCTGGCAGCTCATAAATTTTTGATGTCGCCCGTTGAATAGGTCACAATTGACATAATTGATTATAGTTCTGAACACATATGTCCCACTGGGGTAGGTGTCTGGTGTGGGCTCAAATATATGGACAACACACACCGCCAAATTCGAATGCAATTAACGCAACCGGAACAGTAGATGCAGGAAAGGCCGCCCTGGGAAATCGACAATACCAGCCACAAATGACACTTAGAGAGCGCTAATGAAGGGGTAGGAGGTCAGATCGGGGAAGGTTATCCAAAATAGCAATATTTTCAACTAGCAGAGCTGTGCTTGCGTTTATACTTGGACAAAATCACGTGGCAGGGAGGACGGTCAAACAAATGCCTCTTCTTTTTTTCTATTCCCAAATGAACACGACGGGGAGAGAAGTATCGTGTCAATCAATCAGTCAGTCAGTTGCTCAGAGTGCACCAGGCTGGGAGGGAGCATTCGAAGAAGGAAGAAGAATGAAAGAGAAAGGTCAAAACTAATCCCCACAGTTTGAAGGGCTTAAAGTGAGCAGAGGAAAAGAGGCCGCAAAGAAAACAGTAACAGTTGCAGTGGCCGATCGCTTTCTTCATCGTAAAAAAGGAAGAAAGAGAGCGGGAGAAAGGGAACGGCTGTACAATCGCTTGAATTGTTTGATCTCTTTAAGACAAACTGCTGAATCAATTCCCGTATTCGAAACAGCTGGAGGTGGTGAGGAGGGCCAAGAAACTTGAATGTGAGGAGGGAGATTTGTCATCCGTGCTGGTGGTGGAACCTCTGTGATGTGGAAATAAACTGCCAATGAGTCAAAGTGCCTCTGGGATTCTTGTTGACTGTACAGGATGTTTTTATAGAGAAACATACACAGACAAAATGGGAGACCACCAGACACATAAACATCGTGTGCCCTCATCCTCTGTATGTGTCGGACAAACTTTTAAAGAGAGAGACAGAGGACGTCTGCCCATTTGTGCCCTGTGCGCGGACATACAAAAGAGAATGTTGAAGTTGTTTGAGTGGCCAGCAAAGCGACGCACAGTGGCGCAGTACATGGGAGCAAACAGGGCAGCTTAAAGGATCGATCAACTGCATCCCATTTGATCTCCCGTGGGTGGATTTTCTATTCAACCCCTTTTGCAGTGGGGCCATCCGTCACGCACAAAAGTCGGACAGTTTTGGATTATAAAATATGGCTGCGATTTTGAAGGACAAAGACAAAACTGCCCCCTATCTGACACTAATCACGAACGTAGACAGCTTTTTACATGGGGATAAATTGCAGCCGACCTGGGGAAGAGGTGCGAAGATTTCTAACTAAGGGAAAAATGAAATTAGATTGGATCCATTAAAAAAAATGATGAAAACAATGAAAAAAAGTCCAAAACAAGATAAAAACTAAAAGATAAACAGAAATCACTTACCACGTCAGCAGATATATTCGATAATGAGATTTTGACATTTATAGATGACGAAATCAATATTTAATATGAAGAGGCAATAAGCACATTGTGCATTAGTATCGACTATTGGCCCTCTGCCAAAACACCATATGCCGCGTACGGCGACCGCACGCGGTTTAAACGCCAACCGTCATTTTGAATATTTTCTACTGTTTTCTATTTAAAATAAACTTTTTTTGCATAGGATTTAAAAGGATAAGGAAATAAATTAAAAGAGCACGACAGGCAAAACATACAACATGCCTTTTACGTGTTCTCTTAATCGCTTGACTTGATCGCAAACCTGTCTAAGAAAAAAGGCACTCTCTTTTCCGCCTTCTCTACCCCTTAACCGCTAACCTTGGCTATCTCTTTTTGCCATTTTCGCTCATTTTATCGCGGATCACCTATTAAACCACTTGGGTACAAGGGGTCGGAATGGTTTGCAACAGCTGGGAAGAGCAGCTGGCCTCCGAAATTCGTAAGAAATTCAAGAAAATTATCATCCAGCTGCTCGTTTTTTGAATTTCTTAGCAAGGGAAAGTAGCTAACGGCTTTTACTATCGCTGCTGCTAATTTAAGCCTGCGGGGGTCTAAACGACATACCAAAAAAGGGTAATTGGTCTACTATAGCCAGTTTTCAAGTGTTTATGAGTTTGGCACTTTTCCTCAACTTTTTAATCTTTCAAGTATTCTATGTTTATCCTTATCTTTTGTTGGCTAAACACGTTGCTTACCTCATATAACTCGCGCCGGTTAGCCACTTCAGTTTGCCAGACTCACGTGCAAAGCTTTCTAGTATTTGCTAAAATCTCTTTCCTCCTCATCCATTCACCCTTCTGTCCATCCACAGATTCCTCTTTGAACATTGATCCAGATAGACGCCACAAGATCTTCGGGCCACGCGGTTACACCTATCACATGTCTCTTCCTTCTTGTCGAAGCTTGCGTCACTTTTCTTGGAGCCGCCTCCTCCTCCATCGTCCTCCTAATGCTATCTCAGCTCATTCACCTTAATGCGTCTCCCTTGTTATCTCATGGGGTCGCAATCAATTTAGGCCTCTCTTCCTTATACCCTTTGTTTTATCTTCAGTCAACTTACGAATTCATTTTAGGGTAGGATGTCGGAATTGGTAAAGAATCTTGTGCTAAAGCCCGACATCTCCAAGCCTCGCTGGGATCAGGACACTTTCGAAGGAAGAGCGAAGGTAAATCTTTTCAAAAATAATTCATTTTTTTATTGCTTTTAGCACTTTTTCGCTATAACAAATCCGTTGAATCTGCGATTCACTGACTCACAATTGAATCACTTCAAAGAAATCGTGGATGGTTACAAGTGGGCATTTTATCCGTCTCAAGTAGTTGATCCTTCCTGTTTAGAGCGGGAAAAGTGTCCGATAATTTGACTCTGAATGAGTTGTGGAAAGCTAGACATGCTGTGGAATCAGCCTTCCATCCAACAACCGGGGAGAAAATGTTCGTAATCGGCAGAATGTCAGCTCAAGTACCGATGAACATGGCCATCACTGGAGGAATGCTCACATTTTATAAGTAATTCTGCTATATTTTATTTTACACTTCTGTCCGTTTAGGTCACCAGCCGCTGTGATATTTTGGCAATGGTTGAATCAGTCTTTCAATGCCGTCGTAAACTACACAAATCGATCTGGAGAAGGAGGATCAGTGAATCAATTACTTACCTCATATTGTGCTGCTACTGGAGGAGCTCTTACAGCTGCTCTTGGGCTCAATGCTCTTGTCAAGTCTGCTCCTCCTCTCATCGGACGATTGGTACCTTTTGTAGCTGTTTGCGTGGCTAACTCTATTAATATTCCTATGATGCGTCGAGGGTGAGCTTCATCTTATAATTATGCAATATGTTGTTACAGAGAACTTACCGAGGGTATTGACATTGTTGATGCTGAAGGTAACAAGCTGGGTCAATCCAAAAGCGTGGCTAAATCCGCCATTACTCAAGTTGTCATTTCTAGGATTGGAATGGCTGCTCCCACTTTCGGTAAGAGACATTATTCCATATTCACTTCATTTTCTAGGTCTTATTCCTGTGATTGTAACAGCATTGGAGAAGAATGCCTATTTCAAGGCCCGTCCTCAACTATTCGGACCTCTCCAAACAGTGCTCTGCGGTATAATCCTCTCCATATCCACTCCATTGGGATGCGCTCTCTTCCCTCAGGTACAGTATTATCCATTTCATTTAAAGAGATATCTTCAGATGACCCCAATTGATGTATCAACCCTCGAACCAGAACTCCAAGAAAAGATCTCGAAAATGCCAAATGCTCCCACGACCGTCTATTGCAATAAGGGACTTTAATTGTTGTTATCCTGCTCAAGAATTTCGAACATATCTCCATAGAGGCTATTTTATACAATTCTCACCATTTGCCATTGTAGAAATTGCCCACGGATACTAGGTCATATTGATTGTTGGGTTTTCACTTTGTCACACTGGTTTCCAAGAACTTGTTATATTATACAAATTCTAAACAAAAGAGTCTTTAAAATAAAGATAGAACTGTTTTAATATGTGAAAGACAAATATTATTATAATTATTAAATGACACGCATCTGTTTTGAGAGTATATTGCAGGATTTGCAGGGTGAGAAGCAAAACATCCAAAGAATGTTACAACCGCCGCCTTGAGGTTATGAATGACGTATCCATTTTTGAATTGCCGGCAACTTCTTCAAATGATGCGGAGGGTTTCCTTCCGCCTAAATGAACCCCATTGTTTTTGATTTGTTTGAGCAGCTCACCTCCAAATCCACCCCCAAAGCCGCTAGGGAACGCCGGAGGAGAGGCGCCAGTTTCATCGGCAGGGGCTATCATTATTTCAGGCATTTCAGGGACCGAGTCTCCTAGTACAACACCATTACCGCCACCCATTTGGATGCCTGGAATATGTAATTTTCAAGCTGGATAGGGATTTACCAGAATCTTCTTGGAAAGTGGATCTGACTCCACTTCTTCCCATTTGGTATCCTTCATCATTGACGAATGTAGACGTCTCCAGAACGGGCGGATAGTACGGCGTATTCTTCGTTTGCTCTGAAGCTCCATCAATTTTAAAAACTGTGAAGAAGAGTCATTAATGTGGACTTTACAATCATACCTGGGGCACTTGTCGTTTTAAAAACATCTGGGAGAGGGCCATTATATCCACGGGATTTCAGCCACTCTGGCGGAGGAGGCGGCGGTGGGGGAGCTGGAGGTCCATTGTATCCAGGAGGTGGTGTTGGAACATAAGTCGCTCCTGCTGGAGGAGAAGCAGCTGGAAGAGTTTGTAGCGCCTGATTGAATGTTTGTGGTTTTAGTGTAGGAATTAGTGGCAGTTCAAGAGGAGGTCCTGTTTTAGCAACGTCGAGTATAGTGGCGAACAAGGACTGTAAGCGATTGTCTACGAAAACTCTCGCCTCACCTTGGATTCTTTCAATCTTCTCGCTTCTTCAATCTTGGCGGCCATTGCCCTTTCTCTTTGCTGAAAGTTGCAGCGTCATTAAATTTGCCTGGCACATTTACCTGTCTTTCTCTTTTTAAAATTCCAGGACTCAAGATCTCTCTAGCTAGTTGGGTTCCAAATCCAACTATACTCGTCTCTCCTGGTGAATCTGCCATAATATCTCTTCCTGTAGGCTGGTAGGTTTGAATTCCTCTTGCCTAAAACTTTTTCATATGCATGATTTTGTTTTTGTGCACCCTGGCTCTGGCAGCTTGTCCGGTTGAGCCCAATAGTGGCACCAAAATAGGGCTGATTCCATCCAAAATACCAGCAATGGGTGTGATCACATTCGATAGAGCTGGGTGAGTATCAGAATTGGAATTTGCCTGAAGTGGTCATAAACTTTGTATGGTCAATAAGCTTACATTCAAATTGTAGACGGTACTTCCTGGAGCAGGGGATGGGACAGCAGGAGACGCTCGTTGAAATGTCGTTGTTTCTACTGTAGTAGTTGTGATATTATCTTCTGGGACATCTTCTTGGACAACTGAAAGAGAAATTGGATAAATTTTAAAAACACTCACATGCTGGTTTGAGCTCTTCTTCCTCTGCTTCGGGGATTCCTAAACTTTTCTTGACGCTGAAAGTTTTCTTCACGTCCTCCTCCGTTGTAGTAGTGCTTGGCATAGGTGTTGTACTTTTCTTTATAGCTACAATTGTACTATCTGGTTGAACTGCCGTAGTATTTTCTTTAGTAGTCGAAGTAGTAGGTTCAGCCGTCGTATCTTCAGGTGTTTCGGTGTCCTTCTTATTTTCAACATCAACTGTTGTCGTTGTTACTTTGGGAGCTTTGGTAGTAGTTGATTCTAAAAAATATTCTTTTCTATTTTATGACTGTCGACCTTGTTGCGCCAGGTACTCTTTCAGCTTTTCGAATAACACCTTTCTGCTAAGTTCTTGTTTTTTGTCCTGAGCTGGTTTGTTCAGCAGCTCCAGAATCTATACAAAAAATGTTAAAAACCGAAAAAATGTATTACCTCAGACGCCTCATTTTCAATTTGAGTTTCTATTTCTCTTGATGTGAGCTTCTTTTCCGTTTTCTAAAATTTTGCTGCTAACTTTATTCGCATGATCTTACTTTCTGTTCTTGTTTTTTAGGTTCTGGCTTCTTTGTGGTGGCCTTCGTTTCTGTCTAGAAATTCTTTTATTTTCAGTATTTCTGGCCATACCTTAGGTTTTGCAGCTTTGGTCACATTAACATCCTTCTTTTCAACTTTTTCCTTCTTCTCGTCTTTTTTCTTTTCCACTTTCACTGGCTTCTTCGTTGTTGTGGTTTTAACAGTACTCGATTTCGTCGTAGTCTCCTCAAGTCCCAAAGTGACATCTTGGGAAAGGAGAAGAGGTTCTGTGGCTTCCGCAAACTCTCCACTTCCTTCGACTGTACTGGGAGCAGTTGTCTCTTCTGTCCAGATGGTTGTGGAAATATCATCGTCGTCCAATTCCTTCTGTTTCAGTGCATTTTTCATTAAAACTTCCTCTTCCATTTTAGGTGCAGTTGTTGTCGTCTCCTTCTTCTGTTTTGTGGCAGCCTTCTTCTGTTCACTTGGTTTTTTCGTTGTTGGCTTAGGAGTTGTTCTTTTTGTTGTTTTCTTCGGTTCCGTTGTAGTTTCATCTTCTTTTTCTGTTGTTGTGTTTTCATTTTCCTTATCCGTGTTGAAATCGGTCTCGCTTACTTCCACTCCCTCTTTCTAAACAGAAAAAGTCCAATAAATAGAAAGCCTAACCTTTGCTTCCAGGATTTCTTTATCCCTCGTTCTGAAGACTACTGTAAATTGCGGCCCATCTCTATTTCCACTTTGGGATCTGGGTGTGTGAGGTGTTATTGTCTCCTCTTCCACAGCCGCCTCCGTCGTGGTTGTGGTTGTTGTCTAAAATTAATAATCAACAGATTTACAGCGAGAATTATTACTTTAGTAGTAGTCTCCACTTTTTTCGTTGTCGTGGTTGGCTTCGTCGTAGTAGTCGTAGGTTTAGGTGTCGTGGTAGTTGTAGACGTGGTTGTTGTGCTTTCTATCGTTGTTGTAGAAGGCGTAGATGTTGTGAATGCTGGCTGTCCTTTAATCCTATAATTAACTCACATTTACTCTTATCTAAAGGATACTTACGGTGGAAGGAGAGCATAAAGGAACTTGTCATTAATAATTTTGCTATTGCCTTGAGGCAAGTTCTTCAAGGCTTCAATGTCCGAAATCTGTGGCTTGACCGTATAGTCTCGAACATTTGGGAACAACGGCGCTCTAAAGTCTAATATCAGAAAGATAAAGATCATTCCTACCCTCCAGGTAATCTGTTCCTTGTAATTAAATTTCTAAAAGCTTTGCCCCACAGTCCAATGGCGTCTTTCATTCCCATTGCATCGGAAATACTATTGTATGTGTCCTCATATCCAGGTCTACTAAAGAAATCGAACTGTGCGAGGATCGGACTAATTAATAGAAGTAGGCAGATTACCCTCATCTGAAAGTAAATAATTTAATTCATGAATTAATTCATGAGGACAAAAAAGTAAGTGCATGGAAAGCGAGATCAGATAACGCCCTGTTAGCGAACGACAGAGAAAGTGAGTCGGGTAACGGCTTGAGGGGCGCGGAATTGGGTCGGTAGGTAGCCAGAGACAATAAGAAATTCACGAAAACTGGCCGTAAGGCTTTGAGATAACGATAGTGAAAGAAATGAAGAGAGTGACCCAACGGGGGGAAGCATGTGCAAAACAACAAAAGAATCCTAGAGTGAGCGACACATTTGGCGACAGTCCGCGGATTCTTTGCCCACATTTCTGCCGCTTGATGTGGTCATTTAGACAGTAAAAAAAGGTCGACTGACCTCAAAAGATGCCAATTCATACAAAGCGGCTATGCGTGAAAGGGAAGATGGATTCCGTGGATATGTTTGTATAAATGCACCATAACCAGTCCGTAGTAAAAGTGGAGCAAATTCGTGGAGTGTCGGAAACTGAAAGCATTGAAGACGGGAGAAAGAGGTTGAAGGATTTCTAACGAGCGTGATGACCGATGAAGACACAATTATAGGATCGGGGCCGTGTCTCCTAAACTGTAAAATGCTGAACTGTGAGCGAACGCTTATTAAACGATTATGTCACGGATGGCCTGTTCTGTTTGTATAGACAGTGAGAGTTAATGGTGTATCTTCTGTTGTTTCGCTCATTAGTGCTTGTTTTACCGGAAGAACCTTTCTATTAGAGTAGGTTTCCAATGTAACATAAGCTTTATTACGCACTAACAGTTTAACTAACATGAAATAGGGTTAAACGGTAAAATGAGGCGACCTATTGTAAGTGATTTCAAGATTTCCTCGTAGGGAATCTGTGAAAATGATAGTACAAATAGAGTTCACTGGGAAATGTGGAGGCATATCGATGATAGCAGTGGTTACTTCATCTTCTTCTCTTGCGCGATCGTTAACGCACATAATCGTAGTTAAAACCGAGTATATCAACGTGGCTTGGGCTTCCGGATGGCAACAAGATCGCTTCGCGTTTTTCAGCTTTTCCAATCCGGCTTCGTGACACTTTTTAAAGAATAAGTGGGAAAGAGAGGAGAAACCGAAAGGATGAGTAAAATCTTAGTTCAAAACTAAATTAGAAAGGGTTGACGGCAGAGCACAACTACCGGCAGTACGTTCAATTCGAAGGGTACTGTGTCTCCCTCAAATTAAACGGTAAACCAAGTTGATTAATATTACTGCTACATGGTGTGGTGAAGGGGCTTGGGATATTCAGAATGCGATACTGTAATATTATTCGATGTTCCAACTGTTGCTAAGAACCTGAAGTGCTGGATTGTATACTTGGATTTGGAATGAAATTAAAAGGCGTTTCAAGACGAGGTCCTGTTTTTGATGGTGGTGGCAAACTCGGGCTATAAACACCTGTATATTAAATTCGTGAGGACACCTCACTTTGGGTCTCTTCAATCTTGGGTGTCGTTGCCCTTTCTCTTTGCTGAAGGTCGTTGTCATTACACTCACGTGGCACTTTTACCTGCCTTTCTCTTTTTAGAATTTCTAACAAAGTTCTATTCAAAATCTGGCGATATTCCGCCAGATGTTTGCTTGAAATCTTGTACCCCTGAGTTTATCCCATTCACATGATTTTGTTTTTGTGCACCCCGATTCTCCCCGGTTGAGCCTAACAGTCGCGCCAATATGGGTCGATGGCTGTGGTAGTAACCTCAGTCTCCCCGTTCTTGCTCTTCCCACCTCCTTGTTTATTTCAGCAGCTGTAGTTGTTGCCATCTTGGGCGCTTTGGTAGCTGTTGATTCTGGAAGGCATTTCCTTTTCATTTTATAGCTGTCTACATTGTTGGGCTAGCCACTCCTTTACTTTGTCGGATAATACCTTCCGGCTAAGCTCTTGTTTTGGCTCTGAGCTGGCTTTTCTAATAACCCCAAGATTTGTACAGAAAACACCAAGCATCAGGAATTATAAAGTGGTATTTCAGACGATTCTTTTTCGATACAAGCCTCTATTTCCGTTGATGTGAGGGGCTTCTTTGCCCTCTTTCTAAAATTGCAACTACGGCTTCGTCTGGACGATCTAAGCCTTCGTTCCCGTTCTCAAATCCTAAATTGCAACTGTGATCCTTTTCCATTTTGGATCTGGAAATATGAGGTGTTGTTGTCTCCTCCTCTAGAGGCATTGTCGGCTCTGTTGTGGCTGGGGGTGATGTCACCGGGTTCCTCGCTGTTGACTAAAATTTATAATCAACATGTTTACAACGAGGGAGGGCATTTTAGTAGTCAGTTTTTTTCTAGAAATATTGTAGTTCCACTTTTTATTTCAATGTTCCTAGGATCTTTTTATAATGTAAAAGTAAACAACCTGGGAAATATTGTAAATTATCTGGCGTCGTAGACATTTTTTCATTTTTTCTCTTCTCCCCCATTTTCACTTTCCGGCCTCCGTTTAAGGGTGCAGCTGCACTGACTGCTGGCCATAATCGACTGGGGAATTGGTGGCTCTTGCTCTCCATCCAATACATATTAAAGGACAGCTTTCCCTGTAAAGATATCGTGATTTCCCAAGGTCCCTGAATCTATCCCTACCTGTTTTTAAGTGTTTGTTGCCTGCCATCAAACAAAGCACATTTCAAATGCATTTTCTGGCGCCATCCGCGCAGCCGGGGGTTAGATTTGTTTACTTGTTCATGGCAGGCGGGCGACACCTTTTATAAACTCGCGGTCTCTCTTTATGTTTTTGAAGAGTCTACTAGTTTCTTCTTCCTTTCACCATATTCCTAATGATTCTCTCCGTAACCATATTTATATGCTGATGTGTTCCAATTGCTCCCCCGATGATTGGCTTCTATGTTTCCTTTCCTTTGCTGAGTTCATTACTTCCATCCAACATAATCAACCCCTTCTGGGAATCAGCCACCCGCACATTCTCAGTTGTTATAGTAGTGCGCTCTTCTCAGTTGGCGTGATCTTTGCCCATTTAACCCTCCTCTCCCATGCGTCGCATCTTTCCCCGTCAATTTGCTCTGGTTATCCTGATTCCATCTCTGCATTATGTTCCAAAAACAAGCCAGTTTAATAAGGTTTTCCTATCCTGGTCTTTTGTTCCAATAAGGTTTCGCCTAAATTAGCTTGGTCCATCCTTCATCTGGCTGCTGTCGGGGCTCCTGCCCGATCCCGTTGTTTTCCCCATAAAACGTGACTAATTCTACCCTCCTTCATTTTGCCTTAAGCAGCTTTTTTCTCCCTACCTTTGAGCCAGACAAGCTAAGCTTTCAAGAGAATTGATAGCACGAAAAACGACGAGATTACGACACCTTCAAGTGCCAAACTCTCCATTAAATGTTGCCCAGGTTTCATAGAGCATAGAGACCGGGAATATGCCGAAAGCAAAGGAAAAACGATTGCCACCAGCCGACCATTAGTGCTAGAACTAGTCTCCCTTCGACCCGACCCTTTTCTGAACCAACTATGGCACATTACGTTTCCGTTTCTGCCGGCGTGAAGGTAGTTGTTTCGGCTCTGAATATGGGATGTCTCTGCATGTTTACCCAGGATGGATATGAATTTCTATCATTTTCTAAAACAGTGAAATTTCCGTGTTTGCCACTGTTTGAAATCATCCCATAGAACGGAGAATATTGGTATTTTCCGGTGTTGAGTGTGTTCAACAGGTTTTGTTTGGTTAAGCTGTTCAAACCTCATTTTTCATATATTCTCCATTTTTGTTTCTCACTTATTTTGCTTCATTATCTCCTGTTCGTTCCCCCTAATTTGTGTTGGTATCCGTTCTTTTGACTTCATTTCAATAATACTTCCTAATTGAGTTGCTGTTAAATGGAGCGGAATGTCTCCACCATAACAGTAAATTTTTTCAAGGAAATCGAAGCCTTAAAAAAATGAAACTCAAGGTTACTGAGAGTTTCACAAATCGCGGGGTGAAAAGTGTTTGTTTGCTCGTGATCACAGGCCCTGGAAAGTCGCTACCACACGTGGGATCGGCTCTCCAATCGCTTAGTTCGTTGCCATGGAGACATACGCATATCTCCCGCCTATTATTATTATTGCGTGATTGCACCTCGGGAGTACATAACTCAGAAAACATTGTCTCAGTGGCAGACCTTTCTTTTGTCCTAGTAACAGCTGTCTTTTCTACTTTACATTCTTTTTGGGAGGATTCATTTTCCGCCTGTATATTTTGATTTTCATGGGTTGTTTAAAAAAAGCCTGGGAAGACCGTTTCCCATTTGCGAAATATTTAACAGCTTGTCAGTTTTTCTTTGCCTAACTTTACATTCCTTTCCCTAGCATTTCCCTGTCATTTTCCTTTCCTTCCCACACTTCAACTAATTACCTCTACTCAACGGAATTCCAGTGCAATTCCATTCCTTTTTCTCCCAATTAATTCTTTCTGACAGGAACTGGTTGCTCTTTTTTTCCGTTACTGAACACTGATGAACACGAAATAGACACGCACCCTTGTCCTTAATGTTTTACCGCATTTTCCATGAGTCATTCTTAAATTTTTACGAAGAGACACTCTCTCAAGGTCGTTGCTCTTTCGCTGCACTGCTTTGTTGAAAAGTGTTGGTACTTATCGGATCATAGAACCTTGTCTTATCTCCTGTTTCTTGTTCATAAAAATGTTTTGCTTTCTTCTAAATGTTGCAACTTTGATCATTTCTCCCAAAAGTAATGTATACTTTCAGTTTGATTAATAATGTCCGCCATACACCATCATCAGCACGGAACACAATGTATATGTCAAATTTGCACATGCGGGTAAGTCATAGCATTTATTTTTTTAAAAGACGTCGTTTTTAGACGACATAGATGCCCACAGGATAAAAACGCTAGTTCTATAGTATTAGGAGACGGGCTGTCACCATTTGACCATAAGGTATAGGCATCATTTCAGTCTTACTGACCTCTTTAGAAATCACCACAAGTTAGCCCTAAAGCACATGATACAGTAGTTGACAGAACACCAGCCAGACCACGAAGTAGTCAAATGGCAACACAACATTTTGGTGGAACCGCAAAAGATTGGGTAAATATTATCTCCGAAAAGTGAACAGTCCATTTCAGTTTGGCACAACTGAGACGAGGACAAGTTATACAAGGCCGAAGAGCAGCGGGTCAGAAGAGAGTACAAATGTGGTCACTTCTACAAAAAATAGATTTATAACCAGTGCAGCACTGAAAAAGAGAAATCAACAGTCTAACGTAAGAGCAAACAGCAAAACCAAGCAAACCCATTCTAGATATTTGAAAACACGGGTACTTCGATCACTAATGCAGTTATCCTGCCTAAAGGTAAGAACATAGAGCAATGGAAAAGTTCCTTCACATTTCAGTAAACGGGGTGCTGGTCCAAGACAGACGACCCGGTAGCAATGGGAGCACAGACGGAGAAATACCAAAGGTAAAAACCACATACTAACAAGAAGGTCAACCTCTTCAGCTACCCGCGATCAACGGAGTTACAGCAACCAACCGCGCAGCCCAAAAGACCACTGTCATTACCACGACTACGCAGAATGGTGCGACCACGACAAAACGAGAAGAAAGGGCATCATCTCACAAAGAGAACGAACTCAGCACGAAGACAGCCACAAGAACACCAGCAAAAAAACCAGCAGATCACGATATTCTGGGAGCCAAACAGTCACCATTCCAAGCGAAAACACAAAATCAAGAAGCCTTCACAGCAGTGCACGGAGACAGATACGCAGTAAAGAAACCAACAGATAGTGGCATCTTTGACAAAACTGCGGGATCACCAAAACGAACGATAAACCAAGAAGTGTACAAAAATAATACAACGGTCACCCGGGCAACAGCAAAAAAACCAGTAGACTCCGGAATTCTGAAGAAAACAGAGAAGTTTACAGCGAAGAGCAGTACGCAGGAAGACTTCACGAACACAACTGGAGAGCGCTACGATGTGAGGAAGCCGAAGGATTCTGACTTCTTGCATGGCGATGGAAAATTCGCTGCTCGAACACAAACTCAGGAAGACTTCACCAACACAACTGGAGAGCGCTATGAAGTGAGGAAGCCGAAGGATTCTGACTTCTTGCATGGCGATGGAAAATTCGCTGCTCGAACACAAACTCAGGAAGACTTCACCAACACAACTGGAGAGCGCTATGAAGTGAGGAAGCCGAAGGATTCTGACTTCTTGCATGGCGATGGAAAATTCGCTGCTCGAACACAAACCCAGGAAGACTTCACCAACACAACTGGAGAGCGCTATGAAGTGAGGAAGCCGAAGGATTCTGACTTCTTGCATGGCGATGGAAAATTCGTGGCCAGGACCCAGAATCAAGAAGATTACACCGGTACAACTGGAGAGCGCTACGATGTGAGGAAGCCGAAGGATTCTGACCTTCTTCATGGTGATGGAAAATTCGTGGCCAGGACCCAGAATCAAGAAGATTACACCGGTACAACTGGAGAGCGCTACGATGTGAGGAAGCCGAAGGATTCTGACTTCTTGCATGGCGATGGAAAATTCGTGGCCAGGACCCAGAATCAAGAAGATTACACCGGTACAACTGGAGAGCGCTACGATGTGAGGAAGCCAAAGGATTCTGACTTCTTGCATGGCGATGGAAAATTCGCTGCTCGAACACAAACTCAGGAAGACTTCACCAACACAACTGGAGAGCGCTATGAAGTGAGGAAGCCGAAGGATTCTGACTTCTTGCATGGCGATGGAAAATTCGCTGCTCGAACACAAACTCAGGAAGACTTCACCAACACAACTGGAGAGCGCTATGAAGTGAGGAAGCCGAAGGATTCTGACTTCTTGCATGGCGATGGAAAATTCGCTGCTCGAACACAAACCCAGGAAGACTTCACCAACACAACTGGAGAGCGCTATGAAGTGAGGAAGCCGAAGGATTCTGACTTCTTGCATGGCGATGGAAAATTCGTGGCCAGGACCCAGAATCAAGAAGATTACACCGGTACAACTGGAGAGCGCTACGATGTGAGGAAGCCGAAGGATTCTGACCTTCTTCATGGTGATGGAAAATTCGTGGCCAGGACCCAGAATCAAGAAGATTACACCGGTACAACTGGAGAGCGCTACGATGTGAGGAAGCCGAAGGATTCTGACTTCTTGCATGGCGATGGAAAATTCGTGGCCAGGACCCAGAATCAAGAAGATTACACCGGTACAACTGGAGAGCGCTACGATGTGAGGAAGCCGAAGGATTCTGACTTCTTGCATGGCGATGGAAAGTTCGCTGCTCGAACACAAACCCAGGAAGACTTCACCAACACAACTGGAGAGCGCTACGATGTGAGGAAGCCGAAGGATTCTGACCTTCTTCATGGTGATGGAAAATTCGCTGCTCGAACACAAACCCAGGAAGACTTCACCAACACAACTGGAGAGCGCTATGAAGTGAGGAAGCCGAAGGATTCTGACTTCTTGCATGGCGATGGAAAATTCGTGGCCAGGACCCAGAATCAAGAAGATTACACCGGTACAACTGGAGAGCGCTACGACGTGAGGAAGCCGAAGGATTCTGACCTTCTTCATGGTGATGGAAAGTTCGCTGCTCGAACACAAACCCAGGAAGACTTCACCAACACAACTGGAGAGCGCTATGAAGTGATGAAGCCGAAGGATTCTGACTTTTTGCATGGTGATGGAAAGTTCGCTGCTCGAACACAAACCCAGGAAGACTTCACCAACACAACTGGAGAGCGCTATGAAATGAGGAAGCCGAAGGATTCTGACTTCTTGCATGGCGATGGAAAATTCGTGGCCAGGACCCAGAATCAAGAAGATTACACCGGTACAACTGGAGAGCGCTATGAAGTGAGGAAGCCGAAGGATTCTGACTTCTTGCATGGCGATGGAAAATTTGTGGCCAGGACCCAGAATCAAGAAGATTACACCGGTACAAATGGAGAGCGCTACGATGTGAGGAAGCCGAAGGATTCTGACCTTCTTCATGGTGATGGAAAATTCGTGGCCAGGACCCAGAATCAAGAAGATTACACCGGTACAACTGGAGAGCGCTACGATGTGAGGAAGCCGAAGGATTCTGACCTTCTTCATGGTGATGGAAAATTCGTGGCCAGGACCCAGAATCAAGAAGATTACACCGGTACAACTGGAGAGCGCTATGAAGTGAGGAAGCCGAAGGATTCTGACTTCTTGCATGGCGATGGAAAATTCGTGGCCAGGACCCAGAATCAAGAAGATTACACCGGTACAACTGGAGAGCGCTACGATGTGAGGAAGCCGAAGGATTCTGACCTTCTTCATGGCGATGGAAAGTTCGCTGCTCGAACACAAACCCAGGAAGACTTCACCAACACAACTGGAGAGCGCTACGATGTGAGGAAGCCGAAGGATTCTGACCTTCTTCATGGTGATGGAAAATTCGCTGCTCGAACACAAACCCAGGAAGACTTCACCAACACAACTGGAGAG
The DNA here is from genome assembly GCA_964036215.1 of Oscheius sp. DF5033. Lineage (NCBI taxonomy): Eukaryota > Metazoa > Nematoda > Chromadorea > Rhabditida > Rhabditidae > Oscheius > Oscheius sp. DF5033. The sequence goes on from OZ038413.1 coordinate 9,148,824, forward strand.
CGCTATGAAATGAGGAAGCCGAAGGATTCTGACTTCTTGCATGGCGATGGAAAATTCGTGGCCAGGACCCAGAATCAAGAAGATTACACCGGTACAACTGGAGAGCGCTACGATGTGAGGAAGCCGAAGGATTCTGACCTTCTTCATGGTGATGGAAAGTTCGCTGCTCGAACACAAACCCAGGAAGACTTCACCAACACAACTGGAGAGCGCTATGAAATGAGGAAGCCGAAGGATTCTGACTTCTTGCATGGCGATGGAAAATTCGTGGCCAGGACCCAGAATCAAGAAGATTACACCGGTATAACTGGAGAGCGCTATGAAGTGAGGAAGCCGAAGGATTCTGACTTCTTGCATGGCGATGGAAAATTCGCTGCTCGAACACAAACTCAGGAAGACTTCACCAACACAACTGGAGAGCGCTATGAAGTGAGGAAGCCGAAGGATTCTGACCTTCTTCATGGCGATGGAAAGTTCGCTGCTCGAACACAAACCCAGGAAGACTTCACCAACACAACTGGAGAGCGCTATGAAGTGAGGAAGCCGAAGGATTCTGACCTTCTTCATGGCGATGGAAAGTTCGCTGCTCGAACACAAACCCAGGAAGACTTCACCAACACAACTGGAGAGCGCTATGAAGTGAGGAAGCCGAAGGATTCTGACCTTCTTCATGGCGATGGAAAGTTCGCTGCTCGAACACAAACTCAGGAAGACTTCACCAACACAACTGGAGAGCGCTATGAAGTGAGGAAGCCGAAGGATTCTGACTTCTTGCATGGCGATGGAAAATTCGTGGCCAGGACCCAGAATCAAGAAGATTACACCGGTACAACTGGAGAGCGCTACGATGTGAGGAAGCCGAAGGATTCTGACCTTCTTCATGGTGATGGAAAGTTCGTGGCCAGGACCCAGAATCAAGAAGATTACACCGGTATAACTGGAGAGCGCTATGAAGTGAGGAAGCCGAAGGATTCTGACTTCTTGCATGGCGATGGAAAATTCGCTGCTCGAACACAAACTCAGGAAGACTTCACCAACACAACTGGAGAGCGCTATGAAGTGAGGAAGCCGAAGGATTCTGACTTCTTGCATGGCGATGGAAAATTCGTGGCCAGGACCCAGAATCAAGAAGATTACACCGGTACAACTGGAGAGCGCTATGAAGTGAGGAAGCCGAAGGATTCTGACCTTCTTCATGGCGATGGAAAGTTCGCTGCTCGAACACAAACCCAGGAAGACTTCACCAACACAACTGGAGAGCGCTATGAAGTGAGGAAGCCGAAGGATTCTGACTTCTTGCATGGCGATGGAAAATTCGCTGCTCGAACACAAACTCAGGAAGACTTCACCAACACAACTGGAGAGCGCTACGATGTGAGGAAGCCGAAGGATTCTGACCTTCTTCATGGTGATGGAAAGTTCGTGGCCAGGACCCAGAATCAAGAAGATTACACCGGTACAACTGGAGAGCGCTACGATGTGAGGAAGCCGAAGGATTCTGACCTTCTTCATGGTGATGGAAAGTTCGTGGCCAGGACCCAGAATCAAGAAGATTACACCGGTATAACTGGAGAGCGCTATGAAGTGAGGAAGCCGAAGGATTCTGACCTTCTTCATGGCGATGGAAAGTTCGCTGCTCGAACACAAACCCAGGAAGACTTCACCAACACAACTGGAGAGCGCTATGAAGTGAGGAAGCCGAAGGATTCTGACTTCTTGCATGGCGATGGAAAATTCGTGGCCAGGACCCAGAATCAAGAAGATTACACCGGTACAACTGGAGAGCGCTATGAAGTGAGGAAGCCGAAGGATTCAGACTTCTTGCATGGCGATGGAAAGTTCGCTGCTCGAACACAAACCCAGGAAGACTTCACCAACACAACTGGAGAGCGCTATGAAGTGAGGAAGCCGAAGGATTCTGACTTCTTGCATGGCGATGGAAAGTTCGCTGCTCGAACACAAACCCAGGAAGACTTCACCAACACAACTGGAGAGCGCTATGAAGTGAGGAAGCCGAAGGATTCTGACTTCTTGCATGGCGATGGAAAATTCGTGGCCAGGACCCAGAATCAAGAAGATTACACCGGTACAACTGGAGAGCGCTACGATGTGAGGAAGCCGAAGGATTCTGACCTTCTTCATGGTGATGGAAAATTCGTGGCCAGGACCCAGAATCAAGAAGATTACACCGGTACAACTGGAGAGCGCTACGATGTGAGGAAGCCGAAGGATTCTGACCTTCTTCATGGTGATGGAAAGTTCGCTGCTCGAACACAAACCCAGGAAGACTTCACCAACACAACTGGAGAGCGCTATGAAATGAGGAAGCCGAAGGATTCTGACTTCTTGCATGGCGATGGAAAGTTCGCTGCTCGAACACAAACCCAGGAAGACTTCACCAACACAACTGGAGAGCGCTATGAAGTGAGGAAGCCGAAGGATTCTGACTTCTTGCATGGCGATGGAAAATTCGTGGCCAGGACCCAGAATCAAGAAGATTACACCGGTACAACTGGAGAGCGCTACGACGTGAGGAAGCCGAAGGATTCTGACTTCTTGCATGGCGATGGAAAATTCGCTGCTCGAACACAAACCCAGGAAGACTTCACCAACACAACTGGAGAGCGCTACGATGTGAGGAAGCCGAAGGATTCTGACTTCTTGCATGGCGATGGAAAATTCGCTGCTCGAACACAAACCCAGGAAGACTTCACCAACACAACTGGAGAGCGCTATGAAGTGAGGAAGCCGAAGGATTCTGACTTCTTGCATGGCGATGGAAAATTCGCTGCTCGAACACAAACTCAGGAAGACTTCACCAACACAACTGGAGAGCGCTATGAAGTGAGGAAGCCGAAGGATTCTGACCTTCTTCATGGTGATGGAAAATTCGCTGCTCGAACACAAACTCAGGAAGACTTCACCAACACAACTGGAGAGCGCTATGAAGTGAGGAAGCCGAAGGATTCTGACCTTCTTCATGGTGATGGAAAATTCGTGGCCAGGACCCAGAATCAAGAAGATTACACCGGTATAACTGGAGAGCGCTATGAAGTGAGGAAGCCGAAGGATTCTGACCTTCTTCATGGTGATGGAAAGTTCGCTGCTCGAACACAAACCCAGGAAGACTTCACCAACACAACTGGAGAGCGCTATGAAGTGAGGAAGCCGAAGGATTCTGACCTTCTTCATGGTGATGGAAAATTCGTGGCCAGGACCCAGAATCAAGAAGATTACACCGGTATAACTGGAGAGCGCTACGATGTGAGGAAGCCGAAGGATTCTGACCTTCTTCATGGTGATGGAAAGTTCGCTGCTCGAACACAAACCCAGGAAGATTTTGTTGTCCATGAAATGGATAGGCAGACCCTATATCGCCCTCTTCCAGCTCCTTTGTTTCTCGGTGACGGTGCGACATCTTACGTTTCACAGACGCGCCAGGACTTCGCTTCAGTTGATCCCGTCCTGATGTCAGGGTATCATGTCCGCTATGTTCCTGGTCGGCTGCAGCATTCCTCTTCGTGGTTGTCTCGTGGTAGCTTTGATGGAGACTCAGTATATCGTTCGGATTTCAAGGAGGTGCTTGGTGAAACGCCTGTTCACCGCACTGAGTATCAGCACTCGGTGAGAAATTTTCGTGGTTCCTTATATTGTGTTTTAGAAACTGTTTACTTCTTCTCGAATGTTACCGTTCACGAAATCGAACGAGGATTTACAGTCTGCTTACCAAATATCATATGGCGATCTTTCCCGCGAAGGAACTGGTGATCTTTTCTGTTTGTAATTCTATGAGCAGTTCAGGGGTTAGTCGTCGTACGGTGAGACTTGCTCCTGTTACTCGACTAGGAACCGCTTTGAAGTCTGATGGGCCCCGATTTCTAGACAGCAGCTACACAACGGTGGGTGATATCAATTCTGTTAATGAGGATAGTTCAGGAATATGAATTCCATCCGGTCGCTTGTGTAGCTGGCGAATTGTTGGATTCAGTGAAAAAACATCACAAAGACACTCCGCATTTCCATTTCCACGATTGTCACTCTGGACATCATTATTACGAGTCAAAAGATTAATTAGTTTTAATTATTGTTACTTTTGCTGCCCTTTGCCTCTTTTTGCCCCTTTCTTTCTTATACAAATCTTTGTTTGTTCTGTAATTTACTATGAATCAAAATTCCGGTGCGTAAAGCTTTTTCTTCATCTTCTTTCTCGCTATCCAATTGGCATTTTTTCATCTGTTGGCTAAAACATTAGAGGAGTAGCAATTACACGAGGTTCCGTCAGTCTCCGCTCTCCATGGAGACGCTGTCGTCCCTTCGATAATCATACCAAATTACACCCGCCGCACATTTTTATTCATCTCATTATTCGGCCAAATCTAAATCTTCTAAGCTTAGAAGTCCTTTTTTCTTCGACTTCCGGCGATATATGTTTTCCAGCTGATCATTTTCAGATTATACGCCTCCAAAGCCACTCTCTTCTAGGTTTCATTCTTTTATATTTCATGTATCACGAGCGGTATTCTCCATGGGTATGTTTTTTCCGCTACTTAATTCTACTAGTTAATTAAAGCTATTGAAACTAGCGCAAATAAATCAATGGGATATCCGTTATGGGACGGAAATGATGATATTGGGCTCATCAGGGGAACTACTCCGGCTAGTCAAAGGGTACACCATGTTTGTACTCAGCTATATAAGATGTGTAATTCTTTTGGCTAAGCCACTATTTTTAGCGGTTTCTGTTCTAGTCGTGATCATTTATGAATAAACAAGTAACATGATCAAAGTGCAAGGTTATCTTTTAAACCATTTCAAGGAACCATTTCTATGGAATATGGAGAGAAATGCGTGTCTTTTATTATAATTTGCACGGAAGTATGGGTAAAGAAGTTTGATATCCTGAATTGATACTGCAAAAGCAAAACCAAATGTGGCACAAAACTAACAAGGGACAAATGGCTAAAAAAAATTAATTTTAGCATCGCTACGCTCCCGAAAATCGCCAGTGGAGACAACGAGTTCGAGATGAGCAATGGCGTGTGGTGGTTAGTTGCCATCTCTTCTAACTTCATCGCCATTTTAGAGATATAATTTATGCAAAGCTCTATTAACTGTTATTGTCTTTATCATAGTGTATAATTGTCTGCCGGATTGGCTAGATGATCTCCGGTCAGATGATTTCTACGAAAGACGAAGGATACGAGCTGAGCAACAATTATTACTACAACAGAGCAAGAAATCTGCAACAACGCCGAATGCATAGATTCCCACATCATCTTCTTCGCTCGGGTTTTCACATTATTCTTCTATTACACTGCGTGAGATCTGGTGACGTTTTTCCATTGTGAGAGATGAGGTGCCATATTTCCATTTTTCCATATCTTCTTTTTTAAAAGTCATCCTTGTGTGATCTCAGATTATATATCATCATCAAGTACTTCATAAATCTCTCTATCAACTGACCAATTTAATATCCTTGAACTTTTCCTAAGAGAACGCATTTTTTTCCCATCATGTGAAAGCTTATACAAGCAAAAGGATCGTCTTACACTTGCGGGTTGCAAGGGCGCTTCAAAAGGAAGAAAGAAGGTCTCAGTTCACTTGCCTTTTCGACTACCAGCCGTACTAGCAATAGAGAAGCGCCCTTGGCTCGCAATCAACGGGAAAATAGCCTATCCGTCCCTTGGTTAACGTGATCGCCTAAACCAATAAGGTTTGTCGTCTTCTGGTCATTCCTCCTGAATACAGCACTTCGCTTCGATACCTCCCGTCTAATAGTTAGCGTTCTCTGTTTCTATGCACTTTTTGAAAAGAGTCAGATCAGTAGCTCTTTTCATCCATCTGTACAAATAAGCTTGTACGTTTCGAAATAACAGCCTTTTCGAGTTTGTTATGCCGTGAGAAATTTTGTTATGATTGGCTGCTATTCTTCCGCCAAAAACTCTACTAAAATTGGTAATATTATAGCCAACACGGCGGGATAAAAAGAGTCCATTAGACAAAACTACCATCTAATTACAATGAGGAACAGATAGACCGTTCCATTTTGGTTGGACTCTGAATCTCCCTTAACGATATTACACCGCTGTGTCATAGCTTTGGCGACAGCTGCGTATCGGCATTGAAAACACAGATGCTTAGAAAAGCTCAATTTTTTCTAATAAACAGTTAATTCATTTGTCGCCGATCATTGTTATCTCAACTCTCACGTAACTCCTAAAAAAATTGTTCACTTACTTCAAAGAAAACCATAGAAACAATAGAAAAAACAGCAATCCCTTTGAACATCCCGTCCTGTCGGTGACCCGCCGATCCATCAGTCTGAAGTACCCTTGTAGCTATTTGCAAACTACTCACTTGAAGTTTTTGGTGAACATTTGTCCCTGAACAGGCATTTACAATCTCCCGCGTAGCCGGTGTTATTTTTTTCTTGCAGAAAGGATTTCCTCTGACTCATATTCTTTGCATACTTGAATTGCATTTGAACTGCAAGAAAATCCATCCGCAGTGAAGGGCATAGTATTTCAGCTTAGCATGTTGGCACTCATATTACATTGAATTGGTTCCTGGCCGTCCTTTTCGATCTTAAAAATTCCTTTTAAACAATCCCTATAATTTTCATTCTTCAACGTGAAATTACATACTAGACGGCCGGCCTTTTCGTCCCGTTTCCTTTCCACCTTATTCATTTGTTTTGTCTGTTGCTATATATTTCTCCGTCAAAGCATACAGAAATATCCTGGAATTCTTCTTTATTTTCCAGTCTTCCCTCTCTGCCTCTTGCTCTCATTACAATGCGATAAGTTGCCAACTCGAGGTTTTTCTACTTGTCACAACGTTTTTCATCTGGTGGCTGTTCGTTCGGAGCTAGACGGCTGTTCCGGTCTCTCAATCTCGTTTGTATTGCTCATCTTGCGGAAAGATTAATATGAGATTTCTTGTGAACAAACAGCTGCAACAGGACCGCTACGTGAGAGAGGAGACAATTGCATCGTGACGTGACCTCCTGATTAGTGGGTTAACAGGCGTGTTATTAGAGAAGACTCTGTAGCTACTCCTTCAAAGTGACAGCTGTACTCACCTTTCTGTGACCCTTGTCTGTCAATCAAAGTCATCTTCATCCATCTACCACTCCTTAATTTTGAGCGTTTCTTATAGAAAAAGGCTTCAAAGATGCTTTTCAAAAAGTTGCGCTGAAAGGCGGTAAAATTTGAATAACACAGTCTCAGCGTGAAAGCGTCGGGCTTAGGATGACCTTATGTGGACGAGCGCCAGTCGCTTTTTGTAGCAAATGAGATCGGCGCTCGATGCGAACTGATAGATTTTGAGCGAGACGACGACCCACATCTTCTTCATTCTTCCTCTTTTCAAGTTAATTTGTTTCACTTGTGCCGTTCTGCCCCGCGTTTATCAATGACACATGTGTGACCTTCTCTCTTCTGAATTGTTAACCACAGCTGGCCACTTGGAAAGGTCACTTTTTCTGTAGAAATGGTCAGCCGCACTTCAACTTAAAGAATTGATCAATTGACATTGCCAGTTTTGTCCAATAAGTTTGTTGTCATTTTCCAGTGAATGACGTTGTCACCCGGTCCTTGCTGTAAAGGAGTACACTCATTCTCGTTGTCTTCACTGGGCTAACATTATCTACATTTCCCAGTGCATGCTTTTGTTTAAGGAAACAGGTCGAGTGACGTTTTTGCCGCTTCTTCAAGCATCCATCTGGGGGCATGTCCTTCACCCTCAGAAATGCATATTCTTTGGCGCAGAGTCTATTTTTCTATTGATAACGAGGCTTAGTTGCACGATTCTATCAATCTATCGCTTATTACACTATGTCTTCTAAAGAACACTTTTTTAATTTCGTTTGACGAAGATTTTCTTTTCTTTAAATGAACCATACTAGCCGTCATTACGGAGTTTATTGTACACAAGCCATGTTCGGGGCGTAATTTCCTCCCTAAAACATCTTGTTCCCTTTCGTGTTCGTAGATGGCCAGTATCTACTGTTTCCATCTGTCAACAGGCTTTTTCTCATATGGGGGCAGAAGTAGTTCAAGTACATGTGAAAATATTCAGGGCAAAAAACTATCCCTTTCTAAGACAGATTCCACTGAACGATTTGTGGATTTCTTCCGCTTGATCTTTTAATAGATCGCTTTATTTAATTACCGATTGACAACATATACTCCTAAGGCAGGTACTTCTATTTCCTAAATCATCCTGTCTGGCATTCAGTTAATATTCCTGGCCTTGAATTTAATCGATTTCAAAACGGCCGTTAAAGTTATACCGTCTGGGAAGTTCCCATTGTCTTTGGTGGAAATTCTGCTTATTTCAAATTGGTTCTGCCACAAGATAAGAGGATATTTTGATCATTTCGGGACCTGTCCAGAATCTGGAGTAACTTTTTCTTACTCTGAAATTGCCTTTGTCCTATTGTCTACTCAAAAGGTTAAGAATACAAGCGGCTCTTTTTATCAAATACAAACAGGTACCATGGCTATTTACCTCCAATTTCTAGCGAGCAACTCGACGTCGCTTATTATCGTGGTGATTAATTGCTGTCTACCTCCCCTATTCGCATCCTGTTTGTTCATCTGCTTCATTCGCAAAATGTGAACTCTCCCCAGTCAAATAGCAAGAATCGTCGTCATTTTGTTGATTGACATTTGTTTCTTTTTCTTCTTATCTCAGGGTCATATTTGCAGTTGACAGGAGGTGTTGGCACTCACCTCCTTGCAAGAGTCTCTCCAGCGTTTTCTCTTTTCTGGTCTCTTTTACCTCACTTAGTGATCTTATTGACCCATGAATAATCGACAGGAAGAGGTGAATAGTTTCCGAGTCTGGTTCTATTCAGGTCTCTCTGTGATATAGTGAGCAATTTTCGGTCGTATCGAGTCAACTCCATGATGGATGTCAGGCTGACCACGAACCTTTGCCCATATTATTCGAATATTTTTCCCGCTTCCCTGTTTATAACCCTTTTAGTGGCAGGGGGGTGGATAACCGGTTTTTTATCCATAGATATTTAAGAGCGAAATTCTCTGCCAATGGTTTTCCATCGATGCCAAAATTGCTCTAAAACATATACGACTAGTGCCATTACCACACCGATTAATGGGGGCAAAAGTAAGGTCATAAAACAAAATTAAGGTCATCAAGGTCCGAGAATCTATTCCGGGGCGTTATTTGTCGAGCTTTGCGCCTTGTGCCCTTTTAAAAATACCTCTCTCACGGGCTTATAATTGCTTAATGAGTAGAGAGGAGGTTCACTTCCGAGAAGTTAAGATTTTCAGATCGTTTCCCACCGTCTGGCTATTTTTATTTGTCAGGTTTGGCCATCCTCTCACCCCTGTCGGCATCAATACTGTCAGAGGGGGACGATTGAGGAGTTTGCTCACTGCGGCCCTGTCATGCAAATACGACACTGTCATTATTGACCGCGATTAGCTTTTGCCTTTCTAGCCTTGAAGAAGCTTAAGTGTTTAGGCATATCTCCTTTTTTTGGGCGGCCATCCAGTAGCTTCGTTTCCATACGGCCAGTCATTTTTCTCTCTTTAATTTCATATCCATTTCGGATATGATTTTTCTACCCCCTCTGGCGAGGCTAGCTTTTCCAGCCTGTTCACTATCAGACCGACGCTATCTTAGCGCAAGCTATGAGTCCGCACACCTATGGGCCACTCGCCAATCAGCTAAGCTATGTTGTCCTTATTTTTATAGCTGGTCACTACTTTGCTTTGATTGGAAAAGTTGCAATTTCTTCTTTTCTTTGGAAAACTGCCCTGTTGCTTTTTATCGGACGATCATTGAAACATCTCTTCCTGGGTTGCCACAAGGAAGAGACTGGTTCACGAGTGAATTGTCTGTGCCCGTTTAGCCCTCCGCTTGATCTGGCCTTTGCGCACCTGGGGAGAGGGCATTTTTATTGGCACCTATACTCGTTGGTCTTTGTCTGAACTTATCCTCTCAAGCGCTTCTTCTTTCCTGCTTCGCTGCCTTTAAAAAACTATAGTATCCAGACGGCGCCCTCCTAAAAGGTGATAAATGCCTCTCTAACCTTTTGATCGGACAAAACTACCAGAGCATGCCATTTTTGTCCTTTAGCGCTTTGCCAGCTGGCCGGCGGTTCTTTTCTGACTAAACTGCAGCTGTTTGTTAAAAAAAGAGTAGATCAGGCTCTCTCTCTCCCTCTCTCGGATTCTATTAACTGTTACCGCTTTCCAAACACATTCCGGACCGGTCGGTCAGTCCTGTGAGTGACTTGATTTCCCGTTCTCTCTCAATGGACACAACAACATTCAGTGACATAATAACGGGTTAGCTATTCGTTTCTACTTTTCTCACACGTCAGTTTTGTTTCTTTTCTTTTTTTACGGGAAGAATCAAGATGGACAGACTTCACTATTTGTTTGTCACATTGATTTCGCGTTTTCGTCTCTCCTTCTCTCCCAGCACATGATCATCATCCAGAGAGAAAGGCCGCCTCAGTCCTATGAAGGTCAGCCCACGATATTTTCTTGTGCACATTCTGTTTACGTCGAGGGAGACCAGCTGATAGTCAACTCGGCTCGTTTTCACTCTACCTATTGTTAGTCACTCGTTGCACTCTATTTGAATATCGACACCATAGTTCGGAAATACAGGCGCATACAAAAAAAAGGCTGTGAATTCCTTCTTTTTCCCTTTTTAAAGCTGTTTCAGAGCCCATATTGGGCAGGAAACCGTCTGTCTGATTTTGCCCTAATATTCAATAATAATCCTAGATTTGAACAACCCTGGAAAAAGAAATTTGACAATTTGCCTAAAAAATCCCATTTGCTGGTTTTACTCGTTTGGCCTTTCAATGATCCACGGCAATTCCTGACGTAATCAAAGAACCAGGTTCGAACTCGTCGCCTTTACAGTAAAACTCTAATTTCTTTCACCAACCACCAAGAAAAACCAGTAGAACATCCGATGATTTTCTCTGATTTTTCAGCCCATCCCGTTTTTCCTGTCCTCCGGAATACACGGGACTCTGCCATTCACAACCTTGTTCCAATAGAGCTGACCAAATAAAAAAAGGCGAAACGTCCTCTCTTACATCCTCCACAGTCCCCCCTTCATTGTGTTTATTTGTCCCCCACATTGTCGCAGTCAATGTCCAAACTCCTTACACCTTTTTCTTCGGTATATTTACCGGTAGGAGAATTTCATTTCAATCCTTGCTCAGCACCCTCGTCTCTCACGCACGCTGGGGTCTTGTCTAACAATCGATATAACCTACTGTTTGCACCAGGTTTTCATCAGACTTTTTGTCTCCCATCATGCCGGTCTGTTCCCGAACTTTTTGCCGTTTCACTCTCTGGCCCTGAAATTGATTTCTCATTCGACGGATTAACCCTTCAGGAATAGGATATCCGTTTTTCTTCCGATTTCACCTGACTCAGTTAAATACGATAAACTTCATTACCGGCGGATCATTAAATCAGCGTACTATGCCAGAAATACCCAGAATAGCGTGCGATTATCTTACATCCAAGGATATTCACCCCATCTTCCCAAAGAGGCTCATTTTCATATAGTGTACCCATTCTTTATTCATGCGGGGGGTCGTCTCTTCTTGCGCACCAATTGCTTTGCTGAGATTTCTATTTTGACTGCTCGTCAACACATTGTTCTTAGTTCAAATTTGGTCATTTGTCATCAACAAATACTTAATAATTTTCCTCATATTTCAGGCTTCTTCCCTTTGGCTATGTGACGTATGATGCGGTGCAATATAAAACGGATTTTTACACTTGCCTTCATCACATTTGCCACAACTCTCGTTATTTTATCATTACCAAAGGAAAATTTTGGACGTGAGTGAAAGTTTAAACATATTTTCTTTTGTATCGCACGTCGCTATTGTTGTTAGTATGATCAGGGATAATCCTCGCGAAGTATTCCAACCGTTGAAAGGTCATTTGTGGACTCTTGACGTGAATTTTTCACGATGTCTGCAACAGACCCGTTGTGACGTTGCGACTTGCTACGATGACAATAGACACTTCTCACATTGAATAAGTGGACAGTTTGCTAGACACACAAATCCACTGACCTCGAGACATTTTGACATCAAATATGGAGATTTTTCAGGAGAATGGGAAGAAGCACCTCGGTCTATGGAGGCCTCTCCAGATCGGCATAAAGATGAACCGAGGCCAGGGGGGTCCCGGATTGTGGGTCAGAACATGCTACCACATCAACCAGCACCTCCAAGTTTAACCCGAGAGAGTGAAGGCAATCCTTTTGGTGAGTTTCACTTAATTATGAATGACTAGTCTTCTTCCGAGTAAAAAATGACTGCGGTCTATGAATTCCTAATGGAGCCATTACTGTAGTGATGGCGGCCCTCAAAAAGAAAAGGTTTCGTATTTTCGGCCACCGTTCACTCATCAAAAATAATTTTAAAAAACCGTGTGTTCTGTGTCAATATTTTTTATCCAGACAAAGCAAACTAGTGCACTTCCGGCAAAGTTAATTCTGGCAAAGTAAACCATTATTCAAGTGCTTCCCGATCAAAACTCAAAACTGTTGCAATCGGAACCTCTTGAATTCCCCACTCGATAGGCCGGTTTCGTCTAGGATAAATCCCTCATTTCGGTGTCTTGTGCTTTTCAAAAAAAAAGCTCAAAAGCAGTGACTAATGGCGCCCTTTTCAGATTTCGATGCTCCAGTGAACCGGGTACTACTGAATAGAATCTATAACCTCATTAAAGGAATTGATCTCGGAAAGCTCTCAAGAACAGAGTGTTCGGAAAACGTGACGTTAGCTCAATTTTGGTTGAAAACGAAGAGGTTTGCTATTGAAATGGCTAAAGTAATCCTGAATTTAAAGGAAAGAAGTACCACGAGGAGATAACTGGGAAGAATTCTATTCAGAAATTAGCAGCTGTAACGTGTATAATAATGAGGAAACTATTTCTCGATTGCTCACTGACATGAATACTATGCCTATTAAAAATGTACATATCATGGATGGCGGAACCCAGGTAACTTTTCTCTTCAATATTTATGACCAGTCAAATGTTCCAGGTGAAATTAGTATTTACTTTCCAAAATAATAAACAAGCCGTTTTTAAACCGATGAGGTAACCTGCTGACATGTTCCGATTAACAAGAATACGTTCAGATTCGGAAGAGATTACGAGTCAGATCCCAATCACTTCTACTTCAGTGATTTCGAAAGGCATAACGCTGAGATAGCCACTTACCATCTAGACAAGTGAGACAGCCTGAGTCATTTCAAAAGAACACGAGTTCAGGATCCTTGGCTTCCGACGGGCTGTTCCAACAGTTGGAAGAGTCCTCAACATGACATCGGAATTGTTGGAAAAAGCTGAAAAGAAATTAAAGAAGACATTCTTCATATCCCCTGCTAAAAACCAGTGCTTCGTCTCTCGATGTGATTACTATTGCGATACCACCCATGCAATTTGCGGAGCTCCTGATTTGAAAGAGGGATCTGTACAGGTGTTCTTACCCGATGAGTCATATGTCCCAAGGAAACATAACAGAAGTCCATATCGAAGGTAAATATCTATCACAGAGCAATTAATTTGGATTCTCTAGAACATATTCAAAAAAGAACCAGGTAGCTGAATGGCAGTCGGACATGTCTTATTGTGTGGAGAAGGTGAAAACGAAGAAGACGTACGCCCATGGACGGCGATTGTTGGATTTGGTTGATCTTCATATTATGGACTATCTCATCGGTTTGTTATTTGCCTTTCCATAATTATTTTAAAATTATAGGCAATCAAGATAGACACCACTTTGAATCTTTCTCAGTTTTCGAAGGCATGCCCCCATATGCTATCCATTTGGACAATGGAAGAGCCTTCGGAAGGTCGGACTTCGACGACGACGATATTCTCCTCCCTTTGAGACAATGCTGTGTCATCCGCCCTTCTACTTTAAATAGGCTTTTGGAATTCTACAGTACCCCAAAATTATTATCAAAAACATTGTACCAGTAAGAATTTCAGGACACATATGGTAATTGACAAATTTAGTTCAATGAAAAAAGATCCAGTCAACCCTATCCTCCATAATAAGCATTACCCAGCGTTAGAAAGAAGATTAGGAAAAAGTAAGCATCTGTTATATCCTGCTATTAATTCGGCTGATTTCAGTTATGAAATATTTATTAAATTGCATGGAAAGTAAGCCAATAGATAGGATAGTAATGGCAGAATTCCACAATCCCAACATTCCTGTGTCAAACGTCGATGAAGAAGAACAAAGTGAAGAAGGAACTGTTGATCAAAAAGATGATAAGAAGACAGTCTAGTCAAAAATGCTCCCATTGCCATAGGTTACATTCATATTCCCAGCCTCTTTTCCCTTTTTCTTTTTAATTATCATGTTTGTAGTCAAAAATCGGTTAAGGATTCCGTCCTACTGTAGCCATGAGTTTCGCGGTATGCTTTTGTCAAATTTTCCAAAAACTGGGTCAAGTCCACTTCTGCTTAATCGGGTAATACTTTCATCTAAAAATTATACAAAAAATTTGGGTCCTATCACATAATTTCACCGTTCCGCAATTAGGTCACAGACCATTTGTGTTTTTTTATTGTTATTCTTCTGTCCCCCCAATGCTTCACGTGTCCCTTTGCTGCCCGGTGTTTATAATTCCTTAAAAAACTATTAGATTGCTTAAAAGAATCTGTGATGCTGATAAAGATTATATTCAATATGTGTGTCAGTTCAAGTAGAGCAAAAGAGTAGCCAGGTGAAGAGAGATGAAGTTCGGCGCCGAATAATTGGGGGACTATTCCGTCTGCGTCGTAGACACCACGAGCATTTCCGTTTTTAATTTTCCTGGCCATGTTGCATAGCTGATCAATTAGAGGGAGACAATTGCTCTGCACATGGATTACTCCAAAATTTGAAATGATGGATAGACGGTGCTATTCTTACGGTAGACGTGCAAATATCTTCCACAAGTTGATGAAAATAAACTCTGCCCTTTGTAAAAAAATGACTCAATGTCCCTTTTCTTATGAACTCCCATCATTAAGGATGCCTTCTTCCATTGCAGTCCCTCCAGTTGGGGCATTGATGAAGTACATCTGATTCATCGTTTTTAATCTTGCCAGACGGAAAAGAACAGGAGCCCCCCGCCAAATTGGACAAAGATTTACCAAAACAGATGATCCTCTGGGATAACTGCCGGAATAACAGGGAGGCAGAAGTACGGATTTCAGAGAAAAACAGTTATTGTCGCACGCGTCTCGAGCCTCTCTATTTTTATATTTTAAATTAATACAATGTCTGGGGTACTGAGGACAAATTTTTGCGAGGAAAACATGTCCTACAACGTGATTCATTCAGAATAAGCATTGAAGATTAGCGAAAATTTAGCAGACCGTGAAGCCTTATCATAACCGAAAAAAATATTCTTCTTGTTTAAGTTCATTCTACGAAAACGTGACTGATCGTGGTGGTACAATGGTTGCAGCTGAAGTAGTGCTTGACTTTATACCGCACATCTTTCCTGAGAATTTCACAAGTTTGGCAACCTGGTCCACATGAAAACTTCACTTGGGAATTGGAGGCGGGAGGTTCCAGTAATCTAGCCCATATTGACAGCCTACCTGTGATTAGGCTGCCTTTCACGGCGCACACTAATTTGGCGGCAGAGATTTGGCGCGCTCTGATATGTCACACCTGTTAGGAGTCCAGCCGGGGGTCCCTCTAATAGGCTCATGTCCCTCCAATACATATACCTCGATAAAAGAGGGCTTGGCCGTCTCCAAAACGGAAACCAACTTGCTCGTCCTCACCACCGTCAATTTCCCACTTCTAGGGCTGCTTGACCAATCCCTTGTGACCCGCCCCGGGATCCCTTCTGGGACCTCTCATTACACCCGAAAAATAGACGGCTCCCCTTTTTTTGGATATCAAACTTCTTTATCTGGTCACGCTTGTTTTAATCTTTAAAGATGTGTGTTCTTTTTAGGGAAATGTGCAGCTGATGAGTTGTTCCTCACATCGAACTGGTAGTAGGAAGGTTGTGAAGAAACTTTTTGAGAACTGGAGAACAAAAGTTCTACTGACAGTAGGTGAGTGTCTGCCATTTTCTAGCTTGCCCTAGGATTTTGGGTATCCTGACACAATGTGCCCTTTCTCTTGCTCCGTTTTTATGGCGCTAGACTATGGGAATGAAGTAATCAGAAAAGGGCAAAATCCTCGTGGATCACCCAGATTTTTGACTTTATCAGACGACGTGAGGGAACGTCTCTCCTTTTTGTCTACGACACAATTTATACGTTGGACTACCTTCGAATCGAAGCAATTAGCATTGAGGAGGGCGCAGTGTCACACACACACTCTTCTGAATGATTAGAGCCCGAATCGCACTGTCCCAAATGCTTTCTATGTTCATTCATCCAACTCTTGTGAACTCATCCAACCTTGAAAGACTCCCGACCTGCCTTTGTCCGCTCACAACTTAATGAAATAAAATACTGTCGTTGAGTTTTCCAAGTATTTCGGGTGTTATGCGCCCCGTGGGACTGATTAGTTTTGCTCTCTACCAAAACCACTTAACTCCCCGTTAAATTATATTTCATGTTTGGTACATTTCTAGTCCGTGATCCATGGTATTGTCAGACAAGAGATATGATCCCTTGGTACCGTAATCCTTATCCCGACACACTGCCGTTGAAAAACGTTTTCATATATATTACAACTACAGGAGCTGATCTTAATAATCCCGTAAAGACTATTCTCTTCCTTTGTACAGCTTTTATCTGCTATTAAATAAATTTGGAGAGGCTTTGCCTCTGCTCTCCACTCCTGAAAGGTCTCGCAACACCATATCACCTCATATCCGCGTTAATAAGCTGCCGTCCACCAATTTATGCCGACCGCAGGTGATGGCTAACAAGACCATTAGGCAAAGCAGCAACCTGGGGTCCCGTGGCCAGTCATGAATCTTTCCTTCCGCTCCGAAAGCTACTTCTAATTCATTTCGACATCCTTTCCCATGTTATTCATTTCCTTCACCAAATTTGTTTTTATCAGAGATTTGAGGTGAAAGAGGAAGGTGTGGGAAGGTGCTCGGCTCTCATGTATTTTGCCTACTACTTCGTCCAAATTATAGCCCACTAGCTCCGTCTACGGTAGTCGTAGAGCAGACTCCTGCCCGCCGAAAACGCCAATCAAGAGGGCTACCATAGGATGTTTTGGGACCCTTCCAATTATTTTGACACTGGACAATGTTTTGCAGCCTCGGTTTTTACTTTCGTTCGGAATTTTCGGTAAGGGACCGATGCCTGCTAATATCAGTGCAGGAATTGTAGAACTCAAAGTGTTTTCCAAGTGTGGGCGGTGTTTTTTAGGCAAAAACATGCCCGACTACAGTATGAAAGTGCAGCCAGCGGAAGAAGTTGAAATTATTTAGAGCTGGTCGTGGCCCTCAAGGGAGAAACCTGAGCTAATTGCTGAATTGAAGATAAGACAAGATTCGGTGCCGCCAAGAATTAATTTGGCACTTCTAGCAAAAATCTCGGCTCCTCACTTTGTTTTTGCTTTTTTTCTTTCCAAGTTCGGAAGCCTTTTTTGATATTGGTGGAAGCAAACCTTCCCGGTCAGAACAACACTGAAAAAGCGAAGCCTTCTGCCTAATTTCCGGATTAGCACCCCTGATTGGGAGATTACTTTACGACCCCTCCTCGTGTCCAAAGCCACCGAAATTTCAGTTGCCATGTGCCAATGGCTCTTTTCGTCTTTTTCATCTTTTGACACTTATTTTGTTCTTCCCGCCCGGGAGAAGTTTTGTGGAGACTTATTAAGGATCACGGCATCCTGCATGACATCCATAATTCAACACTATGCGCCTCTCTCCAAATTAGTATCCGAATCTTGCCTGTGAATATGAGGCGCCGACTGAGATTAGGGAATACACCAGGCTACTGGGCTAATGAGGTAGACACCGAGACTAAGCCCATGACATTTACACACTCCGCTCCCTCACTATTCATGCACCTGCCGAAATCATAAGGGACAAAGAAAATTGGATGAAGGGGGATATTAACAACTCCGAGCGAAGTAATTTAATGCCGAGAGAGCCCAGTGATCAGACCAACTGATTTTTGGAAGGAATGGGATACGGTAGCTGCCGAAAAAGGACACGATAATTGGGTCCGACTGGGCCGAAAGAAGGGAATCTCGTGATTCTCTTTTAATAGTTCTTTTACAGTATACGGTAGCCAAAAACGACCGTCCTTTAAAGGAAACTCAATTAAAAGCAGACGGAACAGTTATTTCGGGCTCTCCTTTATATTAAAAAAAATTGTGAAGAGCCTACGGAAAGCAACAGACAGGTTGAAGATTACGGTAGCGTGAATCTTCTTATACATTGCTGTACTATATAATGAGCTATATATTTTTGACTCATCCTCCCACTTCCAAAAGCGGCGGCACCTTGTATTGTGCTGCAATTTCGGACAATTATCAGGCCATCTCTAATTAAACGGTGTCCCCAAGGCTTTCCCGTGAAATCCATCCCCGCCAATTATATCCACTGACCATCCAGAAATATCTCCAACACCGGCAATTATTAAATATTACCGTATTCTTCCAGGAGTTGAAACAATTGGCCCAGCTATAAGTTCCAATTGGGACGACCATTGCACATCTCAGGATTTTTCTAATTTCGGTAAGTGAGAAGGGCGGGCAGTATACCAATGATATGACGACTTTCCTCTTCTTTTCATTAGATGTCTCGACGGAAACAAAGAGGACATGTATGAAAAGCGCCGCCTATTTGACTCATACCTCAATAAGGCCTCTTTCTCGTCGCCGACTCCTCCGGCTACGGTATTCGGCTTTCTTGACTTGGCCGCCTTGATGAAATTTTGTCATTGTTTCGACGACGAGACGTCGACAACGTCACCATTTTTATTTCAGAACCGGTGCTCACTGACTTCGACGCCAACGAGGAACACTGCCCTTTCTGCATTATCGGATCTTCCGAGTTTAAGGTCAGTCACCACGTAGGATATTGTTGTGGATTAGTCAGGGCAACTATCTAAGGAAATTTATGACATAACCCATACCGTAGATCGACACATGACGTTATAGAGTATTATGAGTGTGAGGGATGATTCTGGTGTCAGCTCAAATTCAACAACTCCTGCCGTATCACCACGTGTAGACGTTTTGGGATCCCTCTGTAACGCAAGCGAACCTCAGATGAATCCAGAAATGATACAGCAACTGCTCCAACAACAAGCTGCACATCGTAAGGACTGACTACATTTGCCCGATAAAAACTTTAGTAGAAATGTACCACAACATGCAGATGATGATGCAGATGCACATGGCTCAAGGTGGAGGGATGCCTCATCCTCTTCATCACCTGGGGCCAATTGCTCCACATCTTCCACTTTCCGCAGAAATGCAAAAAATGATCATGGATGGACGTAGGCCTCCCGTCTTGCTGGCAACTTTCTTTTAGAAATTTCCTATCCTAACCCAGCCGCCTTGGCACAGCAACAATTCTTGTGGCATCAGATGATGGTCTCCCATATGCACAGAATGCAGCTACTTCATAAAGAAGCGACTGAGCGGCAGAAGCTGCAAGAGGCAGCTAAACAGGTGCCGAAAGAAGAAAGACCACTGGATTTGAGCAGGAAATCGGTAGATTTTTCCTTGGTGTTAATGGTCCAATAAAATTGTAGGGCCTAGAAGGTATCCTCGAAATAGAAAACGCGCATGTCAAGAAGACAAAACTGACACGGCTAGTGGAAGAAGGAAGCACTCCCTATGATTCCGACGACGGCACTCAATCGGAGATCAAGTTCAGGGCACCTAAAAGGAACTACACTCAAATTGACCTGGAAGCAGCTGTCAACGATATCAGAAATGGAAAACTTGGAACAAGAAGGTGGGTAAATTTGTCCAGACTGAAATGCAATTTCTTTGCAGGGCTTCCGTCGTCTACGGTATTCCGCGCTCGACTCTCCGAAACAAAATTTATAAATTGGAGGCGGCTGATGAAAATGGAGGTATTGTTATACCGTACAAGAGGAAGAAGAAGGAGACTTCGTCACCAGACGAACAGAAGGCCGGAGAGCAGGACCAATGTCCTGTAGAAGAGGACAAAAGGTATACATTTTTAGCTGTAAATTATACAAAGATTTAAGCTCATCGAATTCTCCTAGCGATGAATCAAGCAACAACTCGGCTGATATGAATGACACTAATCCGACAGACCTGAGTATAGTTGATGATCACGATTCTCCACCAAAGTTGGCAAGCATTCAAGAAACGATCGAAGCTGTGAGATTGAACAGCGCCAATGGATGGCCTGCTACCATTTGGGCATCTCTTTTTAGTGTAAGATCAAAGTTGACAAGAGACATGTCCCTTTTCAGGCAAATGGCTCTCCTGAACGGCAACCAAAGAAGTTCGACTCAAAGAAAGATGAAAATGACTGGAAGAAGAGTAGACCGAAGAGGGGACAATACAGAAAATATGACAAGAACGCATTGGACGAGGCTGTTCAAAGTGTCCGACGGGGAGAGATGAGCGTCCACAGGGCTGGGTCCTTCTACGGGGTACCTCACTCTACGCTTGAATACAAAGTGATACTACCCCAGAATAAAAATACAATCTTTTTAGGTAAAAGAAAGGAATCTCCTGAGGAAAAAGAAGACTGACACAACGGACAAAAGCTCTGAAGAGATTACTGCCAGTGCAGTCGACTTGGCTCTCCACAGCTTACAAGAAGTTCTGAGCAACTAATAATTCCAATTAACTATTGTATATTATCGATACAAAAACTGTATGTGATGTTTATGGATGCCAAAGAGTAGTCAACTTTTAGCATTGAAGTACGTATGCAATGATTATTACCTCTTAATTTACTGTGTAAAGCCCCGTGTAGTCTTAAGACCTACTTATTTTCATTACGCTCACAGCACGTATTTTGATATAAAGTTGGTATTTCTTATTGAAATAAAGATATGGTTGACGTTACTTGTAAAAGTAATCAGAAAAAACAAGTACACCATGGTTCGAGGAAATTCGCCCACACACTAGTAAATGTAGCAAATGCTTGGAGCCGAATTCCGAAACTAGAGGTGAAAATCCTGAGAAGAATCCTAACCTACCAATGCTGGTACCTTCCTTTAATGTATTTTTTGGAATGTCCCTCAATTAAAGCGGCTCGACCTGATTCTTAGCTCAGAATTACATTATTTACTCTTTTTTGTTCCATGTTTTCATTGGAGCACGTTCCGATAAGAAGTTTTCCAGCTGCAGACGGAATTATTAAAAAGTTGATTGTATCCCATGCACACACCTGAAAAAGTGGAAAATTTAAGTAGCATCGGAAGACAATTGAGCGAAAACCTACGCGTTTGACGTCTTCGGTGAACTTCTAAAACGCTACTAACTTTTTACTTAGCGAACTTTAGCGGTTTTTTTCGATTAATAAGTGTACTGCAGAAGAGGATTCCACTTCAAAAAAATCCCAGTACAAAAAAGCGCCCAACTCCTGCAATAAGGGCAATTTATCAGAATTACAGAAAAACTTCCCTGTTACACGTAAAAATATTTTCTGTATGAACTGGTATATGAGCCGGAATCTCCTTGATTTACCCTCTTTTATGATTTATTCATTTCGTGTCTTCAATAACAGAACGTTGTTCTTTATTCTATCCAATAAAACTGTTCTTATTGCCTCTGATTTATTCAAAAATTGACCGAGACCCAGTACTGACTTCCTTACGTCTACCGGAATAAATTTAAAAAGATACAAAAAAGACTTTTGCACTCACCTGCCGCCTACTTATAGTCAAAATTAATTGTGTCTTGCTAAAGACTTTATGTGCCAGTTCAGGCGATGCATGATTTTCAAGTTCTAGTTATCCGTCTGATACTGTCGCCATCTAATTTAGCACCATTTTAGAATGAGCGGAATCAAGTCGTCACTGTGCCAAGTTTGCAGCGATCCTAATGCCAAGCCGCGCTACAATTCTTTAGTGTGCAAGTAAGCGCAATCCTTTTCCTTTCTAAAGTCTTCAGTCCTTGTCGCGTTTTCTTTGCTCGTCACTATGCAAAATCCCTTTCATATCGATGTGATGTCTCTGGCAAATGTGAAATAACCTACAGTAAGAATTATCTGTTACCTGTGTATTAATATGACCTTCAGAAAAGCATCGTCACAACTGTACGGCTTGCCGTCTGAAGAAATGCATTGAAGCAAATATGACTATCACAGGTATGTGTGACAAGGTATACGGTAGTTGCCATTTCAGAGTCCTGCAAGGGTGTAGTCGATGCTTTGTACATCTCGTGTAATAAATACGCTCCAATGAAGACTCTAACGGTACCAGAGACAATATAAGCGGTACAGTAATTGCAGGCAATGTATGGCGGGATTATGAACAAGGGATTTAAAATCATAGGACAGTTGAAGGATAGTCAGAATGTTAGTGAATGGGTCGAACGCTTAGCTCATTATGACTGGTAAGTAATGCAAGTCTAAATTAAGTCTTTTATAGGCAAATACTGTCCGTTGGTGGTAAGAGCCCGTCTTCAGCCGTTGCGAATACAAGCATGTCCGTGAGCGACTTCATAATGCTACCCGGAAACTGTATCGACCGTTCTACAGTAACCATCACTATTTCTTAATTATTTCTGTTCAGGCCTCTTTCGATTATCTTGCCGGTGTCCATGCTACAATTCCTTACAAATTAAGAGAATCAACATGTCGGCTGCTTGTTGCTGCGGTGGAGAATATTGCGATGATTGAAGAATACCACCAACTACCAGCCGACGATAGGGTTCTTCCTCGGTTGTGCGTCGAGTTACTTTAATTTCTAGATCCGGCTTCTTCAGCGCAACGGTCTTATGCTGAATCACTACATTTTCAACTACTTTCAATTGTTAAAGACATGGGACGACAACACACGGTTACAGTACATAACCAGATTTAAAACGGCTGATGGAACAGCGCCGCTGTAAGTGGCTTTCCGTCTCAAAACAAACTATTACAGATGGAATAAAATCACCACGATATTGTCAGTCTCGAGTTATTTAAGAGTTGTTGAACTGATGAAAGAAACGCAGCCTACGGAGAACGAATGGATGTTGTTACGGATCAGAAGCTTGTTCCGTCCATGTACGTGATCATACTTGAAATAGTTTTTAAGAGAAATGAGTTATAGATCATAAGTTTTAGGCCCCAGCATGTCTACCGAGGGATACGCTGTAGCTGTTCAAGTCCGTCTCAAATTAACCTACTGTCTGGCAGAATACATGCGAGAAATCTATCCGTACCTTACCCAGCAACATCTACACAAAAGGCTATGCAAGCTTTTGGAGATTGAGCAATGCATGCAGGTATTAGACTTCCATAATTAGCACGATATTTAGAATTACGAACAAATAATGTACAGCGTTTACCAATCCATCATCTTGCAACATTCTTACGAATTGAATGTACCTCTACTACATGATATTTTTATTCGACAATTTTAATAAATGCATTTTTCTGTAAAAATTATATGAGCACCAGGGAAAATGATAATGTAAATATTATGATAATCTCTGTTTAAGGCACCGTAATAGGTAAATAAGTGAAAAGAAAGGCCACATAAAATGACAGCAGAGGACTTAACGAGAATTATTCGAAAAACTTGGGATGCTTCTTGGCCAAATGTTGATGATCTCGGTGTTCTATAATCAAATCAAGCAACCATTGGCTCAATGTAATTTTATTCCCTTCAGCTATTAGTACTATGCCACGGTTACGCACCTTATGACGGCAAATAATAATCTAAAACTGCAGAGGTTAGACGGACTGAAATAGGGCTTACTCGGGTTCCGTCAGTTGCGCAGTCGTCTCCATGAAACGGTTTGAAAAGGTTTGGTAACGCTAGCTGTTCCGCAGTAGGGTCGCTGGGAATGCCGATTTATGGATGACATAAAGAGTTTATGATAGTAAATTAGCAGTGTTTGGAGCCGAAGAACAGTGTGCAGCTGGGGGTCACAAAGATGCTTCTTTGTCTGTCATCATCATATGGTTGTAACACAAACGTCTGCTGAGAGTGGATCCTATCACCGTTCGAGTTGAGCCTAAAACTCTACTGCAAGAAAGGTGTGTGTTCTCCCTTCTTATTCATTTTTGCTCTTTTTTTTGTATCAAATCGTTTGATCAAGAATAATTTATTACAACTATGTAAATTTGTACACACTGATATCACAGATAAAATATCTTGGCACATAAGGTACGAATTAGCTCACAGAACAATAACCCGTACGATTCATACCAGTATTTCTTTTTACATAGCAAAGTACAAAATATAATGAACCTCTTGACAGCATTGAATATCCGAAAAAATATCACATAAACATCACAATAAGGGAGATATAAAATGGTATATAATTACTACTAAGTCCTTTCTAATGTCAGCCAATCGGCGTACGTACGTACCCCTTTTCTATCTTCTACAATGCCCTTCGATTTCAATCTATTGAGAGGGAGATAAGTCATATACATCATATGGTTTGTTGAAGAGCTGGAGTTCCAAATAGAAATCTCCAAATTTTTAAAGAGAATATGCTCCGCCTCATCTGCTGATAAGTGGTACGTAAGCTGAAATTTTTTCCGTAAAAAATTGGGCCATACTACCTCAGAATTGAAAGTAGGGTTTTGACTAGATTTGACAACTGGCGTTTTTCTTTTGGATTTCTTCTGAATATCAGGAGCAATATAAGTTTTTACATAAGCATCAGGTGGCTGATTACTAGAGAGAAGTGCTAAATATTTCGCATGACCTAAAAGACTTTTTATTCTTTAATAAATGACCAACTAACCGATAAAAATACTGAGAATATGCTTTATTCTATTAAATTGAATCTTCACATAAATTTGGCAATCCTGCCGGTTGTTATCAATGAACTCTTCATTATCTGTAAAATTGTTACCTAATTTAAAAAAAGGAGGGCTTACTGAAACTATAGTTGTCGATATTGTTATCTCGGAGAATTAAATGAAAAAAGGTATAGACAAGATCGCAGTGAGCAATCTCTGCAGAAAGCGAGAACAAATGGTTCAAGAATTGTTGAATTTGGACCATTCTCCGTTGAGCCACTTCTGCTACATTTGTTCTTACACGAGTACCGCCACTTAATATTGGGAAGACCACCGAAGCGAATCTAGAAAAAATTTTAGAACGAATAACGGAATAATGCTAACCTTCTTCTCAATTTTATATACAATTCGTTGTATTCTTCAAAAGTTCTGAAGACAACGGTTGGGACGGTTGAATCCTTCCGGATTACTTGTGTCTTATATAGCTGAAAGATAACCATAAAAGTTTAAAAGAAAAAGTCTTACATAAACTTTCTGTGGCATCATTCTTTTCTCATACGACATCACCTTGACATCCTTGATTCTTCCATCCTCCTTTTCCGTATATACTTGGGGCACAAAGCTGAGCATATTTTGGTTGTCTTTTGGCGCATGGCCGGACATCATTTGTGCTAGTGTGTGGATGAAAAAATTCAGTCTGGGAAATGCTGATCGTAGAGAGGCGTTGATGAGGACAGTGAATTGAATGACCGCATCTGTTTCTGTCAAATCCAGCATAAGATTCTTCTCAACAAAGGCAAGAGATTCCATGCTCACACCGGCAATATCCGAACAAGCCATCTAAAAATGCACTATGAAAGAAATTGGAGGGTACTTACAATTTTGAGGATATTGGAGAGGACGGTATGTTTCCTCCGAATGTAATTGAATGCCTTGCAGCAGTAGTCAATAAACGTCTGGTAGCTTTCCTGTTGACTTTTTCCACCGTTTATTACGTGGTACATTTCCACCGTAAAGACAAAGGGAACTCGATCTCTGTAAAAATGGTGAATATAAAAAAAATTGAAATCTACCGTTTAAATCCAGCAGCAGTCTGCCAATCTCCCATATACTTTCCAAAATCAATGTGGAAAACGTGACCGGCTGTGGTAACCAGTATATTATCATTGTGGCGGTCGCCAATTCCCAGCACATAGGTAGCCACACACCACGCAGCACAAGACCGCGTGAAATTGTCCAGAGCCATCTTGTAGGCGAATTCACTTCCATTATGTTTTATGATCCAGTTAGTAAGCACATCGTCTTTGAAAACTCCAGTCATTCCTAGCTCTTTCTGAATATCGCATAGAGTGGAACAGCTAAGCACAAGTTCAGCCATGCCTAAACCACACCATACTATCACAAACGTGCTGCACAACATACCTTTCTTGAAGCCAACGGGCATGCAACGGAAGAGAACTACACGGAGGTCGAGTCCTTCAGCCAACCAGATATCATTCATCAGCCCGACCATTTGCAAAACGAGCGCATCTTGTCGCATATCGTCACCACTTTTGTGAATTATTCCGTAGTTTTTGGTAAGACCTCGGAATACAATCTTCAGGGGTTTTGCGTTTGAATTAAAGATGCTGCATTCGTGGACAGATACTCCGGTACATTTGAATGATGGAAGGATAGGGAGATGTACATTGCTGTGGAGCAATTCGCTGTCTAATACGCCCATGGTGCTGCGGAATCTTTGTATCTGAAAAGCATTTTGAACGAAAATGTGGGAAAAAAATACTCTCGAGTCGTCCCCGTTTTCCATTTTTAATTCCATCTGAAGGCAGTCCAAATCACTCAATAGTTTATGTTGCAAAGCAATTTCACTCCTCAGATCGTCTGAAGCATGGCGGTCTAATAATTCCTTTTGTAGTAGGGAACATCTTTGAGCATACGAATAGTCCACACAATGATCAATTCTTTGCTGGAGCTGCCTAAAGAAGAAGTCTTTTTGAACAAAGGGTTTGTGGGCTTACCAGTAGATCTCGAAAGCAAATCGCCGATCTTTATAAGAAAGGGTAAGGAGAGCAATTGCCAACGATGACGATTCAAACAATTCAAACCTCAGCGCTTCTACGAGTTGAGGTAAAGCATTGTATAAAAAGTCGGATGACGCGGTCATTATCCACTCGACGGCCTTTTGTCTAACTCTTACATCGGGATATCTAAAAAGCGAATTAGTGTAACACGTGTAAAACCTACTGTGGAAGGAGAAGCTGCATAGCTTGTACGGGAGACAAAGGTGTCCATTCTTCCAAAATTTGATAGACATTGGATAAGAAGCAATATCCCCAATCGGTAACAGAGTTCAATACCAATGGAAGGGCTTCAGGCTGATCCATTAAATGGGATCGCTTCTGCCAGAGGAGCTCCTGCTCTTCAATTGTTAATTTTTGTGTCTCCCCGGTTTCTATTATATCCATCAAAGCTGACTGAATATCCGTGCTCAAGGCGAAAAGATCTTGCTTTACGCTGCAATAAATATTTAAAAAAGTTATGGGGTATGTCAACCTTTGGAATTCTATTGAGACATCAGGAAATTGGACCTGGTATCCGAACGTTGGGAAGGTTATTATAAGCACTGGATCATTCTTCTTGCTTATGAGAGGATGTGGTCCCCATGGCTTCAAAACGGGATCCTTCATGATGGTTAAAGGGATAAATAACTGCCCTTGTTGCATTAACCTGAAGAAGAATATGAACCGTATACACAGAGATTCCGCTTACATTTGATGGTCAAACAATGGCACGGTTCCATAAGCCAGACACTTTTTGGTCTCCAGTCTATTTGGATCCGTATTATTTTGTGGCAACAGCGTTCCATATAGAATAAACATAATTTTGGTTTCTCTTGGGCAGAGGCATAGCTGATGCGGGAAAGCGACCTAAAAAGTTGCTATAAAATTCTAGAGTTTGCACTTACACAGAAGTTCATTGGAACACATGGGAAGAACCCTTGCGGTGAGATGGATCTAGATGTGCTATTACTGTGAGTGTCCATTAGCCTTGTCCCGTGGTAGACATTTACAGAGACATCAAATTCCAAATAGTTTCTGGTCCAATCCACGGGAAGATTATGTAAGGAGTTGACCATAATTTTCAGTCTATCTTCGCATTGAATAATTTCCACTGTTTTTGTCCTTTCTGGCTGAAAAGAGGGAAAATAGCTCGCAAATGTACATGAACTTACATAGACAGGTCTTAGTTGGACAGTAGACATTGTGGATTTACAATAAACGTAGATAAAACTATGCAGAGCAGTTATCAAGTCATTTCTGGCTTTTGAAAGGGTATCCTGAAAATATTTCTGAAATGAGAACTTCTATAAGCTTACCGCTGATTTAGGGGATAAATATCTTTGTAAAGCTTCTTGTACATAGCACGGTTCAATTGAATTCAAATGTTCACAGAGTACTTTGATTTGTTGACTGACCGCTTCACCCAAGGCATCTACTGCGACTGCAAAGTTCCCTTTAATTAGGTTGAAACAGGGTTCTACTCCATTTTCTCAAAAGGAAAAAAATATAAGACAACAGAGGATCGCTTACTTCCTTGCATGGTCCCATAGTAATAGCAATTTTCATAACTTCGCATACTATCGGCCAGGCGGCTTTTAACATTTTCAATATCTTCTCGATCCAGGGCAGACAGATACTTGACTTGGGATTTCATTTGATCCCAATGTGGATGATGAAGATTTCTTCCTTTGGATGCTACCATTTTACCAATCTAAACAAGCAAATAATGGAAAATAAAAGAGTACTACCTCTAGTTTTACGTCAATTCCATGTAATAGGCACTGACCAACGTAGACACTGTGACCTAACTGAGAAGAAGGCGGAAGGAACTCGTCTAGACCGAATATCTATAATTTATTGTTTACTAGAGAGGTCATCAAGGGATTAGCTTTAAATGATGTCGGAACAGACAGCGACTGTGTCAGAAAAGGATAAGGGTAGGGCGAAAACAAGATGTTCTATGGTGTTCACTCACTTTTAGTCCGTAGTCCTCAACTGAATACTGTTGTAGTGTCTCGTTTTCGTTCATAAGGGCCGAAAGTACTTGAGTCGTGATCAAGTCCACGGTTGTTTCGGGATCGAATACAAAGGACCTCGTTTCTCTGCTTGGCCATCTAAAAAGGGAACTTTACTTCTTATTCAATGTATTTTTTTCAATATTTTTGTACAAACTTCCAATGCAACGCGTGCGGGGCGATTACTATATACTGGCAGAATTTTCTCTATATAGTTGCAGTATATGCCCAGACTTTAACTGAGAATGGTAATGCATTGTCCTCCGACCCTCCCTCAAAACGTCAAAAACGTGCTGAACCGTTTGATGTCCCGCGAGAATGTTTGCCGACCCTTGTCAATTTGACATTGTTTTTTTTCTCTCCAGCGTCAGCTCCTCTGCCGCAATACAAACGTAAAATATATGGAAAAATGACTAACGTGTGATCTGTTTGAATGACCACTTTAATACTGGAAACATTAGTAGTGGCATAGTCAGCTGTTGGAGCCTGGAAAAAGAGCGACGACTCAGAGCAATTTCGCCTTCCACTTTCTTTAAGTTTTTCGATCTGAAGTGTCTGGTCAGGATGGGTCATTTATATCGATGTCACCTGCTGAAAAGTCGCAGGAACAGTTGGATAGAACACAAGATCTTCGATGGTTAACCCCTTCTCTGCAATGTTTTCCTTGTCTTCATCTTCTTTAGAAATTATAGGAAGTGACCGTATGGCGGGAACTGAAAAAAAAAACAATAATTGATTCGGAAGAACATCTGTTAAAAACCGGTATAGTCGATCTCTTGACGGTTGGTTGGAGCAGGAGGCATAGCTACTGCATCCTTATCGGGAGTCACACGATAGAGGGGATCGAACTCTCGACGGATCTGAAAAACAATCATGTGAATTGAGGAAAATAAGACAGTAAGGGATCTGTTTTTGATGTAGGACATCTGTCAATCTAGTCAATTGCAACAAAAAAATGGGCAAAGGCGACCTGCCAACTGACGACACACACGATGTTCCACCCTGTTGGACACTAAAAAGGCATAGACAGCTGAGCCGGGATTTACTAGAAGGACTACATTTCTAGATTTTTTTGGCCAATAAACAATGAGGTAAGCTGCACTTGGTCACACACCGAGTCGGAGCACGAGCGAGGATGCGGAGTGCATGAGGAAAGGGGTCAATTTTTACAATTAGGACAGAGTACTGCACAACCTAATCAATCGATGTAAAGAGGGTAATAAGAAAGAACGACTGTGGTCAAGGGGCGAGAGAAGGAACGCTGCGGTCGACAATTAGATCACCGCGTCAAATGCCAATACACTGACGATCAATTCACTTTTTTTATTATTTGGGGAGGATAAGATGCGCGAAAAAGTTTTACTGAGATAAACTCTAGGAGGAGAAAGAACAGGGATCATCGTAACAAGGGGGTGCCGATCCCGACCCTCAACTCATACCATTATCGAATTGCTGAATAGAACTGGCATGGTTGTAGAAGACTGTCGCACATGCGGGGTAAGCTGGCTGAGATTAACAGAAATAGAAGTAAGCAGTAAGGAATTTATCAGCTGATGTTTACTGATAAAATACTTTCATGCATCCTTTTGTATTTCGGGATAAACATCAGCTACTGAATACTAAGCAAGTCAGGCGGGAATTCTTGCGGGGATGGCATTTTTTGCCCTTATTTACCTACTTTCTCAATGTTTTCTAATGAGAAATTAACTATTGATAAGCCTACCTGCTCGACAGTTAAGGCCGTCCCATTGTCTTCTGTTGTTGATAAAGGATCATCCAAATCTATGAGGTCTCCCTTCATTATCCTAGCAGACCCTATCGTGTGAGGCACGTATAGATCCGCGTCCAAGTAATCGTAGAGTGAAGAGCTGTCAGGTACTTACAAAAAATACCGAGTATTCTTACCTAAAGTTTGACGGCTTCCGATCTCTGAATGTTGAATTATAATGATCCAATTCTAATGCTTCTTCAGCTATTGAGGTAGTTGGATAAATTGTTGGATATAAATGATGCCCTGAAAATATTCTTTATATAAAATTGATGAAAATTTCTACCTGTTCTAGGTGTTTCGGGATGTGCTTGAAGTTGCGAATTAGGTATCAAATAAGATGAAATAGAAGACTTCCGTGACGGTGGATTTCGTCTCGGAGGGAGTGGCGGGGGTATCCCTGGCCCTGTCACTGCAACATGAGAACTACTAGTATTTACGCAAAAAGCTTACCATGTGTATGTTGAGGAATTTTTGGAGGTATTGGAGGTGGAAGTTGTTGAGGTAGTTGTTGTAACTGTTGTTGATATTGTGGCTGTAGTTGACAAGAAAGTGGAGGGAAATGTGAAAATCCACTGTTAGGCAGAGACGCCGATTGAAGAATAGGAAAACTGCTTGAGGATGGTATATTCACGTTGTGTGTAGCATAAATCACTTCAGGATTCCATCCGTAATTGCTACTGAAATAAGTGGGAATTAGTAAGGCTACACCTACGCCAATAGTGGCATCATTTCTTTATGATTCGGTCTGAATAATCGTTGATATTCAACGCGTAACGAAAATAAAAAAAAAGAACGTTCCGCCCTACCTGGTGGTGTTGTCTACACTGCTCTGAGAGTAAAGTCGCTTTATATTTTCGACTTTCTGTCGTCTTTCTTTCTCTCCTGGATTCTCAAAACTGATCAAATCTTCTTGAGGCGCAGGAGCTGTCTCAGGTTCAACGCGGCTTCTCCGATTCCTCTTCGCTTGTTCTTCTTCGAAGCTTTTCCTATAAAACATCAGATGGTTTGTAACTGGTTATGTTGGGAAATGTGAAAGGTTGACGGGATTGTTTCATAGAACAGCTGCCCAAAACGTGAACAACTGTTCAAACAATTCTAGAATTCACAACTCTCTCTGGAACTATCACATTTCCACGTTCTTTCCGAGGTCAGGTAAGCAAAAATCAAATTTTAAAGGTACTTACTTGCTCAGCTCTATGGCTAGCTGCATCTCCCGTTCTTCATCAGTAGCCATTGTAAATTTGCCTTCGATGTTCGTTACAACCGCATTGTCTAAAAAAGGTTATGAAATGAGCATATCCTTATTTGCTTTGAGTCACGAGTGGTTAGATAAGCCAACAAGAAGCCGTTAAAGGGGGAAAGGGCACCGTACAGTTCAAAAAATGACGAAGGCTAGTGGATAAGATTTGCATAAAAACCCGAATATGAGCAGTTGGGTATCGGGTAAAGGTCACTAGGTTACCTGATAATCCTCTTGCATCATTCATACTCAAATAATCGATGGACCATAACTAAGAAAGCGAGCCTACCCAGAAAGCATTGATATTTGCGGTTAGAAAAGCTTTGAACTGGGTGGTATCGCTTTTTTTCTCCCAGTACTATATAAATAAATAATAAGTGGAGCAACTGACATATTATTCTTATGAAAATAACTTCAAACAATTATAAAAACCTAGCATAACACTTGATAAATACGAGAATAAATTCAAGGTAAATTTGCCGACCTTCCAATGAATTTTAAAAAGAAATAATTGAATTAATGTATGTTTTAAGAGCTTAGCTACGACAATAATAAATTTTCTGGAAGAGTGCAGAATAATTTAAAGTTTGATTGGATTAGAAATCTAATTTTATGCATGGCGTGCAGGTAAAGCCCCGTGTGCATCACGTATACACCGTATGATAACCACGGGAAACTTGAAAAATGGGAACAAATTGTATGTTACACGGATTTACAGTCGAGTATGGGGCCAAAGTTTGTATTTAAAAATATAAGGGGCGATGGATTGAATTTATCGTGAGGTTGGTAGATCGTCGAAGGTTAATTTGCATTCTAACAGCACATTTCGAGCACAGTAATTATAAATTTTGAAATACTGTATGTGTTTATTTTATTAGTTTCTGGGGAGGCCGCTACTTCCAAAAACTATTGGGCAAACTACAACATACTTCCATCACTCGAATTTCAAGGTTTTGTTTGATTTATACGTCACTTCATGGTGAAGAGTGTGTCGTTTCAGTAAACCAGATTATAAGAACAGTTTACTAGTATTGCCAGGTTCAAACGGCATCTTAAAACTTCGCACTTCATTTATGCGTCGGTCATATGAAAATTAATAAATAAAATTTGCTAATTGTCGACGTAATTTGCGCATATGATTGCAGTCTTGACTTTCTTTGATTTGTCTGCACCGTTGAGTTGATCTTGTTAGACAAGGAACTAATTTGCGTACTTATTGCTGCTCACAATTAGCCAATATTCATACATTTTCTTGATTCAGTTTCTAGAAGTTCCTGGTGTGGGTACATGTGAATATATTCATATACACCTGCTGATATATTTGAATTTTTACTCCTTGTTCTTTTTCCAGAATCAACATAATGGACTGGTGGTACAATTTTGACCCTACCCATCAATGGTATAGACGGATCCTACATCTCATAACCGTAATCTCCACACCCATTTATGCTCTTGGAATGGTAATAGTTCTACGGGTGACCTCTAATGGCGCTGTATATAAGTATCTACTGGCATCAATTCTGACTTTGTAACTAGCGATAATTCTAAACGTATTTTCTTTAGAACATATATAACCCAAATCATCTTGTCAGTTGGAATTACACCGACTATTTTGTTCCCAGCGTACGGCGGCTATACACTCGGAATATTCAACGATTTTGGACTTTCTACTTGTTATCAAGCTGTAGTGGCTATTTTTCTTTTTGATGGTATGGTACTCGTGCTGCTGACTTTAAGTAATTTTAGCAAACGCGACGTTGACAATAATGGTGTACATGTACCGTTGCCATGTGGTAATGCCTTTTCCTCGAAAAGTAGTCTACTTATTCCTTTCCCTTCTTATAACATTCACTAATATTGTCCCATCTGCTTGGAGTTGCGCGATCTGTGAAACGTTGGATCTTAATCAAACTATAGCTGAATTTGAAGAGGGGTGTTTCTTTTATGATACCTGTCAAATACGATTTTAGGCATATCCTGAAACGTATGCTGCACTTCCTGATTATATCATAAATGAGAGGTTAATAATGGTAAACGGAAGCCTATTCCGTCTCTTCGTATACTATCTCATTTTGGGTGTGATAGCCATATCCTTTTTCCTAATATACTTAGTCCGTTATTTTACAACAAAGTTGCGCACTCAAGTGCTCTCAAAATCAGCCATTGCCATGCAAAAATCACTTTTCCTCTGCTTGTTTATCCAGGTTCAGTTTATCAACTTTAAACATATCGTTTTCAGACGTCAGTTTACCAAATATTATGCATTGCGCCAATATTTCTTCTCATGTTTCTTGGATGCCTTCGTTTATTAGTTCCGAATGTTGCAAGTCTTGTATACATTTGTATGTCTTTTTCCGATCCAGCCGCTGTGATGGCTATGTTGCTTGCAAATAAAAGATATAGAAACGCTTTACTCAATTCGTTCAAGAAACGTAAGTGATCTTTCAAATAAATTCACTGTCTATTGTAGATCGGAAAACATTGAGAGTAGTTGGTTTTAGCTAAAAGAAATGGCTTTTTACAAGCAGTGGAGTGATTAAAATTTGCAAAATCTGGAGGAAAAAAAACGTACAAATTACCAAGGAATAATTAATAAATTTCATTATTGAATAAGATTTGGCGAACTGGAGCACAATCCCGGCAATCCGTCTGTAATATTTTATTCAGACGTGATAGACGTCACAGAAAGTCCTAAAGATCTGTGTGTTGATGCACATTGCTACCTGTGTATAAAACTTCCGGTGCTATTACCCCTATAGAGACGTTTTCAGAGAAAAAATTTTTTTCAGCCGAAAAAAATTTGGTGCGGTACCTAGTGTTCACTAGTACCAAACTTCCATAATGAAAAGAGCTATTTCTACGAGTTTACCATGAAATTCGAAATGAGCTGCCGTTCGGGCCGCTGTTCCGGGCGTGCATTCGTCCACCTTCCTGCGGCTTTATGCTAATGCGCGTGCATTCGTCCACCCTCCTGCGGATTTATGCTAATTTGCTTCTAAACTGGATAATAAGCCTTTTTTTATTGTTTTATTTGGAAATGAATCACTGTTATGTTGTCCGTTGCTCGGATGGGATGATTCAGATACATTTTTTGGTCTTTCCTACCACGAGCTTTGCCATGGCTCCCCAAAAGTAGTGCCACAACAGGAAACTGGCTATGTTGAAAGGATTTCAACCATGCTAGCTGAGCTTCCCCCAGAAAAACCGTCCAATGACTGGCGAGATCACATTAGTGTAGAAGAGCTGCTCTCATCGGAAATAGTGTCCGCATCAGCTTCAACAGTGACAGAGGACTATGCTGAGGATGTGGGGTTTGACAGTAGCCCTCCAACAACACAAATTCCAACTCCTGCTCCACGGACATCTGTTGCTACTGCGTCACGGACATCCCCAGCTCCTGTTCCGCGGGCAGTTCCTACCCCTGCTCCACTGACAGCTTCAGCTCCTGTTTCCCGGGCAGTTCCTACTCCAGCGTTGCGGACAGATCCATCTCTCGCTCCACAAACGCTTCCTCCACCCGAGGAAAAGAAATACAAAGCGGTTGAGGTAACGTCGCGCAAAGGCGTCCGCGAATCGGCTTTATATCAACTGGAGGATGACCCGGACCACTGCTTACGCTTCTTGTATAAAGGAACTAGTAAAAAGCCTGGCATTGCAACATATCACTGCCTTTCGTGTAAGCAGACAAAGACTGATGTAAGGCCAAAAGTCTATGCAATTCATGTAAGCTTTTGTTTAATGGTGAAATTCTAGTACAGGTACTAAATGGGGAATTTGATCAAGATCCAATGGAAATACCACACGTCTGCGGTAAAGCTCTCCGTTCCTATCACAAAGAAAGAACCAATAGTATGTTATACGAGGAAACTCAAGAGTTGAGAACTTCCGACCAACCTAAACTGCCTTTTGAGGCATACACTGTCATGTTTGCCAAAATTGCGGCAAACACTGAATTTTGTAAGATACTGCTTATAGCATTATTCATATCTTTTTAGCACATGATGAACGTCTAAAAATTGGCGATATTTTGGCACAAAAGGGATACAATAGACATAAAAGTGGAGTTACCGAAAATGGCACCTCTGCTCCTTTATTACATGCCTTCACCAACAGCAAAACAGCTGCTGCATATGAAGCATTATTTCAAATTGTTAAAGACCAACTGGAACAATTTGGAGTGGACACAGACACGTTGACAATCATGACGGATTATGAAAAGTCTGCGCTAGTGGCCATTGATAAGGTGATCTGCATAAATTAACAATGCTCCTAGATCTTCAACAAAGAAAATTGCCAAGGCTGCAGTTTTCATTTCTGCATGGCGTTTAACAGAAGAGCTCGTACATTGGATATATACATAGAGCGGATACCTGTAATTGCTAGATGGATCGATAGACTTCGGGCATTAATGTTTTTCCCCGACGATAAGGCATATCTATTCAGAACTATGTCATCGTGTAAATATTTCAGGATCTTGTACAGAAGTCTGGAGTGCTAAAGATTCCTGTTCCTGAGCGCCATGAAGCCTATGATGATTGTAAGAGTTTTCTACAGTACTTCCAGTCAACATGGATGACCGAAATAAACGCCGGCCGATGGCAAAAATTCCTCCAGCAGACTAACAGGACTTCAAACATTGCTGAAAGCATGCATCGGTTGGAAAAAATTATCTTTAAATAATAATAATAATCATTTAAAGCACCTTTCGAAGAAAGTTTAAAAGTCCGTACCCACCGCTAGGCGAGACCCTCGACTTTATTCGTTCCTACCAAGCTCGACAGTTCCACGCACTCCGAGTTGTCAGTTCCGCCTTTTTGCATGATTTTTTTTAAATTCAGGATGATCCAGAGATCTCGCAACAATTTCTTGACAACAGAGAAATTATTCAACAGCTAATGGAAGAATTCAACGACAGATGGCAAAAAGGCGAAGCCGAACAAAGCGTAATCCTGCAATACCTCGATAATATGGCTGAATACACGACCAAAAAATGTATCTGAATCATCGCATCCGAGCAACGGACAACATAACAGTGATTCATTTCCAAATAAAACAATAAAAAAAGGCTTATTATCCAGTTTAGAAGCAAACTAACATAAATCCGCAGGAGGGTGGACGAATGCACGCGTGCATTCGTCCTACCACCCCGCTGTTCCTCACCATATACAGCGTTTCTATTTCTGTTTTCTATTTCTGTGTCCTAGTCTTTTTCTTTACCACTAATTGTATTGTGTTGCTGTAATAGACCCTTGAGGGAGTGTTTTAACAATCTCTCCATTACTGACAGCGTACTCTCTAATGCTGCTTGACAAGTTCTTTTTCCCGTCCCGTCCTATCAAAATCATAAAGCAGTTGCTTACTGCTTCACTAGCGTCGATAGGAATGATTGACTGGAGGTGACAATGAAGCGGCGAAGGTCATCGATGGACACTCCTAGAAGTGTAAATAGCATCATCGGTCAGATTGTTTAACAGTTCATGTCAACAAAAACTGTGGCAATATTTTTATTTATTTTGTAAGTGGCAGTCATTGTTAAAACCTGAGATTGCAAGATCATAATTGTTGAAGAATACAGGATTTAGGCAAGGGTCTTCTTTCTAACGAGTCTTCTCTTGAGGACTTTCCTGTAGCCAGCTTCTTCTGGGCTGTTGATCATGTGAACTTGGTTGCTCTCCTAAAATTCTTTATACCAAGACACAGCAAGTTAACGTACCTCTTGGGTTGATTGTGCAGCAGCGTAGTTTGTAGTGGTCTGGACTGCAGGTGCTTGCGTCTCTGTCTCCGTTTCCGAATAATCTTCCGACTCATTTGCCTGGGCAGGAGCCTCAGCAGGAGGGGCAGTTTCAGGAGCAGCGTGGGGTACAGATACATATGGTCTGACCGGGGCAGCAGGCTGGGCATATCCTTCCTCTGCGGGTGGGGGAGGTGGAGGAGGAGGAACTGGCTCTTCAACTTGAGGCTGTACATAACTGGAAGGACGAGCTCGGGGAATTGGAAGCTAAATATTGCACTGAGGGGGGTCTAAACGTCTAGACTTACCGGTCGTCTATAGGCTGGCTGGGCATAACTTCCTCCAGTAGCTTGAGGCATGTACGGGATGTTATTCCCAATCTGGGCATTAGCTGAAAGAGGGAAGATTTGCGTGTAAACGGGGTTTGTGGCACCATAAGATCCTCCATATCCACCGCCATAGGAACTTCCATAAGATCCACCATACGAGGAACCGTATCCGCCATATCCGCCGTAGCCGCCATCAGCAGGAGTAAAATAGGATTGTACGCCAAGGGCCTGTCCCACAGGTTGGAAATAGGAACCAGGGGCATTCATTCCCATCATGGGACTGCCGCCATATCCTCCTCCATAGTCACCGCCATAGCCAGCTCCACCGTACATTCCTCCGCCACCACCGCAGGGACCACATCCTCCTCCAAAGAGACTAGCCAAAAGGCCAAAAGTAGCCTGAGTAGAAGCTACTCCTAACAGAAATAATAGCAGAGAGCGCATTGGCAGGTGACCCGTACACAGTGCGATGGCGACTTATAAAGCGTCCGGTGTGGTTCAGCGAAGAACAGTTTTTTTGTAATGCTGCCATGGGAAAAGTGTCGGGAATTGTCCTTGCTGGGGTAAAAATCAAACGAGGGCAAAAACAATTGGGAGAGGTCTACCGGTGGGCTGTAAACCCACTGACCAGCAGACAACAATGGATTTATTGAAATTTCTAAAAATAGATAATACCTGCATGAAGCTTACCCGGTTTATAAGTAATACGCACAGTATTTACTGCGTTCATTTACGTACAAAGCACTTGAAAGACGTTAGAAGGCACGTCACAAAAAGACATTAGGGAATGGGGATGATGAAGATGATGATAAGTCGAGTATTTAAGTAGAGGTGAGACGACTTTAACATCTTAGAAACTGTTTTTACTTAATCTGGTATATGTTTATCAGGACCCCTTGATATCATAAGGGGCGTGACTGAGCTCGTCGGATGCTCCCGGAGGCAGCCTCCCTCACTCTTCTTCCTCTATTTTCCAAGTTGACAGGCTTCAGGAGATGCCTGCCAAGTTGCCAACGTTTTTCATTTGGCTTCTATAGGGATTAGTCTAACCGTTTGCGGGCACAATTTGTCCCATTACGCATTCGCGTTTCTCTTTTGTGGCTTCTTTCCTACATCCGCCCTCAATCTTCTTCCCCGATAGTGTTCTCTTCCCCTTCTTTTCTATGCTTCTTCTTGCAGACTGGATGCCTCCATCTATGCCTAAAACGACATTAACAAGTGTTCGTGATAGGATAGCTGCCTTTGAGAAGCAGTCCGTTGTTTCTGACAATGCTGTGATACGAGCTCGATACGTTCCTGATGTCAAGGGTGTCAACCGGTACAAGCACTTTCATACGTAAGTTCTACTTCCTTATTAGGTGCAGACTTCCGTGTACATTAGCAGGAACATCCTGGGCATATTGAGCTAAAAAGGAAATGTGACTGGTGGCAAAAGAATAATCGCGTCATTTTACTTTCTCTTATAGCCATATATAAAGTTGGGAATATTACAATACAAAATATCGTGTAGTAACACTCAGGATTACTGCCAAAGTGCCAGATGACTTCAACTGAGATAAGTATTTTTCATCTGTAATAGCTAAAGAAACAAAGATCTTGAATGTTATTAGGTCATCCATTAGGTCATTCTTCAAAATGTTGCGATGTAGGGCCTCTTGACGTTGAATATTAATCTAAAAAGTCATTTCCCTTGCATCCAGCTCAACATGACCTAATTCATTCACGCACGCTTATGAACTTTTATTTCTCGTAGCTTACCAGTTCTGAGGAAGATATCTATCCCTCAGAAGAGACATTTATAGCTACCACCCTGTCTGTTTCCGGATATCCTATAGACTATAAACAAGAAACATCCGCTCTATTTTAGTCCTCTTGTGTATTGATGTTACCTGGATACCGTGATATTTTCCTAATCACAATACGAATTCATTGTTAGCCTCTTCCTCCGACTATGTTCGTCGCTTTCAGGCCTCTTCCCGCAGACGTGAATAAAGCCACAATGATTCATAGATTGAATCCTAATCAACTGCCAACCCTTATGCCTGGAAAGTATGTCATTTTTTATATGTTCAATATTAACTATGATCTTCAGGATGCTGATTATTTCCCCAACCGACGACGGCTATGAAGAGAACGGCGTTGAAAAAGGTGTGTGTCAGTTAACTTATCCATCGTGAGCGTGCGTAAACTACGTCAGAGTGTCGTCTACTCGGACCGAAATAGCAAATGAAGAAGTTAAATTTTAGCCCCAAGACGCACGAGTCCACGAGACCGATTGCCACAACTGAGCCAAAATTCTCCCAGCAATAGAAAACAGAAGGAGAAGGATATAACAGACTACTGTAAGCCGGATACTCGGAAAGATAAAGAAGCTATTATTCAGTAGAGCAGCAGGCAAAACAATCTCAAGCTCTTGCTTCCTCATCCGAATCCTTGGTTAAGACGCGTTTGTCTGCACGACGTCTAAATGACCACATTACAACAAATCAACCTGGTAGGAGACATATATTTGACGTAATAATTCAAATTTCCTTATTTTAGAGCGTCGCACATTTGCCGAATTAGGACTACGCCAAAATGGCGTTATCATAAATAGAAATAAAACAACATCAAATTATCTTAATGCACCTCCACCCCCAAGGTTATCTTTTTTTTTACTTCCGTAACAAAATTTTGATGTATAGGTCGCAGTCCGCGAGGGAAGTTGCTCATACCACATCTGAATCTGAGGCGTCAGACAGCCCTATCAGTTTGATAGCCACGGAGACTACGACAAAAGAAATAGGAATTCAGACTAGTATGGTAAGTCTTTCCTGGTGTCTGCGTTACATTTTCCAATCACAAATGGGTCACTAATCCTGGCTGAGCCGCGTATTTACGGAGATTTTCTGACGCCATCTGTTACTGACGCGACGGCCAAGAAAAAGCTCTTTAAAATGATTCTTCCTCTTCCTCGTGATATACTACCAAGGGAGCTAAATGTTATCCCGTGGAGAAATGAATTAATAATCCTCGGAATAATCTAAAATGTCAGCCACGACACCATAATGTGACTATGACACATCCGGGACCCACACAAATTCTAAATTTTTCAGAAACCTCAACATTATACGAGAAGCGTAGAAATCCTTGAAACAGTTGTCCAACCCCCGGATGATGAGGACACGGAAGCCGCATATTCTCAGATTTATGTACGTCATATTGAACTGGTACAAATTAAGTAGAATTTTCAGAAAGAAGAGCACAAAGCAATGTTGACAGCTATCAGTCAGGCGCTGGATTCTACAATTGATAGATACTCCCGGGTTAAGACAGAACAAGCAATTATTCACACAGCAAAAAAACAGGTTAGCAACACAACAATGTAGCCTATTTGACCGTAAACAAGACAGCAAGAATACTCCATTAGGTGGCGGTTTTTGATCAGGGTTTGGGTGGCAGCTACAGATCAAAATAAACAACACAAGCTGCTTGTACAGGATGCAACTAGATCCTTTTAGAAAAGCAAGGTCGCAAGATCCACATGGGTAAACAGATTTGGAGATATGGTTTAAAATGACGTGGAATTCTAGTGATCAATTACAATAGAATACATCTCGATCCCTTAAATTTCCCCATAATGCATGTTTACTGTACCAGAATTAAGCTAAGGATATTGCATAATGAGCATGTCCTGCCCTGTTCCCAGATTAATAATGGGATTACTGTCCAGGCGGTATTTGCTCTCAGAAAGAGACCACCTTGTGTGTTTCAAGAGGTATTATACTCTGCAGACCCCCTGTTGTTCCTCTCCTGCGCATTGTTCACTTCTTAGCCGCTGGACCGCCATCCCTTACGACCCCGAGAGGTCTCATTTATTCAAAGATCGTCGTTAGACAAATGCACTGTTCCTATCCCGCGCACCTCTTTGTCCACTAACGGGTCCCTGTGGTGTTTCGTTTCGCTCGCTCCCTTAGAGAGGCTAGTATAGAGGAGAAAGGAGATTGTTCTCTCTCCCCCACTTCTCATAAAATAAATTATACTATCGGTTGAGGAAAAAGGAAGCGACAAAGGGCTGTAAACACTTTTCTTATCTCTCCCTTTTTTTGTCTCTCAGAAAGTGGAGCCCTTTCTCCTTCTCCCCATTAAACACCACTGAAAAGATAAAAAAAGCTGTTTGTCAGCTGTTCTTTGTCCGCTTCTCTAAAAAACAGGAACACACATTGTAAAGCATATAGTCATCTTTTCATTTTACAGGCAAAAGTGTGGAAAGACGCTAAAGACTTCATTGCAACTCAACTCGTACCCCAGTCAATACATTACGCCAACAGAAGCAGATCAGCACACAGGACTGCCGCTGAGATTGTCGCGAGCATCAAGTGCTACCCTTGACCAGGAGAGGAAGCATCATCATTGCCTCTTATCGACGTGTCATCTTCATCCTTTTTACGTAGTGTGTCAGATCTCATAAAATCATAATTTGCTCAGAATATAAGAAAAAAAAATAAATTTTAAATTTTTATAAAAATTGCAAGGGCAAAAATTATTTTGAGGAAAACATAAAAAAAACAATTCACGACATGAAAAGAATGAGGCGCAACACAGCCCTCCGCTGCGGGAAGTACGAGAATA
The DNA here is from genome assembly GCA_964036215.1 of Oscheius sp. DF5033. Lineage (NCBI taxonomy): Eukaryota > Metazoa > Nematoda > Chromadorea > Rhabditida > Rhabditidae > Oscheius > Oscheius sp. DF5033. The sequence continues at coordinate 9,191,446 of OZ038413.1, forward strand.
AACTCGACCCGTGAAAATTAGGTACAAACTCTATGACGTGATTATATATGGAAAAAGAGACGAAGCGGGAGAGAAAGGAGGATGCAGGAAAGAATTTGTTTGAAGAAAAATCATAGAAAACAAAAAAAATAAAAAGAAATTTCTGAATGAGTGTGTTTAAGCCCCGAAAAATAAAGAGAGAAAATTGAGTGTGCAGTCTCTTTTAAAAAAAGAGAGAGAAAGGAATTTATAGGCTATATGGGGTAGTTGAAGTATAAAAAAAGGAGGTCAGACTGGAAAATGACTCGTAAAAGTTGTGCACGACGAAAGTGGAGTGTAAGGCACTCAACAGGAGTTTGACAAATAGGGAATATTGGGGTTGGATAGTAGACAATTGGATGTGTACAGCTAGTAGTAGTAGTTATTCAGATAGGACTAAGGATTGGAAGACACATTGTATAACCAAGGGCCTGCAAGCGGATATGCGGTAAGGTTTGCTTGTGGCCCAACACTAAAAATTGAATTTTAATAAATATAAAAGGAAGCTAACTCACTTGTTACCCGTATTTTTTACAATGGGACATTCTGGGACATCTGCTGCGGGACACGCTTGGCCATCCTAAAATATAAAAATTAGAAAATGTCAGAAGAGATGGTATAAGACCACCGTGCTTGAAGCTGCACTCTTTTTAAAGGAACTATGAGAGAGAACTAAAGAGAGACGAAACACATCACAGCAACAAAACAAGCATGCACAAGTAGAAGGAGACTATATATGGCCCCTTCTATTTGTTAAACTTCGGTGGTTCATAGAGTCTTACAACAAACTTCAGTAGATTCCAGTCAAAGACGTAGTCATAACAGAAAGCATGACGGTGAAATAGGGCTCGAAACAGTTGCCTCAAATGGGAATAATCCGGCATATCTTCAAAACCCAAATTCCGACAATATTTTAAATAAGCCGAGAAGGCATCTGAATATATTTTAATAAAGAGCACACTGACACAAACCTGGATATCCTGCACAGAGCTCATCCACTGATGTTGAGCACTTCTTCTCAGATATTTTATCATATTTCTGCCTTTTCGTGGCGGCTTTCAATCCTTGCCAGGGCAGTGTACCTCGGTTAAAATACATCAAGACATAGCCCAAGGACTCCAAATCATCCCTCCGAGATTGCTCTGAAAATTCGCAATGAGAGAAGAATGAAATTTAAGTGACTGTCTCCCTCGCCGCTTGCGCACTTTTCCACAAGGTCATAAACTTTTAGCATGACAATTGAGGGGAATGGTCAATGCTCAAAAATCGGGTCAAACAGCTTTAAAGACAATAGCAAACATATCCAGTCGATAATCGGTACAGGCAAGAACAGCTTACCAATTCCTCGGTGGGTATTCACACTGGCATATCGGGCAGTTCCAGTAAGATTTTTATTTTCTCTGTAGGGGATATGTTGCAATGTTCGAGTATCTCGGAATTTCTTGGCAAGACCAAAGTCAATTATCTAAAAAAGAGAAGAAAAATTAAAAGAACCATGAGAGCCACTTACATAAACAAGATTTCCTCTCTTCCCAAGACCCATTAGAAAATTGTCTGGCTTTATATCTCGGTGAATGTAATCACGGGCGTGAATGTATTCAATTCGGGACACCTGGAAATTAATGCATTAAGTATGTTGACAGGACAAATATTAATAGAAAGAACAGGAAATTAGGAATAAATACGAACCATTTGATCAGCTAGCAATAAAACTGTTTTCATGGAGAATTTTCGCTGACAAAATGTAAAAAGATCTTCTAACGATGGTCCCAATAATTCCATAACCATCACATTATATTCTCCTTCAACACCGCACCATTTAACCTATAACAGGATGTTACAGTAAGACAAAAAGTAGTGGAAATAATTACCTCGGGGATACCCACTCCACCAGCCATTACTTTGTACAAACGAGCTTCTATATGGAGTTGCGGGTGCTTGGATTTAACACATTCCAATTTAACAGCCACTTCTTCATTACTTTGTATACTTTGGCCTAAAAATGTATCATTTAAAGAGAAGGGAAAGTGTTAGCTTACCGAGGTATATATCCCCAAAAGAGCCGCTTCCTATTTTCCGTCCCAGTCGGAATTTTTGTCCAACCCGTAACTCCATCTCGGCTGAAATAGATCAAATTTATAAATGATATAGTAGCCTATTGTCTTATAATCATGTTTTTTTTGTAAAGAAATAGAACAGCGGGGTGTGACTGGTTCGGGCATATGACCGGCATATATCGATTAGTGTGGGCTACGGAGGTGTCCCCGCAGCGACACTTTGCGATGGTTTTAGCGACGGGCTGAGAATGTCGAATAGTCACATATTGTCGGGTAATAGACGGCCCCGTAAAATCTATTTGGAAAAAGAAAATCAATAGATGTGCAAAGAGAGGAGCGGGAACGTCTCTCCTCTGTATGTACGCATGGTGTGACGTAGAGCGGACCAAATTCAAACAGTCTGGCCGCGGCTGGGACCGGACCCCCTTCGAAACTCGCTTTGATAGGGCACGCCAGTCGGCGCTAAACCCTGCAGCAATCATTAAACAAGGTCAAAGACACTTTGGAACACCGAGGGAAGCTAATCTAAGGAGGGGAGAAAGAACGTCTCGCTCTCTCGTCGAGAGGTCGAAATATTGATTGGACAAACTATACAAATCGAATCCGATTTAATAAAATCCGATTTAAATAATCTTTTTTTTAGCAATAGAAATAAGGTCTTTTAAAATCGACAAGACGAGATTGGATACTATTGTTCGTGGTCGGAGCCTGGTGGGGGTAACCTTGGACGTGGTTTACACGCGGGCATCGATCGTGTGTAGGCCGGGTGCGCGCGTACCCGGTTTCCCGGCGTTGTCTCGCAAGCCCGACGCAATGAATGCTACTACTTTTCCTCTCCTCCTCCTCGTCTCTCTCTCACTCCCAGTCTACCCCGCAATTACTATAGGCTGCAACCATAACTGGATTCTACTTCCTTTCTCGTCCTTCTGACCGACTAAAAAAGAAAAATGCTCATAAACGGCGAGGCTGTGAAATCGTGGGAATACTATGCCGCCTTTTACGGGAAACAGAATGCACGAATGAGTCAGAGAGTGTGTCACAAATGATGACTAAGGATAACGGCTCCGTCTAGTCCCCTGAGAAAACGGAAGAAATAGGAAAAAAACGCCAATCCCTAAACTACTGTCTAGGCAAGGAAAGCCAGCGGTCGGGGGAATAGAAAATGGAAAGAATAGACTACGATTGAAAAACTGAAGACTAATTAACTCTACGTGGCGATTGAAGGTCTGTGAAAGAAATGCCCGGGTTAAAGCGATTACAGTCATAAACGGAATTAATTTAAATTAGGACAGATTAAGACGCCACTGTATTTACAGGATTTACAATGTTTGGCTTATTTCACAACAGGATTTCGCACCAAACACTTTCGAAAGCGAAAAGCTTGTAAACAAGCGAAGTTTATTAATGCCGTCCTGACATCAGAAAGATGAGATCTTTTCCGTGTTTTCATGCAAACGTTTACGTGGGGAGAGATTTTGCAAAGAGAAATGAAAAATAAGCAGACAGTGATGTTTAAATTCACCCAAAAACGTGGTCTGTTACTACTGTTGACGCGCTCTTTTCATCTCTATCATCATACCAGACAGAATATCGCGTCAAAACGAGGAGGAGTAGACTAGGATCGTCATAATTTGGGGAATTTACATTTTTTTAAATGAGAAACAGAACTAAGGAACCTCTTCTAGAATTATAGAATTAAGTCTAGACTGAGAAAAGGCCATGAGAAAGAAATATGATTAATAAGAAGAAACGTACTAAAACTAGGAGAAAGACGAGAATAGTTCTGATCCACACGGGGGCAATAAGGAAAGTGATTCACAAATGATAAGAGGAGGCAGGGGAAGAAAGAATCACGAGAAGAGTAAAAAAAAGGAAGAAATAAGGGCGGGACAGTGCTATCCTCTTTTTAAACAAGCAAAAAGGAAGCTCTATTGTTTATGAGATGGTGTGCATTTCGACCTTATCGGCGACAATCTTAATAGACTAGATAGTAAAAACTGACCTCTCCTGTGGACCTGTGGTAGATGATTAGCCAGAATATGTGAGAGTAGCATGGGATCTAATGCTAGAGCCCATGTAGCTGCTAGTTGGCTTGAGGTTACGGGATCAAGGGCTGCGTTCCAAGCGGTATCTGTAGGTGGCGCATGTATTGCGGTTGTTGCTGTTGCTCCTTCGGGATTCCATCCTGGCCAATTGGCTGGGACTTCTATGGGACCTGACGGCTGTGCCTGACCCTGCATAGTTGTGGAAAAGCAGCGCAAGGCGCAGTCCGGGCAGACACCCTCCAGCTTAAACTAAAAAGACAAAAGAAATGAAGAATCGAGGAGGATCTTTAAAGAGAGCAAAAGGCAAAAAAAAAGAAGAGAAAGTTAGGAAAGAAAAAATATTTCGGAACATTTTTTCGCCGACTGAGATGCGCGGGATCACGACCGAACAGAAGAACGAGATCTAAAAAGCAGGCTAGAAGAAAGTGCAACATACAAGGGCGCTAGGAAAGGGAGAGTGGGGGTGGGATACAACGGATGGTCGCCGAGTGCAGCAACCGGTCCGGTGCGCACCGTCTTCCGTCTGCCGGCTCACCGGAAACCTGGGGGGTCCGACGGGGACGATGAAGGGGAAGGAGAAAGAAAAGAGCATGTTGTCTCTTTGAAATAACAAAGAACACAGAAGAGAGGTGAAAATCTCGAAGAAAAAGTCTACACGTGAACTCTTGAAGAGCAGACAGGAACGAAAGAAGGCAGACAATGTTTGGGCTTGGGACAAACGTACCCCGTTGGGCGGAGCATTATTCTGAAAACAGGCGAAAGCGAAACTGTAAAAACGGTCTATGGTAATGAGACACAGCTGGAAGAGGGAAAAAGATTTTCGGAGGAGAGGCAGACAAACCAAAATTTGAGATTCTCTAAAAGACATATGGGACGCAGGCGCGAAACGCGCATGATAAGGAACGGAGACAAAAGAGCCACACGTACAAAGGAGACGAAAGGGCCAGATTGGCTAAAAGTGAAACCGTCTGACGCCCTAGGGGCAAAACTGGAAGTGCTTTTGCCATTGGCGGGAACACAGCTAAACATGTGCTGAGGCGAGACCGCAACCCTTCGACTAGTTCACCCGCCGTGGGAGTTCAGGCAAGACTTCATCACACACGTGCCGTCGGCTAGACACAAAACACTTCCTCGAGGGCAAAGTGAGAACGAGATCAAGCTTCGCACCCGAACACCACTCAAAGCCAGAGAGTGTGAGAGAGGAGGAGTAGACTGGAACACAAAGAACCATACACAGACACACGCTAGCTGAAGTCTCATGCTGGGGGATCAAGAGATGGTCACCCCCACAGCGAAAAGAAATTGTACGGAGACAGATGGAACTGAGCCAATAAGTGATATATCTGCGACACATATATTTGGCCAAAGGGGGGCTGATGCTGCTGCTCGTACCCCCATGACCTCGCCAATTGTGCTTCAAGGCCACGTAAATGCTGGCGCCAAGCAAGAACTCATGGCACCACCAGGCAATGCCGCCGTACCGGGTGGAAGAGACGAAGGCCGTACAGTGACGGGTTTCTTTAGAATTTAAAATAGAAGAATAACAGAGACGTATGGGGTCATGTACGTAAAAGAGAGAGAAGTGCTGACACGGGGACAGTTGGATTAACTGAAGTGCTTGACAAACTCACTTAGACCCTTTCCTGGGTGAAACAGCATGACACTGTAGGATGAAGCCAGCTTGTACGTGGAAGACGACACGGAGTCACGCAGGAGGACGGTGCCGTTTGTCCAAGCAGGAATGTTTTGTTGGCAAAGAAGTGAGACCTCCGGAAAACCCGGAGCCGGTTGCCGTCCGCACGGCCGCCACACGCAGCCCTGTGCGACCATTGTTTAGTGGCAGACGTGCGGGAAAAACGTCACAACGACGCAAAAAAAGAAGAGAGAGAGAAGAATAAAAATCGTCGCCCCGCTCCCGACGGCAGAAGAGGCTTATTTGTTGAAAAAATATGGACTTTTGTGAACGGCGGACAGACAGAGGGTAGGGTTAGCCGGCAAAACCTGACGATACTCTGTAATAACTGCTTTCTTTGGGGTCGGGGGAGTTTATTCAAGCCAAGGTTACAAACAAAGAGAGAGATTACGACCCGAGATCAAAACAAGAATGATGCTGGTCGCGAGAAAAACCGTTTGCTTCTGAGAGTTGTCCATCGGTCTTAGAGGTTTCTACCCACGTAAATTTGGCGCGAAGATAGGGGCAAGATGAGTGGCAAAAAGGCAAATTCAAACATTGGACGATCGTAATTTCCGTGTTTTTTTTCATCTTCACTGGGTGGAAAAAGTTTCTATGATGTTTTTAGCTGGCTTTCTGTCTAGATAATTTATAGGTGCGCGCAAAGCCGGTAACAATTGGGGTCTTCTGCAGAGCATTACGGTATTTAAGGGTAGAAAATAAGATAACTTCTTATCCAAGCACAATAGATTCTCACCTTTTCTTCATTTGTTATGGTCGTTTTTCGATAATATCGTGCGTTCAAATACAAATACTACAGGATGTTGTGGGACACTTCTTAATATCACAAGACAACATTTACCTTCCTTTAAATGACAAGCCACAGGTAATAACTTAGAAATTATCAAAGACTTGAGGAAAGTAGGTTAAAATTTCGAAAAGAACTGAGAGAAAGATCTGAAATCTACCGTAGATGAAATCCTGCCTGGAATATTCGAAAAGAATAAAGCCACAACCACTCGGTGGTAGTGCTCTGTGGTCCAAAGATGTCAGCCGACCGCATTTGGTTGGCTAATTTGTCAGAAAGGGAGGAATATAAGCTGATAGAGCGGCTCTCGCCAATTACTTAGAGTGTTGTCCACCTCTATAATATCCCTATTTACAGTTTCTTAATGTTTTTTCAGGAATCTCCAGCCGCGGAGGGGTCTCTCGAAGTTTCAATGTCTGCGTAAAAGAACTTGTATACAACTGACGTGTTATCCTATTTTGTATTTTTTTCCCAATATTTGGATCTTAGTTGCTGATCTATGAAAAAGACAAGAAGAAGGAAATAGATGCGTGACATTTCATCAGCAGATATCGTCTACACCCCCGTCCGTTAGATCACTCCTTTTGGAACGGTTCTGATCTGGTTGCGGCAGACTTTGCTTCCTCACTCAATGACACGTTTTCCGCGAACAATCGAGAGTTTAAAGAACTTTTCACTTTCTGTGCCGTAGGGGTGGGATGAAAGAGAAGGTGTGTATGCATGTGTTGAGCGAAGAGTGCGATGGCGGGGATGCCTGTCATTCGCGCGTGGCGCGGCAAATTGCCTGTGGCTTTTTTTCCAGTTCAAGTGCTAAACAGAGCCTGTTTTGGGACAGAAGGGCACTTTCTCCGCTTGTCTGCCTCATTTGGAAGAGGAATGAGTGGAAGTGTGGATTGTGAACGGCCTTGGATAGCAGTTATGTCATCGAGTAACCGGAATCTGCAACAGGTCTTCTCTTCTTCTGCCCTCCTCGCCTTATAGTCTCCTACCTGTTTGGGCTAATTGTGGCTCAGCTTGGATCTCAAACTACTGAAGAACTTCTCCCCCGGTCTGTTGCCATTTCCAACGGCATCTCATGCTGCTCGTCCTCGTCATCTTTTCTCTCTTGGCTGTTTCACAAGCGGCGAAGGTAGTTTCATCTTTTGTCACTATCTGATTCACAAACACAACATTTATTAACAATTGAAGCAATCTGCTACAGTATACCAGCTTATTAAATATCCTTTTCATAATACCAAGACTCGGAAACAGTCATCCTTCTTAGAAAAGCTTTTACAAATCCTTCTGTGAAGTAGAGGACTAGTCCAAAGACCATAAAGATCTCCCACTCCTCCGCACATAAGCTAGTAAAGACGTGCAAAAGTTTCTCTATACTCCCTCAATGCGGGGTATGTTCACTGAAGCTGTGCATTAGTCTATTGGGTCATTAGGCATGTACATAGCCGATACACGAGGAAGTGAAACATATTCTGGTGGTTGGGTATATCATACAGATGTTATCTATTGTTGTCATCTGTAGCAAATGTGTAACAAAACCAATAAATAGATAGAAGGAATCAGATGTTTTGTCAGCAATTTTTTTCATGGTCAATGTCAGTCAATAAAACCCACGCAAAGTTGTTGATAGGATTGACCGACTTAGTGATTATTCTTCTGTAACGGGGAGACGGAATATTTTGGTTAATATGTGAATTTTTAATTAGAGAAAAAAATTTAGCAATATACTTTCACATGGTAAATCTGCATTAATTTTCAGAGCAACAAGTGCGGAGTCCCCGATAACATAGACAGTTTACCAGTATATGCACAAGAAGAAATCCGTGACATTTGGTATTGTTCTACTTGCTTATTTGTTTCAATTTCTGGTGCTTCTAGGAAATCGTGGAGGCGTGGTACTTCATGTGAGAAGGAACTTATCGTGCAAAACGACGTGCTGAGCGTATTAGCTTCACTAGAGTCAGGTTAGCAATTCCCAAAATAGAAAGAGAGAATATAAACATCGCATAGAGTTAGCCAACGAATCCGCCAACAGCTCCGGATCGGCTGGTAGAAAGACGTCCAACAGTGACTATGACGAACCTCCACGGGCTGAGCTGGCATCTAAACCAAATCCTGCCGGGAAAGGAAGATCATCCAAGTTTACCACTGATACGGATTACCTTGATCAGGTGATGTTTTTAAGGTGATGTTTATTTTCAGACTTCAGACAACCATTGACGATGTGACTCAGATGCAATTCGACAATGTGGAAAGTGCTCCGTTTCTGCGATCGGCTTCTCCCTCGGTAAAGGCACAATTCTCAAGAATCTGGAACGACGATAACATTCCTAGCGAGGGGCTACGAACTCATAAAGTGAGTAGAAATGCTTTGAGTTCTCTGGTTGCCTGGTTTACGACACCATGTTCTGCCTTTTATCTTCACAACGGCAGGACAGATAAAAATGTTGCGTCTTTCCGTCAAATTAATGAGTTAATGAACTGACACGGAAGAAAGAAATTAACATTTTTTGGTATTTGGTCAGTTTTAGGGTCAAACTGAACGCAAACATGTTATTCTCACAAAGGAATCGTTTAAATGAGATGAACGTTAAAGGTGTTTGGTTGCCATTTAATTAAGAAAGGGGAAATCATTTCCGAAGTTTAGAAAAGAGGGCACTCTCTACTTTTTTTGATTGATGTCTCTGGAAAATGTTGTGTGCTATGAATTTCCAAAGAGCTCTCTCTCTCGGCCCGTGTTGAAGGAATTATTAATAATAGCCACTGGGGCAAACTAGTGAGCATCATCGGGTAACATACACAAACCATTCACAACTCATTCCTTATGATCACGCCATGTTTCAGATCCAAACATTAGCTGTCTCTGTGTTGACAAGTAAACAGTTAGACGAATACAATACATGGGCCACGAAGCGACGTCGAGTTCTGAAGGCACGAGAGCAGGAGATGAGGGGCCTGAGTAGGGCGGCACGCCGCGTGCTACGTCGAATGAGCCGTCCCCGTAAGTAAATAACACTACACGACATAAAACAACACGTTTTTGTTCTGTCACGGCTCCTGGCCTTTGCTCCTTTTGTTTTATAATCCGAAAAAAGGATCCTTGCCAGTTCCTCTTTCCCAGGCTCATTTTCTCATGCCCCTGGCCGCAATTACTAATAGGTAGAAAGGGCTTGCCGCCGGCCCCGCGGTTGCTTTTTTATGTTTCCCGAACTCAAAAAGCGTAAAAAAAGACGGAACGCGCCAGCCACCAGTCTGTTGCGAACTTTTTGAACAGGCCGTTTTGAGTGTGTCACTATTGATTGGTAGAGAACTACGGCAGCCATTCAATGCCACAGTTAGCTAGGGCAGGGTCGCTTCCCGCCAAATAGTGATTGATTAGGGAAACTTATCAAAAGACATTACTCTTTCAGAACGTGATGTGCCATTAAGAGTTCACCCAGCAATTCGACGGGAGCTGGAACAATTTGCAGAGCAGTTGAATCGAAGACGCACCAAAAAACTCTTCAAGTTCCTGTTTTGAACCCGCTCCAATCGGATTCCCACTGCCTGCGTGTACAAAGTGAAAAATGTATTTTATTCTACTCTCACAATGAAGCTTTACACAACAGATTTTTTGGGATTTGGTTATAGTTTACATCACGTCCATAGTTTACGAGAGAAATTGGAGAACGCCTGGGAGAAAGGGTCGCTGCAAGCTGTGCAGAGCAGAGGCTATAGGAATCATCCCAATTCGCAGCAGTGTCATAGTTCCCGTTAATGGACAATGACAACCACCGAATTGGTATGAACCAAAGCCAGGGCAGGAAGAAGGGCAGCTGAAGATGGAAGGAGTAGACAGCAACTGGTAGACGGGGTCGACTGAGCGTTGCATGCCGGTTGCGAGCGAATGACACAGGCGTGTTGGCCAACTGGGGGCGTGGCTCCGTCTTGACCATTTTCGCGCCAAAACTCGCTATTTAACGGCTAGAGGTAATTGGAATCTTAGGAGGAAGAGGGTGCTAGGGTGAAGAACAGATGGTTTCAATGCAACAGGCTTCATAGGCATAGGAAAGCGAGTGTTAGAATAGCCGGGAGGGGTGCTAAAACCTTATCAAAAGCGAAATTTTCTACAGGCGACGCTAAATTTTTGGCACGATGCCAACTGTATCACCCTCTTCGATCTTTAAAGAGGCCTTAGGGAGGACTGTGAAGTAAATACCAGTTCAAATAGTTGCGAGAGTGCTAGCTGTTATAGTGAGGGGAATCACGCTCGCCGTATATAAACACATCCTCTCCTTTTCAATCATTGTTTGCTCACTTCTTTGGTTCAATTCGAAACCCATCTAACCTTTCTCGTTCTTCCCTTTTTTGCAATCTAAGCAGTTTTGAAAGTGAGTTGCCCCGCGTATCGGTTGTGAAGGTCTTCTTCTCTCCCTTGATAACAGGTGGTAATAGTCGGGGGAGGATTTATCTTCTTTCGCAACGCTTATCGCCTCTCCCGTTGCAACGTGAGAGAGAGAAAATCGACTAGACTTTTCATTTCTTTTCCCAGTTTGTCCTTGTACGCCCGTTTCCCTTCCTGCTATCGTAAAAAAGGACGGGATTTAAATCGCCCGAAACGCAAAGGGTTTCTCACGATATATGGGGAGACAACGAGAAAAGGAAGAGTTTGGGAATGTAGCCTGACAACACAGGTAACTCAAGGGCATATCATACGGGACAAAAGAACACAATAGATGGGAGAATCTCTGACGTCTTGTCAATTATCGCTGTGAGTGTAGTCGACCTAGCGCATGTCAATAGCCAATTTAAGAAGAAGAAAAGATGAAATATGGCAGATTTATTGCTGAGAATAGCACTTGAACCCATAATAATAAATGTACATAAAAATGGTGGCAAGGGGTCCATTTTGAGCAGAGTGGAGGAAAATATTCCCCAAAATTGGAAAAACTTATGACACAGTAATTTATGGCTGGGCGCTTAGTCTACGTCTCCTGGATTCTAATGCTGACTTCGGACAGAGAATCTTCTTAAAAGCACGTCGGAATTCCAAATTCAAGATTCCATAGAGAAATGGATTTAATGATGAGTTAATGTATCCTAACCATGTAAAGGCCTGGCTGACCTGAATAGAGAATTATATGTGTAGGCGAGATTCTGCAAACCTTAGGATGTAGGGAACATGTCTCACAGAAGGGAAGTATCACATAAGCACAGAAAAATGGCAACCAACAGAAGGAGAAAACGAAGATGATGACCGCTATTGTCTTTGCTGCTCGTTTTTCTTTAGCTACGCTGATCTTTTCCCGTTTTCGAAGAACAGCCGTAGGATTCTAAAAAATGCCACTTGATGAAGTATATTCATCTTCCGCTCTACAGCTACACTGCTGTCTGGTGCCTGAGAAAAAGAGAAATGGGGACTAGCCTCTTCTTCGACAGTTGTTCCATTTTTTGCAGATTGCTCTTGCTTTCTGCTATTGGCATATTTCATTGACTTTGTTAGGCCATCAATCTTTGGCACTGTGCTGTCGATGGACTGAAAGTCATTTGTCACTTTTAGGTGATTTTTCGCTTACAGATGGTTGAACTGTAGTCACCGTGGTTACACCATCAGTGAACACTAGCGAACTTTTCTCATCAGGCTTTGGTGATCCATTTATCTGGACACTATCACCAGAACTCTTTTGAGAATTCCTTCTGTCTTTCAGATCGTCCACTCCCGGAGCTGCTTGGATCCTCATCAAAGCACTTCGTCCTATTAGGACATTTTTTTTTAAATTAGACACGAATTACCTCGATTTGTTCGAATTCTCTGTCTTGCACTCAAGAAAATTTTTACGTAAACAACTACCATAACCAGTAAGGGAAGGAAGAAAGACCCAGAGGCCGAATAGACGACAAAAGCTCTGCAAATGTCCAATTTAATTATTTCAAGTAGTTCCTACTTCTCGGTTGATAGTTCACATTGATCTCGAAGTTTTTGTGAAGACCAATCATTCCAACCGATGATTGGTGGCACTGATATCATTACTGACAGGACCCATACCTGAAAAGATGTTACATAACATATCTTTAGAATGGTCTAGTAAACAGAATTACTACTTACCACTGCTATGACTATACAGACAAATTTGGGCGTCCTCTTTTGCGCATAGTTGATAGGATCGTGTATTGCACAATACCTGAAATAGGACTGTTATATAATTTCCACTAGTCGCCGTCCTCCCCCACATTGCACCTTCTCCCCTCCTAATTTTTAGGACAAGGTAGCAACGCTGTCCCTTCTAGCAACGCCACGAGATTTGTTCTTTGCTGTGTGTGGGAGCAACAATCAAAAGTCCATTTATAGAAAATTAGTCAAAAGTTTTTGCATTTTTTGTGTGGCCCAAAATGTGGTTGTCTCCCTTGGTGTCCCACCTGTCAATTGCAATTGCACACAGATTTAATATAGATGATGTACATAGAAGGATATCAGCAGTTGTGAAGAATTGACAAACGGCAACCCCCAATAGCCATCGTCCATCTGAAAAAAAGATGTTGTTAATCCGAGAAGGAAGTTAAAGATGAAAGTAATTTAATGGTCTGAAGCTGTCAACCGCAGTTTCGTAGAAATTCTCCTTCTTGTTTTTCATAGTCCAAAAGGACACCTTGTTTATGTTTTGTCCTTCTTTACTCGTTAGATTCCAATAAAATATACATCTATTCGTACTAAGGAATTTCGGCAGAAGACCCCCCTCAAAAACGGATGGCATGTGGACACATGGCTTTTCTATGCTGGCTAATTGCACGCATCTTCGTGATTTGGCAAGTAGTTTTAGGGCAATCTCCAATTGAATGCGGCATACAACCCGGGCAACTTATAGACACGGAACCTTGGGTTAGCCTTACCTGCTAGGAATTTGACCACGTGTAATGGCATTACAAATATAGCCACGGCTAGGTCAGAAGCAGCCAAGGAGACAAGAAAATAGTTCTGGACTTTTTTGAGGGGACGATAGCTGAATACTGCCACGACTACCAGGGTGTTGCCGACTACTGTCATCGTTATGATTACCTGAAAACGACACAATAGAAACTGGAAAATAGCTCTTCTTCAGAAAAGGATTTCTTTTGCCAATTTCGTGAACCCAATCTTTCCTTGTTCCATGAATTTGAACGTCTTTTTTGACGCTGGAAATTTTCTGCAAACTCTGAATTTCGAGAACATTTATAGTACACGGAAGTATTCAAATTGATCAGAGAATTTTTTAACTGCAAGTTTTTTTCCAGGCCGCTGTCAGCCGAACACGCATATCCAACGCTGTGCTAGATTATTTCCGGTTATTGAAATATTCGCACTTGGCCAAAAAAGGCGACCAAGCTGAACACAGGTTCCCCCTTTTTCGATAGGTCATCGTTTTCTGCTCTTTCACTAAGCCGCAAAAGAGCAAAAAGGTTATTATTGAGCCTTCGCTGGTAATTAGCTCCTTCGAACCCATTTCTTATTTTCGTTGGGTCACCTCTCTCTCCCTGTCTCAGATGTCAAATTTGGTGAAGTAAGAGGAGAAGGTGAAAAACAAGAAATACTTACCAAATATGTTATAGTGCCGAGGACTAATTCAACTGTAGGTATAATAGAATTATTTCTAAGGGCTTGTGTCGTCTCCATTGGAGCTTCAGAGGTGCCCACCACGATGGGCGTGGAGTTAAGCAGACTCTCTCTAATCGAGTCTATTGCACGAAAGACCATCTCCTGAAAAAATGGGAAGCATTTTATTATTCTATTTCCAAGAATATCATCTACTATATATGGGGGTTGTACTGATCACTAACTAATTGCAACATTGAGTAGCTTGTTGAGATGATTATAATGAGGGGTCAAATTTACAAGAGGGCAGAAAGGAACATGAACTGAGCAGATTCATACAATTCCCGGGTTGAATTATATCCGTTTCGTGTGTTTTGACGGAAATGAAAATGAAAGCCGCTTTTTTTTGTCTCAACAACAGGAGAATGAAATTAAAAGCGAAGTAGGAGATAGGAGTTCATAATGCAATTTGTGGTGGTTCCAGCAACAAAATGCAAAGGTTTTTGAGCTGTGTTTTGATGAGGTCAGTGGCTTCTGGGATATGGTAAATCCTTTTAAACCGAAAAAATAATAAAACAAAATAATATAGCCGCTTGGGTAGCTTGAAAGTATACAAAATTCACCATGTGGTTACACAAGAAGAGAATCCTAAGAAGGCTGGTTGACTTTAGGAAATTTTGGAAGTAAAAGTTTGCTAAAATTGTGCGAGGAAGTCAGACAATGATGTAAAAAGTACGAAACCAGCTTTAACCGTGGGAACCAGGGGATTCCCTTCCGGTAATACTACACATCAAAAGTTAAACTTTCCAACCGCCACGTCCCCATTAATTTTGCAGCAAAGTCCTCAATGGCTAACTTATCCTCGCTCAAAAACCAGAATGTCAACCTTTTTTTCCGAATGGATGAGCTCAAGTTTTTTTTTCAGGATTTAGTTAGTATGTTCCTGCTTGTCTATGCCCCAGCTCACAATGGGCAGCCGTGTTCCCTCGTAAAGTGAGGAGACTACATAATCAGAGGTGGAAAAACAAAGGCCGCAGAGAGAAAATGAAGACCATGATGGCCAACACCAGGATGAACTCGTGTGTCTCAGAGATTTTCTGATTTAGAGACAGCGCGCGACGAAAATTAGTACTGATTGGTTCATGGGACCTTGAGGTAGTTTGGTTTTTTTCTGGTTTTTAAGCAGCTTGAACCAATGACTTCTCCGAAAATAACTGGCCTCCGCTCTACTCCCCTCTGTGGTCTCAAAATTCTCCAAACAGTGTGTGTTGCGTAGAGCCGTGTGCGAGGACGCACATTAATGAGGCCCAATCCCTGCACATGCCCTGAAGCTGTGCTCCTCGCGTAAACCACAAATCACCTTTTGCGCCCAACTGATCACAGACAATACGGAGACAAGATTCGGCCCGGCGGAATAAAGGTCCATAGACATTCTTTCATAAGACAATTACTAACTCTTTCTGGAGTCTGCGTGGGGGATTCGTGCATCCCAGGTTTAAAACGTTTTTATTATAAAGCTTCGCTACCAATGAGCACTTCAACGGAAAGATTCGCCATTGTTCATCGGGGATACTTCAGTATCAAGGGGCTCGTTGTTATTATTAGAGAGAACTGCTTATTTTGTTCTTCTAGAAAACGACCAACAGGGACTAATTCTCAAAAATCACTGTGTAGCGATTTAGGCGGGCGGGATAATTGGTGTCAGTGAAAAACGAGCTACATCCTAATGTATCTAAGAACTAGGCAAGGATAGACATAAATATCTGACGTCGAGGGGGGTATTTCATGCTGTTGACTATCTTTTTTAAATTAAGGTATTTAAAGGAGAAGGAGATGTGGTGAGTCTCCGCGGAAGTTTACCGTCGTCGAATATTAGAAAGTATAACGGGCGAGTGACAAGCTGGCGGTTCCTCAAAACAATAAAAGCATCCCCCTCCCCAACTTTTGCGTGGGTTTCAGATTTCCAGGTTTTCAGCTCCGTGCAGAATTGAATTGGTACCAAGATTGGGTTATGATTTGTGCACACACAGTTGTGCTGCAGAAGCGTGTGACTTTCTCGCACATCCAGGGGAACAATTGCATTAACTAAATGACGAGACAACCTAGTTTGGTAGGCGCCAGCTATCCAAAAAGTGCTTTGAATAGGATCTAGAAAACAAATTTATACTGGATTCAGACGAGAAAAGCAGTGTGATGACCATTGTGTTTTGCAAAAGTGTTGAGTTTACAGCAAAAAGGTGATAGGTTTGACATGCTGTCGAAGTAAGTTAGAAACATTCTCAAAAATAATCAGCGTTCTCTGAGTTAATAAGGTGCATTTTATCAAATTTTGACTCCTTTAAAATTAGCATCATCAGAATGGACACAATGATCTTATTCGTCCAATAGTAACCCCCAGTTTGGGACTTCTATTTACAACGGAAGAGAATTTGACGACACTTTCAACTTTGTCTGACGGCACTGATTAGCATCCAAAAGAATGAATAAAAGACCAAATGAGAGACCAGCTTAGTTCCTCATTTAAAGGAATTCCCTATATATGGTACTAGTTTAAAGGCAATCTCCCAGGGGAAGGCAGATCAAGGGGTATTATTCAAATAAGGTGACCACCCCCGCGTGAAATTCAAAGACATTGGTAGCTGTTAATAAATTCACGAAATGGCGAAAATCAAAAGGGCCCTGATGTGCTCTGTTTTCCGTAAAATGGCTTTGTTATAGAAGACGACGATGACCACAAAGGAATTTTGTGATGGTGCCAGGTGCGAAAGGAAATCTCACTGGACGCGACTGTGTAAAAGTTGCAGCTCAAATTTCAAAAGTGTTCTTGTCGTTTGACACGTAATTAGTCGGCCTTTTTTAACTGAACTGGTCATATTGTAACAGTTTTCGATGGAATTGGTACAGTAACCAAAGAAGCACATATGTCTAGAGTTCTACAAGCGTTTTCCGGTAAATTTTGGACATACAGAGCGTGCTAAACATGGAATAAAGATCCGTTTTGGAGCTACAACGATTATTCTGCATCACGACAAGGAAACATGGCTCATAGACAAAAGGTGATGAATTTTTCGTCAGTTTTTTAGGACCAACTTAACGACACACAACACCAGGAGAAGGGAGAGAAAACTCACATGCTGCTGCATGACTGCAGATAACGGAAGATGCTGTTCGTGCCAGTAGCGTCGTTAGAATGCGGTCAGTCCTCTCCCTCTGTTTCTAAGCGCCGCCCCTATGTTATGCCTCAAACTCTCCCTTCTCCCACCCATTACGCCTACATCAGGAAGAGGGGGAACAGCTTCTCTAGTTAATGTATTTAATTCCAATGGGAACGATAAAGTTTCTATTTGTTAACTGGAGTCTCTGCGCTTCACACTTTGTTTGATGTGCAAGCCAATAAAAGAGAAAGAGAATGATAGAATGCACAGACCACTCTGCTGTTCCGTAATTGGAGCCAAAGAATGAGTTATTCTGTGGCTACCAAAGATTGGGGAATAAGAATCGGATGTCTACTAGGTAAGAAAAAAGACTGGTATCAGCCTTACCTGAAGAAATAGTAGCGGCATTACCAGAAAGTGGTAAAGGACTCTAGTGGAACCCGTGCAACGGGCTGAATGAACAACTGGATAACATTTTTTCCTCTCTCTCCCACATCAGATGGTGCATAAAAGATCACATTTTTAGTCCATGATCGAGGAGATGTGAAATGGACTCGAAAATCACCGATTGAATCCGTTTGTGTGGTTCTCACGTTCATAACGTGTGAAATAGAGACTAGAAATCGTCATGAGACACAATTTTCGCAGGATGTACAAAGATAACAAGGAGCAGAAAAGATTGAACAGATATAAAAAATAATTAATCATAATCAGATGTGGGAAATGGAAATTTCAGGAATTACAGTAATCCCCATAAAACTCGCTGTTTCAAACTTGGGTAACTTCTCGAATTCCGCTCAGATTTGTGGTAAAGAAAGATACAGTGCATTTCTATGAAAACTGATCAAGATCGTATAGGAGACTGAGTCATTTCCCTCGTGAAAAATTAAAGGATTTCAGACTGGACACGAATAACTAAATAATTCGGATAAACACTAACATCGTCTGGATTTGACCAGTATTTCTTTGTAAAGCAGAGCATGGAGAAAAACTCAAAGACATATGATGTCCGATTATAAAAAGGCTCAAGTGGGCTCCGTTCCCGCGTTCTCTCCCTATATCCGCCCTCTTCTACTCCAGACCCTCGTCACCGTTTCCTCTACAACATCAAAGATTTCAAACATTCTTGCAACATATTTAAAAGTAGTGAGTATAATCCTGTTCATATTTTGCATTTATTGTCCTCTGGTCAAAATCATCTTCTCACGATGTGCTCGTGTGCTCTTTTGAACAAGGACATCTGTCGAAGTGAGGCCTAGGTAATCATGATTTCTTAGAAAGAATATAAAATAAGCACGCTAGAAAGCTAAAATAACCTCGAGAATCCCCTAATTCTTCAAACGAGGTGTGATGACTTAAGACCTTCGCGATTCTTGAAACGATCTCTCTCTCTCTTCAACGGAAAAAAAGTTTGGAAATTAAAAGTGCAAGATGATTTGTTTTTCTTTCCGCTCCTCTCGTGCTTTCTACAACTATGGTGTTTGTTCTAGGAGAGAAGAAGATGGGTCAAATTAGTTTCGTCTAAGGAAGATGTTTGGTGAAAACGAAGTCTTTAGGTGTGTGAATAGACGGCTTTGCGCCCGAATATCCCAATTAGAAATCCGATAGGCGACTGAAAAAGCAAAGGCCCGAAACTTTTTTTTATTCTAAAGAAGAGATGAAAGAGACTCTTTGCAACCGGAATAAGATATGTTCCGGAAAGGAGTAGCGTGATTTCAGCTGTGGAGTAAGCCATTGTGTCCAAAGGGTAAATAGCAAACGCTAACGAGAGCTAGTGAAATCGTACGGCGGACAAAATTCTGCCTTTCTTACCATTTTAAAAAGCTACGGCGATATTCTATAGGGCAAATGCTAAAGACGACTTGACCATCTCCTCTGAAGCTCATTGGATATCAGAAAATTTCGTAGAAAAGATTGACCAGATTTCCTGTCTAGAATTAATAGCATCAGCAGGGATGTTCGCATATTTTTTAATCCTCAAACAGTTAATTTTTAAGTCTTATGATTTTAAACAAACCCCTTATACGTCTGATTTTTTCGCATATGAACGCATTAGAATAAGACAGGTAGCATGGATATTTCCATGTCTCAAGCTGGCGGTAAACTTCCAGCAATGTCCACATGCCACATGCACACCGTAAGAAGCGCACAGCAATAAGCTTTCTTTTTGTCTAAACAAAAAAACGACCGAAAACTTTTCCGCAGTTTTCACAGGAAGGGAAATGAAAGCAACCTAACTGGATTGCACGAAATTACGTAAATCTGTAACATGGCCTAACAAGGGCAGCCCTCCAAGTGCTGATGTGTGTCCTCCTGAAAATCGGAAACAAGCATCACCCAGCTGCTCAAAACACATCAACTCTCTTAGCCAGCAAAAAATAATTTGATCATTGACTATGAAATTTTCAGGAGGTGGAATATCCAAGCTGACCAATGCGTCATACGTCATTCGCTGAGTCGCCGAATGGAGCTTACTTTGCTTGGTGGACAACGTTTAATTTATTCATTGGTGGCTGCATACTGGTATAGCACAAAGTTTAAAATCTTTATTATGTGACAATGTATTCGAGATTGTGATTTCTGCCTAGAGGGAAGTTGTGGCTTACCCTTTTGAGAGCATAGGTGATGGGATAATTGCCGGCAACTGACAAGCCGTGAGCGGGTGTTAACAACCTTGGAATTGGGCAAGCAACACGGAAGAAGGGGAGAGGATAGATGTTGTCTGGAAGGAAGTCTGGAGGGCTTTACTTAGGTGATCTTTATGCTAGGAAAAAAACTAGGCAATTTACAGACGTCTCTAACGTGACAACACAAATGCGTGTCGGAGAAACAACCTTAAAAATATAGGGATTTAGAGACAATTGATTGTAACTTCATGTTGCAGTGCTGCGCCTGCTTTATACGAACAGTACCGGGCCCATTATTCTCCCTCTTGAACGTATGATTAGGGATTGAGGGGGGCAAGCGAATGCTGGTGGCAAATGCTGGTGAAAATCTTGCTCGGCGACACAGTCTGCTGTAAGAATGAAGCTCAGAAACAAAATTTCACCGTCTCGGAGGAAAATGCCTGACATAGCCGCATCATGGCGGCGAATCGTTCAAATAATCGTTTAAGACAGTGTGAGTCCAAATTTGAAGGAGGTCCCCGCGGTATTTGCATAAAGAAGCAAATATGATCCGCTCAAAAGGTCAATATTTCAGGATGTGCGATGTCACCGGATCTTTTCTTTTTCTCCAGGAGTTCTTTGGAACAATACCTACATATTCAAAAGTTCGAGCGGGCTTTTCTTCCATTGTTACCTCTCGCTTCTAGTATCCTCGGTCAATTTCGCTGGTATCTAATTAAATAATAGCCGGACAAACTGATACAATCTCGATAATAAAGTTAGACTAGAATATCGCTAATAGCTGAGTGGGCGCATGTGATTTTTATCTTTGGTTCTTTCACTATAAGGTCTTTTTTAAGGATTGTGGCCAATTTATTTTTCAACACGACTGGGTTGCACTGCCAATGAATATATGAAAATTTTAAACGTCACTCTTGAAAACAAAAGTAGCAAATTAATTCAATGAATTTTCTCAACCTTAAAAATACTCACGATTGTTCGTCAGATAAATGAATTGTCTTTGTTTTGCAAGACTATAATTTTCCCTAAAATCTTAGTTAATCGGTTGTTTAATATTTTCCTGATTTTGAGAATTTTTCAACGATATACTTTTATTTTCCTCCACTCATTTGAATAGAAGCCCAATGTGGACGTTCGTTTTCTCACAATATTTTGCTGAACGCGTATCATCTATGAGACAAACTTCCTTATAAATAAAACGCTTCAGTTTCAACGACTCCAAACAAAGTTTTCTTGATATTCCTGCCATGATTGTAGAGGTCATAGAGTAAAAAATCCGAGTAGAAGCCATGGCGCCCCCACCTTCCGTTTCAGTCATTCTCTTAACTTATTCACTTGTAATAATTACTCTCTGGAAGTTGAGCTCTAATCTTTTTATTCTATGTTTCTAAGTGACCACAATGGCGTCATTTACCGGTGCATTTTGTGTGCGGGTCAGTAGGTCGACTGCCTCCCCAATATATCCACCAAGATGTTCCGGAATGATGTGATTTTGAACCCGTCACACCCCCTTTAAAGGACCCACAATATAAGTGGCAAAATCAAGTTGCAGTATAAGTTAGCTTCATTTATTTCTCTCTTATGTCACCACCATACTCCTACGTCTCGTCATAATACCCGTATTAGTACTTGGAAATAGAAGATCCTCTACATAACAATTTTTGATAAACAACCGTTTTGCAAGAATTTATTATAATACGTAAGGTGCTGTATCCAATGTACTTTTGTTTTTATGGCTATTTTAAATAATTCCAATCTACCAGCTCCGTCTTCTACGGCTCATTTGGCGCTTTCGGGGGCTCTCCCACTATACTTGTGACTTTTTTTCTGAAGTCTCTTGAGATCATCCCTTACCATAGTCATAACTTTATCAAAATCTAGGCAATGCCCCTTCATTTGCTTGAAACGGATGTAAATACGCGAATTTGACTTCTCCCCCACGCTGGAGGGCTTTCCCTTCCCTAAATTAACAATTAAACCCCTCGAGGACATGTCATATTTTTCTCTAATGTTAATGAAAAAAGCGTTCGTGTGAACAATTCGTCAGGTTCCTCGTTTGGCTATTTAACAATCTACCGTTTAATTAAACCCTTGTCCTCCACCTCCCACAGATATGTCAAAAACCCGGGTTTGGTTGGTTCAATATTCCACCGCCGGTAATGAATCCTCCCTCATGCTCATATTGTTTCTGCCTCCGCTCGTCATTTATCAGTGGGTGCTAGGCTTGATTAGCTTCTTCCTTTGTGATCAGCTAATTGTTAGCTAAAAGGACAGCTTTCTTTATTATCTGACGCATTTTGCTCCGTTATTTAGTGACTGATAATTGCACGTATTCCCTTTATTTTATGAGCTCAAGAAGATTTACTGTAAATCATTTAATTAGGAATTCTTTGATCAGTTGTGGAAGTCTTCTTAACTCTGCAGAAAAAAAAAACACCCACAGACATAAAGAACCACTTCCCGACAATGGACTACAATTAGCCGTTTTGCATTGAGGCTGGGAGTTCCTTCTCCCGTAACTTACCTTTTTTTTTCTGCCAAGATTGGGTATAGCTGGCAAAGTATTTGGCTTCGCCCCCTTTCAACAAACATTCTGGCATCTGATCAGATTATTCTTTGTTCAACTGTTGAGAACTCTTGCCCAAACATCCTAAATCCGTTATACTTCTTCCTTAGTATAGCTTTTTGACCGATGTTTGCTTCCTTCTGCATATCCAGGAACTACAACTAACAAATGGAGAAGCAAAAGATCTTCGCGTGACAAAACTTCGTTTTCCACTGGAGTAAGCTCAAAATTAGTCAAACCGTGACTTAGCGTGCAACAATGATGTGACTCTCTCCCGTTGTCTTCAGCAGGAGAGGATGTCTTCCTCTTGTTATACTTTGTCCGAGTCCTTGCAAACCAGTATCTTCTGCTCTTTAGTACCTCATTATTATCTTTTTATTTGCAAGTTGCCATCTTGTGACAAGGCATATGACAGGGATAATCCAATCAGTTTCATTTTTGCGTAATTTTCTGTCTTCAACTTTGTACTTGTCCGAGGAGTAAATCGTCATTTTTCTAGGTCATGGGTACACTTTGCTTCATCCTTTTCGCATTGTCCATTTTGCAAGTCTCAGCAGATCAAGAAACCGAGTATGTTTTTCTCTAGTTTGTGGAAAAATATTCGTTTCAGATTGTCGGAATCGAAGAGGTTTGATCCATTGCTAAAGAGGGGCCTTCCAATCTCTGATGCCCCAGGCGAAAAAGATTGTATGTTGCAGAGAATCTACCGGTTGATATCATATTGTTTTGCAGACAATGAAAACCTGGAAATTGGGTCTGTGGACCTTGATTCGGATGACGAGGATCACCGTGATAAACGGTTCGATGTATACAAGAAGTTTGATCCTTACGTCAAACGATTCGACCCATACACCAAGAAATTTGACCCCTATCAGAAACGCTTCGACGTCTACAAGCGTTTCGATATTTACAAACGCTTTGACCCTTTGGAAAAACGCTTCGATGTCTACAAACGTTTTGACCCGTTCCAGAAACGATTTGACCTTTACAAGCGATTTGATCCTTTTACCAAACGTTTTGACCCCCTGTACAAACGATTTGACCCATTCTTCAAGCGCTTTGATCCATACATGAAGAAGCGTTTTGACCGTGAGGAGGCTGTTCGCTCACTCCTGAGGTCCTTGGGCCAATCCAAAAGAAATATCATTGACCCTCGCGCATTTAACATTGGATTTGGACGATAAGTTGTAAATTGTGTCATGGTTTACACGCTGTTGCTGCTAGACAAATAAAGGCTGTTGACACTTCGAGGAAATGATTTAATCTGTTGCAAATGCAAGAGAGCTTAACATGCATTTAAGGAGTGTGATTAGGTAAGGCGATACATTTTTCCACGTGAGTGGTATATTTTTCTTTACTGAAGGGCTGGATCTGCTGGAATATGCCCGCAGAATATGAATAATACAATCGAGAGAGTTCGCCAAATCGAGAGTACGACGGATTATCGTTTCTCATTACTTCCTGTATAAGGTTTCAAACACATGTCTATCTAATCCAAAATGTCTATTCCGCCATTAGAAGGACTCTATAATCATTTAGCCATCAAACCAAAGTACATTTTTTATAAGGTCAGTTTTATAGAACAATATTAACAGTATTTTTTTAAAGTTCAACTTGGATCCTCCGAAAACTGCTGACTCAGGGGGGTGCGCGTCCTTTCGGGGCCGCGAGGGGCGTGCTTTGTACGGCTGCCAGTTGGGAGTTGGGACGAACAGTGCTGCTTATCAGCGGTTGCCTCGCCTTCGACTGTCAGCAGCGATTCTCTCTGACACTCTCTCTGTCCCCCTTTTCTTGCGTGACCATCAATGCGAAATACTAGCTGTAATCCTAGACTGTGATTAAAGCTTGTATTTTGTATTGCTGGAATCGCTTTTCTGGTCCCTCTCCAATTCTTCACTCTAATAAGCAGTCATTTCTCCCCGGACAGTGAAAATCGGTACCCTAATTGGTCACTATTTCGAAACATTTTGGACCAGAATATTTCGTGGAATTTCGCAAAGATAATCAGCTTTGAGAGGGCAGTCTGCGGAGGTAAGAAAGACGTATTGTGCTCGTTTCGCGCCAATCGCCCGGATCATTCTACGAGACAGCCGTGTCCTGTCTGCAATAAATGTCTTTCCAGATAAACACCACAAAAAAATGTCTTTAAATCCCCAACATTAAAAATCCATCATTTCTTTAAAGGAAGTGCCTCTAACTTGTTGTCGGTCTTTATTAGCCATTATTTGGCAGTAATTTTCTGTCGCTTCGAGAGTCAACCATATAAAAAACAAGATCGTGCCGGTTAGTGCCTATAGTTGGTGATATTCCATATGGCGCCATGATAAGGACAGTCAACAAGGAAAACGGAGGCAGCAGCCAATTTTCCTCGTCAAATGAGACTATTTTTAGAAGACGTGAAAAAATGATGAGCGTGTCTGGGAGCGAAGAATCTCCGAATTCTCGTGCCCCACCCTTTGCAATAAAGTTTTTGGTTCCTGGTTTAAATCGGAACTTTGCTGTCTGATGTTTCCCACAGTGCGGAGGGTCATGTATGGGCCATAGGACGTTACACTAACAGTTAGCAGAAAAGATCTATGGCTCATAAAAATGCAAAAGGGAAGGGCTGTTCCTGATCCAAAAAAATAAAAATTGAACGTGATTTTTCCGCTATTTTAGCCATTTTAGTAAGCTCGAAATAGCTTTTGGGTAACTATTTGTAACTGTTGCGTATTTTCCTATCGTCCCCCTTTTTTGATCTTTCCATCGCCTGTACATGTCACGTCAAATTTCCGGTCAAGGCTGCAAAAAAAAATTGAGATATTTTTTAACTTGCCCTTTACTGTACGAACGATTAATTGTCTCACTTTTACTCTCAATTGGCATGGATATTTTCTCGTCCATCAACATGGACGGCAATTTCGGTGACACAGTGTTTAAAGTGCGCAACGGTGGCCTCAATTGATAGCCGAAATAGTCAATCACTGCCCGTCATGAGATATACCACTATCGGTATCAATAATGGCCGTATTTCGTCAAGGGTAGTTTCCCAACTACGATGATGACAATAATTTGATGTATTAGGAAATGGATGGGGAGGGGTACAAGACACTCCCTTCACAGATAAGAGACAAAAGCTCATTGTGGAAAGGGCTTCCCCATGTTTACTTTTGCATAAGCGGAACAGGCCAAAATTTTTATGCATCAATGTACAAGTAACCCTGAAATTGACGTCAGCGCCGTATTAAAAGTACTGGAACTGGTTGTAACTGCTAACCATCTTCGTTCTATCATACGGGGCCGAGTTCGAAGTACTTCTTCTTTCTGAATGTCTTCTAGAAATCGCCAGATAATCTGCTACCTTCTTTTTCAAATCTGCTATAACTTCCATAAGTATCCAGCCGTGGCAGTTTCCTCATAATGGGCACATTTTCTGGAGGCGACATCAGTGCTTCTACAGGCGCTATTTGGTTCGAATAAAAGATCTGACACAGAATTTTGAATAAGTTTGTGCAAATTCTTACCATGTCCGCGTTGCTCTGTTCATTATGCTTTAATAATTCGTGGCTTCGAGCCGTTGGAGATTCTAAACAAGTCAGGGCCAAGTCATAAGTGTATGAGACGATAAAAGCTTCAATAAGCAGGGCAAGAATCCATTCAGAAAGAGTTGTGGCTATGTGGTTCCAATAGAACTGGCAAAGACTTCTTTACGGGATCAGTTGGACATACCGGTGAGCCTTTTGGGTATCTTTCTATACCAGTTGCAGGTACTTCTGGTTTCTTTGGTCTGTCACCATTGGCATCTTTTTCAATAAACGGATTAAAGCAAAGGCAGACAATATCTACAGAGATTTACAAACCGTGTATTGGAACTTACGGAATATTAAGAATCCAGTAATTGCAAGGCATAAAAGTAATCGGAAAATGGTCAAAGGACGGCTTGTACTTTTGGACCTGCAATAGTTTTTCCTAAAGAAAGTCGATTGACTAACTTATAAATTAAAGCGACGAGTGTCTGACCCCAAGCATAGACACAAATACCAATGAAGAATGTAAAAGCACCGGTGTTATGAGTAGCCAACTGAGGTCCTTCCTGAAAAACACTCGTACAACGGACTTTAGACCAGAAAGGCGCAAATTCTGGACATTCCAAACAGTAGCAGTCGCCAATGTCCGGTTAAGATAACATAAGCCCTTTGAGCCGTATACTGACACCTCTTATCACTTTTAACCCTTGTAAAGTACGGAAAGTTCCTTACTTGAAAGTTGGCAACCATAGCTGCACCAATGGAAGACACCATCCCCAATAACATCAGCGCAGCAGAGATCCATTTCCACTTTCCCAAATGGTTTCCCTGGACTTTTTCTTCGAATACAACGAAATTACGATAGATGAAGTAGACTGTCAGAAATACTAGAAAATCTAAGTTGAGGATTAGTGATTAGTTACGGAAGAAACTGGAGAAGTTCAGTAGAATTCCAAAGATACCACTTTCAGGTTGTAAGTCTCCACAGTCACTGGGGTGAGGGTACATTTTTTTATGGTTATTCTCACCTGATATAAGGAAGGAATGGATCGACGTGATTCTTTCCAACAGCGATAGCGTAACTAAAAACAGAGATTATTTTCAGCACACAGTCATCCTCACCCTATAAAAAAGGCCAGCAAACCAAAAACAGTAGACAGCAATGGGCATAGGCATGCCTGGGTGAGAACCATAGTCGACTCTGATAACGGCAAGAGGCGCCACAAAACATGCAGCAAATTTCTATAGGAATGTTTTTGTTTGGTAACAGATCGTACTCAATGCAAACAGATAGGAGGAAAGGAGGGGGGAAGCGATAGACACCTTTAAGGAGGTAATCTGTTCTGAATCACCGTTATGCAGCTATTTTTATTGAAAAATGCCATGTGAAATGGTCAAAAATGTTTACCTCAAAATAGGCAAAACACTGCTGGTTCAGTAAATAGTAGTGCAACAGACAAACACATTTTCCAATAAGGGATCGAAAATTGCCACTTCCTGTGTAGACAATGGATCTTTGAAAAGGTTTGCGATTGTGTTTACTCTGAAACGAAACAGACAGACTAAAAAAAGGAATTGGTAATTAGGAAGAGTTGAAGCTGCGCAGATTGGAAAACAGGGTTGCTCAGTTAGAATGCAGTAGAATACATTCTATTCAGACAAACCCTTGAAGTTGTCTGTGATGCATCGTGTTGCATAGATTATCATATTTTACTATTTCTCTGTCAAATGTTCCCATTGCCACCGTTTTTGAGGTCTTCTATACTCAGCCTTAGGTATTTTAACGGGTTTCACTTCAATTCAAAGTTTGGACCTTCACCGAAAAGGATTTACAGCGCTAAAAACAGAAATTAACTACCAGCAGTAAAGTTAGGTCCAATATCTTCAAATGCCGAGGAATGATCTCTCCGAAGTCGCAAAAACCTTAAAGTCAAATGACTCTGATTTCTAACAAAAGTCCACCTTGTTGACTTCAATTTAAAATTTCCCAATGTCGGTTCAAAGCTCACCTTTAGCTTATTTACGGCTGGCTCCGATGTTCGACATTTCTTTGTCGTTGCCTCTCGAATTTCCTTTTGTTTAGCGAATCTGCCTTGTTCTACTCGATTCAATGCTGCTTTTTACTAATTCACAGCTAAATTAATTTGTGTATAAGTGCCCAAAATGAGGTAGAAAGGACAATATCTAGTGGTCTTATTCCACACCAGCTTCACAGCTGCGCGTATTGATTTCTAGCCTCACAACAGCTGGGTGGTCCGTATTTATTTCCAAATTTTTTGTCTAGCTCTTCTTTCCTTTTCTATCATTAGAATCTGAATATTTTACAACACAGAAATAGTTTAAAATATTATTTTAACCGTTTCCAGTCCAATAAGTGTCGTTCTCGCTGTCAATACTTCGTTATTTCGAAAATATCCACGTGTTTCCCAGTCTTTCTCCATTTCCAAAGGGAAAAATTTCACAATTTTCGAACTTCTGAATTCTGGAAACTACACAGTGATGTTTTCGCCGTTCTTCGAGCTTGTTATCCCCGTCCTTGATGTCACTTACTCCAATTTTTTGATATTTTCAGGAAATAATGAGCAATGATTAGCGTCACAGTAGCAGCTAATGGGCGTTCGAGACGATATGTGGGGGCTCACCTCAAGGTAAGCTTTGTTCTCCAGAATTATTCACAAAAGGTTCGATTGTTGAAGACCAGCGTGACCCAATTTCTTACCTATTCTGTTGAACCCTTAGACGTGTTCTCTTGAACTCCTGTTCTCTTTATCCGTTTCTTGGTCCTTTTCGCAACATCTGGCATCTTTTTGTCATATCCGACTCATTAATTTATTGGGCATTGATTCATTCAGGGAAAAACCAGCCTATCGCATGTTGATCAGTCAAAGGTTCGATTTTATTTGCTTTTACACAAAATAACCATGTTTTCCACATTTTGGTAAAGTTAAATTAACGTAAAAAGATAAACATTTGTGCTATGGGTGGAAATTATCTCCTAGAAAGTTTTGAATGGGAAAATCCGTAGAAATGGACTGGGGGAAATTCAAAAGCTCTGCTTTTATTTCTTAGATCTGCAAATTTAGCAAATTTTTGACAAAAAGAATTTACCTGAGCGTTTCTAGCCTGGTCATACTTAACTTTTGTGCGTCCTCCGACCGGGTATAACTCAATGTAACCACTTTCCGGCCTTGTTGACCTAGATCAGTCCTCTGCGACACGAGCTGGGTTAGTTCTTTTTATCGCGTGAAAAAGGCTGGACAGGCCCGAAACCACAGCCGTTCAGTTAGCAAATATTACCATTGGGAGAGGAACACGCGAACAAATTTGAACAGTTGCCCAAATTTCGTTACCTAACCTCTACCAGCTGGCTTTTAGGGAGATCACTGAACATTTTTCGAATATCTTTCTTGCAAATTTTCCACTTGGGGCGATCGCGTTTCCATTTTTCTTTGTCCTTCTCCTTTTTCATCCGGTCCAAAAACTGACAAGATCCTTTATGGACGAGGTTCCATTCATTTGGAATAGGCGCGTGAATTGTCAAGATTCTCCATGTATCACCATCCTTACTCATTCGGCGATGGTCCGTTTGCCAACATTATAGCTTTTGTCTTTGTCTTTTCTCAGGTTTTGACACCTCTTAACTATTTAATCCGTCCTATCTCGTCCCAGGTCGCGTGCACTTTCAAAAAGCTGACTACGACTTTTCGATAAATTATAGCCGTTATCGGTTTCCATGGAATTTCAAGAGACTTTTTCCTATTATCCTACATTTTCATTACATTTTTGAACTGAGGCCTGTTTCATTATTTTTAAATACTGTTCCTCACGCTGGAACTCTCCCCAATACCCGGTCAGCTAGGCAAACACAAATGGGATAGCGTTACCCTTTGCCCGGGATCAGAAACTGACAGATTTTTTCCAGAAGTTTATTTTGGCGCCTATGCCGCAACCTTTCGTTTTCATGAATTGTCAGGCGAACAGTCGGGCAAATTCGCATTCACTGACGTTAAAATTGGCCTTTATTGTACGGGCAACCAGTACGTCTGTTCTCCCGTCTGGGTACAATTTTATGCAAAGGAAAATAGGTTTTTACCGCCAGTACTTTGCTCTCCTGGGAATCGAGAAATCTTTCTTATGGTCCAGTCACTTTAAACATCGGGATAGACTGTTTTTCTTTCTATCCTCAGTTTTTTTTACTCAGCTGCCTTACATCATCCCTCCTTTGTTCGCCAGGAACACGTGTTCCCTCGAAGAAAGACTAAAAAAGAGCATGTCTTGGACAGTCGGATGTTATCGAACAAACATGTTTTGTACTGACCACAGATTTCTTTTCCTCCTGGGATCTGTCAGGATAAGTATCCGAGACACGTTTCCTCCCCAGTCCATGATCCGTTTCCTTACGAGCAGGCATTTTTGAGATGCCAGACGTCACAAAGATATCGTCCATGGGCATCGAAACGACTTAATTATTACCCTTAGGAACCTCTGATTTTAGGCATACGGGAGCGGGCGCTTGTCCATCGCCGAGCTCGACTACGACCCGGCAAATATCAAGCGGCCACAGAGGAGGTAGAATTTTTTCGTTCCAATAACTGATTAAATTTTTTTGTGTAGTAGCTGGAGCCGATTCTTGTGGAAATTCATTCACGTCATGGTCCAGATACTCAAGTCATGTTTTCCTTTCTTTACCAGCAGTAAGGATAGGAAGCTCTACAGAAAACTGACAACCCGGTCCCCTGCACCCATCGAGTTGCCTTCTCCAATCCAGGTTGGTGTAAACAATTTTCAAAAAATGATTTATGATTGGTAAACAGTTCTATGATGCGCACCTAAAAAATCTGGACAATTTTAATCGGGGGAAAGGTTGGAGTTTGAGATTGACAGAGATCTTGGACGAGTTTACAAATACTCAAGTAGCTCAAGATTTCCGCAACCATCAAGCTGTTTGAGACAATGAAACCTTGCAGAATCTGGACAAAGATATTCTTCTAAATATTTTCAAATATCTCGATGGGACGTCGGTGAAGAACTGCGCCGGTGTAAATAAGACATGGAGGAAGATAATCTTAAAAAATAGGGAAAAACTACCGAAGATTGAGTTGGACATGGTTCGCTGTCTTCTTATTTGTTTTTAATATTTGTTCAGATCCATATAGTTTTTGATGAAGGAAACGTTGTTCTTCATACAAATGATACGAAAAAGTCTCCAGAACGGTACACTTTGCCTCCTCTTAGGGTAATTTCCTCCCTGGTTTATAAGTAATCTTCTGCTTTTAGCTGTTGGAGGTATATCTCCGCCATGTCAACTGCGACAGTTTAATGATTCGAGGATTGATCCCTGTGGAAGCCGTTTTGGTCATGACTTCTCTACTCAAAATGAAGTTTACCCCTAACCAGATGTATTTTATTTGGTGTATCTTCCACGAGGATAGCATACCGATGGTAAGTGATAATTTTTTATGCCATCTTTGCAGTAAAACCCCTAACCATTCAAGATGTTCTCATTTTTAGCTTCATCGCTTGATGAAAAGCAGCGGAAAGTTATGCGACATCGGGATGGAAGGCTGTGGACCAGCACCCTTACTCAATGATGATCTTTTCCAGGATATTATCCCAGGTACTTGGTCAATCTTTAAGCAATAAAGTGGTTTTAGACCTAAGAAGCATGCGGCTGTTCAGTGGAGTTGGAGGAGCATACCATGGCATAGGCGACAGGACGATCAACAGCTTTGCCAAGTAAAACATTTACCCAAGCCAAGTGAAAAACAATCTTTAGAAATATAGTAGAAGGAAAGGTTGTAGACACTATCCACATCTCCGCCTGTCATATCTCCTTCAAGGCTTTATTGAATTTTATCCGGACATGGATGCGCTTTGCTACCGAAGATATTTCAGTGACTATTGGAAATAGTACCCATTTTATTGAGGTGAGCAGTTATCTTTTGGAGTAGAATGGAGTGTGCGCGTCCCTTACAACTCTGTAGAAACTTGCAATCTTCGGTCGGACCTCCCAAATGTTCTCTCACCGGATGTTTCTTTTTCCATGCAATGCATCCCGGATATGGGGGTCGCATGTCCGACTGAACTCACGAGATCTGTCGGTTATTTTCAGAGAAATGGCTTGCAAACCATAAACACAAAGTTTGAAAAGTCCAAAGAGTTCACTTTACCGTATAGCCAGCACAGTTGTTTTAAATTGTTGAAACAGCAAATTCGGATCTTGAAAAGAATAGGCCCCTCTATTTCAAAGAACCATCAGGCGTATTCTTGGTTCCTTAAATTATGGTCCCTAAGGAATGGTGACCAATTTACTGAGTCCATAATATTTTGGCTGATAAAAAATGGCAGACCATTAACTGACTAATTACTATGTTAACGACATTGCTGACTCATGCGCAGTGGAAGTTTATAAGTAGGAAGAGCCTCCTCTCCTTGTTGTAAACAAACTCTACGTATATTCGACGTCTCCCTTCCTTGTCTAGAACGCAAAGAAAAGAAAGACGATCACTTCCGTTGAAGGGATTATACTCGTCATTATTTTACAGAAACACACACGGGGGGAATTCGCCTATTTTTCTGCCAATACTTGTTCGCTAAGGACATATTCGTGAGAGATTTAGGCAAAAAATACATGATTAAAGACACATAAATGGGGATTAGCCTAATTCCCTAGCTAATCCTACGTTGAACTATAATGTAGGGGATAACATCATAATACAGGAATGGAACATTAAGAAAGCTTATTTTTTGCACGTGCAGATTTATATAAAAAACACGGAAGTTTCAGGAAACGATGGTAGAGGACTTGGCCCATGAGGGAATCATTGTCGAGGAAGATGGCTACATCACTTCTGGCCCTTATAGAATGTCACTATTTTGTTAAAATTCCAGTAATATTTTTCGATCTCTCCTTAAAATAATTCCTTGCCATAAGATGTACATTTTTTCGGTCTCATGTTGACTCCCAACGTCGGTAAAGTAGATTCCGGTAATGGTTATCGTCTGCACTGGTAGTATGCATCAACATAAGTTGTTATCCTTGCCTAGCAAGCATTTATTTCGTACTATAATATCCTCGTACTTATTGCCCGGTGCGACCTTTTTTCCCATGGAAAAGTCCCTAATTTTTTGTTTACTTGTTGTGCTCACTTCCGGTCACACATATTGTATTTGGTATAAATATTTCCAAAAGCTTTGTATTCTTATGACGTGTTTGAGGTTTCCAAGTATTGCAAAATCCCCGTCCGAACACCTGGAGAGCACACGGAGGTCTTTGCTTTCATTTTGCTAGACAGTGTAGAGAGAAACGGCCATTTTCTATATGAAATCATTAATTTGTTTATCTTTTTGCTGCTCCGATCTTGATTAATATTGATGCAAGAAAAATTACATCTGCGTAAAGGTAACATAACCTGATTCAATCCTTATGCACCTGCTTTCTTTGCAATATGAATGATGGGATAGCAGAAAAATAAAAGGTAAAACTGGCTATTTCTGAACTAATTGTCGCAAAAGTTTCTGTCTTATTCACCCTTCGTTTGCAGCAAGAATTTGTCATTCCTCCTTCCGTTCCATATTTGAAAAGAGCGTAGTTAAGGAGCCTAGATCACGTCATGGTGTGAGGCAAAGTCACATCATTCAACCACCCAAGAATAGAGTCAAAAGTTTTAGAATCCGAGACCATGCTCCAATTATGGCATGCATCGTCGACCTCTAGAGGTCTCAAATTAATCTCTCCATGGCTGCAAATGTTAGTAGAAAACGCAACGGGTAGCCTTTGATCTGTAGACGGAACTCTGGTTTCAGTTGCGTAGACGCGTAGACTGCACATTTCCCTGGGATTTAATTTTCCATGCTCTCGAATTTTAATTTGACATAAACAGGTTACGTCGTCAGTTCTTTGGAAGAGCTCTTATGTTCGATTTCGCAGTTCTTAGAAGATATTCGCTATTAGTAATCATTAGAAAGAAGTCTGCTGCGCGTCAGAGTTGAGACACACGTGTTAATTAAATGACAGAATAGTTCTTCATTGTCTGGTTACTTTTAACAATGATCATAACCTACCATCAAAAGAAACGTCGGATTAGATAAATTGGGCACAGTTCGTGCGTCAATCCTTAATGGTACAGTGATGCTAAAGGAAATGTTATCTCCTATAGGATACATCCTGATGTAGGTGGATGGGAAATGAATCCATCTAAAATATCATTCCATTATGGAGAACACATCATTCTTGGATCTACACCCCCATCACCGACCGGAACAGGGTGGCTTTCTGGGAAACGAGGTGTGCAAAAATGTGTCTGTGGTAGAATGGTTAAAGCCACTAATAGTTGGAGATTTAATACCTACAGTATGTCAGAGAATCCCTCAAAGGATTCTAATGGGGATTCCAAGCCACGTTTTCCCCCCACGTCATGGAAATCCCTTATAAATTAGGCTGCAATAGAGTTACTCCCTATTATCTCCCCACAGCCTGGGGCTAGAAATATTGCAGGATCAAAATTGCAGCACCCCCGGCTCAAAGATTATTTTCTTTACTCTAATAGAGCAATCCCTTGCAGCAGCAAGAAGATAAGCCATATTCTATTTTAAATCTACATCTAAGTGGGTTGATCATAATAATAGTATTTCATTGCCATCATCCTCCAGGCAAGAATAACAAACGCATTGTTCAAAAATGGAAAACAAACCATTTTGCAATTCCTCTTGCAATGGAGAAGGTTATCCTGTAATCTTGTTCAAAATTGTGATCAAGTTTTCTGATCTCTTTGCACCGTCTGACTATGTCAGCACAATTATCCAACTCAGTGGACAGTAATAACATGTTGAAAAGGTGCTTGCGTCGGTGAGCCGCTTCGATAACAGCCATTAAATGATGCGACCCATGTAATTTGAAATTTCAACCTACGTCTGTAGGCAAATGCATCATAGGAATTAGAAACAATTAAAGAGATCTCGTACAGAGATCTTTAAATAATCTCTATAGAATACCGTAATCTCCTGGAGTAAAGGAAATGTCATATGCTGTCATAGCGGTTCCGTCTAGAGTATACATCATTTCTGTATATCTCGTAGAACGGATAAACAAAGACCGGACACAGCCCAAAGATTTCCTTGGTTCCATTTAACCAAATTGACTAAGATTGTAAAAAGGACCCACAAACACAATAAATGATGCAGTTAATTTGGGATTCCTTTGTTTCTTTTGGAGGACCGACGTAGCCTTTTCTTAGATTGGCTATTTGTAGTGATTCTGCAGAGGATCGTCTAGCTTAATTTCATTGCTAGGGTTGGTTATTTCAAGGTGGGCGGATGAAACGTTTTGTTATTTTTCACCGCATAATCTCTAAAATATCCGTGAGGAAAAAGCTTGAGAAGATGTACAAAGTTCTAGTTTAACAGTTGTTTACAACAACATCCGGTGATTACGTATTGTGGTCTACGGTTCACTGACATTCCTCCCTCTTTGTCTTGAAAAATTTCACAGCTCGTAAAATTTTAACAACTCATAACAAATGTCGTCAAAGTTACGTGGTCCCCTCCCTTTCTCTCGACATGTGTTTTCTTCCGCGTTTAATAAACGACTTCTCCACTTCTCTTCACCCCCACATTCTCCCACGACTTCTTCGTTTACATATGACACGAGTAAGAAGAACGTGCACACCTCGATAAATTATAACACCTCAGAATATTTCAATTTTTTATTTGCGCAGAAAATGAGCTCTTCGGGTTCAAGTTCCAATACTTAGAAGTTTTCATGGTTGACCGACAGAGCACGTTTTCTGAGACTATTTCTGCTTATTCACATTTACCGACGCGTCAGTTTTATAAAATTTTCCAAGCGTGCTGTAGGAAAGACTTTATCCTTTTCCTAATGAGCGTGAAATAGGCAATGAAGCGAAGGAAAATCCTCTTGACGTAAAGACCGTATACCTCCAAGGAAAAATTCGAAAATGAAACCTTTGAGACTGCGGAAGTCTGGCACATTTGATCTGGCTTTGAGTTGTTCGTATTTCGAAAATGGACAGAGTCAACCAAGTGTGGCAAGAACAGCCTACACCCCCGCCTGACATTTTCAGACTCAGTGACATTCCTTTCCTTTAGGGTCGAATACACGTCGTTTTAGTCTTTCCGTCTCTCTCAAAATTGCTTTTCTGGAAAAACTTGCGCGTTTTTATCTGCCGCTGGGAATAGCCATGTGTAGAGCTTGCCTCTCAATATTTTTACTTTCAAAAACAGATTTTCCTGTTAACCATATTATCCGGTTGTATCCTGTATCCTGTTATATCCTGTACGATTGTGATTGTTATCCCAAAATATACCTCTGCACTTGCTCTACAGCTAACAATAGCGGGACTAGATTATCCTCTTCTCTAAGGATATTTGTACGAACATCTTTGTGCTCCAAGTACTACAGTCAATCTCTCGCTAATTCATTCCTATTACTCTTATCATAACGTCATAAATAACAAAAAGTTTCCGCCTCCTTGGAGGCATAAGCCACGCCCCTTGTGCTACTGTGGAGGAAGCCTACAAAAGGGCCTCGATTGCAGTGAGAAGCCGCCTCTCTCCTCACTCTTCATCATGCTCTTCGCCCCTTCAGGGGGACCTCCACAGGGAGGGAACTCGGGGCGGAGCTACAGAGCTCATGGGAATAGCCATTGATACCGTTGTTCGGTTATCAGGGGAGGCTGCTCCTTGAGGGCTCTCCTCACGGGAATGAGAAAGTTTAAGAGTTTATTACGGTAACTAAATAAGAGTGTAAGTTTTCTTTTAAACAGTTTTATACACTGGGTAATATTGTTGATTACTTGTATTGACTTCCTGTATCATCTATTACGATAGGATAATTTTGTTGATTCTTCCGTTTCCGGTGTTCGACTGCCTCACCTTCCACTCTTTAACTTCTTCCTCTCATCTTTGACTATTTCCCTGTATAAGGCTGTGATTCAGAAACGAGAATGACCGGCCACATGGGATCCCTTGCCATCCTTGGAATGTTCTTGCTTGTTGGCCTCTACGAGGTCTCTGCCCGCGATGTCTTCCTTCCTCGTCTTGGACAGGTAATATTTCAAACTTTTTATATCTCGGTGGCTGTTCTCAATTCTATTCTTTCGTCTTTTACTCCTATCGTAATGGAATCTGCCCACACTAAAATGATTTCACTTTTTGGACACTAAATCATTTGGAACCTTTTTACGGGCGAAGGGAACCCACACACTCGCTAAATGTAATTGCCATTTAAAACATTGCTCGATCAAGATAAACACATGGTTTCAGATGGAGAACCAGTTCACTCGTGACCGCAAGTCCGCTGACTGGATCCCTGAGGATGTAAGTTTTTGAAATATCGCGAAATATTTGCGGATTCTGAGCCTCGCTCGGAATCTCTGCGCGATAGATATAAACATGGAGGTAATATTTTACATTTCAGGATTGCCCTGTCCACAAGGCCGAGCACGTCCACACTGTCATGGATCGTGTGTGTCTCATGTGCCATGAGATGTTCAGCCACCAGGCAACAACTCTCCGTTACGAATGCCGCAAGAACTGCTTCGACAACAGCGTCTTCCGTCGTTGCCTGAACATCTTCACCGCTCCCAACCCCAACTCGTCCTCCGACAGTCTTTAAAGCGAGTCGCTGAGTCGTAAATGAAACAAACGCATCCCTAGCACAATCTGTAATTTCTTTTGTTGCGGCATTCATATCGCTTTGGCCGTTGATAACTGTTTCTCACGGCAACTGTGATCTCGCTCCTATCTCTACATATGTGTTTGACTATCTCAATCCCATCCCAGAAAACTTCTCATTTCGCCGTTTGTCATCCAGTTTCAAAACTTCTCCACCACAATAAAGTTACTTGTTAACAAAAAAAACAACATGTTGTTATTTATTGGAATGGTTGGCGAGGGCCATCTTTCAGATTGACTCAGGCTAATCGTCGATGTAATTTTCCTGAAATCTTCTTGGAATCTGCTGACGGAGACTTGTGGGAAATACGTTATATTCCTTGACAAGGAAGGCGTACCCTATTGTTACATTTCATGTTTACCTCTGAAGAGTACAGTACTCGTACTATTTTCTTTTTCCGTTGAAGCGGAGAAAGAACTCAATGTGACCTAAAAGGGAAACATATTATTAGGACATCTTCGCATGAAAACAAGATCACATCAACGAACCATAATGGTGGATTTATATGTTATTATTCATTCTGAAGATCACCCGTTCCTGCACTTCGTGTTTACTTGAACAGTGACCATCGAGGTTTGTTTAAACTTCATGTAGAGGTATGACGAAGTGAACAAGAAGTAACATTTTATGCGGATTAACTTGCAAACGTGTGGAACTGGCTGGTACGATGACTGTTGTAATATTCTGAGGTCGGTCAGAGTCTTTTATCCGGCCTAATGTCAAAAAACGTACAGATCAACGGGTCTCACGTCATATTGTTTTTGAACGTAGCATTTGATCTGAAAAAAAGACCGATTTTAAATCTTTTTGAATCATGAAAAAGCGGCTTCCAACATCAGGACCTATATTTCAAGTGGACTGGCAAATCCGAGGGAATCTGCTATTCTTTAGGGATTCTTTTATTTCCACGGTCCTGCAAGAACCACAGAGGGAAACCATTCTAAATTTTTATTAAATACTTAAAATTGTTGTCATAGTCGCTTATTTTGCTATTGGGAGCTGTTTTCTGCTGTTTTACCTATGCATATGTAGCCATTAACCACAAGTAGCAGATCAAAAATGTCTGGTTGATCTGCAAACATTGTCGGAAACCTGCATGAGGGTCAGAATTTCCCAAAAAGGCAACAATTTCCACTGCAAAAAGTCATTAAAACATTATTGTCCATCATTTTTTCCAGAAGTTCTTATCATTAACTTGATAAGAGTTAAGTGAGCGTCGCCTGATAGGTCAAGTCTGCCTAGAAGTCCGGAAGACCAGCACCTAAAAAATAAGATGACCGGCCAGACTCCAGGTGCATCCACTATTTTCTTCGTTTGCGTCTTATCACCACCTAAGAAGAGGCAAAATTTCATTGGTCGAAAAGATCAGACGACGTGAGCTGGTTGTTCGGTTTCTGAACTTGAAATCCCTCCTAAGAACATGAGTACTCCCAAAAGGAAAGTCATCCGATAACAAGGTGTCACTTCAACTTAGGCCGGCTTTTCACACCACACGTAAGTTTTTCATTCTTCTATGACTAAGTGTTGTCTTCATCTATGTTATTTTTTACGGAAAAGAGAACAACACGGGGGTTGAAGTTTCCGCTGGATTGCAGATTACTTTACGTCAAGCCGTGGGCGCGTTTACAATAACTATTCTCTGGTTGATGCACGTAGCATAGAGAAACTTTTATAGAAGGGATTAAGAATGCTTGGGGGGATATCGTGACCGGGAAATAATTACGGCTAGTGAGTAAAAATAAGTCGACGCGTCGATGCTACGTAGTAAATGAAGTAGAAAACAGAAGTTGACACAAAATTGGATAATCTTCATACAGGAAGTTGTTCCTGGGATGCTTCGTTTCAAATTTGAAACGTGGTGACTTAGTATAAAGAGTATAGGCTTTGAAACATCGCATGAGTATATTAGAATGGAGCGGTTTACTGTAGTGCAAGAGAGGCCTGTCCTAAAATCTGCAACAACTTCCATGTATTCCCTGCTTAAATATCAGGCCAGTGTGCACCCATCTCCCCTTTCGCTGTCTTTATGTGTCTTATAAAGATCATTTGGGTGTTGCGCTCGGTGCCTTTCATCTAACGCTTAATAAAATTTTATTTGGCTCGTTCGAGATAGGCACCGTATTCTGACTCCTTGCGCCTAGCAGCAAAGGTTTTTGGAATCAAAATGTCCACCCCGATGACATCCACGGTTATTCTTTGTTTTAATTTTAAAATATTTTAATTCAGGCATACTATTTGTCTACAACAATGTCAGAACTGGACAATCTCACTGCCGAGGTGCAGGACCTCAAGAATGAAATAGAAAGTATGCAAGTTAACTTGGCCGAGAATCAAAATGCTTTCTTCCTCTGCTCCATGGCTATTATCATTTTTCGTAAAGGATTTACTTTCCTTTTCTTATTTTTATTTCAGTGATGCAATGCGGATTTGCCTTTCTTGAAGCTGGTTCAGTTAGGAGTAAAAATACGACTAATATTTTGATCAAGAACTTGCTAGACTCTTGTAAGTAAGACTCAGTTAACCTCAAAATATTCCTCTACAGGCATAGCTATCGTCGGATACTGGTCACTAGGATGGGCCTTCGCTTTCGGTGGCTCTAGCAATGAAGTTGTGGGGTTGTTTATCGGCCACACACAGTTCTTCTTAGCTGGTCTCGACGATTACCCTAAGTAAGTTACTCCCTTATCTTGTTGACCAAGTCTCCAAAAGGAGAGAAGACTAGATAGGAACTTGTTTTGTTGATTTAAACCCTGTTTTTATAGGTTTTTCTTCCAATACGTGTTTGCTGCTACCTCAGCCACAATAGTAAGCGGTGCCGTGGCCGAAAGATGCGAATTTGCCAATTATATAACATACTGTACAGTGATCTCAAGTAAGTGCTCTCCAATATATTTTCATTTTTGCGCCATTAAGCATTTGTCTATCCTATCCTAACTCATTGGGGATGGAATGAACAAGGCTGGATGTTCAAAGGAATCCAAACAGGCACCATCCATACAACTTACCAGGCAGGCCCTCCTGCTATCAGCTTAAAATGAAAGCTCTTTAAGGACTTTGCCGGTGCAGGAGTGGTGCATCTTTGCGGGGGAACAATCTCCTTTGTAGCTGCCTATCTAATTGGCCCTCGAATTGGTCGTTTTCCAGAAGAGGGTGAAGAAGAATCCATTGAAATTAAAGGACATTCCGTTCCGGTTAGTCATAAAAAGAAATATGCATTCTCTATTAATAATAACTCGGGCAGTTATTCCGGTCAGTCTTATCAGGCGATTTCTTTAGTTGTTTGATCTGACACCTTTGATAAGCTAAGGTGCCGTAAGCCTTTTATTACCGAGGAATTCCATTAAGAAGCGGCTAGACACGAAAAAGAACTGCTACAAAATGTAGGAAAATGTTTCAGTTTGCTGCCTTGGGAGGTTTCATCCTTATGTTTGGATTCTTAGCTTTCAACGGAGGATCCATGGCTGATATTGTCAAACCCGGAGAAGGACACATTGTTGCCTTAGCAATGGTTAACACGATTCTTTGTGGAGCATGGGCAGCCTTAACCTTTTTAATAATTCACTATCTCACCAAAGGAAAATGGACTCTTCTCTTGACACTGAATGCATGCCTTGCAGGTAAATTATTCCCGAGAACCGTTGTGAATTCCGCATCCGAGGGTTAGTAGTCCAGAAATTGAAGTATCCAGTTTGATCTCTTGTAATCAACAGGAAATAAAACTCCTACTGATTGATGAGAATAAAGGAAATTGAGCACATCCCCATTTACAAGTATTAATCTTCCACCCACAAAAATTGTGCAGCTTTTGTCAGCAGAAAAGACACATATTTCACTAAAGGGACCACAGATATTCTTTTCAGGAATGGTGTCCTCTTGCGCTGGTTGCAACAGGATGGAGCCATGGGCTTCATCTTTCACAGGAATTGGTGCCGGTCTCATCTATCTCGGACTAAGTCATATGATGATTGTGTATGTTCTTACATTTCAACTGAAATGCCACGGATTATAGACTGAAAATCGACGATCCGCTTGACGCTTTTGCTGTGCATTTTGGTGGCGGATTATGGGGACTGTTATCCACAACAATAATAGCTCATGATGGCATCGTTTATGCTATCTCGGATGCTATAGCCGGTGAAGATGGAAAACATAAAGTTGGGGAGGCTTTTGCGGTATTCTTATCTGCCTTCACAGAAATAAGTGTCATTTCTAGCAATGTGGTTGGCAGATGGTTTGCGCTTTAGCAATTATTGTATGGTCCGTGCTGTGGATGGGCCCTATTTTCATGTTTTTGAAGAAAATTGGGAAACTACGTGTCAGCGAAGAAGTTGAAATTAATGGCTTGGATATCTACAAACATGGAGAAGTAAGAGAATTCCTCAACCTCCTTAAAGAGAATCTTTAGGCTGCCTATCCACTACACGCTTATGGACATGGCTGGGATGAGTTTGAAGGAATCAAGGTGAACAAGAAAATGGATCCCCGACGGAATAGTACCCATGTTTACCCTTCAAATCAAGAAAGTACAGAACTTCAGCCGAACATTTTTCTAAAATTTGTTTCAGTTTCCCTAGAGCAACTGGCAGCAGTGTACGACAGGCGGACAAGCATAGCCCCTTCAGATTTCACTGGAGGTCGCAGAAAAAGTCTCTATGTAAATCCCCAAAAGTTTGAGCACCCAGAGCATCATCACCAAGCCAGAGAGAAAGTGGCGAAGCCAAGAAAGGTCGTTAGTACTTTTAAAAATTAAACAAATTTCGAATGTTTACAGACAGTCAGCCACAACGAAAGGGTAGAGCACTTCATAAGAGAAGTGTCGGAAGACGACGGCAAGAGAGAAAGCACTGCTTCAAGCAAATCAGGAGATAAGCAGAAACTAAATCAAATTTCTGACATGTACCACGACGAAGCGCCGACAACTTCATGGCTTTAGAGAATTGTTTAAAAGAGTTCTATTGTATTTTGTTATATTGATGAAGAGTTTATCTAACGAGGCAATTAAAAATGGTCCTGTTGATTGACTATTTGGACCCGTTGCATTGCGTTTCTTCCTTCTCTTGTTACGTATTAGCTCTCAAGGGTTCTGCTCGTTTCCGCATGACCATTATTGCTGCTGAATGCGACACGCAGGAGGCTGTCTCCAACAATGCAACAAAGGGCTTCCCACTCCATGTTCTTATTTCTAATTGTCTCCGTATTGAGAGTTTTAATGAACATTCCAAGTATTGTCCAGGTTGTCCTTTAAGCGGCGGCGGCTTGAGCTTTGACCATTAACTTTTTCCCATCTACCATTAACTGTACGATTTTGTTGAAAATAATAATTATACGAGGGGGATAAGTACTGCCTTTCACCTTTTTCCTTTTAACTACTCTAGATTTTCGCACTTTGATCGAAAATTTTGACTTGAGGAGGGATATGTTCCGGTGAACTTATGAAATGTCCGACCATGCGGCAAAGGTCTTCAGTTCCTTGTTAGTCAGCGTCCGTCTGTACGTTCTCTTCAAATATCACCATGGGGTATTTTATTATCTACAGAGTTTCCCGGCAAAAGTTACCAGCTCTATACGTTAAAAGTGCTATGCCCTTTCGATTACGAGTACGTCAAGCGTATCCTTGTAAGGAATAATGTTCGCCAGGCAATATCCTCCTGCCAACGTCTTTTATTGCCCATAAATAGGGATTGAATGGCTAACCATCAGTTAATGGATCTTTTCCTCATCATCATTTGCCCCCTTATTTGGAAATACGCGCTAATTTCCGATCTTTTAACCCTCATACATATTAAAATTCTGAATTTGAAGATGGTGTGGATGATTTCTGATGGCACTCAATTATACTCTCCGTTAAGTAGGTGCCTCCCGACGTGCTAATTGCAGTAGATATGAGATCGATGAGAAACCTCCGCGCAGCATGTTCGAAATGCACTTATTTCTTGGTTTGTCACCCAGGGAGCCGCGACTACCATTAGTGGCGATTAGGTTGTGCCCATTCTCCCGGGAGTGGGTAATATGTGTGTACGGGAGGTATCCGCTATTTAACAAATGACACCGACATCATTGTCATCCTGAAGATATTTTTGTGTTACCATTATCCTGACAGCAAAATCCCGCTTGATTGTGTTTGTGTTCATCCCTCGGGGATCTCTCTTTGCGGGCTACTTCTTTTTACTGACAGCTTTCTTGGACCTGGATCCAAACAAGACCGAATTGGCGACAACAAGTGAACGAGGGGCATATTGCGGGGGTCGAGATAAGCATTTGATTGGTATATGCGAAGGGTGAAAACATGCAATTTAGGTACACTGTATTCGTCGGAGGACAGCTTTTTAATTATATTCTTAGCTGTTCTCTGTAATAATCAAGCATCCTGTAAGGTTAGCTCCCACAGGCGAGATATGTACAGTTGCCGTCGTAATTAAGCAGCATCTAACAGTGGGTTTGAATATTTGCCCGACATAAGCCACGTCCACCCGCTATTTTCGAAGTTATGCTTAGGAAAACATAACACTCCTTATCTGCAGCGGCAAGCAACTCCCGCTACCAGCAACCTTCCTTTTTAATCCGTGTCTCTGAAAGTTTCCCAGAATAATTCATGATTCTCGTCAATCCTTTTAATCTTGACAATGCTTATTTTATCGCGACAGGTGGTAGATTTAATCAAGCGACAGGTTGAATAGTCGCGACTACAGCTTCCCCACTGCTTCCTATTTCCCTCTTCCTGCTGATCAAACAGAATATGACAAAGTTCACATTTTTCCTAATTTGTTTGCATTGGTTTTCTCAAATTAACGTTTTAGTTCCAGTCCCCTTTCAAGCCTCCCTAAAAAAGTTTGTTTACATAAAGAGAGCAAGCATATAAATTGTTGAAAAGAAGGGGCTTCTATTCTTGAAAACAAAACATTGTTGAGACCTCGAGGTGAAATCTTAAAAAGAGGCCATGTTTAAGACAATGAGACCCGGCAAAACAATACAACAATAGGCCATGCTTCTCAGTTTTTTGTTAGCTCTGTCACCAAATAACCTATAGAGTGCCATTTTGACGGACATATGTCACGTGAGGTCTCCTTTATCTCAGCTTTGGGAGGACTCAAGTCCACGCGGCTTCTCCCACCCCCTTCAGAAAGGGAAAA
Organism: Oscheius sp. DF5033; assembly: GCA_964036215.1. Classification (NCBI taxonomy): domain Eukaryota; kingdom Metazoa; phylum Nematoda; class Chromadorea; order Rhabditida; family Rhabditidae; genus Oscheius; species Oscheius sp. DF5033. The sequence goes on from OZ038413.1 coordinate 9,236,268, forward strand.
AATGCAATTTCCTTTAAAGCTAATCGGTTAAGCAAGAGAGCTACTTTCTTCTTTTGAAGATAGCCTCAGGTGACCAGTGTGCCCGGTCTCGACGCGCCTCCCTTGCTCACGCACTATCTCGCTGATTTTAGCCTCACGGCGGATCAATATTCAGTTGCGTTGCATATTTGCTTGTTGTGGCTGACAGCGGGTTGGCAAGCATCCAACGCGTTTCGACTAACCATAAAATAGCGCCATGCGCAAATCTGCCCACACATAATTCTCACGTCTTCATATTTATAATCCCCCTTGTATTTCAAATTTTTTGCCCGCAACGTTTGAATTTTTTTCGGTAATATTTTCCGCTTCACGGCTTTATTAATCCGTTTTTCTTTATATCCTTTCACTTCTCACGGGTTTTTCTTCGAAATATGAGTGACTAAAAGGAAAAGCGTCTGCTCTCCAGCTGCCGGATTCCTTAAAATAGCGCTTAAAAGAGGTTACCCTGTTTTTCTCCGCAGCCACCATCTTTTTTCCTGTCTAGGTCCTCCTCAAAATTTCAAACCAGAAAGGAGACCAACCGACTTTAGCCGTGTGGTCGCCTTCATCGGCTATGGGTTCTGTCTGTTTGCCTTTCGGAAAGGCGATCTGTTCGCCCTCAATTTCGACTCAACGCTTTTGTTATTTCCGGGAGAGTGCTCCCTTTTGCTCTCTCCTGGCAGCCTCCGGTGCTTGTTCTAATCTATTGTTGCATAAAGTCCTCACATGTCAAACAAAATGCATTTACGCGGCTCATCCTTTTCACATTGTGAGAAAGAGAAGGCGAATGAGATTTCAACGGCCAAGCTCAGGCAATGTGTAGTATATTTTTATGGAACGGAGACGACTTCTCTTCTTCCTTTTAACATTGCTAATTGTGTTTTGTCCGCAAACTTCTTCCATTTTTCTTCTTCCCTCTTTTTACATTACTTTTTTTCAGTTAATTCAAATCATCATCAAACATTAAAAACGGGGAAATTCGACGTGAGGGCAATGATGAACGGACGGGCAGTCCGTTCCGTCCTCATCCGGAACAACCGCCAAGAGAACGGCTCCGTTGATCATGTAAATTGCCTTTCATTTAAAAAACGCAATATCTTTAGGTTCCCCGGACAATTCAATTCGATGAAAGCTCTGAAGAATATCGCTGTTTATGTAATTGTTTTCACGTCAAAACTGGCGCCTATATTATTGGAATAGTTCACATTGCTTTAATATTTTTCTTCTTAATTCAATCTCTCCTTGTCTACTTACAACATGACGGACGTTTATTAGAGGTAAGCAGCTGATTTTATACGAATTTATATCCTCCTGTCCCCATCAATGGCGAAATATCCCAATTTTTAGGCAAGAGGAGTCAAGGAGAACTATGTTTTTGCATCATTTGTCATAGCCATGGTGACTTTGGCACTAGGAACACTGGTCGTTCTCTTAATGTTCTTAGGCATCACCAAAAATATAGCTCCATTATTAATACCTCACCTTGTCGTGCAGGTAAAGACAATCAAAACTGGAATGAGAATCTTTGCAGTGTCTCGTAGTCATCATCCTTTTGATCGTGTTAATCTGTGGAACGATAGCAATATGTACGGATACGGCTGTATTTTATAGAGTTATTAATGCTGCTCCTTTTATGGAACATCCGAGACAGAGTACTGTAGCGCTTGATGCAGGTGAGGGTGTAAACTTGAACATTTCATGAATTGCTTATGAGTTCGAAGACTTTTCCTCGAAAATTGCTACTTTTTATTTCGAAACCTTTCGAAACTTGCAACGGACCATTGCGTCCTCAAGATCTTGCCGAAAATATGACAAATGTCTCGTCTTTCGGGGGTCTTAACCTAAGATCATCGAAAAAAAGTGAAATAAATGAATCTTTCAGGAACAATGGCCAGGATATACTTCCTCATGGCCATCTATGCTTTGACTTTCATCTTTGAAATTTGGTTTATCTACGTAATCTACAGTTGTTATCGCTACTTGGAAGAAAGGAGTACTTACATGAAATACTGCCTGGCCTTCTCAACCCCCATGAAGACACTTTCAGCACGGTGAATGGCCTCTTATACGGAAATCTTACAATGAGATCTCTTGGCTTTTTTGAGAGATTGTGCCATTTCCCGTCACCCACCTCGTGATCCTCACTCCCAGCATTTTATCTGTCACGTTTGTGCACTTATTGGTTGTGAATAGAAACAAATTTACTCTCAATCTACGCGTATCTAGTCTATTCGATTCTCCTCCTCCCATGTGCAAATTATTTATACGCTCAAATTCCCGTCAATTCCTCTTCTATATGTACTGTATTTACAGCTTTAAACAGTGTCGCTAGTTGCCCTTTTTTCGTCTCAATTTCGAATAATACAAAAAATCCAATATTTAGGCATCTCAGGACAAAAATTCAATGAAATACAAAGATATTCATCAATTATGATTCGAAAATGCGCGCCATATTGTACATATTGTTCTTTGGCCATAGCAAGTTGTGATAAAGTAAATTTTATTACACGAGATCATTGTTAATGACATGTTAGACTAGAGGCCATCTATCAGAATTATTCAGCTGGACCTCCAAGATACCAGGGCTTCCATTTTATGGCCGGTTTTCTTTTTGATCCCAAGTAGTAGCCAACTCGAGTGGTAGGAGTCGACAGATAAACTAAAAGAACAATAGAATTAGGGATTCAGTCGGGCAGAAAATGCCTTGGTTTGTTGTCCTGGTCGTAGCTAAAGATGTAGTTCTATCTGTAACTGTTGTCTGAACAGGCTCGGTTATTCCCGGAGTATGGAAATGATCTTCTGGAAACACTTGGGAATGTTTCTCTAGACTGTTTTCAAATAAAGAAGTTAATTTTGATGGCAAGTTCTCAGGAAGAAGGCTCTTCAACAGTGTTATTACCTGAAATTAATTGTTTTCTCACATATTTTATGCTCACCTTGTAACTTCTAGGAGAACTAGAAAACATTGGGCTAGGTGTAGTTCTGCTAAGCATCGGTACAGCAGCTGCTGGTGTTTGGGTAAAAGCTGGGACTACCACCATATTTTCTAAAAACGAAGTAGGGAAAGAGATACGACGTACCCGTAAGTTTAGCAGGTTTCTTCCTCCAGCTCTTCTTATTATATTGGGACTTTCCAAGGAATGGGCTCTTCGTCCAGAGGATATTCTTAACAGTGCTCGTACTCACATTCTCTGAGGGATTAACCAATACAACGAATTTTCTTTCCTAAAGAAAAAAATATAATGAATATGCGGCACATACAGGGTATGATTGGTTGAAATAAGAAGGAGGCAGAGTTGTAACAGTGGTTGGAATAATGGTAGTGGCCACAGGCGCTGTGACTGGAGACTCTATTAGGATAGAATTTGCAGTAGTTGTAGCAGGATCTAAGCAACTTTAACATAATCCATAAGACTTTCGAACCTATGGACGTTTCATTTCCGATCTCACAAATTACTGGGAATTCCGGCTCAAAGACTACACGTTGCATATCTTGGTAGAAATCTGATGCTATGATGCCGCACTTCTCTAAAACGCTTATTAAGAGTAATTGTGAGGAAACCTTGAATATCTTTCACGGTACAGACATTTTGCTCTGAAATCCAGACTTTCATTGTACAGAGGAAGTCCATCTGCTTTGTGGCACAGTATTTTCTTTAAAGGAAGTTAGTAAAGAGTATAAGTCGAAGCCTACTTGCACATGAGGACCTGATGCCCTTCATGGCTGTTCTCCAATTTGCACCCTGTGGAAGCAGGCATTCCCAATACTCCAGCAACACATTTCTGGTTGTCAATAAGTGTCCTGAAGAGAGAAAAAGACTGTTTGTTGAGACATTTGCCGATTTGTCCATTTTTGTCCAGCGCTTATGTCTGTGTGGGTCACTCGCGTAATCCGTATGGTAAACGTTTTCAGCAATAATTCTGCGCACGTTCGAGGGACAAAAACGAGAGAAACGGTTTGTGCCCAACAACTGACCTTTGTCTTTTGAGACTAAATGGTGAGCACATGTACATCAACATTTTACCAACATCATTCAGAAGACGTCGCTGTTTGTCATCTCCACATTCTTTGATTCTCTCTCGAAAACACGGAAGAATCGACGAGTATGCCCTAGAGACATTGAGTTATGTCGAAGGAAGCAGAGACCAAAACGGGCGGGTGGTTAAAAATTATGGGATGGTCAATTCTGAACTTGAGTGCACACTGACAACGGATTCGATGAGATATATGCCCTAGAGCTAGATTTTTAAAAATCCCAAATCCCACTGGATCTCATAGACCCTTCTTCCAATGAAACTTCAATTTAAAACAGAAATTCTTCTCCCTTGCGAGCCTAGAGGGTGTGGAATTTCGAAAATTGATCTAACCCAAATCCTTTTGAAAGAAGTAGGCTTTTCGAGCTCAAAAAGTTTGTCCTGGAAGTTTTAAAGTGGTTCTATTCAGGCTGAAAGCGAAGACTCTCGCCCTGTAAGACAATCCCAACATGCTCTTAGGTGACCAACAACCTCTATACGTGGAAAAGAGTTGTGAAATGGAGATTTCTAACTGTCTACCAGCAAAATTGGCAATTCTACTACTCACCTACAGGTGTGGAGCAGTTCAGCTTCGCTTTTAATACTGAAAACCAGTGTCATAATGTTCCTTTCCAATGGCACCCGTTGTGCCTTCAATCGTAAAACGCATCCAAGGAAAGCATGATCGGCACATTGTGAATACACTGCTACTACTGGAAGAAGGGAAGTAATAGATTAAAGGCATCAAAGGGTCCTAACCTGAAGAAAGTAGCCATAGTAGAAGTGCTAACATGTGCGCAGGCGGACACGTACGGCTATTGTGGGGACTGACCGCGACCGCCTTGACACTCCCCAAATAGAGTCTCCGCACTCTTGATCAACCCGATATCAGGAAGTATCGAGATCCTGTCAACAATCACAAGTGAGGTGACTTCACGAGTCAAAGAGGTGCTAAACGGATATCGTTTTTACGGTCAGTGGAAAAGATACGATGAAGGGGACGTAGAGGAAGACGTTTTGCAAAATGATGCGATCGGTTTGCTCATCACGTATCGCGAAAGGGATCGCACTACGGTTAAAATAATTCTGTCAACGTAATTTGAACCATCTGCGGAAGGGAAAAGCGTCATCTTCTTGTCGTTCCAGGTGTTCCCAGAGAGAATTATTTATGTGAGCCGGTCCAGGTGTCTGTCTTCCTAAATGGGATACTTTCTGTACTTTCTTTACAAAAGGCAGAGAAAAATTTATCGTCATCTTTTCAATAACTAACAGTGTCCGCGGATAAGTTTGCGATATTCTCTACATTTCCAAACTGTCCAGTGCGTGGCTCTTATGGCCCCAATAAGGAAGAAATGCTGGTGTTTAGCATAAGGCTTATCGTCTTTCAAGTATTATTCCGTTTTTTTCTTTTCAAAAGTCCGTGGAGCAAAAAATGTTAAGTGTAGTACTGTCGGCGGTTGCGGATGTATCCATTTAGAAGTACCGAAGTCTACTAGTTACAAAATTATAGAGAAAGGGTCAGAATCAAACCCTGAATGTTCAAAACGATTTCTTTTCAAATTTCTGCATATCTCGAACTCATTTTCAGGTCCTCCGCGTGAATGTACGTTCCCAAAAATGTTTGACCATTTGGAAGAAAGTTTCTCTAAACATTTCTAATCCTCTCGAGCACCCGTGGTTGTTGTTCGCACCCGGTTCAGCCAGCTGCCCCTCGTGAACCTCCTTGTTGGGAGACGGTGGGTGATCCCGCCCCTCCTTCGCTGCGGACTCTTCTCGCCTTGTTATAACAACCTTGTCTGCCACTTAATCCCAACTGACCCTGTACTAATCGTTCATCATTTGTTTACCAGGGAGAGAGAGGCTTCTGCTACTACCTCCTGTGTCTGTGTGCTCTGCTATTTCCGGCTACACTTCTCACTCAACAGTCTTGTCAGCTGCACCGAATGACCCATGTTCTATCCATATCTCCTCTTTTTCCCGTTTCTTTTTCCCCAAATAAAAGGCGATTGCGAGTCTGAGGTAGGGCTTAGTCTTCTTCTCATGGCAACATCTTTTCAGGATAAGAATAGAAGTATTTTTCTATGGTCTATACGAAAAGAAGAAATTGGTGCGCAGGGCTATTTATTCGGAACAATTCACGTACCTTATACCGAAGTATGGGACCGAGGTCAGTTTACTCCCCTTTTGTGCGAACATCCTTGAAAATTCAAAATTGCTCCCTGCTGCCATTTTAATCCTTTAAACTCTCAACAAGCCACCCTCCAAGAACAGCTGCAACCTGAAACCACCCTGAATAATTTGTATGTCTCTCTATTGATCCTTTATTTGTTTAAAATTTCCCTCGAAAATCAGTGCCATAGCCCAAAGGATGTTGGTTCTGCAACAAAGCCATTGTGCCGCATTTTTGAGTAGCCTTTCACACCTCACGAGCATTGTTCACTGGGTAGACTAATGGGGCGTGAACGGCTCCGAGCAGGTACACCTTAAAATATTCCCTAGTAGTCAAAGAATATTTCCATATACCATCAGACAAAAATGACTGTCAATTAGTTACAATCGAGAGTAGAACAATGCAGAAGGACACCTGCTGTGCAGTGAATTAGAGGTGCATCACTAGATTGGGACAAATTTGCCGCGCATACCACACACTGTAATTATAACAGGACAGATGTCCTCTAGTTTGGATAACTTCAATCATTCCATAAGCATTAGTTAATAAGTTGAATAATTTCATTTGCAGTTTCTGATCGAGTTCGAGAAGCATTTGCGGCATCTGACACGGTTCTATTGGAAGTTGACCTGAACAATGAGGAAACCTTGCGGAAGCTCGTACGGTGCAAGAAGTTACCACGAAAGCAAACAGCTCTCTCTTACTTGCCGCCAGAACTCTTTGCCAAGATTAAGACATGTAAGTTATTCCTGGCTGACAGTGATATTTTTCCAGTTATGAGTAAATTCCGCCAGCAGCTGATCCATGCCAGTGTTTCTCATCCCATGATGGCGGAAGATACTGTGCAACATGTACAACAAGTCTTCGACAACCTGGCTGGTGAGCTGGTAGACATTTTCTTTACTTTTCGCCTGACGGAAAGATAACACCTGCTAAACAGATGGAGCAGCTGAACGCTGTTGCTGTTTGCACAGTAGACGATACGCATTGCCACTCGAGCAAGTCGCGAACAACTTCAACCTTTGACGCAAACATGTACGATCTGGCATCGAGGGCAAATTCGAGCCTAGGAGTGCATAGAACAAGATCGTGGAGAACTCTGCTCTTTTTGTATATTCTGTTCAAAAAGGATTGCGCCGACTGCTAGAGGTCATTGTTGTCTTCTATTGCAGCTCTCATTTTCATTAACTCGGGTCTTCTTTGAAGTGTCTACGTGCTTTTGAGTACTTTGCGGACGTATTGGGACGAGAAATCTAATTAAAAATACAAATATGTAATTCGAAATTTTAGGAAACTGGCACCGTAAACGACCAGAATGGCTCCTTTTCACTCTCTATCAGCTGTGTGAAAACCTCTTGGATCGCTCAACGGCTCCTATGCTAGATGTTTACCTAGCGACCAAAGTATGTTGCTTGTTATTTTAACAATTAACCGAATCTCGTGTTTCAGGCCCTTGAGAAAGAAAAACGCCTTGAGGCCATTGAGACCGCTGAGGAGCAATGTAACCCAGTCTCGAATATTCCTCTAGACGATGTAAGTAACTCCATGACCTGTAGATATGTTTGCAAACAATCTTTATTGTTGCATTGACACTGTATCAATGAGACAATAATGGGATTGTTCATTAGAGAAAGGCGCAAGGCGTCGGCGCCTAATGGAAGTGCACAAAAGGGTGCGGATCCTCAAGGGATTTGCATGGTACTTGTCTGTGCACTTAAGAATGAAAAGACAAAAGGCTTCGATGGAAATATATGGAAATATTGCAGATTGTCTTCTCCATTGGGTATACTCTTCATTTCTTGGAGAAAATGTATTTTGGCAGCGGGGTAAAAAAGGAGAGATCGTTGTCTGAATTAATAGAGAATTATCGTTGCGGGAGCTTGGAAACCCAGCTGATGAATGCTAGCGATTATGACCAAAAATTACCGGGTATTCCTTCCCAGGAAAAGGAGAGAGCAAGAAATGTGAGTCACCCGAAAAAAACCAGATAAAATATTATTCCAGATTGATTTAAACTTAAAAGAAGACATCATAACCAAGCGAAATATCAGAATGGCCAGGAGAATCGACGAGATGATAAATGCCAGTCCGCAAAGAATTATATTCACAGCAATTGGCACCGGTAATTTTTCATTAACCATAATCAACCTCTTTTAGGTCATTTTCTTGGAGAACAAAGCATCCTTCAGCATCTTTACCAACTAGGATATGCAGTTGAACCAGTTAAAGACAATGATACAATGTAAGACCACCACCTTATCAAAATTAATTGATGTGTTTCAGATCAGCACGTAAAAAGACGATGATCAAATCATTATGGACACGAGACTTCATTCCAAAACCACCTTTGGTTGTAATTGAATATATTAATTCCACCGCATCTTACGGGTTACTGCATCATCTCATTTGCATTCTTCTATTACGGTTACTTTTCTAAAATAAAGTGTATATTCCTGTTATTAGCTCATTTTCCACCTATGCGATAGACAAATAGGGGATTTCATTGTGTATTGACCTATTGTGACAGTTGGTCAAAGCTAATGGATAGCCAGCAAAATTGATTTCAGCTTATAGCCGCTTTATCCCTAATATGTCCGATTCTTCATATTTTACTCTTGAAAATAATCCTCTCCACTTTTTGCAATGTCCTATCCCATTTTTTCCAGGTGATAACCACATGTCGGACGATGATCCGATGGCAGGTCGTACGTATGTCTTCCACTACTTTATTCTTCCTCACAATCGCCGGATTAAAATGGTCCGCAGGCCACGTAATCTAATGGAATAAGTTCAAAAACATAATTCCAGTAATCAAACACTCTATCGAGGCTAGCGAAGATGCTCCTGCTTATTTGGCTGATATGGTCGCTTACCGGCAAGGTCCATTCGAACATCTTGACGCAGCTGGAGATGAAGAAGAGCAGGAAAGTGAAGAAGAAGATGGCGATCGTAAGCAAGAAGTTGATGCTCCAATGGAAGAGCAGAAGTGATACAGATGCCTTACTCAAACATTTGTTGTACAATCTATTCTAGCGATTTATTACCAAAAAGAAACCACCGGCATTTCACCAGAAACAATACATATACAGGAATGGAGAAATTGGAAAGCAGAAGAATTAAGATCACAGAGAAGAACCTTATGAGGAGAGAGTAATCTTATCCAAAAGAGCCTTGGCCATGGTAGTGCCCAACTTTGCCGGAGAATCAATGACAATGGCATTAGCTTTTTTCAAAGCTTCAATTTTTTGCTTAGCAGTTCCTTGTCCCCTGCTGATGATAGCACCAGCATGTCCCATCCGACGACCGGGAGGAGCAGTGAGCCCAGCGATGAAGGAAACCACGGGCTTAGCTTCTGGACCAGAGTTATACTTCATAAGGTAGTCGGCAGCATCTTCTTCAGCATTGCCACCAATCTCTCCGATTAGAATAATCCCTGAATTTTTTGGTCTTCGTGATAAGAACAGCTGTAACCTTTGGTGTTCGGATCATTTAGGAAGACGTCCAAGCAGTCGATGAAATTAGTGCCATTGAAAGGATCGCCACCAATTCCAACGCAGAGAGTTTGCCCCAATCCTACACTCGTTGTCTGATGAACCGCCTCGTAGGTCAGGGTTCCCGAGCGAGACACAATTCCGATAATACCCTAAATGGCTTCGTTTCCTCTATTTGCTGCGCGTCTTCAACCTTTTTGTGTATATGTCCGGGCATAATTCCTATTTTACATTCTTCAGCGGATATAATTCCCGGACAATTGGGTCCAACAAGTCGTGTCTTATTCTGTTTGACTAGTCGATTCTTCACCCGAATCATATCCTGAAATTAATTATTCGATTGTGAATATTGACAGCAGTTGCTTGGTGTTTGCCCAGTTCAAACAAGTAAATCGCCTTTTCCTTCCGGATCAGACCAAAGAACTAGAAATCGATTTGCTGGCCAACTAAATGCGATTGAACAGATATGACAAGTGCGAACAAATTTTTGACCTTGGTCTTGCTTTAAACGCACGTGTTAGAAGAAAAAAAGAAAGTTCTCTGGGTGTTCAGTGTCTGTTCAGAGATGTTTCTACTCTCGATATCAGTACCTGTTGAGGGATTCCTTCCGTAATACAGACGACCAAAGGAATCTCAGCATCGATGGCTTCGTCAATGGCATCTGCGGCAGCAGGAGCGGGAACATAGATTACAGAGGCATCGGCACCGGTTTCGTCACGTGCCTGAATATGAAAAACTATGAAAGGAAACGAACAATGATCAAAGAAATAAATGCTCTACACGAATTCGATCCCGTGTAAGCGTGGCACTAGAGCGTGGGAAAACGATCAACCTGCTTGACATCTTTGAAAACTGGAAGGCTCATGTGTGTAGTACCAGCTTTCTTGACATTTACACCTCCAACCAGCTTGGTGTTGTATTCCAGCATCTGTTTTCCATGGAAAGTACCCTGAATTAAAGAGATCTGCCCGTCCAGGGCTGCTTTACCTGTTTTCCAGTTATACCCTGAATAATGACTTTGGTATCAGGACCGATCTTTAAAGCATTTCTAGTATTATGATACATCCGAACACCACCTGAAAATTGTTAAAAATTACGGTAGATCCGTGGTAACCAACCGACTATAGCAGAACTTGAGCGATTCATCCTAGATAAGTGAGAAACTTGGCACAAGTGGACTGGGAGGCACTCTAAAAATGGCAGTATAAATCCTAGAACACCTAGGTTTTAAAAAAATCACAGATAAGAGAGCCAACTGATCGGAGAGCAGTGAACACTCAAGCCGCCACCTTCTCCCACTGAATGAATGCGACGTGGAGCGCGATTCCCACACGTACGCAGGCAAATTAATACGGCTTGACTGAGTATTTTGAGTGGAATTTGGAGTTTACAAGCTGTAATTTTATTCAAGCGTAAATTATGGTCACAAATTATATGTCAAATTAAAGGATAATTTGTAAGTAACACGGTAGAACACGCTGGACCTATAAGAATACTAAGACAGCCATAGAAACATGTGCGCTAAGGCCGATATTTTGGATTTCACGACGACGCTCTATTTCCATTGTGCCAATATCGACTTATTTTGCCATTGTTTGAAGATATTTTCAAAGGAATCATTAATTGGTCGCTCTCTAAAATATGCACAAGCAATATATTTTGCATCAGAGCTAAAATATTAGGCAAAGATCGCGTTTAAGCTCTTTTATTTCCGTATTTGCTATAATTAAATTGAACGGAGGGCATAATCTGTAGAGAACAACAGTTTTCCTTTCTTTCTTTGAAACCCATTATTATTCTTAACATTTCTGGCATTTCTCTAATAATTTCTATAGTTTTGGACGAACAATAGGCTCTGTTGAGGTGTGCACGCGTCTTTGTGGCATTGATTGGATAGAAAATGTGTGGGAAATAGATTTCCTTCGACAGATTACAGTTTCATTGATTATTTCCGATAGGATTGACAATTTCTAAACAAGGATTCTAAATGTTTCCACTCTTTTCGACGGAATTGTTCTTCTCCGGCGTTTCTTTACCTTCTATGACTAAAAAACCTCATTATTTGCCACAAACAACCATAGGCTGCTCCTGATAGTTTTCCCTTTATTTTTGCTTGACCCCATAAGATCTTTTTCCTCTTTTCCTCGTACAACTTCCCTGTTTTCTAATTATAATTCAGATTTGCACCTGCTCTCATCATCGGTGCCATTTGAGGGAGAAACACTAATATTCCCGCTGCCTTAGCGCACGCAATGGATGAGGATCCATTTTGGGGCTCGGGCTCATCCGGTCATCCGCCGTTGCCAGGTAACATTATCCCTCCTCTCTCCATCATATCTCTAACCGTCAACAGAATCCTCACCACCTTATGACCACTAATATATTCCACACCACCAATATCAAGACTTTTAGGCAACGCGAAGATGACATCCAGTCAAATGTTTTGGTCACAATTCTGGGAATTGGTTTCCACCTACGGGCTTGCTTTTGTTATAACGGCTTTTCTGGTAATTAGACAAAATGTTAATTTTTATATTAATTTAGGGCGGAATTATCTTTGGCCTTGCTCTTCATGTTGTACAAAATGTGATTCCTGCTCAGAAAGCGAAGAAAGCAGAGGCCAAGAAAAAACGAGAAGACGAGCTCGCAGATGACGGCTGTGCAGAGATCAAGTCAGGCGATAGCGTGTTTCGTGGGAAGATGAATTCTACCATGGTCAGCATATCAAATGAAGGTCGAACGGTGTTATTCCAGATAGCTGCGCTACGCAGGACGGTGGTCCAGTTTGACGAGCCTAAGCAGGTAGTAAAAGGACTCATGGCCGACAACAGTGAGTTTTTTTGTTTTCACTCTTTTTTACGAACTTTCTTGCAGAGAAAACTGCTGAAGAAATAAAGGAAGTTAATGACAGTGAGGAAGAGCTCGACACATTTGATCCGAAAGACAAAATGGAGAAGACGCCACTTCTTGAAGAGAAGGAGGACCTAACCTCTGTTACCCCTCCTCCTGAAGAACCTACCGAAGTTGTCCAACTCCTTTCAAAGCAATTTATTATCTTAGGACAAAGGCGACATGCTGCAAAAGTTAGGTACTCTCCACGGAAAGCTGGCCACAGCCCAACTACGTGCTCGAACCCGCCGAATGGAGATGGAAATGACCCAGGAGGAACGCAATACGGTAGGATTCTTTAAATAGAATAAGACTTCCAATAACAAATTTCAGGAAGCTGACATGCGTGCCAAACAGCTTGAGTCTATCATGAAATTGATGATGCAAAATAAGGAAAAATTTGGAATGAGCAGTGACGACGTCAAAGAACAATTGAACCTTTACAATTTCTGATTCTATGTGCATTCCCATTGACTGGTATCCTGTAGCATAGTCACTTCCCGTTGCAACAATAAACTTTCATCTACTTCTTGTTTTCTTGACATGTAAATTGACCGATTGTGATTGAGCCAAATTGCTCGAATTATCTTCCGCCTGCTGTTTATCTTCTCGTACTTTAAATGACCAAGAGATGTCTATAGGTCTCATTTTATTTTAGCATAGATTAAATGCACCTCGTCATAATTCCTTGATTTTAGTATAAGGTTTCAACAGAGGATGAGAGGATAAGTAGCTTCTTCTGGGATGAACTTCGATGTTAAAATGTATTTTTGGTAGAGTCAGTTGACTTACTAAGCTTAGAAACTAATGGGCATTGGGCCATCCGTTAACCAATGAACAAGTAAAAAGTAATCTTTGCTATTCTTTTTTTGCAAGTCTTGGCGTCATGGATGAAGAGCTTTGGATAAAGGGAGAAGTTGCTCCCACTATCCGGTCTGCTGTCATTGTCTGGAGATGGGAAATGGTAAAAGCTACTAAACCAAAGGAGGAAGCACGAGAAACTGCGGACCACCGCCTTTTCAATGGAAACACTTTGGAATCTGACAGCATACGCCAGAAACGGTCGCGGTCCTGCAGTATTTGCCACAATATGCTATCTTTCCAAGCTCTGGCCACTTCCAAAATAAATGTTCCCACGCATCATCTAGCAACGCAATGGCCATGGTCCCAGGAAATGTTGCATTTGATCGTTGGCTCTTTTTTGCAGGACAAGGTAACAGCTGGTTATTTTCTCTCTCTACGAACGTCTCTGAAATCACTAGTTTTCCCAATTTCCCTGGCTGTCATAGTTTCTTTGAAAGCAGCCAACAGGAAACACGGAACCCTCCTGACTCCCAGTAAATTACCCTATCCTTCTTTGTGTGTTTAATTACCCCGGATGCCTTCCATCTTTCCCGCTCTCTCACCCTGACAGAGTTAATTAAACCACCAATTCTTTTGCAGAAGACAGTAACTTTGTCGTCTAGACGGACTTTTGATTTCTGAGGAAATTATCAAATTCTATTGGCTGCCGCGGCGCTTCGTCTTTCGGGGGATTAAAAGTGAAGCTACCAGTCGACCTTACTTTTTTCTTTTGAAATTTACTTTCTCAGTTTTCTACTTTTCTCGTGTTTTTTTTCTGCTTCTTGCATATCTCACCAGTTGCAACATAAAGTTGCCAAATTTGCTTCTTTGTTCCCTCGTTTATCCTCGTTCGCGGAAAACTAACAATTCCGGGGGGCAAATCAGTTCTTTTGACATCACATCATCAGTTCTTGAGGAGGTCATGGTTCAACCCTCCGCCGCCACCGTGTTTCTCTCTATAGAAAGTTATTCATTCGTATAAAATATCCCGGTTCGTCTAGCCAAGTGGATACAAATTGTCATTTGTAAGAATTTAATCTTGGATCTCGAACACACGAATAGACGTCGTGTTCCTTGTTTTGCTCACTTTTTGGACGGCATTTTTATGGTGACCATTATGTACTAATTAAAAACAAATTTTTCTGCTAGTTGGTCCACTTCTCTATTTTATTAGCTTCTTATTGCTTCCTGAACTCTTTTTATTTAAGACTGTCGAAGTCTTTCAGCTTCAAAAATAATTTTCTTACAGTAATCCGCTCTCTCTATGAGTATTATGAAACATAGTGGGATTACTTGTTTATATAGACGGCCATGTTGTCTACCTTCGTCTGTCTCATCGTTTATCCCTTGTCAGAAAGACAGCTAGGTTGAATTTCTTTTGACGAGTAAACACCGTAATAAAGTCATCCTATAAAGTTTTTCGCCTCGTTTGTTCTCATCAAATGTCTTCTAGAAGCGCCGTTCTTCTTCTTGGTATCTTTGCATAAGAAATGTTTACTACCCACTGAGCGCAAAATTGAATATCTTCGAAATATCAAGGCTTTCCTTATACTATGTGTGTGTGCGAACTCCAACGACCAATCTAGTTAATATTCTCCAAAAGTTTAATATCATTTTATTTGCAGAGGGTCTCCTTTTCTGAGTAAATTGAAATAGAGGAAGATATAAAAGCAATTTTCTAAGAGTTCAGTCATTTTAATTTCCTCTATGTTCCTGTTTAAAGAGAGAATTTGAACACTGATTCCCGGAACGCCTTGTGTTGTGTTAGAAGGCGAAAAAAAGAGTTAGCTGACCAGATTACATGTGTCAGTTGGGTCGTAATTTTTCATCTACCTCTTCGTTCTTCGGAGCCTTGCATATAAAAATGAAATTGAATTTTTTCCTTCCTTTGAACTGGGCCCAAGCTCTTCTTTAAAGGGTGGCGCGGGGGCCACCCAGACCCCCGTTCATAACCGGGTTTAAAATGTATGAAAACGGGGGCCGAAACCGCCAATTAGTCTTTTTTTCGGAAAGCTAGACAAAATCCACGACATTTCCCGTCACAATAAATGGTGTCTATTATTTTCTCTTTGAACCTCGCACTTAGAACCTTCAACTCCCACAGGGAATTCCTGTGGTTGTAGATCTCTTTCAGTACTTGCACTTAGATAATTAAATGACTACTCCCCTGGAATTTTTTCTCTCTTTCCCTTTTCTCTTAAGTATGTGTGTTGTGTGGGTTGCAAAGCTAAAAGCATGCACCATCACATCTTCATTAGCTTCTACATCTACACGAAAGTCTCACTTAATTAAATGAAAGTGAAAGAATCCACACGGGATATCCTACGCAAAATGGGAGAAGAGCCGGCTTACTTTTTTCTTTTTAGTCCCGTTCACGTCAGAAAAATAAGGCGGAAAGGAAGAAAATTAGTAATTATATAATTCTGTTAGCATTGAGTCTCTCCTTTTGCATCACTAAAGGAAAACCCTGTAATAAAATGAAGAATTCCGACCATTTCATGGTTTAATTAACTTCCTCCATCTTACTCCAGCAAGAGGGAAGTAGACTTTGAACCCAGTAGTAGATTCGTGACATTTTCTGTCTACGGTGGGTAGGCAAGCGAAGAAAATCTTACAAATTTCGTTACTTACGGCTTGTTTTCTCTTGATCTCGTGGTTGCACATTTTTGCACAAGAAGATCAAATTTTTTTACCAGCTGGTGATCACTGCTCCGTAAATTTGTTAACATCCCTGACAATCTGTCATTACGAGCATAACCTTGACATGAAAAAGCCGCGTTGCCACTGCGGGTTAACAGCTGCGATGGTTAAGCTCTGATCATTTCACCCTACCTTATCCATTTTCTCCGGGGTTGCCTGCTCTCCTAGACCCTGAGAAAATGTCCCTTGTTTGCCCTTTGACGCCGTGCTTCTTTAATTTGCTCTTGTTCCTATAAAACGCATCTTCCCAACACCTCTGAAAAATGAAGGATCTGCGAATCATATTGTTAGCCCAGTTAATTGTGCTCCCTTTCGGAATTAATGACTGGTTCTCGTCTTCCCCAATGACTCCATCACCTGGCTCCTCCCCTCGATCTTTTCTCCTTCTTCCTTCTTCTTCGTCTTCTTCCTTTTCTTACCATCGCGTTTCATGATGGCCCTAATCTACGCTAACGCCGTTAACAAGCGGATGAGTCAACCGTACAAGCCGAGAAAGAAGCATTCCACATCTGGCTGCCCGTTCCGAGATGAGAGTCCTTTGGCTATTCGAGAAAGCTCTCGCAAGTGTTCCAGCAGTCGTGAACCTACTCCTCAGCGCAAAACGTAAGTTTGACCAGTTTCTGCAAAGTTGAACGCGAAGCAAACAACAAATGAGAATTTTTGGGATGTGTTGTAATTTTTTGTCGCCATCAATCGCCTCCGAATAGAGGAAGTAACACCTGAGGCGAGCAATTTATATGCCACCTGACCGATGGGATGCCCTCCAGCAGGAGATTTTGACACGCCAATGGAATAAAATAGTATTTTTGCAGGTCTTCTACTTCCAGTAGTAATGGGTCACCTGTACTTGTTGCAAAGAGGGAACACAAGCATCGCCCAGTGCAACGAAGTAAGACAAGGTGACACTTCAGTTGAAAGAAAAATAAAAGGGCATGCTTTTAGTTGTGGCGATATGTTGAACAGAATAGATGAAGAGGGGCTACGAAAGACATCATCACCAGCAATGTCTGGAGTCGGAAACGGGCTGACGAAATCCTATTCTAAGGGGGATATTAAAAAGGCCCTCGCCAAGAAAACTTTAATCCAGGTTGACTCAAAAGCACCAACTTTAAGCTGACCCATTTATCTTTAGAAGTATAACTTGGAGCATCAAGTGGAGTCACCAATAATATCAGACAGAGACAGCCGCCGGCGAAGTATCAGCCTTGACGCCGACGAATGGGAACAACAATGTACACAACGGTAACAATGTATCAAATTCAAAATAAAATAGGATTTATAGAAATGATCGGAAGGACAGCGCCTTTCAACGAATGAAAAAGAAGTTAAGCAAGTGGACATTGGGCTGATGATGTGAGAAGACTTCCACCATTCCCCGGGTTTTACTTTCAATCACATAGATCGCTACATTCATTCCGACGAGCTGTATCGTTTCCACTATCTTGCGAGTCATATATCTATTCTATTTTATATTACTGTCCAATTTATTTGTCGCTATCAATGAATCTATCCATGTTTCCTCGTCCGAAACCGGACTCGTCCGGTTTTTCAAAGCTTTGTCACCTATTTATTGGGAATGTAGATATCTTTTAAAAGCTGCAGTCATTGAAATCCATGAAACCGAGCTGTTTTGAAAACGAACGCATCCATTTTCTGACACGTCCCTTTGTTGCTACCAAAATAATTATCAGAATAATCTATATCGACTCTAAAGGGACGGTATAAAACACATCTGCCGATTACTACAAAGGTTTGACATTTCATAATCATTTTGATTATTAAAAATTAATTCAAGCATTATCCTCCCGCATTCCGTCATTGTTGAATAAAAGTTGACGGTTACCAGTTCTTCTTTTTTTGTGGTAGACCATAATGGACAAAGCTACAACTAGCATGGCCACTACAACAGCGAGAAATCCAAATGCAAACCATCCAGAAGACCAAAAGCTTCCTCCTGAAAATCAGGTCAACATCATATTTATTTGTGTTACCTTCGCTTCTAGGCGCCGCTCCACATTCCTTTAATTTATTATGAATCCATTTTGACACGATGTTGTTGATATCATTGGAGGAAGCGGTGTTTAAAAAACTATGTCTCTCCACTTCATCTCGGATGGTTTCGTTGAGGACAACTTCCAGAGGATAACTGAGCTGCAGAGATTTGTTTACAAAATATCTGAAAATATAAATAGTTTCTCAAATAGCCCAGTAATACCTGATGTAGTGGACTGAAATATTGCTCAACTGAATAGCAGGCAGCAGGTATGGAGGTCGCTTGATCTGCGGAAGATCAAAACGTTTGTAAACACCGGGTCGAATACAGTAGTAGACTTCACATTGGCTCTGGGTAATCGTAGCAAGATGAGCACTGTAATTCGGAGGACACTTCTTCTTGGCTTCTTCTGATTGGCATGAGAACATCGTGCTCAGTGGAACCTTATAGGGTCCACCCATTTCCATTTCTCTGCTAAGACAGATACTGACGTCTCCAGCAATTTTTGCAGCAAAATAATATGGCGGACAGCTTTCCTTGTGCGTCCACAGATTCGGCTGGCCTTTGGAATATATTCCACCAAATAAGTAGCCAGGATCGGTAAAGTTGGCAGGTATCGTCGGGACACATGAGTAACTTCGCAGTCGGATCTTGTCCTTGTAGACTATATGCTGAGTATATTCTGTACAATCGGTCCAGAATAAGAAAGTGTCACAATCCTTATACACTTGGTCCACTACTCGATCTTCAAAACCAGCGTAGACGAAATCAGCAATAATTTCTGGATGATGACCTTCTGGACATCGGAAATCCCCGGTTATACTATTCCGTTGGACAAATTGGTCACAGCGATCCGCGGGTGCGGTTTCAATCAAATCACAAATTTGGTAAACCCCTCCGAAGGGTGGTACTGGCGGTTCTGTGCCATTGCAAGTTCCATCATTAATGTTTGCCTGAAAAAAGTGTTTTCTAAGGCCGCTGCCTGGACTGATAGTTTATCAGCTGGTGAGAAAAGCTTTGCGCTATTGTGAAGACAAACGGAATGGAAATATGCATTTTGTGCCGGGTATACGTGCCTACCTGGAAGCTGAAGTTGACATCTTTTGGATCGGTACAGCCAGGAATTATATTCCTTTTGTAGTATTCCATGGTGGCATCTTTGAGAAGATCCGCTAGTTGATATACTTCCACGGGATGGATCTCTTGCAGAAGATGAGTGCTTACAAGAGAAAAGAGTGGTTCTCCTTGATGATCAAGCGCGACCAGATTATCAATAACTCCAGAACACTGAATATTTCAGTAAATGAAATACGGAACACTCACTGTCTTGTTGTTGTCCAGGCGACAAGAAGAAATTCGCTGAGCCGATGGCCCTCCTTGAGTATTGATGCGAACATGTCTTGTCATACTGCTCAACCTCGTTTTCATTTCATCCGAAACTATCCTTCCAGTGCTGGCCGCTGCAGAGCCACCCCAGAAAAATGATTGGAACCCTGCGGATACTGTCGCCTTCATTTCGTCAAGTCCTGTCTGCGATTTGTAATCGAAATCGCTGTTGACATAATTCATTTGCTCGGTAATTGCTCCAACTTCTGCTCGGCTCACATAGTGCGTTCCATAATCACGGATAAGTAACTCCGCTTCGTACTTAGCTCGAAGTGTTAGATTGAGACTGAGATGGTCGACAATTTCCAACAGCCGGCTCTTGAAGGCAGGATTCAAGCCAGCGTCCGGGTTGGCCAGTAGAGAATACGAGTGCGCTTTCATTTTTGTAATGAAAACATTGCTGCTGATGGTGGCCATTTCCATTTTAGTTTTTTGATGCTGAAAAGGGTCGTAGTATGTTGAGGACTGCACTCACTTTCTCGCTGTAAGATCCGGAAGCACCAACAAATTCAAAATCGAAAGATCCATCCGCATTAATAGTATCCGTGACACTTTGGAAGTAGCTGTTGAATGATTCATGGAACTCGGCCATTTGATCAAATTCGGTTTGCTGTACAGAAATAGCAACCACATTGTCCGGAATCAGATACGATCCTTCCGGTGTTGTTTGACAATCATCAAATGTGTGATGAAGGACTGGGAGTGTATGGAGGTTGCGCAAATTGTCCCATCCAGTTCCAACAAAGTGATCAAGTGAATGACTAACGGGAAGAACTTTGCGAAGCTCAGCCAAACAGCCGCTGACCGCCGATTGATATGAGGTAGCAATGGGAGAAGCTTCTCGTGCGGTCAACTCACATGATACTATAGGAATAGTACACAATAGAAAAAATGAGACCGCCCGTGAGAGCATGTTAGGCGCGACTAACGCCGATAAAAATAACAAAAACTTCCGAAGCTGCTGACAATATTGATAAGAGTGAGAAATGTTGCGGGGTTGTTTAAAATGGATCAGGGCGCGTTTCGCGATTCGTTCCCAAAGGAGCGTACTTTTCCCTGCGGAATGATTTCAAATCTGGTGGACAAAAAAATCAAAGCGGCAGCGAGCTAGCACAATGATTATTATAAATATAAATATAAATTTCTATTGCGCTGTTGCCAGGGAGATTTTCAAGGTGAGAGCTGCATACGAGAGACATCTTAAAAAAAGGTATTGCCGTTTTTCCATCATGTGGCTCTCGAAGATCTGATTCCAGCAATAAAATTTAAAAAACGGATGCCCTCTTGGAAACTTCTCTCAACTTCTTTTTTTTTAATAAAACCGACCATCTCTGACAACCGCAATTTGGAAACTGATTAGAAATTTGACCAAATAGACTGTTGGTGCCATATCTTTGGATACATTTTCGGTGTATTGAAACGATGATTTGCTGGAATCGGTCTCGGTTCATAAATCTACAAGAAAACTATCTGAAAGGATCAAACGATTGTAATTCCAAAACTGGGAGCAGCCAATTACAACACATACCAAAGCTACCAAGATCGAAATCTCACGAAATCTGGTAGCAGCAAATCTTGTTAACTAAACCGGGCAGCAGCCTCTTTTGAAGCACTACACCAGTGGATCCAGCAGTCAACTGAAAAATGGAAATTATTAAAAATTAAAAATAAAGCGGCAAAAAAAAACACCGACCGCCTCGAGCGGCTTGAAGACTGATCAGAAATTTGACTAAATTTGACATTTTGACCGAATCCAGTTAACTGGCTGTCAACTTCACAAGAGCTCCAGTTTTTGCCAACTGGCTATCACTCCAACATTTTAAAAGCTGAGGTGATATAAGCATCACCATTGTGATCAGCTGACGAAGCTCTACATAATGATACGAAAAAATATTCAAATGTAGCTTGAAGATTCGATGCTGGAAAAATCTTTTGAAATGTAAATAGAAAAAGCTCTATTACGCCCAGATTTGGCTATCCTCACATGAAGATTTTTTCTAAACGATTCTCAACAGTGTTCGATATTGCAGTCGATAAAAATTATATTACCCCACAGTGTCTATTCTTTATAAATGTTCGGCAGTTGTTGAGAATGTAGCGTCTGTTTTCTATCCTTTGCCCGTTCTTTTCATGTTTTGCCAGCTTAAATCACTGACTATTCGTGCACTATAGCAGACAAACAGCAATGCCTTCGGAGAACGTCTGCCCTACGGTAAGTCTCTTCAACTACTGCCATTTTATCTTTTGATTTTTGAAGGCGGCACCGGGTTTCGGGACTTTTCTATAAGCCGTTCTTATCGGTATATACGTGAAGTTAGGCAAAAAACGCCAAGAAGTGTTCGGATTATGGTTTCGTTGTTGCGTTCCCCGGGCACTCTCTAGACCGGTTGTTTGTTCTAGAACATTCACTTCCCTTTTGACAACTTTTTCATCCTCGTCGATGCAATACCTCCGACAGAAAAAACTCTCACCTCACAGTTAATCCTGTCAACACCAAAGCCATATGACACGTTTTGCATTTTACCACGTGGAATTGACCTGAACGCTAGATAAACTTCTCTATCCTCTTATGGGCACCCGGCTGATCACAAAAAAGCAATCATACAAGGCAATCGGCGGAACACCGGACATAGAAGTTCCGTCGAGGCAAAAGACCACTTTCAAGTGAAGGAACTCTTTGATCTAGCCTTTTCATATGAGGTAAAACCGGAAGTTGTCTCTATTGTAGTGGAAGAATTTCAGAGGCGGAACAATCTCACCAAAACACGAGAAGAAAAAGAAAAAGGTTAAAACGGTCTTCGACTTGTTTTCGCAATAATCTTGGGAATTGGAAGTTTCTCGAGTTAGGTGTTCCCTCTCTGTTGCATTCTCATCTTTATGGAGCTGTTATCTATTTTATGCGTCAGCAAATCAAGTCGCCGATCACAGTATCCCTCTATCAAGCCATGATGAATAGCCCTCGATTACCTAGAAAAACCGGAAATCGTTGATATTTTGATAATGTTTGGAATTGTCCTTTTTTTTTGGCCAAAATACCCCGATCTCAGGTTTCAATGCCCAATGCCCAATTCTAGCAAATAGACTGCTTTAAATAGAAAACAAGACAATTTATGAATGGAGGTGTTATTATTAATCAGGTCGTATTTCCCTGGTGTATATTGAAATGCGTCCGGTGCCCTTGAAACTGCTGCAAAACAACCCGTTCGGTACTTCTGCTCCCATAGGTTTCATCACCGTCATTGTTGATAAGAATCCTCTGCTATGAATCACTTGACCTAGTCTTCAAATTGTGTATTTGAGGCTTTGCTGTTTACTCCGCAATCGTGTGAATTCCTGTTTCTCCTCCACTTTGCAACTTTTGCCACGTTCAAGTTTTCTGATAAAACTGCTCCATCCTATTTCATAAGCCCATTTTTCCCAGTAGCTAAGGCTGTTATCACTAGTTCTTGGTCCTGGACTAACCTCGTGACGGTACCACATTCTTTAAAGAGAGCACTGGAGCCATAGCACCCATAAAATGCCATAAAAGGGGCCGACTTATCAAGTTGTCTTGTTATTTTCTTGCCTCTTATCTCGTGGTAGCAGTTTAAACTGCCTACAAAATTCTTTTTTTTCTCCTTCAACTTTTATTTATTCTCCCATTGCTGTTCGCCTTTCTGAACGGGGGTTTCCTTGAATTGTCTCGACGTTTTATCTTTCTAAGCAATTACGCTTAATTGAACCACGCATAGTTTTTGCACTAAAATAATTGACGTCTTCTGCGAGGACTATCAGCTTCATTAGGAGATTCATTGGCTCAGCATCTAGCCGGAAGTAAGGTTTTCTCATTCAAACACCTTGTAATAATGACTGGTTGGATTCTTCTTTTAATGTGTTCGTGAAACCTTGGGTAAAAGGGAAATAAACCAGCAACAGCAGGCCAGTTGTATTATCACGTGAAGGAACATCCCTGATGTTTTGAAGTGCTAGAGAAGTCTGGTCAACAGATGACTGAGGAATTTCATTCATTTTTCTCATTTTACGAGGACAAGTACCAAGAGTGCAGATTCACTCAACCTCAAAATATCTTCCTGGTTGAGTTGCTAAAAAGCCGAGTGTAGATTAAAGCGGTTTTCACGCGTTTCTGCTCCCAATTGTGAAGGGTTTAGTCCGAAGCTCCGCCCTCATCGTCCTCTGCCTTTTCTGTCTACGTAGTTTTGTTATTCTAAAACAGTGCGGTTGTCACATATTTTCTACGCTAGTAAAGCCTCCTCTAGCCCTTTGGAATCAACTGGGAATGTCTGCAGAAAAAGTGAGTTTAACTGGAGAAGACTATGAGTCTCCAACTTCCTTATCGCTTTGGCGGAGTACTAAGTCCTTTATTTTTTCTTCCCATGGGTATAATCGTCTTTTCCTAGGGAACTCCTCCGCGTCAACGAAAGAGACAAGGAAACCCCTTTATCACTCGGGTGCACGTAGACATTTAAACCGGGGCATCCCTGGTTGACAGCTGGGTTGTTGCAGAAAGCTTCTCTCATATTTCTGTTACTAACCATGTGCTCTCATTAGAGACAACTCTTCTCATTTCATACCTATTTCTGGGAATAAAAAATTTTTGGTGCTCAGAATTTGATCGGCTGTTCGTCAAGAGGGTCATCTGAAGAGTTCTCGAGCAAACACCTTATATCCTCAATTCGATGGCCTTCATAACTTGACCGCAATCTTTACTACTGATCCCACCCAGTTCAATTTCCGTTCTTATTTTCACCACAGGATAGAGAACTAGTTTTGGCTATTTCAGACACCAACAAAGTCAAAGAAGAAGGACGACATGGCGTTTGTTGCACCAGTTGTGCGCAAGGATTACCCCATATTCATGGCGGGTCCCGTGGAAAGAAAAACACCTAAAACATCTTCACGTTCGCCGAAGGATCCAGGTAAGAATGGTGGCCTTTAAAGTTTAAATGACCATACATCATTACCGGAGTGTGGTTATTTTCCGGTGGGCAAGGGCACATAGAACAGGGAAAAATTCCTCATTTAAAGGAAAAATAGGATTGTGTTCCTGTTTTATGGATAATTTTACACGTCACCATTTCCGCTTTTAGGAATGCAACCAGCTGGGTCTCAAAGCGACCGGAGGAAGCGGCTAGAACAGCATAAAGACCGGAGAGCTAGACGCTATCCTAAGAAGAAGGCAAAGGTACAATACTCCTCGACAATAATATGTTCACTATCCAGATTGTCTTGAGGAAGATCTCTGAAATTAATGAGGAAATAGATGAAGAAGAGCTGTACTTCGACGAAATGCAGAAGGGCTTCACGCGGCTGCGACGAGTCACTGAGGTTGGTTTCAGTCTCATAAACTGACTCATGGTAGTTTGGGATCTTGAAACGTCTATGTTTTTTTCGTAAACCAATAGAAGAGAAGTTAGCCGACTCCAGGGACTCTTTAAAATGACCAAATATGATTTATGTGAGAGGCCTTCCCGATTAGAGATCCTTTTTAATATATCATAGTTCTTAGTACTCAATTGGCATTCTTTAGTCGTTTTTGGTCGAAAACAGATTCTTTTACTTGTGATAATGGGGTCGTTTTGTGATGTTTGGCCAACTACGGTCAATCAAATAGTTTGAGACCATTTCCGTTCGGTTTACTTTCCCATAAAAAAAGATAGAAAACCTAACGGGTTCCGACAACTCCTTCTAAATGTCTGTTCTATGAATAGAATAAAAAAAGGAAGTGCTCTTTATGTTTTTCCAGTTGGGGAGATTATAAAGGTTAAAAAGGAACAAGATTTCCTTACATACGTTCCTTCTCCATGACAAATAATAGTTTATTCTATTAAATCCTGGCTAAACGTAAACGATTTGTCTGTTTTCAGTGCAGTGAATCAGACGAAGAGGAAGAACAACGACAGCGGGATCCGTCACCCGAAGTCTCACCTCAACCCCATAAGAAGAAATTATTCGGTCTATTCGTATGGAAACCTTTCTCCTTCAAGAAGAAGTCTCCCCGTAGTTCTGATGAATAGCCCAAAGCATTCCCTTTTTTTTGTTCTTGTCGGTCTAACTGGTTTGTATCTATCTGTTCATAATATCCTCCTGCTGTACATATGGAGTAAATAAATGATGGAATCATAGGTGTATTTACTTTTTGGCAACTCTGGTATAATTTAAGCGAACACATATGTCGTCGTAGATGTTTTGGATTAAAAACCGGTCAATATTGAGAACCATAATGGTACATAGGCACAACTATGACATGCAACTGTGGATACAAATCTACTGGCAGGGAAGACAGAGAGATATTGCACCGGTACTCGTGCAGAACGATATGTCTTTAGCTTTTCTTGAACATGCTCACATCCAAATCATCGTCGTCATTGAACATGGACTTGTATTTGTTCAATCCCCGAATGGCTGCAAAATTTGATTATAAAACAGAGGTTGATTGCTTTACCCGGTTTTGCAGAACCCGTAGTGGTAGTCGATCCAGCAGCAGTTGAGCCAGAAGCAGTTTTTGATGCACTAGTAACTGACGAAGAACTCGCTGTTTTACTTGATGAACTCGTAAGGGACGATGATGTCGACGTCACGGATGTTTTGAGAGTAGCAGCCGCTTTGGTAATCTTCTGGGGAGGAACCTGCTCTTCATCTGAACTCGAAAAGTCGAATAGCCCTTTTTTGGCAGGAAGAGTCTTCGACGCTGAAGCGCTGATTATACTGAAATAAATCACGTATCCTCTCTATAATTTTAGCCTACTTTGCTTTAGCTGGAGGCTTTTCAGTGGTTTTAGTAGTCGAAGAAGAAGCCACCGGCTTAGACGCCTTATCAGCTCCGTTGTCTATCTTTGAAGCAGATGAAGTTCTTTTCACAATGGACGGGCTCTCCTCAGTACTACTAAAACCAAAATCAAACGCTCAACGCGATAATACCTTTCAGCTTTAGCTCGTACAGCTGCAGAAGCAGCAGCAGCCAGTGCAGTCTCCTTTCTCACATTTGACGGAGTAGAGGAAACTTTCATGGAAGCGACGCCATTGTTTACTTTATCAACATCTGCTGTGTTTTTGTCTCTGTCATTCTCAGGCGCCTTATGAATAGTTGGACGATGAACTCCTGGTCTACGAGGACGAGACTACAACCGATAAGTAAAATAAATAAAACAAGAACTAGCACCTTTGTAAGATGGCATAATCCGCCAGGACTGGTTGTGGTGGAACCGGGGGTTTCCCGAGATTCTCTCGTAGCAGATGGGGAAACTGAAGCGTATGTAGGCTCAGCAATAGATGTGGCCGAAGTAGACATCAAAGAAGTACTCTGTCTCTAAAATTGAATTTTTCCAAATATAAGGTAGCACCTTTACCGTGCCAGGAGGTCCTGCCTGTAGTTTGCTACCGAGCATGGCTGCAAATCCGGCATTGTTGAGTTTTCCCGGAGTTTTTCCTGGCGCCATCACTGGTTCAGGGGGAGAATCACTTGGGAATTCTTCCGATGGGAGAGGAGGTAGGTTATCCTGCTCTAGTGGACCTTGATCTGAGCGAGAATTGTCTTCTTCAGGAGGCGAGTCACTTCTTCCAAAGGATTCCGGTACAGGTGGTGGAGCTTCAGCGGAAAGATCGGGGCTCGATGATTCGCGTGCAACTGGCGGTGACTGTACCGGAGGACTTTCTTCTGGCTTTGGTACAGGCTCCGGAGGTTTGTCTTTCTGTGCTACTGTAGGAATAAGTTCTGCTGCTTTTGATTCAGCGACAGAAGCAACAACCTTCTCTTGAACGACAACTCGTTGAGTACTAATAACTTCTGCTTCGGGAGCTTTTGTACTTTTAACCTTCTGAAAAAAAAAACAAATAAACAAGAAAAAGAAGTGACTACCTCAGAGAGTAGATCTACACTCAACGGATCAGAAGATGTTGACGGCTCGGGAGATGGACGTCTATCGACCACCGGTGTATGAGTGACAAGAGTTGATGGCTCCTAAACAGATGATTTTTGCTCTGTTCGAGTTCATTCGAAGCAAAAAGAAAAATGAGAAAAGGGAAGAAACTTACCGGTGTTTTTGGTTCTACTTCTTGGAGTTTTTGAACCGGTTGGTCGGGTTTTGCGGGTTCGGGAGCTGGAGCAGCTGGTTCCGGTTCCTTCTTCACTTGAGGAGGCTCTTCTTTTACAAATGTTGTTGCCGATGTATCTGCTGGTTGTACCACAGGCTGAGTTGGAAGCGCCTCTTTTTCTGGCTCAACCTTCAATGGCTGAGGCTCTCTCTTGACTGGCTGTTGCGGAGGAGCCTCTTTTACAGGAGAAGTTGGTCGAAGATTCCTCTGGGTGACGAGCCCAGTAGAGAACTTCTTCTCCTGTGTCACAGGCTGAAATGCGAATATCGACAGCTATTATGAAACATATCGCCAGATGTTATTGGGATGACAGGCGACGAGAGTCAATTGATTTTTTAGCATAGCGGTTTATTATGAGAAGAGGGACTATAATGATGAGGAAGGACATGTAGACGACGGCAAAACAAACACATACAGGCAAGATGGCGAGATCAGAGTGTGCAGAGCGCATAATTGCCAGCCGAAACAGGCCGAGGGTTAGTTCTTAAGAGACAGAGGAAGAGATGAGGTCAAATCAATGTGATTTAAAGTAGAGAAGAGGGACACAGGCGTAAAGTTGGCATACACTCTGCCGTAAACGTAAAGAGATCCCGCTTAAACCACGAATTATATGCAATCTAAATGAGGACGAAAGCCCGGTCGACACCTAGCGTATTATAGAACTGACTGCGTGACTGCAATTATTATTGCTGTCAACCGCTCCTGCTGTGTTCGAAAGTGAGGCAAACCCGGCACATAGTGCCCATGGGACGATGATGACTATACGCGTTTTTACGAATGATTAACACAAAAAAGTGCAATAATTGAAGTGAAAATAGCAATAGAACCAGGTTTTCTTTAAAGATTATAGGTGAAAGAGGGAGAAAATTGCAGACACAAGAGGCAGTGTGAGGGCTTTACACCATGGGCAGCGAACATGATACACCCACATGGCTGCTACGTTATTCATGTGTTAAAAAATACCTCCTCTCATCTGTTCTCTGATATGAAAATAAACGGCTATTAACTGTTATATGCCCTTGATATGCATACAATTGCTTAGCTGCGAACAAAGAAAAAGGTGGACAGAGAGAGCGCTTCAATTGTTACTATGGGAGAGGTCAACTATGCGATACGCCAAGAGGCAAGTGGCCGGCAGCGCATAGACAAAGGAGGCAGGCTCGTGGTTTTGTAATACAGCTGCACCGGCTGCGCTTCGATGAGAAATGCAGATTTCTGCAGAAATTTTACCTTTTTGAGGAAACTTGCAAAGCCGTCATCATCAGAAGAGTCCGAATCGAAGATGCTCTTCTTCTTTGTGGATAAGACCTTTTTAGCCGTTGGCTTTGGCACTTCCACTTTCCTTTGTCCAATAGCCGGTTTCTGCGACATTGGCTGAAGACGAAAAGTTGGATTAAAACGGGAAGCCTACCTTAGTTACCATGAATTCTCCATCGCTGTCTGAATCAGAGAATAATCCTCTGGATTTCTTTGATGGTACGCGAGACGAAGTGGATGACTCAGCGACGATTGGCCGTTGCGTTTCAACCTTTGGTGTTTGTTTGCTCGTAGATGGTAAATCATCCTCTTTGGGTGGTAATGTCTTCTCGGCTTTTTCCACAGTAGGAATTGTCGCAGTAGTTCTAGCTGCTGGTGTAGGCTGTGAAGATTTCGGCTCGGATCGCTTTCTCATAATTTCAACTTTCGGTGGCTCTTTCGCAGCTGCAGGAGAAGCTTCTGCTTCTTTGACAGTTGGATGTTGAGCTGCCGTCGGAGCAGGAGACACGGATGGTTGCTCCGGAGTAGATTCGGCTTCTAATTTGGCCTCTTTACTCTTCAACTTAGCGGCCAATTGCTCCATCAGGTCATCTTTGGGCTTTATTGGCATCGTTTGAGGAGCTGGAACAGGAGGTGCTTCTATCTCCTCCTCATCTTCCTGAAAAAAAGAAATAAAAATAAACAGAAATCTCACATCATCCGAAGAAAACAAATTCCTTGCTTTAGACTGCTGGGGTGCTGGTTTCGGTTGTATCCCGTTAAATTTAGGCACGTCAGGAACAACAGGAACGGATGTCATACTAAAAGCAGTAACTATACAGAGAAAGAGGAAATTATCGACCTTGGCTGGACTGTTATTATGTTCTGGTGCCGAGGGGCAATCTCATCTTCGCTGTCCGAAGAATTATTAGCTACAGTTGGTTTGATTATGCCATTTAGGGATGGTCCCGGTGATTTCTGTTCTATTAGAAGATCATTTTTCCTAAATTCCGGGATTTATTGAAAATTTAGGTTTAAAAAATTACGGGATATGTAGAGGGGATGAAAGATCAGATGGAGGTGGAGGTAGCTCAATTAAATTAGTTGATATGTTGTCTTCTCTACAAGGATAATTTAAAAATAAATATTTAGAAAGCAGACCGAAGAGTTTCCACAGGTTTTCGTTTGTATTCTGATGGAATAAAGGAATATGAAGCAAAATCAGGATGATTAAAGCTAGGAATGTCCTCTATTTGACGAGCAGGCTAAAAAACAAAGATCACAAAAAAATATAACAATAACTGACCCTTTCACATGTCAGCTGACCCACAACCTTATTAAGATTAACTTTTACCGCGTCAACAACAATCTGTATCATTTCTTCTTTGGTTTTCTGGAACAAATTCGATGTAAAAATATTATTCAGAAGAAAAATTTACCACCGGAACAGGAACAGAAGGCTTTGGACGAGAATCCTCATCTTCTACAACATTTTCAACGAATTTAGCATTTTTCAACAAGTCTAATTGTGTATTTAGCTGCTCTACTCCGCAATCCGTATTTACTGAAAAGAAAATATAAACTAATTTGTTATCTGTTGACTTACGTAATTTATCCCGTAATTTTTCAATATTTACAGTCAATTGGTTAGCCGTACCGGTCACATTATCACGTAAAGTTTCAAGGCTTCTTCTTAGCTGAAAATACAAAGGATAGAATTATGAAAACTGGTAAAACTCACATCATCATCATTTTGCAGTGTCCATGTCGACGCTTGGTCGCACAGTCTATCCTCCATTTCTTCATAGATTACGGATGACCGAGTTCAACCTGCGTCACATTTTATTGATATGAAAGTGTGCGAAAATTGTTGTGGCTGTGCTAGGTCCCGCAACGAAAATCGATATCGCAATAAAACTCTGCACACAATGCGGCGGAACTGATAAAGTGTCAAACATTTTAACATTGATCTGACCGGAAAAACGATTTTTCCGAAAATGATACTGACTAATAGATTCGGGAAGATTTATAACATCCGAAAAGTGTAAAAAGCATTGTAACTAATTTAAAAAATTTCGAAAATTGTATTAATTTTTCATTAAATCAGAGAAAAGCGAAGCACAGCCGGGCAGCTCGGCAATATGACAACTATTCATAGTCGAGTCGCTATTAATCATTCCTGTTCCCGCTCGTGTGACAAAGCCCTCCTTCTTTGATTAAAAAAAACTAATATTACGGAAACATTTATTAATTCAAGAAAAACAGGCATGATTGGTCCTGGGAAACACCAAAATTCACTTTTGAGCACATTTAACAGCACCTGAAAGCATTATGACTACCGTAGAGTCGATTTAATAGTTGTAATGCTTCTCGTCCCGCGAAAAGCAGCAACACAAAGCCATGGATAGAACCATTGCGAGCAGCTGAAACGAGTTGTCAAGAACCTAAAGAGAGTTGCACCTGGAGAGCACCAACGAAGACACAGATTCCAATAATGATGTTCAAGTTGCTATAGACGGAATCATAGACAGCGTCGGCGCATCCCTATAGTCGCAAAATAAGATACACAAAAAAAATAGCTCACCTTGTCATGGAGGAACATGGAATAAGTTTCCAGTGGAGCCTGGTTGAAGGAGACGCCACAGTTTGTTGGATAAGTCTCCTTTCCATGTTCATTACAGCAAGAGGATGGAACTCTTCCTAAATTGAAAATAATACTTAAAATTACATTAAAAATTACCGTAGCCGTTACCACGTCCACCACCGAGGGCACCTATACCATGTTCCATTCTGTAAGCACCAGAAGGATCCTCAGTCGCAGCTGCTCCCCTCCTATCCCAAGATGCTCCCAACCAATCAGAATAAGACTTCACTCCACAGCATTCAAACTAAAATGGAGAAATCGAATGTCTTAAATGTAAGCTTACGCTATTCTGGATACTATCCATGGCAGATTTGTAAGCAGAATCCGATGCATACTTGTTGCGAATAGTATCGTACATGCTGCTCTCGACATAGTTTCTATTACAAACTGTGATAATCTCTGCTGGCGAGGATACCTGATCTGTTCTTGTTTGTTGTAAGCAATGATAGCAACAGCCAGCTCAAGGCAGAAGACGATTATTAGGACAATGAAGAACTGAAATTTTAAATAGTTCAAATTTACTGGTTAGCCCCTCAATGTAAGCAATATTCCCCAGTTTATGTTTCTCCCAGTTGTCCAAGATCACATGAGTGGTGTTGATGGAAAAATGGAAAACAACAGCTAACAAGTCAGTGCTGAGGATGCGGTCATTTTTCAAAATAATGGATAGTTTCCCGCTAATAAATAAAATGGGATTTGTTGCTTTTACAGAGGGGTTAGGACCCGAAACTGTCGGCGGTATTCCCTATGAGGAAGAGATTGTTAATAAAAATGAGTGGAATCTCGCTGTACAGCAAATAATCACATAGAGTAGCGTTATTCATCTTTATAAAGAGTCTATTCTTATCCGATCCCCAAATATCCTCTATGCATTGCCCTCAATAATGACCTATACTTTCCAATGGATATATTTTCTCTCTTGCATACGTAACTAACTCTAATGGCAGCAGGCAAACAGCGAGAACTCCCCCTATCGTGGAGAAAAGATAAACAAAACTCACTCCACAAAGAGCTCCAGAGTTTTGACCCCATGCTCCGCCACATCCACAGCAGCCGGTGAAGACTATGATAGCTCCAGCAGCAATTAAAAGTCCCGCCACAATTCGGAAAGATCCTAAAAAGATGGTGTTTCGTCTTGTTTTACACAATTGTTTACCAGGATGTGTTGAGTGAAGGGCAAAGAAATCTGAAGCAGACGGATCGAACAGAAGCCATAATCCTAGTCCGAGCAATATTAATCCAGCAATCTAAACAAAAGAATCATCTCTTCGATTTCTGGGCCAATTTAACGGCAATTATTCAATTTTTATGATTGATATGCTGTGATTTTCAAAACGCGAGCAGGTGTCAATCCAGCGAATAAGCCTGGTCGTCGGCTGCTATCCTCCCCTGTGGATCGCATGGCTGTGAGGAGACAGAGAACTCTGCTACGAGTGTAAGAAACTCTCTCTGCTCCAATTGCTGTGAGAATAAAAAACCACCCGGGGTAAATAATGAACAAGGCAGATAGGCGAGAAGATGCCCGCGTTTAACTCTCGTAATCTCGTTTAGTTGTTGTGCCACCCGATTTAGCCCAGTCCCAGAGAGGAGAGTAAATCCAGTCCCTGAGAATCTCTTTCAGCCCCTAAGCCAACCTACATATTCTTATAGGGGAGGCTTGGAAGGAAATTGTTGCATTTGGTATCGAGTTGCCGAAATAAACGACAACATCTGTTCACTTCCTGCCTGCGCAACTCTGGACAGGCAATTTATTGTGCGAGGGTTGTGAAAACCGCCTACATTCTAAAGTTGCGTGTTTGTCGGGTTAAGTTTACTCACTATTCTAAAAGGACAAGAAGGTTTTACTTCCATTTAAGAGGTAGTATACTCGAGAGTGCACGGGTTTTAAACGAGTATTTAACAGCGAGAGTGCAATAACTCGCCAAAAACTATTAAAAAATTATAGTAAAGGAGACGATTAAAAGCGGTGAATAATAATAAATTACCCAGAAAATGATATTCAGAAGGAAGACGATTCCTCGAAGTATGCTAACGCAACCCGCCATTCCTTTGGCTGGTTGTGGAGAGTGGGCGGGTCCCAACAGCGGCGTGGATGACATACCTGGTTGAGAGCAAGGATTTTTTTCGTACTCTGTCTGAAATATTTCTTGATCTATTAACTAAATAAGTCTTCCACTAGAGAGTGCAGTAAAAGAACAAAAAAGAGAACGCTTTGCGCTCATCAAAATACGTGACTGGTTACCCGAGGGAATCGGCAATCATTGCAAGATTGGTGTAGAAGATATAGCCGAACTAACAAATGATACAAATAATCGGGCACATTAGTCGAATAACTGGAGGAAAGGGGTTGTATGGGGGTCTGGTTAGTAAGTCGTAATCGCTCATCAATGGGTTATTCAGTCGGGATGAAGCGCATCCTTTTTGATGAGCAAGATGGGACAGAACCGAGGATTTTGACAGAGGATAAGGGTCGGAAGCTAATTGGAGGGGTTTTTCAAACAGTTGGCTTTTTTTATTACTCTGCTTTGATGTTCGCAGCTGGAACTCTTGTTTGGATCAAGGGGGTCTCTTATTTTCAAAAAAGAGCTTCTACTGTAACTATCCCCGCCAATAAAATCTAATGTGACAGCAAAAGAACAATACGAGAAATTTTATTTGATGCTTGCATGGCGGGAGGATGGTGACTCTGCACCCAAAATTTCAAAATATCCAATAGACAACTGTCCACTTCGCCTCACCCAGAATTATCTGATCATCAATCCAGTTAACATGTGATATTTCATTGACCCAAATGACAAACAGATAGTAAAATACAGAAACGCACAGAAATACAGACGAGAAGCAATATATCACAATGAAACTCGTTATACACGGCTAGAAGGGGGCCCTTTTAGAGGGAAACGGAACACTTATCAATTGAGACAGCCACACGACAATGGCGGAATGTATGAGCATGGAAGAGGGCCAAAAACATGAATAGTTGAGGTCGAAGGCCAGGCGACCCGCGGGGCTTGACACAAAACAAAGCGTTTAGTCGCAATGCAGATGTGGTAAGATAAATATTTCTTTTGTCTTCTATTTGCCGGCCGAAGATGCTGATCCTGGAAATTAATAAATCATTAGAATCTAAAATATTTTGAGAGGAACCGGCCCTCAGTTCAAAGTCTGCAGTACTTACCGTCGTTTGTTTCCAAAGGAATCTCTTCTTCATCTATCGTAGGTAATTGTTTTGGAAGACCTTAATCGACTTCTTTCTCTAAATTAGTAGATAACTCACTGCGTGGTGAATGAGACAACACAAGTTCTTGCATTCTGATGGGTTCCTTCTCCTCTGGTTCGACTTGAGTAGATGCCATGAAGCTGCAAGATCCGAGCAGCTCTTTTCTGCTATACTGTCTAGGTGATTCGACTTCCATTTTCTGTAAAAACAAAAGTAGGAGGGTAATGGCCAGGCAAGATAAATGAAAGGTCTCCGGTCCCATCTCAATTATATGGGATTACTTGGTTTCCTTGACAATCGAGAGCAACTAGTAGATGATGTTTGAAAAGGAGTGGGAAACTGGTCTGTGTGTGACACACAGATGCTTCTGTTTTCATCTTCGGAGGTCGAAGAGAGTGTGATCTGGGGCAGACACACATATGGAGCACATGGCAGTTTGAGATATCGTTAAACACTACGGAACTTCGCATGAGAGAGAACGCGACAATGGCACAAAGCCGACCTCTTCCCAGATGTTTCTCCTCATCTCCGATAAAGCCTGTCACGTACAGATAGCTGTCCTTTAAAGAGATTTGAAAACAGAACCAAGAATTAAAGAAGGTTGTTGTTTAATAATTGGCGGATATAGAACAGATCCTGGAGAGTAAATAAGGTTTCGCCCCCATTGCGGCCACCTTGCAATTGAGCCTTGCGACCACTTTATAGAATGAACGAGAGGCTTTGCTCTTTTATGGGGAGCCAGTCACATCCACTTAATAAGCCAAGAAGAAGCGCCATTTTTTGTCTTGTTTGTTATAAACACTGTATTAACTCTCCTTATATTTCAGGCTATTGTTTATCATGTTGACAGTGGCATTCAAACGTCCACACTGGCATTTGTTGGTCCTAGCGCCTGCTATGTGTAAGAAGCCACAATGAGAATAGGCCGCCCCCTCATAGTCTCCCACTCAAATCCACCTGTTTTCAACAGATTTATTCTAAAACTTTTCAATAAAGTTCTTTTTTCCTGTCTGGTTATTGACTTGGACAAAACTTGTGTGGGGGATGATCTTGAACAGCTTTGTTGTTCACAGCTGTCGCTTATTTTTATTCTCAAGTCGTGAACTGGCTTTTCCTCTTTTACTGATTTTAATCTTTAAGACAAGATGGGAAGAGCAGAAGATTTTGCTGAAGCAAGGAAGATCTACGATACAAAGATAGATGAAGCGTTGGAGATGATTTACCCGTGAGTTTTTGACATCCTACAATTTTCACATCTATTATTTGTCCATAATTGTCCCGTCTGGTGTTTTTTTTCAAATAGGCTCATAATCTTTCAAAGTAGTAGAAAAGTTGTAAACTTAAATCTCTGGAGCAATTTTTGTATAATTTGTGGATTTCGATTTTAATTCTGTGCTATCTCCTTTAAAAAACTGACTTTAAAAAAACTAACTATTAGTTGGATAAATAGTAAAAAGTAGGAAGAAACTTTTAACTGAAGTAATTAAGAGTTGCCCTCAAAATGGGGCTCTCCTTGAGTAAACAGTGCAGAATTGCAAAATGAATTAAACAGAACACCTCTCCCAGCTATGGAACCAAGTGTTTTTATATAAGAAGGAAATCCGCGGAGGAAGGGAAGTCCTATTCATTTAATCCATTATCTGCCCAAAGTCCTTTCTCCCACATAGACATTTTTTGGTACCTGGAATGCCATTCAACCGGCGACAAGTATTATCATTCCAATGGTTGTAAAACGTTTTTGCCAAAGGCCAAATTCTACAGAAAATAGTAAACTGATAAGGAGAGGAACATTTCGTAGGATGAAGAAGGAAACAGACTTCCATTAGAGAATAGCCATGTGCCTTGAGGCGCCCTATGTCAATTATCACACCATTCTCATTTTACGATTATGGACATGTTGCATTAATACAGCTATATTACAGATATACAATGGAAAAAGAAACAGAACTTTCTGTTGCTGAAATGGAAATCGTTAATATTGTGGTGATAGAAAAGGTCACAAGGTGTGTTAACTAGAAAAATTTAAGGAAAACTGTTTACAGCGCAAGCTTCGACGATAAAAAAGAGGTCTGTAACAAGTGTGCGGAGATGTTGGATAAGATAAAACTGGTGTAAGTCGAGATATATCCTACTCCCACACTTCTAAATCCTTCTAGAAAAGACGCGGTATGGCTATCTTTATACAACGAAGCTGTTTATGACGTATTCAGTCGACTGAGTCGATGTGCGCGGGAAGATGAACGGCAAACCGCATGGAATACGCTCAAGGTTTTAATAAGGTCTTCTTCTTAATTTACATTCATTTAAAGGAGCTCTATTACGAGCAGACGCTTTGTGCTAAAAAGATTTGGAAAGACAAAAATCACCCAGAGAGATTAGCCATCTACGTTTCACTGGCAAAGCTCTGCAAGAGTTATCTGGACGTGGCAGATGACGATTCCATGAAGGTTTTCAATTTCTTTTAATCGGATTAATTAACTCTAATAGATGGCTGAAACTTATGCAAAAGAAGCAAAGTTTGGTGGAAAGGGTACACTAGATGATGATGACTGGAAAGACGCCAATAGAGCCATCGACACCATTAAGAAGACTATTGCGGACGCCATTCACGATAAGGGCCTTTTGGACGACGATGATTGAGACATTCTGTTGTATTTATTGTCATGCACAATGTCAAATACTTTCTTTAATAACTTTTTTTTTCTATACAAAAATGACTAAGAGCACCTGTAGTTAAATTGTATACACGAGGGGTTTCCGTATCGGAATACATAATAAATTCTTTGAGCTGGCTTATATCCTGTCGATGACTGATTCGCTATCAGAAGTTGGAGATTTCTCGTTGGAAGCAAGGGCAAGTTTTTCCCGTTCGTACATGCGTCTTCGACTTTTTGGGCGGAAGAATAATACAAAGAGGATGATCAGGAAGAGGCAAATGCCTAGCCAAGCCAAGAAAGAATCTAAAATTGCCTCGTTTAAAGAACAATTGGACTGCTTACTTCTCCAGACCAGAACTGTTTTAATGTTGGCATTGTCGTTGACACAAGTTTGAATAGCCAAGGTGTGCGGATCTGGCTGCTGGGCGAGTAACGTCGTCACGATGACAAAGATGACTCCTTCGATTTGTCTGCAAAATTCATCTGATCTCTTTTTTATTGACCGGTTAAGACTATCGGTGACTGTTTTCTGCTGCAAAAATTTGTAAGCAGGAATAATCCCCATCCATTATCTAGAGCTGCAGAAGAGGAACTGGGAATAGCAAAAGAGCACACGAACTGACCCGATCATTATGATAAGACCTGTAGATGTCGCTTCGGCTACGGGATACGTGGCTTCAACTCCTGCTTCTAGTCCAATGGGGTACACTGCGAATCCAAACAGTCCAAAAAGAACGATGGAACAGACAACCCAAGCTGTTTCATTTTCATAGTCTACCGCAATTGACAGGGAGCACGCAGCCAGGGCAGCGAATCCAAATGCCGTTTTCATGACCTGTAATAAAGGGTTTTTGCTCAGATAAAAGTACGCACCAGTTCAAACTTTCCCGTTTGATCAACAATAATTCCACTAATCGCTGCTCCAACGAGACCGGACATGATTAAAAGTGATCCCATTCCACCGTTGAAACCGGGTGAGTAACCCTAAAATAGAAATTTGGGATCGATATTCAAATTCTTCTACCCTGGAGCAGAGAGCTGGTTGAAGATTATTATAGAGAGCATTGAATGCTCCAACTCCTCCTCCCAATGTCCATGCCAATGTCATAAATCGTCTTGACCGGAAACATCGCTTGATTCCTTCTACGAAGCCGGGAACTTTAATTCCAAGTTCTTTTGACGGTGCCACAGGTGTCGGTGGTTTGCTACTGGTAATGAAGAAAGATAGCAAAACAGTTATAATGGCTCCGACCAGACATCCGCCAGTCTGCAATCAAGCAACTTATTGGCTGCTTATTAAATACGATTAAAAATTGATTAGGGCAGTTTTACGGCTGCCAGGGGAAGCCAGTAGCAACGTGGATGCGTCCTGGAAACCTTCACCGCTGGTCTTATCGCGGAAAGAGAACAATCTAGTCAGCCAAGGGGAAAGACTTGATCTTCAAAAAAAAGAATCAAAAAACTTACCAGCCATTGGAAATTTTCTGGATGGTCTTTGTTCACAACCACCGGAGCGATGGAGTACATTACGGCGATTCCAATAGGATTGGACATACTGGCCAATGTATTGGCAAGAGCTCGTTCATTTTCAGGAAACCAGAAAGCGGCCAGTTTTGTGGGAAGGAACATCACGAACGGTTGAGCAAAGGCTGCTATCGTTTGACCAGTAAAAGCCAGTGGAAACCTGAAAACTATTACGTCCATAACTTCAGAATTTTATGAAGTCGCCGTTTATGTTTTAGACGTTTCGCCGTGAGACCAAAAAGCGTCTGGCTGAATTCACCACCGTTTTTTGCTTGATTAATGGCAGTAGTTAAGAGGGCGTCTTCAGCAGAAATATAACCGGCCTTTGAAATGTGACGTACAAAATATTGCAAAGGTCATTATTGTTCCTGTTCACTAATGTTCAAATGATCACTGACCTTGCGTTGTCTGGCATCCATGGACCAGACCCAACGAAACGTACAATATTACCGAGAACATTTGTCCACGCTCCTATGAGAAACTGAAGAAGAAAAATTGATCCGGGGTACAGAAAGTTTTACGATGGGCAAGTTTCCAAAAGTAAATACAGGAAACGTCAAAATTTGCGGGAGAAAATAACCTACCGCTGATCGGAGTCCACGCTTATCCGTCCACCAAATAGCCAAAAAACCAACAGGAATTGATAAAACCATAAATATCGTATTAAAGAAAGTTGCAGCATTCTTATTATTGTAGAAATCATTTGTGTAAAATGTAATGGCAGCATATGTGATCCATGTCTGAAATGAGAATCTTGGAAAGGAGTCGCATTCATTAGCGCGCTCTCAAATTCACGTGGTTATTGTTGGGCTCGTTTGTTTGCACACGTTCAAAACTCACATTTCCGTTGGAAAAATTGACAGCTACGGCTACCAGAAGATATATCCATCTTCTTTTATATGCTTTGTATTCCGTGACCTGTGCTTCAGCCATGACGCTTCAAGTAGGGTGCAAAACTATCACGGCAATTCTTATCAAGCACCGCCCACCAACACCGCGTTCAACACGCTGGAATTGCTTACAGAATCTATAATAACGAATTAAAATATTTAACTTAGAAATATGTAAAAGAAGAAAGAATAACCAAAGAGAAGAGGACTTGAAAAGGTGGCTGGAGGGAGGTCATCGATTGTGAGCTTGTGAACAAAACACTGGGAAAATAGCTATGTAAGGACATCCGAAAAGAAGATCTCGCTAAATGAGTGTAAACGTTAGATTGTCTGCAATCAAGCCAGTCAGACTGAAGTGTAACACTACCAAAAAAAGAGCATCACTTCGCAACAGAATCGGCAGCAGAAACCGACGGTAAATATAGGCACCTTTAATGGTACACATATTTGTATGGCCATTGAGCCATAAATATAATATGATGAACGGAAGTGTGTAGTATGCTTACGCTAGACAGGAGATAATGGGCGGTAGTATTGACACTAAGGTTGTATCAAGGCCCAGCTAGACACTTCTGTGACCCTTTCTCTACTTTGCTTATTGATCAGCTATCTACAGCAGCTTGCAACAAACTAGCGGTACGTATTCTTTTTTTTTAAATCTTTTCTATCCCGTAGTTTTCGTGTCCTAACTTGGGAGGCGTCTCTTTGGATTTCAAAGCTATGCGCAGATATCGAAAGAAGAAAGTAGATAAAAGAGAAAAGTTTTATATAGAACTTGGTGTAAATGCCAATGCTTCGCTTGGTAGAAATTCTCATTTAATTGCCGCACCTAGTTAGTCAAATAATCTTTGAGATCAAAGTCAGCCTTCTTATTTTGCTAATGAGGTTCGAAGTGTAAAAGAGTACGGGAATATGCGTGAGTTTTATGAGATTTTGAACTAGATATTCTTTTTGGTTTACGTAAATGTGCTAAGCTCGAATAAGAACAGTAGCTGACGAAAAAGAACGGTGTTACGATGGACCTTCTAGAGAAAACAAAGATCCTACAGGCATAGGCAAAAAAGGCTTTGCAAGGCATTTAGCAAGATGTGTCTCAACTGGCACCTGATCTAGCTTTTGATAAGAGTTCGCGGATTGTGAGCACTGACCTGCAAAGTGAAGGATTATGGTATTGAAAATAAAAAGCGGGCTTTTGCAGAGGTTGCAGCCACGAGGTCGAATGGGACAGAAACCATAATTTTGGTGGTGGTCTTCAGAAACAGATACAGTACTCAGTAAATATGTTTCGCAAGGGTTCAGAACATATTAAATCCAATGTAATTATAGCTGGGTATGGGATGGGCTTCTGGTACTGGTAACTGTGACAAAAGAATATATCATAGCATTGGTCTGCTTGAGGATAAAGGGCGGTCATGCCTTCTAGAGATCATAAATGGCAATAATCTTAGACTTAGTGCCGGTAAGGGTGGTCTCGTAAAGAGTCTAGTCAAAGGCCCATTCTGGAAAGGGGAAGTACTTACAATCTCCGCATGCCTAGACTGCGAAGTGTGTTCTATGAGCTGTAAGATGCAGCAAACCGGGACTTTTCCATATTGATCAAAAACGAAGTTAAACCCTTACATGATAACGTCTGATTACCGTAACCCAATAACTGTCATCAAAATGTGATGTATAAGGTGCAAGACAAATAAGACATGAGTTTAACCGATCTATAGAATAGGAAGGAAACAGGTTACTATTGACGCGGGGCATACTACTTCCCAAATTGGGATCAAGAGTGAAAGTTTAAGAATTGTGTCGCGTATGTCTAGCTTATATTTTTAAACTGTGATCATCCGGTAAATGCGTTTCTCAAGTTTTTTTAATGGTTTAGCTTACTATTTTAATATTCGGATCATCAGATCAAAATGAGATCCGACGACAGTCTCAAGTTTCAAAAACGCAGACAAAGTGTAGGCGATAAGCAAATAGAAACGATCAAATCCGAGTAAAATTGAATAGCAAGAAGATGTTCAAGTGGGGCGATAACTGAACCAGAAATATCCTCCTCTTGACCTATGTCTCTTGTTCTTTGGCGTATATTCACTGAAACCGCACCTGGGCCGTGTCTCTAACACTTTAGCTTCTTTTGTTCTCTACTAACTTCCGCCTTCAAGGTTGTGTTTTGTGGCATGTCGAACTGTCAAGATATAATCCTCTTATAAATGGAGAGCTCCAATAGAAAGGATACTGTAGAGATATAGGGCGACATTGTGGTGTTAAAAAAAATTTACACAAGAATCTATCACAGCGTGTATGTGTTTTCTGTCCAGAAAGAAATCGTCTATGATACTGTATTCAAAATCACAGGTTCACAAGGGATTATGCATTTCGGTTATCGAAAATATTAAAGCAGATGAGCAAATGTCAGCCGGGCTGTGCCATTTTTAGATTGACTTGAAATAGGATATTGATAGCCGCACTTCCTGGTCGAGCAGTCAAAACAACACCGTGTATCCATAGGCTAATTACATTTTTAACTGAGGAAGTTAGAGGAGGAAGTAATGTGTTTACAAAACTGATGTTCTTCTGTTCAGCGAACTTGAGTACCAGAGCAATTGGGAACCAAAGACAACATTCTATTCTTTAAATAGAGGAATCTGTGTTTTAAGCGATTATAGCATCAAATTTTAGCAGAAAAGCTTGCATTGTTCAGATAAGAAAAGCTTGCTCCTCCTGCATTTGCAGAAATATTTGCAAGTTGCAAGAAGTGTCCAAAAAGTAGATTGATAAACTGCAGAATTGGTACGGTCTTTGTCTTTTGTCCCATTAGATAGCAATGCATTACTGTATCTTTTTGCATAGTCCACAAGTGCACGCTCGTCTGTCCTCTCAGCATTTGGCTATACATCGCTAGACGCATTTTTGTCTATTTCCTCATTTTATGTTATGGCGACTGCTCGTTATTTGTGGGATCGTATAGCGGGATTCCCATCCATTCTCTGTGGGATATTTATACAGCTAAATAAAAAAAAGGAAAAAGGATAACTTTAGCTAAATGAAATGGGCTCATACTCTGAGTTGCAAGTTCCGATAACGCGCCAATTTCAGCGAACTTAGAGGTCTGAATAAACGATGACGTGCTCTTTCGAAGATCAACAACGTCAAGATACGATCCACTATACTCTTTTTGTCAATGCAACAGATTAATGTTGAATAGTTAGTGGCAATAAGCAGTAGTTAGAACAGGAGTGAAAGAGTGTGACTTTAATGCACTGCGCAAACGTAGTAGCGTCTTTCTATTTGTTTTTGATGCATGGGGTGCGAGCGTTTTTGCAAACGAC
Organism: Oscheius sp. DF5033; assembly: GCA_964036215.1. NCBI lineage: Eukaryota > Metazoa > Nematoda > Chromadorea > Rhabditida > Rhabditidae > Oscheius > Oscheius sp. DF5033. The sequence continues at coordinate 9,279,357 of OZ038413.1, forward strand.
AATGCAACAATGAATGCGATTGGTGGTCAATTGCGCCTAGAGGTCAGAGGTAACGGAGCGAGTAGTGACTGCAATTTGCAGGAGCCATCAGCTGCTATTTATACAGCTTTTCCTATGGGTAGAATTTGGGTTTAATGGCATTATGGCTACGTACTAAAATATAGAAACAGTGGTTTTATTCGATAATACAGAGGAATGTATAATGCCTGGTTTCATCCTTCATCGGGGGTATTGTTCTCATTGTTTCAAATTATGTCTTCTAATATCCTGAACTTATAAAAATTCAATAAAAACTTATTGAAAACTGGGTCAACGGAAGCTAATTGTTACTCTTGACCTTCCTTCACTTTCTTGTCCAATTGGTATTTAAAGCAGAAATTCGGTACTTTTCTCTTCTTTTTCCGGTTACCTCATATTTTATCCTTTACAATTCTTATGAAAGTGGATACAGAAGGGTTCGCATAATGATTTCACGAATAATTTCTAAAAAAAACACAGCTCTTCTTTTCTTACTTGCAAAAAATTGTTGCGCTTACTCGAGCCGCTAGAAGAGTGACATTGAGAAAGGTAGACAAAATCACAGGCTTATGTGCAGTTTAAAAATTAGCCGGCACTTTCGTGAAAGCAACAAATTCAAAAGGCCTGCAATCCATTAGGAATGGTGTGATTTGCTAGAGAATACGGTACGGTAAGAACGTCCGATTCTGACAGGTCTAAGGGTTTCGTTATCAAAAAATTTAAAGCAGATCAACGGACGCCAAAAGAATCTTCCGGTTTACCGTTAAAAAAGACTGCAAGGTGGATGTTTTAACATGAAGAAGACTAAAACCAAATTGTCTATCCAAAAAACCCGCATGTTCTACTGTCTTGTATCTCATTTAACCCTTTCTGATAACTATACGATTCCTTATTTATCCCTCTTCCGTTTTCTCATGATCCTTCCTCAAGCAGTCAACAACTTTTTCATCACCTGAGCAAGACACCCAGTGGATAACAAACACACGTTATATATTCAAAGAGGGGATTATTCGAAACTGTAGACTCCTCGTGAACATGATATCCACACATCTTGGACCCTCCAGTCAGCTGCTATAGTACTAAATGTGACACAAAGGTGAGTAGCACCTGAGCAGCTGACAGCGGTGTGTGAAAAACAAATTCGAAATCTGTTAGACAAGACAACCCCGTGAAATATCACTTCAGATGATTGGTAGACGGGATGACATCCTTGCAAATCCTATTAGTTCAGGTCAACCGGCCATAAACATTTAAATGTTGTCCAAATTGATTGATTCTTCAAAATTTCAAACGTTATCTTATTAACATGTGCTGATATGGGTGGTTGTGTCTATTTTGTGAGGTCGCTACGCCCACTTCTTCCGGAAGAAATGCTTGTGAAAATGACTAACAGACGATGACTCGACTCATTTTGAAATGTCTCGAGCTTTTCATCATCGTTAAAATAACAATTTCTCAATTTTTCTGACGAAATTTTATGTCAACTTCTCCATTGCCAGTTATTTCAGCGATTGTAAGTATATTATATTTATTGATTCTTTATAGGACAATAAAATATGACACTGTTCTCTGATCCATATTTCGATCACAGACAGGGAAAGAATCTTGACGTTTCGTAGGCAAACATTGGAGGGTGCAGTATGGTGCAGTCGGTTGGTGTGCGCGGGCATCGCTCATAGCTTATTGATCGGATATGTAGATGAAGCCATTGGCTAATGCTCTTGCCCTCTGGGCTGTTACCTGTTTTGCTGAAAAAGAGATTAAAGCCCGCCCAATTCCCGACCCATCCTACTGACCACCAGCCACTTTAATCACACCCTCGGCGAACTAGCAGGCTGAATAGTTTCTCCAGAGATACAATTCCGAACTATACAACCTACTACCTCACTGCTGGTAACTGACATACCTTGGACAGATGGGGGGAAAGTTGATGACGAAATAGCAACTGACCGTCTACCAGTAGTCGAGCTTGTGTAGACATCTTCTCACACAAGTTCGGATCTACGGGTTGACGGCGCGAGTGCGTGCGGGGGAATGACCAGCGGTCAGGGCGGTCTGCCAACCTCGCTTACGGCTCCGCCCACATTCTGCGCTCTCCCCAACTGACTATCACTCTTGACCAAGGCTAACAGTCTGCGTCTCTGGGTTCTTGTGGACCTTCCTCGTACTGCCCTTAACATGCCACGGGCTAGCACCACTGAGGCACTTATGCGAATACACACACATGCGAACATTTAGGCAGTTTGGGGAGAGGCTTATGCAGAAATGAGAAGGAAGAGGCGCAACGTGATCCGCCTCTTTACCGTGGCTACTGCACCGGTCATTCAATTGACTTTTCAGCGCAGATTACCCGCCGTTCAAGAAGTTTCCAAGGTCAAATTTGCGCAAAATTTTATGAGTCAGTGGACAGAACGAACGGAATTAAATTAGTCGATTGAAATTTGAGTAAAACGGTAGCAGTAACGCAGACAAGAGACATCAGCAATATTCTAGGAGATAGGGGCCCTTTGGGGAAGGAGAGAAGCATCTGTCCAAGAGCGGCTGGCAGTATCCCCAAACAAATAAGCAAACTGACCATAAAGGGGCCGAAAGGTCCTATTGTTCCATGAATCATAGTAGCTTCTGGTAGAGGGACAACAGCATACAACCAAGCCAGACAGACGGGTGAAGAAGAGAAGGTGCCAGCGGGAAGAAGGTCGGTGACCCGAACGGGCCAACGCAATGGAATGAGAGAGGAACGGAGCGGCGGTCCCAGCGCACGCCTGGTACCACCGCGTACGGGCCGCAAAGTGCACGTTGCGAACACCCATTGTCCTATTCTGTGACAGGCGCCGACTTGCGCCTTCTACCTCCGGGGTTTTTGCCGAGGTGGACGGCAGTTTAGACGAGACAATGCGAACGTGGGGCGCCCCAAAGGTAACGGAATCATTTTCAGAGAAAAGTGTCTAGGCGGGACAAGGATGGTGCGTAGTCGTTACACATTTTCTAGGAAAGGGTTAGGCATGGCCTTGAGTAGGTGACGGCAGTGAAACGGCCTCGCTGTCTCCTCACAGCTCATCCATATAGTACCATATTAAATGCGATATTTCAAGGCTAAGGCGATGAAATAGGCAATTGGCAGCTGGCAGAAAGGAGATAAGCATAAGAAAAAAACGCAGGGCCGTCTGCAGAAAATGGCGATATGTGCCGGAAAATGATACGTATCATCAGGATCGGGAAAGCGAAAACTAGCGAAAACGGTGATGAATGAGTGCAGTAAGGCATGCCGAAAATTCTGGTCTCCGTCAGAAAGTGACCGTAGCTTGTAGTTTGCCTTCCCGGACCTCTTCTCTTTTTCGTTCTCACGTCCTTCACCCACAAAAAGATGAGGAGAAATGTGGGGCAACTGCATTCAATACAAAAGAGTGGGGAGACATGGCGCATCATTGAGCGTTTGATCCTATCTGAGCTGTGTGAGGTCATGCCGGAAGTCGGCGACACTTTAATGGGATGGTAAACTGGGACATGGAAAGGCGAAAAAAGGAAGCCATAAATTACTTTGACCTAAAACAAACAGTATGCACCATTGGGCCCTACAGGGCACAAGGAGATAGATTGATCCGGATTGGTATTGCCCGCCACGAGAAGGGAAGAAAGAGGATTCGATCTTCGACGGCTGAGGTCACCACCGAAATATGGTGAGTTTCGCCTGCCCCTTGACCATTGTCTCTCTGCGTGTCCTTCTGATTTCTATCAAACTCTCATTATCTGAGACTGACCTGGCGTAGGTTACGCGTCTCTTCCACTTTCTGCCATTGGCTTGTCTAATAATTGTATAGTTCATTTCCTCGTTCTTTCATTGCACGGCCCGAAATGTTTTTTGTCTAAGGTGGCACAGCCGCCCACTGTCTCTCCGAGCCAAAAACCCTTTTGCCCGTCAATCAATACTTTGTCAATAGTAGTTGGCCAACGGGTGCTCAGGGGCCGGACACGCGCTATCATACAGTCTCGCCACTACTTTATAAGGTAAAAAGCATTAAGTACTGTCACGTCGTCATCTTTTTACTGTTTTTCAGTCTTGGGGGTACTCGATCTTGTCCCTGATTCTAAAAAGGGCGCTAAGAGGATTTCCCCAGCGCGAACGAAAAGTTGGAGAAAGTTCGAAACAGGTGTAGGGTGCACTCAACCGAATTTAACCGTTCTCGCGAACTCAATCGGCATCCGAAATGGGGTTCAATGGCTATAAAAATCAAAGAACAAGAGTAAAGGAGATAGTGCTGAGAAAAATATGAAAACGGGTTGATCGGGGATGGGGATTAGGAAAAGACTGACCGACTGGTGGAAGATTTTATTGATCCTCCGCTATCGTCATTGATGATTTGATTAGCCCTAGGCAGTCTCGTTCTCTCCCTCCTGTATGTCTTGAGATACTTTTTGGTATGAATATTGAGATTGTCAGTAGCTTCTAATTTAAAGGTCTAATGCCTTTAATTTAGGATAAAATCGATAGTGTCACTACTATTATAACAAGGGATCCTGACACTGAAATGAAAACCTTCTTCCGTACTCCTGCACTAATCTGGTGGATTATTATTCCAGCTGGGCTTGCACTGACTTTTGTAAGTTACTTCTTCCCGCTTTTTTTGTATACAAAGAATTTTTAGGTAGCCTGTTTTAGTCCAAAATCTCTGGACGGCGCATATTTTCCTGTAGTTGGACCAATTGCCTCCTATATTGGGCGAGAAATGCCAGATTTCGTAAAGTTTGTAGCTTTGATAGCTACTTTCCTTCATATAGCAGAAGCTATCTATGCCGCTCTGACATGTCTGACCCATGAATTAACGTAGATCTATAGGAAGTTGAAGTAAAATTGGTTTTAGTATGTGGTGCACCTTCCTCTGGACTGTACAAACTTTTGTACTAGGCTTTCCTTCTTTACATCTTCTCATCAGTGGAGTTCAAAAAACAAAACAGTGATCATCAACCTCATTCCAATGTAAATTATCTTTCTTTGAAAATATGGTTTAAATTTAGTTACTGTAGAAATTCAACAACGTCCCTTGTAAATAATTTTGTGTCTTTCTTGTGGTAATAAAGAAGCTATTCAATTGTGCAAATTTCCAAAACACCAGAACCAAAGACAAGGTTAATAAGTTGTTATAAACTATAGCTTTGTATTATTTGCTCAGCAATCAATATACTGAGAGAAGGGGTTCTCGGCGGGACCCATGGAGTCGAGGCCTTTTTGGCACTTTGCCAGACATTTTGATTAAACTGCGAACAGCGAATTGTAGATCTTCGTGAGCCGGGGCTCCCGGGTCCAGCCTCCGGCTATGTATGAGTACCTGCCGAATGAGCGGGTGCCCTTCATTCAAATGCAACACCTTCGAATCGTCACTGATTGGCAATATCTCTTCAGTTCTGAACTTTTGAGAGAAAACTACACATAGAACTTTTTCATTTTTTAATTTTGTCTGAACGGCCCAAAAACTTCAATTCCACCCAAAAACGTCAATTCGGGCGTCTCGTGGCGTTTTCAGATCCTGAGAAAAACCGTGGTAGGGTGAATTTTCTGCATCATTTTTGACGAAGAGTTTTATGGTGTGTATTACAAGTTCGAAAAGTAGCAGTAAGTATACGGAGCCAGTTACTTATTGCCAAGATTAAAATATTCATAAAATAAACAAAAAGTCCCGGTAGTGACATTCCGTAGGCTTCCTCGCTCACAAAGTACAATAAGGAAATGTTTATCACAATTATAAATGTAGAAACAAACGAAATAACAATTGTCAAGATATGCCAGGCAGGGAGTTTACAATGTTCAAAATGGGGCTGCATAAAATCTAGCCAACCTTTTGTAAACGTTTCCATAGCTTGCAAATAGAAGCCCTTTGTCCTTGGCAAACTTCAAATCGTGAATCATCTTTTGAGCGATTTCCTCTCTGTTTACGCTGTTACTGAACTGTTTGTAGTCGAAATTTCCCTGTAAATAATTGTTTTAAAAGATAAATTTCAAACAAAGAATACTACTTCGAAAAATGTAAACCACAAGTTTAATACCGTTATTTAAGCTGACTTAAACCGAGAAATTTCAAGATACTGAGAGAAATCTTGAGAACCATGGAGCTTTTGTGTATCGCGCTCTTGTTAAAAAACTATGTTTTTCATTAATAAAATAAAAACAGTTTTCTTTTAACATGTAAAACAACTCATGTTAAAAAGCGCATGATTTTTAGCTGTAGCGAGCAAGCGCTTTCCAATAGTAGAAGAGCCCTTTTTATAGCCCGTAACGGCTCCTGTTGAAAAAAAAGAACTAAAAAATATTTACGTATTCCAAAAACTGCATCAGAAGTCGCGGTCCTTGAGCCTTGCTTCTAAAGTATCTATTAGCGCTAGTAGATAGGAAACAACTTACAGTCCATAGAAGTATGTCTTTTTGCCAAGATTTTCCAGCTCAGAGCCATTGAAAACGGCATATTCTTCGCTTAAATGTTGCTCGTCTTTTGCCGTCGATGGCAGCTTCTTTACTGCGTCGCAGAGATAAATGTTTATGATCGCAATTGCAGTTCCCAATAAAACAAATAATTTCATTTCTAAAAATTTCAGTTAGTTCTATTATAGCGGGAATCTGTTTAGCGATGCTGTTAATTTAGCGCGTCTGAAACAAGAAAAGCGCAAAAGTTTTTCAAAAAGTGAAATTTAAGATGCAGTCTTCGTAAGACTCAAAAAAAGGTGTCCGGTGGTGGATCTCAATTCCGTCTCTGATATTACTAGAAAGTTTTTTGAGCTGATCACAAATATGCGGGTTAGAATTTTTGAAATCTTGTTTTTGGCGCGCTACGCCGCCATTTAAAGGAGTCACCTGATACTGGCTGGAATATCCACCAGGGGTAACTTTTTAAAAGCAGATTCAGAATCCTTGGTATGTTTTACCCCAGAAACACTTATCATTGTATAGATCCTGTGTTGCGGAAAAATAGGGCAGAGCTCGGAAGATGCGCTGACGGGGTCATGAAAAACTCAAACTGCATTTTGATGGCCAGATTTTAGTACCATTAGAAAATATATTCGGGAGCTAATCGACTAAATAGACATAAAAGACGTAAGCAAGCAAATCTGAAGGGAAGGAAAGCCAAACAGCAACACTAAGCGGCGCAACAACACATATTGTAGCGGGGTAAGCTATTAATCGATAAGGCGCCAACAATGGTCGTTCAAATTTGGAGCAAGTCCACCGGTCTTGCTGAATGAACAGCTGACACGTTCTGTAAGGGCGCGCAGGAAACTAGTTTAAAAGATGGCAAGTACGGCATAGTTATTCACAATAGCTTTTACAGGGATAGCGCAGTATACAGAGACAACATACAGTAGAGCAAAAAACGTCGAATATTAGTGATTGAAAGCACTTTTAAGGAATTTTCCTCATTTCTCGAGTGTTTGCTTTACGTAGAACAGTTCTTCTAGGTTATTCAGAGACAGCATATCTTTTAAAAACGATTTTAAATATTAAAGGGCGGATTGCACCTCATGTTTCTCCTATTCTTATCTCTTAGCTCTCTCACGCGCAAAATTTGAAATCTGCCAAGGTGAATTTTTATTTCTAATCATTTACAGAGGGAAACTTCTCTATTTTTGTGTCTAGAATAACTTTTAATGTTGCTTTGTATTAAATAAGATATAGCAAAAATTCCGAAATATCAAATTTTCTTTAAATATGTACGCAACTTTTACACTACAGTACATATGAGCGCCGAAAGCTGTGAGACAGCTCCTCTAAGCTTAGGCGACATAGCACAACTGGCCGTCTGCCAGAATCTTGAACACGTCATTTTCTTCTCAGGTTGAATGCCAAAATACGATCATAACTGAAGCAGATTGGGCTCATATTTTTAAGGAAAAGTAACGCTGATAAGCCTTTATTTTGTGTCATTCAAACTGTTCTCTTCTAGAAGAACCAAAAGCCTGTTCTTGGTGTGAAGATCCAATCGAAAATGTCGCGTAGATCAATCGATTCGACAATGAATATGTCGGAACCAACACATTCCATGCGTGAAGAATAGATTTTTGCGTATAAAGAAGACATATCGTTTTCGTATTGTACTATGACACCCTCCATGGAACCCTGAAAATACACTGCTGTAAACAATCGCGAACGGAATTAACCCATTGGCGCTCAAGTTTATATAAAAATAATTTTTTTCTTGGGGTACTGGAAGTTTTGTGTCATGTAGTCGGCAGCCTGAGCTACTGAATGGTCTTGAAATTTTCGCTACAGGGTTATTCTGTGAGTTTCAGCAGAGATTTGGAGTGGACGAACAGCGAGAAAAGAGGAAAAACGAAGCGGACATCAAATTCGTGTTTTTCAGGCCCAAATACCCCTAGAAATATGTTTTCCACAAAAAAAATTTTCCCGACTTTTTCAGAAATGTACTTATAAGTACACTTGGGCGCTAATGGATTAAGAAAAGCAAACATACAGAGCATATCTCCTCGAAAAAGGTGGTAACTTCCAATTTTGTATTCCTTTCATAGGCCACGAGGGTCACGAGGCCTTTTCCAGACCATGAGCCGTCGATGTTCCGTTCTAAACAAATAAATAAAAATATGTTTTAGTGGGGGGGGGGGGGGGGGGTAGCGGGGTCTGTTTGACCAACTTGGTTGTAAAATATCAAGAGCAACAGTGAAAAGAGCAAGCAAAAATTTCGGAGTAAAATGTTGTCTGAGACGACGCGATTCGCTTTTCAATAAGTTGGTGTCCCCGTTCCTTAAAAATTGGCCCAGAAACATACGAAATAACTGAGCGTATCCTTCCAAAGTATAGTTGATGGGCGGAAAATATTTCTCTGGTGTGGGCAGGCACAGTGCAGCTACGTTGTCATTATAAGAAAGCCTGTGCGAGAGCCTAAATGCTTGGTGGTGACCAGCATGTTTGAGCCCTACCTATGAAGGCCGACACTCCAGTCTGCTGATAGTGCTGTCTCCACAATTTCAAGAACGACCGTGTTGTGGGTGGAGTGTCCATTCGGTGTTAGGCCGAAGGTTACTCGAGCCCCTTTTTCTACTTGGCTAAAATCATATCATTTGTGACCGATTTAGCGCTTACCTGCAGTGGTTAAAACCAATAACAGTGTTAGGACCAACAATTGTTAAGGTACAGTTTCCTTGATGAATACCATCAATCAAAAATTGGGTTGTTAATCCGAAAAAACGGCCTATCTGGCCATAGGGGTCTGTCTGTAAGGAACAAATTATAGCATCCGCTTTGAGCCATTAACTCTACGGCCTGATAAAAGCAGCATCTGCACTTTCATGCTCGGTAATAATCGTGGACTTACCTTGTTCGAAGTGGGTTGCCCGCACTGAATCAGGCTCGAAGCTACTTGAACGCACATGAGCAATATGACGAGGCTTGCTGCCATATTGGAATGATTCCGCTCTGGTTGCCTCGATTCCTTTTATACCGTTAACTATGTTGTGTCTGTCCACCAACATTGTCATAACTAACATATGGCTTCGAACGAAAAATCGCGAATTTTTTCTTACTGACAACTCGTAAGGGGAAATAAGTAGCAAATAAATAAGCGAGATCTGACTTCATTCAAGCGACTTATAGGGCTTTTTCTTTGAACTCCAAAATGCATGCTAAAAAGATTCGCTGAAGAGAGTCAAAAATTATTCAGAACCATCACCTTTTCACAATTATCTTTCGCGAGATCTAAAAATCTCCGGTCGATGGAGGAGTAGGTGCTAGAATTGAAGATTTTGAGAGTACAGAAGTACATTTTGGCCTTTCAAAAGAAAGTAAGGGTATTTATATGTCTAGTTTTCTCTCAAACGTTTATAACTGAAGATATTTCCCTAATGACAATCTAATGAGACCTGATTGAAAGCCGTCCGCCCATAGCCGCATCTCAACTTCCCGACCATCTCCTCGCTTTGAACTAACGGGGGAATCGCTTTAGTTTACCACGGCTTCCCACAACGAGACCTACACCATTCAAACGAGCGTCTTCAGAAACTCCCAAAACCGTGTTAAAATTCCTCCAAATGATCGATGACGCATCACTGTGCGCCATTTTTGTGTTAAAAGCTAGAAAATTGGTCAAAAGACGGTTATTTAGACCAAAAATAGCGCGCCGCAATGCGTCGTCGATCATTTGGAGAAATTTTCGGGGGTTTCTAAAGACGCTTGTTCGAATGGTGTAGGGCTCGTTACAGGAAGCCGTGAACGATTCCCTAGTAAGTTCTAAATGGCTGAAAACGATTTTTGGAGAGGAAACTACTAGCTGTCTAGAGAATAGTCGATGGGAATTCAGACCTCGTGAAAAAATGTGAAAAAGTGAGGGTTCTGCATTATTTTTGACGAAAAATTTCATAGCAGGCATTCGGAGTTCCAATAAAACCGGAAGTTTCCAAGTTGCAAAACTTATTGTCCAAACTAGTAGTTTCCTACGTGCCCTTGCAGGACATGTCAGCGATCTTTTGACAAGGAACGTGTTTTAATTCCAGAATACGGATTTAAAATGTTCAATCCATTAGGATCTTTTTGAAGCCGAATTAAAAACTTTTGGGTTTGTTCGAACGGGGGAAATGTCTCATATCGAAGATTCATTAGCGAGTCCTGATGGTGTGATGAGAGACTTATGGCATCCCACCGGTTTTATATGGATACCATAGGACAAAACTCCTCTAGATGAGCACCTGCTGTTTTAAGGTAACTGGATACAAACGTCCTACTGTGTGTGATATGTGCTTTTTGAAGTAACTTTGATTATTGGGGGTTTTTATAGGACTCACCGGAAAGTCGCTAAATTTAGCCCCAAGCTGTGTTTCTAGCGTTTGTATCATCTTTCTATTGGCAGAGAGCCCCTTTAATAAGAGTGCATTGATACCGCAGAAACGAAAAGAATGAAGAAAATTTATATATTTTTCCTCTAAATTAGTATTGACACGTAATGAAAACAGCAACGAAGAAAAAATTGGAAAGACTGACACAGAGTACTGACTTAGAACTAAGGAACGAAGTGGCATTGTTAAAAGTCGAGGTCAATATAAAATGAGCTATAAAGAAAAAATTATGCCTGGACTATAAGGATATGCTAGGTACAATTGATTTTTGATGGTAGCAGCAATATAAGTGAATTGAAAATTTTTTTGGGCCCGTCACCGAACAGAAGTAGTTGAATTGAAAAAAAAGAGAAATATCACATATACAAAAAAACAAATAAGAAAAAAATCTCTGGTATTATGAAAATACTACGCGTTTTCGACCTGTCTTCCTCGGAGGAATGGGATATATCTTCGCATATTAGTTTTACGCTGATTTTTGTTTTCATTAGATTCTGGAGCTTGGAGAACACCTAATTGGGCAGGGGTTAAAAGGCAAAGGGCTGAAGCTACGGCTAGACCGGATGTGCCGTTCGGAGTTGTGGTTCGTCCTCCTGTTGGCAGTCGGACAGCTAGGGTGAAAACTCCTGCTTTGTAATTACCACAGGGCTCTATGGACAGAGGTGTCGGACTGTGGTTAATCTGGAAAATAACTATGTAAAAAATAGAATCAAATAGCTCACCGCTGTGTAAGGAGTAGACAATTCCAGCTTGACATTGGCAAAGGGACGCGACGCCATCTGAAATGATAAATATTAGGGAAATCCGGGCATTTGTTTAATTGGTAACAAATTGGCTTTTAGTTTTTTTGTCTTAGTTATAGACTCAAAAGCACAGAGGAAAAAAACATAAGGAAAGTTTTTGGACTCGAATTCTTTTACTCAGGGAACCTACTTCTTCTGCCGACATCCTTATCTGAAACAATAATTTTAACAACTTAAATGGATTTTGTAATCTACGGGATACTTTATCATTTCTAATTTGCAAAAAAAAAAGAAATAAACGTACATGCTCGATCTCATCAATTCGCCTTTGATTCCGACGGTAAACTTCTATCCTCAACTTGATCATCCATAAGAGTCCAGCTACCACAAGCAGTACGATGAAACACCTGACAAACATTTGAAGATAAGAAATTCCAAAAGGCATGCTTACGCGGCAAATATAACAAAAAATAGAACCCAGTTGATTGGAGGAGACTGGGCAAACGATACTTGGATTGTTATAGGTGTTGAAAAGTTATAGACGCGGACCTAAAAGAAGTGCTTCTTTAATAAATAGAGCACAGTAACTTACAAAGAATGTCGTGTTATGATCGTTGCCGAATGACCAGCCGTCGCTATCAGAAGCAGAGTAGATCCGTCTAAATCCTCGGTGGTCACAGTGGGTTCTGGTCATCAGAGTCCTATTCCTTAGAGGGTGCCCGGGCAGGAAAGATGTCGTTTCGCTCAACGCTACATAAGCCGCAGGTTCACAACTTATTTGAAAGGTGACATCCGTATCTTTCTAAAACGGTAGCGGGTAAAAAAATCTAACAAAAACTGACCTTGTATGGTATACTGAAGAGATAAATGTCCGTGACGTGTCTGTCCTTATCCTCCTTTTTCAATTTGAACGTGAAAATGAAGTCAACAGCAAGCTCATCTAAATATAATAGTTGATTTGGATATAACTCGGCCCCTACAGTAGCAAGGAGTTCCATTTACAGGAGTACCATAATATTTATGGTCACACTTGTCGCAATATTTTCCAATGACCCCTTTTGTCCGACAATGGCAGTAACCTGTCCGTGGATCGCAGTCATCCGCTTGACCATGACACTCACACGCTAAATTACAATATTTTAATTGGCGGTTACAATCCTTACGGCTGCAGGTGCCACCATTTCTCGGATCTCCAAAGTAACCAGCTGCACAAGTTTCACAATGTCTTCCAGTCGTATTATTCTCGCAAAGTGTGCATACTTCTCGATTAGACAAGAAACCAGTGGTCGAATTGCTACATTTTGAATGACCGTTGCATTGGCAAGCTGAAAGTCCCTCGTTTGGAAAGATATTAAGAACGATCCCTACGTGGGCAATCAAGATAATACCAAGTGGAATGAACGTTGTTCGAATTTACGTCTAATGGACCAGTGCTGTTCCCTCTGACGCATTCGCCCAAACCCGTTTTTGATCCATCGTCCAGCCATCCGCACTGCGGCGACAGATGACATTCAGCGCATGTCTTATGTGAGCTACAGTTTGAAGATTCTAGAAAGATGAATCATAAATTAGACCGGTTTATATTACCTTGAGCGCATGTTTTTAAATGTCCTCCAGGACTGTTTCCCGTTACCCATGAGTGGCATTGACCATATGCAAAGGCTACTGTATATGCTTCCATGTTGATACACCTGCAGAAGTACAAGTGGACATGTTGGGTTTGTACATACCTGATGGTGCTGGGACACCACATGCACCGGCTGTTGGATATACAATCTCCGCATTCGGAAATATCAGCACAGGCTTGGGTACACTGTGTAGAATTTTGCATGAAGCTGGCTGTTGGTAACGGAGAATGTCGGAGTGCCAAGTTTGCATTGGTCAATCTTTCTAATTCCCGGGAATGTTGTTCTGCCAAGAGGATTTCTATAAATTGACTCTAAAAATAGAATAGGATATCCCGTTACCTTGTTCCTCTAACGAGATGCAAACATTCTTGCTATCCACTGTGAACCAGTTGCAATGACTCAATAGCTTACAGCTGTGACAGTCGTTGGACATTGAGCAAGGTCTAGGAGGTTGCACGCCGATGGTAGCTGGACATTTCTGATAGGTCGTGAGGATCATCTGCCCGTCTACACAGTCAGCATCTCTTTGGAGACACTGATCTCCAGATGAGCACCAACCGCACTCCGATTGAGAAGTACATGAAGTACAATCCTTTTGATCTTCACAAGATTGCAATGCTTGTCTGGAAAATAACAATAAAAGACACAGAATAGAAAACTGTACCTCAATGGGACATTTTTGCATTGTATCGCTCCTTTTGGTGATTCATTCTTGACAAAAGAGAGGAACGGTTGCTTGTAGCTCACAAAAGGATCCAACTTCTGACAAGATCCGTTTGAATACAGACATTTCACAGCATCAAAGATGGATCTACATTCTTCTGGTCTTGTAGCCGAGCTACATTTAGCTGGAGAAAATCGATAGACATCGCTCAACATTTTCCCATCAAATCCACCAAAGACATACAGCTCATCGTCTGTAGCAACAGCGGTATGACCATATCGTTTCAACGCAGCCGGTGCTTTTGATACATTGTACCACTGTTTACAAGCTAAAGAATGTCCGTAAATAGAAATTGCCTGTACTCTTACCAATGTCATAGATAAAGACAGCATTGGTAAAGCAATCTTGTTTTGGCCTTGGAGTACTCATGTTGTAGATCGTCCCCCCGGTCACGATAACCAATCCATTTAGTACAGTTGCAGTGTGATGAGATTGCTGTGTACCGGACGCTGGCAGCTGTATCCATCTTTCCTGTTTTACACTGTATTGTAGTAAACTGTCGGTCAAGTTATTGCTTTGCAGATTGGACCACATGCTTCCACCGTAAACTAGGACAACATTCCCCTAAAAAGAACGAACATTTGCAAAAAAGGGCAATGACCCCTACTTGATCTGTTTCATATTGGACGGATGCGTGACGGAACCTTCCCTGGACGTGATCTCGACTATTTCCGAAGCGCCATTTCTTTGTTTCTTAAAGGAATGTGATAAAACAATAAGATTATGCGTCGCAAACCGAAGTTGTATATTTGTACTTGGTAGATGAACCCAATTCGCGGATGGTACCCGAAGAAGACAAACATCTCCGAGCCGATCACGTGAGCCGAATGACCTGACGACGCCAATGGTGCTGTCTAAAACACAAGAAATGAGAAGCCCATTGTTTGACTTACTGCCAGATTATCGTCAGTCGATTCCTCTGATTCCAAATGCCATCGACGCGTCTGCAGGTCGAAAGACCACAACTCTCTCGTGATATCGTTTCTATCTTTCACTCCTCCGAACATGTACAACTTGTTCTAAAAGTGCTCATTCATTTTACATTCAAGGTTTATGACCAACCTTATATCTGACGATAGTGTGATCATATCGTGGAACTGGCTTTTCTTTTCCTTCCACTATAATAGTTGTCCATGTCCTTGAGGTAATGTTAAATGTAACGACATCATCTAGAAGTGTTCCTGTGAAGTGCTCTCCTCCTATTGTCCATATGACATCATCAATAAGAACAGAAGCATGCGAGGCTCTAGCTGTAGGATCCTTCGCTGTTATAATTTCGTCCCAGACAACAGCATGTGACACTTCTTGACAATATTCACCTGTAATTTCGATTTAAAAGTAGTGGGATTCTAACAAACCATGGAAATTAGGAGGACAAGAACAATGGCCGCTGACACATTTGCCATTATTTTTACAAGGCCCATCTAATCCTTCCAAATCATTTGTACATACTTGAACATTACAGTAATCACCTATACAAATTGCCTATGTAAACTAAAAAGAGGCTAGCTTACCCGTATAGCCATCATCACATTTGCACGCTTGTTTCTCACAGATACCATGATTTGAACAATTATAGGGGCATCTGAAGGAATTGTTAAGGAATCGCTAGAATTAACTCACTTTTCAAATTCGTATGTAATGTTAAACCCGTCTAAATTCATAGCAAGATCACTGAAAAAATATATAAGGGCTTTTCCGGAAGGTGCACTAAGTTCTTGAGGATCTTGGTCACCACTAAAATGTCCACGTAAATGTAACAGTAATAGGCAAACTAACCAGAATGCCGCTAGAAGGTCACCATGAACACCGTCGCCATCGTAAATGTAAACAAAATCCCATCCACATTCCGTCCGAAAATTTTCAAGACGTATGTTTAGAGGTCCGTTAGTTGGCTGAAAACTTTTCATTACCATTTGTGGCGTTTCTTTTCATAGAGCATCACACTTTCTCAGAATCCCGTTCATCGATGCGGTCTCCCTTTGAATGAGAAGACTTTTTTTTTACCCTAAGCGCCGCGCATAGCAGATGTTCACTGCAGCTGAGCAGTATCCTCTTTTACTTTTCATTTCTTCCATTTTTACTTTGCTCCTATGTAGCCTCCTTTATAGGCTTCCTTCTGCCATTATGCGTCCATTTGAAAGCTAACCATCCTATAGATAAAACTGATGCAATTTGGACCGGATGTAGCCTTAACGGAAAAGAGACGCGTTCTATGGAATTCTTTAAACGTAGCAAATTTGTTCTGGACATTAGCGCAAATCGTCTGCTATCTCCTTTAAACGAATTAAATTCCAACCTTGTCACTTTCAATAATCCATGTACATTTTGACGATGAGCTATAGTTTAAAGGACCATCACTAAGCTGTGTTTGATTTTCAGACAACCTGAAATGAAACAATTGAATTTGTTCTTGTTATCTAATCAGCTGGCATGGTTTAGATCCGCGAAAAAAAAGAATGAAAACGGAAGTCGGTAAAATACCTTATTCTACCATAACAATGATCGCATTGTGGCCCGGACCATCCCTTTGTACATGCACATGAGCCGTTTAGACAGACGCCATTGTAGCAATGTCGGTCACAGGTAGTCGAAAGGGACTGGAAAAGGGATTCGATGTTATCACGTAGAAAAAAAACGATCTTGACCAGCCGGTCCAGATCATTAAACACTTAAATCAACGAACCTTTTCTAGATCGAAGCTAGCTTCTTTTGCGAGGATGCATATCGGTAATATTAGCGCTACTGCCCAATGAAAAAATAAAGGGACTCGTCCCTTCAATATGAACATCGCATCGGCATTTGGGATGTTCCCTATAAAAAATTAGGTAATAGTTGTAGAGAGAGAGAGAGAGAGACACGAGAATAACAACATGCAATACACAGAGACGGCAAGATTAGATAATGACAGTTGCTAAGAAAAGAGACTATGATTTATGACCTTTATTATAACCGGGAAACATTATCATCATCCAAAAGAAATTTTAAAATGAAAGAGGAAATGAAATAGGATTTTGACGGGTTTAGAGAGGAAAAATTGAGGTCGACTTGGTCTCTACGCTTCCCACCATTGGTGCTGGATCGGGCCGACCAGGTCGCGCAGGGGCAAATTACTGTGAACGCCCATCGATCGACCCCCGCAATGCACAGATAAACGAGTCGAGGTTATGGGAATTTAATGCGTCATCTACACCAGGTGTAGCAACGGGAGCTTCAGCTATCAGCCGGTACCCGGATGGGCTGGGCCTGATACGTCATTTTACAGGGTTCCAGGGCCTTTTAGTGCCCATTTCTTCATTTTTTTCTATTAAAACCTGTTAGAAAATTTTTGTGTGCGCTTAGTTAGAGAGGAATATAAGGAGTGTAAATGAGGTGCAGATGACCCGCATCAGGAAACAATGACAGCGGAGACTGGTGTAATGACATAAAATCTCTCCTAAGATCTATTTACAGTTTCCCGACATGTTATAAACAAGTTTTAAATTAAACAAGACCTCAAGATTGTTTTAATTGATTTGTTACTATAAACCAGGTACCATACTATATTTCTATGAGTCCCTGCAGTTCTAACGAACCTTCTCCTTTAAAAGGCTAGTATAATTAAGTTTAAAGTCCGGGTCTCTAAACTTTTTTAGCGCCTTTTATGGCTGCTCCCGGCCCAATAAAGAAGCCTGCATCCAATTAGCACAATTTGCGGAGGTGGGATTTGCCATATCCAGGAAAATATAAGGATTTATATAGGAAACACGCTCTTTTTAGATAGAAAACATTAATAAGTAAAAAATATTATGAAACATTAATGCAATATACGGAACTTCCAGGATGCATGACTATCGATTTTCTACACTCGGCCACGAGTGTGGAAGGGAGACAAAGTGTAGGCGTCTGCTGCTGCTGACAATCAGACGGATTGCAACCCTGGTCATACATTAAAAAAGCGCCTATTCTCCCGTCTTGTGTCATTTAAGTATAAATATAGAATAAAAAGAACAGTGAACACGGAGACCGCGCGCAACCGCTCGCGGAACAACTTGCGCGAGGGACGCAAATACTGTGGGGGGCTTTCTCTCTCTCTTCATCCAATCCTCATCCTGTCCTTGAAAAGAATCTCCGAAAACAACACACTTATAGCCCAGGTCCAGATCAATGGGGATTATTAATAGATGTGTCTAGCTCCTTGGACTGATTTTAAATGTACTGTAATTGATTTCAAAATTTACCGAAAGGCAACGAGCCAACAGTTGTGTGGCGCAGTAATGTTTGTCTGGTTGCCACCACGTCCGACCCCTAACCAACTGTGATTCCAGAGCCCAAGTCACAAATAATGCATCAGCTTTTCCTATAATTATAATTTTTTGTTTTTTTGTTTTGACCAAGTTTGTGTTCGTCTTTTTTCTCCTTTGGCTGAGTATCCGCGGGCTGAGCGAGGTCCCGCTGTACGCAGCCAATTTGAGGGACATCGATTGCGCTGGCGGCCTGCAGCAGTGCTTTAGAGGAGTTTGTTGTTTTCAAAGCTGATTCCTATCCCTATCAGTCATAGCTTTCGCCTGTATACACTTAAACTTTTGAATTTGAAATCATTAAAGTCTCATGTTTTTCCCCGAGGACAAAACAAGAGCGCGCATATGAAAAACAAGCCGAGACACATTCAACAGTTTTCATCATTTTTTTCCGCTCGTCGATACATTTGTCATTCTTGAGAATTTCCACATTTTTCCGAACAATTTTCTTTCTTTCGGGTCAAAGATTTTTCTATTTAATTTGTCCATTGATCTGCTGGAAAGCCGGGCAGCAGTAGCCTAGCAACTGCTGCTCAGTTAGTTTTCTCACTGGCCTCTCGTCCACCCACCTTTGATGATCTTCGACTTTACGAATTTTTTCTAATTAAAGATCTGCTAATCGACGGGGAAGAACACTATTTGCCCCAAAATTTATTGAACCTGTCAGACAGTGACGCAGCCTAGGTAAGCAGTCTGCCGTTTCCCACACACACACAAACGCCAACTCATCATTTTTATTGATTTCCGGTGGAAAGTATGTGAATCTTTTTAGTGGATCGATTTAAACATCTTCTAACTTTCGCTCTCTTTCGCAATCTGCGCTACTTTGCGTGTTGATGACGCGGCACAATTCCTCTCTAGCCCCCATCAAAGACTCAATTACGAGAGAAAATGCCAGCTTTAGCAAACATGGATATTCTTTAGATAAATGTTGACACCTTTTTCTAATATATTTGAAACTGAAACTACGTAACTGCCGTTGTCTATATATCGAGGCCGTGATCTAGCTAACGCGATCCACTGTTCCGGATCGGGACAGGCTCCTTCCACACAATCAATGTCCCATTCAGGCGTTAGCGGGAGAATCACCCCATTTTCTTCTTATGGAACTTTGTCCATCTCTTGCTTCTTTTTCTTCGCTTCATTCAATTATCCTAAGTGACAGCTACGAGTGATTTTTTTGGTCTGAACACATCCATTTCAACCTCTTTGATGTGTTATCTTATCGGCTTGTGAGAGGAAATATGCCAGTCAGACTGCTGCGTCCAATTACCATGTCTCCTCCCCACTTGAGTCATCTATCTTTCCTAACTCCTTTTTAATCTATCTTCCGACATACATTCTTGTTTTTAGATGTGCCAGCAATGACAGTCAACGGTACAGAAAGCAGCACATTTATAAGATCGGCGACAGCCCAAGGGCTCGCAGGTCTCTGCACTTGGGCAGCACTGTTTGTGACAGGACATCAGGTAATTAATTTTTTTATCAATTTTATTAAAATTAAATATTTATTAAGATCTATCAACACTTACGGTGGTATTCCTGCCCAGCTGAGCAGAGATGGATAGTTCGAATATTATTCATCGTGCCCATTTATGCTTTCGATTCATGGCTCAGTTTAATCTTTTTCTCTGACAATATCTACATTTACTTTAATTCTATTCGCGATTGTTATGAAGGTAATAATTCATTTTCTTTTTTCCTTTAAATGATCATTATATTTCAGCCTTTGTAATCTACTCTTTCCTCTCCTTGTGCTATGAATATCTAGGTGGTGAAAGTAATATCATGACGGAGATTCGTGGAAAGCCTATCAGGTATTGGGACACTTTATAAATTATTAAATAGCCACCGTTAAGGCCCACAAATTACTACACATTTACGTGTTGTCTAGCCGGAAAACAATATACAATTGAATTCCTCCGTTTCTGTAAACAAGCCACTCTTCAATTTTGTTTCATCAAGCCAATTATGGCTGTAGTAACTCTGATACTCACAGCCATGGGGAAATATGAGGATGGAAATTGGAGGTAAGCGGTGGGAAAGTGGTCAATTACTAGTGAATTTTAGCCCGGATGAGGGATATCTTTGGATTACTTTGGTGTACAACGTGTCCATCTCCTTGGCTCTCTATGGATTGTTCTTGTTCTATACGGCTACCAGAGATCTTCTCTCGCCCTACAGCCCGGTGTTGAAATTCCTTACGGTTAAAAGTGTCATCTTCCTTTCCTTCTGGCAAGGTTAGTCACATTTTCAAATTTTTATAATAGTCACATAGGATTCTTAATCGCCATTCTTGGTGCCACTTCCGCTTTCCAACCCGTAACCGATGCTAATGGAACTGTCTTGATTAATAGTGGAACCGTCGCCGCTGGCTGGCAAAATTTCCTTATTTGTTTGGAAATGTTAGGAGCTGCTATTGCTCTCCGTTTTGCCTTTGGAGTTTCTGCCTATGCTGATGCCCACCATGGTAAAACAAATAATATATTTAAAGAGGTTTTTCAGTTAACAATGCTAATGACGGACGCCCGGTGACTCTCCAATCGATTAGCTCATCTCTTAAGGAAACGATGAATCCCAAGGATATTATGCAAGACGCCATCCATAACTTCCATCCTCAATACCAGCAATATACTCAGGTACATAGATAGCATAGTATGCAGATTAAGTTCTCGTTTTAGCACTCCAACGCCCCGCAGCGATCGGTCAGTGGTAATATCGCTTCAGGTTTCTAGTTTTCTTTAGTTTCCTCTCTGTTAACGCATGATACTAATCCGACCAGCCATATTTGTTTTCGTTCTAACTTTTCTTACCATATGTACTAACTGTCTTTGTGAACTTCTTAACTGGGACGACTTGGTGGAGGACCAGAGCCAATCTACAATCGTGACACCTTTAGGGAGAGGGAAGCAATCCTCCTCAACCGAACGAAGCCACAACCTCAGAGGAGAGGACATACCAGTTAGGAGGGGTGCCTTCGGATACGGCTCAGTGGCCCTCCATGCCCCGACCCCTAAGATCCGACTACAACCCCTTGATCTGAGCCACGAGGCTCTTCTTCCTATCCCTTTGTAAATGGTAAGACTGTCCCATTTTTCCTCTATAGAAGAAGTTGAGTGATTTTGTTAGTTATCTATCGTAGTTTGGTTTGACGCATGGTTATCTTATTTTCTTCTTTCCCAATGACTATGTCTGGTCGGATGAGTAGCATGTCATATTTCAACCCTTTGAAATCAAATTTCAGAGCAAGCCATATCCAATTAACCCTTCAATTTCAGGGAGCAGGAGCGAGCACGAGCCAGGACGAGACACGCCTGGCGAGTAGTTCCGGCGCTAATTATGCATCCATGGCCCATACTGGGGCCAATGGCGTCACAACTCCAACAGCATCTTCTGCTGTACCTACTGGCAATCTTTTAGATGCTTAGTAGAGCATATTTTTATCTGTTGGGTGAAATGGCCCGATTGAGAGCCGAGGTCTCATATCCCAGTGTTCATAGAGAAGGGTGGCGTGATCTCTCCTCCGTACCTAGCCTCTCCCCTGGCCACCTTTACCTATCCGCTCTCTTTCGGCTGCTTCAGCGCTGTGCTTTTCCTAAGTTGCTCTCTGTCTCCCCCTTTTTGTGTATCTGTATCTAAGAATTTTATGTGTATAATTCAAAAATGCCATTGAAAAAATCTTAAAAACTTTCTCTTTCTCTCTCCCCTTTTCGTGTACTCGTTGTATTTTCTATTTTTGTCGTGACTGTATTGACAGCTTTATTATTGAACCCATAATCCATTTAAAAATCAACAATTTCTTCAAAATATATTTGTACCCAAAAAATGTAGATGCAATTCCTCCCGTTCCTATATTTCTATCTGAAATCATTTATATACCATATCACCCTCACAGACATCTTCGTGTACTACGAAATTTCCGGTTTCTCCTGTCCAATTAGCTTGGAATAAAGTATTTTCTGTCTCGTTGTCTCTTAAAAGATGCATCTATGCCTATTGTTTTCTGTTGTGAGCCACCCACACTCTAGCCTTTGCAATGCATGGAAAAAATCTTGTGTATTTATAGGGAGCTTTTTTCGGTATGCTCTTTGCTTAACGGAGCTGTCATGAACTCCGGAACCGGTGCAAGCGGACAGGAAAGGCAACACAAAAAGCTGTCAGGGCCCACATCATGGAAATTTCTGCTTTAAATTGACCTTAGATGTGAGGCTATTATCAGCTTTCAGCCCTATTGCCGACCCAGAATATCCATAGAGATTGCCAGAAGATAAAAATGATAAAAATTCAAAGTTGTATAATAAATAATTTATTAAATTTTTGTTCTCTGTGTACAGATATGTGTGCCGAAAAATGGGCATACTTCATAAAATTAGCACTGCTAATTTACATGTAGTAAGAGCATTGAGCTTCCATAGTGAGCTCCTCGGGCATAGAGACATCAAGGAAGAAACCGAATTCAGCTTCCTTAGTCTTCTCTTCAATCATTGGCTGAGCAGTTGTGGTGGGATCGATGGGAGCCTAGAGAAATGATGACAAATAAAAGCAGATGGAGTATTTACCTCGGTAGAGGCAGCAGTGCTGGAGGGCTCTTCGGTGGTGGTAGTGGTGGAGGACTCGGATTTGCGAAGGCGGAATCCGCAAAGGGTTCTGAGCTCATCACGGACTTCCTTGGGGAGGGAGGCCAAGAATTGGCGTTCCTTGAGGCGGAGATCTTTCCACTGGTTGTAAGCATCCTTGGCAGCGGGGGAGAGAGCGTCAACCTTCTTGGTCAGCTCGGCCTTGCGGATTTGAAGTTCTTCTTCCCATTTGTTGAACAGAGCAAGCTAACAGAATCAATAGAAAAGGGAAAAGAGGATAGCTTACAGATTCGCCAGTAAGAAGAGAGAAGGCAAGTTTCTTCAAAGCGAGTTCCTTCTCTTCAAGGGAAAGTCTGTGGTCGAACCTATAAGACATATGGTATGAAAATGTGCAGTTAACTGTACCAGACAGCGCGGAACTCCTTCTTGATAGTAGAGGACACATTGCGAAGGAAGGTAGGTCCACACTTTCCAGCGAAGATCTTGTCGCGAACCTCTTCAGGAAGCTCGTGCATTACTTCTCTAAATTCTTGTTTTTGGCCAACAGCTATTTCACCTGGTTTCCTTGTGTTCTTTGTCGCAGTCGTCTCCCTCCTTGTAGTTTTCCCAGATGGATCTCACCTTAGCCTGAGCATCTTCTGGCAGCTGGTCGACAAATTTGGGAAGTCCACAGGGTGGACCCTAGAGGAGAGAATAAGGTTGGAAAAAAACGGCGTAAAGTACCCTTTTGCTCCAGGGACCGAGGGGGCTGAAGGGATCACCAAGTCGAGGAGGATATGCCAAGGCAAGACAGGGAAGAGCAAAGAATACCAAGGCAAGCATCTCTGAAATATGAATAATATTAAACTATTTGATGATTTGGCTTGACTTCCTAGAGAGCTTGAAGGGAGACTAAATTTAGTGTGTTTGGAGGTGAGCCAGTGACCCGGTTTTATAGTCCGAAGAGGTGGGCCGCGGCCAAAAAATGAAAGCGCAAGCAGAACGGGAGGCGACACAAGGCAATGTGTGTGGTCATTGTCGAGAAGCAAAACAAACATACTGAGAAGCTGGTCACGCACAGAAATCGGGCATGAAGTCGCGATACGGTGAAACTGGAGCTGTTCCTGGTGCTTGGAGGGTCAGTCGATGGTAACTTTGATGTTTGGCGGAAGGTTTTTCATTGGTCAGGTAGCCAGCTTTAGTCCTTCAACATCCTGCGCTGATAGCCGTTACAGTATCACGTTCATTTAGCATTTTTGCACAAGATTTCTATGCCCGGCTATAGGCTCTGTCGGACTTCATAAGGTCAAGTGCACCGAGTCACAAAAAGAGTTCAAAATTTTTCTTTTCGCGACATTGTTCCAATTCCGTTGAGGCCGTTTGAACTCGCAATGTCCGTGTATTTTTCGCCGAAGGCCAAGTGCAAAGCAAATAACCGCATTGTTCAAGACGTATTTGGAATTCAGATCTTTATTTGCTTTTAGAATTCGGGTTTTGCCTAAAAGAAATGTTTCGGACTTTTTAGTTGTATTTTTACAAGTGGTGGCCTCCCTGTTGACCTTAGAGGTCACTTCATGTGTGTCAACTGCTATTCAAGTGGGGCTTTTGCAGCCATTTTGGGATACTGACAAAATGTGAGTGAAGAGAGTGAATTAGCAACAGATTTCGAGCCAGATTTCAACAGTTCTGAGTTGATTCTACTGAATCAGAGTGTTTACCGAAGGGTTAAGCTATCAAACATGAGTGCCATCGCAGTAGACGCATTTATTTTTTTCCAGAAATCTTGCCTATCGCGTTGCCTAACTTTTACTATTAATTTTAGCAAATACCAGTTAACTTCATCAAATAAAAACGCCGAGTTAGCTTCTTGCCATGTCAAAAGCTTTACTTCTTCTATCCATATTGTCTGCTTTTACCCTCGGTTCCTCGCAGTCAATTGTGAATAGGTAAAAATATTTATTTGCTTCATGTCTGGGAATTCAGGATAGAGCTGAAAAGGCAAACAAGCCTGAGGGAGCATCTCTTGAGCGTGGGAAACTATGAAGATTATGCAAAGCAAAGATCTCTGGAAACAAAGAAAACCTATTCGAAGTACCGCTTAGGAGAATACGAAGTCATTGACAACATCAGAGGGGTCAATGTACAGTTGGAGAATTATATGGATGTATATTCGGCTTCTTTTCCTGTATATTTTTTTAGGCACAATACTATGGGACAATTTCCATTGGCAATCCGCCGCAAAGCTTCACAGTTGTCTTTGACACAGGCTCTTCTAATCTTTGGGTACCTTCAAAGCAATGCTCATGGTTGAATTTCTCATGCAGTAAGGGAAATTTATCAACGTAGCACAATGTATAGGACTACATAATCGATACGACTCTTCAAAATCCTCGACCTATGAAAATGACGGCCGAAAGATCTCGATTCGCTATGGAACAGGATCTATGAAAGGATTTATTTCAAAGGACACCGTTTGTGTGGCTGGCCTTTGTGCGGAGCACCAGGAGTTTGCAGAGGCTACGAACGAACCCGGATTGACATTTATTTTCGCCAAATTCGATGGTATTCTGGGCATGGCTTATCAGTCCATCGCTTCCGGAAGTATGCGGACTATCCTAGTTCCAGGAACTGTCAATTTTCAGAAGTGAAGCCCTTTTTCGACAATCTTGTAGACCAGAAGAAGGTTCAGCAGCCGGTGTTTGCCTTCTGGCTCAATAGGTGAGCTTCTTTAAGTCTTCCGCTAATTATGTCTACACAGGAATCCTGATTCGAAACTGGGTGGGGAAATTACTTTTGGTGGGGTGGATGCTGGCCATTATGTTGAACCGATCACTTGGACTCGCGTGACAAATAAGACTTATTGGCAGTTCAATTTGGACAAGGTAAACAAACCAGAAAAGAAAATAAGCACCATTTCAGATCCTCGTAGGGACAAATTCCGCTACATGTCATAACGGCTGCAAAGCAATTGCCGACACCGGCAGTTCATTAATTGCTGGATCACCAAAAATGATTGATCAAATTCATAAAGACATCGGGGCCAAACCTTTTACTTCAGATGGAGAGGTGATCTCTGCAATCAAGGAAAGGACAAAAATTTTTTTAGTACAAGGTTTCCTGTGATAAGATGTCTTCTCTCCCCGACATTGCTTTTGTTATTAACGGAAAAACATTCGCACTTACCCCAGATGACTACATCTTCAGGATAGCCGATGGTCGGCAGGACTTGTGCATTTCAGGATTTGTTGCAATGGATGACGTTCCGGACAATTTGTTACTTCTAGGAGATGTCTTCATTGGCCGGTAATTTATTGAAATAAGCGAAAGATAATCGTCGTTTCAGATACTACACAGTTTTCGATATGGGACAAAATCGCCTAGGATTTGCTCAAGCAAGAGATGAACAAGGACGTCCGATTGCTCCTGCTCCTTTTTCCTATAACGGTTGAGCAGATACTTTCTTACCTTGTGTCTGTATCTAAAATAAACCTACTGCACTCGTGTCAGTTGAGAACATTTGTCGCTGCTGCTATCACCCTACTCGAATTTCACAAGTCTATGGACTTCTGTTTGTCAAGATAACTAACAATTTTCTGTAAACAGGCACGGTGGTACGGCAGCTGTTATCATCGGCAGCTGACCAGAAGATAAAGCGGACAAGCCATTCGACCTCGAAACATGGTGCGGGTCGGTCTACTGCTTCTTGTCTTATGTGCGGCTATTGCTCTCGGATCCAGGAGGATCATCCGTCATCCCACCCTTAAAAGGTAAAAGGCAATCTTTCCCCTATATTTATTAATTTCAGGGTCGGGCTTACAAAGCAAATGACTTTGAGGGAGCGCCTGTTAAAGACAGAAAATTGGGAGGAATACTCCAGACAAAGGAATCACTATGTCAAGAAGCTTTTGATGAGATACAGTCTCAATGACATCGACGATGTTTGTCTCCACTACATTACAGTCTAATATTTTTTTCAGGATCTCGAAGGATCGGAAATCGATGAACTGTTGAAGAACTACATGGATGTAAGCAGCTTCTCAGAGCTACAATAACAGATAATTTTAGGCCCAATACTATGGAACCATCACCATTGGTACTCCTCCACAGAACTTCACTGTCATCTTCGACACAGGCTCTTCAAATCTTTGGATTCCTTCAAAGAAGTGCCCCTTCTATGACGTCGCTTGCAGTGAGTTTAAATCAATGAGCCCAATGGACAGGTCCTTCTTGTTTTCTTCCTTATCTAGCTGTCAATAAGCACTTTTCTTATCGGCTCCTCACCTTACCTTGACCAGCAGATGAACATGCAAAACACGTCATGAGGGACTATTTCAGTGCTTCATCATCGGTATGACTCCTCGAAGTCGTCGACTTACACTGAAGATGGGCGTAAAATGGCCATTCAATATGGAACTGGATCCATGAAAGGATTCATTTCTAAGGATACTGTCTGTGTAGCTGGTGTTTGTGCCGAACATCAAGAATTTGCTGAAGCTACCAGCGAGCCCGGTCTTACCTTCATTGCTGCCAAGTTTGATGGAATCCTCGGAATGGCCTACCCCTCAATTGCTGTGCTTGGTAGAAAGAAGGAAGACATGTAACTGTCAAATTTTTAGGAGTTAAGCCAGTCTTTAACACTCTCTATGAACAGAAGAAGGTTCCTAACCCTGTTTTCGCTTTCTGGCTAAACAGAAACCCTGAATCCGAACTTGGAGGAGAAATTACCTTCGGTGGTGTCGATTCTCGCCGATATGCTGAGCCAATTACCTACACTCCAGTCACCCGCAAAGCTTACTGGCAATTTAAAATGGACAAGGTTTAAAACACTTCAAATTCCTTAATAAATGAGCTTCAGATTGTTGGTGGCTCTTCGGTTGTTACATGCGACAATGGATGCCAAGCCATTGCTGACACCGGAACTTCCCTCATTGCCGGACCCAAAGCCCAAGTTGAAAAAATCCAGAACTACATCGGTGCTGAGCCTCTCATGAAAGGCGAGGTTAGTTGAAATACCCCGGCCTTCCCGCGAAATATCGGCGAACGAGCGCCTCACTCCGCCGCGATCGATGCCCCCTCGACGGCCAAATGGTCTAGTGGTATGATTCTCGCTTTGGGTGCGAGAGGTCCCGGTTTCGATCACCGGTTTGGCCCCAACTTTTTGGCTTATTTTCTTGTACATTTTTTTTCAGTACATGGTTCCTTGTGACAAGGTCCCTTCGCTCCCTGATATTTCCTTCGTTATCAATGGGAAGACCTTCACTCTCAAGGGAGAGGACTACATCCTGAAGGTTGGAGCTGCCGGCAAGCAGATTTGCCTCTCTGGATTTATGGGAATTGATCTCCCCGAGTCTGTTGGTGATTTGTACATTTTGGGAGATGTCTTCATTGGAAGGTAGTGAGCATAGCGTCAACGGATAATACACCGTATTTTTAGATACTACACCGTTTTTGACTTCGGGCAGGATCGAGTCGGTTTTGCTCAAGCTAAGGATGAGGATGGCGACCTCGTGTACCCAGCACCCCGACCATACAGAGGATACGAAGATGAGGACTCCGACGAAGATTAATTACTGTCAATATCTATGTGTAAATTTGGATGCTGAATAAAAATTTTTTATTTAGATTTGTTAGACAGTTTTTATTCTTTTTTTTTCTTTTCTTTTTTGAAATCAACCGCCTGGTGGAAAGAACTATTTTGGACTCACCCACATTTCTGAATCAGATGTCATGCGTCTGGAAAATATAAACAAATTTGTCATCTTCCACGTTTCCCCAATTTACTTTTATCAATTAGAAACAGTAAGTTCAGGTCATATCAATTGGATTAAAGGAGTCTGACCGGTCAATTCACTCTGATTGTTTGCAGAGCAATGAACCCAGCTGAGAATATTAGATCAAAATTATCAGTCGACTCCCTCTTCTTCAAAGGATGCGCTCCCATTTGATTTTTTGTGTCCTCCTCGTGGTTCTGGTTTCTTCAAGAAAGTGTTACATTGGATGTAAAGCTTTATTTAGCTTATAAGAGAGTAATTTAGCATACTTACCAGGGACAAAGAAGTCTAGCATGCAGACCTGTGAAACGGATTCTAATTTTTGTATCAAGTAGGGCCATTTGTTAACGTTTAATGCTGATTTCCAGACAATTTGATCCAGAAACTCCTCCTGAGGTAGAGGTCGATTATTACTGTGGCGACGGAAAAACATGCCAGGTACATCACTTCCTAAAATCCTTTAAAGAAGTGCTTTAAGACTGATGCCTGTTTTGATCAAGGAGAACCATACAACGACAGAATTTGCTGCTGCAGTAAAGATTTATGCAACGCCTCACCCACATTTCTTTTTTCTATTCCGGTGATACTATCTCTTATTGTGTCGTTGATGTAAATGAACCTCATGTAATCCCACTTCGTACAGATTTTTCTAACAGGTGTATGCATAGCCAGTAGCGCTGGGCATTCGCCTATGGAGGGTCATTTTCCGGTTACCAGGCAGCGCGGGCGGACTGACCCCGATCTTCATTGCCAGCATGCGCATCCTCCGGGTGCTCCTCTGTAGGTTTTTTCTTGTTCTTCATTGCTTGACTTCTAATTTGTAGTGATATGTCCTCTTGCATTGGGAGACATAGCCGAGAGACCGGTGGCAATCATCCCGTGGTCACAATATCAGCAGCGAATGAAGCATCAGAAATTGAAACAGAATTATGAGTCTTTATCGGTGGTGGATGATAATGACATGTACATCCACCGCATCCCGGAAGGTCCACCTTCCCAGCCACCCAGAAGGTTTCCATCCAAGGATCAAGTAGACAAGGTCGATGGACCAACATCGTAGAAAAACATGTTTTTGTACAAGTTCCCACTATTTAGACAAGCTCGTCGAAATCAGGTCATTCGTCCACAAATTCGTGGTCGTATTCCGGCTGAACCGGCGGATTTTGCAAAGCAGCTCCCGCAATTGACTCAAACACCGAGAACGTTGTTTATAGCCCAGCCACCCGGTGGTCATATCCAGTATCCACCAGCTCCACAGCCGAAACAGCCACCTAGAATGGTATAGAGCCAGATATATGACATTATGTTGCTTTAGGCTCCCGTTGGACGTGAAAATCCAAGATCTTTTGCAGTACCTTTAAATCACATAGATCAACCATTCCATGAAGGAAAGAACAACGTCATCACTAAAATGGTAATTTTCATTTCAATAAAATGGGCAGTAAAATTGTAGAAGATGACTCCATCAATGACTAACGCCCATCTCGGAGTCAGAGAACCAACTCCTCCAGGAATCCCCGAAAGCTCCGGAATCCAGAGCCCCTTTTCGCAATCACGACCGGTTACCCGTCACCGTCAACCAATTGACAATATCCAAATTCCCAATGGTGTTCCTATGCACGCTGCAACATGGGAGAATGGTCAGCCAAATTATCTATCGGAGAGGAGACCAGCTCAACACGCAGCTAACAGTGTTGCAGGTTAGTGGTGAAGAACTGCAGACGGCGAATAATTATTGCAATAATATTGCCCTTTTGAGTAGCCGCTTCTTTTGATAAGAAGTGATAAAAAATCAAACACGGATGCGATCCAAACACACAGTATAATTCAGGCATCGATCCTGCAATTCCTCTGGCTGGGTTGAAGGCAGCTCCGAATATTGTGGATGCGACTCAATTTAGCGCTGTTCCACCAGCTGGGAATATTGTGAATTCCATCTTTTCACAGAGCAATGCTCAAGGGATCCAGGCCATTCCAGCTGTGCCGGGCGGCCAGGTACCGCCAAGTGCTCTCGAGAGCTTTTTTGCCAATAACGGAAACTTCGAGACCATTTCGAAGATAACAAAGAATCTATTAAATGTCGGAGGAGACCAAGGAAGGGTAAACAAAGGCGACCTCAAATGAAAAAGTGAAATTTTTCTCTAGGAAGCGGGACTTCTGGATATTATGGCTAATGCTTTGAGGAGAACAACTCTTCCATTAGGTAGTGCACATGATGAAACCGCTACTTTGGAAGCCAGCGCACCTCCAAAGGCTACTTTAATGGAACGACTTATTAACCAAGGTTTGAGGGATTGTTTTCAAATACAGACATTATAGCCGCGTCTGCTATTAACACATCGATGAAGGAGAACCAAAAGAAGGAAGAAGAACGGAAGCTGGCTGAACTGAAAATAAAGGACCAAGAAAAGCAGCTCCTTCTGATAGAAGAAGAGAAGAAAAAATCTGGAACGACTACTCAGAAGCCTGTAGACGAAGCTGACCAAAAGAGTTCATTGAAGGTATCAGCCCCAAAAGATATCATAATGTCATTTGCTAGCTCCTGGAGAACCTTCCTACCAGCCAAAGAGAAATCCTTGAAGCAGCAATAAGATCCGGAGAAATTGACGAAACAGGAATTGCTCCTGCGATTAGGTGCAGAGCCCAGAATCTCGCAATATTTCGTATTTTCCAGTGTTCTGGTCAGCGGTGACACCAAAGAAGACTCCCGCAAAGAGAAGGAAAGCCGCCTCCGTGAATGGATCCGAGCCAATCGTCCCATGAAGCAAAAAGAATACAATGTTACATCGGATAAGTTGCCCTACTTTGGGCGATATTGCGGAACTTTCCTTCCGGAAAAGGTATGCACATGGTTGTTTTGAATGTTCTTCGGCGATGCGTGACGACCTCGGAATCGGGTCGGAACGACGCCAGACACTACAAAAGGCAAACATAGTTCATGTGGGGGAAGCAATTTAAAAAGTATTACAGACAACAAATGCAAGATTCGATGCAACTGGCGGAGTATGGATGGCAGATGAAAAGCATCTTGTAGTTTCGCGTTTCTACTTTAAACCAGTTTCTCTCCTCAGTGGTAAAGTTACGTGTCTAATCCAATAGATGAATTAGGTTTAGAAAATGTGACATTCTGGATTGGTCCGAAGGAGCCCACATCGAATGCTATGCTGGATCAGATGCCATCTGCTAATGGTTACTTCGTTCAGCCTACTAAAGTAGATCTCGCCATCTTTGCATTAGAAAAATTACCGGTACTAGGTCCACAAAATAAGGATAAGTTTCTGTTTCAGGCAATTAAAGCCAAACCAAGGTATGCTGTTCCTGCGGTAGTTGGGGTCAATGGAACGACACCAATTGACCTTATGACTAAAATCAAGCCTTTCGGAGAATTCAGGCATAAGAGAGAAGGTTAGTTGAGCGCATAAGTCTGTAGTGATTTTTTAGCAAACCTACCGGATCAGATGCCCCCGACATATGTCCCTGCTCCTATTGTTAAGAAACCAGTAGAATTACTAGTCAAAGTCCGTCTTATTTTTGCAATAGGACAAATGTTGTAGGACGGAATAGTCAGAATAATGGATGGCGAACGGATCGAAACAATGAACTCCAGCTTTTCGGTCAGCACAACGGCATTACCAAAAGGAGAATTGTTACCTGAAGTTCCTCCTGGAGCAAGATTACGGCAACCTGAATATGAGAGTATTGACTATAATGTAAGTTGTTAAATTTTCAAATAATGCGATTTTCTTAGAATCCCCAACCTCTGGGTTGGTATGAAGGCTTCCAACCACTGCTATTGACAATTCCTGACGGCAAAAAAGTTTCGGATATAAAATGGATTTCTCTTCGAGACCATAACCGACAGGCAATTTGAAGTCAGCAATCAGTTAAACAATGTTTTAGGAAACTGTCGCCTCTTTGATGATGCCCAATGACCCAAACTTTTCACCACCTGCTCCTGTTACTATCCGCCCGCTTTCTTCTAACGGCCTGTTCAATGTTTCCTCGGGGGCAATTCAAGTAATTTAATTTTTTAAAATATCAGTTCATCTTCAGATCCATAACATGAAAACAATAGAAATTCACAACTTCACCCTGAGGGCTAATGGAGACGCCGTATGGTTCATGATTGGACGAGATATTCTTCCAAATATGG
Source organism: Oscheius sp. DF5033 (assembly GCA_964036215.1). Classification (NCBI taxonomy): domain Eukaryota; kingdom Metazoa; phylum Nematoda; class Chromadorea; order Rhabditida; family Rhabditidae; genus Oscheius; species Oscheius sp. DF5033. The sequence continues at coordinate 9,312,057 of OZ038413.1, forward strand.
CCGGTCACATAGTTCCTCTCTATGATTCGTAAGAAAATTTTAAAATGAAAGAAGGTTGGGCTTCAGAGTGACAGGAGCGTTTGACTGCGAATCTTTACGTGATTATTATGGAGAAACAGTACAGCTAAGGATCCCAGGCCAGCTAGACATGCGGGACGTGTTTTGGTTCTCGGTTTTCTCTCCTTCAAAAGGTCTCTCTTATTCTCACCTCTACTTGCCCTATGACCATCTACGGTTGCCACCTGATTTAAAAGGAACTCCGGTAAGTTATGAAAGATAACTAGAACAGCGAAATTTCAGACTACCACCTGTGAATATACGCCATAGTTCACTTTTAAACGTGTTACTCCTATTTAATAAAAGCAGCAATCTCAAGAAACGTGTGGATCGGCCTTTCATTAGTAATATAACCATAAGAATAAATATGTATTTTATGTCTAGAGTAATACTCGTGCTGCACCAAAACACATTTCCAATCCAAAAGAAAGGAAAGTCGACCCAGCTATCGGGTAACGACCGCGATTGCGACAATCAAATTTAGAAATTGACCGCGAAAAGTGGATAAACTCGAAAAAGGGAAAATGGTGCATGTTAACTTCTAGTGCAAAATTTGAGGTTGTTTGTGAATAGCCATCATTAGCCATTGGAGCACATAACAGTCCCTTTCAGGGAAAATTTTATCTTATAAATAAAGCTGTAGGTACAAATCTTCACGGAAAAAACGAACAAAAAATTTTTCGATTTTTTTACCGACGCGAGACTAAGACGTTGCGACCGGCTATGTTTCAAATGGGCCAATCTGGCGATCACCTAATCAAATCACAGGCATTCGACAATGTCCAAGATCTCCTTATTCTGTTTCATTTTTAATTTCTGCTATTCGTCTGGATGTATTCCTACGGAATCACGTAAAAAATATTTATTTCCCTCGATAAAATGCTTTAGCCGAAGACAGACCCAATATTCCTGGTGTTTTTTTGACGACCACAACAACTAATGCGATCTCTACAACCAGCACGGTACCAACGACAACAACTAGTTCCACTACCACGACAAGCAGCACTACTACTACCAGTACCACTACAACAACGACAACAACATCATGTATTCATATTTTAATTTTTTTTACTGAGAAATGTCTTAGTCTTTTGCCCGGCAAATTGGGTGCTTTTTACTGTTCCTACGGGAGAAACCTACTGCTATTTTATAAGCCTGGTTAAACGGGACTATGCTGACTCGGAAGCAGACTGCATGAGCATGTTTCCTGGAGCCCATCTGGCCTCTGTCCACAGCCAGGCAGAAAATGATTTCATTTATAATGGTAAAAGTTGAAATAAATAAAAGATTTAGAATTCAGATTTGATTCTACCAATTGGAACCCCGAATGGCGCAGATATTTACTCGGAGATGACTCGGATTGGAGGAATGAGTCCAGATTGTACATGTTGCGTCAATCCTGGACCTTTTGTATATGAGGATGGAACACCGGTAGCATAATATACATCGTACGGTATTTATGGTACCCATTTCAGTTTGACTACACAAATTGGTGTGGCGGACCCCCGGCGGGCTTTCAAGAACCGAACTGTTATTGGAATCCGGAAAGATGCGTTCAGGCACGTATAAATTTTAACTCTAATGAAACAAAAATCTTAGATAATGACACCAAATAGTTTCTATTACGCCGCCGTAGCCGAATGGGATAATATTGGATGCGAACATAGCACACGATACGTCTGTAAAGCGCCTGCTCCATTTTCAGGATAACAACATTTCTCAACTTAACAGTAAAATAACACCTTTTAACTTAAACCAACAACAATAAAGCTTTAAAAATTTTATATAGAAAAATATGACTTGACGGAATGGTAATCGTAATCGGTCTACAAGTGATTCTAGAAGGTCATCGTCAAAATAACAATCTAAAAAAGCACGGCTTCTGCATCATGCAGCATTTTCCGCTATCTTTCAAAGTCAAAGCATCTCCCGTTTAGCAAAAGATTGAAAGGTAAAAGCTCCGCTATGAACTGGCAAACGCACGGGTGTCAGTCGCATCTGAATGGTGATCCCAATTTTAAAAAAGAACTATTCTTCGTAAGCAGTCAAATTTTTTTTCTTTTAAACTTTTTTTTTCTTCGAAAAAAAAAAGAAAAGAAGGCAGTTATTTAAGAAACCGAAGTTGGATCGGGAGCGTCTTATAAAAGTAGTTAAATGAAATCTGGGTGGCTTGTTGCCTAAGTAAAATGGTCCTGCAACGACTACACTCTCTTTGGATCTGCAAGGACTACTCGTAGCAGGGATTATGGCAACAACAGCAACCATGTTTATGCGGCGCAGCTTTTATTCCACCGGCATGTTTAGTTTTTCGGGAAAATGCAAATTTCGGCACCTCACTTTTGGGAGCTATAGTAACAATATCCAGTCCTCCAGGCGTCTTTTAAATAGCAGGAGAATCCGGCGACACACTGTTAAACGGGTGGGTGGACGAATGCACGCGTGCATTCGTCCACCCTCCTGCGGCTTTATGCTAATGCGCGTGCATTCGTCCACCCTCCTGCGGATTTATGCTAATTTTCGCGTGCATTCGATTTATGTTAATTTGCTTCTAAACTGGATAATAAGCCTTTTTTATTGTTTTATTTGGAAATGAATCACTGTTATGTTGTCCGTTGCTCGGATGGGATGATTCAGACACATTTTTTGGTCTTTCCTACCACGAGCTTTGCCATGGCTCCCCAGAAGTAGTGCCACAACAGGAAACTGGCTATGTTGAAAGGATTTCAACCATGCTAGCTGAGCTTCCCCCAGAAAAACCGTCCAATGACTGGCGAGATCACATTAGTGTAGAAGAGCTGCTCTCATCGGAAATAGTGTCCGCATCAGCTTCAACAGTGACAGAGGACTATGCTTCCTACTCCTGCGTTGCGGATAGATCCATCTCTCGCTCCACAAACGCTTCCTCCACCCGAGGAAAAGAAATACAAAGCGGTTGAGGTAACGTCGCGCAAAGGCGTCCGCGAATCGGCTTTATATAAACTGGAGGATGACCCGGGCCACTGCTTACGCTTCTTGTATAAAGGAACTAGTAAAAAGACTGGACTGGCATTGCAACATATCACTGCCTTTCGTGTAAGCAGACAAAGACTGATGTAAGGCCGAAAGTCTATGCAATTCATGTAAGCTTTTGTTTAATGGTGAAATTCTAGTTCAGGTACTAAATGGGGAATTTGATCAAGATCCAATGGAAATACCACACGTCTGCGGTAAAGCTCTCCGTTCCTATCACAAAGAAAGAACCAATAGTATGTTATACGAGGAAACTCAAGAGTTGAGAACTTCCGACCAACCTAAACTGCCTTTTGAGGCATACACTGTCATGTTTGCCAAAATTGCGGCAAACACTGAATTTTGTAAGATACTGCTTATAGCATTATTCATATCTTTTTAGCACATGATGACCGTCTAAAAATTGGCGATATTTTGGCACAAAAGGGATACAATAGACATAAAAGTGGACTCTGCAAAGCAAGATTGGATAATCCCGCATGGGCGACAACAATGATCAAAATCGAAGTATGCCCTGACAAACAATTTTTTCAAAATTTTTTTGAAGGAACAATACAAGACAAGTCTAATAGATATAGACGTAGGACCTCCCCATGGGCCACCTGTCTATGTAAAAGACAATTTTGTTCAATATCATGACGAGGATTTGCTAATATGTTACTCTAGTATCATGTTCGCTGAAAAAAATGCAAACAAATCTCGTAAGTTTTAAATATACCAATGCAAAAATTTTTTAGCTTGGAAAGTTATAGTAGCAGACGGTTGCCATGCCATACGCCCGGCGGAGCTCTGTAGAAATGGGCAGTTGTATACTATCCATGGAGTTACCGAAAATGGCACCTCTGCTCCTTTATTACATGCCTTCACCAACAGCAAAACAGCTGCTGCATATGAAGCATTATTTCAAATTGTTAAAGAATAACTGGAACAATTTGGAGTGGACACAGACACGTTGACAATCGTGACGGATTATGAAAAGTCTGCGCTAGTGGCCATTGATAAGGTGATCTGCATAAATTAACAATCGCAAATGCTCCTAGATCTTCAACAAAGAAAATTGCCAAGGCTGCAGTTTTCATTTCTGCATGGCGTTTAACAGAAGAGCTCGTGCATTGGATATATACATAGGGCGGATACCTGTAATTGCTAGATGGATCGATAGACTTCGGGCATTAATGTTTTTCCCCGACGATAAGGCATATCTATTCAGAACTATGTCATCGTGTAAATATTTCAGGATCTTGTACAGAAGTCTGGAGTACTAAAGATTCCTGTTCCTGAGCGCCATGAAGCCTATGATGATTGTAAGAGTTTTCTACAGTACTTCCAGTCAACATGGATGACCGGAATAAACGCCGGCCGATGGCAAAAATTCCTCCAGCAGACTAACAGGACTTCAAACATTGCTGAAAGCATGCATCGGTTGGAAAAAATTAGCTTTAAATAATAATAATAATCATTTAAAGCACCTTTCGAAGAAAGTTTAAAAGTCCGTACCCACCGCTAGGCGAGACCCTCGACTTTATTCGTTTCTACCAAGCTCTACAGTTCCACGCACTCCGAGTTGTCAGTTCACGGCCTTTTTGCATGATTTTTTTTAAATTCAGGATGATCCAGAGATCTCGCAACAATTTCTTGACAACAGAGAAATTATTCAACAGCTAATGGAAGAATTCAGCGACAGATGGCAAAAAGGCGAAGCCGAACAAAACGTAATCCTGCAATACCTCGATAATATGGCTGAATACACGACCAAAAAATGTATCTGAATCATCCCATCCGAGCAACGGACAACATAACAGTGATTCATTTCCAAATAAAACAATAAAAAAAGGCTTATTATCCAGTTTAGAAGCAAATTAACATAAATCCGCAGGAGGGTGGACGAATGCACGCGAAAATTAGCATAAATCCGCAGGAGGGTGGACGAATGCACGCGCATTAGCATAAAGCCGCAGGAGGGTGGACGAATGCACGCGCATTAGCATAAAGCCGCAGGAGGGTGGACGAATGCACGCGTGCATTCGTCCTACCACCCCTGTTAAACAAAATTTTTGTGAAACATGAAAATTATACAGATGATGTTTATACGCCAAACACAAAACACAGTGCCAAGAGTTTTGCTGCGGCGTGACGGAAGGACATTATCTTTCCTAATTAAAATGGGTCAGTCAGAAGATCGAGTGATCAAGCAAACAGCCATTCAACGATGTCGACCAACGTCTATATTCTCCTTTTCGTTTTCAACTTCGAAGATTTGCTTGGGTGCATTCCGACTGAGTCACGTAAGCGATGGTTTTACTTATTTTACCATGATAATCCTTTAGCAGACGATAGGCCTAATATTCCCGGTGTTTTCCCTTACCAGACGACAACTACAAGTAGAACCATCACAACTCCCGCCACCGAAGCTACTACGTCTACTAGTACCACTACAACTACTAGTACTAGTACTACGACAACTACTAGTACGACTACGACTACAACAACGACATCCCGTTGGTCTACCAATTTTTTCTCACCAACAAACCTTGTAGATTACTGTGATCCGGACTGGGTTCTTTATACGGTGCCTACAGGAGAATCGTATTGTTATTATATTAGCCTGACTATACGAAATTATGCTGACTCGGAGGCAGACTGTATGAGCAGATTTCCAGGAGGTCATCTGGCATCGGTGCATAGTCAAGCGGAAAATGATTTCATTTTTAACAGTAAAGGCAAAACAAACATGAAAGATCGGTAAAAATTTAAGCATTAATTCTTCCAATTGGCACTCCTGACGGTGGGAGCATATATACCGCAAATACACGGATTGGAGGAATGAGTCCGCCTTGCACTCAAGGGGATGGTACTGAATTTGCTAATACTGGAGGACCATTTGTCTATGAGGATGGAACAAACGTAATGTTATTTACTTTAACTACAACTCTTGTGAAACTTAATACCATTTTCAGTTCGACTGGAGTAACTGGTGTCCTGGTCCCCATAGTGCGGGAGCTTGGGTTCCAAAAGAGCCTAATTGTTGGGGATCTAACGAACGATGTGTACAGGTAAAAGAAGTTAAATTTTAATGCGTTAGGGGGAAATTTAGATAATAACTCCAACTGCTGATTACCCTACATGTTCGAATAAATGGGATAACAATGGATGTCACCATTCTACTCGATACGTCTGCAAAGCGCCAGCTCCTTTTTCAGGATAACACTGGAGACTTGTGAACTGTGTGTGCTTATCAGTCATAGTAATATAACATTTTTTATAACAGATACTAATAATTGAAGGAGATCATAAAAGTGTTATTACTGTTACAGATATTTCATGTTGGAATAAATTCCTGCTTCCAAAATAGCCTCGAGCTGCACAAAAACTATTTTTTCATTACTAACTAAAAGAAGAGAAAACCGACCCCAGCTGAAATATCTTTTTTTCCTTAAACTGTTTCCCGTTTAGCAAGAGATTGGAGCGCAAATCAGCCCCGCTATGAACTGGCGAACGCGCGGGTGTCATTCGCATTTTGAAGGTGATCTCAATTTAAAAAAAAAGAGAAGTTTAATCGCCAGAAAACAGGAGAAAAGAATGATGTGCTTTCAAATAATGAAAACTATGCAAATCTAGCTTTGTTAGCATTAGACACACCACACACCGCCGTGCAAAGTTTCTGCGACATGATAGCACATTCTTCCGCAATTAAAATGGGTCAACCGATCAACAGATCAACCAAACTGGGAGTCAACGATGTCGACCAACGTCTACGTTCTCTGCTTTATCTTCAAATTCGGCTATGGGTGCATCCCGACTGAATCACGTAAGCCATGGTTATTTACATTTTTATAAGGACAATATTTCAATAAAAATTGTAATTGTAATTGTAGTATTTCAGCCGACGATAGGCCCGATATTCCGGGTGTTTTCCCTTACACAACTTCAAGTACAACCATCACAATCACCGATCCTGTGACGGCTACTATATCTACTAGCTCCCCTACGACAACCAGTAGCACTACCACTACCACCACCACCACAACTAGCACGACTACGACTACAACAACGACAACAGCCTGTGGGCCTTTATATTTTTTTTTCCTCATCAACAAAAGTTTTAGATTATTGTGACCCAGAATGGGTTTTTTTCACCGTGCCTACTGGAGAAACATATTGTTATTATATCAGTACAACAGCAGCAAATTATGAAACATCAGAGGCAGACTGTATGAGTAGATTTCCTGGAGGACACCTTGCTTCAGTCCACAGCAAGGAAGAACAGGATTTTATTTTTAATAGTAGACACTTATGATGAACAGAAAAGTCGATAAAAAATTTAGATTTGATTCTACCGCTTATGCCCAACAATAATATTTATACGGGCCAGACTCGGATTGGAGGAAGGAGTCCGATGTGTAACTACATGGCTGGCAGTTATAATCCGGGACCATTCGTATATTCAGATGGAACAAATGTAATAGCTTAAATTTTGAGGGTAGATATTTTAGTTTGACTATACTGACTGGTGTCCGGGTCCTAATGCTGTTTTCCCTGGGAGGCAGCCTGAACCCAATTGTCATAACGGATCCCGATGTGTACAGGTAGAGCGATGAATAGAATTTTTAACAGCACGGTTATTTAAATGAAAATAATATTTAGCTCATAACTACAACTGCTGATTATCCTACCTGTAACAATAAGTGGGATAACATCGAATGTTTTCAAGTTACCCGCTACGTCTGCAAAGCTCCTGCTCCTTTATCTGGGTAACACGGCGTGTCATGGCAATGACTCTACAGTCCTATTGTAATTATCAAATAAATATTATTAATGAATATTAATGAGCTTGCTTTAAAATTTTACTACGGACAACGATGTTGTATATTTATAAATAAAGGATTCACATAACAATTATCTTGAAGAGCAAACATATATGTCGCTGCTTGAGCTCATGACGGAAATGGAGGCCTGTCCAAGATTCCCATGGCTGTGGGGATTTTGATCTCGGGCAAACAGATTATCACACTGTTTTTCCTCAAGTCGGTATGCTCTTTCACGCCTCAACTCATAGAAGAAGGAATCTTCGTTCTCCGCACAATACAGCGATTTTTATGGTCGAGGGCTAACCCCTCTCTCCGTTCGTTCTGCTTTGATCAACGCTATGGCTATCAGTCGCCGGTCAGTGGCCGGCCGTGTTCACACGAGGCACTCCACGCGCACCCTCAACGCGAGCCTCTTCCGCCCCTACTTCCTCAATTAGCCCCTTCGGTCATCTCCTGTTTGGTAGATTTTTCTAACATCTAATTTGTCAATAATGCCAATCAATTATTTTCATGATCAGATTTTATGTGAGCAGTTTTATGATCGGCCCGTGGATAGCCCTGTTGTTGATGGTCAAGCAGGCCTTTTCCTCAACCGGCAGCTGTCCTGTTTCCCTTAGCCAAACCATATAAAACCAGGACTGTTTGTTAGTTGTTTATGTTCCTTACAGGTTTCGTAATCCTGTCTTCTTCACCATAATTATCCACTGTTCGATCGAGAAGGATGAGTTCAATGAGTCATCATTAATGATCAGCCAAAACTGGACACTGTAAATGGTTGCTGATTCATTAATCGAAAAACTATAGATTGTGTAGAAATCGTGCGTGAACAAGGCTCGGTTTAGTATTTCACAGGACGCACACCTTAGCCCTTTCTGTGTTTGAGGGCGCGCATCCCATTTACCCGTTATTGTCTCTGTATGGTGGAGGGGACACGGCTATCCATTTTCTTTTCTGTCACAGGGAGCAAAGCCCTAAAATCGTAAATCTTTCGGCTACATTTGCATTATGAGGGTGGTGCCCAATTAAAAATGCTAATCCTTGAAGGGATCTTCTTGACAAATGCCCTTGCGATAGACACCAACCATATGCCTCTTGGCCTCTTAATAACCCCCTCTTGAAATCTCTGCCCACAGTACTGTCATCTTTAATTTCCATCTGCTTCAATCGGTTTCCTTTTTCCGTCTCGTCTGCCGCCCCACTGTGACAAATCGCTCGTCGCTCTCTTTCTCACAAGAAGCTCACCCTCCCGTGAAATGATTCCGGACGAGATAGTTGTGTTGCAACTACTTGAGAGGAGGTTGAGAGGGGCAGGAGATGGCGTATAGTCACAATTTATTTCGCGGTGCTTTCATCTAGTCGGGGCAAGTCTTTTGCAGTTGGCGGTGTGGGAAGAGATGCTATCTCGTAACCCGCCCAACGACGACTTCCCTGGCTGTGTCTAGCTCTTTATGGCCTTTAAAAATCCTCTTGTCTTAAAAGATTTGACATTTTCTATTTTAATTAAGCCTAAAATCCTGTCAATATTGGTATCCTGAGGGTCTAGCTTCATCTAATAAGGTATCCACGGGAGGCAGAGATATTAGCTGCGGTTATCCTAGCTAATGAAATGATAGGTGAATGCACTGGATTCACAATATTGCTGCAGATGGCGCCAACAAATCTTGGATTATCTGAGTGACAAGATGCCGACCAGCCCTTCTGTAGAGGGGCGGTAATCCTTATTTATTCACCCACTCTGCCACCCCTTTGTTGCTCTCAGTTGTCGGCTACTAGTAGGCAAACTTCTTCTCACCTACACTAGGGGGTCACCGCTGCGATGGTCACTTTCTATCGCCACACACACTCTTTTCCCTAATTGACCGCCGACAGCCGGACAAAGACTTTTTTCCTAACTCAATCATTCTTCCTCGCACCTCTCACAGATGTTCATTTATTATGGTCTCTTTGAATCAAAACTTAATCCCATGGATATAGACAAACCAGTTTCCTCACCTAATTGTACAACTTCTTTCTTACTGGAAAGAAATTTCCGAGATAAATTGGGGACAGATTGCGGATCCTCGGACGGTTAGATGCATTCCATCCCCGTGGGACAAGCAGATTGAAATCTTATCAGACCGTGCTCATCGGCGCTGGGGTTAGTTGTGCCATTGTTCGTAATAATTATCAATTAAAAGGCATGCCGCTATCACGATTGGCTCTCTTTGCGCTTCCTGTTCTAGATGCTGACCTCTTCTGTATTTGGATAGATGTCTCTTTGGCTCGTGTGTGTGGGTTTGTTTGTGGGTCGATCGGACCTCAACCCGTCAAACATGCTTGGATTGCCATTATGTCGCTTCCTCTACCAAAGGGAAATTATTCCTGGCATCTTCCTCTTAATAATATTTCACTGTCAACATACAGCCTTGCCACCAACCGGTCCATTTGCATATGAAGTTATCCTTTGCTAATACGCTTCGATTCATCGGGGCTTCATTACTCTTATTCTTGACTCTTTGAAATTAATCAATTTAAGTTGAAAGAGTTCTGTTTGACTAGAAATATGAATTTATCCCGTACTTGACCGCGAATTACTAACCGTAATCTATTTTCATTTTTACAAAAAAACGCAATAGCAGCTCGTGCCTTTGTTATCCTAATGACCGCTCACCTGTTCCTAATAATTGCCTGAATTACAGGCTATTCCACGCGCTCTTTCAGTCTTTTCGCCACACTGACCGTCTGCCGTGGCGATTTCTCTCAATTATCCTTCTCTCCCTCGCCCACTCCTTGACTCTTAGCACACACACATTATCTGCCTCTAAATGCTACCTGATCGTAGAGGAGAACAAACACACGCGTAGATAATTAAAAAAGGAATATAGTGAGGATAGAAACCCGATCCATCCTCACAATATGGCATTACGGTCCGTTACGCCATCGGTTGTCTTGTTAGCACAGGTGGCTTGAGCTGCCCGAAAATTGTCAGCTTCTTAGATCATCTCCGCTTTCCCAGCTGCAACCCGAAGAATATGTTATCGTTTCTAAAGTTCACCCAAGGGTCAAATGCAACAACAAATGCTACAGCTGGTGTTTACGTTTTGAAGATTCCATCCTATTTCGTAAAAGAAGAATTGACCGATGGTAGATTGATCTCGTCCCAGCTTGAGTCGCGAATTGCTTTTATCTAAACCTTGACTCACATTGCCCTCTCATCCAATATTACTTCTTATTTATAGGGTGATACCGGTTGTCATTCATTTTTCTCCCCGCTAGGTGGTAGTCTCACCCACATCAATCGACCTCTTGTCCTCAAAATCCTAACAGTTTTGATATATGAGCTAACGACAAGCATATGTGCATCGTTCATGGTTAAGGCGATTAAGCGTGCCTAATTATTCTAATGAAGTGAGTCTCAAGTGTGAGTCCATCTGTGCTGGCAGTCTAGAAACATTGCGCCATGGCTTTCGGTCAAGGGCCGAGACTCTCCCTTATAGTAGATACCATCTCTTCTCGCTCATCATCCAAACCCTATTATTATCTAATATAAATCATCCTTAGTCCCTGTGATGCTCCGTATCATTTGACTACCAAGCTGTTTTTCTGGCCTCCGCCCCCTTTTTACCCTAGGCGACCGGCATTATAAGAAGTCAGTACAGTGAAGGCGGCGACGCCTAATCTGTCACTGACCTTCACTACCACACAGCAGGCTCTAAGTAACAACCGTACACATCCAGCAATTACAACTGCTTGGCTCCTATTCATTCTCAGCTAAGACAAGGACACATCTTGTCTAGCTCCCACTATTCCCGAAAGCATGCTAATCTGGGTCTCGTCGGTGCTTTGTTCCTTTCTTCTCTCTCATTCCAGTAAGCAGGATGTTTTGGGGCGCGAACGTTTTAGAGCCGTTACGATCCGCATTTGTTCGGACACACGGATCAATTACCATTTAGATCTGACCGGGGGTCACCTTTCTCCGCGATGGCTGTTTTTCACTGGCTTCCTCTCTTTCCACATCTTTGCTTTTGCCGATTTTGAACTCGAAAGGTTACGAAACTTTTTGCAGATCGGTCATGTTCTTCGGAACGGCGGCTCTTTCTGCCATTCTGCTTCTATCAGCAGGTTTGTATTCGATCTATTGTTACTAGAAAAACTGTTATCCTTGACCCGGTCGCACTTGAACAAATGTGACGAACAGCCGTGAAATCGTTCAATTCATCCGGAGAAAAACGTCGTTTAACCCAATTTATATCGAAATGTTTAGGAATCGAGGGAGAGAAGCTGAACTCCATCAACCCAGATTATGGCGTATTCATTGGAGAACTCTCAAATCTTTCTGATGGTGAAATCAAAGGAAAAGTCTACGCTATCAATGAAACTTCTCTTCAAATCATTGACTTCAATTATAATGGAAATGCTCCAGGTTGGTTGTATTCCCAGCGCATGATGACTCTGCCCGGACGACCCATGTTCCCCTTTGTTTATTTCTCTCCCCATATGTGGCAGCTGTAAATGCGATCGGGAGAACAGTTTGGCGGCTCTTCTTTGGCCATGTTTGAGGTCATGTTTGTCAGCCTACCAACAGCAGATGTTATGAGCGACGTAGAAACAATGGATGATACTTGACGCCTTTTTGTTCTTCTTGCCACTTATAGGAACTGTAAATCAACACAAGTGTCGTTGGAAAGCTAACATATCGAGAGGCTGCCTAGGGGAGAAGACTTTTTTCAAGGGCTATCATCATTTTTTTGTGTAGGGCAAAAACGTGCTAACGAGGGCGGCTTCTTTTTTGAACAGTGTGCTTACCATATATCTCGCAGGCAATAGAAAATAGCTTATTGTCCTTCACTCTATAAGGATGCGAAGATGCAAATTTAAATTCAAGAGCTTCTAAATCTAACTGATACCGGAAAATCGTCCGGTCCAAAATTGCCTTCTCAACCACGCACTGCCCTTAGCGCACTTCTTAAGACCTACAAGTGGTGATTAGAAGCACTTCTTGTAAAAGAAAAGGCGAAGGTGAAGGTTGGCGGGCTGCGATTGATGGGCTCTTTTCACATCCTGCCGAAGGAGCAATTATTGGCTACCGTTTGTAACCCTGACGAGAGCCTACAAAGGGCAACAATAGAAAGTGCCATAGAGAGGGAAAGGTTCTTGTCTGCGGCACTTCTTTCTCTCTTGATTGGAGACACCCTTCTGTCTGAGAGTCTATATTGGGTGAAAAGAGAGGAGATATCGGCACTCGAAATATTTACAGGGTAAATAAAATCCTTCTTTCCAGACTTGTACTTTTATCTGGACACCAAAGAGACACCAACAACTGACGGATTAAAAGTTCCTACATTTGAATATGGAATTACTCCTTTGGGACCCTATAAAAATGTGGAAAGGGTTGTTCTCAACCTGCCAGGGCATCACAAAGTTCCCAGCTTCAAGAGCTTATCCCTTTTCTGCGTGAAATATGAGCAAAACTTTGGATCGGTAACTTTCCCTGAGCCGCTCCACGTTCCTCGCCCACAATTCCTTGCAACTGAGATGAAAGGCAGCAGGTTTCTGATAAAAACAGACAATTGTAATTACATTAATTTCTAGGTACAATGTCGGATCGGGACCTGTTCTCATCGTGGATAGGAGGACAATTAAGCTGTTCGGCTTTACTTTTGAAGCAGATAAAGCTCCGGATGGATATTTCTTTGTCGGTAGAGGACCTAACATTGCTCATGATGCTGGGGTAAAAGTTCCTATTCGTGGAAGAGATCATCCTGAATCGTTAGTTTTGTTTAAAAGTCTGGTATCCGCTCCTTTTCAGAATTACTCCTATGCATGAGCGATTCCGTGGTGGACAAGATATCACTCTTGACCTTCCTGAAGGCTACGATGTTGAGCACATTGACTGGCTCTCGATTTATTGCTACAAATTCCGAGTTGATTTCGGGCACATTGGCGTCAGTGTGGCTGATCCTCGTCTGCCTCCATATGTTCCTCCTCAGAGACGAGTAAGCGACTCTCTAATAAATTTAAAGAGCCATTTAGTTCGATGAGGTGGAGCCTACCGTAGTCGGATGGAAGTTCCCCAGCCTTATGGGAACCGATTCCCGCAAAAACTTTACTTTCCAATTGGGAGCTCCTGGAGGTCTTAAAGGATATCAAGTAGTGCAATTCTTTCGATTTTAATTTATTTAATCTTAGTTCATGACAAGGAGTCGTCCCAACAAGTATGTTTGGTACGTCAATGGGCAATTGGCCGACTTGTACCTCAAAAGAGGAGTGACCTACACGTTCATGTAATATTTTCACCCAAGTATTTTTACAAAATTTGTTCAGTGTCGAGGGAGGCATGGACAAGTCTACATCGGACTTTTTCAACCCACTTTACCTCAGTGATGACCAGTTTGGTGGATATGGCAAGCTCTCCAAGGAGGAGAAAGAAAATGTTCATCTCTATTCTGGTTCTAATACAGCTGAGAATGCTGGTAGATTATGTGTTTGGTCTAATGACAGTAAGTAGAAACTTTTTATTTTATAAGCATGAATTTTTTTAGATAATTCTGAAGGAGACAACTTTGACAGTTTCATGGATTTCCGAAAAACATTGAAATTGAAATGCGAAACGGACAAAGAGCCAGCTATTTTCAAGTTCACTCCAAATGCTACTCATCCCGATACGATTTATTATCACGTAAGAAAATAGAATTTCCTGTAATGAAGATAATTTCCAGAGCCATACATCATTCAACATGGGTTGGAAGATTCATATTGTAAACGAATTGCCGACAGATGTGGCGGATATTAAAGAGGAGCCTTACAATTATGAAGAATGGCTGCAGTCACAGTCTCACCCCAATGAACTGTCGTCTTCCAGTACTTTCAACACCCTCTTGGTGTTTGCCATTTCCTTCCTCTTGCTCTAAAAAGGTGATACTGATCTCGAAAAAAAAGTCCGCTATTAATCTATACCATAGCCGCCCTCCGTGTGCATCGTGTTTTATTTTCCTCCTTTGCATTTTTTCGACAATTGTGTCATATATGTGTATCTATGAGAATGATTTAAGAAAGCTCAAATAGCAACGCTTTGAACGCTGTCTATTCCCGATATTGACGAGTTCATCCTTTGTTTAATTCCTCCTTTTTTTGAAATATGTCCATTGCCCATATTCATGCCCTCAATATATAAGCAAGAACCACTTTCCCCAGACAAAAATTATATCCAGTGAAATCATTTTCAGCATCCAGCTCCATGTTGTAATACTTTTAGACATAAAGCTTCTTGTGATGTTGGTCTTAATCTTTTAGCACTGGTATCCTGTCAGCTTGTCGTACTTGATCCTCTAAGGAACACAAAGAAAATAAAGTGCTGTCAATTATGATAATGGTAGCTGTCAAAAATCCTTGGTGTGTTTTTAGATAAAAAGATGACAAACAGGGAGATTTGGCTAATATTTTGGGAACGTTCAACAATACGTTATAAACCTTTGAATGTTGAAAAATACAGGGCCCATTATATCACACTTCGATATATAAATTATTCGTTTATTTAATTTAAGGAAGCCTGCAGTGTGTCGCATAATATTTTCCAGACATGAACGTAATTGGTCGGTTATTAATTCCTTTAATTCTGCTATCATTTCCCTTCCACCTCCAGATATCCCCTGTTTATCAAAGTCCCTTTTCCTCCTAATGATTCTAAGCACCTAATGGCTGCTTCCGTGACCACAAATGTCCATTATTAACAGCTACCGTAGTCCTCCTCTATCTCAAAAGCCATCAACACATTTCCTATCTGAATTAATACTTACGCAAATATTTAATTGAAACAACTGACAAACTGGATATAAAGAATTCCAGGAAAAAATATATATAGAGGCGAGAAAAAAAAAACACTGTGGAGAATGAATCTTGGACTAGGTTAATAAATAGAGGAGTGTGGCAAGGACGTGAATAAAAAAGTAGAACTCGGGAAAAAATAATATAGTTCTTTTAAAGAACCAATTAAAAAAAGTAACGGGTATGGTATGACAAGACGATATGCCGATCGTACACTTCAAACAAGTTTTTTTGGGGAAACACGAAGTTATGAGATACAATTGGTGTGTCCGTCATTATGCGAGCTCGAAAGGCGCTTTGACGGGTAGGAAAATGAGAAAGGAAAGAAAGAAAACAATGAGAAGAATGTACAACAAAAAAATATATAGCATACAGTAAGAAGGGTAACTATTTTACTCGGCTGTTTGGAGAAGGTGAGACTGGTGATGGTGAGCAAGATCAGCTAGGAGAGCTGCTCCAGACAGGGAAAAATCCATCTAAAATGGTCGTTTTGCCCCGATCCTGTGGTTTTCTACCTGTGAAGGAGGAGAAATAGAAGGCTCATCAGACCAGCTACTTTCTTTCTTGGTTTTCATCATATTTTTATACTCCGTAATACGAACTTTCTTTCCATCTACCAAGCAAGTCCTCTTAGGACGGGGTCTAAAGCCATTCTTATTAAGTTATCAAGCCTTTTACAACCTGTAGCGGTAATCCGGATGCTGCTCCATGTGCAATTTGCTCAATCGAGACTGTTCCTCATAATAAGGCTGCTTTTCACTGTTGCTCATAGACTTCCATCTGCTTCCAAGAATTTTACTGATGTTAGAATTGTGCATATCAGGGAAAGCCTTGAGAATCTTTCTCCTCTCGTCCCTAGCCCACACCTATAATTTCCGTTAGATTAGCTTCACTTGGCGATACCATGAAAGCATTCATAGGTCTCTTAATGTGATTAGGAGACTTCGTCTGGGACCTCGGGGGTGCTTGTAGTTCATGTTGAGCCACAGCCATGTTACCAGGAGAGCTCTTGCCAGATGAATCAGGAGAATGACTACTGAATCCGGAAGCTGAAACAACGGATATAGTTCAAAGTCTTTGATCTGTTAAAAATCATTTGCCCTTTGCCCGAAGATCTACAAAAGTGTACCCTTTTCCCCCAATGAAGAGCCCCAGTCAAGCGTGCCTAAATCTGTTCTCTGTAGTTCATTTTCCAATTAAATCGTGTATTGAAAGTATACCAAATTTGAACACAAATATTCTCTCGCCTTGATACTCTGATCATCATGGCTTCCCCCTTTATAATAGGCTTACTTTCTGAAGCGGAGAAATTGTGAGGCAGGTTGAAAGGCAACCGACCAATTAGACTGCCATTGTTGATAGCAGATCCGTTACCAGGTAAAATTGTACACGCTTGACTAACTTCCTCGCTTTTCACCTGAAAACTTTTCATTTAAAAGATCCAAAAATGGATGTACCTTCGAAAGGTTCAATGGACAGTCTGATTTTTCATGCTGTTTTCCTTGAGCGGCAGCTAATGAAGCAGCTAAGTTCTGCTGAAGGAGAGGAATGTTTGCAGCAAGAAGTGGATTATTTAAAAGATGCTCATAACTGCCACCAGAACCTGTAAATTAGCCTATTTAAAGATTTTTATAATCTTTTATACCGGGAAAAAGGAATTGCTGAAAATTAGGCATCATAGCTAATAAGCGCTGTTGATTCTGCTGATGGAGGAGCATCTGCTGTCGCAGGAGAAGCTCATCAAAGGGACCGGATTGCATTTTCTGAAAGAGAACGTAGTTGCCCTCTCTATTGAACATGAGCGGTTCATAAAAGGGCGAGCGAGTGACACTGGTCAACAGTAGCAGGAACATGCATACTGACGGATTTGTTGACTTAGAAGTCGGATTAACGGCGGCTCTTTAGTTGCGTGATAATGCTACTCTGTCGCAACTTTCCGCCTTTCATCTGGGCTTTTTAAGTTAAGACGGATCTTGTGAGCTTTCTAAACTACGTTGCAAATAACTCGAGGGAGGATAATATGTTGATTTTGACGATCGGACTTTGTCGTGCGCTGCTTTGATATGCAGGTGTCTATCGGTCAAGTAAAAGGCACAAAGAAGTGCCCTTTCTGTCTAGTCAAACTGACCTGATGGGTGAGATTCTCTTTGAGGAATGAATCGCTGTTGTCGTCTTTCTCTTCTTTTATCAATTCTTCAGAAGACAGTCGTTCCTTAACTGCTGTTAGCTGAAAATGACTAGGGTTAAATAACAACCAATACGTCATCAATGGATATTTCGGAATGTCCAAGATAAGATACTGACCTGTCGGATAACGTTCTGGAGCAAATCGAGTTTTCCCTCGTGTGTTTCAAAAGAATTTATCAATTCTCGTAATGTATTTCCGTCAATGAGTACGGTACAGCCGTGTTCTGTTTGGGCAAGAATATCCGGATAATCGTTTACTCCTGTTGTAGCCGAAGTGCTGAAAGAATGTAACATAAATTTAGAGTTTTAAAATGAAAAAGCTAGGATAATCCGACTAAGAAAAGACTACGAAAGCAAGGCAGTCCATCAAAAATGCAACATAATGGCGATTGGAAAAGATAAAGGCAGAAAGAGGTACCACCTTGTACTTGTATATTTGACGAATCTGATAAAAGTGCTGGGGTCAAGTGAGTCAAAAAGGAATCATTCCCTGTGTAAAAACACCAAGCAGAGAACAATATACACCAGGATATTGGATGGATTGTAAAATGCTGTGAGACAAAAGTATCCGCCGGGTGTTGGTTGACAGGCAGAAGATGGATAGTCTGTCGAGAGGTAGAAAGCCAGAGACGAGCTCCCAATGAGTGAATCACATGTTATATGCGTTAATTGGCGCAGTTAGACAGATACCCACAACAAGAGAAGCTCGACATTGGCATAATAAAGATGGTGAAACGTTTGGGGGTGGTCAAAATATTACGTAATTGAGATTTAGCCCAGCTTTAATTGGAAAAGCATTCCTTAATAATAACAGGAGTCTGTAAAAGAGTGGGATCCTGCAGTATAAAGTTTCGCTGAAGCCGAGTGACCATTGCGTTATCTCTTCCCTTGCAGTGTCCACTCTCTTACGATAAGAAGGTCGACCGAGCCAAAACAGTTAAAGGCGGGAAGGATTCTTTCCCTTCAAAGGAAAAATGATAAATGAGGGTGGAGGGACCATTTGCGCAAAAGGCGAGACCATTATCCAGTTGCAATGTATAATGTCCTCTCTCTGATGAGTACGTAATATGAGTGAAAGGCGCATAATTTGTCATCATCAAAGCAACATTGAATAAAGGTATCAGTCAAGGCCCAGTGGCCCATGTGACATCAGGAGAATGCCCCATTGGAAGCTGGCTGAAACCTACAGTAGTCCCCCCGTTCTCTTATTGAAAACGGGAGTATCAATAGGGTGGAGAGTGAGAGAGGTATCTATGAGGAAATAATGCGGACTGCCCACCTGCTACGTGAAGAAGCCCCTGGGGTGTGCTTAAATTGTACATGTACTTTTTAAGAGGGTGGAATCATCCATACGGAAGAGTTGATGGTAAAAATAAACTTGTTTTTAAATTTTTTGAACAAAAGAAGGAACTTCGCAGGGTATACGATTTGAAGAAAAGGCAATTTAATAAAAAAAATTCGCGATTTATGGTAAAAAAAGTCTGGAAATTGAGAAAGACATCAGAGACTGCCACCCAGCCGCCTTAGTTAGAAACATTGACAAAATCTTCGCGCCCGATGAGTATCAAGCAACAAAGGCGATTGTAAATGTCCATACGATGGGTTAGTGATAAATGTTCCTTAGTTCTCTCCTCTGCCGCATCCCTGCCAAGTGCATCTAACAAAGAACAAAATCGGGCAGGGAGGAGACCGTCTGGAAGAGCGCAAAATGACCTCCCCATCTCAATAAATTTTTGACACAAAGAGACATTCCTTCAATTGTAAATCTATAGCTCATCTTACTCCTTTTTCCTCCATCGAAAGTGTCAACAATAAGAGGAGAAGAAGGATTTGGTCAAGTCTCTCTTATCAGGAAAATAGAGTGGACAAGGGAAATTGATAAGAGCCAATAGGGGACAGGAGAGACAAGTTGCAATTCAATGTTCCCTTGACTTTTTTATCCACCTGTCACATGGAGCCAGTTCAAAAATAATGATAAGAGTGACCAGCGGGCGAGACCGTCGCATATGTTGCGCAATTGGGACTATCTCGTAATGGACAGCTGGTGGAGGAAAAAAGGGATGCAAGGGGAAGAACCCACCTGGTTTGTTCTGAAGTACTGCTAGCGTTGCTACGATTCGACGCGCCAGGAGGACTTGCCGCCGATGCAGGAGAACCACCCATGTCCTAAAAAAGATCAACTACAGACAGAAAACAGCATCCACGTGGGGAGAGAATAGAATGCAAGTTTATGCAGTGCTAGATGCAAATAAGGCGAAGGTGATGGGACAAAGGTAGTGGGATCAAGGGGGAAAACGGGGCAGTGCTGAGGGAGGACAAGGTGCACGCCCCCTCGGGGATGCTTAGAGGAAAACTCGAGAGATATCAAAGTAATGTGTGAAATATATTGTCGATAGAAATGACATAGTAGAGTGACAGAAGACAAAGACACGAGGACAATGTGACACAGCTGTGGCGCAGGGAATTTACAGGCTCGACTCACCTCCTCGAGGAGAATTGTCCTCTCCCCTTGATCCAGGTGATTTATCATAGCACTGTCCAATGTTGTTTCACTGCCAGGAATAAGTCTCGTCGGATTGGCCTTCCGGCGACTGCTCATGCTGCAAAAAGTCACATAGATAGATAGACAGCCACTGATGCTAATTGCACTTTCAACAATGATGCTCTCCCCTAGCTTCAGGGGTCTCTCTAATTGAGAAACAAAAGCCCTCACACATGGACCCGCGTGATTCTAAGAATTTTCAGGTTCACAAATAATTGTCTCAAATAAACAGAAAAGAAGTAGAGAAGATTAGACAACGGTACAGTGATTAATTTAAATAGAAGTTTAGTGGAATTCTACCTTTAAGCGATCATGTGCGGTTATTTGGTATAGATGGCAACAATGGGAAAAGACAAATTCACAGACTGAACTATTTGCAAAAGGATCTAATACGCTTGACTGGATGGATACTATGAACTCATTGATAAGTGCGATTGGGAGATGTCTGGTAATAATGGAAAGATGGCATTTTTAGCATTTATTCTCCCCATCTCATCGATTAGGAAGGAAAAGAAGTGGGTAACAATTATGATGGAAAAATATGTTGAACTAAAATAATGACATAAGAGCACTGCTATTTAAAGCAAACCACTAAAATGTTACAGGAAAGAGAGCCGCGCTATAAAGGAAGAGATTACGGTAAAGATGGCATAGAAAGCATTAATGCCTAGCATCCGGGCGGCGGGGCACACCTGGCTAGGATCTTAATGCGGTAGATGCATGTGTCTAACGCGAAACAACAAATCTACTAATGTGTCAGAGCCAGGAAAAATAGTACACAGTGCCGATTATCCTTAACAGCGTCACAATAGCATTGTCTTATAAAGTGAGGATTTTTGAACGGCTGAGCTGGTATGCAATAGAATTGGGAAGAAGATATTTTTGACTGCGTCAAAAGACTCGGATAAAATTGAAGAGGTTACCGTAATCCGAAAAGCTTCCTCCCTACCCATTGACAATCATAAATTATGGTAAGATTCGACACGCAAAGCTGTCACACCTGAGTCTATTATGAATATCTAAATGGGTCGCATCTGTTGCGTGATGGTTAAGATACCATTTTGCAGATGGTTGACTCTAATTAATATCTCCGAGGTAAAATATCCACCACGCCCGGAAGATCAAAGAGAATAAAGGAACTCTCAATTCCCAGCGCACCGATTCTCTATTCTGAGAATTGTGCATTGAATGAAAAGAGCCGTATGCGGATCCCACGCGACGTTTAACCCGCTCTATTGTGAAGTTGCAACTATATTCATCATCATCGTCATCATTTCTTAAAAAGTAAATGGATACTTTTGCTATTCGGCAACAATTCACAATACTGTAATGTAATCTAAACGCGCTAATTACACAGCTCACTTCTCAGATATCCTTCGCTATATCGGACGGATATCCAGGAGCAAGGGGGGAAGAGCAGCGAATGCAACTAGGTTGTAAGTTTCAGGATATCTCAAATATCATAGATGCGGGAAAGACAATTTAAATTTAATAAAACATTTAAAGCTTTTAAAGGAGAGTAAGAAGTATTGAAACAGGACAGAGACGGCCGGGTAACTTTCAGGAATAATGAGGAGTATTTCCAAAGATACCCCCAATTAGAGCAGCTTGATTCCCCTTGTTCTTTTTAGCCGCTAATAAAAAGACGAACTCTGAAACAAAATGAGTAATCCCAAGGGAGGAAAAGGGAACAGGCAATATTAAGGAGGATTGTGACACGTCTTTTGACAAAGTTTATAAGACCTCTGATACGAGATAAACGAAGCTCCAAAAGGATGTGAGCTACGTAACAGATTACAATATATGGACAGGGATATATTCTCGACAGCAGAAATGTGTTAATCTTGGCCATCCAGTCGCACAATGCAAAGCCATACAAGTTAGGATTAATAAGGTTTCTCTGAATTATCACACAAGATAGTGAGGAAATATATTTAATTCTCTCGTGGTTGCACATCTACGCAACAGGGGAGCACAATCTTGGCAGGAAGTATGAAAGAAGCCTACGAGACAAAGTATGTTGCAAGGTGGTTGTGTGTAAAATCAACGGATGGCCATCACTCGTCCACTAATTTTTTTTCTTACCCCTCCGACACAATGGGTCCCCTTTTGATTGTAAACAACGGAACAGTGTTCCTCGCGGAAATGAGCATTTGTTCCTCTCGGCGAGAGATTTTTATCTCTCACTCTTTTCGTTTTGCTTTAAAATGAATCATTTCTTTAAAGGAAAGAGGAGGAGAAGTAGGATCTGTTTTGACAAAAGGAGTTGAGAGACAAAGTGTCCGCCATGTCAACGGATAGGATCGGGTTATTGCCTTCACTTCGGCTCAAAGAAAGACACTCATTGCATCGCATTCAAGTGAAGAGCCTTGGAGCACAAAACCAATTTGTCAACGCTGTCCTGTCGATTGGACATGACTCCTCGTTGGCAGGATCAGACGATTCTTTTCTTTATTTATAACCATGGGGAGAGAGATGAATCAGAATGAACAATGTGTACTGTATCTGGAGCTAGAGATCCTTATGGAAGAAGGGCTATATAAAATTTTATACTTTTAGGCGGCTTAAAGTCTTTGTCTACGTAGAAAAGGAGATCATCAAAAGCTTTTATTTTTGAAGGATCAAAGAAGAGATTCCTTAAAAACAGATCATACCGTATTAAGTCCTGTCAGGCAAATCTTCTTAAAAAGATGTGATCTTCCTTTTTCATGGATTTTACGTCTAATATGTTTATTTTGAAAGCGATTGTCTGTACTAAAAGGATGGTAAGAGAATTTATAACTAGCAGCATAACAGTCGAGGGACAGATGTATGAAAAGACTGGAAAATGATAAACCAAAGTGATCTGGATATGAAAGGCAGCAGCACCTATTCTGTTCTCTAATTAGGACATTTGAACCAGATAGGCGTAAGCAAGTGCAAAATCTTCTCTCCAACCCGGGCTAACAATACCCGGTAATCACGTTGTGACGGTGGGATTTAGTTTTGAAAGAATAGGGACTATTTGCCAAAATTACAAAATTACTTCAAAATGACGTCTACGAGCAAAGAAATAGGTCTTTTCATTATATGGACATTTTCCACATATTCGGTGAAGCAGAAAAGTGAGAAAATAACAAAAGATCTGGAATCCAAAGAGCATTGACAGTAAAATGTGACATATCCACGGGTGAATAAGATTTTTATGAAAGCTTTTACAAAAATGAGTTACGCAGGTAGATCATGTCTAACTCTTTCTTATCTTCAAAACGGGAAATCTCCCGGTACGTCAAAAATTCCTGCAGATTTTACATATAAGCTTCTTATTTCTAAACCCCGCTGACTGCACCATTTCAAATAATTTGGGGAAGATGAAGTGATCATTCTCGAAGACCTACAAAAGGCCACACACGGACTTCCTGATACAAATATAGTAAAGATAATCCAACAAAAAAACAAGGCTTCTTATCAATCTGCAGAAAGGAGAAAGATCCAAGCTAACAAATGTTTACGGCTTATCCGCGGACCAATTGGAAGGATATACCTGGGTGACAATCAGCTCGATTGTTCACAAGAAAGGGAAAAGAGAAAGGAACCTGCGTAATCAAAGTAGCCATCAGTTACAATAGACTGATGAAGCTCAAAGTTTGAATTGTATTGTGGCCAATGCCGTAAAATAATTGTTCTTGAGAAATGCCATTATCGGGCAGGTGGATACCGCTTTGTTCAATTTATTCGGCCGTTTCGCCATTGTCCACTCTGAGAAGTAGGAAAATGAGACAGGGGAAGAAATAAACAAGGAAGCGTGGACTAAGTCGAAAAAATCAAAAATATTATACCGATTTAGACAGATTACAATAAGACGTCTCACAATGCGGAAGGGTTCATATTTAGCTGTGACGGGACAAGAAGCTTATCATTGTTCGGGGGAGGAAAATCTCTACTGGCTACTGTAAAATGACAGGAAGAAATAAAGAGAAGGACGAAGAGAAGATAGGATAAGGAAAAAAGAGAACGACAATGGGAAGGAGACCATTATCGCTGATTTAAAGGGAAGGATAGCACCGTTGTTCCCATACCGTATATTCTTCAAAGATCGCTCTTTAATGTGATTCTCTTCTCCCATTTTTGAAATTACTGTTCCCCTCGTGGTTGCAAAACTGCCAAAAAATTCTTAACAGCCCGAGAATTGCAATAACATCTGCCTCTCTTGGAAAGACATTGTTCCTGATTGAGGTCAATAGCCATCATTGAAATTAGAATAAAATGAACTCACCAGCAGAAAAACGACGTCGGAGTGACCGTGAGACGGCGCACAGTTTTTTAGTTGTTGGACCTGGAGTGGACTGTTTTGGCATGCGGTTTGAAGAACAATGCTGTGTGACCAGCAGTAAAAGAAAGGAAGGAAGTGAGGGAGAATATAAATGAATTAAAGTAGTTGGAAAGAAAGAGGAGGGGAATAACAAACACTTTTGAACTATAATGGTGAGAAGAATAAAAGAATTTAGGACAGGAATAAAATGATAGGTAATTGTAGTGTTTGTGAGGTGAGCGGGTGGGAGGCCAGGAAATCATTTTGTATCTGAAATGAACGTCTTAAGATTGGCGTCAATTGGCCCTCTGGTTATTAAAATAACAATAGACGAATTTCAAGTATCCGGAGGGCGGACAAACTGTTAAATGTTTCAAAATGCGACGGGGCTCACTCAACCCAGTTTGCGATCGTTCCTATTGTACCATCGACAATACGACCTCTCTCTGCTGGGTGCTGTACAATTTGCAAATTCCTTAAAGAAAAGATCAAGGCGTATCCTAGAGGCTGGGTCAGGCACACAACCATCAACTTTTCAACTACCAGTGGCTATCGAGAGAAGTGTCCTTGCAAGTAGTTTTGAAACAATGACCGACCTTCGGCGCCATAGGTAGCCACTGTCCGCCCTTTGTTTCGTCCTTTATGACTTTGCAAAACTTATCAAATCAGTTACTTCTACTAGCTTAGACGGGTATGGGAAAGGAAAGTGCAATGACAGATGTTCCTACGAAAATGAGCTGTCGCCTATGAGTTTTCTCTTTTTGGCGGCGGCGAGCTTTGTCGCTGGTTGATAAAAATATAAACGAGATTTTACAGTACCAAATTGAGCACAATGGGTAGCAGGAAGAAGCCTTCCGGTTTTTATAGGAAATAAGGAGTGGGAGTCTGAGAAAAGTGCAAATATAGGGCTCTGACTATTATGACAGTTGGGCCGCCGGGCGTGCGCTTTGTGCCGAGTTAGGCAACAATGCACATAAAATGAATTGCATTAAACGATGCGCGCGGCATCTGAGCCCTGCTCACAGAAAACAAGCGCAGAGCCGTGTGTGTGCCCAAATTTCGTGAATAAGTACCTATCAAAATGTAAACATAGCCCGCTGTGGTGGGTCTTTACTGTTGTCAGCATGGCATATGCCCTAAGGCGTTGGCATCTATCCCCTTAAAGGGATACGGTAGTCAGGAAGGAGAAAGCGTATGGTCTGGAATAGTTCATTGAGAGGAAAATGAGGTAGAGGGAGTGGCAAGCTGTAACAGGCTTGTTGAACATGTCGCTTCCTGAGGTGATGGGCGGGTGCTGCCACTCGCTGACCGGTGGCAGTGTGTGAAAGTGGCCGACGGAAGACATGGAAGGGCTTTGTGCCCCAAAACACTTGCTAATCCTGTTTCTGCTTTTTGGGATGACAGCGAATTGTTGCGCAACGACCCGTTTCAAAAGGAGAAAGTGAGCCGGTCAGTGCCGTCGGCGGACACCTGTAGCCTGTCCCATTAACGATCGAAGATGAAACTACTTGTCTCTCTCTCTCTTCTCTCACTTCGTCCAGCTTTCTTTTATTCAAACCAGCCGAATTAAATGGCAACTAATACTGCCGTCTTCCGATTTAAGTGGATCTGTAAAAATTTTGAACGATCTTAAATCAAGTTGTTGAACATTGCCATTGTTGCTGTCTTCCCACGTTCTTCTGCGACATAGCCTGAGGGAAGATGCATGCATTATTGAATCCAAGACCCCATTATTGCTAATATCGCATTCAATAAAGCTTAACTCAAATACTTAGTGGCATGCGGGGCATCCCAATTACGAACTCTTTTGTTGGAATAGCGCCCTGGGGCCATGAGCTTTTGCAGAGTTGCTCGGAGGTGAGTAGATAAAGATCTAGGGGCGCCTTCGGCCTAGCTCAAGGACTCTACGGTAATTCTACTGCAGCTATGTTTAATGGAAATATGGGCCTTTTTTAAAGGATGTCAAAAACAGCTGGTTCGAGGAAACACTGCAATTATTTAGCCGGTTCAAGGTGCAATAGAACACAATAAAGGATGAAAATGTTCGAGATTAAGATATAATGAATGCCATTCAACGGTGTATGTAAAAAGAATCTTGTAAAGAGAAAAAAAGGATATTAAACAATGGTACTTCATGACATCAAAATGTACTTATTTGTTAGAGTTTATTTTGAAAAGACAAGGTGGGAATTCGACACCAATCATGGTTCTATGTGAGAAAGAAATAGGACAAGAGAGCACCCAGGATCAGTCTCCAAGGACGACAGATCTTGAGTAATAATTAACGGTTTTCCGGTGACCTGGCCGAAGCCGGACGACTTACGCAACGGCGTTAAACCTCCGCTTAGGCGGGTCTGTCATTAGCGCTATTCTATTAAGAGCTAAACGCGGCTGGAAGAAAAGGTGTGCTTAGGGCAGATGGTCTTAAGCTGTTTTGTTATCCATAGGTGAAAAAAAGAAGGGGGGAAATTCTCTTTCTCTGACGACTTCCATATGAACCGGTTGATCAGTTGATATAGGCAAGAAGACGAAGATCCTCTCTCTGTAAGGGATGAAATAAAAAGTCGAAGAGGTTATAACCTTTGTGTACTTTTAGGGGCACACAAGAAAGCCGCTAATTTGATCGCCGTATCGCATATGGCTTGTCCTGCTCTCAACTCTAATTGTCTGAGGTTCGAGTGCTCGTCTTCGTTGCCTCTCACCAACAATTCAGACGAGATTACTCGAAATGCACACTCCCAATTGGCTTTGTTGCTCAACAATTACCTATTGTAATTGAGAGGGAAGAGACCGCGTTGCTCCTCCCGTACACATCCCTCAAAAGAAACGATTAATGACTGTTGATCTGGCGACATAAGTGGTGAAAGTGCCTTTTCTTTACAAGATAAGCTGGACGGATGGACTGGTCTGCCACGCTCTCTCTCATTTGAGGACACTCTTCTTTTTGAAGACTTTTTAGCAACCATTGGGATGAGAAGAAGAGTGACGAATTGATGATGCGCTTTTCGATTTGTCGAACACCGGTGATCCATGGGTCTGTGCAAGTTTTTCTGGCTGAAGAGCGGCACGCTTCCAGTTGCGGCATGTCCGAAAGAGATAGTTTGGCAGCCACGAAAAAGTGCGCCTCGCGTTCCGCGATTTCGCTCAAACTTGATCCAAGCGAAGGCTAGCAGACAGAAACAATAACAAAGCTATGTCCTAAGAACAGATGGGGGACATTCTCACACAAAAGGAAAACGTGTCGGCATCCACTATGGGGGGATATGCAACTATCCTTCTAGAAATACACAAGAAGTGATTGTTCTTCTTTTCAGAAGAGCAGGTTCTCAGCAAGGTTCTTTTCCCACAGATGCGTCAATTTTGTTGATTGAGACATTTCAGGTGAACTTGGAGCCTTTCAAACGTTGCCAATCTATGCTATTTTCTCACCACCTTTGGGGCAAAGCCGATAAAGACTCTATTTTCTCAGTGACTGACGTGAACTGTCAAAATTAGTCAAAATTGGTCAAGGAGAACCCAAATATGATGAAGTCGTCTGTGAAGTGGGATTTTATGGTTTGCAGCAACCTCGAAAATAGGGGCAGACAATGGAGAATTGGCACTACTTTCTTTGAAAGGCAAGCGAGAGCATTCTGTATGGCTACAAAAAACATTTTAGGCTCTCCACCATATTTGACATGGAAAATCATCGAATCGGATTTGCCGACCCGAAGAAACGTTTTTACTGATAGCCGTCCTCGTTGTGCTCAGTGTATTAAAATTTTGAACGCTGTTTCTTTAATAATGAAGCAAATAAACTTGTTAACAACATCAAAAAAGTAGAAATTTCTGGAAGAAAAAGACGATTGCAAGCACACACGGGTTATTTTAACGCCGAACTCTCATTCGGGGAAACATTATCCTCTGTGTCGGTCAGATGCCGCATTGGAAAGGGGTTTCTCCAGATCGTGAGATCTCTTCTTTCTACCGGTTAGATCAAGAGATTTGATTGCCGTTAGCGTGGCTTCAGAATTGTTTGGATCTTGGAGGCTCAGCGAAACCTTTAACCAGCATCAATGGAAGATGTCGTACTTACTTTAATTGCCGGTTTCATCTTTGCTGTATTCCAGGCGTCGTTGAGATTTTTATAACCATTTGAGATGGTGACGTTCATAGATCAAAAAAGTTTAGAGACTATACATAGAATTATTGACTAACCCATCAGGATAATGGCCAGCTGCCTGGACTAGAAGGAGCGTTCTGAGATTCTTTTCCAAATTTTGGACGTAGCTATTAACCTGGAGTAAAATATCAAACTTATGAAAACACCAATTTTTAACCTGACGAAAATCGTCGGATAATTTTAGCAAGTAGTTCCGATACTTTACTGTGTCGTGCAATGAAGGTTGTAGTCTGAATTATTATATTTTTAGTCAACGGCCAATGGCACCTGTTGAGGATATTTCCAATTTCATCCAATTCAAATTGGCGTTGTTGCAAATTCCTTTCCAATGTTCCTTTGCGGGCCACGTTACGTTCAAATGATCCTTGAAGGTTCTTGAAGTTGTTTTCAAGTTTGGTATAAATTTGTCGTCTATGCTCTCGAGCCGCTTTAGCTGCCTATAATTTCGATGTTTGTGCTGCCGAAAACTAAACTCCTACCTTCATACCTTTGTAAACTCCCGCTCCAGCTAAACCCACTACAAGCACAGCAGCAAATACCCAAAACCTTTTGGTTCTATGCGGCATCCTGTTTTTCCTCATCATATCAATTCTTTTTTGAAGCTGCTCGAGCTCAGCTGCAACCTGAATAAACCTTTTCAAATCATGGCGTAAATTTACCGTATGAAGACGGCTCTGTGTAACGTTGATCTGATCCTGAATAGCGTTCAAACGTTTTTGGCTATGGGTAATTTGAGCATGAATTCGGCCTGATACAACATTTCCCTGGCGTTGCCTGACAATGATGGCTTGAATAAGATTGCTCATTTGTTTTTCCTGAAACATTAACTGTTGCCAGAGGATTGGAGGGTACCTTGACAGCCAGGCTCTTTATGTTAGTTTGGATAACTTTAAAACTGCTCTTCACTTCTTGCAGAATAGCAATGGTATCCCTCGGTTTCTTCATGACCTCATGTGTTTCGAACTTCGCTATCATATCCTCAATCTTGGCTCCAACTTCTTTTTGCCGAAAAGCTATTTGATGGATAGCCAATCCTTGTTGATTGAACTTGGCTAACAGACCGTTTCCCTGATTCATCAGGTTCTGAATTTGTGGAGGCAGAGCGAGCGCCTGAATTTTACAGAAATATTAATGGCAGCACAACTCACCATGTTGGTAATCGGTCTCTACTAAAGCGTAAGTATTGACTGGATTGTGTTGAAAGATTGCCGGAAGGGTGTTGGCATAGAAGTGAAAACAAGCTGATGGCCCTTTTAAGCAACCAATAAGAACAGTTGGTGAATTTAAAAATCAGTTGGCAACTGCTTTACCTGACAGAAGACACATGACTCGTGCTTGCAAGTCTGACAAGTCACAGGGTGAGTCATCGGCTCGACAGATAGATTTTTTAAAATTAGGTATAAACTATTTCAATTACACCTTGCTTTCGATGACAGCAAGCAGTTCCGCCGACCATATTCCCGCGTGTTTCCACTTCTTTTTAATCATCCTTCTTCGTATACGATCAAGTTTTATATATACGAATATTTACAAGAAATGATTGTCTTTTTTACGAGCGCTTGAATATTACGGGCACAGTATCATCGCGATCAAGTCATAAACAACATGAGCGTCACGTATCTTCATTCCCCTCAGACTCTTCAATAATTGGAGACAATGGGCGAGTGATATAATGCGTATTGGAATGGATAGAAACTGGGATGTCTTCTTCATCCACTTCTACCGTGGATGGCTGAATTGGTACCGAGGGGATATCTATGTTAACTTGAGGTGGAGGCGCCACTTGACGGTTGCTCGCTTCTGCGGCGTTTCTTTCTAGATCTTTGAGACTATTCGAATAGCTCGATGAATTGCGCCGCATTGGTGGTTGCTTCCCGGGGAGCGTGGGAGACACTTTGACAATATCAATTAATAGAATAGAAAAACTCACAATATGGATCGGTCCGTCGCCTCACCCAATTCCGAAACCTGCGAAGCAGACCGCACAGGATAGCAAGTACGCAAATCAGCACTACAAGATATACCATAAAAAGCGCCACCTCCGTAGGACCCGCTTCCGTCTAAAACAATATTCTGTTAAATCAGTGAAATAACAGTGACCTGTAGAGCATTCATATTCTGTTTTACTTGAGAATCAGGCACGGCAGAAGTTCCTGTCAACCGCGGAAGATGCTTGGACGCATCATGCTAAGGAAATCATTAAAAAATGACAACTCTGTGCTTTTGGGAAAAATCCAAATAAATTACAAACCTCTGAGCTGGCAGGCAACGGACCTGCGGGTTGTACAGAGGCGTTTTCACTGAACATGGCAAGGTGGGCAACTAAAAGGAATAGAATGAATTAACATAGCAAAAGACAAAATAATGGGAGAGGATCGCAATACGTATAATAATAGAAAATTGACTAATGGTTGATTCATTTGATGAAAAAAACACGTCGCCTGTGGCCCATTTGCCGCGTTTTGGCTGTGACGTGAGAATCTATCGCAAGTGTGAATCAATAGAAAATGGAGAGCAGATCTTTTGCTTTGTGACCATATAAAGATGGGAAAAGGCGGCAAGTCTGGCAACAAAACAGTTAAATTATATACGATTCTCATACTCCTAGGAGATGCATAGCAACGTTGACAGGCAACAGAGTGCAGGAGATTAAGAACAAATTGTAATTCTCTGTTCAATTTTTTTCTTAAACCAATCAAAAAGTTCTCCCGAGAATGTCCCATATTTTCCATTTCTATTTGCACGTACAATTATTGTTGAACAAAACGTTTATTTGAGAAACATAGACGACTTTAATTCTTCAGAAGAGCTCCATTGTATCTGCTTTGGATCCAGCCGTCGTTCGCTTAAATGAGTATTATTTCAGTAGTTTTCTTTAAATATACGTCCAGCGTCCTCCGTCAATGAGCAGCAGGAAGTGATACCACTGCTCATGGTGTAGCATCCATATCCTTGTGGGCAGAAACGTTCAGTAACGTCACATTTGCTTAGAATAGGGAAGAACTGAAATGTTCTTAATAATAAGTTCTTGCTAGCCAATTTGTACTTGCTGTCCACCGACGGGGAATGTGTAAATCTTCTTGCCATAGTATTTGTTCTCGCACATGAAGGTTTGAGTAATTGTACGGCTAGCTGAAACTATTATTGAGCAGAAATAAGGGCAAGCTTACGGCTGAAATGAGCTTTCAGACATTCCAGAAGGCTCGGATAGCTTTGACCGATTTTCTCCGGAAGGCACCCTTTCCGTCCAGCATAACATAGGGATTTACTTGTATTGAAGTAGAACTGAATTTTAATTTAGAACTAAGCCAAAAGAAAAAGAACATACAACCATCGGAGCATCATAGTAGTTGACTCCTCCATCGCATTGCCAGGTTCGAGGTTCGACGAATTCTTCGGCTACACATCCCACAGCGACAGTCAATAATATGGCCAAAATCATGACTGAATGACTACAGACACCTACGTTCTCTGGCTTTATACCATTCAATAGATAAAGTTTACGGCAATAAATACAGGGAAAACGATCGGACGCGTCTGGTATACGTAGTCGAAGGATGGAAATCGTTGTGATATCAACGGGGAAAGATGCCTGTAACATCAAAGATTATCATGGAATAAAGGCCATTCCGTGTACAACAAATAATTATTAGTTAATAGCTCACCATCTATGACACTTACGGGATTGACATCGAACAGAAAATTCAATTATCCTGCTTTTGTGAGGTTTCCCCAGTATCTTTTCTACCGGCAATCAGACAGACATAAATTATTCCAAGAAATATATTTATTCCCAAACATATTTTCATAAACATAATAGCATAATTAAATTACACAAGACACGTGGCAAGATATGGTTCAGCGCGTATGAAGACAATTGTCGTCTAGATGGTCAATGTACAACATTTGGCTGATCCACCACTCTTGATAAATTCGCTCATATCGACAAATCTAAGAGGCGGATGCTGTCATAAAATTGAAATTCAAAGCTTACCGCACAGTAAAACCAATCTTTTCCAGCCTGGTAGCAATATCATCATTGTCCTTATGCATAATGACATTTTGTCCTACGACGACTGCGTTACACGCAAAATTACTGGCCTCTTTCTCTGACACCTATAAAAACTTATTTATGCATACGTCGTATAGTAAGCGGAAAAATTATCGGAACCCGAGAGAAAGAAATTAATCTCGTGTTCTTATACTTCATTTTCTACTTACCTCAATAAGTCCCGTTTCATTCCTCATATTATGTTGGGTCAAGTGATCAAAGGCATATTTGTAATAGATAGCAACTTCTTCATTTAATGGGCAGAACGCTGTGTCAATATGGTAGAATCTGCAAAGAAGTTCCTGGGAAGGGTATGAAATTCAAAACCTTGGGTCAATGAGACGACATCCAATTGCCTTCCAGTTAGTTCCGTCATTCATTTTTCCTGTGATATCAGCTAAAGACCTCACGTCGGTTCTTGGCCCAACTCCTACGAAGAGAGTGTCGTTTTTCAATCCTCCCCAAAGTGCATCTCCGGCTCCTAAAAGTTCTTGATTCTGTTTGCCAATGGTCATAGAAATTGTCTTTCTATTCCTCTTATTAATAGCCAATAATCACGAGTTTTAGAGATCTTTTGCAAACTTTCAATAGGGGAATCTACGCAGAAGGCCATTTTAAACGAAGCAGTTCATCAGGAATGCAGGCGTTTTTTACCTCTTTGTATCCTGGGAATTTTTATTCTGAGCCTTTCGGGATCCTAAGTATTATCATGAAAAGGTTGTCCTATCCACTAGGGAAATTAATTACCATGAGATTTCTTTAAATTTGTGCGAAAAAGCGAACGTTTACAAATTTCGTTAAGGATGACTGCAACTCGGCTGTATCTAATGTCGAATATTTTTTTCCTCCTACGCCGTCCCTAGATCCCACATCCATTTTATATTTCCAAACTGCGAGAAAGCTATAGACTGAAATGCGAATGGATCACAAGTACACAACGGTGAGTATGTACAGGCGATTATGAAAAAATTCAGCTGGCTAATTGCAATAGTTTAAAATTCAAGAGCAGTCAAATTATCATATTCTATTAGGAAACAGATGTTTCGAAACAATTTTGATAGAAATCATAGTGTAAACTTTTTGATCGCCAACCAAGCGGCAAAGTTCTTTCGACCATGCAGATGAATGGGATTGTGGGAGTTGCGAGATTTGCACAGTAAACGATCCTCTATCTCAAAGTTCAAGCTTTTTTCCGATTTCTTGAGCTTTTCCAATAATTTACCATCATTTTAAACAAGCTCAACCGGACTAAACAATTCTATTAGTTCCATTGACGTCCATTTTTTCTCAGCTGATTTTTGAGATGTCCGTCGCTTTTCAATAGAGTTCCCCCACTTAGTTCGCTCCTCTTTGGCCCTTTTACTTTAGTTAATGTGGAGATAATAGGACTAATTGTGGTGGTCCAATGAAAAGTAGCACGGAATCAGCTGACGAGGGGATTGGAATTACACGTCACAATGCAGCGAGATGAAGCTACTTTTGGCGGCCATAGGTGACTGACCATGGTTGGCTAGACGTCATCTAACAAATAAATTTCCTTCCGGAGTTCTTATATATATACACCACCTCCTGGCAATGTCCAAGGCACGGCGCTCCACCAAAAACATGTGGTTTTGATTTCTACTCTTGCCTTTCTCTCCAGCAAAATTGCAATCTTGCCCTTTTCTGGGCTTAAATTTGGAGACATTTTACGACCTAAAGAAGGAAATTCTCATGGCTCCCGTAGGCAGCCGCTTCCCTAATCTGGATCTTTTTTGTTTGCTTTCCCGTATTAAGACAGATTGGACCTCCTCAAATGAGACCAGACCATCTGCCAGCTTCGCAAATATCTTCAACCCACGTGGGTATTTCATTTAGTCTAGCTTAGTTTTCCCTTTTATGCACCTGCTTATAATATTAGTCTCTTGGAATCTAAACAATTTGTGCTCCAGGAAATTAATAGAGCCAGTTATTGCGGGGATCTTTTGTCATGAGGGATATTCTTTAGTCTTACGTGGGATTCTCTTTCTATGTCACCCTCTCTCCAACACTACGCCCACTATGTAATCTCTCAAGAAATATCAAAAAACTTGCCTTCAAAGTGGATATCCAAATCGCCCATAGTCGTATATCCATGATGCTTGAACCATTGATCAAAGAAGTATCTATAATTAATTCATTATGCTGCAGAGAGGAAATAAAAGAGGCGGCTGGCCATTTTTTGGAACTATTTTGGATGATGCGATGTGTTGTCTTTTGCTTACCGCCTCGGCTAACCAATGTTCATGC
Source organism: Oscheius sp. DF5033 (assembly GCA_964036215.1). NCBI lineage: Eukaryota > Metazoa > Nematoda > Chromadorea > Rhabditida > Rhabditidae > Oscheius > Oscheius sp. DF5033. The sequence goes on from OZ038413.1 coordinate 9,347,235, forward strand.
ATAGTATTAATCAAGGAGCATTTACGAGCCCTTGTACTATCATCACTTTTCAATTGAATTATCCTTACCTTTCTCCTTTCCTCTCCGGGTGGGCAAAGTTTGCTAGATAGGCCCTGTTTCCGCGGACAACGGCTGCGTTTGCTGCGAAGACCATATCCGGCAGATTGTTTGCACCCTAAAATTGGAAGATTTGACGTCTTTCTGGCAGGACGAGGCACATACGTCCGCTTCCATGACGTCCACTTTAGCTCCACACTGTTCCAGAGTGATCTTCAACATTTCCCATTGCTCCATGGCTTTGGATCTGTTGACTCCTCTTTTCATGTCCATCCATGGATTGATGGAATAGGCAAGCTGAAACGTTTTTATCCTTTATTATTATTATTTTGGTTCTACAAATGTATAGAACCCCGGGTTATGCTTCCACCCCCGCTTTTAGAATTTCCTTATTGAAAAAGCTGCTGCTTAGCTTTTCATTACCGCTTTGAAAGCGCGTTTTCAAATAAAATTAAAATCAATTTAATATTTTTCGAAAACTAAATTACTTACGGTGAAATGAGTAGGTCGAACCATCAGAATCCTCTTGGCGAAGGAGGTAGAAACCTTAGCAATGGGACTAGCGGACATGATAGCTTCTGAAAATGTCTTGATTTGAGAGGTACAGTAACGATAAACACTGGAGAGAAAAGAAAGCAACGGTTTATGTAGGTGTCGAAATGAAGGTCACTTTGTGAGCGCCAAATTGGCCCAACAGGCACTGATCAGTGTTGTCTTAGTCAGGTGCTAAACCCAAATAGGAAGTAAGAGACTATTTCGACGACAGTTGTTGGACGAAGCGTGATGATCCTGGTTAGGAAAGCGATCAGACTGTCCCCAACCCGTGCAATATAACGCGACGTCGACATGACGCACTTGGTCTAGAGTCCTCTACCGTAACGCACGTGATTCCTAACCCGAATATTCGCGCATCCATGCTGTTATCACGCTTGTAGGCGTGGTTAAATAAGTAATAAGTTCCAGTGTCATTTAATTAAGTGATATCTTAAATCCCAAAGAAAGCGTTTTATTGAGGGCACAATTGGGCCCTAAATAAACACGATTCTCATGGGGGTCAAATTGTTAAGGTTCCTGGTGTATTTCGTGGAAAAGTGATACTATTCACGGGTGCGGGGGGCGCTGACGAAAAAAAGCCGAAAAACTGTCTGCGGCAGCTTCTAGAAGGATCTTATAGGGAAATGTTTTTAGACTTCCTTTTATATACGGTCCAGGTGATCCTGTGACGGCACGCTCTCTGATTTACTAAGAAATATAGGAACTGTAAATAAATTTGCCATCTCTTGATTTTAAGATCAGTTAGATCAAGAAGTAACAATAATAAGGACATATCAATGGTTTGCAGAAAAGAAACGCATGGTAAAATACCGGAGATTTTTTAGCGGCTGTAAGAATAAAATGCGCTTAGGTATCGATACGATATTTCTCTTGTACAGTACCTCTTTTTTTCACCGTTTTACATTTTTTTATCCTCACAGTGTTATACCCAGGGCATATTTTTTAGATTCGCGGCTTAAATTGATTAGAATACGGTTGAAAATATTTGTACTGCGGGACATCGGTGTGCTTTCTACGTAAATGGCCAATCTCTTATGGTAATCAGTTTTGAAGTCAAGTTTATCTGAGATCAAACATCCATGCTTTGTGTTCTAGACTTCAGTACACGTCTTCATATCTCAGCGTCATTGCCACCTGTTCGAAGAAATTTAAATTCAATGAAGATTTTATTTAATTTTGAGGAAGTCGACTTATGATTTCCACATAGTACAATTTTCCAGAATTTTGCAGCTATGATTATCGTATAAAGTGGGCGTATTCAGTAGTCTGGAGGCTAAACTATTCCTGAAATTATATACCTTGATCAGAAGAATAGAGACTAACGAGTTCTTATGATTTCACCCCCCTGTAAAACCAAGTTGATTAGAACTTGGATCAAACTCCGAGGAAGTATACCCACTGTCAGATAATGGGAGTTCCCCTCCTCTGATCTATAATTTATGAAAGTGTCTCGGCAATATCCTTTTTATTAAGAAAGTCAACATCTGAACATCCTAACAACACACTAATTTACCCGCCATTCATTTCAAGTTTATTGTGTATTTTTTAAAGAATTCCAATTGCTGTCTTCTTTTCTAGACTGCTCCTTGTCTCCTGAATTCCTTCATAACAAAATAATATTTTCAGCATGGCAACAAATGGCACGCTACCGGAATGGTTTCCCATGTTAGAAACAATTGTCTCCTTCAGTTTTATGCTTTTTGTTGTGCTCACAATTCCCTTATACAGTATGGTGGTATTTATTATGATTCTTTTAAGGAAACGAACATATCACGGTAAGGCGGGTAACTTTTCCTTTAAAAGATTTGTTTCTAGGAATGTTTTATAAAATATTTATGATCGGAGGAATAATCGACATCCTAGCCATGACGAATAATTATCTCGGTGCAATCTTCCCAGCAAAAGGGTACAGTCGTACTCAATCCGCCATAAATCAATTACCATTTACAGCTGGTTTGTGGACTTCTATGTTGGACATGGGACACATATAGGACACTTGTACCTAATCTTAGCATGGGGTACGCGGTTCAGCCAGGGAATCACGGTCATGTTACTAGCTTTGAACAGAGCTACAGCGGTTTGTAGTCCCATGAAACATAAACAGGTTGGATAGATTGTAGTAATGTAGAAATATGCAGTATTTTCCAGATTTGGAGATCTTCTTGGGCTAATATCGTTTTTGTCTTTCAAATCGGGTTAGGATTTTACGGTGCAGGTTGTTTATTAAATCAAGAATTTTACTGGAAAGAACAATCCGGCGGGTACGTTGGAAACCCTTAGAAAATTATTAAAATTAATATTTCAGGTATTATATCCAATTCTCCGACATGGTATTCCGCGCTTGGTTCTTTAAAATGGCTTACGCATTTGACACTGTAATTGTCCTCATCATAATAGCGACCAACATTACAATGCTGTACGTCTTCCGCCGGAAGTACCGAACGGTTATTCCCTTCCACGTGACGTTTTGATTACTTTCCTGTTCAGAAGTCACTGATCGCAGCAACAACAGCGAACCAGAAGGTCTTAAGTGAAAAACAAAGACAGGAGAATAACCTGGCTATTATCTCGGGTAGTACATGTGTCATAGAACTTACCTACTACTTTTATATCATCTATACATTTGTCATAAATCCTTATACAAATACGAAGGTAAGTGAGTTTTTGACCTAAACTTTTGTATATTGCTACTTCAGCTAAAATTTTGTATTTTTCAGGTATTTTATTTAATCTATAATGCTTTAAATGATCTCTACGGCGGTGTAGGCGCGTGGCTCATTGTTGGTTTATCAAGAACTTTAAGAAACCATTTAAAGGCGATATTGTGCTGGTAAGAAGCCTAAACTACTACAGTAACTTTCTTCTTTCAGTTGTGTTCGAAATAAGAAACCCCGAATGGGCACAAGCAGTGTGAAGATTCCCCTCTCCTCCATGACAGGGCTGACAAACGCGCCGCCAAAGACGCCCAACAAGACAAAACTCATCTGTGTTCGAAAATGAATATTAATTATAATATCGGTTTCCCTTTAATCTGGGTTAGAGCGAAGGTCACACACATTTGATAACTTGGAATTCGGGAAATGCGCCGACTTCCCATGATTGTCTTGTGTGTAAAAAAGACAACACGGATGTTAAGAAGAAAAAGAAGAAGATGATTAGTCGAGCCGACATACAATTGACAAAGACAAAAGGTCATCACTCTATTGGGAAAGAAACCTGTCTTCATATAATTCTCGTCAGGACTCTCTCCCCTTGAGTACACCTGATTTCGATCGATCCTGATATTTTTCGCCTCTTAGTCAAACTGTTTTATTTTAAAGCAAACCAGACTGTGTTCCAGTGTCAGCAGTCTGTCACCATTTCTCTTCTAGAAAAAGTACTGACAGACATAATTTCATTAGGGTGTTTTATTAGGATTTCGGATAAAAACGTCGTTCACCACTATCTTTCGAAGAGCGAGAAAGAGAAAGAGACAGGCCCTAAAACCGTCTCTCTGCTTCAACGAATGGCCCCTCCGCCATCTCGTTCATTTGCGACCCGAAGCTATCGATAATTTGCGCTACCCCCTCTTGGTCTTCTCTTGACGTTTCCTGATCTGATCAATTGCCCCCCTGTCCATATCTATCTTTTTCATCACGTTAAAAGAACCCATCATTTTCACACCCTTCTTGATAAGTCCTTGACTGAAAGGGTTGACAGTAGTGTAGCCAGTCTCCTGGCTGTCTCACTCCGGTATTTCCAATTTTTTCTCTTCTTATCATTCTGTCCTTATTTACACTTATTTCAGATGCCATAACAAATGTCTTTTAATAATAATGAAAGAGACAGTGGATTTAAATAATAATGGTTTAAGTATTGAGTCAACACATAAAGTGTTGCATCGAGGTAAAGTGAGTATTCTATTTCTTCAGTTTAAACCAGCTTCCGTTTGAAATTACAACAACATAACGTGTTTACAGTGGGTCAAAAGATACATCATGTGCCGGAAACACGCTGATTTAAACGATCCAATACTGTTTATTTATAAGAATAAGAAAGAAAAACAGAAGAATAGCTATAAATTCAGTTTAGTATTAAATAATTATGTTGGATATGAAAGCGGTGAGTCAACATTCTTTAAAGAAATCCTTTATTATTACAAACTACTGTACTTTTTATAAAATTCCTTTTATTCAACAAACATTTTTCTGCAAAAAATGGAACGCAGTTTTTGTATTTTACCTGAAATTAGTGGAGAATAACCGTACATGCAATGACCTTTCCCGAATCGTGCAATATCACTATGTTCCACGCTTGTTATCCAATTTATCTTGGACAAATTCCGTACGATCCTGGCGCCTAATCTGTCAAACGGATAGAAATCCATTTTCTTCCGCGCGACACAATCTGTTATATTGACAGGTCTGTTGCGTTAAATTTGATGGATTTTACGAGGGAAAAAAGCCTGTTTACCCTGTATTTTTAGTTGTATTTGTTCAGGTTTCGAATTTAAAAAACGTCGAAATACTTTATCCCTGATAACTGCTGAAGTATGCCTGATGATGTCTTTTGACCTTGCTGAAAATTTAGTGGTATGGGAAGCATGGCTGAAAAACATCTGTGGACAGAGTAAGGTGGCCATAAACGCGGATATAAATGGAATTCCAGCCGTTTCCTTTTACATGCAATTGAAGAAGATACCGCCAACTTGGAAATGCACCCACGCGCTGTTAAAAGAAGTCCGATGCCATGTAAAGGTACAAATTCCTTTGAAGAGAAAAAGACAGGGCACTTTTAGGAAGGGCAATTAGGCGTTGTCTATGGTCGACCACAAGAACTTCTAACGCTTATTGACCTTCGACATCATCGAGTAGACGTGGAAGAAAATAATTTGATCTCAATTTGGTACGGTAGTGAGAAACCTGATGACAAAGTGGTCCTTCTTTGCCCTAAGAGTCCACACTTTAAAAAATGTCTAGGTGCTGCCAGGATTGATGTAAGTCTGTCTGCTACGGAAATGGATGACGCTTTAGGGAGCGTTGGCCAAGCTCTTAAACAGAGAACAGTTTGAGGGCGACTGGATGCCCCGGGAGGAGAAGAAGCGTTCCATTGGAGATCATACATCGCAATTTACTGTGAATATGTCGGATTTGGCCAGTCTAATGCGGACACCTGAACCTCAATATAGTCATCGGATAAACCAGAGGATGATGCTTCCTAAGGGAATATCCAAATCAGGGTAAGTAGCGGGCAATAGTTGGTAACGTCTTCCAGTTATTTCCCACCTGGCTATTACGACAATGGCAACAATGGCGACTATGAAAATCTGCCTTATCGCCCAGTGTCTCGGGCTAATTCCAGTTTGTTAAATCTTCCTAGACGCATGACGTAATATTCTTTCAGCCGCTGCATATTACTGCAACATCATTCCCAATCAAAATCGAGTAAATAGTCAGAAACCATCAATTGTTAATTCATCATCCGTACATTATGTGAATATTGGTCCGAGTTATTATTCCAACGGTCGAAGGTATAGTGAGAATGGTAGCTGTCCTTGGGACCTGATATATCAATTTCTTTCCAGAGAGAGAAGTATTATCAGCAAAAACCTCGGTTCCTTCGACGAGGAGTGTTGATGATCACCCGGTGTACTGTAATATTATGTATAACGGTAGTTATCCAGAAGATCAGGCATATGCCGATGTTAATCCTGTCGGGTTTCGGTGTTACTCTATGCCGGATTATGTTAATGTGCAGATACATCACGGTGTTCCTCATGGTAATTTTACACTTTAAAAGTCAGTTATACTTTCTAGTGGTGGAAGAAACTGACCCTGACCAGGATTGGTATGAAAATCAAGATGTAATAAGGCGACGGTCGGATAATTCTGTCCAGAGCCATCATGCTTTTCCATCCACAAGGTAGACTTTTCCTGATAAGGCAATATTTTTTTAGTCGAAGTATTGCCAACACCAGAGGGAGATCCAATCCCGACTTTCAAACCCAGGACCAACCTGAGGAGTCAAAACACGAAAATTGGCGAAGAGCCAAAAAGTTCTTTTCAGCTTTTAAATTAAAGTCTCAAAGTGATCTCAAAACTACAAAACAGGTTTCCTCTTCCCTTTTTATTAAATGAATTTATAGAAAAATATTCAAAAATCATCTAGTACGGGTGCACTTCATTTTTCTGATACTGTAAATATGGTAATGGCCCGCGTTCACAACTTCTAATTTATTCAGTTTCATCGTGGTTCATCAAGCAGTGAAGCAGATGACAATCCACCTGCTCTAAATATCAGCTGCCATCAAATGACTGTATGTTTATTACCCACATCATGTAATGAAAGGGGTTCAGAGATCTCAACCAATGCTGAGTGGATTGACTCATCCACCACAAGGATTGGTACAGGCTCCCAATGAAATTGTCCTCAGCAAGAGTCGAAGCGGTGTAGGGGCAATTTTAGCTAGACGAAAGATTAGAGGCTCGTTTTCGGTAGGCAAAAAGAGGGAAAAAATGACCATGACAAATAGAAATATGACGGAGATAGAGGAACGCACATGTATCAAGGTCAACAGACATCGATCCCAAAGGAGGACTCAATCAAGGAAGAAGAGGAACCAAAGGAACCCGAAAAAGTAAAAGCAGCTCCACCTAGACCGCCAAAAATTGGCAAATTGGCTGATGGTAAATACTCTACTATCGATATTTTAAGGATGATTTCAGGTATCGCTTCTGCGGTAAGTAGAGGACAAGAAAAGCTGAAGATGACCGACAGGAGAACATCAAACGTGAGTTCCCATAAGGTGGGTATTTTTGGTGGCAGGGTACCTTTTTCTTTATGGTGTTCTTTACTCGACTAATTCTCTTTAGGCTAACTTAGACGGCCTCTTTCCGGATGGTGTTGTCCTTTCTGAGAAAGAAGGCTCATCACGGCCAATAAGTAGGGCAGATACTGCAAGGTCCGAGCCTGATACGAAGATTCATCTGACAACATTGCCCCTTCCCCTGTCTAGGAATTCGAACTCTCATTCTGACATCACAAGGTACTTTGGACAATTTCTATTTAAATGAGAGTAAAGATCGTCGGCTGAGTCACTTAGTTCCGATGCAAGGTCTAGGATATCTATAAGGAAGAAGCGTAACTCTCCTCCACGAGTGACAGCTCCAAAACTATTAGCAGATGGCACTTACATTCCTTTAGAGCCACATGTTGTAAGAACTTTTTGCAGAGTGCAATTAACGTCTTTAGATCTGTTTGGTCCCTTCTTCTTCTGTGGAGTCGTGCAATTCAGAACAGACAGCGCGATCTTTCTCTCCCAGACCAAATAGGACTAGAACAAGCTCAGGAAGAAACGCTGCTGCTTCCCAGCATTCCCTTGGTTAGAAATTGTTACTAAATATGGCATATCCCAATTTAGCAAGCGCTGCAAGTCATAAGACGGTGTTTGCAAACTACATAGAGCTGCCGATGCAGCCGCCTTCTTCCGATTCGAACAGCTCAATGGCTTCGAAAGAATCCACCGATTATATCGTCATTGATCCTGTGACAACTCAAGCTGTACATGTAGGCTTTTTGTACTTCATAAGTTACAATCGGTTCAAGGCGACTAATACGCAAATACCTCTGTCTAAATCCTCTTCAATGACGGGTGTTTCTATTGTTAGGAGGCCTTCACAAGTAAGCTACCGTAGGCCGCCTTCATAAAATCAAAATTCAGGGACAAGGTTCAAGCAACTCTGATTCTTTGTCAGTTGACCAGTCACCTAGGCAAGGATTCTTTAAAAAGTACAGAAAAGTCAGAAGGAGTAAACGAGCCCCCGGAGGCAGCAGTTCGATGACACAATTGAATGTGTGAAAATTATGTCATTTGTGGCCAACGGAAGAGATAATAAATATTTTATTAACGTTGCGTGTATTTTGCCTTTCTTTAAAGAGCACAGAGCACGAAGATCCATTTTCGCGATATCGTTGATGACGACGTTAATTGCAATGGGAAGAAAGATCAGGAAGATACTAATGTTTTTCATTAGGAAGTTATCCTCATTGTTCGCCTTTTTTTGCAGTGTTTACCTCCATCCCGAAACAATTGATTACTCCTTATATTGTTTTGCTCAAGCTACAAGCTATTATATCGCTTAAGTGTTTATCCCTAAACAGGAAAAAACCGACTAATTGAAAATATTTATTGAACCGTAATGAGGAAGTGGAAGAAAAATATAAAAAAGAGCTATTTGTAAATATCACTGAATGGACTCATATAACTTTCTAATTTTCGTAATTGTCGACAAAGACCTCGTTTAAATTCCCGATTAAAGACTGTATAAATGACAGGATTGATACCACTATTACCTAAAAAAGAGAATGCTAATAATTGTATAGGTGATAACACTTACAGTATCCAAGCCAGAAAAAGAATTTAAAAACAACAGCAGGTGATTCATAACCAAATGCTCCAATTACGTACATAACCTGAAAAAATTTAGTCACCTTTTAACAAATAAAAATAGCTCACAAAGAAAGGTAGCCAGCTGAGAATAAATGCCGAGAGAATTATTCCAAGAAGAAGGGTGGCTTGCCGTTCCTTTGCCTTCAATTTCCTTCGTCGTTTCTCAGCTGTTCTATCCACGTCAGTTCTTTGAGAAGAAACTTTTCCATCTTGAGCCAAAGTTACCTGAAATAATTTGTATTAACGGGAATTGGAAGTATTCTTACCACAGGCATTACATTAGAAAAGGAGACTTTCTTTTTCCCTGAGTGGAGATCTTCTTCGGAAAGCTTGCGTGAGACTTGCCAGCTGATGGCCGAATCCTAATCAAAGGCAGGATGTTTTCAGGTCAAAGTTTATGGGTTACCTTCTGGTCTCCATTTGCTAGATTGTCCTCAATAGGATCCGAATTTTCTTCCATCAGTTCCAATTCGACCAGAGGTTTTTCTAAAAATGAGGAAGTTATACGGAGAGGATATTGAAACATTTTCAGGAAGTTGACTAGACACGGGTGGACCCTATTCAGGGCCGGTGGTTGACTAAATTTGGGTCGGATATGCCCCCGCAAAGCAATGAGATCACATTAAAACTACTAGATTAATTTTATTACTTACCGTATTTCTTAGTGAACTTTTCTATGGTCTTATCCCTCCGATCATTTTCCTTCCTGCGTTGTCTTGAATGCCGAATGGTAATTGAATAAATCTTTGCGTAAACAATGATTAAAATAATCACAGGGATATAAAATGATCCCAATGACGAATACAGGACGTAGCCTAAATAGAGAAACATTAGATTGTTCTCTGCTTTCCTTGATTACCTATATCCGTGCTGAGGGTGCATTGTCCAGGTTCCCTATCCGGCCTCCAGCCAAAAATAGGTGGGAGACAGATGAGCAGCGAGACGACCCATGATACCCCTAAAACATAATCCGTATTGTTTTCTAAGTAAAGTTTTTTTTCAGAGGTCATAAGGTGATCTTGTATAAACAGGATTATCACATTTCCTTTCTTAGATTCAAAGGTTCGGAGCTCATATGAACTTACCGATATAAATGAACATCCTTCGTGGCGTTCTTTTTGCAGGATATGTTAATGGCGATGTGACGGAAAAGTAGCGGTCTAGGGAGATGGCGCAGATATGCAGAATTGAAGCCGTCACGAAGAGAACGTCTAGGGCCAGCCACATCTCGCACAACACCATGCCTAGAAAGATTTTCATTTAAAGAAACTAAAATGCTTTACTTACCCATCTTCCACTCTCCAAGAACTTCATAAATTAAAGTTAAAGGCATTACAAGAAGGCCTACGAGGAGATCCGCAATCGCCAATGAGACAATAAGCCAATTTTGTCTTTGAGCACGTAATTTTCTATCTTGATGCACAGTCACGACAACTAATAAATTTCCCAAAACAATTATCTGTAAACAAAATGGATATTAGCAAGCCATAGAATGGAGACTCACCAACATTACTGTCAACATACTGGCTATTGTGACTACTGCTTGACCTAAGGAAAGACATGCTACTGTAATTGCCCCTTCTGGACACGTGGAATTGATGTTCATCTGAAAAAAACTCTTATTTTTAAAGAGGTATGCCAAGAATAAGCAAAGATTGAGAGACACAGTAGTTGAAAAGAGGGCGGAGCATACCAAATAGCCGGCAGAAAGAGGGAACAAACGTCTTATTTAAAAGGTACAAAGAAAGGAGGAGAAGGTGAGAATCTACTGACGAGGAACTGCGTGGTTCTGGCTATTTGAGGAAGGCTTTATTACCAGGATGTGTTATTGCACGCACCTTTTCTGACTGACAGTTGACAATTTGATGCGCTTGTTGTTAACTGCTGCCATGGACATCAAACTGAAGGATTTTTCTTTAAAACGGAGCTCAAGGAAAAGTTAAAAACAATGTCACCCTGTCAAAAGTAATTACGGACTTCTAGGACAGTTTCTTGGAAGTTCCGTCATTAAACTGCAAACTAACAAACATATTTTTTGACCTCAAAGAGGAAAAGGCTTTTGATCAAAGGGAGCAGAAGACGATTTAGGGGAGATAAGCAGCCCACACAGGCATACATTTAATAGCAGAAAAAATCTAGATAGAGGAAGCATGACGAGAGGATCAACTGAACTAGACGGCTACGAGGTGTCCATCACCAAATTGAAAGGCACGGGGAATCCTATGTGTCCACCTCATTTCCGGAACGCCGATCTTATGATACAATTGCTCTACATGAATTGTGGAGTATTTCGAAAGAAACAAGCGCTGCCCACTGTAGACCTTTAATAGAACTTAATTATGAAAACATTAGGAATGCCTTGTCTAAAGAATAAGCCGCTTTTCACTGCAGACAATTCTGAGAATTTTTTTAACATAACTCACGCGCTTGAAATTTGAATCTGCATGCGTTTCTTAGACAACAAGCTAACAATTGTATTCATCCTACAAATGTCCCTAACTTCCAGTGAAAAAATTGTACTTACATGTGACTCTAAGCCAGACATGAGGTATGCGACGAGAACATTTCGTTCTAAAATTACAGACTAGGAAATTAGAATATAAAATTATAGGAAGCTGGGCTCACGGTCGAATAAAGGAGAAAAAAGAATGGAAGAAAATGACATAGCGACAGGTGGCGAGAGTGGAAACAACCTCGAAATTTGCACCTTTTATCCCTCCCTCCCCCTTCCGAGCTAATAAAAAATCATATCACCTTTGATACATAATTCACTTCCCCAATATTGAAGAAACATCATTATTATACCAGCTTGTGCAGGTGGTTTGGGATTCTAGCGGTAGATTTTCGAACCGGGAGAAGGAATAAGAAAAAAACACCAACGTGATATGATGATAAACCACCGGAAAGGGAAATAAAATATCTAGGAAGCCATTCAAAACACTCGGAAAAGGAAGGAGAAAAACATAAATGAAGATAGAAGATAGATAAAAGTGAAATGAATCTTACGCGCGGAGATTACAACTACCTTTAGAGGATCAAAGACTCCGCAGACCTCGTCAAAATATGCGTAATTGTGCTTCCACTCGACTCTTTGACGTGATGCATCGTTTACATTTTTGCACCACACAGTTTCTGAGTATGCGGAGCAAGAGCGAGAGGAGGCTAGGAAGAGGATATAAAAAGCACATTACAAGGATTTTGGAAGTTGCAAAATGTCGTCATTAAGAGTAAAGAATGACGGGGACCTTCGCCCGACGAAAGGGGCTTTCCAACCCAGTTAAGATCTTAAATAAACGAAAGAATAAAGAGGAATATTTTAATAGGGATGGACTTAGCATAATTATGAGAAGCGGTGGGTGGATAATGATGGTCTTTCTGCTCTATGACCGAATGATAATTACAATGAAATCGAATCTCATGATAAGGACACAGACATTTTCTTCTACCATCAGCCTACCCAATTTACAAGCAGTTTTTTTGGGAGTTAGAAAAATAATTCTATGGAATGAGATTAACGAACGGAGTGAAAGAAACGTGAACCCGTGGGAGAGGCTCCTTCCTGGGTCCACTGGTATGTGGCGGGGGCTGATGATGAACTGGGGAATGATGAATTGGAGTCTAGAGGACCTTCTCTCACCTCTGTTGCCCATCAAGAAAATATATCCCTTGGGAGAGGACAAGTCTGATGATACTTGGCCTCCCCCCACAGCAATTATAATTAAGTTTATTTTGTTTATAGGCAGGGAGCCACAACAATACCACCCGCCTCTATAAAAGAGATATCCAGACAATATTTCATTAAATATAACTGCGAATAACAGGAAATAAGACTAAAATCTGAGACATATCCCCAGCTCATTAATGAGGATTAGAGAAAAATAAGAAAGAGAAGAACCAAAGACGATTTACTATTAGTATTTAGTATTTCTGTGTGGGAGAGGAGGCACCCCTCATCGTCATTTTGTCTAAGGGAAACCTAATACTTCCCTTATGTTTACAATGAATTGTATTGGAACGACAGTCAGAATAAACACTGTTCAAAGTAGATAAAGGGCAGTTCGCGAACGGATATCCGGAAAAAATAGAAACCATAAAATCGTCCAATTTTCACTTGCCCATAGTACACGATCACAATGTGAAAAACCAGGAAATGACCGTGAATACCCTTTTCCGTAGTGATAAATTGCGTGACATCCGGTTTGGTCACGAAGGTAATTTTAATAAAGGAAAAGGACAACATAATTTTCGTTTGTTATGATTATAAGCACCGGTAGTAGTTAGATATTTCAGAAATTCTACGGAGGGACAACAACATGTCGGTCTATCACCAGAAGCACAATTGAGATGACTAGACGTACTAAGAATTGGCGGATGTTAATTATACATGAGCTACGGCTCGTTATTTACTGATAGTTTGAACACGAAGAAAAGGCAAAAGTTTAAAATACAGATCAAAAAAAGCTTCTTTACTTATTTTAAACTTTCAAGAGATCAAAACCAACTTTTTCTAGTTTTTTGATCAAGTAGAAAATAGAAAGGGAAGGGGATACTTTGAAAGCACTGATATTGGTGTATCAAACCTCGGAAACAAAAATGATGCGATGTTCGATGAAACAGGATATTGAGTAAGAGAGGCGATTGCAACGGGATCACTGGATGTGTTTCACAACGAACGAGGAGGTGGTCCAAACTCTGCCTAGTTTGACATTCCGATACTAATATTTAATGGATATGGCAAACAAGCCGTAGTACGGGCTCCCATACTATAAAAGTACGAGTAATCAGGAACTGCCATAAGTTAACAACCATGTACATTTAATTATGTAGTGCGTGTTTCTCAGAAACTTGTCCTGTTCTGTACTTGAACGTCTACTGTAGCTCAAAAACAGTTATTAATAGCTAGAGTGATCAGTGATAAGGAAAAAACTACCGTATTCTCTTATAAATATCTATTTAAAAATTGTGCGAAGCGTTAACTACGTAATAAATTTGACATATTATGTGACATGTGGGGTGGAACTAGCTCTATTTCGGGGAACCAACTCTTTTGCAACATTTGGCCTGTTTTCTGACCCATTGGCTCTTTTCAAGGTTTGCAAGAACATTCATTAATAGTCCATCGTCAGCCGAGAACGCCGCTTCCAAAAAGAAGATGTCTCATGTGCAAGAGAAAAAAATTGAAAAGATTAACGCAAATGTCAGTGAATCTGTGTACATAGGTACGAAAGTCAAATAAACAAAGCCTAAAAAGACAGTAGAGAGCCTAAATAGACAGCAGAAGTCGACCGACCTGGTTGGAGGTGCCACTAGGGAGTCTGGGCTTCCTCGTTATTCAAAAACCTTAGCCAATTCGTAAAGCAGGATGGGTAAGGAAGCAAAAACATGATAATTAGAAGAAAGTAATAGGTCTGTTTGGCGCATCACCCACCACAGCTAGGCGCTTGTCGGCGGGTACTCAAAAACCACTTGATTCCGTTGCAGAACAAGTATTTTTAGGGCTCAAAAACTGTCAGCACATATAAACGATTCCGTGGAACAAAGATTATTTAAAGGAAATGATGATCTAGCAGCGGGGGTTTTTGAGAGGGCATCTACTAAACGGCGGTATATAAAAACATGCACCCCATCGTCAGAAAAACGTCCCGGAGAGATAATTGAAACTGAAGGATCTCGAGCTTCCCCTTCTTTCCTTTGTCAGATTTTACACATTTCTGCAAATAAATATAAATGATGGTAATTTACTAGTAACCGACCAAAGAATCTTAAAAGAATAGCATGCTGGAAAACAAGATGGCGGAAATGTAACAAACAGCTGTAATGCTTCCAGGAGAAAATGTTCTTGGTGGAGGGCGGTGTATCATCTTTTCCACTGCCTCAGGGATTCACAAATACTTCTTCCGTTATGGCCACTGGACAAAACAGAAATCTTCGCCTGGGGGTCAAGACTTAATTACCACTTCAATAAGAAGAGGGCGGGAGAAGAGGACCTCCGCTTTGAGGGGAGAAGACGAAAATTGGTTAATGCTCTTTTCAAGAATCTCCCAATCGGGATGGGTTGAAAAACAAGGAATTTCCTGTCTTAAAAAATGAGCAAGGACCATGTTTAGGAATACCGCCGATATTAGAGAGACTAATCGGCTACAATTTTCGACAACTGACTGGGGTGGAATGATCGTGACTCCAAAAGAACACATTTTGCTCTGAATATTCTTAAATAAACTGCAAATTTCTTATTGACAAATTGGGCGTACTTCCCGCTTTCCAAGAATTTAAAGGAGGTCTGACTTTGGCGAACCAGGAACCTTATTAGAAGCTGAGAAAAATTGGTCTAAACAAGGATGAGCACAATAATTAGGTTCACTAGGAGTTTTCTTTTTTTAGGATAAATAAACTTCGGAACACATAAACTGTTCAGTTACATATTTTAAGCCAAGCGGGGGCTGTATGAAACGTGGGATTAATATCAGCCAAACAGGCAATCTTCTGCCGGTCAATGCTCGATCAAGTGCCGATGAGCAGCTGATCTTTGTATAAATACACTATCCTGATATTTCATTAATAGTATATTTTTCCGTACATAAAGGTTATTGAGAGTATTAGTCAAAATATTATTTTATTCAAATATTTCCTTGTTATTTTTTGGATTGCGTGATGCTCAGTACAAAATAGAGTTACAGACGTAGACTTTAACTCCTGTTATCTGAGGTCACATTCTCTGACAACAATAGAAAGGCTTTTTAAATGTCAGGAGAAATAAATCCAGGAAATACGTGTGTTATCAAGGTGTGATACGCCAACTGATGTGGGTATTCGATGTGATTGAATGGCTAGACAATCAGATTTATCTCTGGAGATATCACACGACACTGAAATGTGCCAGCGTAAAGTTGTGATCTGCACAAGGAACAAAATGTGGAAATAAATTCACAGTTGGTGTTTTATAACAAGCCTATTGTATTACTGTTTTGTGTTCTGGTCTTTCTATTATTGTGCTTGGTCCACACAATAACTTCAAAATGAGGTCTCAGCCAGATTTACGTTGTTTTGACTATTTTCGAAAGTGGAATGGTCTTTTAAAAGGTTAGAGATACCGGGTTTTGGCCTACTTTGACGGGTACTGAAACCACAACAACTTAGAAATTCGTCTGAGCCGAAAGATCTGTTGGTTCAGGGGGTACAGTAATATTCTGAAAAACCAAAGAGTTCCCTCTTAGAGGTTAGCAAACTTTTGATCAATAGTAAGATGTTTAATGAAAACACACTCGCAGATCATTAAAACCACATAAAACAAGTGTAGCCTCCAAATCGTGCAACTGCAATACATTGTTTTGCTGGGCTGCAGCATCTGATACGTACAGTGCGGCATTGTTTTGACGCCTCCTCTTTTGGAATTATTCTTTGTTCAGGAAATCCAGAATACTATGTTTTGTGTTATAGAATTAGGTAATGTGGAAATGTGGAGATCGAACATAACAAAGGGATTTCTTAAAAATTAGAGAACAACTGTTCTGAGTCAGAAAGAAGGATTAAAGGATAAGTAACAGAAAGTATACGTGATCTGTGTAATCATGCGAGTGCAGTAGTTCGTGACAAATTGTCTGTTTATCACCGCGTTACCTCATACTTGCTCAATTGTCAAATTACTCGCTCAAATTGGCTTAATGTTTGAAGCCGAAGTTATAACGAGTGGCCAACCAATCGAGAAACCTATTTTCGCAATTAAAATCACTAAAATAACAATTTTAAAATAAAATCAAGGGCAATATAGCGGGCAGATTATAATTTATATAAATCTAATGCGGAAGGGGAAATGAATATTATGAGTGAGACAGTAATTCGAAGATTTGTAATATGATCCACAAAGGATCAGACACACGTGTTTTTAGCTCTCAAGGGGAGATAATAGCTTAGCTGATTTCATAGTGAACAACTCATTGTCTGGCAGACTTTTTATTTTGAAACGAAGAAGACGAACATGCAAAGTATGGGAAGCATTCTCAAGGAGATTTACCCCGACAAAATAAAAAAAAATAAGGTAGTGACGAAAGCTGAGACCAAATGATCTGAAAAGACAGGCAGCTAGAAATAACTGCCAAATCTGCTTGATCATTACTCGCCGAGTTCTTTAGATATGGATGATTCCCCAAAGATTCGCGACCTTTTGACGCTCTCTTTTGTCTGGTTGGGAATTTCTACCAAAAATGGGCAAGCCCATAAAATCTTCAAAGATCTTCTCAGAACGTATTTATGGACTACCAAAGAATACCCAAGTGCATGGGAAGACGGTAGCTATGAGGAAGAATCGGAGGCAAATTTCGAAAAAGTTCAGGATATTCTCACATCGTCTACCCGTGAAAACAAGTTAGGTCCCTCTATCTTTAATGGAATTGAACTTTTACCCGAAAATTTGAGCAAAAACAAAAAAAAACGCTTCAAAAATCTGTCTAGCCCGGGTATTGTTCCTTCAATTGATGAAAAACCAGGATACAAAGAAGTTTTTAAGGAAGTGTTCAGTAGATTAGATTAGCGAAAACGTACTTCCCCAAAATCTTCATATTTTGATAAAAGATGTGGAACAGGACAAAGTCTATGGGATTTATGTCCGTGACCAGAACCAGAATCCCGTGACAGATACCAGGGACCCATAAAAGTCTAAGAAGAGAAGTGCATTCCAAGAGAGTGGGTAGATGACTTCTTACGACCGGCGATTAATATTCTATCATTTGTTAGCGACGTTAAAAATTTCTTATAAGCGTGTGATCAAGATTTCCACGAAACTAACTGATTTTTGACTTATAATGTCACAAATTCTATATTTAGGACATATAGACAGGTTAGAACAAGCAGTGACAAACTTATGGATGTTAAGGCCCTGAGGAAGGAAAACATCTCTCTGGAATAAAAGGGAAAATAACCAAATTATTCGCATGACTGCATCTGAGCATGGTATGAAGGCAGAAAAAAGGTAGGAAGAGGAGAACTTCTCTGGAATAGATGAGCCAAGTGACCCGGCAGCTCATCGACCAATTTTTTATGACCTCGTGAAGAGTACAAAACAATTACAGGACCCAGCAGTTTGGAAGAGGACCCAATGTGTGCGAACTCAATTGCCGGGCTTCGCGGTAATTGCCAAGTTATGGCTTGCAGGGCCTCCCGAGGGGGTCAAAACCATCTCTTTTACTTTTGAAAATCTCAATGTGGGGTCATTTTTCAAGGGAAATGAAATATAGGAAGCACCCAAACATCCTCATAATTATAATAAGACAAATGACACCTCCTGACGAAGTTCTTTTGACTTCTGTTTCCGCTTATTTGCAGACAGGAAGACGCCTTTGGTTTATATAACAATGACGAGGAAGAGGCAAAGCAGAAATCTTCCCTGTCTACCCGAGGTTGAAGGTCGCCACTGATTTTCCTTATCCGAACGGAACATTTTAAAGCAATTACTAATGAATTAACGGAAAAGGGATCATATTAACATTGAATAAATCATGAAAAACTAACTGAGTACTTAGACACGGAAATTCACCTGCCCAGACGTGACTTTAGCAATTAGAATTACGGTAGCCAGAAGCAAATAATTGCACTTTATACGTCTGGGAAATTTCGCGCAGTTTTTTATCATATAAGTGACTGATTACCACCGCAATTTAAAGGGCGGGAAATTCAATTGCCCAGAAAAAGTGATTGTAGGTGTTAGTCTCCTGGGTGTTTTTTGTTCGACGTATGAGTGCGCAATATTTTGACCTATTGAAAAACGTCTGGATTAATATTAAAGTCTAAAGGATCGCTTCTAAGAAGGGAGATCACCCGCCATTGTAGAGGCGAGAAAGATCCTGGTTGTCACGTTGTATTTGGGAATAATTTATTTTGGCTTTTTGGAAGAGGGAAGA
Source organism: Oscheius sp. DF5033 (assembly GCA_964036215.1). NCBI lineage: Eukaryota > Metazoa > Nematoda > Chromadorea > Rhabditida > Rhabditidae > Oscheius > Oscheius sp. DF5033. The sequence continues at coordinate 9,366,168 of OZ038413.1, forward strand.
AAGCCATGTAAAAGTGATGTTTATAGTCCTCTCCTGCTTTGCAAAATAGGCTATTTTTGGAAAAAAGAACAAATCACAAAAAAGTCCTGTAGACGGTTCTTTCTATATTATTAATACTCACAATGAGGAGGGTCTGTACCAGCAAGAGACACAGGTCACACAATGGAAACTTTTGCAAAGGAGGAAGAGCAAAATAGCTCCATTATTTATCAACTGTGGGCAAAAGATGAAGAATTTCTAAGAGGGTGAAATCAGATGTTCTGGACAACTAAACCCAAATTGGAGCCAAAAATGGGCTTCGAACAACTTGAGCTTTGATATCAACACATTGGCAGAGGAAGAGAATAGGACTACGGCAAAAGGAGTGGACAAGAACCATGTTTCCTTATTGGGTTGATTCACTTTGTTCAAGGAGAATGCTCACGCTTTGTGTGCTCAAAAATCGAATCCTTCCTGCTCTATTATTTTCTTGGAATAATCTTTAAAGCATTTAAGTGGAATACAATTAAATAGAGAGAAAGAAGTTATGCTCGCTTAAAAGTGCCTGTTTTTAGGCGAAAGTTTTAAAGACAAAGCCCTTTGATCAGGGAAGTTGCAGCGCTTCCTCATCTTAAATGTGTGAAAAGCTCAACACTTTATGAATAAATATTCCTCGTTTTCAAGATGTTGTTTTTTGAATCCGTTTCCATGGAACAAAAATCTTTGAGACACAGGAAAAAAAACTCGGAAAAATGTTGTCAGACATCTTTCCTGCAGGAAAAACCTAATAATCAAGAGTCACTGAGAGGGTGTAAGTTTCCATGACGTAAATAATATTTCCGGGGATGATTAAGGCGCTAGGAGGTCGCCAAGGATCCAGTGGGTCCGCTCTTTTAGATCTTACTCTCGCTCTTGTTCTTTTGTCTACCACGAATAATAGCAATATGTCCGATAGAGATGTTTGCGAGAGGATGAAGAAGAAAAGGAGAGGAGTCCTCAAGCGGAACATACAATTTGGAAGGGGTCTTTCCGGCTATCAAGCTTGTCTCTTTTCCTTCCTAACACTAACGAAGCTTAAAATAGACAGAAATATAATTTATTGCTATTATAGTTACTACAGGAATAGGGGCTACCCGTAATGGAATATGTGGAACGGCTCACAACGAAAAGGGAATGTGGAAATCTTTAAAAGAATAAGACTGAAATAATCATGGCAAATGGTAGATACAAGAAATGGGTAGAAGAACCCTTTTCAATAGTTGTTACTGTAGCACGGACAGCTGGAACTGCGTTCTGGTTACGTTCACTTTGCTTCTGCAAAAATGTTAAATTTTGTTTTTGTCTCTTTTGAGACGCCACCTGCTGGGATAATGTTGCTCTTGGGCGGCTATCCTGATCTCCTGTCAACAGGTGATGGAAGTTACAAAGGTGGCTGTCACAGATGCAATGCTTCGCCAAGGGATCCGAATAATTTGACGCATACTCTGTTGTGCAGCCGGGTTTGACCTTCTAGATCTGCCATTTAAAGAAGGCGAAGATTTAGTCTCACCTTATTATCGTCTACTTTAATACAGCCAGCCAAAATTTCATATTTAGGACGAGTCTTGCCGATAAATTCCTCATGATCCTCGTAATTATGCTGAAAGTCTGCACTTTCGAGGATTATGTCCGAAGTGGTCAGCTGAATGAAACAGTAGTGTCCCTCACACGTGGTTGACCTAATCAAGTATTAAAAGTGACGGCGAAAACTGACTTTTTGAAGACCTCTTGACCGAACGGCTTGTTAGATGAGTGCTGTAAACTGTAGCAATAGTTCAAGGCTTCGTTTCTCTCGATAACTTTTTTGATCTAAAAGGGTTAAAACTTCCGTTTTCTAAATCCAAACCTGATATTCTCTCGTCTTATTTAATTCATTACAAACACCTGAAGGTGAGGTGCATGTGCACCCATTCATTACCGTACCACTTGTTGCCTCATACCTAAAATTCAACCACTTATGTAATGAAGTAGTCTTTATCTTTATTTTATAGCCTCTCTATGTTGCATAAACTCCTACCTGGCACAAAGTGGTGCCCCTTGATAGTCAAGATAATTATCCATTCTCAAAAATGACTGCAGCCGTGGGAAGCCGAGACCACATCCCTAAAAAATTGATTTCAACATACAGCGATTAAATTATTTATAGCTGTTTAGCCATGCAAAAATATCCGAATGACTCACTTGTTCGATGCCATCAAAATCAACGACGCAATAATTTCCCCGGCATTTCTTCAAGCACTTATCTTCTGGGCAATGTTCTCCAATTCTTTCTGAACACCCACAACATTCCACAGTAGGCAGACGATTGGTCATATAGTTATTGAGCTGAAACAGCATCCTCGTGGGTCATTTCAACTTCAAAAAAAGACCTGTGTTCTCATGTTGCACTTGTCGCCGACGCAAAAACAATGAAGGGTTTCAGCATTGCTAGCATATTGACACCCGGTAGCACCCCCAGGAACATCGGAAATGCATCCTTTCTACAAAAGATTCGCAGTAAATGAAATTGGTGATAAAACCTGGATAATAGCGGTATTCTCTTCGGAGAAGATCTCAACCTTGGCGAAACAGGCATTCCCTAAGCACATTTCTTCTTCTTTAGATTCGCAATCACAAGCGACCGGATCAATCTAAGCTAGGCTTTAGTCACAAGATAAAAACACTGTTGTCTCACTTTTCCTCCGTGGATGGTTTTGCAGTGCGAAAGACAGGAGTGACAACGCTGCTGTTGACCAGCGGCAGTGGCACTTATCCCCAAAAAGGGAAGAAATAAAAAGAGGAGAATCATCTCCTGAAAAAAGACAAATAAAAGTTGCCGCCTCTTCTCTTAGTTAGTAAGACAAATTGTTGGCAAACACACTGCCGCAACAACTGGCAATTAGAGGCACTTTGAGCAAGTAAAACGCCAAGCCACCAATATGTATATGGGGGTAAGAGAATGAGCGGAGTCATGGCGGGCAGGTAGTTGTGGCTAACGGCCGCCTTTTCCTTACGATCACTACTACGGAAGTTCTATGAGAGGGGTTGGGAAGTCAATTGGCGGAGAGACAGAGACTGGGTGCGGGGCATATATAGCTACTGAAGCTTCCGCTTGATCTCGAAATCATTTGATGGGAAAAAGCCTTTTGGATAGAGGTAATCGGCTAGAAATAACTGACAGACAAACAAAGTCGGGGGAGATCTTCGCCTCGGATGAATGAGCACTGGTCAGCAAAGCTTATTTTACAGGACAAACATAGAGAAGAAGAGATTGTGACGAGCCGGCTGTGTCTAGCAGCCGCAATCCTCCCTCCAGTTCTTTATCCCGGAATCGCGCGCCTTTTGTGAATGATCGGCGAGAGAAAACTCGCCGAAACCTTTGAGGACAAATAGCCGCTCATCCACAGTGCGCATCTATCAATCAGTCACTTTTTACGAAGCTTTTAGCAAACAAACGAGCTGGAAAAAACGGTGGCCGGAAGCTGATTTTCCAGGAATTGGGAAAAAAAGAAACATAGGCTTCTAAGTAGACTTGGATTCCCCGGATTGCCTGAGGGGAATATTGGTAAATAAGTTATATCTGGAGAAGTTCATAGTCCTCCGATCATATGTCTGACTTTTTGCGGGTCGTAGGCTCGGTTCTTACGTGGTCAAGCGGAGAGATCAACTTTTTAAGCGTTCTCTAATCCCCCAGGGTGCTAATCATAGGAGAGAAATGTGCTTAGACTTCTGTAATATGCCCTTTTCTGAACAATGATACAGGTTTCTAATTGCATTTGATTCGAAAAAGACACATAACATTTTTCATGCAAAAATGTTGGAAAGGATTAAAGAAATCGGCCGCTGCCGTACGCGGAATGAGGTTGTTCTTCGCAACAGGGGGCAGTTCTGTAAGCGACTGGTGACAGGAAAACGGCGGACGATCTTGATGTGCCGGAATCAGGACAATGACCTTTACCAAATAGGAGGAAATGATCTCATGAATAACATTAGAAACAAATCAAAGCGGCTGACTCTCCCAGTTAGCCAGATAAATGAGAAGGCCAACTACTAGAGAAGCCATAAATGTTGCCATAGGACAAATGACCGCGTCGCCCCCTTGACTGATTCCCTACGGGACAAATGGCAGCATGGAACACACGCGATTATCAAGCATTCTGTCATATATTCACCATCCTCTAATTAAAAATGAAAGGCGGGATGTCTAAAAACTATTGAAGTCATTTAATGAGGAATTGCGCAATGATCTTGCACCCAAAAGCGAACAGCGGAAAAGACAGTGGAAATAGCGACTATTGTCTCGCCTTCGCATTGCGCGATATCGAGTTATGTTCTCGAGATCCGACCAGATTAGGGACTGCCGACGCATGATTAGGGCACAGCAGTCAACTAAAAGAGGCGACCACCCTCGAGGATTTTCGAAGATTGACGGCTCTTTGACACATCTTTAAGATTACTTTGTCTTGGTCATCCATGCGTTGAAAATGCTACTTTAGTAGAGTCCGGAATGCCGGTTGCAGAAAAAAACTAACCATGAATGCATTCCAAATGTGTTAAGGAAGCTAATCGCCTACGCAAACCATTTACCCGAAATGAAAACAGCTGGCAGTGGAGGCTCAGTCCAAAGAAAAGTAAACATCTGGGAGCGCAAGATCAAACTAGAGAAATGTTTATTGTGAGCCAGTTCTTTGAGATAATATCAGCGGGATATGTACAGAATACAAACAGAAATATTTGAAATTGCGGAAATATACATAAGCTCAAAATATATTGACAGTAGCAGAGGTTAGATGACACAAATTCCTAGACAGGGGTGCAGGGAGTAGAAACCGAGGGCAGTGCACTGGACAGGGGAGTGAAGGTGCTCATATCTGAAAACGACCCATTATTATTCCCCAATTAAATGATAGAATTACCCTGCTCGATGCTGGAAATGGCTTCAATGGGAGACGAAATGCTCGGCTTGCGGTATCTGGAAACACTGGAGCTGTCACTGTGAGGGAACTGCTCGGGAGTGATGTCGTAAGGATGGCTCAGGTTCTTCCTCTGCCTCTTCTATAAACTTTATATTGCGCAAGACAATTGACAGTTGATACCCGGCAACAGAGACAATAACAACAGGAGCCGAGCACACAGCAAATGATCACGAGGAAAATAGTTCCGGCCAATCCAATAGTGAAGTAGCAGAAGTTGTCGCAGTTCTGTAACTTCTAGGAATTAGGATTTTTTCTTTTTCTTACTGCGTAGGTCAGAGCAGCTGAAATGTAGACGTGAGCCTCATCGCGACAGTTGGCTTTTTCATACAGACGGAAGCGGAAGTTTCCCGTGAAGTGGTCAGCCTAAATTAATAGTAGTTTTCTAATTTTCAAATTAATTGCTTCTCTGTAGCGGACGCTGATAGAATTGGGCTCGATGAGATCCTGGAGGGTCAAGTTGGAGAGACTGTAGTACTCAATCAGGGTGTCATTGTCAGTGACAGTGAAAAGGAACTGCAAAGGTCTCTGGAAATCCACAAAATTACAAAAAAAAGATAAAATACCTTCTCGGAAAGATCGACGATAAGCAGAAGGAGCGGGAAGTCAGTGCCACGAGTCACGACGTTGGAAGAGGCCACGTTACAGGCAGTCGGCTCGATATCCATGGTAGAAATGCAACCATTTAAGGACATCGGATGGGCACGGAAGTCAGAGTCGCGTTGGTCCTTGAAGTCAGTCAGATGGACACTCAGGATGGAACAAGTCTGAAAGGCTACGGTGAGAAAATTAGGAAGAAGTTTAAATTAGTAGGGACATAGAAAAAATATTAGTACAAACAAAAAGCCGAAGACTTACCATGACCGTCGAAAGACAGCAGATCGTCAGGAGAGCGGCTCTCATGACGACAGACAGAAGCGCGAATGACCGTTCGGAGCCCCGATGACCCTATCTCACCACATGGTGACAAAAGGGGCGGGCGATTAGATAATCATAATCTTCTGTTTCGGCACGCTTTTGTTATTAGACGCGCCTTTGTCTTTGAGAATATACAACCCGCGGAGCCTATTGGTGTTGATTACAAGCCGTTGGGATTATCGCAGATGACCATCTTCGGCTTTTGAACCGCACTGGTAATAAATACCACATTGCCTTGTAACTGGATATCTGCCAGGAGCAGATGTGACTTTTTTGAAAAACTGCGATTATTAAAATGATTTATTATCTCTGCATAGAGAAATAGAAACATCTGGAATACTATGACACGTATTCTCTTGCGGAAAAGTGGCAAAAGCTTCTGCAAACTGAATCTAGGCAGGTTTTTTTGGATAATATGAATAATACAAATTTTCTTTAAGAAAAAGTGAATGAATCTTTGTGTTCATACTCGTTTCAGAATAAAGAAGCATGATATAAAAAGGGAAATTAAACACGAATTATACATACAATAAAGCCCCCGTTTTTGTATCTTTGGTCAGAGCTTTTTGTTTTCAAATTGACGAAGGCGATCCTTGACAGAGTGCGTCTTCGACACCAATACTTCCCGAGGTGTGTCCGTCTTCACATCAGCTGCTGTGCAACTGACACGACGAAGAAGCTTCTCTTTCAAAGAATTGAAGGAGAAGTCTTCTTTTGGAGTGTAAACATCTTGAGATTTTGAGGAGAGCAAAGTCTTCTTCTTCTTTCTAAGTTCTCCGTCATCCTGAACAATTTGTATTTGACACAAGAAATTGCCATACCCGGGACAAAGTCTCTTCCACTTTTATTGAAGATTGAACTTTCCTATTGAGACAGCTTTCCGAGTTCATTTTTAGCAGTCCTGACGGGGCTCTAGATCCGATGGGAGAAGGATCTCTGACATCTTTGGAAAAGCGTACCTAAATCCAATTCATTATGAACTTCAGAACCTCTTACCGTTTTATGTTCATCTGAATTTTCTCTGCTCTTCAGTTTTGGCACAACCAAAATGGATCCTCTCTTTTGCGATGTGGCTATCGTCGGTGACACCTGGGGGAATTCCAACTTGACGAGGTCATCTTTAGTTGGAGTTGATGGAGTAACTTTGATTTCTGTCTTATGAGCCTTCTGTAGCGTGGTCTTGTTTCCATTGATATCTGATCCGAGAGTGGATTTTGTCTGAAACGGGGTTTTTTTTTCTTTATGGGAGATGGTAACCTTTTCAGTCAGAGCAAGTTCCGCCTTCTTTATGCTCAATTTCTTTGGAGTTATCTCAGCTTCAGCCTTTCCTTCAATCTTCTTACACGTTTCGGTTGCGGTCGACAAAGAAATCCTCTTAGTAGCTCCATTTGGCAGCTGAAATTTCTCGGTTAGCTGGGAAAATTGTAAGATTTCAAAAAATCTTTAGAAGGACAAGAGGTTAGCAAGCCATGCAACAGAGAGCAGATAGTTTCGGAATGGTACCATAACATAGAAGATATTTGAAACGTCGACGATTTACTTATTTTCCCAACGTAAAATATAGTCAAATACACGGACAACGCCAATGACATTACATGCTAAGCCAACAAGACGAGAACTAACCGTTGTATGTTCATTAACGGCTACGTGATTGAGTGTCTTGTCATTAAGAACTTTGGTAACTTGTACCAGGCTGCCGTCCTTTGTTTTCTCCTCTTCTTTTCTATTCTTCTCCGACTGCGATTTTAAGGTGTTCTGCTTGACAACCTTCTTCTTTACTGAAGTTAAGGGAGCCTCCAATTCAGGGGACTCTTCCTTCTTCGTGGTAATCTTAAACTTGGTTTAATAGGATATTCGCCTGTTACCTGGCTAACTTTGACCTTATCATGAGTGCTATTGGTCAATTCAACCTGTTCCACAGTTTTTCCTTGAGTGGTCAGTTGGACCTTTTTCTCAGTTGTGGAGGCTTTCCTCCTAACACTTGTTGTAGTGGATGTTGTGGTAGTTGTTGTCTTCTCTGGGATCATATTGATGACTACCGATGGTTTCTTTTCTAAAGTTTTGATCTACTTCGTCCAAATGGTCTAATCTACCTTGAATGTGTGTCTTCTGTGCCACTGACATAATATTCATGGTCAATGGAGCTGCTTCATTGTTCAATTTGGAGAGTTTAGCCTTGATTATACTTTCTCTTGGTGTCTCTACATTCTGAAACCATCAGGTTCGGCTGTTTTTTTTTAAACTCCCCCACCTTTACTTCGGCTTTAGTCTCTTGAGTCAAATCCTTTTCTCCTGTTGATTTCAACGACATTCTCTTGCGGATGAGGACAGATTCACCAGTCTTGTCGCCTTCTTCCTTTTTGTTTACCGAAATACCACTGTCAACGGATTTTCTTGTAGTGATAATATTGAGCACATTGTCGTCCAACTTCTCTTTCTTCTTTAGAGCGCCCTAAAATTGTTTTATACAAAAATCAAGGTCTTTTGCCTGTCGTGATGGCTTCTTTACTTCGTTTTCGCTTCTATTCTCCTTTGTACTGTCACTGCTATCCGACTTCTGTGTTTTCTTTCCCACTTTTGGCAAGGATAAAGTCTCTGATTTGACAGAATCGGTGTCAGGGTGATCGATTTTCGCCAAAACAACGACGCTCTTCTTCTTTTTGGGCACTTCAGTCAAAGTGCTGGTTTCCATTTCTTTTGCTTCCACAACCTTTGGCTGAACTGGAGGTAATTCAGCAGAAGCCAGGCTCTTTTTCTTCGGCTTTTCAGATACAACGCTTTCCAAAGGCTTAGACGGAAGTGTATCTTTCGCAACACTGGTAGTTGTGGTTACCAAACTTTGCTTCTTGGCCTTGGATACCTCTTCTTTGGGTTCCTGGATAGAAGGAAGATCAGCTGGCAAGCTTCTTCTTTTCTTGAGCACATCCAACAGGGAATTAAACTTGGCATCCGATTGTTTTGGCAGAACTGGAGGGACATCCAACACAACGCTCTTCTTTTTAGGAGCTTCTGATGGGGCAGGAGAAACAGATGTAGAGCTCGAGGTAGAATCTGTTGCGGCAAGAATTTTGGGAGTTGTGAGGCTCTTCCTTTTCGGTGTCTCCTGTGAAGTAATCGGTGGCAAGGTAGAAGTGGTAACAGCATCAAGAAGGACAGAGGACTTCTTCTTCTTCGGCGTTTCTGCTGGAGCTGGAGTTTCTATCGCCGGTCTGTCTGGAGTAGTTGATGTCTCTTCTTTCTTCTCTTTTCCGCTTTCTTTCCTCTTGACGGATGTCTTTTTCTCATCATCTGGAGCAGTCTTCTTGACTGATTTCTTCTTTACAATAACCGTCTTTGTCTCTCCTGTGACAGGATCAACAATAGTCTTTGTGACCTAAAATTTGAATTAGTATGGATAAAGTATTCCTTACCGTTTTGACCATGACCTTATCTCCCGCAGATTTTGGTCGAGCTGGTGGCAATTCTCCTGGAGCAGCTTCAACCTTTGCTGGTTTTTCTGTCTTGGCAGCAGGTTCTCCTCCAGTGGTAGCAGGAAGGGAGGCGCGTTTCTTGGTCAGGCTGGCTTCTACCAGAGTCTAAAAATGCATTGTAGGGTAAATTAATCTAAGACTCACTCCTAATGCCGGTTTTGGCTTGGGACCCAATGCATTTGCAACGGTAGTTAACTTCTTCTCTTTTTCTTCTGCCAATTTAAGAAGAGGTTCAAAGAACTTCTGTGCATTTTCACTTTTCCTCTCTCTTAGCGAATTCCTCAGCCGATTCATTTCAATAAGGAATTTGACGTAGATAACCATGCGCTAAAAGAGAAGAATACGTTGGCATTGAACGCGGAAGTAGGAAATATTCTATATTATTGATAGTGGAAAGAGAGAGAGAGAGAGAGGAGCAAAGAAGGCGCAACAAAGAGCACAGAGAACTAATAACATGCTGGATTTTATGCATTTGAGAGAGGCAGGAAAGAGGACATTAAATAATATGGATTTGGGAATTTGCTGTTATTTGCTTGAGGGAAAAAAAGGGGTTAGATTAACACCTTCACCCACCCATAATAGTAGTAACGTTATGTACGGCTGTATAATTAAGTTTAGTTTAAATTTGTGTTTTAGATGTATATGGGAAAAGTTTTCAAGGCACAATTTTATGTGCTGGTGATGTGGTTGTGGCCATACATGTCCAGTAAGAGTGTCATTTTGAAAGGCTTCCCATTTTCAGGAAATATAGAACAGCGCAAATAAATTTTCTCAAGAGTTGAAGGAACCTTTCTGAACGCCCCAAAACATAAAGCTAGAGGTTGTGAAACATGAGAGCATAAAAAAGTTGGCCATTTTTGGATAAGTTTCCCCATCTGCTTATGCGGAAGCCATATATTAGCCAATCTTTGGGCTAAAATGGATACAACGTAGTTAGACACGTGAAAAGAAAATCCAGGCTACAAAGGTGGAGCAATACTAGCTTGCTAGCAGTTCTTACAGGACATGAATAACAGCCACTGCTGACTATAAATGCAGGGAATGTGCTTTATAGTGTGGAATATTATGGCATATACAGCAGAAATGAAGACTTACACGGAATTTCCTCTTAGCATTGTATCCTTTCATTAGTTTATTATCAATCGGTTCTCCTTCTGCCGGCTTCTCCAAAATGGCGTCCACATGGGTCTTTGCTCTGTGTTTCGCAATCCAAGGATGGACAAGACAATCGGCAGGAAGCATTCTTTTTCTAGAACGCTTGAATAGAAAACGAACATACGGAAAATGTACTTTGGCTGCAGGATCAGTAGTTTTGATATAAAGTCTTTGGCTTCCTCAGAGACCGTGTCGAATTCTTCAACAAATTCCCACTTTCCTTGTTCGACGTTCCAATAAGTTTCAGCATAATTTTCTCCTTGAAATGGGGAGTAGCCGGACAATCTGAAGAGAATTGCTGCTCTTTTGCTTTTAAGAGTCCTTACAAAATATATGTAATAACTCCAACGCTCCACATATCCGTATAATACGTCAAATCCTCAAATTTTATAACTTCAGGAGCGGCGAACTCTGGTGTACCCGCCATGTATCTCAATTCCTGTAAACAAAACTCCCATTATTGGTTCACATCTCATTGCAGTGGTCATTCAATATCTATTGTCAGCTATAATACAGGTCGCCCTCTTTCACGCCTCATGTGCGGGCTGTCGAGTGTGCATCCCAGCCGGTTTGGCTTACCCCGAACGTTCTACCAGGTGGCAAACAAAAAATTGAGAAGGATCCTCAAACTTACTTGTGTTCCATCGTAATATCGAGCCAGACCGAAGTCAATCAATTTGATTCTATTTCCCTTCTGTGTGACACACATGATATTTTCTGGCTGAAAATAGCTGATCAGTTTTGGTCTCGTCTTTCACGGAGATCCCCCGCAGCAGGGCTCAAAGGAGCGACAACAGCCACCCCCAGCCAGCGGTTCATAGGTTTCCGGTGGATGTCCGCCGCCACTGATCACTGATGACCTCGTGGCTAGCGGAGATGAGGGTGTCAGCTGACCATGAGCTATTCCCCAGAAAATGTCCTGGTGACGTCAAAAAACGAACGGGGGAGTGCCGTCAAAACAGAAACGTGAGACCTTCTGGCTCTCTTGAACTATTAGTAGGTTGAGCGGTTTTTTGAATTGATGAAAGTGTCCAAAACGCAGGTTTGCAAGTCAAGTGGTCCGGTATTTTTTGACCGAGCGTTTTTTTCCGAATTGCAAAATCTATTCCGAAATGAATTCTGAACATCGCCCTCCGTTCAAACCAGAGCCATCGGCACCCCCGCTCGACCGAAAAACACAAGCAAACAGGTGGCTGTTATCCGCTCAGGACTATTCAAACCTTAATATCCAAGTGGAGTATATTCTGCCCATGAATGTAGCCAATGGCTTCACATAGTTGACAAATGATCATAGCTACAGCCTGTTCCGTAAGTACGTAGCTGTCGTCTGCTACACGATCAAAGAGCTCTCCTCCTCGAACACTGAAAAACAATGATAATTCCTGGTTTATGAGCAACGACACATTCCTTCTATTTTAACCTATTGTTCCCAAAAAAATCTCTTTTTTTTCCTTTCCAATTTTTTTTCTTGGATTCATCGAGAAAATGAATCAGCGCCCGTGGAATTCAATTGGCCAGGAGAGAAACATTTTCTCGCAAAGAAAAGAAGAATCAACTCACATTTCCATGATAAGAACAATGTCTCTAGTTGTGGTGTAAAAGGCGTCATAGATTCGAGCTATTCGGGGATGACGGAGGCTGGTAAGTATAGACACTTCCCGTTCAACAATATCTCGTTGGGCTTCCTGTAAAAAAAGAGCTAACAAGTACTTCAAGTTACTTACCGCTTTTATACGGATAAATTTAGCAGCATATTCCATTCCTGTCACTTTGTCTTTTACAAGAAAGACTTTTCCAAATTTTCCCCTTAACGGCGCATTTAAAAAAGATAGCAAATATCCTTACTCTCCGACGTTTCTGGTTATTTCATAATGTTGATCAAATTTAACGTTGGACCGAATATTCTCAATCTTTTTTACATCTATTGTTTCATCATCGACATCTAAAAAAACAGTCATACTGAAGAAGTGGGCCTAACTGACCTGTAGGATAATACTCGTCAACCAGGATCTTCTCCTCAGAAGGTCCAGGTTCAGATCCCATTGGGACCTGTAAGGAAAACCGTCTTGCCATCATGGCGAATCGGCGAAAGAATGCAAGAGAAAAGTGGCATTTAGAACAAAACTATGACGAAGTTGAAACGATAATTACGCATAAGACGGGCATTCAAAAGGTGGGCGAAAGAGGAATGGAAAAAGACAGTAAGAATCATCGGGATCGAGACAGACCCAAAGTGATTCTCAGACATTTGCCCATAAGATTTAGAAAAAGTAACTGGTAGACCAAAATATTTGTAGTGCAATGGTTAAAGAACATCCCTTAGAGCCACAAAGAAAGGAAAACAAAAGATTGTAATACTGGTATTCTGGACGAATCGATGGAATTGTAGCGTAGACATAGCAAAATGGAAATGCAACAACATTGTATAATCGCTGCTTCTACTAACTTTTCATTTAATAAAAGATATCAATAGAGCAAAGACTGTAGAGCACAAAAGTGGTTACCCCCTTGAGGACATGAGTGTTGTGCGGCAGAGTTGAGTTAGTTACTCTATTCAGTTAGTTTGCAGTTGCCGAGTAAATTTGATACAAAAGAGGTAGGTACGCGCCAAGGCATACCAGCCAACAAGAAAGGACAAATAGACAGCCGGTTGGACGTCTGTGGCGTGAACTCTGCCACGAACACATATTTAAAGAATCAACAAATGAGCCCCGAGGGCAAGAGTTCATCAGATTATCAGTGGTATGAATGGCACATACTTCGGATTCTTATCGGGAAAGTCAGGCAAATTCCACTGGATAGTTCACATATTTTATGCTAAGCGTTTTTAGGTCAGCTGATGGACGAAACCTGTGACAAACGGGCAATATGGACCATTTCTGTCTCCTTTTTTTCTTCTTAACAAGAAGTGACTAATATTAGGTGGGAGTTAACATAAACAGCCTGTCTCTCCTTTCGGGGGTTGGCGATTAGTCACAAAAAGAAGAAGAATGGGATTATCGCCTCCCTAACACCCGTAAAAATTGTCAAAATAGATCAATAGAGTGAAGGAGAGGGGAGCGAGTTGAGCTTGCTCACAGGTGATGGGTCGGAGCCGGGTGAAGGGAGAAAAAAAGTTTTCTCCGAGATCATTACGTGGCTAAGATACATAGCAGATGCATTTGAAAAGATCAATCTATTTTTCCGGAGAAAATGAGCTGAGAGGGGGGAACAATGGCGAAAACAGACGATGAGGTAAGAGATCTCGGGGTTTGGCGAGATCAACTACGAAACCCAGTGCCCTCTTCACCATCCTCCCTTTGCAGCCACTGTCTGAAAGTCTAGCAGCCAGCGAACGGTTTAATTTCCAATAAAAAGAACGGTCAGAAATGCGTGACTAACGAACTCCGTCAGGATGGGTCGCCATCTTTTTATTGGAAGCTAACATGGCGATTAAAATGGCGAGCGGTCTCATTAGAAAAATGTGACACGTCGTATTGTCAAACCGTCTGACTACTAAAAATTCATTTGGAACATGAAATTCTATAGCCGCCCTAAGAGCTCAAAGTTGAAAGGAAGCGATCGAAGAACCGAACATATGGTGCCAATAGGTTACGAGATGAGCAGAAATGGGGAAAAGTTTTGGAAGAATGAAAAAAGACAAATATGGATCAGGTGAGAGTTCCAACGAGGTATCGGATTTATCGATATCTCGCCGCAATGTGTCTTCGGTTAAGCCTCCGCTGTTTACACAGCGCAAAACGCCGCCACACGTGTTGAGGAAAGTTCCCTCCGTCGCCCACACGTGAACTGCGTGAAATTGCCCCCGGAAGTAAACAAATAATACCATTTTCGGCAAAATTAAATCTGCAAATATGTTCGTGTGTTCCAGGACTGGAAAAACGAGGCAATACAGGCTGGCGGACTATCCATATGGGGCGGGGAAGGGCCAAAAGCATAAACATACCATGAATCATGGATGACTTTTGTGAAACCTGCTTAAAATAAAAATTCTTGTTATCCAATTTTAAAGGAGATAAAAAAGCGCTGGGTAAAGTCTAGGTATTTTTCCAGTGTCTTGTATACATCTTTAGGAACAAATCGCTGTCTGTCTTTGCGATTCACCCTCTGCATTTTAAGCCTCGGGTGATCTCTTAAAGGTTAAGCAGACAAAAACAGAAGCTACTCTGTGATAAAACTGGATGATAGTGAGCGACCAGAACACTGGACAGCGACAGATTTGTTCATCCAAATACAGGACCAGTAAATAGCCCTCGCCGCTTATATACAGCGTAAATCACAACAAAGCGCCATAACAACATAAAAGCAACAGAGCATTCTTCATCATTTCCTCACTTTCGAAAGAAATATGACCTGATCTACAAATCGAATAGACAACATCAATCCGCCTATCAATATTAAAACAAATAAAAAGTATACATCCAAATTATAATATTGATACAAATTGCAATCATTGTTGACTGTTAAATGAACCAATTTCGTTTTTTCTCCTGCAGCTCGACCAACAAGACGAATTTCTTCTCTCATTCTTTCTGGACTTCCGCGGAGGAGACGGGCCGCTTGTCGAGCTTTGAAAGAATAGGAACTGCAATCATTGTATTCCATCCTGAGTAATGCATACCTTTCCTCGTCGTCTCTAAGAATTGCTTTCAAAGCCTGGATGACATTGTCCTTGGTAATTGAAAATTTGTTCAATTTGATCGCAAAACCTCTTTCTTCTGCAATCACAGCGTTGCTATCCTAAAATACAAACTTTTTCAAAAACAAGAACTAATTACAGTCTACTTTGTACAGAAAATTGTCTGTCGTGTCACAATTAGACTAGACAAGATGACTAACGAGTTGTTTCACCTTGGCACTAGCAATTTTCGAACTGACCTGGTCTGCGAAAATTGGAAGGATGATCATGGGGACACCGAAGTGGAGGGCTTCATGGATTGAATTCACTCCACCGTGAGTAATGAAGAGTTTTACCCTGGGATTCGCCAACAAATCGACCTGTGGTATCCAACTGCGGTAATGAACATTATCCACAGTAGAATTAGATCCAAGATCATCTTTCCATATAACTGTGTACTGATTATAATGTTGAAAAGCTTCTAGGAAAGCATTTTTGACATGTGGAGGCATGTCAACAGTATTTACCAAAGATCCCAGAGAAAATAGGATAACTCCTTTGTTAGCAGTGTTTACAAGGCATTCGAGTTCCTATAAAGATACGAATCTTTAAAAATCAAAACAAACATGAGGAAGTGATTTCGTCCCATAAATGTGTGCTCCACCTATGTATTTTATACTAGAAATAATTGGTCTCACAGGATCCGTAAATTCGTTAGCATTTAAAAGAATGTAATCTGTCTTCGCCCGTAATAATTCCTTGAGATCAGGAAAATTTCCAATGTGACTGCTAAATAATTTCTGTTCCATTGACGACATTCTGGTTAACAGCCAATTCTCCACATAATAGTGCAAAACATTGTATGCTCTTTGAACAAACGACATTGTATTGCTGTATCCGGATAACAGAGCTAAAACAGAACGATTATGAGTGGTTTCTTATAACCTGGTGTATTGCTCAATGTAATGGGAAGACTTGTGGTTTCGTAGTGGATTTGAGTCATTCCCAAAGCAGAAGCTAAGACAATTTTTGGGATTCCTACGATGTGAGAAATTCCAACTGGGCAGAAGTGAAACAGCTCCACGAATAATGCGTCGAATTTCAAGTCCTTCAATCTCTTTAGGAAATCATTGTTCAGCATGCCTAAACAATAGTCGTCAGACGGTAAGCCTTACTCTGGCATATCCTATAATTTATGTCTTCCATTTTCAGATAATCTCTGAGTTCAAACGTCCGCAAGTGAAATATATTGGACTTCTTGTAATGTAGCTCGGACCATTCTTCGTCACCGACTAGTGGAGAAACATAATGAACCACATTCACGTCTTTTGAAACACTTGGATCATGCGTTTCTCTGTCATTTGCAACTAAAAGCATTGTCTAAAAGATTGTGATTTTAATAATTAAAATTATGTGCGGCTTTACCACGTTGTGACCATCGCTATAAAGAGTTTCGGCAATATTTCCCATAAAATTAACATGACTTTGACCATATGTTGGGCTCCAAACAAGAATATTTAGAGCTTGAGCTATGTGTAAAATAAAAAGTGTAGCAATGCTGGAGGATAGCATTACCTTTTGTTCCAAATATGACGAATTTTTAAGTGTACTAGGTGTCTTCAGGTCATCCAAGTCAAGCGAAATAATAGCGTTACTTCCTGTACCATGTCGCAAAAGGACGCAACGCAGCCATATTTGAAAAAGGATTACCTACTGCAGGAGCAACTGGAACGAAGGGCCGGGTGAAAAGTCTTCCGCGGAAAGAGAAGGCCAAAAGCCATAATGAAGAAATAAAATGGTTTTTTAATCCTTTACATAACAGGTTTTAAATTTCGCTTTAGCTCATTTCTACCAGTCGGACCGCTTTATCCCGGCAGGTCCGTAGTATCTTTATTTTAGGTAACCTTTCGAAAATACAAAAGATTCATTAATCATTCAGAGCGGGGCATTCCATCTGATCTCGAGTTTTCTTGAAAGGTCCAGAGATGGGACGAGGCTGGGGAACAGAAGACCAATCGCGTCCCTGAAATCTCCTTGACTAGTATCTGGGAATTCTTACAGGAAACAACGTTCCATCGCCTTGGAGACAAGCCATATTGAGAGGAGAGGCAGAGTAGAGCTCGTGGAGACTGTCAGCCTCCTCCTGATTCCAGTGGATCTTCTCATACTTCTTGGCGATAAGCATCTTCTCCCGGAGGCCGTATCTAAAACAAAATTGTGGGAACTGGGCATGTTTACCGGTCGCCAAAATAGTTATGAAGCGTTACATTGGAAATAGCCGACTTGCAAACTTCTACCTTCGAAGCTGGATAATAATAGAGATAGTTGACGCACATCTCATTTGTGATCTCGTATCCACCCTGGAAATATTCTTAAATTACATAAACCTTCCTTACAAATGTCATTTTGTCTCGTTTAGTAGTGTCATAGACACATGTGGTCGTCAGAACATCGCCTCTTTGAACATGAACATAGGGACGGAGTTGAGCAACATGCTGCCAGTGAGGAGTATAGTGCATATCTCGATTGACGTCCTGGACTTTGACACCGTTACGATACAAGGAAGTGAAGAGCTTTCTTCCAGTCAAATGGGCATGGAGCTGGCTAGCAAAGATGTGGATTCCACCCTTAGGAAGCTGAAAACCCGTTTTTAGGCAATGAAAGGAAACAAAGGGGCTTACATGAGCCGTGCAATCCTCAACGCAAAAAGCAGTTAGTGGGAATGCTTTTTGTCCAGGTGGAATAGAATTGGCATCAGAGTAAATCAGCCCAGTTTCCATGATTCCAGCATCAAAAGGTCGAAGACTCGGAGTAACGAGGAATTGAAACCCAGAACTGTCCACCATTCCAGACTGCTTCTTTTCATTGTTGTAGTGGATTTCGACTTTGATAAATTGCCTTTCACCCAATCCACCAAGAGGGAATCCAGCTTCCGGTGGGTAATAAACAGGCTAAAAATTGTCCAGATATGAAGAATTCCTATGCTGATTCACCCCTTCCCCCATAGCCCAAGCAGCAATGACGTGGCTGCAGGAAGCAGATTTTTTGGGGACTGTGTTGCACGATCCACTGTATTCAATTTGATCATCAGTTTGACACAGAAATATCTGCATGTGGTGGACGAGATGTTCATTTCCTGGTTGAACCACTGCGTGCATCTAAAAACTCAAATTTCAACCTTGAGACCAGTCGAAAAGCAACCTTGACGACATGGTGTTTTTTGTTGAGAAGATTCCTCGGCAGCTTTTTGATTACGCACCAATATGTGTTGACCTCGCTGGGAACACGGGCGGCATCGGCTAAGATAGTCATTTCGGTGGAATCGCGCTCAATTTCCGGAATCTTTACTGGAGCGTCAACGATTTTTCCAAAGCGTTGGTACTGAACACGTTAAATAAAGATTGGCAAACTCAAAACTAACCTTTTCAACTTTATGGCTATTCATATTGGAAGTGAAATCATATCCTCCAATAATGGTAATGTGTACAGTTCCAGGCTAATAATGAATCTGTTAAAAACTTATTATATTTACCTCGATGGCGTAGTCCCTCAAATCACAAGTGATGAACTTTCTCCGGAAAGAGAATGATCTTCTTGTGTGACTGAGCAGCTCACAGTCTTGACTTCTGTCCATTTGAAGAAAATGTTCATGGTCAATGTAGTAGTCCTAATAAAAGTGTCCAGCTTAAAAAATTGGCATACCCTCATTCTATCGTCTTTGAGAATACACAAATCGGAATTGTTGTACTCGCCATGGTCCGAAAATCCGATACCAATCCATTCCAAATCAGCATTGGACATATTCACACGAAAAACGACAGCCTGTCGGTGATAGTCTGCTTCCCATTCGACTTCTATGTTTGTGTTGCCAACTTTTGTCACTCTCTGAATATTCTGTAACCAAAAAGACCAGCTGAAACCTCTCCAGATTCAGCTAATATCCCAAGGGCGAAAACCCCCACTGCAAGTAGAAGAACCCGCATCCTAAAATAACGAAAGAAATAAAGGAACATGGAAGAAAACCAAAAAGATTCTTGACAAAATTCCCACGATCAAGAGGAGAGTGTTACTTTGAATAGTTTGCCGAGGAAGATATTAGTGAGCAGTTAGAAGGGTGATCGGAAGGCTGTCATCTGCAGCTGTAGCCCAGAGGTAATGGAAAAACCCGGGGGATAAAAGCTTTTCCGAATGAGACAACTTTTCTCAAAATAGAAAACATGATCCGTCGTGTCAAAATCTTTAAACTTTTTTAAAACTTTGCTTCGTCTGTATCTTTTAAATAGAAATTTAACATATCATAATCTTTATTTGGGTGTAAACCATGAGATTTTTTTTGTCTAAATGCCCTATTGATATGAGGTAAATATATCACAAAATGCTGGTCTACCGGAAAATGTTTAAATAATTATGCGTCATCGTCCGTGTAACTCAATTGATAGCCGGATTCTGAGTTCTTTACATCCGTTGCTTCTTCTCGTACCAGGGGTAGGCCTCGTTCTATCATCTTGGCAGCTAACTCTAGAAGATAGTCGATGCATTCCATCCTGAAATTTATTTAAACTAAGGAAATAGGAAAAAATTACTGTATTTTTGCTTCCTGCCAAGTTGGTCCCCAAACGAATAATCCGTGGTTCCTGACAAGTACAGCTGTAGCTCTAGGATATTCCAGCATAGCAACTTCTAACCCAGGAAGAAGGAGATTTTCACTGGGCGCGTTGTCTATTATTGGTATGGTTAAAGTATCTTCATATTTCATATTTTTCCCACTGAATGGGTCATAAATCCCTGAAATGTAAATAAAAACCAACGAAAATAAGGGAACTGTACCTTTGATATACTCTTGATGCGACATTGAAAACGAATTCTCCTTTACCAGCTGAGTAATCAAATTAGAATTGATAGAATGGGAATGAAGGACACATTTCGATCCTTTAAATAAACCAGAAAATATTTTTTTAAATTTAGCAATACCTGTGGCCATGATAATGTGAGAAAACAGCGGAGCACACGAAGAAATGGATATAGCCGGATTTTTCGGCCGATTAGCCAATTCATGGGCAGTTTGACCATCTTTACTTATTAAATTATAAATAAAAATATCAGTTCTATATTCTGAAACAATAAGTTTATTTTATAACGGCCATACTCTTTAATTCTTTCTTTTTGAAGGGCAGAAGGAGAGACCAGAAACTGTTTTCGACCTCCTATAGCTCCCATAGCCCCGCCTGTTCCTCTCATCCATCCCAATTTATAGAAATGTCCCATAAGTTCAACAAAAAGCGAAGCGGTCATATGCTAAAATCAATATCGAATAAAAAAAATCAAACTAATGCGTTCCTACCTCCGAATGTTCATCATTATCTTCGATTGGTTCCATCTGTTTAAAATTTTTGTCCTCCAAAAAGTTCATTTTTTCCAGCAGGTTAAGCACGGATTGGTCTAGACAGTGTCAAACGGAAGGAGACGTTAGGAGCCTTTATCTATTGCCGCCGCCGATAAGATGGCAACTGCGTTCTCTAGGTAACCCGCGCTTGCGATTGGGGCACAATTACATCACCAGGAGACGGATGACTAGGATTGAGCTCTCTCTTTTGGCAGGAGAGAGACTGAGCGACGCCTGCGCAAACAGCTGTAGAACGGCTGGTGGAGAGAGAGAACATAAATCTGTGGGCTACTGTTATGGCCGGCTATATCCACTTGTTGACAATTTTACGATTTCTATAAAGGGTTTGAATGATCATCGCATTACTCATAGCCGCCCTTCACGAGGAAATTTCATATAAACAAGGTCAGATTTACTCATTTCGAGGGTTGTTATTGTCTGCTGCGGAGGTCGCAAAACAGTTTTCCTCGATTTTCTTTCTACTGTTTATCCCGCGCGATATGTGTTGAAACTATTAGAAACTGTACTGTTTTTCAGCTAAAATCTATTTTCGTCTGAATGAAATAGCTTTGTTTGTGAGCGATTTCCCCACGATCCGATCATATACAGTATCATATTCTTTATCTTTCCTTTAAAGAAAGGCTAATTCCATCGGCAAGTATTGTGTTTTAACCCCTTCAACTGCCGGGAAGTAACAGTTGCGGCCTCTGCTCTTGTGTCCTATCTCTGTACTGGCATGTGTTAAGTTCTAGATAAAAGAGGGCGCCTGTACCTAGAGGGTCCTCCTCTTTAACCAGTCTTGCCCTGTTCTTTAACCATTCCTTTGATTCTTCCTCCTTCCTGATAATCGACAGATGCCCTCTATCGTAACTTGTGGCCTTTTAGGACGTTCTTAAACATCAATCAGCGAGTAAATGATGTTATCGGACCCCAAAGCAGATAAATTATGACACGGTCTCATTACAGCAATAATAATGAGTTGTGTATTATAAAAGTCACAAAATAGACATAGGGATGGGTGGGTTTACAACCATGGGTTCAGGTTAATTAGTCCATCAGTACAATTGTTTATCTGACCGCAGCTGCTTTATGCCCTCTCACACATTTCCCATTGCTTTATGTCCTTCATTCTTCCATTCTCTGAGGGTCAGCTAGTGTACCAAAAGATCAATTTTTTGTTGGTAATCATTCGCATCCACGTGCGCCGTCGCAACATATGCAGCTAGCTAAAACAATACGATTCAGTTGACAACTATCAACAAATAATTTAGGGATTTCTTCCCCGATTTTTTGAGAGTTGAAGTAAACTGTTCTTTTCGTTCGTTCTCGTGTAAATATTAGCTAAAAACAAATGGCCCTTTGCCAGAAAAATAATGGTTTATTGACCTAAGCACTCAACAAATCAACTTTCGCCTAAAATCTGAAACGTTTACGTATCTTTAAAAAACTCTCCCTTTTCTTCTTGCATTTATCTTTCTGCAGCCCTCTGTGTCCCATCGTGATCGCCATTGAAAACACAGAGGAAAACATGTTGATTCCTTCTTTAAAAATCATTTTGCGCCAAGTTGTGCAAGAGTTTCGAAACTCTTCGCAAAAGTCCTTCTCCAAAAACCTAACTCTCGCTGATATGCGCGGAGACCGGCGCCGCCTGGCAGCTCCTATCGAGACCTATCTCAGACATTGTCTGAAGGATCGCCAGATACCGTCAGACGTTTATGTTCGCCGGCACGCGATATGCCTCTTGTGGGGACAAGCGGGGAGGACGTCTAGCGGCCCATGTTGCGTCTGCTTTTCTCTTTCTTTTCTGTCTGCCGACACATTCTCACATCAACTGGGCTTGATTGATCTTCGATCCATTACACTCTGTCTAGAACTCCCGTTTGTCCCTTCTGACCATACCAGTTTAACTTTTTTATAGACTCTGTTTGCCAAGGAGTCTAATTTCCCAGAATCTTACCAGGAATTAATGTAGATGAGCCACTTGATATCTTTAGCAAAGTACAGTCCTTATGCAAATCGACTCAAATATCGCTGCCTTGCGCAATGGGCCGCGTTGCGATGCCATCCGTTTGGGGGGTTTCCCTTCTCCTCTCTTCCAAGAGAGGTGCCCCGCCCCCAGCACATAGCGCAGACCGTCTGGCTAGAATATGATACGTGCTCCATTAAACGGTCTCTGTCGGAATTTTGTAGACAGTAACGGCTGATTTCTTTCTTCCCCTTTTCCTATCTGCTAAAAATGTTGCCTACTTCTTTCCTATCTTTTTGTTATCAGCCATCGGGGGTAGGGCAATGTTGCGTTTTAGGGGGTTTAGTGGTAAAAAACTAGTCTGTCCCAATGGTTATCTCTGCTAACCGATCACCTGTTCACTTGTCAGTCACTTTAAAGGGGGTTCCTCTCCCTAGTACCAGCAGGGATCTCTCTTCCTTTTAATTGGCTCTCATCTTCCACCGGCAAACACAATTAGTTTCATATATTCTTTTTGCCCTTCCTTGTTTCTTCTCTATCTCTTGTCCTCTATCAAAAAGTATCCATGCTAATTGCTGCTCATCATATTTACCAATTGCGTCCACCTGCGGTCAATACTGTTTGACAGCTCTCCGGTTATCTATGAACGGCGCCGACCACTTGATGAATGCTCTTTTTGCAGGTAATCCGCCGACAGAAGAGATGGTTCTCCGTGTCACAATTACCCCCGATAAGTGAGTTGCCCCGGATATCCTTTTTCTTAATCGAAAGTATTTCAGCTACGATCTGATTTATAAAGCAATGGATTTGAAGAGTGCGTACAGTATTGTAAAAGAATATACAGCAGAGATGAAAGATGACGAGTTTGAGCAAAAATTACAATTTCTCCAGACCGCTAAAGCTGAACGTATACTGGGAGAGAAAGCAATTCGAAAGGTAAACTTTTTGACTTCCTGGTTTCCAATGATCGCGCTATACTTTGCCGTTCCTCCCAGACAAAACCCAGCTGACTCTCTCCTCGCACTTTCAGTGCGCGTGATAAATAGCAACCTTGACAATCGAAAATCTAACCGATGCCATCGGCTGGGTCCAATAAATTAGATCGTCTGCGCCTTTCACTTATGAGAGAGATCAGACATTTTAAAAATTATTCGTATTTAGGGTGATGCAGAAAAGGCCCAATATTACATTGGAAGGCTTTGTAATCTAGCTGTGCAAGTTCGTATCCGGTAGAAAACAAATGTCAACGGTGTCTACAACGACGTGTCTTCTTCACACTTGTAAAAACAACTATACCCTACAAGCTTTCATCTCAGATACAGATACTCGTGTGTATAACAATTTCTACAAAGACAGTGACAAATTCTCTTTTCCTTTTATATGTTAGATAAATTTGTCGATTGCATGATGTGCACATTGCAGACTGTAGTGAACGATAGAGATTTGATCGGCTAGATCTCGTGAGAGCTGTTGTAACTGCGTCGGGTCCGTTGTAGGAGACATGGCGTCTAGCTGAAAAAAAACCAACTGTCGCGACTTTCAATTGTTCTTCTTGTCCCAGCCAATAAAAAAAAGGAAACCGTCTACACAAAGAAATGGTGTGAACTTAGCACCTCCTTTGAATATATGAGAGACAGACAGCGGCGCGTTCCTTTGATGATCTCTGGATTGATTGGGGACCGCACGTGTTGGCGGATAGCCGCAGACGCCTTTGACATGCTAATCACGAGTAGTTGTATGACATACTCTGATCTGTCTGTCTCCACACTCCAAATCTATTTTCAACTATTCAAATTTGGCGCCCAGAGAAAAACATGGGAGAATTACTCACAACAGCGTAGACTTGCTGCATCACACTGCCGGCATATGAGTCAGTCTTGCTGACAGAAAAAAGAACATGCCGGGCCGTGGGATCGCCCGGTGAGCCACGCGGGTTAACAAAGCAGTTCTGGAAACTGTAAACCAAAAAGTTGGGGGTCAGCTGGAGACAAAATACCTGTTTAGACGGTTATTCCATCGGATCCTTTCAATCAAATCATCGTCAAATGTAAAGGCAAACGTCTGAGTGTCAACTTGACTTGCTTGGTAATCCAGTGCCTAAAAAACGGGTTCATTTATTCTGTTTTCAAGCACTTGAACACCCCCAACGGTTAATTTTCCCTCATGGGAGAAAATCTCGAAAAAAAGCGGCAGAATTCTAAGCAAATAAACCCACATGGGCAGTATCTTGCATATTTTTCAACTGTTGCATCCCATCCGCCGTATACTCTGGCATATTTTTATCTTCAATGGCCTTCTGCAGCTGTGGTATAAACTCGTTCAACATTTCATGGGTCAAGTAACTCAGTCTAGACGCGTCTCTCTATTTACTCTTCAACTTATTCTCTCCAACCTGAACGGTATAGTTGGCGAATCAGCAAAGAATAAAGCCATCTCTGCCCAATATTGTCCAATAGCTCGATGTGTCTGAAACAGTCCTCTCACTCTTTATACAGCTGCCACCTCACCGCGTAGTTATTAGTATCCATTATATGCTCAATAGCGAACGGAGTCTCATATAAACTGTGGTATAATGGATATGTGAAGGAATTATTCGTCTGTAGGAAGTAAAAATTGACGACAGGCACTCCGAGATATGTCAGAAACGTCTTGTGATCAGATCCTCCTTTTGGGGTGCTTATATACGGTGAGGTGGAATCCTCTCCAGGAGCACGTGGGAAATTGTTCACCCTAAATTCATTTAAAGCATCCAATTGATCTTTTGCATTGGCAACCATCGTTTGCAGGAGAACTTACCACGTGTCAAACACAGATGTCCGTCCTGCCGCAACCTCATCTTGATTAGGATTAGGGACGTTCTTAGCAGCATCCACTGTCACTTGGTTCAAAGAAGGGGACGCTTGCACGTAACTGAATACGAACCCTTCGCTTATAAGAAAAAAAACTGACAGTGTCAAATTTCCCTTTAAACAGTCCATGTTAAGATAAACTACGGCTCTTTCTGTCAGAATGGGAGCATAATCCTCAACAAATTCTGTAGATCCAACCAAACCGTACTCTTCAGCATCCCAGTTGGCAAACATTATTGTCCTAGCTATAGTGATACATCCGCATTAAATCCATAATTGTCCTCACCAGGCCTCCATCCTGTTTGTTGTACAGTCTGTCCAATAGAACGCGCCACTTCCGCGAGAGCCGCTGTTCCGGCGTTAGGGTCCATTGCGCCATAGACCCAAGCATCGTAATGATTTCCCAGAATAATGTACTTATCCGGTTCCTCTGTGCCATAGATGTAACCAATAACATTTTGTATTGTCCTGCAGGCTGTTTCCTTTGTCCGGAGTGCAGAGAAACAGACCTGTTTTCAAAATGTGAGTGCACAACTATAGTCGTAGTCATGCCATCGATCAATCCAGGCCCATATCTGTATGTAACATTCAAGCCGCCGTTCCAATTATCAGCTACTGGTCCTGTCATACGTTCTAAGATTTGGCGAGCTGCTGTGTAAGATATCGGGAGACAGGGAATACTGGGCATGTCTCCTTCGGCAACTGCCTAGCTACAGGAATTTAAAAGAGAGCTGGGAATTGTAAACCTGGTCTATTGTCAATTCTCTCCAGAGGTTAGGTCTAGAAGGGTAAAGAGGGCTCAATGGATCGCCGTCTCCTGTGTAGACTGTCCCTCTTTGAACTCCTTCTGGCGGCATGTAATAAGTATTTGGATATGTGACATCTAAAGAGACAATTCCTTGTCTGGACAGCCGCCTACTAGGATCTGTTCCCCACTGGGCTGCTTCTGCAGGATCTGTGAAAAGGATAGCTCCAATAGCTCCGTTTAATTCAGCCTGTCTCACTTTATCTCCTCTGAATGGCCCGCCATATCTGATCAGGGCTATTTTGCCCTAAAAAAAGATTGAAAATAGCCTATTTCGCTCACTTTGAGGTCAATTCCTTTATCTTTTAAAATTTGAAAATCATTAGTTGATCCCATATGACAATAAACAACATCACCCGAAACATTACCCGGTGGTGAGTAGGCGAGCCATTGGATACCAGCTCCTATAAGCATCAATCATATTAAAAATCAAAAATCTTACCAGGATCGCCTTGCTCATCAGGAAAATATACAGGACTTGTACCATTAGTCTGGTACACGACTTCTCCTCCAGCTTTAGAAATAATAACTCTATTTGGATTATTAAAATCAGGGTAGGTTAAAAGAACGGTGTATTCCACCGGATGGACGTCTAAATGCCTTCTTTTATGCTCATGATAAGAATGAAAAAAACCTTCCAGTCCAGCAGCCTGCCACTTTTCTTGTATCTTCTTTGCAACATTTAAATTATTCTGAGTTCCCGCTTGATGCGGCGCTACTGTAAAGTCCCTCAAATTTTGCTTAATATTATCAGGGATGATTCCATTCTGTATCATTTTTCGAATAGCATCTCCTGAAAAATAACCCTGCAGATAATATATGAACAAATAAGCAAACTGTCTATTGATGGTGCGGTTGTTGTTACTTTTACAGCTGGTTCTGGCGTAACATTGGGACATGTCGTTTTTTGTTTACTTTTATGCACACCAATTCCTAGCATCACGGAGCCAGCTATAAGCATTGCAAGTCCAACAATAAAGACAGCTCCGGCCACATAAAAATGGTATTGTTGATGCTTCATCTGTAAAGGATGCAAAATGGCAGGCAGTGGAAAATATAAAGGGCAGCATAGATTATAGGGTAAAGTAGGAGAATTTACGGTGGCGACCAGAAATACACTGCGTTTTGTAACGTTGATTCTTCTAATGTCTCCAGACGAAGGTTATTTTGTCTAAAATCATCACGATCAAAATGTTTGTCACGTTGTCAACTATGTGATTCCTGGTTCATTTTTTCAATTGCAATGGAAATTTTTGGAAAAATCAGTGGATTGTTGCAAGTCAAAAAAATGCACAGCTTTTTTAAATGATGGTTTATTTACATGGCAGAAAAATGGATTAAAATCAGCTATTGGAATGGAGGGAATGGGACAATTTGACGGCACACACTGATAGGTAGTAATCCAATGATAACGCGGGTTGCTGAAGTCTGCATCCTCTTCTCAGTGTCTTCTTGTGAATGCTCTCTTAATCCGATCTGGAAATGTCTTGCGTCATCTGTCGATATTGGAATCATTTAAACCGCTTCTGGGCTACTGCCATTTTGTTTGGCAATTACTTAACGCCCCTCAAATGATCCCCACCCTGATAAGATAATGATTTCTGGTGCTAAAATATGGAGACCCGGGATGGTTTCAACTCCTGACCTGCATTTGTGATAACATGGTTTTACGAATATGGCCCGAGGAAATGACGAAAGCACAAATCACACCCAGTAAAAATCGAGGATAATTCTACACAACTGGATCATACCGTGTACTTGTCATGTTTAACTTTTTAAAAGGGGATAATCTCGTCAAAATAATGGATGCATTCAGGCGTATCAGGACTTGTCCGCAGGGCGTCAAAAATGACAGGGGAATAATAGATTCGGCTTTTACAAGGGGTTTATTTAACAATTCCCTGGTTAATTTTATAAAGAGTGTGGTGCCTTCTACCATCATTGGTTT
Source organism: Oscheius sp. DF5033 (assembly GCA_964036215.1). Classification (NCBI taxonomy): domain Eukaryota; kingdom Metazoa; phylum Nematoda; class Chromadorea; order Rhabditida; family Rhabditidae; genus Oscheius; species Oscheius sp. DF5033. The sequence goes on from OZ038413.1 coordinate 9,394,250, forward strand.
GATGTACTGATTCAGAGATCAATTTGTAGTAAAATTGTTGAAACTTACTCCAAGTTCTCCTGTACCAAGGAGGCCGGATAGCATGTTGCACATCTCTAGCAGCTCTCTTCACATCTCTCGAGGCATCGTCTGAAGACGTACATGTTTCAGCGTTCGGTAGTAAAAGAACTTACGCGCAGCTCTCTCAACAGTCCTAGTCTCCTTCTTAAAAAAGCGAGTAACTTCTTCTAAAATCGCTATGTTAGAAGCAAAATAAAAGAGAAATCATACTTGCCATGCTGCGCTTGTGCCGGAATGATGACTGTTGTAATTGGAGGTAACCGGTCGCCCCGTGTCACGTCAATTCATATGGCGAAAAAAGGTCTTCATTTGTGATGGCAGCGCAAAGTTTAAAATTCCTATTCTCCCCCCGAAATTTCGTGAATCACATGACATAGAACATAACCACACCCTGGTTTTTGTACCTACAGACGAGGGTGGCTAGATTTTTATTATTATTCCAGAAACTTCCCCTCATACGAACAGGTGCACCCCCCTTGGGGATCCCCAAACTTTCCTATCTTTATACACAACAAAGAGACTAGCCATCACGTGAAGGAAGAAGTAAACATTTATTTATAGAATGAAGACAGCGGGATCAATGATAAAGCTAGAATTTAGATGAGCGGGTGGATTTTTTTACACCTTATGTCGGCTTGGACACCAAAGCCTTTGAAGTGCTGGTTCAGGTCTTCGCGCCTTTCTTGGGCAAGATATCTGAAAAATTCCTTGTTTAGCAGCCAATTCAATAACAGAAAGAGAAATTAGGATCAATAACTGTTACTCGTGGTAAACGTGAAAATAAACGAGGAAGTGTGGAAGCTATTTTGAGGAAGTTTGCAGCTGTTGTCATGAAAATAGCCGCAGTGTACTTACCCCACTTCAATCATAGTTTGCAACATAGATTCGACTTTCTCCCCACATTTGTTCCTCAGAAATGGTAAAATACAATCCAAAACTTCGGAAAGCGCTTCACATTTCTCTCCTGAATCGTTCAATGAGCTGAATGTTAACAGAATCAAAGAACCTTCAATGGAGGCGATCTCTTCCAGAGCTTCATGCATGATACTTTGTACCTTGTCTCGGACCGGAAGGATCTGATTCTCTTCGTTGAGATCCTAAAATAGAAAAATGACGTTGCCATAAGGGCAAATGTACCTTATCATACGTCAGGAGGGTCACGTTTTTAACTGCGTCAAAATGAATATTGGCAATGCGTCGGCCAGCCGAATACCGGGTATAATTATATTTTAGCATATGCTAAAAATTATAAAATAAGAGTGCAGAATTACCTTGAAACAGGGTTTAGTCCAAACATATGGATCTTCAGAAATGCAAAAATAGGGAGCTGGATCAAACTGTTTTTGAGCACATTGCTCATCCAGGAGAATCTTAAGGTTGCCATTTTCCGATGATAAATCTTCTATTCTCTTTAAAATCTGTGTTCTGGAGAAATACTTCCGGGCTAAGCGAAGGTACTTACCGGCTCTCACCGAAGCCTCGTTGGCATTGTAGCTGCATTTCAAATTTTGTACAGAGCTCTTTTATTCCCTGCACAAATTGATGCTTAGGAAGTGTGAGGAATCTAGCCACGAACTGCCTCATTCCCAAAGTTAGGAGTAACTTTAAAAATAAGTAAAAATATAATGTTAAAGCAAAGCACCTTATAATCGTCTCTCCTGGCAACATGTTTCACAGCTTCTGCCACTATCCTCTCCCGCTCTTTCCCCAACTTGTTACAATTTGAAATATACTCGTCATAGAGTTCATTTCTAAAATTAATGTGAACTAAAGGGGCTAAGGAGATCACCGTTTGCCTATTGTGACATTCTCTGCCGCACTTTGGAACCGCCGATTTTCTGAACTTTTCTTATTTACTGTTTCTAATTAAATTGTACCTTGTTCTCCTTGTTCTCTGGCTTTTATAATATCTTTTTCTGTAATAGATGGATAACAAAATGGATCATGTTCAGCCAAAATAGATAGAATTGGGACTAAGAATAAGGTTAAAGCCAGCATGTGGGAGAATATTACAGTGACGGGAAGACCGAACTGAACACAGCAAAAACAGCAGGTCACGTAACAATAAAGGGAAACTTTCTCAGACAAGAATTGATGAGGAACGATTAAGGAGTGGAAAGTTGGAAAATGAGGTGTTTGTCTCGAAATTGTTGTGAACTTCTTCAGGAGAGACTTCAACGACTCGAAATTGCGAAAAAAACACTGGATACTTCTCCTTGAAAAAGTGTCGACACGACTTTCTATGCTTTCATCTGAAATGAATAATTTTCTAATGAACCGAAAAAATGTCCTTAATCTTTCCATCTATTTTTGTGGTCCACGTGGGTCTACAACCAGTTACCTTCTGGCATATTACAACGTTGGTTTCAAAACAGCGAAGCTGTCGATTGTTTATCCCAAAAATTCTTGCAACAAGCGGTGATCAGATGCTGAAATAGATTGTGTTTCTCGAAGGGTCATCTGACTAGGATAAGTCTTCAAAACCCATAGCCAGTCTCTTGTCTGCTCAAATCGAAACAAAATGGTTTACGGACGCGTACCCTTATACAAGGTGGGTTCATATTTTTACTTCTTTTCCTTCGGAGACATATTGTTCCCTCACTAAAGCATTTCCATAGTACAAAACAAGGAATCGACGGGGAAACTTCTTTTTCTTACGTAATACATCGACGGTCTTCCCCCTTTCCGGTCTGTAAATAGCAAACGTCAGAAAAGGACTTTGACCAGGGTTGCCGATACAGACCCTTCAGGCCTGTTTTTGTGTTAAAGTACACCAGAATATTCTCTGCACGTTTTATTGGGCAGGTAAACAGTTTTGTCCCATATAAGGGCGGACTGGTAGATAGTCTCTTCGACCGGGCTGGGTCCCATTTTCGATCGCTTTTTGGGCTCAATCTAAAGTATCAACTGGGACAAAGTTTGTCTCCTCCCTATTAGTTTTCTGTCTCTCTTGTTTACATACTGACGTATCGTCTCCTTTATAAGGCCGACCTTATAACATGGCTCCCTATCATCTCCTTGTATTTCAGAAAATGGCTTCTACTACTCAGCGTGCTCTTCGCCAAACCTGGCAAGTCACTGAGAAGGCTAACCCCTTCATGTCAAAATCTGGGTATTTAATCACATTTTTCCATTAAGAATTTACATTTTTAGAGCCAAAAACACTCAGAAGAGGAATCTTAATGACATGACTCGGCAGTCTCCTAATACCAATTCAAATCCCGGACTGGCTACTTTCCTTGGAAGAACGTTGAAAAATTTCATGGGAGAAAGTCAGACGGAGACGATGAACACCAGCTCGTGGTAAGTCATTTTTCCAGGACAGAAAATGACGAGATTATTTCAGGAGTACGTGGGAGACGAATCTCCGAGCCAATATTGCCCGTCATGTTCGCGAACAAGAACAGCGTGAGATGGCTTTCAAACGCCTGATGCACAGGGCTTAAAATCTCCTCTTCGACTGTATATACTTGTACAAATTCTCCAAACGATGATGACGATTGGCGAATGCTTTTACATATACTGGTTGTAGATAAAATAGTATTTTGAGTGTGTAATAAATATTATATCCTGATTAATTTCTCTGAAGGGGATCATTTCATTTCCGTTGTGGGTGGTCAGAGATACTTGGCAATATTTGACATCAGAGATCTTCTGTGGTAAACGAAAGAAGAATTCCGCGAGGATTCGTCATTACCTTCGTTTTTATCCCGTTGAAGTTCTGAGTAGATTCACGGGGCGTAAAGGAGGCTTTTGAAGATGTTTACCGGTCGTTTTCCTCTCATTTCTATATGTTCTAAAGATAGACTCGGAGAGCACAGCATTTTCTGCAATCTACGTGATCACTTTCATTTCAGTTCTAATAGAGTGCACCTTTGTCTAGGAAATGCTACTAGATCGAGTGAGATTTTGCTCTTTTTAACACTAAGGAACACACGGCTGCCGTTATTTTGATCAACAAATTCAGTCTATTTTGATTCAAAACAGGTTACAGTTAGTCTTTTTTCCCCTTGTTGTTGATCTAAACAACACTGATAATGTTCAGCTGGGGCAAAAAGGAAACTTTCGCTTTCTGATAAGGTGGAAAGATGCAACTTTTGTACAGCTTGGTTAGCTGGGGGTTGGATTACTTGGGTTCGAACTGGTAAGAAGATTAATGAGAAGATGATCCTCACTAATTCATGATTCACCACTTCTTTCCCCGATTTTTGGCATTACTCACGGAATCTCATTGCATAAATCAGCTTTGCACCGCATTAAATAATGAGATTAGAGGTGGGTTCATCTGTAGCATTTCTTGAACAGTTTTCAGTAGTATTCAATTCCTCTTGTTATTCAGTGCAACTGAACCTATTAGTCTAACTGTTCTTCTAAGAAAAATAGCCATCACAGCTCAGTGAAAAGACTTCACGGATACTACATTAGAGGCCTTTCATCCCCGAGTTGACGATTGTGGTCAGGAAGTGCACTCACTCCTCGTTAGAGAGGGCTCAACTACGCCTCACCTCGTTGACACTTTCAACACACCATCATAATCACCACCTTTTCATTTGGACAGCTTTCAATGGGAAGTTTTCAAGCTAGCCGTCTCATTTCCGTACACACCGTAAACTGAGGCAGACTGGGAAGTATAGGAAAAAAAGGCAAGCAGACATGTAGCAATCCTTTTTCTTTTAGTCTGGGGAAAAACAATCACTATCCTTTTTAGACATAAAATTTTGCGACTTTCCCGGCAGTCAAAACTTTGTATCTTGTGTGACGTGAGCAAGGCCATTCGTAAAATGACTACAATCTGGATATCAGCAGACATAATATCTCTGATCTCTCCGAAGTCGCCTCATTTCTACGTTTTATCTCGCTTCATTCATTTCTCTCCTATTTTTTCTCTCTGTGAGAACATTGATGCCCTATTACAGTAATTAAAGGCTCGGATGTCTTACCTACTCGAATATTTACTCTTAAAGAAAAAAAACTACTTCCGTTGCTGAATGAATAAGCAAAGTTCCCGTGCGTCCATTTTTCATTCAGCAAATCCATGAGCCCCGTCGAACAGAAAAGGAAAGAGAAGAGAAGGGGAATCCTAGACAAAAGGTTATTGCCGTGCTTGCATTTGTTTTAAAAAGAATGTTGCCAACTACACAGAGAGACGGGGAGAGATTGAAGATCTCTAGAAAGTAGCCGTCTATTTGCATTTCAGACCCTCGCTCTCATCCGAATTCAAAAAGCTCCGCTCCCTCGCAACAACACCCCCTTTTGGTCGCCGAGACTCCTTAAAAACCCTCAAAAGGAGGTCTTTTCTCTATTGCTTATCTTTCTCTCTTTATTCTCATTGCCCTCCTCAAGTTATAAATATATGTCGGATGTGTTGGGTTCGGCCTCCTTTTCCTCTTCTCCCGTAAGAACCTAAATTGGCTGCGTTGGGTATCGAGTAGCACGATAATCGCGGCTCTTCCTCCCCGTGCTCCCCGTGTAATCGCACTATTTTCTCATCTCCCCTGGAGCCGTTCTCCTTTCTCATTCAAGTGGCCGCTTTCTCGTGTGCGAATTTTCCACTTCTGACGCTAATCTCACAGCTCTTCTTTTCCCGTTGCCATTGCCACTTTTTTAGGCTCAATAAATTATGCCTGAGAGTGAATAAAAGTAAAGATATTGCCAATTTCAAATTGCAATTGCAATTCAACTCACTTCTGCGCGTAATCTGTTTGATCAGCTGGTGGATAACACGTTTAGTTGCATATGTCGGACCATTCTGAACTCAAACAAAAACCATTTCTCTACTTCTCTCTATGGAACTTCGTCGCAGAACCAGTTTTACCTACCGATTTAAGGTGTCTTCTGCTGCTGAAATGGCTATACCTCCAAAACGGGTGAGTTTTGCATGTTGTTTGGTATTCATACAGTGCAAAGTCCGCTTTCCCATTAAAATGGCTGGGACGTGTTATAGAAATGGTTTTTCGTTCGTCGACTAGTTCTCGGAGATCATTGCCTGATTACCTTTTGTAAAAGAAAAGAAAAGCCCTTACGTATCCCACAACTGATCTCAGATATTAGCAAAAATTTCGTGATATTTCCATAAATTATCAGTATTTTGAAGATTACGACAAGTTGCCAAATATCCCTTTATCGAGAGTCAAATCTTCAATTGTTTTCTTTGCTAAAAAAACAAGAGGCACTGCATCTTCCCCGTCTCCTTTTCAAGTTTCCAAGTTCACAACAAATCTCATTTGTCTGGAGTCTATGAAAGAAGTGCTCCTTTGAAAAAAGGAAACCATCATCAAGTCGAGTACATGAAGAACATTTTTATGGTCATTTTTTATTCGGACAAGTATCACTCCAAGCAAGATTCTCATGTTCTCTTTTGCGACCCGCCCCTCTCAACTTGGGAAAATCTACACACACATATCAAAGCACAATTTTTGAGGTTCATTGATCTTTCGGAAGAGAGTTAGTCGGGAGCAAAATACCTGGTTACTTGCAGGATTTTTTTCTTTATTTCCTTTCAAGATTGAGGGGTTAATGACATGAACGCCCATCTTGGGGTGGAGCATTCTCGCGCATTGTTAGCCAATCTCTCTATTTGGGCTCGATCAGCAATCCCAGACAATTCTTCTCACCCTTTTGATAAATCTCACTGGGAAAAGTTTAATCTTCTCTTCTCGCTTTCTTCTAATTTTCATTAGTAATACGCCGTGTACTTCTATTGAATAGAAAGGGGAGTCCTTACTTCAAAATCTTCTTCTTTATTCACATATTCTTTGAATTTTAGATGAATGGAAATCTACGGAAAAAGTCATCTATTCTTCAGGAAATCGACCACTCTTTTACAGTGAGTTACTTTTTTTAGAAGATTCACTTTGTCAACTTGTCATTTCAATTGTTGACAGCTGTTTTGCTAAACAGCGCAGCAATAGGAAACAATCTGCCAATTCCCAAAACGGCGTTTCGGCACAACACGCAAATTTTAACATTGTTAAAGTTGTCTAAAAGAAATTGTCTGGGGACCTTTGAGTATACAAATGCACGCATTTTACGTCAGAATTAAAAGAGATCATAGTCTACCGAGCAAAAGGAGAGCTAAAGCATTGGGAATCATTTATAGCCTAGGTCTCAATTCCGGCACACGTCTGGCAATCTCCTGCCAGTGATTCTTTAACCAGCACTTGGGCAAGAGATCTGAAATCAGAGTTGGATGATGGCGAATATTATAGTCCATAGTTGAAATATATGCCAACGCGATGGGAAATATTAAAGATATCCATGTGATATCGCATCACGATTTGGTAGTTTTGATCCATGAGCGCACTTTAAATAGACTCTTGCTCTTCAACCCATTGGGGCCCATTGGCAACTCTTTAAATTGGCTTTAAAGCACGTGGGACTTTGTGGCCTAGATGAATCACGGGAAGGAAAATCCTGGAGATATCCAAAAAAAAGAAGTGCAATCCTCACATTTTGTAGAAAAGCAATTTCACTGTTTGCTTGTCTGCATCCATCGAAAAAACGCCTTCAATGGGAGAAAAAATCCCATTTTGTTGAAGGATATTTGCAGCCATTTATGTGTTCACGTTACCCAGAGAAAATGGTCGAAATCCCGTGAATTTTTCAAACAGGGTTAATTGCCGTGCAGACATTTCCGGAATCTTTCTTTGCGTAAAATTGTGGTCGTCTAGTTTTTAGGGAGCAAGGAATTTCAAACGCCTCAATAATTCAGAAGGTCACGAAGAGTTTTTGATCTGCTCGGGTGCGTAAAGTTGAGAAACTAGACATACTCGGAAAAAGGCGCCTCTTACCGGCCAATTGAATTTATCTCGACCTAAATTCCCTTAGCACTTGGATATTTTTAAGGTAATGCTATTGGGCGACAGCTGCACAGGCAAGACGTGTCTCCTGGTCCGATACAAAGATGGCGCCTTTCTCAACAATAACTTTATCTCTACAGTAGGAATAGACTATAGGGTTTGTTTTTCCCATCGGACAGGAAATAATAATAACATTTATAGAATAAAGTCATAGATTTGGATGATAAAAAGGTTAAGCTACAGGTAAATGCCAGAATAATAGGATACTGGGAATATTCAGATATGGGATACAGCTGGGCAGGAAAGATTTCGATCCGTCACGTCATCTTACTACAGGGATGCAGATGCATTACTCTTGATTTTTGATATTGCAAACCGGACGTCATTTGAAAATATTAGGGTAAGGATTGTTCAACCGAATAAGGTTCATCTGGTGAAAAGCTCAAAATTAAAAGAAACACCTTGACGTTGAAAGTCTGCTGTCATTTTCTTGTAGAAAGAGGGTAACAAAAGCTGTCAGTCATGGCCTATATTTCCGTCAATAGTTTCCGCTGTGACTGTACTTACCGTCAAAAATATGACCTGGCAAGGATTTCTAGACGTCTCCAGATCCAATGGGCTCTACATTTCACCTCGGAACCTTTATGGTAGCTTGAGTTCCAATGTGACGTAACATTTTCAGCCAGATTCCAAACTGTGAGCTCATGTAACGCAACGCAGGCTCTAATTCTAAATTGTTATGCGTTATTCCAGTACCGGCGATCTTTTAGCGTTTTCGAATTTATCCCGTACCACCATACCATGAAGTTTATAGGAACCCCTTCAATCAAAGCCTTAGAATCCCACTCTACCGGCTGTTTTGTACCCAGTACTTACGTCCTTTACCTGCTCTCCCTATTTATTTGATGTAGGCGAGTAGTAACGGAGCCAATTTGATTCTATGGATAAGATGTCATAGACGTCATTAATTGTGCCAATCTAACTTTATGCAGCTACTTAGAAATGTTGACTTTCAATAAAATCAAGGGATGACGCTGTTTAGAGTAATGCGTAGTTTCCATTTTCCGGGGATGTAGAAAGGGAGGTTCCTCATTTAAACAGATTAGTTTCCTAGTCAGTTTTTTCCTTGACAGCGCTGTCATACAGACGTAATTTTGTACTGCGGAAATTTCATAAAAATGACTCATCGAATTTCATCATTGAAATTTTTCAGAGTTGGCTGAGCGAAATAAAAGAATACGGAAAAGATAATGTACAAGTTATCCTAGTTGGCAACAAATGTGACTTGGGGAATTCAAGGATGGTCCGATCGGAGGAAGCCCGCCACTTGGCTACAGTAATTCTTTTGAAGGACATTTATTTATTGTATCTGTTCAGAGTTATAACATTCCTTACATAGAAACCAGCGCCAAAACAGGACACAATGTTAATCAAGCATTCATCGATGTTGCTAGGTAATCATCGGCATGCTTTCAATACAGAAAATGGCAATCAATTCAGACGGCTGTTGTCAGCATCTACGGGAACGAAATACGAACCGACAAGTGTGGTAGACCTCGTCACGGCTGAACCGTCGTCGTATAGATGCTGCGGCAGTCTGTATTAAACATACAAAAGACGAAAGAAGAGAGGGACAAATGCTTGCACATTAACCCTTTTCGGGTTTTTCTTATATTCCGTTGTACTTTTTAACAAAGAACAAAGCCAAAAGTATAAATTCGCAAATTGATCTCAATTAAATGTTTGTGGGACTTATCAATAAAGACTATCACTTGATATATATTATGGAAACATATCCCGAGATAATGAGTCCTCGCTTGATTACCGCGCTGCTGGTACAGGCCTGTTTCCCGCATCTCGGCCCTCTTTCGACCAAAAGGGATCATCGCCATGAGTGCAACGCACATCTGCTTCTAATTGCCCCCGTTCACCCCCTCTCTCCCCTTTTCGTCGTGCCTCTCCATCAGCTACCGTAATCGCAAACATGTTTTCTTTCTGCGATCCCATGGCTCATTTCACTTTTTTCTTCGTTGAAACAGTGGTATCTCTGGGTACCTGACTGATTGTCTTTCTAATTCGTCCGTCTGGACATGCGTCGCGCTCTTCGGGGTCCCTTCACGGCAATCTTTGCTTCTGAGGAACCTGTTTTACAATGACTGTGGGGCTGTTTGATTGGCCTTTCTTCGTCACTCGAATAATCGATATAGGACTCATTCGCTGTGGGACCTCGTTCTCTGTGGATATTGGGTCATCATCAAGCGACACGGAGTGACCGGTGTCGAATAGCCAAGGAGTTACGACCCATATCGCCTCGTTTAAAGAGAGAGAAAAGGCCAAGACTAAAAGATAACCTCTGGTCTTGATACTATTTGAGGTTGACAATCCATTCTATAATATTATTTGATGCTCAGTAGAAAATTGAAGGATCAAAGCCCATGTGTTGATCTCCGGAAACTTCGCGCTTTATAAACAAGCGAAGATAAGTTGCGTTCGCTTTCGAACAAAAATACAAAAATATATAGTGGTCCCTTTACCAGTAGGAAACCTAAATGTGTTGCCTGGTCCCTCGATATGGAAGCCAATTCGATGTGCATTAGTTGAGAGGTTTCTCGTGCTCTCACGTGCCATTGGGAAGAATATTCTAGGGCAGCTGTACTTTGTGCGCTATGGCTAAGATCTTTCTCTCCCCCTCTTTCTCCACATCTCCGAGGGAAAATGGACTCTGTCATGCCCCACTCAGCCTTCATTTCCCGTCAGGAAGGTGCTCACTTCTGGCTGTTTGATGGTTGTCACGGCTTTGTGCCCCACTATCTTTGAAAGTGGCGGGGCACACCTGTTGGCTGTGTTGGATAAATCTCTTTCTCTGCTATCAAATGACGTTCTTTCACAGTCGATGAAATGAATTACAAAGAGCAACTAACATTTGAAAGTGGTTATAGTCATACTGGTTTCCTGCGGCGATTTTCCCGAAATTTTTTCATCCTTTTGGATAAGAGGAATAGCCGTCTAGTCACGCAGCCAAAAGTTTAGATTCCGGTTTAGTGAAATAGTTTCCCAAGCGGAAAAAACGATCGCTCTTCTTATCCCAGAGAGGCATCGTTCCACCATCGCTTGCCTGTGATCTTTTTCGAAATAAATGAAAGGAAGCAAACGAGGGTGGAGGAGGAAAATCTCTTTCGTCTGTCTACGCCCGCCGAGAGTGAGGTTAGGCCCGTCTTTGCCCGTCCATTTCTCCCTCTCTTTCTGTCTCTCTTCTCCTATGCGCCGGCCTTGTGGCACTCTACCCTACGTCTATGGCCTCTCGCGTCGTCTGACATCGATTGTGTCTGCGCAGCAACGCTGGCGGACTATTAACTTTCGTGCTTTAGAACCAGTCCTGTACGTCCAGATACATCTTAAATATATAGAAAAGATCTTCTTTAGATGTAGAAAAACCTTTTCCCGTTTTGGTATAGCTTATTTTACTTATTTTTCTGGTGAAAACATTGTTTTCAAAAACAATCCCCACATCGAATGATTTTCCGGTTTTGTCACGATAAACGCACGATTTCTAGCTTAGTTTGGAAGGTTCTAAACCATCCAAATAATGTTTTTGCTTGATTGACGTTATCTTTTATAGGAAAATGTCTGTTTTTCACGATTTCTCCCGAATTAAGGCTGGCGTTATAATCTAGGTCATAAACAGTAATCCAAACCCTTCACACTCTAGTTAGTTTTCCTATTCAGCTTTGTGTTTGAACTATTTCTTTAAAATCATAGGACTTCTATTTCAACATTACGTAAATTCCATCCAAACTTATTTATTGTTACCAATCATGAGCCAGTCACAGGATGGCTCGGCAAAGGATAGTCTCAATTCTTTTTGCCGTCATTGTTCCTTTTGTTAAAAGTACACTTATTCTTCATCATCTAACATTTTCTATCATTTCTACCGTAACCCGACCACATGATCTTACTGGTAGTCAACCTCTCTTTCGCGTCTCCCACCCCTTTTCCTTTGCATAAAAGATCTTTCTCCCTTTTCCATTTTTCTTCTTATCTTAAAGGATGGTTGGGACCCCTTAAAGTTACCCGTTCTCCTTTTTCTAATACTTTCTCCCATCTCTCGTATTTGCTCTTTTTCGTGCTCTCTGACAACTCACAACCTCCCTGACGCAAAATTTTTTCAGTTAACCACCAAAATATTCATTGGCGGTTACTCTTTCCTTGGATTGGTGGACCTTGTCATTTAATCCATGCACTGTGCATAAGAAAAAATCAACCAGAAACGGGTGTTTTGAGTGACGAGGTGTGCCGTCTTGATCCTGATGCCTGAGGATTCAACGCGGAAACGCAAGAGCGATTTCAATTACGTTCCCATGGCCACCCATCGTCATCCCATCATTCCTATTACAGTAAGTTTCCGGTTGTTTTTTATTTCAAAAGAAACAGACAAAATTACATCACCTACGCACAACGCAATAGGCGTCAGTGCTGTGTGCGGGGTGAGGTAGGAAGTGAGGAAAATGTTTGCTACGCTGACGTTTTCTACGTCTACCAGAAAACATTTTAAATGTTATTCGGCATATAAAATTTTTTTGGGGGGTTAACGATGAATAACCAGAATTCATGGATACGGTAGAGAGTTTATGACTCAGGGCCGATAAATAAAGAAAAACGTGGCTGCACTTTTATAGGTACGTTTTTTTGGCAATTTCACCGAATCCCAAAAATTTCCCCTAACTTTAAACCTAAAAACAGTACGCGAATTCGAGTCAGGACCACAACTCTTTAAGTATTTAATATCGTCTGTAAAGGGAGAAGAAGTTAGACAGATACAGTATCCGAATACATTCTCTTTAATGGAATATTAGTACATACATATCGAAAAACCAAAAGTGTGAGCACACAAGGCCTCCATTGTTTGTCTCAGCCATTCCATAATCACTGAGGGGGACGAGAGACAGAGAATCATAAGACCTTCACCGTGTGTCGTTTTGAGTGTGGGACGAAGAGAAACAAAAGACGTACGGTTTGCGCCACGCTACGATTTCTTTCTTTCCCTTCTCTCCCATGTGAGGGAAATTTAATATGGGACCATAGGTAGAGCGCATAAGGGAGACACCGATCATATTGAGTTCGCAGATAGAGCGAGAGTGATCAAAAACCACTGAAAAAAAGCTGTGTTGTGAATAATTAGAGGACGAAGGAGAGAAGAAGCTTTCGAATAGAAGATGAGCTAACAATTACGCAAGGATTACGGTAGCTTGATATCTCGTCACTAAGAATGTGATGTTGGATCATAAAATGCGATTTATTAAAGAATTAATTCCCATTCAAAGATGGCTATAAAATACGGTAGAATTGGAGCGTGGTTACTGCGCCAGCGGTAAATTTCACGAATTTTCTCGGGCAAACATTCTTGAATTTGCGGGTATTTTGAACACTAAAAAGGTTCTCTAGTTTTTAGTCTCAGCTTGATTACGATTGACAGTTGTAGTCTCTCAAAAGATTATTAGAGGAAAATCAATAAATGGTATCTTTGCTTCATTGCCGCTAACGGTAAGCTATTGACGCAAAAGGGAATACACACAGACTGCAATTCAATCACCCTTTTGCCTTTTCCCTAACAGTTTAGATACAGTTTTAATTAAAAAACGCCCAAAAATTGCTGACTATTATGTAGGACGTGATGACATAAAAGAAATAAAAGATATGCTTACGTGGTATAAGAAAAAAATGCCTTTTATAGTTTCTTTTTATTCGAAAAAGGCGCACAATAAACCAGTTTGCGAAGATCCTTCTGCCGAGACGAGCAGCAGACGACAATTCGAAAATGGCTAACTGTTGCGATGTCTGCGTCGCAGTGCAATCTATGTTGCCATGCACTGTGGAATTGCTGTAATATTCCCGCTCAATCGTTACAAAACCAGCCGTTTTGCACTTGTTCTGAATTGGGCAAATTTTTAACTTGGGAAAGTGATGTTTGTCACCGTTTTTAATTTTAAACAAAAGGTTCCAAGGTCATGGTATTAAATCATTATTTCAAAATATATTCATTGTTTTCTCTCTTTTCATCCTTTTTTAGTTTCAGTTCCAACCCCACAGTCTTCTTCCCACTGCTGTAGCCGATACACATCATCATAATGTTGAAGAACATCGATCCTTGAAGCGCAAGCAGGATGAGATGCTCGATAGACACGTGAGTTATTCTGTGTAAGCTTTTTGGATAGGGATAATATGGAGCCGGGATTATGGATTTGACCATCGATTAATTCGGCCGGCAACATGCCACCCTTCTGCTACCTTTAAAATAAAAGCTGATTATTTCAATTATCTTTCGCTTTTCAGAAAAACATAACAGTGTCAGTGAAATCAGTCCATGCTGCTAAAATGCCCAATACAGCTAAAGCGATCCCCTTGACCGCTAAGAATGGCAGTCGGTCAAAGCCGGCTAGTGAAGGAGAATATCAGGTAATCTATATTTTTATTTTCCTCGTTAATAATCAATATTTTAGCTTATCAAGAACGAAGTCCTCCAATCGCCTTACGGTAATAACTACGAGGTTTTGGAGTTCTTGGGGAAAGGAACATTTGGTCAAGTAGTCAAGGCCTGGAAAAAGGGAACTAGTGAAATTGTGGCGATCAAGATTCTAAAGAAACATCCCAGCTATGCTAGACAGGGCCAAATTGAGGTAATTTAAATTGTATTCAAGAGAATAATGCGCATATTTTAGGTGTCAATTCTGTCTCGTTTGAGCAGTGAAAATGCAGAGGAGTTTAACTTTGTGCGCGCTTTTGAGTGCTTCCAGCACAAGTCCCATACTTGCCTCGTTTTCGAAATGCTCGAGCAGAATTTGTACGACTTCCTCAAGCAGAACAAATTTCAGCCTCTTCCTTTAAATAGTATTCGTCCTATTGTGCAACAGGTTATATTAATTTCCGTAAAAGAATCAATTAGTTTAGGTCCTTACTGCCCTTCTGAAACTCAAAACTTTGGGTCTTATCCATGCTGATCTCAAGCCAGAGAACATTATGTTAGTCGACCCAACTAATCAACCTTTCCGTGTAAAGGTATACGATCCCTTTTTATTAAATAGATTCATATTTTTTTAGGTAATCGACTTTGGTTCAGCTAGTCATCGCAGCAAAGCTGTCACAAACACATACCTCCAGAGTAGATACTATCGAGCTCCGGAAATTATCCTGGGTTTGCCATTCCGAGAAGCAATCGACATGTGGTCATTGGGCTGTGTGATTGCTGAACTATTCCTTGGATGGCCTCTTTATCCAGGAAGCAGCGAATACGATCAAATTAGGTAGAGTCTATCACTGTGACGGTTGTTTACCACATTTTAGATACATCGTCAGCACTCAGGGATTACCTCCATCACATATGTTGGAGAATGCTTCAAAGTTACGGAGATTCTTTAAAGAAGTCAAGGGAGAGCCTATGGGACCACAGAATGCTGTCTACTATCGGTTGAAGACCGTTGAAGAATATGAAGCTGATGGCGGAACCGTCAAGTCCAAAGAGACTAGGAAGTATATCTTCGCCTTCCTGGATGACATTATCCGCGTCTGTTACTCCTACGAATCCGATCCCATGGAGCAGCTTTGCGATCGCGTGGATAAGACGGAATTTGTCGATCTACTCAAGCGGATGCTCGTTCTTAACCAGGATTTCCGGTTGAACCCAGCAGAAGGCCTAGAACATAAATTCGTCACAATGACCCATCTTCAAGGCTATTCCACTACCAATTAGTAAGGAAATTAGACCGATCTTTAATTTATTTAATTCTTTTAGTGTTCGTACTGGTATGAAGAGAATGGAAGTGTGTCACCGGGCACCGGTTGTACTTCCTCCTGGACAGTCTGTCTTCCGTGTTGCTGGAGCAGCTACGCCCCTGGCTTCGGCTTCTAGCCTAGCTGCTGCTGCTCTTCCTGGCGGTGCACTAACCAGTGGAACAATTGCCGGATCATCGACAGTACCTCAGAATGATTTGAGCTCCGTTCTTCACCCATATCACGCAATTCCCACTGCCAGTAACCCGGCGGCTGCTGCCGCTGCTGGAGCTACAGCAGCTGCTGCACAATATTTTTATCCATCTATGACTGCCCTCATGCCATAC
Source organism: Oscheius sp. DF5033 (assembly GCA_964036215.1). Lineage (NCBI taxonomy): Eukaryota > Metazoa > Nematoda > Chromadorea > Rhabditida > Rhabditidae > Oscheius > Oscheius sp. DF5033. The sequence goes on from OZ038413.1 coordinate 9,410,220, forward strand.
GGTATGCTTCCCACAGAAAAACCTAGTAAAATTGTAGGAGTACCCGGATCGAGTGCATTCAGTGCTGGAAATCGTCAGCCACAATACATGCCATTTGGTCCGGCTGCTACTGCTGCATCTAATCTAATGCCCCAATTTATTCCTGTCTCAATTGTGGATCCTTTGGTAGCTGCACAGGCACAAGCCGCTCAAGCCGTATGTTTTTATAATTCTTTGCTTTTTCCTCTAGGCTTTCCTATTAATCAGTAGATCTATTTATTTCCATTTAATTTATTGTCTACATTTTTTAGTTTTATAAACGGGTTTATCTATCTTTAATTTATAGTTACAGTGGCCAAATAACGCCTCGGCCACCGGAACTGGGCTCCCTATTTGGCCAACGCCTGCTCTCTTCCCAACCGGTGCTCAGGATATGTTCTTGCCGACACTTCAAGCCATGACAGGAAATCGTGTTAACAATCCCCTTCAGAGCATTAACCAGGTATTGAAAATAGATCAAAGAGGAACTAACATTCACCTGTTGCAGGTCTTCGGACAGCAGTCTAGCCAGTCCCAGAAGGGATTTGGATTACCCACCGGGCTACAAGGAATTCCCAGTTTGAGCACCGTATTCCAAAACCACGTATTGGCTGCTCAACTCGGATACACTATGCCTGACAGCCTAACGGATCAGCAACTGACTGCTGCTTTGACCGCTCAATTGACGGCTCCTATGCCAACCATGACTAATCCTGTACCACCACCACCTCCAAAGACTTCTGGCGTATCAGCTGAAACGATAGCCAGACGTCTAGCCAACAAGGCTAAGTCACAGGCAAATCCATCTCCGGCGGTGTCTGTCATCACAATTAGCTCCAATGATGAAGAGGAGAGTCCTGTTCGTAGCAACAACAACATTAGGTAAGAAATGAACAGACGGCAGATATTCAATCACTTTTGCAGTGCAATTAATCTACCAAAGGACGGCAAACAGCGGGCTGTAGTACGTCCACTTGAAGTTCAAGTTAAAGTTGAACCTCAACCTTCTCAACAAGAGATCCTTGCCTTAATGGCTGCTGCAGCTGGTGGTACTCTGTAACCTTTTTTAGGTAGTTTTAATAGATCTTCATTAATTATGGTATTCTTTTCAGTTTCTCTGTGATTTCTCTCTACTACCTGGTGACTGAAATGGGTGGAGTTGGTATCCTCTCCTACGCAAAACATTCGCCTATTTTCCATTTATTATTTGTTGTCTTAAATAGTGTTAACTTTCATTGGATCAATATGATTATTTGTTTATTTTGAGAGACTCTTTTCGGGCCCTTTAAAGCAGGTCTTCCCCTCACGCCCTATTTTATATACTGTATCATGTCTTCCAATTAATTTATTTAAACCTCGAATTTGATGATGACTATCTGTGTTCATATTTTGCCCTTTTATACTACGGTATATACGCTTACAATGTTTTTTTTTCGGTTGTTTTCCTTACTGCGCCCTGTACCGTAATACCTGATCATCCCATTGCCCAGTACCTGCATCTAATATTAGTCTCATTTTTTTTCTTCACGTGTAACCATTTTTTAGTCCTCTCTTTGGTTAACATCTTGTGTTCTGTGCTTTACCGTAACCTTCTAGTTCACTATTTTTTTCGGGAAAGTTGTGTACATTTTTATTCTAATGGATTTAGATTTTCGTGATTGGTGAATGAATGTTGAATGTTTCCAAACAGGTTTTCATCTTATATCGAAACTACGGGATGGGGTATCAATTCATCCAGAAATATTCGTGCCCTTGTCACATTTTTATCCGATGTACTATTGTAGACGACTGCGCCGACGTCGTCAGTAATCTTCAAAAACAAGCAGCATCGTCACATGACGGTGAACCTCGTCGACAAGGAACTTATCAAAAAGTTGGGGCGGCGGCGCGGCCGCCCTGCAATCGATTCTCACGGAGGCCCGACAAATATTAGGCACTGGCACTGCTTGATCGGGCGCCCCAGTGGCGGGGACCCGTGAGAGAGGAAGAGACAGTAGTCTTCCTCATCGACGGTATTAGTTACTCGCCACAGGTAACTATCCACTCTCGTTCTTCCTCTTCTTCTGTGCGATCTTGCCTGCCTGGCTCCTCCCACCGGGCGCCGCCACGCCTGCCACTTGCGTTGCAGTTTCACGGTCAATTGTTGCTTCGGCTTCAGAAAATCCCTTTTTATAATTCAGTAATTCTCTTGGCCATCTTCAATTGATACAGTTTTTTTTCTCCCGATTTTCACCTCGCTCAATTGATCGTCTCGCTCGTTTTTTGCTGCGTTTCACCTTTCGCTCGCGTGACTCTGTTTTGGGATCACCAGTCCTGTCTACCATACATGTAAAAATAAGTCTTTCTCACTTTCCGGGCAAATTTGTATTATCCTGTCCACCCACACCTCTTTTAGGATAAATATCTCGGGATATATATTATTTTGATCTCGCCGGTTTTCACGCCTAGTTAATCGCCCCATGTCTCCTCCCCTTCTTCACATATTCTGCCTCCGTCCTTGCTTGTAAGTCGTTGCCATTTCAGCAACAGTATTTACTACTGATGACTACTGAGGTAAAGAATGGTGCGTGCCTTGTGGCACGCGCCGTGCCCTGCCAACTTCCTGCTAATGCTGAAGATGCTGCCAGTCTTCTGGAACAACTGACCCTCAATGATAAGAAGCTCGATGCAGTTAAAAATGAGAAGGCAAGCCGGTTTTTTCAGTCACCTGGAAGCTACCCAGTCAGTGACGAGTTCACACTATTAAAAGCCCCATGTGCCGCCCACATGAAATTTACTTCCGCGTTGCGTTTTGTACCCAAATAGGTGCCGGCGGCGGCCAACAGGCATGTTAGTAAACGCTTTCGTTGAAATTTCATAGAAATGAATGGAAAGTGATTAGTAGCCTATGTCATAGGCAGCTCTCGTGACACCTGATTAGTCCCTCAGATTATCCAACCCCACAATCCAGCCAAGAGGAAGCTCGTTTATTATTAGAAAAAAAAGAGAGGGGGCAATCGTACAAGGAAGTAAGATATTTTACAGGAAACACCGTCTGCATCCCCTTCGGATTTCGTAACACTTCAAAACATTCGTTCCTCTTTGGTAGCTAAGAAAACAAACACGACATCTAAGTTTTCATTTGGGTCACCTGCTTTATACAGCGATTTACTCAACAAAGATGAGAAGAAGGTAAATTGAATTAGGATAACGAGACACGTGAAATTTTAGAAGACGCAAAAAGATGATAAGTCTGAGAAGAAGGAAGACGGTGCCAAGGACAAGGAAGATCCTAAGAAGGAGTTGAAGAAAGAAGGAGACAAGGATGAACAAAGTGACAGCGAAGAGGGTAAAGACGGTGAACTCCTGTCTCGTGGACCTGTGCGTCATGAACGCTACCACGCTTATCATCATCCATACCACCATGGTAGTGTAATATGAATAGCTAAACGGTTATTGATTCCAGGAGCTCAGTATGGTTCTGCAGCTTTGACCCCTGTTCAAGATTTCACTGCTTTTTCCAACTACGGAGCTGGATACGAGTGCGGCATTTCACAGTGGCAAGATTCTCCAGACAATCTTGGCTACATCACTCAATCTTCCACTCCTGATACTTACTCATCTGATCAGGGATATTACAGCCAGTCTCCCGGTATGACTTCTCCAGGAAATGTCACTTCTGATACTGTTCGAGGTAAACAAGAAAGGGTACGGGGATTATCTTTATTTTTAGCCTTCCAACAAGAGACCAACAATGACCAGCTTCCCGATCAGTTGGCTGATTTTATACTAAAGTTTTCTCGTCAATACACTTCTACAATGAATGATGACGAGTACACTAAAACTTCTCGCCCACCATCAGTCGATTCTGGAGTGGATTCGCCAATGAGCGCTGTCAGTGCTCCTAATCACAGCCCTGGTGGACCTCAGGGTGGACAGAGGTAAAAGAGATATGCAAATTTGCAAGAGAATAAATGGCTTTAGTGGCCCAACCACCCCAACCTTCAGCCGCATGAGCCCACGCAAGTTGGGAGATCGTCCAGCTAAAGCCGCCTTGAGGGCTATTATCCCAGAAGAGCAGTTTGAAGGCTCCTGGGCTTGGGCACTCAAGTGCTACCAGGTAAATTAAAGCAGAGGATTTTATAAATTGTTGCTTTCAGTTCGCTCCACAGGGACTGTCCTTCCAAGACGAAGACAAGAATACCTTGTTGCACATTGTCACAGCTCATTTGGATCTTGGAAAGGTCTACTCGATTGTAGAGCACCTGCTCAAGACCGACTTCCCCAAGAATCAGAAGCCATTCGACCAACTGAACAAAAACCATGAAAGTCCTCTGTTCTTGGCCGTTATGCGCCGTTCGTCTGAAGTCGTCGCCTATCTTCTCGAAATTGGAGCCAATCCTAATAACCAGACACTTAGTGGTGACCGTGATTTCTGCCTTCATTATGCTGCAGCTCGTGGAATGGATAAGATTACTGACGTGAGTTTTAAAGACAGGACTTCCTATGTAAATAACAACTTTTAGTTGCTCTGTGCTGAGTCCTCTACCAATCTCAACGCCGTGAACGGCCGCGGACAAACACCTTTGCTTACGGCGATTCGCAATCATGGTGCTATCGATGAAGCTACTCAGGGAGTCATCGATAATAAGAATGTCGTTGTTTCCCTTCTGAAATCTGGCGCCGATCCGGCTATTCCCGTAAGCGTTTTTCTCTTTGAACTTCCTTGTCGGCTACATGCGTCCCTCTCTTACACGCCGGCAGCGTTGAAAACAACTGATCGCATGCGTCTCTCTGTCTCGCCTTCTATCTCGTGCCCATCGATTGTCCAAGAGGGGCTGCCTCGACGTGGCCAGAGGGGCGAAGCTGGACTTGACGCGCAAGAAAGGGGATGACCTGTCTGGATCCTGACCAATGGAATCTTTTGAAATTTCTTTGTTGTCATCCCGAGGGGCGAACGGAGTGAGGGTTAGTTATCTCGGATGTGTGCGTACCACGCTGAGGGCTGACACTATTTGGGAGAGGACTGTTTGCCGAGAAAGGCCGCAGCACCCAAACAAGTCACAACGGCACTCCTTGGAGCGGATACCGTTCATGTACAGTTTGACACATTACCCTAGGGACCGAATGAATTAAAATAAGGGCGCGCCCCGCATACAGCACCACTTCCCGGTTCCCGATCTTCTGGGATTTATGAGCAAATAGAAAAATCCTATTTTTAGGACGCCACTAATGGAAAGACCATCATTCACTATGCTGTGGAACGCCTCGACCCTGATCTTATCGATGTAAGATCGCTAAAAAGAGGCCAGATAGTTTACCCGTCTTTTTCAGCTTCTCCGCCGTAACATTGAAGAAGATCTTTTGACGGATCTGGTCAACCGGGGAGATCACAACGATGAAAAACCCATGCGCTCTCTCCAGCAGCTGTCGGAGGTCTCTACCGACAAGAAGCAGGCTATGATTCTTCCTCTTCTTACCTGTGGCGCCGAGATGAAGTAATCATTCGGGAGGACATACATACGTTTTTTCGCCCTATTGAAACTACGCATCTTGTATTTATTTGGATCTCATTAACCCAGTGATTATTTTCCCTTTCTAGTGCAGCTTTTGAGCTATTCTAGTTACTCTTTTTTTGTTATGTGTTGTCTTTTTTTTGTCTGTGCATATTAATCCCCCTCATTTCTTCTGTTTTTCTTAGTTCTACAACTTTCTCTCTCTCCGAAGTACTTTGTATTCTCACCTAAACCGATTGAAAATGTATACTATATACGGATTTTTTCCCTGGCTGCTGGTACACCAACGAACATTGAAGAATGAAACTCTCCCCTCTCCCATAATTACTTTCGAAGTTATACAGTGTTTACCCTCTAAGTCAACCCCATCCTCGCTACTTTGATTGTATTTAGAGGTTTTTGAAATAAAGTCTGTCCTGTCCTTTGTTATCTGTCAAAACAAAGCTGGAGACAGACAGACGTCTATTAGGGATTGTCTGTTTTCAACGGAGACAAAATAGCGAATCTCCCTTTCTGCTTGAATAGAATCTAATCAAAGCCCTTCGTTTGGATGTCATCGCAGACTGTGTTGAAATAAAAAGGGATCCGATTCTACCCGAAAACGGTTGCAGAATTCAGCCATCAAAATTTGTAGTATCCTTCCTCAAGACATGTCAAATATCAAGCCGTCTGATCCTCTTGCACGGGTATTCCAGGAAGTGCATCCCAAGAAACAACAAATTCATCAACTTGCGCCATTCTAAATTAAAACACAAAACACGGAGGATGGCTGGAGGGTATTCCCATCCTTGAAAAACCTGATGGTACACTTTTTACCTCACGAATAAATTTAAATTTACCGCCTGTGCAGTTTGAAAATATTTTGAAAGTAGAATCGTTACATCATATACTGCTAGATTCGTCATGGTACTTATCGTCTCTTCTGATGAAACGTACTATAAGTGCACAAAAGTAGAGAGAAACCTGTACTTCGGCGCAGGGAACTGAACGAGATGTCAAAATATGTATATCTGGGTATCGTGGGATACGGAGCGGGTAAATGACAGGAAAATTTTAGGAAAATTTTCTTACTTTATTGGTACCTGTGGCGGCATATGGTCAACGTTGATGAATCCTAGCAAAACATGAGATTTTCGGACGATATAGTGTAACTCCGCGCAAGTCTAGACAGTACATGTACCGGAAATCTCATACAGAGTTAATTAACAAGGTGTTTCGTTCGGTTAATTCAACCAGGGTCTCCAATGACGCTATTCATTGTTCATGTTCCACAAATATATAAGTGGTACGCGTTCCTGTAGCCACTAAATCTATTTTTTCTAAAAAAAACGGCAAATCAACTTTCAAAAAAATGTTGCAAACTGAATCACCATTTTAATGAAAATCCCTCGACAAATTGATGCTATAATTCATTCTCAACAACTTCTCACAGCTGCATTTTCGAAACACCCCCTTCATAAAGAATAATTTTACATAAATATAAAAGGCAAAGTTTCCGGGCAGGCTGGGTCCCGCCGCGATTAGTCTGCGCATCACGCCAAACTCCGGTAACCGGTCAGCTGCCCGTTCAAATTTAAAACGCGGGCTAATGTATCATATTTCTCACGATTGAAGCTTATTTGGTATTGATTTACGATTTCTCTTTATTTGGATTTATGCGCTAATTTTATGCTTAGTGGTATCACTCACTAAGAAGTCGCAATAACGCTTGAAATCCACAGAAACATTAAATTCAGTTTTTCCCGCATTTTATTGTCCAATTGTGTTACGAAACGTGTACAATACTTTTCAGAAATGCTGCAATGTGGCCGATTAGGAGCTGGCCATCTTCCTGTAATTTTTGCTATAGTTTTCTTCATAAATCTCGGTGAGTTTTACCGTGCACTTCATTTTGAAGGGTTTGTTCAGGTTGCACGTATGTTTTCGCCGTGTTTCGAACGGATGTTGAACCGTACTTTCCCTATGTTTCTGCAGCAGGAGATCACAGGCCAGAATCTTGTCTATTCGGGCTATTACTTAATATCAGCTCCGTTCTCTCCATGCTAATTATTTATCTCAGGTACTTATTTTCCAGTTCGTTTATTTTTTAATGAAAGCAGGGTCCGTGATATAAAGTAGCCATTTTTTTGAAAGTCCCTTATTAAAACCCGGAAGAAACGGTTTAGTCAGCTTTGAACAAACAGTCGAAGAATTTCCGCGCATTGAGTCAATGTTATGATGGCTAAAAGTAGAATTTCGACGTGATGAAAGCAAAATATTGAACATACAGTAGCACCATTTGCAAGAAACTCTCTGAAATAGTTCAAATACCAAGGTTTCCAGGTATAAACTGATAGAAACACTCTACAGAAGATCTAATGAGTTAATAGACAAAGTAAACCTCATGTCCATGATAATGGGATTAATCGGGGCTTTTGCCATGATGATTGTAGCCAATGTTCAGGTAATTTTTGTCCTATTCCGTTTTACGAGCGCTTTCTCTAGGAAACGGCGGTAACCATGGTTCATCTCCTAGCAGCCGTTTTCACATTCGGATGCGGTGCGACTTATATGTTCAGTCAGTCCTGGATAACGATACAGATGCATCCACTCTACACAAATAGAAGGATAGGGATTGTACGAGCGGTCATCGCATCTGTTTCTACAGTATGCTTCCTATCAGGTAAGATTACCTTTATTTTCGAATTTTCATTGATAATAGAAGACGGTATAGTTTACGCTGACTAGAGTCATCCTATCCCTATGGAAGTACATTTTAATGGGTCCTGGATTTCCTCAGATTTCTTGAGTGAGGCCCACTTAACAAACGTCCGAATTTATAAACTCTGTTACATAGTCAGCATTAATCTGAACATCGTCAGGATGAATAAAAAAACTGTTCTCATGTTTTGTACACAGCGTACTTACCAGTTACGTTTTCAGCCATCAGTTTTGGCTGGTACGCTCAACACGTCTACCATAAAACATATCCCAATTTGCCGACCCCTCGTCCCTGGAGCAGAAAATATTGGCAGCCGGTAAGTTTACGATCTTTTGCTCTTTGACAAGGAGTGTCTTTGTTGTTGGGGAAGTTGAACCAGACTCTGTTTACTTCAGTTTGTGTATCCTGTCCCATGATGTCAGACAGAACTAAATCACAGATGTACCTGATTGATAAAAATGAGGAAAATTATGGTCCCCTCAATTGAACACCTGACCGTTTTTGCATCCAGACTTTGTGTAACGTTTCCAGGAAACATTTGAAAATAGCGGAACAAACATTATTTTATTTATTCAGACTGTAAAAAACTATTTCAGGGATATGAATTCCACATCGTGTCGGCTGTTTCGGAATGGATTATGGCAGTTATGAATGTGTCTTTTCTATTGTCATATTCGAGAGATTTTGAAAAGATCCGAGTCTCTATGACTACTGAATCCTTAGTGGCGCATCTGGACCACAGTCCGATATACCGTTCTCAAGAAGACTTGGATATTTGACGAAGCCCATAAGAATTAGAATATTTTTTCATGGATTCAAAGACAATATGTTGTGTCGCTTTGGGATCTTCTCTTCTTCTGATGGCCGTCAATGTTTTTTTGGGATAACACAATTTTTGGAATCTATGTGCCTTTTTTCTTACTGTATATATTTATTAGCTTATTGTAACCTAGCTGTCGCCTTCTTCACTTTACTATCAGCCTTAATTATACCAAAGTTTTTGCTCAGTTCCTTCATTGCCTAAACACAACCCCTTGTAAAAATACTGTCAATGGGCTTCCCCTACGAGTTTGTCATGCGTGTGCACAATAAATTTCCTGTCTTTTTGTATTATTTATGACAGAACAAAAGGTTTCTGACCTCAAATTGGCCAATTCGCCAACTTGGTGCAGTTTGAACTTGATCAGGTTGTAATCGAAGCGGTTTTTGATTCAGAAGATTGTTATGAGAGTAACCCATGTTATTTCCATATTCCACTTGTGTTCGCGTGTTTTAGAGCAATGTTTTCCTGGTGTCGAGATTGACATCAACCTGTTGACGAACCCGGAATAATGTAAGCATTCTAATCTGGGAATCTTGGTGAAATCTCAAAGTCTACGAAATAAAAAGATCCCTTTCTTTATTGAGATTCGATAAGATCCCTTTCCGAATCCGCCGTAAAAGAGTACAAAAAAGAGACCGATCTTGTTCAGTTTTGGGGTTACCGTAACCGCGACTACATTCCACCTGAACTGGGGTTACACGCTTTGAGAAGAAATTTACACCCAAAACTGTTTGCTGTTCCTAATTTATTGTGCTTTGATCACATTAGCTGTCACAGAGGAGTACGTCAAAATGTCAGGCACAAATGACTACAAAGCTGTCAGAACTGGACACTAATCATTGAAGAAAAAGTAGTGAAGATACACCTGTCAACCGGAAAACGCATTAAATGACAGTCTAGAAGCTTCAAAAGTCTTAGTCCAGAACTTCTTATCTGCCAAAGATTTCTTTTACTTTTTTTTGAAGAAGTGAAACTGGAAGTCCTGTTGCCGCATTCGGAAAGAAACAAATATCTCCATTTCTTGTTAGATTGTCATATCGTTCTCTCAGCGGTGATAGATCAGCCAGGCAGCTGATCGCGATCAGGTTTAACGGCCGTCGACAAGCGCAAATATGGGGGTATAGCTCAGTGGTAGAGCATTCGACTGCAGATCGAGAGGTCCCCGGTTCAAACCCGGGTGCCCCCTTCTTTTTTAGGTTGTCTACATGATATTTTTGCATTAATTTGAACCACCTACGCTTTATCTCGCTCCTAGAATTCCCGTGATCTTTACTTTTTTTGATATCATTTTGGGTAATCCTAATCCGTTCAAGCAGAGTCATTTTTCGGTGGATTAGGCGGTTCCAGGTAAAAATAGAGGCAGATTTTCTTGGTAAAATTCCAAGGATCGCAAACCGGCGATCGAGGATTCAACTTCTTATTGAAAGCTGGGCAGGTATAATCTGAAAACGGTAGAGCTCATGACGACAAAACAGCTGGATGGTTTTTATGACTCCTTTATTTTGGGTAATAATAGATGCACATCCCCCGCAGGTTCATGGTTGCCTGGAAATGATATAATCTAACGAAATATGTCGTCATGTCTGGTCTTGTCTACATCCCTGTAGACAATCTCCGGGAGACTTCCTTCCTCGATTAATCAATTCTGTGTGGGCACACGGTGGTGTTTGTGTCTAAAATTGGGGCAATCTCCTGTCGCCAGCAATATATTTGATAACATTTTCCGTTCATTATAGACGATATCTTCTTGCGTGGGATTGTTATTAACGGAAGTATTAATACAGGATTTTGCATACGACAACGATCACAAGACTTCTAGCAGTTCCGTTCTCTTTTTTTCTGTACATAAGCTATGATGCTCTAGATTAAACCGGGATTACGGTCTTGTTTTGCACCCAGCTGAGCCGGAAAAGCGCGATCTTAAAAATACGGATAGACCAGGATGACATCTGAAGACGTTCAAGAAATCAGACCACAAAGGAACTGACGCAAAAGGGAACGTATCAAACATCGGTCTGAGTCACGGACAGCTAGAACAGAGATCTTTGCAAAAAGGCTGTCCGGAAGTTCAATGTTCTTGAGAAATTAGCTCCCCTTGAAAAAAAGTCGACAGACAAAAACAGATGTTAGTATTCAGACCAGTGACTATGTAAAAAGACCAGACTTTAAATAATAGCCTGCTCTCTCGGTAGAGAGTTCACAGGCAAATAGATCGGTTCACAGTTGGTAAACATTCAACGGAAAAATAGTCAGAAGAGATCATAAAGATTCCAGCGAAACTTGAGAAATATATTCAATTTTTTTAAGGACAGAGTTGGTCCCTTTAAACAAGTTTCTTTTACTTCCCTCGAAGTCAGATCATTCCTGAGCTAAATCTCTTCGTTCCAGAAAAAAATTCAGTCATATCCGATTCGTCTTTGACTTTACATCCCACGTAATCTGTATGACCACCCATTTAAATATTGCCTTTTCTGTGCTGATCTATTCCTGAGGATAATACTGGCTAATGCCGTGTTCACCCCAAGAATTGCCATCAGATGATCTTTTCTTCTTGATTTTATATAGAAGAAGCAAACATATTTGTACGCTTTAAGAACAGAGCATATGTTTACCGTCGTGATATTACTTTTAAATCTTCAAAATCAACAAGTTACGTAGTTTTGAATCATAGCTAAGTGGCTGGCTCCTTTTTAAAATAGGTTGATTATCAGGGGAGATTCACCCACATTTGATCACTGAAGCTTAAGAGCTACAGTATGAATCTTTCTATCTCATGGAAGCAGCGTAATCATTGGAAACGGAACTGATTCTGAACCGGCTATGGGGCGACGTGGTCAAAGAGACGATGAATACCCAGTTTTGGCGGTTGGTCCCCTTTCTTCTTCTCTCAAACCAAAGCAAAACGTTTTAAAGGAAGAAACATCGAAAAAAAAGTGTTACACTATTCGCAAACGGGGAACAGGAGTCGAGAAGGTCACTGATCGTTGTTTTTCCGACTTGGCAACAAACTTCTTGAAAGTTGCCAAAATACAAAAAAAACTACAGAAAAAAAAGATTTCTTTATTATGGACATCCATTATTACTTAGCACAATACGAATGCGTTGTGGACTTTTTTTTATGGGGGAAGAGGAGATGAGAAAAAAATGAACAAGAGGATAACAGAACCCGGTCTGAATAAATTTTTCTTTTTACTAGACTTGGGGGTAAGATCTATTGAGATAGAATCTTTCTGACCGTCGTATGGAATAAAAGAACACTCTGTTACATGAGCTTACTTAATGAAAAAAATACTTTTTTTGTAGAAAGAAAAAAAGAAGAAACACAAAAAGAAAGAGTAAAGCTCTAAAATGACGAACAAAAAGAAGAGGAGAAAAAGGAGGATTCAAGAGGAAATTTGGAAAGAGACATCGTCAATAAAGAGAAGAGAAATATACACATAATAATAAAAACAATACATAATTATAAGATCTGAAATACTGCATTCTCTACACAATGGCCGAAAAAGGAGATCAATGGAAGACTAGACTGAGAGCTGAGGAAAACCCAATTCACTGGGAAGTAGGCTAAATGGCATCGAAGCCTCGCCCGAATCTTCCTCGTCACTGTCGTCGGATTCATAAGAAGGAGAGAAGATTGGCTCTTGTGCTGACCAGCCGCGAGCTTGTGGACCAAATTTATAGACTAGACGACGACCGCTGACGGGAAGTAGAATCTTTGTGTTGTAATAGTATCTGAAATATTTAAATTAGCAATGGGTTACTGTATTCTGCAAGTGTCCCCATATTTCGCGCATAGAAATTTTTAAAAGAATGTTAGCGTGCATAGCCAAGGGTAGAAGAAGTCAAAAAAAGTGCACTGAGAATAACTCACCTATCATTGCAATTCTTCTTTAATCTTGTCCCAACCATGGGCACCGGGACCGAATTTATACACGAGTTTCTTTGGATAGAGGCCTGTTTTAGGCACCGGGACGAGTATTTGCTTCTCGTAGTAGGTTCTGAAAATGAGGTTCATGCAGGGATTCAAGAAAATCAATTAGACAGTACATCCCTTTGTGTTATTGTTAGAATTGACAATGACATGTTATTATATACAAATTTTCTTTTCTTTCCAACGTGCAACAAGTGCGGGCTGTTGTAAGAATTGAACTATGATCTGCTGTAGACACACGTATAATTGGCTCCCCAACTGGCTCCCTCCTTCCTCTAACAGTTGCAACATTTTCTAACCCCCGGAGAGATGGATCCGGACGGGAATACGGACAGCCCCCGCACAACAAAGTTTCACTGGACTTTAACGAAAACAAGCGAGGGGGGAAGAGAGTTGAAAATGTTCCATCTCTTTTTAAACTGATGTCAATTTAAGAGAGCAAAAGATCGGAACTGATGTCTGTTTTTCCTTCTCTTCCACCCGAAAAATATGTTACAAAAATGGAAAACTACCAACCTCATGGCTCGACTCAATTTTTCATAAGTCATCTTCGTATTGTTTTTTCTTGCTCCCCAGAGACGGGCCAACTTTTCACTTTCCACAATACGAAAGACTCCTTCGACGGGATCTTCCCATCTGAAAATATCTTGATAACAGAACGACACCTGATGCTGATCTTACCGAACAACGGAGGGACATGTGTCGGGATCTTTTAGAGCATCGCGTATGAATTCCCAAAGTTTATTGCCTTTGGTATGTTGAGAACGTTTTCGCGGTCGTCCATCACGATTTTTCTTAATTTTTCCGTCAACGCCATGTAGTCGATCATCTAAAATGACAAGATAAAGGAGAATGTTCAGGGAAGTAAAGCTCTTTGATCATTTCTTTTCTAATTGAGAGAGAAGATGACAGCCGAAAAACGTCATTTGCATTCAGTCCCTATCCCGGCCAGAACTAAGGATTCTTGTCCGCTTCTTCCGTCTACTGATCAAAGATCCTCTGCCTTTTGCGGAGCTCGATCAGAAGCCAAAAAGTTTTAGCTTCTACTCGGAAGTCGGCGACCCTTTTTTTCTCTTCCCGTGCAGTTGAGGAAAGGAAACAACGTCAAGTTCAAACAGCACCCCGCAACACACCGTTTCCCCCTCTCTCTCACTTCGTCCTCCAGTCTTTAAGAGATCAGAGTTCGTGGGCGCAATCTCAAGCTAATTCATTCAGTAGCACCTGCTTATGGTATTCTCAGAGAGCGAAGGAGTGAGAGAGAAAGGGAAGATGTATATACGCAGTCAGTCTAATTAGAGCGCGCTTCTTGGAATGGAACAGTCAGCTGAACTCACCATCATAATCGCTACTGACACTCCCCGGATTGTAACGCATGTCACTGGAGCTGGTCAATGAGCTTGACGGTAATGAATTAGCCGCCTGCATTGGTGAAAGTTTAGGTTGAAGTGATGTCGAGAGCAAAGGTGAGCTTGGACTCAGACCATTTTGCATCATTGAAATATTCATTGGACTTAGTCCTGAAAAAGATAGAAGATTAATTGAGAAATCGGGTCGAACCCTTACCAGTATTGAGACCAGCTGCTATAGTTGACGCCAAAGTTTGCGTCAATGACACCGTATTGAGATCCAATCCAGCCGCACTATTCAACGAATTCAACGTATGAATCAGATTCTGCGACCCTTGTATTAGATTCTGATTCAGCGTCGGCGGAGCCAGAGTATCTTTCATAGAAAATGGAGATCCCAAAGGATTGGAGAGTTGTGGCTGCTGCTGTGACAGTTGGGACGTGGGCAGGGTTGCTTGAGGTTTTGGTAGTTCGAATGACGTCGAAGGAGCAGTCATCATTGGCTCATCTTCAGTTGGGTATTTTCTTATGAAGTCATCAAGAATATCCTCTATAATCGTGGACGTAAAAATCCTCTGTTTGTATCTATATCTACCGGATAGTATCTTCTTAAAATCCCGAAATATCAAAGAACCATAAGAAGGATCTTTTTCCAAGAATTGTTGCTCACTCATATCTAGGAGCTGTTTTCCAGTGAGTCGAGCAAACTGAAAAAAGATCATGATTACTGATTCAAAGAGATCAGAATAACCTCGTGCATATTCATATCCTCATAGGGGATTCGATGCCGTTTAGCTACATCCATGATCCACGGAACAACGTCATCCACTGACCATTCTAAGGGATCCTTAACTCGGAAGCGAGCAAGGTCCACCCTGCAATAATTGCGTCATATTCCCATAATTTCATCTCAGAACTCACTTGTCATTATTGGGAATAGGCTTGAAAGTTTGATTCATTGATGATCGAAGCAAATTCTGGGCACCAAGTCTATCCAATAATGCAGGTAAACACATCAGACCAGGGTAGAGGGTCGGTAGCACAGCCGGGGCCAGCGAGGTTGGCTGTGCAGACGGCACAATGGTAAAGGCAGACGGCCCAGTAAGAGTCAGCCTCGTTGACCTGCAGCTGAGAATATGCGCTTTCAGTTGAGAGAGTGAGAGAATATAGCCAATTAAGCGGGACGCCGGGTGCTCTTACTGACCGAAGATTAGCTAGTCTCAAATGTGAATTCAAAGGTGTGATGATGATTAGTACAAAATGCAAAAAGGATCGGCTGCCCGTTGTCGTAGAATGTAAACGCCTACTTTTTTTTCTTCAACTGCTCCTCCTACTGCCTCATGTTCTATGAACAAATGGTTTTTATTTTAAGTAAATTAGCGTGGATAGTACGCAAGAATAGCGGGTGCGACTGCCCTTCGGTTATTCAATTATAATGAGAAGACAGCCATAAATGGTAGAAATATAAATTGAGAGCGGGGGGATAATTATATTAGTGTAGTCATCATAACCGATTAAAGAACAACTTACCCGGTAGGAATGATGGTTGAGGGTGGCGGGGAGGCCAGTGCTGCTGACCACTCGGTAGCGCCTGGAACGGCGCGAACAAGCAAGGGGGCCGGACACGCCAGAGCCGGACTATCCTGAAACTAAAACAGATTTAATATATGTATAGAAAAAAAAGAGATATTTTATAGCTTAGGGCGGATGGATGGATTGTTTCACAAAGCAACATAGATCGCTTGGTGGGTATTCTTGCAAAGTGTAACTTCCTGCCCCGAAAAACGGGAGGGGGTCTGTGTAAAATGCGGAAATGAGAGGAGCCATCTGGTCCGACTATAGAGTGAGAGAGGAAACTTTAAGGAGGATGAAAAAAGGGCGAACGTCTAATGGTCATCATCTGTTCGTAATGAGGAGATCGAGACAATGAGAGAAAGGGAAATGTGAAACTGGCGACTGTCTAGCTCGACTCTCTTGTAATCAATGATAGAATTCATGAAAAGTCCGAGATCCTAAAACCTGATTGCCCCCACCTGGATTGGGAGAATAGGTCAAGAAACGAGAAGTTGATCCCACCTTTGGTGATTACGGTAGCCGAGAGAGAAGAATTCTTTCATTGTAAAAAAACAAAAAATTCCCATAATTTAAACAAAAAAAACTATAACTAGCTACGGATAATTTACCTCGTCAATTTGTGTTCCTAGACGATTATCCATAGGAATTTAGACGAATGATCAGAATAAGTGGCGGGGATGGAAGAAAGATACAAACAACTGGGCTGCGCCCAGTCCGACGATGCCCGACGACAGGCACGCGGTCCGGTAAGATGCGCCACACAGCGAACGGTAGTGACCGTCATTGAAAGGTTAAAGTGCATCACACTGCTGACTGAGATGTGAAGCGAGTTGCAAGACCGAAACAAGGCTGGCGATCAATACGTTTGCCGGGGGTCCCCCTTCCTTTTCCCGTAGGCGGCGATGGCACCAATATTATAAACTACTAAGACTTGTTGCAATATAATATTCATGATTAAGTGCTTTCAAATCATTCTTCCTTTTTCATCATTTAATCACACTTACCTATTAATTTGTCGCACATCACATTGAATGAATCAACTAGATTTTCAAAATAGGGCAGGCAAGCGGGCGGGTGTTCGCGTCAATCTTTGATCGCCTAGGGATCAACACAGTGCCCTGCCCATATCCGACTCATTATTAATATTAGAGATTACATCATGAGTTTGGAGAAGAAGGAATTCTACATCATGTCTAGGTCGCCAAATGTCAATTACATTGCGAGAGCGAGAGCGAAATAGAATGCGAACAACGAGGAAACTGCCACCCTCGACGATAATCCCTCAAAACCTAAAACCCTGCCATTAACTGTCAGCGAAAGTTGCAGCCAAAAGTCAGAAAAAGGACGGAAAAGAAGTTGATTGTAGTTAAATTTACGCTATTTACAGTCGATGCTTCGTTATAAGTTAGGCGTCAATTACATCGTAAATTAAAAAATAGAGAGGTGGTGTCAGGGGCATATAATTCAATAATGGAAGAGATCAGCAATCACTACAAAATTTGGTGTCGAGCAAAAGACCTCACAAACATAAGCAAACAACATCTTAGTCAGCTGCAAATCAAAGGCTAATCTGTTAGGGGGGGAGTATCCTGTGGGCTGAGATTACACACTTATTTCAAAATATTTTTTGTGAAGAATAGACGATTGTGTTTACAGACAAAAGAGAGAAGTGATCTTTTTTTCCCTGGGAAAATTGGAAAGCAACCAAAAGACACGAAGATATATAAAACTTTTTAGGGATATTAGACTTTGCCGAAAACAGAGGAACGGGTAAGGTCTCGGGAGGGTAACCTGGGCCGCGCCTAGGTAAATACAACACAAACAGAGTGGCACGAGGCAGCTGGCGCGATCAATATACAGTTCAAGATCGGAAATAGCGCGAGAGGGTAATCACTCAGTGACGGCGGTAAATGGTGTCCCCATGGGACGATCCATTTGTTTTGAACACATTCATGTAATCGCTCTATAATCTTGTCTACATCGCTTTTTTCAAACATTTTACACTTCCCTTCAACTCTCTCTCCATATTTGTCAGATAATCGACCCAGTTTTTAGATCAATATGCGGACATAGATATTATGAGATAAACGCGAGATAAGAAAAAAAACTTGATGATAAAAAATGAGAGAAACTGTTCGACAGAGAGGTCGTCGATACTGCCGGCCACATTGGGGAAGCAAACACAGTTGTGCTGTGGTATTTGCAATTGTCCGAACTGCCGTGGTGGCCGCGGAACGGAATGGTCGGCCGGATCACCGCGTGAAGTACAAAGAGAGCCCCGCGTAAAAAAGTGATGCTGATCCAAGTTGGTGCCGGCGTGGGGATTAGCAGAAAGATGGCTTTATCCATCCTCCCACCCTCTTCAAAGAAAAAAGAAGAACTACTAATTCAATCGGAGGGAATCCCTTTTCAATATTCTTAGAAGTTCCCCTTTTCATGTGTCTGCTCGTCAATTGTTATTTCGAACAATAGAGCTGATTCTTGGTTAAAAACTTACCAGTTCAGAATCTCTCCATGCAAGATATTTCTTCATCATAGGAGTTCTTGAGCGCAGCTGAAGACGTGCATGACACGGCCTGTAAAATAAGACAATTTTTTAAAGGCTTTTGGAAGGAAAAGAGATGTGTGAGTGTGTGTGGCTTGATGGACGGAGAACAGCCGCCAAATTGAGTAAAGCGGAAAAGGGCTCCGAGAGCGGAACATTGTGCCCATGTGAGAGGAAACTCGGGGGCTGTCCTTTGATACAATGACCAAATTATGCGAGGACAATGTTCGTGAAAAACAGAACAAGCTGGTCCAATGATCATAAACTGAGGAAGAGATCGAAAAAAACGACCACGATAATCTCTTTATTTTCACAAACAGATTTAAAGAATTGTGAATTCACGGAAGCCTGTCTCTCGCTCTTTCGCTTTTTGATGGGTGTCCCTTCCGAAGGATTAATTAATAATTTTCAGGGAAACATGACAGGCTGCCACCCCTTCCGTGGACCATTTAAAGTGCGCATCAAACATCGACACTGATGTCAGTTGCAAGAGGATATGACACCGGATTTGTGGAATCGTAACAGGAATGAAAACTGGGTGGGATGCGCGGTGTGCGTATTTATCGGTGGTAGAGTGATCTTCAGTTATGTAGACAATCCCACCACGAAATAAACAATTAACTAAATAGTTCTTAGGAAGATCAGAACATACAAATCCCCTTTTTTTCGCCGATTTTAGGGCTTTTTATTATTATTAGGCGATAGATATCTGCGCGAGAGAGGCTGTAGCAAGCTTTAGCGGCGGAACTGCAGAAAAAAACTTTGAGTGGATAGAACCGAAATGCTGATGATCGATAGGATGAAGAGTTCTTCGAACTTTTCACGACTATACCTGGAAGTGGTAGCAATTGAATGACACTCGTCAAAAAAAGGAAGACCACTAATCAAGCATTAGAGGAAGAGAGAGAGAGAAGAGTGCGAGGCACTCCGTGAATAGCTCTCCTCTCTTCTGCACTTGGCTCTCTTCTGAGAACGATTAACGGTGAACCTGGCGTCAAGAACTCAGAGATCGCAACGGAATAACCAAATAACTTCGGCACTGCTTGATTCTTCCTCAGGCTGCCTTCTTCCTCCGCCTTCTTCCCCTAGGGGTTCATGCGGAAAGGAACCAAAATCCGTATAGCCCCCCGGGAGAAGGAGATAGAGTGCGAGACTATGGGCATAGACAAAGATCTTTGATTATCGAAGGTGGCAATAGACGCAAGGTCATCTAGGCTATTTGGAAATGTTTCAGGGCAAATTAAATCAAATGGAAGAGGGCCGTGTATGTTTGTATGTTTTGGGAAAAACACAATAAGAAAGAAGACGGAAGAGAAGAAAGTGGCGGTCAATATGACGTGTTTATCGCGGCGTGCCATCACTTTTCAAGGAACAATATGCCCAGGGGAGAGCAGGTGGCCCTTTTTGAAAAGGAGGGAAGAGAAGTGTTTGGAGCAAAACGGATGGATGGAGTAGATAGAAGAAAAAAAAGAGATCTTTCAGATCAACACAAAAACAGTGGGTGTAAGCGGAACTTCGATCCTAGCGGATCCCTGATAATTCATCAAGTTTGGCGAGCCTATCGGGCAGCGACAGTTGCTTCCCCCTCTCCGCAACATTTCTTCCTAACAGCGGCGAAGGATGATCTCTCGCTTTCTTAAAAATAGGAACGAGGGGGAAGCGATTATTTTACTAAATCCGGATGTATGTTTAAAAGGAAGGGGAAGAGAGTCAAATGTTTGGAGCAAAACAACTCATGCCACTGCCTCTTTTCTCTCCCGCAACGTATAAACTCGCTGACATCCAGGGAGTGAGAGAGCGAGAGCGGAAGTGCAGAATAACAAAAGAGTGGACAGCCCCTCTCGTCTATTTTCGAGTTCAACGTCCACAGCTACTACTGGAATCATCAACTGAGCAAAAGAAAAAAACAGAGAACATCTGGCCAGTCAGAAAAAAAAAGTATAGCGGAAGATGACAAGAGTACGAAATCTCTTATTGTGCACATGATGTGTTGCTGGCTGTGTGAGGGCTATGAGGAAGCGAGCAAATTTTGCGCAGTAACAATAAACTGCCCGAGAAGCGGGAGAGACTGGAGAATGATCAAAAATGACGCAGTGTTCAGAGAGCAGGCCGAAGGAGAAGGTCCCCCTCCCCTTTCCCTTCAACACTGCCGGGTCTCTGAATGCCTAATGGGCTTGGTCAAGACCAACAAAGTACATCCTGGCCAATCACACAAAATTTTCAGACTGCTTTTTGATGCCGGAACAGGCGACTCCCCGAGGGACTGATCGAGTTAAACATCAAGACCTCGGCACATGCGAAAAAAAGAGACCGAAGAAGAGGGCAACAGGGGAAAAGACGGCAGCCACATGTGGGTTTGCGATCTCTTACCGGTTTTTCCGTGTCAATGTCGCTTTTGAGGGTCAGTTTTCTCCTTCCCGAACACACACCCCTCTACGTCACGGGGGAGAAGGAAGTGGTAAAAGAAGAAATAGTCAGGGGACACTGGTTGTCCTTCTCTTATCACCCCATTACTGTTAGGAGACTGCGGAATTTCCGCGAGAATTGTTAGCGTCCAGGTGACCAACTAATCAGCTAGAATTGCGTCTTTACGAGTTCATGACTCACTTCCCCGAAATGTTGACCCATAGCGAAAAGAATTGAGAAATGTGTCTCTCCCGACCGTTCTTCCCGCTTTTCTTTCACCGTAGCCCAGCACTGTCGGTATCACCCCACTCGGGACTAAGCTTTCTCTTTCTGCCACTTGACAGATTAACACGTTCTTTAAAGTAAAAGTGCCGGAGTCCTTTAGGTGATTTCTGGGCACTTCGGACCCTTTTCTGGGGGCGGGTCACATGTGCCCCTGGTCTGTGGTCATCCAACGCCGGAAGTAGCATCGATTCCTCAGTGACTTGAAGCCGGTTCCGCAAGGCGCCACTTCCCTTTTAGGCTTTACTACGGGCAACATATGTTATAATTATTTGAACTTCGCGAGGTGCGCTGTAAATGTGTCGACATAAATGACGTGCGGAACAACAACAAAAAAGGATGACAGTTCGTTGCATGCAAAGCGGCAGTAGAATACGAGAAAAGTGCTCTGACAAGACATGTCCTAGCCGATCAAGGAACAGCCCGATCACTTAAAATATAAGATGATGATTAAACGGGCAGATATTTGTGGGAAAGTAAGAACCGCAGGTTGGAAAGTTGTATTTGCAGAAGGGTGAGAGTATACGCGAACCTAAAAACACCCCACCCGCTCCTGCCGCCCTTTGCCTACGGAGATCTCTGTGCGACCGGGGGAGAGGGAAGGAAGCTGTTTTCGATGGAAAGTTGCGCGAGAAAGACAATTATGGCGGGTTTTATCGGGCTTCCTGAATGTTCCTTACAAACCAAAGCTCATTTGTTTCCTCGGCGGATTTTTTTGGATGTCCTTCCCGCTCTTTGCAAAGATGAGGGATTACAGGTGACATGACGTCGAAGAGAGAAACGAGACAAAATATGATCTATGGCCAGTTGTCAAATTCCGGAAAGAAGACCCCGTCGCACTTGTGACCTTAATTCAAGGAACATTCCCGTCATTTCAGGAAGAGAACTGGACTATTAAAAGTGAAAATAGCGAACCGGGAATATCGCTGATCCCCGAGGTCAGCCTGCCAAAGTTCCGGATGAATCGCGACAATTCAACCAAAAATTAACGAGATCGATCTACGAATTCGTCATGGCTGGCGAGGGTGAAAAACAACAAGTTCAACCTGGGGACTCTAGACCTTTAATAGTAAAGATCGCCTGCTACTGGCAAAGTGGAAAGGATGTAAAGCACGCTCCAGAAACTCTTCCTGTCTCAGGCATCAACGAGCATCATGAATAGGCTTCCGACAACGTCTTAGAGTTCCCTCTGGGAGGTTTCTCCTCCTTCTATAGCAAATCAAAAGGGGCCTAAAGACGGGGAAGAAATGCGAGAGCGGAAGACTTTTCGCGGCGGCCGTCTGGAACTCTTTTCAAAGAACTGATTGATATCGATGGGGTCAACTATTTTGCAAATACTGAAAATAAGAAGAAAGCAGGTTTTTTAGGCGGAGAAGATGACACTCCACGATCTTCTGATACGGGACATGACCAAAAATGAACACGGAAGGAGGCTATCAAATTGCAATGAGCGGACCCTCCCCAAATGACAATTGGATCATTTTGCTCATTGGTTTCAGTTTGGATTAGTAAAAGTTAAAGGAAAAGCCTTTTAAATAAGATCTGAATAAGGTGGAAACGACTGTCGCGTAGAGAGAGAAAGTCTCTCGGTACGTTTAGCCTTTTCCTGCTGCAGCGGGCCCGACAATCAATCTAGAAGAGAAGGAAGTTGCGATAGCGGAGATAAGTGACAGCTATACGCAGCAGTGGAACTTCTATCTTTTTTAGGATAGTACGGTAATTGTGACCAAAGAGTAGATTCTGTTAGTTAGGCGGAAAGAGATGCACTTGGCTTCGATCTCTGTTTTCTACTTTTAAGGCTTCTTCTTGGAAAACACATCAGCGAATGATGTTTGGCCTCGCGACGAAGCCTTTCGCCTTCCTGAAAGATTTGCTTAACTTGGGGATTTTGACAGTTCACAAATAAACATAAGCAATAAAAATCTGGAATCCTTTCGATTTTTTCAGGCACATCATAAATTATTAGCTACAGTATTTTTCAAGCCCAATTTCTCGTCATTTTTCTGATCTTTAAACAGTAAAGGAATATGTTTTCCAATCTTTGGTAAACTTTTGCAGAGTTCATAACAAAATCTTATTATTTTAGTCAATTGCAGCTGCTAGTAGGGGGTTTAGTCACCACATCTTTTCCGAGGCAAACAGGTGCTAAAATATTAGAAGAAAGGGTGTGGTTCAAATAAATCATTCAGTAACTCCCTCCGGTGGGAACTTTGATTTTTCTTTCCGGCTATAGCTAAAAATTACCTTTTAACTTCCATTATTCAGTTGTCTTTAATCAGCCGGTTAAAAGTTTAAAAAATCCTTTTCCGGTAACAGGTGCTGACCGCAGGTGTCAGGCAATAAAAGGGAAAGAGATCGCAAGGACTGAGACTGGAGAGCTAATGAGTAGAGGGAGATTACTCACAGCTCTCAGAAATCTCAGAATGGATTAAAGAGATTATACCAAGAGTGGGATAGGGAAGGGAAATAAAAACATAGACAGGGGTATCAGCAGATTAATTCAAATCAGTTTATCCTTATAGACAGGAGAAGAAGAAATGTGATGAGTAGAACTATGATTCCGAAAAGGGAAGAGGAGGCGGAGTTTGAAAGGACATCATCTCCAAAATGAACTGAAGATGGCCAAATTCATCAATCTTTTGTAATTTTTTAAAGCAAAATATTGACCACCCAAGTTGACTTTTTAAACTGTTCCGGACATGGCTATAAGAGTGTGTGTCAAAATAGACAGAGAGAGACCTCCGAACGTTGTAAACTCAAATGACGTCGGACACAAACACATCTACACAAACGTTGCCTTCCTTCCTATAAAAGTATGAAGAACCTGTTTCCAGGTCAAAGAGGACAATTTTCCTGTTTCTTATATTTTAATTTCAGGAAGAGAAAATGTGAAAAATAACGAAACCAGACAAGGGCGGAAGATCTTTGTAAAACTGACAAACACCGGGAAGAAAAGTTGTTGTTTCCGCACTCAGAGTGATAAAAAGGGGGATTGATTGCTTTCCATTGTCTTTCTATGCTTTGTGATGCCCATATTTTTCTTCTGGAAGCGGTTTTGATAGTTGGCCCTATTGCGCAAACGTTTCCGCCTTCATCAATATTAAAACAATGGAATTTTGCAGACTACAGTGGGCCTCAAGCTCTTGGGGAAAGATGACGTGTTGCGAAGGGAAAAACTGTTCGTCTTTTAGAAAAAGGAAGCATACAAAACTGAAAAGAAAAGACCGTTTTCAAAGATAGCCGCCAAAACAAAAAAAAACGTTTCGGAGATGGTGTGAAGAGGAAGATGAAACAGAGAGAAAAGAACGAGTCAGCAAAAGAATATTTTCCAAAATTGATGTCTGTGATAAAATTCCGCTATTCTTACGAAAAACAAAAGAAAGTCAAAGCGAAGAAGACTTAACACTTTTGATCTGTGTGGGGAGGGGAGGGATTGTTTAAAAACAAAAACATAACGTACGAATATCGGTTTGTACGCTGGCAATGAGGATAATAGTAAATATAGAAACGGGAGGGTGTCTTGGTCTGAATCAAAGTAATTTACTGATAGGGATGAGGCAATGATCTTCTCTTTCGAAAACAATAACAGCTGACGGCAAGAGGAAGAAGAGACAGAGGTCTTGTCCCCCGCAAAGAGAGACCAGAGGGAACAAAGAGTGCAATGCCAGTACTAAATAAAGAAGATACTCTGTCTCCATCCCTGTTTACCAGCTATCCAACACTTTCGTAGAAGGGGGAAATTGCGCCATCTAATTAAGAGAAGGGAGAGAGCTCGAAGAATTGGCCTTCTCTCGCATCCTTTTTCCGTGCGAGAAAGCCAAAGAACTACGCAAAAGGAAATGATACGTATTTCCTTTCCTAAAATGATTCGTGTTTTCTAAAAGTGGACAGAGAGGGAATGCACATCATCATCACATGTTGTGTTAATATGTTACAGTAAGTTCCTCCCACCATTCTACCCTGGGTACCCCTTAAAGAACAACGCGCTTGACTGAACTGAGAGGGTTGGCCTCTGGTTTGAGGAGCTATTTAAGCAGTCACCACCTTGGAAGGGGTGGAGGGAACCAGGATTACGGTAGCTATTAATCCCGAGATCACTTTTGCACCTAAAACTGGGGGATGAACAAAAAAGAGGCGGTCACATCTATGAAAAACAAAATCTGTCATCTATTGACAAAATTGAAATTCTCGTGAGAAGAGACACATTTGAATACTGAAAAATTGGAGTCAATGACCATTGCCAATAGAAGGTAATTGATGAGGTCTTTTCTTGTCTCCTCCGAGTTCTTCCAAATTTCCCTCATTTTCCATGTGACTGCTTTTATGGTAAACAGTGGCAAAAGTTAATAATAATGGCTGGGATTAAAGTGGGTAACATGCAACACGCAAAGCTTCCCCCTTTAGATATCTTCCGGTATAAACAGGATGGGTCCATTCTCCTTCTCGCGATCTCCCCCTGAACTTGATGAATTGCCGGGTTGTTTAAACGACACAAACAAGACAAAGAGATTGAAACCCCCGTTTCTGCTAGCTGGCACAGGTATCTAGGACAAAAATGAAAGGTTAACGCGGGGGTTGCTGTTTCCCGGACATGGCCATTAGCTACTAATTGTGATAGAAAAAGAAAGAAGAAGAAGATATTCAAATTGATTGCGTCAAGACTGAGGAGGTGAAGATGTTTGATATCCCAAAAAGGAGGGGTAACTTTAGTGCCTAGTTCACCTGTACTTTCCCTATCCGAATCGGCAGTAAGTGCAAAGATTCGACCCCATTCAAGCAGCCAGCAAACTACCATCAAAGATCATTTAAATAGTTCCCCTTCTTGGTTTTGGAACCGACGTGGCAATACACAACGAGATAAGACATAAATGTCGCAACAACACGGTCGCGACAGGAGGGCTATCTTTTTGTCTCTCAGCCTATTCCATATAAACAAAATCTAAATTATTAGAAGAAAACGGAACCTTTAGATGACGATAGTAGAGATTGATGGAATAAGGAAAAGGAAGCGAGACGACAACAAGTATTGCGGCCGGGCTCGATCGGACAACTTCAAAGTCCAATAAAACCTGAAGGAACAACGAAATGGCCTGCTGACCAAAAAAGTAGAGTGAAAGATTCTGGAGACACCTCAGGATCGGTGAGCTTTGGACCCCTGTCGCGGAAGGAAGGTGTCACATGTCCCCAGAGGGACAACTCTGAACTTGGATGAAGGGGAGAGACGAGAGGAAAAAGAGGGCAATGAGGCGTAAGGATCAGACCAACTCTTGGTTTTTCTACATGGGCTGGGGATTATACTGTAGCTACTGAATACTAATTAAATGCATGAGACAAGTCTACCGTAAGACTGGGAATTCTTCAGACAAATGTTTCTGAAGATTCCCAGTAATTCCAAGCAAGTCTGTTCGAAGGACAATTTTTAATCATGATGTACAATCTACCCAGCTAATCTAAGTTCGACATCGTGTACGCCCTGTTCTTCTCCCTTCCGTCTTAAATGTAATCGCGAAACTGCATCAAACTTCACTCAGGTAGAAGTGAGTAATAGGTTGATTATCAAAAATAAGCCTTATCGTCATTTCTGTTAACATCTTCATCAACTCTTAAAAAGTTAATCGCTTGGAAATGGAAATAATTTCGCCCCCGGACACATGTGAGCCCACGTCGTCTTCTGAAACTGTGACGATGAGAAGTCACATTGTAGATGAACATTATTCAGGCGAAAACTAAATGTACACATTTTCCGCTATCTTATTTTCTTTAGAGGTCAGGTTTATTCCTATTGGAGAAGGATAAGAACAAGACGAACTTAGTCTTTGATTATTGGACATGTTGAGGCTGAAGGGTCCAGCAGCAAATTGGCTCTCAGGGAATAGCACTGACTCAAGGAATTCTAAGAAAGGCATTTATAGGCCAGTCGGGAGATCTGTCTAGCCGAGAATTTGTATATTTCGAATATTTGTAGTGTACTCATTTGTCCGTCTGGAGTACATGTCTAATTCAGTGGTGTAGAAGTAAACAACGAACTATTGGAAGAGGAATGATTCCTCTTCTGACCGTAGCAAGAATACTGTAGTCATAATAACAGGAAAACATGTCTGCACCCAGAATAAACATTATAGGTAAAAGTTTTTTTTCGAAAAGGAATGTTACTAAAGCGAGAAGAGTAGTAAAGAGCGGAGTAATCAGAGATGATCCGCCTAGACCGGGTGTTGCTTCATTTAGAACCACTTGATGAGTTCAATTAAGGCGGTTCAACTTGAGCACGACGTTTTTTCGTACACCATCGGAAGTGTGGGAGAAATTGTCAGTTAAGAAGGGGCAAAGCTTCATGTGGACATCAAATATCCAGGACGATTTTTCTGGGAATTTCCGTCTAATTAAGTTTTATAAAATCGTATCATCTTTGAAAGAGCAAAACACAGCTGGAATTACAACTACAAAACATGGAAACCTTTTATCATCCAGACAAAAGCGCAAACAATGTATAGGTTGTTTAGGTACCATCATTGATGCTTCACCATATTACTGTACTTTATTAAGAGCTGCGCTTAGATCAGGGGCAATACCAAAAAGAGAAAATTCCCTAAGTTGACAATCATTTGTGATCGCGATCGCCCCAAGACCTTAAAATATGTTGTACTCCCTTCTCACAAGTTCTTCAACGAATAGCAGAACATTTTAACAATAAGAGATTGATGAGCTCGTTAATGGCTGAAAAACTCGTGACAAAATCTCTACAGACCAAAAAATTTCTCTTGAACTTCAGTCTGTAGCTTACGTACGATTTTTAGACTTTATGCTTGGGTAAAGATAAAAGTAATTGATCAAGCCAAGAATTCTCAAGAACATTCACGGTTAAATCATCGTCATTTATCATAATTTTATCCGCTGCTCTCTTATCATTTCTTAGAATAACTCTTTACTGATTAAATCATCCATGAATTTCTTTCCATAGAATGTAGACAAAAACTGGCTATAAGGAGAGGCTATTCGCCCTGGTTCCAAGAAAGTCCATAACGTTCAAACACGGCGATTTTCTAACAGAGTACGATTTTCATGTACATGGTTTGTCATCGGCCTTTTCCAGTTCCAGACAAATATTACACGGATCGAGGGGATTGTATCCTTCCTGTGTCAAGTTCAAATGATCTCTCGATACAAAATGTGGTGTATGTCTGAAGAGTACGGTCGCCCTTTAAAATATTAATACACCGGATATCTGTGATCTGATCACTTTCTCCTTGGAACCATCTTCATTACGTGATAAATGTTGACATCCTTCCAGCCGCCCACCGAGGAGGATCCGCTGCTCTATCACACTTTACAAGAGATGGTTAATTGAACATTCTATACATCAGAATACGTAGATCTCTGTTTTGGTATCAAAAATGGCAGCGTGTTGGATTAGGTACATACGCCTACAGATTACAGTATTTGCGAATTTGTTCTCAACGTAAAAAGTGATCCACTATCCAGCTCTTTCTGATCTCTGCTCAGATGTTTGGAGCAGCTAAAGCTGCTGAATCTTTAAAGCACCAGGAAGAGGTGTATCTTTCTCCGTAAAGAACCATCCGGTGTGATGTTCGAACAAGGGAGCCCAAAAGTTTAAAGAAGTTCTGACGAAATAGGAAATTACGAAAACGTTGGCGATAAAGAGGGGCGCTATCTTGCAGAAGAGGGACTTTCTACTCTCTCGCCATCTTACGTCAAACAAAAGTTAAAATTTCAACTGCTTTTATGTTTGAACTTCACCAATCTTTATCAGAAATGTAAACAGGGACAAAATCAAAAGAAGAGGAGCTAATTTTCACCTCTCAACTTTCGATCTATGTGACGAGAAGTGATAGGGATGGGGCTGTTTTTCCTCATGAGTTATTTTCAAGGACAATGAACGCTTTTTAGAAAAACAGACTAGATGAACCCCAATTGTCATAACAACTCACTCAAGAACAACAGCATCCAGAGGAAGAAGAGGTCACAGTATAATTTCTTTTATAAATATAGATCATAATTATTATGGATAAAATGAGATCTGACGTCGTTTTTCCGGTCAAAAGACAATTATTTATCTGGTGGGTCCAATGGGAGCTTTTCCCTCATGTACTTTGTAGTGTAAGACTAGCAGACAATAGCAGGAGGCCGACGACTGCCCAATATTTCAAAGAAAAGACCAAAATACACTTCCCCACTTAATTAATGACCAATTGGCCAAATTTCTAGAGCATCGACTAGCATGCTCATGCGAGATGACTAATAGATATCTCTCTCACGTATCGGAGGGAATTATTCTACATGGCAGAAACAAAACTTACATTACAGATTATACGGTAGAGTCGCCAGGTGTCAAATGTTGTACAATGAAAATGTTAGGGGAGTCCCGAAGTCAACAGCGAACCAAAGAATGAGGGTAAATAGTTTAAAGGAAGTGCAACGGAAAGTTGAGAGAGGTGTTTTGTCTAAATCTTCAGTGGGAGTAACTTTTCCTGGGATATACGGAACTAGTTTCGGGAAAATATTCGTGAATATATTGCCGTGATTAATGTAACAAGGCGTAAATCATTGCCGAGAACGATATTGGCAATAAAAGGATCAGTTCTGAAATGAATGAGTTCTGCAAACGGATTGCTTTCTAGAAACTATTCCATTTCCTATTTCCTATATTTACCCAAATTTCTTATTCTACGGATGTTCTTTTTTTTCACATAGGAATGCTCATTTTTTCCTTTCCCATCTGCAGTTAGTTGTACACCCAATTAAAATAGAAGAAGACATCAGAAATGCAAATGTCAAAAGCTCCCAAGCATGCAAAAATACTCGAAAAGACTTTAGGGGTTTCTTTAAAAATTTTCGAGGAGGTGGTGAGTATTTTTAGTAAAAGGATACCAGACAGCCGACTACAAGGGACATTTCTTCTTATATAATCTGATTATATGTCCTCGTACAGAGAACGGAAATGTGTAGACTCTCGAGCTATACTCTACTACATTTTTTAGGCTGTCTCATCTGCTTAATCCAATTCTCTTTAAATGTTTGATAGCCACATGATTTCAAAAAGGGATAACTCTGGGAATATGACATTTCTATGAATTTGTAGGGTTCATGCGAGCTGCAGGCAAACAAAAGGGTAGAAGCGGAATTTTTGAAAGTGGGGATGGTCCGCTGGCATTAAAAAAAGAATTAAATATTTATCAGGAAGTGATTTGTGGTGCTAATTTTGCTGCAGAAGTCTCCAGGAAGTTGATAACATCTTTTCCAACTTTTAAAGGATAAATTAAGAATACGACTTATAATTGATGAATGGCTACTTGTGACACCCTCTATTAGCGCTTTTTTCCCTTCTTCCTGAATGTATCACATAAATCTTAGCAATAAAACTGAGCTATTGGATCAATGCGCGGTTGCGACCCTTTATGAGCATTCTTGTCAGCACTGTTTCACTCCAACGCGCCATAAATTGTTTTATGGTTCAGCGCTGCACCGTCAACCGTGTACAAGTACCAGACACGCTTCTTTAATCACTCACTTTTTATACCGAATCAATTGTCTGATATCGTCATATTTTTGTCTTTTAGGAGGTGAACACCATCATTTGTTTAACCTTCTTTATATCGGCCAGTAGCCAAGTAGTTGGCCCCTTTTTTATGTTGCAACGGATGCGACCTTCACATATGATTTCAAGTAATGCGATAGGCTGCGAACGGCTGCGCGGGTGCAGCCGGGGGTTCGCTATGACAATTTTTATGACACGATAACCGCGCTCTCTTTTGAGGTGCCGCGGGGTTATTCGCGGCCAGGTGAGGTTATGGTTCCGACGGTGCGTCCTCCTCCTTACAACATTGCAATTTGCTCCGGCCGTCCCGCTACCATTCAAATTTACGTCGTCCAATGGGTCGTTTATTTTCCTTTTTTGGTATCTGGGTACATTTGTCTCTTCGCGTACTAAAAACAGTGTTTACCCTTTGACTTCTTGTTCATGTCGAGAGACTTGTCTATCAGTTGACAGACCATAAATTTTTACGATTACTAATGCATATAACATTGTGATAACAGAAGCAAGCACAGAGGGACATCAGGTCACACTCCTCCGGCTTCAGTTCTTTCCTGATCTTTTTGTTTACAGCCTCTTCACCACCGGATATACTTATAATTATTTGTCTTCTTAAGAGAGATTTAGGTTTATGTCAGATGAGGCAAGCACGTCAGCAGCATCTTGCTATACAGAGATTGAAAAAAGCAAACTACTACAACAAGCGCTTAGTGAGGCTGGGGCCAAGAGAGCACAAACTCAGCGCAAGGTAAGGGATCGAAATAAATGGCCCTGAACGGCAAACTTTTGATCGAAATTGGTTCCGGTTGAGTTCCGCCATATGGTGGCCATCTAATCAATGTTTTATTTTATGGCAATTTTGTAGTGATATCAGGAGGTGGCAAATAACATTTTTTACATTGCGGAAGAACTTTCCGGAGCATCTTTGAATGATTTTAGGATCAATTTGAAGAGGAATCTCAATTCTCAA
Source organism: Oscheius sp. DF5033 (assembly GCA_964036215.1). Classification (NCBI taxonomy): domain Eukaryota; kingdom Metazoa; phylum Nematoda; class Chromadorea; order Rhabditida; family Rhabditidae; genus Oscheius; species Oscheius sp. DF5033. Next base: position 9,441,862 of record OZ038413.1, read on the forward strand.
ACTTTCCTTGCAAATTTTCCATAAAAACCGTAGTCAATGACAAAAAAAAACTATAGAGATCTTATAATGCAAAAGTTTTCAGAGAAAATCTCAAGATGTGCTGACCCCAACCCACACAGAGCAAATCAAGACAAAGATACGAGTACATCCGTTGATGTCAATAGTAAAGGTATGCGTACTGTAAAAAAACAAAACAATTTCCCCCTTTCCGGCCCTCCTGGATAAGTTAGAACAAGCCTGTACCAATATGAAACATAGTTCTTTCAAAATAGACGACGTAATACTGGTAGGTAGATCATTTTATTCACATATATTTATCAATCAATCTTGAAAGACGGTTCCTCCAGTCTCCCCACACTCTATATACACAGACAAAGAAATTTGTTCTCTTATATAAATACTGTGGATAACGGGACGGGACACATTTACACGTATCGGGGAAAATTTTGTTTGATTTTAGAAGAAAAGAAGTGAGAGCACTGCGAGCAAGACTAGATGAAGACTTCCTAAATATTTGTGTATTTTTTAAAATTAGAGGAGAAAAACTACTATTTTGCTAGGATAATGTACAGTTAGCGACTTACCAGTGGAGCGTGCAGACTGGGTTGGTTGGGTTGCTTGAGGAGCATCTCTTGAGGGTCCTGGGAAAGCAGGGTTATGTTTGCTAATGGGGCAAATTTGCATACGATAGGACTTTTACAAGCAATGGAAAGCTTTTAAAAAAGAGTAGGAAGCAAGTGTTACCATCACCGGGGATCGCTTGTAAATGCAGTCAAAGAATTTTTTAAATGCCTCAAAAAGCAATTTTCTTGCGCTTTTTACCCTGTGGCTGTGTAAAATCAGGGTAAAACAAAGTTTCTAAAGCATTTTTTTTCAAAAATCCACCTGATACGCGACCAATACCAAGAAAAATTGGAAAGTAAAGCTTATGGGAATGTATTCGCTCTTACCTAGATCCGAGGTAGATTGGTTATAATGTCCATACTGCGTATTCATGTTATGTTCAAAGTCAAACTGAGGTGAATAACCAGCTCCACCCTGTAATTTCTTCATTTTACTAAAGCCACTATCCCTTACCGATGCTCCTCCAGCTACAGGAGTGTAATTTGGAGGGTAAACGGTTGACGAAAGTCCTCCTTGATTTTGTGGAAATCCTCCTAAAATCATCGTTACGATATTGTAGTGCGTAATTTCAATGGCGAGGGAAATTTGGGATGGGGGACATGATCCTAGTTAAAATCCTCCCAAGGTTATGGAATGACATTAGCCGAAGCGTCTTTTTTATCTCCAAACATGCGAATTGTTTTCACCTCCTGTCATCATATTCCCGGGAGCGTAGTTATTGGTGTCATAAAATGGTCTGACCGTAGTGGTGGTAGGTTGAAAGGTTGGCCCCGCTACAAAAGAACCCGAAGGATTCTGCCCTAATAACGAACCCTGGGAGGAAGACATTCCCGGCTGATATGTAGTTGGACCTGCCTGAAAATTATGCGATTATGCTTGTTAAAAGATTATAATGTGCTAACCTGCCCGCCGCCGACAACGTTGACATTTGGCGGTAGCGTAGTGGGTGCCTGATCTTGCTGCGCACCGGGAGGATAGTTTCCGGTCTGTTGGAAGTTGCCACTTGTAGAACTTGGACCATAATTGGGTGGGAAGGGAGTAGTAGATCCTTGGAATCCTTGATTGTTGGGAGTTGAACCCGGTCCCATTTGAGTTTGCTGAGGGAATGGTGTTGTGCTGCTTGGGAAAGGCGATCCAGATGGACTTGGGGCGAATGTAGTTGTAGTGAATTGTTGATTTCCACTAGTTGGCATATATCCAATATTTCCCTGGTTATATTGTCCTTGGTTGTTCGGTCCTTGGGTGAACTGTCCCTGGTTAAACTGGTCGTCGTTTCCTTGGTAATTAGGTGGCGGATTGCCTGGCCCATAAGAAGTACCTTGAGCTGTATACATGTTACCCTGTTGATTGGGTGGGATAGAAGAAGGCGGTCCGTAGTTTCCTTGTTCAAAGTTGGGATTCACAGTTGTGGGAAATCCTTGCTGGTTGGCATATGGAGAAGTTCCTGGAGCTGGACTTCCAATTACAGGATAAACAGAGCTCTGCGGCTGCTGGTTGGGATCAAAGTTGGGCTGATTGGGATTTTGTGTAGAATACGGGAATCCAGGAGAGGTGGTAGGCCCTCCGGGAGTATTCGTTCGAGGGGGAATCGGCGTCGTTGTCGAGTACATTGAAGAAGTCGAATAAGAAAAACCAGCAGCACCAGCAGCAGCTCCTCCAGCTACTCCACCTGCAACTGCAGCACCAGCAGCTCCAGATCCTTGAGGAGGTCCCTGATATTGGCCGTTGACCAGCATTCCACCATCTCCAACTGGACCATATTGTTGATTTCCCTGAGGGTTGTATTGGGGCCCCTGTTGAGGAGGATATTGTCCACCTTGTCCCATATTAGCTTGATTGTAGCCACCATCCTGTCCAGGGAACGGTTCTCCAGCATATCCACCTTGTTGCATTCCTGGTTGTCCTGGCTGGCCTGGATAATATCCACCTTGTCCTGGGTTAGGGTTGTATTGCTGTCCTTCTGGGAATCCTCCTTGATCTTGCCCATAGAAATTTCCTTGATCGTTAGGGGGAGGGTTAGGGCCTCCTTGGTTGATAATAGGTCCTGTATTGAAATTTCCCTCATTTTCGAAATATCCGGTGTTGGCTTGATTGTATGTTCCCGGGCCCTGTTGGGGTCCCTGAGGATATGGTTGATTTCCACCCTGCATAATGGGCACTCCAGTAGGACCAACAGTTTGTCCAGTAAAGCCAGGAGGAGGTGTTGTTGGTTGTAAATACACATTGGGATTGTAGTTAGGCGGTGGGCTTGTAAACCCTTGTCCAGCCTGTGTAGGAATCGGTGTTGACGGCCCACTATAGCCAGGAGTTATATAACCCGGTGGTGGACTACCTCCCGTAGGATTTTGATAACTGAACCCGTTCTAAAAACGAACACATTTCAAACCGAATCTAATCATACCTGGGTACTAATGGCAGTGAAATTGGAGAGCATCCCGCTATTTTGTTGTCCGTTTCCTAAACAGATCAAGTTGCCCTCTCGTCAAAATAGAATCAACCGAAAACACACACAGACAAAGGGTACACTTTTTGAAACTTATAATGAACAGAAATTGAACAAACCTGCACTGTACCAAATAAGTTGCGTTGCTTGCTGTCCTGGCACCGCACCATTGCAACAAGGTCCTTGTCTAAAAGAGGATTTAACGAACAAAAAAAGGCCATTGTGAACAGAAAAAGAGGCAGAGGAGGGTGAACGGAAAATTGATACTACAGTGTTAATGTGTCTTACGGGTTGTTAGAAGGTACAGCCACTCCTTGTACAGGCACCAAGGGGACATTGACCACATACTGGTATTGTCTCTGCTGCGGAACACAGTTGGTACACGGTTGAGGGCATGTTGTCGTTAGCAACTAAAAATAATATTGTAATTGAGAAGGCAACCCCAGGGATACTCTCAGGTTTAGCAGTAGTTGACAGACGTTGATCACAGTCATTCACCCATTCGAGATTGATGCCCGTATAAACTGAACAATTTTCTCTTATAGCGAAAGAAATATAGAAGCTGAGATATAAGCCGAAAAAGGATACAAGACCTCCTAGGTCCTTGTGAAGGGTTTCCGACTCGGGATGCGGAAAATAGTGGACGCGTTTTTGCTTCCGATCATGGGCTGATTGTTTGCAAAATGCGCAGCAAGCCGATTTGGCGTCCAGCTGAAGTCAAGACATAGTGGAAAAGCTATCAATAGAAATCCAGTCTTATGGGAAAATTTGGCACATTGGGTGATTTGCTCCCGTGGTGACCGCGTGAAAATCGTCCGATTAGGCAAACATTTTCGGCGGCCGTTTGGGAAATTTCTTGACCACTGGCCTTAGGTGAAGGCGCGAAACCTTCCCGCTTTTCATCGCTGCTTTTCTGATCCTTCAAAACTTGTTGCTTTAGAAGAAAACGTAGAAAATAGGCACTTTGTCTATCCTGTTACTAACGCTTACTCTCTAATTCTTAGTTTCTCTCTAGTGTGCGGCTTGAAATTGATAGCAAGGGACGATTTTCGAGCCTTCCATTTCTCGATTTCGAGAATTTAGTAAATAAGGGCATCTCTTTATTTTACACCACTTTTAAATGTTACCTCATGTATCAAAGTTAGGGTGATTGTAACACCTCATTTTGGCGGAAATTAAGAGTATGAACTGAACAGCTTCTTAGCTGATAAATTCCACGGCCAACCGGCAAAGCTAGGAAAGGAGAGTAATCTAGGCTGGATGAGCAAATAGAAACTAAATCAAAGAATTTTTAAGACTGTAATGGAAAGAGATATGCAAGAAAATAACTAATTCTACGAAAGGGAAAATATTACAGAGAGGCCTTAGCCCCTTGCTGCCCCAAGATGTGCAATCCTGACATACCAGTAACTTACTTGTATCTTTTTTTTTCAAAAAGACTTCAAATAGCCTTCGAACTTACCGAGAAAATAACAAAGAGCGCGAGCATGTGGTAGATTGACAGGGTGGCACTCTCACGTAGAACACGCCTCCGGCAGGAATACGGCAAACCGGCCCTCCGGAACTGCCAGCCAATCTTATCTTCTCTTGAGGGCACACTAGGAAGTTCGCGCAGAAAACTCAGAGTGACTCAGTTGCGTGGGGAAACCTTTACCAGCGCTTGTCATTTGAGATCTATCCCGGCAAAAAATGTACTTGAAGCCTAAACAAACTGTCTCAGCCGCGCCCCTGGAATTTATCGGTTTTCTTTGGAACTATGCTGAGTCATAATTCCCTCTAGTGGCGGTATTATCCCATTTTTTGGGGATCCTATCCGGAAAAAATGGATTTCTCTTGTTTGACTTTTGTCCCTCTCGAGACACTTGAGCGCAAACGCGGATAGGGAAGCAAGCCAAATTGGGATCCTCGTTTTCCTCAAGAATTAGGAATACCAGAGATTTACCCATGTACATCTGTTTTCACGTGCGGTCAATCCAGTCATTATTTAATAACCACTGTCGAATAGCAAATATTGGACTGGACTCGACGTGATTCCGTTGCCACTCTGCTATTTTCAATGGTTCTATGACGCTAACGATACGTGAGAGAGGTTGGGTTCTAAAGGGGAAAAAATGATTTTGACCCACTGAAGAACAATAGCGGACACCGTGCAGCTGAGGTTTGCTTACTTTTTAAAAGATCATTCTAAAATTTTTCCCATGACTTACAACTTATTATAAGAATAAATCTCAAGCTCATAATTTTCCATAACTCGTAGTAAGTATAGATTAATCCATCGACCTAACGATTATTGACGTAAAGAGCAGATTTTGTGCAAATTTACTGTTGTTCTTTTCTGTTTTTCAAGCCTTACCGTTTGCATATACTGGAAAATCTACTTGAAATGCTTATTTGAAAAGCGATCTTGTTATTTGCCCAGTTCACGCCAGGTCAAACACACCTTTTGACACATCGCTACTACAGCAAACAAACAGCTGGAAGCAATAGACGACTGTCCGGAAGTCTGTTATACTCATGAAACGATTGAAACTACTAAATGGGAAAGACTGGTCTGGTGGAGAGACTAAAATGTAACTGGACAATATTAGTTATTCCAGAGGTGGCAAGGCGATCATCAGGGCAAACAATGAGTTCTCCTCAGTAAAGTTCAAATAGCCGCTGGCTATTAACTCGGGGTCCAAAAAGAGGCAGCTCCTATTTCAATTGTAGCTTTTAATGGATAGATGACATTTCCAGCAACTGACGCAAATGGAAAGAGAAGGTGTCAAAATTCGAACGGACGATACGGAAATTGATGAGCTGATGACTTCTGCTGTTGTTGGTCTGAGGACCCAATTGGCAGAATTGGAGAAGGTCGCCTCATTGACGGATAATTTCTATGTCAGCTACACTTGTAAGCAGCATTGTTAAGGGAAACTTATCATTTTGCAGCAAAATTAAAGAAGCGAGTAAATCAAGAGACATTAGTTGGGGCAGGAGGAGATAGCGACGATGAACCCATGGGGACACCTACTCCGGAAGATGAGGTAAACGCGCACCTTGATTATTTCAAAGTTTATGCTTAGCTCCGCCGATTGAATCCCTCCAGTCTGGCAACGTTAACAACTGCCAATGGAATGGTCACCCTTCCTCTCCGCCTCCCACCTCATCCTATAAATTTAAATTTTTTAAGTACTCCAGTTTCCACTGCTCGAAGTATCTTTGTAAGTTTACTTCCTTCGCTTAGAATATTAACATTTCAGCCTCTCGACGTATCATCTTCCATGCCAATGCCATTCGCTCATCTACCCTTCTTCTCTTTCTCACAAATACAATCTTTCGCAAGGCAACAGCCTGCCGCAGCGGATATTACTGAATCGACACAAGAGACTTGAAAACTGCTCCAGATTAATCTATGTGATAGTAACAAAAAAGTTTATTGAATGGATCAGAACATGAGATGATGTATCGCACCGGTGAAGTGAGAGCGTAGCAGTTTTTAACTGCGAAAAGAAGTGGAATGGGAATTGCTAACTGAGAGCTAAGAAGAACCTGTAAGGACTAGATGAATGACTGGAGAGCGAAAGCAAAGAAAGATGGCTACACATATTTGGCAAAAAATGACATCTCATCTGAAAATTGACAGCCTTTAAATGGAACAATGTTCTGTACTTACCAACAAAACATTCACAAGAAACTCTAACATTCAAATTAAACTTCTTCCAAATTTGGCAATCTTTTGTGCCAATATTACGCAAAACAACAAAATTCATATGTTTCTGTCGGCATTTTCCATGTGCTGTAAAACTTTTCATTTAAAAATGACTGAACTTACGATAATCGTAAAAATAAAGGCAAGCTTTGTCTGTATCACACGTAACCTCATTTATGAAGGGCGGGAAGAAAGTGTCCGGCAATCTACGTATACTTTGACATGCCCCGCAGAGTCTCAAGTAGCCATCTTCCTCAGCTCCTCTTTTATCACATCCAAATGGCACGATGTGTGATTCTCCTATGATTGGGGAGTTTTCCCAAATTGTCCGGACATATCACTCACCTATTAGTTTTTGCCTGGGGGAGATCTGGTCCTCGTCAAACAAGGGTGTGTCCCACGCTCTTGAAGGATGTTGTGGACGTTCTTTTCCTATGAGTTTGAGAAATGTGTCCAGGGCATCTTCTCGTTTGGATCTTCTCAGGGAGGGAGAGATTATACTTCTCTTTGGTTCACCACTGAAATTGCTAATTAATTAAACAGATAAAAAAACTAACAAGGTGATATTTTTGAGTTTATCACGAATGGCAGGAGTGGTAACATCGCAAGACACATTTAGCTCTTTCAATAGACGAGCCAGTGCTTCAACGTTTCTTTGTACAACTTCTTCTGCTCTTTGTTTATTCTTGTTTGGTGATTCTTTCTGAAAAAGAGCTGTTGATGGTGTTCTTTCTCAATGAAAAACGGGGGAACGGAACATGCTAGGAAAAAAAAAGAAGGAAAGGAAGCCTACCTGATATTGATCCTGAATTGTCCTGTCTAAAAAGCGAATAACTCCCAAAGCATCCCAAGCCATCAAATCAGGATTATATGTTCCTTTCGACTTTAACTCGGAAATAAGTTCAGGCTGTGACAGGCGCTTACATTCATTTAATGTATCATTTATCTGAAAATATTGCGGTCGTTTTGATTGCCATTTAATTACCGCCTGTGAATGTTGGTCCAGCTTAACTCTAGGCGGCGGTTGATCGTGCGATTCGCTTGTATCATTCTTGGCTAATAGCAACGATTTCTTCAACGCTCCGATCCGGTTCAGGAAGTATGCTGATTCCCTGCAAACGAGTGATCGTAGATGTTTTCCCACTCACCTGTTCGGAAGTGAAGCTGATATTGGTGACGTTGCAGCGCGTTTTTTCCGCAACGTTAGGACATTTCCCACTCTTTTCAGTTCATCTTCCAGATATTTCTGATACATTTGCAGGTCGGATTCTAAAACAATGCCATTGATACTTCTCATTTGCTTTCCCCTTGTCGTCCGTCTTTAAATCGGAAGGAAAGGATGTAAGTGAAGATATCCAATGAACAGGAATGTGTTTTCAAATGTTTTTGTCATTAAGCCCGCCACGGACGCAGCCACAAAATAGGCGCCAGAGTGCCGGTTCTTTCCGTTGCGCCATGTCTTTTCGGATGCACCTATACATACATGATATCTTGACAAACTAGTTGTGTATGGTATTGTTATCCAAAATATAATACAAAATTGCAAAAAAGTATGAGAGAAAATCCCTTTCTCGGTATTTTGGGCGTATTTCAAGTATTTGAAATGGATTGGTTCAACAAACGCATATCCCAAAGTAAGGGAACATTTCAGCTCTGTGGAATTGTGAATCTACAGGAACTATCGCATGGGATAAATATAGGGAGAAATCTGCCAAGGAGATGAAGCGCAAGAACAGGATTTGGAAAATCGACCCGTGATGAAACATATAGTCAAATAATCTTATTGAGATCAGTTACATGGAGCATTTAAGCTTCGTAACTGACGAATGTCATCCTTTTACTGGCTCCTTTGACCATGTTCAGCGGAAAAAATACAAGAAAAAACTAAGAAACCCCCTGAAAGACCAAAAGTTTCCCATTAGCAGCAATAAACAACTTTTCTAAATGTCAAAATTGCGAATCCTTTCAATATTTCCTGCGCGACATTTCCTAATTGCCGAGTGAAAGTTGTTCTCAGGAGAACTGGATATTCTGGATTGATTTGACTGTTCGTCAATCCGTTTAATTTCAGATTTAAAAATATGTTAAAACTGACCAGATGAATTCTCAAAGTTATCCGTAGGATCGGTATAAACTGAATAAATACAAAATATAATCCAGAGGGACAGGTAGTAGCTCGCCATCTAGGGCGACGCCCTCTGTAGGACCTGTGTACAGACACAGAAAAGCGATCAACTTAGAGCTAGCGCTCTTAGCAGAACAGATCTCGTTATCGGGCTTTAGACAGGCTTACGACGCGCTGGCGTCTCCGCGACGCGTCCATTTGACTCTTCAGCAAGTCAAAATGCAAGGGCGTAAACTGACCCACAGACCGGATGCCGTTTCTGTCTAATTGCAACACCTGATTATAAGGGGAAGATCGACCGTGTCCAAAGTCTGAATTCAATTTCTCTCGTACTTTCTCTCCCGCCTTGTTTCGGATCCTGTTCTTGCACGAAACAATAAATAGGAAGCAGCTGTTGTTGTACATGTTGGATACATGAGATGGTCTTAAATTTCTCTGGTGAGAGCTTAAAACCCGGAAGACACGTGAGGACGGGTGACAGTTGGCGCCACTGACCACATGTATAACTGGTCAGTGAGAGGGAGTTACTGCGCGCTTTTCGAACTTTTATTTTCAACTTTTTGATTCCTTTATTGCAAGCATCATTCTAATCCAATGGCTGCATACAAAAATTTGTTCAGGAAATCGTACACTTATAATTTTCAATATGGCCATTTATTATTCTCATTAAGTAGTCTATTCCGTTAATAATTCCCCTGGTCCGAACAAAAACAGCCCTTTTTTGAGCTAATTCCATTGTTGACCATTGACTCTATTGACGAACTCTGCTTCCCATTCACACCCTACCACTTTGACTTTAGCGTTCCATCCACTTAACAATAATTGTTAGCACATGGAAAGATGTAAGCCGTAGGGTAAACAATGTTGAATAGATATGCTCCAAGTGGCTTCCGCGCTTTTCACGGGTGGCCCTGCCACCTAGCCAATTTTACGAAAAGTTCTTCTTCTCCTCTCTATGCGACTGAGAACACATGTCACCTGGCAGACCACTCATTGAATCTCACTTCTCAAGGGAGAGCTAGCCAACTGTCGCATTGGACAAGAGAACATCAGTTACTCTGTGAATCATGTTCTTCTGTTTCTCCTTACGCTCTTTTCTGTAGTAATCCTGTTGTTCGGCTGATTTGAACTGGGCAAAAAGAGGTGGACAACCATCAGCAAGTCATTGCCGCTGACTGATGGGGTTGTAATAAATTAGCATAGACGTCTCCTCGTCCCGGCTGCTGCTATGCGACTTCCACTTTTAGTTCCATTCTTCTGGTCTCCTAGTCCACATCCATCCCTCTAAATTACACCTCTTCTATTTTAACCTAATGGGCAGCAATAATGGGCATTACGCTAAAATTGTAAAAATGTCGTGGAACATGCGGAAATCTTAATTTGTTAATATCTCAACAGCTCTTTGCTTTGGTCGTGCGTCTAACTATTACTCTTCTCTTCAGCCTTTGAAGGCTGCACCTGTCCATCTCGTGCGTCACCACAATTACAATTGAGTTCTGCTCCGTTTCGTTCTCCTCTCTCTTCAACACCTTCTTCCATTGTGGAGATTGATGTATTCCGCGATAAATTAACATAATCACCGCCTTTGCATTACCTCCCACCTCGGAGGAGAGAGTCTGCGTACTTTTTACGTCAGTTCCTTATATATTCGTCCTTTATTCCTGGCTCAAAAATTGATTTAAAGATGTCGCATCGATATTATGATGAACATGCTGATTATTCCCTTGAACAAAGAAAAGTCTACGGGTCATATAATGGCGGAATAGAAGAACGGAAACCTGGGACATTTCATCAGCATGTTAGTTTTCTCTTACTGTCCATTAAAAATATTTTAGGATGAATATCAACCGGTACCTACAACAGCACGTCATACAGTTTCCCAGCCAGAAAATTACGTATACTATTAATTTAATTGAAAACCTATTAATTTCAGATATACATGACTGGATGTCAATCTTGTCTGGAAGGAGTACTTCGCCCTTTAATTGCAGAATTTTGCGCAGTAAGTTGCCTCAATTTCCAGCTGAAAGTTTTCAGGTTTTTGTAACAATATTCCTCACAGTCCACATTGATTCAGAAATGGCCGACAGGCATGTAGCTAATGTGCATCGAATAACTATTATTTCTTTTATTGATGCAGTTGCTGCTATATTATTCGTCTCAACATTCAAAACGTGAGTTTATTCGTTTCCCTGAACTCTTTCCAATTCAGAATACATCTTCATCCATTCATCACTCTCTCAAATTTATTCACTTTGACTACTTCCTGGACAATATGTCTTTTAGTGTTCTTTGTTCAACTTCTTGCTTCTACTTTAGCTATCGGCGCAGTAGCCGTATGTCTAAATTTATTGTTTTAAAATTTGAACATTTTTAGGTGCAAAAATCCAATGGTCTTCCAGTTAAACGAGCCTTAGACTATGATGTAAACACGGAGTATAACAGCGCTCTCTACCGACTGGTACATTTCTCTCCGTCTGTTTTTTTAAGAAGCCAATTCCAGATGTTAGCGCAGTTTTTGGGAACGGCGCTGGTTGTTGTCGCTTACCTAATGTGTCATATTTGCAAGCGTCTGGGCAAACGGCGCGTTGCATTTTTGGTCGAACCGCCTACTGGACTTTTTATGGCTATATTTTTAAATTCATTTCTCAGGTACCTGGTTTCCATTAAAGACACAGATCATTTTCAGTTTGTTACATTCTAATCAAAATTGGAATCCTCTACTTTCATCTGGGATTGCTCTACTTCGAATACCTTCAGAATCTGCTGAGCCATTTTGGGCTTTTATGAAATTTTGGCTAGGGCCAGCTGTAGGATCTCTATTATCCTCTTTCCTTTACAGGTCAGTATTTTATTAAACTGGTAATAACATGTAATTTCTAGGTTATTATACGCTCCAGATGAACGTCGCCTTATTCATTGTTTTCAACCTAAAGAAACACACATTTTTTAATAATAAAAACAAACAAAAAGCTAATAAACACTTTTTTTGTTAAATAATAGCAAACAATAAACTAATAAACAAAAACAGATAAACCTGCAAACTTAGTCGAGGGAAATCATTAAAATAGGACGTGATTGCTCAATAACATGAGCATAAAAAAAGCCTTGCGCAAGCTCCACAGAAGACCGTACTTGTCTGCAAATAAGGTTACACTCAATGTGCAGATAAACTGGGGGTTCTTACGTATAAATACAATTTATTTGTCCTTTACAAATGGTAGATATCTTCACGAGTATGTATATGACAATTTTGAGAAGTAATAGTAAATAGGTGTGCTCAGCAAAGTGAACAAGTTGCTGCACAGTAAGCTCTTTTTTGGTCTTCTGTGTAAAATGAGCTATTACAAAAGCCATTTCTGTTCCATAAAGCGCACGTATTACTTGTATCCGCAGGACATGCAGATCCTTGGGTAGCGTTAACGACCGTCGTTGGTTGAATAATCGCGTTAGACGATACAGTAGCTGATGAAGCGGAGCTATCACAGAGGTCACAAGTAGCTGCACAATATTCCCTTTTTTGATCTTCTGTATAAAAGGGACTGGCACAAAATCCATTTCTATTCCAAAGTGCGCAATCGCTGCTTCTATCCGTTGCAGTGCAATTGGAGCCAGCCGACACCGAAGAGTTGGTAGTCGTGGATAAAGTGTCACAAAGCCCACAGGTCCTTCTACAATTGATGCTGGTGAAATCATTCAGCGCAGGATTTCCACAGATGGTGGGATCTGCTTCACAATCCGGAGCCACGTCGATACATCCACCTAACAGACAAAAACCGCATTGACTTGGACAGTCCTCGGCTATGAGCTCTCTCCAAAGAAGACTACGACACATATCTTGAGTTATAGAACCACATTCAAGCCTAGGAGCTGAAAAGGGCAATTGTTCGCAATTAAATTGATACCTGGAGCATTGTCGCAGTTATATTCCGGTGTCAGGCAACAAAAGCCGCAAAATTTCTATAATTCATCTTTTCCACAAGAAAAAAAGTTGAACTGACTTACAGGGCAATATTCAATGGCAGGATTTTTAACGCCATCATTAATTCCAAAAACACCGTGAATCTAAACAGAAACTGTAGGAGAAGTAGGCAGTTGAACTGAGATCCGGCACAACCAAAACACGCAAATTATGTGTACAAAGTCATTCGGATTTATAACGTAATCGGCATTATAAAATTACTCTCGGCGGGATGAATTTTGTAACATACTCCATAGCATCCAAAAGGTCGCCCAACTGTCAGAAGTGCTGTTCCAGGAATCACAGCAGCGTGACCGACAGTGAATAGTTGAGTACATTCTGGTAGCGTGAATTTGTCTTGACAAATGGTAGACGTTTCGCTAAAAACAGCAACGCCAGCTGCATCCTAAATCCGATTACTCTGAAGTTAGAATACATACAAATTCAGTACAACTGTAATCATATTGAGCAGAATTGAAACAAAACCGTGCGAAGAGGACTATGAGGGGAAGCATAGTCAGAATAGATGTTGTATAAAAATAATGGGGCTTTTTATATAGGCGGGTTTGTAGCGTAACAGCTGATGAAACAGTTCAAACGCTATGTTCATTGTCATAAAACATGAATTCTGCACTGGCCAGCTATAGCATGGATAAACAAAAAAGCTGGCCATGGGAATCTGTGCGTACAATTTTTTGAAAAAGGGTAAAACCTGAAATAGGATAGAAGCTTTGTGGTTTGATAGCTCATTCATCGATGTAAACGCACATTAGTACGTATCGTCGTAGAAATATAAATATAATTTTCATTTTGTTATCAGAAGTAATATATCAAACTCTTTTTTTTTAGGAAAACAAGTTTTACATCGGGTACAAGTCTTTTCTCCAAACTTGGGTGGTTACCTGAAAACCTTGCCGGGCTCTACATGAATGGCTGTCGTTTCTAAGCTTGAGAAGATTTGAAATCCTTGTACTTTACCCATGTGTAATAATATTGCATAAATCAGCATTATTCTACTCTAGGCAAATTGATCTCATGACTTGTAATTTTGCGCGAGACCAGGACAGTCTTTGAATTTTGTGTTTATTCAAGTGTCGCAGTGGGCAGTGAAAAAGCTGAATTTTTATTACAACCGACATAGGGCCTCCATGTTCTGATGAGTCCCAGTAGCGTCACTGCATTTGCCAGTTTTGACAGATTCAAACAACAAGACTACTTCGCTATTTTACAGATAAGCTCCTGATGAACCTCGTTTATTGTGGAAATCTAAAAAAGAAGCTCATAAATATTTGTCAATAACTTTTTTAATGATCTTTAAATGGCTCCATCGAATTGCAATTGGCGACTTGACCCGGTTAATGACGGCCGTTTTTCAGCTCAGTTCGCAAATATGAGAAACAATGAGCAGTCGGGCTCATTTCTGATTGCCTTGATTTGCTGCACAAGATCAACAGAGTGACCGGATTCCCCTTCCTATCTGGCCAGTTCAGAGGTTTAGTGACATCAGGGTATTATCAATGGTCAATTCCGTAGATTCGTCTAAAATCAGAAAGCAAAATAGAGAACGATGTGTGCCACTTCACACAGATCATCTCATATTTTTATGGGATGAATACAACTATGAAGAAAATAATTCAGACATTGGAAAAACAAAATATTTTTGCGGGTAAATTTGTGGTCAGCTTTTCCGTTAAACCACTAATTCGCATAATGTGTCCAGATACTGGTACCGGACATTATTATCCGAGTAAGATTTTCTGTGAGCACCTTCATGAATATTGTACGTTTACTGAGCTTTTCATGTCATAAGGAACTTTGGAAGGAAAGGCCCGTCAAGAAGATAGTAGAAAGGTCTGCAACCATTTAAATTTATTGTGCTTGGCAAGTCTCTGGGCTTCTTATCTCTTTTTTTGCATAAAATAATATTTTTGCATAAAATAATTTAATAGTCGCCATAATTAATAATGAGATCATTTTCTAATCTCATCCTGTTTCCCTTTTGCTCTTTTCTCTGTGTGTTTTGTGCTATGTTTGGATCTGTCGCGCCTGGGTGGCCTCCGGGGGACGACCTGGCCCGCCCCACCCCTTAGTCTGTCAGTCCTGAAAATGTTATTGCTCGTTCTCACACTGCCAATAATTGCTCATTCACAAGGTGTTTTTGTAAGTTACTGTAACTGGTAATTAGCCTAATTGCCATTTCCAGTATTTTGATAAATCTATTCCTGATATGGAAACTATCCTAACTGAATATGATTTTCATATGGCTAAAGTTATGAGAGACAGTCATCCCCGTTGGGGTACTGTTAACGATTCTGCAATGTACAATCCAAATAGATTTGAGGGAGATATCAGTAAGTTCTTCTTCTATGCATCTCATTTCTGTTTTACAGTAAACTCCGGCCTAAATTCTGGAAATATCCGGAGTTTTACCGGTGACGCACCTCTTTTTGGAGTTTTTGGAGTACAGAGAAATGCTGTCAGGCAGACTTATTTAAAGTGGACAGATGGACGAATTCCCTACACAATAAGTTCCCAATATTCCTCTTTCAGGTTCTGATTAATTATTATTCTGTTTGAGACCATTTTTAGTCGTTCAAAAATAGCTGAGGCCATTGACGAATACAAAAAGAAGACTTGCATTGATTTTGCCCCGAAAAGTGCTGCCGATCAAGACTATATTCATATTGTACCGGATGATGGTTGCTATTCGCTCGTCGGACGGATAGGTAGGATCAGTCACGCCTTTTTTGCAACTTGCACTTTCTCTGGCTAACAGCTGGACTTTCGCTAGAACTAGCTGCGCATTAAATTTAGTCAAAAGCGACGTAATCGCTTGTTGCGCAGCATGGGCTATAACGCTACGGGGAGAGGAAAAACTAGTACTCCTCAACAATCCAACCTCTTTCAGGAGGAAAACAACCCGTAAGCTTGGGTGATGGCTGCATACAGAAAGGAATTATTATTCACGAATTGATGCATGCTGTTGGTTTCTTCCATGAACAGAGTAAGTCTAAAAGATCCGGGCTCATTCTTCCAAAAACAGTCATTTGTTCTTTTGGAAATGATCTTATCCTAAATTTCTGTGAAATTATCCGCCAGGATTCTTGAGATTGTGAGAAATCGCCGCCTTGAAGAGGAGAAACCCCCGGAAGGGCTATTATTTGTTGATTTCCAATCGCGAGAGCCCCATTCTTGATCTCCTACGATTCCGGAAAGTCAAGTGTAATGCCGTCTTTCTTCTTTGACCAATATTAGTATTTTGCTTTTTCCCTTTTCGCACATGCATGTTGCTGGGCAGCAATTGAACTTCCATAACCAGAGAGAAGCCAATCTGACTCAATTGTTTTACACTTATCTACTACGACCTGTTTACTGTCACCCTGTTTTTGAATTTAATCTTTTAGGTCGAGCAGATAGGGACGATTACGTAACCATCAATTGGAACAATGTTGAGGCTGGTTTGCAAGGTATTCCCATTTGGTTGTTTTATTCATCGGATATGACATTTAGACCAGTTCGATAAATACAGTCTGAATATGATCGATCATCTAGGAACTAAATACGACTATGGTTCTGTTATGCATTATGCACCTACAGCATTTAGCAAGGTAGGTTTACCCTATATTTTAATTTTAAAAAACTCAGAACGGGAAGCCTACGATTGAGCCAAAAGAAAGAGACATAGAGATTGGACAAAGGGTCGGGTTCAGTACCAATGACTTGTACAAAATAAATAAGCTGTATAATTGCCCTCAATTGAGTAAGTGCCCATTTAAATGATTAAATCAAAATATTCTAGCTGAATTACCAGAAGAGGCTACAGCCCCTCCAGTGAAAAGCGCCTCAAAAAGGCCTTTGACATCATCTGGTGGTAAAACTGGAAGTAATAAAGGAAGTGGTGGGCCAGATAGCATTGCTTCTATTATTTTAAAAAGGAAATGTGAAGACAGGTGAATTTTCCAACAAATAAATAAATTTCTTTATTTAGGAGAAGGGACTGCTCCTTCTTGGCCAGAGCAGGCCATTGTGAATCTCAGTTTAGTGAAAGGTTTATGGGAGAAAACTGTCCACAAAGCTGTGGGAAGTGTGACAAAGAAGTTGAAACAGATAAAGAAGATGAAGAAGAATCCAAAAAAGAGAAGAAAGATTGCGTAGACACAAGGTACAGCAGCTGTAAAATTGTTATAAGCCTCTTCAGATCTTGGTGCGAACGATGGGCCAATAGTGGAATGTGTACGCAATTTATCTTCCAACAGTATATGACCGCAAAATGTGCCAAAAGTTGTCAGTTGTGCTGATTTTCTCTGTATATTATTCTGTGTCATGTCTCACCCCATGGGTATTGTTGCTCCGAAGGAAATATCATTGTGCTTTCCTACTTGAAAGTTTCTATTAAATTGATTCTTACTTTTTGCCTTTAATTGCAACTGAATCGCTCGATGATCCGCTGCCGGTGCAGGTTCATAAATTTGTAAATAAACTAACTGAAAATATCAAAAAATCTTAATCTGCTAACTCTGGGAACGGCCTGTCTTGCTGTTCCGTGGGCCATTTTTTCGACAAACTATATCTTATGAAATATTTTATTATAGAACATGTTTTACACCAGCAGAAACTATGGGTTTATCACATTTGGGAAGGCCCGTCAAAAGGCTCGTGAATGTAAAAGAAAACAAAAAAGAAAAACTCTATTAACTCTGTAAATCACTCGTTTTTTTTGGGAAAAGAAGGCAATTTAAAACATGACAAATGCATTTCAAATAAAAACAATAACTAGAAATTAAAAAAGTCTCTAATAATGCTGTCGATGACACGTAGAAAGCAATACACACTGAGAAGGCGTGTGAGGCAAGCTTATAGCAAAGGGGAATTAAGTGAAGTGGCCAGCACTGAGCTGCTTTTTAAGTGAAAAAAAGTGGACCTCGATTGAATTTAAATTGAACCCTTTCGATTGAGCAGACGTTGGAGGAGTTTTTCTTGAAGTTCAAGAGGCATGGAGAGGATGTCGCTAAAAAAGTGCAGTTACTAATGCAAATGAAAGGAACCAACCGTTCGACAGAATCCTCATGAACTGCATTCAATTTCCTAGTGAATTCTTGGTTCTTGACAAGCTCCTCCAGGACGACGAGCTGTTCCATGGGAGTCTTGGAAGTAATTCCAGCTTCAGCGGCTTCCAATTGCTCCTGTACCCATTTGTAGCCAGCATTGCGGGTGACGTTCCTGGCAGCGGCAATGTATCTAAACAGGATCGATTAGTATAATTCTAGAAATTGATTTTACCTCTCGGCCAGCTTGATCTTGGCGATTTCCAAAGTGAAAATGGTGCAGAAGAGATTGCGAGAGTTGCTGAGATCGGTGACGTATTGGACTGCTCCCTTCCTATGCATCCTTGGGGCACGATCATGCATGTCGGCATATTCCACGGTGACACTTCTGTAGGCCTTGGTCAGTTCCTTGGATCTCTTGTTCATGAGATTCTGGAGGCGGATCGATTCTTCAGAGTTGGGTCCGTTCTTCTTGATCTCTTCGGCCAGCTCCTTGTCCCATTGGCTCATGAGTTCGTCATTTCTTCGTTGAAGAGCTTCCAACTTGTCCTTGCGGAACTTGATTCCAACAATGGCATTGGGCTCAAGGATTCCTCCACGAGACTCTTCGTCAGCGACCATGGTGATAAATCCAGGATTGATCTTGCTGTCGAGTACGGCCCAAGCTCCACCACGAAGTTCTCCTTGGACGGGGATGTAGATGACCACCGGCTGTTTGTATTGTCTGAGGGCGTCGACGATCTGGGCTCCGAACTTGAGAACCATGTCGAACATGTCCTTCTGTCCACCAGAGAATCCACGAAGAGAGGCGATGAAAAGGAGAGGAAGGCCTTCTCTGTTGAAGTCGTTGATAACCTCAGCGGTTTTGAAGGCAGAGTCGGGATACCAGACTTGACCGGCTTGATGGATCTCAAGAGCTTGACTGTTGGGAGTGGCAGGATCAGCTGGGGTGACGTTCTTCACATTCCTGAGCTCAGAAGAAACAACTCCAATGGGAATTCCTCCAAGTCGAGCGCGACCGGCGACGATGGTCTTGGCCCATTCCTCCATGATTTCGTCGAAGGAGCAGCTGTCGCAAATGCCTTGGAACTCCGTAGATTCACGGGAGTCGATGAGCTCTCTGATGTCGTATGGCTTGTTTGGCTCCACGTTGAAGTTAACCAGGCGAGGGTTCTGGTCGAAACCAAACTTCTCATGGTAGGGGAATTCCCCGGTCTCCTTGGGCAAGTATCCCATCCATTGGACGATCTTCCTGATTCCTTCAAAGTCATTCTCCACGACGGAATGTGTCACACCGTTCTTGTGCATGATCTGGATTCCTCCAAGCTGGTTGTTCGAGGTGTAGACTTCCTTTCCAAGAAGCGTGTTGAGAGCAGGAGCACCAGTGAGAATGAGGTGGGAAGTCTTGGCCTGGACAATACGGTGAGCAAGTCGGGCAGTGTAAGCTCCAATTCCAACAGATCGGCCGGTGACGAAGCAATAGGTGGGCACTTCATTGTAGGCAGCGGATGTTTCACCAGCAATGAGGCCAGATCCTTGGAGATTCTCCACTCCGATGTTCTCATTTTGTCTTCCGATGACACTGGTCAGCTTGAGAGTTCCGTTGGGCAACTTCTCATAGCTGATTTGGTCGTGGATCAGAGGCTCGTCAACAGCATTGACATATAGATACTCAAATCCTTCAGCGGGATTCTCAGGATTCTAAAATAAAATCTTATAAAAATGGATCGGAATCGAAATTACCTTGAACTTGGCTCTGAAGACTTTGGAGACATCTTCAGCCAGTCCGATACGAGCTCCAGAGTTGCAGGAGACATTGACACGAGGGATCTTCTTTTCTCTGCTGTACTCACTGGCCAGCTGGTAGACCTCGTCTTCCTGAGTAGCGAAAGAACCAGATTGGAAGGTGATGTCGTTGGCAATGACTACAACATCATATCCTTGAGGCTTGTCAGGAGTGAAGAGTCTGAATTACGACTATTATTAAAAGAATTGAAAAATAAAGGCTACCTGAGCTCCCAAGCAACGATTCCTGTCTCATTGTTACAGTGATCAGCTCTCTTCTTGAGCTCTTCCTTGTTGCTGACATGAACCAGCTTATTTCCAGAAAGAACCAGCTCGGTTTCCGAGTAGAATTGATGGTAGTCTCCATTCTTGTAGGCTTCCTTCTGGGCAGCTGTCAATGAAGCGAAAGATCTAAAAGATGCCATTAAATGAATTCAAAAGCAAGGATTACTTGTTGAGAAGAGCAATGTCGTCATTGTTCTGACCGTTTTCAGCAGCTTCCTTGAGTCGTCTCCACTCTTCCAGGCAAGATCGTCCGAACAGACTGGGATAATCATACACGTAGGTTGTTCCCGCTCCTCTAGTAGTGACTCGTTTCTTTTCAATTTTCTTGATTTTCCCATGTTCTTCGAGGATCTGGCCGTAAAGTTGTTGGGACAGACGAAGTCCTTGGATGTTCTTCTGAAAATTTAACAGTTAAACTACGACAAGGGAAGAAACTACCTTATCCTCCTGGTAGAATCCAAATTCAGGAGTGACACCGGTCTCGTCACGGAAGATGACACGATGCTTGACAAAGCGTTTTTCAGGGGAGAGGGCTTCCTTAGCGAAGACGATCTCGACTTCAGTGATGTGATGCTTGTAGAGGATGTCCTTCTGCTGATCAATTGCATCCTTGAAGATATTCTCCAGAATCTCTTCATTTTCAGCGGTGAAGCTGCTTGAAAGCTTGGGGAAGCTGACATACAGGAAGACGTGGTTAGCAACGAAGAATGTCCTGAAAAAGTGCACTGTTGCTAAACATAGGAAAAGGGGAAGGAATTAGTGAAGGCGCACGCCACCAGCCCGTTATTTTGTGCAGTTAGCTAGATTTCTATTTGTTTAGAGAACGAAAAATTATGCAAAATTAGCTTTAAAAATTACCTATCGCCAGGAGCGGACATCCTGAAAAAGTAATGATTAATTTCCCGTTATTGGTGCTTTAGAGTGAAACTTTGAAAGAAGGATAAAGAGAAGAAAACATACTTCTTGGAACGGCGCATAGCCACGTTGATTGCTCCACAGGCGTTGTCCAAATGATTGGTGATCAGCTCTTCAATCTCGGTAAAGCTAAAAGAAAAAAATTAAGCAAGTAGAAGAGTAATTCTTACATTTGTTCCTCATTGGTTTCCTTGCGAATTGGCATCTCGATGTTCTCACGAACGAAGAGTCGAGAGTATCTCTTGTCCTTCTCATCGTCGAACTTGAATACATTGATGTTGGACATACGATCGGACTCGAGATGAACTCCCTCAGGCAGTCTCCACAGTTCCAAGCTCTCAGCTCCAAGGAGATCGACTTGCATCAGGGGTTTGTACTCGTGGCAGACGATGACATGAGCAGAAGTGGTGACACCGGGCAGCATTCCAGTCAAAGCAGCTCGAATATGGCTGGCGGCATCTTCGGCTTGAAGAATGAGAGCATTGTCGGAAGGAGTGTGGACTGGAAGTTCCTCCAATTGGGCGTTTCTGCTGAGGTCCAGGTCATCAACAATAGCAGCGGTGGAAGTGCTTGGCTGGATGACATTGATCAGGAGAGTGATCCTCAGCTGGGAAGTGATTCCATTAGATCGGGGAATTCCAATCTTGCTGTATTTTTCGGCCAAGCTATCCAACAAACTCTTGTGAGTTACAGCTTCATGGAAATTTTCCAAGTTGACGCTGAACTTGACGATGGACAGATACTGATGAGATTTCGCGGTAGGGGAAATCATGTAGTGCACGAGATTGTCATTGTCCACGGTGAAGTTGTAGATTGTGGCAGGCTGGGATCCTCCAAGGGTGCTCTGCTCAACATCGCAAACATAGAATTGACGCTCGATGTATGCCCGGACAGCATAGTCTCCCAAATCTTCGTTGAAGAAGAACTCGTGGAGGACTTTGTGGATCCAAGGGCTCTTAGTCAGCAACTCTTTAGGAGAAACTCCCTTGGCTTTCATCTTGGCGAAGAGATCACGAAGGCAGAGGATGGCCTCATTTACAGGAAGAACATTGACACGGTCGCGATCCTCAATTGGAATCTCGCTGATGTCCCAGATAATCTTGTTGAGGAACTTGCGGTACTTGGTGCAGTTGTTCTGGAGGAGGAGACGGCGACACTGCTCAGAGACTTCGTCAGTGTGGAACATGTTTCCGATCTCACGAAGGTTGTCGGTAAGAGGAGCAACCAAATGCATTCCTTCTTGCTCGACGCGCTTCAACAGAGCTACCAGGAGTTTGCTCTTTCCAGCAATCTGAGTGTGGGAGTAGATCTTCTGCACAACAGTTTCCTTGTTGGAGCCATAGGCCTCGTTGAGAAGGGCAACGGCGTCATCGTAGACACGTCCTTCGAAGAATTTTTCGCACTCCTTGAACTGTTCCAGCAGAGTGTTGGTGACGAAAGCGCTGTGGGAGTCAACTCCACTGACGAATTTGTCACATGTCTCTGCCAATGAAGCGTAGATAAGCTTGGCAGTCTCCCAGTTGTTGGGGTTCATCTTGTTCTCAAAGTAGTCCTCCAAAATGCTCTTGATCTCACGGAAAATGGGGACGTCTTCCCTCTTAGCAGCATTTCGAATTTTTTCTGCGAATGGCTTGAAAGCAGGCTCGCGGTCCAAGGTAGGGCCAGAAGTGACCGACTAAAACCATAGACTTTAGAAAAATAACAAAGAAAGACTTACTCTGAGCATGGCGAAAGGAAGAGTAGGGCTCTTCAAGTAAGTGAAGAGCTCATCTACAGTTCTCTCCGGTTTGAAGTCAGAATCAGGAGGAATTGAGCCATTGAGGATATTGGTACAGGCATCAAAACAATTGTAGAACATCTTGAGCTCCGAGAGCTGCACATCATTGTTGATTTCCTCTTCCCATTCGGGGAATGCTTCCATGAAGGGACGAGGCCTGTACTGGTCGGCGTTGCTCTGCTCAATACGGCCGATAACTGTTCCAGGATAGAGCGGATCTCCTTCACGGAGAACATGTTCAAGCCTGGAGAATAAAATTAATTAAAAGAATCACAAGAAATGCTTACTTTCCAGGAGCCTTCTTGATCTCGACGTCGAAGACCAGCTTCATTGACTCGATCGAGGCATAGACTTCTCCTTTCTCCACAAATTCGCCGTTGGCTTTCTTGTAGCTGAGAAGTTTTCCAGTGTAAGGGGACTTCAAGACAGTGGGGTCATTGTCCTTCTCGAACACAGCGAGCTTATGGTTAATGGTAACCTGAAATATTTTCATTAGAACCGAAAAACCAGTTTGAAGTTACCTTGAACTGATCGGAGGTCTCCTCAAGACAACATGTCCTCTTCTCTCCTCTGTAGGTCACAATAATGTCTCCTTCATTAGCTTCTCCAAGTTGGCGGATCTCCACTTCGGTTTTTGCTCCGTTCAAGACGACAATATAATTGATGGGACCGCTTCG
This sequence comes from Oscheius sp. DF5033, assembly GCA_964036215.1. Taxonomy (NCBI): domain Eukaryota; kingdom Metazoa; phylum Nematoda; class Chromadorea; order Rhabditida; family Rhabditidae; genus Oscheius; species Oscheius sp. DF5033. The sequence continues at coordinate 9,465,190 of OZ038413.1, forward strand.
GGAAACTTTGACCTTGTAGATGAACATTTCCTTGACGAGATCGAATTCAATCGTCTCTGTCAGATCCTTGGTAGGGAGCACCTGCAAAATCATGCTTATTGTCGAAACCACTAAAAGACTACCTGTCCTCTCTCAACGGAATTCCTGAAGTTGTCGAAAGCTGCGGTGATTCTGGAGTGACCAATGACTGCACTGCTGACGGCGATGAGCTCGTGCTTCGGACCAGTGGAAGGCGGTGTACCACGAGCAATTCTGTTGTCCAGCCATTGAGTGTTGAACTTGTTCTCAACAAAGTCCTTGTCGTTCAAGATGTCTCCAAGGTAGGAGATCTGAGAAGCAAAGGTAGCTTGAACGTAGAGTTCCAACAGAGCACAACGCATCTTGGCAATGGCCTCTTGTCTAGAAGGAAAAGAGTTAGAAAAGAAGAAGGGAAGATGCTACCTATTTCTTCCCATGGCGAATACGTGCCCAAACTGGGAGTCAGCGAACTCGTGGACTTTTCCAGAACTGGAGATTGAGAAATAGGCCCAGACATCTTGAGAAGCTTTGCTTTCCAACTTTTTCAAGCTTCCGGTTGACGGGCGGAAGAAGTCTTCAGGATCTTCAGAAGTGATTCTGGCAGCGATACAGTGATGCTCGACCTTTGTCTTGACGAGACAATCTGGGAGAGGAGTATCTTGATAGAGCTCTTGCTCTGAAATAATTTGTTTATTCAAGATTTATTTAAAACAGCTACCTCTGAACCCGTAGAACAGACGAATGTCTACAATTCGCTGCAAAGGAAGACCCATAGCAATTTGGAGTTGAATTCCAGGAATGTTGATACCGGCAATCATTTCAGTACACGGATGCTCTACCTGAAATTTGAAACATTTAAAAACTATAAAACAAAAGTTTCACCTGTAGACGGGGATTAAGCTCAAGGAAATAGTATTTGTTCTCGTCGGGGAGATACATGTATTCAACAGTACCGGCAGATTCATAACCGACAAGTTTGGCAATCGCCACAGCATCTAGCTGCATTTTAGCGAGAGTTTCTTCTGGAGCAATGCTAGCTGGGGCTTCTTCAATGATCTTTTGGCAACGCCTCTGGATAGAACAGTCACGAGTGTAAACTGGGATGACGGTTCCATATCTTAAAAGAGATTTGGTATAAAATTAAAAAAGAATGAATACCTGTCAGCAATCAGCTGTACTTCAATGTGTCGTGCATTTTCAACACATTTCATGATAAAAATAGGAGATCCAGGCACTTCTGTCATTACAGCATTGAAGGCTCCCTCGAAATCTCTCTTGTTGGCGACTTTTCTGATTCCTTTTCCACCACCTCCTTCCGAGGCTTTGATCTGGAAAAGAAGAGTGGAGTTATTGACGTGGGATTATTTTCCAACCCATGTACTTTGAAAATAACTGATAAGAACTTACCATCAAAGGGTAGCCGATTTTGAACTTTTCAATAGAATCGAGACCTTCTTGCACAGTGGTTACGCAGGCCTTCTTGAACAATTCTTTAGGGACTTCGACTTCTCCAGTCCTTTGGCAAGCTTCAACGTCGAGTTTAAGACCACTGCCCGACCATTCGATTGTCGGGATGTCCACCGACTATAATTTACTCTATTTTGATCGCGATAATATCTAACCTGGGCTATGATAGTACTGGCAATCTTGTCTCCGAGAGAAAACATAGCATTAGAAGGAGGACCAATAAAGCTGATGCCATGTTCAGCCAATCTCCTGGGAAGTTCTGGATTCTCTGACGCGTGACCCCATCCAGCCCAGACAGCGTCGACTTTCAGTTCAACCGCATGTGTCACGATCTCGCCGACATTGGCATAATTCATTTTGTTGTCTCCTGTGGGGGCAATGGCAATCTCATCTGTCAACTTTAGGTATTCTGAAATTTAGTGATTTTATCGAGATCTCTGTCTGACAAGAATCTCGCCGGGTTGTGTCTCTTTCGCCGCTGTCTGTCTGCCCCGCGGCGGTGGAATTTCGTGCCGACTTCAAAATCAGGTCATCGCCTCACATGTGGCGGTCAGCCGTTTCAATAGATGGGAACCGAAGCGCGTAATACAGAAAAGCGATTTTAACAGTAGAAAAAAGTCAATAAAAACTTGAACTTACCGGCGTTAGATTTGATTTCCCCTTCTGTGGTCATGCAGATAAACTTGACATTTTTGACATGTCCATACTGATGCATCAGCAGCTTTCGCATAGAGTCTATACATTTTACTGCGGCAATACCGTTTGTGGAGATCAAGATCTATAAACAACTTTGCATTGAAAAATCATCAATAAAAAATTACCTTTTTAATATATCGTCTCTTCGAGACTTCTTTTACGTGATCGTCGACAAAATGCTCGACGGAATCCCAAGTCGGATCACCTTGGTTGAGCTTCAAGGAGCTGCCGCCTTGATGGTAGGCTTTGCTTATACGGATTACCCGTTTCTCTGGGCCGCTCATCCTGAACGACGGGCAGCCTCTATCGCTGAAATAAAATAGTGATGTTCCAGGATAAAAAGGAAGAAGGTGATAGGGAGCGGGAGACGAGTCACACCACCGCCAGATATGGTGCCGCCAGAGCACAGCGCTGTGTGCAAAACGAAGATCATATGGAAAATTTGGGAAAGGGCAAGGGTCTAGAAGAGATAACAAAGACCCCAATATGTACCCTGGTAAAAAATTATTATCATCGCTTTTCAAAAGGAAAGAAGCGAAAGCGCTGAGCTGGCCGACATTCGGCACAGTCGAGTAGGGGCACGACCTTCAACCGGCAAAGTGCGTTGGCGAAGGGGGCAATTGAGATGAGACGATACCAGAGAGGATACAGGGCACCAACTGATGGGGGCAGAGAGGAAAGGGGGGTGATGAGGAGAGACGCAGGTCCCCGCCGGTGTATTTTTCTTTTTTATCCGCCTCCACACATATCCGTTTGTTGATAAAAAATGAATCATAGCTTTTTTTGGTCATGCAAATGACGAATTGGATAAAGGGAAGGTAAAAAATCACCAAGTGGCAAAACGCAACTCAGCACCTGATCTCGGAGATGGTGAGGCGACATGAACACATGGCGCAGTTTATGAAAAATGGAGGTCTCAAAAGAGTCGCAAGAAAAGTAACAAAAATAACGGCTGACAGTGCAAAAAATGCCAGGGGATAATCAAAAATAGCAAACAACCTCTGTTCAAAATGGTAAATAAGAAGTGAAGAACCCCTGCGTACAATCAACAGTCCAGGTGGCAGAATTTACCCGAAAACTAGAAGTAAACAAGACTACGCAACACAAAACAGTGACATTGGTTATCATGTCAAGCGGAGGCATCGATGAGAGACGAGAATGGGAGGAGATTTCACTCTCAAGACCGAAAAGGAGACAGGCACACACGTGGGTCGAGCGGGTCGAGGGCAAATCTGGTGGTTCTGTGGCGGCAAACAGTGCGAAGGAAGCGATGGGCTGATATGAGGCGACTGTTCCCAAAACACTAGGAACTCTCTAATCAGATGGAAAAATGCCCGTTCCCATAAATGGTGAGGGGCCCTATTGACTAGTAGAAAATGTGGGAAAATAGCCAAAAACTCACGATTCACAGAGATTATTGAAGGGACGTTCACTCAAGGGAGAGGGATCTAGAATAGTTGAGATTAACTGACTAATTTTCGGAAGAAAACAGAAAAGAATTTGTTACAAAAGCAGGGTTAAACTTAGGACACACACACACACGTTATAACATTAAAGTTTTTGACGGTCGAGACTATGTCGAAGATCAGTTTACCGGAACGCACCGAAAAAGCTATTATCGCATACCTTGTAAGAGACGCCCCCGTCAGGACGCCCCGGCGGATAAACGCTGATTCAAATTATAACACAGAAGACTAGTGGACGAAAATCATAAAAGCAACAAAAAAGACTGTAGTTGGTCGGTCAGCTAGCAGCCTTTTAGCTCACAGGTGTTATTAGCAATCATCACATGATTTCATCTAGAGAAGCGGGAAAAAAAGACGATGGACAGGAGTGAATAAACCCAGGGAGAAATAAACGAAGATATTAAAAAACAAACCGTCTGGAGGGGTTGAACTAGTCGGGGATGTATTGGGCCTCGAGGTGTTTGAGATATCTGAAAACCGAGCTGTTCATTTAATATTGAAGGGAACTAAGAGTAAGCTAATGGTCTTAGATGGGAACCCTTTAAAGTGGAAATATTCCTGGACAAGACGACAGCAATTTAACGGGAGAAAATGTCTGGAGTGATCATGAGCGTCAGGAGCTCCTTATAAGGGAATCTACATAAAGAACAAACGATGGCCCGATGGAGCACGTGAAATCGGCTGATCGGTTTTTCCAAGCACAGATAATACATCGGTGGAGAACGCACATGCCGGCGGCGCTCGGCCGATGTGTGTCAACACTTGCACAACTCCGATGTCGTCTTCAAAGTCCAGCTCAGTCTTCCTGAGGCCTAGACGTGTGCCAGTTTTTGATCTTCATCTTTACTCTACTATGAGAATGCCTTTTGTTTTAAACGCGTTTTAAAAGTCACATGGTAGTTGATGCTAGGAATTGGGGAAATTAACCTTAAGGGAAAAGCGGCACACAAAGAGGGTTGTAACGTACGATGAAAACTGACGAAAAACGCGGCACGAAAACTGAAAAGTGATGAAAGTTTCGGAAATGAGATAAAAATCTAGACAAATATGTGCCGACAATCTACGGGGAGCAATGTTACAAAAACGGTAGGCTGTTGCAAAAGCGGACCGTGAGAGATATCCACCCTTTCGGGGCTTTTATAGACCGCCGTCAAAAGGACATCGTTATGCAAAAACCTCTCCGAGGAACTGAGGACAACAAGTCAGAATCTCTGCCAATTTGGATACTGTTTGGGCAACAACGCGGTTGCGTTCTCCTTGGCAAAGACTTGTGACGTCAAAGGGTGGACGGGACATACTACAAGGGAACAAAAAGTTAGTTTGGGGTCGTTGTATTATTGTCATTTAATTCAATGTACAAGAGTACCAAAGTATAGTTCACTGTAAAGGACAAAATAAATTAAAGGTCTCTTCTTTCCGTCTGCTCAGAAATAGTCGCACTCCGCCGGCCGATGGTATCGTTTCAGGTTTTAAATTCTGACTCTATGAACCAGACAGAGACTGATCTCGACGAGAAAAGGAAGAAGATAGGTGATACCTAGACCAAAACAGACTGGGGAAAGTACCATAAGACCAGGGCGGCAATTGTTTTGTTTGCGCAGGAACTTCGAGGAGAGACCCAGAAAACTCTATGACGACTATTTTCTACGTTAAAAGGAAAAGGAATAAAAGAGACACATAATTTTATGAAGTTGTCGACCACTTTTCAAGTTTTTCTAAAAGAGGGAATGGAAGGAAAAAAGACAAGAGGAATGATCTATGTTTTTCTAAAGAGGACGAGATGTCTGTTTGTCGTTGTCGGTTGTAACGCCTGATCAGAAGAGATAGCATCGGGTGAAGGGTGACCGGACCACCTTGGGAATCTCAATCTCTTCTCGTACTGTGACGATACCACCCAGAAATATAGATATTTTGAAATAAGAATCAGGTGAGAAGGAGCCCAGAACCGGGAAAAAAGTGTCTATGACCTCTACTTTAAACCATCTCGCAAACAAACTGCTATGACTAAAAGCTAATAGAATGTTGTTCTTTGTGTTTTGGTCTGATTACTATCTTCTACTTACCTATGGGGCTACCTCTATTTCGTCTATTTTTCCTGTTCCTCGGTTTGTGCCCCATTGTTGAGTTGTCCCCTGAAAATGATGAAACACTTTTTTTTAAATTTAAAATAGATAAGGATGATAAAGAGAGAAAGAAAGGAATGACAGACAGAGAAATGAATAAGACGGAACAAGCGGAAAGTGGGCCAAAGGGCGTTTTCGACCACGGTCTCCTATATACACACAGACATGAACGCAATTATCGATGAGTTTGAACCAGAAATTGCTGATGTTAAAATTGGCTAAAATTAAAGCCAAAAAAAAGTGAACAAATAGTGGGGGTTACAGAGACAAGAGTAAGCAGCGTACAACATCGATGCTTTGTGACAATGACGGCCCGCTGACCGGAAATAGCAAAAAGCTGAAACGGGTTTGCGCGCAACTTCCATAAAATTTAAAGGAATGTCTTGATGCTTGACTTATTCAAGTTTTCTCGTTTAAATAGGATAAAAGTTTGAGAAATAGAAGAGTTTGGAGTCGTTTTCCCTGGGAGCCCGAGAGTAATGGCTTTTTGCACACGTGAACACCACATGAATAAAGTAGTTCGTGTAACAATGGCAACGAGGGTCGACATACACAAGCTCGTGTATCCTTTTCAAAGAGCTAGCTAACAAAAAATCTCTTTAAAAAACTTTTAAATTCAATGAAACATTAAAGTTGTAACAAAAAGTAGGGCAGAGTTGTCGGGTGCGCGGAAAGGTTTCGCCATTAGCCAGTCAATCGTCGTGAGACCTCGCACATGAAGCAGCTGTGCTGGGGTGCAGGATGCCCTCGTAAAGCGGTGTATCATACAAAAACAACTGCCAACGGGCTGAAAAACGTAGAAAAGTAGTTTAATCACAGTTCTATTACCAAAAATAATAAATATATCCTTTTTTTAGGCCCCAAACTGCTCCTTGGCGCTTGGAACACCCTCCAAAATTGAAAATATTCCCCAGACTTATCAATTCTTTCTTGTTTTCACAAACAGTCTCGCACTTTAAGGGTTATATGCTTTTACCAGTTTGTTCCAGTGTCCCTTGATAGATTAAACCAGCTCCTGACAAGTCCAATTCCCTTGGAATTCCAATTGTTTATAGGCAGAGGATGATGCACATACATCAAAATCAGCTCAAAAGATGATGGATTTTACAGTTTTTTGGTTTTTAACCGATGTTTGAGAGCTAATTGTTTCGATTTGGGTATAAAAAGAAGGAATTTAAAAGGGGACTGAGCACGTAACTCGACGCTCTTGTCCAGTCGAAATGGGTGCAGGTATATTGGCTGGGCTCAAGTTTCACGTGGTGAATCTGGACCTGCTTCATGCTGGACAAATGTCAATGGACTCATGATAGTCCCATTTATTCCTGTAGGCATTCGGTTTGAAAAGAGCCGCACTTGTCTCTGAGCACAATAGAAAGTCAAAAACGTCTCAAAACAGCGCATAATTTAGGCACCATTATAAAAGATCCTAACTATTTTTAACCTGTTCAATGGTCAGATGTCTACCAATCTCCCGCATCCTGATAAATTATTTGTTTAGTGCTGTTAGTTTCGTTAAATAATAAACAGATAAAGCGCCACTCAAAGTGCACTTTCTGCAAAGGTTTGCTCCCTCAGTTCTTAGGTTAACCCAGTCTGTGTTGATACCCTTGTTAACGTCAGAATTAGACGCCCATCAAAAGCGTTAAGCTTTTTCCCCATCCTCCCTCACGTCGAATCCAAATAGTTGACTCTCCTGGGAGGACGCAGCTGGTCGTTCCTTCTCCATTACCTAAACCGGCAACATAATGTGAACTCTCTGATTTTGACGTTATATGTCATGAACAAGAAGAAGCGGCTTAGGTTGCCAACTATTTGTCATCTGTCCAAAAGACCGCCACGCGCGTAGAGATGTCGTGGAAGATTTACTGCTGCATCATTGTTATGTCCGATGTCCACGAAATTTGTCAAAAAATGAATAGAGACGGGGGTTATTTTTAGAGGGAGAGGTTGACGGCCGATCTGATCTCGACATCCGTAACAAAGTAGCGTGTGATTTCTATACTTCTGGGAGCTGAGGAACCCGTGATATTTATTTCGAAGATTATCCTCCCGCTGAAAAAGAATTCATCCCTTCTGAATGGGAAAAAATTGCAAAATTCTGGCCTCTTCAATCTTTATTGGTTGAGTTTATATAACATAAAAGGTTTACCAAGAAAAAAAGGAGAAAGTAAAACAGAATGTTCCTTTGCAAATTACAAATGAACCACGAAGAAATAAACCATGAAGTTACGGTAACTTTGGGTAGCTGGAGTCCTCCGACTAATCCATGAAATTTCCCTAGACATTAAAGGATTCTGGAGGTCCGTAGCCATTTCTTCAAATTACACCTTTCAACGCACATCATAATTTCACCGACATATCTTTATCCAAACATTCTTCCTTGTTCCAGACCAATTGTCAAAATTTGTGACTATTCTGTTTAGCTATCAATTTCCGGTCTCGCATAATTCCCTAGTATTGCACAAGCCGTTTAAAAAATGATCATGTATCCGGGAGCCAATTTGAGATAAATTGCTCCAAATATCTCCCTTGATCGTGAATTTTGCCTGTCTCTTTGGATTGGACGTCATCAACGATGGCGAAGGGGCGTGGCGCGCAGTCGTTTCAGTTCGTCTCACCCTCACTGTTAGCCATGGCGTCCTCCCAGATTCTCATCCTAGTCCTTGTCTGCTCATTGGTCATCACGGAAGCCGTGCCGAGGTAAGTGTTACAGTAGCAGAAACCCTCATCCCGACGTCATTTTTTGAGGAAGAGTCCTCTTTAAAGCGGGGAAACGTGGCCAGTCACTCACTCATTTGAAAAGACCCAGAACCTCTCCTTTCATAAGCTTACGCACATCCGCTTTTCATGTCGAAGGTTTTCGAACCTTTGGAACAATAGTAATCAAAAGTAAAAGACTTTAAAACATTGGGCAATTTGAACACTTTAGGTTGTTTTTTCTTAGAAAGAGAGAGCAGAAGTTCGTTCCTCGTTTAAAGAACCTACACCCTGAATGAACGTATCGTATTTTATTAAATAGCTCAAATGTTTAAAATATTTCCTAGATCACGCACCATGTACCCACTCTCTCGTCATAAATTTTGGTCCGAGTACACATATCAAAAATTCCCAAAAGAGTCCACATTCAATGGGAACGTTCATCTTTTTATGTCTGGGTAGCGTTAAAAGTTATGATCTATCCTAGTCAATTCTAGGATGAATAGATCCCCAGAGTCCATTTTTGACATCAAATCTGTCATCACTTTCTGGGGCGAAGACTTCCTTCCAGCGAAAAAACGTCTTCTTATCAAAAGACTCCAACAGAGACTCCAATAGGAGGACGTGACGGACTCAATGAACTTTTTTGGAGAGTTATTAAAGCAAATCGAAGTTCCATAAGTAAACCTGGACGCGTTGATGTTTCAACATAGTAGTAGTCGCTCTTCCTGTTAAACATAAACATAAATACGGAAGCTGTTTTTCCTCTCGTAGCAATACATAAGAGAGGCACAAATCGTAAAAGTGTATGTCTCCAGGATAACTTGAGACTAAATATTTTACATGTTAAAGTAGTCTCTTGATCCAATTGAATTATGCTTAGCCGAACGGGGAAGACGCAGAATGGTAAAATACATCCTCCTAGACATACATATTTCAGATTGCGACCAGCTAAAAAAGCTATGCGCAATTCATTGGTTCGTTTCGGAAAGAGATCGGAATACGACGCTATGCCCCAAGCCATCCTAGGTAACAACCAAATGCACTCGAACATCATGATGATGAAATAATTCTTTAGGTGAACAATTTGATCCAGTAGCAGATAGTGGAGAAAGATACTACTACCCGGAAGCAAGGAATCCTATAATCTTCTACTGATGATCTCTTTAAATTAAAAGTGTGTGATGGCTTTAAATAAAGATTTCTTTGTTACTTATTCTCTTTACTTTTTTTTCTCTGCACGATAAGAGGAAAGTCTTCGCCTAATCTGCCGCATTTCACTGAAATGCAGTGGTCCCTTTGGTTGTGATCGTTCAACCCGCACACACAAACGCCCTCAAACAAAAAATAGGTTCGTCTGGAGAAAAAAAAAGTTGACCAACTGCTCATTGAATGATGGCCGCTCTCCGTTCTACATAAAGAAAGGATTCAGTCGTTTTACCACGACTACTCGTCATCTCATCCCACATTCTCAATACCACGATTACGCTGTTTTCTTCCTTGTTCGAAGCAATTTCCCAAAAAAGTAGACTCGGAAATTAATGGATGGAATACTTCTGGGTTCATAATATTTTCTCCCTCAACAAAACTATAAAACTGGAAAAGGGCCGCGTACTTCGAAGCTTTTTTCATTGCAGAAAACTATTCCCTAAATGAGAAAAGGCGCTGGCTGTTGGTGTCAAAATACTGTACAAGCTTTCCCTTTCACTTTCAGCTATGTTTTGCTGCTATCAAATATACAGTGTCAACAGGAAAAAACTTAATCTTTTTACAGCCTACTAGCACATGTTAAGGACAGGACACTGCCTGGTACCTTATGCTATCTTTTGGACTTATTTGTACATTCAATAAAAAAAAAACTATATGTGGGTTCAATATGAGAGTTCCATAAAAGAAACAAAGCTTCGCCGTGGCGGTGAAACAAAACCCTCATTTGTTATGGAAATTCGGCTGTCCTATCTATAAAGAACAATGTTCTCGCCGGCTGGATAAGGACGAGACTGCCAAGAGTTGGGAAAAGTGTGTTTATTTAGAGAATGGGGGAATTTTTGATCTTATAGTACGACCTGCGCTTATCATTCTTTCAGTCTAGACAGACTTTCTGGCTTTAAATTGAGTGGGTTAGCCCCCTCTCCGAGCTCCGTGTCAGTTGCCATACACGTGTAAGGTCATTTTGAGTGCTCTTTATTCTTGCTATCAGTCGTTTTTTCGCTCCCCCATAGCCACTTTAAATGTCCCCTCTGATAGGGGATCCATTGCTTTTTCGTGCCTCGTGTTCAGGACGTGGTACTTACATAACCTTCTCCAGAAATGCAGCTGATACTTGCCCTGACATTGATTGGAGTGGCTGTAGCTGTTTCGCAGTTCGAAAAGAGGATTTGTGGACCAAAGCTGGCTGTTAGGATGAGGGAGATGTGCACACCTTATGGAGAAGAGCAACCCTGCTTCAGGCATCCTGATTTGGATGAGAAGAGTGTCCAAGAAAGTGAGGAATTCTCCAAAATTTTGAAATAAATATCTATTTCAGCTCTCGAAGAGATTGCTGGTAGATACAGACGCAGCATGGATCTCCATCAATACCGCCATATAAAGTATTTTGATGTTGCCGCTGACCTCTGCTGCCATCAAGCATGTGATCCAGCCTCGATCCTGTCCAAATTCTGTTGCAAACCGTCGGAATCCAAGAAATTCTACAAACATTTACGAGAATTGGCAGAAAGACGCCCTTGGAGCGGGTTCTTCTAAAAAGTTACTTTCCCATGTCATATATCCCAATTTGCTCTCCTTCGCAGCTTGGAGTCATATGTAGGTAAAAAATAAAAATCTTTTGATTGTTACTATCGATTTGCCACGGGTGAACCCGGAGAACGGCAGGATAACAGACCACAGGGGGAGGAACAGTTGCTGTCCGTCGGAGATAGATAACAACCCTTTTATCAGACTTTGAGGTCAAGGTACCTGACCAGGTAATCTTTGGGTATGTGAGGAAAACCTCTAGCCAACTACTGGAGTTCTTGTCAGACTGGAATCTGTTAGGATAGGGTGTCTTTAAAAGGGAGGGCAACGATCCTTGGTTGCTATTTAATTATGCACTTATTGATTGAAAGGCCACACTCATTGGCCTTATCGAAACCACCCCACCATATGTGGTTGAACATGTCTTCCCTTACGCCTCGCCTCACCCGATCCACAGGCATTTTTACCCCGACGCTGATGTTTTTCTGAGTCACGAAATCGTCAAAATTATTCTTAAATGTCCCGGCGACCGGATTACAATTACTTTCCTAATCCAAAAGTAACGTAAGTATTAAAATTTGAATATTTTAGCCTGGGAGAACACTTTGTTTAACAACAGACAAAAGAAAGGTGCTCTCGTTTCAGTGTAATCGTCAATGAGCGTCCAGGTTCCTCAACGACGAAGAGGGGATTTAACAACTCATCAATTTCCGCCAGGTACGCACTTTTAACATTCTTTCACCAACAACGAGAGGAATTTTTGACCAAGCAGCTAAATAAATAATATCCATTTCGACTCACAGTTGTAAATTATACCGCTTTCTTTAAAAATCGGTTTAAATTCAAAGCGGAAAACGGAAATCGATAGCTTTTATTGGCGACACATTGTCGCAACCGGTTTTTTTTTTCGTGGTTACAAGAGATGTCTGCAAACCCCAGCTCTGCAAAATGGTAAATAATCTTGTCGCTGCTCGCGCATGTTGTTTTGCCTACGTTTTCCAGAGACAGTATAGCTTTTTAAACAGAATTTACTAGTATTTTCCAGCAACTCAAACGGTACAGGAGTAGAGATCGAAATGCCACGAAAATGGCCGACCCGGAAGGCCCATGCGAAGATGATAAACCGTGATAAGCGGATTGAAGTGAGCCTTATCTTAATTTTTGGCTTATTTTATAACCCTTCAGCTTGATTTACGACTGTATACTTTCTCTAATTTCAGCTTGGTGGAAATTTCGAGAGGCAAATTCCCAGAGAACAAAGGATTGTTGAAAAAGTCCAGACACAGTAAGTTCTTGTGCTATTATATTTATATGATAACTCCAGAAATAGAGTATTTCAACCGTTAGGATTAATCCGGAAAATTAGCGCTGACTCCGCTGAAACAAAACAACCTACACGTCCTGGTAGGAAGCCCATTGAAGCTCCATCACTTTCTGATATAAAAATCAATCAGAGACCTGTAAAACCACGGGTAATATTGGTATTTCGTGTAAATTTACCAAGTTTTAGTTTGCCGCAGCTAGTGGAAAGGCCGATCGTTTAATTGAGCTTGCTCCTATTGACCAAGCTTCTTCTTCTACTGCCCCACTGGTTCTTCCAAGGCCGACAAAAGTAGCTCAAGAAGTTAAAGCACAAGTAAGCTTTCCTCTTTATTAAAATTAATAATTGTAGAGTCAGAAAGAGCTTATAGTAACTGTTCCTGGAGGCAGGATAAAGCGAAGTCTTCTCAATCCGATTCTACCTCCCGGAAAAGAAAGACCAAAAGAGATCAAAGTTACTGTTGAGCAACGAGAAGAAAAAAAATTAGACAGTCCGCCAGTAAAGGAACTTGCCGAACAGGTAATCCTTCAATATAAAAAATTTAGCCTGTTCTCCAGGTGACAGTAAACAGTCAGCCTAAGTCTAATCCGAAAGAAGAAAGTGTTCCAATTGTTATCTTAAAAGAAGTCGAAGAATCTGTCAAAGAGCGAGTGACTGTTAGCCCAGTCAAAGAAGAAGGCACCCCCTCAAAGGACATTGTTGAACCAAGCGTTAGTCACAGTGGAACATCGTTTGCATATGACATTCAGACTGTACCCTATGTTCCTGCCGATTCCCCTGTTCAATCCGAAGAAATGTTGAGAGTATTCCCTCCAAAACAAACCTACGATCCCGACAAAATGACGGCGGCTGTAAGTTTTAATTTTGTTTTTCCTTTTTAAATCTAATAGTATCATCTGTTTTCTTTAAAATATTTGATCAACTGACGTTTCTGTTTACAGGATAGAGAAATAATGCAAAAGGATATACTGAGGACACGGAAAAGAAGGAGATCGCCAGTAAGTTCGAGATCTTCCTCCCCAAAGGTACACATTCCTTGTAGTCAACAAAAGTATTCGAGTTTTAGGTGTCTCCGCGTAAAAGACATGAAGCTAATGACCATAAGAGACATGACCAGGATTCAAGTAAAATCAAATCGCATCCGGAAGCTAAGAAAGTCGATCGAGAACTCAAAGATACAGAGAAGAAGGATAATTCCATTAAAAAAGCTGCTATAAATTTAAGATCTACTTCTCCCAAGGTATTCCCATATCCCCCTAATTCTTCTAGTATAAATTATAGGCATTACCTTATAAAAGGCACGAAACAAATGACCATAAGAGGCTTGAAAGAACGATAAGTAAAAATTCTTTGCACTCGGAGGCTAGGAAACTGGATAAAGGGCCAAAAGATTCGAATAATAAGGAGGTTTTTACTGTAAAGACGACCATAAACTCAAGATCCACTTCACCTAAAGTAATTCCTCCTTATTTTGTTCTTCTAGGAGTTAAACTTCCAGGTGTCACCTCGTAAAAGGAATGAACCGAGTGGCCCAAAGGGTCTTGAACGAAGGTCAAGTAAACTATCTTTTCATGTAGAGGCTAGTAAACCAGAAAATGAAATAAAACAAACGGAAAGGAAGGAGAATTCTATTGAGAAAACGACGGTGAGTTTTTTAATACTTCCCTCAAACTGTTGGCTTTTAAACGATGTGAACGACAATCGATTTCAGACTGTTGTCAGTCCATTAGCTGCATCTAATGCTTCTGATGGTCGTCAAAGTCATACCAGTCGAGTTACCGTTATTTCCTTCGTCGATGAACCGTCATACATCCTTTCAAATAAATACCCGACCCCGGGTCTTCGAGTGCGTGAAAATTCCTTCACCTGCCCATTTCATTATTGTTCATGGAGAAAAGCTAGTGAGTACTTCCTATTTTATTTTTGTACAAAGTAATTACAGAATTTTGTAACAATCTAGAAACGGCGTCAAAAATACTGGAGTCGACAAATATTAAAGAGATGGATGAATATGCTAGCGGATTGAGTAAGTTGGCGCCTGTACATTTATTTGTTTTAGAATGTGATGAGAAAGAATGGCTGGAACTCAGTTGGAAATACGTCGTGGAAGCCAACTACGAAAAATACCAGCAATTTGAAGCAGCACGTTTACACTTATTTCAAAATTTGGATGCCAAAATTGCGGAGGCGAATCCGATCGAGACGTATTGGAGTTGTGGACTTGACATAAGTAAGTTCTTTGAACATTAAGTTTTCGTGTTTTGATCACTCGAACAGCGAGCGCTACGCGTTACAAAGTAAACATCGGGAAGAAAGTCAATTGTTTAATTTTCAGAAGACAAAAATATCAGTGATTTTCGTAAATGGACCGGTGAAAATGTTATGGGTAAAGTGTTGATGGAAGTACGGGATTTGTTGGCCAAGAAGGTGGAGTACGCCGAGGAGGTAGGGATAACCTTTGAACATTCCCGCACTCTAGGATCCTGCTTTTTGTACTATGATCCATGAGGTAAATGCAAGCATTCCCACGATAAATTATTAAACGGGAATATTTCCTGTATCCAACCCACTGGAACATTCTAGTATTTTGCACTGACCAGATGCTTTTGCTTGAGCTTCAAAATCATTTTCAGGTTCAAAAAGTCAAGAAGAGCCTGGCCAACAATAAAAAACACGGACACATTAAAGAAAATGGGAAATAGTTCAGTATTTATCATCAAAGATGTCAGTATTTACTGTGTATATCATCTGTCTATCTTTCTTTTATTTAAATAAATATTTGGTATCAAAGAACGCATCGAAGAAGTGCCATTTTTACTCCTCGAGGTGGCGCATCTCTCTCATAAAATTGGCAGAAGTATCCGATGCCATATAGGGTGGCATCGCTTCGGAAGGCAAACAGAGACATCGCAATATCTGTCCAAAATTGCTAGCACCAGTATGCATCATCACAGTAGATGAAAGGCTTTTTTATCTTTTTTTGTTAAGATTTTTTATGAATTACTCAGACTCAAAGGTAGCAAAGTAAAAGAAAGCAAACAATGTGGAGCGGCGCCTCTCAACATGTTCCATCACTGTGATATGATCCGATTTGCCCCGGTCAACCTGGAGTTTCGTCTCAACCTCAAGTATCTAGCTCAATCAATATTATCTACTTCATCATTGTGTGCCAACTGTAGTCAACTCTTTTTGCTTTTTTTTCACATGGAAGCACAAGAATAGCCAGATTAGTCCAAAACCTAATTGTCATTCCGTTAACTGGATTGCAATGTTCGTGGAGTGGTCTGACGGATGTTTTTGCATGCTTGGAAGAAAAGGTTTCTCTTTTAACCTCTCTCTCTATCGTAATAGCCCCTCTTTATAATCTATAAAAAGTAAGGGCTAAAAAAGGTCAGAGATTTTCTTTTTTGGAAAAGTGGCGGTGGCCAGTAAACAACTCAAAACCCATTCACTTCTCATATTATCGACAAAACAAGAAGACGTCCAAGCCGATTGTTGCTTCCTCTTTTAATCTGCGAGTAATTCTTTGCTCTCTCAGTAGATTTAGCAGGAAAGAGACCTCCTCTTACGAGTGATGGACACATTTGTTTTCACTGACATTTTCTCTAAATCGATCTTACTAATTTTGGCAGACACATGTTCTTATTTTTTCCTGAATTCTACTTCCTTCTTTTTTCTTTTTGGACAAAGCTTTTACACATTATCTATAGAGACCTCAAGAGGGCTTAGTTGAACTTGCTTTTTGAACTGGACATAGGAAACTCTGTTTTCCAAATAAGAGTACCCAAACATAATGCAAAATCTTTATTTAAATGGGAGCTAGAGGCTTTTGAATTCTGCTTCCCATCTCCAGAGTATGATCTCCCCTTTCCCTTCCCTTTTCTGCAAGAGAAATGGGCTCAAGATGGTCTCCAAGCCAGCACCTTGAATCCTCGAGATCTCTGACAAGGCCATTTCTCAATTGGCAGTTTCTTCATTTGTCTTCTCCTCAACAACTGGCCGGTTTTTCACTTAAAGCGATGCTTTATGGCCCTGTCTTTTCCTTACAGCTTGTAAACATAGAAAATTGGATTATTTACTTTCGTAGTCGTGTTAAAACACAAGGGATTTGTTGAATAATGCCCCGTATTCCGATTTCCGCTCCCTTTTTATCAAATTATTTTTTTCCGTGGGTTTCCGATGCCACCACCAGACCTCCGCCATTGTTTGTTACGATTATCTTTCTTTTCAGCTCCCTTTCTGCTCACTTCCGTGTAGATACTTTTACGCTCCACTTATTACTTTTACATTGTCCATAAACAATTCTATTCTTGAGAGTCATTTTCTTTACGTTTCTTCTGGTAAAAACAAGGCAAAAATTGCTCAACTTATTTTCAGGATAATTTAACAAGTTCCCCTAATTCGGGTCATAGAATATATACTTGACTGGAGACCAATCTACCCGGAAATATATTGTTGTCCGCTGTGTATAACCATATTTATTATTCGCCTCCTTCCCTCCCTCTCTTAACGCTGGGAGGAACCTTGAATCTTTTCCTTTCATTGTTCCTATTCTTTTTTATTCTTAATCGTCATTATTCCAACACGCGAGAGTTCAATTTCCTTGACGCAGTAATATTTTTAAACCAAATTTAATTAAACGTATAATGCGACGTAATTTATTAAATCAGTGTAATTGGCCTCCATTCATTATTTTAGCTGAGTGGGATTTGTCATTTCAATCTCGAAACATGAGTAATAATATCTTTTAAAAATTATGAGCGTTTTATTTTTCATGGGAAATTGCAGGTGCTTGTCGGGTCTCTGCACTTTTGAATCCAACTTTTCAGCTTCGAATCATTACAACTTTACTGCCAGGTTTTGATAGATCTCGATGTTACCCATTGTTTTCTCCTGTTCTCCTACCCATGAACTTGCCAGTCCCACCCATGAAACAGAGCAACAGTTTCTCATTTTTACATGCAAAAATAGGCGTATGTTTTCTTCTAGCCCTTTCCCTCTGACTATTATCTTTCAAAAATAGTTAACCACGGGAAGACTACACCATCCAGACAACTACTTCAATGCTCAAATAAACATCCCACGAAAGCCTTCTCACCTCCTTTCCCGTAATTCTCTACATCCACACGTGTTTTCGTTTTATGAATAGTGAAAAATCTTATGAAGCATGAAATCCCGTAAAATCTCCACCAAAATCATCAATTTATCATGTTGCGTAGGTGAATATTTTAAAATGTGACGGAGAGACGTGTTTTTCTTAGCTCTTTTCAATTAGACGAAAAACTTCTCTCCTTTCAGGGAGGTCGTAAACATTTGTTGGGGGGAGACTACTTAAACTTCTCCCCCTACAGCTAGACACAATCAGGAAGTGGGTTGGATCAAGCTCAAGGGAAAGTAAAATTGTCTCAATTTTCTTATTTTTTCCCTTCGAAAAAAATGGCGTATATTTTTGGTTGTTATTTGAAAGCGTCTCTCTCTTCATTTTCCAATAAGCAGGCTACACTTTAAGGACAAATTTTTCCTTTCCCAGGCAGTTCCTTATTAAATATGGGAGTATTTCGAAGATGTGCAAAGTTCATCCCCATTTAGCAGTTCATTTTGAATCGTATGACATCATCCCGGTGGGTGTTAGGATTCCCAAATCTTTAAAAAATCACACACTTCAGATTTTGTTTGACTTTATTCTGACGCGTTGCACCCGCATTTTTATCCGATTTGAAATTGAAAACGGACAGATGTCTGAAACTATTTCAAAACTTGGACCCGAATAGGTTTGCAAATGTGTCAAACCGAATATTATATAATGGCTATTGTTAGTCATTTCGTTGCTGGGATCCGAGCAACTTGAGACCGTCAAGTCCGCCTTGAACTATGTCTATAAATGTGAGAGGTCAAAAGCCCGTAACTAGGTGGCCAAGTTCTCTGCTCATTTTCAACCGAAGCTGATTTTTAGCCTCTTTTGGGCAAAATGGATAAGCTTCCCTAAAATGCGCCTTATGTGTGACTCTGATCAGGTGACACAAATCCCGTAGAAGGATTGAATTACACCTGACTTCCTTTGGGAAGGCCACCACCTCCACCCTCGCTGGCAGATCCCTAAGCCAATATCCTTTGAATCTATGTTGCACTCGTGAAACGGTCCTCGCCACTTGAAATAAGCTTTGAAATTTCTGAAAAGCGAGGAAGAATGGTGGCGCAAGGCTGGCTTAGTCGTTTTTTACAGCACTCAGACTTTGTGGAGGGGGTTCTTTCGGCTCCTCACTATAGACACCGTCATTTATAGTCTGCTCGATCGGATTATAGAATGGTTCTTTTTCGAAAAGAGTCAATTTTAGACCCGTAAAGAATCCGCTGCACTTTTCATTGCAGGCGGCGAAGTACTGTATTTTAAATGCTTTACCTTTACTTCTCAAGAAAGTAGTTTTTTTTTTTCATTTTACAATCACTTACAAAATAACTCGCACCTCTGTGGAGGATCATCCTGGCTTTTTCTTTTTTTTCTAGTCAATATTCTTTAAATTACCAGTGACATACTCGTCATGAAATCCCAGCGATTAATGTATAACTATCTAATATTTAAAATCCAGGTGCTATTGCAATCTATAATCAGTGAACTCCCCTATTATCATAATATAAACCCCACGTAATGCGTACTCTTTTCTGTTCGAGTTGGGCTCATCAACAGCATATGGCCATTTCCTTTCCTAGAAGGGAGATCATCAGGATGCAGTCGTCTCCAGGCTACGAAAATCAGGTGAACGCAAGCGCCTCTTGTGCCCATCCAGGAAGTCGGCAATTTCCCATGAAGCTTATGATGCTTGAGGTTAGCGAACAGAATAGAAGATACACGTAGGCATACTTTTGTCCTCATTAGGCGATGTTTAGCCCCATGATATGTGATTCACTCATCCCACATTATTCTCGATTTTTTCATTAAAGAATTACACCTCCGCTACATTTTTCCCATGCTTGAGAACCTGATCTATGTAATCTCATGGTGTGAATATGTGGGTATTATCATATGACAGTTCTAAAATCGTCCGGATGATTTTGATCCCTGCTTGAGCTATGATGTCGTACAGACATTGTTTCACCTGCGCAGTTGATTGTTTTTCAAAGTATTAGCATGAACATTGACATCTTATTGTAGCAATTATCCGAAGGAATGGGTATTATTTGGGTATCCACCAGAGTGTGCAATTTTCCAGCTTCTTGACCCTTTTAAATCACATGTTTGAGCCCTGTTGGTTTCTCTCTTCTCCTGTTTGCCCATTCAAAAAGGCGCAAATGTAGCGCTCTCTCTGGAAGCAGACTTCCGGTGAAAAGTGGAAGGGCAGGAAGCGACGATAAAGTGACTGAAAAGGACAATTCAAGCTTCATGCTCCACCCTCCAACACGCCTAATTGGAGAGAAAAATAGGAGCAGGTCGCTCTCCTCACCAAAAAGAAACTTGTTTCTTGTCGTCAACAACAGTTTTCAAGGATTAGAGACGTGGTTAGGGGATATACTACTTTGTTTTTCTTTTTTGATATCTATACTCGATGGCCTCTAGTCTCTCAGTCCTTTTGCAACATAATCTATGCACGCTGTTAGATTAATACATCTCATTCGGAGGCTAATCCATCCTTTTCATTAGTCTCCAAACGTGCGTAGTTCCTTTTGTTTCTGTTTTTTTCTTCTTTATGGGCGTTCTATCAACCCACCCGCTTGTTATTATATATTTATATTAATCGTATTTGAAAACATGCGAGATTCTTCAACTGCTCCATTTGCTCCGCCCCTTCTTCTTCCAAGACAGCCGGGAGCGGTCCGCTTAGACCTACTTCACAATAGACGGGCTTCTTTCAGGTGGTGAACGGCTGAGTTTGGAACCTCTTTAAAGGGTTTTCCCCTACTCGGACTTGGCCTGTACTTTCTTGGATTAAAAGACCACACGAATTTTGGTGTATTAATAAGCAGCCTCTTCAGTAGGCCCGTGCGAGATTGGCTCCTCTTATATACAATCTATAGAACAGCGTCTCTTTTGTCCTTTTCATGTCAGAATTGATCTCTCATAAATTTTAAAGGAGCTTTCTGCCTAGTTACGCCTCTTTTTCTCGACATTTTCCTGCTGTTGTCATTATTTTCAACAATGTCTGTCTCACTCACTCGCTACTTGCGAACAATTTAATCTCTAAGACTTCCCATGTTCAGAAATCATAAGCGCGTACTACTCTTTACCTCTTCAAATCGGCCTCCTCCATGCTTCCATTATTTACGTGCATATGTCTCTCTCCCCCACTACTCCTTCAAACTCTCCTTATTCTCCTTCTCTCCTAGCACAATAACATCGACCTATTTTTCTTTTCAGTAAGGACAATGGATAATCACACAACATCCATTGTTTTACAAGAAGCCAGATCCATGTCAGACGTCTGTCGTCTGAAAAATGTGAGAACTTTTCTTTTTCTTTAAAACTTACCGCTTATCCACTCTTCTGGGCTCAGAATAGGCAGAAGTACAAGGGTTTCTAACGTATCTAGCAGGGAGTTCAAGAAAATAAATAATAATCACAAATTCTGATTTTTTTTTCAGAATCCCATGGATCTTATGCCGTTGCGGCTGCTGCTCTTATTAATATATATGACTATTTTCTCAGTAGCTGTTACGGGAAATTTCCTTGTGGTTTATGTCGTCATGAGGAATAAGCGAATGCAGACTGTTACAAATATTTTTATTACAAATTTAGCCATCAGTGATTTGTTGGTCAATTTTACGTGAGTCTTCTCTTATTCCTTCTCTTTTTTATCGCGCAAGTGTTACTTTGACCATATTCGGCAGTTCTTGATCTCTTTCCAGCACGTTTTTTCTCAAGGAAATATAATTTTTCATGAGAAATCCCAAATAAATTCCAAAGTGTGCAAATTTTAATTAAGCTATGGGAAAGTCTAAAAGAGCGAGCTATTTCTTCCTGCATATCAGCTGATTTCAGGTCCTTATGGTTGACGCCAATGTACACCTATGTTGGTCACTGGATCTGGGGAGGATGGCTCTGCCATGGATTACCACTTTTCCAAGGCAAACATCCTATTTTTTACAGTAATCCGTTTCAGGCACGAGTATCTTCATTAGCACCTTGACACTGATGGCTATAGCCATCGACCGTTACATGGTAATTGTCCACAATTCCAGTAATCTCAATATCAACGACCGTATGTCAATGAGAGTGAGTGTTTTCAATTTTCGAAGAAAAACGAAAACTAACCAGCTAATTCTGTTGTCTGCCCCTTTGTGAGCTTCGTAAAAAACTTTTATGGGCCCTTACCAACCATCTGTAGGTCGTCCGAACTGAGCCCTTTGGAATAATAGCTGCCTATGGGAAAGGTTATTTTTCTTCTGAGGGGATACGTCTTATTGGAGGCTCAAGAGGAAAAGTAATTAAGAGGATGCGCAGATGCCATCATTCAGTCATATCGTTAAAATAATTCATGGGATACGGGGGAAAAATGGATGCAGAAATGGAGAAGGCAAGGAAGAATTTGATCTCGGCAAGGGAATGAGCCTTAAAATTCAGTATTCTAAAATTATTCTTCTGATAAAAATAAATTTTCTGTAATAATGCCTTTTTTCAGACCTGTATTCTGATAATAATGCTGATCTGGCTCATTTCCTTATTACTCGTCATGCCATATGCAATAAACATTCGGCTCAATTATATCCAAGCATGTGATTTTTGGATCTGTTCGGAAGAGTGGTCAGATCATCGGTTGAAGCAGGTCTTCGGTGTTGTTGTCATGACACTACAGGTTTGTATTCATAAGAAGGATAAATGAAGAATAATATTTTTCAGTTCGTTTTGCCTTTTATTATAATCGGGATTAGCTATACGGCAATATGGGTATTTCTTAATGCAAGGAGAAATATGGGACAGCAGAGGGCTTCTGAAACGAACAGGTACGGTAATGGGCTTATTAATTTTTTAATGGAGATCTGTCCAATTTTTTGAAAGGGTTCCTCTAGGATTGATCAATTTTAGCACTGTAATCCATTTTTATAGGAAAAAGCGTCTCCTCCGGATGTTAGTAGTGATGGTGGTCCTTTTCGCTGTCTGCTGGTTCCCTTTCAATCTTCTGTGAGTCCTTCCTCATCAAGCATAATCACACACCCTCGGCGTTTTAGAAACATTTTGAGAGACCTCCACATGGACAAGTTAATCCGTCCTTATTTCTCTTTTATCTTCCTCTTTGTTCATATAATTAGCATGACTGCAACCTGCTGGAATCCAATACTCTATGCTTGGATGAATGAGTTATTCAGGTGAGGTGCAGCTGATCCTCGTGGGAAGTTGCTCTTAAAATCCTTGGGGCACTTCAAGAGATTTTTAAAGAGAACCGACGGAAAAATAACTAATTTTTCCAGGAAGGAATTCCTACGAGCTATTCCCTTCCTACGCAATAGGGCTGGAGAATCTGGACGGGTGCGAATAGTTACTGGTAAGTTTTATGTTTTACTTCCAAGAGAAATGTAACAAAGAGGTGACTCATCACTCATTTCCCAAAAAAATTACAATCAACTTTTATGTTCCCTTGTTATTTTTAGCACTTATGACGGTGTTGGGAATCAATGTAATGCCAACAGATGGCATCGAGAGCGGTAGGTGGTACACCCCGTTTGGCTTTGTTCACGTTAAATCCATTCCCACCTTATATGATTTTAACATGTGTGCATCCCTAGAGTGTTTTATTTATTAAAGAAAGTGGAACACCTGACACGATCCGACACAAACTAGTCCTAGAACTTGGACAGTTTTGGATCTTTGTCTGACATCTATCAGTTTCTCTAAGTTCCGCTTATTTTATACCCAGTGTTAAGTTTATTTTAACACTTCCAACAGCTAGAAAATTTGATTTGCAAGGTTTTTAAGTTGTTGTTCTCTAGGCAGTAGTACGAATTCCTCCCGTAGAAGTGGTTTTTTTTCAGATGGTCGACCACTTCGTGCCAGCGGGAAGAAAAAGGAAACGGGATCTCCTCCTCAGCTGATAAATAATAAAGAGCCCATAAGTAAGTAATATTCTAGACCTTGAACCTTCTCCTTCTTGACCAATGCTCGTTTTTAGCAACAAATACAAATGGACGAGCGATATCCACAATGCAAACAGAGTTGACCAACTTGGTGGATACAATTCTGGAAGATGATGGAGAAACACATCTTCTCTGAACGTTAATCGACTATTTTTAATCAGCAGTTCCTTCTTTCTGCTGCTTCATTTGAACAAAAACAACTAAAATATATCCCTAATGAACGTCTCCCTGCGCCGAGCTCCTCTCAAACAACAATTTTTATGAAACAATCTTGCAGTTCATTAGCGTATGTTTGTATTTTTCCCATTTAAAGAAGGGGGAGCCCAACCCCAGACAGGGGCCTTCTTGCCATTTCTGTGATCTTCTCAAACATGTCAACATGCATAGTTTTACGTGCTGTGTTAAATGTTGTTATCTCCATAGTCTCTCTAATATGTCACAATGTTGCCGGGATCATATTGAAACTTTTATTATTAAGATATTTTATTGTAATAATATAATTTTACTACTTAACAATGTTTTATATGAACGGGGTCAAATAAACACGTCTTTACCAGTATGGAATATGAGAAATGAACCGGTGGATAGGAAAAGAATAGGAAAAGTTAATTCGATACATCTAAATACAGACGGACTGTCTCTGATGAACAGTGAAACGGGGAAGTTTGTCAAAGGTGTTGTCCATACCGATAACTTTCACTTCGGGAAGACTTTGACATCGAGCACGCTGCTTTTGGACTTGTTGCTTGAATGTGGCATCAATCGAGATGTCTTCTTCAGCACTAGAAGAATCATTCGAATGGATGGAAGGCTCTGGCATCTGAAGAATAACACGACTAATGGGAAAATAAGTTAAAAAATACGGGCTTTCCTTCGGACTCAGCAAGGAGCTTTGGAGCCATTTTCTCGAGAAGATATCGTCCAATCGGAGCTGTGAAGAGGATGCTCAGAAGAACAGCGTTGACCAGCTGAAAATAGGCTAGAAGTTCGATTAAAGAGAGTGATACTTACAAATTCGGCTTCTTCTTGCAGGTGGGGAAAGTTTGCAGCCGTCGTCAGCACAGCGGGTGCCAAAGCGCCCTAAAATAGCTGATGCATCCAATATTTTTAGAAAAATCTTACCTGCAGGGTGGCCTTGGGAAGCATGGACATAATGATCACATATCGTTCGTTCTGTTTAAATTCATAGGAGACAAGATATCCAGCAGCCAGGCGGAACAAAATTCCAACCAGGACCAAGGCGAAAACGGAAAGAGCCATGGTGATCGTAATCTAAATATCCGTGTAAATTCGATTTAATGAATCCTACAGCGCTGAACTTCAACTTCATGCCACAAAGTACAAAGAGAAGAGGAGAAGACACCAGGTTCCAAATGTACAAGAATGTCTTTTCAATAGAAACAACCTTTAAAAAATATCATAAAAGAATTCAGGATTCCCTTACCGTCCGGGGGTTGTCATTTCGCCATTTATGACTGGATAGTGAGGCAAGAATTAAAGTGAAGATGATTCCAGCATAACCGTGACCAAAATAGAACATTCCATTAATTGCAGCCACTGCGGAAAAGAGAAGAATGTAACCACGAGCAAAGACGGTATGTCCTTCTTTCGACTTGGGAAAATGCCAAAGGACCAGTGCAAGGGCAAGGGCTCCCACAACGCATAGTCCGACATCGATGAGTAATTGTAGAACATTGTCAATCGATGATTCTGTACAGAATATTACGTGTCTAAAATAGTCCCTACCCTTTGCAAAGAAAGCAGTTCCCGCAATTGTGAAAATGAACAGGCAGATGAACGTGTCTACAGCCAAGGCAGAAGGAATAATCTTTGGAATACTCTGGTAAAATTTATAGTTCTATTTTGATGCCTCTTCCTTACTCTCTCAGTTCCTAGTCCAAGATGGGTTAGTTTAAACATGACGGGGATGACGACAGGAACAGAGGCCGCTGCTGTTACAGCTCTGATATTGTTATGGTCAAAAAGTGTACAACTAGACTCACCCCAGCATCACCGAAATGCCCCAATAGTGACCAAAAACAACTGCAGTGATTAGGGTAATTGCACCAGCTTCTGCAAGGGCTGGGATTGTTCCAAGAAGAAGCACCGTTTTCTGCAAAGTTTTGTGTAATTTGTCTGTTTGCTTTGTTACAATATTCTTCCAGATGAACCTGAAGTTGAAAGCGAGTCCCCAACGGATTATGAGTACTTCCAAGGCAATTCTGCGCACCATGAAATCCCACTCGCCACTGATTTCAAGCTTTTTGAAAGCATCAAAATTTCCAATTACCACACCAACAAGCATAGCTCCTACAAAAAGATTCTCATTTAAAAAATGACCAAAATCCTACCGAAGGGAAAAGGCAAATTGAACAGGTTAAGCACTTTTCCAGTTGCACACGCGAAAATCCACAAGATCACCACAGCCATCATTGTGGTTGTCGGGTCATTCTGCCTAATATACAGGTCGCCCGAATCCGACAAGGGAGAGACTGTAATGACATTAATCTTCAAGATGTCAACTCACAAATATTCTTATGCATTACGGAAGCAATCGCAACATAAGTTGAGATAATTCCCAAGATTGCAGTCACACACATGTTAACCTGAAAGATGTTTACCCAGAAAACGCAAAGGCCTACATCGTGATTTTTGAAGAAACGGACTATCTTGTTCTTAACAGTCTGCATGTCGAAAGATCCCGTCGTCGAGAGGAGACCGCTGTCGGCAGTCATCCCCGTGACAGAGGTAGGTAGTGACCTGAAAATTAGGAATACAAGATAGATTATAATAAATTTGCATTGGTGACGCGCCACCTTTGTTCTTTTTTGAAAAACAGTCTACCAATATATTCTGATCGTAGGATTACTGATAGGTCGGCTGGACGCGGAAAAGTTTGCGGGGGCATGCAAAAAAATGCTGGGCTCGTGACTGAAACCATATTGATACCAGTGACAGAAAAGACGGAGTACTAGGAGTACTATGAAAAGGGGACACAACCCTTGGCTCGAAATGATTCACGCAGACGGCGAGGAGGATGTGAAGAAGAGAAGAGTCATAATGTTAAAACGAAAAGACCGCAAGCCCAGTCTGTTCGCACCTTTATAAACAGTCAACATCCAAAATAAATGGACTTTTTAAGATAGGTCTTATGGTCGCGTTACCCCCCAATAAAATCAAACAACAGGATACTGCCAGATATTTTTTGTGGGTTACCCTTGCCGTTCGCATTCGGATGATCATTATGTATCTATTTTACAACCCGTTTCACACTCGAAAACATGATGGGAGGATTACTTGGAACACGGTACAACCAGGAAGGGCACACGGTGTTTTGAGAGTTCCTATTGTATCAGTACAGTTAGAGTGCAAAACACGGTCTCTAGGAATTCATTGCCCCCTCATGCATAATTATGAAAACAGACAAATACGACTACTGCAGTTACTGGAAATATTTTCAGGGCAGTTCTTTGTTATAAAGAAAAAACTTTTTCGCACCTACCGATAACGTGTTTTCATTTTCGCAGCAGAAGTTCGGAGAATGAACTGACAATAAAAATGATAAACCCCGAACCTTTTGGTAGACCTTTGATTGATGGTAAAACCTTTGATGGTCGGCAGGGTCATGCCCTTTGTTCTATCAGCGATTTGAATAAAAATGAGGAACAAAAACGAAAAACCATCCGGGTTGAATGGGTTGAAAGAGGACGACGGTTGGACCATTCCCAGACATGCTTCGCGTGTAACCGCGCGACTCATAGGCTGAGCGCTGGTAGTGTGGGAAAGCCTGATGCCAAAAATGACTAATAGCAAAAGATGTTCTAGAAGCGTCCAAGCAGAGCAATCAAATCGATAACCATGAGCTCCCCTGCCTTATAGGGATTTCCGCAGGTTCCCACAGCTTTATCGCCTGATGCTCTAAAGAGATCCCCTGTTCTTTTAAAGATGGAGGTTCACAACATTTATGGGCACTACAGTATAAGAAGAAGATGCTGGTTTGGTTTTCTGTCCGACAGAAAACAAGGGAAAGAGAAAAGGAGTTTGGAAGCCAGCGGGATAATAACAGTGCGCTTACTGGAGAAAAGGTGTTTATATACAAGGCGCTGTGCATTCCTATCCCCCGAAAACAGACTGGCTTTCCTTTTTTTCTCTTTTTTTTTCTCTTCATACCAATGCAAATGCGTCAGATTTATATTCGAGAAGTTATTAAAGAATTTTTGGGTGGAATATTGGGAACACATTAGAGCAAATTCTTTCGGTAGAAAAAAAAAATGGGAAAGGGAGGCTGTTATAAAAACAGAGAGTCTTCTAAACTTTGAAGATGACGTCGGCATATGGAAGTCGTAGTCCTGAGAAACCGTCGGTCCGTCTGCCTAAATAATGAAATAATCTTTAAAAATTGTGAAGATGGATACGATACCTGTCTCCGTGTTGTAGAAATGGTTACGCAGATGTTCTTTTCCTATGCAAACAGCTATTTTTCTTTCCGCTTGACCTATCCCATTCCCCCATGAACTTGCAAATGTGGCGCTTCTCCTGCTGGGATTGCAATTCGTCCTTGGTGCAAATCTTCCTTCCCTTACAACTAGGCAATCTGTTATATGATCCTCGGAAGCGTAATTCGGTCAATCTACGCCTTGAAATTGTGTGATGACCTGCTCAGCGACACGAAAATCTCATATCCCTATATCTATTCGTAATTTTTCAACGGAACATCGTCTTATCGACTATAAATCGCTGCTTATTCCAAGGTACGTGATCTTTTTTCGACTGTTTGATCAGTCTCTACGGAGCCCGGAGACGGGTGTCAAGTGAATATTCTCCGTTGTGAATCCATGGCGCGTGGGAGACAGGCGCTTTTGATTGGCCGGATATTTGCCTGCAATTGTTTGACAAATCCGAGCTCTTACCGGCAAACCAAACAGTTTGCCTAAGATCCATTTCTACCTGTGCTGTGACAATGGACAACGGGTAAAAATGCTCTCTTAATTTCTCATCAGACTTTTGAAAATGCTTCAGCGCTGCATTTCGTGAGACGGTGAGCGAACTAAAAGACTCGATCCGAAGTGAAGAACGACAGCTCCGAAAACTAAAGGAGGGCGTCCTGCTTACCCAGGTAAAAACTCTCCAATTTCTACGGCTGTCAACGATGTCTGCCCAGTCTATTTTCTGCTTTTTCATGAGTCAATCCTCCCTCACAAACGTTCACTCGTAAAACTTCTCAATCATGATGGAACCACTTGTGCCAATGATCTTATTGAGCCTCCCCGGATGACATCAATCCTTGTGACCAGCACCTCTGTTCCATTCATTTTGAAATTTCTATTATCATCCAATTTTTTTCAGGATATCTTAAGAGATCCTTCTCTTGTGAGTATTATAAATCCCTGTTTGCTGGAAAAAGTCTTTGAAGCCTCTAAAGCAAAAGGTAAGCATCTCCATATATGGGCAACTTGAAATTTTCAGAGAAGTCGAAAGCCACTGACAGTATTGGTCGACATACGGTTAGTGAATAAAGGAAATAAGATTATATTCAAGTTTCCAGGCCAGTCGTCGTTCCCTTCGTCAGTTAAAGAACCTGTTTAAAAAGGTCGAAGTGAGTTTCCATTTCTTCTTTTTTTCTCGACGAGATCTCCTCTCAAAAGCATGAAGTACAGTTTTGGGGCTATGCTATCTTCCTGGATCGTAGTGCCTGATCCGATCTCCAAGTTCTCGGGAGGCCTCGAATTCAGATCAATGCCGATAGCAGACGCTTTTCCATGTCGCGCTTTCCCTCACTCGGCCTTTTTTGTAGGCCTAGATTTTAACCAAACTTCCGACCACTAGTCGGCCTCAATTTACACTTTTTTCATATAATCCGTTGATAGGGAAATTCAGGGTTAGGTTGCTTTTGCAGGGAATAATAGTGGGTGCAGAGAGGGACCGGCTAAAAATAGCTGCCTACTGTGTGCTGGGACTACCACATCCTTGCGCATATTTCAACTAATGTGATGGATTCAAACACGCGACGAAATCAAAAACTTTGGCCTGATCCTTTCTGCAAGAATTTTATAAAGATACAGTAATCCCCCAGACCAAATGAACTAATTGCTTTAAATAAAGAAAAAAACAACCAATCCTCTCTGTTTATTACGGCACATTTAGCACTGCGGGAAGCTGAAAAACCCGCGCGGGTTGCCTTGATTTCAATGAATCATTTTGTCTTCTTCCCGGTTTCTATTTCTCGAGACAAGGTTACAACCAAAATCGAAACTGGCGGTCATTTGTGGCTCTCTTGCTGCTGCTGCTATTATTTCTCGCATCTGCGTGTTCGCTACCACCTAATAAACTGACGGTCTGTAATTAAACGTGTTTGTACAGTGTTAGGGTCAGATCGGTTTGGCCTCTTCTCTCTGCGCGTTCCTCTCTAATCGAATGAGCGCTCTATTCACAAATTCTATTGTACTCAGTATTACTCAGACTGGGAATGAGAGTAGACAGCCGGTAGTACTTCTCATGTCACGTAGGCGTGTCTCAATGTCTCACTATTAAAAATCAGATCAAGTGGGTCCTACGCTCATGAAATGCACAATTCATTATGTGTAACTTGCTCACTCATCACAGCTGACTGGGGATAGCCCCCCTGGGCCAAAACTATAACGCCATGTGATGTTTTTATCCTCAACAGCTATTTCTTCCAGATTGTCTCTGCCCATTCTAAATTCTTTTTATGTTCCCGCTAGGTGACCTCTAGCCAAGGATATCCAGTGCTTTTTATTGTCTATTCACACCATTCCTCCATCTGTCTCTTCTTAACAACTCTCATATGTTCGACTTTGAGCTGGTAAAGATTAAAAAAGCTGCATTTATCACTGTATCACACTAGTTGCACAACTGCGTAAACAAGTCTCAGCGTGGGAGAGATGCCTGTTGGTCTCCTGGAGGTCAGCCAGCTGTTTGCGAGCCTATATTTCAATCACCACCCGCTCCGATCTGTGCATAGTGTTACATGCCAGTGGCTTCGATTTTTCATTCTCTTTGCACGTCTGTTTGCAAGTTGCTCTTTAGCTCTTGTACTTTGTGATCTATCAAATCTGGTAAAGTGGCAAAAGGCAATCCCAAGATTTCCGCTACTTGTTTTGTAGCCTATCCCGAAAGGCTCCTCCCGACAACCTCCTTAATCGCAAATGAATTACCACTCATCACACCATCTGTCCATGTGCTCCTCGCGCATTCTTACTGTTTGCCAGCCGATCAATCCTCTCTTGTTTAGGGCTCTCAACAACGTGATACAGCTGACGGGTCTCCAATGTCGTCAAACGACGTCCGACTTGGAGTTTACAGGTGGATAATTTGTCTACCGGTCAATGTATGATATTTCAGCCCGTTTGCATCCAATTATGGTAGCCTGTCAAGAAGTGCTACAACGAGTAAAGTTGTTGGATCGCCCAAAGCTTTTGGGGAAAAAACTTATGTAAGTTTTGAGTGAAAGCTCCGATATGAATTATGACCTCGTTCAATTCGCTGATTCTATTGTTTAACATATGCCCATAAATTTAGGTCAGGAAAGTTTGCAACAGGATTATGCAACGCTCTCACTTTAGGGGATATCATAATCAGCCCGTAGCCTCATTTCATATTGGGATGATGTTGCGCAGCAGCAGAGACTCCCTTTCCCGTCTCTCGCTCCGGGGTGTCGTTCTCTTTTCAAAAGACTGACCGGTTGAAAATAAACCGCTTAAAGAGGCAGTTTGAATTGTAGAGTAACACCATCCCGGTGGCAACAAGCAATCAACCATGTCTCTCAGTCTATCTTCCCCCCTCTGGGGTCTCTATATCTCATACGGCGTCTCGTCCAAAAGCTGTCCAGTTACGCGAACTACGTTCTTTTCCTATGTTTGCCATAGCCGCAATCATCTAATTTGAATGATGCATTAGGGTCGTTCAAGACGGTTCCGTACCATACTTTTTTCGAACACCCAAGTCGCTTTGCCTTCTTTCAATCTCTCTGCCTCCCTGCATTTTAAATTATTAGAAATTTAGGAAAGTAAAAATGTCCCTGAGCCGGATAAGAAGGGCCACCTCAACTGTATCATTTGTTCAGATGAATAAAGAAGACCATGAACGGGAGAGAACTCGATGGCTGACGAAGTTAGAAGAGATCGAAGCCCGTCTTGCAGAATCGGAAACCCTAAACTCTGATATGCAGCAGATCCGCGCTGAACTGGTTAGTTTTTTACCAGAGAAAAATATCTTCCGAGACCATTTGGATAAGTGTTTGTAAACGCAGTGTGACGACTTTCTTTCAATATGTGTGGTGAAGTGTGGCGAACGGTCTTGTTGACCGGTTGTTTAATAGAACATAAAAATGACTATTAGCCATGTCTTCGAGATCCAGCTTATATTCTTTTGCAGAATAAGAAGATCGTCGAGTTGGAAAAGAATCAACGACCTTTAATTGACCAGAATAGAAAAGTCAGCGATAGGAACAAACAACTTTTGGGAGAAGTGAGAAAAGTCGAACAGAAACTTTGCCATAGCCAGGATGATTATCTTACTCTCGTGGGTCACATAGTTTGATCAAAATTGATACTATCACTTTCAGAAAGACGCACATGACCGTCTAGTGAAAGAGAACGCGACCTTGAAAGAAAAGCGCGCTTATCCAGAAAAACTTGAAGAGTTAGATCGTTACAGGAACCAAGTTTTGGAATATTCTAAATGCATTACTGCCTTGAGGAGTGCCGGACTGGTAAGGGTCACCATGAATCGAGAGATAAAATATTTAGGAGAAGGACAGACGATACGATCTCCTGGTTCAGAAATTCAAGCGCCTTCGTCGCTGTATTAGGAGAGATGACGATGATGGAAAGAGGTAAAAAAGATAAAATAGTCCCTGAATGAACATTTTCAGCACTGTGGGAAGCGACTGTTCCACGGAAAGTTCCATAAATCTGGACACAATAAATGAGGACTTCGAGGAGGTCAGTAACCAAACCATTTGAGGACGAACGCAAAGAGAATTTATGTCTTGATTTCGCGGGCAAATTAATCTTGATTGAGGAGGGTACCACGAAGGGGTAGATGACCTTGTTACAGGCACCCAGCTCGGGTGTCGGTCACTAGAATTACTCTAGTTTTTGTCTTCCGGTACCCATTTATTCCTCTTTTTTCCGTACTATTAATCGCCTTCTTTAAAATTAGGTCATTATTGGAATTAGAAGGGCGCGAAAACCAATGAACCGTGTGATCTCGTCGATCATCACTGTCTCTCTCACTTTCAGTCGCGCACTTTGTTACTCTTTCCTTGTTGATTTTTTCTCCTATTTCAGTCATTTAACAAGGATATTGAAACCACATATCAAGCCCTGTATCGTGAGAACGCCGAGTTGCAAAGAGCTTTGAATGTGAGTCATTTACAACGGCCCGAAAAAAATTATATTTTGAGGAGCTGAAGTTTACACCAACGGGCCTTTGTGAGGAGACACTTTTGCGGGATCAGCTGGCCTGTGCTCACACTACAATCGAGCAACAGCAGCTGATTATTGATAGGGACCAAGAGATGGTTATTTATAGATATAGACATTAGACTGAACAATTTTAGATTGCCCAATCAGCTCAACTACGGGCATTGGTAGCCTCACAACAGGAAAAAATACGGGAATTGGAGAAGAAAATAGAGGATATGAAGCAGGAGATTGCAGCATCTAAAGACAAAAATGAACTGCTAGAGTTCCAAGTCCTGGAAATGGAAGAAACTCGTAGCGAAGTGAGTCGCATTTTCTCTAAATAATGTGAAATCCAATTCAGGAGCAATCCCTTTCCCTTGACAAGAAGGATCAATCCAATGATACTGACTTTGTCTGCTGTGAGGATGCCAATGTGGCCGTCACAATTAAGCTAGGAGACATGGTACAGTTTTACTTATCTTCCCACTCGCCTTCACTCTTCAGAAAGTAGATGAAGTCTCCGCCTTAAAAAAGGATATCGAAGAGCTTACAAGAGCTCCAAATCTCCGACTTGCTCAAAGACAAGTGGTTGGCAAAACTTGTGGTTATATCGAAAACCTTGAAGAGGTATTCCTTATTCCTAAGAGAAACACAAAATTTTCAGAAAAATGCTGCCTTGGCCGTCTCGGAACAAACCAAGTCGGCTGATTACGAAGATAAGATCAAGCAGCTCCAGGCACAAGTTGAAGATTCTTATTCTAAACAGAAGAAGAAGAAGGAACTCCAAGTTGAAGTAGAAGAGCTGAGGAAGAAGCTCACTGAGATGGACAACGTCCGCAATTCTGTATGCATTGACCCTCTCTCGAAATACGCCTATTTTTCAGTTGAACAATGAGATGAAATCATTGTCCAAAGAGTTGACAAAGATGAGATCAGAACTGACCACCAAAGATAGCGCCTTGGAGAAGGAGAAGAAATTGGTGGAGGGATTGAACAAACATCTCCAAGAGCTGGTGCATTCTGCCCAAACAGAAAAGGAACAGAACACCAACAGAGAAAAAGAGCTCTCTGAGACGAAAGCTCAACTTGAGGCTGCTAAATCGACTGTGGAGAATTTGATACGGGAAAAGGAAGAGGTACAGGAGGCATACAATTTATCTAAAGAGGTATTCCAGCTACTGGTAAAGCATAATGAGCTTAATGCCGAATACGAGAAGTTCAAGGAAGAGCAGAGACCTTCAATTAGAACGGAGCTGGAAAGACGGTATGAAGAGACCCGTTACCGGTTGAATAATGCTCTTGAAAAGATCCAGAAACTTGAAGTGAGTACTTTAGATTCTCCTTCACCTATAAAATCTTATTCAGATGGTTCTGGAAAGCGCCAAGAAGAACGAAGAAGACGCCAAACTTAGTGAGGCCCTTCAGGAGGATCTTATCCAGTTGAAGCTCTACAATGAGCAATTAGAGAACCAATTCAAAGCTCAGACTGACATTATTGATGCTTTGAAGGAGAGAATCATCAAGGTGCGTTATACGAATTTCTATTTATAATCCGATTATTTTCAGCAACGTACACTTGCTGATTTCATCACGAAGCTCTCTGATTTGGATGACATCGACGAGGTGCAAACTGAGCTGAGTCATTTTGCTCAAAATCAGGATAAGGACACTATTAAATTCTTAAAGAATATTGCTCATATTGTAACTGTAAGTTGCCCCAAGAACTGTAATAGTGTGGATTTGCAGATGAATAGGAAAAATCATTTGCTTTCTTCTTTGACGCCACTTGAGATCTCGACTGCCCATCACAAGGTGAGTTAGGTTAACTTTTGCCTGTCTAATGCCTCTAAAACGTCTAGATCTGCGAATCAACTTTTATCTACTGCGTAAGTCGCCTCAATTACCAAGCGCACTTGGGGGTAATAGGCTGCTTCTATGCTTCAAAAGAGCGCCTATTGTAAAGCAGCGACACAAACTAACAACCACGTCACCCAGCACAAAAAGTCTTTTCAGATTCGTCCTTATAATTCCGTCGACTCGTCTGGAGAATGGATGTCCAACAGCAGTGAAGGGGTCAATTCGCCAGACAGATATGACTCCGATTGGAATGATAAAGATCATTCGAGAGGTACCAAAATTGCCAGGGAAGATAAAGAATTGTAGTTTTAGACGTAAAATGCGGTGGATCTATCCCTCGCAGTCCATCAGCTCATAGTACTTAAACAATCAAAAAAGTGCAACTGGAGGGAATGACCATACCTCTCGTCAAATAACTATTCCAAATACTGGTTCTGTGCTATTTAATGTATATGTTTTTGCCAAATAAAAAATGTTGCTGACTGGATATGTTCCTCCAATTAGGACATCGGCGGCTAGTTTCCCTCCTCCTTCTTCGACCACTCGACAGTAAAATCTACGAGACTGTTTCCTCCCAAGTGTCCTTGGCAAGCGGCTGGGTTGTGTTTTTGTCCTCTCGGTAGAACATTCTGAAGCATTCGGTATAAAC
The DNA here is from genome assembly GCA_964036215.1 of Oscheius sp. DF5033. Classification (NCBI taxonomy): domain Eukaryota; kingdom Metazoa; phylum Nematoda; class Chromadorea; order Rhabditida; family Rhabditidae; genus Oscheius; species Oscheius sp. DF5033. The sequence goes on from OZ038413.1 coordinate 9,500,709, forward strand.
AACCAAAAACCGAACCGCCTAGCTAAAAGCCACATCTATTGATTCACATTCCTGGATTATCGCGACGTATCTCCCCTCACACTCTTTGGGATGCTTCATCCGTAACGCATCAACAATCTTTAAACAATTTCGATCCATTAGGATTTGCCGTTCATTCTCGAGAATATTACGTGCTTTGCAACAATCATATGATGACCAGCGCAGGAATCTCAGCGCTTGATACTTTCCCTGTCAATCCAGCTGTGCTAACACCCAAAAAGAATAGATAATAGAGCGACTAATTGGAGGAGGCGTCAGTTGAGTCCACTGCCAGCAGCAGAAGCAACCTTTTCTCTTCCCCTTTGCCTTTGTTTAAAGGAAAATGTAAACACCGCTTCCATTGAATGGTCGGCCCCAGTTCCTGTAAATTAGCATAGAATAGCGCAACCTAGGGTCGAAAGGACGCGATATCCCCCCTGCCGCGACCTCCTTGGGCCGCATCGCGCACACGCCTCGCCCCTTGTGGAACCTGTTCTATTTCTCTAATCATAATTATAAGTAAAAAAGATTAGATGGCGCTTTAGCGGAACCGCGAACCTTCTTGACATCCTTTGATTTTCAATTTTTAGTTCTCTCTCATGTTACAGCTCTTCTATTTTGTTAGACCGTTTTGTAAAACTGAAACATTCCGTTGCCCAGAGACGCCTCAAAATGTCAAGTAAAGAAGCAGCTGGCCTATGTGCCGCTAGCGCCGTGACGCATTACACACTCCGTCCTTACAACTGGTTCCACTCCCCATGCTTTGTCTCTCCCTCTTTGGAAGATTCTAGAATGGACATATCTTATCTCCTTTATTATATCCTTATTAGCAGTAGTTATTCATCCGTACACAATTAATTCATCAATTCTTCTCTTTACAGAACAGCTGTAATACTTGCATGAGGTGGCCATTGCTGCTAACGGCAGCGACAGCTGCCTTTTGTCAAGAATTTCTACACCTTGGTGAGTTATTTTCCATGGGATAATACTATTTTTTTAGGTAACAATCACCCAGCTGCTGGTCCTGATCTCAGTGGCCATTTGGCACGTAGCCTTATTGATGACCAGTTGTTTGAGAATGAGGTCGAGACTCCCGTTGCCTTGATTGACCCAGATGGTAGACGGATTCTCGTTCCATTGAAGACAAATAGCGTACAGTAAGCTATAATCCTATTTATTTTTTTACCACAAAAATCTTAGGATCGAATATGAAAGGAGAAAAGAACAATTAGAAATTGCCCAAATATTGAAGGAAGTAGAAAAACCTAGCGTCAATTTATCAACGTGGTTATGGTCTATGCTAGGATGTTCTCTGGTCATCAGCTGCGGAGTAGTTCCAGCTTTTTTGCTGCCGCCTAACACAACAGAATATCTCCACACGACTGGTATACTTTGACTGATTTCCATTTAAATTAAAGTTTATTCAGATGGAAAGAGGAAGTTGAACCTGATGCTTTCTTTTGCTGTTGGCAGTCTACTGGGGGATGTTTTTCTTCACCTTCTTCCGGAGACATGGAATGCCTATAATGGTAATTCCCTCTTATTTCATAAATCAAATTATTTAGTGGATATGATGCAAGTAGGAATATGGACAATAGCCGGACTGTTAATTTGTTTCCTCGTGGAAAAACTTTGCGCCTCGACCGAGGAGAGCCAACACAAGGTAGTAAGCAACCTCAATTAAGATTTTATTTTTTACATTTCCAGATCTGTGCTTTAATGAACCTTGTAGCCAATGTTATGGATAATTTCACTCACGGACTGGCTGTAGGTGCCAGTTTTCTTGTATCTACCCGGGTACGCCCACATATTAATAATTTTGACGTTGATTATTTCAGTGCGGCGTCCTTACAACAATAGCCATCCTTTTCCATGAAATTCCCCATGAAATTAGCGATTTCGCCATCCTTCTGAGAGCTGATTTCAACAGATCCGATGCCATAAAAGCTCAGGTAAGACTAATTCGCATCCTATCATTTTTCCACTTTAGTTAGTGACTGCCACTGGCGGAGTACTAGGAGCATGTGCTGCGTTATTCATGCACAGCGGAGAATTCTCAGCGGCCGCTTGGATACTGCCCTTTACGGCTGGTGGATTTATTAACATCGCCCTGGCTCAAATATTACCGGAACTGAATGAAGAAACTGACAGCCGACAAGCATTTAAACAGCTTGTTTTTATAGGAATGGGTGCGGGCATTATGGCTGTTCTGAATCAGAACATGCATGTATAGTCAAAACCCTGTGATATATTCTTCCCTGTCACTGTCCTCCCGTCTTGCCTTTCTTATGGGTGCCCACGAGTGTAGCAAAATTGTCATCAACTGGTGAAGTATGTGTCTATAGATGTCGATAAATAGTATTTACATTTTTTATGCAAGTCTGTTTATAACAGCAGCAAAAAAAGATAATAACGAGGAGCTTTGTACTTCTGCCATTTAAATGAAAACAGCTCCTGGTGCACCAGGACCTATTTGATGAATTCTTCTTCTAGCGTGGAAACTGAAAGATACCTTTTTTTCTGCTTCTTCCCCTTGGCATACCGGCATCTGCATTGCTTCAAAAGACAGAAGAAAAGAAATATATTCAATATATTAACCACGCTTCCGACAACAAAACGAATAGTGCTAGCAGCGATATACACAAACTCTTCTTTGGTCTTGAAGTAGCGTTGATAGTAGATCACATGGCGATCTGGCCGAAGAAGAGCCGCAGCGGAAGCTTTAGAAAGAATTATCAATAGAATAAGAGGTTTGTAATGCATTTGCGACCTTGGATCATAATGAGTAACTTTTATTACATCTCGTTATTTTGATAAAGTAAACGCAAGGAAAATGGGAGCAGACCATAATATTAATCGGCGGTCTTGGGAAAAGCTTAGCACGCTGTTTAAAAATTTTTCCGGTTCCATTTTTAGACATTCTCACAAAGAATGGAAACACACAAATTTCTGAAAATGATTAGTAAGCAGAAACATATTAAACGACAGACGCATACGACACTAAGTTTTTCACCTGTTAATCAGATCCGTTATGCTCACGAGTTATCAGTCAAGCTCACATGTACCATGTACTATTGTGATTCATTCGAGTTTGATGGGCCGCTCCTTCAGCATGTGTATTTCAATCTACTTACCGTTGTTGGTATCATCTCCCCGTTTTTATTTATCTACATATCTTTTTGCATAATACATCTATCTCCAAAAATGATGAAGACTTACCGATGGCTTTTGTTAGCTCATCATATAAGCGCCGAGCTCGTATCCTTTTATGTAAGATATCCTTTAGCTAGTAGTGACAGTTTTTAGCTCTACACTGCTAGTCGTATAGTTTTATTTGCTCCAATTCCATCTATAGGAATAACGGGATTTCTCAGACATTTTATGTCACCTCAGTATACATTGCCTGGAGGGTTATTGTTGGAATCGCTCAACATCGCGACAATTGTCCAATTATTCGCTTACCGTTATTGGGCAGTTGCTCGAATATCACCGTTTGTCCGAAAGTTGAATAACTTTCACAAACTAATTGTCTTCGGTGTGTACTGTGGATCAATTCCACTATTACTATTACCAATATATGTTGATTACAGGAACCCTAACGTCACTCAAGAGCTTATTAAGGTGGGTTCTTGATATCAGTGTTCTCTTACACTTGAAAGTAGAAAAAAAACACAATCTTCCAGAACTACACTTGTGTGCAAGAACTGACTGTATTTCCTGTTGGAATACACGGTTATGATACGAAGATGCTTGTGGAATATTTCTTTTTTCCTTTATTGTTTTCTATTGCCTTTATTTTCTCAGCATTTACATACTTTGTCTGGATAAACTTGCGAGCCATTAAAGTGAGTTCGGAATCCCTGCAACTGCGCAAACTTCAACGAAACTTCATCATTCAACTTATTTACCAACTGGCAATTCCACTAGTCATTCTCTTCTTTCCTGTTGTCTATGTATTCCTTGTTGTATATGAAGCTACTGGAAGAAATACGCGTATGTACTGTTACATGATGCACATAAATTAGCTTTTTCCAGTTATGGTCATGGCGGCATTATCCATCGCCACGTTTAGTATCATAGATTCCATCATATTAATAGCCATGAATAAGGCTTACCGTACGTGGATTACTAATATATTTCGGAAGTATCTAAATAGCCACAAGCCAAATGTTTCAGTGGTCTTGCGTTTACAAGGAAATCCCAGATAAATAATTCTATGCGAATACTTGAAAAGACAATGACTCTCTAATATCTAAACCGCAGAGGTCTTAAATTTTGAATTTTATTAGTAACTTTTTATTATATATTAATAAAAATTCCTTGCAAGGCCAGTGTTCCGAACCCTTCCAGTGAAGTCCTGGATCACACCCTACATCCCCTTCCCTCTTCCCTTGGACTTGCAATGAACTTTAGTCGGCAGTGACCGAAGAGAAATTCAGCAGCGGAACTTCATGAGAAGCAGCGGTCTTTGCTGTTTACTGAATCCAGCCTGGCATCCTTATCTGTAAACCATACACTCTCTATTGCCTGTCACAGCTGGAAACTTCTCAAAGCTCTTGCTAATCAAATGAGATTTCCAAGATATCTATTTCTACGCTTTGCTTCCACTTTACCTGCATTCCCATCCATGTTTTCGCCACAAAACACGCAGGATCAACAACTAATGATTGATGCTATATTGAAGGATCTCAATAATATTGAAAATCTCGAAAGCCTTATTGGCCGTATTAAAGGGAAGTCGCAAGCAAAGGATTATTCTTACTGAACGTGACGAGCTGCTGGGTCGTGTTCGAACACTGGTTATGCTCACTACAATCGCAGGCAGTGCTATGATTGGTGCTGGTGCTGGTTCGTTCGGTGGGCCCTTAGGTACAGCTATGGGAGGAGCAGGTGGAGTAGTCGTTGGTTTAGTTGCCGGGTTGGCAGCCCGCAACAAGATAATCGAGGTTAATACTTTGTTAATTTCAACAATAATTCCCAGAGGCTTGGCTTCGATCCTTTCGCTTGGTTATACTTTGAAGAGTACGAACATAATGCTCAATTCGCAAATCGCGTTTCATCTGATCCACATTTGTATAATGTGCTGACCAAGGCTGGAGCTATTTTTGAGAAAACAAAGAGTCCCCATTTGAAGACAAAAGTTCATCATTTTAAGGAAGAGGTGACTTCAACTACTGATGTAAACAAGGCCGCCGACGCCATTATCTCATTTTGCAAGTAAGTCTTTCTAGAATAGCATAACAACTCTCACAAAACCCGTTTCAAAAATTAACGCAATACCACGAAAAAAAAGTCCAAACCGAACAATTTATAATATTTTTCAGAGTCTTAGGCACTGCGTACTTCAGTGGATCGAAGGCTATACTGTTGGATCCCAACGATGTCAAAATTATGTTGAGCGAAGTTATTAAGAGGGTCTTGGACTCAGCCCGTAGGGAAGAAAGCCTCTGTGAAACCTGGAATTCACCAATCGTCTTACCAGGCTGCCTGGCCTGGGTTAAATACGACTTTTCCAGTACAGGGTTTCTCAAAAAAGGATGTTTCACAGATAAGAAGATTTGTGAAGTAGACGTATCGATTAAATACTATTGTTTCCCCAGTGAGGGCGACTTCCGTGCTGCGCTTCGAGAGCTGGAGAAATAAAAAACTTGAAGAAATTTAAGCATTGATGATCAGAATTTAATTCCATGTCTTCTTGTTGTTGTAGTGAAAATTATCCTTCTTTACCGTTATTCTTATTTTCTTCTTTTATTAAAGCAAGCCTGGGGCACTCGCTGCCCGAGTGAAATGGTCCCGAAGCGACTGCACTCACTAGCGTCCTTTGCCTTTGGCGAGCAATTGAATTATGACAAGCGAAAGATTTTTCGTTTTTTATTTATTTTCTTTTCATTGTAAATGTTTTATATAAGTTTTTATTTGTAAAATTTATTAAAGATCAATTTTAACAAAAAGGTTTCAAAGCAGAAGAAATAGGTCATGCCATTTTAGCCATAAAAACTGTTCAAAATAGTTTCCTTTTCTACCGATATAGACAAAAGCGCGCCTATGCTTACACGTGATAATAGGAAAGTACCTATATATTTTGTATTGAGTTCGCTACGGCAAGAGAAAAGGGCAAAAAAGGAATATAAAACAAAACTATTATAAAATTGCTGGGAAAAACTGTAAGTTGTACACGATGACTAGACCCTGAAAAGAGGCAGTAAGAACATTACGGCCAACTCAAGTGTGTAGTTTCGGCCAGTAGTAACTTTATTGCGTAATATTAAAAGAGCGATCCCATATTTGACATTACAAACAACCTATTGGTATTACATATCAGGAAAAAGTCCTTGAATTTATAAAAAAATATCAGAATACTTGAGCTCATAGAAAAATCAGTATTTACCGGCATGCGTAATAAAAGGTGATTAACAAAGTTTGAGCGCAGAGAGTTTTTGAACTGCTGTATTTATGTGAATAATGACCTAACAGAATCACAAATAAGTGATTTTTGATACTTTGAAACGTTGGAAAATCCATTTTTCACAAGAGAATTATTGAGAATTTTGTTGAATTCCGTCAAATTTTCAATAAAATTGGCTGTGACGCCAAGTTCCATGGTATATTTTGATATAAATAAATATCGGGATTGGACAGAGGTGGGAATCAACCAAATTTTTAGCTCTACAACAAGAACATCATCAGTTTTCTTGTTCGGGATGTTCTTCCTCCTGCCGCAACTGAGCACGTATTGATGATGAAAAACATCCTCAAGATTCTGGGTCAGATGGGTCTCCATATGCGCTGGCCCGAGTTGGTGAATCGAAGATTTTTGTATACTGAAGCCAATCTGTTGTCTCCGGTGATCCGAATATTTTAGTAGAACCTAAAAATTGTCGTTTTTTGAACACTTAGTGGAAAATTACCTTTAGAACAGTTATGTATTGATCGAAAATCTTTAAACATTTTTCGTCTTTGAGCATATCCAGTTTCAAATGGAAATTGATATGATCCAGTCGTTCAATATGGCCATCATTAAAGAATGCGCTTGCGATTTTAAGACAACAAAATGTAAGCTCAACGGCGATCTAAACAAGCAGTTTCGTTTAAGATAAGACCTTCAGCAAAATTTAAAACTTGTTCGGATTTTTGTAGTTTTTTTAAAGGAAACGTCAGGGACTGGGATAGGGATTAAAAGATTATTCTAATGAAAATTTCTACAAGTGGAAATAATGAGCATCTTTTGACATGGAATCACCTTTCGACATGAAACCTTTTCACATATTGAATGTCAAAACATTTCAGCCCGCCAGTATACTTGGGCACGAGTCGAAAAAATCGAGTTCGAGTCGAGTCGAGTCGAGTCGAATTTTGAAAATTTCGAGTCGAGTCGAGTCGAGTCGAGTCAGAAAATCAAACTTTCGAGTTCGAGTCGAGTCGAGTCGAGTCGAAAATTCGGAAATCGAGTTCGAGTCGAGTCGAGTCGAGTCAGAAAATCGAACTTTCGAGTTCGAGTCGAGTCGAGTCGAGTCGAAAATTCGGAAATCGAGTTCGAGTCGAGTCGAGTCAGGATTTCGAGTCATTTCGAGTCGAGTTGACTCGATTTGACTCGACTCGTGCCCAAGTATACCCGCCAGTCAGAATATGTAGCTTTACTCGCGCTTCCGAGTTTTTCACACAAAAATAAATGTATGTTAGTGATCAGTAGGAAACGGGGCATCTTTTGAGCCCAAGTTGTTTTCAGTCCATGACGGTTCTTTTAAAGGCTCCTTTATAAAAAGGCGAAATAGCATAAAAATAAAAATCGGCAATAAAATCTGAAAAAGCACACTAATTTTTGTGGGCACTACTTTCCCCACATTTTTTTCTCCATGTTCTGACGTAAGTCAGAATATTGTACGACACTTCTGGTTGACAGTTCCGCCTACCAAAGCAGTCCCTGATTGTTCTTTTAAAGGGACAGACCAGGATGAAAATTGAATTTTTCAAAAGCCGTTTTTTACGCCTGTGTTGTTCTTAAAACTAATAATAAAATTCTTATAATATGCTGCAATAAAAACATGCAAAATAGAGCAGGAAATAGCTTCTCGCAAATTATTTGTGTGGAACGCCCATTTAATTCAAAATAAATCAAATTTTTAAGAGTACTGCTGTTTTACTTCCATCAAACGTTGTTCCATATTATTGCTAGCTTTTATTGATCATTGCTAGAGCAGGAACTAAGAATTAACTAATTCTAAGCCAAACGAAGGTAGCGTCGCCCGCCAATTAAAATCTTTCGGCTGATTTGATACTTTAAAAATCTGTGTTTTTTATAGAAAAATCTCCTAGTAATAAGAATTAGTGCATGTTAATCAGAAAAATCGGCTCTATTTTTTTTCTGGTTTTTAGACATTCTCACAAAAGATGGAAAACACGCCAATTTCAGAAAATGACTAATGAGCAGACACAGATTAAAGGGACAGTCAGGGCTGATTTTTCCAAAACATTTTTTTCTCTGTTTTCAGTTAAAATCGCTGTAGTAACTTTTGAAAATGCTCGGCTGGCATAGAAACGTGCATATAATCGCAAAATATTAAGAATAAATACAGAAATTCGTGAAATTTTAACGAGCAATGGTTTACTGGAAACATTCCTGTTTTAAAAAATTAAGCTTTTATCTTTCTCGTCGAGTATAGGCTCTAAAAATGCGCGATCAAATGTAGATCATTTAGCAACAAAAAACTATAGGAAAACATTGTAAACCGAAATAAATTAATATAATACGATTTATAAACGAAGCATGCACGACGTTTAGCGCGGCCTACGTTATCTGGCTGCCTGCGTTAGACGATATTTTAATTGGAGGCGCTGCACTGTAAATGCTTTTTTCTCCTCAACCAGACGGTCTTATGAAAAACGAATTAGTGCATCGTGATCAGCGAATTTTTCTCTACAAAATAAGACCAACTTGCATTTTAGTCCTAACTGTCCCTTTAAGAAAAGCAACGTTTAAAAAATCCTATGCTGCCCCTTTTCTGTGAAACTAACCATACGCGTGACTTTATCAGCCGGAAATTGTCCATAGAGATGGGTATGCCATATGCGCGGTTGGAAGATCTGCATGGCCGTTTGATAAGACTCAGCTCGCCATTGTTTGGATCCAAACCACCAACGTTCTACATCGACCATTTTCTTATGGAAGTCATTTGTGTGTAGTTGCCTACAGGTGATCCTGTTTTGCAGAGATATTTCAAAGAAAATCTTTAAAAAATCGCTGTCATGACGCTGAAATTTGAAAATAAAGCCTATCCATGACAAAATACCTTTATTTGTAAGTCCAATTTGTTTAAAGCAAAAAGATTCAAGCTGTATACTGCAATAAAATAGATGAAAATATCTTTGAAAGCTTCTCCACTGCGATAGCCCCATATTTGATTTGAATATTTGTGTTTCAATTTTCTCTGCACCACGCGTCTGCCGGGAGATGCCCGCAATTCAATAACGTACCTCTGAAACCAAACCTTTGCTTATTAGATTCCAAACGGGTAAATCAGAAGATCTGAATAATCTTACGTCATCGTAGTATATAATACGCAGCGTCAACTTGGGCGTACCAGATTGTGGATAAATTTTTACCCTTTTGGAATTGTTGTCAATCAAATCTTTTACCCATTTGCAAGTCTGATATAGCCTTGAAAAGGAAACAATATTTGTCTGGAAATGCTGATATACCAAAAGAAATTAAAGGAAATAATCCGAAATTTGACTAACCTTTTGGATTACTTGAAGGACAGATTCAATGGGAACTCCCGAAAACATTTTGTGCCACCTAAAGTTATAACTTATAAGGTTAAACCCAATAACAAGAAAAGACAGCAAAGAGCCACTCGAATGTTACGAGTACCAATCAATAGAACTTGTAGAGATGACAATGTATAAATCGTTAAATACAAAAACATATGTTTTACCAAATACTCTTTATACAGCTTAAAAATATGATTGTTTTAACTTTATCGAAGAACATTAGAATAAAGCTCCAATAGCTGTCAATTCCATTTTGCTACGAAGATCGGGAAGCGGCTTTGAACTCGAATAGTTACAATATAATGTCGAATTAGTTGGGAGAACACTTTAATTATATTGTTTTGGATTTAGAAAAAAATTTAAACCTTTAAAATACGCATTTTACTCCGTTTTCGAGCATCGGAGCAGTTAATGATAGAACGTGCTCCTGAAATCGCTGCTTTGATCACACTTAGGCATACATGGCCGGAGGCACGGCTTGGCCCGGGCCCCCTTTTCGGGAAAAATTGTGACTGCGTCGCGCGCAGCTCGGCTTCTAACGTGGATACCTTCGCAGTAGAACGGACGTTTTCGATAATTCAAAGTGCATTCGAACGAGAAAAAACTGGAAAATTTAATATAACATGTTAGATTTCAGTAGCGCATCAAGGGAATTCCCAATGGATATGCTAATGCATATTCTTGACTAGCGGAAAAAAGGGCATTTGAAGCAACTCACATGATATCCAATTTTATTACTACCTATTAGGACCTGCTTTGACTGACACCATTTTTGATGAATTTTGATTTCTTTTGTATTGTTCTCCATTTATTCATGCATCCACATACAATACCTGTACAGACGAAAAAATGAGACGATATTTGTCTGGAAACGGAGATTTTGAGCTGGAAATGGTGGGAAAATTTAGTAAACTCACTCTCTCGATGATTTGAAAGGAGATTCCTTTGGAATTCCTTTAAACATTTCAAATTTGATACTGCAGGTAGTTCCAAGGAAAAATTGAACGAGAATACTCGACTGGGAGAGCAAGACAGAAATCGATATACTTGACCTATGCAAAGTGTTAGGCGTCGGCTGTAATGGGTCAATAGCCATCGCAACACAACCCTCGTAATACCTAACCTCTGCTTTTAGATCTGTGACAGACTTTGGTCCAAAAGGCAGCATCAACTAGCAATATTTTTGCACATCATTTGAGGGAAGCGGGGCACGTTGTCTTGGCAATTTGCTACGATAAACCTCAGGCTAATCACGAGCGGATCTTACAAAGACGTAAAGGAGGGACAATAACAAGATAAGACATTTTGATCTTATGGTAATTACGGCAGCAGGTGAGTTCTCATCGAGTACGTACTCTATGTTAGAAAGGAGGAAATGTGGGGAACACAGCAGAGAATAGTTCTGGTAAATTATTTATGAGGTAGGATAGGTGGAAAAGGACTGTTTCTCATTCCCAATGTTGGGAAATAGGATACCGAGCAGGAATAACATTTTCTGGGTGTTGAAACCGGGAGCGTTCAGGCAATTTATTGAGCTGAAATTCACGTTCCACCAAAAGTGTATATCTGCCCTTTTTTCCCAGCTCTTACATAACAGAAAACTATTGTAAATGGAATGAATTTATTGTTTTTTAAACATTAAGTACAATACTAATACAGATCGGTAACAATACTAGACAGATACTAAAAATAACCCGGAGCAGGTAAAAATTCTGGAACGGTATTTCGTGAGTAGAATGATAGGGGCACTAATGCACAAAATACAACCATAAAAGCGGCCGATTCTATGTGTACAGATAGTAAGTTTCGAATTATAATTTAAGCAGCCTCGTTCATCAATTGGTCGATGAAGGGCTGGACAACATCTCCGTGACTCCAGGCAGTAGGGTGGAAGCGGAATCGGGGTTGTCCCTTTCTGTCGATCAAGAACTTCTCAAAGTTCCATGTCACATCGCTGGTCTTAATAGGATTCCACATCAATTCCTCGCTCTTTCCAAGCTTGTCAACCGTTTGTGGGCAAGATTCCTGAAAAGAAGAGAATTGTTTAAGTGCGCACGTAGTTGTTTTCTTCGCTTGTCAACTGGTTTCTCGCTTTTCATTCAACCCGTCTTCCAAGGGTAAGCATTTTCTAAATAGGGGTCGAGGTGTCCCGCACAAGGCCATTCTTGGCAATAATAACATTTAAATTACCTTGAGGAATTCATAGAGAGGATGTTGGTTATCGCCGTTGACGTCAATTTTTCCATAAATGTGGAGGTTCTGGTGTGGTTTCCATCCGTTTCCAGGTCGGACATACATCACACCATTGAGAAGTTCGTGGTTCTCAGCAGGTTCCTAGAAGGGAAGAACTATAAAAGAACAAAAGGTAGACAGTACCTGGAGGTAGAATTGATTACAAGGGAAGGCAAGGATGGTGAAACCGCCATTCATATTCTTCTCAATCATGGGATTAAAGTCGGTGTATTGTTGGGTGTAGGCTGTAAACAATTTCTTACAAGGCAGTTTTTGACAATGGCACCCCTGATGTCATGTTTTAAAAAATGGTACTAGATATTTTGTAGTAAAGGGTCGAGGGCAACTGGTTTTCATCAACTAGTCGTTCGTTTCAATGACGGATAAGAGAAAGGAAAAGGCGAGAAAAAAAAGAAGAACATACCGCAGAAAGTAGCCACATTGATAACCAGAAGAACTTGACCCTTGTATTGGGAGAGGTCTGTGAATTGTCCTTGGAGGGTTTCCATCTGTAAATGATGGAATAATATAAACTTATAGGATTTATCTAACCTGGAAGTCATAAATGGATTGATTTACTCCATGGCATTGACTCCACCTGGTGGTTTCGTCAATCATCTTAGGGCCTGGAAAGGAAAAGGTTTGAAACGGTCAGAAAAATCGGAACAGTTCTGGGGAAAGTAAAAAGGAAATGGACAAAAGTAATGAAAATGGAAACCTACCAGGTTGGCCCATAACTAAGCCGCAGGCAATGGCAAGTAGAACTTGAGAGAGCATTGAGATTCTGCATCTCAGACCGAAAGTTCCCTTGTTATATAGTGCCCCGCGTACCGGGCACAGAAATTGAAAAGATCACACGTATTGACGAGACGCAGAGACACGCCTACTGAAGACGGTTGAACAAACACGGCATTCAATTTTGACTCAGAAGAAAAGTATAGGTAAAGATTACTGTATACCGTGGTGCTCTATTCCACGCCCCTTAGTTTGATCGCTGAGCCTATGTCAAAAGTGCAGAAGATCCATAGAAAACCCACGCATTGACCTTGCTGTGATCTCTTCCCCCTTCAGCTTTTGTTTCCCTTTGTTTAATCGAAGAAAGCTGGTAGAAGTGTCAACTGTGGAACATGTTTTCTATAGCGTCAAGTACGTGTCAAGAGAAATATAGCGGAAATAGAAACATCAACATATTGGCTTAATAATTTGTTGACTATTTGAATAGGGCATTGTTCCATGAATTTTTTTTCTTTTTCTTTTCACTTTTTTCAGACAACACCTTCTAGTTTTATAATAAAAGTTATCTGGGTTCCTTTCTTCTCTCATATAATTTGTCAACGGCATTATTACTCCGGAGTACCAGATGTTGCGCTCCTGGCGTATCATGTATGATCAATTCACATAGTGGAATTTTCAGTAGAGTTTGTTTCCGGAACACATCACTCAAAGACCTCCGCAGGTGGGCAGACTAACACATAGTTTAAGACGACGACATTGTTTAACTACCACTCTTATTCTTGGTAAAAAAAAAAGTAACAAATGATTCACAGAAGGTCAGACAGCCGCTAACTCTGCATCTGCAGGATATGACAACCTGCGGAAATCAGGACGTTTTAGAGTAGATTGGAAGGATTTTTCTTGAGAGATTTTTCTGCGGCAGTATCCTTTCACCCAGTAGGTTTACCCAGTTCTCTTTCACTGTTCCATTTCTCTGACACCTAGACGGATCAGTGACTTTTTGTACGTGCGAATTTTCCCCGTCTGATCATCTTGATATTTGTTTAATATCTTTTGTTGGCGCCCCTTAACCTCAGAAATTGTTGACAGGATGTCATCGAGAGGCTGGATATAAATAAAATATAAAAAGGTGTCTATTTTTATTATCTACCAAGCCGGTTAGTCATCATTTTTCGACGAATTTCATAAAGTTTTTACTATACTTCGGATGACGTCGTTTCCTACTCCAGATCGTCGTCTACAAAAACATCTTTCACAACGATCTCGTTCTTTAGAATTTGTCCTGAGTTCACACATGTTTTGGAAGGTGACAATAGCCCGCCCAAGAAGTTTTGAGAAGAACCGTACGAATCGCGTGTCTGCCCTTGACTGGAGAAGGGATTCAATAGTCACACTAGGAGGCTGGGGTTAATTGCCCACTACCTCAAACTGTTTCTAATTGGACCGGTCTACCTAAAGGTCATCTTAAAATAACGAATAATCTGTGGTTTTGATCTTCATAAAGAGACATTGTTCCCCATGTCCGACGGCCCGAGACCTGCTTGACCTTCGATGCTCTCCCTGCAATAATCTCTTCCGATCAGCGATGGCAAGCAGGCTTATCAAAAATCGGATTTAGGTTTGTACCAGTCTCAAGGAATTCAGGAATTCCGGCTTTTGCAAAACCCTCTCTTTCGGCAGCAAACAGAAGTGACGACCTTGTCGAACAAGACCGAACTGTGGTCAGTCAATAGTGAGGGGTTCTTTCAAAGATGTTCTTTCGATATTTCCAACTTCAGTAAGATTTTCCGAGAATTGTTGAACAAACTGTACTAACAGGCAATAGAATAGGTTCAGTTTGATGTGGAAGAGTATACGATCAAACACTCCCTTTAAACTTCGAGTGGCTATTGATACCGGGGTACAGATGGCGGGAAGGGATTGTAAGCAGGTAAACTGAAGTCAAGTGGGTATCAAAGAGAAATGCTAGCTGGAGCAGCTGGAGTCAGGTTCGGGGGTAGAGTTTTAGATTTGAAGAAACGCTCCTCTGAAGAAACCTTGAAAGCTAAGAATTATCCCTTGAACGAATGCCGATTCCAGGGGCTCTTATTGGTATTCTGAAGACAGCTATACGTTTAAAAAGGTCTGCCTGCATTGCCGCCATCACCCAAGAATTTTAAAAGCCATCGTTCCTCCGCCCGACGCCAGTAATTTTTACTGTGATCTCTGAGTAACTCCCGAAAAACCACGACCACTTACAATCTGTAGTCTATGTCCGACAGAATTTCTATGTATACAGAGATTAACCGTTTTTCCTGTGTGGGTTTCCGATGTGTGGACAGTTCTCTATCAAACATTCCTCAAACTGTGTTTGAAGGTTTTGTTAGTCCGCTTTGGTCTAACAGCTGTACGGAAACCAAACTTCAGCTTAAAATAGTTTTTACAGTTTTAGTCGCTTTGCTCTCATGTCACGTGACAAGAAAATAGAATACTTGAAATGACAATGAGGCGTGAAAACAGGAGATCACGTACTGTCGCAAACAGTTCGTCTTTAAAATTCAAATATTTACTCCACAAGTGCCAAGTGTTTACTAATTTTACATGGGTATGCATTTTGACCTCTCTGTTCTGCTCTTTCCTCAATTACTTCTCACGTAGACTTAGTTGTTTTCACACGTTGTTCTTGTGTTTGCTGCCGTCCGGTCTGCGCCGCACATTGCCGACGGGCAAAAAGCCAGGCAACAAATAGGCGACTGATTGCGAGAGAAGTCAACAGAGGTCACGCCGGTTGCCGACGGCAATTCTCTTCTCTCACTTTTGTGTGTAAACTAGGACACAAAACTTGCAACAGGGTAGACCAAGTCGTCTCGACAATGCCCCCTTCAGCAGAAAAAAAGACGAGGACAGGAAATATGTTCCATTGTCAAATAACTGGGAGTTCCAGACAACAAATACAGGGAAAAGTTACACTATGTACATAGTTGAGCTAGTTGGTAAGGCATAACTGGTAGAAACCTTTAAACTCGAGCTGTTCCTTGGGTACATAATTTTCCGTCAGACTAAATAACATGTAGACTTTTCACACCTCAGAACAAATGCAAACTGTGGCAGCAAAACATCTTGGCTTATTTGTCAAACGTCATTATATTCACGCCACGATAAGACAATAAGCCTTGAATAAAGAAAGTTTGTAGGTTATGTGGGGGTCAGATGAAACATTCTCCTGGAGGACAGTACTAAGAATTCAAGAATTTAAACAAGAAGAAGATGCCCGGTTTAAGCAGGTACACTATGGGATTTGGATTTCTGCATTTTGTACCAATGCCTACAACTGAATCCCATTGCAGTACAGCAACATATAAAGCATGGTATTAGCATAAAGTAGCTGTACGATAAATGCAGATGAAATGAAGATTGAAGTAGTTGATCTAGAAGCTCGTTCTATTGGTGGTTTTTAGACCTTACCCATTCTCAAGACCGCTGCTGAGAAATACACTAACATGAAGAGAAAGTCACAAGTAAAGAAGATTGTACATACAAAGTCCATGAAGATCATCCTTCTGGCTGTCATTTTCATGATTCTAAAAGCATATTTTAAAAAAATTAGAGGACTTACATTACTAGCAGTGCAACCGCGAGATATACAATTAGAAGAATTGAACACACCGCTATGAAGATAAAAGCGAATGTTATGAATTCGAAATTTAACTGAAAATGAGGTTCTTCTGATTTCGCTACTTACATTATTATGAAGAAGGCCTGTCAGTCCTTCGAAATGCTCACTCTGTAAGGGGCTTTGACTGTTGTCAACATATTTAACCCAGGCTAGAAAGTGGATAAAATGTTGGAAATATTATTTTTTACCGGGTAAAAATAAGGCAGCAATACAGAAGACTAGACAAAGTGTCATGATGCCCATAACGATTAGGTGCACGGTAAGAGTGGTGAGCATAATTTGTAGATCTGACGACTTGTGGCTCGAAGTTACGGTCTGAATTTATGAAAACGTCTAACTGAGACGATAAGAAAGTAGTCACCCAAACGCATTTCGCTCTTAATAATAATTCTGATTGGTGACTGTAGTAGTGACTGTAGACAATGCCAGGAATTCAAAGATTTTATTCTATTTGAAAACAACAAGACCAATAGGAGCGGTTCGAATTCCAAAGTGGGTAAATTTATTGCCGGACGTATGTCCGGTACCAGTGGTAACCACTCAATCCCATTGCTGCGATTGAACATAAGAGGCAAGGTATCAACATAAAGTAGCTGTATCCCAGTGATACACTGTAGCCGTCAATATCAGCTTCTGTAAAAACAAAATCAGAGGAAAATTTTATACTTACCAAATTTCGGTAGGCCGACTGCTGGGAAATAGATCAACAGGAAGATAAAATCGCAAGTGAACGAAATTGAGGAGGCAAAGTCGATGAAGAAAAGACTTTTGATTTTCATTTTTAATACTCTGAAACGCTTACATACGGTAAGAGCAAGAGCTTACAGAGCAATTACGGAAATTGCCAAGTATATTATCAAAAGAATGAAGGACATCAGCATGAAAACGAAGGTAACCGTAACAAACCGTAGGTTTCCCTAAAAGAGTTTTCTTGGCTTTGTTCTCTCACGTCATTGTGAAGAAGATTAATTTTAACAGTCACGTCAGAAAATTTACAAACCATCCAATCTATTGGAAAATTTTATTGGGGAGAAGTAGGCGCACCTGAGCTGAAAAGACCGACAGCACAGAAAATAAAACAAACGGCCATTATGCCTATTACGACCAAATGACCAGTAATTGTGTTGTATCTCATCTGAAGTTCAAAATGTTTAATTTTTTGGAAAAGGCACGAGAAAGTTGAGATAGTAAGGACGAAGCAGGTGAAAAGATAAGAGCCAAATGGTCGAGGAAATTATTCTTCTTCCGTATTTTACAGCATTTTTTCCAATACCGAAAAATCTTCAACAAAGTATTTATGAATTTTTATTTTAAGAAAGCGGGTATTCTTTGTCGGAATTCATCTTCGAACGTAGATCTGGTACCAGTGGTAACCACTCAATCCCATGGCAGCAATTGAACATATCAGGCATGGTATCAACATAAAATAACTATACGCCAAATAGAAATTAAAATATTGGCCAAAATCGTGGTCTACAAACTGTTTTAAATTATTCTGTCTCACTTACTCAATTTTGTCAATCCAACAGCTGGGAAATATATCAACACAAAGATAAAATCACAGGTGAAGGAGATGGTAGACGCAAAATTAATGAAGAAGATGTTTTTTATCCTCATTTTTATACCCCTGTAAGTCTTAACAAAAAAAAGAAGTACTTACAGTGCGATCATTGCCAGAGCTAGGTATATAATCAACAGAATAAATGACATCAGCATGAAGATGAATGTCACAGTTATGAATGGCATATTTAGCTAAAAACGAGGATTCTCCCCGAAGTCTCTGCCCTACATAATTGTGAAGAAGGCCAAGTTGCCCCTCCAAATAACTATCGGAATTAGAGGAGTCATAATATTTATAATCAATCCATTCTGAATTCTTTTTAATAAATTAAAATATTTGACACTTACGGCCTGTAAACAAACCAATGGCGCAAAATACAAAACAAACTGTCATCAGACCTATTACTATTAAATGACCAGTGATGGGAGTATACTTCATCTAAAGGTACAATTTTAATCGACTGAAATAGCCCATGATTCAAAAAGTGGTGATTCAAATTTTTGAAAGGAGAAAAGAGTGGATATCAGCAGTAAGATGATAAGAAACAGCGTGGGCAAGCAAACTAGATGGTTTACGATACTTCCTAATCCTGGACAGCTTTTTACACAGTAATAATCTGGCATAAGTTCATTTTGAGTACAATGAGACCAATGTGAGGGATAAGTGTCATTCAATTTAACGGTAATCATTTCTCGTTCTCCTGTTTCTTGTAGGCTTCGGATCGGGCGAGCTCAATTCCTGATCACCCCTATCGTTGATGTAAACAAAGGCCCATCCCAGTGGAAACATCTCCAGGATCGTTATCACGTCAGCTACCACGGCGAAGGCAAAACTCCACCCAAGCTGAAACAGCAGCTGATAATAAACAAAAAGAGTTTACATCCACTTCGTAGAGAAAAAGAGTATGGAAGTATCTTTGGGAAGCTGTTCCATAGACAATGCAGGAAGTTGAGAAACAAAGGGAAATTGCTATCATGAAGCCGACGTCAATTTTTAGGAAGAGACTGGAATATTGTCGGAAAACACTAGAAAGAATAATTTTTAGGATAGGTAGGTTACCACGATACGATGAGCATAATGGATTGAAGAATCTGTAGCCCAAATCCGATGAACATAAATGCTAGGGTAGCGCTTACAAATCCAGGCAGAGAACTTTTCTGGAAAGTAAACTTCAGTAAAATGGTAAATGTGCTTACTCTGTAAACATCTCTACAAATTCCATCAGTTCCTTGACCAAACAGCCCGCTGCCATGTAAACGACCACTCTGACTAACATAAAAAGATGTCCAAACTGGAAAAGAACATGAGCAAAAGGAAATATCTAGCTTACAGCATGAAAAGAGAGCTCCACTACTAAAGATTATAGCAATAATAGTAAATATTCCACTTATTAAATGGCCCAAGAAGGAATAGCGCATGTTGTTCCTTCTGTGTTACCAGGTGATAAGCATCTACGGCTCTTTATTGACCCACTATAGGGGCTCATGTGAGCAAACGGAGAACTCTCACTGATTCTGTTTACTATCACGTCAGGCAGGATTTCAAATTTATTTAGAAACGTACAACTTTATCACGAATGTTGTGATCCCCGTATTTTTCTATATGATAGTAGCCAATGAGGAGTGGAATTGTTGAGAGAGTTGTGAGGATGCCGGCTGATACTGCCAAGTAGAAGCTGTATGAAAACTGAAAAATGTTCTATAATTGTTGGCCTTTAAGAGCATTTTATACGGAAATAGCTTAAAACTCACATTATATGACACCACAGACTTATTATGCTTGAAGAAGTATTTAGCATAACAGGCATAAGCTGTGATCGCCGTCCAATAGGACATAATCATGACTGGAATGACCACACCATCAACCCGCATCTTGTGCCTTTTGTATCTCCATAAAACCCTTAAAGAAAATTATTTTTCACTGTTCCTATCTCACCACGTAAAGAATAAGTAAATAGCTGATATAATTTGTAAAATAAAAGCAACACACATGAGTCCCAACGTGGCTTGCATCCAAGCAGGAGTTCGAACCCCGGATGGAAACATATTCATGCATTTTCCGCTACCACCGTAGGCAATAATAGCACTCGTGTGCTTTTTCCCATCAATTGTGGTAAAACTCATCCATCCTGAAAAATTTAAACATTTTAAAGAAGCTTACCACAAGTGAATAAAGAAACAGCCG
Organism: Oscheius sp. DF5033; assembly: GCA_964036215.1. Classification (NCBI taxonomy): domain Eukaryota; kingdom Metazoa; phylum Nematoda; class Chromadorea; order Rhabditida; family Rhabditidae; genus Oscheius; species Oscheius sp. DF5033. The sequence goes on from OZ038413.1 coordinate 9,520,862, forward strand.
TTAGTGGTAAAGATATGAGGTTAAATACTCCTGTAACAATATGAGCACGGTCGGAAACGCGCATTTAGCCTAGAATATTTTGCTGGCGTTTAGACACTGATAAGAATGTCAGGGAACGTCAGAGGAACAATCGGGGCTATGAGTCAAGAGGGAAGAGTTTATCTGGGTGTAGGCAAATAATCCAACGTACTCCTTTCGACATCGTGGGAACTTTTCTAATCCGTAGTTTAGACCATCCAGAAAATAGCAACCAGCGAGAAGAACACAAAGTAGATGTTACAAGTTCTGCTAATCTGTCCCTTAAAAATGATGAGCTCTAACGTTGAATACTTTCTTTCATTGGGGTCCTCTAAACGTCTAAGCTCATATTTATTGCTTTGTTATCAGATAAACCCAGCATTCGATGGCAAAAGACTGAACTGATTGACCTCTGCACAAGCCCCCACAACCAGTTCGACTGACTGGATTACTACGAGCTGGCAATGATGCCAGACCGATCTATTGGCAATTATCATATTAAAAATTGCAACACCAATGGGCTCATATTTATTCATACATTTTACCACTCGAAAACTTCACATTCACAGTCTCCACATCGTCGAATTTTATTCCATGCGTGAGCAGCTGGCAAATAGGCCAGAAGGGAAATGCCGGCAGCTACGCAAGCCATTATGTAACTGTATCCAAACTAAAACGGATTTACATTCAAAACTGAATGGAACTTACCGATGATGATGGAAAATCATCTGCTGCGGAAATTCCAAATACAATAATGGTGATTAGAAGACAAAGTAAAGAGAGCGTGGTGAGCGTAGTATCTACTTTAAGGATGTGATTATTAAATTTACGGTAAGCACTGAACAGATCTGATTAATGATAATGTATAAAAAAAAACCTCGTCCCCACAAGATGCAGTATACCAATTATTTGGAACACGAAAGCAATTATAATGAAAGCTAAAGTAGTTGTTGTCCACGAAAAGTTGCTCTAAATATCTCTGCGACCTTTATCTGTCAACTAACTTTAAAATACACATCACAGGTGCTAACTATACCCACGTCGTGATAAAAGCCTCTGAGTATGGGAACGTTATCCAACCAGTCTGAATTTTTTTCCTACAAAGAGTCTATGTTTTCACCTACCGCATGTAAAAAGAGCTATTCCTGTGAAGATTGTAGCAATAAGATTAATTAGACCCGAAATAAGATGAGCACGGAAAGAAACCAAAACCATTTCTGCCAAAAAATGCCAATTGACGACTGTTCTGATTAGAGAAGATTGCCTTATAAGCTCCGACACTTTCCTATCTGTGAATCACCCGATATTGCACCACAGAGCAATCTTATTGACCTTTCTTGAAGTTCTCTCGTCATACTCACTACGTTATCGAAATAAGTTCTGAATCATACACTGTGAGGGTGCGTATGATTCAGAAAAATGATATCTGTTGGGAAATATTAGACAACGCCCAGTTTCTTCAGAGTTTAATACAAAAATTTATTAGGTTCACCATTCAAACGCATCACAATCACAGTCGCCGCAGTCCCGAATCTTCTTGAAAGCGTGAACAGCTGGAAGATAAGCGAAGAGAGAAATTCCAAGTGCAATACAAGCCATGATAAAGCTGTATCCAAACTGAAAAGCATAAATATTCCCAATTACTTTATCGCTTACAGAGTATAAAGAATAAGTATTGTTATCAGCGCTAATCCCGAATACCAGCACACAAACCAACAGGCAGAGTAGAGACAAAGTAGTCAGTAGGACGTCTACTTTTAGGACATGGTTGTTAAACTTCCGATATGCACTGAATTTTACCTTTTTTAAATAAAATAATACAGACCTCGTTCCCAAGAGATGAAGAATTCCAAGAATTTGGAAAAAGAAGGCTATAATTATGAAGGCTAAAGAGACATTTACCCAAGCCGCAGAATCCTAGAAATCTTTTGAAAAAGCGAGGGAAAGAGCTAACCGAAGAGGCATGGAAAGTACAAGTGCTAGCAAGGCCGAAATGCAGAAATCCATAATCCAGCCAATCTTAACACTTGTATGGAATTCTATCTTTTTTTTACTTACGACATGAAAAAAGAGCTATAGCTGTAAATATTGTTGCGATGAGGTTAATTGTCCCGGAAATGAGGTGAGCACGGAAAGAAACCAATACCATTGTTGACGATGGCGGAAAGAACCCTGAGGAGGTGGAGAGGATGCTTTATAATACGCGTATCCTTGAGTCATCGGAATTTATGGCAGAAAGAGCAAACTTGTTGACCTTTTGGCGGATGATTTCACCATACGAAGATCATTTTTTTGTTTCTTTTTGAGACAACAGAGATACAAGAGTATTTATTCTCATTTTCACCATTCATATAGTTTAATTTCACAATCACCACATCGTCGGATCTTGATAAGCGCATGGAGTATTGGAAGGCAGGCGATGAAGGCGACTCCTGTAGCGATGCAAGCGATGATGAAACTATATCCAAACTGAAAGAAATATTATTTAAAGTGAAAGAGCCTACCCCATAATATTGAGATTTGCCACTGAGAGAATATGGAACGGAAATTGAGAATATCAACAGTGTCACGATAAGGCTAAGTAGAGACAATACAGTAAGAGCGGCATCTATTTTAACGATGTGATTATTGAATCGACGATAAAAGCTGAATAATTCATTATTTTTTAGACGATATTCTTTACCAGTTTCCTAGTAAATGGATAATTCCCATGCATTGAATAATTAAAGCGATTATTATAAAAGCTAGGGTACCATCTCTCGAGCCCAAAGCCTTCTAAAACTGCCATTATTCCTGTAAATTGCTGCAACAAACAAACATCTGCAGGCATTGGCAATCTCTTAAATGACAGGTGGTTGGCCCAACTAGTCCATAACTTTCCGGGATTCCTGCTAATAATCCATTTAAATGCATCCAACCTGAATATTAAAGTGAATTTAAATGTTCGGATACCGCAAGTAAATGCTGCTATTCCTGTCAAAATTGTCACTATTATGTTAATAACTCCGGAGAGAAGATGGGCGCGGTAGGAGACCAGGACCATGGCAACAAATAAGACTAAAACTCGTTTGCGGTCGTTTGATTAGTCGCCTTTTAAAGCGCAGTGCTTCCATATCTGTGATTCACTTGTTCACTTGATCAACTGTTACTAAAGACAGTTGATAGAAGCCGATTAATCTTATCTAAAAAGGCTTTAATTTCGATATAGTAGGACATCCTGTTCTTTGAGTGAATTTATGAATCACACAAACGGTTCACGATCGTGGAAACAGATAGGCGGCACCCTTTTCAGACACGTAATTTTGTGTCGTTCTGTGTCTGATAAATTCAGTAGAAGTGCCACAATTTCATTGCATATATAGTCTGTTCCTGTCCATCTCGTCGAACACCATAGGATAACATGTCTAGACGGTGAAAAGCCCTATTTTCCCTCTATTCTCCCACGAACTAGTCTCAAATTTCTTCCATTTCTAAACCGCGTTGTTGATGTCCAACTGGATGTTTCTATATCCTATTATTTGCTTTGACATCCGGTTCATGGGGAAGAGTTTTTTAGGACTAGTGTTTACGTGAATATCTGTCGAAGCTGTTTATTTACTTTTACCGCGAGGAAAAAGAAAAGTCTATCAACATGGGAATAGTGGGATCGCGTGCCTGCTCTTTCGAACTGGGAAGAGCTCTTCAAAGCATCCACTGTCTGGACGGCGAAGCTTCGAATTATAGTCAATATTTTGAGGTTTAAACTATTTGACAGTTCGTTTCTTTCTCGAGGCAAGGATTATATTGACTGTCACTATATTGTTTGCAATCTGCTGAGTAAACCGTCAAATCTATTTTTCAGGTTGAAGTGTTGAAAAGAAAATGAACTCTGCTCCTGATCTTTTCGAGAAAAAAAAAGTGGTAAATACAAAATCTCTAGTAGTTATTTTTCATTCTTACAACAAATTAAAAATCCAATATTCTACATTCTTTATTATGTACACTTATTATAGACGATAAGTAGACAAAGATTAAGTTTAATAATACCATCCATGGCATTCACAATCTCCAGCGTGGTAGATTCTTCTATGTCCATGACCGCACATAACCCAGGCAAGAAGGGAAATACCAAAAGCAATCCAGCCAAGAACAAAGCTGTATCCCATCTAAAAATTTTCTTTAAAAATTGGATCCAACAGTGATTTACCGAATAATTGACATTCCTCTTATTCCAGTAGACGGATCCACCAATACTGTAGATAATCATAGCCAGGAGAAGACAAATAGTAGCCAAAGAGATCAAAGTAGTGTCAATGTTAAGAACATGGGCATGGTGTCTTCGGAAGAAACTAAAAATTCCTTTAAAAAGGAGCGAATCCTGTCTTACATGGCGAAGACGACATGAAGAACAAGTAGACATTGGAAAATGAAAGCGAGAATCATGAAAACAAGAACAGCTGTATTCCATCCCGAATTGACGTAGGAACATCGAGACTGACTGAAGAGGCCGACAGGATAGCTGAAGATACCTCCACTAAGGTCAGTCCAATCTAAAAGCGGCAATCCTTTAAAGAATAATGTGAGGACTTACGGCAAGTAAAAAGAGCAATTGCTGTAAAGATAAGAGAGATCGCAGAAATGACAGCAGAAAAGAGATGAACACGATAGGAGACAAGCATCTTGATTGGGTCAGGTAGCGGACTGGGTGCACACTACCGAATGACTGAAGTGAGAAATATTTAAAGTGCTCTGCTGCCAACACAACCCAACCCCCTTGGGAAAAATATACAAACAGTGAATCACACGGGGCGCCTAGTGGAAGGATGGTAAACGTCATAGTTTTCAAGCTGTGCCCTCCCCTCTAGATGTTGTTGACGGATGGCATTTGAGAGAATTGTTTCCACAATGGAGATCTTTGACACTGGTCTTTTATTCAACAATTATCCATATTTAAATGCTGAGATGTTTATTTTGAGATGAGATAATATGACAGGGTATATTTGAGCAGAGAGGTGAGACAGCAAGAGTATTAGAATCGTTGGTCAGCTCCGTGACGATGGATTACGGTTATGGCATGACTAAGTGGACCGATTGCTAGAAGACCGAAGACTGCTCCAGGTATGACTAACCAGAAGCTCCAGCTCAGCTGAAAATATCGTTTTTTACTTTAAATAGATTGGAATAATTCACATTGTATAAGGAACCAAGCTGTGTATCCCAGTAATTGGTAGCAGATATTCCATAAGTGATGAGGGCAGCTGTCTGTGTAGCAAAGATTAAAAGGCACAGCAGGATGTCGCCTTTCATCATGTGGTGGTAGTGACCTTTGTGAGGAAGGAAACTAAAAATATGTCAGATCTTTTGATCCTATGATTAATAAAAACAATGGCTCGTATTCAAATGAAAACAGCTTATTCACCTTGTTATGAGCACACTGAGAATGAAGATGACTTCAAAAGCAGCTGCTGTAATCATAAGGACGAAAGTCGCAGTGTTCCAGGATGGAGAACTTTCATAGAAGGTACATCCACTTTGAGAAAAGAGACCCTTAGAATATTTGGCAAATCCATAGGGTTCAAAGTCGAGCCAATCTGTGGAAATGAGCTTTTATTTAAAGGAATATTGACTTACGACAGGTGAAAAGACTAACTGCAGTACAGGCGAGGGCTATTCCTATCAACAAAGCAGCCGAAGCTCGGGCACGAGTAGAAATTAACATGTTTCTGAGAACGGGACGAATACCAAGTGAAACTAGGGAGAATTTAAGAAGACAAAAGCAACGGTTCCAGACAGAAAACAATGGGGCTTGTACCTATTATCAAAAAAATGTTCACACGCGCGTAAATGACAAGACACATTGGAATGTGAACTGCTAACTATTTCTGGCCTTGGCTGCCGGCCATTACACCCTTGTGACCGTCTGCGGGAGGCGTAAAAAAGTGTGAGGAATCTTGCCGGACTCGGCTACATATTTGTAGTGGATTAAGAGACTGACTCAGATGACCCTAGGATTGCTAGCACGCAGAACAAATAATATTCATCACTATTCCATGAACTCTGCCACAAAACCACACAGCAAAAAGGAAACATTTATAGACAGCTATGATGAAACCACAAAATATGATTATGTTAAAAAATAGTGCTGATTACATACCCGGCAATGTGAGGAACGTAAAACAGTGCAAGAGCTATAAAAAAGGCAAAGACACGTATGTGAAATGTTTGTGGGTGAGTATAACGAAAACACCAGCAAAGGATAAACCAAAAAGGAGAAGAAAACGTGTATAATCATCTGCTTAAAGTTCCAGTTGGTGTTGTCGTTTGTGTTTCGTCATTTGAATTGGTGTAGGTCTTTTTTGATCCATCAAGGACGGAATTTGTGTGTTCTCCTATGGAGCCATAGCTGCCTATGTCAGTTCTCCGTCGAGACGAATCGAGGCTCGTTGATCGTAGCCTTTGACACTACAGCCAGTATTTCCTTTGGGTAAGCATCCGAAACGAACCCTGGATCGGTGGATGACACAGGCTGCGTGGATGATCACGTAGATGATTAGAATGGAGAATAGGAATGATGCCACTGAAAATGATAAAGATTTCGAAGCAGAAAAATCTCAAACCCGCTTTCACTCTATTCAAAATTGTCCGATGTTATCTTAACCGAGATCCATAAACAATTAGAGCCAAACTATCCCCTAGGGAACTTGATAATACTGTTTTCCTCAACAAAAAAACAACAATTTCTTTCGTCCCAGAGCAAAAGAAATATGTTTCTGTGTTTATTTGTTTTAGTTCAAAAAAATTTCAACTTGACAACAAGTGCTTAGACGAAAATCTAAGCCGCGACCAGTTCTTCAAAAATGTGCACGCCCAGACTTCCGCAAAATATTTGTACACCCTGTAGTTCCCGCACTTCAAGACTAACCATGTAAAGGAGGAACTGGTGATGTCTTGTTTTCACAAAAATCTCCATGATATCCTAACACGCAAAGGCAGACAGGCCTCTTTCCATGAAGGGCACATGCTCCATGATTCGAACAATTGCGCAATTCCGGAGTACAGCCAGCTGGTCGGAGAAGTAATAAACCACTTCTAGAAGAGTGACTGATTTGCAGTGGAAGAGGGTAATAACTTACTCGACAGTTGGCCAAATGACTGGCGGCAAGGTTGTGTGATTTATGGCGATGGTGTCCAAAGCTCTTCCCTTCTAAAAAAGTAACATTGACCGGAGGTTATAATTCACGTCTAAGTGGTCTTTGGTCACGCGAAGAATGAAATATACGCGGTTCCAAAAGAACGAAAAATAGTCGTTATCCAAAATACATCAGAATGAATTAATTATTGCTTTCTGGGAGCGGACCTTTGTTATCTCATATTGTTCTAATTTGGCAGCAGGATGAGCTGACAATACCTACCACAAATTCGAAGCAAATAGTAAAGAAGACCAGTAGAATTTGCTCTATGCTACCCATGTGTGTAACGGCTTGGGGCGTCTGAAAAGGAACAAAAAAAGTAAGGTTGAACACTTAGAATTCATAATTGCAAGAATGAAAAGAATGACGACGGAGTAAAGAGAACATGTGGGTCACAATCATATGGAAAATGAATAATAAGTGCTGGTAAGTGCGCAGGTTGTCATAAAAATGCTTCGGGGTAAATGGAAATGTCTCAAAATATCTGGGTTCAGGGGAATTGGCTGTCAACTCGGGGAAATATTTAATGGTTTAATGGGAAAGAGTGCTGCAATTGTTCATATCACAAGTTTTATTCGAAAGAACGAAGGTTGCAGGGATAAAGAATATTGTGGGTGCAAGCTTCGGATAATTTTACAATTAGATAAAAGTTTAGGCTTTCTTGCCAATTTTTGCCAGTTTAAACCGCAGTAGAAACATGTTTTACACAGGGAAAATTGTAGGGATTTCAATTAAATTCAATGTGAGGAAAACAGCAAGGGCGAAATACAAACATCGCTGTGTACAACTTCTAATCAGGAAGAGAGGATGTGTGTAGGGGATTTACATTTAAACAGATAATGTTGCCACCATTGTCAAGACGATTACGGAGGATGGACAGCCTTGCGTAACTGTTGTTGAGCCCGCCTTCTTTCCTACTTTCCACATCATCAGGCATAATTCACCCGAATAGATAACAGTAGAATCTTGGTGTACTTCCACGTGAAAACATGAACTAGAAAATTTGATCATAGTCAAAAATTTACGCATGAATGAGAGCTGAGCTGCAAACCAACATCATAGACGGGAAAAGGGACTTTAGAATGGGGAAAAGCCTTTTCTATCAAAGGTCTGTGGGTTACGAGCTGGGTAACCTCGATGTCAAGAGGGAAGGAGGAGGACTAGACCAACCTAAAGAAGACGACAGAAAACAGGAAAGACTTTTGATAGATTTTAAGGGAAGAGAGGAGCTGCCCTAGAAAGTATTGGAGGGGAAACCCCACCTCCCGCTGTGGGAGAGAGACAAAATCAAGCGGCCGAGGGGTTGTGGTTGATCTGCTAAAAAAGAGCAATTTCATTAACAAGTCACCTGTTAGTTTTCTATAAAATGTACATTGGTAAGAAATGCCTTCTAGGGGATATAAATAAGCCACTACGGATATCCTGAATCTCAGCTACAACGGCCATTTCTATAGGCGTCTTTCATTCCGTGAACTTATGAATTCTTGTTGAGACAAGGCAAAAAGGAAGTTGGGAGAAGAATTAATGTCTGGGGCGAAAGACTTTTTTCCCAAATTTAGTAACCAAAAGTTACTTTTCTGTTTAATGCAATTTAACGAATTTTATGGGGCACTGGTCTCTTCAAGCGAACCACAAACCGACTAAAAGGCAATTAACCCAATGCAAGGGGTCAGAAACGGGGATTAGCCTGTTGTTCAATGGGGTAAAAAAGGTTAAACGAAGATCAAAAACCAAAAAGGCTAACTGTGATGAAACCTGGACCACTACGATATTTCTAGATAATTAAATTCTATCGTGAACAGTGGCTCAATATGCAGAAATAGCTTATTTTCCAAATAGTTGTAGCTGCTGATTGAGTAAACTTTTTATGGCTCCAGACACAACAACGAGATAAATTTCGATTCCGGAAGAAGACGTGCACACTAGCAGTCTCATTGAAGTTGCCTTTATTCCCTAAAAAGCTGCCCATTCCGTGAAAGAGTCTACTGGTGACAGGGGGAATAATTGGTTTCACGGTTAGACACTAAGGAAATGGAGTTGAAGCAGACTGGAAGAAGCAAAAACATATGAAGTTTATTCCTTCTAAATATTCAATAGGACCCATTCTTTTTTTGATCACTTTACTCGGCGGAGGAATTTAAATGAGGTCAAAAATCTCTAGAAGAGGAACATAAAAAAAAATCCTAAAATTATGCAAAAACGGCAATATTTCCTAAGAATTTCAAATGTTGTTATGACTTGTAGCTACCGTAAGGCCACTAAGTCTTTGAGATAATTGAGTGTTTCTTTCGTCCTGTTTACAAGATCATTCGGAAGCTTTGTAGCTCACCGAGAGACATAAACAATGAAAAAGTTAGTAAGCAGACATTTTTGATGCTCAATTCAATGGGGCAGAGGAGCCAGGGATAGGCAGACAATGTAAGCGCTGATCTGATCAGTGGAATATATGATGTAATCAAGTAAATGCCATAATCCTCACGGAATTAAGTGATTGACAGCTGGAACCGCTGTTTTTGTTTAGGCAGAGCTGACGTCGGGAATGATACAGAATCTGGGACCAGCGAGTCTAGGTATTCAACTCGGAGCGGAAACTGCTTGACCTAAAATCAACTCAACAAAGTCTAGCAAGTCTCCTGGAAAAATTGCAACCAGGTAAACCAGAAGCTGAATACTAGTAGACTGCAAAGAAACAAATCGCGTACTTCATGATAAATAAAAATCTGACGCTTTTGGTATTGAGAGGAAGTGAAACAACGTAAGACGTAGTAATTCACATTTCCTCTCATGAGGTAGGAAAAAAAATGGGAGCAGACTTGGGGAGAGAAAAAGAGACCCGACTCAAGTCACCTGGTCAAAACCTATTTTGAACCACCCTCATTAAGAAAAATAATTGTTTTACGAACCTGATCCTAGTCCAGGTGAAGATAAATGCGACCAATGACAAATCCCTGTTAAAATTTTATTAATAGAGAAAAATTAAATAGTAAGAATTGAGAGGGTGGAACTCCCTCTTACTCATAATGAACTGGGTTTAAGAAATAAGTAGATAGGATTGTATTTCGAGTCATGCGAGATAACTGACATAAATGGCAAGCAGACACGTAGATGAGTAGAAGTGTGGGTGGGGAAAATGACTAGACTTGGTTGACTAAAGCCCAACTTATAAAATGGAAATATCCTCTAAAAACAAACTTGTTCAGCTGGAGCCACCCCTTCATTAATCTTTTCCATGAAATTTTCCTTAGAAAAACAAAGAATCACTGTCAATGCTTTCTATTGTTTTCACAGATTCTGAGATGTGATGACAAGATTTGCTGACAAGCGGAAGATAGGAAGGAAAACGAAGCTTAAAATAAGAACGCCTCATGAGCCATGTGGGACGATACTTTTCGCATCCTCGTCGTAACTTATTCAAATTTTAAGAAGCTTTGTCGGCAACCTTCTTGCAGGAAGGTGTTTGGAACTTAACCAAACGGAAACGAACATTTATAAATACGAACGCCTCCCACCTGGAGTACTTCCTGGATTTGGAAGATGCGCTCAGACAATGGGTAGTTTATGACCGCTATGAATGTTAAGTTGTGCTCGTTGCTCTATCTAATGGTCATTCTGGGTATAACAAAAACTCTTCAATTGCGGTACTTCATTTTGGATCAAAGCATCATCTGTCTTTCGATGATCTATGCAACCCGGGATTCTCTGAAGCTACAACGCCAGCTCTTCCGTAGAGGCAAGACCGTATGAAGAATATCCTACACGATTATTATGAAGGCTGCAAAGCTCAGCTTTTTGGCGCTCCAGTTTCATAAATTTTGCTAAAATTATGAGGAATTCCGATGGTTGAAACAAATTTGGGCACGTTCTTGCCGAGGAATAGTTCTTTCTAACATATTTTTCCCGTGTTTCCGGCTTGATTTGGCCAAGTCGAAAAATTGATTTGATTCTCTAGATTTATTTCCAGTATGCTGAATTCCTCCAGCGCGTGGGCGGTTATCACTGAAAGAGCGTGTGTTGAGGCCAGAAGAAACTTATCTGAAAGAAACCACAGAAATCAAGACCAAACTTTTATTGGGCATAAGAATGGTCTTTGAAGCTACAGAGATTACCCGGATGTAATTTTTGGTACTGCTGTGTATTCGCATCGAGATATGCATATGATTTCTGTATTGATTGTCAGCATACTAGAGAATACCTTGGAATAAAACACTCGTACTATTTTGTGGCAGAAAGCGGGATACAATAGGATACAGTCTGAGATCAATCGATACTCAAGGTCCTTCTCAGATGTTCCTCCATATCCTGTACTATGTTCTTCACGAACAACATTGCCATACACGTCAATGCGGTAGTTCTGACATAAAACACCCGCGCTGTCTGCGTGAGTCAATGACGAAACCGGTCCCTTTGCGAAAATGTCGTCATTTGGACACGCGTCGCGAACGCAACGCGGTTACCGTATGTAAATTACCAATATTGGTTGTTTCTCGGCTATACAATTTTTAGACTTCTGCTTATTAATATGGCCGTGATGTAGGCTTATTTTCAAGGCAAATTGGTCTAAGAGAGAGATTAAACTATTCGAATGGGTATGGAAGCGAAGATGTCTTTGACATGTGCGCGCTCGCTTGTGTTTCGAAAAGGGACGCGCGCGACAGCCGTTTGGCCGCGTCCGCCTCCCGGTTGTCATTCAGCTCCTTCTCTTCCCAGCAGCTGTTCCACTCCTTTATTCTACTCCATATACCTATCTCTTTGAAGATGTGCTACGATGAATCTGCCTCTCAACTTCAAGACACTCTCGAGATGACTCCCACTCAACTTCTGGGCTTGGCTGTAAAGAAGAGACGAGATCTCAACGCCGTCAAGGATAGAAGCTACCGCCTCGAACTACTACAAAACGCCTTCATCCAGTCTTTGTGTAAGCATTTGGGTGAACGGAGAGCCCGTAGGCGTGCCCGCAAATTTGAGAAAAGTTCTGAGACTGTTTCGTCGTGCGAAAACATGAGAAAAAATGAGTCCCCCTCTGATGAGGTTTCTCAAGCTCGTGTCGTACCGGTGATTCAGACAACTGAGCCCCCTCAGAAGCGTGCGAGAACCAGTGATGAAGTGGATCCGTTTGGACTCAATGCCTTCTTCGAAGATGTCAGGACAGCAAGCCGAAACACAGGTGGGTAACTTTCTTTTATTTTCTTTTTCATCCTACTAGCTTTAATCCAAAACAGTGCTTTCCTTTTTGGAAACCATAATATTATTAATTTCGAGCGAATTTTGTTGTTTACTGGCCTTTTCTTATTTTCGAAAATATAGCCGCGACGCGTCTGACTCAGCGTAGCGGCAATCAATTGGCTAGTCAGCTGGTCTGCGCCGGCGCACTGTTCACATAAAGCCAAGGAAAAACCGGACCGTTTGAAGGAAATGACTAATATCCTCCTTTTTCAGGTGATGTCTCCCCCTAAATTGGAAGGCTACAGGTCCGTCATGGCTCCAAAAGCTCTAGTTTGCAGATGCAGTTATTTTATGGTCATATAATACCGGTCGGTGTTTCTACAGACATTCTCTCTCTCTCTACTACGGGTCTACAACATGTATATAGTTTTATACTTTTTTATTTATAATAAATTCTGCTCTAATCTTTCTAGATCTACTCACTACTGGCTGTGTGCTGATGTGAAGATACCGATCACAACATAACGACAATGTCCATTGCGCACGGGATACCATAAGGTTGTTGGGGGTTCTGGGGACTTGTTTTCCGTTTTAGAAGATGCTGATCAACGACATTCCAGTTATACACTTGTTATCCGACAAACAACACCTCCCCTTAATTGAACAGCTAAGCGCTAGGGTTACAACTTGTGTTACAGAATTGCTACCACTGACCGAGATGAGCCCTCTATGAGATTTCATTAATTGTTTGCCATCCTCTCCGGAGGCGTAAGTCCTATTTCCCAAAAGCTGTTCTTAGTCTCTTCCCACCTATGCCAAGGAGGGCAGCGGTTCTCCCTTACAATGCGATTGCAATCATCTACGAGCGCTTCATCTTTGTTTCAACTGAAAAGTAAGCCAGAGTAATGTGATTGCTTTGAGAGCATACGACGAGAATTTGGAAGTTGCTGGACGGCTATTTAATAAAGTTAAAAGGAAATGTTATATACTTGTCCATGTGGAGGTATGAGCTCTAACCCCAGTGAAGATTCAGACGCGTCCTGATGTTGACGAGAAATATTGTTACCTGTAAACATTGTGACACAGACAGAACGAAGAGCCCCGGTTTGTCAGAATGCTTGGATTTCAGTTCCTTTAATGCGTGTTCCTTCATTAACAACAAATTGAATAAGGCTTAAAGAGAATGATGCGAGCTATTGATACCATGTGCTGGGATTTTTGGATATGGAAACCGTAATTTTGCATGTCTCCTTTTGCTTGCTTGTGGTCAATCACTTCAGCAGCTCATACAAGAGAATTATGCGATGCTTTTTGTGGATTCTCTTTTCCCTGATCTTGAAAGACGGAAGCGCACCCTTTTGGTTTCGGAGAAAGATTCTTATTTTTGATTGAATCCCGGTGGTTTGACCATGCTGATGACAGAAGCTGCCTCTATTTTTCTCCACTCGTTTGTCCCCAGTCTGCTGGTAGAAGTGAAGTATGTGTTGCAAACCATGAAACGTCGTTCCTGGGCGAATCCTGCCGAAGAACAAGCGCTCCTTATTAGTTTTGGTGGAAAAGTGTTTAAAACCTTCGTTAGTGCTGGGAATCTTACTGGGATCAAGAAGATTGGGATATTGGGCTCTTCCATCCACCGCAAGACTTTCGACGCCTTTCAACACATGCTGTCATTTTTTTAATAATATTTGGAGTACTTTTGTTCGAATCGATGCTACATCAGTCTTTTGCCATGCATTTATGATCTTCCAAATCAGTATACTAGAAGTTGACGCCTTTTTTACTCGAATAACAACGAAAAGAAGCGGACGGTGAGCATCGGCACCTAAAATGTGTGTTTCAGCATCGTATTTTATTTTCTTATGCATGCGCTCCAACAATGTTACGCAGCAGTCAAAAATATACCTATGGAAAAGGTTTGGTATTGGAAAAGAACCCATTCAGAGCGACATGCAACGAGGGTGTCCGTCTCTATTGTCTTTCTGTCGAACTTCCTCTGTTACCCGCCGTCTCTTCCATTTCATTCAAATGTCCATTCGTCGTAACTAACTGGATGAAGGAGCAAGCGTAATTACCTCTTTAACGTCTTTTGACTGTTGGTGGAATGCGCTCATATCCTCTTTTCTCCAAAAAGTCGTTGTTTGAAGAAAAATTATTGGAGGAAACCAGGAACTTCCGGTGGGGCCGCTGCTTGTTCAGATGCGACCTCGTGATGGGATGATCTGGTGTTCTCCTATGTTCTGGGATGCCCACGCTCTTTGCTCTTTTGATGGGAGATTAAAGGATCATTTCGATGGAATGCAAGAAGCCCCTGGGAATCTGGAATTTACGGAAATATGCTGCGCTTGATAGAGAACTTGTTATGGTTTTGAACTCATGGATTCTAAGGAAGGAACTTTAACGGACGGACGTTTATTTAATGGATGCGGTGGATTGGACTCTTGTGAAGTAAACGAGAATGAAAAAATCTCCACTTTGCTGCTACTTTTCTCAATCTGTTGCTCTTTTCTTTTATTTTGACGACGCACTGTGACAAAGAAAACGATGACCCAACTTCTGAAGCTGCTCATCCGTATGTCACTGTCTCTCAAATGGACGTTCAGCTCTACTAATCTTTTCTATTGATTGGATACACACGAATCTATTCGGGAAACTAAGTCTGCTAGGAGCATCGGAAATTTTGAGGGACGCTTAGCAAGCCGTATCTCATTAAGAAGACGCTTTCATTTTAAATCTACGGCAGCTTGCATATTCCCATTATTGCGTTTGTATGCGAAGAACAGCCTGTTTAGTAGAATTGGAGAAAAACGCTCACATTTTCAATAGCATTCTTGACCAGGATATTATAGAAACCCGTAAGGTAAAGCATTTAATTCCCTTTTTAGCGCATATCTTTTCTTTTTCTATCCAACAATATCTCCCGCCTTTTTTTGTAATAATATTGGTCCAAGCAATGATTGTCAACTCTTTTGCCGAACTTACCTTTCTGCCTGCTGCTAATTTCGTAAAATAGTGATTTCTGTTGGTGGATATATTTGGAACAAACTCGATGATATCTCCCTTTATTTTTGGAAACTTCGCCGGATTTCTTAATATCTCTTGTGTACCACATATGGCTCCGGAACATTCTCGAACACTTGTGATCAATGCTAATGCTGTTTTCAAAGAAGGAGGCACTGTTTTCGCAGACGCTCATAAGGTCGGATAGACGGAGATTTCGCAAAAAGACATTCAAATTGTTGCCCAGCTATCACATGTGTGGGTTTTATTTTTGACAACAGGATTCAGACTTTGCCTTATCCCGAGAATATTTTATCCGGAGAAACTCTTGACTTCGTCCTCCTACCAAATATAGTGCCTCAAGACGAAGATCTTTCCTTTACTGGCTGCACAGTTTCTATTTTTGCCACGTTTCCCATTTTGCTGGAGCCATTGATCACGGGGCTGTTTATACTTGTGGCGGCTGCACCAAGAGAACTCGTGATGGTCATGCGGTGTTGACGTGTCTGTGCCAAATGGTATCAACAAGGTCGGGCAGTATATATACCCCTCGTCGGAGTGCTCTCGTCGCTGGAACTCTTTCTCCCGGAGCTCCCGGCCCATTCATGTAGGTTCGGTCAGCAATTGCCTGTTTAGCCCTACCCTTCCTATGGAATAGTAGAAGCTTCTCTCTTTTGTTAACATGTCTCTTTGCTGGGTTTTGGCTGACTTTGTACAAACTGGTAAAAGAATCTCATGAATGTATTCCCCCCTCTGGCAACATCCACTATCTTCCTTCAACGTGTACATAACTTCTGACAACGGCCGCAACGGGTACAATGGTCACAACTACACAGATACTGGGCAACTTCCAATCACAAATGGAGTTCGAACTATGTTAACATGGAGATAAGGTACAGTATTGGGACAGAATTTGGGGAAATTACTGGTTTTCAGTAAGTTTGAAGAAGATTGCTGGACATCCCCCATGAGCCCATTGACCACCCCTGCCGATTGATGTTACCCAACCTACACCCTATCTTTTATCGGTTAATTGGAAAGATGTTTGTCGAGGAGGAAGAAAACTTAATGAAAAATGGAAGACAATGCTTGTGTATATGACAGTGGATATTGGAAGATGGCGCAAGGATCGCTTTTTGGGAAAATAACCATGGGAAAATGCTTATCTGGGAAAATATATTGTTTAAAAGGTTACAAGGGAGAAAATGCCACGTGCTTCGAGTTTTATCAGGTACGAATTGTAATATTTGAAACAATCTGAGGACTTCAGATCTTCAGAATATTATAAAATTGGGATATAACAAAGAGTAAAGGAGAATAAGACATAAAATTGGGCTACACCCGGGTTTTTACAGAAGAGCGCATATTTTCACTTTGCACAAGGGTTTAATTAAGAAGAATACCGTGATCGACGGCTGATGAGGTACGATACCCGCTGCCTCTTAGAATCTATTTCTAGGAGCGACTGCGTAGAAGAAAGAAGACAGCAGGAGAATTGAACTGAAGTATCCAGCACATTGCTTTTTTGCAGATGGGAATATCAAAAGAAGAGCGAAACAACGGGATCGTGGATCACGGAAATCACAATGCCCATGAGCAGGTGCGCGATTGTATAAGCGGCGATTCTGCACTGCAGGAGGATGGTAAAACGTTTCCGGCGCCGATGGAGCGGCGCGAAGAGACTACTTTACGTGGGATCAACCTCCGTCTTGGAATGCCAGACGCTTCTTTTCTAAATCAACCTACATGGACGGGACACTTATGGAAATATGCAACATTCGGACCTTTTCAAACAGAACGAATAACTGGACTGGAACGGATTTCAATTCCGCCAGGTGCGCAACTATTTAAGAGCGATTCTGCACTGCAGGAGGATGGTAAAACGTTTTCACGCCGACGGATCGGCGTGCGGTGGGAGATGCAGTTGTATACTCAAAGAATATCCCTCATTTTGGAAGAGAAACAAGTCTTTTGCTAGTCAACTTCAATTTCGAACAATTCAAATCGTCTTGGACGGGATCTAGACAAAAATACGTGATAATTGAACTTTTTACCCACGAGAACAATTCATTGGATCGGAGTCCCCCAGGAGGAACAACTCCGCCAGGTGCGCGACCATTTAAGAGCGATTCTGCACTGCAGGAGGACGTTAACACAGTTTGACGCCGACGGATCGGCGTATGGTGGGAGATGCGGTTATGTGCCAATTTCTTTGTCTTGGAATGCCAGACGCAACATTCATTTTTCTGTGCTACTAAATTTCGAACAAATCGTTTTGGTTGGATTTTCCGTTGATGGACTCATATCTCGAACATATCGTTAACTATTGATGGAATTATATTTACTCAACTAGTCGCTTCTATCGCTGCCAGGTGCATGATTGTTAAACAATCGATGCTACACTGCAAGAGGTAACTCAAGAGTGCGGAATTGGAGGATTGTCTGGACGGGATTTAATTCATCGGATATTAACTTGTTGGACTTTTCTTCTTTGTTGTGTAGTTTTTTTTTGGATATAATGAGGACTACCATTGGTGGATTGGAATCTACGAATCTCGGATGCCGGACCAAGGGTGGGAAACATCTTATTCCAGGCCCACACCAGAATTTAGAACGAGGAGCTGCGCTGGGTGGAGGAGAGGAGCTGAAGAAGAAAAAATTCGTCTGCTGGTGGAAATGTTGGTTTTACTTATAATTCCTTCACGATAATTCTGTTCAGTGGCCATAGAGGACTTGGATACAACTACACGCCCCTAATGTTGCGGTACTATATGGATGTCAATTCCAGAACGACGCGCTGATGGAATGGAAGAAGAACAGGTGTGGAAGCAAGCTGCGAAGGTGATTGTCACAACTTTTCACAAATAATTGTCTTCAGCATTTCAACTACCCTCGAAAACAATCTCTTGATGTCTACAAGGATGTCTACAAAGAACAGCTGAGGACTTACCAAATGGTTTACAGGCGTATCTACGAAGAAGACGACACGAGGAGAAAGAAGACTGGCGGTTGACTACAATCACAAGGTAAAATTATTACAGGGCCTAACCTTGCATTTTTAGGGAACAAACTATTCCGTCTTCGTCTATCGACCATGGATTTCTTTTGAGCGCTTTACGGTAACAAGTTTACCCTGAGATGAAAATAAATCAATTTTTAGGAACCGTAAGGAGAGAATTGTATCTGATGGCGCTTCCTCGAGACGATAGACACTACACAGGTTTATACTTTTAATTTATAGACTTACTGATCCCTTACAGAATCACAACTTGCCAAATTATTTGGACAACTACAAGGACGTCCCTTCAATGAAAGCTGAGCACTTACCATAACGCTTTCTAGGCATAATCTCGACAAGAAGAGGAGCTGAAGGAGAAAGAAGAGCAGTTATTCTACTACGAGAAGGAGGTGATCGATTTAAATACCTGGAATGAGCTTTATTTTGCAGATCTTACACCTGGCGATTACTACACAGATTGCTACACTTCCGCATCTTTGAAAATGACCGAAAACGAACGGTACTACACTTTTTTGATGCGATGTTAAGGAAGACGATCTCCTTTGCTATCTGCCAAATATGAACGACATGAAGCGTCTTACGGTAAAATAATGTGACTTCATTTTTACCCTATGCTCTTCAGAAGTTGTATGGAGAGAATTGTATCTGAAGGCGTTTCAGTGGGGTAAATAAATGCTACAAAGGTAAGCAAATCCACTGATGATCAAGCAGAGCCCTTTAGATCTGCTGAAAACTCTACTGGAGCTCTACAAGGATGTCATTCAAAGAAATGCGCAAGTCTTACAATAACGGTTTCTAGGCGAAGAATCTGATGAAGCGCTGATGAAAATTACTGTAGATCTGGAGGAGAAGACTTATGAGAAGGTAACAGACATAATCTTTTATTAAAAATAAGTGTTTCAGCTGACTGTCAACGTGGAGATGGCCCCCGACAACATCATCCAAACCGGTCACTTATTTCCACCAAACTGTGTTTAGCACTCATCACTTGCTGCTGCTTAGTTAATCGGCTGCAGCTTCATGCTGTACAGGTAGAAACTGTCCTTTTATATTATTCAATAGGTTTTCAGGAAAAAAAGTCGATGCCTTAACATGGGTTCTTCAAGATGCTCTACAAGGATGTTCACCAAAAAAAAGCTGAGCACTTTTCAAAATGGTTTCCAGGAACTACGTTAGTCATGAAGATGCACTGAAGAAGAAAGAAGAATAGAAATTTAAATAACTTGCTGAAGGTAATATCTATCTCTTTCCGTTGTAATAAATCGGCTTTCCAGATGCCGTAGCCGAGAAGACCGGCCTACCGGATAAAATACACTCGATTGAATGGTATTACACTTATCCAGATCTGTGTTCAGGACGACAGGCGACTTCAGCGTCCTGCATGGAGAAAAGAAAACGATTTCAAATGAAGATATAAGGTAAACTGCACCCAATGCCAATTTTACCATACGTTTAGATCCACAACAATTTGCTGAATTTTCAATAAACACAAGGACGTCTCAATAAAATAAGCCCAAGTCTTTCAAAAATTGCTTCCAGGAAATAAAGCAGTGGATAGTTTGGAACAAAACATCTTTTTGGGTGGGAAGTAAGTAATGAGATCTTCTAGAAGCAACAGGAATTTTCAGAAATTTTCGGGATGGGAATGTCGCCAAACACGACATATTCTTCAAGAACATTCAATAAAAAGAATTGTTGCAATATTTAGGATAACTTTTAGAAGGTAATAATATTCTCTTCGTTTTAATGAGCTTTTCCAGTCCTACTAGCCTTAGATTGCTACACTTCCCAGATGGAATTTCCGTCTTTAAACGTGTCAAATTTAAATTTTACAGGTTAACATTTCGGTTAACACAATAATCTCGCAATTTCAGGTACTTTATCTGTGCTAGACAATAATAGTTCGATTACAAATTACTGAAACTTTGGTGACTTCTAACTGTGATTTATAGGCTACTCTATGCTGTAGAAGATAGCTGTATATAATTTAAAAAAAAACCGTTGCGATCCCCTAATGTAAGACATTTTTCTGAAAGTTATGTATTTTTTTCAGATTTTTTGCTACTCTTTTGCTGAAAATTTGTTGGCTACAGCTTTTTCGCTTGGATAAATTAGCTTTTATAAAATCCACAGGGGCGCAACCTATAAAAACATGTAAAAAAAACAGGTAATAACCCTAAAGAGACCACTTATCACCAGAAATTTATAGATTACTATACAATTTGGTAAAGAAGATTCTCGACTTTTTTTTGATACCGGTGATCTTTCAGGTTAATTTGTCTGTTTTGGAAAAAATAAACATTTTATCCTTTTGAGTTAGTTTAAAGGATTCATTAATGGGAAAGTTATAGAAAAAGTAAAACAATAGTTCGAAATAGAGGTTAGATGTTCCTTCTTTCATCTGATTACGGAATACCATCTGAAAACTAATTTTTAAAAGAAATAGATAGTGATCCTTACATTGTTGACAAATGTACGGCTGCATCCAATCTCCGCTAGGAAATCCTGACCATATTCCATTCATTGGATATAGCATAGTATACGGACTGTAGTATTCTGAAAAGATGTCTTTAATTTCTTTGCGAGGAATTACTTACCGCTTCCAAAATTAGTGTAACTTGCTGGCGTACCGTCTATCCACTTGCAACTGGTAAGTGTACCATTGCATGAAAGACCGATCCAGAGGTCGTAAGCAACCGAAGAGGCGCCAAGGGCAAAAGAACTGACAAGGTTATTCTCTTCTTTGCTCAGAATTATAGCTAATGTTGCGCTTTCACTTCTACAACTTTGTGCGGCATCATCATGATGGAGTCCCGAAGAATGGTACTGAAACAGGGGATGTCACATCTTTTTTGAATTCTAATAAAACACTAACCTTATAACATTTACAGAAATCTGGGTACAATTTATAGGAACTATCAGGACATCGGCCACCCAAAATAATTTCTGTTTAAAGAGAAAATCTTGAATTTACTGGGGCATGATTTGATGACAGGGGCTGTCACCGCCGTGGTTGCTGTAGTAACTGCAACAGAAGGAGTAGTTGGGAAACAATTACTGGGAAGATAGTTAGGATCAATCTGGCACATGTACGGCAACTCGATGTTGCAGAGCTCCTTTCTAAAACTTTCATATTGAACAAAGTCACTCCTACTCACGTCCAGAGACTGCCGCTGCTCCTATTTTGAACTGCACATAGATGGTTACACATTTCTTGGGATTGTCCAGGTGCCCAGCAAGCATACGTTCCATTGAAGCCGTTTATCCAGGTCCATTGTGTAGATGCGAGAAGATTTAACCCAATCCAAAAGCTTGAAGAACCAAAATTGGAAATGTAACCGTTTTCAAAGGAATTTTGAATAGAAACCAGACTTCCTCCCCAACTTCCACAGCTCTTCTCAGCTGTGAGGAACTTAGTAGTTTGGGAAACATACTTATAGCATCTAGAAATTTAGGTTGCCACCTAGGAATACGAGAAAACTACTTGTTAAAACTGCTTTCATAGGTCGTCCCTACTGGACAAGCCCCTAAGACCAAAGGCACGAGCAAAAACAGAACCGTCGCCTTCATTTTGAACATAGCAAAAACGATAAAGAGCGGCCATTTATAAGAGCATTTTCAGTTATCACGTAGAGATCTGTGGACGATAGCACAAAATGTTTAACCCAGCCCTTCCGATCATTTAAAGCTTCCTGATAATTCCTAACGATAATGACATCATTTATAACAACCGGAAATGCTATTTTGTGGAGTATATAGTGGCAAACAGATAGCTAACTTTCAACGGGAAAGTATTGTCTGTGGAATCGTTTCTGTCGCTCCGTTCGTAATTCGCTGTATAAATCTGGATTAACACTTCCAACACTGTCTTGCGAGGACATTTGGTACATAGCCGGTCGTCCATTCTAAACATTCAGCAGGTAATATGAAAGAAGATTGGTGACTATACGCTTGCTTGACACAAAGAAGGGGGCACTTTCATATTCCTGCCTCTTGCCATTATTGTGACTTTTTGCATTTCCTCGGGAGAAATAGGAGAAATTATCGAGAACTGTTTACTTTTCAGATCAACAGCACTAATTATTCCTAAAAATATTGATAGAAACTGTGCACAAAAGATTTACCGAAACCGTAGCAACGTAAATTAGGTGTAGATGGGTCGATGGTAAACATTTCTGGCAAGTACTCTCGTTCCAGTATTCTTCGAGATGTCTGAAGTTCAATAAATTATGTTTTAGTTTAAATTAGTAGTAGGAGATATGAACTTACAATAGGTGCTTCTGAAGAGCAAAGGGCTACGAGTTGGACGTTTAATGAGGCTAAGAAATAGTGGTCATCCACGCTGGCCAGATCTTCAGGAATTCCGAATTTTGCTTCGCTAAATGCTTCATTCCTTTACTTCTTAAAACATCAGCTTACTTAAAATTTATTTTGTATTTTCTTCCTTGAACCAAGTTTGCAAAGAAAGGTTGGGTCATAACATGAGAAAAATAGCCAATAACTCGGAGCTCTCGATATTCACATGGTTTTAAAATACGAGGACGATAACTAAATAGAAAAGTTAAATGAAAAGTGGAAAACTAACTGTTTGAATATGCTATTGCCTGTCAGTGGATAATCTCTAGATATTCCATAACACTTGCTTTCTGCAGATCCCCAAATCAGCTGCAAATACAAGATTTGAAGTAAACTAGCGAGCATACCGGTAATCTATCTTTTCCCGCAAGTCCAAAAAGTAAACTTGGTTTGGATAAATTGTTGATGTGCTCTAGAACTGCCAGGCCAGCTCCTATAACGAGATTATTTCAAGCTTTAATATACAGCTACCTTCAATCCATCCCATTGTGTTGATAACTAGAATTGCGGTTTCTTCACTCTTCTCCTTGAACGTATTTAATAATAACTCAAAAATGTTCTTAATTAATTGTGTAAATTATAATTTTTAAATTAAAATACCTTATATTTTTCCATATCATTAGCTGGGCTAACGTCGCTGTAGAAATAACTGTGTTGATATGTGGTTGCCTGATGGCACCAAGGAACATCCAAAAGCGGCTTCGTCACTTTCCAAAGAGACATACAGCCAGCTGGAGTGTATTCAGGCTGGCCCAAATCAGCATCAAGCATGTAAACCGTGAATTTCCTAAAGGAAATCATCTACAAAATTTGGTAGCTTACTTGGACAGCAATCGGTTAATCAGGATTCGAACAAATGTCGACTTTCCAGCACCTTTACACCCATAAGGTAATACAATAGATTTCAGCCCTTGTTCTGTAACAAACATGAGTAAATATCGAGTGAGACGCGTACCAGATCGCTGCTGTAAATGATTTAAACCACGCTCCAGATTCCTCCAATTTTCCTCCCTGTACATATTCCACCCGTAAGTTTCAATAAGGTCAATTCTGTCAGCGTACATGTCATGCTGCGAAAAATATAGATGTTTCTAAACTAGCATGTATTTTATTAACTCGTTTACGTACGAACCTCGTAAATATAAGTGAATAGGCTAACCATAATCGGAAGTTTTTTGTAAAGCAGAAGGATTGAGACGTTTTCTTTCCTCCATTCATCCACTATTCTCTCGTATTCCGGGGTTACCTAATAAATAAATTGTAATACTGTAAATCGCCACCTCTTTCAAGCGTAATAGCAGTCTTTTCTCCTTTACCCAAGCTTTTTGTGGCTCCAATGTTCGTGATTCAAATAAGGCCTGTAAAAAGTATTCATGAGATATATTTGCAATTCTTTTTAAGGATGTGATGCCGTCAAAAACAAAAACTAATATATACCGGTCGTCCTTCACAAGCGGGAGCACATACAGCATACATTGATTCAGGTTCACCGTCAAATCCACTGTTCTCCAGATCGTAGCCGTCAATGCGAATTGCCCCACCTAGTAAGATTGAAAAAGACTCAAATAACGCTCACTGTAGCAGAGAACACGGCAAAACCCAAAGAACAGATGTGGATGACCATTGGGAATGATAATTATGCAGTAGTATGGATTCAGGCAGTTGTATTTCCTGTAAAATTAGCTCAATATAATAAAAAACAATGAATTACATTGATTTTGACGTTTCAGAAGCGGAAGGACCAGGCGGCATGATATCAGAAGGGTGAATTGCAACTTCTGTCGCCGGTACAAGTTTTTCTACTGGTGGTCCTACGAAGGATTGATGTGGAACAAATGCTGGCATGGAAAGTGCCCCATTCGAAGTTGTTGCTGGTGGTGGCACGCGGCATTCGCGAGGACCAAATAGTGCCTCATTTGAAGTTGAAGGTTGGGATAGTAAATTAAATAAATTCGCTCGTTTTGGACTGCGACCGGTTGGTGCATCTGTCGGAGCTTTGCGTTTACGTGGAAATTTCTCATGTTCCATCTGAAATAAGCTTTATTTATTAATAAAAACAAAAAGAAAATGTTCGAAAGGGTAGAAAAATGTTGTCAACAGAAACGTTGCGTTTGAAAAAAGACATTTTCCTTGAGACGAGCATCAAATCCATAACAGTTAATGACTCGCCTTTCCTCCTCTTTCAACAGATTTAATGAAAGTATTTTTTGAGACACTGATAATATTTTATTTATCAATTCGCGCACGCATCCCGACTCAGTTTCTTTGATTTTTCCAAAAGATCATCTCATTAGCAGTATCGAAGAAAAGCCCCATCTAAATTCTTTTTCATCACATTGGATTCCCCCTTTTTTTAAATTGTACTACTCTTACAAAAGTGGATGCTTTCTTTCTTTAATATCTAAAAGCAAAGCGAAAAAGGCTGTGAAAAAGCATGACATCTAGAAAGCATGCTTCCATTTATTCGAAATTATTTATTTATCGATTTTACCATTTCTCGCAGCTTCTGTTCTTTTTTATTTTGCCGAAATTTAATTTAATTCATTTTAAAGCGCAGAAAATATTGTCTGTATAGGACTCATTCCAGAATAGTAAAAGAAATTGAAGCGACTTTCCGCTGAATCGTTTGTATATTTGTGCTTGGTACCATTGATTGTGCAGCTTCCGCACTTTTTTAAACGAATTTATTTATCTATTTTATTACACGACAATTTACAGGTATTATTATGACAGAAGTAGAAGCACAGGAAAATGGGCTGAATGGGTCAAATGGTCATGTCGTACAGCCATCTTCAGAAGCCTTCGTGGCTATGCCCGTACTTCCCCAATCTGGAGAGGTAAAAGACTTTTTTAAACAAATATAGGCATTTCCAGGTCTATGTCGGACCAGGAGCTAAAAAAGAAGCACAAACCCTCGGTTTGGGATTGACGAAACTCAGTAGCAGGCAGAAAGATGATCTCTCAGCAGCCAAACGTTACGCAATGGATGTATCTATCAAACAAATAATTATTCGACAGCAGAAATCACAGCAGGAAAACGTAACCCTTTTTTTTTAAACTTTTGATTATAATTGATAATTTCAGCAACAGAAACAGGTTATGTATGCACAGGCTTTGTCCCTTATGGCTAGAGTTTATGTAGGATCTGTTTCAATGGAAGTGAGGGAAGAAAATATTAAAAAAGCTTTTGAAGTATTTGGGCCAATTAAATCGATCAATATGAGTTACGATGGCACAACTGGGGTATGTTTTAATGCCATAACAAAATAGTTTCATGTTCCAGGCTCACAAAGGATTTGCCTTCATAGAATTCGAAGTACCAGAAGCAGCACTGTTGGCACAAGATTCGATGAATGGTCAGCTGATGGGTGGAAGAAATCTCAAGGTAAGTCTTGTAGTTTATTTTTTGGAATGCCTATAACTCTTTCCTATATGAGGTACCGTCAGAAGCGGCGTATCTTATAAATTGCAGCAAAACATATAAAAAATATGAGCAATTTTGTTCTATTTAGGCGATCGAAAATTAGAAATTTTGTTTCCACTTCGGTTATTATTATTTTTGAAACTTCGCTTTTGACCTCGCCTTCGGGATGGAGACTACTTGTATACCCATCTATAGGTTTCACAGGTTGCTCGAACTGCCAATATGTCTCAAGCCCAGCCCATTATCGAGATGCTCCAAAATGACGCTAAGAAATATTACAGGCAAGTTCCGAAACCTTTTCAAATATGTTTAAATTTTAGAGTCTACATTTCAAACTTACATCAAGGACTCTCAGAGACTGATCTTAAAACAGTATTCGAAGCATTCGGAGAAATTATAAAATGTCAATTAGCTCGGCAAACCAGTTATGGCAGCGGAAATCACAGGTATATCTTTTCCCATAAATTTTCAATTTATATTTTCAGAGGATTCGGGTATATAGAATTCAATAACAGAAATTCTATGCAAGAAGCTATTGCAGGAATGAATATGTTCGATTTAGGAGGGCAATTATTGAGAGTTAGTTATTCAGGTTGTCCCAGAAAGCAGTGGATTTTAGGTTGGTCGTTGTATCACACCACCAGAAGCTTTACAATATCTGCAACCATCTTCAGCACAAGTTATGCCAGCAGCGGCAGCAGCAGCTGCAGCCGCGATCACAGCTAAAGTTATGGCTGCTCAAGCTACTGGGGTAAGATAATTCTTTTCCTTGAAATTATAATATTAATTCAGGGAGTAAAAGCTGGCTCTGGATCCCCAAGAAGCCCTGCACCTGCAACTTTACCCAAAGGTAGTTCCCCAGCTCCACGAATGGCTATAACTGAAGGACCTCGAACACCGCCTCCTCCTCGTGTGGCTCCTCCCCCAGCACAGGTAATCTTATTAACTTGGAGTTTGAACGCAAGCCGTTTAGGTAGTAGCTCCCCGATTGGCTCTAACTTCTGGGGAACCAGTTGCCCCGCCACCTCCTCCTGGTACCCGAGGTTTTGGAGGATTTGCTGCTGAGGCACCTCCTCCTCCTCCCAATCTGCCGCCTCCTGGATTCCTTGCTGGAGCAGCTGTACCTCCACCAGGTGTTGCAGCGATACCACCGCCGGGTGTCGCTGCTGTACCACCTCCGGGTGTTATCAATCCTCTTGGTGGTGCTGCAGTACCGCCGCCCAGCGTTGTCGATCCTCTGACAGGAACAGCTCTTCCTCCACCTGCCGTCGAAGTTGAGAAGGAGAAGGAAAAGAAGAAAAAGAAGAAGAAGAATCGGGTAGACGAGAGATCTCTGGATGAGAAGTTCCAAAAACTCTTCGATGAAAAGAAAAAGCTTTGGGATGAAAGTCTTATGGGACCAGCTAGTTTCGGTCAGACGGAAGACTTTACAAAGCCGAAAGAAGAGGAAAATAAAGAGGAGAAATTAGGTCAGCTCTTCTGTTAGCTTCAATACCAGTATTTTTAGAAAAATTGGCAATTACTGGCAATGTACAAAGCATGGCGTTAGCCATCATTGGCGATGGACAACTGGTAGCCACTGGAAAGCCAAAGAAAGAAGAGCAAGAGGGGGAAAAGAAAGCATCCGGCCCTAAGCAGCAATGGAGAAGTAATCGTGTCAAAGATCCAAAAAAAATTCAGCCTAAGGTTTATATTGACAATTGCTTTAAATAATTTCGTTTCAGCTTAAAACAGCATCTCAAGTTGCTGCAGCTCATTCAGCTGGTGCTTTGGGTGACGCTATTCGGCAAGAAGCCACATCTCAAGAAGATGCCAGTTTAGCCAGTCAAGAAGCTGTTCAAAGTATCAGGTTAGCCCTTTAAGGTTTTGTTTAAAACAATGTTTTACAGAGGAAATGATGCTCGTCATCTTCTCATGGTCAAATTAATGCGTACAAATCGCTCCTCCGTTCTTGTTCTGAGGAACATGGTTAGTTCGATTTTTAAATATTTCTCTTACTTAATCTTTCATGCTTAAGCATAAATTTTATTCTAGGTAGGGCCAGAGGACATAGATGAATTTTTGGAAGATGAAATCCGCGAAGAATGCGGAAAATATGGAAAAATAGTTGATCTCCTTATTGCGAATGATGAATTCACACAAACTGTCAAGATCTTCGTCCGATACAAAGAACCAGCAGAGGTTGACGCAGCCATTGAAGTTTTAAATGGACGGTTCTTCGGTGGCAGAACAGTGAAAGCCGAAGTCTATGATCAAGCTCTTTTCGACCACGGTGATCTCTCCGGGTAAATTAAATTTCCGTATTTATTAAGAATAAACATAAATATTTCTAAAGCTTTTGTAACGATTTCAAAGAATATGAGCACTGTGAAAAGTATAAATACATGCTTTTAAACATTTGTTACAATTTATGTGGTCTGTACGCGGGATTATTATCAGGTTAGTCTTCCTCGCTTCCTGATAAACATCTCATATATATACGCACATCATCTTATGACATTTTTTCTTCTATAACTGAGAAACTCCTTTCTTTTTTTCTAAATTAATGTTTTGAATTTCAGACTTCCATACATGAAGTTTCTTTTAATTCGACAACTCTTTTGAAAAGTACGGTTAATAGTTCTCTGCTTGCTGAAAATAAAAAAAAATAAGGCTGCCTTCTTATTATCTGTGGAGTAGAGGAGAACATGACAAATTTTTTTCATGAAATAAAATGAAAATGAAGTTTTTATATGGAAGGCGAATAAGGTCGGTACTACGTTGAATTCCATTATCTGTTTTTTCGATCATCTTCTTCTGCCAGTTTTGCAACTTCTTCTAATCTGAAAAAGACATTTTAATACTATTTTTGTTTATATTTCAGAATTATAAGAATGTAAAACTAACGATAGTCCTCTCTTCTTGTGAATAATCAGCATCACGACACCAATAATCATGTAGACGCTTCCAACTAACCAAAACATCCTGTGGAGAAAGATATCCTGATTTCCATACCACGATGGTTGAATCATGACGAAATACTTCCAAATGTGGCAATTATTCATACCCCAATCTAAAGCATTTTTTAAATAAAATTTGCTAATCCTACTGTTTTCAATGTAGAGTTCGTAATTTCCCGCAGGCAGCATTCCTCTTGGATAGCGACCAATTTTGACGTCTCGGTGGATGTAACGGTAGATTTTGAGGAAATTCTCATTGGTTTCGGGTCTCATCCAAACAAGAAAGTCCACATTTTGAAAACCGTCCTTCAGCTGGGTTATGTGCTTTTTCCAATATCGTGGTTTAAGTGTTTTTTTAAACTAATGCGCCGTATTTCCTATAATATTGAAATAAAATACCAATTCATTGAATTTCTTGTGTTTAGAATGCATGTGATGATATTTCTCAAAGCGAGTAATTATCCCATCTTCTGATAATGGGATCGTTTGACCATTATAGGCCAATTTGAACGTATCTGGAAGAAAATCTGCGATTCATGTGGAGCCGAAGATACCGACCGTTAAACATGACGTTCGCTTTAGCTCCCATCGGCGCGATGAAGGTTTTCGTCTTGTAATCCTTGACATCTTCATAATCAATATGCTGACTGAAATTGAAAAGACGTTCCTGCCACCATTTGTTGATTTTGATCAAACCAAAGAAAATGCTCTCGGTTTCGATCCACTTGAAAAATATGATTGTAAGTATAAAATGTTACATGTTCACAGTTCGTCCTCCATTCTTCTTCACCCATTAGCTGTGATTTGCATTCATTCGCCTGGAATCGCCGATGACTGATGGGGAAACCACGAATGCGGTACATTATACTAATCGGTCGGCCCATCTGAATCAGAAGTACAGGGGTTCTCAAAAAATGTTTACCGTCCAATTTCTTTTTAAATTGAAGGTTAGCACGCACCTGGATCCAACGCAATTCGTGTAATTATAGGGCAGTTCTATATAGTTTACTGTAAATAATACGTTGGTCCTCCATGATAGAAATTTGCCTACCATCATCATTTGCAAAATGTATCGCGAACCCAATTACAATGCACAAGAATGATAGAGCAAAAGTGGCTGGAAATACAGAATTAGCAGCTGGGAGCGGATATTTTCCTGAATATGGGTAGCTGGTCCAGATATAATTGTAACTGTTCCATATGTTATTGTCTGGAAATAAAGAAAGATCAGCTTTAAATCATAAACCTACTTATTCTTGTCCAAACCATTAGTCGTATGACCATTATTATTGTATAGAAATGGCAGGCGAAGGAAAAGTTGAATCATATTTGACGAAACGGCTTGTACGATCGGATGCTTTATGAGAAAATGGGACAAAGTACTTTGATAAGGTTAAATATGTTTAGCGAAGCCTTCTCTGGAGGCGTTTGAATTGCGCTTTTCCCACCATGCTGTCTATATCAAACAAACATGGATATCGATCATCAATAAACGTCTGCGGCGATCCACGTTTCTGCTTTTCAGATTTCCTTACTGTTCCAAAACAAACGCTGGATAGCTGACATCCACCTTTTTCTTTCACCCTAATCTCCTTCTTAATTAATTATTTTTATTTTCAGACATTCATAAATAATGTCTCTTTCAAATTCTGGTAAAAAATGATCAAGTTGTTCTTCTATGCAAATCTTACCAGTCAGAAGATTTAAGTGAGCCTGAGCTTTAAACTTTCAATTTTAAATACTTTCAATTCAGATGCCTTTCCCTGGGAAAACAATATTTTCATCATATTAAATTTGAGGAATTCTGGGCCGTATGCTTCCTATGATACTCAGTTTCGAGCATTTACAAACGGTAAGGGTTTTCCTCCATCAAATAATATCCTCTCCAGATTGCCTGCAAATAATAAATTTCGTTCGCAGAACAATTCGGTGAGTAGCAAATCTTCTAGTATCTAATGATTTTGTTTAGACTGGAGCCAAATTTGCCTTGTACATCGTTAGCAAGCGACATCCGAATTTTCTTCATTTGCGGATTTCGGAGTATCATCATTCTTGTATTATATATTAAAATTTGTGTAAGAAAGTAAGATAGGGCTAATAAAAGGTTTTGTAAAAAAATTGACTTGCTTTTTTCTGGGCAGAAGGGGGATTTTTCACAATAACAAACTCTTCTCGCAATGAGGCGACAAACTTGTATCTCACGTTTAACTAGAGAAAAATGACAACGGTAATACCTTGTACGTAATTCGCTTGTAATTAACTGGAAACGCGCGTTATCATTACGGTACCCTAGCTAACTATCGACTGTTTTTAAATCCTAGCTTTTGACTTTTTTGCTTCACCTCGAGAGCGGCTATCCATTTATGCGCCAAACCCCGCTTGTGCGTTCTTTCTGTGTTCAAAGGAATTACTAAGCGATCACTATAGGCCATTTTATTCATTTTCCATTATTGAAAATGCTAGCGTCTCAGAAAAAAAATAAAGCAGTATTAAATATGCTCCTATCTAGTTTTCGCGCAAGTTTATCTTTTCGCTGACTACTTTAGCATTGACTGCCATATTCATCATTTATCTATGTTTATATTTGCAGGTGTCAAAATGGATGTCACCTCGACGACTAGTACAAAAGATACGGGTGGAGGGAGCAGTGATACAGCTTCTACCAGTTATAATCCATGTAAGCTGGTTTCTCTTTAAAATTTACACTAATTTTAAGACCCAGAAATGAGCACGGAGCAAGAATATTTCCTATATGAATTGGAAACAACTGATTCGGGCAGTATTGGTCTAGTTCTTAGGTAAAATACCCGTTTTTTTCTAATTTTTGACATTTTCAGAGCTATTTATGACTGTGGAGACGTAAACAAGTTTAGCAGAGCTTTAGAGCATCGCATCCATCAATATGACAAAAATATCCAGAAAGTCTGTTCCTACCATTATCAAGGTTTTGTGGATTCCATGAAAGAACTTCTTTCTTTAAAGGAAAAATGCGAAGAAGTCAAGGTATTCGTTTATTTATTCAGTTATTGCCTTTTTTAGCGTGACGCGCTAGCAATCGATGATCAAATCCAGCATGCAAGCGAGGACATCAAACGGAAGAGCAAAGAAATTGTGAAATATCGAAAATTAATGAAAAATGCCTCGACCGCAATTGATCAGATATCCATTTGTCTTCCAGTCCTGGAAAATTATGCCAAGTTACAAGATTTAATGGCCCAGAAAAAGTCAGAATTTTCTTTTATTTATTTTATTGGACTCAATTTCAGGTACTATCAAGCTCTGAAGGTGTTAGAAGAATTAGAGCATACCCATTTCGCCCTGGTGGAGAAATATCGATTCTTCACGGCGCTGACAAAAAGCATGGCTCCTCTTCGCACCGAAATTAAGGATAAAGCTTATTCGGAATTTAAAGATTTCCTGGAGAATATAAAGAAAGTCGCTTTGAGAGTTGGTCGTCATGCTAGCAAAGATGTGAGTCATTAACTTTACAAATTATGACTCTTTTTAGGTGGCTGAGCAACATTCCTTTGGTATTTCTGAAGCCGAAAGAGCTAAGCGGTTCCACCAGGAGCTAAGAAAATCTCAGGGAGAATTAGAAGTTGCTTTATCTGCTGACGGTGCCCTGGTCAAAAAGCCTCACAGCAATGCACACAGCAGAAAGAGTACGATGTCCAGTAATGGAGAAGTAGAGGTAGTATACCTTCCTTTTTTACATGCATAGACTTTCAGGATGACGAGGAAAAACTATCCGCCAAGGATCTAATAGACTATACACCTGTCCATCGTTGTTCCCAAATCTTTGCTGTGCTTGGAGCTCGCGAAGAATTTGAACAATATTACCGCTCCCAAAGGAAGGAGCAATGTCGGCTGGTTATTGAAGCTCCTGCCAAGGTTAGTCTTATCTTTTGATAGGAATATGTCTATTAGTTCTTCCAGATGAGTTCTCTAAAACATTATCTGGATTATCTTGATCAAATCGTTGGATTCTTTGTGGTTGAGGATTATATTATGGAATTTGAGCCAACTTTGGCTACCAAGGCTCATAAAGACGAATTGTGGGAAATGGCACTGAAAACGGTTATCAATACCATGAACACTCGATTTGTAAGTCTCCAAATATTCCTTTAAATTGTTAATATTCAGGGAGGATGCCCAGATGTTGAAATGATGCTGCGAATGAAGAAGGTTATCCTGCTTTTTGCTCTGACTATGAAATCGTACAGCTACGCAATTGGCCCGCTTTATTCCCTTCTTCAAAACTTTAGGTAATATTAATTTTCATTTTCGATTGATGAGCAACTTTAGGGATCAATACAACGAAATTCTTATGACAGAGTACTGCGCTCAGTTCGAAAGAGATCTCCAAAATGATAATTACACACCGATTACTGTCAATACCCAGGAGGAATTTATCAGCGTCGTGAAGCAGTTCAATTTCTACAAGAAGAGCATGGAGCAGCAACCGTTTCCTAGACGTTTTCCCTTCTCTCGCTTCGTTATTTCCGTCTTCACTCAAGCTAAAAATTACCTGGTTGGATGTAAGAAATTTATGGAGGATTTGCAATTGAGTCAGTCGGAAGTGGATGATACTGTTCGGCGATATGCTAATGTTCTTCTTGCCCGATGGTCTGGCAGTTTGAAAGCTTTCGTAAGCAAGAGGTTGTCTCTCGTTCAGGTATGATTTTATTCTTCGATTTTACTTCGGCTTCCAGCTCGTACAAATAACCGTGAACATTGCATATTTGGAGAAGTCCTGCGATTCATTGGGGCATTACATCACGAAATTGACTAGTGGCGTGGATGGTATTGCTGCTCCTTCTTCACATCAGCTGGCTCTGAGTCAACAAGTCTTCCAAGACGCAAGGAGTGAAGTCGAACAGCAGATAGACGCCTTTATGAGAGATAAAATTGACGAGATGCTGGATCTTGTCTCCTATGATTGGGAGCTACCTGCCTCTTCTGGAAGAGCTTCCGACCAAATCAGCGATTTGATCAAATTCTTGGAGACGACTTTCATCTCGTTTACTAATTTGCCATCTGGATTGGCAAAGCATGTCTGTATGCAGGTAACAGGGTTACTTCAGCTGTGTTATTTTGTCATTTCAGTCGTGTAAGCATCTTGCTCAGCGCCTTACAGATGGCCTGCTTACTCAGGATTTCCGATTGATCTCCCCTGGTGCTTTGGAACAATTCAGTTTAGACGTTATTCAATGCGAGATGTTTACAAGCCGTTGTCCTGTTCCTGGTTTTGACCAGCAGACACTTCCAATGACTTTCTTGGCATTGCGGTAAGGCCCTTAGTTCCACTTTATTTTACATTATGTTTCAGTCAGTTGCTTGATCTTGTAATGAACTCTGACTGGACGACATTTTTTGCAGAATATGGTCAAGAAAATGCTCGATACAATCGAGTTCAGCCCAGTGCTGCCATTCTGTTGCTTGACAAGTAGGTAGTTTCCTTTTCCCAAATTTAATTAAACTTTAGAATGATTGAATTTGAAAAGAGAAGTTCCGGATTCTTTGGAATTAAGAGCGGTGATCGCAAGAAGCTCTTGGACACGATCATGAAGCAACTCCGCCAACTATCTGCTCAGTAACTCTGACCTCGCCAATCAGTTCCTCCCTACCGCTCGCTTTATAACTGTGATATTTTCAGCAACGCTATTGAACAAGATGAAAGACGAGATCAATATTTATCATCTAATAAACTTTATTTGTACAATGATCACTTCTCTGAGAGGGCAGAGGTGAAAAACATGCCGTAAGCACTTCGGGAACTACACATCATCAACAGGTCCAGGGCTCGGACATCTGACAAGGCGGGAAGACCCATGTCGTCTGGCTATTTTCTTACAGCATCGACCAATTTCTTACCAGTTTTTGATTGCCTATGAACAGCGGGAAAAGGCGACTGCCGGCCTTTAGGATGGGTTCCTCTGGGCATGTCTGCGCTTGGCTATCTTATTACCAGCTGGTCTGCTTCCGCCTTTCGGACATTTTTGCGTTTCCTCCTCTGTTCGATGGTTTTCTTGATTTTCTTTTGATTGGACACAATGTTCTGACGTGGTTAGTGGTTCATTGTGCTGAATAGAAACATATAGCCGCATTTTTGACTCACTTTCCATTCTCGCCTAACTATTCGTTTCAAAATGTCTAACCATAATTTATCTCTTAGATAACAGGAAAACATGATATCAAAAAGAAATCACCGAAAACCAGTGGAAGAGACCGCACAAGCGATAGTCACCACACAACGTGATCAGTTATTCTATCTCTTCCAGGAGAAAAACAATAATCCGCTCGTTTTTACCGACCACCAAACACAACAGAGAAGTCATTCTCTTGGACAGTTTTGTAGTCTCCATTTTCCTCTTTCCTAGTTCCTACAATCTGTCGGTTTAGTCTCTGCCCTTTGTCCTTCAGCGCCATCTCTCGATAATCATTACGGCCACCTCTGGACTGATTGGAACACATTGTCTCAATCATGGGAGCTGCTGGAGAAGAACGCACTCTATCGCAAGTTTTATTACCTAAACCAAAGCGGAATGGACAGTTTAGTCCGACTTCGGCTCTACTCAATCTCTTCTGTGGGATGTTGGGTCCTGGATTCTTGTCTATTCCTTCAGCTTTTAAAAGTTCTGGGCTATGGGTAAGTATATCTTTAGCTGCAAAGAAAATTTGTTTTTAGGCTGGTTTGACGCTAGTTTTTCTGGTGGGAGGTTTCTGCCTCACGTCAATGTATCGTCTTGTTTTGACCTCCCAAATACTCACCAAAAGGTGAGTGAAAGAGCTACTGTACCATAAAATTCAGCAGAATAGAAGATTATTAATATTAAAATGATATTTTTTCCGGTAAATCATATCCCACCCAGACAGTCACTCCACTTTCACTTACTGGAACCCTTTTTTTGCAAATGATAATCTTTCAACGAAACCGAAAGTGTTTTTTTGAAGTTGTCAAAGATCGTCTCGTTCCGGCTTAGCAAGCTTTCCCTAAGTGGAAGCCCCCCGTTCCCATGAAATTTATTCAAAGCCTACCGCAGTGACTGGCCACACATAAACACGACCTATTGTCATGCTAACGGGTTAAAGAACACTTTCAGATGCAAGGAAAAGGGTTTGACATGTCTCAGCTACAGCAACACGGCCGAAATGGCATTTCAAGAAGCGTCGCCACATCTGGCAAAGGCTGCAAGAGTAGCCAAGTAGGGATCATTCGTTCTTCATCAAATTTCTATAGATATGCTGTTGATGTTACCGTATTCTTATTTCAATTTGGAGTTCTGGTTGTATCTTTTGTCTTCGTTGAGGAGCATTTACCCGAGGTGAGGGAATCCATCCTATTGACCCGAGAATATTTCAGCTATTGCCAGTTATTGGCATCCCGGCAGATAAATCTAAATGGTTCATGCCTGTCTATTTCCTCTTTCAACTTATTCTCTGTATTTCTGCTAGCATGAAAATTTTGACATTCCTTGCTATGCTCGGAAATTTTACCATTTTTGCCGTCATGGGACTAATCACCAGTGTAAGACTTCTTTTTTTCGTTTTAAAGTTATCTTCAGGAAATGATTAATAAAGGTTTCTATCGTACTGGAGAACTTCCAGCTATTACAAATCTTGGTGGTATTTCTGTGGCTGCAGGAAGTCTTATCTACGCCATGGAAGGACAGACAATGGCAAGTGTTTTGCATTTTTCCCGGGAGTCTTTCAACTTTTCACGATAAGGAATTAAAAGAGAAGACAATACTCTGATAAGGAACAATTCCATTAGATTATTCGGCTTATCCTATGAAGACACGTAAGCGCTTTGCGCTGATCTTTGCCAACTTAAATGATAAAAATGGAAGGGGTGAGGTAGCGAGAGCAAAATTTGACCGAAATGATGACAATTAGGAAGAGTCTATTCGGGGGAATGAAGCGTATTCAAAATAATCGATGGTTTCCAGATTCTACCACTGGAAAATCGGCTTACTCACAAGAAGTCAATGCTCAGTTTGTGGGGAGTTCTTTGTACTGCCATCAACTTGGTTATTATTCTGTACGCTGCTGTAGGATTCTATGGATATCTCTGTTTTGCAAACGATGTCGAAGGCAGTATTTCGCTTAATCTTCCCAAGGATACGTACGCTTACCAAATTTCTTCATTATCCATTTTTTAGAATTTCCCATATTGTCCAGCTTCTTTTAGTTTGTAAAATTTACGTTGGAACAGCGCTGCAGCTTCATGTTGTCACTGGTAACACTATCACTTAAAAAGCTAACCTCGAGTTAAGATCTTGTCTGGCCTCCTGGAAAAGAAGAAACGAAAGGCACCCCCATAACGAAAAGACTTTTCCCCCCGTTTGTACTTCTCCTTGCCTGTAAGTTTTTTTTCCTAAATATTCAAAATATATCTTTAGTCGTCGGTGCTATTTTACTCGGACAGCTCTCCTTCGTCATTCCTTTGATCGGCCTCACTACTGGTGTCATTCTTTCCCTCATCTATCCTCCTATTCTCCATACTCTTGTCACGACAGTTGATGAGACCCCAACCCCTTACAAGATATTTGTATATTGTTCAAATGCTGTGATGGTTCTAGTCGGGAGTTACTTCCTAATTACGGGTACGATTGATCTGTTCTCTTAAAAATTGTATGAACGTATAAGAGTTGCACAGATTTCCGAGACGAGGAAAACTGTAAATATGCTGACAGAGATCAATAAATTATGTGAATTTATACTTAGACGGACTAAGAACAGTGTATTGTTTATATTTTTAAGTCTTGAGGCATTGAGGAAATCCTACAGCGCAGTCAAAATTGTTTCCCCTTTCTTATTTTTCTTTCTGAACCTCATGTCCGTCCCAGTAAAGGCCAATCTGATTACAAGCGAGAAACATCCATGCACGTCTCATATAGGGAGTGCCAGACAAGTAGAATTCCTTCGAAGAACACATTCTTCACTGGTAACGATTACTGTTTTTCTAGAAGCATTACTACTATTCGCGCAATGTGACACATTCGAGGGCAGAGACAGTGAGTGTGCCTCATTGGAGGAGAGGAGCACCCAAATAGACCTTGATCAGTGGTGGACAAGCTTTTTGAGTCATAAGCGGAACGGAAAAAATCTGGCCTATGTGGGGGTCGAACGATCAGAATTGACACTTTCCATCTCTCTCAACCACTTAGCTGAAAAAAACTTGACCAGAAAAAAGCAATTTGTAAGCGACACTTAAAAGTTGAAGATCCTTGTTCACTTTCATTTTTCGGAGAGAGAGAGTAGCCATTGATTTCTGTTCTGTTGCATAATTGAATGGCTCCCTTACTCTCTTGTTTACGTACGTCCAGTCGTCCTTGCGAAGGGTCGTCGTTTGCGGGAGAAACAGCACATTCCGCTTGCCTTTTTCAGGCCTCTTACAACGTAACTGACCGTTTTTAGCTATGTCAATTAGAGACAAAGAGGTTCAAGAAAGGAATAGCTATGAAGGAAAAAGAACATAATAAGCATGAGACGGGAAGCGGGCGAAGGAAATCGAGGAAGAGGTTATAGCACCGGTAGTAGGAAGACACCAGACATTAGCTATCACGGTAGCTGCTGGATGTTGAAACTCTCTCATGTCGAGAAAAATTAGGGTACAAGTGTCCCTGGTACAGAATTTGCCGATATCTAAAAAGTATCCCTATCTTTTTTGGGCCACGTCTTTGATCACACGTTTTTTGTCGAGATATTTCCCGATGACCTGCCACTTCAGTCATGTTACCATTTATCTTGTTTAATTCGTATTTCGGCGCCCCTTCACCTTGAATACGGGCTGTCCTTGCCCGAACAGAAACTTAGCGATGGTCGGATCCCATTTGGTCAAAGAAGAAGAAGACCGCCTTTTTGAAATTTCCAGAAAAAGACACTTCTCATCAGCCGACTATAATTAACAGCCAAAAAGAATGCTGTTAATGGCGGTTGCCTTACATATCCATGCAAATTACGTGGTGGACGATCTGGTGAGACCTGAGCTGATTGAAACAACTTTCACCCACAAGGAAGTTTGATCTCTTCGGGTGTGGCATCTGACTTGCCGACCCGGACGTAAAAGCTTTTCAAGGTCTCCTAAAATCAAATCAGTCGATCTTTTCAACCATTTGTTGTCTCGCCTCGCGGTCAGCTAATGTGCCCAGCTTCGGTTGACCTACTCTTTCCAAGGTCGCTTGCCATGTCCTTTAGCTGATAGAACAAGAACAATTGCTACCCGTTTAAAGGGAAGAGAGAGCAAGTCGACCTGAAAACAAAAAGTGATTGAGCGAGGGCATTCAAAAAACCTGTTAGATTGCTATTGAAAAACAGGAGATGACACTTCAGGTGGTCAGATCTGGCGGCCGAGATGGAAACCAATAAGCCCCGTTTAAGATGTGAAGTAGCCATTAACGAGAGTGTGGATTCTGTTGCAGAAGAGCTTTCCCTTTCCAGTGCAAAATATAAAGACTACGGCTACTCATAAAAGAGACTTCAATTTGATCTACGCACTCCTAACCAGAAGTCGTATATTTGACACGGCAATCTTTTTGTCTAAAGCAATTCTTTGTTCAGGCGGCAGTATAGCTAGATAATCAGAGGACATTGCGAGGAATGGGGTCTGGTTCCGGGTAACTGGGCCGAGATTGTAGGCCTGCCACTTACGCTTTTCGAGAAGATGTTTAAAAGCCTGAACAAGATGAAACTGGTAGTTTTTCTGGGTTATGATTTTCCTAGAATTTGATTGAACCTGTCAAAACTTTCGAACTAATTCCTGCGACCTTACAAAAAGGGTGGAGTCTTAGGCCTGGTAGATCGCGTAAAAGAGGAGGGCGCTGAGAGGGGCGGGTCCACAGAAGGACTATAAATGGGGTCTGGTGGAGATGGTAAGCCAACAGCAAATGTTCGCTGAGAAGCTCATCGTTGGGGTGGCTTCGGCCTGCTCAACCTTGGCCATTGTTGCTTGCCTTATTGTCATCCCCCAACTTTATTCAGAAATCAATGAAGTTCACGATGAGGTAAATTTGAAACAAATCCTTAACTGTAAATTCATTTACAGGTTCTTGATGGTGTCTCCGTCTTCCGTGTTGAAACAGATGCTGCTTGGACAGAAATGATGGATATTCAGATCACTGTTACTCCTCCGTCTAAGCCCAAGCAGAACCCCTTCAACAGCATTTTCCGCCAGAAGAGACAAAACTTTGCTGGTCTTCCGGCATGGTGTCAATGCGAGGTATTTTATAGGAAACTCCCAATAATCTTCGATTAAGCCTACCAAGCCCCAATGTCCCATGGGACCACCCGGCCCACCGGGACGACCTGGTCAACCAGGAACACCCGGCAGAAGAGGCCCTCCGGGGTGAGTATTATGATAACAGGCTGTATGTATTCTGGTTTAGACAGGATAATTACCACGTTTACGCTCCGATTCAATGTCCTCCGCAAGACACCAGCTGCGTTAAATGTAATTCAACACAACAGTAATCACATACAGTTGATTTTTAGGTCCGCAAGGAGCACCAGGAGCGCCGGGAGCGCCAGGCCCTATGGGAAGGCCAGGACCCGATGGAAGACCCGGCAGTCCAGGGCAACGAGGCCATGATGGAAGGCCTGGAGTTCCCGGCCCAGCTGGAAATGGTATTACACAACATTATTATATTAAAACATATTTTTAGCCGGTCCTCCTGGCCATCCCGGACGCCCCGGGCAACCAGGAAGAAAAGGAATGGATGGAAGACGAGGACGTGGACAGCCCGGCCGAGCTGGAGCACCAGGACCAATGGGAAGACCCGGAGAGCGCGGTAACTGACAATTGAAATCAGGGTAATACGAGAATTTTAGGACACGACGGTCGCCCTGGAAATCTCGGAACACCCGGACCTATGGGACCTCCCGGACATGTAAATTGAATTGAAGTAATAGTAATAAGCGGGATTTTAGGCAGGAAATCCTGGTCGTCCCGGTCTCGACGGTCATCCCGGATCTCCTGGAGGAACTGGACTTCCTGGAAACGATGCCGCTTACTGTAGTTCTCTCGCAATACAAATATTAGCTAAATTTCAGGCCCTTGCCCTCCAAGATCCAGCATGTACATGGCCGCCCGTCGTCGTCGTGTCTAAACGATCGAGCAATAAAAATCATATTATTATAATGCGTTTTTATTTGATAAATAATGCAGATATTGAAAAAAAGTGCTATTCAAAAAGTTTTGTCTTATTCTCAAAAAATTGTATCGATGTCGACCAAATGGAGCGCCTCGCGCGCTCTACTGCGATTTTTTACATCCGCCCTGAGTAGTGACCTTATTTTTGGCTCTTAGCCAGCGCGTCTTTTCCTCAAGGTGTCACTCTGCCAATCGCCCAGAAAGAATGAGCGCAGAATTCCCAGCTCACCTTACTTCTTTGCTTATTAATTTCATAGCCACGATCTTCACTGGAACAGCTATCTTGTCATGTGGTAAGTTAAAGATTTCCTGTTACTTTATCGAAAAATTTTGAGATTGGGTAGTTGGTCGTGAGAATTACGGCCTAATTGATTGGAGAAGTCTATCACCTCTTTTAAACTGCTCTCACTGTGAATGTAATCGTATTCCGGTCAGTTTTTCCGAACACAAAAGCATTTTAAGATTTTCCAGGGCACAGAGAATTCAACTCAAATACTCCTCCTTTTCTTTACCATTGGTTTCGTTGTCCAATGCATCGGAGTGGTTCGTCTTGTGAATATGGGGTATATCCTTTCATTTTTAGATAAAAAATTGTTAAGGGAGTATCGCCGGCTGACATATTCGACCCTGAGAGCTGACGAGTTTTTCACTGGCTTGACCACCGTTTCCCATACAGTCGCCTTGCTTATTTACTTCTTCAATGCTGCTCTACTTATCCAGGAAGAAACGCCCAAATACACAGTAAGAATACTTATAAATCTTTTATTTTACCCGTTCTAGTTTGGATACAGTTTCTATATGGCCGTTGCTGGTACTGGATTCTCTTACCTTGCTTATCTACCAGCTCGGTGCACCCTCCCGTACAAGGATACCTCATCCGCTTCGGAGGACGATACAAGCAAGCTGATAATCAATGAAATCGTCTGATATTCTAACCATTTCAACGAACAAACACAACTTGTACATAAGGCAAGGATTCTTTATTTTGATTTATAAAGATTTACGTTGAATTGCTAAGAAACAGAAGCAAAAGAGCAGAAAAGAACAGAAATTAGTTTCAAACAATTTTTTGCAAAGTAAAAGCGGCTTTGGTTTTATCGAAAACCAACTCACAGTTGTATGTTTCACGAATTGTGAAAGACATGGTAATTGGGGGATTTCTTTTCGGCGTTTTGCTGAAGCGTAAGGTAGGAGAAAGGTTTGCATATTCCTTTTTCATTTCATCGCGTGTTGGCAGCTTTATCGGATCGTACACAATTTCGTATTTGAAATGATTACATTTTACTTGATAGCGAAACTTCTGAACGACGGTTTCTATGGTTTTTGTTTGAACTACCTTAAATATTGCGTGCCACATTCTGTGGAAGCCAATCTGGGGAATATCCTGGGTATTTATCTCCACATCTTCAAATTTAGAGGTAAGCTTTTGAATAATACTAAATATTTCATCAGATTCTAGGTAATATACGTCGACGCTCTTCTAAAAATGAATATAAATCGAGCAAATTTGGACATACCGCGGTAGTACTTGTGAGCAATGCAGCAATGAGAGTTTCCTGTTCACATTGCTCCACCTTGATTTCCCGCGGCTTCACCGTTTCCAACAATGCGGATACAGTTTCTTCAGGTAACGGATCATAACACAGAGAGCGCAGGATTAATTTGTCACAAGTGACATGGTTCTGCTGGAGCATTTGGCATAATTTTTGACAAATTGTCACGTTCCATTCTGAATACTGTGAATAATAAAAGAAAGTGACTTACGCTGATATTTAGGGGGCAATACAAGTTGAGTTAGGTGCAATCCATAGAGGCTTGCACTATTTATGAACCTCGGCCTTGAGCAGCATATGCCCCAAAAGGCGACCGGAGAATAATATTCGTCTGAATTTTTCTTAAAATTTATTCGCTTTTCGTCCATCCAGATTTTTATGTGTCGGTTTCGCGAAATGAAGTCACGTACAACGCTGCAAGTTTGTTGTAAGCGCACATAACTTTTCCAGTGGCACTAAAATTGGACCTATTTCAAAGAGGAGGACAGAAAAAAACCTTTGAAATAATTTGCTGAAGGAACGCAGGAGGAAGTTGAAGGATAGGGAAAGGAGTAGGAGCTGACTTGGAGAAGCACATTTCTTGAATAGGATGTTGGTAGACTGTCGAGTTTTTGAACACACGATTACTATCTTTCGAAAGCCAAGCGAAGTAGGGATTAGTATCTTGCGTCCTAAGAAATCAATTCCACTGCGAGTTCAGTGAA
Source organism: Oscheius sp. DF5033 (assembly GCA_964036215.1). Lineage (NCBI taxonomy): Eukaryota > Metazoa > Nematoda > Chromadorea > Rhabditida > Rhabditidae > Oscheius > Oscheius sp. DF5033. Next base: position 9,564,355 of record OZ038413.1, read on the forward strand.
CCGAAAGCTCATTTGATAAACAAAAAGCCAAATCCGCGGGAGAATTCTTTATGATAACATATGAGAAGAAAATACGGACAATACGAAAAGAAGCAAAGAGAAAAATTTGGGACAGCATCAATATGGAAGCAAATGATCAATCCTTCTTCTTGTCGGTGAGCTTCTTCATTGTAACAACGGCATATTGAGTAGTGAACTCAATTTCACTCGACGGAGGGTACTGGACTGTCCGTCGATATCCTTCATCATCCATTGAATGATCCACATCACCGTAAAAGTTCTGGATATCGGCTAGTGAAGGCATATCGCAGCAGACGTGAAACTTGAACTTTTGATTACACGAATCAATCTTCTGTAATTTGCTATAGGTCAGTATTTCCCACGATTACCTGCGCAGCTTTCTTACAAACTGTATGCAAGATTACGGAATCCACAGGAGGGGTGATCAACGCCAGATACAAATTGACCTTTGGGAATCTAGGGAAGAGATTTTCTGCAATAATAGGACACTTGGAGTCGCTGTAGGTTAGAACATAAACATGATTCTGAATTTGAAAAATAAATGAATAAAAAAAGCTAACTATGCTTTTGGCTTGAAGCAGAGCTTCGAACAGACCTTCGTCCATCGCATCGATGTGGACTTCTTCTGGTTCCAGAATAGCGAGGATGCTTCCGGCTCTGTCTTTTTCAATGCCTGTGTTTCTGTGGAATCTTAGTCGCTGGCAGGTAATCTTCAGCTCTTTGAGAGTTGTCTCAAAATCAGCAAATGCTTGTCCATTTCCATAATCCCAAGCTGAATTTTGGTAAGACACGTATACACCGGTTGACTCACTGTAAGGTCCAATTTCACAGCTCAGCAGCTTCTTGTTGGCGAAGGGCTCCAGAGAGATAAATGTAAGATATTTAGGGTCCAAGTATTGCGCTGGCGACAGCAATCCGAGACTGTCCTCCTTAAAATAGATGGTCTCGTCGACAATCTCTACAGGGTTGGACTGAGCCATGACTTGACTGAAAGTTCCATTTTAAAAAGATTATTCAGCAAAATAGTTTTAGTTAGAATGATACTGAAGAAGGTTGATTGCGATTATTTCATGGGTAATACTACCGTAGTAGGGAAGATAAAAATTAAGTCGATTAAAATTCTCCGTAGCAGGAAATAGCTGTTTGCTCGTTTTCGTTATAGAACTACAAACGCCACGAGATTCATTGTGAAATCTGTGATGAAAAGGACCAGGCGAGAAATCGCTGTGTTTTATGTTTCTATCAGGGAACAAGCATTTTTTGTCCGCGCTTGGAGATAAATGGATCTCTATTGAAACCTCTTCGTTTTGGTCAAAATGACTGAATTACAGGATATTTTGTGAATATCTGCGGGTAATCTCAGGCGACGTTCGAAATCGGATCACATGGGTCTAGATTTAGAGCACAGTTAAATTCGGCTCTGACAGTAAAAAGCAGAAAGGCGCAATTGGTAAAATATAGGGGCAACTAGAATTTTCCTCAACGGGGTATTTGAAAACGAGAGAAGAGAATAGATGACAATATATTGCTCAATCGATAAAGAAAAGGGGACAAAAATGCAGAAAGGTGTCGCACGCGATTAATATGCTATGAAGAGACTATCGACTGATCTCTTGTCAAATACGAGGCATTTCGAAAGATTTGAGCGCAAAATGAGAGTCGTGGGCTGGCAGAACGACTAGAACAAGGGAAAAGGAATGCTAATAATATCCACAGTGGGCGGGCGACGGCTGTTTACAGTTTCTAGCCTCTACGCTTCTGTCTGGGAGAGAGCCATGGTTAATCTCTGTTTCATGACTATCTGTCGTTGACAAAAGCCTCAATTTACTAGAAGGGGGCAATTTGCAGAAGAGCTGATACATATTGTGCGAAAAAAATCGAATACTCTTATTTGGGAGCGAAACGATAAACTGCCAATCTTTTATCTTAATGGGAATGTCTACTGTTAGGAAATCTACGTGTAAGCTTGCGATTTGTGTTCTATGTTTCGACCTGTGGGGGAGTTGTTTTTGGCAGGATTCAACTTTATTGTAATTTACTGCTAATATTTTGGCATCTACTAGCACGGGAAGGAAAAGTATCCATGGACTTACTAATCAGAGAATCACCCCGTTTTCCCAAAAGTGAGGCTGGGTGTCAGATCCCAGAACGCGGATGGGTGGCACGGTACCGGGCTGATAGGGGTTATGCGAAATGGACTGGGCGGCATTATAAGAGAGATCTTCCAAGGGAAATTTAAGAAATATTAGAAGGAAAAATGGAGAAATAGAAAAAGGGCAGAAAGGTGTCGCATTATCGACTGATCTCTTGTCAAATACGAGGCATTTCGAAAGATTTGAGCGCAAAATGAGAACATAGAGCTGGCAGTGCGGCTGGGACAAAAGGAAGGAAATGATGACAATATCCACCGTGGGTGGAAGAGGACTGTTTACAGTTTCTGGGCGTTACGATGCGGAGATGAGTAACTGCCAAGGTTGATCTCTGCTTCGAGCTTTTATTTCGTCGACAAAAGCCTAAATTTACTCGATGGGGGCAATTTTCTAAAGTATAAAAGTTTATTTGTTGATAACAAGTACGATGAATATCACAATGTTGTTGCTGAGATTCGAATAAGCTCTTCTACTCTGAAATATGTCTTTGTATTGTCGCCTTTCCTGTTTTCCCAAGACGACCCAGACAGCCCTTCTGACCCCAACTTGCAAATAAAAGAATCCTAAGTACTCGCGAGAACCCAATTTACACTCCCTAGAGCTTTTTTGCTTACCTCAAATGAGCACCTCGGGTTGGCTGGCGGTAAGCAGGCGTCCTAATGTGTCCTTACACAACTTGGAACGACCATTCTTTTCGGAAATAAGAACAGGAGGTCCTGGTCCGACGCATTCGGCTTTGACACCTCGGTTACTGAAGTATTTCTTGAGGGTAGCCGAAAAACTAGGAGAAAATGTGAAATATATCACAAAATTGAAACTGAAATCATTTTTTTGTGTTATTCATTTAATGGAACTGGTACCTGGAATTGAAAACAACCAAAAGGTTGGATAAATCCACGATGTAATTGATCTTATTTCCTATTAATTCTTCTATATGACCTTCGAATGTATTCAAAAGAAGAGCAGCCACATTACAAGCAATAAATAACAGCACTACAAGAATCTGAAAAAGTGATAATTGGTTGATAATTGCCATAACGGACCAGTGAAATGGTATCACCTGCACTTCCTCCACCCGTTCCAAAAATTGAAGCTCCTGGAATCTTATGTTTATGTAGATATCCTTGAGGATGTTTTTAAAGGAAAAGAAACAGGAAACTAATTGTTGTTGGTGACTTTTAAACGAGGAAGTAAAGGCGTGGAAAGAATAAAAATCAAATTTGGTGGAAATAGCTGTCGGAGGCAGACTCACCAATGATAAAAGTATTCAAAACAACAAGAATTATAAGAGGTCCGACGGCCAGGAAGACAGCGTACATATATTTGTAATAAACAGTCTGATACATTTCATTGAATCTCATGGGCTCTGGGCAGACTTCCCAGGATTTTCCTCCAAATCCTTCATGATAGCAATCTATCACAATTGCCTGAAAATTATGCATTTCAGTTGTCAATTAGTTTCCTCTACCTCGAAACAATGTGGAATATTGTAGATTATAGAAAAACATATAACAAAGAGGATGGATCCCATTAGAACTTTCGGTTTACTAACAAATCTTTTAGCCGGTTCCGGCAGACAGACCTGAAGATGAATTGTCTTTGGCCTCCTTTATTTTAAAGCCATTATGTTTCGGCAATGTCCTTTTTGCTAAACAGATACAGATGCGTCTGTCGCCTTTTTAAACAAATGTCTGGTTTCTTCTTTTTTGACTGACCTGAACAAAACAGTCTGCTCCAGCAAAGATTGTAAAATAAACTGAACATGTTTGAGCTGTCATTCCCATTGGATATACGACCGGAGAGAGAATCTGAAGTGTTTTGCAGTGAAAGGGATTTTCTTACCCCAAAGAGTCTTGTTAGATTTAGAGAGAATTTTCTCACACTTTCGACAAAGAATAGAAAAATACCAGTGAATATTACAGCACTGTCAGAGCAGCCAAGACAGCAGAGGTATGTATTAGTGGAACATCTCATTTCTGAAAAAGAGAAGAACATCCCTCGATTTGTCTTTTTGTTGTCATTATTTGTCTCTATTCCAGTCTCGGCTTGTCACACCAATGATAAACGAGGTTATGTCTCTGTCGGATCTAATTCTCTTGGGATATGTGGAAGGAACACGCAGAGGCTTTTTTCTGTTCCTTTTTTGTTGGACTGTGGTGAAACAAGATTGGTTTTAAAGTAACAGCTGAGGTCATAGAAAAGGGCTACCCGAACATCCATCACGATCACGCCAGGAAGAAAGATTTATATCCCAAAGGCTCCAAAAATGAATAGTCATCACTTACCGGGCCGGCTATAGACGAAAGCTGATAAACCATTGCCTATAAGGCCCAAAAATCCGATCAACGGTAAGATTATACCACTTAGAATCAAATTGTACATGATATAATGTTGCTCCTTTAAATTATGTTCACATACCCCGCACTGAAATATGATCCGTTGCCTTTATAAATCTCCTTTTTCTTACCTGAGGTAGACAGCCCGTGAAATTGATAAATTCAATGATTCCATTTTCAGTTAGCCTGTCTAATGATGGAGAAGATTCACATCCTTCGGGGTATATGACGGTCATCGCGTAGTCCACTTCCTCCAAGGCTTCATCCACTAAAATACAAAAATGAAGCAAATCTCTTTTAGAGAAAAATGACTGCAAGGGAGAAATCCCTCTTAAAAGAAGGTCCATTAGACGTGAGAAAAGATGACCATCATTTGAGGGGGGTTCAACATTTGACTGAATGAGCTGGCAGGCTTTTAACAGAGGACAGACTAAACACCTACGGTGGCCATATGGGCTAAGCTTTAATAAACAGTGCAACACGTGTTGTGAGCAACGAAAAATCGGCCGATCACCGCCCTCGTTGGAGCATTAGATCAGATTGCTCCGCCTCTTCTTCCGGAGCTGGACTCATCATAATACTACATTGTAATTGGTGTGTGGGTTTCCGGGGTCGTTTGATCATGTTCGCCGATTTTTATAGGATCCCACGTACCAGAAGCTGATAGTCAACTTTATGCAGAGAATTGCAATGTAGACCTTGTTAGTGGTCTTCATTTAAAAGTTGGGGAACCCCCAAGTGCTGCGATCAGTAATACATTTAAAAAAACTGTCGATAGTTGGAAAACACGAACATCTCAATGCGATGACGCGTGTTTAACAACTGAACGGACTACGAAAAAAGGTCGAAGGGTCGTTTCAAGACCCATGGACGAAATACGCCGACCGCATTAAAGGAGCTACGACTAAGTAGAAATCAATGAATATCAATGTAACGATCGGACATTTGGCAATGAGTAACAAGGAATATGCACTTACTTTTGATCAAGAGCGAGCCACGAGCACAGCGTATTGAGACCAACAAATGTTATAAAGATAGTTTAAAGAATATTTATCAGTCGGCGTCACTTGTTAAACCGTTTTTAGGCAACCCGCCTTAGAGTAAAAATGTGCGAATAACAGCGAAGAGCAGCAAATGAACTTACTTCTCCCCTCAGAAATCAAACAAGGACAGGATACAAGAGAACTTCATATATAACTTATCTAAGACGTCAAAGGGTCCCCAGGAATTCATTGGTATTCAAGCGCAAAAAAATTGAAAGAAAAGATATGCAGTGCATATTGCGGTTGATTAGTTGAGAAAATGTTTGAGATGGGCTAATGTCTGTACTCTGCTGACTAGGAGATGTTAGACGGGAAAGCGGAACCACAGGAAAAGTCATTAGGAACTACTGCAAGCATCAAGTTGGTCTCACATTTTAAATTTACAATCAACAATGTCATGTTTTCACGAATTGACGTCTCTAAGGACAGGCGGCCTTCTCCTAACTGACGTTCTGCGTCAAAATTTCATTTATTCTTCAAAACTTTTGCTTTTTTTGTTTACCAATTAAAATAAAAGTAGACGGGATGATCATTTGGCTCATTTTATGCGCGGCCATGTCACTTCTGAGCTTCCGTGATCTCTTTATCGCCAGGGCGAAAGGGAAAAGGACCAAGTGACCATGGGGAATCAAAAGACGTGCAGCAAATACAAAGTATGTTGATCAAAAGGATAAAAGAAGAGCCAGGGAGATGGGATCCCCTCCAATTTCTGACTAATGAGAGGATTCTCTGAATTGAGACTCCATGCAGAGAGTTTCGAAGCCCTTCCCTCCCCACACACTACCCACTTCACACCACTGGTCTAACCTGGTTAGCTCGAGTCTTTTTTGACGGCCTTTACCATTAAGGAAAGGCTGTATGGGACGAGAAGCATGCTAGGCTTAATGGATAAAAACGGGACGGACGACACTAAGAACAATTCGTAACAAATGGCAAAGTAATTTTGACGACGACAATGACGGATTTTAGAGGAGGAGCAGTGAATGTTGCGAAGAGTAGTATTTTGCGTGTGGTGGGGTCTTTGATAACGAGGTCCGTCGAAAGCGGCGATTGAGTAAAGGGAAACTCCTTCTTCTGGAACAAAAACCAAAATCAAATGGGTGGTCGTCTATTTTCGTAGAAATAGTCAGAATTAGTGATGGCGGAGGAAGAAGTCGGGACCAATTTCAAAAGGGCAGCTGGTGTTGCGCAGGGTGGGAGAGTGGTAGAGAGAGAGCGAGTTCGCTCCTCTATTTTGGTGTCAATTATTCGCACTCTTCACTCTCCTCTTTCGAAGCTCAAAAAAGGACCAACACATCTGATTCCCATGTGGTGTTTGATAAGAGAGTGACACAAGAGTTGCGTGCCACCAGTCCATCTCCTACTCATCTCATGCATTTCGACATAAAATAATCACACTGGTTCACTTACTCTTCTTGAACTTTTCAGTTTCTTGTATTATTCCATAAAGGTAGGGAATCTGAAAGAAGACATTGCAGAAGGGTACATTCAACCAAAAAGGGATGTAAGCACTACAGACGGTAAGATCCACGCAATAGGTGCAACATAGACAAAAGTGCAAGGACATGAACATAGAGGATTATGACAAGAATTTGAACGGAGAGGAAGTGTTCGGGAACATGATAGGGTTGTACGTAACTGGAGATGTTCAGTAAAAAAAACGAACAGCACATGCCGGATAGACTGTGTTTCAATTTTTTTATCTTCTGGAACTGACACATTTGTGCTCAAATCATTGTCGTATAAACAATCAAAACCCTTTGCAATTATGGAACGAATATTGTGTTCATTTAAGGATTTTCTGATCTTGAAAAGAAGACAGATGCCCCGATTAACCAGAACAAAAGTCTAAAAGAACCCCTATTTATCAAAAACTACAACACCAATTAAGACTATTTATGAGGTATTTAACAGCAGTTACTCTTGGAGCGTAAAATGACGAAACATAATGTGCCGTGAGAGAGTAGATTAGCTTAAAATTTACATTTCGCGTGAGAAATTGCGTGGGCTGAGGCACCGTATTCGAGAAGCATCCTCTTAGACAAAACAACTAACTAATGTATCCTTAGGAGATTTGAATTAAGTTAGCACTGCTGTTCTCTTAAAAACGTAATGAAAAAAGTGAACACCGGGCGTTCTTTGCCACTGTTTTTCAATGCCCTTCCCAGACGTAAATTTAACGGTTTCATTAAAAGCAAAAAATTAGCTTCCATTTTTCTGTTTTGTTCTCTCTACAAAGGTGATTTCCAGCCAGGACACAGTGCACAGCCATTAATCACGATCTCAGCTGTTCATCTATCAACGAGCTGAGATGAATCATCCAAGAAGACAAACACCTCGAGCTAGAGATGAAATAGGATGCTTTAGTTATTATTTATCGAGATTTCAAAAAGGAAAGGGGATATTTAAAGAAATGCGCAAGTCAGGAGCAAAATAGGCTTAGGCTTAACGAGCAATGCTGTATTTATAATGAGAGTCATTTGAAAAATGCCCACCTTCCGAGAGAAATAGACGAGCCACATTGATCTCGCCTAATAAAATGACGACAATGGGAAGGGTTTTTTTTATAAAGAAAAGGTTTCAAAAATCAAGAGAATACCAGACAATAAAAGGAAGAACCAAAGGAAGCCAAAGTAGTCATCGGGCTCAAAAGGGAAAGCTCAAAATGTGTGGTCTGAATAATTTTGAGCACTAAATGTCGCCGCTGTGATTAACGTCTCCCCTAAGGAAGTGCCTCCTGCCGAAAATCGAGATCGCCCTCTAGTGTTCCCACGAGAAAACTTCATCAATATATAGAGAAAGAAGTGAGTCTTTTTGACTTTGGGGTCCCTGTCCTGCCATATTTTTAAAAGTGCAATTTGAGACCTCCAGAAAATGTGGATTCTTTTATCCTGGCAGGGATTGTTTGATGACGTAAAATAGGGACAAGTAGAGGAGGTTGTACCCTAATTAATGGAAGTAGGACGTGTTTTTATAACATTTATAAACCAAATCCTATTGTTTTACAGCCTAACCTGAGATTAAATTTGGCATTTTTTTAGGCGTACACGCACGAGGTCAGCTAGGCAGCATTCCATCCAAACGAGCATCATGGGCACAAAACGATTGGAACCAAGACCAAACAAGATTTGCCACGTAAAAATAAAACCAAACTAGGAAGTGCAACAATCCCAGTGGTTGCAGTGAATTGAAAATAGAGAGTCACAGATAGCTCCCAGGAGAGCTGATTTTGAACTATTGCCACTTTATATTGTGGATCTCTCGATTAGTCTCTTGCAAGGCAACAATAAGTATTTATCGGTATATTTTATTATAATTTATAACAATTTAAATCATCTCACTAATACGGTAAAAATAAGGGAAAACATAACAGAAACAAGGGAGGCGCTTTGTGTAGTAGGAGGAGGGGGCGCCTGTGTTGTCGTCGTCGTTGTAGGCGTTGCGGTTGAAGAAGTTGGTGGCGTTGGTGTCGATTGTGTTGGAGGAGGAGGTGCCATCGTGGTCGTAGTCATTGGAGGAGCCATCGTAGTAGACTGTCCATTGCTCGGTGGTTGGTTACCCGTTTGCTAAAAATATCACCTTTATTATGTTAAAAAAGAGCCTACCGTATATTGTGGCAACAGAGGTTGCCTAGTCAAATCAAATGGCACCGTCGTATTGAAATTGTCCGTGTGCAGGACAAAGTTTGTGATCAATTGAAGAGCCGGCCCTGGTCTGTCAGTAGGAACCATATGACCAGCTCCCTTTACAGTAGTCAGATAAAGCTTCATAGTAGAATTTTGAGGCTTATTGACAAATGTTTTTGTATATCCGGCGATGATGTTGGCATAAGTCCAAGGGGCTCTATCCGTAGACGTCTGAAAATTCAGAATGTGTACCCAGAATAAAGAAGATTCCAGGGAAAATGCCACCCCATGTAATCTGTACTTACCGTGAAGCCATTAATGGAGGTGAATTGCTCAATGAACCATTCTGCTTCAAACATGGAACAAGCGGTATCAGTGTCTCCATTGTAGATCAAAACATTTAAAGGATATTGACTATCCAGAATGCTTTGGAAAATCGGCGTAGTGTCATTGTACTGGTCAGTGTAGTTCAAATCACTAAATAGAATTGCCTCGGGATAATAGTTGGTGAACTTACGCGCAGAGGGAAAACGGTTGTACAAAGTCAGGAACGTGGAGGGCATCTCTGACGTGAGATTGACGCAAATATCTTGTAGCAGCATCCACCATAAAACATTGGAATCCACCAAAATTGTCAGTAGAAAGGGGATCCAGCTGGTTGGGATTGGCTACAGACAGCTGGCTCATTTGGGCTGCGAATTGTCGTCTGATGTTGATTCTTCCTCCATAGCTCTTGAAATCTTCGTGCATCGATGGAGAAGTTGGATTGTAGGCTCCATTTGTTTTGGCATAACAATCCTGGTAGAGGTTGTAGACGTCATAACCAGCCATCCAGTTTCTGTCAAAGGCCATCTGCTCGACAAGAAGAGCACATTGTTGATTGAAGTCCGAAGAGAAGTTTTTGGCCACCACATTTCCATATTGGTCAATGGTGACATAGTACTCATAGTCGCAATACAAAGCTGTGTTGTTGTCGTTGAACGAGGGGCAGCAACTGTGGAGAGCATCCCAATCTCTGAAGAAATAGTTTTTTTTTGCCAATTTGTTAAAACATACTGTTTTCCATAGATACCATGGTAATAGAGGAAGTCGGGAAGCGAGCGGATCTGAAATTTTGACGTAAACTAGGACTCTGTCGAGAAACTTACATCCTGGATAGTACTAATCATTCCATTTCCAATAGCCATGCCAACCAAGTTAACATCCATTGTGCCTGCTTTAATTTCCTTGATCAAGGCGTCGACCAAAGCTGGAACGTAGACACCGGCATAGGATTCTCCAGTGACTGTGAATTCTCTCTTCTTGAATTGAGGATAAGTGTTGAAGAAGTCCTTCAAGGCTAGGATTGCGTCGCTTGTGGTCTAAATATTTTTTAGATCAAAATACCGTCCATTTACCATTGCGTCGTTCCAATTCTGGCTAGGATTTGCGTTAGGATCTTGATAGGAGAATCCAACCATTCGAGGACTTTCCATGTAAAGGACATTAGCTCCCTTATTCCAGGAGTAGACATTTTCGAAGAGGGTCTGGCCATCAGGATTTGGGTGGAAAGGTCCATTCTCAACCAGCATTCCTCCGAGTGAGGAACAACCTGAAACAGGCGATAAATAGATTGGATAGTGATGTCGTACCTGGTCCACCATTGAGCCAAAGGATCAGAGGATCATTAGAAGGATCATTCTGCGATTCCAGGAGCCAATAATGGAGATAGTTTCCAGCAGATGCTGAGAGATATCCGGAATGGTGATTGAAGGGAGGGTTGAAGGTCAGACCAGGAAGGTTGAAGACTCGGTCGGCCTCACGTCGATTTACTAAAAACCTTTTATGAAAGAAGAAGAAGTCGAATTTTACCTCTAGGAGCAGCTGTGGTAAAATCAGCTAGAAGTGGCTTTCTTGCAATATTTTGAGCCAATCCGGTGCTGTAATTCTGTCCTCCAACAAAGTTCTGCAACATTTGAAGAGCTGGTCCGGGTCTGTCCGTAGGGACGAAATGTCCTCCTCCCTAAAATAAAATAATCCTGGATTTTTACACAGCATACCTTGACAGTCAGAAGATCGAATGTAACTTGTCCGTTGTTGTAATTGAAAGTCTTGAAATATCCTCCAATCTGAGGAAGATATCCCTTGGCCTGGGTATAAAGCCATGGGGATCTATCAGTCTCGGTCATGTTGTTGCTATGGGCAAGTTTTTCAATGAACCATTCGTCTCCCAAGAATTGGCAGGCCATGTCTGAACAAAAATCATTCAGGATAATTTTTAAACCAACAAACCTGCGTCCCCATTGTAGATGAGGAATTTCAGAGGATATTTCGAAGCAAGAATCGCTTGGAAAACGTTGGTAGTGTCATTATGCATTTGAACGTATCGCTCATTCATCGGATCGTTACAATCTTGCCAGAAGGGAACACCTGTTGGAATGTGAATAGCGGTCCTAACTTCAGGAATGTTCAAGTATGACTGGGTAGCGTCTCCGTTGTAGCAAGAGAATCCCATATTGGCATCAGTTGACATTGTGTTGATTTTAGAGTTCTGGTCAACGAAAGGAACAGAGTTGGACAATGGCTGGAGGGCAGATCTCTTGACTCTTCTCTTTTGTGCATTGGATGGGAGATTTGGTGAAGTGTTCGGAGTCGCATAGCAATCTTGGAACGTGTTGTAGACATCGTTGTCAGTCTCCCAAACATCCAAGAATCCTTGTTGGACTACCAAGTTTCCACAATATGCTGCCAAACTGCCGTCATTGTATTTCGGCCAAGCATTTCCAGCGGTGTCCAAGTAGTAATACTGAGTCCAGTCGCAGTAAGTCAAAGGCTGGCTGCTGGCATTGCAGCATACGTTGAGGGCATCGTATTGCGTCTTTCCTCGCTCACCTCTCCAGTAAAGAAGGGAGACAGCAGAGTTGATCTGTTGAATCTCGGACATTTCACCATTTCCAATAGCTACTCCAACGAAATTGACGTAAGACATAGATTTGTCTTGGATCTTGGCAATGAGGGCTTGGGTCAAAGTTGGAACATAGACACCACCGTAGGATTCTCCAGTGATGTAGAAGCTACGGTTCTGGTATTCAGGATAACGATCGAAGAAAGATGCCAAGGCTAAGACATTGTCACTAGCTGTCTGAAATTAAAATAGTCGAGGTAATGCCAATGTTTCACCTTATCATCATTGTAGACATTATCTGCTGGTACATTTTGAGCACGGTAAGAGAAACCGACATCTCTCGGCGATTCCAAGAAAAGAACATTTCCGATCTTATTCCATGAGTAAACATTTTCAAACAGCGTCTTTCCATCGGAATTGACGTGGAATGGTCCCAACTCTTCAAAAAGTCCTCCAAGAGAAGAACATCCTGGTCCACCATTAAGCCAAAGGATCAACGGGTCAGTGGTAGGGTCTCCTTGAGATTCGACAAGCCAATAGTGAAGATAGTTTCCAGCAGAAGCAGGCAAGTAACCAGAATAATGCTTGAATCCAGGGTTGTAAGTAAGCCCAGGGAGATTTTTGACTTCATCAGCTGCTTTGCTTCCCACTGGAGGAGGGTCCACAGCTATCGGTGCGGCTCTCTTGACTCTTTTTGGCTCGTCAGACTGCTGTCTAGCGCGAAGAATCTTTTGCTTCTTTATGGTTCTGCGGTTTAAAGGAGCAGAATTAGGCTGTACATTAGTCTCTTCGCTCATTGTACCATTGACACCATTGTTAGCGGCGTTGTATTGTCCAACCTGGATACTAAGTTGATTATTAGAAAATGAATACCTGTTGGGCGATGACATATTGTGAGTTCATAGCACCTGGAGTAGTTTGATAAGGAACAGGATTAGAGAAATCTTGGTTTCTCAAGAAGTTCACAAACATTTGAAGAGCTGGGCCAGGTCTATCGGCAGGAACCAGATGACCAGCTCCCTTCACAGTCAGAAGATCAATTGTTCCAGAACCATAGGTAAACTTCTTAGCGTAACCAGCAATTTGGGTCATGTATCTAAAAATCCCCAATTTCTCTAATCAAAAGCAGTTCTACCTCCAATCCTTGAAGTCGTTGGTAACAGCCATCCTGTGTCTTTTAGCTACAGCCTCAATGAACCACTGATCTCCCAAAAATTGGCAAGCCATGTCTAAAAATTTAGATGCAAATCTGTGTCATATTCCTACCAGTATCTCCGTTATAGATCATCATTCTCAAAGGATACCCGGACTGGATGATGTGGTCAAAGACTCTTCCAGTATCATTGTGTTGCTGGATGTAGATATGGTTAATGTTATCATTACAGGAGCTCCAATTTCCAGCTTGCGGTAGAACATGGAGAGCAGCACGGACGTCAGGTGTATTCAGGTATTGGGCAGCTGCATCGGATGAGTAGCAGGAGAAACCGCCCTGGTTGTCAGTGGAATAGTCAGAGACTTGTGCCTGAAATGAATTTGACTACGTTTCCAGTTATGCCTTACTCCTTGGTCAAGGAAAGAAGCAGCAAACAATTTCCTCTTGTATAACATTTTCAGCTCAGCAACGCTTGCAGCAGGACCGAACTTGGACGACTGTTGGTAGCAGTCCTGGTAGATGTTGTAGACATAGTTGCTAAAATTTACAATATTACAGGCTTCAGACAAGACTTACATAGTCTCCCAAACTCTGGTGTAACCCATTGAAACAACAAGAGGTCCACAGACGCCAGTAGGATCGATAGGATTGGCATCTCCAGAAGAATTCAAGTAGATGTACTTGGTGAAGTCACAATACTCGAACCATTTGGGGTCATTGGTGGTAGGGTCACAACATTGTTGCAGCTGATCCCATTCCCTAGAAAAATGCAGTATTCAGGGTAGATGTGTCAAACTAGCTCTTTGCCATAAAGCCCATGGAAATATAGCATGTGGATTACAGAATTAATCTGTTGAATAGCAGACAATTCTCCATTTCCAATAGCCATTCCAACCAGGTTCAATTGGGGGAATCGACCTGCTTGGATTTCGTCGATTAAAAGAGAAGTCAATGTGGGAACGTAGACTCCACCATAAGATTCGCCAGTGACATAAAAACTTCTTCCATTGTATTCAGGATAAACGGAGAAGAAATCCTTCAAAGCCAAATAGACATCCCAGGCAGTCTTCTCATCATTGTAGATAGTATCATTGTTTACACTTGTATCTTGGACAGAGAAGCCAACATTTCTAGGACTTTCAATGAAAAGGACGTTGGCTCCTTTATTCCAGCCATAGGCATTTTCAAACAATGTCTTGCCATCAGGATTAGGATGGAATGGACCGAGTTCACTCAGCAGCCCCATAAGAGAAGAGCACCCAGGTCCACCGTTCAGCCAAAGAACCAGAGGATCGCTAGTAGGGTTGCTTTGCGATTCCACAAGCCAGTAATGAAGATAATTTCCAGCGACTCCATTCAAATATCCAGAGTATTGACGGAAATTGATGTTGTAGGTGAGTCCAGGCAAGTTCCAGACGCGGTCAGCTTGTTTTCGACTGAACTGATTGGACTGAGCAGCAGCATATGAAGGAAGGACGGGCTGAGGGGCCAGGCTGTAGGGAATTGTTTGGTTGTAAGAAGCATCTTTGCGGATGAAGTTGGTAATCATTTGCAGTGCTGGTCCAGGCCGATCAGTAGGGACGAAATGTCCACCTCCCTGAATATTTTTCCTGCTTAGAAAAGAAATAATGTACCTTGACAGTGAGCAAGTCAATGGAGAAATCGTTCCTTGCAGGAATAGCAAATCTCTGGACGAAACCAGCAACAACGGCATCAAATCCTGGGCGGGTATAGCTCCACTCGACACGGGTATTCATAGTCATCTAAAAAACATAGCCATTATTTCCAAAAACATTTACATTTTGAGCTCCAGCCAAAGCATAGATGAACCATTCGTCTCCAATTGCATTACAAGCCATGTCAACATCTCCGTTGTAGATCAAAAGGCGGATGGGATAGCCCGATCCAATAATGCTGCTGAATACAGGAGTTGTGTCATGGTTCTGCTGATGGTAATAGTTCTCATTGATAGGAATACTGTAAAAAATCTTAAGAGCAAAATGTATTTCCTACTTGCAATCTTGCCAATAATTGACAAAGTCAGGAATATGTAGAGCTTTACGGACATCAGGACGATTGAGGTAGGCTTCAGTGGCGTCGTCCATGTAACAAGGGAAAGCTTTTTCAGGATCGGTGGAGTTGACATTTAGGACGCTCTGTAATTTTCGTAGATTAGCGAAAAGGATTTTTCTACTCCGTAATCCAAGAAAGAAGAGGAAAGGGAAGACATGAACGCAGCTCCTTCTCCCATTGTGGCAGAAGCTCTCATAGTCTTAGATCCCATGACATGTTTCCACGTTCTCTTTGCAATAGCAGCCTGAACTGTATTTTATTTTAAAAGAATCAAAATTACCTTAGTAGCAGGAGAAGGACTACTGTAATCATAGCAATCTTGGTACGAGTTGTAAACATCATTGGTAGTTCCCCAGACGCCATTCATGGCGTAGTCGACAACTGTGTTGGCGCACCAATTCATTGTAGTATCGTTGTAGGTGTTAGCGACAAGATTTCCAAAGTCGTCGAAGGTTACAAATTGAGCGAAGTTGCAGTAGGTTAGAGCTTGGCCAAATTTGTCAGTGCAGCATACCTTTAAAGCATCAAATTGTCTAAAGACAGCCATAATTTGTAATATAAACAAGAACTAACTGTTTTCCAAGCATTCCTCTAAAGTAAAGAAGATCAATAGCTGAATTTGTCTGCTGGTAGGCGCTGAGTTCTCCATTTCCTACAGCCATTCCAACAAGTTTTACATAAGGCATAGCTGGTTGGGTTTTATTCTGAACACAATTCTAATTTCAAACGACAAATAAAACACCTGGATCATTTGAATAACCAAATTTGTCAAGGTGGGCACATAGACCCCGCCATAAGATTCTCCAGAAATATAGAAGTCTCTGCCTTGGTATTCAGGGAAACGTTGGAAGAAAGATTGAAGAGCCAGAGCATTGTCCATAGCTGTCTAAAAAGCATTTTGTAGATAAGTTGACGGTGTACCTTAGCATCAGTATAATTGAGATCAGATCCGTATGTGGTATTATCCCTGTAAGAGAATCCAACTCCATGAGGAGCTTCCAAAAACAAGACATTTGCAGCCTTATTCCAGCTGTGGACATTCTCAACCAGACTGGCACCTCCCTGCGTAGGGTGGAATGGTCCCAATTCTGTCATGAATCCTCCCAAAGATGAACATCCAGGTCCGCCATTTAACCATAGGACCAAAGGGGCCCATTCAGGACTTTGCTGTGCTTCCACTAGCCTGAAATGTTTCTGTCTTTTTTATCTTTTTCGTCATTAGCCCCGCTTCTGGACATAACCCTCTATTGTAATTCAGAAAACGTGGCTACGGCAGATAAGATAATCTGTCGATTTCGTGAATCATCTTTTGCTGCCGTCTTTGCAATAAATGATGTAATTACTGTTTCAGACATGGCATGATACGGGGATCCAGACAGAAAATCCCTTATTTCAACACAGAGCACAATATTTCTGTTTTACCCAAACCCTGAAAGCTTCACTCAGAATTGTCTGATTTCTCAACAAAGATCTTCTGAGCAGTCTTTGAACTTCCCGAAAACTCCTGATATCGACCTGGATTTATTGCGGAACAGCCATTGTGGCAGGTTTTATGTCACGAAATGGCAACAATGATCTGCGATCGCAAAATTTACACGGAAAGATGGCTTACTGACTAATCATTAGGTGTCAAGTACTGAAGAGCAATGATAAGAGGGAGATGTTGCCAGTGTAAAAAAAGATTTTAGGGGAAAATGGAGGAAAATCTTTAAAAAAACTTCAAGCTCTCCAGTACTCCACCAAAATAGCCACGAATTCGGTATAATTCTGCTTTACAAAAAATGAGAGAGAAACTGACCAGTAGTGAAGATGATTTCCCTGTGTAGCATCCAAAAACCCGGAATATTGTTTAAAGGTAGGAGTGAATGTGAGACCAGGTAGATTAGTGATGAGATCATCAGCCTTTTGGTCAGCCAGAGTCAACGAGGCGACGAGGAGCACCGGTAGTAGCCGCAGCATGCTGCCTACCATCCCCAGGGCACTGCTTATCTTTCCAGGACGAGGCAGACTGGGGTTTGTCCTTTTGAATGGAAAAGAGGGAAAGTTCACTAAGACATGATAGCATGATCGTTTATTTTTTGACTGTATCATTGTACTGAATGGGCTCGATCAAGAAAAGTTCACAACTTTATAGTCTTGTTATTTCCGTCGGAACGTGGAAAAGTTTAAAATTTTTGTAGTTATTGCTCACGGATGCGTACCTATGGATGGCCCTTTGCCCTGAACATTGTCAACAACAGGCATGCCGCCACACCTAGCATCCCGACTATCGTAGCTAGCGAGACAGCCACTGAATGCAAATGTTGTATTTATAGCTGGTTTCGTGAGATTTCTGTTTATAGAATATACTTTTCTTCATTTTCCTTTGCTTTCCATCAATATTCCCCTTTCATTTTTTAATCCCAACTGCCCAATTGGGTGTCCCAATTAATCTCCCCCCTTTCTTCCTTGCTTTCAAATGGCAGTAGTAACACCAATTAAAATCCTCGGCAGCCATGGTTACAACCCTCGGATTATTCGGATTTGAATGTCTACAATTGAATGCGCTTGCTTACCTTATGATTATCTCACAGCCGCGTGTGGCCACTGCTTGCTCTCTTCCATATTTCCTCTTCTTATTTCCGGTTACGCCTGCTTAGAAAGCTCATGCAATCTATGTGTCACTTTCAGCTAAATAGATGCTTCTTGTTAAGCTTATTCTACAAAAAAACCTAGGTTTTATCTAAATTTTTAGTTGTGGCAATGCTTAATCTTCCGTCTGCTGAAATGCCACCGCAGCCACCGCTAAATGTTCAGGATCTTGTTGAGATTCTTCTGGTAAAAACGTCGAAACTTCGTTTGATTTTATTTTAGAGAAAAGCCCAAGAGGGAGTGGATGACCCCAATGGCCAGCGCCTTATCAAAGGGCATTCGCCCTTTCCTGAGAATCGTTCCTTTCCTGTGTCTACTTTTTCGAATGTCTGCGAGGAAGGATGCGATCAATATTACATTGGATTCCTCCCGTTACGTACTGACTATTTTTGCGTAATTTTAACTAGAACCCTCATTAACGATTCTCCCTATACAAAGTTAGATCATTTCCGTACCACAGATTATAAGAATTTCATTGGACATTTTTGTAGAATTATAAGAATTAGGGAAGAACATTTGGATCATGATGGCGATTTGATCAAAAATATTCGTGATTGGGGTTTTCCTAAATAAAGAGTATTCCCTCCTAATTGTTATCTTTGATGTATCACTAGTCTAATCCTCTTAATCGTAGCTACCTCCTGTATTTTAATCCTATTATGAAAAATTCCGTAATCATGAATTGGAGCCAATGGTTGTAGTGCAATAGAAACCATTGATAGTCTAGAGATAAAGACGGGCCCTATCGGGCGGGTGCTAATTGAAAGTGTCATCAATTGGGAGTGGCATCAGGAAGACCAAAGGGCCCGAATACACGTTCGCTCTTGGGAAAACGGAGTAATCCATCTGGTAAAGATTACTTGTAACCATGAGAATGTCCGACAATGAAAAAGACAACGGTGATTCTTAAAGTAAAAACAACAAGATGTGCTAACTGTTTATTATTAAAGTTTCAGCAGTTTAGTTCACAAGAACCTCTTGAGTTGTCCCCTCTTCTCCTTCTCGTGGTTCAGTGTGATCGGCTGACCGTCTTCTTGATGCCGCCTTCTGAGCTTTCTCGCTTTCCACCTCCCTTTCGATAGATCTAAAAGTGCAAAATCTCTACGTATTCATCTTAAAATATACTTTTGAATGGCGTCAGCAAGTTCATCCCCTTCTGGTTTCAAGGCAAGCAAGAGCCAAGCTGCCCCTGTTGTCACAGCTCTGACGACACAGCAAGTTCTCCAAAAGAAGAGATCTCCTGGAGTAAATTCTTTATTACCCTTAAGGATGATGAATTTTAGCAGTTTGGTTTCTTACAGAAAGCTGCTCATCAAATCTCATACAGAGAAGAGAACAAATCAGAGAAGCGGTCCACAAAACGGTTCCGAGAAATCCACTATGACTTATTGTTCTGACCACACCTCTCCACGAGAAGTCGTATATCCCTAATCTGAACTTACAAAGATCGCCGTACATTAGCTTTTAAAAGCATCAAACCGATCATATGCTGCCACGCACGCAATACTAAAAGTCACAACAAATGTCGTATGAATATAAAGACTGCGATCTTGATACGCATCTTGAAGGATTTTCTGAAACAATATTTGTGTTCTTTGCGCCCAAAGGACAAATCTCCTCCCCCATCATGTATCCTCGAGAGTGGGATCTACTTTAATCTTTTGTAAGCAAGAACAGTGTATGGTCAATGCGCCCACCTCGTTGGTAAAATAAATCGCAAACACAGCTGTGGCTAATGTTAGTCCGGAGAGGAAACCTAAAAGAAAATCATAAAGAAACAGTCTAAATTTTACCTTGTACTATTAGAGCAAAGTTGTGAAAGCGTTTCTGCACTGTGTAGGCTACCCCTGCATCTCGATATTTTGCTCCAAAGGAGGCTAATTCATCTTGTGAGCGCTTTTTTATCTGGCTTCTATGCTTTTTGGCAAAATATCCTGCAAATTTCAGAAAGAGTAAAATCATCTCTTACCGCGCCGTTCAAAGTACAGTGAGTCATTTCCCGCAGTCGCCACTCTATCTTTCAGCGTGCCATTAGTTCGTCTCTTAATAATCCCTTACTACAAAAACGCTATGGTGTCCGTGTGTTTGTGTGTGCGTTGACATGTCGAAAAATTGTGGCCGAGTGGTCTAAGGCGCGCGCATGAAATGAACGACGTGAGTTCGATCCCCGCCGATGGCAACTGTGCTCAAAACATTTTTGCTTTTTTGTTTATGGCTCCACTATAATTATTTCGCAATATAAGTGTGACTGAGTATCAAATGTCACATTTGGCTGCGTATTTCTTATTTTCCATCGTTACGCAGCGAAATTAGTATCATTCGACTGCTCTCAGTGTGGGGAGTCAGAATCTGCTGCTTATTTTTTTAAATGAGGCTGAGTATCAAATGTGCCATTTGGCTGCGTATTTTTCCATTTTCGCTCACTCTCAACAAAATTGGTACCGTTCGACTCCTCTCAGTGTGAGGAAGCCGATTACGGTGATAGTTTTCCATTTAAATGAGACTGAGTATCAAATGTCCCGAGTTGGCTGCGTTGCTATCGAATTTCGCAATCCACTGGGAAGATAGGTGTCGTTCGAGTCCATTAGAGGAGGAGAATATATTTTTTTTTATTTTTGGGTAACCTGGAAGGACGCCCCGCGAAGAGGGGCGCAGCCATCTGGTATTTTAAGTAGGCTAAAAGCATGCCCTACCCGAAGGGTATCATAAAGTGCAGTAACCTTCTCATCATCCACTTCCCTGGGTGTCTCAATTTTGTCACCCTATAAATGACAATTATTTCTGCTTATAAATTGACAAACAATCGGAATAGTGCTGGCCTCTTCCACCTGTGTATTTGTATTCATTGAGGGCAGCTCTCTTATAGATATACTACTTTCCTCTGCTACTAAATCTGCCTAAAAGAACGAACTATAAAACTTAATCTGGATCACACCTTGGCTGATCCTTCTTGCCTCGGGACCACAACATCATCCGTTGGCGGGGATCCTGGTCTATTATTATGTGGTCTAAAAGTTAAAGACTACGTACTGAACGGTTAATCTTTACGGGATTGGTTCCTGTGGTATAATATTGATATCTTCCTCATCTCTTGACAGATCAAATGTTGTTCCTGTTGGGCGGAGCGTTGGTAAAGGTCGAGGTCTCTAAAATTAAAATTAAATAGACAAATAAATTGAGTGACCGTTAGACGAGAAGAAACAACGCGAGTATTAGCCAGCATTTAAAAGAGAAGGTTAAGCAGGGCGCGGACCACCCGGCGTCGTCATGGATACGCGCGGCTAATTTGCCATAATGGATAAACAAGCTACCGTAAGACAGACAGAAGAGGGAATTACAGTAGTTTTACAACTAGTAGAATCATTTGCAGTTTATTTCTTTCGTTTTAGCATCATCTGAGCACAGTCACCTCATAGTACGAAGCTGTTTCAATATTTCAGAGATTAACTGTATTACATGTTTTCTCCACCTATTTTAAGACTTTTATTGATGTGATATTGTACGAAAAAAATATTTATTTACAAACTAAAGAATTTTTATAAAACCAAAAAAAATTTGAGCTTACAAGCAAAGTTTTTCAGTTCGCAACGCGTTCCCGTAACGAGACCTACACCATTCGAAAGAACGTCAAAAATTACCCCAGGGGATGGTGTCAGGAAGTGCTCCCGAGCCTCTTGTATTTGGCAGCATAGATGGGCCCAGACTTGGAAAACTTTTCCGATCATTTTTTTTTGCAAAAGGAAAGCGACCGCTTCTTCCTTCCTCGAAAAATTAAATGCAAAAACGATCGATGGCCGAACTTTGGTCTATAAAGCCAGGTTCAGACAATTTACCGGTTGAGCCACGATGCTACTTGGAACGATCTCAAAATGAGACAATGATATTTTGAAAAGCGGCTGTGTACGAATTTCCCTCAAAGTGTCAAACGGTCTCGGGAGCACTTCCTGACACCATCCCCTGGGGTATTTTTTGATGCTCTTTCGAATGGTATAGGTCTCGTTACGGGAACGCGTTGCGAACTGAAAAACTTTGCTTGTTAGAGAACAAAATATAAACATAGTCAGACCAAAAATTTACAAGTCGTTGTCAGAGGAGGGAATAGGATTATACATATTTGAGGGGAGGTCATGATGCTTCAGAAGATGATATTGCTGTCGAACTGTATCTGTTTTTACGGCGAAATGGCTCAAATCAGCGAAATGCACGTTCACATCCGAATGAGGAACTAATGACGTCTGCTTGCCATATGCCCAGTTTTTTCCAACTCCAATCACCTGGTCACCTGAAAAAAGGCCACTGTGTTTTGATCTTGTTATTCATTTACCAGAGCTCCATAAGCTAGCCACAAAATTGGCGTCTTTTCCATTGGAATTCAGTTGTTCCAGGATCGTTGAATATCCTTGGCCAAAGGCGTCACAGCTTACTTCAGAGTTGCAAAGGATATTAGTCTTTTGGCAAGTTCCTGGGTAGTAACCGACAGTGTTGTTACAGGCCGGATACTGGGAGAGTCCTTCACAGAGGCACATTCCATAATTAGCAGAGGCAATGGCAATGAAAGTCTCGATCCGATCTGTCAAGCTCTCTCCCAAATTGCAGACCTTGCCATGAAGATTATACTGAAAAGGAAGGCTCTATTCCAAATTCAGTAGTATTCTACCTCTCCTCCTTGGATAACTGCCCGAGCTATTGTCACTCCCATTGAATGTGCGATAATATTCAATTTATGATGACCGGTGTATTTTAATATGGCCTCGGCGAATTTTCTATGGCCCATAATGTCATCGCAATTAATTGACCTGATAAACTTGTAGATAAGTACAAACAGGTGGTATACCTCATAAAAGAATGGTTTAATATTCGGTCCCCGTAGGTCAGTCCGTACATTTCCGATGAGGTATAACCGTGACCCGAGAAATAGGAGAGGTGACGGTTCCAGCCAGAATTGTAATCGTTGCCGAAATCCAAGGCGGAATCACTGTTGCCATGAATGAAAAGGATCGGAATATGTTCAGTCTAAAAAGGTTTCTGGGTTAAAGAAACATTGAGTATGGTACCTCTTGCTTGTGATTATCCCGGCCACCAAAGGTTCCAGTAATGCCATAATTGGTATAAGAGTTCAAGATGTATTCGTACTCATCCTTGTTCCTAGAACATGAATAATTTGACTAATTTGAATGCTTACTTCTTTAAGAACTTGGCAAAATGATCAGTAAATGAGCCACCGGTCTTCAAGCCGAGCGAATGCGATGGATGCGGCGCACTCCGGTGGTGTCTATAGGCAATAGATGGAGAAAAGAAGACGAAAGCCAGAGAGAGAAGCTTGGACATGTCAGCAACTGACTGAAAACTTGTAGCTGGCTTTCTTTTATATCAGCTCTTCCCTTCTTTTTCCATATTCAAAACTCTCTGCGTCTCATGATATCTCGTATCTCCTGGCCCCGCCCCTCAGGTGAGCTACAGTGCTTGGAAGAAACTTGAATTTATAATAATAGGAACTCACACTGTATAAACAACATTTCTATTATTATGTGAGGCCTTTAAATAATTAAAAATAAAACACAGCGAAATGTTATTGAAAAAAAAGGTGTTCCAGTTAGCTGTCATAGAGTTAATTTGGTGCTTGGTACTCATTTCCCGACGTAGATTTTTAATATATACACTGAATATTTTATAAAGGAGTCGGACTGTACTGTGAAACTACACAGATTGTTTTTACAGTTGCGTCTTAATTAAAAGGGAACAACTTCGGATTTTTAATGAAGGGGACATATTTTTGTTTTCTATACTAAACGTAAACAATTTATAGTTCCGGTTAATTTTTCCAAGACAGAATTTCTAATTATTTAAATTAACAATATACTTCGTACAAAGGTTTCATACTTTGGATTAATCCTCCGCCCTCCTCGTTCTTGTGCTTTTGGTGACATAGATCTCGGATGAGCTGATCTTCTATCTGCGTTTGTGAGTCAGCCGGTCTGGAGTCCAGATCAGGATCACTTCCATCCAGTCTAGAAGTTACCAAATCGACTGCACGTCATCTGCTCGGATCGGACTATTTCAGAAACTTCGCACGTAACACTCTCTTTGATCCCGAGTTGGAGCCTGTGGGCGAGGCACGAGCTCCGATACAATTTCACGAAAGGCAGATACTTCCGACATGACAACATCAGAATTCACTGAAACAAGTTCCAGACATAAGTCTAGACAGTTGTTGAAATTTTTGTACGTTTGCAAGTTTCTTTTGCAGAGATACTCTTCTGTGGGAAAATTTGTAGGGACGCGGATTGAAATACCACATTTTCAGGGACTGAAATACCAGATCAGACGACCAGGAAGCCTGCGGCTTATATACAGATCATATTATCAAAAGTCTACAAGGATATGAGTGGTCCTTTGCAACAATTGAAACACTTGCTCACGGGGGGATTATGCGGAATTAAACTTTTGCAAAGACTTCTTCTTTCAAAAACCCCTGCAGCTGCAAGTTCACGTAGATTTAATTGAAATGGTCACAATGCACTTTTGGTCCGTAGCATGCCCTACCATGGCACGCTATTAAGAAAACATTGCGGGCCGCTGAAAATCAAAGGGCAGAATGATCTTCCTGCATTAAACCTGTGTTACAGTACTCGTACATTTTTTTGTTCCCTTTGTTAAGCATGGGTCATAAATTATTAATTTCATTATCGAAACAATCGTGGGTTGTATTCCCAGGTATTAAAAATTCCCGTGTTTGAGGGAAGTGGATCTCCAGGTGATTTTACAGGATCGCGTGTGTTCACTGGATGTAAGACAAAAATCAACGATTTACTCTCATCACAATGAATAAATAAATGTTTTCGAGTACAAAAAGCATCTATGTACGTGGGGGAACTCCCTGCTTGCTCCTAGCTGATATACAATTCTCAAGAATTGTGTTACTTATCGGTACGTGTAGTTGAAAACAACCAGAAATATGTATTTTTACATCATTATGCGACTATAAACGGTCACCTGTGTTCCAGCTGAGATTTCCCGTGGTTATTTAGATCACAAAGTAACGGGCGCATAGGACCCACGTGTGTACACGACATACATTATAAATATATAGAAGAAAAGTGAAAATTGAACAATTGATAGGTAATTGGAAAGTAGGTCGAATGCTGCGCAGAATCTACCAGCACATCAGTGCTTCCAGAGCAATCTAGGAAACTTTTCAACGAGCTGCAAGGTGGTTCAAATTCCTTTCATTTTCAGATTTACAATTCAAACAATTCTGATTCTCCTAGTATAATATTCCCGGATCCATTTTCCCAAATAGCCAGCATTAAAATTTGCGAATGATGTCGACTCGGCTTACGAGACCCTCACCTAATCAGAAAGTGCTTTCTGACTGTCCCGTCGTATAAAATCCAACCCTGATCATTGCCACAAAAGACTACTGAAGACACAATCTGAACAACTAATACTATTCAGTCAAACATCTTTTGCCTCTCGCATATACAGCATCTTTTATCTCAACGAGTCTAACTTCCTACAATAGTACATATGTCCTTCCCGGCTTTATCCAATCCGGGCGTAAAAATCTCGGCTTATCCGCATTAAAGCCCGTTAAGTTTGACATTTTCAGCGATTAAACTGGCCAAGCAGTGGTCAAAAAAACTTGTTTCATTAAAATGAATAGCCTCAAAATCAAATTAAAGCAAAAACAATTTAATGCATACCGGCATATATCATATGTTTGACTTTTGTGGAATGATACAATTGACAAATAAATGTGGACAGGCAAGCGGAGAACAGCAAATGAGAGATAAATACAACCGTAATTTGTACGAGAAACACCTAAAAGAGAAATTAGGGTCTATAATGCAGAAGGCATATGGACGTGTCGGCTACTGAAGCTCGTTCTTATTTTTGGAACCGAGGCTGCTTTACTGAACCTGGCCGAATTCTGCAAGATAACGGTTATTGTAAAATATTATAGTAGAAAATTACCGCTCTTGCTGTTGTTATCAATGCCACACTGGCATCGCAACTGGATCTCACTGTGAAATTCTCCCTCATGTCCATTTCGCTGACAATCCTACTGAAAGTTGTAATAAGTAAGGGTTTTCTTTTTCTATAACAAGTTTTTGGCGGCATTTGCATTGAAAGACTAATAATTATTTGCCGCCGATGGCTAAAAAATCAAGCAATTTCTCATTCCGTTCAGTCTAGCTGACTATAATGAATCAGACAGTGTTTTGACCTAATTTCCTATGACTTATTCATTCCTTAAAAAAGCACAGCTGTCCCTGGCTGGCACTCTTAACAAAGCAATTACACTTTGAACGCATGCAGAAGGGACTAGAAGTTCTTGGTCATTTAGAAGTAAATAAATATTATGTATTTTTGCAAGGGATATAAGCTCTCCGTTCACCATAAAAACTAAGAACATTTTAGTATAGCTCGCTATTGCAAAACTCCATCATCATCAGTGACCAATGATGTAAGACGTACGAGATTATTGTGGGCTCTAGCTCACGAGCTAGAGATCTGTTTGATTTGAGCATCCTTTGATTTTTGGTAAAAAAGCGGGCCCACGAATAAAACAACCATTTCGAAAGAGGGATTGTTTTAGAGTGACATATAGTTTGTCTCATGTTGAAAGTACACTTTTCAATGTAATAAGAAATAAAATGAGAACGTACTTCCCCGTCTTGAGCCATATATTCCATCGACTATTCCTTCCGCATAACATCAAAACACACATTCGTCTGAATCGTGCCCCGAAAAGGGAGTATATTATAATATTAGATGCGCTGAAAAAAAGAAATCATTTGCACTAGGAAGTCTAGTAACACCTATTCAGACAGATGAGGAGATTTGCAAGCGGAACCATATATCGATGTAACTCGTGGTCTATTTGAACATGGAACGATTCTAACGCATTGTTCAAAGCTGAGAGAGCATTGAACATCACGAAGGTTGTAATCATACAGAGGGCCATCATTGTACACCTGAAACAAAAAATAATTAGATGAAAAACATGGAAAGCTACCTTCTGTCTCGTTCTTCTTGTCCTTTGCCGCCTTGAAGAGATTGTCGAAACTTGTATGCTTTATGTACAGCCAAAACGACAAATGTATTTAGAACCAGCATAATGCTCCAAGGAATTAAGAGCATGGCGAAGAGGTAACCGTAGTTTATGTAGAGCATTACGTAGAGAGGACTGTCTCGAAGGACTGTTGGCTGCAGCTCACCGCATTCATTCAACGTTAGCTCGAAAAATGAAGGAATCTGTAAAATATTCATTGCAATCATCCAGAATTTTGGTTACAATAGTCCAAGATCTTTACGAGAAAAAGAGCCATTCCCCAAAAGACGTCCTTCTGCAACCATTACAAGAAAGCTCTAACAAGATTATGAAGCTGTTTCAAAATTGGCTTATGTCCTATGCGCCCTAGCATTCATAACAAAACATATTTTTAGGTCACTTTCATTGTCTTCTCGAGTTAAGAATAGAATCTATTTATTGTTGATTGCATCTATAAAGAAATGTTTCTGGAGTATTTGTTGACCTAAGAGAGCGACTCTTCTCGCCCACGTCATGTTGGCCCCTAGCTTTTGGGTGCAGCGTGCATGTCTAGGCATCATTAAGCCCTGCGGATGAATATAAGATTAATCTATGCAAGGAGAGGACTCTTCTCAATATTTCATTATACAAGCACCTCACAGGTCCACATTACACAGGTGTAGTTAAATAAAAAAATGAGGACTTACCCGATAAAGCACGCTCAATATGGTAATGGTGCAAAGAATGCTGAAGGCTCTTTTTGGTGTACACCAGATCTTGCTGTGTAGCGGGTAAGAGACCGCCAAAAATCGGTCTACTGTAACGGATACGCAGGTCCAGACACTGCCTGTTTGAGCTATCAAGGAGACAGGATATGTCACCAGGGTACTGTACCAGAAAAAGTAACAAACTGGTGTGCCGGACCGGCCCTGAAAATTCTTCTTATTTAATACGTATGGATTATGGCACCTGTTCCACACAAGTCTGCATCGGTGTGTAGATCATCAAGCTCATGATCAAGAGAACGAAGTCGAAGAAGGATAACCCAGCGAGATAGACATTCAGCGACGATCTTAACCTAGAGATAATTATAGGCAAGCTTGTTTCATGCGCAAGGCAACTATCCGGCAACATTCACTTCTTTTTATGACTTCCTTATTACTTAATGATCCTTTAATCTTAGTTCTTAATTAGGTAGACACTACGTAGTAAAAGTACGTGTCTTTTTTTGTGACATCAATGCCCTTGGGGTCAGAGACATTGTACTTGTTGACGTATGTACACAATATACATTTATTATTGGAGCCATGGAGTATACTTCCGCCAGGAAGACAAAATTTCTTTAGTTAAGGGATTTGCTGATATTTTATTTTGCACGTTTACTGGCTTAAAAATTGTACAGTATTCTTTCAAAATAATGGGGTTCAGAAAAGCTACGCGTCATATTTGTGTAGATGACGCTGTGAGTTTTTGCTTTTCTAATATGTCAAAATGTAAGAAATACTCTGAGCTACAAACTACGAGCGGCCCTTTTGCCAAAATACTATGCCATTCCAAACGACTGATAGGATTACAAGGCTAGAAAAGGGTAAATTAGTTCAAACTTTCACATATTCCTGTGTACATGCGAAACAAGCTAACAAGCAAAGTAGCATCAGTTTTACAGTAAAACCCTACTGCAGCCAGTGACCTTATCTAACCTTGGGGCCACATCATCTCTGACACATTAGTAGTTCAAAAAACTCGTTGCTCATTGGTTAGATAAAGTCACTCTTCTCCTAACTTCATGCTGCAGTTAATCAAGGTAATCTTGTTGCCGGATATAATAAACAGCGATCACTGACCTCATCTGCCTCTTAGAAAATACCACTATACAAAGAAGAGCAGCTAACGATCCGAAGATACAAATAGTCGGAATTATGAAGATATGAACGCTGTGTAGTACCATGTCTCTGGGTGGATAAGATACACTACGATTACAAAATACTACAGGTTCTTCCATCGTTTTTCTGAAAAAGTGAACATCAGGTTTAAGGAAAAAGAGTGTCAAAAGAGCAAAAGAAATGGAGCGTGTGTGCAGGATACCAGAATGAAAAGGACAATCTTTGGTAGATAAAATACGTCAAGTTAGAGTTAAAATCCACTGGAGGAGAAAGACGAAAACACGAAATTTATGTGTGACTGGATGATTTTTGCAAAGTTGGAGAGGTAAAAGGGTGCAACGGAAAAGAACTTCGGGTCTCTGGGGCACATTAACTTTTAGCCTCTGGGAACCAGCCCAGCTGTCTGTGATCTCCAGAAGAAAATGAGCTATGGTCAGAAAAAAAAAGAAGAAGACACTCCTTTCTTACTATTTCTTTCTTTGTTTTGCATGTATGGGCAGTCCCTTCAACCCAAATTGAGCCAATGTGAAAGAGCATAATACATCCAAGAACGGTTAATTACTCTCTCCTAAATTTTTCGCTCATTTTGTTATTATAATTCTTGAATTTTAATCAACCTTCTACCCACATAATGATCTCTGTACTGAACTATTTGAACCCAGTTGAACCCTAATTCAGGTTGGGTATTAAGTGGGAGACATTCTTTAAAGAGGGTTGAGAAAATGACAACAGAGTACATGGAGAAGAGTACGAGAACGTGGTCTAGAAAACATGGAGTTATCTCTGTGGCTTTAAACTTCAACAAATTCCAGCATCTAATGAGTTTTGGCTAAAAATTGGGACCAAAACAATAAGGGTATTGAAACAAGAGGAAGACCTTTTTTAGAAAGAGATGTCAAAACAATACTACACAAATATGGAAGCTGGAAGGGGGGTGTAGGCAGGATGTGTGGAATATGATTAGACACAGGGCTGTGCTCTCTCTCAAGAATAAAGAAAGTCTACGTCTTCTGTTTTCGCCTTAAGATCTCCTTTTTATGGCTAGAAATTTGGTGACGGTTCCTTTTTAGATTATTTTTCAAAAAGCACAGACAAGCTTTTCACAAAATCAAAAGAATTTGAAAGTAGCTGAAAATGGCCATCCCACAAAAACATTACTAATAACGAATGACCATAAATTACCTGAAGGGGGACATGGCTTTGAATCTTTCATAATATCTCTTGCCTCTTTCCACCTTGGATATTCTAAGAAAACGACCGGTTGCATGGTAAAGGTAATACTTTGAGCTTTAGAGACGCCAACATCGACCGATGAATACTTAAATTTCCTGGAGCACCCATAATATGAATGCTAATGAGTACTGGTCTTTTCTCGTGGCTCTTCTTCTTCTTGGAGTAGGGGGTGCCTTCCCTCTTCACAGACCAATTACAAGGCTTTAGTGAGAGGAAGGGGAGACAAACCGGAAAGACTAAATGGCATCTGATCTACCTAAGACTAGAGGGGGCGACAATGAGGAAATGGAAGAATACTTCCGAGTGATGAAAAAATCAAGGACATGCGTAGAAACAACGGATTACCGCGAATTTTTTTTGAGACATAAAATTTGGCGAAGTTGACCTATGGCTGAATATGACATATGTTTGTACGAAATTAAGAAAATTCCCAAGATTTTGCAGCAAAAATCAACAACGCTCTGGGATGTTCACATAGAACCCTTGAGGTCTACGAGGTACATAAAACACATACACAATAAAACAAGGAAATTCTCAAGCTTTTTGCAGAAAGAAAGGATCCGTTGCTGATTTTTCTGCATGTGGCTGGATTTTCTCATGACTTCAGGTCATGTACAAAACAGGAGCAATGGGTTAATGTTTAAAGATTAGGTCAGGTTGAGATAAGGATGCTTTCTACAAGAATTGACAAGGCAGAAAATATGAAGAAGATTCTTTTTAAGAGGATGCGAGTGATATTTTGAGAAATAAGATTAAAATCACAAAAAAGCAGAACACGAGAGAAAAATATACTAAAAATTAGAATGTAATCCATGGGATTTATTTCTAATTCGGTGAAATATGGAATCATCAAACGTTTGTTTTTCCCGCCGTGTTCGCTTTTGAATCCAGTTAAATGTCAAATTGGTCCCATCGTCTCCAGCTGTTGGCAGACATTCTGTTAAAATTCAAAAATCCTCAGACGAAGGAAGTAAAGCATACCTCAGGCTTTTGTTTTAAAAAAGTTACCTTCGCCATGCATTGGCAATGACACTTTCTTGGTCATGGAAGGAGAGAACAGAGACAAGGAAAATAAAGTTTGAAGAAGACGGATAACATCGCTGTTTGTTTTTGGGGGAAGACCTTATACTAACTTTTTTTGTGGAATACAAAAGTGGCAATATCACGTGGGAACAAGTGAAACTTGGTTCAGAAAATAATCGTATTAAAGGAGGCAGCGGTCCCATAGAGACCAGTTCAATTTTTTACTATCCTTATAAACATAAACCTATCGAACTCTTATAATATCAGAAATTATAGTAGAATTAATTAGAAAGGATTTGCTTGCAACCTATGGGCACACTGTGAAGGTTATCCAGTGTACTGTCTCCGAACTACGAACAGATTAGCGGCTCATTAAAGAACTCATGATGTCTTTATTACAAACAGAGTCGAGAGATGAACCACCTGAACCTGCTAAACGTCTCGTATGAATCATAATCTATCCTCTTTTTAGGAACATTGCATGATGAATGATATAGTGAGCTCTAAAAATCAAGCAACAGGTTAAAGTCTCCTGCAGAAGACTCGCTGGATCCCCGTCTTGCTTCGACTTCAATGAACCCAAGAATATAACCATCAAATAAAGCATAAAGACGGAATATATGACTCTACAGGGAAATGAGCTGTCTGCCAGAGTTGAAAGGCAACCACGACATACGCATCTATGAAACATATGGCCAAATAAGAGAAAAGAGCCAGAATTTGCTCCGCATGACGGACTTTGGACTGAATGGGACGGAGTTCACGCGGAACTTCCCGATTGCATTTCAGAAGTTTGGACAAAACTAATGAAAAGTGAGTAGTGCAGGACTGAGAGGGCGTCTAAATCTCAGTTTTCGTCACAGGAGGGCTAATTAACAAGTGGCAACAGACAGTAAAATGACCCTCTGTTACGTAGATTTGTTGGACTGCGGGTTTTGAACTACGAGAGGGAAATTTATGGTTGCGTGAGTAGTTGCGAGCGCCTGCTGAAGGGAACGCCAAATTTAAAAGAAAGCACGATCCCCCGGCGGATTCTAGATTAGTATTACTTGACATTATATTTCATCTCCATGGGGGTCTAAAGTTCACAGGGGGATTAACCATGAAAATTTGGGAGATGAACAAACTAAGAGATGAGCAGACCAATTAAAACATATAAGGAAGCGGTTGAGAGAGAACGGTGCCTAAGGGATGAAGGATCTTGTTGGCAATCTCACTGATCTACCTACTTATAAGCAAAAGAGATGGAGAATATTACCTAGAATAAATTGTCTACCCCCACCACCTAGAATCTTGAGGGATTCTTAAGAAACCACTAGTAGATAAGGAAATGGAATAGTTGGCAACTACGTGACGAGACTAAATAACTCGATTATTCTCAGGTCTTGGCTAAGTAGAAGGGTTGAAATCCTAATTGTTTTTAGTGGTCATGTTCTCTCTCATCCTAAATACCTTCATTTGTCTTAATATAGACGCTAGGCATCATATTATTTGCTAAAAATAAAACTGGCGAGAGGATTACTAGGTCCATCTAATCAAGATGTGTCAAACTATGTGACAGAGAATTTCCTCCTTCGGGTCAAAATTTGGTGACTGATCCCTGAGAAATATGAGACAAGCTTAAACAAAACATCTGCCTTAAAGTTGAGAGAGGCCTCCTCGTTCAGTCATCTTTGACACGTCTTTAAATGAGAATGCTTTCCCACCCTCACAAAAAGGTGATGCTTTAAAAATGATGATGCCCATACTTTGATATCTTAAATGAACTATTTCTTTAATTGCTTTTAGACTTATCCAATGAGGATGAAATCAGAAAACAAAAGGTCTTTCAAAGTCAACGATGGGTAATGATATAAAACATATTGCAAATGAAAAAATAACAGAAGGAACTAGTTCTGCGATGGACCCGGACCTGTTTTAAAGGAGGAAAGGGTGTAATGTATATGACCAACGCGTGTCTACTAGTTATGATGTTCATCTTGTCAGTCCACTCTTTCCATCTCTTCTGATTGATGTCAGAGTCGTCTGTCTGTGAATAATGAGTGATAATAAGCTATGAATGACGCAGGAATGAGCAGCATGCCAATGCAAAGATAAATTTCTTTAAAACGAATTTCAATTCTCTTAGTACTTTTATTGCTCTGCTTGATCGAAGGAAATGAGAAGTCAAGCGAATGCTCAGAACATCACTAATTAAATGATTTTGACTTGCAATGGCTCCAAAACACTGAGGAAAAAAAAGAAAGGACAAAGCATTACTGACAAGAATCCCCAATTGGGCCCCCATCATAGAAAATAAACAGCGATAGAGTAAAATGGCTCTGATCCCTTAGAAGACCAATTACAAGATTCCAGACAAGAGCTCGACTTTGCCAACGGCTGTTTATGGTAATTCCACTGCACAGAGAACGGAAAAACAAACTACTGGCCCATCGTACTCAGGTTAAGTTGAATTTCCTTTCCGATTAGCATAGATTTCCCCTTGACGAACGCACAAAGTTGGAACATCCTATAAAATTCTTTCAATTAGCCACAAAGCGTCAACAATATTTGCGGATAAAAGAGGAAAAAGAGGAGATCTGCAGGGCGATGACACTTTCTTTGCTCATTTAAATAGTTCTTGGAGCTGTTTTCATAGTGATAGAAGTGCCTCATTTAGTCGTCCTTTTACAGGAAAAGCCTTCCTCGAGCGATTATTCAAACTGGCTAAGTTTAAATAAATAGAGAGTGATAACTAAATAAGAAACTCTGTCTGGACTTCGTAGAAGGAAGTCTAGATCCTTCCAGCAAACAAATAAGCAACTCTACCACAAGTTCAAAAACTCAGTTAGGTGCGTGTTGAAGTGGAAGCTATGACAAATTGAGGACGAGATGTCTCCTAAAATTGAACGGGAACGGGGCTTTCGACGCCGTTCTCTTACAAGTACTGCGGGCTGTTCTAGGTTAGGAATACTTCGCCTTGTCCAAGTGGTCTGAGCTTTAAACCTCATCTAAACTTATTCTAAGGGTCAGAACTAGTTGTAAAATAGATCGAAATTCCAGAAAATGACTCACAATTTAGGAGAACGTACATAGTAAAATACAGCATCTACGTTGCTTTGCCAATTAGCACTATTCTCATTTTGTACAAGGATCAAAATGTCACATAATGAACCATTCTGCTGTTTTTCGACCAAAGAAGTGAAAAAATTGTAATTTTTGGGTTCTTTCTAGTGGCAAAACATATAAGAAAAGTTTGTTTGCCTTGGCTAAATGAATGTTTCCGTCATCCCCATCAATTGTAGGTAAAGAGAGCGAGGAAAGAGGACGGGAAGATAGATCCTCAATAGGTTTCATCAAAAATGCAACAGAATCTGTTGAACTGGAAAAACAACACTTGAATCGTTTAACAGACAAGTCTGGCAGGAACAGTTGGAAGATTTCTTCCTAATTTGAGAAAATGTTTTGAAGTGTAACCAGTGCAAACTTCTGCTCAAAAGGGCGAGCTGTCTACTGACATCTGGGACAAGGGCGTCTAGGCTCTCCTTATTTTCCACTTTTAAAGTATTTTTTCTGACGTCTTACCCATTTGTCGGCTATTAATATTGAGAATAACAGAAAAAGTTACAAAAGACTTTCAGTGTACATGCTACGGTGGCAAAACACGACACATGAGGAACAGAATCACCATTAAATGAAGTTAATACGGGGCAGAAAATCTTCCCCACACAATTTCTTTAATGTAGATGAGAAAGAAAGATGAACAACAATTACTAAGCCGTTTGACGGTTCCTAGTAGTGTCAAAGGATGCGGGCAATCCACATCTGAGTCATCAACACGTTCCAGCAATCTTACAATATCATTAATGACATATTAAAAGGATGCAGTGTTCAGTAGCCCAGATTCTTGTAAAATTAATATAAGACACAAAAACATCTACATAGCGATGTCATCAACTCATGGTCGAAGCACAAGAGATGGAGAGGAAAACCCTCAAAAGAATATAAAACTGACATAACTCATATAGCGTGTCTGTCAGAAATATTGTAGACGGACATCATCATCATGGGGCCGCCTGGACTACATAGTTCCTCATAGTTGATTGCTAAATGGGCGTGTAGAGTGGCAGTCTTTCATTCTCTCTCGGGAAATGGTCTAGGTTTTTGCAAGATGGAATAAATGACCTGGGACCCTTGAAAAGCGAGGAGGAGGGTCACGTCTAGGATATGATTGAGACATCATTGACTTTTGCACTTTCCTCAATTATATTCAGGGAGACATCGTAGTTGTAATCCCTTGATTTCAGAGAATCTAAACAAGTGTGGCTGCACTATTAAAAAGGACTTTCTTATGATTTTGAGGACTTTTGGCAATAGAAAGGTCGATCAAAACATAATGGGGAAAAGAGACAACGAGTTCTATTGAAACAGTGAGAATAATCAGAGTTCTCAACGTGATTTAGTTCGGATTTGTACCGAATGAAACCATAATCCTACTGCAGATAGAGTACGATATGTCAGTGTCTCAAAAATCACGCAGCTATTGTTTATATTATTAAATAACCTCGAAGAGTTCAAAAAAGCACTTTTCAAAATGCAAAGATTATATAGAAATGCATCAAAGTTGAATTCGCATGGGTGCACCGGCTTCTTCTACAACATTGATGACGTTATTCTCGTTTGTTTCAGCTATCTATAACAGTAATTAATCTCAATGACTGGGAAAAACTAACATATTCGTCAAGTTCAATGAGATCGCCGTCTATAGGCGGAAATGGTACCGAGTGCCACCAACCCTGAGGAAGTTTTACGCCATTTGTGAACCTAAAAATTAATTATATTAAAAAGAAAGTTTAGAGACGCCTACTGAACAAAGAAAATTCTTTCAGGGTCCGGGAATCCGTCAGCAGTTGGGCTTGCCACAACCATGTAGAGCGTTTTATCCGTGACGATGGAGAAAGAACCGTCTGGTCGACTCATTAGCAGCTAGAAATATACCTCTTTTAACCATTTGCATAATAAAATAGGTAACTATCCTCCTATTTAAATAAAAAGAAATAAATAGTAAGTAGAACTTACATTTACTCTGATTTCCTTTTTCGTATTATCATAAACCACTCCAGGCCTTCCTTGCTGTCCTTCTAATGTTCCACTCAGACCTATCAGTTTAAATAATGCCAAAAATCGTGAAATATCCTACCTTTGAACTCAATTTCATTCGGTTCTCCAACAATCCATTCCATTTGGAATTTTTGATGTAGAATTCCAGTAGTTCCACGGTTTGTATCCATCTGCATTCCAAATATTATCAAAATATTTTTAAAAGACCTACCAAAGTACTGCGCCCTCCATTAGGATCGACAAAAGAATTGGTAACAGCATCTTCAGATCCAGTAGAAATGACGCTCAGTCCCAAAGACGTAGCTTCCCCAATTGGAATCTGTTTTTAAAAAAATTAAAACGTAAATAAAAAGAGAACTCACTTCTTTTGAGACGATTCTTTTCAAAATTTCCGGCTTACAGGACATGTTTAGCAACCTTTAGCGAACACACTGACGCGATATCGATTGACCTTGATTGAGAGTCTGTTACAGACAATTGCAACTAGACAAAAAATTAAAAAGAAGGCAATATGAAACGATGGGAAGTAGTTGTTTTGTGTTGTTTTTGTTAAAGTTGCCCGCCTGACTCTTGTTGTTTGCTTTGGGCTGTTCGTAAACACCTTGGCCTTTGCCCAGCTGTGGGGAAGATATCTCTATGACAAATCGGTCATAACTTTTTTTTGGCAAAACTTCCGGGATCAGCGGACACCTCCAATCCTCTATGGAGC
Source organism: Oscheius sp. DF5033 (assembly GCA_964036215.1). Classification (NCBI taxonomy): domain Eukaryota; kingdom Metazoa; phylum Nematoda; class Chromadorea; order Rhabditida; family Rhabditidae; genus Oscheius; species Oscheius sp. DF5033. Next base: position 9,601,254 of record OZ038413.1, read on the forward strand.
CTGAATCTTCTGAGAACCATAGTAAAAGCGAGGGGGCTTCCGATTTTAAGCCGGCTATTCATCAGCTTTGACCAATTCTTTTTTGAACATTTGATTTCTTTTCTTCTCTGCTTACCAGACAAATTCAATTAAAAGGATGACTAACTGTCTATTTTTTTCTCATATTATTGCAAAATAGAACACGGCTGTCAACAGTCATGCCTCCTATGGAGGGCACCAGTACTACACATCACGGAAAAATTTATTAGTTACATACAAAGGCACGACAATGAATGTATAATATTTTATATTCTCCTCATGGAGAGAAAGAGATCGATCACTCTTACAAATTTCGAGAAAATGGCAGAGTGAGAAAAAGCCAACTCAACTGATTGTTAAGCTGCTACACCCATCAAACCGTACATGTACTATATTGCAATGTGTGAAAATTGAATTGAACTGGAATATGACACCACGTCAGGCTGACTACTTATAGCACCGGGAGAGATTATGAACTAGAAACTGAGATAGTTATTCGGCTAGCTGCTCTCGAAGTCCACGACGATCTATTGTTCCAATAAAGGAATTTGTGTTGGTCTTGAAGGTGGACATTAGGGGAGCGCGACCGCCATCGGAAGAGACTTGGCTGTTTCGGGATGATCCTCCACAACGGATACCTTGGTCACTGCCGTCAGTTCTGAAAGAATTTATATTGATAAAAGCAGGTGGGCATACTGTGGATTAGAAGGCGAGTCACAATTCCTAGTCACAACTACTCCACTGCTAGAAGTATCGGCGATCGAGGAGGCTGTTCCAGCCGGTGAATAAAGAAGAGAATCCGGGCATTTGTATGCACTAACCCGTTGAGGCGAGCTGGTCATCTGAAATATCCCTTATTTTCGATTAAATTAAAGAAAAGTACCAAAGGAGATGGATTAAACATGCTTCCTCTCATATTATTAGGAGTATAAGGGACAATCATTTCGTGAGAAGTGCCACTATCGGGCGAGTAACATCTAGCCGTAGTGGTATTCCCATATATACCACTTCCTCCAATTCCGCTACCTCCTGAAGTCTTTTCAGTTAAAGATAATTGCCATCGACTACCTAGCAGTTTATTAGCCGAAACATAGTCGGACTCTTTTATCTCATCGTGTCCGTCTCCCATATCATCCATATTTCCATAAAGATTGGGCAGTCCACCATTCACATTGGAACTGAACGCGAATTTTGCAGACGATAACGAACCGCGATCATCTGTCCTCTGAAATATCTGACATCACCTCCGTCGCATGTGACAGCTCACCATTTTCAATGGCGAACATTCGTCAATATCCTCATGTACAAATAGATCGTTATCGGGCAGACGAGATTTGTGGACTTTTTGTTCGTTAAAGATTCGATAGGAAGTATCAAGGAACTTTCCATTGGCTTCTGTAAAGAGTGGGCTTATTGTTCTTTCTCCGGAAACACTTACTCTTGTTCGACGGCGTCCGAATATTGCACCAGACCACACAGCAAATGCAAACAACGATGACGGCGATCAGAACAGCCAAGATGGAAAGAAGAGCCGTGTTACGAATATTTGGAGGAATCCCTTCGAAGAGGGCAATCAGCGACATTTCCATGGCTAAAAGTGCAACAGTCCAATAGGAAGACAAAAATTAAACAATGCTGCAGACAGAAAAAAGAGTAAAGCCAGGTTCGCAGGCCGTCCTCTGTCGTAAAAGCCAAATAGTAAATAGTTATGGAGAGAAAAAGATGTGGCAAAAACAAAAAGCTAGCCCCTCTATCTCTTACCTGTTGTGTTCATCTCGACTATACCACTGGAAGGACTGCGACCAGCGTGATTCTCAGCAACAATATGGAAGTAATAATGCTGGTCAGGCTTTAGACCATCAATTTCTGTCGTGTTCAAAGCGCCGTCAACTTTTGCCTAGAAAGAAACAATCGAATGGGAAATGGGCGGCGGAGGGGGATAGATTGTGGGAGAAATCAAGGGGCCAAAGGGATGAGAGGTTGACTCAGCATCACAGCTGACTAACCAAAGCGGCCCTGGAGTCTATCACATGTGATACAAAAAAGACAGAGACAAATGTCCTCTCCAGGTGAATCAGTTTGCAATTGTTGCGAATATTGCCCCGGACAGGACCGTAAATGCAATCGTAAATGTGACCTACTTGGTGTGAGACAGAGTCCGAATCTGACTTGTAATGGACGTGGAAATTTCGAGCCTTTCCGTTTGGAAGAATAATAGGATGGGTCCAGTCGACGCGAGCCGTTGTTGATGTCAATTGAGTGATTGTGGCGATCTAAACATTGCAATAGATCTTAGAAAAGGACAAGGATCAGCTAACCGTCGGTGCCAGGGGTGGGATATCACCAGTCGGCATTTGGACCTTCATCCAGTCGGTCTCATTACTCATCAAGGAAGAGCCATCCTCTCTGTGCAGGACCACTCGAAGTCGGTACTGATTGTTAGGGACCAGATCTTTGATTGTCGTTGCCCTGACATGACTGTCTACTCGATCCGCTTCAATCCAACTACTATTTTCACTTTTTCGAAGCAGCTCGATCCTAAAATACAGCAAATTATAAAGCGGAAACAATGCTGTCCACCTAAAGTTTGCTATTTTCGCTACTGCTGACACATTTCCAAGGACTGACCACTGTAGTCGGACGCTGGTTCCTGTCACAAATCCATGAACATTAGTCAGCTCTAGATGCTCATCCTTCTGAAAGTTTTTATTACACACCGCAGCGTTGATTTATCACTCACTTTAGGGATAATAAACGGCTCGGTAGTTGTAACAGGAGCGGTAGTTGTGGGCAACAATACGGCTAGGTAGGCCTTAGCGGAATTACGTTGGTTTCTCTCTCCAGTGACTATACAGGTATACCAACCAGCATCTTTCAATTGAACATTCGAAATTCTCAGGGTGTTTGAACCGATGATTCTTGTTCTGTCTGTTCCGTAGATTTTCACGAATTCGTCGTCTGAATAAAATCATTAGGAAGATTTGGAAAAATCTCACTTTTCATCCAATACTTGCTTTTTACTCTGTGAATTAAACAAGGTAGCAGCACATCTTCTCCGACGTATACTGTAGTATTTTGAGGCCCCTGAAAATGTTTTCCTCAATTATATGGGTATACGGTACCTGTTGGATAAGATTCCCCATTTGATGTGTACTAGCAACAAAAATGTTCTGAGAAACACCTCTATCCAAACCAGCTCCATAAATCTCCGCTTCATCCATAGCTGGCCGGGATATGCACTGAATGCCTCATTGTATGACAAGGGAAAACAAGTAAAAAAACCTGAACACTTCCACTAAAGGTATGTTTGACTTTCATCGTTGCGTTGATTGGATTCGTGAAAAAATTGGTCGAGGACGGTACACCCATTTGGTCGATTGCATCCACCAAAGCTGTTCCATTTACGAACGCCATTGGGATTTCATATTTGAGATTTGTCGCCAAACAAGAGAGCTGTAAAAAGTTCTTGTCTGTCAGTAAAAATGCTTACATCCCAGCTTTTGTCATGAGGGTTTTCACTCAATGTTAGGTTGACACTTGTCGGTCCATGAACAACAACATTGTAGTGCACTTTCTGATGTCCACCGGCCTCCAAGTTGGGGTTATCCACCAGAGGAGATAGGCCATGACATGAGTAAACACCCGCATCCTCTTGCGTAATTTGCCTGATCATCAGATTTCCCCACACCTGGCGAACTCGCGCCTCGGGATCATTCAAAGAGATTTGTGGCGTTGTATCGTTATGCTGAAATAGTCGTAAAGCTATAATCCTCCTGGTGTAATCTACCTTCATCCAATAAATCTTGGCATTGGTAAAAACACACTCAAGAAGTATATCTTGCCCCTGAACCACGTCAATAATGACAGGCTTCTCTAAAGAAGCAATTTTCGTAGGAAAGACTAAATCCGGCGGCGGTGGCGTATCATCCGCTAGTGGCACATTATCCGGCGGATTTACCTAAAATCATTTGATCTATCGTATAGATAGACAACAAACCACAAGAATAACGGGTTTTGGTGATTTTCGAATCTGTTTTGTGAATTCATTTTTGACCACACAGAAATAATTCCCGTGATGCGATTGTTGCACCATTGCAATTTGCATTCCAGAGCCGGTTGAGAGAAAGTTTCCGTTGGCTTTGGGATCTGAAGATATTTATTTTGCAGATACAGGAAAGAAACTACTTTTTTCTCCAAAGCAAGTTCCTTCAATTCCCTCCTTCTCAAAGCAGATTTCAGGTGGACCAGGGATAACATCCGGCATTCCTGCACAAGGTAGACGGGCGACTTCTCCCTGCCTCACACTGACCATCTGAAAAAGGATCATTTTCTCCCTCTTTTGGCATATCTTGTGTCGCCAACCAAGTCATTTGAGCCATTGTTTGAGAACTGTCTACGCTGTTGTCCTGACTCTATTGTCCATTCTGTATTGTACTCACATTACCGCCAGCTTGCACATAATGTGTTGGGTGTGCGTATGCCAAAATGCGACTGGTTGTCTGTCAAAGGAGACCGCCATCTGTGTCCTAATGTCCTGATGATAGTAAATATGATCATATTGCCCGAAACGAGCTGCTCAACAGATGTTCAAATATGGCGCTTCGGGGCACCAATTGACCCTTATGTTTGCTGATAAGCACAGCTCTTGAGGACAATGGCAAATACAAAAAGATGGTGATGATGCGCCGTTGAGAACTTTGCAAGCGATGCTCGTTCTCAAGCTTTTTTGGCTAAAAATAAACAAGGGCCTTTTGCAGACCTCGTTCTTTTGTCCGCGGAACTGTTTAAAGCGTATTTGTCGACCAACAAAAAAGAACAGCTAAACCCAAGACCCCGTACAACCGCTCCTTTTCCTATTCATGAAGTTGCTTGCCGGAATGCAAGAGGGTCTTTCCATACGCTCATCTGTCATAATTATCTTTCCTCCCGGAGGAGAAGACGAGCACTAATTGTAGACAGCAACAATATGATCTTCTAATGACTACACATACCACTTCCGGGCATCTGACACGCACTAATTGCTGGCTATAGGTCCCCAAAGACAAGTAGAGAAACTTACATGTTCGCTGATTTTGTCGAATTTTGTTATCCTGGCTCTTCGCAATTTTACAGGAGAGGAAACAAGCTTGGTGTTGACTTTTTGCCGATTGGAAAGAGTAATATTCATAACATCGGATAAACATTGGTAATCGCCCTCTGTGTTGCTTTTTCCACCAATTACAGTCAATCTTAAAATGACGAGTAGGTAGATAAAAAAAGCTTAGCCTACATGGATCCAGAGGATTTAAACTCTTCGTCAGTGGAATTATAATCCAAAGGTTCACCATTACGTAACCAGGTGATATTCGTTAAGATCGTCTGAAAAAAATATACATAATCTGCCGACCGAGAATAGAAACGTACCCCACTCCATCCTGCACTAAGGGTACACGATAAATTTGTAGGCTGCTTTCTAATTAAATATGGCTGTTCTATTTCTATTGTAAGTGACGGCAACTCAAAGGTTTCTAAACATTAGAATTTTTAAAGGGGGATAATCCCTAACACTCACTTGATGGCAGCTCTGCCCAGACGAAAGGCGACTGAAGTAAAAATAATAGAAGCATTGACGTTACCGTAATAGCATATCAGGTCTAGAATAAAGGAATATATTAGAGAAGATTATTGTAGAGAGCAAGAGAGAGCCCATTTAAAGGTCAGATGGACGGTAACAATACCTTTTGCTCATCAGAATTGCACGGTGATTGGCTATATGAGGTAACAAAAGGAATCATAGTCATTTTGGTGAGATAATTGAAGCCACTGAGCCAACTGGCGTCTCTCCCTGTGTGGCCTGTCTAAAGCCAGATGGTCTAACGCCAGGCGCGAAAAAAAATTAGCTCCTGTTGTCAAAAACTCCCACGTCGTCCTTGGGACCAAGGCTAATTTCTAAGGAAAGCAACATACTAAAAAAGGACTAAAAATGAGAGACAGATAGCTATAGGATCCAAGCACGCACATAAGAGGTGAGCGCGTGTGGAAGACTCGATTAGAGCGAGAAATGAGGCAGAAAACAACAAGGAGGGCTCCTTTTCGGGCAGAAAATTACTAGAAGAATACAAATTTTTAACAAAAAGTAGCAGTTTTTGTGGATAATTTGTCATCCTTTGTTTGCCTAATAAATTCAAAGTGAATATCAGTGATATCGCTGGGCGGATTATCATGACAGCGGAGTGATAGATTCGCGCCCAATTCTGGTTTCCTCTAATCCGATGAATCGTTGTGCCTGAATTTCTCAACAAAACGGAGGTTTCATAGTGGGAAAAGAGGGTATGTCTATGTGAAATGTCTTCAAGAAATGACTCATGGAAAGATGGCAGAGGAAGATTCGACGCACAGGGTAAATGTACATAAAAGGGCGGTTCATCTGTGACGTAACTTCAAAACAGACACACTTTCCAGTCGATTCTATTCACTTTCAGAGATTGGAAAAAGAAAAAAAAGAAGACTTAGATGCGGGAAAAATTTGCAAAGAGACTCCTGCCCTTGGAATTTCTTTTCTAATCGAAACTCACGCACCGGCAGGTAATTTGCTGCCGTTCAAACCAATTAGAAGAGGAATCTCCTCCAAAGATTCGAAGTTCTTTTTTTGCTTTGAAACGTAAATGAGCGTCTCTCTATACTTCATGCATAAAAAAGGAAAGAGATGGTGTTGTTTGACAAACAAAGTATATATCCGTAAGCATTTCCCACACCCGTTGTACACAAATCTCACACCTATTCAACTTCTATTTTGTGTATCCAATGGGAGCTATAGGAGTATTGAAAAGAGAGATGGAGACAAAAAGTGAGATTACTTTTTGGAAAGCGCGTTATTACGCCCGGCTTGATATTGCATGTGCGAGAGGGATTTGTAACATAGAAATGATTCAAAAGAAAACAGATATATGACCAAGAGAATGTGTACTTTGGCAGCAAGGGTCTGCCGGGATTGCCGTTTCGGGTCAGCGGCCCCTTGAGGAGCACCGACTGTGTGGGTAAATAAGGCTGCCGGTCATCGAGTGCCCTCCACAGGTGTAACAAAGGATCAAAACAAGGATTTAATAGACTAATACGGTATCTCCAGCTGTGAATGAGGAAGATTGGTACCGTATGAGGAGAATACAAAGACTAGGCGGAGAAAAACTGAAGCATAGGAGGACAGCATGGTGTAAGTAAGACCATCTGTAGGGGATAATTTGTTAAAAGAAGGGGAAGAAAAAGAGGGCCAGGTGTGATGGAAACTGGATCATCCAGGGATGGGAAGAAGAATGACACTCCTCCGGAAACTAATTTTCAAATCGGGCGCCTGCACCCTGGCAATCAATCAGGCGAACGATTCCGAGGTCACAAATTACAAAAATTAGGTAAAACTGTATAGTTAGACTAATTGAGAAAGTGAATACCGTAGGGAATACTACGACCTGAGGCGTGCGGAGGGCAAAGAGTAATAATTGGGCAGCAAACAAGACGACGGCCCGATGTGCGGTAGTAGGGGCGGATAGTTATGGAGACCGAATGTAGTAAGAGAATAGAACAGATGGTCACCATGGGTCACAAGAATTTACAGGTGCCGACTAGGCGAGGTTGTCCCTATCCCCATATATGCGGATTTGTTTAATTGCTGGTTATGGGCAGTTAGACAAGATCCTTTTGTACTCCCCGCCCAAAAGTAGCTATAAATCCTAAGCCTTTTACACATACAAAGGAGAGAAAAACAACTCTGACAATGGAAAACTAGGCCGGTGGAACCGCTATCACGGGCCCGTTTATGGAGTGCACATATGCATGTGGCAGTGGTTGACTGCCGCAGCCGAGGTCAGATGTTATCTTCACACTGATTTTGCACTACAATAAGCGATATGCTAATGTCTCTGAGGGGAAACTGACCGCCCCGTGAGTGATGCGCTATTCTCTGCTAAATCGACTTCCAGAACACATCACGAAGCAACTGATTTACGGCCCTCGATTGTCGCTGCCGCTTCTCGTGGGACACATGTGTGTGGTAGTTGAGCTTCATCATTATCTCGTCGGAGAGTGACCACAAGTGTGAGCGGAGAAATAAACTATCCCATCCTGGGTGGCAAACGCATGTGGGAGACGATTTCTGTCAAAGGGGATGTTAGGAGGAAGACGACAGTAGCCTCTCTTGTCTTCGGGTACAATCACGATAAGTGGACAATAACGCACTACAAGTGTGCCCTCTGGTACAATAGATTGACCTATACAGAAGTCGAATCTTAGGGCATGCCAGTGGCAACAAAACAAAAGCAAAATGGCTACATTACAAGGGGAAAAGCGCGCAGGGAGGACCTAGCCCAAAAAATAATACAGGAAGCTTTCAGGAAAGAAGTGTAAAATATGAATGACAAGCTAATTCCAATCGGAAGTTTGATATAATCATAGGCGGCGCATTTCAAAATTGCAACGCGCTTTCCCGCAAACGTAGCTGTTGTCCTTGATTGAAAAACAATAGAGTGAAAGTGGACAAGATGGACGACGCACTCTCGTAAAGTGAATTCCGAACGAGTTTTTACTATCAAGAAATGATTCTAATCACTTAGTGAGGCGAGAAAATGAACGGAAGAAGCGAAACACCCGGAGAGATTTAGTCAAGACAACCGGCAATAAACAAACGCGCCGAACCCAGGGGAACGCGTGTCCGAGATTATTTTTATGTAACTGAGACACAACCAGCAGCCTCTTCAAAAATATAACCAAGAGGAGGGACAAAGATTTGGGAAGAAGCATATGTGGGGGAGTATCAAATGACCGGGAAAGGAGAGTGGATTACGGGAGAACTACAGTTGCGGACAATAGTTTTGGGACACCGCATCCCAGCACATGAATGACGCCATTTTTAGCTTGAAACTGCGGCAAAATTAAAAATGAAGCATACGATTTTGTAGCGTTTTTTCTGCTCTTTAAAACCATATATTCACTTTTGCAGGAAAGGTTCAACAAGCTGAAGCATTTCCCATTTCTTTGGATAAACTCACGATTTGAGGTGGACAATAGTTTTGGGACACCTTCATTTTACACATTTCCCCTTTAATTTTCCAGACTTTTTTTTACTTCACATCACTTATAACAATTATTGCAGCATAGCCAGGCACAAAAATCGTGGAGAAATCAACAGAAAATGCGACCATGACAACCTCAGATTTGATCTAAATCGCATTCAATTCGGATGTTTAGATGTATCTCCATAATTTGTGAAGAGTGTACGATAAACCGACTATGGGAGCGTAAAGAGCTCAATTTTCTGAGTATTTTGATGTGCAACACTTTGATGAAAAGCTTGGTTCGCGCCAACCCATCAGTGAGAAACGGGAAGATTGCGCATTATTGGCCTTTTTTGAATGAAATTGATTCAAATTCCATAGTTGGCAAGTCCGACCGACCGAAAGTTGGCCAAACACTAGCATTCCTCATTTGTTAAATATAGCAAAATGCTCGTCAAGATGAGCTCTGCCCGACTGTATATCGTGCAATCTCAGTAACTCACTCTGCACCCTTGGATTCTGCTACACTTACGAATTGAATGCGATTTAGATCAAATCTGAGGTTGTCATGGTCGCATTTTCTGTTGATTTCTCCACGATTTTTGTGCCTGGCTATGCTGCAATAATTGTTATAAGTGATGTGAAGTAAAAAAAAGTCTGGAAAATTAAAGGGGAAATGTGTAAAATGAAGGTGTCCCAAAACTATTGTCCGCCTCAAATCGTGAGTTTATCCAAAGAAATGGGAAATGCTTCAGCTTGTTGAACCTTTCCTGCAAAAGTGAATATATGGTTTTAAAGAGCAGAAAAAACGCTACAAAATCGTATGCTTCATTTTTAATTTTGCCGCAGTTTCAAGCTAAAAATGGCGTCATTCATGTGCTGGGATGCGGTGTCCCAAAACTATTGTCCGCAACTGTAGGAGATCATGCAAATAAGATGGACTCAATCATTTAGGATGATGATGACAGCCGGCCAACCGTCTATCTGCCCCTCTCCGTCTCCTTGAGGCTATAGGGTAAACATGAGCTTCAACACAAGTGGACATGCACAGTGGACCCAGCTCCTATTTCTGATGGGTGACGCCCGGTTTTTTTCTGCATCTACTAAACGATCTCACTTTAGGCTATTAGATTTCAGTCAACAATATACAGATTCACTTTTCTAAAAGGGGATATCATTGTTTTACTGGTGTGTAGATTGCGTGTCAAGTGTTTTGCACAGTCGGTTTGTATACAAATTTCGGCTGGAAGAATAGCAAAAGGGGATCCGGTTTAGATGGCTACGATTTCTCTTGAGGGATAAACATTTCTACAGTAATGGCAAGCAATTTGTACCTTTTGAATATCCAGAAAAACGCAAAACTACTCTGTTTGAACAAAATCAAGCATGAGGGAATTTGAGAAATGAGGACAGACTGTGTGAGGATGGCGATACGGATCTGACCGGCTGGAATCAAAAGAGGCCGGTGTGAGCAATTGCCTGGAAGGCTAATTTCCTCCTCAGAAGCATGCCGCGATGCACCGGTAATTGGAAGAGGGGTCAAGCTGCCACTTCAATAGGACCAGCTCTAAAATATCCGGCAATCATTAATTTAATTTATCCTAGTTAAGATAATATTATTCCGGTCTATCCGCAACACCCGTGGAAATCGAACCTGTTGATATAGGTAAGTGTGTGAGAGAGAAGACTCAGTCAAGGTGACCCACGAAAAAAAGGGTGTGAAGACTAAGCCACCAGTCTCAAGGAAACGTGCGAGATCGTTAAAGAAAAAATATAGAGATTCGGCAACAGATGCTGCAATTCTTTTCGCCAATTCTCAGTTGGTTTAAAGGTGATCGACTTCAAGGTTACCGTCCTAAATCGAAGTGACAGCTATGGAACAGTATTTATGAAACATCATTGCAGGAAGGAAAGAGGGGGAACGGAGGAAGATGTTTGAGCAGGAAGCCGTGAAATTGGAGAAATGGAACACAGGCAGACAAAAGGGCGCGTTCTCAGCGAGGCAACTCCAATCGTTTGCAGAAGTCTTCAAGTAACTGGGGAAAAGTTTAAAAAGAGACGAAATGCAGTAGACGACAGGTATGGTGGGCGACGGTCTCTCTGACTAAGAGTGAAGAACAGGCGCCGCCATAACTGCTGGGAACCAGTGCCCAAGCCTGGTTCGACCTTTTATTGTTGCCCCACGGCATTGCGAGCGTCTCTGTACTATATTCGACACTTTCTCTTCCGTTCTCGAGAGACTATGAAAGTACTGTTTCCGAGGCCTAGATACCAAGGTTGTAGATAACCATCTAATAGATTTTACGGGGTAACGCGAGCTAATCTTGACAGGATCTTGGTAGTCTGCTCTCTGTGTGCTTCAAAATTAGTCCGACATTTGATACACGCTCTTCTGTTAGCGTCACTTTTGCCGCGGGCTTTCACGTATGCAAATTTCGAACAGCTGAAGAGGACTGTCACCTGTAGTCACGACGGACACCCAGCCGTTCTATTTGTCGGCGCCAGATGGTCAAACAGCGTAGTGTATCAATCAGTCTTAACCAACACATTAGCATTCTAGCCTTACCGCACCCAGTTCCTTGAGAGCTGAGCTAATAATTCTCCTTTAGGGAGATAGATTTCTCTCTCAACTATTGAGACGGTTTATCTATGAATAGAAGTTTCTTTAACTGGCCGTGACGAGCGTGTATTGTTAAGACGTCCGTGGAAGCGGTTTGCCCCTTTTGAAGACGTAAATGCAGTTGAGGGAAAGATGAAAAGAGAGGACAAGTGAGAAGAAGACGAGCAACCTAATCGGCTGCTACCTGACTACAATTATTACAACCAGCGTAGATTGATATATGAAGTTTAGAATGGCCTCTGTCTACGCAATGTGAGTCAGCAATTGGTCCATATGTCACCGCAGGTCCAAGAGATTACACAGTGCCAATGGACAGCACTTTAGAACAAATTATTGTCAAATGACCTGACAGATGACTTCCGACCGTGGGAGACGGCAAAAAGCTAGAAGTTTTTAACCCTCTCGTAATGCTAAGATTATGATGGCTGAGTTGTGGCGATAATCCCCAATGGCGCCGTAAAACTAGGAGATTTTAAATGGGAAAAAGTACAAAGCAGGAAACTACTACTAGTAGTGAGAAGTGTTATTACGGGACGTTTCCTCAATGGATAAGAGAGGGCTCAAAGCAAATCGGCCCGGCGCTTTGCAGCGGATCGGAGGGAGGTTTTCTTTAGATCGACGGTGAGTGAGCGCACTCGTATTAAGAGCAGCCAGAGATGCAATAAACTGCGGCCGACGACCACCATTGAAACAAATTACTCTCACGTATTTTATCCGCCGAAATCATTAAGCTGGTTGGATATTTTCCGCCGAAAATAGCGGGGCAAAAGTGGTTATTAATTTGGCGGCAACAGGTGACAGAGAGGGCACAGTGCCAGGTGGTTTTGGCCACCATGGGAAGCGCCTTTTTTGCGGGAGAGGGCTGCATATTTTGTGAATAAAATAGCTAATTAAAAGTCAGATTAAAGAGATAAGCTTGCCCATAATGTGAGAGAGCAACTGCCAGGTATCGTATGACAGAGGGAGACTTTCTCTAATGACGCCTAAACAAACGATCCCCTCTAAATCTCGCATTATCACACCCTTTGGAAAGGAATGTAATTAAGCCAAGGTGATGGAGAAGAGAACATTTGTTCGATAGAAGACCAGTGGATTAGGAGAGAAAATTGTGCAAGTAATGCTCACGAGAGAGGTCTGTTACACTCTCTGTGGGTCATAAAAAGATAGGAGTCGTTAGCGAGTAAACACACAAGAACATTATTTGAGGGTTATTTAAGGGATTCGGATAAAAATACAGCTAGATGCCAACTGGCAAGAAGAGACTCCAGTTAAATAAAGTTACCATTGACCCAGGAGCTGGCAGGAGAAGGTTTTGGGAGTAAATACGGATGAACACTTCTTCACGCTGAGCGTTCAGATTTGATGAGGAGGCAAATTGATACAGGAGGTTTGGTAAACAAATGCAGTCGACGGAACCCACAATTACCGGGACAGGCTAATGGCTCATCAACCAAGCACTATTATTACATGCTAACTAAATTTGGGCGAAAGAGACCCGGTGGCCCCCCAGGGTGGAAATGGGATAATGTTCAAATATTTTTGAGAAGAAAACAAGATCGTAACAAGAAAGATTACTCGCCTCCCGACATCTTGGCGGGAGTTGTAAATCTGTACGGGGCTTTTTTTGTACGCGGTATAAAGAAGCGGATATTGCATAGTTATTAGGGCGCCGACGAGGGTTTATTACTCTTTCTTTGTTTGTTGCTACGATTTTGATGGATGATGAGTAGAACGGTCTTGGGAAGAGGCTCAGGTCAGGGAGAACGCCAAAGGGATGACTGCTTAAGACAGCTTATCGTGGGAAATGACTTATTGAATGTCTTCATAGAGAGACCACCCGCCTAATTGCATACCAGCCCAAAGGAGCCAATTGAAATTCCATTTTAAACAGATGAAAAGCCGGAAGGATATGAATTTTGCCAGCTGGAGGGACAGCGTTCCTCTCCGTTGGAATGCTATTATCGCCGTCAATTAGGACCTTAAGTTAGGATTGGAAAGTGAATTAGCTCACAATTTATGGCTTTACCCGGGGTCATCTTGTTAGAGCACATGGACGCGGACGGCAATCCACATTTACATTACTGCCAACACTTGAAGCAACTTCTCATTAACTGCAAAGTGTGTCTAGCAGCTAATGAGAAAACGAGAAAACGCACCAACGACACAAACCCAGAATATGGCTTTTGTGACCCCGGGGCCGGTATGAATAAATCACCCAAAGACATAGGGTCGCGCTACCGCTCTTTGTATACTTCCCTATCGTAAATGGCACTTTGTCCTTTTTAGCCTTAGATGGAATAAAGACACATTAATCAGCAAAAGAACGGAAGCCAAAGACGGTGGAGAATAATTAGAACATTGGGCAGGCCTCCAAGAAGGGGTCAGCGTTCCTTTAAAGAAAAAAGCCAGACTATCTTGGGAATAAGACTATCCCGACTATTTTAATGGTTGGAAACTCAGGACGCCAGGCTTATTTAATACTTATGCTCTCCGGGAAACTATAACGTCCGCTATAAACTGGCCGACAGTCTCTATCATAAATTCAAATCCGTAAAAAAGCGGCAACATCGACCAACACAAATTTAATGAAAGAGACGTTTACATCTCTTGACCCAATTTCAGAAAAGTGCTGCTGAAGACGGGCTCCAGTCCAATATTCTTCCAATTTTCGTTCAGCAGCCAGACCAAGCTTCTCATTTCCCGACAACGAGTCCTTCCAACTTCATCTCTCCTCGTTTCATGGACCTAATTTGTAAAAGAGGCTGTCGACTTTTTTCTCCTTGTCATCATCTTCCCATTACTTTTTAATCCCCTGTCTGATCTCCGGTTACTATTTTCACACCGGCTGTTGAATCCTTTCCTCTTGCAGTACATAGTGTTGTTGCCCTCTTCCTTATTTAGTAGCAAGCTCCACTTCCAGAGAAGTAGGATAGTAATTGAGAATGACATCTCGTATCATAGCCAGACAACCGAACCACGACGTCGATGCTCCTCCAATGAAAGTCTCAGAAAAAGTTGCAAAGGTTGTTTTTTTCTTATATTTAAAAATACCAATAAATTCAGTATTTTATAGAAGCCCGTTGTACAGACAATGCACTATATTCCGCTACTTTAGTTGCTAGTATATCCGTGATAATTCTACAAACTTTTCCTATTTTTATGAATAATTGGGTATTTTTAACGGAACCTAGACCTTTGAACAAGACAAATGATAATGGAGAAGCTATTGTAAGTTGAATTTGAACCAAAGAGAGTAGTATCTTTAGGAATCAACATTTAATTACAATATAGGTTATTTTAAAATATGTCGATATTATCAATTAAATGACACTCATAGGCAATTTACTGAAGACGAATTGTCAGGTAAAGACACGTTAATATTAACTTTTTCATGGGTTTCAGAACAAGTGGCTGAATATCGATGTTATTTCAATCCAATGCTCACTGGAGGTGATTTGACAGATTTTTCTCTAGCTTCCTTGGCTGTCATCGGTAGTTTTCACTATTTTACAGCCACATCTGTTTAGTACGGCTCGGTGTACCTGCCCTACTCCACGTCTCAGGAGCAACGGTCTGCTGCCTAGCTTTCGGACTCGGAATAATTGGTCATCTTCGAAGAACCGCGTGCACTTTGATCTCTGCCATCTGTTACATTTGTGGGAGTAGGTTTTTTCATCTGATTATTTTTGCAATAATATTCATTATTAATTTAATTTTATGCTGTAGTGCGTGTGAAAGGATACCACACTGATTTCATTTTCGGAACACGATGAAAATATTCAAGGGCATTGAAGCAAAGAAGATTTTGAGAATCTGACGTTTGTTGACTGAATAGATAATCACAATCTGGGGCTAAGAGGCCATAATCTACAGTCTTACGTCGAGGAAACCCACTATTTTTCCACTAATAGATGTATTTACGTGGGGAGTGTCGATTTATCATTATGGATGTCCTTTATTCACATGGAAATTTAATAGTATTTCAAAATTTATGACTATTTATAGGTATTGTGCTGTGTACAGCCGTTTTAATGGTAGTCTGTGTTGTGGACGATGAATTGGCTCCCAGGATGAAACCTAATCCGGCTGGTGAACCAAGCCAGTTTAGTTACTATTATGGCAAGGAGTCTGTTGACATCTTGAGACAAACACTTTACAGGATATCCATTCTTCTCGTCTGCTCTGTCATTCCTTCCTGTTCAAATTTGCGCGTGTTTTCAGGCATTTCTCTATTTTCGGTAAGTGTTATTTTTCGATCTCTTTAAACTTACCTTATTTCAGGCGTTATAAATCTGTAGTGGATAAGTTGAAATTTGTTCCGGGTCTTGAAGCTAAACGTAAGATGTTTGTTGCGTTTACGGCTCAATTACTAATTTCAGTACGGCATGCTCAACTTGACAAAGAGCTCGGAATTCCTCCCGTTGATACTTTCAGAAGAGGCTCTTTAGCTACATATTTACCGCAGCCAACGCTATTTATGACATCACGTCGTAGTTCTCGTCGCAGTAGTGACAATTCCTTTGCTAATCATTTACTTTGCGTACAGGAAATATAAAATAAAAGAATTTTTTTAATGGAGATGATTGCAAGTTGCCATATCCGTTTTATTCAGCATTTCGGACAGCTGATAAGTCTGATAAGAGATGGCCAAGAGAAGGAAGTCGCCCTTGGCTCCTGACTTTTACACCTTGTACTCTGTATATTAACCTTGTTAGTTTCTTGAACAATCTGATCAGACATTCGAGTCCAAGACACTTTTTAAACGTCTATTCTCAGATTCTTTAAAGAAAAAGAACAAGTGAAGAAAAAGGACAAGCACGTCTGTCTTTTTTCGAGTTTCCCAGTCATTGTTCCCAATGTCTGTCTGGTGATAGACTCTGTTCATTTTCCACTCCCTACTTTTTCTACTTCCTCTTAGTCTGACATTTAAAAAGGAAATAAATCTGCTTTAGCCGGAACAAGTCGCTGAATTACTAAGGAGCACGAGTCAGGTGGTACTTTTGATTTATTTCTGTTTCCGTCTATCTCGGTCAATTGAAGTCTCTAAAAACGTTTTAAAGCTGTAAACTACTTTGAAACGGCCAGTATCCGGCTGTTCGAAATTTGATTAAAAATCCTAACTAATTTGAAATCGGCTGCCAGAATTTAAAAGCACCCGGCAACGAGGCTCATTTTCACTAAACTGTTGTCTAGGTGAACAATACTAAATTTTCCAGTAAATAGCTCCACCAGTACTATATAATTTGGGCCTATGCCTTTCTCTCCTCCTCTGCAAAAATGGTCAATGAAGCCACTTTCTTAAGAGATCAACTGCAAAAACAGAGGAGTAGTCCCCATTCTCTGTACTCATCATCCTAAGGGTTTCTTCAAATTCTGTTATGAAATGTCAAACATCATCTTTTACCGGATGCCTGGCTTTTATTTTTGAATTTTAATTGCTCTAGGAGCAATCATGAGAGTCTATGAAAAAGGGCAGAAGAATAATAAGTTTTGCCTAGATTCTATTCCAAGTGTAGCGCCTCCTCCCTGACTTTTTCTTTAGCAGGTGATTATTATAAAAAGTGCGGGTATATTCAGCTACCATATCTCGTATTTTTTTGAGAGTGCAAACGGATGGCTTCTGTCTCCAGCCAACCGGATGTTGTTTTGGCCATCGGATCTCTTCCCTCACTCCGGGTCGTTTGAGCTATTTTCATTGCACGCAACCGGGTTTCGCGTCATTCTGATCTGCTTCCCCTTTCTTGTTTTTCTCTTTTACCCTCCAGTGCTTTCATCTTTGGCGTTCTTCAATTTTCCTTTAAATGACCGTCCCGTTTAAGATATTCCTTTTGACTTCGAGTCAAACCCAAAACTCCAAAAATGTGTTCCGTTTAAGCATCATATTATGGAAATCGTGATGTCTTCAGGGAGATGAATTTGAGTTTCGTCGTCGTGCTCTTCCCCTCTTCTACTGGGGGTAATTCTCTCATCTCTCGAAGCCACTTGACTCGCTATGCCGTTCAATTATCCCTCTGATACCTAAAGCTAACCGCGTGGAGCCACATGAGGCTCTTCAAATAGAACTGCTACTCATTTCACTGCCTCACACCCAGACAACCCCCGTTGACAAATTCATTCCGGCGAGCAATCACTTGGTTGCGGGATTGTCTCTTTAGATCTTAGTTGTCGCCTTTGTTCTTCTTTTCTTCTACAAAAATTTAAGAAAATAACAAGGAACTACAACACTGGCGTGGAGGTGTCTTTTGTTATTTTAGAGGCCCTCCTACAGGTGTATCACACCAGCTGAGCGACCGTTCCTTGTTCTTCTAAACGTCAGATACCTCTAAAAGTTTTTATTTTTGTAAGTACAGACAGCTGTAAGATATAATTACTGTACGTGCAGGATAGCCTGTTATACAGAGACGGAACATAACCCCCTTCCGCGGTAATTGCCTTTTTGAGAATGTGCATTTTGATCGTTAGCCATAAATTTTTCAAGAAAACTAAGAGAGAGGCACAACTTTTTAATCTTTTGGATATATTTCTTCTATGTAACCATTATGTCGTTCCTTCAAAGAACAATGAATCTCTGAAAATACTCACATGCCTGTCCGTATTCCCATGTCGTCGCCCTTAGCCTAGAATAGGACGTCATAAAGTTCCCTTCTACTTCCCGACAGCTGTCTCATTCTGTGTGTTCGGAATGTTATTTATGCTCAGTGAAAAAACCTTTACACTTTCTAGGTTCCATGAGCACGAACACTTGACCGAGCAGTTATTTTTTTTCTCTCAAATTTCTTAATAATAACTTGTTGTTGATAAACATTGCATCTTTTTAAAGAACTTTAAAACAATCTCTGATTCAGTAAGGATCAGAGGGTTTCCCCGAAAACCGGAAACTTTAGAAATTGGCCTCTCGCCTGGCTGAGTTTACATTTTCAAAAAATTAGGAGTTTACCCGCCGAATCCTTCCCGTTCGGGAGTGGTGCCCAGCTGGATGTTATAGCTTCTAGGGGTGTCAATCACTTGTCCTCCCAAAACAAAGTTTGAAGCGTGTGTACGTGTACCTCTTCCCTAATTTTGTATCATTTACATCCTGTGCATTAATAAAAAGGCCAGCTTTTCAACCTCTCTCTACATATTTAAATAGGTCAACGAGATGTTGCAAAAGCAAGGTCAACCTGGCTGGTCGGCAATGACATCAGATTCTCTGCTCTTCTGTCCATCCTCATACGCCCGCGCTGCTGAATGGCACACGCTACCGGGGGATGATGGCACTTTTGACGCGCCAATTGAAACCACCAATTGGGTTCATTCCACGGAGCGTCGGAGCGATGAGCCTTCTTTGTAAATCACACACCATTTGTAGTACATTGCTTGTTCTATTTCGTAACCCAAATGACTCATATAAAAAAAGCCTCGACTTCTCATTTTAGCTAGTTATTAATTGCCGTTACCCAGGGTGATAGGACGCTGTTAGGCAACCAACTAAGCAGAAATCCAAGAAGCACGCGAGAAGGATCTTATGGGTATACTTTTAACTTTTAATTTATCCCAAAACACCTTTCTATTTTGGGCATCGTCGTCCTTACGCATTTTGTTTCTTCCTGATGAGGTAGTATATCTGACGTCATTACTACTGCGAGGGGGTCATCAGTAGCCCGACATAGTTTCATATTTCTAAAACGAGAAACAATGTCATTAAGATGCTAAAATTGTCGGCACGCTGCTAGGACAATTTGTGTCCAACCAGGTCAAAAATATGTTGTCCTTCTCTCCTTGAAAAGACTTGAAGTAACAAGAGCGGAACCCCCTCTAGCTCTTGTGAGGGAGGGATAACTCGATCCGTCGGCCCCTCCCCGCAGGCAATGTCTCCTCACCGTCCAGCACAGCTAGCTGTAGAAACGGAAACGACTATTTGATTTGACCACCACCTAAAATGCATCAAAAATGTTTGTTCTTCTTCTTCATTTCCGTAGTATAAGAGGGGCAAGAACATGTGGTTTTGAGGTCCATTTGACGGGGTTGGGGAGCACAATCTGGCCATTCTTAACCTTTTAAATCTGTCCGGTTTCTTCTTTTGAAATCACCTCCACCTCTCGTGCACCCTTACACAACATGACCTCTAAACAGGTGCGTTCTTTTTTCACCTGTTTCTAGAGCATATGAGATTTTGTTGTCTCCAACAGTCCGCCGGAAGCTGAGTGCGGACTAGGTCAATTCTTTTTTTCAGGCTGCGGAAATAAAAGTTCGACTCTTGTTCTTATAAAAAGAAGCTCCTTTCGATTTGTCCGTGTTCTGATTTGCGTCAAGCGCACTTGATTAGATATTGTGCGATCCTTCTCTTTTTTTCAATGGGATCTTTGCATGTCCAACAAATCTTCCCTGTGTGCGGTGCCTATTATTCAACTGCATCTCTCATTCCCATGTCTTTTTCTCTAACCACATGCTTGTTTTGTATACATACACATCTTCTTCTTCTCCCTTTCCCATTGCCATCTGTACTGCTTTATTATAATCCGATCCGACTCGTGGCCAAGAGCCATTGCCGTAACAAACACACACACACACATAGAGCTGACTCTCTGCTTCGTTCTCTCTCTATATCCGTGACATAATGGCTCATTTCATGTGCCGGTGCCTTAAGAACCCTCGATCTATTGCGAGTACTTTCACTATACCCAATTTCAGATATGTCTTCTCTTCACTAATACAACAAGTATGCAGGAACATCACTGGAAGGCGGTTATTGGCTGCGCTTACGTCGTTCTTGGTCAGTTCAAAGACTTTTTCGTGACTGCGTGTAATTTTAACCTCGCTCGCTGTCTGACTTTTTTGACGCCAACATATGTGTCTAAATTGGTCATTCTAGGCGTTCTGGGAATTATATGCAATGGAGCAACGGTGATCATGATCTGCTCTAAAAGGGTATTTCGACTTTCGGCATATACTCTCATGGCAAATGTGGCACTGGCAGATAGTATAATGATGATGGTAGCCGGTGTCTATTGCGGTACCCAGATTATTTGGCCGGATGATCCTGAAGCCCAACTCGTTCGGGTTCCAAGGTACTCGAACGTCTTTTCTGGTGAAAATCTTGTGGTAAGAAGTCCTTTACAATTTACAATTTATATTTTCTTTTTAAAGAAAATTCTGGAGCCATTAAATTCGACCCAGAGAGATCATGCACCTCTTGGTAGCTACATTGTCTCATTTGCTGACATTTGTTCCTGGACGGCTGGAGTGGTAGGTTCCTGTCTTCATTTAATTTTCCACCCAGTTACACCATAATCTTTTCACTGCAATTGAATAAACAAACGACTGCGTCTTTTTTGGGGATCTGTCACCAATTTTCTCTTATAGATGAGCTACGCTTTGTTGGGTTTGAACCGATGCATCGCAATCTGCTACTATGGAACACGGGCAAAGTCTTTCAACCGCGTTTCCGTTGCCGTCGGGGGCTCAATTTTTACGTGGATTATTGGATGCATAGCAGGTGAATTTTTAGAAAAAAGAAAATAGTACCATTAACAAGCAAAACTAATAGAGAATGAGTAGCGAAGCCGTGATTTTCAGCTGGTGTTGGCTCCTTTCCCAATCCTTTGATTGGTTTCCGAGAAGAGCTCTGGTCAATCAGTTTGAATTTTTTAGAAGATTCAAGAACAAGTAAGATAAATTATAGAAAAGATCATTAACCTATATCAATTATTTTCAGCTGTCTTTGTGGTTTTTGTCCTCTTATTGACCTTAAGTGCAGTCACAGCACAATGGATTTGTTCCATCTTAGTACTTCTTAAAATTCGTCAAGTTAAGCAGAAAATACACTGTAATAAATTAAATCAAAATAGTGCAAATCGTTTCCGGAAACAGGTGAAATATTATTTTTGTACAGCAATTTAATTATAATTTTCAGGCGCGTCTGACGTTTCAATTCTTCTATCCATCTCTACTTTGTACAATAACAACCGTCCTGTACTTAGCTAAACCCTTCATGTTCACCAGCTACGTACCATATGTACCATCATGGCTGTTAGTTATCTTCCATTTAGTAAGTGGATAATACTGTAATTTGTTAACAAATCGGATTAGATTACACTATTGAATCATATGTGTAATCCCTTCATCTACGCCTACTTCAATGACAGAATGAGATTGTCATACAAGGAGATGATCACCTGCGCAGCTTTACGATACAAGTTGCGAAAGAGAAAGAATGACAACTTCTTCCGTCATAATCAGCGACATAATGTGTCTAGGTATACTGTAATCGGGTATTAATTCAGTGATTTTGTAGACGATCAAATGGAGCTGGTTTGAAATCAAACAGAATGTCCGCAAGATCAGTCAAGAGCTCAGGAAGGGATGGCATAGTTCGAAGTAGCCTGCAAATGCAGGTAATTCCTGAATAGAGCATGATTTACCTACGATTCATTTTTCAGAGCAGAGACTTTGAACAGCTCTGCGAGTTCATCATGCGGGTCAACCCGTTGTATGACTCAAGTGAAGGTTGGAGAGAAAGTTCTGACGACGAAGTTTCCAACGAGGTGAGTGACCCTAAAAGAACTTCTCTAGATTTTTAAAGCAGGGGTTAACAGTGGATTACGTCTACAAGAAAAGGGTTTCAGTATCCAGATCACTGTAATTTTTTTTTATTCCGGGTTTTTACTAATCTTTGCATGCTTGCGGTGCTTCCTTTGCTCCTTTTCTTACGTTTTTGCACTAACAGTCCAGATGTTCACACGGGTTAGGGTGCTTTTTGCTTTATTTTAGCTTTCAATGAGTTAAATTTATAATTTTAGACCGGCAAGGGCTTGGAACCAATCCGAGAAGTAACAATGGGTAGCCGAGATGAGCGAGAGTCCAAGTCAATTGTCCTCGACTTAGGCAGACAAACTGTCGAACATTGGGTGAAATTTGCCAAAAAGGCAAGCATTTGATCTCCTCTAATTTTTTTATATGTTTTCCTCCTGGTGATATATCATAGCGGGATCATTTTTAGCCATCTATTAATAATCTTTTTTTATTCTATTTCTTTTTTTCATATCTTTGACTGATATGTGGTGGATCTTGTGATAGAATAAATTTTATATGAAAAAGGAAGTGCGATCAATTGAAAAGTGACTGCAAATGTTATTTTAATTATTCTGGCGGAACCTCTTTATACAAAGAGGTGAAAGGGAACACAGTTCATCACTTTGACGGGGGAGTGAACGAGGGACACGGGCCAGCAACACACAAAATCAACTTTGTTGCTTTGCAAAATAGCATCGGGTATGGAAAGAAGTTGCGGGGCTGTGCATTCTCAACATTATTGTAGAAAATTGGAGCTCACTGCAATCTGAGGCAGTAATAAAAAGACGATCATAATTTCTACCTTTGTATAGAATACAGCCTAAGCTTGTTCATTATTTCCATTTCCCTGCCATCTAGCCAAAAGATCGCCCGTGCTTGTGTTTTACAGCTCTAACCCACTGACCCTGTAAAATTGTACTGCTTGTATTGCTACGTAGAACTGACGTCCCCCTCTCTTCTCCCAGTCCCAAAAACAAAAAAAATTGTTAAATTGAAATGTCGAAACACTTCTATTTGTCAGCATGGTTCTAAATCTCCCCAGAAGAACATAGAACACTAAATTACCTTCCGTACATAATGATCTTTAGGTTTTTTTTGAAAATCCTTGTCGTCATTGTTATAAGCCTTCTTAGTCATGAATTAATTCAGCTAAAAAACGTAATGAACGGATTGAGGATCTTTCCAGGCGACGGTAAGAGCTTTTTATTTAAAAATAGTAAGTCTGCAAAATAATGATGTTGTCGCTGGAAGAGGGTTCAAGTAGCACTTTCCCGCCTGCGAGTAAAGGATGGTACCTAAAATTAAATTTAAAGAAGAATATACGATAATTTTACCTGTAGAGTTGGAGCATTTTCAGTACTTTGAGGACGGGCAACTGGTTGAGCAACGGAGGAATGTTCCTGAACGCCTACGGAAGTGGGCTCAATCACTGAAAGGATTCGTATTTCTATTAATTTGACACGTTACCATTTATTTTCACGTCGGGCTCGGAGTCGAGAATGACTCGAAGACAGGATGCGCAACATCCCATATTCTAGAAAAATTAAACATTTCAGAAAGAAGAGGAAAAAGAGACGAGAAGAAAATTAAAGGAGGAACCTATTTACCATATGCAAATATCCCAATAATTTGTTTTTCATAACTAAATGATGACGTCGCGCTGTAGCGGTTGATTAGTTCAGAAATACTATGGGAATGGTAATATTTTCCGCCATGGTTTTGAAAAGAAAACAAGAGGCAATTAGATTTTATTTTGAGAAAATCCCGGATAAAAGCAAGATTCCTAATTAGAAACACGAAGTAAGTTGTTAGAGGCGCCCACACATAATAAGCTTCACCCTGGGTCATATAACCCCAATTAATGCTAGTCCCTTTTGATAAGTGCAGAACACTTAGCCTGCCTTTAAAGGAAGTACGAGAGATGTGAACTGCAGTTCAAGAAGTTTAACTAATTTCACACCTGCAACACGATAAAGTGAGTAATTGTGAGAATAAACTGCCCACCACATGACCACCCCTTCAATAAACAAGAAGTCACAGAGGGATGGTTCATTAGTTCGGAAAAGGACTCTCAACCTCAACCTGAGGTCCTCAAGCGAGATATTTCGAAAATACACCAGAACCTAGCAAGATGGAGGCTTTTTCTATGGAGCTAGGGGGCGTACATTGCGTGGATAGAAGAGACTTAGCAGAGAACTTTGAGCTTGGACTAGAAAACATGGCGTAGACTTTACAGAAAATTAGAACAGGCACTTTCTTTAATGGAAAAGTAACTGCAGAGTACGTCAAAAGTTTGAAATCCCGGTGGGAGGAGATCTCCAAAAGAGCAAATGTGACTCCTGAGAAAGTGAAGTTCACCTGATAATGGTAAGGAAGACAGCAGATTTCTACAAGTTAGTTTAAATGACCAATATGAAATGCATTTTGAAATAAAGAACAGACGACCAAATGAAGAAAAGTTCAGCACCTCTATCCTTCTAAAGGAAACAGCGTCCTGCTCGTGTACATTAAATGACGATGATCAAATCCAATTTCCCTTGTTATACTGTAGGAGATTATGTTTTGGAAAAAGAGAGACGGGAAATATGCCTGACGTTTGTGTCATTAGAAGAATTGGGTGGGAAAAGGAAGTCGCGAGTAGAATAGCCACAAATTGAAAAGAAGTACCTCGGGTAGTTTGTACCTTCTCACGGATGTTTTTACCTGGGCGATAAATAGTTTGAAGCAGTTCCAGCTTCTATTTAAAGCGGCTCAGACAATGAGAGAGACATGTTTTGAACATCGTTTTTTTCTCGACTGAATCCCCGTGTTCCATTTGGAACGAGAACATTGAGTTGATATGATTAAAGGAAGGGTTTCCCGTCTAGAGTGGTCAGTAGAAGACTGAAAGATCTAGGAGGTCCATAAATGAACAATAACTACTTCGATCGCGCTTCAAAAGGAAATTAAGAGAATGGTATTAGGCCACATAATGCGAACATGTAAAAGGACTTTTTTATCCTCTAAAAAGCATAGATATCAGGCGCAGTTGTCAGTCGCCGCTTCAACGAGTTTCGTTTCCATGGCAGCCACAAAGGATAAGCTCTCAATTACCTTCGAATTTTGCTGGCGGTCCCAATTAGACCGATGTTATCATTGGCTGTTTATATGGGAAATTGCAGCTAACCGATGGAGGGTTTGCAAAGAAGATGACGGGGTTTCCTACCGTAATCATCTTCCATCCTTCCTCTGCTGAATTAAATATACATTTATTCATAGAGCGCTCGGATTTCTAAAGGATAAAGACAGAAATAGTTTGAGGAAATGGGAAAAGTGACAAATAATATGCTCAGGTGAAAAAATCATGCAAAACAGTGACCAAAATAACAAAATTTGTCATTTCCTGGTGTCCGTACCTTTCTTTCCGTGGCACACCTGAGGATATTCTTTGACTTGCTGTCGGGTTCTTCGAAATAAGTCTACGGTAATTGGATCTATGGCAAAAAAACTCCTTCGAGTTCTTCTATATCTGTGGCGCGCCTAATTTTGTTAACTCGTTTTATTCCTACTATTTTCAAGAAAAACCAAGTCCATTCCAATCAAAGTGCCTGCAAGAGATTCAGCGTTTCTGAAATTTTTTACGAAGAATTAAGATTTAGGGATCCCTCTTCCATTTTTACTCAGGAGAGACATCTCGACTATACCTTTCGACTTCACCAAATGCGTTCATGAGGCTGATTGCAATATTCTGACAACGGTGGTCTACTGCTTCACTCAACTAGTTTTTTTCAACATTTCTGTTTATCGGTTCAAAGGGTTCAACCCAAACTTAAATTAGTCCCCCATTAAAAATAGATTCAAATCAAAGACAGGTTTATTATTATTTCCCAATAATCCCATATATACAAAACACGCAAGGGAATGACTCAGAATTACATAAATATTAGGCCTGTTGGGAACGTTGACGCTTGATACCGTCGAAGGGAACTCGTTCGGGCTGCTTGACTTCCTTGTGAAGGGACTGATCATGGACCAGAGATGCGCGACCTAAAATATTATTTTATATTTTGGTTTGAAGAAAATCTTACCAGAAGGATCCTGGTTAGCTTGCCACTTGGGAATCCATTTTCTGACGGTGAGGGCAGCGTTCTCGCTGGGATACAGGTCATGGAATGTACGGCGCATGAAGTAGGCTTCTTTGCTGTGAGGAGTGTTGTGGGGGAAGAGTTTTTCAGCCTTGGCAAATTCTTCATCAGAGATCTGTTTGGCACAGTAGTCCATCAGAGTGTCGATCCAGTTGTAGCCAACTCCATCGGAGAACTGTTCCTTCTGGCGCCAGAGAATTTCACTGGGAAGATAGCTTTCGTTCTGAAAATTACTCATCAATTTGAGGCTAAGAAGCCAAATTTACCTTGACGTCAAACGCCTTTCTGAGGATGTATTTCTCAACATTTCTTCCACCATATGGCTGGGGCTGCTTGTACTTGGCTTCGGTCAGAATAGAGACATTGAGGAATTCCTTGTCAAGGAAAGGTACACGCACTTCGACACTATGGGCCATGGTGCTTTTGTCTGCTCTCAAACAGTCAGCAGTGTAGAGGTGCAATACTCTATCAATAGTTTCCTGAAAAATAAATATTGCTAGATTCAAAAAGTTGGGTTTACCTTCTGGAACTCCTCCACATTTGGAGCATTATGGAAATATAGGTAGCCGCCGAAGATCTCATCAGCACCTTCGCCGGAGAGAACCACCTTGATGCCCATTTCACGAATCTTTTGGGAGAGGAAGAACATGGGAGTAGAGGCACGAATCGAGGTCACATCGTAGGTTTCCAAATGCCAAATGAGATTTTTCAAGTTGTCAATGCCTTCCTGAAATGAGATTATTACTCCGAGGCTCCGGACAATCTCACTTGGACCGAGAAGTGGAACTCGTGGTGAATGGTTCCAATATGTTCCGCTACTTTTCTGGCAGCAATGACATCAGGAGACGTATTGTCTACGCCAATGGAGAAGGAATGCACATCTAGTCCACGTTTCTTCATTTCACGGGCGGCAATAGAGCTGACTAAGCTGGAGTCCAATCCACCAGAGAGGAGAATTCCCAGAGGAGCATCAGACATAAGTCTCTTGTGGACAGCGTTGACCAAAGTATCATGGATTAAAGTGAAGTCCTGTTGATTGGTGGCTAGACGGTAGTCGAACCAAAGGGGCTGGTAATACCGGACGAAGCCGGTATGGGGCTGCCAATAGTGTCCAGGAGGGAAGACTTTGAGTTCCGTCTCGCCACAGACACTCTCAATACATTTCATTTCATTGCTAAAAATCTCTATAAGGGCTACGGAGCTGTTACTTACGCGAACAGGTAACGTCCTTCTTTATCTTTTCCATAGTACATTTGCTTCACTCCGATGGGATCACGGGCGGCCAGGAACTGTCCATCATAGCAAAGAGCGAATGCGAAGACTCCGTCCAATTTGTCACAAAACTTTCCATCTTTGCATTTGTCATATAAGAAGATGATAACCTAAAGAGACTTGATTATTTCTTTTTTAAATTAAGGTGCACCTCAGAGTCACATTGAGTTTTCAACGGCATTTTTTTCAATTCATTGTCTCTCAGGCTCTGGTGGTTGTAGATTTCGCCATTATGAATAACCTAAACATTTGTCTGTTTTTTTGTTCCGTTATCACGACTCTCAAAGAAGCAGAAACATAGAAAATAAACATTGCCAGACAAAACACACCTGACGATTGCGAGCAGATCCTTGAATCGGATGGGTGATGCCGAGATCCATTATAGCCAACCGTTCATGGCAGAGGATGTCACCAGTCTCGGGGTCTTGGTAGCTTCCGTGGAAGTCTGGTCCACGATGGGTCTGGCGTCTGGACAGCTTGTGAGCTTTTTGCATATCGAAGGGCTGGGTGCCTTGCTGGCATTCACCATGGCAAACTGCGAAGATTCCACACATTTCTGAAACAGAGACAAGTGAGAAGAGCCAAGGTAGGGGCTAAGGAATAAGGGAGAGAAAGGTCAATAAGATAATGTATCTGTTGCCGGTATATATACAGGCGGAGGAGGAGGGGCGGAGCTTAGATCCCAATGGGTCAGTGTTCCTCTCCACCCCTGCAAGAAAAACGAGAGACACAACCACAAGGAAGCAATCCCATGAGTCTAGAGAGTAAGATAGAGAACAGGAAAAAGGAGATGGAGAGTTAAAAATATTTGTACACCTAAAGAGACAGACAAGAAAGTACAGCAAAACAATATGTGCGAGAGAGAAGATTTCATTGAAAGAGATCAGAGCCCAAAAATGGTCGTGGTAAGGAGGAAAAATAGCACCACCACATGGTGGTGTATTCCCGTCTGGTCTAACGTCTTATTATTGACATCAGAAGGAAAGAGTTTAAAATATTTTCGTTGAGTACGAGTGATCTCTATTGTATGACAACAACACAAACGTTTGCAAATGACTCTTTTACACTAAATTAAGGCTGGGGGTACCCTGCTCTTTTCATTTTTGAATTTCAAACAAGTATATTTTGATCTTCGCCCCTAAAAGTAGATAGTACTATTGCATCATTTTGGTCAGCGGAGGTGCCATTGCACAACGTGTGAACAACTGACAATTCACGTGTTTCTCACCTTTCATCAGGATTAGTACAGATGGCAGATTTACACGAGGAGAGCAAAAAAAGAGCAAATGGAAAGGGAAACTATACTGCAGCAGCTTCTTCAAAGAAAAGAAGAGGAGTTAGGCGGTGCAAGCTCCCCACCAGAAGAGACAAAATAGTTACAAGCAGCTACAGCCAGATTTTGAAGACAAATGATAACAACCAGAAAGCAGTCAGGATTACACAATACAAAGTTGTAGAGAAATAAATGCGACATTTAAAAGCACTACGGATATAAAGAAACTTATCCTACGGCGGTAAAGAATCGACAGTCCACGCCGCTGGGTACTGCTGTCCTCACTTGAACTTCACGGCGTTTGTAGGAATTACCCGCTCCCCGACTCTTATATAGCAGACATTATCAGCCGACATCGCTTCCAAACGTCAGATTGTTTGAAAGAAAAGTTTTTGTTTTCTCTCCTCAGTCTGGGATTGACTTGATACACAAACAATTTATCGTGGCAAGGGGGTTTTCCGTTTTCCTTTTGATCTCTGTGATGCCAAACAAGTTTCGTCTCGTGGTCTATTTTGAGCCGTCTCTGTGCTGTTTTAGAGTTTGTCTCACTCGGCCGGGGACTCCCCCACCGGTCACGAGTTAACTGATAAAGATCACAGACCCATCAGTCACATGACGTAGAATGTTTTCTTCTAATCATATTACGACCCGAGAGAGAGGGGCTTCCCCAAGAGAGGCCCAAATAGTACAGATAACGTCTCTGGGGTGGCTGACACTTTGTGTTTCCCGGTCCTAAGAACAAATGGTCAATGAGGACGGTGCCCTAGACAAACATGCTTTGATCATTTAGAGGTTTGTATCCATTTAGGGGCCCCACGTGGCGGATCCAGATAGTGATGATATGCAGGATGCGAAAAGATCAAACGGGTATAGGCAAGGGATTCCCCAAACGTTACGGCAGGCTATTTATCTCGAAAATTCTAAACAATCCCAGAATGAAGGAGACAAAAGACAAGAAGAAATGGTTTGTAAAAAGAACGGGAGAATTTTATGGGAAAAGCCTTTTATACTGTCTGATAACCAGACAGAATTTTAATTTCTTGTAAAGTCGTGAGACTTGTCTGCCGGCCGCTTTTCTATTAGTTGTGATTTTTTATAGATTTTCGACGCTTTTACAGAATGATCTTTTGATCATAAAGCTCTGCTCAGTGGTGAATATTCGAGGCGTTATACTGCTGGCAAGAACACACTCCAATGACCCCTCCCAATCAGTTCTCATCTCTGATCAGTAAACGTACTTTATGCTTCCGGGACCTTTGAACAAATTATTGGCTACCATTTGAATGTTCTCCGGTTGGCTCAATTTCTACCCAGTAGAGCCGAATTCCTCTATTGCCCATAAAGGCTTCCAGAGCAATGTTGTGACGCTGACGCTCCAAACATTCATAATTCCTTCTATTTTGTTCATATAAAAGAGGTGAAACGACGACGATTCTCCGAAAATGCTGCCATATTTTCAAGCAGGAGTGCTGTTCTGGGTTGTTGCTGGATTCGTCGTAGGGCAATATGGCGCCCCACCGGTCAACTCCTACAAATCCGAATACTACCCCGCGGCTCCAATGTCTTATGGACCACCACCGCCTCCAGCCCCCATCCCTTACGGACAACTACCTCAAGTAGTCAATGTTCCTGTTCCAGGACCGATGGATTTTAATCAGTGAGTTCCAGCGGCTCCCACAGTAAAAGCCTCTTTTCAGACCAGATTACACAAATGTCAGAGGAGGCAAAAATCACGGCGCTTTCCTGGACGCCTTCGTCGACAACTACCGTCGCCACAGGGACCACAAGCGCAGAAACCACAAGAAGGATCGCAAAGACAAGAAGCATAAGAGAAATCATCGAAGATCTCGCTCTTCCTCTTCCTCTTCGGAGTGGTGATCCGACAGATGAAGAACAATGACACTTTTCACATGTCTTGATTTTTGTAATAAACTGGTTTATATTAACAAACAGTTTTATTATTTGGGCTTAAAATTGCACAGGGACGATTAAAATATGAGTATTGTCGATAATTCTGTAAAATAAGGAAAGTATGAATTTTCATTTCAGCTTCGACCGACGGAGTTCGATGACGACCACGCTAAATGGCAGGTCCAGTTCGACTCCAAAAAATTATTGGTTTATATAAACAAACTTACAGCACATACCCAAACTATCAAATGAACGCAATCTCACGAAATCTGGAATTTAGCACATCTTGCTAAATTGGGCAGCAGTCTCTTTTGAAGTACTGCTTGACACGGAACAGTGGATTAGCATTCGCCTGAAAAATTAAAATCATTAAAAAATAAAAAGACAGCGGCAAAAAAAACCTCCAGCGGCCGCAGCTTGAAGACTGATCAGAAATTTGACCAAATTTAACATTTTGACCAAATCCAGTTAACTGGCTGTCAACTTGACAAGATCGACAGTTTTTTGACAACTGGCTGTAACACCAACATTTTAATAGCTGAAATAATATAGACAACACCACTGTGGTCAGCAGACGAAACTCTACAAAATGATATCACATACAGTACCAGTAGTGATGTTCCAGTTGAACGGTCGGTTACCGTGGTGCTGCTGCAGTCAGCTCCTCCTGGTCGATGAAAAAACGGATCCACGGCAGCGACTACCTGTCGAAAAGATTTTTTGCGCAGAAACAAGGTCTTCAAGACTACATTTCTATGGATTACTATGAATTTCCCTGATTCTCTCGTCATTTCCAAGGACATGATAAGTTTCGTAAAACGTCTGCTGCTTTTCATCGCAATTCTGAGTCAATCCATTAACATGTTGTGTCTTCGCATAGTAGTCAGCGCTCCTTGCGCACGTCGCTCTTGCTATAAAAGACTCGACCGTCGGATAATAGGCATCTTGTGATGTGGTCTCCCCTTCCTCTTCTCTGCCTTGTGGGCTTGGCCTCCGTCTATGCCGACTACAGCGTCCCAGCTGCTGATCAGCCTGCTCCTGCAGCATCCGTCGTTCAGGTTCCCGTTCCCGCTCCGCTCGAATACAACCAGTAAGGTTTTCGATAATTCGAGTCGATGATCTTTTAGGCCTGCTTACACCAATGTCCGTGCAGGATACGCACACGGCCCATTCCTAGATGGATTCGTCAATAACTTCCATCACTCCCGCCATCACAAAAAACATCGCCATTCGAGTTCCGATTCCGATGAGCACCGTCCTCGCCGTCGTCACCACCGCAGACGCCACCACGGACACCATCAACCCGCTCCATATTACCCAGGATACTTCCCATCATGTGAGCGGATTCCTCTCCTGCATCAAAAGAGTATTTTCAGTCCCCGGCTATGGATACCAAGAGACGGTTCTCTCCAATCCCTTCTACGTTCCTGATCGTCACCACAAGAGACGTCGCCATCGCAAGCACCACCGCAAAGACCGCCGTCGCTCTCGCTCTGGCTCTCGATCCAATTCTCGCTCTGGATCTCGTTCAAACTCCGACTCTCGCGATTCTCACAGCTGGAGTGGCGACAAATCCGACTAAGCTTGCAATAAACATTTGATTTAAATTTTCATGGAAAAGAATGTGGATATTAAAACCCTGGAAATCTACACAGCCATCTAGTATTCTAATAATCATCTCCTTCTTCCTCTTCTTCAATTTCTTCTATCCTCGAATTTCTATTAGAGTTCATTCCATTTTTCTCTTCTTTCTCCTCATTCATCCATCTTTCTGCCCATGAGAATAGTCTGAATTTTAAGACTTTTACACAGAGGATCTGGTTACCTATAAAAAGTGAGCTCATATGGCTGAATCCTCCTTTCTATTTCATGTTGCATAACTGCGAAACTGGCAGAGATCATGGCAAGACCTATCAAACAGATGGCGTACGGTACAAGGCCGCTAAACAGGAAATTATGTGATTTTACGCAATTGTTTCTTACTGAAATTCGTTATCCTCTTCTCCCACAGTTGAAAATTGTAAGAATATAGAGAAAATGGCATCCATAAATGGCTACAAACATCTCTTCAAGACCAGTCATTTTTAAAAGACTCACCACATCGTCATCACCTCCTTCAATTATATCGTAAACAACTGCCGAAAAGAAGACAAAACATGCTGTTGCTATGAAAACTGATCGTCCCTAAAATACTTTCCATAGAAAATGAAGAATCCTAACCTCCCAAATTGAAGTTATCATTCTTCCGCATTGAGAAATTACATGCAAACAGAGAGGTGTACCAATTAGGACAAAGAAAACGGCGAAAATTTTACCAGACGTTGAAAAGTCATCTATATCCAGAGGACCTGAAGCGATTATTTTATGGAAAATTAACAAATTTCTACCAATTGTTGTGATAAGGGCAAAAGCTTTTTGGAGGGAAGGGTAGAAGCCCTTCTCGTCGGTGTCTGCTCGAAGGCCGAGAGACGATAAAAGAGTCTAAAAAATAATTTTGTAAAAAGGTGCAGTACCAACCTTCTCATACATTTCTAATTTTTGGTTGGCCATTTCTGCCCAATCATTTTCTGTTTTGGCAATAGTCTCAGCCCAAAGGACATTTAATAATTCTACTCGTTTAGCATCTACACGATCTCTAACCATTGAATTTCCCTTAAAGAAAAAAACTAATCTAAGTAGAGAAGAAACACTCACTTTCGTAAGGTTCCCCCTATTTAATATAGATAAAACTAATGTACCCAAAGCTATCCAAATACACACACATATTAAAAAGAATACAGTACGTCGAAATGCGAATTGAAATTTCGGCGGGAGATCAGCTCCCTTCATTATAATTCGTCCTAAAAATCCACAAATAGAAATAAAAATGTCTAAAAATGAAGAAGCAAATCAATGAGGGAGTTTTGAGTGCCAACGTGAACTGCGCTTTACACAACAACACATGGTTCGTGTGGCAGATTCCAAGTGTCTGCAGGTTTTACTGGAAGAATACCTCACATTATTAAAAGTTGGTTAGTCTTTATTTTACATAACATTCTGATATGATGATAGTATGCTCAATATTGTACCGTATTCCCCCAAATAATTAGTAGAAAACCCGTATGAATCACAAAAAATAGAATGAGATTTAAGGCAAGATATAATTTCCTGATCCTTCGTAACTGTTGTAAGGTCCGTCGTGGCTGGCTCGAACTTTTTCTAGCAAAGAAGCTCTCATAATAGCGCGGAAGTTGGGTGGTGGTGGCGCTGGGGTGGTATACATTCTTCTCCTAGGAACACATGTCTGCAGCTCACGGAACGATACATAACGTTCGAATTTGATAAAATAGAATGGCTTTCTTTTATAGCGGTAGATTGAGGGGTCTTGGAATCTTCCTCGGCTGTTGAATCCTGAAAAGAAATGCTACAACACGCTCCCAAAAGGGAAATTTGACGTCACCATTCCAAATATCTGACAGATTCTTTAAAAAATGGCCGTAATCAAGTTTAGCTATTTGTCACATAAAAGGAACGGTACACGGTGGGGTGGCTACGTTTCCGGCAGGAATGACTAATTCCTTACAAGAAAAGAGTCGGCCTCTTTATTCTGAAGGAAGCCTACCCAAATAGAGTCCCGGCTCAGCAGCCGATTCCAATTCAGTGAACCCGAGATCATTAATCCTCTCATAAAAATGACATCGCGGACTCATCCCTGCCATCTGAAATTTGTCTGTCTAATTTTGTTGCTCTTGCCCCGTCATATATCGCATGCTAATGTGCTAATGGCAGCGGAACAGGACCTTCATTCGGCTACAAATCAACCTCATGGCCACAGTCCCTTGGCGCCTGTCTTTTGTCTCCGCGGGCGCTTCCGACAGCCAATGAAAAAGTCCCTCATCTTAGCCTCCTCGCGCCAGGGTTATTGTCAAACTTTTTGTCGGGATATAATGAGTAGGCTGTCGGTGTGGCCTAGTAACATCTCACACCTGTACTATTATATCAAATGTGGATAATATGGGGCTGTTTGAATTCGGACAAGAAGGCGCGTAGTGGGGGATTTAGATAAGAGACTGACTCTGGCGGTAATTCTCCGACGCCGATTGAAACAGATGAAAGTATTTGTTTGTGCGTGGATCAGTTGAATAGCTCCTGACTGACGGATTCGTACTTTATAGTCAGCTGAAAATCGTGTTAAAAATGCACAGGGCGACACTTACTAGCACACTTCTTATGGCCTGATCCTCTCGCGTTCAGAGTTCCCATATAATTCTGGAGATATCCCTCGCTGCAATAGTTGTACAACTGCCAATGTACTTCTCCTTCTTGGATAACTGGCCCTGAAGCGCTTCGAGGGAGAAGTAAGACCAGAATTAAACTGAAATCCATTTATGAGAATAAGGGGAGATTACCTAAAGACAACAACTCTTTGAAGTAACCATCGGCTTTGGAGCATATTACAACTTCATCTGAACTACTGGAAACATTACAAGAGTCAAGATTGGTACGAGAGTAAGATGTAGGCGAGGAGGTATGATTCAATTCCGTGACTCTTCCCGTACCGCTCACGCAATTCTTTACAGAGACCCCTCTCGCGGTCAGATCTGTCATCATATCGTGGGAAGAGGTTCTTCTAGGAGGCATGTTGTCTACCCTCTATCTTGACTTAAATCTTTTTCAAACCGGAGGACCTACACGCCACTTGTGAGTACATCGCGGATCGGGGAGGCCGACTTGGCAGATGCTTATTTATGGACCACACCTGACCGTGAGAACCTCAGCGGAAGGCACACTTTTCAAAAGAAGACATAGAGCATCGTTTGAGGCAGGTTAACTGGGGCAATTTTATTCGCTGTAAAGAGCAAGATGCCCTACATTTTGTTCTCGTTAAAACTAGAAAATTTATTATTTGAAAAATAGCAAAAAAATTTTAGAATGAATGAAAATGGGTGGAATGCAGCCTGACCAATTAGTGAAATAGCAAAAGAAAACTGTCCCGGAGAGGGAACCGGATAGGTGGGCCGATATGAGAAGGAAGATGATTGGATTGTGATTGCGAGAGGCGCCAATTCGGACACCTAAGGGCGGGGCAGCAAATACTGTGCAAAGGTAGACATGCCGAGGGTGAGGGGACAAACAACCATTACAGCATGATCTGTATACTCGGTAATGAGATTCCTAGTTATATGGCAGTGTCAAAAGTCATTTTGGAGGAAATATATAGATATTTTTGGGAATGAAGCAATGACAGACGGAAAAGAAGAAGACACACCAGCAAAAAGACTACCCGATGGGGATAATGCATACAAAATAGAGAGATCATGATACATATTACAGAAGTGTAAACAGTAAGAAAGTTGAGGACAATAAGCCGGGGATGAAAGAAGATGCCGCAAGCAAAGGTTCCGATTCCCGGTAGGCGGAGGCGGTGCCAATTGAACCATTGTGGAAGGTGAGGGAATTGTGGTGGTGGTGGTCGTACTTGTGAGTAGTATGATGTTTATGGTGACTTTTCCTGAAAACAAGGTTAGATGATTCAGTAGAGAGATCACAAATGTTTTCTTCCCTCTGGTTACCAGACTTTCGTATAGCTTGACTTGGTGTCTGGGTTCAAAACACTTTTGTCAATTATTTTCAAGGAGCTGAGAGCTTTTATTATTTGTTTTTCTTGGAAACCTCTTTAAAAGCTCCAAGATTTTTAAAGACGCAGAAAAATACAAAGACCAATTACGTTCAGAGACCAGGTATCCCCTAAAATAAGTTTACCTCCTGGGCGTCACAGGAGCAAAAGTAGCTGGTCTTGTTGTCGTAGAAGCTGTAGTAGTCGTTACTGTGGGACATTCATTGCATTCACACTGTTGTGTAGTACTGTACTTGCACATACCGCCTTTTCCTAGCTAAAATATCCCTTGAAGTGAGAAATAGTACAAATAACCTGCAAGATGTCGCTGTCTTGAATGTAGAACTGATCGTAAGAAACGCATCTTCCTATGTGCGTGACTACATTACTAAAATTGTGGTTCTAAAAAATTTGATGCAGAACTTACTCTGTATTTTCATAGACATTCATGCAGATAAAAAGCGAAGCAGGATCCCTGTAGGCACATTCGAGAACATTGTCATAACAGTCAGGTGAACTCGACCTGGAGTCGACGCAATAATTGCAGCTCTAAACTGGCTCCATTAAACCACATCCCATCGTCATCTCGAATTGTAAACCCATCCCCCAATTCAGTCAAAGTGTTGCAATGTGTCTATCATTTTCCCATTGTTAACCATTCGTTTGGGAATAATGGCCGCTAGCAAGTTAAGCCGGCTACGAATTTGTTGCCCATTGCTGTGAATAGGCCCACGCATAGAGTCTCTAGAGAATTTGGACACATAACAGGAATGAAGACGCCAAGATGCATTCTCTTT
Organism: Oscheius sp. DF5033; assembly: GCA_964036215.1. NCBI lineage: Eukaryota > Metazoa > Nematoda > Chromadorea > Rhabditida > Rhabditidae > Oscheius > Oscheius sp. DF5033. Next base: position 9,638,439 of record OZ038413.1, read on the forward strand.
TCGGGAGCATGTGTTTTTGCCATTTTAAGAAGAAATGTGATGCTCAACATGGGGCGGTCATTTGTAAAGCAATCATCCGTCTCTGGCTCAAAGACACTTCAAGAGCTACACATCATTGCGCAACTGGAATAATCGAACACTCGTCGCGACTTCGTTTTTTTCTTGTAGGCAGTGTGTTATGAGAATCGAGGAGGTGGAATTGAGAATTAGAGAACCTTTAAACGGTTACTATACTCACCAAAGTGTCTGGTCCTCTAATAAAGTTTATGTAAGATGTGAGAAGACAGATTGTCGAGCAATTCATCCTTCCTGAAATGGCTCTTTTCACCAAACGAGACCAAGACAAGGAGGAATGGCAAAGAGGGTGAAAAAAGTTCGGCAGGCAAACATTTGGACTTTGATTAAATCTTCCAAAAGAGAGAGAATAAGCGCCCGGATGTATATCGGATTGTTAAATGCCCGTGCAGAGGTTTGTTTTCCGTGTTCCTTCCTCTTTAAAGAGGAAGAACAAAACGTTTGTCAAGGAACTAAAGCTTCCGCATAAGACCGCTTTTCATAATGATCCAAGGAGAAGAAAAAAAAAGAAGAGGAGAAGAAGAGAAATCTGGCAGATTGTTTGAAACGAGCTGCTGTCAAAAATCATCCAGTGAGGGGTCACTCTCACTCTGGACGGGATTTTGTTGGAAGCATATGGGCGGAATGATGTCCGTGAGTCAGTCACTCTGCAAGGCCATAGATAAATGCAGATGCTCTCGGACATCCTCACATAAACTGGAGGGAGCGTAATAGTAGAAAAATGGTGCCAGGACAGGATTGAGACAACTACCTCCCTCATAGTCGGGAGTTGTTATGGGGTGGACTGGTCAAAAGCTTTTATAACAGAGTCGTTTCAGAGGGAGCATTTGTCAGGGAAGGACGATTCATGTGGTCACAACTGTTGTAGGTTAAAAGTGAGCTGACTCATCCTCAACTACGGGTGGAGTCATTTGTAAGGGCCAGTCACCTGGCGACGTAATTAAACGGAAGATAAATCAAGAGGAAAGAATTTCGACTTGGATATAGGACAAACGAACAGTGACTAATGCTTTTCGTTTGTTTGTGTTGCTCAAAAATTGGATAATATGACGGTACGTTTCAAGAGAAAAACCCCTAGTGAAATGTGCTAGATGTTTGCCAAAAGCCGCTACATGCATACCTAACAGACTGACGGTAATGGTAGCTATTTAAGTTGTGTAGAACACTTCAAAACTGGAAAAATTAGACAACACACCATAAACCAAAATAAAGTGAACCCATTTGAGCAAGAAAAACCTCTCAAAAATGAATAGGCGGAAGACACGTCAACTGGTAACAATACGAGTAATGGCGGATAAATAAGATTTCTCACATTATCACGTGGAGATTAATAAGAAGTTTTTAAAAAAGAGAAGAAGAGTACTTCTAGTAGTCATTACTAACTGGGAGAAGATTGCAATTGCGCCGCTCTCTTTCCAAGTTTTATGTCCTATTGCGGTTGTTCTCGACTGGTATTGGCTACACCTGACCCGCGGAGTGAAGTGAAACGACCGGAAAATAAAAAAGTTTGGCACCAATTAAAAGTGAACAAAATAGAACAATTAGTATGTAAAGAAGAAATTTGGTCAGTAAAGACTATGAACGAGATAATTGAGAATGAATGGAATAAATTAATGCGAGCATCTTCCTACCATTATCTACGCATTTAAAGAGGAAAGACCCAAGGGATATGGTAGAAGGTGGTTGTAGGTACCACTCTGGACAACTTGGATATGTACGAGAGATGGCCACGACCGCATCTTGATATTAATGAAGACCACTACCTCTACGAGGAGAGTGGGGTTGAAAGGTTAATGAGCTCCACTGACCACTAGAGCAATTGGAAAGAAGCCAAATGGAAACAAATCACAAATTTCGAATATGATACCCTCTGAACCCGTGAGAAGGACAAAGCTTAGAATGGGCGGGATTACGAGAGCATGCCAAATTTGGAGAGAGGAGGATACGGGTCACTATGGAATAGTAATTCATTGTCCAGTCATTCGGAGATCTGACATTTTCGGGGCGGCATTTGTTTTTACTCCTTGCGTAAGGGATTTTAAACAATAGAGGGACAAGACTTCAGATGTCAGAATGCGTGAGATTGGACAGCAGAAGTGTAAAGACTGTAATCAACGAGTAGAAGAAGAACCGGAATGTCGTTGTGGCTGGTACGATTGAAATAAAAGGGCTTTGTTGGGTTGTACATACCGACTGGCTAAAGAAAACTGCGCGGCGATAGGCACGTGCCATCCATATGGGTGGTAAGAATATAGAATCCATATATCACCCGGAGGTGATGGTAATTTCAACGGTCCGAGGAGCCAGCTGTCTGTCTCGCCTCCAGTTCAAATAGCCCCCTGTCCATTAACACATCCCACATTATTTTTTTATTCACAGAATAACAAACGTTATCTCTTTTTTTTATAAATTCCGGGTTCAATAGGGCCTGTATCCTTGATAAGGTTGGTTATATGGATTGTATCCGGGCTGATTGTAATTGGGCCCTTGTTGTTGGTAAGGATTGTACAGAGGCTGTCCAATCGGCTGCCCTGGGACAACTCCGCTTCCAATTGGGACATGAGGTTGAGGTTGAACTCCTGCTCCAATCGGTGGATAAGGAGCTATTTGCTGCACTCCAGCGTGGTAAGTTGGTGGAGCACCAGTAAATGGCGGAGGGACCGCGTAGGGCTGTGAAGTGTTAATAACTGTGTGGCCAGGAACTGGATTGACACCCTGAAAAAGTTCATAATATTGTAAAAAAAGAGCTATTACTCCAACGTAAGTTGTTGTGGTGCAAGGAGCTCCACACGAAGAGTTAGAGCTGCTGGACGATGAGCTCGAACTGGAGCTGGATCGACGATGGCAGTAGGAACCGTACATTCTTAAAAAAAGAAATTTCACAAGGGCGAAAGAAGAAACAGCAGTTAGGTGGAAAGAAGAAGAGGAAAGCTGGCACTGATAAAGGCCCATCCCAAAGATATCACAATGCATTGTGTCATCATTGTTTGCCCATCCAGCCAAACACGATTCCGAGGGCGTTCGATTTTCCTCATAGTTCAAGATCACAAATCGAGTCATACATTTATTTTTTATATTAGTTCTCTGAAATAGTTCCTGGATAGATCGGGGGGTAGAGACCAAAAAACATGGAATAATGTGGGTTACATAGAGGTAAAGTTTTTCTCTGTACAGTTGAAATGCTAACTTTGTGACCCGTTTCACCAGTATACGAACTGTTGAACGAGACTAATCGGGGTGGGTAAATAAGTACATAGAGGTATTAGCTAATTGGAATGTCCTGAAATTAAAAAAAAAACTCATTTAAAAAATCACATTAATGATAGGGTTGCTGGCTGAATTGTGGTGTGTGCCATTGTTGCTGCTGGGAAAGAAGTTGCTGCGGCTGCTGTTGCTGGTTCATGAAATCATTTTGCTGGACTCCCTCAAACATTCTGCACTTTCTCAATCTTTTCCATTCGCCATTTGATAAATCCATCTGAGAAATATCATATACAAATTAATGGCACCCTCAGACCTGGAAAAATACTTCAACTCTCAATTTGGTCACACGCCCATCGACCAGACCATCTTCTATATTTTCAGATAATTTCAATGTCATGATATGTTCCATATTTGGCATGACACCGTTGCCTAAATATTATAGTAAAATTTAATTTAAATATTTTTTTCTACATCGTAAAGCTCCTTTCATAAATTGTATAACCAAATTACGCCCATGATCATCTAATGCATTTGCCGAATGTAGAATTTCTTGGCATTTCCTTGCCACTTCAAGATCTTGGAACTGTAAATTTATCATTAAATAAAATATTCACTCCATACCTCAACAGAGTTAGTTGGTGGCGGTTGAGCGGCCACAAGATATGCTTGCTGCGGTTGTTGCTGGGATGAGCTAGGGATTTGGATAGCCGGTCCACCAGGATAGTTCTAAAATATGACGTGTTAAAAATAGAACAAGCAATCAAACCTGGATAATAACTGGTCGTTGAAGATTCGGATTGTAAACTTGTTGAGATTGCTGGTGGATCTGCTGTTGTTGAGGAGCTCCACCATACATGGGTTGGAGGATAAGTTGTTGCTGTTGTGGCTGTTGCTGTTGTTGCTGCTGCTGCGCTTGTTTCTGTTGGATCACAGGACGTTGCTGCTGCTGTATCTGCCGTTGCTGAGGGTGGTGAAGAAGCTGTTGCTGCTGAGCTTGTTGCCCGGCAGGTTGAGACAGATCCGGCATGTCTTGATGCTAAAGAATACCAGTAAATGTTAAAATAATTTTTACCGATAGAGGCTGCTGCTCCCTTACAAACGCCTGTGGCTGAATATTAGTTCGCGGTTGAGTCGTAGCCTGTGGAGTAGGCCGCGCTGGTCGCTCAGGTTCTTTATGATCGGTAGAAGGCCTTTTGGTAGCATGTGTTTTCGGTGGCGGCTGAAATAAATGAGATTAAAAATGAATATTTTAATCTACCGATTTCAATGGCTCAGTTTTGAGTACTTTGGCAGCTGCCTGTTCCATTTTCTGCTTGCGTAGTTCTATAGCCTTCTGAGCTTCTTCTTTTGCTTTCTGTTGAGCTTGTCGTTTGGCTTCTATCGTGGCTTTCTTCTCTTCTTCCTTAGCTATACGAGCCCTTTCTTTTTCTTCTCTGGCTCGGCGCTGTTCATCTTCTCGCTCAGCCTGTCGTCGCTGTTTCAAGGACATGGGTAGTTCGGCAATGTCTAAATTTTCTTTTCATTACGGGGAAAGTGCAAATCTTACCAATCATTTTAGCGCCTCCTTCTCGTTTGACTATAGGTCTTTGGAATTTCTTTGGCTCATTAGTGAATCCTTGACTTAATTTAACAGTATTTTGGGTAGGTATCCCTCTCATAGGTACTAAATACAACCATTTTTTGCCACTTAACACCAAACATACAAGAGTTATTAGCTTCTCTTCTAGTTGATCTAATTTTAATAGGCAGAGATCCTGATATGATGGCTTCTTTCTTATCCCGCTTTTGATTGTGTAAGTTCTCACATTCTACAAATTTTGTGCATAAATACATTGCTACAATTACGTTTCTTAATTTCTTGAAGCAACGCTTCAGATTTTGGTTTCTTTCGGAGTATAAAATGCTTCTGTTCCTCCGGTTCTTTGTCAAATAGACCTTTAATAACTTCTGCACTACAAATATCCATCGATGGTGGATCAGTTCTCAAATTGCCTGCTTCTTCATGTTCTGTTGCTAAAAAATTATATAAAGTTTATTTAAAAAAATACACAGCTTACCAATATGTTTCAAATCATCTAACATCTTCTGATAACTAGTGTGGCAATCGATTGTAGTTTTAGTTCCTCCACCCATTGGAATATCTCTGTAAAAATAAGAAATAAATTTACCTTTGGGTTATTTACCTAAATAATTCGGAAATAACCTCAACCCAGTCATCAGGATCTCCTCGGGCAATATTTAATAGTCCAGTCAAGCTATCTTTCCACTGCAAAATGAATTTGTACAATTTGTGTTAGATTCTTACTTGTTTTGAATTCCTCGGACCAATATACAAAAAGGACAGTATAATTTTTAATCTAGTAGGATTTTCTACAGTCTAAATTTAAATGAGTACTGCAAAGAAGGAGAAACATACACTGAAGCATGTCATGAGCTCTTCGATCATCTCCCTCGACACGTATTGTACTCCATCACGTCCAGCCCATTTATCTCTGTCTTGTAACTTATTTTGAAGCCATCGAACCTGTAATGAATGCGGGATAATTGAATAAAATAGGCTATACCAGATCAGCATCCTTCAACACAGCTCCTTGCGCCGCAGGGAGATGCGGAGCGCAGCTCGGCTGCCCGTAATTCATGTAATGACCTCCGTACTGAAATGACAGTATGTTAGAAAATAATAAATAAAAAAAAGAAAAAAAATTTTTAAATAAGAAAACTACAGCTGTTTGGCAAGTCGCCAGGAAGAGAAGAGTGTCCACGGGGCGGACTTACAAATTTAGATAATGAACAGTATTTAAATTAGTTTTTAAAAAATTAACGTTAAAATTTATTAAACTGTATTAATCCATGTTTACAAATAAATTCTACATGTGCAAACGATGCGATGACTCATATTTTCAAGAAAAAGAACATTTTACAGGGCTAATTGACTTTATCTGACAATAATCTATCTTTTAATTTATTTTAATAGATTTATTATGGAAAAATATGGTATAAAACAAGTAAAGAAAAAGCCACGGCTTCTTGTTCCAGCTGCAATTTTGGACATGGCCAAACTGGGTCCTGCCGCGAAACCCTGCGTCTCTTTTCTTACGGTTCGACTCGGATTTTTTTCTGTGATACCTATTCGTATAGTGACACCCATTTCTCATCAGCGGTTGAGGTGTTAGAATTTCTTTTGTTTCTAGTAAATGGGCTTGGCATTTTTCTTAGCTTGTATGTTCTCATAGTATCAAAAACAGACTATAGAGAGAGGGAAACGGGGAACCCCTTTGTTTATGTTTTTATGCTTTGAAATCAAGCCTTTGCCGCAATTTTACCCTATAAAAGAGACCTTTTAAATGAGTTTTATTCATTTATACAAGCTGTTCCATATGGTAATGCGCATCTATGCAAAAACGGCTATGTTGTGACATATGCAATCAAACCGTGCGGATAGTCTCTCTTTTGTCTCCTCGTTTTACGGTTCCAACCAGTGAGCAGCCTTAGAATCCAATCTGGTGATAAATCCGCCCAGTATCACGTCCATTTACAGAAATATTTACAGTTCGCTAAGCTAATATTTACCTTGTTTACGACTTAGGTTCAGCGTCTGACCTTTTGCCCCATGAGATGTCGCGTCTTACGTTCGAACAGCTAATCGATCTGACATATCCCCAAACTGTGAACTTTCTCAACTCCTATTCAAATGACTGTTTGTGCGGCTGACCCCAGCTTCCTCTGTGTCTCCTCCTTTCTGCTTCACTGTTCTCTCTACGTCTCTACCGTGACTCTAGTCGTCTCTTCCTCTCTGACCATTTATTAAAGACTATTTTTGCTTGCCTTTGCCTGCATCCCTGTTCCTATCTGGCGGATCGATTGCAGCTCCGCCGCGGCCTGTAACATTTCTGAAGATATTTTTTGGCGCGCAACCTGTCGATATTCTTGATCCGCTCTTGTATAATCTAAAGTATTTATTACTGACAAAAATTTTACAGGGTAAACGAGCCATGTCAACATCAGTGCGACCCGGATCAACGATATCAGTAGGTCCAGATGGAATCAAAATAACTACTGGTGTACCTAAAATAACTCCTCTTACTAACTTTATTACCGAATTGACAAGAAGAAAAGCTGAAGAGTCAGCATCCGTAACAGCAAAGCCAGCGACACCTATATCTGCAGTTTCTGGAGAAACGCAACCAACAGTCAGGGTAGCTAACCAGCCTATCAATCAACAAAGTGATCCTGAGCGTTCCAACCCAGGCCATCTTGGTGTAAACGCACCGGTTAAAGAAACCAATCCTGTAATTGGTTTTGCCAGTGATAAAGGCGGACAAACTCAAGCTGTATCCAATATTCCCGTTACTGCTTCCTCTAAAATTTCTAATGGCCACGGTGATGAAAGAATTACGCTTGTCGATGGAAGAGCTCCACTTGTGGCAGGAATTTCCAAAACTCGACATAGGAATGTATCCTATCCTAAAAACACTGCGCTAGCTAGGGCGATTACTGCTGCATCCTCCCTTCGCCCTGATGGCCCTGTTCCTGATACTCGTCTACCTGTAGCTACTCGTCCAGCAACATTTACGAATGACGGTCGATCCAGCGGTGCTCCTTGTCGTATAGCTATTAATGATGGACGACATTTTGGCGCAGTGACCTCAGCACAAAATGGACATTCGTCGACTGTTCAAGATGGTCGAACTCAAATGGTGTCCAGGAACCAGGCACAGACGCCGGCTTTGAGCCTGCCGCTTGTGTACGTTTTTGTTTATAAAAGAATAAACAATTATTTACAGAAATATGATCAAACCTGCTCCATTGCCCAGGGGAAAATATTATCGATATTATCAAGTTGTCGAGACTCGGGAAAATCCTCAGAAGGTTGAACGTTTTCTGGTGGGTCCAATTGGTAAGCACTGTCAACACTTGAATGTTCAGAGAAACAATGATGTAGAGCATGAAATAGTTGGGCACCCTACTGCATTTACATCCGTAAGGGATGCTCTTACAGAATTGAAAAATTTAAAAGAAACCATGAGAAGTATGTTTTACTTCCATTTTTTATTAATCCCATTTTTAGTTAATCTAGTAAAAGAGCGAAACTACCGCGATACAGAAGTCAAATGTCTGCAAGGATTAGTGGAACTTTGTGTGGAGCAGGCACGTCAAATCGAAGCAAATGTAATGAAAACTATTTCTATTAACATATTTCAATTTCAGAGTAAAACTATGATTAGGTCTGCTGCGATAAACTATCTGAACAGCCAGCAAGGTTTCCTCCAATTTATTGCAATGGTTAGAGGCCAGGTCCTGGAATGCCTCTCAAATATCAAGACGGATCTCCATATTCCTGTAGATCTGGTCAGTGAATATCTAAAATTTGGTGGATCATACTATTTACAGTCAGAGCCGGGTACATCCGCTATCCCCACCAAGACGGGACAAGCTGTTCGTCAAGTTCAATTGCAAAAATCGCAAAGACCCCAGGAAGAAATAAACGCGGGGGAGTTGATGATGGCTGGTCCAGAGTATACAGCAGAATGCCGTCGTAGACAAGCAATAATGGAAAGACATGCTGTGGTGAGCTGCATTATTTAATTGGTAGAATTAAATGCTTTTTTTCAGAAAGTGCCTCCGGCAGCTTATCAGCGTGCATTCGTTAGGTCTCGCGGTGAACCAATGAATCCTGCACATAATCCGCCAATGGCTCCTGCTAAACCACAAGCTCAGAATATTGTTAGACTGGAAAGTAGCCAGCAGCACACACCTAGTGGCGATCCGAATCATGAAAAGCAACAGGAGAAAGAAACAAGTAACGAAGAACCTGATGATATGGAACCTTTTGTGGACATTGAGGATGACCATTCAAGCGGTATAATCTTTCCCCTTGCTGAAAGTCGTTCTTCTAAATTCGAGGTATCTACTTGTCCTTTATGTTTACACTTTTGTTATTCAGACCACGCCGTCTCCAGCTGCACCTTTGCCTGCTGGGCATCAGAGTAATGGAAACTTTCCTGTAGTTAACATAGTTGACTGTGAACTACAATCTGAATCTAGCCGTATAGGAAATCATCCAGTATAGACCGACTGGTTCCAATAATAAGGATTCGTTTCAGATGCCAACTGGTATTATCGGCGCTTTGAATGTGGGAGATATCTCTCACTTGAGATATGCGGACTTTGAATGGCTACGGGATGTGCAAAATGATGAGCTTAAAAAGAAACTGATGCCGGTGTATAACCTTATTGATTGGAAAGAGTATGGCCGGCTATATCGAATTATGAAAAGAGCTTCACTTAACGGTTAGTATTTTTCTTTACATTTTTCTTAAACTTCATTACTACAGGCAAAAAAATCGCAGAAGAAAAATTAGACGAGTTCTTTGCTCCAGAAAAACTGAAGATTAAGAGAGCCGTTGAACAAAATAATCATTTTGGCAATACTCAGTCGCCAGCGGGCTCCAGTTCGGAGATTTTATTGGATAATCAGTGGCTGAGGAGCAGCCCGTCGTCTCATACTGGATCTACACCCTCTCCTCATGGACCAATCCCTGTGGTTGTGTCAGCGGACAGGCCAATCACACTGGCTGAAACTCGAGCAAACTTCGACAATGTACTTCGACAGGTAACGATGGATGCTGAAAAAGCCGCTAAAGAGAATGTGAATCAATCCCGACCTCCCGTTCCACCGCAAGTCGTCAAATTTCCTCATAGTTCCGGTTTAAATACAGTAATTCCATATTAATTTTAAATATTCACATTTTGCTTTAGCCGAACTTTAAAGCCCAAAGATTTACTGGAGGAAGAGTTTTGTGCAGATTATGCAAGGATCTGAGAGGAATTCACAATCTAAAGGATCTCATGAATCATGTAAGCCTTTTAACAAACTATATATACACAATCCTTTAGTCAAAGATGCACTTTGATAGACTAAAAATAAACTGTACTACTACATCAGACTGGATGGATTTTGTAAACAGGACATACCCAGAATTAATCGAAAAGGTATTCCGAAAAGTCCCCAAGAACGAGGTAAAAATCCGTTACAACAGTTTTAATTTGTTTACAGACTAACCTGGCTGCTGTAGTTGTAAATGCTTCTGGCGAATTGCCATTGGATCAACTGGAGCACGATTATCCCTGTCAGGAATGCGGAGAAATTATTCATCTCCAACAAGGAAAGACAATTGAATTGGTAGGAACACTTTTGGATTTATAGTCGTGACCATTTCAGGTTTGTCAGCCATTGGTAGACCATCTTTTGAGAAAGCATTACCGATGCAAGCCGCATATGTGCCAAGAGTGCGGCTATATCAATGCGCATGAGGTTTATTTTACCGTACATATATTTTAACGCTGATTTCAGTGGATTATCCGTCTGCATATTTCTGTTCGTCACTCTGAGAAAGCGTTGGTTATAAAACCTGTAAAAGACAGGGATACAGACAATGCCTTCCTTTTTGTGAGAGAAATGTTTCCTGGAATTGAAAGTGGTATGTTAATTCTCATATATTTTTCTATTATTTGAATTCAGTTATCGGTGAATATGTTGATGAGGAGCAGAACGAAATTACTGAAGCTATATCTAATATCCAACGAAATCGTCTGACTCAAGAGGGCCTGCAGAAGCCACCCGGTGGAGAGCGCAGGATGCGCTTAATTGCTAAACCAATTAAACGTGGGCCGATATTTGAAGAGGAAAGAACTGTGGAAGATAACAACGTCCAAATTGATGTGCAAAAAGCTCTGGAGATGATTGTTCAAAATGCGCCTGTTGCGAAAAATGAGCCTGAGGAAGCTGCTACGACATCAGGAGCACAACAAAGTTGTTCCGTTACGGTGAAAACAGAACCAATCGATGAATGGCTTGATAATCGTGATCATACGGGTGCCGTAATCAACAAAGATAATGATAATGTTTCGACGGAGCAGCCGGCTGCGGAGCAGGAGGCAGAGAAGACATCGGCACAGGAGCAGCAGGCTGAGGAACCACGGGGACAGGAGGAACAGATGGAGGTGCATCAGGAGGAACAAGCTGAGGAAGAGAATGCAGAGGAAAGACAAGCCGAGGAAGAACAGGCAGTAGAAGAACAAGCCGAAGAAGCAGAGGCAGAAGAAGAACAAGCAGAGACGGATGACTCAATCGATACTGTGAGAACAGAAGAGCAAGCCGAAGACAGCTTCACTTCTGCTGTAGACGAAGAAGAAGAAGACGACGACAGTCTGGATTCCGAAGTAGAAGACGATGACTATGACTCTGAAGCGACGGATTTGGACGAGTCTTATGAACCCAAAACCCTGAAATGCCAGGTAAGTACATCCTCTTTATATTCTACAATCAATTTTAGCTGTGCTCTGATGTATTCACATTGGATCCCTATAACGAATATGCCGAAGTGAAAATGCTTTATTCGGCCATCGATCATAACGAACTTCACTTTCGCTTAAAGAAATATGAATGTTCTTGTGGAAAATACGGCCACGTTCGTGAGTCTGATGTAAAGGCACATGCAAAAGAGAAGGGCGCCGGGCATGAAGTCCTAATCCACGAGTATGTTTTTTTTATCTTTATATTGTTTACTGTAAATTTTAGCAATTCTTTCATGCATTCGTACTTGGAAACCGTGTTCAATAAGTGCTTTCCGAATTTCAAAAAGACCTGGGACGTATCGAACATATGTTTTGGACGTGGTCACGGAACTGTTCCCGAAGCAGAAACGATGCAGCTGATGTTTAAAAGATTTCCGAAAGCGAAGGAGTTATTCAGGAAGAGATCTCACACGGAAAACAACGATCTGCACGACTTAGAGTCTCCTCCTAAGAAGCCGGCTGTGGAGCTTCCTATTCCCGAAGCTCTTCCAATTCCCGAACCTCTTCCAGCTCCTGAGCCTTTTGTAAAAAGAGGTAGGGGAAGACCACCCGGCTCCAAGTCAAAATCAAAACTGGTGACCACCTTGAATATATCAATGACTAGCACTTCCGGAGCTCCTGTAAAAAGAGGTAGGGGAAGACCACTCGGCTCCAAGACAAAATCAAAACTGACGACCACCTTGAATGCATCAATGACTAGCACTTCCAGAGCTATAAGAGCTGCTGGCCGATCCAGGGACTAATTCCCCATTGTTCCTATATCTATGCCATATCTTTGTGTATTTTCCCTTTTTAATAATTCCAAAGTTTATTCTCTCTTGCCATAATCAAAGAAATTTTATTGTTACGCTCACTTTGCAGTTACCTCGCCGGTCCTGTTAATGCTTTAGATGACTTTCGGTTTGCATATGTGTATTTACATTGTGGGTTTAAAATATCCCAGTGGATTTTCCATTGTTTCAGTTCTATCAAGCTAATGTGTTTCTTTACTATTCATTGTAATCATTCTTTTTTCTCTAGTGAGAAGTAAACTATGTATTCCAGTTCATCGTTTTTCTTCATTTAAAATAACAAAACATAATCACATTTATTGAGTTTCGTGGCTACGATTAGACCACAATAAATCCGTAACAAAATCACGTTTGAATTTCAGCAAGCATCTTTTATAAAGCGCGCTGTACCTGTACTTTACTAACTCGTTTGAGGGCGGATGATATCTATGTACAATGAAGGCATCCGGATGTACCAGAAATTGCAGCCTAAAGTTACTGATCTCCAGCTTCTGTAAGATCTTACCCGTTCATTTTCATTTGATAAGCGTGTGTAACTTTATTCCATCCGAAGCCACCAAATCTCTCATCGAACTTGGGTATCTCTGCTTTTCTTCCTACAATGTATGGCTCAAAATCTGGTTCCCATTCGATCTGAAATAGATTTATGACGAGAATATGGCAAATCTTGCTTGGAAAGGTTCAGTGACATTCATCCAAGTGGTGTATTGGGTGGCTTTGTGTCCTTGAGGCCATATGTTTTTTCGAAAGGGAGTTATCTACAACAACCATTAAACATCTTCCTTCACTTCTACCTTATGATATTCTAGCATTGAAGCAACTGTAGACTTGTTCAGCACAGGCAGACTAGATTCATATGTCGTTTCAGTAAATTCAAAAGCTGGAATGACTAGAGCTGTCTCAGATGGAAGAACTACCGCCGATGAAGTGATTTCCTTTTCTAAAGTATTTCGATTTCCACAGAAAATGTCACTAACCGCCATAGGCAATAAAATCAGCGTCAACAATGAACACAAATTCTGTTTCACAAGCATTTAAAGCGACATTTCGGAGATAATTAATGGGAAAGATTTTCTGTAAAATCTCTCATAAAAAAAGATTTGCAGAAGGAATTTACCCCTTGTGAGTACACGCCATGAAGGGCAATATTACGCCGGTCAGGATATTTGGACTGCACGAATTTTACAACCGAATTCTATAAGTTTGTACAGTGGTGCAAACTTTTACTTACCACGTCTTTGTCGCTGCCGTAAACAGCCACAGAAATATCACCTGTCCATGAGGACAACAGAGAGTCTAACATTGTCAGTCTGTCTGAGGACAGCTGGGATACCAAGGTGACCTTACTGTTATTCTGAAAGCACTGTTACTGAGCATATATCCACCTACCGTTGCATAAGGTAAAAGAAATAAATGAGTACGATAGACAGACAAAGGTTTAAAGGGATCGCATTCATCTGCTACTTTTTTCTTCAACAATTTACTCTGAAATGGAAATAGAGAGCGTCCACCCGCCGCTGTACCTGATGATGATGATTGCAAGAGAATCTTGTTTGTTCAAAGACGGAGCCGTCCATATCTTCCAGGGAATCTCGCAATTTCATAATTTCGGGATAGCTGTTCATGGATTTGTTTTTATTGTTCCAGTGGATTATCTAAATCCAAGGTATTTGTATGCTGGTCAAGATTACCTGAGCATGATGTACTTGACCTTCTGTAATACTTGACTTTAATCCAATTTGGACATTGTACTCGTACGGCAGAGGATATAGTACATCGGGGTTCTGAGCTATAAAGGCATTAAATATGTCCTAAAAGGGTTGCTTGAAAACGGCTAGGGAATGTCCAACCTGATCGGCTAGGAGCGTTTTACCAGTCACCAGTAAATTTTCCGTGGCAACTTCTCTCCAGCGCCTTGAAAAATTCGTTTCCCTCAAGCCCCTCAAATCCATCAAAATCACTCCAGAATTGTAGCCATTTCCCTAGAATGTCATTTTCTTCAAAGGAACAGATGTCCATACCAATGCTGGCCACTTGGGGCTCGTGACATTTTGCGTATACCAACCAGATAAATTGTCTGCCATTCCGAGGAATTCATGAGAAGCCATAAAATTTAAATGACTCCAGAGCTCTATGATATCAGTCAAGACAACAAGGTCCGTGTCCAGCACAATGACCTAAAGCATTTGGTTTAAATCCAAAATGTATAGACCTTTTCCATGTTGTTTGGAAGAATTTCCGGTACCGGTAATTTCATTAACCCATAGTTACCCGAATAATGCGCATTTGGTATCCAGTTAACCCTGTTGAGGTATGCTCCCATGTCGTAAAAACTCACGGTCACTGTAATATCCGAGATGTCACGATTTATGAGACAACTTACAACGGGGAAGGTTCCATGTTGTGAAGAGTTTCTTGAGTATTAAATGAGATCTTTTATCCGTAATTAAATGGAAATGCACAGGATTTTGTGATTTAGTAAGGATACTTTTTGTCAGGGTAACAAAGTAACGACTGTTGTTTTCGCCACCTACTACAGAAGCGATGTGGACTGTCTAAAAAAGATAATAATAAAGGATAATTAACTGACTTCGCAGTAAGCCCGGTATTTTGAGACAGTTATTTGAACTCCAAGGATGTAGGTAGCTGAAAACGCAGATTTCTAAAGAAAAGAACCTTTTTTTACCGCGTAAAAAATAAAGGGCAACAATAGTCGTAGTAAAAGCCAAAAGCAGCAAAAATAATATAAAGAGGATGCCGCTCCTCCGGTGGTGTAACCGCATCAGAGCGCGGCAGGAGCCGATTAAACTAGATCTCGTCTTCTTCATGAACCTTCCAGATTGATAGACTACCACCTGCGGCCACAACCCTAAAAGATCTTAAGATATCCAGCTAATTTGCTCAGTCAACCAAAGAAAGACAACCTTAGTGAATGGGCAATTAACAGAAGCAATTGTTATTCATACGATGGGCGGCATAGGAAGAAAAGCAAATCAGGCAGCGGCTCTCTCAACATATGGAGATGTGAATTATGATGTGACATATCCATCAGGGAGGATCTGTCAAGCGTGAGCAAGCATATTAAAGAAGCAACCGGCAACAAGTATTTGAAGAAGAAAAGAAATTGGATATGGGGAGAGAGAGACACATATAAAACGCCTTGAAGGCGAGCCATAGCCACTTCGTTAATTAACCATGGCAGAATAGACACTGCCCCCATAGATATATGAAGTTTTTTCGGGGAAAAAAGACGCCTACAAGCTGATTAAATATTCTCAATCAACAATAAGATAAAGTGTGTCGACAAGAGTGACCCTTGTCTTGACCCATTCGCGGCTAAACAAATTGCGACCACATACATCTATGGCAGTAAACAGTGAGGTAATAGCTCGAGCAGCAGTCAATTGGAAGTAAATAACCATAACTTTTAGTGGGATTGGGCTAATATTCCTGAATTGGTTCCTAATTCTAAGGCGACCGATTACGAGATGAAGTTTGAATGTTATTCTGGTTTCAGAATTTAGGGATCTATATAAAAACATTATTTACTGTCATTACAGTGATACTTTCGCCAACTTCTTGATGAGTTGCGTAATATACCCTGTGTCGTTGCGCCACAGTTCACGCTTCTGTGAACAGGAGCTACAATTTGGAGCACTCTTTGCCCTTCCACAAATTGGATCCATTCCCAAAAACGTGGTTTCTGCGACGGAATTTATCGCCTCCATTTTAATGAGATCGAAGTCGCTAAAGATAACGTTTTACCTGCTCCATCCTGTCCTTGATTTCCGTAACTGTGTCCTCCTAGATTGTTGTCGCCTTTTTCTTGTCATTGGATACCAAGTCCTTTTAGATGTTGCTTTTATTAATTTCATCTTTTCTTGGAGCAGTTTTTGCTGAGTGTCCATCTGGAACAGAATACGACTCAACCTTTAACAGGTTGATCTCCAAGAAACATATTTACCCGTTTATAGATGTTATAAATTTGTTCCTGAACCGTTGGCATTCTTCCTAGCAGAACAGAATTGCATCTCAGTTGGCGGTCATCTTGGATCCATCCAGAATGGCTTTGAAAATGCGCTAATTTCAGGTAAAATTGCAGGATCTAAAGAAATGTTTTTTAGAAACCGTATCCAATACTCCCGGTATGCAGAGTAGCAATTTCTGGATAGGCGCAAACCTTCTCATGTCAGCTAACTGGTCCTGGAGCGATGGAACAACTTTCGCTTACAACAATTGGGCACCTGGACAGCCAAACAACACAAATCAATGTGGTGCAGTAGATCCCTCTTCCGGACTTTGGCAGCAAGTTCTCCTCCAAGTCTTGTTATAAATTTTTCAGAACAATCCCTTGTGGGCAGCCGATGCCGTACATGTGCGTAATTCCTGGAGACGCTCCTCCAACAAGTCCTCCTCCATGTCCTACTCCTGGGCGTATGTGCTCATTCACTCACAATTTGTCCTCGTTTTAGCTCATCCCGGTTACTGCCAGTCCGGATGGACCTATTTCGATAAAACCGATTCTTGTTACAAAGTATTGCTCCAAGACAATTGGGAAAATGCTGAAGCAACTTGTGTTGCAGCCAATTCTCATCTAACCTCAATTCACAGTGATGCCGAAAACACTTTTGTTGCTGGTAAGCACTGTTCTTTTAATTTTATAAAGACCTCAGATCTCGCTGCCACGGGAATGACAGTTGATTGGGATTACATGATCTGGATTGGAATGCACAAAGTTAACAACCAGTGGGCTTATACTGATGGAACACCGGTGAGGTTTCTTCCTCCCATTTTACCATCCATTCAGGTTGACTATTACCATTGGTGCCCACATGAACCTGACAATTCTGGAGGTGTCGAAAATTGCGTCCAGGTATGCTGTCTACCTTGTGCAAGCTTAAATTTCAGATGTGTTCCGACGAGCTCTCTGGTAAAGGACATGACAACTATCGTACTGGTTGGAATGACATCAAATGCACGGACAATATGAGAGCCTTTGTTTGTAAACGAGCTGCCCTTCATTAGAATAAATATGATTTATTATAATCTAATTAAATACAGCCACCAACACCAGGAGAACTGCAAAGTATGACAAGTGTTGAGGCGCTGTACTGGGCGTTGTTGTAGATGGAGTCGTTGGTTGGGTAGAGGGAGTGGGTGGTGTTGTATGTGTAGTTGGTTCCTGTGTAGATTTTGTGGTAGGCTTGTGATTCTCTGGAGAAGTAGGTGGAAGAGTAGATGTAGGGGGAGAAGTTGACGGAGTAGATAGAGTGGAAGGAGTAGAAGGAGCAGAAGGTGTGGGGGAAGTTGATGGAGTAGAGGGAGTGGAAGCAGTAGAAGGAATAGTGGGCAACGTAGCAGATGAGACCGTCGAACCAGTAGAAAGTGTTGAAACGGTAGCCGCTGTACTATTTGGTGCAACCATCACCGTAGTTGTGGATTCCATTGGAGCAGTGTTAGGGGAAACACTTGTGGATGGAGTACTGGCAGATGTAGTCGGAGCTGATGGAACGGTAACAGGTGAAACTGTGACAGTATTCTTTGTGATGCTGGTCGATGTTGGAGCAGTTGTGGTGGTAACAGTTGTAGAAGTCGTTGCTGAAGGGCTAGTGGTAGATGAAGCGGGTGTAGTTGGTACAGAAGTAGTCGTATGTTCTTCATATACTTCGAATAACCAATTCTTCATCATGGCGTAGGCCTGTCCAGGTCTGTCGAGGGCTACTTCATGCCCGGCACCCTAAAACTTTTTTCTTCCCGTAATATTGACTTCATATTTACTCTGATAGTCATGACCACGACGTTATTTTGATATCGTCGAGAGTATCCACCAATTGCGGTTATACCGTTAGAGGTTGTCCAATTCCAAGGGCTTCTTGGCTCTACAATCTAAATTCATTGGTATTGGTGGCAAAATACGACAGACTCTTAGATTTAAGGTCTCTTTGAAAAGATGATAAGTAAACCATTCTCCTCCTAACCAATTCTTCATCGTATCAACATCTCCGTGGAAGAACAGCATATTGAACCCTACCTGCTTAGCGTATTTGCTAAAACATCAAAGTAAAATAATCGGAAAACCCTACCTGTTGTAAATATAAGAAATTAAATCGGCAGTAGAACTTGTCTGTTGCTTATAAGAGCTCATGATATTCCTAGAAAAACCGATAACAACAAAATTTGGATCACATACGCGTCTTCCATCCAATACCCAACACCAGCAGGAATATTTAGAGCTGTTCTGACACTATCCTGGTTCAAATACTTGGTAAGAGCATCTCTGTACCAACACCAGTAGGCATTGTTAGGATCAGAGGATTCATAATTAATACCAGTCTAGAATTCACAGGTAATGTTGTAGCCCAGAACTTGCCCAAGACTCTCCTACGGGGACAGATTGATTCGCTGATGGATCCATCAACTCATAACATTGCTCATACATATTGTAAGGGTCAAAAGCGTTAACCAGTACATCAGTCGCCATATTCATCAGCTGGAAAATAAGCTGAACGGTCAATTACTGAAGTACCTCGACGTAGCAAGGATCACTTTGATTCCCTTGGTAGTAGGGGCTGTTGAAGTCAGTGAAATGAGAAGAATAGTCACAAGTCAGTTCGTCCACAACTCCAGCACAGCATAGTTGATTTATCTTTTGATATCTCCTAAAACATTGCATATTTATACTAAAAAATTCCATACGATAGAGGTATTCCACCTCTGTAGAATTCCTGGTGAGGCATGGAATTTAGATCTACAGCTTTGTCCAAGACTCCGTTTCCAATTGCCATTCCCTGAGAAAGATTGAGAAAAAAACTGGAAGTCATACCATGAAATTAATGGGGAAATCATTCATTCCATCGATGATCAGCTTTGACAGCATGGGAATGTAGACCCCGCCATATGATTCACCAGTTACAAAGAATGGTCTCTTCTGATAATCTGGGTAGATGTTGAAGAAGTCCTTTAGAGCATTATAGGCTTCTACAGCTGTCTAAAAGGGCTAGCTGATCATTGCCGAAAAAAGTTACATTATTGTCACTCCAATCAGGTGTTTTTCCGTCAGTAGTATAGGAAAAGCCAACGCCAACCGGCGATTCGAGATACAACATGGCAGCAAAATCCTATTTTCCAGATTATCATTATTGCCATTGGTTCTTACCCAGGCATATGGATTCATACTCAATGTTTTACCATCCCGATTGACTCTGTACAATCCATTTTCCATAAATAATCCATCAAGAGAACTTGTTCCAGGACCGCCGTTTAACCATAACACAACAGGAGTTGCACTTGTTGCAGTCACAGAGTCATACATCCTGGTAAACTTAATTACTGTGGCAGAGGATTATACCAATAATGAAGGAAATGAGTTCCTTCAACTGGGAAACCTTTCAAGTATCCGGAATATTGTACAATGTTGGAAAGCTGTGAATAGTCGACACCGGGAAGGCTCAAAATCCGATCGGAGTCCTACAATTCATGATTTTTCAAACCCGTCCTCCTACCATCCTCGTACAAATATTGCTGACATTATTCTGATATTGAGGAAGGAGTGGAGCACGATCAATGTTTATCTATAAAATTTTAACTTTAAACTGGCAAAACTTACCCCTGAAGGTTCATTATAATCGTCGTTGCCTGCCAGGAAGTTATTTATCATCTGCAAGGCAGGCCCCGGTCTGTCCATAGGCACAAGGTGACCGGCTCCTTTTACAGTCATCTGCACAAAGTTTTGTGAAAATGTCTTGAAATATCCGGCAAAAACAGGGTAATAATTGTCTGCGTTTTTCTGGAGGTAATACCAATTTTGGCGGTCATTTACCACCTAAAAAAGTTTTCCTTTCGGCGAACAGTTTTCTTACTGTCATATTCCTGCTTGCAACCAATCTCTCAGCCCACCATTGATCTCCCAAAAACTGACAAATTGTATCCGCATCACCGTTGTATAGCATAATTCTCATGTTATTAGTTTTGTAGTATTGGTGGTCCATAATCTGGTTCATTACATCAGACATGTCGTAGTTTTTAGTTTGTCTAATATAGAATATATCCCTAAAGATGTAATAGTTTCTAAATAGCTGTGAACTAACGAGCAATCGGTCCATTCTCTTCCTAGGTAGCGTTTGGCATGAATAGCATTGAATACTTCTTTCCTGTTCAGATACATTGCCAGCTGGTCGTCATTGTAGCAAACTAATCCGAGGAAAGGATCGGTTGATCCATACCAAGAGCCATCCTAAACAGATTTACAAGAAAAATGGGATAGGGTACATTATTGTTGACGAAAGGTTTATCGGAAGTCGACGATGCAGCAAAATTTTGGTGTTTAGCCCTTGCCAATAGTTCTCTTGTCATTGAATTGAAATTATCAGTAATATTAGGAATTGGCTTCTCCACAAAATCATAGCAATCAGCATATATGTCATATGGATTACTGTAAAAGTAATTAATTCGGTGGATAATCTCACGTCAATGTTGCATCAAAATAACCGCTGGAGATACTGGTAGCTTGTAAAGAGCATCTGCTCAGAGTCGATTGCCCCTTATAATCGTAGTAGATGGGATTGGATGTGTTTCCACCACAATTCTTTTTCAGCGTGTTCCATTCGCTAAACTTCTTTCACCGAATATTTCAGTAACCTACTCGACTCCATTGAAACCGTGACCATATTGGAAAGTGAATTCCGAGTTGAATTGATCCTTATGAGAAAAATATCCATTTCCAATAGCGAATCCTTTGAAATTTATATCCAATGTACCGTTTGCAATCATGTTTAGCAGATTTACACTGAGAGTTGGAATGTAGACACCTGGAATTATAGACTCCAGTCTGTTAAGAAGATTACATGCCTCCATAACTTTCTCCAGCAATAAAGAATCTATTCTTCTTATATTGAGGGAACCTGTCGAAGAAGACTTTGAGCGCACCTGCATTGTTAGCAGCAGTCTGTGCGTGATTTTGTATATTTAGTGCCAACAAAATTACCGTATCATCATTCTTTACAAACTGGAGATCAGTGGTGTAAGAGAATCCAACGCCTACTGGTGATTCCAAGAAAATAACGTTTGCTTTCTGAACTTCAATATAACTAGCAAGAGGGTAACCAAACCTTATTCCACGAAAAGACGTTCTCATACAAAGTGGACCCGTTGTCATTGTTATTATGGAAAGGGCCCAATTCCTCGAAAAATCCACCCAAGGAGCTGCATCCGGGACCTCCGTTCAGCCACAGCAATATAGGATCAGTTACAGGATTGTTTTGCGATTCGAGGAACCAATAAAAAAGGTTGTTTTTTGGCGAGTCAGGAGGTATCAAATAACCACTGAACATCTTGTACTTTACAGTGAATGTGAGCCCTGGCAGAGCGCCTATCTGATCAGCTAATGCTTCCTTTGTATAATTCTGATCGGCGAGAACCTAAAGACGTTTAAATTTTAAAAGAATGCGATCACCTCTTCTTCCAAAATTGTTGGATATGCTGAAGGTTTCGGGTTGGCAGGAGGAGTGCAAGGAGGCAAGCCATTGTAATCAATCCTCAAAGGAGCCGGAGTAAGATCGACTTGAGTCGTGTTTAGGAATATTCCAGTGGTTCTATTCTGGAAGAGACGTGTTCATTTGAAAATAAGTGTATTCCCTACATTGATAAAGTTGTACATCATTTGTAGGGTAGGGGCAGGCCGATCCATAGCTACACTGTGACCGGCGCCTTTTACTGTGGCGATAGTAATTCTTTCAGCGAACCTCTGTCAAAATATTCCATCGGTCAATGAACTAACTTTAACGTAGCCAGCTGTCGATCGCCTTTGTTTTATTTGTCCTGGGATCTGGTACAGCCATTCTATGCGTTTCTCAACAGTCTGAAACAACAATTCTTTGCTAATATTCCTATTAACCTTCAATGACAACTGAGCTGCCAATGCCTCAACAGCCCACTGATTACCAAGGTGGTTATTCATCATATCCACATCTCCATTGTAGAACAGCATTCGGACTTGGTTGCTCTATTAGATAATGCGGTATTGTACCCAAAAAGATACCTTGTAAACGGGATGTTGAATAATGGACAAGAGGGCTGGAGTAAGTTCCGGGTTCTGGCGCGTATATAATATAGATTCGCTAAAAATTTAGTGTATTCCAAGCCGTTGCTTACTTGCTGTTGACATGCCAAGCACCTACACCATCTGGAATGTGAAGAGCAGTCCTCGTTGCTGGTAAATTCATATAATTTTCGGTAGCCTTGTCTTTCCAACATGGGAAACCGCTGAAGGGATCGGTAGAATCGATGTTAATCATTGACTAAAATAGGAGAATTTAGCTGTAATAATGCAGTACAGCGTAGTCCTGGAAGACATTGTCCTTTGGTAGTAGGTTAGGTGATGATTTTCCCATAAAATAGCAATCTTGGTACAGATTCGGTGTAGCCATTCCCATGATAACATAGTTCAGCGCCTGTAATTACTGTCCCCTATTTACAGTAATTTTACTTGATATCCACATGATGAGTTGGGACCATTGAGGCCATAGATACCATTGATATTCACGGTTAGGTACATGCCGTACCAGTCGCATAATGTTGGATCTGTCTGGTTGCAGCAGCTGCTGGCGAATGCATCGTATTCTCTGCAAGTTTGATTAAAAAATCTGGTTGATTCCTACGTCTGGCCAATTAATCCATACGAATATTTCAAGAAAATTATAGAATTCGCTTGTTGGGCTGCAGACAAAGCTCCATTTCCAATACTGAGACCCTGGATAAACTTTTTTATTTGGCTAAAATAATACGCACTTTGAGATTCATAGAAATAGTATTATTTTGGATACCATCCAACAGTAATTTTGTCAAAGTTGTAGCATAAACAGCGCCATAGCCTTCTCCGGCAATGAACCATTGCCCGTTGTATTCAGGAAAACTTGTGGTAAAATCTTGAAGGGCTTTGAAGTTAATCATAGCGGTCTGTGACATGGTCAGAAGGCGAAATATTTCTTACATTGTCATCATTCGGATTAACTGAAGAGCCGTAGGAGTAGGCTAGGTTTGATGGGCTTTCCAAGTAAAGAAGATGAGCAAACTGAAAAAATAGGTTTCAAAACATATAACTTTACCTTATTCCAAGAGTAGTAATTCTCGTACAGTGATTCGCCATCTCTGTTGGGCCGGAAAGGCCCATTCTCATTCAACATTCCTCTCAATGCACTCTCTCCTGGATCATTTCCAAGCCACAGAATAATTGGGGCAGATGGATCCATTCTTTGTGACTCGACAAACCAATAGTGAAGATTAACCTCAACACCTCCGTTTAGGTATCCAGAATATTGTTTAAATTGTGTTTGGAAAGTTAGCCCGGGAAGAGTAGTGATCTCAATTTTACATATTAAAAGCCTTTTCCATTCTTACTAGATCAGTTTGTTGTCGTCGTGGAGGAGTAGTCATTGATTGATATTGTGGAAGAAGAGGCTGTGCTTGTTTTGGTACCATTGCTAAGCAATTGTTGAATCCAAATCCTCGGACAAAATCCCTAACAATTTGCAATACTTGGGAAGGCCTGGCGATGGCTGCTTTGTACCCTCCTCCCTAAATATCCCATTTTTTGTATTACTCTCTCCTACTCTTATGGTAAGAAGGAACATCCGATCAGTATATTCAGTCCTCAACCCTCCATCAGTATCATTGAAAACCCCTCGTTGATAATTTGCATTCCACGGTTCATCCATTGTCATCTTAATTCAAAAATATTCTCTGGATTGGGTGGAGGTTACCGCCATCCCTCGTGCATTTGCTATCTGAGTTGTAAATTTTCGGGAGCTGATAAAATTGAAGGTTGTATCCACGTCTCCATTGTAAAAAAGTATCTAAAAATGTAGCGACCTTTGATATCAAATATTTGAATTTACGGAAATATTGGACGCAGAGTAGTTTCCATTGTTCATAAATCCCGTAATATCAGTCGTTAGATCAATAGTTTGCAGAGAATACTTGTTACTAAATGATTGATACTAAAGTTATGGATATTTTCCCACCTGCATACAGTAAAAGGTGCAGTTGGAGGTCGAATATGAAGAGCTGTTCGAACATCCGCGTTCGCCAAATAAGCCTCAATAGCCTGTCCCTGCATACAAGGATATCCATTGAAAGGATCAGTTGAATTTTGGATGTTGTCCTGCATTGTGGTCATTTTCATATAGCAATCCTTGTAAATATTGTAATCATCAATTCTGTAAAAAAACAGTCCAAATTGGAAAGATAAGACATACGATGTGCTCATCCAAGTGTTCATAGCCGTTTGAGCCGCTGTCTTGCAGCTGGTATCATTCGAGGAAGAATATGAACAGCTATAAGAAGATTGGTTTTTGCAACAGGCGGCTTGTAGACTGTCCCACTGGCTGAAAGCTCATTTTATCGGAAAAGAATTGTTGCTTACTCCTTCCCTGCAAAACCATGCATATAAGCATACGAAAACCAGGAATCATATTGCAGAGTTTGACTGAGATGGCCATTGGCAATTATCAGGCCCTATAAACTAAACAACAGCGTCGAGAACCAAAAACCTTCAGTGAAGTTTTCACATTTTGAGATGTTGGATTAGTCATGAAGAAGTTGGCGAGCCTTGTGGCATACACCGAGGCATATCCTTGCCCAGCAATGAAGAAGTCATTCCCTTGACGCTCTTGGAAGCTACTGAAGAAGTCCAGAATAGTAAGTTGCAGATCTATCACAAGCTGAAAAATATATTCAATAAAAATTTCCATAGAATCTTACAGCATCATCTGTGAAGACATCAGTAGGTTGAGCTGCCGTGTATCCAACTCCTTGCGTATCAATGAAAAGCAAATTCGCCATCTGAATTATCTGTCAGAATAATGCTTTAGACCACCTTATTCCAGGAGAAGATATTTTCATAAATAGTGCTACCATCTGGATAAAGTTTAAAGGGACCGACTTCTTCCAGAGAGGCATATACCGAACTGCACCCCGGGCCACCAGCTATGAAGACAATCAGAGGATCCGACGTTACGTTATTTTGGGATTCATAATACCTGAAAACCAAAGACTCCAATAAAATGTACATCATTTCTTACCAATAGTGCCTCAATCCTTTATTCAAATATCCAGAAAAGTGCCGAAAATTGACTTGGAAAGTGACTCCTGGCAGGTTAGCGATCAAATCAGCCGTCTTTTCTCCATTATTAGGTACAACTACAAACAGTAGGAGAAAAAGAAACCTCATAACAATCCGACTGATTGTCAGGAATGATTAAAAGCAGCGGTAAAAACCAGCTAATCGTATAATCTTTGTGCAGATAGAGCCTGATAGCAACGTGGACTCATAAGAGATGTTTGGCATTTGTAGAACCTAAATGATTCAGCTAAGCCTTTTCTCGATCTTTTGAACTCATAAAAAATCCTCCTAGTTCTGTATTTCTATTGGCTGTTTCATTAATATAATATTTATTAAATATCTCTTTTTACAATAAATTAACCATAACAGACATTACCGCGACAACAATAAGCGATAAGATATTGGAACTTTGTGGAGGAGGAGGAGGGGGTTGTGTGGCAATTGTAGAAGTTGGTGGGGCATTCGTCATAATGGTTGTTCCATTAGGTGAAACGGCAGCGGTTGTTGTTGCAGGAGGCGCCACAGTTAGAGGCGGATTGGCCGAAGTGCCAGTGCCTACTGGACCAGTTGCTCCTGTCAGTGGATTGGTAGCCCCAGTACCGGAAGCTGTTGTAAACGGAGAAGTGGGTGACTATAAAATATCAGATTTTTATACAATAAAGCTACAAACCATTGTTGTGGCAGTCGTAGAATTGCCTGTTGTGCCTTCAACGTACGGTTGATTATAATCAAGCTTGTAAAGCCAATTGTAGATCATTTGCTGTGCTTGCGCTGGTCGATCCAAAGGTACAAAGTGGCCAGCTCCCTTGACTGTCAAGACGTCGACATTTGTCGCGTAGCGTTTGACATAACCTCCCTGGGTAGGCGCGTAATTCCTGGCAACTTGGTAGGTCCATGGTTGCCTTGTTTGCTGGATCTAAAAGGAAGAATACCCAGCGTCTTCAAAAATTTCTTACTGGCAGTCCCAAGGCATTTTTGAAGATGCCATTGGTGAACCATTCAGCTCCAAGCCAATTACACTCCTCATCCACATCACCATTGTAATAAAGGAGAGAATATTTACCGCTTTGATAATATGGACTAAAATTGTTTAGCTAGAAAAATGAACAACTTTACCTGGTAAGAATTCTCTGAATAATTGGCCCGGTCGAATTATATTGCTGCTGGTAAGGGAAGATAATGTTTGTATCACCAATCCATTGTCCTGTTCCATCTGGAATATTCAATGCTCTTCTGACAGCGGGAAGATTCATGTAGTTTGACAATGCAGCATCCATATAACACCAGTAACCACCATTGGGATCGGAGGAATCGTAGTTTATACCCGTCTGACGAGATATTTTTAATTTGAAAGGAAGCTAATGTTACCCATGTTTCACCAACAGGTACATCTTGAGCACCTGGTTTCAAATTTTTCCAGCATTGTTCATACAAATTGTAGGGATCGAAGTCGAGAGCCAGGAATTGGACACCAACGGAGACAATCTAAAAAGGATTTGCTACGCGGCAAGCGCTTATTTACCTTCAAATAGCAAGGATCTGTTAGATTACCCGAATACACAATTGGATTGAAATCTGTGATATGATCAGAATAGGGACAATTCAATTCATCGGGGTATCCAGCGCAGCAGAGCTTGTTGATTTCCAAATAATCGCTGTAAGGAAGGTTAGCTCTATAGTATTCGGTGTGGAGAAGAGTATTTGACAGGATGGCCTTGTCCACAACACCATTTCCAATGGCTGTTCCCTAAAATCGCCTGGGTAAATATTTTTAAGATTATTACCATGAAATTGACAACAAATGTCTGATTTTGAATTCCGTTGATAATTCTTTCAGTAAGCATTGGGAGATAAATTCCAGCATAGGACTCTCCTGTCAGATAGAAAGGTCGATTCACATATTCAGGATAAATGCTGAAGAAATCTTGCAATGCGGCATAGTTCTCATCAGCTGTCTGAAACAGATATTCCACAAGATCGGTAAACTTGACACCAAGTCATCACTCCAGGCAGGGGTCTGTCCATCAGTTGTGTAAGAATATCCGACACCGACGGGTGATTCCAAGTAGAGAACATTGGCGAATTTGGTCCAGGAATAGTGGTTCAAACTGAGGGTGGCGCCATCTTTATTGAGTCTGTAGGGGCCATGCTCTTGGAAGAGACCTTCCATTGAACTTGAGCCGGGACCTCCATTCAACCAAAGAAGGAGAGGAGCAGTATCTGGGCTGTATTCAGCTTGGACCAGCCTGAAAATAACTCATTTATATTTTTTTGCGGAAATTGACCAGTAATGAAGGAAGTGAGTAGGAGAAGATTGCAAGAATCCGGAGAACTGCTTGAAGGAAAGAGACATCGGCAAGCCGGGAAGAGCCAAAATTCGATCGCTATCTTTTCTAGTGCAGTTTAGAGTATTTGGAGCAGGATCATTGTAGTTGGGAAGCATCGGTTGTGGTGTAAGGTCAGCCTGAAACCTTCCATAGCCTTTGTCCAAGGTTTCCGTACCTGGACAGGCATACTGTAATTGGCGCTGTTTGCCAAGAAATTGACAATCATTTGGAGGGCATAAGCTGGTCTATCCATTGGTACCATATGACCGGCTCCCTTGACTGTCAGCTGGACAAAGTTTTGATTCCAAGCTTTGGCATAACCGGCAATCATCGGCTGGGCACTGGCAGGATTGGGCATGTAGAACCATGGCTGGCGGTCGTATAACACCTAAAAGGGTGTTTTTTCCTTGAAAGATAATAAAGTACCGTCATATTTCTATCCTTAATCAAAGCTTCAGCAAACCATTGATCTCCCAAGAATTGGCAAACTGTGTCAATGTCACCATTGTAGAGCATAATCCTCATGTTGTTATCAGTGTACCATTTGGAGTCCATAATATTGTGGAAAGTTGCGCTCATATCGTAGTACATCGGATTGTCGTGGTAAGGGTAATGTCTCCTGCTGAAGCATTCTTCCCATTGCTTTCCAGGTTCCATTTTCGCGTGGATTGCCGTCTGCACGTCTTGTCTGTTCAGATACTGCATGATGTTGTCATTATAGCATGGGAATCCGTGGTAGGGATCAGTTGAACCGTACCAGGAAGCGCCGTTATTATCAACAAATGGCTTGTTTGCTGCTAGATTCTGGCGTTTCTTCATTTTTCTGGCAGCAATTGTCTTTTCTAATCGAGTTTTCGGCCTTGGTCCGCTTTCCGAGGAAGAAGAAGCAGAATAAGCGTAGCAGTCCTGGTAAATGTTGTAAGGATCTACATCTTGGTCTGCCATGAAGATATCGATGTAATGGTTTTGGAATCGATCGCAGTGGGATCCTTCAGGAGCACTGGAATAGTCATAATAGATGGGATTGCTGGTGTTTCCTCCACAATCTGCCTTGAGCTGGTTCCAATCACTAAAATTGTGTAAATTAGTGTTTTAAATTAAAGTTACTCGATTCCATTGAATCCCCTTCCATATTGCAGAGTAATTTCCGAGTTCTGTTGAAGGTATTCACTTAAAATACCATTTCCAATACCCATTCCCTAAAAACATAAATAATTTTGGAGCAAAAGGAACTAACCTTGAAGTTCAGCTTCAATTTTCCAGCTTCAATGAGATTGATCAGATTGTAACTGAGAGTTGGGACATAGACACCGCCATAACTTTCTCCAGTAACGTAGAATTCATGCGAAGCGTATTCAGGGAAGACCGCTTGGAAGAAGTACTTGATAGCGTATGCATTTCTCTCGGCTGTCTAAAATTCTTCATCTTCATCTATTAAGCTAAGCATTTACCGTCACATCATTCCAGGTGTAATTTTTATCTAGCGTGTATGAGAATCCTACTTCTACTGGAGCTTCCAAAAAGATGACATTGGCTTTTCTGTTCCATGCGTAGACATTTTCATAAAGAGTTGCACCACCATCATCATTTGTGTGATAAGGTCCTAATTCAGTGAAGAATCCCACTAAAATCTATCTTTTTCAACAGAGTGGATCTTACAAAGTGAGCTGCAGCCGGGACCTCCATTGAGCCAAAGCATGACGGGATCATTCTTAGGATCGTTTTGACTTTCTATAAACCAATAGAATAGGTAGTCCAGAGGGAACTCGGGAGGATTCAAATATCCAGAGAATTGTCTATAAGGAGGTGTGAAGGTCAGTCCTGGTATGGGGCCAATAATTTGATCCTGTTGAGCCTTGAGAGTCAAGTTGGAAGGAGGACCGCTAGGGGTAGTGGAGGCAGTCGTTGCAGAAGCGGTAGAAGATGCGCCACTTACAGCGTCTTCTGACTAAGTCGGCCGTTATTCTGGGATTATAAAATTGTTTACCTCTACGGCCTCTTCATCCGGTGGCAATTTGAAGGTAGGAATCGGAATAGGTGGTAAAGGAGAAGCAGGCTGCTGTGCCACAGGTTGGCAAGAAGTTAATCCAGCGTAGTCTGGTCTCATCGGAGCAGGATCAAGGCTCAGCGACAGGCCTACACCAATATCAATATTCTAGAAAATTAAATTAGTTTGTTCTTTTTTTGCGACATACATTGACAAAGTTGTACATCATTTGAAGAGCTGGTCCTGGTCGGTCAAGCGGTACCAAATGTCCGGATCCTTTTACAGTAACGAGTCGGATATTCTTCGAGAACGTCTTGATAAATCCTGCCAACGACGTTTGAAGTCCCGGTTGCATGCGGTATCTCCATTTGCTTCTGTTTCCAATAGCCTAAAAATTTTGGTAACACATGGGTGGAAAATTTTTACAGTTATGTTGTTCTTTGCTGCAAAGTTCTCAATAAACCATTGGTCTCCCAAGTGGTTACAGACGAGGTCAGCATCTCCGTTGTAGATCAGGAGCCTCATATTGTTCGACTACAAAAGGACTACTGAAATATCTTGTCCTTACGTAGTAAATGTAATTGTTGACAATATAAGAAAGAACGTCGTCCAGTTCAAAATACTGTCGGTTGTAGTAATTTGCATTCATGTCCGCGCTGGAAAGGTTTTGTGCTCATCACCATCTTACTTACTTGAAAGTCTGCCAGGTTGTGATATTTCCCATAATCACGAAGCTATCAGGGATATGAAGTGCTTTCCGGACTGCGGGTAGATTCATGTAAACGGTTGCAGCATCATCTCCCCAGCACGGGAACCCATTGAAAGGATCAGTTGATCCAAAGTTTAGCAAGTTCTACAAACGCTTATTTTCTGTATAATATCGGATTACCTTCTGGTCTTTGAATGCGCTGGTACTTTTCCTTGTAGCCTTCTTTACCCCACTTGAGGAACTCATTGGTGGGACGTTGTAGCAGTCCTGATACACATTGTAAGGATCGTTTTGGGTATTCCAGACCATGTCGTTGACAATGCTGATAATCTAGTAGAGGACAAAATTAAGTAATGGACAGATTCTTACAGTGGTAGCGCACCAGTCATCAGCTCCATCTTTCTTTACATAATTACCATGGTTATCGAAAATAATGTAAGGGGTGTAGAAGTCACATTGCGTGGGATCAGTCATGTTGCAGCATCGGCTTGTCAGTTGGTCGTATTCGCTAAAACAATAAGGTTCACTTATATTGAGAAAGTACTTACACTTTTCCAAGGACACCATATGAGTACAATTGGAAAATGACAGAGTTCACTTGATATTTCGTGGTAAGCTCGGCGTTTCCAATGGCAATTCCCTGTATGTAACTATTTTTATGTAAAACTTTAACGCACCTGGAAGTTTACAGTGATATCCTGTCGATACATTCCATCTAATAGACGTTTACTCAAAGTTGGGATATAGACACCGCCATAGGATTCTCCAGTAATGAAAAATTGCCTTGTACGATATTCAGGGAAGACATTGAAAAAGTCTTTCAGCGCTTGGTAATTATCCTCAGCTGTCTATAATCGACGAAAAATTACGGTAGAGACAGAATCCTACCGAGTTGTCATCCCAACTTCTTTCAGTGGGATCCGTCGAGTAGGAATAACCAACACCATAAGGGGCTTCCAAATACAAGACATTGGCAAACTTATTCCAAGAGTACGGGTTCTCGTAGAGAGTATTACCATCAGCATTGGGGCGGAACGGTCCGTTTTCAGTCAGCATTCCCCAGATGGAACTGGATCCTGGTCCTCCATTAAGCCAAAGAAGAAGTGGCGCCTGACGGGGATTCGTCTGCGCCTCTACCAGCCAGTAATGCAGAAAATGTTTGTCGGATGCTCGAAGATAGCCGGAATATTGGTTGAACGTTGTTTCGAATGTAAGACCAGGAAGATCATAGATCTGAAAGTGCAAGTTACGGTCAGTTGCACCACAATCACTACCAAATCAGCATCTTTCCTTGACTGTTGTGAGTTGAGGTACTGATAGCTTTGGAGAAGAGGCTGGGCTCCAAGAGGAACGTCTTTTAGGCATGTATGAAAACTTTGTCCGAGAACGAAGTTCCTGACAAGTTGTAGAGTTTGTCCCGGACGATCTTGGGGAGCAAAGTGACCACCTCCCTATAATTTTTTGTACAATTTTTATAGATTAATGCATACTCTGATAGAAGCAATGTGCAGGCGAGTGTCATACATCTGCATAAGACCTCCTTCCATAAAATCGTAGACAAGACAATTGTAGCTGAAGTTCCAGTGGCCATCACTGACAATCTGAAATTACTGTTGACATACTTTTATAGGATCCTTTACCTTTCCTGAAGATAGCTGAGCTCCAAATAGTTGAGCTCCTATGAAGGGAGCCGTACTATCCAAATCACCATTGTACAGCATAATCCTCATATTCTGAGCGGCATAACTTGCATGGTTCATAAACGACGAGATATCAATAGACAGGTCAGTTGTTAGTTTTCCATAATTCAGCATTCTATGCGTTACCGTGGTCTTTATCACCTAATGAACTTACGTGCATGTGTTAAAATTAGGGGCAGACTGGTAGACGGTGGAATTCACGTGAAGGGCTGCTTTCACTTCTGCCTCATTGAGATAATTTTGAGTAGCAAATTCCGTGTAACATGGGTAGCCATCAAGATTATCCGTAGAGTTAATTAGGGGCCAAACGACTCCCAAGAACTGTGCTGTTCTCTGGAGCATTATTTGGTTCCTGTAGCAATCTTGGTACACATTGTAGGGATTGTTACTAAAAGATACTGTTTGAATAGAATCTGTGCTTACACTGGGATTTGAATCCAATTGGAAGCAGCATATTGGGCCTTGGTTAGGCAAGCAGCCGATGCAGAGCTGTAGTCACAGGTTAGGGTGGATTGGTTCTGGCAGCAGACACTTCGAAGATCGTCCCATTCGCTGAATATTTTTAATACAACAAAAGAGGAGGAAGCTTACTCTTTTCCTGCAAAGCCATGCATGTAAGCAAAAGCCATAAAGGTGTTGAACTGAATGTTCTGATTCAGCATTCCATTTCCAATGAGGACTCCCTAAAATGACCGGCATATTAGCAAGAACTCTGCTAAACCATCAAGTTTCCTTTTGTTGTCCTTCTGACTTGGATCATGTTAGCAACTTTGGTAGCGTACACGGATCCGTATCCTTCACCGGCAATGAACAAAGGATTGGTTTGCCTTTCAGGGAAGACATTCACCACAAAATCAGCTAGCGCGTCTTCAATGTAAGAGGCTACCTAGAAATATACCCGGTTTATGTGGCTGAAAACTTTTACATCAACGTCTTGAAGTGTGAAGTTGTACATCGGCGAGAATCCAACCCCGGGACCATCGATAACCAATACATTAGCCATCTGAAATCATTTCCGTTCAAATTGCAACAGTTCCGTTCTTTGTTCCGATTTTACTACCTTCCTAATTATCGGAAGTCTGCCACCTTATCACAGCCATTTCATCATTTTAGTATGATTGTAATCAATTTTGTACTAAGTTGTTACCTTATTCCAAGAGAAGACATTTTCGTAAAGAGTTTTTCCGTCAGAATAAACACGGAAGGGGCCAATTTCTTCCATCATTCCAAAGACTGAACTGCAGCCAGGGCCGCCGTTGAGGAAGAGTATCAGGGGGTCAGTAGAGACATTGTTTTGAGATTCCATATACCTGAAGGCGGTGGCGGTTACTTGTTTGTTTAAAGAAGAATCGATTTAATAGCCAAAAAGAATAAAAACTGACCAGTAATGAAGATACCCGTTGGCAGCAGCCGTATTGTAGTTGAGGTAGCCAGAATACTGATTGAAGCTGACGGTGAAGGTAGTCCCCGGTAGGCCATTTGGCATAAAATCGCTGTCCGACCGATTACTGGCCGAGACTGCTCCAAGAAGAGCGGCGTATAACAACGCCACGAGCATCTTGGACTCCTCACCTGCGATGACCAACAGTCCTGTCCAAGTAGAGCTTGATTAGCGATCCCTCCTCAACCGAGATAAGACCGTTTCGCTACGTGGTCGAATCGTAAAACGGTTGCTGAAAGATTGCTCAGGCGAGAATTTTGGGTGTAGCCCAGGAGTACATATTTAGCAGTTGGTAGCTCTTTTAACGGTGGCTAAGAGGTATTGTAATCTTTATAATCTCTGATAAGGTGGTAGACTCCCCGAGAAGAGGAGAGAATTGTACTTTTTCTGAGGCAATCACTGGTCATCATTATATCAGACAGACCTCATATAGGTGTGAAAATTTTAGATGTTACCAAAAACTGTAATTCCAGCAGATCCCCTATACCTGAGCTTTTTATCAATCAAAAACCGCTACCGAAACCAAAGATTGTGGCATTTTCATGAAATTTAGCATCAAGGGAGCGTCACCCCTGATAGCGGACAAAAATAATTAGGATGATTCATTCTGGGTGCAAACTCCAGCGTTTGATGTGCCTGTATCAACAATGGAATGTACCTATAGTTTCTTTCTAGTACAACTTGAAAGGCCCATATTTTGAGTTTTATGTTTTAATGATCAGCTGAACTGCGGTGTCGTTGGTCTCTATAGGGGTTTTGCCAGTTTTTCAGGTACTGACATCGCGCCCTCTTTTAATGAGCATTGACACTCTATTCAACATTACCCATCCACGCTGCAGAGCGTCTTATCTCTGCTTGATCTAACTGGCAACAATTCGTGGCAGCTCCCGACTTTATCTCCATCTATCTCGCCGAATATATCTGTTACAAATTGGCGGGGTAGACACCACGCGCTATTACCATATCCGCTGGGCAGCTGTCTGAATATTTCGGGAGCAGTCTACTTGACAAACTGAGCAGAATTTGCATTCGTCAAAGCTTCGTGTCAAGACTGATGACACTTTTTCCCTTGGGATAGATAGCAACAACCAGTGGAAAGTCATAAGACAAAATGCTAGGTGATCCATCTTCTTTTGGGCAAGCGATTGTGTTCGTCTGGCTGTAGTAACTATTGGAATCCTTTAAAATTCGGAAAAATGTGAAGAACTTTTTCTAGATTGTTTATTGATGGGAATCAAATCGAGCACCAAATTGATCACGTGTCAATTACCTGTAAAGAAGTTTTTTTTCTTCAGACTTTTTTCTTCAGCCATATGCGCGTTTCAAATTTTTTAAATGGTCATTCAGTCTGGATTTTATTCTAGGCTAGACAATTTGAGTAGAGTAGAAATTTTTAAAGAAAAACTAATGTCATCATGTTTTCATAATTCCAATTATCCATCGGCGATTACGCTGGAAAACATATAAAAACTACTATTTACTGACTACTCTCATTTATTTTTAAATACAACTTCCTGCTGTACAGTACAGAATGAATTGACTAAAACTATTACATAAGGTAAAAGGTGGAAAAGGGAACGAGGCGGGGTGCCTACGGCCTCCAGGGAACACACGGCGCACATATCCTAGTGGTAATGAAAAACGCTTGATGAAGCCGTCGGGCTGCGTCCCCATATGCTTCCTAGCTTTCCATCTATTTTTGTCTATTGTAACTAAATTTTGGTTTAAAATTGCGGTTTTCTTGACTTTTTCGAGGCGAAAAGGTTGTAAGTTCATCCCATACTAAGTTCTCAAGGAGTACAAACTTTTCCTTAAAACAGTAGTTATTTAAAAACCTTCAGGGAGGCTGGGGACTCAGTTATTCTCTGCTCATACTCTAATGAACCGCATCTTCCACTTACCAGGGGTCTTCTTCATCGTCGTATGGTCGTTTGGCTGTTTTTCGACTTCAATTTTCACCACTAAATACACTCCAGGGATTGGGAGAAGTTTGGATGTTGCTTCAACATGAACATTTCTGAGGCTTCTATGCTTAATTGTTACATCGATTGGTCTACTGTAGACTGGAGGCTTTGCGCTTATTGGGCTATGTAGAGCTGGGCGGAGCTGTGGGCAATTCCCCCGGATTGGCCTCTAATGAAGGCACCTCCCGAGGGGCCAGCCATGTTCTTCTCTGATGGTTCTACCTTACTTCGTTCCATAAAAGATGAGAGCATAAGGAATACGTGGCCACCTTCGTTGATCGATACATCCAACAGCAGGTAATGACTTCAACAAGAAGTTCTCTTCTTTTTCTCCGCTTTATTACGAATTATTCGAGCTCATTAACCAGTTCTGTCAATATTTTCACGCTTTTTTTCTTGTCTTTCTTTTACTGACCATTAGATGCAGTTGTTAATTGAACAGGTCACAAAAGTTTTTAATCTCGCGCCTCACAGCTCCCGCGGGGTATCGTCCCCAGGTCCCTCTAGTGGGACGTCGACGCACACCGAGCCCTCCCATAATGAGTTTGTGCTCCATCCAACCATTGCTTCTCTCAAATATAGTTTTATAAACTGTTGTAAAACGGTCATATGCACCTGTGACGAATTTTAGAAGGAGATTTTAGAATTTCAAAACCACGCTGTCTGAGCCTAAAAAAGGCAAAAAACGCGAACATCATTGTCTTTCCCATTTGGCCGCTTTTGTATTTCTAAACGTCAATTCTTCAACAATTCAAGTTCAGTTACAGTTGCCATGTTGCTCGAGCACACTTCGAGAAGCATCCTCCCAATAACCTCAGGAAATCCAATTTCTTCCATTTTGTCATCGCACTGTATGACAGAAATAATCAGCCTATTGAAATTGAAAGAACACAGGTAGCGAGATGACCATTATGTCTCTAAAAGAATATTTTCAGTTTGCTGGTTTTGTCGAAAATGAAAAGGAAGTAGACGGTCAGGATACCAAAAATGGGATACACTACAAGCTCGCCTTGATGTTTCCAAATGGTAAAATGACACGAATCAAAGTAATATCAGTATTTTTAGGCATCAGAGCTGAGCAGGATTTGTATGTAAGAT
Organism: Oscheius sp. DF5033; assembly: GCA_964036215.1. Classification (NCBI taxonomy): domain Eukaryota; kingdom Metazoa; phylum Nematoda; class Chromadorea; order Rhabditida; family Rhabditidae; genus Oscheius; species Oscheius sp. DF5033. The sequence goes on from OZ038413.1 coordinate 9,675,210, forward strand.
TGGTGGACAGTCAAACCAAGCAGGTGAGTTCATATTTCTTGAAACTACCATTATCTGGTCTTACTGACTCTTTTGGTGTCTAAAATTAGTCTACGGTTTTTTGATCATCCCGCTTTGTGGCCTTTTCCACATTTCCTCAGTCTTTCATTATCCGCCATGCATCTAATTTTGCACCTTATTGGGAGTTCGTTTTAATTGCGATGGAATAAGTTCCCTCTTCTGCATCCTCTTAGGAAGGTGGAAGAATTGAAACTGGAAGTTCTTTTTTAGTCACATTGAGTTTGGAGCCGGGCAAATAAGGCTACGGTAGGAAATCAATGGCTTCCGCTAGCTGGCAATGCATCATAGCCTATCCTAAAATCTAGCCGGGACAAGTTTGGAAGAAGCCAAAAATATCACGAGACGCAACAGATTTATGATTTTAGGCAATCGCATATGAGGGACAGGATAAAAATCCCGAAATGTGTCGGGTTCTGCTTACACACGAAGTTATGTGCAGGTGGAATTAGTAGGTTACGGTAAAAAGAATCTAATTCTAGCCGATGTTGTGAGAAGAAAAGCTGTGGAAACCGCAACGAGACACCAAGTGATCCTGTCATCATCGACCGGTAAGTTATCGCCGTGCCATATCGGATGCTCCTAGTGCAGCTTCCAATTATGCAAGATACTATCGAGCAGCTGGCAGCCGTTGCGTTACGCCATTAAAACTGTTTGACCGGCCATAAAATACCCATAAACCAACATCTCATCTAGTTAATTAAGAATAGCCGACGCAGTAAGAAGAACCTAAAAGAAATCTGTCTCTTTCGGGAGTTTCCCCTTCTTTTTTGGGGGAAAGTCACTTGAAGTTGAGGAAAATTCTATCCTGCCCACGGGATGGATCCTCTGCTATTGGATTAGTGCGCGAGATGGGATATAATGAAGTAATGGCGGGTTCTCATCATTGCCGGAGATGGCGTTCCTTTCAAGTTGCTAACAAAACAGATAGACTGCCATCTGTGAAGCTCGAGGGTAGAATATTAGCAGGAATAGATCTTTTTCAGATATTTCCTCAAGTTCTTCTTAAAATGCAACCAGAATTGTCTCAAAAATGCCGGAAATCCTCGAGATATGCGTCGTTTCCAGGTCAGTTCCGTTTTACTGATGCCGGTCGGGAAATAGTTTCTAAAAGGGTTAATCAATCATCCAAGGCGCCAACCAGGTGGTGGCTCTATTGTCCGCTTGTGACCCTCACATTGCTCGTATAAACTGACCAAGCTCAAGCTGTCTTCTGACCGCAAAAAACAGAGTACCGCCAAAGACTGTCCAGTCGTAAATGTCACTAGATCATATGGTTCACGGGACAAAAGAGCGGCAAAGTTCGGTCAGATCTATTTTTAAATTTTCAGGTTGTTCTCAGTACATCAGCCAGGTTAGATGGTCAACTGTTAGCCATGTCAGAAAACATGTTCGTCCATAATAATTCGAAACATGGTCGACGTGCCAAAAGGAGTGAAGTTAATGATGGTAGGTCCTGCTTGACCTCGCACCCTTCCTAATGAACTTGCAACATAATGAATAACAGACGGATGAGCTTGTAATGCGCAACGAGTCTATTAGCGCCCAACAAGGGGCTCCGTAACAATTAAAGGGGTCAGTTCCGGGCAGCCCCTCTCTTTCTACAGCAACAAGGGTTTCCAGTTTCTTTTCTTTTGGAAATGCGCGTACGACCTTTAAAGAGCGACACTCTCGCACATTCCGTTACAGTTTAAGAGACCAATTCTATTTTGGACTGTGATAAGGGCAATTCTTAGAAAATGGGGCAGGTGTGTGTGATCTGTGTTCCATGCCTGATGATGGTCCTAGCACTCGGAGAGACAGCCGGCAGATCAGCTGCGCCTATCATAAGCATAATTGGGCGCATCTATAAAAACGTCAGATATGCAAATTGTCCTGCGCGGAAGGGACGGCAGCGGGGACAAGACAAATGGCTTGCCACTTGAGCCAACAAGTGTTGCTTTGGTAGAGATATCCGGAGATGGAAGGGGGACATACATTTCCGGTATCGTAATCCTGAAAAATTGTTTACAACTTTATGGTAACACAACGTTTGAACTCATAAATTTCATTGAAAGTAATGGTACGATGTTTACGATTCTTTCCCGATTTTTTCCCTTCATGGGCCTATATTTTTCACACGAGCGATCGTCGGTTGATAGAAAGACCACTTTTGTTTACGTCACAATTTACCAGCGTTGAAAAAGAGGAGAGCTCTTCGAAACATTTTTACAATCCAGTTAAGTTGTTGGCCGACACAAAGGGCCACTGAAAAAGTGGCCAGATAAGATAAGATTAAGGTGGTCAGTTCTTGCAAAAAAAGACGAGCAAGTTCGCCAACCATTTCGTAGATCAGTACTTCATCGAAACAAAGGGCAAAAATTCCTATGTGTTTTTGTTTCAGATTTTTCGGAACTTTCGGACGTCTCTTTGGGTAATGCGGTACCCGTAATCAAAGCAATTTGTCCTTCTGAGGGATGGGTCCAAGGAGGGCAGCAGGTGGTGATAATTGGAGAGAATTTCTTCGATGGATTGCAAGTAGCTTTTGGAGTGACTACAGTATGGAACGATGTGAGCAAACTCCACCAACTTGAGAAAGAAATTAGCCAATTCAGATACAAATTGTCACGCCAAATGCGATGAGAGTGACGACTCCTCCGAGACATAATGCCGGAGTCGTTGAAGTCACCCTACAGTATAAGAGTAAAAGTTTCTCTCGAGGGCAACCTGTCAGATTCGCTTATGTTTGTGAGTTGTTATCTCTCATTTCCAGAAAACTATTAAATATTTTGCAGCGTTAACAGAACCCAGTATTGATTTTGGCTTCCAACGTCTTCAGAAATTGTTGCCCAAATACCCCGGGGATCCAGAGCGTTTACCAAAAGAACAAATCCTCAAGCGTGCTGCAGAATTAGCAGAAGCTCTCTACAACAGGTTTGACCGTGAATAAGTCTGATGTAAGATTTATCTTTCAGAACATCAGGAGCCGATCAGTTGAATGCTTACTATGCCGGTTTTGACACGACTACAGGTGGCTGAGATACAGTTACATCAGCAAATGAAACAGTTACAGATTACACAGGGCGAACCCATAATTCACCCAGAAGTTTAACCTATGGGCCAAGCTCTCAAACTCTTCAGTCAGCAGTGTATAATTCAGGATATCCAAATGTGACAGCTTCACCGGCTACAAATTTCCTAAATGCTCCGACAGGTACACGTTGTGGCTTGGTCTTTTGTTGTCTTTGCTAAGGTTGCAATCTTTCTGGAAAAGTGAGCACCTTTTCTGATAAGAGCTAAAAAGAGCAAATGATAACCTTTTTCGCCGCGTGGCTATTAGTTGTCTTTCGTGGAAGAAAATAAAAAAGATAGAAGTTGCCAAAACGAGTTGAAGAACCAGCAAAAAAGGTCAAGGAGATCAGGCAACGAAACTCTATTTTTTCGGACCACCATCAATAAAAAATTTATGACTATGATGAGTAGAGGTGTTAGTTGTTTCCCACGCGTTGAAAACAGGCGTCCTTAGAATAGACTATGTCTTCGAAATACGTGATGGGTACAAAACACCCAAAGGTTGAAAAATATATGAGTCAAAATTACAGGTTTTGCCCCATTTGGAGGGATGAACGCCTTTACTGCAGCCACCTTACAGTCGTCGACAAGATTGACTTAAAGAATACTTCCGTCACAATACCGTATACCCCGTAGCAGCAATAGAACTCTGGTCCTGTTCCGAAAAGTCTTCACTTCCCGGTCCTCTTGCTACCTCACAATTTAAAAAAAGCAAGCCAGTCGATCTCTTTATGTCTCTGTGTCATTAATTCAATTTAACCTTGACTATTGTATTTTTATATTTACCATATATACATACACTTAATCTGATGCAATATTGCCACATACCGTAATAAATAAATACGTCTTATTGTGAACGTTTTTCCTTCCGTCAAGTTAAATGTTTGTAGTACACATTGTGTTCAGTGTGATGATAGGAAGTTACGGCAAAAATCATCTTTCACGAGGAAGAATAGAATGACTTTAAAGATCATCATGACCGCAATATGACGTGCCGCGGTAGTTTTGTTTACATGTCTAAAATGAGATCGAGAACTCGCTAATAATAACACGTTTGGGCCGGTTAATCGCCACTGAACCGTCATTCTCTCATGGCAATCGAATGGTCGTGTGACGTAGTAGGAGACGGTTGAGAACGGGAGAACTTTCCCTTGGGGAACGGATACGTCGGCGGTGGTTATTATCGTCTGACAGAGATCTCAATGTGTCATATTGACCGGAAATCATTATGTAATCATTTTCTATACAAACTACAGTACTTACGTGTACGTGATTTTTGGAAGGTTCAACACGGAACAGCGCTTGTTTGTCAGATACGAATACTATTTTCAGTTTTCAGTTCTTGGCCAGTTTTCCCATATCCTTGAAATTCTTCTACAGTAACCACGTGGCGGCTGGTTGTTTCACCTCCAGCCTAATCTATCTTCTCCGTACCTTGCACTGCCAGGCATTAGGAATCTGGCTTGCAGAGAAAAGTTCAACAATAGTGAAAATCATGATAAAATATCTTTTGTGGTGGTCTGATCGCTTAGTATCCTTATCAAGTTTTTTCAATGAGTGATAAATTAGCATCCTGAAACCTGGAAAAATAACCAATGATCCATGATTTGAAAAAAAGTGAGACCAGGCAAACAACTATCTCGCTCTCTCGTTTTTCTTCTTCCCTACACGTTCCCTCCACTATGAAGATGGTGTTTGCTGCAAACTGCCTGACACAGTATGAAGATCGTAAATTGGACGACTAGTTTATGGTCCCAACTTGATAATATCAGTGTGTAGTCTATAAAATAAAAATGAACATTCCAATGGCCACGTGACAATGTCGGCATCACAATTCAGGAAGCCATATGATGCTGGAAGTCTTTGGCCTGTCTTCATTTTTCTTCGCTGATTAGATCAGGCTCAGTCTGGTGATACCATGACGATATCGGAGAGCGGTTTCAACCTCGTTTACAGTTTTTGTGCTCATTGCACGCTGTGACCAAATAGAAAAAAACTAGCGAAAAAGGTCATTCTGCAGATGAGAGCAATGTTCGAACCATTAATTTCGAATAGCGCCGATAGGAGGCCTATGAGAGAAACTATTTTTCTTCGACGTGTATACATTCTCTTCGCTAGCCGGTATCTTTCGCCGACAACGGAATCTTGTCACCTCTGCGCCGTCTCTCCCTATCATGTATACTATTGTCACTGTCAGGCTCTTTCGTCTCTCTTCGTCGTATTAAATCTTTTCTGGCTGCCTCGTGGGTTTCGTTGACACCTCATTGCTGGGCCGCTGGCCAAAGCATCAACACGTGCGTCTACCGAATCGGGAGATTGAGCGCAAATCATTTAGGGTGGCGGTTTGGGAGCGGAGATAGAGTGAGAGACATCAGAGAAAAAGAGCCACGTGGGGCGATGGTTGTTTAGATTTTTATGATTAGGAAATAAATAATGGTCAGTTCATAACTGTCTACCTAAAAACAAAAAAGATTGTTCATCTTAACATGTGACTTTGTTTTTTTTTCTACATGACACAAATAACATTTGTCTGTCACCTAATTGCCGAAAAGGATCAAAAACACAGAACGTGAGAGTCGCTAAAAGAAAGTTTGACCTTAGAGGGGTTGATCAGATGGACTCTGGGGTACGTGCTCAGATTATAAGATCCAGAATGAGGGCGAAATCCTGGCAGTGTTCCAGAAACTTCTCGATCTACGCACAGTGACAAGACGGCCAGTAATATCAACAGTCAACGGGATCACTTCTCCGCTTCTCCTTTTTTTACCTCTTCTCCGTGGGAATCATCTCAAAATAGCAACCTCGTAAACCCAGATACTTGCAAGAGTCAGGATTTCGTGGGACTGGTCGAAGCTGATGCAATAGCCAGTCGGTCGCGTCCTGCTGAGTCGAGTAATTATAGATCTTATCCAGTAAATATTACCCTCATCTCGTTGTGATTTTTGTAGTTTCTTTTGCCCTCAGAGATTATGGAAACTGCTCCACTAGTCATTCTCTGACTTCTTGTAGCCACAAATAAAGGAAACGGTAGATAATACTGTTATCTTCTCACATGGCTTCCAAAACAAGAAACTTTGCCTACTAGAAAAGCGTATAAATATGCCCGTTCTGATAACTCGACCATTCCAGACTCGTTGTTCCTCCCAGATAAAAAGAACTGTCTGTCTTCTGTATAATTTCAACGCTAGAATCTTTTTTATCTGCGAGCCAGCAGCTCTAATCCCAGAAAAATATAAGGCTTGCTGTCTTTTGAGGGATCATTTCCGGCTCAAAATTGGTCAAATTGATCAGATTATCTGTTCTAACGCCGCGTACAATCATACCGGAAATGCCAAAACAGGAAGATTATCTATTTTTATCAATTATGACGTTGTGTACTTTCCCACGTGGCCGAAGACCACCCCTAGTAGTAACGGGGCTTCGGTGAACCGGTCATCACGCCGCCCCGCTACTATTTCATCAGCATTATCGCGTGGTCCTTCTTAGCGCCGAAACGATAGGGGGTGGGGCGAAGCATCACTTGTATATAAGGAACCACGCGCACCTTCTAAAGCTAACTAATTTAATACATCTGATATCTTCAGAGCATATACTACTTAATAACACACAGTACAGTTGAAGCCGACTAACACACTTGTTTTGACTATCAGTGCCCACACCTCCTCCTCAAATTACCTCTTGTCAAGTATTCATTTAAAGATAATGGCTGTTTTCAGAAGATGACTTTCGATATTCTTGAATCCGCCCACCAGCTGACACCTGAAGAGATCACCTGCCAGCTTCATATCCACGAGAAAGCTGTCCTCGAGATGGTAAGTTTCATTTCTTTCTCTCTTGCGAGCTGACCTAGTTTAATGAGGACATGGCGCCATTTAGATAAGATGTAGAGCATGAGGACCAAAATTAGCTTATCAATCGAACTATTTCAGAAACACGCCAAACGTGTGAAAGGAAAGCAATGGGAGATGGCTCCAGTCTCTCTTCATGCTACCAACACGGTCAACCCAATCCGAAAAATTGCTGATGCTATGAATGTGCCAACAAATCCTACCAAAAGTGTGATTCGGTTGAATCTAGGAGATCCTACTATAACGGGGAAATTACCACCAAGCGAAGTTGCCATGCAGGCAATGACAGAATCCATGCTCTCTCACAAGTGAGTCAAAAGAAAGGACATGGGAAACAATGGAAATTTTTAGACACGATGGTTATGGTCCTTCTGTAGGAGAACTCGCCGCTCGCCAAGCCGTCGTTGACAAATTCTCTACTCCCGCTGCTCCATTCAAAGCTGACGATGTCATCCTAGCCAGCGGAGCTTCTCACGCCCTCCAAATCGCCATCGAAGCCATGGCTGACTTTGGAGACAACATCCTCGTCCCCCACCCTGGATTCCCCCTCTATTCCACTCTCTGCCGCCCTCAAGGAATTGAAGACAGAGCCTACAAATTGGACATGAAGAGAGGTGGACTGATCGACTTGGAGCAACTCGAGTCCCTCATCGACGAGCGCACCAGAGCTATCATTATCAACAACCCCGGAAACCCAACTGGAGTCGTTTTCCCCAAGGAGCACTTGATCGAGATCCTCAAGGTAATATTTTTTCTCTATACAAGACTAATTATTGTTTTTCAGATTGCCGAGCGCAACCACGTGTCCATCATTGCTGATGAGATCTATGGTGACTTGGTTTATGGCGGAGCTCAATTCCATCCCATCGCCAGCTTGGCCCCCAAAGTACCCGTTGTTACCTGCGACGGACTTGCCAAGAGATGGATGGTTCCCGGCTGGAGATTAGGCTGGCTCATCATCCACAACAGATTCGGCGTTTTGAACAACGTCAAGAATGGAATGATCGCCCTTTCTCAGAAGATTGTCGGCCCCTGTGCTCTGATCCAAGGAGCTCTTCCCAAGATTCTCAAAGAGACGCCCGAATCCTACTTCCAATACAACCGAAATGTCATCGCCCGAAATGCTGAGGTGATCTACAACATCCTCAAGGACGTTCCCGGCCTGTCGCCCTTGAAGCCCCAAGGAGCAATGTACATGATGGTCGGCGTTGACAAGAACTTCTATTCCGACGATGTTACATTCGTCCAGGAGGTTATCAAGGTTGGTTTGTCAATTCCTTTTACAATCAGTTTTTATCATCAAACTTCTCTCAATTGACACATGATTAATGGTTTCTTTTTCAGCAAGAATCTGTGATAACTTTCCCTGGCTCCGCTTTCTCTGCTCCCGGATGGATTCGACTTGTCATCACCCATGACGAGGAAACCATGGCCGAAGCTGCCACGAGGATAAGCAACTACTGCAACCGCAAGTATGGTACCCTCTGCTTCGACTCCTCATCTGAATCCAGTGATGAGGGATGTGAAATGGCCAGCTCAGAATCTGATTTCTAGGTTCTTTCCCTTTTTTTCCTCTTTTACCAAATGTTTTTCGCAATTAACTTTAACCAAGGTTCTTTATCCAACCCTGGCCAAACGTCTCCCAATATCTCATAATTGATCCCGCGTGACCATATCAAATCTTTAATAATTTTATTTGTTTTTGTACATATTGTGTTCAAAGTTCCTAATATATGGGTGTATTGTTTCTCAGTATATCTCATAAATAAAATTTATCTCAATATTACTTTCTTATTTTTATCTTTACTCTCTTAGGAGAACCGCGGAATAGTGTAAAATGAATGTGTCGTCTTCTACTTCTTATAGACTATAGAACAACAGTTCTTTTTCACTAACATAGCGTTCAACAATTAGCCCGCGCGGGGAATAAGGGTAAACTGATTGCAACGAAATGTGACCGCGCGATCACATTTCGTCATGTTCAGAGGCTGGTCGTCTATTCGCTTCTCACGCAGTGGCTGAAGCCGTCGTCTACTTCATCCCGCAACAAAGTCATAAAATCAAAGCTTCCTCCATTTACTGACCACTAACTGGTTTTTTTCTCTTTAGCATTGAAATAGTAGTCAAAATTTTTCACTAGTCACGTGTGGCTGAAGTCTGCAATACCTTGCAGAAGCTGATTTATAAGGTCGTCTCCCGCTTCTTCTCTCCGAGAACTGAACTCTTTACGTTATTGCTGCTTGTCGATTTGTGTTCTCAAGAAATTTCGAAAAGGTTTAGCCCTCTTAAAGATAGCAACAACTGTCAGTCATGGTCCGCCATGCCGAGAGGAAAAGTTCATCAGCTGGTACAGGAACTGGGACATTTTTAGGGACCAAGTGTAATATAACAATAGTTTGATCAGTGAGAAACTCAAAACAACTGTCTGGTCGGCTGGGAAAGTAACAATATAACAAAAAAATAAACAGACATAAATGAAAATGGCGTCAATTTCTCATAGACCAAATTATTTTGGTCGGTACGCGAGGACAATAATATTACTGGGCGAGGACAACAAAACTCTGGTGGCTAACTATTTTCTTAGAAAAATTACTGTACAATGCGGTAATAAAATAGTACATAGCGAGCATAAGCCTTGGAAATACTATTGCCAACCGAGGATCTTTTTCAAAACAAGCGGTAAATAAAGCCAAAATTCAGAATAAAAGAATTAGGCTCAAAAGGTATTGGATAAACACCGAGGAGGCTTTGAAAAACAAACAATGACGATGAGACGAGCTTGAGTAAGACCTATTTACAGATTAAGAGTCTCTCATTCTGGCGTCTTCCTTTCAATTATCCCCTTGATTGAAGTCGAGTATTTGTTCAGAATTCTCTCATTTTGAGCTTGAAGTCGTCTTTTTTTCAGTCGTTAAATGGCCATTTGGTTAGCCGTTCTTCGAAGTAGATCTGTCCTTTCTCGTTACCTCCAATTCCCCGTCCAATCTGGCTGTAACCAATTTCATCAAACTAACACAAAGGGAGAGGTAATCACTTCCACGGAGCTTTTCGTCCGCTCAACTCTCTCCTGTCTTCTCAAAAGTGCGCAAGACTCATCTCTCTCAAAGATTTTATTCTATTTTTAATGTAGCGGAATTTTCTCTGATCTAATCTAAGATGCCGCCAGGACCTGGTCCGTACAAAAATAGATCAGCCCTTTCGTATAACAGTAACCAGGAAAAACAACAAAATTTCTGGAAACATAAAACCGACGGTCAATGACAGGGTTTGACCACATGAAATGGTAGAAAACAATTCGTTTACTAATTCCTTTTCCTTCTCGTCTTTTCCACGATGGTAAGTCCTTGTTGTCATCTTTTGATACCTCAGGCAAAAAGGAATTTAACCTAGTCTGGATCATATTCTGGGTTGTTTTGCAAATGGAGACGAATCAACCTCCTCCTCCGCCTCATCTAGTTCCTTAAATTTGTCGGCGTCTCTATTTTTAGAGACGATCATTGAGTTCAGGTAGCAATCGTCCATGTTGTTGATAGTCTGCAGATTGATCGATTAAGTTTATAGAATAGCTACAGTGTTCCCTCAAGTCCAACTAGTCTCTATAATCTTATCCTAAACCACCGGTTTTTGTGGTTAACCGACTCTATTTGATTAGGCAAGAGGGAGAACGAGTTGTTAAGGAAGTAGGTGGACACGGAGGGGTACCCTGTGGTATCACGGTCGGCTGGTCTTTGAATTAGGGACCAAAAAAAGAATCTCCCTCTCTATCGGTGCCAATCTCCTCTGGGAGAAAATGATTCTCGATGCTGGATACAGCCCGCCTGAACAATATCCGTCCAATCTCCGTAATGTTGATCATATCCACTGCCGTCACCTCTCTAGAAAGGTAGGTGGTATATTCTGGGAAGATTACAAATTGCTAATGAAAAAAAAGAGGGGAAAGCAGACTAAACCGCTACAGACCCATCTATCATAAACGGCATCAGTAGAAATGCGAGAAGTTGCGCTAATGACAGATGGGGAGTTATGTGCCGCTCATCTTGCGAAGTTTCCAATAATTTCCGTTTATTTTTCAATTCCCTGTCTAGTTGTATCCTCTGCCTACATAGTAGACATCTTACTGTAACGTCGAGATTCAACAGAGTGATTTAAGTACATTCCTAAGCTTCTAAAGAACAGTGCGGAGTGAAAGAGGATAAGCCCTCAGGAGACGTTCTCCCTATCTTGAATTAATAGATGTTCTTTTAACTCTAAGGGTCATATGTTGTCTTCAAGAGTCACGGGCTCTACGTCAGTGAATTTGACTCTAGTGCTAGGCTGCTAAATGAAGAACGCAGATAGACGAGGCGAGGCAGTGAAGCGTATGTCCAGACATTTTCTCTATTTTTCCAAGAAAAGTCTGAGCTGATAAAATTGTGTATGCTTTTTTTGCTTAAGATTTTTAACCACGAAAGATCTTAAGCCTGAGATTGGATGGCAATAAAATTACTTTAAGGATAGTCTCTGACTTCTCTGAGAAAGCCTATTAACCGCCCGTATTTATGGCACTCTATCGGAGTGTATGCCTGCTCTTAGAGTAGGGCCGCCGCTCATCATTCTCTCTGGAGAAGAAGATTTTATTCCTATCCCAGATGGAGAGTCATTTCATTTCTCCCTTCAGCCAGTACTTCCCATGTCCAACAGCTGACAGACTGCTTAGCTCTCTTTTTATATTAATGGTATATCTTCCCAAATGAATATGTGTTCTGCAAGTGGAAGCCTCTTTATTTTATGTGATCATTTAAAGCAGGGACTCCTGTTCTAAGTACTTGCACATCCTCTCGTTCAAAATGAAGGTCAGCATGCGTACGTAACCTTTCCTTTCCAGCTGTCGACTTTCAATTATTCTTTCTTAGAACTCTTCACCTGTATCCCATTTTCCTATTTCTAGATGTTTTGATCATAACGTCATATAGTCTAAAGATGAAGATATTTATGACGATCCCATAGCCAGGCGAACTGCCATTAGTCACGACGATTTTCAACACCCTGGGGCATAGTTAACCCTCAACTCTGGTACAATGATTGTAAACAGCAAACATTGCTATACTTGAAAAGTGCAGCCGGGCACGGATAGAGCGAGACGATGCAATCCAAGCTGCTTGGGAATTTTTTGAGCCATTTTTGCCACTCACTGCTGCTCTCCGCTTTGAAATCTCTAAATTATTAATCCGTACTTTGCTCTTTTTCTATTAATTTCTTCCTATTTTCACGTAAAAAGTAGGATATATTCTCATTTTCTGATTGTTTTCGATTTTCCCTTTTTCGAACTCATCAACTTGGTGTGAAGATTTGCCATCAAGGGAGGGATACCTACTTCAGAGGCTAAGGCCCCTCCCCGTATGATATGAGCTCATTTTAGCAAAGCAAAACACTACGCTCCTTCGACATGGGGGGTGTATTAGCTATGTGTCACAATTTTCCATCCGCTTGGATTATCCCTGACATAAATCGGTTTCACCTATCTTGGATTTGCTCTTTTTTCTTATGCTGTCTGGCCTCTTAGAGAATATTGTTTATTCCCTTCAGGTTTTTTATAATGACTCTATATAATATAACATACTTCGGCTTCTCTTCCATCTCTTATAACTGAATAAATGGAAGAGGTAGACACAAAGTTGGGAAAACACCTCCTTTTTCGGCAAGTATTTACCTCCGTCCCATAGCTATTTGTTTAAAATCCCATCATATATCTTCTTCGGCATTTCTCACGTACTTCAAGCAATTCATTTAGCTTAAAATATTTGGTTTCGTTTCTACCTCTCTTGCCAAAAACAAATCTGTTTCAAAGAGGGATGGAGAGAGTGAGCCCCCTGTTACCTCCTTTTTTATTTACCCCCTTTACTCTTCCTTCATTTTCAGAAAATGTTGTTCTCTCTGTCGCTCCAGAAAAATAGCTACCTCATCATCTATTATAGCATCATTTAAAGCATGTTGTACTACTTAGTGTGGGGGAGATGGCCACCTTTATATTAACTAGAGGGTTTCTTGGCGAGTCTCTACCAGACAAATGAATTAGTATCAAGGAAGAAGAGAAGAAATTCACCTAAAAACAATCCATTGTTTTACAAATCCTTGTTTATAGGCTAAGGAAGAGGAACATAGGTTAGAAAGTACAAAACCCACACTAGTAATCGGGTAGCCTTACCAGAGATCTTGTTTTGGTAGGCGTTTCTCCATCCCTCTATATGTCTACCTTCTTCACCTATTCGCCTGACAGACACTACTCAAAAAAATGTGATTTGCCCTTCTCAAGATTAACCCTCTTCTACGCAGTAGATATCATGCGAAAAACACATCAAATCAAAGGCTTCTCCATATCCTCAAAGAGACTCATCTATGCTCAACCTGTCTTAACCAGCTTTCTGCAACTTGCTCTTATTTATCTTCCTTCATTTTCTCTCCTTATGGATCAGGTTGCAAAAAAGGTTGAGGGCGCGTACCCCTCTCTCCTACTCTTTTAAAGGAAGTATCAGAGTTCTCTTTAAAACATTTCTTCCTTACTTTTGCGTGTAATACAGAATGTCATATGCATAAGGCGGGGATTTCCCTTCATGGTAATTGTTTCCGTTCTCCGTTCTTCCCCTATTAAATGAGAAAGGAGTGGGAAATAGATACATGATTGAGTTTTCAGTCTTGGTTGGAAAATGTTCTCTACGTCAAGGATTCTATTGATATGAATGAGTTGGCAATCAGGTACGTAGAAATACTCTTTCCTCTAGAATAGGAGAAAATTTCCAGATGTGGGCCCAGCTCGCCGGATGGATTCAATGAAACCATCATAAAAGAAGCTCAAGCATGTGTCTTTAAACCCGGCGGTAGGACATTTCACTTATGATGTAATGCTCATTTCTTTAAGAGGTGTTAAATTTTTACGATGGGTGTAAGCATCGCTGCATTGTTGGGTCGATGGTTTTACCCTTGAGCCATTATGAAGATTTGGAGCAGACCGTTTATGGGCAAATATTTCCTATTATTGTGCTCTTGGCTGTTTTGGCCAACTTGGCTGTGGCTGCTGTCCTTTCTCAGCGACATATGGTCACTCCGACAAATGTTGTCCTCCGTTACATGGCTATTGCTGAGTTGTTAGTCGGGCTTATCCCACTTCCTTGGACAATATTCTTCTTCACTATGGGGTAGAAAACTTCATCAGAGGCAGGAAAAAGAGATATTTAGGTATCACGATAGGATAAATGAGCTGCAATTGTGGTGGTGCTATCTGCACAAGTATAGTATGGATGCGCTGCCTCCAATATTTCATAATATAGCCATGTGGCTTACAGTACTTCTTGCCGGTCAAAGGTACCTGATTTAAATCATAAAATGAGATAAGTATTTAGATACGTGTCAATAAGCAATCCCCTCCATTCTCGAGCAACATGCAATGTTCGAAATGTTAGATATGCAACGGTTGTTATTGGGGTATGTTCAAATTATCTCTGCTCATCGAAAATAATTTTCCAGGCTTTCTCTGTGATATGTGGTTTACCCAAATCATTTGATTATTTTCTGGGTACGGTTGAAGGGTGGATTTATACAGGTCACGCAGAATGGAAATACATCAAGTGAGTCACAGTCTCTACACGCCGTTCTGGATAATCCTTTTAAATCCTGCAAACGTCAAAGAAAACAGCTAATCGGATATATTTTTTTGCAGAGCTTGTACCGTCTCCCCAACGCCTCTCTTACAACTCACAGGGCAGACGGTCTTCTTTAATATGTATTTCTGGACTCGAACCATTGGTTTCATCATCTTGCCAAGTGTCCTGCTAGTGATTCTAAATGTGCTCCTAATTAAGGAGATTCGAAAAGCACAACGGAGAAAACAACGTCTCCTACGGTGAGCCCTTTTCTATTCCTACAATACCCTGCTCTATCGCCCCTTTTCTCATTTTTTTTTGTCTGTCCATAGTGGATTAAATTTAGAAAGACACAAGAACAAGTGTCCGCGATTCTTCTTTTTATGCCGAATATGAGGTATATCTTGCTTGTGATTGTGGTTTTGTCTGTAGCTTCCGCCTTCTTTTTTTATTTTAATTGGCGTTTTTTCAATCTCTTCCCCCTTCCAAAGTTGTGCTTATCCCTGCAATCCTCCTCCTCCTATAACCTCCCTAGAATGTAGTGGTAGATGAAAATATGCTGTAGCTGGGAGGAGAAACTGTTTGACGGATGTAGAGCCATTGCTTTAAAGCGGATTGTAATCTTATTTTGATATTTTAGAGAGAAACGAAGTGAAGAAGCTGCAAGACAGCGTGATTCCAATTCAACAAGTCTTATGCTAGTAGCTATTGTTTCCTTATTCCTGGTAAGTCGTTTTATTTCCGCTTAAAGTGAAATTTTCCAGGTAGTAAACTTGCCTCAAGCCGCGTTCATGGCATTACTCTGTGTTTGTGAGACCTTCAATATCCGACTGACTCTCCTTGAGGGCATGTTTCCGGCTGTCTTTCTCCTGGCTAGTAATATGCTTGTCATGGTTAGTTACACCCCCACCCATCATGTTCAAAAGACTATTATTTTAGGCTACCTATCCCATAAATTTTAGTATTTATTGCTTTATGTCTAGCAGCTTTCGACAAACATTTAAAGCTTTATTTATCAAGTAGGCTTCTTTTTTCTATCGCATTTTCTATTTTTAAATCCTTAGATCCATTAGAAAAGAAAGCTACACTCGTCGTGAAATGAATACTATCATCACGTCTCGAAGATCAGAGTACTGTACTCAATTAGTCAATATGGGTACAGATTCCGAGGTGACGATTGAAGGAAGCGGGAGGACGTCCATTTCGCGAATGGAACTGCATCCCTGTTCCAGCATCTAATCTCTTCTGCTCAACAACGTGTGTATTTTTAAGAAAATTGAAGAACGAGATTTCATTTGCTGTTATAGTATTATTTCTTTTTGCCATGAGCCTCCTAGGCTCTCAATAAATATCTTCAAGCGATCTTTGGGTGCAATTACAAACCAGAATTTTTAAAACAAGCACTGAAAGTCCGAAAGAGTTACAGTAGGACACGAGGGCGCTCGCTCAAAAATGTGGGACATAAAGTGCTTGTTTTCAAAACAAATTTCGACGATAAGTTTTAATTGTAAGTGTGCACTTCTGCTAGTGATAGATTGCAGTTCCTTTATAGGACGTCGTGAGACACTGTACTTTCCAGAACGAGCGATCCTAATATTTTCCTATTTTTTTATAATTTATCGAGCGAGAGACCGGTGGCTTCATAGCCAAATCATCTCCAACAGTCTAAGATCTACACCAATTTGCCGTAGATGGTCAGGCGGAAGATTTAATCAGCTTGTTCCGTCGTTATAAAACAACCTTTCCGGCTGATAAAAAGATTATGTGGGTGAACCGGTATTCTGACAGACGAACTCATCAAAACAAACTTCAGCCGTTTACATCCATTATCAGTAAAAAGTCTGTGACGGTTCCACTTTCATCAGAGTTTTTTTCTTACTGGTGGTCCGCTCCTAATTTTAGTTACCTTCATTGTAACAATCCGAAAACCACGCCTTTTACCTTTGACCATTTATTTTAAAAAAGAAAAATGCCACAGCCATTTGAAGAAACACTACAAGGAAAACGCTGCCAGATAGACAGACGCTTCACACAAAAAATACAGACAGAGGCATATATACAGGGGATATGAGAAGGAAAGAGGGAATTAGTATTGGACACCAAGTTCATTCATCAGTTTCTTAAGGACGTTGACTTCGCTCTCCATAGCGGATAGTTGTTTTTTAAGCTCATCGTTACGTACAAGCAGCTCACTGATTTGAGACATTTTCTCTTCTTTTTCTTTTCTCTTCTTTTCTCTATATCGAGTGGCTGCAAGGCGGTTTTGCGCCTAAAACCAGCAAATGGTCAAAAGGAACGGGATAGAGATACCTTCTTACGCTCCTTCCTTACGGGGTTACGGTGGGGGCCTGGAGAGTCGGTGGATTCATACTCATCCGAGGAAACCCAGGGCTAAATGAAGAATGTTTTAAAAAAGGAAGTATCCTTACATAAATCGGAGAACTACCGCTGCTATTGGAAGGAGAGCTACGACGCTCGATGGCTTCACATTCACGCACAATTTCATCGAAGATTTCAGCCTACAACGTCTCTATTTTTAAAACCGTAATGTAATATATTTCCGCCTGTTTAGAAAGCTTTTTGTGATAAGCTTGCAGGTCACCCTTCACGTGCTGCGCACCACACAGAACAAAGTTCTTTTCCCCATCCGTCAGGGTCTGCTTTTAGTGTCTTTTCGTCACAGACAAAGTATGATAGGGGTTCATAGATATAAAAAACGACCGTCTACCGTAACCTACCTGTTCTTGGACTGGCGAATTTTGTGGAGAGAGGCGGGCAACGTCGATGGCAATCTCAGGAAGCTCAGATGAATCTTGGTGAACAATATCTTGGAGCACAGTTTGGTTATAATATTGTTGGGGAAGAGGGGCAGATTGGGGGTGAGTATACTGTGGATAGGCATAAGGATTCTGGCTGGCTATATATGAATTCTCAGAATAGGCGGGATAATAAGTGTAGTTGTTGAAGTTGTGTCCGACAGCGTTCCCTGTAGGCTCAACAAACACAGCACGTGGCTTCCTAGAAGATTTAAATTAGCGTACTGTAGATATTTGAGAACTTACTGTATAATTGGGGGTGGTCAAAGAGTTAGGGTGGAGGAGATGCTTGTAGCCACCTCTAGGAGAAGAGTTCTGAAAGAAAATTATTGCTAGCCTTTATTCAATTGGCAACATTTACATTTGACGCTAACAAACTAGTACTGCACAGGAATCAGGCAACGCTAACAGCTGGCCATTTTTGCAGACTTTAACTTGCATCAGAATTTAGCGCGCTTTTAAAATAAAGCGGTCAATGAAGAAAACAGTATATTAGTTAACTAATTAAGTATTAAAATTACCTGGAAAAGTTCGAATTGGAACGACATCGTTAGATCAATAGAAACGGTCGACAGCGGGCTGACTGGAAGGACGTGTGGCGGGTTCTGCGTCTCTCGATCACACACTCTCTAATAAGAGGCCTCAATGAACGAACAATTGTCAGCAAAAGCGATTCGATCAGTGATAGTAAAAAAAGACAGGGGATACCCCCGTGCATAATGGGCCGACACATCCGGACATGGGGCCAGGGTGCACGTTCGGTAAGGAATTGATCGTGCGATTTGGAAAGGGACAGTTTGCCCTCGATTCTTTTCAACTTAAAAGTATTAGCCAGCAAAAATTGACAAGATATTAGCATCCGGAAAGTGTACTCAAGCGCATAATATCGTCCGAAATCCTATGCAGCCACCTCTTTTTACTTTCGAAGCATTCTACAAAGAATTGCATCTAGATGAGGTTCCCTTAATCTAATTCCATAGCTTTAAATTAAAATCAGGGGGTGGAAGATGTTCTCGCCCAGATGGAATATCATTATTCTGTGCTAAATACACTGACGGATGGATACAAAATTTACCCCAAAAGACATAAAGAATTCTTGGCCTCCAAATTGTCTAACGTCATCCCGGAATGTCAAGAACATTTTTCGACCTTTTACCAAGGTTTGTCATGGACGCTACTTATAAATAGAGCTGGCGTATTGTCATCGTGCAATCACAATGATAAAAACATCTGATTTTTAAAGAAAGAAAACAATTTTTCAGAATTGGAATGTTTGATAAAGGAAATAAATGAAGAAGTTGATATAATAACACTCTGTAAGAAAAAGGACCACCTTGACGAAAAGCTCAAACAGTGGAAATGCAACACGAGCGTGGTAGGTGACGTCATGAGGCTGATGCAATCCCTGACCACCTCGTAGTAAGCAGGCTAAATTTTTTCGCAGCAACCTCACCTGTCTGGTTTGCTACGATTTGAGCAAAGAGCAGGAGGGAATCCCCGAGGAAGAGTGAAAATTTTTAGGAAGACAACATTTTGGGGGAAATCAGCTTAGTAAAAAAGAGAAACGCTGAAATGTTGCGACGGATACACCAACATACGCAAGAATTCTGTTTGCGGATAATGTCTGCTGCTGAAGAGATGAGAGGTTTGCTTGAGCATAGAAGGCTACAAAGAGTTTTATTGTCATTTTAGAAAATAGACGCTGTTTTTCTGGGAAAATTGATGATCTTGTTGCGGTTGCAAAAGCAGATCTTCAACGTATTGCTATTCGAAAATTTCAAGAGGCTAGGGTAGACAAATTGAGAGAACATTGTAGGAAACTACAAGCAGAAGTAGGCCCAAACCATCTCAAAGTTATTTGACTTCCAGGCCAGTGTAGAGTTTGCGTCAAAAATGATCAACTATAAGGACGTGATGGAAAAATTACGCTTTATCAAGGAAAGGGTCCATTTATGTGAGACAGAAAGAGACAAGCTGCAAGCCGAGCACCGGACACTTCCAGAAAGAAATGCAAGAGCTTTAGAAAACCGAACAGAATTAAATGGACGTCTAAAGATAAAGGTAAAAGCGGATGTTTCACAAGACCAAACAATCATAGCTTGCCAAGTTGGAAGCGAGATCGTTGGAAATCGATGCTAAAAGAAGGACAGATGTGAGCTGGCTTCAAGAAGAAAAACAGAAAATGTTGTTGGAAAGAGGCAAACTGCAATCATTGTTAGCTAAGGAAAACGCATATTTGTGCCAAATTGTGAAACATTGTAAGTTACACGGTTTGGAAATTGTGATACCCGATCAAAATATCTGCAATGACTGATTGTTGTCCTTGAATAAACGTTTAGCTTGTAGTTTTAGAGAAGAGCGGGAAAATATGACGTCTGATAACATTCAAAAAGACTGTCCCTTCCTGTCAGGCAGCCAGAAGAAAAATAATGACATAACAGATCATTTGCAACAGTTCGACAAAAACACAAAGGGCAAGAAAACAGAAATTAAACAATCGTGAAGGGCCCTGCCTAAATTCTCTTCATAGGTAAAACATGTTACACCGTTTATTCCACTGGAATTTTCATAATACCCAGACATAGTCCAAATTTAAACTATAACAATCGTCAAATACAATTTGAAAGCTTTAAAAATTTGATGCGAAAGGATTCGTAGCAGAGATAGGTGGCATTTGAGAAGCTGTCAGAGATTGAGGAAAGGGGCTAATCGGTGGAGTAGGATACGACTGATGCTGTGCCCTCAATTCGTTCAGCGTCGGTGTTCGCTTAGCCTCAGCATTTGCTGCCAGGAATGGATTAGAAGCTAGAAGTATCCCTTACAAAATCCAAAAAAATGACTTACTTCCAATATTATCCAGAGAGACCAAATTGTCTATGTTGGAATTTCCCTCAGCTCTCAAAAATTTCGAGCTCTGTGCCAAGTTTACGCTATTCTGGTTGTCATAATCCTGGGAATTCAATAAAATTAAGCTCATGCGCTGCATACCACAAGTGTGTCGTAGGGATTAACTGAAAATGGATCAGCATACTCGTGAACTCCGTTGGCATGGCCATAATTAACAACTGAAGGTGGTGGAATCGACGCATTGTCATAGATGGAATATGAAGCATATTGTGCGGCAGGCTGCTGCGGGCTCCATGGGTCGTTGTCTATGCCTAAGAATATCAAATTACCAAAAAATACAAGGAATATTACCAGGAATTTGTGTAGGTGGAGCTGTTTGAATAACAGATGTAGTCAAGAAAGAAGATGGCGACGGAGGAGCAGTAGGATCAGCATGCGTATTGTTAAAACTATTGAAAGGATCATTTGCACCATTATACCATGCCAAGGAAGAAGATGATGGCTGTGTATTAATGTTCAGCTAAAGGTTAGAACGTTAAAAAATGGAAGAAAATCTTACATCTCCAAGAGACAGCAAATCATCGACATTACTCTTCGGTTTTCCTGTAAGTTCAAAGCTTTCGGGCTTCTGTGCCAAATGTGCCTTCGCCTTTTCAGCTTCCCTTTTACTTTCTTCAATAGCTTGCTAAACAGGAAAATTTTAAATTAATATAATGGATGTCTGCCTGTAATCTGACTTCATCCTCGTCTCTCAAGCTATCAGTCTTCTGTTGTTCCTGAAGGGATAATTCCATGGCAATCCTAAGCTGTTCTTCCTCCTCAGAAACATTTGTCGGCCTCCAAATTGGTTCCCCTCGCGGTTGTGTTCGAATCGTATCTGCAAAGTGACCTAGGTCGTCTACGCATGCCGTCATGGTAATGTTTTTTCTGCTGACTCATCTCCTTGTCCGGCATCCCCGACTACGACGAGTTGTGAGTAACCTACCCGATGACGAAGAACCTGCACCATCCCCAGCGGCAGCGGTTGTTCTTCCATTTGCCAACAAAGTCGCCAGCTGTTTAGCCTTATCTCGAATGTGTATTCCCTATATGGGTGTTTGAACGTATTGATCATAAAAGGACGGAAAGTACCTGATCACGTCCCTCTTCCACGTGTTGAAAATCTCTCAAAGTTTCAATTGCGTAAAGATTACCCCTACAGAGGACTGCAACCTAAAAGTAAAAAGAAGGTTGTGTCAATAGAAACCGGCTGTTCAAACTCACACGTTCATTGCCAGCTTTGATCAAGAAGTCAAGCACACATAAGCTTTTAAAAACGTGTCTCCAATTCTTTCCGGAATCATTTAAACGTTTCCAAAGGACACCCATGACCTCATCGAAGCCCTAAAACAGACAGCTCATTAAATTGATAGTTAGCGGCATACCACAGGATCTCTCATATAATCTGCAATTGTAATCATTTGAGAGGTTGTTGGGCCACATGGACTGTTGCTAAAGAAAGATTTATGGTTACAGAAAAGGGCAGGACTTACCTAGTTGCCTCTCTGACGGCCTTCTGAGCTTCAGAATAGTTATAGGCAAAATTTTTAGCACTCCGCCTGAGACTCTGCATAGTGTAGATGACGAGGAGACGCTCTGAAGATCAACAAGAGTAAGAGAGGGGGCGACAGTGGAGGTGATAAGGATAAAATGAAGAAAAGAATCGGAAATGGAGGCAGCAGCTGTGGGGAGAGGGAAAGCGGCTGTGGCCCGTATCAAGAATCGATTCGCTGAGCACAGTCGGCATTTCTGATATGTCGCGTGGTCCCCTCTTCTTGCCTTTATTGATAAGTAAAAATTGTTTGCTGGTATTGCGTAATCACACTTGCGCTTTTCGTAGTTGTCCCGTCTGTGTTTACCGCAAAGAACTTTCTTTAGGTCATCAACAACCAACATGTTTTTCAAAATAAATTTGGACTAGGAAAACGGAAGTTACAAGCAAGAAAATTAAACCAAGGCTAGACTAGTATTCACCGGTTTTACGCAAATTCAAAAAGCTTAGCGCCCAAAAGGGGGCGGAGGCGGGCGATGATGCGTACCAGTACCCTCTGCACTTTCATTTTAACATAGAACTGTCAAACATTACAAGAGATTTCATTTACACGATCGAAAGATGACAATAAAGAGAAGCCAAACTACAAAAAAAAACAAAAAAAAGGTCACTTACAGAAAAGGGAATCATATACTCGTCCTACACACTTATGCGAGAAAATGGGGGAAATAAACCAACATGTGCAAAAAGAGATTTTTTGACAACTTATAGAGCTCAATAGTATGGCTACGATCTTACGCACCAAAAAACTTGATTGTACAGAAAATTGTGAAAATATTGAAAGAAGAGCCCACCTAAAAAAATAGAAGATTGTATCACATAGGGTTCCAAACGGCGCTGCTTAAAAAGGAGGAAGACTAGCACAGTGAATATGTTATGTTGTGCAAGTGTATAAGATATTGACCACATTGAAGGGAGGAAGAGGAGGAACAATAACATTAATGAAATGGATTAATTTACCGCGCCGATGCCATATGACTACACGCTTTGAAATACAACAAAGGATCAGATACAGGATCGATAGATTAGCATAATTAGGAGATTAGATTAAAATGGATTGGCAAAGGGATTAGCTGTAGTTGGCTGAAGAGGCTGGGCCATTCCGACACGTGGTCCTGCAGAAGGCAGAGGAGGTGCCTGTTGAGCTGCTCTCATTTCATTGAGAGTTGGAGATTTTCGCTGGTTTGCTGTGAAAGGATTCACTGGAGCTGCGGTTGATCCCAACATGAACGGGTTAGCACCTAAAATACTCAAAACTAAAATAGAAAAAGGATAAATCATACCTCCATTGGTCGGAGCGCTTGTCCCCAAGAGATTATCCAAATTGACTAAGTTACTATTCTCCCCAAGGAAGTTCTCCGGCGTCTTTCTATTTCCATTGGTAGTTGGAGCAGCATTGGTAGGCGTTGGGGTTAGTGCTGGAGTCGGCTCAAGAGCTTGTTCCCAAGCGGCGAAAGGATCAGGAGTCGGTTCAGGTTTCACAGAGGCACCGCCAGTTGTGATTCCAGCAGAAGCAGCACTGCTAGCAGGAGCCCAAGGATCATTATTTACCAATTGAGCTAAAAATAAATTGATGTGAAAATAAATGGAAACTGAACTACCTCCAGGATAAACGGGTGGAGCGGTTTGCGGCGTCTGGACTGGCTGTGGCAGCGCCCAAGGATCATTCATCTGAGAAGACCAATTGGTGGAAGAAGAAGTTGGCATATTCTGCTGTTGTTGCTGATGTTGTTCTGTCATTACCAGCTAAATCTTTTGTATGGAAATCACTGTGTCTTTCGAACCTCTCCAACTCCCAATGATAGCAAATCATCGAGAGCGCTCTGTGTCAATTGACCGCTGTTTACAGTGCCCTGTGTCTTATTAGCCATTTTTTCTGCTTCAGCTCGTGATTCTTCCAAAGCTAGCTATAATTCTTTTATTAAAGAAAATTAAAAAGCTTTACCTGAAGGCGGACTTCATCACTCTTCCTCATTTCATCAGCCTTTTCGCTTTCTTCCCTCGATAGAGCCAGAGCTATCTGGAGCTGCATCTCCTCCTCTCCAATAGATCCCGGTCTAGCTTCTTCCATTTCTGGATCAATGTTCGAATCCACTCGATGTCTTTGACGGTCAATATGATTCGATGAGGATGGATTAGTTGTTTGTTTGAATCTATAAACATAAACAATGCATCCATATAAAGAAAGGTGGGCTCACTTGTTTCTCGTCAACATGAAGCGCGTCCTCTCATTTGTCAGTCTTTCATCATCAGACAAAAGAGTTGTGATCTGTTTTGCCTTTTCTCTAATATTCAATCCTTGGTCTCTATTTTCTTCAATGTGTTGGAAATCTTTCAACGTTTCAATAGTGAAAATGTTTTCCCTACATTGTTGAGCAACCTAAAAAATAATATTGCGCTCGAAAAATTATTTGCAAACCTTTTCATTTCCGCATTTAATTAGGAAATCCAAAAGAACCAAAGATTTATAAACATGTCTCCAATTTTTCCCGGAATCGTTTAGCCTTTTCCAAATAATTGACATAATTTCAGTGAAAGCCTAAATAAGGAGTTGACGTAAACAAAAATATTAAATAAATTACCATAGGGTTATTAGTAAGATCGGCAATTTCGGACATTAATGCAGTCGACGGCCCCCAAGGGTCATTACTCGTAGCTTCTCGAACTTTCACCTGTGCATCCGAAAAATTATATGCCACATTCTTGACCTGTCGTCGAATTGTGGAGATGGACATCTTTTCACCTAAAAATTATCGAAATTAGTTTAATTTTGATAGGAAAAAAAGAAAAGAAGAGTGCGAAGTTATCGGACCATATGATGCTGAAAGTAGCCCATCCGACAAATCGATGGTTAGGACAACAACCCACGTCTGTGGTGAATCAGCCGAGTCTGTTTCATAACATCCTTAATGCAAACATTTGAGCTTTTTGACAAAAGCTGCTCTCAATTGAATATGTCGAACAGGCATAAAAGAGCTCAGATTCTCAGAAACGATCAGCTGTTCTCGAACATAGGCGCAAAGCGAGGATGAAATCGATAGAGGGCGACAATAGTTTTGCATATTTTCCTCTTATGGCGGAGTGTCTCAACACCTGCTGGTAATCATAAATATGTTATCATTCATTTTTCTATTTGCTCGTTCAATCAGCTGCGATGAAAAGTACTAGTAAGCTTAGCCTAATTTGGAAAGAGTAAAAGGAGCTTGGGAGGGAAATATGAGATCAGTCGCAAAACCATTAGGTCACATTACTGATAAGTAGCGCAGATGCTTATAATTGTAAAAAAACGTGATGTTATTGCGTAAGACGCTTTTTATTTTGAAACTGAATTCTCGACCTAAAAGGAACAAAAATCAAACCTCGACAAATAATCAACAAGCGCGAAGTCATCAAAAATTGAGACAAGGACAAGAAAACTTAATTTTAAAGCAAAAAAAAAACTGACGTTCGTTTTTCGCCCGCCGAAACGGGCGAGATAAAACTAAAAATAAGACGTGAAAATGGAACGGATAAGGTCGAGGCGTCGATCGCGGTTGCTGAGGTCAGCCGTCATTTAATGAGCTTCTGGATTAGGCCATATGGTACTAAAAGCAGTAAATTGCGGCTTCGATAAGATAAAAGACAAAATATCTTGAGCTGATTCATTGTTCGAAAAAGGTACAGTGTTCCGTAAAACGACATTTTCAGATAAAAGCTGAGAGTTGGGAAGAGAATGTGGGGTTTTTTTGTTTTTAGATGCTTTCAGTGAACAGTGACGCAGCTTTCTTGCAATGACGTTCGCTTTAAAATATTCTAACATGATTTTTCCGTCTTGTATTGATGTCAATATAATCTAACAGCTTTTTATGTGGGAAAATTGACATTCTACCAAGAATCGAGGGATTTGTAGCGAGGGATACGGCTATGTGACACGTAAATAAGGAAGTTATTGGTTACCGTTAGCCGTACCCACCGGTCACGTCAATTTTCATAGCAACCGCTCAATAAACCACCGCAACTGAGCCTTATCTCACCGCCTAATGAGGAGGTTGATGAACACAGCGTGGGAATATCATCTTCACAATCAGAAAATTGTATACAGTACACAATTTTAGGTATGGGAACGGAAACGAGAGTCAACCGAGGTCGGGTACGCAGAGGGAGATCGGGCGCCCGGGCCCGTGTGACTCCCTGAATACTCCACACTCTCTGACACTCTAGCTGTCGATCCCTCTCTCTTTCGCCGGGCTGTCTCTCGTCTACCTCAGCCGTTGAGGCACTATTTCTTGCGCTGTCCTCCTCCCGTCCACTATTTGTGCCTGGCTTATCCTTGTGTTTCGAGAGAAGAGAGCCAGTTTGGAAAAAGCCACTTTTTAGGATGATAATCCGTAATAGCTTGTCAAATTTGTCAGCTTTGTTCGTCTACTTTAAAAATAAAAAAATGATGACGTAGAAAGAAGGAGGAAAAGGAGTGTATTGATCACGCCGTAAGGGATCTCCATCGGCGATTGGGGATGCGAAGAGAAACTGGTTTTCCAGGATGGGGACACTTCTTCTGTCAAGAGAAGAAAACTCGGCTTCTTATTCCCCGGGCTGTGGTCGCTCTACCCACAAGGTTGTTCTAAGAGGACACAAAATGAATAGAAGCCGACGAACCGAATAGGTCATTTTGAGAGCGAGTGCAAGACGGCCTGAACGGCTCTAATGATGATGAATTTGGGAATGGCGGAGGGAACGGGGGATTCTTTAAAAATACCGCGGCAAGGACAGGTACTATCGACCAACTGGCCGCTGCTGCCCTCCAAAGCTGCTATTGTTTTAAGGTGAGGCCACACCTGTCCGTGCTAGTTTTAGTGTGCAAAAGTGAATAAATTCAAACCAGGTGGAAATAATGAGGAAACTTCGAGAATAACTTAGATAAACGATTTTTCTGGAACTAGTTTGGATGCTTTTCCAAGTGGCACTCACCGTGTGGACCAACAGTCACTGAACACTTTGAGAGAGTATTTGACACATGGGAGGTGAAAATGGACCATCTTTGGTCGGATAGGAAGTGGAACCTGAACCAATTGTCCTTTCGAGAACCAAAAGGATAAAGCAAAGACAGCCGGTTGCATCTTAGCAGCGTCGTTTTCATGCGCATGTTTTGGGAATTCGATAGAAAGCAGCAGCCATCTTCGTCTTACGCTTTTCCTTTATTTCGTCTTTGGTCTCGAATTAACAGGTAGCTCTTGCAAATGTGCAATTCCATAAATTGTGCGCTTCCGGCCGTTTCATGACCCCCGGGATCGCTGTAGGTGGAGAAGAGATGAAGGATAAATATACCAAAAAAGTCTGGAACCTTCGTTTAAACCCTAGATAAAGTGAAAAGTTCAAGAGAGATTGCCAGCAAGGAGGGAAGACGTCAAAAACGAATGCCCCAATGGAATTCCCCTCCATTTCCCACGTTCATCGAAACAACGGCCTGACAGCTTCTCCATTGCAGGACTCCATCCCGTTTCTTAGCCAAAAATTATATGGGCAAACCACACCACACCGGGACAAATTGTTGTTGTGACCTCGCACCTCAACCGGTGTGTTTTCCTCCGCCCCAAAAGTTCTTAATATGAATTGATACGATCTAGAAAAGGCGTGCATGGCAGCAGTTTTCGACGTCATTGATTCTATCGGGATAAAAAGTGCCTCTCTCTACAATTGTCACTATTGTCGGTCGCGCTTTCTGCTACCTCTCGATATTAGCGCGCAGTATGGAAATTTTCAAACTCACTCACACAGAGAAAAGCCTAATTTCTGACGCTCAAGAAGAGGCAGACGTTTAAAAGCGAGTTGTCTCTTTTAGGTAAGCGAAGCCACTTTAGGCGCACTGCTCAAAAGCTATAAATTTCTGAGATAGCCGCTTTTCTGCGCACCGCAATGGAAAGAAAGAACATAAACAAACTATTACTGTAAAAAGTTTCCTGTTGGCAGAAAGTATGGACAAAAGATGCCCAGACTCCAGCTCTTGGATAACTTTTAACACTTTTCTAGCGTACCAGACAGGTACCGACCTTTTTTCGTGTAAAATCGTTATCTGTAACATGTTCCCTGATATTGTTGCCTATCTCTCGCGCTCTAATCGTAGCAACCCACCAGCGACTAGTTGTCTTTTGTCTTCTCTCTCAATTAACCTTTCCAATATCTCTCATCATTTTTTTGTTCCCCTAAATCCCTCTAAGGTCATACGTGTGTATGCTCCCTATTGCCAAAGGGGAAGTATATTCTTAATTAGGAAAATCACTAGTCGTCTCCTATTACACTAAAATTAGTCTGCACTACTCCAGACTAAATTTAATTTGCTTAGATTTACGAGCCAGAAAGGACGATAAAATGTATACCTAACCTCAAATTGAATATTCTAATTGGACTATAAAACTATGGGAACGGATCACTCAAAACAGGCAATGAAGCCGGAAGATAAGACCAAATTAGCCAAAAGGAACTCACTACTTAGGATCAAGTTGGCGCTATTACAAGGGAGCTCTTTTGGGATAGCATATTGCTAGACAACGTGGCAGTTTCCCAGGCCGTCTTTTTTATGTTTGTAGTCTCTAAATACACAGCGGGCAGCTCAAAATGGAAGTTTATTCATTTGCCGCATCCCAACAGAATCTCTCATGAAGATACAAATATTTATTGGCCATTTATTCTTTGACAGTGTTTCCAAAGACAAAAACATTTGAAAATTATATTTTCTTTTTCAGAAGTATGGCAGATTTGACAAGTTTTGACGTGATTCTTCCTCTGACGGATTCCAAGAAATGTGAAGAAGAAGCAAAAAAGTTGGCAGCCAAAATTAAACCGGAATGGAACGTGGACGATATCCAATTCGAAGTAAAATTTCCTGTATCCTTTAAAGCTTTTTTCTAGACATTCACAGCAGGTATAACCAACAAGATCTTCTCCGCCAAGGTGACAGACAATGACAGGCTCATATTTCGAGTTTTTGGTAAAAATACCGAAAAAGTTATTGACAGGTGAACTTCTTTTTTTCAGTAAACTTCTTTTCAGGCCCCATGAATTAGAAAGTTGGGCTGTGCTGGCGGAAAGAGGCCTGGCGGCAAAGTTGTACGCAAAATTCACAAATGGATTAATCTGTGGTTATCTTCCAGGAAAGAGTCTGACCACTGAAGAGGTTAAAGAACCTTTTATTAGGAAGTTAGTTGCCCTTCTTCTTATTTATTATACTTTATTTTTTTAGAGAAATCTGTCGGTCCATGGCTAACATGCATAATATTCCTGTAGGAGAGAATGCCGCTCCTTGTCTAATAGCGAAAACATGGGAATTCCACAAGAATTTGGAGCTACCGTTCCCGGGAGAGGCAGACCAGGTGCCTAAACGCTTGATCCACTTGGACGATGAGTTTAAGAAAAGATTCGAAGGTCATTTCAATCGGTCATTGAAAGAAGAAATCAAAGAATTGATTGAATTGGTAAAGAAATCAGGCGAAAGCGTTGGATTTGCTCATAATGATCTTCTAATTCATAATATTCTCTTTGATAAGGAGAAAAGTGAGTTACAGTAGTTGCAAACATTCTCAGGAATCCCTCTACAACTCTCAGAAGCAGTCCGCAATTGACAGGTTTGACCCTGTTTTTTCTTTCGAATTCCCCGCAAAATCTCCAGAGCTCTTGTCCCTGTTGAGCTTGACCATTTGTAATCCTAAACGCACGTCTTAAATTCTTTGTTTGAAAGAAATCTGACTGACCAGGCTTGTTCAAGCTGTAAAAATCCCTTGCTTATGACTTCAAATAGTGGGAAATATGCGTGAACATGAGTCCCTTGTACACGAAAGCGACCATCTACGTAATAATCCCTGAACATTGCCAATTCCCCTATGGCTTCAAATAATTGGTGACCGGAAATGGCAAATATTTGTCCTTGAGGACGGTTTTTGTTGTGAACAAGCGGGGGAAGCCTATACAATGACATTATCGTAAAAGTGCAGGAGGTCCAAAGGGGATCACTTAGTCTTTTGGGATTATTGCCATCGCAAATAATATAGTGGTTTATCCACACTTGAAATAAGTCACAGCGGACCAGTGTAAAGTACAGAGAGTTTAATATTCTTATACTTTCCAGCGCAGTCACTGTGACAGAGTCATAGTACAGTCAACTTGCACTTTTCAGGAAAAGTAAGCTTCATCGACTACGAATATGCGGATGTAAATTACAATCTTTTCGATATAGCCAACCATTTTAATGAATATGCCGGTATGTGTGGGATATTTTCATTTGCAACCTTTTTTATAGGAGTGGAAGACACCGATTATTCCCTCTGTCCATCAATGGAAGACAAAAAAGTAAGTGTCCCTTTCACATGATACTAATTCCGATGTCCTGGACACTTCCTCCCATGTCGCTAATTTCCTCATGCATGTGCGTAACAGGAAGAGCCCATCGTGATCTTTTCCTCCATTCTGTGTTTAAATTAGTGCCGCTTACATCTCATTACTGAGATATGGGAAGACGCTCTTTCCGGAAATAGTCACGCAATGAGCCAAAAATAATCCCTGACATAGAGATTGGCTTACGTATTCAAAGTGGGAATCACTAAAGAATTTTTCTTTTCAGCAATTCATTCAAGATTATCTTCAGTTCCGATTTAACCACGTGGACGAGACGAATCTCGAAAGAATGTGTAGGAATATCCCTCTCTTTGAAGCGGTTAGTCTGATTTGAGAAAAGACACGTGTGGATGCTGCTTACGCAATCACATTTTCCCATTGGATTCAAAAAGTACACGCTCATAAGAATATAGGTAATAGAGCATGACGCTCTTCACCATGCTTTCTGCTAATGAGCTCCGGCTTGATTTGTGAGATTTTTGACGTAATCTCGTCAAATAGCAGACATCTTATAAAGAAAAGGAGGAGTACATGAAGTCGATCACAATGATCTTAGAAACGTGTGCTGATATCAAAAGAATAGTTTTTTTTTATTTAAGACAGGATCAGACGAGGGTGACAGCTTTGCCCTTTTTAACTCAGAAATGTTAAAATAAAATAATCTCGGAAGTCTGGAAACACTCACCAGTTTTTTATGAGTTCAACAGATTTAACACAAAATTACTGAAAGGAAGGTATTCCCTAAAGGTCTCAGTAAACAGAATTCTGTTAGAAATCTTGTTTATTTCTGGCGACCTGTATTTGGGTATTGGTTCCCTTTTCCAGGAATATCTCCGACATATTTGTAAACCAAATCTTTGGACTCCCACGCTTATTTTTCCGCTAGAAAAACTTCCGCATCCGTGTAGCAGATATCAAGGAATTTTAGGATAAGCTGCGAACTGTACTTGCCCTTAGGAACCACCGGAATCCGGTTCCGTGATACGATTGCACCTGCCTGCTTAGGTCTTAGAATAATATTTTGATCTCAGTTATAACCCTTCGAACGCTAAAATTCCAAAATTTTTCCGCCACCCCAAACTTGGCAATGCCATTTACAGCCCCGAGGTGGCGAGTGTCCCCCTCCCCCGCGTATAGCCGGAAGGCAAGTCTACCTGCCTGCAGATAGGGCCAGCATATATGATGATGACGAATGTCTGCAAATGAATATGTATGTGAGTCACATCAGTATGTTTATCTTTATGTGGTATGGGAAGTATTTTGTGTCTTCACCCGATCTACAGCGGGTAAATAGTTTAATTAATGTAAACAAGAGAGATGTCACATTCAATTGCATTTTTTCTTTAAATTAGTAGTATAGCGGAGAGTCTCTGACATATAATAAACGAGATTAGTCTACTCTCCAAAAAATGTGTACTAAACTCGATTTGATCTCACCCCCCGAACTATAAGTAAATTTTATTTGCAGGCGTCGCATCTTTTTTGGTCAGTCTGGGCACTCGTACAAGCGCAGAACTCCTTGATTGAATTTGACTACCTTGGGTATGTTTTTTGTTTATCTTCGGATAATAATTCCGGGAATTGCCCAAAGTCCCGGAAACACAAATATTTTTCCAGATATGCTATCAGCCGTCATGAACAGTATAAGAAGAGATTGGAGAAGTTCTTATCCCAATAAGATTCTATTACAGAAACCTGACAATTGGGACCAAAAATATAATCCAACAATAATTCCCCCCAAATATTAATGAGATTATTGTACTAAAGAGATTCCTCCACATTCTTGCCTATCCTCATTCCCAGTGTGCCTTGGCATTTCACTTGATAGCTGAATAAATTGTCTAAATATAGTTGTTTCCAAAGGAAGACGGCTACCAAGAAATGATCTCAATCCTCTTGCGTCCCGTGCTGGAAAAAATCTGCACGTAGTTTCTTGTTTAATGCATTTACACGCACACCATCGCCAGGGGTTAAACTCCATAAATTGGAAGAAAAAACCATGTTCTTGCTATTTTTGTTGACTCAAGCTCAGGATATTTCAAAATTTTTAGCAGGTAAGAGATTAAAAAATGGTCTCAACTGACGAAAGTGGAAAACTTGACCAAGTTGGCCAGAGTTCCTCCGCTTTCACTGTTTTCTGAAATAATCCTTGTCCTCCTTCGCTTTTGAAAGATTGGACTACTTACTCATCTCCTTCTTGTAGAGCACTCCAATCGAAGGATAAGCTAGATAAACCGTTTTTTCTTAGGCTAAACATATTGTTTGTGGACATCATTCCCAGCTTTTCAAGCTTGTCCACTTGAAAGAATGGTCACAATACAGACATCCTTTTCTCCATTTCCGGCACTTTCTTGTATTGCAAGCGCCATGAGCCTCTTGTGAATGCTCAATCTCCTCTGGTTTTTATGGTCAAGTTGTACCCATTGAGTCAGAAATTTCTGGTAGGATCAAGGATTTCCCACTCTTTAGGCCAGTGATAATGTTTGCAGTGACGTAAATCCTGAGAGGCTTCAATACGGGGGAAATATCCCTCAAAATAGAGAACATTCTCACACATTCGTGAGTGGACTCCCCGCTTTTTTGGGGTCACTTTCCACTTCCTGAAGACAGAGATGACCTTCACGTCACAATTCATCCAATTAGTTCAAACAAATTACAATGTTGAGCTGGTGATCTGACATCACAAACTGAATTAACCGAGAGACTGGATGAGACTAAGAAGATGTCAAATATATGCAAGTTGAATAATAAGAAAGATACACAGGAAAAAATCATAGAAAAGGTCAAAATAGAAAACACACCAAAAGTAGTAGCCGCTGATTGGTGTCTCTATTTTTATACCAAAAAAGAGACGAGATATAAACAAAATTCCGACTAATATCCAGCTTAATTAATAAGTTCAGTAGTATTCCCAGACAGGTATTTCCCAAGTACCCGCCACTACGTAGATCTCTTTTACTATTTTCCCTGTTTTAAGCGGCCCTTGTTTCCCAGCATAAAGCTAAGGGAGACATTTGTCACACCCAGCTCAAATGACGCATTGTGGGTCATGTTCTAAAGAGCAACAGAGGGTGGAGTGGTGTTGGTTCTCCTTTCCTTATGTTGACATAGCTATAGACCAGAGGTTTTTTATCTTGCAAAAATGATACCTCCTACTTGTACACAAGAATAGAACCTGTGACGCGTAAATGACTTGATTCGATGGTAGTATTTCCCACGCTGATCCTCTACAAAGATCCCACAGCGGGTTGTTGTCAGATCATTTTGTCCATTGTTATCCAAAAAACCAGCATAAGGGATCATGGATCGTGGGTTTATTTCCTCATGATCTTCCATTTTTTTTTAAAACTGTTTAGTATTCATTTCATTTTAACGAGGCGAGACAGCGGGTCATCTGCCCATCTCATTTTCTTGGCACTTCATCACCTGTACCCGCTCATTATTTCCTTCTTCTCTTCTTAATTGTTCAAAAACAATGACGTCCCTTTCAGTATCTATTACTTAAAGTTCAACCCGAAATGGGAATTGTTGGACCCACAAGTGGGCGGGAGCAACCCAGTGTTCCGCGCCCCGCCCCTCCTAGTAGCCAGAACAACGTCGCGATGGCTCTAGCAGCAAGGAATATGCTCCAGCGCAAGTCTATCATGGAATTGGCCGAAGATTCTGGTCTATTTGCTATCAATCCATCTGATCTTGTCTATGAGATGAACCTAGCCAGTGGCCCTTCTTATTATGACTTTGTTTTATCCTGTTCTACAGCTGGTCCTTCTAAGAGGGACGGCTGCTGTCTTTATCTAGCCAAGCTAGATTCAAAAGTGAGTTTTACTTTACCATTTTCTTTGGTTTTCATGATCTTCTGAGGATTCTACCCCAATTATATTGCAAAATTTGATGGCTCTCTGCGTAGGCGAGCTCTTCCCCTTTCATAGAGCGTAATAATGAGAAGGCCTAGCAAACTATCGCCTCCCCAAAAACCTAATTATAACTTTGGCACGTCTTTTCTAATCTCTCGATTTTTAGGTAAACTTGGAGACCTTTGAGTCCGTTCGTGTTCCCGGAAGCCTATTCGATGAGGGTTTACCTGAGAGTGACATCGCCCTCATGACGCTGGGAATTCTCACATGGCGTGAGCAGATAGCCAAAAGCCGTGTCTTATGCCTGGTCCGTACTATCGAGGTGGGTTCACGCGGGTCATTCCAAATTCATAGTCATCTTTAGGAAGACTGCTCTTCTGCACTGGAAGCATTAAAGAAGGCCGCAAATAAATATCGCTGTCAACATCATGTCCAGGCTACAGTCCGACGGGATTCAACATCCAGCACTTCCAGTACAGGCAGTACTAAATCGCGTACATCTGAAGGGATGAGAATGCGAATCCTACTCTGCCAGGAGCGATCAGTGAGTTTTAATCATAACTTGGACCGGAAAGCGGGGGATTATCCCAAATATTGCGAAGATGATCATCACAATGTGACTCTCTTCTTTTGCTAAAAATCTGAATTTTGAATGAAAACAATCGTAAGATTTGCTCAGCTAAAAATCATACACGATATTTTGATATTGTTATTACAATTTTAAATGACTATTATTTGCAGGTGCTCGACGAAATTCCATCCCATGCAATTCGTGATACGAAAGCTTTGTTGAATCCTTCAAGCAATATGCTGGCCTGTGTCTGTTTCAATATGCCAAATTGGTAAGTTTTTATTTATTTCTATGTATATCCCTTTGTATATTTTGGCTAATAATTAATTCATTTGACATTTTCTTTTTCCATTATTAATGAGTTCCATTTTCAGGCTGACTATATAATCTTGCTCGTGGCCGTAGACGTGTAGATAGATGCTACTTCATACACATACTGGGTCCTGTCCAGATGGTCATTCTCTTTCCCGGTGTTATTATTTATTCACATTATATTGTACAGGTTTTTCGGGTCTAGTTTCCCATTTCTCGTGATTATTTATTCCTTTGATTACGGTGTGTTGTTATTTGACCAGATGTGTTCATAATGAAAGATATGTTCAAGCATCTCTTCGTCATAATTAAAGGGACTCTGACAGCAAGTAAGTTTTGAATGAAAACAATCGTAAGATTTGCTCCGCTTTGGAGACGAGTTGGAGCGCGTTTTCTGTTTTTCCAGTTTCTTCCTCTCGGATTTGCTCAAAATATATAGTTTTCTATCATTTTTTTTATGTCAAAATAATTACTAAAATATTTGCAACAAGTTTAGCAACAAAAATTATTAAAAGAACGTCAAAATTAAATTTGGAAAAAGGAGTATTATTGCGCGATGGCTAAATACAGTAGCTAAGCGCCCGGGAATTCAAACATCTGTCAGAGTCCCTTTAAACCCAGTCATTTGCACAGACCGAGAGAAGAGATCTAAAAACATAAAAATTTGGGGGAATCCTTTCCTGAAAGACTGCTTTAATTCTTTCTTTAAACAAAGCTAATTTTTCGTCAGAGGTCATCTTTTTTCTTGGCTTATCTTAGCGTGGGAGGAAAGACTATTCCTAATTATAAAATCCTTAATCCAAAGTCTAGAGGTCTTCTTCTCTGGCATTTCTCATCAGCAATTAGAGCTCTCTTTTTTATATTTTGTGTGATCTGTCTGGCTATATTTTGGAAAAACAAGACGAGCATTTTTAACCAAAAATAGAAAATTCCGACGATAGTCAGTAATCACATTTGAAGTTTGAGAGAGTGAGACGCCAGTATGAAGAAGGGTTTATTAAGAGGAAATAGAAGACACACATTCAATCAGTATATACACATGTTGTGACTGGGGACATCTTCCCCTCAAAATCACCCTTCAACCCATACACACACAAATATACACAACGCTACGTAGTATAGCAAAGCGGGAGGCTGTAAGGGCGCAGCCTAATAATAGAAGGAAGAGTGAAGCCGTTGTGGTGAATTGCTTTTGATTATGCTGTGCAGTTGAAACAAAATTGCGTAAGAACTACGTTTTTGGTATCCCGTGAATTTTGATAGAAAGCTGAAAATGTGGTGGCAGGCTACGGTAGGTTATCCTTTTGAAATGGGACAGCAGATACGGTAAGTACTATCAGAAGAGACGAAGCAATCAGTACCAACGGGGCAACGGTTCGGGACCCAGACATCCAACTCTCCTCCACAGGCGACGACCATATTCCTCTCGTCACGGATGGCAATGTCCTTGGTGCAGAAAGTCAACA
Organism: Oscheius sp. DF5033; assembly: GCA_964036215.1. Classification (NCBI taxonomy): domain Eukaryota; kingdom Metazoa; phylum Nematoda; class Chromadorea; order Rhabditida; family Rhabditidae; genus Oscheius; species Oscheius sp. DF5033. Next base: position 9,711,603 of record OZ038413.1, read on the forward strand.
CTGAAAAAGAACTAGTGAGCCTTCCGGGAACCCATATTTTAGGTAGGTTTATGACTTCTCCGTGATCCATTAAAGGAGTCTATGCTCTTAGCTATAGTAACCAACCCCACCACACCAATTGAGTATCCCCACTCATTTCAGTTGTTTAGCAACCCACAAAAGAAGAGGAGGATTCGTATAGTATATGTACTAAATTGGAATGGCAGAGCATTTGTTTTCCATGGTGCCATTCTAAGTCTGTGTGAGTTATATCTCTTCGCCTCTATAATGGCCATACTTCCGTCTGCTCTCCCTCCGCAAATACCTCGAAAAAAACGCCTACATACCCTTCTCCTTTTTCGGCGGTTTCGGCCTTGGTGTATGGTAGAAATTTGCTGGATCATATTCTGTCGTGGTTGTGGTAGCTTTTGTTGTGAATTCCGTCATTGGCACACTTGTTGATTCGTCCGATGATGTGGGTCTAGATGTCGTCGTCTCTTTGACAGAGGTCTCCTGCAATAACTTGTTTTTACTTGTCGGAAATGAGCTGGAAATAGCTCATGTGCTGCTTTCGACGAACATTAACCGACTCTCCTCATCGTCTACTCTATTTTGCACTTGCCAATTAGCTCATTATGTAATTGGCTATTGGTCCTCTCACATCTCTTGGGGGTGGTGACGAGAGATGACAATTTTCATATGTGCCAAAAAATTTTACGAGAAAATGACAAGCTTTCAAGAGCGTGGTGTCATCTATCTACCCCCAATCTTAAAATGAGTCTAACCGAGGAGGAGGCGGCAAAGGTCGAAGAAGGGGTTGACTCGGTTGAAGAAACTGTCATAGATCCAAAGAATTGTTGTGACATCATGGGAACGAGACCCTCTGAAAACATTGTCCAGTATTTTTATGGCTGCGGGGGTGGTTAGCTGCACCCTTGAAACCATTGGCAAACAAGAGCTGAATTTCTTATTAATTTACCTGTTTTAACTGGCTGCCCTTTGTCTTCCTTGTATTTGCTATCGAAAATAACCAGCTCTGCAAAAAAAAGGAAAAGGAATAGTATAGCTCTTGTTTGTCACTTTGTTAAATCGAGCAAACTTACCATTTAGTGGAATTGGACCCTCATTTTCCTTTCCTCGGTGAGTTTTTACGCCATCTTTTGTCTGTCTAGCCAAGCCTGAAATAACTTTCACGTATCATGCGACTTTTTTTGGATCTTATAATATTTCTGCAAAGGCTTCTTTCTACCCTTTCCATTCATGTCAGTTCGAGCGCGATGGTGTGGAAATAAAAAGTAATGCGGGTTGCATTTGAATTTATCACAATGGGTACGGAAATAGATCGCGATGGTCCGAGAGACAAGTGTTCCACTTCAGACTAAAATATTCTAGAAAGAGGGTGGAAAGGTGGCCAAAGAGGGTGTCACTGGACCCGACTTAACATTTTTAAATATTTGTCCACGTGTCTAACTCATGATCCATTTATACCTGTTTTCTCCGCCTGACTTTCAACCGGCTCAGAATTCTTAACAGGGGCTCTTCGAATCGCTTCCGGATGCAGTGACAGTCGATTAATTACATCCTCAATGTCGACATCTTCTTGGAAGTTGATTCTGTCATAGACAGAAGCTTTATTTTTACGCGAAGTCTGAAATAGAAACTACTAAGAGTAAAGGACTACTAAATATAGAATAAATAAGCCTCCAGTTAAATGTCACACTTTAACATACACACAAAGCTGAAAAAGCCATCCGACACCAGAACACCCCACACTAGAAAAAGAGGGAAAGGACATAGAAGTACGAGGACCGCACCTGAACCGTTGCTTCGTCTTCGAAGGGACTACTCACAGTTTCCTCATCGACAAAACGAGCGTTATCAATCAGTTGTGCCACATGGACAGCGTTGGGATGGGGTTTGCCAGCTGGAAGATCTTGACGAGCACCGGGAGGCAGCTTTCTGCTATCTTCTTTTCTGAAAAATATAAAGTCTCCACTACTTTTTGCCACTGACAGGTACAGAGTTTCTCGCTCGGGAATAGCATTCTTCATCATATTTTGAATGAGAGCTTCCTTCGACACATCCGACATCTGAATTTACTTATTTTCCCAGGCAAATAATGCTGTTTACAGAGGTGTCCTCCTTGCTTTCTGCAGGCAGGCGATGAGCTCTAGTGACTTTACGTCTGACCTAAAATAAGACATTTCCCACGGCGACTTGGTTTTGACCTTTCTCTCGGTTGATGTAAATCCCATTTGGCCGTACATCTCCGCCATCTCATTGTCATCATCATCCCAAAGGTTCTGAAATCAGTGAACAGTCATTTTGGTCTTCAGAAGGGTGGTGTTAATGACGGCTGGGGAGACAACGATCTCTGTTCCCATGTAAGGGGCCAGCGATTACCATCGGTGGAATTCCAAAGGATTCTGCTATGTGAATCGTGCCTAATCATCTTTTTTTACAACAATAAGGGATTAAGACGTCTGCAGAATCTGATCCTTGCTGTTAGTTTTTGGAGGGGATCTCTAGGCTACAGGTGCGAGGTTATCCGGACGAAAGACTTTATTAAAATGACACAACAATAAGGTACAGAGAATGGCAGGACATGTACAGTGAAGCGATCGGTTAAGTGCGACAGTGGATTCAGTCTTGGAAGAGAAACGAGTGGCTCACAATGTGTGGACGATAGGTGCGGACAGGGGAGCGGCGAACTCCATCGGCGTTTATACGAGGAAGGAAGACAAATTCATCTTCAGATGAAGATCCACGTCGACGAGGCTGTAATAGATTCTATGTTACTAAAAAATCCAGTACCAATTGATTTCTAGTAAACATTTTTCCAGGAACAACTAATTTCTTCTGATCAGCCTTGGGGAAATCTTCATTGTTGAAAGTCATTCGGGAGAGATCACGGTCAGCTAAACAGAATAGCATCGAGATATTCCTCTCAACCTACTCATTGTAATATCTTCCACAGATTTAGCGGAAGGACTAGCAGTTGTGGTCGTATCTGCATTTTAAAAGTTTTAAAATTTGGGTCCAAACCTTCGGGGAGATCTGGCACATTTTCAGGAATTTCGGAATCCATGACTTCCATTGAGTCTTCCACGGAATTGCTAAATTGCATTCAGAATTGTATTCAGAATCTACCCACCTAGGTTCTGTAGGAGGTTCTGTTGCTCTTTCAGTAGTTGTTGTGGCCTCAGTGGTAGTTGTTGTTCTACGAGTTGTTTTAACTCTTCGTGTGGTTGTAGGTCTTTGAGTGGTGGTGGTCCTGGTTGTAGTCGTAGTAGTACTACTAGTGGTCGATTCCTCAGTGGTGGTTGGCTCTTCTGTAGTGGTAGAAGGGGTTGTTGCTTCAGTTGTGGCTTCTGTAGTTGTAGGAATTTCGGTTGTTGTTGTCGGCTTCGTTGGTGGCTCAGTTACTAGAGTAGGTGCCTCGTTGATTCTAGCCAGTTGAGGGGATTCAGTTGGAGTATATTTTGGAACTTTTCCTCCAAAGGCATCCAAGTCAGGAAGATTCTGAGGCAACTAAAATTTTTTATACGCACTGTCGATAGTCTCAATTACCCGAGCATCATCAGAAATTTGGGGAATAGGAGTACTGTGCTTCAAATACGGATTGGGCGAGGTTTTAGTCACTTTGAAAACTTTTCTTAAAAATCAAAGTAAATGACTAAGAGAAGAGACGACTTACAAGCTTTCCTTCTTAGTTGTGGCTGGTCTTTCGGTAGTCACCTTCACGTCTTCATAGATGTCAGCTGTAACAACAACGGTGATCCAATAAAAAGGATAAACTAACGGATGTTTCTAGGAGCCAAATCACAAAACCTAACAATATATCCACGATCATTTACGCGTATAGCATTGATCAGCTGATTATCACTTCTAGAGAGAAAAATATGAGTTTATGACTCAAAACATACTCGATTATACTGCTGCGGCTGAGGCCAATGGGTTTATTGAATTGTGTTTCATGACAGTTGAATTCGGTTCTGGACCTTAGACGACAACATAGAACTTGGATCCTGAAACATCTTTGCAACCTGATCAGAAGCTGTCGTACCTCGTGTCAGTTAATCGGGTAATTCCAGCAAAATATTCCCTGTTCTTACAGGAGAAAGTGGTTTCTTCGTCCAAGATCGGATCAAACATGGGAGAATAGTAACAGTCTTCTCTTTCCATTTCCAAAATTCCAACGGGAATGTTGACCCATGGGTACATCTGGACAATGTAAGAAATCGGAGATCAAAACTTACTTCTTCTATGCTTTCACAACCCATGTCAAACACAATATCTTGTCGTTTTGCTCCTACGGATTCAACCATTCTTACTGATAGTTCGGTTGCTCCAGACTAAAAGATTTCAGTATTCTACATGGAAGACACACTTGCTTTCTTTGGACATTCTATTCTGAAATTATCAAAAGGCGATGAGACGAAAATGTTCTTCCCGACGACTAGCGAAGGTAATAGAATGACGAGGACGAGCCACCTCATCTCCTGAAAAAAAGAGGCCGATTGTAAAAGAAGTGAAGACGGAGGGAGGTCTGATTGGGCAATTCGAAATCATTGATAAGGAACGGATTGCGCGAGATCTGTCGTTCGGTGAGTTTCAGTTATCATGAAAGTGAAATAGTCGGGCGGGCGTAGAGAATTCGGTCAGTGGACCGCACTACAGCAACAGCCCACTGATTACGGCTTAGATCTTAACAACGTCGTTTCAAATTTGATTCAAAGTCCCGGGACAATTAGAGAAATTCTTGAGAGTGTTAAAAACTGGACTGTTAACTATTGCAGAGGATCAGCGATCCGCGGATTGTCGGACAACGAGCGAGAGACACCCGGAGGTGACAGGGGAAGAACAACTGCAGATAGTTTTTTCGAGGTCTGGGTGTCGAAGGGGACGTTCCGCAAGAGCGATCCACGGGATGCAAACCGCCCTCTCTCAGGTTATCTGCCTACGGCTGTCAGTTTCTTGTTATGTTTTTGTTGAAGACGGACAAAAGACATTTATCCGACCTGATTCTCGGCGGCGAAAGTAAGGAGAAAGGATCCGGAGGTGAACCTGCTAATTGAAAGCAAATCACAGGGAGTAAAAAGTGGGGGGACTAATTGGGAAAGACATTTACCGTAACCGCAATGGGATTATTTTGTTCGTCTCACGTCTCCTGTCTAGGAATTCAGCGACGAAGCAGAAAACTTTAAAAGAAAGCACGAGTCCATTATTGAAAGTTATTGCAGAAGCCGATACGATCCAGCTTTTATGCAATATCGAGGAGACGACGTTGAGGAGAGGGACATCTTCTGCTATGACAATGATCTTCTCCAAACTAGGTGTGTTTAGGGCTTTTTGGACGGACAAGTGGAAAATTATTAATATGAGACACATGTCGATTGAGTACTTTAACAGTTTTATACTTTATATTATCGGAGACTACGACAGTACTGAGTTTCTACAAACACACAACTTAGTCCCGGTTCACAGAAACTACTGAAAATTGCATCCAGACTATGTTTGACTCGTTTATGATACTGTTTGTCTATGTAATGGCTCGCCATCCCGGCCGGTCAAAACTCTATTTCACATTGCGTACACTGCACACAACGAGCATTTCTGCTGAAATGAAAATTGGGCTAAATGCACAGTTATTTTGTCAGTTTTGCGTTTCAATATTTTTTAAGTGGTAAAAAGCACATGAAGATCTTTTTATTACTTGAAAAATGTAGATAATCGGCTTTTTTTTAAATCGGGATACCAGTAACGGTTACAGTATATCCATTTCTTTTGTACGTATTCGCAATACCCCAAATTTTGTATATCAGTACCTTAGAAATATTTAGAGAGATCTGATCAATAAGATTCGTGGATAAATGTCGAAAAATATAACTACGGAAATTTTTACGTTTTACGGCGAAGTTTATGTGAAATTTCTTCTTTCCGTGGTAGTTTGGACAATTTAAAGTTATGAAAATGTGTTGCAACCGAATTATTACACACGTTCTTCAGAATAATCTTCCTATTAAATGCCATCCAATTTTTATATTTGTTTTTTAAAAATCCTCTTGAAATATTGGCGGTCAGCTGCGAAGCGGTCGCGTGCGCGGTTGCTGGCGCTAGTCCAATTTCTGTCCCTATGAAAGCTGTTTTTAGAGCACCTCAGGGCACATGTTCACGTGACCATTTGAATTGACCATTTTCCTACCAGCTGTTGCTCACATGTTTGTTTTAAGATACGAACGGGGTCCACTAAAACCGGAAAGAGGCTTAGACTATACTGTGAATAATTTCAACCCGCTTGGTCCCCCTCTTCTTCCGTCCCATTGACTATCGACCGTTTATGAGAAATCGCAGCTAGTACCTTTCCTTTGCCCATGTTCCGCGTTTTATTTACGACGTACGTAACTGATTGATACCACGGACGGGGGCAGTACTACCTTGTGTGCCTTTCGCGCCTAATTGAACAATTTTATGTTGCAAATAATGTACCCTACATTTCATTAAATTTTAATTAAACGTTTCTTTAAAGTATTCTTAGTTTTTTATCGACGGGTTCCTTTCACAAAAGGGTGACAAAGTGTTCCAACATCAATTTGCCCTGTTTCGAAATTCTGCTTGATTTCTGATATAACAAATTGTTGAATTTCGAACCATTTCCGACGAAAGATTAATTTGTCCGTGTATTTGCTTTTTGAAATAGTGACAGTCTAGTTAGTGCACCACGGCGACAGACCACCCTGGCCACCGCGAAGCTTTTCTGCGTGGCATTTTTTGCTCGTTTCCATAGTTGCCATTTCCGTCCGACATTTTCTACTATACTATGGAATTTCTAATCGTTTTCGTCGCTTTATCTTGGCCTTATTATGAGCTGTAATCGTAACGCTTTATAGAGCTTCTTAAAGTATTGATTTTTTGAGTCTAATATCTGCATACTTGGCTACCGCAGAGATCTACATAAGCTTCTTTAAATTATCCCTACTTTTATTTCTCCTTATCTGCCCTGGTTTTCCAAGCGCTGTTATAAATATTTCTGCCTCCATGCTGATACACACGTTTTCCCTTTACCACCCAGCCTCCTTCCCATTTAACCTCATATGACAGTGTTTGCCGGTCTTTTGAACCAAAATGCCTCTGCCTGTCAAACCAGCAACCCTGCCAAAGACAAACGTTCGCCTAATCCTTAAAACATGATTGTTATGTTGTTTACTGTTGTCTCCATGTTCCCTTCCTTAAAGAAAACTAGATTTTGTCAAAGCAAACGTTGTGTAGGCGCATTTCCGGCAAAAATCAATTACGGTCCTCTTCCTATGTTCATAGCTGGTTCTATACAAATGTGGGGGCCATGTTCATCCACGACATTTAAGATTTTTTTAACTGCTATTGTTTATCCTACGTAGGTGGTTTTGTTGGTACATTCAATCGCAGGCGATGCTTTTGTTCTTTAACGGGATAACCGCTATGATAGCTTTTCTGACCTGCGTTTGTCTGTTTTCATGGCAGCTTATTGTACTCTCTCTGGAAGAGAAACATCCCCATAAGACCACTGTGTAAACGTCATGGAACAGTCAGTCGCCCACATTGTCCTCTGTCTATTCGGTAACATCATTACGCCCATTCATTTAAAGCTGAAATCAAAAAGAGTTGATTACGATGTCTGTACCCATTTGATCTTTCTATTGATAACTATTACCTCCTTTGCTTTATAGTTTAAAGCCCCCGCTTCTCGTTTTATTCAATTCCATGAATACGAAAAGCAAAATAAAGATAAATTTGTCACAAAATCACCTGCTAATTTTTGGGGAATCAATAGTGTGTAATTCTAGAGCCACCCATGGCGATTATCATGCCGCCCCACATTTTTTGCAAATTAATAGAGCCGAGATGACTGAGACTGACACAGCCTCAACACATCCAACATACACCAATATCCTTGCAAAAGTTCTGAAGTTCGGGAAATATAGCAGATGGACGTTTATTTTGATGTTGTTTACTTCCTTTTATCCTCAAAACAAACATTTTCCAATTCTATTTTCGATTTATTCCAGTCATAAGGGAAAAAGTCTTGAGATTCAACTTTGCCCCTCTCGGCCATCAGCTGGTTCCATCCATAGTTCCCCCTTTGCCACCTCGTTGTTCCCGTTTGACGTCAACTTAGCCAGCCGACCATCAGCTGCTAGGGTCACTTTCATCGCTTTCTCTTAGTTCCAACTTTTTTTTGCATCTTGTGACTCATTCGTAATTGTTACATTTTCAGGTTATTGGATCGAATGCACTTATCGCCATGGCACAAGGAGTCGTCTTAGAGGTTGGTTCTCTTTTTTTTCAAATTTTGGATGGTGGGCAGACAGCGAGGGTCGGTCAACGATAATAAACTGTGAGAAAGACGGTCGTGAATCGTATTATTTATCATCTCAACTATTCATTACGCACCTCTCTGCCTGAGAGTGTCACTTCCAACAACCTACAAGGCAGGAGCTGGTCGACACTTCTTGAGTTATCCTCATCGATTGCGCCTTTCATTTAGAGATAAATCCCAGTCGGTACTAGTCCCACAATTCACTCTCCTTTCTTTTCATATTCACATTTTCTGCTTGACTAAATGCCCTTGAGAGTGAGGAGAAGGCTCAATTGATACGTTTCATTTCGCCTATATGGTTTCAATCACAACATATTAGCCCCTCTCGGCATCATCTGGTTGAATTACAAGATGCCGGCTTTGGATTTATGATTACATTTATCTACTACGAGCCAGGCACAATATCCCCAAGCCTTTCTCCTTCTCTCACAGTAGCATCAAGCAGTTTTTAACATCAGAACGGCTAGAGCTTCTCGTTTTAAAGTAATAAATCATGGCCTAAATTTGATACTCAACTAAAAACGCCTGGGCCTCTCTAGCCAGCATCTTTCGGCCAGTCAACAGCTATTTGAAACTACCTACTAAAATGTGCCACCACCGTCATCATCATCATCCTCGCTCCCACGTTGTAATTGTTAGTCTCATCTGGGAAAACCAATGTTTCTGTCTGTTACACGCGCCGACATAGACTTTTTTCTCTTTGCCTGGGTCAGGAGAAACGGGTAAAAAGTACCGCTCTCTTTGACTCATGGCTGAGACGGCTGGTCGGCTGGTGCCCTCGGCTGCTATCTAACCTTTTCCCTCGACATTTCTTTATCAATGGCGGGTGCTTGGTCTCAAACAAACCAAAAGTGTGCTGCTGCAATTTTTGTGAATAGAAGGTTAATTAGATTGTTAGACGTCAGAGCAGGGGCCGAGGAGGAGGATACAATCCTCCTATTGAGTCCTTACATCCAATCCGCCTCCTCCTCCTCCTTACTTTAACCTTCAATTGTGAATTAAGCCGGGTTTGATTTCGGATGTCCTATAAATCTCTAAACAAGCTGTCATTTTGCCACCAAATATCGTTGGCGCAGCCATCAGCAGCAGTAGGGGAAACCCCAGGTCCAATAGGTTTTTTTTCTCCGGGTCATCTATAAATCCCCCTCCGCGTCCAGTCGTTTTCTCTCTTCCTCACTGCTGCATCTCTTTTTTAATTTTTCTAATAATCTGCCGCTCCCGCGAGAATGGGAGCAAGAATTATTAGGCCAAAAAATATCTGCGGGGGAAACTGAAATGTCCCTACTATACGGCCCCATAAGAGGAAAAAAGTCGGTGATAATCAAGGGGAGAAACGCGAGAGAGACAGGAGAGAAAAGGCTATGCTGTTTTGTCATGGCGCATGCCAATTATCCACGTACTTCTTTTGCCAATGTCTCATTCGCTTCACTTCGTTATCCCACATGCTCGTCCACATCCTCTTTTTTGGGTTTTTTTTCTCTCTCTCCTAATGGGAGGAGCTTACTCGCCTCGACCCCGTGAGCGCTACTCGTCCTCTCATATTTTGTCATCTTATATAATCTGCTCATCCACATCCCTTCCACTTCATCCGCATTTCTGCCCACTTAAATCAAATGACACCAGGCATTTAGATTGACACAAACATATATGAGTCCATCTCATCGTCGAAAGTCTTCTTTCCTTGAAATTACACCGCGAACTGCTCAGAAAAGGAAGGAACGTAGATTGAAGATGGCATCAGTAGACATCGACGAAATTGAAGCGGACCAACAATCTTATGACTTTGATGCAGATCAGATGCGAATGACTTTATCCATCAGGGCTATCAATCGCTATGCACAATATGATGCGCCCATAATTCTTCCATCGCCTCCGCAGACACCTTCACCGAAGAGACATAAAGTTCTGCCGTCGCTCGAGGAGGCATTTCCTCAATTTGCACCGGTATATATAAACTGCTATTGCCCCCGAAGATTATACAAGCGGGTAGAACCTGTCGCCCTAGCAACATCTTCTTGTTCCACAACAGTGATTATAAATGAGAGCGGGGATTTAGATTCAAAAAAGGGGAAAATCAACTCTTTTCAGGATCCGACTCGTGCCTATAATCAGCAGCACAGCACTGGTTACGACCTTCTGAGCCATCAGCCAAGAAGAGTTGATCAATGGAATCCTGATCTTTTTGTGAATCCGCATAACTATAGTCAAGATACAGAAACGGTCAGTTTCCCACGCTCGACCCAACCTGAGCGGAACAAAAAAGACGGAAATTCTTGCACTTTCTCTTCCCATTGCTTTGTGAGTGTGTACTACGGGTCAGGGACTGCGCGTCTATCCAACAGCTGGGAAACACCTGGGGTTGAAAGAAATTGCGTAATGTGAAAGAAAACTGGCGAAAAAATGGGTGGTGGGGACCACGAAGCGATTGCTATCAGAATTAAAGGGGGTCAAATGAAATCGACCCGAATTTTCTGTTGCCTTTTCCAATTCTCTATTTTTTTGGTTGTTTTCGATAGACAAGAATTGCTGGGAAAACTGACCACAGGGGAACGTTGTCTACCCTTTATCACATGTAAAAATGATGATAAGAATACTTCAGATTTCGGACGTGTCTGCCTATCCTTACTACACATCACAGCAACCGATGGCTGACACCTTTGGGTATTATTCTAATCATTTCCCCCATAAATGGAATGGAATTCAGATTATCTGGAACTGATTACACAACTACTGACAATCAGTATGAACTCAATCAGCAGCAGCAGCCAATCAATCCGTTCTATCAAAATAATGAGGCTATGGTTGGTTATTGTTTACGCGTAAAAAGTGCCCCAGCTGATCATAGAGAGGGCGGTAGCGGAGGCTATCACTTTCCCATCGGGAGTACAGTTGATCAACTCGGTCTACAGCTCGCTGTTGTTGACTTCAATTGTTATTAGGAACTTCTCAACGTAACCTATGATCCTATTATTGTTAAAAACAAAAAGTCCCTCGTCTACGGCAGCCCTTCAGATTCCTTACGCCAATCATCTGTTGTTCTAGGCCTTTTTTGCGATGCAATTACTTCTAATCGCCGGGTTGTTTGCCAGTGCAAGAAGTAGTATATTTGCATGTTGATCCATTCAAGAGAGGACCAATGGAAATTTTGTCTAATTTGCCAGCCCTTTCCCTTTCTCTATTAGCTAGCATCATTTTGGAATGGGAGGGAACACTGTTTGCCATTTGGACCGTTCGAGTTTAGCAGCACTTGCGTGTTGACCAGAGGGATCAGCTTCCGCTTGTCCATCTCTTTGCAACAGGACATGTTATGGTTGCACTTCTTCCGCTAAATCAAAGTATAATTTTGAGGGCAAGGTCCCCGAGAGAGGCGTTCGCTTTGCGTTGATCTCCTCGACAGCGGCCTCGGCAGTTCTGCGAATCTGCTATGTTACACTAACGTGTCCTGTGCCTTTAAGCCGGTCACTCTCCTCTGTTGCAGCTGCAGTCAGTTGCCTTAGACTCTTTTCTTTGTCTATTTGGCTCAGTTAATAGGAAGAGCTGGAAGCCACTTGGAGCCACAATGCACGTGGAAACATGAACACCACCCAGTGCGTAGAAAAAACTAGTTTTGGAGGAGCTTTCCCTCCCTGGTGCAAATACGCAGCGCAACAAGTTTGCCCTTCCTGCGTACTTCGCACTGTTTTACGGAAGACACTTTTAATCCATTTTTCTCTCTCGAAAAAATTGAAAGTTTGTGTTTGTCAAGAGTAGTCCGGTTTCCGTTTTATGGACAGTTAACAATCTCTTCCTTTAAACAAATAAAATTGAAACGGCATGCCTATCAGAACGAACACCGGAGACTAATCGAATTTATTCCATACCATTGACCTTCAAAACCTGTGAACGATTATAACCGTGTCGGGGGTCTAAAAAACCTCTTTTGGCGTTGGCTGCTGCCCGTAGACACTAGACGTGTCTCTTCTTCTCTCGATCCTGTTTTGATATGGGTGACTTTTCGCCTCCTGTCTCACATTGCAACCTGATCCGTTTCCCGTGTATGTGTTACAATTGCCTCATTTCCTTACTCCTCTTTATGAGTCGTTGTCCTAAAAAGACCCTCCACATACGAGGTCAGCTGTACGCTGGCCGCGGCTAGCCTACTCCCACTGTCTATCGATTGATCGACGCCAAGTCGCCTTTTTAGCTTGTGTCTAATTGCAGACAATAGCGGGGCGCCTTCCATCTTCATATATTACTAATTATTCCTTACTTTAATCCGTTTTCTTTAGCATTTTCCAAGTCTTTGTACGTGGATAATTTGACAAGAATTCGAGAATTTTCCTAGAAAACAAAAAGGAATTTCCAGAATTTTTTGTCGGGGAAAAATGATAATTCCCAGAAACAAACCAGTTTTGAATACTCTTTCCGATATGATGGCACACCAGATTATAGGGGTATCCCCCACATTGGAGTCTCGCTGCATTTCGGTTTAAAATATCCTGCTATCCACTCCCTTCCCACCTTTTGCTGTCTTCAGATTACGGCGGGCCTCTCGATGACGTTAAAGCTTCCTAACATAGGCACTTATCCTGCTAAGGAAACTAGCCTAGTTATTTTTCGCTACCGTATTCTTTTCATTCGATTTAGGCACTTATATTTGATGCCATTGGACCTGTTGGCTGTTTTTGATTTATACTTGACGATGTCCCACGGTATGACTGCGGGATATATGGCGCTGTAAGGATATCAAATGACTATATTCTTTGTGTCTCCATTCCCAAGGCGCTTTTTTTCTAAAGGACATTTAAAATGTCCACAAGATCAATAGCCATTTCGTGATAGTGAAACCATAAAGTGAATCAGCTGATAGTAACCCGAAAACTAAACATTAAACTGTTTTCCTTTAGTTCAAAAACGTAGGTGAAAAGTACAAAAATAGGGTGATGATTAAGTCGAGAAAATCACGACTCATCCCAGTTCAAAGTGTAATATCTCGCCGTGCTCCTTCCCCAGCCGCTTGTGTTTGCATGTAGAGCCCCCTCGGTGCTTGCCGCCGATCGTCTAGCTTGCTTCCGCACAGTTTGTGTGCGGATATTGATTAAATATTTGAAACCACGTGTTATTCACTCACTTCTCATGTCTCTCGCTTTCGATTCGATCTAATGTTCACGAGGTTCGACAGGTCAGACCCTGTCAGAGAGATAGAGAGACTGGGAGGAGAGAAAAGTCGCCTGCTGTTTATATTTGTGGACCACACACATGTTCCTTTACTTGACTTAAAAACATCAATCTCTGTTTCTCTTCTGTTGATGCATTGTTATTTTTCTGGATCTACTCTTGAACAAAACCAGGTTCAACTATCCGTTTAGTTATAAACTAAGATTCTCAACAATTTCTTTAAAGTGCCTTCTAGACAGACAAAAATCCGATATCTTTCATTTAAAAATGCGTTCCAGCGCGTATCCTCTGTCATATCCGCACATCGTCCTTAGTCCCATTAAACCCCTCAAACAGCTGGTTAAAATTTCGTAATTAAGGGAGCCTCTCTCCCCTGATTCATGCCCACTCTTCTATGTTTAGAATATTCTCATTGTTTAGAACTTGACGTTCTACGACAACGGGGAGATGACCTCTGAGCATTCTCGCTCCATGGGAGCCAAAGCAGACGAAGAAAGGAGACGGCAAAAGAGCCAGGTGCAGCAGGGAGGAAATCCTTCCAATTCACAACCAGCTATTCAACCAATGAACAGTGTCATAATGTTGCAGCCTGGACAGAACAGTAAGTTGGCTTCTTCTTCTTCATTTTTGGTCGCTGAGATCTAGCAAAATTGCAATTAAGCTTATTGACCAGCACGTTTGCAAGTGTCAATTTAAGAAGATTTTGTGACTGAGAAATTCTTTTGCAGATATTGTGCTGGATGCACATGGTGCCGAAGTCCAATTCCGTGATCCGTCCCTTGCACCAGTCCGCAAATTAACCGTTGATCTTATAAAAACCTACAAGACTATTAACGACGTAAGTTAATGTCTCTCTCGCGTGGGGATACGCCATTCTGCACATATATTCTGTGAATAAGGCTCTCGACGTGTTCAAGCTCTTCTGAAATACCGCCTGTTTACTTCATCCCGCCCCTCTTCAAATTGAGCGCTGCCGCATAATCTCGCTTGTGCCTTTCCTTCATTCGTGTTCCTTTGAAGGCGCGAGGCCAACTTTTTTTTTCTTGGTTTGGGCCTGCCTTTTATGAAGAATGTGCAGAGTGGAATGTCCTGGTTTATTCGAATTGTGGTATCATGAGTTCAAAATACGGGATTATAGTCTTTTCTTTTTAGTCCTTCTATATGCGCAAGGCTCAACGACGTCTGGAACATGAAGCTAACGTCAATGCTGCTGCTCGACAGCAGCAATTGGCTGCAGCTCCTGCTGCTAACCAGGTAACATTTCATAGCTTCGGCCTCTTTTTTATCCGAGAATCAAATTTCGAGGGGGTTAGGCCGTCTGTTGTCCTAATGCCGGCAGAGAGAGCATAATTTAATGCGTTTTTCAGAACGTGACGGCTGCTGCAGCACCCGCTCAGTCGTCACTTCCTGGCCCGTCAGAATATGTGAGCTCGAACAGCCAGCAACCAAAGACGTGAGTTTTCTCCTTCCGCTTCTTGTTTCCCTCTTGGGTTCAATGTCTGTTCACACTTTCTGAAAACATGAGCATGCCTGCTTCTGAGAATTGAGTGCTTCCTCCATGGTTGTTTTTATATTCCCACAGCAGGGACCAGCCGTTTTGCGAGCACTTTTTAACTAACATTCGGCTGGATAATAATGCATAACTTCGGCGAAATAAATCCATGAGTTTATAGGCTTCCACAATTTGATACAAATGCTCCTCCGACTTCACAAATGGTAGTACCAAACATGCAGCAACATGATGCAGAAGCACAAAAGAAAATCCCGCGTTCGGCCAGGTACGTGTGGGAGGATGAGGGGGATATGACTCAGAAAAATACACTAGCAACAGCTGGAAGGGATAAAGTATAAGAATTTTTGAGTTTTTCAGTTTCCGTGGAGGACCACATAACAACGGCTATGACGATCAGAACTACGATTACATCCTGAAAGATGGCGAAATGTTCAACGAACGGTTAGGACACCATGAGGGATCCAGACTCATCACATGTTTTGCAGTTATGTGATTTTGGCTGACAAACCAATTGGCAAGGGATCATTCGGCCAAGTGACGAGGGCTTTCGACACTGTTAATAAGGAAGACGTCGCTATCAAAATTATTAAGAATAAGCGAACATTCTATGACCAAGCACAGATTGAAATCCGACTGCTTGAAATGATGAACGCTCATGATAGCGAGAATAAGTATAACGTCGGTGAGTTTCAATCCTTTAAAGAACAACGGCAAGCTCATGTTTCAGTCAAGCTAAAGGGTCACTTTACTCACAAGAGCCATCTCTGCCTGGTCTTTGAACTGCTGTCTTTCAATCTTTATGATCTACTTCGTAATACTAACTTCAGAGGAGTATCCTTGAATCTAACGCGCAAATTTGCTGTTCAAGTTAGTTCCTTTAAATCAACACAATTTATCTCCTCCTTTTTTCCAGCTGACTAAGACACTTCTTTTCTTGTCTGCTCCTGAGCTTTCCATCATCCATTGCGATCTGAAGCCGGAGAATGTTCTCCTCGTCAATCCTAAGCGCTCACAAATCAAGATCATTGACTTTGGTTCTTCATGCCAAATTGGCCATAGAATCTACCAATATATCCAGTCCAGGTGAGCACATACCATGGATATTTAGACTAGTGTGAGCATTTAGATTTTACCGCTCCCCTGAGGTTTTACTCGGTATTGCTTATGACACAAAGATTGACATGTGGAGCTTGGGCTGCATACTTGTTGAAATGCATACGGGAGAACCCCTCTTTGCTGGATCTTCTGAAATTGACCAAATGATGAAGATTGTCGAAGTCTTGGGAATGCCGCCTAGGGAACTCTTGGACCAAGGACCAAAAACCTACAAATTCTTCGATAAAACTGAAGGTACCGTCTCCTCACACGTTTTTTAAGCTTCTCATTTTCTAGATGGTGTCTATTTCTGCAAAAAGACTCGTGATGGTTACAACAAGACATACAAAGCTCCTGGACATCGAAAACTTCACGATATTCTCGGAGTTTCTTCTGGTGGTCCCGGGGGACGTCGAATTGGAGAAGCCGGACACAGCATGGAAGAGTACAGCAAGTTCAAGGTTTAAAATAAAACCTAATTGTTTCAAATTGAGTCTTTTTCAGGATCTTGTCAAGCGCATGCTTCATTATGATCCCAAGACAAGAATAACTCCCTATTACGCCATGCGTCATCCCTTCATGAAACAGAAAGAATCAACTTCGCAAATGGCGGACACGGCTCCGTCCACTTCGAATGGTCAGCAGGCTCCGTTCAATTATCACATGCATCAGATGCCGGGACCCTCTGGAGCCAACAGGTAGAGATTTTCAATCATTGCAGTTTATTTAAATTTAGTGGCTGGAATCAGCAGCAGAACATGGATTATAGCAACGGAGAGAACTATGCTCACAGCCAGCAACAGCAGCCGCATAATGGAGATAACCGACCTTTTATGGGAGGAGGCTTTGTCCAGCACCAGCAGCAACTTCCCGATGACCAGGCAGCTTTTGGTGGTCACTATTCTCATTCGACCAGCGACGTCTTCCGACAGCCTGGTGTAAGTTCCGCTCTTTTCTTGTAGTCCTAGATCTCTTTCGGGTAACCCCAACTGCAAATACAGTTTTCAGGGAAGTTCACAGGCACCGCACAGGAATCAAAGCTTTGATGCTCTTCAGCCAGGTCGACAGCCTCGACCCGCTCCTGGCCAGTCGCAACATCCTCCACCTGTTCCCCCTCCTGCTGGCTTTGGTTACACCACTGCTCACCAGCATCAAAATGTTCAATACAATTAATCCTGTTCATATTCTAATCCCTCTCAAAATACCAAAATAAAAAGCAAAAAAATATCATATAACAACCTGGTGACAATGACGGCTGCTAACGACCGTGTCCGGTTGTGAGGGTTTTAGTCCTTCTCTTTTCTTTACGTGTCTATGGGGTTATTTCATATTTTTCAATATAATTAGTTCTCCAATCGCATGACACCCGATAACAGGGTCCTTTTCTCACAGTAGATTACGATGTCTTTTGTATGTTTTTTTTTGGTTGTCAAGTTGTATCATTCCCTTCTTGTTTTAAATGAGAAAAAGAAGAAACAATATGAGTAGTACATCCTTGCTGCTGTGGAGACTTGCTCATATTGTGCCATAGCTACCCCTTATAAAGCATCTTCTTTTGGAACACAGTTTTCACATGCAATATTTGTATAATTGAAGAGATTAAAAATAAATTGCATTGGTTCATTGGATTGTATTTATTTCCAAAAGTTGCAGGGTCTACCATCCTAAAATTAAATGAGATAGAAAGAGATCAAGATGGCGTTCTTTGGGATGCAGCTTTCCAACATTTGTCATCTTGTTTCTGCAGATTTTCTCCCCGACACATTTTCTCCTATTTTTCGAAACCATCGAAATGCGGCTTATTTGTAGTCCACTCGTTGTTATTGTCCTTATGTCCTGTTATTCTCGCTTTTTTTCTTTTTTTTTTGCAAAATGGGGGAACAATTCGGTTCATCTGTAGTCCTCCCACTTGTTTTTATCCGCTTTTTAGGGTATATAAACCCTGAAACGGTTGGTAAAGTCACTCGATTCTATTCTTTTATTCTTTGCTTCAATGAAATTCACTTTCTCCTCTCCCCAAAGCGGCCACGATGGCGGTAAAACTCCAGAAGCTGATAATACAAATAGCTTCAGGCAAGCCCCGTCCTCCTCCGCGTCCCTCCGGTAACTCTCCACCGCCGCCACCGCCTCATCGTCCCCCTCCTGTGGACTAGAAGAGACCTCTAATGCCATCTTTGTCAGTAAAATGCCATCTTCATCGACGTCTATAACGCTATTTATAATAAAGTGGTCCTTCTCTTGAAAATGCGTTTATCTGAATGTAATGGAGAATCTCGGACTAACGACTGTAATCTTATTTATTGACAACTTCTTGTTGAATAAAACACACCCCCTTTGCCTAAGAACTTTGGGATGTGTGCCTGTAGCTGTTGTCCTGAAGCTGCCCCGCTGACAGATATGTTTTCCCAGGAGGATAAGTATTTGTTAGCCCATTGACTTCGCACCTCAAAACAGTTTCCAAGAACTACGCCTAATAATTTACAAAATTTATTTTCATTTTTAATTTTAGAAAAAATATTCTAGACAAAGATACAGAGTGCGGAACATGAAGGATCAACGCACATTTATATAATACGGGGGACTGGGCTGTGTCACTGTCTCAAATTATACACAAGGAGAAAACGGGGAAGTTATTGGCTGAAGCAGAACAAAAATAATTCAAAAAACAATACTAGTTACGTTTAGCAGCGCATCGCGTATAATAATCAATAGTCGTACGAAGAATGGAATCATTCCATGGGCGAGAATATAAACCACCCCATAGAACGTTACCACGTCGCCATCTGGAAAGTATACTGCTTTCTTTAAATGAAGGCTACAGTACCTTTCAGAACTGGGTAGCCCAGTCGCGTGCAAATCCAGAGTATAGGCGATTGAGCGCCGTGGCCGAAGGACTTCTGCCATACTGTTCGAAGGTGTTATGGGGCTAAAAAGATGCATATTAAGGGGAGGAGTTCTAAAGTGATCCTATTTGGATCATACCTGGGAAAAAGTGTGTGCTCCAAGTTAACAGTGAGGATGTGTTAATAACATTTATCGCATCTATTTACAAAAAGAATAAACATTTAGCGGTTTGTTTGTAGAGAAGGAGCATCCCAGGATGATACATCCTGTACAGAAATGGATGCATTTATAAAAAGCGCTACCGGAGCGAGTAGTGTTCGGGCGGTTAAAATAGACAAAAAGAAAGAAGAAAAGAATAGAGGCACACATATTCCTAAGCATGCTAAAACTAGAAATAGAAATAGTATTTTGTCTTTTTTTCTCCTAAAAATTTGAACATTTTTTTTCGATCTTTTTTGGATTTTTCTTTGGTGCGGGAAGAAATGAATTGGGATAATCAATAGTATGGATAGAAGTGGGTGTAGACGCTCGTGCGTGGCATGGAAGAGGATCGCATGCTCGAGTACGACTGAGACCTCAGCAGTTCCATCTGTCGGCAGGCTTGATCTAACTTGTTGGACAGTTGATGATACTCCGAACGCAGCTATAAAAACTATACTGTCTACACTTTTTTAAAGGAAAAACAAAATCAACAGCACTACTAAAAACTACTGCGGCGGGAAAAAACTAAACTATTGGCAAGAAATACTCCAGAAATATGATACTGTTCAATTTTTGTAAGCCATTAGAAAGCAACTAATTATGAAAGAAAGATAGTGTTATTCGAGCACACAGCTCACCCGGTCCTTGTTGAGTTTCTCTCGTGAAAGAGACCTCTCCAAGTGGCCAATTCGTCCCTGAAATAGTTGATTAACATGCGAAGCGACAGTTTTTTTGAAATATGACTAGGACAGTAGGAGAAATACTGTACTTTGGACTAACAGACCTTGACGTGGACATAGTTAGGTCGGGGGTTATTATAGATTTTGCCTATTAAAGCTGGAACTAAACGCTACCTCGTACATGCTCCTAACCATTGTGGGGGTTACATCGTCTCGGTATCGTTTCATTCGGCGGGTGCTTTCGGTCTCAACATACGATGGAGATGTTGTGTAACTCTGAGGAAATTTCTTTAAAAAGAAGAATTATAGCTAGGTTTTAGTGGTTTCTCACCCTACGGAATAGCCGTTTTTTACTAAATAGATACATAATATCAATAGAATAAGACGCCCGGCGGCTCGTTCGTTCGGAAAAAGAGAACAAGGGCCGTTTTCGCGCGGTAAGGAAGCTGGATGCATCCGTGTTTGAGCTGCGCGCCCCCTAGACACACACACAATATTAAGTGCTATGCACCACCACTAGTTTTAGTCCAGGAAGAAAGGATCATCGATCTTGTAAAAGTCCTCAGAAGAAACGAGCGGACTCAAACAAGAGCCACTTTTTTCTACGTGGGATTCGGGAAAATGACGAGAAACCCCGGGCTATTTCCAGTCTAGCGAATAAAAACCAAAACACACTTAAAAATAGCTAAAGAAGCGCTAACCGTAAGCGAATTTGAAACCATGGACTGGACAGACGCCGAGGATGAGGACGAAAATGTGCGAACTACGGCACTTTAAATGATATCACCCCCTCTTGGATTTGCTCCCTTCACTCGAGATCAAATAAAAAAGAAGGGTAAACTCACGGTGTAGCCATTAATAGAAGAATATCCAATACCGGAGCGGGATGATGATCGATATCGTTCGTAGGAGGAGGGAACTTCATACTCGTAAGGGGTGTGGATATCCCTCACGTAGCTATCCACGCGAGAAAGACGACCTCCAGTGAGGTACAGGTCGACGTTGCCTCTCGAGCTAAAACTTCTTTTTTTGCCATTTAAAGATCAGTTCTACCTGCTGCGGGAGAGGCTGTCGTAGATGGAGGAGCGGGAAGCGGCGCGGCTGAGCTCGCCGTTCTTGGCGCCGCTGTATTCCATGAAAGAGATGAAAGATCCGCTGCGGCTGGGAGGACGACTGATGGCGTGAGAAGGAGGTGTACTGTATTCGCGAGCACGAGTAGGAGCGGGATATTGGGAAACGTATCTGAAACAATCTCATTCTATTGGTTACTTCAGGTCGAAACAAAAACAAGCAATGCTCCTTAGGCAAGCGTTATCACTCGCTCCTTTTGGTACAATGCTTCAAGCTCTACCCTAAGAACTCATAAAACTAAAAGAATTACGCTGTCTTTGAGTCGAGTAGGTACCTGCAGTTATTCAAAATAAGACAGTTAAAAAAAGAAAATAGGAAATACTCACTTGTAATAGTTGCTGGCTGAACGCTGGGAGCGCATAGCTTGACGACGTTCGCGGGTACGACTGCGGGAGCGCTCGATGAGTCTGGTGGTGGAATAAAGGGCAGAGGAGAAAGGTCCTATAACAGCCCTTGTCTTTATTTATAATACGAATCCTACCTGTGGCGACCATGTCGTCGAAAATGTTGGTGTAGACGTGGTTGGGCCTGTAGTGACTGGTGGCGGTGTAGTCGTTCTTGTACTTGTTGGGGTTGGTGACGAAAGGCCTACAAGAATTATACAATATACTAGCAATTTCTTACGAAATGGGTGTGTAGGAGCTTTTGTCCGGCGGGGACCAGGAGCTGAAGCTGGTTGCCGTAGGAATGCGTGGTGGGGGAACTTGACGGAAAGAATCTTGGTCATAGCTGACGTGATCGCGAGGAGCTGGCTCTCCCCTAGGCTCTCTGGCTGCACGACGTTCGGGAGAAGGAGATTCGACCCTTCTGCGAGCGGGAGGAGGAGAAGGAGAGACGACTCTGGCAGTTCTTGTTGGTCGCTCTTCCTCAGTAACTGGAGCTTCCTCTTTCTGGAAAAAATTGAGTTAAAATTATTAAGAACAGTACCTTGGCGGGTTCTTCCTCAGCAGCTGGTTCGGCTTCAGGGGCTGCTTCTTCTTGAGGTTGCTCAGCCTCTTGAGGCTCTTCAGCAGCCTCGGGCTCAGCCTCAGGGGCAGCCTCTTCAGCTGCTGGTTCGGCCTC
Source organism: Oscheius sp. DF5033 (assembly GCA_964036215.1). Classification (NCBI taxonomy): domain Eukaryota; kingdom Metazoa; phylum Nematoda; class Chromadorea; order Rhabditida; family Rhabditidae; genus Oscheius; species Oscheius sp. DF5033. The sequence goes on from OZ038413.1 coordinate 9,733,621, forward strand.
AGGCTCGGCAGCAGGTTCAGCTTCTGGCTCTGGTTCAGGCTCGGGTTCAGCAGCTGGCTCAGGTTCGGGCTCAGCAACCGGTTCCGGTTCTGGCTCAGGCTCAGCAGCGGCCTTGGGAGTCTTAGGAGTACGAGGCGTTCTAGGAGTGCGAGGAGTTCTAGGTGTCTTGGGTGTAGCAGCAGTGCTCATAGCATCCTCGAATCCAACAGTGCTGTCAGCCTTAGGTGTAGCGGGAGTTTCCTCAAAGTTAAAAGCTGTCTGGCTCTTGGGGGTTCCAGTCTGCTTAGGCGTAGAGGCAGCTGGTGTAGCCATTGGTCTAAAGTTTATAATCCCATATGTCCAATAAAAACCCACGTTTCGTTTTTGACAGATTCAGGAACAGCAGATCTGGGTGTTCCGGGAATGCTTCCATTTACCAGGCTGCCGTTACCAACAGCAGATTTAGGGGTAGAGGGAGCAGCAGATCTGGGGGTGGGAGGAACCTCGGAAGGAGCCTTGGAAGACTTGGGTGTCGATGGAACTGCAGAGCGAGGGGTGGCAGGAACCGAGGGAGGCTTCTCTGCAAATTAAAAGAATACAGACGTTTGCGGCGGACCTACCGGAAGTAACTGTCTTTGGTGTAGCTGGGACATCAGCTGGAGTTTCAGGAGCATCATGGAACTCTTCATTTTCTTGAGGGGTATCCAACTCATTGGGAGTTCTGGGCCTCTTGCCCTCTGGCGGGGCTTGAAGCTCGAATTCCTTGGACTCAGCTGCAGGTTCCTCCTCAGCTGGAGCTGCCTAAAAGTGATCATTGTTTTCTGCAACTTTGAATAGCAGCTGTTTGACGACTGATTTCACTAATAACATACTTCCTCGGCAGCTGGCTCTTCCTCAGCTGGAGCGGGCTCCTCTGGGGCAGCTTCCTCTGCTGGTGGTTCTTCAGCAGGTGCAGCCTCTTCTTGAGGTTCTTCAGCTGGAGCAGGCTCTTCTGCGGGAGCTTCTTCGGCTGGGGCAGCTTCTGGTTCAGGTTCAGGCTCCGCAGGGGGTTCGGGTGCGGGCTCTTCTTCAGCTGGAGGAGCTTCCTCAGCAGGAGCTGCCTCCTCAGCTGGGGCAGCTTCTTCGGGGGCAGCTTCTTCTTGGGGGGCCTCAGCAGGGGCTTCCTAGATAGGGAAATTTTAAAAAAAAAAAGCAAGAATAAGGTACCTCAGCAGCTGGTTCGGCCTCGGCTTCAGCTGCAGGCTCTTCGGGGATGGGTTCTTCTGGCTAAAAAGAAGGTTAACTCTCGTTGTCGCTATAAGCTGACACGGACTTTGTCTCTATCTAGTCTACTTTTTACAAAAAGAGAAGGATTAAAGTTCAAAAGCAAAAAAGCCGTGTTGGAAAGGTCAGAAAGCTGCAACACCTGTTCCTCCTCCGTTTCCTGAGGTTCTTGATGTTCAACGGATTCCATCTGATCTGGTAGATAATTCGAATCTTCTTCATCTTCATTCTCCTCGTAGATTGTATCACCGAGTTCATCCTTTTAAATAAGTAATATATCTATTCTAACATGCTCGGTTATAGTAAATAATAGTAATTATACTGGATAAAGTGTTACCGTAAGCGTATTGTGGTAAAACATTGTGATATAAGCAAAATGCCTAGGAAAATAACCTTACCTGAGCCTCCTCATTCTGAGGAAGATCTTCAATTCCGTCCATGCTGGTAGTCATAGGATCTATGGCTTCTGTTCCTGTGATATCCGGTACCTGAAATCAAATAAATCTAATGTGGCTAGGAAGTAACCCGAGTGGGCAAGTAAAAAACAGTTGATCACGCACGACTGCTGCTCGTTTGGCCATTGGCAAAAAGTCGCGAAAGTGGGTGGATGTGGGCGCCGCGAGCAAAGATTTCTCAAAGTAAAGGGTTTTCTGCAGTTTTTCTTATTGTTTGGACAAGTTACTGTATTTTTTCTTAAACCGCGTACCTCTATTGATCCAACCGTATAATTTCTTCCATTTAAAGCTGATAAAAATGACATCATAATGAGATCTAGTAGGAGAAAGATATCGCGTAGAAATCGCTGGATAAATGCACTAGAACTAAGGTTTATGACGCGACTGTTGAAAGTTTGCAGAAAACGAGTCAAGTCTATCCGTTCGAGCAAACAGTTCCGTTGCCTATGACTCAAATCTCTATAGCTTGATTAATTGCTTTTTGTTTTTTTTTCTTCTCTTTTTATTACTTTACTTTTTTAAACGTTTTTAAAGTTGTTAGTTGTTTTCATTATTGTCCCCGTTTTCTGCCGTTATATTGACTTGTGCACGGCTGGCATTACTGCGCCCGTGCATGTGTTCAAAGTGGCAACTGCTCTCTCTAAGAGAGTGTAAGAGAAGACGAGTAGTAACTTGAATAAAATTAGAAAAAATCTTGCCCAAGTGCATATAGTTTACCTGATCTTCTGTACGGTCATCATCACCCGGTTGAGCGCTGGCGGGCTGGGCGCTGGCTTCCTCCTCAGGGGCAGCTTCTTCTGCCTCTCCAGCACCTTCAGCCGATTCTAAATAAATAACTAATAAAATTTTTAAAGAAGAAATACCTTGGACTTCAACGGTCAATTCTTTATTGACTAAAGCTGTATCCTCTTCTACTTCGGCCACTTCCTGTGGCTGCTGGTCTTCCGTATCAGACATCTTAATATTCATATTGATTATTACACTAGTAGTTAGTTATAGACTATGCGTGAGAAACAAAAATAAGCGGAAGTCTAGACGATAAAATGTCAAACAAAATGTGAGAGTTGAAATCTGTGAGGTACTGTCACTTACAAGTGAAATCCAAGAAAGGAATAGATGCGCTCTAAACAAAAGTTGAAGATAAAGATTTTTGATAATGAAGAGAAGAAGGAAGTAGTGATCTTTGCTATCCGGCTACCACCCTAATGGTTCAAAACATGGACAGAAAATGGGAGGCAGTGTGAGGCTGTTGCGTGGGTGGCACTTGATCAGTGGTAGCTTAGCCGGGGGCAAAAAAATACCCAAAACTGTAAAACCGAAGCTACAGTAAAGGGTCATGGATAGATGTCACTGTCCATGAAGCAAGAATGCGAGAATGAATCGAAGTTCGTTGTTGACAAGTGCAAGGTGGCGGTGGGATGATGGAGGGAAAAAGGCTGCCGACGAGCGACGTGGGTGGATCACACAGGTTTGGCCTGAAATCCGCGAACAACATGGCACGCCTGATGGATGGAGTCGAAGAAAACATGAGAGAAAATTCTCTAGACAGACGGCAAGATGCCATAAGGTACAAAGGCCAGAAAGTAGAGAGATTTGTCGCGCGGATCAACGTGTCACTGGATATTAGGGTAAACAGTGTTCTCGGCACAAAAAAGTGAAGTGAGATGGAGGAAACCTGCCGCATCTTCAAGCAATGCATAAAAAAGAGAAAAGGCTCATTGCGCAACTAAGCATTTACTTAGCAAAAAGATGAGCTGGTTGAATTTCGCGTATAGCCAAATTTGCACGGGAAAGGCAAGTTTTTTTCATACACTACCATTGAAAGGGTTTCTTCTCATTGAGCGATGTGAATTATGAAAGACAGTAAGCGTGACAGTAAAATTAGACAAGAGATAAAGAAAGGTAGATAAAAACGACCGTCACTGAGAAGTTGCAGTGTCTACCACCTGAACAGCGGTATTCACATCTTGATAGGCATTGTCAAAGCGCACATTTTAATGACACCAAGAGTGTTCGAAGGATTCGGCAAGGTGAGAGTTTGGTGTAATGAAGAGAGATCATTCTCCCGGCCACTGCACGGAGACCATATGCTCTGTCTCCAGAAACAATAAAAACACCCAATTTAACGACTTAGTAAAGTTGACAAGTGTAGTTCAAACGGTTCAAGTTGTCCTTTGCTAATTTTCAAATTTTTTGAAGATTACCACAAAACGACGGCATGCGCCACACTACAGTATGTTGCGGAAAGCCTGTACGAGTGATAATCTCACTGACCAGGCGGGCGCGCCATTGGACTGAGAATTATCACCGTGTGACATGGTACTACATTTGTTTTTACAAGTAAAGAAACGTCTAAAAGAACCTCAGCATAATTCCATAAATGGGCAGTTTCACAGGAGCCTTCTCCTCGAATTAAAAGAACAGAGATACTAATAAAGATTTAGCATGTAAAAGTAGGATAAGGCTAAAAACAGGTACCATGCAACACAGCTGATTAGCATTGTTTGTGGGAGGGCCACCGCAGCCGTTGCCGCAAAGGCACCGTGTATTTTCGGCCCGCAGTGTAAGAGTAGGCGCTGATGAATCAAGCATCACAGAGAAAGAGGTGCCCCTTGAAGCCGCATCGTATATCATTTCATTTTCTGAAGAGGAGCACGGAAGTCACCTGTTATCTTTTTCTACTAACAATAAGGTGGTAATAAATGAGGTCGTCGGTGGAATTTGCAGCATTTTACGCTTTAAAATAAGCTGAAAATGAGAAAACTAGGCATCTTTTTGCTTTTCGATTGGAAATTTGGATGGCAGTGTCTTTAATAAGTTCCCGCTTCGATATTGTCTGCAGAAACGGTAAATTATTCGGTAAAATGTGGAATTCGACTGTGCACTCCCGGATATGTCGAAAACTTCGAGGTTTATCGCCAGTTCCGCATTCCCCACTCAATCTGCCCGCAAAATTTTAATATCTTCCGACTAGTCGTGTAAGTTAATGCTCGTTACACAACAATGTGGTTGGCACATATTTTCCAATTGCGGAGTCGGAAGCGTGTCAGTGTAAACCGACTGGTGGACATGTCTCTGTCTCTGTAAATCAGACTGAGCTGGGCCCTTTCTCCAGTTGACGCGACTTGTCTTTTCGCGTGCTCACGGGATCCTCTTTTTTCTTCTGGATCAAGTTACTCGGCGTGAGCTCAGATAGAGTAAAAAGCATAGATCATATTTTTTTTATTTTTGAGAGAAAGACAGAATATGTACATAAAATTGGAAGAAGTACTACAGATCTGGATCTATTCAAATATGGGTATATTCTGAAAATGTTCCCATTTTTTCAGGATGTATTTTATCTTTCCGATGAGTAATGGAGAAGATTGTTGGCAATTTTGCCATCGCCTCTTCTACCTGAAAATATTTTATGACTCCAAAATAGAGTGACCATACCTCAGCCGCATTTTTGTTTTTGGTTTCTGGGAGGTAAAAGTATAAGTAAACGATTGAAACGACCACTGGTGCTACAAACAAAATAAGATAGGCATAGGATCCAATTTGATTTTTGATTGGCGTGTAGCTGGCAACCAAGATAAATCGACTGCAAAGTGACAAATTATTTGTTGGCGCGAGAGATGTCTGTCCTACCAAAGCATTTGAACAACACTAGCCCAACTCTGGGAAGCACTACGAGCTGATTGTCCAACCAATTCCGCATTGATGAAATAGCAAAGAGGTCCGGGTCCAATGGCAAAGAAGATTATAAAAATGCATATCACAAAGATTAGACAGAAGCCCAGAGCGCTGTACTGGAAATCATTCTAAGTTTTAAAGAGGGAGCTCCAACTCACGCCCCATTTGTCGAAACTGAACATTAATCCGAAGATGATGAAGTTGCAGAGGAGACATCCCACAAAGGCTACTAGAAGCAAAGGTCTTCTTCCAAATTTGTCGACTACTGTGGAGGCAATGACGATAGCGAACTGAAACTATGGAACCAAAAAAAGAAGCTGACATACCACACTGACAAGGGCGATTCCAATATTTCCCAAGGAGGCGCCAAGACTGGATAGACCTGTATCTTCCAAGATATCGAAGGCGTAGGCGTTGATAACTGTAAATCAGTCATTCATGACTCAGTCATTTCCTACCAGCTATTCCACTGAAGGACATAGCAAAGGTTACAACCATTCCAATTGCTACTTTCTTCCTCAGAGAAGTCTTCTTGACGATATCCAACATTCCATATTGTTTCTTGGCTTTTTGCTTCTCTTCCTAAATTTTCCGTTCAAGAAAAAAAATCTTTATCACCTTGATGGCGTTGAGAATCTCTTCAGCCTCTTTCTCTTCGCAGATATGGAAATACATGACAGCTTTCTTAGCTCCCTCATTATCTCCTTTTTGTACAAGATAGCTAAATTTCCAGTTGACAAGTTGTTATTGTTGATTACCCTGGAGATTCAGGAAGTATCGGCAACATTACGAAAAACACCAACATCATTGAAACTTCAACGACATAAATAAGATACCACTCGTCAGCTGTACCAAAAAGCTGGGGCATAGCAACCACGGAGCCGACAACAGTTCCGACTTGAACGCATACTCCAGTGATCATTCCAATGGAACCACGACATTCTTTAGGACTGAAAGAAAATGTTTTGACTTATGAACTATGATCCCATTAGGGATTTGCGACGCAGTGCACGAGTTAAGATAACTAGGTGCTGGAAACTGATAAAGCATAATAGATCGGACTATCGGTAACACGTGAGCGAGACGTCAATTTTATGTACCTGGCTTCGGAGAGGAAGAGAGCAGAAAGACCAAGACTCAATGAAACAGAGACGCCCATAGTTACACGAGAAATTACGTAGACCGCGAAAGAGGGAATCTGTGAAGAAATTCATAAATTAATATTTAACGCGGCCTACAAAATATGCCAGGATTGAAGCTCCTCCAGAGAGCATACCAAGTCCTATGGACAAATACAGTCCTCTTTTTCTTCCTAGCATGTCAGCTGTTATACTTATGAGAAAGGAACCAAGTAATGCTCCAAGGAACACAATGGCCACTACAAAACTCCATACAGTCTGGAAATTACGATATTGTTGACCTCTAAAGACAAGCAGCAAACTCCGCATTTTGCTCGCCCAACAAACAGTTTATCTACTACGCCCTAGGGGGTTTACAACCCAAGCATTTCTACAAGCTCACCTCCAGTGTGTGATCACTCAATCCATCGTCATAATTGGAAGCGAGGGTTTTGTTCAGGAAGCTGATAAAAGCACCCTGAGACGAGTTGGTCAAAGTCAACTGGAATCCAAAATGCAGCGAACCACCTAGCGAAGTGATCAAAGCCACCATAACCATACGTAAACTTGGCATACGTTTCGACATTCTGAAAGGCCAATATTTGTCGGAAAAAAAAAGAAGGAAGACACATCTTATCTCTTCTGGAAATAGGATTACTGGCTCCGGAGGTTATTATCACCCTATTCGCAGAGCAGAGGGCAAGGGGTCTGAACCTACCTCTGGCTTAACCAGAAACAAAGATAGGAATGTTTGCGATCGAAAAGATGGTTTTATTTTGGATTATTTGTGTTTTGATTTTTATTTATTTATTTTCATTTTTTGGATCTTATCAATAACTGTTTCCTGACGCCAATTTTGGGACTAAGGAGCAGCCGACAGGGCGCTTTCTTTGAATATGGGTGGGGAGAGACTGGCCAAAGGTTACAACCAGTGAAATAATCTGTATCATAATCAGAGGTAGACAAAAAGTGATATGATGCGATAAACAGAAAGATGCTACCGCCTAGTCAATGAGCAGATTTTGGTTGCATTGCGATTTGTGCTGAGAAACCAAGAGTACAGAAGAATAGATGGTCTTTAATGCCAGAATACTTAGATTAGATCTTCTGCAATTGGCTACCAAAAGTAGAGGAGGACAAGTTGGGATCAGTAAAACAAGGAAAACACAAGTAGGAGAGGGGCTATGTTCGAGGTAAGTTGCCAGAGGTTCATAAAGGGGGAGGATTTCCCTGGAAGGAAACAGGTTGAAAAATGGTTAAATATGAAAGAAAACGCTCAAATAAACCAGCCAATCGTCATTTTCCGTCAGCCCGATAGGTAAATTTTTCCCTGACAGGCTCAAAAAGGGGGCGAAGCTGATTGTGTTGTGTCACAGGGCAGACAGTGGCTTATCAGGGGCAGAGCTAAACTAACGTCTGTGATAGAGAGAAATGCGAAAGACAGTCACAAAACTCCTAAGAACAAGGACAATATTCTGGAAAAGACTAGACACATGAGCCAGGAAGTTATTGTCCGCGTACCGGTTTGTTTTGAGACGTACCTCTTCTTTTTCTCGCCAAGGAGTGGAGTGACCTCTGTCGGTTGGTAACCTGAATCGGTGGTATCACTGTCGTTCGGGCACCTCACCATCTCTGAAAAAGAAACCCCAGAGGAGGAGTAGTTGTAGATCAGCGATTAACAAAACAGTTGTAAACGTGAACTGTTATCTCCTTATTATTGCCTAGTGGTCCCCTAAGAAAACCGCAAATCAAAAGCTTCTCTTCCGTACCATGTGTACATTGTCTACTGGTGACATCATTAGAAAACACCCTTGGGCTTTCCCTCTCTCCCACTCGTGATTCTGTGCACAATTCATATAGCTAATGATCATTTGTCAACAACAAGTTTATTTTGTCATATTATCAGTGCGGCTTGGGTCTGAACAAAATGTCCTGGGTCGACTCGGCATTATTCTTCTTGTCAAACAGCCACGAATAGTATTGTTGCGCCGGAGTATGAGTAGCGTCTGCGTAAGGCCCCTGAAATATTATTTTATTTTTTCTACCAGTGGTTAAAGTGAAAATTGTCAAAGGAGAGGATTTGACCTCTTCTTGAGTAGCAAGTGTTAGAATATACACCCACTGGCTGGTAGTTGGGGTGATTCGTAGGCTTTGCGGGATCGGTAAGGGGTTTCTTCTCCTAAATGTTACTTTATTTCAATTCGAGTAACATTTACCGGCTCGGCTGGAACAGGGCGATCAACATAGACAATCTTCTCCTTTTCTATGACAGTTGGTGGTCTTTCAGGGCACATCATGTACATGCTCTTTAATCCGGATGGTTTACCCCATTTGATGCAAGTCTAGAAAATTGTCCTAGCCTTAAAATGCCTTACATTAACATGGCAGAAAGTATGCGCAACGAAGATGACAGGTCCAAAGATGACGCAAAGAACAATGGATAAGATGAAAAGGTACAGAAGTTGTTCATCTCCAGCATGCATAACCATCAGCCAAATGCTCAGGATCATGAAAGAGACAAGGACCAGAGACTTGGCAGACTTCTTGGCCCAGTAGCACTGTTTCTGATCTTGCTCCTTACTGGTCATGTCACAAGCAAGGCAAGCCATTTGAGATTGAAATGTAGCTGCACAGATGAGAACCCAGACAGGGATGATAAATCCCCACATCATGTCTTGAGTCAGGACGGCGAAGCAGCTGAATGTTGCTATAAATCATGTTTTCACTTTAAGAATACTGTAGGAAGGTTGCGCCATAATTATCCTTTTGGAAATAATATGTCAATCCAGCTGGAAGAGCTGCCAAAAGTATGGGGAAGATGTAATTAAGGAACGGCGGCATACATCCATTTTTCTTTGGTTTTCCATGGACCATTCTGAAAGGAATATCACAGCCCACTAGCTTTTCTTACGATTTGGCGAAGGTGGCTTCAAAGAAGAATGCCGCGGCTACTAAAGCCATGAAGAAGTGGGCGCAGATGGCCACAATCTTGCATATAGTCTGCTGTGAATAGGTATCAAACATAAAGTTCAAGATCCCGATGCAGATCATTAATATTATTATGCCCAGTTCTTCATAAAGATGGATGAAACGATGATGACCGCTGTTTCTTAAAAAATGATATTAGTTTAGTCCATAAAATGGTCTACTTATGACATATGTTGATCAGAATACACAGAATAATCCAAAATATGATCCAAACCGCTCCGAATATCATACCATACTGTAAATTTTCTACTTCATCAGAGAGATATCCGTCTTACCCAAGTAATATCACTCATACTACTTGTCAGCGTCTCGTTGTAACATCTCAACGACTGCGCGTACTCGACATAATCACACACCCCGTTGCCATTTGCATCTAGACATGGCGAAGTTGTCGGAGCAGCGGTAGTAGTCGGGACAAAAGTACAGTAAGCTGGGCTGCCATCAATTAAATCAGTTATGTTTACAACAACAGTTAAAGTAGTATTTTTACAATCACAACCAGCAAGATTTAGTGTGTTGTTGTTTGCATCCAGCTAAACTTTACTGTTTCTCCTGTTGAAACAATGGCTCACGTCAAAGGTACAATTGGCTGTGGCATTCGTGGTAGTAGCAGCATCGCATGCACAACTATGTGAGTAGGAATAATATACGGCTAGTATAAGAAATAAGAAGAATGTCACCTGAAGCCGTTGAGGACCCATTGTTGAGTGAAAATGGCTGCCACCTCACATGAGCAATGGTAGAATGCCTAGTGATGACCCGCTACTAGGCAGCTTTTTTCTTTTCCTTTAAATTATTCAAGAACGGGGTAGTCTTTGAACAGTCTAACGATGTCACATGGCGATTGTAGACATATTGCGAAATGACGTAGAACTTCCTTGTCCAACATTTGCTAAATAAAAAGGGCGATACTTGAGATCGGATTGAAATTGTTCAGTGTCTCGGCTGATGTCCCCCACATGTCTCCGATCTACTGACTACTAAATGGTAAGCTAACTTCTTTAGATTTTGGTCCTGCCAGAGGGACATGAGGTCTTTTATTTTAGCAAGCTGGCCGCCGGCTGTCGGCAGCATATTAAACTGTGAGGGGAACGCCGTCTTACAACAACCGCGACTCACTCGACACAGCCCAGGTAAAAATTTCCATCAATAATTGGAAACAATCGATAAACTTCAAATTGGCCAATAATCTTTAACGAGATTTTCTTGGCGACCAAGGGTAGATTGCATGATCCAAAGGGTTCAATAATACATTTATTTCCTGTTTTTGAATACCCAATAAATGAGTAATCATTCAATTTTTCACGCGTTATAGGAAGTTCCAAATTTCCACAGCGAACACTGTTTATCTAGCTCTTGTCTTCCTGTTGTCGGTCAATTCTGTCCGGATTTCCCTTAGAAGCCGCGAGCCATTTTCTGCTTAATCTTCTCTTTTCCACCTTTCCCTCATGGCGTTGTCATTTTCTTAACAATTTGCCTTCAATTAATCTTGCCGCCTCTTTTTTCCTGGTTAGCTGCTCCACGTTGTGTGCCCCAGGAAGTTGAACAGCTGACATTGTTGCCTGCCCACAAGCCGGGCAACTTAATCCCTTTTTGAAGGTCTTTAAAATTGCCTGGTCAGCAAATATTTAGGTACTTTTGGCGTTTTTACTGAAACGTAAACTCGTGGCGGCCCCCTCGGCATCTCACAACTGTTGCGTCTCCCATTTCGCATCTTTGACGCTCAGCTATTGACTATTTTAACTCATTCGAGGTATTTATTTACAGTTTATAAAATAACTTAGTTTGAACTTCCAATCCGATCTATAGCCTGAGATTTCTATAACAACTCCTTTGACAGTCTAATTTGCTATTAAACGTAGCTTTATAGTTTGAGGAAATGACAGTCGACAAGTATTCCAGGGCTTAATTTAAATATTCTTTAACTGGCAACAAAGTTCGCTCTCTCTAGTATCATTATATGATATAGCGTGAGTACTCCAGTTTTTCTTTGCGGATACACAAATCCCCACTCTTTCTGTCTCCCTTATTTAACTTATCTCCTCGCCGTGGACACATTTCTTCACTATTTTTATTTACTTGACTTTTCCTCCCCGCATCGAGCTTAGCTTCAAAAAAATCAAACACCGGGATATTTCCTGGATACCGCCTCATCACAGCTTTAAAATATGTCAAGTCACTGTGTGAGAGAGATGTTTGACTACGCGCCTCGAGAAGATATTTGCTCTGGTTGGGCGCTCCGATACTGTGCTCAATCAGTGTGGTGCATTTTCCCCGATTCTATCTACCTGCCTGGCTGTCTATTCACAATTCTTGACTGACCAGACAACGAGCGACACGTATGACTTCCTCTCGGAATAGTAATACCCGACCGATATCCTACATCTCTGCGAGCGACTCTATAACTAAATCCCCGTCTTCGTCTACTGTAAAAGTGCCTCAATGGAAACAACAGATGAATAAACTACAGGCCAAATCAAAATTAGTACAAAATCATGTGACACATCTGCCTGAACAGTTTCAACAAGGGGCCTTAACAGCATTCATTATTGCTATTAGTCTAGGATGTGTGTATTTAATAGCTCTAATTTATACTAGTCCTACATGTATATATTACCTTAAAGGCGAGTATTTTATAGTGTATCCACACTAAAACTGCCTCAATCGCCTTAAATAATCATTTTCAGTGCTTTTCCGTGTTGCCACGGACATGCTGTGGCTGCTCCTTTCATGGGGCATTGTCGCTGGAATATGTTATTATGCTCTAAATTATCTTGGAGTTCAATCTATAGAAGATTCTAATAATTTATCCAGTGGTACATCTGGCTCCTCAGCTGGTAGCACGTAAGAAAAACTGGCAATGTGTAGCAATAACTGAATATTTATAGAAATATCGAATGGACGAACGAATTTTTGGCTTGGATGTACAATAACTTTCATAGAGTCCCAGAGCCGTTAGACGCCTGGATACGATCATTAAATGAGATTGCAAAAAAAGTAACATCACCTGTGAGTTTTATCAAATTCTGTGTAAACATTGCAAACTTGTTATCAAAACTGATTTAACCCGACTAGACCTCCACTTGAAGTCCTAAAAATAATCACAGCCGGAAAACGGTCATCTTCACGTAGAAAAACTGCGCTTTTTCCCTCTTGTCTCAACAACTTCTCGTCTGAAAACTTAGACTATTTTCACTCGACACAATTGTTGCAGGCAAAGTGCGAGGTGCTCTTCGAGAGTTTCGGCGACCACTCGAATGTGGTTAGACCGCCTAAGATCACTGATATCAAAGCAGTTAAAGGACCGAGAGATCATATTGTAAGTTTATTCTGCTATAGTCCATAATTAGAATTTTAGACAATCTATGCTAATGTGCATTTTCCCTGTATTAAACTGAAATTGATATCATCGCAGAGGGTAGGAGACCGGTTAGTCGTCAGTAATTTGGATGGATCTATTATTGACCTGAGAGGAGAAGTAAGTCCAATTTTTTTTATTACTTTATGCACTTTCTCAGATCGAATGTCGTGTCGCCTGTATTGCTAATAAATTTTACATTGTGGTATGCTTTAAAGGAAGACCTGAAATGGATATTGAATTGGCCTATTCTGACCCAAAAACGGTACTGTTTCCTCTCCTAATCTTAAAAGTTTTTTCTTTAGCAACAGCAAGCTATTTCCTTCGGACTTGTGGAAGAAAGCATCCGGCGTTGCCTGTTGTCCGCTGTCACCCACATAAACCTCTCCGATTGCTGGCCGGCTGTAAATTTTGAGGAAGATCAGCGTTCTGGGGAACATTTAAACAATAATGCACAGGTAATAAAGCAGGAAATTTAAAATAATGAAACTGAAGGTCTTCTCGTCGATGTATTCAAACTCCATGGAAAGGAAGAGAAACGACACATATGAAAATTACAATCAACCAGGAAACAGAAGATCGACTGAGAAACCCATGGACTTGTTGAATTTGCACAAACTCAATGCTGAATACAATAGCTCATTTGAAAAGCAGCGGACCCCTTTGACTCAAAGTTACACCGCTAACGATTACGACCATGTTGCCGAGACAATTTCAAGTGGCCGCGGTCCTTCTGAAAATGGGACAATTGCTAGCTCCACGGAAGTTCCGGAAATGTTTAGAAAACTCAATGATAGTCATGTAAGGCTATCACTTGTTTCAAATATTGTAAATTTCAGCTTGTGAGCCCTGCGACAAACCCGAATACAGTGCCTAACAAGTTGAGGGTCAAAGTAATCAAAGCCAATCGCCTTGGCAGACATCACAGTAATTTGAAGCGAAAACTAAGTACGGGAATATGTTCAGAAATTATCGTGCAACAACCTTACGTGGATATAGAAATGGACGAACCTTCTCAAAAACATACTACAAGTAAAGGAATCAACGCTAATCCCTATTGGGAGGAGACTTTCGCTTTGTAAGAATCTGCTCTATTCTGAATTATTTTTCAGTGATTTGACTCCCGCTTCTGAAGAAATATTATTTGAAGTATACGACGCTGCCCGCCGAAAACATGGCTATGATACACAAAACAAAGACGATGAGAGTTTCTTGGGTTTGAGTCTGGTGAACTTCGAAGAGATCCGAAGAAGCGGAGAGGTTAGCCTGTTTTTTTTCCTAACGAATTAATTTCCCTCTTTTGTCCGTTATACTAATGCCTAACAAACAGCGTCAGCTTTTTTCAGTACTATTTGCAGCAACTGCACGCATTGAAACTGCAAGCAGCTCCTGGAAAGCGGGAAGACATCACAGGGGAACTCACCGTTCAGGTAAGGAAGCATTAATCGTTGGAATGTTGTTTAGTTTGATTTTTACTACGATCCAACAACATCAAATGTTGGCAAATTTGTGGACACTGTAAAGATCAGAGACAAAGGAGGAAATGAGTTCAGGGAGACTGTCACCCTGCAACGGAGAGCCCTTTACGATCCTCATGGTAGGAAAATCTAAGTAAAGAGACAGCAAATAATAGATAACTTCGATGTTAACGACATAACTCCAACAAAAACAACAACAGTCTTGGTGAAAACAGTCTCCAAGGAGTTGAAGGAGAAACCGCAAATCCAATCAGTCCATGGTTCATTGGAAAACGCTATCGACCCAACTACTCAACGAATTTTGGAAGAACAAATTAGAAACAGCAATGATCCTAAATTGCAACAATTGGAAGCAAAATTGCAAAAAGTTGAATCACAACGAAAGGCTGTAGCAGACGAAAGAATGGCCCGTTCCTTCAGTACAGATAATGCTCCTAATCCTTCTCAAAATGTTGAAAATAGAGGAAGAGGTAGAGGTTGTGGTAGCCTTTTAAAAGGGAAATTTGTAGATAGGACAAAGAAGAATGGACTTGCTCCTGGTGAAAAGAGGGAGAGGTCCTTCTTTGGAGAACTGAGGGACAGGCTCAGTGGAAGGAGGAAAAGTCAAAAAAGGTAGGAGAACCCCAGAAATTGTTAAAATCCCCTTTCAGGTCAAAAAGTGTGGATGTTAATACTCCTGAAATAGAAGAAGCGGTATCCCTTCCTCCTAGCAGAGATGCCAGTCGCACCCGCTACGCAGGTAGCTCAAAACTCAAAGCTTTATTAATCCTAGCTTAGTATCGCATGGTGGAAGTGGCTACCTTGAGACGCAATCTGTCGGTGGTCTTTCAGGAGAATCAACTAAAAGCTTATACCAACATTCCACATTAATATTAGAGGTTGATGAAGATAAACAGAAAAAGTGTTGACATTATTTACTATAACTGTCAATTAATTCAGATATTTCTTGATCCCTCCCTCAATATTAACAGAGCCTGCGGCTGTTCGTTTAATGAAGAAAGGAAGAAAACTCCACATTTATAATGATCATACATTTGTGGCAGTCAAAATTAGAGGGTGAGTTGTAGCACACAGGTCTCGCGTCACTTTTCTGTTACCTTACTGTTTCGTCATCACCTAACTGCTTGTCTTTTAATTGTTTTTACACTTAAGATGTTGTAGTGGTATTAACTGCCATGTATGTCAGCACAGGATCAAGAGCAGCTTTTCTAAACAAGCCTATCAATGTCGAGGTAAAACCCAAGGCATTCTACACTCAAATTATTAAGATTGCAAATTGGTATGCCATAAATCATGTCACTATAAGACGGATGCCTTCTGTACGAAGAGTACTGTATCCAAATTGCATATGTAAGCGTTTATTTAATCCAGAAATTATTGTTTTCAGTGCAAAAGACATCGACTGGGCCCATTTCCTCAGCCATTATCAGCTGGAAGAATTCATCTCACTCGAAGGAGTCTAAATCTACGCATTCTTATCTCTCTCTCTACCCTTACTGCCATCTCTCTTGCGGCCGGTCTTGCCTTTGAAAGTTATTTGCATACATCTGAACAGCCATTATCTCATTAGAACAGATGTATATTTGATAGTTTTAAGCTTTTATATCTCGGTGTTCAAATGAAAGAGTATAATAAGAATAAATATATTATTAAAACCATTTACAGATCATTTAAATGCTTCCGAACCAAAAAAGCTCTGATGTTTGTGAACTCCAAGATGTACGTGACCTATTCACTCAATTACCGCTGATAATTACTGAATTCAGATTTTATAAGCAGCGCACTCAACCGTGTGTCCCGTGTTGTTAGAGATCTACTTTACATACTTTGTCTTTTCGATGTTCGACGCCGCTGTCTTCGTTTACATAATCCTATATCTTGCATTTTTCTTGAAAATTCATATTTTCAGACAATGAGAACTACCCAGCTGGTAGAACTCGTGACGGCTGTACTGGCTACTGTATTGAATCTCATTCTGATTCCTATTATTATAACAAAATCGTCAATCAAAATGGGCCACTATAAATATTTTCTTTTAGCCTATACTGTCACTGCTACAGTTTATTCATATTGTGTCAGTACCACACTTTTTGTAGGTGACCAATGTGCCCGATGGACAAGAATTCCAGACTTGGTACTTGCCCAAAAACGGATTTCTCTTTGTCTGCACGGCGGAATTTTTTCCAAGGTGGTTGGAAGAGCTGCATATGATGTTATTTAATATTTGTTACGTCAACACCATTATAATCTTAGTTGGAAGTTTTATGTATCGTGTTTCTGTTATGGAAAAGTATGCCATATCCAAATAATACATCAAATGTATCAGCTCAACACCATGGATGGTCAAGCGTAACTTTGCTCCTCTCACAGTAGCCGTGTTGATAATCCCTCAAATTGTGGCCCCGTGTGGGCTATTGTACATGTCACCGTCAAAAGATGTGGAAGAAGCATACAGAGAAGAGATTATGACATCTTTGGGTATTGACATAACTTCGGCTTACTACATTGGAGGACAGCTCACGGTAGAGTTATTCGCTATTTAAAGCTGACGGATAGTTTCAGCTACCAGTAATTGTAATGCTCGGAATAGTTGGTGTTGTATTTTCCATTGGTATTTTTATCTGTATACTGTGCTGGCTAAGAATTGGTTCTAAATTGAAAGAGCTTCGTACCTTGACTAATTCCAGCTACAAACATCATCATAACTTTTACATTTTGCTTACTCTACAGGTATTTTTCTAGACGTTCGGTATAGATTATGTTTAGACGTGTCTTCCACTAATTTTTTACGCGATGCCTTTAACTATTATGATAGCCATGGGATTGATTCAAGTTTCCAGTAATGACTTATCTGGCGTTTCTGGAATGTGCCTGTCATTCGCACAAGCATTGGATCCGTATTGACCATCTATTTTATTTCAGATTATAAACGGTTTATACTTCGAAAGAAAGCTGCAGTAAGTAAAATTCTGATCACGGTAGTCTTTCAGATGCTATGCTATTTTGGGAAAACTTCAGTTCATGTCTTCAGCACGAACAATTCTGAACCCCTAAGGAGCAGTAGACTGTGAAGATTAAGGCTTTTTCACAGTGATGTGCAATTAATTTCGCTACACAGTTTTCTGTAAAATAAAAGTGCACGTTACGCAGAACTCGATGTTCATAGAAGATAACGTTGACGTTGTAGGGTACGTATACAGGAGTAGCCTATCTTATGTTTTTTTTCGTAGTCATTGGTCCGAGATCATGAACATTTTGCTGTACCTAAGATTTAAAGAATTTTCAATGAAGTGCGGTCAAGCGGTGGCCTTCGTCTAGTACGTAATCAACCACACCTTCAGTTTGATGAATCGCTTCTGTTAGCTACAAACAACTGAATTTTCTCCCAATGAGGATTACTCAATGGGTGGAATTTGGGGCAGCCGTGCTAGCTACTGCGCTCAATCTCATCCTTATTCCTATTATTCTCACAAAGTCTTCGGTTAAAATGGGTCATTATAAATATTTTCTATTGGCTTATACAACCACTGCTGCCATTTATTCTTACGCCGTCAGCACGTTGTTACTTGTAGGTTTTCTAGTGACCATAATGTGCACAAAACCTAGACTTGGTATCTACCCGAAAATGGATTCTTGTTCATTTGTACTGTAGACATTTTTCCGAGATGGTTAGCTTGGATACATTCGATGGCTTTTAATATCTGCTATCTTAACACGATTATAATCTTGGTTGGAAGTTTTATGTACCGGCTTTCCGTTCTACAAAAGTAATTAATTGTTGTAGTTTGTACATATAGGAATTCAGTTCATTTTCTTGGATGTTACAGCGGCGTTTTGCTCCCTATGTGATGGTAGCGCTCATCATTCCTCATGCTTCGGCCATGTATTGTTCAACGTACATTCAGCCCTCAGAAAAGACGGAGGCAGCATTTAGGGAAGAAGTAATGTTGGCACTGGGTGTAGATTTAAGCACGACATACTATGTTGGAGGTCCTTTCTTTGTAGGATTACTGTGATCCAGTCGAAGACTAATTTTAGGTTAAGGATCAACTTCAGCTGCCAATATTTTTGCTGCTTGGAACAATCGGTGCTATTTTGGCAACAGGTATACTCATTTGCATTGTGTGTTGGTTGAGAATTGGAGCCAAGTTGAGGGAACTACGGAGCTTGACCAATTCTTCCTACAAATATCAAAAGAATTTCTACATATTACTCACTTTACAAGTCTTTATTTTGCCTTTCTAATATAGGATAAGTTTAGGCCTGTCTCCCACTAATTTTCTACGCAATACCTTTTCCGATTGTCACAGTAATGGGATTTACTCAAATCTCCTACAATCCCCTTTCTGATATTTCTGGCATGTGCCTGACATTTGCCCAAGTCTTGGATCCGCTACTAGCCATATATTTCATCTCCGATTACAGACGATTTCTGTTACGGAAAAAGGCAGCCGTGAGTCGATCGTTGCGCAAGCAAACTTTTGATCATGGATCTTTTAGCTATGGCATTACTTAGGAATAACTTCCCATTCAGTTCACGTCGTTAACACAGACAATTCGGGATCTATCTGGAACAGTAGAGCGTAAATAATAAATATTATTTTCTTAGATGAAATAAAAGTTCTTGCGATCAGAATGCGTATTCATTCAAAAGGCTTGTGTCCACAGAGGGAACACCCATCTTCAATGATTCCAAAGGATCGCAAGACTTAAGGCTTCACATATGGGCTGACAGGAAAAAAGACGACAATTAAAGGTCTCCATTTTGCTGTGATGTGGGAGACGAACCGTCCATTTGGAATTATTTCGGCAAGGACGTCGAACATCTACAAATGGGTGGTATCTCAGCAAAAACGAGGCCCTTAATTGCCTTCTTTTTGCTTGACAGACTATAACCTATAAGTACAAAGAAACGGTCACATTGAGGAAGCAGACGACTTCATACGACATCACAATATTCAATGGGAAGAAAAAGATTTAACGGAATATAAATAGTTCATTCGAAAACCATCATCCGTGACTAACACTTCTATGTGACGCTCTTGAACTAATCACTAAATTGTCAGGGATAATTGAAAATGATTCTCATTTGATGGCAAAGTTATTCGAGCGAATACGCCAAATACTGATCAGCGTCAAAGGGGAATCCACAACGTAGCAGAGTTGTAGAAATCCCGCTCTGAGATTTATTTAGTCTAGTATTTTCTTTTCTTGTGATATCCCAATGAGGACTAGCCAATGGGTTGAATTTGGGGCAGCCGTGCTAGCTACTGCGCTCAATCTCATCCTTATTCCTATTATTCTAACAAAGTCTTCGGTTAAAATGGGCCTTTATAAATATTTTCTTCTGGTTTATACTATCACTGCAGCTGTATATTCTTACGGTGTCAGCACGTCACTATTTGTAGGTTTTACAATTCAGCTTGTTGGAGGTAGAAATCTAGACCTGGTTCTTACCGACAAATGGATTTCTATTCATTTCGACGGTAGACATCCTACCGAGATGGCTTCAAGGCTTACATTTAGCGGCATTCTGTGTATGTTACCTCAACACAATTATAATCCTTGTTGGCAGCTTCATGTACCGTCTTTCTATCTTACAAAAGTATGCTCATAAGAAAGAGGTAATCTCAATTTGGTGATTTCAGTTCCGAGCCTTGGATGGTGAAGCGTCGTTTTGCTCCACTCACAATAGCTGTACTCATTATACCCCAATTCTCTGCCATATTCGGTTACATATGCATAAGACCGTCTGAGCAGACCGAGGCAGCGTATAAAGACGAAGTAAAGCAAGCGCTTGGTTTAGACATGAGCAGAGTATTTTATGTAGGAGGACAATTCATCGTAAAATTGCTATTATGACTCAAAACATGTTCCAGATTAACGGTGAACTTCAGCTGCTGACTGTCTGGATGCTTAGTACAACTGGGTTTTTCTTCGCTATCGGCATGTTAATCTGTATTGTTTACTGGCTAAGAATAGGTTCCAAACTCAAAGAACTTCGCAATTTGACAAACTCTACGTATAAATATCACCACAGCATTTACATGTTGTTAACCTTACAGGTGTTCAAATTACTTGCTAACGTAACGTATGCTTAGACTTGTCTGCCTCTCCTTTTCTACACGTTGCCTTTGACAATCGTTATAATTATGAGTTTCACGCATATTTCTATTGATGGTTTCTCTCACCTTTGTGCAATGTGTTTGTCTTTTGCACAGGCGATAGATCCTCTGCTGACCATTTATTTTGTCTCAGATTATAAAAACTTTTTATTGCGAAAGAAAGCAGCTGTGAGTTTTGGGAGATTCTTGCGGAGTTCCTGATCTTCATCATTTTTCAGTTGTGGCATCATTTTGGATTCACTTCTCATACTGTCCACATCTTTACCACGGAACGTTCATCCACAAGAAATGGCAGAATATAAAATATCGCCATCTTTTTGATCTCCGTTTTACAGCTGGATTTCTGTCTCAAATGAGTAAATTTTTCAAACAGGGTCGCTCAGGCGAATAAATTTTTGATAAGCAGAAATCAACGTAAAAGGATCACCTGTTTTCCTTTTTCAAAATAAATTATGTATCTTTCTTAATAAAATGTGTTTTTCCCTGTTTAATGAAAGTAAAGATTTGTTGTCTAACGAGTTGCTAATTGAGGTCGATGTGTATCGCGTAAATCTAACGATCTCGCGATAATCGAGAGAAGTAGTAATAAAATCCAACGTGTCTGTTTCGTTCTCCTTTCCCCGATTTCAACTTGAAAACACAATGAAATGTTGCCTATTATTTGTCATTTTTGGTCTACTACAAGCTGACGTCAGGGTCATAAATGTGCTAGATCCTGGTACCGGTTTCATTGGTCCAAAATATGTCCGTGTATTCAGACACATGCCCACCTCAGTTAGACATAGCCTTTCTTTTGGATACATCAGGTGGTGCGGACGATGTCTATTCTGAAGAAATTCGGTGGATCAAAGCTATTGTTAATAATTTGCCAATACATCAAGATGCAGTCAGAGTAGCCTTATTACAGTAAGATCCTACCAATCTTAGTTTATCTTTTAGATATGCTGGTATCCCTATAGTAGAATTCAGTTTGGATAGTAATGACGATAAAACAGAAGTCATTAAAAAGATTGATCTGATAGAATTCCATTCGGGAGTTACCAAAACAGGAGCTGCTTTGAATCAGGCGGAGATAGAACTATTTTCACCTCTAAAAGGGGCCAGGTTTGCTAGTACACTTTTTCACTTAAAATGTTCATTTCAGAATAAATGCCTCTAAAATTATTATCCTCTTTACCGATGGTTTATCAATAGATGATCCAAATTCAGCGTCCAGTAGACTTCGGGATGTTAAAGGAGTAAATATCTACGTTATCAGCGTTGGCACGGACGGATTCGTCCCAGAAATGCAGAAGATAGCCGGAGATGCAGATAATGTCTTTGGGTAAGAAAACACAAAACATGATCAATTTTAACGGATCGTAGACCAGCAGATTTGTATCGATTTAATGAACATCTTGCAATGGATGTCGAGGCTTCTAGGAAGTGCACAGTAAGTGATTGGATTTGATGATAGCCCTTTTTCCTAGGGATCGATGGATGCTGAAGTTGAGGCAACTTCGACTATTGCAACAGTTACTGAACATCCTGAAACGATTGAAATGAAGATACCTGAAGAAATGACGAAAAAATTGAGACGAAGAAAGATCAAAGTTGTACGCCGTAAAGGAGCAGGAGGGACCATAGTGAAAGAAGAAATTGTACGTTTACAACGTGTTATAAATTAGTCTTTTGAAGATCACGAAACCTAATGGAAAGAAAGTGAGAAGGGTTGTCAGGAGAAGAAAACCTACAACTCCTGTTGCTACAGCAACTACTGTGAGACTTTCGTCATCAATGGAAGTGATTGAAGAAGTCACGACAAGCCGGGCACTGACATCTAGGAAAAGATTCAAAGTTTTGGGGAAAGTGAGTAGGCCCTATTTTAACAAGTCGTCTATTCAGAAAACTACTCCTGTTATTAACGGGGTTACAATAGCGTCAAATTCGATCAGTGACTTTCCGACGTTGATGAGCTCATCGGCTACTCCGCTTACAAGAGCGACAGCTCCACGTCGAACCACTACAGAACTAAGGACGACAACTGTCCCACGGACAACAACAGCAATTACCCGGACAACTAGCACAGTAAAAGCACAAACGACTACTTCAAGATTCACTCCAACTACCACAAAGTTTACCAGGTTATTCCATACCACTGCGGCAAGATCTTTCGCTTTAAACAACAGAGGTAAGTCGGTCCTGCTTGGTCACATTTCCTTTTCCAGCAAGCAACATCTCCGACTGTCCTATGGACATCCTCTTTGTTGTAGACAGTTCTGGTTCAATTGGTTCCGTCTACGAAAAACAAAAGGTATTGTTTTTTTTTACTCTGAACATTTCGATATCTAGGCATTCCTATCATCAGTCCTAAGCAGCGTCAGTCTGCAGGAACAGTTTCACAGAGTCGCTTTCATCCAATTTGCTGGAGCAAAGTTGCAGAAAATGGAAAGGGACTTTGCCAGCTTCAAACACAGCGAAGAGATTATGAAGACTTTCAATGGTCTGAGGCATTTTACAGGTATCCGAATGTAGTCTGGAGAAAAAATGTTCAGGGACTACATACATTGGAAGTGCTTTGGAAATGGTTTTACTCCAACTTGAGAGCAGGAGAAAAGATGTTCCAACTATTGTTATCGTTTTGAGCGATGGGTAAGAAATTTGTTGACCCTGTTAATTTAAATTTTAGTTTTTCACATGACGACGTTAGAGAGCCTGCCACCAGTATTCGAGCTCAACATAATGTAGAGGTATTTGTCGGAAGTTTAGCTCACCTAAGCAACGTGTAAGCTAATGTTTCTTTAAGAAAAATGTCATTGTTTAGACATACGCTGTTAGAAATAGCTGGAGATGAATCTCATCTCTACATCAATGATGAAGAAATAGAAGTTTTGAAACGAAAACTCCTAAACAGAATGCAATGTCGCCTGTGAATATTCAATACATACACAAAATAAAGCCGAATTTCATTAAAACTGAATTATTTTACATAATTATATCTACAATACTACTGCACAATATTTTTTTTGTTTTTAAACAACACCGGCAAAAGGAATAATGACACGATGATAGGTTTTTTTGTGTGTATTTTAATACTAAAACCTGGCTCGGTCTAAACGGGAAGGGATAGAGAAAATGAGCAATTTGGCAATTGGGCAAAAACCCGATATTGATGGAGGGGAGAAAAAAAAATAAGATCTTTGGTGTTTACTACAGATTTTAGAGAGATATGAGAACAGAGGGAAAGATGGGAAAAAGCAATAAAGTCTCTAGGTTACAGGCTGTATAGACGGTGTTCGCTGACGTTTTGTCATTAGCTTTCTTTCCATGGGATCACCAGAACATTCGGTGAGGGTTTCCTCGCTGACTGAACGATCTCGCTGTCCGGTTTCCAGCAGCTCCTAAACATTCTTTTTTGAACATTTCCTGTGAGTGCGTCACCTTGTAATGGTAAACTTGTTGTCTCAAAGCAGCTACTTCATTTTGCTGATCCTGTATCACTTGCATTAAAGCTTTCAGATGATTCATTAAAGGAGCGGCAATGGCAGTAAGCTGGAAGTTTTTATTAACCAAAGTAATTAATAAAATTACCTTATAACAGGGTACTCCGGGAAGGTGTCGTTCCGTATCATCTAAAACAAGGACAGCTTGACCGGAGTTCGTCTCATCCGATTCTTTATGCGCTTTCATCGCGTTGTTGATGGAGTCCAATAGCCGATTTCCGTGCACAATTGCAGACATGGCCAGCTCCTTAGAGTCACGTTGCTTCAAGTCAGCTACGGCGAGTCCACCAAGAAGTTCTGTGAGCTTCTCAAGCTCTTCTGGCTTTCCTTTCTAAATTCTCATCAGCTACAATATCATAAAAGTAGATTACCTTATCACCCGCCAGAAACTCGGCAAGGATCTTTTCCTTGGTCAGAAGAGCTTGTAAAATGGCATCATCACTCCTTTTTAGTCGCTCAATAGGCGTCAACACAGGCTGAGCATGTTCCAAAATGGTCGGCTGCTGCACGGTAATCTCCGAAGCATTCACCAATCGTGGATGTGTCAACACGTGAACCTTAGCCATACCGTCAGAATTATCCGAAGTGTTAGTTGTCACTTCAAATGGAGTTCTGCAAAAGTTGCCAAGTTATTTGAAAGCGCTAAAAACTCACTCATATCCCTGACGTTGATGCTTCTTGTCATTTTCAATCTGATCGGACATCAATTTAAACCATCTGGAAAAAATAAAATCATTAATAGTAGTATATACAAGAAATGTCAGCATTAAGGCAGCAACCAAAAGGCGCCGGAAGGCCGCGAAGAGCGGACCCGGGGGACCCCGCGTGGGGGAGGCAAACGGCAGCATGATTTGTTAGGCCATATAAGGGCAGAACAATGGGAGGCAAAAATAAGGAGAAATGGATAGGTGGGTCGATAAGGGGCACGAAGACATACGTTTTCCGTTCAGTAGCTGTAGCAGCGACGAGTTCGAAGATTTGGGCACCGTTATTATTATTCCAGACAAGGAAGAAGGCCCGCTTGTCATTTGCTTTCTCTTTTGCTATTAATGGAGCTAGCCGGACAATTGGTGACCATTTCTGCTCTTTTGTGGGTTCAAGAGACTAAAACCAATGTAACTTTCTTTGTTGGATTTTGTTACCTTGAGGAGAAGCCTGGTTCCATCGCTGGCTTTTGTCAAGAAAATTAGATATTGCTCTAACAGAATAACATGAAACTCCACTGTCTTGCTCTTATTAAACCGACACGTCAAGGGCCCATCATGAATCAGCTGATATTTCGTCAGATCAAAAGGCAACAGATCATGATTCAGGTTTTCTCTTTCAAATGGTGTCGTGTCCATTTTCCTCTGCAATTCCTCCAATCGTCTAAGGTTTTCAGCATTGCGTTTAGCCGTATTTACAGCAATAAGTGTTCTCTTGGCAGCGGTTACAGCTCTCAGAATGCAGTCAAGCTCCTAAATATTGTTTATATAAACAATCAGAAGGGAATTCCCACCTCGCTTGGCTCATTTGTATACTTTGCAATGCCTTCCAAGAGTAAGGGATATTTTACAAGACGTTGCATTTCCACCGGAATCATATCTTTTAATTGGAGCTTTCTGCAAATTGGATGGGATTCAGCTTCAGCAAGAAATCGACTCAATCCATCTTCTTTCTTTGCTCTAAAAATTAATATATAAGAAAAAATTTGCAAAGGCAACTTACTCGACTTTAGAGCGAAGGATCTCCAAAGCATGTTGCTGATGTTGGCAAAAGGTGGACGTCACTTGCATCAGGCGATCTCCTTCCTCTCCCGAAAACATACTCTCAACCATCGTACCAATGTCTCCAAAAGGGCCATGTAGCGTAGGATCCCTCTTGAACATTTCACAGGCTTCTCTCATCTTTCTGCTCATTTTACTATGTACATCAATCAGTTGTTCCAAGTTGGCGAATAACAACGAAAGCACTTCTGGAGAGACGACATTGTTTGTCAACATTGGCTTGTAGAAAAGCTTCATCAAAATTTTAAGATTCCGCACATGTGTCCGTTCCGTATGGAAGAGTTCATTAATAAAATCCTGTCGCTTTTTCTCTTTTGGTTTTAGATGTTTCACGACATCCCATCCGACCAATTGATCCAAGGCAGGGGTTTCACTTTCGACTTCCATGTCACTGTCTCCTTCGGCGATCGCTTGAGCATTTATCCTCTCTACCATTCTTTTCACCTCGCTCTCCGGCATACTGTGATGGGAAAGTTGGGATATCCCAGAACTCCCGCTAATACTTTGCAAATCAGATGACATGAATCTGTTCCCTTCAAAGGATCTAGAAATATTAATAAGACCGAAAAAAAGAGCAATATTACCTGGCTTCAGAGCGACCATCAATAGATCGTTTACGTATTCCAACTCCTCGAACAGAGTAGTCTTCTTCCTCTTCAGCCAGCGGGAGATCGTTACCCCATGTGGTTGCGTGTCGACTCTTCTGTGGGGTTCTTTGTTCGTCTGGATGGGGCATCATTTGCTGAAGAAAAAAAAAGTTGAAGAGAGGAATATTTTATGAGAACGAACCTTCATGCTTTGAGATCTACCGACTGTGGTTTTGTCGTGGATTTCTTGGCCAATTCCGCTGTCTGAACTTGTTGATTTTGTTCCATGATCAAGTCGGGAGTCATCGTCATCATGGTCAGATTTTCCCAATAGCCTTCTTCCTTTCAACACGCCGCCTTTTGATTTTCCCTGTGTCACAGGGTAGCACGCGTCAACTAATGAAGATGTGCACTGGGCGTGTACCTTCACATCGCAATCTAGATCCAATTTTTAAAGGAATTATTAAATTTCTTACTGTTACAAAAATAACACCACGGCAATAAGCCCCAAACAGCATCTCTGCATTGGTAGCAATAATGTACAGTATTTATTTGGTTAAAAACAAAAGAATGCCCTTTCACCTAGAAAAAATATTAAAGGTAATATTAATTTCCTACTTGTGTTTTCGTTTTTATACTGCTTGGTGGTTTCCTTGGTTTGCCGCTCCGATCTTTTTGTAATAATTGGGGATATCGGTCGAGCAATTTATCCCACGTCGAGCTGGATGGTTTTCCAATTATTAACTGAAGGGGGGTATCGATAGAATAAAATAAAATTTAAATTACTCGTATAATTGTGGCAAGAGTTGCAATGGTAGCCTGAGTTTTTAAATCACAACTGTCGAAGTCGGCAGAAGAGCCGGCGATACCTTCCAAAGCGCGGAATAAAATCTGCTCACCAGCCTAGAATTTCGTATTAATTTAATTAATAATTGAATTGTACTTTAGTCTCTGCGGCTGCATCACCTCTGGCCAATGTGGATAACTGATTAGCATCAAATACAGTACCCAAACCTAAATAATGATGTTGTTTCCTGTTTTCTAAGCTGGCAAAAGCAGACGGGCAACGATGCTCACTTGTTCTAGCTAGCGCAGTTGAATGCTGACCTAACTGAAGCTTCTGCCGGAAGCCGTTTAGATGTTCGTTGATGTCTTGCACGGCTCGGTTTCTGCCCGGGACGAATACTCGTTTTAAAGTTTCAATGTCAGAGTCCGTTATGTGATCCATTGTCGTGGATAAAACCTATAGAATGCTCATTAAATGGGTCTTTAACCTGTCAAGTACCTTGTCGATTGGCTGGATAATACTCTGATCCGAATTAGGAATGCACATCGGAGAATTTGGAATGATAAAAGTTGTGAAGATTTCGAAAGCCCATCGTCGATATTCTTTTGCATTGCCCTGGGCTGTTTGTGTGAACCCGTCTGTTATGATATAATAAAACTAAAGAATATCTAGTATTCTTTCTTTAAATGAGTTTTTTACCAAGCTGTTAGGGCTAGCATTATTGAGAAGATGGTTGATGAAGACAGCCATATGAGCCGGATGCTCCTTCAACTTGGCCAAATTGGCAAATGGCCCGCTATTCTCGTTCTAAAAAAGTCGAGTTCAATTTCCATCTATTTTTACTTTTTATCACGGGTTATAATCTTTTTCCGCCCAAAAATTATCAATCATCTTTTTCTAATAGAAGGAGAGATATTCCCCTGACACCTATGGATCACTAAACACCCCTTTTCAGAGTCAAAACATCAAAATTTCTTGGAGGTCTAGTGGAGGGAACTAACACTCACCGGAATCATGTACTCATTTTCCTCGTCCTCACTGTCAAGGTCCATTGCTGTTGACGGCTAAAAAAGAGGTGTCTAGATTGACAGAACACATATAATAAACCTGGTTCCAGCGACCTTCTTCTTCAACGTTTCGTAGCTGACTTTGCAACGAGACGATGCGACTCCTCGATTTTTCTATCTTCTCTCCGTTTTCGCTGGATGTTCGGAGGTCCTAGAAATAACCAAGTTGCTCTCCTTCAAAATATGGGAAATTGTTTATAATGGGCTGTTTTTCTTAAAGAGGAAGCGCTTCTCAAGTCTGCAAAGTGGCTAGTCTGCGAATGGCAATTATGAGACAATGGAAAGGTCAAACTAGACGGATCCCTCGCGTAACTAGTAAAAAAATTGATTTGTAGCTTATGCATACTGTGACCGGTAAGACTCTTCGAACTGCTCCAGTAAATTAAAATAAAGCATGGTTACGATAACCTTGAAGTAACCTTAAGAAAGAATAAAAAGCAACCTGTCCATTTCTCCAAAATTGGAAGCAACGGAAAACGAATGGTCTCACAAATGAGCCCATCGTATAGCCGACTGTCCGTAGGGGAGAATATGAATTCATTATCACAATAGTTTCTTTAAACTGACTGCCTAACGGGATATGGTAGCCGGGCGAAGAATTACAATGAGCTTGTTGGTTCATTTGCCAAAAGAAGATTGCTATTATAATTGTAAAATCTCTATCAGGGTGGGTGGACAAGCAATATATCAAAAAATGAGGAAGAAGATATGAGATGGCTGAGAAAACGAAAAAGGGAAGATGTGTCACTGGCCGTGTTTGACTTTCCGTGCTCGGACAAAGAGACTAATCAGTTTGCGGCTAGAAAAACCACTCTCGCAAGCTACTTCTTTTTTCTTTTTGATTCTATCGTTTGGTCTTGTGGGCTGATTAATTTCAATGAACCATTTGTCCTGGCTTCTAATTTGGACTGGGTCAGAAGCCGGAAGAAGAATTGCAAGAAGGGGTTAGTGGAAGATATGACTGCATTATGAGGGTCGTTCTATGGACACTAGGCACGGTGTCACATATAGAGAAGAACAGCCAAAAGGCGACAGACGAGAGAGAATACCCCGGGGAAGTTGAGAAGTGTGGGTGTCGCGAGGATTCGGGGTCTCTCTTCCCCGGCCTCGCATAGTAAATCTGAGCTGTGTTAACAAGCAGCGTCGAACGAAGAAACGAGCAAAATTAGGGGGATTATGGCGGTCGCGCGGGCTAGTCTGTTTGGCAGCATCGCATTGATTCCAGACAGAAGTCTGTTGGTATCCTTGGATTTGAATGGGATATCCTCCCTCCAGATAACTTTTTGAATTCTCCGTGGGGAAGTCTCGCAGACGTTTAGGTAACGAATTTGTCTGCTCTGTTTTTTTGGGCATTAAAGAGCAAATTGAGAAGGGAAAATCAGCTAGCAGGAATGGCCAAATGTGTCAGTTTACAAAATGAGCTCCTCCCAAGGAACAAACTAACTTCTACGTGTCGCCTTTCGTCGTCTAGCATCTGACCCAGCAGTTCTTTTCGTCTCCTCTTCCAATCATCTTTGCCTCCCTGCAAAAGAAAAATATGTGACCTTGTGAAATAGAATCTCTTTCAGAAGGTCTTAAAAAATAGAATAAGCCGCCTACTTCAAACTGATCTGGAGAGAGTTTGGTATCCGTTGGCAGCTCAGGAGCATTGAAGACCGGTAGACTTTCCAGCGGTTTACCTAACAACGTTAGGACGACATTCTGACCACCTGAAAAATTCTCATGTCTAGACAACTTCATGATTCCATCAAAACGACCCTCAGATTTTAAAACCGTCATCTTGTTATGTCGCCGCAGTGACACAGCCTTAGCCCCGTTGCGTCGGAGTCATCAATTCGAGCTGCCGGCTAAGGATAAATATTCCAATTGCCAGGGGAGATCTGAGTGATAGTATCTGCATCAAAGATACAACCACTTGAGGAATATGGCACCCCTGGGTGCTTACCTGAGATCATACGGACGACTTCTTGCTGATTGCTGGCGGTTACAGGCATGCCATTTACCTGAAATTAAATATTTTTTTAAAAATCTCTATTTTTCGGGGAATAGTAGTGGACAGTTTACATTAGACTTGTCTTTCTCCACAATGTCATTAGTGATCATTTGTAATCTGTTTTTCCGGATGGAGTTGCTCCCCATAAAACTAAAGAATTCGGCACGAGATGCAACCAAGCTCTCATTTTTCTTCCCTTTCCAGAAAAAAATACGTGAAAAGACAAACAACAATGAGGAAATAGGTCAGAAACATAAGGTGTGGGTGGCCGGAAACAGGCGGGAAAATAATACCTTTAAGATGCGATCTCCTTGCCGGACACCAGCGCAATGTGCAGGTCCATTAGGCTTGATCATCTGTACATAAACAGGATTCTCTCCAGTAACTGTGAAGCCATAGCCCTCGGAAGTTCGGTGGACTACGACACATCGCTCCACCATAGCCCGTCCAGTGGAAGCTGTAACAGATACAAATTAGAACAATGATTTCTTGGTAATAAGGTAGGGAAACGTTGGCAGGCGATTTCCCATCACTGAATCTTCTTTGTGTTAATGGCGTTTTTTTTCTCCGATAAATTAAGAAAATCAGCTGAGATAATGGAATTACAGTGGAAGACCCGGAGCCAAATATTCATGAAAACAACGAACACATGCCCATGGACTACATGGAAGACAATCGAGACTAAACCAAATTTGTGACATTAGGCGCGACTAGTAGCCGTCGTCAATCGGAGTTTTCAACTCAAAGGGCACAAAAAAAGACTCCAGAATATGTTATTACTTTCGTCGTTGCTCGTCCTCTTTTTTCAGTTCAATTTTTTAACCCAGTGGCGAAAATTGGCCATCTCTGGTTAATTCTTAATTGTGATGAATGTCTTCCGTGTGGGGATAGACAAAAGATGAATAAGAAAGGGAAGACAAGAAATTGGGCGATCCGATGTGTCAGGGATTTGGCAGTAATGATTGTTAGTATTCAGGCAATACGACTCTTACATGGTGCCCGCCAAGGCCGTACCATAGTCTACTTTGAGCCTAAGCACACGCAGAAGTAAAAAAAAGAGTTTTCACGCCTTTTAAGGGAAGAATTGAGTGGGAAATGGCTAAAAGGGCAGAGGACTCGAAAGTGAATAGAAAGTGGAGAGGAAAGACTGACGCGAACATCTGTCGTGGCGGTCAAAAAAGTTACGAGAGAGATCTGTCCGTTTAAGGAAGATAATTAAAAATGAGAGACTGAGAAGTTAAACGAAAACGGGAAGACATTAAAGATGAACACTATTAGCATTGAAGTGTATGAGAAAATAGGGATTGACAGCAGCCCGTAGGCGAACTTGCGTGAGACCGAGAGGTCAAACTTTGAGGTTAAAAAGTTGCGCTGTTGGAACAGAGGTAACTTTCATAATTAACAGATTACGGTAGCTGAGAGCTTCAAAAGTTGCCCTACTATGCTTTCGCCGAAGGATTTTGTTAAAAGTTAAAGACAAAACGTTCTAAAATTTTAGAGGTCAAGCGATAACAACAAAAACACCCTGAATTCTCTTGAGAATAATGCGAGATCCGAGAAGAGGAGGCGTTTAATCTCGAAGAGCAACAAGAGGATAAGGAAGTATAAAAGAAGCGAGATGGAAAATGGAGGTCATCAATTAGATTCTCCCTACTTAATGGTCTATTGTAAGTGATGGAAGTGGCAGTCGGGGGCGGCTGCGTTTTGTTGTGGACAATTAAGGCGGTTTATGTGCTTTCCGCTGTGAAACATGCAAGGCACTTCATTGTTCTTCCATGAAATTATATTTTACTATGTAAATTCGTGTTACTGTCTACGTGAACTGAATTTGTGAGGTGACAACGACATTTAAGGAAAAGGGTTAAGCGTGGTGGGATGTGTTATAAAATAATGTTAAAATCATACCTTTAACATGTGGCGAAAGAGGAGGACTTGTCCGCACCAAAGCCACATCCTCAAGGGCAAGGACACGGTGCTCGTCGAGGCGAAGTGGTGTGTTGGTAACAAAATCGTAAGCCCTCATCCGGGACATTCGAAGAACATCACAGGGCTCTCCTCCTGTTAGATGGGTTAGAGTTGACCGTGTAGAGAAGGAAGACAACAGCTGAGAAAGCAGCTGTGACAGCCGGTAAGCCAAGGACAGAAAAGAAAGGGTCAAAAAGAAGGCGGGAAGCAGGTAAAAGAGAAATTCGGGATGTGACTGGCTCAGATATCAGAATACCAGTAAGGGAAGGAGCGCAGCGTCAGGGATGGCTAGAGCATCGATTACGAGCATATTCTTATAGCCAGGCGCACTTTCAAATATCTTGGGAAAGTGCCGTGTAAACATCTCATTCAATTAGGGGATACAATTAGCGCCGTTATAGGTTGTGATCCAAAATCTGTGTTGTTATGATGAGCATAAATAACTCATAGCTTATGGGGCAATAGAGGGGCGGGAGGGTGGGTGATAGTGGCAATCCTCACACCCCAGCTCAGTAGAAATCGGTCCCTGGAGTCGTGGCTTCTTTGTGACCCTGGAGCAAGTTAAATTGCCAAAAAAAGAATATAGAAAGAATCGCCGAGTTTTTTTCTCTGACACGGATTTTAGTTAAAGTAAATAAACACACAGTCACAGCGTGTGCCTTATGGGCAAGACTGCTGACGTTTCAAATTTCTCTTTTATTTTACGCGTGGTGTCTAAGAGAGAAAAAGATATGGAGAAGAGAAGAAGAAAATAAAGGAAAAAAGATTGTGAACACAGGAAATGATTGATATCACATGCTGAAGAATAAAACAGTGCAAACATACAGGCACGGGCAATAGGCGGCAGATGTTTCCCTTCTTCCCGGTCCAAATAAGGCGCCAAGCCACGTGTTGTCAGTAACATAACGGAGCGGAGATGGTACGGAGAAAAACAGTCTGGATTTTTACGATAAGCCGCGAAAACGTAAATCTTTCAAGAGTCATACGAAGAAAACCTGTTGGCGCTCATCAGGTGTCCGCATGCGTGGAGTGGGATGTCAATTTAGGAATCTTTTAACCATGTTGTAACAGAAAAAAAAGTAGTAATGCTACTGGTGAATGTATCATGCCATCCAGCGAATTCAAAGACGAGCGTAATGAGGCAAACTGGAAGAAAAGAGGAACATCGGGCTGAGCTCTACTATGACGCATGCCTTTGGCGGAGATTTCAAATTCAAAACAAAAGGGACACCGCGGACACCTTTCCCCTTTTCTGGTCACCTTTTTATCAGACACACGTTGGCCGACACAGGCACTGACTAGGATGGGAAGGTGGACGGTGGGAAATTTCAACTGGTAAATAGCATGGGACAGGGTTTTGACCTCCCTTGACACAAATTGATTTCTAAGCTCTAGATAAGATCTTATTAATTGGGAAAGCGTAGGTCAAACTGCGGGTGGGTAAATAAGTTCAAGATTCACGCCATCCTTGGCCAAAGATTTATTTAGTTTTCCACTTAAAATCTTATTATAGTGTGTGGATTGAGTGGGTTAGAATAGAATATAGGCTCGAATAGAAAAGCACTTGAGGTGAGAGAGAAGATCTCCTTCACAGTGGGAATCCACGGAATCGGAGGAGGATCCAAAAGTGTCTAAGAGGCATATGCGCAACAGGGCGCAAAGGAGCCTTTTCGGATCAGTGGCGCAAACTTTTAATGACAGTTTTTTTCATAAAAAAAGAAAACAATAGAGATCGACCTGCGAAAAAGAGGGGGTGCCTGGTGATCCGTGTAAGAGTAGCCCCCAAATGGCCAGACAAGCTGATCAAACACAATTGCACGCACACCTTGTGGTGAGCTGAGAAAAGTGAAGGAGGAAATAGAGATAGCCTGTTTGTAGCGTGAGTGGGCGAGAAATTTGGAATACTACGCACAAAACATAAACAGTCAGCGTGAGAATGGGCTATTAGAGAGGGTAAGCTCCTCATAGAAAGCATCTACCGGCCATATGGCATCCTCCTTAAGAAAAGAGACATCGCGCCGACATAAGGCTTCCCTATTTTGCGTCACAGGGCGAATATCGTGCCATTAATCATGTAAAACATTCGTACTGTGGGAATCATCGGAGGCCATTAGACGCCACTCTTGACAGGGATTAAGAGGTAACACTCTCTGTCTCTGATGGTTTGCCCAAAAAAAGAACAGCAGCAGCATTTAACGAACATCAAAAGGACACTGTGCCTGATGGGAGCGGGGCCGTAAATCACACCCTCTGTCAGGTTATATTGACGCGGTAATTTGAACGATAAGTTTAATGGTTTCCTGTCAAATCAATTGAAAATGAATCTGCCTAAATATATAGCGGGAAGTTTAGTCACAGTTACAGTTATTTTTGCATCTGTATGGCATTTTTAACACATAAGAAAACTTACATTCCTATTGCCGGCGCCAAATTAGTCAGCAGCGCTAAAAGAGCAGAGTGGCGTATGAAGAGAATGATCGATTATGTGATCAGGGGAGAGGTCAGTCGAGGCGAGCGCACAATCCGACCTCAGCCCGTCTTTAATAATACTCTGTAGTGGGGCAGAGGTAGATCTTCGCGCATTGGATTAGCCCTTAGACTTCTGCACAGAAGGTCCTTTAACAATCAAACTAAAAAGACCAGGAACTGGGAAATTACGATGCCTTAATTTGAGCAAAGCCAAAGAATGAAGAGGTTAATCGTTCCTGTAAAACCAGATGGACGGCATGGCGTGTTCACTCCATCTGCCATCTACATAAGGAAGATCATAAAGCTAATGAAAATGGGAGGAAAAATTACGCTTTCCTTAGCTTTTTGTTTGTGCGAATTTTTGATAAGTTTCTGAAAGGAAGAAGGAAAACAATAACTGCATTTCCATAACATGGCTAAGGAATAACAGGAGATGGTTTCTCTAACAATACACACACTTACCCATGCAACCTATCCTAGAGGAAGTCAAACGGATTTCTGAACTCGTGCACACATGCCGAAAGTTTTGAATTGAATACATTAGAGACTATAGAAGAATCCCGTTAGCTACATCTGTGACCCATACGGCCAACATGCATCATTCTGAAGGCAATTGGCACCCCGCGATCATCTGTTGGCAATTTTTAAGAAAACGTTTTGACAAAAAGACGAGAAGAGACTTGTACTCGAATAACTTCGAGGGAGAAATGAGCGGGTCGGCTGCCTGTCGCGGTTTGTTGAGCGGAAAACAGTTATCGGAACAGGGTCAAGAATGATTGGGAGGTAGTTTTTCCCCGCTCATTTAGTCACCTAGACAATTCGCCCACGTCTTTAAATGGTCGCCTCTCCCGCCACCACCCCATAACGAGGAAATGAGAATGTGCAAAAAAGTGAAAGAAAAGAAAACTAGGTTTCGGTCACACCCGGCAGATTCCCGCCAGGGGGAAAGAGACGGCTAATAGGAAAGCAGGGACGACCTGCAAATATCGCCAAAAATTAATGACTTCTTGGAAAAAAAAGCTTCTTGTTATTGGTAGAGGCAGACAAGGACGACTGTTCCAATTTGGCGAAAGACTTCTTGGGCTTAACCAGCGCATAACAAAACGCGATGGAACAGCTGCCTTTTAGTTTAGGAACAGGGCCCTTTAAAGGACCCTCTTAGACAGCTACCAAAATGGATTTTTATTTTTAGAATAAAGATGTTCTCTAATGCGATATGATGTCAATCCGTCTATACTTCTTCCGCCAGCTGTTTTTGACAGGGAACGGAATCACTTTTTATAGACAGAAGCAAATTTAACAATAGGCTTATATAAATAGCGTAGAAAAAGAGAATCGTCTGCTGTTTAAAAGGAAATTCCGTTTTATTGGTGAAAGGTCAACGATGCGGACTGCCCGTTCCTGTGGGTGATCATTTGACCCTGTGGAAATGGTGCCAAAGATCGGGCTCTCTTCCTCGTCTCCTATTGTTTTAGACCCATAATCCCGTCTTCATTTTGCGGACAAAAAGTTTGGTCTTTCACGGACCAGGACACAATTTTTGTTCAAATTCGAGTGACGCCCACTCTATCGCCTTTATGCTTGAAAATTCAGAATTAATATCAGCTCCACTCGGGTGAAATCGATGTACCTGTACAATACTTTAATATTTTTAAAAATATGTCCATGAAATATCCTAGCAACCCAAGGATTGTGATTAAAGCTGCACAATCAGGCGGCTATCATGCTTTTACTAAAATTAGCACCACAAAACGAGGAGGCGAGTGAAAAAAAAGACGAAAATGAAAGGAAAACTGAAGACTGTTTATTCAAAGACTGACGTATCTTGGTTTATGACAAGGGTTGAATAATCGCAGACTGGGCGCTGCCCAAGAAGAAACAAGCTTGTACATAAATACATCTACACGGATGATAAGGAGGTTTTCTTCGTTTTTTATTTAGCTTTAGTTGAATTTTGTTTTCTGTAGTTTCTCTACAATAGGCGCTTCTGGTGATTCGGCGGATTCAGAATTCATAGAATCTTCATGACTTAGTCGATGCACTGGAGCCATGCACAGTACCACTGGCCGATCCGTAGTTTTGATCTGGAAATCGGTCTCTCTTAGCAGAAGCTTTGTTATTCTGACGCGACATGTCCCAAAATTGCCTTTTGTTGCTATTTTAAGACGCGTACGAGACGGCGTCTCATCGTTCAAAATCAGCTTGCCGGCTTCTTAAAAGAGGTGCCCAATCAGATTGGGCATCGTGTTGTGTTCTAAGCGACCAAAATAGTCCCATTAAGTGGGTTGAGGTTTGAACGCTGCAGTCACGAAACGTCCAAAGGATTCCCCCGAAAATCTTGGAATACCACAAGTTTCTACTACAAGTTTCGTAATTTGAAGTCAGGCAGCATGCATCGTTTAAAAATTATAGGTAGACTGAAGGAAACGGACATGCTGCTGATCCCATTAACACTTTCTTTTTTATTTAAAAAACTTACAGTAGCCGGCATTCCCAATGTGGTACTGATCAAGGGCAGGTTATTGTCACTGGCAAGGGGATGAACCATATCCATGCATTCGATCTCATCCGATCCAGGTGAAGACGTACGGGCCACTAGACATGAAGACATCTCCCTGGAAGAATAAAAATTCTATGGAGTCAGTCTTCCATAAGAATGAACACTTTCATCAGCGACACCCCCACGCACAAAAAAATAGAAGTATAGAAAAGTAGGTCAAAAATTTGCCAAGGAGAATTGTATAGCCTCTGAAGATGCAAGAGATACAATGGTGTGATTTGTTGTTTTGTTTTCCATCTGCTGGTCAAAATATAATGTCAGAAGATGAGATCCCCATATGACATGTCATTCCTCAAGGATCAGGGATCAGCACACGTTTCTTTCGTGGGCCAAAGGAAAGAAAAAGGTAGACACAAAAGGCGTAGTTAGGAGAGAACACTTCCGCCCAAGTTTTTAGGGTAAAAGGAAATGCAGACGGTCATTGCTAGGGGTTTGGAGGATGGACTGCCCGCCCCCCTAACGACCTCAACCCGTTCAATGCATGTGACTAGCAATCACATTTGGAGCCAACTAATTTAACAGGCTCAATCACGAATTGGGTTGAAAAAATGGCGTGAGCGAGACGAAGGCCCCGTCTCTTTAAAGGAAAAAAAAACCTCTCGAGTCGTCTAAGCTAGCTGAAGAACGGCGCTCCTCTCTAACAATTGGGTCATTTATCCAAAAAGATTCCTAGGAGCAAAAAGTTGAAGAAGTGCGACGAGACTAATTGTGAATTGCGGGGGATGTGGCGGCGGATCAACGAGTCCCCATATTTAAAGGGACGGCTTCACTCTGGTCCCCGTGTACGTGTCCCGAGAGGATAAGATAAAGGGTGGATGCCTTCTAGCCTTTACGTCAAAGAACAACAAAAACGAAAAATTTAGAGACACCCATGGAGAAGAGTCATGTATCCTTGTCAAAGAGCCGCGTTCTTTTCAAACCCATGGGATGAATTTAAGTAAACTGAAAAGAGCAAATAGAAGTTTATAAGTTAGCAATATCACAGAAAGCAAGCGTCTTGATTAAGATGAGGATCGATGACAATACACGTATAGACAGAACTAGTGCTGTTGAGCGATCTCCGAGAACATCCTGAGCACTTCGTCAACTGAGACTTCGAGGTCAATTGAAGCACCTGGGTAGCATTCTTTCAATATTTTTTGATATTCTTGAAGTTGATTGATAAATTGTTCCTGGAAATGAAATTACAGTAATCATCTCAGAACTTCTTTTAGAAGCAGAAGCCCCCGGATCACTGAGATTCTTGCAGTGACGCAAATGAATGATCATCCAGTCCATCCTTCCGTTACAAGTTCAGCCACGAGGGCATGACTTTGTACTTATCGCACCCTGGCACTTTCTAACCACAAGAATGACAACCCCATCGGGACCATTAAACCTGACCGTCTGGCCTTTGACCCCTTTAAATGGAGATAGTCTCCACGGACAGCTTTTGTTGGTTCGGCCAAAATGTGTTGACTCGGAAGTTGGCAGTAAAAACCCGGAACAGATTAGGATGCAGCTGAACCATCTTTACGATGCGCACTAATCCCCCGAGAGCACTTAGCTGCAACTGCTAAAAAATTAAAGAAAATACCTGCATCTCTCTCCAGACAACTTGAAGTAAGGAAGAATTCTCCAATAGGTGTTTTTCCACCTTCTTGTATAATTGTTCCAAGCCTTTCTTTACTTCTTTTGCTGGATACTGGGAAATGACCTGAATATGACAAGTTTCTCTAAATTTAGACACAAGAGTCTACCTTTTTTAATTCCACTCGACTGAATTGTTGCTGGAAAGATATTTCCTCTGGTTTAATTCCCCTATAGGCGATTGTTTCTTGGATAGCGTCGAAGAAATTTTGCACTTTTTCCAGAGGTTTACCAAGTGACTCCTTGACATAGACGGAGATGTTTTCATCCCTCAGCCTCTTGGCGTCTTTCCTCTGGATATCCAGACTGGATACTTTCAGTTCGTAGAGGGTAGCTAAAAAACAATTGATATTTTTCCAAAAGAGAGATAGGCTGACAATGTAGTTGGTGGAAATTCTCGAAGCGGACAACTGCTGGGGGCGATTTGCTGTAGGGGCTGTTAGCAGCTCGATTAATTCCTTCGGATAAACAACGGTAGAAATGTGCGTACCTTGAATTATTTCTAATGAAATGGAATACTAAAACCAACCATTTCTCCAGATCTGTTCTGCGTTCAGCTTTTCCAAAAACTCTTTCTGCATTTCTAACCAAATCCGCAAATTGTTGAACTTGTGGAATAACTCCAATTCTCATTCGCTTAGGTAGTTTGACATCAGCAAGAGCTCTTCCTTCGGCATCCTAAAGAAATTATTAACATCAAGGATTCAAACTAACCATGTATGCATCAAATTGCCGTTTGATAAGTACAACGAGTGTACCGAAAGTAACAGAAAAATAAGATCCGGCATCAGTTGGCGATAGGACCTTCTTGGATAGAATCACAAACAAGATGAGAACATTGCTCGGATTCTGCTTGCAAATATTCTCCGCAAACTTTTTCAGATGATCATTGACTGAATCCATCAGTGGAGCCATCACATTGCGCACTTGTTCATTCATAAACTTTTCAGCACTTTTACCTCCTAAATAAAATTCTTCACAAGGCAAAGATGATAAATTACCCATAGAAGAACTGTCACCCGATCCAGTGGAAGCAGTTTCTGCTTGAGCTAGCAGTTCCGAGTTGATGTGGAAGAAACGGATACAGAATTTTTGTTCCATCTCAACTATCGGACCCAATTCTCCTAATACTGTTTCGATCAACTGAAATAAAGAATAAAAAAGGTAATAATAAAAATTACATTAGAAATCTGTTCAGTTTCATGAGCAACATCGGCGGAAGCCCGATCTCCCATGCCTTTATATGACATTGTGCTTGCTTTTCTTTCTGGTCCAAGTTTCACAACTTCCTGGTTGATTGCAGCGAAAAATTGGTCAAACAGTCTCTTGTAAAGATTCTTCGTAGCGTCGACATATCGCTGGATAGCTGCTTGGTACGGACCAGGTCTAAACATATTCCATGTAGAGAAACGAATATTTGTTACCTGTTGATTTTTAGCCAATTCATTAGTTCAGCAAGAGGAGAAAGAGCTCGAAAGCGTTGGGATTGTTTTGGAATGGAGAGTTTGTGCCAATCTTGAGCAGAAGTCAACTCATTCTGTAAAAAATAAAAGGATATAAGTCTAGGTTACCAAATTGTTGAATAAAGCAGTGAAATGAGAAATGAGTCTATCCACGAAAAGGTCAATAATATCCAATCTCTTATTTCTGTCCTGGTAAGCCCTCATTTGAAGCATAGACTTTGGCACTTGCCCATGCCAAAAGTGGGAAACTGCGCGGGCAGCTTCCGCACAGCGAGCAATACTAAAAGAAACGATACTATTCAAGAATTTTAATCTGTTTACCTGGCAGGA
This sequence comes from Oscheius sp. DF5033, assembly GCA_964036215.1. Lineage (NCBI taxonomy): Eukaryota > Metazoa > Nematoda > Chromadorea > Rhabditida > Rhabditidae > Oscheius > Oscheius sp. DF5033. The sequence goes on from OZ038413.1 coordinate 9,774,158, forward strand.
TCGTCCAACCTGGCCTCTTCCAATGTTTTAATATGCTGGTCAGTCACGGCGTCCATAGCATCGACAAAACTCTTCAGCTGCTCTCGTAGCTTTTCCTTGTTCTTCTTTTCCACAATTGACAACGAATCCTTTTCCTCAATTAATTCCACGCTATTTCTGACTGTCTACAAATTTCTCGATCAGCCAAAACATAGACATTGCTTACGGCCAATATCGTGTCGCAAGTATCGACTTGCTTTTCCAGCTGTCCGATGTGTTCCAATGCTGCATCAATGGTCGAAATTAATTGATTCACAGCCATTTCACTTCCTAACATGGATTGAATATTAGCACCATCGAGGGATTGTAGTTGGGCTGTTAGAATCTGTAAACAGGGGGTCAAATGACAGGTTTGGGGCAAACCTCGGCGAATTTATCGGCATCACCTATTCCAATTTCAGCTTTGGCCAGTAATTTACGGAAGTCAGCTTCTTCTTTGGCAGAAATGGGCTGAATATACTATTTTTGAAAAATTGGAATGAGATTACCTGATATTCGGCCTGAACTTCTTCTGCTGGAACATTGTCAACTTCTATAGTGACAATTGCCGATTCTCTGTTATCTATGGGCAGAGAAACATTGCAAAAATCTGGCATTTGTACGGGAAGATATTGAGATGATAGCTAAAATAAAAAAAAATAAGAAAATAATAAAACAAAATAACCTTGTACAGCTCACGAATAAATTCATCTTTCTCTTCAGGACTGGCTGCTGAAATCAGCAAGCGTTGATCACCGACGGTTATGCGAAAATCTGTGGATGCCTGTAAGAATAACTTCAAACCACAGAAGAGTAACACAAACCTTTTTTGGATTTATTCCATCAACTTCCTTAATATCCCTCAAATTATGCTTTTCTTTCTTTTTATAAACATCATCTCTTTCTCCTTTGACAACATATAGTCTGACAGATATAGGATGCTCCAAAGTCACTGAAAATAAGAGCATGGAAATCGATTAAAAAGGGCATGCCTGCTAGACAGAAGAATGTGGGTCTTTTCTTCTTCCTACCGTCGATTTTCACCGCATGGACAATGGCTTGAAGACGTTCGTCATCCGTTTGAAAGAGGCTTCTTTCCACATCTTTTCTCAGGATTGACATTCTATCGAAACGTTTTAAAACATGAAAGGAGGACTAAAAGCGATGAACAATACGCGTCGTTGATATTGGGAATCCGCAATTGTGTAGATATTTTTGACTGGACGGCAGGGTTTCCCTACTGTAACCAGATAAGCAAAAAATAGCAAATAAGATGCTTTGTTTTTACTGAAAATATAGTTATCGGTTGAAAACAAGTGGAAAAGATAGAAAACAATGAGCGTGACACAAGATGATCAATCCCCATTTTATCAAAAAGATTCGATGTCCATATTTATTACAAGAGATCAACATGAATTATACAAACATTCAAAGAGATCGATATAATAAGAATGCTGTTAAATATTATATAATAAATAAGTAAAAAAATAAGAACTAGTACCGGTACAAAAAATGTATAAAACATGTACAAAACTTGACTCGTTATCAGCCATCGTAGCCTAATTCCCGTACCATGGGCAGGTGATCATCATCCGGCAGTATTGGATAGACATCCTGTCCAGGAAAATACTCGTCAACTAGTTTACAAGCAGCTTTGTTTAGTTCAAAAGCGCAGCGGTAATACTCCGTGTCATTGGCGTTAAAGCTATAACAATTGCTAAATATTCGGCAGAGATCGGCGAGGAATAGTCGTTGGTGGATGTAGTAGCCACTTTGGATCCGCTTGTCCATTGTTTCAAAATCAGATGGGTATTTCACATGCCTACTATACTCTGGGACCTAAAATACTATTTTTAAAAATGGGAAGGAAGGTTGCACCTCTTCATCTGTTACAGGATTTAAGAAGGGCCAGGCATTGTCATTCTCCCTTAGTTTGTAGAGAACCCTCTTCATTCTGTAGACTAGATCAGGGACGGGGCCGTTGTCTCGTTCAATTCTGGCCTCGTGAGATTTTTCCATACCAGGAATATCTTTTAGAGGCATTCGTTTCCCTTCTAATACGAAATTTAATAAGGAATTGGAGTCTTCTTACTGTTCAAAGTCTTGTTGACGACATTGTTAGGTAATCCATAATATGTTTTAGACCTCAGGGGATTTAAAGCAGTGTGAATGGCGAAGTTCATGTCGCGGCAAGCTTTGATATACGAAGCAAATGTGATGTACCGAATGCTAAATTTAAATCAATAAATAAAAAAGAAATTAGCATACTCGGGATGCAATTGACACGCCATCAATGTAGCGCCTTCATATTCTTTAATAAATCCTTGATACAACAGGTTAGAGTAGCCGATCTCATTGGTAAAACCTTGTTTTCTAAAATATTAAAGGTCTGGAAATAAGCCAATAAAATACTTGAAATATCCAGTGGCATAAGAATCGGCAAAGGTCAGCAACACCATCATTCCTCGTTTTACAGCGTAGTCCTTCATATAATTCATGACAATGGTACCATATCCTTTGATCTGATCGTGACTACTAACAGCGAGGAAGACAATCTCAATGAATCTTCTTTCTGGGAATGGACGGAAGCAACAACCACCAATTACCCGGCCTGGGAGAGAATTGTTAACGACTTTCAGATCTTTTTGACTTACAATTCCTTATAAGAGCTAAGTTTTGATGACTGTTGTCAAAAACCAATCTGGCAATGTAATCTGCTCCCATTTTTGGCAACTGCGCATTAAACAGCGTTTTCAATTGGACAAGCCAGCCTAGATCAGCACGGCTAACTGCTGCTGGATTACTTGTATCATTTCTCACAAAAACAAATCTAAAAAATAGTAAAAAAAGATAAGAAATTGGATACCTGACAAGGCCAGCTTCAACTTCTTGCTTGACTATTTCTGCCTTCGCAACATCTGCACTGAATTTATCCTCTCCAAATCGATCTGTGGCGAACATGTCACATTTTTCCAGTTCTACAATCCGAGCCAGAAGAGCAAGCATCTGTTTGTGAGAGAAGACACCCTCGTCAGTCTCTTTAGCAGCAATCTTTTTTCGTGGTTTGAAAAACGGATCCGCTTGTGGCTCTTCGTGATGGTCGGCATGTTTCCAAAATCTATAAAAACCATAACAAAAATTCAATGTACCCACTTCATCCGGTTAATAAGTTCCTTCTTAGGAACTTCTTCCATTTCAGCTACTCTTATTAAACTTTCTCTGTGAGTATGCAACAAGTTAGCCATTATCAACATTGGATTCTTTTTCTGAAAATTAAGTGCAATAAATCATTTTGTTTGTTTTTAAACCTACAATTTGCTTTTCTGTCTTTCCAGCAATGTGATGTTTTGCAAACAATAAGAGGGTTCGAACTCCATAAATTTCTGGCATTTCATATTGTTCTATCAATGTCAACTTTTTGGGCAGGAATATCCTCAAGTACCACTGCGAATAGAAAACGTCGTAAGCGATAGGAGATATTCTATTAGCTGAAAATATTTGCATTTTCCATTTACGGTGTTTATTTTACAGCAGTATTCAAATACTTCCGGTCTCGGTGGTTCCCATTGATTAAACACGGATAAAAACTCCTCCGATAACCTGTAGAGCCGTCTCCGCTCACTAAAAATAAAGTGTAATTTTACAACTGGTTCTGTTTTCCTACTCTTTCTTTTCCGTAAGTGCTCTGATAAAATTGATGAGTACTTCTATTGCATTTGGTTTAACGTAGGGGAGCTCTTCTTGTGAATGGAACAGAAGTAACCTTTCAGCACTATCTATCGACTTTTTCAATGTCACTATGTATGTTTTATAAATATCCGCAATAACCTTAAAATTAAAACGTAATAGAAACGTTCAGCGCTACCTTCAGTTTATCCTTGGCTGGTTCACTAGCCATCATCTTAGCTAAAACTGACGCTTCGTACACCATAGTTCCATAATATTCAACATCATTCTTATTCATGCTAACTATCGAGGTGGTATGTTCTCCTAAAGACAAAAACTATTCGTCCGGAATGTATCCTACTTAGTTCGTGGTCACAAGATCTACATCTTTCAAGTAGCTGATATCGGTCATAGTTGAGAAGATCAAACTAAAGGACATCTTTACTTCGAGTTTGTTCAATGAACTAACGTAGAATATGCCAGATTTTTTTTCATAATTGGCAGGAAGACCGTCAATCCATGGTCGAAAACCATCACATCGACAACGAGTGTCAGCACAAGGGGCAAACAAGGCGAGACGCTTTACTGCTGATGATTCCAACCAGTCATCTCTCTTCATTCCTCGCTCTCTAAAATTTATTTTCTTTTCATCATTACAAACAACAAAGAGACGAGAAAAAAAATATAAGAAAGTACTACGACAGCGGATGGCATTAAATATGAGAAGCATATAAGGATGTGAACTGGTATGGGCATAAGATATCATCAAGGTTTAAATAGATGTCGGTCGCTGTACATGAGATTCAATCCTCGCACCACGCATTCTCACGGCGAATCTGCTCTTCCTCTTCAGGAGTGAAATCATTCTTGATATTGAAAGTCCGCCGTATTTCTTCGGGAGTTTTGCCCTTGATCATGTTGGCTACAGTCTTACAAGTGACATCAAGGAGTCCTTTTATGTCCAAGTAGTTAGCAGCCAGGATTAGCTCAAATAGCGTTCCCTGATCGACCTTCAAGAACTCAACATCCCAAGAGGGTATGTCATCGGTTCTTTTCTCGCGGTTGTCGTCGTCAGCGCTGGGAGGATCGTCTTTGTGATTAGCACACCAGAGTAGGACCTTCCGTAGAATTGGACCAGCCACATTTTGTAGTGGAACAGCATCCATCTCGGCATCAGCATTGTCCAATCCCAAGTCCATCATCATGGTGTTGAGGGTTGTGGAAAGGGCAATGACATCACGTTCGACCTCAAAGGTCTCACCGTCTGAGCTTGTCAGACGGACTTTACGTTGACCTTGCTCCATTACTGAATAGGGGAATAAGAACTGGACGAAGTGGGAAAATTAATTGGCAAGAAAAAAGGCCAGAACGCGGAAAATGTATTGATTGCGCCGAGGCTGCGGCGCTTTGAAAATTGTTTTTTGTTTCAAAAACTGGAAATTTCGAGTCTTTATCGTGAAATTCAATAGCAAAAATTAGAATTTTATCGGCGGTAAATTTTAAAATATGAATTAAAGAATAATCTTATGAGATTTCTGCAAAAGAGTAAGGAACAATGAAATAAATGTATTGTCATCAAATTCTGCGATAGGAACGCAAATGGTTAGAAGCAAGGAGAAGCAAATATAAAGAAGACCCCCTTGAAATCGGGCGAAATAAATTTAAAAGAGAAACCCGAGGCGAAATTTTAGAAGAAGGCTGTAACAGCTGATGGAATCGTCTGGATGTGTGCAGCGGTGCTAGGCAAGCACGAGCGCGGCGACTTGGCTTCGCTGCGAGACCAATTTCTTGCGGATCAGCCTTTGAGTCACTCAAAATGAAGATGCAACCGAGAACTTTGCTTACCTGAGGTCAAATGTGAGCATAATCGTATTAAAAGATGGGATAAATAGGGACAAACGAGGTAGCTATAAGAGTCGAAGTGTGTGAATTCATGAAAATGAGAAAAAGACGGAAAACTTCAAATTAAATTAAGTTTAATGAAATTAACGATGTTTTGATAAAGGGGAGCACAAAAAATCGACCTAGAGATTACTAACGGTAAACAGTCTATGTAGCCTACTGTAGAATTCAAAAACGGAGCCTTTACTTCAGGTTGATTGAGCTCGTAATACGGAAGACACTGCCATTAAGCGGATTGCTCTCTATTTACGGTGAATAAGCACCTACGCACATTTACGGGGTTGTACAGTGCATTTCGGCAATTTCTTCTTGTGTACCCGAAGATTACCGAGCCTAAGGCGACATCAATTGAGAGATCGAGCCAGAAGAGGAAGATGCCCCATTTACTATTTGTTTTTCCTTAACTTACTCCATTTGCATTAAGCTGGACAAAATGTTAGCAAGATGTTCCAGTAAACAGAGGGCCGAATTCAAATCTAGCTCAAGGTCCCCTAGTCGCAGAGGATATTTGTTTCCTACGGCTATGTGTCGCAAACAAACGATATAACTTTTCTCGTAGAGGGATTCCCATGGTATCTTTTATAGTCAGTGCCACGCACACAAGAAATCTTCCCGTTAAATTTTTTTTTCTTGAAAAAGCGCCTTCATTGTTTTGCTTATCCTTCTTAAAATTGCAGTCATTTCTCTTCTGTGAAGACTTTTTTTTGACAAGTTTGGAGATCTTTGCTTAATGCCCTAGGCACTTCCTCCTTTTACCGCAAGTGTCACCCGCCTCTCCCTAAATCTTATCCCCGACTCCCTGGAGGACCCTCGTCAACTCTCCCTCTGACCTCTGAATCTTAAATCCCAACATTTCGATTTTTATCCCATTCTCTCTCCTTTGGATTAATCGCTTTCATTCTTCCAGCCATTAGCGTTGCATTGCCTTTCCAGACGTTCTCATTTTGCGGTCGGGGTTGATGCTGCTGTACTAGCAGAAGGGCCGACGGCACCCCTACCCCGCATTGGATCTCTTTCCGGCTTCCAATTTTTATGCTTTGCTAACACGAAATCGATCATGTGGAGCGTATTGTTGGAAAGGGCTAACGCGCGAATCAAAACGTTTCTCTTCCGTCAACTGGTCTCTGCCTCTGCCACTCACTCGAAATCCCAGAGAGTTTACTCTCTGCGCCTACCTACATTACCACGAAACCTCCTCGCAACTCCCCAACTTGTTTTATTTGTGCAGTCTTCAGCGAGTTCGAGTCAACTTTCTTGATTACTTTCAATTTTCCCGAGTCTACTGCTTTCATCCGACCCTCAACTCCCAGGAAAGCTATACAATGCGAGGCAATTAGTCTCTTTATTGGATATGTGACCTCAGAGTGATAAAATCCCATTTCTCGTGGTTTATTACGACAAAGAACCGTCAGCTCTCTTTATAAGGAATAGGCTCTAAACGACGAGGGGGTCCTTTCAGTTCCGCGAGAGCAACAATTAGAGAGTCCAAACTCTGAAAATCCCAGGATTGACCTTCTTTTAGTCGGCCACACTTTGTCGAATTCTCACGCCCTCGTTTTGCTCAAAATTATGGCAATTTGAGTCTGAACTATGTCATATTTCCCTTTTGACATAGGCGAAGTGGGAGAAATAGCAGCAGTCACTTCCTGACAGCTTATGTACTGCAGGTGTTTTGCAGTCTGCTTGTTGTTGCAACCCGTACAATTTTTTCATCCATTTCTATATTCTGGGCTTTTGAAGTGGAATGGCTGGGAGTGTCGGTACAGCAAATCCCCCCTGCCTGTGCGAACAATTACAGTGCGCGCGGCACCATACAAAACAAAAATAGCATCAAGCCAAAAAATGCCTGTTGTCCTTTCCGGGCGTTTTTCGCATTATTTTTCCCTGCTTTTTTTTCCTTTTCCGTATCTTATCAAGTCAATTTGATTGCTTGAAACCCAAATGATAAAATGATTAGACAGCTACCGTAAAAAATCAAAAATATTGATAAGAGGCTGCTTCCCAGCTGACCTTCATGGTTAATCTTATAATGAATATAGACAAGTTTTACGCTTATTCACGTTCTTTTTAGCAGGTGAGGCTATTGAACGCTGCGCTGTGCGGCCAGTGTTATTGGAAACAGCTCTATTGATCGTCGCATTCTCTCTGCCCTCCCGTCTCTGTCTCTGCCCTCCACAGGCATGGGTAAGTTCAATACGATTTTTTGTTTACGAAATGTTCAGATAAAGATTGTTAATAGATAAAAAAGGCGTAAACAATTAATCAGTTACAGAAATCTATAGATAATTTCGATTAGACATTACTGATTACATTTTTAGTGTATTATTTGTTTATTTGTTGATTTTTACTCGTCAACCATGACTCATTTTGCCTAAAAAAGACGCCAATAGTTTGCCACATCGGGAATTGCGTAAAATACCAAACAAAAGCGCACTCAAGGAGTCTGCGTTTGGCGTTCAGCAAACAGATAGAAACGCGTGGAATTTGTTTAGAATCACGCCGATTTTTGCAAACTCTTATTAGACACTCGCCATTTCAGGTAAAAAGTGTGAGGTATGCCGGAAGAAATGCTCTGGAGATGTTCTAAAGGATAAAGACAAGTATTTCCACATCCAGTGCTTTAAATGTGCAAGTGAGTCATTTTAGATGTGACGCATAGATTTCACTTTCTCATTGTTTGCTTATGCAAATTTCTAATCACGATTTTTTTTAAATTTTGCCTGTTTAATCCATTCTTTAATATATTTCATGCAAAATATTCAGCTTTTTTCCTCAAAATATTCATCGAACGCCTTTAGAAAATAGTATCTCTGCCGCTTTCTTAACTAAATTATTGCAAATGTATAAGCAGCGTCTGTTAGTGTAATTGGAGAGCACAACCATCTGGATGGCGCTGCAAGATGGGACTCCACACGGTTTCACACATCTTGGTCATAAATGACTCGACAACATGATTTTTCAGAATGTGCAAGACCTTTAAATGAATCCGGCTACTATACAACATCCGATGGGATCTATCTATGCCCAGAAGATTATCGAAGCGAGAGCAGAGAACTTAAGATCCACAGCATGTCGCCAAGCAAATCTCCAACACCGGCACAGACATTATCCCGGCAGACGAATGGACATGCTGCACCAACTGTGGACACGAACATGTCGATGATGACAACCTCACAAGTCTCTCCATTAGGATCTCCTACGAGTGAGCGTGACCTTTTTGCCTCTCCTCAAATTAGGGCCGGACAGGTAGCTTGCGCTGCAGGTGGCAGCTGCGTCTAAGTGTAAAAGGGAGTTGTGAGAAGCCCTTGCCTATAAACACAGCCCGGGACATACGGATCCTCAACTAGACCTTTGCCCGCGGGGAAAGAGAATCTTTGAACACTTGACCAGTGTGCCATATTACGTTTTTTTTACACTAAAAAAAATTTGTAGCGATTATGATATATTAATATTTGAAAATCATAACGCGTGATTCGCAAATTAGATTAGCAAATATTTACTCAAGGTCCCCGCGTTTCGAATTCTTTCAATTTGTTCAATTCGGAGGGTGCCACTTGTCAAAATTTTCGGGGTTCCCTTCTCTTTCTCTTCCAGAAAGTGTGAGAGGGGCTTTTAGTATCGAATATTCCCTCTGGAAAGATACACGACCAGACGGGGGTCTCCGGGGTTGACTATTGACTTCCACTTTTTGTCATTGCTTCGAGTTTTCGAGAAGAGGCAGAGAGACGAGAGAGAGAGAGATGGCCCAGGCCATGTTAATGGAATCGGCACAGACAATGGGCAGCGCAGTAATCGCTGCAGACTACTGAGGGTGAAGAGGGGTTCCGGAAGCTAAGAGATTCGCCACTCAGATACGAATTCCCTAAGCATAGAGACCAATATTACCTCGAAAAAATACTGGCATAATTTCAGCCTGTGCCGCCTGTGACCAGCCTTTATCCACCGGACAAGTTCTCCTCGCCTTGGGTCTACCATGGCACGTTTACTGCTTCAAATGCAGGTATTTTTTTCAAGCTTAAGATTTACAGTAATCCTATTCTTTCAGCGAATGTGCTGCAGTTCTCCACGGCGAGTATATGTCACACGAAGGAAAGCCTTTATGTTTACGGGACTACAACGAGCGATATGGAGTGCGCTGTTATGAATGTCAGAAATTTATTGCTGGACGTGTTCTTCAGGTAGGCGAAAGAGCGCTGCGCCAGAGAAGATTATTTTCTGCCCATATATGCGGAGAAAGACGATGCGGCTTCTTGTTGACACGGTCGGGTGCGAGTAGTATCATCTATCTCTACTCGGGAACAAATAAAAGGCAACTTCTGACCTTCCAGCTGATTCTCAGCTGTTTGACCGTCTTTAAATAGATCATTTCAGGCGGGTAACTACAAATTCCATCCAACGTGTGCGAGATGTTCGCGATGTGGATCACATTTCGGCGACGGGGAAGAGATGTTCATGCAGGGAGATGAAATTTGGCACCCATCGTGTGAACACTCGAGAACGACGGAGAATATAGCGGTAAGGAGACAACCATCAGCTTAAGACAGACGAGAAATTGGAAAGGTGTTAAGCGGCTTACTTTGTCCGTCCGGGGTCATATTATTTGATATGGGGGCAGTCTCTTAACCGGGTAACAAGCTCACTCGCGCATCGTGGCACATCCTTTGACCAAACAGCCTTCAGTAGCCTCAATGCCATCATTTCACCTTTCACATTCGCATCATTTAAACGGCTTTAAAAAAGAGGAATATTGCTTTTCTTTTGTTGACAGCCGTTGTACAGAATGCCGATAGTCATATGTGTCCTCTTATCAGCAGTCTCTGGTGGTATAATCGCGCTTGCCAGTATATTCTTTTCGCGGAAGGGCTATTTGTCATTGAGACGCCTGTACGCGATCCTCCTCGCTTTAATTTGCCACTAAAATGACATTTTACAGGTCACCGCAAAGGGAGGAACAGTCGCTTCGAGAAAAGAACCCAAATATCATACAACATTCGGACAACATCTCACCTACATGTATCTTCTGCCAGAAGTCGAGACAACCTACTTGAGGCATCCTACAAGCAATGCAAAAGAGCCAAATGCCCCTCAATATCATATTCCACAAGGTTTGAGTCTTTTCCATTGTGTTCTTATCAATTTGTTTAGGTCCCATAAGGGTTAGAAAATCGAGATTTGCTTGTTTGAAGACGGGAATGCAAAGGCTCAGTGGGTTTCTGTTGCAAAATTATTAAGAGACTTTTTTTTAGCTGAGGATTTGGAGAAAGAAATGCCTAGGCCGAAATCGCCTCATATGGATAATGAAGAACCGATTGAAATGGCACATTTCCCAGCAGCCCATGCTCCAGATCCAAATGCGGTGAGCCATTCACCTCCTCATTTAAACAAGTTCCATTTTTAGTTGCCACCTATTGAAAGAGAAGATTTTCCGGCTCCGCCATTCCCATACGCTGTAGAAGAATTAAAACGACGATTATCCACGTCCTCTATTGAAAATGAAATTTCTGACGATGAGCTTTCTGAATCTGAACGGGTAGATGAAGATAAATTGAAGAAGGTACGAAAATTTCTCATTAAATTTTTACGAATTGATTATTTCTAGACGGTAGAGACCTTAGAAAAATATGATGACTCTTCGATAGCTCATGTTATTAAACAAAACATCGAAGACAGCCACCGAAAACAGCGAATGCCTCTCCATTGGGACCCGAGAAATGCCAGTCGAACTCCATCAGCCAAGAAAATGCCTCATCTTAGGTTTAGATACGATGTGCCTATCAATGCCTGTAAGCGAAAGTCTCTCGCCTTTTAATGGAACCGATTTAAGCACCTTCACGTCACATGAGTCGACCCCAGCCATGGAGGCAATGGGAAGGAGGAATTCCTAGGAATCAAGGGAACACATTGCCTTGTTTCCATATCCCAGACAGTAGAGGTATAAATCTAACAGTACGAGGTTTGAGTAATATCCCCTTCTAGCTAATACATTGCGTGCTAACACCCTCCCTACTGGATATCCTTACGGCTCGATGGAGAACTTAGATACTACCATTAGCAGTCATTATTCAGAACGTTAGTAGTATTACTTCTCTTCCTATTTATTTCTTTAATATTATCATTCAACCACAACTATTCCCTGTGGAAGAATGATGATTCCAATTAACATTGACTATAGAATATTATTTACTTTAGATTCTTTGGCCAATTCACTTGGAGGACAAATGAGGCCAGCTGGAGAAATGCGATCTACTTTGAGATCTTCTCTACCGGATATGAGTAAACCGGCTAAAATCTACACACTGGCTGATTTGCAATCCAGCAACACTACAAAGAAATTCCCTGAGGATGTTGACAGGTAAATAGAGAGCGATCTATTGACATTTCAAAGAGGGATGGGGTTACGATGTCAAATGGCAGATACGAGTTTAAAATGGCTTACCTGAGACGGGGACGGGCAGATATGATGCATTTGAAGTCAGACAATCAATCGATTGGGTGCAGCAGTGTCAGAAGGCGCAGCGTTGTGGGCAGGCAAGAGAGATCTATATTAGCAGAAATGAAACCAGACGGTCACGGGGACTGAACTGTAGGCAATTTGTGCACAGATGGGGCACCAGCTGGGATAAAAGGATTAGAAAAAACATTATTCTCACCTGCTTTGTTAGGAAAATAGACGGATTCAGCGCACAATGAGGCGATTTCCAGATGAAAGAAGCCAGCATACCGCGTGTGACAATGAGAAATGGGCAGTGAATTTCCCAAAAACGGTGTCGCCGCGCTGTTTTGGCAAATGATATTTTTTTGTGTAATTCTGCGGGGTCGCTGCCGAGATAAACAGTGCCGGCTATAACATTAGCGAGAATTTTGAATTTCAAAGAGAATATAAGGGCGTCTAATCTTCTGACACCTTGTTGAGCACTGTGTGGCTTCTTCATTTTGCAAAAACAGACCTCAAAAGATTTCTAAGAACAGCACTTTGCCGCTAGTTGAAGTATCCTGAGAATAGCCTCGTCAAGCACTTTTTTTTGTTAATTACACGTTTTCAGAATGCACCTCGAGCGCCATCTTTGCCGAGACGAGTTCGAAAAAGTCTTCGAGATGAGCCCTATCGAATTCTACAAGCTTCCCGAATGGAAACGCATCAATTTGAAGCGCAAGGCTAAACTTTTCTAAACGGCCAATTACTATTCCCAATATTTTTTTTGCCCTGCCCTGTCGCTATTCGCCATCCCCGTGGCTTTTTTTTGCCTTTCATTTATAAACTCTCCAGCTAACATTTTGACGGTTATATTTTAAAGATAAGTGCAGTTTTTAGGAGTATTTTTTTCCTAGACTCATATTGTTTTATTCTACGTTGTTTTATAGGTCTTATAATATAGACAACGTGCCTCGTTGTCGTAGGAAACACATTTGGCCAGTTTCGGTCAAAGTAGCGGTAGACCTTCCCTTCTCCTGTCCCTATCCTTCTCCTATTCTACGAGAACTTTCCTTTTACCTTCTTCTTAAACCTTTTTTTTGGCTATTTTCTGCAGTGCTCTATGCATCTTTCCCTTCCTGTTATAATCATTATTATTATACAGTAAGCAAACAATCATCCAAATGCCTACCCCCTTTCACGAGCTCCTAGCTTCTAATAGTTATTTTTTGTTTCATTTTCTCGTGTGCGCTTTGAATATTATGATTTATAGCTTCTAAAGTGGAATCATGTTTTTTGCAAGAATAATAAAGATCAAAATGCTGATGTTCCCTTAAAGTAAAGGAGCCCTTTAACCATTAGAAGATGTCCTCCATTGAAGAAATAATGAGATAAATCGGAGGACCCAGTGTCCAATGATGACCTTTTTCTTAGATTTTTCTAGAACCAGGTGGCCGCTCGTCTGGCGGTGGTCTTGCCAATAATTCTCAGGATATCATAAAACTAACGATGCTCTAGTTCATCCATCGTAGTAGATTGGCTTTGACGATAAGAGAAAGAGACATAGACATTTCTCAATTGCTCCATTTGCCCCCCACATCCTCTTAGTAGCTCTTCTTCAACATTGACGATGATTGCTGCATTTCGAGGAGGAACATTGTTATGCCCTGGCTAGATTGGCTCTCACTCCTGTTCGATTCAACCTAAGCGGACTCCATTTGGCCAACTTCATATCGGCCAATAGAGGCGTCTCCCTTCGCTACATCTTTCCAAATATCTCCAGACATCTCCTTTTTCCACTTTATCAAGTCCACTTCCTTTTTCCAGTAACTCCCTAGGTTATGTACTGTAATCTACTGAATAACGGGTCCTTCCCAGCCCCATTTTAGCCCTTTTCCCAGGGCCTTTTCTTCTTTGCCTCAGTTCACATCACAATTGGTCTCTGAGAATTGCTAATGTAATAACTATGCATCGTAAGAAACTGCCATTAGCCAGCAAAGATCAAGCGTTTCCTTCCTCAAGCAGGAGAAGATTTCATGTCATATCCAACTCTCACTTCAAAGGCTGTCTGTCTCCTATGTGTCAGTCTTGAGAACAGGGAACTCTCAATAGGATTTCCTTTTTTTTTCTTAATTTGATAGCAAACAACTTCTTCCGAAGGGTTATGTTTCACTCCTGCTAGAACGCACTTAATCACGTTGCTTGTTGGACAACGGCTGTGAACAGCCGGGTCTCTTTCTGCCAAGTTTTCAGCTGGCATCCAACTGGCAGCTGTCTTTCTCTGTTTATGTTTACGAAATACGTGTCGTCCTCAATTGAATCCGAAAAAATCCTTTTTCAACTCTTGGTAATTTCTCTTCGTTCGTATTATAGCTGTTCCATTTGTCAAATAGTGACCCTCCTTGTTCCACTTAGTCATTTTCCTCTAAGCCAAGGGCATTCTCCGATCCAGCCATTTTTAACCGGAAGAATATTTCTTTTTGCATCTGCTTTGCTCCCGTTGTTTGCTTGATTTTTCCTCCAAGCACGATAACAAACCAATCAAGCGTCACCCACGACTAACTTGCATTCCTCCTTCCGCTTATATTTTGCTTTTTTCAGTTCATGAAGATGTCAGAGCCCCCTGAAGAACGGGAAGCGTTCGTCGATGAGATCATAGAAGCTCATAATCGACGGCGACGAGCGGTTAGTTCCCCTTTTTAAACTTAAATCTCAAAAATAGTGTTGTCTGTTGATAGTTTGATCATTATAGGAACCAATAAGGTAGACTTCGGGGAGATTCTAAGAAGTTACGCCAAATCGAATAGTCCGCAATTGGACTGGAAGCTATTCATTCCTGGGGGTTAGCCCTTTTCGCTAACAATGTCCTCTAAAGGGGTTCCCTTCTCTTCCTCATGAAATCTATTTTGAGTGACACCTTTGGGAGAAACATGAACTTGGGTGTCTGAGGAAGAAAAGAAATACTCATTTGCAGCATGGATCGGCTGACCTTCGGCACAGCAATGAATTGGACAAATTGGCGCAACACTGGGCAGAACGGCTGGCCGACCAGGCTCATCTTTCATATAGCGAACTTAGCGGGGTTGGAGAAAATATTACGTTTTTCCCGAAGAATTTAGATCCGGATAAGAGTAAGCTTTTTTGGTTAATCATATTGAAGAAATGGAATTTTAGTGGTGGAACATTGGTATGAAGAACATGAAAAATATGAGTATGACACGCCGGGCTGGCAGAGAGGGACCAACTATTTTACCCAAGTTGTTTGGAAAGGAACTGAAGAGGTTAGCCATTATTCCAAATTGCTTTTATTTTTCCGATTTCTCACACTTTCTGACATCATAATTTCAGATCGGAGTAGGAAGGGCTTTCATCAAGCCGCACTCCTATGAGATTGATAAGAAGCATAAACCGTAAGCGCCCAAAAAAGTTTATTTTTACAATTTTCGCCAATTCAGGAACGGAAATATTGAATCACCTCTTGAACAAGTAGTCGTTGCCTTCTACCGACCAGCTGGCAATAACAACCGAAACGGACAATTCGCTGTTAACGTGGTTAAACCACAGCTTACGGGTAGCTGATATTTACCATTTTATAGACCTTGTAAAAGCAATAAATTTTGGCAATTTTCACCTGTCTCCTTCTTCTTTTCCATTACATGTGTGTCATGCGTGTGGCATGCAGTTGTTGCCGGGGACTTTGACCATCCTACAGGCAACGGCGGCCGCTGTTTCATGTTATTCTTCTGGAAATGCCCCACAAGTACCCCCATTGGCAGATGCCGATACTCAGGTCATATTCCGTGCCTCCCATGATTCGTAAGGAATATGGCTATGCTAATGAGTCACTATAGTGAGAACCCACCGTTTTATATTCGTTTTTTGAATGGCAATCTTCGGCCTTTCCCATGACTGGCAGTCTCCGGTCCTTTCCACATTTGGCGCCCAAGTTCAAATTCGAGAAGGACGCATCTGGAAAGTTGTTTACAGATTGTGCAGTGACCCAGAATGTGACGAAGCTGCAATCCTCTGATCTTTCGACATCTGCCAGACTTTCTTTGTCCGCTCATGTTTCTCCATCCCAAACGCGATAACAATTTCCTTATCCTTCGATCTGTTTATATTAGCGCCGATTGGTCCTCTCACTTTCGACTAGGGACCATTGCTAAGACAAAAGGGGACCAGCCTTTCGATTTCCCAAATCCAGGCCTATGGCCATTTGTGTCCTAAACAGGCTCTAGTCAATCCGGAAAAATCCAAATCTCGTAACCATGGCTATAATCTAGAGCTCCGTCGGTCGTTATGAGAGCTCCCTTGTTACTAGCATCGCTTCCTAAATTAGAGGAGAAATGTGTTCAAATGTCCCTTGCAGGGATTCACATTTTAAAGAGATCACCCTACAACACACTTTGATCAATAGCCTTCCTAGAGCCCTCTCCCCTTTTTGGCAGCCCCCTGTTGATATCCCCCTTTTCTGTAGCCCCGCATTTTCGGCTGTCTGCCACTGACAGTCTTATTCGTAACTCGTAAACAAGTGGCGATAGCCCTTCGATCTGAGGTCCGTATTGATTGCGCAACGCAACTCTGTACGCCCCCTGCTCCCAAAAGAGAGACAGGACCCTATTGATCGATATTGCCAGATTTGATGTTGATCGCGCAGACAGAGAAAGACGTCTTAGCCCGTAAACATAGCGACTCTTTTCTATTTCTTTCTTTTTTTCTTCTTCCTGCTGCTAGTCGTGTGCCCTCTGGATAAACTCTTGTCTCCTTGGTGATAATCTCATCTGCTCTGCGCACCTATAGTAGAAATTGGCGCTGCTCGCGATTTCTGCGACCGTAACTCCTGCGATCTGCTTAGTTTATTTAAATTAGGTATATTTATAATTAGTCCATTAGCTTCTTTAACCCTTTTATGCCTATGCTTACATTTTCGTACAATTTTTACCTTGGTCGTTTGGTGATTTTCGAAACTGGTCGGGAATTTTTTTTTTGAGAAAAACACTTTACTGGGGGTATTTGGGCATGAGAAACACGTATCCGATGTGAGATCTGCCGATTTCCTTTATTTTCTACATTTTTTCCGTTGTGCCCCGACCGCAAATGCTTGCCGCCACTGCCAAAACTCTCCAAATGGTCTTATAGCATAAGCATAGGAAGAATTTTTGACGCTCCTTCTAATAGCAAGGGTCTCCCCCTGGAGATTTTGTTGAATCAAAGCAGCCACACTGTTTAGCAATCCCTTCAGTTGAAGACCATCCGAAAACACTAGCAAAATCATCGAAATTACCCAAACTAAGAGCGGATTCGTTCTTTTCATGATCAAAAACCCTTATAGTTGCGTTTCACGGAAAAAATTATTCCGTATTTCTTCTCGAAAAAATTCAAGCAAAAATGGGTTAATTATTGTCGGTTTTTACCCTCTGATCATCATTTATGTATCTACATCTTTAATCCCCTCTTTTCTGTTGACTTTTCTCATAAAACAGCCGTTAATATGCCCATCAATCTCCCTGTTTCAATTGCCGTACCGTAGCCATCCTTATTGATTAACAGCGCCGCCGCTCCACGTCTTTTTCCCAGGGGGTGTCGCGCCGTTTAACAATTATTACTCTTCTTCAAATTCTAATATTTATTTTTATTGACAATAATATTACATTTTTCAGGTAATTCAAGATTAGTCTTAATTCTGGGTTAGAGTAGCAGTGATATGGTTGGAAGACGACATTATGGCGGCGTGCCGAGGCGCCTGAGGGATGCTACCGGGGGAGCGTCAATGGTACGGATCTTTAAGAAATTAAAAATTATAACATATTTCAGAATCACTTTAAATGGAAAGAACACTTGAACGCAGATAATATTAACATTTCTCCATACGACGCTTTCTACCAAGAATGTGTAAACGTGGGAAAAAATTTATTTGAAATAGGCGACCTTCTGCTATATAAAGAAAAATCAAGTAAGACAGTTTAAATTTTCCTTTTTATAATATTCACAAATTTTCAGGAGACGATTTTGTATTAGTAAAGATAGTTGAAATACGATTTATTTGGATTTTCGTCAGAATAGAAGGAGGTGATAATACTGATGTTCGTTGGATTGCCTTCAACGATAGAGGAATAAAGCCAATGTGGGTTATCATTTTAGTAAATTTATTTTTGCTTGCTTTCAGAGAGAATGAAAATTTCACCCCGGGCACATATCGTGGAGCTACAGCGCCGCTCCAATGCAAGAAATATAACTGGCACACATGGATTCACAAGACTCTCCAAAAAAATGAAAGAAACATTGCTGACAGTTCCAAGTTTTACCCGGTAGGTCGATTTCGACTTTTTCTTTCTGAAGAGTGGACTTTTTGTCACAAAAAAATATATCGATTTCAGATAAGCGAGAGCTACAGACCTGAAAGTTGGAAAATCGAAGTAGGCCAAGCATGTTTAGCCTTCGATGTGACGGGCTTCAACGGAACTTTATGTCCAGTAATTATTACTGAAATAAAAAAAGATGTGAGTATTATTTTTTCTGCTTTTTAATTATATTTTCATTGTTTAGATAAACGAAGTCACATTGCAGTATCAGGGATACACAAACAGACACAAGTTACATTTAAATTATTTTGAAACAAGAGAAATATTTTCTTATGAAATGGCGGAGCACATGGGTCTCCACATTGCACCCCCATTCGATGAAGGTAATTTTTTAACCTATTTTTGCCCGACATTTTCCAAAAAAAAATACCAACCAGATTTTTCCGAGAACCACATCTATAAGGGGTATTTGATCATGAAAAGGACGAATCCGCTGTTAGTTTGCGTAATTTCGATGATTTTGCTAATGTTTTCGGATGGTCTTCAACTGAAGGGATTGCTAAACGGTGTGGCTGCTTTGATTCAACTGAATCTCCTGGGGGAAGATTTTCACTATTAGAAAGAGCGTCAAAAATTATCCCTATGTGCCAATTTACTGTTTCCATGAGTCAAGCGGAAGCGCGTAGCACGACATTTTCGGTCTACTGTTCAAAATCCAAGCCGCCTGAATCCGGCAAGAACTTTCATTTCGAATGGCAATGGCATTGAACGATTTTTTGCTCCATGTAGCTGAGTTTTCGAGCTACAAAATGATAGTTATGCTTATGCTATAGGACCATTTGGCGAGTTTTGGTAGGCATTCGCAGTCGGCGCACCACTGAATAATGTGGAAAACATAGGAAATCGGCCGATCTGACATCGGATTCGTGTTTCCCATGCCCGAATACCCCTAGAAAAGAAATTTTTGAAAATCACGAAAGGGGACCAGGGTAAAAAATGTACGAAAATGTGCGCATGGGTTAAGTTCTCAAATGTTATTAATTTCCAGAAGTGCCCGTGGCTCCTTTCCGTTGCCGCCTAACCCTGAATTTGATGACCGCTGAAGAAATTCATCTCAGTGAGAGCCCTCCACATGATTTCGTCTTTCAAACGGGTCTGATTTCAACTCGAGCCGGTGATCCAGACTGCATCACGAATGTAACGGAGAGTGATCTCAACTCACTTCTGGAAAAGCTGATTCCTGCTGAATACATAATCCTGCCGCCGGCCAGAGCTGAAGCACAACCTGTCGCAGAAGGCGATGATGGGCACGAACCAGAAGCCGCTAATGGTGACCAATTAATACGTTTTCTGGATGCCAACAGAAGAGTTGGATCTCCTCACGAAGAAGCGACGGATACCTCGTCTGAGGCAGAGGCAGCTCGTGCAACAATGTCTTCGTTTGCAGCGATTGGGGGAAGACCCATGTCTCTGAGTCGTGATGCCAGCTCGTCGTCAGCAGAGGAACGAATGCCAGAACAAGATATTCCCACCAGCTCGTTTTCAAGTTTCGAACATTCGGATTCTCCTGGCACTTCGCATGATATGGAACCACGAGTGCAGATAAAGGAAGAGTATCCAGCGCCCACGACTCCGACTTTTTCTACGGGTGTCTATCGTCGGAGAGTTGGACCAATCGCACTACTCATGCCAGATCTTCATGACAAAGGAAACGTGGACAATAAACCCGTTGAGTACTTCACTTATATGGCTTTGAAGTATCCGGGCCGATATCCACATTACGCTGAGAAAGTTGCTGAATATCAACGTAAAGGAAAACATATTCCCTGGTATTTGCCAAAACCTTACGCTCATAGAGGACCTTCTGATGCAGAAGGCAGGGGTCAGTCCGAACAATCCAGAGCTAGAACATCCAGTAATGCAAACCACGCAAACTTGGACGGTGACTCCTCTGGGACTGTGATGACATCCAGTGAAGCTATCCATCCGATGACTTCGGCATCAGTCTCATCCCTAGATGCTGAAAAGGTAAATATTTTTTTAACAATAAAATCAGTAATTTTTCAGGTTGATGAACAGCAATGTGAAGCTCGTACTAATGAAATGCCAAATCAGCAAGCGAAAACTAAGAAAAAGAAACCTGAGCTCAAAAAGATTATGAAATCAACAGAAAAGCCGAAATGTACCAAATCTCCTGGTTCCAGCCGTTCAAACCACAGCTCACAGAGAGATCGTAATTTGGCGGAGAAGGAGAAAGCCAGTGGAGTCACGGACAAAGTGATGGGACATCTCCAAAATGCCATGATCGAAGAAGCAGCTAGAACGTCGAAAGAAGTTGCAATTCCGGTCCAGAAGAAGTCTCCTATGAAAGCCGCAAAGCCAGCTATTTCCAAACTTGGAAGCAAGATGGCAAGAGTCGGTTTCCCTGTGTCTGGAATAAAGAAAAAAACCGCCTTCGTTCCTCAGAGTTCTCCAAAGGCCAAACCCAATTCATTGGTCGTTGCCAGTCTGCTTCGTGGAAAGAAGATTACGGAGAGCATAGCCGCTGCCTCATTGCCGCCAGCGCGCCGACGTGCCTCACAAGGTCCTGTTGCTAAAAAGGTAAATATTCTCATTTTACAATAAAACTAATGATTTTACAGGCTGATGATCCGCCACGTAAGAGAGAACCACATTTTGATGAAACGATTACTGAAGAGGGCCAAGAAATTGAAGCTTTTGAACCTCCAGTACAGCAGGCTGTCCCCAAATTGTTGAGACGCCCAAGTTCACCAGTAGCTGCCGCCCGATCAGCTGTTGAGGCAGCTTCTGCTACAGTCAAACCGGCTTCCCGTGCTGTTACTAAGCCTGCTTTTTATGCTCCTTCCTCAGACAGCTCTACTTCAGCTTCTCCTCCTTCATATTTTCAGAAGATAACTGTGGAGCGGCTGGTAAATTCGAAGGATGTCCCCCAACAAGTGAACGTAAATCTTTTAAAATTATTCTTTTTAATGATTATCATTATTTAGACAAATGCTGATGAACCGGTGATAGAAAGGCTTCGCTCAGTTGAACAAAATGAGACAGTTGAATCAGAAAAGAAAGGCATTGAGAAGGAAGTTGGAAAGACTGTTCAGGTAAAATATTGATTTTCTATCGGTTTACATTTTCATTTCAGTTTAATCGAGAGAAAAACGGAAGCTTTGCTCCAGCTCCTCCAAAGACACCTAAATGCCCGTTTGATTATATGCTTCCGCATCTGTTCGCCAAATTTCCTCCGTCTACAGCTCCTTCCAAAGTAGTTGAGAAAGCAGCGTAAGAATTTATTGCCACACTGCTTTACAAAATTTTTAGCATCTCCAAACCTGCGGATAATAATGCCCAACAGAACGAGGCAGTAAAAGCTCCGGCAATAGAAGTGAGTTTATCTTTGAAAAATTTGTTTATATCTTATCATTTAGGAGGAAATGCGCTTGGCTGTTCGACCTTCGTCTTCCCAAGCTCCCGTAATTTTCCCGTGTTTCCGCGCTTTGAGATCGAGGAGCCGAAAAGCAAGTGCTGAGGCTGATCTGGCGTCAAGTAAAAAGTTGAGAGCAGAAAAGCAGCCGGCTGCTGCAGAAGAAGCTGTCGAACCACAGCAAGAACAAGGACATCCTGAAGTATCTCCAATAGTCCAAGCTACTGTTGAGCATCCGCTTATCTACGAGCCTGTTTATATTATGGAAGGACTCAACTGTGAGCAGATCAAAGAATGTAAGTTTTTTATTCGATCTGTTTATGAAATAATCGTTGCAGTTTCACTCCAGGCCAGATCGATCTGCAGACTTGGGAACCACCTCGATCACAGCTTGGTCAACTCTCATATGAATCTGAAAGTATACAAGTCGAAAAAGAGCTTCACCAACATTCTGCGAAAGTTCATCCAGGATCTGGCAAACTGCGTCTTCCCAAAGAAGATCGACAGCTTCTTCACCATTATTGGGGCAGTGGATCCTCATGACAGAGCTGGCCGTCCAGCCTTCCTCATTAAAGGTTTGTAACTAAACTTATTTCTATAAAAAGTTCATTTTTCAGTTGACGGTCCATACGGGGACATTTCAAAATATGTGCCTACTGATGGCTCACCGTTGCGTAGCTACTTGTGGCTTAGAACAGTTTTGCTGCAAGTGAGTTTTTGTGAAAATATTGCTGTAAACTTATTTAAATTTCAGCTCAACGTATGCCCCGATTTCGCTTCGTTTGCTGGCTCCACTTGTTTAAATTGTTGGCTCCCTTACTCCCGAAACTCTGAAGAATTTAAAAAAAAAATTTTCAGAGGTATCTATTTGAAGCGTGCGCAAATCAGAATCCATCTTCAGTAGACTTCCGAATTCTACAGGAGCACATGGTCCCTCTCCCAACACCGGCTGAAATTTATGCTGGCTTAAACAGCCAGCTTGACAAGAAGGACATTGCCAAAACCTTCTTAAAGCACGTTAGTTTATAATTAGTAAAAAAATTTTCATCTCCTTTTCAGAATATTAGCTACCCATTGTTAGCCAGCCTCACTGAAGAAGTCATTCACTTCTTCTGCAACGATGTTTCGACTGCTGAAGCCTGTCAGATTATGGCCTTTACTATCCGATTAAGAAAGTCCGTTTGGAACAAGCTTGAGGTCGATACTAGAACGCTCAAGGAAAAGAATGAGCTCTACCCTTTACTTTAATGCGGTTTTTGCTCAATATCTCCATGATTTTTCCCTATGTCGTTACCATGACTTTTAATATGTTTTCTGTCGGTGTCGACCCTTGTTCTCTCTTATGTACCCCTAATATCATACACTTTCAAAGCGTTTACAAGGGGTTTTCCGGTTTTTTAAGTGCCTACATTCCTCAACACAAAACTACGTACTTTCTTTTTATTTTTGAATCATCCATTAATGAGGCCAGGGGCATGTTTTCTTTTCTTCTATTCCTACAACGAATGCCACCAACCTCCGGTTTTTCTAGTATAGTATGCCCCTCCTATTATCGCAAAAGAGTTGTTATCCAATAAACATTCAGTATTCATTTGGTTAATGATAAAGGACGAGTTAGGATCAGCCATCTACACAATGTGGCAAGGGAATAAATTGACAGTTTGTCTTGTTTTTGTCGGAAAACAGGCAAAGAGACAGAAAATCCTGGGCCAGACTTCTTTGAAAAGTGGAGCTGAAATGTTTTCTATGATTTCGTCGGTATACAGATTACCTGGGTATTGTTATAAGTTATCAGTGCCGCATCCTTAGCTACGGAACCATTTAGTCGACAGGATTGTGAATTCAATTGCTCAAGGCAAACCACTTTATAGACGTAGAGCTCCAGCTCTAGCAACTGAAAGGGAAAAAATATTATCTGAAGAACTTTTACCTTTGAAATATCTTTATGTTTGGCAAGGATCTCTGGATTAGCAAAGAGATAGACACCGTGGCGGATTAGCTAAACGATAAAAACAGGTAGATATGGCACAAACTTGTTTAGCCATCTCCGGAAGGGACATTTTTTTGTGATGAAGAGATCGCAGCTTGGAGAATTCATCTCCATTCTGTGTTTCCAAATACAATATGTTATCCTGCAAAATTTTCACAGCATTGAATCCTGCAACCTCAATAATGAAGCTAAGCTCAACCGAATGGGTATGCAGCTTGTACAAAATCGAATCCTCCCGGAAATCAATGCTCCATTTCCGATACGGATAGTGAAAATCTGTTGTTTGAAACAGTGCAACCTTTCCCAATTTGGAAATCCTTGTACTCATCACAAAAGAGTCTAAAAACTACGTTAATTTGGTTATTCCTGACTTTGATCGAATTGGGTATGGGTGGTGAAGACTCCTTTTTTCCATTCATTGGATCCTTCTTCGCAGTAGGCAACAATAGGTTCACTGGGAGATATGAACACATTTTCCACAGGCACTTTTATGGTAATATTGAGATGTTTTCCTTCGAGATGTGTTTCAACCAGATCAGTTTCTGTATACCGGCACTACTTGTTGAATGACAGCCTACCTGTATACATTAGCCAAGCTCCACATTGCTTTGGCTTCTTACCAGCGTCGAAGACCGTGATGTGATAAACCGGCCCAAGAAATGCTTCTTCATTGAAATCAACCAGATGCTCTTCCGTGTTCTCTTTAGCTGATAGTCCACTGATTATGGGTATTTTTGGGTTATGACTGGTAGTTAGGGACTTTGGATAGCGAGCAGGAGAGCGGGAAGCTTTTTGAGGATTCTGAAAGATGCCTGTGGACTTGAAAAATGCCCTACGGGTGGTTTTCTCCTCTGAGTCGTCTGCTTCACAAGTTCGTCAAAGTTTTTCCTGAAGAAGAACCATCTGTTGCTTACTGAATACTGTACGCCATTTGAGTTCGATCCTTTCTCTCAGGCTTCTTTTTGGTTTTCTTCTCTCCTCGTACTTTTATCACCGGAGCAACTGGCAGCCTTTCTTCATATTCAACTGGAGAATCATCTTCTATTTCTATCTTATCCTCAAATAAATATCCTAAAAAATGAAGAGAATGTTTAAATAAGACCACCTATGTCATATTGTCTCAACTTTAATGTTACTGCATCCATATGTTCAATATATTCTTTCCAAACAAAAAGGGTATTGAGATATGGCATCACCTCTATTTGTATTCCAGGTAGAAATATCAATTTATTCCTGAAAAGAATTGAAAGAAACCCAGATAAAATCATACCTTCTCTCATAAGAAAGTCTCCAAAATGCCAGCATCCCTTCCGGGTGAATGAATACGTTGTCGTTTCTCGTTTCTGAAGTGCCGCAAATATTAAAAGCAAGGTTATTCCACTGATGTCGAAGGATATGGATACATTTTTGAAGAATCTCTTGAACCTAAATATTTTACTGCTACACGAAGGAATAGAAAATTACAGCGGCTATTTTAGCTGACCACTCTTCTGAGATGTTCTCGAAGGATTCTTCCATAATGTCATGTTGGATCTGAAAAGAATTCTGCTCGCACAAGAAAATCACCTCGAATAATTTGAGAAGGATGTCCTCTATTTCACTAATATTCCAGATTTTGATATTCTGCTCAATCCAGGAGAAAATATCGCTGCATCGTCTAACATCGTGTAGATCAGACAGTAAGCTGCCGGAAACGTAGCGAGACCACTAAAGGAAAATTAGAGAAAACTGACAGAATACCTCCTGTTCTTTCCAAAATTCGGCATAAGCCTTACGCAGTTCGTCGGGAGAAGCCAGCATAATATGGCGCGGAAACGGAAATCCACTCCTTTCCTCAAGTGAACTCATGCAAGCTCAAAGATGAGATGGCTTGAAATGCTTGGTAGCTTGTCTGGAAAACAAACTGTGTGTTAGTTCTGCGAATCATAGACAGATACATATATCTAATATTTTTATTTTCTAGATCTTGAAAATAAAAGAGCGTTTGCAAAACGTCGAAAACCTGCAAAGAACTGCGGAAGGAAAGCTAGCGGCCCTTGTAGCAGAAGTAATTACCTTTTGTGATAATCTTCGAAGTGATATTGGGCGCGCATTCGGCTTAGAAGAAGTTAATGGCTCGGCCTCAGCCGCCGAGGAACAGGCTCAGGGCAGTAGCTCTACCCCCGAATAGAGTTATTAACCATGTTTCTTTTGCCTCTTCACTTTTAATATTTCCATCCGCAAATAGACGACGTCTGTATATTCTGCCCAAAATTTGTTACGAATGCTTTTTTCTACAACAATTGTATTATCTCTTTTATTACATAAAGATCAGCTAAGCGTTGTTTCAAAACGATGTGATGGTGAGTAGATCGAAATACAAGTGAACTGAGAGAAAGGAAAAAAAATACAAAGTAATAATATAAAAAGTGGATATGATGTCAAAAACGTGGGGAGAATGTCTATATGACGGGAAACACAACTAGCAGAGTAAGGCCAACAAACCGCTAGACGTTTTTTACCTGTATTTTGGAAGTACAACATACAAAATTGTTTTTTTTCGGCTAAAAAAAGTGAGCGTCAGCGTTAACAATAAATAAAAATGACACAAAATCACAGAATCAATTCGTCCTTCCGGATTTCATCGAAGCCCGTCCGCTAGGAGCACTGCAAATGTGATTTTCAATTTATTGTGATGGCGGCTTACTTTGATATGTCTATGGCTGAGGTTCCGAGTTGTAGCGAAAGATCTTCTCCGTAGTCTTCCTCTCGGTATGTTTCGACTCGTTCGTTCAATGGTTGCAACTCTTCTGCTTTCACGGGTAGGATACTGTTTCTCCTCTTTTCGTCTTCAATCAGCTTTTGCTCTACTTCAATCAATTCTTTTTCGAGCGTGGCTATGACTTTATCTTGGTCCGACCATTCTATCGCTTTCTCTTTTACAGGAAGTTCTGTACCTTCTTCCAGTTTTAAGACCTCTGCATCCGAAGCAGTCGTTTCTAAACGACAGAATAATATAACAGCAGGAAATGTACTACCTTGTTCGTTTTCAGCATCTCGCTTGTTACTCTCTTCCAGATGTTTCATCAACACAGCTACGACGACATTTACCAAAACGAATTGGGAAATGAGCACGAAGATAACAAAGAAACAAGGAGCTAGGATGGGATCCACACAGCAATTTGTTTCACAATGGTCCGATGAATCGCAGTCATCTCTCAAAGCATCCTGAAGAGAAATCCATTTACCATTAAATTATGACCAATACCTTCATGATACCGTTCCAATTATCTCCGGTGGCTATCCTAAACAATGTTAGGAAAGCCATTCCGAAGTTTTTAAAATGGGCATGTTCTCCCAAGCCGTCGCAGGGATGATCTTCTGAGCATTCTAATTTTCCAAAGAGTTCGACGCCCAAAGCAGCAAAAATGAAAAACAACAGGAAGAAGAGAGATCCCAAATTTCCGACCTAAGCTTTTTCTGTTCTAATGCTACGAGGTCTCTTACCTGAGGTAAAGCTTCTCCTACAGTATCCAACAATGATCGAATTCCTTTAGCCATCTTCAATAACTTGAGCACTCGAGCAATTCGAAGCACCCTCATTACTCGGATAATCGTTGGATTTATAGGCAGCTCTAATGCTTCAAATTCTTCAAAGATTATACCAGCTATGGATAGGAAAACAATGAACATATCCAGCCTGTTCCATCTTTAAAACATTTGAACTTGTTGTCACCAGGTGTTCAGTCCCTACCTTTCTTTAAAGAATCGCTTAAACCCGAGAGCCGATAGCTTCATTCCTGCTTCGAGTGTAAAGACTGCAGTGAAGAAATAGTTCAAAGCTCTGAGAACATATTTCAAGCCAACGGGCATCATGTAAAACTCCATCGCCATTGAGATAACGTTAATGCCTATATTCTATATTGGAAAAAGAAGAAATATGGACTAACCGATAACAGCTGCTATGGCTAGGTCGAAATACTTGGAAGTCACTACACTGTGAAGAAAAAGTCTCGTTGGTCCGTAACTATGCCAGTAGGGTTGGTTTTTAGCTACTGAAATACTCAAATAATTGTAAAAATGACTAAATCTTACTTTTCTTTTTCCTTCCCGCCATGCTTTCTTCAAATTTTTGTCTTTTCAACTGTCGTTGGAGTCTCTTTTCTTTTGCTTTTTCCCTCATTTCCTGAAATACACAAATATTAAAGCAAAACTTTGTCTCAACCTTTTCTAGAGCTTCCTTGCATTTATGAAAGTTTTCAACCACAACCCCGACGAACATATTCAAGACAAAGAATCCGACCAACAGAAGGAAAGAGATGAAGTAGATCATCCGCCATTCGTTGTAATTCTCAATCGGCTGCATATCTACTCCAACCGCGTCTATTCCCTGATACATAATCGACACCCAGCCGTCTTTACTGGATAAAACGAAAAGCGACATTAGGGCCTGGAAATATTCATGAACTTTTAAATAGAAGGCACTTACTTGTCCAAGATTGTCAAAGTTATACCGGTGATTCACCCATTTGTTTTTGGGATCCGCTTTGCATTCCGCCTTTGTTGTGATGTTACCCAACTCGGGTCCAACGCAGTGGTACATCATTCCCTGTAGCAAATCTTATAAAAATCAGAGGCGAATCTTACCTTGAAAAGTTGTACTCCTAAAATTCCGAAGATAATAAAGAAAGTACAACAAATCAGGACAATATTGCCGATAGGTTTGAGACTTGATATTAATGTCATAACCACGAGTTTTACTCCCGGCGCGCGGTTGATAACCCGAAGTGGTCGAAGGGCTCGTAGAAGACGTAACACTCGAATTACCCCAAAAATCTTTGGTGAATCTGTATACGGTACACTTTGTTTTTAAAAAAAAATAGCCCTACCGCCAGTAGCAAACATTTCAAAGAGAACATTAATCAGGGAAATGATGACAAGTATCCCATCCAATATGTTCCAACCATCTTTGAAATAAGCGCCTTTTCCAAAGAAGCAACCGTTCGCGACAACCTAAATTTTTAATGTTACCAAATGCCTCCAAATCCCCACCTTCATGGCCATTTCCAGCGTAAAAATAACAGTGAAGATGTAACCCGATATCGTAAGGAACTTCCTTTCAATGCTCTGCGGAGGGATTGAAGGCCTCTCCATTGCAAGAGTAATGCAGTTGATTCCAATAAATACGAGAATAGAATAGTCGAACCATTTCCTCCTGGTCAATTGAAGGCATTTTATCCGAAAGAGATTTTTAGGTGAGAAGACGAAGAGGGAGTAATTCGTGCGGCTTGCCAGGCAAGTTTTCCGAAATAATTTCCTAGCCAAGGTGTTTTGCTTCTTCTCGTTTTTCTTTTCTTCTTCGGCTAAGGCTTGCTTCAATTCCTGGCTAGCTTCCAAAAACTTTTCCCTCGCATAGCTTTCTATCAAGGCTCTTCTTCCATGAACCGGACAATTGGGATTGAAGTGATGGCAAATCCCACCCCAGCTGTGTACTCTCTGCCTATGAGTTGGACCTTGTTGACCGGAAATAACCAGGGAGGTATGACGATTCAGTCTAAAGTGTCAAGTTGCACGAAGAGCGACAAAACTAAAAACCGACCTGCTCTTTCCACCGTTTGCATTGGCGTCGAGTAACTTCCGCTTGTTGTCGTAGGCATTTTCATCTGTCGCTAATCGTTGGTAGCCATTGCTGCCTGGTACAGGAAGTTCCATGTAATCGTCGTCCATAGATTGTTGTGGTTTTATCGGAGCACACGTACATTCCGCAATCGCTGCTCCGTTCGAAAATGCCATGGAGGTGGATTTGGCTATCAGCATTTCCAACTCCCGCTTTCTTTCATGTTCTTCGTCGAAAGCTTTCTGCCTAGCTTCTTCTTCCTATAATGGGGACTGACTAGAAATTAGAGAGTCTACCTGTTGCCGTTTCTCTTCTTCTTTACTTTCTTGAAATCCTTCGACCAAGATAGCTACCAAAAGATTGAACAGAACATAGTTGCCGAATGTCATTAAAGCCACAAAGTAGAGCGCTGCCCAAGGATTCGTTTGAGCCATTCCATTGAACAAGACCATATTCCAGTCTTCTTGCGTAAGAATCTATATTTAAATTAAGATAATGATGAATTACTGTAAACATAAAGACAATCACTTCACAAAACATAAATGCAAAAGGATTTGAACATAAAGAAAGCCCGCAACTGACTTGGAACACGGTAGTTGTCGCATGTAGAAACGAATCGAAATTCGTACGATCACAATCACACACGTAAGGAGTATTTCGCACTTCGTGACAGCTACATATTTCGCCGGTTTCTTTATGATTGCAGAATTTACAACCAAACAGAACCATTCCTAACGTACTGAAACGAGACAACACAACATTTATATTACAAAGAGAATACTGTACATTACGTGCAAAAAATAGCAAAGAAACTCATGCAAAACATGCTAACATTCCAAGTTAAAACTCACTTGAAAGACGGTTATTAGGGCCCAAAGAAGAGAGTCAAAATTCTTGCGTTCACATTTCTTTGCAGGTCCTCCTAGTATACGTTCTTCATATTTGCAAAATTTGCATCCAAAAAGGTTCATGCCAAGAATGCTGTAAAAGGATGGTGAAGGGAGGAGAAAGGGAAGACATTCAGTGTGTGAGAAAGGGAAAATTGGGAAAAACTAATACCTAAATATGAAAATAAATAGAACTAGGAGACCAAAGAAGACGGTGACATTGTCCATTGTCCGGAGCATTACGACCAGTTGATATCGAAGGGCTGGCATAAATCGAACAAGTTTGAGAATACGGAGCAGACGAAAGGTACGCAAGACGGATAGACCTCCTTTGCCTTCTTGAAAGAGTTCAAGAACACTAGAAGAAGATATTTTAAATGGAGATAAAAGAGCTACCTGAGAGCTACAATCCCACCATCAAAGAGGTTAAAACCGTCGGAGAGATAACCAAAAAAACCATCAGCAATGATCTTGAGTAACATTTCAAAGGCAAAGAGTCCCGTAAAGAAGAGATTCGAATATTCCAATAATGTTGTGAGAAATTCAGGCTAATAATAGTTATAATTGAAGATAGAATGGATACAGTACCTGCTGGTGGTATTCTACTCCCATGGATAAAGTATTTACAAGAATAGCAACCAGAATTCCCCTTGTGAAATGATCACAGACAACAAATTGTCGGATCTTTGCTCTCAACCAGCTGACTTTCACTTCCTTCTTCTTTCTCTTTTTCTAAAAAATCTCAATTATTAGAAACTGTTATGAACGCTTACGGGTTTAGTCTTCTCATCTTCTGACCATTCACTCTCCGTCGCGTCTTCTTCCTCAGAACCTGACATTATCTTTGGCAGAGCGTAATGGCCATTGCCCAGTTCTGTGAACTCTCCGATGGTTACTCTCCTTTTTCTAGGCCCTGGTGAACATTTCGTCACTTTTTGTTCTTCTTCCTCGTCTTCATCTTCCTCTTCAACCCTCTCTTCTATCCTGGATAACGTCGCCATTTTATCCAATTTAGACTTTCGTTGGGAACCATCTTTCTTCATCTGTCTTTGTTCTCTTCTTCTTTTCATATAGATGTCGAATTTCTGGAATAAAGTGTCTAAAGGATTGGTTAAATTACCTTTCTAAGGAATCGTTTCGTTCTTCGAAATGTTTGTGCAATCAGCCTGACAATAGCCGCATAAACACTGTCATTTCCTCCACCCTCATTTGCCGAAGTACCACCAGCTTCACTACCCGTAGCTGAGATGGAATCCCTCGCTTGCATTCTTTTCCTCTCTTGTAGCATTCTTTCCGTTTCCCGTCTTTTTGTTTCAGCAAATTGTGTGGCAATGACAACAAGGCAGAGATTAATCATGAAGAAAGCACCAATCTACGAAGGGGTTGTAGGGGCTACACGGAAGAGAAACATACCACGATGAGCAAAACAAAATATATCCAATTCCAGAAAGAGTGAGCATCTTGTACATAGTACATAATATCTGTCCAGCCTTCGAGTGAAATAACCTGTATTTTTACATTAAAGGAAGACCGAAATACTCACAAGAAAGATAGCTACCCATGCAAAACCGATATTGTCGAAAGAAACTGAGCCTTGAAATGGATTTCTTTGCATAACCTGAAAATTTCAAAAGATTTCAGCAGATGGAGAATTCTCACTTGACATTCATTGTAGTACACATTCCAATTAATACAAGAATCATTGGAAACGTATTCATACTCATCAATTGTCAGATTACACTTGATTCCATTAACCGTATAAGGTGGAAGATTGGCACATGTATGCAAC
This sequence comes from Oscheius sp. DF5033, assembly GCA_964036215.1. Taxonomy (NCBI): domain Eukaryota; kingdom Metazoa; phylum Nematoda; class Chromadorea; order Rhabditida; family Rhabditidae; genus Oscheius; species Oscheius sp. DF5033. Next base: position 9,806,156 of record OZ038413.1, read on the forward strand.
CCATTGGCGTCCGATTGACTGCATATATATTCCATTGAAGTGTCTTCCGGGATGTAATACCTAGAAACATCAAAATACTCAGTACCATCCATGATGCATAGGGAAGTTGTCACGGAAAACAATCTACCTTGTAAGTTTGATATCTTGAAACAACGCTGACTGATTTTCTGATATTGTTTTTGGTAAATTTATAACACACCGATTTCTAAAACAAGATTTTTGGATTTAAAACGGGATTTACCTGAGTAGACCCGCCCAGAGTTGAACACCGACTATACCAAAAATGAAGAAAACGAAAAAACATAATAATAGCACGTTTCCTAACATGGGTAACGTATCCAGGAGAAGATTAACTGGAAGGAAAATACTATAATTTTATGGAAAGGGAGCGCTTACCAAGAATTCTCATGGAAGGTATCCTATTCACAGCTCGAAGTGGCCGCAATACGCGCACCGTTCGAATGGCTGTCAAATTAATATTTCCTCCGAGATATTCCTGCAGAATAAATTCGAGAATTCCCGCAATAACAATAAAAAAATCTAGCCGGTTCCAGGTATCGGATAAATACGCCGAGGGACCAATAAAACCAAGTGCTACTATTTTTATCACCTGAAGTAATAAAATAAATCTTTTAAAGGAGATATTAACTGACCATTTCAGCAGCGAAGTACATGAAGATGGCATGATCTATCCATCCCAATACAAGGCAGCGATATGTTGTACAGTTGGGACCGTCGTCACAGGGTCGATACATTCCTAACCAATTACAGTAAGCTGTCGTGAAAATGGCTTACCTAATGTTATACAATTTATAATAATTACAGCCATTGTTATTCGATCGAACCATGGGCTCATAACCATTTTTAGACACCAGGATCTGGGTGGCGTTAGCTGGCTAAGACAATGTAGCACCGGCTCTCCAAATCTAAATAATGGCATTAATGAACTGGTAAAAGGTCTCCCTTACCCAGGATAGGGTAAATTGGACTCTTCGATTTCTTCAAATTCACCCCATTCCACTCCCTTTTCCCATTTACTGGGGGAAGCTTCAATGGAACAAGCCTATAAATGTCAGCCATTACACAGGCCCTCTGGCTGGCTCTTACCCTTCCGGTTTCATTAAGATGCAGTGTTTCTTTCGAACCACTCGCTGAACCAGGGCCATCAGGTTCATCGTATTTTTTCTTCGAAGTTGATGGTCTTCTAACTGCCACATTGGACGTCCTACGCCCAAGCACTGATCTATAAAAGATTTCATAGTATCTTTTCGTATCTTGATTTTACGCAAAAGCTATTGTCCTTGTTAGACTAGACACAAGAACGGAAGGGAATCCCTAAACCAATTGGGGGACATTCTGTTTCATGACAACAAAACATCAATTGCCGCCAACTTTTAAAAGGAATAACATACCGTGGTCCCCCTGCATATTTAGACAGCGACTGGAAGCTTCGAAGTTCGGGGACAGGCTGTTGCAACATTCTAAGTTACGGGGTCGAAGTGATGTACCATTCAGAATAAGCTCCGGTTATTCTCAGGTCTGGAAAATTCCCTATTGCTATGATACAAGGAAATATAAAAAAGAACTAAAAGTTCGAAAGGCAATTGAAGCCATAGATTATGAACATGTCAACGGACATGTGAGTCAGTGGAGGCGAACATTATGGATGTTAGAGAGAGGGAGACGAGAGGGAGAGAAAGGTTTGAAGATTCGTTTAGAACATTTGTCAAGAGAGAAGGAGGTGAAAAATGGACTGGAACATGGGAAAAAACAGAACGATGATCAAGATTCAAAAAATGAACATATTCCCATAGAAAAACAAAATGTCAAAAGGGGGAGAGAGGAACATCTAGTTACGAGTAAATATAGTTATCGGAAATCATAAAAAGGGCAAAAAGATGACGTGCCCTGAAGAGAAAAGACTTCAAATTATTCCATATACGTCAAGTTTCAAAGCTTTTTTGCAGATTAGCGACAACGTTGGGATCAACAAACAACTAATAATTTTTAAGAGCATGGGAAATGTATTAAATTAACATATAAAGCAAGTTGAAGAAAAACAAAAGAAAAGGTTGACCAGCTGGATTGAACCTTAGAAAGGGATTAGCATTCTAAAGAGGGTCGAAAGAAGCCGCGAGCGAAGGCGTAAGCGGATTTTGTCTCAAACTCAATGAATAAAAACGATCTGATATTTCACTTGAAAAAGTTGTTTTTAGAATTAGAAGCGGCTAGGCAAAAGAGTCTCCACAATCGTGGCACATCGGGAAGTCATTAATAATCCAACCTCCAACACGCCACATCACATCTCCCTGTCAAAGGATGGGAAGCGTATTTGTTGAGTAAAATAAAGGAGAAGAAATATCAAATACAAAAGAGAAATGGAATAGAGGGATATATTCAGAACGTTGACAACATGTTAATATTGATTTTTATGTAATGTTGGGGTTCAGGTAAAACTAGCCCTTTCTCTGTTATTAATGGACCTGAGAGGGGAAGTCAAATCCAGGAACCGAGCAGGATTTGGCAGCCCGCCTGAACAAGGGCCCAGGATCACATCACTTTCCATGAATGCGTGGTGAAGGTGTCTAGCTGCTTTATACGGAAAAAGCTTATTATTTAAGCGAGTGGGAAGAGTAAATCAGGCGGTAAACTGGCTGTTCAAAAACAAAAGTGACTTTGGTAGATTTTTGGAACAGTTTTAAAGTGAACACAGATTTAAAAGGAAAATAATCCCTGAACCCTGGCGGAGAACACGAGCAGTCCAAAGTGAGCAAGTACCCTCCAATTTTCTTGTCATCGGAACATGATAATACATTTCCATAAATCGCTTAGCGCTTGTCACATGGGCAACACTCTCTGTCGTTTATTTTCTAATTTCTTCCTTTATCCCGACGTTACTCAGAAGAAGGAAGCAATAAGATTGGTCCAAGACGAAAGAGAACTTTATTTTATCTTAATTAGTCTCGCAATATTTCATTTGAAATGTGGGCGATAGTGGGCGAGAGTTGGGACAGGTCTGCCATCGAGTGCCCGAAATTGGATACGGCCGCGTTCTTCAATTGCTTCACAAAATATAAATGCATTTCTTAGAAAATGGAGATGACATCCTAATTTAAAGTTCAAAAAGTTTCTCGACCAAAGAAATAAAATCAATGATTAACCACGGAGACAAATGTCGTTGATAGGGTAAAAAGTTTGAGACATGTCAGAGAAGTGAAAGACAATCTTTTTACAAAAATGATTAAGAGGGTGATAAACAGAAAATAATTTAATTTGCATTATGGCCGGTGGGTTGCCGCGCACCTGGCGTCCATTGTAAAAACGATGCGCGAGTAGAGGTCAGCACAACGTAAAGAGTCCAGTATCAACAGGAAGGTAAAGAAAAATTGCTTTCAATGATCCGGGTGAGGGTGGAGCGGCATTGCTGTCCGCATTACAATCGTCTCTCTCCCTCTCGGACAGGAGCTTGTGCGTGTCGCCAAAATGAATAATGTTCGCAATATGTAAGATCTTTAGCAGCACACCGAAAAAAAGGAAGCAGAGTTCTAGTCTCTTCTAACTCACTTTTTATCTAATTCTCTTTTACATCGTTTGTGGCACCCCCGTACCAATTGCGCCGCCCTCATTTATGGCATTATTCCACCGGGAATTCAGAGCCCCTGCGATTGTGCCTAGCGTTTATCACGTTTGAAAAAAGACAGCTTACAGCACCTCGTACTTGCATGTTTTTCCTTGTCTTTTTTATGTTTTTCGCCTCCATTTAAATGCAATAGATTGACCCAAGTCATCCGTCAGATCAGTGACACCGGATGAACAAGTGTAGAGCAGCCGTTTTACCTTGTCAGCTGGCAGCTCCCGCAACAAATTTTCACGTGGTCCTTCAAAGGTCAATAATGCAGAAATTTGAGCAGAACCAGACAAGAGTGAAGCACAGATGAGGGTGGTTGGGGAGAAAGGTACAGAGAAAAATAGAAACAATTCAATAGAAAGATAGAAAAATGGAAGAAGATCGATGGACACTCTCCTGATGCGCCTGCTTGGCTAGGAGCTAAGCTTCAACACCAACGAAATATAAGCCGAGAGACTCCTTTTTGCCCAGTTCCGCATGCAAAATCGCAGCAGACACCGATGCGTGGCTATCTGTCCTTCCCAGCCAAGCCCGGGCCAGAAGCTTCTACGCGGCGGCGGCGTAGCAACGATGAGTTGTGAGAAGGCGAAAGTTACGAGGATGGCTAAAAGTGTCAGTTCAATTATTCAAAAGCGACTCTTTGGACCAGGAGAAAGACTTTTGCGTAAATAACAATAAATCTGGGCGATAAGCAAGTGGTGCGAAAAGTGTGTGATGCTAACTTTATGCGATATAACGGATATAAGGAAGGAATCCGAAGAAGTGTAATGAGGAATCGCAAACACGTTGTCGTCGGTGATACGAACTCTCAACAAATGGCGACAACAGCCGGGCGGGCCGGAAATTCCTCAAGAATTTTTCTACCAGAGTTTAACGAGTTCAAGGAACGTCTATTTAATTTTTGACCAATTCTTTTTTGACTTCTGCCCTTCGACTTGCAGGCTATTTCCGCTATAAAAAGTTGCCAACTTCGTTTGCCCTTACGTGCCGATGGAAATGTGCACATTATATCTTTCTCACTCTTTACGTATGTGTTTGTATGAGTGTGTTTTTTGCCCGGATGGTTTACATATGCACCAGATGTTAGCAATGAATTCATGGACGGATGAGAGGATATTGAACATAAGAATCACCTCTCTGTAGCGGAATGAAAATGAGGAAAAACAGACTCCGATTGTCAAAACAGAGAAAAGGAAAACCATTTTTAACCCTATAAATTGGCCTAGAGAATGTGTAAGTCGATGGAGGAAAATTGGAGAAAAGCACGCCAGAAGGGCACAGATAAATCTGTATCTTATGGTGCCCTTATAATTTCTTAAGAGACTGAAAAAATATGAGGAGAGCATTTGACTTTAGTAACAATTTGAAGCCATTAATTGAGGAAAAACAAAGAAGCAAGAAGAATACTAAACAGATGCGTTCATTTCATTCCAATTTGAAGACTTTTTCTACATTGTTTTCCCTTGAGAGGAACACGCTTAAAAAGGCTTCTGATGGAGGGAAGTTGTTTGTTGGGTGGAGGGTGGGGTGGGTACATTAGCAGCCTGAGGGGAGGATGGCAACTAGTAATTCATTGAAATGGAATGAAAGAAGATGGTGCTCCCTTTTTTTGGGTGTTAAGAAAATGCGTGACAACAAATTTTGTGACGTGTTCAATGCCTTAAAACGCATTATGAAAACGTTATGAGCCTGTTCTTTGACGTTGGAAAAAAAGAGAGGGAGAGAACTATGTGAACATCCAATGATAAAAACAGAAAGGGGGAGATAGATATTGAAAAGGGAGAAAAATATGAAGGTCTGATTAAAAAACAAGACAAGCACATTGATCAAGCCACAGAGATCAATGGCCTGCTGATTTCCGAACGTCCTTTTAAGAAGCAATTAGCACTCCGTTTGCCTCGTCATTATTCCCCGTGTATTAGGGGGTCCAGGACCTGTGCTGTCCATGCATTATTGAGCATGTCTATGATTTCGACGAGAGAAAGCCGTTTCCAGTCATTTACTCTATATAAAAAGTGTTGTTTGTTTCTAGACATCTCTTTCTCTATTTCTATGACGTGTTCCAGTCAATTTTACAAGCTCGTTTGCAACTGGTGAATGAGGGGACAGAAAGAGCGAAGTAATCAAAAAAAGATACGCAAGAGCAGAACTGGAATATACCACGCAAGCTTCCAATAAAACATCGGACACGAACTCTGTAATTCTGAATATTACTACCGAGGGAATACGTCGAGAGAGCGCAAAGAATTGACGAACTCTTCTTCTCTTTTGAATACAAAAACAGAAAAAAAAGGATGGAAAGATAAAGGACTCCCAGTCCAGGAAGCCGACAAACTGATTTGCAGACCGCCTCGGCCAAAAACTTGAGTTGCAAAAAAGAGTTTATCTTAAAGTCTTTAGTCTCTAGACCCGGCCGGCAACGTGGGAGTTCGAAAGTAGCCACGTGTGAAACATCATTCCCTCTCCAGGAATCACGTGGATTTCTTACTACCGTTTTTCTATAAAATGCTCCTAGCACCTCAAAAACATTCCCTTAGAATTGTTCATTTCCTTGTTTTTCAGTATATTAATTAATCTATGTTTTCAAGCAGAATAGCTCAAAAAACCGGAGGCTATTAATAGAAATGTGAATCCTATTAAGAACGACGTCAACACAATGATCTCTGAAGTATGTGGGAAATTCTTGGAGGAGAAAAATAAATTACCATGTATAAATGGGAAAAGCGACGAGCCCCATAGTTACAGAAGATTAGAACGAATGAGGCAGATCCTCGGCAATGCATTTCAATTTTCTCGATGGACTGTGAGCCGTCACGAAAGCTGGATTTTTGCAGCTTATTCGTGACATAAAATCAGACAAAGAAAATAAAACATTTAATAGGGAGTCTAAGACTGCTGAGCAGGAATATGTTAATGTGACACGAGACATCTGGAACGGTTGTCAGTCCAGAGGCATAGTAAGAATATTAATGTCACACTCTTAAGATGGCATCACTCGATAGAATAGAGAAAAATGTGGGAGAGTGGGGAGACATCCAACCTGCTCTTTGACAGCAGCTGGGATCGCTTGTAAAACAACATCGCGTGAAATAAATGGGCGAACGTGTGTGTGCGTATGTGTGAGCTGACATGTCTGTGAACATTCTTCCAAAAACCTAAAAATTCTTCCTGCTTTAGCTCTTATTTTAGTGCACACACGTGGTAGTAGACAAGAAATTATTATAGACAATCAACATCCGGCCAAGGTGTACGAAGGTGTGGCCAGACGGAAGAAAACATAGCCCTCTCCCGTAAAGCTTAGCCCGAGGGGGAGAAAAGTTTATTCACACTGCTATAAACCATTTTGCAAACATAAACTTGGGAACGGATAAGTGGCAGACGAAAAAAAGAGGGGAAGACTTCCTAAATCCGAAATTCTCAACCAAAGACTAAGCGGAACTATAAAGTTTTTGGAAGAATATTTAAAAGGCAAGAATGTCGTTAAATGGAGTCATAGAGCTTTGAAAAGAACCCACTCAAAGGGGTGGAAAAAAACAGACACAAACCTTTTCATCAAGGGAACATGGACAAAATCAGCTGTTATTGTCTCTATACTAAGGTTTGCATCGAAACTCTCCAAAAACAAATTACTTATTCATTCATGTCTACCTCCATATACTCGGCTGTTAACTGCCTCGAATTTTTTCAAAAGAAAACGAACACTTGCCACATTCCATTTCTCCCAGACTTTTTACTTCCATCATTTTCAAGGAAGGCGGGGCCGGTTCAGGAAGTCCACCCCAAAAAAATTGGCTAGTTCCAACAAAGAGTCCTGCAGAACAGAAGTTCGCCAAGTTCAAAATTGAATTCAGCCCGCGAACTACCACTTCGAGCTCTTTATTATTGCTTCGACACTAACCACAACTTGTCCAGAAGTCAAGTTGTTGTTCGATGGATGAAAAAAATGACGAAAACTGGCAGCTGAGTGGGCCATAATGTGAGTACAACTGGAGGAAGCCAGCACTTAGCCAGCCAGAGCCGTTTATCTGGCCATGCGTGAACCCATTACCCATCATGTTAGTTTGCTAATGTTCTCCATGGAGAAATCCACGAATGTTTGTGTTATGAACATTTAAATGAAGAAGAACCGCCAAGATCTGCTGTTCTCCTGGAAAGAAATTAACCGCGGTTAAGAGTGTGTTAAATAAGATTTTTGAACAATTTCATTATGGAAAGCCCTTTGTCCGTCACAAAAACACAATGAGCCTGGATTATTGGAACAATAAAACTGGATGCTATAGCCAGTTTCCCATTTAAGACAAAAAATGGTAGTATAGCTGATGAAGTCAGAATTTTCTGGAGACTATTGGGGGAACCAAACTCTTTGAAAGGCGGCGGCAAGAACAAAAAGCTTCAAGATCTGTAGCCCCATTGTTTGACACTACAGTTTTTGAATTGCTTGTAGCACTACAGTTGAAGTGCGTTTAATCTGTGAAACCTCAAGGAGCAGTAATCTTTTGTCGGTAAAAGTTAAGAAGCAGAAGCTGCAAGAAAAAGCAACCGATCGCCCGTCGACCGTTCAAGTGCTACTGTATTTATTAAACACTTCACACCAAGCTCTTGATGTGGAATGATACTCGCGGGCTTCCAAATGTCTAGATTATCAACTGCCGACCTGGGTAAATACATTTGGAAACCAACGAGGAAATGAAATGCAGACCAAATGATGACTAGAATTAAAGACTAGTCCGACCTATTAAAGACATTTTTGAAGGGTAACGGAGGAGGAATACGGGCAAGCTGGCAAGAGCCATGACCAGCCCGGCGGGCGGAAGCAATTGTAGAGCGAATGAGCCGATATTGAGCCCTAGGCGTGGATAAGAGCGGATTTCTCAAGATCTGTTTAAGTAAATGTTGTTAGCAACCTGCCCCGCTGGAAATGGGTGGTTTATAGGCATGAGGGAGAGAGATGACGGAGAAAAACGACTGGCTAGAGAAACAGATTAGGCGGGGGAGGGTCTCCATCTATCCCTTCAGCACCTAGCCCCAAATGGCAGTCATTAATTTAGCCAAGAGCTGGATAATAAAGAAAGACAGAAGAATAACTTATTGAACTTGTGAGCAAGTTGTCGGCCTAGTTGCTTTAGTAAGAGACTGTGAACTAAGGGGATGTCAAGTGGCCACTTTGCTCTGACTTGACGCAACCCATGTCTCAATTTTTTCTTGTTACTAAGTAGACAAAACATTTTTCAAACGATGGGTGGTACTTCACTTTACATGTTTATCTTACTCCAGACACAAGTCAAGCCGTTCTCTCTCACTTAAAATTTTTCTTGTCGTACATGTTGACTTTTGACTTTTTCTATCTTGTCCTCCTCTTGGTAGAGACGAAGATCAGAAATGGAACGGTTGCTCAATAATTGGCTTATCTCGAGCACAAAGTACATTTGGTCCCATTCAATTTTCACTCCCTCCACTTTATGAGCAATATATTGGAAAGATGGCCTAAATAAAAATGGACGCGCTCCGATCGGCACATTGTTTAGTACAATTTTTCCGTAGACAGCAACAACGATGATTCACAATATAACGATCGAACTTGGACAGAATGGTATACTGTATAGCGCAGGGAGGCGGACTTCCTTTAAAGGAAAGGAGATTTTTACCGTCATAGTGCATTCATTTGTGCAAAACGATTGAGGTCTCCCTGGCAAAAGAAAAGGAAAAAAGCTATATGGGCGCATTTTCGAGATCCGTCCGACCAGGCAGCCAACCCCCACTCGTATAAATTTGCACCTAAAACAAGGTTCTCCCCCTTCCTTTTCTTTAAATAAATGCCATTTATCTTGCACACCATGAATGGGCATTTTCAAATCAAGGGGCGTTGTTCTAATGTCACGACGATGAGCCATCCCAGTCATGGCATATAAGGCCTCTATGCCGACAGTTCTATTCGTCATTCATTCGGCAACCACAGCTACGGCTCGTCTCCTTCTCCTATTGTCGTCAACCCTACAAAAGAACTGTCCTCTTCTATCCTTCCATTCCAGCCATGGGTCATGTGTTTGCATGTTAGTGAGTGAGGATAAGTCTTACTGGCCTGCATACACTTGGCTCAGACTGTGAAACAGCTGGATTTTATCCCGGATACATCGCCCTTCGAAGTAGTTAGGGCTAGAGTTTCATAACAGGACATTACATGTAGACTGTAATGCCCTTATGAAGCTCAGACCCACTACTTTCAACAACCAATCTGGCTAGTTGCCCTTTCTATCACGTGTCCCTAGTTACCTTAATTAAACCTGGATTCGATTAAAGAAACACCGCTTGTTGGTAAATCACCCTTTGCCCTTTTAGCCCTTTAAATAGTTTTGAATGGAATGCACCTGTGACTATACCCGGATGACCTGTCCCCCGTCTCCTTCTTTATCACACAAAAATTGTGAAAGTGTGAATTTCTGTGTAATGTATGGGGTTCCTTTCAAGGGGCGGGACGTCTTCTTTTCTGTTTCCGGGGGTGAAAATAGTGGAACATCAACACAAACACTGACCACTAACACTTCCCTCTGTTTGTAGCGGATAATTCTTGCCAAATTTTTTCCCTTCTGCTCCATTTTTAAATGATATAATCATCATGGGTAAATGGCCAATTGTTCAGTAGAAAAAAAAAGCTGGTGGGGGAGCACACTTATCTCTGGCAGAATATTGATCCAGCCGCCTGGCTTGTGGCAGTCAAAGCACACGTAAAAATTAGGTGGGTTATGGCCAGATAATCGTTTTAAAGGAAAACCCATTGGGAATTTTGAAAAGAGATAGAAAAGTGGAAAAAAAGTTGCGGTTATGTTGTTTGTCTGCATACACTTTGAGCTGCTATTTGATACATTCTCATTCTGAAATTTTCCCACGTCTCTGCATTTTACTTATTTTGTTTGTTTTCCTCCATTAATTTTTTCCTCGACCGCGTCGGATCCCTATGTAAACAATTTGTTTCGTATTTTTCAAGGTTTGCTATGTTTGACATCCAGAATTTCAAAACTTGCGAAATGTGTTTATGTGCAAGAAGCCTAATGGTGTGGACAATAGGAAAAATGCCACCAACATGTTTCACCCCATATTGGCAGGGGAGACGGTGACCCCGTGACCCTCTACCCGCCCGTCCTGGCTGCCTGACCGGACTGGGCTTTGTCATCCGGACAGCTGACCCTTTACTCTTAACCCGTCGGAGTGGGGAGGACCGTCGCCAATTCTCACGTGATTTGTGTACTTTTTGATTTGTGGTGGGAAAGGGATTATTTCTGGTTAAAGGAGAGGTGTCTCCCCCCGGACTTTGATATCGCATTCCCTGCCGAATTGAACTCTCCCCTCTGCTCTGATATTCCTCTGACCATCTGTCCTCCTTCGCCTCCTTCTTTTTCTGATTATGTGTTATTTTTGGAGAACACCTGGCCTTCAGCAACGCATTTGCAAGAAACCCGTAATATTTGTACATTTTTCAGAAAAAAAGTAATGGAACCGGCACCGGATGGTGGACCAAAGGGCGATCGTGTCTGGGTAGACGGATGGTGAGTAATCCCGCCTGGATATGACACTATTTTAGCTATGACATGGTCCACTATGGCCACGCAAATCAACTTCGACAGAGTAAAAAATTTGGAAACAAGTTGGTTGTTGGAGTTCATACCGATGAAGAGGTTAGTCTCCTTCTAATTATGGTATACTAGTCATGGCATTTAGATTACTATACACAAAGGACCGCCCGTATTCTGCCAGGAGGATCGTTATCGCATGGTTCGAGGAATTAAATGGGTTGATGAGGTGATTGAGGCCGCACCATACTCGACTACAGTTGCTACTCTGGACAAATACAATTGCGATTTCTGTGTGCATGGAGGTACAGAACTTGGATTGAATGTTCCAACTCATTCAGATGACATTACCCTGACGGCTGATGGTAAAGATACCTACGAAGAGGTAAAGAATGCCGGCCGTTATCGGGAGTGCAAAAGAACTCCTGGTGTTTCTACCACTGATCTCGTCGGGCGTATGCTTCTCTTGACCAAGAGTCACCACGAAAATGAAGAACAGATGGAGCACCATCGTGAGAGGACCCGTACCCTGAGCACTGTGAGTTATTTTAACAAAGTTGTTATCCACACTGGTCACTAACGGGTAGGAATGCTGGGAGCAGTTGCTACAAGTTTGCTGTCAAATGATCGATCTTGACAATGACGATCTTAATGGGTTTCTTCCTTCCGTCACAGCTGTTCCCAGTCTCTCCGAGAGCCCCGTATAACCCCAACATATTCAAGGCCTCCTCCTGTCAACTAAAACAGATGCTGGCTGGCTGCTGCTGATGCAGGGACGCCACTTCTTTCCAACACCCTTTGTTTATAAGATATTGATGCCAGCTATTGCACACCTCTTGTCTGTTCCACTCATTTTAGCTTTTAGGACAGAGAGGCCCAGTCGCCATGGACGAGGGTTTCTCGCTTCGTGGCAACCACTCAGACAATCACTGAATTTTCCGAAGGCAAGCCGCCAAAATCCGGCGACAAGGCAGGAAAATAAATTGACTACATTATAAGACCAATTTAGATTGTTTACGTTTGTGGTGCATTTGATCTCTTCCATATTGGTCATTTGAGATTCCTTGAAGAAGCGGCAAAACTTGGTGACTATCTTATGGTTGGAATTCTTAGCGATCATGTGAGTATTCTATTTGAATTAGCATCATGTGAAGTGGTTTCCGCGTTACTTTTTCATGTTTTCGATGATTGTGTCGGTGATGGCACAGCTAGCAAACAATACTTTTCTTCTCATACCTGAGAAATTGAAAATTGTTATTTTTCAGACAGTGAACGAGTACAAGGGGAGCAATCATCCCATCATGTCTCTGCATGAGAGGGTCCTTTCTGTTCTTTCATACCGGGTATAAACTCCAACCCACACATAGTTATAATAATATTTTAGCCTGTTAATGAAGTCATAATCGGAGCGCCGTATGATGTGACCAAGGAAATGATCGATCACTTTAATATCTCCTTAGTTGTCAATGGATCTCGTGTTGCTCATCATGACCATGAGCTGGACCTGTATGAAGTGCCCAAGGCTTTAGGAATCTATCGAGAAGTGGATTCTGGGAGTGACACCACTACCCAGGATATCATTGAGAGAATCATTTCCCACAGAAGAGTTTATGAAACCCGTAACAAGCAGAAGATCAAGAAGGAAGTTGCCGCTTCCAAAGCCCTTGAGAAGCTCAAACTGGCCGATGACGATACCCCAGTGAGCATTTCAAAGTAGGCGTGGTAGGATCAGCCCTCAACTTGCCAATATATATTGTGCCTTTCCTTAAAAAATGTCATCTAATGTACATTTTGTGCCTTGTATAATTCTTAATATTTTTTTCTAATTGCAATTCCTACAGACGCCGCTCTGAGTCCTACCCACCCCCGAGTCAAATTGGTATTCCTGAACTATTTTGAGCTCCTAAGACCTTTACTAATGCAATTTATCCCCCTCACAATTTGGGAGAGTTCTCTGAGCGTCTGTCTAATTACAGTTGTGAGACTATGTTGTGTCTAAAGGTTGCCCAAAAAATGTTGTTGTAAGTGAAAAACCTGTCACACTAATTCCATTTCAATAAATTCTCTTTTTCTTATTATCAAAGCCTTTCTGAACTGCACACCTCCCACCTGTATATGTATTAAAGATCAGATCAACGAATGCCTTTTCAGCTGCAGTTTAATGAAATGTTAAAAGTTTTAGTCGGCTATATGCATAGTGAGACCAATGCAATTGGCTCAAGAAATTTTAAATGAATTACCAGTATAAGAATTAGCAAAGTATAAGAATTTTTCCATGCTACACAACTTTTTCAGGAATTGCAGTTTTTCTAAGTTAATCCCGTTGCAATCGCAGATTTCGCTTAATTTGCTTTTCCTTTGTTATACTCGTTTTACTTGTTCATTAGTCCGACCACTATGATTTCATTTCCCATAGTACAGTAGGCTGAAATTGCTAAAATCTAAACTTAGTCCATTCTCCATTAAAATGACAAGCATAATTGCTTGCTTCGAGACGATATAAATCTCCTTGAATGAGATAATTGACATTACCGCTGCTGTAATGGTACACTGTACCTGTATTTATCCTAGCGTGCCAGTGACGTCTTTTAAAGTTTCTCATATAAGCGAACAAAAGAGGTATTTACGCAGTCCGCATGTCATACTTTTATGGTGCACCAATTTCTCCCTAACATCGGCCAGATCTTTGTTACCTTTTGATTCCATCTAAAAATTACTCAGAACACATTGTCGATTCCTTCTACTAAGAATGCCAAACAGACTTCCCCGTTTCCACCCTCATTCTATTAAACAATTTTCCACCTTCGCACACAGTCTTTTAATATCCGGTATCACCTGGATTTGGCTAGAAATATGCGTCAAAGGCATGCTAACAGGTGTATTCGCTAAAAGTATTTATTCACTTTCTCCTGCGTTCAGCTCAGCCAGTACAAGGTCATTCATTCTTGTGCTCGCGGCAGATGTAGCCCGTGCGTATGCATCGTCTCAAAAAAGTTGGCCTTGTACAAATCAGACGTCATTAATTGAGAGCATTCTTTTTTAAATCTTTAAAAACTCGGAAGTATGTTCAGTTCTCCGTTCTTTTTAGCCGCCGCTTGTCACTTTTGATCACTGTTGTTAAAAGATTTCCCGAACACTAGAGATCATCCCTGGTGGTGATCACTCTTTAAAGAATCTAAAGAAAGTGTTGGGTAGCTACTATGGGTCATGCTATCAAAAGTACGTAGTTTTTCAAGACAACAAGTCGTTACAATTGTTTTCATTAGAGGAAACTAAAAAGGGAGATGACCTCACCCCAAACAAAAGTCATAGGACTCTGCTTTTAAGTATTTTTCCAAGTAAAGAGCCTTTATACCATTACTTATTTCGGTGTTCCTCAAACAGACAGTCATCCTCAGTTGTTTGGTTCCTCTACAGCTTAGGCTGGATATTGCGGAGACAGCTTGCGTCTAGTGTTACTTATCAAGCGGACATTCAACTGTTTTTGTTGTAAGTGAATCGGAATCCCCGACTGTTATCTGTTATCTCCCCCAGATAGACCAGATTAAGCCTTATATTTCACGTCATCCGCTAGTGGGAGTATTGTTGAGGAGACAAAATCGCTTAGTCTCAAAACCAAGATGTTTTTCCTTGACTTTTCTATTTCGTAGTAGATAACTGATTTAAATACCTGTCCGTCTGCCATACATCATTTTTCTTCTTTTGGAAAAAGACCAGGAGCTCTTCTGAACATCCCTAACTGTGACCACTTAGTGGGTGGTTGATCCAATGTCCTCTTTGCTACAAACAACACTCGTCAATTTAACTCCTTATAAGCAATTTATCTTAGAAATTCTGCAATTCTCCTTACCTCTTTTATCAATTATCCGCCTACAGTATCCATTTTCAGGTAACACATATATTCACCAAAAAATGGTGCGATTACTTTTTTTCTTCACTTTCTGCTTTCTCTTTGTATCATGTCAAGCTAACCGTCTGGCAGAGTGTGCTGCCCTCTGTGGTAACAGAATGACATTAGAATGCTGCGAGTGCATTGGTTGTCATCAGGGTAAGTCGTAATTCTATGCGGAGGAGTAATTCCATTGTTTTAGGAATGAGGTTCGGAAAAAGATCACCAGCTCCTATTGTAAAATCTGAGCCGTCCAGAGAAGCGCAAGAAGTTGCTGGTAATTCCAGGCAGTCCAGAAGTCTCTTCTACGTCTTGAGGAGGAAACTTGCCCCAACTGAAGAAGCCGTCTTTCGGATAGAAGACGACTACCCGCAATATTAAAGCAGATACATATGGATAGTCACCGGTTCTACTGTCAGATCTCTCAATTTTACTGGTTACCAGTAAAGTTTCATGTTATTTTTTTGCCCCTTGTACTCCTTTGTCCAAAGAATGGTAAATCTCTCACTGGCGAATGTGATACGTCCCCAATTGTTTGGTTTTCCGCCTTGCTCACAGTGTTTAAGCAACGTAATCGTCAAGAAAACTGATCGACTGCACTATTGACATACATGAACCAACAGTTCGTGTAGCTAGACCTCTTCAGATAAATGTGAACAAAACCGGGTCATTTTGATTAGAGACTTTACTGAACAGATGACGATGACTGGGGCAACAACATCTTAGAAGTACGGGCCGGTTTTACTGATAAATGGGATGAATCTTCATTTGAAAAATTCAAGTGGGATCAGGGTGTACCCCGATAAAATCAAACATATTATCACGGGTGACGGAGACTACAAGAAAGTTGAGTGGATCGAAAAAGCTGCACGTAGTTTCTTTTTCTTCTAAGATATTGTAGCCGCCAGGTGGAAAAAATACCAGAAATCTTTGAAAGGATTATGAAGGGCCGAGAATCTAGTCCTTAGAAAAAGAGAATTCTTGCAAATGCCTGTACATTAATAGCGAACCGTCCCGACTTCTTCCTTTTATGTCTATCCTTGTGTACCCTCTCCTGCGGATCCCCCACTTCATTAACTCAATCTGACCGTCCTTAACTGTCGGCTCCTGGACAGCTATCTGTTGATGTTAATCGTTCATCAAACAGCTCTCTGCCAATCTCGACCCTCGCCCGCCCTCTCAATCCCCCGAACCGCGCCGCTGCTCACTGGTGAGTTTTTCAACCGAAAATCTGTTCTAAAATGACGTATATTTATAGTAAATTGGGGTTTATTATAGGTCAAAAAGTGAGATCATTTATGTCTCGTGGCACAGCACATAACAATACTTTTTTTGGGGGGGGAAATATTCGGGGGCACAAGGGCACAGTGGCACACCATATCCTTACTTGTCTAACATCTGCTTGTCTTTTTTGTTTGTCAGAGTGTGCTGTTAACTCTCGTCCATACATATGGTAGCCAACGTCACGCTACAGGTCTGTGGACCAATCATTCTGTGGAGTACCTCCGTGCTCAAAAATAGACACAGGTGAAAATTTAAATTGCTTTATACTAACTCAAACACATAAACACAATTGCAACTCAAAAGTTATGGGAAACAGACAAAAAAAATGAAAATGAGTGGTTCGTTTTGGCGCCGTAAAGTTTTGGTGTGATATGCCACTGCCGCAGGGCTATCATGTGTGGGAGGTGTAAGAGAATATCTGCATGATGGATTGTATACATGTCTTGACACAAGAGATTTTTAGCCAATTGGGAGATTTAGAACGCCTGAAATAGTCAGCTACTTCGAGAACTATGCCATCATCCGAATAAGTGTTTAATTTAACTAATTTCCGAAGCTTATTCTGACAGAGTTAAGAAGATCAAAATATTTTTGTTGTGGTCCTTGGAAAGCTCCTTGGGGGACTGTTTCATTTTCTCCAAGGAGGTAAACAATTCTGAGACTTCTGGAGCATAATTTCTTCTCGATTTCAGAAGTTTCTAGCAGTTGAAATTACTAGTTTCATAATTGTTGTGAATTTTCTCATCGGATTATTTCTAGTCATGTTTATGAGGAAACATGTGCCAAATTTGAATATTCCACCTCCCGCACTTTTAAAAACTCGTCATTGCAAATTCACAACAACTATCGGGTTAAATAGCCCACAGACCCTTCGAGAGCCCAAGTCTTTCGTTTTTTGATATCTTTTAATCTTTTAAAGATGTTCCATTTCTTCGTTTGAATCATTTTTCTGTTTATTGCCGGGCATTACATTTCTTCGGCTGTGAACAGTACCCCTTTTCAGTCATGTGTAGGCGGAAAAAGAAAGACCGTTTTATTTTCTGTTATGTTGTTTACCATTCCCATCATATTTCGCCATGTCCCAAATACCTTTTCCATATTCTCCTGATTCTTTGAGACGTTTGAACCAGTTGTTCCATTTTAGCCCAATAGCCAACCAACACATGACTCTTCATAATAACTGAAGTCAGTAATACAACTTGACAGGTGGGGTAGCTCCCTCTTAGAGCAATACATCACAGTTATCAAATGGCAATGACCTCAAGCAGCAGCGTATCTCTGTGTAATTTGCAGAAATTGAAAGTTCTAATCAGTAAAGAATTTTGCTGACAGCAGGTCAAAGTTGAAAGGTTCAGTTGGTGGCCGTTAATAGCGGTTTAAATTCAATTACATGTCCCATTTATTTGACACATTGGGCAGCAGGAGTTGAGGAGTCTTTCCGGTTCTGTCGACCATTGCAACATTGACTGCTGCCCCCAGTGCCAACACCTGGTTTTCGAACGTTTTCGAAACTTAGTTCGCGCCAACATTGGCTTGCGCAAACATTGTTCCGTCGAGGCCTAAAAATCTTACCCTTTTTTATATACCACTTCAAACAGTTTTCCTCTAGTATTTACGAAGAGCTTTTGTGACACTTTTCTCTTTTGCCTTTGTCTTACCGTCAAATCTTTCGCAGCAGCTGGATAAATTGCCTATTATTCCATGTCCCCATCTCTCTCAGCCCGAAAAAGTGAAAATAGCGTGAAATCTGGCAGCTGGCTGGCTGGCATGACCTTGCCATATGCGTAATTAGAAATAAGGGTGGCGAGGGTGGGCACACTCATTTTTTATAGTACAACACTGTCCACACAAACAAATCGATGAACACAATAATTCGAATATTTCAGCGAAGTGAGAGTGAGTGGGGGGCTGTGGTCGGCAGCGGTGCTGCGACACATGTTCACCCTCTCTCGCAGCATGCTTCGTTTCTCTTTTTACCTTCTGGATATGTCTGTCTTCCAGACACATTCCTATTTATGACAAGGGTGACAGTTTCCCGCCTTTTTTGAAAAGAGTAGCACTCGGACTGCGGCTCTCTCCTAAAACAAACAAGACCTGCTGATAACAGTGTAGACTCCTGTATGATTCAAAAAGAAACAATACTGACACAGTTTTTGGGAATACTGTAACCCGGAGGGAAAACATGAATAAGACACAGATGCTTTCGATCAATTTGCCGTGGGAGGACTGCCGATCAGCGAAATGTCCTAAAAATTTGTCGTCATTTCCGATTTCTTCAGAAGCTCATAATAATGGGCTGTCTGGAATGACTAAGAAGTGAATCACTCCATTCTTTGGAGTCATTCTTAAACTTTTCGATCAAATTTGTGGCCCCTTTACCCTCCGTTGCTAGCAGAATTTCATACTTAGAGTTTGTTTGGAATTCCTGGCGCCAGATAGACATATGACCAAAGGTCCTCCTCAGCAAGCACACATTATTCCAGTAGATTTTAAGATCGTCACTGGTCCCGAGTGCAAGTGACAAGAACTAAAAAAACTTTTACTGTTTATATTACGGGCGCGGAATGTTCTACCTCGAGAAAACACTTGAGTACTCAGCTGATAAGATTTTTCGGACTATATGAAGATTACCTGGTTGGTGGTCGATTATTCAAGTTGTCCACGCAGCAAAGGCTAAATTTATGAGATTCGGAGACGCATGCCCTTGTGATGGAGATCGTCAAGGGTTTCCCGCCTAAATGGCTGTGTTTGGGGAGGTCTGTTTTGTTGGCAGACAGAGACAGTTAGCCATTACACCCACACACACACCCACCACGACCTTTTCATCCTTTTAGCAACTGTATGGGGTCTTATCAGTCTGTGCTTTTAATTTCTTTTCCGGAGACATGCCGTTGTCCAGGTATATTTGATACCTCCTCGGCGGTGTAACACACATGAAGGGGCATGTCTAGTAGACAGAAGAAAGTGCAAAGCGCGCTTTAAAACAATTTCAACGTTCACTTTTTTGTTGACTTATCTCGGGACAAGAGATCATCAAATGTTGCAAATAAAAGCGTCCCGGAAAGGGTGAAAGGCGTAAGAGATAAGCATCATCAGCTGTTTTAACGACTGGTTGTTTGTTAACTTATCGGCTAGCTTTACAGTCCCTTTGAAGAGGCTGCTCACGTGGCATCTGGATTGAATAGCTATCAAATAGAAGCCGGGCATCCACTTTGCTACTTCTCAACTTTTTCCGCGTCTGCTTATTTCCACTTGGTATAGGTAAAAATACATGTTGTTCCAATTAGGATCTGTGCCGCTCTCTTTCTTTAATGAGATCATTAGTCGAAAGCTGATAGTCGGGAGACAAGTGTCATCTTCACCACCTACGGCTATTAATTTCTAAGATAAACGATCAAACCGGCAGCCTTTATGGTCTTCCTTTTACCCGTCGTCACCTTGATGTAAAGATGGATGGTCGTATTGGAAAAACCATCGTTTTCTATCACTTTTTTTTGTCTCGCGCCCCCATGGTCAGCGACCCTGAAAAATTTCGGCAATTCCGCAGCAAATTTAGATTCTTTTTCGTCTTTAATGGACTAAACAGGTGTCCCTCATATACATTAGGATCCCATCCTACTTTTCTTTTAAGGACCACGGGTTGTCTTTGTTATGCACACTGAGGCGGTCAATGGGTGTAGCCAACTGAGGAGGGGCATGGAGACACTGGGAGAGAGTCGCTATGATGACCACCAGTGCCGCCCGAAACTTGACAATTAAAAATGTCGGGAGGGCCGAATTCTCGTGCTACTGCTGCCAACTCTAAATCGCTACCACCCAAGGCCACTCAACCCGTTCTTACCTACTACTTGTGTTCATTGCCTTGTTGGGTTAACGTGCCAAAATTAGATTTTTTTCCTATCTGTCAAAAACGGTCACAAACATGGTAAGAACCCATTTTCATCCTACCAAATCCTCCTATTGCCCTTTTTCGGAACACTGCGAACGGCTGTTTACGTGCAATGATTCTATTTGTGATGTTGGGAATGTGTGCCGGGTCCTTCCCAGCTGCGGCGACGCCAATATTGCCCTTTAGAAAGAGAGGAGGACGCATTCAAAAACGACCCGAAGCCCGCCGCCTGGACGGTTCTAGAGAAAGAACTGCACTCTTTTTGAAGTTGCCGTCTCCGTGTGAGGCACTTTGTCTTTTTTACCGCTATTCCGCCACATTACTATTGACCTCGTCTGGGAAAGAAATCCAAGAAAAAAATTAAAAGCGCAATTTCATTTCAACACAGCTGATATTTGTTGTTCTTGTTGTTTTTCTCGTCCGATGTCCTCACAAACGACCATCGATTGCGCCCGTTAATATCTATGAAACAACCCTCAAAGCTGGCAAATAGCCTCGGATCGAAAGAGACATCCACACCCATGAATTTAAGATTTTTTCTTGAAATTATGACACTCTATTCCATTATGTTGTTGACATGTTGAGGTTTCCAAGGGGAACCTCCTTGCCCTTGCGATCAATGCCTCCTCCTGCCTCTTTTTATCCCATCATTTCACTCGTTTTTGCAACAGTTGTTGGCTTCGAAAAATCACGAGGAGAACGGCAACTACACTTTTTTTTCTTGTTGTTTCCGCTCACTTTCTCTTCACGTAATAGAGTGATAAGCCATCAGCCAGATAATTTTTTTTCGAGTGCGTTGAATTGCAACACACAACAATGGAATCTATTGATCTTGATTTAAACGTCTTGCATAAGCTCTTCAAACAGGCGTCTCACATAAAAAACGGTCCGCTCTTCCTCCTCCGCCATCCTGTTTTTTACTAGTCCCCTTCACAGATGCTGATTACTCATCCGCACCTGCACGCAAACATATTCCTTCCTCCCCTCATTTTGGTATTTGAATATTATTATTTATGCATACAATAATTAAGCTTTAAATGCAATTAATAAATATATTGTTTTCAGCTTATCGAATACAAGTGAATCACCGTATCCACGCCCAAAGATGAGGTCTCCACTAGCTGTGAACAGACCTCATACGAACCAACAAGCAGTGAATTGGCGAAAGGGGCGCGGAAAAGCAACCAAAAATGCTATTAGACGAATGCACGAATGGTTGGTTTAATTACTTCGGCAGCTGTTAATTTCGCCCTATTTAGGTTAAAGAGTGCCGTACTGGTTGACCCTATTGCTGACAAAAGGCGTGAAGTTTTGCAGCATTTAGACGTTTTTCAGGTAGAAGCTTCTACTCAGGAGGTATGTGGTAACTTGATCTTCAAAAGTACGTTTGGTTTTAGATCTCCGAGGAAGAAAAAGCCCGCCGGGCTGCTGAACTGAAACGAGCTAAGCAAGAAAGAGATGCTAAAGAGAAAGCTCGCAAGGAGGCTCAGAAGAAGGCCAATGAGGTAAAAATTTATAGTATTTGAAGTTATTATGCAATCCATTTAAAGGAAAAGGCTCGTGAACGACAGGAACTGGAAAAGAAGAAAAAAGAAGCTGCCGAGGAGGAGCACCGCAAGTGGCAGGAGCAAGTTCGCCAACAAGAAGAAGAGGAAAACAAGAAAAAGGCAGAAGAAGAACGATTGAAGAAAGAGAAAAAGGCCCAGGCTGCTCAAGAGGAATCGGCTAGACAGAAGAAAGCTGCAGAGGTAAGAATTTTCCGTGACAATTTACAAATTACGTTTAGGAAAAGGCCCGCAAACGTGAGGAAGAAGAAAAGAATCGCAAGGCTGCTGAAGAAGCGGAACTGAAACGGAAAGCCGATGAAGAGGAAGAAAAGCGAGTGAAACAGGAGCAAGCCAAGAAGGAAAAGGAAGAGGAACAACGAAGGAAAGAAGAGGAGAAGCAGAAGGCTGCCGCCGCTGCTGAAGAAAAGAAGAAACAGGAAAAGGAATCCAAGAAGAAGGACAAGGTACATTTCCTCCGTTTTTTTTTTTTTTGAAAATATTGGCATCCATGTTCAGAGGAAAGTTTCGTTATCTGCAGAAATTCTATTGCAATCACATGAGCATTTGGAGCATAATTTAAGCTTTATCTTTCCCTACTTTTTACATGAAAACGTGATGAAGGCGGAATTTTCTGACAGATGACGACAATAAAAAACTTAGCCATTGTCAATAAAGTTAGACAATTCCGGCTTGCTCGCCCTTGTTTCAATAGAGTGCTCCCCCCGTTTGATCCGACTACTGATTCCTTGATCAGTGTCGCATGCTGTCACTTTTCTGAAGTCACAAGGGTTTCCGCCCACCTTTTTTTTTCCTCTGTTCCGCCCCTAAGATGAAACAGCTGAGTTTTGAGAGAGTTCAGTACTTGACTTGCCTATCCATCAAACATTGTCATACAATCCCGCTTAGTCTCAGCCTACTGTCTCTGCTTTATAGAAGTCGAAAAACAAGGAGATGAGTGAAGACTTTGTACAAAACGTCCCGGTTGATGAGCCTGAAGTTGTCCTCAAGAAACAAGTTGATGAAGCCGCTGCCCCTAACCTCCATGTAAAGGTATTGCATTTAAATTCTTCTTTAATTAGCAGCTGATTCAGACTGAAAGTGAATCTGCCGCCACAGTTCAAGACGTTCCCCTCCAGGCTGCCTCTCCCGAAGAGTCGAAGGTTGGTTTCATCTTCTTTACTCGTTGACCTTTTATCAATTTAGTCCTCGAAGAAGAATAAAAAGAATAAGAAACATTCCGAAAGCGAACACATTGAAGAAGTTAGAAAGGAATCTGTTGTCGAATCTACCCCTCCCGCACCTGCTGAGGAAGCTCCCGTTCACGTTGAAAAACGTGCCGTAGAGACACCTGCTGCTGAACACGTAATCCTTTTCCATTTTGATTTCCACTTCCTTTTCAGTCTGAGAAGAAGTCTAAGAAGGACAAGAAGAACAAGAAACATTCTGAGAGTGACAAACAAGTTGTGGAAACTCCCAAAGAACCCGAATCTCACGTGGAAGCGGAAACTGCTCCTCCTGCTCCTCAAGAGGCACATGTTGAAGAACACGTAAGAATGTTGGTAAATATTAATCCATCTATTTTTAGCACGGAAAGAAGTCTAAGAAAGATAAAAAGAACAAGAGACATTCCGAAAGCGACCGAGTTGCTGAATCCCTCGAAGCCCATGGAGTTGCAGCTGTAGAAACTGCAACTGAGGCAACTAAAGACATCGGAGCTGATGGAGAATGGGAAGAAGTCCACGACAAGAAGCATCACAAGAAGCACGGAAAGAAGGACAAGAAACATTCCGAAAGTGAACCCCTTGTTGAGGAGAAGAAGGAAGCCGTTGTTGAAGCTACCCCACCTCCACCCGAATTGGAATACATTCCTCCTGCAAATGCCCCAGAGTCTGCAGTAGTTCAGCAACATCACGAGGAAAAGGTAACGCATTAAATTAGGCTGTAATCGTTGCTTTTACAGCACGATAAGAAGTCAAAGAAAAATAAGAACAAGAGACATTCTGAGAGCGACAAGCACTTTGAAGAAACTCCTGCCGCTCCTGCTCATGTAGAGGAGACTCACGTTGCCGAACATGTTGAGGAACACGTAAGAGGAGAACTCAGAATTTATTAAAATATGTCTTCAGCATGAAAAGAAGGGAAAGAACAAGAAGAACAAGAACAAGAAGCACTCTGAGAGTGAAGCTGCCCACCATGAAGAAGCCAAGTCCGCCCAAGAAGAACCAGCCGTTGCCATTATCCTTCCAACCACTCAACAGGAACAATCACATGAGGCTGTACCTGAGAGCCCCGTGCACGGAGAACAGCCAGCTCACGAGGAAAAGGTTATCATTTTTCCAGCTGACAGCTCATGCAAACATTTACAGCACGGTAAGAAGAACAAAAACAAGAACAAGAAGCATGGCGAGAGCAAGACTAACGGCCACGTGCCGGTGAGTTCCCGCGTCATTGCCAAAGATCAACTTTTTTTGTAGAACGGCGGTCCCGTCAGCAACTCTCATGAAATCGAAACGACAGCTGTAGAATCCAAGGAATCTGTTCAGGTAATTGTTGATTTTTGTATCCAAATGCACCAAAAATAACCATCACCATCACATGGCAATGTTCACTGTCGCTTTAGACACCTGCGCAAAATGATGACAGTTTGGATTTCCTTGACTATGTCTCCCCTAAAGCTGATAAAGCTGAGAAACCTGCACCTACCCCGGTGGGTAACTGCATGCACCGCTTATTTATTACCAACTGGCCTGTTAACAATGCATCCCTTCAGGCTGCCGCACCCCAGCAACAAATTGGCGATAGTCTTGACTTCTTGGATTATGTTTCTTCCAAGACTGGGGAGCCAGTTACTCCCACTACTACCCCAGCTGAGCCGGAAAACCATGTGGAGGTTAAAACTGAACAACCTCCTAAACAAACTCCTGGATATGCCCAAGTTGAGGACAGCCTTGACTTCTTGGATTTCGTTGGTGGAAAGGTTGAAGCCCCTGCTCCTAAAGAAGAAGCTCCTGCAGCTAAACCCGCCCCTGGATATTCTCAAGTTGAAGATAGCCTTGACTTTTTGGACTTCGTCGGTGGTACTCCTCAACAAGATGTAAGTAGGAGCGGGTTACTTAGTTCCTTCCGTTCTCCTATGGTTATCCAACACTCTTTGTTAGTCCTTGTACGCATTCCCTGCTTTAGACCTTTGCTTCTTCAACACAACCGGTGAACCCCTCCTCCGATGTCGTTTCTTCTAATGATAACACTCAGGCTATTTCTGCCTCTCTCTCGGTAATCTTTTCACTTCTACGGGGTATTGCTGTAGTACATTTTTTTGGTTGCGGTGCTCATCCTGGGTATGCACAGACTAATATTTTCAATATAATTATTTTTTTTCTCTATTCATGTTTCGTCTGGTGTCCAGAATGGGAACTAGGATATTTTGATGTGAAGTTAGTAGGAAACGTATCGAGCATGGGGTTTCTCTGGTTTTATTTGCTTTTATTTTCTGTCGTTGAGCGCTCTGTGTCTTCTGTGCATCATATTTTTCTTTGTACAGGCTACCCTCATGTCCAAGCCGTCCCTCTTCGGTCACTCTGCTGAGAAACCTCAGAATGATGTCGTGGTTGAAAACACATACGATAGCGTGAGTGTTAACACCTGGCTAGTATAAAATTAGCATATAACCAAGATATTTATAATAATTTGAATGATATTTGCACCTAAAGCATGCTAGATTAGATTTTTTTTTGTTGAGCAAAGGATAATTTGTCGATTTCAGGCTGATCACCAAACTTCCTTCAACGTCAACAACCATCAGGTAGGTATTTTATTAAAACTCACATTTTGCATGAGCACTGCATGCTGCACAACAAGTTAGACTGGAAAAGCCATTGAATGAAAGCGTGTAAAATTAAAATATGCAATGTAGCTAAAGAGGAAATAGAATAGTGTATGAGAGTGTAATACTACAAAAATTAAACAAAACTATAAGTTATAATATCGTATAAAAATGTATAGGAGAGTGAAACAAGTGAGCAGGAACCTCTCCCGGAACTTATGTCTGAGGAAGGGACTGAAAAGGAGGTGATCCAATTAAAATTGGCACTTTTATAAAAACTGTAGACTGTTGCACCGGTTGCTGAACCCAGTGACACATCAGTTGCACAAATCAGTGATGTTGGAATTGAGGAGCCATTTAATGATGCTCTGAGTGGAGAGCATGTTGGACAAAAGGGCGAGGTAGTGTGTGTCTGTGTTTTTATGTTGCCCATAGACTGAAGCACCCGTGGTGTCAGTACACGTGGAGGAGCAAAATGTTGCACCTACCGCTGCTGCAGAACAAAAGGAGGAGGTTCATGAAGCTGAGACAGCACAGATAGTTCCTGAAGTCGCTGCTTCACTCATGGAGACCCCTGCTGAACATGTACCAGAGGTAGTTGAGAGTCAGGATATGCATGAGGTATTCCCTGAGTGTTATTTTTTATGTCCCTGTCAGACTGTGCCCCCCTCCACTTCTGAACAAAAGGATGACAGTGTTGTTGACCAGCCCCAGATTGAGAGTCATGATAATGTTGCTCACGGAGAGGAGTCTTCATCCCATCCTGAAGATTCTATCCCAGCGTTAACTGAAAAAGTAGAGGCCGTCCATGGAGAAGAGCAGCAGGCAGAACAATCCCATGTGGAGGAGCAGGCTGCTACCCAGGGAGAACCAGTTGCAGAGGAGGATGTTCAAAAACATCATCATACAGAGGAACATGCCTCTGCACTTGAAGAGGAACCTACAGCGCAGGAGCCTACTGGCCAGCCCGGTCATATTGGAGAACAGACTGCTGAATCCAAGGAAGAGGCATCACAGGGAGCCGAGGCTGTTACTGCAATCACCCAAGGAGAGCAGACTATCGAAGGATCCACTGAGTCTCAAGAAGAAGAGCAGATTGCAGTGCAACATGTTGACCCAGTTGAATCTGCAGCTGAGCATGGTGCTCATCAGACACTTGAGACTTCTGATTATGGACATCCTGAAGAGGAACAACGTTCTGAAACCGCTCCCATGGAGCAGAATTCAGAACTTTCTCATGAGCAGTTAGAGGCCGCATCGACACATACAGAGGAAGCAGTTCACACGGAGGAACTCGCACACCACGAGCAGGAATCGACATCCCAACCTCAAGAAGAGAAACAACCTTCTGGAATTGAGCATACCGAAGAAACATCGAAAGCTGTGCTCACCTCTGAGGAGATTGCCGAGCATTCTTCTATAGAACATCAAGCTCCTGAGGCTGGACCCGAACAGGAGCAAGCTGAGTCGGAACGGGTGGAGGGACAGCAAGCAGTGCCCACGGAATCTGAACCACAAAATGATAGTGAGGCCCCACTTGAGCATACTCTTGTTGAGAGTCAGCATGAGGTAGTGTTATGTGTGAATTTATATATGTCCCTGATAGACTGAGACTCCCTCTACTTCCGATCAAAAGGAGGATATTGTTGCACCTGGCCATGTTGAGGAACATGTGGAATATGTTGGTGAACCAGAAATTGTCCAGCACGAGGTACTGTGTGTCTGTTCGTTTTTGTACAATCACTGTAGACTGTACCTATCCAACAGGAAAACCAGGCGGTTCCTTCTTCTGAAGAGGCTAGTGTTTCCCAACCTGTTGAGGAAGCCGTGCATGTTGAGCATAAAAGTGTGGAAGAGGTATTGTATACGTCTGTCCGTTTTGTATGTGGATTGTAGAGTGCACCCGTGGAGCATGCTGAAAATGTCCACCAACAGGAAGAAACTCACCCCATTGTGTCAGTGGAAAACACACAAAATGTACATAATGAGGTTGCTGAACCTAAAACAGAGGGAGAGGTAGTGTATGACTGGATTATTTTTAAATAACCTGCACAGGTTGAAACTGTTGCACCTGTACCTAGTGAGGGACATCCCATTATTGTGGAACCTGCAATTATACAGCAGCTACCCGAGGAACCGAAACATGAAAGTATGACAGAGGTAGAAAAGGATTTTAAGATTTTTACGTAATATATAGGAAAATGTTTTAACTCAAGAGGCAAAGGCTAAGGGGAACAGCCAAATTTCCTTCGAAAATATCGGCAATATTGAGCAACAACCGTCTGAGCCCCAACCATCGACAAGTCACGACATTCCACAACTGGAACATGAGCATCAAACCCAAGCTGCCGTCATGGATGCAGTTGCACAGGATGTGCCAACGGCAACACCTGAATTACAGGAATCTACTCAAGAAACTCCCACCGAATCCCAGCACGATAATGTTACTGAAACCCCGGTCGATGTTAGTGTAAATAGTGAGCCTGGAATGGCAGGAGAGAGTCAGGATCAGAGCGTGAAAGAGGTATTGCAGGTCTTTTTCATTGTGACAGAGTATAGAGTGAACAGATTGGAGTGTCTTCCGAGCAGCCAGAGGAGGATTGGGCTGATGCGACAGAGTCGTTTGAGAATGTTTCAGCTGAAAATGTATCGGAACCGCATGATCACAACATCTCTACAGAAGAATCGACACCGAGCGAGGTATTGAATGAGAGAGATTGTTTACCACAAGCTCAGGGAGAACATCTTACACATCAAGAAGCTGAAGCAGCTATTCTTACTTACATAAATGAGCATGAAAATGTGAATGAGAGTGGCGAATGGGAGATTGTGGGCCAGGTATAACAACCTTTTTTCTGTTTTCAACAACATGTAGGAGACAACGTCCAAGGAGAATATGCCTGAGATTTCCAAGGATCATGAACAGGTTATCATGAGTGAGGATCAGAAAGAGCAGAATGAGGAGGTGGAGGGAGAGAGTGAGACAGTGGTTGAGGTAGAGATTATTGTGGGACAAAAATACGTTTTCTGTAGACTGAAGAACCGGCAACAGCCAAAGTTATCGAGGAACTGTCAGTTACACCGCACCCCCCTGAGTCTCAAGTACAAGAAATACCCCAGTCTTCTGAGGCAGCACACTCAGAAGCTGGAGTACCCCAATCTCTCGGTGACCAGGTTCAGACATCTGAGCCCACTGAAGAGAGTGCCCAACATGTTTCAGAGGACCAGAGTGTGACTGAGGTTAGATGCACTATTTATTGTAACATTGTATTGTGTGTGTAGAGCATTTCTGAAAATGTTGATACGTCAGCTTCTGGAGGACTTCATCGTACGCCTGAGATAGCAAATTTGGATCAAGCGACAGATGAAACTAACGTCCATGTGGAACAGCAACCGTTAGAGCACGCAGTCGATCATGAGGGGCAACATGAGGAGAAGGAGCCCCTTGCTGAAGAAAAGCACGGCGACCACATGGAAACGCACCACGAGAACCATGCTGAAGAAGCTAGAGTCAGCCAACCACAAGAAGATGGCCATCCTGCAGAGCCTGAGCCGGTCAAGCAGCCCGAAGAATCGTCGTCCAGTACCCATGCAGAAGAAAAGCATGAAGAGCATGCCCATGGTGACCAACCAATTGTTGTAGAGTCCGAAGGGAAGCCTGTCCATGTGGAAGCAGCTCAGCAGCATATTGCAGATAGCACCGAAGAAGAAGAAAGCCATCCACAAGCTGAACAAGCAGAACCTGATCAAAAAGAATGTGGCACCGTTCACGAGGAGAAACCGAAAGAAGAACAGCCGCCGGAACAGCTGATCCTTGAGCCACATGTGGAAGACGCTCAAATTGAGCAACCTCAAACGGAAGGTACCGCTACCAAGGATCAGCAGTCAGAGAAGCCTGCAGAGGAGGAGGCTGTTACTGCCGTCCACGTTGAAGGAACGCAAGCTGAGAAATCTTCTGCTGAAAGTTTTCCTCCAGCACAAGATGTGGAGGGACCCGCAGGTCCATCTCATGTTGATCAGCCACATGATGAAGGATCACACGAAGAGTCCAATCAAGAAGCAGCACTCCATGCTGAAGAGCCTCATGTCGAACAATCCTCACCAGAGGGATCACATGCAGAAGTCTCCCATGGTGAAAGCAAAACCGAAGAGGCAGTAGTACCAGACGCAGTGTCACACGAGGGGAAACCTGTCGATGAAGTAGAGAAAATCGAAGAACCTCTGTCAGAGCAGCTCCAAGCAGAGGAACGTAATGTTGAGATGCAGGAGCCTACGAGCGAAATTCACGTACACATGCCGCCAGAAGCAGATCACAAAAGAGAATCTCAGGAGGACAAGTTCCCTACAGAGGAAATATCCTCCAATGTTCCAGCTGAAGAACATGTTGAGGAACATGTTACGGAAACTCACATGGAGCAGCCCAAAGCGGAGGAACCTCCGGTTGAGGAGTCTCATGCTGAAGAAACGGCACATACAGAACTTGCGCAACCCAAAGCGGAGGAAAGCGGTGTGGAGAAGCACGCTTCTCAAGAGGATTCTTCCGGGGAAGCTATCACTTCTACTCATGCGGAGGAACCGCAGGCTGAGACCCAGCCCGCAGAGCCCCATGCCGAGGACACCCACGTTGTATCGTCTCAAGATGTGGAATCTCATCCAGAAGAGACAAATGCCGAAGCTCACCAGCAAGAACAACATTCGGACGAGGTTCCTAAAGAGGAGACGACGGTCGAAACACAGCCTTCTGAAGAACATCCTGTAGAAGAAGCAGTCACTTCCGTTCATGTGGACGAAACACAGGCTGAACCCCAACCGTCACAAGCAGTGGAACATCATGCGGGTGAAAATCATGAAAGCCGGGCTGACGACACTCTCGCCGGTGTCCAACCTGAGGAACAATCCGAGGAAGGTCATGCCGTGGAAAAGCCTTCAACTGAGGAGCATATCACGGAAGAAGCCGCTCCCACTGTTCCGGCTGCAGAATCTCCTGTAGTTGAACAACATACAGAAAAGACTCCGGCAGAAAAGAGCAACGTTGAGCCCGCTCATGTCGAGGAATCTCATTCAGAACAGGCCGTTTCCCAAGCTCATGGAGAAGAAGCCTCACTAGAAGAAATTGCTGCTGGTCAGCAACCTTCTGAAGAACATCAGGCTGTGGATAACACCCCATCTGCACAATGGGAGCAAGAACACGCCAAGCTTCAATTAGAAGTAGCTGCAGAGCATCAGTTGGAGAGTAGCCAGGCAACTGAAAGCAATGAGGAGGCTGTCAGTAATCCACACGAGCCTGAAGAGCCCATCGCAACAGAGTCGTCTATTGAGCAACCAGATGCAGTAGAAGAGTCTATCCCACAAGCAGATGTATCTCCTGCTGAAGAAAAGCATGTGAAGGAGACTCTTGCAGATAAATCTCATGGTGAGCCTTCTCAAGTAGAAGAAACTCATCCTGAGCCGAGCATTTCCGACACCCAGGAGGAAGAACTCCGTCCAGATGAGACCCAAGCAGACGAATCTCACGCTGTGGAAGCTCCTGTAGAGGAGGCTGCTATTTCTGTTCATATTGGAGGAATGCAGGCCGAGGATCAACCAGAAAAAGCTTCGGAGCATCAGGCAGAAGATAGCCATGCTGAGGAAACTACGATGATCGTTCAACCTGGAGAGGAACGAGCCACTGAACATCCTCACGTAGAAGAGACCTCTTCTACAGCTCATGCTGAGGTCGCACCTTCTACAGAGGAAAGCCATGCTGAATCATCCCAACATGTGGAAGCTCAAGCTGAGCACAAAGAAACTCATTCCGAAACGCATGTACAAAAAGTCCACCCAGAGGAAACCCATGTGGTCGAAACGGACAAATCCGAACATCCTGCTGAGGAGACTTCCACTGACGCTCAACCAGATGAAGATGAACATCATAGAGGAAAACGCCACGAAGAAGAACCCCCAGCTCCGGTGGATCATATGGAAGAATCTCCTTCTGCTGCCCATGTGGAGGAATCACAACAAGCTCAACCCCATTCGGAGGAACACCACGAGGAGACTTCCAGTGCTCTCGCTATACCACATCTAGAGACAACAACTGAAATCAAAAATTTAGAGAGTCAGAGTATGAACGAGGTATTGCATGATTAAACCCAACTAAAAATTGCATGTAGAACGTTGAGGAGATTCCTGTGCACAGTATGACAGATGCACAAGTGGATATTAAGCAAGAACATGAAATGGTTGAACAGAGTGGTGAAAATCAGGTTGTGAGCGAGGTAGCCCCTGTGTATGTCCGATTTCAATTGATTTTAGCCTTCCGCACATGTTGAAAATGAACAAAGCACTGCACCCACTGAGAATTTCGAGATTCCGGCTATGGAAGGTGTTAAAATTATTGGTGGAGAGCAGAGTGAAAGTGGAGCTCATCACGATGAGGTAGAGCAGCCTTGTTTTGTTATAGTGTGTGGTGCATAGATTGTCGAATCTGAAGAATTGGGCCATGATAAACTTGAGCCTCCTCATGTTCCTGAGAGAGCTGAATATACCCCTCCTGGAGGAGAAACTCTCACTGAAAATACAATCTCCACGACTGAAGGAACACCAATTCCTGAGCTCGACGCTTCCGCAACTGCTCAACCAGTTCCATGGCTGACTGAAATTCCTGTAAAGCATGTAGCACCAGATGCCACTCCTGAACAAGCTGCTGCAGTCAAGGTACAGGGTGTTATTATCGTGTGGTAATGTTTGATTGATAGGCAGCAACCCCCTGGCTTACTGAGATTCCTGTGAGACACGTGGAACCAGAAACAGAAAGTATGGTTGTGCACACATCCGATGTCAGCGAAGCTGAGGATAGGCAGGATATCAAGGTATTGCATGAGAGCGGTAATACAAGATTTTGTCAGACTGAGATTCAATCCGATTGGATCGAAATTCCTGTAAAGCATGAGATTAAAAATGTTGAGGAATCCGAGCAGACAGAGATTGAAAGCGAGAAAGAGGTAGATTGAGAGGAAAATATGGTTATTCTTTTATTCACAGCAGTCCCAAACTATCACTGAGACCGACAGCTCTGCCGATCACGGTAAAGGTGAGGAAACCTCACCTACAACGGAAGAGGAGGAGTTTTCTGAACAAATAAAAGAATCGAGCGAGGTATATTGAATGAGAGATGAAAGGTTTTACCCCTGCAGAATGAAACTCCCTCCGATAATGTTGAAAGTGTACCACAACCCAATGACTTCCCCGAAAATGAAAAAGATCTATCCCTTCCGGATACCCAGTCACCTACATTCCCTGAAACGCATGTCGAATACCCAGGTGTGGAAGAGGTGTGAAGAAGTGTGTGCGAGGTTTTATGTTGCTTATCCAGGTCCCCGAGAGTCACAATGCGCCTGAACAGTACGTGTGCATTTCTCCCAGTTTCGAACACACAAATAATGGTGTGAATTTGGAAAGAACCAATGAAAGCCACTTGGAATTTGTGTATAATAATCAAGGAAAGAGTGAGACCGTCAGTCAGGAGTATGACACGGTTGTGACTGTGATTGTTACCGAGGTACAACCATTTACTCTTCTTTTCGCACTGCAATTTTTCCTATAGGCCGAACCTGAGCCTGAGCACACTTCTGTTGCACCTCCTTCCGCACCTGAGCATGCTCCTATCATTAGTGATGTTGAAGTGAGTAGCACTCTATGCATTATTGTATTTTCTTGTCACTCTCTAATGGACGCTTTTAAGGAACCAGCATTCACTAAGGTTATCACCGATGTAGTCAATGCCGCTGCTCCCCAATCTACGGAAGCAACAATACAGAAGGAAGAGGCCGATACGACCCATGGAAAGAGCAAAAACAAGAAGAAGAACAAGAAGAACCGCAATACGAAATCCATCACAGAAACCAACCCACCAGAGATCACAATTGCTGAGCTGGACAAGCACGCCGATGCTGAGGTAGCTGCCGTGAATGCCGGCAACACTAGCCCACCTATCCAGGTTCATGAGATCAGCAGCACAGAAGAGAAAGTCAGCAATGGCCATGCCGGTAACTCTATTCTATTGTACTCTATAGTAGTCGTATTTTTTAGATGTGAAGCAAACGGTTGAGACCATCATTGCCAGCCAGCATGTGAACCAGAAGGACGTGTCACCAACCCGATTTGCCCAGAATGTTCAGAGCCTAGTTGAGAAGACCTTGAAACAGGCCCATCCCGGAGTTGAAATTGACCCTAATGTGGTAAGAGCTTACATCGAAATAGATTGCATATACTCCTTTCAGAAAATGCAAATCGACGTCCAACTGCAACGATTGGCAGAGCGACGGCCCGTCGTCGTGGAAGCCCGAAATGTCATCACACCCCTGCCCCTGGAAGTTCACTTCTCTCGACCAACAGTAAGTGCCCTAACCCTTTCAGCACCTTCACTTTACAGGTAGCACAACCTAAAGTCCTTCAAAAATCTGTAAGCACAATTGACAAACCTTTTTCGGTTAACTAACATTTTGTTTTTTGTGACTTTTTGCTCTTCTTGCAACGAAACTTAGTAAATTAAATTATTTTAGCTCGTCTTGGAGGAGCCACGCGCAATAGTAAGCCAAGTTTTGAGTAGTCTTGTGTTTGTTTGCACTCATAATAGTCAAATAGATCATAATTTCGTACACCGTACTTTTTCGAATGGAAATATCGGAACCAGATACTCGTTGTTGTGACATTCATTCGAAAAATGCGGTAACTCGTGTCGTAACGTCACGTTGCCTCCCCTTTTTTGGCGTACACATTTATTTATCGAGAGCTATTAATTTTTCTTTCGTTTCTTAACAAAATTTCTAACCTTTAGACGCCCATGAACCGCGAGCGACAGTACAAGCTCCTACCCAAGGATATTATCTTCTGCTCCGGGTTGATCGACGCCCATGGCGATAACTACAACGTTTGTTTTAATTTGTATTTAAATAAAATAATAATTGTAGGCAATGGCTTCCGATCCCCGTAACATTTACAGAGAAAATGCCCGAGGATTACAACGAAAAATCCGAATCTTCAAGGTAAAATTGTAATTTGCAGGAAAAAAAAACTTTAATTTAAAGGAATCCCCCCACTATCAAACATACCTGAAGGCAAAAGAGGAAGGAGTCACCGTGGAAGCTCTATTAGCAACGGAAGCCCACTAAACCCAGTCTGCTGATAACGAGTATATCCATCAACCCAATCCCTTATTAGTTGATGCTTTCCCCCCACGGTCTCTCATTTTCGGCATTTATACTCTTTCTCTCACCCCTCGGTTATTTGATCTTTTGCTGGTACGGCCCCTAACAAGTTAGCCCATACAACTTATAGATCGACAAAAACAATTTGTATCCCATCGCTTTCTCCCTTTTTCTTCGTCTGTCTTACGAGTCTCTGTGCTCCATGTTAGCCGGTTTTCTTTTTGGCCTTTTGTAGTATATCCTACGATTTCTTCTACGTATCGTAATGTTTAGCATATTTTGTTGGAAACTTTTTAATGATCCTTGACTATTGTTAATCCTTTTTTTCGCGTTGCTTCCTTTGCTTCGCTTCTGTCAAGCGACATTAATAAAAAGTTAATACTTATAAAATTTTTAAATCACAGGAACAGATCACAAATCTAACCGGTTTTAGAAATGATCACAGGTTTATAATAGTAGTCTTTTTTGCCGCCAGTTTTGGAAATAAGTCGAATGTCATGGATAACCATCTCGGATGATACTGCTTTGCACATATCGTAGACTGTCAAAGCAGCTATCTAAAAAATTCAAAAAATAGGATACTTGGTTTAATGCTCACAGATACTGCTGCCAAGGCTTCCATTTCTATTCCAGTAGGAGCCGTTGTCTTTGCCATACTCATAATTTTTAATTCACATGATTCCTGAAAAGTAATTCTAAAATAAATAGGAAAAGAACTACCTCATTTAATTCAAAATCCGTACTGACAACATTAATAGGAACATTATGGCATAAAGGAATTAGATTGGAAGTTTGCTTAGCTCCCATAATACTGGCTAATCGGGCGACGTTTAGAACATCACCTTTCTTTGATTGATTATATTTTATTTGTTGAATTATAGTTGGAGTTAACTGGAAGAGGATATAAAATAAAGAAAGTATAATATTACCTTGACAAAGCCTTGAGCAACAGCTACTCTACTTGTACTCGGCTTATCAGAAACATCGACTTGTTTAGCAGAACCGTCGGCAGCAATATGACTTAATTTATTATCACCGGAAATATCTAAACAAAAATTATTTTGTAAAATTATATCTTACTTGTACAAAACAATCTAACAGAAGATCTAAACGAAGGGAATGCTTGAAGAAGATGAAGAGGAATTATTGGGGCTATCCTCCTATAAGGATCATAGGCCTGTTTGGGAGATTTTTCAAATTTTCCATGCCTGAATCCTAAGCTATACTTGGACCATTTTTAAGAATTACATACCAGCATGTTGTTTCTTTTTTCTAAAAACTGCTGCTCGAATAACTTCCGTTATTTCTTCATCATTTGCTCCACTTCGCAACAGATCACGCATACTCACTTCTTTATTTCCATGGAGACATACCTAAACATTAGCAGAATAGGAATTGTCGTCATAATTCTTACTTTTAAATTTCCGTCGGCTGTTATCCTCAATCTATTACAAGTTCCACAAAAATGCTCTGACATGGACGTGATGAAACCAAACTGACCCTGGTGGCCTTTTATTTTGTAAGCCTAAAATATTATTAAATAAGCGGAATGGTACTACCTTTGTGGTATCGTGAGGATCATCTTCTAGTTTAATAACATCCTCTCCAAAATAAGATCTGACCCGTTCCATCATCTCTTTATAACCAACAAACTTCTCCGTATCGAAAGCGTTCCCACCAAACGGCATATATTCAATAAAACGAACGTCCAGTCGCTGAAGAAAAGAATAGTGAAAACAGGACCAAGTGACTCACTCTGTTTTTGGTCCATTCTATAAAACTCAACATTTCGACGTAGTTTTCATCCCTCATTACTACGTTATTAATCTGTAGCCATTTTTTTGCTTTAATTTTTTTCATTTGCTTACTTTGACCATGGGATAGACATCTTCTGCCGCGGCTATGCTTCTTTGAACCAAATGTAGTCCTTTCCTTCTTGTCATTCGTAAAAATTTATCTTCTTTCAACGTATCCAGGCTGATATTAATCTAAAACGACAGTTAACTGACGTAAAACGGCGTCTAACTTTGTCCAAGCCTGCTTTCCTCAATTCTTTGACATTTCGATGAAGTGTTATTCCATTTGAAGTCATTCCCAGGCTTTTGATTCCATGAACTGACTTTATTCTGTCTAAAAAGCAGTAAAAACGGAATAATGGCTTACATATAATATCCAGCAAATCTTTTCGGATTGTAGGTTCTCCTCCAGTTACTCTGACTTTATCAATTCCATTTTGGGCAAAAACATTGACCAAATGGACAATTTCTTCTGTCGTAAGCAGGTTATCTTTCGGTGTAAGGGATACACCCTCTTCTGGCATACAATATGTGCCTGGAAATTAAAAATAAAAGAGAAAATAGAGGAACTTACATCTTAAGTTACACCGTTCTGTTAAGGAAATTCTCAGATAATTGTGAATTCTTCCAAAAGTATCATAAAATGGCTGATAGAGAGAAGGAGTTTCTTGTTCTTTCTTGCAAATTAAGATCAGAGCGCATAAATTAGCCACCAACCTTTAATATAGCCTCCTGTATTAATTCCCTCTTTTGGGCAGCAAGTTCAGATGCTTTTCGAATCGGATTTTGACTAATCCTTGATAAGGAAAGTAGTTGACGAGATTGCATCTCTCTGAACAGAATGGGTAGAATGGAAAATGGGCGGGATGGCAATATTGTCTGAATAGAAAGGGTAAGACACGACGCAGTGATCAAATGGTCTGATGATTACAAAAGAAGGAAATCGATAGTCTAAGAAATAATAAACAGCACAGATTTATATGGTTTTGCACCGACCTTATGACCTGTGAAATGGGGTGGAAACAACGAGGATACTGAGAAATCGACAATTTATAGCCAATCGACGGCAGAAACAAATAGGCGAGAGTTCACCTAGACGTGACGTAAAGTGAAATGTATTCTCCCTTTGATCAATGGACGATCAAACCGGAAATAGTGTCGCTGCAAAATTTAACAAACCCTGTTCTACAAGGAAAATAGAATAGGCAGACAAACCAGGAGCTGTTTGTAATAAAAAAAAATGCTTATCGCTGGAAAGACATCTGCAAATTGGACCAACGGGCCCGTTGACAGCTGCTCGGAGTCAGGCGAAATCTTGCAACGAATTGAAAAATGTCTGGAATCTTACCGCATAAGTTCCTTATGTTATTAGACCAACCAATCATATTATTCATCTCTCAATAGAGTTTATAATCGGGGTGGGGTTGGAGATAAGACAGCGTGTAGTACTTTTGAACCGCAACTTTGATTCCTTTATAATTTAATATTCTCCGTCATTAGAAAGATTTTTCTAAAGAGATCTCGATTAACTCACGCTGTCTATATCCCTTTTGTGTTTTTCTGTTGTTTATTGGGATTTTTCACTGGAAATCGTATATACAAAAGGGCAAAAAAAGAGGAATTTTCGAGTTGACTACACCAGATGAACAAGTAGATCATGTTTTCCAAGTGCTCAACAACCTCCCCTGCCTATATGTTTGCTATTGATAAAAGAACGTATTAGGCCCAGTCAGGGGGTTTAGCAAGGCAGATTGATAGCAAAATCTGCATTTTTTTTTCTGTATTCTTTGCTGCCCCTCAGTGACAGTAAGGACAGCTTAGTCATCGTCCCTTTTCCACGATAAATAGTTTATTATTCTCTAGATCGGTATAGAATGCCGAGAGATGGACTGTCAACAACAGTGCGTATCTTTTGAATCCTATTGTTATGGTGATATTTTTAATATCCTTGTATCCCATACACTTCTGCCAGCCGGTCCCTCGGCGCCACCTTACTTATCACTGTCGCTTGAGTTCTTATCTCCAGCTTCGGCATTGCTTTCTATTGCTCTTCGCGGCCTCCTTCGATCCTTGTTAACCTCCATAAATTTGTTTATTTTATTCTAATTTTAAGCTATGGCTCGGGAACAGCGGACTTCAACCCAAGTTTCGTCTCAGACGCCGTTGACCCAGGCGCAGAAAATCCCTCCAGAGGTCCATAATCAATTGTTGAAAGAATTTGTACCCGGTAGGGTTTGCCAACTACTTTTTATTTAAATTATTCAGTTGTCAAAGAGACTGCTCTCGCTGGACAGGAGCTTCTTCGAAATTATCAAGGTAGGGACCCTTTTTTCATCTACAAGATATTTCAGCTCTCGAAAAGTCGTCAGAGACTTATGCTACTTGCTTAGAAAATCTTGCTAAGAGCACTCAAGGAGCCGATGTTAAATCTCAGGAATATGGAAAAGAGCTCCATGTAATTATCCAAGAATACAAAAAATATGTGGATTACCACAAAGAATGCGTATGTTCATGGTTTCCAACTTCTTATTTCCCCATTCAGATTAAAGAATTGACTGGAATTGTAGCTAAAACCACGATCTACAGTACCGAAGAAAAAGAGAAGCTCAAAGCTATGTTTGCCAGTTACCAAAAAGAAGAAAAAGATATCATCAAGGCCCAAAAGAAAGGATTAAAGGTATGATCTTTAAGAATTCCTGGGGTATCTTGTAAGAATTTTATTCCTCATTCGTTTGTTTGCGTAGACAGGTGTTATCTCACGACCCATAACTGAATGCTTCAAATATTTCGAGGATCGTTGACTCATAAAACAGACCCAAAATAGGGAACCTCGCCCCTGTGATTAATCAGACGCCCATCAATAAAGCTCCCGCTTATCAAAGAGGTCAACTTCTGGCGATGATTCACGTTTCAGCAACAATCAGAAGTCGACGCCTTCTATGATACATCGGCTAGACAGTTCCTGCGACAACAGGAATTACGCTATAGATTCTTCTTGGATAAACATAAACGCTGGTTTACCAAGTAAGTTTGTGATATTTTGTTCTCTCTCTCTCTGGCGTTAAAAGCACAATTACCAGATGATAAGGGGAAATCCGTCGGGCGTTGCACTCGATTATACGAATTCCTTTCTGCAAGCGTTTCTAGAAAATAATACTTTTTAGGTATTGGGATTTATTGGAAAAAATTCAAGGAGAAAGGGGTGTTACTCTTCCAAACGGTCATGTTACTGTCGTCGCTGTAAGCTGTCTTTTACTAGCCGAATAAAACGAGTGTTTAGGAAGTTGCAGCAGTTGTTCCTCCCGAAGTGAAAGAGGAAGAACACCCTATTACAAATGGACTAGTTTTGCCTGCAACACCTGTAGTTGTCCCTTCTGAGCACGTAGAAGAGGTTCGACCGGCCATGGTTCCAGTTGCTGCTGAAATTCACGAGAACGGTGCCGCTAATGATGATGTACTGTATTGCTTCACATTCTAGCACAGAAATATTTTTCAGCCACCTTTCCTACACACTGGTAACTCTTCTCCAAGGAGTTCTATCTCGTCTATGGATAAGATTCCCAGCCGGCGAGGAACCAACGTAAGGATGATGTCTGTATTGTCTGCAAATATATTTTATTACGCAATCCACCGCTTCCGCTTTGAATTATTTAGTTGCATGTCTATTTTAAATGGACCTGGAGAACAATAGCTATTAAAATTGGCGGCATTACTTTTTCCTGGGTTTCTGCTTGAGCTTAGTTGTTACCAAGCAGCATGAAAGCGTTTACAGGAAAACATCCCTGGAGTCATGCTGATCCACAACGAGCGACGGTATTCAGTGAACAAAGTCAGTTTCACTTGTGCACTTTCAGACCATACCAAGATCACCATCATACCACATCACAATTCGAAAATAAGGTCGCTTTTTGATAAAATCGGCCAAATTTTATTCATGCATGTCACATTAGTTTTAATTGCTTGGGTGCTTTTCTATCGCTTTCCTGTTACTATCACATCAGATCACTTCCTCCCCATCCCCCTCAATCCTCATAAACATGAAATTAATTCCAGTTCGCTGAAGTTCCCGTAGCTGCTCCAATCCCCGCGCCTGTTACGACAACATCCGCAGCAGTTCAAGCGGAACTTCCTACTCCTCTTCCTCGTGAAGAGATACGTAAGGAGCAGCCACTTCCGGTCATTGAACAGGCCCCTCCTCCTACACGTAAATATGAATATCGTGGCCCGATAATTATGCCAGCTCCAGTGCCCCGTACACGTGAGCCAGAAATCATTAAACCAAGAGTGAGCTAGTTCATTTTGGAATAGCAGGAGAATAATTACAGGAAGCCCCATTGGTAGTCCCGCGCACCGTTGATGCTCCAGTTTATGTTCAACCAAAAACCAACAACTATGTAAGGCGATGATCGCGAGATGTTTTAAGTAAATTTACAGTATGCTCCTCCTCCAGAAAGACCTCATTATCATGTGGACGCCGAGTATAATCCGTCAGTTTCCCCTGCCCATCGACCAGTTTCTCAGAATTTCGCTAAACCTGCTCAAGAACGTATTTTTCTTGATTGCTAAATTGAAAACAATTTTTAGAGCTTGTTGTGCCTTCAATGTTTAATGCTAGCGACTACGGTAGAACTCTGACGGTAACTCAGGATTTCAATGCTACTTCAGGAGAGCAAATGACCGTTAATAGAGGAGATCGAGTACCCACTTTTCCAAGAATTTTAATTGCTTATTATTTAGGTAATTCTGATCAAGAGTGGCTCCAGAGGCTGGATATTTATACAAGATCAAGCAACTCAAAGGCAAGACAAAATAAATAATACAAAATAAAATAATATACAATTTTAGAACTGGATGGATTCCGGCTCCGTTTGTCTCCTACTAATAAATATATGCACTATTCGTGATCTTTTAACAAATATATACTGTATTTTTTATGAATATTTTCTATTCACTTTTTTTGGCGTCTATGGACTCATATCACAAGCAAAATAAAGATACTAACGTACAAATAATGAGGAAGAGGGGAAGAGGAACTCTGATTAAAGATGAGTAGATGAATTCTGTTCACTATGCATGGTGAGATAGTAGCGGAAGCTGCGGGTCTTAGCTCTGACGACGCCTGAAATATCTTAAATGAACTTCTTGTTACTGTAGTAATTTCGAAGCGTTCTAGAATTTTTGGACAAAA
This sequence comes from Oscheius sp. DF5033, assembly GCA_964036215.1. Classification (NCBI taxonomy): domain Eukaryota; kingdom Metazoa; phylum Nematoda; class Chromadorea; order Rhabditida; family Rhabditidae; genus Oscheius; species Oscheius sp. DF5033. Next base: position 9,847,953 of record OZ038413.1, read on the forward strand.
GTCAGTAGGACTTTTGCATGAGAGTGAGTGTGAATGTGCTCGCGAACCGTTAAGAATCAAGTTCAAGCACCGAGCAGTCCGTTGTTATCCTCCTCCTTGCAGTTGCGCATGGCTTCTTCCAAGAATCCTAAACAATTATCTGTCCTTTTTACCGTAATCTATCGATACCTTTCTTCATTTCCCTGACTATTACAGTCATCAGTTTGTTCCATCCCAGTCGGGCTAGGCAATTTTCTCCACTGTAAGGGTTCGTCAAAGCTTGCAGAGCATTTTCATGCGCCTAAATTTCGTTATATTTTTATACAGTGCACATACTTCCGCAGGCGTCATACCGTCGGCCACTTCTGTAGTTGTTGTTCCGTTCTCTTTAGGACTTTCCAACTGCATACTATCGCTAGATCCGGTGGTGACTTGGTCGACAGTCACCTTTTTGAAGACGAGCCAGTTATCAGCGCCGAAGTTGACTCCCCTGAACAATATTCATTTCCAGTTACGGCAATGAAAAAAGTTTAGGTAGATGGTGCTTGAACTATTTTTACCTGTAGAAGTGGATTTGTCCGATCCTGTGAGCCATATCATAAACACTAGAAATAGGACAGAAGCCAAGAGATCCGACAGCTGTGTCCAAAAAATTTTGGATCCTGTGAGCCTGAATTTCTCCCTAATTTTGTAAGAACGAGCCTTGCCTGCAGGTGAAATTCTTTACTTTGGTTCAATGTCCTGATATCCAGGGATTCACTTTGAATGCCAAAATATTCTGCAAACTTTGGCCTCTTTTCAATCAATGTCTGCAGAATCTTCTTTCCAACATTATTATTTTTAGCCCTGGAAAAGATCACGATACCTGGTTAGGAAATTACCCACTTTATCCATACTTCACGAATTGCGGCAACTTCTTCTTCAGACAGTTCCGTGGTGTCATTTTTCTTAGAAGAACACAAACCCATATTTCTAAAGAGATGTTGAATTGAGCGCCAGGCGGAAATGAAGAAGGTACGATCTTTGAGCAAAAAAAAAGATGAGATCACTTGAAAAGATTTTTGAGATTCCATTACACATAGAAATTGTCTTAAAGGAAAAATAAACAATTGAAAGTTTTGAAGCGAAAATAATTTGCTGATTTCTGGATGGTGAAATAATGAGGATTGGCGATAAAACTATGCATTAGGTGGATAGGCTATTTCCTGTTTTTCTCACTGCCAATTAGATGTAAGATTTTTACTCATAAAAATAAGGAAATCCGTTTAGTAGTTTACCATGAGGTGGGAAAGGAAGAGGGCTGACCAAATATCTACGTGTTCTCGCTTCCAGCTTTGTACTCGAAGTTCACAAGAGAAGACCAGGAGGTCAGATGATGGAAGCGACTTGAAACAACTCGAGGTTCTTCCGAGTCAAAGAGAAGAAGATGGGGAGGAGCCAAAAAGGCGGAAAATTGCCCAGAAGGAAGGCAATAGAAAACGTAAATGATCGCAGTTATCCGTCAGATTAAGATGGCTTGGGAGCATAATTGGTAAAGGAGTTAAGTTAAGCACTGAAAAGGCAGTATACGGGAAATTGCCAGATTACGGCAGTCACATTAATTAGAAGATGAGACTGTGACGTCGCCGACACCCTCTAGGAATCTCAGTCAGGTCACTAAATTGAAACAAGGGAGGAAGAGATACCTTCACTAGACAAAATACTGGAGGTCACATGTGGATAGATATGTGTGTATGTTTAAAAATAGACGAAGACTAGATCCACACCCCCAATGACAATTAATAATAACCAGTCAGGGAAGATGCTTGGTTCCTAGATTTTTGGCACAAGAGCGAGGAAATTAATGATGGGAATCTGGCGGGTCAGGAAATTTCTCAGAGAGCAAAATCTTACCCTTGAGAAAATCTTGATTCAGAATCAGAGAATGAGCAGCAGTAAATGAGATTTTCCAAATTCTTTAAAAATGTTTTCATTTCAGAATAAAGAGAAAACGCCCATTTATGTACAGAGATTGGGATATGCAACGTACATTTTTGTTTATTGCATGAAACTGCCTTCATTGTCATCTACTATTATATTCTGTTGTTGTCAGGCCGAAGAATAAGAGGAAGACCAACACTGACAACTGGGGCAAAGGGTGTGCCAGCAGAAAGAGAGAGATATCAGTCACCTTCTCCATTTGGATAAGCCAATACGGATATGCAAATATAGGTGTTAGTGGGGGCAAAAAGTTTTGCTGGGATAAGTTTAGCAGACATTTATCCCGTGCTAAATTTGGTATAAATTGGTTGCATCTTAATAATTTGCTGTATGTCCGATATCTTTCCTATGTGTATTTTCCTGATTTTCCCTGAAATACCTGAGAGGCAATTTTATAGCAAAAGAGAAACTGCAGCTGGAGTTATTCCTTGTTTATGTTTCTGCAATCTCCAAAGAAAAGGAGACAGTCAACAGGTTATTCCCGTAAACGATACACCAGCTTCGACTCCTTAGACTTCCCACTCTTTGACCCCAGACGGCACCGCAGATGAATAATAAGATCACTTAATATTTAACGTGTCGTTTCCTGAAGCTCCTAAAGGAAATTCTTCTTTTTCAGAAGGTTGAATCAGATGGTTAATTTGACGACCACGCAAATTCCTCTTCAGGAGCAATTGGTTTGAGACAGACCAGATGACAAATGACGCCAAGGACGGCTAATTTGAGTCTGCATCTTCGGCAAAAATATGCTATACCAACAAATATTGAAAGCAAACAACTTGACGATAAGGTCAGCGTTGGTGCAACTTTTGAAAAAATTTACTAAAAATAGAATAAAACGGAACGCATAAACAATTTGCAGACGTTTTGCAATAAAGGATATAATAAAGCTTGATTTGGTTCGAATTAGTTCAAATTATATGTGCTATTGTCCAAATTTTACTTGTTTTTTTTAAGAATTAAAGAACAGTTTGGAGATCTATTATATTTTTATGTGTCTGCAAGATATTCCAGCATTTTGGAAGATGAGGATCCAGGTCATTTTCATGTATTCTTTTGTTATTTTCGGATAATTACTGGAAGACACCATCCTGATGTAGGATTTACCCGCACAACGCTTTATAAACGTTTTGTGCAATTTCAGAGATATCGTATGTATCCGACGCACTTCTACGTATCCAGTAGGCGGCTTAGCACAACATGGAAAAGAAATGGAGGAGTTCTAGTACATTTTTCAATCAACTCTTCTCGCACCTTATCATTTTTACATCGCACTTACGATTAATTAACCAATAAATTTTTAGCTCGAATCAAATTTAAATTTGCAACGCACACTTGTGATGTATTTTTTGAATACGGTAACGCGGCGTCAAAAGCGTCGGGCAAAATGCCAAGACTCGTATTTTCCTAGCACACTTTTGTTTATGCTCCCACTAGTAGTATTTATTTCTGTTTCTTTCTTTTCTATTTTAAAACAGATTAATTTCAGAATGCCTCCAAAAGGCAGATACAATAAAAGGTCTGCTGTAATAAAAGAAGAACCACAGGAAACGACATTCCATGTAGTTTCAGCTCCATTCGGTGAACCAGTCGACATTGGAGACGATAAAGACTTGCCTCCCATTGATGTACATGAATATGAATGTAAAATGTAAGTTAGTTTTCACTAAAAAAGGAAATATTTATTTCAGGACCTCCAATATTCGAAAAATTATAGCTGCTGAAGCACAATTTAATAAAACTATGTCACTATTGAAGGAAGCTAAATTAGAATCGGTGAGCGTTTTTTCTTGATTTTCCTCATTTTCTTAAAGCGACTGAAAGGTACCCCCATGGGTCCCAAAGCGGGGGCAATAGTTGGCGTCACTCGCGCTTTTCGAGCATTCGAATTTTAAAGGCATTACTGCGTTTATTTTAGCACATAAGTATAATTTCTATCACTATTTTGTCTCGAGAACATTATAATATTAAAAATAAAATAAATTTAACCGTAGACATCTGCCACATTCAAAATTCAAATGCCATAAAAGCGCGGGTGAACTGTTGCTCCCGTTGCGGTACCCAAAAAAGAAATGGATGTCCCTGACAGTCCCTTTAATTTTGAAATATCTTATTTAATGCTTTTCAGTTACGCAGAAAACGAATAGAAGTTTTGGAAGGAACAGCAGAGGAATTCCTCGAAAGAGCTAAATATGTCGATGAGGAACGGGACAGAAAAGCGGCTGTAAGTTTTGGCATTCTTCGTTTTATTAGTTATTTCTTTTAGGGAATAAAGAAATGGTTTGATCTACACGTTGACCGTTGTCGAAGAAAACTAGAAGCAGTAGAACATTATGGCGAATCTAGTCAAATGGATAACTTCATCAATGTGCAGGTTAACACAGTTACTCTTGGTTATGAAAAATACATTTCCAGGAAAGATTAGTAGAAAAATTGAGAGAAAAGGAAAAGAAGGAGCTGGAAAAATTGAGGAATGCTAAACTTGTCGCAGGACAAATGATATGTGAGCTTTTGTCATAATTTCTTTTTTTATTATTATTTTTCAGATGATATGGAAAATAATCGAGGAAAAACAATGAAGGATATTGAAGAATGGGAACGGGTCCCGAATTATCACAAGCTGGATTGCTATCGCCGTCTGTTAGATTATCCAATTGTCGTCTATAATTTGAAGAAGACTGATATCCAAAAGGATTTGGCCTTCTTTGAAAGAGCCATCCTCGAAGCAGAAGTCCGAGAAACTTTGACAGACGAAAGAAACTTAAACGGGCTAGCTGAAGGTGATCCAGAAGCAAAAATGAAAATGAGCCTCTTCTGGGAACCGGTTGATGTGACCAAGCGATGGAGAGAAGAGCTTGCAGAACAGGGGAAGAACAAAAAGACGGTCAAAAAACAAGTTATTGTGAAGAAGACAGTTGTACAAAAGCAATCCAGCAAAGATAAACTCAAGAAGCAATCTTCAAATGACAGGATGGAAGTGGATCAACCAGAAGAAAAGAAAGTAATAAAGAAGGTTGAGACAACTGTAATATCTAAGAAGACTGTCCTCAACAAGAAGCCAGTTGCAAGCATGGAGAAACAAGGATTCACGGAAGCCGATCTAGCCCATCTTCCGCCTTATCTAGCCGACGTAGTCAAAGTTATGAAGAAGAAGCCAAAAACACCCAAGAAAGTCATCAATACCTACAAGGGATGGATAGCCTTGAAACGGATACGAGCCCTTCTCCGAGTGAGAAAAGCCTACAAGCGAAGGCAGAAGGTCATTGAACAGAAGAAAATAGATAAAATTCGACAAAAATTATTGAAGAAGAGAAAATTGAAAGAAGAAAAGAAGAAAGTGCAACCTGTGAAAAGTGTAAAGAAATAACTTTATTTTTTTCGTATTTATAATTTGATGTGTGATACCCGTTGATGGAACTGGATTCATAAATGGTTTTTACACAGCGCTCGGGGAGAAATCTTGATGACAATATGCTCCGTTGGAGTATGCCAATAGTTGGGATTCATTTGTCTGAAAAGGGGAAGATTATTCTGGTTAATAGAATTGAAGCCAAATAATCTAATAATTGGATTTTCCTAGAAAGTTTGTATTAATAGACGGCACCTTGAGATCGTAAGAATAGATGGAGACGGCTGTCGAACTTCGAGAAATGTCACTGTCATATCCCAAAATTGTTGGCATATGGATGATAGAACATCTGAAAAATATATTTATATCAAGGTCTCTTCAGTGATCTCCAATTCTGCAAAAGTCCATTAAATTACGCCAGTTCGAAAGATTATGTAGCATTTTTTCTCTTTTTGATTAACAAGATAAGCAGCAAAATTGAAGATGGGATCAAAGCGGCCAATCATCGCAGTGCATATCCTCCGCAAAACGTAAAATTAAAGACAGATTTTAGTAGAATACTTCCTTGTTATAAAAAATGGCTAAGAAGGGCACTTCACAGCCATTATTCAATTTGCTGGTCTCTGGGAGCCGAAGATCTCTGCGTCTATCCCCGGAACACACCGGATAAAGACCATGATGAGGATGAGGAAGAGAATGACAGCGATGATTCCTCCAAGAAGGTAGAGGTCGTAGCCGGGAGCGCGTTCCATAAAGCTGTATGGCTGAAAAAAGGACACTTGAATAGAGTTGAAAAGTAAAAGTTGCTTTTTGGGCCTTTCTTTAGAAAACAGAACATTCAAAAGGGTCGCTAGGTCAGAGATGGGTGTTCTTTTAGGGTTCACAAGTTTTGTCGAAAGGTCCCAGGACCTACTAACAGAATTTTAAAACGTGGCGGAGCAGAATGTTCACTGACAAGTTAGAATGAGTACTGATAGACTAGGTTGTCGGCACAGCCGTTCAGGCCAACGCACGAGCTATTGTTACAGGCGGAAAGGGATGTTTGCCTAGGAAAAAAAGCAATATATTCGGAGAGAGGTCCTGCAGCGGTATTTTCTCACCCGTCGTATAGAAATAGAATTGAGTGTACCCTGTTCCAATTAAAGTGAGAATACTCTAGTTTCTTCCTATTCTCTTCCGCTCTCCTCTCATAAAAATTTCATGCGGTGTATGAAGGCAAAAACTCACCCTGGCAAGACTCGCCGAGTTCAAATAGAAGGCCAGTGTGCGGTTGCTGAAGTGGTGTGGAATCATTTCTGCCTGTAATGGTTGTAATTTTAGAAATATTGAGGAAAAGCGAAGAAGCCAGGAAAAACCTAATTGAGCAGTGAATTGTTGGAGGATTGAGGAGGGCTATTCATGAGCGACGGGACGCACTTTTTTATTTTTCTTGCCCTAATAAGAGGAAAGTAGTGGAAGGAGACGCGATGATGAGGAAAATCAGTGAGGTGCCAACGAAAAAAAGGGCCGAGAAGTCCCTAATCCCCATCGGGGAATACGTTGTGACATAGTGGCGGCATCCGGAAGTGGGTTCAAATGTGATTGAGAGCAGGATTCAAGGCAGTACGCCAGGATAAGAGGAGCTTGGATAGAATGCAAAAAGTTTTTGGGAGCCGCAAAGAGTGAAATATTCACACATGTCCTTTTTGTCGGATGTTTGACAAAGGGAATGACACCGCAAGAAGCGGGCAAAGGATTATCTTTGACCGCGGATAAAACAGCTATAGGTCTTCAAATCTGTTCTCGTGTCATTTTTTGCGGGGGATGTGCAAAGATCCGCCCAGTGAGATGAAAGGAATTTGTTAATCTTATTAATTTCTAGACGAAGCCAATGAGACCGTCATATTCTCACCTTAGACAGAAGTCGTCGGTCCGGAAGTCGATTAAGAAGACCAAGTGTCATCGAAAGCGTCATTCTGCAGAGTTTACTAATAGAAAAAACTTCAAGTTCAATTAAGGTAGCAAAGAATCAGAGAAAGAAATGGAAAAACAAACGTGAGAAACTAGAAAGTGATCAAGGAAGCGGTGCTGAAAAGACATTGTCAAGGATCGAAATACTCAAAATGACGGCATGCCAAAGAAACCATATTAAAAAATTAAACTAAATAATTTGGAAGATGGTCACGTTCCACTTCTTTCTGTTTTTCGTCGGTTTTTTGGAATGTGCACAGAGGGGGTGTGACCGTACCAAAATTAATTCGCGGCCAAACCGTGCCATAAAACGCCGGAAAACCTCCGTCTTCACCGTCTCTTCGCCCTAATAAAAATGGTCATAACTAAACGGAAAACGTGGAAAAAAATTCAGCCTCATTGTCCTCAATCCTACGCAATCTGACATAAGCAATTTACTAATGGCGATGGTCACAGTGATATATCCCAATCTTTCTTAGAAGCATACAAAATTCTTGGGTCATACGTAATGTCATTCCCGTCATTTGGCGTCAATTTTTTTCTCCCCTTCCATTCGCAGACACTATTATTTCGTCAACCATAACAATAGCCAATTTTTGACAATATTGCTCTGCAATGTTGCGTTTTCCTTCCTTCTTTAAAGAAAGTTTCCGTTATGAAACATTAAAAATAAATAAAAACCAATTTTACAGCCGAACGCCGGATGAAAATAACATAAGGATTCAAATAAAACGGGAAAACATGACATAGGCACTGACTAAAACTACCAGGAGGAAGAGTTTATACTTCCAAAAAACCCTATAAGTCATAGATTTTAGCAGAAATCGGATATTTTCCCAGTTTTTCTACGTATGCTGAATATTTCAATTTGAGAGTGCTTTTCTCTTATCTATTACGTAGCAATCCCCACTTTGACAAGCTTGTATCGAACATTTTAAAGCTGCCAATTTTTTTTTCTATCGTAGTGCTAATAATTTTAGGAATTCTTAGTTTTAACACAATACAGCACACAGACTGAGACAGATAAAAACAGTCTCTCCCTGTGTAATAGACAATGGGGGAGGGAGAGCTGTTAAGAGACACATTTCTCGGTTTCTGAATAATAACAGTGTATTTGTTTACGATTCAATGTTTCTCGATGGACAATCGCTGTTCGACGGGGCTAATTGCGGTAGCCTCTATTGGCAATTGAGACCGTGCCGCGGGTGGTCAATGCTGCCTTCGCTGTTGGTCACCCCGGGTGAGGGGAAATTTTCCTTCGTGATCTCATTTTTGAACAGTTTCCCTATCACGTTTTTCTCACCAGTTTTCAAGGCCCGTTCTTTTGTTTCAATTCCATTCAAAGTCTGGAAAATATTCCACAGGTCACGTACAGGAGCTTTGAGACCTTCTCATACTTCCCTTTAAATTCCTTTTAATTAGAAAATGACAATGTCTTCTACAGTTTTCCAGAAAGTTCTATCGAGTTTACTCGAATACGACCATATTGAGACCTTGATACGAATGGCCCGTGCATTTGTCGTAGCAACAAGATGTGCGCCCTTTTGTCGGCGAGTTCATCCTGTAATTGCGCCGGACCAGACGCCGGTTTTTCCGATCTATCTCGCGCCTTCCCTCGCTTTGTCGTATGTCTGTCCGACGACAGCTAGAAGTCGCTTGTCTTTTCCCTCACCCTGCCGCCGGTTTCTCACCCGGTTTGATGATGGCATGGATTTGGTCTATGCAAATCAGCAGAGGCAGAGGGAGAGTGTCCGCCAACAGATTGACCCTCTTTTAGATGCTCGTCTCAGTGGCTTATTCCTCCGTCGTTTAACAGGCACCGGAGGAGATCTATTTCTTTATCCTAGAAGGAACGCTGTTTCCGCGTGGGATAACTTTCATATCCGTTTATTTGCACGCGTACAGAAACTGATAAAGACTAGGAAAATACAGCTACAATGACTTTTCTTTCCGTAAGGTTAGCCCCCCTAATTTCACATACTAGAAACCTGTCTCTACGCATCCCGCACAGAAGTTTTGGATCCGGGCAGCCACCCATCTCAGTTTGCAGTAGTAGCCAGTAATTATCCCATGAAATCGTTTGACATGAATGCTAACAGATCGATTTCTGCGATATCCCCCGAGATTTATCACTTCTTCTCAACTGTTCAAACAGATTGTCCGCTTCTCACACCGCTGTTTTGTCTCCTGTCCATTTATCCTCCGAATTTCCATATCGGATATCCTAGATCCTCTAGAGAGTGAGGGGGTTATCTGGATTCATCTCCACCGGCACTTCCGATCTAATCTGTTGCGGAAGCATTGTTCTCGGCGTCTTTTTTTCTACACCTCTTCTACTAATAAATGTTTCTAATAGTATTTTTAGACGTATGTCTCGAGAAGGGGGTATTTCTAAGTCTGTTAAGGAGCGACGATGTTATTTTGAGACCCTTGGTGGATATGGAGCTATGACTGCACAGGCAAGTTCGGATATCATACAAATATCTCCAGTAAACTCAAAAATTTTGTCACTAAATTTATTTATAACTGCGCCTTTGCTTCGAATCGTGATGACTTCAACTTTTTCATGGTTAAATTGAACAGCAGATCGCAAACATGACTCAGTTCATTTCCCACATGACATAGAAGAGATGACATTTTCAGTACCCAGCTAATCTTTCTTTTTTTGGCCAAAAAAATCCTGCAATAGCTCTCTGCTTCCTTTATTGACCAATGCTTCCGTCCTGATCTCAACAAATAAACCTGTGCAAATCAAAAATTGAATGAAATAGACAGATGATACGGCCTATTCCAGACATATTAGTCACATTGAATTCCTATTCATGAATGCAAATCTCTTGTTTCGGTAACAATTGCCCGTCATTTCAGAACTGCGAAGCTGTACTCAAACCGCGACCATTGTCTGAAGTTGCCGCACTTGCTACCACATTATCGTTCGTTTTCTTTTTTAAACTAATTGTATAATTTTAGTCCGTCATCAAAAATACCTCCACAAAAACCAAAAAGAACCTTTGAGCATAACATCTACTTGGAATCTAAACTGAAAACAACATGTGAGTATACCCACCGTCTATAAACTGGTTTAATTTCTTTTTTTTTTCAGTTGGATCATTGTCAGCGAATACGAGGCTAGCCGGCTCCAGACCCCCAATTATGCCAAAAGTAAGCTCACGTACAGAAAGAGAAAGCTTTTCATTGGAAAAGAGTCATTATACAGTGTTTACAATTATTTTCCGAAGCCCCGGTTGATAATGACGGTCTTCTTAATTACAGTAGGTCCACCGAATCCTCTTCCTCCATAGGGGCCACCAAATCCTCTGCCTCCATAGGGTCCACCGAATCCACCGCCATAGGGACGGTAGCCGAATTGCCTCTTTTCACGAATATCTTTAGCGCTAGAAAAAAGGATCGGTAATTATAAAGTAGGAAATAACTCACGAGACAACAGCAAGAATAGCCAAGACGGCGAGAAGTAAAACAGCGAAAACTTTCATGATAACTGTTGATGTGTTGACTGAAGTTCATGTCGCGCGGCCGTCGTTTTATAGGCGATTGATGCGGTCACTTTCTTACACTGCGTCTACATCTAGAAAAGAGAGTTTGCTGAGTAGCTGACAAAGAACGAGGACTGTCAAATGACGTCGATGTTTCAGCTCTTTGTGATGATCGGAAGTTATGATAAGTTTCGAGGGCTATAAACAACTTTCTTTTACTTGTATGCTTTTCAAAAGATCGGTATCTCATGTTTGATAGCACTGGTTCCAGTTGCCTTTTTGAATAACACAAAACTATTTGTTTTTTTTTTGTCTAGGAAAAAAAGCGAAAGTGGCATAGTTTTGGGAAATTAGATGTGGTTTTGGTGCACCATTTAACTCTTCGCCCTCGAGAGCATGGTGTAGGAGTATATTCGCTGCTCAAGCCAAGGTGTTTGAACCATTTCAATCATCAGTTGAAGCTAACTGCGGTTAAGTCTGGCACTCATTGTTAAACAAAATCTCGATACTCGGGTCGATCTTCGCGATACAGTGTCCTCCGCTTTCTAATGCTTCTTACGCTCATTTAAAAGATTGGCAATACACTTTCTCAGTCAGATTATTAGATGAATGAAACAGAAAGTTATTTGTGTACCCCTTTAGAAACTTTCTGATACTAAAAACGTCAATCTAAACAATTTGTGTACGAACACAAAAGTCGTACGAGGACAAAGAACTAATCATTTACTTGAGCTAGACAACGTCTGCTGTCAAATCGCACGTCTGAGAAGCATATCTTTTTAGGTCAAGATCACTAGCAGTAAACCCAAAGATTGATCAGTGAGCTAGGTAATTCTAGGCCGGTTCACAATCGAATTATGCGGTACAAATATACTCGGATATGTTTATTGAAAGATCATCATTTTAAAGTGTTCAACCGCGGAAAACCGTCTCCTTGACGATAGTACGTCCTCCTCCGAATCCACCGCGTCCTCCTGGTCCGTAGTTATTTCCGAATCCGGGGCCACCACCAAATCCACCGCGTCCACCGTAATTGTTTCCAAATCCAGGACCACCACCGAATCCAGGTCTGCCACCGAATCCACCACCTCCGAAACCACCTCCGGGGCCACCACGGATTATAGTCTTCTCAATAACTCGCTGTCTCTTGGCTCGAGGCAAAGCACTGTAAAATAATGAATAAAAATAGGAGAAGGTCCATGAACTCACGCGACGACGGCGATTAAAAGAACGAGGCACACAAGAAGCTTCATGGCTATCTGCCCTCCGAACTGTCTCGGCTACTTTTATAGCTGTTTTGCTGTCTTCTCATTGAGTGGGAGCGATGACCCCAAAACAGGTTGAGATGATCTTTACGGGGTGACCTCGACTGGAAGTTACGGAAAGTCCTTATTTTAAGTGACACCATACATCATACAAGAAAGTAATAGGAAATTGAATTTCCTGGTTCGCGCCTCTTGGCAAAAAAAAAGAACGTTGAGGGACTTAGCGAGCAGATGTTTAAATTTTGCGGAATTTTGGATAATGCGGAGGGGATTTTGTACTTTGCCGCGTCTACCACTTTTCATTGCGAGACTTCAGTTTTTGAAGAGTACAGTTTGAAGATGGATGTCTTCGAGTACATTTTACACATTTTGTTTTAGGTCTACCATCCGTTGCTGTCCTCTCAATGTACTGACAGTCCTATAGAACTTTGATACCCTATTCTCGGTATCAATCAAGATCTATGACGTTGTCCTTTAAATTGACATTGATCAGTGTTTCATCCTTTCCTTTTCCGGGAATAGATAGTTCAGCCATCAGGGGAAAAGAACACCGTCACTACATTTGGCGAAACGTCGATAGCCAGTTCACCCGAGGTGTTTCATGTAAATCATTATTGCGTCATCGTGTTTCCCTAATTAACGGAGATATTTTTCATGTGTTGAAATAACGTTTGGACCGAAATGAAGCGAAATCTTTTACTAAATCGGAATTGCAAAAACCAGGAGTAAAATGGATATCTACTGTAGAGCATGCAGATAGTGGGAATCAATCGTCATGGACATGGTTCACGGGGTAGTTAATGTAAGGCTTTCCATAGTTCTTAGGAGGAGCTTCACGCTTATCCACATGGGCATGTCCTCGATGTCCGTGGCCGCCGCTAAACACGCGATATAGGGGCATAGGCGGCTGAACTTACGCCGAGACAGATAAAACAGCCAAGATGGTGAGAAGTAGCACCGCGAGAAGTCTCATAACTGCAGTAGATTACTTTTTCTCACTGTATGTTGCGTTTTATAGCGGGACAATTGACCTCGGTTCAGATTCTAGCTTCTCATGATAAGAAGTCATGCGGTTTCGTATAATATTGTAGTGGCGACTGTTTCAAGGAAAAAATAGAGACAGTGAGAAAGACGGTGATCATAGCTGGACGAAGGTCGCATTACAACTTTTATAGCTGGAGAATGCCAAATATTGCAACCATACACAGCAACAAAGTATAAATAATTAAATATAAATGAAATAGTTAAAAAGCAGAACCCGAAGAGAACGTGGAGATACTGTTGTTTTTGTTAGTGACGGCAAGAGGTGACCAGAATATGCCGGGAATGGGGAAGATATGAAGGGGAGGAGGACCTCTTCCACTGAGGGTAGCCACAGAACCACCGCTGCTTTTTTGTTCTCTTCTGTGGATCAAATAATTACCACTTTGCTTGACACTTTCAAATCTTAATCGGATTTACTACGGTTGTGCAATAAACTGACCGCTCATCCTCATCGGTAAAAACACAATGCATAAAGAAGAATAGAACAATAAGAAGCTTCCACATCGCGGGAGTTTATAGAGTTGCTTCTGCTTATATTAGGGAGGCGAGGCGTGTTCAGCCTCGGGGTGGGGAATCCGGTACAAGATTGGAACATCGACACACAGCTTGTACGCCATAACAAGACCACTGTGAACGGCAGGATTAACCAATCTAAGACCACAGGGAAAAATACACAGCATTAATACAGTGTGACTCACCTCTTATAAAATTAGCGATCCTTAGTAAAAATTTGATTTCAGCAGCCTGCTATTGAAGAAGAAAATAACAACCAGCAGGCCCCTTCAAAGGTTTCTTTTCTGGTTAGCTGATCTTATTAAATAATTCCAGATCCAGTTTCCAAAACTCTCGGATGTCACGTATTATGCGGTCAGTCCTGTCCCATTGCGGCGTACTCAAAGCTATGAGGAACTGTACGCTGTGCCCATTTCTGATAGTGGACGAACACCAGAAGTAGGCGTTTTATTTCTCCTAACTGTTATTTATTTTTAGCCAGTAGCTGCAAAACATCATGGAAAATTGTATTATGCTTCTGTTAGCGTCAGAGAAGGACAACACCATAATACAAAAGAAATTGACCGTTCAACTTTGCTTCGTAAATACGCATTCAAGTATGTTAAAACATTGAGATGTATGTTCTCTTTCTTCTGTTTGTTTGCATATCCGCCAAACACCGAGGTGTCACTGGCAGCAACTTTTTGACAAAAATTACCGCCATTTTTAAAATTCCTGACCGCGAATTTCTGCGGCGAGAGCCAATTGAAAACGGTACAATGGAGTGTTTTCTCCAAAAATGGTTCCCGCTGAGTTTCGCGCTCAATCTTACCCACATTCCTTTTTCTGGAAACTATCATACGACCTCATTTGCGATGATTCAGTCCTTCCCTCGGGCGGCTCTTATGATTTCTTAGTCTGGACCCCGTTTCCCGGAGCAGCTGATAAGATTGCGCACATTGAACTTCCTCCCTTTCCTCTGTTTCTTAACCCTTCAGATAATTCTTTCAAAATAGTTTCTCTTCCCTTATTGTTTTATGATTTTGAGTTTGCAGTTATTTCGCTGCCTATGCCATGATCGGAGGGGGACTGACGCATGCCCGTGAATGGCCTCCCCCGATCAATCTGTACATCATTCCTTTCCCATCCATAAAAAGTGGGGATATTGGTTTCGTATTGAACCGTCTTTTCAGGGGGACTGTCTTTCTCCCCTTCAGGCAAAAAAAGAATTAAGCCCTTCTTTCCCAACACGGAGCCGCTGCTGTCTTCTTTTCCTTTTATTTACCAAAGGCAGATGAACTGTGTTTTTTGCTGCCCTGCCGCTCGCCAGTTACTGTTTGCCTTAGACGAAGAGCCCCCTCTCTGTGTGAGCTTTTTGAAACATACAGATAACGATTAGTCCCAGCCATTATTATATGCGTGGGTCTCTCTCTCCCTCTCCACACATAGACAGCCGTATATTTTGTCTCTCCGCCCACACCCGATTGACTATTACATTTGTCGCTTCGTGACCATATAAGCTATTCCTGATTGATGATCTTATTTTAGAAAACAGAAGAAACATAAGTCCCACGGAAGGTGTGAAATCGCCCCGTCGAAATTACACGACACACGAGGGGTATAGTAATTTTTTAACATAAAATGTACCTGATTCCAGGTGAAGTTTGACTTAGACCGCAGATCTTCAAGAGCTCAACTTGTACGCCGATCCACACTGATCCATAAAGCCAAAGTGGAAGAATTTTGTGGCCAGCAAAATCCTCGATTATTTGAGGCTGCTTTTATTATTGGCTTACAAGAACAGTTAGTGTCTTGTCCTCCTAACATTATGTTATTCAGACTTGATCCCCTAACTGGAAAGCTCAAACCATATCCAGTCACACAATATGCCTTTCCGGAAAAGATGGAAAAAGGTGCAGGCGTCTTCTTGTTCAAAATTCAAATATTTAGAATCCCTTTACGCCAAAACGGCCGTCTTATTTTATCCAGACTACAGCCATCAGCAAAAAGTTGGACCAGACGAGTATTGGGCAGGAGATGAAGAATTTATGGTGGCTATAACTGATCTCGACGGGTCGCGAAAGTATGCCTATTGCGTACGATTTCTTCCCTCCCTTGCCACTATTGAGGAAGACAAATTGGGTAAATATTTACGCTATCAATTGATCACACCTACGCTTACAGACCATGAGATCTATCCACAAGTGCTGACAGTGATTTCACCTATACGAAATTCTATTTTTTACATGGATCTGGTTAGAAATATGTATTCCTATGCCAAAAAGGGAACAGATCTTTTGGATGGATTTTTACAATCCGTACATAGGAACGCGTACTCAGCAAAACAAGGTAATCTAGACATTGTTTCTATTACTTTTTCCAGGTTGGAGTTTGAAAGTAGTCGAGAAGTTGGCCAATGGAATTGTAAGAAATATCGAAATCAAGAATTATGGCCAATCTTTAGGAAAGGCAGGAAGTGCGGCCATTATCTCCAGGTTTTCTCATCGACTCCGCCATTTAAACCGGAATTTATAGGTTGACTCCAGAAGTCACAGTGTGCCTAGTGGCCGCTCTTCTTGGTGAACAGCGAATCCTCATTGCTGGCAATTCAGTAGGAGAGACTGAAATCATTCACCCAATGATACGATTACCATCAGCAAAACACGTAGGGGTCTACCATTTATTTATCCAGCCTTTTCCCCTACAGATTGCATGTTCGACAACAAGGGTAGTGCAAATGTTGGAAGCACTCATTAGGCCGCTTTCCTGGCCACATACATTTATTCCAATTGTTCCCGACAACTTGCTCGACCTTTGCGATAACCCAACGCCTTATCTCATGGGCATACTGAGGTCGAATTTGAATAAAGTTAAAGAGCTCATCATTGAAAACAAAGAGGATTCCGACAGACGACAGGTGAGGCAACAGTCCGGCTATTTGTACAACCAACCACTTGCAGATGGACTTTGTCTTTGTGGATATCGATGCAGGGGTTGTTGTTCCTGCTCCTGACACAGCTCCAACGGCTGGTAATCTCGAGGGATGGAGATATGATGTAATTCACCTCAATTCTATTTTTGATTTTCTTTAGAATGCTGTAAAATTCTGTGAAAGAATGGGCTGGTCCCGAAAAATGTGCACTTCTATGATAAAAGGTTTCCGAGAAGCGGTACTAATAGAACCAGCGGCAGCAGCAGATCTTCGTGTTGAAAATGTAAGAAAGCCGAATGTATTGAGTAATTCCATTCAGGTTATGCTAAAATGGTATGCTGAGTTGTTCGGGCACTATCGTTTTGTGGGGGCCCACCAGTTGTG
The DNA here is from genome assembly GCA_964036215.1 of Oscheius sp. DF5033. Taxonomy (NCBI): domain Eukaryota; kingdom Metazoa; phylum Nematoda; class Chromadorea; order Rhabditida; family Rhabditidae; genus Oscheius; species Oscheius sp. DF5033. The sequence goes on from OZ038413.1 coordinate 9,864,822, forward strand.
GAACAATGAATCAAAGGACCTCTTAGTCAGCGGACAGCCAAACAAAGACTATCGTCCTTTTTTAAATTACCTCAAAGAGACAGTCATGTTTGAGGATTGGATCCTTAGCAGGGTTGGTCATAGTCATCCTCTTGTTATCTTAATTTCAGTGCCCAAAAGAAAAATCTAATGGGCTCGTCAAAGACGAGGATCCTCTTCCCAGTAGTGAAGAAGATTTAAACAGACGAATCGACAAATACTGGATGACGGACTTCAACTCGTTCACCCCAAAAGAAATGAGACGGCTGGCTCATCGGGTAGCTAATATTTTTGGACGCATTAAGAAATTATAACAAGACTACGCTTTATAAAGACTACAAATACTTGTTGATCTCATTTGTAATTATGTTGTCACCTCACGGGATTGTCTCCTTACAGAAGCTTATTATTTTATTTGCCGGTAGATTTCTATCCTGTCTGTTATTCTTCAATTTTTAGAAGAGGAAAAAGAATAAAAGATTGAATTTTCGACTTTTTTTTTCAAAAAATCGCTGGCAATTTCTTACGGCATGGCGCTGTATTTGTGTACAAAAAGAGACCCCAATTTCAGGTAGAAGGGATGAATTTAATATGAGAGCGCCGTATGTGCATCTGTTTCTATATCCGACATTGTCTGCAGAATATTCTCGAGAGATAGCTTTTTCCCATTCAGACGATCGATTGCCTTTAGCTCACCATTCAAGATAATTTATACAGTGCCATGCCGTGGGAAATTGCCAAAGATTGCTGCCCAGATTCTTCAAGAAGGAAAAAAAGACTTTCAACCTCAGATGACTTTCCCTAAGCTAAAAACCGTCCTCTTTCTGAACAAATTATAAACACCAATTTTATTAGCAGCAACTCGTCTTTGTAGATCTTGTAAAAGACATCACGACTGTTCTTGTTGTCGGAGTTGTTGCTGCTAGAGCCCCCTCCGCTCCTTAAATATTAGGAGAATTAGGAGGCGGAGGGGGAGGAGGCGGGGTAGGGGTTTTTCGATCTGAAAAATATTTGGATCAACAATTACTAGCAAACTATTACCACCATCGGGGCCCAAGTCCCCAGGTCGGGTAGATGTAGTGAACAGCATCGGAAATCGGGGAGCTCGGTGGATGGGGGGTGTCTAGAAGATGTATAGACTGGTGGTTTTGCCGACCGTCGTGGGGTATATATACCCTCGACAGACAATAAGAAAACAGCGCGTGAGAATATTAATGAAGTGCCTTGTATAGATTTCGGCACGTAGGCTATTGTACGAAAAAGGAGAGATGATAGCACAGACAATAACAGAATGGTACGAATATTAAGTGACCATATTACTACCTACAATTCAATGGACAAAATCCTGACAGTCAACAGCAAGGAATTTGGTGTCTGGGATTTTGACACGCGGCATTTTGTATTGTTCCTACCCATAATCTTAACAGAAAATTGAGTCGCTAACACAGCCATACTCTAAAAAACTAAAAAAGGAGGTGCGAGATCCGTGGCGAGCCGTCACTCTACAAGAAACGAAGGCGTGCCTATCTAGCGTCGGACTGTTTCGGCTTCTAAGTTTTTCAAGAACGGACCAGGTCCACGTACTCCTCACGAAGAACTGATCCTAGCTGTATAAATCTTTCTTTCGGAAGTCATACTTTTTACTTTTTGCCCCAAAAATATCCCATTTCTCTATGATTCTAGCCCTTTCGCAATTTAACTGTAGAATTTTAACAGTTATGATCGGCATTGAGCCTTGAATCATTAAATATTATGTAAGATTTCGTCACCGTGAAAATCCCCTCAAAAAAAACAGTAGTTGATCTTTCCCTGGCCTTATAATCGATTTCTCTCCATTACCAAGTACATCGCACCTATGGACTGTGTTGGCTGGCCCCGATGCACCCATGTCGCGTGGGGAGCCCTAGCGCGTTTCTCCCCGCACACCCGGTTTCGTAAACAACTGCCTCTATAAGATCACGACAACATATTTTTTGATAAAATTTCCTCGTGAGTGCAATATTTTCGCTTTCTATTGTAGGAAGCAGCTTCTTCTCTTTTTGTCTTTCTTATTTTACTATAATTTTCAGCATATGCTTAGGGTAGCTGTTATATTTTACGCAGTAGTTGTATCAGTGGGACCTGCATCAGTGTGGGGATCACCAATAGCAGATAATATTCAACAAAGCAATCAGCTGGTCAGACCTATCAATGCTACTTGGGGAGAAACTTATAAAAATAAAACAAGGCCAGATTCTGTTTGTACTTATCAATTATCGGCAAAAAATGTGAGTTTTTCCTCTTTTTTTAAATATTTTTAAATTTAGGGTACAGTTGGTCGAATAGAAATCATTCTAGATGAAAAAGACTTGGAAATCCCCCTTCTAGTCGTCCTCCGACAACCGACAGGCATCATCAGCTTCGCTGTGAGTATTTTTAACATATTTTACGTGTTTATTCCATTTCAGGTCCCAGTTATGATAGAGGATCTTCCTTATAATTCAACAGGTCGGACTATCGAACCTTTTTCTTATGATCACAATATCACAATCGAGTTTAGCAGCTATAAACCGGTAAACTTCCGATTTAAACCATATCTTCTTGAAGAAAAATTTGATCTCCCGTAAGTATTTCCATTTATTCATTTAAAATAGCTGCAGATTGGACAAATCTGTCACAATGAATGTTGCCATTGCCCATTCCGTCTATCATTCCTTTACTATGCCAAATGATACGGACAGTGTAACTGTACGGGTGGATTCGCAGGCTCCTTCATGTATGACAGTTTCTGTACAACCTGTCGGGGTGAGATTATTTTAATTCATTTTTATACACAAAATTTTCCTCACAGATTCCCGTCTCTGATCTCTCTAGCAATGTTATTTCCCAAGGAATGTATCAAACGATGACTCGGTCAGCTTCCATCGTCGTTAGGGTTCGCCCCTCCTTCTACTGTTTTTAATATTTTTAGAGGATGGATTATCCCAAATTCTATGTAGTTTTCGTGTTGAAAACCGATGGATATGAATGCTCACAAATGATGAAAATAAAACCGGCAAAGACGCATCCAAAACGGGCCGCGATAATCATTTCGAAAGCGTTCAACGTGACTATTGAGAGTAAAATGAATCGTGAGTTTTCTTCAGTGCATTGTTTATGAATTTCCAGAATCCGAATATCTTGCCCCAATAGCAATAATGGTTCTCATTCTATTGGTCATCTTTATTGTTTCAACATACTACATGAGATTTGAAATGTTCTACGATAATTCGGATTCAGAGCGGTTCCGGGAGTTTAGAGGTCAGAAAATCCTCTTCTTCTTTAATTTCAATTTTTTAGATGACATGTCAATTCGAGAAGAGCAGCATTATCCGGATCCTCAAGATGATCATTCCATTAGAAGCTATGATATTCTTGAAGACGCAAATGAGAGGGAAGTTGTCAGAGCGAAACCACACCTGATGGTCTCGGATCTAGCTATGAAGACGTACGAACAAAGAAATGAAAAATACAACAAATATGTCTTGTAAGTTATTTCAAAAATTTGATGTTTCCTGTTCAGTTATCTCTGTACCATCGCCTTATTCTACCTCTTGCCCACTGTTCAACTTGTCCTCTATGGAATCGACAATCTCCGATCCTATGGAAATCTGGACAGTTGTTGGTATAATTTCCGATGTGCCCGTCCTTTCTGGATTTTCATTGCCTTCAACAATGTTGTCAGGTGGGAGACCGTCTTTTTTTTACTTATGTTCACTTTTTTAGTAATTCCGCATACGTATTTCTTGGAGCTCTTTTGATAATTATGACATACGAGCGATACTCACAATATAGGGAACATGTAGCAAAGGAACCGGTCTTGGAAACGGTTCGAAGTTACCTTATATATTTTTATTCAAAATATCCAGGAGCTCGGCCTTCCCCAACATCCCAGCTTGATGTACGCCATTGGAATAGCAATAGTTTTAGAGGGGCTTCTCTCAGCTAGCTATCATTTCTGCCCAACTCCTACCAACTATCAATTTGGTAGAAATTACGCTATAAACTTATTAGTCACTTTTAGACACGTCATTTATGTATGTGATAGCTTTATTGGGAATGTTGAAGATTTATCAACTGCGTCATCCTGACATCACAGCAAGTGCTCATGTCTTCTTCGCAGTAGTTGCTGGATTTATTCTAATTGCTATGCTAGGAGTGGTAAGTGTTCTTCTTTTTATAAAACACTGGAACGTTTCAGAGATTCAACAACAGTACGGTGGTATGGGCAATGTTACCAGTAGGATATGTCATTATGATGTTCATGGTCAGCATTGAATTCTACTTCAAGGTAATTTTTAATTTAAATTTTTTACTTTCTTTTTTCCAGGGAGTATGGCGTATAAGCTTTCCTGGCTTGAAAAATACTCTGCGCTACACATGGGCCTCTTCCAAATGGTGTTCATGCCTTCTACCAAAATATAGAGAACGATTTTGCTTCTTATTCTTCGCTAACGTCATCAATCTCTTCTTGTGAGTGTTATTCGTCTACATTCATTTAAAAATTTAGTATAACCTATGGAGAAATATTGAAACCGACGGATTTCGCATCCTTCTTACTGTTTCCTATGATTGCTAACCTATTTTTATATCTCCTTTATTACATTGTTATGAAGGTAAGATGATACCCTTCAGTGAACAATTTTTAGTTTTCCCATGGTGAGAGGTTGAGCCTTCGAGCCTTAGCATTCCTTGCGATCTCAGCCACCTGCTGGTCGGCTTCCTTGTGGTTCTTCTTCCACCGATCTTCTGACTGGAGTGTAAGTAAAAGTTATACTTTTTTAATTGTTTTCTTCAGAAACCCCCAGCAATCTCTCGAGAACTTAACAGCCCTTGTATTGTCCTAAATTTCTTTGATACTCACGATGTTTGGCATTTTTTATCCGCTGTGGCCATGTTCATTTCCTTTATCTTGTTAGATCGAATCGACGATGATCTCCGTTTTGTTGAAAGGACCAGAATCCCTGTATTCTAATCTTATTTAATTTCCTGTGTAAATATTGTATAAAAGCAACGATGATTAGAGCGGGTAATTTTTTGCCATGTTTCATGTCACAGTATTTATTCATTATATAATAAGAGCCCGTATTGGAAAATAATGATAAAAATAAATGAAATAAATTACAATACCACGTATTCTTTACATCTGAGCATTTTCCAGGGCAGCTCGCATGTAGACGCCCCAATATAGGAAATTATAGACGGAATATACCACTAAAAATTGGGAAATAATTCAAGTACAAGTTAAACTTACAAGGAAATCCAATCCTAGAGTAGTAATCCAAATTTTCACAGAGTTTTATATTTTTAGATTTTTTAGGAGGACCGTCGGAGGAAGTTTTACCAAACAGCCATCTAGAATAATTATAATATTACAAAATATTGTTTACTTTCGTGTCGAGACATTAGAAGTCAACTGGGATGGTCTCCCTTCGTCCTTCGTTAAGAAGCCAATCACTGCTAGCTCAATCAAAGAGGCAAAAACAAAAGAGATCCCACTGAAAACAACATAAAGAATAAGAAGAAGAGCAACCCTACCTAAGCATCCAAATATCGATGGCTTTGATGTAAGAAACTCTTGGAAGATTTCTCATAATGTTTCCGAATTGAAAGGTCATGGCTAGAAGAGCGTTGACGCCTAGCATCGTCCTGGCTGGAATGGCCTTTGGCCCAAGGTAGAAAGAAATCCAGGAGATGAAGACAGTCATGTAAGTTGGGATAAAGCCTGGATTGATTTTGAGGAGGTTGCAAGGTGTTGTTTACCTTGAAGAAGGTACCAGCCGTATCTTCTTCTGAATAAGAAGGTAACTGTCAGCTCGTCCCAGTAGCCAGCAGCGTAGAGCTAGAACATGTTCTTGGACATTTGTAACGGATCCCTACCGTCATATTCGTCGAGGTCGTATAGTTGACCATGCTAAAATCCGGCAGTTCAATGTCCTTAAATTGAATCAGAGGACTTTCGCTCCATCTCATATGAACTTCTTCCTAAAGAGGAATTTATTTTCCCATCTGGGACAGTCAAAATACCCGATTATAATTAAAAGATTCGAATGTCAGCTTGCATTCAATTGAATCGACTGGAAATTTAGATAGATCCATTACACAAGGACCGGTGCTTTTTATTCTCCAATTTGACCAGACGGATCCTGAAGGTATATTATTCGTGTCGAGGCTATTTTACATAATGCTGCAGCTTTACCCCTCCCGTTGATCAAATCTGCCCGATTTATTTAGTATAGTGGAGGATGCGAGTCAGCATATGAATCGGCGCAACCAAATCAAGTTAACCCACTGCTGAGACGGGCGTGAAAAGGTAAAGAGTCTCCGTTCTCTTTACTTTCCCTTTGTTATGACTTACCATTTGGAAAGACCATAAGAAAGACATTTCGGAAGGGGGAACTATGGATTAAAGCAGCCTGAAGAGTAATGTCTTATGAGAAATAGAGGCCATACCTTAGAATTAACAAAACATGTATTCGGTGTCCAGATCTTCTTCATCACGTCCCAGTCAAAAGAAACATTCCCCTGACAAGGATTCAGCATACTGTAGGCCAATCCAGGATCAGTCCAATATTCATTCATATATAAATCTGAAAATAACATCCGTCGGATGATCCTCTTGAGGTTTCAAATGCTTTTTTTTCTGACAGATGAGACAGCGGCTGCTTCGTTCTCAAACAAATAGAGCAAAGATCAAAGAGAATGTATGAAAAATGAAATTACTAACCTATTTCAAAATCCTGCGTCAGTTCGGAGACAGACGTTACTTCCTGGACCCACATCTCTATTCTGACATTCACAGGAGTCGTGGGTAACTTGTGTTTATTATAATATGGAGCTGTATCAATGAGAAGATGGTCAATGATTTCCGTATCATTGGCACATCGATATTGTAGATATTGTGCTTCTGAGTGAACGAGTTGAACCATTGCCAAAAAGACGAACAGCATCACCGCAATGCCCATGTGTGCATAATGAATTTTCAGTAGGGGGACAGAAGCAGAAAGAAGATCTCTAGAAGCGTCTCTTTTTGTAAGAAGAATGGGTGCTTCGAAGCCTCGTTAGGCGAGCATCAATATTCAACCACGCCCCCATGATTTGCGCAGTAAGGAGAAGTCGAATTCCGTTATCTTCTTTCCCTTTTAAAGAAAAAAGCCAACAACAAAACTTATATTTATTCACATTTGCTCTTTTACAAACAACTTTAAGTTTATTTTTTTAAATTTGCGTAGGGAAAGGGAACCGTCTTTAGATTCTTCTGTACGTGCCCAGAAGGTGATTACAACGGGGACAGAAATGCTCCATGTCCTAAAATAAATAATTAGACCATGAATATAATATGTCTGATTATGTTTTTCACTAAACTGTAAATTAATTATATTACCTGACAACGTTGACAACAGAAAGGGATCAAGCAACATGGCCAGCAGCCAAACAGAGCCAATCCACCACAAATCAACCAGGACAATAATCCATTCTTGGACCGGACACCAGTTACGATCTGTAAAAAGACGAGGTCAAACCATTTTCCTCGTCAAAGAGGCGTACTTGATTCTGACAATGGGGGCATGTTAACGATTGTGGATCCTCGCCAAATGAGATAGTTCCGACAACAATGGGTACCATTCCTTAAAATTGGCCGATTATTTCGAACTTTGAAACAAACTTACCAGGTTGAACACTCATGAAGGATTGATTAGGATTGGGATATCCGGCAGGAGTGTACTGAAACTAATCGGGAATTACTTCGAGGGGATTTAAAAGGCCGTTCAATTACTCAGTTACGCCGAAAAAATGAAATTTAATCAATTTCCTCTTTGTTCTGAGTCAGAATATGACACTAACAGTCCCGCCTACTTGAAAAGAGATGTTGCTCAGGAGTCGGAAGCGGTGGTAGCGCTCCCGGGAAACCCTCAAACTGAGACAGACAACTCATACAATTTCCTACTAGCTAACTATGTAGAAAAAAGAGAATGGATTACTGTAACGAAGAAATAAATGTGATATGAAGCAACTGAATCTGCCCGAGCAATTAGATCAATTTCCCCTTAGTAACAAGACTATAGTCGGACTTTTTTCCCTGATTTATTGCGATACTCACCTGAGGCGGAGGTGGGAAACCGGGATTGGCGGCCGGCTGATCCTTTGTAGGATCGTAGGCCCACGGGCTGGGATTAGCTAAAAGTAGTAACTTTTATATGGAACAAATGTGGGAAACTTACGTTGGTAGGCTGGAGGCGGCTCTGACATTTCCCTGTTACCTGGAAGTTATGAAAATGAGGAAATGAGGCGGATTACAAGAATGTAGTTAATCAGTGGGAAAAGACACGGCTTGGCAATCAAAAAGTTGAAAGGAAGTGCTGCTAGAACCGCAAGGAAAAATGAGAACAGCTGGATGGAAAGTCAACAAACATCGGGTAGGCTAACACCGTGTGTGGGAGGCCAGTTGTACAGCAGAAACGGTTACTATGGTGGCGAAAAGCAACAATATGCCCATTTTAATGAGATCTCGGACCAAAAATAATGGCAATACTACGAGGGATGTACCGTCCCAGGTAAAAAAGGCTGGGTTCCTTGCGATTTCGAACCTTTTTTTCGTCTAAAGCGCGGCGGATTAATACAACATCTGCCCATGTGATATCCCATGTGAGGAAGGGAACGGCGCCTGTTTCGGAAGAAACTTTGACCCTCTCAAGGTTGTAACAAGTGAGAAATTGCCATGAAATTGAGGTTGGCTGAGTCATACGCTCTGGGGGGGAGAATCAATAGAAAGAGAGTGAGAGGACAGCATAACAGCTGGGGCTACTCCGGTTAAACATCCACTTGTCGAATATCTTTTATATAGGTCAAATATTCTGAAAAACAATTGAATATATGAGTGCGACATTCGCGGGAGAGGCAATATATGTCGCTGATTAAACGTCAGTCAGTCCAAACGAGTCGGCCAGTACGAAAAACTTAATTAAAAATCCATTAGAAATGGAAAATTACAGCAAAATATGGGCAAAAAAAATCACGAGGCAGCTGTACGCAGTTCAGTTTAATGGACAGAGGGATGGTATTATTTGGACGAGGGCAAAGTGTAATTTGACACGTAAACTAACCCCGCAGCAAATGAAAAATCATTCGTTTTCAGCTGTAAACTAAATGATTCATGGTAAGAAAAATGCATTCATAAGAAGAAGACCAGAACAGGTGGAATGGTGGGCAGCAGGCGCTCTCCCGTCAAAGAGGTCAATACCGCGGCCAATTATGCTCGACTGGACTGTTCTTTTTACGCGAAACAAGGTTCTCATTATCCCCAGTGGAGGCCCTCGCATCCTGGCTTGATTATCCAGGAATCTCGTGACAACCGGAAAATAGAGGAAATTTGACAGCCGCTTGGGAAATTGTACACGTTTATTACGAGGAGACAAGAAAAGCCATGTGAAATCAGATTGTGAAAGACACCAGAAGGAGTCTCGCCTCGGCAAAAATAGTGATGTCAGCAGCAGCACTGGGCAAAGACAAATAAACATATGGCGAGTGCAAAATTTAGAGCCATGAGGATAGAAAAACGACTGAGAAAGAAGTGAAGAAAAGAAGACCGGAAGTGGATCCACGAAGGTCGCGGTTGCAGTGGTCTCCCTTACAACAACAGACTCGTTCTCCCATGCGATTCGTTCTACAGCCCGAATGCTATAAAATTATGAAATACCGTAAAATCTGTATTATAAGCCCCCCCTTCAAAAGAAGCCCCGCTCTAATAGTAGCCCCGGGTAAAGGCCCCCATCGAGAAATAAAGACCCCCCCTCCAATAAAGGCCCCTCCCTAATATAAGCCCCTGCCCTTCAATAGTAACCCCTCTCGCGACGAATTTTGATTTCGCGCGGAAGTTTCCTGTCTGTTTCGCGTCATGCGTGACGTAACGTTGCTATTATTTTTTTGGGATTGGTTTTTGTCATTTGTGCTCTTTTCTTTGTTTGTTTTCGATTATATTATATTATTGCTTTATTTTCAGAAATGTCAGAAACTTCCTCAGAATCAGAAGTTGAATCAGAAATTGAAAACAACAATACGAATAGCAGAGCCTCAGGAAAACGAAAGAAGATAGACATCGTAAAAAAACTTCAAGCTATAGATGACGCTAAGAAAAACTCTATCCGATCAGTTGCTCGTAAATTTGGTGTTTATCCTAGAAACATTCGTGATTGGGTATCAAAAGAAAACCTCCTTCGAGAGAAAGCGTAAGTTTTATTGTATTTTATTTTTAACGCAATGTATTTTAGCTCAGAAGGTAAAGAAGCTAAACGACTGTCGGGAGGGGGCCGGAAACTGAAGGATGCTGACTTTGATAGAGCTCTCCACGAGTGGCTGATAGATCAACGTGAGAAAAAAGTGAAAATCAGCCGAAGAATGTTGCGAAACAAAGCTATTAGCCTCAGGGGTGATCCAGATTTTAAAGTTAGTATTTTTCTCGTTTATTTTTACGCTTGGTTATATTTAGGCTTCAAAAGGGTGGCAAGAATCCTTCCTCAGGCGCCATAATCTCGTCAATAGAAAAGTTACCTCAGTGTGTCAAAAGCTTCCGGAACAGTATGCCTCAGTCGTTGCTGAATATCTCTTTAATGTATCGAGGATCAGGAAGGATAAAGATTACACCTACATGTACGCTGCAGATGAAACGGGTGTTGTGATTGAAGGTTCCGATGGTATCACCGTCTCTCAAAAAGGCGTCAGAGAGGTTTCTTTATTATTTTAACTTATGATTTCTGTTTTAGGTCTCAGTCAGTGGAACAGGCTCTGAGAAGTTCCGTGTAACTGTCATGTTAACCGCTCGCCATGACGGAGTAAAGCTCAAGCCGTTTGTCTTGCTTCAGAGAAAACGTCGCGTCTCAATGAAATATTCTTCTACCTGACTGTCACCCTGCCATAATGATGAACAAGCACAAGAAGACATAGAAGAATGCCCCTCAGAAGCATCTCTAGATTCATTGAAGACTATTCCTTCACTTCGCTTCGATTAATTCTTTTTTGTAGCTTCAGGCTCTTCTTTTTTCTGTGATATTTTTTGTTGTTTCGCCTCAGGGCTCCCTTGTTGTTTTCTTCCAATAAATATTTATCGGAAAACGTGGGAATATTAATATAAGAGAGCGGAAGATTCGGGAAAACCCGGAAAAATGTAAGAATTTTTGAAAATTTTCGCAAAAAGCGCTTAGAAAAGTTACATTTTTCCCGTTGGCGCCGGCCCAAAATGGGGGTTGAAAAATAAACGCCCCCCCTCTAATAAAGGCCTCCTCTCTATTTGTAGCCCCGTCCAGAGGGGGGGTTGAGAAATAAACGCCCCGGGGCTTATAATACAGATTTTACGGTATCAGGTGGATTAGAGGGAAATACTCACGTGGCATGTGGGATTATGATGGTCGTCACATTCGTGGACTGTCCTTATTCCGGCAATGTCTTGACTGAAAGTTTATTTTTGTCTGGGAAAGTGGGTAGCTGGCGGAACGTCATGGACACACCCGATTTATACGTCATAAGGATTTTTTGGTGGTGGGCAAAATGTATTGAGGTGTAACTATATAAGCTGATAGAAGGAAAAATACTTACGTGATGCAGTATTCTGCCTTAGCGTCACATGGGGCATCCTGAGATGGAGGCTGGAAATTGTGGGTAATATCTAAATGGCAACCTATGAGACTGAAACAGGGTAGGCGTACCTGTAAAACATCGAAGACTATAAGCCAAAGGCAAAAGAAAAACGAGGCAGAAGACGGTTTTCATCCTTGAAAATGGACACACCGTCAACCTATTTTGGCTCTTTTAAATAGGACTGTTTGCTTTGACCGTCCTTGCATTCATCCGTGGACATCACGGTGGTGACGAATTCGGCAGAGGCCACTTCTCCATGTATAACTTCAATGGTGATTCATGTCTAAGACGAAGAGTACTTGTATCAATTGCCAACGGCTCCTAAGAGGTCGTACTTGCACACTCTTAGAAGTTGTTTTTCTTCCATATGACTCAATCGAAACGTTGTTGATGTATAAAAATATCTGAGAACTGTTCAAGGCAGAATATTGATAAGCTCTCCGCGATCTGTGCAGTCTCTCGCTGAATTCCCTACATAAATGATGAGAAAATGTGAAGAAAAGGGGTGGAATATGAATGGATCACGGGAAAACAGTATAAAGGAGATCTCCCCGAAGTAATTCACTGTCTTTTCCAATGTCGACTACTACATCTTCTCCCTTAGATATAGCTTATGGTAATTTTACCAAAGCTTGTCTTTTCTCTATCCAACATGTGATAGAGACTGAAAGAGATTTACAGGTTGTTTTATTTCCGTTTCTGACTGTTTTTCTAGAATATTTTCCGCAAAATCTGCGTGTTTTCGTATATTTGTTATGCTGTGTACGTTCTCTTCGTGATAATTTGTAGAAATGAAACGCCTTTTAAAATAACTTATCGTACTGGCTTCGCTGTTGGAATAGCCATGGTATAGAGGAAATGTTCCCTAATATTTTCTTCAGTGGCTCATAAACTACGTCTTTGCTCATTTCGTGCTCAAAATCACCCCATACAACTTCGAAGTTCTTTATACTGCATATCTATTCATTGGAATCCTCGGTTTCCTTTTCTTGTTGATGTCAATAATCGATGTCTTCTCGTTGAATCAGCTCCCTGACCGTGTCGTTACTGTTACCTGTATCATGATGATTTATATGCTCGCCAGTATGTAATGCCAAAAATATTATATGCATTGGAATTTTCAGCTTATCCTTTCCAGATGTATGCCCTGCCTACCCTCCTTGGCTATCAGAATTATTGGCACAGTTTTGAAGAATAATCCATAAAGAAAAAAAAGTGATCAGTGTAATAAATTTCATTGTTGAGCCAATTGTTTGTAGAGAGGTCTCAATTTGTCTATCCCTGCCGGGGTGAAATAATTGTCGTTGTCGATAAAAGAGAGCAGAGTGTTGTCGTCGTAGGTAAGATAGACACCGTCTGATTGAAACGCAATGGACGTATCGTAAATCTAAAAAAAGCAGCTGCTGAAAGCGAAGATACAAATACCACGCATTTTTTGCATCTAATATTGAGAATTCTTCGTCGAGCCCAGTACATTTCTGCATCGGCGATCTGAAATGGATTTCATGTGGGGAAAATGAAGATTACAGTCGCTTTTTCCTGAATCTTTTCCGTAATTGATACTACTAGAAATTGTTTTGCATGGCATACTGTCTTTTTCTCTGGCTAACAGTAAGTCATATAGTCTGGGAAACCGTGTGGAATGGTCAAAAAACTTGGCAGTAACCGTTACAGGGCTAATTCCAAAGAACTGACCTCTTTATTTAAATGAAAAGAAGACAAGTCGATGTCGTTTTGTAAAGCAGTGATGTAGTTGTTCAAATGATTTTCACGATACAATGGATAAACATCTGAAATTTTCGTAATCTTCGTATATGGCTTGTCAAACTGTGGATTAAAATCCTCTCGCTAACGGCTTCTAATTTAGATATTTCAGCATTATATTCTTTGAGAAGCCGGTCCTCCTCAATATTTCCCAGAATTGGCCTTTTCTGTGAATCGGAAAATCTATATGACGTGGGAAATCCACTGGAATGTTGGGAAATTACCGAGTCACTGCATATATGATCTTAGGTTTCAGTTGCTCAATCAGTTCCATTTCCCTCCTCCACTGATTGCGAAAGCTTGAACCATTAGATACCACGAATTCATCAAAAATTACTTGATAACCTGAATAGTGCAATTTTTTCTCTATTTATAACAGATCACTCTTGTTGGTAAGAAGATGAAAACTCGAATAATTGCCGTGAAATTCTTCGTGTATAAGATTAGCCTGGTTCAAGGCGAAGTCATTTCCAACAACAAGAACACTTCTTGTCCCATTTCCTTTCTAGACCTCTTATTTGTCTAGAAAATGCGTCTTACTGGATATTTACAAAGTCCCCAAGGTTTGGTAAATTCCCTGAGGTTTACATACTTGCAGTTAGGGAGAATTTCCCTACTGACATATTTGGTGTTCTCCTCAATAACGTGTTTTACCCTGTACTGGTCTATACTTTTGGTTTAAAATGGTAAAATGGCATACTTCTGTGACTATGCCAATCGTTAATCCATGCGCGAAACTGCGGGCAACTTCTAACCACGAGAATGATATTGACATTGAATAAGAGCAAAAATACAAGTAGAAACCCTGTCCATTTCGGAGTGAAGCCTCGGTATATCTTCTCATAACAATGATGTAACAAAACAGATAATAATATTAAAAGAACTGTAACAGTAACTTTAGTATCAACGGACTTACTAATTACAGCTTGCACTCTTTGGACACTTTTGATTCCAATGAATACAATAATCGGCCAATGCACTAGATAAAGGACATATGAGATGTCCCCAACGTACACAAGCACTTTTGCCGTCAAGAGCTAAACTTTTGATTAGCACAAAACCATGACTCACTCGATTTTGATCGAAATGACCGCCAATGTACAGAACAGCAGCTGAAGCCGATGAAAGCACTAGTTGTAGAAGCATTCGGTTCAATTTTACAGGGACAAGAGCGACTAAAATGTATATCTGGAATACATATCCCAAGGCTTCTTTTACTCGCGAAAGTTGCTCATCTAGAATTTTACTTTCCTTTACTTCCACCAGTCCAGACTTCCTGTCCACATAGGTCTGATCACGTCTTGTTGTAAATTATTCGCCATGATCCCTATGCAAAATTCCCAAAATCTCGATAACAAGCAATTGAATGCAGCTATTTCAGAGATTGACGTATGGTAGATAAATGAGGTCTTTGCAGCACCAGATACAAAAAGAAGTTGATAGGTTATTTTTGGTATCTTCTCCAGGATTAAGAATAAAATAGGAGCAATCAGGTAGAATTGCATTTCAACAGCGATCAGCCAAAGATGTAGAAAGGGGTCCTTTGATGTTTTTGTAGAATTAACCTAGGCAATTCCATAAAACCATGGTCACTTTACCTCTTTAAAATAATCTTCTCCATCATGTATGGCCTGCAGATTTTTAAGGAGGGCCAGGGCAAATAAAGCGAGATCATTTATAGCCTCTAGCAACTGTTCACTAACGATAAATTGGACGGCTAGAATAGTACTTGGTAGGATTAAATAATATAACGGAAAGATCCTCTTTATTCTGAATTTTCTTTATCTTCGAAGCCTTCAGTTTTCACTTTTTAAAATAGAAGAGCCCGATATTTTGAATTGTAATTTTTGTCTCTTCCCGAAAGTGGACGGATGTGAAGTAGCCGGTGATAACAAAGATTCTGTAAAATAAGAATTAGTGGTGGGACACACTCACATGTCTACGCCAATATAGCTATTAGGAAAATTCCTAGGAAAGAAATGAAATAGCACAATGAAGACTACAGCAATTCCACGAAGTCCTTGAATATCGTACCGAGTTGTCATATAGGAGAAAGCAGATGGGAACAGTATGCCACAGGGAAATGACAGTCAAGAGGACCATCGCCTGTTTTAGAACCGGCCCTGCCAGACAAGTGAATGACTCTTGATGTTAAAATCCACTTCAGTCTGTATCACGCAAATCTCTAAAGAACACAGGGCTGTAAGAAGATCAAAAAAATAGTCCAGGTGAAATAGAAGTAATCTTTCCAGAGTTTCATGATATCTTATTTATAGCCGACCCCCGCAAGCTCCCTCGAATATTCAGACAATCATCTGTCTTTGCCCGTAGACTTTAATTATCCCTTCCCTTCTAACCCGCGAAACAGTGAGAATTCTTTCTTCTCTAAACTTTTTCTCCCCTTTAGGTTAAAACTACAAATAGCTTGACCTCGTGCCTATTATCTTCTATAAGTACACCGTGTGATTTTAGGAATCCAATTTATTCAGTAGTCGATCACAAGGGTTTCGCACAAATGCATGGGAAATAGATACCTTCCGGCTGGCGATATGACACTTCTTCCTCTCAATTAAGGTGATGTGCGTCTTTGTGTGGGCTAATGAATAGGTCAAATCAAGTAAAAGTTTCAGTCACACCACGGCATAACTTATATCAATAGTGTGTGAATTTCTTCTTGATTTCTTCTCTTCTTGCAGATATTGACGTAAATATCTCGAGCCTGGTTCGTGAGTCCAATTTAATCCATATGTTTGTTGCAATTGAACACGTGAAATGGCCGTTTACAAACAATTATGGACTTTATTTCATTATTTTTCCTTCAAACGAATCTCCTATCGGGGGGTTAACTTCCCGAGAAAATAGTGGGAGTGAGACATTCTCTTCAATGATCAGAATTCCATGCCAAGCGGGTCCCAGCTCAGCGAAGCCTTTCAACCCAATAAACGTAGTTCAGATGAGCTTCAAAAAAGTCATAATATGAAACCATAAAATATCCCAGGTTGGTATTGGAACAGCTGTAAGGTTTCTGTTAAACTTAGTTGTTTCTTTTCTGAATGTTATGCCGTTCAGCCCCCGACAATTGTGACTCAATATGGTATGGCTAATGCCCATCGTTTTCATTCTATATGGCATGTCCAATATGGGCTTCTATAAAATGTCCTACAATAGCATTACTGTTACCCTGATTTTTCTTCAGAAACCTTTCATTTTTCGCAAAAGAGCAAATCACATAGGTTTCAAAATGATCGCAATAGTGTAAGTGCCCTCTGGATTCGTTGATTAACACAACGCACCTGGTTGAACCAAGATACGCGGGGTCGCGTTCCCATAGTAGCGATATTGTTAACACCTAGACCGCTCTTTTCGAGCTTGGCTCCGCCCTCATTTTTCACTAATAAGTACAACTGTGGCTGAGTCGATTATCATTCTCTTCCCTTTATGTTTTGCCCCTTCTCTGCTCTTTCAATTTCTCTGTTCAATTGCTTCTAGTATAATCAAATAAAAGTCGTTGCAGATGGTGGCTGGCTGCGGAAATAAATGCGTCAAGTACTTTTTCTGGTTTCTCAATTTCCTTTTCTTTGTAAGTTTACAGTATAATTTTTCTTTAAAGAAATTTCTCAGGTCTTGGGTGCAGTAATTCTAGGTCTTTCAATATGGATGAAAGTGGATGCAAATTCTTTAGGAAGAATTGCTGCAAATGCTCGAATAGATCTCAGTCACTTGCCTTTAGACTCGGTGGGTGTCTTCCAAAACAGTGACTGTCCCCTTTAGGTTAATATTATTCTCTATGGTTGCATCGTTATTGGCGCCCTGTTGCTTATTCTCGGCTTCCTTGGCTGTTGCGGAAGTGCTTGTGAGAGTCTCGTTGCCATCGGACTGGTGAGTATTTATACTCAATAGATTATTCCTTCCCACATTTACCACCTGTCATATGTTACTTATTAATATCCACTGATATTTTCAGTACTTCTTCTTTGTCATTGTTCTCTTCATCGTCAAAATCGTTGCAATAGTTCTTTACTTTATCAACAAGGAAAGGGTAAAAAACATTTTTCTCGACTATTACATGAAAAAATGCAGATCCGTGATTATATGTATGGCATTCTCCGCTCCGAATTTGTACAGAACTATAACCGTGCTCAAACTGCTCGTGAATTGATGGATGGACTTCAATCTGGAGTAAATTTATAGGGGATTTATTTAATTTTTGGTATTTCCAGCTTCAATGCTGTGGATCCTATGGCTGTAACGATTATTCAATGTACGCAATGCTCGCTCCTGCTAGTTGTCCTGCCTGTACTTACAATCCTGTAAGTATTTTGCCTAATATTTATAATAATTCCTTCAGCCCGGCTGTGGTATCAAAGTTTGGACTGCCGTTGAATCTAACCTCCTCATCGTCATCATCATAATCTTTGCTATCCTTGTCGTTGAGGTAAAGAGACTCAAAAGGCGGTAATTTGCTATATTTTTAGCTCTTCGCCCTAATTCTCTCCTGTATTATGTGCGGAGCTGTCAAAGATAAAAGAAACCAAAACTACTAAACATCTATAAAATAATTTAATCTAAATATTTCTGTACATATGTCATATTCCACGTCGATGTCACAATATCTAACACAGATTCTTTCCGGTGTTTAATCCCTATCCATGACCTTCTTTTTCTTAAGTATAAGATAATTCTCCCTGTTTTGTCTAACCCATACCAATGATGTTTTAATCCTATAAATGCATTGCAATCCCTGTGTTAATTTTAGTCTCTGACGCAGGGAGAAAAATTGTCCTTGGTCAGGACATGTGACGATTAAAATCAAGGAATCGGAAGGGTTTGCGAACATCATTCTTGCTTTTTTTCGAAAAATTGAAATTTGCGTCATCCAGGATGAGTAAGCCTTTTCTTCCGATTCCAACTCGAAGACAAGTTTATTTGAAAATGATCCTGGTTTACGGAGGTTCTTTGCCCTTCCATAATGATGAACCCGATATCCCATTTCAGTACTCCTAAGACCAAAAACATAAATGGCGTTTATTTAAATCGTTGAAGATATGATACAGAATGCAAAATTGTATATTTACAGCAATTAGACGGAGATTCGGAGAGACTATTGGATATGGCAATCACTTTCATCTTGCTTTACCTCCTCGCCATTCTTTTCGCCACCGCTTCGTCTAATTTTCAATGAAAGATGTTTAGTTCGTCGGATCAGACTGCTACTCCTGGACAGTTTTCCCTCTTCAGGGATTTCGAAATGCTTATCACTGCGGGCTGACTTAGGTGCCTGAATAAAAATATTACCACAGCCTGACAGCATCAAATTTAAATTTAAAAGAATAGCAAAAAGGCAGAAGATAATAAACCACGAATAAATGTAGAAACATGCCTTAAAAGAGCGATTTCTCCGCATATCGGAAATAAGTGGAACGCTGAGTGAAGGATTGCTGGTCTGTTTGTCGAGTGGAGGGATAACTTTCCCCTAAAGGCGATAGTGAGGGGTAGAGGTATACTGTATTCAAGCACAGGCAAGTTAAAAAACATGCAGAAGTATGTTAAACATGCTTCAAAGTATTGTTCAGTAAATTAAACCTCTTTAAAAGATTCCCGATTCATGGGTCGATTCCTGGTTGTATTAATTCGTCTCAGGGCGGTGTTCCTCTCTTCCCCTTGAGTTCCTTCCGCATCATCTAAAGATCCTCCGCCTGCCTGAAAAGAAACAGACATCAGCATGATTAATTAACGTTACCTTGCAGCGTGGGAAGCCACTTAGTTCAAGAAGTGCTCTAAAAACTTCGACAATATTTAAACAAGTACGAGCAGATGCTTCCAAATAACGGACATTGCTACTTAATCTGCTCGTGAAAGCAGTAGCTGTAGCTTCATAAATCTAATATTGGGATTAAAATTACAAAAAAAGGGGTAACCTTCTTTGTTGGAAGGTCTGCCTTATTCCCGACTACTACCACTGGGAGAGCATTTAAATCCGTTCGACGATCACATATTTCCTGCCAGATCTCTGACATCTAAAAACGTAAATATACTCGGGGCATCACGTAGCCACTCACTTCTTTAAAGCTTGTCACATCATCTACGCTGAATACCAACATGAATGCGCTGGCACCCTGGATGGCAATTCTTCTCATGTCGGGAAAATTAAAGTTCGTATCCAGTATGTCTAAATTGAGTGGGACACCCTTAATTTATACAATTAGTTAGTTTCACACGAAAAACCTGAATACGAAATTCACGTGAGTGTAGATCTTCGATAGTTTCTTTATATTTTTCGGAAAATTCGTTATAAAGATAACGACGAATGATGCTTGTCTTTCCGACTTTAGCTGATCCCAAGACCACGAGGCGATAGCGATCCTCGCTCATCTTCTGAGATTAGGATGTAAATAGAATGTTATACGCGAGATGTCTCGAAGACAGAGATAAAGGATCAGAGGAAATGAGAAAAAGCAAAGCATCAGGAGAATTAGGGCGACATGCGTTTCCTGGCAAACATAAGGTCTCCAATAACACTATTTCCTACAAAGTCCCGAGGTCAACAGGGTGCATGTCTACTGTATAAATTATAGTTTTGCCTGAGGTTAACTACAAAAAATAGAGGAATACTGTAACCGCAGGAGAGAAAAAGTACAGCGGCACTAATGAATACGACCGAGGGTAAAAAAGTCAGTCGTTGATGGCTCATTGACATGAGAAAAAAATTAATGAGAGTTCTGACAAGAATATAAATAATAGAAGAGGAAGATAGGAAGAGTGTGTGACATATTCCCATTGATTATGATAATATCTGGGAGTATCCAGACCAGGTGACTCCTACCTTTTACCCTTTTAGATCTAAAGACCAGGAAGAGCATCGAGGGGGATGAATGTGAGCCTGGCAACTGGACTTGAGAAGGTGGAGCCAATGCCGGCTTGGAAACGGAGGCCCGATTTGGAAAGTGCCGATAAGTATTCTATGGGAAATTTATGGATTATTCAAGAAGATTCAGGATGATAGCTGTCTTTATTAATGAGAAAACGAGACACATAAGATCATGTCTATCATCTTTGTATTAGGATGCTTGGCAGACAGCTTTGCTACATATTTTTTTGGAAGGAAGGACGCTCCAAAAAAAGCTGCGTAGGGTCCTACAACGAGTTCACCCTTCCCTTGGTCCATTTTCATTTTTAAGATTTCTTGCGAATATTTTGTGAAATTCCTTATCATAGTGGTAATGACAAGCCGGTATAATTGCCCTTTAAATAATTTTTATAAAAATCACCCTGCAAAAAAAACTAAAAACTTCTTACCCTCCCAATGTTGAGAATTGGCAACCTTTCTGGACAAACCACTGCTGCATTTGCCGACAGCGATCAGAAGTGTTCAGTTTGAGAAGAAGATTATTCACAGATAAAGGCATCGAGGATAAAGAAGGGATCAAGGATAAGCACAAAGATTTTTACAAAGAGGTTTATTTTTTTGAGGGAAATGGCATCATAGCTTGCCAACAGCAGAAAAGGAGGCTATAGCCGACAAAAATATTCCCAAAGCATAGGTAACCAAAGAAAGCGGAAACGCTAGTAAACAAACAATTGCTTCAGAATAAGAGATTAGGGGGCTTCCCCTCCCAGATAAATCTTTGATCCGACATGGAGACAATTTTTTCATTTGCGTCTTCTAGAAGACATAGGAAGGAGTTAGAGGAGGCTGGGTTCAAAATGTCCTTTTGCAAGGGAATCTTTTACAGCTTTTTAGCCATTCCCACGTGTTTCCCCACTGCATATATTTTGAGCAGCCTATAAGGCGGTAGAGGGTGGAATTATAAAAGTTTTCCTTTTTTGAAAGGGCGTGAGGATCTGCCGTGGGGGCGTTGGCAACATGGGTAAATCCTCTGACTTCGAGAGGATGACATTCATTAAATGAATAATGAGGAGACTAAACATCGCCTATGGTCAAATCCTCTTGGCCAATGCCCTCAGCCACAAAGCCCTATGCTTGTTCTATGAATTTATTGCTAGAGAGAAAATCATCAGGAAATGACTATAATCTCGGAGGAAAAGATAAGCGGATGTAGGCTTTCAGGATAGATTGGCAAACAGATGAGGACGAGTACAGTGGGAGGACACTGCGATAGGCGATAGGACTTCTCTAATTATTTTGTGGTTTAACAACCATAGAAATGCGGGAAAAACAGATGGTTTTACTGGATTTTGCAATAAAAATATCGAAATTGCACAGAAGCCACGTCCTAGACAAATTTTTTTGAGAATTTGCCAAGAAAATAGGACCAGGACCGGGATTGGCGGTGAAGGGCTTTCCCCATTTTTCCAACATTCCAAATAAGAACCTGTGTACCAAATTATAGGCATTGAAAGATGCCGAAAAAAATTAGGAATGTGTAGAATATGTTTACAGCTTGAACAGACCCCGAGGCAAAGATCTCAGGCTACTAAAGAAGATCTTTCCCACAAGAGTAAAGAATTCAATTAAAGTGACATTAACCTTCTGCCTTTGAAAATTTACGACTTTATTTGCACACGGCGTTAATTATTCTGCAAGAAAGGCGCCTATCAAATGGTATGCGACGATGGAATAAACTAAAAAATCACAAAGTCATGGTAATATGATAATGGAAAACAAGATTATCTCAGGTGCTTAGTTCAAAAAGCTGTCACGTTCTTCTAAACTCTATTAAGTGTGTGTATCCACCGGCAGTTGATTGACGCTCATGTAAACATTCAAACTACAATGGAAGAACATCAGAAGCCTTGTATGCACATTGGCTAATTGGAATAATCCTCAAAAGATTTTCTTTCTTAAGGCGTTAATTGAAATGAAAGGGTAAGAACAGAGGATGAGACGACGAAGAAGAAGAAGAAGCAAAGATTAGACCGGAAGGAAGGAAACAAGGCGTGATCATTATATAAGATTAGCATAGATGCAATTATAGGAACAATAAAGATAGACGAAGTTTTGTGTTCGTCTAGACAACAGAAACAAAGAGCCACATAGGAAAAAACGAATTCTATAAATTGTCAATCCTTTTCCTGTTTGCAGAGGCATAAAATTGATATGTCAGGCAGATTTGGATAATCTTTTTTTCTATTTATACACCTAGTGACGCGTTTTGTCTTCGATAGAAGAAGATTCCTTTCAGCTTATGGGAAGAACATGCACATAACTTTGTATTATAGAAAATTAAAAATAAAATCTGAGGAGGAAATTTGCTAAATTTTTAGGAATTGAGAAAGAGTCACGCAACCATGTAAGGAGAGATTTTGCCGCAATTTTGACAAGAATGTTTAATGATCGCTGTACGGCATTAATTTCGTTTTTTAAAGAAATTTTTCAATTGTCGTCAGATCAAACGAACAAACGAAGTTTTGCGCCGATGGAAAACAGCAGAATCTCCAGAAAAAAGAGGACAATATAGGGTTTCAAATTATTATTCTCTATAGTTTCCGCTTTGAAACAAGTCCAGCTTTATTATTCAAATGATATGAGTAATATATTCACCTGCCGGATTAGTGATCAACATGTTAAGAAGGAAATACGTCTGGGTGTTATGAGAATGGTTGCCATATGAGCGGGGACACAAGCGGGGAAAGGAAGACTACATCTAAAGATATTTTTCACACAACTTCAACTAGAAAAAATGTTGATTCTGCCTAGAGGCGGTTAAAATCTCAGAAAGAAAGCTAACTGAAAACAACGGCTAGAAATTTAGTCGAGACTGTTCATAAAGCGTACTTTTATTCAAAAATAAGTGGCAAAACAAGGAAGGACAGTGGATAGGATAAAATTTCATCAAAGACAAGGGTTTTCTTCCCAGGAGAGACATGGAATTTCATATGCTTGATAGGAGTTCTTTATAAAATCAAACGAGTTCAAGAAACCAACAAATTGAGTCAAACATCGCGAGTAATCAGTTCAAAATAAAGTGGTAGACCACCTCTCCCGGAGCTTTGTACCTAGTCTATTAGTCAGTTATTCATGCAGGAGGAATACTTCATGAATCTCAGGAATCCAGTGGATAGCTGTGTCTGGCCCAATTTGCAGAAGGTAACCGTGACTTATGAAAAATATTTTATAAGCGGATTAATTGCAACTTTTTCAAAGCTTCGAACTGGAAGAATAACACAGACAAGTAACTACAGAGCACGTAAAAAGCACAGAAGTTGGTTACGTCGGCAGCTGACATGAACTTTTGCCCCAAGATTGACCTGGCTTCCTTTTGAAAGGTCTCCTCAATTACCTGCTTGAAGGCAGTGCCAGGATGAGGGTGTGCTCAAACAATGTACATTATGCATGTCCTTACATAACCAGTGACCAAAACTCTGGACAGAAAACTTAACTTTTTTTGGTAAAAGGTAAGGGAAGTGACGAAAAAGGCAAAAAATGTTATGCTCATCATGTCCAGGAAGCCATATGTCATAACGTTATGCATTGTTTTTCCAGACAGTTAATTGACATGTCTCTCCATTCAATACACTGTCTAGTTCATTATCTATCATTGTTTCTTATGACCTGCTCATCTTCATATTTATGAGTATAGCCTCTGTTCGCAGCAGATAAATATCATATGGAATCTCAGGGGAATTGTGCCCCTTGAATCAGAGTTTTGCAGTTGCAGAATGGCTTAGAAGTTGCACTAAAAACAGTCATTGAAAAGGATTTAAAGTAATATTTCAGGTATTAGTTGTTGCCCAAATTCCAGCACACAAAACACGGCCTTTGTCACATTCTTCGTATTATTTGTCGCACGTCGCTATCTTTAATCGCTTTATCCAATCTTACAATTCCCAAAAAGCAGGCCTCCCCCCCCCCCCCCCCCCCCCCCCCCCAAAAAAAAAAGTGGACCAAAAAATTACTTTATCGTTGGACAAGAAACACAATTTGTTTTTATCACAAAATTGGGGACTTGGCGGAGATATTTCGGAAAGAATTGAACATTCAAAAATAATATCTTATGCAAAAATTACCCAGTCTATATCAGCTCTTTGGAACATTATTTGTTTGTTAAAATTAAGTACAAGTCATGGTACATTTGTACAAATAAGAGAAAGAAGAGAAATTACTTGTGGTTTACACGATTTTTGGAAAAACTCGAAGGAGTACTGGCACCAGAAGCTGGCGGGGCAATAGAGCTGAAGGAACTGCGACATGATTCCAGCGAGGCAACAGAACCACGGAAATCAGCAGAATCCAAAACTTGATAATAGTACATAATTTTGGCTTTTGGTCCAACGATTGAAAAATCAAATGCCGAGGTATGCTGGCCAGGAACCTGAGTCATAATTTAGAATAGAAAAGAATAATGAAAACCTCTGGAATTCTCCACTGAAGGATGTAAGTCCCCGACATGGAGCAGAAATGAGATCCTTGCATGGAGTCGCCCTCTTGGAAGACAACGGGATTTTCTTCAATTGTGAGATCAGGGCCGAGTGTGAGACTTGTATCGGATACGACAGTTGGCAAAGGATTGTTGGACATTGCCTGGGTAACAATCTCTACAGGATTCATCATTGAGGGAGAATGAGGAACCGCTACATTTTGAATGATCTAAAATCCTATGATTTATAAAGAAGTGACCTGCACCTTGTGAGTATGGTAAACAACAAATTCACATTCATGTTTCAGCACATCGAAATCCCAGGTAAGTACACATCCTTGAGAAGCAATGGGGACAACAATCTAAAGAGTTCAATTTGTGGGTAAACGTGGGAGATCATACCTCCACGGGATATCCACGTGAAAGCGATTGGGTTACATAGGTAGAACTAAGTACATCCCCTTCCATTTCCCCGTCTATTTCATCTACCGGCCTGTACAGGTTTTTGGGCACGTGTCCGCCGTTTCCACAGTTGGCCAAACATGAACCACCTAAAAAAAGTGTTTGCTCATTTTATAGAAAAGATATTTGATTTACCGAGAAAATCCGGAATGTATTGCTCATCAACATATTTTTTAATATCCTCTTTAGCCAATTCTCCACTATTTATCATGAATTTTTTCCTAGTATTCTCATCAATGAAAGGTGAGATCAGAGTCCATAAGACTGGGAAAACACGCGGAGCCCTGACAATGAGAACCTGCCCCATGGTTTCTGGGTAGTGAGCCTAAAATGTAAGAAACCATAAGATCAAAGCGTCTTCTAGTTACCTCAACAACTTCAATAATTTTCAAGAGACATTGAACCCCCGGACGCCACAAATGCCTCATGCTAAGTCCCTCCAAATCAACCAAAAGCGTCCACGTGCTAAATTCCAGAAGATTGATGGCTTTTCAGAAAATAGAGAGCCTACCTAATGGGCACTCCCAGGAGCTTCGTCGCCTCTGCCGTTTTAATAAGACCCTCTTCGCAGATGGATAGCGTCAATTTGACAATGTTCTCTACCCCGCAGCTGCGTAAGAGTCCCTTCATATCAAGGAGCCCTAGACGGAGAAGGAACATAGGACGGCCATCCTAAAAGGTATCAAATAAAAACAAAGAATAAAACAAAACCTTGTCACAATGGTGCCAGCATCCCGGAAAGAATTGGCTCATAACAGCCGGTGGGCTCCATTCATGCAGGATAGAATCTACATTGTGTTGCTTCCTCCAAAGGATGCTGTTATGGACCATGTCTTTGGCCTTTGCAACATCGAATTCTCTCGCTCGAAGGAAACGCAATAAATGGGCATCATTTGGCAATTTTCCCTGGAAAAAAAGTAAATCTCGAAATTAAAAAGGCCTACCTTGTGATGGGCTTGAAGGCCGTATTTCAATTCACAGAGACGAGACTCTTCTAAGGGATTTAGCTGTCCCAAGAAACGACGAATATATTCCGATTCGAGTTTAGATTCCGCTATAAAAATCAGTATTATTTAAAGAAGAAAATAATTGTCAAACCAATAACGAATTTAACAGAACGACGCCTCTTTCCATCTTTACCATATCGACGCGCTAACATGAATGCATTTAAAATATATTAGAAAATAGTGGACAGAATGGACAGAATCTGTAGACTCTGCCAGTAATACGCTATCTCTCAAGTTGCGTGGTGGAAGAGAAAGATGCGCCCAGCGTTTTTACAGAGCGGTGGGGAGACCCCGAGCAGACACTCGAAATTATCCCATGTATCTTCCCCAGCTGCGACTGTCCTTGAGTAAATACAGCTCCGCTGCCTATTGCATTTAGCGCCTTTTTTTCTCGCGGTCGAGAGTCTCTTCCCAGTTTCTTTTGCTCCCTATGTTCCCTTTAAACCCCCGACAAAAGACAACGTACGGTCGTCGAAGCTGGTTGTCGTCTTCAATGTGTGGTCTTGTGCTCGCGGTGTTTCCGAAATGCCGGCCCTGAAATAAATTGCCTTTTAATAAATGTTTTTAAATGTCAATCATCATGCGAAACAAACTTTTTGTCATTCAAGCAGACATGTGACGAGCTGTTATATTTACTTAAAGATCATATTCCCCCATTCGTGTTTTGCAGACTTTTTTGTCACCGGTGTAAAGAGCTTCTCTTGCCACGCTAATCCAATTTGTTTGTGGACTAATGAGCTCTAACGTGAAAAACAGGGAAGAAGCAATTTCACTTCCAAGGGCATAAGATAGGACAATTTGCACAACATAGGCACTTTATCAAACACACGAGCAACAACAACATATTTCATACTTTTTTTCTCTTTCGTGCAGTGTGTAAGTGCAATCGGTCATCACGATAAAGCTCTTCATCGGGGGGAAGAAGATAAATCACAGACAGTAAATACACAAGTTTGATGGAATTTTAAAATAAAAGAAAAAATCTAACCATGACTCTGAAAGAAGAAAGCCGTCACCCGAATATAAACAAAAGTAAAAAGAAAAAGCTTTTTAAAAAATGGTGCATGTGATGGAATTCTCTCTACAGACATGTTTTTGACACAGTGTGCATTTGTGCTATCTAACAAGCCAACTTTATGCTTGAGCAACAACTGACTCGTCTTCCTGGATTTCCTTCGACACGTCGATAGCTGAATCCGCGATTGAATTATTCTCTCCATCAGAGAACGGTGGAATGTAGGTGACTCCGCTTTTAAGAAGCTCATCAATGAAATATTCCAATATTTCTTTACCCTGAAACAGGAATTTTTAAAAAGGAAATGCCACTTTTTTCCCAACGGCAAGTTCTCAGGATAAAAAATGCATAAAACGAAATATCTCTTGAACGATTGAGCTTTTGAGCTAACCGGGAAGAAAAACGAAAAAAATAGAGACTAAAATTACCTTTGCCAAGTTAGCCGCATACTGTTTAACAGCAATTTTCTCTACGGTAGCCTCAAACCCAAAGAATGATTTAACATCAAGTGACGCATCCTGTTCGAAACATGTCCAGTCGGGATTTTCTGGATGTACCTGAAAATAGAGGCATGTGCACTGGGTAACACAAACATTGAATCAAGTCACTTATGCTATTCTTAGTCTCCAGCCATTATGACTGGATTGTCAAAAAGAAGTGGGGGTGAAAAGTTCAAAAATTAAAAAGTCAACAGACTCACGTAATAATTGCAATTTTCTTTAACTACAATTCTCTGAGAAAAAGAGATATTCGATGCTTCAATAAGAAGTGTTCGCTTCCTACGATCGAGGGAATTTTTCTGACTAAAGTAGACGTAATCCACACCAGCGATCTTTAAACGTATAGTTGATGAAAGTTCAAAAAAGTTAAATATACTTTTTTAACTAAATATGGGGCATCTATATTGAGCTGGCATTTCCTGTCAATGACCCATTCAGCTCCATCGGGCGAATGATATTCATAGACAACTTCTGATCCAACAAAAATTGGAATCTGCGGACAGGTGGGAAAACGTTTTTCATATGCCTATAAATTATAAATGAAAAGAAAAACAAGACAACTAACAGCCATGACTATTTCAAAAGGATATTTATAAACACGAACAGGAGACTGATAGGTTTGTACCATTATTGCGGCTAATCCTGAAAGAATTTCATTTTAAAAAAAGTAAATAATCTGTATCGACAGAGAACAGATGATAACCGATTGCGGGTCAAGGTTAGAGATGGTTGTAATTGTAGACGCAAGGTCAAAACCGCGTCTCCTCGTGATAATATTTAATCTAAAGTGAACAGGTGTCCCAATTGAAAAGCCATGAGGAATTTTTGTGTGAACACTGAGAGAGAGAGAAAAGATCAACACAGAGACATTGAAAACATAAGCAAAGATCTCTTTCTCCGGCACTAAACAAAAGAAGCTCCTCCGCGCCTAGAATAACCAAGGGGGGGGACACGCCAATGACGGAAGATTATGTTGACAATAAGGAAATGAATCGATGAACGAATGCTAATTGTTGTTTGAGAAAGAATGGGCGTGAATGGCAAGGGAGAGGACGTTGCTGTGAGACAAATTTCACTCTCACGAGGTTGTTTTTTTCCTGACTGCGAGACATAAACAGAGGCTCTAGGTCACGAGGATCCGGAGACTCTCTCTCTGGGGTAGAAAATGAAATTGTTGAATGTCAGATGAGTTTCCGGGGAGAATAGAGGAAGGAGAAAGTTGATTGAATGGGGAGGGCGGTTAAAAAGCGACAAAGATTGACACGCCCCCCAAACATCGACCTCCCAACTCGGATTGCGCTGATAGTCTCGGATTGACGCGTCCCGTGCATTTGGCGCATTTAACGTTTATTGCTTTTGAATGATGGACAGCCGAAGAAATGCGTCGCTTTTCTCTTCAATATTAAGATAAGGGAGTTCTTATTGATTTTGGCACTTCCTGTTTGCTCCAGTGACTAGCACTGCTTGTCATTTTCCCGCATAAAACTGGTGAGCAAAGTCTATGTCAAGGAAAATCTTTTGCCAAACTAGGATATAGTCACAACCACGCTGACACCCATGAGTTTCATTCCTTATCTAATCTTATCATTCTCCTGTCAATTGTTCTTCGGATTACGCCCAAATTGCCGTAATTTTCAGGTATGGGTATTATTCCGCCAGGGATAGCAAATCTCCTCTCTGTAGATGATTGGATATATACAGGTGAGGCTTTTCCCCTTTAATTTTAAAAGATTTTTTCCAGGAATACTATTAGTTTCCTTTGCACTAGGATGGTTTATAAGAACATCAAGAAATTATTGGGTTTTGAGAAATGGTTGCGGAGCTATAGGCTTTTCAATGGCATTAATAGTATTAGGTAGGATTTTACCACAATTTTTGAATATATTTTTAGGTCAAAAGATTATCTATTCAATAATATTGGCAGCATTTGCCGCAATATGCATTAAATTCGTTAAAAAACATCTAACAACTATAGTTTTTGTTGGAACTTTTGTCTACTTGATGATTCTCCGAAATCTACACTATTTTTTGAATATTGAGGAACTTGCTCGGCAAGCAAACGTCGTGCAGCTGATATTAACATTACGGGTCAGAGAACAATCTTGTTTTGATTAACTTTTTGAACTTTTCAGGTAGTCGGCTTAGCATTTGAAGTAAGCGATGCTAGACAAAACAAAAACAAACCGGTAGACAAAGAGGCCAAGCCTAAGCGATATTTAAAACATGAGCCAACTTGGTTAGAGATTTTCGACTATTTTTATCATTTTGCAGGGCTTTTTACAGGTAATCCAGGGAAAATTATTTTTAAAAATAATTTTAGGTCCCTATTATACTTTCCAAATGTATTTGGACTCTCACAACGAAACATTATTCGTGCATTGGTCCCCAGTCCCCGAAATAAAATCCCGCCTGTTTCGGCTACTTTGGTCCGTTCCCATTTTCATTGGTGTCAACAAGCTCTACCCCTTAGACGTGAGTTCATCTCGTTTTCTTTAAACAGCAGCAATTTTAGGGTCTACGATCTGACGCTGTTTGGGATATTTCCTTCCCTCATAGAATATTCTACGCCGCTGCTGTTTTTGTTGTTTTCAGGATGCGTGTTTATAGGTGAGTATTCCGTACATATTTTCGGTTATGGTGAAATTTCAGCGCATGGGCTATTGCTGAATCAATTTGTGTAACTCTGGGATTAGGAATATACCCAGCCCAAAGTGATCCAAAATGTGTAGTTGGGCCCACAAAGTTGGATGTGTATGAAACGCAACATGGAAAAGAAAATGTGGAATATAATTCCGAAGCTATTGTGAATCTGGACATTTATCAAGTAAAATTAGTCTATTCCCTCTAAAAGTTAACTATTTTAGATAGAAACAAGCGAAGGCTTCCGCTCAGGAATTCGAGCATGGAACCGCTCTGTACAAAGCTGGCTGGCACTCTATGTCCATTCCCGAGCCAATCGCCTTTATAGAGTAGAATTAACCATGTTTGTATCCGCCCTCTGGCACGGAACCTACGCTGGTTATTTCATGTAAGAATTTCCTCTATTCAATTAAAATTGTCAATAATTTAGGTCTTTCCTAATCGTTCCTATGTGCGCGGCAGTTGAAGATATTCTCTTCTCCTACTTCCCGGTGGATAAGGAAACGGGTAAAAGGCCTCAAATTTTCCGCTGGGTATATTTCTTCACTCTACGGTCAAGAGGATTCGACATGTTGGCTACAGGATTCCTTTTAAAGAATTTGGAAGACACCCATAGGTATCACAGATTTTATTGTTTTTTTACGCCATGAATATTTAGATATTGGTCATCTTTATATTATTGGCTGCTCCTTGTCACCCTCCCAATCTACGCCACGCATAAAATCTTCCAAATGTCAAAAAAGAAGGCAAACAAAAAGGAAGAAAAAACTCATTAACTGTCATTTTTTACCGAACAGTGTTTGCTATTTCAACGTGTCAAATTGGTCTCTATTTAAATTTCTATTAGGAATAAATATATATCTAAAAGATAAAAAATATAGCAGAAGGAAAACTCACGAGTAGGCAGACGGACGAAGTAGGTCTTGCGTAGACGCGGACAAACAAAGTGACAGACGATTGTTTGTTTCGGGTTTCTTTGAAGACCGTACACAACATGTTTCGCCATTGGACATGCCAGATCTGGTAAACAAGATAGGATCGAGGTACTGGAAGATCAGAATAACAGGTTACAATTGGTACGGAAGCTTAAAGCTGTTCCAGGAAAAGGTTGCCTGGAAACGATCGCAGCACCGAACCATCCTCTGCTGGGCGCTGTAACAGTTTCCGAAGCTCAAAAAATTCATTTAGCCAAAAATACTTTTTCAGCATGCATGAACTACTGCCGGAACAGGCTGACGATTTCAGGATAAACTGGCATAACCATTAGCTGCAACCAAAACTGACCATCTGATTGCTAAAACAGTAAACGTCATGGAAATCAGAAGGATATCCCCGAGGCCGCAGAACTGAGCTGATTCAGAGGTTGAATATAAACATTCAATTAGGCGATAGCCAGTTGATTGCTGCTTTGTGATCAGTTCGGGCTCTATCACGACCAAGTGTCCTCTATCCTTTAAATATTCTTTGGTTAAACAGCTTCAAATCAATCGTTAGGCCAGGATGAATATTTCCCATGACCGTGCTGGTGACTGTGATGAGTAATTTGACCTATCGTCGTGTTTTTAAGCTATGCCGGCGGATGAGAACCTTACGATGGATGCATTCCTCCCAACGTACGTCTTTGAGCCCAGATCCCAGATACCGGATTTTCCTGCTACGGTGAGTCATTTTTTTCCACTTTCTTTTAGCTTTTTGTAGTGCCCATTGTTGACATCTGAAGGATCGATCAATTCTTATGGAAAGCCTGAAGAAGAAAATCATATAATTTCCGCTAACGATAATCGCAGAACGGTCCTAGATTATCTAGAGAACAACTTCACCACTGCTGGCGAACGTTACTACGACCAAGATTTAGTAACTCTTAATGGACCTCTCATTCCAAATTTGTCATTTGATGACATTAAAATCACAAAGGATTCTGTTGTTGAAGCAGGATTTGGTAAAACTATCGAAATTGTAAATATTTCAGCTTACTTCGAAGGAGAGTACAGAAGAATATGGAGCCCGAAGTTAAGCAGCCTCCTGCAATAGGCATATAAGAAAAGAAAAGAAAAGAAATAAGAAAACAATCAAAAACTCTCTAGGTAATAAGATGTTTAAGGCATGTGATAGTAAAAAAAGGAGTTGCAGAAAATTTCAGACGACGAAGTATACATCGAAGAGATAGAATAAGAAGATCATCTGAATGGGAGGCAGTTAGACAAAATTTTTTTACAATTGTGTAAATAAAGCTTTTTTCTGGTTTTGGTATATTTAACAGAAGACTCAATAAAAATTAAATCTGCCCCTGTAGTCTTTTCTTTTTATTTCAAGTCTTCCCTATGACTCCAGTACCCGCTTGGCAGGTTTTCCATACATCCAGACCTATCCGGTAGAAAAAAACCCATCGCAATGTTTGACATCCATAGTTTAGCTTGTTCTTAGTTGAAAGTCAATACACTTAATGATGACAATGTATACTCTTCGTCACTATTTGATGGTATAGAAAAGATGTTTTCCCGGTGCTGGTCGAACGGTCAGAAAGAACAAACACTGCTTGGGTATTTAGCCACAACCGGTGGTGGGCGAATTGTCCACAATGTACGTGATTTACTTCCTCCCATTTCTTATTACCGCACTTGGTGCTAACAACACTAAAAAAGAAGGTTATCTTCCCTTTTTCTGAGTATAAAATAGGGTTTCAGAAATATTCAAGCTAGCTGTTGGTCCATGCATCAACGATAAGTGCCAATCGGGATATTCCTGTTATTACGGGCAATGTATCCCTAAAAATGTAGCACCTAAAATGCCGCCAATGGATCCCAGTAAGTATAGGCGGATACTTGGATAATAATTGTTGCAGCTCTCGCCGTTGGACCCTGTATTAACGGAATGTGTCCCAGAAACACATTCTGCCATCAGAATCAATGCTACCCTGAGCAATAGTTCTGAATGATACTTATAAATATCTCTCATTTTGGTTGATTCTTCCCTCGTCGCAATAGCATTTATCCACTTTAGCCTCAAAGCATGTACAGTAGACTCTAGGTGTCAGTTAGAATTAGTCGTCTCTCTTTACGAGCCGTATATGGCCTTCTGCGAATGGGACTTAGACAGAAAAGGAGGGAAATAGCCCAGCCATATCTAGACCTAATGGCACCGAGCATAGACAAAAAATGTCGTCAATGAAGGCTATTAGGACTATGGTAAGTGACAGACATAGGGGATAGAGAGAAAGAGACAGAGAAAGAGATTATCGCTCAAATCATTTGTACCGTAAGCTTTACACTGCCGATCGGGATGAATCTTCCCCATTTGGTCAGTTTTACCGTGGACTTGAAGATTATAGCTCGTCTGCCATAAACATTTGAGCGTGTTTTACTTTTTATCGAACACTTCAGAAGACATAATGTTGGGTACTTTTTGTTGAAGACTTGTTGAGTGTGGGGAAAACTTGAAAATCACCAAAGTAGCACCCATTGTAACCTGTCAAAAATACTTCAAATATGACAACTGTCCCCTCGGCTCGTGCCCTTTCATACAGGAAATTAGATAATGTTTCAATTATTTGAGAAGGCAGCTTTTTCATTGTACGGCAAGTTGAGTAATGGCTGTTCTTTACGGGTCATGAGTCATGAGCCGAGAAAAACTGATATCCACGTGAAGGGAATCAGAAAAGAAACGATCTTTGGGCAGAAAATGCAACAGATGAGCACGTGGAATAAGCTTGTCCGTGGGCGCAAATTCTCCGAGTGGATTGAAAAACGGGTATCCTGCGAATGTCGAAGAGGAACTGATTAAAAATCATAGTCTATAGAGGATTTTCCAGCAATTTTGCTCGGGCTTCCTGGTAGAAATGAGGCAAAATTCAAACATTTTCTAAAATGTTCATTAAAATGAATTGGCATAATCGTAGAAGAATGGTTGCCCACAACAGGCAATTTCGAAGCTCCTATGCCAGCGCTTTAGGATTTTAACTGCACGCGAAAAATGTATCAGCTCATCTTCTAAGTGGACTCCAATGTAAGTTCCTCGCTCATGACAGTTCACCTTGTACTGTAGGCTTCTCCAACAGAATTTTGTAACGCTTCCGGTCAGGCACCTACGGTATTTTTCAGCGACAGCGCAAAATTCCGAGGAAAATCAAGGTCAACAGCAAAAAGCGTTCCATATTAAGACAATGACCGAAAACAAATGAGGGCACGGCTAAAGACAAAAAACTACGAAATCATAGCATCACATTTCATTTAAAGAGAATTTTACGAGAATGTTTCCAAAGCGGAAGACGATTAGAAAGTGTCATTGTTTGCTGTCGGGTGTTCCTTTTACCACTAATTAAATGTTCGTACCCCATTCATCATCATCAGCATGCCTATAGAGAACCTTCGCGCGCCGGCCAACCTGCCGACAGTCTGCGTCTCCACCCTACACAATCACTTTTGTTCTTTTCTAGCCTCTCCTTGTTCTCATCGATCACTCTGTCTATAACCGCCCTGTCACTTCGCATGATCTCAACTCGCGATATGGTGTCGGACGGAAGGCCTCGACGATCGTGGGAGTTCTTTTTGTCTTTTCCAGAGAACCAAAAAAAAAGAAGAAAAGATAGCCATCTGGACATATATTCATTCAAATCTCAAAGACAAGACCAAGAAATTCAATTGGAGGGGGAAATGTAGCAAGGGGATATCATCAGAATATAACAATGATATGAGTACAGAAATACACGAGACATGATTTGGAGAGAGGAAGAGATTACTGTAATGGAACTGGGTATATCAGAAAATGAGAATATGTATGACCACGGCTGAACGCCCCTGCGGAGACTATATACCCGAGGGGCAAATATATCAAGCCTTCTCCTTGTGTGTGCAAAGGCGGACGAACAGTGCGTCTCCCCAAAGAAGCATTAATCTCTTTTTTAGGCGGACGGGCAAGATAAATACACTGTAAAAGAACCTAGATCAAAACTTGAATAGGACTATATCTCACAGGAAATTGGGAATAATAGGTTGCGAGTTCTGACCGGCATTTGGTGAAGCTCATCATATTTCAAAACTTTGGGAAAAAAACAATAAATATTAAAGACAAAGGCTAGAAAGGGAGGATAAATGCACCTGGATAAGCGAGAGGAAGATTACTGTCGCCAATATTGACTGGCATCATGTTGCTCGGGATTGATTTCATGCATTTGAGGTGGGAGCATGGATGGATCCAATGTGTTGAGGACGGCGGAAACTGACATATTTGTAGCGATTCCTGAAAAAGTTTACTATTAAGTAGTTCCCTAATGATTTTATCTCCCCAAG
Source organism: Oscheius sp. DF5033 (assembly GCA_964036215.1). NCBI lineage: Eukaryota > Metazoa > Nematoda > Chromadorea > Rhabditida > Rhabditidae > Oscheius > Oscheius sp. DF5033. The sequence goes on from OZ038413.1 coordinate 9,900,480, forward strand.
AAAAGTTACATGCTCGTGTTTTCTGCAGTCCTCAAAGACTGGTTTGGTCAATCAAACAGTCTCCTCTCTTTCTTTTGAGGTTTTTGTTCTCACGAACAGGGGAGGATCCCAGGCCCACAAAAGTTCATTGCCAGCAGGTTATGGGTGAGAACGGGACGACGGGACTGTTTCTTTCCGGGTAGAGGGAGCTTTATGAGCACTATTATGACCACATCAGCCAGACGGTTAGAAGACATTCCCGACTCAACGGCAGACAACTCGTTTTAGAGAGGGGCGCTTTCAAAAACACTTGTACCCTAAAGTGAAGTAGCAATAAACCCACAACCGGGCAGGCATAAATCTAACAAAAAAGGCCTTTCCTTGTTGGGCCGGCGACTTGAAATAGATAAGATTTCGAGGTGTCCTCTCTCACTGCTTTAGGGTTTTATTGTCTGTCAAAAGGTGTTGATAGCCCCGTCTTTTTGGTAGATGGCCAAGACGCCATTTTGATGAGAATCCAAGGTGACGTTTCGCGTGTCACCTGTTCCTACATCCCCACCCAAAGAATTACGGTAGCTGGTGCCTTTCTGACAAAAGGATCAATGTGGACAATCAAGGACGAATTTTTGATAAGAGAAATGGCTTTAAATCATATCCGACAAGTATCAAACCATCCTAACGTGACATTTTATCAAACTTTCACGTTTTTATAACCCTCCGCGTTAAACTAATTTACACGGTAAATTAGACATCAACATTATCGACAGGCGTGATTAAGATGTTCGAACCCGAAAACGGTTAAAGAAAAGAAAACATGATATGTTTTTACTTAATATGACCAGTGTTAGTAAAGAGAATCAACAAAATATTGAACTCTGTAGAGCTCATTGAGCGAAACAATCTTGCTTTACTACCACTTATCATATCCAGTTTCATAGTAATCTTGAAATTCACCTCCAACACTTGTAGTAGAGGTATTCATCGTTGGCTGGAAAGAGTGACTAGTTGCTTGAAGGGCTCTTCCATACGGCTGGAAATAAGAGCTATTATACCGTATTCCATTCAGCTTACATTAAATTCATATGATCGAGTATTAAACATTTGTTGAGTCGTAAAATCAGCCGGAGGATATGCCGTCATTCCCAATCCTGTATTCGGAAAACCAAACCTAAAATGTTTCTTTTAGCGGACATCTGTAAAAGGCAACAAACCCGTAGTGATCCATATGCTGTGGCAATCCACCATACATTTGTCCAGGAGCTGGGACAAAACCTGTACCCACGGTGGGATTCTGTGTAAATCTGTTGGGTGTAGACGCAGGCGAGTTGCCCATAGGAGCGGCTATTGTACTGGCAGGGCCTGATCCAGGCGTCGGAGTGGGAGTTCCATTGCTCATAGACGTGTCCATCACACCAGGGCGCTTACGGAGCTTCTCTTCACGTCGCCATTTTGCTCGGCGATTTGAAAACCAAACCTGAAAAAGATACCGTAATCCTACATCTGTGCGAACAGCTGTTGCAAGGGATCCTAGTTGAATTTCAGACTAATCAAGATTAATGACTTGACCAAGCGCTAAAAAAGTGGGAGATCTCTACCTCCGAGGCAACACCTGGCCACTCGACTTGTTGCATTGTTTCCCTATTTATTGAGGTATGGACAAGACCTGTTTTTTCTCGCTTCTTATCGACGTCTGCTGAGAGCGCGCGCGGACGATGGAGGAGTAGCCTGACGCAACTCCGACACTATCTGACAAGGTTGACGTCTCCTGTCAAGTTAAGACAGGCAACCTTTTCCGTTTTTGAGAATCTAGGTCTTGCTGCCAGTCACTGTTCGTCTTTTCCCATGGAAAACAAGGGGGAAATCTGCTGGACAGAGAAGGCTTTACGACCCGCGAGAGCGCTTCTGTGCGAGTGTTGCAATTAGATGGCTACCGCGAAACTTTTATGAGATGTTCTACACCTTTGAAAATTAATGTTCGGTTGAGAGTCTTCAATTGTTGGGTTTACTTTGATCTTTTAAAAGTGTAGACAGTCTATTTTTAGCACAAGGAAGTACTTTTAAACAAGTGAAATGCAGCACACCTAACCGCAGTTATAAATTGCCTGTGTTTTCTTCCATTTACCTGTATTCTAGCTTCAGGCAACCCGATCTTGCTGGCTAGTCTTTCTCTGGCGAAAACATCTGGATAGTGCGTCCTTTCGAATTCTAAATTTTTTTATATTTCTGATTCAATACTGTGCTATACCTTTCTCGAGGGCTTCAATTTGTTCTTGGCTAAAAGAAGTTCGATTCCTTTGTAGTTTCCTCTTAAGTCGCATCCTAGCGGCCGCGTCTTCATCAGGATCATTTGGAGACTTTTGATCCTCATCTAAAATTCCGACCATATTTAGAAGCCAGTTGAAATAGTTGTGCATGTGGGCAGGTGTCTACGGAAACGACGCCCTTACATTAGGAGACAGGAAGGATGTGCCCTAAGGTGTCTCCCCCTAATGACCTCCCGTTGCTGATAATTTCCGTCGCTAATGTGCTTGCTATAAAGAGACACCCCCTACAGGGCCGTCAACTAATTCATTCAATAATCTCCGTGTATGATTTACACAAGATGATTGTCGAAAGAATAATTCGATCATAGAGAAAACGCGAACCGCGATAGATATTAGTAAATAAAGGGCATGAAGGACGAACCATGTTTAATTGCTCTATATCGGGTACTATTCCTACGAACTGCTTGTGATGGTGGTGGCGGTGGTGGAGGCTTGAGGTTGGGAAGAGTGGATATCATGACAACTGCGGGCACCGACTGATAGGCTGGTTGGGCGGGACGCGCGCGCCGTAAAAGGTGCAACCAGTAGTGGTGGAGGAGGGGCGGCGTCGATAAATATCAAGTGCTTTAAGTAAAAGTGCAACTAAGTAACTGTCATCCACTGCCAACATCTTCTGCCATCACCGTGATCCACGACCTCGCCGGTTGATCCAAGGCCGTCGTAATTAAACTATTACGATCGCCACAGGTTAGCAGAAGATGTTGGCAGTTAACCAGCGGGAAAGAAGACCACCTGGGTGGTTACTGTAGTGATAAGAGAAAAACGTCTGCTCAACTCGAACTGAAAGGGACCTGTCACATCTCGGAATGTCTTCGCTCTTCACGTAATATGGATCATGCGGTCGTTGCATTCCGCCTGTAGCGGAAGCGGAACGGACGTCTTCGTCGGTTTGTGGAGGCACGTGCACGAGCACGATATGCCCGCTGTCACTAGCAATCAGGATCAACCAGCAAAAAGTGATGTGCCGGCCTGGCCGCTATTGCCCCGCCCATCCACCGTAGTCAACTACCAACCACCAGCTTTTTATAGGATATTATACAGTTAATTAAGAAGCTAAAATAGACTACCGTATCGATGGCCTCCTTTAAATGACTGGTCAGTTGATCTACCCGTTCAACTCTAAGTTGAAGTATTCTCCTTTGCATACCTATAAAAAACCGGCAGTCCGGCGAAGGACCTTCATTATCAGTCTATCAGCTGCTCGTTCATGCGTGAGAATTGCTGCGCACGGTGTAAAGAAGCAAACCTCACTCTCTATGGGGAAAGGAAGACAATATGAATGGAAAAACCACAATGAAAACAATTTCGACTAGGGATATCCCACGTTTAAATTGATCCTTGGTCTATTAGAAAAATCTTTCGAGCAATTAGACTGACCAGTTGGAAAAAGAATGACGAAACCAGACAGTGGTATAAGTATAGAGAGGTCATTTTTGTTTTGTATACTAATAATAGGCACAATGTTGTCATGAATAGAAAGAAAAAAATTAATTGATGTCTGGAAAATCGAGGACAGTTCGGGGATATCTCCTGGAAAAGGGTTCAAGGGGGGTAACAAGTTGTAGTTTAAACTTTCATCTTAATCTCAACGTGTAGGTTAATTGCCGGATTATGATCTAATTTGTTGTGGTTCGTTCTCTTATTCATAACACTACAAGGATAAGCAGCTTAGTATTTAGTCAAATGCCATAGTGCACCCAATCTTCCGCAAAATTCCTAGCAAAATGAGGGATTATTATGTCAAATGAATTATCTAAACATCGAGTATCCCAAGAAGATTAATCCAGACATTTACCCGTAACAATGCTTATTTTCTTTTGCTACGTCTCTTGATTTTTGTTTCCTACACCTCCAGGCAAAGTACAAGGTTGCCTTTCACATGAACAAATTATGTAGATTAATTGCTTTTTGTCTTTTTGCTTTGAACAAATGATATACTCTCAGCGGAGTAGCTGACATTACTCATCCTGCAGGAACTTTAAACATGCTGAGTTACGGTACTTTTGATGAAAATAAGAACCGAAAATTGAAGACCAATGACGCTAATTTTTCAATGAAAGACAGACCTTGTGAACAGTCACAAACGAACGGTAGGAGCTTATGAAATTGATTGTCTGCCGGAAATGGAACCCAGACTATGCGGTACTAAAAGACAAGGAAACGGCAGCTGGAACGGCTTTATAGAGCTCAGTAGTTGGGAAAATGCTTTACAGAAGTGAATAAACTAGAGAATAAAATTTGCGCACCATTTTTTCTAGAATCAAAAAATTTGAATATTTTAGTATAAACAGCCCAAGAGACGACTGCTGTTGGTGCGTTGATGCGTCTGACTGCAGCGTCGAATAATGCCTATAATCGGGTTGATGCACGTTAGTTCAGCCCAAATTAGATTATAGTGACAGTTCGCATTAGAATTAATGATCACAATAGTGGTGGGCTATTCTATCCCTCTGGATTTATCTTTATTTATGCCCCCACGGGTAGATTTATGTCTCTTCCGTTTCTCGCCCCTCTTCCTCTGTGTTGACGACAGTTTTAACTGTTTTTCTGCCAATTTTTCGGAGCCCTTGGTCTATACGATCAATCGGACTCGTCTCTTGCTGGGTAAGACGACAACGTCCCAAATCCCGTACCGTAGAGGCCGACAGAAGGAGGATTACTGTAGAGAAGGGTGGTGAAGACCGGTTCCTAGACGCACTTCATAATTGTCCGAACAAATAATGTTTGTCTTCAAAGTCATTCTTACTATAAATGAGGCTATTGATGTTCGTTTTTATAATTAAATTGTCTGCTATGCACGGAAGTTCTGTGTTCTTGATTTCAAAATTCGTTCAAAAGAAGCCTCAGTTTCCCAGGCAGATTAAAATGCGCGAGGGATGAGTCAGTTCCGGACAGAAGATGGTGGTCAAGAATCTCGTGGAATCACGACAAAATATTCTTTCTCGGTAGTAGTAGTACGGGATAATCTCAGAATGAAATTGGAAATTGAAAACATAACTAACATCGCAAGTATGAGAGGTTAGATAAAAAACGGAAACACGACCGCGGAGGTCTCGAGCAGCTGGTGACAATGACCATCGAAAGATGTCGGGATTCATTGCCGGATAATGTCACATTGGATCACAGGTCGCGCCCTATCAGGACCTCGATCGCCGTTAGCTCGCCATTAACCCGTAAGCACAGACACGGCAGCTGCCAGTTTCCGTGCTCCTTTGTATACCATTAGGGGGACTGTCTCTGCTAATTTTTAATCGAAAAACTTCCAATCATATGATCTTTAGCCTATTTCTACGTAGATATGGAAGCGTCCGGCTTCCTACATTCTTGATGATTAATAGAAAGTGGGTGCAAATCAGTAGAACAATGATAAAAACCACAACTTGTTTTCCAGTTCTTTTAGCTCAATTATTATGTCTCTAGTGACAGTTTTTTTTTGTGAAATGAGTGAGTCACATTACGTTGAGCTTGTGATCCATTACTCATCGTGCACACCTCCTGTTTATGCAAGCTTTTTTTCTCCAGTTTCCGTGTGCTGTGTGTACCATGTGCAAAAGGCAATAAAAAATAAGTTTAAAAACTAACCAGGATCCTTTTTCGTCTCGATTATGGGATGGTGAGGGATAGTAGGGAATGGTGTCAGGCCAACAGCTCCAGGTACAGGCATCTGCCAAGGATTGTACCACTGCGTCGGATATCTGGAAGTCGCCGTTACAGCTTCCATAGAAGAATGCATAGAACAATATCCTGACCACTATAGGGAATATGAGGTTTGCTGCAGTTGCTGTTGCTGGCGTTGCTGCCGTAGGCGGGCTATGGGATGACGATCAGGTAGTCACGCGGGGAGGAGAGTTAGAAGTCTATCTCCCTCTCCTGGTATTCGTTTTTTTTCAAGGGCGTGCTTGCTTGTCACAACATTCCAATACGACAAAAATCTTAGAATGCTTCAACAAAGAGGAGATTAATTCTTCGTCATCAAATGTGGGGGAAGGACGTTAATCCACCAGGACTCTATGCTAACTGATTGACGAAGTGCAACCAGCTTAAAGGGTTAGCCGATAAAGGTCAGGGTTATGGTATATCGTTCGGCTACTACCTCCCAGCGAGAGATGTCCTCTCTTTGCGGGTGGAAATCGCTAATTCGCATTGACAACGACACGCGAATCTCGGGTAAACGTTTACGTTAAAGAATTAGGAAAGACCCCGAAAAGAAAAGAGGATAAGACTTACGCAGTGGGATCGTATATCCTCAGACGATCGTAGATCTCGGATGTGAACTGTTGTTGCTCTTTACGGGCCGCCAGGTTGCGTAGTACACGGTTTATTGAAGAAACCTGCAAGCAAAAAATTTTTCCATCATCTCTTTGAAGTCCTTGAATTTTACGCAATATTAGAGGGAGGGCGAGACACATGTGATGCTTTTTTTCTATCAATCAAAAATTATTTGCAAAAAAAACATTTGGTATAATTTTATAGAAAAGATTTAGAATTATAGCCACAAAATGGCAATCTCCAAGGCAATGAAGCCCAAAGATTCGTATCTGGACTGTGTGTAAAGTTGGCGACAAAACATGATTGTTACAACGGGTTCCTCTCCTACATCTTGGGTACTGTAGAAGAGGCGCAGAAAAAGAAGAAGTGACTGCCAAACTGTGGACAGAAACACTTAGTTATGACCATGAAAACTTTCGCAGTCACCTGATTGATTATCACACAAAAATGGTAGAGGGAAATCACAAAAGACGGGGACTGAAATGGGTAAAGTCACCTCAAAACGGAGATCTTGGAGGCTATCGGTTTCAGCCGTATTTCTTACAAATTTGACAAAGCCTTCTTAGAATGTTCTAGGCTGGAATCTAAACTGCAGGAAGTTAAAGCCGATCAATTTCAAAAGTTGTAGGTTCGACCTCATACAAAAATATAATCTCATACAAATGCCTGCGAGGTGCTGCATAAAGTTTTAGATGGCTAAAATGAAGAGGCGCCTTCTTTAAAAAGAAGGGTTCCAAGAGGGGAAAATTTTGGGAAGTTTCGCGCAGATACAAAACACTGGAAGCAAAAGGGAAATCCCTTAATTTGTGAGCAAAGGCTTCTTTTAGCTAAAAACGTGAACTAATCCGTCACTTATGTCTCATTGTATCATCACTGATGTTTATAAATTTGATGTTAACATATGTAGAAATCAAATGAGATGTGAGACTTGGATTACCTATAGATCAAAAGGTCTACCATAATGAATTGAAAACATTTTTATCCAGTGTTGCTTAATGAGATGTACTTTAGTGAAGGAAGAAGTGAAAAACTCTCAGCAGACATTTGTAATTAATCAGGGAGCGAGGGTGGATGTTGCCTCACACCTCTGCCATTAGGGAGAGACATAGTCATATACTAACTGGAAGGAGAAGAAAGTTTGACTGAACTTACACTAGGGATAGACTCCTGAGTACAGACGTTATCCGCCAACAGTTTATCCCTAATCTCCCATGCGAAGATACTCGGCTGCTCCCTTTTGTATTCCTCTATCTTCTCAACTACTAAGCATGTGGCTACCCTGAAAGCGTAAGCATGGATCATAGCCGATATGTTACGTCGGCAGCGATTATTCTACAGATTTTGAGTTATCCTTCTTTTTACGCCAAAGAGTCTTTGAGTAAAATCGGGCATTGGTGTACGCATATAGACAGAATATTCAGGACTGGTCTCGTTTTGTAGGCATCCTGTAGTCTAATCTTTTCACGCGAGCGCAAAGATAACAATGGATTTTATCCAAATCTGTTCACTCAAAATGTTGTCACTCATTAACCTAATGGCTTCCTTATGATTAAGCTGTCCGTGTAACCGGATGTTACTTAACCACTTCGGAAACTACAACATCCTTCCGGTTCTTAAAAGGATATGATGGAGCCCATGGCTGAGCTGGTGGGGGTCTTACAACTTACCGGGGTTTAGATCCACCAATTGCTCTTGGTTTTATAGTCCCTGATTCGTAATATCTACATAAAATTTTAGAGACGCATCTGGAATGAAAAATGTGTGTGAAATAAATTAGAGAGCCATACCCATTGGAAACTTGGAGCATTCGACTAATATCACAAGGTCGTGCTCCACCTTTAGCCAATTCAACTATCCTTTGCCTGGTTATGTCAGGAAGTGGTCGACCATTGACAAACTGTCCGCCAAGTTGGTTAATCCCAGTGTGACCACTGTCTGAAACTGAAATTCTTATCGACCAGTTATCGTCATTGGATCATTTTAAATCGGCATATCTTTTCCGGAATGAATATCGTCTGGACTCCCTCGACTTTTCTAAAGATCTATGCCCACGTGGTATATTTCTGGCCCTCTCTCCAAAGTGCCAAAATCCTCCACACCATCCCGCTGTTTGTTGTCAGTTGCATGATGTATCACTAGGATTAAGCCACCCGTCCCCCCATTCTTAACCACAATTAGATCCCTATTATGCAATGAGCGGCTAAATTCACTAGCCAGTTAATTAATTGTCTCACTTTCAGATAAAGTGAAAGAGAGAGAGAGTCAATTGACTTCCTCAGGTCAATATGCAACCCCTCCCTTTTAAATAAATACAGTAATCCATTATTGGCAACATGTGGCCAAAGGGGCAATTAGATGGGACAACGTGGGCCACTACTGTTATTGTAGCCAGGTTGGAGGTTGGTAGACATAATTGGAATTAATATACGGGTCAGTGGCGCTTGAGGAACACCGCCAGGGGAAGTAGCTCATAAGAGCTGGCTCTTATGACTATTTAAATCAAAGTAGATTACAAGTGGATATGACAGCTGAGGAGGAGGCTAAACCTTTTTCAACAAATTTCCCGAGCCTTATCCCTGTTTGCGGGGGCCATAAACCAAGTGAACATTTTAGATTAAATTCCAAGATCCTGTCTGTCTTTTCCCCTTTTGAAAAGGGGACCATTTTATGACCTGCAATCTGTTCAGAAGATGCGGTGTCAAAAACGCATTAGCATAATTCCACGAGAAAGAGTCCCCGGCTCAGATCTCACATATGGTCGGTGACAGCTCGTCAAGCGCACTGCGGGACGGCAACGACGGCTCTTTTCAGACATTGCGCAAGCTACCAATGACTTTTAAAGAAAACAATTCATCGATTGAATTTTAGTTACAACCCCAAGATTAGTTTTCTGACCAGCGTAGGTTCATAAGAGACGAGAATAAGGGTCTCCATTTTGGCCGCCGGGCTATTATGAGTCCCGGCTTCCTGCCTCAATAGATGCATAAAGGTGTGAAATCGGTCGGGCCGGTGTCCAAATTAGTTCCGACAACTTCTAACGCAATAAAAACTTGGCAACAATGGATAGGAGAGAAGGCCTTTTTGCGAGATACCGGGTGGTGCCCTCCTTCAAAAATTGGAATTTTTACTGCAGAAATGAGAAATATCGTGATAAAAAAAGAAACCTTGAAACTTTCTTCTTCGTACAGTAATCCTTTTCCATGTGTTTAATGCTATCCTCACCGCAATAACCGTTCACTTTAATGGCTCTCAGCGCTTTCTCTGAGGTCAGCCGGCGTCGCCTTAGGAGAACTCAAAAAATTCAAAAGAACTTGTCGCCAGATATGGGACAATGAACCCCTTTTGGACTGCAACGTGTAGGCAAGAACATTATAGAAACAGCTCATTATTAAGTCTATTAGGGGGGGCTATCCTTTTCGAATTATCTCCAGGGAACTAAAGTAGCCTTTTCATTAACCTATTGGCTCCAAGAGAGTAGGCAGGTCTTATCTGGATGACACCTTATCTACTGGCTATTACTCAAGAAACAATTAGGGGTGGTGGAGGGCAAAGAGAGGACAACTATTTCCGGAAAAGTTTGTAAATTTGAAAGTCGATTGGGAATAAAAAGGAGAATTAGAGAATTGGAAATCATTCCTACGGTAGCGTTTTAAATTGCTTGCAGATTAACACCCTGAAGCCTGTTTCGCCTCTGCTTAAAACCGAAATGAGGAATATTTTTGTAGACAGAAACTGAGCGTGTGAACTTACTCGACGATCCTCTCCCGGTAGCCGGCATATCGCACTTCTCACCCACTGTCATATGCTTTGTCGTTTCAACGCCTTATAGCGTCGTGGAGCAGTCTGAAAAATAAAAGTTTTCTTTGAGTTAAGCGGGCTGTATTGTGCAGAAGAGTCTATCGATCCTTCTAGTTGAAACTACTGGTCATGTCAAAACTTGTCCCCGCGCCGTCAGGGTTACCTTTCTCTTATTGGCCAGTGATACAGCAGCAATCATTTGGAGGTGGAGAATCGTTTGAAGTCGTCAAAGTAAAAATTGGCAAGGAATCTCGACGATGGCTCACGAAGGGATTACGCGCTTCGACGCGGAGGGCCGTTTGCAGCTGAGTTGCTCTCATTTCACGCGTGAAATCAAATGATTCTACTGAAGTGAAAGACCTAATCAGGCGTGGACAGCGCCGCTGACACTCATTCTGATGCGCTCGGCCCTCTCGGTCGGTTTATATCACCTCTCCTACTTTTTTTCCTGATTTCAACAGCTTAACCCATAAAATTACGTCAAAGTTCACGTCAACAACAGCTGCTGCATCACATTTTGGACCAAATTTTGACATACCATAAAAATTTTTTATGCTGATTAAAGTGCACATAATTTTAAGTGATTAAGAAGAATAAATAGGTTATAAAAATTGAATCAAAGTATAAAGTAGAGAGCTAGTTGGGCCAATGCGCGCCCACCGACCGTATGCTAGCCCCGCCCCTGGCCACCCATCATGCAGACGTATGTCGCCACTATCCTGTTAAAATCCATGTAAATCTATAGAATTACAATTAAAATAAGAGTATTGTGTCTATAATTTGAATTGTTTGACCTGGATGGCTGGGAAAAATGCAAATTATGGCGCATTCATTGCTCTCCTGGAAATAGGCGCGATGAGCCTGATGCGCTGCATAAAAATTAGTTGATTTTTACACCTAGGAGAAGGGGAAAAGACCTTTAAATTTGAGTTAGACATCTTTCTGGTTGCATCTTTGCTCTTCGAGCACAATTGGGGATTAGAAGATTACGGCACACTTCAAATGACCGATGACCCCCCAACATTTATAATTGCCAGAACATTGTCTAAATCCTTTCTTCGACTGGCAATATTTCTTATAGATCTGAGTGATCATTTAAAACTGAGCATCAATTAATAGAAAGAAATTATCGAACTTTTCAAAAGGTGTTGACAAAGATTTCGGTCAATTTTCATGATTACAGTACTCAGAAAAGGGTTTCTCTAAAATAAGTAACAAATTTAAAATCTTCTCTTGTTTATTTCAAGTTTCTGCCATTCCTACACTATCGATTACCCTAACTATGTTGCATATACTCGCCTAAAGCAGTGACAAATCGCCATAATTTTAGAATTTCGCCACTGAAGTCTCAGAAGAAGAGGGATCGTTTACCAAATTTTTTGAGATTTTTGTTTTAAAACAAACAGCACATGCAATAAAAATATTGAGTCTCGAAGCTTGTAACAAGAGAAAGAATAGCTGGAAACACGTGAAAACAAGTTCAATGCTCCCAGCGAGGTGGTCCATCTCTATTCCCATCTGCGATAGATATCTCTCTACATGGGGAGGTGGAGGAGGTTACGGTCAGACGTACCACGACAGTCATCCTGACGCGATAATTGCGCCACCACTCCAAACTGACAAATAAGACGGAAGTCGAGATCTGCCAGGGACAGCCGATATCAGGCCGATAGGGATGGCAAGACCTGCTATTGGCGAATCATCTCTGTCTTAACACTTTCTATCGCTTGTGATTGACGAGGGAAATTTTTAAAAAGTTCGATCCAAAGAATTCGTTGTCCGATGTTTTTCTTTAAAAAAGAGCGATATGTATTCCAAGGTCTAAACGGTGATCCAAGATCATGTTGAGTTTTTTTTTTCTTTAAATGAACAACGAACAGATCGCTTACAGAAGTTAATTTGTTAACAAACTACCAGTCCCTTTTTGTAACTCCCACATGACCAAGTTGAACCCGCTCCCTCCCTTCTTCGTCGATCTGCCGTGGCCAATTGGAAATTGAGGGACAACCCGACTGCGAACAATTGAGAGAGATAGCTGTTGCACTCTTGACAAGTTGCAATTTGTGGAACATAGCCGTTGGCACCATCTGCTGTTCTGACAGCTTCATTGCGTAAGGGACAAGTGCTTCTAGCAGCTATCGACAGGTATCCCCGGACAGGCTGCACGAGTCGCTGATGACCGGATGATAAGACAAGGTGCTGATGTACCGATGACGGGCTGCGCCACAAATTTACGGGTAGCGGTTGACAAGATGATGTACGGTATAATGAGGGACATGGCAGATGAAAGGGAAAAGATTTAAAAGAAATCTTTTTGGAATAACGACCGAGAACAATGGATACAGTAGGCCGGTTGACTTCCGGTTGCGTCTTTCGTTTTCCTGGTAGGGGGTCACCTGTGACAGAGCCGTCTACTAATTAGGCTAACTTAGAGCGGCCAGGTAAAAGCCGGCGGAAGGATTAGTCCTGCCGTAGAACGTATGTCGCACAAGTCAAAAACAAAGGACAGTGCCCAATTTACGAATTAGTTCATCCGGTTGATTAGCATCATGCCGTTCTTCTTTAAAAAATTAGGGTTTAGGAAGGATAGACTAAATTAAAACAACTCTACTAATCTTTACCGGCTCCTATTGCCGTTTACAAATAAACTGGCGATACTCTGAAGATACACGAGACTGCTTGCGAGAGGTTCTCCAATGTTCTTCCTCAGATTGAAAGTCAAGTTAAAAATCTTTCCCCTGACCCTATTGCCAAATGAAATTCTCCAGTAAAAAGAGCCTGAGGGTCATTGAAAATTCTCATATTCTTTATCTTTTTATCTAAAGTACTCGTCAATATTGCGCAAGCACTCAACACAGATTCTATCTCGACTAATGATGCTGCCGGAGCATCCGGAAGTCGTTTCGGGGGGCAAACCAATTGCCGTAGAGGGTGGCACACATATCAGACATCAAAACGCATGTTTTTGATATCACTTCTAAAATTGATCTCAGTTATGAATAACGTGAGGTTCTGGAAATACGGGGGCAACGAACACAAGCTGCGTCAGATGAGCATTTACGATAATCAGCGCACAAAATGAATAGCAAGATTTTTTGAATTTCTAGTCACAAGATAATGATTACATGTAATACGGGCGGAAGCTATGCGTGACAAACAGTAAAGAGGTTATGATAGCTTTTTTAAAAAATCTGTCTCTTCATAGTTGCTATCTTCTTCAGATTATGGTAACGTCTGTGGCAAAGATCCCATGATCTCGCTCTCGTCTCTAATGGAATTGTTGGCGTACGGTAATTTGCCGCTCCGTCTAATGAGCTCTATGTTATTGTGTCGGGCTCGGTGATTACCGGCTGTACCTTTTTGAAATGTGAGAGGTAGACGATGCGCCAAGGACAACCGCAAATGGGATAATGAGAAATGAGTAAAAGAGTCGACTACCGCTGGAGATATACTTTTTCCTTTTCTTGATCGCCCCAAAAACTTAGCCATCCCCCACAGACCTCCGATTTGCATTGCATGTAATTCGGAAATGAGTAGCTTGGCAGCAGGTGAACGGGCGCGACAAAGACCCATCAAATAAACGGGCATCCGACAGTGGGAATGGCCTGCTATGAGGAATCTTAACGGAAGTTGGAGGACGTTCCAACGGGATGACAGGCAAAGGAACAACGGACCTCCGCTTGAACCAATAAATTGCCTATTTTGCATAAAAGTTTTGACAAACAAAGTAGCTAAGACGAACGGTTTTTGAATAAACGCGGCGTCCGCTTACTACGTGTTGGAATTATTTTCTGCGCTTACGATTATATTCTGAAAACTATTGGCTCTCTAACTTTCACGGTCTGCTTCATTTCAAAATGGCATGGGGGTGAATTCTGAAGCCGGACGGAAACGACATGTTGGAAAATACACCAAACCACGGAATTAATAAATAGTGAAGCAAAACACGAAATACTAGAGTTTTGCTTTGGGAAACATGGAAAAAGTAAAAAAATCTCTGGGTTTCTGTATTTTTGAGCAAAAGTAACGGGACTAAGAATATAGCCGAGCATGGAAGGAAGCATGAAAAAGGGCGAATTATGCTCGCACTATTCAAGAAGTTCATGTAAGAAATATCCTTGTAATTAGGAAAATATGAAGGATGTGGATAATAGAGCAGACACCGAAGGAGGAGATATGGGTGGTACGATAACGGGAAAAAAAGTGCAAAGTGGGCCACCACTCGACTTGAATGAAAGTGAGCCTGTAGGAAAATGTCAGTCTAAGTAGTGCAAAAAGTACGTCCACAGCAAGCCTACCTCACTCATCATATCGTGTACCTGGTTGCGAATGATTGTGCGGTCAACGATGCGTCGTCAACAAATTGTTTCCGCAAAACTTGCGCATTTCTGAGTGAGTGGCTCGTGAGGCGTGCCGGAATCGTCTTGGCGTGTCCACTCACCTTCTCGACGCTCCGCCGCTCCTCGTTGAACCACCGTGAAATTCAACGCAAGTCGTTCGGAAGCGCTACCCACTTCGTCGTCCAATCGGGTGTCGTCGGGGGCGGGGTTCGAGGCCGAGCCCTCGAATCCCCATAGCTCTGAAGGACTTTCTCCGCCTTCCAGGCTACGCTCCATGGAACGGAATACCATGATTCGATTAGCATAACACAGGTGATAAAGTGGAAATTATGGGAAACATATGCCTAGTCAGTGGTGAAATCGAGGTTAGACGCGCCATCGGCCATCCGGAAGACTTCGGCAGCCAGTGCCCACTATGCCAACTTTGGCAGACACACTCCGGCGACTTTGTCTCTCTGCATACCAACATTTTTTCACTGATATTGTTTCAAATTTAAATGAGTATTCAACGGATTTCGTATCCCATTAGATTCGTATCAGTATGTATTGCAAATGGTATTCTTTCAAAATAATGTACATTCTTTCACAAACTTCTTATGAAACTGGGAATAGTAAACAGTGCCGTGTTTTCGATAAGGCCGCGCGTTCTATTGGAGAAGATATGGAGCCGTTCAAAGTAACCTGTCCCTATCAGAATCTTCCCGTTAAAATGTACTCTCGATCCGATCGCTACTATTATTTGCCCACTACTAGTAAGGAACTTACCCAAAATAGATCCTTGCTAGATTCCCGCAATCCTATCCGATGGATATTTCTTCCAAGCACACTTGAAATAGATTAGATACCGACTTTATTGGAAGAAAATGAAGTTGATTAGCTAGTAGCAAGTAGTTTTGCCGAAATATGAAGCGGCTTATCTCGCAGACTGAGCTCCCGTTTGATACCAAAGGATGATGTTTTCGGCGAGTTGTAAATCAAAGTCAATCAACTATGGCTACTCCTTCGCGCGTTTTCTATGCAAACTGGCGCCTAAAATGTCGAAAACACCCGAGAACTGAGATTTACAAACGGGATCATGACTTTTGCGGAGAGATTCTAATGAATTCGTGCTTGTTTAATAAAGGACAGTTTGTTATCCTTTTCTCCAAGAGGGTTCTCCCCTGCACTCTTCTGGCCCTAAAAGTCTACCATACCCCTTTTTCTCTTCTGTCAATCCGAGTCTTGTTTGGATTACCGGACAAAGCTACGGTAGTCAATTTGACAAAGTGTACCCGCGACATAATTTGTCGCCGGAAGTCACGCCGGCTCGTTATACCGCTCCAGTGGCTTCAACGTCAAACATGGTCCCTGTGAATTAGATTCAACACCGTATCCACTGCTAATGATGTCTAGACAGGGGAAATTTAATGGATTTTGATGATGGTAGACACTTCAAGGGAGAATATTAACACTGGAACTAATTTCTTTCTTGTTATGAGTCAAAATTTGTTGACAGTACTTGGGCGTAAGCACAATTTCTTATCAATATACGCGCCTAAATGAGTAAGGCTTATCCATCCAAGTTAGTAGCCTCTTCCACCAATATTTCACTCCTTAGGCGTTCTTTTACTACCCCACATATTGTGACAAATTCGTAGTGAGACCAGCGGCCCATTGAAATTTTCAGGTGACTGCGTTTGAATTGCCGAGGTCCTTTTCTTCAATCCGCCAAAAGAAGCACATCGATACAAAACGGCTCAAATCAGCTGGATAAAGGTCACTGACACATCCCATTTTCCTCATTCGAGAAATGTCTTAGGGGATTTTACATGTATAGCTACCGTATCCCTGTTGCCGGGGGTATCCATTAATGTAATGTGTGAACTAGCTGTCTAAAAAGTGGCAAAATAGACTAGGTTTGAAAGGATGCGCTATTAAATTCATATGCTTGTCTGAGCATGTTGTGCGCGATAGATGAGCAAACAAATTGCTTCTTATTTAACTCGGGCAAGGTATAGGGCGCTCTTATTAAATAGGAACTCGACTAGGAAGCTATTCCAAATTTGTTACCGTACTCTTTCAAAGAAGAGATTAACAGCCATATGCTTGTTCTGCTGCCTTGTTGATCCGATAATGACAGATTTGGCAAAGCAACAGCTATTGCACCTTGACCACCTGACCTATAGTCAAAGTCCCAGACAGGCCTGAAGACTTCACTCCTCGCCCTTTATCCTTCTTTAGAAAATATTTGCCACATCCGGTTGACTATCTCTTTTCAGAGCCAACCACCGTGTAGTGAAGCATTCTCTTTCTCGCGTTACAGCGTCACAGTCTCAGACGACTTTATCGTTTTCATCGAAATATGAGACGTCATTAAATTGTGTAGGCTGGATGACATCTCTTTTACTTTACAAAGCATACGGTAATGAATAATAGCTGGTTGTTCCATTGTACATGTGCTCAGTGCGTGTTCAGTCAGCGTAACTAATCTACACTAATGAACAGCAGCAGGTCTTGTCCAAAAGGTAGCCATAGCTCGGGACCTCTTGTTTTTTGGGGGTACAACAACAGCTAATCTGAAAGAAAGTAGAGCAAATATTCTTGCTGTAAAATTTGCGGTTAGGGTAAAACCACGTTTCGTACTCGTTTATTTCTTCTAGATCATTTTTGACCCGGAATGAATTCTCAGTTTATTTCGAAAGCCCATATGTTCCCGTGTTTCCGCTCTTAGTTCTTCCACTCTGCCTTTGATACCAGCTGACCTCTCAAAAACACTCTTTCCTGGGTCACTGGGCAAATAGCTGACATCCTAAAATGGTGTGAAAATCAATATAATATAGTTTATTATTTAAAAAATCTCAAGCATATTGTGTGATGATAAAGACAATGAATATCAGTGCCTATACAGTTTCTAATATGTTTCAGTTTTGGTTCAGAAATGTATTCAATTTTGAGAGAAAAGTGGTATGACGCTTACATATATGGCCAAAAAGCATATATATATATATAAATTAATAATTAAACAAAGGGGAAAAAACCCAAAGAAAGGATAGATGGAAGGGATTCGCCCGCAGGATGGTCCCGTCGGAGGATCGTTGCTTTTTGGTGAAGAAAAAGAAAACGGGAAAAAATTTGAGGCCAAATAAGGCACCAGACAAGAGGATAATAACATGATAATAACATAAGGAATATATCAATTTGTACCAAAGAAGTAAATATGGAGTATTTAGATAATTTAAAAGAAAAACTGTGAGATGGAATGGTTGACACCACAATGACACGTGCATGCAACACCGGCCAAGAAAAGAAAAATTGAGACAATCCTTAACGGGGCCTAGGGTCGCAAACCGGGCAAATCCAACCGACTTCGCTATTTGTATCTAACATGGACGTTGCAGCATCTGTGAGACCAGCACATTTCTGAACATAAATTCTATTCGGAAAATTCAAGAAAGATTACCAGATGAAACGCCCTTCTACAACCGGGATTAGCGCAAATTTTAGCTGGTGTACCGTGCTGAAATAGTTTCTTATCTTTTAAATTAAATAAAACTTACAGGGATCACCGCCTTGCATGTATTGCATGGAGGGAGAGGCTGCATAAACATTTGACGTTGGGGTTGTTGCATTTGAGGAAGGGATGTTCCATTGGGCTGACTGCCATTCTAAAAGATAAGATTCACGAAAGAAGAATCACTGCTACCTGTTGTTGCTGCATTGGAGATGGATTCTGTTGATGTTGCTGCATCGTCGTGGCATTTTGTTGCTGTTGTTGATTTCCCGGTGACATTAGACCATTTCCATATCTTTGTTGCATTTGTTGATCTGCAAATTATCTTCAAAGATTCTAGAAGTAAACATACTATAAGCTGCTTGTTGCTGCTGTTGAGATGAAGAAGGCATAGGCATTTGAGAATATGGCGGAGGGGCCATTGGAGTGGCAAATCCTCCATTCGAAGACATGGGACCACCCATGGGCATCCCTCCTCCCATTCCATTAGATCCCGATCCCATGGATCCTGCCCCCATTGACATCTGACTGGGCATCCCGCCCATAGAATCCATTCCCGACATTGAACTAGGAGGCATTCCATTGGAGGACATTCCGCCATTTTGTCCCATTCCCATGCCCATTCCTCCTCCCATCATGCCGCTGCTTGGTCCGGACATGGAGCTCGGTGGCATTGCACTCATCGAGCTCATAGGTCCCATTCCACTTGGCGGACCCATCGAGCCCATCGGTCCAGGTCCCATAGATCCTGGTCCCATTCCCATCGACATCATAGCAGGACTTTTCATGTTAGGGTTGTTAAATGTTCCCATTGACATCATTCTATTTTGACCTTGATAGTATGGTGACTGCTGCTGGTCTGAAAATTTCCGGTAAGATAAAGCAAAAGGGAAAGAATTCTCACCAACACTTGTCGACGCGCTTCGTTTTGTTTTTTTGGCGGCAGGTTGTGTAGGGGCGGCCATCAATTGTTGCTGTCCATAAGAGGGAGATGTGATTCCAGGAGCCGACATCTGTCGCTGCATCATAGAAGCCATCGGATTCGTTGCCATAGAACTTGGTGTCATCGAGCTATTTGTACTTCTTGCATTAGCCGTAGCCATATTCCTTCGATCATATTGGGGATCATAATGAGGTTGTCCAGGAATGAAAGCAAAAGTAGCAGGCTCCATAGCTTCCGGTGGAGGCTGAAAATGTCTTCATTGTCTTCGATAAAAGAGTTTTTACCAGTTGTCCTGTAGGATAGCTCATTTTCAACTGAGATCGCCTCCTGTTATAATACTGAGCTGTTTCAGGATTGATTTTCTGAAAAATCAGGCCAATTTAAATATCTTTTCTATTTCTTACCTGGAAATCATTTTGGAAATTAAGAAAAGCAGGTGGCATTTCATAATGAGTAACTGTGGTAAAAGGAGTATCTTGCGTAGGTGGAGGTGGAATCGGTTTCTTCATTTGATTCTGTGACGACTGTGCTTGATTGGCAGAGCTGTTGCTTCCAGAGGGATCCGCACCCATCTAAAGGAAATAATATGCAGTGTGGGCGAGATAAATGACACCTACCGGGTGGTTTGATATTGGATGACCCATTTGCATGGAAGCACTGGGAGATGGCAAGGACTGCTTGGGTCGAGGAGGTGCCGGAGCTGTGAACACTCTGCAATGCATCCGATTAATTAATCGATATTTATTTTTTTTATTGTTTCAAAGGTCGCCACCAGTTTGGGGACAACATTTCGCGCAGTTTCATGGAGCTGGCCTCGTGTATGTTTGCCTTCTGCGCCTCTACACTGCTGATAACCAACGGCGGCCCTGGCGCCCCCGCTTGATACAACCATTTGCGCAGAAGTTCATAAAAGACAAGAAAAAATATCACCTACCCGGGACTGTTCATTTGAGACGGCATTTGTTGTGGACGCGAAGGCATCTGCCCAGGCATGGGACTCTTCATTTGGCTTGGCATTTGTTGCTGGCCAGCCGGACCGGCAGTGCTCGTCGGCATTTGATTCATACTTTGTTGGCCTTGCTGATGCATCATCATCTGTGGCATTCCGTTAGGTGGTCCCATTCCAGCTGAGGGTGGCCCAGAGGTGAGAGTCTTTTGCATTGGTGGCATTTGACCCATGCCTTGTTGAGGAGGGTAGTAACCCTGAGGCGGCCTCATCTGTTGAGAAGGATATTGACCGGGAACCATACTCGGCGACATTAGCTGTTGGCCTCCGTTTGGAGGATAATTATACCTAAAGATCATCATGGTTCCATCTCAGATATAGTCCAACCCGTTAGCTGTTCGAGGATCGTAGGTCGGCTTCATCATCGCCTGCTGGTTTGGCATTCCTTGTGGATTGGGAGGGTAGCTACTCCCAGGTGCACCATTGAACCCCTGAATTTGTAGTATTACCCTTTAATTTATCTTGTTTATCCACCTGAGGAAAGGGATCATTAAAATTAAAGCCTTGATTCGGATACATTGATGGAGATGAACTGAATGTACTGCTCACTGCTGGAAAACTAGCTGACATACTACCTAAAAACGGGCAATTATCCTATGTAACTGTTGTTTTTACCTTAGGCAACAAGAGTTTATGCCCCGGTTTGAGGAAGAAAGCGGCTACTGTTGATTTATCACTAGCATACGATGGTGACCTGAAATATTTCAGTTTTTAAAGCATAGTTAAAATTTTTTGATGAGGTAGTTGCGTTTGTCAAATCAATGAACGAAGGGGAAGATTGCGCTAAAGATAAGTGGCCAGCATTGACTTCTCTTTCTTGACCATTCGAGTGGACTTTACAGCAATATGCAATTAAAGGATTATGAGAAATTGAAATAGCGGATATTCAAGGCTTTCTACTCCGAACAATTATGTAATGAACGAACAAAATGACCAGTGGAGAAGATGGAGACTCGGAAGAATGTGGAACAGAGATAAGGAAACATTCAGTGAGTGGTAGGAATTTGAAAGCGAAGCATTCTTGATAGTCTACGAAAAGGGCAGTATATCCTGTGATTAATGTACTAAAGCACGGGTAAGTACGCTTTTTTCGATTAACACCTCAATTTCAACAACAATTTTAAAGTATATTTTTAAGTTTGTCCACCACCGTCGCAGCTTCAAGGTTATTCGTTCAAAACTGACAGCAAAATAGGGAGAAATGGGAGCTGAAATGGCCGTCCATCGGTCTGACGAGGATATCAATCCTGTGAAACTTCGGACTGTGAGAAAAACTCAAAAGAATTAGACGAAAAATGGCCAAAGATAACGGACAAGGCTTTTGTCGCTTTTGTAATTGAAAAATGTTTCTCGGGAGAGACGGCGGAAGCGCAAAGGAACGGCCGAGGCGGGATCAGGTTTGGAACGAAAGAATCTTTTGGCAATGTTACTTCTTTTGACGAAATAGGAAAATGAAAATCCGTGAAAAGGTGAAGGAGACTAGCTAGGGATTACAATAATATGCATTAAATTGTAGCTTTCAATCCTAGGACATTGATTTTAAGCGGTGCTCCAACGGGCCTGTATTTAGTGAAATAGCCGTGACGCTATGGACAGATCAAAGAACCATGGGAGAAGTTGGCTGAGTTTGACAGCAACAACTTAGGTCAAAGGTGAATTTGGCTTGCATGGAAGGTGGTTACGGAGTGCTCTGGCCTGCGCGCGCCGATAGCAAGGCGTCGCAATCCAGTTTCCGCGCGCGTTTTAGCCTCACATAGTCACCCATACCTGTGTGTCTACAGAGTATCCCCTCTCTTTTCTTTGATTTTTCGCGCTCCCTCAGGGCAAAGTGAAACCAAGATAGAGAGAAACAATGCGGGGACAAGGAAGAGCGATGACCTTGCAACCCGTGGTAGGTGTGGTAAAAGATCGACCAGATATCCAACCAAAAGTGGATGTTATTCTCGGGATGGGAAAAGTTTGCAACTATCCTAGTGAGAAGCAACGATAAGAAATAGATAAGAAGACTGCCGACATTTTCCCTCAATCCTCCTTTCTTTTTAATATTTAAATGAAATCGGATAAAACCAGGAGCCTTTCGGCTAGATTGGTCTGCGAATATTATTAATGAGCTCAGGCAGACATCTTCAGCTAGAAAGCAGACGTTTGCCAATTTTTCATTGAACAGGGAAATACGATTGAAAAAGAGGGAGAGAAGCAGGGCAAAAGCGAAGAGAGAATGGGATAAACTACGGAAAGGGCACTGGCTCCGGATATGATGTAGTCCAGAGTTCAGGATGCACATGAGGAGAAGGTGATAGAAGTCACGAGAAGCAGCATGTTTCGCCTCCCTTCTTGGCAAGAGAGAAAAAGTACAAATACTCCGTTACCAAGTGAATAAGAAGTGGGGTAATCGGTATATCAAAACATTAGGCATGGCAGGTGTATGCCAATACAGTGGGAGGAGAACATGAGCTCATAATTGGGCTCGATCGTACTAGTGGATAGAGTGGGAGATAGTCGGAAGGAATAGCCGCGCAGAAAGGCAAAGGGCACACCCCACGGAGTTGCAATAAAACAAAATATGCGGTCTATATCTGCTAAATCTCTCACTTTCTAGCCGGATGAACACCAAATTTTGCGGTTGGTCAATTATCCCCCATCTTGCCATTGCAACAAATCAATCAAACGGCATCGTTTGCATGGAAATATGGGTCCACAGGCGTATGTTCTTCTTCATCGAATAAGAGTCAAGAGTGCAAAAGAAGTTCTAAAGTTTAAACGGGAATAAGGTGGACCAGGGCTGCTGGCTCACTGCCAATGTATTTAACCGCGCTGACCAGAGAAAGAGATTGACCGGTGCAGAAAGAGATGGGCGTGGGTGAAAGGAGGTTATGGTGGATCGATAATCCGTCAGTGCGTTCGTTCCAATAAATTCCTTTTCTAGGATAACGGCATGCACATAAAAGATACAGCGAGGTGGGAGACGATAGATGAAGCGAAGAAATAGCCAAACGAGTAGAGGGACTGACCGTTCCGGAAGGGCTAAACAGGTGCGAAGTGTAGATCTTTCAGTGTAATCTTTGCGGCTGCGTGTGTGTCTCGATTCTTTAGACATTATTTTCATCAAAACCACACGCAATAATTTCTGCGTAAGGAGAACCAAAAGAGGAAAAATGTTTTTCCAATAAACTCAGTGGGGATAGAAAAGGGTATCACGCAAAGGTGATGAGGAAATTGATATAGCGCAAAGATTGGCCAACTCGATCTTTTATTAAAAGGACAAATTGGTTGCTTCAAATCAAAAGGATATAAAGGAAATCCAAGAGTGAAGGGGAAGCTGAGGGCAATGTTATACGTGTTCGGACAGTGTCAGCTGTCATATTGGAGACAAAACATTCGTCACTGCAGTCAATTTCCCTAGCATCACCTCCACCCCCATATCCTAAAAAGTATTCACTAATTACGTAAGAAAAGGGAATGAGGAAACTGAGTACAATTTGATTTTATTTAAAAAAAAGAGAGCGAGTAATGCACCGAGCCAAGGCATAAGCGGAGAGTAAGACAGGTGCATCTGCATTTGAACAATGACGACGCTCGTCTCGGGGTCAGGCTGTTGCCTTTTCCAATACAAAACAAATAGAGGAGAGGGTTGTCTGTTTTGTCAACTTTTGATTTTATACTAGATAGAACTGGATCTTTAAGACAAAAAAGGATGTTAAGGAGTGAGTGATCAGTTGTTTTCGGAGATCGATACGATGAACTGTGAGGTAATTGGCGGGCGCTCGCAGCCATTGTTTGACAAGGCTGAGGGCGCGAGAATCCGCGGCCGCTGACCCCTCGACTAACCAAAGATAGCACACCAACCAAGCACGACCCTATGCAATACAGAAGCTCTCATGTACCAAAATGCATCCATTGGCAATGCACTTTTGATCAAAAATTCAAAATTGCACAAAGTTCATCGTTCTGTAGGGTTTCTAAAGTCTTATTTCGTTCGTAGCGGACCCCACTTAAATGACAAAAATAGCAACAAAAGTACAAAAATATAGGTGACCTGGTAAAATTTTACATGAAGTGATATGCGCACGCGCTGGTGCAAGAGGTTTGTCCGCTACCTCCGCAAGGTCACTCAGCATGACCTCACAGAAATTGAGAGAGAGGCGAGGTGTGCCACATGATATCCTTTCATATTGCACATTGTAGCCATTTTAACTTGGAGAGATATGATATGTACAGCTTATCGCTGGATAAAACACTGTAAGCCGTTGTTTAAGATAGGGTGATCCATTAAGTTTATCAAAATCCAGCTCTTTGGGCACATGTTGCTATAAGCGAGTAAATTGTAAAGGGACTTTTCAAACAGTGATCATTTTTGACAGCCATTTTTGAATGGATACAAATGGCAACAGTTTAAAAGGAGATGACTTTGAAAATATATGCAGAGCGGCATTGGTCGTCGCAGGATGAAAAACAAACAGAAACACAAAGAGTCGCATATTTAACGGCCCTTTGGATTCAAACTGGGGCTCAAAACGAAAAGAACACACTATGAGATGAGAAACATTGTTTGTTTATAAACTGGTAGATGAGTGGTAGGTATGGAATGGATCCAGTGGCCGCTTGGTGTAATGACTTCATGTTTTTTATGGCGAAGATGAGTTAGGTGTAAGAAGGAGCCTCGGGGGCCTGGAGGCTATCGACAAGACACCTGCGATTTGAATGAGGTAATGCTCCCAAGGAATCCAAGAGGCGGGCGCCGGATAACCTAGGGCCATCTATCCAGAACCTCTGAGCATGAATCATTTTATCAGAGAATGAAGAAAGTTTGATGATCGCCAAGGAGATAATCATTCTGGAGCTTATCCAGGAAAACCTTTGATAATCCTATGTCTGACTCCTTCCACCCTCACTTTTAACCAATCCGTAGGAGGTTGCATTCTATTAAGGATCAAAAAGGGAGGAAAAGCGGTTTTGGAAGAGATTTTCAAAGATCTGTCGGATAAACTGGATTTCTTTGGCTAAAGAATAGTTCCTTAGGATTTCTGCTCACAAATCAGCATTTTCAGCTGAAATAAACTGTTTTTCGAGGGCTTGACTTTTATTTTTGAACGCGAATATTCTCAAGGGCTTCGGATTTGTGATCTATTATTTTCATGACTATTTAATTGTAAATATCATTGAAAATGTTTAAAAAAATTAAGAACATTGTGTTGGTTTGTATATTAAATTGTCCGTTTGCTCAATCGCAGCTGACCAGGAACAAAGAGATCCGGAAGGGTCAAGCCGCAAATGACAGCCGTACCGGATATAAAGGCAATAAATCAGAAGAGCAAAGGACAATGTGATGTTGCCAGACCTGGGAGACAGCGTCTTTTATGAAAACAATCGCAATAGTTTATAGCAGCTAGCCGGTGAGGGATAACAGTAGGGCAACTAATCCCCTGGCAACAAGAAGCCCTTAAACGTGTAGGCTGGCGATGAGTTCACCGAAAAGGATTAACATTTTTGTGTGTTTTCACCCTGAGACATGTCTCAAGATTTGAGCTGAATCGTCTGTCTACTGCTTGGAGATTAGATGCCTCACTCTTTGATGCCACTTTGGGGACTACAATATAGTTTTAATTAATATTCCCTTGAAGTAATCTTTCCTTGAGGTGAGCATAGATACAATTCAATCCATCGCGACGGTTTCTCTTTCACTGACCTTGTGTGCGTAGAGCACGGTTATTAGGGCTGCCCAAGACCGCTGCGCGGCCGCCGCGCGACTCTCGACGACATTTTTCAACTTAGAATTTTCTTACCTCTTTATTTATTGTATAATTCCGCAATTTTTAGATATTCTATGGTATAAAATGCAAAGGTGGGAATATGACAAACGAGTTAAAGTTTTCTTCATAACAGATATCATTTTCTTAGTGAGTTTATCCTTGAAATTCAAATAATTTTCATTTAGGCGGCAGGATTAGCTTCTATTGGTATTGGAATATGGCTGTATATTGATCGAAACTCATTTTTAGAGCTTACGCCTACTTCTTATTCAGGTATTCATAATATCCATATTTTTTAAAGCTTTTTAGCTTTTTCCGCTGCTGGGTTGTGTTGTTTTACGGGAGCGACTATCTGTATAATTTCTATTGTTGGAATAATTAGCCTCTGGCTTCGAAATCCTGTTCTTCTCCTTTCAGTAAGTAGATTTTACTAAGTTTTTACAACCTTTTCAGTTTATTGGTTTTGTAATCCTTCTTGGAAATGTTCAAGCCGTGACAGGAATCGTCGGCCTTGTTCACAAGGTGCTTATCCTTGTGACATAAGAAGGATCATGCTATTTTCCAGGAAGGAGCGTCAGAACATGTCCGAAATGATCTTCTAAGGAATATTAACAACTCTTTTGTGTATACAATGGCTGGGAGGAAGATGGAATTGAGCTATTCTTGGGGCCAATTGCAAAGCACTGTAAGTAATTACTTCTTTTTGTATTTTTTTAAATTTTCAGTTAAAATGTTGCGGGGTTGACGGTCCGCAGGATTGGCATTATTCCATTTATAACCCCAAGAACGAATTTGTTCTGGATTCATGTTGTGATAGAAGTTTCTTTACG
Organism: Oscheius sp. DF5033; assembly: GCA_964036215.1. Lineage (NCBI taxonomy): Eukaryota > Metazoa > Nematoda > Chromadorea > Rhabditida > Rhabditidae > Oscheius > Oscheius sp. DF5033. The sequence goes on from OZ038413.1 coordinate 9,927,209, forward strand.
GAAAGGGAAGCTATGCAGAACTGCGGAAAGCTGCGGAATGAAGATCTCCATATTTATGAGCAGGTACAAGGATAAAAAGGATAAATTTAATGCTTTTAGGGTTGTTATGAAGTTTTTGTAAATTGGCTATTTTTCCACATCCGGGTGGTAAACTTCTTGTCGATTATATTAATCATTATTGAGGTTTGTTTTATTATATTTTTATTTTTTTAAATTCATTTCAACACATAGATGACATCTTATATTTCAGTTTGGTACTCTTCCAGCGGCAATCTACACTTATATGGAAATGAAGCAACTGCAACAAAAATCTAAACGAAGCAGGTAATAAACCAGACTTCTCTTTTTTTAAACTGAAGACGTTACAGAGAACAAGAGCGCCGCAACCGGCTGATCGCCATAAACGAGCGAGAACGGGTAGAACTGCAGCTAACTCCTCTCGACAGGGTCGGGGATGCCAATTGGACAGAAAATGAGGATAAAACCGTTGATGATATTTAAGCCATATGTATATTTTGTTAATATTCTCTCATCTCTTGTTATAGGCATTTGTTTTTCTTTATAATCTCAAGGACCGTATTTACCTCCCTTTCCTTATATCAGCCCTGTGGAGTACATGCATAGTATGGCCTTTTTTGTTGCAATACTATTTATTTTATCTAATTTATACGCAAAAAAGCCATTGAACAAGCTTTAGAAATGTCAAAATTACTGTTGAAATTGTGGTAATTCTGGTGAGATTCATAGTACAATAAACTCGGTGTGGTTTTCTTGAATTTTAATAAACTGATCGCTCAATTTTGTTGGTTGATGACGCAGAATCCGAGTCGGAAGAGTCTGCCAAGCGTCTTTCGGCAAAGACCCTGTGGATGCCATCCACGGGCGACCAAGATTGAGATATAACTCAACGAAGAACCTGATCTTTCTCCCCTAAATTTTATAAGAAGAGCTGTGTGATATGCTCAACCTGCCAAGAGGATAAGATGTAATCTCCTGTCCGAAAGGTGTCGTGTTTCACAGTCGGCCAGTCAGTTGCACTATGGGTGCCTTAAACACAAAGGATGTCAAGAGAAAAATGTCTGCTTTTGGTTGTAAGTCTTCTTCTTTCCATAATCCAACTTTTTCAGTGACTGAGAGTGTAGAAACCGCACTGCAGAAAGAAATGGATGATCAGAAGCTGCGCTATAAGCCGGAAAGTCTTCATTTGTTAACAGAACAGACACACTTCACTGAAAAAGAATTGAAATATCTTTATCAGTGTTTTAAACAAGCATGTTTACTATGATCCAAATCTTATTTTTTCTCAGAATTGTCCAAGTGGATACGTTTCCCGCGAGCAATTTATTCAAATCTACAGAGGATTCTTCAACATCTGTCGAAATTCCGGTGAGCCAATATCTGTATTAAACTGTAGCCGTTTTAGATGCTTCAGAATATGCTGAACTTGTTTTTAATACGTTTGATGATGATAACAATGGGCGGATTAGCTTCTCAGTAAGTTTGTACCCTCTCGTGACTTCGATATTTCTAGGAATTCGTACAAATTCTGTCCATGTTTGTGAAGGGGACACTGGAACAACGCCTAGATTGGCTTTTTGATCTGTATGACTCAAAGCATAAAGGATATATTACGGAGGAAGATTACTTCCGTGTGTGTCGGTAGTTCCCTTCTCTTTAATAATAATCATTTTTAGAGCAATGTATTCCATGATCGGATGCCATTATATTAAAGATAAGATGTTCCCAATAACTCTAAAGCGTCACATCAGACATAGATTTCAGGTTGTTTATGATATCCACCTATTTAATGAAACTTCTAGAAATTGGATAAAAACAGTGATGGGAAAATAACTAGACAAGAATTTTTGGATGGATGTGTAGCGGACAAGGAGATTGTCAAAGCGCTGGAGATCTTGCGGACCGTTTGGTGATAGAAATGATTTTCATAATAAAACAAAGTATCCAATTCAAATCGTGTGTGTTATCTTACGGCGGCTTCAAAGGTCGCACCTAGTCCCGTTCAGTAATCAGTTTAAAGAGTATAACTTTTTTGACGATATTTCATGTGAGATTGATCGAAATAAATCTGTTTCAAGAAAAAAACCTATTTTGATTTTCTGCTAGCTTTCAGGCCATTAGCTAACGTGATATTTTCACTGCCACGGCCTTCCCTTTTGTTTACCTTCATTTACGGTCCGTGGATATTATTTTATGGATAATACACGTGCTTGCCTCACATATTATGCATTTATCAATAGTTTATAACCACCTTCTTGTTACTACTTGAGATTTGCCCGCATTTTGAAAACAATTTTTATTTAGGGATGTTTTAGCAGTCACGAGAATTGGGACTACGGTAGTAAAAGACGCAGGTACGCGCTTTTTTGCAATCGGTTTGTAAACATGATCATATTGCAATCAGCTGATCAACATTTACATTATTTTACTTTGTTCTTATGCTTTTTCAATTATACTACGCTTTGCAAGTAGTGAAAAATTAATAGAACGCTACCAATGCGGAGAAGATTCCGCTTTCTTCGCTTTTCTTGCCTTTTTCCTGGTATCTAAAATCTTTTTCAGTTAAAATAGCATGGAAAGTGAGGATGTCTTCAATATAAACGACTTCACAGCCGTGACACCAGTAGAACAGCTTAGCCATAGGATTGAATCAGTCATCAATGAATGGAATCTAGGCGGACGGATACCTGTTGTGGATTATCCAAAGGTCGTGTTTTCCTTGAATTTCACTTTTGTCTTTTCAGGCTATGATTAAAATGGGCATGAAGCTCGTATCTCAAGAGCGAAAGATCCAAATTGGGGAGGAGGAAGTGATTTTTTCTTATTTTTCACCACAAAGCGAGTTGCCCGCCCTCCAACATCCATTGGCGACTCCGCTGGTAGCCAATCAACTGCTTTGTGATTTAGAAAATACAAATCTTGATCTTTTTGTTGGACATCACATAACAGCCATGGTACGAATTATTAATCCTTCATTTAACGCATTTAGTTCGGACCCATAAAATTCTGCACACTGCGTTTGCCAGCTCCTAGAATTATTGCCACAGAAGACGATATACTTTATCTGAAAAATGCTTACATTTCGGCAGCTGAAGCTTCCCAATGGTTTGTATTAATCATAACAGCACCTATTCTTATTATTTTCAGTTATCTTCCCTGTTTTATTCTAAATAACGCTCCAGCTAAGCAACTCTATTCAGGAATAGCTATGGGAGAGGATTCGTTTACAATATTCGAATCTGCCCTTCTTCGTCGAGGACAAAAACAACATTTACACCTGAATGGATTAATATCGCTGTTTAAAAATAGAATCGTAAGCTGGCATTTCTTTTTTAGCACTGTATGTTTTTAAGGACACACCGACATTCCGAAGTCAAGGGGATATTCGCGTATCTGTAATGTTTGAATATGAAAGGGAGGGATTGCCTGAAAATGGAATGTTCCAACTTGATGACGGGCTGGTTCCTACTCTTGATAGAATGTGTTGTGGTACATTGGAAAGCCCAATCGAGAGGATATCCCTTTTGGCGTCTTGGCCAAATCAAAGTGAAGATGTATTAAACGAAGGGCATGTCAGTTTCCTCCTTTTCATATATAGAGGTGTTTATTTTCAGAATTACTGCGATTTAGAAGAGACAAATGCGTTCGACTGGCAATTTCTAATCAATTTTGAACCTACAGAAGGATGTCTGGCTACGACGCTTAGAACCTTGTTGGATACGGATTCCGAAGGGGATGATAGAAAAATTGGAGCGCATCTTCGAACTGACATGAAACGTATGTCTCTATCTTATATTTTATTCTATTGTTTCAGTGAAAGAAGCCATGCATTCATACAGTGCGCCAAGTCCATTTATTACCAATCCAGCTAACGTAGACTATGATCCAGAAAATGTATTGCCTATGAGCGTAGAAAAACAGGCAGTATGGTTGGATGCTGTGTGGAGTGAGTATAAATCATCTAAACAGAGAGCTCGAGAATTTGTTAGCGATCTACCCCCTCTTTTAAAGGTATATTTTATGCTTTAAAATTATTTGCTATTTTTACAGCAACTTTATTCAAGAACGAAATCTTTCGAGCCTGGATCAGCGTTGGACAGACTGGCCGTTGCCTTCTATAGTTTATCCCTGGAAGATTTACATTGGAAACATTCTGGCTCCCAACTATTTACCGCATTTGTAGCGAAATTGAGAGAAGGATATCCAAATATGGAATCAGAGTAAGCATTTCTCCCAATTTTAGCTTATGCTTCTTTAGTGATGACGTCCAAGTCCCAAATTATTCCAAATGTCGTCTTCATCAACTTTTAGAAATGCTGCAACTTTGCGCAAATAATCGAAATATGTTTTTCGATTTAATGGACACAGCTACGGGAGGTGCCGGTGATGAATTCTACGATGCTTCGGATGATATGGACAATCGGATTGATACAGTTTTGGAGAAGAATGCGAAAGAAGCTGAGGCAGATAAAGAAGAAGAAGAGAAAACTCCTCGTGGAAGGAAAGATCACCATCAGAATATGTTCCTTTTGAACCGACCAGACGTTCCTCTTTATGATTTCCATACACAGAATCCAAAGCCCCACACAGAAGCAGAGATCAAGGAATTTGAGCTGAAATGTTCTGAGGAGACTGATGAGCATGAACAGTTTGAACAATACTTGGCCCCGTTAAGATCTGATATGCAAGCTTTCAAGGTATATTTTCCTTCTTTGCAATTTTCATTTACATTTTCCAGGCAGCCAATCCTTTGGGTCAATTTGAAGACTTTGTCCGTTGGCATTCACCGAAAGATTTTGACGAAGAAGCAAAGCAATTGTCTGCCAGATTTGAGCAGCCGGAAAATGATTGGATTAAATTGTGGGAGAATGTTCGGCCAGCTCCTGTAATTTCACAAGAGAAGCTTTTCAATGACGCAGCTGTGATGGAGGAGGTTGGTTTATTGTCTAAAATGGCATTTTGCCGTTTTTTCAGATATTCGACGGGTTGGAAAGTGCCACAATTTTGGATATAACCTCTTTTCTCTTACCAATGGTGTATACACGAGCTGCTGCAGAATTATGCACCAATTTTTATGATATTGGGTCTTGTGTAATGGAACAACCCCGGATCAAAGAGAAAATGGAGCGATTGGTTGACTCCTTGGGAAAGGCCACAAATGGTGGAGATCGAGACGATTACCTCGAGGCTTTGAAACATATCGTTTACTTGGAAAAGGCGCTAATGATTTATAAAGCAGCTAAAAGTGAACTCGACCATTGGATTGAGGTAGGTTTCAGGTCTATTCCAGTTTTATCTTGTTTCCAGAAATCGGCTCCCGATGGTCCTGCCCCTAATAGCGATGAAATAGATCAACTGATTTGCTATCAAATGAAAATATGGGATAAATCTCACTTCGTCAAGGAAGACCCTGCCTTGTTCCCGAAAGGGTATAGCATAGCGGGAGCGGGCAGCTCTCCTCTCGGACGAGTCATCCACAAACTAATGTGTAACGGTAAAACAGACGATATGAATTATGCCGTCTTTCCCAAACCAGCAAAGTAAGCTTCTTCTATTTTCAAAATAATTGTTCGTTTCAGCCGGTATTATACAATCCACTGGGTTGCGGTTTCGCCATCAGATGGCAGTCGGCCAGTTCCCCACAGAATGACGGCTACTCTTAAAGATGATGAATTCCGGATTTGTGGAAGTTTTACCACTGACTATAAGAAGATGTAATCTTTTTCCAAAGCTTTACGTTTTCCATAATGTAGGGTACAATTGTGATTCTTATTGCTTACGGGTGTTGTAAAAGTGCCTGCTAGGATCTTTTTGCTTGTATGTATAGGGAATAAACCTTATGGACTTTTATCTCAACGTTTTGAAATCATCTTCCGCGGCACGCTTTTCACCAATTGCAGGTCACGGAAACCTGTCCCGTCGCAAGTTGAACCAATGTTTAGGCCAGTTACGGTAGGGCAGAAGGCACTACACGGGGTTACATAAAACAACGTCTTTCCCTATTTTAAACGGTTTTTTTGGCTAAAAAAGTTTCATAAAAGATTTTTGATGCTTCTCCTTTAATAATAATCGCGTAAAAAATATACCGTAAAACCTCATAAAAAATTCATGACTCACGAGTAAATCATTCGTTAGGTTTCTATTTAGTGTTACTATTCAGGTATCTTGCTGGGTAGCATACTGTTACAAAGCAACGTTCCAGAAAAATTTTGGGGCCTCACAAGGGCCGCTTGTCTTCTTCCCCTACATGAGGACAATAGCAAGGCTGCAACTCTTGCTTTTCATGTATCGGAACAGTGCGGATATAGCCAGTATATTCACCAAATATTAACTTCGCATCTTTACTCGTTTTCTAAAAGGAATTATTTAAAGAGGATCACCTCCCGTATTCATCTCCGGGCGCCCTAGGGTTTTCAGCGGGAGGTTAGAGATGCGAAGATAGTGTGGACAGTGAGGGGACGCAGAGACATATGGCTGTTTTCCGCAAAAGTTGGGTACCAGGAAGGTTGCCCTTTTGCATATGAGCCCTGAAGCATCTAAAGATACCCCTGTAAAAAAGCAAAAATTCCAAAAAATTTTATTCCCGCGTTATGGAAGTTGCTAGAGATTACAGAAGAGTGTGTAAACGGAGAGACGAAGACGCATTCCATTGGCTGGCAGCCTCCTGCTTGGTGCGCTGGAGGTTTTGAGAGCGCCCGCGGGAAGTGTTCTGTAGTTATATTGATATATCTCAGGGACCAGTGCTCCGAATAAAAAAGGTTTACTACGATGTATGCAACAAATCCTTACCAATAGGGGAATATCGTAACCGATGAATAAACGCTCTAATTTTCGCTGGGAAAAATATTATTTCAACCTTCACAATAAATAACATCTCAAAAATTTATTAACGTTGACGAAAAGTCTACATTTCGTTTTTTGGTTGATCAGAATGTACTCAAACTCAGATTATCAGATAGCAGGTGATTTTGTACATCAGGAAAACTGGTTTAGATATTCATTTGAGCAATGGAACAATCTGTATTAACTTTTAAACCAAAGTTAAATTAAACTAAGCTATTGCCAAACAACAAATCGGTTGCTAAAATTGTAAGCTAATATTTATTATTTGCTGGAGAAGCACGGTGTATAAAATGATTGGTGTAACTACAAAGGCCACAATGGCCACGATTACCATGCTTTTTTATATTTAAGAAATGACAAACCAAAATAATGAAATAGACGAGCACGAGTTTTCGATCTCTTATCATTTGTTCCGAAACTATCGATGCATTTCCTTCGACAGTATGGAAGAAGATGATAGTATATGATATCGAAGGTAATTTGAAGATGTGTTCAACATTAAATATGGATTAGGAATTAAATTCAAGGAAGCGGCGTCAGCCATTCTGCCGTAACACGAAAAGATTGGTGACTGAATAATTAAGCATCCTATTTAACAGGTGCTCCAAAATGGCATATTTTAAGTTATTCTGTTATAAAAAATCGCTGATATTTGCTCGTACACATTGGGACAGTTTATACTTGTTTTTCCTCTTGAAAGTTAAATTAATATTTATTATTCGGTGTAACAGGAACAATTATTGTTGCATTCCTCGAACCCATGTGTTCTCGCATCTTCCTGAGTATTCCGCAAGATGCATCCCGATACGGTTTGTAGCTTATTACGTAAACAAATATAAAGCTAGGATATATAGCTCCAGCCCATGCTACCATTATGTTAAAAATATCTTCAAATTAATTATGAGGCAAAATGTAGCAGACTTACCACATCGAAGAGAGGCCGTGAGTACTGTGTACAGAATCGTTGGGGCAACGATAAAACCAACGCTACATATTATAATCATCTTAAAAAAGAAAAAAATTTTAGAAATTGTCAGATTTGATACCAAAGCAACTAGGGATGTGAGCATCCGTTTCCGATCTCTTCTCATTTGTTCCGATACAGTCGCTGCATTTCCTCTGACCGTGTGATAAACAACGGCCGTACACCCGAAGGATATTCCAATCATGAAAAAAACAATAAGAAACATCAACAAGAGGAAAGCACAGGCCCATGGATTGTCATGAAAAGCGGCAGTTGCAACTTCTTTCTTCCAAAATCCTTCCAAATAAATGTGATATGTGTCCTCATAATACTTTTTCACCACGTTGCGATCAGTATAACGTAAAGCAGCAATAAGTAAAGGCATAGGAAGAAAGTGTGATACGCCGTAAGACATAAAATAAACACCATAATGGAGATATTTCCTGTTGAGTGGATGATGTGGAGGAAGCAGGCAGTCCATACGGTAATAAATGAATGGAATTATCACACTGGTAGCTACTGCAATTCGGAACTTCCTTGTATTCTAATTTTCTTACTTATTATTAAACTGATAAGTAGAGCAAGTTGAATGTCTGCATCTATTTCCAACGCTGACCAGATTCCGTGCATTTCCATTGCCATATACGGTAAATAAATTAAAGGTTGAGTTAAAAAGGTGTAGTGTAGTTGAAAGATGAAGCCCCTGAGTTAATGATAAAAGACAAAAACAATGTAGTTACACAAATATATGATACAACATAGCATATCGAAAACTAGCTTTATTATAGGCAGGAGATTGAAAAATAATCATATAATAACTAAGAACTGTGGTTAGAACACCAGCTATACACCATATCTGTAAAATTACCGGTTCTACTGTACATTCCACATGCCTTTAATATTGTGAATAACCAAATAGGATTCGGGTCAAAGTAGGGATTTGGAATCAGGTTCACAGCTATGGACATTAGTCTGATTATTCCATTGAAGAGAAAACTGATTGGCGATTTCTGTTAGCAGGTGCCTCGCAGAGGCCAAATTGAAATTACTTACTGACGCCGCTTTGAATACATTTAAAAAAGGCCTTGATTGAACGCAACAACATGATAAACAGCATATTTCATTCGCTTTTGTACTCCAATTTCACTATTCTGAAGACGTTTTGTTTTCCGGAGGAGTTTCTCCCTGAAATCTTATTTGTCTTGAAAAGTTGGCGCCTCTTGGTTTCCGATAAGAAATCTATAAGCTTTGAACATTGGATAGCCCGCACGAGGTTTTGTTGTTTACCGAAAGATTGCAGCTTGCCGAAGAATTGCAAAAAAAATGAGAAGAATGTTTATTCCTCCTAACAACTAACAAATAACAACTACGTCCTATTCTAGGAACACTAGTACCCATAGAAAATACACGGTATTGTGAATTGAACAAATAATGAGATGAAGAGTCGATCCTCTTCGTGAGCACCTCTACTACCTACACGTTATTTGAGCAGTAGCGGATATATTAATATTTAGACATTTTAACACGTTTCTTGTCGCCGGTACTAAACTGTTGGACATATTTGACACCAAGAGAACTGGCATCTGACCACTGTTTGAAGGAATTTACATGACGGAACATTCGCTGTTTGGACCTGCACCAACTTTCTCCATGAACAACCTGAAGTAAAATTAAAATAGGCTCAGAACATGTTTACCTGAAGGCAAACAAGATCTATATCTTGTTTCTGATAAATTAGATCGACTCCGACGGCATACTGTATAAATCGACTGAGATGGGACAGCTGTTGGGCCTGGAAAATTCATGAATCAGAAAGCGTCACTTGACAGGCATACATTACTGGTAACAGTGAAATGTTTCAAGTTGGGAAACATTGGCCCGCCAGGGAATTGTTGTTTATAAATCGGAGCGATGGAATAATCATGCATTGTGCATTCCATATTGTCCATTTTGCGATTCTGACTGAAGAAGTAAAGCAGGGCATTGATATTTTTGTTGTTAACCTGAAAACACATCGTTAATTCAATTTAAAGAGAGAGCGCGGACTTCTTTCAGTAGCATTTCAACGACCGGACTGTCCATGTAGACCTGTTCAACTGAAGTTCGAAAAATCTCGAGGAGTGATAACATCGTTCGAATATCTTTCCAATTTGGCTTCGAGTCCATGACAATTCCCAAGGCATTTGAGCTCATCTCACACAGGAGCAGACAGGCAGACGGGTGCCAGTTCAAATCATCTAGAAAATAATAAACATTTACCTCCTCATCTTGTCTGGGTTATGAACATTCTCTAGAGTCAGGCAGCCCCCCTCGTGTTTATGTTATAGGGTCGTTTTGGACTTCGGACTTGCTGCGCGCGATAGGTAGTGTATGATATATGGAGAAAGAGACTATCGGGAATCTTCTTCGCCAAACAAAAATATATCTCCCCCAGCAAGGTTACGGTAATACTAACCTGCTCCTTTATAATCCGCTGCACTGTTTGCTGCCTTGGCATAGAGTTTAGTGAGCCCATCGTGGACACGAACATGGATCTGGGTATAACGGGCCAATTTCTTGTCAGCAATTCGTTTAAATGTGCTCGAAACTCGTCTCCATCTGATCACATCTGCTAGCGAAGCATGTTCCAGAAAACGTTCGGCTATGCCTTAAAACACATTGTGTATATTCTAGCGGTTACCCGCTGTACCTGAGTGATCACATGTTGAGCTGCTTGGGAAGACGGAACAGCAGACTCTTCGCAGGTTGTCATACACAGTGAGAGGAATAAGTGACATGGCCTACAATTCGCTATTTTGTGTGAGGTAAAACAAAAAAGTAAAGAGGAAGAGGGGAGAATTGATCGATATGGACCGAAAAAGAGACACAGATAAGCCAATGAAGGCACAGCGAAACGCTTATCGTCTAGAACTAAATCAGGTTGCAGTACCCACACACAATGGCGGGAAGTGTTGCCAACCTTGATCTTTCACTTTTAGCACTTTGACCTTTTGAGAAAATTAGTAAAAACTGGTTTGGCTAAGGATTAAAGAGAAAAGTAACCCTCCGCAGAGGAAGTAAAAGCTGAAAATACTGCGGTTCAAGAGGATAGGAACAGCTGACGCTTCGGCACGGAGAAAAGAGAAAAAGACAACAGATGCCTGGGCGCGAAGGGGAGCGAGAGACCGTCCTTTCAAAAACCTTTGGAAAAGACGAGGATTCATCAACAACATGTAAAAAAAGAGCCTTCTTAAAGGGGATAAACATATACGGATGGTTTAAAGGAGGAGAGGTTTGTCCGCATGAACCATTTCAGAATGACGTCAGTGGACCAGAACAACGCATGGTGACAGACTGAGAGAGAGGAGAGACAAGACGGATGGAAGGAAGTGAAGGTCAGCATTGTGTGAGCGTGAACGGCTGTGAGAATTCAACACACAAAAAACATTACTTTTTTTACAGCTGGATACCGAACGCTAAGAATCAAACGGGTATGGATTATTGTTGGGTTTAAAGCGCAACCTGATTGTAAATGACATGCAGCGACGGGAGAGGATAATATACTCAGACGACCACATGTTGAAAAAGAACGAATATATGACAAGAACGATTAGGATCTTCTAGAAAAATATTTAAAAATATGGTTTGCCAAAACAAACGGTTATCGATGATCATAATCAGTAAGGGGGAAACACGTTTTAAGAGAGTGAACACGGTCCATTTGGCTGAGACATACCGGCAGAAGATTGAGGATAGAGAAGGTGGCAAGGCGAGAAAAAACAGAGCGAAACTGAAGGCAACAGAAGAGATTCCGGGTGTGTACACAGAGAACGGTAGACCGGTGGCGCATTGAGCTCAAGTGCTGCTGCTGTGCGCAGAGTCACATAGAAAAGCCTATTAGCTGTGTATGATTGCAGAGCGGGAAAAAAAGAAAAAACTCAAAATTGTGTACATTTTCTGCCAACTGGAGGAGATTTAAATGTTGAGTAAGAGGTTTAAAGGCAGGGAGACGAGTGTGTGGCGTGCATAATGAATGTCTGTGTATGTGGTAAATGGGCCCTCAACGGGAGACACACAGTCATAGGGGTCAATGTAGTTCGTCGGGCGGCGGATCTTGCCTGGCAAACAGCCACTCTCCCTCAGCGGGGGTCGCCTCACAAGAGGCAATCTTATTAATTCACTTTGACTGATGAATTAGACGAAAGAAAATTCAATAATGGGATAGAACAACACGAGACTGTTGACAGTTGTTGCAAAGAACGAGAAACAACCAGCTGGTCAAAGGAGTATACTGCTGGGAACGCGACGAAATGACGGGTTGTAAAGTAAAACGTGCTGTGAAAAGAAAGTGACTGTCCCAGTCATATTCTAGAAGGCATGGCGACATGATAAGAGAGCCGGAGCAGAAGGGAGGGTGAGAACAAATAAGAAGGGCAGACTGTCCTCCCATTACAGAGTATTCCAGGAAACAATCAATAGTCATGGGTAGGAGAAAGGACAAGTAAAAATAGAATCCGACCACCATCATTGGGGTAAAGTTTTTTGTGTCGAAATAACCGTCTCGACATGACTTATGACAGCGCGTGAGTGCTATCGGTGAGCAGTTGGCGAAATTCTTCCTATAATCGAACAGCTGCGATGAAAGGCGATCCTCCCCCCTTTTACTTCGAAGAACAAGAACAAGTATTATTTTTAGTATCATATTCATTTAAAGAATAATAAAAATAGTACAAAGAAAGCAATAGAAGCCCTTGTTGGCTTTTGAGATCCATCCCAGGTGAATATAATCTAAGCGATAGCAACCCGTACAAACAGACAATCGCGTCTGCAGAATGTACAGTAAATACAAATAACATCTTGGCACTACGAGAAAGAACAGAAACCGTCAGAAAACCACCCGAAGAAAAGGATATCCTCTATGTACTCTCGAATAGAGTACGAGGGTAGAAAAAAAATATTTTGAATTGGGAGATTATCCCGCCGTCTTGGATGAAAAATGAATGTAGTTGTAGGCAAGGCAACCGATCAGGGAGACGACATAAGCAACACCAGCCTGTAAATTGAACATGAGTTTTTGAGCTATCGGTTAGCGATTAAGCTGTGTAACTGGTTCGGTGCGCATTTCACTGAGTGACGCAACAAAAAAACTTGGAATCAACTCTTTTTGACAGCAGGGATTTGCCCAAAGACGGAAAACTTGACTCATAGACTGCAGCACGAGATTATCTGGATAAACGCGCTATGGTTAGCTGAGTATTCAACGTATTTTCAAGGAGATCGCCTTTACAGTAAACAGCCCTTTTCGTGTCCAAAAATATTAGCTCTTCAGTCAATTTCTAGACTATTCCATGCACTGTTTATTGTCAATTCTTTGCAAAAAATTACTTCCGCCTAGGGTTTCCCCATGATCAAGGGATTGTAAAGTGTGCTTTTCAATGAAAACACATCTTTCAGATCTTTGGTTACCTTTGAATTGAACAGCTGGTTGTCCAGGATAGATGAAAGGGGAGGTGGTGGGCGTGAAGTGGAATACCTGCAAAATCTACTGTAAAAAAAGAAGTCTCTGTGATTTACAAGGTCATGGTTATTTAAAGATAGAAAACAACGTACCTCTTTCTCCTTTGTTCAATTTTACAATGACTGTGAAGAGAAAGTCTGCGCATGGATTGCATTTTGATAGAAATTGTACGATGAGAAGAGACGACAAGACCTGGCTGGCTGGCTGAAACAATGAAACTCTTCGTATGTTGCGACGGGCAAAAAATCGGGGCGGGAAAAGGAAATATATGTGCCGTGGAAAATGATTCAACATGGTCCAAAATGAATTGAAGGATTGTCCCGGTGGACAAAAAGTCTGTTGTGACGTAGTAGGTGTACAGGAAAACGTCACAAAAGCAAATAGAAAAAAAAATCTGGGACTATTGAATTTGGAACAAACAACAAGGAACTATTATTCTAGAGAACGGTTTCGGAACTACAGCTCGGGGCATAAAAGTCTTGATATCAAAAGACTTTTATGGAGAAACAGGCGCTTTTCCCGGCCTATCTTTCACAGTCTTTGTTCTCCAACAAACAGTGGTTTTTACTACTATTGTCTATTTGACGGAATAATAAAGAACTGGTTAAAGGAGAAGGCGGAGGACACTCCTGTCCATAAATATTATTTATTAATAAGGACAAGAGAGGACGTGACTGTCATGGGAGGCGATATAAAAGTTATCAAAAAGAAAAATCGGCTTTGCACGTAGCTTTTAACGCAATTTATCTTGGCAAAATAAGCCGATCATCACGAAAATTGATAGAGAAGCGAGGCAAGTGGGCGCAAAAACAGTCTTTTTAAAGAAATGACGCATCACCTGTGAGTAAGTTCATTGACTAACACCACAGGAAGAGTGGAAGTAATCCATTTGAAAGATTCGATTAAAAACAAGGAAGAAAAGGAGAGAAGGAATTCATTTGCGCGAGACTTTTGCCCAAACAGATTCGGTTTGCTTTATGGAGTGCAACTGGTTTTGACGAACTGGGACTAACATGTTCCATAGTGGAAAAATAAACATAACTATAGCAGCTGATTCTATAAATGGTGGCAAGAACAAAGAGAACAAATAAAGAAAATCCTTTGTGCATTACCCGGGGGAGGATCTACAGGAATAGCTCGACAATTTCTGTTGTAATTGATCACAGATCGCAGAAGATGGGACTTTCTTAAGATCAGAGACAAGAAATCGGACCACGAGGGAGAAGATAACTAAACAGGACCTACAGTAGCAAGCAGCTGGTAGCTGCAAAATATCAGAATTTATGGCGATATCAAATTATCAGGTCAGCAACACCCCTTTTTCGTCAGAAGGACAAAAAAAGTTCTTTGTACAGAAGCTACTTCAGGAGCTAAAACTGATAGAGAGGCGCCAAGATATCAAAGTTCTATGGAGAAAATATGACATTGTGATATTAATCCGATGTTTTGATGGCAACATTCAGGTTGAATTATGAACGTTTTTTGAAGTATAAAACGGAAGAAGACAATAAAAAAGGAGCCTGACCGGTAGGAGTTGATTGAAGGTGATATAACTGAAACGACTCAAGTTCCGCTGATAGGGTCATAGATAAACAGTCGTTTAGTACCCTCAGGGCTATCCTTTATGTCATATTGATCTATTCCTCCTATCTGAAAGGCTGTAACTCTCTAATCTAGATGCAACACAATGAGACAAAGAAACAGATTTGTTTATTTAGGCAATCGGCTGCAAAATCGTACAAAATGGAATGTTTTAAGGCACCAGTTCTAGAGAGAGGGGAGGAATCTCTCACTTATATTAGATTATCTCGTATCTATATTTGAGCTATGGTACTAAAAGGACACCGGCACTTGAATGAGACTGTCGACTAGACTGCTTGATTTAGAAGGGGACCAGTTATATCACGACCAGAATTTGTTGATCTGCTTGAAATCATCTGAAAAATTAAAAATAGCTCCAGACACTGATAGAAATTTACCTCCATTTGATGGTTTTCATACATTGTAGCGTCTGATGAAATAGAATGACTTAAAATAGACTGTCCAGAGACTGATTGGATCAACTTCGACCTAAATTCTTATTTATCTTTAGCATCCAAAAATCTCACTGTTTTTTAGATGTCGAATAAATATGGAATGATTTCCAGATCTTTGAAATGGCAATATACAGCACCACAATTGTGATTAAAGTACTGTAATTACTTTTCCTCAGATGAAAGCTATCTTACCCCGTGACTGCAACAAATTCCGGGCTGATATCCTCCAAAAATCCTTTAACCCTTTCTGTTGTCTCCGTCACACAACTTGAATAAATCAACGTGTTGTCATCTGTCAATCTCCACCGTAGGCAAACAGTATAGTTCTGGAATTCGTTATCGTCTTAAGTCTTATGACGCAGGCTACTGACTTTGTTTGGCAGGAGATTTACTAAATTGTAGCTGAGATACATTGTATCCAATTGTAATTGCACTGTTCTGTGATGATCCACCTCGTCGCTGAAGGATTCAATAGTCAGAGAAACCCTGAATTATGTGTGTTCTGGGAATACTCCGTAAAACCTGTCAGCTGCGAAAATTTGCAAGTTCATGTTCCAGATCACATGCATCGTTGACACACCAACCTATAACGTATGTTTTTATCACGTCATGATCCCGGAATTACCTTCGATACGGATAACTGGACGGGTGGTTTCAACACTGTCAGATGCATCGATCTCGAAATAGATTGCTTGCCTCGTCTGACTGTACAGACGTAGTCTCCTGCGTCAGACTCGAGCAGAACGTCAATTCTAAAACTTGTTTTGTATCCTATTAAAATTTGTCATGTTCTGATTGTAACCATAGATCTTGGAATGACAGTATTACTGTACCTGTAATATTCAGTACTGGCCATTATTCTATTCCTCGGTACTGGAATAACCTGAGGTTCGAACAAGGTAGAAGTGAAGAAATCTATCCTTGGCAAAATGTAGCTACTCTAAATTTTCCTGTTTTTCAACATGACGACAATCTTTGAACCTGTGGTTTCTGGCCTTCATGAATAGCTCCGTCAGGTGTGTTCCACGAAACAACGTCGTCATCCTGATTTCCTATAATTCTTTTGTTTTAGAGACAAAAACTATGACAATTCAAACCCGCGCAGTACAGAGCGACTGTTTGTCCGGTAAACGCTTGGACTTCTGATTTCAAGGGAAGGATTGCATCTGGCCGGCATTCGTCGCCCTTATTTAGCAAACTCGACGACAAATCGCCGAATCTAAAACTACCATGTTTGATTTTTTGATAATCTGTTCGCACTTTATGGTAGCACCTGAGCGAGCCTTGCACGAGGCATCGTCCCAGTCACGTATTGTCGTCGTTCCTATCTCTGATAAGTCCTCGAGAAAGCAGCCACAGTCCAAAGGAACACCGCTTAACTTGACCTGAAGACCCATGATAAGAGACAATCTCATATGTGCTACCTGAGCCACTTGGTGTAATATTTTGGGAGATATTGATTTCAATCCTGTGTTTGTCAAATCCATACTGAAGAGGGTTTTATTTTCTAGTGCTCCTGGAGAGATGAAGACAAGATCTGGGTTATTATTTAAATGAAGTGTGTGGAGGTCGGAAAGAGAGGAAAAGGCTCCCGATTCGATTACTTTCAACTTTGTGTTAGTTAAGTCAAGTACCTAAAATAAACTTGTGCTAAAGTTGTCAAAGCCTCCCACCTTCAGACTTTCCATAGTAATGTACCTATCACCCACCAACTCGATAGGATTTCCGCTCAAATTCAACAACCGCAACCCAGTAAAATCTTTCAATTCTGTTGTTATCATGTTGGCAATTTGATTATTGCTCAAGTCGAGGACTTCCATCTGAATTACGAAAGTTTTATGATAAGAGCTTTTTTACCGCCGGTAAAGGCTGTGCAGTGTCACAATTAATTCCACTGATCTGATTATTACTTAAATTGAGGTATCGCAGGCTGCCAACGAGGGCTATCGAACTTGACTGAAAATATATTCTCAAATAAATGTAGTGACCATAACTTACAGCGAACTGAGTGATCTTATTCCCACTGAAGTTGATGTCCGATAGAAATGGCATAAATCGAAGTGTGTAAAAGGGTAATTGCTAAAATCTACTGTTCAGTTTGATTCTAATACTAACCCTGATATTGTTATTATTTGCAGAAATCGTCCTCATTCTTGGCATTCGAATATAGTCAACACCAAGTTCTGTGAAATTATTGTACCCGATGTAGAGCTCTTCGACTGAGGGAAAAGGATAGAGAAAATTCTTATTGAAATCCTGAAAAGCTATCAACTATGGACAGGTATTGTTTACAGATAATAAATTGTGCTCCACCACTAGCTTCCTTACAAAGGAGAATCGAGCTGTTGCTGATGTCCACGTCTTGTTTAAACCATTGTGACTTATATCCAAGATTCTAGAAAGAATTAAAAGAACTCCAGAGACTTACTCCAATTTTTCAATAGGTGGAATAGATTCCACATTTAATGAAGGACTATTCCATATGGCTAACTCCTTCAATCCGTTCCAATATGGAGTAGCTAATGTAAGCATTAAATTATTTAATTCTTCTGTAGATAAACTATCACATTTTATAATTACATTTTCTAAAATGGAATCTTGACACGATCTGCAACTAATAACTTACGTGTACATTTGCATTTATTCGGGCAATAGGGATTCGCTTTAAAGAGTCGTAACCCATACAAAAGTAAAAGAATAAAACATCGCATCTGGAAAAGTGTAGGTCTCGAAAAGGGCAGATTAAAGAGCTTTCAAGTGAAGAGGACCAATGGACCTCAGAATGAAAAACGACCATAGAAATGAGGGAAAAGGGAAACATTTAGAAAATCTTTTGTCGAATAATGACCGCACATTTGGTGCTCGGAAGTAATCCTTCATATAACAATAGATGCTTCAGGAGATAAGGATGGCTCTCAATGTCCAAGGGTGGCAATCTTATAGAAATCTCAAATGGGAGAAAAATATAGGTCATTTGAAGATTATTTCAAAGTGAAAAGGGAGGAGATCTATCCCCGCTCATTATGAATTCGTTGATCTCATTAGTAATAGTCATTTCTCCTCAATGAAACTGCTGATTGATGTGTTTTCGGCATAGCAATTAAAAGTAGTACGAGACATGGGAAAAGTTGAAGTTTTTGAGAAAATAGAAGGTGAGAGTTTGTTGTTATGTCGTTTGGGATGATAACTAAGATGCGTTTTGTCTTGAGGGAGACGCAAGTCTCACATTAGTCATCTAGAATAGCCCACTGATGGCCAGTCAGTGCAACCCAAGTCACCAATATAATCCGAGTTCATGAGAAAATGACTTCAAAAAAGAATGGCAACTCTCTGTCGACCATTGGGATCAATGGGTTGCATCCATTACTGTGAACCAGATTTCCATCTCAAGCGAGAGCATAATTAGCATAGCGGAAGTGAATCCGCGGACCTCTTTTTCAGAAATTGACCTAAAGCCAATATTTCTCAAGATTCTCGCTATTTTTCCAAACAACCCTGCTTCCTGACAGCTTTCAAAAAGTATGTGAGTAAGATAGACCTCCCTTCACTTCAGAGAAAGTAGACTTATTTCAAAATAATGCCATGAGGCAGTTTTATTGCAAGTTCCTGCTAGTAATCCTACAATATTCACAGATGGGAGAGGTAACCTTCGGATAAAACGCGCTCGCTCAACTTTGCAAAAACTTGTGGTTATGCAAAACTTCTCAGCATAAAACTCCGCGTGGACGGGATAATTCAGCACAAGTTTTAATGGCAGGAGAGAGTGAGTAGAGGGTGTAAGAATGTCTGCAAGCCGCAACTTTTATTTTCACACCTCACTAGATCTTTGTCATGTAATGCAGTAAGCGCAAGGATTTAGGACTAGAGAAACGAATTTGAGAAAGGGTAAAGCAAAGATATTTAGATGGTCTCCAATTTCAAGAAAGAGAAAAGGAATCTTCTTTAAATCTTTGCCGAACGGAAAAGATCAGGGATGAGTGAGATGATTGGCCCGTATTTGATGGTAAATGCCGGGGTGGCAATGGGATTAAGACAGCCGGCACCGCCTCTAATTGCGATTCGCACAAAGCAAATGACCTGCCGGGTTACGCATACTATGTACATGGCAGTTATGAATAATTTTCAGAGAGGTCTCCAGGGTTAAAGGAAGAGATAGAGGGACGTGGATATTCCCTTGAGTTATGATGGTGTGTGAAAATTGAAGGGAACAGGTGATAAGTAATCAAAGAAACCTTCACCCGAACGGAGGCAGGCAAAGCCCCGCGAAATTTGAGACTCCAGCCAGCCGTTGGTCAGATCTTAACCTTGCCAATGATACGTAAATATGGCTGAGGGGACTACTCTCTATTAATGGACAAGGGTAGTTTTTCATTAAAGCAGGATCAAAATGGAGATAGACAACTGCCAAGACTAAGAAGAGTAAGAGGCGCCGGAAGTTAACTACGTGAATAGCCTAAGCTGTTGGCACCCCAACAATCAGAGCATATTCAGGCAACGCCAATCAGGCAGCCATTCGACTGTCGCTTCGCAGCATTTGGCGACTAGATCAAATTTGCCCTCTAGCACTCTTTAGAAAAGTTGCAAACAACTCGAGAACGGCGTTACTTTTGTAAGGGGATTCTGGAAGGATGAGCAGGGGGAATCAACATTCTATCTCGCTTTTTGCACGTTTACGGTAATTTATCTCATTAGCGGGCAATAATTCCCGGATGTTTTGTTTTGTTTTAGCAGATAAAAAAAAGTTAGCTTTTACTGGTAATCCGTCATCCATCGGACTTTTACGACAGGCATAAACGCATTTTCATTAGGAAGCCGAGTCGACGCCTGGTTATTACCTAACTTTCGGAAGAGAGAGAGAAAACGGACATTAAAACCTGTACAATAGATGTGGATGTCATAAGTGAAGGTGGTCAATAGCCAACTGGGAGGTCAGGGTTCATTAGTGTCCTCAGGGGTCAATCCAAGATATGTCAGTCAAATGCTCTTCCAATGAATCACACTACTAATGAGTCTCTACCCTCGAGGACTCTCTCCTGGTTATGATAATTATATGTAAATCGGCCCGCGTAACCAGATCGCACTTCCTGAGGTTGACATTTGTGTCTCAAGTGCTCAGAGCCTGATGGAGTCAAAGAGGTTACTCCTAGCTGCATTAGCAAAGTCCTGAGTAAACGGGGAGCCTTTTCCAGCTTCTCACTCTTAATCACTTGTAAACCTTAGTTGTTTCCACGCCCTCCAGGACCAGGGAATATTTCAGCGTTATTCACGTTATATAGCTTTTATTTTAAAATAAAAATGGTTGTTTTAGAAAAAGCCTAATATTAGCCAAAAAAGTGCAAAACAACCCAATCTCAGCAGGTGGCCCGCCTCTGAATGGTATACCATGGCCATTTGTGGCGCGTGCCGATAGTCTTCTTACATTTGGATGGGGTCATCTTTTCAGCGAGCCAATCTAAATGTTTTGCTGACGGGAGTGGCTCGATCGTAAATCCCCAAAAATGCGATAGTGCCTACGGCGACCTGTTTCAGACAAGCTACGGGCATTAAAAGTGCTGAGACGCGCGACACTTCCGTGCTCCTATCTCACTGCCTGTAAAATGCTTGTTCGCATATATGCCTTAGCCGTTTAAAACAGCATTCTCTAGATTTTAGGATAAGTGTCACAATAGCCGGAATTGTGTTTTATGATGCCAAATGTCTTCGAGAAGCGAAATTAACCCAGTAAATTCGACATGAGTTCATCTTTCCCAGACCAACACATTAGTACTATCATTATCCTTGGACTCGCAGAAGTAATACACGATTCAAATGTTTATTGAGAAAGAAGACAGACAAATTAAGGTCGAACAGATTGTATCATTGGACTAGTAAAAGTGAATCTTGTCATCTATGTTTTCGTTCTCTTTTTACGCAATCGGGATCGGTGGATAAGACAAAAGTGAAAGGTATAGATTGCGAGAGAAAAACGCCTGTTTTACGGAGATAGAGAGCGGATTTCCCTTTCTTTCCTTATTTTTTGAACCGTTCTCCATTTCCTCTTCAGATTGGAAATGTCCGCGTTTCATGTGCCAAATGAGGCGAGTAACCTCGTGTGACCGTAACGCACCTGGGAGAACACGTTTGATCCCGTTTGACAACACCTTCCAGAATGCTAATGGCCAATTCAGAGAAAACGGCGATCAGTGAGGTGTGAAATGGATATCCAAACATTGGGCCACCCCGAATTCTGTTGGGAAGAAAAACGGGTGACTAATTACGCAATCTAGAGCAGTGAAAGTAGGGTATGAACAAGATGTGACAGTAAGATTGAAACATGTACAGAGAGATGAAAATCGGCAGGAAAACACAGAAGGGATAATCCTAAAATGTTATTTTGTTGGACCAGACTATAAAGAATTAAGAGTCTACCATCTACTGTACACGGTTATGCTGAAGAAGTATGAGCTTTTTATTCAGAAATCCCTACGTCACCCAAAAAATGCTGAGCTGAGTAGTGTGGATGGCTTTGCTACCTTGTTACAACGATGCTACGTGAAGTTGCGTATTCAGTAGCGGAGTACATGTTTGTCCAACTTAAAAATGGAGGTACAATAGTCCAAAGACTGATCCTTACAAGTACAAAAGACCATTCTATGTTTTCCCAGCCCAGATATTCTTTGTACAATTTGGGACGCTAGTGGACGTTCAGAAGAATTAAAAAATCGGACAGCCTCGCCTACAGTAACACATTGTTACCTCCTACCAGGCAGCTCTAGTTGATCTCTGGGAATTACTGTCAAATTCAGGATTTTTAATAAGACAATTGGCTTTCTTCGGATTTATTGACCAATCCTTGAGTCATTTGAGACCGGTCAAGACTAGCTGTAACCTGGGTATTATCTCTATTGAACCAGTTTAAGCATATCCGATAATTTTAGGTTTGAAAACTCTCGACCCTGTCTATCGGGATTGGGAAATCCTGTTTATTGCCAACCGGTTTAAGGAATGCTGCCATCCGAGGCAGTGGGTAAGGAGGGTAACTGGGTCAGTCAGTGGATCGGGGGCGGCCGCAGGCGGTCCCGCCCACGTTATCCTTATCGTGCGCGGACACCCTTTTACTTTCTCCATGAAGCACCTCGTGCTAATCGCTTCTCTCCTTCAAGGTGAGTTAGCTTAAACTATGCTAATCAGGGGCACTTCTTCGGGCCAACCGTTCTTTTCCCGATTTTTTTCGCTTCACCTGGACCGTATTCTTCATCTACTACTACACGCTATATTTTATCTTTAGCGGGGATTTTAAAATTTTATTCAAAAGTATAAAGAGCAAACTATTCTTAAAGACCTTGGACAAGGCGCGAAGTGAGGAAACCTACTCTTCAAACGGAAAAGTGCAAGTTTCTGCAAGGATTTTTTCATGAATGTCAACTTACTAAAACCCTTAAAAACCTCTTCTGTCTAAGTGCCTTAAATCTTTTCAACACAAAAGATAGAGAAAGATATCGGTGTCCGCCCTAAATTTTGGAGGGGATTATATCCATCCGGCGACCCGTACAAGACATGCGACTATTGGAAGTCATCATGCGTATAGAGCCTTCTTTCGGGGAGATTTAACTACCGTTTTTTATGTCTTACCAAGAGACAAAACATTTTCAGGAGCGTTTGCGTGCTTTCCAACGAGGCAAAATGCATATCAGTATGGTGCTCCGACGCAGCAATTTGCTCCGGCTCCAGCACAGGGACAAGTAAGCTTTTCTTCCTCTTTTCTTTTGTAGAGTGTACCGAAAATTGAGCCCTGTGACGAAGTTTTGCCTGAAACCTATCAAGCAGAAATTATGAAAATCCGCCGATTTCAGTTTGTCCAGCAGCCTGTAGTTTCCGCTGCACGTGTAGCCGCTGCCGGCAAATCTCCTACTGGAGTTATTCGACCTGAAGGCAGTGCCATCGAGTGTGAGTCATCTTTTAAAATAAGACTTCGTATTTTTTAAATCAGTTCCATCCTTTGTTTTTCTCGACCACCTAGGCGTTTTCGAGCCTGAAAACGTGATTGCGGAATCCCGCGCTTCCCGTCTCTCTGCGTCTTGATCACTGACCGATACGAACTTCTCCGATAGGGATTCCGATAGCTTTTCGTCATACCCTTTCTGCCGCCTTTTCATCTATTGTGAATCAGCTGGTTTTCGAAGGATTTTAGCTATTATCCTTTGACTTTTTTGAGCAGTGACATAGAGTAAAAGATGATGGATCATGGAATCCTTCTCCAACTGTCAAGTTGACACACGGATCGATTTATACTCACAAAACCTGCGAAATCCAGCCAAAAAGCGGACGAGAAATCCGTCAGTTCGTCGGCGGAGCGTCTAATTGGCTTCGGGGCGTTTGTGTCGGTGAAAGTGAGCGTGACGAGAGAAAAGTAAAGAGATAGACCTCAAGAGGGGGAAACGATTTCGAATATTGCCAATAATTATGACTCATTTAAAGAAACATTTTCACCGATATGTTTTCAGCTGTCTTTGGAAGAGATGTGGCTCTCGAACCTTTTACAGCTGACGGTTACAATAAAGAAGCTGGAGGTCCAGTTAACTCAGGTCAGTCATTGCACTCTTCTCTTTTTAAATAACGGCCACGTCACCTGGGGTTTCCTCACAATTGTGATGAGCTATCACACCGATCACATAACCCCATTCTGTGGGCAGAAGATCCCCGCGCGCACTAAAACGCTCGTCCTCAGAGAATTTAGAGGCAAGAAAAAGTATGTTGACATACATCTTTTCGATGGAGGAGAATATTACTATTCGATTGAGGGGCAAACGCAACTAATGCTAACTAGAAAAGCCGTCTTTTGCTATATTTTGTGAGGGTATTCGTCATTGCTGATCATAAACGAGTTTCATTTTTCGAGAAATTCTTGCCGAGAAGGGCACTTAGCCTGTCTAAAATCACGGGAATTCCTCCTGTCTAAGATGGCGGGATAAAAAGTTCTTTAAGATCGGGGATGGATTTAAATCCACAAAGTCGGCTGCTTATTTGAAACCTGTTTGGTACATTTATTGGACCCGAAAGTATTTCAGGACAAGCTTTGACGTGTAACTTTGATGGTCGACCATGTTGCTGGGCCAATGTTCCTTCGCCAGAAGATCAGCTCGACTGGCAGATAGCTAACGGTTCTCCCAACACAACAATCTTCCGTGACGCTCCGGCAATCCGTAAGTGTTTTCTGTTTTCTCTCGATCTAACTCGACAATTATTCCTGATGCCTAATTTTCTCTTTCCCTTCTCGCCCCTGTTATGGTTTCACTTTCCTGTCGCGCAGTTTCCTATTTGAGAGTCAGGGAGACAAGTTTTTTTGTGCCTCGGGTTGTTACTGAAAGGGGAAGGAACAACAGGATGGAGGAGAATTGCGACCTCAATCTTGTATTAAACTTGCCGGGGGAGATAGATGTAATCCGATCGAAAGTGTCTTTTTTTGTAGCTATCATTTCACGGTTCAAGCGGCGTTTTCTCTTCAGTGGAATGTTTTAACCAGTGTCACCCCGGGCGTCGACCCAGTTTCGATATCATTGTGTTTGACAATGGCCAGAAATTCCAAGGAAGCGAATAAAATCAACTTTCTACTTTAACAAAACTCCAATTGTGGTTATGAATATCCGGCCATTGTATAACTTGCACTTTCCCCGTACAGCCGGATTTTATTGTTATCTAGGAAATTGATCGCTTGATGCCTAGATGCGTGAAGGCGGTCATAAAACAATAGGTAACATGTCACCGTACTTGTCGCCATGCTGATTCCGGTGTTAAACCGGACTTTTTCCCGACGAGAATCCATCGATTGTACCTGATCCCAGACCTGTGGCGGGATGTCGAGAGATCCTCGGGGAAAGTTCAGCTGTTCATAAGTGGCACCGGTTAGGGGTAAAAGGGCTTCAAAACAGGAAAAGATATTCAAACTTGTCCGACTTCGATGAAACATTGGGGATTGATCATTATCTGGCCAATAATCGAACTCTCTCGACCTTGTCTCTACTTCGAGTAAACAGTCTTTTCAAAAAATGTGGGTTAAGACTGTCGCGAAAATGCCAACTTTGCAGTTATAAGCCAAAAAACAAAGGATTAACATGTTTTCAGAGGGAAGTTACTTGGTTGCCTATGCTCATGGAGCTGCTCCATCGGACGAAGCTCAATTCACTTCCTGCTCTATTGGGTGTTCTTCCAGTCCCATTACTGTTAGGGCAAAACACTGGCAATCCAACTCCGTTCTTCTTCAAGTCTGCTTGAGGGATTCTTTCCCCAACAATGTTGAGCACAATCCCTTGCTCCATTGTCAAGAGCTGCCTCGACCTAAGGGCAACGAGCTTCTGATGACCGAGGTGGTCCTCCCTAAAACTTCTCTGGTCGACGTAAGGGCTCTTCATTCCCTTTTATTTACATTTTTCAGATCGTTTTTGTCGCCTCTGACTTTTCCATCGAGTCCGGAGACATTGCCATTTTGAAGGATATTGAAGTTTCCTACGACAATGGAGGACCAGAATGCCAGAGCCAGGTGGGAAATTCCAGTCATATTCATCATTCACTTTCCAGGATGAAGAAGATCTTCAACCTGTTGCTTCTCACAAACAAGTTATTGAAAGCTCCAAGCATGAGGAAGTTGCTCTTCCTGACAAGATCACAGAGCCCGAAGGATTGTCCAAAGGCTTCGGCGAAGAAAAGGCTGGCGAAGGCGAAATTGGCGACGGATTTGAAAATGGCGACTCTGATGGGGACTCCGACAAAGCTCGTGGCGCCGGTGGAGAGATCTTATCAGGAGGTGAACGAGGAAGCCACTCCGGATTTGATGGTCAAGAAGCAGAAAGT
This sequence comes from Oscheius sp. DF5033, assembly GCA_964036215.1. NCBI lineage: Eukaryota > Metazoa > Nematoda > Chromadorea > Rhabditida > Rhabditidae > Oscheius > Oscheius sp. DF5033. Next base: position 9,953,394 of record OZ038413.1, read on the forward strand.
GAAGTCAAAGTTGTCAGCGGAAAGGACAGATTTGGAGAGAAAGGCTTCCAGGTGACCTTCTTCTTCTTCTTTTTCTATTTGTCTTGTTCAGGGAGGAGCTAAAGCTTTCGGAAAGAAAGGCTCTCCTGCATCTGGTGGAGCTGGTTCTGCTGGTTCAGGTCTCAATCAAGCACAGATTCCTAGTGAAGAAACCCTGATAACCAGCATCAAAACGTAAGTGCAATTCCTTTCTCGCTATCTTAACCCTGTTATTGCATTTCAGCGGAAAGAAAACTGGCCCCGTTGCTAAAGGAGCTAAAACCAAGAAGTTCAGCGAGACCATTTGTCAAGCCACAAAGTGCGATTTTGAAAATGGTAAACATATCAGAAGCGCCTGTTTTATATCAATTTCAGGAAACACTTGCGACTATAGACAGACACACCAAGAACAGTCAGTGAGAGCTGGTGGAAATAATGTGACATTTGAAGTGACCAAGGGACAATTCAGAAACAGAGTTACTGGAGTTAAAGAGAGCAGCGGTAGGATTATTTAAAGATTTATCTCAAAAAATTATTTAGAAGGAGATTTCTATGCCGCTACATTCCTTTATCCAAGAGAGAAAGTTGGTCTAGAAACTGTTGTAGAGCCATTCACAGAAAAGACAAGAATGCGGTTTAGATATTATGAAGGAACACACGGAGTACAGCTCAAAGGTAAGAAAAAAATAATATAAAAATGTGGGAAAATAAGCAAAAATGTTTTCGACCACGGCAGGATTCGAACCTACAATCTTCTGCTCCGTAGGCAGACGCGTTATCCATTGCGCCACGCGGCCATGCTTTCCGTGGCACGAGGACTTGGTTAAGCACACGACATTTTCAAGGGCATTGGAATCTAACCTACAATATTCTTTCAGGTTGTTGTGGATCCATCGACAATTGCCCATTCAGTTCTGATAAATTTGTTTCTGTTTCTGACAGGACATGGAAAACAGCCAGCTTTAAATGTCCTAAAGGTACAGATAGGGTAAGTATCCGTCGTATTTTCATAATTAATTGACATATTCAGGTAATTTTCCTATGCGAAAATACCCGAACGAATCAAGGAGCTTGTGCAGTAGACGATATCGGTATGGTAGAATCCGATGGTTCACTCAAGACAGTCCGACCTCTTTGCTAATATTGCTCACAAAAGCCATAGTCTTTGATCACTCCCAGTGCAATATGTTAATGTTTTTATTATTGCAAATATTTATTATGAATGAATATTACCTAATATTATTCTCTTCCTTTAAAAAAAATGAAAAATAGATAATTTTCAGTAAATTGCGAGTTGCATCGCCTGACAAGACTATATTACGAATTAGGAATCCATGAAATTTCGGGAAAACAGGAACACCACAAAAGTCAACGACTTTTCGTAAACATCTGCTGAAAAAACTTGTATTTTCCCCACTAAAAGTGCAATTTCTCCCTCGATTTCCTGCATAACATTCTTTTCGCTCCGTGGATCCCTTAAACAATATATTTCCTCCATAACTGTCACATTGTCCCGAAGCCACGGTGTCAGATCACATAGATTGTAGCTATTTATCACTCGCTGTTCTTTCTTCTTCCTCCATTAAGCGCAAACATCCGACGGATAGAAAGGGTCTCGCGCGGAAATCCTGCCGACTGTTTGGGGGCGCACTACCTCACAGCTACGAGTCAAAATTTAACTATTCTTATACTTGACCCAGCTTTGATAAATCAATATTGAAACCAGAATTGAGTCATTTTACAGTCCGATTGTATAGTTGCTCCCTTTACACGAGGAAATAGACCTTTAAACGAGAAACTTGCTCTCTTTCTTCTGCTCTTTAATTTATTTTATTCTCTAAACGCTTAAACTAAAATTCTCATTATTTTTAACATTTCAGGTAATGGAAGCGGATACCGATGGGAAACCGACAACTTCTAAAGAAGAAACCTTAAAAGATGATGATAATGATGATGGTCCGCCGCCAAATTTAATGAGTAACGAAGAAATGGTGAGATCTACATCTGTTTGTTATCATTTTGCACTTTTTCGTAGACAAAAATGATATATGAGCGAAGCGAAAAAAATATTTAGGACGATGACTACCCGAACACACCCCCTGTCCTTGAGAGGCAAGATTACTACATGGAGAACGATGACCCCGAACCTGAACCCTCCATTGTTAGAAGACGAAATATTCCTGATAAGTGGTATTCGTTCGAGGATACTGAATTCTATATTCCTCCTGATCTCCGTCATTTAAATCCTTGTAAATACTCTCCACATTCACGTCTCCTTGTCAATGATCTCATTTGTATTCTTTGTCAGCGTGTCTGTAACGAAACCTATGCTGTGGTGAGTATTTTTATTATATTTTGGAATTATTTTTATATATTTTTCTTTCATTTAATCCCTCATAATGTCAAATTTCAGTCATGCATATCAAATCATCGATTTTGTAAAGACTGCATTATGCCCAGATATGATAAACACAAGTATTGCCCTCGTTGTGGGGAAAATCTCGAAGAGGAGCCAAAACCAGATGAAGCATACGATTTTATCATCGACCTGGTGGGTGTCCTTGCCTCTTTTTTATGTATTACCCTACATTTTAGATGTCCTTTGATAAGAGCGTGGTAAATTACGTGAACTTACAACCGGAATTGGAAAACGAAGCTCTGGCTGGTCTGTATTTTATATATTTCCATACAAAGTTTATTATTTTAGACAGTTCTTCAAGTGACGATAGTGATTATGACATCAAATCCGAGAATATTAAAGTGTCTTCTAGATCAAAAAAGTGGACAATTAGTGAAATAGTCGACTATCCGAAAAGAATCCAAAATTCTGTGGCTAATCTCCGAAGGAAATATAAGCTGGATGCTATTGAATACAAGCAGAATGACGATGAAACGAAAAAGAGAAGGAGAAGGCTGAATCGAATGGTCATTCCGCCTTATGAGAAGCCTCCATACTCACGTAAGCGTTTATCTTTTTCTTTACGTTATAATTCAGATATGCCAATACATGAAAAAATGGAAGGAAAGCAGCAAAATAAGAGGAATCTGCTAATAGAGCAAACTCTTGGTGAAGGCGAACATCAGATAGTAAAAGAGCAAGATTGGATGAAACTTGAACAACCGGAATGCTATCAAAAAGTATCCATTAAATATTTTTTATATTAAACCCGAATTTTTCAGTTCTCAGATAGATGGGATAGAAGCAATCTCTCAAAACCTTTACAAAACATGGTTTATAAAACTTTTTGGTTCAATCAGGATATCGAATGGCCAGAAAATAGGCCGCCTACTCCTCCTTGTGGATTGACCCTTGCCAAACTCCGAGATATCAAGCTGGCTAACAAGGTACGCAAATTTTTTTCATTTAAAGATTTATCTAGGCAAGGAAATATTTCTGGTCGGACCCATTCCTTTCTAAAAGAGAAAAGAAAATTAGTATTCATCATTTCCTCACAAACGATTTGGAAGAGCCGTACGATATTCCCCAGTTTTCTAGCTCTTCGGATGATGATGATCCACCTCCGAAATTCTGTGTTTCAAAATTCGATTATCCAGAGAATTATAGAAAACCTAGAAAGGATTGGGTGAGGAGTTGTCATCTTAACTTATTTCGATTATTCTTAGAGAAAATTCTTTGACGAAGAAGGAAATCTCAAGAAGCCTTTGCCGAAGATGAAAATGACTACTATAAAGCATAAGAGAAAGGTAATCCTATTATTTTTATTAGAATAGGAATATTTTTAAGATTCCCTTTAAATGGAAGAAAGAATATGGGGAACCGACTATGCTCATTCGAGAAAGTTCAACGAAAAGTTCGGTTGCTTTTGAGGAAATGCAGAGGTTTTATCTTGGAGTGCCAAATCATGCAAAACGTTGGTGTTTATTGCTTTTTCTAAAGATATTTTCCAGTTGGTCATATTAGGAGTTATGTACACAAGAGGCTGTCGATTGTGAAGAATCTGAAACTGGAACTTGTTCCTAAAAGAGTATGATTGTTTTACGGCATATCATTTTCTCTTTCAGTTCTTGGTCGAGTTCTTCTTGGTCTCATATTCTGCCGCTGGGAACAAAATTAATGTTATCAAGTGTGATAAGGTAACAACTATGTTTTCGATTTCATTCATCATTTTCAGAACCAATTATCAGCTAGCAATTCTCACACGAATTCTTCATTCAAACGTGGTCGTAGTCCTCCTATGCCTATTATGCTGCAAAGTGAGCTATCTCGGAACAAAGCTTTCCCTGTCAAGCGATCCTTTGCCCCACCAAATACTTACGTTACTTCCTCTTCAGCGGTAATAACTTTACATAGTTTTTTGATAGCTTTACTTTGCAGAATCGCGAGCCTACGGTGAGGGAAATTGCTTTACAAAAGATGGAGCAAGAGAAGAAACGATTGAGAGCCGAGAGGATGAAAAGACATCCGTACAACAAAAGAGGCTATCCAGTTTCTGTGAGGATTACAATACTTCATCTTATTTTTCAAATTTCAGCCAGAATATCGATACAGACCTCGACAAATTCGGGCATACAATAAAGAACCCAACGACCTGCCGGACGGTACTCCGGGAACATCTGCGAGTAGTGCTTCTGCTGTACGAACTTCTTCCGCACCGGCTTCTGCCCAGGCTACTTCGTCTGCAACACTATCTTCAAAAGCTACACCACTTGCTGTTGTTAGTCCCTTAAAGCCTGTGACAAGCTCAGGAACACCATCTGCAAAAGCCGTGACACCCAATGGAAGCAGTTTGCCAGAAATTGCATCTGCTGGTAGCCCTTCGAAACCTGTGACAAGCTCTGGCCCATCGCCTTCAAAAGCCGTGACACCCAATGGAAGCAATTTGTCAAAATCTGCATTTCCTTTTGCACCATCTTCTTCAAAAACTGGCGCATCTCCGACATCATCTTCTTCTAAGCCTATGCCAACCACATCGTCTTCTTCAGCGCCAAGTATGTCTGCTGGGCCGTCCTCTTCAAAAATTATGGTGGTGCCAGTCTCGTCGTCAACAAATGTTGTATTTCCGCCGAAACTTCAGCCAGTTTTACCAGCTCAATCAATTGTAATGAAGTCACCAAATATGCCACCACGGCTTCGTCCTCTTCCACCGGGAATCCAGCTGACTCCGATGAAATCTCCTACTCCTTCATCTGGACCGAAGACTAACGGCACGAAGCCATCTCAGTTGACTCCTGTGAAAAATGCTCTAAAGCCGTCGACATCTTCCATTACTCCGATCACATCTCGAGTCTTGCCTAACCAACGCCCATCATCAAGCGCAAGTGAGAAGAACCCTGAGCTGGTCAGCATTCTCAACAATCCGAGTAAATTCATACCGGAACGAAGACTCTCTAACCCTCTGCCGGCTCAGCAAAAAGTTATGGTGAAGCCAACAATGACTCAGCTGAAGATGGCTCCACCATTGCTTGCTCCTAATGGCAGCAATCTTGTTCCAGTCAATCCTACACGACTGGTGACTACTTCTCAAGGAACTGTGATGGTACAGCGGCCTGCTCAGGCAACTTTGACTAGAACTCCTGGTCCAGGAATGTCTGCACAGGCTGTGACATATCGACCGCAGATGAGAGCATCTGGAATTCCCGGAGTTCAATTTCAAAGTGAGACATTTATCCGATTTTTTATTTTAAATTCGTTTTCAGCCAATGGAACTAATAGCGATGACGTGATTTTGGTTCCTATGACAAATCCAGCTGGCAGTGATGTTACTTATTTGCAGCTGACTTCTGAAGGATTGGTCCCCTGCACGGTAGGTTTCGTTATTTGATTAGTTCAATATTTCTTTAGAACTTGGGCAATGGAATTGTTGGCATAACACCGCCAAAAAATAATATTGTGACAAGTTCCGGCCCGACTTATGTCCAGCCATTGAGCACCAAAAGTAGTGGAACATACCTTCAAAGTTATCAACCAATGGTAACCGTCGAGCAACCAGCGCAAGTCCAAGGGCCACGAATGACTCCTGTTGCTGAAGTTGCTAAGGCTTTCCAGCCACGGGTAATTTTAAATCAAATCAGCTATTGTCATGCTTTCCAGGGAATTGGAAAAGGAAGCTATCTTTCAAACATTATGACAGCCTACGTCACTGAATATCCCCTTCGCCCATTGGATCCTCGTACCTCAGTCAAAGAGGTAACTGTTTTCCATTTCCACTTATTATTTTTTTATTTTCCAGCTGAGGAAGAGGGTGAAATTAAAGAAAGGAGAACGTTTATGTTTGTTCTATTCTATCAAAGACCTCAAATGTGAGGAGGTTCCTCAACTTCCACCGCCTATTACTTATCCACCACTTGCCAGAAATGTTAAGAGAACTAAAAAGCGACGATATTCGTCTACTGAAAGTACTCCAAGGCAAGAAGAAGAAGAAGAAGAGGAGGAGGAAGAAGAAGAAGAGGAACAAGAAGAAGAAGAAGAGGAACAAGAACAAGAAGAACACGAAGAAGAAGAAGAAGAAGAAGAAGAAAAAGAGTAATCACATAATTAGCCAGCGGTTGTAGAATCTCCTATATAACCAAAAATGTTCGATATTCAAATACGTAGTCTATTAGTGCATTTCTCTTTAGTCAGGAATCTTCTTTTAAAACTTTCTTCTTAAACTTTCGGCACGTACAGTGGAAAGCATTTGCAATATTTTCGTTATACTCTTGTGTTATTCTTTATTTCGTGTTTTTCACCCTCCTTTCCTTATTTCCCATTGATTTCATTGCTTTAGTTGTGATGTTTAGTAGAATATTTTTCCCCTCCTTAACTTCTATACGAGTCTTGCATCCTTGATAAAACGGTGACACGTACGATCTATAATAAAATAATCTATCTATCATTTTATGCTATTAAATGTGGTGAGCTAAACATAATTCCACACGTGGAAATGATTATGAATAAGGTGAATACATATAAACATAGACGATCGACAACCATCGCAGCGAATTTCCAATCATTTGCTGCTTGTTCATCTCTCTCATCTTCATCCAGTCGTCTTCTCATGACCTTTATTTGTGATGAAATATTTTTCAATTCGATACAGGCCTTTTGCATGCACTTGCTCATCTCTCCCATAACATAGGCTGAATCATTTGCTGTGTATCATGACAGATCGTCTTACGCTCAGAATCTGACTCATATTGTGGATGAATCTTATAGGCTGGGGGTTTCTTCAGCATTGGCCTTGAGGGAGGCATCGACGAGGTCATATGATTTTGACAAACTTTAAAAGCTACAGGGAATTATTGTTATAAACACAGGACAAACCTTGAGGTTCTATTTCCAACGAAACTGACCCGGGCATATGTATTCCCTTCACAAGGGACATGCTATCCGAATTGGTCGAGTTTGATTTTGGAACGCATATCTTATCTTTTCTTTGATCTTTCTTTGCGTTTTCTTCTGCTTTTTCTGCCTGAAATAGCCACTTTCAAAAATGTCAAAGAGGATGATTACCATAAACATTTGTCTGTTGAAAACGGTAGTTCCTGGTCGACGCATCATCAGGAGCCATGGAAGCCAGTGAAGTAAACAATCACGAAGCTGAGATATATTTTATTTGGTGAATAAAACTCTTACTAAGGGGCTCATTTCATGAGTTTCGGGCTTCCTATTATGGAGGTTAAGAACCAAAACAGTGAAGACTACAGAAGCAGAAACCACCAGCATACAGCAGGAGAAAAAGGCTCCAATTAATGGAACAGCTTCTGATGTAGGTGGGGTCATATCCGCTACCATACTCAAAAAGAAACAAACTGACAAGAGGATCGTAATTTCTAGAAAGATCTGGTCAGAAAAAAATATCCTCTGACCTAAAGTGATCTTTTCTCCAGCATCAGGAGGTAGAGTAAACCCGAGAACAGTCATCAGGGATATGAGCAAAGAAGGAATAATTAGATTCAGACCTAAAATTGAATCATTATAAAGTGGCTCTTCCCATCTACCGTAGTATAATGTCCGACGCTGGATGACCAAGTAAAAGTACAAAGATGGATATGGCTGATCATCAAAGACGTAGGTTTCGTTTCTCGCGGGAACGGCTGCAATTTATTTTAAGGGATAAAAAATGGCTACTTGCGGGGGTCGACTAACCTAGCAGATTCCATTCACCGTTCTCAACATAATATGATATATCCATTCCCTGTTCAGATATATTCATACCCTCGGGACCGTTTATTCGTAAATCGATAAAGTTGCCACTATATGTCCAGGAGCCGAACTGCAAACGATTTGTTTCTCTTTCTGAGAGAGAGAGGAAGCTCTTCTTTACTGCCATACGCAGAGACAAATTGATGAATGACCCGTAATCAATTCTCGTACGAGCGTTCTAATGACTTAGCTTAGAAACGAACCTTAAGATGGCACATTTGATCATCGAATGGGAAATAGGTTATGTCAATTTTGCAGGAGAGTTTCAGGATTCCCGGTGGAACTTGGGATACGTGGCCGTTACTATTCACCACAAAATTAACAGGATAGGTGGAATCAAAATTCTCATCGGCACTGAAAAATAGAGCTTCTAGTCATTAGAAATTATTAGAAAAAAGGAAAACATTGAAAAAGAATGGGATAAATTAAGACCTGAACGCACAAAAAAAAGAAGAAAATAAGCGGGTGAATCCCCATACCTGTTATACAGTAACACGTCGGGTTTCCATATAGCGTTCACACCACCAGGTATCCGAATATCTTTGATCCCTCCATATTCATTTGGCTCCCATGTTAATTTATAATCTGTCCATTGGTATTCTATCCAAGCCACAATGGTAATAACTTGGTTTTTCTCATCCTAAAATTATGTGAAACGAAATGTAACTGGATACTAAAATGGCTCACCACGTCTAAAATCTGTTGTAGGTACATTTTAACAGATACAACCAGTGGATCACTAGAATTGGCCACTGGCCTCTCATATGGATCATAATTATGTCGAAGATCTGATAGAAGACGATACTCATCAGGACTAGCGCTGGTAGCAGAAATATATAAGAGAATTAATAAATACTTCCATCGGATCATTTTATACAAAATATATTTGTAACATCTAGGTATGGCAGCGTTCCCAGAGGCTCATGATGATGGTCATCGTTTTGGCGACCCGCTGGGCGGCTTCTCCGTAATCCCGGAGGACCTTCCGACCCCCTGCGCTCGTTATACACTCATTTAAGTCGCCGTTGGCTGCCAGATTCGTAGGAGTTACCTTGTTTTTATGTCGGGGGAATAGATCTTACTTCAAAGAACGGAAGACAACAACAATTGAGCGGGATCAAATTATTTATATGACACTTATTGTACCAAAGATAGAATATATCACAAGGCGGGGGTAAAGATTTGTCATCGTGTTATACAACAGGTATGGCGTGGGATAGTTTCTTATGTAGTAGTACTGTGCTCACAGTTTTTAGATGTACTGTAGATTTCGTTACCTAAAACAATGGATAAAGATCTACGTTTCTGTGGATCTCACTTTACTGGCTGATTTGTACATTAAACGTCTCATCGGTTTCTGTGTAGCAAATAATGCGATTAGATTTACAATACCCTAAAACAGGGATACTTTTAGTTTTCTTTAAAACTCACTTTATTTAAATTCATTAAATAAAAGGCGTAAGTCGGTACAGTCGGATTAAAATAAGTGATGAGATCAGGAATTGTAAAGAGTATTAGATTATTCATCGTAATCAGTGCTATTGTGGTAGTTAATTTAACCAGTTTCTTTTGTGTCTGTGCACTCATCCCGCTTTGAACCTGATTCCTTCTAACAATCTGTGAATTTCGTTTAGCAACATTTCTGAGAATGCACACCTGATACATTTTGATTCCTACGGGGATATAAACGACCACAACCAGGAGGCAGCATACAATTCTGATCATTCGCATATCTTGATAAGTTTTCGATGGTATGGCTGCTGGCATCAGGCAGATCATATCTGTCTGTAACTATTTTGATAACCTAGAGAGAATGAACTACAGTACCGTGTATTTAACATTGTTGGCTTGAGCGCCTATTAAAGCGATCAAATAGGTGGGTATGTCAAAAAAATAAGGTAATACTGCTACCAAATAGCAACAAGTTACAGACGTCTTGATATATTTGATAGGAAAGAACACACAGAAAAAACGATCAAGTGCAGTTAGCACTAATAAATAACCTGGAAAAGTGAATTAGCCGAACAAGGAAGTTTTCACCTGCGGCAGGAGTAATAATGGTAAAAAGTTGGATATGGATAGTTGTGAAGCAGGACCACATTGTGGAAGCGGGTATAACTATAATTTATGATTTAAAATAGGTGGTAAAACCTACATTTGTACGTTATGTAAATATATGTCCTCCATGTACCGCTAGCAAAATATGTAGCTCCGAATATTGTATCAAATAATACACAGGCTGCCATTATGGCAAATCTAGAAAGAGCACTGTTCAATAATTTAGGACACAGGATCTTTGACAGTTTCAAAGAATGGAAAACGTACTCTTTTTGATTCCTCAAATTAGAAATAGACATAATTCTACCAAATAAACCAGCATTCACTGTCATAATGATAAAACCTTCCACTACATAAAGTGTATTGGATATCTGAAAACGTTCAGAGTATTTGGATGACCGGAAACCAACCACATCCATAGAAGCCGTCGGAGTTTTTGTGAAAACAATGCTGATCTCGCTCAAATTTGTTGCCATTTTAGAACTGAAAACAGGAGTAGCAGCTAAGCACAACAGGCGTTTGTAAAATTGAACCAATGAACAAATGAATCGGCTTAATATACTAAATCAAGAGGGAAAAAGAGGAACCAAAGTGTGGCTAGACACAGGAAATTGACAATGACTCCGCGGGGTTGTCTTTATTAGACACTATTCAGAAAAAATATGTGTGCGTGTGCAGTGTACTATGGGGAAAGGGGTTTCCCGCTTAGATATAAGAAAATCTGTCATTCAACTTGTAAACACAAGCGGAGGGCGATATTCTATGACAAAGCGGTAGCAAAGTTAATTGAATGTAGAGTAATGTAATTTACGCACGTTGAAAGTTATGAAATACTACAAAAACCGGAAATAATAGCATTATTCTGGTATAAAGATAATTCAGGTGATTATGACGAATTACCACAAAACTGCTGTAATATTTTACTGGAGCAGACGTGTATTCGACGAGAGCAGGGCCAGGGCTCGTGGTTCCCATTCCAGACTTTCTGTTACGGATAAAACTGTAAACATTTTCAGGATAACATCTGTTTAGGAATGTGCCAATTATAAAACTCTTGTTCCACAGCAATTGTCCCCAGGTAGACACGGCGACAGTTGTTTTTCTGTCGAAAAGACAACTGTACTGATCCCCTCTTCTAGACCGACCAAAGCTTCAAAACAAACAGTACCGCTTCCCTTTTCCCTGATCAAAGGTTAACAACTCTCACTGACAAAAATTTGATCTTCATACTGTAAGAAATATATTCTGTAGACAACACTTCCACCAGACATAAAGTCCTCATAATCAGATAGCAAAGTCAGGTCACTCAAACAATACTCTAAACCATTTTACCGGTATTGATAAGATAGCAGCTACTGCTTGGCTTCCTTGAAAAGGAAACCACAAGTCTTTGCCCTTCAATTTTTCGCATTCACGTGTTCAATTGTGTAACAACATTGCCATCCTTCTCCATTCTATCACTTCCAGGAGAAAATGCGTACCCATTACGATGTCATCGTTGTCGGAGCAGGAATATTTGGCTCCTGCACTGCTTATCATTCTCAGCAAATAGGAAAGAAGACACTTCTTCTAGAACAGGTAAGGATAATTTAGACCTATTGAGTGTCATATTGCGGAGGGCAATTTGTCAGCAATATGCCAGCTCATAAAATCAGGATGAATAGGTCCCGATTGAGATCAACTTTTTAAAAGCATAATTTAGTTTCCCTACGGTCATAAGAATGGAAGTTCACATGGTCTGTCAAGGGTCACCAGGTACGCCCACACCCAGCCAGCCTATGTACCCCTCGTGGACGATGCTTACAAGCAGATAGCGGAATTGGAGAAGAAACGGGGGGAACTACTTTGGAGGTGCCACATATCGAAAATATTGACCAATTAAATTAAGAAAAACTAGCCTGTTATGGATGGCTTACCCTGAAAGTATTGATAGTATGGACAAGATTTTGACAGAATTCGGAGCAGAACATGAAGTCTTAAAAGGAAGCGAGGTTTTAAACACTTTATTTCTCAGATAGATCCAAATTCAGGTTAATGCTCGTTTTCCTCAATTTTCCTACACAGATGAAGTGTCCGCTTTGATTGACCCAATGGGTGGAGTTCTTTTTGCTGACAAGTGGCTTCATGCTTTTCAGGTGGGTCCACACTGATCATACATTGTATTATTTTAGGACGAGTTCACTAATCTTGGCGGTGTTCTGAAATTTGAAGAAGAAGTTCTAAATGTCGAGGATGGAAGTCCCGCTAAAGTTGTCACTAAAAATGGAACATATACAGCTGACAAGGTCGTGGTGACAGTTGGATCCTGGATCGCGAAACTGATTCCCAATTTACCCATCACTGTCCAGGTTAGATTGTCTGTCCCCCTGACGGAAATGATGTTCGTTTTTACAGCCGCAGTCAATCCATGTCACATATTTCAAAGCAAAGCGAGCTGAAGATGAGCAGCTGACAGAGATGGGATCTTTCCCCGTATTTATCTCATCTGCAATTGGTGGGCATCCTGATGTCTTCGGGTTGCCTGCTGTCGATTATCCGCATCTTATAAAGGTTTCCAGGCATGCGATAGAAATATAGAATTACAGTTCTGTTCCCACCATGGGTCACTCCTAGAGCATGGCGCCGCACATGGCGATGATGTCCAAGAATTTATTGACATTCCCAGCAAATATATTGTGGACTACCTGCCTGTAATTGACGAGAAAGTGCAGATCGTCGATAAGTGCAAGTACACTGTAATTAACATCCCGTCCTTGGCCCGAGTTTCTTGTTTTTAGATCTCTCAAGACCATCACTACGTCATTGACAAATTGCCTGGCTCACAGAACATTTTACTGGGAGCTTGCGGCAGCGGTTCAGGATTCAAGGTGGATTCTTTAAATGAAAAATGGATGCGCATTTTTAGGTAGCTCCTGGTATTGGTCGCGCTTTAGCTGAAATGGCGGCTGGTCAAAAAACAACTGTTGACATGTCCTTCTTTGTCATTGATCGTCTTCTTAATTTTAAAGGAGAATGCTTGAACAAATTCTAAATAAAAGATTTTTATTCTTAAGAAATATAAAACTATATATTGTAACTCGCTAGAAAAGAGATGAAACGGGGTAAAGTATGTACAATACACCAATTTTTCGTAAACACGCCGGGATTACCAGACCAACAAGAGGAATCGACACGAACCAGGAGGGATTTTACTGGTAACGGTTAAGAGTGAGGAGTAAAACGTTGTCACAACTCGAAACTCAACAGCAGTATATTTTAAAATAACTATTGCTATACATTTCGTACACGTTTAAATGATGATGGGAAAGAGGACATGGAATATCTTCTTCAGGGCTAGTTACAAGGATAATTCTAACAAGTTTGTGCGTACGGTTTACAAGATAAAACAGCCGGGGTAGGATGCCCTCCCCAGCTGCCGCTTTTAGATGAGGGTACCCGCGAATATCGAGTCCCAGGCCCAGATGTGGGTGGGTCTTCTTTTTCTTCAGACGGCGCCTGCACCGTGAAGAGAGGTGGCCGGATTAAAGTGACACTCTCTTCGACTATTTGTTGATCTTTAGCATCTAGTAAGTTGAAGAGTTTCGAGAGGCATGATAGGTGCGCCAGGACAATAGCACTTTGTGGTCGGAGCTCAAGGGAACCTGAAAAAATAGATGGTTAGTCATCGTTTGGCGAGCTGTCGTAAAACTTAGATCTGTAAGAGACCTTGACTTTACGGCCGCAAAACTAGGAGAGATTTCAAGTTTAATCCAAAGGAAAAGAACGTACCGAGGTGATCCCAGTGCTTTAAATAAAGATGCCCTAGGCAGTGCCACAGTAACCGGATGAACCGCTTGATCCTTGTCTCAAATTCCGAGGAAAATTGGTTCCCTACAATAAAAAGACCATAAAAAGTAATAATTAATGGACCAACCGTATTTGGTAGGAAAAATATTCTCATTCCGACTTTCCGTCTCACAATAAGATAAAACGGCGTGGATATACTGCTGGGCTGGATAGTTATGACGCTTCCCTTTCTCATCAACAAATTGGGCTTTGCTGTAAAAGATCGAGGTTATATTTATCTTGGCGGAATTACCTAGTTCCGGGGAAACTCATTGATTGGCATGTTGCCGGTGAGCAAATCTCGCTAAGACTCCCACACAATGAGTTCACATGGTCAAACAGTGAAAGAGCTGAAAGCAGAGAAATGTTTTTATGTCTTTTCGCCTTATCAAAAGACTAAATTCTTGATAAGCTGGCTGGTATACGGCCAGCATACAGTCACTTATTTTTAAAGAAAAGGGAAGGTTAGAATACTTACTGTGAGCTGCAAGCCACTCTCGTCTATCGATGCCGGATGGCAATTTGGTAAACTTTTCGATCATCTGAAATGCTTGAAATATAAATTATTACTGAAACCCACTTGATCATCAATGGAATCGCAAACACAAAGTTCAGAAGATTGGCTTTTTCTCAAAGTTCTCTGAGCTATGGAAGCACTGACAACTCCTCGCTTGGTTTTGGTGACTTTGTCGTCTTTCCGCTTCCGACTGAAAACGTCATTTGATTTAGTGTTTCCATCCCAGTAACATAAAAACCCCTTTCTGGCCACAATTTCCCCCCAAAATCATTGACGTAAACCGAGCAGCAACCAATACCTTCTATCTTTTCTTTTAATGAAGCCACAGCCATCAAATAGTTGTCTCCACTCATTTAAAGCAGCTCGAATTGAGTCAAATCGCCCATGAGACCGCTCGGGAACCATTACATCGGCAGTCATATTGCCCCCGTTAGTAGTCTAGGATCAGCTGGTCATAGAGCACAATAAGAAAGAGAGAAGGCACAATTGAATATTCAACAAAGAGAAGTATATGATCAGAAATCTGAGATGAGGTAGCTGTGTTTGCCTTTAGGTATGGCATCGGTTCATTGGGACGGCCCGAGTGGCAGAGGGCCTACATTAGTCGGAATGAATAGGTGCCCAGATAAGGAGGAGAGCGCACTCACTAAAGTGTTAGACAGGGTAATAATCTGCCAACAAGCTGCTTAAACCCAAGACAAAAAAGAGAAAAAGACAAGAGTAGGTTTCTTAAATTTTCTGGTGAACATCTTGCTAAACGAGAGTGGCAACGGCAAATCGAGGCACGTTTGTTTGCTCGGCTGGAGGGAGAGAGACAGCGAATTGCCAGTTTTGCTTCGCTCAGATTAAAGGTTGCCGAAGCATTTGTTTCATTAAATGAGAACCTATGTCTACATTGAAAAAGATTTTTTAAATTGGGAAGAAATGAACGGCGCGGCGGCCGCGCACACCGTTGTCCCTGGGAACCCCAACGGCTGATGTGGCGGGAGCGAACTCGCGAAAACATTAATGAGTCGCGAAAGACGAACTGACAACTAACTGACACTTTGAAAGGGCAGTTAAGAATAGGGTGGCCCAGATGTTTAAGAGAAAACATTAGGCAACAAAAGGGTTTTGCCATAAATTCTTCTGGTGAGATCGATATCTCCATTCCAGTTCCTACCACCTTTTGAGGATGGATGGGAAAAGTTTTGGGCTGTTTTCCAGGGTGGTATAAAAGGAGTCGGCTGCCGACGAAGAAAGCCGGAACCCTTCAAAACGTCTGTCGGAAATTGCAAAACCAAGGCAATAGAGGTAATAATTAGGCTATTAAGCGCAAAGAAATGAGGCTTGAGGCTTTTTTTTTGTATTTAACTGTCTCTTTTAGCTACTGCTACAAAAAGAAGTTGAAAAAACGTTGGGATGAGCTGTGCCGGGAGAGAAATGACCCCTTCTCTGTATCACTAAAATCAGGTGAGATAAGAACAATTCGTCATTGAGAAGCTTCCTCAGACCGGAAAGAAAGAGTGGGGGCTAAAGTGTGACCATTTGAGGCAGAAGATGGGATTACGAATAGACTGTCTATAATCGTATTTGAATGGTCGTAGATGGGAAGATCGACCATCAAGAAGGGAAAGTGATCGCCGCCGGGAGGAGGCTAAGGATTTTCGCATGGTTCGTCACGCCTATGTGTGCAAGAGGAAAGAGCCCGAAAAAATAACGGGAGTGCCCCAAGACGAATCACAATGATGACAGTGTCCTGAGAAAGCGGCCCTGTACACAACAAAAATTCTTTTTCGCAATCATTCTCTGCTTTCGTCAACTCCTCCTCCATCGTCTGCCTGGTACTATTCCATAAAAGTGGAGGAGGAGGAATACGTAAAGCATCTACAAACAGTGACTCAGGAGGCTGGAAAAGGAGCGGTGCCTACAGGTGGAGCTGTCACGAGCACTACTACCAGCAGTGGACAGGTGTCCACAGGTGTCAATGTCGAAGGCAGGGGTCAGTCTTTGTCTTCCGCGCAGTCTTACAAGCAAACAATACTGTCCGGGAAGGTGGCTGAGCGGCACACACACCTGTTTTAGTACAAATTTAACCTAGATTTTTCATCTTTTGCCGCCAAGCGAACCACTTCAAATTTAAATGAGCCCAGAGATCATTTTACGTACTAATTTGTTGCTGATCGGAATGCATGGAACATAGTTTGAATGTTAGACCCGCCCTTACCCTCGTACAACACCTGGGGAGAGGCAAAAAGATGATGAATGACTTCCATGCCTCAAGGCCACAATATGCGAGAGAGAGGCTAATAAGTTGTTTTATGATGCTGTATAGTCCGATTACGGTCTGTCGGAACAAGCCAAAAGTAGGACAATATGAGTCAAATGCAAATATGGGCACTGACTATGTAGAAGTATTTTGGAAGAAATTCTCTATCTAGGAATACTGCCAGGAAATGGGGGTCGAGTGGAGACTGTTTTTCACATTTAACAGGTAGTAGAGGAGGGAAACAACCACCACGCGACAAAGACAGTAATCGCTGAATAGAATGATCGCGTTGACGAGGAGGGAGGAGATTTTTCCGGAAATTGTAAGATTTTGAAGCGTCCATTGAAGCAAAATCAAAGGCATCAGCCGCACCAATATTTGTACGGGATGAATTTTATTGCACTTCGCGATACGCTCTATGGATGCGATCCTCGTTCTCTTTGAATAGAGGAGAAGGGGAAAATACGGGACAATGATTACATTTCGGCGCTTACTATGCTCCTTTAAGTGGAAAACTAGAAAGGTGCTTAAAATGATATAGTGGCAATGACAGTTATAAGCACTCGTCGCCTTTTCCCAACAGCAGGGCGCCATCGGAGGAAAGCCGAAACTTTTGATGAGTTGTTGATAGATGAAATAGGATCTCTAATTTTTAAAATGTCTATTTTGCGACCGCGACATGGATGAGACAAAAGACATTCCGGACTAATTTGCACCCAAACGGATGCTAACAGTCTTCCCGTAGCGAATGGGGTCCGGTATGGGGGTGGAATTCTCCATTACTAGTCAGTCTCTCTCTGGATGCTATTGTCTCGCTGAATAGAGAGAGGAAGAACGAGACTGGAAACACAGAATGACGTCTGTCTTGTAATCCCGGAATCTAAAATAGAAGGAGGCACGCCTCTGCCGCCCTATCTTCAGGATAAGACAAAACCACCCAAAAAAAGTCGCGATAAAGTCAGCCCAGCTGCCCCTAATCAGTTGGTTCACATAAAATAAAAAAGCAGTTGTTTGTACCCTGGTAACCATAGCATCCAAATAAATTTTTATGGGTTTGTGGGAAAACTCACGCTAATCCCATAATACTTGATATGAGAATTTTGGCTGGACAACAGCCGGGAGCATCCATGTCATCTACCGAAGAACGTCGAGCAATGCTGACTTGTCGAACTGCTGCTACCGACATATCTTAGAAAAAAACTATTTAGTCCAAGAAAACAAAAAGAGATGGATTAAGAATTGGAAAAGAAGGTGATGGAGGAAAAACTCGACAAGCAAGCTAGTATCAGCCGCTTCCCGACAAATCACGTGGTTTTGAAAAATGATAATACACTCGTCTCTTCTTCTCTCCTTCGCTCTCACTCTGTCTTACGGGAGAGACCACAGAGCGGGTGGTGAGATTTTAAACGGCGGAAGTTTTCCTTTTTTTTCAGGAAGAGCGGCGACAGAAGAAAGAGATGAGGGAGAGGGAGTGAGAGTGGACCAAGAAAACATAAGACGACCCGGTGCGCGGCAGCGATGGAAAAAAGAAGTCGCAGAAAAGGCAAACAATAGCGACCAGACTAGCTGGTGGCTATCTTTTCTTTTTCCTGGTGAGTGCTTGGATTTTTTTTGAAATTGACACTTTACGCATAAAATGCATAAAGATAATAACAGACAGGGCACCAGCCGGGGTGGGGTTAAAAAATAATAGAGGACGATAAGATAGACTTGTTTATGGGGAAGGAAGGGACTGTCAATCTTTTGATGCAAAAGTATTATCTACGTATTCGACGGAAAGAAGATTTTCTCGCGGTTTAGCTATTGTAACCGTGTGAACCGTCTCTTTTGTAAAAAGAAAATCCTTTTCCTCATATTTCTAAAACGAAAAAATGATGCAAACGATCTAAAAATTCCTTGTGTGCAGACGGAATTCATTTGCTGAATCATTTAAATCATTTGGCATGGAATCACCGGATGACGTTTATTTGATAATAATTTGAAGACGAAGATAAGTGGAAATGGCACGAGAGAAAAAGATAGCAGAGCAGTTATAGTTGCTACAAAACTGGGGTAGAACGACTCAGGGCGGTCAGCTTGGCAAACATAAGGGCTTGATCTGTAGGAACTCTGAACTATATGTAGACAGAGAAGAGGGAAGAAAAGTAAAGACTTCTCTCTCCTCCGTGTGAGAACAATTGTCAGAAAACATACTACAGGCAAACAAGAGAGGAAAGAGGTATGACAAGAAAACTGTGACGAGTCTTCAGGTGCACGGCATGGAAATGTCTTTTGTGTGCACATTGTGTGTTTGGCACAAACTCTGTCACGGGAAAGGAAGGCAACAAGATCAACACACAAAAGGATAGAGTTTCTAATTTTGTTAAATGTGCCTATCCCCCTGGGTGACAGCGGAATATGAGCGGAATGTGACCCTCAACCAGTGGTCATTTTGAATGAACGACAGATGACCACCTGGCGCCAAAATTTAAATGCCCAGGGATGAATTTGAGAGACAAACTTAGCGTGGCCATTAAGGGAGAGGAGAAGAGAATAGGAGAAAACCGGGTAGAGAGACAAGAGAAGAGAGGAAAGATTGCTATACAAGATACGCACCACACTTGCATACCTGAGAGATTAATCTTTTAGATGTGGAATAAAGTTTTCAGCTGTCATCACCAGCTAGCCTCTATTGGACTGTTCGGTTAAGAGTGGCTCTGGACAGAGAATGAGCGGGGGCAGTATCGGTATTTGGTGTATTCAGGTGTCAACAGCGGCAGTAGCTCCGATTCTTGACCAAATATAGCGCTCAAAATAGGGAAAGCAATGACAAGAAATATTATAAAATGAAACATCAGCCCCATTTTAAAGGGATTTGAATATTTTGAGCTGGAGATTAAGAAGACCCGACTTTGAATAACAAAAGGTGGGTCTCAAGTTGACAAAAAAGTGAAAACACTCTTCCTGTCTACCGTAGTCAAGTGCTTGTTTTTCGAAATGTTTACGTCGGAAGAGGTGAAACGGCCACGGAAATTAAGAAAAACATTCAAGGTCTGGAGACATTCTACCAGGGCACAAGTTTGCGGCCACAAGACACAAGTTGATTACGAGAGAGGAGGTCTGGGCTGGATGTGTTCGCTGACGAAGAGAAGGATATCTATCAAGTGATTAAACCAACAACAAGTTGGAGGAGACGCTTGCGGGGGAGACTCAAGAGGGGCACAAATACTAAGGATTTCGCGCGGTCGACCTTGCCGGTCCCCTCATAATTGACCCAGGCGAAAATAACTTCTCTGCCGTCTCCGGTGACACGCGGCAAGTTGCCTCTACTTCAGTTCAACCAACAGTTCACACAGGTAATCCTGTCCAATTTGCAGCGATGTTTCGCCACTCTTGAAAAGGACCGAGAACGCGTTCTGCCGACCACAAATCTGACGAAAGAACCGTAAGCGGGAAGAGGGGAAGGGTGTATTTGCTTGAGAGAAAGAATACGACCTCGTTAAAAGTGTGAAGCTTAAGCCCATACCGCCGCCCGGGGAGAAATGGATGAGCCGGATGCGACGACGAATCCTCTGTATGCTAATGGTAATTGGCAGCTAAACGGTCTACGTTAAACAACAATTAGTCTATGGATTACGATGGGTCACGGTTCTTATTTGAGCAGATGGCAGTTGTCTATCCCCCTGGGGAGAAGCAGAAAAGACTTGCTTGATCAGGCTCCCCCCGACCGCCACCAGCCGCAAACAGCTGGGGAAAAAAGCATGGAATGAGTAAGCAGAAGAAAGATCCAGTTCCGGTAACGTCCCGCGGGTAGTAATCGCCACAGTTGACCAGTTCGATGTCTGACTGACTGACTGACGATGTGGAAGGCAATTGGTGAAAAGGTGAAGAAACAAGCTCATAAATGCAATTGTAAAGACGCTGGAGCGAGGAGTCACCATCGGCGTCGTGTGATCTTTATATCAAATCAATATACGCCACATTTGGCAAAGGCTTCATATGCTAGCAAAAGACGTTTTCAAAAGGAAAAGAATTTCACAAAAGAGCGCGTGGAACTATAGTTTCAGACGGTTGCATAAGCTTGTACTAGGCTGTGTATCGTCTCTTTAAACTTTTTCGAAAAGGTGAAATCATCCTCCACATGTTTACCCTCTGGCTGCTTCGGCTAGGTCAACGGTTAAAATGAAAGGGTCAAATAGACAGAAAGGTGTAGAATCATTAGTGAAATGATCTAACGTAGTGTAAAAGTGTCCACCGCCATCTAGGCTGAGATCGTAAACCTTGGACGCGATGGTTAGATTAGACCGGGGCATGGATAAGTGCTTCTGACAATATATCATAATTTCTGTATTAAATTTAAAGTGAGAAAGCTTTTAGAAGTTGCCATTATAGATCGCTGGACGGGTATATGAATGGTGTCCGGGATCAAAGCCGGTATCCATTCCCGAAATGGCAAAAAGCGATGCAGCAGGCTTATGATTGGTTCATAATGCGTGTTCCTATTTTTTCTAAACTTTAAATGCGCGGCTATTTCTAGGGACAGGAATGTATATGGTACGCATAAGTTAGGTTTTAAGATAGGAGTGAATGTCCGCCCGGCCTTGGAGGCCAAAATCCTCTCGGCACTTAGCACGCAACTGTGAAGTGGGCCAACATCAATTTAGAGGACAATATATTTCACCTAAAATGCAGGAAAAATTTGCCTTTAGAAATGGGAAAAAAAGGTGCGAAAAGGTTCTGAGAATAAATGGCCGGCAGAAAGAAGTTGACGCTCGGCGGCTAGAAAGGGGTCAGCACCTGTTGCACGGGCGGAAAAACATGAAAAATGCTGCGTGGCGCCATGTGTTCCCAAAACGCCTTGAAGTGTCAAGTGTCCAATGAAGAAGATTTAAATGGGATGGAGATCAAAATAGCCGCCAAGTAGCAGATGACAGTAGACGCTCCGATGGGGCTAATGAGCAGCTTCATTTGATACTTACGGGGAGTAAAAGCTAACAAGCTAGTCAAATTTCGGACAGACGGAGAGGATTTTACATAGAAAACAGACAAACATGTTGAGAGTGTGTTGTTTCGGGCCTTTAATCGAAAAATCCTGTTATCATATGACACGCTATTTGGTACTTGGAATGAGTATGACTAAGTGTCCGAAAACAGGAGGTTCTTGGGCATTGTCTCTCCTCCGTATGGATGGGCATTGACCCACAAAGTCGGCTTTTTTTCGTCTTCTACGGGAATGAATCCCTCCTTTGATCACAATATTGACTGTCTGTTTCGCATCTTATTGACTCATCTGTGTGAGCTGTATTAAAATATTCAGGCTAGGAAAACCAAAACTTTTTGCGGGGGTTTGCTCCGAATTGCGGAAAATTTCATAGATACCTAGCCTAATCCCTCCTACACCTCATTGGCCCCATGCGTCTCATGGTACGGTCTATGACGCATGCTACAATTGCATAATCCAATCTAATCAACCTATCAACAACCCTTTATGAAGTCTGCTCCCTGTAGAAGCAGTTTGCTTTAAAGCTAAGCGGTATTAGTAGCCCCTTTTCTCCTAAAAAAGAACCCAGTCTCAGACCGTAAACCCATTTATACTACATTCTGTAATTCTTTTGTGGACTTGCCGTCATAGCCGTAAAATCTCCCCATGGCGAAAATACTCACCCGATTATCCAATCGACGGTGTCCTTTAGGTAATCGGGTAGGCGATCCAGCTTGAAGAGGGGGTTGATCTTCTTACTAGAATATAAATATATTTTAAATGTTTGAAATGGCTAGCTCCCGTTATGAAACGACAGAGCTATCAATCAAAAAGACATCTCTTTCCAAAAACAAAGCTAACCTGCTTGTGATTCGATTAGACGTTGGTCGACCCATTAGGACCTGGCTGGAGCCATCCTGAAAACATACTAAGTCAGTTTTTATAAAAAAAATAAAGAAGAAAAAAAGTTTTCTATTGAACAGAGCAATTTGGGAGCAGCCGGGCTCCACAATAGGGAGCCGGAATGGGCAAATGAACAGCGACTGGACGTAGTGTTTGGTCTCGGCGAGTCATGTTTTATACATGTTCTCAAAGCTCCACCAAATACTACTGTTATGTTGGCAAAGGATTATCATTTTTATAAGGGCAGTAGAACAGAATATGCTTTAAATAGAAAAAAGGGGAGGCAGATTGTCTCGTGCCTCGCCGATTAATCTCCTCCTCTTCCCTTGAAAGGGCCACAACGCTGCTGAAAAGAAGGAAAAGCTGGGAAAAAAGAGACCCAGATATGATGATGTGTAAATATGTGGCAAGATGAATATAATATGAGGCAGCCGTCTCCCCTCGTATAGTGATTCTTACAGATGATCGGAATTGGATACAGGTCGGACAGCACAAACACGGACAGCTGCCTTTTGACGAGAGTCGCCCGTTGGCAGATGAGACGAGATTAATGACCTGGCTACCGGGTCACCTCTCTCCGTCTCTGGGAGCACGGCACTTTATGTCAATGAAGGGGAATACCTATCTATTGTTAGGAGAAAAGATTGACCCATGGAGGATTATACTGTATAATACCTATCGTAAAATCTTTAGGAATAACAAGAGTACGGGACATCTGATTAAAGTTTTAGGTGTTTTGTAAAAGTTAGAAATTCCGTAGGTCTAAAGAGAAGATCACATTACAGGCAAAGCAGCGCGAACAGTGGCATAGGGAGTACCCTACTCCTCGATCCACGCGCTAGAACAGCCTAATAACATGGCCAGAAATGGTGTCCAAGGCCGTCTCTAACCCTCTCTCGTCTCATAATAATTCTGGATAAATCAATATTTTTTGAGTTGGGGGTAGAAAACTTGTCCAGTTTCCGCTGTTCTTAACGAGAACACAACCAACTGGAAAGCGAAAGCGGAGAGAATATTGACCAGAGATTATTTTAATACGAATTTTAATTCACGTCATCAAAAAATCTTTAAGGAACAAGTTGCTTAAATCAATGAGGAAAATTGTTATGTATTTCGAGAAGGAGGGAGTTACAGCCTCGAGGAGGGCAAAAACCACAGCGAGAACTGGACAACAACGGAGGCAATGGAACAGGAAAACTTTGAAAATTACACAGAGATTGAGGAAAGGAAAGGCTGCGCCCTGCAAAAGATATGGCCAAAAGTTCGAGGCTGCAAAGGTTCTGATGAAGAAAATGAGACATCACCGGGCTCCTAGTCAAAATGCGCGAGAAAGGGGTCCAGTCACGCGTACGGAGCCTCTCCTCGCTTATCAACACGGATTAACCTAGAAAACTCGCAAACATTGGCTAACCGCCCGCAATAGAGGTCTTTTAGCGATGGAGCACTGTCCCCGCCAGTGAACCACGGCTATTTG
This sequence comes from Oscheius sp. DF5033, assembly GCA_964036215.1. NCBI lineage: Eukaryota > Metazoa > Nematoda > Chromadorea > Rhabditida > Rhabditidae > Oscheius > Oscheius sp. DF5033. The sequence goes on from OZ038413.1 coordinate 9,977,543, forward strand.
GGCGGGAACTGTGAGAAATCGCCCGATCCGGAAGGTTGATTTGGCCTCCGATGTCGCGAGCTTACGCTGTAAACGTCGCGCCTCCCTCCTCCGTAGGAGGTCCATAGCACCCGGATGTACACAGCCAGGCGAAACGACGGCGTAAACATGAAGATATTCGGAAGAAAATGGGCCAATTTGAACTGAATTCATTCCCTTACCGTATCTTTGAATACAGTAATTCCCCGATTGTTTATACAAGCTAATAAACTGATGAGTCATCTCATCAGTAAGCGCCGACTGCAATGGTCGCTCTTGGAATCCCATCTGAACAAGCGAGGTGATTAGCAGATATCGTAGAAATGTTAGTATAAGCAACAAAAGATTTATTCAATTAACGCTGAGATCGCTCTGTGCCAGGAAAAGGCTCTTATGACGTTATATGGCTCTTTCTGTCTAATAGTCGTAAGACGGTGCTGATCTCTTTCCGAGGGACTGTCCAGCGAGACTGTCAAAATACCTAAAATTATTTTACAATATGATGAGGGCCGCCGAATTTACCGCTTGTGCATCCTGGGTGCAAACCGGTCATATTTGAAGGTATTGGGAGATCTCTTTCCAAAGGAATCGAGGAAAGGGTTTACAGCTCGCTTTCCCATTGAGTCAAGGAACGGGTTGATTGCACGCTTGGCACGCTAAATACCGTAATATTGCCATTTAAAAAGAAATATTCACCATCACAGCTTCGACATGGTAGACACCAAGAGAGAGGACCAAGAGAAGAGCAACGATGGCGAGCTTCATAGCGATTACTGAAAACGTGCTAATAGTATCCGGGTGATATGCGATTCGTCGAAGAAGATGATGGTAAGAGGAGGATCAGGTCATTGATAGCCAGTGATCCGTGTAAAATGACTTCAAGAGAAGTTGAAGACGAAGTTTGATGAAAGTTTTCATTTCACAGCGGGAGAAGATGAGCCTCAGAAATAGAGCTAGTGAGTGAGCACGTTTTCTTTTGTCTTGCATTCAATCGGGCATTAAAGCGTGTGCATTTCAAAGGCAGCGATTTTCGGATCTCTTTCACCGAATGGACATCGAGACAGAGTAGCTATCCCCCTGTTTACATGGTTAAAAAACTTGAGAAATCACTGTAGTCACTATTCAAATGCGTTAAAGCGGAATGCATTCTACCCCGAAGTGACGAATGAGAATCTGAAGTTTGATATCAAAAAATATTTGATGATACCAATAAGAGAAGCCAAGGTGCGAAGTCGTATGAAATGAAGATGCTGGAGACTTTTATGGTAGATGGGCGGTACCCGTAGCACTGATTGCCCGCTTCACCCTGGTTTTAGACACGCTTCAAGAGTTGATGAATGAGCTATCAACGTGCGAGACTATGGCCTCAAATGAGGGGTACCGCCATCGAAGGGAGCACAGTATGCCTCAACTTCAACTTGGCAATTTAGGTGTATTCATTTCCACGTCTGACGTTATTCTACTCGGAAATACTGGAGTTTTTTTGACAGAAATATAGAAAATGATTACATTTTGAGAGGGAGGCGGTTACAACGCAGTCAAGTCTCGTGCATATGGTGTCACTCATTGCGCAGGCGGTTTGCAACAAAGGAAACAAATCACCTAAACAGGTGCATACTTCCGTCTGGGACTTCTAAAACGTCAGAAAAATAATGTAAACTATCAGAGATCTTTGCAGGATATTATTGCTAAACAATTCTTATGGGTGGAGATTCTTTTTTGGAAAACTGTTGTTAACCACGAGATAATACCGGGTCAAATGAACTACATTTACGGGATCTCTATTTTGTACTGAAAAATATTTATGCAAAACAATGGAATCACTTTTGTAACAAAACACGCAGAAAGGGATCAAGAGAAAGAATAATTCTACCGTGCAATTAAATAATATATAACGTCAATTTTTTTTATAACGACTGAGTACATGCAAGCAGAATGGCCATTGTACATCAAAAAACACCCGTGGTTATTTCGAGTCATATGAGTAGGAGCAGGGTCACCCCTACAAATTTCAATCTGCCCTTTTATCACTAGTCATACTTTTCTTGGTAATTCTATCGTAAAGGGACTAGAATACAAGATGCGACGTATGCGGGCGTATTGTTGTTAGGCCAAGATATTGCCCGACTGGATGCGTAGGAAATTAACAATTTCTGTCTGTCCTTCTACAAAATAAATTCCAAAAATTTAAATTTTATAATTGCTGTCACCAGGCGATAACAATTGACTAAAAAGCTTTTATTTCCGAGCAACTAGAAACACCCCCCAAAAAAATGAACATCCGAACATTGACGTGTCTATTTTTTGATCGTTCATGTAGAGAAAAAGGAACAAAAAATGACGAGAACTGGGCACAGAGACTAAGACGATTTAGCCCAGGGCTTCCATCCTTGCGGAGCTTGATCGTCTGGACCTCCACCTGCACGGACCACCTAAAAATTCAAACATCAACATTTAGGAAAGAAGGAAAGACATACCCCTCCGAGTTTTCCGTTTGCAGCTCGAATGGACACGTCCGCCTGTTTCATAAGTGGTGCTGGTGATTTTGAACTAGGCAGGGAAGTTGGAGTGATCCCATTTCCGTTGTTAAAGCCTGGAGCGGAAGAACGGCCTTGATTATCATTACCGCCAATGCTGCGACTGGGGGATCTTCTTAAACTACGTCTATGCAAAATCTCTCTCTCACTCTCTGTTATTATTCTTAGGAGGAATTCCAAGATTTCGACTGCCAGGACCATCTCCAGGAGCACTGTTGCTTTGTCTAAAACCCTCCAAGTTTGTCTTCCAAGGATTGTCACACCTATCCGGTTTAGAGCCATTGTTATTTGCTTGCGGTTCTCCCTGTCCTTTATTTTCTGATGATGACCTTTCGGGAATTAGTTCAGGAATTCTTGGTCGATAAGGAGGAGGTGAGGGGAAACGATGCTTTCTTCCGGCTACAGGTCCAGGTGGCGAAGGATCAACGTCAGAACTGTCCGAGATTGGTGAGAAGCTAAATTTAACCCTTGACTCTGAATAATTCTTCCTGATGAACCTCTTGACGTGAGGATCTTCCGTGGGCAGATGCACATTTCTTTGTTTAGTTGGCGGCGATCTAGAAAAGCTTACGTAAGCCCTGACACTTTATCACGGGATGTCATTAGACCTCAATTCAATAAATTCTTCTTCAATTGATATGCTTTGCGGAAGTTTTCCGTGAACATATTTCTCGGGGTCAACATGAACATAAAAGTATAAACCAACCGGATATTGCGGGGATCAGCCGTAAGGTTGATAACAGTTGCCGGATCACGGGCGCGTGGGCTGCGAACATCTCCTTGAGGAGGGACATCACCAAGTGGCTCATCTCCAAAATTTTCCGGCTTAGGATTGCGGACAAAATTGTAGTTGTCATTATCATCATCACCAAAATCTGGAACCTCATCTGCATCTGAAGAATATATTTTTCGGCGTTGAGAATGATAAATTACCAATTCCCGGGCTATCTGGAATTTTAATGGAAATATCGTCGGCTATATCGTCGTGGATTTCAATCGGGGCAGGAGAGGTCTAAACATAATTTATGCATTGTAAACTGCTAAAAACTTTTTTCTGTTTACTTGGCATAACTTCCAAAGTAGGTGTCCATGGATCAGTATTTACTCCTAAACATTTGGCTAGCTCTTTTCCGGTCAATCCGTACCAATTTCCTTCATAATAACCTTTTCTTTTTCGAGGACATGAATCTCCTTGGTAAATTCCTTGGTTAGTTTTTCAACGACCTCAGTACGTGGCGGGAACATTGGAACTACAACGACTGCCCGAAATCTTTCAAATAAATCGCCGTATTCTACCTGGAGTACTGTCCACAACAACTGGTGGATTAGGCATTGTAGGTTCGGGAGAATAGCTGACAACACTTCTACCAGCCGAAGTTGATGGAACGGTGAGAGGTCTGGAAGTTGGAAGAACGCTTTCCTGTTGTTTATACTCTTCAGGAGTGACAACCACTTGTTCTGTCCTCTTTTCTTTGCATAAGTGGCAACAACAGCAAATAAGAAGAAGTAAGGCGAGGAGCAGAAGAGCCAAAAGCAGCCAAGGAAACCAGGGAGCACAAGTTCCAAAGATCTTCCAATGACAATCTAATCTGTTTAAAAATGCTTGCGCAAAGATCATACTTTCAGCAGGAGGACACGTCGGCTGGGGCTGCACATCGACCGGAGAAGGGCTCTTCGTCGACGATAAAAGCGCCCACAACGTTGTTGTGCTCTCCATTCCAACTGTTAATAATATTTCTACATTTTTTAAATAATCCCACTTGTTGGCGGAGTAGCAGACGGTGAAGAACTATCAGGAGAATTTGACCTTTTCGAGGGAATCGTAGCCGAAGGAGTTGTTATTGAGGCCGAGCTCGTGGTCGTGTTGACAACATCAGTTGTAGTTGTACTAGTGCCAATAGATGTTGTGACTGTTGAACTTGGTCGAGTAGTAGTACTCGGAATGGTTACGGTAGTTGTCGTGGTGCAATTCATCTGTATGCTACAGTAGTCTACTTTCTCCACAGCTGAAAAGTGGCGCCCTCTCTTTGATCATCAGATGACATACGTCTATCGCACAGTGCATCGGCTGGGGTTTCACATGGAGCGAAGTGGATCTTATAGTCAGCATTGGTTACGAAACCACAGCTCGACGACGACGCACCATTCTGAACTCCTGGTTCCCCACTTCATTTATCGTTTTTCTTTCACCTGTGCCAATAATGAGGCGGACATTGTTCCGTTCAACAAGCCATAATAGACATTATTCGGGCAGACCATGGCATACCGATCCGTATCAGCATTACCCACAACAATCCCCGTAAGAATGGGCCGTGCATATATCTTAAAAAACTTCTTCTTGTTGATTGTTTCGAAATCTCCTAGGTTTTGCTTGCTATCAGGTATTGACCGTGGGAAAGGCTCAAACCACCTGCGGGCAACTCGATTTGCCTCTGCTTATTACCACCCTCTGTTCGGGATTCGACATTTAATCACCGCCTTTTCCCGCTGTGGTTACCTTTTCCAAATAAGGGCGAAGTGCTGTCAGATCGGTGTTGAGATGTCCCAAATGGCCACCCATACTTTGACAGGCAACGTCGGCCGAAACCCAGCCTCCCGATGCTCCGCCACTGATTACTTCCCAACAGTGCACCTGACTCATTAATTGGGTAATAAGCAAATCCCACCTGATCGGGGCCCGGGATTAATACACCGTTACATGGGCATGGCCAGACGACCTGGACTCCTCCTGAAAATCTCTTTCAATTCAATCCAAAGCTTAGTCAATCTATTCCGTCAGAATATTTAAATCCCATTTTCCCCCACCTGTTTTGTCTTTAAATGTCAGACCACAGGTTGCAAATATCAGCTGACCTTTTCAATTGAAATTTAAACTTTCACGTGGGGGCGATTCTTTTTATTTTCCTGACTGATATACGGTTAGACATTATTCTCAAGGAACAGATTTATGGCTAAATGGAAAACAAAAAGCTGTTTTCCCCAATCTCGTGAAGAAAAGCGTGGCTTTGCTCTTTTTAAGGAATTTCAACAAACACTTCCGTGTTTTGTGCCAGCGGTTAACTTCTTAGGCTATTTAAATTTTCTTCCCAGGGTTGTACTTTCCCGAGAATTGAAAATAGATGCAATGTTCTTTGGCAGGAGTTCACCCTACTCAATTTTAGGATCAATTTACAGATTGCCATAACCTTTTAGCCTCGTCCATGTTCGGGAATTATCCGATTATTCTCTTAAACAAAATTATATTCCCGAAGTTGACAAGCTCATTTCTAGCGAGACGGTGATTGGACGGCGCCGTTGTCTCGGCTATTTTTCTCGACCAGTTACTGCTCACATTCGATATTTCGTATTTACCAAGAAACTCTTGCTTTTACCAAATTCTTTTTCTTTTCCTTCTTCTTATTTCAGGTCAAGTCTTGTTTTTAAAGTTCTATACAATTCTTATACCTAATAATCACGCGCAACCTTTGTTTTTATTTGCCAACAATTTGTTCGCCGTCTGCTGAAATGCTGAGCTATTAAATTATAGGTGTTATTTCGTATCATTTAGTTTTTAAAGGGTTGTCTTCATGAGAAATGTAGTTAATTGTCTGTATCCCAAATGTAGTCGTTTATGTATGATTAAAATCGACTACAATTTAATAATGTAAATTATCTTACCTAAAAGAAGGAGGAGGAAGGGAAGGTGATCCACCATCCCTTTTGGGCGTTTTGCCGAAAACTGACATTCTGTTACCGCGCGACGATATTCATTTCCATAGGAGTTACCTAGTAACTTCGAACATAATCCCAACACAGCGAAAATTCAGCAGAATGGAAAAGAATGACGCCATTAAAAGCCACTTCCTCTTTTCGCAATAAAATTTTAAATACTGGTAATTCTTCAGATTTACACTGGGCAGTATCAAAGGTTGAATGGGTAGTGGAGCCAGTACTCAAGTGAGGACAGCCCTTACAGTAAGTTTTATTTTATAATAAAAGTGCAATTATTCTCCAGGAATTAAAAGGCAGAAGATTAGGATCAAGCAAATCGCGGGCAATTGACAAGCAGATAAGCAAAGATGGCGAAGAGGACTCGTCCAGGTTTAAAATACTCCTCCTTGGTGGATCAGAATGCGGAAAGACCACAATTTTTAAGCAGATGAGGTGGGTACCCATTTTTTTAATACATTGGCTTATGCAGAGTTCTTCATTTAAACGGATTTACAAAAGAAGATATAATAAATCACCGATCGGTTGTCCACATAAATTGCGTGGAAGCCTTGATCCAGTTGATAGAAGCCTCAGCAGCCTTCTTCATTCCCCACGACACAGGCGTCAGAGTACTGTATTATATTTATCTTAAAATTATTAAATTTTAGGAAGACATCGACAGATTTCTAAAATTCAAAGCCACGTTGAATTTTGACACGGATTCCGAGGTGGTGATCCCTTTTGTCATGGGACGAGTAATGGACAGGATATGGAGAAGTCCCACGATACAAACTATTTATGACAAAAGGTTCCTGTTCTCCCTTGCAGACAGTGCAAAATAGTATGTGCTCATGCTGCAGTTAATGTTGACGGCATTTTCAGTTTCCTTGATGATATTTCCCGGTTAACAGAGGACGTGTACTCTCCAACTACACAAGATATCCTGCAATGCAGGAACAGGACAACTGGAATCAATGAATTGAATTTTGTCTATAAAAATATTAGTTTCAGGTACGATCCTCTGTATTAAAGCACAGTACAGTACTTTTTAGAATGGTCGATGTTGGCGGACAACGAACAGAAAGAAGAAAATGGATCCACTGTTTCGACAATGTAGATATGATCCTTTTTGTGGCTTCTATGAGCGACTATGATCTTTTTGACCCAGAGGACAACCAAAGGGTAAGACGCCCTCTTCTTTGTTTTCTTTTAATATTCACACGGGGCAGTAACATGACCTCTGACAACGTCGTGAGAATGAGCCCAACTTATCATTTCAGAATAGAATGAGACAAAACTTTGAGATATTTAAAACTATCTGTAGCAGTGACTTCTTCCACCATGCCTCAATTGTCCTGTTCCTGAATAAGTATGATATCTTCTGCGAGAAGCTAAAACACGCCCCATTAACCAAGTGCTGGGAAAGCTATGAGGGTTAGTTATTCTTGGAAATTGGGATCGTTATAAGTTATCGGTATTAGTTTTTCTGCACAAGGAGACGCTTAGAATAGCAAATTTGCAGACTAGCCATAAACTTGCTTTTTCTTTTGTCGATGTGGAATAATAAAGGCGACGCGAGTTGGAACACTTGCAGGCGCTTTGCCCAAAAGGCCAGACTACCTTATGATGGACAAGCCAAAAACTTTTTTACGAGTTACAGTAATCCTTTTAGGTGACAATACTGATGAAGATGCCGGCGATTTTGTACAGAAACAATTCCAAAAGTGTGTCAGGAGAAGGCAACGGTTTTATAATTTTAAAACCACGGCTACAAATACAAATAACATTGAACTGGCACGTTCACTGTCGGTAAACGACTGTAATTTGAATTTCAGGTGTTTGGATCGGCGGTTGCTCACATCGTGTCTGAAAACTTGAAGGCTACGGGCTTACAGGAATAGAATTTGCCTTAGATATCTACATGTAATTCTTGTAATTTCCCTTATTTTAATGAGAGTTTCTTTCTGGAATCTCCACAATCATACGAATATTGTCAATTTTTGCCTCTGGCCATGAATACTTAACCGGACACGGGCTGCCAATCTCTACGCCACGAAAGGCACCATGCAAATTGATGGAATTTCCGCACATCGATCGTCTTCGGACAATGTTGAAATGTCGTCTTGAACAAACCCGACAGAATTTAATTCAGTCGGCAGCTCAAATGTGAAGAGGAAAAATGGATGAAGAGATTTACGAAAAGCTGGTTTGTGATGTCATTCGTATGCTTTTTGGGATCTCGTCTCTTGCTCTCTCACTTCTTTTTTTTTCTGAAAACTGAGGGGTGAAGGGATAGACAACCATGTCACCCACGCCTTTTCATGCATACCATATTTGATTCCATTTAAATGCTTAGGTTATTGAATGTCTGCAACATTTACTTTTTTTCACACTGTTACCGGAAACGTATCTATCGAATTGACCCACCCTTTGAAAAAGGTCTTATGAGCCCGTGGTACCCACTTAATTTCAAAGTTGCTTGCATCATTGGCTATGAATCCTTAAAGATATTGCTTCAAAACGGCAAATATGACGTATATTCAACGTCAAAAGTTTAAATTCACTCCCTGGATATTTGTCCAAAGTTTTTTCGACAAAAGGAAGCTTTTCACTTTGCCATTCGGAACATATTCCAGCTTGTTCTTCTCTGACAACTTCTTATGTTCACAATTGGTCCCCTAAGGGACAGTTCAATTGACAGACGATCGTTGACCGCCCCTTGTTGCATCGCCAACCAGCGGCTCTTCAACTTATCTCCCGAGGGGACATTCTCGTCATGGACTGAAAGGAGAGGTCTTCCATAAATATCCTCCATTTTAGTTTCCCTCTTCAGATATCCTCTGTTCAATTTTTCATTGACTACAACTAGACAGAAACAAAAGTACAAGTTAATTTGGCTGAATACTTAGGGGAATTTTACTGGGAAACAAAAAACACTGGAATTCCCATCAGTTTTGCTATAATGACGTGTGAATATCAAAAGTTTATGTACCTTCCACGACAACTGCCAACTTTCGTAGGGCGTTATAGCCCCCTCCATTTTTCAACTTCATCACCTCGGCGGCCAGAAATGATGGGCCCGGAAGATGCTCTTTACTGAGACGATTATCCTCCACAAGTAGATATTGTACCGAAAGCCTGGGATAATGACCTCCTCCGCGTCTTCACCGCGTCCTTTGGGCTCATCTACGCTCAACAAAAACAATTGCTTTTTCCCAATTATTTTTAGGTAGTCAAAGAGTCTCCCTCTGCTCTTTAAAATAAGATGGCCCCTACCAACAAAGTAGTAAAGGGGAAAATAGCTTCAACTCAATTTTTCTTGTTGTTTTTCGTGTTCAAGTTGGTGAAAGAGTACGATAGATTGACGTCATCGTTGAAACAAAAAGCAACTATCATCAAAAGAGCATAACTGACAACATGATAATCTATTCTATGCGGACTTGGAATTGTTCAGAGTCGCACGACATTACACAAAAGCGTCTTGGATCCATTTCCACGAGAGAGAGCAGGTAGCTTCGACTGCTGTTGGATCTCCTGCACTTCGTTATTTCGACACGTTTTTTGGTTATTTATTGGGGATTTCCCTGATTTTCGTATACCGTATTCCTTGCTAAATGATTACTGTAAAAAAGCATAAACGAGCTCTTTTAAACAAAGACGAACACTTGAGGAGCAGGTCTCTTTTTAATTAAGCGGTGCCAATCAGTAGTTTATTGTGACTAATCCTCCTTAGCGACGCAAATAGGCGACGTTGCCCGGTTGCCAGCCACTTTAACTGGAGCGCGTTTATTTGAAAAAGAGAGGCAACATGAAAAATGTGAGAACTTTAAACGTATTCCAGAATTCTACAGCGGTAAATGCTTGTTTCTAGGACCTAAAGTGGTCCCTCGGGCTAAGGCTTCTGCACGTGCATAGCTCGACGGCAGATCGATAGCGCCGCCCTCTGCGGAGCGACCTGAATTGGGCCGTCAAACCAAGCCTTGGGGCTCTCTCTCATCTATCATAATACCATAGACTTTTTAACTTGAAAACAGTCCGCCCCACCGTGATCTGGCATAGTTTATTTTGCTGGGGTGAGCGCGCGCTCGGTCAATCCTTCGGCCGCTTCACCCCTCTAGGGGGTTTCCGCAGCAACCTCACTACTGTCCACTGGGAGCAAGGCGCGCTTGCCCATTGGCTGTAAGCATTTAACACCTAGCGAGTCATCCTTTTTGACTCCTCCTGGCCCTTCTCACATTACTTAGTGTCTAGAAACACGCACTTTTCCGACTGCACTCTTCATTTATGTTGATTTTCACCTTTCCTATTACCTTCTCCAGGTGAAAATGAATTAAAAGTGCTTACTAGTGAACTTGATGTCCGCTTCATGTTTGATGTCTTGTTCCTCCAGAAGATTTATCGCGTAAAGACCTTCTTTAAATCGCCTGGGAGGTAGAATCAGCTGATTACGACAAGAACTCTTCCACCTGTCATTCAATATTCTCTTTTCGGCTTGACAGACAATTACGTGATGTGTTCTGGCCATGTTTATTTGGATACTTTCTAGAGGGCTTCCCTAATGAGGGCAACTGCTTCCATTTCTCCTTCGCTGTTGTCCTAACCTCTTTACTAATGAGTTCCCTAGTGACAGGGCGTACGAAGCTTCTTTTACTTGCAGTCCTTTTTTTCCTGGGGGTAGACCTCCACAAAACAAAAATGCTTCCTCTACTTCAAACTCCTTTTGTTCGGTGTCAGAATGCGAAAACATCTCCAGGAGCGAGGGCGGAGTCAGCTCCCTCTTCCTCTCTCTGTACTTGCTCACCAGTGCATTCACCCTCCTTCCTAATTCACGTCCCTTGCGTGTGATTTCTCTTCTCTTTGGCCCCCCGTGCCAAAAAAAATGCCGTCACTCTTCTTTTTGTGTAGGATGTCTCCCCGTCCTCCACTCCTCTTGAACTTTTCCCCGTTTTTATTCATCTCCTTTCAGCCCATCTCCAGCAGTGGGCTATGGTGGTGTAAGCCGTGCATAATAGTATGCTACTGTACTATTTCGCTAGCGCGGTAAAGTCTATACAATTTCATGTTGATGATGATATTATTGACAAGCTCAACTATTACTATACGACGGCAATTATTACTGGTAAGCTGTTTTTTGCTTATAACGGGCAGATCATTAATAAATAGCATCTGGAGGGTATTCTCTCCTTTATGGCTATATTTTCCCCAAAAGTTTCGGTTCAAAACAGCCTTTTCCACTTCTTCCCACATTAATTTTACACAGTATCCTCTTGATTTCCTCTTAAGGGACCTCCAATATTTCACTGGCGATTGATGGCTCATTATCTTTAGCTGGGCTATGTTATATCCAAAAATTTTACTTGATTCTCTAAATAATTAGGGGCTTAAAGCCATCCATCCAATTTTTACAGCATAGAGTAATTTTTTCGGTAGAATAGGGGTTATTAATTATATGGTAGCTCAAAAATAAGGCCTTCTTATGAATAGCTTTCATTCGGAAAAGGGAAATGTCACCAAATACGTGGGATTCTGACAAGTTAGATGTCCTCGTGAATGACTAGGGCGTGACAGCCGTTCAGAACAGTGCAGTAGTCCCCTCGGGATGAGCAGACTCACCGCGAAATATGATCTCAACTAAGTGTTGGATTCCGCGACTTTTGCTATATCCGATCTATTCGGAGTTGTAATGATATCCGAAACGGGGTCAATTTTTTGCTTCTACTGCTGATTCAGAAAGCGGTTTCGACTCAAATGTCGTCACTTTTGATCAGTTGTTCTAATGACGAAAAATAGCAAAAGAGTCCGGGTAATACAATCCCGGTCCAGGGCACTGCTGCCATTATCCAGCAACTGATATCTCCCCCTCCCAGAAACATAGAGTGAGAGAGAGCTAAGATATTTACTCCGTCTCGTCTTGTCACAAAGAATTATGACCAAGGGAACATATTAACCGTCTCGCTGCTGCTGCTGGTGAGGGATCTAAGATCTGCCCCGTTAATTTTCCAGCTCTAGGCCCCTTTAGGGTGGTCTCGTTGAAAGGATGTTCCTTATTACTAACGACTGAAGTTACGACTTAGGGACAAGCAATAAAGGGCATGAGGACAGCTTGTTAATTGAAGCGTGCCCCTAGTAATGAGCTCTATTGCTTGTTGGAGACCCTGACCGCCTTGGCTAAATTGCAATGCGTTAAATGTAATACATCTGCCTGTTCGGTTTGGTAAATTATCCACTGAATAACAGGATACCGCGTCATCTGACTATTTTTCGGGAAATTGTGGTAGAAATTTCCTGAAAATAGCCTGCTAGCAATAGGTAGACTTATGATCACCGGGTATTCAATTTTTATTATTGTACTCAATAGAAACGGCTACCCCGAATCACCTGAAAGTATATAGCCAACATCAAGTTCCATCCAATCTTCATGAATATCTAAGAAAGCAAGCCCCAATTACCAGATGCCAGGAATTCGGCCAATTTTCTCGATGTCATTCGGGCAATCAAAGTCTCAACTGCCGGAAAACAACCGATTCATTGAGGGAATCGTTCAGAGGACGGCAGAAAATTAATGAACATGTTGCCATTCCCAAATTTAGAAGCGACATAATAGGAACCTTCTTCCGCGTTTTTTTTCCAAAAGTTTCTGTTTCCCGCTAATCCACGTGCTGGTCTAAACGAGTGCCTGGTAAATGATGTGTCCATCTCTGACTCTCTTTTCGGGAGAAGCATTCTCTCTACTCTTAGTTCCCAGCACCTTGCTTTATCGAACCACGGCTCTCTCAAGGAATTTGACGTCTTTTCGACTGCCCGGGCGTAACATCCGTCCCGTGGGGGGGGGGACTCTCTCCCGAGCCACTTGAGAGAAGGGACTCTCGCCAAAACGAAATTGCTACGCCATCAGGGAGCAATTTAGAAATAATCATCTCTAACAAGTGCTTTAAAAGTACCCTTTTTGTCGTCTCTTGAAAAAGTACAAAAAATTTGGAAGGATGTGGCGTGATCCTGGTTGCAAGCCCATTTTCCTCCGTTTGAAGAATTGCTGCCCTGTGCCAACAATTGCCATTGTGAAGTGTGAAAGGCTTAGGCCAGTGTCCTAAAATCAAGGAAAAGGTCTTTATAACGAAAAAAAATTTGAACCGACTCTGGATTTTCACACATAACATCATGTCCAAAAGGGAGAGAGGGACCCCAAGCCCATCATCATCACCCGGGAACCTATAATAATGGGAAGTGGTGGTCTCCCAGACCAATGGAGGGGAATATGATGCCATAAATTGGAGAATAGCCCGACAGCCAAATATGTAATTCACAAGAGAAGATAATCATCATTTTTCAGTGTTTGCCATCCTAGTATCTGCTAAACAGTATGTCGGATTTCCAATACAATGTTGGGTGCCGGCGACGTTTACGGAACCTATGGAGCAGTACACGGAGAACTACTGCTGGGTAAGTTGATGGAAATCCCTGATTGCAATTTTAGTAACTAAAATGAACATGAACCTTGCTAGGGTTGTTTTTGTTTGAAGATTCCATGACATATTTTCACACAACGGCCAACATCTTTGTTTAGTCGGCGATAAATTACAAGAAATACCGCTTTTATGCGCAAAATCTGGATTTTTTCCAATTGCCAGGGGCATTTATAAAATAATCCGCGTATTTCCAGGTACAAAACACGTATTTCCTGCCACTTCACGACTATATCCCTCATAATTATGCAGAAAGAGAAAATCGACAAATCGGGTACGTCTTTTTTTCTATTTTAATATTTTCTCTTTGCAGGTATTATCAATGGGTTCCATTTGTGTTAGCTTTGGAAGCTTTACTATTTTATGTACCGACAATTGTATGGCGATTGCTCAGCTGGCAATCAGGTGGGTAGATCCCGAAAAGTCGACATGATAGGATTATGTCGCATATTCATAGAAGCCTAATTTATTGCCATCCCCCCTTCTACGTCTCCATTTGATACCCAAGGGGGATGCCGTCTACCCGAGTGTCAGAAAGAAGAGATTCCTTGTTGTGGCAATAGCTTGGCGAGACCTCCACAACATTCACAAGCACATAACAAAAGACTCTTCGTGCTATTGTTTCGAGAAATAGCCCGAAGATATTAGTAATGGGGCCCTCCCTTTTATAGAAGAGAGAATTTATTAAAGATGAGATAAAATATTTAGGTATTCACGTGCAATCCCTAGTGCAGATGGCCTGTGATTCTCGACTTCTTGACTTAGAATCACGCAATCGAGCATTACAAACGATTGCCACAAATGTGGAAGAAGCTTTACATGTCAAACATCAGGTGGTGAGTATAGTTCTTGAAAAATGGGGCAAGGCCACAAGGAATTGGTTAAAGCGCCATAAGTTATGTTAAACTGGCTCATTTTTGCTGCCTTTCTTCCTTCACTCTCAATACAACAGACAGCTGAACAGATGGCTTCGATGTTTGTGTTCGCGTTTTGTTTTAGTTTAACGTGAAATTGAGGGATGGTGGTCGGTTTAGTCTATCAACCAGCTGTGAGCTAGGCACGGAAGCAGATGCTTGCCCCGCTGCCGTCGACAATTGCTTTGAAATAGTTGGTTGTGTTCAACCAAAAGAGAAGGGAGAGAACACCAACTGTCATTTTTGAGTGGCGGTGATTTTTAGAAGGCGGAAACGGAAACTAGAAGGGGGCTGGCTGGCAAAAAAACGTGGCAGCTAGCGAGCAGAAATGCTGTTAAACTTTCACAAAATCGGTGTAATCCGTGGAAAACAAATAAATCTCAGGGTACGGAAGAGATGTTGTACCAATAAATTCATTTTAAATACTGCCCGGAACCTAAAAATCCAGGAATAACGCGTCCAGGAGTTTCTCTAACCAAAATACGCGAGGGACGAAACTCCATTTAAATAATTTGAAGAATATTCAATACGGTACATAACCCACTAAATCTTTTTCAGATGAGCGGGAATCGATTAAAATTATTGAACCTAATCATCTGTACGCGGTCATCCGGAGCAGCAGTAACCTTCTTGTATATTTCTGTGAAAATTCTCTACACTGTCAATATTGTTGGCCAAATTTTTCTGCTCAACACTTTTCTAGGCAATAGAAGTAAATGGTACGGTCTTCAGGTATCCATTATTCCCTTCATTCCCAATTATTTTATCTAGGTATTAAATGATTTAATGAATGGTCGAGAATGGGAAGAATCTGGCCATTTTCCGAGGGTAACACTCTGTGATTTTGAAGTAAAAGTGCTGGGGAATGTCCATCGGCACACGGTGCAATGTGTTCTGATGATTAACATGTTCAATGAGAAGATCTTTTTATTCCTTTGGTTCTGGTACTTTTTACTGGCCGGTGCCACTGTCTGCTCACTCTTCTATTGGATCTACATTTCTGTTGTGCCAAGCAGGTAAGAGTAAGCTGTTTTCATCAACTGGCCACTGTCATTAGACCATGCTATAGGCAATTAGAGTGAATAAAATGAAAAACATGGGAACCAGGAAAAACGACTGCCAATTGTTGAATAGACTTCATTTTTTTTTTCAGGCAACTCAATTTCGTCGGTAAATATCTCACCGGAATTGAGGGATACAAAATGGTAGATTCACAGTCTCTAAGGAGATTTGTCTTTCATTTTCTTCGTCAGGTATGTGCTATTTTTTGGGATACGGTGTGTTTCACTGGGTGGGAGAAAGCTTTCCGTTCTTCTCAAATGGCCAACTTTACGAGAATCGCACACATTTAGTTTGAAAAATGAGCCCGAGTCCGAGAAATTTCGACATGTTTCAAAACAGACGGGTGTTCTTTCTGGACGGGGACAATATGACACATTTCTGGGGTTAAAAATCTTGTAGGAAGGGGTTTGGGAAATTGTCCGTTTTATTACCAAAACGAAACCTGCTGATCCGTTTTCTGCGCTGTTCTTTTTGCATATTGTCGGCTCTTCTCACTGACTTCTAATAGCACATCCTCAAAAACAAAATGTTTTGGGAAGTAACTTTAATGAAAAGTTTTTGTTACGCTGTATAGAATGCATAAATAATGTAAGTTCAATTTACGCTGTCTGGTTTTGTTTTTCTTTTTGATATCCATCTTCTCAACTAGCTTAGACTAGCAATTGTTGGCTATCGCATTAGCGTGGAAATCAAATGTTTCCATCTCGTAGCGAATCAATTGTAATTAGGTTGATGTAGGGTGGTGGTTGGGTGGAGAGCGTTGAGCTCTACCCATCATTGAGTTTTACTAGGGCTTCCTGCCTAAGTGTAAGTGGACATAATCCAGTATTTGCATTTTAAATGATTCAAAAGCTTTCTCTGGCCCAATGGATAGCGGGAAAAATGGTTAGGGAGAGTGGAAGAAGACTCAAAGCCAGGTTGCGGGGAAAATATGAATACCACTAATAACCAAATGTAGGGAAATCTTAATCCATCGAACACGGTTTGTCAAAATCTTGGGAAACATGTGCTTCCACACAATTATCAATTAGTTCCTCAATCTGGTATTTCTCTGTTAGTTGATTGCAGTCCTAATCTTGAAGAATGTGGCGCAATTATTTACCAAAAAATAAAATGTCTCTACCCAAAATACGCAATTCGTCTATATATACACAATACATTGTTTTTCAGGATGGAGTGTTCCTCTTACGAATGGTAGCAACCCATGCCGGAGAGCTGCCATGTTATGAATTGGCAAAGACACTCTGGAACAACTACTGCGACAACAAGGAAGGAAAAATACATGACGTGTAATGCCCCCCGCTGACCAAACAAAAATAAGATAGCAATAAGAAATATGCATTTTATACAGACCTTTAATTTACGTGTCATAATTGTCTCCCCAAATTCTAGACATCTATTCATTATGTCTTTCTATTATTATTATAATATTTTATGGCACGGCCTATTCCATCTTCACTTATGTTGACAAGAAACCTTTCCTCATATTAGAGCATATACAATTGTATGATTTTGGAATATATTCATTTTTTCCTCTACTTCAAGACCCTCAGTGACTTTCTCATTCACAACTGCCAATCATTGTTTCTAACCATATGAGCTTCATGATTTATTATGATCTCCCCACTTTTTTTTCACAGCTTGCCAAACATGAGACAGAACTACCAATACAGATATTTATCAGAGTTTATTTCCTTCCTTATTTATTGTCTTCCCCCCAGCCCTTCTTTCCATAGACAATGGTCTCATTCATCGACATTCAATAACTATCTCCCGGTTACAAAATGTACGATGGATTAGGATTTCCCTATATGAATCGATTGGTCAGAAATTTGTCATTTTCTCTGTGTGTCTTAGTCGTTTTTTTTCCTTTTGCGTTCGGATAAATGAACGTTTAAACATATTCCGTTCGTCTTAGCTCTCAAAAAGGCTGGCTATGGTAAGATGTCTTGTGCACATCACAGAATGGAACGGATAGAAATCTGTGGCAGCCAGATGTGGACTGGCGGCAAGGCGTCACTCTAAAAAGAGGGATAGCCACAGGTTGCAGATGGTCGTTTATCATGTTTATTGGGTCCGTTCCAACTGCGGATTTTTTACCTAGACTCCCTCACAACTATCTTTCTTGTTTTAGTCTAAACTTATAGTCTAAACTCAATAAGGAAATATTTCATTTTTTTGTACAAGTTGAAAAAGATAAGAGCAGCCTTATTGAAGAGAAAAATTTGTATACAAATAAATAACATTTCTGGAATGAATTTTAACAGTTTTATACAGCTGTCTGAGCACTGCTCTCTGAGCCGCGGTTAACTTTTTTCGGATCATAACGAGCTTTCTGTGTAAGGCCATCAAATCGCTTATAAGTAAAGTCAACGAATTCTCCACGTCTTCCAGGCTCATCACCGGGTTTCATAATATCTGATGACACCGCTAAAATACTAAAATGAAAAGCAGAAAGGAAAATACTTACGCCATCGGAGATCAGCGTCTGGGAAATCATCAAAATTACTTGTGTCATCAATACTTTTTACTTCTATTCTTATAGGAGGAGGTCGTTCCCTAAAAAATGATGCTTATCTAATCAACACAGGTTAAAATCACCGTATGTGGTTCCAATCAATTCTTTTAAAGAAAGGACAAGCTTTAATTTCTTCTAGGCCGCCGCTATGTCCCATTCTACGTTCCGCTTCGCAGCAAAATCTTTTAATTGTCTAAAATGCCGTTCAAAGCTTAAAATTAATGTCTTACAGATTTAGCGTCAACACTGATGGGCTGCTCCGGTGGGAAAACCAATGTCTGCTGCCAATTAATAACTTTTCTATATGTTTCCTGAGGAGTTTCCGAACAAAATGGAGGATATCCAATAAGCATCTCGTACATGATGACGCCAAGGCTCCACCAATCACAACTTTTGGTATAACCATTTGGTTGGAATACTTCGGGAGCAATGTAGTCTGGTGTACCAACAGTGGAATAAGCCTAAATAGTCCGGGTAAATAACAGTTTGAGATGAAATTTACGTAAGCTCTTCTGTTTTTCTTCCAAGTTTCTGCCTTTCTCTTTGATTCGAAAGGTTTTGACACGAAATCAGCGGGAAGTTGCGATGGCCAATTTCGGTAATGTTCAGTGCGATGAATCTTCTTCAAACCCGTGCATAACCCGAAATCTGACAATTTTACATGTCCCTGGAAATTGAAATATTACAGGAAAAGATATGGCCAACCTTAGCGTCAAGTAGAAGATTATCCGGTTTAATATCTCTGTGAATAAAGCCAATATTGTGGATGAACTGAATGGCTAAGGCTGCTTCAGCAATATAAAACTGGGTGGCCTCTTCACTCAGGGTATCTTTCTTTATAAGTAGAGTCATCATATCTCCTGAAATTTTGGTAGCCGAAAGGTGTAAGAGCTTACCGCCAGGGAGAAATTCCATAACCAAATAAAGGCTTTGAATATCTTGGAAAGAATAATACATTTTCACAACCCATTCACAATCAGCTTCGGATAAAATATCTCTTTCTGCTCGAACATGAGCCGTCTAGAAAAATAGATAATATTAAAATGAGAATAAATAAAATATACCTGTTCCTTTTCTACCATTTCAGATTTTCTTAAGATTTTCATAGCGTAAATATGGCCAGTATCGATTTTCTGCACAAGACGAACCTAGAAGTAATGTTTTTATGAAAAAAATAATAGTTTCGTACCTCTCCAAAAGCTCCTCGACCAATAACTTTCAAACTTTCGAAGTCATTTACACCCAGTCGAGTTCGTTTCAGTCTCAAATAATCCGTTTCCTTACTCCAGTGCATTTTTCTCCGTTCTTCTTTTTCCTCCTCATCGATTCCTTAAAATATTTGTCCAAAACACAAAGCACAGCTTACCTTCTGCCGCCATTTTCTCTTCTAATCTTTTGGCTCTTACTTCTCTTTCCATACATTGTGTTACAGCTTGAGCGTAGAAGGATTCGATAGCAATTCGGGTGCGACTAGCCTTATCTCGAGTGAATTGAGAATATTGGGTTGTCAGCTCAGCGGGTGGCTTTTCCTTTGTCTCGGTCATACCCTGAAGAATTTTGACTTTCTGTGTGATTCATTCAGAAAAATAAAAGGAAGAAGAATATCTAAGAAAAGGAAAAAAGAGAGGATGACAAGGATAAGCAAACAAAACCGTTTTTGGGATGGCCAAAGACGAAACACCGGGTAATATTGATCCAAATCAAAATCTTGACAATCTTTGGCTTTTTAACAATCAATGATACGGAATAATAGATAAGAAAAGGAAATAAAAGAAGCAAAACAATAGTTAGGTGCCGCTTCGCAGTCATCATGTGGCGGAGTAGCAGCAGAGCAGAAATACCTGGAAGAGGGAAAATGGTTGTTTAACCTCGTTTTCAACCTTTGTAAATAACATTATTTGAATATAAGTGACGTGAGAATAGATTGAAAATAGAAAACATAGTCATCGAGAATTCGCAAAGAGAGAATTGTGCCGTGTGCAGTATACAAAAGGCATTTATTCGTTGACTGACCTTGTTGAGTCACGGCGGCGCGCGACCAACCGGACGTATACCATCCCGCTGTGGTTACGTTCAACTATTTCGCTTATGATAGAGTCTAACACCTCAAATATTGTTGAAAGCTAATGCTTTCGGAGATATTGTCCGATGCTGTCCATAGTACCTTCTTTCAATTTTGGGATAATTTGGAACCCGACATACCAGTACAAGAAATTGTTCGACAACAAATTGTGGACTACTCCGGATTACATCAAAAAGTAAGAATTTACATTTTTTTAACCGTACGGTAGGTGAGCTTTTTTGTCAAGCTGCGCAAACATGTGCTATGTACTGAAATTTCTACGATGTTTGCCAACCACAGACGACACAACATTTCGAATGGGGAAGATCCCTGAAACGAACATCATTTTGTCACAACATTGTCAATAGCTATTAGTCCGTACGACAGGTGATGTATCACTAGGTGGCGTTCTCTTTTTGTAACGTTTTGCTGCTTATTACAATTTGGGCTGGAAATTTGTAGGGAAAACGTTACTCTCATGACGATATAAGACGAAATTACTGAAAATAGCCTTCTATTTATGGAAATTGGTCTTTGTTTCTTTTTGGCCTCAAAGTGTGAGTGCACCTCGAGTTTAAAGTCAGAAGAGAAGTGGAAAGCGATCAAAAGTTACACCTTTTAATGGGCTGGGCAGCCTCCACCCTTAGGCAATCCGCACGTGGGGACAACTGATCCTGTTCCAATTAGAGACTGCGTTCAAAGTTAGCTGTGATAGATCAAGGGCTTGTGACACCAGGGGATCTCCTAGCAGAAACAAGGTCGACTATTTCAGACGGATGAGCCGGGTTGTTGCGACGACGATGGCAACTGCTATCGAGATGAAATCGCCCGTCATCATGCTGAAATGGAAGCAGAAAAACGGCGACAATCTCGAGAACATCTGCAAGAAGTTCGTCTCGGTAAGAATCCCCTCCAACTTTTAAAATTCATATTCAGCGGAGGAGAAAAAGGACGAGCAAATGGGTATGATCCTCCGACCCATAGCTGTTCTCCTTGTTACTGCCTCGGGTGATTGGATGGCCGTTGACGAAGGTTAATCCTCCTTCGCAGCTTTCTTCTGTATTAACAGAAGTTTCATGACTTTAATCTTCAAAGATGCTCAACGCTTTGCATGCTTTAATAATAGTACAATAAATTTCTATAGCAGTCTCCGACTATTCTCCGAAAAGTGACATTTCGATTCAAAACGAAAATGACGCCATTTGCCAAAAAAGGCAAACAGTTACGTGTTCAGCGCAATCATACCAGTTTCTACCACGCAATACGAGCTAATACAGAGCAGAGAGAACAACATCGATTGCATATTTATGTATTGGAACATCCATACTCAACAGAAAATGGGGTGACACTCCCCGTCTTGCGTTCTTTAAAGAAAAACGATTTCTCTCGCCGTTAGAGATCATGAGACTATTGTCCATATCATCAGCGGTTTCACTGCTTGTCACGTCTCTGCAAAATGAAGCGGTCAACGAAAACATTCTAATCAATAATTCTCCTTTTAATAATGAAGACTTCCTTTTTCATTAACCTAAGTGAATCTCCCTCCTAGCGGGGAAATCCTCTGGGTGCAGTTACACTGTCGACAATATCTCTATCACTAACTGGATTGCAGCCCCCGACAAAAACTGAGCTTCCCCCCCACCACGTGATGGTATTTTGCAGATAAATCCTATTCATGTTCAAGCGACTGGCCCAGTTCCCATGCCCCTCCGATAGATAGCCTGTCCATCAGTAGTATACGATTCGGTTAACCACCTCTTATGGACAAAAAACTAGTGGGGCACTGCTTGCTTGCAGCTACTTCCCCGAGAAGATTACATATCAAATCAAAGGTCGTGACGTATCTGCCGGCGCTCTTTTCATTCCTGTTTCTGAAGACGGTAGGTATATAATGATGGCTGGCCCCCGCTCGTAAGGAAGTACAGGGAATACGATGGGTAAAGCGGTCTGCTCTCTCTTGGGTTTGTTCTCTTTGATCTGTCTCTTTGAAGGTTCGTTTAATCTTTCAACGTTCATAATTTTATCCGCTCTAAACTTTAAACTTATTTAATCTTTTGATTTTCAGTGGCTCAATCTATAACAGTCGCTGATCTTTATACACGAGTTCTTGAAAAGAATCGCCATGTAGAAGATACATTTGCTTTTCAATTTGTTAAACCTCTTGGTACAGTAGCTGGAGAATATGTAAGTTTTAAAATTTCTTTCAAAGGCTCTTGGTGCCATTTTCTTGTTCTTTTGCAGTTTTTTTTTCTTACAGATCTGGCCAAGAAGTTATTCTACTTCTTCTGAAATAATGTTTGATGAGAATGGTGTAGCATACAACCTTCACCAGCGCCCAACATTACACGATATTCTTCAAAGAACAAGGGCGTCTTCCCTACGAAGTTCTCCAAAATATTCTGATTACAGTAATTACTACAACGAACGTCGTTAATTTTCTTCTTTCTATGTTGTTGCAATCCTTTAAATTGATCTCATACCCGATCTCAAAAACCTTTGTTTGTAAATACGGTAAAATTCTTAATAATATTATTAATTTGTTCATGAAGTGTCTTTTTTTCTGTTCTTGTAGCAGTTTAGCTAGCAGTATGAGCTGTTTATGGGGCGAAAGCGCAATTTGGCTCTTTCACGGCTCAGCGAAGAACTGACTCCCTTTCTCCGGTCACTATTACTTATTTCTCCTTCCAGCCCATTGCTACATTATAGCCCAAGGGGTGGGCGACCCTCGAAAAGTTCACTGTAGTTTCCTTTTTTTGCTGAAACCTTACAACTTTTGTATAATCCCTCATTTTTAGAGAAGTTTGTACTTTGGCTTTGTTCTTCCCTTCCATCCTCATTCTCCTACTTTTAGTTTTTTTTTCCTTTTTGGCTATAGTTGAAAGAGGGAGACCGATCAGGAGCCATAAAGAAACTTGGCAGCAATTTGGCCCCCCAGACCCTGACCAATAATAAAGATAGCTTGAAGGTGCCGCGCGTGGCTATTAGGCACTGGACGAATTGAAGGTTTTCTCAGTCATTACCCATTTGTCTTCTTTTTTTTACGTAGGTACGCATTAGCATAAACGAATCAAGACCTTATGGCTTCCTTATGGTTTATTGAATTTTTAGCTTTCCTGAAGCCATTGTGCCCCTTTCCAGCTCTCTTATTACACATTTGTCTCACCGTCTTCTCTCTATTTTGACCATATGATCATAATCATAGTTCTCTACCCGTGCAGATGCACTTCTCCAAACGCCCTTCTTAAAAAGTTGTTTGTCCACCAGTTAAGGATATCATTTTAACACATCAAGTGATCAAAACACCCATTCTCATGGTCTAGACTCTATTCTTTTGTTATGGTAACTGGTGAACTTCAAAAGCTGAAACGTTTCACAACATTTTGGACAAATGTTGAAAATATTTCCACTAGGGCGAACATATCTCTACGAATTGTCCACGAGAAAATTGTAGGAAGTCGTGTGGCAGGTAGACAACAGAGATCATTAGCGACTGGCTGTCCATTCCACTTGATACACTTGGGTGCATTAGGACCCTTACTCTTTGACTACAATTGTTTACTTCATTTAAATGGCCTTTTAATTTTTTTTGTTAAAGTTTTTAAAATTTAGGCATAGGGTCGCATGAAGTACTAATGTTTGCGACCACAACGGCTGCATGCTCTCATGCTAATCATTTTCCTCCTGATAGCACCATCGACTTGTCAGTTTTCTAGCTACCTCTGTAAGTTGTCCTTCTTTCTCTTTAAATGATTTTAGCCCTGCGTTTACGGCTGTCTGGAAGGTGTAACGAAGGTGATTTCGACTGCGGTTTGGGGCATTGTATCCCTGTTCGAAAGTTTCATGATGGACGAGTTGACTGTTTGGATGGGAGTGATGAATGTATTTTGGCTTGTAACATACCAACCAGACGATTTTTAAGGGTGTCTCTTGGGACAAATGCGATGTGGAGCATATTGTGTCGACTTTAAGGATAGTCTCGGGTGCATCTTTAATCCAAAGTGCGATGGTTCTACCAGGCAGCCGAAGTTCTGTGAGATCACAAGTTGGCATCTTTCTTTAAATTGTGTAAACATTTTTTAGAAGAGAAATTGTGCAGAGATCCACAGGCTTTCCCCTGCAAAGGTTATGGTGAATGCGTCCTGTGGCCAAGTCTCATGGATGGTAGACCAGATTGTATCGACGGAAGCGATGAAGGTATTTCGTTGTTTATCTTATTTTTCCGGTCAACCCCACGTGTTCCCACTAGTTACTATTGCATTTCAACGTTCCGGCCATTGTATAGCGGGTGGGACTCCCGTGGTCATTGAAATAGCCCTTAACGCACAATTGAACATGCCTTCCGGTGCATTCGTTATTGTTGAGGGAACTCTAAGTTTTTTGGAGACGACATTGAGAATGTATAGCAATGGAGTCAAAAATCATATTTACAGATGCGGAATATGTGCGATCGTTGGAAAGGCCGTTTCGTTGCTATTTCAACAGGACGGGACAATTGTTGCCTGCTGTAATTAATTATTCGAAAAGCCCTTCGTTACCACAACCTGTAGCTCCAATTCTTACTACTCCACCTCCTAGACTACCGCTAGTTCCGGCTATTCCGCCGCTATGTGCCCGATGTCCTCCTCCACTTGTCTTTCCTGCATTACCCGGTCCACCTACCCATCTTCCGTCTTTCCCTACCCTACTTCCTGCCAACCAACCCGATTCGCAGCTACCAATATCACCCTTAGCTAGTTATTCGACTATTTCGCCGGTTCAAATTCAACATATCACGCCCATCTCGGTTACGCAATCTGAACCGGGTTATGGAGACTTCTTTCCTGGAGGTGGATCCGCCACTGCTAGTTCTACTGGTTATCCACCTGTTGTTGATTTTACTGTAGAAGCTCACATCAATACTGTACTGCCCCCAACATCTTCGCCATCTTCTGAGGAGCTAACAACTTCCTCTCCTCTTGGATGGACTACCGATGCCTCAGCCCATATTAAAGTGATTCCATCCTCTGGGGAAGGATCTTCTGGAGAACCTACCCACATAGACTTGGGGACTGGAGAAATCTCTGGACAGGTAAACACTCCTTCCCCTGCGACATCCACTGCTCCACCTGCCGTTGCACCATCTCCACCACCTACGACAGCTCCAAGAGGACCAGCTGATGGTATCTTCTTTCCTCTCCCAGTCAGACCTATCCCCAATGGGCCAGTTGCCATCCGACCAATACCACCATTCGGAGGATTCAATACTCTTCGACCAATTGTTCCCGAGATGACTTCGCCTGGTCCGGTGCAGTTTATTACTCCCGAGCCAGGACAGACTGACCACCTTATTCCAATACATCCTGGAATTGCTGTACCGACATCCCCTGGGGAGCGGGCAACCACACCGAAGAACCCCTTCGATGAAGATTATGGAGGGGATTTCTTCGGGACAGAAGGCCCAACAGGAGGACCAACAGTTCAAGTTGGTGTCATTGGAGGAGCATCTACACTATCTCCAACTGACGGTCCTACAACCGCAGAAGAAGCTGCAACCAGCGCTGTTGCCCCCGAAGAAGGAGAGTCACAAGAGACTACGGAATCCACGACTACCGAAGAGCCATCAACCACCATTGAAGTTACTACAACAATTTTGTCAGAGACTGTAGCCTCTGTAGGATCCGAAAGCACTAAAGAAGCAACTTGTCCTTCATCATTACTTGATCCTTTAAAGGAAAAATATCCTTCTCCTTTCTGTCATTGTGATTTTGATATCAAGGAAAAATGCGATCGTGAGTTGTTTTCTATTTTCAAATGACATCACTTTTTAGGTTCGAAAAGTACCATTTTTCGCGTTGACAAAACCGACATTTGTAAAGGTGATTCGTCAATTAATGACGAGGATAAAGCCCGAGTTGTACTATCAATGGTAATAGTAGTAACTTCTAAAATAAGAGTCGTTTAGATGAGTAATGGCCTGCCATACACTTCCTGCATTGACAGCAACACCGATGATGGGATAATTGTCTCAACTAACTGCTCTGATTGTAGCCTACAACTGATACAATCCAAAGTTGAAGGGAACAATAAAGAGGCGGCGGGAATGCACTTCGAGGGTAATAGCAATTTTTATGGAAAAATCAAGTATTTAGCACTAAATGGCACTATTTGTGACAGTGACTTCAATAATTGCCATAGGTATGCAGTCTGTGTTGTGGATCCATCTGGACTTCGGTTTCATTGTGTCTGTAAAGAAGGAACAGAAGATCATTCTGATGGCAGAGGGCTTGATTGCTTCGGGTTTCCGGCAGAAGACGAGTAAGTATAATACCAAGTTGTGGATACGTGCTCTTTACAGTTGTCTTCTCATCTTTGGAGTTTGCCTCATCGTGTGGTTGCTCTTCCTTCTGGGCTTCTTATTCTGCTGTCCGTTAATAGCCTATCTCTGCTACCGATGCAGTGACCGATATCAAGATAATGTTGTCCATCCTGTAACACCCGCGGTAGATTTACCCTTCTTTATAAATCGTGGTTTTTAGGTAAAGACAGTGAAATCTGGCACCTCCACGCCTGCACTAAGTGCAAGAGTAGCAGCTTCAAACGGTTCTGGTACGGCAATGGCTTCAGTATTGGTTGATGCACTTCGAAATAATGCTAAAGGTACATATTATTTGTGATAAAATGATCTTTTTGCAGGAATGACAGCCGTTTCCCATTCGATGGCGAGTAGAGTTCGCTTCACTGATGAAGTAACTGCTCCTCCCGGAGTAGTCGACTCTAGACCACTTCCAGAAAAGCCAGTAGAGGTTTTATAAATCAACAAGAAAATAGAGTTAAAATTTATAGCCGCCGCCACAATCTATCATGAAAACCGGTGGAATGACCCAATCCTCTTCTGAACCAAAACTATCCCTCCAAGAAAAGATGGACCCATTGTCGGGAATAACTGCAATGGAATATCTTATAAAGCAGGGAAGCCCTGTAATAACACCAAGGGATAAAGCGGACACACCTGGAGAAACTCCTATTTTAGAACAGGTAGATTCTCTCTTGGTAGAATATGAAACTGTGTTCAGATTCGTACACCAATAGATACTAGTAGAGGAACTCCTCCGCATGAAAAAGTCTCCGTACACTCTCTTCCAATTCCGACGATTGAAGTACCAGGACCATCCCATAAGACATCGGTGGATCTTGGACAAATTCCTTCTCTTTCCCAACCAACGTCGCCGACCCCTATCGTTGTGAAAGCCGATGTCCATCAGGAAAAAGCAAGTTTCTAGACAAATATTGATCACATTAGTTCCTGTTTATCTTCTAAATTAATAGAATTTATAAGTCAAACAGCTGACTTGACAGCTAGCTAATTTTGAGACCCCTGAGGGGAATTATGAAACAGGGAGATCCACTTTTTCATTTGATTACGCACGAGACCATAAAAGCCTTTCAAGTTCAATTATGAAATATACTGCTTCCTTTATAGGGCGATACCCATAGTGTGGTCTCGGTTGGAATACAGCCAACTATTTGGGAAACATACAGAGCAGTTGGATTAGTTGGCGATGATCATGCAAGAGAAGATAGCTCCAGTTCTTTGGATGATCTAATTGGGAAGAAATTCGAGAGTCGTCCCGCTACAAGTGCTCCTGTTGAAAAGTATTCACATTTTGAACTAGTCCGTAGGGCTTCTTTTAGGCCTATCGAAGCTCCTGTGCCGAAACTTGATCTTGTCTCTTCTCCCAACAAAGAAATACCGCCATCTCTTCCACCGTTAGATCCTGTACATTCTCCACCAGCTGAGCCATCGCAAAGGACTCCTGTCTCAGTAGCAAGAAAAAAGAGCGCGTATGGGATTTTCTTCATCCTTAGTAAAATATGTTTCAGCGCTTCGGTAAAGTTGGCAGAAATGTTGGGAGTCACCTTGGTTGATGATCAAAATGACATGCAGGCTCTAACAGACATGGCTGAAAAGAGAATAGACCTCCCGCTGGAACCAATACCTCCCAACACTTCTCTGACTTCAAAAATTGAAGAAAGTTTAATGTCGCTAGAACCAATTATTCAAAAGACACCGGAAGACGTTGCGCTTGAAGCTGCAATCCTGAGAGAAAAAATGGAAGAAGAGAAGAAGAAGGACGAGGCATCTCAAGTCTCAGCGCACGAAGAAGAAAAAGAAGACTTAAAGAAGGTTGCAGCTGAAATGGAGCCAGAGACAAGCGAGAAGTTTGTACCGAAGGCAGCTCGAAAGACTCCGCCAAGGAAGACTCCAGCACATTTGACAATTCCTCCAAGGAGACGAGCTCCGGATAGCTCTACAGAGTCTAGCAGTGATGCAGAGGTATCTTGACTGCAAATGAAAAACATTGTATGTTTAGATGGCTTTGCGACGTCGAATGGGTCGAGAACCTAATCCCTTTAAAGATAAGAAGAGAAGATACAGGCGACCGGAGCGACAACTAAGTAGCATATCTGAAAAGAGCGCAGAAATAGCTGGAGACGCCGCCATTTCCGTTTGTCTCATGCTAAAATTTAATAGATTATTTTAAGGAATCCTCTCCTGATGATTTTACGGTATCTCTTCCCAACACAACCCGCTCTCTATCAGATTGGCACGCTTACATTCCTCGGTACAAGCGGTAGACCTCAGGAAGCTCATAAAATATCCGAGAACTTTCAGGTTCGATGCCTCAGCTACAGAAGACACTGATATGGATATACCCCATCGATACAAAAAGCAGCCAATTGTTTCTTCCCCGGACATTCCAGACGTCAGTGTCAAAAGGTACATACAGCACCACCTGCAGCATTATATTCCATTCCAGATCCCAAGAAAGGTTGGATATGCTAGAGTCTGGACGAGGAAAAAAAGTCCCCATTAAACAAGTCCCCTCAAAGCTGCCACCCGGTGGCTCAAGCTCTTCTGCAGCCGGATCAAAGCCATTCCTTCCGCAGCTAGCAAGAAAAACGACTTCTCGATCTTCAGTTGACAGCAGAACTCGCGCATCGGCAGTCAGTCGGAAAATAGCTAGCAGGAAAACGGAGGTACCGCCTAATAATAATCGCCTCGTTTATTAATTTATTCAATTTGTCAGATGCGGCCAGCAAAGTCTGCAAGTGATCTTATGGTCGAAGAGGAAGAAATAAGGACAGGAAGAGGACTCGTGTCGAAGCGGCACAAAATTGCTCGCTCTGAAGAATATCTTCATGGTCGACCCCCATGGGATATTTCTCCTTATCGAGAAGGGGACGAGAGACCGTTACCTCCTATTCATCAAAGGTATAGGCTTTTCAAATGAGTTTCAGTATTTCATTTTTAGGAGTAGCTATTCCATGAGAGCCACCCACGTCTCGCCTGCTTTAAAGAAACGTACAGGCAGCCATACAAGTCTCAGGTTAAAAAAAACTAGAAATATTTTAATAAACGGGCACTTCAGAAGTGGTTCATCTGTCAGCTTCTCTCCCTACTTTGACCCCCGAGACCCTACCAAACCTCCCAAAGAAGAGTTATGGTGGACTCCGCGTGACTCGTAATTACAGGACTATCTACGGCTATGTGTTATGTTGATTCGAACCCCCCTTTTCCCTTTTTCTAACCCATATTTCTTTCAATATAATGCTTTCTAACTTTTCCGGTGAACTGCCCCAATTTCCATATACTCCCCGTGTCATTTTTTGTACCCGTCTTTCCACTATGTTTTTAATTTACCTAAACAAAAGACAAATTGTTATGCAATAGTTCACGCACTTAATAAATAAACTATTACGTTTTACGGAGAATTATAACGCCTATTAGATGAGCATATCTTGTGCTGGCCGCAACGACGAAGATAGTAACTGCGTCAGGGAGGTAGATGGCGTAGGTTAATCGGATTCAGACGAGTAGACAGGGTGAATTAAATGGTTATAAAAGATGTTTAAATTATGCTATCAGTATTCAGAGAAAAGGTGTGGTTCGATTCAGAAAAAGGATATTATCAATGAGAAAAATATCTACCCAGTTAAGAAAACAGCTGTGGTTTAAAAAGTTGGCATTGCACTGTATCTCCGAATATATAAGAAGGTGCACAGAAACTACACGGAAAAATACAGTACACCACAAAAATCAGGTAGTGCCTGTTACAATCGAGCTGATAAGAATATTATTGTGCCCTACAGATAAAAACTACTGTAATTTCCTTTATAAACTGGTCAACATGTAGAGCATTCGAGAAACTACTAGTCCTTTGAACTCTTGCCACCCTCTGCTGATCCATGTGATGATTCTTCCCCGTTGCATAAAGATTACACTATTGTCCATTCATTCCTTTCTCCCAAAAGCACTAACAAATATTAGAAAGGGATATCCTATGCAGGAGTTGCCCCTTTGCTGAAAAGATAGCGACCGGGGATCATTCCAGGTGCAGTCAACAATTATAATATTTTCCTCTGCTTATTTCCAACAGAGTTGATCCAAATAATGGTCGAGCTTTGTAATAATAAAATATTTGTTCGAGAAGAGTGTACGATGAAGTTCGATCAACAAGTTACCGATGTTTTTTGTGCCCGTCCGATACCCGTCATTCTGTTATTTGACATTTTTACTAATGAATAAAAAAGACACTTTTTGTTTAACGAAAAATGTTTATTAAAACATCATAAGAATCGGAGAAGGTGAGTTGACTTGACGACGCGTGTTGGAGGTCTTCTGAAATTTAGTCGTTAGTATCTGTCGGAAGCACTGTTGCAATTAGAGCACGTCACATTTCCTGTGCGTGTCTGGATACAAGGAAGAGAAGAGCTTACCCTGATCTGTATTAAACTTAGGATGTGAAAATGGCAAAAAGTTTAGGCAAAGCTCGAGAAGCCTCTCTTGTTAACCAGCTGGATTTTGGATTTGAGCCATTCGACAGGGAGACAGTCATGGATTCCTTCAACTTCAGCTTCTCCGATGAGCCAAGCGATCACCTGGGCCTCTGGTGGGACCATCTAAAAAGTCAACATTTCCTCTGCACCAATAATCAGCTGTGAATGGAAGTATCACAGCATAGCGGAAGCAAGTTCTGCACCAAAACTGCTGCTTACCTCTGGAACCTGTTCAACTGATGTCTGTGAACGTTTCAGCATAATCCCTCGGCATGCTGGAGCAAATGAGAATTTTCTGGAAAAGTTAAGAAATACCAACTGTACCCTCGGAATAGTACCTGCAGTCCAGAGCCGCGAAGAGTGGAAGGAGTGAAACCAGGAGAACAATCTGGACGGCGTGCATGCTTCAGAATGAGGGACAAGTCTCCGCCCCTCCTCTCAACTTCTAAGAGACGCCTCCATAGATGATATCCGCTTGGATACGCCCCACGGATCTGTATTGCGAAAGAGGGGAACTCCAGACAAGGAAGTTATTGACATACTGTACGGTCATATGTCCTGTACTACAGGTCATGATAAGATCATGCACTTCCCCATATGGTGTCTGGCGCCACGCGCAATGGATTTAAAATTTACATAAAACGTAGATGGGGTCGACTGTACCAGAATGTACCAGAAATAGATGTACAGAATTGAACTCGCCGGTTAATAGTCCAATCTAATAACTCCATTACCAATTTATTAAAACAGGTGTGAACTTCGCACTTTTTATAGACTATCAGAACGGCAGGGTTTTCCGATGAAGACGAATAATTATAACCTTTTTGGGAACAGAGAGAGCGACCATTGTTTTTTTGACAGTACACATTATGATAAGAAGCTCAGTCGGTATTATTTGGACAGTGGTAGGAGACCAGGACAGTTACAATGTTGCCAGCTTCCGAAAAGGTGATCACGACTTCTGAGGAGTTGAAGACAAGCTGTCGGTAAGTGCTGTCCCTCTGTTGGAAGTCAACTTCTTAGGCGGAGTCCACATATTATCCTTACTGGCATCCTTCTTAGTTTAAATTGGGGTCTCTCTGGCTCTTTTCTAATTATTCCTGCCTATATTTCTTCTGCTGAAGAAATAAATCTCTCTAATTTTACTACTATACCAGATGAGGTAGGACGCCTTCCTTTCCCTAACTTTCTCCTAGTTCGGCTCAGAAACTCCATTCCATTTGATCACTTCAGCATTTTCATTAGGAAACGTTGTATTTTTCTCATTTTACGGGTGGCTTTCAGATAGGTAAGAGCTCTTCAAGCTGCCTTAAGTAGTCTTTAGATACGGAAGAAGGATGTCTGTCATCAGTTCCGTTCTTGGAATTGGAATCGGCGGTATCCTTTGTGCAATAGCGCCCAATTTAAAAATCCTTCTCATTTGCCGTTTCATCCAAGGGATATTCTACTCAGTATGTCTTGATCCAACCTACACAAATGGAAGAAAACCTTTTATAGCCATCCACTTTGATTAACTGGGTCCACCTATCTGAATCCACTCCAAAAAAGAGCCATGGTGTGTGGGCTTTCGTTTTTGGCTTGTCGTGGATTATAGGAACCTCTTTGGTAAAATTAACAAGCTCACGTCATTCGGGCATAATTTTTAGGTCGCTCCATTGGTTATGATTTCACCTTCTTGGAGAATATTGCTACTGTATCTCTCTTTCCCAAATATCTTCCTAGGCATTTTCCTCTATTTGTAAGATCTATGGATCATTTAAAGGGATCAGTTTTTAGCTACCTCCAAGAATCGCTTGATTACTGCGTAATGAATGACGATCATAAAGAAGTAGAAGACTACGTCAGAAGGAATCTACCAGCTGGTTGTACTGTGGACATGGATACCTTAACACGAGTCAACACAAAGGCCATATTAGAGAATGATACCTCGAGTGAAACGTACTCTTGGTACAGTATCCTTCAAAATAGAAAGCTACTATTTATCCTATTTGCCAGCTGCTATATGAGGTAAGCGGAAAAATTTAATAAGGATAATGTTTCCATTTTGTAGCTTTGCTTATACACTGGTCCATAATGCCATGAGCTTGACGAGTACTGTAATTGAATTTGGAAATATACACGTTAATTTTGTGTTGTCTGCTTTGGTGGAATTGCCATCGTATGCAGTAGTGCCATTGTTGTTTTATTTGTAAGTGTGCAACAATTTCTGCACCAGTCCGCAATCATCAAAAGTTAAAATGGGTATTTCCGGGCGCATCTAGCTGATCTGTGGTACAAAAGTGATGACAGGTACCAGGCAGGGACCGCTCGTTGACCACCGCTGCCGTCAAAAATTCAAATATCTCTGTGCTTATGTCAAAAATTGCGGCGTTCTTTCGAATATCCCAGATTAGTCACGTTCTAATCCTGGAAAAATCTTACGTACAAGCGGATATCTACGAGGGTGATGCTAGATCCTTATTTTGTCTTCCCTTTGTGTACGATTTATTGCTGTCATTTAAAACACGTCAACGATGAGGCAACAAAATTTTGTAAATAAGAATCTTCACCTTTTGAGTAGGAGTAATATTATTTTAATCCAACTAGAATTACGTCTAGACTAGGTGACGAGAACCTTTTCAGAACCGGTGAAAAGGAAACATTATGCATTTTACACATCATGACTTCAATCTCAGGGATAGCTATTTATTTTGTTGCCTCAGGTACGAACTAAGGAAGTGAGCAAATTGTACGGTTTTCCAGGTCATTGGTTGTACTTATCAACGTGGTTATTTACAAAATTCGCGTCATCTTCTGCCTTCATGTGTGTGTTGGTATTCATGTCGTCCAAGTATCCAGTAGAATATCGGAATTCATTTGTCGCTGTATCAGCAACATTGGCAAATATCGCTGCTGTGTTCGCTCCACAAGTTTATATCCTGGTAAGGGGATATTCCATTGGATTTATTGGAAATATTCTTATAGGAGTCAGTTGTTCAGGGAGGAATGTTCCTGTTGTTCTCGCTCTTTACATCATTAGCCGTAGTTTTTACTATTTTTATTCCAAAAAGTATATAACGACGTTGTTAATAAATATTGAGGAATTTCTTTACCTCGACAATAAATAACTCTGTATGAGAAGTCGTAAAATGGATGGATGCCGCGTGTGCTAGGGATGGACTTCTCGAAGAGTAAAAGTAAAATTAGCAAGCACCAAGGTGTATAAATATTTATCATAAACGATTTTGCTTCGAATCATCAATTCTAGCCATAGGCATTTTTGCAACAGAGATATTTCCAGTCCCTCCAGAAGTGCTGACGGACCTCGGAATAACGTGCTTCCCATTCAGCCACCAGAACAATAGCCTGGAAGAATAGTTGGGTAAAAACGGAGGGTCGATTCCTGACCCTTCTCCAATACTCCCAGCAAATTCCACAAGGTCTTCAAACACAAAATGAACATAATTATAGTTAGTGAACCAATCACTCCTTGGTATTATCGTCACGCCCACGACCATCCAGATTATACTCTGAGCAAAAGTAAAGGTAAAGTGCGTAACATTCTGTCGTAGACGTTGCTTGGCTATAATATCCTGTCCCACGCCTTTTCGTGTCTATAAGGATTAAAATTAATCTTTCATTTTGACGCCCACACCAGTGAAATTAACTTGTAAAGTGTGATCAGATTTAATCCAAAACCCATAAACATAAGAATTTCCATGACCGCGAGTAGGGCAACTTCTTCATTACAATCGTCTAGATCGAAGATCATTGAAATTAATCGGTAGTCAAAAAATGCGTAACAGCCTAAGCCGTATTATTAGATAGTAGAACTCCTCCTACCATCGTAAACAGAAAGAACTGCCCGTGAAATTGATACAAATATCAGAAGCAGTATGACGATCTGAATTGTGCTCGTTAAATTATGTGCAAGAACCAGATATTTGTCTGTGAAAGGTTATAAAACTCTTCTTATTTCAACAAAACGCATTCCCATGCCAGAATTAGTTTTCTATCAGAAAGTTCGAAAAATTTAATTGGCTCATGTTCCCAGTGACAGTGGGAGCGCCACATTTATTTACATGGGAAATGCTTCTGTTCTCTAGGATACCGCTCATACGAGGAAGTAGAATAGGGTGATCCCACTCACCCGGGTATTCCTTGGATTGAATATTGCTGACGAATAATTAAAGAAATATACAGCAATGAATCTGTTGACTGCTATAGCCAGCTCAGACATAAAAAGAAAACTCAAAACGAAATAATATCCGTTAATGAAATACGGTAGAAATTCAGTATTGCTGAAAGATAGTTCTTATTTTTCATAGACGCCACTAACCACAGCAAGGAAAATGCACATGAGACGCCAACAGTCAACGAAGCAATTATGTGCCCGAGAGATCGGACAGCGCATATTCGAAAAAATGAAGTTTTACAGCTTTTTCTGGTAATAACCACGTAGACAATAGGAATATGGAGAAAAAGACAAATAAGGGTTAACTAAAACAAAAAGATTAGTAATCAAATGATAAACAGACCGCGATGGTAGTGATACCGCCCGATATTTGTTCGCCTCTGGTTCCCTCACGCATCGTCTGAAAACATGGAAAATTACAGACCATCCGGAAGAAGGGAAAAACGGAGTACGAGGTTACAAGGAACGGTTATTGCAAAAACACCACCTGCAATACATGTACAAAGATTGAAGCAATAAATGAGCTATTCAAAGTGTCAAGGGAGTAAAAAACCATCCAGGGCTCGAGGATTGAATCAGAATAGCCAGCTGGGAGATTTTGACAGCTGTTTTCTTGTTCTAATTTAACTGGACTAGAATTAGTGATGCAAGAATGATGTACTGTTAATTTAAATTAATGTTTTCGAGAAGCATGCACGAGAACACCATTCTAGAAAAGGGAATGGCTTTGGTAATAAATACAGACACATCTAAGAAGCAAAGGTTTGTTATAAGGGCAATCAACATAATTAATTCATTCCAATCACATGATGAAACTGCGTAGTTGTGGAAAAGGAACAGCCACTGAAATCACCAATTCGTTGAACTTTAGCTCCTTCCTGGAAGCTTTTGAACTCTTTTTTTCACACATTATTCATTCCCCAGATGATTGTCCAACATCAAAATTCGAGTACAATGTCCGAAGAAACTTGAAAGAATGGTCTTATCAGCCGGTGGAGTGTCGCCTGAGCCAAACACACTGCTTCCTATTAAAGAAGAAGAATAGTCGCGTAGTGTAGCGTCTTGAAATGCCGGCCGATTCCAGGAAATTTGTGAGTTTTCCTCCTAACCAGGCGCTACTTTTCAGGTTTCTCCTCTGACTAATGTTATTCCAGTGGAATTAGGCTCAAGGGCGAATGAAATCGAAGCAGGGCTCGTCGACACTTTTCTAAATTTGGAGCGAATCGACAATGATCTCTACTTGTGAGTCCAGTGATGACAATTTGTGACTTGGTCTTAGGGCTCGCCATCTTTTAAAGGGAAGAATGTCCTATAATGCAGTGTTTGGAGGACAAGTAAAGGGCTTTACAGCAGAATAAATAATATTTTTAGGTTGTGGGCCAATCGCTAGCGGCGGCTGCAGCAACAGTCGAGGAAAAATTTATTCCTCATTCTTTACACAGCTATTTTATTAGACAAGGTAGGCACGTGGTAATTTTAAATAACTTCCGAAGTTTTTAGGGCAAGTGGACAGACCTATCCTGTACATGATCGACCGAGTCCGCGATGGACGCAGTTTTTGCACTCGAATTGTGAAAGCAGTGCAAGATGGGGAAGCAATTTTTAGTTGTCAGATCTCATTCCATCTGGTAAATCAACCTAATAATAAAGGAAAGGATGAATTAAGAAGGAACAAGATTCTATAATCCACCAGCACGTGATGCCTGAAGTTCCTCCACCTGAGGAATTGGCAGATGCACGGACTTATGCAGAAGATTTGCTCAAAAATACGAATGGAAATCGCTTGTCTAAGGAAGTTATAAAACATGTTATGAAGGACATGCCGCCGGCATTTGAAAGAATCTTTGATGTGAGTTGTACTACAAGAAGTACATGTTCGTTAATGTTATATTCAGGTTCGGCCTGTGTATCCAGCCAAATTCATGTTGAAGGAAGATTCCGAACCTCATTCGTTAATTTGGATCAAGGCCAAAGAAAATATTGGAAATGACCATCGACTTCATCAATGCGTTGCTGCCTACCTTACAGATATCACAATGATAAACACGGCCGTTCGTCCCCATGTCAGGTTGTTTTTCAGCACAAACCGTAATACTGTAATCTCTTTAAGAAGTGGGTTTATCCCTTCTATGACATTTTCCCTTGATCACTGTTTATGGCTGCATGAGCCAGATTTCCGGATTGGTTACTGTATGAAACTATCAGTTCAAAAGCTAGTAGGTTACCGGTCCAAGGAATTCTATTTTGCACCTATTACAGACGCTAGCAGGGCGTTTATTGAAGGTCGTCTTTGGACAAAATCGGGAAAGTTGGTTGTTTCTTCCGCACAAGAAGGACTTGTTCGAACATTTCCAAGCAAATCGTGACAGCCCTCTGCTTGACCTTAATAAAGATACTTTACTCACTGTTGCGGGCA
Source organism: Oscheius sp. DF5033 (assembly GCA_964036215.1). Taxonomy (NCBI): domain Eukaryota; kingdom Metazoa; phylum Nematoda; class Chromadorea; order Rhabditida; family Rhabditidae; genus Oscheius; species Oscheius sp. DF5033. The sequence goes on from OZ038413.1 coordinate 10,015,215, forward strand.
TTTTACGGGCAGCGAAAATTGCTTTTTTATTCACCTATTCTTACCGCGTGGAACACTGAAATTAAAGTAGGTGAAGGATTTAATCAAATTAAAGTGAAACCAACGCCACAAACCTAAAGTACACCATGCGACGACTGCAAACTGTCGATCTTCTTTGATATTTTTTCGACGTAAGCTTTGTTCTTTTTTAAAAATGTTCCAAGATCTTTGGATAATTGAGCCAGTGGACACTTTTTATCTCTCCCACGTGGTGTAAAGTGTGAGCAAGAAACAAGAACAATTGGTTTGTCTGTTCCTTTTTATAAGTAGAGCTGATCGACTGGCCAACTCTAATCGCTGTCGGCCTTGACTTAACCTCCTCACCCCGCATCTGTCTATTTTCCCTGTTCCTCACTTGTTAATTCAGATGCTACGGCCGTTTCTGCTGATCGGGCTGATTGCCCTGAGTCAGCAGGGTCCAATTGTTACTGAAGATGAGGCCAAGATTGCTGCCTGTACTCCAGGACAAGCATGGGTCGACAATTACATCAAGTATCAGTGCTTCGAAGATGGAAATACCAAGGGAATCGCTGTCGTAGGTATGTTCACTGAATATTTTCCCATAGTCTTTGATGTTTCAGGTTGTGCGCCCAAGAACGACATGACTAGCGAGGTTCTCCTTCCTTGGCAGACTCATACCACATGCAACTTCAAGTACGTCTGTGAAATGGACGCTAATGAAGCTACCTACAAGGTTAAAAGTAAGAGAAACTTTTAATTGAAATAGAAGAATTTACAGCTTGTATGGATAGAACTGGAGCCGTGCTGAAAGTCAACCAGAGCAGAACCTTCGACGATGGAGAGAGCGTTCATTGCTTTGAAGAAGGAGGAAAAATTCGTCTCCGAATAACAACCAGTACGTCCGAAAAGATTGAATTCCCTTGTGGTTCTTGTGAGAATTGCTAGGCATTCAGACAGACATAGCCAAATAAATCTTTGCAATGATCTTTTTCTCTAGAACAAGGCTGTATTGTGGGCAAGGCCATTTACGCGGAGGGACACACCTGGATCGAACAGACTGCTGATGTGGTTAAGGTAGCGTCAGCCTTATCGCAAGTTACCCCCAATTTATTTCCAGATTCAACAGCGTCCCATCACAGTTAGTGCAGGAGTCAGTTGGCAGTGCAAAAAAGACGGCAATGGATCATTCTACAGCCAAGCGATGGGTGAGGAGAGAAAAAAATGACTGGCTTGACGACAAGTTACAGCGTGTTTGTCTGCTGAAAACAAGTACATACTTCCTGATCAGTTTGGAATGGTCGCAGGGATTGTTGTCAAGTGCACGTTTACTAAAGAAAGCATCTGGAAGATTGAACTGGCTAATGAAGCGGGTACTTTACGAGCATTTCGAACACAATACACCGCCGAATTTCAGAGATCTCTTGCAAAATCAAAGGGAAGACAGTCCCCAATGGTTTTGAATGGACTTCTGAAGATGGCAGAACTGGATACGTTTGCCATTTCGGAGTCGTAGTCAAAAGAAGTGAACCATTTTCTCATTTCCGAAATACCGGCCTATATTTCAGGTTGTATTGTCAATGGTGAAGAGATCCCCCTTCATGCTACAAGATACGTGGATGGTAGTGCGTATTACTGTCACGCAGGAGATGGTATCTTCTCTTTTGGGGGCCTAGGTAGGTAATTTCTTTAACCAAGCAGCTTTAATTTAGCCGGTTGCACTCTGGCTGATGGAAGAGTAATCCAATTTGAGAAAACATTCTACGATGGAGATAAGATCATGAAATGTTCCTTCAATTTTACTGGTCATAGCACGGCGGTGCCTCAAACAGAACAAGTTGGTAGGTCATCTTCACTTTTTTTAAACAAATCTATTAGGTTGTCTATATCGCAAGGAAGAAATCAGTAAAAATGCTATGCAATTGATAAACGGGTATTATATTTATTGCGCAAGGAAGGGAGGATCATACATTGCCAGGCAACTCACAGCTGAAGAAATTACACTCTGGTTGAAGATGGTCAGTCATTTTTTATTTATCAAACCTAGCTTTTGAAGGGAGAACAGTCGTATTCGAGGGAACTGGATGGAGTGGAGGGCGAGGGAAAAGGAGCCAAGTTGAACAAACCGACCACTACTACCACGACAACGACAACAACCACGACGACAACCACAACCCCTAAACCTACCACGAAAAGCACTACCACTACAACGACTACCACACCCAAACCCACGACGATCATAACGACAACACCAAAGCCAAAAACGACGACAACACCGAAACCAACAACCACCACTACCACTACCAAGCGACCTACCACTACTTCCACTACTACAACAACGACAACGACAACAAAACCACCAGCCATGTCTCTCCGCGTCTGTAGAGATTATCTAGAAGAAGACGTCTGTGCACGTCTGGCTCCCTTATGTATGTCCACGGCAGCAAAAGTTGAAGAAATTCGGAAGATTGTCAACAGTACAGTACGATCAGAAGAAGACAAAGACAGGGTTCACGATCTTCTGAATGCTTTGGGGTAGACTTGTTTATTGACAGGGTAGAATTTGTTTTCAGGGTTGATTCTGATGATGATCGGGGTATGAGTTCAAATAGCTTATTTGGAGATGATCTCGACGATAGTTCGCCATATCCACAGCAATGCAAAAGTTGCAATGCGTGTTCCTCCAAGCAGACTGGTAACTAACATAGCTTTGGGTATCAGTTTTTTTTCCAGGAACAACGTGTCGAATGAAGAAGCGTCTGGTACGTGACTTGGTACGATACACTTGTCCAAAAACATGCGGCTGTCCAGCCGGTTATACCTCAATGCGATTCGCCAGTCTTCTGCTCAATGATTCCGGGTGTAAATGTAAATGTTGTTAGAGAATCTATATCGTCGTCTCTAACCATAAACAAAAGAGAGGGTCATTCGTCATTTTCTTTCCGAGTACAATAGAACAATAAATGTGATTCAATTTCCTCTTCTCTGATGGGCAAATTCAGTAAGGTAAAGTCATCGCATCAGCATAAAAGGAATGCCAATGTCATGCTTGTGTTTAACATGTTACTGCTCCTATTTCTACCTGGCTGTATTATTGCGGTGTTAACTTCTAGCGATACTTACCATCGTCATTACCAAACATCACAGCATCATCATCATCAACACCATCATAGAGAGCACGACATCACTCACCACGTGAGATACGGCTCAAGAATTAAAGAATACTGCCAGGTTGACCATTTATTCTTTTCAAGTAATGCGAAGTTCAGAGCGGATACTGGAACTCCCGGGGCAACTGCGCCGACAATATCCGAGTCAACTATGTTGTGATTGATCGTCCAGGTGGCAGAAGATGCCATTACGTGATTTCGGTAACGCTGTTCTTCTTCCCAATACCTAAATCAAATTTCAGGGTGACTCCCGCAATGGACGAGTTTACGACGCCACCTGCTCTGCAACCACTGAACCCCGCTATTTTCGAGATGACTTCGAAAGAGCCCCAATTTCCCGTCACACTTATGGAGATGTCTACAGTTCGGACGCCCGTGACTTCCACATAGCCAGAAACCGAGACGAACGCACATATGGTGATCCATTGTACAGAAATGCCCCTCTAGTTTCCGTTGTTTCATCGTTCGCTTTGGTTGCTCTTAGAATCTTCATTTAAATGAATAGATATAGTTCACGGGGAAAAGAATCATCGGATAGGAAAGACGACACAAAGTGAGGTATTGACCAGTAATCAAAACCGTAAATACAGATAAAATAGGTCGATATTAGTAGAAGTAATGTACAGAAGTGAATTAAGAAAGGAGAGGGCTGTAATGCTGCCATCCGCAGGTGAGATCAAAAACAATCTTGAAACGACCCATGTTCATCAAGTAGGCGAGGATGACGTGGAAAAGAACTCCCCAGATCGAGTTGAGCATTTGAAGGACCGTAGAGGGACCAGCATTAAATTGCACAGGGAAACGGCCAACACAAATCTCATGACAGATATAAATAAGAAGAGAATATCTTCCTAAAATATAATGTTGAAAAAGTCGCAGATATTACCGATGTAGCAAAGAGTTTTGAACCTCCAGATGAGCCGGTTCTCGCCATATTGCAACAAATAGATGAAGACCAGCAGACAATTGTGAATTCCAGCGTTGACGAATACGAAAGAGAAATTCCTACAAACATGAGTAAATCACTGATGAAATTCCCTTACCATGTATTTTTACACATAGGCTCAAAAAGGACATCAATTCCGAGACCAACAATGAACAAAGCAGAAGTTAAGCCCCCAATGAACCACCACTTTCGACTATGATCCAATGTAATCAGGTGACCTGCCTGAAATAGTAAATCTCTTGAAAAATAGTTTTAAAAGTACCAGATATCCAAAGCCCAATGTCATGACGGCTGCAATAGAGCCGAGGATTCCTTCAGGATCATACGGTAGATTGGTCTGGTAAAGCTCCTTGTTTGTAGGATTCCTGTACAAATAATCTTCAGTAACGAAGACTGCATCAACAAAGCGACCTATTCCACCAGTACAGTTAAAATACTTTCCATGATTGGCAATGCCACCAGGTCCTTGATAGAATCTAAAAGAAGCAAAATGTACTAAAAATGTATTAAAGAATGACTAACGCGGGACAATCTCCAACAGGAATTGTATAGATTAGAGCGTAGACAAAGCCGCAAATGGCAATCACGCCAAGTTCCAAATAATGAGAAAAGGGTTCCTGCTGCCACCAGTAGTCGCCGTCAGCAATGTCCAGAAATTTTGCCAAGAGGCAAGTCAATGCAATGTGCAGGAGCCAGAATACATAGATTGTGAAGGCAATTCGTTGAAGGACACCCATAATGCGGATTGATTGCCCGCTGAAATAGAATAGTAAATAGAAATTTGTGTTTTACACTTACTCATAGTTACTGAGAATAATTCCAAAAAGAACCAAACGAGCGCAAGTGAAATGCATCTTATAGGAATGAGATCGTTTGAAGAGTTGAGACTTGGGACCTCGGCAATGGTTGATAAAGATCGCAATGCCAGAACAGTAGAGAAATCTAGCAAAATTAAACGCAATTTTGACTATTGCTTACAGAGGGAAGATGATATCCGCGACAGTCAGTCCATACCAGGCTGAATGAGCCATTAATGGAAGTCCGCCTCCTCCATAATTGACAAAAATCATTAAAATAATGGCATATCTAAATTTCGTTGAAATAAAAATACAAACATTTGCATACCCTCGTAGAGCGTCAAGAAACGGGATACGATCATCGTTGTGAGGCTGCTGGACAGGCTGACGATTAGCATCGACGCGGATATTGTATTCGGCCAAGAATTCTCGATTTGCATCGGATACATCCCAAATAACACTGGAGTAGAATAATTAAAGAAATGAGATCCGCTTACTCTTTGGCAAATTCAATCAATCTATCGTAAACCAGCGGTAAGGCGACGACCACAAGAGTGAGGAGGTAAAGAACTGAAAGGAAAGCTGGTAAAATGTACGAAAAAAGGCATACCGATCTGGTTGTCCGGCTGCTGGAGGATGTTCACTTCCGTGCCGAAGCTCTCGGTGATGTTGACACTGTATTCGCCCAAATTTCCGAAGTTGTATTTGCTGAAACACAGGGAACATATGTGATATGGGAAGAATTACTTACCCTTCTGCCAGAACGGAACCATTTCGAATAACTTGAAACGTATTTTGACTGTTGGTGAGCACATGGACCTGAAAAGGGAATAATACTAACGGAATATTTGCGTTTTCTTTAATTTAAAAGAAATTTAATTCAAATGCTTAGCGCCCTAAGTTGACGCCAAGTGGAAAATTTGTTACCCTTAGGGTTGAAAGACCAAGTTATTTGTTCTTTTTCCGACAATATTGCATCAGAATGGTTATTATATCTTTGATGATCCGCCACAAAAACTTGGAAACATGTAAATTTTACAAAGTAATTCGCATTTTTGGATTATGGTAGCTGCGGACGCAAGCATGGGCACAGCTGAATGCTTTTAGAAAATAGATATTATTCACATGGTCGTGGCAATCACATGATAATCAAAATATCAAATATACCCATTATATAAAGGAATAGTAAAATTTATTGATAAAAATGTTAATTTGAGGCGGATACGAGATTGTTTTATAGATTAGCAACCTTCACAAGACATCAACAGTGAAGAATTGTATGAAATCTGGTTGCTCCGTTATACGCAAAAGTTTTTATCAGGTCCCGTGATTTTTCAAGTTCGCTGGCGCCTATTTTGCAACAAGCCGCCCGCTTGCACAGCTGATTTTTATCAGCGCCGACGAACTCACTTCATTCTTCATCCCGTCAATGATACATGTGTCCCAGAAGGAACACTCGTAGCACTCGTCATTCAGAATGGAAACTACAGCTCCCGGAGGACCATTGAAGTGTACGATGCCATGATGTGGCTAAAAACAAATGCACTTTTGAATACATCTCATAGATTAGTCGTTTTCTATTGAAAACATTCTTAAATATTTGATTTTTATTTATTAACAAATTTTTTAAATGTATTTTTAAAGAAAATTGGATAATTACCTTTGGTTTTAAACCAATTCCGCAAAGCGGAAGAGCTGCCATGTGACAATAGCTGATCGGCTAAAGGTTCGCTTCACAAGGGCCTTTGCCACAGAGCGCATAAACCAGCTACAATAACAAGTGACCCAATGACCACTGAAGGCGAGAGTAACCAAAACACAGACAAATGATTTATTACCGGATTTGTTTTGGGGGTTGACACCCGTCAGGGAAGGAGATCTGTACAAAGTTTGTTTTTTTTTCAAAGAAAACCGGACATGAACACAACCGTAGAGGGAATAAAATAATAAGGGAATAAGATCACAATTGGGTCTCGAAGGGGACACGTTCTTCACTGCAAACAGTGGCTGTTGATTTCTTTTTAGAATGGAAGACTTTTTGACTAACTGAGGAGAGGCATTGCACAGCTTCTTTTCTAAAATTAACCTTATTTTCTCTCCTTTTCAGTGTACTCGCCTGTACTGTTTAATAACGAGAATGGTAATAAAAGCATCCAGCATAGGACAGCTGGTCAGCCACAATTGGGTAATGGCTATTATATTTTCATTTGTAATTGGCTCTATTAAAAGCAAATTCGATGAGAGTGTCAAGAATGCAGGGACCTAAAACAATTTCCCATTTATTTTCTTGTATTCTGGAATACCTGACAAACTAGCGGCACAAACGCCTGTGCCAGCGTGGCCACCGCAACTTGACGAGTTTCTAACAAGCGAGCGTGGTCTCTGAGATTTTGCACAACTTGGATGTGACGTGCTAAAAGTGAAGTTGATTGAGTGTTTATCCCTTGACCTACAAACAATTCGAAAGACGAGCCAGTTAGAGGCAAAGGCAATAATGTAAGCGACCACCGTGAGAAGAGCATACAGATAAAATAGCCACCGGGCCACATCATGATCCACAATGCAAATAACCTGCAAAATCTCTGATTTGGAATTGTGTGGGATAAATCTTTGATGCTTCGAAATATGTGTCTACCACAAAGCACCGTATAAACACCCGAGATCATTGTTTCGTTCATGAAATTCATAAAAATCTCAGCGTTCTTTTTCGAAAACTTCGAACTACGATCATTTCAAGATTGCCCGCGCTCATGTTTCTTCGAAGATGTTCTTTAACAAAAAAGTGCCATTAGATTGATCTGTTCCATTTTTTCAGTGATTTTTAGTACCCTTTATGCAGAGTGCAACTGAGAGTCTATCTCATCAGGATGATTAATTTTTTACTTTATTCAGCCCGGCTTTGTTCGTTTTATTTTAGCCTCCTTTTCCGTATAAAGATCCAGACAGAACTTACATAAAGAACCGCCACTGGAAGAGTGTCAGACAGTAGACAGAACATCAACGGAAATTTAGGCCCAGCGTTCTGAAAACTCAGATCTACTGTTATTCTTCTCAAGTTTCAATGCAAAAAAAAAACTGAAGATTGCATGACACTTCTAACAGACCCGCGATGTCCAAACATCGTTTTAAACTGTCGAGTTCTCACCTTGGAATATGGTTTATGCCGGCTCAGAGCAATAACTCGGCTTAGTGAGATAGGAACCAGAGCCCAAATCATAATCCCAAAGCTACCGTAGAAAGCAAAAGCTGAATATGTTTTCACGCTAAAAATTATTTTTTGATCATTTTTTGTGGATTAATCCCTACCTCAGGGAGAAATACGTATGCACATCATCGATGTTAATATAACCCATAAAGGCGAATAATATTCCACATGCTATGTCAATGACAGCCAAATTTGCAACATAGTGCCTGAAAGAGAAGATCTTGTTAACGGAAGTGACACTTTCTAACTCACCGAAAATCGCCTTTCACGTGGCTATAAGATAAGATTAATACTATTATATTAGCAAAAATTCCAAGGATAGCAAAAGCGACAACTGCCATGGCCACAACATCTTTCAGTTCCTCCTGAAATGGATGAGTTCATTAAGTTTCTGAGATGTTAGTAATTGGGCTAGGGATTCCTATGAACCTGAAGGAAGTTCAGTAGATCTCGAGGAAAAGAAGACCAATAAAACTAGTGTCCAATTCTCTTTGGGGACGTAGCCATCCTTCTAGGAAAATACGCGCAGTTATATTTGAACTGTATGAGAGCTCGACTTTTGCGCTATGGTCTGCATTTTTGATATTGCCTGTACTGTACTCTCTTTAAATAATTAATTCTGAGATTAAAGTAGACACGTGGCTCATCCCAGAAATAGACGCTTACCTCGAATTCAACCTCTTCGGGAATTTGATCAAAATCGGCTTCGGAAAAATTTGCATGTTTCCAAAAATCTGCTCGTCTGACGCCAGTGCCAGTAGCCATTCTCTTCAGAGAAAAGTGGTGGTCAACGGCCGCTGGAAATCAGAAATTTGTAGACACTAAGAATCAGCCACGCGGAAGAAGCAACAAGAATCCTAAAGGAGATATTTATTTCATGCTCTGATGAGAGAGAGAGGGCAGTCTTAATTAAGAGGGGCGGACCGAAACAAATACTTTAATGGACTTGGAATCTTTTAATAAACTTGGGCGTGGGTTTGAGAAAGATGTTCACAGACTCTCTCATATTACGAAGCGTTGACTACAAAAAGAAGTATAAATGGAAATTGAATTTGAAATTATTTTCTTGCGTGTAATGGGCAAATAATGGAGTTAATGTTTCCTTGCCCTTTTTGTACTCTTTATTTTGCTAGATATTCAACGGTGTAGAATAAAAAGATGTGCGAAGGAGTGGTACGAAATAGAAAGCCTCTATAATCTGGGTTTGAAGGCAAAAATAGGTTGTAACCGCTTGAATTTGCAGCTTCTGCAAGGCGTCTACTTGAAATGCAGAGGTTACTGTGTCTGCTGATATAGAAAGGCGGACACTGTTAGAGAAACCTTAGGTTCAGTCTGGCCAAAAGCGTGTTTCATCTTTGACGTAGCGTGCATTTTGCAAATATTGAGGGTTTATTTCGTCTTCAATTTATATTTGAATACGTATGATGGCATTTCTGTCTGCATTCTAGCGTTTCAGCCGTTTGTATTTAACTGAAGAACTTGCTGCAGAAAAAATGGCATCGATACAGAAAGAATGGAATGCGAGGATACTAGCTACCATCTTTTCAACCAAAGATGATCCGAGCCATACCTTTAAATGGCAGAGAAAGAAATGAAAGAGAAATTTTAAAGTGTCGAAAGGTCCGCAGACAAAATTCAAGAAGATTCGCACTTTTTCTATTGAAAGCCAGCTTGTGACATGAAAGAGCAAACAGGAAACAATGGATACAAGAGGGAGCTGAAAGTGACACGGCGGCGACTTGCCCGCCCATGAGGTCAGGTAACATACTAGGTTCCGACGTAGATACTTGAGGGTAAAAATGTGGAAATTGGAAGGCAGAAGAAAGGAATGTGAGTAGGATGGCGAGAAACTGTTCTTGAGCTGAACTTGTTTGTATGACTAGGCGAGGCGATAATGTTCGGAGCTTGTTCGCTTTAAAGTGTCGGGCACTAAATGTGTTTTAACCAGGAGGGTTGTGCTCTGGTTTCCAGCACATTTTTAAAGGGTGGGTTATAATTGAGCCCAGACGAGGGTTATCTCCCATTCTGAGAAAGACACCGCTTTTGAATATGCCGGATCTTGGTCTGAATAGAGTGCTTAAGAAGAAAGATACTACTTAATCAAAGTCACTAACGACATAATAGTTCTCGGAGTAATATCCTAATGGAATTAAAGAAAATGAGATGAAATTGAGGGCGAGGAAGCTAGACAGATATCCTCATCAGGAAATGAGATATTAGCATGTCATTTGATAATATGGGAAAATGAGTAGGTCTTCGGTTATACGGCCAATAAGATCTGTCTAAGCGTCGCCTCCCCAGGCAAAAACAATGTTAATATCTGTACTGAATATGGGCCAGCAGATCATATTTCGGTGGGAGAGACAGCTAAAAGAGGGGAATGTGAAAAGAAACAACATCAGATGAGCAGAAATCATAAAACGGATAGGCTTATTAAAAAGCCGAACCGGTGGTCGCGCTTGTACGTTTTTATTATTAAATTACAACTATGTTTTCATGTAAAAGCGAAGTTTGATTAGAATAAGTGGTGACACTTGTGGCTCTCCGCAAGAACAAATAATCTCCCTCACCACAACCTGTGATAGAATTGGCAACTGCAGCCTCTTCCCTCAAGCCCGTTGAAGGCAGCAATTTTCCACTTGACGACGTTATAAAAAAAGGAAGGTGCGTTAAGCGGGTCAACACAGTCAATAGACTTATTTCACTCTAATTGCTAATGGGAGAATGTGACGATACGGACCAGGCAGATCCGCGATGATGTTTGCATGAATGGAACCAAGCGACTTTTAATCAAGGAACGGGACTAAAAATGATGTAAATAGGCTGAGTTTGTATGTCACATGTTGTTAAACGAACAGAAACCCTCGTGTTGAGTTACGTTTTTTCGACGCTTCCTGATTTAAACATGTTGATCTCCCTAATCTCATTCGGCTGTAGACAATGGGATCTTTTTGAACCTTGATTCCTTTAAATTAACCCTACAGTAGCCCATTCCCCCGTGCGGACATGTCCGAGATGCAAAATCCAAAAGAAGCTGAGTGGGAGAGAAAAAAATAATGAAATTTGATCCGGTTGCGTGTGAATTCCGCCTTAAAAAATCAGAAGAGTGAACCCTTTTTCCACCTCGCTTGGATGTAAGCGACAAGTGATCTACGGGCATCTTGCAAATTTTTCAGGGCACGTGTGAGCGGGTTCTGCGGGTGCAGACGAAGATTGTTCCACTGGCGGCCGGCCTTCATCCTCCAGCCGCAAAAGATAAGTCTCCTGCGGGGGCAGTTGACGCTTGGGGATCCCCCCACAAGCTGGGAAACGGAGAAGGGATCGTTTTAATACTTGGCCATTAAATGCTTTTAAAACTATTGAGAGGATTGGAGAATGATCTCTCCTGGGAGGCGAGAGATTAAAGATAAGGTGGAGGAGCCAAGTAAAAAGGAAATTTACCGTATGACGCCGTTCAGCAACCAATTTTCTTAAATGTTATATCCTAGATCATCTAATTGGCTTCATAACGCCTACCATCCGAAAAAAGATGTCTACGAGATGCAATTAAGACATACGGTGGTATGAATTCTCAGAAAAGGGTTATGCAAAAGGACGTCTAACCGTGTCATGTGGGAGTTCTGAGGGCTGAATTTCAAGTTAGGAGCGTTGGGATCTATTCTTTAAAGGATGCTTCTTAACGAAGGATTACCATGAACGGCCTCCTTAAAAAGTCACACCAGTCGTCTCCAGTGGAAAAGGAGGAACTTGAAAGAGAGAAATATCGTTTAAAGAACTGCCACATTGGCATTAACCAACACCATTACCGGATATTAGCCGCCCCGATAGATTAGTCCCATTTTAATTAAATATTTAAACTAGAAACGTCAACCGAAACAAAGAACAGTAGAGCAAGGCATATTATCCAAAATAAAACAAAAATAATAGAATGGGTCGGAAATTCCCCAACCATATTTGTGACTCCCTCCCTCGCTGCCGACGCTGCAGGTGAATAAGCTGAATAAATAAAAGAAAAGTTTTATATTTAGTGAGATTTTCTAGGTTTTAGTTTTATTGTGGCAGAAGTCTATTCAAGGAATGAAAAGGCCTAAGAGTACACCCAGAGCAAAGGATGTTTTTCGCTCCTCGCGATCTTCCAACATGTTTATTCTACCCTAGTGATTCAATGAATTGGTAGACGGAAGTGAGGTGATCTTAATTTCTAGAACTGATAGGCGGACAGTTGATTGCCGGAAATGCAATTCGAAAGGCAAAGATCGGAGTAGACACTTGAGATGTTTAAGTGGCTAAGCAATGGTTGTTAATCTTACTTTTCAGCACGTCAGAAGGTAAAAGATCCACGCCCCCTGTCTGGGTGGATGCCGGTTCAATGAATTACCATAAGAAAAACTTTTGTATTAAAGAGGCAAAGTGGATGCACATGTTAGAAAAAAATGGTGACAAAGATCGCTTCCAGCTGTGGGCGTCACCTTTTAGGAGCTTTGAAAAATTTCTTTAAAGCACAAGTCTCTCAAGTTGATTAGTTTTGTTTGAAGTACATCGAGTGTATCATCACATCAGGGAGAGAGCCAAAATCTTAGGCCTTAGCATCTTCGAAAAATGATTGAAATAAAAACTACGGATAACCATCAAGGAATTGCAAAAATGCATTCCAATGTAATGATTTGTTATTTCAGGGAAACCCCATGAACACGCGCTCTATTGACAGAACAAGAGACAACGCTGTCTATTGTTAAATTAACTCAAAGGCTTGTTTTTTTTTGGTGAACTGGCGGCTCCATAGAATTTAAACTCCCACGCTCGACAATTATTAAGGTTTCCGGTCCAATTCAATTGAATTTGTAGGACAACAGCAGAAAATGTAAACAACCAGTGAGTAGTAACATTTTGGACGATAGCTCGAATAAAAACAGATGTTGTAAATTATTCAGAGTTGATCTGCAGTGTTCGGTTATTAATTAAATTGCTCTTTGAGACTTCGCTTCTCCAGGGGCCCTACTTTTTTAGGCTAAAAAGATTAGCGACTGAGTCAAAGCTGGCCCTCCACAATGGTTTCTTTGTTGAGTTTCGTGGAAAGTCTCCCGGTTTGAATCAAAAGTTCGATGGAGTTCAAAGGTAGTTGGGATAAAATTTGAACTAGAGAAAGGACGACACAGGAGACTTTACTTTGACACATATTTACTTAGATATCCACCACATCGAGCTCCCCATCCCGTCCGCGTTTACAGTTCTATTCAAACAAATGTCACACATCGACTTTTGTTAAGGAGTGAATGGAAAGAGGGATCTAGCTAACAGTATTCGAGACGACACAGCGTGGGCACAAAATTGCTGTCACAATGATGTTTGGTGTTCAGTCAACCCACTTGAAAACCTGTGAAAATTGCGGCTACCCGTACCTGTCGTAAAAGGATTCTAGATGACCGAGAACATAAGAAGATCATTGAAAATATGGTGAAAATAACTTCTTATCCGACTCGGGTATGTGTTGAAAAGTCCCGGGGGAGTGGAAAACAAGGTACACAGCATATTTGTAAAGCATGAGGCTTAGAAGTCTTACAATCCTTATATTCAACACTTTCTGTCGGAGATCAGCGTTTTATTGCTCTTATGACTTTTGCCCTGAGCATGACTCATTTTTTTGCCCCGGCTGTTTGGAAAGAAACAAGAGATGAAGAGAAACAATTGAAATTTATTGAAGAATATTAAGAACTGTAACAACTTTAGTGTAATATACCAAAGTAATAAGAAAACACGGAAATTTCACTAGTATCGAGGACCATTCGACAGCACTCTGATTGTCCGCTCCTTCTCCTCGGCCAGGTGGCGAATTAGCTCTATTTTTTCTTCTGAATCCAACTTCTCTTTTTTGTACTCACGCTTGAGCACTTGGGCTTTCAAAGTCTCGTTTTCTTGAAAATGACTGGTAATTTCACCTTCCTCAGTGAGCCGCTCCATTTTACTCTGCTGTTCTCCATCTGATATTCCTGGCTGTTCGTATTTTCTTTTTTGACTTCCCACATTTTCTTTTTTGATTGAAATCTCCGCATGGATTGCTATAAAATTGTTACAGAATATAAACGCTATCACCTCCGTTGGGTATTTGGCCTCTTTCGGTGATCATTCTCCTCCGGGTACCCATGTTAATACAGGAACCTCAGATAATATCCACAGAAGACAGATTTATTGGATACATTGGTTCTTTCCATTTTCCTGAAAGAAAACTATTAATGGTGGAAAATAACGGACAGAACGAAGATCAGAGCAGTTCACACAAGGAAGGCTTTGCAGATAGATTAATGGCATCTCAAAGAAAGCAAAGCGTCCTATAGCAGGTTATAGCAGACGTTTTTCTTTAAAATATTTGACTCAAAAAGCGACCTTGTGGAGCACCCTTTGGACATCATCCAACCGCTTTCTATTTTCCAAGAAAAAAAAGTTGGGGATTATGATCATCAGGCCTCACGAAACCCCACCTTTTCTCAACTTTTTCAGGAATTAAACATTACATAGTGTCATTTATTCTTATTATGTCCAGCACAATCGATCTCTAATACATTTTCAACGCATTTTAGACCCCTGCCTAAACGAGGTCGCATTTTGCTAGTGATACGCACTGTCTTTTATATTTTTAGGTGTATTGAAAGAGCTTACTATTAAATTTATTTAACAACAAGAAACCCAAAAGTTTTTCAAAATTCTCCCATCTTTGAAATTATCGTATTGTCCAAAAGAAAGTACAGATGAATCTTCTACTGCTTTCCGGTTTCATCAGGTTTCTTCGGGGGAGGAGGAGGAGTCTTTTCTAAAAATTCATAATTAGTAAAATATTTTAAACGGTTACCTTTTGGGATTTCGGGGGGCGTCGGGTTTAGGATCGTTAACATTCATTTCTAGTTGAGTCTGAAAAGGTAAAATATGAGTTGGTAAGCAGTGATGAAGATGAGTACAAGATAAACGCACCATTCTAGGAGATTAAAGCTACGGTCATATTTATAACCGTTAATAGACTGTGAATTCCCAGCAACAAAGACTGGGAATTCTTTCAGATAATTGCTTCGGCATGGAGGAATTCTATACAATAGATTTGAGAAGTCATCGAAGTCCCGAGGAGTCACAGTCGCACATATTGTCGCCCTGCTCCTTTTTTATTTCTCAGAATAGCTTGATTGTGGCAGAAAGACATATTTTCTCGTGTTGTCTTTTTGCCCGAGATTGTTATAAATTTCTTGTTCATTTGACTTCCCCCAATAGATTTGCCACGTTCTCAGACAAAGCGTATCTTGCCGCCATATTTTGACACACAAACTCTGCGTAGTCGGAAGAACGCTTGCAAATCTGCTTTTTTCTTGTTAGAACTTTAATTTGTGATTCTTATTCCTATCTCTTGTTTAGAATACAGCATATTCCATAAGTTTTTAAAGACAAAAGCACTTTTTTCTTGTTTTTAATGACTCATAATGTATTTATTTTAAATGCCACTCTGTTCTGAACCAGCTTGCCCCCTCAATCATGTCCAAGTGACTCCGCAAACATCCGGTGCAGATTTGATTCTTTCTTTTGTAGCCAACACTCACCAAGAGGGGGTTGAATATTCTCCCGCCCAACTCAGTGAAATCAGAAATGAGGTTTGAATTTTTTCAACTCAAGATATTGCAACACTTTGCAGATTCTGTTTATCGTGAAAAAATATAAGGAAACAAGGGCTGCCTTGATGGCAGGAGGAGCAGAAATTGAGGATGATGACCTCATTGTTGAGGATGACCTAGGATTCGATGAAAGCTACGATGTAAGTTGTGTACTGTAAAAATAATGATCTCATTTTCTGGCTGAAAACTCGGACGTCGACAGCAATGGTGATGATGGTGAAGATTAATCAAATAAAGACAACTTTTTCAAAGACGAAGGATTTTATTGCGGGCAAAGAGGTCAAGATAATTTGTTGTTGTAAAATTTCGCGCCTCTGCTTTATAAAATTTAAAAGCGTTGTATTATGTTTTTTAAGCTAATATTATTTTTCTCTTGTTAAATAAATAAATGATTTACATTCAAATGAGACTATTTATCTTGTTAGATGAAATTTGACTACGATGTGGGACGAAACAACTCCTCTTCTCTTAGCTTTTGTAAATTTTCTGCCTTTTTACTTCAAAAATCACCAAAGGGCAACAAATGTTAATCACGATTTTAGTTGCTAGTCGCTTCAGGGTAAAGGGAGCAACTTTCTACTAGAAATTATGCTTTTACGTTGATTAAGATATTTAAGCGGGCGATTTAGAAGTAATAAAGGGTCTATTTGAGTTACATATTCTTTGAAAAACAATAGTTTTGATGAAGGGACGCGATCTTAACGTAGACAGTTCCAAAATACAGTCCCAAATTGCCGAGCTCTGTACACTTAGGGCATATCGTCACACACTAACCTTTAATTTAGTAATATTGGAAAGTTATTGACCGCCTGCGTTTATTATTTCTCTATTGTTTGGTATACCACATCATATGACAATTTACTTTCTATTCGCTTTACATCTTATAACTTTTTTAATGGCTGGATTCCGTTAGAGATAAAATAGTGGTACCTTTAGTAGAAAACGCCTTAATGAGGGCAATAACTTTGAAAATTTCCTGTACTGGGCGTTACTTCCACTAATTTCTACATGAATCTCTAATCAAAAAGACGTCATTTCGCCACCAAGAGAACATACTCCCGCACACCCACCCGTACAGCCAGATGTGCGCGAGTAAACTATTTTCTAATGGTGGGCGAAACCTGAGCTCCCTAATAATCCTACAATATTCCATAAGATTTACACAAAAGAATATGACAAGTATTTATTGAAAGGATAAAAGTTCAATAGTACGATCTTGCTCCTTCGTCAGCTAGCTCAAAATCTTTACTTTGTCTTCCACCATCTCTACCTTTTGAGTTATGTGCTCTCGCTCCATTTTGCCGTCAAATTCTTCCGCTCTTCTTCGTATTTCATGACCATGTCATAGTATTTGGTTCTCAATTCTTCGATCGCAGCGTCCTGCAGTTCATTCTCCTTTTCCAATCGTCGGATCGTTTCAGCCAACTGTTCAACTCCTGTTTCGATGGCTGGTACCATTGGTGGGCCGTAATACGTTGGCTCTGTTGCTTCTTTATCAGCATATTCCTCTTTTATATCAATCGGTGGAGTTGTCCGTGGCTTAGGCACGCTGTCATTACCAATAGGAGCTTCTGTCTCAATTCTCTTGAGAATTATTTAAATACTGTTAGATAAGTAAAAAGCAGCACTAACCTTTTGCCTGCGGTAGTTGGAAAATCATCTTTGTGTCCAACTCTTGGTTTCCCACTTGATGCCCAGTGTCCATGGCTGCTTCATTCTCATAAGTACGGTCATATTCATCGAAACTCATGGTTAGCTCCCAAGCATCTATATTTTGTTGGCTGGCATGGATTGTTGCGAACAGGCAAAGAGTTATTGATATCTTAAAAATGAAAAAGCATCTCTCTGGATAACCGCAATTACCCCCGCCTCCGTATTTTTTCTTGTAATCGGCAGCCACTTTGTTCCACATTGCAATA
The DNA here is from genome assembly GCA_964036215.1 of Oscheius sp. DF5033. Taxonomy (NCBI): domain Eukaryota; kingdom Metazoa; phylum Nematoda; class Chromadorea; order Rhabditida; family Rhabditidae; genus Oscheius; species Oscheius sp. DF5033. The sequence continues at coordinate 10,032,898 of OZ038413.1, forward strand.
AGCGAGGGATCATTCTTGGCCCATTCCGGATACAAGCCACGCTAGAAATATTTTGAAAGCATTTAAAAAACAAACCTGGAGCCAGCGGTGAAAATGCCCTGCAACATTTTTAAGCGGAGCTTCCTTTAGGGTTTCTGTTCCTCTGGTACTAGGGTTGTTTTTATAGAAATTGCGCTGGAATTGAAGGAGATCCTTTTCCGATGGGTAGCCAATTTCATAGGTGTGACGAAGATAACGTACAGCGTATTCTTTTTAAGCTTGGGATCTGCTGTCTGTTACCATGTTTCTGGAATGGAGAAAAATTACAGCAAAAATTCTAATGTCAAAGCGTTTAAGTAGGGGACAAAGCGGGGAACAATAGAACTGATTGTAATAGTAAGGATATCGGAAGCGAAAGCGTGTGATCTCGCTTATCAAGAAGTCGCAGATGACATTATAGCCTCCCAGCAGTGTAGGCGTGTACACCGAAATGCTATTAAAATATTTATTGTGTAACGTATCCACAGTAGCACGAACTGAATCTCATTTTATTTTAAGAAATGAAAAGTGCACAGATGACACAATGAGATCGGGATAAATCAGCCGAGACCAAATGGTAAGACAGCCAGTGTCACTACCTCAATTTCTATATCGGCAAATAAGTAACAAGAAAAAAGACTTTTTTGACTGGAATCCCTCTAGACGTAAGACTATGTATGAGATCGTTGAAATGCCACATAAACAACGATCAGTGAGGAGCATAAATGTATTAAATTTTAGAGACCTACATATGACGGATATGAGAAGGGGCACCGGCAGATAAAGAAAACCAAAAAGCCGTAAAGAACCGGACAATTACCGGAATTTGTTGAGATATTCTGAGGGGAATAAATACTGGAACAGGGGCTCTATCTCTAATGTCTAGCTCTGCTAGTCGACGGCATACATCTAAGACTCTCCTGGATAGCTCTACGCATTTGTCTTTCGAATGTCGACTCAGTCAAGACAGGAGTTCGAGGTGCGCGAGGATGCTTAGGAGCGCGGGGTTTGGGCGGATCTTTCTTGGCTTCCTTCTTCGCCTTTGCGGCAGCTTGCTGCTGTTTCTTAGCCTTCTTTCCAGGTTTAGCCTTCGGTTGTTTTGCCGCGGTTCCCTTCTTCTTGTACTTGGACGACTTTGTCGCCTTTGAAGGTGGTGGAGGCGGTGGTGGAGGGACAATAGCGGCAATTCTCTTTCTCTCAGCAGCAGCTGCAGCTCTCATAGCAGCTATTTGTTCAGGAGTTTTGGGGACAATGTCATCGATGAGTTTTTGCCTGAAAGAATAATTTTAAAAGGAAAATAAGATCGCTTACAATATGTGGAAGTTGATAACCGCCTGCTCATGAACATGCTTGGAAGAAGTGGCCAGCATTTCTCGAGCCTGATAATAGTATTTCTTTGCCTCTGGATCATCCATCAACCCTTCGTCTTCATCTAAAGATCAACTTATATGATAAAATATAATTGGCTCATACCGATGAGGTCAAGTTTAGGCCTATCACATCCTCCAACCCATACAACTTCAGATTTGTCCTGTTTGAATCGAATGGTCCTACGATTGACCCCATAGGTTGGTGGTTCACTGGTCAAGACAGGTGGCAGATCAACTGGCTCATTACTGAAATTTCATTTTGTTCAAATAAATAGATAAATTCTTACCCTGCTCCGATTCCTTCTTCCTCGCAGTACTGATTCCAATAAATTTCCATATTGGCTTCACATTGGCGCAGTTTCTGCTCGGCATTCCATTCAACAAGATCTTCTTTATAGATCTGTGTAGGGGTCATGTCAAGTGGCTTCCAATTATCTGGTCTAGAATTATAATGTTTAAACAAAGAAAAAGAATAAGTCCCACCTGTCAGCCATGAGATTTCCCTTTCTATCGAGTCTGCTATTTGTCTTGTTCCACCGTACCGCAGGACCTTTCCAGAATGGAGATTGAACCTTCATGAACTGGTTGACAGTTGTCTTGCTCGGATTGATAATAACGCAGTCATTGCTCTCAAAGAGGACAGGGCGTTTGGGAAGAGGCAAGTTGATTGCAGCTGGGCGCTGAAGGGTAACACGAATACGCTGCCACTTCTTTCTCTTCACCATCATTGGAGTGTCTCCTGGTTCTAAATAAATTTTTAGTAAGCAAAGAGCGAAAAAAATACCGTGATCGCGGGCCATATCCATTTGCAGTTTGTTATAAGCTGCAGGATCGTAAACTTTGAGCAAGTCAACAAAGAAAACCAACAGCCGACGGTCCATTTCCATTTGTTCAACGAATTGTCTCCTGAGCTGTTCAAGTCTCATAATGGCGATGCTAAAAAAGTCCATTGGTTCACAAAATATTGAACGAGCTTACTCTCGTTTAGTCGGTTGGTAGTACAGCTGTCGTCTCACTCGGAACATTCTTCTTTTGACCGTCTTCAAGCTCAGTCCCTTTGCCTTTGCAATCTCTTCACATTCCTTCAATTTCTTTGCTTTCAGCTGTTTCCTCTCTCTTATTTTCTCATTCTTTCGACGTCTCAAAATTCTCCTCACTTTCGCTTCCATTCTCATCTTGGTTTGGAAAGATTTTAGCAGTTGCCGGCGAACTATCGGATTGTCCGAAACCGCCATCAGTCGTTGTTTTGTTTTTCTCTCAGATATCCGTCTCTTATATGCTGCCATTTGTCGAACATATTTTCTGTATTCCTTCCTTCTGATACCTTCAGCTCTTTTCTGTTTCCTTGCTTCTTTCTTCTGCTTGTTGTAATCCTTGACCGTCATTGGAATGAAACCTCGTCGAGAATAGCGCCACATCGCTGCTCTGCTACTAGGAGTTCCTACAAGTGGATCCGGCTTCCACTTCTTTGGTGGTTTCGCGGGCTTCTTCTTTTTATTTGTCTTTCTTTTTGTCTTTACAGAGTGGACTACTGTAACTGCTGCAGGCTCTTCCTCTTTCACTTCTTTTGGAGCAGCCACATTTCCTCCTTTCTTCTTTTTGGGACTTTCAACAGCAACCGCATGTTCTGCCTTTCTTTTGAGGTTCGAAGTTTTGTTTACTGTAGGAGCTGGTTCTTTTTTGACATCTTCCGACTCTTTCTTAGCAACTTCTAGATCTTTCTTCGAATCCGCCTTTTTCTTGTATGCTTCTTTCTTCTTCACTGGCTCCGGCATTTTTATCGGCTCCGTAGGAGGCAGTGGAATTTTGGCAACAGCCTTCACGGGAATAGGTTTTCCCTTGGTCACCTTAACCTTCTTTCCACCAGCGGTTCTGTCCTCAAGCTCCTCCTGTTTTATGTCAGACTCCGGTTCCTCGGCTGACCTCGAATCGTTTTCTTGCTTCTTCTTCTGTCGCTTTTCTGCATTCAACTTGTCCAACTCAGCGAAAACATCAGCAAACGTATCTGAAAATCCGATGTTGTACTCGGAAAATGAAATGAAACCTACATTCACGATCAACAGGACGCAAGAATTGTTTGTAGTCCACTTCGGGCTCTTCCACTTTGACCACAGGATCCATCGGAGGCGGAGGAGTTGGCACAGTCTTCTGGATCCTGTTCTTCTTCTTTGGTGGACGACCAGCCTTCTTCTTCGTGGCGGCCTTCTTCGCAATTTCAGCTTCAAGCTCTTTTGCAGCTTTGGCTGCAGCTCGTTTTGCTGCCCATTCTGCTTCAGATTGATCAACGAAGTCTTCGATCTTTTTATCCATAACCTCCTGCCATGTCTGCTTCTTACGGAATGGAGCCAATTTGTTCAGCTCCTTCTTATTGTTTTGTCGCAACACCCGGACCCGTTTTTTGATCTCATAATAGCGAGCACTATCGGTCTGCTTTAAAAGAGCTCTTCGCCTTTCAGCTATCTTCTGTCGGAGTTTCTTGATGTAGATGAGTTTTCGTCTTGGACGCATCTTGGCTAGCTTGACTTCTAAATCAGTAGCGGTTAGCATTTTTGGAGCAGCTTCAGTTCCTCTAGGAACAGCACCCAAGAGTTCAGTTTTCTTATTGCCAGTTTGCTTGATCTTTAATTTATCGGCGTGTCGAACTGATCGTGCAAGTCTCCTCATTCGAAGCTCTCGCTTCCTTTCCCTCTTTTGCCGTCTAGTAAGTGTAACACCAGCTTTAACTCGTTTCTTTTCGGGGCCACACACTGCTTCCCACCAACTGAAAAATAAAGAAGATAAAAGAAGATCAGGTTGATCTCACTCGAGGGATTTGTGGTAGGAACTGATGATTTCAGCCGTAGTTGCGCCGCAGTCGGTTGGGAGAGGAGATCTTTCTTCTGGCTTCGGCTTCATTTCGACAAAAGCATCGGTGAAAGCATTTTCAAAAGAATCTAAAAGGAGAAATCTCAAAATGTCGATAATATAAAAATTTACATGATAACTGACGATGCTTCGATTTTTGAGCAAGGAGTAACCGGTGATATTCCTTATGCGTCATGGGAAATACTGGTCTCTCGTACTCATGTCTCAGCTTCGAGCGCTCATTGTACAACTTTTTCTATAATATTGTGTTTAAAAAAAGAATAAACAACAGATGTTACCTGGAATCTATCCTTGTCCAAAGCATATGATACCACGCAGACCATCTCATCCACCGCCTGTTCAATGATGCTCTCATCTTTCAACGTAAAGGGTTTGTTCTTCAATGCCTTCATCATCTTCTCTTGCTGCTCTGCTACTGGATCCCAAATTCTCATTCGATTCTTCTTCACAGGCTCTTCTTCAACTGGATCATCTGGTATCAACTTGGCTATTGCAGGATCCAGATTTGGGTAAGCTTTGAGGATATCTGTCTTCTTTTTCGAAACCGGTTGCAATTCCTCCAGGGCTTTCTTCTTGTACTGTTTAATCAGCTCTCTTTTAGCTGGATAGGCCTTGGCTGATTTGGCTTCTCCATTCTGCTTCGATCCATACAATTCTTCATCATAGGCTTCAGCAGCTCGCAGCATCTTCTTTTGCCAAAGATAATTGTACGTGTTCTGGTACTTCGGCATGGATCGCGGAGCCCTCTCTCTATCCACCAAATCTCCCGGATTCTCCTGGAGCTTAGCACACTTCTCATTGAACTTGGCTACTTCTGCTTTCAAGAAGGCTGAAAAGAAGCGGATTAGTTTCAATTTTGACAAAAATTTTACCTATTTTTTCTTCAGTCGTTGGTTTATGTTCCTTGTCGATAATCTGGCAAGCTGTCTTATCCCTTGGTTCCTTCGACCCTTTCGGCTTTTTCACTTTCTTTACTGAATCTTGTGAACTGCTGGATATTTTCTTGGCAACTGCAGCCGGAGTCTCAACTTTGCTCTTCTTCTTTTTCTTCTTTAACTTCTTTCCATTCTCTTCAGTTGGTTGAGAATGAACTTCTTTCGATTCAACCAAGGCCCTCACCGCTGCTTCATTTGCTTCCGTCACGACCAAGTGGCTCTTACTGGTGGACGTGCCTGGGAGCATACCGCATGCAGATGGTTCGTTGACTTTCTTTTCTTGAACTAGACAATTTTGTTCTCGCTCCAGGGGCATTTTCACTCCAATAAGACTACTAGATTTTTTTCCGACAACACTATTTGACTTTAGAAGTTTCTGCGGGACGATACGAGGTTGTCCAATGGATTGAAGTTGAGCGGCTGCTAAGCTCGGAATGGTAGCTCGAATTAATTTAGGATCTTGGCGGAATTCTAATTTATCCTTACGTACAGAATGACCAGCTTCTTCTGTTTTGACAGTTTGCTCGCCTAAGGACATATCTTCCGAGCCAACGTCACCAGTGTCTGAGAATGACGTAGCAATTGAGAGGACAGGGTCTTCTGGGAGTGATATCTCACGGATGGGTCCTCCTCCATATTTCATTTTGTTTTCTGCTACATGTTTATCAAATTCCGCCTTGGTGTAGAAAATCTTTTTCAGTGGCATCAGTACCAAAGGGAAAATGAGCTCGACATCCTTAGCCCGCTTCTTCTTTTTCTTCTTTACGATTTTCTTTTCAGCGGCAGGTTTCCCATCCGACTCCTTCTTTTTTATCTTCGTCTTCTTTTTGATCACTTTCTTGGATACGTTATTTACAGCTGCATCCTTCTCAAGGCCCTCTAGCTCCTGTTTAATTCGGTGTTTCATCTTAATCCGGATGGTCTTCTTCTTCCCATCGACAAGTTTTGTCACCTTCGACGATACAACAACATAGTGAACACCTTCAATCTCGCCCGTCTTGCCAGCAGTTCGGGCTGCTTTCAACTTCTTTTCTCTGTCAGCTTGAAACTGCTTCAGCCTCTTTTCTTCCGCCTGTCGGTTATGTTTGCGATGCCTTGTCAGTCGAACAGCTTTCCTTCGCTCTATCCTTCTCAACCGAGCCCTCCGTTTCTCAATCTCTTTGAGATTTTTCAAAGAAGGAAGCTTCATCTTCTTCTGAAAACAAAAATAAAATAAATTCCAGCAAATATGATTACCGCATTGTCCATAACTCGGTGTATCAGCGTCCATTGTAACCATTTGTGGAGAAAGTTGTTGTTGGGAAGAGGTTCATAAGGAATATCATATTTCTTGTAATATTTTCGAAGTTGCTTAGTTGTTTTATTCACGAGGAGCTGAAAATGAATAATATTTATAAATTAAAGTTAGAAAACATACAGTTGCCCGGCGGAAACATCTCTTTCTCAGCTTATTTCGAGCCCAGCCTGCCAAATTTTTCACTTTGAGGGCTTTCTGCTTGTCTTCGTAAGCTTTCTCCAACTGCAAAAAAAATATTTTAAATAAAAAAGGGCAAACCATACCAGTTCAATGTTTTTGAAATGATTGTATCTATCATTCAAAACTGCTGGCTTATCCCATAATGCCATTCTCGGTCGTTGCAACTCTTCTTTGTCTTTTACCTCAACTCTTTTTGAAACAGAAGGCTGTTCGTCTTGAACTTGGCGATATTGCTGAAATGAAGGAAATTCAAGAACAAATGAAAGTTGCTCACCTCAGGGAAGATTTTCTCGGTGAGACCCAGCTCTTGAATTTTAGCATCTTTTTCGAGAAGGGCTTTCTCCTTGATATTTCGAAGATACCGCCGAGCCAAGAGCTGTACGGCGTAGCGCGTCTTCTCTTCCAACGACCACGAAGCGAAGTTAACGGGCTTTTTGGTGAGGGCCTTTCTTTCCATTCTCTCCTGTAAAATGAACCCACTTAGAAAAATAGAATATTGACTGTTACCTTTTCTTGTTCTTTCACTTTTTTCTTAAGCTCCTGGTACTCTTCCCTTTTCTTTTGCTTAGCTGCCATCTTCTTCTCCAACCTCTTCTGCTTTGCAGCTTCTCTTCGTTTCTTGGCCTCTTCTTCAGCTTTCAATTGAGCAGCCGTCTTTTTGACCACGGGCTTGGGAGGAGGCTTCACCTCTACCGGCTTCTTTGCAGTTTCTTTTTTACCCTTAGTCGCCACGGGTTTAGCTGCGGCCTTCGAAGCTGTTGCTTTGGAAGTCGATGCTTTGGAGGTCGAAGGCGCAGAATAATATCCACCATGCGCCTGTGCCGCAGCCTGTCGGGCTTTGGATTTGGCCGCAGCCTTCGCTGCAATCTCAGCCGCTTTGGCAGCCTTGAGAGCTTCGGCTTCTGCCTTCTTCTTCTCCGCTGCCAGTTGCCTAGGAGTCTGAAACCATTTTCTTTAATAAAATATATTAATTATAGCATACCTTCAATGTTGTTGGAATATCAGGAATAGCAAAGTTGTGAGAAGAGGATGGAGCGGGAGTTGGACAAGGTTTCGGCTCCTTGGGAGTAGGTACAGCGGCAATTGGGGCAAGTTGATGTGCACTCTCATCTGGCTTCTTCTGCTGGGTTTGTATTCTCATCTGTTCGGCGGCAGCCTTCATCAGAACTTCTTTGACTGTCTGTTTAGGGTTGACATTTTGCAACGGTGTTCCTCCAAGATAACGGCTAGTCACAGCTTGGGTTTGCAGATTCTGCAGGCCAGCAGCTTGAATGGCAGCGGCTACAGCGTCGGCTGCTAAAAATTCCAAATGATTTGTTGCAGGTACTGAACCCACCAGGCATTCCAGGATTCAGAAGTTGATTTTGCTGCTGAGCAATCTGTGACAGTGCTTGGTTAGGAAGCTGATCCATAGGTACAAAGACACGACGAACACCCGTTTGCACCATGAACTGATCAGCTGGAGTGCCAGTCTTCCCAGAAGCATCTGCCCGAGGTCTGCCTCTTTTCTTCTTCTCCGTTGGCAAATGCATATTACGGAAATATTCTCTGAAAGAATAAAATAAATTTCAAAAATTGTAATTCTACTCACTGAGCTAATGGATGGTCCCGAGGCAATTCCCAAATGGGCGTCTTTACAGGTTCCACGCCCACAGCCATCATCATTGGTTCATATTGCGAGTTATCAAACTGTTGCTTCCTTTGCCGTTTTCTCGGGCTCTCCCCTTCTGTTCCATTATTCGATGATGTTCCAACAGAGCCTAAAGCTTTGGCCACGCTCGTAGAAGCCTCGTTTGTATTTTGTATAATACTACGAACACTAGAGATACTAAAAAGAAGCTCTTATAAATAAAAATCAACTGCAAACCTTGGGCTAGCTGAGGTTCCAGAAGAGCTGGCTCCAGGCGCATCATTCATAAAGGGTAACTTCCGTTTAGCTGATCCAGGAGTACTCGGTTTACGAAGGATGGAAGGGCGAGGCGATGGCGTGTTCACGGTGTTTTGATGAACTCCCATCACAGTGGGCGAAGGATGAACAAAACCACTGCCTACAAATTTTATTATTTTTAATATTAGAAAGATATTTACTTGTACTCTGCATAAAACTTTGAGGTGTACTTGTTTGAACCCTCTGGATAGCTGGAGAAGTTGGCACCTGACCGAGGAAGGAATTTGTTGGGCCGTGGAGCTGAAAGTACACGATTAGTCATAGTCATGAGAAAAATAAAAACACGTTTACGAGATTAAAATAAACAAAAACTAACCGATGTTGTTCCCAGCAAATTGGTCGAGCTTCGATGAGCAGCAGACGGTGAGAAACTCCTTCCAAAAGCGCTGGAACTAAATTGATTCAACGATGGCGACGGTGTGTGACGCGGCATCGATTGAACAACATTCAGAAGACCTTGGGCTGTTTTGGAGCCTGTAGAAGGAGGAGCCAGAGGAGCTTGCGTCAGTCTGACCGAATTGACAAAAGGGTTCGGGGGCGGAGTCGGCGGTATAAATCGGTTTGGATTCCTATAAATTCGTCGTAAAATAAACAAAAATCTACAAAAACTACCTGATTATAGTAGGCTGAGCTGTAGAATTCGTTGTGAATGTAATGTGTGGCGTTGGCGCTTCGTCATGTAGCGAAGCTGAAAAAAAATAAACATTACCAGAATCGGATATTTTCTCACGATTTCGAATTCGAGAAGTCACATTAGGAGTAACAAATCCTCGCTGTCCAGAGCCGCTGGCAGAACTTCCACTTGGACCGGCCTGATAAGCAGAATTTCCGATAACTGTTCTAGGAGGGGCTGTATTAGCTACAGAATAAGATCGAGAGGCGACAGGCTAAAAGTAATAAAAATTAAAAACATGCTGAGAACCCTAGCTATTGCTGTGTATGTTTTTTGTGGGGGTGTATTACCCGATGCCGGATAGTTGACCCGATGAAATGCCTGGCTGTGTGGATTCGTTGCCGTGAAACGTCGATTGGCACTGCTCTAAAAATGAAGAATGTGTTTTAAAAAATAATAAGAAATGCTTACCGGTACTCCAAGAATCCCTGGCCGGTCTCCATCTTCTGGCATAAGGGTCTCATTACAAGTGAGGTCAGTGGTCCCTAAACAGCTTATTGATTTTAACCTCCTTTAACCAGCTTTACCTCTAGTAGCACCCGACATTTTAAACTGTATTTAACTGAAATTATTTTTGGCTATAAAATATCCATATGGACGGATTACCCTGAAAATGGGCTGTTTATGCGATATGACACAATGAGAATTGAAAAAGACAGAGAGAGAAGGGCGAGACTAGTGAAAGGCGTTCGCTGTCCGAAAAAAAAGTGCCATTAAATGGAACGCCAAAAAGAGAGATGGATTCCTGGCAGCGAGCCAATTGTCTGAAACTGGACGGCGAGAGGCAAATTTTTGACGAACAGTTTCGTCATATCAGCAATGCCTTTTTAGCGACTACGAGACGACGACTAGGAGATTTTCTCACAGTGAATAGATTTTGCCTTCTCACAGTGAATAGATTTCGCTACAGTAACCAAAAAAAGCAATTGAAAGGAAGATCCATGAGAAAACAAGAGAAAATCAATAATATAGAAAAAAAATAATAATTCTAGGGAGAAATACCCTTGAAAAGTGAAAATAACCTATTCCCACTGTCAGAATCACCAAATATTTGTATTTTATATTAATATTTTTCTAAAATGCTGCAGGAACAAAAGAAATATGAACATTTGGTTTAAAAATAAAATTTAGACGGAGAAAACATTCACAAAGCATGAAAAAATACAATTTTAGACGGCACACCCTAGAGCCAAAGTGATTGGAACGAAGAAAGAAGTTGAAAGAACATTTTAAGAAGAGATTCAGAGAGGAGAGAATATAATACATCCAGAGCTTGAGAATACATGGAAATTGCAGGATGTTTAGTTTGTACGCCAAGAACGCGCCTATAGAGCTTTTTCGAATGGGACGCGAGCGGTCGGCGGCGCGTGCAGTAAACACGAGAAACAAGACATTCAAATGTAGCGAGAAATTTCTCTTATTTGAGGGGATTGAGAGGCAAAATCATCATTAAATAGGAGAATAATGAGATTTAACATATTTTGAACAAAATTATAGAAGATTTCGGACCCTACAGGTTTCCAGGGGCGAAAAAGAGCAAAAAACGGAGCAAAAAACGGAGTATTCGGTTTTCCGGATAGAAACTTAAAGAAAAACGAAAGAAACAGAAAAATGCAGGAATTTAAACATTTAGGTAAACGGAAAACTATCTAGGTAGCCATTAAAAGTCCTCAGCTGTAGTGCAAGGAAGAGTCAGACGTCTGCAGTGGTCAGTGAACAAGCGTAGGGTGTCGCCGATGTCACAAGACAACGTCCGCGTGTTCCTATCACTTATATCCAAGACATACTACCACTAAAAGGGAACAGATTTTTATTTAAGGTCTTTCAAAAATTATAATGCTGTTTCTTCTTGTTTTTTTTCTCTGTAAAATCACTCTAGCGAGGATATTTGGCTCCTCAGAGAACTCTCCCACAGCTGTTCCAACACCCCAGTACAATGTATATGTGAAGATTTATGGCATTCTTTCCTTAGGAAGTGAAAGACAATCGGAGGACAGGGTTTGTTCACCGGTAATTGAACATACACATAACGTCGATAGAAACGAAAAATGACGGAATGGAGGAGCTGACTGCTCTTGGGAAAGACGTCGCGAGAATCGGCGTATCACAGGGGAGACTAATATATAAATATTAAGTTAATAATTAAGTTGGGTGTTTTTGGTCACTGAGCAAAAGAATACAATTTGAGATTCTAGCAGAGGCCACACGAAGCGGGACAGTTCTTTTTCATGTAACTCATGAAGATGCCTTGACAGAAGCCGGCCGACTTCCAATGACTGCAGAAATGTTTCTTATCTCGACAGGAAGTAGCACTTGAGGAAGCGATTGAACCTTCCGTAGTCGTCGATGGAGTTGGACGTGGCCTTGGGCTGAAAAGATACTCCATTTTTTAGTCAATCACAGCTGTCAAGGCCGGCCAAATTGATTGACAACTATCACTGATATCATCTGTTCCAACTATCTCTCTCTCGCTCTTCAAATTTTGCGCGAAGCGGCGATTAATTTCTTCTGACACTTGCAAAATTAAAAGCGCTTGTTTTACCTGGTCGGGTAGAAGGTGACAAGGGGACGATCAGTTACAATTGTTGGACGGGGTGTTGTGTCAGGAATTTCTGTTGAAGGCGGCTTATAACAGAAACCACAGCTGGCAGCACAGTAGCTCCTCATAAAGCTGGCAGCCAAATGGCAATACCTGTTCGAACTTTCCTTTCTCTTTAAAGAATTTTAACATACCTCTGTTTGACCAACGTGGGACAATCCACCCTGTAGTCTTCACACTCATTGGGATTTGGTTTGCTGGTAACGACTGTCGGGAATGGAGGTGAGGGAGTAACGGGAGGGGGCGGAAATGTAGGTGGAGAGGGGTAGATTGGTGGGGCAGATGTAGTTGTAGTTGTTGGCTTTTTGGGCTTACAGAAACCGCAAGAAATTGGGCAATATGTTTTCATCCAACCGGGATTTCTGTTACACCATCCTGAATACAATTTTCATATTGTCATTTTCAAATTCCTACCATTCTTAGCTAAATCATCACAGTCTCCTCGAGAATTTTTACATTCTCCAGTGAAGGGGCCCTCTGTTGTTGTCGTTGTAACAGTAGTGGTAGGAGGTGGGGTGGGTCTAGGAGTTGTAGTACCTTTTCCTGGGAGGCCTTCTAAAACGGTATCTTATTTGCTTCTTGGTAGTATCCTACCAGTAGGACATCCATAAAGAGTGTTAATTTTATAAGCATCAACTTTAGAGAAGCCATTTCGTTGTCCAATCTGGGCTCCTTTTTGTTTAGGAACCATAGTAGGTTGACCATTTTTAGAGAATGCCTTTGATCCATAGTGCATAATAGAAGAATAATCATATGTAGTTCCCAGGGCTTGGATTGTTCCATGGCCATATTTCTCAAACTGGCCTGTAAATAAAATCTAGCACTTTTAAAGAGAATATTCTACCTTGCATTCCAGCTTGGATATTCTGCCACAAAATTGTGATAAAGTCATCACGATCAGTTCTACTCTGCTCGTGGAAGAATCCCACAGCATGCATCAATTCATGGATAATGATACCCTTCTGTATGCAACCGGAACCAAGAGAAATAACTTGTTTTCCTCCTGAACAAATATCCCAGTTACCGGTTTGCTCTCAATAGGATACCCATTTTTCCGACCATAGAATAGCATCCTCTATCGGGGTAGATGTAGACGTAGTTGACATCATTGGCTTCCTTTGGCACCCACCGGATACACGTCTGTTTAGCATAATCTTCCATGGATGCAGCGATTAAGGAGCGACTGAAATGATGCTTTGTTAATATTGGTAATATGATTTTTCGATCTCAATAAACTTTCGTTCTTGATCTCCCTTGTCTTCTTCACAATTCAAGTTCTTAGCTGGTGCTCCTTGCGTTTTGTTGTGACGTGCTTTATTTTTCGCGTGCAAATAGATGGCCAGTCAAACTTGGACGGTCAGCTCTTTTTTCGGCGCATCAGCGGAGGATCATTTCAAGTGCAGCGCACGATAGGATCGGAGACTCTCACGCGGGACTAAAGAGCTACTGATAACCGTCTCAGGTCTGACATTTCGTTTAGCAAATAAGTCGGGCACTTATGTAACACATGCTGTTCAAGGAAGTGGGCCCTTGAAGTGGCCAGAAAAGGATAAAGTACCTGTAGCTGCTGTATTGACTGCTAATAGTGTAGGGAATCTTTCCATTGGGCCAGAGCTGATGCTTATTTTTAATTGCATTGTAGGATCTGCCATCGCTGGATTCGACTCCACCGCCAGAGAGGAAGAGCCCAACTGTAGAGGCATTCAACTGAAATGAATACAAGATAAAGATCAAAGACAATTCGTGTTTTGCTCTATGTTCTTAGGAAAAACATCTATTGTCAGTGCGCAAGTGTTGTTGCAGCACATCGCTTGTAACACAAAACCGTCTGAGGTTGTATTTGTTTAGTGTCGGTAGCTGGCCAAAAGAACGGTTACAAAAAACGACTTACGTTAGGATTGGCAATGTCTCCTTCAAATCTGTTGGAGCCATACATAGCATCCGAGTCCCAAATGTCGCCATTGGCAAATTGCATAGAATCTGACAGCTGAGCGCCCATCTCGAAGTCCGAGGGGGTTAGGACTGTCTCATATTCTGGGGAACTGCGATCAAATAACTGAAAAGAAAATGAAACTGGAACTAACATGCTACCTACCAAAGAATCATCATTTAGATTAATTTTATCTGGCATAAATGCCCATACTGTGAAGACATGCGTCAAAAGGACTACGCCCTTGAGCATCTGTAATAGGAAAAATTGTAAAAATGTACCCAGACGGGGAGACGAAAAGCACCAAGCGGTAAAAAATGTCTTTAAAGCGGAGAGCAGACGCCCGAGGCTCGTGAACAGTTCACAGCAAAATATTGACACATAACATGCCCTTTTAAAGAAAAGAAATGTCTAGGAAGGCAAGAAGTTATTTGCGGAAGTTTTATGTGGGTGGTCAGTCAGTTGATCCTGGGTGGACTGGAGGGTGGTGGTCGGTAGACCTCGTATTTGAAGGAGTCTGCTCTCTCGAAACAGCTCATGCTCTCCTATGAATCACTGGAACAAACAGGAGGGCGCCTTTGTCCATGACGTGCTGACCAGTCCATCCGTTAGGATTTCCCGGGCTCATTTTCTTCAAGATACTTATGGTTTTTTAAGCAAATATATTAGTCAGAAAATAATCATTTAAGCTGTTTTTTATCTTGCGGAAGCTGGAGACTAAATCCTCTTTAAAGGAAAAACTTAACTTATTGTATAGTAATCAATATAAGAAATGACGCGAGGCTCGAAAAGTTTAAAGGCAAAAAGTCGAAATCCGATTAAAGTCAACAGTCGACTACCGTAATCGTGTGGAAAATGTCTGCAGCAAGTTCCGCGAGCAGCAGCCGAGCCGTTTTCGGACAGGGTTATATGGACGTGCGACGGGAGGAGGAGGAGCAACCCGAGGCGGGAGGTCCTCCTGAGACCACCCAAGAATAGCAATAGTGCAAGAGGATCGCCTAGAAACAAACCTAGAGAGCGACACGCATGTCCATAGTTTAGTTGTCTGAGAGTCACAAGATCATATTTATTCACTTTTAAGGATCGGCTTAGAAGGTCTTTCTTGGCTTGGCTAGGAAGTCGGCCACTGCTTGGTTTCCGTTGTCAGGCAGAGGATTCAACATTGTCGCTTCTTCCAGTAGACTGGCAAAGGCGATCTAGAAATCTTTTAGAAAGGCAAAAGTATTGCAGTCACCTTTTGGAAAAACATCTTTGTCTCCCTATCCTGACGGAATTTGCATTCCCTAGGTAGCTTTTTCTGAAAATGGTTTGATTTATGGAATCTGGTCGCTTTCAATTGTCGGACAAATTTTGGTCTTGTCGTTTGCCCCACAGACTGGCTATTAAACGGAACTCTCCTTTTTTTCATCCACTGTGTTTTGTCCTGAATAGTCCCGGTATGGAAACGTTCTCTGCTCCGCCATTCTATTCTCTTCCCGCTGCAACCCGACCACACAGTCTAGTTGCGGCTGTGTTACAAACCATTTCAGGAGGGGAGCCCGGCTTTCCCAACAGAGGGATACCCCGCAAACACACAAAAGTAGCCTTTTATTTGCCTGCCTCAGGACGATTTCATTGTCCTTTTTTTCGAGTGAAACTCACGCTCATCAGCTACTCATTTTCAAGAGTAACAGGGGTCGTCGTCGTTGTCAACGTTCTCCCTATTTGCCCGTCCGTTTAGCCGCACGCGTCAAAGGAGAAAAAAAACTTGTGTTCAGAGAAAACAAAAAGCCGCCGTAGGATTACTCCGCTTAGTCAGCGGCTAACCACCACTGCTTCTGGGACTGAAGCCAAAAATGGTTCGCGAAAAAGTTGAGCCGCCATTCGGGGAGCGAGAGGGGTTGAGTTCACAAAAAGAATTGGGCTATAGAGAAAAAGCTGACCTCTTTACAGACAGCTACAGAATGATTGATATCAATAAAGGATTCCTCAAAGATCCATTGATCCTGTGGCTGGCCTTCCCTATTGACTGTAGTCGAAGTCAAGAAGCAACCTGAAAAGTGACCCTTGTTTTTCGAGAGGGGAGATCAAAAAGTACCAGGCTTGTATTTGTCGTCCTTGCTCACGCGGAAGTCAATAATGCTGAGGTCGGGCAAAATACCTTCTCCTGTAGCTTTTAAAATAGCTTCTTTGAGACACTGAAAAGTAGATCTCTCGGGTCTTGAACAGCTTACCCAGTAACGGTAGAAAATGGTCATTTTCATGGCCTCTGTTGGCTGACTTCTCATCATCCGAAGCTCTTCGGGAGAGGCGCTCTTTGCCATGGAATTGATGTACTCGTCAGCTGTCTTGTTGTTTCTTTCCTTATCCAATCGCATCAAATCCACCCCAACTTTATCGGTACAACTGCTGGCAAATCCCACATAGTCACCCTAAAATTGTCAGATTACAACGAAAAGAAAAAAGCCACCTGGTGGGAGACATTTAAACCAAACTTAGCGTCGGAAGGATTGACCAGGAAAGGTTTACCTTGCGAGGTTCTTTCAAATTTGATCTCGACCCATGGAACTCCGGTAAACTAAAATAAACTTCATACTAGAAATAAGGCCAGTCACCTTGGAGGCGGCGTGGCGGTATAACAATCGACCTATGAGGCCGGCAAGAGTGTCTTCCCTGAAGGAGGCAATTGGATTTGGTTATGGAGCAAGGTCACCTGTGCATAAATTGCGGAAGCCGCTCATATTCTTGAGGTGTGATACATTGGACTGCTTTTCGATAAAGTGTATCGAACTGTAAACGGAATTATGCTATCATTTGAGGGGAATTACCTGATCACTTTCCAAAGTTCCCTTCAAACTGACTGCCCATCGGCGGCATTTACAAGATTCCCTAGAATATTTCGTGTTTATTTGAAAAACAGGCAATCAATATCAATTTCAGGTTAGATTGAGATCTAAATCTAAGAGGAGAAACTCACTCGGTCATGGCGGAGGACGGGGATGGAATGGCCTTCGGGTCGAACGATTGCCGCGGCCGATATGACAGGCCCCTGTTCCACTTATTGTAACCTGGTGGCAAACAACCTCTATTCTAGTATTAAATGTAGGTGCACCCCCTCACAGTCCTTTAAAAAGCATAACACCGTAAAACGATAAAAGAACCGTATTTTATTCACCAAAAAAAGTAAATAGCGACAAGCTGAGAACTGACATGAACCTGAAGCACAGTAAACAATAATCACAATTTTTTGTAAATGACAAACCCAAATGGTCTCTTAAAATTGAGAAAATAGATAAGGCCACCAGATTTGAAGCAGCATTTGAGGGATACACGGAAAATATTATAAAAAAATGCGTATACCCTTTAAATATATTCCACTTTTACCCAAAAGTAAAAAAAGCTGATGGAAACAAACTGAAAGATAGGGTTAAGAATTGGCTTAAGTCATCAATTTGCTCATTCTCTCATTATAAGCACTATCGAGGATGTGGGAATATTGAGAGACTAGGAGTTGTTTAGAACGCTAGACTAGCGGGAAGTTTTGGGAAATACTTCGTATTTTGGAAAGGGGGGATATGACAAATAAATAGGCAGAATGTACAGATTCTAATAATCTAATAAAATCGTTTTCTTGCTCTTTCGTTCTTCTTTTGGAGGAAGATAATTCCGAAGCCGACACCTCCAACAACCACGACGATTCCCACAATTATTAGAAGAATGGTACCGAACCAGCCAAGTTTAGATGGTTTTGGATCGTCTACATGGTCCCGTGGCGAAGCAGTGAACTCGGCATGTGGGACAATATCCTTTCGATTCAGCTGAATAAATGGAATTTGAGCAGAAATAGCAGAAAACGAACCTCTCCTGGCTTTTCAACGCGGGCAAATTCCTGTTCAAACATTTTGACGGAGACAATATCATGAGTATCTGCAAAATATTAATTGAAAATAAAAAATATTGAACGCAAACCAGAGAGATCTCCTGTGGCAGCTGACATTCCGAGGTAATAGCCGGTAGGCAGTTGAACATTATCCACACTCATACACTGTCGCCACTCGCCCTTTCCAGTGATGTCTGTGAAGATCGAGAGAGTGTCACCCACGTAGCGGATAAGCAACTGGGTCTCGTGGTCCTTGTTACGGAACTTGGCTTCACATCCTGGAAAAGAGCGGTCAAAAGAGGCAATAGTAGGGGTAGACAGGCGTTTTTATAGAAATATTTTGCGATAAGATAATGAATATTTCAAAGAAAATGGGTATATTCTCTCACCTGTATGTTCTCCTCCCAATTGGGTGTGGGTTCCATCCTTATCGTGGTCATAATGGTGGGTTCCATCTGAGACCATGGCGGAGATGAAAGGATGTCCATGCTGAAATTCAAATAATACTCCTGTTCTACTCAAATTTTAAAGGAACAGTCCAGGCTAGGGGGACGCTCGTGCTCACGTGTGCACACGAACCGCGAAAATGCGTTCGAATTTGAAAAATTCAAAATTATTTTTAGCATTTTCTTTGATTTTCTACATTATTTACTCTAGTTTTTTTGCTGTTTCTACTTACAATATTATGGCGATTATTTTGCAAGTAAAAAAAATGAGAAACAATGCAAAAATTACATAATTCCAAAAATGCACGCTGTTCCAAATTACAAAATACGTAATTTGCGTGCTACGTACTCTGCGTACGCATGCTCTTCCTACCGTAAGCCCGGACTGTTCCTTTAAAGGAAAAGCAAAATAAAACATACTCCATGTGGTCCATTATGATTGCTGTAAGTGTCTAGGAATATTCCCAACCCTCGGAAGTAATCTTTTCCTCCAAAAACTGGCCCCATTTGATTTGGCTCTGATACGTACCAAAGGGCCATTCCATCACCATAAAGATCGCCTAAAATTTTAATAAATTCGAGTTTAAAAGAGCAGAACTTACCATGAGATCCTGTCACTTTAAAGGAGACTACCAACTCCCAATCTTTCGACCACACGGGCTGAAACAATAATTTTTTATCAGAAAAAATACGAAAAAAAAATACCTGAACGTTCCAAATAGCTCCCATTTTACTTTGTTCATCTGTTGTCAACCTGACTTGTTGACTGCTGACCATCGTGTTGCCTTGCACATTCCAATAAGGAATATCTAAAGAGAAAAAATATATTTAAATGGATTACGGTACCTGTATACGGCCTCATTAATGAGTGTTCCCTTTTATAGAAGCCTCTGAACTCATGGACGCTTTTTCCTTCAATACTTTGGGAAAGAACATCTGCTGCAGTCGGAGAAGGCTCCTGTGCAAGGGCTAAACCCACTAAAAACAGTAGGCGCCGCATTTTTACCTGAAAATAAGAAGATGAGAAAAAAACTAGAGAAATGTAGGGTAGAATAAGGTACGAAATGCCTTTCCCATTATTTGGAAACATATATGGAACAATAAAATCTTTTCAAACTGACGTGGCTATTAGATAGCGAAAGTTGCGCTCTATCGCTAATTTTAACCGCGGCGCGATCGCGACCGCTGTACCCTCAAAGCGTCAGGATGTCCGCTGCGGGACCCGACCATAATCGAGCTGCAAATGTCTGCACCCTCTGACACAAACGATTCAGCGTACCGTATTTCTTGTAGCGTTTTGCCAATGCGGCATTTTGAAAGCTACATAACTCTGACTCGGGTCGCCTTTGTTTTAAATTTATTCGATTAGTTGGGGGTGAGCTGCGCGTTTTCCATTAGATAAAAATCATTAAATACGTGGCTTTTTAACCAATAAATTTCTATCATGTTATCTAGCCTTCAAAATTTAGACGATTTGTAGCAGTTGTAGCTTGTAAACGAGGAATTTATTTTTATTAATTTCTTTATCCTGATTTAATCTTTCAAAATTTATTCACTTTCCTAATCCTTTAAATTTCAGGATGTACTTGGCATTACTGGTCGCCCTCTTTGCCATGGCTTACGCCGATGATGCCTCCACTCAAACAAGGGTAAGCATCTTCCCGAATAATTTTTCTAATTATGATTCCAGGATGCATTCCTACTCGTCGGTAAATCCCCCCAATCCATGTACGCCGTAGAAAACATGGACTTCGTCATAGAGTACGGAATCTTCAACACAGGAGACCGTGCCGCCAAGAAGGTCATCCTCAACGACCAACGAGGATTCCCCACCCAGGCTTTTGAAATCGTCAAGGGACTCCTGAATGTCCGATTTGAGAGCATCCCTCCTGGTGGAAATGTTACCCACTCCGTTATTGTAAGTGTTAAATTATTTGCTTTAAATTTACCTGAAATTTATAGGTCCGTCCCCGTTCTTATGGAGTCTTCAACCACACCATGGCCGAGGTCAGCTACACCACCGAAGGAAGCTCTGAACTCCGTGTTGCCACTTCCACCACTCCCGGAGAAGGTAATAGTTTTAAAAATTGTGTTTTTATACAAGTTCGTTAAGGATACATCTACCGCCAGAAGGAATACGAACGCCGTTTCTCTGCCAAATACCCCTACTGGTTGACTTTCTTCGCCATCATTGCCCCAACCACCCTTACCTCCCTCTGGCTCTACTACTCCAGCAAAACCAAATTCGAAACACTAGCCAAGAAGAAGAACTAAATCCCCATCATCCCGTGCTTCTTTCACTAGCCAGCCCTCTTCAGTACCTTATGATGTTTACATGTGATTCTTTTTATCGCGATAATTGTTGTATAGGCCCTCAAGCAGTTGCCTAGCGGGTTTGCCTTAATTGTATTCGGATACTATATTTATTTTTCTATTTATTGTTATTGATTATATTTTGTAAAGAAATAAAATTTTGTCACATTCACCGTAATTTTGCTATTGAGCTCGGGAAGGTGATTTTAGACGAGAAATGAGAATAGTCAAGTTGAACTTTGAGAATCTATTGCCAAAAAAGTATGGTAATCACCGTAGATTGATCAATTAAGAGCTTGAAATGGTAGGAAAAACTGCTGCTCTACGGATTTTTTTAAGTGAGCCAACCCCCACAGCTAATATTCATTCCGCAAACTTGTTTGTAATCTTCTAGTGATCAACAGTCGAACTCTAATCCCTATGATGTCTGAAACTACGTCTCAAACTTCATTTTCGTGAAATGGTTACAGTATCTTGTCGCTACGTGTCACGTATCCGACTTACGCAAATCTACGTACCAGGTATTTTATGATTTTACAAAGTTTAGGGATTTTTGTATGTATTAATTAGAAGTTTTCTTAGGTTTAATCTGCTCTAATATTCCCAATCCACGCGGACATCGATGTTTTCTTATTAAAGGAATTGTCTTGGCAGTTCTGGCAATTTTCTGGCTACCGTAATAAGATGCGCAGGTAGACCTGTGACGCGAAAGCGAGAAACAACAGCGTCGCTTTCGAATTTCTCGCGCTCAGTGTCATTTGTCTTCTAGTCGCATGTTTCATAATACTTTTCCATTTATCCTCTTCTAATTTAGTGCTTCTAAATTCTTCTAACAGGAATATGGATTATCCTGTTTTCCTTAATTTTTCTGAGGGCAATTCCAGTGTAAATCCCAAAATTTCTATTTTCGAATATAAGTCTGTCGAAATATATTGCCAAATTTCTTTATTTCTCAACTTTTTACAGTGTTTCTTGCTTATGAGAATTTTTTAGAACTTGTACAACTAGCAATGGCAGCTCCTGTCAACATGTCTTTGGATGAAATCATTCTGGCTAACAAGGTAAATTTTAAAATATCTTTTTATTTTTCTTGAATTTCATAATTCTCCTATTTATTATTATTTTTTAGAAGAACAAGCGGACTGGCGGATTGAGAAGTGATGGAGTCAAGAAGGCCGGTGGTCCGAGAGTTGGGGGTCGTCCCAGGAATTTTGCTTTCTCGGATGTAAGTTAATTCCCTTAATTTTAATTTCTAATTTATTTAAATGATTAACAATAATTGTAAGTAATAATTGTTCTTTTTCAGCGTGTTCCTGAAGGCAAATGGAAACACGACATGTTCAACAAAGTGGACAATGTTGGACCCCGTCTCGGTGGTGGCAATCCGAACAAGCGCGTAACATTGAATGTCTCCAACTTGGATCCCACTTTGGTTGCTTCCGAAGATCTTGAGGTTCTTGCCTTGTCTGCTGTTCTTGGGCTTGATCCGTTCTGAATACCTTCTCAAAACTTGGGCTGTCTGCACATACAAAAGACACTGAGACTGCTGTCTACTTCCCCTCGGGATAGTGACTCGTATTCAGCCGCTGGTGTGAAGAGGAGCAGAATCGGACAGCCGCCCCACTTCTGGAGAAAACAACACATTTAATACTGGATTTAGGATCTTTTCGCAGACTTCGAGGTTGAAGACATTGTTCTTCATTATGATGCCAATGGAGATCGCATTGGTACCGCTGCTGTCACTTGCAGAAAAGCTGAGGCTCACAAAATTATCGAGGACTTCAAAAATGTCAGGCTTGACGGTTAGTTCTGCTTCTCTTTCGTTTTAACCATTTAATTCTAGGAAGACTACTAAAACTGGCTGTCGTTGATGACGAACATGGAAGCGGAAGCATTCGCAACCGCTTGGAGTACGGTACCCTGTCTGGAAGAGTAACAAAGCCATCACAAGGAGGTCGTGGAGGCGGATTCAAGTAATTCTATCCCTTATGCTCTTTTTATTATTCCATATTTAGACGGCGTGGAGGAGCTGCAGGCCAAAACAAACCCCGAAAGGCTTTTTTGGACAGAATTGTAGACGATGATGATGAGGAGAACCAGACAGGAGGTGGACGCCGACGTGGCCGTGGTGGACGTGAACGTAAGCCAGAAAAGACTGAAGCAGAACTCGACGCTGAATTGGAAGCCTACATGAACTCTGGAAAGAGCATGGAAATGTAATGTAAATTCTGTCCCTTCCTTCCTTATTACAAGCCCTGGTTATTTTTGATACTCTCTTCTCTTACAATATGTGACCATTGTTTGCTGTTTCATCTTGGCATAAATTGTGGCTAGTTATTGTTGTTTGTGGAACAACCATTGAAATAAATATTGAAACCACCAATTGTTTTATAGCTTTCTAAGAAAAGGGGAACAGAAAACGTTGGCTGCAATTCTCGGTACCAATCTGGGGAAATTCATGGAATCAGTTCCAAATTACATGTTGCAGTTCGTTAGGTAGAACAGAATTAGAGCAAAGATTTTGAATAAAAAATGACCGATAAGACGAAAAATAATGAATAATTCCTTCTTTACGTGGCAAAGGACGTTTCACCTGTTTTAGAACTTCCCTGAAATTTCAGTCAACCTCATTTCTCCTTCTCAAATCGCCATATTTGAAGCATTTAAAGCGCGAATTGCCTTCGTTACCATACCCTAAAGATGTACTTATCCTCCACGTGATCCCTTTAAATAAACAACTCGTACGCGGTCCGTTTTTAGGTTTTTTCAAATTTTGCGGGGGAATACTTCGTTTTCGCCCTCTCTTCAAACGTAATATCGCTCATTTCCTGCTATTTTTGAGGGCACTCCGTCTACTTACGTACATTTTCCTCTGTAAGAAACCCGAACAAATGGAATTTCCCGAATAAGTCCAGCCTACCGTAGGTGCTTTCCCCGAAAAGGTATATAAGGTTAGAATGCATGAGCGAGTGCATTCTTCTCTTCAGATTTTGTTACTGGTTCCTTCAGCGGCTCATGTTAAAAGCCATAATATTTTTGGGAACAGGTGTAAACTTCTTTTGGGAGGTGGGCCTCTCAATTTTCGGGGTCCTCCTCTCTTTTCTGTCATTCGTGCCCTTTGACTCCTTCAGTCTACGTCGTCTCCATTTACCCAATTAGTTTAGCTCAGTTTAACCACATGCTACTTTTGTGGGTGGACAAGCTACTTATCCTCTTGTTGTTTTGTGTTTTCTTCTATAAAAATAGAGACAATCCTCAATATTTTAGACTATGGCCCGTTTGCTCTTAGCTGCTCTCCTTGTGGTTGCCCTCTTCTCCATTGTGTCAGCATTTCGCGGTGGACATGGACGTCCCCTCTACGGTAGGTGTCAATCTCTGTTCTTTAAAGATATCTAAAAGTTCAATTAGAGGACTCCTAATCGGGAAAGGACATTCAGACGAGTTCAATAAGATTTCCTTTCACCCAGTTATCAAGCTCTTTTCAGGAGTGATTGGTGATAGCTTCTCCGCCGGACAAGGTGTCCCCATGCGAGGATTTCAATCCTATGGCAAGAGAGATACACCAGCTGGGTACAATCTTTTTGATCTCCTTCGAAACATGTAATATAATATCGTAATATAAACCGTGTTAATAAAATAGTTTACTGCTGGGTGATGGTAATCAGATGTGTCATTGACCGCCCCATTGACACTTGAAGATAAGAAGTAAGAGTGCGATTGTCTTATTTGTTTTCTGCTCCCAAGTGAAGGATCATTACTTCCTTTCGACCAACAATTGATAGTGTTGCTTTAAATGACATATCTTGCCACTTTTCCTTTTGTCATCAAATAAAACAGTGGCGAAAATTAGGCGGTTCACTCCGGTTTGAATCTTTTGGTCTCGGCGGCAATCAGTCTAGACTCAGATTTTGTTCCTTTGAGCTGCTTTCTTCTACAATTTCTCAAGGTCGTCTAACTTTCATAAACATACTTGTCTTCTCTCCTTATATGGAAATTGTACTGCCCCCTGACATTTATAAAAACAGTAAACAAAATTTTATAATATTTGTTTTTGAAGTTAACGCCTCGTCGGATATAAAAGTTTATACAGCTTACCAGATCAAAAAATCGGCAGTTTGCCAGAAAGACCTTTATAACCAAAAAACAGGCAGTAAATCTTCGACTAATTGTTGTTATTCGACGCAGCAAACAACGTGACCGTTACGCACTACCTTGCAATCAACGCATCACCCTTACGAAATTGCCACCGTGCGCCCCACTCTCAAAAAAATCGCGGCCTCCTCCCGTGATGATATATCCAAGAAAACATTTTCGCATGTTTATTTGTTTCATCTTTCTCTCCGGTTGTTTTCCCCTACATCTTTATCAGTTCTTTGAGCGTCAGAAAACTTTTCCTAGGTGAGAGGCCAGAACCAATAACAAGGAAGTTAATAACCAGATTTATTTTCAGCAAAATTGTATAGCCGGGCTATAGTTTTCCTTGTTTACCTGAACTTCAGTAACCAGTTCTCTTAAAAAAACCCCCACGCCCGTTTTGATCAAAAATTTATTGTCCACGTCGTAAACAAATTGATTCTGCAACTTTTCGTCAAAAAAGACGTGCATTTGTGCATAAAACGATCATTTCTATGGGTCCAGAAACACCAATTCAATTTATACCAATGCTTTCGCTGCAGCGGGTCCCACCCCGATCGAGATTACGGTAACCATAAGGAAAGCGACATAGGCAGTCAGCTGTTCGACGAGACGGCTTCTAACCGAGACATGTCAGGTGCCGTGGCCTTTGATATCGCTTCGCTTGTAATTTGACCTTGCGTCAGGTTATAATTTTTTCTAATCGAAGGACCATCGTGATCCTCCTCCAACGGGTATCGATTATTTTCAACGAGAGAGAGGGAATCGTTTTTGTTTTCTGTTGAGAGTTTACCACTGGTAAGACCCCTGGCTTTGTTGACATTTCTCAAGTCGTTTCTCTCTGTCTCCTCCGGCTAAAAACTCGATATTTTTCAGATGAAACCTCGGAATCCGTGAATCTCGGCGAGATGGAACGATTCAATGTATTTTACGTCAATAAAGGGCAACTCTTTGCTATAGAACCACAAGTATGTTTCATTTTCCTTTAAAGAAACATGCCAATTTCAGTCTCCTAATCTTACTATAAAATCTCTTCAACCTCAGATCAAACAATTTACGGGTATACGCATAGATGATCAGGTGGGAACTGCTTTCATAAGTTTTTTTTTCTCCCGACATGGCTTTGGCACAGCTGGAGAACATTTCACTTTTCCACCTTTTGATTCTATTATGGTTTAAAGCAATATTACAATAGACACTTTTAGGTACTCATTGTGTCCGGTGGTGAAGCCATCGATTCAGATAGACGTCTATTGGATTGTCAACATTTTGGTATCCCATTTCCATGCATATTTACCCATTTTAGGAGCTCTAAATAATCCTGTATTTTTATTCCAAAGGCCTAGTAAACACAATAATCTTGAAGTCAATGTGGAACAGGAAATATGTGAATTAAATCGGGTAGTAGATGAAGCCTTTGATCAAGTGGGCTCGAAAATGATTTCAATTAAAGGAAATATATTCAGATAGCTGCATTAAACAATGCTGATAGTAAAACAATTTATATGACATTACCAGACAAGGCGAGATTGTGTAAAGATGCTGGAGCAAAATGTGTCCATAATTGCGCGAGGATGGTACAAGAACATCATCTTCTTGTAAAGGTCAGCGAAGTTTTTTAGGCCTTTAAAATGTCATTTAAGGGGTGGCAAGCATTGGTGAACAACGTCGATGATAATATTCAACGACTGCGAAGAAAAACAAATAGGCATCGATCAAATATTGAAAAAGTCAGACAGCAAAATGAAAAGGCCTCGATGATTCTTCAAGATTTTGATAAATGTCTTCACCAGTTGCAACAGGTTAAGATTCTCATTTATTTTTTAAATTTGAATTAGATCACAATTCCTGGAAACCTTATTGCACATGCTAGAGGCTCTAAAGATCCTTCCAGCGCTACGGATACTACTCTTTATGATTGGATTTCATATTTTGACCCTAATTTTTCTCTGCAAGCTTTGGTTGACAATGTCCGTGAACAATTCCAACAGGTATTCTGCCCGTTAAATTAATAAACGATTGTATTTAGTACGGGGAAAGTAGCGGGACGGAGATCTGTGCCCATTTTGAAGGTTTAGCCAGCCATGCAAAGAAAGAACCAAGAGAAATCAAGGGAATTAATGTTCGTTTCTCTCAACTCGATCAGAATTTGGGAACGGCCGACAATTTCAACAAGGAGTTGGCCAGTAAAGCACAGGCAATTATCCAAAGTCCGTCACTAACTGATCAGTACGCTATTGAGGTACGTGTCAAGCATTTTCTGTATAATGGATTTTTTAAAGGAACGGGTCAGCGAGCAGATGGCAATAATGGACGAGATTCAAAAACTTCTTAAAGAATTGAAGAGAACTGCTGGATTATTCCATAGGTCGAAGGTGGAACTTCTGGGAAATTTGAAGCAGCGCCTGACCGGTTGGACAGTTCAATGTTACGAGATGTTGCACACTTGTGCTACTGAAATTATGGTCTTTGAGGAGAAGTTCAACGGGATCAAAAATCGACTTGAGATCGTCCATCAGATCAAGGTTTCGTTTTGATGCCTATTGTCATAATTACGTTATTTCAGGAAGCCCCCATCCTTTTCGTCACAGCTGTTTGCGAAGTTATAAGAAGAACGACGTTGCAGAAGGAGTTTTCGGTCTGGCACAAGCAACACGTAGACAGATGTGTAGCATTTGCAAAAACGGAAGACGAGAATCGCTCACAAATAGCCAATAAATTGGAGAAACACTTCCTTCGGGTTCTTTTTCCGGGTTAGAGAGAATATTTGATTGCTTACGTCAACGCATCCTTCAGGAATCTTTGACAAGTTCCCCGAATTTTTTGTAAAATCCTTGGAAAAGTATGATCAGGAACTACCGCCAGTGTCAGCTGACTACATTAGACAGCTGCGTGAGGGAGTTAAAGAATTGGAGATATTCTTAAAGGTCACATCTCCGCAAGTTTTCGAGAAACTCAGTGTCAGGTAACAAATCATCAAAGAAAAAAGTCTAGCCAGTGGTATTTTTAGAGACGGATCGGGGTCTCTTATATCACCAGGGAGTCAGCCCGCCATGCGGAGGGAAGAGAGCTTTTTCACACAGGATTCTACCATGAATATTGCTACTATGAATAAGAACTTTCCCAGTACTACATGGCTTGGGTAGAAAGGACAAAAGAACCCTAAAAACGCGTATAATTCAGAGGCCTTGAAGCTTTTGACAATTCTCCTTCTATCCAACCAGCAATCCCTTTGGGAACTTCTCCACCATCGAGATCTGCAGCTACTACCAGCGTCAATATTCCCAACGCTCCGTCATTAAATCAACTTTCTATGCTGGTAGGAAACCGCATTCTTCTTTTTTAAAATATTGTTCAGGCAGAAGAAGAAGTTCCAAGCAGTGTTCTAGGAAAGTCAGCTCCTATTGACATTCCAATTGCCATAAATGCACGAGAAGTCTCAGAGAAATCCAGCAAATTCAGCACTCCAGATGATCATTTTGAACAACCTGAGAATGAAAATGAAAGCAGTGGAGAGCTCAGAGATGATAATTCCAGCGTAAGTCGAAGCTGACCACGGTCTAGATGTGCTTTTTAAGATGCAGCAATTCCCTGTAGATGACCTAAACACCCGCTCACAACAATCTCTAGAAGTACTAAAATCTGTATTAGAGGAAGTAGCTAAAGTCTCTAAGGTAACAAATAAACACAACGTCATCTAAATTGCTCTAGGGCTTACGTGACGTCCGTGCAGATGTCATTAATCGACAAGATGAATTCCGGAAAGACTTTGAGCTCTTGGGTAATTATACCGCGGACGTGACAGCATGTCGACTAAAGGAAGCAGAAGAACGATTTGCTACTGAGTGCAAAGAGAAGGATGAGCTAATTGCTGTCAGTTCTTTTTTTTTACAATTTGCAAGGAATTTTTAGAAATTGAAAGAGGAACTTGAAGCAAAGTCGGCGGCATTGTCTGAGGCGGAGGAAAAGCTTGAGGCTAAAGAGAAATTAGAAGAAGAGAAACGGGAAGAACTCGAAGTGGCTTCAAAACGTATTGAAGAGTATGTTTTCTCAAATATTTTTACATACCCTTTTTCAGACTTGAAACAGAGGCCAAAGAATTTGAGCACAAGATTAAAGAAGCAGAGAAAGAGGTCCACAAAAGGTTGATCATCGAGTACGAACTGCGAGATGAGAAGTTCCGACGGGAATATGACCAGTTGCTGGAGGACAAGGATATTCAACTCCGCCAGATGAAGAAGGATATGGAGAAGAAAACAGTCGAAATCGAAAATCTTCGAGCTGATCCTGAATCAGAAAGTTATAGGAAACATGTGGCTGCTGAAATTCGACAAGATCTCGAAAAAGAATTCAAGGTGAGCATATACCATTTAGTTTTTTTATAAAATTTCCCATTTTAGAGTAAAACTGATCTGATCACCAAAGGTCTTATGCAGCAGAGAGAAGATGCCATCAATCGAAATAAAAAAGAATTCGAATATGAGCTGAAGGCTGCCACAAATAACTATGTTAGTTACCTTACCTTTTAATTTATTACAAAGCATTTTAGAATCTGGCTACAAAATTCCTGACAATGGAGAGGGACAGGCTAAAGGATCTCCTCCAGGAAAAGATGGAAAATGGGGCCGCATTGGCGGAAGAAATCTGCAAGGAGGTCCAAGAAAAGTTGGAAGAGGTTCAGAAATCCGACAAGGGCTCGCATCACTTCTTTACTATACCAAAGGCTACTCAAACAAATGCGCCAGAGGATATATCCGACATTAAACCAGGGAATCTGCAGTTCTCTACATATGGTGGCAGTCCTGCAATGCTTTTGGGCGAAAGTCAGCATCCCGATATGGCTCAAAGTACCTACCAATTACAGAGCCAGCCATCCATTGAAGAAAGGTAAGCAGTTCATTTTTTAAATAGTTAATTATTTTTTTCAGTAAAGCGACCCATGAAGTCCACCGTCGAGATGACAAAACGGTTGAATGCGCTGTACAGACACGTGTACATATGAAATCAATGGAATTGATGGTTTCTGTTCAAGATATTGGGGAAGGATCTACTGTACTCGTTGTTTGGTCAGAGCGCCACAATGCCTATATGTTGTTCAGGTAATTTTTACCCAGTTTTTGAATTAAATGTATTTTTCAGTTCGTCAACGTATCTCCACTTTGTGAAAGAATCAAGCGTCCGTCGCTTAGGCTTGTCCATGGTCGAAGGTTCTCGTCGAAACTGGATTTTCGGGCGTGTCCAACATTTGGACCTCTGTATGATTCGCAAATCTACTAATAGGTGAGTACAACTTCCATTCTTTCATAGTTTCTGCTTCAGATACAATCTTCCTGTGGATACTCGAGTTTATCGTGTAGATGTGGAAGCAGCTCCGATTGAAGTCAAATTTGGACGGGATTCTGATCCCGGTGTCTGAGCTCCCCATTTATGTACTTATTGCACATATTTTTGGTGATAGTAGAATTTTTTTATGCTTTGTAAAAATATTTTTGTTCGTTTTTTATGACAGGTATTGAAATACTTTTACTCTCTCCTTTCATACTGTGATTATCTCCACTTTTAGTCAAAGAAACCTTGTGTGCTCTCTCTCTCAAACCCTGCCTAATCGTTACTATGTCATGTTTATTACACTCATTTGCCCCTCATATCATATCGTAGTTTTTGTGTTTTTTTATTGAGATTCCAAAACGGATTTGGGTAGGATTTTCTAATTTCCTCTTATATTTGTCTGCACGTGTGCTGTATAAATGTTTTTTGCCTTATAGCAGAATCACTTTTACGTTGCCCTGATAATCTGCCTCCACCTCACAGCTTGCTCTCTTCAATGTTGTTAATTTTGTTATTTGTAAAGAGAATTTCCAATTTTCAATAAAAAAATTGAGTAATTTCACAGTCGATTCTTCTAATTTTATCTGAATATAAGATATTTTATCAATTTCTACCTCAATTTATTGGAGAAAACTGAATCCATTCGCAGGCGACGTTTCTCCCGACTTCCTTTATACAAGCGATCGATATTACTGACCACAAATTCGCCGCATAGACACCAATTTTATTAAACAGTATATATTTTCCGATTTTATTCATAGAAATTTACAGATGAGCCTGGCAAATTTCCGAAACGTTGCTAAAAAGATTGTCTGTGTAGGACGAAACTACAAAGATCACGCTCTTGAACTGGGAAATGCTATTCCAAAGAAGCCCATGTTATTTGTAAAGGTTAGCAGCTTTTTTAAAAATCAATATGAATTGATACAGACTACCAATACCCTTATCGAAGAAGGTGAGAACATTAAAACACCACCAGGATGTGCTAACCTTCATCAGGAAGTTGAGCTTGCCGTTGTTATCTCGAAAAAAGCAAAGGTATGACATTTTATTTTGATTTTTAATTCTAAATAGAATGTGAGTAAGAGTGATGCATGGGATTATGTTGGAGGATACGCAGTTGCATTGGATATGACGGCTCGTGATTTCCAAGTAAGACAGAAAATGACCCGAAAAATGCTTTTGTATAGGACGAAGCCAAGAAAGCAGGCGCTCCGTGGTTCCTTGCCAAATCTTTCGATTCTTCCTGCCCTGTTTCAAAATTTGTGGAGAAATCAATGGTAGCCGATTGATCAACTGGAAATTACTAGATTCTTCAGATCCCCGATCCTCACAATGAAGAACTGTTCTGTAAAATCAATGGAGTCGACAAGCAACGATGCAAAACCGATGTTATGATTTTCGATGTACCCACATTGATAGGTAAATATTTTTATTACAGGAATTTCAATTCTTTGTTCAGAATATGCCACCCAATTTGTGACTCTAGAAGAAGGAGATCTTCTATTGACTGGGACTCCCGCCGGCGTCTGTCGAGTTCTTCCTGGCGACGTTATTGAATTCGGTCTTACCAACAAGATTTCTGCTAAATTCGTCGTCGAATAAACGGGATTGTTTTCCGGAGACATGTGATAGGTGCCTATTTTCAAGATCATTTGCAATCCATCCCATTAAAATTGTTTTATTAGCCACGAAGAAAGTTTAGACATATCCCAATAGATCATCCGCTTTTACCAAGAATGAATGAGGACGGCTTCAGTCTTCGCCGTAAGGTTTTTCGGGTTCCTGGGGAGCCTCGCGTGGATCTTCGCGTTCACCTTCAATGTATTTGCTCTTTGTGCTTACAAAAAATTACCTTTTTTATTGGTTGAGGCTTTTACAACATCTCCAGACTGCATTGCTTCTTGCGTATGTCAGGGAAGAACGAAAGGGGAAGAATGGAAATTATAGGCGACAATTTCTCTTATGGACTGTGGGAATGTGAAGATGCGGAGTCGAAGTGTTTATATGTGTGGAGAAATAACGGCAAATATTCCACCAGTGACACGGATAAGTGGTTGGATTAACTGCGACCAAGTCTAGATTACTCCGTTCCACTTACGGATTAGTCAATTTCATCACCTATTCAGAAGGCACATAAGGATTGATGATAAGTTGGATTTGAAACCATTGATCTCATCAAAGTCTGCTCGTTTGTTAAAAATCAAGTGGCTGTCCGTTAAAATACCCAATTGTATGCCACGGTAGAGTTGTCGCACATGTCAATGATCAGCAAACTCAGCCGTCAAATCTTTTCATTTTTGAACTTGTTTTCCGGTGGTATCCATCTCGTTTCCTGGCAAGCTGTATCCGTTGTCTAGTAGTTCCCTCCCCTGGTTAGAGATCATATGTCAAACGTTAAGTTTTCCTCTGCGTCATTCTGTGTGATAATTTGTTTGCACAAAATGAAAAACTTACAAACATATAGCACCTGTCAAAATATTGACAAATTTCTATATAACATGGTTTTCTACCATATGAATCAGCTATTATGTACAGTCACACAGGAGATAAGAGCCTTATTGTTCTGTCCTGCTGACTACCCGTCAGGAAATGTGACTGAGCAGCTGGAAATCAATTTCAAAACAGCATGTTTATTGTATGCACTATTCAAAAGTTGAAAATTCATACACGGGAAGCTATAAAAACATCATCACATGTGAAATACCGTAAGGATTTGATAATAACAGATATTATCTGATTTTCTCATTGTCGTAACCGGGATTGCTAGGTAACAACATACACTGGACTCGTCAAGGAACATTTAAAATATCATCAATGTCAAAAAAATAATATATGAAAGCAAGATCAGAAAGAGGCGGAAATCTATGTATGACTAGGGTGTATTTTAGGGAAAATATGATGATCTACTATACATTTTCTATACATCACAGCGCATACACCCTGCTGTGCTATTCGCACAAAAATATATTCTGAGCCGTTGAAGCCTAAGATATGCGATTTACACGTTTTCTTGTTTTTGCTGAAATATTTCCAAGAGGTCAATTGCTTGGAGCTGTTGTTGTTGTGGCTGCATTGGTTCTTGATGTTGTCGGCTGTTGCCCTGGGAGACAATTACCAAACGGGTTTATTTTGTGTAGATAACACAAATTACATACTCGTACCTAGAAAAGAAGAGCTAATCTTTAAATTGGGCAATCTTACTTTATTATCATAGCCTAGTTCCGGAATTCGAATACTGTTTGAACTGCATTTTCCACAGAAAATTCTTCCGCTGAAAGGAACACATAAATGGAAAACATGGAATATTTACCAATTTCTGCAGTGATGCCGCCTTCGGACCATATTAAAAGGAAGATAACAGTCTGTACATTGGTCACAATCTTCATCCGGAACCCAACGAACTCCTGGAAGATAGGGGCCATTAAAGCGAAAGACAGAAGACAAGTAGAAGGAAAGAAACATAAAGTGAAGCAACTAAAGACTGACCAACAAAGGCGGGTAATGGTAGAGACTCTTGTACTTCCACACCTGTTTCTTCCTCGTTTTCAGCAATTGCAGCTGTTTGACCATTGACTTCATAAATTGGAATAACTTCTGTCGGTTGGAGGATCAGCTTCAGCACTTTTCGAACTTCGCTAGAATAATTCGTCTGTAGTTGATCGGCTACTCCAGCTATACATACAAATAATCTTAAAAATATTTCATTTAAGTAAAGCAGGAAAGCGTACCGATGGATGAGATCATCAGAAGATCTGAATTTCGCCCTGAGATCATAATCAGGACCGTCAGCTTTCGTCCACTGGTATCCGTCCGGGTACTGCGTGATACTTTTCTTTTTCTCTTTTTCATCTCCTATTCTGCACAACGCTGTTTCCGCTGACAACTGGTAGAGATCTGTTGGCTTCTCGTTCAAATTCTGACGAAAGTCTGACATCGTCAGTTTTTGTTCAGTATTAACCGTGGAGTCTTCGTCGCCGGCGCAAAGAACTTTTTCCACCTGAATATCAAATTTCAAAAGCTGACAAAAAATTCCCGACCTTCTTTAGTTCCGTGGGAGTTAGTACTCGTAGAAGATTTCTGATTTTAACCAATAGATTGTAAAATGGTCGGAACATTTCTGACAAGTTATCTGGAGTCACGTCAACGTTTAACGCTCCTTCGGGGAAGTATAGCAGGCCCCTGAAGAATGTTTTTAAAAGAAAATAAAGGACTAACCAGACAATTGCCAATCTAGGAATAGCGATCATGACAATAGGATCACAGTAATCTATTTGATCTTGAGTTATAAGTCCTTCTCTTAAAGCCTTCTCTAGAACTTCCGAAAACAACACGGCCACATCCAATTGCGCATCGTGTTCTTTTATTGTTTTGACAGGAACCATGGCAGACACGTATCTAAAGCAACAATCAGGCGAAGTTCTTAAAGGCGACTTACTCAAATTCAAACCTAGCAAAACAACGATCAAATTCCATTAAGCTGTGCTTTATAGTCTCCGTGTAAACTGTTGGGTCGCGTAGAGACTGATCCTGTAATTGGTACTAGTTTACAACCTGGGAAAGGGACAAATTACCTTGAGTAGATCTCTTAACCCGTCTAGATGGCGTGTAACTTCCCTAGCGAGAGGTCGAATATCTTCTGACTCTTGTTCATGATCGATGATATTTGATCCGGCTGCTAGACATTCTGCTCCAAACCACAACTGCCCAGGAAGATTGTCATGAACTATTTCATCTGGGAATTTAACCCGGAAGTCTCGGCAGGCTCTGTCTGCTTCCCGTGGAAATAAAGCACACAACATTTCACCTTTAAAGATTAATTGAACGAGAATGCTTTAAGAATTCTTACCAATGATATGTAAGACCCGGTCTTGTGCTACCCGTAGTTTATTTACCAAGCTATTACATCTTTCCGGGTCTCTTCGGCCATCGAATGAATCCAACTCGGCAGCTGAAATACTTGTCTCTCATCAAGGGTATTATCCCCAACTGCTCCTCTTTTGTGGGGACAGGTTCAGTTCGTACAGACGGACAAACTGAAGAGCAATTTGGACATGATCGGGGGAGCTCCCAAAATAGCAAAAACAAATAGTTCCGTTTGGAGTTCAGCGGTCAACGAACACGATAAAATCCGTCTTTTTTCTCTCGATAGATTACCATAAAAATAGCGACTCACCAATGTCACTGAGGGCCTCGTCGGCATAATAAAACTTGGCCAACGGTGCCCAATCATCCGGCCGTGGCTTGTTCATGAATTTCCGGAGAGACAGCATCTCTGAAAAAGGAAGAATTTGCCTGTCAACGCGAAAAAAAGAATAATATAATCAAACGGTATTATTATTTAAGCGAAAATGACGAAATGAATGAATAAGAGACGGCAACACGTGTTATCAAAAGCGAAGCGGAATGAATCGACGCATAAAAGGGAGCGGGGAGCTGCCATTCTTTGAAAAATCTTTTAAGGGATTGCAAAATGAGTTAAAAGCATTATCCAAACGTCACTACCAGCGGTAGAAGGGTGGATAATGCGATGAGAGGCGTATTGCATCAAAGACGGCATGTGACAGCGAGAGAGAGAAACGAAGGATTGGGAACAGGAAGCCTTGAATAAGTGGACTGAAGAAGTCGAAACGGGACTTGTTATAGACATAAAAGTCGGGATATAAGCACCAATTCAGCTGGAGTTATATTGTCCGGAACAATCGCGTAATGAACAAACAGAAAAATGAAAAGAACATCCAAAAAGTCTACATACATTGTGTCGCTTCTCCCGCCACCAGCAGCAGTCAGCCCCACATATGGATGGGGGTTGGACCGGGAAAAAAAGAAGAGAAAGAGACAATTGAACTAGGCGGGAAACGAGAGAGAACATCAATGTGAAAAAGAGGAAGAAAAGAGGTCAAAAATCTGTCCTCTAGGTCCGTTGAGATCAGGTGAGAGAGAGAGCGGAACTGAGAAAAGGTGGGGGCCCGACAATCATCATCAACGTAACAGCTGGACTCTCTACGAAAGAGCTGACTTCATGTTGCGAGAAATGGGAGGGAGAAAATTAGCGGCGGGAGATTAGAATCGACGACATAGACGAGAAGCAAAATGACAGTTGCAAGGTTAACGAAAATTTAATGATTAATTACGAAAGTCTCGGGAGTCTGGGTACAAAAAAAATTTAATGAATTGGCAACAGAAAAAGCAGGTAACAGTGCATAGTACATGTTTATAGCCGGTTTATTGCTGCGAACCTCTGTAATTGGTCATAAACCGACACTTTAAGATGCAGTGTGACTTAGTAAGTAGGAAAGTATATAGGAATAATATAAATATTAAAAAATTAAACAAATATGAAACAGGAATTGTTACCGAAACCCCAGAGGTATATTAGTCAGCTGTCTCCCTACCCGACCGCTCGCCGACCGCGCCGCGCGAGTCCATCCCTGATTGTCAATAAAGCGAAGTCAATTTATCGGATAGCTTAAGGAAATGATTTTCTTCCCT
This sequence comes from Oscheius sp. DF5033, assembly GCA_964036215.1. NCBI lineage: Eukaryota > Metazoa > Nematoda > Chromadorea > Rhabditida > Rhabditidae > Oscheius > Oscheius sp. DF5033. The sequence goes on from OZ038413.1 coordinate 10,069,285, forward strand.
ATCTTTATTTCTATTTAATTTGTTTGAAAGTCAAAAAATGCCAATTAAATGGGGACACCACCATTTTTTTCCACAGTTTATTTGGGTAGCTTCAAATTGATTACATTCCAAGCTTGTTTATAACTTGCTTCCTTATGTTTATATGATACGAATAATCTGCCCGTATTGTATGAAAATTTTACAGCGACAAGAATCCCGAATGATTGGCGGACTCTTTGTCTACAATCATAAAGGAGAAGTGCTCATATCGCGTATCTACAGGGACGATGTTACGTGAGTTTTCTTATCTGATAAGGAATTCCTGAATTTCTAAAGATTTTGAAACTATGAAAAGTAAATAAAATAAGATTTTCAGAAGAAATGCCGTGGATGCTTTTCGCGTGAACATTATTCATGCAAGACAACAGGTATTTTCATTTAAAATGCCCAGTGTAAAAAAACTTTCTTTAAAGGTTCGATCTCCCGTCACAAACATGGCAAGAACGTCATTCTTTCATGTGAAACGAGGAAATGTATGGATTTGTGCAGTGACGCGACAAAATGTCAATGCTGCTATGGTTTTTGAGGTGAATTATTGACGCTACGTATAATAATTTATGGTTTATAGTTCCTGAAAAGGTTTGCCGATACGATGCAATCATACTTTGGGAAATTAAATGAGGAAAATGTTAAGAACAACTTTGTCCTGATTTACGAACTTCTTGACGGTTTGTTCAATTAAAATTTAATTTACTTTATTTTTTATTATTCAGAAATCTTGGACTTCGGATATCCTCAAAATACAGATCCAGGTGTTCTCAAATCATTCATCACACAGCAAGGAGTTCGAACTGCTGTGAGTGCTCAATTTAAATCAAATGGAAAATTAGACGAAAATAATCAAATGGCTTCTAAGAAAATGAAAATAGGTCTGGGATCGTTCTGTGAACACCAGAAGCTAACGAGGCCAAAGCTGGTCCAAAGCCCTTTAGCTAAAGGAATTACACGAACCCTGTACTCAAGTGCACACGTCTCTGAACCAAATATGGTCCCTTTATTCTGGGGACTAGAACACGGACTTCGAAAATGTTGAGGGGTTTTTGAAACCGAAAATACTTTCAAAATTAAAAGATTTATCATAAAATCTTACTATAGTTGCTAATTTAGGACACACCTAACCCCGTGGTAAGTTGAAATATTGTTGTGCCGTGGTGTCAAAGTGGTTGTGCTAGAAAACAAAAAGAATCAAAGCTTTTCTTAAATTAGCTCCATGTTGTGGCTTCTTTTACGAAATAAAATGAAATGTCTCCAATTACAGACAAAAGAGGAACAATCTCAAATAACTTCACAAGTGACGGGTCAAATCGGCTGGCGACGTGAAGGAATCAAGTACCGACGAAATGAGCTCTTCCTAGATGTCATTGAGTATGTAAACCTGCTCATGAGTCAGCAAGGTTAGCCACAATTTATTGATTTTTCGATCCCTTATAATTATTATTACCCGGGTTCAAGTTGCAGAAAAACGTTTCCCATTGTTTCACACATAACCTTATGAATAATTCCCACCACGGGCATTGTGCGCAAGTTAGCGGCCACCCGTTTCCTAGTGGGTTATAATCGATATAAGACTGCTGTGTGACCCAATTTTTGGGACAGCTGAATAAGCCCAATGAGGAAGAAAAATTGTCTTATGTTTAAACGCTGCTTCCTCGTCAAAAAAACACAACTAAGCATTTCAGGCCAAGTGCTCTCGGCACATGTCGCGGGAAAAGTGGCAATGAAGTCCTACTTGAGTGGAATGCCCGAGTGCAAGTTTGGAATCAACGACAAGATAACAATTGAAGGAAAAGGAAAGACAGGAACTGAGGATCCAAGCAAAGCGTATGGATTATTATTTTATTTTAATATTCACGCCTATACAGGACCCGTGCTTCTGTAGCTATCGACGATTGTCAATTCCACCAATGTGTCAAGTTAACGAAATTCGATACAGAGCATGCGATCTCCTTTATCCCGCCTGATGGAGAATATGAATTGATGAGATACCGTACTACAAAAGACATCCAACTTCCATTCCGTGTCATTCCATTAGTCAGGGAAACCGCCCGTAACAAAATGGAGCTAAAGGTAGGCATTCCTATTCACTTTTTATTCAGCCCATGAATATTTCAGGTTGTTGTGAAGTCCAACTTCAAGCCCTCTCTTTTGGCTCAAAAAATTGAAGTTCGAATTCCGACGCCGCCTAATACATCGGGGGTTCAGTTGATTTGTATGAAAGGAAAAGCTAAATACAAGGCTGGAGAGAATGCCATCGTTTGGAAGTGAATATCCCCGTTTTCAATTAAAATTACTCTTTCCTTAGGATCAAGAGAATGGGAGGAATGAAGGAGAGTCAAATCTCTGCTGAAATCGACATTCTCTCAACTGGAACTGAAAAGAAGAAGTGGAACAGGCCTCCAGTTAGCATGAACTTCGAGGTACGGCTATCTTGCAGCTAAACGTAAAGAATTACAAATGCATTGGCTTTCTAAATTCTGCCCAGTATACACCATTTTTTGCAGGAATAACGAAAACAAATCCGTTTTAGAACCTGTTCCTGAAGGTCATTACAGTCCTTGATTTCAGGTGCCTTTCGCCCCGTCGGGACTAAAAGTCCGATATTTGAAAGTCTTCGAACCTAAACTCAACTACTCGGATCACGACGTCATCAAGTGGGTGCGTTACATCGGACGCAGTGGCCTCTATGAAACTCGTTGCTGATCCTATCAAGTTACGTCTTCTTCTTCCCACGACTCCACTGTGCAAACTTCATATATTCAAGAGAGCAGCATATTCTTTGTGATTTCATACCTAGTCATAGTTTCTTTCCCAAAATCATAATATCCGTAGTGTATAATAATTAGTATTCCTTTTCCATGGAGAGTAAATGGCTTCAGTGGAATCGAAAAAACGGAGAATGGACCCTGAGGACAATGTGTTTGCTCTTGCCTCATCATCATTGTCAGGGTCCTCCTTTCGTGGTTCCCGCGTATAAGCCGTCTATCCCATGGCTAGTTAATCTTTCTCTCTACTGCATTCCACTATTTATTCTTAATTTTTTTAAATTATAATTTATTTTGCCACACCACGGTGCCAAAAAGTCCCATTTTTTTGCAGTGTATAAAACGCAATAATACGCATAATTTCGACGTAAAACTTACCAATCTTCTCCCCAATTCACTTAATATTTATTATAACCGTATACAGATTTTTATTAGCATTTACTCCTCCCAAATGCCCAAGTCTTATTCATATAATATGCATAATAATTCAATGCCAGTTAGGGAAATCTCAAAAATGGTGGTTGTGTTCCCCCATTAGGTTGTGTCAGTTTTTTTTCGCTTGACATTCCACTAAGTCACAGTGTGTTTTTAAATGCTCAGAGATTCATTAAAGCTTCTGTAAATCAAAGCAGGATTTCTAAATTTCTACAGAATCAGCAGACATGAAGGGAATTGTTCTATGGGCGGATATCTCGATGTTCGAAGTTCGAATACACGACGTCTAGGTGTCAAGTATAGTTTTCTTTATGGGAACCAATCGAATAAAATGGGTTATTTTATTGAAATCGTGTGTAGGCCGGAAGAAAGTTTAAAGGCCTACGTGTCAACGTTCTCATGAAGTTATACTTTCAAAGCGACGCTCTGACAGTAATCGCTATCCGTCGTTATGGGCATCTATCCCATCCATCTCATCATAAAACGCGCTTTTTCGTATTCAATAATCAGCCCGAAACTTTTTCGGATTCCAGGATGCAGCAGATAAAAACATAACGCCATTAGTACGTATAGCGAATTAAGGTGTAATTCAATTTTATGAATTACTTCCATCGGCCTCTCCAGGTTTCCGATGCATTCTAATAGAGATCTGTGTTGCAATTTCCTTTCTGTGTTCCATTGACTTTTTGTCCAGTTATACTGTTCCCCTGTGCGTGCAGAAGTTGCAGTACACAGCTGGCCGCTTTTTGCAATCCTCCCACCTAATTCAAAAGTTCATTCCTCTTTTAAATATTATCATCCAATTCATTCATTTCCATTGGATAAGAACATTTGAGCACATTTACGAGACAAATGAGCAATAGGTCTCGTTGGGCCGATTGACGGCCTACGTTAACGAGGATTGTCATCTGCTTCCTCCCTCTTGCAACCCATTTTTTCATCCATTTATCCAGTAGTTCTTTATTTAGGTTCAGAAAACTCTTCACCAACTAATTAGCGGCGTTTAACCCGACGGGAAAACCTTTTTTTCCTTGGAAGTTTTATTTCCCTGCGGGTGGCGAGAGCGAAGGAGCAACTAACCTCCGGGTGCGTCTTCTTTCTATTAGCCCCATAGAGGTGCACTCAAAACGAGATTAGCACAGAATGCGTTAAGGAGAATTCCATAAAATTGCCTTAAAAACAAAAAAAAAGTATTTGCTTTGACGCATGTTCTACAGAAAAATACGATTGCTGATTATTCAAAAATTATTTATCCGTTATGTTCGCTACCGTAATCTTGTCTTTTTTCGTACACAGATATTCACATTTTTCTAGCCGCCAAAGGTGCTCCAGTTCTCGTAACAAATGATATTTTCCAGACGAACATATATTATCGTCTGTATCCCCCGGCAATAGTTTGTTTTGATCTGTGTTTGTCCTTAATGATGGTTCCCCCGGAAATTAAAGAGCCAATACGCTTGCTTGCTAACTTCCCTTAAAAGTTGAGCTTTAGCCTTGACATCTGGCTAGAAAAGGTCGTAGTAAAAACGGAACTTCCCTTTTCAAAAGGTCAGAAGAAGAATGTGCATTGGACCGCGTCTTCTAAGTTCATGGTTTTGGCAACCCTGAATGCACTTGAAAGACTTTATGAGCCTTCGTTTGTTTTTGGACTTTTTATTGTTCTGAACGCCCTATTCCAAAAACGTCAAGATATTATTTCTTTGCTCATTTGTCCGAGACTGTTCCAGCTGTCAACATTGGGCAAGGATAATAAAATTTACAGCTGGAATTGAATAAAAAGGTCTTTTCTTCCTGAATTTTCCATGTACATTCCAATCGCCTAGGCTTTCCTAGTACTGTACTTTTTGTTTTTATTCCCAGAGGAGATCACTTCCAGTACAGAAGAACTCATAATTTCCTCAAAAGTTCTGAGATTTCTTTGAGGGCGCCAAAATTAGTAACCTGATCGGGCAGTTGTTGTGAAAAAGTCGCGAGAAATGCGTCTTCTTATCCCCGCGCTGCATGCGTTCTTCTTCTCTAAGACTGCTATTATCGCCATATATTTCCTTAATGGCTTATTGTTTATTTCAAGTAAATCCTTTGCCGAATCACGCCCACTCCTATACGTTCTTCTTCTTTTCTGGAAGTTAGTTCTCCGGTACTTGTCCGTTCTCAATGGCCCCGCCCTTCGGTTGCAGATTAAAGCCGCGCTTGTAGATCCCACCCCTTTGAACAGCCTCTTCAATTGGGTCCCTCGCCTGATCAGGACTTTTTCTTCAAGTAGAAGGGGTTTGATTAGGAAGACGACTTAATTGCTTTCTCTATTAGATCATATTCCTCTAGGAGAACTTTTCTGTTTTCCGCTGTCACATCTCTAACCTCCCACATGTTCTATGATCAGAACATCTTTTTTTCTTTACCTTTTTCTGGTCTTATAAAAGAGCACTTGGATATGTAAATTGCACGCAATTGCTACTCTTATAGTTTATTCCGAGTTAAGCGGTTCTCATAAAAAGTCATTAACTTCATTAAAAAGTGTCTAGGCGAACGCCTCTTGTTCACCACATGGTCTAAATTAGTTTAATTGAAAAAAAAGGACTCGAGGCGACGTTTGAAACTTGGTCCTGTTAAAGTTTGTTACTTCCTGTCGGAGCCCTAGTACAAGACAGAACTTTTTTATCACTTTCTAGAGTTGCAATTACGGGCGCCCATTCCAGATCTATTTGTTGCGTTAACGTGTTCTTGTTTCTTCTTCTAAAGAACTTCGACTATAGTCCCTTTAAAGGGTGGGCCTATTTTGAAAGGTATATGATGAGCCACGTGAGGTTTTAATTATCCCGCCTTATGAGTGTGCCTCCTTTAAAGAGAAAGAAAAATAAAATAGAAGCATTTTTAGCAAAGCTCCAATAACAAATGACCGGATTTGATTATCATGCTGGGAGAGGGATTACCTTTCCGAGACACTTTTTGCCCTCGCTTGTGACTGACACGTTGAGCCATTGTTTAGGGAAGCTAGCTCATAACTTTTGCAGACTAACTGTTTTTTTCTCTTGGGAAAAGAGGAGAAAATCCTCAAAGGGTTTCCTCAAAGGAATTCTGTCAAAGGCGGCCGGCAGTATTCGCCGCTTTACATCTCAGCCATCGGTACTTTTGAATCTATATTTAACTGGGGGATAATCTATCACCCACCGTGTCTCACTAAGCAGAAACATTTAAAAAAGTTAGTGAATCAGGCAGGAAGCTCTCTCCTTTCTCCCATCCGAAGTTTGACCCTTGCAAATGGATATCTCAGCTGGATAATAGTCTGGAATAAGACAGCTTTAGAGCTATCCTCTGGAAACTTTCTTCTTTTCATTTTTTTTCTACTTTTTCAACTCTTTTTATTTTATAGAAATGTCAGACTATGAATTTGACTCAAACAGTACGGCAGAAGAACCATGTGATATTGACCCAGAACCACAGCTTCGACTAGCCTTCCTTGCGTAAGTTCTCCCAAATATAAAGTTCAATTTTAATACCCCCAATTGCTCTAGACCCCGTGGGGTTGATATCACTTAAATTGGATTCTTGAATTCTCCGCTCGTAATAATATTTGCTAGTGTTCATAGAGCAAAATGACCCTATGGCTGTATAAAAATTTGACCAATTTTAATAAGGTCCCGTTTTACTAGGTGGATTATAATTTTTTAGCCTTTTTGAGAGGAAAGATCAACTATTTGGAACAAGTCAATGTCGTCTTCTAATTCCGGGGATTTAACAGACCTAAAGTCTAACGTTGCCTCGTAGTTCCTGCTTTGCCGAAAGTGAATAATGATGGGAAAGAAAAGAAAAGGAAATGGGGGAGACACTTTAATAAAATACGGCCAGGAAGGCACTAATCTGGGAAATTTAAAAAAAGGCTGACTGACTAGTTCCGGCTACTGTAAATTTGTCTATTGACAATGTAGTCGTTTTATATTTATAACTGTCTGGTAGATTATCCTTTCTTTCAAAAAAATTAACATTTTAACGAACCTAGCCTACAGCAGGGAATCCCCGGGGAGATCCTTAATTCTTAGCTCTTACCAATAGCAAATAAAACTTTATAGAGTGGGAAGTGTCATCGCTATCATTGGATGCTTCAGCAATGCTCTCCTCTTCTATACTTTTACCTCCCGGTCAAAACGACCAAATCCGTTTACGGTAGGGTTTATGACAGTTTGCAATTTATGCGGTTTCAGACATTTCTTGCCTTTCTAGATTTCATGTTGTGCTTTCTTTTTATTCTGTGTTTTGGAGCACCGGCAGCAGCAACCACTTATCGAATAAGTAAGGATACTCCTTTTTGAAAAATAAAATTCATTTTAGAGTCATTATACCTCATGGTAAAGGAGAACAGTCACGTCCTCCTGGTTGTCAGTAGAATTGTGCAAATGAGTATTCCCTATGTTCTCATCCTGAACACAGCGGACCGATTAAGGTGGATCGAAGGGTCTAACAGCGCCACCAAGTGAGTCAATTGCCCCATGGGACATGAGCTCTTACCTGTCCTAATGGGCAATAAAACGCTTCGTTGAGGGAAGCCGTAAAACCTCCTAGCCTCAAATCTTTTAGCTCAGGAATCTCGAATAAAAATGTACTTTTAGGACGGAATTTAAAATGTGGACTTTGGGTCTTGTGGTACTGGTCATTGTGATTCTTCGTGTTCCTGGATATTTTATGATGGAAGTGTATGAAATTCCCGGATGTGATCTCTTTGCCAGTAAAGTTTTGGCAGGACGAGCTGATATTGATGAATTTATAGGAGAAATTTATCGATATTTTGACATTTCTGTTCAGGTAATTGAAAGAAAGTTTAAAGTGCAGAGAGGAGTCTTTCAGTTCCTTCATTTATTCGTCTCTTTCGTGGTTTTATTCGTTCTCAACGTCTTCGTGATCCGGAAGCTTCGCTCATCACATAAGCGAGCCAGACGGCAGTCTAGCTGTCCTCAAGCGTTGAACACCGTAAGTATCTTAACCCTGTCCTCTTTTTATTAACCCACTTCCTTAAACTAACATAAATACACAGGTCCTGGTACTTATGCACTGTACAGTAGTATCGAAGAAATTCAGCAATGGATTAGGTGCTTGTCTGGAGCGCAGGGTGGGCTCTTCGGAGGCCGTTATTTTCAATGTTTCTATTGTTGTTTCCCCCACTTGCACGAGACATTATGCACTCTTAAAAGAGCTCGGCTTTCCCTCTTCTGGTCTTGAGATCAAAGAAGAAGAGACGGATTAAAATAGCTTGAAAGGTCGTACTTCTGTTGTATAAACTATTGCGGGCTGCGACTTCTCGTCTATTGCCTCAAACAAAGAAAATTTTACCAAAATAGAAGGCTTTTTCAGATTCGGACCTTGATCGAACAAGAAGAGAAACGAGAACACAAACATCTTCGCTATGCCATTCGGACAACAATTGTCTTGATATCTTCCTATCTGATCTGCAACAGTGTCAATTTCATTCTGTTCTCATATGAAATGTGGTTTACCAATGTACTAAAAGAGGTGAGTTATCCTCAGAACACCTTGTGGGGGTGTACTCGCTTCTGGGATCCGCGCAGTGGCCATTTTAAGTAGTCGCGATGGACAGACTGCTGACTCCATAAATCATAAGGGCTTTGGACACACGGGTAAAAACTTTTGTCTTTTCACGTGCACCTCAATCATGGGTTCAACATTCGGTAACAAGAAAAAATGATTTAGGAGGACAACAATTCTTTCACTGTTTGGTACGTGGCCTTCAGTGACCTCGGTACAAATCTCTTCGTCTTCTCATCAGCCATTCGAATGTTTATCTTCTACAAATATAATCCCGATATACGAGCCCAGTTGAAAAGTGTCCTCGATTGCAGTTCTGTTTTTCATTGTTGTCGAAAAAGAGAAAATGACAAAAAGGTTGAAGTACTCCTTGGGGTTCCCCTATAAATCCTGTTTTGTGAAGTGCTGAAGGGTCCCCTATATCATGTTGTGTAAAAGATTGTAATTTGTGTCATCTTGCAATAAAATGTACTCGGATAAAGTTTTATTTTACCAAATATATTGTTTCACCCAAATCTCAGGAATGAAAGGCACTGCCTTTTAAGCGAAGAGAAGGAGCCAGCTAGTGCTCAACCGGGAAGGATCGCTCATTCATCCAGTCATCTTCCAAGAATTTCGAGCTGAAATTCTTCCTTTGAGAGGTGAAAGTCAGAAAAACTTACAGATAATTGCGAATACCGTCAGGGAGTATGACAACAACATTGGTCTTCTTGGCTTCATCAGAAGGAAGGTTCAATCCCTTGATATAATCAAGGGCAGCGTGGAGATTTGTTCCGGAACTTCCACCACAGAGAATTCCCTCCATACGGATCAAATCTCTGGCAGTAATAAAAGCATCCTGTAAATGTTCTAATGAAAAGTAATAAAGCATAGCCTACGTCATCAGTCGACTTCATCCATTTATCTACAACCTTTCTTTCCAGTACACCGGGAATGAAGTCGTACCCTATCCCCTCGACTTCATAAAAACCTTCACCATGCTTTTCAACATGAATCTTTCCTTCTTCGGCCAAGATAGACCCAGCGGGATCAACACCGATGATCTGAGGCAGCAATTGTATGATAAACTGAAAGTAAAGTACCTGACAATCGGGAACCTTCTCCTGGATTTTCTTTCCAATACCCGAGACAGTTCCTCCAGTTCCAGCACCAATGAAAGCGTAGTCAATTTTGCCATCAAGAGCATCGATGATTTCCTCAGCAGTCTGCTCGTAGTGAGCCATAGGATTACCCAAGTTTCGGTACTAAATCACAAAAGTCAACAAAAATGTCTAACAATAGTTACCTGGTCGAGGATGATGGCGCCAGGAATCTCGTGAGCCAGGCGGAGAGCCACACCAATGTGGGAATGAGGAGAATCGAAGCCAGCCTCGTTTGGAGTACGGACGATAATAGCTCCAAGGGCTTCCATAGCCAGAGCCTTTTCCTTGGACATCTTCACAGGCATGCAAATGATGCACTTGTATCCCTTGACAGCAGCAGCCAAGGCCAATCCAATACCAGTATTTCCCGAGGTTGGCTCGATGATGGTCATTCCAGGTTTGAGCTTCCCTTCAGATTCAGCAAGCTCAATCATACGAGCTGCAATGCGGTCTTTAGTTGAACCGCCCGAGTTGAGGAATTCGCACTTGACGACTGAAAATAGACCAGTTGGCTTAAAATGTTGGCAAATGCTTACAAATATTCGCCTCGATGCCATTGGCCTTTGGAATGTGGTTCAACTTGACCAGAGGAGTGTTTCCGATGGCCTCAAGAACGTTTCCAATAACGGCAGGGCGCTGGGGGCGATAGTCTTTGAATTGATACTGGCATTTTTTCCAGTTACCATCACACTTTTGCCAATCACCAGCCAATGTAGTGGGGTCATATTTCAGCCACTCCGGGTCAAAGGTCCTGGAATAAAGTGATAAGTGAAGAAGCTACGATATAGACGTACTCATTTGGAACGACCTTCTTATTCTCAATTTCCTTGATGACTTTGTGATCCAACATCCATTGATCATCAACGAAGTGACGACTGAAAATGTGTGCATTACAAAGAAAAACCGGTAAGCTTACAGATAGTTTCGAATGCCATCAGTGGCTACAACAACAATGTTGTCATTGGGAGAAAGAGCTTTGGCTTCTTCAATGGCTGCAAGGAAAGCAGCTCCAGTGGCTGGACCACACATGACACCCTCTTCACGGATCAAACGACGAGCAATACGGAAAGATTCCTGGGGGGAAAATTAAAATGGATTGGGAAACGATACCTTGGCACAAGCGGTTTGCTCTGAGAAGTACTGAGGATTACGAACTGAACCATGACCAACAGACTGCAGCTCAGGAACACGGAGGAGATGATGCTGAGTGGCAGTGACGGCAATGACCTGTAACGGAATAGTATGAAGTAAATCAGCTAGTTTACCTTGATCGGGAGCCCCTTGTCTTTTACGTATTGGGCAATTCCCGTAGCAAGGGCGCCATCACCCTCAGGAACAGCAATAACAGAGACTTTTCCATCAAGTCCATCAACAATTTCCTTAGCCGTTGTCTCATAATGAGCCAAAGGATTACCAACATGGCAGTTCTACAAAAAAAGGAAATAAAAGACACGAAGAAACTGACCGGGTCCAGGAAGTAAGCCTTCTCCATGGAGTTTGCGATCAATTTTGCCATATTACAATTGGAGGATTCGTTCTCACAATTGTGAACATGGTTTGTACGGAGGAGAGTGACCCCCATTGCCTTCAGAATGGTACTGATGTCATGCTGTTGCGCATCATCGGCAACAATAACACACCTGGAATAAACTTATTGAAATGAAACGGTCAATCTCCTACTTATATCTCTTGACTGTACAAGCCAAGGCAATTGCAACTGCCATATTTCCAGTAGCTGGGGCGATAACCACCATTCCCGTCTGTAGTCCATTGCTCTCGGCCAGTTCCAACATTCGGATAGCAGCACGGTCATCACTGGATCCTCCGACATTGAGATAGTCCAACTTGACATCTGTAATATGGGAAAATAATTGCCGTCTGTTTCGCTTTCGACGAATGTCGCTCTCACACGTTTCGACGTCAAAAGGCATGCCTTTCAGACCGGGAGACCAGTTCCGCGGGTCTTATCACTTGGCACATCGAAGCAAAATCAGGCAACGAGTTTAAGTTGTGACTGAAATCGAAAGGAAAAATTGGGATACTTACAGAAATTGGGTTCCAGTCCAAGGCTTTTGGGAATCTTGTTCAAGCGAGTCATTGGCGTCATGCCATTGGCCTCGAGAATAGAGTTAAACCACTTGGGACGGTCGCTAAAGAAAGATAAAAAATGAAGTTTATTAAAAGTTTACCCAGTCTCAGCAGCTTTAACTTCTTTTCCCTCAAATTTGGCTCCACCAGATGTCCATTCAATGGGCTTGGTTTGGGGATCGTAAGGCATGTCGAGCTGAAAAAGAAAGTTACAGGAAAAGGACCAAAGGGATGTGAAGCAAAGCGATTCAAATGCCAGGAACAGTTGGTGGTCCGGCGGGGGACAGCCGCGATCGGTTTATTGTTTGATCGCAAAGAACGCACGTGGCGCTCCTACACGTTTCTTTAAATCAGCAGTTATTTCAGTTTTATCATGATAGAATCACCTATTGATTTTTTTAAATAAAAGGCTTTAGTAAGAAATGTTTTAAAGAAACAAGCGGTGAAAGGGCGCCAATAGAAATGAAGAAGTGCAGCGACAGTCTTGTCTACGGCAGTATCGGAGCGGGTCGGTCCATGACCTGTCTCCCGTTGTTTTACTACTACAACATGGGGTCATGTGCCATATGTGCGATCATGTTGAGATAGCAGCACGGGGTGAATAGTACCGCCATTACATCATCCGCCATTTTCATCCTCCCACCGACGACCAGACAGTGTGGGTGGACCGCGTGCGAGTGTAGACAAAAAAATCATAAATCGATTCCCCAGTACATCCCAGATGGTATTTCATAGTCTGAGTTGTTGATGGCACGTATTTACAAATAAACAAAGGTGACCTCGAACTGCGGGTAAAATAACAGATAAGAACACGTTAGCCTGCCAAAAAAATAATAGGAGTGAAAGCTAAACCAAAGCGGGCAAATAAACTGAAAGCTATCTTTTGACATCGCTTTCAGATTTTCAGCACGCGTTTCCCGAAGCAACCTAGGAATTGCTCGAAATCTAGGATGGCAGTCTCGTGATCTTTACTAGGAGGTTTCTCGCTCTTTGAATCCAGGAAATGGATAGCGTTTATGGGCCAAGTGGAAAGTCATCTATTTGGCTAATTTGTAGATGACTCATTTTCCTAGCTCATTTTCAAGGTCTCAACAAACTCACCTGTTCAACATAGACAGTCATTGTATACAATCCGAACCAGATGTGTGGCAGCTGTATATCATCTTTACTGGAGATCGGACTACTATCTTGGTGTTGATCCAATTTTACTAAGAGCTCCGAATCTGTCTCCTCCGAATCGGATTGGTCGAGCTCTTGGATGGGCAGATCGATATGAATACCTAACAGAATATAACTACCAGTTTTGCTGGAAGCATTTTCCGAGGAGCTGTCGTACGTGACCAACGGCGTCTATATCGTCGTCATCATCAGTACATGTATCCGTATAATCTGTAGTGCCTGAAGTGTCGGAGACATCGGAGGAGAATCGGACGCGTCCGATGAATCCGACGATTCTGACGTCTCATCGACGTGTCCGGGGAATAAGGGAAATCGCTGGAGTCCGACGAGCAAGGCTTGTATACGCACATCCTAAATCAAAAATGCTAGATAAACTTGAAGAGGGAGGAGACAGAGAGATGAACATTCTAGACAAGAGCTCGGTGACAAGTGACCGGCTGACCCCGCAATTTCACAAGCTGTTTACAGTGGTTTGTACGCAAAGAGATATATTTTCAACATGTGCGTGCCCCTGGGGCTGGGACCTTGCCAAAACGTCGAGGAAAAATAATTCAAATCTTGGCAGATGTTCAATTTTTTGAGCCATTTAAAAGAAAATCTTTATGATATCATATGTACATTTGCATAATTACATTATTCTCAAGTACCCAAAGGTGATATGAGATCATTTCTTCGCTTCTAGCCCTCGTAATTAAGACTGTATTAAAGGACTGTGTACTGTTGTCAATCCTGTTTTTAAGAGCCTCTTCCCCACTTCAGATTGGTCGCTATTACTTCTAGTTCTTTTTATAGAATTGCTATTCTGAAAACTGATTCCTGATCTAAAAACAAATAGACGCCTACCCTCATGGCTGTCTCTGTATTTGTGCAGGATTTAGTCTTCTTCTTGATATTACTGCCATCTCCAAATCTATATAAAAAAGGATTAATACACGTGCTGTAAACAATAATTGTCTATTATTATTGTGAGTCAAACCTAGCAATTATAATAGCTTGTAGCCATGTCAATTTACTTGTGATCCTTTGGCAGAGACCGTCTTCGTCGCAAGTTACGCGCACCAACGCGAGGATTTGATACGGTAGCCAGGTGATGACAAACGTCGCAATAATTGCTGCAGTAGCTCGAAGAAATCGGGTTTTCGCTCCACAATTTTGCTTTTTTCTTCTGTGAGAACCATTCTGTTAGAGATGGAGAATCACCAAAGAATAAGCCCAGACTTACTGCATCTACGGAAAGATAATTCACCATACTGCCTGTATGTAAAGTTTTCCTCTCTGCCATTTGTCGACGTAATGAGAAACCAATTATTGAATAGCATATAATAACAATTAGCAAAGGAATGTAGAAAGATGTCAGCACATGAAAGACGCTAAATGCTATAAGTGCTTCTGAGCTGTAAACCTATAAATATCCCTTTGTACTAAAATTAGAGAGGAAACTGACATTGACCAAAGGATAGCATTGCTCGAATTCGCCATCCTCCCCATTGGCTCCTATCTTGATCGTCCCTCTTAGAATCAGCATGGGCAAAGAACAGACGATCGCTGCTCCCCATGAGACAACTATCAACGAGGTTACTCGATTTTCACCCGTCCGGTAGCTGTTCAAAGGCGATCTGTAATATTATCTCTTTTTCTTGGATACACAGCTCAAAATGGTAACATCATTAGCCCCGATCGGGTCAGAATTGTCGGTGCGGGGGGTCGTCGTCATTTTTCAACGTCCAATTTCCAAGAATAATAGAATAACTCACGTTATACAGAATAGCATGTCTGTGGCAATTGCGGCTACAAGATTTGACCAAAGGTGGAAAGGAAGAGCTGTCATGAAAGAAAATACTTTACAGAGGAAATCGCCTATTACAGGGAATATTAGTGGCCAAATTGTTTGAATTACCTTGAGTCCAGACAATATTATAAAACCAATAGCTCCTCCAAACCCCGTATATTGTGAGTACCAGTAAATGTGCTATTAATAACTGCCGACTTAAACGTAATAGTCTCTTTTCCATTCCTCCTTCTCGCATATGTCTTAAAGAAAGAAGGTTTTTCACATAGAAAACAAAACATACTTCTTTGTCCTGACGAAAGCAACGATATTTATAGGGGTTCCAACCAGAAAAAAGGATAATTGATAGAACATTTCAATAAGTTCGGATGTTGTGGGTTCTAACTCCACCATGGGAGTAGTCTCATTCATCTGAAATGATTTTTTTTGGAGAAAGTACAAGTGGTGAGGAGGCGATAACTCCACTTGTCTTCAATTGGCAAAGTACAGGTGGGTAAGGGATTAAACATCTTCTTTTTCACATAGCAGTTAGCTCTTTATAGGATTTGAGAATTGATAAACATTCGTCAAAGAAAAGAAAATCGCAGGGTTGCTGACAGTTTTTAGAATCAATTTTTGGTCAAAGGATGTCTGCGGATGACAACTACTCCAATCTTTTGTCAGAATGCTAAATGAATTCCTATAGAACAAAGCGATGGCTGTCGTCATTCAGACTGGATACAGACTGCCAGGGTAATCTGGGTCGGCCTTCTGCAGTTGGGGAGTCTATCTTAAAAGTGGTCAAAAAAGAGGAGACAGATATTAATAGGTTGCTCAGACTGGCCTCAGAGGAGGTAAAACGAGCCGGAGAAGGCGGCAGATAAATGCCTAAACGGACAACAAAGACGGAAACGGGGGCGGCGGAAAAGTTAAGCATCTTCTGAGTAAATAAGAAAATTCTGAATTCAAAGAACGTACACGTTCACGTTTGCAAAGGCACGTATTTAAATAGATGTCTCTTAAAATCAAAGAAGAGATTTTCTAATTCACTGCGCAAGGCAATTAGGGTTAAGTTTGGGGCGGGAAAAGGACTGCACTGCTCGAATAGAAGGTGTCGATTTCAGGGCGCTCGAAGTTTGTCTAACTTTAAGGTTGACTTTGTTTCTTTCGGCAGAGAAAGATCAGCATTAGAAAAAGTGACTTTCTGAGCTACGGGAGAATAAAAGGCTACAATTGACTTAGGCAACAATGTGATAAGTCTCTTTCACACGGGGATTTTGAGAAAGACCCATGAGACGGAGACACAGCTCAAACACTTTTTCCTAATTTTTATCGCAAATAAGAACGAATACAAATGAACCCTTTAAATCGAGCTGGAATAAGAGATCAAGGTTTACAGGCACAAGAAGCCCAATCTAAAGTCCGTTGTCAAAAAAACAGAGATACTCAACCGTGTCCCACACCCTCTTCAAAATCTGGAAGTTCAACATCTGACTCTTGTACCAGGGAAGTCAGCACCGTGAAATTTCGAAAGCTCTCGTGGTCGAATTCTTAATCTGCGGGTCTGCAGGTCTTCTTGGAGGCATCCCAAATTACCCGATTAAAGGGTTTGTAAAGATATACGGGTCTGGCCTCTAGTTTTTTTCACCTCTGCCATCCTAATAGGGTAGTAACAGCAGAAGAGTTATTAAATGTACATTTTAATAGTTTCTTTAATTGAGCGACGTTGTGTTTATGGCAAATAGCAAAGGATCAAGAAAGATGACCGTTTCTATGGTCGAAAAAAGCTGTTTCTAGGGTCTCGTAGTGGATGAATTACTAAACAATTTTAAAAGGAAACAAAGATTCCTGATCCCAAAGGTTATGGGCATCATTATACAGATGCAAAAGGGCAACGCAGCTATTCATTTAAGATTAACGAGAAGCTCACACATAGCACATTTTAGACATCTAGACATGATAAGTCAAAAATATTATGGCTATATGTTCTTACCGTAACCTTAAATATAACTGAGAAGCGGAAGTATTTCCTATTCACTCTCTTCCGATAAAATAACACGAAAAATGGAGAAACAAAAGGAGAAGACGAAGATGTTGTTATTCTAAAGTGCTGCTCATTAATCTGGACACCTAGAAAAGAGAAGAAGAAGAGGAGGCGACCTTGACGTATACTGTTTTGTATCTATCACAGTAATTTTTTTGAAGAAAATTTATTAAGAAAACCAGAAGATTGAAGATCTTCCGAGAGGGCCGGCAATGAAATGGAAATGCTAATTTGAGGATTGAGACTTCATGGGAGAGGAATCATGTGGAGATGGCAAACAAAGGCTAGGCTTTGGCGCTTGCCTTTCTCCTTTAAAAATGTTAAATATTGGACATATACTGCGCGTTGTTGTTGTGTATCCATCTAATTTAAAGGAAAAACTAAGGGGAAATTCACAAGTGACTAATGAGAACGAGGAAATACACAATAATTGGTGCCCGCGGGGGTTGTAAGAACAATGACCGGGCGCTTTTTTTCCAGTTCTTTGTTGCTACAAAGCTGGTTTGTTTGTGAAATGATTTAATGACGAGCCGACAAATTAACAGGTCGATGAGTATGACGCCAAGATAATAGTGGTATCCAACCAATTTTCAACTACCGAAATCTTTTATCCTCGGAGGTTGGTTATAAGTCAAGGCTTTTAAGCATGGAGATTTTTAGGGAAGACTTCTAGTTTTTTTAAATTTTCCACCAGATTACCAAAGCTGGCCAGAGGTGACCGCCATTGCCTCAAAATCCTCATCATTCCGAATTTATTTGAATGACCCAAAGTGCCCTTTGGTGCACAAGCAAATTTATCAATCAGAATGCAAAGGTTATCAATTTAAACCAGGCACTAGGTGTCACCGTCTCACTGATAAAATTTAATAACACCCAAACATGGATGCAACCCGTTGTGAACAAGAAAAAATGAAAATGACATGTTGCGACCCGTTAATGGCTCTAATTCCTGTTCAAGGAGATGAAAAGTTATTTTGACTAACACCCACGTGAGCAGAAGAGGCAGAAGAGAGGCCAACTGAACTGGCGGTCTCTCTTCCTCCCATATGGATGAATAACGATACTTCCCCATGTGTCAAGTGACTTCGTGCGCTTGGCTGCAAACTGACTTAAGAACCTAACTTTTTTACAGTTCCGACTTCATCCCCCTACTTCCCCAAAACAAAGGGCGAGATCATCGAAGGTGCAGTTGGTCAGCTGTGAGGTAACTTGTCGCGTGTGCATTACCCAGTGTACTCCTTGGGGGCAGTTGTTGCCATCCTATCTATCACTAGCCGATAAGCGTCCCGTCCACTCTGCGGGGATGCTTCTCCTGTCGTTCGTTGCGGGGCTTTTGCTCTTTTCAGCTGATTCCGACGGCTTACCGTTGGTTCGACAGCTACGGTCTAAGCTGCATCAAGAGTCTAACAGTATTATAATCGAATGGCAAATTGATCCACCATCGGACAGTGAGTTTTACCCCTTTATCGCTGTTAAAAGAACACTGATGCCTTGCGAACGCGGAAAGATAAAAGGGTGTCTTGCTAAAATAATCACCGAATTTAAAACTAAAATATCTTTTTGGGGCCTTGGTAGAGTAAAGTAACAACTAAACCCCTCTCATGCAGCTCTTGGTTATTTTGAGACTTGTTATTTGGTTTAGAAAATGGAAAAGAGGATGACTAACATATTGAAAAAGAGTTGTTAGGTAAAAACTGATTCTAGAGCAGGCGGAACGAAGACGAGAAGAATAGGCTGGCGTGTTTATGACAGGCAGGGGAAAGGGTTCAATATGGGGAGATGACCGCGGATATATTATAGGCTTTATTTTGCCCGGCAAAACCACTCATTTATAGACACCAACTTCCTTTTACGGTATCGTCTTCATACAGAAGAATCGTGGAATTACGTGAGAGCAGCTGGCACGCAAGTGCGGTTGGCCTTACCCGAGAAAGCTCGCAGTGGAGACCAGCTGCTTGTCCAGGTTAGAGAGCAGGGGGAGAATTTAGCAGAACGAAGAATTGCCCCTCAGAAGAGGGAAGGCCTCTAATTACTATATGACAAATGTTTCTAGGTACAAGCCGAGCGTGGTGGCCACATAATTGAACCCTTCGGCCAAGAATTGGTCATAACAATCAACAAAAAAGTAGGTTCCGACAGAGAAAAAGAATAGTGAAAAGGAAAGCAGTAAAATAAAAAGTTTTGGTTCAAAAATCAGACGAGAAATACTTTAAAATTTAGTAGATTTCGAGCCACTATAATCCTCTTTTGACAACAAGGAGCGGAAGGTCGAATAAATAATGATGAGAGTATTGAAAGTCATCTACGTGTAATATTACAGATTGCCATTGGGGATGTTTTAGTCGATGAGGGCGAACTCCTTCCCCCGTTGGATTTCACAGCTACGGTATTGAGCCCAACCCGAGTTCAAGTACAATGGAAACCAAATGAAGGACAGACCGGCGAGGGTAGGAGGCACATGTCCCCAATTGAGGAAGTTGTCTGTTTCAGACATATATTACGTCCTCAACGTTCAGCAGCTAACGTCAGAATCAGGGACCTCCCTTGCAAGAAAACAGGTATTAATTCGACGGGGTGGGCCCTTCTCTCAAGGAAATAAGCTATGTTTAAATTAACAAAATGAACAACAAGGAAGCTTGTTTTTTGTGTGTCTTCACATGAAAAATTTAACCCATCAAAACATATTTGCATGAGGCAATAGGAGGTGTAGACGAGACAGAAAGAGAGAAGAAGTGAAAAACTACTACTCATTGCTGTTTTGTCTCCCCTCCTCCTCTTTTAGTGAACAGCCTTTTTCCAGATCAAAACAGCGGTAACTGGGTTCACAATGGGCAAATTGATTCCCGGAGAGAAGTATGAAATGACTATTAGAACAGCTTCAAAGAAAAATAATGCTGTGTCCTCGACGGCAGCCATTGTGGAGATTAATCTTCCAGCAAGTAGGCTATTTCCAGCAATTGCCTCTGGCTGAAAAGTATCAGAGATTTTCGGGAATGTGTACTCTTTAAGGCGAGGATTATGTCGAGATTGGCAATCTCATTGTAAGCAGTCATTTTACTGGCAGATCTCCGGGAAGTGTCAATCTGTCTTGGGAGATTCCTCCACAAATGAAGGATAAAATTGTCGGTAAGGAGAGGCCAGAAATTTTAGAGGCTAGGAAATACGAAAGAGATGCTAGGATGATCCTTTCCGGGGGCTAAAATGAAATTGGATTTTGGAAGGATTAGTGTATTCTGGTATCAAAACACAATGCTCCCTATTCTATTCGAATAATGCCCCACAAATTTAGCATCCACAGTAGCCACGGGGTCTAGCAAAACAAAGAAAATGTAGTGTAAGAGAGGGATAGAGAGAAAATACGAAAAACAAGAGGAGTATCCATTTTCAGCATACGATGTACAGTACACGGAAGCAGGAGAAAGTAACTGGAAGAGTATTCAATTCCGGGGAGCTAACCCGTCAGCCGTCTTGCACAATCTCAAGAGGTGTTGTTGACCTCCCTTGTTAACTGGGAACAAAAGTCAACTTTTAGCAATACGGACTATGTTCTCCGAATAACGACAGTTCTACAAAACAACGTGGTCACTCAAAGCGGAATGTTTAAATTTAAGACACCTGAAGGTAAAGAATACATGAATAATGGATAGAAGAGACGGTGGATGTTTATAGCGGAACAGAATCCAATTCAAAAAGTAGATGTTATTTATTCGCACGAAGTAAATTCGGTTAAAGTTCAATGGATCTTAGAGCCGTAAGTTTTTTCACTAGGGAATTAAAACTAAAATTTTTTCTAGATTTGTTCAAGTTGACCGAGTAGCTGGTTATGATGTTTACCTGAGCGAAGACTTGGTAAGATCTGTGTAATCCAATCCCTAAAGTTCTTCGGAATCAAAAAGCAGCCGACGGGGAGATAGACAATAGCCGGGGTGATAACTCGTCTCTTATAGCACTTTAGCGATGTTTTTAAACTCAAAACAAAAGCTTGTTTATAGGGATATCCGTTGCTTTTAGAGCTTAATGTCTGTACTTTTAATGGCGTTGGTCTTATTTTTTTAAATGAGATCCTACAGTAATTAACCGCCATAAGAAAACCTCTGCAAGGGTTTTGTGAAGCAGGAATAAGACAAGCATCCATCTCGAAGAAGACGCATTAGGAATCACTTTGATCTGGCAGATAAACAGCAAAAAGCCAGACGATCATTATGAAAAGAAGCGCCGCCTTTTTCTTCTGCAAAATGTTATCCATATGATCCAGAGCGGGTCGAGTTGCTACTAGAGCTTCAACATATGCACAACCTCAAGCATAATTTAAAACATCTACAGTAAGAAATGTTACTTCAGAATCGACCTGAAGGAGAATGGCGGCAGACGCGGCTCAATTCACCGGAAGCGTCTATTGCTTTGAATAACTTAAAAAGTTCAACTACTTACTACGTCAAAGTGAACATCCGATATAGGAATGGCACAATATTGCGGGCTCCATCAGTCTACCGCTTCAAAACAGTCGGTAAGATATCATATATTTTATGAAAATAGCTATTTATACCTAATTCTTTTGCACTAACAACAACCTTTTATCCTATAGTTTTAGATTGGAGGAATACCGGCCAAACACAGCATATTAACCCGTTTGATGAATAAATATAATATCTTATACTTTTGTTTTTGGTAGTCTGCCCCTTAATTCTCACCTTTGTTACGTAGAAAACAGTAGAAATGTTATTTTTCCCCTGCGCTACGCTAATTTCTCGCTAAATACAATCCCTTTTTCACTATCCCTGCTTCTATAAATATTGAAATGCCAATATATCCGACAATTTCAGAAGAGGCAGCTTCCGACGTCGAGCCGCCCGGTGAAGGAAATTCTCTCTCCTACAGGAATATCGCGCCAGGAGTTGTACAAATTGCTTGGACCTATCCCGAGGAGATACTTGATCGAGTCACAGGTCAGGCATAACATCTTTTCTGGGGGAATGTTTACTAAGGATACAAAATTATGGTGGAAATTGGTTAGAGAGATATTCAAAAGAAAGGCAATAAAGGGCATTACCTATTGAATTTGGCGACCTTATTAGGAGGAGAAGTTAAAATTTGTCAGAAGAGAAATCAACGAAAAAAGTACGCTAAGCGTGAAAATTGAGTCATGTTTTTGTCAAGTCGGCTAAACGAGGAAGCTGGCTTGCAATCCGGCACAATGACCCTTTTGCAAATCACTTTATTCTCAACAGATGGACACACCAAAACGTGTACTTTGTCAATAAGACTGGATAGGAGAATAGGTCCTTTTATCTCTCCTTCGAACTTATATACAATTTATAGCACTTGTTATTGTATACTTTTAAGGGTGCATCATTCTCTTGGGCTTTTTCTCAAAACATTTTAGGGTCGACAATTCTCTACACGGATAGAAAAGACATTTCACCGGAACAGTGGTCGAGGATCATCATCAGCGATTCACATAACGTGTGTTTTATGAATTGCGCGAAGATTTCCCATGTTTGCAGACGTCGGTAGTTTTACGCAATCTTCGCCAAGGGACACGTTATTCTGTTCAAATAATACCAATGCTTTACACTGGAGAGAATGAATACAGTGCTCGGGAGCAATTTGAAATGAAGACGGATCTTGCCCCTGGTAAAAAGCAGACAGCAACAGATGATGATGTCAAACGATTGCAGGAGGAGTGAGAGAGATGGGACGACCCTGGGGAGGGGAGCCTGCCCTTCCTGAGGGAAGGTTCGAGCAAATGCGGATGACAGACATGGAATACATGCGGATTATTAGCTGTAATCCAGATGCTATCAAAGTAATCAAATAAACTTATATTTTTAATCCCGTTCAGACTGGATGTGCATGGGACGAGTTGTGTATTCCACGAGTAGAAGACACTAGACGAGGATGGTGCATATCGAACACGTTGCGGGACAGTATTCTTAACTCCTAACTCTTATACCAAATATGTTTGTACTATATATTGTTCTTTAATATTATTGTCTTTCATACCAGAAGCTTTTTTCCCAATTATGTGCAAGGATAACACATGTTCAAATAAAATTTGACCCCTCTTGGCACTATTGATGCTCCGATTAAATGTTGAATTGACGCGAATCACGTGTCACCCAAGATAACAACAAATTTGGATTGAAAGAACTTTAATCCTGTACAATTAGATCACATAAGAAAATGAGGTTTAGAGAATAATCTCACCTATTGGAAAATATACACAGAAATACACAATTTGCACAAACTGGAATAGAAACCTGCACAAAAATTTCAATTTTTTAAATCCTAACTATTCTTGAGAAGTACTAGGAGAAGACATTTTCATTTTACCGAAAAGAACATCCAACGTGTCTGGTTGCTGCTTTGGATTTACCTAAACATTGGGCTCTGTTTTGAAGCGAACCTTTTCCTACCAGGGATTGTCTGCTGGCCAGGGATTTCTTCCTCTTTAGGAGCATTTTATCAAAACCGGTAAGTCGCCTTTCATCTAAATCCTCTTCCGATTCAGGTCGAAGATTTTTAAAGGCATCGGCAGCTGATACAAAGATTTCCTCTTCCGAAGTTTTTCTACAAATAAATATTTAAAATATACATTAAACGCCGCTTACGATTCAGGAGCCGCTGGGAAAATAGAATCCGGAAGAACGAGATTAGTTGCATGGGTATACTGCAACAATGTGCGGGACACTGGCAGTGATGGCTGTGCCGACGGCTGTACAGTTTGGAAAAGAGCTCGAACAGCGCCAGGCTACAATAGAAATTAATTGTTGTTCTAAGTAAGGCCATACCTGTCCTGCACTGGATGTTGGTGAACAACTGCCCCTTCTTGGAATCTGGCCATTCTCGATATTATTTTTATTGGCTTCTATTTTTTCAATCTTTCGTTCTTCTTCCTCGTACACTTTGGCAAGATCATAATCCTCTAGTTGAAAACCCGTTGCTGGTACCTGAAGCCGGTTTCAATGCAAAAAAAATAATGATGACTAACCAGTATTCCTAATGTTTTTCTTTTTACGTAGCTATCTTCTTCGCTTCCTTGGGGCCTAACATTTTCCGTATCTTCGGACACCTCTTCCAGGCCTATTGGCAGCGGTACCAAGGGAAGCGATTCATTTGCTGTTGTATCTGCCCTAAAACTATAAGTTCGTTGAATATTATTTAAGTAACGAACCTAGAAGGATCTTCTTCTGGGACTACAAATCCCTCAGGGAGTACGATCTCTTCTTTAACCTGCTTCCTAGGCAAAGTTGGCGAACTTTTAGGGAAAAGTTGTTTTCTCGAAGATCTAGAAGCGGATGTTTGCAAAGGTCGACCAGGAGTCCTTGAAAAAAAATTTTTTTTTATAAATAAAATATCTCTAACTTTGCGGCAACAGCATTCTCCATTCCATATTCCTTAATAAATGATTCCAACATGTGTTCGGGTTTTGCATTGCGTTTTAACCCATCGCAAATGATCTCCTGATATATAAATTATTTAAGAAATAGGATATTCCTCACCTTTGCTCTAGAAGTATGTCCGGCTTGATGGAAGACCTTACTCCATTCAATATAAAATTTAGCAGATTTCCTATATGTACCCGTTTCATTCATACGATCATATATCTCAGCAGAAGTGGATGATCGTGAATATTTTCCCTATATTTAAATTAAAATAAATATTTTAAAAGATACTCACTAATAAAATGTATAATGGAATGACCCTGTCATCTCCGTCGAACTTTGTACCCGGTCCATAAACAGCTAACGATTCGTTAAGGATTTTTCGGAAATTCTCCTTGTTACTGGTGGCATAAAACTGTTCAAATAAGAGAATTGATCTATAATTTCGTAGAATATTAAATAAAGACAGCTCCAACTCACCCAACTATAAAAGATACGTTATCTTCATCCGTAGAACTTTGTACAGCTTCTTTAATAGAACTGAAACATAGAAATCAATAAATTTCTCTCCATCTCATCTTACCTCAAAAACTTAGCGTGGTGTGATTTGTTGGACATAATAAAAGTTCATTGATGCCGGAGGAAAGACGTGGTAAGTGGAGAAAAGTTATCACGCGTTGAGTGTGTGTGCGTTACAGCTGATTGCCGCAATACTGGCAGGACGCCAACGTTGTAATCGTATTAGAGCGCATATTGGCCGGAGGGCGCGTTTCTATCACCTGGCCAGGATCGATGTTGCATACCAGAAATTAATAACGGTACATGGAATATTGCTTTTCTGTTGTAAAAGGTATTTGATAATTTGTCTAAATCAAAGCCATTTGGCTCAGAAACAAATTTACACTGTTTGTACCAAAATTGGCTACAGTAGTAAGTAAAAGTATTGCGAATAGAGCGAGGCTTTTCTTTTTTTACGGAAATGTGACGTACTAAAATTTCGATATAATCCTTGTACACAGCTAATATGGCAAGGAATATCTGAAGTATTGTGAAGTGTTTATTACTCCTTGAAGAATTATACCAATTCAGCAGGTGAAAATACAGGTGTGAAGAGAATGGCAAGCCCGCAAATGTCAATAGCTCGGTGATCTTATGTCAACTACTGGATATCGATGTTTTTTTAGTAGAAACAAGAAATACTCTCCTAAAAACATCTCCTTAAAGAAGCCATTAACTGCGATTCAATGGCATGTCTTGTTTTCCAGTACTCTCGGTTTTTAAAGCACACTATCGTACGTTCTGTCCCCTGAAATTGACTCTAGAGTACTATCGGCACTAAAAAAAGATAAGCTCTATTAGCCAACTCATCGAAACAACGCCATTCAAATTCACTCCAAATGACGCGTGTTTTATAACTTGGAGCGACCTGAACTCTCTCGTCTGGCCGACGATTCTCTATTATTATACAGAGAAATGACCTTGGTTCTGAGCGATGCTTCAATAGACCGTCTGCATTGTTGCCCCTTGTGTACAGTTCTTCTTCTTCGGGGACATCATATGGCTCGTTGAACATTTATTTAACAAATATAATGTGGAATGTTCGCTGATACAATTGTAGTTTTATTATTGTAGCTTCATCAATCTTGGGATGTAATCTCCTCCGGAAGAGGAGTTAACGACCTGACAAATCAGCCGAAAAATCGACGTGATAAGATAATGATAATGCCAGATTGTAAAATATTACTCTCTTCTATCAGTTTTTACAGAAGCTCTAGAGCACAAAAAATCACAACTGATACCGGAAAATATATTAGAGATAGGAAAGTAAAAATATAATATTCCCGAAAAAATGTATACACAAAGGAGCGTGAGATCATGGACAATTTGGCCGCAGTGAAATATTTTTGCGACAAATTTTGAAACTGACACGGAACATTTGGCACAAAACTGAGGCGTAATGGTTGGTAGCAGATATAAGACAAGAAACGGCTATGGGAAAATCTCAAAATACAAAGTGATTACATATACGTTAAGCTCGTTGTGGCTCAGGATGTTCAAGGGCGTCCAGCGCATAGGCTCCAAGCTGCATCTTCGCCGCTTCGATCATTAATGTATCCGTTTTATATCTAAAGTACACTGGTAAAAAATACAAAGATAATCTACTTGATAAAGAAAGCCATCCGTTTGAGGCCGTCATACTTTGGTCGATGTCGATATTCCTTGGTTAAACAAGAATTAACAAAGAGCACGAAATCCTGGCTAAATTCATTTTTGTCATTGGACACCAGCTGAGGTGGATCTCCATGAACTACCTGTAAATGGAAACTAGCAAAAAGGAAATAACAATAATTACCGCATTTATTTGTTGGAAAGGCGAAGAAACATCCTGATAGGGGAATTCTCCTTTAGCAATCTCGTACTAAAAAAGATGGGTTTGTTTGGAGAAAGAATTAAGAAGAACTAACCAATGTCAGTCCCAAAGACCACACATCCGACCGGACGTCATAAGAGGACTGCAGTTTTGTTATCCGCTCTGGCTGCAAAATCATTTGAATACTATGGAAAAGTACAAGGAAATTTACCGCCAAATATGGTTGACAGCCGACGTCATGTGATCGGGCGATGGAATTCACCAATTCACCACAAATTCCAAAATCACAGAGCTTGACGTTACCATTGCGATCGACCAAAACATTCGATGGTTTGACGTCTGGAAAAAAATCAAAATATGAAGGAGAATGGCATTGATTTCGGCTGCGTTCTTTTGTGCAACCAGGAACGGCTGATAATTTGAACTTTGGCAGGTTGCAAAAACAAAAGTTCCATTATAGAAAACCACCCGCCATTTTCAAATTCTCAAAGGAACAGGTGAACTCACCTCTATGAATAATTTGCAGCTGCGTCTTAAGATAGTCCAATGCAGTAATTGTCTGGAAAATGAAATATGAAATTTTATAGATCAAATGCTTACACAAACAGCGATGTGCCCAATAAGAGGTTCGGTTATCCGTTCATGAAGATGGTTATAAACCCGCTTGTACAATCTATCCAGGGAAACGTCTAATAATTCCATACAAATCCAACAGTCACCCTTAAATGAGATATTTCTTGCTGTTGGAATAACCAGTACCTCATGGAAGATCACCCCATAAAATTTCACAATGCTTTCACATTGTTCTGTTTGTGCCATTGTGTTATGCTCTCGGAGAAGGCGTTCCTGCTCTCTGCCGTTAACATTATGAAACCGTATCCGCTAAAATTTGAAGGTAAAAGGAAATTTAAAAAAATTTATTCACCTTGACAGCCATAGTTCGTCCGGTCTGAGCATGTTCCATTTTATTGACGGTACCAAAGTTGCCATTGCCAATAACTCCGCAATCAATAAGATTTGTTGCTCCAAAACTATACCGCGTTGGACTATCTGGGAATTTTAAAACACCCGTAGCCAATTTAGCTCTAAAAATAAAAAATATCAATTTAAATAAAAGGGAAGATTAACTTACAGCATCCGTTGATCCTCATCCTCTCGGGGATTCCTAACATCCGATATAGGCAGGCTTCCTGGGCGAGCCACACCGCCCATTAGGCCATTTGGCCTATCCACCATTCTAAAAATGGGCATATTTGTGGTTAGATATTCCACTGGATTTATTCTCTTTACAGTGAGAAATTCGTTTTAAATCGGATAAATACAGTATAATAATAACTTACATAGTTGAAAGGGACTTCGTTCTGGACAAGAGGTTAAGAAGTCAAATGAATGGGCTACTCAGAGAGAAAGAAACTTGTGAGTGTATCGATTTTGCGCCAACGTGGGGTCGGTCGACTTGCCCTGACGCGATTTTTGTGCCATAGAGTCTGTCCCGCTATCTATGACTGTCTTGAAAACAAAAGCCAATTATGAAAGATTTATTTGCTTAAACACGGGTCACAATATGAAACAGCCCGTACTATCCATCATGTAGTTTGGGAGCGCCATGATACGTTTGAAATAATCCCCGGATTACTCTATAAATATCTGTTATAATAAAAATCCGCGAACTCTTTTATCACATTTAAAAGGTGTCAAATAAAAACCAGTTTGATTTTTTCAGTATTAAGGAAAAGTTTCAGTGCGATGATCCACTGCAGAGCGGCACCTCTTCTCACCTCCATGTTTCTTTGCTGTTCTGCCAATTTCGTAGAGTGGAATATTTTTCAATCCTTTTGAAGCTGACACTTACAAAATCGGCCTATAGGAAGGCAAATCTCAACATCAGCTTTAGCTACAAGCGCTTCCTGAGGACAGTGAGGACGTCACAGTCGGGGCCGGCAACCAACCGAGCCTACTCCTTGAAAATTTATGACCAGCCGCTTCCACCTTATGAGAAAGTAAAAATTTTTGTAAAGGCTAAAATGAAAATAGAATTCATTCTTCGTCATGGAGCCAGCTGAGCAGGTTAGCTGCTGTATTTCTGCTTATAAATCGTTTTCATCAGGTTTTCTTTGTCCAACCGCCGCCTCTTCCTCCTGGACCAGTTCCTTTCCTCCGTCGGAGCCTCTGCTGCCTCCAGATCCGTGTCCAGCTCAAGCGCAGCCGTCCTCTTCGTCTCCCAGCTGGCGCCACGATGACCGACCTCAAGAAGACTCTCGATCGTCATGGCCTTCTTCAAAAGAAATAAATGAAGATAAATAAATTTTCAATGATTCTCTAGTGTTCTTGCAGTTATTATGAGTTGTTATGGGTTGTAACATTTAGTTGTTAAATGGCAAGTTACTTGTAATTTTCAGGTACCAAATTTACTCTTTTATTAGACTCCGCCGCCTTCAAAGGTTTAAGATTTAGTTTCTAACTTTAAGTTTTGTATTTGACGACCGTCTAGGATCTTTTGCTGAACAAATGCTTCGGGGGCAAGCGGATCATGATTCTCTCAGCCTCAGATATCATTGGAGCATTCTCGACATGCAGCAAGCACAACCCCACGAGGCAGAATGCAATCATCTTCGGCTCGAGGTAACTTACACGCCATAACAAAGTTGATCAGCTGCGGCTCTCTAGTCGCATCATTTCTACTTCATAAACTCTGAACACAAACATGTTGTCCTTCGTTTAACATCCTTTCCAATTTAATCTCGTCTCCCCTTCAATTTTTATGATGACGGATTTTCTGTTGTTTAGAGAAATTTTGGCTCAAAGTGGCAATTGTTCAAAACTTCTCGACATTGGCCATTATCCATTGTGTTCCTTTCATGCTTCATGCTTTTGTTCAAAGAGAAGAGATCCTCGAACGCCCAAGGGGTTGATGTTTATTTCTGTCTTAGCTGACATACTCACAGCTTGTCATCTGCACTACTTCCGTCAAATTGAAAGGTCCTCCTCCTCTTTTATAAAAATTACCTCGCGTCAGGCGAAGGTGTGGGAAGTTTCTCATGTTTTGTTTCCTTTCCACCGTGTGTAGAACTGTTCCACCTAGACGTAATTCTATTTTGCATCGGTGGGATATTCTCTGAAAAATATTCGCTTTCTTCTATTTACGCAAGCAGAAAAGTTATGCAGATGCGAATCACTTTATTGCGTGGATTGATCTCTAGGGTCTTTTTGGTCTTTGTTGAGGGACTAAAAGGACACGTGTCAGAGCAAAATTAGACTATTTTTTGTATTCCAAGCGATGCGAATTAATGAAACTGATGAGTTCTCAATAGTCTTTTATGAGTCATTTAATGGTTGTTCTATTGCTTCTATTAGCTGGCATTTGTCCCTTTTTTTCTTTCTTGAGGTCCATAATCCCCTGTTTATACACAACATTTCGTAAATTGCGGGCCAATTTCTCTTTTCCAAAATATTCAAAATTCTCCAAAAAGTTGCATAAACAATTTTGAATCATCAGAACATCGTACAAGGCAATTTTTGGGACCTTCCGTTTTGTTAAGCCCAATAATTCCTTT
Organism: Oscheius sp. DF5033; assembly: GCA_964036215.1. NCBI lineage: Eukaryota > Metazoa > Nematoda > Chromadorea > Rhabditida > Rhabditidae > Oscheius > Oscheius sp. DF5033. The sequence continues at coordinate 10,099,587 of OZ038413.1, forward strand.
CTGTCTCAGTGGTTCTCAAAAGATTATCCCCACCCGTTTGTATCCCGTAAGTGATGTTTCATCGCGGAGGTTCAAGGAGTTCTATCACATAAATCTAGCCAACAATCACCCTTTTAACAACCAGAAGCCTTTCTCCCTACTGGTTCACATGAAATTAGCCAATTTCCGGCAAAAATATTTATACATGGTCGGCGGTGTTTTATTCGACTCATATGATCTTGCCTCAAATCAGCTCTAGACATGTCTTTAGCCAGTTCGAACACCCCTCAATTTTATCAAACAATCATCAGCACATTGTCTAGAATTCTCAGAATAGCCCTCTCTTGCAGAAAGCACGCAAACGAAGACAGATGTTCAATGACATACTTGAGACAGTCATTATGCTTTCGGGTTTTATTATTCTAGAAGACAGTTACCAGAATGTTGCATCGTCTGAGAGATTTACGCCTTATGTTCCCTCCCGAGACCCCGCCTCTTCCTCTTCTTTTTTTCGTAACCTTTGTGTATTAAAGACAGCCATTTTTTTCCTTAATCCTAGCGGCTACGACTTAAACATCTGTGTATTCTTTAAGCGACAAAAGGGTAATCCGTTTTTGACGGCTGCCGAAGATCAGAGCACGGAATGGATGTCAAAATTCAGTTGTCTAGTGTCTAGTAAATGGAAAATATCTTTAGCTTCTTTTTTTTCATTCTTAAAGTATATAATGTCCTTTATTGGCTGAAAACATGAAAGAAACAAGTCAAGAGGGCAAGGTGGCATCCCTCATCCGATGCATAATCTCAGAGCGGGCAAAAACAAGCTGAGAAATCATTATATTTCAGCGGATTTACTACATGTTTTCTCAGCTTACACACAAGCGTGACAATTTACATATTGAACTTCTCGCTCTCTTTCCCAGCAATTTAAATTTAAGTTTAATTAAATGAAACTTTTTAGTTGGTAGAGGGCGACTTCCTTATAGCTTATCATCCACTCAGTCTCTCTCATCCCCTCCCCTTTCTCAATTTCGCCAAAAAACCATTTCCTAATTGAATTCTTTCCAGGGACACCCGATCCAGGGAGGTAAACTTGGAGCTAGTCTCGTCCATGTGGCTGCTTTTTCTATATTTCTCGGGTCTATACACTTTTGGTTATACCAGAAGCATATCTCCATCTGAGGTAAGTTAGGACTAATCTCTTATCAGCCGTTCTATTTAATCCATTCTCTTTAAATGTTGCTTACGACACAATACTCCTGTTTACGGTGCTGTCGTCGCTTCATTTTTAACAAGTGGAAACCACTGGGGAAATATGTTGCGTTCCTTCTAAATTTATGTCGGGACAAAACAGCTGAGATTCTGCCTTCTACTTAGTGACGCAAACGGACAAATTTCATGCTCTCCGCTTTACCCACAAGGAGGTCTAAGCAGTTTTAAAGTGCTCATGCGGAAATGGCATTATGTAGGCCCGACGAGACGAATAAAACAACCAATGGGAATCCATTAACTGGGCAGATTGTTTCAGAGAGAAGCAATCTGGAACAACTTCAAGTACCGGAATGCATTTATTCGTTGGACTATGGTAGGACCAAATTCCACGGGGGTCGTCATTCAAGGAGATGATTTGGATTATCTTGAGCCTGTTTTCCAAATAAAAGTCAGCCGGCACAATATGGTACAGTGTTGTTGTTTTAAAGAAAGAAAAAACTTTCCAGATTACTGTAATTTTACCTTATAAAGATGGGAGTACAGCTCTGTTGTCTGCCCAAATACCCAGGACTGACTATCCCTTTGAGATAATTCTAACAGTTGGACAAGATCTTTTAGTAGCAACATCAAAGTGTCATACAATCATGCTCGACAGGATAAAAGAAGTCGACTTCAAGTGACCTTTTTTTAACAAAACATGATCAGCAACATTTATAGAATTCGTACTCCGGAAATTACGCTGGGATCACTTCCGCACTTCTATGAGAATATTCACGTCTCTTCAGGAAATCCCCTTCCTGCTTTCTGCAGCGTTTTGTTGAATCAGGAGGTGCCAACTGTGAAAGAGACCGTCGAGAATAAGGTCAGCTATAATTAGAGTCCCTCTTTGATCACTTGAGCACAATGGCTTTATGTCCAGTTCGGGAATCATTATGACATGTGTAGGATCGTGGAATTCATTAGTTTTGGCAGCCAATGATTAATTGAAAGAATTCCCATAAGACACTTGAATATTCTTCTCTTTTCAGAAGCGAGCAGGATTGAGCAATGTGAGGGTAGAAGAGGACCGGAACATTACGTGCAAAGTAATTTGAGAATTGCAAGAAAAATGAGTTATTATTTATTCAGCACTTGGAGCAGGAGTACCGGGTTGGTGCCCTTGTGGAGAAAAGCGAATGCGAGTGGTGTACTTGTTTAGAAAAGTGAGTTTTATAAAGTTTGAACTCCTTTTTACCGTAGCACAGAAATTCCTAACCGATCTTTAAAAAGGCGTGTTTGTTCTAAGTAAAGGTCAAACGAATTAAAACCAGCTTAAAATTCTTTCGATCAGGTTGAAACCAGGAACTGAACTATCTACTAGCCTTTTAAAAGTGCTACCGTATTCGTATTTATTGCGAATTCTTCAACCTTTCTATGCCCTAAAACAATGAATATTTTCAATTTTAGCGGCAGCCTCGCCTGCGAACACAGAGGTTGCTTACCTATTCCGAACTGTGACTATCCTATTCATGAACCGGGAAGTTGTTGCCCAACTCGTTGTGCTAAAGAAGTTTGCCATACTGTAGCAGATTTCAAACAGAGTTTTCAGTGTGAATTTAATGGAGTTTCCCACCATCATGGATCCATCTTCTGGCCAGAGACATGCGTTCGTTGTGCTTGTGACGATGGGTCAGTCCACTGCAAATTTAAGTAAGGACTAGACAATGGCAGAGTGAATGGCTGAGCCAATTTGCAGCCATGTACACATGTGTCCAAATCTTCCGTGCCCTCTTGAGCAACAGAAAAAAGAAATCGGGCAGTGCTGTCCTTCCTGTGTGAACTTTGATTACTGCAGTGTCAATCCATGCCACACTGATGCTACGTGTTTCTCATCTAACGAGGGAGCTAAGTGTCGATGTAAAGAAGTCAGTTACTCGCCGGCTTCGGGCTTAAAATACCATTTTAGGGCTTCTTCGGAAACGGGACATACTGCTATGACATAGATGAATGTAATTTTGCTTGGTCTGTTCAAGAACAGGTGAGATCAATCTTCTTCTATATGAAATGGAGATCCCCTTATTCTCTCCTGATCCCCGAAGGAATCAAAAGCCTCTGGGAAAGTGACAGAAAACAGGGCTTAGCCGCCCCAGAGTGATGGAGTGGCTCGGGGACCATGGCAAATTGAAGGATTGCAACAGGGACGTCATCTTTTTAACCACTTTTGTTAAGATCAATTGCATGTCCCCCGTCTTTTTTTGAGTTTAAAAATATCTCGAACATCTTCACGGGACTAAAAAACTCTATTTTCAGTTGGGCGGATGTACTGGCTCCGTTTGTATTAATACAAAAGGCGGCTTCCGATGTGATTGTCTACCAGGACATCCCCGAATAGATGAACGCACCTGCCTCAATTTAATCCGGATTTAGCGTGACTGGCAAAAGGATTTACACATATTGACATGGCCTCTGAATAAGGCACAGACTCCCGGGTATTAATATACATAACATGTGAAATAAAACAATTCATAACTATGTTGTAGTATGCTTGTAGTTTACCAGTAGTGATTAAAATTTTGTCATGACATCAGGATTACTGTAGCGTAGAAAAATACAGTTTTTAAACACACCGGACATATAATAATTGCACAAGTACAAAGCACTATTATGGTGAGAAGCTGCATTGGATGCGAGAATGTTTTTGGGATCTTATATGAAAGACGACAGCTTGTAACAAGGATGGAAGTAATAGCCTAATTGAGTAGATTGCGTGGCAGTTTAAATAATAAAAATAATAATAATAACATATAATAACAAAAAAGAAGATCCTAGCATGAAAGTTCGTTGAAGGAAGCGAATCGTTGCGTTGTTTGAAAGCATAAACTGAGAACTGGCAGGTATTAGGAGCAAAAATATAAGCAGGCACTAGGAATTGAGAACAACAAAAAAAAGCCTAAATGTCGTCAAAGTCTTCAAAATCGTCGAGTTTTGCTGCGAGAGGAGGGACAGAATTCAAAAGGTCGGCCACATCGAAGCCAGTATCTTCGTCAGTAGCGGTGCCATTAGTGGACAGCTTTAAATGGGCATTTTTTGTAGGATTGTGACCGAAACCAACCGTTCGGGGTGATGGTACTTTAGGAGCAGACAGAATTGTCTTAGGTTTCAGAGCGAAAAGATCTAAGGAGGCTTCTTCTTCTCCCAAAGATTTCTCATCAGAGGATTCCTTATAAATATCATCGCCATTTACAGCCCGTTCAAAATTCCTTAACTGGCCAGACGTAGTAGGAGTAGGCAATTCATCTTCCGCTGGAGCACGCCTGAATAATTTTGTGAGTTTAAAAATTGGCGACCAATGCTTACGGGGCGAGTCCTTTTGGTAGTATAGCGGCGAGTTCTCTTTTCTTGCCAAGATCGCCTCGTTTCTTTTTATAGACCTTAAAAATAGTAATAAAAAGGAAAGGAATTTTAACTAACGTGCTTCTTTTGGGATATCTTCTGGGTGTCACCTTCGTCATCACCCGAAAAGGCTGATTCATGCGCATCGGAAGAAGACGTAACCCCGTCTAAAATCGTACTGGTGAGCAAAGAACAAAGGAAGGAACTGACCGTTGAACAGTTTTCGACATTCTGCATGGTGTTTCGGAGTAACGAGAGACTTGGCCATTTGGTAGCGATGAGCTAGACTTTGTGGTTGTCCGCGAATGGCAGCCAGTAGCGAGGACATCCTCTCTCGTTCAAAAGCATCCTCCTGGAAGGGAATTGCATGTGTTATGTTTTGGGAGGATAAACAGAAGAATGAAAAAAGCGGACACCTACCACATGGCGGAAAGCTTCATCACCTTCGACGAGAGCCCCATTCTGGCAAGACGAATATTTATCATCGAACTCCAAAAGTGCACAGCCTATTCGATGGGAAACAATATCAGAAGGAGATTCAATGTCGGCAACTGCCATTACAGATTTGAAGTCACGCGAATTGAGACAAACATGTACCATAACACAATCCATTGCATCGAGCTGTTTCTCAGTAAGCTGAAACCTTGCATATTATAACAGCCAATGGAGAGATAGTGTTATGAGACAAGGGGTTATTTGAACAAACACAACTGACCGAGTGGCTATTGGTCGGACTCTTCATATACTCTCTAATGGCAGCGCTGAGTAAATCCGGTCTCTGTTTGGCGATATATGCCAGTTGCGATGGCAAGTTAACACTAGTCCGTTTAATGCCGAACTCTTTCGAGGCGGTGATGTTAATCCTCTTAAAAAAAGTAAAAATAGAATAGGTCAAAAATTAACAACACCTGTTTGACCGCTTCAGTGATAAGAATATTCCTTGTTTCCCTTGGATAAGTCCTGATTATTTCGAGGTCCAAGGTATTGGGATATTTGGCTTTTACCAAAGGCGAAACGATATGAAGTACTCCTCCATATCCATAAACCTGAAATATTTAAAGGAAGCCTGGAGGACTGGCTGCCCGAGTGAAATGATCCCGAAGCGACTGCACTCACTAGCGTCCTTTGCCTGAGGCGCGCATTTGAATTATCATTGCGCAAGCGAATGATTTTTCGTTTTTTATTTATTTTTAACTTATTTTCAAATCTTTTCATCCCGTCCCTACCTTTCGATTAAAATCGTCTGCATTCTGAATCCATTTTGGAAGTACTTCATTCCTTTCACATTCCCGGAAAAACAGATTTTCTTTTGGCTCATTAGTAGAAATACTGAAAACAGACAGACATGAAAGAGTACAAAATACACCCACCTGAATATAAGTCCATCGAAATGTTGAGTTAAATGAAAGAGTACATCGATAATCTTCCATAAATCGTCTCGTCTACCATTTAAAAGACTTCGACCTTTTAATGGAATACCGCTATAACCTAAAAAGGAGTTCAATACAAAAATAATCAATAACTGACCTTTTGATGTGAGAACAATTGAATTTTCATCAAAAACATAATCTTTTGTCGCTTCGACAATCGCCTTGGTTATTTGTTCATTTGTCGTATCTGGTCCTCTATATAAAAAATATTCTAAAATGGGCTCCATCTGTCCCTACCCCTCCTGAAAATAATTTTGTTAAATGAAAGGTTTCCAGAAAACGAGAGAGAATATTGAAAGGGGGCGAAACCCACAAATGTCATTCATATATAGATGTCGACAGTTTTTTGTAAGCGGCGAACTAGTTCCATTTCTGATGTGACAGACAGGGAACTAGTCATAAAGTAGAAATGACTACCCCCTTGTCACTATTCACTCGAAAATTCATTGACAAATTAAATGAAGTGGAAGCTTGAAAGTATTTGGAGAGAGAGGGAGATTGGAGCGGGCGAGATGTATTTAGAGAGGGACAATGGTCTTGAAACTGAAAAGTGGAAGTCCATTTAGTAGTGGGCTTCCTTTGTGTCCGGAGTAGCGTAATTGCTCCTATACGGAGAAAAGAGAAACAGAACTAATCGAGAACGTCAAAAATTTGAATTAAATCAGTTGAGAACGAGATGACCAGAAGATAATGACTAGCTTCCGACCGCCAAATTGCTAGGTAGGGAGAGAAAGGGCGCCAATTTTGAAAATGAGATAGATTAAATGATATATTGAGATAAATAGCTGTTTAAGAATAGAATAACCAGCATAATTATACAGAATATCATATGCAGAAACGAGGACTAATGCATTAATTGTGGGGTCTAGGACCGCCTGCCATGGGTGGGGTGCGGGCGCAGCGATATTGATTGGAAATAGGGCTGGCGCATAGTAGAAAAAGATGGTGTGGTGAGGGGCTGCTGCATGTCCAGTCCCGTATGACCCGTTCGACTCTCCACGACTGTCCGGCCCGGAATGGAAATCGAGAACATCGTCGCTAACACAGTCTATATTAAAGCTCGAGAGAGTGAGTCAACCCATCCATCCCACCTTATTATCTTCCCCCCTCTCTCTCCTACCCACCAATTCCTCTCCATCTCTATCACAACAATTTTTGATTTGTTTGAGGATTTATATGTCCCTTAATCCGATCCACTCTATGTTAAAAAAGATGGGTGGCTACCTATTGTTTGCAGCTGATTTTGAATCTCTTCTTTATGTTTATCTTTCAGGTGGAGGACAGAAAAAAGGAAAGAGCAAGAAATGGAAAAATTATCTACAATTTCCACATTATAAAGAATGTTTATATTTAAAAAATGAACTAGATCTCAGGTTGGTTTGCATTAATTCATAAGATATTTCTATTTTATGACTAAATCCTAATCAAATGTCGACGTTTTTATTCAATCGTGTCTAATTTACAACTATTCAAAGACTGACAACTATATTCACCCCCTCTTTGCTTAATTATCACCTGTTCTTTTGATATAATCCTTCTATTTTTATCGTCTTTTCTTTGAAAATTGCCTGAAACTTTGAAACGTTCAAAGCGGAACCATCGCACTTTGTTTATTTATTCAGCTTTTGTGCCAATTTCCACCTGCTTCATTGAATTTATCCACGTTTTCATAACTGTGCCCTTTCCGCCTATTAACATCTCTCTAGCCTGTACTTTTTCCCGTTTTGCGACTGAAAGAAACGGAACTGTGATCTCAAAAATGACCTCCAACGGGTCCTTTCCTCCCCACCTACGCCAAATATTTATGAACTTAGAAAACCAATTGAACCGAAACGAAATTGTTGCTTTTTCTATAGATTCAAATCATTTTACGATGGTTAAAGAACCCTCTATCTCTCGCGCTCCTCCTGCTGCCGTTGTAAAATTTGGTCACGACTAGGAGCTCCAGATGTCCCTCTAGAGAGAATGCGTCTGCCCGCAAAATGAGGCCCTTTACCACACCACAATGGCCATATCCACAGTATAAAGCGATACAAAGAGCTGTATACACGCGGTATTGTCAAAAAACATCGTTTTTTTCTCCCCAGAGCTGCGCGTTTTTGTGCTTTCAGTGGTTTGTTACACCGCGCAGGACACTAGTGTATCCATTTGTCCCATCCTGACCCCGAAAAGAGGGGAGAAATATGTGAGAAGAGGACTCTTTATCACTACTAATCCCTTTTCATTTTCAGCTACGCCTGTGTTATCGAAAGGCAACCGATCGGCCGTCTCCTTTTCCAAGATTTTTGTCATCACAGCAATACACAATATTATGAGTGTTGTGTATTTCTGAATAAGGTATGGTAATCAGATTATATGCACTATAGTATTCCGGAGGGGTGTTAGGCTAATTCGGAAATAGACCCGTGACTCTCGGTTTCACTCAGTTTCGCCTCGCAATGTGTAGCGTTGGCTCAAATTCCCACACCGCTGAGGATGTTGATAAGGTGTCGATATGTTCCCTCTCCCATGGCACTTTTTGCACTCATTCGTATCTTTCACCAGATGTCTCGGGGGCCGGAACATTCACGCGATTCAGAAATGCGGGAAGTAAAGCTCAGCCGCATGAGAAAGGGAAACGATAGTGCGACAAGACGAAAAAAAGACCAAAATTGCCTTCATTTTCCGCGTTTTTCAGGTCGAGGAATATGAGACGTCTGATGATGATGGCGAATCTAGGAAAAACCTTGTTCATGAGATCTCCGACATGCTCACATCACCAACAGGAGACGATCCTACGGTAGTTGGGTTATATTTCCAATTAATATGGCGTCTATAGTCCTCAGCTAACTCTTCCTGGTGCTCCTTTCTCCCTCAAGACCTCATCAATCGTATAGTGTCTTTCGCCGATGATAGTCAACCACAGAATGAAGCCATAGAAGAGGCCACCAGGTTAGTATGCACTTTGCCCCATTTTGTGTGTCTGGCTTGATTTGCCCGGATTATTGCACCCAATTTATACAGTCCCATTGACGTAAACACCGTGTCTAGATTCATATCTATAGCATCTCTAAGTAAACATCTTAAGGTTGATACGGAATTTTCTTGCTGGTGAGCCATATCAACTTTTTCTGGATTCGGTTTATTTTAACCGATATCTTCAATGGAAATGGTTAGAGAGAAGGCCGGTCGACAAGCACACCTTTCGCCTCTACCGAGTTTTGGGCAAAGGAGGTTTCGGGGAAGTCTGTGCGTGCCAGGTACAGCATCTATTAATCAGTATTGAATTCATTTGTAGGTTCGATCCTCCGGAAAAATGTACGCTTTAAAAAAGCTGGAAAAGAAGAGAGTGAAAAAACGACATGCCGAAACGTTGAGCTTAAATGAGAAGCAGATCCTGCAACGGATAAACTCCCCATTTGTGGTAAGTTAGTCCTTTAAATCTCGTTTTTGCTACATCGAAAAGCCGCTAAACTGTCTATAATTGTTTGTATGTTCATCATTTGCGGAGAACTTGATTATTGGCGCTCCGATGGGGAGACCTAGCTATGCGATGGCAAACAAAGAATCCTTTGAGATACTACTAACAACATGGTTTGTAATGATGCTATTGACGGATATTGCATAATTGGAAGTGAAGGCGAGGGTGTATGTGTGGGGGTATGAGGGACGCTAGATTATGATTCATGAGCTTATTTTCGAGGAAGGTTTTGCTCCAGGGGGTTAGCTCCCTGGATGCCCTTTCGACGGCGGTGAGGATGCGCTAGATAATGTACTTTCTCAGTGCCTTTATGTTGCTTAAATCAAGTGCCGCTAAAAGCGGAGGGATGCTGTTGAACTTAAGAAAGACCAAAATCACGAGGGATTTCAAAAACTCTTTAAAAAGACTACCCATTTATAGAAAGACAGATTGAAGGGCACTTTTTTACTGAGAGAAGATAAATTTAAACCAGTCTTATGATAGTATAGTCATTTCCCAGAAGGGTTAACGCTTCTATTTAAAGAAAAGAGCATTTAAAATTGCTAAATTTTGTTTTTCAGGTGAGTCTAGCCTATGCATATGAAACGAAGGATGCCCTCTGTCTGGTTTTAACGTTAATGAATGGAGGTAAGCTTATATTTTGTGACAATTTGCCCGAACTCTCATAAAAAGTGTTCATAAACTCGTTTGGCGTTCATTTAGTTAATCCCGTCGATTACCTTAACCCCAGTAAAATGTTTTATGACAAGTCCATGGGAGAAACCTCTCATTCAAATGAATTCCTAACTAGAATTCTTGCTTTTCAGGGGATTTGAAGTTCCATCTGTATAACCTAATGCCGGGTGGTTTTGATGAGAAGAGAGTGCAATTCTATTCTGCTGAAATAACATTAGGATTACAACATTTGCACCGGGAACGGATATTGTATCGCGACCTGAAGCCGGAAAACATCCTCCTTGACGACTTTGGTGAGTATCGATGTCAGCAGAAATCAGCTGGGATCTTGTTTCCACTTAGGAAACAACTGTCATCTCGTCACATGAGAACAAACTTGAGCTTGTTACACAGAAAGATCTTTCACTACTATTTCGCTCAGTGTGAAACAGAAGTATATCCAGACAAGGAAGAGGGGAAGACTAGTTTAATTAGTCCCAAAGGACAGAAGCCTCATTTTCAGGGCATGTTCGTATCAGCGACCTGGGCTTGGCAGTGGAGTTGAAGGACAACGAGCCAATAAAAGGACGTGTAGGAACCGTTGGCTATATGGGTAGGTGTAGATCCTTTCCTGTTTCCTGTAAAGGGTTTCTTGAGCAGAAAAAACCACCCAGACGGCAGAAAATTGCAGCTAATTGTGATCTTTCCAGCACCGGAAATAGTGAAGAACGAAAGATACAGCTATGGTGTGGATTGGTGGGGACTAGGCTGTCTAATCTATGAGATGATCGAAGGAAAAGCGCCTTTTAGACAACGAAAAGAAAAAGTGAAACGGGAAGAAGTCGAACGACGGGTAAAAGAAGATCAGGAAAAATATTCCGACAAATTTAGTGAAGCAGCCCGAACATTATGCAGGTACATTATCTGAAATATTATTTTCATTTTTCTTTTATTTTCAGAGGTCTTTTGCATAAAGAACCATCATTTCGATTGGGTTGCAGACGGGTTAATAAGCCAGAAGAAGGAGCAGAAGAAATCCGAGCGCATCCGTTTTTCAATACAGCAGATTCGAACACCGGAAGGGAGCCAGTCCCATGGAAGAAAATGGAAGCCGGCAAGGTTAGAGATCCCTTTATTCTCATTTATCTTGGAGGAAGAGGTAAACAGCACTATTTTTCGATAAGGACTTTGCCCTAGAGCCCGAGGACTAGCTACTGTAATCCAAGTGCTATGATATCCTTAAAAACATACGCCGCTTTACAAAAACAAACCTTCACGGCTCAAAATAAGCTCCAATTCTCATTTAATACGATCCGGCTGAGCCTAATTGGCAAGGATATTCGACTGCGTATTAGGTTTCGCAGTAATTGCAGTAGCCAGCTGGTTTTTTATCCGATAATTTCTGATTAGAGGTGTCTAGCTAGAAATAAGAAGCCAATTAGCTCGGAGGCAATTGTAACCATTTCAGGTAACACCGCCATTTTGCCCGGATCCAAGGGCCGTTTATGCCAAGGACGTGTTAGACATCGAACAATTCAGCACGGTCAAAGGTGTCCGGTTAGACGCTTCCGATACACAGTTCTACGGCAAATTCAATACAGGAAGTGTCAGCATCCCGTGGCAAAACGAGGTTTGTTTGATCTCATGCCTTCTTCGGCGAACTGCTGCCACTAACCGGGTTTAACCTGCCACATATTTTTACATTCTTTTTCGTGTTCCGGCAAAAGTTTAGTCTGGGGATCAAGAGATCGACCAACAGAAAAAGAAAAGACAAATTAAGAAATGCATAGATACATCAAAGAACAATAAGATTTTCAGATGATCGAAACCGAATGTTTTGCCGAATTGAATGCAATTTACGAAGGAAATGGTGAATTAGTCTGGGATTTAAGGCCAGATTGCTCTAGTTCTGATGATAGAAGAAACGGATCAAGTAAACCGGGTTTTTTCTCAAGGCTATTCAAAAGAAAAGTGAGCAATTTATTCAGTTAAATTGAAAATTAACACACCTATTTGTTGTTATGTTATCGTAACCGCACTGGAATGTTTAAAAACATGCATGAAATCGTTTTGAAAAGTCGGAAAAATTCTCTAAAATCTCCCCCTATGAGTGCTTTTTATTTTATTTTTAACATTTTCGCTCATTTAAACGTGTTTCACTTTAGTGATGTGCCTTGGATCGTCTTTCTCTCTGCCTTCTGTTTACATATTTTCCGTAAGTTGACAACTTAGTTCACCCGTCAGAAGAGGAAGAATCTACAGTACGCCAATTTATTTTTTCTAGCTTACTGTATATAGTAGTGTTTTGTGGTTGTGGAACAGACACGGCTAGATTCTCCCTCGTACACTATCCCAAACTTTTCCTTTTCCTCTTTTGGGCCCGTATTCTATGCTTCCGTTTTCAGTCACACTCCAATTATTTGCATCCAATGTGCAAAGCCTGCCACAAATCGTCCGGCTGTGCCTGCAAGGTGAGTTCATGTCATACATCTTTCTGTCATCACAAATCGTTTTGCTTTTGCTTTTCCACTATCTGGCATGTGTTAAATTGGCAATTGAAGTTCGAATTCTCCCCCATTCTCCCAAAGTGGCAATAGTTTCCCATAAAAGATTCATGAATGTCTAATTGAGGCTGGATAGCATGAAGATGGCAGTCGCCCAGTTTGAATGGCTCTTTGCTTCAAAAGTCTCTTGAAGTTATAAAATAATAAACGAATCATGACTGATTAAAATGCGATAAATGTAATATAAAAATTCATTTTTCTCTCAAATTCCTACCCTCATTCCATTTGGTGGACTTCCAGAAGTCTGAAAATGATTTCACCTCTTAATCCTGTCTGAAACCCTGACCTAGACATGTTATTCCAAGAAACTGATCCTTCTAGAAAAAAATCCGTATTTTTTTGTCCCAGGGAACGTACAAACTGAGACATCGTACAAGTTCTTATACCACAAAGCCGTTCTCTCACGTAGGCTGAGATTACAATAAAAAAAGAGTGGTCTGACCTGGCCTGGCTAAGCTGGGCTTGGATTTTGGCCTCAATTCTGTTTATAGAAAAACAGAAGTTTAAGCCGGTCAGTGTAGAGAATATTGTGCTCAAAAAACTGTACTATGAACTCTGTACGTCCAGGAAAAAGATATGGAAAAACTTTTGACATTTTTTTAATTCCGTTTAAAAAAAACTGTATATGCGACTGCGAACATAGGCGTGAGTATGGACAGGATGGGGCCATATAACTTGATAATATTATAGGAAAGAATAGTAAATTTCAGGTGACAAAATCAATGCACGATCTACAATTTGACAGCGTCAACAGCTCTCTCCATCCGGGTACTGGAAGACAGAATCGTGCCGCGTCTGACTGTGGCCAGCTATCGGAAGTCACCCTCGCCAATCAGTTGCCAACCGTTGCCCAAGCCAAGGGTACCCCTCTCCGTAATTACTAAAATTCTTTCAATTGTTTTCTTTTGGGTCTTGACTGGCTCATATCAAAAAATTTATTTATGCACCCACCCACGCACACAATTTATTTTCCCGGTCCTTTTCACTGTTATGTTTTCCCTTTTTTATGTTGGCCTTTGTAACAGACAATATTCTCCACATTTTTTTTTCTGCCAGAGCTTACCCCACGATTCGATTCAGTTACAGCCCTGAAATCTCTTTCAATTTGTTTCGTCTTTTTCTTCTAAGTTCAACTTTTTTCTAGATACAGATTGTGGATAGAAGACTTGTCCTCTTTCCCCTGTCATATTGCTCCTCTTTTTGTTTTTGCGTAGCGTAGGCGCTGTACATATCGCGGCCGAGCTGCGCGGGTTTCTCCAATCTAGTCCTCCTATTTCCCCTGCTTTACATTCTGCTTCTCTTTCGCACATCAAGTTTTATATAATAAAGTTTTAATAAAAGTTTTATACATCAATCCTGTATCTTTTTATGTACTCTCGACTCCTAGAGACGGCTTTTCAGACTTGCAAGCAAAACTATTCCTAGATGTAATTTAAAGTAGCGTAAGTTGTTTGCAAAGATAAAATTCAATTTTTTGCCTTGCTAAAGAGTGCTGAATTGCATCGGATTTAACTCTTCCAAGCTAGCCAATCTACCACGAATAGGAAATGAATGCGTGGGTTCCGACTAATTGCTCGGGGCTCAAGACACCTGGGAGAATTCGCTCTTTGGGAGCCAAACAAACAATTTTATCAATATAACAAATGGGGTGAGATCAGTTAGACCAAGCATCTTCTATGGTTTAACCCACTTCTTCCGGTACGAATTTTAGATTGAACACGATGAACAAGCGTAAGCGTGCGCGTTCAATCCAGGCTTTTGTTGATCATGTTCCAGGGATTTGTAAAAACGTACACAACACTGATTCACCAATGAACTTGATCTACCACTTGAGAGATTGCTTGCTGAGAAAAAAAATAAGAAAAAATTATAATTTTTAAATAGAGATACAACATAAATCGCGCGCAGCGCGCAGCGCTGCGCGGTGGTTAGGTTTCTCTACAGGCTTGGGCGCGTTTCAAAAACTTTCCTGCGCGCGTAGCGCGCCTCCGCGCTGACTTTTTGAATTTTTCTTTTTTGTATCGTATTCTACTCGTCATTCTCTATCGAATGGTACCCATTATAGCTGAATACGGCGTAATTCGAAAAAATGAAAAATCGGAATGGTTTTTACAGGTGGCCGATGTTCCCCGTTTCTCGTGCACCCACTCGGTTCTCGGCCCCCCGACGTCGGATTTCACTAATTCTTTTTTTATTATGTAGGAAATTTTGCCAGTTCGCGGCGCGTCCATATTCGGGAGAAATCCATCCACACACTCCGGCGCTACAGCGAAACATAGTGCGCACGCCATGGCGGCGGCCCCCTGCAAAATCGGATTTTTTCAAACTGCTGGTTTTCATATTTAAAATAGTGCATTAGATGCAGTTTTTGACGCTGATTACGAATCCGTTGAGAAAAAAATAGGTTGTTAGGGTCTTTGTCGAGTTATGGTGCCGTAAACATTGGATATTTCAAATTAGCATAAAGGATGAAAAAGCAAGAAAGTGGATGAAGAAAGCTGCGCTTCTACAAGGTGAAAGCGGCTTCTACTGAGCTTCTGTTTGTACAAAATATGTTATCATCATTTGGAACTTCTTTCTTATCGAGAATGGACGTCAATATGAACGCAGTTATTTGAATTGAAAACCAGGGATATGGATAAGAAATTGGAAGAGCACAGCAATCTCCATAGCTCATATGAAGAGAAGTTCAAGAGCATCGGCCTCTTCCAGACCTTGTCTCTTTGCGGATCCGCAATTGTAGCATTCTTTACCATACTTATAATGGTCTACAACGGCCTCTACTTCTATGGGAACGTCAAAAAGATGATTAAAAACATGAACGAAAAACAAAACGCAATAAAAGAAGCTGAGCGCCCTCATAAAGAAGCTCGCCGATTGTTCACTGTTGATGAATAAAATTGTTATTTGATATTTTGGATTGTGTTATTTTCAGAAGAAAAAGTACTTGTATTTGCAAGCAAATACAGACAAAAAGAGAACAATTCTATTAGAAAAAGTGGACCCACAAAAAGTGAAGATGGTCAGGTTTCCAGCGACCGTGTGAAAAGTGAACAATACAGTGGTAAGCCCGGCAAAAGAGAACAATATCCATATTGAAAACCCGAAAAAAGAAGAACAATATAAACTGACTGAGCCCAATCAGTTTAACCTAACCACCGCCTCTTATAAGAGAAAGTATACCCCACAATTTTGGCGTAAAAGTTGTTGTCGGGTTGGCCACATAAACGGTATTTTTCCCGCCTGAAATATCCGATGTTAAAAGAACAGTCTCGCCGGGGGGAAAACTGCTGACGGGTTCTCTCAAATTACCACTGGTTTGTCAGATTCCGAGCCCTCTTTCCCTTCTCTCTATTATTCGGCTTCCTTAAATAATAAAGCCATAGAAATACTGATGAACCAATATTACTGGTGCAAGATAGGCCCCCTATTGCGACGTTTCATGACTGGGAAATTGTGGGTCAGATGATGCCTTTAATTTTCTAACTATACCAAAAAGAAAAATATGGCTCGGGATAAACTTATGAAACCAATCGTGCAGAGATGCCTAGCCCAACTCTTATAAGAGGCGGTGGTTAGGTTAAACTGATTGGGCTCAGTCAGTTTATATTGTTCTTCTTTTTTCGGGTTTTCAATATGGATATTGTTCTCTTTTGCCGGGCTTACCACTGTATTGTTCACTTTTCACACGGTCGCTGGAAACCTGACCATCTTCACTTTTTGTGGGTCCACTTTTTCTAATAGAATATTTTTATATTTCAGTTTTAAAAATAATTGCTATCCAGCTCGGCTGACTCTTCGTTTATGTACCGTCTGTGCTGCTTCTAATATCGAATTCTCAGAAAAAAAACTTGCGAATAGAAGAAGCGTGCTGTTCAAAATTTGTAACAGTAGTGGTTCCCGTTGTCGAAATCGACAAAGACTCAGCAGCATACATGGCCAATCAGGGCCCGGGGCCCGGCCCGGCGCGGGCCCGGTTTGGGCCGCTTTTCGGGAAAAATTGTGACTGCGTCGTGCGCGACTCGGCTTCTCAGGTGGATATCTCGGCCGTAGATAGGGCTTTTTCGATAATTCAAAGTGCACTAGAATCAGAAAAAGATGGCGAATTTTATAGGACAAGTTAAGAGTCTGTAGAGTTTGCAGAAAAAAAAGGCGTTGCTGTGAATAGACTAGCTAAGAATCTGCATTAGCATATTCGTTGGGAATGTGAGTTCCCTTGATGTGCTACTGAAATTTAACATGTTCTATAAAATTTGCAATCTTTTTCTGATTCTAGTGCACTTTGAATTATCGAAAAAGCCCTATCTACGGCCGAGATATCCACCTGAGAAGCCGAGTCGCGCACGGCGCAGTCACAATTTTTCCCGAAAAGCGGGCCCCCGGGCCCTGATTGCCCATGTATGCTCAGCAGGACACTAATAATTTTGCAATTACATATTTACTGATGGTCACAAATAGAAACGATCTCATTAAGCAGAGGCCTGCAATATTTGCAAGAAAAACTACACGAGAACACAGTCTATATTTCTGCAAATCTCTTCGTTTGATCTTCTTGGACCGAATATGTTTTCTTATGAACAAGTCAGCAAAGCTAGTGAACAGCTTATATAGAGCACATCAAGTGGAACAGAGATCTTTTAATAATATTACTCATCAAGTGCCAAGCTGTGCCTGGTACAAGCTGAGAATGTTTCAAGCATTCGAAAGGCAAATTCCCAAATTTTCTGAAAACACATTAGCATTTTTCCAGAAAAAAATATGGAAAAGCTGAGCGGAAATGTTGCTCTACAGTAGTGTCACCATATCTTGGATGAAATACTCAGTTTCAATTTCAGTTTCATACCTGCGAAAAATCAGGTTCTTGGGAACGCGCTTTTACGGAAATTCGACTCCACTGTACGATTATCAATGCAAAGAAGCACGAGTACCTTTTATTTTTTTGCAATTACGCTTCCTGGTAAAAGAAGTAGGCAGACTAAAAAGCCTTTTTTTTCTGGAATAATCCGGATAAAAGATGTCCTACTGACCCTCATATTTTTTTCTCCGGCTCAGACTCTTTTTTTTCTTCATTTGCGTAGGATTCTTAGAACACGGTGATAAAAAATGGGCGTGTTTGTCTGTATGTATGACTGTTGATCCGTAAAAGGGGCGGAGAGTAGTACTATATATACCGCATCAAAACGAAGCCAAAGTTAACCATGTCTATCTACATCCTTTGTGCTCTAACTATCGTCGTCGGCCTCTCCATCCAGGCTCGCTTGCCAGGATTGGATGCTGTACAAATGGATGAAATCTTCATTGAGCCGGTTGAGACCACGACTCCTCTACATCCCATTCACAAGCACATTCAGGTAAAGATTTTCTTCAATTCTGTATATTTTTGTATATAATCCTATAAACCATTATGAGGCATTTCTGATCATTTTACATAGCTGAAATACAATATTTCAGAGGGCTATCAAGGAGCACATTGCCAAGGGACACCAACCTTTCGAGATAAGACCCATTACTCCTCATCTGGATACCCCGCACTGCCAGGAAGCCTCCTATAAAGGCGGATGCTGCCTTTCTGATGTATTTGTTAGTTTTGCTTTGACTTTATTTCGCCATTCAATTACAGGTCGACCTGCACAGCCTCGGTTTAAAAGAAGTTAGCTACCCGGGGGCTTACATCACCCACACCTGTTCCGGTTCATGTCCTGCACGTAACCCTCTCAGCGACGGCAATGTCGGCACGGAAACCTCCGAATGTGTGCCCTACAGGTAATAATTTCATTCATACATTCGTCTGTTTTCTAATTAATACAAATATTTTTCAGCTACACCAGCTTAATTATCGATTATAAGGATGCCACCGGAACCAACCGAACAACCCTCGTCCCCGATGTCAACGTCCGCAGTTGTTATTGTAAGTAGAAGTAGAAGCTCCACGTCTCCATCTCCCGGTTTACTATGATCTCTAATGTATCTCTACTCTCATATTTAATGTACAAATAATTGTTGATTAAGAAATAAACTCTCTCTTCTTATAAAAGTTTTTAATTTAACAAGGGTATCTGATTGGTTGAATCAATGGTGTATGCCAAAGCGGCGAAGGTTTTCGTGCCTTAGTCTTCGGAATGGTGAATCTAAACAGATTTTTCGAGCTAGTAGATGAATGGGTAGTAGGGCGGAAAGTTTTACCACGTGAAAGAATTCTGCTCACCTTCTTCACTAGAACTGCTGAAAACCTCTTCTCTGGCAATGTGATGCTTCAGCAAACTAAACTCTGCAAAGTTTTTTGAGTAACTTAGCCTTGCTAACCAACCTAAAGAAATAGCGACCAGATGGAGAAGCAAAGCCAGCAAGAAGAGCGACCGCATAGTATCTTTCGGAGGCGACTGAGCTCTGGTGGGAAATGACTGAGCGAAACAAGTTTCCTTTTTCTTTTATTGGTCCCAAAGGAAGCCAACTTTGGCTTTTTCCATGTTATTACACTCTTTTGTTTGTGCGGAACTTTTCGGAACAGACGCACTGAAACAAGTACATTTTCAAGAGAATATTGAGGCATGTTTCTATTTCTTTATTATTATGCTGCTGGTTATTATAAAATAAATAAATATAATATTCCTGAAGATTATAAAAGGCCCGTGTGATGTAAAGAGAATACAGATACCCTAATTTTTCGAGGGAAATGCTCAAAAGATCAACTAAGAAATCCAGGAGAGCCAAACAATATTCCACCTCCAATTGGTGTTGAAGCTATAATTGGGGACAAGGCATAGGGACTCAATATCAGGGCTCCTGAGATTGATGGCGACAGTACAGCAGGGCAGAGAACCAAGGGACTCAGGATAAATGGAGACAGCGCCTGGAAAAAAGTCTAACTTACTTGGTGAAACTTACCATTGGAGTGAGAATTACTGGACTGAGAGCCTAAAACTGGTGCGTGTGTAAATACATTGTAATCTTACCATAGGGCTTAAAATAATGGGAGTCAAGACTTGAGGACTTAGAATAAGAGGAGAGAGCGCCATGGGAGAGAGGACAAAAGGATTGGCTGAAGACATTTATAGACAAAATAAAGTTTCGCTCAATTACCTACTCCCGGAGACAGTATAGTTGGAATCATTAGAAATGGGCTCAGAATAAGCGGACTGAAAAGGATGCATTTTCTAAATTCAGGATCTAACCAAAAGAGGAATGGCGACAGGACCAAGGGACCAAGTGCACGGGGAGACAGAACCAAAGGAATAAAAAGCTGAAGAAGTTGAATAACTAGGTAAGTGGATGCCATACCCAAGGGGAGAGTATAACAGGTCCAAAAATTACCGGGGATTGTATCAAAGGAGAGAAAAGAACAGGTGATAGAACTAAAGCCGGACCAGAACTTGGACTGTTAACTATTGGTATGCCAACAATTGGAGACAGCACGTAATCCTTCACTCTTCGAGAAAACGCTGCTTTGCCAGCAGCAAGTTGTCGAATTGTCTAGATTATCACAGTGATTTGTGCACTCAAATTGATACCTTTCGTATTTCTCTTTTTACAATGGTATGTGTTATGTTTTCATTCCTTTTGAGCACTGTTAAATCTTCAAAAGGGGCCCCTGTCCCATACACTAATTGAAGTTGTTCACGGTTCATTACAGTATACCCAGAAGAGTTCAGGTTCACCGTCTACATCCTGTTTGTTATTTCTATTAGTTACCTGCTCCTCTGTGTAGCTGCCATGCAGCTTTTCCATAACCTTCAGAGTACGGTATCCTTGGTCTCCATAAAGAGCTGTGATATTTTCTTTCGATATGTGGACCTGCGTTCCATTGGAGTTAGTTAATGATCCAAGAGATTTTTGCCGGACTTCCTGAAAACTAGGAAAAAGAGCGGAAATCTTACTGCCTCTGCCTTCTCCACAGTATCCGTAAGACCAGTGACCTCGGTAATCATTTCCAGGAAGTTTTCTGGAGCTTTGTGATCAATCTTTCCTAAAAAGCGGACTTTTTTCTTTCGACCCACTTCCTACCCAACAAATTTCCTAAGGATGTTATCTCCTCGATATCTTTTCCTTGATCGTGAAGGGAGAAAAGATTTGGAGACAGTACATTTGTTCCAAGTTCCGCTTCTCCTGGCACAATAGATAAGAACCGAGGCGATGCCACTTTAACAATTCCTGAGGTTGTCTTGTTTTGTCCAGCAAGCCGCATTCCCAAATTTATTCCTGTAGGCGAAGATAACGTTTTCACGGTGTTTTTCAGTACCTTCTTTGACCAAAGTCACTAATTTATCTTTCTCTGTAGGTGAATCCTTCCTGCGGACACTTGCCATCATGGTCTCAAGGACAGTCTTGCTTAAAACGTGACTCCTGTCGTTTTTCTTTTTCTGTTTCATTATCGACGAGTAAAGGGATCTCCAACTGGAACGCGGAACTTTGATCAGAAAGGGCTGGCTACCTTCTGCGGTTGGATTTTCCCTTTCCTTGTCTGACAATCTTTGTTACCATTTGAGTAATTGAGTTGAAAGCGTTCTCTTCTTTCGATGTATGGAGACTGTAGGAACTCTTGCTGATTACTTTAGGAAAAGTTTTTATCTAAACAGCGTATAGTGGTTTTTATAGAAGCGCTACTACCTCCCGCTTTCGTCTCACTACACCTTGAATTGTCTTCGTCTTTTCGTTGTAAATTATACGTTGAGGAACAGTACGAGTTGAAGAACGATCATCAAGTAGTTTCACCACACAGCGAGCATGTTTTCGAAGCGTTGTGGCTGTTTTCACACAACGACCATGATAAGCAGTCGCAGGAGGAGCAGCCGCTAATTTTATACTGCATACAAGGAATCTCAGGCATTAAGGAGAACATACTGCTCTTCAGCTACAGCTGCCATTAACGAGGACAATGCCTGCTCAGCCCATTGCTTATACATTTTGACTCCTTCTTCCGCCGTCGTGTGAATCTGAATGCTTTTCTCGCCACGGCCATTATTTTCCTTACCTTCGGTACATTGTCTCCAAGTAGATCATTTAATGTTTTCTCTTGTAGAGAATTGAAAGATCCAGCGGTCGCTCGTAGTAGAACTAAGAGTACAACCACTGAAAATTCATGATTAGCAGAACCTGGACACCTACCCAAGAAGATCATCACTCCGGAAAGATGGTGAAGACGTCGATAGAAAGAGAACGCAGGCCATATCCCCACCCAGTGTCCCGTTTTCTGAATAAAAAAAGTGTTGTTCTTTTCCCTTCTTTTGAAATATTGCATTTCACGGGGAATAAGGAGTTTCTGCAAAATAGCGAACGGCTATCCATCAAATCATCACTTTTTTGTACTGTCTGGGTCGATGGACTTCTTTCATTCTTGCAGGATATGACGTTACAAAGCAGAATTTATCGTTTTATCGGCGATTGGTTCTGTTTGAAAATAAAAATATCATATCCTCGCAACGAGAATCCTCTTGTATCCTTTAAGATATTCCACTTGCGACTTGTATGAAACATTTTTAAAATAGTGCAATTTTGGAAAGCTATCGTAACCTAACCTTCTATATTTCAGATATAAATAAGACATCTACCAGTCGACCTAATAGTTGACAGCACCACGGTTTTTCAATGAGATGTATTTTTTATATTGAAATATTCCAGCCGGGCTGATTGTGCTTTTTGTTTCTGCGTTTCGCCTCATATTTTGACTGGCGACGAACTGCGAATTTGTTGATGCTTCGGAGCGTATTTAAGGAGGAAAACGGCATGGATTCTTCCCAAGCACCATGCTTATATCGTTGATTCTTGCCTTGTGTGGCTCAGTAGTATCGCTAGACTATTCATGCGATGGATGCCGTCAATACGTGGCAGATGTGTCAGCAGTTAGTTTCATTCTTTCTTGAAATATATTCATGATTACAGAAGCTAAATACTGCTTTAAACTCTTACAAAAAAGCAGCTGCCCAACCATGTAGATCAAATGAAGGGTGGCCTACACAATGCGACCACATCGTGGAAGCTACTGTAGCATACGCCAAAAAATCAACCGGCCTGGCCTTCCCTCAGAATCCAACAGAGAAACAACTAACTGTTACGTGCAGTGTAACGCTTCAACGCTGTGAACAAAAGTACGTTTTGCATGAGCTGGAATATAGATGAATTTTAGAAATGAAAAAGGTATCATGATTAATGGACTGTCTTGCCAAAGCTGCGAATACCTGCTTTCTGAGGCAATGAAAGTAAGTAAAGATGAAAGATAAAAATGGAAATGGGGGGGGGGATTGATGAGCCAAAATCAGTATTCCTGATGATCCTTAAATGATATTAATTTCCCAATGCAAAACAGTCCCCCCTTCCTCACACCGCTCGCGACTTGCATGCGGCTCTAAATTGGAAAATAATTTAATGACAAATGTTTCCGTTTAGATTGCTACGGAGACACAGAAATCAACAATCAATATGGTTGATCATGCTATCTGTCAGCATAACAAATTGAACAGGCAAAACCAAGAGGATTGCCACTCGTTTTTCCAGGTCTACACATAGGCAGCTATCACCTCAATGGAAACCCTCAATGACTCCGTAAGCTCCTTGTCCGTTGAAGTTGGTAATCAAGGCGTATTACAGTGGCTCAATCAACAATCATGCATCCAGCTCTTCAAATGCGAAAAATAGAGACGCTTTCGACTGAAGGAAACAAAAATAAAATATTACAACGCATAGATCTAGCGCACTAAAGTACATAAGAGTCGGTAAAATAATTAAAGTAGACAGGTATAACGGAACAATTCCAATCGGGTACAGTGCTTTTTCATTAAGAAGGCCTCAGTCCGTTTGTAAAGTTAAATCCCGAGTGCCAAAGAGATGAAACTAATTGCGCAAGCTATTTATTTAAAAAAAATAACATAAGGTTCTTTCTGAACTAAGTACCCGCGGCCCTCGAGTACACCATGCTGCTGCGTAGAGGTCTGACAGAGGATTACCTGTTCGTGTATTGTTTCTTATCTTTTATTTATTATTCTTTAATCGGGTTGCGATGATCGCTTATTAATGCAAATGAAAAGAAAAACGTTTAGGAAGAGATCAACTAAGAAATCCAGGGGACGCGAATAATATTCCACCACCCATTGGTTTCGAAGCTATAATCGGAGATAGAGCGTAGGGGCTCAATATAAGAGCCCCTGAAATTGATGGCGACAGTACAGCCGGGCAGAGAACCAAGGGACTCAGGACAAATGGAGATAAAGCCTGGAAACTGTCATAGCTTAAGTGGAAATACTTACCATTGGAGTGAGAATTACTGGGCTGAGAGCCTAAAAGGAGCACAGGTCTGTGTGTTTTGTAAAAGTCTCACCATTGGGCTTAATATAATAGGAGTCAAGACTTGAGGGCTTAGAATGAGAGGAGAGAGCGCCACTGGAGAAAGAACGAGGGGATTTGCTGAAAAAAATAAAGAATTCTAACTATGGATTCGTTGTTTTACCTACACCTGGTGACAGAACAGCTGGATTCAACAAAAATGGACTTAGTATAAGGGGACTGAAAAGGGAGAGTTGTGATCAAAGAGCAGGATAACCTGAAGAGGAAGGGAGACAAGACTAGGGGGCTAAGAGCACGAGGTGAAATAATCAGAGGAACGAAAAGCTGAAACAATTAATAGGCCACATTAGAATTTTGAGCAACTAACCCAAGGAGACAGAATAACTGGACCCAAAACGGCTGGCGACTGAACCAGAGGAGAGAAAAGAGCTGGAGATAGAATAAGCCCAATACCAGAAGTGGGACTGTTGATCAATGGTATTCCAACAATTGGAGACAGAACATAGTCCTTGACTCTTCGAGAGAACGCGGCTTTGCCTGCAGCAAGATGTCGGATTGCCTAAAATCGAGGCAATTGTTACTTATTGGTGAAACCACCTTTCTAATTTCTGTTTTAACAACATTTCGTGTCACATTTTGATTTCGTCTGAGTACATTGAAGTTTTCAAAAGGCGCTCCTTTTCCGTACACCAATTGCAGTTGCTCTGAGTTCATCACAGTATACCCAGTTGAATTTAAATCCATCGTCTGTTCCTCAGTGTAGCTTCCATGGAGCCGTTCCATTACTTTCAAGGTACGATAACCTTGGTCTCCATAAAGTGATGTAAGATCCTCTCTGGTTACGGCGATTTGTGTTCCGTTTGAGTGTGTCAGAGACCCGAGTGATTTTCTGCGAACTTCCTAAAAGACTGATGTGACCTCAGTTATCCTACCTCTTCTGCTTTCTCTACAGTATCCGTAAGCCCGGTGACTTCCGTTATCATCTCCAGAAAATTCTCAGGCGCTCTGCGATCAATTTTTCCTAAATTTAAACATTTACTCTTCCGATCCACTCCCTACCCATCAAATTTCCTAGAGACGTTATCTTCTCGATGTCATGCCCCTGATCGTGAAGAGAAAATAAAGATGGCGACAGTACATTTGTGCTTTCCTCCATTTCCTCAGGTACAATGGATAACAGTCGTGGTGATGCAATTTTAATCACTCCGGTAGAGGTCTTGTTTTGTCCAGTTAACCTTATCCCGATATTTATTCCTGGACAGTTTACCAACACGTTATTTTAAGCTCTATTTTACCTTCTCTGACCAAGGTCATCACTCTATCTTTCTCGGTAGGTGCATCGTTTCTTCGAATATTTTCCGCCAATTTCAGGGTTCGTGAGATTGTCTTGCTGAGGATCTGGCTCTTGTCATTTCTTCTTTTCTGCTCCATAATTGAAGAATACAGCGAGCTCCACGTTCTTCTTTTATCCTTTCCTTTTACTTGTCTGACAATTCTGGTAACCATTTGAGTAATCGAATTGAAAGCGTTTTCCTCTCTTGAGGTATGAAGTCTATAAGTGTTTCTGCTCTTTGCTTTAGGAAAGGAGTTTATCTGAATTGAGCTTTTAATTAAAATGGAGACACAACACCTCTCGTTTTCTTCTGGCAACGCCTGCACTCTTCTTGACTTTCGTATTGTACCGTATACGCTTTGGAGCTGTTGGAAAAGAGCGTGTGTCCAGTAGTTTCGCAACACAGCGGGCATGTTTCCGGACCGTGGTAGCACTCTTCACGCAGTGCCCATGGAATGCTGCAGCAGAAGGAGCAGCGACTGATTTAATACTACACAACTGAATTTTGAGGAATATAAAAGGGCTTACTGCTCTTGTGCTACAGCGGCCATAAGGGACGACAAAGCTTGTTCTGCCCATTGTGTGTACATTTTGACTCCTTCTTCCGCAGTGGTATGGATCTGATAATTAATGAAAATATGGGTGTCCGAATCTCACCTTGGGTACATTTTCACCCAGCAGGCCATTCAACGTCTTCTCTTGAAGAGAATTGAGGGATCTAGCAGTCACTCTTGATAGAACCAGGAGTAAAACCGCTGAGATTTGATGACTGTCGGAGCAGAGATAAACCTTACCCGAGATGATCATCACCGCTGGTCGAACGGGAAGGAATAAGGTACAGGGGCACTCAAGAATGAGGGCGACGATAGGTCACCGGCCCGTTTTGTGCCTAGAACCCTTTTTTCTGTCTCGATCTGTTGAATTGAGATATTGCTTTTGTCGGAGGATGCAAAATAGCGAATGAGGCAACAAGAGAACAAGACATCACTTTTTTTTGGACCGTCTAGGTCGTTTGAGTTCATCATCGTTCATTTTAACAGAATCCAGACAGAATGACATTTATCCCAAAGATATTAAAACCCATAACAGAAAAAAAAGATCCCAAAGATGACAAACGGCATGTAGACATTCGGTTGTTAGGGTCTGGACATCTCATTGATGCTGGTCTCTACTAGAAAAGATTTTTCTGTCAAAGTTAGCATTACCGTTGCTGTCATTTTTCGGTACTCCATCCTCCGACGGCTTGGTAGTGTTCATTGCTTTTTCTGAAATCGAAATTATAGAGCGATCTAATAGGGACAGCAAAGTTTTAGTGAAAAAAAGAGTCGGAAAAGGAGAAAAAGGAACAGCCAGCGAACATCTCCGCCTATAAATCATTTATCGCCAGAAATAATTTCCCACGAGAAATGGCCAGTCTCAAAGGAGACCGCTGAAATTGGCTTTGACTAAATTTTTTGAAGCCGATAATATTATGGCTTATAGGAATACATTGCATTCATGATGTTTCTCAAGGTGTCAATGGTATAGATTGCGAAGGCATTGAATATCTTTCTTGGGCCCAAAGATACAAGAGGACGATTTTTACAGATTACAGAGGATTTTACAACGAATCACCCTGTTTCCGGTGCGTCTGCTGACTGTCACTGAGCACATAAGTGCAGTTTTTTTCTAATCACTTTCACCAAATTAATCCTAGCCAAAGCCGCCTCAGCTGAAACAAATCCGTTGTCCAGGTGACGGATTTGGGCGTGAACACAGTGACTGTCGGATCTTCTCGTCTATTCAAGCTTCTTCCTACTCGACGAGGATGTTTCTACAAGTTTCTGAATGGGTTTTTGACTCGAAAAAGAATGAAGTAAGTTTGTGTAGCATCTCGCACATATTATAACGCACGTGTAAATAACATTCTCCCACAAATTTTAGGTTCACGGCTGGGTAGTAATAGCATTTTACAACAAAGACGTTGAATTGCAGCTTGACAAATCATTTTTCCGTTTATTCCTTTTCAAAAAAGTTGATTATTTCCACCAAAAATGTTTTAGGAAGTGATGCTTGGCGACTCCTTCCTCTCTCAACATCCTAACTTGGCTTATGAACGGGAAAAAGCCAGCAATCCTTTTGCCTCTGGTCCAACAATGGAAGCAGTCATCGTGGCCTTGTTTTTCTCCGCTATTCTTATTCTTCTAATGGTTGCTATGCTCATCGTCGCCTGTAGGATCTTTCTTCCTGGAGGTTTTGCATATCTTCGCGGCAGATATAACTTGTTACGTCGGACGGCAGCTCCTGATGTTTATCGCGTAGGACTAAATACAAATGGAGGTAACAATATTCCTGGAAACATAAATCGTCCTATTTCAGATGCCATTATTATCCCTGCTGAAAGAAGTGTCGAGACTGAAGAAGTTTAGAAGAAACGAACCCTCTTTGTTAATAATCTGTTCAAAATTACGTAGTTCCTCGCTTAGAAAACGTGTAAAGACATTAATTTTTATTGTTTAATGTCCATGAGGAGGATATTTCTCTTCAAGGCTGTCGGTGTCGTTATCTTCTTCGGATTCAGAATCCAATGGATTTCGATACAAATGTAAGGAACTGCCACATTGCTTCGCTGCTTCAGCTACCGTCTGTTTCCCTACAGGAAGATTTTCTCCGGTAACATCTTCAGGGACTGAAAGAGCTTGATCGAAAGCTAGGATTTCTTACCAGTTTGATCATTCAATCTGCTGGCACTTTTGCTGAACCGGGTCGAGCCGCTGATACTAGTCGGGGCCCTGCTTTTTGGTTGAAGGAAGGAATGGATTCCTGGAAATGGCAGGTACACAATTTTATGACGCCTACCTGAAGGAACAGCGGAATTATCCCGTTCGTGTGCCATCAAAAGGAGCTGCCGTTGGACAGACAATTCTCGTAAATGGCGCTGACTTTCCCGAACACTAATGAATTCCTCAAGCTGGTCTCTAAAAAGGATACATTTCCTTTTTTATAAGCTCCTACTTTGGCGTGTTGCGATCACGATGATCTTGGCCTGTACGCTTTCCGAAGAATATATACGTCAGTGTTAAAAGGACAATGAAAGCGATAAAGCCAAAAGCAGGGAATATCAGTCCAAAGTACCACCAGCTCCCACGCTCGGTATAATAGTCGGAGGGTGGAGTGGGTGGTAGGCTCTGAAATGTACAGACATTGGGGTATGTTCTGATCTTTTAGCCATTTCTTATAAAATATTAGTACCTTATTAGTTTCGATTAGCACCGGTTGCACCACTTGCTTTTCAGCTGCTTCAATATCAGCTAATTCATGGAGAAGTGTAATATTTCTCTAAACAGAATAATCTTCAGAACTAGGGGGATTGTACCAGCTCTGTTCTACACCAATCTATTTGAAAGGAGGGTGCAAAGAAGCGATTAACCACCACTTGATTCGAATTTTTACAGTAATTAGGCTTAGATCGGAGATTTTGGACAAGGGTATAGACATTAGGATAAAAGCCTCTTTGAGTGCCGACAGAGACGATACATCTAGAACGGAAAGATGCACGAAGCAAAATGCTTACCCGAATTGTTCATATCGCAAATTTTGTCGCTTATCAACAGGTACTTCACTTCGGATATTGTAAATGTATGGATTAACCAGTTTCCCTTTAAATGTATCCAAAATGGACTTCTCTAGCCTTGCTGAATAAATTATGGGTAAGATTCTACTCCCAAAACTGACCAATTAAACCAGTTCGGTTATTTATTAAATCTTCAGCATCTATATTTTTAATATTGAGATCAAATAATTGTGTTGTAGAATTAGTGAAATTCTCTGAAAGGATTATATCTAGTGAATATATTGAATCACCGTCTTCTTCCAGGCTAAATATGAGATAGAAATGTTGGCTGGCAAATGTATCAGTTCTTTTGGCTATTATATGGATATTAACTTGTCTTGCTGCTGTAATTGGAGTACCTGAACTACTGGGTATATAAAAAGAAGACAATTTTACCTATCAAATATGCTAAAGGTGCATGTTTCGAGGGTAAAAGATGCAACCATTGAGGAAGAGCTGGTCGACCTTTTATACTGGCTGACCATTTTACAGGAACTGAAGCTTCTTTTTTGCACAAATTTGCAAAAATGTGTGGGTTTATGGTATAATCCCGTCGTATTTTTAAATCAGAGCGTGGATTCTAATCGGGATTAACCTAATTAGAAGAGTAGTTTGATTTAAATGGATTAACACTCTTCTGTGATCCGATAAAGCATTTTTATTCGCAGACAGGGAAGGTAATTTGAAGCAGATCGGCTGTTTTGAGCTTTCGCACGTTTTCTGATCTAATGGTAGATATCATTTTAAAACGGGACGGATTTCAGGAATTTACATGGTAAAATTCAGTGGAGATGAATAAAATAACTAACCTGTTTGATTAAATAATGACCAGGAATGAAGTTGATAAATAAAGAATTTTCCCTTTTTAGCTTTAGCTTCTCTTGTAAATATAGCAAAATTACAGGTAATAATAGATAAAATCAACCATAATGGTCGTATCTGCATCTGGCAGATATGCTAAAGGAGGAGCTGTTCCGCTGTGGTGGTGGGTTACACAGCGATTTGCCAGCTGCTCAACGCAAGCAAGCCAAAATGACGCATTGAGGGGTCATCTCCCTCAGTCACAATAGCTGTGAAAAACTCTTTTTAATACACCCAGTTGACAGCTGCCATCGGAGAGGCTGGAAATAGCTTCTCATCTTAATTAGAACGGAGAATTTATTACATAAACATAAGTGAAAAATCACAACAAAAAATATGGTTGACCCGAGCACGTCCTACGTGGGAAGGGCTGGTAGAGAGAGAGAGAAGGGGATGGGGAGATAATATAACTATTTTTGGCAACCAGAGCAAAATGACTATATCGAACATAGGAGGGAGAACAAAAGTGGGGGAATATCTAGAAAATTCTAATGGGAAACAGACAAAATATTTTGGATTTACTAGACCGTAGTTTGGAGAGGAAGTAGATAACTTTTTGGGCTGAAATTTTTTTTGAATAATTATGACACCCAGTACAAATTGCGGCACCACGGGGAGACAGGAGCTTTCTATTCTTTATATTGCACAAGAGGACGATACACTTGAAGCTTCTTGTTTTGGCAGTAAAATTACCTCGTCTGATGGTCCAAAAGACGGCCAGTTTCTCCCCTAAAACATATGGTTATAGGCGGATACAAGCAGATTATTACCTTCCGGCTTCGAGATCCTTTTCTTTGCGGCTCTCCCTTCCGCAGCAATTGTAGCAGATGCAAGCAAACAGACCACAATTGTTCACCTTACAGCAAATCAAATCAACGACTAAGAACAAGACAAGAAGCGCGATTCCAGCAATTATGGCTATCCTTTTCACATCGAATGTGGGATCGTAAGTAGATGTGGGATATTCTGTAATATTCTTGATAAGATTAATTTTGGGGAAATTCTTGCCATCAGTTTCCTTGTCAATTGTTGTAGGAGCACCAGGCCCGACAGAATTGGAAGCGTGGACAGAGATTCTGTAGAAGGAATGAGGTTTGATTCCACGGATTTCTACAGATTTCTCGTCGGGATCAACAGAAACGCTGAATTTGGTTCCAGTAGGAACGAGCTGAAGTAGAATATTTGACAAAGTGGGTAGATTGGCATACCTCTTGGGTCTCTTCTCCTTTCTCCAATTCGTCAACCTGTACATTGTAGCCAGTAATCTCTGCTCCATGGTCGTTGGGTTCGCTCCAAGAGACGGTGCAAGTTTCCTGACATTCCATTTCGACCTCCTCGGGAGCAAGTGGTGCCCAAGGCTCGGTAGTCTCCATGTTGACAGGCTCAATGAAACCGGAGTCGCCAGCTTCGTTCAGGGCTTTAGCTCGAACCTGGTATTGAGTGCTGGGTTCCAAGTCAGGAATGGCCATTCCCTTAGCATCTAAAATGCGGATTCTTTAAAGAAATTCAAGCAAAATCGTTACCGTAGTCTACTCTAAAGACTCGAGCGTTGTTCCACTCGTAGTCAGCATCAACATCATCCATTTTGGCCACTTGGAACTCGATTTCAGTGGGTTCCGAAGCCTCATCATCGTAGGTTCCCTCAGAAACGAAACATTTTCCATAATTGGGATAGACAAACTGCTTGCAATCAAGACCAATCGGCTCGCCAGGTGCAACTATTAGATTTTATGATCTTTTATGACTGTCTCAGACTAACCGATTTGAATAACACGCATCTCATGGCTCATTTCGCCGATTCCATTCTCGGCCTTGCATTTATATGTGCCGTATCTGCCTTGGGTATCCTCGATGGTCAATCGAGAGGTAGCATCAGAACTGTCGATAACAACACTGGTGCCATCAGCTTCGATCTAAAACTCTCCTCCATTGTTCCAATATTTGCTAAATCTTTACCTCGTCATCATCTTTGAACCAGGTCCACTTAGCTTGCGGAACGGCAGAAACCTCGCAGTAGACTGTGACGCTGTTACCATTATACGAACGGACAGTGTCTTCGGAAGAGGATCTCAATACAGGAGCGTCTGCAAATAACCTTTAGACTTCTATTGTACGCTCCCTTACGCGTAATCGCCAGGTTCATGGTTCTGTTCGAAGTTCCCGCTTCATTTTCCACAAGGCACCTGTAGGCACCGGCATCTTCCAGGCTGAGCTGACGCACAGTCAATATCAAAGAATTGCCGTCTGAACGGACACTGACTCGATCCGAGGTGACATCAGAGACATACTGCAAAAGTCAGGAATTATATACGTATTCAGATAAAACAAAGAAGACCTTAACTGTCACAAATCCCCCTCATTACTGTAACCACGTCCAGATGTGTCAATCTACCGCGCAACATGTCATTTGCATATCATCATGTACGGCTGGGACAATTAGCTACGTGCGATTTTTGGCGCCAGAGTGGTTTTCAAAGGCTGGCTCTCGGTGGCGCCAGGCCGGTTGTTTAGAATTAATTGGTACCGGGATGAGGTACTTACTCTCTTCCATCTGGTATTTTCTTCCTCTTCTTCATCATCGATACCAGGAGCTGCGTCAGCAGGGGCTTCGTCAGATTCGGCTTTCACATCGGAAGCAAGGGCAGTGGTTGTGCCTTCGTCATCGTCTTCTTCTTGGGAAGCTTCTCGGGTCATTGGGTGAGGTGTGGTTGTCTCTTCCTCGCTAGCTACCATATCCTCGTTCTCTTCATCTTCCTGCAAAGAAATCAGTGAAAAGGATAATAAAAACGAACATCTTCGTCAACTGAGGCTGTGGTTGTTGGCTCGTCTTCGGTGGAATCATTGAGAACTTCCTTTTCCTCGCTGTTTTCTTCCTTTTCAGCAGAAGTAGCCTCTCCTTCTTCAATTACCTGGAAATCTCGCGTTCCTATAATGATTTCAGGGCGCTTACAGCATATTCCTGATCGTCAAAGACGAATTTCGCCTTGAGGTCACCTTCTCCACTATATCTACAGACAAGTTCTACATCTTCGTTCGTTTTCTTTGTGACGTCAACCATTCTCTCAATCCTGGGTTTCACTGAAAACAATCTGAGTCAAGGAAAACGCTCTTGACTTACAGAAGACGTTAATGTCTCCGGTTTTTGTATCCTGGCCAATGTCATTGGTGGCGACGCATTTGTAGCTGCCAGCATCTTCAGAGGAAAGTGATTCGATAACCAAAAGTCCATCTTCTACTGTATGTTTATCAGAATTGTCAATTTCTTCTCCTTCCTGTAATCCCTCCAATAAGTCAAAATTAATCAAAAGGCGAAGACAAGAGAAGACTGCCCTTGTCGGAGAAAGGATAATCCCGTCAATTGGGTCGGCAGAGCAACCAAGCGGAAGCAGAAACAATAAGATACAACCAGTAGGGGGGACCCAAATTAGTCATAAACGGTTAAAAACGATCTCATCCCGTTCTCTCCTTGCCCCCAGTGCTCCCACTAACCCATAAACCAAACAGTAGATGACCTTTATTCGCGCATAGCGTGACCATTTTACCGTTCGTTAGCCATGCTGATGACCTTATAGGTGAGGGAGCACGCGACGTTTTGTCTCATCTTTCTCATCCGAATATCCAGCCAGGTGTAGGCAACTATTATTTATGCTTACTCGCGCTAGTGACAGATGGATACATCCCCGAGTAAATTTGCATATGATAGGTGTGTAAATCTGTCTCCGTTTTGCCCGCGCCTTTTACCAGATGGTCCGAGCTAAAAATGACCACCCCAGACATAAAAGCTAAATGATCGGAGGAGCTACATATGGTAGCACTCTAAAAGAGACTAATGGCGGGGAGTAAACAATACAGGACCGGGCAACAGATTGCCAGCGAGGTAGACAAGGCCATGGTTCATTTTTAAAGAATCTGACCACCCCATGGGATCCCTTACTCTATCCATTTGTTTTCAACCACTACGGAGTAATGTCCGCTTGTCATGGGGATCGATTGCATCTCTCTTAGTGCATAAGTATGAATAACTTGCACATCTGAAAGCTTTTTCCCGCGGGATATTGAGAGCATACGATTCAATCACCGCGAACACTCCAACTGCATGGGATAATAGACTCTACGTATGAGGACCACGCTATTGCGTTACGAGAGGTGTGGTCCCTACATTCCCCCAGGGAGATATAAAAGTTTCGTTCTCATCCAAAGCGGTTGATCAAAGTAACTGTTTACTCATTCTGTGATTCCTACCTGGTTCAGCCACTTGTAGGTGGGCTGCGGCTTGCCGACCGCGCCACACTTGAGTTGAGCGCTCTGTCCCTCGAAGCCTCTTCCGTTTTCTGGGACGTCGAAGACAGTAATCACAGGCTTGGCTAAAAGTGTACACATTAAATGTACCCAAAATGACCTTACAATATCCGGTTACATTGATGGACAAGGTTTCAAAGGAACTGTGCTGAGCAGCATTGCAATGGTAGATACCGTCATCTTTCTTGGAATTGTAGTTCTTGATCACCAGTGTTTGCTTGTCATCCTCGAAATCATAACCCCTTGGAGAACCTGAAAAAAGTTGGTCTGGGTATCATATATTCTGCTTAATCTCCACCAGTGAAATAAGACCCTTTGTGGCTAACAAACGTTAGCTAAAGGTTTTATACTGTGTGCAGTGAGTGGGATAGATGAATGAAACCTAGCCCCAGCGCAAACATGGAGAGAAGAAGTCCCAAAAAATTTGTTTCTCCCGTCAAATCAATGAGTTGCGCAACTCAAATACAGTAGCAGTTTACCTAGCCAGTGTCAGAGGATGATATTTCTAGAGACAAGTAAGCGTTCCCCGTCTTTTAATCAAAGAGCACCGCAGTTCTCACGTTCCCTTTACCGACAGATTAGGCATTTACAAGCTCAGATTTCAAACGATGTTCGTTCCCTGGTGGTTCTCTCTAATTGACTTATCCTCGGAAACTGGTTACAATTGAAGAAATCTCCGCTCTACGCAACACAAAGCCCAAGACAGATGGCAATCGCCGCCCTGTAATCGTCGCACAAAAGGATTAGAGAAGAGATCGCTTGACCCCCATAAATATGCAAATCATAGGTGATCTTGTTGAAATCTTCTTTCTTTTGATAATAGCCGCCAAAGTAGCGCTTCAATATGGCGATGTCTAATATACCAAGGTGTGTGGGCTGCGCCTCGGTTTTCTAATTGTCCGTTAGCTTGCTCCTCCAATATGCAAATCGCGGGGTGGCTCTACAATGAATACCATTCGAATGAGGACAAAGGCGGCCTTAGCCAAAAGCGAACGATGTTCCATTGTCTCAGTGGTTGTCAGCCGCTCCCAGGCATCTCGTCTCGGTTCAGTGATTTTCTACGCCGAAAAACGACATAGGGAGTAAGCGTAACTGATGCGCATGGCTTACGACGATAGACCCACGGATTACCCCCACTTAGCGCGAAAAATGATTGGGCAGAGAGAGACACCAAACATTCGACTACTTTTTTTACTGGCAGTTTGAACTTCTGATAACTCAAACAATTCGAAAGAGAGAGAGGCACTTTCAGAGAGTAATATGATATTCTATGGGATCAGCGCTAATGGCTCTTTACTATGTTTCCCATGGGTTTGTCTCTCCCTCTTCCCGAAAAGGAGAAAAGGCGGCAAGCTTTGGAGAAGCTCTTCTCGGTCTTGCGTCGAGGCTACAGTTGCGTAAGGGCGATTGGTGATGATTGATTAAAGAAGCCACCATATTGAGAGATTACTCGCTCTCAATTAATTGAGAAAGAAAAATACTCACTCTCATCCAAAGTGGTTCCATTAAATTGCCAAAAGACTTCAAGACCTTCAGCTCCTTCCACTTTGCATTTGATTTCTGCCGTGCTGCCTTCTTCGGGGTGTTGGTCCGTAAGAGGGTCAATGAACTTCGGCGGGTCTGAAAAAAAATGGTTAATAATAGCCTTTCCCTCAGTATGAGGTGCCGTATTCTCTTTGAAGATGTCTCCTAATTGGAGTGCTGTTGGCCAATTGTCATAGGCTCCTATTCCAGTCTCTTGCGCTCTTCTCCCTTGGCCCCCGTAATTTTGCCACCTTGACCTGTGACATGTGCCGGCAGCGAGCCAACTTGTTTGCCTACCCCACATTTCTCTAATGAGACCTGCGTTCATTAGCGAACAGTTACGGCACAGAGCTTAGTGTGGTTCACACGCCATTTTAAAACCCAAAACAAGTGCTACTGATTGTTCAGTCCTTGCTTTCTTAAGCATGCATGCCTTCTTGATTGCTGAGCAGATGTCTTTGTGAAGAAAATGACTCACCGACAAAGGAGATGGTTGCTTGAAGTTCCTGTGTTTCTCCCTCAACGCTGGCTTTACACGTGTAAACACCGCCATCCGATGGCTTGGGGCGATTGATCAACAGCTGATTGGCATACGGAGTATTAATGGTCATTACGCTAAAAAGGAGGCCATTAAAAAGAAGAAAGAAAATAAATCACCTTCCGAGGCGGGCAACGACATTTCCGTTTCGGAACCAATTGACTGTCACCTCGCTGGCAGCTCCCGTATAATCCTTCACCTTACAGATAACCAAAAAATTATCCCCACTCCTCCTGTTAATTAGGCGTTCGCCGTGTGGATTTAGGGTCAGATTCCATGCTGAAAGTTTGTTTATCTTTTTCTGTGATCCCTGACTGTTTCGGGGAATGAAATCTGACGTTTTCTCTTGGGGAGAACGCTCAACGGAAACCACAAAAAAAGCAGCAGCTGATTCAACAAGCTGTTTTACTGAAGCTGCTAATATCCGACAGCTTGTGGAGTTTCGGCGACCCACATCCGCAAGAGCAAGACTGTTCCCGTCAAGTGTTTAGCCTTGTCAGTGCGCGCCGCTTAATACACACACTAATATGCCATTCTGACTACCGCAAAGTTCTTTAACTCCTCTACTTGACAGGGGATTAACCTCTTGTGGTCATGTTCATCTCGTTTTTGAATGAGTAAACGAGCGGAGGACGAGGAGGGAGAGTCATAGTTTTCTCAGCTGGCAAAAACGCCTTACTCACACAAGGGACAAAGAAATGGGTAGCTGTCTCAGACGAATCAGAGATGAGCCAGTGCCTGGGTCAAGCTTACTCAGCGGTAAAAAGTCGCTGTGGGAACGTCTAAAATCGCGAGAAAAGCTGGGAATGGGTTCTTCTCTCTTGATCTCGGCCAATTTTTTCTATTGCCCTTTGCCAGAAAACTGAGACGGTCAATATTGACGAGGCAATTTGATCAACTGCTTAAATAGCTGGAAGTTGGATAAAAAAAGTAGCCAAACAGTTGCGAACTTCCTCTGTCCGTTGCATCAGTCTCTTTTTTCATACGAGAGATGGGGGAAAGACCTTTGGCAAATGTTCGAAGGGCGCGAGTTGTTCCTCTTTTGAGTTCCCAAGAGGTTTAAAATGTGGAGGGGCAGTTAAATAGGATTGAAGCTAAAAGGATTATTACCAGTCTTAGGGGCCAAAACGCTTGAAATTTAGAAACAAAATCAGTTTAGGAAGCGACCTACGGAGGGGACGTAAATACGCTAACACGGGGAGGAAAACGAAGCACAACAAGTTGCCTCGCAGCTTGGGATAAGTGCCGAGGTTGCGGAAATAATTGCCAGGGGGAAATAATGAAAAATTAAAGACGATGAAGACACCTACCTGAAACCCAAGTAATTATGGCGAGTACAATTATTAGCGAGCGCATGGCTCCCCGCTAGCAAGGAATGAACGGACCTTGCTGCGGCAATGCCAAGCCACGCCCATCTGCGGGATGCTCAGCGCTACCGCAGGTAAGCTGCTTGGCAAACCACTCCATTGGGAAGTTTTAATGAAACAGAGGAGGCTACTTGAAAGAAGAAGAGTTCTTCTATCAGAAAAACAGAAGGCTCGTTAGGCGAAACTCTTGAGAAATGCGAGAAAACATTGCAAATGGATGTCAGGGCCTCCAACCAGCTGACAGCTTTATTTCGAAAAAGTAACCGTCTATTTTATTGTGCCTCTAATTTAATTCACACGAATATTTTTCAGAGATTAGAAGAATGTAGCCAGCATAAGTTATCAGCCTTGTCCGTCAACTTTACATAGTTGCTACAGTATCTCTTTCCTATCTCCTTCAAGTTCCTTCCTACGAAGATGATGAGATCCCTTGGTTTCATTTTCTTCTGACGTTCGTGCAACTTTTAAAGTATTCTGTTTCACTTTTAAGCAACACCAACGCTTCTAAAAGTTCCTGCTGATCTTTAGAGCCTCTTAAAGAAAAGGGATGAGCTCAGAAACCTCTCAGCCTTATTACAAATTAACAAGTTTCACAGCTTCCGACACTTCCTCACCTCGACCCTAGATGCTATCTTTAGATTGGGTGTTGGGCGGCTATCTGCAGGCAAAAGTGCATGTTGACTCTTTGTGAGTCAAGTCTGTGGTCCTAAGGGTTTGCTTCTTCAGTCAAAACATAACCCTCATTAGGGATTTACTTAGTAGGCGCGATGGTGAAAAGGCGGACAGAGTGTTGTTGGTTATTTAAATATTCTGATAGCAGGTGTTTTTGTCTGTCGTTCCAGTGAGATTCAAAAATGGGAATTGTCCCTTGCCTGCTGTATTTCTAATAAGGGAAGAGATTCTGCGTCAGTAATTTATGTAATATTATACACTAGCCTCTTTAAACAGACTCTAGTTGCCGCCATCTTCTTCGAATTGAGTATGATTACAGAATGATGATTACAGGTTGCCGTCCCTCATGCGCGTGACAAGGGATGGGGGTCAGGTAATCGTGGGATAAGATCGCCAGTTACGAGTGCGATAATTCTGCGCCTAAACAAAGCATAAAGATAGATTTTGACTGGAATAATTTATACCCATAATAATTATAAATTTCTTTGACTATGTCACCACACATCATAACAGAACAAATTATAAAGTCTCAGACTCATTAAATACAGCAAATCTATCAATGATATCATGGTTGTTCTTGAGATCATTTTCGATGACTTGGGTTTTGTTTATTCTCGTGTACACTGCGCGTAGAAAGTTGACAATCCCACTTGCGCTATCTTTCAGATTTTTCACTACGACAGATCTGGAAAAGAGGGTAAATTACTGGTAAAAGGGTGGGTGGGTAGCTCTCGGTACACATGGACTCGATGATTCAGTGGAGGGACGAAGAACTTGAAATCTATGAGGGAACTTGCCTATTTACAAGCAGCCCTTCAACAAATTTCCATTCTTCTACACCTTGATGGCATTTCTGTAAATCCAGCGGGTGCACTCTAGTGTCATACCAGCCTCCTTGACTAAAATAGACATTTCAAATCAGGCGCGATTTCTTTCGCTCACAAGACTCCGGTCCAAATTTTCTTCTGGCTCTCCTTCCTTCCGTGTAATAAGAAGTCAAAGTCGAGGGACCATTTGCTTTGGGTTAAACCGCCATCGCGGGCCCAGCCTCGTCCCTAGAAGGGTCATATTTTTAAAAGAAAATCTAGGGCCCACTTACCTTTCGAAATACCTTAACGCGGCCAAGATCTTCTTCCGCTCCAAGGGCTTTCCGTACACACCACTCGTGATCAAACATGTTATCCCATCCTTTAGATTCTTGCCAAAGTTTCCAACATTCGTGGATGGCTTCTCGACTGCCAAGAACAACTTCAGCTACATATGCCTGAAGGGGAAACATGTGCCAATAAGCAACTAGTTAGGGCGAAAAGTGAGAAGGATAATTTAAAACTGAATGCACTTCAATGCACCTGAATCGCTCCATTGTCCGTTCCGTGATCGTTTATCTTCGGATGTATGAATTCAAAATTTGCAAAGCCGCGTACAAATGCTTTTCCAAATTTAGTTCCTTTGACGATGTAAGATCCTAAAAATGAATATGAGAATGATCTGCGGTTTTCCTTACCTGCCATTATCTCCCAGTTCCAGAAGCGGTCATACAAATATATTTCATGCTTGTCATCGATGAAATCTTTAAAGGATCTGAAAAGAAACTTTATTAAAGAGAAAAGTAAGGTTGAAGCAGTGATCTAATACGTTTGATG
Source organism: Oscheius sp. DF5033 (assembly GCA_964036215.1). Lineage (NCBI taxonomy): Eukaryota > Metazoa > Nematoda > Chromadorea > Rhabditida > Rhabditidae > Oscheius > Oscheius sp. DF5033. Next base: position 10,139,358 of record OZ038413.1, read on the forward strand.
AGATCACAAACAAATACACAAATTGTCCGTTCGCGCGCCTTTTCGAGTGCGTAGAATAATTTACCAATAATTTACGCTTCCCGACAGGTTCAAAATGGGCCGAGAATAGCGAAATTACCTGTATGGATTGACTATTTCCATATCTGAATCAATGAAGACGTACCAATCGTGGTCTGTATTCTCTAACATGTTTGCTACTGCACAATGTCTACGGTAGAAGAACTGAAAAGTTTTAAATTTTTCTTAAACTCGCTAGCAGGAAGTATCCGATAGCCGGATAAGCTTGTTTGAAAGCAAGATCACGGTCGCTGCTGTCAACGCTATGTCGAAAAATGCAGGGTAAAGGTTAATTCTAACGGAGAGATAGACATCTTTCAAGGAGGATTTATTTTTCGGCTATCTTCAGCCAGTCTGCCCTATTATTCTCACTAAAAGACGCATTGTTTCTTGTCTTAGAGGCCACCTTTAGAATCCCGCAGTGATTCATAACTCCTCGTGAATAGTCAAAGAACCCTTTGTAGTGCCGCTGACTCACATCCTGATGATGTCCACAGACGGCATTGTGATCAGCCAAATTTAAAAGATACATGTAGTGTCCCTTCATCTCTGCATAACATTGGACGGAACCTATGGCCGTTCTAAATTTACAGAGGCGTTTACTAGGCTATATTTTGCACAACCTGTATTCATTAACTTTCCACCTGTCACTTATGACTTCGACTATGGCTAACTTTGAGTTGAATATGGATTCTGGTGAATTGTTCTATAACTGACAAATATTTGCCATTTCTTGACTATAACTGACTATTTTACGACCCACAACGGATGGCAATGGCTGAAGGGAATATTGTCGTAAGGAAACCCTTGATACGATGACACCAGGGTGTTCCATCTGTGTGATCATTAGGCACAATAAGCATAATGTAATCCATGAAATGTGAACTAGCTTCTTTGCATAGCCCATTAACACCTGTAACTGGAGACCGATTTATGCAAATGAAGATAAGATACAGAAGAAAGAAAGAAAAACGATAAATGGGGGATAAGAAAGTGAAAACAAGGCGCTATCTGCCTGTCGAGAAAAGGGGATGAGGCTGACCTGTACCCGCGGCGCGGGTGAATATCGAAATTGAACAATTTGATGCGCGCGGAACAAGCTGGATTTTTAAGGTTTTCCTTGACGAACTTAGCCTATTCGCTAACAAACACCGTTGAAAGAAGATTCTAAGAGCTTCTATTTACTGGTTGTCCTCTTGTTCTGTAAAAAACTGTAAAGAAGCTGCCGGACGGCTTGCTGCGGACTCCAATTTACACTTGTTGGATAGGACAACAATGTAGACTATTTGAAGGAATCAAAAGAATCCTACACGGTCCGATATTCAAAAGAAATAAATTTTTCGCTGGAAAATTCGTTTCGATAAAAGATTCTAATCAATCTTAAAAATGTGGGGCAATAGAAGCAAAAAAAGCCAGACAGATAGAACTGTTGGTTGAGATCCAAGAGTACCTTCCGCCAATTTTCGTTGTCGCGCTCTTGACCTCGCCATTCAATTTAGGAGATTTACACGCAACTACCGCCCGTAAAAAGTCATACAATTGACCGTGGGGCTATTTAATGGAAATGTTCTGCCTGTTAATAGAACGACCTTTCTTATTTGCTATGTTGCATTTTTATTAAAGATTTATTTTTAGCGAATGTACGAGAGTTTTGAGGTTTTTTCGACTTTGTTGATGTTCTTCTTATTCGCAATTTGACTCCAGATCATTGCTACAATTCCACAGGCATTCGAAGTGGCAAAGATTGCATAGCAACTATGAGCAACTACTGAAAAAAGTCTTTTAATTTAATTTGGATTGCGATCACCTGGAAATGGCAAATGAAAGGTGCAACCAAGGATCACAATTCCCATTGGTACCATGAATAGAGCGTAATTCATGCCAGTCTGAATAATACTTCCTGTAAAAAATGCCCTGAACTTCTTGATTCGCTGTACCTGCCATAATAATGAGATCATCAGTGATCTGTGCATCCTTTTTGTTGTTCCGGACATCATCACATTCTTCAATCCGTGTAGCAATTTTATTACTGTGAACGTGATAGAAGAGAACATAATGACCAGCATCAGGAAGAGGAACAACATTGCCCAAAAAACTTCCGTATCTATTGAAGTACGAAAGACCACGGTCTCATTGGACCAGAATCTCGGGAAATCATGATGGTATGACTAAAAACAAATCCTGTTTTGATTGTTGTTTGAGCCTTTGAACCTGGTAGTAATCCTTTTTGACAGCTGGCTGATCTATGCTTGAACATTCAAAATAAAATAATGGTCCTGGTATAATGAAATAGAGAATTGTTATGAAGGCCAGGAAGATTCTTGTGGCTGTTTTTGGAAATGGCAGGATGACTTGTTTTCGGTATAAGAATAAAAAGATGGTGAAAGCAGCAGAAACTGAAAATAGTCGTTAGACATTCATTGATGAAGAATTTCTAAATTATCTTAGGAAAATATACACCTACTCGCAACAAGATGGCATGAAAAGGCGAATTGCGAACAAGTATTGAATCCAAAAGTTCCCAAAAATCCTAGAGTATACCCACCACAAACCGGTAATATGGTTACAGGCATTGTACCCGCAGTTAGACACAATTGTGCCAAGTAATTTCTGAAATGAACTATGACACTTCTGATATAAATGGCATACATTATCATGCTGATGGCCAAGAGACATTTATATTTCCTGATAGTGGCCCGAGGAAGAACAAACTTGATAAATAACAACCCAACAATGAGTAAGAGAGTAGAGAGACCTGCCTCTGTATTTACTAGATAATAATACCAGTAAGGAAATTCTTCAAAATCAGACATTTCTGAAAAAAAAAGGTATGAGCTGATAAATGTAATGGAGAGATATGTCACAGCTGCAACTGTGGGTGAAGGAAGCCACCGAATGAAAGCATGGTGATTATGTGTACGTCTACAAATTGGCAGCAGGGAAAAATAGGAAAGGACTCTAATTAAAGACCCAACCTTCAATTGTCACTCAACACCACCACGACAACTCCATTTTTCTACTGCGAACAGCTTTTACTCAACAACAGGGTGCGGTCAGCGACGCCATAATAAGCAATGTTTGTTAGTCAAAACCAGAGAACCTTTGATTGGTAAAAAATGCAATTGGTCTCTCTTGTTCTGGGGGCATATTTTATCTTTCATCAACTTTCCATCGAATTAAACACGGAAAAAAGAGGGGCTACTACTACCGAACATGGACTTTACTCTTTGGCAGTGTAAAACGTGCTGGATTCCGCGTTGTTCAGAAGGCCACATAGATAAAGACAACATTACTTGCAAAATGCTTACAAATATCTGAGCAGACTGCAGATGATATTATGACCTCCCAGAAGCTGAGGCATGGGAAACGCGGGTTTAATTGTACAGTAAATGTGCAATAAAGCCGGAGTTATACAAATTGATTTCTCATGACTCGTAATGGAAAAGAAAGAGATAACCCGAGGCGTCCAAACGGCGGACTCTGATTTCGTGCAGTTTTTTTAATTCGATATCGTCGTATTTTTATTAATTACTCAAGGTAGTGCTAGTGGTTTACTCGTATCACAAGAGTCACGATGATTAGATGATCCCGAGGTGGTACTTCGTACTTGTAGATATATAGATAGACTCCCTAGACATAGGATTCTCTCGGTATAATAATTCTATTACGTGTAGAAATAAGCTTATAAAAGCGTTTCCTGTAGGATGAATGGCTAGCAACCATTGCTAATATACTGCACGAATCTGAGAAGGAATATATGACGTAGCATAGATTAGAGAACCCTGGAAATTCCTTATTGCCAAATGCGATAATTTCGACGTACCGGGTATAGGCATGGCGAACGTACAGGAAACAATTATCCCGGTGGTGGGAAGGAAGAAGAGAATATAATTAACCAACGTCTGAAACGATCAGCCTGAGTGTTTTTTGGACCCGTTGATACCTGATAAATAAGGGTTTTGATTAACGAGCGATGCATTTTTCCTGTTCGAACTGACATAGACTTTGAACAAAGATAGAGACGCAACCGGCAGACAAAGTAGAAAATGCAGGCTATCATAAAAATTAACATGAACGCCATTGTACTCATAGCCAAGAATATTCCAGCACGAAGAGAATTTGGAAAAACTATTGTCTCCGGCTCCCAGAAACGTGGATACACCAAATGGTGCTTCTGAATAGATCGTTGCCCATTTACTGAAGGACTTACCATGACAAACTTTGTTTTCTCCAGAGATTGGTTTATTTTAGAGCATTCGTAATAGAAAAGAGGTCCAGGTACTAAGACGTAGACAATCGTTATGGTAAAAATAAACCATTTTGAGAACATTGTTGGTAAAGGGATGAGGACTTGGTGGCGGTAGAAGAAGAGGTAAATTGTGGAGAGTGCAGCTACTGAAAATAAATTCTATGGTTTTATTTTCAATAGCTTCGACATTATCTTGAGTGCAGATCTGGATTTCCTAGTGCTCTTCGATCTACCGAGCAGCTACGTCTATATCGTGCGAAAGTAATTTCTTACTCAGCGTTTGTCTCACAATTTTTCCCATTGCAACGAAACAAAACCCCCGTTCTGTCATGGTTTTCTTCACAGACTAGAGCTCCCTGTGAGCGTCACAGCCTTGATAAAGACAAAAGATAATAAACAATGCCCATATTGACAGGAACTTACTTGAATTAAGCTCACAAGATAGAGCCAACTGTGAGCAAGTTCCTAGCCCGTAATTCTTCAAAAATCCCAGGGTATAGCCACCACACATTGGGAGAATAGTAATGGGCATAGTACCAGAGGATAGCCATATCTGTGCGGTGTAATTTCTCAACGAAACTTTACAACAATTTGAGGTCAACTTACATGATCATATGGAAGAGAAGAAGATTTTTATAAAGTTGAGAAGTACAGGCGGGTAGTATCAGGAATATGAAGACAATTCCAAACAGCAGAACCACCGTGGAGATGACGCTTTGTACATAGAGGATATACACATACCATGAAGGATTTTCTTCAAAATCAAATGGCCAGGCCATTTAAAGAATTCTAAATTATACGTCATGTTTCAGATCAGAAAGAGAGAAGAAAAAACGGAACTCTGCATATTTTTGTGTTTATAAGGGCTACCAAAGCAGGAAATGTGAGCTATTTTAAGGACTTGGGATTGTTTTTTACTAGAAACACCTGGGTTGACCTACCGTCCCCAGGGATATGAACTGTACATGGAACAGCTGTCCGCCTACTCTTGTAAATGTAAATAATTTAGAACAAGGTGTATAAAACCTCTGGATGCACTCACAACGTCGTCTGCAACGGATGTCCCGGTTATTCCAGAACGAAAACAAATTTCTATTTTCGTTGGGTCATACAGGAAATGAGAGATCTCCAAAATGTGCAAATTTTTTTTAAATCACAGACGTCTGCGACTTTGGGTGGAAACATGAAACGTTACGAAGAGCGTGAGAGGTAGCAGGCAAAATATTCCGACTGAGTCACGAACCCACTACAAAATGATCTCAACTCGGAGTTAAAATGATGTTTCTATCAAAGTACATTGTAGAGGCTCGGTCGTACAAAGCTACTCAACTTAAAAACATTGGGGTCTGTCCAAAAGGGTGTAGATTATCCTACCATATTCGGGATTAAGTTGCATTTTGCCGTATTACTCCTTGTCATCCGTTATTATTTGAAAGATCGGACCGCTATCCAAGGGATAAATTGTGAATCAAAACTTTGTTCATTGATAAGAAGCAGCCATCAGCTTGAAACTATGTTGGCTACTATTTAAAAAAATAAAGAGTATAGAAAAAAAAAACCTATGTTAGAAATCACCACAGTTGACAACATTTGCCCCAAAATAGAAGAGGCTAATCAAGCGGAAGTTTTTTTCGGAAGACTGAATATTTTTAATGATTTACCCAGGAGCAAAAAAAGAAGATAAATAATGCAACGTAACCAGTGCACAATAAGGAATTCAAAGAAAAGATGCCCTAAGGGGAAATGCCAATGTACCAAACAACATTGTGTCCCGATTTTTAAGTCTAATAAGGTTTAATAAGATCGCCGTAGCCAAATTGGTGTCTCCACTTATCTGGAGTCTCAAAAATGTTAGTATGAACTTTGGAAGATGATTCAAGGGGCTCCTTTAATAAGGAGATTCAACGGAGCGAATCATAAAATCCCTTCCTGTAATAGGAGATGGGGAAAAAATCTTCTTAATTTGATGCTAACTCCCCCTGCCATTTGCAAACAATTTTTCGCAGATTATGAACCATTCGAATATCCACTTACAGGAAATTTGAGATTTATGACGAATCAAGGAGTCAGTAAAAAGCGGTGCTACCTATGCTGGAGACAATTTACTTAGAACAACAACACAATTAGAAGGGGGCAATTAATTTTAACTATTTTTAAAGATATTCCTTAGTCAAGGATCGTATCTGTGTTCTAAAAAGGGAAAGCGTGAGAGATACCGCTGGCTGCTAATGGTTTCTGCAATTCAGGAAACCTCATTAATTTTTCTTCTAATTTAGAATATAAATGAAATTACTCACATAAAAAGCTGTAAACAAGCGTTCCTCAGGGTACCATAGACGTCCTTAATTGGTTGAGAGAGCCATCGTCTTCATTCTATAGGTCAAAGATACTCATTAATTGTTGTTTTTCACTGAAAATATATACTCAGGGGAGTTTTTTATGGGGAAAATAAAGAGAGTTCCCGGTACAAAGGAATAAAACACCGCGAACTTATGTTATAATTTCTATCCCCTGTGGCTAATCGCGTCACCGCAATTTGAACCCACACCCCTTCTTGAGAAAATGATATTTATGAGCGCTTAATGATTCTTTTAAATTACTGAAAAAAACCTGGAGTCGGTAAAGCTTCCAGAAGGCGTTGGATTTTGCGGAAACTGATTGAAAGCATAATGATTAATTCATATGTTGTCGGAACACATGCCCTCTACATATAGACTAACATCATTTTAAATTAATTATTAAGTTCTTTCTTATTTTAAAAAGTCGCAGCGTTTGGTTTTAATTATAAGGAGTCAAAGGAACAAATTCTTTTACAGAATATATAACCGAGCAAAGTGACGCGGGTCCATTTTGACCTTTTTAATCCACATTTCCTTGTTGAACAGCTCTTCTATGGCATACAAATTCAGGAAAATCAAAAGTCCAACTTGCCCCTGGCTAATGAGAAGAAGTAGTCCTTCTCTGTGAACTTCCGTTGACCAAAAGCTCCATTATTAATTAAAATGACCCTTGAATGAGATTGAAATAGAACAGGACCATTTTGTGGAAATGAAGAACAACGGGACTAACTAAAAAAACTAATGCTTACTGACTTGCTTACTGTAGTTGTGGCCACCTTCTATTTTTCTTCCTGGTTAGCCTGCACCTGTTTGTGGAGGCTATTTTCCTCTTAAAAGGTCAAATTTTGGGCGTCAACATTGGAATTGGCTTCCTTATATAGGAGACGAATAGAATACCCTCGAGTTGAAACTTGAAATGTTTAAATAGGAAGAGGTTAGGTAAATATTAGCAGAAGATAAGCGCCTTTTAGTAGATTTTTGGCCGAATTATTCTTAACCGAATACTATCAAGAGAAGCCTTATTTACTCTAAAGCTATTAAAGCTATTTGTCATCTTTCCATTGTCTAGACAGAAAGCTGTCAGTAGTACTCCGTCAATATTTGGAAACAAATTATTAATCTTATCCAAACTGGCGTTGAAACTGGAGACGAAAAATGATCAGCAGTCCACATTTTGATCGCCTATTTTTGAAGGACGCTTCCCACTTTCGAAGCCCTTCTTCCAAAGGACATTCCTGATTTTCAGATAACGGTCTTTGTGACGTAGTGAGCAAGTGACAGGCTATCCACAAAAATCGACAAGGAAGGAACTAGAAGCTACCATTTTAGCCGATCAGTGCTATCAGAGAAACGTGTGATTTCCATTTAAAAGGAGCTAGAAAACGCCCAAAACTCACGTAAATGGGAAAGGAATACTGTATCACAGGCATTTACAGATCTAGGGAGCAGTCAGACGAAAACACAAAGAGATAAAAGGAAGTCATCAATTTTGTGTTTTGATGCAGGAGGTCTGCAAAGAGCTGTTCTAATCATTGTAGCCTCATTCTTTAACGCATTTTCAAGATAATGAAGTTGGCGTAGACATTCTTATGGTTTCATAGTACGCGGGACACCCAACTACAAATCATCGCTTACTCTTACCAAAACGCATCCATTTTGGGCACAAATTTTTAAAAAATTTACTTCCTCTTGCGTGGGAGAATCACCACAGTTCAACAGTTATCTCATAATCCCAATTATTTCCGTTTTATCATACATTTGGATAACGCGATCATTTGATTCACAACGTTCACCGTCTCCAATAGCTTCCAAAAATCAAATTTATCGCGAGCTGTCATTCAAAAACGATAGCACTTTAGGCGGCCAGATCGAACATGACCGTAGGCCGAGCTAGACGTCATGTCCACCATATTTTGGCTGCTTGTCCTTTGTGGACAAGTCGTGAGCTCGACATTCCTACTGCCCGTTGGATACGCGACAACCTTCCGTTATTCTAGCTGGGCCGTTGGACAAAATAGCTCGTCCGAGATCTTTGGATGCTTCGTCAAAGCACAGGTAAATTTTTCGAATATATTTTTGAAGTTTTTTTACCAGGTTGTTCGCCAACCCTGGGTTAGGGTTGGTTTGCAATGTTATACTCATCCGCTGGACAACAAAAGTGAGGTTTCAAGCTTATTTTCAATGTGAGATTATAGCGGAGAAACATCGTGATCATCTGGAGATGCCATTTACCTTCTCTTACCAAGGCGGAATCGTCCAGAAGCTGCAATTTTCTGCAGAAGACTCGGTGAAGTCGATAAACCTGAAAAAAGCAATTGCCAATCTTTTCCAAGTCAACATGGAAAGAGTACCGTTTGAAGACGACACCGGGCCTCAGGGTGAGATCACAATCGAAGGAGACTGTGACGTTGTGTACTCCACAGTCGAACACGGAAGAACACTTCACGTGACGAAAGCCATCAACTTTGACACCTGCAATAACCGCCAGGATATCAGTTATGGCCTAAGATACACAATTGGATGCCCAGACTGCCAAAATGATAGAAATGTAATCGTCAAGAGTACTTACAACCACATTATTGAAAACGGAACTTTTCATTATGGCGAAGTCCGCTCAAAGCATCTTCTTGCCATCAACCGGGAACCACTCTTGGAGACGAGACTAATTGCCAAATTGGAACTTTATTCCAAAAAGGACATCTACACTTTGTTATCTTTCCCGGAAGAAGCGCAAAAGATGCACAGTTTGCTTTTCAGCAACAAGGAATTGCAACAGCAGGAGCTTTTCTTGAAATACCGCCGGGATGAAATGAATCGTCCTACTGATAGATTATTCTTGGAATATTATCTCAACCAAGTTCACAAGGCTCGCTCGATCAGATGGCATCCATTCAAGGATCTTCTCTTACACACTCCTTATGTGGACCTGATTCGCACTGCTGAGAAGATGTACAGAGATGAGGATGGGAGAGTCTACGCTCTGGAGAGAGGACTGGCATCAGCTGGAACTGTGAACACCGTCGGAATTTTGATCCACTTCTTCAGGGAAGGAAATATCACCGCTGAGAGAATGTCAATGCTTCTGAAAGTTGTCCAAGAAACTGATTTCCCTTCTGTCTCCCTAATCAAACTGCTCCTGGAAGAAACGGATGCAGCATTCCAAAAGAATAACTTCCTCCATCAAAGTGCCTGGCTGACTATTGGCGAGATTACACGGGCCACATTTGGAAATACTCTGGACAAGCTTGCTAGAAAGGAACATCATCCAGCTGACCGGAAAGATCTTGTTGAAACAATTCTGGACAACTTCAGGACAGATTGGATAGAGAAGAAGATTCTCTTTCTCAAGGTTATGGGGAACTCTGCCCTGAGAGAATTCCTCCCTGAGCTGAGAAAAACTGTTGCCAACAAGGATGAGGCTTTCATCATCCGATTGGAAGCCATCTACGCCTTGAGACTTCTGAAGGATGAGTACCCAACTAAAGTAAAGGAACTTCTCCTCCCCATTTTCCTGGACGTTGACGACCTCCCAGAGATCCGAATGGCCGCAATTGCTTACTTTTTCCACTGTATGCCCGAGAAACATCTCCTGGACATCGTCGTCTCCCAACTGGAAAAAGAGCCCAACCGAGAAGTCGCCGGATTCACGTATTCTGCCCTACAGTCTCTCTCCAACACTACCGTACCTTGCCTACCGTCATTTGCACGTGATGTCTCCCTGTCCATCAGTCAACTTTACAACCGCCCTAAAATTCGGAAGTCAACATATGAGCACAATTACAGTTCCATTCCTGATCTATTGACAGCTGTAAGCTTGGATACAATCACAATTCAGAGGAGAGGAAAAGAACCACGACATCAAATCCATTCTTGGGAAATTGTCGCCGGTGGAAATTGGTTCCAATACTTTTTACAGCTTGGCTACACTGAAGTTCCCCAGGTTTGGCTTCTGTCGTACTGCAGTAATCTGTTTTAGGATGATGATGACAGCGAGGCTGAAGTGATGGTGTTTATGAGATACAAGCAACTGGATTTCGGATTTATGTTCATGAACAGAACTGCCTTTGAGAAGCTCTACTTCCAGAGAGATCTCAAGCAGATTGGAGGAATATATGAAGAGCTGAAGAGATTCTTTACTGACTCGCCCGACATCAAGTCTTTGATGCATTTGCCCACTGTCATCGGAGTTCCCATTACCCATTCTGTCAAGGTTACCGACCTCGTGGCTAGCTGGCTCTCGCTGAAAAAGACCCGAATCTTGGAACCGACTGTCTTCACTCATGTTGGATACAAGGGCGACAGCGGGCACTTCCAATTGAGACAGTCGAAGGTCTTGCCCGTCTCCATCGACAAGTTCATCAAGTAATCAATTATCAATTTTTTATATATTGAGATTTCAGAGATCAGTAGAATGTCAGAAGCTGTCTGCACTGGCTGGCAAAAGGTGAGCCTGGTGTTTCATCAGCATAGATAGCGAAGGAATTTCAGAGCGTGTGACCATTTCTGCTAATCTTCTTCAACTTTGTTGCAAATCCATTTGTCTCGTTTTTTATTTATGAAAATAAGATATTTGGTTGTTTAAAATAAAGTTGCTCATTGTACTCATGGTTTGTAAGGTAAAAATAACAGACCGGCATGTCAGCTTGTTCCTGGAGGCCAAAAAAAGAACACCAACAAAACACTGCGACTGCACCCCAAACTTCCTTAATTGAGGACATTTATTGTTATCATTAGTCGAGAAACCGAAAAATTTTTATCGGCAGCTCCACCCTGCTCAAATGCTCTGGAGATCATACGCCTATCTCAAAAAGTACGCAATAGCCACGAATTGGCATTATCAGGACAGCTTATAAGGCACGAGTTCGATAGGGTGCTTGCTCTTCCGCCAATATGCTGAAGTGAGTACATTTTCCTTTCGGAGAAATATTGTCCTGTATGTACTGAGCACAGTCCGCTCGTTTAGGTTCCTTCTCCTTGCCCTCATCGGCACTGCTGCTGCCACCACTGGTTGGGATGGAATCCAATCCGTCTCCTCATCTGGCTTCAAGTGTTTGGCCAGTGCCGGATATGAGTTCTTCATCGCTCGTGTCTGGGAAAGTGTTGGAAACTACGATGAAACCGGAATAGCCAATATCAAGAATGCCAAAGCTGGTAATTGATTTTTTCTTATACTTAATTCTGAATATTTAGCCGGCTGGAAATGGGTTGATGGATACATTTTCCCGTGTACCAAGAGCTCCTGCGCCGCTCCTGCCAACCAAGTCCAGGCTACTGTAAACCGCCTGAAGTCCGAAGGAGCTGTTTATGGAATGCTCTGGCTCGATATCGAAGTCTTTGCTGTATGTTACAGAGGCGTCTCTTTTTAAGAACAATTTTAGTGGTCCAGCGATCAGCAATGGAACAGAAACTTCATTACCGCAATGGGAAACGAGCTCAATGTAAGACTCCATATTCTATAGCGAATAATACTCCTTGCTCAGGCTTTGAAAGTCAACTGGGGAATCTACACCAATAACTATAACTGGCAGAGCATCGTTGGAATCAGTTGGAGCGAGTTCTCCAACAGACCTCTCTGGTGGGCCAACTACAACGGACATCAGGACTACACCAACTTTGTTCCCTTTGGAGGATGGAGCAAGCCCAACATTCACCAATATTCTGGATCTGTCAATGGACCTTGTGGAGTCAACATGGACCAGAACTGGTACCCTTAAATCAATTGCTCCGTGATTATGTAGAATATCGTACATACAATAAACATCATCCTTTCTCTTTATTTTTTAGTGAGAATAATTTAAAGCTCTTTTTGACCTGGTATCAAGTCTTGTCAGGGTGTTAGACCATATTGCCGAACTTCTTGGAGTGTGCTCTAACAAGAATGTCTCCGTCCACGATAATCGCCGATGGTTTCCAAAAAAAAGGATTGAAACTGTTGATTGCGAAAAATGGCCCGACAAGCACCAATGGAACAACTATAAAGTACATCATGACCCGAGCCGCTTCGATATTTTGTCATGCGCACATACGATGTCTCTCATATCCGTCAACATGACATGAAAGTTCTCAAGATTTCTACAATTTTTGCCCATTAACTTTTGGGCATTGCAATCTTCGCGCAGACTGGCGCTAATTTCCATTTGAAAATTGTGCTTCAGAGTTCGTGCTCTCCGTTTGCAAGACGAATTGAAAAAATTCCTCAAAAGATTAGAAGATGTTTACCGGGTTTATTCCGATCGTTGGCCTTATCAGGCTTTTCGGCAAGTGTAACCACGATAGACCTTCGGACTTTGCTAATGAAACAGCATGTTGCCACATTTAATGGGTCAAGATAATACACTAGAGAAACGGAACAGCTCAATAATAAAATTTAAGTTATGTGTCGAACAAAATGAGGAAGAGGTGCCAATCTAATGAGTGCGTTTATGTGGAGAAGTAATAAATTTGGAACAGGGGATGCGGATAACTTGTGTGTCCTATAAATACTGATCTGCTATGGAACATAGATCGAAATCCTTGTATGATGCAGACAAGATCCGCTGTAATTGTTGGAGTACCAAAAAGCTCTGGTACAAAGAAAAATCCTAAAAGTATTTCATCTGGGCCAGAGCTAACTTGCCACCCAGTCATAGGCAGGAGATTTTCATGCTTTTGGTCTTCAGTCCCATCAGAGAAGGCCCACTATCTGTAAAAATGGGAAGACACCTCTTACGTCAGGATCCCGTGGTTTTATCTCGAAACAGTATATAAATAGACCATTTCGATAGTCCCTTCGTTCTACTGCGATCATGCATAGGTGAGTGACTGATTCATCCATTGATTGTTTCCCTTTTCATTTCCCAAATTTCCTCTTCATGATTTTTTTACAGATCGATCCTCTTCCTGGCCCTCCTCGGCGCCGTTGCTGGAGACACTGGATGGGATGGAATCCAGGCTGTTTCTGAGTCTGGATTCAAGTGCCTCCACAATGCTGGCTACCGCTTCTTCATCGCTCGTGTCTGGGAAAGTATTGGAAACTACGATCTGACTGGCATGCAAAACATCAAGAACGCCCGCGCCGGTAGGCAACTTCTTTTATATTTCAAAAATTACGGGTTTCAGCTGGATGGTCTGGAGTTGACGGATACATCTTCCCCTGCCTCAAGAGCTCTTGCGCTCCCCCTGCCAACCAAGTCAAAGCCACCGTCGACAAACTCCACTCTGAGGGAGCTAAGTTCGGTATGCTCTGGCTCGACATTGAGATCCTTGCAGTAAGAAGCAGCCCTCCTTCTTTTTAAAAGAAATTTCAGTGGCCCGCTGACCACACCCATAACCGCAACTTCATCGATGCCATGGCCAAAGAGCTCGATGCCCTCAAGATCAACTGGGGAATTTACACCAACGCTCACAACTGGGGAAGCATTGTCGGACTCGACTGGACCAAGTACTCCCACAAGCAGCTCTGGTGGGCTACCTACAACGGACACCAGGACTACACCGGATTCCAACCCTTCGCCGGATGGACCAAGCCCGCCATTCACCAGTACTCTGGCTCCGTCAACGGACCTTGCGGTGTCAACATGGACCAGAATTGGTACCCGTGAACACTACATGCCTTGGATCGATAAACATTTTGTATTTATAATTCTGGCATTAAACATCTGTAGAGTTTTAATCTGCGAGGCTTTGGGTGGTTGTAAAAGACACAAGGAAAAGTGTCCATTTCATAATTTCTTATCAACACACGGGAGCGTTCGATAGAGACCGGGTCGGCTGATTCGTATTTGCTACCGGAAATCTTCTTCAGACAATTAAGTACAGGGTAACTTTAGTAACAGTCAACAGAGAGCCGCTTATAAATATTTATGATCCGCTGGTGTGTGACTGTCAAAATACCTCATAGAGAAATACGATTAGAGGTGAATAGCACTGGGAAAATTAGCGATAGGAGGGAAAATAAAAACAATTAGGAAACTACGCCTCGTCATCTGAGTCAATAAGCTGAGCTTTATCCTTAGATTGGAAAGATTTCCTTATTTTTCCGACCTTCTCTCGCTGAAATTTGGCATTACTCCCAGTAAAGCCAGATGCCCTTACCGCATCTTTAAATAATTTCTTCTTTTCAGTTTCTTGCGTTCCCTCGCCCTCAGCCCCCGTATTTTCGGGCTCTTTGACCACCTTCACAATAGTCGGATTCTGTGAGAACGGAGAAAGTTTTCGCACAACTGACGATACCTGAATATTAGATTTAGCGGGGGAAGGTAATTGTTTTCCGTTACCTTCATGCTAATTTTTCCTCCCGAAGGGCTCTTCATTTGCGGGGAGAATTTGTCGCTCTCAAGGATGGGCGTCTTTAAACGAATTAATATTTTGAAAAAAGAAAGGAACTGTACCTCTCTCCAATCCTGTTCAGGGATGATAATATTTGGTGGTTCAAAATAGTTAAACTGACTTGTGCTAGCATCCGTCCATGAGGGATTTTCTAGAAAGACATAAAGTTTTCGGAGGCTGAAAAAGAAAACGAACCGAAGTCTCCCACTTCTGCCACTAATCGCTGTCGCTTGTTCGAAAACTCATTTATCTTAGAGGTCACAGCCCGGGAGATCGAATTCATCCTAACAGATATGATGACGGGAGAGACGAAAAAACGACAGCAGCTGGAAAACTGGCTATAAGTTGATGAGAAAGTGATGAGTTTAAAGACACAGCGAAAAAAAGAGCGAGTGAGAGATCAGGTAGAGTTTGAACACACATTTCCTGTTGTTGAGTCAGAGGAAAGGAGACGACATACCAGATGTGTTGGACAGGCCCCCGCACACATGAGGGCTCCAAGTGTTAGTCAAGGCGGAAAACGAATAAATACGCGTGTTCAGAGAAACATCCACACTAATCAGTACTGTAAATATGTGGTGGAAGTAAAGAAAAAGAGAAATATTATCATGAACGTCAAACATAGCTATCAGAAAAAGGGAAGACGATGGGGCGAGGAGGCGGCAATAACACTGAGGAACACACGACAGGGGGCTGTTCTAGAGAACCTCCATGAATGGAATTCTTAATTAAAAAGAATATTTCCCCCTTGAGAAAAATGTTTTTAATCGAATGGAATAGAACCAATTAAGATGAATATTTTCCCCGTTGAGGTCATGATAAACGCGTGATGAGCATAAAGTTCAGAAGCATTTCCTCTATGCATTCCCGTCAAGAGGCTCCTGAAATCGATGAGGTTGTCAGGATATTGACAGAAGCCCATAGGGCCCCTCAGATAAGTAAATAGAAACCAAATGTAAATAGAAATCAAAGTGGAGGATCATATTAACCACCCCTCTTGAAAAGGGTCGCCGACCCTCAACACTTGACTACCGACAAAGAACATTTCAGAGTGGTGGGTGTGGACAACGGGAGGAGGAGCACGACAAGAGTCATCTGCGCCGTTTGTCGCTGCTCGTAGAAATGAACGAGGAATGGGAAAAAGTCACCACGTCCGGGCAAACCGGGCAAAAATGGACAAAGTAGTGGACACAATGCATCGCTTTGTGCGAACTAGACTCGTTCTCTCTCCAAGCTTGTCGTATATTTTCAATGTGTGAGAGAGGAGGTGCCTTCTCGCAATGTGCAAATAACGCTGTACTGCTCTTGCCTTGAATGTCAAATCGGGAGGAAAAAACTGTTAATGTGGGCAAATAGCACACCTACGTGCGGCTTCTGCAAAATTTAAGACGAAATGAAAGATCTAATGATTCCCATTTTGGGGAGGAGGCTGACCCAAAGGTAAACAGTGCATAGCAAATGAAGTCATGGGATTTGCCATGCGGGGTTCTCTCTTGGCTTTTCTGCTTCTGCCCAATTTGTGAGTCAGAGCGGGAAGAGATAGAGAGAACGCAGAAGAAGAAGGTCTAGAACCCGAAGTCATTCTCTCACACTCTGACTTGGGGGTGTCTCCGTCTATGTGACGCGCACAGCCAGAGAGAGAAAACAGAGACGACCGCTCTAATCCTTCACCCCTTGTTTAAGTTCACGCGACCGTGATCCGTTCGGAGTTGCTTCAAAGACAACAATGGCAATAAGATTGGGTTAATTCCGAGAAGGGTCACCCACTTTTTTGGTTAGAAACGGAAGTTAGAACCCGATAGGGTGAGTGGTTTAACTCGGCTTATGCGGAGGTCCAGTAAATACAAAGAACCTGTTCGGCTGAGTACTTGATTATAGTGAAGAGTAAAGCATAAACCTGCTGCATCCATCATAAATGTCTGTGAGTGAGACAACAGGACGCAGAGTACGCCTCCTAAAATACTTGAATTATGAGAATGTAATTAACTTAAAGCCCTTTTCCCCGAACCTTTTTGACTAATGACTATGGAGCCTTGAACAGGGATAGATTCACAAGTTCGCAGCTAGGGCAACGAGTACATAAAAATGGAAAAGGTGCCGCCAGACAGTCTCGCGTCAGCAGGAACTGTCGATTACTTGTGATCTTGACCTAGCAGGAAGAAAGACAGCGAGAGACAACTTCTCGGGCTATTTTTTCCATCCAGATTGTGATTTACGATACGTACCAATTTCAAAGATTTTACGATGAGATAATGGTAGAACGGAAAATTTAAACTAGACTGCACCTAACTAGTTTTCAAGTTTTTGATGGCGGAAGTTATTCGGAAAGACTTAAAATTTAATAACGGCTGGAAAGCTTGTGTTATAAAGATTTTTGGTTTATAAAAAGGTGCTACGCTCCTAATTCAGCAGACAATGGCGCTTTTGTGACGGCAGCAGAAAGAAAAAGAGGGATTCCGCTGGAAAAGCAATACGGAATATAACGTTACCATGACTAATTTGCTCTAATTTCGTTAAAATATCTTTATGGAAAACAACAAGGGAAGAATGTTGGCTGCCTCTGAACATCCTCCATATTCAAGCAGGGCAAACAGCTGATGACAGTCACAACTGATTTAAAGCTTTTTTTATCAGTTTACTAGATGGATGGCCAAAGTCTCACGGCGTCGCTAGCGATTTGTGTGTAAAGCTGTATCCGCCAACTATTTTTGCTTACAGCAGCCACTTCTTCTGTTCCGAAACTCGATCATCAGACAGACACATTAACAAAGAAGGAAAGAATCCTCTTAACATGTTTTTTCAGGACTTTTTTGGTAATGTCCAGCGGTACTCCTAAGTAAGCTGTAGACTCTGAGATTTTATCCTCGCCTACGTATTCAACAACCTCAGACTGAGTGGTCCTAATCAAATTGAACACAAGAGGGACTCCACTTAAGACATTTGGGTCATCTGGGGGTTACAGGGTCTATTGTTCTGAGCTTGTTAGCTCCTGCGGCGCACATTGTCCTTCAGCTAATTTTCTTTAAATAGACCCATTCTATGTATGAATTCAATGGCAGGAGAGGTCGAGTAAGCGGTTTACGGACATAGGTTAACTTTTTGCACTTTTATTTCAACAATAACCGGATTTACCCAGTTGCTCGGAGGGAAAGCAGGAAGTCGTCTGTCGATTTTTCTTTGTTCTAGGCCCGTTAGAACTTCACATTTTGGAAGATCTACAGTAATCTGCAGACTGGAGAAGCGGCTCCGTAATTATACTAAAATTTTCATCACTTTCCACATATTCTTTGGAGTAATTCTATGAGTGTACTTTTAAATCAGAAAAGCAAAGAACTCAATTTAATTGAAGCTATAGTACGACTTATTTTTTTGCATGATTCTCGAAAAGAAAGATCAAGAACTCCTCTCCATTTTCTCCTTCTCTTTATTGTTCCTCGTTCTTAAAGCAATTAACTCTTCCCAAGAATGTTCCCTAAGAGGTAACATGACCTCATTTTCTACACGTTAGGTTCCTCAGAGTTCATCTGAACCTCTGCATCATATGCGCGATAACGAAACGAAAACTCGGAATGAGTGGCTTGATTAACGTGTCGTCCGAATAGAGATGTCTGCCCTTCACGACTTCCCGTTTTAGGTTCTAACTTAAGAATATGCCCTTTTTCCATAGCAGCTAAATTGAGCCAATTTCACAGTACTGAGCCGCTTCTTTGCTAATCTTTGGAATAGAATATTTTCCGCATATATTCTAACCATCGTGGGATTAGCGTAACACTCACAGTCTCTGCAATTTCCTTGTTCTTTAAACAGAAAGCAAGTAAAGAAGAAGTGCTTCATTAAACTTGCGCCATTCAAAGAGAGCAAGTCAAGAGAAGTAACATGATTCAACCAACAGATGACACTTTTCCGCTTTGCAATTGCTCCAACGAAACAAATGAAACTACACTAGTACTTTTTCCTCTCTTTCCTGCAACCCCACCGAGAGGAGGTTTAGACTAACGAACACCCCCACCACCCATTCTGAGTAGTCTATATCGCCCTATCTCTCTTTCTCACGAGAATATGCCGCTATGATCAGTTTTAGTTTATAGTTTCCAACCAGGAATTCTATACCACCCTAATGACTCTTCTTGTAAATATTTCCTGAAACACGGATATAAATAAATCACGGAGAAAATGAACCCCCTTGAGGGGGTGTCAGTAGTTAAGCTTTGCCGTTTTTATTCAATGGCAGTTGACTCTTCTCTCTCTCTTCAATCTGACGCAATGGGTATAACTATTTTATGAAGTCTTTGTTTTGAAGAAACTTTCCGTCACACGCCAAGGATGTTTGTCTTCATCTTCGTCGTTGCATGTGCCCCACCAATCGGCATAATATACTCCCACCCTAATCAGATGCAAGTCAAAAAATTTTTGCCATAAGGTGTGTGGCAAGAAATAACAATCATGTGTTTTCCTACCAGAAGAAATAAGCATCTAGGCGTGAAAAATCATGGAGCAAAGTACCCGATATTTTTTGGAATGAAATCTCTCGTGGCTGGTATAAACACGCCTGAAGTGCTTGAATTAAGTACAGTACGGCAAGTTTGAAATGTTCACGTTTGTTTTTGTTTTCTGCTCTGCTTTTTTTTTTGTTTAACAGGAAATAAACTGGGATTATTATGGCATTTTGTGGGTCACTTACTCTCCCTCCTCCACTCCACAAAAATGAACTATAATTCTATTTTTATAAAAACTCGCGGCCGTTCACGCAACTAGGTTTCTATCTGTTTTAAAAGTAGCCAGCCTGGATAATTTCTACTACTTCTAATTGGAACCTCGTGGATCCCTAACCTTATTTTTAGAAAATATTAGTCATTACGGGCGGTAAACATAGTAGTTTATAAACATGAGAAGAGTATCTCGAAAGTTAGCTTTTAACTGTTCCCCAGGCACCAGCCAGAGATCCCTTAACTTTTAGAAAACACACGCTATTGTTTTAGAAACCTCCCAGAGTCCTAAACATTCCACTTTGCTCCATCCCTCCCCCACAATTCCGTGAATGCATTTCAGTGGGCAAAAAACAAAGACACAAAGAGTACCCACCAGCAGGCTACAGCCAGTGGGCATTCATATCCCCAAGCTTACTGTACAATTTCTTATTCTGGCGTCATTTTCCATTTTTTTTGTTTTTCCCACTTGATTTTTGAAACTTCCTGTTGACAGTGGAATTACCGGGGAGGGCGCAGAGCACACAACTACCGTAGTCCGCCTCATAAAATTGATAGGATATGGCTCTCGTTTTTTGTTGAAAGAGTTTTCTCCTATTCATGTACATAAGAAGTGAGTGTAGCTCACTCCCGGAAGAATTCCATGCTTATTTCATTATCAGATCCATTAGCTAAGTTGGTCTTTGATTCAATCCTTAGACTAAGGATCTGCTCTTTGCCCCGATCCCATCATTTTATTGCATAGTCTCGTCTATTTGATGAGGAACTTTTACCATGAAGAAGGGGCCTTTCTCCAAGAGTTAATTGTTCTCACAATGAGAGGCCAAATGCATTTCCGGTAAAGGAATGATCTCCTGGACCTTTTATCCCAGTTACGTAGCTAGCTTTTCATTTTTGTTATGTAAGGAGGCATCTATGTTTTGTCTACTTGTAATTCTATCTGTCCTGTCTGAGGGCAAACGGAGTCTACTCTGATCAGTTGTTTGCAAAAACAAACTATTCTTAATTAAGATCTACTTTAAAGGAGAGACACTTCTGCAGCTTCGTCTTATTTTAGAGACGGGTTTTTCCGTTCCAGCTTAGTTCCTGTCTGGGATTTTAGTATATTCCAAAATTGCCTCAAACAAAGTCCATCCAATAAAAGTTCTACTGCGTCCAAAACTTGTTGTACAGTATTTTGAGTTGCACTTATAATCTAATACGCAAAAATCTTGTTCATGGACCTTTCTGCGGCATTGTGCATTCCTTTTGAGACCTATATGTCAGCTAAATGCTCCAAAAATATTAGTTCGAACTAAACTTCTATCCATTGCCTCCAGCTTCAGAGAAAAGTTCAAGATACAATCTTTTCTTTTTCCGTTCCCTATTCACATTATTTTTAAACTTTCACCTGTTGAATTGGTCTAAAAATGGCCTTTTTTTTCTCTCGTACCCATTTCACAGGTGTTTTTATGATTTTGGACTTTTCTCTTGACATTTTTGTGGCTTCCGGCCTCTCGCACACTACTCTCGTACATACAATTAGGTAGCCATCAAAGCTGCCGATTGAGCCAATCTTACTCCTCATCGAGGATGGTGAAACGGCTTTCCCCATACTGCTCCTTATAATGAGGGTGGGCAGGGGGAGCTAGTGACATACCTCCCTTCTAGCTCTCGCACTTCTCAAACCAAAGAGAGCACTTTTCACTCTTAAATATCCATTGCTCTTATTTTTTTCCCATGATTTGATTTGTTCACGGGTGGTGGGCTGTCATCACCTGTGATCATCATGTTACTCTCTGATATCTTGTAATTCTTTACACTCTGCTTAGAGTTTTTAATGTCCTCTTACATACCTCCTTCCTTTTTTCGTATCCGGTGAAGCGTAAAAAATAAACAGAGCAGAGATTTTTGATAAGAGAGGGTAAATTTGTTATTTTCATGGGCTTCCAAGAAAACGAGTTGTGACTATCTCTATTCATCTCGTTCTTTCAACGTCATTGATTTCTGCTTTTATCTTTCTTCTGATAAATTGTATAGAATACAGATCAAAGAAGAGAGTTTGCACATCAAAGTCGGTAATTTGAACATTTCGCGCTGTAAAAGGAGTATCGCCCCATCTAATTGACAGAGGAAATTGTCCCACCCACGGTCTAGTCTTACTTCTGTTCCATCTTTTACCATATATTTCCTGCAAGAATACTTTATAGAAGCCGACCAACCACGTGAGTCTTCCCACCCTCGCTTTGAATTCACTCTCCTTCAATTCAGCGTGTGCCTCGCTCGTTCATGTTTTTGTCTTGAAGATGACGTTTCTTTCAAAAGTTCGTCTTCTTGTTTGTAAAGTCCTTTGATCTCCTTCCAATTATGACACAGTAGAAGTCCATCTAACTTACTTTAAAGCGGCAGTTAGCCGGCACAAAATGATTTTCTAATTGTTTTGGGATTGTCGCTCTTCCCCTGGCTGGTTCTAATTTATCTAATTTTCTTTTCACATTTTTCTGCTACACTGATTCTGTCTTTTTTTCTTCTTGTTTTCAAACGAAAAGCAGTAACGTTTTTTTTCTCTCTGCCCCTCCTTTTTCAGTTCACAATTGTCATAGAATTCAAAAGAGCACACACCTTCTATTGTTCGAAGCGGCTTGTTGATCTCCTTCTAGTTATTGGTGTCTTCGGCCGTCTCTTGCTCCGTATCTTCGTTTAAAACTCTCTTACCTCATTACTACTGAAATTTAATAGAATAGGGAAGTAAATGCCTCTCTTGTTTTTCCTGTTCCCTTCTCGTTTTATGGCAACTATCGAGCTAAAACGTTCCCATTTAGATATGCGAACAAAAGACCGGGGAGTTTAAAATGCTGGATGCTTTGAATCTCCTTGGACTAGGAGATTTTGACCATCCAAGAAATGAATCATACCTCCAATTCGCTAATATGGCTCTCCTTCATCAAGTCAATATTTCTGGAGTAAGTTACAGTATACCATCCTTTTAATGGGAACATTATTAGAATCAACCTCCTTGGTTGGCCCGACCGCTCTATGGATTTGCAGCTCCCGTGATTATTCTGATTACCCTCGTTACAAACTCTTTCGTGGTAGCTGTGCTCTCTAACAAGAATCTTCGGACTCCTACAAATGCCATTTTGCTATCTATGGCCATTACGGAACTGATGACGGGTAAGTTCACGAAAAAGCACGGGCAGAGGTCAGATTCTGCACTTTGACAGAAATCATTCGATGTGTCAAGTACAAGCTTGAAAGAGCTATATATAGTCATTATGCAAATGGTAAACACGGGCATTGCAAGATGCTGGAGTTAGGGATATCTCGAATTTTATAAGTACCACAACTTGTGTGAAAATTCTTAAAGAAACTCTGACAGCGTTAGATTTGAAAGAACTTTTTGAGCCGCAAAAGGTCAAGACCAGGCCATTTAAAAATGCTCTTGAAGTTCCGAGCGGCACTCTTCTATGCATTTCCAATTAGCTCAAAATAACTTAAGTATTTCTAAGCACAGTTATTTTTAGGTCTCTCTTCAAGTCCTTGGTTCCTCTACTATTATACCTTCGGTGGGTACATGGAAGACATGACAGACGGTCTGCCCTCCCTCTGGTGTACTATTCATCCTTATTTTGCCGTCTCGTTTCCCACAATGTTTGTCTAATTTCCTGATCATTTCAGTGTCCTTTAGATTCCATACAGCTGCAATCTGGCTGACAGTCTACTTAGCCATCCAGCGGTACATCTACGTCTGCCTGCCATCCTTAGTTGTACGGTATAATGACCATCATAAACACGGAACCAAATACTCTTCCAGGTTTTGCACTCCAGCAAAAACAAAAAACATTATATTGTACATTTGTTTGGCTGCTTTCATCAGGTAATGATACTTCTATTTTTGTCTTGGACTAATTTGACCCAGTGACGGGAATAGCATGTTTGACGCCTCCCTAAAATTTATTTGGATACTTGTTTATTTTCAGTGAGATGCCACAAATGCTTACGGAGTATAGCGTCTCTGTTCCTTACGATAATCAGAGGGACTGCTTTAGGAAGGATGTTGAGATCGTTGACAGGGTAAGCTACGGGTTTATCTGTGAATCTAAAGACGTCTTTCAGTATATTGGAGTGAACAATTGGAAAGCTGGACTTCTAGTGGCTAAGGCTGTCTTTGTCCATATATTGCCATGTGTTTTGCTGATTATTTTCACTGCCGGACTGTTTAAAACAGTAGATCGAGCTGATAGAAAAAGGAGTGTCCACCAGATGCCATGTAGAAAGACAGTAAGTGCTTTTTACTCGTTATTCTCCATGTGGGGTAGTACTTACAAGTTCTGAACATCGCGGTGTTCTCTCGCCTCCATTGGAATATCTAATCATTAGCGTGTCCAAGTCCGCTCTGGGTTTAATATAGACGGAAGTATCAGTATATTTTGGGCAACAAAAAGGGGCCAGACACGGTTAGATGAGAACTTTCATGCCATTTGAAAATAACAGTTGTAAAACGTCAAATTCCAGACAAGCGGATGTCTCTCATCGAACCGTCTGATGCACGCGACAACACGGATGCTTGTTGTTGTCATAGCTATTTTCCTAATTATTGAGATTCCTGTCGCTCTAATCTTCATTACCCATCTTCTCGTTGTTTTTTACAAGTTTCAATATCCATTTATGTATCTGGTAGTCAACAATTTGCTGATAGTCAGGTGAGAATCGACTCTGCAGAGAAAAATACTTCCTTTTCAGGAATTTTCTTATTATTTTAACGTATCCGCTTAATTTTGCAATTTATTTTGGAATGAGTTCATCGTTTAAACTGCAGGTATGCAACAATTCTACAGGAAAATAATCTTTTATTCAGTTTCGTCAGCTGTTTTCAAAGAAAGCTCTATACATCGCTTCTCCTCACACAGACACAACGGCCTCGTGGAGACCAAGGTTCTCCATTCAGCTGATTGACATACACAAACTTCGCCGTCCTAGTAATCGCCCAAGAAAAGTATTTCGCTTTTGAACATCTGAAAAAAATATGAATTTTAGTCCTTTGAGCGGAGTAGAATGTCAACATCGCCGTTGGAACCAACAGGTCTTCATGATGAATATGTTTAAATATTTTGGCATACTGGTTAGATAGTATTCTGGTCATATCTATTCTGTTACGAGTCGAGTGACAGCTTGTCTGGTACAACCGATCTCCTCTACTATTTTTCGCTAGGCTTTTCATTTTCTAAATAAAAATTTTGTCATCACATATTTATTGTGTTGGAATTATACTAGGCGAGCCAAATTAAATTACAGCAAAAATTGCTATGGCCAAAATATTGGCAAACCCGGTATTCTGGTCATAGGTCCAGAAAAAAGTGCTCAAATCGGGAAGATATTAGTACCATCGTGATCAGCTCGTTGAGCTCCGATGAAACCGGAAAGCAGTAGAAAACTCATCTGTACTTTCTTTTGGGCAATACGATAATTTCAAATATGGGAGCATTTTGAAAAACTTCTGGGTTTCTTGTTGTTAAATAAATTTAATAGTAAGCTCTTTCAATACACCTAAAAATATAAAAGACGTGCGTATGACTAGCAAAATGCGACCTCGTTTAGGCAGGGGTCTAAAATGCGTTGAAAATGTATTAGAGATCAATTGTGCTGGACATAATAAGAATAAATGACATTATGATGACCTTATAAATATCGAAGAGGATAGACATACCGGTAAATATAAGCTTGGCACTTAAGCACAGTATTAAAATTAAACCTAAAATACCAGCGACCAGCGCTAACTAAAAAAAATAAAAAAATTATTCGTGTAGGGCCTGTTCTATTTTATCCTTCCAAGCATAGGCGTCCATTCTCCCTCCGTCTGCTAGTAGTGACATTGTTCTGCTGGCTGTTCTCAACTGAAAGAACATTAAAATTTGATGTATACTAGGTCATATACCTCTAATATTGCCTTACTTCCAGTTAAAATAACATCGACGCTTTCTAGATCACAAAGGTCGATGTATCCTCGACAAGTAGAATCCATTTCGTTTTCATAATACGCCAGCTTATGGGTATGGGCTTCTAGGACGAACCATCGAGGAGTCCACATTTTAAATTTAGTTCCTCGCTTCTTTAAATAGCCCTGATGGAGAGCTATAGGACGGCCACGGCCCACTGTAAGCGTTCTACTCTCCATGCCTAAAAATTCAACAGATAAAAAGCTTAGTTTCGGCTTACTGATGTCAGCTTCAGGGCTGGATATCTCCGCTCGTAGTGTTTTTTCTCCTGATTGTTCACGTACAGTTCGTGCATCTTGCAACGCCTTCTCTCTTGCTTCGGGGGTTAATCCACATGGCCATGTTATATTCAAAACACATTTGTCGTGGGCGATAACTGCACAGTTCTTACATTTCTGGCCTGAAATTGGACTTTTCAAACAGGAGCAGACAACGTTTACCTGATTTGACAACATTCCCATAGAGAGCAAAATGGCAAAGATTGCAATCATGTGGCTGAGTTCCTGTAGCGGTATAGGCTTCGAAAGAATGAGCTTTTGGTGTTGTTTGAGTCTTCACAGCTCTGGCGTACTCTCCTTTTAGAATCAACTTCAATCCGAATCTTTTCTGAAGCAAGTGGTCGATATGCTTTTCAAAGTCTTTTCTTTCATCAACCACAGCTTCTCTATCTTGTTCTGGCTCTTCTATTGCTGCTTTCTTCCAAATATCCTGCCATCCTGTATGCGGTTTCCCATCCAGTGGATTTTCTTGAGTCAATTGTTCTAATCCATTAGGATATCGTATCCGAGTGCAAGCCTGCTTGACGTCTATTATCTCGGCGGCTTCTTCACTTCTTGTCAATCCTTCCGAGTTGGACAGACGGCGTTCTTCTATCTCCGCCGTTTCTGCCTGACATATTTCTATGTCATAGCAAGATCCGTGAATGAAGTTCTCTTCGTCGTAAAATATCCAATTGTCGAATGATGCTTCGGAGCAAGCTGGTACCAGAGGTATTTCCACTTTACAGTAACGAAGGTTATTAAAAAGAGTAGTGCTTTGAGATTGGTGCTAGAAAAAGAAAAAAATATAGGAAAGCTGGAAAATCACCTTTATGTAACTCCAGATGCAAGATTCTGGCCCATCTGCTGCAACTCGTTCCATTCGGATTCTCTCGTATTCGGAGTCAAAGATAAAGGTCCGGAAGAAGGCCGACTGGCTGTGGTAGGCGATGAACCGAAGGTAGTAGTCTTCAAATTCAAACGCATCCGGATATTGGTCAAGAATCTGAAATAATAACATAGATAAAAGTATGGCAAATGGCTTACTTGATGAACGGAATCCAAAAATACGAGGAAAAGTGGAGCAATCCCTCTGCTTTGAGATGACAACGTGTGGTTTGCTCTGTGTGAAAACCTATATCCAAATGCTAACCATTCTTTTTCAACCAAAATCTAAAGATACTCTTTTTTTCAAATATTAAAAAAAGGACTCACCCTAAAGCCATCAATTGTTCGGTAGAAAGGATCCTGCAGAATTTGTACCAACGACATTAGAACACAAGTGATGTCGTAACCATCTTCCAGGCAAAGAGCCACAGAAGAGTTCACTGTTGCTATTATAGAACTTATGGACACTGCCAGAGACAGAACGTGGGCGATCTAGATAGCATTTTGATACGATCATTAGTAAAATTTTACAATATTTCTCCAGTCGGAATCCTCTAAGGATTTATAGAAAGGTGCCTCTGATTCCATTCCACCTGGTTGCATAGCTCGCAGTAATTTTTTAAAGGCTGCTTTCATATCTCCTGTGCTGGGGTAGGTTACAGGTATCATTGCTGTATGCTTGTCAACCCGAAGATTCTAAACAACAAAATGAAAAAAGAAACGGTTAAGAAATACCTTGTGCTGTCCTTTATCCACCAGAACGTACAGACTCTTCCGGTTAAGGCTGTTCAGCATTGTTTGTAAACTCCGCTGGCTGATTTGTTTCTCCGTTGGCAGTAGTTGCTTTTGGGCAACTGATGGGATCCTGTGCTTGCTTCCAGCTTTTCCAGCACTAGCTCGAATAAATGTTGATCCTGATTTCATCAAATCACTATTGGCACTTCTTCTGTTAAGATCCGGAGTATTCCCATACTCAGAGGCTGAAATTACACGCAATTTATTCAAAAATAAAAGTGAAGCCTACCATCTCCAGTTAACAAACTGTCCAGGGAGATGAGACTTGAAGCTTGACTATTCCAAGATGTTAAATTATGCGGTCCATTAGATGGAGAAGCTTGGGCGAGTTTGGATATATACGCTTCTTGTAATTCCAAGCTGGAATGCGTAGTACTGTGAGGAGTATCCAAAGTGTCTCTTGAATTCAATGTCAACTGGCTGCTCATAGAATTTGATGTGGATTCCGTGGGATGGAGAAGATTTGCCTTTTTGATTTTATTCAGCATATTTCCTGACACAAAGCTGGCTCCTCTTATCAAAAGCGCTCCATTCTCTGATATCCACGTAATGACAGGAAGTCTCCCATTCTTGAATCCTTTTGAGACTTTGGCAAATGTTGCGTCGCTTGATGAGCAAGGAACAACAAAACAGGATGGGTAACTGAAGAAAACATCTAATGAAACATGTAGAAAATATACCTTTTAACCACGTCGTAGTATGTATTAGCGTATGATAGTCTGAACATGGATTCCTCCCGCTTTAGTCTTAGTCGCTCGTAGTCGTATAAGTAATGTCTAACTTCAGCAACAAGTGTGGATGAATCTCCTCCTAGAACAAGTCATTAAACAGATTAATTTAAAGAGTAACCTAAGTCTAAATAGTCCGCTTCATTTGTAAGGGTCATATTCTGCCTGGGTTGAGTCAAAGCCTTCATAGGAGACATGTTCCTCGGATCGTGACGTTTCATCAAAGCTCCTGGCAGTTGTTTACTGATTGTCTTCTTTAAGTCCCGGATAGTGCTCATTTTGTTCTTTTGATTAATGGGTAGAGTATGTGTCAAGAGATGGGAGACTGGAGCGAAGGCGTACAATGTAGAGGGAAGGGTAGCAGGCCATCTGAGCGATGTCAGGGCTTTGCTGAATTCTTCTGCTTGATCTGGAGTGACATCTTCATCGAAAGCAAGATTCATCAGGACAAAGCACGACGACCGGATTTGCATGGCATCATGGAGACCGTTTGCTATCTAAACTAAATATTCTCCTGGTCTGTAAATGCCCTACCTTTGAGGGTATCAGATCCATAAAACTGGTTGTGTGCAGGTATCCATCACTGATGCTCTTCTCTTTGACAACTGACATAATTGGCATGGATCTGACCACCGTTACATCGCTCACTATAAAGCAATAAATAGTTCGTAGAATATCTTACAGTATGGATTAATAGGTTGTCCTTTGAAAACAACCCGATAATTTGTCAGGTATACTGCTCCTTCTGCTGGTAAAGGATATCGATTGTTTTCTGGGTTTTCTGGAGGATTCCGTTCGTCTATGAGTAATACGCATCTCAATCCTCCCATGATAATCTTCTCGTTTGGTGTGAGCATTACGGGGACAAGAAGTTTTGTCTGAAACACGAAAGCTCTTAAAACGATAGAGAAATATCTACCTTTGGTGGTGGTACAATCTTCCTGCTTTCCGCGTATACTTGCTCCAAACTGTCGATGTGAACTGCGACAAATCCAGGAATATCACGGATCAGTCTGTCAATTTTACTAGAATCTAATCGAGCAGCGCAACATAATCTGTCCACCAAGCCAGTTATCCAAGTAACCACCTGAATTAATCACATTTACTAAATTGGCCGGCATTTTTTTTACTGTAGCGCCTATGTCTCCATCCGTGTAATTGTCGCCATATCCTGACTCAACATCAGAGTCATCAGATTTGTCCATCCTCTCCCTCAAATCCTTTTGTCCAACGGCATTACCCCTCATTTCCAGGTCATTCTTATCAACTCTTCGTAGTTTTGATGGATCCAGTGGTATTCTCAGGCAGACCATCAAGTTTATGTAATGTTTAGCTTGTCCATAGACTATAGCATCCTCTTCATCTTGAAATGCCTGCAGCTGCTTTTCGTTTAGCTCGTGTTCCGTTTGCATCAAGTCAGCTGCGACGTCCATTCCCGTTGGCTTATCGCACATGTTCCACATATCGAAGCGGCTCTGAAACGCAAACAAATAAAAGAAAATGAGAATGCTTTACATCACCGCCGAGTGGGAATTCTGGAGCTGGTACTTGACCGTAGGTGTGGCGCATAAGTTCGTGGACATCGTGGAAGAAGGCAGCTTCCCAGAAACGAGCATTCGACCAAACCGGATGATCCTGGATACAAGTGTAGGCATATTGGTGGACTCCTTGTGTTAGTCGACGGCAGTAGAGGTTGCCCAGATGGAGGCAGGCGTAGGCAATACCATGCTCATCCTCGTCTGACTCTTGCTGAAGAGTAAAATATTAAAAAGATAGAAGAAGACTTACTTCTAGAGAACAGTTCAATAACCTAACAACTAGTTCAAATTGTTGTGGATTCAATGTAGCCCGTGTTACTGGAACAGCACTCGCGCTTAATTGACGACAGAGGAAAACTCTTGCTTCAACCATTTTTAGGGCAAGTTCTACAGCATTCATCATCTAAATATTGGTAAATTTAAACATAATATGCTTTTAACTAACCCTTCTAGCTTCCGGTAACCGATTATCAAAAATAGCCTCGATACAAGCGGTCAATACATATATTCTTCTTGAATTATTTGAGGAATCTTCTGACTTCTCGATTACAGATGACGGTACAAGTTTTCTTGTCGCTGGTATTGAGTAAGAATCTTGCTTATCCATGGCTGATTTCAACATAGAATTTACCTATAATCAATAGTAAAAAATACAGGAAAGTCTACCTTGTCCACATCAAAATCCCTCATGACTCCACTTTCTTTTGAATATTGGCTCATGGGCAAGAAGTGTTCCTGTTGTTCATTTCTCTCCAGCACTTCTGACACTTCCATCAATGGTTTGCAAATTGTCCCATTTTCATATGTTGTTCCATATTGAGGATTCCGACAGACAAGCTCATCAAAAATGTCACATTCCCGAAAAGGGATGCCCCGATGGCTGACAAATAGTTGGAACATCTGGCCTTGTAACATATGGTGGAGAAATGAAGAATTCAAACCCCTGGAAAATTTTATATAAGAAAATAAGGGAAAAGCTACCGTAATCCTATGAACGCTGCTTTATGAAAAACGATAAGAGGATTAACCCTCAATCTGACTAATTGGAGGCAACTTCTGTACCCGTAAAGAACTTCTGCTAGAAATAAGAGGAAACACGCTCGTATTCTTTTATCCTAAATAAAAAGTAATAAGTAAAATGATAAAATATTACCAGTACGAACGGGTCAGCCTTTGGAGGAAGAGCAACAGTATCAGCAAAATCCGCAGTATCAAGTTCTGGACTCAGTACAGCTTGCAACCGAATAACTAGTCTATCCAAATATGGAGATGGAATATTTGGAAGATCACTAGATGATGGTATCCTAATTTCTCCAGTATCCAAGTTGACAAAGACAGCATCAACGTGGTCAACCTAAATAAGATTAAAGCAAATTCTTCGCAGACCTACCTTTTCTATGTGGTCGCTCAAAATCCCCATTAGAAAAGGCGTCGGACTCTCCAAATATTCCAACATTTGTTCGGGAAGTAGCGGTACGAATGGATAGGTATATTCCATTGGATAGACGATAGCTTTTATGGCGTATGAGGTGCTTGAAAGTCTGTTCATCGACTTGCTGTGGAGGACTATTTTCTGATCGTAAAGTATACATCTATATAATAATACCAAATTATGAAGAGATCCTGTTAAAATATCATTGAAATAAAAGGGAAAACCTTACCTAAATATCTAACAAGATCGCTGACAGCGGTGCCCGTCATTGGCACTTTGCTTTGCGTCGTTGTTCCTAACATAAATCGTTCGTTTCCTAAGGATATTGTATAAGGACTTCTGTAATAAATTTCATTTAAAATAAAAAGAAAAACCTTACTTGGTTCGGGGATAAGTAGATAACAAAGTGACGGCTATGTGCTCGGCTATGTAGCCATCCTCTGATAGGGATGATCGCATCCTCCGAAGACACATTCGAAAAAATTCAAAAAATGTGAACCGGGTAAGTATCACTAGAACTTTTGGTTTAAATGCGGCGGTACTTGGTATGATTGAGTCATCAACTTCAAAAGATTCAGTTAGGGGTTCATAGAACTGTAAAAGGCTGGTAAAAGAACAACAAAAATGAGAAATACTTGTAGACAGCAAGCATATTGATGCGCTCCCATGAGATCTGTCAAAGTTCCGACAAAATAAGTAGGATGCTTCTGTTCATGAGAGATCTGCCATCCTTGGGGCATGCAAAACTGCAAAATTCTATGTAAAACGTGATTCTAGAAGAACCTACAATATTTAAACTTGGAGAGAAAGGCACATCATCCCAATCATTTTCAGGGAATTTCTGCTTCACCACTCCTATACTATTTCCATTGCCTGAAATGATTCTGAGGTGCTAATGGAGGTGTAACTTACGTATTTGGTTTTCGTCATGCTCCAGAAGTACCACGTAGTCTGCCAGCCGTTCCATTATGCTTTCTGTACCCGTCTACGGCATCCGCCTGAAAAAATAGTCGGCTTTACAGCGAAAATCAAGTCATTTAATTGATTTTAGATGTCGTTAAAACGTTATAATAGCCTTTGATCGATTGCAAAACGTGTTTTCCTTGCTACAATAGCTTCTAAATTGTTCTGAATTTTTTTCTGAAAGCGAAAATGATCAGAAAAGCCCATAAAATTATATTGAATAAGCGTATAGAAGGCAAAAGTTATAAAAGTGGTCCTTTAAATGCGATGACGCGCGCCAAGGTCAATTAGGTCAGGGAGTGCGTTCGCAGAGATTTATCCAAGAGTTCCAGTTTTTAAAGAAAACCGTATGACAGAATTGAATGATATAGGAAATATTTTATGAAATTTTGGCTGATTCACACCACGCGAATTTTTGGCGAATTTGAAACACGACAAATGACTGTAGGGGTAGTGGAAGCAGTCTACCCTATTTTTCTTTGATAAGAAGTCTAATGAGCTCTTAAAAATATTGAAAATCAATCGATAGACTAAGCTGCGACAGTTTTTTTGCAATGGTAAGAACTTACCCGAGATGAAAGTTGCCGAAATAACATAGTGTAAAGCGCTGATCTTGTCATCGTTGATTAGCGTGTCTCTTTTTGAGGAAGTAGAAAGCGATAAGAAAGTTATGAACCGGACCACAGCTGTGTCTGAGTTCTACAATCGAGGAATGCGCAAGGCAGACCCGATTGGACACCTGCAGGGCATCGGCAACAGTGAAGATCAATAACTGAATAATAATCAACCTTTGCGATAGGATGGAGCGCTATTTCGTGCAACCGTTTCCAACTGAAGCCGCAAGCAGACTGTTCTGTGTTTACGATTTCAAATCGCATGTTTTTTGGTAGGGCCCCCGGCCCCCTGTTTTTTTTCTAGACGTGTACGCAACGTTTTTGCCCTTTTACGTATATCCACGATTTTAAAACACTTTTTAACTATTCTACTATTTATTTAAAAAGAGATTACAAAGTATAAAAGAGATAGAAGCAAGAAGTGCAAAGATAGCAAGAAAAAAAGAGAGAAGAAGTTTGGGTAACTAAACGCGGGTATTCACAGAGATCGTTGTTCAGTTAACTGGGTAGAAGGTTACCAGATCGAGAAAACCCTTTTGTTATAGAGAAACCAGTATGGAACACCCATACATTATGAGAAAAAATGAGAGTAAATAGGAAAGAAATTATGAGAGTAAATAGGAAAGAAATTAAGCCTTCTTCTTATGAAGAGCTCGAATCTGCTGCTTGAGTTTTTGGACCTCTTCTTCGTACATGTTGTATTCTTTCTTCAACTGGCGGTTATTCAAACCGGAGGAAGTAGGGTCGACATCAATGCCATTTTGGATTGCACGAAGCATACGAATCTGCATCTGGAGGTCGCCAACTTCTAAAGAACACCGTAACTCTGTATTCAAAATAGAACCGACTGCTGGTGATCTCATTTGTCTCCCTGAGCATGGAAAGTTCACGACGGAGGATCACACGATGGGGACTGTACTTAGCACGTCTGTTGATGGGAATCTCATCCGTATCTTCTTCAGCATAGAAAGTATCAGTTGTGTCTACATTATCTTGAAGTCTTTTGTAAATCTCCAGCACAGTAGCTCGAAACTGAAAAAAGCCATATATTTTTTTTTAAAAAAAGCTGTACCTCGTCAGAAGACATGCTCCTAACAAAGCTCCTGCTGAAAGGCTTATTGGGACAAATATGCGATCCACAGCGACATTTCTTGATCGGATATTGAACTGTCTGGCGATAGTTCATCATCAAAGTTGCACCGATAGGAATAGGAGCCATTGACATGACAAATATTCGATGATAAACAGGGTGCAGGTAGTTAGCGATGACTCTAAAACATTTCACTATTGGCTTTACTGGCTGTAAAAGCATACCTAATAGGAGCTACATTTCTGAAGCAACCGTTGTTAATAAAGCGAGCAATATTGCCCTGATAACATGTCTCAATGAACCATTTGTCAATTTTTTCAGGGCGGCAGGACTAGAAATTAGTGGTTAGGAACATACAAGGCACAAACTTACTGCAGGAATGTTACGACAACCAGAAGCCTTGTAGAGACGAGCCAGGTCGAAACGGGATCGGTTGTTGAACAGACGCCAGGAATATTTCTCCTTGCTTTTGATGCCATCGATCTCAGATAAAGGAGTGACAGTTCCAATAACCTCACAAAGAATTTCGCCTAAAAGGACCAATCATAATAAATAACGGAAATTCCAGGCTTACCCATCTCAACAGGATTCATCACGCGGAGCTGGAAACCACGTCGTTTGTGATCCCGAACAACTTCGAAGTTGTGTTCCTTTTTAGTCAGCTGACGAACATGATGTCCACACTCTTCTCCACAACCACAGAACTCGCCACACATCACCAGAAAACGTTCGTGCGGTTCAACCCTCTGATCTGGGGATTCGTCGCCAAATACCTCCATCAGTCTTCCGTCTTCCTAAAATAAACCAGTGAAAACAAATGAAAAGTGGACTTACAGCAAGTTTGAGATATTTTCCATAACATTCCATATTGAGTTTCATACAGGCGCAAGTCTCTGGCACACATTTTCCATTGCAATTACATGAGATCTGGAAATGGTTGTTTTATCGTTAAGATATCGCTAAATTACCACGGGTTTCTTAAAATCGACTT
This sequence comes from Oscheius sp. DF5033, assembly GCA_964036215.1. Lineage (NCBI taxonomy): Eukaryota > Metazoa > Nematoda > Chromadorea > Rhabditida > Rhabditidae > Oscheius > Oscheius sp. DF5033. The sequence goes on from OZ038413.1 coordinate 10,174,287, forward strand.
TCTGCTGAGGTGTCAGAATATATTCCGGCTGGTCGATGTATTCAAAAGCTTGAGTGAAGATGAGATCAGTAGTTTTCATTGGCATGTCACAGAAGACTGCGATATTCTTTGGAATTGCAGCACCGCCAGCGGTGATATCCCTACAGATCAAATTACGACAGTGTTATGAAATTATATACTTTGCAAGCAACATTCTCTTTAAAGAAGTGGAGCATTCCGCGTATGGATAGTAAGAAGGATCTTTGTAGTAGTCCAAAGGGTCAAGTTGCATTCGCTCAGTCAATTGAGCCGCTCCATAATTCTCCTCGGCTTCTTTAATTTTTATACGATCCAAGTACATCCATTCAATCATTCTACGAACTGAAGAAAACACAATAATTAATTTTAATTAATTAGAGGATTACCGTAGGTCTCATCCTGCATCGTTGCGAGATCACCGCTACTAATTTCAGCCTCCTTCGGAGTGGATTCCTTGTCTTTTTTGTATTTATTATAAGCCTACAGACATTGGATAAAAGTCAAAGTCTACGAAATACCCTGGATCTCTGGCGTCTTTCATGATGTTTAATGACTTCAGGGCCATCTTTGAATTTAAGTTTATCAGGAGGAATATCAAATTGAAGACTTAGCGGCATTGTCTAAGAAGAAAAAATATTATAAAAGCGAACGTGAGAAAAGAGATTTCGTAAAGAAGTGTGGCGGAGAAATTCAAATTGAAGGACTATTTTCGCTATCGGGCGCGAATGTTTGCCCGGGGCCGATTCAAAAAGAGAGTGAGACCGATATAGATAGCCGCAACGATGCGTATTAATAAGCAAGAGGTCACTAAACTCGTGTATACAATGTTGACCCTTTAATTGATCGCTTAATTGAAGAAAAATGCAGTTGTGCTAGAGAAAGAAATGAGCTAGACACCCAGACGGAAATGCAAAGTAGTAAACAATTTCCATTTTTGGGCAAAAAGGCGGGAAAAGATAAGAAAATTGATTATCTGTACCCAGAAGCCATGTCTGCACAAGAATTCAAATTAATAAGACTAAATTTTTGGCTCTTGAGAGCGAAAAAGATAAGACCCAGCCGCGTAAAAAAGACAGCGAGCACTGCAGTCTGCCCAAAGGGGTCGGGCCGGCTACGCGCGGATCGATTGCTGTGGAAACGGGCATCGCAAGACACTGCGTCTTCCTTTTGCTGGGACAAAGAAAGACTCTTTATCGTGTTAGATTGCACTCATCCCTCGGTTGTCTACTCGCCGCAAAGAGGGTCCCATCTGGGAACAACTAATAAAAGTGAAGTATATCTGGATTTTATAGTCATTTATTAATATTCGGAGAGTTGTGCACGGATTAATGACAAGAAAAATAGACGAGAATAAAATGCGATTGTAATATAAATCAGGATTAGATTAGATTTGGAAAAAGGAAAAAAAAACCGGACATGGTTTAAAAAGGCGACTCAGACAATTTTTGTCAATGTCAGGCATTTTACATATCACACTACTGTTGGGGGAGAGAGAGAGAGGCATGGATTTAATGGGAATCTACACAGTTTGGTACGGGGGCGGGCAGGAACCAGAACAATATGACGGGAATTACCAAGACGGAAAAATATAAAGAGAGTGGGAGTAGAAAACCAGGTGCGAGACGTGAACAAAAATTGAGAACGAGTGTAATGAGTATATGGGGACCGAGAAAAAGAAAAAAATAGGGGTTGTAATCTCAGAAAAAGAGGGGCACAAACTAGCGATTCGAACTAGTCAAAATTAAGGAGGCTGGAGATTTTTCTGGTAGGTTTTTCTTCTGATTTTTTCTTAGAAATTTACGACCAGTGACGCTATTTGAGCATTGTAACCAGTTCACAAATGGGCCCGTGTTCTTGACTTTTTTACATGCCCATAATAAACTAGTGAACACGTCTCAATTTTTTTGTATTTTTTTGTAAGCTCCAGCGATGCTGAACCGTTGTCTAGCGAATTTTACAACGAATAAATGAATGACAGCACAATTTGAAAGGGAGTAGGTGAGCAGCAAGAAGAGGAGTTGAAGAAAGAATTGGTTAAGGAAAAAAAAATGTCTTCTTATTGCGACTGGTTGCTACTCGGTGAATCTGTGTCCAGTGCTGATGAACTGTGCTCGCTTGATTTACAATCGTCCTGGAAATTGCTTTATACACAAATTTTTGAAAAGGAAAGAACTTTACTGAACTTCAAAGCCCGTACTAAGAAAAAATCAAATAAAATTACCTCGGTAGTAGTTCCTCCATAGTTGCTCTCGTCCTCAAAATGTTCCGGTTTTGCTGGTCCAGCTAACGTCATTCCAGCCATCTGTTCAAAAAGTGGCACCTGTGGCCTTGGTCGACGCCAATAAGTATTGGTGATGGGTTTCTGTAAGATTACGTTCTTTAACCACCGCTTGTCAAAAACTGACCCGCACTTCGACCTTGCGATCATTAATATAATGAATTCCCTTATTGTGAGCAAGACATTTGTCAGCGGATTCCTTATCCTCGTAAATGACAAATCCAACTCCACGAGGATTTCCCTCAATCTGATCCAAAGATCCAAACTTCTCGAAATAGAGTCGAAGTGACTCGACAGTGTGATAATCCCAGTGGATACCCGATAGGGTTAGTTTACAGCCAGGAGCTGGCTCACAGTCGAAGAATGGTGGTTGCATCATCGGAGCCATCTGTTCTCGTGGGATAGCTCTCTTCGAATCCACCTGCAATATCCCAAATTGCAGGGGTATCGGGTTGCGGCCCTTACAGTTTTTCCTCCGATAACGTGAGGTCTATCCAACATGGCTGCCTCAGCACTGTTTATTGTAGCAAATGTAACAAATCCAAATCCTCGTGACTGCTTCGTCGTCTGATCCCTTATCACAATCGCGTCCACAACAGGCCCCCATTGTGTGAAATAAGTTCTGAGCTAAAAAACACTGTAAATTAACTACTAAAGCTTCCTTCTAACCTGATCATCAGTTGTTTCGTGAGATAATCCTCCAATGAACAATTTTCTCATCTGTGGGGGGCCTTCACCGGGGCAAGCAGCAGCCGCGTTCTGAAATTAACCCCGTTAAGAAGCGGCAACATATCGGAAACTGTGTAAGAAGCTCCATATTTCTTGGAATTATGCCCGGATACACCCAAGAAATCCATTAACGCATACACTAAGGACTAGTGAAAACGAGGAAAAGAACAGATGTATCCCATAAATAAAAAAGAACCCAATAAGCGTGAAAATCAGATAAAAAAATAAGTTTGTGTGAACAGAACAGGCGAGAGACCGAGACATTTTACACAAGTGAATTCTCACCCATTGGGGAAAATGATGAGTTGGTGAGGGAGAGGGTCTCTGCAAAATGGCTTACTCAAAAAGAAATACTCAGATAGAGGGTGGTGATTATTAAGAAAAGGGTATCTAAACTCACTCTGGCTGCCATAGCATGCATCATCGGGAGACCAAGATGCATGGGGAACGGAGGGTAGCGCATCATTCTGCCGTTGGGAGGGATGATTGGAACCAGCATTCCTTGCTGAATGAGATCCATTACCTCTGAAAAATGGTGGTTTTGCTTTTTAAAAAATAAGTGCTGCTCCCGATTTTGGTGAAAAGAGCTCTACAGGAGCTGCCCCTTATAAAAGTAAAAATGTACTCACCTGGAGGACAGAAAGGATGATGGTACATGGCTACCGCTACCAGCTATTAGATACCCTTAAAATATACAAATTAAAAAAAATAAATTAAAACAGGTGCAAAGATATAAATGGCATATGACCATAATTAAATGAATGTGTAAAAATTATCTGAATTTCTTTTGAGACCTTCGATTACAAGTACAACAAAGATCGGCAATATTAACTACCGGCTAATGTATAGTAGAGATTACAATATAGAGTTGAACCATAATTAATGACCATAATAACAATGGGGGGAAGTGAGGATAACAAAAAATATTTAAATTAAACTCATGGAATTGTCAAGAATGCATGGTTTTGGAAACAAAAAAAAAGGCCTGAATGACACAGTGGTTCCGAAAGAAAAAGACATGAACTGCAAAAGAACAAACAACAACGGGAACTGTGCTCATAATACTTAAATGCTCGGAGACTCCACGTGACCCCCTGCTAGACCACTGCGTCCGCGCTGTTGAGCACTACTACTGGCGCCGCCAACTCCTCGAAAACTGGGATGCGGGTCTAACGACAATGACATAAGGCTGGGCGGATTTGGACGAGAATCAGTCTTTGCTGGAGAAGATACACCGCCACTGGCATTGGACATCAAACTGGTGGGCACGGCTGACGGTGTTCCTTGCGCCTGTGACGGGGAGCCATTCACCTGTGGCTGTTGCGGATTCTAAAAGAATCAATTGATCAAGGTTAGGTCAATATGCAAAAACCTGAGAGGGCTCGGCAGGTGTATTTTTAGCAAAAAGTCGCATCATCATGGTGTTAAGATTTTTGGCAGGATTTTGCCCTGCGACTCCTTAAATTTTTTATCTTAATAGAAAGTACACAAAGGGATCAATACCAGGATTGGGAGGCATCTGATAAGAGCCCATGGGGTCGTCGCCATCGGTATTATTCTCGTTGTATTCCGAAATCGGTGGAAATGCAAATGTTATGTTCATCGCCTCAGGATTCTCGATATATATAGCATTCTCTATATTTAGACCACTAGTTCCATCAACCGAGTCCGAATTAGTATTCTAAAAATAATCCTCTTATTATTTTTGTTGTGTTTTTATCAACCTGGCTTCCTCCAAAAGTTGGATTAAACAATGGGGCAGCACTCCAAGAGATTTGGTTGGCTGGTGGAGGAGCGGGAGTGCGGGGGCCTCCTTCTTCCCGATATTCGGGTGAAGTTCCTTCAGCCTCTCCTGCATCTGCAGCACGCAACGTCGGATGCTGAGGAGTGCGATTCCCATTAATGCCTGAATGTACATACTGCAATTTCTCTCACGAAAACGCCTACCTGGTAGTGGGAAATTAGGAATTCCATTGGATGTGAGCAGCCCTAGCTCGTAATCAGCTCTAAATAAACATGATTGCATTAGTTTGATGGGAAATGCGCTTACCCCAGTAGACTTGGCATAGCTGGGAATTTACCCGGAGGTCCGGTACCATTATTCGTACCTGAAAAAATGAGATATGTGACGTCGTCTCAACGGCTGTCTAAGAAATAACATGTCAGCTGCCGCCTTCCCGGAACATCTTTCACACAAAACGCAATAGTCTTTACAACCCACACAACCTCGTCAATCAGAAGTTGACCGCTAGAAAAAATCAAATGAAACCTACCGTTGATAAATGCCAAAGTCTCCTCGTCGATGTTCACAGCGCTTTGTAAATGAGGTGGCATCTCGCTGTAGATCTTTTTTATGTTTTCTTTTTCCTGCTCAAACATTTTTTCCATTTCTCTGGAAAATTCCTTAAATTTTAAAGAGAATAGTAGACAAACGTTAAGAGAGTAGCTCTTTTTTCTTGAATCTCCTCCAGCTCCGTTTCCAAAGCAATGGTCTCGAAGAGAATGTCAGCAATGTCTTCCTCATTTGTTGGGTCGCCTTCAACAGCATTCTGAAAATGTGTTTCGTTGTAGGAGTATGAAACCAGTGAAGGAAAAAGACCACATCTGCATATTGGCATGACAGTCCGATAAACCGATTTTGGGCAACGACAAAGGGAAAATTCGATGGTTTGGCGGCTGCGCCTCACTGTAATGGAATATTCGGATTAGACGGGATAATAAGCAAAGGGCAAAAACATTTTGAACTTCGTTTTTGCAACCTTGAGCTATTCCGACAAGGTTCACATCACAGTCACCATGGTATATTGAGTTTTAAACAAGAAGGGCGCAAAGAACCAGGGCAGAAGGTAAACTGGGCCACTTCTTCTCCATTGGAAGCAATTTTTTTCAATTTCTTAAGTGAAAAGGAGAGCTAGCAGTGGCGAGGATAGGCCGGAAACAGGACGAGCTCTGCTTTGTTTAACGTTAACACACGGCCGAGTCGAACAACTCTTGACCCTTTGCCTACATCTATCAATCTAGATGCGGGTATCCTCCTTCATCTGCAGTAAAGCAACAAAAACAACAAGCTTCTAGCCAAAATATTTTTCCTAACGGGAAGTGGAAGGATAGGAAAACATTTTCAGCTCTCCCGCAGGAGAAATTTCTGGAGGGTAAAGTAAAGTAAAAGCTGCCGAAACACTGTATACTGTTGGGATTAGGATGCAGGAAGCTAGTACCTACGTAACTATGCCTTCCTGCGCTCTTCATTTGTTTGCGGGTCATGTTAATCGATCCTTAAAGGAACTCTCAGCAGTCCAGGATGATCACTTAGCCTAAGAACATCGCTTATTACGAATGGTAGATTATAAAAATGATTAGAATGAACTGCATATGAGCGGGGAATTGGTCGAAACCCCACAGCAATTCACAGCCGTTTTAAAATTTCAATGAGGTATGTAGACATATTAATGCCGCCCCCTATTTTGGTATTTTTTTGCAGAAAACATTATGACAAAAGCGTGTCATTGTCTACCGGTACTATATTGAAGCGCATCGGCTTTTAACCGTGGAATATCATCACGAAACGAGCTATAAAAGGTTTGGAAAGGATAAGGAGATCCCTAACAAAGTCCCCAGCAACAGGACACCTCCTTTTTTGAGAGAACAAAAGCCGCGAAGTGTACTCAGAATATTTTAGAAGAGAAGCTCTCCTATTTCTTTATGCATGCCATACGAGCGGATTATGATAATCAGATCCATCCATTTTTTCCCGTCGTCTTTACATGAATATTCCCAGTTGGGATAAGCATATTCTTACGGTAATGTGAGAACAAAACACCAAGGGGAAAATGTAATGGGATAAACGCCTGATGTCTAACCGCAAACATCGTCCTCTGTTGTCACCTGATGTAACCCAATCTACTCGTAAAAATGTCTTTAAATAATTTCTATTGATTAATGAAAGAGATAAAGAGTAGAGTGAGGATGATATAGCCCCGGCACAGGTAGCTAATTAGCAGTGCACTCAAGCGGTTCGCGCGTACTCTGTTGAGCAAATAGGAAGCCGGCCTTGCGCACAGGCAACTTCTGCCCGGATTCTATAGAGAGAAGCTCTCGTGGAATAGAGAACAGAGAGCATCAAGGTGCTTTTTTTGACACATGTCTAGACGACAAAAATATCTGCTTGATCTTTTTAAACTCAACAAAAAATTGTAAAGAAAGAAATTCTTACCACAGCATCTACTCTTGCGATTAGTGAATGCACCTTTATCGCAATAGAGTGAGGATTGTAGGGATGTGGCCGGGAGTCGAAGCAAATTGGTGGTTGGCGCTCTCGTTCCCTATCTCGTTCACGGTCCCTTTCCTTCTCCTTGTCTCGTTCCCTCTCCCTTTCATTATCATGTCTCTTCTTTTTCTTCTTCTTCTCAGGACGTTCATCCGATTTGGTTGGATCTTCCCTGAGCTCACTGAAAAGATCAAGTAAGAAGAAGATGAATGAGAAAAGGAAAGCTATCCCGGAAGAAATGTTTAATGAGTGATAGGATTGTTTCTTTAATACACATTCAAGCTGAGCGAAGATCTTAGAGAGCAGAAAAGAATCCAGTACACCAATTGCTCACCTTTTTACGTCCCGGGCAGCATATGCTGTGACGTCAGGTTCTTCGGCACCCTTCCTGAAATTTCATCTTGTGAATCTCTTTCACTTTTAACTATAAAAATTAAAGAAGCAGAGAGCATATTTAAGGCCACATCCCGTCTCAGGTGGATTACACTACCCGCTCGCGCGTCGAATAAGTTTGCACAGAACGCATCGACTCGGCGAGTACAGAGAAGAGGACGGTTTGCTCAAAAAACACAGAAGCCGAAACGCAATATAAGAAGTTAATAAACAGCTGTGTGGCGGATGAAAATAACTCAAAGGGCAAGTATACCGTCCGGCAGGGGGCAATAGGTATGATCGACTGACAGCTGCTAAGTATTACAAAATTCACAAACAGCTCTAGAGACAAGAAGAGAGAGCTCATGAGTTTTTTTTACAGCAGCAGAGGTTTCTCTCCTTGAGAGAAAGAGACAGAGAGAAGTCGATCAATAATGATCGAAGAACGCTCAAATGATAAAAGACGATTAGATAGGAGACAGCCTATTGTGGACTTCGCAGACATGGATGTCTGCCTTACGCTGCGGGATAAGGAAAAGAAGAGAAATGGCTACAAAATTACGGAGAAAACAATAAAATTTCCAGTTATGGGTGGACATAGAGAGACAAGTGGGCACAGAGAACAGCAGCAGCCGATTTTTGAGGCTTACAATGCGACAACAGTGACCCGCGAACACAGTGATGGACCCGTCGATCGAATCAATCATATGTTGCCAAAAAACCAGAGCGACTTCTACTCTAATCTCGTCATTTAAAAGAATTACACATTGACTGTAAAAAAGCAAAGAATGCAATGACAGCAAACTGCAAAAAGCAGTCATCCAAAACAATAGTTCAAGGCTGCTGATAAAAATACATACAGGAAGTTATCTACTTGTTATGTATCCTTGTTTTTACTTTTGGTTGTGACCATCATAACTAAAAGTAAACTCGGAACTATCACAAGAAAACTCCAATGCTCTACTATTTCTTGTGTTCTGCTTCTCCCAAATGGCTACAGTAGCTGGCGGGGGTCCAGGAGATCAACTATCATACGCGCAGAAGTGCGTGAAATGACGAGGGCATGGTTGCAAAAGGTCAGAACTATAAAGGAGTATTTGGAACAGGATAGAAGAAGAATGGAGGCAGCGTTTAAATCAAATCAAAAGCTCATGAAAATTCACAACGGAGGCCTGTTTTAACCAGAAATCATCGACTGAAAGTTCATAGACCCTCGGGGTTAAAAATATTACCAGATCCAAAGGGTGTACATGCCAGTAAGTGAAGGGCCCACTTGTCAAGAAGTCGTTTAAAAGAAATGTCATAAGGACAGCACTGCGGACACACGAGAAGACGCTGTAAAGCGCGCGCGATGCACGACAAATTCTTAGAGGGTTGTGCTACCTGAACGGAAGCCGAAGTCATTAGTTTTGGCTAATTGCTGTTCTGTTTTTAATGTGTTAAGTGGCGTGGATTGATGACAATGGCTTGGGCCCGAAGACTGACCACAATGACATATTAGTCCTCTTCGTCAAAAGAGATAAGAGAAAATAAATGTTTCGGAGGCCTGGATAAAAAGAGACTATGTCCACAATGAATACACATGGCGTTCGGGGAGACTTCAGGTCCGTGAAAGAGAGACTATCTGCCGAAACATGCTGATAACGGCACCTTCTCCTCTGATGCTGAACCTATGGCAGCGGTTCTTCTTGGCAAAGAATTCGACACACCATACAGGGTCGTAAAGGCCCCCTTTTTACTGATAATTGGATTATGCTGCAGGACACAAGTGCTTCACAGCCAGCTGCTAAAGAGCTAAGTCATGTTGCGGGACTAATTTTGCTTTTAACGCATTTCCTGTGACAAACAAGGACGACCGGAAGAATGCTTACGAGAGAGAATTGGTGGCTATTGCTCTCTCTGGCGTCATTACTCTAGGTAGCTAGGCGCGAATAGGCAAGTATAATCCACACTAAGGAGGGGTCAGGCGGCAAATGTGCTAGTCTCAAAAAGATTGTCAGCAGTTGGCAGAGCCGAGAAATGTGATATGCACAAGGGGGGAGTGCCGCGCATCGGAGGCAATCCCGCGAGAGGGGCAGAAAATGAAGACAAACTCACTCATCGAGGAACGAGCGGACAGTCCTTCTCGGCGGGGCGCTGGGGCTGAAACGAAAACAGTTAGTCTCTTGACAACACACTTGAAAAGATGTTTAAAAAACCTTTTTTCTTAGTATATTTTCATATTTGTGAGCAAACATAAGAGAAAAAGCTGGCAAATTGGGTGGGGAAAGTTTTCTGAATGAATCATTTTCTGAATGAATCATTGATCGAATATTATACATGTTTGAACAGTGGTTATCCTATTTTGGAATGTAAAAACAAGAGAAAATCCTTCTAAGCGTATTTATGGCATAGGGAAGGCTTTCAAACTCATAAACATCAATACTGGAGGAATGTTTTCCGCTGGAACAGCGATTGCCATTCGATGCAGGGGTCTTTTTGACGAATAGTAAAAACTGTTGGGTGAGACTGGCGGCAAACAACACTTTTTGGGTTGCAGACAGAGAAAGAGCTAGCAGACCGTCAACCGACACACAATACTTATTCGAACAGATGGCCCGAAAAGACATTTTCTCAGGAAACCTACTCGGAACCGGCGGCAGCCGTTGGATAGAAAAAAAGCCAATAAAATGCATATGTGCCTTGGTGAAAAGTGAGGCATGTGAAGCCATTATCCTCTAACCTGGCCACCACGTGCTAAATGGGCTCAGGGGAAGATTTAAGCGACACATATGTCTTTTTAGAAATCGTTGAAGGGGTGAATTTATAACAGAGGGCAGAACGGCGCGACAGGAGAAATTGCGTTTCAACAAGATTAACAAAAAATAAAAGTACAAGAGAGATAAAATTCATAATCCTATAGTTTGACTTGATAACAGTCGTTTGCTTTAAAGGTAACGGTAGGGTCAACATGGCAAAGATCTCGGCACGAACGTGCGCCAGAAGAAACTTGGCGCTAAAAGTACCAACGTGAACTGTTTAAGATTTGCCAGAGACATCACAGAAAAGCTATGTGGTATTCGTCTAACCCGAACCGGAAGTGTATTCCTGTTTTGTTGTCTCAACAAATGATCTTTTAATTTTTGACGGTTTTCCGAAGCTCTATATTTGCTCTTTTTTTAATCATCTTCTCACAAACGCGTTAAATAAAATGATGTGTTGCGGTAGTTTTATAACATATTTACAGATAAGAAACCGAAGTGACCTTGAGAATTAGTTACGAGTTACGCATGACATTGGCGTTCCAAAAGGATAATCTCTCAAAGGACACAAGGAAACGGTCTGCTGTGTGCGCTATCAAAGTACTCGTAGGGTACTGACGTCAATTCGGTGGCGAAAGTAGTTCTGGGGGGATAGATCGAATGTTGCGGGAGGGCAGCGCTTTTACAAACAAATGTGAGCTGCAAGTTGCGTGCATTGCATTAAAAAACAAAGGGAGTGAAATTTAGAGAACGATCAGAGGCCCACTATTGATTTTAACGCTTTTGAAGATGGGAAAATGATGGCCCCGAGGGCGCACAACTTCCGCATTGGCTGCCCTTGTGCTTTTTGCAAACCAGGGTGCAAAGTGAATTTGTTGTCGGGAATAAGCAGCCAGCGCGGATGCTCAACAACAACAGACAGACATTTGTGTCCTTAAACTCGCTTGCTGAGGGATAAGAAGTGGGCGAAACACGGCAAAGGTTGCCACCACGTAACAATAGTAAAAGCTCTTAAATATGAAGGGAGTGGGTCACTATTGGAGACCACGAAAGGAGCAATGACGCCAGGGACCACGCACTCACGCTATGGGAATCCCTTCCGTTTATGAATTATGGAAATTTGTTTCGGGATTTCAATATTTATGTTCTAGTTTTCTACATATAATTTTTGGGGAAGTTTTACTTATCAAAAGCATTGTTGCATCATCTGATGTACCCATGCGGAAAAATACTTGCGTTTGTTCAGTGAACTAAACGAGTTGGAGCATAACAAACAAGTGTAGTAAAGAATAAAGCAAAAGTTGCAACTAGAACACTTCCTAGGCAGGAAAATGGCTGAAATCTTAGTTTTCAGAGGACTACTTGGCTCTAGAAGCAGGGCAATGCCCAAAAAATAATTTAAACTAGGGAGCATTTATCGATTTTTACTATCTTCAACTAATCGGGAAGGTCAGCCCGATAATTCTGTAAAAATCCATAGATATTTGTAATTTTCTAGCTTTTGCTGGATAAACTGTCCAACATGAATTTAAAAATATATTTGATCAAGTTTACCTGTTAACATCAGCATAGGTCGGCTCGCTATCTACAGAATAGACCTTTTCCTTGGTTCTAGGTCTAAAAATAAAACTCAAAAGTGAAATATGAGACATCACAACAGAAATCTCTAGAATACGTCGGCTTTTACAAAACTTTGCAAAAATTTTAGCATCTTTTTGTGATTTGAGGTTTTGCAATGCATCTATCGGCCGAAAAATTAAAGAAAAAAGTAAATACCAACCGTACGGAGGTTTTATTCGCTCTGCTGAATTGTAGGACCTTCAATTTATTCAATTTATCTGCCTTTTTCTCTTCGGCATCTCCTTCCTCTTCCATTTCGTTATCCGACTGTTCAGAAACGTTTTGAGAAGTTGATTCCTGTTTTATATACTGAAATAAATATTAAAAACTCAAAGGAAGAGAATAAAAACTTACAGAATCATAGTTCTCATCATTTACAGGAGAGACTGGATTGGAATGATAAAGTGGCGAGACAGGAGCCGTCATTTCCATAGGATAGGAAGAAGGCTCTCCTGGCTCATGAACGGGAGATTGTGGAGAAGACAGCTGCCCATTTAACTCTTCTTCTTCTTGTTTCTAATAAATTGCTTATAAAAATAGAGATAAAATTGCTTACAACATATGTTTCTCCATTTCCTGTCGGCGGTTCTTCATAACTAGCGCTGAAATTTAAAATTTCGATTTAATATTGAAACCATAATTCAAATTCTAGTTTTTTAAGCAAATCTGGACGTTAAAATCTCCCTGTTTTTATTTTAAAAACAAATTTCAAAGAATCTTACCTTTGCGGTTCAATATTTTCAATTTCCCCTTCTGCTTGTTCTTGTTCCATTGGTGTTGGAGTAGGGCTACTGGGACCTATATCCTCTGACATCACCCTATAAGAATATGTATTTCAATTGGAGTTTCTAATTGTAAATAGTAAATAATATGGAAGATAAAAATAAAGCGATAGGAATAGAAAAAGCCTGTACAGTGAAGACCATCCAAATACGCGGTTAGTGCAAAGTAAGGTTTTCGCTATGACGCTTGTCAAGTTTTTTCTGTGACGCCATTGGGAGATATGGTGTATTTTAGATGGATTACATGGATTTTTTCCTGAATATTCTAAGTAATAAATATGTTTGTATTTTATTTTCAATTAACTTGAATTTTTGCAGGAAAATATTCTAAATCGATAAGTTTCTAATCTAAAAAAGTTGAATTAAATGAAAATTTCAACTTTTTTTAGTATTTTTATTAAGTTAGCTTCCATTTTCCATTTTTAAAGGAAATAATGGATTCCTGACCCCCCGAAGTTGAAGTGGAATGCCAAGTAGACTGTACTGCCTAATTTGAAAACAGTGAAGAAGACTCTCGCTTCCGTTCGCACCCTCCCACCCTCCCAGAGAAACAAAGATTTAAAATGAAGAGCATTTATTGTGCATTTAAGCTACACAGATAGTGGGGACGGTGATGGTATCAGAGAAGTTCTTCTTGATGTCGATGTCGACGGACTTGCCCTGACGGATGGCTTGGGCCCACTTGCGAGCTCGGGTGTCATGACGGGGAAGGCATCCGAACTCGACCTGAAAATTGTGATAAAGTAAGGCAGGAAGAACAGCTGTACCTTCTTGTGGGAAGTCTTCTCAGGAGTGGTGTTCTTGGGGCAGCGAGGGACAGGCTTCAAGCTGAAGCAGAGACGGTGGCTGTGCTCCTGGATCAGGGTCTTCTCCTCGGGCTCTTCTGAAATTTGTGAGTTAGAGAAGTACAGCCAACTGCGCGTACCAGTGTCGCCGTATTCCTCGGAGCGGCTGTTGCTCTTCTTGGAGTAGCTCTTCTTGTACTTCTTCTCGGACCATTCGCTGGAGCGGGATTCTTCCTCTTCGGAGGTGTAGTCGTTGTACTCGCGGTAGGCCTTCTTTCCCTTGGGGGATTCGTAGGAGCATTCGTTGGACTTGACAACGAAGGAGCGGTGGAAGACTTCGATGTCATCGGTTTCCTCGTCTCCGGCGGTACGGTAGTCGTTTCTCTTCTGTAAAATTAACAATCAGTCAATGACACAAAAGGAGGATACCTCGCCATCGAAGTGGCCGCAGAGTCCACACTGGGTTTCCATCTGACCGTTGCTGAGGAGAACCTTGACGTCATATCCATCGAAGCGGATGACAACTTCATCGAGGTCAATGACGTAGTGGTCACCGATTTTCTCGATTCTGAAAGATGAGCTATTATTCTAGGCGGACGAGGGGTCATACCTGTTTTCTTCGAGCTCAGAGGGGCGGAGGGACTTTCCGTTGACCTTCAGCTTCTCGTCGACAATCTCCAGCTCCATTTCGGATTCCTCGAAGACGATCTTGACCATCTTCTCATCTCCGCTTCTCTTGGTGTTCTTGACGAGGACGGCGTAGCGAGGCTCGACAGAGCAGTCCTTGGCGACGACGGTGTAGCAGCTGGACATGGGAGCACGGAAGATGACATCATCAAAGCTGTTGACACGGTCTCCCTCGATGCGGCACTCGCTCTTCTCCCATTTGGTGTGGCGGATCATGTTCTTGGGCTGGCGAACGATGGAAGGAAGGACGACCAGGGGAAGGCGGACTTGTTGGGCGCGGAAGTAGGTCTCAGGAGTCTCGACGGTGAGGTTGAAGAGTCCAGGGACCATTGGCTCGGAAGTCATCTTGACGACAAGTTCTCCTTCACGGTTTTCGGCCATCTTGACTTCGGAGCTCCAGTAGGTGTATCCCTTGACGACGTCGAAGAGCTGTTCGAAGGTCTTCTGGTTCTCGCGGCTCAGCTGGTAGTTGATCTTGGCCTTGAGTTGGTTGAGGCGGGCCAAGCGGATAAGCTGCTCGTAGGCGGGGAGTCCACGGAGTTCGGTATGCTTCTTGACCAGGTTGCGCTGGTCACGAGATTGCTCAAGCTGGGCGAGGACTTCGATGGTGTTGGTCTCTTCGGTTCCCCATTTGGTCTCCATGAGGATCTGCACCTCACGGTGCTTTTGGTCCTTGAGCTGTTGGACGGTCTCGACGGGAAGAGGGAGTACGACTTCCAGCTCGGACTTGATGTTCCACTGGCGGCGTCC
Organism: Oscheius sp. DF5033; assembly: GCA_964036215.1. Lineage (NCBI taxonomy): Eukaryota > Metazoa > Nematoda > Chromadorea > Rhabditida > Rhabditidae > Oscheius > Oscheius sp. DF5033. The sequence goes on from OZ038413.1 coordinate 10,189,316, forward strand.
TTCGGGCTTCAACTCGGCAACGAGGCGGCAGAATTTCAGCTTGCCCTCGCATTCGGTGCGGAGAGAGACTTCGGAGGTTTCCTGTCCACGGAGCTCAACCTTGATGAGGTGGCTGTAGGCACGGTCAAGTTGCATGTTGCGGACGATCTTGTTCAGGTGCTCAACGCGGCTGGATTCCGATCGGGATTCCCACTCTCCTTCTTCAGTTTCCATTTCCTTGCGGAGCATCTTCTCAACCTTGGGGGCACGGATGGAGGCGGTCTCAATTTCTCCGAAGGTCATCTTGACGGACATCTCCTTGGGGAGACGGCGAGAAGGAATGACGGACAGGTCGAGGTGGTGCTCTCCGAGGAGAAGGGCTTCCAAGTTCCAGAGACGGTAGTTGCTGCCAGAGAGGACGAATTCCAATCCTTGGATCTCGAACTTCTTGGACATGTCCTGGTTCATGCGGTCGATGGAAGGAACGCGGATGGTGGTCTCCTTGTATCCGTAGAAGATGTCGTTGTTCTTCTTGAAGTAGCGGACGAAGCAGACGGGGCGGGAGTGCAGGCGGATGAGGCTCTTCTCGTTCTCGGGCATCTGGGTGGTGATCTTGACCTCGAGCTCCTTCTTGTAGGTCATCTCGACTTCGATGTCAATGGGAAGGGTGACTTCAGCGGTGCGGAGGTTCTTGAATCCATTGGTGAAGCTGGGGACCCAGACGTGCATGGAATGGAAGTAGAGAGAGGCGAAGCTGGGCTTGGCTTGGACACGGGCCTTGATTCCGTAGTGGACCTTCTGGATGGTCATCTTTCCGGTGAGTCCGAAGACGGTGGGCATCTTGTTGTAGAAGACCATGGGGAGACCGAGGGAGTTGGTGATCTTCATCATGGAATCCATGAAGAATCCAGCGGTGACGAATTCGGATTCGGAGTCGAAGTTGAAGATGCGTTCGACCTTCTTCAAGTCGAAGCTTCCTTCACGGACGTAGTTCTCGATGAGCTCATCCAAGTACTGGTTGTCCAGAGGCAGGAGAGCATAATCCATTTGCTTGTAGCGGAAGTAGAGCATGGCGAAGGGCTCCTCGGTGGTGGATTCACGGACACGGATGTTCAGTTGTCTGGCGAGATCCTTGAGAACGACGACGGACTTCTTGAGAGAGACACGGGAGGCACGAGAGATGGATTCCTTCTTTTCCCACTTGGACAGACGGCTGATGACCTTGTTGAAGAGAGCCTCAACGTTCTGCTGGGAGAATCCGATCTGGGCGAGCTGCTTGTTCCAGTTTCCTCCGAAGAGAGTCTCGAGGGCGACCATCATGTCCTTGGGGATCATGGAGTCCTTTCCGATGAGGGATCCGAGTTGGAGGCTCAAACCAGAGAGGCTGTCCTGGCTGTAGATAGACCAGTGCTTGACGATGGACAGCATGCGGGGCTCAGGGCGGTACTGGCTGGTTCTCAGAAGGTTGGAAGCCAGCTTGGAGATGTTGCGGTGAGCAGGAAGAGGAGATTCCATGAGGGAGGAGAGAAGGTGGTAGGTGTAGGCGGCAACATGCTGGTTGGGCTCACGCTCCATGCGGATGACGATCTGGGAGAGCTCGGGAAGGGCAGGCTTGGCTTGGACAAGTTGGCGGAGGGCAGCCATGCGGATCTCGTTCTTCTCCATGCGGCTGGAGTAGATGGGCATCAGAATACGCTGGACACGGCGGGGCAGCTGCTCGGCGAGGTGGCGGAGGGCCTCAATGGCTTCCATGCGAACAACGGTAGGCTCCTTCTTGTCCTTGATGATCTTTTCAAGAAGAGAGGCGTTGTCTTCGAGTCCAGAGTTGGCCATGGTCTTGAGGGCGAGGACCTTCTCGTAGATGGTGTCGGCTCTCTCGAACTGCTCCTTCATGATCTTGGAGGCACGGCTCTTGAATCCTTCAGAGGCGGGGAAGGCGTGGATCTCAGTGACGGTCTTTCCAACGGCTCCACGGACAATAGCTCCATAGGCAAGCCAGGCAGCCTGCTTCACGACTGCGGAATCTTCGCATCTCTGGGACTTGATGAAGTCGCGGAGGATTTCAGCAATTTGCTCAGAGGGGAAGGGAGTCTCCTGGATGGACTTGAGGAGTTGGACGAGTCTGGGAGTGGAGAGGTGGTGAGAGTGACGGAGCAGGTGCTGGATGGTGTTCTTGGATCCGGAGACGGCAAGGGAGTGCTCAATCAGGGACTGGATCTTCTTGTCGGATCTCTTGTAGATCTTGTCGTGGATTTCCTTCAACTCTCCCTCGGAACAGGTGCGGATGTACTGGACAAGTCTGAAAATTGACAATTAGGGTGCTTCTTGCTATTTCCAAGTACCTCATGAAGTTGTCGGCAGATTCAATGGGCATCTCTTCCTTGAGCTGGGACAGCTTGTAGACGATCTCCTCGATGACAGCGACCTTCTTGGGGATGGCTTCCATGGGGTTGACCTTGGCTTCATCTCCCTTCTTCAGGTACTCCTCGACGGCGTAGTCGAACTCCTTGTTGTAGATGATTTCCTCCTTGGGTCCCTTGTGGGTGGGGATCTCACGGCGGATGTCAGAAGTCTCCTCCAGAGAGAGGCGAGCCTGGATCTTGGTACGGATGAGGGTCTGGTCCTTGAGGGCAACAGAGTAGACGGAGTTGAGTTCGATCTCCTTGAGCTCGTCCTTTTCGATCTCGTACTTGTAGACAGTCTGGGGAGCAATCTTCTTGTACTCGCACTCGGGGCATTCAGCGGTGAAGCGGTAGTTGTAGGTCAGCTCCATTCTCTCGTCGCAGTTATCAAAGTTGACGGACTTGGTGACGGTGATCTTGTCCTTCTTCTCAGAAACCAAGTTGTAGGCGACTTCGCAGTTTCCTTCAACGTTCTTCTCCATGAAGGTCTTGAAGTTGTTGCTGTTGACGTTCTCGTACTCGTCACGGTCGAAGCGGTCAACGGAGATTTCTTCCCAGTTGAGCTGGAGCATGCTGATGATGGAACGCTTGACGTTCTTGGACCAGGTGGAGTCTTCAGGGTGGAACTGGAGCTCCTTGGCGAGTCCTTGTTCGAAACGGAAACGGACGGGCATCTCCATCTTGTCCTTGTGCTCAGTGGTCAACTCCTGTAATTTGGTTTATTAGCACTGTAAAGAAGCAAAAGCATACCTGGGGCTTGACGCGCTCCATGGGGACGAACTGAGTAGACTCGGGAAGCTCGGCATTGTCGTTGGCGAACTCAATATTCTTGAGCTGGATGATGGCCATCTTGTCGTCAAGGATTTGGAGGGTCACATCGGAACGGTGGCGGGTGATGGCAGAAAGAGAATTGGGCAGAGCAAGACCAGAAGCCAAAGAAGCCTCATACTTGAAGCGGTACTCAGTCTGGGTCTTCCAGTTGAGCAGGCGATCTTGGCGCCAAGAGGCCTGGAAATGGAAAACTAGAGAGGAGAGCAGGAGGGAGTACCTGGACCGCAAGGGCTACTCCGAGAAGGGCGAAGAAGAACTTCATCCCGAAGTGAGTGAGGAAAGGGGTCTGGCCAGGGGCTTATAAAGAGCCCTGAGTGACAGTCGACTCTCCAGATAGGGAAAAGCGCGATTGACAGTACGATAAGAGGTTGATGTCGTTGCTCAATTGGGCAATAATCACCCAATGGCCAGACCTGGAAAGATCCCTTACAGGCGAGGTCAGAAAACACTAGACGAACAAAAACAAAATTTTGAGCCAAATTACGGTAGTCACTGAATTAGTCTGGAAGGGGTGTTTCAACTCCTTAGGTCCTCTTTTTTTTGGGGGCTAGGGGCGGCATTTCCCTACTTTTAGTAAATCTGAAGTGTCTCTAAGCCACTTTTTCTATCCTTGTCGAATTGTTTGCCAAGTAGTTCATTTGTTCCGATTCAGACACACCTTGATTCTGTCTTCTAGCCGATTTATTTCACTACTTTTTAGTCATAAGTGCTGGGCATCTTTGGTGCTTCCTGTCTTCAGTACCTCTCCCATTTCGTTCGGTATTCTGCAAATCATCGCCCTTTTCCAGCTGTTTTTTCCAGTAGTCTAGTCTGCTAGAAATGATAACGAATGGACACCACACTCATGGATCCTCGGAAAATGCTCGTTGATGGAAATAGTTTCAAACTCCTTGAAGGTTCTCTAGCTACTGCCCTATTGTTCTGTGTCTTCGTATGCCTGTCCCCATTTTTGTAGAGTCGGTATTGTAAAATTTAAGATAGCTTTTATCTTCAGTTTGGCTAGGTGTCTGAAGTTTTTTAAGATATTTAAAAAGATTATCCTCTCATCGATAGGAGCAATCCTCTTTCCATCCAGTCCCTTTTTTACCTCACAGCGCAAAATGTTCCGTCTTCTGTTCCTCGCCGCCGATGTCACAGGAGTTGAATAAAAAGTTGATTGACATTTTGTGATATGGGCTATCTGCTCCAGTGCTCTCTAATCTTTACACAACTGTATCCTCCAGCAAATTCCATCGACACCCCATGAAATATACCACTCATTTGCGTAGAACAATTTATTAAAAAGGAAGAAAAAGCGGGGGAATAGCTAGTTTTTGTTTTTTTGCCATAAAGGCTCTTCGGAATGGGCAACTGTGCGAATGATAAACAATGGAAAACACTTCAATATTTGGAAAATTAACTGAAGCGAGGGAATTCTAAACTGCCTAATTTATCAAACAAAATCTAGCCAAATGTAATTATAACTCGGGGAATGATTTTTCTGTTTTCTACCGTCGCAAAATTGTTAACCGAGATTGTGTGTATATTCACCTGGTCTGTGGATTCCCTAGCTTTTTGAAAAGGGACAGAAAAAGGCACCTTGATTATATAAACTGGAATGCGATACACGTTAGGTAAAGCACGCGGGAAATAAAGCCACCATACAACGTTTAAATGAGGGACGACTACAATAAAAGAGGGGGGACTACAGAAATTGGACAAAGTACAATGAGGGAATAAATACAAAGATTTTGGAAAAAGCACCGGATGGAGATAATGCTATGCAATATAATATAATAATTGGGAAATTTTTTTTGTGGGAAATTTTTGGCAATTTATGGAATGGAAATTAACTTTGAGGAATTATAAACAATGGAGAACGTGGGTTACACCCAATAGATGATGATATGAGATACATATATATTAACAAACCCTATCCTGACACCTGTTCTACGCGAGGCTAGCACCTATGTGACTAATGGCCAAATAGTTGGGTATCCACCGGTTCATGGTGAAGCACCTCATCCAACCAATCCATGCCAATGTTCTGATCATTTGTATCCATTGGCATTCCCATACTCATTGGATCGGTTCTACGCCCGCTCTAGAAAAATTATTTAGAATGAAACTGTTTAAAATGTACCTCGTCCTGGTAGGGGACATATTGCCCATCGTGAGAAATGCTCCTGTCGGCACAATTGAGCCAGTCATCTCCAAGAAGTTGAGCAAGTTCCTCGCTGCCATACTCTACGCCGCCGAAAGGTTCACCAGTAGCAAAGTCCGTATCAGCTTGGACAACTGCCATGACCTCATCCAGCGTTGGATAATTGTTCTAAATTTACATACTAAATTATAAAACAGAGCACTTACAGCAGGATATCCCGCTCCATATTTGTCGAGCTCAGTCTGCAGGTGATTCACCTGTTGCGATAAGGTTTGGTTCATGAGTGGATTCATCTCATGTTCTTTATGAATCGGCATTTGCTCGGGGATATGATGCTCGGAGGCCATTTGGTTGTGTGGCACGTAAGCTGTCTGTCTGACCTGAAAATATCAACAGGTAAAAATAGAATGTGTAAAAAGGTTACCATAGGATTCCATTGCATGTGATTGATGGTCTGTTTCGGGGATTCCATAGTGGCCGAGACTGTGCACTCAACATTCTGTTCAGGGGTTCCTTGCTCAGGGCCGCGGTTGCCATCCTCCAACACACTTTTGAATATGGCTTCCATGTCGACATTCTCCTCGCATTGCTTATCATTAATTCTGAATAATTTTTGTATTATAAAGCATGTATAAATAGACTTACGGGTCCGAATAGTACGCATTTCCGTTATGATACATAGGCTGGCTATGAGGAGGCATCATTCTTGGTCTATCTGTGTAGCTGACGGAACTGGAACGGGATGTGGATGTCTCAGAGCCCAATGAAGAATTTCTCCCGGAGTAGTTGGACTGAACACTGTCCACCTTTTGAGGATTTTCGATCGATCTCATTTCAATCTGGAAATTGGACTGTAAGCTGAAAGGAAGATTTTCTCACCACTTCATCATCTTCAGGTTTTTCAGAAGGAGGCTGGGTGATTTCAACCTGTGTTCTCTCCAGCTGATACTTTCTCAGGAGCTGGACAATCAGCAGAGCTGTGCGAGGATCCTGCTTGATCAGACGAACAATATCATGAACTGCCTGGTCGACGTGTAATTCCTCTTGAAGACGTTCTTCAGTCATTTTCAGACGATTGTGCTCCTTGCTGATGTTCTAAATTACTTTATAAAAAGATCCATAGGCTGAAAAATACCGTCAACTTCTGGATATGACCCTTATGCTGGAGGAAATTCTGGATGTGAGCCTTGTTCAGGTTGCGGATATCCATATTCCTGACCCATTGTTGATCAGCCTCTTCGTTCTCGAATCTTTGCCGTTCCCTCAACTTTTGCTAAAAAGGCACTTATCGGGATCAGACTAAATGTACCTGTGTCTTTTTAGCAGCCAAGATTATTTGCTGCTGCTTCTTGAGCATATCCTGTGCCACCGTAACCTCATGTTCAAGGCTTTCGATCAACTTATGCTGTTTTCTGAGCATATCCTCATGCATTTGCAGGGTTGTCGGAGTTAAGACAGAAGATGGATCATTTGGGTCGAGCGTTATCTTTTCGTCGTTCTCTTTGATCACTTCAATCGGCGTGCAACTGTCAGCTCTATTTCCTTCGGACAGCGGCATGCTAGGCGAGCATTCGGGATGATCGGCAATCCTCGGACTGCTTTGCAGCCTAAAAACTTGTTTTGCTAGACTTTCTTCCGAAAAGTCGCACTTTGGGCTTGACAATCTGTTTCCTGTCAACTGTTGAGGTCTTTGAATCTCCTGCACGGGTTGGCATTTCGGTTGAAACATTACAACAACATGAGGTGAAGACATCAAAGTTTGACTAGGAGCTTGAGCTGAAACGATTTTCACGTTTCACACATCGAATGCATGATCTGACACACCTGTTGCTAGACTGCCAGACTTATTAACAGTTGTCATTGCGACACGTGATGTAGCTGCTGATGATTGTGGAGCCATCACTGAAAATGATATTCAAAAAACAAAAATCTTAACGAATACCTGTGTTAACAATAACTGGCGTTTTTTGAACTGTCTGCAGCTTATGTTGACTGTCGACGACCATCTCATTATGAGGAACAGCCGTGAATTGACCTCCAGATCCCATTTGTGCAAAGCAGAAGGTGCCGTCTTGTTGTTTTTGCAAGTGACCAGTACCCGCGCTGTGAAGTACACGCGGAGCAGGCGCAATTGATACAGGAACTTGGTCAACAAGTTGAGTAGGTTGATGAACAGACGACTGGGCTGGGATTATCCTCTGCTGCCTGTAATGTCTTCTGTATCTGCAGTATCTTCATCAACTTACAAAACAACTGTCTGAGTTTGATCGGGCTGGATTTGAACTGTCCCCAATCCCAGGAGATTTCCCTTCTCATCGTAGAGCTAAAAATAATAAATTCACATGGATTTCACAGTTGTTTGTTTCGAACCCGATCTTGACATCCTACGCTGGCTCGTAACGTGAGGTGATTGTTACACCTTCTTTTGAAAAGGATCAAGAATCCTATTGTTGTACGCGGAGGGCAATTAAATCAAGCTTAATGGCAGGTATTTCGCGCGGGATCAACACAACAAGTAAATCGTGTGTATCTGCACTTTATCCAAAATAGATGAGAAGCAGTTGTGCTTCCTTCTTTTTTTCCGTGGTAAACACCAAGCTCGAATTACACATGAAAAACTCTAAGGTATTCTACGAACGAGACAGCAAAAAGAAGAATTTGAACCCGAAGACTACAAAGATCCGTCATGCCTTTTTCTTCTCCCGCGGATCCAATTTCTTAAAAATGACAGACGGCCAGACGGGCGCTGTCTACGAAATGTTGATATCTTTTATGTTTTTCACATGAAATGTCAATCAAAAAGTTTATGATCATTTCTCTTCCTCGTGTGCTCAGTCTGCGCTAATAGTTTCATGCGAATAGCGCATCTGGAATCTACGCGAATCGTGCCGTTTTGTCAAGGAATGCCAACTGCCGCTTGTGCCGAAAAACAATCTTGCCACACATGCACAAGATGTGTAGTTTGCTGACAGTTGTTACGGGAAGAGGAATGTTCTACGTTTGGGAAGATCAAAGAACCAATCCTCTGTTTCTCCCTTTTCAAAAATTAAAAAGAAGAACTGACCTGTACCAGTTGAGACCCATTGCTCTGAACCTGCATCTGTTGAGGCTGGATTGCCCTCAGTGGCGGCGACGAGTGGTGGAAGTCCTTCTGTTGGATTGGGGTCCTAAATTATCGTTCGTGAGAGATAGGAAAAACGGAAATAATTCTTTTTCTCCCGGTTAAGATGCGCCTGTTCTCAAGTTCCGCAAACATTTGTAACCAAGAGCATTGCTTTTTTTTTGCTTCAGGAAGAGCGCCCCGAGGTCGAGACATGTACAAATGACTAGGAACTTTTGGGCTCATCAGAGATCAAGGCGCCGATGGATGGCTGTGGCATCTGCCGATCTTAGCTGCTCATAGATTTTCTATGCCGTGTTTAAACTGTTGAAAGAAGAAGTCAAAAACCATCAGTACTTTTCTATTAGTTTCCAAAAATAACAGATAAATTTAAGTAGAAAAACAAAAAGATAAAAAGCACGTACTTTATAGATGTTTCTGACTGGAATATTATTTCCGGAGGGCTACATTGATGTGAAACGCCTGAAAACAAATCTATCAGTATTTGTTTGAAATAGGATAAAGGCCGGAGAACGGTCAAAAACTAACCATGAGTCAACATGTGGGATTCTTGACCTTTATCCGAAAGATTGTCATTTAAATTGTGATCGTCTTTTTGAATTGGAGGCGACGGAGGCGGCGTTGCTCCGAGGATTTCCTTCTCAAATCCACGTAATCTCTCAAGAAGTTGTGGCTTGGCTCCTGAAAATCGTGTTCTGCTTTATAGACACAAAACACTGGGTGCGGAACACAACAGGTTTTCGCAGGTTTTCCCCTGTAAATTGCTCATATACTTGTTGTGCCCATAAAGCCCATTACAAATTGGACACCTGGCAAATAGAAATTGATGGTGTACCAGTTGGCTGATTGATTATATCGTAAATAGTAAATAACCCACCTGACACTGGTAGGTTCCTCTTTTTGCATTCATTTTTCAATTCTTGAACCTTTAAATCACTCAATTTCCGTCTCATCATCTAAAACGAGAAGATAACTGCTGGAAAAATGAACAGGAATTACCGTGACACCACCATTCGAGGTCGGCGTAGAGCTTCCCTGATCAATCAGGGTTGTCTCCGAGTTTGGCCGACAATCCGAACCTGCCTCATTTTGCCATTGCAAAAACAATTGCTGCTGTTGCAATAGGAGCTCGTAGTTGTTCTGCTCTTCGACTCGAGGAATCTTTAATTGTTAAATCAAGGGACCGCATTTTTTACACTAACCTGGCTTGTTCTTAATGAGTTTTCTTCAATTGAGTCCAATCTTGATTCTGGTGTTTTTGTTTTTGAACGAGGGCCACTTTGCTCAAAAGGTTTATAGGGATTCGGTTTTGTAGGCTATAAAATAAAAATTAAATTAAGGAGAGATTAATAAAGCTCACTTTACGGAGGATACCCTTGTTAGTGAGAGAGTTCAAAGATTTTGGCGGCTGCTTTACTGTAGCAACAACCTCCATATCTGAAAAGAAATTTTTTAAAACGATTTTAGAGGATCTCTTTTCTTTAATTTGACTTCAACGAGATAATAGAAAAAAAATAAAAGATGGAAATAGCTTGCTCCGCGTGGTTTTGATTGTGATTGGAAACATCTTACACGCTGAGAACAGCTCCCCACGTGCATAGTTACGTAGTATGTGAGTTCAAATCACTTAACTACCAGATGTTTGGGTAGACCCTTGACTTTACTGTTCTTTACCTGCAGTTATTGGCGTCGGGTGCTCTTCAATGTCTTCTTCCTGGTTAGGTTCTTTTGTTGGCGTGAAGAGTAGCCTTCCCTCTGGAAGTAGAGATCACAGTCTGACATTTAAACTGATCTTTTTACCTTGAATTGCGTTTTCCAACTCAGCGTCAACTTGTAAAATTTTACGGGTGACTAATTCTAGTGGACCTGGCCTCTGTCCAAGCTTTCGACTGAGACTGTTTTTGATCCTATTCTGTCGCAATGCACGAGCTTGTTGTTCAATTAGTGGAGAGACTCGTCCATCTGAACAAAAGAAAAAATGATCATGAGTAAACACAGAGTTAAGTGGAGGTGACGAGCCTATCGATTCTATCGTTACCCCCGGAAAAGAGAGGATAGAGCGAGAGAAAGCGAGCACACCACCAACCACCGTGCTCGGGAAGTTTTCAAAAACCAAGCTCTTGGCGCCCTAGGGCAATCACTCGTCCTACTTCTTTGCTCTTTTTACGCTGTGACTGATTGCCAGGAGGGAGAGCTTCTCCTACGTGTGCCGGAAAAGTTTTGTGGCAAGTTGTAAATAAGGGGAAGGGAAGATATCCGGCTTTGTTTCATGAGCACAATCAAAAATGATTGGCCCCATACAATTGCGAAATGGAATTGTGTCTGTGACAGAGGATTTGAGTCAACTGGCCGTGGGGGAGGAAATCAAAGTGAAAGGTAGGCGTTGCCCTGCAGACGATACTGTCTCTTACCTGACAGTAGAATATGCTGAGTAACAAGTCGCTCCCTGCTGGGTCGTTGTTCAAACTTCCGACGAAGAAGTTCCCTGCGAGAGCGGACCCAGTCCTCTGAAAATGTGATAGTAATTTCCCCGTAGAGGGTATGGAAAGAACAAAGTAGCAACATCTGGATGAGTAGGAAGTGTAGGCGGCCCGAGCAAAATGAAAAGTAGCTCAAACTAGCTCAAAACATCAGCTGTTGCAAAAGATACCGAAGTGATGATAACTTGCGTCTTTGTGGGGTGACAGGACCCCACCAACTGGTCAAGAGCGGTCCGCCTACACTGGGGGAGTTAAAAGTTGAAGCGCCATGAATTCCAAAGAGTCTATTACCATATAAGTCACTGGGGATAATTGGTCGAACTGGGAGTCTACATCAGAAGAATTTGGTGGGAGGAATAATCAAATTCTGGCGTCAACCTGACAAGTAAAGAAAGAATTCCAGAATTTCTGCCAATTTGCACCGAAGCAACCCGGAATTAAGACTTTTGCAACGGCGGTAAAATCGAGACGGAATAGCCGGATATTCATGCAGAAAGAAACTAAATGACGCAGCTGGACAGAATGGCAAGAATTACATCGGCGGAGACATGGGATGCTCTTGCCAACGACGAACATACATGATAGTGAAAGACAGCTGGACATTCTGGTGGTTTGCCTCTCTCCCACCGCCACCTGCATCCATCTGCCCTCTTGAATGCTTCTTTTTTAATATTACTAGGCACTCCATCGCCAAGGGTAATGTTTTCCCGGAATGATAAAAATAATAAGAAGAAATAAGGAAAAGGACAAGTTGTATCAGATAAGTAGAGCAATACTGACAAGACACGCCGGTGTTATTGACGAATATCTGAGTTTTAAACGGTATGTTAAAAGAACTCAAGTTGATTCATCATGAGTCAGAAAAATATGAGAAAAAGAGAAAAGGCCCGACACGTAAAGAGACGAAGGTATAGTATTGGGGGTACTCCAAGGGCGTCGATTTGTTGACAATCACTTGGAGTGAGCAGGCTTCAACTGATCCGAAATCACCGAGAGAGAAAGAAGCCGGAACTCGTTTTCTCCCACCCGGCTATCACTAGGAAACGGATGGTTGTTTTGTGAACATGCAAAAGAGACCTAGGATCGCTTAGAGGCAGGACCTTGTCAGTTCGACTTCGTAAACAGGAGCGCAGTTGGCGTAGTTTTCGAGCCGAGAAGCTGCCATTACAAAGCAGTCGTTGCGCCATAGTGATCGCCGATCGCCGCAGGCATTCGTTCCCGTACGCACACGAGAGTGAGAGAGAGCGGGTGAGTGAAAAATGGAAAAAGAACTACCATCACGCTAGAAGCACATGTGCACGGGAATGTGTCTCAGATGCAATAAGATCAAGACGCAGCGCGTTCGAAATTCAACCGTCTGGTGGGAAAATGGGGGAAAGTAAGAAGTCACAAGTCACTCTAGACATTTTTTGACGTCCATCTTCGTATCGTTTCCTCAAGGTCACTTGGAGATAGATAGGGTGGAACCATTTTCTTTTTACTAGAGATCCTTGAAAATTGATGGTCGTCCGGGACAGCAGCGGCGTCAAAGAAACAACTGCGATCAAACAAAATGACCCTCGCGAGGAACATAAGGTGTAGCTCAACCCTTACACATCACCGGAAGGAAAAGGACGTGACTGCTTGTGTTTTTGCATGCCTTACCTCTTGTTGATGAGGAAGAAGGGCATTCTGAAATAAGCCAAGTGTTACGTCTTTATCTATTTCTCTATTTACCTGCATCATTTGCACGGATTACGATACGGTGCATGTTCGCAGGTCGTGGCTGAAGTGGTCGAAGGGGATTGCTCGGTTTCTCAGCCCTTCTGGGGATGCTCATCTGTAAAAGAACCTAATCTGGCGCAATTGGAAGGATTCCTGGGCAACAGTTACGGGCGTTCCTGATTAAAATAATTCGCTGATATGACGAAAATCCCTCTTTGCAACGAATATGTGAATTCGTTTTAGGTTCCGCACTAAAAACTTATTCACGCAGGTGCAGAGTGTTCCTTAGAGAAACATTCAGAACTTTGCCCAAAGATGGAAATGTAGGCCCATTAACACGTCAGGTTCGATGAGACCTCATTAACCGGAAAGATTTATAGACCGTTGAACTAGTTTCCGTTACAGTAATTTATCGTAAATGGGAAGTTCCTTAAATAGGAAGAAATAGCTTTATGTTCCGGCGGGAAAATATAAAAAAAGCACGATCGTTTTCTACGGCGAAAATAAGAAGGAATGTGTATTCTAATTATAAATTTTAATCAGGAGAGAGTAATGCCGTATCACATTATGCAAATGAGTTTTTGCAAGCTGCAGCAATTCTTGAGAAAACCACTGACCGGTGATTTTTCAACTAATGCAAACTCAGATCAGTACTCGTGAAATGCAAACAGATCACACTTTTGGGAACTACAGAGATTTCAACATACAAAAACACAGTTAATTGAACTCACGAGATTGGCGACTGGTGTCAATCGGAGGCCGGACAGGGGGGCTATTATCTGTGGAGATGCTACCTCCCTGGGAGACCAACATGTTTCGGTCTGCATACCTGAAAAAAGTGAGAAAATTGCAAACTACGCGGGGTAAGAGAAGAAAAGAGACAAAGTGAGACGCCAAAAAAAGGAAAGCAAAGCCCGTATAGGGTTTCACATGGGGAATGTTTATTGAAAGAAAATGCAGGGAGGGCGAGATATGTTGAAATATTTGCGAGATTCAGCTTGGAATTTTAACATTTTTGATAAAGTTGAAAGCTTAGAGGTCTCTCCAGTGTTTTTATTGTCAGAAAAATCTTATCAGCCCATAATTTTTAGAAGAAGTCGCCTATTGATACCCACCCGGCGCGCAAAACGTTTCATTTTCTCAAATGACAAAAGACGACATAACGGGGGTCAGAAATGAATGTATTAAATGCATTAAATGTTAAATAAACATATTGAAATATGGTTAGCCGGCGTACCGTGTTGGTTTGCAAAAATCGATGCGACGGCCGCAAAAAGGTCTGCGCGGGAGAAGGAGGGCGCCCTCTGGTCACTCGCATGTGGACAGCCATCTAGTATGGAAGTTCCGGGGCCGCAATTTGAGGGCAACTTTTAAAAAAATGCGATAAGGGCGTGCCGAGCATGAATAAGGGAATAATCAATGGGGTATGAACAATGCGTAGACCAAAAAAGTCCAGCCGTGGAGTCATAACGCAAATAGAAAAGGGCAACGAGGTTGAAACTCAAAAAATTCCCTTGCCAAAAGATTTTAACATGAAAAAGAGGCTAAAATATTCCTGCTTTTTCAATAAGGAGGGTATGAGAATGGTGAAAACCTTTGGTAAGCTTCTGGTAAAGGAAATTGAGGCCGATGATAGAAACGATAAACGTTGACTCACAATGAAGCTACGCTGAATATCAAAAGAACGGGTCAACGAGCTATTTGTTCGGTTATCAGATAAGACCAATTTTGGCTAAACGCTGAATGCGCAATAATTAATAAGCAGCGTTTCTGGCAAAATACAGGAAGTGCGAGCTGGTGCACAAAATGACACACGGAAATTGGGAGTTCACTTGATGCTCCTGCAGGATTGACATCTTTCCCAATTCCCCAATCCATAAGAGCATACCGTTTCTACTAATTTCTCCTATTATACAGCATCGGCAAAAACACTGAATAAAGACACAGAAAGACATGAATTTTATTTTTATTTCATTAGATATCTAGTGAGGCAGGGAGCGGGCAGCGAGGGCTTTCTTCAGATCCTTGACTGTGGCTGAAGCAGGGAGGCGGAGAGGACGACTGCCAGGCTTCATCTGGACTCGGAGATGCAGAGGGCGGCAGGTCCGACGAAGGAATGGCAGACGTCCAGACGGCGCTGGCGGCGGCTCGACAACAAAAATAACCTGAAAGTAGCCATTGCAAATTGGAAAAAAAGAACCAACCTCTTCGACTGGCTGCATGGAGATGAATGAGCGAGATTGGAATTCAATTTTACAAATCTGAAAAGGATTTGCAAATTTTTCCTGTCAAATTTCTGATTTTCGGTCAATTGCGAGCGGTGGGTTTTCGTAGAATCGGGAAAGAACACATCTAGCCGTACCTGGAAATCTCTGCGGTGTGTGTCCATTGTTCTTAGTGCTGACATACAATTATAATCCTGGGTACAACATGAGGTTCAATAAACTCTTCCGCTTCAGTTACCAGATTACTCACATCTGGAAGTTGTATTGAAGAAGAACTGTCTTTGTTTGCCTCTTGCCTGCCTCATCTTCCTACTTTATGCCCATCCCTCCATCTCATATTGATCTCAGTATTCCATATCGCTCAAGCCGATATACCAGCTTATTATTAATAAGTCTACTTTAACATAGGAGGTTATTTTTGTTTTAGTTGGGAACGTTTCGGCCCGTAGTCCTTTTTATGTTCTGTTGCCTTGGCGTAGAAATGAATCATTGGCAATAGGGCGCAGCTAGCCATCTACGCTACTATTGGCAGAATACTAGTCAAATTCGTCTCTTTCTTTAAATTTTATTCAGTTTCATCGAATGGGAGAGCACATTTTCAAGGAGATTATTGACATAATCGCCGAACAACATGCCCTTGAAGAAGGTTCTGTTCACTACGCACATATACTCATACGATACATGTAATCATGTCATTTTCCTGATAATTTTCATATTTTTCAGGGAACGTAATGGAGGTCGCCGCATAGACGGTGATGAGCTGGGCTTTGGCAAATTCCACTCTCTTATGATGTCTATTCCCCAAGTAGAAGTTATGGATGCTCAAAATTACCACCTTACGTTAGTTTATTTTTTTATATATAAATTATACAAATTTGAGGTTGGATTGTTGGAATAAGCATCCCAGAAATCGCCGATCCCGAGTTTCCAAGAAAAATGCGAATTTGGCTGATCAGCACCCTATCAGGCAAGCTGATACAATCCGAAATATGATGAACCATTAGGGACGACAGCAAATCGCAGGGTGGAACTGAAGCAGACGACGACTCTCAATATCAAGATGCTCTGGAGTATCTCCCTGAAAATCGTTCCCTTTAAGCAATTTCATGATGGCTTCTATTTTTTAAAACACCTCTTACATTCCCGTTCTTATCTCAAATGTTGTATGAAATGAAGCGTCCATTGGATATTGTTGCTTTCTTCAAGATCATGCCGAACAGTCATGCAATCTCTCGTCCACCTGATCATAATGCCCCTGTTGACCAAGCGTTACCAGATAGCTGGTGACTTGACAGCAGTGGTGTTTTCTAGCGGCTTCCTCACCGAAAAACCCCATTAACTTTTACACTAACGGAGCAGAGGCCGTTTTGGCTGGATATATGACCACGACTGTCCAATACACCCGCAGTTGCTCTTCCAACATGACCTTCCAATGGCTCGTGATTGTACTGGCCGGCTCTGTTTATTCACAAAGTAAAGGTTATTCTTCTATTAAAAATTTAAAGTATTCAGGTCCATCATTAGGACCATATTCGCCACCACCAAACATTGTTATTTCACCAGCAGATAATCCTTTGCAAAAGCCTGCTGGGCAGCCGATTTCGTTACTTTGTTCTGTAGAGAATTTACCATCTGATTTTAAACCAGGATTGATCTGGACCAAGAATGGAGGACTTTTCTCGTAAGAAATGAGCTAATCCCGGAGTGTCTGCTGTTTTTAGGGCAGAATACATCAAAGTTGTTCGACTAGATGCTGGCACCATGAGCTTGAACATAAAAAATGCTACAGCGAAGGACAGCGGAGTCTACACTTGCCAAGCTCAGCTTCAGAATGGAACTCGTCTTCAAAGGACTGTTGACGTTGTCGTTTTCGGTAGCGAACAAGATTGCATGGAGATAGTTTATTCCAGAAGACTATCACTTTGTTGACAAGACGACTTCCACCGGTGCTGTTATGGCCACAGCAGCTGTAAATATTTCGTGCCAGGTAGCCTGCCCCTCCCTTTCTCATGCTTTTCAGGTTCACCCCAGTAGGGATACGCTCGTGACCTTGTGGACGAGACCTTCGCAACCCACCTGGGCTCCCGGTTCGAATAGTTAATGGCATTATGACCGCCGGTTTCAGGACCTAAGCATCGGCTATATAATGGAGGGTCGATTCTTGAAATAACCAATTATGACCCGAAGTCAGATGCCGGTGATTATAACTGTAAGGTGAGAAGGAAATATTGTACTGGGAGAAGATAATTGGCATTCAGGTCAACGACGCAACAACCGGCGTGTCACTTGTCCGAAAGATTGTTGTCGGTCAGTTTATCTGGCGACTTTTGACAGCTATAAATGTTGCAGGAAGTGAACAAGAAAATAAACGCATGTTCTGTACAAAAATGTGTACCAATGTCTGCCATCAGCTGTATCAATCGCCGGTCTTTTAATTGCTCTCTATGTGATCATCATTTTCTTCTCTTCTCTTTTAATTGTGGACTGTGTAAAAAGAACTGCATTGAATGATCAAATATAATACGTTTTGGCATCGACTGATTGCGAGAGAGGCAGAGTAGCCCGAGAAGTCAGAGGAAACACTCTGACTCAGCCAAGGAACACTCATCAGCCCCTGTCCGGGCGGGCTCTATTTTTCCTCTAACCTCGTTTTTCTCCTCGCTTCAAGGTCTTTTCAGCTTGTAAATCATCCGGAATCGTAATTTATTCCTGCCGTATCTCCCACGTGTTTGTTTATTATTCAATTCAGACAAATTTTTGATTTCTGCTGTTCAAATAGCGATTCTCCATCCCGTCTTCCTTATCAGCTGACCCCTTCTGACCATTGTAAACCTTCTTGTAGGCGTACAGCGGGACCATCACGTCTTTGGTTGCTATCCGACCTGCACTCGATCTCTCTCTGATCCCTTTCATTGATTTTTATGACTGTTCATTAGCCCGATGAGAAAGACGTGTGGGGGCTACTACCCGCCCCTTGTTGTGCGCTGGTAAACGATAAAAAATCATTTGTCCGTAAACACCATCTCTGCTGGTTTCCCATTCTCGTACTCTTCCTTGATTTCCTTAAAAAATAGGTTTGTTCCAGATTGGTTACCTCGGCAAATTGCCTCTCTAGCTCATGTCGTCATCTCGAGAGCTAGTCAAAGGCAGTTGCTTACAAGTAAAAACTATTCGATGGGCAGGGACTCTCCGAAAAAAGAAGGTACATATATCCTCATGTTTTTCTCGTTTATTTATATCCTCTATTTTTATTCCTAGATATATTATTAGTCCTGGAACTCTAAGAAGGAGTCTATTTACCCGTTTTGACTTTAAAATTTGCTGTCATTCGCACGGTTCCCCAACGGGGAAGGGATATCCTGAAAACATTTTCAGCTGCGACTAATCCCTTAAGGAAATGTCTGTTTTCCCTTGTATTTCAATTAATCATTTCATTTTTCTAAAATTTCGGCATATTAGAATAAAAAAAACTTCCTTTATGACGTCTTGTCCCCGTTGTTTATGTTTATTCGGTAAAGGTTTGCCCAGTTCAAGTAGAAGTGAGAGAGGTTAATCATTTTATTCACTCTCGGGGTGTTTGTATCAGGTTGGGTGTCTTCTGTTTGTTCAAGTTTCGACACAATCTTCCAAGTCAAACATAGTTCAAGTTCCTGTGGACAGGATTTATTACAAATAACCAGGGGATATCCTGAACAACTTTTTATTCAACCAATAATGCCCAGAGTTTAATTTCCTCAGCCGGCCCGTATGTTTTATTTCACCAGACCAAGGGATATTCCACCCTTTTTGATGATGCAGCCCGTGAATGCATGAAGGGAGACACCCCCGGTCGCCCTAAATAGAAACAAACACGCGTAACGTACACTGTTTTTGGCAATTTAAGTTGTTTGATTCATTCTCTTACTACAATTGAGGTCAAAAGGTTGATTTATGGAATCATTTGGACAAAATCTATCTTCTTCTGTATCTGCTATTTCTTGAAAGTTTATCTAAAATCAACCTTAGAAACATGCCGTAGTCGGAATTTTCTTCAATTATTTTATCTTTATGTGACATCTTACCCAGTTAATGGCTGAATTTAATCAACTGAGACCTTAAAACCAAAAAAATTTCCATATTTTTCCGTGGATGGAGCATATATTTACTAAAGTGACCAATAATTCATTGAAATTTTTTGCAAAAAAAGACATGAAACACCCGGTTCGGCCCCCAATTCAAAGGTGTCTAGAGTTAGATTTGGTAGTCTACTCTATCAAGTGGCAAAACGTATCTCTTGAGGGATGACGTTGCCTCAATCGGTGAAGAGAAGATATCAAAAAAAACAGTACACAGAAGTATAATTCCAATTTATATCAAATAAAAGGGAAAGTATCACAACACAGAATAAAAATAAGTGTCTCAATGACACAACAGCAACACTAGAATAATTGGCTACAACTGTAGCAACAATCAATTGTTCAACGACTGAACAAATAACAACACTGACTAAAAAACAAAAAAACTGGGGGATCAAAAGATAGAAAACAAACATTCAAATTTTGACGGAGGGCGCGCGAAGCGCGCGGGCAGACATTCAAATTATCACCTTGGATTAATGCTGTCTTCTGTTAGGATATGCTCCACCACGCGAATCATTCCTTATGAAAGACAAACGTCATTTTGCCCGGTTATGACCGTCATGACCTTTGAAACATGTCTGTATTCACCTCACGATTTTGAAAATCATTCACTGTCGGCAATGACGTCTTTGCCTCGTTCGAGTCATTTCTTTTCCTTATGTTCTCTGGCACCAATTGCCCTCAGAATATGACTGACTGCCTGTCAAAACTCTCTTCCACTTAGCTGACCACAAATCGAAACCAGTCGCGCTAATTCTCAAAATGTCTTTTTAACTGCTCATTTTCCAATCGAACCCGTTTTTGGCTCAAGGGGACTTCCCTTGGAGAAGTTCTCGCTTTGTCTTATTTTGACGCTTTTTCACTATGCAAATTGCGGATGCACTTGTCTTGGGTAATGGATTTCGCACAGAGAAGGGAAGAAGGGGGAACTCCCTTTTCTTCTCAGAGCACATTTGTTATTTGAACATTGACAAATGACCACTATGGCCGGCAGTAGATTCTGCAGTCTCTAGAGTTTTTTTTTGCTCTCCGTTCTTCGGTTTTAAGATTTTCATTTAAACTGTGTGCCTTTGTCTCTCCACGCGCGCAGACTAATAGATCCGAGGATTAGGATCCGTTCACGTGCCCCTTTACAAGATAAGGAAATTGCAGAAACCCCTCTACGAACCAGCCAGTTGGGTGGTCCTTTGTGTTCACGAAAATCGGATACCTTGTCTAGAGTGGTACGAGAAGGAAGCCCTCGTTGAACAACATCAACCAGATAAGGTAGGGTCAGATTTATTTTAAGGGATTCACATGTTTTATTCGCACTTACTCGTCATTTATGGGTTTCGGGTCAACCCGGCGAAATACACGCCACATTGGGCAATTTTAACCCACCCAGCTGTGGCTAGTCCATTGGGTCATCTGATGTTTTCATCCGTTTTAAAGAAAAAGTCCGTTTCAGGTTCTGGATCTCCTCTACACTACTTACGTTAACCTGGTTCCCGCAGAACCTCGGCTTTTTGTCATTGGTTTTACGGAACGGGAGCCATTGGAACTTGCCTCCGAATCACCGTTAGTTACTTGTTGTTTTGTATTTAAACATATACCTTTAGAGGAGATACCTTGAATTGGGTAGCGTTGCTTTTTAAAACCCTGAAAAAGTTATCAACCCAATCCATAACCACTAATTTTTTTCAATCTGGAAACGTTGGATCTGTAAGAGGAGTCGTGATAGTCGATTTATAAGTTTCTAGGACTACGACTACATCCAGCTTCCCAAAACTAGGCAGATGGCGATGTCTGCAGCATCTGAGGCACGTACAACGGTAACCTTGTCCAGTTGACAAGGTGGAATACATAATTTTAGCATCGATCCTCCTTGTCGGAAAGTTCTGTCAGTTTCCAACTACCCGAAACCAGCAAACCAAAGCGACATTCTGGAATACGATTACCTGACCCGAGTGAGCGTCCACCTCTTCCTTACCGGCCTCCTTACTCACCTCTGTCCCTTCCCTTCAACACGAATGCTTCTCGTCGAGGAAGTGTTCAAGAGTTGCCGAACGGCGTAAGTTTTTTCCCGTGAGAACAGACGAATTAATTTAACATTCAGTGCTTATCCCCAGGAGATGAGCCCAGTGTGACTCCGCACATTTTGTCGCCCCTCTATGACAATCCGAGGTCAGAGTCTGTGAGCAGCGTTGCGGCCCAAAGACAAAGGTTTGTGTCCTTTTTCCCCTGAGAGAAAAGAAGTTTTCAGCATGAATTCGGAAAATGGGCAAAGCAATGGCGATTCGCCAAGAATTAGTAAGGTAAAGGACATGAGCCCTACAAACTGCAGTAGTTCCCCTCTCGAATCAACCATTTCCTCCACTACCTCTTTATGGTATGCCAGTTTTCATCCTGTATTTTCATTTTTTAGCAGTAGCCTCTCCTCAGAGTTACGGTTGTCTTCAACGGTACCTACTTCCGAGAATTCCGAGTATGATTATCCACGAGATCAAGCATACCTTGGCCCGGTAAGGTCATCCCATTAGAAATCAAAGTTCTTTCAGGTAAAATGCGTCTCATTGAACCTGTCAATAATTGTTGAACATGTTTTATTTGTGGAGATGAAAGGTCGCGTTTGGTGAGTTTTGTAACCTTTTAATGATTGAGATGATAAGCATTGCAGGGTAGCGGGATGGTCAGAACCACAAGATAAGCAACTGTCTGCTATGTTGAATTTTGGCGATGAATTGATCGAGGTACGTGGCTCACAGCGATGCATTTCATAAAGATGATGAAATTTGAATCATGTTTTGAAAATGGAATTTATTTAAGAATTAAAAGTTTTGCTTTAGGTGGAAGGAAATGCTATCAAACCGACGGACATTCCGCAAATTTTCTACAATGTTTCCGGTCTCGGGACGCCGATATTGCTTGTCTTTCGGCCAACACCTTTGGGGAAAACTTATACTCTAATGAAACCGATACGGAAAGATAAAGATATTGGTATTCGGCTGCATAAACGGAAAAATAGGGTAAGTCGTGTCTGCCAGCTACAATCTGTTCAGATATCTGAAATCATAGTGGACTCCTCCGCTGACCGGCGAGGATTAGTGGCCCACATGCCGTCGGCCTTTCATGGCGAACATCAATCGTCGGCAGTTAGTTAATTTCCCTTTCCTCTCTCAAAATAAGCTTACAGGTAATAACGGAAGTTGCTGGACGACGGCTGAACCCGTTTGCTCGAAACGACCAATTCCTTCAACGATATGACGAGGTAAATCCTTCATGTTTTGTCAATATCTTATGTGTTCAGATCCACGAAGGTATCCAATTCTCCCTCACAATTCATCCCCATGACTTTATGAAAGAGTTAAAACAACAATTAATGAGTAAAGACACGAAGAGGAACTACAAAGCGTTCCTCTCCCCTGTATAGAGCTGTTCAAACATTCCACAAAAAAAACTGATCTATCCCGCTGAGCTTACTTTTCTAGTCATTTCTTCGCATAATTTTCTTCGGGTTGGCCGTGCCCTGGCTAAATTTTCTAGTCCATTATTCTTTTTCTCATTTCTCCTCGTCTCTATACATAAAATAGAAAAGGTCGTAGCCATATGTCATTGTGAACATTGTGATATTCGGGAAAGATATTTCCAGCCCGGTTCCTTTCCCAAGCCTTTGATAGACCGTGTGTATCTCCTCCATATGTTAGCATAAAGCTAGAGAGTAATAAATGTGAGTATATGTGAACACCTGTTCTTCCTATTAACATCCGCAGCAAATCTAGTCAAATGAAAGAGAGGTAGAATCCAAACAAAGTGCGCGCCACTCTAGATAAATTGCTTTTATTTCCCGTTTCCTCATACACTAATGAGGTTTTGGTTCTGTAGACGGGCTCAATTTTCTCATTCTTTTGAACTTTTAGCAAATTATATGTTATATTGAGGTATAAGATGCAATTGAAGTGGCAGACAAAACTCCCCTATTTATGTGAAATTAGTCATTCAAACGGATTATGCTTACCGCCCATTCATAGATCGAATTCGGGATTGTTTCATTGGAATTCAGTAGCACTCTGCTATTACAACAACCACTCGAAAAGGAAGGGGTGTCACTAATGCGGTTAGTTTCCATCCTACCTTTTCACTTTTACACAAGTCGCGGTCAATCGCAAACCCATCTCTGTTTAGCTGTAAATGGGATAGAACACAAACCGTATTGGTTTGTTGGCGCATTTCACTGTTTCGACGCGTTCGTGTGAGAATTCAACCCTTTTGCTATCACTTTGTCAGCTAGGACTCTTCTTTCTTTGAACAGTATTGCTACCGATCCAATTAATTCGTTTATTTGTTGACTCTGGGCGTTTACCGCACGGGAATTTTTTTTTCAACTTCCCTACCACGAAATCTTTACTGCTTTTGCCAACATCCAATTATTTTAGAGCTACTGTAGTCTGTCTCTCTAAAAACGTCACATTTCTCTTATTTCCGTGTCTTGATTGAGAGCTTCCGCAGAGTCTCATTAGTGATTTCCTCTCATAGCCAGAGATTCAGGTCTTATTGTACCATGTCTGGCTAAAACTGCCTCACAATCCGACAACTAACCGAGTAATTTACTTTTGTCTCGGTATATTTGCGCAGTTTCCATAGCTAGTCGTATCTCTAGCTAACATTATATGAGACAGTCATGACGATTGCGTAAGACAGATATCAACATTCTGCAGTTTATGGCTGTCATCTCTTAATTAGACTCCACAGAGAGCGTAATGGGAGACGATAGGTTGGTCCATAATTAAACGAGTACATAGTCGTCAATAGCAGTGTTAATTTTGGTCGCTCTATTACTTTTCTGTTCATTTTCCCCACTGACGTACGTAGGTAAAAATGAGGGAACACTGATGGTGATGGTGGCAGTGTCTCTCTCCCCCGCCACCAGGACTCATTAATTGTAGCTGCGAATCACTGCTGACAACTTTCCTCCAACCTCTTTTACCCCCTTCATTCTCCATCATTTTGATCACTTTAAAGTGTTAAAATGATGGATTTTCCATCCTCATTATAAAGTAAAGTAACCTTCAAAGGGGGATATTCCCATTCTAGAGAGTGAGAGCGGAAAGAGAAGAAAACATAAGCCGTTCTCCTAATGAGCAGTTATCTTCTCAGATGTTCATAATATCCCTTTCTCTCTGTAACTCTCTCTTTCCAATTAATTCGTATGACCAGATTAAATTGGATGACACCTGCTGTCTCTTTAATCCTTTGCCTCATTTGTACCTCATTAGAGCACCAGCTTTCGTTGATTAAACACAGCTCTCTACTACTTTCTCGCCTTGACACCACCATATATATTGTCCCATTTATTCTTCTTCTTCTTCTACTGCGGCATGAGGTTCTCACAATTTCTTTTCTAATTAAATTAGTTTAGATCTCCATCAGTTGAAAGAATTATGAATCTACCATCAAATGGTTATTATTGCCACGGTTGCGGTGAAAAAATCTTTGATAAATATTTTTTAATAGCAGTGGAACAAAGTTGGCATGAAAATTGTCTGCGGGTAATCACAGTTGATCTCCATTAAAATAGACAAATTTTAGTGTTTTTGCTGTCGATCGCGGCTGTGTGACCCTGGCCAGAGGTTATTCTACCGGGATGGAATGACCCTATGCGGACAAGATTATATCCGTCTATATGCACAAGAAGGCAATTGTGCATCTTGTAAAAAAATCATTCATTTCCGGGATATTGTAATGAGAGCCCGGTAGGTATTAGCTGTTGTTCTTTTTTCGAGCTCATTTTGCAATTCAAGCACAGGAAATGCTATTATAATTTTTATTTATTCTGGCGCAAAAGCTAATTTTTCCCTTTTTGATGGTAATAGAAATGCTTTGAGGCTTTTAAATGTCATATTAATACGTCTATCTAGTCGTCATACTCTAGGTCGGGGATAAAACATCCATAATTTAATGAGAACTAATAAATGAGGGGCGGTAATCCAGCTGGAAGACGTTGATTATTAGAAGGATTTTCGAGGAAAATACAGAAAAAATAAAGTATGATTTTGTCATTTTAGAGACAAAGTCTACCACTTGGATTGCTTCAAATGTGGTGTCTGCAATCTAAGGTACACCACTTCACCGAATCCCTGAGTACTCCCTTTAGATTCTGTGTTGGAGATAAATTCTGTGTCCACAATGAGCAACTCCTCTGTGAATATGACTATCAAGTAAGCTGCCTGTAAATTAGTATCTCAACTCTTTCAGGAGAAGAGAATGTTCCACATGGCTGCGTTTAATAATGACCGATTGGAGGAAATATCTAAACATATTCAAGAGCTTGATGAATTCGATGTATAGCCTGTACGGATAAGATTAGAATCAGAAAAATACTAATGATCTCATAATTTCAACTTACATCCTGTTCTATTCTGTGATAATTTCCATTCATATTCCAAAAGTAAATAAATGTCGAATTGTACAGAGAGAAGAACTTAATTTAGTCGCAAAATTTTGCATTTTCTAGCAGCTTGGTGGTTGCTCTTTGGAAGAAGAACTATAGTATGTGGAAAAGAACTACGGCATTTTCCAGGGACATTTGGACATAAAAAAGATCCAAGAACAACAGCTGCTGGCAAAGGATTTTCCTTCAATGAACAAATTAATCTGCACTTTACCTATAACCCTCTATTTCTCCTGTGATTTCTTAGCCCTCACTGATTTTGCTTATGCTCGCTCTGATCGTCGTTATATTAGCTATGCTGGCCTCTTTTCTATTCTGCTTTCATCCTGATCGTCATATCCGAGTTGCACAACAACAAACGGCTCCTTCTGCAGAGGGCAGCTCATCTTCTGATGACAGCAAAACTAATAAAGAAGGGGATTGCCAAGAAAAGAATTATTAGAAAACTAATTATTCCGACCTCAGACAAGATGATTTCCGGATAACTTTAGTTGTTATTGCGGATAAAGGACAATTTTTAATAGGTCTGTGTACTCTTTGAAACATCTGCACATTGTAGTTTCTGGAATGGGGGAATGTCTAAAGGAAACAGAAAAATTGTAATCAGTTACAGACCAAAATATGCTGGATAGATGCCCACTATGCTATTTTGACTTGAGACTCCTGTAAATTCTTCAAAACAACTTTTCAAATGAAGGAACTTCATTCCATTTGACGAACATCCTAATAAGACTTGCAGTAATCTTCCCTTTCTCCAACGTCATACCAACAACTGCATGACTTTTTTGTCATTACTAATTCTAATAAATTCACTGATGTGCACCTAGTTATCTTCTTGTTCCTTTTCACCGACTTCTTAAACTAATTGTCACAATTTTGCTGACTAATCGCGGGGGGACTACTTATCAAAATCTGCATTGAATCAGGCGTTTATATATTGTTGCGGGGGCCAGAGCTTCCAAGCCATCTGTGCCACCACGAGGGGACACCTCCTCCCACCATCCCTCTTCACATAGAGATAAAGCGCACTTCTTCCAGGGTGGCTTGGGAAGATGCTTCTCTCAGCTGATCGTCAGTATTATTTTTCGAGATTTGGTCGAGTTCCAAGGTTAGTTTCCAGTTTATCTTATAGTGGGGGGGACATATTTGAAATAGGAGAATCGCGTGCAACCAATGTCCTTCGGCTTTCTTTTGTTTTATTGGACCCATCTTCATATCCAATGAAGAGTTATTATTCCCCATAATAGCACATAGCCATTTATGTTCCCCCATGAACGAACAGCGCATTTTCTGCCCATCTGCCCACCCTGGCAGACTTCCACTTTACTTACTTCCTCTTTCCTGGCTTATTCTAGTTTGCCATTTCTAACCTTTTAAAAATAAATAAATAAGAAAAAGAACAAATTATGCTCTAGAAGTCTGAGAAAAGTCCCCTTTTCAAAGGCCAAATATCCTTTGAACCTGGGATTGTTATTCTTTCAAGCATCAAAGTTTTCTTAAACTGAAATCTGATCCAAAATATGTGGAAAAAAGTGGAACAGACCTCAAACCACGAAGTGTTTATGTTCTTAGACAAATGACATTTGTTACTCGTGTTCAACCTCCATGTTTTGTTTATTTGCGGATAGAAACAGGTGTCTCTAGTAGTCGCCCCTCTTCTGTCCATCCCAATGCCAATGATCTCATCACCAGGAACGCAGACATCTGTCTGTTTTTAACTTATTCATCCTGTTTACCTATTTTTTCGTGCCCTTAGATTCTGCCAAATGATAGAAGCTAAGCATAACATGTGTTCCTTAAAGTGTTCCTACTGTATCTCTATTCAAATTTGAGATCTCGCAGCGGGAAATAACATAAAGAGACGGAAGGAAGAGCAAAAAGCGAGAAAGAGTCTTGTGGACTCGAATCAACAATCCTCCGCGCGGAAAGTTCATTTTCAACAATTTGAATTCCTTTCAACCACGAACATCTCACTTTTTTCTTCTTTTAAAATCCTGCCTCGTTTTTAATAAAAGATTTGGCGAGATATCGAGGTACTGGATGTTCCGACCACAAAGCATAGCCGCAGCAGACCTGGACATTTAAAAACTTGGTCCCAGTGGAGTCAGAAATTGGGTGATTTGTAAGACAACAAAAGCTTTAGGATCTTTGGTTAACCTGAGAGTCAAAGAGAAACAACAATTATGCATCGCCATGTCCTCTGCCGTTTTGCTAAAAGATGACATCTGTTTTGAAAGATATAATTGCTTGCTATTTTTATATGCAACGTCTACAACACACAACTATCAACAGAATAAATAAAAGGAAGGCATTATTTGGATGGGGGCAGATAGAGGGGGCATTTACTCTGAATAGCGAGGACAGTGATAAATTTATTTGGCTGCAAGGCTGAACACATTTGTGGAGATACGTATTCTTTACTAGTCGTTTTCTTCTCTTTTTGAAAATTACTGGCTTAAATTGAGGATAAATTAACGTTTATAATAGTCTAGACATGATCTCCCAATTTCTTGATAAGATGCCAGGTGGTGAGGATTAGGAGCTGGGTAGTAAATTGACTTGAGATTGATACTCAAGTAATCTGCCAGCCAGTCCAGTGATACTTGCTGGAACGTGGTCAATAAACTGTCTGAAGCTGTCCATATGCTTTCCCGAAAGAGCAAAAGGAAAAACCAAAGTCTAGTCCATAGACGACGGCTGGTCCTTTTGTTAACAGGATGCATTCGCTTCAGCATCACTGCACTGTGGATTAGGTAATGGTTATTTTAAAACTTTTACTATGTGATAAAATCAAACGATGCAAGCCAAAGTTTAATACGGCATGAATAATCACAATCTTCTGCATGAGTTCTCCATCAGTGGCTATCTTTACTCCCATTTTATAGCAGCCGGCAGTAGAACGAGGCGCTTTTCTAAATACTCGATGGGCAATTAAATTGCCCCTGTTTCTTGCTGCTGCTAACCTAATTATCAAGCAAAAGTATTTGCTGTATACTTCCTTGTCCATTCCAATATTCCTCCACAAAGTTGATCTCGCCTTTCTGAGAGATCTCTCTATTGCTGTTGATTGAGTTGCTTCACGACATGTCCTTCATAAATTGAAGAGAGCATTCTCCTCAGAGCTGTGTGGGACTCTAATTGTTTCGACTTTTTCTGTCTTTTGGGTAAACTTTTAATCAATTAATCCTCCTTAGGGAAGGGCTCTCTTCTTCCTCACATTCTTTATATCTTTTCCTTGCATGATTACTGCTCCCTGGGAGAGAGAGACTGCTCATTCGTCGTAATTAAACTCCTTCCGCAGTTCAGAACTTTTCTGCAAGAATTTGATCTATTGTCAAACATGCAAATGGTGTAGAGATTGATCTTGGGCCTAACTCTATTTCCGCAGTATTAGGCTAATGATGTTCTTCTGCCCCATTCTGCTGCCACCGCTTGATTACCATAAAGATCGTCATAAATCTCCCAACTGCTTTGTCTAATCCCTTCACACATTCTTAAGTTCGAGCTACTACCAGGAACCAAATCCTTTATCTTCGAACCACATCGAAGACGTATAGCTGTTTGTTAGCTGACGTAATTTTTCAGTCTGCTCAATGAGCAAAGAGGGAAATAAACAAAATACATTTTTTGGGAGTTCATATTAGGTGCTCCTTTCACCCAAAACTCGTCGATCGTTCATGATTCTCTGAATTATCCAGCTAAAGCTAACCATTTGTCAGTGGATATCGCACTCAATTGGTCCCACTTTTGTTTACACGTCCTTTTACTAATAAATAGAGGAGGCTCCATAACAATTTCTGAAACTTACTAGGGGAGAGTCCATGGGAAGTGGGCTGAGCCAAGAAATTGTTTTCCAGGAGGAGGAAGATTCTGAGAAAAACGACGGCTGGAAATCCTATTAACCTTCTTTTGAATTTAAGTTTTTAAGCTCTCTCACATTGTGCCATCTTCCTCCGATTACGAAAAACTTCCGGCCATCTAGAAACTCAACGTGGTACGGTATTCACCTGGAAATAATGAAATAATCCTGTTATTTTCCGTCTGTAGAAGAATAATTTCCTAGAAATTTCCTATGAAAATGTTTGCTTGCCAAGCGAAAGCCGAGTTTCCTGAGATCGCTATGAAAAATTGTCTGGACACGCAAGCTCCCCGCCAAAATGTGATCTTCAGCCAGGCTCATAACCGCTTAGCCCAGAGTCCAGTGCCGATACCAGAACCAAGTCTCAAATTTCTCCTAGAAGTCCCCCAATTTTAGAAATAATTGTATTGAATTACTTCTCAATTTAAAGGAGAGGTATTATAAGTGATCCTAGTTAATTCCGGCTAATTTCTTTTTATCTAGTCGAACTTTCGACTGTCTACTTGTCTGCTTTTTGCTGTTTAATGCTTCGCCGAGACTGGAGACTCTCACGCCCCTCCATCCCACATCGAAACAGGAGTATCGTTTTTCGTGGTCGCCATCATTTTTCATTCTGATTTGTTTAGAAAACCAGGAGCTAGTTTCTCAGTCGTTTTGTCTTTCAGTTAGTTTTATCCAGTATCGTCATAGGGAATCATCCCACGCGATCGGAAGTGTTAGAACATTTCGAGACTAAAGAAAAGGCTGACATTGAGGAAGTGGACCAGATGATTCCCATTTACCGTCTTCTGCCAGCCAATATTTCTTCATTTGAAGGCATTCTTTGTTTTTGGCTATGTATCGCTTTCTAGGATCTTTGTTATCCTCTTTCCCATTAGGTAAATCATCAATCATTTACCTTCTTCAGTCCGTTTTTTTGTCCTTTTTTTTCTGCTACTCTTTGATGTTGAGCTTTTCTTTCTAATTTGATAGAGTTGAGTCCATGAAGCGTTCACAATCAAATTTGGTCACCAGATCCTAACAGATCAGGCTTTTTCCCTAGCCGATCGTTGTTCTCAATGACTCACACAAGCTGCTTCCGTATTCTGACGTCCGAAGGGCCGATGTCCTGGAAGGGTAAGGGGATTCCCCTTTCTCATTGTTTATTTTAAGGACATCCTACGATGGACATTTAAGACAAGACTGAACTTGAGATATCCATTCATTTTTTTCCGCCTTATAAGATCGACGGAGGCCGGATTAGGTGTACATTTACGTCGTCTGCGGTCCATTTATCCATGTTTTTTAAAAACTATAACTTGTTGGATATTTAAGTAATCTTCTGTAAACACTCGCTCTGTTTTGTCATTTTCTGGTAACCTAAAGTGATCTATTAGTTTCTGGCTGGTACTCATTAATTCCATCATCAAGTATGAATGTTGATTTCCTTCGTCTCCCGTCCGGATGACCACTCGTTCCGCCGACCCACATACACCGCCTGTGTTCTACTAACTTATGCTTGATGCTCTTATATAAATGTGGGAGACGGCTCAGGGAAAAACAGCTTTTGACATGCGAACACAAAATTTAGATCAGCAATCTTGTTGTTGGTAGTCAGTTATTCAAATTTCGCAGAATTTGGCAGAATTTTCAGCTGCAGTTTAGTTTGTTTCCTTATTCATTTAACTCATTTCCTATGAAAGTCTGCGAAAGGATTTCCTCATTGGATCTTACATTTTTTTCTTTAATTCCCATACTGCACGTAAAATTATTAAATTCTGGAAACATCCACAAAGGAATGTATAATATTTTAGTGGCTAAAAATAGCAGAAAATTAACTTCTGCTGCCTTCCTAAGTAATTATTACTTTATATCTCTTGCAGAGACCAAGCCTTGTTTACGTAGATGTAGAGATTGCTCTGTCATATATTATAAGGCGAGCTGCTCATCAACTCTTTTGTACATGGGGTAGGCTATAGTTTCCATTCTTTCTAATGATCCCCTCCTCCTCAGTAAATTGCCGACATTTTACGTCAAAATTATTCTTTGCACTCTCGTTTTCGACTTTCCCAAGCCTAGTCGTTTAAATTCTTTTATGCATAAATAAAGTGGAACGGCAGACAAAATATCCTGTGCTAAAATTAGATTTTATTGTTGGTAAAAATAGAAGGACAGAGAATAACAGGATAAGATGTCATTTGATGCTTAGTAATTACAAGATAAATACCCATCTTCAACTGATTCGTATCCATTCTTTAAAAGGAGCGTCGCCTTCGTTTTTGGATTAAAGAAAAACAAGGCAACAATTATCGCCACGAGACTTCCTTGTCGCCATCTGTTTAGAAGACTCTCGGTTAATAGTGCGGGGGGAAAGTGACCAATTGTATCCTTCCTTTGTATCCGATAGTGCCACTTCCCCGACTAATAATCGTCATTTTCCTGTTAATAAGGGAATATGTCTTAACCTATAAATGGACATGCCAGTCATAGTTTTTTTTTCGTGATCTATCTTACGACCGCGCTTTTGCCTCCCATTCTGCACAATCCGTCATCCCATTATGTGAATCGGAGCCCAAAATTAGTGCAGCTGTACAAGGCTATGCCACTTGCAGCTGTTTTCTCAGTTACTAGTATAGGAAAAGAAGAGGACTTAAAACAAGTTAATTTGCTTTGTTTTCAGGATGACCGCAGGCGAGCAATTCGCTCGGCCACACGGCGCTCCGGGACTAGTTCGTCTCGGGTCAAGTCGGTCACCCTCCAGACAACGACGATTCCGCTCCGTCGAAGATCTGCAGGTTCGTTTAAATTACCGTACCCCGGTTATAAAAAGAAGGGTCAATTGTTGAAAAGCTACTGATCAGTTGTTGTCTCTACCTGATCCCTGGTCCAGTGATATGTGATACCTAGACAAGTACGCAAGGTCAGGAACATCCTAACTTTAGTATACAAGATGTCCCTCGCCCCCATAGTAAATCTATCCCTCCAGGACGGCCAAAGATAATTACAATAACTCCTTTAAAAGGTGCTCCAGCATCTTAGAATTAGATGCCCTGCCCTCGACCTACGCAAAACGTCTAGAAGTTACATTTTTCTCACAGAGACTTTGTTTTCATCTTGGGGCATAACAGCTTACCCAGGGTCGCTTATTGTTCCTCATCCTGAAAACCATTCAAACTTTTAACAATGCCCTCTTATTATGACAACATTGGGTGTTTGTCACCAGCTGTTCCTTGAAGTCATTCAATTTTCTAGATGCAATCATCGATGGAGGAGAGTATTCCGGATTTGAGTCACAGTTCTGCTCAAAGTACGTCGCCAGTTGGAGATTTTCCTGAAGAGGTAGGTGGAGTCTTAACCTTGGCATTAATTGACTACATTATGTCCCCTCCCCCTACAAGTTGATATTGTCAATCTTGTCCTTTTTGGCTTTCAACTGGGATTATTGGAATTTCTTCAACTCTCTTGTTTTCCACCTGACACTTTTGAGAATCTCGCAGTCATCTTTCGAATGCCTAATTATTCAAAAATATAAAAGTGAAAAGCTGCTTAATTTCTGGGAACGGGGCGGGTGGGGCCTTAGGGTAGGGAGTCCTATTCCTTTTTGTATCTTCTCTTTCCCAAAATAGCTGACGCACTCTCTCAAATTTCAAACGAGCGTCTAAAGAAAAGCATGCGCCGCCTGACTCATCGTCTGTCCTTCTAAGGCTTATAAAAAACGTGGGACCAGATTTGATACATCCTTTTCTTTTGACGTCAGCTCCCTCGGATGTGCTCCGAATTTTTCATTTCCAACCAAACGTGTCGTCTGGTCAAACAAATACTGGCATCAAGGACAAATCAGTTTGTGCTCTCAAAAGGCTTCCTGCCATTTGATTTAATCAATTATATCTTTTTGTGTGGGCGGATTTGACACCAAATTCTTAGCTCTGCCTGCTTGGCGCCAAAATTTGTTGATCAGACCATATGTCCTTTGCGCAGCGCGTATTTTCTCCTTCGAACATCTGGCCTCCTCCGTAGTTCGTTTCTGCTCTCATAAATCTTACTTTTCAGAACCATCCATCGGTTCTACAGAAAGCTGCTCTATTTTTGAGTAGACAGCAAAACATGGATTCAGACAAACCCCGGGTACTTGCTAATGTCAGTAAAACAATACAAAGAACTAGTGAGTGAAGCCTTCTTCTCGCAAAGCTATTTCAGGCTCACAAATAAATAAGACAAGACTTTATCATTTCTTCTACTTATTTGTAATGCCTGTATATACGGTATTTGGTGCTTTTTTATTTCAATGGGCTGATGGAGAACACGACGACCGGTTGATTAGGGAATACAACAATCGGTACTGGATTTTACCTATGCTCATTTAAATAAATTCTCTTTCAGTTGCAAAGAAGACAGGCTCCAAAGGTTAGCAAATATCAAATCGTCTTGTCGAGATGGTGAAGAATGTTTCCAACTTATGAAGGATTTGCTAGACGGTGTTGAAAAGTGTTATCGAGAGTAAGAGCGTCACTCAGTTACAAATCATTCTCATTTCAGTTGGCACGCTGTCAACAGAACTATGACTCTGTCAATGAACAATTTTATCAATGCCAATGTTTATGCCTTCAGGTAAAAGACCGGGATCTTCTTAGTATTCAAAGTTTAGCGTCTATACATCTATTGGTTATGGGAATGTAGCCGCTGATACAACACTGTGTCGAATCTTTACGGTTTTCTATGCTGTCATAGGTCGGGTCAACTTCCGTGAAACGCCACATGTTCTAAATTTATAGGACTCTCCTTATTCTTCGGGTTTGTCAAGGAAGCAGGTGCTCTGTTCCGTGTGGTGTTTATAAATACTTATAACAAACTGAATGCTGCTTATAAGAAATGGTGCCATTGTCGGGGAAATAGTAAGAAATGCATTCTATTTTGAGAAAAGGGATATTTTTAGAAGATGACGTCCATACAACTATCATGCCTCGGCCGAAAGCAATAAATCTTGAAGATGGTCTGGTTAGCAGTAATTCGAGCCATCAGCCTGTTATTTTAATAAGTGAAGGTGACACGAAACGGGCGCATTTTTCAAGGAAGATCAGTTCTAATTCACTCTTCGGTATGAACGACAGAATATCCCTTTAAATAAAATTATAGGAAAACCAGCAAAGCTTGAAATCAATGAGCAGAGACGGGTATTCGTAGCTGGAGTGCTTGTGCTCTTTGCCTACATATTAGTCGCGTCTTTCGTCTTCATGCTTTACACTGAATTTGACTATTTCACCTCTGTTTACTTCCTTTTCAACAGCATAGCACTTATAGGTAAAATTAGTTTAGTTTTACCCGAAAAACAAGGATGTTTGTAGGATTTGGCGATGTTTTCCCAATGGATCCCTATGTTATCCTT
Organism: Oscheius sp. DF5033; assembly: GCA_964036215.1. Lineage (NCBI taxonomy): Eukaryota > Metazoa > Nematoda > Chromadorea > Rhabditida > Rhabditidae > Oscheius > Oscheius sp. DF5033. The sequence goes on from OZ038413.1 coordinate 10,223,967, forward strand.
GTCTTCGCACCTTTCATCATAATAGGTAAGGGCGATAACCAGAGCTCGAAGCTTTTTCGTTTTGCAGGAGTTGCTCTCTTCTCCATGTGCTATTTCATCCTCCAGGAAGAGATCAGTCAAAAAGCAATGGAAGCATCCAGGCGGGCACGGAAGTCCATCAGCAAGTATTCTCATACAATTATGCAACATTCTCGGTAAATAAGAAAGTTTTCGTTAAAGAAATCCGCTTTTAGCAGTGCTTGGTCCAGGAGAAACTCTCCTCTGCTGGAGGGAACTTCTCCCGAGACAGATTTCGAAAGAATGAGGAAGAGACGTCAATCTGCGCCCGCAGTAACTTTGACAGTTCCCTCTCGCGATCGACGCAACAAATCTCCTGATTCCAATATTTCCAGTATCCTTCCTTAGCGGTGTAATTGTATCCAATCTTTGTAGATTTGTAATTTATAATTTTGTCTCCAATCGGTACTGGTATGGCCTCCGGGTTTTCCCAACCCTTTACCCTCGTATATTCAAAAGTATTTTATTTAATATTTAGGAGAATCAGTTTCTCATTTGATCTCTTGTGCGGTGTATCACTTAATTTTGTGTACAAAACGGTTGTTATCCATCCCAACGCGCCAAATGTCATGCCGAAATATAGTAAATTTTACGGATTTTGTTTTAAACACTTGTTTGAGAGGAGGACTTCAGGTGACACTTAGCAAAAAGACAGCAGCTTTTTAGCAGTCGGCTAGGAACAGCCGCGCCACTGAAAGAAGAACCGCAGTGAACTGATGGATCCCGCGGAGGTTGCCTTCCTCGTTGGTTTGCTCCTTGTATTTTATATTACTATTAAACATCCATTCTTTGTGGCATTCATTATATTCTTATTTATTATTTATATTCGTTATTTTGCAGAGAAATTACAGGTAAACATTTTATTGCATTTAAATGACCGAACACCTTAGGTAGAGAACCAAGTGGAGGGACAGAAGCAAGCCGTTAGACTACCTAAAGTTATTGGAAACAACAATAATGTGACGAATTTCAATGGACAAATTGAGGAACCACCTGTTGACAGGAAAAAATCACAGCGGGAGATTCTCGCGGAAGTAGAGGCCACTGAACCTCCACCGAAGGAAAAATTCAGCAAATTGTTGCTCACATATCAAGTGCCCATGATGACAGAATATTACGAAGGACTAGTGCAGTTTATTCAGAATTGAGGTATGACCTCCTTTAAATAAAGTTATAACTAGTTAGTGTATGTATTCCGTTAAATTTGTTTATGCTTATAAAACGAGAAAATTGTGTATTTGCCGGAAAGACGTCGCTCCTTAAAGTGTAGGTCCGCGTTTGAATCGCAGCCAAAATTTGATTACCGAGGTTACGAAGAGTAGGAAAAGATATAAAAGTTTCAACTCGTCGAGGTCCAATAATCTACGCAGCCATGCGCAGCCGAACTCCCGCGGGAGTGCAACCACGTCTGTTAAATTTCGTCCATTGTGTTTTGCGTAATATGGGTGATCGGTGCCATTGCGCACATTTCTCTTTTCTCTATCGATTTCTATTCATCTGTCTTTTCTTCTCTTCCTTATTGTTAGCAGCCCTTTAAAGAGAGACAAAAATGCATCCGGTAGCAATGCGATCAGCCGAGAAGACAGACTAGACCTCCCCTTTATCAGGGCTAGCTGGCGACGCCTTTTTGGAATATGATTCAGTCGGGCCAGAGCGAGAGAGTCCTCTCTGTGATAAACGGCAATAAAACCATCGCATTTGGAACGTAGTGCACTTCCTGAGATTGCCAGCTGACTTTCGCTGACGTACCTCGAGGTGTCTCGTTTTCTTGTGTTGGCAAACGACATTTAACCCAGGTATATCCTCATTATCACATTGATTAAACTAAAAACTAAATGGTCAAAGGAGTCTGGTATATTCGGTGATTTTATCGCGCTGCTTAAAAAAAGTAACCCTTCTCCAGTGTTCGGCCAATGTTTGTGGCATCCGTTCCTCAGTTGTTTATTAATTTTCATTGTTCATTGTAAAGTGTCACATTTTTAAAGGTGTCGCTGTTGCTCTCTGAGCACTTGCAGTTTTTGGGTCATTCTGTCAAAATTTAGCCCCTGATGTCCTCCCATTTGTGCAAAACCGTGCGCACCCCGCTTTCTACAGGCCTCAAAAAAACCAGAGAGCGATTATCAGGAAATGCCTCTGGCAACGGCTTTAGGAAATCCGTGCAAAATTCAGAGCAAAGCTCGAGGACCACTGATCCTTTTAACTTTTCAACGATCGCCAGTCTAGCCGTCCTTTATAGAATATTTTTATTAATCAGTACATAGTAGATCAAAACTATTAAATTCCTTCCGTTCCGGATATCCTGGGTGGTCTGGGTAGGTCGAGAGAATCATTTAGTGCGTAAAACTCGTCCTCATCTGATGTTTCAAATACTTCTTGTAAGTCTAAAGATTTTTTTAAAGCAAATGTAAAGCGAACTGAGAGTGACGAACGTTGTTCCAACCTTTCTCTTATTCATAAGTCTCATATGTTATGCTAAAGGGCCGCGTTTTGACATGTGTTTGCCCCGAAGGAGTCCCTCTATTTTTCCTACTTGAAAGAGCTTCTTCTTCTCATTCTCCGTTTCTTCACCCATACCCAAATGTCTTTACAGATGACGCATGCGAACAATAGAAAACTGAGCATGAGGAATCGTCTGCGTTTGATTTTCGATAAAAAGGTCTGCTACAGCTGTTTTTCTTTTAATTCTCAGCGCCTAAATTTTTTGTTATTCCCCTGCTTAGAGACATGAAACATAAATCTCTTTTTATGAGCTGCCTAATGGATAGGCATTGAACTCAAGTCGCCCATGCATTTCCGTGCCCGAGGTATTGTCTGCCTTATTTTTGGCAAGTATAACTATGTCTTTCTCACGGAAACTCTTCAGTCAACTTGTAAGCTCATGTCTTTTAAATAATCTGCTGTTCGACACAGGCAATAGAAGGGCAAACCTCTAACTCAAAACCCCCGTTAAAGGGGGAAAAACTTAGTCAAAATCCTCAACCCTTTTTAAAATTTATTCAAACACGTAAATTAATGAATTACATAAATGAGCCAGGGAGAATCTAGGTTAGAGGATAGCGGGCGCACGGGTTAGCCACCAGTGATCCGTTTAAAAACCCCTCAAAAATCAATACACTAGATTTGGGGGACAGGCCGGTCCCCCCATCAAAAACAGTGCGATGCATGCAAATGACCAAAACAACAGCAAGCCGGCCCACACGGTGAGATGAGTCAGATTTTCCATTTCTAAACTGGACATGTTTATTTTTCAGAGTCGTATATCCAAACGTCGACGTCGCTCCAACACTAGTATCACTGGATCTGCGTCAGCAGAGGTTGGTTCTGTTTTCTTTTCTGATTTCCCGCATAGAATTTAAAGCTATAACCTTATGGATTATGATATTTTGAATAGCATTACAGCTGAGTGTTCGTCTGACTGCTCTCGGCTGAGGATAAATACCTTCAATTCTTTTGCGACAGACTTTGCCATCATTTCTACATATTCCTAAGGGGCATCTTTCTTGTCGGCGAAGAAAATTACACCAAAATTAGCGAGAATCAACGTCTCCGCAGTAGGCCATAGGGGAATTTAGAGGCAAAAAGAAGAAAAAGTGCTGGAATATAGCTGATTATCTTGAGAAGAACGTGACAATTTTCTTAGATATCCTAGAAGAAAAGGCGTTACAAATTAGATATGATTGAGGAGCGAGGGCCTGTTGACACAGCGTCGCCGCGGGGAGACCCATCGATTCCGGCATACCACATGTACAGTAATCCTTTTGAAAACATGCTCCAAGACATTTGTTCCTCTTGACCGGCTTTATTTTTCAGTCTATTGTGGGGTTCCATTCCTCGGGGATACCTATCTCAATTACCGACTATTTAGATGCGATCTTGGCCGGCGATGCTGAGCCAGCAGGGCGAATTGTTGATATAAAAAGGGCCAGACACAAACTCTCGTTGACCTGAGAGGATGTGTCGCTGGTGCTTTTTCGCGCGCCTCAACTGTCTTCCAAAGTTTACCAAACACTCGGCTTTTTGCAAGCAAGAAACCTGGCGTGATTGTTTCTCGACTTTTCCCGCGAGCCCCATAACATTTTCTGGAATGCCGTTCAATTTTTTCCTTATTCATTTACTCTTGTCAAAAAAAAAGATATTTCATAAGTTTTCTAGGGAGAACAGTCCAGAAAGTCCTCGTCACGGCTTGTTTCACCCGTCTGTCTGCAAGCTGCGCGACAGCACAAACATTGACCTATGCAGCTTCCTCCTTTCGCAGTATCTGTCACTGAGACCTTGAGAGCCTCTTTTGTGGACACATTTCAATTTTATAGCTTGTGAAAAAAAGGATCTTGGTCCAAGACTGTCTGCTGATTTTCGACGCCAATTCGCATTGGTTCTTCACGCTCTATTATAAAGCTTTTTCGCGGCAAAATTGGAGTTTACGGGGTTGCGAAACATTCTTTTCTTAGCCCTTTCTAATATTTTTTTCCTGTTTGCATTTTGTAAAAAAAACGACATTTGAAAGACAAAAAGTCCGAAATTCATCTTTTTGGGATTTTAAATTTTTGTTTATCGACCGGCAGCCTAAATTTCCAAGCGGACAGTTGTTTTGGTCAAAATCGCATAACTTTATCTATTTATCCTGATTTCGTCAGTCCCATTTACGAAATCGGCCCATGTCCTCTCCCACTATTTACTGGAAAACAAGGCGGAGCTTGCATGATTCAGATGTAGACTGTTTATTTCCCGTAAACAGTCTCTCTCCTCCCTCCTTTTTTATTGTTCGACTCGTTGGCTCCACTGACTGGTGGACATTCATTTTTGGCTGGCCTAATTTATTTCCTTGTCTTTCAATTTCCTCCGCTTTGTTTTCTCTCAGGAGCTTTTCGGGTTATTTCGTAGCTCTCGTTTTCTTTTTCTTTTTTGCATGGAACATGCGCTGGGAAGAGAAACACGTGTTCCTTATGCACATCATGAGCATTCAGATGTTCTTTCTCACCATGTGGTGGTGTCGTAGCCGTCGTCTAAAAACTAGAACAGGGTGGCTCCCTTGCTCCGTGTTCTTCTTGCTTGACTCATCGCTGCTCAAACAAGTCTCTAAATTAGATAAACGCCCCCACTACGCCCCACACGTACTTATGCTAAAAGAACGTTTACGCAAACAGAAAGAGATCGTCTTAGGGAAGAATTCAATGAGTCTCTTGCAAAAGATCTCGCCATATCGTCTTAATGAGCGTATTATGCCACATTGTTCAGTCACAGCAGGCCAGCGCGCAACTCTTTTCAATTTACACTGGCCATTTGACGGCTCCAGAAGCTATCTAGTTAGTAGTTTCTCATTTTACTCACACTAAAATAGAAATCAAAAGATTAACGAGGATTTCTTTTTAGCAAATGGCAACAGCGCGGGAGGTGCAGGTTGCGCTCTGCTACCTCCGGCAGGTCATCTGTTCCGGCAGTAAGCAGCTCATATCCAGTGAGTTTTTCAGCATTCTTTTTTGACTGAAGTGGCTGTACTTTAGAAAGCGCAACAGCCTTGTTGGACGCCGTGTCCGTTAACTGTGACGTCAATGACAAAAGGCTACAGGCAAAATATTGTCATTATTCTTTTATTTAATAAATTTAGGACAGTCTGGTTCGATTATTACGATGCATAGATCAGTACATTGTACCAGGAAAAGGCTTAAATACGGACGCGTTGATGATCGCCGTTGCTGAAGTCACAAGTGTTAGTCACTTAGTTTATGCTGATTTCCTTGCCTGCGTCGAAAAACATTTTATGCGTATTGCACGAAACGTCTGTTTCAGGCATTGACAGACTGTCCGAAACCGCCGACATCTCGTTCAGTTACGACTGACTTTAAACCATATCGGGAGCCAAGCCCAGAAGCTCCACGTGCTACCATTTCTGAAATGGATGACCCTGATCTCGACCAGCTTTTGAAGCAGTTAAACATTCGGTATGTAGCCGTTTTTTTCTATTTATTGAGATCTCAGACAAGTCCCCAAATTTTCCCCTCAATTCCCTGATCTCGGCGGAGAATCGGATGAAGATGGTGTGACGACAGAAGAGAAAGAAGAGAGAGCAGAAAAGCATGGCCAAAAGGTAAACAATCTTCATGAGAAATGATAAACTTTTGATGGCCAGATGTGTGAAGAGGAAGTGCAAAAATTGGCAGATGGAACAGAAGTTCGGATGAAGAAGACCAGGACCGTGAATGTCTCACAGAGCAGTAAACAGGTAATTATGTTTTTCTTGCTACCGATTTCCTGTCATCTCGGAGTACACGGAAACCTTTGTGTTTCCTATTAAAGTTGTCCTCAAAATTCGGTATTAGCAAATTTCTGAGAAATCATTGAAAGTTCAAATTTGCGCCAAAATATTGCCCTTATCGACAACATGAGCCATCTTTCGTGTCATTTTCACAACTTCAGTCAGCAGTAATTTGTTTTCTATACGGGCATAATTTCGTAAATTCTTTTCAGGTTACAATATCCACCCGCGGTGGTGGAAATCCGACAATCTCCCGAGTTTTCCGTGATGGTGGAAAAACGATGAATGATGATGAAGAGGAGGAAAATACCGACTTCTTCAACAGAAACCCTTTTTCCAGGTTTCCTTTCCACAGTCGACTTACTCTGTATCATTTACAGATTCCGGGAACGAAATCCTCTTAGCGAACTGGATGCTGCCTCCTCGCTTATGCCAATGGGTATGTAGTCTCGCTTTCTTTTCCATCCTCCTACGTAAAAATGATTCATACACTTGTAATGAGAGGTCTCAAGCACCTCACAACGGATTAGCATACACTTCCCGGTTGTCAACACTTGTCCGCTGAGCTGAGATGGCAAGAACAAACAGATTACAGGTCAATCCACAAAAACAAAAACCCTGGAGAAGACGAGCGAAGTTACACAAAGCAAAAGCCAGAAGAAGGAGAAAAATGGCCAGATTTTGGCGGAACAAGCAGCTTCTAAATTGGATACAAGTGAGCTGAAGGCGAGAATGATCGACACTTTCATGGTAGGAAAAGAATGGGACATTTAAAAGCAAACTGTATAGGGCGACAAACTGCTGGACAGAAAGGGAGATGGCTCGTATGAAGAGTGTTCGACCATTCAACGAGGGCTGCTATCCAATGGCCCTCAGCCAGTTCTGCCTCCTCGGAAACACGTTGTGGAGTACATGCAGGTCTTTTCCCCTTTTATTATCGCAATATTGTTCACGTATTTTCAGACATTTGGAAGTAAAAACAACTCTGAAGTAGACTTCTTGAAAGGATCAACATTATCCTCCTATATCCAGCTCAATGATAATCTACGGCATGTCCATTTCATAAAGTAGAATGTTATTCTCCCCTTTTAGATATCACGAAGAACAGTTTCGAAAGAAGCTACAGTTTGAATTCTCCACTGCAGGTAACACTTTTTCTTGTTATTTTTTAAAAGCGGTCTCAAAAAGGCCACGCACAGTCAATTTTTTGTGGCATTTTAACCACTAGCGAGAACAAAGATCAATTAGCGAGTATCCATATATTTTTGCCGAATTACGGACGGTTCGGAGATGGAATCCTATCAGACAGGATATTTGTGATAATGGGAAAGCTCCTGAACAGATTAACTCAAAAATAATGCCAGGGTCACTTGGTAGGCTTTTCAGCAGTAAAGTTTTCATTAAATGGAGAAGTCATGGGTTGGATTAGGGTTGCAATAGGCTCTACCCTGTTTAATATCTGTTCTATATCAAAAGGATCCCGAATGCATCTATTTTTGGCAATTTTGTTGATAATATCCAACCGTGACCGTAATTCTTAATGGGCTGACAAATCCTCTCCCAATAAGCTGATGCAGATGACTCTAAGAAATAGGTGAGGGCTTCTCTTGTAGTTTTCATAATAAACAGCCTCAATTGCATTTGATAATGACTTCTCTCATACTAAAAGAATATAGCTTACGCATTTGTCTATCTTTATGCCTAGACAACATATTTATTGCAATTATAACAAACTGACACCTTTGAAATTTAATGACACGTTTCAAAAGTTTCTATTTTTGGTATTATCCAATTAGTAGGAGACAAACTTTCGGAAAATCCTGGCCTTAAACGCTCTTCTCGATTCTAAATCCCTAAGTACTTTATAATGAAACTCCTCCCCTCAGTTATTTCCTCAAATGACAACTTAACCAGAAAGAGCCTTTTTACACAGATTTTCGATGCTATATTCGTGATCTCGACCACAACTAAAAAACAATAGTATACGTGTAGGCCGATTATTTTGTTGACCCTGTAGTTTTCAATCGAAATTCAATAGTTTCAGGAGAGAATATTTAGGGTTTTTCCATTATCTATTGTTAAAAAGCAGCTAGTCAGCTGTTCACTCCTCACCTTGTTCCTATGTAGTTTGTCCTATTCATCAGCGACTTTTTGTGCATTGACCACAATTCCTGAAGTGGACGCAATTCCAAATGGCAAAAAATGACCCGTTCGAGATTTCTAACTGTTGCAATTCTCTCAAGTTTGCATCTCCTCACGTGAGTAAATCGCCATTTTTTGGTATGAAACAAGGAAATTTGACCAGTTCGTGGGCTGGCAGAGCATTCTTTACCCTCATAAGTTTAAAATGTTTGCCTAATCCTAAATGAGAATGACGTGTTGTGTAATTATGGAAGTAGTATAAAACGAGATAATCTACTCGCATTTTCTCTGGGAAAAATCCTTGTGATTTTCTTCCTCATTTTTGTTTATTTTCCGTAGTGATCAGCTTACTTTCGCCCACGTGCCCTAATCCCAAGAGGCGAATGTCCAACAGCGCGCAGTAATCGACCTTGTGAGCCGGTTCCTTCGTTTCGATATCTTTTATCACGCGCATATTTCACAGCCGACATGAAGAACTTTCATCGCCAGAAAAGGAGCGTCACTGTTTTTATGCGCTAACTCTGATGTGCGTACTAGATGGATACAGAAAATCCGTATTATGTGCCAATCCAGACTTATGTCTCTTTCTTATCAGGTAGCTTTTAGTTTCCCTTTACGAATATTTCCATATAAGAAGAGGGTGTGAGCGGATTACAACCAGTGATCAGAGCACATCATACTTTTCTTTTCAGGAGCGACAGCTACTCATACTACGCCCGACTTCTCACTTCTTGCAGAACTTCTGCAAGCTTCCGATTTTTCAGCAATTAAGCTTCCAACAAAGTTTACAAATGAAGTTGAGGAGGTAAGATCATTACTGTAAATTCCGTTTAAATGGATATAGGACTCGTCTCAAAGAGCAATTGACTGGCAGGAAAAGAGAGCAATTGGCTATATTCCTGAAACAGTCTGCAGCTTAGATGCCTCTGATTATTTAGTAATGAGAGCTAAGGAAGATAGCTCTAGAGCCACTGAGGTATGTGAGCTATGAATCCCTAAAGGCCATTGTTTCTTCTAGGTTCGTGGAGGCCCTCGAGACGCTCTCCTGGTTTATGCCACTCAGTCAGATGCATCTCTAATTTATCAAGAAGCTTTTCTTGTCACTTACCGTACTTTTATCTCATCTGTTGATCTCATTAATAAGCTGGTCAAGCGGTAGGCATCATAGTCTATTTAAATCCAAATCTAATTCCAGTTATTTATACATGTCAGCCAGTTCTGACAGGTCTTCCCAAAGTGCTGCAAAACACACGTTTTCCGTACTGGTCAGGGTGGTCGATGAATTGAATGCAATCGAAATTCAACAAGCTCTTGTGGATTCTTCCACTTCCTTCGTTTACCGGTTAATAAAAGACGGCAATTTTACCTTTGCCAGGATTTTACGGTAATATCCCTTGTTTACATCGAATTCAAGATGATTTTAAGAAAGAGATTATTGGAAAGGATTGAGGATAGAACAGAGAAATCACCAAATCCGACGGTTCCTAAAGCCTCTCCCAAGAAGTAGAGTCATTCTTGTGTTTCTTTAAAAAAGACCTTCAGATTATCCAGTCTTTTCGACTTCCGCTCAGCCGATGTAGCCGCTCAGATGACAGTGATCGACTCCCAACTCTTCCAACATATCGAGGTAAAATTTTTCAATTTTTCAATGATGTCATTGTGTTTTTAGCCAGCCGAACTTCTATGGTGGGCACAGGATCAAGATGTGACAAAAAGTCCAAATCTTGTTGCTTTCACAGAAAACTTTAATAATGTGAGTTTCTCAGATAATAGGATTAAATTGTCTACCGGATTATGATTTCAGGTGTCATTCTGGGTTCGATCTCTGGTAATCTCGCAAGGAAGTCATAAAGAACGGGAAAAATATGTAAATAAATTCATTAAAATTATGAAGGTATTGCTTGGAATATACAGTAATTGGTGATTTTCCAGCATCTCCGTCAGCTGTGTAATTTCAATTCATATCTGGCTGTACTCTCTGCTTTAATGTCTTCTCCCTTAGCCAGGCTTGACTGGAGCTCGAACATCACCGCCCAGTTGAAAGATCATGCCGAAGTTATGGACACGTCGGGCTCTTATAAAAACTATCGTCAGCTGTTAGCCTCAGCTGTGCCGCCCTGCGTTCCTTACATGTGAGTATAGATCAAACTGATTGATGATAATGGCTTTCCCCTTTCAGCGGAGTCGTTCTTCAAGATCTCACATTTATAAACGTCGGAAATCCGAACACAATCCCCGCGGAGAGGTGTCAAGGCAGGCCAAATATGATAAATTTCCTGAAACGATGGCATCAATACGCAATCCTTGAGAGTGTTCGTAAGATGAAACGATGGTAGGTTCCAGCTGTCACTTTCAAAGCACTTATGGGATACTTCAGGAACTACGATGTCAAACGGGATGAGCGGGTTATAGCCTTCTTTGACTCCTTCCGCAATTACATGGATGAAGAACAGACTTGGCAGCGATCGCATGAGATCAAACCGCCCAAGAGAAGGTTGAACTGATTCATCATTCCTTCCTCCCTTTCCATACAACAATTTGTATCATTTCTCGTCGTGTATACTCTAGTCATTCACACTTGTGACGTTTCTCTTTCCACATGTATCCCCACAATTCATAATATTCTCTTTAATAATTGTGACCCTGGTGGTTAAATGAAATTTGTTTTATGTGCTTGCTTGAAGTTTAGCAGAGGTGTTGGAGCAAAATGTGTGGATCCTTCCAGAGAGGACAGTGTCAACAAACACTCTAGCGCATCCCCTCAGTTCACATCGATTTTAAGCCTTTTGCTCACCTTTAAATGACAATTTGTCTATAAAAAAGTGATGAGGATGTGATTATAAGCCCTTGGGGAATGAAATCGGCAGAAAAAAAAAAGATGTAGTCGACAAAGAGTGACGAAAACTGGCTATTCATGTATTCTTTTCTCCCGGGAGAAAGAGACGGAAATGCATCTATCCATTGACCACTATGTCAAAGCTTTCGCACACACTTTTTGCATTAGTATGAGAGAGAAGAGGCGAGAGGAGAATTACCGGCGTTCGAACCTGCGTCTCTGCGTCCATCCTCCCTTTGCTGTCTGTGCGCACATCGTTACTCTTTGGCGCAAAACAGGTTCGAATCCTTTTCTGTCATTTGCATTTGGAGCTCAGTCCATCATCGAAAAAATGGTTTATACTAGTGGATTAATGTTCAGTTCTTTTGTAATCTTCTCTCTTTGAGCAAATATTATCTTTTTTCCCCGGAGGCTAGCTAGAATCCCAGTCGTTTTATTGATTCGCTCGTCTTGAAAAAAACTATTTGAATCATCAAAAAAATTGAGAAAAAAAGACCGGAAAGTAGCTATCTATCTTGTTGAAATGAGATAGTTAACGGACTCCCTCCTTGACCTTGGGAGTGGAGTGTGATGCGCGAATAAAACAACACTTCGACCTTGTCTGTCCATCTTATCCCGCAATTTTATGTGATCGACACTCATCATATTTCCGTGTTTCCGCCATAATTTTATTTATTTGAACCTTGTTTACAAATAGTCGAGAATCGCTGACCTCTCGGCCCTTTCCCAGACGAATAACATCCTGAACACAAGTTTGTTTTTCAAGAAAAGGGACGGTTACCCGCCCCCAGGCGTCATCTTTCTCTTTCTGTCAATCTTATCCGATGCAAAATTTCCACCTAACTAGCATTTTACTCCCTGATTACGTGTTTGTTCCCTGTCCGGCTCCATATTTCTTATCGATTGGGTGGGGTACCATGCATAGCCGGCCCTTTTACGTGACTCATCACTGAAATCTGTACAAATAGGCCACAGCGTCCTTTCCCAACTGATTGGTTTGTATGTGCTTCAACGAACCACCGTTCCACGGGTCTATTTATGTTTCTTTCTGGATCTGGGCCACGTTTTGAATTAAAAAAAAGTAGTTTTCAGCTTTTGAATGACAGCGAAGTAAAATGGACAAGGCAAAGAAAGATGTTGGTCAGAAATTTCGTAGAATTAAGCACAATCTAGTCAAGTGAGTTGATTCTCCTTATTTTTTTACACTTTCGTTTATTTTTCAGTTCTACTAAAAAGGAAGAAGAAGAAGATCTCAAAACAATTCATACATTGGAACAGAGAAATTCTAAGACAATTCAAGTCATTCATAATTATAAGAAAAATGTTGCCAATACTATTAAAACGGGTCTAAAAGAAGAAAATATCGATAAGCGAAGGGTAAGCCTGTTAGTCTTTTATTTTTCATTGAAAATTTTCAGAAGAAGCTGGAAGAATCGAATCTAGCTACTGATCTTCGTGATGGTGCTGCTGAATTGGAGTCTCTTCAATCTACTTGTCTTCATAGGGTTATGACTAAGATGGCAAATACTATTCAGTTTATTCTAGAAGAAAGGGTAAGCTCCGCAGTCCATTTCCAGTTCGAAATCCTTCTATTTCAGGTAAAACATGATCTACAAATTGAAAAACGTGTTTTGGATGATCTCGGACAGTATCAGGAGATTGATAAAAGTTTAAATAAAAGTAGAGAAAGGCTGTCCAATGCCTATACAGGTAATATACTTTCCTTACATTTATTGATTTCATAATCTAGATCTGGACATTGCTCGTAAACAGTTGGATAAATCGGAACATCCAGCCCATCACCAGGAGCAAGTCGACACTGCTCATCAGAAGCTGGAGAGTCAAAAAGATTCGACGATTACTGAAATTTACAACTTTGCCGCAAAAGAACAAGAAATTTGCAAGGTAACATTTATCTCAATGCACTTTTCAAGAGCGCGCATATGTCCAAAATGTGTTTTCGAAGTCTGCAGCTTGTTTTGAAGAGCTGTGACTGTCGGATCCTCTGGGGCAGATACGTAAATATCGTCTTGATGTCACAAAACCGCAATAACATGTTGACAATAATGGTTAGAAATTTGAAAGGCATGAATTATGAAACCAGGAAGAAACTGAGCCATGAGGAGAAAATTGATCGTTTTTATGGGCTTCAACATGATTAATCGCAGCTTGCAGAAAGCGGTTGAACTTGAAGGAATGATCCCAATTTCAGGTATTCGCTTCCCTTTTGGAGGAACAGCTGGAATTCCATCGAGTTGCCATGAGGACAATTGAAATGGCCCTTCCGGAAATCCGTCGCGATATCGGTTGGTCATCTTCATATTTTTTTACATAATTTTTTAGACAATGCTCGTCCTCGTCCAGTTTTTGGTGTTGATTTGACTGAGCACCTGCGCCATTCTCAGACTCGATTTGCCATAGTTTTGGAGAAATGTTGCGATATCCTCAGAAAGAATGGAATGACAGAGAAGGGAGTCTTCCGTGTCAGTGGAAACAATACAAAAATTCGCCGAATGAAGGCAGCTTTTGATGCCGGACAGATTGAGGTAAATTTATTCTATTTGATTTTGTAATAAAAGTTACAGAACGACGCTCAAGCTTATCAATTTGACCCTCATTCCGTCTGCAGTGTTTTGAAGTGTTATTTGAGAGAGCTGCCGGACCCTCTGCTTACTCACAGGCTTCACAATGAGTGGCTAAATGCGGCCAGGTATCTTTTGTGTAAAATAACCTTTAAATGATTTCTCAGATACGAGGGAGAAGAGCGCCTGACCCGTATTGAGCAATGCATTACTGAACTTCCTGTTGCTCATCGTGACAATCTTACATATCTTGTCAACTTCTTGTCAGAGCTTTTGCAATACCAGGAACATACATCGTTAGTCATTTTTACTTGCAAATAATGCATAATTTATACATTCAGCATGAATATCGCTAACCTGGCTATCGTATTCGGTCCGAATCTTCTTGGAGGAGATATCGAGGGAAACAATGCTATTGGCACCAAGGTATTCCCTTTCCTTATATTTTATTATTGGGTTTAGATTGTTGAAACCCTTCTGCGACATGCTAATCGCCTCTTTGGTGTGGCTATGGTCAATGGAGACTCTCCTCCTATGGGTGTCCTCAACAGAGCCAAGGAGCAGCTCATGCTGGACATTGATGACTCAACCAAGTTGAACCGCAACAATTCTGCCAGGTCTTACCAATCTCCACGCTCTCGTCCCAAAGAGAAAGCCCCTCCTCCACCCGTTGCTCCGAGGACTTCAGGTTAATCCTCTCATTGTTTCGGGAAACAATGGCTATTGTAGATCCTCCACTTATCGATCTCAATGATGACTGGACTGCGGTGAATCGCGCTGAGGCGGTTAGGTTCTACGGGCATCAAGGTACACAAAATAATACAGTGAACCATTATCCTGGTAATGGATTAGATTGGGTATGATAATATCTATTTTCAGAGGAAATTGAAAGTCGCGGTCCATCTGCTTTGGCTACAGCGGACTCTTTCGATTCTTTGGATTCATTTGATGATCTTCCAGAGGAATCTCTTTCACGAAGCAACACCGAACATCGCCCCAATCGTCCTCCTCCACCGGTTTGGCAATTCTTCTTTTTGGGTAGCTGAGTTTGTTTAGGCAATGCGTCAAGTCGCCGAAATGGCTAACCCTCGTCCAATGAGCTATAACATGGCCATCCATCAGGAACAGAATCCTCAGCCGATGCCTCGTACTCATGCCGTTGTCCATGAGCATCATCTGGGAAAATCTCACTCGATTAAGAAGCCGACTATTCTTCCGGATAGTGTTGTCGGTGTTTCCGATGACAACAATCGCACTGTTGTGGCTGTTGAGGCGCCTCCTCCGCGCATGAAGCCTCCCCTTCCTGCAAAGCCTGGTAAGGAAGATCCCAAGGAGTCGTCGCGATTGTAAATTAACTATAGATATTTTCCCGAATTAGTTTTAAAGCTTTTAAAAATAAGGTAGAGCTTCGCACGATGTCAAGATTTCAAGTACGGTAATAGAGAGTTGTGCCTTTGCATCCCCATTACATGTCCGTATCTTTCGACGAGATTCGTATGTTTCTTCATTCCATATGGTTCACCTTTTGTATAATCAATCTTTGTAATTAAGTTCGTTGATCCCGGTATAACTGCAATTGTGTTATCTCCTCCCAAAGAAATCCATCCGTATAGAAATTCACAATAAATTTTACCCGTTGTCTTTTTTCTAATTGTATCAAATAAACCTGTGAATGTTTACATGGGATATTGAATATTTTCTACAATGAAAATGAATTTCTTCTCGATTGTTTTCTTATACATTTTTCAATGGCTCAATCAGTTTGTTTCATCCAGGCCTTCTCTTTTGATTTATTGGAGTCCATTTCAACAGATTATTAGACCATCTATCAGTAATGAATAAGCTCAGCCTCTTCGTATTTTTTGGATTTGTTATAGTTGGAGCCCCAACCTCTTTTCGAGTGAAGGTAAGCATGCAAAATACAGAAAAGGCGTCCCTTCTCTTTCCATTACACGTCGGTCTTTATATATGGATTCACAGAATATCAAGAGAAAATGAAGATCACGTTTTCACACCAGAAGGCAAGAAAATAGCTACACAGTCATGAGACACATTTTTAGGAAAGTTTTGGGGGAAGAATGGAGGCAAATGATATGCACAAAAACAACGGTAAAGGAATATGAGACACAAAAAGAAAGCCCGGGGTTTCTGTTTATCCATTGAGCTTTGCAATAACCGTTCGTGGCCGAAGGCACAATAATCCAACTGAGATAGCCGTAACGAGGACGAGAGAGAGGAGCACTGAGAGAAGGGAACCCGCAACGATGGGTGAGAGGCACACTTCTCCTCCTACCCATGTTGAGGGGATTGTCAACTCCTTTGCGGCATCTGGATCTGAAAATAACCGCATTTTATTATCTAAAAAGCGTTGTCTTTCAGCTTTCTAACCCCCGAACTTACTTAAAGGCTCGTCGATGTCGAATACAGTTAAATGTTGTGAAATGACGTCCACTTCTCCCTTGTTATTCTCCTCCTTGACCGAGCGTTTACCCCTCAAGGCTGGAGGACAATGGTCTGAGGACCTCTGCATTAATTAGTTCTCTCTAGGTGGCCAGTTTTGTGCCCTTACCACACATGTTCCCTCCTCTTTGATACTGAGACGGATTTGACATTGGAAAAACAAAGAATTCTGGTCGGCAAACTTGAACACCTTGAAAACTGACAATGATAAATACATAGACGTTCGCTTGCTTGGGAAATTTGACCTCCAGTCAGGTCGGTTGTGTATTCCAGATTGTTTAAGAGATATTTATCAACAGCGCAGCCATTTTCATCAAGCAACTGCACCTCTCTTCCACCTTCTTCTCTGACCATACAAGAATGAACAGTAGCACAGAATAATTGTGCGGAAGAACCTTGAAAAGCATTATTGGCTCTTGGACATGGCATTTGACCTACTTTTGTTGCCTGAAATGTCTTCGCATGACCACTCATGGTAGACCGTTTGACCCACGGTAGCAAATTTGACTGGTTCCCCATTCTTTGATTCCGTCAAGACCTGTAACACACAAAATTTGAGGCAATTATGATACTTTTTTTGCACGAGAAAACGACTTTTGAATTTGATCTGTTTTTGTCGGTTGGTTGCCTTGAAAGAAACACCTCCGCGAGAGGAGGGTAATTGCATATAATAAGAAGGGCTGTCACTTTCACACGAGAAAGGGAAGAATACCTGGTAACGGCATTCCGGTAGAGGCACGTTGATTTCTGTCTTTTCTAGGGGAATATTGTCTCCACTGATGGTAGGATCAGCTGTGTTACTAAACATTGCCATTTAAACAGAAAAAAAAGGTTGCTTACTCCCTTGCTGGTGGATGGTGCAGCGCATTTGCTGAATCCTTTCCCCCAACTACTACTGTCAGCTGGCTTTCCATGTTTTTGCCTTCTCTAAACAGGAGAAAACTATTACACACACTCCAACTAAGATGACTCACTTTACGTCGAGCTGATTGTTAACAGTCTTTTCCATTTCAGCATAGAAGCATTGGACTTTGTACGATTTGTCTACTTTGGTTATGAACATCTAGAAAACATCTATTGGGAGGGAGAGATGAGCCCTAACCGGATGGAATGTGATGATTACTGTAGATGTGACCATGATTCCTCGAGGGTTGTTCTAGAAATGTTCAATAAATTGAGCAAAGAGCGATTTTTTAGGTATTAGATAGCTAGAAGGATCCCCCTGTCAGAAACAGTTAATTGGAGCTCCGAACTAGTTTTTGTCCTCTTTCCCAATGACATGATAATACCGCTAAGCCTCTTTTCTCTGAAGAGCCAAGTGGCTCTCTCGGTCATGCCAACCTTGGACCGGGGCCGATAGTTGCATTGTCCCCTTCCTCCACCTACTCCTTTGACCCTTGACGTGCAAGCAACGACAACACTAGTCTGGGAAAAAGAAGTCACTGCATGACAGAGAGATGGCTCACGCGCGTCAGTGTAAATTTGAGTAAAAAAAGTGGTTCGGCACCGTTATCGGAAAGAAATCAAACCGCGGCAAGTGGTTAAAAGCAGCATCTGGGTCATTTAAAGAAAAAAAAACAAGGAGTAATCCATCAATTTGATATACTATTCCCGTCATTTCTCCATTTTAGGTATTTTGATGGTGTCATTCTTTGCCTATTTCCCCCTCGGGACTGTCCAACTGAGCGGAACATTTACCATTTCGCGGTCCTTGACATTCAAAGGCAATCCTAGGCCATTTTAGGCCGGCTATGGGCCATCAAAGAACTTTTTAGTC
The DNA here is from genome assembly GCA_964036215.1 of Oscheius sp. DF5033. Taxonomy (NCBI): domain Eukaryota; kingdom Metazoa; phylum Nematoda; class Chromadorea; order Rhabditida; family Rhabditidae; genus Oscheius; species Oscheius sp. DF5033. The sequence goes on from OZ038413.1 coordinate 10,242,074, forward strand.
ATAACAAATGAGGTGTGTTTTTGAATTCAAAAAATTGGCGGCATTCGGAAGATCCACATCAAAGGAATTCATTACATTGAGGTCGTCCCTAGTTCAATTAGGCTTGAGGTCGCATTTTGCTACTAGCCAAGGACAGGATAGGAGTAATCAAGCCCGGGACAGGAAGTCAAAAACTTGAACTTACCGATCTTTGCCTCAATACATCGCAATCATCAAATCGAAGAGTTAAATTTACTCCCTTTTGGAGTGTGGCATCTCTTCGACATTTCCTATTGCTGTAAAGAAGTCAGTCAGATGAAAAAACGACAGAAAAACTAGCCCGTAGTGTCCCTTCACATAGACATGACCCTCAAAAACATTTTGAGTACCGAAGCGAATTGTTAGGCTCTCGCTGCCACATTCCACGATGGGTGCTCCTAAAAATGGAAAGATTCCTTTACTACGTCAATTGCGCGTAAAGATTTTTCCGTCAAGTGCTGCTAAATTTAATGGTCAGCTGATTTTGACGGAGTTCGGACATGGTGTCGTTTTTCAATGGCTATTAAAAACGAGACTGTCGATGTTGCCATGTGATAAATGAGGGTAGACGGTCTTTAGGACAAAAGTCACTTCCTCATCAGCAAATTAAAAGCAAAAAATAAAAACCTGTAGCCGAAAAGAAAGATATCTAGTTCTAATGATGCCGAAGGCAAAGAAATTCACAGCTGTTGGATAAAATCATAGAAGGCAGTCATTAATTGTAGCTAACCCCAGCGAAAAATAGGTCGATTTTAGTCTTTTGGCGGTAAACACCGCTTTTAATCTTAGTCTGGTAGTGGGCTATCTAGCTGTCAAAGTAGATGGTGAAAAAAGATAGAAGATAGCTGCCTTACCTGCCAAACCGTTGTCTATTGTGTCTGTTAAACAAAGGGAGATCTGAAAAAGATACGAATTGGGAACGGCGGAAGACAGTTTTAAACTAACCAGAGAAAATAAAGGAACTATTCGAAGCCATCGAGGAATCATGGATATTATTGCAGCCTCTCTGAAACTGGAGAAAGTGAGACCAAGAAGAGAAAAAGAACAAGGGAGACGCTGTTTTTTTGGAAGGAAAGAAAATTGATGGGTCAAGTTTATTTCACGGAACATTGAGAAAAAAACAAGATACTTTTTGTTGACTTCTCGATATTATTTAGAAACAGGTGGACTGGTTACTCAACGAGGAAATCTTGAACAAAGGGAACTGCGCTGAGGGGAACAAGACAAGGTCACGACTGCTCCTCACTAATTGCATTCGTACAAGCAGCATAACGAAAAGAAGAGAGAATAGCCATGGCCATTTACAACAGTTTGCCGAGCACATGGGCCTAATGTTAGCATATGCAATATGCCCCGCCTTGAATGCCGACCAAAGGGGGCTGTTTCGCGGTTGTCCGAGAGAGGCGTTCCATTTAAGGTCATGGTAGTCTACCCCTAAAGTTTTCCCTTTTTTTTCAGAGAAATATTTCTGGCTAAAAAATGGTCGGAATGGGCAGCAGGGAGGAGATGGCAGTTTTTACACACTGTACGGGAAAAGAACAACTGACAATCTCTGTGACAGTGAGTAAATGACCAATTACCTTTGCGAAAGAATGCCATTTCAAAATGAACCATTTGGTTTTACTAGCTTGTTTTTATTGGTCTTAAAGACTTCTACTGACATGGGATGGCAAATCAATGAGTGAACGGTTGATAGCTATTTATCAGAAAACAAAACGAAACAAACCTGATCGTAGAGGACACTCGCCACCCAATACTTTTCAAGAAAATATACTGCACTAGGAGATGATGGTGATATGGCCCCCCTCCCCCCGGGTAGAAGTTGTCACGCGTATTGCCAAGAATGTGACAACCATGTAGGGCTATAACTCATTAAACTAGCCATGACAGATGGTCCTTGAACCAAGAAAACAGTTATTCTGGGAGGTGTCAAATGACATGAACTTCATGCAAAGAGGGGGTCTAATTGAAATTTCGAACCTCTTACCTTTTACAGTCTTAAATGTATTTGTGTTCGAAGACCTTTCCGAGGCCGCGCTATGCCAACATCCGGCCGGTATTCACGCAAACATAACTGGTACTTCCATTCTATATTAGGATATGGAACATCTAAATCTGAACCAGTGTACTTTGTGGAAATAAATTATTAGGAACCTAGGCGGTAATTCCATAGAGAGAAATAAATTATTAGGAACCTAGGCGGTAATTCCATAGAGAGATTATTGAAGGCGAATTATCCACAAATCTGGAAGACAATATAGAGAATCCAGTAACAAAACAAGCGTAAATTCATCCGAACATCTTCAATTAAATGACAGGTTTTCCTTGCAATAATACAGTTAATATGATAAGGAAACATGCAGTGCAGAAAACAAACTCCGCGAAGAAAAGAGGAGAACAAGCAGCTTTACTGTAAGCCATGTGTTATCGAAGAGGAAGCCCTAAAAGTCTAGACTCTTAAAAAATGACCCAGATCAGTATGCATATTGCCCCAGGAGGGAAAGAGGAAGTTTATTTACGAACAAGGAAGTAACCGAGAAATGACATAAACTACCTTCTTTTCCGAAATTCCCGAACTCCGCGCCAATTTCGGCAAAGGAACTCAATTTGACATATAACAGCATTTTTCTGCACCCGGAACGTTGATTCTGTTAACCAAGCGGGTTACAGCTTGGTAGGCCTGGAAAGAAAGTTCAGAGTGTAAGACAGTCCAAGTCCGTTTCACGAACAGTTTGCCGCTCTTAGAAAAAGTCTGTTCCAACGTGACGGCGGTATTGTCTTCACCGTAACTAACATCACTCTTTATATAATGGTTAACTCTTTGGATCAACCATTGTTTTTTTACATGCGTGATCTTAACCATTTCAGGTAATATGCGGGTGCAACTTCTCTTATTGTTTTCTTTATTTGTCACAGTGCAATCCTATAGAAGCCGGCGCCTGCGTCGGCAAGATGTACCATCGGAACATGTTCATGTATGTTTTACTAGCATTCAACACCTCCCTGTGTAGGTATATGCAATGGAATCGGGAATAAATTCAGAAGGAGGAACTGTGGTCGATTCTGGCGAGAATCGGATAGACTATACCGAACGGTAGGTTGAACTGTTCCCATAATTCAACTTTTCTAGGGATATGAACGGTTCCATGTGGTCCGATCACTCACTTCTGAGATTGAATGAAATGGACACGTCTTCTAACGCTAGTGCCGATCGAGCTGAAGCATTTTTCAACCTTCAAAGCTCACAAATTCATAGTCAGGGAAACAAAGCAGATGTAGGGCTCGAATTTTACAGAAACGCGGTTTATTCCAGCTCTACATTGTTACTCAAAGAGCTACCACCGGATTTTCTTATACAGAACACGGCGTTTATGGAGGAGCCAACTTTTCTTATGACGACGGGTTAATGAAAGTTCAGGTGAGGAGCTTATTTCCAGAATATTCTTCTAGGGTATCGGTGGTGTAAGAGCCACTCTCCAGGCAGAAACATGGCTGAACGATGTTCCCAGATCCGTTTCATTTGAAGCAGAAACTTTGCCCAATGGAGAAAGAGAACTTCGATTAGAAGGTAGCTTTATTTTTTTCAAATAAAGGTATACAGCCATTGACAAACCGTACCACGCAGTAATTTGTTTTGTTGGAGCCATGGTTTATTTCCAATATGCTGGTCATTACGTAAAAATGGATCCAAGCTATAAGTTTATTGAAATATGGACGGATAAGTACACAATTACTGTAAAAACGGAACAGGCTCCTTTCAATGTAAGGTCTAAAATTGGCTTTTTATATATTTAGGTAACAATGGATAGGAATGAAATAGTAGTTCTTTTAAAAGCTGAGAATACGAGAGTCTGTGTTTATGTCAATGGCGTCGCCATACAAGCCGGACAACTTACCAAGTGGGTATACAATTTATAAGGGAAAACCTTCTTTTCTTGGACTCATATTGATAGAAATGGAGGGGAGTTGAGTATTTCTGGTAGACCTGTAAGAGCTGACGGTGTAATGGTACGCTTCGGCAGCAGAGTCGCAATTTTTAATCTAGATAACCGCGTTGAAAACCGATCTGGAGATGTCAAATGAGGGAAAGGTCAATTCTGATACAAGCAATTCTTTTATTATGATTGACACAAATAATCACAAGGTACTGTTTTCGCTTATTTCCGTTGCATTTTTATTGCAGGTGGGATTAACGGCCCGACATCATAATCTCAAAATAAATGACGGCATCCCACATATAATTCTTGATCCCGGAATGTCTGTAGTTGAAATTACTACCAATCACGGGACATTTGAACTCTCAGCTCTTATGGGGCCATTTATTCCGCCTGCTGATAAATTTTCGGATATCGGTCCGTTCCAAAACCAAGGACATGGTGGATATGGGCCACCACCTAATATGGCTCCATCACTATCTGCTGCTCCCCCGCCACCTATGCCAACTCCACCGATTGAGGAAGCTCTACCAGCCCCAATTCCTATCAGCTTGCATGGGCCGCCAGGAATGGATATTCCGCCACCACCAGAAGCTGTCCCTCCACTGCCACCTGTGCCAAGTGGTCTTCCGCCAGGTTTAGAAATGCTAGGCGCTGGGTTTGCTGCTGATTTACCTCCTCCGAAGGCAAATAACACCAAGAACATTATCGATGATACGGAGACAGTAAAAAACAAGACTGTTGTCACATCAATCACTGAGACAAGTAATGACAAATTGAATGTTTCAAATGCCACCGCGAAAGCGAACAAGGCAAGAATTCCTCTCGATCTGTTGAAGGCTGGTTTCGCTGCTGATTTACCACAGTTAAACAAAAATGGAACAAACCATAGGCATGGGCAAAATTCTACGAAATCTATTGATGACACTGACACTATTACGAAAGTGGATGAGAAGAATACAATCACGGATACATTCAGGAATTCTAAGAAGGGCAAGGTTGATCCGAACGTTATGAACGATATGGCAACTGATATTCCTCCGATTACTATGAGTAAGTGTGCTGAAATGAGAAATTAATGGAATTTTAGCTGCGACTACTCCTGCATCTACTACAGCAATAACTACCACAACTACTACACCAGAAACCACGACCACACCAACTACTACCACGACAACTACCACGCCACCAACAACAACGACTACCACCACCACTAGCACTACAACGACAACAACGACGACAATACCCACAACTACGACTACCCTAAGTCCTATGGAAGAATTGAAGAAATTAAAGGAGGAAATGATGAAGAGGGAGAAACAATACAGAGAATGGCAAGAGGAACAGGTACAGTTAATCATTTTATTTGCATGAACGTTTCAGACATCCAATGATCATGATGGCGACGAACATGTGGAAGAATTTACCTACCCTAATGGTACAACAGTTCATCGAGTTGTCAAAACAAGAAGGAAGATTACGACTACCGTTATCCACAGACACAGGGTAAATGGAGAATATGAATAATTGAAGAGATTTCAGGAAGAAATAAAAGAAACGGCAGCAAATGGTACTTCAAAAGCTGTTGAAAAGGTAGGGATCACCCTGTGAGAGCGAAAAACTTTTATTGTAGAGCAGCGTTTCAATATCTTCTTCTACAGTCCAACCGTTAACAACGATTCTTGGCCGTGGTCCCATTTCCTCTTCAGGGAGAACAAGGCGACCACTTCGCAAAACAGAAATAAAAGTAACACTTGCTCCAGGGCAAACGTTGCCGCCTATTGCTCCATTGTGAAATAAACGATTTCTATTATCCATTGGTCCTATTCGCCAATCTCTGCTTCATCCGTAGGCATTGGCTTATAACTTCGCACCGATTTCAGTTTTTGTTCACGTTAGGTCGAAACAGACAAGAAATCCGTGCGAAAGCAAAAAAAACCGCGCATTCAAAAAGGGTGGGGTACTATTAGGGGTGGGGTCTAATTAGGGACTGGGGCACTATTTTCCGTAGGGTCCAAAAAGTAGGGTATTATTAGGGGCTGGGGTCTTATTTGGGGTGGGGTACTATTAGAGTAATTACGTTTTAAGAAAACTTTATAATAAACTTTTAAAGTGTCTTGTGTATGAACAGAACGAATTGATTTCAATGGACTAGATTTGCGTATGATCCCTTCAATCCTTTTACGACTAATCCGACAGTTTGTCCATTTCGATGCCATTGTGGGTTGACAGCAATCGATTTTCCCGGCAAGTACACGTGCATTGGTCGCCGACGCTTGTGCGAAGCGACGCGTGCATGGATCAACAAAGCGTGCATCAGTCACCACGCTTTTATTTTCTTCTTCTGTTACCAAATGACGCCTCCAGAAACTCCATGCCCATTGGAAACAAGAAACGGCACAAAAAGGTCAGCAGATGTTGAAGGAACGACGGAACCCCAAGTGAAACGGGAAAGGATCGAAGAAATTAGCGAATACGAGGTTGCAGCTTGTATTTTCTTTTATTTTTTTTTAAATTTTAGAATTTTCTTGAAAAAACCAAGCACCTATTTCCCAGTTCTTCTCAAAAAGGAGGGTGTTCTGCCTTTTTGGATGTTCCGCGCAATGTGACACCGTGGGAAGGAACAGTTGTGCCCTCCGCAAAAGGAGTGAACACAGTTCTTCGATACAGGTACAATTCTCTGTAATATCTCTAATATTTCTGCAGATTCGGTGCTTATTGTTATTGTTTTTCTCTCCAAAGAGCTGCCAATAGGTTAGAAAATGATGTTTTTATGTGTGTCGGTTGTAGAACCAATAAACCCAAAAGGAATGTTCCAATTGCGGTAGGACTTCCCATTATTTTTTTCTAAAACTGATATTTTAGGTAATTGGAACATATTTTCAAGTGGATCCAGTCTCTGTGAATCATGTCTGTAAACCCAAGTTATTTACAGAAGATTATATGTTGCGCCTAAAAAAAGGATTCCTCACACATATCCGCCAAACTAAGGGCGCATTAAAAGGAAAAGAAGTCGTAAAGGCAATGGCCGAAGCCATCGAACAAGATGATTCTCTTAGTAAGTTGACCAGTTTTTAAGACCATCTCAACTTATAGCCAAAGAGGAAATCACCACCATTTGTAGCCAATTGAACTATCGGAAACTGAGAAGTGGAATATCCAAAGCGGCAAAAGGAGTTGTTGGTGAGACCAATTCATCGACTGATATTCCGGTAATCCCTATTTGATTACAATTTCCTTTCTACAGCCAGAGCATCAGAATATTTGTTACCTTGACATGGCCAGCTGCAAAACAGAGGATCACTACGGAAACGATGATTAGAATTATATCGATGGACAGTAAAACAGTGCACATTCTGATCATTTTCCGAGATAATTTACGACATTCCAAATCAGACAAATAAATTCAATTGACACTTTAATGTTTCCTGATGATTTTTTTCCAAAATTTTTTTGTTTGACAACTCAAAGTCGCCATAGAATCAAAACGGGGGGAACTGCCGAAAAGCCAAGCATACTACCATGCTCCTCTCAACGAGGATTTTAACAGTATGAAGCAGGTCTCAGAAAGTCGACATTTTTCTGGGCCGACACTGCCAAATAACTCTCCGGCCGATGATTTGATGTAAATCTTGCCATTTTGGGATACCCGTGAAAGGGTGGGGCTATTGCCAGGCGTCCTCCTGGTAAACCACGCAGATCATCGTGATCAGCATCGAAAAATGTGTGTAACCAATACCTTCAAATCCATAAAAAAGCCGAATTTTAGTGTTCTATGGAACAAAATAGCCGCCGAACCTATTATTCTGAAGATTTTTTCCCCAATATTTTTTCTGGGAATTTCTGCCGGTTAACCATAGCACATGCGTTGAGCCATACAAAACTGTGGAACCCGATGGCATGAGTAGTCAGTCCCCGCTCTCCTCATTGCCATATTCCGGTCATTTCCCGTGGTAATGCGACATCCAAAATAAATTCAGATGGCATCTCATTAGTGCTATAGTGCCCATATCATTCAATCAGAATAAAAACCAACACAAAATGTTCCTATTACGTGATTTGGATTACGTTCTTTAATAGGAGGGAGTGTTCTTTCCTGACAGGTGAAAAACATTGTGAATACACAAATACGTGCTGATTATTTGATCAAGGAGCCAATTAGCAGTTACATGTTGACCTGCATCAGTCGCAGAATGTCGCTGATTCATCTTGGTTGGGTCATTTTTGCTCTTTTGGCCGCTATCCCGTCGATTTTGCTTATCGACGTTATATTAACGAAATCGCCAAAGAAAATGAAATTTATCCGTCCGTTTCTTCTAAAAATGGCGGTATAAGAAATGTATAAATAATTGCTTCCTTGAAGATTTGTGATAGTTTACTGCTGAACAGTCTTGTTCTAGGATATCTGCCTGATCTCTACCAACCGCAATTTCCACTTCCACTGATAAAAGTCAATGGATTTTATAAATATCTTGGGGACTATGGAGGTTACATTGCTCTTGTTGCTTTTGTTTGTAATAACACTTTGTCAATGATCGCCGTAACGGAAAGTTGTATTATTCGTTTTGCAATTATCTATAATATGAAGGCAATTGTTGAATTTGCTAATGGAATACGGTATGAATCATTTTTTTTTGCAAATGATTGGAAGGCTCGTTTTAGATTTATTCTTTTTGAAATAACCGAAATTGTAATGCTAATCGCTGTGGTGGTTGTAATGAGTTCCCGAGCAGTTGGCGGAATGACTGTAAGTTCCACAAAGTCTCATAATTATTTCCCTTAGGAATTAAAGGAATTCGTAATACGGCACAATGCCAATTTTGTGCTAGCCTCATATGATGTAGAACGGGATGTGGTTATGTTCATTCCACCTGAAACCTCGTTATTTTGGCTCAAAGGTCTTTCTTAAAACTGCTTCACTTCCAATTTCTTCAGTATCTATTATAATGGCTCCCTTACTTACACTTCCACTAGGATTATGTGCTATTACCTATCTGACACATCGGAAAATTAAAGAAGAATCCAAGATGATGTCATCAGAAACGTTTAAATTACAAAAAAGATTGACAGCAATGTTGTTCACTCAGGTAAATGTTGTAGAACAATCAATAGATAAGCTTAGATCCTACTACCTGTGGTAATGATAGATCTTCCAAGTTTTGGCATTGGAATAACAGTTGCACTAGTGTACGGATCTCCACATATGGATGCCACCTATCGGTCCTTATACGGCAATTTTAGCTGGGGATATGCTGTTTTCGTTCTACCGATCATACTGTACCCCATTTTTAATGCTATAGCCACCATTTTTATTGTCAAGCCATATAGACGAGCCATTTTAGAACTTTTTTCTTCGGCTTCAAAACGCATACCGTGCATTCGACAAGAATCTATAACTGCAGGAACGCCGAAAGTGGCTTGGGCACATGGAGGCACACATAATTCTGTTTAATATAAAGTTTCTTCTCTTCAAAAATTTCTGTTTTGTAGCAAAAATTTGAATAGAAAAAGCGGGAAACGCACTTCTCCAAAAGCGTCGCTTTTCCGTGTATTCGCTTTGCGTCTACCTACGAGATAGCGTTTTATTTTTTTATATCATTATAACCATTTTCTTCGTGTCGAACCATCGTGCTCCAAATGCGGCTCCTGATTATTTTCTTTATAATCGTAGGGACTAGAATTTGCCACTGTAAGTGAACACATTTCTATCCAAAGTTATTTAATTTTAGCATGGAACTACTACACGGATGTATTTTATCCAGATGTTTTGCTCAATCTTCTCCCTTCCATCAGGATTTCAGAATCGAATAATTTCACCATAACACAGGATTTTGCATCGTTTTCGGAGACCTTCACAAAAAAGGCTGATCACTTTGGAAAATACTTTAGAACCGCTCTAAGTGGTAACATGGGGGTGATTGAACATTTTTCTCAAAGCAAAATAATTTATTCAGAAACTTGAACGAGAAATTTTATCGAATTTGACCAGAGGCATCACAGATGAATTCAAGGCCACCTCTAGCCGATATGACACGTTATATGGGGCTGCTAACAACATGATTTATCATGAGTATAATACAGTAAATATTGAAACGATTCATGCACACATTTTTTACAGGAAGTGGTAACGAAATTGAAAAGTAGACTTGCCGATATTGAATGGATATCCCGAGATTACGTTTGGAGTGAAGAAGCCGAAGCTGAATTTAAAAGTCAATGTCAAATTGGAGATAACACCCCAAATGCCATTGCTCTGGTAACTTTTTTACCATTGGCATTATCAAACATAATTATTTGAAGTATTTGGCATCAATTGTGGAAAAATGTGGGCAGCCACACCTCTCCCAAACAGCAGATGCGTATCTCTTCAAATTGATCAACACCGTGATATACAAAGAATATACAATGACACCTTCGGATGAGCGCCTTTTTCATAAACGATTTGCCGGTAAGCTCCCAAATTATTCCCAGAACTTACTTTCTTTAGCTGTGCACCACTGGTTGTCGTCACATGAAGATAATTTGTCGGCCTTTGAAGGCGTTGCTACTCGAGGTAAGTGGTATTACAGCTCCCTTTACACCAAATCAGATGTGATCTTTCGTAATAAAGCAACTATGCTTGGCGTTATTATGAATGACTTTGGAATAACTGAAGAATATACCTTCTGTCCCGTAAAGAACAATTTCGTTGCTAATTTCTACAGAAGAGATAGTGTGATTGATTTCGCTGGCCTTCTAATGAATCATGTTACTGTCTTGGTAAGCCTTTTTAGATACTTAATAACTATCGATCTTGTAGAATTATTATACTGCATTGTGTGCAAGGGCATCCCAACTGCTTGACAACCGGGTGAAGGAATACGGGACCAATGTACAAAAGGCTCTTCGCCCAATGTATCGGTTTATTGATACCTGGCTTGGCGACTTTCTGAACAGCACATGGCCAAATACAGAGAGCCTTCTAATTCGAAACATCATTCAAGATGTCTCCCGCAGCAGAACCATTTCACATCAGAATGGAACGTACAAGCAGATTTTGGACAAGGTGAAGGAGAAAATGGAACTCGTTGGCCATCCTGAGTAAGTTCTTGATGACAAATAACTTAAATAAACCTTTACAGTTACCGTCGGCAATATGTCATCACTGGACAACGACGTCTGGATGATAAAAGCGAGAACTTTGGCTTCGGATGTGCTCCAAATGCATGCACCCTCTCTTCAACTAAAAACGTTCAAGTCGTCTCAATCCGTACTCCTGCAAAAAAGGAAGAAAGAAGCACAAAACAACAAAAACTGGGAGAATTCAAGAATACCTCAGAGCCGGTCTTCTCCTCAGCCATGGATAAGTAAGAATACGACATTATTAGCAATATAGCAATGGTCATTTAGACATTACTACAATTTCTTCTTTCCCAGTATGGTTCTCCATCAATTGAAACATGAACATGACTTGGATTTGAACAATTTCGTCAACCACTCCAGTTATGTCCTCCTTCGCAAGTCCCGCTACTTCTCCGGCTGTAGCAATGCATTCGCGACTGGAGCCGATGATAATTCCAACTACCTCCAGACTCTTCACTATCACTGGGACGGTTCATTCCCTTTTAAAGATTGTGAAGATTGGCTTATTATCATTGGTTAAGATTAATAAATGCTGGATTCTTAAAAAAATTTTCTTTTAGAATTACACATTTATTTTTTAATGTTTATAATCACAAAGCTGCCAATAAGGGGTAAAAAGGGCAAATAACATAGGGAAAAGATACAAATTTTCTATTTCAATATATCTAAGAGCGTGAATCTTCGGCTTATGTTTTAACTATTTTTAGCTGTCCATTTGTTATTGCCCGATTCCAGTTTTTGTCGATCCAGTCTCCATGTTGCTGCTATTTCAACGAGTTCTCTGCTTATTTTATTAATTTTTTGGTCCTGCTTCAATAAATGGTGAAAATCATAATTTTACAACTGTAAACGATTATTTTTTGTGGAATTTTTAATTATTATTTACCTTTATCAGTTTATTTGCAATTCCTCTGTATATTTCACTTCCGCTGATGCTACCATTATTTCAGAATAATACCATCAATACTAGGAATGAAGAGGCTAATTATGAACCACTGAAATACTTAAAATTAATAAAGTTTAGTCAAAAAAGGATGAGAAAAGGAAAATCGACGAAGATCAGATATGCACCGCAACCGTCGCAGACACAGTCTTTTGTGGTACTCAGACTTTCTTTGGAACGCCAGATGTTGGACGCTCACCTCTGATTTTAAGCTCCTCATTTTGTCTATTCATTCTTTCAATTTGTCTATTTAAATTTTCTTTTCAGACATTCATAATTAACGTCTCATTTGGTTTAACTACCGCAAATTATGAAATAATGGAAGGGGCATAATTCCTTGTCTCCCTCTACAACGCATCCAAAGTAAGTAACTTTTTTTTGTCGTATATTCCCATGGATAGGGGATAACAACAGATTCATTTCTATTAATTTGCAGACTTTTAATACTGGAAAATCTCCAGAAGGCTCATACTTAGCTTTTTTATTCTACTCTAGGCTAGTTTTTTCTGTTATTTTTGTAGTAACTCTGAAATTTTAGTGATCTGAAGCCAGGGAGTTAAGTCTATGCTCATGACCTTATAAGCAAAGTCTATGCTCATGACCTTATAAGCAATAAAAACGTAAGTTCTTGTAGATTGCCGTTAATCCGGAAAAATTTAGATAGGCACAATTGAAGATCCAGGAAGATCTTTAATATCTGCGCCGACGCCTCTTCTCAAACATCCCGTCGAAATCTCCTATCCCCAATTATTCCGTGGATATTTTAAATAAATGGTGATTATGAACTGTTGCTGGATAAATATCCCTGCCTCTCCTCGACATTTCCCTGTGAAATGTAACATTTCTTCAAATTTGAACTTTGATATAACCTTTTCTGCCGTGGATTCAATGATAGTCTACCATTAATCTGCGTCGATTGCTTGTGTCCTGCCCCATAATGACAGGAAGGGTTGTGTCAGACCGCTGAAAAATTGCGCCGCTGCTTCGGGCTTAGTTATAGTTTTTTTTGTCGGCATTGCAACATTCTTCGACCAGGAAATGCTAAACACTCCCCAGGTACGTTTGCAGAAAATCTTCAACAGTGGTTAAATTTTAGGGAGAAGGGAAGGACGTGCTTACCAGTTGTTGTATAGAACTTTCTCAGGAGCCAACCTATGCTCCTGGTGATCTGCTCATTGGCAAGGTCAATATTAAGATTAGTAGGGGATTTCTGAATATTAACTCATTGCGAGTATCATTGAAAGGAGTGGCTAATGTCTCAATAAAGGGAAAGGTTCGTTTCCTGTGCCCATGTATTCATGTGACCTGTTTAGAAAGAGGAGAATTGTTACGAAAGCTGTGTATATCTCAAAAAGGAATGGAATCTGATTGAAACTAAAACAACTATAGTTGAATTAGAGAATAGTTACATGTTCCAGGCACACACCAAATCTAAAGGTAACCCCTTATTTCAGGAATGCCTTCCACCGTGTTTACCCTCGTCTGTTCAATCTCCCAAAGGTTCTGTTTTATACTTTCTTACAGCAATATTGGATTATTTCAACGAGGGTATTCTAACTTTTCAACTCAACGCGAGTTTTAGAAAACGAAGTATGTATAGTGAAAGCGGTTCGGGGAATAACTGTAGTGGAACTGGTTGACATGAATCTCGCTCCAAGAATCCTTCTGGAATCCAGAAGCGAATCCGAACAAAAAAAATTTGGATGGTTCACATGTACAGGAGGCAGTATGAGACTTTTTCTTACCCTCGAAAGGACTGCCTTCGTCTGCGGAGAAGGATTTTCCATAAATGGTGGGTTTATCAGATCGAGGGATATGTACAATTTTCAGGAAGGATAGAAAATAAGAGCGACAAGAATATTGAGAAAATAACTTTGGGTTTGCAACGGGTACTGCATATGGGTACAGATTTGTCGGACACGACGCAGGTGAGAGACCATGCATATTTTCGGATAAAAGAATCTTTCCAGCCGGTGTTTACTGAAATGCAAGAGCTACAAGAAGATCTCCTGGCCATGTACGTTGTTCCAGGTGCTACTATCCGAATTGACAAGAAGATAACTATTCCACCTTGCCCTCCAAGGTATTTGCCCCCTTTTATAACAGATAGTTTTAGTTCACAAAACTCTCCTTATATCAAATCTGGCTCACGCACTTCACAAGATATTCTTATCTTCCCAAAGCGGAGAAGATCTCAGCTGATCCGAACCCAATCCTCTCTCAGTTTAAAGAGTCCAAACACTTTTCGTCGTATCATCAACATATCTTATTCATATCTGGTCAGGGTCAGAGCTGCAGGTAGAATTTACACAAAAACATATCCTGGATTAGGTGTCGATGTGATTGAAATAACTATTCCCGTCCTTATCGCTTCACGTCCGTTAAAGGATCCAAATATGGATTTAAATTTTGATTTGTAAGTCTTCCTTTAAAACAATTGAGAGCCCTTAGGGAAACGTTTCCCAGTGCTATCTATAAATCATGTAAACCGGAAAAGCCAGTCCCTTTGTTGGATGAACAAGTGCGTACTCTATGTAATAAGGCTCAATTGCAACACATCAATAAGTATCCTTTCTACGCCTCCTTGCCGACTTCCTCAAAACAAAGCAAGAAGTTGAGTGCGATAGCTGGAGCCCTTCGGTCCGAAGCCAAGGTTGTCAATGTATTCATAAAGTGAAAAGTCGTTTTCCTGTCCCTATCATGACCTTTTTAGAGAACATGCTGAACACCACAGGTCAGACGTCAAGCAATTATCCGTGGATACTCTATAACTCGAACAAAAGTTTATTGGAATGGCAGAAATACCTCAAAGCAATAAATATTGGATATCACATTATTTCGCACCTCGCTGGGTCCACATTTAGTTTTTTTTGGCAGACAATGAGCAGAGAGAAATATTTTAAATAAGTTGTTAATTTAAAAAATAATGAGAATATGAGATACCCATCAGTGAACGAGATAGCTAGTGAAAGCGGCCAAGGAACGGGTCATGACACGACATAACAATAACTGGGTAACAGGGTGTTGCAACTACTTGTCCTTCTTCGACTCCTCCTTTTCCTTTATCTTGTTGTCTTTCTTTGAAGGAGCTTCTTCAATGGCTGGTTGCTTGCCAGCTGCTTCAGCAGCCTCAGCCTCGGCAACAGCCTTTGCACCGGTGGGATCTTCCATAGACACTCCGTATTCGTTGACTCTAGTGGGGTCAACACGGTAAATCCAGCGCTGGTACAGATAAATCTATAAAATCTAATTCAAAACGGAAAATAAAGACAGCCTAACCAGGAAGATGATGTCGTCACGGAAACATCCTAATCTGTACATCATCGGCATCCGAATGACGAAGGCGAAAAGATCATCAATGAATGTGTTGATGAATTTGTACGTAAGCATTCTCCAGGGAAGATGAGCAACGGACTTCAGTTTATAGTTGATGAATAATTGGGGTGTCATGGTGATGAAGCCGAAGGTAAGCAAGAATCCGTAGAGCATGTTTAAAACCCAGGAGTACCATCCACGCTGTTCGACGTAGATAATGGAGTAGATAGCATATCCACCAAGCAGAGGGAAAAGGGCCCAGGAGAGATATTTGAAAGCCATCTGGAAAAGGATCTTGGCATTTAAATTGAGGTGAAAGTTACCTGATCATAAACTTTAGTCTCCGATTCGACATAGGATCCTTTGTCAGCGAAATGTACCCGTGGAATAATTCCAGCTATTTTGTTCTCATAGTCAATCTGTGAAATATTACGTTTTAATTTGCAAGTTGTGTTTACCTTGACGTCCATGACTTTGGGAATCTTCCAGCACTCGATCAATAATCCCACTCCAACTGACATCTTCACAACAAAATTAGTATCATTATCACAGATGTAGAGGAAAACAATCAGAGACTGAAATTAGCATCATTACTGCGAAAAGAAGCTTTTGTACCTGGAAGATATTGAAGAGTACGGATCTGACAGATAAACCGGAAAGATCTTTTCGGGAACGCCAGAATTGAATGTCATTTTTAAATGCCAAGAATTCAAAGACAGTATGTAGAAGAGAAACAGCAACTGTGACTCCCAAAAGGATAGGATTCGTTTCCAAGAGAGCCTGCTTAATTGAATCCTGGTCATCGTCCTCCTGTTCGAACATCTCCCCGCCTAACATACTTGACCACTTATTACGCATCTGAATTGGCTTCGTCTGTCGGCGTGGGTGGCCATTTGCATACCTGCTGACTTGCATAAAGCTGATATTTGAACAAGGTCAATGGCTGATACGTCACGGTCAAATTGATCTCCTTTACAGTCTCGTTGATAGGCATGTACTCTGAGCCGAGGTTCCAGTAGGTGTTGAACAGGAAGATTGGAAAGTAATATTGGCCGATTGAGTCGAATTTCACAGCTTCATCGAGGGGAGCAGGAAGTTGTCCTAACAAAAATTCTTTGCAAAATTATTTGCTGATTACCTTTTGTCCAAGCAGTCTGGTCATCTACCAAGCTGATGGTAATATTAGGATGCCAGAAATTTAGAATTTCAAAAGACATTGTCTCCGCTTTCTTTAGATCTTCCTCGCTCTGTTCACTTTGGCCAGTCAGAAGATTCGCGGTCTTTTTGTAATGTTTCTTCTTATACTTATTGAGCTGTTTTATATTGTACATAGTCTATAAATTTTATAAAATAAAGCTAAAAATTAAAGGCCTTACTTCTCTCTTGAGGAACGTGCTGGACATAGGATTCGGGGAATGATTAGCCTTGGTAATGAAAACATGAAGATACATTGACTGATTTCTCCATAGTGGCTCCGGTGTGCTCATAGTTTTATGAAAAACAAGGTTACCATCCTAGAAACATTTTGTCAAATTTAATGTGCAGCGGATAAGGTTACCTTATTTGGTCCGGCTCCCCAGTCTCCGTATTTCATTCCCTTTTCAATCCAGAATATTTTCTGAACATTGTCAAAGTCAACGAAAGTCGAATCCGTGTCATCCAAAAACAGGTAAAGATCAAATAATTGTCCGGGTTTGTAGAGATTTGCAGAAGGGGGAAGACGAACGCCTGCAGGAGCAGTGGCATTGGGTGTTGTTCCCGGGCCACCAGTGAATCCCTAAATTGCGAAATCCAAAATCAAAATGTTAAAATTTTTACCTTAAACATGCTGGTGATGAAGTAGATAAAGAGCATCCGTCCCATCAAGCTGCGGATAACTCCCCACATTCCTTGTCCCTGTTGCTCTTCCCCAGCGGGTGCCGCTGGCGCAACCGCGTCAGCCATCTTACCCTCTAAAATGAACACGTTTCAAAATATAGTAATAGAGGGTAAAAATGCAAAGTCACAAGTGCCGAGTAATATTGACAAGACAATGGGCCTAATCTATCGATCTTTGTGATGAAAGTGGGTCAATTTTCTTTTGAATAGAAGCGATTACCGCCACAAATGTAGTAGAAGTAAACCTATCGCTTTAAAGAAAATACTATATAGCAGGCAGACAAAAACAAAAGAACATAACAATAGTAACAAGTTAATGGAAACAGGTAACCATTCAGTCGAAACTAGTAATACGTATGCTCGAAAATCATGGTTGGAATTGGCCGCAGTGTCTATCACGGCAATTCGCGCCGAGACCCATTGCTTTCACTGGCTACAGCAGCTGATGGCAGGTAGACGCTGTATGAATTTACTTTATCTTTGGTGCCTATTGATTGACACTATCTTACCTATTTTTACATATTTTCTTCTTTTAAACCGGGATATTTTGATGTTAGGCGACAATATTTACCCTGAGGTGATGTCTATCCCCATTGTGGTTGTGTTAGGCTCATATCACTGGATATAAATTTTGGTCTTCCTTATCAGTCCGCCTATTTCAACTTCCTCCTAAGCATTCCTGCACTTTTTAAAACAAAGAATAGGCACTTCTCTTTTTACAAAAAGAAACAATGAACCTGGACACGCGGCCAGTCAGCCAGCCAGCTTCTGCCCTTCCGCGCATTGTACTATAATGTTGATTTTTCGGCGCCACCACTCATATTCAAAGTTCTATCAATCTCGTGAATAGTTCCAGAACAATCGGCCATGTGGTCTTTTTGTTTTGTCATTTCTCGTAAATCCTATTATAATTTATAGTTATACTATACGAGTTCGTGGAGAGTACCCAAATATAGCCCTTTCGACCATCACATGAGAAGGCTTGTTGTACAGGCGACGCTCTCCACACTTCTGGGGCAGCGGATACATTTTGGACCTAGTCATCCTATTCTTTCTTCTCTTGTGTAAAGACTATCTGAGACGGAGCTTTTCGCAGTGAGAGAGGCCTTCCGGTTTAGCCTTCTTTTTATCCACTGTTTGGAGTGCACAAACACAAACATATCTATTCGTTTGATTTTGAATTTTTGCTTCAATCGTACAACTTTTTCTGTATTCGTATAATGTCTAGATTTTGCAGGTTACATGACAGAATGATGGAGACATTTCATGACGAAGCGCTTGAATGTTCGCCTGTCAGATTCGATCATTGTTACGAGCTGCCGCTGCCGCCTCCTCCAAAAAGTGAGTTCATTTTTGTACTTTTTTCGATTTTAACAGAGTTTTAATTTTTGGATTTGAAGCGGAGCTTCAAGGGTGAGGTTAAATTTCAACTTTAACCACTCTGGAAGCACATATCTCTCCCCCCTTTGGTTTCCTGTTTCGAAGCGCTAATTTAATTAAAAGAACGAATTCCCTGAAGTTCAAAAGGATACATCCACGGTAAAATGCGGAAAATACTTTGAACTGATGTTGTGTTTATTTGCATAATCATATTTACCCATTTTGGACGTTCCTTTAAGCAACAGAAACCGTTCACTTTTCCCTTTAAAAATAATAATAATCGCAGTCATAACAGTACGAGATATGTGTAAATATGCACACATTTTGTAAATCACAGGACAGGTCAGCTCGGTTCCAATGTACATCAGACAGGGTTTGATTGCTCTGTGATGTGAAGTTTGTTTTTGTGTTTGCTCACGTGGGTGAACATGTTAAACATGGAGGTTAATACGTCCGGGTCTAATTACAAAATGAGGTTGTCCCGTTTGCAGATGAGGAGGAGGATTACATGGAGGTGCCACTGAGCCCAGACTCGCGAAAGTACAAGATGAAAATGTCCTTGCTTCAGGAGAAATACGATGAGATCCAATCCAATACCGAAATGCTTCGTAATCGAGTTATGGAAGTCAAGAAAGTATAGAACCATTTGCAACATTTTTATCACTTAATTACAGGAGATAAACCAGCACGAACGTTTGAAGAGGGTTCTTGTTTATAGTTTGGAGTCTCGTGGCGATAAGTACTACAAAGCAGCGCTAGAATTCCCTCCTCCGGTAAGAAAAAACTTAATTGCGCATGTAAAAATGACGTTTAGAGGGATATTCCTAAGCCTATGCCAAGTAAAGAAGATTTGGAGAAGGAACGCCGCCGACGCGAAAGGAAAGAACGTGATCGACTCAGGGAAAAGGCCAGGAAGCAAGCTAGAAAAGAGCTGGTACGATACATTTTCACATTTTTTATCCAGAGATGGATTCTTTTACCTTTCAATCTTTTGCAACATGGGCCAGACAGCAGATTTTATGCGACGCCCGCTGTTATGAATTTCAAATGCGGTTGGACCAATTTTTCAAAACCAAGCCCAGTTTATTTTATTTTCGGTAGTTCAATAGTCCGCAAGATGATCCTAACAGATCTGCAGAGGATACACAAATCTAATAATATTAGTCTTTTGAATAATGTATAAGGAGTATTCTTTCAGCTAGCAAGAGCCAACTTGGACACGACGAAGATGACGGTTCCTGGAACTGATTCTATTCTTGTCGATGCTTTGACGGCTCCCAATGTTGTTGCTTCTACTCTTCAAGAGTAGATTAGTCTTTCATCTTTTTTACTCTCGTTTTCTTGTACATTGGGATAATCCAATCCCCCAGCTGTTGCCATTTGAATTTGTGCAGTATGTAATCTCTAACACAGGACATATTGGTGCCTTCTTTTTCGCGTATTTTGGTGCCTTTTAAGGTATTGTGATAACTCTCACATATGATTCATCTACCATATCGAAAAGCCTTTGTTGTTCACAATTATTACCATTTCAAAAACCATTTAAATATCCATCGGGTACGTTCCCATAATAAATCAATGTGTTCTAATTTGTCTGTTGTGATCTATTTCCACTTTTTGTAGCCGGGGGTGGCCCATGTGGCAAGTCGACTATAAAAACTCGACAATTGGAAGGATGAAACAGCTGCGCAGTAAGGGTGGACAGATACTTTGGTTAATTAAAGTAATTCTTTGTGAAATTCGCACAGCAAAACAGACCTGATTTCCCTATTTTTTCCACCCACAAGTGGTCTTTGAATTGATACTGGTCAGATATTTGAGATGAGCGTTGGCTTTTACGTGACACAGAATAGAAATGTGATCGGTTGGTGTACGAAAGTGTTCGTTCTTTCCTTAAAAAATTGACAAATCCTAGGGGATGTTTGAAGTTACAGAGATCCCTCTGTCTGGCAGGAAACGCCGGAACCTGAAGAAAAAGCAACCACAAACAATGATAAATTGTTCTTAGCCATACAATGTATACCGCGACCTATTGGCAACATGAATTCATGTGTCCAAACGGATGACCAGACTGCCCCAATGAAATTGAAATCTGCGGTGATATTTTAGAGATATTCCTGTCACATTTTGTTCTTTTCAATTTCATCTAATCCCTCCTCCATAATCCGAGAATATATTGCTGACCTCAGTCCTAAAGCGTGGATTTTATTGGCTTAGCTGTTGATCAACGTTAATAAATCGAGGTTTATAATTTTGTTGATTATTCTAACTATAGGATACATTATTTAACGCCCTTCGTAATTTCCTTTACTCAAGTGTAAACGGGTCACTAATATTGTTTCCTGTTTTTCAGGTGTGAGTTTTTTTTTCGTGTTTTCAAAGGGATGGTGTTCTAGACGGCCTTTTCAGAGTTCCAATCATGCCATTTTCTTTTTAACAATAGTGAAAAACAGCAGTCATTCTGGTACATTATTCAAATTGTTGAATATTCTCTTATTCTCCTACTAAACGGTGACTGCTTTAAAGCGTCATAAGGAACAAAATGCCATGATCTCCCTTTTTTA
This sequence comes from Oscheius sp. DF5033, assembly GCA_964036215.1. Taxonomy (NCBI): domain Eukaryota; kingdom Metazoa; phylum Nematoda; class Chromadorea; order Rhabditida; family Rhabditidae; genus Oscheius; species Oscheius sp. DF5033. The sequence continues at coordinate 10,263,229 of OZ038413.1, forward strand.
CTAATCTTCTTTGAGAAGTATAGCGTATTCTCTCTGTCGGACGTCAGCCTTTGAGCTCAATTCTAAAAAGCTCCTTGACATCCAGACTCAATATCGGCCGTTTCTCAAGGCCTCCCTTCCTAAAATGTTTCCTTATATTTAATGTTTCTATAAAATCTCAGAGGACAATCATCGCCGTCGGGACCTTGATTCTTGTCTTAATCTACTCCAACGCAAAATTTGAAGCTTCAGCAAACATTGCCCAATTCATTCCCTACTCCAGTTCTTCTCACCCTCCAAAAAATAATTACACGACTTGTCTCCGGGAGCTTTCATTTCATCCCCTCGTCTTTTAATCCCCTTATAGAATCCGTCATCTTCTTGTTGTTGTCTCCCTCCTTTTAAGGAATAACTTGAACTTTCATCCACTCTTCTTCTTCTTCTCATCATAACCATTCTTTGATGTCTGACCAAAACAACTCTTCCTGTTTTCTTTAAATGAATAGAATTTTGAGCAGCTCAGGGAAGAGTAGAGACTTGGTTTATCCTCCTCCCCCTCGCGTACGTCTCCAAATAAAGCTAATGGACGGAAACTCCGTATGTAGAGGTCGGCAAGCGCTTCTCTAGAAGAAAAAAACTTCATTATTCTGAGAAACAACAAAAATCAGAAAGGTAAGACTCTCTTTTAATAGGTAATGGGCAATGACCAAGGCGTTGCACCTGGAATAACCAACCAGATATAGTTGAATATTTTAAAGCTATGACTGCTAGCCACCCTCACAACCTATTTGTAATTAGTCACGACCCGAGTCTGGCCTCAATTCCAGTACTTTTTTTCCTCTACTGTCCCTAGTATTAATTTGAGTCATCTGCTTCATCGTTGCGGATCATTACCCCATCGCTTAAGCAAAGTTCTTATTATGAGCAGTATTCCCTCTCACATTTGCAAGCACCCTTTGCTCTTTCAAAGATTATTATGCCGCTCTTTTGTATAGTAGTTAAAGATAACGAAAACGTCACGTCGTTTACCTTCTCAATTATGCACGAAATTGGAACTTTTCCAACCTTGTGAGGTCTTCCCCAAATCCCTAACATCTTAAGCATGTTCTTTTAGTTCATTTTCTAACCTGGTTAGCTTTTCAGATACACGTGTGTGCATGATTTAGCATGAATAGAGAGAAGAAATTAATCCATGTGTATAATTGTTGAATGACAGCACGCGTATCTTCTTCGTCGTCCTAACCGTCATCGTCTCGTCAAAATGAGGTAAGGACAAATTTAGAATATGGTGTCTAGTAGTTCAAAGTTGTCCCTAATCATGCCTTCCCTTGGGTTATGATGTCCGAAGGCATAACATGCCCTCATCTTGGCAATCCCCGACTATTCATGTCCGTCCTATATGACGTTATTTTTAAACCGAGATCAACGCCTCCCCGCCTAGAGTGACCCTCCTTCTTCTTAGGACCTTTCCGCTTCACCAAACTGGCCATCCAGGTAGATCATGTGGGTGTTGTTGTTTTCTTTACCTCCCTGCAAGCCTCTGGGCAATTTCGACCAAGGTTCTAGCTAGCCCCAATTTTGGAGAGATGTGTTGCAAATCTGTGAATGACATGCGCATTAAATCAGGTTGTGTGGAGACAACATCCCGGCTCTGCCTTCTTGTATAATCTGACGTTTTGCCATTTTATGAACTCCACAATTGGACAACATCAAAAATTCCATTTGCACTGAAAACACTGGAGCTGATCCACTTTTTATAGCGCAGTTTGTTCACAAATTTACACATTAGAATTTTTTTTAAAGAATGATTTGATTTGTTGCACTTGTGGGGATGATTTCTAGGGAAACCCGAAGGCCTCTTTGGCTGCTTCTTCTTCGCCTCAGAGAGCAATAATAATATTATAACCCATCTACTTTCTGTCACGGCGTGGCTGAGATATACTCGGTAATGCATTTGTATCCAGGAGTTCATCGTTCGTGCTAGTGTTCTCTATATTTACATAAAAGAAGGGTCAAATTCTTGTAAGAAGTCCATTTTCCGGAACAAAGGAGGAGACAGAGGAAAAACATACAAGGGCGTATCACATTTCTCCTAAACTCTTTTGGGGTCTTGTCTTTCTCAGATCTATATACTCAACAGAAATGATTACATATGAGGGAAAGAAGCCTTTCTTAATCTGTTGTGTATATGTTGGGCTTTCTTAATTATTCCTCCTATTTTTGTTTCCTTGTTATAGTTGATCCTCCGAGCTCTCGATAGGGAGAGAGACTTGACGTTATGAAGCTAATATCTTTCGTATTAGTCTCCAGTTTTTAATAACACAGAGGCTGAGTAATAGCGAAAGCTGTAGTCTTTCTTTTTTAGGTGATGACAAAGAATATCCCATAAATTATTGTCCTACTATAAAAACTTAAAAAATTCTCTTCATGATTATAAATAACCTTTCTGGCGTTCGATCCACAACGTAAAATTGTTTATCACTAGTGGGGTAATTTGTAGGACTGTTTTTCCGGGATTGTCTAGCATCACTTATTTTCCCTAATTTGTACTATATTGGCTGTATGGAAACAGCTCATAGGAAGTAGCTTGAAATGCGTGAACAAAGGATTAATCGAAGCACTCCATTGGCCCTTTTCTCTTAACCTTTCCTCCCTGCACACTCTTTTTTTCTCCTGCTTTGTTTACACTTCTTTGAGTGCACCTAGAGCTACCGCCTAAAAACTACTTCAGGAGAGGGTGAGATCTGATGAGAATCTCTAAATATTTTGATGGTTAGAGATTCATCTTCTTCCCTCTTGGATCAAAATACCAAGACCGGAGCTCATTTTCAGGTTTATGTTGCCATTATGCGCTTCAATTCAATTCCTCCTTTCGAATAAAACCGATGATCCCAAATTATTATGAAAATTCTTACGGCCATAAACACATCGTCAGGAAGTAAAAATAGCTGATATTCTGTCATGTTGCTTCCTCCCCCCACCCACAGATGCCAAATCCGTATTAAAGCAGTGCCAGCTGGCGGTTCATTTTATCGTTTAAATTAAAGTCCTAAACACAGTTGTAGCTTTATCCTCATTATCCCGTATCTGGTCATAGTTGTCCCTTCGGAAACTCAAATTTCAATCCTCTTTCCCACATTGCCGCCCGGTATAATTAGTCTCATATGGGCTCTACGATCTGATCATGCGGTAAGTCAAAATAGAAAAAAGACCTTTACTAGATCACTAAAATAATCCGTCTCATCCTCTTTGCCTCATGATCTCAGAGGCGCTTAGATAAATATCCTGTCTTAGGCCGTTAATAGCCGTAGAGAGTCGACCAAAATTATGTAAATTGCGGTCAATTCTCGTGTAACAAGTTACCTCTCACGGATCTAATTGCCTTCAATAGGCTCCCCCCGGCAATGCATCCCTACGCACATTTCCCAGTTAAGCTCTCCTCTCACATGCTTGACGTCTGTCCTGTATCCTGATAAGATTGGGAGCAAGACGGATATGAGACATCCTGGGTGGCATATATGGCTCCGTCTAAGATTATGGATAGACGTGATAATCTGTAACGATTGCTCCCACTCTCCTTTTTTTTATTGTCTGACAGCTTTTCCTTGTCTCCATTTTCTTTTCTTACTCCCTCAGAGCATAACATGTAAGCCATATGTTGTAAACATAATCCGACAAAATCTTGGGTGGTCGTTGAGCACATCCACTAAAAATTTTTGATCTTAAAAATGTCTAAAAACATCTTTCAAATAATCCATCAAGTGGCATTAAGTTGTCCAAATATCGTTCTATTTGAAGCGGAAGAGATAGACTGAGCCCACCTTCGACCCTAAGTTCGGTTGGCTGGCTTCACTTCTAATCTCCTTCCTTGTCCCCCGTACATGGACTTCCTCCTATCTGGGAGCAGTCCCTCTCGTTCAGAACCCTTTTCTTTATTTGTAAATATTTGAGCCGGAAGTCTAATTGTTTTTTCTCTTCCTTTAAGAGAGTTTGACGGCACTGCTTGGATATTAACCTTGTTCTGCGTTGCAAATGTCAAATAAGAGCTCGTCCCGACTAACTCTTTTCGTAGAATGCCATTTATAGAAAGTGGGGGGTTTACTCCAAGACAAAAAAGGCCTGAAGTGGTTCGTCATTCAGACACAAGAGAGATTTGTTGTTTATGTTCCTTCCGATATTCATTGCGCTTTTGAAATATGTTGGCTCTATTTGTGGAGGAGGGCAGTTCTCCTCGAACCATTAGAAGTCAGTGACCACGTTGATCCTTGTTAGAATTCTTATCCACATATTTTTGGAGCGGCAGAGAGCAACAACCACAATTTGGTATAAGATCAAATGTCATTATCGCTTGGGTCTGGGGGATTCATCCAGTTTTCATTCTTGGTTCTTTGCCCTTTAGGCACAATATTCTGGTAATAATTTAAAGTGATTCAGCAGCTTTTTTTCTGAATTTAAAATCGGAACTTATGTGGGGGCGTTTGGCGCCAATCTGCCGAGGATAAGCCGTTCTTTAAAACAATCCTTAAAGGATCCTCAGCTTTCCTCAAATTCTGTCTGCCTGTGTTAAACCACGGCCGACAAGGCATTTTTTAGAACATGTGACTTCAAATCTTCTCCGGCTGCTGTTTATTAGTCGTAGAGTGAAATTCAGTTTTTGCTCTTTGTCAAGCGTCTGGCTCTTGAGGCAACTGACCAGTTGTAGGTGCGTGTCTAGTCTTCTTTGTCCCAAAAATTCCTTCACCAGCTCATTTTACTTGGTACATTTCCTTGCAACATAATGATGTTTGCCCTTATATTCCTCATTTTTCAGCATTTTTATGAATGTTATGAGAAAGGCGAGAAAGCCATTCAAAACACGCTTTATGCACATTTTCCACAGCAGCCGAAAACTATTAGCCGCCTTTCAATTTATTTTTCCTTATGAGATTATTAAGCCTATGATTTCCCCCCTCCCCTTTTTTTCTGATCATCTCTTAATGAATTCGAATATCCGCCTTTCAGGTCCAGCTATGTCATGATGGACGCCACGGAGACGTATACCCTCTTCCAGGTTTGTTTCTTTCTTTTAATTTTTAATCTCGGTAATAAATCCAAAGGGCAACCAATGGATGCAGTGGTATCTTGTTCCATATTCATGTCGTTTGAATATTCATTTTTTTGCCAGTGAACAGTTAGAACAGTAATTTAGGTGCTGAAAGGAAGTGCCCTTTTCCTGTTGGTTCTATGGACAGTTTTCGCTAATTCTTTGGTATTTATCGTCCTTTACAAGAATCCAAGGCTGCAGACAGTGCCAAACTTATTGGTAAGTAGACGAAAACTAATATTATCCATAATCGTGTCCTATATGTTATGTTCCATAAGAAATTGTTTTCAGGTAGGGAATTTAGCCTTCTCTGACCTCGCCCTTGGATTGATAGTGCTTCCACTTTCTTCAGTTTATGCCATAGCTGGAGAATGGGTCTTTCCCGACGCTTTGTGTGAAGTCTTCGTTTCTGGTAGGACGGACGCCAATATTAAAGGACATAAAAAGGACCTTTTAGCCGATATTCTTTGCTCAACTGCCTCCATATGGAACTTGTCAATAGTTGGCTTAGACAGATATTGGGCCATAACAACTCCTGTTGCTTATATGAACAAGAGGTATTACTGTAACCTTGGACATTTGTGAAAAACATGTTTAGAAATAAGAAAACTGCCGGGGTCATGATTATTTCCGTCTGGGCATTCAGCGCCCTGATATCGTTAGCACCTCTTTTGGGATGGAAACAGGTAAGATAGGAATAATTTAATAGGACGAGAAGTCCTTTAATAGATCACAGATGTTTGTATCTTTTTCAGACTGCTCTTACTCCTAACTTGATTATGGAGAAGAACAACACCATCCGGCAATGCACGTTCTTAGATCTTCCAAGTTATACGGTCTATTCTGCCACGGGTTCTTTCTTCATTCCTACTCTTCTGATGTTCTTCGTTTATTTCAAAATCTACCAAGCTTTTGCCAAACACCGGGCACGTCAAATTTATCGCCAAAAGGTACAGTCAGTGTGTCTTCTATCCTTGCCGCGTATGAAATTTGAAATTTAGAAAAAAATTAAAAAAAAAATCCTGTCGTTCCGTTTTGTGGAATGAGAATGCCGCGTTTTTCTGTCCTGTGTCTTCTTGCGGAATATGTCTATGTGTTAGTCTGTCTGTCTGCGTTTCCCTCAATTATTCTCTCATTTTTGGGAAAATCTTTTGTTTTGGGCGATAGCTAGAAAAAAGGTGCAGCTGCTGCAATTAAAAAAGTCTTAAAAAAGCTTGACTAATCAGAATGTGTGCGATATCTGACTCTATTTCTATTTCTCTGCCCCTACTCCTATTCTCTGTGTGATCCACTCTCGCTAACAGCATATTTTTAGCTCGCCGTCTCATCACACGTAAGTAAAGAGCTCACATCCAGTTAAAGGGTGACAATATTTCCTTCTTTTCCCATCTGGCCGTTTGCATGAATGTCGTAGTGTTTCTTCCGTTTATTTTTCCTTCTCTACCTCAAAGCTGCCTTAGTTTACTGTATTTTTTAAGTTCATTTATGTTCAGCTTCACCTCCCCCCAAAAAAACAAGATTTTAAGTTATTTGCCATAAAGTTAGTAAGAGTCATTTTATTGTCATGGATAACTTGACATCGTACGCTAACCCCACACAAGCAGAGCATGCTGTCCAGCTCCGGAAAGAGCTCAATCTTCGTCTTTAGGTCATCCGTAAACATATCGAATCCACTATCCTGCATGAGATAAGTCACGTTCTGCCTACTTCTGATGAATTTGCAAAAGAGGAGGAGGATGACAGTGAGTCAGAGAACAAGTTCAGAGACTCATCATCTTGCAGGTGAAAGTTCTGAGCAAGTCGAAAAACCAAATGGAAATGATGTGATCCTGGAGGAAGAAGAAGAATCCGATGACCGAATTAATGACGTACAAAAACTCCTCCACATTATGGAATTATATGTTCAGAATCATACTATTACGACGACAGTGACGGGTACTATAGCTGGCCCGGTTGATGGTCCTTATCTCAAAAGAGAAGCCAAGGTATCGAAATCTGTTCCCGCTACATTGGATAAACGAGAAAAGAAAGAAAAACCCCTGCGAACTATGGTTAGCATCAGTTATGAGAAAGTTCAACGCCACAAGAAAAGGTAATTCAACCGGAAGGAACGCGGTGAAAATAGTGTCAAAATTCTAGGAAAGAGAAAAACTTCCGCAAGAGTCTACAACGGAAGCCAAAGGCCATTTCAGCCGCCAAAGAAAGAAGGGGAGTGAAAGTTTTGGGTATAATTCTTGGATGTTTTACCATTTGCTGGACGCCGTTCTTCATGTAAGACATTCCTTTCAAGACCATATAATCACTGTAAATTTAGAATGTATGTTCTAGTGCAGTTTTGTAAGGATTGCAGCCCAAATCCACATATCGAAATGTTCATAACTTGGCTGGGATACAGTAACTCGGCCATGAATCCGATCATCTATACGGTATGTTCCTTTAAATGAAGAATATTAAATGTTTTTAGGTTTTTAACAGAGACTATCAAATAGCTCTCAAACGTTTGTTCACATCGTCGAAGAAAACACTTCCTGTAAGGACGCTCTAACCCGATTGAGGACTACCATCACGTGTCATTCTATAAAGTTATGGGTCCTATCCAATATTACCACAAATTTTAAACATTCCACAATATTGTATACTGTAACTGTGTAACCGGTCCTATGTTCTTGAAAATCATTTATTAATTGAATATTCATAATGAATCAGATCTTTTCATACACATATTCTACAACCCTGTTATTTGTACTTCATCATCGTCATCTTTTTCTTCTTCTGCTTTTGGCGGTCCTGGTGGTGGAGGGAAAAGTGGCGCAGTTTCTGTCGTTGGGGTCTCTAAATCTTGGGCAGGGACTCTTTGGAGTCGTCGGGCCCGCTAAAGTTCAAAATATTGTCCAAGGAACATGAAGACCTACTTCAGATGAGCTAGGAGTTACAGAAAGAGAGGATGGTAACTCCAAAACCTTGTCATTTTCGCTCATCTGAGAATCACCATCTTCACTAGATGCAATTTCAATAACATTTTCTAAAGCTCCATCGGAAATGGCTCCGTCATCAATCATTTCAAAGGATTCTCCTCCTGGACAAATACTTCCGATCTGATTTGCGTGATACCCACCCGGATCCGTCTCCTCCGTTGATTGCTTTTTAACAGGAAAGATTTCTGAGACGTGGGTGCTTCTTTGAGTGCTCCTTCTTGCATGAAGAGTATCTTCATCTTGGTCTTCTGTAATAACAGACAAGACTCCACCCGCTGTAAGATTCCTCTGCGGAGCTAAGGATGGAGCAGATGCTGAACAATGGCATTCTATCACAATTCTTCCCACTTACACGAAGGTTTTGGGCCAAAGAGATAAGGCCCAGGAGAATCCGACCCCAGCCACATTTTCTTGTTTTCCACAGGTGTAAGCTGTTCACTTGAAGACGGAGAGTTCGAGAAAGGTCTCCATTTAGAGCTAAAAAAACTGCGGTGGATAAATATAGAAAGGTAAACCACACCCATATGAACTCTTACTAATCACACTCTCCGATCTGGCTAGAGAATTCCTTTTAGTGCTCATAGATCGAATAAAAGCGTTGACAGATGGTGGACAATTGACAGGAGCGCCTTCTGGATTCGCCATGAGTACAGTGCTCTGCCTTGTCAGTGCTCCTGAATCTGTGCCACCAACAGAATCTTGTCTCCACTTAATATCCGGAAGCCACGTGCTTACGTTACCGTCAAGTTTAACTGAATGAATTGTAAAAACTGAAGACAGCATACCTGGAGAAGGATCATCTCTTTGTGGATGAGTTTCCTCCCCAGCTTGATCCACCAATTGCAATGCCCACATATACTTGTCTTCTATTTTTGCCTAAATAAATAATGAAAAGCATGAGAATAAGCCCCTTACCTGAATGTAAGCATACACTGTAGACACAACAAATAGTCCACACAGGTAAAAAACAAATAAAACTGCAAGAACCGATAAAATGAATCATAAACCAGAAACCCACTCAAGGCAAAGCGTGGATGTTGTGGCACAAGGTCACCAAAACCTACAGTGGTTAAGGAAGAGAATGTAAAATAGAAAGATTCGAAAAAGGTCCAATCCTCCCAAAGGGTGAACATCCAAGCACACATAACTACAAAGACGACTAGGATGATTATGGCAATTTGCCAGGGGACTTGGTGTTCATCCTGAATCTATTTTAAATAAATTGAGCTGGGCTACCTCTTCTTCTTCATTTTTCGTCAATGGGGATGATTCCAAGTCAACTGAGCCGTTGAAAGATGTTCCACCGAGACGAGGATGGAAATGGCGATAGATTTTGGAACACTTCCTGTAGGTTGCGTTAAAAACAGAAAAAAAGTACTAACTTCCTGACTGTCGTGTACCGATCTTGAAAAGATTCTAAGAATGGTCTTCCAAAGACGTTCAAAACTCCCAAAAGGAGAGGAATACTTATTAAAGCATAAATAATAAAAGCAATTCTTCCGGCAATGGTTTTCGGTGCTAGGATACCGTATCCTGAAGAAATTATCAATAAATTCTTGGTAAAATGCTCACCAATAGTTGTAAATACAGTTCCTGCAAAGAATACAGAATTCCAATAGTCCCAATCCCATGGTTTTGTCATTCCATGGTCTCTTCGAAAGGTGTGATCGTATCTTTGTAATAAACCTATCATGGAATGCTGACAAAAGGAATTCTGATGAGATAATTGGCTGCTATTGGATTTATTTAACTGCAAGAAGAAAAGTAAAAGTACGGTGATATCCTACCTTAGCAAAGCACTCATTCCTTGTTAATTCTAATAAAATTTGAAGGGAGAAATGTCTGTGCCTGTGGAGTGTTGTCTAGATACATGAATACAAAGATTGTTAGAGCGCTTACATTTTGTTCTGCAAAGATTTCAGCAATTTGATTGGGTTGTTCCAAATGTTGGAAGACTGCGCCGCCAATGAGCCCGACGAGAGCAATAGATAATAGGCAAAGCAGCTGTTTAGTAACTGAAAATGGTCTGTTCTTTATTTTAAAGATTTACATTGAATCTGTATGGCTGCCTTTATTACCCGTACAGGATATGTTAGAAATGTGTCTTTCTTGGCGTCATATCTAAAAAACTATAAAAATGGAACTCTGTCGAGGGCGCTCACTTGATCTCCTCTTTGAGCACTTTCGGCTCTTCCAAAATATCGAATGATGTAAAAGTAGGACTCATAGCCGTCTGAGCATCATATCCATGAGGTAGAAAAGAAAAAGTTGTCGATTGTCGCTCGAAATCCCTGAAAGAATTTTATAGCTTGCAGAGACCTGTTCTTAACACCAACAACACTTTACAACAGTACTCACCATTTATGAAAAGTGTCTGTATAAATCAGCTGTAAGTTGCCAAAATAGAAAACAATAGTAGAAAATGCTTACCTGCTTCCAAGTAATAATGTTTGTGGTCTCTGTAAATGCTCGCTGATATTCATGTTATCGGGTAATAAATCAGGTATTTCTATCATCGATCCTCTATATTTATTTAGCACATATTTTTTGAGTACCTAAAATCAGTTGTGAAATAAAAATTTCCTTACTTTCATCGCTTCCTGTTGCTGCTCATCGTCTAACTGCTTCCTTCGCACGGCATTTCTACGTGCCATCGCTTACAAGATTTCGTAGAATCAGTCCGAATCTGTAAAATATTGGAAGTGAAATCAATACTTAGGTAAGAAATGCGTAGGATCGAGATACGAAACAAAGTGTTAATCATAAGGAGCATAGGTGACGTGCTAGCGGGCCTCTCTGAGTCAATTCGAGTCGGTGTCCGTGCCGCGGATAGTTGGCAAACACTGTTCTTGACTTGACACTTTACGCCCTGTTGCACAAAAAATTTGTTGATGTTCCTACATATTTGAGGGAATCAAAGCTTGTACGTTGTCTTCATATCTCATCATAGTGTCTTCCGCCTGGGAAAAATGAAATACCATTTAGAAGCCGTTAATTTTATGAAATAAGGATAGTCTAATATTTGTTCAACTGTTTCTTTCCGCGGGATAGGTTGCAATTTCAAAATAACGACATGACATAAAAGGATTTAGAACTCCCAGCACGAAAAAAAGGATCTAGTAAGTTTTCGAGTAAGGAGCGGAAGTACTTCTAGAAACCATTAGGACAAAGACCTTCCATCAAATTAACTACCAAAGAATTGGGTTGTACAGCACAAACTGGTTTTTGTTCTACACTGGCGTAACCTTTAAAGGTGTCTGAAACACCAGAAAAACTGTGCTTTGGAACAGACCATCTCATAATCGTTTGACTAGACGAACATACACGAAAAACAACGGAGTTCTTTGAATCACGGAGAAAAGAAAAAAAGCCGAGGGAGGTGTAGACCCGCTCAGAAGCTTCACTCTCTTCCTGTTCCTGATCAGTTGAACAAATAAGCATCGAGAATAGGGGAGAGTCCGCCGCGATGAGCATATCTCTCAGGTGACCTGAATAGGACAACTGCGAAAAGGACTAACCATTTGGTGACCGACAGAATACCATTAACAAAACTTGTTTCCGTCGCCTACGTAGTTTCCTCATTGTGCTGGCGTCTGACTCATGCGAAGTTTAGTCCTCACAATGGGAAGAACGCCGAAAGAGCTGATTTACAACTTATTCAGAATGTCTCCAACATGAATGAGCGCTTTCTTATGTAAGTTGGTCCAATTTTCCTGGTTAAAGGGACAGTTAGGGCTGAGTTCAACTACCGTACTCGCCCAATATTTTTTTCTGTTTATCTCATACAATTGATGTAAAACATTTTAAGCATGTTTAGTTCATGCACAATGCTGATTAGAAATGAAAACTACGAAATTTCATAACATTATTATTTTTAAGTACGCTTTTTTGTTAATCGTCATTTTTAAGAAGAAATACAGCACCTTATGTGTCATGTTTGGGCGCAAAAAATTCGTTATTAAATGCTGATAATTTAGCAAACAAATAATACATAAAAATATAAATAAAAAGGGTAAAAACTACTGAAATTAGAAAAATTGCTTCTGGGCGAAATTTGAAATTATTCATTTCGCGCCGACGCTCGTGCGGGCGAACGTCATTTGGCCACCCGCGTTGGATCACTTAAAATGCTTTTTTTTCCTCAACCAGACGTTTTCATGAAAAACGAATTAGTGCATCGTGATCAGCGATTTTTTCTCTAAATAATAAGACCAAGTTGCATTTTAGCCCTAACTGTCCCTTTAAAGACAATGTTTTCAGTTATTTGTTGCTCAGAATGATTTTCTGTAAGTGCGAAACAACTTTCTGGCCGAATTGTTCCCTAAATTACGACTTTTTCAGCAAGAGCAAGAAGTTTTTGTCCAGGTCATATGCTAGAATTACGAGAATGATCAGCTAATCCTGTAGCTGCATTACCACATACCTAAAGATTAAGTACCGCAACAAAAAGCTGCAATTTGCAGGTCGTTTTTTGTTCGAAGCTGATGACTAAAACAAGTCCTCAATTATACTGCCGTTTTTCTTCCATGCGGTCAGACGCTCATTGACAGATTAATTGGTTACCAGAAAGATGAATAACCACGAATAAGAAAAGAGAAGATCATTTGTTTATTTAAAAAAGCAGCAAATGAATCACAGCGAAGTGTCTAGTACAGTCTAGTGGACGAGAATCGTTTCAAAGGCGAATCGTATTGTATTTTTTTTAAAACCAGTCAAGGGACTAGCACGATTTAAATTTAAATTATGACGTTAGCCGTGTGGAATAAGAAAGCTATTATGGCAAAAAAAGACTACTGACCGGGCTTGGGGGACACAGTAATTGTAAATAAAACGCCGTACTATTTTTTCTACATCACAACAATTGCAGTTCATTTTTGGGGAAGAGGTGGTGAATCTACTTAATATTTGCACGAGAGGAGAAGATACAAAAAAAAACAACAAATTTTTTGAACTATAAAATATAAAATATTAATAATAATTTACAAAGGACAGGAAAATAATGGCTGGGATTTGAAAACATTTGAATACTGGAGCTAGGAAAGATTTCATCACACATAAAAATACAAGTCAGGTCTATATAGGGGGATTCTCTGGAGGGCAAGCACACAAAAAAAGAACATATAATGAACAAAATGAGAATATATATGGGGAGTGATCACAGCCGTTTCTAATTTTGAAAGATTCTACAGAAGGCTCTATATAAGGGCTTTGGCTTTAGCCACATAATAATTGCGGTTACGGAGTCATCAGGCGACTGGCATCTGAAAACGAGACTGTTGCTGTCATTTAAAAGAACAAAGAGAGCCGGCAATGACGAAGGATCAAGGATCACTTTCAGAACAGGTGGAATGAAGTAGTTCCGAGTTCCATTTCTATGCATAAATTCTCGTTCCGATACACGTGAAATGTTGTCATCGTTCGTTTCTATCGAACCTTTGATATCGCTACTTTTCCCGTCATTAGGAGCAGCTGCTTACAATACTACAAAATGAAAAAACTGATCAAATGAATATTGCAAATTGGAACCATAATTCTCCCCTTTTGCAAATAAAAATTTGTACGCTATCCTAATGCGACCAGACGATGTTTATCGCCCTCGTCTGCACTGTTACGGCAGCTGAAATTCGGTGTCTATGCTTATTCGGTCAAATTAGGATGTTTCTACACTAGTTGTACCCTGTGCACATACTCGTTAAAAATCTCCTGCCCTAATTACCTAGCGAGTCTCCTAGAGATCCAAATGATTTTTGACGAACTTCTCGTATCTTTGTTACGAGATGATGTCGTTGAGGGAAGACGGTGTGATGTAGCTTTTGGAAAGCATCTGTCTCCTCATCTGTAATCTTTTGACTTTCTCTTGTTTTTAAACTTGGATAAAATGAAGTGTGATTGTCCAAAAAGGGCAAAATATACTTGTTTACTAGATTCAAGTGCAACGGCTTTGACTCACCTGTTGGAAAGAGTCCAACATTTTCGAAAAGTTGAAGAACAAGCGACCGCCGGCGGTCTGTCTTCTTTCGAAGGGTTTCATCCTCTTCTGGGGGGCTGGTTGCCACGACATCGGGGATCTAAAGACGACTCCTCGTCATTAATCTCATCCTATGCTTACAGATAAAGAAGGCGGAAAAAATGCCATTTTTGGTGTAATCTGCGGTGTGGAAGTAGTTGAAGAAGCTGATTCAATTAACATTCCTTGAAATAAACAAGACGGCGTGGCCGCATTACTTACGGGCGTCTGAAATATCATAATCTATCAAAGATTAAAATAGTCAAGCCGCACCCTTGATTCCGGAATGAATTCAGGCAATTTTTCAAATTTCTTTTGAAAATTTACGCTGTCCAAAATACTGTCCATTAGATGATCATCCCTTCGAAAGAGCTTCTTAGCCGGAGGAGGGGATTTGACATCATCTATTTGACCTCTTTTCTGACCTGAAATTGCACTATTATTTAGAGGCTGGAGGAGTTTGTTACCTTTAGCAAAACCTAGTTGAGCTGGAGTAGGCTGTAGGATAAATTTCTGCATGTTATTATTATCTTCAGCACTCATGGTAAACCTGAAACAATGATGTGTTTATAAGAAGCCTGATTATCCCCCAAAATTATTAATAGAAATAAGTAAATCTTATATGTGTACACATACCTGGACAGAGAAGTGCAATGCGGGGGAATCAAAGTAGGCAATGAAAGCTTCATGTGGTTTTGTAGACTCTAAAATCTAGTATAGACTTTTATCGAGGTTAATTGCCTCTACCTTATTCCACGTGATTGTGGGGGATGTTGTCGCAGTAAAAAGATGAAGGGACGGGCTAACTTGTGACGATGATATGGCACTTAATGGAGTAGATGAAGCTGATGGTATCTGAACTTCTTTTGATCTACTAAATATAAATGAGAGCTGTTTGGCAATTTCTTGCGTGATAATTAATCAAAAAGTCGGACTGAATGCTTCAGTAATCTTTTGATAAACGCGCATTTTTTTCGATTTAGTAATCTTATTAATAAATTAGTAAATGAAAAGGTGAAATGCGGAAGTTATGCACCTCTTTCCTAGATCCAATTAATAGAAAATATTTTTAAACGAACCGTGAAATTGTTTGTAAGCGCGGGTGAAATAGTAGCAGCTGGACTGAGACACGCACCCGGTGTTGAAGGTGTTAAGAATCGAGGGATAGAAGGGCACCTCAATGGTGATATCTGAAAAATAACGTGTAATATATGGATTCCATGATTATAGGTTTTATTTAATGATAAGCCTCCTCACCGATCCAAGCAGTGCCTCCTGCATAGGAGGGAGGAGCGGCGATGAAGGTATGCTGAAGCTGCTGAAAATGAGATATTATGTTTGCGGCCTGATCCAGTCTTACGCGGATTGTCGACTCGAAGGATACAAAAAAGATGCGGAGGAGGGGGCCAATGGTGTAAGCTACAATATATTCTTTTAAAGAAGTAAACATCATTCCTTACCGATGACCGCTGTTCAACTGGGGTGAATGCCGAGATCTGGTCAGGCTCAGGTCCTCTATACGCCTATAATTAGGTAGATTATCCACTGATATTTATCAATAAAAATAGGATTGGATAGTTGTTGAATAATGCTATTAGGCTATGATTGACTCCCGCGCCTTGCTGCTAAACGGAAATGTTTTTTTAAACGGCGCATATTTGAACAGATAAAAAGTAGCAGAGCAGATAGAGTAGTGAAAAGGGGCAGGGTGTATATGAGTGGGTGTGCGCCACATCCGTGGGAAGTACATGTAAAACATCACGGGCAAATTTTTGCAAAAACATGCCAAAAGAGGAAGATCTGAATCATGAGTCAAAAGGAATACGTCGAATATGCATGGGTCTCTTTTTAGACGTGCAAACGAAGCTCTCCAACTGATTACAGGTGACGTTGGCTGATTAGAAGGGAACATTGGGAGAGGGGTTGTAAAAGAGGAGATTCAACGTGAGTCAGATGGGAACCCATAGAGGTAGACAAGAAAACAAACACCAACCGAGTCTGACGTCTCTGTACTGGAAGATCTTTTAGTCTTGGTCGACCATTTCCAATCTGGATGAGCTTGAGAATGCGCTTCTCTTACCTAAATCACTCTGATCCTGAATTAATATCTCCCACCTGCATTGCTAGATTATGGTATTCTTGCTTTTCTTCTTTTCCCAACGCGTACCACCATTCACCCAAGATTTTAGACACCGCTCTGTTATCCCTAAATTACAAGGTGTGATAAGACCTTGGCAAGCAGCTCACTTGTTTGGAAACTTGCTGTGCACGAGATGACGATGGCGCTTGGAGAAGATCATGAAAGCATTCATCGGCCGTCGAATGTGACTCTAGACAACTTTTACACACCAACTGAAAGTTTGAAAACCTCTTTGCGATTTGGAACAGCTAGCTGGGGCGATGGAACATGTTCACCCGGTGTCGCGTGGTCTGCAAAGCGTTAGCGTTGTGGTTTCTTCTCTCATATTAGAGCAGATCACAGCCAATGTTTCCAGCTGATAATTTTTGTGTGGCTATGGACATTAACGACGAAGGACACTACAGTCACGTGGGCACACGTACAATATGATTTATACCGTAGGAAGTAGCTCGAATTATGGTGTCATGCGCGTCCTGTTAAAATACTGGCACTTTTTTGTCTGCTTTTTGTTCGGAAATGATCATCTCCACGTTCCTTACGGTATTAGGCTAATAATCAAAAGTTAAATTACCATTTAAAGCGACGAGATAGCACGGCATCGGTGCCTGCACCGAAATTGGCCGATGGAGATGTGTCATTTTGACATCAGCATCGGATGGGCTATCTAAAATGGAAAAATTAGCACGCCTGTTGCAATACCCTGATACCATTCTGCTTTCCATTTACATGAGTGTATGTTTGTTGTCCTTCAATATTTCCATTATTGCCATTTCCCGGATTACCTACAAATTCAGAGGTCCTCTGTCAGCATTGATGACCACAATAGCTTACTTACCATTATTAGTCCCGCCAAGAGCTGGTCCCGATGCTCCTGCATTCCCATTGGGATCATCGTCTTGATCGTTTTCATCCTCGCTGGCGCTTCGCTGACAGACCGAGACGTCTAAACTAATCTCCTGTACTTTGGAAGACTTATGATGTTTAGAGATTTCGTCCAAAAATAAATAAGGATATCTCTGTGCCTATCTTTAAAGAGAAACGTACCGTCATCCGCCCTGGGATCATCGTCTTCATCCTCGTCTCGTTTACTCTCGACGTCATCTCCATTTGTATTATTATTATTATTATTCAAGAAGGTTGCATGATTTTGCGAAGCGATTTGTTGAAGCAGTTGCAGCTGAACGTTCATATTAAATGACCAACAAAATTAACTACCTGTTGTTGGATCAAAGGAGCAGTTAGATTTATCAATGGATTCAGCCCTGGGAGGAGAGAATTGCTCATCAGAGTGGATTGAAGCAGATTAGAAGCTTCTTGAGATCTCAAGGCCACCGGTAATAGGACCTGAATACCGTAATCCTCTGATTAAAATGAGAAAAACGAACAGATGGATTCCGTACGTCTTCCAGGATGTTAGAGGCTCCACTGGTGGCTGTGGCAAACTTTGGGGCCGGGAATAAAGGTTGTGTGGGTGTTGGCAGTGTAGTAGTCATTGGCAAAGCTGAAATATGATCAACTTTGCTAACATGACGACGACGCTAACAAGCACCTGCGGGTCTGTAAATTGGTATTTCCGATAGGTCAGGCTTTCGATCTTCCGCTTCGTTAGCTACGGACCAGTCCATTGTAGTAGTGCCTGTAAAATATGGGTTAAGATAATCAAGCAGCTGGTGGGCGGTTAAGGACATGGCCTAATAAGAGTCAGTTACGCCAAAACAATAGACACTTTATGGTACGATCGCGGTGACTGTCTCAATGGATCCGCTTGTTTGAATATGAATTGCGCCAAAAGAAAGCGTCTTCATTGGCCAACCTATTCGTAAAGTTTAGACAATAATCCAAAACTATACAACGCTTATTCGTATCAATCTATGAGAGCGGAAAAAAAATGCAACAGATTGTTATGAACGGGACAGGTGGAACTGATACTTACCTGAACTACTTCCTGGAGAGATCTCTTCACTTTGTCCTGGTTTTGCTTTGAGGGAAAGATGTCGAGAACAAAAGCCACGTCGTTGAGATTCCTGTAAAAAAGGGATCAAAAGCGTTGGCAGATTAAAATAGACGAGGCTTGGATCGGATGCAAACAATTCTCGCTGGTATAACAAAATGAGGAAATATGATACATCAGTACATCCTTCTTGAACTTAAAAATCTTTGGTCTATGGCACAAGGTGTAAAGTTAGCTGCTTTTGTAGTCAGGGCTAATTTTACACGCGCCGTTTTGATCATTCCTTTGATTTTATTATATCTGGTCGGAAATTAACCACCCCCACCCATAATAAAAGATAGTATTAGGATCAGAATCATACTGTATCTTCAAGGGGCACATGATTTAAGCTTGGGATGAAGAGTGCAAATCCTATTAAATCATGTTAGAGACTCCTTTGTCAAGAATTTCAAATTACAGCCACCCTTTTATATAAGAAAATTTTTGACATAAGATTATGACGAGTGGAAACTAAGATCCGTCTTGTGACTTTGGGTGCCCTTTCCGTTTTTTTACCTTGTTGCATCCTTGCTTTGAGCACAATCTTCTCCACTGTTTACCATTGAACTTCTTCCGGATGCCATTCGGAGTGGTGACTATTTCTCCCTTCTTGTACCGAGCCTGAATAATTTATGTAAAACAAAGGAGCAGGTATTCCCCACAGGTGGAAGGTTGTTATAACCTTGACCGAGCCCTTCCTCGTCGAAACTCTCCTGTGGTGGGACAAAGACTCTATTAGCTGGAGGAGGTTGCAACATTGGAAAGGGCATCATATCTTGAGAAAGTGAGGATTTCCTCCTCTGAAAATGCAGTCTATTATGCTTGCAAGTATAGTATTTCACCTGCATAGATTGCCGTTCTTCGTCTGAATCTGCACTACTTGATTTCTTGGAAACAACAGTAGGCGTTTCAGGCATAGTCAGGCTAAAAATGTCTTGGTTAATTTATTAAACGGTCGAACCTATTCCTCTGCTGTTGTAATTGAGCAGCTTGAGATCTTTGCCTCATTAAAAGGAGTAACGTTTCCGGGTTCAGTTGTAATCCACCCGTTAACGGATTTCCAGTTGGAAGAGGTGATCCCATTAAAGTATGCAAAGGCGTACTTGCGGTTGAGCTGAAATCACTTGTTTAACTTCGATTTACATGGCAGTTTAATGCAACAAAGTGCAGCGAGTAGATAAAAAGGAAATTTACCCCGCTTCCGTGCTGCTACGTGCTTCTTGTAAAGCAACGAGTTCCTCGTACCATGGAGGCCTCAGAAGCCGGATGTGAGCTCTTGTCACCGTACTCATCTCACCCGTCGGTGTAACGCGTACCTAGAAATTGTCCTTTAAATGGATGAATTATTCCTTACTGTATATTTTGATGGAGGGCCGCTGATGCTTAGAAGCTCAGCAATTCGAAAGACATTAGTTTCGGACAATAAACGAACGCACACCATCGTTCTGCTTTTCACCTGTAATTCATTTAATTCATCCCCCTATAATTAGAGTATAGTTACCGTATTTGCGCTTGGCGCCTGGTCT
Source organism: Oscheius sp. DF5033 (assembly GCA_964036215.1). Lineage (NCBI taxonomy): Eukaryota > Metazoa > Nematoda > Chromadorea > Rhabditida > Rhabditidae > Oscheius > Oscheius sp. DF5033. The sequence continues at coordinate 10,282,929 of OZ038413.1, forward strand.
GCTATAATGTTAATAGTGCTCCCGTCATTCATTGCGTCTGACACCCGAAATTCTTCACCGTCATCTAACTAAAATATGTATTAAGTTACCATAAAAATAACAGGCACGTACCACTATAATTAAGTCCCTATTATCGTGAACTGCTCTAATTGAACCCGGAAGATAGTGGCCCGCAGGTACCCGTACCAGAATTCGTGTCCCTATCCATTCAGAAAGGATTATCACGTTTTCTACAAAAATTATCGTATGAATAAATGGTTAAGGGATACCTGGAGAATTACTAGATGCAATATTAAGTGCTCGAATAACATCAGGATTAAAAAGAGAAGTAGAAGGAAAACGAAAGGCATTTAAAACAGAAGATGTCACAGAAGAGGGGGTGGTTTCTATAAAATTAGGGTGAGAGGGTTCCATTCCATTTGAAAACTTACTAATAGATGGTTTCTCATCAGCTTGAGACTTGCCCGCCAACTCCGTCGAAAAGGAAAGATACCCACTCGACTAAAAATATTACTTCATTTAAAGAGGAATTACAGTAAGACACAAAGGTACCCGAAGGGAAAACTTACGCACCGCTGAGGGAGACTCGTGGTGGTCCATCGTGTGTGCTCCTCCAAGTGTGTCTAAAAACGGTAATTAAAATTAGAGGAGGAGGATTTTTTCATAATGTACAATTTCTACTTTCATCGCTTGATTAAATCCTTTAAAACTGACTGTGTAATGAGGGGAGTATAACCACATGTGAGCTTATGCTACAGCACCGATGATGACCACATAGCCCCCCTGGACGGGACCTAAAATAACCAAATATTAACTATTGGAACAGTTAAAACCAGAGGGATGAGAGATCTGTAATTGACAATTTGTCTAGGAGACGGGACGAACGACAACGTCGGATATAAATATATAGTGGTGACTTACAAGGGGAGTGCGGTGCACCTGGGAGCAGTTATTTTTCCGCAGGTGCAATGCTTCTGCTTATACTGGGGGTTTGATTAATCGCCGAGTTAAAAAGGAAAAGGAATTTTTCGAAAGAAGGAATGCGTGGGTGAGACGGTCGATTTCGCTTGCAAAACTTGCATAATTTGAATGACATTCAACTTTCAAAGATCAAAAGGAACTTCATAATGTATGCCTTTACAGTAGACCAAAAAAACCTGATCAAACCAAGACGAAAAGCGTATTTCGTTCGTGCAACTGGACTTTCCGTGTTTTTGCTGTTATGTGAGAGAGAAAAAGACGAGAATGAAAAGAACGCTACTCTAGCGCGAAACAGAATTCTGAATCATGGAAGATTGAATCACAATGGGAGCGAGAGCTGTGCTAGTATCGTTTCCAATGCCAAAATAATTTCTGTTTGCAATTTTTCTCTATCTATTGCAAAGATTACTGTAATACTTTATACATCGTGCTAGATATAGCACAAGGGAGGCGAATTCACTTTGACGGCGGGCAATAGGTGAGCACCGTTCAAATAATAAGGAAATTACGCCGGTAATGGTAATTAATTTGTAAGGAATCGTTCGTAGAAAGGTGGCATTTCATAAGAGATGATTCGATGAAGTTTGCTAAAAGTTGAAGCTGCGGGAACAGCGGCTATCAATCCAGAGCCTTTAAGGAAACATGCGCCCACTGGAAGGAGAGTTCCCTTATCTCAAACTACGATCAATTTGGGCAGTTTTTACAAAGAAATGATGATTCTTGACAAAGTCCACTTTTAAAGAGAACAAGTAAATTTTTAATTGCATAAACCAGTAAGTGTTCATTTTCAGTCAAGAATTGAATATGCCCGGAATCATGGATGATGTGGATAGGAAATTTATCTGATTTCCTTGTGTTTTCCCTTATAAGACGTAGTGACCGCGTAATTTATCCTTCCTCGTGAATAGGATTAACTTTGCATCTATGCATAAATTCAAAGAAATGAAAGAGATTACCCTATCCACCCCCACCCCCTTGAAAAATACAGCTGAAGGATCACGGCACAAAAACAAAAGGCTACGCTGTGTACAGAAACCAGCAGATCAAGAATGAATCCACCACCCCTGAGGCCACTTTAGTGGTTCTATAAAGGTCTCTCTCTTGTGTAAAGGTTTGTGGGATGTGGTCCGAACAGATATCTGTTACAAATAGCAGCACCGACAGCGGGGGGAAACTGTTCACCTTACAGTCTCAAAAATCGTACGGGTTGAGCTGGCATTTTGGGGTCCAAAGGAACACCATTGCTGGCATTTTGGGAGAACACGTTTACTGATAAGGGAAATTTCGAGGCAACCGGGGCTGGTTGAATAATATCTCGTCATATTTTTCACCTTTAGTACACAGCTTACATACAAATTTCTCTCTACTCAAATGGGTTGGAAAAGAGGTTAGGTTCACGCATGGACACGCACTTCTGAAAGGTCGTAGACTAGACACGGGGAAAAATTGAAAGAATGCACCACCACCCCACGTAGAAAAAATAGAAACCAATCTCCGAGTATAAATTACTACCAAGAATAGTAGGAGAGAAAAAAAACCTCTTTGCGGGTAGAGTTAATTTACAAGGATTACCTTTTAATTCTCTCAATTGGGCGACATCTAGACATGGGGCAGAAGTCTTCAGGCGATGGCAAGCTGTATTTTTTATTTGAAGGACGCCCATAATTTGGAAGTCAAGGGACTTTTGATAAAAGGATAATGGTCGCCCACACCTTTGCCATAACACTCTCCCAAAGTACAATGATTCCTTTTGCAGAAGATGGACTGATTAAATGGAAAAGTAAATGTGCACATAGTACGCATCCCATTACTGTAATTGGCAAGGAAAACCCGCTCGAGGATCCTAATTTGTTAAGTTCTGCAGAAAAAATAGCGATTAATTGGATTTGGTTCAATGGACAATTAGATAACTACTTTTATTTCCGCTTGGGATATTTTGTAGCAAAGATTTATCTCTTCCCATTCAGGGTTACAGTATCCCTCGTCTTTCACCTCTTTTCCTTTCTCTCACAGGAAGTCTTTCTTTAGACTCCGTCGCGGGAGCGACTAGTGTAGAATGATTTTGACTTGACTAGGGACCACTGGTGCACTTTGACTGAGGCGTTCGTTGTCTGTCATTGGACATGCATTTGGCCCTGAATTCATAACAAACTGCCGACCACGCCCTATAGAGTGGCAAAAAAGGCCTGCACGCAGAGGCCGAAGCACTCAATAATGAAACAGCCGAGTGATATTACGAGCAATTGGCTATGTTGGACTGAAGGAGAATAGATGGAGGGGAACGCCTTAAGGAAAAGAGAAGAGGGTAAGCGAAGCAGAAAACGGGTAAGGCAGGAGTGGGGGTGTTCATCACTCGCTCAGCGCGTTCCACTCTAACTTTTCTCTCTCTCATTCTCTCTGTGTTGCAAAAGAGTAGCCGACTCAGTGAGAGAGAAGAAGCGAAAAAAGACTTGAGACCGAGAGTAATCTTACTTTTACGCACACGGAAAAAAAGAAGCAGGAAATGTTTCCAGTTCTCTGACTAACTTTTACACGAAACGGGGAATGGCACCAATTTTTCTAGAAGACTGAATCACAACGATTTTAATCATACCGTCTGCCAAAAAAGGAACGACAACAAAGAAAGGGGAAACTAAGAAAAATTGAAAAAAAGTTTTGGGATGAAGACATAGTGTTCCGGGGACTTTTAGTAGTAGGACCCCTGTGAAACAATCGGCTGGCTCGTCAACGTGGCCCCCTGGACCCCAGCAGGGAAACATTAATGCGTGGTCCCACCCGCCCCGGGACAGCTTTTTTTTCTCTCTCTCCACTCTTTCAGTTGTAGCCTTCAAAAATCAAAAAGTACGACGCAGGCGCTCTTTGGAAGTAGTCGAGATAAAGGACGAAAAAAGAATAATAGGAAATTACGTTTAGTGACAGAAGTAGATTGAACGGCCTGGATAGGAGCTTCTATAAAAGACACGTTCAAATTATGATGTTGAGTCAACAAAATAGGTGTTTTTATCAACCAGAGGAGAGGAGAAAAGTTTACAAATATGAAAACGTGACGTGTAGCCTTCCTGTCTGAGTGTGCTGCAGACATTAGATAACTTCTGTTTGATAACGAGCCAAGCTCTTAGTCCATTTGTAAGCTCTGGCGAATTTTTCGGCCTCTTTTTGACTGATATTCATTTCCGGGCGTGGTCCAGACCCTTAGATAGTGGGGTTTACGGGCAAGCTACGGTAACCCACCAGGTCACCAAGCCCCGTTGGCAACTCTGACGCCATCAAACCTTGTGACAGCTGTTTTCTTATCTTCTACTCACTCTTCTATGAAGGCTTTAAACCCTTTTAGGGGTGAAGGAAGGGAGAGCAGGGGCATGTGAGGGAGCCTTTCCTTGATAACTTTGTAATCGTAGGAAGAACAAAATCAGCGTCTTGTGTTTTCGTCTATAACAAATCAAAATCTAATCTATCTACACAGGTGGCTGAGTTCGTCATAATGACACCTTTTCGCTGAAGATAGACTCTTTCTTCCGCTTCCTGTCCAACTGATCGTCTTCACGAGGTCAGCTCAATTTGCAGTCCTCCCTCATCATAAAGTATAAACACCCCCACTTTTAGGAATTTCTTTTATCTCTAGACGTATTGGGAAACGGTTGCAAGATGCACTTTTCTCACCACCACTGGGGAACACTGAAAAAGGAAATATTAGCCAGAGGGAGACTATCTAAGAAGCCCGTCTCGGTCTTTGGGCTCACCCTCATGATTTATGTTGCTTCCTGGATTGGGGTGCAGAGTTCTCTTCCGTTTAAACAGATCAGCTTACTTGGCAACTATTCCTATCTGTCAAAGCTTCGTCTTCCCTTCTTTCCTGAATGAGAAGTCCCGCGAACGTTGCCATTAGTTTAAAAGTGGTCTGCGTATCCTCTTTCAGTAAACATTTGAGGAAGAACATTTTGGAGTCGTTGATTTGTATTTTTAAATCCTTGTACTTTTTCCCTAGAATACATATGTCGTGGCGGCTACTCACTCTTTCCCTCTAGTGATAGAGTTTCCTCGGAACATCAAAAACCCCAAGTCGATTGCTTTGTGTCCCCAGCAGTAGGCCAAAAAAATTCGAAGGGAACACGTTTGTGTCTCTCTCTCGCCTGGGATCCTGGGGGCTTTGTCCTTCTTCATGTGCAAATAGTGGGCACAAAGATTAATTTACTCTTCTTCCAAAAGTGGAGAGTGGTGGGAATTAGGATTACCGTAAAGTTTTAGAGATTTTTGATTTTCAGAGAAGAAATATAAGGAGGAAAGTGGTCTCGTCTCCCGGTTTCGCGTATCCCGGTCATATGTTTGAAACGGTTCGAGTGGTGACTGAGTGCCGAAAGTGTCGATCGCGCTTTTTCGGCTCTCCGAGCTGGCAGACAGTTTGCCGGTTGATCAAAGAGTGCGAAAAGGAAGAGACGCACGCGAACAGAGAACCGGGGGGAGAGAGATGCCACGCAACAGCTGATACGTACACATACAAATAGAAAAAAGAACGCGCTCACACACACAAAAATGAATGCCCGACCTGAGTCAGTAGAACTTGCACAGAAATAGAATAGAAGAATACAGTATATGGGAAACCGACGTAAGAGAAAAGTGACAGCGTTTAGAAGAGAAAAGAGTAAACCGGTATCAGTTCTGATAGTCCACATTTTAGGTTACCCTCGTCTCCCACCAGTATGTCGTAATTTCAGGTCGTGACGAATTCCAGAGAGAACTCATGATTGAATGGAAGAAAAGTTAATCAATAGAAGTTGAGCAGTTGAGAGAAAGAGAGGGACACAGAGTAAGGTGGAGGAGAACGAAAACCTTCGGGTGGCTCAGCTCAGCTGACTTTGGTAAAATAAATGACCAGATCAAGTAAAGAAAACTTGAGCAAAGATGAGCATGAATCAAAGGCAAAAAAACCATGAAAATTAGAAGATACAACCATGGGAAGGATACGGTAGTGGAACGCCTTACGGAACAAGAGAGATCATGAAGACTGGTGAAAGGTAGAAATAGGCGATTGGAGTATGCGTTGATGCGATTAGGTAGTTTTTGCGCTAGGTAGATTAGCAACGTATTCGGTGTGGAGCGAGGCGCGAAAATGAATGCGTTCCTTTTTTAATTCCCTGTTAAAAAAGGAAAGCGTATTCGTTTTCTCTTTCTCCCTCGTTTTAAGAGAATGAAACTATAGAGACCGGAGTAGCTGCTTAAAATCGACACAGCAAACTTCAGCCCGGAAAACATAAGGTAAACACAACTTTGCCCCCGCGGAATGGTCAAGAGAAGAAGAGATCTGCCCTACCGCTCATCGTGTGAAGATGAACTAAAATCAAAGCTATTGATTACATATAAAAAATAGCGGTGAACAGTTTTGTCGACCTATAGCAAGCGTAATAAAAAGTGACACTCATCAATTGTCCCCTGATCAAACATAGGGAAAGATGGTGCGAACAGCCCACACACGCATCGAGTTCGTACAAAGAAAGAGGTGTTCCAAAGGTGATCTTGGAGTCTTCCATCTCTTTTCCCACTTCATAGTACCCCGCCCTATTAATCGGCCATTAATGTTATGTTTTCCGGGAACAGATAAAAACTTTTGGGGGTAGTAGCAGCATCACGCATGGAACCACGGGGCTCCTGCATATGGAAGGCAGGTGGGAGAGGCAAGGGAGAGAGAGAGAGATGTGTCGGAACTCTTGCCAATGGAACGACACTTTCGGACTAAGGAGCAATAGTTAGGCGGCTGCCAAAAAAGAAGCGGCTGCTTATGAGCAGGCAGGGACTTATCTACTCCACAATGGGCGTGCGTTTTTTTTCTTAGTGTGCCCTCAGAGTCGGGGAACGTTTTTGCCTGAAGATCAATGTGACTAGCATGGTAGAGATGGCTGGAGTCCTCGCATGAAACTTGGACACTCTAGGGAGTAGTCTCACGGAACGCGTTTTTACTTAGAATCGTCTATATTCAAGTTGCGGGGTTTGTGGAAGTGAGAAAGGGAGGAAGAGAGGGTGCGATGCATTTCTTTCCTACTTTGCATTCATTCCTAGAGCTGGGAACGTCGCCATAGAGCAAGATCATCTCGCCTTCCGTTTCCTGAATTATCCTGGTCGCCCCTTCCTTGCTAGAATATGTCCTTCCCAAACTTCAACTACTTTCCACTAAATTACCCTGGGTGTTCGACGAGCAAAGACACATAGTTATGGACATGTTGGAGGCAGCAGTCCAGTAGTCTCTCCACTCTCTCCCGCTCTACTCCAAAGTGCACATGGCCACGGAACGGCAGAGCGCGCGTATCCGAAATCCAATTTGTGACATTTTTTGCACTGCCGCATCGAGACCGAACATGCACTTTACAACGACTCGATCCCTCAAAGGCGAGCGAGTAAATCCGCGCCTGCGTGGGGTTTTGGAAGAAGAGTGAAAGAACACACCAGACAACTATACGCGGGGGAGACAGAGGTCTCCCTCTTTTTCACAATGGGTTCACTGAGGTGCAGAAAAGATGCGGAGACACGTTCCGGTTGGCGTACACCTCTGGTTCCAGGGAAGATCAACGATTTACTACTGAATTTGAGGTCTATTTCTGAGGAGGAATGACTTAAAATAATGCTGTTCTCTCGGACTGTTTGTGTAACTGATAACAGTGGGCGATTTGTTGCAAAAGAGAGACGGCAAGAGGCACTTTGTTCAGCTCTGCCAATTTTTTTGCTAGATCCGATAAGGGTTCGCGCCCTCAGTAACGCTCCAGCTTCAGGAAATAGTATGGCAGGAATGCCGGTGTCAAGTTACCGTTGCATTCGAGGTGTTTGCTATCACAAATGGAAAGAATTCAGAAGAGTGAGTGAGAGGAAAAGAAAACTGACAATTCTGGTCTTCATCTAGTCGCGTACTACTCCAAAAGTAATCTTTGACTACCGAAAGGAGACGAGAGAGTTGAGGCAAAAGGCGGCGAAAGAGGTCGGCCGGTTACTACAACCTCGCATGACGAACTTGAAGAGAGTTTTTGAGCTTGTGAATAGACAAACTTGCCCTTTAATGAGTAGAAATTTATTTTTTCATCATAATCAAATCAACCATCATGATTCATCATCTCAGACACTTGCAGAAATATGTGCAGATGTTTAGAAAAACAGCGGATTACTTCTACTAAAACCTTGAATAGGGTAGCCTATGTTCTCAAGGAAAAAAAGGATTGTTTCCTTTAGTACAAAAGTGCAGTTGGGTTCAGAAAGGGACGAAGAAGACTGGCTGATTATGTCTATCCGATGATATTAGCCGGGGAGCTTCACCTCGCCTTAAAGAAGGTACCTCTTAACCACGCACTGATTCAGTCACTTCAGTCAAAATTGAAAGTACATCTGAGAAACCAAAGCCTATAATACAACCTTAAAAATTGAAGCCATCTATTTGAGATGTCTGCTTGTCTGCTTGTGATTGGCTTAAATTGCATAGATCCGATTAAAAACAACTGAAATAGCAATTATTGCCAGACATGACTTGCACGTTTCACTCGAATTTCGTGTGTCTTTTGTTTATTTGGGGAATGGGGGAGCCTCACAGATCTTTTTTTGTGTGTGCATGAACGAGCGAGAGAGAGGGCGGCTTCGGTTTCTGCCCTTCGGCGCCCGTAATCCACTGGGCTGAGCGTTTTTTTCAGCCCACGCTGGACTACGGCAATGAGATCTTGAGCCGTCGAAGCGACGCTGACGAGCTGGCTATAGACGAACAAAATGAACGGAGAATACTCAACCAAAAGAGGGGCAAGACTGGAAAGGAACGGGCTAGAAAACGACTGGGTTTCATCTAGGGAACAAATTGTCTGGAGAGAAAAAAGAAGAAAGAGACTCCTTCAAAGGAGAATCCAACCTAGTGTATTTACTATCAAAATAATGAAAAAAAATGGTAGGCAGGCTGGGAAGAGCACTACCATCACGGCGGGTGAGCAAATTCGGAGGCGGCTTCCGAGTTCCCGCGGAATGCGACACGAACGAACGCGTGTAGAGTTCCCGAAAAAAGGCGAATGCTTGATCTCTGATCCGCGCGCGGAAACAGGAGTGATAGTAAGGGAAAAGTTGGTTTTTGCCCAAGAGGTAAGTAGGTACATAAGGTGAAAAGAATAATTTCTCCTATGCAGGTCCTTCTCCGATTGCAGACCAATCGGGCGGGCTTACCATAACCCTTTGCTTCCGCTTCAAAAGAGAACACTCAGCATTTCATTTATTTAAAATCTTCCCGTTTTTTCGTAGACTATAATCGGGATTAGATCCAGTTGTCACTTTTCTCACACCCGGAGAAAGAGACATGTCAAACGGCAAAAAAATGAGGTTACACATTTTGATAGATGAAAAAACAGGGATGGAAGATAAATGTTCAATCTTGAGTTGCTACGACGGATCAAATGGGTGTGATAAGGAAAGATTGAGAGGGACAGCTGGCATGAGAGAGCAAGAACACAGCAAAAATTACCTGCGACTGAGACCGGGTCGGCAGTCACGAAATGTTGCGTGGGGAAGATACACTTCAAAAACTATGAGACAGATATCACATCATAAACTACGTGTAAGTAGAATAGGTAAGGTTCTAGATTTCTTTTAAGTCCTGACTTTTTTTTCTAGTTTCAAAGACCCTCGTTGGATAGTTTACCAACCAAATATTTGGAAGACAACGATGCATCCCCCGATGAAAAATCAGGCAATTATTCGGGGAAGAGAAAGGCATAAAATCTACTCATTAAAGTTGTAGACTCTGACAGTGTAACAGAGGCGGTGTTACACAGATATCCATGGCAAAAGACATGAGACGGCAACACAGAGAAAAGTTTAGACGCAGATGAAAGTAACAATGGAAATCTTTTTTAAATTCTGGTTGTGTATGATTTAAAAAGTCTCCTAACCACAATTTGATGCGGATCTATATATCCCAGGAAGAAAATGAATGCTCCTAATGCGATTACGATATCCTTTTTTTGCGGCACTTTTACAAATTATTCCTTGCGAAGCCCGCGATGGGGATAAATTGATAGCTAGGGCTTCAAAACATTTATAATACTCACATCGGATAATTCATCCAAGAAGTTACAGGAATGGTGTTCCACAAAAAGTGATAAAGATACGGGCCTATTCACCACCCGTATACAGTCAACGCTCAGAAATTGGAAAGATACGTAGAAAATTTGTGATAAAACCGGAAAAAGGACAAATTTTACAAGAGATGAGCAACGGAGTCTTTTTAGCGACTTGTGACAAGGTATTTGGAAACAAAACGGCGCCCTGTTTGCGCCTGTTCACCGAATTGGTAGCTACGTCATTACAGTGTTTTGAGATGGTTTGAAGGAGTTCTCCTCAATATTCCTGTGGCTCCAGGCTCAGTTTTTACCAGTTTTTTTTCAAATGACAAACTGTACGCAATAAGTGTACGTTGATTGGCTGCAATATCTAGTGAAGGACATTGCAATTATTGAGGGATTCTCTCTGCCTTTTCCAGAAGGGATAGTCTCAACGGAAATAGATCACGATTTCCTCTCGGCCTTATCTTCTGGTAATAGGTTTTCTGCTGACGCTAGTGATGTTTCGAAAGTGATTAGAGAGATTGAGGGATTCGTATCTTCCGTGTAGTTTTCCAATATTCGAAAAGTGCAGCTGAACTCTTGCGATGATCTTCTATCATATCAAACCAAATGATATAATTGATGAGGGTGAAAATGATGAGCTTTCAAAGAAAATAATTTGCATCAAGGTAATTAACCGGATGCATGATTTCCCCTACACAGGGTGTGGTTCCAAAGGGACATTACTCTCGTTCTCTTTCTACACACGTACACTCACACACACACACTTTTGTGTTGAAGGGGTGATAAAAGTTTTTTTACCAAAGCAAACACAGAGACACACACAGTTCCCCTTTTGACGCATAAGGAACGGTTCAAAGCCAAAAATGGCTGCCACACTTCGGGGAGCAGAAAACAGTCGAGACAATGTTTAGATAGATTTCCAAAGAAGGATACGTAATGTCTACGGAAGGCTTTAGTGTACGGAAAAAGGTAAAGGAAAGCGGATTGGGAATAATCTTGCGTTTGACATTACATGTGGGCTTTTAAGAGAAGATAATTTGCGATTAACAGGAGGCAGTAGGAAAGACGAAGGGCTAAAAATTTAGAATACAAGGAGAAAAGAGTTTAAAAGTGGGTGGGCTCAGAAACGGTAGAAAGAAAGGTCACAAATGACCAAAAATTAAGGCCAATTTCTGCACAATTTTATAAAGTAGTTGGCTGTTTTATGAAAAAGAAAAGCTCTCATAAAGAATGTGTAGGTTTCACGTATGAATACAAAGAACATCTGTTCTTTTCCCTCTTGTGATGGCATAATGAAATTGGTGGCATGTGGCACACGAGCAGAAAAGGGGAAAAAGCCTAAACTTTTCATAGGAATCTTTAATGAAGATGGATGAAATAAATGAGTTTAGACCAAATAAAGATCACAGCATATAGGAAAACGTATGTTTTTTTTCTATTCCATTCAATGGCACAAGAGACGTGAACGGCGCAGGCGGCATTTTTCTCCACAAACACACATGTCTGCGGAACGGAGGATCGGAACAGCGGGGGAAGAGAGAGAAAAGAGAAAAGTGTTACTCATGTAATTAAACAAGAGCTTCTAACTATTCTCCTCTTCTTAAAAATTATAAATTTAGATAATATTTATATTGAATTAAGTATGAAAGGCGAACGCCAATCAACTGTGACTAATGTGCCAGTTTGCTATTAAACCTAGAGATTTAATGAAGAGCGTACACGAAGCGCTCCAGAAGTGCAAAAGTACGTTAATCATAAATGGATTATATGGACTACAAACCACAGTAAGACATGAGAAAAAAGTAAAGGATTTCCGGTGATGGTAACGCTTTTCTCTCTCACTCAGGAAACTGAAGGAAAAGAACCTTGATTTTCGAGAGATACGTCAGCTGTTACACCTCGTACGCACCTAGCTATTTTTTGTTTACTTGGTAGTTAGCAGTACTTACAAGTTACAGCTAGAGCGGCAAAGGGGACAAGTGACAGACAGAGACGGCCATCAGGAACAGTCGTCAAGGGCCGCGCCAGTCGCAGTTTTTGAATTCAATTAGGATACTGAAATATTCACACCCTCACTTTCTTCTTTGAAACAGCGAGACTTTTTTCGGGGAAACGTGGCAGGACAAAAACTAGCTATAGACGGGGATTGGCTCTCTTACAAACGTTCCTCCGACACTTTTCCACTATCAGATAATTACCTCTTCAAGTCTGTCACTCACACGAAGCCCGGTTGGGGACAGGCCTTTAAGTTTTGATGACTAGCGATTATGGCGAAGATGAGGATAAACTCAAAATCCGTTTTCTGTCGAGAAAACATTGTGAAGAAAATCGTCTGTTCTCCTTTTACAGGCTGCCATTTTCACACGATTGGTTGTATTGGAACAGAGAAAAAAAAATCAAGTAGCAGCAATTCTTTCAATGAAATCTTCTTCCTAATGCGGGTTGTAATGGCTTTTTTAGTGTTCGCTTATTTCCATCATGATTTTTGATTGCTTAACAGCGTCGTCTAATTATCATCTTGATCCAAAAATTGATGGTTTAAAATAAACAGAAAACTGAAAATTGTCCGTCGTGGCTTCTAACAGTTCACGTCCAAGTCATTCCGTCGCAACTGACCCGTGCTGGGGCGGTTTCTTTCCCCCTTCTAACCATCAACCGGTCTCACTGCTGCAGCTATTGCGATGCGCGGACTACTCCTTCAAGCTATCTGTTTAGCTTTTCTTCCTTATTCACTTCAAGAATTAAATGAGTACAATGAGCAGTTGCGTTGGATTATGGGAAAATGGAGATCCGAATTTTCTGGCAAAGTGAGTTGTCCTCAAAAGATAAAGATCCGAGAAGAAAATGCGGAGGCAAGGATTACAAACAGGTTAGAGAAAAAAACGAGTGAGACCCGCTGAATCCTCCCTCAAAGTTACCCGATGTAACCTGTACTTTTCATTTTAAGGCAGTAAACAAGCTTTTAAGGTTTTTTGGCCGACGGTTCCAACTATGACTTTTGGCGAAGAACTTTACATTCAAGAAGCACCACAAGCTAAATCAGCAAATGTTCAGTTTTTAAACTTCTCGTGAGTTTTTCTCTTTAAGGGTCTTTGAACTCTTTTTACTTCAATTCAATAAATGAACGCTTATGATAGAGATGACCTCAATAAATCGGGAGTACGAACACACAAATAGGGAGTACGAGAGCAAAAAAAGCCGTTCGGGGAGAGAGCGCGACGGCGAAATTTTCTCTACATACTTCGGTTTTTTACTTTTCAGGGCGAGAGCGTGGTCACATTCAACAAAAGACCACTTTCATGATGAGTGGGGCTTCCTGACGGTAGACAAGGCCGGAAACGCTACACTTATGACGGCTGGGAACAACGGTAAGTTCATTTTTTTCTTGCGCGAACATCAAAAGTCAAGAAGTTCTCTCTCTCTATTTGCTAGTTTTTTAGGTTTTACAACGTACGAAGTGGGAAGGGTTGCTCCCAATAAACTTATCCTCACTTTAAAGGACATTGGCCGGATTTCATTCTCTCGCGATTTGCCCGTAGAAGACGTGAGTTCAGGATCATACAACTTTAAGAGAGAAAATAAATAGAATGATGTTACAATATTTCTAAATCAAGCTCTCATTCATGATTAGATACATTTATCCTTTTTTTCCAGTTACGACGCACTTTTATTCGTCATGATGATCGTTATTTGGAACAAGTCATCGAAATGAGGACGGCTACTCATCCAAAAGTTGGATATCTAGAACATACACGAGTTATCTACACAAGACAAAAAGATTAATGACAAAATACAGTATATTACGTGTATTAATTTTATAATATTTCCGGTTTATCATAATATTTTACGGCTGCATGCATTTCTCTTTTCTTATAAAATTGGCATCATGGAAGAATAAACATTTTTCTATTAGATTGATCTCTGGCGAACGAACATCTGGACAGTTTAAACTTCCCGGTACTAAAATAACTTTCTCGAAGGTGGTTATACTGGGTCCTGACACGCGCGCCCGGCCGCGGTGCTTATTCGAAGCCTATGCTGCAAATATAAGTACACGTCGCTGTTAGTTATTTCCTATTTAAACAGCCGTTGTTGTGTCGTTTTTCTATATCTTCCTGTTGTTAATTAGTGACGAATTGAGTTTCAGTCCATCATGGGCCTAATCTCGGTAATTCTCCGGGCATCTCTTGTCCTAATCGCAGGAATATGCCTGCTTCCACAGACAGGTATGCTAATCCTTCTATAATTTAATGAAAAATCAATTTTAGAAGCCGCATTGGCTGCAATGTCCATAGATTTCGGATCTCAATATATTAAAATAGGAATTGTGAAACCTGGTGTACCCATGGAAATTGTTTTAAATAAAGAAAGCAGAAGAAAAACGCCAAATATTTTAGCCATCAGGAATGGTGAACGTCTCTTTGCCGAAGCTGCTGCTGCTCTGGTAATTTTTTCTCCTTCTCTTTAATTTTTTTATTTCCAGGCCACAAAATACCCGAAATCAGCATATCAATATTTGTTGAGCCTTTTGGCCAAGCAAAAAGGAGATTCTGCCATTGAATTGTATCAGCAAAGATTCCCATTTGCGGCTATTTCTTACGACGAAAGTAGAAATACCGTTACTTTCCCTTCAGAGTAAGACTATTATTTTTTCTTTATATTGGCACTTTCAGTTCGGAAACTTATAACGTCGAGACTTTATTGGCTATGATCCTCTGGAATGCTAAACAGACGGCTGCTGCATATGCTGAGCAAAGTGTTAAAGACGTGGTTATCACTGTCCCTGTTTTCTTGAGCCAGGCTGAAAGACGTGCTTTGTCTGCCGCTGCCGACATTGCCGGATTGAATCTTCTTCAGGTGCTTTATACCCTTTTTTCCACTTTTATTTTGTTAATTCTAGCTGTTGAGCGATGGATCTGCTGCTGCTTTGAATTATGGTGTTTTCCGAAGAAAAGAAATTACTGAAAAGCCTACAACGATGCTTATCTACGATATGGGAGCCTCTAAGGTGACTGAAATCATTTAATTCTATTAAATATCTTCCAGACAACCGCTACAATTGTTGAATACGTTCTCGAAACGGAGAAGAAAGACAGCAAAGACAAAAATCCCGTTGTCCGTACAATTGGCGTCGGATTTGATCGCACTCTTGGTGGCTATGAAATCAGCCAGAGATTGGCAAAGCATCTGGAAGAGGTAGGAAAACCCCTAAATTTAATTTTATTTTTTAGATTTTCCGAAAAACTGTGAAAACTCCTACTGACATTGCAAAGAATGCCCGCAGTATGGCTAAACTGTTCAAGGAAGCTGAGCGAGTAAAGCAGGTTCTGTCCGCTAATAAGGATACCTTTGCTCAAATTGAAAACGTCCATGAGGAGCAGAACTTCCGTGCTAAGGTAGGTCTCTCATTTAAATGAATCTAGTAATTTTTTAGGTCACCCGTGATGAGCTGGAAAACATGATTACTGATTTGGAGTCGAGAATCGAGCAGCCGATCAAAGATGCCCTCTACATGGCAGAAATGTCGATCGAGAACATCGATCAGGTGGTTATGATGGGAGCCGGAACCCGTGTACCTAAAGTTCAAGAAATTCTGACCAAGGCTATTGGAGGAAAGGTTCGCTATTCAAATTATTGTTTGAGATTCATTTGTTGTTCAGGAATTAGGACGTTTCTTGAATACTGACGAGGCAATCGCTCTGGGTGCCAGCTACCAAGCCGCTCACTTATCCAAATCCTTCAAAGCTCTTCCTTTCGGTGTCCAGGAGATTATCCTCTACCCCATCCAGGTACCAAAATTTTAGTACCGTCTATATTCTATTTTAGGTCAATTTCCAAACTAAAACCGAAGCTGGAGAGTTCAAAGATACCACTCGTGCAATTTTTGGCTACAAAACCCATTATCCTACGGGCAGAAAGACCGTCAACTTCCAGTCTTATCAAGACGACTTTGACATTACTCTGACTTATGGCAACTTGACCCACTTGAACAAGCAACAAGTTGCCCAGCTTGGCGCAACCGGCCTTCAAGCGATCAGTGTCAAGGGAGTGGCTGACGGCATCAACAAGGAAGTAACCGATGAGAACTGCGAAATGAAGGTTGGTCAGCTGATCAGCTAACGTTTTTCGTTTAGGGCATTAGAACGACTTTCTCTATCAGCTTGTCTGGAATTGTTGAAGTTACAAAGTCAGAGGTGCACGCTGAATGTAAACCATCTGCGGAAGAGCTGACGAAATATGAGGAGGACATGAAAGCCTTTGAAGAATATGAAGCAGAAGTGAAAAAGGATGAGGATGACAAGAAGAAGAGAGATGAGGAAAAGAAGAAAAGCCACAAGGCTCGGCAAGAAAGAGGAAAAGCTGTGACGAACGACGGCAGAACCGATGAAGAAGTGGCAGAAGATGAAGCACGAGCTGAAGAGGACAAGAAGGTATACTTTGAATCTTGTATTTTATATAAGAAGTATTCTAGTACGAAGAAAGGAAGTCCAAGAGGGTAAAGGTTCCCAAACCTAGTGAGCCTAAACCGAAGTCGAACAAGAGTCCTCTGAATGTCACAGCTGAATTGAAGGATCTAAAACAAATCTCGGATGAGGAGGTCGTTGCAGCCAAAAAGATGTGAGTTTATCGATCGCTCAAACTGTTATACGGGATTTTTATAGCTTATCCGACTTTGAAAAGGCTGAGAAAGAAAAAATGGAAAGAGATGAGGCCATGAACGGACTCGAAGCTTTGGTATACGACCTCCCTATCAAATTGGAGGAAGGAGAAGAATTCAACGAATTCGTCCAATCTGAGGAGAGAGAAAAGATCTTGGCTGAGGTGATTCAAGTGGTTTGTCATAATGACAAAAAATTCCAGGTTGCAAAGCTGAGAACTTGGCTGGAAGACGAGATGTCGATCGAAACCAAGACGCAAGAGTTTCTGGACCATAGAAAGACCCTCGACGACCTGATTAAAGCTCCCAATAGGAGAAAGAAAGAGAAACTCGTAAGAGATTATTAAATTCTAAATATACAAGTACAGAACATGCCGAAATACGTAGATGAACTGGACCAGAGCTTCAATCGCTCTCGAATCTTTTATGATACTGCCAAGAACTTGACTGATATTGAGGATCCTGTCTTCACAGCCACTGAACTGGAAGTTCTCGAGAAATTGATCCAAACTACGGAAGAATGGTGGGCAGAAAAGCAGGAGCTGTACGTCAAGCAAGCAAAGAATGAAGATCCAGTCGTCACAACCCAGGATATTGCTGAAAAGGTGATTTTTTTTATGTGTCGTTGACAATTTGCCGCATTTCCAGACCCGCGACCTTGATAGAGAAGTTCGATATCTCTTGGCAAAATTGAAGAGCTTTGTTCCCAAGAAGAAGCCAGTAAAGAAGGAAGCAGCCAATGATACTGAGACTGCCACTGACTCATCTAAGGTAGTACACCCCCTTCTTCCTTCTAAACTATTATTTTAGGCTCCATCGGAAGAAGACGAAAAGACAGAAGAGCCTGCCACTGATAAAGAGGAGACAACCACAGCAGAAAAGCAGGCTCAAGAGCCCAAAGAGGAGAAAGATCACGACCCCTCTGAACTTTAATTTATAGCCTTAATATTTTTGTTCCGCCCTAGTTACTTTCCAATTATTATTTATTCTTATCTCAAATGTCGTGATGTTTGGTCCATGATGGGTAAAATGTGGAAGTCATTTCATTGCTGGTGTGAGCTTTTCTCTTTTCATCTTATTTCTCCCTTAATATTCCTCTATTTCTGTGATTCTACATTTCCTAGTTGTTGTTTTTTTTCTTCCTTGAATGAACGTATCTTTCAAGAACAGTAGAGCCGGATGTTGATAATAAAAAGCTGTAAAAATGATGCCCAACTGGCGGTTTTATTGA
The DNA here is from genome assembly GCA_964036215.1 of Oscheius sp. DF5033. Taxonomy (NCBI): domain Eukaryota; kingdom Metazoa; phylum Nematoda; class Chromadorea; order Rhabditida; family Rhabditidae; genus Oscheius; species Oscheius sp. DF5033. The sequence continues at coordinate 10,300,873 of OZ038413.1, forward strand.
CCGTAAATTCAGCTATTTCAATCGTTCGAGGCTCACAAAAACCAATTCAATTTTGCTCTGCTCTTATCTACCCGTGGAAGATATCATTCCTCTACACAGGCACACACAAAACGATAACGTCTAGATTCTTAAATGTCAGCCACATTTTTCTTTATGGTCCCATCCTTCTTCAATTTTTTCTATATATTAATCCATCTCGATATATGGCAAACATAGTGAGCACATTGTCTGTTTACTTTGCAGAACTTATCGCATCGTCATTCACCTATAAACTGATAGTGCCCGATGCCAAAGAACCCAGTCACAAATTGCGATGTGGTCTTGGCTGATGACAAGAAAACTGTTGTGAGTGTTTCATCTATTTTCCTTATTTAAGGCAGCAATTTATGAATTAATAAAGCGAAAACAATGCCAATCTTTTACAGTACTATTCCCTTCGGCTAGATACAGGCTTTGTGATTCAAAAAAGGTTCGAGGAATATGACAAGCTGTATCTTAAAGTGAGCTTTCTGTCGGAAACGCCTCGAAACATCAATTAAGATATCCCATCTGCTTCCTGCCAGTCATTCAGGTCCTCCTAAAAAGCGACTTCTTATGCCGGAATCAAAATTACAGGAGAAGAGAAGGTCATGGATTTTATCAGTAGCTCAAACTCTGCTCGCTAATCAGAACAAGTAAGGCGCCAAAAAGACCCGACAATCCCTCTTTCAGCCTGTCTGATGATATTAGGGAATTTTTCTGTTTACCGTCGGAGAGTGAAGAAGCAATTGATGTTCTGCCGAAAGAAATGAAAAAGTATTCCAAAAGTTATCTGTCCTATAATCTATTTCAGCACTGTCCCAAGTGATTTTGAAGTTATTCGAACTATTGGAAAAGGAAGTTTTGGCCGAGTATTCCAAGTGAAACATAAACCGACTAATAAGATTTATGCTATGAAAGTATTGTCGAAAGAGCAGATCAAGAAAAAGAATGAGGTGCTTTTTTTCTTTAAATAGAGGTAATTTTTATAGACGAAGCATGTAATGGCAGAGCTAAGCGTATTGAAAATGAATTACAATCATCCATTCTTGGTCTCACTTCATTTTTCATTCCAAACAAAAGATAAACTCTACTTTATTCTGGATAATCTTAATGGAGGAGAGGTGAGAGCACGTTATTTTCTTTTTCAAAAATATTAGTTATTCTCCCATCTCCAAAAGGAGAAACATTTCAATGAGCCACGCTGTCGCTTCTATGCTGCTGATATGGCTTCTGCACTTGGCTACTTGCATGACAATAATATAATCTATCGGTTGGTGACTGTGTCAATGCGGAAAAAGATCTATTTGTCTAGAGATTTAAAGCCGGAAAATCTTCTTCTCGACCGAGATGGCTACATTGTACTTACGGACTTTGGTCTCTGTAAAGAGGGAATGAAAGCAGGAGTTACGACTGGCACATTCTGCGGAACACCTGAGTAATTTCAGTTTTTATCACAAAAAAAGCAAATTTAAGGTATCTCGCCCCTGAAATAGTTATGAAAAAGCCTTACGAGAGATCGGTTGATTGGTGGTGTCTGGGAGCTGTCCTTTACGAGATGTTTTTCGGCCTACCGCCATTTTATTCAAGAGATCATCAAGAAATGTACGATAAAATAGTCAACCATCCTCTCCGATTCAAACATCCTATTTCAACGGCTGCTACTGATATCGTCACAGGAGTTAGCAGTTTCATTTATTTGAATAATGCCCAATTTTAAGTTACTAAGCAAAGACCCTAAAAAACGTATTGGGTATAAGAATGGTTTCACAGAGATCAAGAACCACCCCTTCTTCATGCCAATCAACTTTGACCAACTGATGGCAAAAACCATTCGAGCGCCATATGTTCCCAACGTAAAGGATGAGCTGGATTTAAAACACATTTCTCCCAGCTTTTATAAGGAGCCGTTCAACCCTGGTTAGTTAAGAAATCATTTCCACTCAAAGACTTTTTAGCATCGCTTGTGCCCGAGAATCTTGCCACCACCAGGAGAGAACATGACTTCCCTCAGTTCACCTACACCGCTGAACCCAATCTTCGTTAACTTATTGTTATTAAAGACACGAGTTTGTTCATAAATAGATTTTTGCTCTGTTCTGTGAGGATGAGCGATTTTATTCAAAAAAAAATAATTGTAGTGGACCGGAGTCTAACTTGATGCTAACCCATCCCAATGTTGCTTGACTTGCCAGATCGGACAAGGTCGCCGCTTTACGATACACCAATGGTTAAAGTCTTTAAAAAGCTTCCGAAATCGACGCGGTATAGCTCGATGTGTTCGGTAAAAACTCAGCCACAAGAATAAGCAATAAGAATCCAGCTTTATTCAAAATATTCGGAGTTTAGTTGCTGCTTTAGGAGTTGCTTTCTTCTCTGATCTCGCTATCGGTTTGCCTCTGAGTAACGGACGCCCTTTCCTGAAATCATCTTGTCGTTGACCAGAGATAGGTGCTCGCCTGTCCGTCAGCATTATACAAATAAGTGGAGACACTATTCCCATTGCCAAAGGTGTACCCATCGTAGACTAAGACATCGTTCTGGTTCTCATCAACGTGACCTTTTGTGACAATCTGTATTTCTCATATAGCTGTTTCAATGAATTGATAGAACCTTAACAATTTGTCCTCCTTTCAGGCTATAATCTTCTGGGAATACGTAGACAACTTCTTGTTTGTTATCAATTCTTCGTTTTAGTTTCCAACCGCTGATATTTTCATTCTTCTTTCGATGAGTATTTCCAATGACTACAAATGTTCCATCAGGGCAAACCTCCATAATTGAGATATTTCCTTTGGCTGATTTCATGTGAGCCACTCGGGAGGTACTCTCCCCTTTGACAACACGCATAGTCTCTGAAATGTTTGGGATTATAGCCAATATAATTTGATCCACCTGTGTCTACAACTTCATTAAGAGCCGTCGTTTTCACTACGTTCTCTACCAGTTGCTTGAGTCCTGTGCTCTCATTATCCTTACCCTCTAGCATATTTCGATACAGGGCTATTTCATTTGTAAGCGTCTAAAAATCTAGTTCTTTTTAAAAATATAAAATTGCTACCTGCTTAGAATCATTGAGCATTTGTATATCCATCATCTTCTCCTCGATGTCTTCTCGGACTCGATTGCATAGCTTTTCCTTTTCTCGAAATTCATTTTCATGCGAGATTGCATCCTCATTCTGTTGATTATTTAGCTCTTCAATTTGTCTTTGAAGAACAGCATTCTGAATGATTTAAATAAATTAAAATTTGCATTTGTTTACTCTTCCTTGCAATTCAGCTAATCTATTTCTCATGTCATTGGTTTGATTTCTCAATCTCTTCGTTTCCTCCTGCAGATGAGTACTTTCAATATTTTGTTTGGCTGATTGAGTATGGATTTCATGTACTTCCCTTTGAAGGGTGGTCTCCATCTCTTGTTTGAATCCAGTATGGATCTATAAATAAGCGGATAGAGATCATCTTCTTCTCATTCCTACCCTGTCATGTTCATCACGGATATCTCTAATTGCATTCGACAGTTCGCTCTTGAAATATTCTCGATTCTCATTGGTTGTGTCTCTTGAAGCCTGGGAAAGAAGATCGCGCAATTCCTTAATACAAATTATCATAAACTACGGCGGTTATTACCTCATCAAATGCTTCCGAGACAAATTTGATTTCCTCTTGTAGAGCTGCCAGCTGGTTTCTCTCATGTAGAGTCAAGAGAGTTTCCTGGTCCAGTTTCTAAAGCAGAGGTTGTTAATAGACATTAGACGGTCGTTAACCATGCGGGTGGTATGAAGAAGAGCTGAAATGGCCGTGTTCTCCTTCTTCTTATGGCCAATGCTTTCTTCCAAAAGAGAAATTCTTCGCTTGTACAGGTTTATGTCAGCTTCGATATTGGAATATTCAACCAAAAGCTCGTCGAGCTTCTCCTTCTCATCGTCACGACCATCATTGGCAAAGTCAAACCTGAACCAGATTTACCACCAAAGGAACAGGCTCACTTCTCTTTCCAATCTTTCAAAGCAGCATCTAATTTTGCAAGATCTTTTCCACGAGCATCGTTTTCCTCTTTCATATCACCCAGAATCTAAGGAAGTGCAATGTTTTTGCAATAAATCAAGCTGCACCTTCGTGGCCCCCGTAACTTCCGTCTCGTAAAGAACTTTTGAAGGACGATCCTTACCAAGATGACGGTTTAATCTGTCTGCTTCTCGAGATAGATGCTTATTCTGAGCGTCGAAGAATCGAACCTGTAGACAATTAGTTATCTCTCCAGAGGTACTACCTTTTCAATAAATCCAGCCAACTTGTCATTTAACTGCTGCATCTCCAATTTTTCTTTTTCGCGGTCATCAATCATCTGTTGCGTTGTAGCTGGGCCAGAATTTAATCCACCGGCTACACTGGTAGACATTTCACGAATGATTCTCAATACTTTTGTCCCACCAATAGCTGAAATAAATAAGAGAATGTTGGAAAGAGGTACTGTAACTAACATGGTTGAGCCAAGTTTGTCAAACTGGCGGAGATATTCCGATTAAAGGAAGGTCTCGGAGATATGACGCTCTTCAATTCGTCGACAGTCATCTGAATCATACAAGTTTACAAGACAGGCCAACAGGGAAGACGGAAGGGATAATGAAACGATAGAGTTGTCTGCCGCCACTATACGACCAACACCGCCTAATGACCTTTTCCTTGCGCACATGCCGAGACCCCCGCAACCCCATTCTCTTGCTATCATGCATGATTATCAAAATCGTTTTTGTCATTAAGGGGAGGGCCACACCTGGTAAATCAATTTCCCTAATTATGCAAGTCAAGCACAGAACCCAAACGTTGAAGAAAATTGAATACTGCGCATTTTCATGTGACAATAGAACGTTTGTGAAACTTGGAATGCTTGTGAAGAGATATGCCACTGTTACATTATACCCGTTAAATAAAAAGAAATGTTACATTGTACAATTTATTTCAATTTTACGTTAATGTATGACTCCATTTTCTATTTTCAGGTGGAACATTTTTCATTCAGAGGCTGCGTCATCGTGACAAAGAGAGGGAGAAGTCTTCAAGCAATGACGTTGTTAGTCTGGGGCTAGGAGAGTTAGGGTAAATCCATTCATCCATCCAATCATAAAAAAAAGTTGAGACTTCTTGAGAAGGGCAGTGAAATAACATCTGCGAACAAAAGGAGGCGAAACTATCTTTGAACTCGGGGTTAAAACAGCCAGCTGCAACCAAACTTAACCCAGACAACGAAAATGATCGGTTAAGGAGAAATGTGGAATATTCATTACGTTTTGTAGATATCTTAGCATCGTCGTCGCAAGCAGCTTACGGTGAGCACAGGACCGCCTTTCAGGTCTCTCGTCCACAATTGTTGAATTACATTTACTTCTGAAGATAAAACTACACAGAACGGCAGTATTTTTATTGCTACGGTATCGTGTTGGGAGCGATATTACAAAGGTCAAGAAGATACTCTTGAATCACTGGGCTAATAACGCGGAGACCCTTGGATAAGACAACCGGGAAGATTGGGAATTTAGAAAGGTTTAAGTAGAGCTCTGGCTGGAGCGTTGAGTATGGGTGGCACGTTCCTCTCCCTTGTTGTTGTACAGGATTGTTTGAACATTGGCTCCAACACCGAAGGAATCTTCATGATCGAAGACGAGAGTATCAACGCCATTACCATGGCCGTGTCCACGAGCAAAGACCTAAAATATGATTTATTATGGGGATTTGGTTCAGTTAACCTTGACACTCTTTCCGCCATGAAGAACGAAGTCCTTGGGGATGGTGTAGACGATCTCTCGCTTGCCGTCAATCTTTCTCTTAAGCTTCCATTCTCCGATAGGTTCTTCCTTGTTGCGGTGGGTGTTCTCCAAGACAATGAATTTGCCCTCGGGCGAGGTTTCTTGGATGGAGACGTTGCCCTTTGCCGAGCGGGAATAAGATGTTCTGCTGGAGGTTTCTCCCTTGACAACTCGCATGGTTTCAGTATCGGCGACTTCGTTAATTCCGGTGGTACGGACAACTTGTTCGACAAGTTGACGGAGTCCGGGACCGTCTCCTTCTCCTTCGAGCATCTTACGGTAGATGGCAATCTCGGCATCGAGGGTTTGTTTGGTATCCAGGAGCATTTGAAGCTCGACCATAAGAGCTTGGCATTCTTCGCGCATCTTTCTGATCTGAGCATCGCGATCGTTGAGGGCAGCTTCGTAAGATCTTTGATCGTCTTCGAGCTGATAGTTCAACTCCTGGATCTGCTTCTCAAGAAGGGCGTTTCTTCCTTCCAAGTCAGCCAGCTTTCCGCGGAGGTCCGCCATTTGGGTGCGGAGTCTCTTGACCTCCTCCTTCTGGTAGCCTTGCTCCATGTTCTGGCGGGCACTTTGGGTCTGAATCTCCTGGACCTTCAGCTTGTACCATGATTCCATGTCATTGCGGTTGGCATTCATCATTTGATCGTAGTCATTGCGAATGTCACGAATGGCATTGGCCAGTTCATTCTTGAAGAATTCGCGGTTCTCGCTGGTAGTGTCACGAGCAGCCAAGGATTGGAGTTCCTTGATCTCCTAAAATATCGAGCTGATTTTTTTAAATTATTTGTATTTACCTGATCCTGGACTCTCTTGATAAAGTCAATCTCCTCCAAAAGTGTGGTGACCTGGTTCTGGTAGTCAATACGGTTGAGGGTCTCCTGGTCCAATTCCTGAACAATGAGTCAACTCTGCTTTCGAAGAAACTTACGGTACGGACACGTTGGAGTTCTCCCATGAGGCGGAAGTTTTCCTTCTTCAGACGGGCGATTTCTTCCTCCAACAGAGCTATTCTTCTCTTGAGGAGATTGATTTCAGCCTCCAAGTTGGACAGTTTAACGAGGAGCTCATCAATCTTCTCCCGGTCTTCGTTACGAGCACGAGAGGCCTCTTCAAATCTGGACACAATATTATTCAACACTTCTTACGGCTCCTACTTTCTGCGATACTCATTGATCTGTTCTTGGAGCTTCTTGATTTCTTGTTCCAGGGCATCCTTGTCCTTGCTGGTTTGGGTAATGACATTCTTGGCTTGAGTAACTTCCGTCTCGTACATGACACGGATTGAGCTGGTGTCTTTTCCCCAGCGACCACGGAGCATATCCAAATCAGCTCCAAGTTTACGATTCTGAGCTTCGAGGAAACGGACCTAAAGGCGTATTTTCTTTTGTGAAAAGGAGCACACACCTTTTCGATGTAGCTGGCCAACTTATCGTTAAGGTCGCTCATTTCTTTCTTTTCTCTTTCGCGGGTATCGCGAATGGCAGAGGCAGCATTTTGGCTGAAAGGAGACATGCCGGAAGCAGAGCTGGAGTGATGGGTTTCGGTCACAATCTTGAGGACACGATTTCCAGAGCCTAAATGAGTTTATTTTATAAGGAAAAGGATTTCCTACCAGGGGTAGTATAGTTCTGCTGGCTGGAAGTAACCGTTCGGTTGAACGTAGGACGAGAGGAGATGGAACTCCTATATTCTTCAGTCATGTTTAATCTGAAAATGGAGAAATAAAAAGAAATATTTAAAGAATTTCTAGAAAGAGAGGAGAAGAAGACAAAAAACAAACAAGTAGTTGGTGTTTATGGCAGAGACGTCCTTCCCCGCGCAAGAGTGATACTGACTGGGCGTAGCCCAGGTTTGGCGACCTCGGCGGAACAAGATCCATTAAACAAGAGCGATAGATTTGATGTGACTGACCACAATGAAGAAACAGAGGTTGAACAAATTGTCACACCTATTGTTTTCTTTACTTGTTAATTATTGAAAAACAACTGGAAAAAGGGTTATACCATTTGTGAGAAAAATCAAGTTTTTTTATGAGGAGTACTCGAGCGGGGGCGCGAGGAACGTAGTCATTCAAAAAAAACTCAGAGAGGGGAGAAGAGGCAAGCGCCTTGTGTACATTGATCAGAAAAATAGCTGGATCTTATATACAGAAGGAACAGGGGGAGGAGTGCCCGTGTACAGACGGCCTTCAAGAGTGACCGTTATCCGGGAGAATGATGGTAACCCCGACGGAGGACAGCATTCATTCAAATCTCCAGAGGCGTGGTTAAGGCACGGGAACCAGTTATTTAGGTGATAGCAATTCTTCATTTATAGCCACACCCTCTGACTCAGCGGGAAGCAGCCACAGGTAAATCTTGAAGTGAAAATGGGTCATTAAACTTTTTTAAATAATTGTTTCCTTTAATGGAAATACTCATAAATGAAAGAGAAAATTAGAACACGGATTTACGAAGTCTTGAAATTATCTAGGCAAAGGAAAGAAAGTGATTGAAAAAGTTTTCGGACAAATTAGCCGCCAAAGGAAAATTGATGACATCGGCGAGATGATAAAGCCATCCATCATCTTGTATTTCGAGAACTGGGAACGCTTGAAGGACAAACAATTTACACAGAAAAAAAAGTCTAGGAGTAGCTGGGAAAAAGAGACCAAGTGATTTATTTACACACACTCTAAATACTTCACTCCTGGAAATCGCAGTTTGTTGTGAAGACAGATTGACACGGCTCACAGAACCAGATATACCTGGTGCAGACAGTTAAAACAACAGATATGACCCTACCATTCGTCCTTCGTCGTATCTTGATACTTACCAAATGTTTGGAAAGAGGCACATTTTCTATTATTAGCTGATTCCTTTTGAACTATCTGAGAAAACAGAAAACATCATAGATGGAAAGATAAAACCAACGTGGGGACGGCAACCTAAAGGACAGGCGATTCGATGTTTTGCTTTTTTGTTTAGGGCAGTTCGCTCTTTTTCGGGGATCTCTTCTGTTCGGCATCTAAAAGGCCTGTGTTTCAGCCGAATAATAAAAAAGTTGTTACTCAACGGTCCTGTTCCATTTGCCCGGGAACTTCAAATTACATGAGAGAGAATCTGCTGGACAGGAGAGAATGCGCTTCTCTAAAAACAAAAATTGACAACATAGCTGTCAATTTTAATTAAATAGCATTCCACAATTTTATCTTCTGATATCTTGCAAATACAGTAAATGGCCAGATAGATCCCAGTTCAAGATGTCGATAATCCTTACCATATCGTGTCCATGCAGAAGCAGATGATAAAACAACGATGGCCAACCATAAGGAAAACATTAGCGAATATGACAATTATCTCGACGTCTATCTATACATATACCGCATTCTTTGCCAACATACAGATGCTAACCAAACCGGTTGATGTTAGCTAGATGAGGCATGGCTAATTTGTCGCCTTTCCGTGTTAAGAATGGAAGAAATAATGATATTTGTAAAGTTCATTTCACGTTTGGATACATGACGTTTTTTTGCGCTTCTTTTGGGGTAGAAAAAAAATTTACACAGACAGGATATGATCAAGCAAATAATACAATTAGAAATACAATATGTCATAAAATACCTATACTCTCTTTTCTAGTTCTTATTCTTTTGATTTCTACTTTTTTTGAAACTCGCAATGGGAAAGGATAGACCTAGATAGAATTTTTTGTCTCTAATTTTAAAACTAAAACAACAATAATAATACAATTAAAAGCATTTCCTAGCGGGAGAGAAACAATCACAGCGTATAAACGTAGCGAGGATTGAGCTCACTGGCTGAGAAAAAAACCTCCGAAGGGGAAAAAGAGAAAGATTTACAAAAATCACCCAATGAAAAGACTCGGCAAAAAGTAGTATAATTAAAGGAGATTTGTCATACAAAAAATGTACTGGTCACTGGCGAATATAATGAGAAAATATAGTATCACAGCGGGATAGTTTCTAAATGTGTTATTCTAATAATGAGAAAAATGGCCACGATTTTGATAATTTAAAAATGGTTATCTCGCAATAAAGGAGAAATAAATACCATAACGAGAGAGATATCCTATACTTGGCAATTAGTATTGGCTATGGGATGAGAAGAGAAAAGAGCAGCAGCATGACACTTCAACCAATGAGTAATTCCTTTGGCATTCTAATTTGGTAACTCTAATATCTGAAAAAAAAGTGCTGGGTAAAATTGACAAGGAAGAAAGTGTCACCTTTGAGATGAAAGTTGCCATACTGAAGGTTTTCTCATTACGGACTGCTTCCATGAAGGGCATCGCCAAAAGTTCAGGATATTTCGGTCTCTCGTTGTAGTCGCGTTCCAAGCTGTAAATGAGGATAATTAGAGACGCCTCCTCAAAGAGTTCGGAGAATCACAACCTTTCGGTCTTGTATTACGTGAGCGGAAGGATTAGGAAAAGAGATCTCAGGTCAAAGCCGCGGGTAAAATAATGAGATGTTTACCATCTAAACTTTTCGTTCCGGTTTGTAAAAAAAGGTGGATTCATTATGGAAAGATTTCCAACTTTATAAATTCCAAAAGAAACGCAAAAAAAAACAACCGCCCCTCGTAGAGAGGAATAATTTCCCAGCTCTTCCATCCAAGGGTGCGAGATATATTTTATGAAGCCATTTCACTACAGTAGTCTGCTTCAGACGCAGGTTTTGTCACAATTAACCAAACGCCGAAAAATAATTGCATATCCCCTTCTCTGGCAGGCGTAAGAAATAGAATGAGCTACCATAGATGTTATGAGACGCCCCCGATTTTTGGCAGAATATCTTTTAAATATCATCCATATTTTCCACCCCCACGAAACTGATTCAGACAATGAACCAAAAGACGCGAGCCGATGGCCAGCCGCAATAACTCACCAACGCTTAACAAAAAATCGACAATCTGCTGAGAATGAGCCATTCATTGGAAGTTGCGGCGGTGGTTCATCGACTACCTAGAAATTATAGATCAGCAGGCTAAAATTATCCGAATGTACCTGTTTCAGCTGCTCAAATGGCGTTTTCCAATTGGCATAAGGATGTGTACCCGTGGCGATTTCTATCTAAAAAAAGGAAAGGATACATATGTCAGCTGGAGGACAATTACCAATGTGATTCCTAAGCTCCACACATCCGCACGCACATCGTAGGCCTCTTTCGTGTCGCCTTGAATTCTCTCTGGCGGCATATATGGTTTACAACCCGCTTGAACTGTCTGAAATAATCAAATGGTAAATAAAATAAAACAGAAAAGATGACCAACCTTGGCAATACTATTTGTAAGATGACCCGAAATACCAAAATCGCATATTTTCACTTGTCCGTATTTGTTTAATAAAATATTCGACGGTTTGACGTCGCGATGAATCAAATTAAGTTGCTCTTTCATGAAGTTTAAACCTTCAATTACCTGGAAAAACATTGATTATCAGGTGTTTTGACTAAAAACAACAAAAAAACGACATAATTGGGAAAATAACAACCTACCGATAAAGCTACTCGCCCAACAAAAGGTTCTGTTATGGGATTACCCGTCCTAAATGCTTTTCTGTAGAATTTATCCAAAGAAGTGTCCATAACTTCCATACATATCCACACATCTCCTTCTCGAAACATAGCACCGTAAAATCTCACCATCTAAAAGAAGATAACAGTAAAAAATGTAAGATAAAGGGCATACCTGTGGACAACAGTCACTTTTCTTACACGTATCCAATTCGACCAACATCCTTTTTTGTGATTCATCGTTTATAGACGATTTTATCCTTTTCACGGCCATAATTATCCCGGAAGGAACGTGTTTCATTTTTTCCACGACTCCATAGCCGCCTTTTCCCAATTCTTCGATCACATCTAATTCTACAGCTGCGATTTCCAATTCGTCAGCATCATTAGTGAGTCTGCAATTGGATATTAAACATGAAAAGGGAGACACTGACTTTATTTTACACCTGTCGTCTAGGTTAAATTCTGGAGTTTCTTGTGGTGTTGGCATAGTTATTTTGCCAGGGCGTTTAGACTTCACTAAAAGGAATGAGAGGAGGTTTGGTCTTTGAGGAAGCTACTTACTGCCCGACATGATGCGTACACTTCGTGTTATATATAACTAACTGAATTCTCCTTCTCTCTGTTACAATTCCCGACGCATAGGATAACACCTGAAATAGGATAAATTAACCAGATTATTTTAATGTAAAAGATAGGAGAAAAGAGGAGAAATGAAAAGGGAGGACCCCGAATCAGTGTCATAATGGTTGCTTTCTCAAACCAGCAATCACTTTTTGCGTCATCACTCAGCTTTTCGATGTTGAGTCACAGACAATTTCTTTTCAGGAGGCCAACAAAGGTCAAGTGAAGTGGCTTTACTTTTAAAGGTTCTAAAAGTAAGAAAAAAGGCTGCAATGGTGAGCCCCATGTTGGGGGTGGGGCGATAGAACAAGCGCCGAGCAAAGAGGGGAGGATCGAGGAAAGACCCCTTGTTTATGGGAAACAAAACAGTGTCAAATATCATTTGATTCGTCGATGACAGTGAGAGCTCTTCAGAAAAGATTGGAAGGATAAATGTAGCTGTGGTAAACAATTTTTGCAGGGAGGACTAGCAGGTGGAAAACGGCGCGGGAGACAGAAAAAAAACGGCCTAAGCCCAAAAATACCACTACATAGAGTATAGGTCGAAAATGTAGAAGTCATGTAAAAGGGAGCACTTAAGAGCAACTTAAAAGTCGAAGTTTGAAACACATTTTTAAAATCTCTACGGCTGGTGTGGTTCAGTTCACGGAAGAAATTATTGCAAGGCTTTCCCACAGTGTTCTTTTCTCTTCCGGAAAGTGTACGTAAAGTACAAGAGACCACCGGCGACACGACATGGGAACCACTACCTCAACAAAAGATACCGCAGTTTTTGCAAGGCTTGGGAAAGACAGAGAGGGGGTAAAATCTCGCCTAACCTAGCTTTCGGATTTTTGCGCTATTTTCTTCCGATTTTGCTCTCATGAGAAAACAAAATATGAAGCAGATTAAGTTATAGTTAATAGAAGAAAGAGAATGAGACACGTGTAACGACTTCAGCTTCGGGAAACCCCGGTAACGAAGTCTCATGAGAAAATATGAGAGACGGAGAACGGAAATGTCGGTTTTATCTGGACAATGAGCTATGAAAGGGGGATGTCGAGGGAGGAAGGCAGACAGCTGACTAGGGAATAAAAAAGGTCTGAGAGATTGAAAAGAGGCCTTTACGAGAGCTAGACAGAGCTGGTTACACGCTTCCTTACTCAGCAAATAGCATCATTCAAAAGAGGCTAAATCAGTGAACCTTTGAATCACTTCTTTCAACAGGCGGCGGATTTAAGAGGAAATCTTTTTTTGTGTGTGGGGGAAATCCAACTAATTCCAAGGAAGGAATCCAAGATTCCTGTCTGCGAAAAAGCGACTCTAATATTTAAATTGATCAAAATGTGAACACTATGCGGAGTCGAGAAATGATGCTTGGGAGTTATGCGGTCTCTGACTCAGCGTTATCAACACGTTGAACAGCTGCCAAAAAGCGTTGTGAAACAGGAAGAGATGGCGCAGATCACCTCGTACCGGTAGAAGGAAAGTTTAAGGGACTAGCGAGGGGCACCCCTCCTCTATGAAAGAGTTCCCCTCACGCGTCAGTCGCATTAATCCAGCCCCCTCAAATGATATAAGTCAAGGCGGCTTTCATATTTTTTCCTTATAAACTTCCCCCTTTTAAAAAGTTCTATTTAAAGGTGGGAAGGTAGACGAGGAAGTTTCGACTAATGAGGAATTCTCCAAACCTTTGACTATGTGAGGGGGAAATTTTGATCTGATTGAATATTTGAGCGGAAAAAATAATTTATAAAGTAGAACTGGTGCGTGAATTAAGCATGAGAGCAAGGAACCGCTGTATTTTCGATGATGTTTTATCATTTAAGAATGATGTGTATTTTGTTAATAATTCCTAATGCTGAGAAATTATACCTATTGTTAAGATAATTTGTCTATAAATTATTGAGAGAACACAAGTGTACGCTGAAAATCCTCTAATAAAAAATTTAAATGCAAAGTGCATATCATGTTTCTCACATATTTGAACGTTTTCTGTGGGATTTCTTTGAATTTTAGTAAATTACAAAAAGGAAGATACATGGGAAAAAAAAGAAAAAAAAGCGGAATGGGAAATATCAACGCGATTTTATATGATCGCTTTCGCTTTTGATCTATTTTCCATTAATTTCTTACTATGAACACTAAACGATCTCAAACATCTCCATAAAATTAGAGAAATGATAATTTCTATGGCTTCTGTCCAAAAAATTCATCAAGAAATTAGAATTTACGTAACCAGACAAGAAAAAGACACCGTTTGTATGGAAGGAATTTACAGCAGAGTTCAAAGCACGGAGAGCAATGAATAAAAGCACTGGAATACGACTAATATTCGCGGATTGCCTTATAGAAGCGCATTATTCCACCATCCAACCCATCTCGTTGAGGAAAAAGCAGCTCAAAGGGCGCCACGCAAGGCAGCTAAGATTTCCATTTTGAGTAGTCTAAAAAGCAACCAAGCAACCGCAGAGCCCTCCAAGATAAGACATCTATTTCACGTAAAAGAGTGGGTAGTGTTGGCTACGCCAATATCTTTCATATTTTATTATTTTCCCGCCTATTTTGGTTTGGACGCGCGTGCGCGTCCAACGCCAGTCTTCGTGTTGACACCGTCTCGTGCGGTTGTTTTTATTTTATTGTCTCTGTGATTATTTTGTGTAATAAATTATAGTTATTACAAAGAGACTATTTTACTTTATTTTTTGTTGTGCACCTGGATCAGGAGGACATAACAAATTGGCGACCACGGATAAGCATTGAAATCACCGTATTTCAATTGCTTTCTCTCCAAACGAATCTACAGCGATTACCACGTCGCGTTTCGTTCGTCTCTCGCATTATCAGACTTGGAGGATTGTCTGAGGATAGTTAGAAGTTTCGGAAACTTCTGGAATAGACACTCAATAAAGCGAATCACCGCCGTGTGTTGAAGGATCACCGTGTCCGTTCGCTAGTTTGTTTAGTAAGTAGTCACCGTACTTTAAGAGATTGCCATATCCGCTTACTATCAAACTTATCATCTACTACCAAACCAATTGTTGATCTCTAATTTTTCAACGGAATAAAAGTGTCATGGCTGGAAAGGAACCCGAAGAAAAACGCTCGGACTCTACTTTATTGAAAATCTTAGAAGCGATGCAGAATACTCAGAATGATTTGAAGGAAATGATAAAGTCTCAGAATGAGCGAATACAAAACATCGAAAATGGAACTGCAAACGGAACAGGAAATACAGCCAATACGAGCATGACTCGTCTAATAGGAGATCTGGACAAAAGAATACCGAAGTTCACATTGGGCTCGGATTCTGAAACATCTTTCGCTGAATGGTATGACCGATATGAATACATATTCATTATCGAGGGAAAAGCCCTGGATGACCAGTCACGACTGCGATTATTGACTGAGAAATTGGAGCAGGAACCATACAAGCGATTCGAATCCCACATTTTACCCAAACAGATCAAAGATCTAAAGTTTGAGGAGGCTGTAAAGATTTTAAAGGATATGTTTGACGATACTGTTTCCATTTTTAGTAAACAATACTCTTCCTGGACATCGGATTTCGATAAGAACTCGCTTGAGACTGACCAAGCTTATGGAGATCGAATCAACGAGCAATTCCACAAGTATATGGGTGATTTGGATGTTGAAGGATATAAAATTCTCCGTTTCCTTGTTGGTTTGAAATGTCATGAAGACCAGGAACACTTACCATTCCTCTTATCGTACGCGAATAAAGCGAAAAAGGAAAACGCTACTTTGAAACTACAGGATATCATTTCTGAACTGAAAAATTTACGAACTTATAAAAAGGAGAGTCAAATGATTTCGAAGACAAATAATAACTCTATAAATCAGGTTACCAAACCTGCTTCCCATCATTATAAAAGGAATTCGAATGGGAAATATGACAGTAATCATGGACAGGATGATTACCAAAGGAGTAAGTCGCAGGGCAATAGATCTAAAACCAGCCGCTGTGCATTCTGTAAGAAAATAGGCCACAATATGGACCAGTGCTACAAGAAGCATCCCAACCTTGCTCGTTATGGTAGAGCTTCCCCCAACTCAAATAAAAAGGATTCTCGCATCAAATTGGTCACCCAAAAGGATAGTGAGGAGTCTTTGTCTGTTGCAGTAAATGCAGTCAGACGTTATACGGATGTCATCGTAAATGGAACACCGTTAATTTTACAATCCGATACTGGAGCGGATGTAACAATTCTGGATAGAAATAGTTGGATCAAAATGGGACAGCCCGAGCTACAGCCAATTTCGAAGCAATTTTTCATGGCTGACAAATCTGAATTGCCTTGTCTTGGCAAATTATCGTGTAATTTTGTTCTAAAAGATAAAAAATTCGAAGGAGATGCATATATTATCGAAGATGGTTCAAATTTACTTGGATTGGAGTGGATGACCAAGTCCAAAGACCACCAGAGAGCACTAAATTTACTTGGCTACGCTGTCGACGTCAAAGCCATTGCAAACCAGGATTCAATAGATTCTATATTGACGAAGAAATACCCTGAAGTATTCAAAAAAGGCCTAGGAACGTGCACGAAGGAGAAAGCATGTTTAATTTTGAAAAAGGAGGCGATTCCAAAGTTCTGCCCACCTCGCCCCGTGCCCTACGCATCGAGAAATGCGGTTGAAAAGGAGATTGATCGACTTCTGAACATGGGCGTTATTGAACCGATAAATTATAGCAAATGGGCCGCACCTATTGTGTGCGTGAAGAAGCATAGTGGAGAAATGAGAGTGTGTCTAGATTTTTCTACTGGATTGAACCAAGCCTTGGAAGATAATTCTTTTCCGTTACCTCTCCCAGACGATATTTTTGCCCGATTAAACGGAGGTGCATTTTTCTCGCAAATTGATCTATCGGATGCCTACCTGCAAGTCGAACTGTCAGAAGCATCCAAGGACCTTGTCGTTGTTCATACCCACAAAGGACTCTATCGTTATAACAGGCTACCTTTTGGAATTAAAACAGCACCTGCAATTTTCCAGAATATCATGAACAAGATGTGCTGTGGATTGGAAGGCGTTGCCTCGTATTTGGATGACATTCTAATATCGGGGAGGACCCGGCAAGAGCACGACAAAAACCTTTTGGCACTATTTGAAAGAATAGCTGCTTATGGATTCCGTCTAAAATTGGAAAAATGCTCATTTCACAAAGAAGAAATTCGATTCTTGGGATACATTGTCAGCAAGGAAGGTAGACGGCCGGACCCAGAAAAGATCTCGGCATTAGTGAATATGGAAAAGCCAGATAATCTTCCCCAACTCAAATCTTTTCTTGGAATGATCTCATACTATGGAATTTTCCTAGCCGGAGTAAAACGACTTCGAGGACCACTCGACCAGTTGACCCATAAAGACCAAAAATGGAATTGGGACAATAAATGTGACAAAGCATTCGATGAGCTTATCAAATTACTTTCATCTGACCTAAATTTATGCCACTTTAATCCGGATTTACCAATTATAGTCTCGGCTGACGCATGTGACTACGGAATTGGAGGTGTCATTTCTCACCGGTTACCAAATGGAGATATTCGACCAATTCATCACACTAGCCAAGCTTTGACCGCTGCTGAAAAGAATTATTCGCAGATAGAGAAAGAAGGACTCGCTCTGGTAACGTCTGTCAAGAAATTTCATAAATATCTCTACGGTCGAAAATTTTTACTCCAGACGGATCACAAACCGTTACTGGCAATATTTGGAAGTAAAAAGGGCTTGCCCATGCATACTCAAAACCGTCTATTAAGATGGGGGACCATTCTCCTAGGATACAATTTCTCATTGGAGTATGTGAAGACGGACAAATTTGGACAAGCTGATGGATTGTCACGTCTCATGTCGAGCGTAAAGATGGAGGATGAAGATGTCGTCATCGCCCAGGTCGAGCTCGACATCAACGGAAATTTTAACGAAGCTATCCGCTCTCTCCCATTACTAGCAGAACATATTGCAAAATCATCCACTGAAGATAAAATTATATCACAAGTTCTTCGCTTCGTAAAGAACAACAACTGGCCAAATTATAATACAAAAATGGATCCAGGATTAAAACCATTTTTTGAAATTAGACATCAACTGTCTATTATTGAAGACTGCCTTATTTTTGGAGATAAGATTGTTATCCCAATTGTTCTTCGCCCTCGAGTTCTAAAAGAACTACATCGTGGACATCCAGGAATACACAGGATGAAATTATTGGCGAAAAATTTCGTTTATTGGCCAGGTCTAACAAAGGACATCGAATTTTATGTACGCACTTGTACGAATTGTCAAAAGGCAGCGAAAACGGATCGAAAAGTACCTCTCAACCCTTGGCCGACGCCAAGCAAAGTGTGGCAAAGGATACACATCGACTATGCGGGACCCGTAGATGGATCTTACTTCTTGATTGTGGTTGATTCCCTCTCCAGATGGCCCGAAATAATCATGACAAAATCCATCACAGCCACAGCTACTGTTAAAATCATGGAATCTATTCTTGCCAGGAATGGTCTACCAGAAACCATCGTCAGCGACAATGGTACTCAATTCGCATCCAAGGAATTTGCAACTTTGTGTCGAAATAATGGAATCACACATATTTTTACCTCTCCCTATCATCCACAATCTAATGGAAAAGCTGAACGTTTCGTGGACAGTTTCAAGAGAGGATGTCAAAAATTAAAAGGGGAGGAGGGACGTATAGATGACAGAATTCTCAACAAATTCTTGTTATCATATAGAACGACACCTTGTCCATCACTTCAAGGAAAGACACCTGCTGAAATCTTTACCGGAAGAAAATTGAGGACAACACTATCATTATTGCTTCCAAGCAGATCGGAGCATTCGGATAATTTTTCGTCGAAGATGAAGTATCAATTTGACAAGAAACATGGAGTCAAAGAAAAGTCATTCGACGTAGGAGATCCCATCTTGTATAAAAAGCATCATTACAATGGCTGGACATGGATAAATGGAAAGATCATCGCTATAAAGGGAAAAGCCAATTATCTGGTTGAAGTCGAAGGAAAAACTTACCATGCACATGCCAACCAGTTGAAAAGACAACTCGACCAGGAGTCGACGAGAGATAGCCCTTGGCTGAATTCAATGATGCACACATTCAACGTATTCCCTCGGATCAAGGGAATACCGGACACGATATCTGCTCCCACAAGTCAAGACCAAGAAGATCAAGGACGACCCGAGTCACCTGTCAAGCCGACGACGACAACAGCTCCCGATGATCGACAGCAAGCTGCGCCACCTCTTCGCCGAAGCTCTCGACCTCGACGCGCCCCGGATCGACTACTCTTCTGATATGTTTTGATAAGTCCCATTACTTTATTTTTTGTTACCCTACTTTTACATTAAAAAGGGGAGGTGTTGGCTACGCCAATATCTTTCATATTTTATTATTTTCCCGCCTATTTTGGTTTGGACGCGCGTGCGCGTCCAACGCCAGTCTTCGTGTTGACACCGTCTCGTGCGGTTGTTTTTATTTTATTGTCTCTGTGATTATTTTGTGTAATAAATTATAGTTATTACAAAGAGACTATTTTACTTTATTTTTTGTTGTGCACCTGGATCAGGAGGACATAACAGGTAGACAGAGAAAATAAGCAATGAAATATTATGAAACTTGTGTTTCCTTATGTCATTGGGGTCATTCTTTTGCAGATAAACACGAAATTTGGAGAAGCGCCCCGAAAACGAATAAAAACAGAAACAAAGGTCTAGTAAGTTGTTGGTCAGCTGCCCACGCACCATTCATATTTCATTTGTTTATGATTATATTTTATTAATTGCATTGTTCAACGGGAAGAAATTGAATTCAGGAAATGCGACGGGATTCTGCAGTAATAAAGGAGACTTGGCTAGATAAGCGGAGGCGAAAAAAATTAGCCTCATAAATGGGGAAAGAAGCCTTTTATAAGGGGTCATTTATAGCGCAGGATATGAATGGGGAACATCGACTGGGATTAGAAGTATTCTCCTCGTTTGAATTGAGAACTCAGACAGGATACGTTAAAACTCTCCCGCTGCTTACGCACGAGCTGCTCTTTCAAGCGGATTCATTTATTCTCTATAGAAGTCGACACCTCCTCTTTTTTTTGTGAAATCGAACGCAGAGGAAGCAATCGGACAAATTAGATGTATAGTAGAATTAGCGTTGGGTAAGAGAGGAGCCGCGGGCCAGCGTTTTTCAGTGGGCTTTGTGGGAGTGGGAGAGAGCAATCAGTCAGGAAGAAAGGCGGGAAATAAATAAAATAAATTTTGAAGAGAAAATGAAGGATAGGGTAGCAATGTTTAAAAGAGAATGGAAATAGCCTCCGGTTGATAGAACAAAAAAAGCGGACATAGAACTAAAATGAAAAAGGAATAGCGAGACATCTCAGTGGGAATCGATGGAGGGAAACAGCAATTCAAAGCAGCTCCCTTCACGAAGCAAAAGGTTTTTAGGGAGAGGCACGCTGGGAAAATGAAGGAAAAACCAAAACATCCAGCACAAAATTTGCACCAAAGTTGTTATTCCCTCGTCTTTCCGCTATTAAATTAAGATTTAGAGAAAACTTATTAAAAATTGAAAAGCATAATTTTTAACTGGAAAAAAAGTAACAAAGACAGAAAAAATGATGATTAATGTAGACCGGAAAGCGTAGGAAAAATAAACCTGATCTTATCTTTGTAAAATCACCCTATAATTTGATTTTTCGATCAAAGGAGCAACAGTTGTGAGTTTGGGGAATACCTCGAGTAAAAAAATCAATATTCGATGAGGACAAAGCGAAGGAATAGAGCAAGAGAAGGATTAATGGCAGAGAAAAAGGGCAAAGGCGGTGCGAGACCGGCTGATTTCTGGGTCAACCGCAGTTTGCAGGCACTTGAATAGCTCAAAATGCGCACTATTATGGCCTATTGAGTTTATTTTAAGTAGTACTTAATGAATATAATGCAAATAGTCTGTAAAAGTGGAAAAAAATCGAAGAAGAAGCGAAAAAATTAAGAAAATTCAAAATTTCCCGCGTTATGCGGGAAATCTATACAAATGAAGGGCGAAATACCTCATATAGAGCCTCCTGTATTGCTTATGTGGGAAAATATCTTCAAATTGGGCTCGCATGTGTGAAAACAAACCAGCCAGCGCTTAGTGATAAACGACGGGGCTATTTGCCAAAAATTCCTGGTTCCCGCCACGAAGACCCTGACGCCGCATGCGGAGATTCTGTTACCCTCTTGGGTTCGTATATACTAAAATTTGTAAATAACAACGTTCTGGACAGTATTATGCGTAATGGATGATGCTTTAAGAAGACGTTTGGATACCGGATGCACTGTTGAGAGCAGAGTAAGTGGTATTTCACTCCAATAAATTGTAGCAGGTCTAAAAATCGATTTAAAAGATTTTTGATTCATACAATATTTAATAAACTTTTTTTTTCTTTTTATTTTAAAGAGAAGAACATTCGTACAATTTTTAAAAAATGAAATATAATATATCTTGCGGGGAACCAACCCGTGATGAGTAATTTGTTCAAATGTTTCGAAGCTAAACTGGAAAATATAAGGCTACAGCTTGTTTTTGAGTTTAGCTTTGCAACATTCCCTTTACAACTTCGGCTTCTATCAATCCAAACACAATAATATGTTCCTGGTGCAGCTCGGCGGATTTGTTTGCGTTCCTTGTTTATTCCTTCCTTGAGGGGTCGCCAGTCTCAAATTGTCCAAAACTTTAGTACATCTTCCAGAGCAGCGTTGCTTTTTTTTCTAATAGAATGTCGCCGTTGCATTATTCTCGCTACAATTTAAAATCCCATTCAAACCTCCTTGCAAGTATCCATGGCAACCTCGATTTCCCTGCTGTGCTTCTAGTTTACTTTGACAAAATTCTTGCAGGACTCGGGAATAGAAGTTCGACGGATGAGGCCACCACCGAGGAAGTCTGCCGAAAAGTTGGCAACAGCTATGAGCTACACGAGAGAGCCTGAAGGAAATTGGGACGTGAGTATTTGCGAGTTATTTGATTTTAGTCTGGGTTTATTGCAGATAGCTTCTATCCTTTGGATCGTTGTGTTTGCCTTGACTGTATGGATTTTTCAATTGCCCATGTCGGTCTGGTTTAGTCATAAAGTCAATTGGTGAGTTGCGATCTTTTATTTTTATTTTTAGCGAGTAATCGTGCATGGATAAGGAAGTGAAAGAACTGTTAAGGAACTTGATGCATGCTTCCCTTCTCTTCTACGTGATCTCTCTTTCATGTGGTCTTTATTTATATTTCAAATATGGCGGTTTAACCAACTGGAGTAAGCGTTCCCCTCTACTCTACGTGACCTCAGTGGTTCTATTCCTGGCTGGTTCAATCTGGTAAGTCGCCGACGCCTGTTTTTGACCAATAATTAAATTTCAGCTTTTGTTCAGCAACATTTGCTCTTTTTGGCTTGTGGTCCATTGGAATCTGTTTCTTTACTCTCATGTTCCTCCTATCACTGTCAGAGATACTTGCGTAGTTGCAGTTTTTGTTTGCCGTTGATCTATCGGTTGATCTCAACCCTTTAGCTATTATCCTCAGATGCTCACTTTCATTATAACTTTGTGCAAAATTAGAAAAGAATCTCCCGGCGATCTCTTGTTCCTCTTTTTATACCTCTTGTTGCAAATAAATTGTTCGAATTGTAAAATAGTTTAATTTCGAGAATAATCCCGCCGCAAAGACTGAAAAAAGCTGCCCCCACGTGGTTTTGTTTCTCTTTTTGATTTTACCTCATAAAAAATACGATAAGCCGATCATCATAGTCCCGCTGCTGTGAGGTGTTCTCAATGGGATTCATTTTCACATGGCAGCAGCTGACTTGGTTTTTTGAGCCGGGTTTAAGTGTGTGGTCCATGGCTTTCGACGTCTCCTTTGCTTTTTATCCTTTCAATAATTTTAGTATCAAGTACGATCCAAAAAGGACAAAGAACTTCTCCCAATATAGGAACTGTTCGTCACTTTTAGATCTGATCCGCTTTTAGTCTCTATAAATCCTGTGTTGTGACATCCGGAAAAACTTTTGACTTTCGATGATGTGAGGGGGTTTCCCATATTGCAATCGAGGTTAAGGGATCTGAATTAGGCCGTGATTCTTAAAACTTTTGGGCTTAAAGACCATTAATAACAGCAACAATATTAGGAGAATCCTCTAATGTTTGAGATCTGCAAATCTTTCCATCCTCGCTATTTTTCCCGGTAAAACTGAACCGACTATTTTATTACTCTGGCTAGACAGTGTTGTGGGATAATAGGTTTAATCTTCCTCCTTGTCATCCTTCATTTCCTTGATAATTTCCTGGCTCGAAGGCGGAATTATGAAATGACGAAGGGACCTCACGTGGAAAAGTCACACTGTTGCTGGGCTGTAATCCACCTTTTGTCTATATAATTGTGAATAAAATAAGTGGTTTTCTCCGATTTTGTCAGTGTTTTCTTATTTTTGACGGTATTTTTGAATTTTCGAAATGTAGCAATTGTTCAAATAATGTTTCATTCGATCACCGGCGTTTATTTACCTCTTCCTGTAGACAAAACAGTCCCAATTGCAACAAACCGTGCCCGGGATAACATGACAAACAATGTTTCAATTGAACTCTATTCGGTCTATCCCGCTTTGTTTTAAATAATTTTTAATAAGAAAGGACCGTAATTCAATTACAAGTGTAAGATCCTCCTTGGCAATGAATCCCTCTTTCTATAGTTAATGACCGCGTCTTGGATGCCCACTTTTTGCGGACTCCAGCGACAATTGGCTGCCCCTGGCCACCAATCCTTTCGTGTGCTCCCTTCTACGAAAATGAATCAAAAAAACAATTGATAGTTTCGTTTCTCTAGCTGGAATTGAATTGGAAAAGAGAGTTCACTTGATGATGCTCAGTGCTCACCTCTTAGAAAGGGCATAGTATTCCCCTGAACTTAGGCTAATTATGACTTCACACCGCCTAAAAACCGAGAAAATTAGTTTCATCAAGGCTCCAGCTAGTGTGACCAAGCTAAAGGAAGTCACTAATTGCAGTTGTCGATATTTTATGTAACCGTGCTCTGCCCCTTCTTCTTCTTTCTCCACCCCCTTCCTATGGTAGTGCCGGAAGTGCGACGACCTGCTGCTTCTCTCTTCCACATGTCACCATATCAGGTATACTCCTTTAAAGATAATTCAATAGGGCAGATACACATAAGTTAGTAGGTCATAAACTAGCAAAAAAAGTTTCCGGCTGGCAGGTGTTTAAAGAGGAGCTGTTGCCAAATTAAAGAACATTTTTATTTCCACGCGGTCAACCTCGTTCATTTTATGACAGTGATTGATCCTGAGCTCGAAAAGTGTGATGTTTTCTTTTCAATCAACATAAGTCGGCTACGTTTAAAGTTCACATGTCTCAAGGTAAAGAATTTCAATTTGAAAATGAAGCCATAAAGTGGGGATACCCACGCGCGTGTTGTTTTGATCTCTTTAATGAAAATTAAAACTGAGAGAATCAGTTCAAAACAAAACATTCTTTACAATTTGTCGTTCTCTGATCTGACTTGTTAGATTCCACCCCAATTGCCTCAAAGAGCTGGTTAAAAACCACTTTTCATCACAGTTTAGTTATATGCTTCAATATTCTGATATTCTCGCGGAGAAAAATTAGCACAAACGGAGGTTATTTGAAGTGTAAGAGCTACAAAAATATGCCCTCTCCAGGTGAAATTATGATTGTTTTTTCTCCGCGTTGTTTATAACTGTAGGTATAACCGAGCTCTTTGAAACTTATCTCACTCTTAAATTCACGTGTAATCTCTCTTTAAATTTTGCTGAAATTAGCAGGATGTACGGTACTGCCATTATAAAATAGAACGACGTCATCTGTTCGTCGAAAAAAAAACCTCGAAATGAGAATGGAATTGTGGAAATGTGCCCTTCTTGTTTTCTAAACTTTGCTATTTGTGCAGGCACAAACAATTTAGCAAATTTATTCTCTTTCCACGGTATAAAACGTCTTTAAATCGTTTTACTACGGTCATTCATTTGTGTGGAGAAACTCCACAACACCATCTATAAATACTAGTAGGAATATCTCTTGTTTTGACACATCTAACACACTCTCTGTATTTGGGAGCTAGGGTTCTCCTAATTGCTCAATGCTAACTTATGATGCACATGCCTCCACATTGATTCGGTTTCATTCAGCATTTTAGCTTGTTACTTGAGCCGGGGGATGTGCAGTGAGATCCGGCGATCCATTCCCTCCAGGTCGGAGTTTAATTTGCATCTTGATGACCGGGTCATCTGTTTCAGCTGGCTCTTTTCCAATTTATCACTTCCTTTAAAGGGTTCTCTGCTTACAGTAATCTCACTTGAGGGATTTCCCGTATTCAAAGACCAGACTGAAATGTTCCGCTTTACCATGGTCTTATCCTATTCGTCCCAAACCCAGTGACAAATTGAATTTGGTTACGTGTTCTGCCAGAAATCTGAACCGCCTACTCTAGTCTCTTAAAATCTTTGAAAGTCTTTGAGAAAGAGGAAGTTTTGTTGGCCATCTTTGTTATTCAATTTTCATATTGAAAAGAGTCGAGAGAGTGGAAAATAGCAAGTCATTGTGGTATAAAAAATGACTAAATTGAGGCAGGAAGTTAGAACCTAGAGGGTAGTTATTACACATACACGCACCTCCACTCTCGCTTAACAATCATCAGTAAAGATTCCAATCAAAATTTATGCCCTCACTAGAGAGAGTGACGCCGGCTTCTTTTTCCTCCGGTCCGCTTGACGCCCTTCGCAAAATTTACTTGTTGTCGTCAGTTTGTTGCAATATAGCGTTGCAGATCTATCTCTATCTTGCTCAGTTAACCTTAAACAGGAATTTGTAAGAGAGATGGTAAACAAGAAAGAAGGAAATGCCGCTCAACAGCCGTTATTGAGCTAAACATCTCTAGGATATGTCAAAAGACCACTTCCGTCTTTCATTTCTCGACGCGATAAGCTTTCAATTAGTCTCTAGAAGTTCGAACTGCCGCGTTTCCTAAAAGTTCAGAAGATCTCTTGTTGTATTTCTCTCTTTAATAGAATTACTACCCCGAGAGCTCATAAATCAAATTTGTTGCCATCCCGAGATTTTTGGGGGTGGAGAAGGGATTGTTTTCGGTCATAGAAGTGTGAAAACTTATTGTCGAAAATTTGGGGGCGCCTAATTTTCGACATTTTTCCCTGTCGGAACTTCGTTTATTTTTAGGAAAAAGGAGATAGACGGCAGTCTGCCTCCCGATTGCATCCCCTCATCATTTAAAAAGTTCTCGCCTTGCCCCCCGTGTTTTTCTCCCTTCTATCCATAATTGTGCGCGTTTGTGGTTTGTTTAGACGACTCGCTTCTGGGATTCACCGTCCGGGTTAGCTCAAGTTAATTCAGTTACTAGAGAGCTCGAGAGCAACCTAATTCACTTTCTGTCCGTTCTATAGAAACTTCTTCCTTCGAGGTGTCTATAACTTTTTATTGCCATCTCAGAAAATGAGAAGCAGAGTTGTAGTTCTCCTTCTAATTTTCACGGTTCAATCTCTCGCGTTGTTTGTCAAATGTAGTTTCTGGTGCATTTCCACCTGAGCTTTCTCCTTTTGTGACGTTTCCCCTTACAAGAAACGGGGGAATAGGATGTGTCCTCAGAAAAGTAGCCGTTGAAAACAGAAGAGAAATGACAATAGCGTGAAAAATAAGAGATCGCCCTCTGAAGCTTAGCACTACGAGGAACATCTGAAAGTCTAGAATCCCATGAAAACAACCATTATCTACGGTCTTTTTACCATATTTACCTTTTGTAAGCTTTGATGCCTTATGGAAAGATACACCACCATGTACTCTTTCTCTGTTTTCCCATATTTTCTATATATAACAGGTTTTAGACCTAACGGTTGAGCCAATTAAAGTAAAACTCAAGCCACGCTACAGTAGCTAAGCAACCGCCAATTCAAATATATCCTAACCTTCGTAGATTAAGCTGGTTAAGCCCGCGTGTCTCATTTTTATAGTCTCATTTTGTCCTTCTGCTGCGCATTTTTGAACAAATCGTAGGTGTAGGGTGGATTATTTTCTGCTACTAAATATATGGGATATACTAATCCGGTGCTGAATAAGAGCGGTCGTCTCTGGAACTATAGAAAATTACTCCTTCTCTCCCCCGCGCTTGTAATCCTAATCCGGGAGTCTCCTTTTTAATTGTCTAGAATTCTCATCCCTTTTGGCACATTTTCAAAAACAAAGTTATATTTTCTGAGGAAGATGTTTATAGCCAGCGTACTCCTTTTGATGGCATGATTAATTTCAGGCAAACAGGGGGTCGCCTGCTTTTTTTTCTGCTTGAAAAGACTGAGAGACTTTTAACCATAACAATCTATTTTCAACTTATCTTTTAAATTAAAAAAGACTTGTTGTTTTCATATGAAAACACAAATTCATCTCTGAAATGTCACGCCATTTCTTGTGAGATATCACCTCTCATGTTAAGATTTGATCGTTTCCAAGGCTAATTTCCTATTCGTATATTGCAACATTAGTTCTTCTTCTTCTTCTTTGAGAGAGTAAGCATCAGATTTCTTCATCACGAGAGTTTCCTCATTTTTCAATGTTGTGGGTGGGTGGGAGATTCTACCCCTTTTTATTGTATAGAGCCTGAACATTTTCCTCTTTGACAGGTTGTCCGCCTGCTCTTTCCAAGGGTATCACATCAGAGAGCCAAATGAACCCAGAGGGGCTTTTCGGGATGTCCTCACATTCATTACTCTTTGACATTTGTTTTGAAGTTCTGAAACCTATCTATGATGACGGGATACAGCCTAATAAGGAATAAAGTTAGCCAACAACGTGACCACTTCAACTGCAGCTTCTTGCAGAAGACGGCGAGGGGAACATCTCCTTCAATCTGTTCCACCTTCACAACTATTTCCTCATTGAAAATGTCACCATTTCATGTGGAAGAATCTTAAGGGTCCCCTGACCTTAGTCCCCCAGACATACCTTTGGTTGGTTTCATTCGTATGTTCATTGGGAAGGACTGACCCCGCCCATTCGCCGAGTCTCCCGGAGAGTCTCCATTGCAAAATGCTTCTTGTGTAAAAGCTAAATTCCCTTTTTTTCTAATAATTCCAATGATCCGTGAAGATGTCTTGCCTTTCTAGACGAGGCTGGTTGTTTTCTTTCATTTATTTGCTTTCATTTTACCTCTCTTTACACCACACTTTTGGCAACAACATCCTGTGATCTTGAATTTATCCACGTTTGATGATGACTATTTTCAGAAACGGATGGACTGGTTGACGGCAGATGGTCATCCTCAATGTTTTTATAATAGAACATGTCGACCATTTAATATATCAGCATTCGTAAGTTCATTTTCCTTAGAAAATCATCTTCTTCCCCTTTTCTTATAAGTGGCTCCCTTATTCTTACGATAATTACCTTCGTCGAGTATATGAAGTTAACTAAAAATCTTATGGAGAATGCCTCAACCCTAACGTCATTGTTTATGGAGACACGAGACAGCGAGACTATCTTTAGCTTTACCTAATTGTACCACAAATTCACAGCGAGTCATCAAAAATCTCAGAAACATTCCCAGACATCTCTTGACTCATTTATATAAAGGAAAATATAAGGTCAACGATATTAGGACTTTTTTGGGAATTTCGAGGAAGCGCATCCAAATATTCCCTATGGTACTCGTTAGAGGATAAAAAGTGGCTGAGTTGATCAAGTTCATACAGCTCACGGTGTTCTCTTTTCGCTTTAAAACTAAAGGGATTTCAAGTGTTTTCTTAGCTAACACGGGTGTTTGCAACGAAATCATTGGATGATGAATTTGTATTTCCGGGGAATTGGTGTGTTATGAAAGGAAATATTATAAATCTATGCAGGAGTTCTTGATATTTTTTGCAGGTACCACTCGACTGGGCCCTGCCGCTTTATGGCTACTGGATGCCGATTATAGTCTGCCTCACATTGGCGACGAATTCCTTCATTGTGCTGGTCTTGTCTCACAAGTACCTCCGAACGCCAACGAATTACGTCCTTCTGGCAATGGCGGTGTCTGAACTCTTCACGGGCATTTCATGCATTCCTTGGTTTATTTACTACTTTACTTTAGGAGGTGAGTGATCTTAGTGAGGAGTGAGGATGAATTTTAATTGAACATACACTTTTCTCTCATGCTCCACTCTCTCTCGCATACACACACAAATAAATGATCTTGACTTCGTCGCGCGGCGTTTCATGGAGCGTAATTAT
The DNA here is from genome assembly GCA_964036215.1 of Oscheius sp. DF5033. Taxonomy (NCBI): domain Eukaryota; kingdom Metazoa; phylum Nematoda; class Chromadorea; order Rhabditida; family Rhabditidae; genus Oscheius; species Oscheius sp. DF5033. The sequence goes on from OZ038413.1 coordinate 10,330,131, forward strand.
TTGGCACTTCGTCTGCCTTAGTGCATTTCAATAGAATTATTTTCTTGATCTTAACAAATGTGCCAGGGTATGTCATCTTTCGTAGTGCTCATTTGTGCCAAGTTGTACCCGAGTCTAAATATTAAAAGAGCTAGGAAAGGGATCTTTTTTGACCTGATAGATGAGCTTTTTTTTGCTCTACATCAAAAATTAGGCTGGTAAAGGTCATGTCCAGCTGAAAAAAAGTTGCCGAAACGATTAAACGCTGCTTATAAGAATTACTAGTTTTATGCCAAAAAATACTTCTGTAGGATAAATCAGGATGTTGAGGCCAATTTTAGAACCATCAATCATTCTTCTCCATTTCCAGGCTATAGAAATGAGGCAATTTATGGTCTTCCCGAATTTTGGTGTAGGGTCTCCCCCTACGTAGCAGCAATTCTTCCGTCCATTTTTCATTCCACAGCAATTTGGTTGACAGTCTATCTGGCCATCCAAAGATATGTCTATATTTGTGTACCCACCCTAGTCAGGAGGTTTTGTACTCTTGATAGAAGTCGCCAGGTATGTGGATTTCTTTTAAAATCAAGTTTATATTTTCAGGTTACGGTACTTATTTGTATATTTTCTGTACTTATCTATACCCCGGAGCTGATGGCCAGCTATACATTCTCCCATACATTGTTCGATCCTGTAATGAATAGTGAGTCTTATTTATGCCCTTACAGAATTAAAAGGGCAAGCCCTCTCTTTGGTAATGTGTTTTTACCAGAGAGAAGGGCTGATCCCATTTTTCAAAAACAAGGGAATTAATAATATCCATCCTTTGGAAGAAGGAGAAGAATAAACAAGACAGAGACAATAGGGGAGAGTACTTCATTTTCAGTCAGTCGAAGGTTATGCTACAAACAACAGACGGCAATACTGCGCTCGGTGGGGAATCTCTACTACAAGACACTGTATATTGGGCAATGCACACTGGTTCATTTGATGCCTTGTGTTCTTTTGGTAATTTTTACATGGAAACTGGTCAATGCTATACGGGTGGCGGACAGGCGGCATGCTTATCTTCTTGCTAGGTAAATTTTAGCATCATATTTGAAGGAGGATAGCAGCGGACTGCTAAATTTTGATATTTTAAAAATATTTATTTCAGAGCGAGTAATAGAATAGAAAAGAGAAGTGTTATGAGTCACGACCACGACGAATCAGTCAAGAGGCTAGCTCATCTCTCTAAACCCCGAGAAAGCATTAGCGAGCCTCGCCGTGTTCAAGGTCTCAAGCAGGTACTCCTCTCCGTCTGGGTGACATCAGATTAAATTCCGTTTAGAATACCCGAATGCTCGTGGTAGTGATTCTGATATTTTTGATAACTGAAATCCCGGCGGCCATTATCTTTATAATTCATGTTTTATCCGTTTCATTGAGTATTAGTATAATTTCTTACAAGCTGTTAAATGTTCTGCTCATTGTTAGGTAAGAGAGCAAAAGATGTGTTGCTTTAAAAACAGCTAATTATAGAAATGTCCTCATCGTTAGTTCGTATCCATTCCGTTTTGCCATTTACTGTGGCATGTCACAACAATTTCGGGATGTCGTTAAACAGGTGAGAATATTTTAAGACATGGAATCATAACATCTAAGAGGGAGTGTGACTACGAATAGTAGATTAATATGAATATTGACCTTAAAGTTGAGAGCCATGCCAGCAAAATGTCTGAGAAAGGAGGGGACTACCAAAATAAGGCATTTAAATGGGTCTATTGAAATGCTACAGTAGGAAGGAAACTCCAGAAAATGATTTATGAAATTACACAGTAGTTTGGTATAAACGATCCTCCACAGTACCACTCGCACTTCTTTAAACCCAAGAAAGAATGGTTTTTTAGATGCTCAAGGAGCAATCTTTCTTAATGATTTTAACTCAAAACATCCACATATCTGAATACCCTTCTCATTAGTCTTTAAAATCTACTGTTCCATATTCTACTTTTCTTATTTTCAAATATTTAGACCGCGCTGTTAGGTAAATTGAGATATTTTGGCATTTCTTTTTTCTAACGAAGTAAATTTCATTTTCAGATGTTTACCGGCCGATTTTTCCCTCAATTAATTGGAGACAAAGACAATTCCACTACAATGGTATTAGTTCATGTGGAAAAAGACAGCGAAGCTAGGTAGTATGCTTTATGTTCAATAATACAGTGGAAAATCTAGGTCAGCACTTGTTGTCCAAAATGGAAAACATCGTAATTCGGCTCCAAAGAGTAGCATCCTCTTGAAATCGAATGAAAAGGTTTGTTTTTACTCACCGTTTGCTCGTTATTTTAAGTTTTAACTGAAGAGTAGTAGTTATAGTTGGAACCCCTAGATTAACCAGAAAAAAAGATTATAATTAACATAGTTTCGTGTAACTAAGCTATTCAGGAAAGGTCCTCTTCAATCATTCGCGATATGTGTTAACCACAGGTAATGAACACAACTCCTCCTCCTTCCTCCAAAAAAATGACTGTTATCACTTTCGCTTCCCAAAATTTTTACACATATCATGGAACTGTCAGGATCTTATTAGGTCCTACAACGAGCACGGCAAATAAATGGACGCAGCTCCTGGGAACTAGTCGGATCCTAACAGTTCCTGCATGAATATCGCATGAAAGAATCAGCACCACACTTGCGCCCCCTTTTTTACCTAGAGAGTGCTTAGAGAGATTATCATTTAGAAGAAAGTGTCCTCCTAGAGTAATAGAATACAGAGTCTCTTCTATATTTCTGCACCAACACGCTTCGTATGAAACTGGCCAGTCGAATTGGGGGATGTTTCCCCGGAGCCAGGAGAGATTAGCGCATGACTTTTTCGTAAAGTCCTTCTCCTCCCTATTCTATTGCCTGCGAAATGACTAAAATTTAAACATTTTCAGTGGTTGCAATGTAACCTCTCGGAGAGTAGTGAACTGGTGCCGTTCGACCCTTATCTCAGCGACCTCAACGTGTTAATAGAAGTGCCATCAGAGACTGATATCTACACGGCGGCCGTTGGAAACAATCAGCGGGATGTCTCAACTCAAGTCGAATGTCGATTGGCTTTGATCGCTAGTCGACGGGAATCCATGGTCACTGCTGCTTTAAAGGAACAGTGTCAAGTCATGCTACAGCAGGCCCTATAAAACTGTGTACAACCCAAAAATACGGGTAATTATGGACGAGTATTAATAGATACATAAATATACTTGTAATTTATATGCTGCTATCATTTCACATAATAAACTGTATTTTCTATTTAATTTATTTGTTTATTTTACATAAAAATTATGTGATCCCATGACGGTAGAATATATGAGCGGAAAGGATTATACAAGTACCCAAGTATACCAAGATGCTTTGGTGGACTGGCGCACGCGACGCGGCTGTGCGAAGCGGCTTCGTTTATCTGTCTTGCACTGGATGTCCACTACTAATAACGATTCTCTGGCTCGCTTTCACTTTTACTCGAGCAGATAAGACCCGCCGCCTATTTCCGGTGTCATTTATTATTTATTTTGTAATTTTAACATTTTTTATACTTTAAAATAGAGGAAAATACATCGTTTTGTTGATTAAATTCTTTACACCATCTGTCTAAAATTTGTATCTCTATTTTTTAAAGGAAAATGCTATTTTTAAAAGAGTTTTAGGCAGTCTTCTTGGAATTCTCATTATTTATGAAAGAATGCAGCTCATTTAAATGGCAGTCTATTCTTTTCAAGCGACCTTTGGCTGTTTTTAATAAGAAAATTTAAATTTTTCCTCGAATGCCAGAATAATCTTAACAAAGCGAAGCGTCAACCCTCTCCCATTTCCGCTGTTCAAAGTGCAAGAGAGCTACTTCCGTAGAGTCCGTTCCAACGTAACATGCCAAGTTTGTGTCAACAGTAGGTCATCAAGCGAGATGCACTCACTCGGAGCTAAATGCCCGTCCAATAGCCCAGACCCATCCAGGCAACACACCTTGATTTGTTGTTGGTCTCTTTACCAAAAAAAAAACTCTTTAAATTGATGGCTCATAAAATATGTTCAGCTATTCTTTCCAATGTGCACTTTTAAATCCCACACTTTTTGGTGGACAGCTGCATGAACGCAAGCCCGTTCGTTTCTCGCTGGACACCTGCACAATCACGAAAAACCGACGGGGCACCACTTTTTCCCAGTGTTTTTTTTGCTGTCTGTTGATATCCACCTGCTTTGGGTCTATTTTAATCGCGTCTTCTTTTACCTCTGAGCCATCTGCCCATATCTTCCCTCTTTTTGTTTCATTTTCTCACAGCCTCTCTCGCCTTCAGTCCCTTCGCACCCTCGTTTATTTTCTCCCAAGCAGTACTAGGCCAATTATGTAAAAGCGCACCAGTTGTACAAAAAACTATATCTGTTTTTATTCGCAGTGAGGTCGAGGGTACAATTAGCCAATAAATCCTTCTTTTTTTGAGTTTCACGGCCTACTGAACCTTTTAGCCAAAACTAGGCGTAGTAAATCATGTGTGTAGGGGATTGAAGCCTTTTTCTGGTCTCTTAAACTTAGTGGTCTAGTTCTCACTTTTAATCTCGCCTTTGATGCTTATTCTCTCGCGGTAACCATCTTTTCCTACTTACACCTACACATCCCCTTGGGCTATTTTACGATGTGCGTCAAAGGGCGAAATTTCAGTGCCTACATTTATGACTCAGTTCCCCGACAGGGCTATATTCTTCCCCACGCAGGCTGATATTGTTCCCCTTTTGTTCTTTCCGGCTCGCTTTCCCTAAAATGAACAAATGGTTCCCAATTTCTAAATAATAGTTCTCTTGTTCAGCTATAAATCAGCCGGAACCTTCGTATTATTTGAAATTGAGGGGAAGTAAAAGAAATTGAGCGTCAAAAATGCGCGGTCTATAGACCAATCCTTGATCTCTTTAACTGTGCGTGTAAGAACGGGTAAAACGGTGTAACTTTCCTACAAGAGAAAAATTTGAAGAGCCGGTTTTTGTTGGAGCATCAGACATTCCAAGACGCGCGATTCGTTGGGGTGTAACTTCATAGTGCAATGTTTCTTCTTCCTTTTGGCTGCTGCCAGTTCCGGGGGCTTCCTCCTCACTCACTGACCACCCACTGACCCCCTGCCGATCGATGCGGCTGGTATGAGCCGTTGCCCATGTGTAATTCTCGTCATCCATTATGCGGCTACCGCGCTACCCTCGACTTATCGGATTTCCTTTGTTATATCCAATTTTAGTCTATTTCCTTGCGATATAATAATATCATGGGATGCTTTGTTTATGCTTTAAAGGGCTTCTTCTCTTCCTCAATTAATTCATATTTTTTCAGGTTCTTTTTTTATTTTTGTCTCGTCATAATCATGAGGTAGTATAGAAACCAGAATATACTGGGCTAAAATATCAGGTAAATATTCATAGACTTTTCCTATTAAGTTTGCAAATTTGTCTTTAGTTAATTGAAGTAATTAAAGTTTCACAGAATGAGCTGGCCTAATGGCGCTATGCGTTGTGATGTGATGCCAACGATTAGTGAAGATAGTGACCAAGCCATCCTAGATGAGCATGGCAGCCATGACGCTAATATTGAACAGGTACGTAAGCATTTAAAGTAGAGGTCAAGAGGCTGTTTTCTGGTCAAAAAAGGGACCATCGATTCCGGCGGTCCCCGTAGGGGCCAGTGTTTTCATTTTTCTTAACCCTCTTTTTCCTCGAATTCCTCTCAACGCGTTAACCATACGTTTCGTCGTCTTTTTGATATATCGAATTTAATCTCATCCGATTTTTTTGCTGCGGGATTTATGCAAATTATTCCCCGAAAGAAGCCATTGTTTGCGTTTAATATCTTGCTATCCTTTTCTCATTCACAGTGGCCTTCTTTTTCAGCTGATGGTCAATATGTTGGAGGACAGAGACAAGTTACAAGATCAATTAGAACAGTACAAACAGACCTTGGATCAGAGAGATCAAAGGATACATGATCTGGAAAGGGAGAGAGAAAGTCTAAAACGACAGGTCGACGTCCATACCCAGCACTTACCTCAGGTTTGTTAAAACTACAGCCATTTATTGCGCGGTAAATACTCAATTGTTTTCTATCACACGAAATGGCTTTGTCTTTTCTCCTCTTGCCTATTGACTCCGGGACTGCGCTAGGTAATAGCCGGGGGCGCACATCTCAATTTGGGCGCGCTGTCAGGACTACGGCTCCAAGGAGAAAACTACTACCTGCCAGGTTTTTCGTTTCCCGACAAAACAGGGGCCACATTAATCCTTAAAAAAATTGTTGATCTTTCGTGTGAAAAATGTGTTTATATGGGAGGAAGCAGAAGGGAAGATGACCCGCCACGCATCTATATTTTAATCTTTGCACACGCGTCTTCTCCTGGCACCGATACACTAACATTAGCAATGTCAATTAGATTCCATCAGATTTTGACAAATCTTCTACTCTCTCTCGTTTGTCAACGTTTACTAAGAAATCAGTAGCTAGAGATGAAAAGGGGGCTTTGCTTTTTATGCCAGGGCCAGAAGGGGAGGGATTGGATTTCGGACTAGCTGCCAACCAATGGATCCTTCATTTACTTGCCACTTTTTCTAGGAATACCCAATGAGATAATGTAATGCTATTTCAGGAACTGCAATCCATGTCCATAGAGCTTGTCCAAATTAGGGAACAACTGCTCGAAAAGGATGAGGAGATCGTCGAACTTAAGGTATTCTTTTTTTTCTTAAAAGCTTATTATTGATCGTTTAGGCGGAAAGAAATAACACCCGATTATTATTAGAACATTTGGAATGTCTTGTCTCTCGACATGAAAGATCTCTTCGGGTAACGGTTATGAAGAGGCAGGCACAAAGTCCCGCGGGGGTAAGGAATATGCCAACACCTAATTGACTAAGTTTTTAGGTGTCTTCGGAAGTCGAAGTACTTAAAGCACTCAAAAGTCTGTTCGAACATCATAAAGCATTAGACGAAAAAGTTTGCATTCAGTTGAAATCCCATGAATACTTCTTTTAGGTCCGGGAACGTCTCCGAGTTGCAATGGAAAGGGTAGCCGCATTGGAGCTCGAAGTGGGCGCAAAAACGGAAGAGAATGTCTCACTAAAGAGCAAATTAGCCATGATTCAGACGGAAATGGAAGAATCACAAGTAAACTAAATGGCGTGGATGGGTTTAAACAAATCTTTTCTTTAGCTGAGGGGTAAACCAAATGGTGGAATGAGTGGTGAATCAACTGCCAGGCTAATTGAGATGCAAGAAGCTTGCGAACGGATGAAGGTGGAGCTTACTAATTCTCTGAAGCAATCTAATGATCTTACTAATAGGTTTGACTTTATGATTTCTTGATTTATTTACCGTATTTTAGAAATTCTGAACTGGAGGGGCAGTTATCTTCTCAGCAGAAGGAAACCCACAATCTGATGGAGCAGATAACATCCCTGAAAAATCAAATCCAAGAGGTTTTGTCTTTTAATTTTATTTTAACAGTTTTTATCCAGACTGAAGCTCAGTTACACGATCAGCAGACAAGGATACAGACCCTAGAAAGTCGACACATCTCAGCCCAAAGAGAAGTAACCTGTGCCAGAGACCTCAACGACAAATTGGAACACCAGGCAAGCTTTAAACTTTACTCTTTGAATGAATATTTCTATTTTTACTGCATGATGGACACTTTCAATTGCAAAATCTAATAGCCGTGTGAATATAGCGCGTGGTAATTTGAGAAGCTTCAGAACTTTTCTCGTACGGGTCCACACAATGCGCAGCTGTTGGCCAAGAATTGAGCCTTTCGCGCGGATTAATACACACCGGTCAAATACTAAACAATATCATTTTCAGTTGGCTAATAAAGATGCGGCCGTACGGTTGAATGAAGAAAAAGTTCATTCTCTGCAAGAGCGACTGGAATTAGCTGAGAAGCAATTGGCCCAATCTTTGAAGAAGGCCGAATCTTTGCCATCCGTCGAGGCTGAATTGCAACAACGGATGGAAGCTCTTACAGCTGCCGAACAGGTAGGAATTAATTTTAAAATTTTTATATATCTTCTTCTAGAAACAAGTATCTGCTGAAGAAAGGGGTAAGACGCTGGAAAGGCAGATTATGGAAAAGGGTGCCGAGCTGGAACGAGCCATGCAAAGGGAGAAGATGAACGAGGAACACAACCAACGGCTCAGCAGTACTGTAGACAAAGTGATCCATATTCTTTTATTTTTTACTTTTTGAATTACAGCTTCTCTCGGAGTCGAACGACCGTTTGCAACTTCATTTGAAAGAAAGGATGCAGGCTCTGGATGAGAAGACCGAACTGACTCAAAAGCTTGAGGATACCAAGAAATGTTTTGATCAGGTAATTATTAAACGAATTTTGATTTAAATTTTATTGTTTTCAGGCAGAGAGAGCTAAAGAGCGCATGATTAGAGACAACGAAGCGTTGAGACAAGAAATTGAAGCGCTTCGACAACAACTCTATAATACTCGAACGGCTCAATTCCAAACCAGAATGCAGGCAATGCCTTACATTCCCGCTGCTACTATTCCAAATGGTGTTCCGGAAACACCGACAGTTGCTCAACAGTTCACCAACTATAATGGACAAACCCCTGCAGGTTACGCGACTGTAGGTGTCAGGAGGCCACATAAGGGGCGAATCGCCTCTTTACAAGACGATCCAACAAAGACACAAACTTTGAATGAACAGGAATGGGATCGCCTTCAACAAGCTCATGTCCTGGCTAATGTTCAACAAGCATTCTCGTCTTCTCCTTCTTTATTAGATATGGGTAGAACTCCTGGTACTCCTCAACAGCAACCGGATATTTTAATGGGTGCTATGCCTCCAAGCAATCAAGATCCCCATACTTTAGCTTCAATGCTTCAAGAAAGACTCGATGCAATCAATTCGGAGATTAGAATGATTCAACAAGAGAAACAACATGCCGATTATGCTGCTGAGCAACTCGAGGGAAGAGGCATTCGTGATTTCCACGACGATTATGGTATCTCTGCAAGGAGTACTCCTAGAAATAGCCCGCAGCACGATTTCCTTGTTAATAAATACAACACGGTAATTATATTTTATTTAACCAAAGGAAAACATCTGTTTCAGCTGCCTGCGAACGCCTCCACATCTCACCTGGCTAGAGACATGGACTATGGACATCACGGTTCCATGATGGATGATGCGATGGTTGGTGATCTGGAGTTCGTGTCCAGGAGAAGACAAATGAGACTAGACCACATGCAACAGGTGTGTTCCTTCTTTTAAAAAACGTTTGTGTTTCCTGTTCTAGGGTAGAATGGATGATATGGACAGAATGAGCCCCGCCTCTTCGGCTGCTTCCTCTTCTGACGGTTTTCCAACAAAAAAGAAACGATCGGGCAGTGCTTCCGGCTTCAAGTCGCTTGGACGATTGTTCAATAAGAAAAAGAATCAGACAGAGCAGTTCCGACGTGATCAGAATGCCTATTCTGATAGTGAAATGTCTTCTGACACTGCTAGAAATGGTGAATGCGACCGACGAAAGAAGAAAAAACATGAATTGTTGGAAGAAGCAATGAAAGCAAGAACTCCATTTGCTTTATGGAATGGTCCTACGGTAGTTGCTTGGCTGGAATTGTGGGTAGGCATGCCTGCCTGGTATGTTGCTGCGTGTCGAGCGAATGTCAAGGTAATCATTAGCCTTCACCGTTATTAAGCTTCCTTTCAGTCAGGAGCTATCATGTCAGCTTTGAGTGACCAGGAAATCCAAAAAGAAATAGGAATCAGCAATCCTCTCCATCGCTTGAAACTTCGCTTAGCTATCCAAGAAATGGTCTCTTTGACGTCGCCATCAGCTCCAAGGACTGCTAGGACAACTTTGGCCTTTGGTGATATGAACCACGAATGGATTGGAAACGAATGGCTGCCTAGTTTAGGTCTCGGTCAATATAGGTCTGTCTATTTTCCACTTGTCATCCCATTTCAAACATATTTAGAGGCGCTTTTATGGAATGTTTATTGGATGCCAGGATGTTGGAACATCTCTCCAAGAGGGATCTCCGTATGCATCTTAAAATCTTGGACAATTTCCATCGTGCCAGTTTACAATATGGAATAATTTGCCTAAAACGGTTGAATTATGACAGGAAAATGTTGCAAGAGAGGCGTCGGGCAGCGGATTCAGCAAACAGAGGTAATTTTTCCTTTAAATTTTGGGTAACAATTTGCATTCCAGATTTACTAGTTTGGTCGAACGATCGAGTTCAAAGATGGGTGGAGGAAATAGGATTAGGCGGTTATGCTCATAACTTACACGAATCTGGTGTTCATGGAGCTCTTATGGCGCTGGATAACACTTTCGATGCTCAAGCTTTTGCCTTATCACTGCAGATTAATCCACAGGATCAACACGGCCGTCAGGTACATTTTAATTCTTTCTGAAATCATCTTACATTTTCAGGCTTTGGAGCAAAACTTCAATGCTCTTGTGGCCGAATATCGTGAGGCAGACGCCAGTGGCCGAATGGGTGGAGGTCTCATGACTACTTGACCTTCCCTTACTAATCTCAGTTAAACCATAGTCTAAATGCGGGTGCTTTTCCCTATTTTATATACAAATCTTCGGGTCCCGGCTTCTCAATCGCCTCGTCTACACTCAGACAAAATATCGTTTTCACACAGATCTGCTACAATATTTGCTCGACCAGCTTATGTGTCTATACACGGGCTTAAATTATCCCCTAGTCTTCTATTAATTTATTATATCGTTATTTCTAGCTTATCCCATTAAATATTATTATTATTATAATATTGTGCATCCAAAAAACATGGGCACAAGAAGATGTGTCATCATCAGCATTGTGGATAATTCTATGCCTGCTTTAAATTATTCTAGACAGTTCAATATGGTGCCTATTCTATGCTATTCAAAAATCACTTCCTGCCAATAAATTATTTATTTTTTATTTTTCATTTTATTCAGTGCATAACAAGTAAAAAAAATGCTCAGTATTCATCACAAAAGAGGTCGTTTTTCATATCAAAATGGGTTAAAATTTCCAAGCCGGCCGTTTGTCAGAGGGCGAATACACGGTCTCTTTGTTCTCAGCCTTCTTTCTGCCAAACAACGCTCTGGAGGGAGATCCTTTACGCTCCAAGGGCCTTTCTGCTTCCGTCGGGGACAAGAGGTTCCTGGTTAAAAGGGGAGTTAACACTTCCTTATAGAAGGATTACCTATTAGAATTGGAGGGAGTTGTTTCAAGGTTGGGGGACTTTGCTTTGGCGGGACTGCGATCACGTAGCCTGGTTAGAAGAGAAGGAGACTTTGACCGGATTGGCGACTTTTCTTTAGCAATTCTGGAAATTTTCTAGGTTATGAATGAATTAAAATCTACTCTTTAGCTGCCTCCTTTGCCGCCTTCTCTGCTTTCTTCTCGGCTTCCTTCTTTTTACTCCTTTCGGCAGCTTCTTCCCGCTTGTCCTTCATCTGGCTGACAAAAGATTGAAATACACCTCCAGAGGAGACACTCTGCTAAACGACATTTCACATAATATTCGAAATTTCCTACCGATCTATCCTTCTTCTTTGGCATCTCCTCATGTTCATCGGGCACTCTCTCTTGGAGTTTTTGAATCAACTGATTCTTTCGCTCAATGGCTCCTTCTAACTCTTCTATTTGAGTTTTCAATTCTTTTTCTCTGGCCAGGTCGACAATAGCGACTGGAGGAGGAGTAGGAATACGGTCAGTTTGGATCTCCATAGGAGCTACTTCTACCCTGAAATTAGTTTTTATTTTGTTTATGGGTCCAGCTTACTTTGGCTTATCATTCAATTCTTGCTGAAGCTCATCAAGCTCTGCCTGCTTCTGGGCAAGGAGGTCTTCCCTCTTGTCGAGGTCGGCCTTCATGTCTTCTTTCAACTGGATCAACTCCTTCTCTTTTTCCTTTAGAGAAGCTTCCTTATTGAACAACGCGTCCTCTTTCTCGTGAAGTTCTTTACGCTCTCTTTCGAGTTCTTCTTTTTGTGTGACCTAAAAGGTTACTGTACTGGGAAATGGGACAAGCATACAATTTCGGAGATTTCATTTTCTTTGGCTGCAATCTCGGCATCTTTCCCTTCGAGGGCTTCACTGTTGCCTCCTTCAGATTCCAACTCCGATACACGAAGTTTTAGTTCTTCGACCTCAGACTGCAATTCAGCTTCACGTTGCTTCAAGTTGCTAATCAGTTCATCGTGCTCTTTCTGTTGGGATTCTGATTTGAAGTCTTTGTCTCTGAAAAATATTACAATTTAAGAAGGGGGTGTTGGTTGTTGTTTAACCCTATTCTAATCAATTTCACTCATACAACTAAACTACGCCATTTTTTCTACGCTATTGTTGTCTGCTAGGCCTAGAAAAGTTTTAAATGCGCTTACAGTGGCGATGTCAACTTCCTGAAACGGTATTCCCATTGTTTTCAGGAATTAGTTATTTGAATACCTCAAAAAGTCGTCGTTCTTCTCCTTGATCTGCTTCAATTCGACAGTCTTCTGCTCCAACTCTCCTCGAATGCTTCCCATCTGCTCCGTCAATTCATTTACTCTTTCGAGGAGTTGTTCCAATTGAGCCGTCTTGGCATTGTCCTCCAGTCGAAGCTTCGCCAACTCAGCGTTGACATCCTCATCAGAAAGCTGCTCAATTTCGGCGTTCTTTGTTTCCAACTGGGAACGGAGCTCTTCAATAATAGCATTTTGGTCAGTCTTTTCAGCTACAGAATCTTTCAACTGGGCTATTTCGTCAAGCAGACGTTGATTTTCCTCCTTCAAGGCGAGCAGCTCTTCGCTTTCCTTATCCTCCCGTTTTTCTTTCTCTCGCTCATATTCAGCTATCTTAGAATGGAGCTGCTCATTCTCATGAAGAGTGCCAGTGTATTCATCAGAAGATAGCATTTCCTGGCGGAGTTCAGATCGCAGCGCATCCAATTGTTGGTCAGAAAGAGATTGCTCTTCTTCCAAACGCTTCCTGAGCCCGGCAATTTCTTCATCCTTACTGTGGATTCTTTCTCTGTATTGATCCAACTGGGAAGTTAATTCCGTCGTCTTAGAAACGATCTCTTCCAGCTGCTTGGTAATATCATCGTCTTCACCTTCTTCAGAGAGGAATTTCTGCTTCAGAGCGGTCAATTCGGTTTCCAGGAGAGATTTCTCAGTGCGAAGACTGCTGATCTCTTGCTGTGTCGACTCCCTCAATTCGTCCTGGTCAAGTCGGGCGGAATGCTCGAGATCTTCTTTGAGACTGGTGTATTGCTCTTCCAGCTCATTCAACTTGGCACTGAACTCTTTTTTCATGGCATGTTCCCTTGCTTCCGCCTGCTGTTTCTCTTTCATAAGAAGGCTTTCATAATGTTCTTTAGTGGCTTCTTTTTCTTTCGTGACAGTTTCCAAAACAGCTTCGAGGGCATCCACTTGAGAATGCTGCAATTGGGCTTGGCTCTCGCTCTGGCTTTGCAGGTTGTCTCTTTCTTTTTCCAAGAATTCGACCTGAATAGTGCTGGTTATATTCGGTTTAGTTTAGCGTTACCTTATTCTTCAGCGCCTTCACTTCGTCTTGTAAATCGCGGATCATTGCTTCAAGCTTAGATTTTGCAGCTTCTACCACAACCAAAAGTTCTGAATTAATTATATCTGTCGGAAAAAATGAATCAACTGACTAGCTTTCTTTTTAAGTTCTTCCTCTTGTTGCTGGAAAAGTTCTTTATATGAACTGTTGTCGGTTGAAGCTTTCGAAAGTTTCTTGAGGGATTCACTAGTCTCGGTTCTGGCTTCTTCCAACTGCAATTTTGTTTTATTTTGTCAATAATAAAATTTACCTGTTTACTGATCGACTGTACTTCTGACTCCTTCGTCTGGAGCTTTTTCTCCAACGCGGTCACTTCATTTTTACAGTTAGAGAGCTCATCTCGGTTTCTTTTTGAATGATGCTGCAGCTCCTGGAGACGATCGTGGAATTCCTCTTGTCTAGCAAGAAGTTCTTCTTTTAAAGCTTCTTCATGATCTCTGAGTGCTTCCAATTCTTTTGTGTAGAGCATCTTAGCAGCAGTTAGTTCCGTCTCGTACAGAGATTGAGCCCTGCGTAGTTTCATTTCAAAGGTCTCTCCGAGTCTTTCCTTTTCCGCCCTTAGCGACTTCCGCTCTTCTTCTAACCTTTTGATTTCAATAATATATCTGAAAATAATTTTCTCTCTTTTCAATCAAGTAACTCTACTTTTGTTCGAGGTTAAGAAGCTGTGACTCGGAAAATCGTTGCTCCAGTAGTTGGATTTCTTTCTGATGTTCTTGTCTCAATTTCTCCAAGGCCTGCTCCTTTTCCCTCTCGAATTTATCCTGAAACTACAGTACTTTCCGGGATTACTCGGTTAGTACTTGTAACGCCTGGAAACTCTTCATCCTGGCTTCAAAATCTTTCTTGGCGCCTAAGACTTCTTCTGATAATGCTATAATTTTAGTAGAATATTCTGCCTCCAGCTTTCGTTCGCGTTCGGCTACCCGCTCTCTTCAAATATATTTTATTTTTTAAAGGACGAAATATGTCACCTATATTCACTGAAAGTCCCCATAACATTGAATTTCTGTCTCTCATATTCAGCCACAGTCTCCTCCAAAGTTTGTATTTTCTTTTTCAATTCTGTTTCTCGCCCAACTTGTTGCCCGGCTAAAAATTATTTTGCTCTGTCATATTTATCCCATGTTCTCCTCACGTTCTGTACTAGTAGCAGCTGCTACTTTCAGCATTGTCAGCAATGTTGTAGAATCTTCCAACTCAGCATTATACTTGGGTTGGGGTGAAAGCGCTGCCGGTGAAAGTGGCGGCGGTGCACTTGTCAAAGTCCTGAAAAAAATTTAAAAGAAAAGTCACGCTATCAGTTTTCCTCTCTCCCCACGCAACCCGGAAACTTACCTAACATTTCCGCTGACGCAGCTCAGCTGAGGTGCCTGTGGAGGGGCCGGCCACGCTGCAATTTCAGGCCTCGAATCCCTGATCAAAGGGATGGCTATAGCAATGTTTGATGCTTCACTGTAATGAGAAATATTAATTCTGATTGGGAATGCCCCGTATCGGTTTACTATGGCCATAATCTGACACTCTATTAGACCCACATTTCAAGTAATCTTTGAACCAAAACAAGGAAAGAGTCAACATCTTCTGAATACCCTTTAAATTGTGTAATTGCTTTCTTTTCAAAAAAAGATCAGTTCAAGTACCAAATACCCCCCATTCCTTTGAGATTGATGGAAAATGACCAGTTATCATGTGCCGTCTCATGCGATGTCTAACCTCATGATTCTTTTTCAATAAAGAAATAATAAGGACTTTCTGTAGACATCAGAAGAAGAAAAAAAAGTAATAGACAGAGACTATAGAAAGTGCAGCAGAGGAGGAAGAAAGCTGAACACAAATAATGCTTGGCGCTGATTGTCAGAATGCGTTTCAGGATCAGCTGGCTCACTGTGTAAAAGGTGCCAACAACGCGAGCAGCCTGTCAACTATACACGTCGGTAGGAGGGCAAGAAAAAGCTAATGGGGCTATAAACTTTGAGATATGGTTGACCCTTGATGCGGAAGTCATTTCAAGAGCAGATTGTAACGTTTACCGAGGAAATTAAAAGGTCGTAAAAAGATTAAGAATGTCTTTGCAAGATAGGAGCAGATAGGAGAAATTTAAAGCTACCTGGTATTTGGACGAGGAGATCGGCTAACGCGACGTGGAGATCTTGAACCCGCTGGAGATGTAGACCTGAAGTGGCCTTCAAGCTCTTCTGACAAATAGCCAAGCTAAAGAGTTTATTTAATGAAGTTTACAGTAGTATTGAACTTTATTTAAATTTTAACTAACCCGTTCGCGGAATCGCTCGCTCATTTTGGGCCGTGGCCCGGAATGATATTCGTTGATCGCTCGCAATGTCGCCGACTGAAGTCTATCGTCGATGCCACTAAAACATCCAAATCTAATCGACGTTTAAGAGTGATCCAAAGGACAAAAAGTAAGAATGGCCCCGAGGAAGAATTGAGGGCTATTGCGGCCAGGCTGGGAGTTAAGCCTATGTCTTGTGGGTCAGGCGGTGGCAGTCGCGCGCAACACCTGTCATCCCGACTCTTGTCGCGAGATGGACATTCAGGGGGTCCGAGAGATTTCGTCAAGAGGCCCCCTGAGCCACGAAGAATACTGTTCTTCTCATTATTACAACTGATTTCTGGTTCGATAACTCTTCGCAACATTTGTGATACCACTTCTTAACCCCGACTGGTGCATTACAATTGGCTTTCGTCAGAGCCATTTTGCCACGTGATGACTTCTTATTAAATGATAGCCGATTAAGAGCAAGCTCTATGTGCCATAGTACAATCTTTCGTGTAAATGGAAAATATTGGATAAACAACATTAAACCCTTTATTTGAAGCAAACAGAAAACTAAAGTTGGGGCGTGGAACTTCGTCTTTTGTACCGAGGGAGAATATACAACGACGCTGGGATGATGAGGAAACAGATGTATACAGTATGTAGAATATTTAACGTCCCAGGCCGATGTAGTAATGACGACTGTCCATCCGTTTCACATATTCACTCTGAGCATTCTCATCAGCGGGTGGTCCCTATAAATGAACTGCTTATTGTTGCCCATTGGATAACGTCATTTTCCTGTGTCTAGGTCAAAAAACGAAATACATGCTTGGTTATGGGTTCAACAAACCACCAGGGCCCAATTACTGCCAGTTGGGTTTGAGTTATTAAAGAATCTTGAAATTTTGACATCTCTCCCACGCGATTAAAATATTTTGGACGGATGTAGCAGCTTTCCCGGAAACTGATCAAACAGCTTGCAAATGTTCCAAATTTTTAGGACAAAGTATTGTTTTACAGGATGTTTCTTTTAAAAGCAACTTACACTGCGTTTTCCAAACTTCATGCGGAATGCGTTATGATCGAGCCGGCGTTTTCCAAAACTCATTCTGAAGGCGTTAGGATCGACTCCTCTTTTGGTTTCCAACATATCGTAATCCACTAACTGTAAAGTATACAGTAATTTTAGATTTTTTTAGGAAATTGGTTATACCTCGGCACAGACAAACGCTACAAGAAGAAGAGCAAGGGCAACACTTCTGGATGAGACCATCTTGTTTACTGAAAATGACGTTGTAGGCAATTTTTCCTTTAAAAAAATAGACAAGGGAATCTTATTCATAACAGAGAAGCAATTGTAGAAATAAGATTGGATGCCAGATGAGTGGGGGAGTGAATCCGAGACAATAAATAATTCACTTGTCAGAAGTTGTTTAGTGCAATCGTAGTGGTGCGAAATCTTTGAGACATCATCTCAAGACTTTGAGAAAATCTCCCAGAACTTTGAAGAAATAGAAACATCGGCACAATAAAGAGAATCTTCACCCAACTGGGGGCATTTTAAACCACAAAGTGGGCGGGCGGTTTACAGTAGCCAATTATGAATTATTATAAAATAGCTAATTCCAACTATCAGCTGAGGGTAAAACCTCGTCTGAAGAGAAGAAGAAAAGGTGAGGGGGAGATACGACGACACGTGATCATCATCATTGTTAAAATCTTACTAATGAATGGCGATTCATGATTTAATTTTAACAAAAACATATTTTTATGTCGTCTCAGTAGAATGAGTACAAATTTATGAATGTATGAGCTGGGGGTGAACCCACGAAAGAATGCGGAGTTTATCAGTGTTTTTACCGTTTGAAAGAGGAGAGAATATTTACCCAGGTTGTAGCCTGGAGCACAAGGATTAATAAACAACGGAATGTTGCCCCTTGAACTATTGTACATGAATCAGGGGTAATCCGGAGATAAACAAGGTTTTACCGCATATTCAGAGAAATAGAGCTTGGGAAGCGGATAATCTTCTGCAGCCCATTCTATGTAATAGTGATTGGTCCTTGGAACAAGCCTAAGTAAAATTAAAACTGCCACTGCACACCAGGGAGACAGAGGTACTGCCTCCTAAATGCACATGACAGACTTCACATTAGACACATCTCAAATATCGCAAAACTCAGATTTCTCTAGTCGGGAAACCCACGCATAAACAATGTTTTGAAGAATTGACAAGAGTTGCCGAGGCTCAGTACAGCGGTCATCAAGTTCATGTCTGGGAAGCAGCCAAATTGAAGACGTTTTTCCACAGGGAAACCTTTGAAAGCTTGGGGCTTAGTTCAGAGATTGTCTAGGGTGTCACGATTGTTCTTTCGCGTTTTTTTGTGCTGCACACGACAAAATGAGTAAATTGCATTTTAATCCCTCTAAATCCTTTCAATTTTAAACAAAAAAAACAAAAAAATGTAGGGCAAGGATAAGGGAAAACAACAGCTCCAATTTGTGATTAACATTTGTGACCAACAAGCGATCCTTGAACCCAATGAATTAGAGAAGAGCGAAATTACATGATGAGGTCATTTAAATAAAGGGAAAAAGCTGGCTAGACGAGAAATCATAACTTGCAGTTTTGGCCAAAATCTATTGATGATGTAGATTATTAATGGGTATGTAGTCACCAAGGAGGAAGAGGAAATATGATGAGGAAGATGACCGGTAATAGAGCGGGAAATCTGTCATCATTTAATAAAAAGTTAAAAGTCACTGCAATTTTGCATTTACATTGAAGAGGAAGTGATACCATGTAATGGGTAAAAACAGACTGGAATGTGGATTCTAAAACGAGAGGACGGGCAGACAAGTGGTCATTACTTTGGAAATGAAAGCCACATCACTTAAACGAGAATGTTCAACTTTCAAAGGGAGAAAGGTTGATCTCATCGAGGTTTGTCTAACAGAATTGCGGCCTGTTGTTCCGACTCCGATAATGAGAAATAATAGATGTCTCATAACTCAAGTTATGGTAATGAAATGACCCAATCTGTGGAGGAGAAGTTGAAGTAAATCAAGGAGCTCAGGCCCATGGGAAGTAGCTGGGAAAATAGTGGAACAATATTGCCGAAAGCAATGTTTAGCGAGATATAAACTGTCTATTCCACACACACACACACACACTGACTCACTAGTAATAGTAGTGAAATGTGAAAAACAAGCTCCTCTGACACCTTCCAACCCACCAAAAAAAGAAGTGAGAAACATTCATGAAGTGTGTGACCTAGTTGAATAGAATGTTTTGGGGAGGTGCGCCACACAAAAAGATAGAGAAGTATGAGTGAGCGCAGGTGGAGGAGAGATCAGAAAACTTGTGCGTGTTAGTTAGCAACTCTACATACTCTAGAATCCCTCCGTTGTCTTTCCCTGTAAATATTATGACCAGACGTAGGCGGTCGAGTAATAACTCAATAAAACATTGATTTATTTATTTTTCAACTTCTATTTTCTATTTCTTCCACTATTTATAACCTATTTTTCAAAAACTATGTCTGTCAACCTATAAAAATAAAAAACAAGCCTAATGTCTTAATTTTTGGCTTAGAAAGTGATGTAGAACACAGCATACGCGCAGTCCATCAGGAAATGTTCATTAAAAGACCACCGCTCTCTATGTAGGTTTCCCTAACACATGACTGGTAAGCGCGACTCCTTTAAAATCTTTCCCAAAGCTGCTTGTAGAAATATTTTAAAGAGGATTAGTTTGCAGCAGAGTTGAGAATAGGCAGCACGTCCCAAAAGGAACATCAAAGCCCAGTGTACGTAAGCAGTATTTACAGGAAAAAGGGCGAGATACTTCCTTGCACATAGAGAACTCTCCCAGGAGACTGGACCCCAGTCTAGGAACCCTCTCTCACCAGTGTGGAAATCCTGTCAAAACAGGGAAGGTATAACTCACCTGGCGGTAATAGTCCAGCGCTAGAGGATAATGGAAAATTTTAATGGAAACAGGAGACTATCCATCATCCATGAGGGCGTTTCTAATTTTGAACAGACGGCATCAGGAAACTGCTCAATGGGCCGCTACAAGGAAGGATGTGCTTGTAATAAGTAAAGCAATTATTGTCGAAGCTTTTCTTAGAAATTATGACAGCATTAGAATAGTGCAGACAGGCGAGTTCTTTGCTCTCGATGGAGCACGAGAAGCTGACACGGGAAGGAACATCACGGTAACCTTCATGTAATAATTTATGATTCGAATTTCCTGTATTATCGGCAAAAAAAAACTACACAAAAAAAGCCGTTAAAGGACATTTGACAAGGCGTGAAAAGTGTGAAGATTATTCAATTGGTGGCGCGATCTTCCCTCGGATATTCGGGCGAATTGAAGTATTTCTCTTTGAGACGAGAAAGAAGGGAATCCTCCCTAACCAGGCCATTCTTTTTCTGCGGAACATCTGACGGGGAACTGAAAAGATCAAGTTCAAAATCAAAACAATTTCTCACGTTCTGCTGGGAACATCAGACATGGGAGATGGAGTTCTGGACGGGACGGTCAGGTGGACGGCTGGGATCGGCTGAAAAAATTCTATTGGACTCGGATACTTAGATTGTATTTCCTCCAATAAATTTACTGCAACCTGAGCATTTTTATGATCAGGAAAGACGTGTAATACTTCCGTTTCCATGAAATGTTAAATATTCTCTTCACGTGTGCATAAAATATCGTAAATTTCTGAAGCTCTGATCCCAATTTCGATTTTTCAGGTTGTCGCCAATCTGTTGCAAAATGCAAAATCCGAGCATCTCGCTAATTTTTCAAACTACAACACGTGTCTATGGTTACAGGAACCACGGGTACCTCATGGTTTTGCGACGAACAACGCCGAAAATTGAATTAAAATAAATGGATTATCAATTAATCTCGCTAACTGGTCAGCTGGCGGGTTTTCTGTGAAAGTGCTCACTCTTCGACCGACTTCCTAGACTTCTACATGTACTATGTACATAGAAACATGTGCCAGCCCCGAAACATTTACGCAGAGATCACTAACATCCCTGTTATATGGGTGTGGAACACGCAAACTTACGGAAGATGGACAAACTGGGCTTCGGAAGGGTGTTGTTTGCATGGACAAAAGGTTATCTTCGTAAAAACCAACGTGTCCATTTTTTCTGTGTACTTTCCTCTTCCAGACACCTGAACAATCTTTTAGTAATTTTGAGGTTGCTACCTGTTGGGCAATCTACGAACTCAATGATGCCATTTACTTCCGTGTCATCCATCACAGCGGCTGTCTTGAAAGTTAAAGTAGACTCTTCCTTGTCCTTCATTGAAGGAAAATCATAGATTGAAATAGTTCTGGAGGGAAAATAATCGGACACAGTATCTTCTGTACCTAGGTAGCCGCCTTCGCGTTTGAGTTTCTGTCTTTATAATCGTCTGTGTTTCTTCTGAAATCATTTGTTTCTCAACTTTTTCTTCTTTAGAGAGAACAATGTTTCCTTGCTCATCCACTTCTTCTTCATCACGAAATTCTAAGTAATCGGGAAATTCCAAAGAAACTGGAACCAAAGTTCGAACGAGTATCCTGGCACAAACCTGAGTTATTCGAGTAGCGTACCCTAATCTTTGAAGCGTATCCGGTGATGTGATCCTCGTTTGCAACGTGCAGAGTATGCAAGATGTCTGCGCCCACCTAGGATATCATTTCCATTTTTACAAGGATGTCTACTTTGAACATGACGCCACGATAAGCTCCAACTACTGCACAGATCTTAGGTTTCATATAATGTAGGACGTTGAGGGCTGGTGCACAATCATTCTGAAGCGTTTGTCCAATTTTGGCAGGTTGGTCCAAATCAAGTTACCATTAGGTGTTCTATTTGTGCCATCAATACGTAAGTAAAGCCATGACATCGTCCGACTTTTTTAAAAAATGATAATCTGAAAATTGTGTTAAATGATGTCATTGTGGTAGACTGCAAATTGAGAAGAAGTAATTCGACTAATTCTGATTATTGCAGAGCTTTTAATGGAAAGCGATGAACAAAATATGCCATGGGGACTGGAAAATTCGAGGGGTTTATGTATTGTATGATATTCTTTGACCGTTTCCTTGTTTGAAGATCAAATTATGGATGAAGAGACATATCTATGTCATAATTAACGATTGGCTACAGTATCCACGTTAAGCAAAATGTTGTGCGTAGAAAATTTAATACAAATCGGATGAAGGATCACAATGCTCGTCGTAAGCAGCGTACATTGAGAGCACAGAGAGCAGAAGGGGCGCTTACCGTTTAACAGGGAGCCTTTCTGGTAACATTTTGCAGAGTAATCTCGCTCCTGTCCATGTTTTCCAACTTGCAGCAAACATACTATTGTACATATCTTCCATTGTTTTGTAAGCAAAGATTAGAAACCCTGAAGCAGCGGGATGGATTAGTTTGGAAGCCAGTTACCGTCATCGCTGATACCCGCTTTCTTTGTTCTGAGCTTGTGTAATCTTTTTCCTTTCGGGAGCTCGGTGATTGTTTGAATACATTCAAATAAACCGCCTAGTTCATTAGAAGGTAGGGATAAGTTGATATTGTTGTTCCTATCAGGATTGGAACCTTTTATAAATGACACACTAATAAAAGGGTAGACATCTAAATTATTACTGGACGTATTCACAAGGGCTTACATCCTTTTTCAACACTTTTAAGCCGTTTCACTGTAACTTGTTCTAAGCTAGGATCGTTTATATTTACCGATGGCGGGATAACAACCCTTGAATTGTTTTCATCTTTCTCAAAATTTAAATATACATAGGTTGAGACCTCCTGAAGATGATAGAAGTCCATAAGAACATAAACCTACGCCGTTCGCAACCATATTCAGCTGCGTTAGGATAGCCGACAAGCTTGTTAAGGAAACCGCAAACGAGGCACAATTTGAATTCAATGAGACTGACACCACCTCCGGTTCGTTGTTCTACGATTTCAGACACCACCTCCTCAAAATTGAAAAACTATTTTTGAGGGGAAAAATATGACAAAGGCCAAGAATTCGACGGTTTATAGCTTGACCTACCCAAAAGCCATTGTCGAAAACGTGGGAAAAGAGGCCACAGGTCCATTAAAGTGTCGGTTAACCTAGTGGATTTTGGTTTTTGTTTCTCTCGAATTCCAATAGCAGGAAATATAAGAGGCGATGGTTTTATTGATACAAGTAAATGTGATACATGAACGGGGGCGGAAGGGTCAATGGCGCTTTTTGCAATATATAGCTGTTATATACTGATATGTGAACCACAGATAAACGTTTTCCAAAAAAAAACAACGATGCTACAAGACAATGACAATTGTGACCGGGAAAATCATATGGAAATACATAGCTCCGGTTGGGTACTCGTTCTTTTGTATTATAATATGAGAGATTTTTTTACATCTGAAAATATAAGCTCTGTTCTCATCACAACCTATAGAATGTTGATACATAGATAAGGTTATATTCTGTTTGATTTTTACTAGTCGTCCCTAGCTGAGACGACTTGTTCACTGATCTCTGCCATCGTGGATAGCGTCGTGCTTATCCAATGCTGGAGAGTGCTTTTCTTACGAGGGTCATTTTTATCGTCATCCTTCTAAAATGAGCAGTTTCGATGATTGAAAATCGCCGACTACCGTACCTTTTGCGGCTTGGGATGACCAAAGTCCGTTGGATGATAAACATATTCCACTGAGGATTCAGTCTAAAAGGATTCTTTTTATATAAAAAGTTTTACAAAGGGTGGTGCATAAATAGAGCTTTATTTACATTACAATATTTGAAGCAAACCGAATATATACATGCTAAGGGAAGTAAGAGCACATTTGGTCAAAGTTAGGACCAGCTGACGCCCTTAGAGTACCATCACAACGTGAAAAACCGAAACATTTAGCAAAGGGAGGGGGTCAACGTGCAGGAGATGGATGATACATGCAGGGGAAGAGTGTGCTTGGGATGACAACACGAATGGCTTGCACAATACTATTCCATATGTTCTACCTTTAAAGGTTTCAGCAACTTTTCCTTGGCTATACACTTCCTCATGTCTTTGGCTGTCCATCTGTCTTTTGGTCGCGGTGTAAGGGTTCTAAATGTGTCGATCTTAGAGATCAAAAAGAGCAAACTTACTTCTTCATTAATTTTAGACCTTTCTCACTCAATGGGAGCCATTTCTTAGGCAAGATGGGATTCTTCCTCTTCAGCCATTGCTCCCATTCCCAATAGGCCTTGCACATGATTGTCGCCTTCTGCCATGGGAATCGGCCCCGTATGCAGTAGAAAAAGATGACACCTGCAAACGTTGACATTTAGAAATTTCACATGGTACAATCTGCGTCATTGTCAGCGTGTTCAAACAAGAGCGTGCGTCCTAGTACTTCCTGACTTTTGTTCTACGGATGTGTTGCCTATGGAAAAAAGTGTAAAGATGTGAAACGTGGCTTGAACTTCCGCCCGGACAGTTTTTATCCCCGCACGATATTGAAAATGTTTACCGAATTTAAAAACTGAATTTTCCTGGTTTTCGGCAGTGTACTTATCGAACTATGAAATACACAGATCCCCTGTTAATAATAGGAACACTGTTTACTGTAAATTGCTTCGAGAGGTACCGCCTATCTCTAGAAGTAGGTGCCACAAAGTTAAAAGCGGCACCCACACCTCATGTTCTGACATCATGTTCGAGTAGCCACTTGGCGCTCTTCCTGTCCAAAATGATTTTTAAGAAAAAATTACTTCCGACTCATTTTTGGGTGCGCACCCCCGCAAACCTAATAAAGGTTCAAAAAATAATGGCCTCCGAGGGAGGCTATTTTGGCTAGTCGGGAATTGCTCTTGACCACGGTTTTACAATTTTCTAGCTATTTTCTATGCAACTCAGGACTAGTGAAGCCAATTGTTAGTAGTGATCAGCTCTGCTCGGAACAATATGTTTCCCCACTTAAAAAACAGCAAGCTGACCAAAAGTTTTCCCTCTCCGGAGGATCATTGCCCACCAAAGAAACTGAGAGCGAACAAACAGAACACTTACCGAGTGACCAAATATCAGTGGAACGGCTGACTGTGAGTACTTCGTTTTGGACTGTTTCGCAGAGTTCCGGCGCATGATATTGGTTTACGTATTCAAGGTTTTTGAGATTTGAGTCAACTTTTCGAGTCAGTCCAAAGTCTGCTACTTTTACCTGCAATCATATTGGTTCTGTTAGAAAGGGTACAGTACCTTGCTGAAGTCATTGACATCAAAAATAAGGATATTCTCAGCTTTGAGATTCCTATGAACCAGATTTTCATCGTGCATAAACTCGAGTGCAGAAAGGATACCAGAGAAAACTTTTTTAGTGTTCGCTTCACCGATTCCTGAACATTTACGAGATCAGTTTTTTGTCTTTTGTTTGTCATTGATGCTCATCTCTCCCTCCCTTGTTTTTTGTCCTATCAGTTAATTTTCTTGCTCGGATCACACCAAAGCGTAGTGGCTATTCTTCTCTATCAACCCCCGCTGTAAAATGTTTTATGTCTTTTCGACATCCCGACCGATTCGATCATCATATGAAACAACTTCAAAAAAGCAGGGGGATTTATGTTATTACTTCGGGCAATCCACAAAAGTGCTGGTTTTATAAGTTTCGGGAAAATTTCGAGGGAGAGAGAAAGAAAGTGCGGAATCTGCTCAGCTGACCTTGTTGATTAGTAGCCTCTACGGCTTCCCTTAAACTTGCACGTGGACAAAATTCTTGAACAAAGAAGAATGCTGAATCGTCTGTGACTTGATACATTCCTTCATAAGTGTCAATAATATGTGGATGTGGTGATAAGAAAAATGAATAATTGTATTCCCTCGTAAAATCGACCTGAAATTGGATACATAGACTGTTCCGGCTTCATTTAAAGGAACAGTATCTATGCGTCAATGCATGTTTACAGATAAGGGAAATACTGTAGGAATCGATATTGTTCATTTAAAGGACTACTATAACCAACCTGTTTCGTTTGTGGCCTTGGAAAAAATTTAATAGCAATTTTTTGTCTGGATTGTTTATGTTCAGCCAATTTAATGTAGCCGAATCGTCCCGTACCCAACTGAAAAATGGCTATGAGGTCAGCAACAAGTGGGGGTGGTGGGGGAGAGAACTCACCTGTTTGTATACAGCATAGACCTCATCGAGATCAACTTTTTTAATTGGCTCCATACTTATAGAACCACGCTTGATGAAGACGCTATTTCGCCTTCTGCCAGAATCCGTTTTTGATGTTTCAGGAGTATCTGTTACGCGAACAGCAGCATTCTAAATAAAATATTCTACAGAGCGTAAAATTGAATAAGAGAAGAAAGTTAGTGGTGGAGGGACCTTACGTTTTCTCTTCAGGAGGGAGAGAATAGAAAGCGTCATGAGGTTAAGAATAACACGTCAAAGAAGGGACATTGGCTAGGAGGGACAGCCCCAACCAACACAAAAGAACAAAGCGACCGACGGCAGACAAGGTTAATCTGGGCCTTGAGAAAGTTGAGATTTTCCGAGAGTCAAGTCGAGAGTCAGGCTTGTTCAACCTCGGTGTTACCTCGGACGGTTTGAGATGAAAACAAATATTCGGCGGTCTCTATTCGGGAGGATTGCCAATTGCTTTTTCGATTTCTTCCGAAAGCTCCGGTGTTCATGTTTCTTTATTTTCTTAAAATGTTTCTATTTTTAGATAATCGCAACTATAAATTGCTCGAATAACTTCCGCGCTCTCGCTGTTCATGACACGTGTGATTGTGTAATAACAAATTGCTTTTAGAAACTCTCCTAACAAAAAAAGACGAATGTTTCACAAATATCCAGGTTAGCTTTTCTTGTTATTCTACCAAACATCACTTTTGTTGTCGCCATGATCAAGAAAATCACAAAACTAAGAGTTAGGTGGTGGCAATAAATCTCATAAAACGTCGAAAGCATCTCTTTAAAGCGGACAATTAAACTAGCAAATCTATCCATAACTTACAAAATTTCGATGGATCGAGGCGGACATATTATCTTCCTTAGAATATAGATTAAAGTTAGCGTGAGCTTCAGCACTTTTTCGCCGTTGATGCTGGGGCTGAGGCCCGTCTGGTGAGACGTCTTCCTGTGATTTTTCAGCACAAGGGACCAGACGATTGTGTAGATTTGGTGAAAGAGAGTCACGCATAGCTGATGATGCTGCGTCTTTGCGGCTATTGTTTGGACCACTGGAACGGTGATGGCTGGAAGATCCTTCACGAAACATTTGAAAGACGGCATTCTTCGTGTTGGGTAGGTCATCGTCGTCGGATTCGTCGGTAAAGTCCAAAGTTGGACGTCGATGAGTAGCAGACAGTCTTGTCCAGACGCGCCCTAGGCGATCCATGGGCAGTTGATGTGTTTTCAGTAGGGGGTTGATCGGCGGGACAGGCGCTTGATCGCAGCACGCAATGTGGCCGTCCTTGAGGCGGGGATCGGCAGTACACAAGTTAGAAGCGAGAAAAGTGAACATGACTTCTAAGACACTCATTATTAGTGGAAAGAAATTTTCGGGGAGTCACGCTCTCCTCCCGCTTTCACCTCAGACAGAAAGAGTATCCATCTTCTCATCGAATATTACAAAGAGTAAAAATTCCCGAGCGCATTTTTAACACCAAGATCAAGTTCCAGAAGCAAACATTCACACTTCCATCAATTCTATATGCGAATAGGAAATAGGGTCAGTCAGATGACAATGCGCTGCGTCGCCTCTGGGGCCAGGAGAGCACCTCTACCAATTTAATGAAGAAAGAGAACCCCACCCTGAGAAAAAACAAAACGAATGGCTTTAAGGCCATTTGGGGAAGGCAATGAGTAATCGAATAGCTTGCACACGTGCTATCTCCCTCGGTGATGACAACGTATTTAAAAGGTTGACGGATTCTTCCTGTTTGCCTCCTTAAAAGACATAAGCAAGACGTCTCGTATCTTCAAAAACTTGACAAAAAACGGCAGATGAAGCCAACTCCCAGAGGAAAATAACTGAAGAGGAACGAGTGGGTCCTACTGGAAGAAGAATGTCATTAAACCTTGCCTACGTCGACACAGGATAATTGGACGAGAAGGACGAAAGTCTAGAGAGGAAATCACGGGTGGACAAATAGAGTGGAGAGTCCACCCTGAATGGGAATGATTGCGAACTATCCGGGCTATGACAGAGAGGGCTTGAAGAGGTTCACGTGGAAACAGAAAAAAAAAGAAAATTAGAGTCACTTGAGGAGGAATCTACACGGAACAAGACTGAAAGAGACATGATTACTCCTTGTGTAAACTATGAACGTGTCCCTCTCGGTTGCAAGCCTGGGCAAAGAGAATCTGCTCAGTCCACCACGGAGCATCAAGTGTTATCCGCCTTCAAACATATCCATGCTCACTTGTGCTGCCATCTCCAACAAATAGATTTTTGCTGTCCGCGCGGTGCAAAATATCAATTGTAAGAGATACTTGACTTTTGGCGGGATCAAAGTTTTTCTTGCCAAAATGTGCTGGGCATCAGTAAAATAAAGTAGGGAGAGATCGGCAAGCTCGGTTCCCAAACGATTATGTCAGAATACCTTAAAATATCCCAAGAGGATTACTGTAAGGTTAAGCATGGACATTCGATATTCCCACCCGGCAATTTACTCTTAAACCGCGGCATATTCTTTTAAAACACAATAGCCCTCCGCCAAAAACACGGCTATCCGAAGAACAGTTAAAATATTCCCAAAACATTCTTTAGCTGTATAATGGTGACAATTCGATAGCAGTAAATAACCCAACCAGATATAAGATGGGTAAAATAGAATGAGAAATGCGTCCCCAGGCGCGGGTTCTTCTTGACGATGCGTGAATTCCGGGGGCTTCGAACGTGAGAGAATTCCGCCTTTCTACTATTTCCGACATTTTGCAAAGAGGATAAAGGAAGGAAGCAAAATCTTTGGCCTATTTAGTCAACTGGAATGTGTGGGTATAATCTAAGTAAAGAACTTAAATGTTTATAGTCCTTATTTTCTACGAATGCGCATTGACGTGAACAGGGTGGGGGGAATGGAGGCACATGTTCAATTGCCAAAAAGAACATGGACATCTTAGAGAGAGGACCCCTAACCCTAATTAATCTATACATTTCCGGGGTTGACAGATTGTCCTTTCAACTATTTCTAGTCGAATAAGAAACAATGCTAAGTGCGCAACGGATTGCTTAGCTACGTTTTGAAAAACGCAAAAAGCTAAAGTCACGGGAAAACAGCTAACGAAACAAACAGATCAAGGAACAAAGGAGGAAACGATTGTCGGAGAGAACTGTCGTTTTTTGCTGTCAAGAGAATATGAGAGTCCCCCTACTGTACCTATCCGTCGCCACTGGTTAAACATACACAGGGGTGGAAAAAGCGGTAAAAAGTCTTCTAAGCGACACTTGAACGTGAACTAACAACCGTCTCCCTAGCTCTGGACGAACTGTGTCGCCTGATATCTGCGCGAGATGTTATTTTCGGGAAGTCATTAAATACACACAGGCGGAAGAAGAAGTAGATAATAATAGACATATGTTTGGGTGTGGATACAGGCGGTATAGGAGACAATTCAAAGTACGCTCACCTTGCGAAAAGACCGTCGCAACACTTCACAGGTATTTTCACAGATTCCCAGACTCTTCCGTGTCTCTTTAGGTTTTTCTGGTTTGGTATCGTCGCCGCCTTCTTCTTTTATAATAGGAACTGATGGCGGTAGAGAGAATTTCTTTTTCGTCGGTGCCATTCGAAAAAAATTACGGATTGAGGTTAATCTCTCCTTAAATGAATAACACTAGAGATCAGGCTAATAAACAAACTTGTATGTAACGTTTCCTTTTGATGAATGACCGCCTGAATGAGCGAGATTTCCGTTTGGGTCCAGCAACGGCAGCAGATGTAGTGGTTTGGCTGGTGTCTTCCTCTTCAATGATCAGATGTGGCACAACACCAAAGTCACTTAGCTTTCTGAAAATGATACGTTATTGGAATTTAGACTGAGCTGGGTTAAGTCTCGAGGGAATGTGAAAAAAAAGAACTAGGCAAAGGGAACATTGAACTCAATAAAAGAGATAGGAACATATTGGTCTCTAAGTTAGTGATCTTACGATGATGTCTAAAAATGGGAAAGCCCTCCCCCCTTCTGACGCCGACAATAGAATTAGTCCCCTTACAGAGGAACTGATGCTTACTTTTTTATCTCCCCTGACACATATAGACAAAAAATAAGGGAATGCCACTTTTCATTTGGGTTATGAAAGCGCACCGAGAGGGCTACGTAGTCGACTCATGGAATTGGCAATTACTGAGGCGCGAAAGTGTTGAATCAAACTCCAGAAGAGTAGTTATTTCCTCCTTTTGCTGGGGCTATCCCCCTGTGTGTGTGAATGGAAGAGGAAAACGAAAATTGCAGTCCACATGGCCAGTAGGGCTTCCGAATTAAAAAGGCAGGGTCTTTAAGATTTCTTACTAATATTAGAAAATCCGATCCTATCAGGAAAAAAATTATGTCTTCATCAACAACCGGCTTACAGTATAAGCGCATGCTTCGTCACCAAAGTGCAGAAAAAGCAGAATGGAAAGTTAATGGGAAAATTGGAGTCGTAGTCACGGGACAACGCAGAGGCGACACTCAAAATGTTGTGCGAAATTCCACTTGTTTACGATTAGGGTTGTGTCGTCGTCGCTATTTGAAACTTCTGTTAAAAGAAGCCAA
The DNA here is from genome assembly GCA_964036215.1 of Oscheius sp. DF5033. Taxonomy (NCBI): domain Eukaryota; kingdom Metazoa; phylum Nematoda; class Chromadorea; order Rhabditida; family Rhabditidae; genus Oscheius; species Oscheius sp. DF5033. The sequence continues at coordinate 10,360,738 of OZ038413.1, forward strand.
GTATTTGGGCCCACACGGTAAATGGATACCTTATGCTTCATTAATGAGGAAGGAATAAACTTTAAGTCTCAGACAAGATGTTTGCCATAGGACATGCACTGAGGACAGCTTGACCGAATAGAAATCGCCGAAAGATGGGATTATGACCAGAAGAAGACTCAGATATTAATAGAAGCATCATGTGGAAACCATGTTACTCGATGAGGACGTAATAAGCTCATTTTGACGTTGCAGACTTCACTTGTGAAAGGCTCGTAGGTTGAGAAAATCATATGTCTAATGATTGCTCTTCTCCTGATAAGTGTTATCCGCCCGACATCTCACACACGTGAAAGAACAACATTAGAACTACTCCCCGTGAGAAAAATAAACTTTTGAAAATTGTTGTCTCTTTTTTTCTTTCCGTAAACCTGCTGATTATTCTTATTCAAAAAGGGCTCCATTTGCAGGAAGAAGTACTGCAAAATTCTAAGAATTCTCAAAAGGGACGAGTGAATCACAATTACGTTTTCGAAAGTTTTCGACTTCCGGACACTTCGGACATAAAGCGACCTTTGGCCAAATGTTAGCCCCTTTCTTTTAAAATTTGTGGGTTCACGTCTTTTTGAAGCCATTTTCTTTACGAGGCAGTTAACTCTGCTCCCATATTTAGCACCCTCTGACTATCTCGGATATATGGACAGCTGAATGGACCGTTTACTTGATTTGTGATGCAAGTGGTCTGGGAAAAGTTGAACAAAACAAAGACCAAGAATACGGTAGAATCCGGTTAGGTAGACTTATGAGAACGGAATTAACCTTTAAATTTTAAATATCGGATACAAGAGAAAGTCTATGGGAAATGTACAAGAGGCTAAGGAAACTGGAAACCTAACTTTTATTATATGAGTGCAGGCACCCCAGAGAGCAATTTAAGGAAGTTGAGTAAAGATTACTGTAATGTGTGTTATGTTTAGACTTCCGCTACGTCACGTTGTTCGTGACGTAGAATTTTAATCTTACGAGGGATTATGGTAGCAGGAGGAAGAAGAAGTTTACGAGGCACTTGCATAAAGAGTAGAAGGAGCGTTTTCTCGCACACTCGGCGGGGATTACGCTACAAATGGGAAGATTCTAAACCTAGGTCATGTAAGACACTCAACCTAGGTCGTTCTTTTCGACTGACCATTGCTAGAGCTCAAAAAAGCGACCGGATGAGGTGTGAACATTGATGTCTACTGCGTGTTCTTGAGATCTCAAAAAGGAGGTCCGCATGGATTGCAAAGAGACCTTCTCGATGACACGAGGCTCTTGATAGAATGTGATTTGAGCAGCAGATGATCAACAACATGTGGGCGTGTAAGATACTACTAAAGTCAGTTACAAGTTTACGCTATCTGCCGCCGTCTGTGTGTGTTTCCGTTTCACAAAAGCAATCAGGAAGATGACCAAAAGGGACCAAAGGGCAGCCCTGTCTAAAACAGGTTCAAAAACAATTATGCCGGGGAGAATTGGGCTGACTTCGAGCCCCATGGCTTCTAACCCTAATGAAAAGCCTACACGTTTTAAAACTTACCTATGTTCTTGAACTTTTTCCATGTAGGTCAGTGGAGTGATATCATTATTACTCTGTGAGCTGACGATCGTTTCCGAGGGAAGCAGTCCTGTACGGGGACTCTCACCCCTCATCAGCCGTTTTCTTCTGCAATACGCGATTGTTATTAGATTTCCAATAAAAAGAAAAGGCAGGAGTGGATATTCTGGACAAAAGATAAGGTTAATCTGCATGGATATAAGCAGGCTAAAATGGTTTTGTGTTGAAAACAAGGAAAAACATAACTAGGTATGACGCGAACCACCGAAAGGCACAATTTGGGGCGGGGGCGCTATTTTCTCTGCTAGCTTTTTGGGGAGAGGTTTGGAGAAAGAGAGGTCATCCAGACTGATGGAACTGGTCATTCCGGAATCTCATAAAATCCCTTCTTTTCTGCTCTCCAATTTCTATGCGTTATTTTCTGCATCTTTCAATTAGAATCTAAAGAAATTTCAATTTACAGCGATTGAAAAAGTCTTCTTGGATGTAAAGAGAACATCATCAAAAAAGGTAGGGGGGTGCGAGCAAGCTTATGTGCAGACGGAAATTTAAAGGTTTCTAAACAAGCGGAGGGAAAATGATCCGGAAGTTGGTGATTTTAAGCATACTTATTTAAGACATGTTCCATTCTGCACGCGATAGTTGCGTCATTTTCTTTTATCAAAAAAGTTCACTTGAGGATTATGGTCTAGGAGGAAAAACATGCCCTAGGGTAAACTACAACACAAAGGAGAAAGTAAGGACATTACCTCCACTCAGCTGCTACCGTACTCTGTGACCGATTTTCCTTCTTCATCCGACTCATTTGCCGTTCCAGGACACTTTGCTCCAATCTTCTAACAGCATTATTGGCCGAAAGATGATGATGCACCAGGGCTGACCTGTAGAAATCTCGCATGTGCATTATTACATAACAGTATGCCTAAAACTATTACTACGGGTGGTAACAGAGAGAGGTATACTTGGGATTATGCATAAACTGAAAAGGACAGGAGTTGACTTCCTGTACTTACATAAAGAACGGACTATTCCAATGGAACTCAACTCAAAAGGAAGGTTGCGCCAATCATTTTCACAGCTTAGATACGTGTGTGTGCAGCCGCGACGGAATTAGTAGACGCCAACGCATGTATTTAAATTTTGTCTCTGTTAACTGCTTCTCTTTCCCTTAGGGAGAGTGAGAGAAAAGCAAAATAACACCTTCTCAAGGAAGAAAGAAGTGTTTCGAAGAGTTTAGAATAATAAAGAGTGCGAGGGGTATGACCTCCAGCGCGACACGGCAGTAAATTACTAAAAGATTTCGACTCCGTTGCTACGCTTAAAATTCACCGATAAAATGAAGAACACAATCCTTTTTCTAGCAATCTTTCCTGGAAGTGATGAAAGTGGACGAAGTTGAAAATTACAACCTCTTCGGCGTAACAGATAGCCGCCATTAGAATTGTGGCATCCTAAGCTCATCCCAGAGATCTTACCGGATGGCAGCAACATCGGCTGAAGAATTATGAAGAATCCCGGCTTTGGCTCGATTTGTACGGACATGAAGGCCACCAACTCGTCTCATCTTCAGTGCAGAACTTCTTTTTCAGCTTCACGGCTGCTGTATTTGCGTGGCTGTCAAAGTTGACAGTCCAGGCGGCGGCTCGAATGGATGAAGTTTTTGTAGTCAGTCAGTTTGACAATTTATTATTAGAAAACATAAAAGACGTAGAGTGTGGCAATCATGGATAATAGTTAAGTAGGTGATCAAAATAGACACGTGTGGAGTTGAAATTGTGGTTCGGGTTTAAGTAGACGCTCCCAGACTTTTCATTTTCTTTTGGTCATAGGGTCGATTTGAAGAGGTTAGGAGGTTCAATAATGTTTGTTTCCATAAGGATGATAATAATGATCGTTGAGATAGAAGTCTGTAGGCCCGCTTATCTGAAAAAATCACCTTAATTCGAATAGGACTTTAGTCACCTGTGATACAGAGCCGCTTTCTACGCTACTTTCATTAACATGTTGTTTGTGTTTCTTGTCTTGCTGTTTATTAAGCCAAATTACTGTGAAAATGGCTATCAGGCCTACGATAACCACGGCGATTACCAGACAAAGCAGGCCAATGCCCCAGCCGAGGGAATTATTTTTCCTGAAATCCATAAACTATCCAGAGCAACTGCGTCACGATTGACGATGCGTAGCAATTTGCTGCGGTTTCATAATTTTAAACAGATGAATGTTTTAAACCCAGCAGAAAATTTTATGTAAACAGGAAAAAAAGTGGGTTTTGATAGGCTAAGTCGCTAATGTGCCAACTTAGAAACACAGCGCAAGTTATTTAGAATAAAAAAAATTGAAATACTTACGCGGCGAGGTCAGCAACTGTGCAACATCCGTGATTACAACACCCCATATCGCACATATAAGGTACCGGTAGATCTCCTCCTATAGTCCGGTAGTAACAAATTGTCTGTCCGGAATCTTAACCACCTATTATTCTTTTAAAAGCGAAGTTTACCTGATATTTCTTGTCTGATAAGCCCGCCTAAACTTTTCCTCATTGGCGCTGACATCGTAGCTACTGTCCTAAATAACATCTTTACCGTGCACACAAGTTCCTTACGTTGTTGTTGTGCCTGCTAAATATTTCTGCTCCTGCTCACTGATGGGAAGAATATCCCATCGCGATGCCATTTTCTTTATTCAATGTGCTAATAAACTAATATAAAATAGAGAGCCGAGCAGGAGACAACTTGAGAGGAAGACAGGAAGAACAAGCGCGGAGGATATGTAGAGCCGTAATAGCCGACTAAAACAAAACGTGGCCGACGGTCTCGAATGGTGCTTGAAAAGCGCGGTAGGGTCTAAGCCAAACATGCTGCCCGACATGCGGTGACACGAATGCTTCCTGCTGTCAAGACGGTCACTCGTCGCCTGCGGGTAGCAGGACAGTGTGCGGTCATCGGTGCCGAGCAGCACTCCACACGTTTGGTTAGCAATTACGTAATATTGCGACAAGCTGGCTCGTAACTGAAGTACAGAGTGGTGAGCAGATTAACGCGGTCAAATAATGAGTCGTCGGCTTGAACCATTGCAAATAAAAGTGACCACACGAATGAGAGTCGGCCATCTTTCGAAATGAAATTTGTTTTGATAGGGATACTGTCAAATTTATTTGAAGAACAAACTCATTGGCAGGCGGCTTCCGGCAAAATAGCCGGACGGGTGGTCAAAAAACAATGCCTTCGGGATTTGACAGAAGTCTCGTGGTATATGAATGGCTGATGTTTGTAGTTTAGGGCTGCTTTTCGAACATAAAACAAGACAAGAAGGCGCACTCAAACAGAAATTTGAATACGCCAATGAGTGTCAAACACAGCATCCTTCTTTAAAAATTGAAGGGCTTCAATGAAATAGTGTAATATGAACATCAAAAGGGTCTTCGGAATGAACAGGTCTTTCGTGACTCTTGAGATCAAGTAAGGTCATCCAAGTTTTTTTTGCTGTTATTCATAACAAACAGGAAAACAGACCGTGTCCGGACACAGAAGAATGAAAAATCTGAGCATGGAATCACAGCAGTTCAACTAATATGGTAGACATGATCATCGGCATACTTACACTATGTAAATAAAAGTGATGTAAACTATCAATTACCGGACAAAAAAGAGGTCTTAAAAACTGACAGCCACTTTTAAGGAGAGCTAGGCAAGTCAGCGTGATTGCAGATCGCCGATTGGTCAATGTTTATGTACTCAAAGGATCGCAAGCCGGGCCGAAATACCCAATTTCCAACACAATAAACAGCAGGAAGTATTGCTTTTGTCAAAACTGGACGACAATGAGAGACGACGTGACGGTTGTCTTACCGGGAGCACACATTCCTGGTCCCAGATAGATAGATCTCTTCTCGTTGTTTGTCCCCCTGTCGGATATCGGTGTGACCTCGGTACAAAAAGTGCTCCGTGGCGTCAAGATTCATCGAGATCCTTGAAATAAACTTTATTACTGCAGTTCTAACTTATGTGTTATCATGAAAAGCGGCATGTAAACCGGAAGCTCCTGAAGAAAGCCAAGCATTGAGCGGCACTTTTTTCGCGTCGGCTTGCACGGATATCGATAAATTTTCTCGTTAAATCGATGTAAGGAGCTCTTTAAAGACAAGAACACATAGAAGGATCGACCTGGAGGAATTTTTCAAAGGTATGTTGATAGATTCCAACTGACAGTGGATGTGCAGACGTCCAAAGGTTTTTTCAAGATTTTCTAACACGGCATTTCAAGCTGCCCACTGTACAGCCGAGAATATCGATTGCGCTGTACAGAATAATCATTTCCGGCGCCTCTTATGACTAACATTCGCCACCATTCCAAAAACTTAAATATAGAGCGCATATGAATCATGACCTAATTCCACTGTCTTTCGACTTCCCGCCGCGCGAACGGGGGGCGGCGTGTCACCCATTGATGGCAATTGCGGTGGTAGAGAGAGACGGGGCGGCATGGAAAGCGGGTCTTAACACGAAGAGCCTGGTGGCGCAAGTGGAACTGCGGTGCACGCGGTGAAAACAATGTCGGTCATAACATTAAACTTTGTATCAACATATAATTATTCAAATAAAACTTTTATTTCACGTGATGTTATACTGCTAGTTGTGTTAAAGGTTGATAAAAGCCAAAAAATCATCAAAAGTCAACTAATTATTCCGTAAATGGGCTCTAAGACAATAAGCTTTTCCCATGGTATGCTAATCAGAAAACGTGAGAAATTGGCCAATTTTTCTGTTTCAAATTCGTTTTCTTTCCTATATTTTTCTCATCGCTGATATTTAACTTGCATTTTTTCATCCATATGATAAGCTCTCATTTTTCAGCCCACCGGCATGGGCGCCGCCGAAGATGTAGCACTTTATGGACTTCGGACATCACTTGGGAGCATTTTGGAAAATTTCGGTAAGTTTTATTTTATTCTACTCATTAAAATCTATCAATGAGTGTTTAATTTCTCCAATTTCAGGGTTCGGAACAGTTAATGAAGATTCAGTTGATTTATTGTCAGATATTATGAGAAAATTTATAACAAATGTAGCCACAAAAAGTAAATTTTATGCAGAACACGGTAAGAATTTTATTAAAATAATCCTGATAAAGTACATTTTAGCTGGGCGAACAGATGCAGCGTGTAAAGATATCGCTCTCGCTTTCAGAAAGATACATTTCAGTACATCAGAATTATGTGATTTTGCTCATCAGAATAATTTTCCACCACCGAAGGCGGTAAGTCTCCATGTGAATTTTTAAACCCAATATTTTTTCAGTTTCCTAAATTTCCTGTTGTTAAACCAAATCCTCGGCCGCTTTACCATCCTCAACCGAGTGAAAAAGAGCTTGAGGTATGTTGGATTTTATACGGGAAATGGGTATTTTTCAGACGAGACCAGAATATATTCCCGAATTTCTTCAAGCAGCTCATCCAGAATGGACGAAAGAAGGTGCCGACTACTTGGCCGTTATGAAACCGTCGACATCTGCTGATAAGAAAGGGTAAGTCAATTTAATCGATATTTGGCAAATAGAAATTTTTGTAGAGCTGCTCCTGACTTTCCCTCCTTTGAAGGATGTTCTGCCAAAGAGATGGGACTACGAAAGGAGGACCGGAAGCCGCCACCGCCGGTCATTACAAGGACTGACGACAGCTCAGCAACAGGTACAATTTACTATGCATGGTTAATTCTTTTAAAGGAATACGAAGTAGCGCAAATATTGCAAGTCAAAGGTTGTACAATCCTGATTATGCTGCTCAATTGAATAAGAAGAAGAACAAACCTCTCAGCGCTTTGGTACGTGAGATTACAACGCAGTTTAATTTTTTTGAACGTTTAGAAAGAAGGTGGAAGCAGGTCAACAACACCAATTGGAAGGACTAACTCACCATTTGAACCCGGCTCAGAGGATAGAAGTCGAACAGATGTAAACTATAATTCTTACCTTATAAAATTAATTTCAGTCTCCTTCAACAAGCAAATCCGCTGAAAAGCAGAAATTTAAACCAAGACCGCCGTCATCTGCTTCTCGGGCCCTCTTTGAACTAAAACCAAATGAGCCGGTAAGGATAGACACTGATAAATTATAAAAAATACAGAGCACGTCCGCTGCTTCTGCTGATGGTGGTTATGATGAAGCTGCCCAATCTCCAATGCCGAGATTGGAACAAGAAGAGCAAAGTATAGGATCATCTGATCAACCTAATGAAAACGGTTTAGTAGCGGGCGAGGCGTCCCTCTCCATACCACCGATAGAATATGATGAGAGCTTTGAAACTCCTCCAAGAATTGATGAAAAGTGCTTATATTTTATGATGGAATATGTATATTTTTTAGTCTTATCAATGCAAACATTTTACTCTTCCAACAATTGAAACAACAACAAGAACGAGAAGCTAAAGATAAAATGGAAAAGGAACGGCAAAAAGAGGCAAGACAAAAGAAGGTTGGTGATATTTTTTGTTTCTAACAAGTTTTAGTTTTTTAAGAAAGATGAGCAGAAGGAAAAGAAGAAAGAAGCAGCCAAACTTAAAGAAGAACAGAAGAAAGAGTTGGACGCTGCAAAGAAATTGGCAAAAGAAGAAGAAAAGAAGAGGAAAAAGGCGGAAAAGGCACGTCTAGCAGCAGAAGCAAAGACTAAGGCGAAAGAAGCCCTAAAATTGGAAGCGGAACGGAAGCTAGTAGAAGCTTTTCGGGCCCAAACTTCTACTCCGATACAAAGTGTATACACCCCGAGTATTACAGATGAAGGTATCGAGAAAATTGATTTAATAAAATTATATTTTACAGGAGAACAAAAACCCCTAAAATTACTGATTACCAACCCATTGAGCAGCAATGCGTCTTCTACATTTTCTCCGTCGCCTATTAGAGCTCCGCCCAGTTTAAGGGAGGTCACTCCCGCCCCTTCAAGTAAGCTTCGAAATAGTTATTTAAATGGTTAAAAATTACAGTAATACAAACAAATGATGATGAAGATACAATCCCCTTCTATGCAGATACTTCAACGGGAGGTGATACTACCTTCCCTATGGACATCTCCATGACCAGTACAGAAGCAGCTACCCCTAAGAAGGATAAAAAGAAGAAGCATAAGAAAGACAAGGTATTTTTTAATATATATTTTAAATATTCTTTTAGCATCGTGACTCCTCACCTTCATCTCATAAAAAGCATAAGAAAGACAAAGAACATAAAAAACATAAGAAGGACAAGAGAGAACGAGAAGAGAAGGACAAGGACAGGGAACATAAACATAAGCACAAGGAGAGCAAGGAGGCAAAGGAAGTAAAGGAAGATAAACAAGGTATGTTGTTGCGTATTCAAAGTAATAAGGGGATTTTGTAGCCGAACCTGAACAAAAGCCTTTGACACTGAAGATTCGTCTGGGTGACCAGACTCCTTCTAACAATGACTATACCCCCTATCAGCAACAACAACATGAACCCGTCCGGTTAAAGTTTAAATTTTCATCGTGAGTATTTTTCGTACAGTAGAAAAGATTTGAAAATTTAGGGACAAGAAAGAAGAGGAGAAAGTGCCTCCCCTTCGGCTGGGAATGCCCTCTGTTCCTAAGGACCGTCCTACATCTGCTGAAAAAGTGAAACCGCCCAAACCTGAGGTAGGCGTGGATTACGTCTTTTACACTTTCAATTGTAGAAAACAAAATCGCCTTATGACAAGGAGAAGGAAGAGAAGCAAAAGAGGCGGGAGGAGCGGAAGAGAAGAGAACGGGAAGAGGCGGAAGAACGGCAAAAGACGGAGTTAGAACGTCTTAAGAGGGAGCACGAGCTGAAACAGAAGCGAGAGGCCGAGGAGAAGAAACGGCACGATGACTTTATTCGGGAACGGGAAGAACGGGAGCGAAAGAAGGAAAAGGAAAGGGAGCAAAAGCTCAAAATGGAAAAGGAACTGGCTTTAATTAATGCTACAACTGGTTGGTCGAACAACTATTTGTCATTCTCAGTTTTGATTTAAGAATGCCTCTTCTCCAAGAAGGAAAAAGAAAAGTTTAAAATTGATAAATATGAAAAAGAAAAAGAGAAAGAGAAAAAGAAGGTAAGACTCTACCAATAACCGACTGATCAATAAATGTCAGGAAGCTCCTGCGCCACCACCACCTGTACCTCCAGCCCCAGCTCCAGTTATGGCGCCTGGCCCCGGCCCTGGTCATGATGGCGATGATGACGACGAAACACTATGGATCTGTCCCAGCTGCCATGTAGCGTGGACAGAAGGGGCGAACATGGTTGCCTGCGACATTTGCAACGATTGGTTTCACTGGTGAGCTTTTTCGAGGCTAGGCTGACAAAAGGACGCGTCAACAGCTACTGATTCATAGGGTGACCTGAGAGAATGATTTAACATGGGAAACAGTTTGACCTAAAGTGCAGCGCGACATTTGTGGAAACATAGTAACAGGCTTGGCTAGTGGGGACAAGGATAGAAATAAAATGCCCACGTTTTTCTAGTAATTACGCCCTTCTCATTGTCACTTCCCTGCTGATAATGTTGATTGTACCTACCTACGTAGGATGGGTTCAGCCCCAATCAGCGTCTCCTCTATGGGGCAGTGAAATAGGTAGAAACCACCGGTGTAAACAAATGGATAGGAGAATAGGGGGCTGACATGTCTGTTAGAAGACGGCTAGACGGTTTGTAACCACGATGAGTGGGGGAGGGGCTATTTTTTACGAGGAATCCCATCAGCATGATAAACAGACTGAATAATTAGTCATTGTTGGCAAGATGGTGTTTTCGACTAGGGCAGGTTAGTCATACGGCTAAACAGCATATAATGAGAGGCTGGGTTGTACGTGATTAGAAAGTAACGTGGGCGGGTTTCACAATTATTGGACTAATAATAAACATGGATTGACCTCCTTATAGCAAATATATTTGTATTTTAGGCATTGTGTCGGACTGCTAGTGGCGCCAGAAGATGATATACCCTGGTTCTGTAAAAAATGCTCCCGAAAACCATTAAAACGACCGTCAAAATCAGTCGATTCGCCTAAAAAGAAGAAAAAGTATGATTCTCCAGCTGTATTTTAAAAAAATTATTGTTTTCAGGACCGAAGGTCTCGGTTATCTTAAATAATTAACTATGTGTAGATTTCTATTAGATTTATAGTTTCCATAACTTTCATGTACACTTTCATTTTCTCACAATATTTTATTGAATTAGTATAACTTTTCCCTCGTAATGTATGCCCTGGTGGTGATCTTGTACCGGACATTTAATCTCGTTTATATTAATATATTTAGTGTGATAGAATCCGGGAGACGTTCTCTCTACTCTGTCTCTCTTTCATCATTCGTGTTTTAGGTTGTCTGATACCCAACTAGTCAACCCACTGCTCATCGAAGCAATCTCTTTCTATTAGTCAATACATTTGTGATTTTTCAGTACTTCATATGACGTCATTTGATTCCAAAAAAAACAAGACATTGTATTTATAATCCCGTGATTGAGAATAACTTATAGAAATCGACAAAGTCCTCTCAACAAAAATTACTATTCATGGTTCTGAATCACTCCTAATAAATCTATCATTCTATTCGTTTTCGTAGACAGAGCAGAAAATATACACCAGTGTCTCCTTCGAAATTTCCAAAAAGCTTTTTTTACCCTTCGATTAGTACAGGAACGAAATGTGTTCTGAAGGTTAGTTTAACTTAAATATTTAAGGACGACCTGTATATTTTAAGAATTCTAATCAATATATTCCAGAAGGGTACCACAATTCCAGCTAAAGCTTCAGTTGTCATAGAAAGATGGGATATCATAAATATCGACCAACAAGATTTCGTAATTGGAATTGTCGAAGGAGAGCGAGCCATGACAAGGGACAATAACATTATTGGGAAGTTTGAACTCGCCGGCGTTCCATCTAATAAGTCCGAAATTGAGGTATTTGTCAGATTTACATCTAATGATCTGATTTACCAGGTCATCTTTGATCTTGATGCTGACGGTAGCTTGAAAGTTGAAGCTGTTGATAAATCTTCTGGTAGATGCAGCCAGCTCACAGTAATCAACCGAAAACGTCGTTCCCCCAACTATAAGCCGGAGGAGAAAGAGAGGAAGAAACATCGAGTAGATGAATAGCGATCGTATCGACGAGCATAAATGATCGTCCAAAAATTCGTCAATGCAATTGAACCTTTCCGTACGGCCTATAAATAATTTTACAATGTGAATAAAATATGATGCTACCCCACAGCTGAAATAAAGCAGGTCTAACTCCAATAAAAAAACAGCCCACATATTTACATTGATGCCTGGCTTTCCTATAGGAAATGCTGTCATCTCCCTTGCAGTGGACGTTCCTTCAGCTTTTCTTATTTATGCCATAGCACTCAAATCACCCAAGAAGATGAAATTCATTCGTTTATTTCTCTTCAAGATGGTGGTAAGAAGAGATTCCATACCGAAAGAAAAATTTAAAGATCTGCGACATCCTCTTCATGAACAGTTTTACCTGGGGATATTTACCTGATCTTTATCAGCCCCATTTTCCTCTTCCTTTAATAAAAGTCAACGGTTTTTATAAAGATTTCGGACGAATGGGTGGCATCATAGGATTCATACTTACTATTGTACTAGAAGTTTCATCATTATTCGCTATATTTGAAGGATGTATAATGCGCATAGCATTGACCTATAATTATAAGACGTTTTGTAAAATAGGAGTTGGACTACCGTAGTTTAGTATACGTTTGTCACAATCAAATGTGTTTTAGATTTGTAATATTTCAAACATTTATTTTTTTCCTGGTGTTCACAGCCATTGGTGTGGTCAGTTATCTGCCATTAGGAGGAATGCAGGTTAGTGGATATAATAATAAGTTTTAAAAGTATAGGAGTTGGTAAATTTCTCCATGCAATACAATGTCAGTTTCGTGCTGGCCCCTTATGATACACAATACGATGTTGTCACATTTCTTCCTCCAAATAATGTTTTCTTTTGGCTCATGTGTAAGTAAAAAAAAATTGGATTCTTTGGAATCACTAAAAATGCTTTTAGTATCCGCATATCTCTTCGCTCTGGTAGTATTTCCGCTGATAATTGTTAATCTCACATTTGTAACTCATTGGAAAATCATGCAAGATGCTAGATTGATGTCGACGGAGACATACACATTACAGAGAAGAGTAACAGTTATGCTTCTCGCTCAGGTGAAACTTTTATAACATTTTCAATGTATTTCAGATATTTTTACCAGTTCTTATGATAGATGTTCCATTGCTTTGTCTTGCTGTTACAATTGTTCTAGTCTTCGGATTCAGTGGATCTGGCAGTAGTTATCAATCAATGTATGGCCATTACAATTGGGCATTTCCTTTGATTTATTCATCTATCATATTCTATCCTTTAGTCAATTCTGTTATCACAATTATTATTATTAAGCCATATAGAGCGGCAATATTGAATCTTCTACCTTTCACTGAGAAAAATTTTTTTAGAAGGGGACAATTATCGACGACTGCGCAACGAATTAGAAGTGCCACGTGATAATGCCATCTATGTCGCTAACGCATAAATATATTAATTTTCAGCATTATAATCATTTTTGAAATCAAACCATAAGTAGAACTACTCAATAATTCAAACTTTCTTGGAATAAGCCTTGGTCCTCTTGAGCAGGTGGAAGACGGATAAGAAAGAGCTGTGAAAAAGAAAATTCATATTTATTGCAAATATACCCAGTGAAGCAATTTGAACGTTTGCCATTTGAACTTGTTATACATATTACGCATTAACATATGCGTGTCCGACACCAGAAAGGACACCATGTCCTCGAAGAAGGGAAGTATGGTGCTGGTCATTGTCCCATCGACCAGTAAACCATGCATAGCGTTCTACATCTGAGCGTCTTTCGCATATTGCCACCATATCCTTTAAAGTAAGTGTAGATATTAACATAGTTTTATCACCTTGCATTGTTGCTTTTGCTTGTCCGGGGAATATACCTCTGCTCCGTCGTACTCATCATGCCAATTTGCCATTTCCGTAACCCAGAAATTCTTTCCATACTTTTTCATCCGATTCAATTGATGATTCAATCCATAATCAAGCCAATGGAATCCAATGGCATCAATTCTAGGATAACGGCCTCTGTGCCTCTCTCTATATGTATTCTATTTTTAAAATTCACTCCCTATAGTACCTGTAAGCCTGAATAAAGGCATCCATCCACTTTACAGGATCCTCATAGTGTTTCATTGTTCCCCAGGTCATTTGAGGTCCGATAATTCTGGCTCCTGTCCTGGCTGCAACTCTTTCGAACTTCGTCCAGATTCGAGCCGCATCATGTGGCTCTCGGTTCGCTTGATTGATAAGGTTCGGCTCGTTCAGGACCAGGAAATGCCTAACACCCAAACGATTTATCTGTTCAACAGCTTCGTCTTCATCGAATTTTTCATTCCAGAGCATTGGTACATATTCCATGCCAAAACGGAAGCGATGATTATGAGGAAGTCCCTCGCTTTCGAAGAGTCCCCAATTGTACCACCAAGATACACCATTCGACAGAGCAGCCATATCAGCAGCATTTGACAGTCGGTATGCTACTCCCCTTTTGTGAGACTTGGAATCTATAGCGACAACTGCCAAGGTGAGCAAAAGAAAAGGGGTTGACTTCCCCATGTCTAAACAATATAATGATTCTGGAGGTGAAAATAAGAAGAAAGAGACAACAGGAAATGAACAGGAGGACCTCTCAAGCTTAGAAAATGGCCTGTGATCAAGAAAAGCCACATCACATGGTTCTGGTTCGGTTGGTCCGCGTTCGGACGGCTGTTTCGTGTGCCTTTTCTATCGAGGATGAGGAACAGTTGTCACTTTTTTAAAGAAGGAAGTATGTAGCTTGAACCATCTTGTTCAAAATATGTACAGAACTTAAATATGGCGATAGGAGTACCAGAAGTTCTATTATTTCTGAACTTAGCCAAGGATGTCTTTTATACCTTTTCGAAGCGGTTTAATAAACAGTTGTCCCTGTTTAAAAACAAAAGTTGACTCATCACTACGTGTCTGAAGACTTGTTGAAAATGACTATATATCAAGAAAATGACATACATTTGAGCCTTTATTTACGATAACTAAAAGAAAAGAAGGACAAAAATGCAAGTCACAGGTATGGAAGGATTTTACTCCTTAACAAGGCTTTCATACTCCGCCGGTCTTTATCTTCAAGATTATAGGATCGCGGTGCGTATTTGTCTAATTTTTCATTGTCTCCATAATGTTTCCAGGCATTAAATGACCATCCTGTGACGGGATACATAGAATATGAATCCAGTTGAATCTGGACTCGTCAAATATTTAAACAGTGTGGAAATACCTTGCTAAATCTTTTCAATTCACTCCTAGTCATGTTGACGGCAGAAGCAAGGTTCCATTCACCAATAAAGAGAGGGAGACCATTCCAGGCCTGGATGGTATCCTTGTAAGCTGCCGCTTTTCTAAGTGTCTGAAGTAGATACTCATCATATTTCGAAAGATAGAAAACCTCATCACCAGTGTAATTATCTGATTGATAAGAACGATGCCATTCCATTCGAACATTGTCAGAATCTACCATGAAATTGTCCCAAGGCGTCGCTATATCTTCCGGATCTTCGGAAGTCTCTGTCATATGCGATTCTATACATAGGTTTATCTTCGACAATAAACACTTACCTTGTTGGTGAAGAAGAGGAGACGTAAACAACAGACAACCTGAAGAAACTACATTTCGAATTCTTCCGTACGCGTCATAATAATATTGCTGCAATAAATCTCTTGTGGGCTTGCCGTGACCAACAGTTTTGTTGATATTCACTGGTTCGTTTAGTAGTCCGATACCTAAACTTTATCCTTATTCATAAGGTAAATAGTAATCACCCAGAAATGCGTCTTGATCCTTGTACCATTTAGCAAGCTTTTCAACGACATCAAGAGAATTATTAACGTTAGGTTTGTATCGCCACCAGCTGTTTTTTCCTGTTTTCTTTTTTACTTTATATATGCTATGATTACCTGGTTCTAAAGGGGAAGAATTACCATATCCATTCTGACTGCCTTTTGCAGCGTAAAGATCAATTATAACCAGGAGTTTGTATTTAGGAGCCCAACTCTTGATGACTGTTTCGAGATATCTATTAGCCTTTGGAGCATGTTCTTTCCACGAGCCAGGAAAATAGGCTTTAGAGGGAGAAAGACTGTCATCATGAGCAGCAATCCAATACCCTACGGGGATGCGAACGACATTTAATCCAGCAGCAGCAATATCGGCAAAATCTTGTTCTTTATAGAAAGTATTACGATGTTCTTTGAAACGGTCGTTGGCTACAATAATTTTTGGAAAAAAAAATCTGAGACTTTTCTAACCTTTTCTCCGACCTTCCTTTTGTACTAAATATTGCATGGTGGCGTATTCTCCTTGATTCGCTATTTCAACTGGAACATCTTTCCATATTGGCGAATCTTAATAATTTCTACTATATTGCGTCGAAATCCAATGTTCACCTTCAGTAAAAGAATAATCTGCTACGAGCCATCCTGCAAGTGTCGTACCGTATATGAACCGAGTGCCATCTTTCATTTCCATCTGCATTTGTATCCGCTCTTCTGCACTGTCTGTGCTAGGTCGGGAAGAGACCAAAGCGCAGAAGAAAATCAGTAAAAATAGGGGCATCATGTCTGGAATCAACTGAAAGAATATAAAGACCCAGAAAAATTATTAAAAAGTTATTAAAGTCAGTTAAACTGTAATGATAGGTTTTATTCAAGATATAAGGTTAAATTTAATGGACGACTTTGGGAGAACACCGAAGAGCTGTTAAATAAGAACATCCGTCTTGTGACACATGAGACACTCGACAGCAGTTGTTTAAGACAGTGAGTCAGGCCTTTTCTAAAATAAAATTCATATTGATTCCTCAATTTTAGGAACCTCTATCAACCTTTAATTTCGTTTGCTTTGTGCTGATTGTGTTCAACTACCTGTAGCTATCATTTTTTGTAGCTCTTAGACGATATCTTTCTGTCTCGCCGTCACAGTGGAAGAACTTGTTTATCAATTTGTTTTTGAAAACTTCACGAGAAAGTAAAGACAACAGGAAGTTTTATTGGTATTAAGCCAGATAAGAGCGAGCAGGGCAAGGACAATATTGAGCATCGGCTCCGGGCTTGCCATCTTCTCCGGGTCTTCCACAAACTCCAGCCTTTCCGTGCTTTCCTGGGTGGCCATTTCTGCCAGGTTGTCCCTTGTTTCCTGAAAGTAGAGAGGTTATGAAGGAACATCGAAATACGACGGGTAGCGCGCCCCTAATATATACAGAAAGTTCTTTTCTCACCGGGATTTCCGTCTTTTCCAGGGCTTCCGGGCTCGCCAGCAGGTCCAGGGGGTCCTAAAAATTATTTTTAAGGGATGGTTTCTTTTGCAAAAAAAGGTATACGACGAGCTCTAGAATAAACTACCTCTTGGTCCGGGAGGTCCAGGACGGCCGGGACTTCCAGGTCTAAAATATTGTATCAATTTGTTTACAAGTCATTTTACCTGTAGGCAGTTCCTGGTTGTCCGCGGGGTCCGGGAGGTCCAGGGCGTCCAGCGTTTCCGGGGTTTCCAGCATCTCCAGGCTACAAACATTATTCTTCACGTAATCTTTCTGTATCTCACCTCTCCGGGTCCTCCTCGTCCTCCAGGCCCGCCGATGGGCCCTTTAGGTCCTGGGCGACCAGGTGGTCCTTAAATATGGAAATATATTGCGGTCAAAACAAGTTTACCGTTAGGTCCGACTTCTCCTGCCGGTCCACGAGGACCAGGTGGCCCCGCCGGACATTTAATACATCTGAAAAAATACGCTGGATAAGTATCTTCGATGCGACTGACCCTCCGGGAATGTCGTGAGTAACAGCGACGACGACTCCAGGAGCTCCGGGCTTTCCATCGTCTCCATCGGGTCCGGGCTGAAAGGATTATACGATACAAACTTTTCAGTCAATGAACAAACCTCTCCGGGTTCTCCTCTCTCGCCCGGGGGTCCTGGAGGTCCTGCAGGACAGCCCTCCGATCTTGGGCCGCAGTTACACTGTTCGTTGCTTCTCTTATGACGTCCAGCGAAGAGGGTCACGAAGGTTGGAGGAGCATCAGAAGCACCAGTAGGATTGGTGTGCTTGGTCATGATCCTGTTCCATGTATCGCCAGAGAGAACCTATTATTGTTGTGTTTTAACCAAGCCTAAAAATAAACATACTCTGAACTCCTGCATTCCAGCGTCGATTTCATCCTTCAAGACGTTGATGTCGGAAAGGAGTCCGGCCAGTACCCATAAGGTTCCTGCTACGAAGACCAATGTTGCAGCCGATGCGGCGACAATCAGCTTGCCCATGGTGTGGATTGCAATCTTCTGGTCACACGCTGTCCTTTTATACTGTCAGCTACTCTTCCTTCTCTTATTTACTGGTACTCTTCCTTTCGGGAATTCGGTTCCACATTTTTTTTCAAACATCGACGGTTCCGCCAATTGCGAAAAGTCACAAGCATTAGGAAGATCGGCTGTTGATAGCTGTAACAGAAACTTGGCAGGGAAGAACCAAAGAGCGCTAACTTGCTGACCATTTACTTTTTTTCTACAGTTCATTGTAAACTTGACAGAATGAAAGTAGGACGAATAGCGCTGGCCCTTGGTTTTCCAGGAACTTTAATTGAAAAGTGTGCGCCGGAAACAATAAAAGCATTTTCTTTACCTTTCCTGCTAATTGTTCAAATGAAAGGAACGCGGACGTTTTCTATACAGCCTCATGATTACGACGCTTCTGATTCAATGAGAATGTAGTCTTCAATTTACGTCGTTGCGTGGGTGATAGTGCCTCGCAATATTCGACGCATCTTCTTCATTCATACGTTTGTTTTCTTCTGAAACCATTCAGACCCCAAATTTATGAATATCCCCTCTTACAGCACTGAAAAGTTTACCAGCAGCCTGGCACAACATGACACCGAATATTAAAGTGCCCTTATGAGATTTTCATGAGATGAACAATATTGCAAAGTGTTTTGTGCTCTCGTGATCAGAAATCGGCTTATTTCTTGATCTAAGAACGAGCCCTACATATAAATTTATGAGGGAAAACCGGCACACAGCTGTTCTTTTTATGCTTTGATTGAAGCAGCTGTGTCGCCCATCTGTGGTCGTTCGTATATCTTTTTTAGGACATTCGAAGGGAAGGCGTGGATTGTACGAAGCTGCAAATATTCCAAGAAATCCGAAAGAGACCAAGAGACCGCAATTCGTAATGAGCTTCGTTTCCCTTCGACTATCTTCATGGTAGCAATGATTAGACTAATTTAAATTTGTTGAAAATGAGCCTTGTTAGACGTCGTAGTATGTTTTTGTTCCTCTCATTTTGACTACTTTGAGGCGATGTCTCATCCCTATATCGAAAGAACACTTTTTGCCCGGCTTGTCGTGCTATCTATAATGTTCCAAGGGGAGTGTACGTAAAGGGGCTCACCCGACTTGGACATGCCTTCCCTGGAGACATTTATCAACAAGTGGAACTTGGTATTTGTAACGAATGGCCAGCCATTTATAAACGTTACAGCTCACTGCTTGAGTTGTTCGGAAAAACATGGGATATGTCTTGGTGTTCAAAAATTGTGTCTTTACATGTTCGAAGTTCTCCTGAGGGATTGGGTCATCGTGAAGAATTTTCAAGTCTTTTTTTTGAAGCTCAAAGATAGAAACGTTTCTTGGCCCTCTAACCCGATTTCACCATGGCCAAGGTCTACAATATCAGAAATCCAGCAAATTATCTGGCTCCCTTAAAAATTGCAAAGTGGACGGCCTCCCTAATTTTCCGATTGAATTTTTTTCTAAACGTTAAAACCAGTTTTTAATTGATGATCGCAGTACTGAAATCATCTGTCTCCTATTATGAAATGGGACATCAAATGAAACCATCGCCTGACGACAACAGTTTCTGCCTGAGGACACACACTGTTTTCCGATTTTATGCAGCTGACCGATTTTACCTCATAATAGCTCGCAATTAGGTCTCTCGGTTGTTGGGGGTTGTGGCCCCCGGTAGCCTGCCTGTCGTAATCCTTCGCTCTCGCAGCATATTCCCATAAGGGTATGATGAATAAAACTGACTCTCTCCCACTCTCCTAGAAATCAAAGTTTCGAACGGCGAGTACTTTACTTAATATTTGCATTAGTTCAACCCAACCGCCGTTGTGTCGCATAGTGTCTGTTTCTCTTCTATAAATGCGCTCTTTTGCCTTTGCAATGCTCGCAAGCCTCCAACCTCCCAATGTCAGCCAGGGGGTTCTCTGCACTCTCCTGCGTTATTGCTTACACTCGCCTACCCTATCTCTAGCGGTTCTCCCACCCCGACGCGGTCTCTCGGTCTTCTCTCTTCAGCCGCACCCCCCGGGCTGTGCGGTCTTCACTGGTTACTATAATTTCCTCCATAACATGCTTCCTGGATGGGTAAAATCGCTTTTTTTGTATTAATTGATGACAAACTTCTTCCTTTCTATTTTCTATGTGATTTCTATGATAGACTGACCCCATTTTCATCTGTCATCAGAGATGAAAACGAGCGGATCATTATTATGCAGACATGGGAATCGGCTGACAGATTACGAAATTGCAAATTCACATTGCAAATTATGGTGCAAATTTAGTATAAATCTATATATTTACAATGCGCTTGAAATCTCTCTGAACAAATTACTCATCGGTGTAACAAACCGCCAGTATCGTAAATCACCAAACCGTTGGCGAACATTCAAGTGAAATTTTCTTGAAAGGAACTAGCCAAGCGTCTTATCCATTTTTTGACGGTACATAGTCTCTTAAAATGAATTCTGTTAGTCATCCGGGGTCGGCTTTCTACCTTGTTTACCTTTCTCTTTCTGCCTCCACCTCCTCATAGCGGGTCATCTATGTAATTACCCTTGACCTTTCTTGGCATCGCATAATAGTCGCTAAGCTTTTCTTCTCTTCCAGCAGCTAGAATGCTGACTCTTTGTCTTTTTTCTGATCACCCGCAGAGTCCCAGTTTTAAGTCCTGTCACTTTAATTTAAACTTTAAAGATTGAAGCTTGTTGCCAGCCAGTTATGGATGGGAAATATTCTAGGAGAGTTTGTTTTGACAGCAGGCTATGTCTTTCTCTCGTTCTCCGACGAAGATCTCGGATTTCAATTCTTTCTCTACGGGGTGAATGCTTCCAGTTGGAGTTTATCTTTCGCCCCCAGACGTCTTACTCAATTCTTAAAGTTCGTATTAATTAACGCATCCTCTATAAAGAAAGATGCCCTTTAATCTACGAGAGCTTCCGGCTTCTCTTTCCCACACAAATTGCTTTTATTAGAGAAGTTTTTGTCATGGGTGAGAGGAGGAAATTGAAGAAGACGGCCTTGATTGCATTGCACATTTGAGTATTTGTCTCTTCTTCCTCTCTCTCTTTCTCTTCTTTCGTGAATTTTCAAGCAGTAGAATTTGTACAGAGGAACACACATTTCATGGGCGAACTTTTTTGCCCTCTGCCTAGTCACAAGGGGGCTAGCGGTTGGCCCAATGGATATTCCTTTGTCTTGTTGGCTGCACCTGCGCCCCATGAATGTTTCAAACCCACATCCACTATGGTTTTGTTCAAACGACCATATGCTTTTAAAGTGAGCTCTTTTCAGTCCTATTTCTCTCAAACTTCTACCCAATTCCGGCTATAATCCTCTTGTTGAAAACAACAACACAATCCTGCAATTATCCAGATTGGTGATAGTTGTTGAAAAAGTTGAGGATTGATATAAACGGAAACGACCATCATGTTTGCCAATTTTGGCCGGCAAATTGCGTCCCAGTGCTAGGCGGACTTTTTCCAACAAGCCCCGCATATCCCCCAGCCGACAGACACAAACTACCGTCGTCACCTACATCACTCTGGAATGTTGTCCAGTTTCGGAGAGAGCGAATTAGTTTTTTTGTGGGCTTCTAATAATAACACCGCCTGTGTTAATAAATTATTGACAAAAAAATGGCTAAAGCTAATCCAATTTCCTATGGAGGTCTAGATAAACACCCAGAGGTCCCTTTGGCCATATGGAGAAGGGATATACGGACCTCGCACAGAATTATTCAAGCCACCACTAATCACCGTGGGCTCTGCAAGGTATTAGCGCACTTCACAAGCTCTTAACCAATCGGGAGCATGAGAAATTCTGCATAAGAATTAATACAAGGAGGCGGGAATAGCAGACATTCAAACGGCTGGATGACGCATAGGATGGTGAAAAACTATTAGTCAGCCGTCGTCTTGTCTCGCTGTACAATTGTTACCTAAGGAGACTAGTCATCTTTTGTTGAATAAGCGCTACTGTATGCAACCCCTAGGTCTTCTTATAAAACTGATATGGTCAAGTTCTCCTTAATTTGAACTACTTCCTTGTGTCAAATTGCCAACACACATCAATCCGTAACAAACTTGCCCTCCTTTTTCCATCATCGTGACCACCTACTTGGACTAATTTTGGTTTTTAAAACCATGTTAAGTGAGTATCTTCTGAAGTGGATTCCCGGTGGAATTGCGGCGTTTCCGTTTCCTGGGGAGCCCCTTTTCGGGCGATTTGTGCCTGCATCAAAGAAGCAAAACGAAGGTCGCCGGAAGGAATTTGTCTAAGTGTTGGGAATTGCGGCCCTCCCGAGTTTTTGTTTTTATTCAAGTCAAGTAGGTCCTGCGATGTTTTCTGTCGTTTCTTCTCTATTAAATGGAAGACAAGCCGCTTTATGGTCGGTCCGCTCCGGCTTAGTCTTCTCTTCCAAAATGTTTCCATTATCTAAAAGCGCCTGTCCAAGATCAATAAATTGCTTAACCAGAATGTCCGGTGCCTCAGTTCCAGCGTCATGTGCCTCACTTTTTATCACTTCTGCCCGTCCTCAACCATGTATTCATCTTCAACCGGGTGCGAATGTCAGACGACGGCTCATTAGCTTCAATTGTCAGCAGGCGCAGCTGCAAATCCAGCTAGCACCTGGAGTTTCCTCTTAGCTATTCCCTTAAAAAGCTGGCTGTTCCATTAATTATAAACTGTTTATTTCCCCAGTCTGCTCGTGTTCAGAAATTCCGCTACACGAACTCCCTGATCTCTCTCTGTTCACGGTCCATTTACTTTCTAACCTAGTAACTTTTCATAGCCAACCTTGAAATCCAGTTAGATTCGACCTCCAATAGGGGTGAAATTTAACCGATCATATAAATGAACACTCTCGATGGCCTCGCACAGGCATTTTTGCCCATTTTAGATGCCGGTGTTAGATAAGTTTCTACGGAACGTATACACCTCTTAAAACATTTCTTGATCTATTATCTTTAAACGGAATGAAATAGTCCAGTTAATTTAACTTCCCAATATGTAAACATTTTACGAGAACGCGTTTTCAACTTTAACAATGACCGCAATGTCCGTTCCATGTTACAATACAAATTGGTAGTCTCTTCTCTTCAAAACAAAAGACGACCGAGGTGGGCACATGCTTGATCGGCCGTGGAGAAAAAGTGAGAGGGGCGACAAGAGAAGAACACAACCTGCAGGGGCTGACGTACAAACATGCAAGCGAGGGACGAGGGCCGGTTGACTATCGATCGCTTACTGTCATACCTCGTCTCGCTCTCTTTCTGTCTCCATCTCTCTCACTCTTTTCGCGCACATACAACCAAACCTCACACCGCCATTGAGGAAATTTAACCAATTGTGACAGCGAGTGAAATATTTGCCTTTTTCTCGGTGACGAACAATTCGCGGGAGGAAAACGGACTAAACTGTTCTGGAAATCGTTCTCTTGACTCTCCCACGCGAGAGAGAGAGGCGCATGACCTTACCTGTTCGTTTTTTTCTTCCTCGTTAGGCGGTCTTAGCGACTCATTTTCTTCCTGTGACACGCAGTTCTTGAAGGATAGTCCTGTCGATATAGTCTTGAATATCTCTTCGTCATAACAAGTTCCAGCACGTAACAGTTCTTTGTGACAGGAGCTATTTCTTTGAAAACACGTCTCTTTCCATTCTAAATGATAATAGTTCTGCTTTTTTTTTCTTCTGTCTCGCTTAGCCTAGAAAATGTTCGTCTGTCTGACCGCATAGCATCTCGCTCTCTCTCCCAGTCGATGTTATCAGAAATGCCTCTGGTCGAGCAAATAGCCTCTCTCTCTTCTCTCAGATAAGCATAGAGGGCCGCCTGGTATGCGTACAGTTTATCATTTATGTCGCCCGCCGTCCCCATCCACCCGTGTGAATCATCTTCGTGATTCAAGGACCGCACTAAAACAAATCGATTTCAAACGGGCCCGTACTTTACGAGACAGACCGGGACTATATGGGACATGGCTATCAAAGCCAGATTCGCTTGAGGAAAAATGTGACCCTAACAAAGGATTGGTTGCTTTCCAAGCACTGAAAAGGGTCTTAGTCGTAAACATCTAAAAGGGGGTAATTCAAAATGCCAGACTTGGCACCTACTGAACTCCAAGGCATTTTCCTAACATCTAACAAATATCAGGCCTCATTTAAAGTAATTTCTTGATCTCTGTCATTCCAAAAAGGCTTTGAGGTGGAAGGGAAAACCACCCAAACCGGTCTGCTTCGTGACTGATAATGTGATTGATCACAGCATCACCATATTACCCAGCACTGTTTTCTCTATTGATTATTTTCTGCTTGATCATTTTAAACTGAAAAACAGTGCAACATTGACTATGTCCCAGTGTGGCTATTTGTTCAGGCCTTCTTGCACCAACCACCATTTCGCCTGCCCGACAACCTGCCCCATCCATCTATGTTATGTCAAAATTTTTTGCGACTGGTACTCCGAGCGAAGGTCTGCTTTCTTAATCCTAAAAGTACTTTTCCGATGTACCCTTTTAAGCGGCAGAGGCGGTGTACTTATATT
This sequence comes from Oscheius sp. DF5033, assembly GCA_964036215.1. Lineage (NCBI taxonomy): Eukaryota > Metazoa > Nematoda > Chromadorea > Rhabditida > Rhabditidae > Oscheius > Oscheius sp. DF5033. The sequence continues at coordinate 10,385,280 of OZ038413.1, forward strand.
CGACCTTTTGATAAACTTGTGAAAGCTATCGAATCTCACATTTTCTTCTCATATTCGCACCAGTAGTTAGTCTGAATAGAGCTGGCTACTTCTTTTCTTACTAATTGCCTCTACGTCGACTCCTTTTTCACAAGATCTCGCTCTCTCCCTTCATTTCTCCCCGCTCTCCCTTATCTATAGTGTCCTTTGGATTGTTTGTGAAAGCTCTTCAAATTATCTCCGAAAACGGGAGAGAGATCGGGAAAAACAGCTTTGACCTAAGGAATATGATTGATCGTTAACAAAAGTTCTTGCCGTACGACCATAAGATTATGTTCATTTTTCTAGGTTACTACCGACTCGTTCCCATTGTCATTTTTTTGTCTTAGTGTAATAACTTTGTCCAATATCTTAGTCTCCATGGTAACGGCGTTCTTGTAATCCGAATATAAGCTCCGCCCAAGGTGCCAATGTGATGTTTCCGCTAGCCGGAGGGAGCTTGACTCCTCGCCGGCTCGTCCTTGAACTTTTTAGATCTACTTCCTTATTCTCCCACCTTTTCTATTCTGCCTATGGCCAGTCTCGCTCTTTTGCTTAATTCTCCATAACTTTCATTTAAAGTGTTATTTTCAGAATGACTGTGGGTGGCCTACTCGTGGGGTTATTGATACCCCTCTGTACGGCATCGTACATAGAGGTGAGTATTCTTTTTTTAAATGGGAGGTGTCTCTTCGTGCCATGCGTTCACTGTTATCATAAGCCTATTATGCATAAGACAAATTCCGTTCACGGACCTGTCCAAAAATCATATGTTTTCCTAGTAACTGGAGAAGCCGTTTTTCTTAAAGGTGACACAAAAAGGTGGCAGTCAATAGACTCTTTCACACCCTCGCTTGAAACAAAGCGAGAGACCAATTTATAAAAGTAGGTGGTGATACATGGAAAGAGGAAGCAAAGCTTAGGCCAAATTGCTCTTCCGCTTGCGTGGTTAACAACATTCACCTTTGTAATATCCATAAAAAGCTAGGGATAGAGACCAGGGCAAAAAGCTTAGCCCCAACACCATCACATGACTTATATTTAATCTTTCAGAGTGTGGCCGCAAATGTTGATAGCTCATCAACAAGGAAGCATGAAAAATTCGTACCATTGGTTGCGTTCGAATGTGGTTACCGTAACCAGTACATTGACGAGTCTGGCTTCTGGGTAACTGATGAGAGCCGATACGCCACTTGCCAATCTGGCAAGCTGGACATCCTCAAGTATTGTAAGAAGGTAAGGCTTTCTAAATTCTTTTAAAGGACCGCGTCTGCCAAGTGCATCTCTAATAGACTTTAGCCAGTATGTGTGCCCAATTAAGCCAGGAAGGGAATTCTTTTTCGCGAGTCCCTTCACACTCTAAGGGCGCAATAAGCATGCATGGCTCATACACTTGTGTGTGATGGAACAAGCCTCATTAGTCCTTTGCGTACACACAGAATTATTGCGATTTGTCGCTGACAAGAGTGGGGTCAGATGTTACTAATATTAGAATTTTAGGTTTACCCCAAATTGAACATCACAAATATCGTCGAATATGCTCATGAAGTCGATATCTCCCGCTGGTGCAAGGAGGAAGGATCCCCCTGCGCATACAGGAAGACTGTACGCCCGTTCCAGTGCATTGGTAATCTGAAAATTGTTAGAAATTCTAATATCTTCATGTCTAGATGGCGAGTTCCGCTCTGAAGCCCTCCAGGTCCCACATGATTGCCGATTCTCTCACGTCAACTCGAAGAACTCTTGCAATGATTATCAGCACTGGAGCGATGAAAGCAAAAGAATCTGCTCTCGAAAAGAGTTCAATAACAAGCCAATGGCTGTTCGCTCTTTTGCTGTTCTCGAACCCTGTGGTTTGGATCTCTTCACTGGAGTGGAATTTGTCTGCTGTCCAGCTAATAGTAAGCACTTATTTCAATTGGATTAGCTTAGTTTTTCTGAAAACCACTAAGTTTAATCATTGCCTCAAGGGAGGCTAGTTTATTGTGGCTGCTTTAATCTGAAATAATCGGAGTTCATTGAGTCAAATGAGCGAGATGATCCTCCCCCTTTTTTTTCTTGACGCAGCTAATCCTCATTTTCTAGTAATAATCTCTTTCTCTGAACTGGGAATGAGAGATCGAAGAGTGGAAATGTATTGCGCTCGATTTCGTGTGACTAATTTGCTCTCGCTCTGGGAAGAGCTTTGTCAACAAGACACAGACTTCTAGGAAGGCTAATTCGTGTAGTCTCGCCGATTTGGGGGTCCAGAATAAAGCCTTAACAAGATGAGAATACATGGATGGATTGGCGCGCCATCCAAGTCTAATCTAATTTGCATACAAATACGGGCAAGATCTCCTGCAGAGCAGGCCTCATTGTGAAAACTTTTCGCGCGCAACCTCGGGGGATAACAGATTTAAAACTTGGTAGACGTGTTTGTCAGAGAACTTGTTTTCTTTTTCAGCTGTGAAGCAAGACACCGTTGAGAAAGCCGTTTCTAAGATGGATAAAGCCGCTAAGAAATTGACCGAAGAGGATGACGACGATGACTATGAGGATGACTACACAGGAGAAGACGACGACGAAGAGGAGGATAAGAAACTCGACATCACTCAAGACCCATACTTCAAGAAGGTCGACTACTCTCGCGAACACGACAACTTCAAAGATGCTCTGGAACGAGTTGAGAAGAAGCACCGCTCTAAGATCGAAGAGGTCATGAAGGAGTGGACCGAGTTGGAAGAGCGTTACAATCAGATGAAGAACAAGGATCCGAAGGGAGCCGAGCACTTCAAGGCATCTATGACCAACCGCTTCCAAAAGGTAGAAATATCAGGGAAACTTAATGAAAGCAACGTTTCAGACTGTCGCCTCTTTGGAAGATGAGCACAAGAAGATGAAGAAAGACTTGGAAGATGTTCATGAGGAACGAGTCCAGAGCAGCTACAACGAGAAGAAGCGCAACGCTACCCATCAGTACCGCGCTGCTCTCACCGAACACGTCAAAAACCCTAACAAGTCTAATGTCCTCAAGACGTTGAAGGTATAATCCATTAGGAAATGACTTGATCTCCTCTTTAGATGTACATCCGAGCTGAGGAAAAGGATCGTATGCACACTTTGAACAAGTATAGGCATCTATTGAGAACCGATCAGGATGAGGCCCGCGCCTACAAGGAGACTGTCCTCCACAAGCTGAGATACATTGACCTCCGTATCAATGGAACTCTGGCCATGATGAGAGACTTCCCTGATTTGGACAGCCAAGTTCGCCCCATTGCCGGTCTGTTACACTTGGTTTGGCAATAATTTGAGCTGATTTTTAGTTGCTTACTGGGTGGATGTTCGCCGTGAGAACACTCCTGAACTTTCGGACGATGCTATTAATGCACTGAACACATTGGACAGCGAGGCTAAGAATAAGAAACTTGTTGATCTCTACAAGGAATCCTATGAAAAGCTTCACCCCAACACCAAGTTGGATGTCCGTGCTCCTGATCCGACTACTGCTGCTCCTACCACTACCACCATCGCTACTGACAGCTCCGATGACTCTGAGGAAGATGGCGACGACTACTACGAGGATGAAGACGATGAGGAGATCCGCAAGATCACCAAGAAGCCATCCATCAAAGTTATCGACATCAAGGTCAAGAAGCAGGAGAAGAAGGAAGAAGATGAGATCAAGGAACTTCCGGCCGCCCAGATCCAGAAGGCCGAGAAGATCGACAACTTTGACACTATCAAGAAGGTTGAAACTGCTGATAAATCTACCCAGACAGACATGGATGATGATTCCGATAGCAGCGAAAGTGACGAGGACGAAGATGACGACGTAGGCTAAAACTGCAGACAACTAATTTGGGTCAATTTTAGGAACAGGTCAAAGAGCTCAAGGTCGACATCGAACCGATTATTGAGGAGAAGCCAGCATTCTACAAGAATGAGCGCCTGTACCAGAATCATGTATGTTTTGTTATTATTTCCGTGTAGTTCTCGTTCTACATTCCGATGTGCAGAAAATGTCACGAGAATAATAGATTTTCTTAAGGTTTTGATAAACAAAAGAAAAGGATTACTGTAGGAAGTTCCTACGCACTACAATTACTCGGAAATGAGGGAAATAGAAAATAACATTCGAATTTTCAGGGAAGCCACGTCGCCAGGGGAGCTACTTCTCAGGCTTTGGTTCTTTTTGGAGCTGTCTTCGTGCTCTCTGCCTGCGTGATGATTGTCTCTCTCTACCGCCGGCGAAGGAACCATCACGGTTTCATCGAAGTCGACGTCTACACGCCCGAAGAACGACACGTCGCTGGAATGCAAGTCAACGGCTATGAAAATCCCACTTATTCTTTCTTTGACAGCAAGGCGTAAAATGTTGTATTTTTTCTCTCTCATTCAATATGTCTAATCCTCATCCTTCTATAGACTATTGTAACCTTACACAACAAGCGGACTTTGCAAATGTCATAGAGTGTACAGCCCCATCCACAAAATATAATAATAGTCACCCAACTTTTGCTATATTTTTTTGTGATTTTTATAACCTTTTTCCTCCCAATAATACCCAGTTCTGACGGTTCGTGAAAAAAATATTTGTTTTTTTTTCTTCTCCCAAAGATAATTATGCTCTTCCCTAATACTTTCCAAGTATCTCTCCTTCTCCCGGCAGGCTTCCCTGTATTTTTTCTTCTTCTTTAATGCTCTCTTCTCTTTACAGGCAGTAGTAATAAATCCATATTCCAAGAATGTTTTACATACAAATAGCCACAAAAAAATGAAAAACGTGCGGGGGATTAAACTTAATCTCATCATCAAGTGGGTGATAATACAAAAGCATTTGTATCTCATGACTAGACAGCGCTTTGTCCACCTCCGTAATAATCTTGAGGCATGGTAATTGGAGAGGGCGGCTTATAGGCAGCTCTAGGGGGCTGATAAGCAGGAATGGGTTCGAATTGCTGAGGAGGGGGTGGCTGTTCGAATCGTTGTTGTTGTGTTGTGGTAGTGATCGTCTTAGTTGTCTCATGGTAAGCAGGCGGATATCCATATCCGGCCTCAAGTTCCAGTCGAGTGGGATAAGCACCACTCTGGTAGTCCTTAATTCCAAAAGGATAATTCTGAAATCTTCTTAATTATAATTTTATTTAAAACGGAGTCACCGGTTTTCCCTGGAGCCAGAAGTCGAAAACATATACGCCAATCATGAGGAACTCCAGGACCTGAAGAAATATAATTATTGAGCTAATTTTGTCTTTTGGTAAGATATAAACACAACTAGTAAAAGGTCGATTAGCTTCGTTTAACTCACAGCAGCTGCGATCCACTGTCCTCGGATATGGCCAGCTCCTCTTCCTTGGTAGTTTACCTAAAACTTGGCTTTCAATTAAACATGCACTTTTGGCTATTGGGAACATTTAAAAGAAGCCGTAAACTTCTTTATCTTTTTAAATCAATATGGCTTCTTTTTGGGGTAAACACTAACCTCAGGATCTCTTGTTAGGACAGCCATCCAAGTGCCAAGGATTCCAGCAATTAGCATGAAGAATATTCCAAGAACAGCGTATAGCTTTTCCTGGAATCATTAACTTGCCGACTTTTTGGCCATCAATAACTCACCACCCCTTTAATTAGTCCGGGAAAAGCTCTATGGAAATTTAGAGCGGTGACAACCAAAATAATGCCACATAGGAGTGAAAGACCCAGGAAGATTATAAGTACAAAGACCTAGAAGCATTTGGTGTTAATTATTTTTCTCTTTTCTCCTTAAACCTGCCCCAAGGCTGTGTATCCAAAAACATTCATAATCATTGTGCACGCGTCATTTCCACATGTAATTTGAACAAGCCATTGCAGTGTGAAGAACATGGCCTGAAGACATTTCCTTTTAGACATTCATTTGTTCATGCTCGGTCTTACAAGTTCAAACATTCTTAAGAGACCAATGGGATGGAGGAGCATTCCAGGTGTGCATTCTACTGGCTCTATTTCCATTACCTAAAATAGTAGAAAATTAGAATTACTGAAGTTAGAAACTGCGAAAATTGTTAAATTTATGGGAAAGATATGTTATGAAATTTTTTTAAAGCTAAAAAACTGACTGAATCTGTTTCGACTTTCTCCGTAGTTGTTTCGATTTTCTTCGTGTAAGTAGGTGGATCAGGATAATAGCTTTGTTGTTGTTGTTCCCTCCTCACCAAGTCAACGTCTTTCCCGTACATGCTCATTTCCTTAAAATGATGTCATATTGACCTTTAAATAGAAGTTAAAAAAGTGTAATAGAAACATTTAAAGGCATGACACAGCTGGAAGCCGCCAGTAGTGAAGTTTAACTAGGCCTCTAACTGAGTTTACAGTCCCTCTTATCGACTGGACCTTTCTCGTGATAAGCCAGATAGATGAGCGCATCAAATATTCAAACGGAAGATAGCTACAGAACTTGTTTATTGAGCAATAGATTGAAATAAGTTGAACATTATAAATTGATTAGAAATCAGTAATTGTAGCAGCGTCGGCGGAGACAACAAGGGTATCGTCATGGGATTTCTTATGATTTCTTCTGGATCTGTCGATTGGGTCAGCTGGTGCCATTCCAACTCCTCTGATTTTTCTATGTTTTCCCTAAAAATATTGTTTTCTATAATTTTCCTCAAATAGAATTACATATGTTAGTCGCAGCCATCCGTTCGGTTCATAAGTTCTAACCTGAAATTTGGTCTTCCTGTAGCATTAAAAATCTGACTTACAATATCGTCGTCGGTTAGATAAACATCATCCAAAGTCTTAGGTTCCCTTGGCTTTTCCTCGAAAGATTCGTCAAAGGAAACATCCTAAAATTGTTGAGCATTTCTCTTCTATTCATCTTTTTCCAACCTCTAAATGTCTGGCTTGACGGCTTTTCACTTTACGTTGTTTTCCCTCGGCCCTAGCTTGTTGCTGCTGATTTTGGCCACGTCTTCTTCCAGCCTTAAAAGAGTTTTTTTGTTATTGTGAACACTGCAAAAAATAAGGCAGTCAGCTCACTTTAATTCCAGCTCTTCTACTCGTGTGAGGATGTGTGGCAACTCGATGTCCAATATCCTTTCCTTTACCCTTAGCACGTCGGTTACGGACAGGCTGAAAACACGGAATAATGTTTCTATAGGTGACACTTGCCCTATGGAGTTCCCCATTTGCTTCAATCACATCATCTTCCTCACTCGCGACGATAGCAGACCTCTTGGTGTGTTTGCAGTTAGGTCCGCACTAAACTGTCATTTTTTGAGAAGCTGAATGCTCCGACCTGATGATCTTGACTTGGCTTGTTGTCGAGGGGTGTCTGTTGTCCGTCATTAATTTCGCCTGCTCTCTTTAGGGCATGCTCATGTCGGCGAATCCTTGACTTATGGTTGCAATTAGGTCCACACTGAAAAATATTATTTTTCATTTAAGAAAGCAACAAAAAAACCTGATGGTCTTGCTTTGGCTTGGTGTCAAGGGCTGTCTGTTGGCCGTCGTTGATTTCTGATGTTCTCTTTAGAGAATGCTCATTGCGGCGATGTCGAAGCGGCTAGAAAGAGAAGACGAAATTATTTATGTATTCTCACGGTGAAACTACCAAATTCTCGGAGTTTTTGTGCCGTCGGAATCTTCCTACGGGAATGACTATTTCGGTTGAATTTGACTTCTCATCCTTGTCCTTGTCTTTTTCCTCGCTGCTTTCTTCTTCTTTCTTGTCGTGACGTTCTTTACGTTCTTCTGCTCGTTCGGAAAGGTCCATTACTAAAATCGAGATTTAATGACATGTAGATTTTGGAGAACAAAAATTTGGACTTCACTGGTACCAAGTAGACCCGAATTTATGCACGAATCTTTTGATTTCGGATATTTGCAAATATTTTCGGACATCCACTTCCCCAAGCCTCTTCCGCCATTTTTAAAACCAACCTCTGTCCTTGGTTTCCTTTCTCTTGTCTTCGGAAATACTCAAACCACCTCCGCTTCTTCTCTCTGAAGTTGTTTTGTTAAAGAATAGTCCAGACTCTATCCCCATTCTTATTGTTCCCCAAAAAATATAATAACCGCTTGTTCACCTTCATCATCTTCCTCCTGATCATCCTGGTGTTTATTCTTGTTTCGATTCTTTTTCCGACTATCTTTCCCAGCTAGAGTGAAATCACAGAGAAGACCAAAGATGACAAGGAAGAGAAGTAGAAATTTGAGACGCATCTTTTCTGCAATTAGGAAGCGATGACTTCAAAACGGCCCTTCCTTGCCCAAGCTATCAAGAGCGGGACCCCTTTTTTACTTTCCTAGAACTTCCACGCGATAAGATGGGGACAGAGCCTTTAATTTTGGCGTCGTTGGTTTTTCGGATAGTCTATCAGATGGGGGATTACGAGTTTGATATGAACTTTGTATGGTAGTCACTTGACTGAATTTTTTTTCGGAAAAAAAGGTTCAGTCCGGTCATAGAATAAAAGATAATTGACGTAACGGAGGCTAAAATCTTTTCTGACCTCACTAATGCGAGGTGGGAAGAAAAGGAATAAGAAATAAAGTGCTCTTTTGGTTTTAGTCTTTGACACAACTCACCCTCTTCTACTTTACTTGCTATTGGATGATGTCCGCTTTAATCATTTCCAAATTTGAGATGTCTATACATCTTTCGCTCTTATTTTTGGAGATTACATCATGTTTGAACAGCGGAGTTCTGGCGCACCGAAAGGATGGCGTCGTAATCAAAAAGTAGACCGTTTGGGTGCTCGCTTCGAGACCCGTGGGTTGTAATATTAAATTTTTCAATTAAAAAAAGTGAATATCAGTTTTTTAAGGAAGAAGTGCTTAGAGTTTAGGATCAAACGGTGGATATCCCAAGTTCTTATGTGGTCCATGACAGAATATCATTCTGAGGGATTACGGTAGATATAAGAACTTGAGGCTAAGGCTTTAAACTAGAGAGAAATGTCTAAATTTAGTGAGAATGGCATCAGAGATGCTCCAAGTGTTTAGTCTTATCTCTAGTCAGACGTAAGGAAAATGAGTGGCCACTTTTCATGCTTAGGACAAAAGGCAGAAGTGGGGTGTCTCTCTTTCAAAGGAGCCAGATGGCTTATCATCTTCACAACACCCCTTATCGAAATATGTTTTCCCTTGCCTTGAGCATGAAAGGAGTGTGATTGAAAATAGAATACTATCAACTACTCAACCCACAGGTGGGGCGGCTGAGGAAGACTGCGGGCAGTATGACTATATGCGGCCAGGATTAAAACAGCTTTATTTCTTATTGATAAGAAATAGGAATTCCAAGCATTCTAACATCTGGTGGCTCGGGCGTATACGTTGTTGTGGAGTAATCCCAGAGGGGTTAGTTGAAGGAGGAATCATTCCAAAACCTGCTTTTCTGATTTTGGCCCGATGCTCACAATTCTTCGTTGGTGGTTTGTAATAAAAATAAAGGTTTTTCTGTTTTAATTTAATTACTCGTCTGTCCGTTTGAGGCAAAGACGAAAAGTCAACAAAATTTCGTATAAAAGGAAAGATTTTTCTCCATTTTCTGAAATTCGAAGAATTTAGATTCGTCATATATCTCGCCTTCATTTTCTCCCCATTTCTTTGTTGTTGACGGCTAAGGGATCTTCATTATGAATGTTCGGTATTCCACGCGCACATTGTCTTCGGTATAAAAGGACTGCCAGCGGGATCTTCTGCCACATTCTTCGCTCTCTTTTTTTCTCTTCTTTTTCTCCTAGATCCCCCACAAAGATTTCAATTCTTATTGAAACCTATTTTTGTTTGGATCTGCAGCTTATCCCTTCTATCGGAATAGCTGAGTGGTCTCGTGTTTCACAGATTGCCACAATTTTCGACACCTCCTTTTTCGTAGCTCAGACTGATCACTTCTGCCCTAATTGCCCATCCGAAAGAACCACTTTAAATATCAGATCGCGGCTGATAAACATCTATTAAAATTAAAGACTCAGGCTGCTTTTTCCCTTTCAGTTAATGTGAGAGCTCCCATTGGATGTTTATCCGGATTAGACTCGGCTTTTTATGGTCCGCACTGATTCAGGCACTTTTTCATTGTATCATGCGCTATATATTCCTTTTAAATAAGCATTTCTATTTTTTCAGAACTGCACGTTCACTTGGGCAGCTCTTCATGCCGCCACATGAGAAAAACGGCTCGCCCGCTAAGGTGGCTACCCCGAGTCGGTGAGTCAATGATTTATTAGGCTAGTCGGAAGCTTTTAACTGGGGAAAATTGTTCTCCATCGTGGTCATGATTAAATCTCTTTGTAAAAAAGGATGTCTAGTTTCATATTTCAGAGACGATGGACTACCACTCGTAAACGGAACTGGTCATCTCGATCCCCATGAGGCAATTGAGAAAAATGGCAGGGTATACATCTGTCATACTCTTGTCCAAATTCACATCATTTTAGTTTTATAACAAGACAGGAATGCACTGGGTGGTGACTGCTCTTTTTATCGTGGGCGAAACGGCTGGCGGGGGTTTAATTGCACTTCCCTCTGCGATGGTTGCTTTTGGTCTGATGGTCAAAGGAGCTTTTCTGATAAGACAAAATGTTTAGGATCCTTTTGGGGGACTGTCAATATACTGCTCGGTGCTGTAATCTGTACCTATACCGGCGTTCAGTTGGCTGATAATTGGACAATTCTTCAAAAGCGCTGGCCAGAATATCGTCGTCACTGTAGAAAGCCTTATCCAGCCATGGGAGAGCGGGCTTTTGGCGTCAGATTCTCCTACTTTGTATCAGCTCTCCTGGATGTCACAATGTTTGGTACAGCAGTGGTCTTCCTCCTGCTTGCTGCTAAGAATATTGAAACATTTCTCTCAATTGGTGGCTACCAGCTCAGTTTCTGTCGGTTGATAGTAATTGTGGCTGTTTTCATGCTCCCGGTGACTATGTTAAAATCACCGAAAGACTTCTGGTACGTGCAAAAACTCCAGTATAAAACCTTCTCCTAGGTGGGCCATAATCTTGGCAATGTTCACTACGTTAGCTGCTGTTATCCTGATAATCTATGGATCAGTTACAGATGGAGTTATATGTCAACCTTCAGCTAATTATCCTGCCTTAAACATGAACAAGCAAGTTCCCAGAACAGCAGTTAATTGAAGATTCAGAGCTGCCATGGGATTTGGAACAGTAATGTTCGCCTATGGAGGACATGGTGCTTTTCCAACGATTCAACATGACATGAAAAAACCGTACCATTTCAATAAAGCGGTGATCCTCGCTATGATATGTAAGCTAGAAGTTAAAAATGCTTCGATTTAGTTTTTTTTTCAGTGGTTACAGTTCTGTATCTCCCTGTGAGCCTTGCTGGTTACTTTGCTTACGGAGATTCTCTCCTGGATACTATTATTCCCAGTTTACAGGCCAGTTTGTAGTTTCGTCATTTAAAGAAACAGTTTCTAGATAACAGAAATCCGTTTCGCTGTAAATATGCTGATTACAATACATGTTGTCCTTGCCCTGACGATTATTTTCAATCCGCTAAATCAGGAACTAGAGGATTATTTCAAAATCCCACAAGATTTTGGCTATCAACGTGTGCTGATCCGCAGCTGCGTTATGATTTCTGTCGTCTTGGTAGGAATCAGTGTCCCCAGTTTTGGTGTGCTGTTGGATCTTGTCGGTGGATCTACGATAACCACCATGGCTCTTGTCTTTCCGGCCATTTTTAATCTTTATCTGAAAGCGTCAGCCAAGAAATATCAAATGGCCACGGCAAAAACGGATGAGGAGCTTCTCAGCTTTAAAGAGTAGGACATTTTTTTATTGCCAGCCTACAATTTATAGAATGTTGGAGTACACATCTACCCTGGATCTAGTGATCAACGCAATTGTTCTAGGTAAGAGTGTTAAATACAATTTCACAGTATTTTCAGTCTACGCTTGTATTGGAGGAGTTCTTGCCACATTCACCGCGCTCAATGCCATGATAAATTCACAATATGCTACTCCATGCTGGTGGAGTCTTGTGCAAAGCCTTGGAGAAGACGCTACCTCATCGACCCCGTTGGCTGCTAGGTACAATTTCATTGAATCCTCAGAAATCTGATACTTTCAGGGCATTGATTCCAACAAACTGCTGCGGACAATTCAAAAACATATCAATTTATACTGATGAAGCCTGCTTGAATTTCGTAACTTCTATCTCGGGTGGCAGTCACGGTTAAAATGAAGATCTTCTCCGTGTCACGATAACTGGTTAAGTATTGTCGAGTAGTTATGCATAATCGCCGAGTTAACCGTATTTTTGACAATAAATATTGGATGGAAATGAGTGTACGTCGCCTCCAGGTGATTTGTGCTTAAAAAGCGTCTATCGGATTATCGGATTCGTACTTGTTTTTTCACAGACTTCTAGTAAATTTTCCACAATTTACCAAAAAAAATATAAATTTGTTAGCAAGTAATTCCTGAAAATTATTTTCATGTCTGTGTAATTTTTTTACGGCTGAAAGAAAACGCGCGCTATTGAGACGGCGTTCCTTTAAATACCAAGATGTGACGTGGCCCTCCATTAAACTATTGTCTTCTTTATCCTTCGTTAGTAGTTACTAGTAGCAATACTTATTTCATCTGCTCCTAGGCCTTTTTTCTCAAATATTTGCATAATATTTGCGTTGAGATTAAAAGTCGTTATCATGATATCAGTCGAAGCGTTCCTAACATCTGAAAAGCTGTTTTTTTTCGCTTTAAATTAGAACAGTTCGCTTCTGAAGAAACATCAAACAATTTTTTATTGACTATTTCCTCTGAGTTAACCATTAAATTGATTTTCTAATTAAAAAAATTAGCTGAATCGTATATTCCCCAAATCACCAAAAGTAGGTCAGTTTACAATGCCTCTTCCGACTGGAGCTGTTCTCCCGCTTCTTCTTATTTGAGCTTTCATAGATCTGTCAACGTGGCCAATATCGATTCCGTTGACCGGGCCGCAATCCACAGCCGCAGGGTCACGCCCCACTAGAAACTCTCCTCCTTCTGCACAATCCCTCAAAATATTTTTGACAATTGATTTTTTAATTGATTCTTACTATTGCTTATTTTTTTCAGTCTTGGGTATGAACATCTTTCGGTTTTCGGCCGATACGGCCCATCTTATAGCCATTGTCATTCTGCTACACAAAATATGGAAAAGCAGAAGTTGTGAAGGTAATTTTAAATTATTTTTTTTCTATTTTTATTTTAAATTTTTAGGCATCTCCGGGCGGTCACAGCTACTTTTTGCAATGGTTTTTGTTACGCGTTATTTGGATTTGTTCACTAATTTTATCTCCCTCTACAATTCTGCCATGAAGGTGAGTGTGTGCTCCTCTCCAAATGACTCGTGACATCTTGCAGCTTTTCTTCTTGGTTACATCGATCGGAACTGTTTACTTGATGTGGATCAAGTTCAAGGCTACCTACGACCGGTAACCTTGATAGTTTTTTTTCTATGAGAACCCCGAAATTCCAGAAATAATGACTCTCTTCGTGTTGAATTCCTTGTCATTCCTTGCATAATCCTCGCTTTGCTTATCAACCACGAGTTTACTTTCATGGAGGTAATTTTCTATATTTATTTTCTTTTAACAGTCCTTTAAGATTCTTTGGACATTCTCTATCTATCTTGAATCTGTCGCTATTATGCCGCAATTGTTCATGTTGTCTCGTACTGGAAATGCTGAAACTATCACTGCTCATTATCTCTTTGCTCTTGGATCTTACCGCGCCCTCTACATCGTCAACTGGATCTACCGGTAGGTACTCTTCTTGTTTTTAAAACTAAATGAATTTTTACTTTTTTTACGCTCACATTTTCAGTTTCTACACCGAAAACTTCTTCGACCCTATTGCTGTCGTTGCCGGAATTGTTCAAACTGTCCTTTATGCCGATTTCTTCTACTTGTATGTCACCCGAGGTACATTCTATTCCTTGATCTTATTCAACCTTTGGTTTCAGTTCTCCAATCCAACCGCCAATTTGAGATGCCCGCCTAAAAATTTGGGCCAATTCTGTCAGAATACATTCTACACAAAAGTGCTTCTATCAGCACGTCTTTGGGATTTTTAGACTTATTTATTTAATTTTATATTTTGTTTTCTTTCTTTTTTTTATATCTATTGTGATCTATTTGTTGATGTACGAGGAAAACTATTTCACGGCGTTGTCGTTTCTGCGGATAAATGTGCGCTTTGTGGGTAAACTATGTGAGTTTTTTTAATAATAAACTATTTTGTGTGTCAGTCCGTACTCAAATAGGTGATCCAGTAAAGTTAGAAAAGGAGGATTGCCTCTGATAATTGGGATCGTTTCAGTCATTTTTCTTACGCTCTCAGTTTGATGCCATCTTCCCTTCTCATTTAAAAGGCGTGTGAATTTGTGTGTGTATGGAAGGAGTGCAATTGGATATGTGGGTTCCTCCAAATGGTACAGCCTTGAGCCTTTTATCTTATCCTCCCACCTTCATCCGGCTATCCTTTAATTGTAAGGCCATATATAGTTACCGTCAGCTCACACCTCGTTCCTGAGGCGTCATGTTTTTCATGCGCGCCTTCAGTCTCCCTGTTTTCTCTTTTCAAAGACAGCACAAAATTGAATCAAAGCGACGAACACTTGTGGTAGGAATGGCCTAATATGAGATTTGCTTGGTAAACACAAAAGTAGTGAAGACATCCGTTTAGTGTGACCTGTTTCTTAGTCATTTTTCACTGGATGTGCGCTGCCTCCGTGATATTCTAGGATTCTCTGACACATTCCACGCTCAATTATAATTGTGCCCACTAATTTGAACGGTTGAACTTTGAGATCCCTGAGGTTTGTGATCCCTTTAAAAGGGAAGATGCCTGCAAGAATTAGACAAATATGGGTATGGGCGTTGTATTACCAGTCCCATCATCTCAGCTGGGAAGATTATAAGCGATCTTTCAAACCTTTTCCTTTTTATTCTTCTTTTTTGTTAACAATTTTTGTAGGGAATATCATGTGGGAATTGCGATTCTCTTTTTATTTTTCAATGCCTCAACAATTCGGCCATTACAGTGGTAATCTGTGTGGGAATTTTGTACAGGCTAGACAACCAAAATTTCTTTTGAAAGATCGGAGGATGATCTGAGACAAACATCCACGACGATTTGTTTGTGGTCACCATACGCTCCCCGTCCTTTTTGAGCACTTGGCGCTCAAACAATGGAACATATCCTCACTTATTTTTTATGTTCCCCCGCTTCTTCTTCTGTCTCCTCTACTGGTCAGTCATCAAGTAGCTCTTCTGTTATTTCAACAATAGAGGTTAAAACAACCGGACGTGGCTGCTTACAGAATGATCACGCGATGAAAATGAGTGACAGGCAGTGACACAAATGATCCAAGAGGTGGCAAACTTTGAAATTTTCTGAGGGGGATTGACTGACCCGTTGATGTGATGGTGTGTCACACTTGATTTTATCTGTTTGTCACCGACATTTCTCACGGATACCTTCCGTTTATTTACTGCAATACAAGTTTTCGGTTTCGTATTTCTTACTCATCTTCAGTTATGAGTAAATAGTTTTTGCTGTCTGCTTTTCTTTAACTATTTTTAGCATAACGGAAGGAAAACCCAAGCTCAAGTCAATTTATTTTGAAGTATATGTAAATCCTTCGGAAAGCTTGTTCCGAAGCGATGCTTTGCTTGTTGTTTTCTTCGTTGCGTATAGTGGAACCTTGGCGCGAATGGCGTCTTTAATGTTGCTTGTCTTGTAACAACTGTGTACGCCAGGCATCTGTATCCGCATGAAGAGGTCCTGGTCAAAAATTAATGCCTAACTCTGCTACAGGAGAATGAGTAAGTTCATACCACCGCGAGGTTCACACGAGTTCATGTGGATCGTCTTTGCCGCCAGACGCTTTGGAAAATTCAGAATTCCTCAATACTTTCTATCCAGAAAGTGCAGGACAATATTTGATTCCGAGTTCTCAGCTAGCTAATTTTCCTGCCCTTTTCGAACTCGGAGATTCACTCGGGACAGAGCAAAGAGAGGCTTACTGGGTTTACTGACGTCACGTCAGTGTTCAACTTCCCCTACGTTCATTTCCATATTGACCAGTACAGTTCAAACTGCTCCCGTGACCATTTTGACCATGCTGACCACCACGTAGTACTAGAATTTAAATGTTTCATTGTTGAAACCCTTGCTGTTTCCGCTCTCAACTTGATCCTTTGTTCAAACTTCGAAAGAATTACGCTCTCCTTTAATGTCCGTCTGTTTTTAAAGGTCTGTTTTATTCCCTCTTCAGACAAGCTCTTGACAATCCCATTATTGCTCTTTTTCGAAGAGACGTCATCAAAAACATAGATTCTCTTCCACTGTATGTGGACAATTTGTGCAAATAGTTACTATAGTAGGCGCCACAGCTCTTCGGACTGTTTTTGTTTAACAGTAGCTTCATCTCGTGTAAATTGTATGCCAATAGTTCATATCCATTGACATATGGACACAAGATGTCGCTGTTTACAATCCTGCCTCTTAGCTCAAAAACACTACTTCACGGCGACACTTCGTTTTTCTCTGAATGGGAGTGTCTTGGAACATTTTTAGAAACATTTGAGACGAAGATAAGCATTCCATTTCTGACTCAGACGAGACATGTTAATCCTTTCCCTTCCGGATATAGTATTTATTCGTCATTTCTCTTCCCCCGCCAAAGGAGTGCCTCCCCGAGGCCGAACGGTCCGTGTTGGTCGTCATGCTGTGTCCACACGACGTGCACAGCTCCGCCCTCTCTCTAACGCCACCAGTTCACCTTCATCTTCTGGCACATTTTCTCATCTCATCCTTCTTTTTGAGTTCATTCAGAAAAAATAAGATCTCCCCTTATGTAAATAATCAAACTCCATAATTGAAATCCACACACGCGCCTTCTCCTCTTCTCTTGCCCTTTTTTCGCGCTCAATTGAATTTGCTCCCATCCTCTTTGCACTAATAATTAGATCCTAAAAAGTGATTCTCACCTTTGCCTTCTCTTCCTTTGCGTATAATAATGTCACTTCAGTCTTCTACGATATTCGAAAGTGATGTGAGAACATCTTCGACATATTTGGATTATTTCATGGCAGAAACTGCTTCACTTGCCTGGTGGAGCCACTCTCCTGCTTGTTACCATGAGCCTATGGTTCACGATCATTCGCTTTATTTTCAACTCAGCTATATGAATTTATATTTACTACTTCCTATTGCTTGTATTGGGATGTTGGTTAATTCTGCAGCTATGGTGAGTCTACAGTTTTTAAGGAGATTCTCAGCCCCTTGGGGTTTCTCCCGGTGCGTTCTACTTTCTTTTGAAATTTTCGCATATCAAAAAATTTGACGCTGCCCACATTTTGAGTTTAGACAGTTCTATTGCTAGTTCTAGGATATTTTTTTAATAATCGAAATAAGCTTCTTTTTTTGTACCTGATCATTCTCAGCTGCTGATCTTTCTTTCAATCTCAAATTCTTTTTCCGCCGCCATATTTTTTGTACCGGCAAAGATCAATCTCACGTAGTCTGTCCACCTAAGCACGACCAACGTGTACTGCTTTGGCTACAATGTCAATCGTGAGCGCAACCGAAACTGTTTGCTCCGAACTGTTTACAGTTCAGATTATGATGACGAATCTTGCCGCTTTTCAGATATTCCTCTATCGACCGCCTAAAATTACGTCCGGAGTTTTTGTATATCTCAAGGCGTTGCTCATACTGGATCACTGTCAATTATTTGTAACAGCCACGGCGTTGATAGTTCCACAGATCTGCAACCATCATCATTCAAAGAATCACACTTTGTACGATGTATGTATGTTAGAAAGGAGATTTTTAAAACATACAATGCCCAGGTACATAGAAGACTATAATGAGCGGTATACGGTAATTTGCAGAATCCTGGCGACAGTAAACACCTTGCATGTTTGGACCATTGCAGCGCTTTCGGCCCACCGTTATTGGAAGGTGAGAAGATCTTTTGAAAGCTGATGTCTTTGACGTCAAAAATGTTTGTTACCGGGCTGGTGGATAGTATTTCAAATTGGAATCTTCCCATGGGCCCAATTAAGCCATTCAGCTCAAAGGGAACATCATTTTCAGATCTCTCGACCGGTGATCTCTCGACTTAAGGATACTGTGGGGAAGGCTCACAACATGCTAATTGCAATGTTTGCTGTGGCTTTGATCTTTCGACTACCGGTCTTCCTGCTGGAACTGCAGTTCAAGGAAAATCCATTAAGAATCCAAAAAAGAGTAGCAGCTACAGAGGTTAGTTGAATACCCTCGGGGTGGAATATACTCCACTTGCAAAAAAAAGAGGAGGAGGAAGTGGAGTTTGCACAATCTGTGACCATCCTAGTGCATTGGCTTGAAACATTAGAAAGCAGAAACAAGAAAAGGGCAATTTTACCAAAACATTGACATTACCGCAAAAGCAATCTCAATAATGATGGGAATTTCCAGGTCCTAACGCCTTACCGATTTATCTACCACACAATATTGGATCCACTTCTCAGTAACATCTTGCCTTTTGTCTGGATGAGCCTCTTCTCTTTGCTGACTCTGTATGAGATCTTTCGGAGTCGACACATCACATATCAACAGATTGGATTCGACCTGCCTAGAGGAAACGGTTTAACGTAAGTTACACTGCAAAAATATATACGGCAATAAGTTTTTGAACGGCTGTTATTCGCCAGTGTGCACATAATAGAGCCTGATTAAACTAGGAAGGTAAGCAATAGATCCGGTGCCTCCTGAAAAAAATGCTAGTCGAGGCTCGTGGTGTCATGAAAGTTCAAATAGGATCATATGACTTTTTTATTTAAATTTCTACTAATATTTTTCAAACAAAATGTTCTATTTTTCTAAGCTGTAATAATAATATCTCGAATTTCAGACAACCTCTGACTATGTGTCTCCGAAAGAAAGCAGAATTTGCCCGACAAAAACAAGAACTCCGAGCGACTGTTTCTATCGTCTTGATAATTATCCTCTATCTTCTCTTTCATTCTTTAATGCTTTATACAGTAGCCAGGAAATGGCAACTGTTGATAAATCATGACTGTCCTACAAGGTGAGAAATTTTCAATCCAATTGTAACTTCAAGTTCAGGGTGGATTACTTCCATTCCTTGGTAGCGCACATCCTCTCCATGATTTCTGCCTCTGTCAATGCCTTTGTCTTTATTGCCTTTACTAGCCGTTTGAAGAAATATGTCCAGAAGTTAATAAGAAAGACTTCTCGAACGCTCTCCAGTTCTAGTGAACCTCCCCTTAGCCCGAAAACTACGGCGACTGTGGAAGGGGTCCATATTTATAGCCATCATTCGCATGGGTCTCATCATGGTTGTAACACGTATTCTGTTCCTCTTTAATTAATAACGTAAATACAACCATTTATGTGATATGTTTGCTCTAAGAGCATAATATGTATTATTTTGCGGAGCGACTGATCTCTTTTCCGGTTTGTACACATTTTAATAAAATTATTCATGCCAAAAATTGTTCATTACTTATAAAATAATTAGTAATACATATTACAACTGAATAATTTAAGAAAGTTGTAAAACTATCAGACAGACAAACTCTTGAAGACCCATTCCATCTGAAAATCCGTTGGCTGCTAGCATGAGTCCCGCACGGATCCCTGAATTTGGTATCCTTAGACCTAAAAGCTTTTAGCACTACAAAACGCTTCAAATAATATGATTCTTCGCAATTACTGTGCTTATTCGGTGAAGGATGAATTTTCCTTTCATAAAACCAAAGTTTTGGCGTTAACCATAAGTTAGACTCGGTATAAATGGTTACAACATATGTTTGCACGGTGTTTACAAATAGTTGGAGACGTTGGAAAAAATAAAAATTGGTAACAAAAGTACTTATCTTCGGAGTCTGATACTATCGGATCCCCTTTTCGAATTATTAGACTGCCATGAAAACCGCCAATTTCCAATTTACAACAATACTAGAATACACAATTAAAATATTTATTAATCCATATATCATTTAAATTAATCACAATACATTTAAAATTTTGATAAAACAAGTATTCTTTGAATATGTATTTGCAAGTACTCGCAATAACGGCAAGAGATCAACCGTTTTGGAGATCACTCTCACGGAGAATGACTAAACAATTATACTACGTTTAAATTATGCTGAATTTGTTAAGAAAGTTCACAGGTAGGTAACATCGGGTAACTTTGATAAAGCTTGCTTTCTAGCGGATAGAAAAGAAATTTGAGATTTTGAACTCTGAGCTTTTTGTACTTGGTTATACCAAGGAGAGGATAGAAGCGATTTAGAGGTGCGTCTGGCGGCTGCTGCGGGTGATGTCGCTTCGGTTGAGGGTGCCATTGGATGCCTGAAAATGAACATTCGCTTGTATATAGAAAATCCAGCATACCCTGAGGATGTTGTCATGACGGTAAGGTGGTTCCTCACGAGCAATCATCGGTCCGTTGGGAATACGGTTCAGGATCTCCCTGCTTCTTCGAGAACGAAGCGTACCAAATAGGGTATTCTCACGATGAGTCTAGAACACTTAAAAAAATAAAGAAAAAATACCGTGGTCAACATCTTCTTTCGGTTGAGACGATCGGCTCGGTTGTGGAACAGCACAAAATAGGCGTTACAGTCAATGGTGCTGGGGTTCGAAACGGCTTGATCATCATAACGACGCCAAACGTCAGTGACAGGGTTCTTTGAGTAAGCATAATAGTGGCCGCTTTGCAGGTTTCCTAGAAAAAGAGGAAAATAAACAGGGGACAGAAGCTCTACCTGTATGACAGGCAAGGGAAACAGCATCGTAAACATGATCCTGCTTGCTGGACTCGTCTCCGACAAATGCATTGATATTGAAACTATCCAACGGCACTTCCAAAGGGTATCCGATTTTAAGAATATTTCCATCCGGCAGGCGTTGGAATCGCTTCAGTGAAATGGCAATGATATTGGGCGGAACACCATAACGGGAAGATGCAACTCCTCCCTTATTCTTGCAATTGTCACAGGTCCAGTCGGCTACATATTCCGGAGCGAAGAATTTCTGAGAAATCAAAATGGTTTAAAAAAAGAACAGAAGACCTACCGCGAAGAGGAGTCGAAAAGGAAACGGAGCTGCAGGAGCTTTGGGCTCTACGTAAGTAGGATGATAGGCAACAGTATCATTGCTCGGGATGATGAAATGAGCAGCTCGTTTCCATCGAACAACGAGACGAAGGAATTGAGGAAGCTTAGGGAAAATCCTAGTCTGTTCTGTCATGCACTGATGGGCATCCGCATTGAGGAAAGGATGTTTTACAGTTCGATTTAAAACCCTGGCCTCGTCCTCATTGTCGTCCATCTGAAAGAAGTTTAGAACGAAAATCGGAGAAATACTCACGATCAAGATGTCCATTGCAAAGAGAAGACTATGGTTGGCCTCATTTGGTTGTGGGAAAGTAGCTCCGGAACTCCACTTAATCGCGTTAATAATATCGTTGTAAGACGCATTCAATGGAAGAACACATTTGAAAGGGCGGGTGAGCCTTTGCATGGACCTGTCCCTGGCCTCAGCATGGACAAAGAGAACAGTGACGAGTTCGAACTGGTTGATAATATCCGGCTGTTCCAGCTTAGTCACGCACATTTCGTCCATTTCATAACTGAAATTCTGATTAAAATGAATTTTCAATTTCTCCCACCTATCCCTGTATCGTACGAGATCATGTTGACTGATGAAAGTTTGAGCAAATCCTGTTTTTGTTATTTGGAACAAGAGAAGCTGAAAAGGTTAATCATTGTTTATACTAGCGGGACATTTTCATTAAAAGGTTCTGGGAACATTACAGTATTCATGAAAAATAGTTCCGCTTTCGAGTTTCTCCCCAATTTTTCAGCTGCCGAGACTAATCTAGGTCGATATCCCTTGTATGCCCTTTATGGGCCGAAATTATGAGTTACCTGATTGTCGGGGATTCCGGTCTCGTGAGCAATAAGCTTCATGGCACCGCTCATTCCCGTACTGCCATTAATATGGACAGAGAGTCTGTAACATTTTTATTTAAAAATTATCCACAGAATTTACCTGATCACTCGAGGTTGGACAATCGTGTCTCGGATGAAAGTGATAGACAGTGTGGCATCATTTCTCTCAGGGAAGGAAAGCATAATGTAGGGAGTAAATGTCAGTCTCTTCTCTGGGCGGTAGTTACACGTTGTACACAACATCGAATTAGTCACAATTCCTCCCAAATTTCGTTTAAATGCTCCATTGTCTAAGCCAACTGGATCCACGTTTAGATCAAAGCATTCATTGCCAAAAGCATCTTTACTCAACATCTTGACCAGACAGACCAGAAACTCGTGAGCATCCTGCAAAATATTAGCTGTGTACCCGACTTTTTATAATATCGCCTGATGGGCAGCTGTCTGCTTACCTCTTGGTGCGTTTTTCCAAAGTCGATATTTTCTTTGGTGAAAATGGCTCGAAGGCGTTTGATATGCTCGCCACCGCCTGGTTTATTCTTCCACATGCATTCTAGAAGTTCAGTAAATACAAGGGTGAACTCTTCGACTGATGTCATTTCACTGTTACTTCTCTGGAAAAAAGCTACTAAATAAACAAGGAAAAGCCTCACCCTTCGTTTAATTTCCCGATTCAAGTAAGTCCTAGCAATGGGTTCCAAAGCTCCGAGAACTTGTAGAGTGGCATTCCAATAGCAAGTATTACCGAGATTTGGAAAACCCTGGAGAAAAAAGGTATAAAAAATAGTAAGGATAAACGAACCAATTGCAGCGGGTTCATCCCGTTATCCTCTTCAGGGACACTGCCTCTCCTAAAAGTATATCGAATGTCAGTAGCAGGAGGGTCAAATGGGCTGTTTAGAAAATTACAGGTTTTGGATAAATTGACGGGGTCCTCTCTTTTGCCGCGAGGCTGTGGGGGTTGAACCACGGCCCCGTCGGCGATTAGTCAAAAAAAGAGGAAAAAGGAGAAGATTACTCACTTCTCTGTCAGCTGATGATAGGAGTCGCTCTAAAATTGAATGAATTAGTTTGTGCTAAAGGTAGATGAAGAAGTCGGGGGGATATAATGGAAGAGAGAGTGCACCACGCGGAACCAATTTCTCTTTCTCCCCTTGCAGCCCAGGGGGACGAGCCAGAAGAGAAAAAGACGAACGGACAAGCGGTTAGCTGCGATTAAAGTTGAAGGCAAATAATTGGTGCGCTGTTGGTTATTTGAGTCTATGTTTGAGTAATCAATTTTTAACCAAAATCTATTCTTTAAAGAAGAATATTAAATGGCTAGGCTTCTCTAACCTAAAATAATCTTGGATACATGAATAAAAATACGTCAAAAAATAGAAAGCACAAAATATGAGCACAGAGACCGCTATGGCAGAGGATAAATGGCAGAATAGCGTGCTGGATGTTTGCATTTCCGGGCAAACCACCTGTCCCAGATTTCGGGAGGCTATCTCTCGGTTGAAAAACATGGCGACAACGGATTAATACCGAGGGTTAGAGTGCAAGCTACCGCCACCTACGTCATTCCCTGTATGACAAAAACTCACCCTTCGAAGTGTTGACGAAGGGGTATCCGAGGTAGTGGGAAAACTACTGGACTGAGAGGGCGGTCTACGTGTTGCCGTAGGATGGTTATAGGAAGTTTGAGCTGATACCAAACTAGGGGCAGGTGGAGGCTCACGCCTTGAAGATTTCTAAAGATTTTTAGGTGTGTGGAGATAGGGTTGACAACAAAAAGGCAAGACAGGGGAGAGAAAGCAGGATTGATGCGGCCAGGAGAATAGAAAAGAAGTAAACACAACAAAAAAGTATTGAATAACTGAATAACAAGCACAGTGAGGGCTTTAAGATATATCTGACTATTTTTGGAACTAACGGATGGAAGCAGAGGGCAAACACAACGCAGGGGAAGAAGTACGAGGCGACCACTTCTTTTCCAGCTCCCGAGAGATTTCACGTCTCTTGCTTTGCGGTCACGATCGTTTTTTAGACTTTTTTTGCATTCATCATAGCTTATGTTTAGAATTTGTCTTAAGAGAACGCCCTAGATAGAAATAGCAACTGCTTTAAAGGATAAAAATGTTCAAAAGAATAGTTTTCTTCTTATAATTTGAGCATAGGAGTCAGCGTAACGTGAGATAGAGAGAAACAATCCCAAAAAAAAGTGATACTTCCGCTTTGAATTGTAAACTGACTCCAATGGGGGAGAAAACGAGGAAGTTTTTTGACGAAGATTTTCTCCCTACTAGGAAAGTATTAAAATATAATTCCCATAAAGAAACCACCAGGGATCAGTGAAGCGGAGACGGTGCGGCACACAGTCACAGTGGGTGAAGTGGGTGAAGCAAATCAGGGATAAAGGTATAATCATGCGATTATCATGCCTTGGCATATAATCAACTCACTCGTCTATTAAATTGTGTATTCCTTGGTAGGGAATAGGCGCGGACGTGCCGCTGTGGTTGCCGGGGCGGCTCCTGAAGTACAACGCGCTTTATACAAGAAACAAAAAGAAGAAATTCAATTAGGCCGATGCCAAAGGATGTAAACTTGGCGTAAATCAATCAGTCAGCTTGGACTAGCCATATAAGAAGAACCCGGGGTCCCATAAACAAAAAGGGAGACAGAAAATCAGCTGCTAAATGTTGGCAGTAAACAGACAACATCAAGTCTGTCGACTTTAACTGACCATGCGTCCATTCGACGTAGCTGTAGTAGGAGTAGAAGTTCTTCTCTTTCCCAGGAAGGCTTCTAAAAATATTATGTTATTGTATAAAAGTGCGGTGAAGCGGAAGGAAAAAGCCAGCTTACTTTTTAGCCAGTGATAGGTTGCGACAACAATATTTCGCTGCTTTTTTCCGCTTTCATCTCGTTTCTTTTTTGAGGAAGAGGAAGTCACTGGAAGGGATTTGAATCTATTAGACGGATTTAAATAGAATTCGCTGGGAGCGACCCGCGAATTGCCTGAAAAGATACATGTTTTGTTGTTGAAAAGGCGTAAATTAACCTGTGATCCTGTCTTCCTCTTGACTGGCTATGGCACTCATTTCTCTTCTTCTTGCAGAAACGGATTGATTATCAGTAGAGACATCATGCAACAGGAGAGGCGGCGGTATGTATGGTCCTCTCTGAAAAGTTTCAAGTTAAATGAATAAATAATGAGTCATAAAAGAAACAGGGCAAATCAGGGATAACCTCAACACGTCTTTAAAACTATCAATAGTTCTATTAGAAGCATGCATATTCTCTTTTTGCATTTGTATAGAATGTTGATGAAGATAACAAAAACAACTGGGAAACACGCTGGTACAACCAGGCATTTTATAGCTAATCTTTCTCATCAAAGATCCCCATTCGGATTTGTTGCAAAGCCAGAAGAACTTTGAAACCAAGAGGGCACTTCCGCCTTTTTGTCTACTGATCTAAGCTTTTCGTGGGAGATCTTTCCAAGAAAAGGTGACCTAACTTTTGAATTATTTTGTATCCGTCTGGTGGTATTCAAGAGATTATCCGAGGTTATATTTTGCCCAGGAAAATGTCAAGGTAGAATATTAATGCCAAGGGGTATCCTCCCTCGTCCTGATATTGGACCACCTGGAAAGAAAACCGCGACAGTGGTCGCCACAGTTGCATTTCGACATCCTCGACTCTTTTATTTATAATAAACCTACCTCGATAGTGGCGCCATTGCTCAAAAGATGATACTGCCCTCGATATGGATTTGCCATCATCTCACGCTGAGCTGCCGTCGAAGCGGAATCGTCTGGTCGAGGTGGCAGCGTGCCATTTTGATATCTTGTCGGATTAGACGAATTATTGTTAGGATATCGCAAAGATTGAGCCCGTCGATGCTCGAAGAAGTCTCGTACATTGTCACTAATCTGTACCTTACCCGGAGTAGCTGATGCAGCCTGAATACAAGTTCAAAAAAAAGAGAAAATCAAGCGCTTACCCTGTCCTGCTGCATGGCTTACCCGTAGATACGAGGAATCTTCCTGAATCTAAACATTTTTAACAGATTTTGGGATAAGAGAGGATATGTGACCATGAGATATTTGCGAGCGTGATTTTAAGTCAAATGGATGTTTTCGAACTGTTACTGTACAGATGGCTGCACTTTCCGCGGCTGGTAGCGCGGGCTCTTTCCTCTAGCAAAACGGAATGGCACAAATATCCAAAAGTCTCTCAACTAGGAATAAATACCGGGATTGATCGAAGAATTTGGATTAACTAACACGACAAGTCTACAATCTTTTTATTCCAAATGTCTTTTGAAATCGAATTTGTATTCTAATCCAGGTAATAGCGTGCCAGGATATTTCACCTGTTAGAGAAGGAAAATAGGGATAAAGTCTGGCTTTTAATTGATAGGAGAAGGGCAAATGGATGACACATAGAGGATAAAAAACGGGCATAGTTTGCTTTTATTAGCTGAGTCACGGCTTCTTTTAGGGTGTCTGAAGGGAGTAAAGAGGAGAAAGCTTGTCGACCGCCTGTTGGGATGTTTGTGACTATAGACTCATTTTTTTCCTCGCCTGTTTATATGACGGCAAAAAAAGAAGAGAGACACCCAGTTTTAAGGATACAAACAGACTGTTTTTATTGGCTAATCGCCAATCATTAGCAGAAATATTAATTCGGAGAAACGAAAAAAAAAACGAAGCGTACAAAATGACGAAAGATTCCAAATCGTGCTATTTTGAAACTAAACAGCATGGTCGTGACTATTTGTTG
The DNA here is from genome assembly GCA_964036215.1 of Oscheius sp. DF5033. Lineage (NCBI taxonomy): Eukaryota > Metazoa > Nematoda > Chromadorea > Rhabditida > Rhabditidae > Oscheius > Oscheius sp. DF5033. The sequence goes on from OZ038413.1 coordinate 10,412,032, forward strand.
TGAAAACAGCCAACCTTCACAATCTTTTTAAAGATAAGAGGTATAATTGATTACAAATTCAAGTTTTGAACACAAAGCTACTTATTTTTGTTTGTTAAAACTGTTAAATTTTATAGGAAACACAGAAAATAGTAAAAAAGTGCGCAATGAAGGCTTTCGACTCAATTGAAAAGTCAGAGTAACAGTTGAACGGCGCACGTGTCGTTGACTGTTACGCGTATGAATAATCGCAACGCTTGATCAGACATCGATCCTTAGTTTGGATACAGGACGACAACGATGATGGTGTTTCCTTTCCCACATACTGTTCATACATATGACATAAGGCCGAGGAGGTGATAGTGACAGTAAATATGACTCACAATGGCAGTCATTTTTACTGAGGAAATCGTAGAAAAAAAGACAAAGGAAAAAGGTAGAAATTTGAAAGAGAAAAGCTGCCTGTGAAGTACGTTGGACAGACCGATGATTAGCTAGATAAATATTGACAGAGACCAATAACTTTGACATTATTTCTATTCCGTCAAGGAATATTAAAAATAAATTTAAAAATAGAATGGATACAGTACATGCTTTTTAAATCGAAACCACTTTTGGTAGAATCGATTCTTATCAGCTGGGACTGCTTCAGGCGGTTGACTCAGAGCGCAAACAGACGGCTGGAAGAAACACGAGCGAATAGTACGAATCCCCCTCGCGCAGCCACTTTGTTGTTAGGTGAGGTGCGCAGCTCTTGGTTAGAGACTCTTTTCCCCTTTTGTACTGAGGTTCGGTCGGTTTACTTGTCGGTCCTTTTTTAGAGAGCAGTGCAGGCAAAAAGGAAAAGAGTTGTCGGAAACACATCTCGAGGCATTCCTAGTCCCTATTACGATCTGTATTCCTCCACATTTCTGATTGTCGGCCGGCTTTGTCGCGTCTTCTTCCCACAGTTTTGCTTCTCGGAATGACCAATAAACGGAGATATTGTCTTCTCTGTAATTCAAAAGGTCACGGTTAGAACAATTCATGATTATCTCGTACGAAATGAATCGATCGAGGTTGAATGAATAGAATTTTAGCAGTATTTTTTAAATTTGAATTAGGACATATTTAAATTTTCATCTTCAAATCTTTTGACGATGGATCTTTTTTTTTGTGGCGGCTCCGCAGTTTAAGATCCCTCCACATTTTCTACTCCTTCAGAAATGGGTAAATATTATTTGAGCAGTCCCCTCATTCCTTCTAGGTCCCTGCTGCTCTCCGATTCCGCTGTCGTGGCTATCGTCGAAAGGGCACGTGACCTCCGAATCGACCGGGCTCCGCCCTAGAAATGCGCGAAACTACTTGAGCAATGACGATATTCATTAGTTTTACGTTATTTATCTTTCTGAGAACAAGGCGGTTTACATATACAGCAGATAAAAAAGGGAGGAAGTAGGACAAGAGAGATAAATGCACATTGATTTTAAAGTTGAGAAGCTAATAAGGACCATATTGAAACACAAGAGATCTTTGGCAACTGCATAAACGAAACAAAAAAAATTATATGGAATATATTAACATTATTCAATTATTGAAGTGAGCTGAAGTTATATGGGGATTGTGGTAAGATCGAGTGTGAAAAAAAGAAATGCGACCAGGGATACGGTAGACAACTGCAATATAGGAGGTATTTCATTGTCAAAGGCGATTTTTGGGGAAAATTTTGGCGGTAACATGACTTGGCGATATATTATATTGGAAAAAAAGTGTGATTATGTCAAAGAGGGAGAAGACTAAAGTGCAAACTAAAATAAGCGAAATTTAAACTCAGGTGCAAGTGAAATGGAGGAAATTAACCGAGGAAAAACAAAAAGCAGCGGAAATTATATCCTGGTAGATCACATTGAGAACAAGAGATGACACTGGTTGAAAAAGGTCGGCATTTCTTTGTATTTTATAGCTATTTTTTCTTATCCTGTTATCATCGTGGTATTAGGCTGACTTGGCCATGTTCCTTGAGGTTGTCCATAACCGTATGCTAAAATTAGCTTTGTTATTACCATCGTTAATCTATTTTGACAACTCACGAGGTGGCATCGCATTTTGAGGTGGAGGGGGACCCATTCCTCCCATTTGAGGATGTGGATGAGCAATTCCTGCAGGTATTCCACCATGTGGAGGAACACCGTTGGGATGGGGCATATGCCCTGGGGGTAGACTACCAGGTGGTAACATTCCAGCTCCCAGTGAGCTCATAGCTGCTTGCTGCATCTTAAACTATAAATTAGGCATTTTTTGACATGTAGATAATTTACTTGAAGAGCATTTGGATCATATTGGGTGTTTTCAACCCGCGAGATGGTCCTCTCATCCTCTTCGCCATAATCTCCTCCCATCATTGACGGCTCACCAACAACCATTACATCCTGGTAGCCCATGGTATTAAACTAAATTTTAATTATTTCTCCTAATTAGAGTAGAACTCACACTTCCAGGCATTTGATTACTAGGGAAAGCGGGGTTCGAAGGAGCTGGACTGGCATTTGTCTTCTTGTTTTTAGCGTTAGCAGCAGGTTTTCGTGTCCTCTTTCGGGTTGGCTTGGGTTTTGTCTCCTCGACAGGTGTAGGTGCCATCATTGGAGTCGCTGGAGAAGACAATACAGTACAACCAAAAGTGAAGAACATGACAGCTCTTGGCGAAGGAAGAGCGCCAAATGTTCGTAATAACCACATGTCTGCGGCGTTTATGGGCGAGCCGAATTTAATTAAGAAACGCGGTATTGTCTGTGATATTTAATATCGAAGACCCGTTACATATTGCTTTTTTTGCTTACAGGACTTTTATAGCATAAAAAAACTCACCCATTCTAGATTGATATTCGTTTATCTTGCTCTGATGGTTGAATAAAGTCCGTCGGAGGAGTTCTTTCGGCTCCGTCTAGAAAATATTTCGTAACTAGAAGCAAGATGAAGTGGAAAGATAGCGGTGCAATAGAGGGGAAACACATATATTTATAATTGCAATCCAGAAGGAAAGGCGGTATAAGAGAGAAGAGAGGAGACCAGGGCGCTATGTCTCAATTTTAATGGCACAACCAAACATTTACACATGACCGCCCCTCCTGGCCCTCTCTCCCTTTTCTTAAGAACCTTCGCCGATCCAAATTGGCACAATTAATACGCACAACAGAACTAACCACATGGTGAGCTTTACTGTGGGCCATCAGCACCTGCATGGGTTCAAGGATTTTAGCCATATGCATGAAATGATGTGATTGGTGACAGATACCAGCTCGACTGAGGCTTGGGCCCCCACGTAGATCGGCTTGTTGTAATTCCTAAACAAGAGTATTATGTTATGACGTAAAAGAAAATCCAAAGAGAAGGCTGAAGTCACTAATATCAACTGAAAATATAGGCGGGGTTGAAATACATATATTCCCCTTGCTCTTCTTCTATTGTGACAGCCGCTGGGAATGTTTGACATCTTCGCAATTAAAATAGGACGCACCCAAAATTGCCCTGAGGCTTTCTCGAGCCCCCTAATTGAAACCCTATCGATTCAAAAGTGCAAGTTTTAATCAAGGTGGCCACCCTAGTCTCTCCCCCTGGAGAGTAAAGAAAACTCGAAAAGAAACACACCTTGGTCATGCCGTTGTAGCAAAGTTCCCGAAAATTACGGATCTCCATCTTCCATTCTCGTATGCGGTGGTTTAGCATCTCATCATAAGGGGTAAATTCAATTGCGAGTTTGCACTCAGCTTCTAACTGAAAAAGAAGCAACCTTCTATGATTTGCATAAATGATTTTTCCAATTGAATTTGGACTGACGGAAGTGCAGACGAACCTGATAATTGTAAGGAAACTCCTGCCTTTCTAGCCGCTGTACAAAGAGCACGTTGTCATTTTCGAAGTGAATCAGACCGCTCCTATCATTTTGATGTTCACGCGTAGGACCACGTAACACAAAATAAACTTCTTTTGCTTTTGCTTCCACAAAGGTTAGAAAAAACCGTGGTATCAAACCTCGATGTATTACTGTAAGTCCCCATTTAATAAGCTTTTTCTGTATAATATTTACCGCATTTTTCCGCTGGATTCATTTCATCCGCAGGAAATTGGAGGTAGATAACGGCTTCGTCATCAAAAAATTCGTGGGAAAACGCCTCGAACCATTGTTTATGATCCTGTTCATTTATCTGAAATATCTCTGAATATCAGCATTCAAGACTTTTCTTACCCCGGAATTGTTAAAAGTATATAATCTTCTATTAATATCATGTATCCTAAATTCTAATGGGGTAGGTGATGGGCCTATGGGATTAGGCGGTCCTGATGAAGGAAGGGAAGCGGGAGAGGGTGCCACTGGTGGCGGCATAGGTTGTCGCATCCTAAAATGGAATAGTTTTCACGATAAAATATGACATAATTATATTTTAAATATTATTTTGAATGTTCTGAGTTTGACTAATAATTTAACGCCTACATCATTGGCTGCGGTGTAGAGCAGGCGGGAGTCATGAATGGACTTGACTGTGATTCATTGGAATATTGTGGTCCTTGACTACCGTACGCATAGCCAAAGTCCTGCGTATACATTCCATTTTCCATCATCATAGTATTAGTTTGCATTATAGGTTCATAAGATGGCATTTCCAGTTTAACTTTATCTATGTCGGTTTTCTTTTTCCTTGTTCGGGGGGCTCTTGGCACCGCGGGGCCTTCGCCTCTTTTTCGTGGCATCTTGAAAAAAAGAAAGATAACAATAAATAAAGAGAAGTGACGAGAATAAGATAGAAAATTGGAAAAGAAGTTCAGTTCAGGTCAATTAGGGACAGGAGGACATGTTCAGGATCATAAAAAGCGGTTAATGTTTCCCGAAGACGAGTGTTCGGATTCTTTCAGGTTCTTATTTTTTTGGCCGGCTACTTCGTCATCAGCAGCTGCTGGCCACCCAACAAAAATCGTTTATCTTCGTTTTTTTCCTCTCGTCCGGGTTGGATTGCCATATGTGTGGCGACCTCCCCTGTCTCTTTCTCCGAGGCAATAGAATTTCTTACCACCCAAAATGGCCATGGAAAACAAAAGGAATCGATGACACTGACAGACCTAATCAGGACCTATTCAAAGCAGGCGTCCGGATTTCCAAACAATGAGAGGAACAAGCATCAAAATTGACAACAACAACCTCATTTCATAGGTTTGGAGGCAGCTAGAAAAAGGGGTTACTGTAGGGGGGCAGGTCATGTTCCCACCTCCTTTTTCCCTCATAAAAAGTGATAAAATAAAAAAGGCTAAATGTTATAGTACGCACCGAAGGGCTGACTTTGAAGTCTTAATGCAAGAAATGAATCATTCTGATAAGAATCTTGTGTGTGAGAAGCAATGAATCAGATTTTAAAGCTCCCCTTAGGGTTGTAAAATATGTAAATTTTTCTCTTGTTTATTATTTGTTGTATTTTGCATTTTATAAAAGAGGAAAGAATCGATTGAATAGGGGATGGGAAGGGTGCAAAGAGAGAGAAAACGCTGTCGAGCAAATATGAGTCAACTCGAGCATTATAGGGAGATTTTTGAGACTTTGAAGACATAAACCAAGATTTCAAAAATGGTTGTAGTGGGTTAAAGCTGAGTCATTGGAGAAAAACCGGTAAGTTCAACCGACTTAGGGCAGAAAAATCAACAAATTTTGCGACTTTGTGTGCATCCTGTGGAAGAGTAAGAAACAAGTTTTATGACGTTCAAAAAACTGGAAGAAAAAACACGGAAATAAATTGGGAGAAAACTATGAGGAAGGAAAAAAGTAGCGACAGGAAAAAAACTGCGACAGAGGGAAGAGGGTGAGAGAAGACCGAAGTAAATTAAATTTTTTGGCAAGAGGAAATAGAGAGGAAGGAGGAAAGAGCGCTCGAAATCCGTGCCTATGTACTCTTCGCGCTACGTCAACTATGTCAAACATTTGTTCGCTGGTCATTCCTCTACCCCCACACGTATCGTAGTATCAACTCAAATTTATGGTTCTTTAGGACCGGCAAGTCCCTAGAGACGGTGGCTGAGGGTTGGAAGCCGTTTATCGCCAATAATTATCAATAATTATTTGAGAATTGTCATACTGTACTTTATACATAAAGAGGAAGAGATATAAGGAATGCTGATGGTCAATATTCGCGCGACTGATTAGAACATCCTATTGTAACCTTGTCTCGGGAAAGGGAAACTAGCCGACGGGAATCTGATCGACAAGCTTGTAAGGCCGGGGGGTTGGAGGAGGGGTGCCGAGGGGGTCAACTGAATTCCGTGAAAATATCAACCTCACCCTATTCTTTCTCTCCCCAGTCCGGAAAAGAGTTATAGCGCTCTCCCTCTCTCCCTCCCCTCAACCTGGCCCCCCTAAAGTATAATAGTTATAAATTCAGGCAGGAATATAATGGAGAACATGTTCACTATCAGGAGAACATGTAGACTTTGTGTTATCACAGAGATTCCACAAAAGATAAGAACTACGACACTTTCACTACTAGAAACATGATAATAGAAATGTGGCTAAACCGGTTGATGACGATTATGGTCAACTAAAGGAGAGCGTTCCCGAACTTGCAGAAGAAACTTTTGGGAGGAGCTCCACCCATCGAGATCTTCTGCTCATAACTTCGTCTTTAACAGAAATGGTGCTATTCCAGTAATTTCCGAATATTCCGATAAAATGAGGGAACCCCCTTTATTAATAGAGAACATTGACCACTTCTTATCACCTCGTGGAAGCCGGGACCGCCTTATAAGAGCAGCATAATCGGGGGCGCGGCCCTGCAATTATGAAAAGGGGGTACACGTGAGAGTGACCGTGAGAGCGTCAGGGCACACTAACTCCTAGGGGCTGAATCACATAACCTCCCGTAAGGGGAGAAGCCGTGGACTAGGTCGAAACGAATTTCCAGCGTATGTGACATGAAGGTTAGAGTCCAGGCTACTGGAAGACAGAGACGCAAAGACAGCCCATGCACGGCGACCGGGGTCATCCGGACTGAGACAGCGGGCCATGTCGCGAGGCCACAGACGTCTATTGACGATAGGAGAGAGGATGTGCGCGAGGGAGGGAGCCAGCTGGGTGGCTGAGCAAACATGAGTGCCCGAGGGCATGGGTCAGCTGGTCACAATTAACATTCGTGATACTAGTACATGGCCGACGACAGGGTCAGGCTGTCATTGTCGGTCAAGCGGAATTCCTCACCATTCTCTATGCTTCAAAGAGTTATGACGACCGCCCCCCCTATAGAATGATTCTTCGAAATTGCACGGAGAAGAATATCCAATGGTAAATTATTCGTTATTTAGTAGTTGTTAATCTGATTTAAATGGAAAACTCTATGCAAAACATAAAACAAATTTGTTCGCATAAGCAATCACATTGAAACGTGAAAAAGGAGTAAAAACTAGACGTCGCAAGATAGAGAGAATCTCATCTCAGCTGAGGATCTCCGATACCTATCGCCTCCTTCTCTCCTTGAACCATTAACACATTTTAGGGCCTTTTTATTTCCTACTCCCTAGAGGGGTACTACCAGCAATGCTTCTTGACTTTATGGGGGTATTGCCTTCTATAGAAGAAGAGAATAACGAGCAATTAAGCTGTATTCAGAGGGATAGATGAGGGAATGAGAGACTATTGTAGACCGTTGTCTGGGGGTGAGGATTCTGTGTTTGTATTTATCACGTGTATCACGAGGAAAAGATTCTTTTATGATACCGTAGGACAAAGTGCAACAAGCATATTCTTAATCATTTGAGTAAAGCAGCGGTCAAAAGTATAGTTTCCCACAGAAGAAAACAAGTTCTACCAAGACCCGAAAATGGCGATTGGTAATGAATTACGGTATCTTACCGCCCACTGATTATAGTACAGGAATTATAGAAGTGTCAGAAACTGCATGGAAAGGAAGAGTGTGTCCCCGAAGGGCAAGTAGTATGATATTTTGATTATTTAAAGAAGCGAACGATTTAAAGAGAAGAAAACTAGACAACTCGAGTTAAACTGTTTTGCAGATTTTTTGCTATGCTGTGTACGAGTCTATGTTGACTTCTCAGAACTGTTTTCTTTGCAAAGGAGAAGTCTAGAAGAGATAGTAACAGAAATGATGTTGGCATGCTTTTTTGATATTCAGGTATAGGTACGGGATAGGAAGGGTTTAAATGGTAGGAACCGGAACGATCAGTGTTGGTATCGGAGGGTGGGATGCGCGGATTTGTCCAGTTCGAGAAGCCGCCAACGGGAAAAGAAAAAAGTGAAATAGATGGGTTTTCGACCCAATGTGTCGACCTGGTCTTTTGCCATTGCCGGTATATTTCCAAAGGCGTAAGAGCTTATCCCCCTAGGAAAATCCCCATGAGCAGATGGCTAATTGTAGGATTACCGTTTGCGAAACTGGATGTTACTGCAATTTTTGAAGAAAGTCTGGCTCTTTCTTAAAAGTTAGAAAATGTGCAAGAATATAAATGAGAAGACATCGAGAGAGCGTCAGGCATAAATGATTCAATGTGAATGCATATTCTCTTCAGATAGGCCCGGTCTTCGACTTTAGACTAATTGTTGCCAGTACGATTCCTTGGGGAGTTACACTGCTCAATTATCCTAATAAGGTCAACCTGAAGAGACTAGGGGGTAAGCTCTTAAAATCTTCAGGAAGAAAGCCGCCGTTAATTACTTTCAAACTCAGAACATCCAAGAATTTTTTAAAACTTTAAAACTGTAAAAAAGACTCACCCTAACGGATCCGACATTCCAAGACTTTGAGACATTTGACTTGGAGGCATAGTCATTCCTGGCATCGGAGGCGTCCGGTAGGATTGTGGCCGGCCATTCATGGGCATCATCATGGCTCCTAAATGGACTAAAATTACTTCCAACATTGTCCGGTGCATTTTAAGAGCACTGACGGGAGTCTCTTTGCTTTTAATGGTAGTTCTAAATGGATTTAAAAAAAAGAAGATTTAAAAAGGGTACTGTAGTCGGATAGAACTGGATATACAGGCTATTTTACCTATTTCTAGCAACGTAGCGGCCGCAGCGGCATCTGGAAGAAGATTCAATGCTGGAAAGCCTCCCTCCATAGGTACAGCGACGATACTGAGTCACAAAGTAGGCGCGGGCAACAGTGAAAGGAGGCAATTAGCGTCTTTACAGGGAGGAAAGCTCTATTATCTGCATTCAAAGGAATACCAGGTAAACGGCAACAGATCTCTTCGAACGAACTTTAAAATCTACAAATAACTGATTGATCTCAGTTCTTGACTTTGTAATATTTCCTGTGATAACTGTTCCGTTGTAACAAAAACAAGCCCGTTATCGGTTTTGTCGGCAGCCCTGAGGCATCCATCTAATTTTAGCTGAGCTGTACCTGTCAACATAACCAAGCTTTGTTATATCTCTGCCTGAGGTAAACCTCAATCCTTTAAGCGCTACTTAATGTTTTGTCTTTATCTTATCGTCCAGAAGAAAAGTCAACGCATCAAAGAACTCAAAAACTACTGTAGGAAAGGTAAAGAGGTCAAATTTAGACGAAACTATGCAGTTTCTTTACTTTTCTTGAGGTCACTGCACTAAATAAGCTGTGAGACGGCCTCATCAAAGAAAGGTGCGAAGGTAAATGGCGCAAAGCCTTTGGCGGGTCTTTTGACAGAAAAGTCCTCTGGAGGGGAGTCATGCCGACGTGTCATCGTGAACCATCCTGGGAAAGGGAAAAAAGGGACATGAGAGGCTTGACTTTATAATTTTATATGGTGGTCAACTTATGACCCAGGTGAAAAAGTTGGCATAATTGACAACAATTAAATGAGCAAGGTTCAATGGTATTCAAAAAAACTAGGCTGTCAGGTGTAAATTATAAAATTTTGGACGCACACCCATGAGAACCCGTACCAATTCCACCTGTTTAAACATCATGGACATAAATAAATAAATAAAGGGAACGGAATGCAATGAAGATCTAAAAGTTTCTTACCTTGTGGGGGTCCAGCCGGATGACCATTCATGGTGCCCGCCACCATATGTTGCATGAGCTCGATAGGCGATCGCCCCAGCGGAGGACCTCCGGACGACAGCGTCTTGCTAAAATGTAGGCAATTGTAGAGGCAAAGAAAGAAGGCCAAGATTTTTCTGAGATAAATAAAGCCTTCTCGTCTCTCCTGCTAAGGTATTCAAAGAGGAGGCGAATGTTCAAACAACATTATCGGGAAGAGAGAAGAGGAGGGAGGGTTTACGCTTTCTAATGATGGTAAAAAAAAGAAATGGCAGGAGGGAAGGTAATCCCTTGTCGACTTTTCTAACGTGGTATTCAAGTGTTTCCAGGTAAATTAAATTAGTCCAAAGTTGCCGCTTTCTAATGTCGTTAATTATAACACGGAACGGCTGCAGTCAAACCTTAATCGGTTTGAAACAAAGCCTAGAAACTGGAGAAAAAAGTCGATTTTCTTGATTTTTGCACAGTAAAAAATAAAGAAGAAAAATAATGACCTAATTAGGATAGGCTACTGATGAGGGTTGAATTGGTGACTGCGCTGAAATCTTTAAGTTGCGGGCAAAGCAGAAAAACATAGGAGAGCCGAGGCAGGCTGGCTGCCAAACAACCTCACGGGCACCGTTATTGGTTGGATGACGTCAAGTTATAAATGTATAGTAGTAGTGGTGTTAAGATCATCCACCACTGCTGCAATGGGCTACCTTTGTGGCCCTCGATGGTGGTCTTTAGCTTTGCCCGATTGGCTTCTCACTATTTACCAAAGCCTTCGCAAAAACGGCGTGATTTTCGAACGTGCTCAAGAGCTTTTCTACCCTTTTCCTATACCGAAGATATATGAATTTTTGGTTAAAAATAAACGGAGAAAATGGTAAGATGTCTTGAGGTTGATAAAGTTGAAGGGCTGAAATTTGTGGGAGGGCCATTTCACGAGTGGTTGAAAATTAGAGAAGAGTGAAGACAAGAGGAGAGACCCAAACAAGGGGAAGATCAATTGGCTTAGCTGGGTTCTCTCTTCTAGAAAAGAAAGAAAAGAAGCGGGCAGTGAGAGAGCAAGGCGGATTTCAGGGGTTCCCGAGGTGAGTGGGCAAATGAGGATATTTGACGGGGCCGGCTCGGCTCTGCTATTGGAACAGCGCGTCTGGACGAAACCTAATAAAAGGCGGCAATAGCACATCCAAGAAGTGAGAGATAAGAACAACTTTGCCACTCATAACCTCCTGTTTTTTTCTTAATTTTTCATAAAAAATGAACCCTTTTCAACTTCTTGGAGTAATCAATGTCTCTCCGGATTCTAATACACGACAATTAAGGGTCATAGTTGCACTCCCGAGTCATTTTCTCTATTCGGCAAATCGCTTTTGAATCATGTTTTCAGCAGCCCCGAGAGTAGAGGAGAAAAAGAAGAGGCCGTTAATTCACACCATCTACGAGAGAGTCGTTTTGCGGCACTTTTTTGGTGATCCCTTTTCGCCAAAAACAAGTACAGTACCGTCTGCAATCAAGATTTTTGTTCCCAACGGCCTATATTTGGCTGTAAGGAAAGGCTTAATCTTATCTGCAGCTGGACAAGCAGCTGTACAAAATATGAAAAGAATAACCGTGAGGCAGATGGTACAATTCTCACCGTTGACCATTATCTCCAATTACTTTTATAATTTCCCCCGTTCAATGTCAGGGTCATGGATTTCTTTTGATCTCTATTGAACAGTAAAAATAATTGTGATAATTGCACCGCCCGAAATATTACAGACATGTAGTAGTAGTTGATCCTATCTAGATTCAGGCAAGATCGACAACAGTTGTTTTCGCTGTGGGAAAGCCACATAGAGGAGGGCTTCAAAAGAGAGGGTGAGAGAAGAGGGAAAGACTGCCCTGGCTAGAGTCTCCCCCTCCCCGCAACACATTATGGCCAGTCGAGAGGGAAAGAGCCCAGGGGGGCTGCTGCCTGCCTGCTTTGCCTGTAACCGGAATTGCGCCTCTTGCAAATGAGGCAAGTTGTTGAAAAGCTAAAGAAGTAAATAGGCGGAGGAACGTCTTTTACTACCAACAGAGAACAGGGAAGCCCCGCACCCGCCAAAAGAAGCGTTTCAAATTCAAAATCCGCGGGTGCGTCAGTCAATTCCATAAGCGAGGGGGCGATAATTCTTAAGAAATCATGGATAATCCTTTTTTAGGTAGCAAGAATGGTCTAAAGCGAAAAAATCTCTTCCTGCCTGACACTTTTTTGTCCCTTCTAGCAAACAGAGAAGGCGGAAGTCTGATCAGGAGGTGAAAACAATCGAGATTGTCCTTTTAATCAAGGCTACGCAAAACTTTTGATAGGATAAAGGAATGAAGCTACGCGTAGCGGGCCAGCATCTCGTAACCTAAAACGAGGTCTAGACGAGACTAAACGCTATTGCCCAAGGTCATAAGAGGACAGTTTGAAAACAACACAAGCTAGTGAGAACTACCAGCAGGGAGAGAAAGAGAACTTTTAGCAAAGACTGACGTTTGAGGCAGATAGCCAAGGCAGCGAATGGAGGTCGGGTGGAGACCGGCTGGACAGCAAATGGATGTTCACCACCAACTATTGATTGACATAATTGCTCTCTACATTGCAAAAATTAACCATTTAAAATAGAAGAAATTTTGTGGCCTGCCCGTTGGGGATGCCGAGACCCGATTAGAGAGTTACACGGAGATTATAAGATAAGATTTCTAAGCCCAAATTGCGGTTTCATTGTCGTGATCTATTTGAAGCCCTTTTATTTGAAAAACAAGGAGGAAAAAGATGTCTGTTGGTGGCTTTCTTTAATGGATTTGAGGATGCCCAGCAGCTACTGATTAAATTTTCAAATATTATTTCTGTTTTTAGATGATATCTTTTAAAGGGCTTTCTAGAAGTCATATGGTTGTACTCTTGGACTTTTGCCTTGAAGCACTTGAAAAAGTTCAAATATAGGACTAAACAGATTTAATCCCCAAGAAGTTCAATTGTCACAAGAGATGAAAAATAAAGAGGGGTCATCATATAGCCAGCTAAAAAGATTAATCCAATCATTTGCAAAAGAGGAAGCAAGAATTTGCAGGCCACCGCTTCCCCGGATCAAATTTTCATGTCTGCAGTTTGAAGAAGCTGAAGCAGAAAGGATAGGGCAATCGGATAGAGGGTCTTTTTTTTAAAAAAACAACAATTTTAGAGTTCAAAAAGTTTAAAGGAAGTCAGAAGTGGATCAATTCAGATCACCTGGATCGAAGATGAGTGAGTGTAATCCGTGAGCAGAGGAGAGACACACGTGATGAAGGTCAATCGGAGAGTGTGTTCTATTGAGCAATAAAATTTTTGAATTGCCCGCTCGAATCGCTAACTGCTCTCTCGCATATTTAATTGATCCAAGTCTGACTATCAAATGTGTGAAAATAGGTGGTGTCGCTCTCAAATATGCAAATAAGAAATCAAAGATTGTTGTCACAAAAAAAGATGACCAACCAAATGTGATTATAGACTGAGGTAGGAGAAGGGCGATCAATGGATCCGCGAGTGACCCCTCGCAAAAAGGCGGCTGCGAGGGTTGGGTGGGCGCGAGCACGGTAGCCGCGCGTCTTCGATGACCCAAAAAGGCTCGACCCTCACTCTACCCTGACCTCAAAGATAAATCCCTCAATTAGCCAATTCTCATTCACTTTTCTATTTAAAGAAACCCAGTAGAAAGCAGTCAAGAAGGAGACTCTCGCACGCACCCGAGCACGATAGACCAATCCCAGTAATTTTTTATGCGATCGGATGCATACTAGACTTTCCGAGTGACTATTAAATGAGGCAGTGAGGCTTGAAATTTGGTGTCTTCTCTCACACTATATTTCATGCCATTTTCATAAACACCCGGGAGGAATAAGGAATAGCAATGAAGAGGCAAGGCTAAGACAATCTCAAGGAATGCAAAACCCTCTCCACTGCCCGGTGGCAAGATCAAAGACTGACGGGAGTCATGTGTCAGAAGTGAGGAGACATGGGCCCTGCTTCTCCCTCCTGCCATGTTCTGAATATTTTATTTAAAAAGACATCATTTTCCAGGAAGATATTGACGTATAAAGGAGGGTAAATAAAATAAAGATCACTGCGAGATAGAAGGTTCAAGAAGGAGCCAAGCCTTTTGGGAGGTCTGCAATTAGGCTCCAGGCCACATTGACCCCTTACTAAAGCGACAGATGGGTAAAGGACAATGCGGGGAGGCCTGGATTAGCCGGAAGACACCGCCCTTACCAACCACAGCCTTAATTCGTAAAAATGTGTGACGCAGAGAGACGCTTCTGACTAGATGAGGTAAGGAATGTGTGGACATCTTAGTAGTAGGAGAAAATTTTACAAGAGAGCATCTGGGAGTGCTGTTACATACTTTAATGACTTTAAACATTTGCTCCTGCCACCACATGGCGACAGCCAGTTCCTTTATTTTTCCCGCGAGAATATTTCATTATATTTTACTAATAATCTTGATTTAATAATGAGTACTTACCGCAGGTGCTTGAGGTGATTGAGCTGAAAGTATAAAATTTTTGAACACGGTGTTTGTTGTTAACCGGAATGTATTCTGTACAACTTGATTAACCATTACAATTAAACTCAAATCGCAGTACATGGGATCACTGATTAAAACTGGCTGTTTAGCACATTTTCAGTATAATTTTTACGGGGAAATGAGCATACAAATGACATTTGTTCCAATGCCCTAGAACTTCTGAACTACTGCAGTTGCCAGCTTCTTACTTCCGCATCCCAAACGTCTCGTAGCTGGGTACACTTGAACCGAGGCGGCCATTTTGTCTCCGTGGGAGACTTAAACTTATCGTACTTAGCGTTACCATCCCAATTACCAGATCTCCTTCACTTTCACGTTTGTTCGTTACTAAATCCTATTTTTGCTTCAAATTCTAAAATATTTGCCCAGCTGTACACAGTCCTACAGAATTCCAAATAAGTCGACCTGCCAAGTAGTTTTTGTTCTATAAATGGATTGGAAAAACAGTTGTCTGTCTGTCTACGATTTGGATCAACTAGAGGCAAAAATAAACAGATTCGGGACTAGTATTTTGATCGGGATTGGTATGTGGGGATATTTGAGGAGGCTCATGGTAAATTCCTGTTCACTGTTGCCCGCCAGTTTTCAAAGAGAATCATGATTTGAACTGTTTATTATGGAAAATATGTATGTACAAGAAGTTTTAAGTGAAGAACTGGGAAGGCTAAGTATAGACACGCTGGTATTTGTCCCGTCAATAAAAATCGAAATCTCAAAAATGTGATTTTGATATCACAACTATCGCATCGGAATACTACAAGTATTTTGTGTAACTAACAATAACAGTGAAACAATAGAAGACGCTAAATTTACAATTTGTCTCTCAATGAGAGAAAACGAGGAAGTATTACTTTTCAGCTGCAACTGCCTGCTGGTTTTGAATCAACTTCAACATTTCAGCCTGGAGTAGAGCTTGAATGGAGTTGGGATGAAGAGACAGCAGAAAATTTGGATTGCTCGCAATGCTACTGATGACAGAACAATTTGAAGGAAGTCCAGGAGTAGCAGTTGTTTCGGGACTTTCCATCGTCTCCAGAGAACTTTTCACGTATCTGAAACAATTTTTGTGAGAAACAATGCAGCGTTTACTTTAAAGCAACGTTGATCCCGGCAAGAAGAGCAGGTGTTCCAAAACCATGAGTACAAAGGGAGAAATGACTCAGCGCTTCTTGAATGGGACCGTCCAACAAGGGTTCAGGCGTCTCAGCCATGATAGGAGAGCGATCCAGAGATAGAATGTCTGCCAATTCTTCAAGAACCGATCTAAAAATGGAATTTTCTTTTCTTAATAAAAAAACAAACACTGTCGCGTTCAGCTGTTCTTTTCGCTTGTCGGCATTCACTTCTACTTGTTTCTGAAGTACAGTATGACGGGCAATTTCCTCGGCAGGGAATTCCGTTTCACAGATGTATGTAAAATCTTTTGCAAGATGAGAAGCCTCTCCTAGAGATAAGGTCAGCTATGACTCATAGTTTACCGTACCTTCAACCATTGATGTCAACAATGTTACTGTAGCGCTCTTCCTTCTTCCGGCAGGAAGAGATAGACCCATCTTCT
Organism: Oscheius sp. DF5033; assembly: GCA_964036215.1. Taxonomy (NCBI): domain Eukaryota; kingdom Metazoa; phylum Nematoda; class Chromadorea; order Rhabditida; family Rhabditidae; genus Oscheius; species Oscheius sp. DF5033. The sequence goes on from OZ038413.1 coordinate 10,428,126, forward strand.
CCAAAGTGTCTCGAAGCTCTTTTCCACCATTTTTAGATTTAGCCCGACGAAGGATTCCTCCCAGGATTGAGGCATTTAAGTTCTCTGGATGGGATAGTCTTCTTTGTATCTGAAATGGCTTCATTCTCTTCTTTTCTTCTTTTTGATAGACAGACATTGTTCCCCTCGGTGTGGTCTTAAACAATAGCGGGTTGTTGCGAGCCGTGGGAACATCGCTGCCCTTTACAGTTCTTTTGACGCTGGCCGAGGAACTATTCATGCCCGCAGGCGATTGTAACACGCACGTGTGAATGCTTGTTGTTCCGCCGCCCATCAAAAATGTTACAATCTTCTGTCATTCATTGTGTCTGTCTGTGAGTGACCATGGCATTAAAATCACAGTTCAATTCTTGTCTCTTCCGCCCTCCCTTCTTTATTGTGTTCGTTTTGAGAGGGAAAGGGCCGAAATTGATGAGACTACCGTGGGCAATGGAACTGCTGTACAAATATTTTTGTCATTTGCCAATTTTTGGGGTGGAAAATAGTCGTAAGAAATCGTACCCCCAAGGCCGAATACTTTTTTGCTAACCTGATAAAAAATCAACCCTCATCCCTCCTAAGGCCAAGGTCTTTTACCTCTTCTTTTTAAAGGGGCATGCGCATTCTCAACTGACCCCAACCCGACAATTACTGTTTGAAGGACGTTGTCAATGTTTTTATGTGGCCTCTGCCCCCTAAGGGATCCACGGTAGTAGACACATTACCGTAAGACGAACAGGTAGTTGATAAGCTAACTCTTATCGTTCCAAAAGGGGTCATGCAAAACATGACTGCGCCCGAAATTTTATGGGAAAATGCCGAATGTCACTGATAAGAGAGCCAGCCCCGAAAAATTTCTATTTCTTTTGTTGCAACTTTCCTCGACCGCTGAGCCTTTAGAATTTCATGGAGCATTACCAGCGGGACCGGGAAACAAGTTTTTACCAGATAACAGGTAGCACTCTCGGGCAAAAGTTGTGTAATAGCGACATTCGAGAGAGAGAGAGGGAGAGAAGAGAGTGCGCTCGCCCACAATGGGCCGTGGTTGGCATGAGAGAATTTTTTCGCGGCACCAACGCTCCTGGTGGCGGCTCGCTGTTCAAACAGTCGCCAACAAAACCCCTGCAGACATTTTTCAGCCAAAGGACAGTCGCATTAATCAAAGTGCGGGTGCTGATGCCGTGGACATGTGTGTAGGCGCCAAAACGGACAAAGAGAAAGAAGAGAAGGACTTACCTCGGCAAGGGTCACTTTGTATTTGCTGGTACTGCTCAGGAGAGATAGACGACCAGGAACGGAGCAGAAGACGTCATTCATGTTGCAGGGACCAGCAACACGAGGACTAATACAGTCGGAGGCACCATCTTCTGTTGTGCACTGATCCGAGACCTCAGAGTCAGAATTCTCATTTTCTTGACCAGTTGAGGAAGAATTAAAGAGCTCAGCCAGAATGAGGGGCTTTTTGCATCGTAGGTCAAAATCAAGATCACTGGTAGAGGGCCTCTTCATACTGTTGGAAGGTGTTGACAGCTCCGGTGACTCAGTACTAGTAGAACTCATAGCTGAATGCGGGGATACGGTAGAAGAAGGATAGCCCTTGGGAGAAAGAGAAGAACTCTTGGCACGCTGCTGGAGTGCTGAGCCAATCTTGTCGATGATAGATCGATCTTCCTGATTACCGAGTAACAACATCGGCAGGGCGCGAGCGAATGGTAGAATGCCCGCGAGGCAAGGCAGACCGAGTACACAGTCAGCCAGAGACACAGGCAGGGCAATAGGCAAAGAGCGCGGTGCCTGAGAGACGCAGCACCACGGCAAGGTCGTACCCGGGGGTCAGGGGCCATTTTCCAAGCGCCACCGGCAGACAATTCCGCCACAGGTGATGGAGGTCGAGAGCGCGCGGCGGCCCATGGTCACATGGCATCGTTTGAATCACCTGCTGAGCAGGAGCCGATAAATCGGTTGACAGATTTTTTCTTCCTGTCTGTTTTCTACAAAAGAATATAATCTTCGATTGGCACTAGCCGTGTCAATGACCAAATGGAGGGAGAGCGAACGATAGCCAAGAAAATAGAGAAGAAACATCACAACATGTTAGAGGGAGAGCCCCTGAAATGGGGCAAACAACCGATGAATCAAAGAAAAAAATCTTTGACCATTTTTATCAATTTCTATTCGAGGGAGACGCTGCCAAAAGTATCCGTCACTTTTAATTTGGGAGTATTAAATTGAAGAGAGAATGTCTATCAGCGCTGAAGTCATCTGCCTCCGGGAAATGTGACTCATTGAGAAAATGCTGTACTGTCAATAGTTTGCGAAATGTATTGGAGGATTTTGCTTCAGGAAAAAAAGGCCAAAAATGGGTGACTTTTTATGTACGGGAGGTCTTCTACCTCAATACCTTATCGTTTGTATTTGCTCTTCTATGGTTTATATTGATCGAATCGCCGAGGGCACCTATTATCTCTTCTCCCTCATGGCAGAGGTCGCCGAGCCGTGGAAAAGAGGCTGCGAGAGGCGGCTAAACAAACCTGCACGCCATGGCAAACGGGGGGACACGGAGGCTTTTGTGTTTCTCTAGACAGTCAAAGAATTACTCTAGAAGGCCACACGGATTACGGTAAATTACTCCGTCTGCCACAAAGCAGTGATTAAAACTGAAAAGCAACTAGATAGACAAAGATTGGCAAGAGAACGCACAATAATGAAACTGAGCGACAGTGGGCGTGTTCCTTTCCCGGACTCCTATTCATCTGTTTGTGGATTACGCGAAAAAAAAACATAAACAAGAGGCGATGACCCGTTGACCATCGCTATTGTCAACACGTAAACTGTGAGAGAATGGCAGTCGAGCCAAAAGATCATGGCATTGTGCCAAATTGACTCTTTCATAAGAGAAAATTCCTCATCTGGTCCATTCCTCACCCGAGATGGCATCTGTCTGTTCCGTTGGTTTAAAAACTGACCGCACTCAATCGCCATTGACCTTGCTGGGGTCCTAAAGCGAAAAGTCATCCAGCCAGGACAAACAGTGCTCCGCTTGTGGCATTCAAATTTTTGTCTGCTATTTTTTCGTGTTTGCCTAAAAGGGCACGGCAACATTTTTTATAGCTCCTACAATATTTTATACAATTTTGTGCAAAATGGCGTATTTCCTATCCAACCCATTGGAAAAATGGACGCGAAGTCATTAATGTTATTGATTTCCGGCTTTCTTTTTTGGCCGCTTCATTTTCAAATTTGTATTTTAAATTAAATACAAATTTTTCTCATTTTATACTTGTTTCTCTATTGAATTCAATCTAAAATAAATATTTAGGGCCCAAAATGGGCGAAAGGACCCGAAATGATCTCAAACCACTTATGTTCTCGGGAGGAGATGAAATGGAAATTAATGACTACGATCGGGTGAGCTTTTGATCTTTTTTAATTCATTCAAAATTAATATTTTAGATTCGGAAAATTGTCCCATTTAAAGATTCACGTAGTTTACCCATAGGTGCGAGAACTTTGTCTACAGAGATGAGCTGCCCCATCTGTTTGGATCTCTTATCTCAAACCATGACAGCAAAGGTATTTATTATCGATGTCTTGCTTTATTTTGTGTTTTAAGGAATGTTTACATCGATTTTGTATGGAATGTATCACCATGGCGCTTCAACGAGGAAATAAGGAATGTCCGACTTGTAGAAAAAAATTGGTTTCGAAGAGATCTCTTCGTCCAGATCCTAGTTTCGATCTTCTGATAGCTAAAGTAAGCTTTATATTATTATTTTCATTGAAATTTGTTAAGGTCTGGCCGGATAGAAGCATTTACGACAATCTGCAAACTCATGAGCTTCAGTTCGGGCGAGAAGAGTCCCCAGAAGGGGAGGACGATGTCGTCACAGGACCCGATGGAGCCCCAATTCCCAAGAAGAAAAAGACGAGCTATGATACAGAGAGTGAGTGTTTCTAAATTTATTTTGGTTACGAAGACTAACCGTCTGTAGATCTTATGGAATACTTCCTGGCTCGTGAGTTAAAATACATTTTTGTTGTGAACGTACTCTATCATTTATTTTTTATTATGCACACGGTTCTGTATATCCAATAACGAGCACGAAGACCCAAAATATGATCATTTGACAGTAAAAGATAGACAATTACTATTTTCAGAGCAAAATAAAAGACGTCTGGCAGAAGAGGATGAATTTCCTGAACTCAATGGAGAACAAGCATTTATGGAACGAGAAGAAATTGACAATTTGTTAGAACATGGTGGAAATATGTATGAACACGAAGAATACAACGAGGATGACGACGTCTATGGAGATGAACTGGATCTAGATGTGAGATTTCCTCTTTTATTTTTTCTATTCCTGTTTAGGAAAGCGGAAATGTTATTGAAAGCAGTAGAAGCCGTAAAAATCAAGAGAAAAAACAACCTGATGATGAAGAGCCCGAACCGTCCGCTGAATATGATCCCTATGCTTATACAGAAGACAACGAAGACCCCGATTTTGATGAATACGATGCTATGGATGCCAATGGAGCTCTGACACCAGAACAACAAGAAGAATTGCAGAATGAGCTGGACGAATTGGAAGCGATAGAGTATGAAGACTTTGAGGTGGGTGCTCTCCTAATTTCCGGCTAGAATGTTTTCCTTTCAGATGGATTTCTCCGACGAAGAACAACCTGTAGAAGAAGATCCTGCCTATAATCCTGATGAAGACAATGGTATCCGATGTACAAGTTCGGACGAGGAAGACGACGATACTTCTGACGAAGATGATGAAGATGAAGAAACAGAAGACGAAGACGAGGAAGAGGAGGAGGAAACCAATGAAGTCAATGGATCCGGATCGGGTACAGAAGATTCTAGCCCCGATTCTTCTGCCAGTGCATCGCCAAAAGAAGAAAATACTTCTCCTGAGGAGAAACCAGCAGAAACTGCCGAACCAGAAATTGATGGAGATGCAACTCCGCCAGCTTATGCTCCAGAGATGGAAACACAGACGAATAAAACTCCTCCTCCTGAGCCTGCAACTGCTGGTTAGTTTTATCTTAGTCTATATAAAAAGATTTTTTTAGCTGCACCTGGCGAAGAGGCTAAAAATGAAATCCCAACTGTGGAAAAGCCTCCGTTACCGGCAGCACCGCTGTTATCTATAATGCCGCCAAATCTCATTTCAAAACCATCAGGCGGTATCCCCATGCCGAAAGACCAAAACTGTACGGGTGAATTGGAACCTGTCCAGTTTACTCCCCCTCGAGAGGATGAGGATGATGATATGATGGGAGGAGGACTAGGTTTAGGTGTTGGTACTGTATCAGAACCGAGTCTATCAGGGCCCAGTCAGCCGTCCGGTGGTATATTTGGGCAAAGCTACATGGCACCACAGAGTTTGGAGCATCATCTTGGTATCATTCCTAGGACAATGGGAGCAAGTGTCATTGCCATTGCTCCTTCAGTGTCATCTGGAGTGATAATCAAAGAGGAGAGGATTAGTCCACCTCTTCAGGAAGCCACACCTTCGACGGATATCACAATCATCGAGCCGGAAGAGGATAGTTCCAGTAAGACCTATGTTGTGATGTCTATAAATTTCTTAATTTTTGCAGGTGACAGTACTACTACTACGTACAGCTCTTCTGGATGCACTAGTTCCACGTCCTCTCTATCCTCTGATATTTCAATAGTCAAAGATTGGGAGTCAAGTGACGAGGAAGAAATTCTTATGCCTCCTAATAATGGACTCCATATGGACGTTATGATAACTGAAGGAGATGTTCAATTCCCGGCTGGGACAAGTTCAATGACAAGTCAACAAGGATCCAGCAGTTACAAAGGATACTTGGCCAATACAACGTTGACCGCTTTCTCAGAAGATCTCCCGCCTCATCGAGAAATAGACCCTGATAAGATGGTTAGTTTCGGTTAATTTTCATTTAAATTGAATTTTAGGAAGAAGGTACTTCTGACGAAATCCGGCCTCCTAGCTCGACAATTCCTTCGACTGATAGACTCAGCCATTGGCTAGCAAATAGTCCATCCTCTCCACAATCTGTAGATGAAGATATGGCAACAATGCCTCAACGACGGGTAGATACAAGTTTTTTTTATTATAAGTACCTCCTTTCAGGCAGATGACTGCGATATGGTAGAGCCAATAAATGGATCAGAAGAAATAGAAGCCGAGCTGTTGCCGGCCTCTTCGTTGCTGCAAAGAGAATGCCCGGACGAGTTGTTAATTCCTCGATATGTTAGAGCGAAACATGATACAAAAAGTGAGTTTTTTGCGTAATTTATTTATTAATTTTGCTAATTTTAGTGGAACACCTAGCCGAGTTCATCCATCAAAGGGCAGTAGAAGAATATTCTTCTAATCAGACTGATTTCGACGCTGATCCTGTCCCAAACATTCCTAAGCCGAAGCATTTTTACGTCTTTGTATGTTTTTATCACCAACATTGATGGAAAGCATATTTTTAGAGCAGAAATGGTGGTCATCATGTGAAGCAGATCTTCCTGCACGAGACTATGGCCACGGCGTTGTGTGCAATGACGCAAGGGGACCACCTGGTAAGTAATCTTAGCTTAATTTCCCTAAAGAATACAATTCAGATAATATTTTTCGACATAGCTGGCATTGACCTTCGTGGAGAAAAGCTTAGCCTATTGGCGGATGTTGTCCCATCGCATTTTTTAAGTCTGCCAACAGTATAGCATAGAAAAGTAGCACATTTTTCCAATCAAAGTCATTTTCTATGGGTGATATGCATCTTTGACAATAATTTGTAAATATCGTTGTATTTTTCTGTTTATTCGTTAATATTTTCACTGTCTCTGTTCGCGTTTTAATACAATTTGCAATCGGTATTGCTTACTTCATTTTTTTCTCGATCTACTTGTTTTTGTTGATAAATAAAAATTTGAAATTATTTTGTATTGGGGCAAATTTATTGATTTTTTTATCAACGCACAAGCGCCAAATTTTCCTGGGTTAGGCACCCTACCAGGATATTGGAGAATTGTCAATTTATTTTTATGAAAAACGTTTATTATCCAATGATGAAAGTACTGAGAGATAGGAAAGAAGACGACACTTTTTTATCAGATCAATTATTAAAGAGAAACCGTTAATCAGAAAAAAAGAAACATGGATCGTTTGGAGATCATTGAAATACAATGGGCAAGAAAGATAGAAACAACATCAGAAAGACGCCGGAATAAGAATATTCTAAAAAGATACACCATCCTAACCGACGGAGGTTACAAAATTGGATAAAAACTGGAGATACTCATATTTCGTACTAGACTTGAGCTATTTATCTCGTTTGGTTGAGAGATCTCATATGAAAATACCGGATAAGTACATTGTTTTGTATGACACCGGATGCTAGTTTTAAAAAATTTTTTGTCCTTGAGCCAAAGCTTTTTCCATGTTTTCTAAAACTCCCTTAACATCAAGATTAAAAGATTCCTCGATGTTAAGGGGCACGCTGCGAGACCGTTTTGTCCATGGTCGATCAGTGGTAAGTTCAGGTGGAGAAGATGAGGATCGCTTTTTTTGATCGTCTTCTTCGTCCTGGAATTTGAAATAGTAAAATTTAACTCAATAACCTACATCTTTAAACAACGCCTCTATTTCCGATGGGCTTGCAAGAGATTCATCATCTTCATCATCATCATCATCTTCATCATCAAATTCGTCTTCCAGATTGGTTGAAGATACTTCATTAACCTGCGTAGCCAAAACCGCAGGGTTATCGAAGCCATGATCGGCTACTTCATCTCGAGCTTGTTCTATAACTTCATCAGCTTCTCCAGGTTCTTGAGACAGCTCGATAACATCATCAGTGTCAAGTTCTGGCTCAAGTTCTTCAACATCGTCGATTTCTTCAACCACAATGACCTTCTTCCTTTTTTTCCTCTTATGTTCAAGGGAAACAAAAGGTATATCTCCAGGATCCGGAGCAGTACCTAAAATTGTTTTTGTTATTCGGTCGTGTATCCCAAGTTACCTCGGGCCCTTCGAGAAAATCGCTGTCCTTGAGAAGGTTCTGGCAATGTTGGAGTAGGCCGGAAGAAGAACAATTGAAGCGAAGACAAATTGTTTCTCTTCTTTTTGACTCCCTCCAAATTTTTCTGACTACGAGGAATGACGGAAATATTAGACAGACGATGAGTTCCCCTTTTCCGCCTCCGCTTCGTTTTTTCTTTTTCTTCAGTGATTAGAACAGATTCTTCTTCGTCTTCTTGATGTTCCTCCTCTTCGTCACTTCCACCCTGGTTGTTTTCGGCATTTTCAGTAGCGTCCATCTCTTCCGCTTCGTCTTGTTGTGGTGGTTCCACTTCCACTGGCGGGGGTGAAGGAGTGTATTTTGCTAGTCCGAACACTGAATCAAATGATGAATATTTCTGTAATAGAAGAGTTAACCTTCTTCAAAAATCGTCTTGGCTGAATCATTGTGCAACTTTTCTGTTTCAGCTTGAAGGTGATTTGCTTTTCTTCGGATCACGTAGATGTTCCTATACGATCTATAAAATATTGAATCGTAAAGACAATATAATATACTGACTTCTGCTCAGTTTGTCGCAGACCGTAACCCCTTTTTTTCTTGTCTCCATTAGCCTCTTCGCCTTCCTTCATCACTTCGGTCACAGCTTCCTTCTCATTCTCTACATTTGAACCGGCATCTGCTTTTAAGTAAGCGCCCCTACCGCTTCTGAAAATCAGATTTGCGTACAAAAGTGTAAGTTTCTTACTTTTCACAGGTGTAACATTCACACCGTTCATTTCCTTCTCCAAAGAAGTTCTCGCCATAATAACAGGTGATTTCTTCCCAGGCGGCAATATCTCTAATTACCTGAAGTTCTTTTATATAAATGAAACTAGAGATCTATACGGAAACGACGGCAGTGCTTCCATTCGGCATAAACTGACAGTTCGGTTTACAATCGTGATTGATATAAGCGCCAGGGCCTAGCCATAATTGAGCACGTTGTTTTCTAAAAAAATAGAGGTAAAAAAAGGAGGAAAAAAATAAAGAACCTTGTACTATACATGACTGAAAAATCATTGATATCTTTTTTGAGCAATTTAGCCTCTTCAGCATGTGAGAGTTCACCAATTACACCGGTCAGTAATTCAATAACTTCTCCTTTTTTCCTAGAATTATTGCCGTTTTAAAGCCATAAATAGATAAACTAACCAATCCCGAGTGACAATAATCATAGCACCAAGACGATTTTCAGCCCGATATCGAAAACAAGGTCGTATTGTAAATCCAGATTGAATATTATAAAATTGCATAAACCGACGTAGCTAAATTATTGGATTAATTTAAAAAAGATGCCTTACATGTTCTCGGAAATTGGCTTTCTCTTTATCCGTTGACGCCCGTAGCCATCTTGTCGCATATCGGATTGAAATTAAACCCTTAACAAGCTAATTAGAAAACGAAGGGATAGAGTACTAACATCCATGGCTTTCTCAATATCTCCGTCTTGATTATATTGTTTAAGAATTTTATGACAAAGACTGGATTCTTCCCGGGAAGGAGGGACATAACTAAAATCAATGAAAAATTGAAAATAAACGGGATAAATGGACTCACCGTAAACTCATTTTATGTGTCAAAAAGTCTAAAACAGGATCTACTGTTAATGCGGAAGCTAAATCATCACTACTGCAGAGCTCCCGCGGTGTCATTGCGTGTGAAACCCTGGAGGAAAATCCCACTCTGGATAAGGATAATTCCCCCATATTGAGTTGAGGGTATCTGAAATGAAAAATACTTCAAATATGAGAGTTAAAAAGTGGTTTAAACGAAGATGAAGACAATGGGAATGAAAAAGATTAACAATTGTTGTTTTCTTTTAGAAAACTAAGCGTGGGTGGGCTGGTCGCAATTGTACGTGAACAGTTTTATCACAAAGAAAAGCGGAATTATTGCAAAGCGTCATGCGGAAAGAAAAATCAATGGACCAAGTTGTTTACTTAAAATGTTACGAAAATAACGAGCTTGTCTGGAAGAGAACAGTACTCAGAGTAGTGGAGTATCAACCGTTTTTTGCATAATTTATCGATTTTACTCGGAACGAGCAGCAGAAAATCAGCTCAGAGAAACATAATTTTTTAAAATTAGCTCTATTTAATTGATATCACTCTTTTCCACATGTATTCTTTAAAATAAAGACAAACGCTTAATGAGGAGCCTCATTTGTATGTGCAAAGGCGGAGCAAGCGCCTCAATTTATGGCAATCGCTGTGGGACCTTTTCTAGCCGCCTGATTCTCGCATTCACTGAAAATGCTCCGACTTATCAAAGATTCATTTGTAATACGTAATTTGGCTAAAGGATCTCTTTATTTGGCATCTTGAGAATGTTCCAAAAAGTATTGGGAATAGGGTAGAAGCTATAGATCAGGGGTTAAATATCAAATGACCTAAAAATAAACCATTTTCGGTGTAGTTTTTGAAAATTCAACAAATTATTCTGTTTTAATTGGAAGGGAATGAAGCAGTTTAAACTTTGTGCCTGTTGAGATTTCGAAAATGAACGGAGAACACAGTAAATAAGGACATGTCACGGCAGACAGCGTATGCATCGCCCTTCGATTTTATGTCTGGGAAAATGCCCCTTGGCTCACAAAAGTACAATTCGTTTGTTTTTAGAGGGTAACATTTGCTTTAAATGTTATAGATTGGAGCCCACTGGTAAATATTATCAACAGAATCCCAACTTCTAGACTGGAAAAAGTACGAGAAGCCGCTGATTTACCGGAAACAATAGAAAGCGACTAATTCACTTTAATAAATGTGTAATGAAGAAGCTTAATAGATTCTGACGAGAGGAAGTGATTTCCTAACGAATTAATCGCATTAAATTGCTAATAAATTAGAATCCGTTTCACGATAAGTTGGTCCCGTATAATCCACCTTGAACTTTTTTCCATATTATATGAATATGCTGCTTGGAAGCAAAAACAAGTCACCATCCCCGCATATTTCCGGGCTTCTTCAAGGCCAGTATCATTATCCACATAAGCAAAATTTTGCGGGGTCGAATAACAAAAATAGCCAGATATATGAGTGGTGCGTGGTTGTTACTGAGAAACTATCCCACCGTTGATTCAACCTGATTCAGCTAGGTGACAGGATGGCCCAGAGAGAACAGCACTTAGCACCGCGTCCCGTCTGCCGGTCGGTTGTCTCTCTTTATTGTCTAGAACTTTGTACTTTTAGTCGAAATGCTCCACATCCCTTATTTTGGGGATGCTGTGTATCTATTCAAGAAGAAGTTCATTGGAGATGCCGTCGACCGTCTGATTAGCTTTGCTACTGCTATGTTGTGTGCTATCTGTTCGGCTATTATCGTCGGAAAACAGTATGCTACTCATTTTGCACGGGGCATACGATTACAGATTGATGGGATCTCCTATGACCTGCTGGATTACATCTGAATTCAGAGGAGACACGGCTAGATACGCTCTGGACTATTGCTACATTCAAAACACTTATGTCTTGCCCAACAATGAGATTGATGCTTCTTTCGATCGATCCAAGGCAGGCGCTTTTATTTTATTTTTATGAGCGGATATTTAGTACACCCGTGTCAATTACTATCAGTGGCTGTCCCTGTATTTCATCCTCCAGGCTATTGTCTTCTTTTTCCCGAGTTATCTCTGGAGAAAGTGGTACAAGAATAACGGTAAGATGAACTTTTGCACTTATGTTTCCCACGCAGAAATCGATGTCACCAACATCATCAAGGGGACCAAGGAACTGAGAAAGTTGGAGGGAGAGGAGAAGGAAAGGTCTTTGAAGAGGACTAGCCTCACCATGGTGCTCACAGTCAAGGAGCGGGACCAAGACAGACCTCGTGGCGCCATCCGAGGATTCTTCCTCGGTGGATGCTCCTACCTCCTAACTTATCAGTATCTCTTCATGAAGCTGATGAATTTGACCATTGTCACCGTTGCCATCTCCCAAGTCTCGGACTATCTGGATCACACAAACTTCTTCTGGTCTATCCAGGTAATTTTTCTCTTTTTCCTTTTTAAATTTTGTCCAGGGAATTCAAGCTCTTCTTAGCGGAACCCCGTGGGTGGATTCTAGCAACTTCCCCCGTGTCACAATGTGCGATCTAAGAATTCGTACCATGGCCAATTGGCGAAATGCCACTGTACAATGTCTGCTTGGAATGAACTACATCAACGAGAAGCTCTTCTTCGTTGAATGGTATGACTAATCCACACGTCAGCAGTCTGAAATTTAAGGATTTGGCTGTTCATTGTGCTCTGCGTTGCTGCTTACAATGTCCTCAGATTCTCATACACTGTCTTCATGCCGGCTAGTCGAATCTACAAGCTTCAGAATTGGCTGAATCGTCCTATGCGACTGAATGCCCATGTAGAGGCGATCACGCACTTCTCTGACGTCATTGGCCTGGGTGAGTGAACCCGATGAAAAGGCAGAAAGTTATTTTAGATGGTTTCTTGACGCTTTACTTCATCGAGTGTCACAATGGATCCCGTGCCGCTGCAGACTTTGGTGCTTATCTCTACCAGCAGCTGCGCAGCGAGATTGAAGAGGTCAAGCAGAAGAAGAGCTCTGTCGTTGCTCCCGCTGAAAAGAAGTGGCCTGCCATTATGAAGAAGATGAGTTTCTCCAATGCTGCTCCCCTTCTTCCGACACATACCCCTTCGTCTGCCCATTCCATGGAGCTGGGCGCCATTCCTAAAAAGCATCCCGTCTGAATGTGCTTATCCGGCTGAAATAAAGCTCTTGCGTGCGTAATTTTTATTATACGAATAGACATATGTTTGCGGTAGAAAAAGCCTGCAATCATCTTGATGTTATGTAGCTTTTATTACCCAAAGACAATTTATTCAAAATAAACATATTTGTAGTGGATACATCGAAGAGATTTGTGATCTATGTACAGAAATATATCCGTCGTCGACTGTTGATTATGCCAAAATGTTGAGAAGAAGTGTAAAAAATGTGTATTATTGTAGAATATGGATATATAGAGCACCGGTGCTCGAACACAATTGCGAGATTATCAAATGAGATCGACCTGTAACGAAATTGAACACTTTTGAACTCAACACAACACAATCTAAAGGATATAAACATATAAATATGTTAGGTAAAAAAGATGTGAGAGAGACGACACATGTGTTTTCGACACACACAGTTTCCACCACAGTATTCATACCTCAGAATCCCATCCTTGTGGTTGTCGATTCAGCTTCTGAAATAATTAATATTATTTAATAATTACAATAACCTAAAATAAGCGGGGCACATAAACATAATAATATAAATGGTAAATCGCCACAGGCGTGCATGTATCGAGATTCGTGTGAGGGACTATATAAATATATAGCGGAATATATAATAAATGGATGGATAATATATATAATATGGTGTTACACCCGTGCACCTACCGCTTCTGCTAGAATTTTTTAAACCTGGAATATTAGAATTTTGATAACTGATTAAATTAACATTTAGATATAACATAAAACTAAATAAAAACTCGAACTTAAGCAAAGACAAAAGCAACATTTAATTGGACATTGGACAGAGCGTTTCTACGGCTACAGCTTGCTAATTCTAGCAATGCTCGAGAGCCAGCGTGATTGTACCCTTGCCCCAAATAAAATTCATATTATTTTAGGTTGCAGATTACTGTAATTTAAATATTTGCCTGTGTGAAAATGGGTAACATAGAGTGGGAAGCGGCAGAAGCAGCATGCAAAGCAATTACAGTAATCTTTAGAAATTCAGAGATTAGAAGGGGAAAGGCAAGCCAATTTATGACAAATTTTGCTAATTTCGAAGGAAATTCAAAGATCTTTTCGGTGTTATGAACAAAAATCCGGCGGTAGGAGCTATTTAAATGGTTTTTTTTGGATTTCCTTGCCTCCAGTGGGAATTTTCGGGTATTGTTTTGATCAATTTAACAATGATAATGTCGAGGTGTACCCATACAAGCAAACTACAGCAAAAAAATGTGCTGTGCAACTATCTCAAATAACTCGGTGCCAAGATATACTAAAGTACCTTATTCTAAATGCTCCTGCTCTAGTTAAAAACATACACAATGAATGGGACATAACCGAAATGACATCTGGCTATAAAACTCACATTAAGTAGCATATTTGTGGATCTCTTCTGATGTGCAGCCGACTGGCTATTTCGTTTTTGTCGCGCCCTTGCACAACAGGTATTTCCCAGGGCATTTCGTCGTATGACACAGTAGTCAAGCAGTAAAACGGCACAAATGATGAAAAAACATCCGGCAAAGACCCAAACTGCCCAAGCAGGAACCTTTTTAGAAAAGTTGATGTAAAGAAAATAATTGGATAGAGAACTTACCCCGGCAAATTCTCCTGGTCCTGATGGGATATAGTCTGGATATTCAGGAGGCGCAGCATATGGGTCCATGTACGGTTCCATATCACAAAGGATGCCGACAATATGGCGTCATAGAGCTTAGTGATGATTTCTCAACGGAAAGGGGATGCGTCGTCTCTCTCTAAAAGTACAAATACAATTAAATCTTGTTAGTAAGGCAGCAGAGAGCGTGAGGTGATAGAAGAAGGCTATGTTGACTGAAGGGGAACACATTACCTCCTCGAGTTTTATACTTCACTGCCACTGGTAAAGCCAAACCCCGCCCCTGGATTTTATTGGGCCTCGTTATGTAAATGGCTGGATAAGGAGGCGACAAGATCCGATAATCTTGCAAAAACCTCTAGAGGAGCTCAAAAATGGGCAGAATTCTTTATCTACAGTAGGCTATTTAACCCAAGAAGGGTTCAAAATTGCTTATTTCCCATGTGTGTTGCCTACAAAAGGTAGAATTTCTCTCTACCCGTCAAAACAATTTAAAAAAATAAGCCAGAGCCTGAGAGCAGTAAGATTTGGCAGAAGGTCTGCGTGCCAATTAGGCGATCAATGTCTTTTTCACCAATTAAGCAATTTCTCAAGAAGCTGCACGACGTCATTATTTTCAAAATGTCACAGCTATTTTCTACTTAGTTTGGCGGGAAAGTAGGGGAATTGTCAGTGGAGGATAACAATATACTGAGGATGTGCCACTAAAGTGGAGATAAACACTCGTTTAGCTCAAGACTAAACAATCCAATTTTTTTGGCTCTAAGTTTTCGTGAAGATGATAAAAACAAGAATAGGCGGTGTTCGGTTGCACCTGCTGGAATAATGTTTGCGTCGTTGCATAAATCATCAACAAGTACAAAGCAGTAATCCAGGTGAAAAGAGGAGAACTCCTGTCCCTGACGGCTCCTGGCTGGGACATTTCATATGATTAGCTTTCTCCAGTCGTGCGTATTTCCACAATGAACATTAATTCCACGGAAAAAAGACGCTTCCGATCGGAAATTACTAATGTATTACTTACATAATTAATGCATTTTTTTCTGGGAAAAAGATCTCTTTCGGCGGATCTTGAAAGGATTAAAGGAGAGAAAAAGTGAGCGCGTAGGGGGTGGTCTTCGCATACTGGAGAAAGAGCGGAGTCATTAGCAATGTGAGAGGTTAGAGGGAAGTGGAAGACGAGCAATGACCTTCAAACTGGAAGGAGAAGCTGCCGGAACTTTGTTCAAGTCAACAAGAAAAAGAAAAAGAAGACAAGGTCTAGACACAAAAATAATAAAATAAGAAACGAAGGCAGACGTCCTATTTCAAAAGAGCAGATCCAAGAAAGGAGAATACGATTATAAGTGACAAAGCCTGGTGTAGTAATCAGATAAAAAGTGGACAAGGAAACAAGAAGGCAGCCAGGAGAAGAATTGTAATCTCTTTATGCTTGCCGAATCAGTTGACTTTGCCCACGCCTAGCTCAAAATTAAAAACAACAAAAGATCTAGAAAGCTAGAATATATTAGAAGGCCGCCTCTTGTGGTAGAAGGCACAGCCGTGAAAGAGTTATAACTAATTCCATCATCGATCACGGCAATTACGAAGAGCGGCCAGTGATCCGCTGCCGGGCTGCTCCTGCCCCTTTTTCCTTTACGAAGAGAGAAGATTAGTCTTTCTATTTGGCTAATCCTTCTCCTTCCTCTTCACATTCTTTTTTTTGTTGCTATCTCTTTAGATTTTTCACTAGACGTCACCTCCAAGCGGAGAAAAGTGATGGACACCTACGGCAGCAGCCCGCTAGATAATAGGACATTTGTTACTGGAAAGAGGAAGCCAGAATCAATAGGTTCTAACAAACAGGATATGCAGTACAAAACAGGGCAACATGACAAATAGTTTCAGGATTTTCTTGTTTTGCCTCACAGGTGTTAATAAAAACATGACAAGGAGACACTGACTAACAATGACGGATGAGATTTCTCTTCTCGGGGGAGGAAAAAAGCCTCTAAGGCGCTTTTACAGTCACTTTCGGATATCTCCAAACATCTTGAAAATGCTTACGAACAGATTTCAGAAGAGGAAATTCAATCAAGATCCAGTTAAATGGTTTAGTAGCGTCATCCTCGTTCTCTATCTCTTTTTCAGTTTTTTTTTCCGGCTGAAGGAGAGGATAACTTCCTTGTGGGAAATACTAATCCACTTAGCGTATGCCCGCGTCGTCACCGGAAATGTGGTGAAGGGTAGACGCTTCATGGAGTCAACCAGCGGAAAAAGGAGAAGACGCGGGGGAGCTGTCCGATACCTTCCGTGTTTTTGACCGAAAGGGCAAATCCTTTTGAAGGGCATTAAACGGAAGTACGGGACGGAAATTGTTTAAAATAGCTCTATTCAAGCACAGGAACTGGCTTTTTGAATGTGGTGCAAAGCGGAAGGTTCTGTGAAAATTGGGGGTAAAAAATTGAAAATCATAAGCCAGGGTGGCTAAACTAGGAAAATTATTGAAGAAGACAGTTGAAAACGGAGCAAACAGAAACAATCTGAATAAAAATTCCCAATCCCAGGCTGCGTGTTGTCCTTGGAGGTGAAATTTATTATATGCGCCATATATTGTGATTTGTAGCTTATGGGAAGAACAAGGAAACGGGACATTTGAAATGATCAAAGATTTAAACAAATCTAGCGATTGGTACGCCGTCGCTCGGGGTGATCCTCCCGAAAATGGAGAGAGACTAAAATGCTGCGCGATTCTGGTGGTTGATGCCTCTCAGATGCTCCGCTGGTTATGATCAAACGGAGGTATTGAAAAGAATAAAAGACAAGATAAATGAATTCGAGACGGAATGATTTTTGGTTGGTCAACACCAAATGGAGTCCATTGAAATAAAGTGTGTGTGTGTTTGTGCTTTTGCGCGGGGAACTCTCGCTTGCTCGCGCTCTCTCTCCCTCTAATATATGGAGAAGCTGGGCTCTATGTCAATGTAAAAACTCATTATACTCTAAGCTCGACGCCAAAAGCGAATAGATGGATGTAATTAGCAAATCAATAGCTAAGTAGAGCGTAACACGGAAAGTCCCTTATGCCTTCTTTTTTTCCGTTTTCTTAAAAAAAAGAGCAGGACCGGGTACACTTGACTAGACAAGCAAAAAAAAATTAATAAGGGCAAAAGTTCTACTCGTCTGGAGCCCAGAAAATTATGATTTACGTACGTTATTATGGCCCCCCTTTGCAGAATGTCATGAAAATCAGGAAACGACGCTGTTGGTCTCGCATTTCGAGGCATCTACCCTCCTCCAATGTGATCAGCCAGCTTTTGGGGGCCAAGTTAGGAGCAAAGCATTTCTTGATTAGAGAGCGACTCTTGGCTTTGGATCTTTAAAGGGCAGGGTGTCTGATATTTACAAGCTCGTTAAGGAACTTCGGGCAGATCTCTGGAATATGCACGATCTCTTCAAAATATTTTACTGTAAGCAAAACTGAAGGCAAACATAGAATGAAATGGAAACAGAGGGACGATTGTCGACAAATGTTTCAGAATGGCTCTTTAAAACCACTTTAAACCAGGGAGGTCCGCTTGAATCACCGAAATAAGCAATTCCCCTAAAAGGACAAAAGCGCATTGGTGACAGTTTTCTTCAGAGAAATTTAATCCCTCGTCACCTTTGTTCAGTGAGACCTTTAAGCGGCCAAAAGCCACTATGGTCTATTTGATATCCCCCCGTCTGGTTTGGTACTCTTTTAACCTCTATGTAATTACAGGGAATGGAACAAAACAAACTCCCACTGGAATCCTAAAAACAAGACCTCGTCTCCAGTGCCTTTAATTCTAGTCGAAAAAGTTGTTGACGGAAACCAAAGGCACCGTTTCCGGTGAGTAGCGATGACAGAAAACAACAAAAAAGAAAATAGCCATAGGTAATGAGCTATTTTTTAAAGAAGAATAAGGGCATCGACATTACGAGGGACCCCTTGGAATCCACTAACGAGTAATGGGATCATACTCTGTTTGCTCTGACAAATGAGGCGACCTAAACCATTGTGGCTGGCGGACAGCCGTGGGTGTTAATTTCAAACACACAAAGAAAATTGGTGTATCCATCACGAAAAGCTAGAAAAGGATTTTTTTCTATTAGTCGTAAAATGATTGCAGTTTACCACGCATAACTATAAAATCCGGTTAATGTCAGTTGTGGGGGCAGCCAATTTTCTTCAAGTTCAAAACAAGGAGAGCTAGAGTGTGGGCCAACTCGAGCAATGGCTAATAACTACTATGTTTACAATATTTCTGTTAACGCAAAAGCAACGTCATGTTTCTTGGCATCCCCTTGTCTTAGCCGCTTTTAATGCCTTCTCGTACAAACTGTTCGGACTCTTAAGTGTTCTGCCGTTTTATGACAGGAACAAGCTAATACTTGTGTTATCGGGGAGAACTCTTTCCGACAACTGGGCAGAAGAAAAAGAGAATGGAAAAGCTGCGTAGTCTTTAATAGGTTTATTTTCCCAAAATCCTATTCCAAAATGAAAGGATTGGTTGTTTTGTTTTGGTCAAATGGTTTAAATCAAATGGATTACAGCCTGTTTCTAGAGCATTAAAGCTTTTCCTCAACCATGCTTGCTACTCAGCTCCAAAAAATTGCCATCTTTTGTACTTATAAACAAGTTAGCCATTGTTCGAAGACAACGGCTTAAAATTGTCACTGCGCTTCCCTTTGATCTCATTTTGTCTTCGAAACAAACATTTGGCTTTTCCTGCCCCATCCATTTTGGCATCTTTTCATATCCCTTTCCTTAGTTATCCTGAAAACATCTCTTCTTGTGAATAGTTTGTTTTGAGCCACGGGTAACATGGAAATCTCTGAACTTCATCCTCAAGAGTAAACTAATCAGCTTTTTCACTCTCGAAGTAACGTCTAAACGCCTCAAAATGTGGATCTTCCTTTCTTTTTAGCCCCCTTTATAACATAAACTTGTTTTTTTGTTCCCGAAAAAGTGTCCACCCTCTCGTTAGGGTCTTTTCTTCCAAGAAAGGACACGCAATTAATTGGAGCAAGCCGGGAAGAGATGTTTCACTATTAATTTCTGATCTTTTTCTCAAACAAATCCTTAGTTGACCCCCAAACAATCCCTCATCTGTTTCTCTTTTTGTTTGGAACCATTCCTCGTCTCACGGGGGTATTGCGTAAAATTTTGAGAAATAACTGTCAGCAGCAGGGAAGAATTACGTCCCTGGCTCGAGGATGCTATGTTTTGAGTAGAAGTCTGTTTATAGGGAAGGCTCTTCTGCTCGCCGTCGTGTTCTTTTCCCCTACTTGACTCCGTTTCATGCAGTCACTACAGCAGGTAAGATTTAGTGTGTCTGTCGGCCGCTGCAACATAACAATTCTATCGGTTATGATGGTCGTTTTTCAGAATAGGGATGCCGATCACCTTGCTGCTCACATTCAAACTTTCGCCGCTCAGTTTCACACCAGCGGTGGGTTTGCATTTTGAATATTTATCTTTTTTTTATAAATACAAAATAGTGCCCTCTGGTTTTTATAAACACGCGCAGCTCCAATTATCCCAAGATTTCCTTAACTTTTGAATAGAAAAAAGTATACGGGTCGCTGCTCTTTGAAAGACTGCTAAACTTTTCTAAATCACCAAACAGACTGACCTATCTTAGAAAGTCTAAAATCACCTGGTGTCCCACATCATTTACATCTGCCCCTTGTTATTCGGCCCCTGTCAAAATACTTGTTTTGATTCAGAATACTAACCCACTCTTATGTTTCTTAGGGGAGGGCTTTTTCTACTTTTATAATATCTAGCTTATAAATAGGAAAAATGTGCAATGGAAAGCACTGGGTGTGTGTGAAAGAGAGGGAGAGCCAGTGCTAATTCAGTGCCTGTCTCTTTCTCCCAATGTTTTCTAGCCACAGATGTTGAATCCCTAATAGAGGAGTAATTTGTTCTCTGCCGATTGGTTCTGGTTGACATGTCTTTTGATGGCCGCTGTTTTAAAAAAAAAGATCAAATATAGGGAAAGTATCATAGACCGAGTTCGATGAGCAGAATTGTCAGGACTTAAAAGTGGGACGGGGGTGAATACCACTTGGTGTTAACGCATTTCTAAAATATTTTCTTCTATTTTTTTGTGTTTCATAATTAGTACATCCCTTCTTTTGGTTGAAAGTTTCAAGTTTTCTTCCCTATGGGCAATATTTATCACACTTTGCGCAGATCCATCTAATGACTCCCAGAACGAATGTTACCAGCAGGCGAGATTCTCCATTCTTCCTCTTTATGTTTATCTATTTTGTCTTACTTCCGTCAAATTTAATTATTTCTAATAAGACAACATGTTTCTTCTTTAATGCGGGATCCTTTACAGATCCTATGCTGATACCAGACGGTGGAAGACTCTACTCGGGAAGGAATAGTATTTGTGGAGGAAGTATATACAGGTATCACTCATTTTTATTCTTTTTCTGATTAAAAATCCAGTGGAAGATCTTCCCTTTGTGCCTCATCCGTGCGTAGCTCAATTTCCATATCATGTAGATCCGGCTCTCTGTCAGGGAGATCTCATCGGAGCAGGTGATTATCCCCCTTTTCGCCTAATGATAGAGTGTGATTCAGAGTATCATCTTCAGTATCTATCCGCCTACCTCAAACGGAAAACTGCGTACGTCATTGACATAATGCCTAGAGCACAGTGTCACTTTCAGCTTATACCTTCCGGTGAAGCTCGAGTAAGCGAGAGCCGGGCATCTGCTGCTTCTGCTTGGCAAACCCTACGGGGGTCTGTTCTTTCCCTAGGAAAGGTAAGTATTCTTTCTTTGATTTTTCGGTTATGGACGAGTTCTAATTGTACAAATTTCTTTTTGCAAATAATTATAAAAGAGCGGGGTTAGTTCCAAAGTGGGCTTGCTTTAATTGCTCCTCTCCCTCGCCCTATAAAACTAAACCGCTACTTTTTCCACGAGTTCATGCCGGCTAGAAAGGTTTAGCTCGGCTTTCTCTCTCCTTGAATAATTTCCATTTCCAGGTATTTTTGTTTGCTCCTTGTTCCCGGCATAAATGCTGCCTTGGCTGTGTGTCACTTCGCGATGCCATTCCTTTGATTTGTGTAGCAGAATTAGTCGTTATCGGTAATTGGAAACCAAAATTTCTGGGACCAAGAACTTTCAGCTCTTTTCACTCTAGTCGCACTCGATTTGTACGCAACAGATGGGAAACTCTTCTACACAAATGAATTAGAAGGACATGGAAAAGCAGTGGCCATAGGATTTCTTTTGTTTATTGCCGTTTCCCTTCCAGTTATTGGTAAGTTTTCCTGCTGATCCCTCAAAAGGGTTTAAGGTGTGACGTTGTCAGCTTGGCACTATAATCGACAGAAATTGTACCTAGTCCACATCATATGGCAGGTATGACTTTGCTTAATTGTAGCCGTAATGCTTGAATAACAACTATACAGAGTTTATTTTTAGTGGACAGTGCTGGAAATGATTGTATACTTTGCCTATATCCTCTTTACACGGGTTTTTTACGGAAATGAGAAGCAGGGAGCAGTATTTCTCTTACCCTCAGCCATAGTTCTATCAATTATTACGGTAGTAGCCATTTTAATTCAGTGTTGGTGGTAAGCGAACTAGAGGAAGGAAATACGCAATCCTTCAGGATATTCGTTTTTGTGGATGCGTTATTTTACGAAGGATTGGTCTCAGAAAGAAGGCCTTCCAGTTCGATTACGAGTAAGACGAGGACCTCCGCTTATAGAGTAGGGGCATCCGTCCAGCATTCTTAGTTGTTTAGAGTTATCATTATGACTATGGAGAAGGTGACTCCGATGGGACGCTAGAAAGTAGACGTCATTCTTTTGCTATCCCCATCGTGAAATTGAGGAAAGCTTCAGAAGATGTAAGTTTAATTTTTTTCTCTGGATTTTGGTTTATACGGTAATCTATTCAGACAGGCTTCTATGCAGATACCCTAAGTTGTAAGTTCTGTGTGAACGTGGCTTCCTTCCCGCTTAAAACAACTGCTTAGCAAAACAGCGCATTCAATTTCAGGCAGAGCGACTTCGATCCCTTGACACGGAATCCTTACCAGGATTGCGTCTAGCCTCTGTAATGGAAGGTATCCCCGAACACCACGAGGTTGTAGATGTCTAATAAAATCGTATCATTCTCATGTTTGATCTACCCAGTTTTTCTTCGTATACGAACACGCAATAAGAACGATTCGGTTCG
Source organism: Oscheius sp. DF5033 (assembly GCA_964036215.1). Classification (NCBI taxonomy): domain Eukaryota; kingdom Metazoa; phylum Nematoda; class Chromadorea; order Rhabditida; family Rhabditidae; genus Oscheius; species Oscheius sp. DF5033. Next base: position 10,450,763 of record OZ038413.1, read on the forward strand.
ATTAAGGAAGGGATTAATGAGTGGTGACGGGCAAAAAAAGTCTGTTTGGAACTGGATGCCGTTTCTTCTTCTAACTAATAATCCAAGTCTCAGGCTGGTAATTCACAGGTTAAAAAGCTCTTAGAGAGTCAATGAGTATGTTTTTTTCTTTCGTTGGCCGGTCCTCGTCAAGTGTATAATTTCTCCCCACGTCGATTAGCCACGAGTGGTTCTTCAAAAAAGGTGAAGAAGGATCTCCTTCCGGAAATATAACAAGATACGGGCCAGGGAAAGTATAAGAAGTGAAACCATTGGAATCAGGAAGCTAATCGCTCGCTGAAGCTGAACACGGTCTTCCCCCTTTAGGGGGAGAGAAACTGCAGCAGCAGTTGAAACAGCCCCCCTCCACCACTACCCTAAGGGCCGGTTTATCTTGGTGGCTATTCGTTCGCTGACCCAGCCATGCGGCTAGCCGCATTCATTGTCCTCTTCATCGTTTTAGTCAAGACTGGTGAGGATTTTTCTTTTCTTACTTGTTCATACTCTATTACCACCTGCCTAAGAGTATTCCTTTATGTGGTATTTTTAGGAAATTCAAAGACCACCCAGATTATTTACAAACGCTTCACGGAGGAGACCTGCAGGACTAATCCGTGTTTAAATGGTGGAAAATGCGTGGCAGGAAAATTAGCCTGTGTTTGTGCCCAAGGTTGGATGGGCAGATATTGTCACAGTAAGTTTCTTATTTGTTTTTGTCATAAGGAGGATCCCTTTTCCAATCTGTTACCGGATCTATCGCCTCTCGCCTTAACAGCTTTTTCTTCATCTAATTGCTGCAGATCGCGGCATCTTAGCATGTTTTACACGTCGTGGAACAAACGATTTTCTCCGAAAAATAAGAAAATCGGAAGTAAATCCATTATTTAGGAAAATGTCGAGATATTTATAAAAGTTGCGACCGATGGGCGATGGAAGATAAATGCCACGCAGTACTGACTCAGACCAATTTCTTCGATGTCAATTGTGCACTTTCTTGTAAAATGTGCTCTCTAGATCCAAATTACGGTGGGATATTCCGCTGCTTTTTTTTAATTTCGTTCATTATTCAGAGCTTCCCGAAATTCCGCTGCCCCCTACTCTGGAGCCTTTGCAATTTTTCCTTGGAAAATGGCACTCTCAAGTAATATCTTGCTCAAAAATGTGCATATTTATTATCCTTTAGGCTGCTAAGGGACTCCGTTTTCCAACTGATCATTATTCTCAAGAATATGAAGAAATTCTTGATATTTCACCGGCCAATGTTCCAATGTTTGGACCACCTTCATTAAATCTCACGTGAGTGAGAAACTCTGAAGAAATTAACAAGGGAATTGACACTTTTAGAAGCACTTCCTGGTTCGGTGATGATGTTCGAGTCATGCGAGGTTTTATCACTCTTCGACCAAATACATTCCCGCCTGAAATAGCCATTCTCAGCACGAGTAATGAAGGTACATTTCTTACGTCTAGACATGGCCAAGTTGGAGTCGTCTGACAACAATTTTTGCTAGAAAATGACGTTCTTTTTAAAATTATTCATAGCTGAATTGAATAAGTCTTCCAGACATGGAAGTAAGCCTGCAAAATGGGAATGTGCTCTATGTAGTAAAGACGGTCTTTGTCTTTTCGCGTAAGCTAGAACATTTGAATTCTTTAGCAAACAGTCAGCGAACTATGTTTACAAGTAGTAATTCTGACGTGGAGCAGAGAGAGCAGAGAAGCTAGCTTTATGCGTAAAGCTTCTTGACGGGATTATTTGAACGTTAGTGCAGATATGATAAATCCTGGGCAAAGTAAAATCCCCCAAAAAGTAGGCGATTTTCCTGTGCATTCCTCCGAAAAAGACCTATGGTCCTCTTGACCCCTCCACTGGCCATGAATATCTATCCTATGTGTGTTTTCGTTTTTATAAAACACTCTATGTCATTCACAGGTCTGAATATGATTGAGTTGGGCACATTGAAACATCATGTATTGACCCTCAACGTGTCCTATATGCAAGTTCATCCAACAATGGACAACTCTGTACTACCGCTAGGTGTAAGATTAAAACAAAGAACAAACAACGCAATGACGTTGGTTTCAGGCGACACGGCGTTTTCGACGTGTAGGAAGTCTGTTAGAAATGACAGTGGCTAAGCTTTTTGCAAACAATCGGGTCAGTTCAATTTTTTTTGTGAACATGACGTCCTCATGCCTTTTTTTCAGGTATCACAGTTCAAGAAAATGTTCAAAAGAGTTCAAGAATACTTAGCATAAAGCATGATGAAGAAATGGGTACGATTATATTGTTAGACGACGTCATAGTTTATAATATTTATTAAAAGAACTGTCAATATCCGTCCTTTTTACTTGATACATTTTTCGAGGCCAGCGGCGGTCAAAATGTCAGGAATTCCTTATTTTTGAATGCGTATCAAAATTTTGCAAGAAAACTTGATAGTTCCTTTAATATTCTTTTCTCACCTTTGCCAAATGAAAATTTTATTATTACACCGAGACTAAAATGGCACAACAAATAATAAAATTAAAATAATAGTCGGAAAATGATAGAGAAATAAGGACAGTACCCATATGGAAACTGAAGATTCTTTGGAGAATTGATAATTAGAAAATAAAGGAGCAAAAGTACAAATTAATAGTCGAAAGGTGGCGGTGTTGGAATTCCGCTCTCTCGGAGATATTTTTTACGGATCTCCATCTCGTCGCCTTTAGTTCCTCTGTTGATAGCCTCCCAGCGGGGACAATCTCTGAAGAAACGAATGGCTACTGCATGTTCCTGAAAAGAAAATCTGTGTTAAAAAGAATAAACAAAAATTACCTTGTGATCGACAGTAAAACGATGGTAGATACCAGGAGGCAAGTAAAGAAAATCCCCAGCTTTGACTGGAATTCGAATCCATTCGTCCTAAAATTGAGGCAATTACAATGTTAATTACGAGAAATATACCTTCTCACTACGCACGTCAAAATATCCAGATCCTTCTTTAATGAAACGGACCTCTGCATCCTCGTGGAGATGCTCAGAAAAGAACATTTTTAACTGAAAAGATGTATTTTTGCCTGTCTAGAATCTTACCTTCATGTCAAATTGAGATCCTAAAGCGAGTCGACTAATTTGAACTATATCGTGATGATTCATTTGATAAACCTTGGCAAGATTATTTAAAGAAGTTTCCCAATTATCGTCTAGAGGAACCTAAATAGCGAAAAATACAAAAACACGACTCGAAGGCAAACCTTGAAGAGTTCCACATTAACTTTTCCTAAAGCAACAATGGGATATTCCACATTGGGATCTCTTCGATTAGGATCCTTGGGATTGGTGACATGTTCCCTCATAAGATACGGAGACTCATTAGCTATCATTTCTCTAAATAACTCGGATATACAGAGATCCCGAGGGAAGAAGAATCAAGATGAAAACCAATGGAATAGGAGCCACGATCAAAGAACAAAACAGAAAAAAAACGTAATGTAATCTAATTAGGATATAAGGAAAAGTTTATCTCTATTTTTAGACCTTTCTGCACTCAAATACCGGTATAGACAACGACCATACTATGACATCGCACAAGAACAGAATCACACATACAGAATGGAACTAGAATAGAGAGGTAAACATATAGGATATCTGTCAAATGTACAAAAAAAAGAAAAGAGAGATCCACTGTCAAGACGGACCAGCCGTGGCAATAGAAACGCGAACATGTCGGAGAAAGAAGACTGGGATAAAGACAGGAGGGAGAAAAAAAGAAGAAGACTATGTTGTGGATTTGATGCAGAGAAGGGTCGAGCTCTTTTTTAGGCTTGTGGAGAGGTTGATGGAGCGGGGGTCGAAGGCGAAAATGGGCTGCCGGGGTCGTACTGAAAATATAGACTGATAACCACGTGATAAGGGGCTCCCGTCTGTATTTCTAGGATATTTTGCTGCTGTTTTATTAATATAGGCCCTAAAAAGTTGACAGTTGAAGAAGAAAATTCAATGAAAAGCCCTTTTAGTCGCACGGTGTTGGCAATAATGGCGCGTAAACAAAAGCGCGGCAATAAGCGTCGCCTTCAACATGACGAATTGGCGGGCTGTGGTGTCCCCCACCCCTTTCTTGATAACTAAGTTTTAGAGGTTTTGGGTGTGTGAAATAGAGGCAAAGGCAGAGAGAAGCCACTGCGTATGATCAAAGAATGGGTCAACCGACCAACCACAGGTAGGCGGAGCTTATCGATATGTTGATTACCTTTGTGGTTCTGCACTGTCTCCGCCCATTTTTTTCCCTAGAGCTTATTAAATGGAGATTAAAAATGGGTAAATGATTCCCGGAACGAAATGGGAGAAATATAGTGTATGTTATGCATCTAAAGGGCATTTAATCCGTTAGTGTGCGGATTTATGCTTATTTAAGATGGATTAGTAAGACTTTTCATAAGGAGAAGATGCACATACCGATGTCTCCGAGGGATTGTTATTCTTGCGCTTGGTACCATGAGGAACCTTCGAAGATCCTTCTACATCTCTGGAAATCAGTGCACGACGCGCAGCCGCCTTTTCCAAAAGCCAAGATCCTTTCATAAAATTGATTCTGGTATTATAACTCTGAAAAATGAATTTAAACACAATCCAGCTGTTTTCTACCTCTCTCAAAAGTGCATCCCGATAATAATTTTTATTATTACAGGTATCACTAGGAGATTGTGTTCGTGGAAAAGCCCTGAAAGGACATGTATACAAAATTGAATTTAGTTTTACCCTGGAGAAGCCGACGCCGCCCGCGACTGTCGTTGTACTCCAAGTGCATCTGAACTCTGCAACCCAGTCAACAATAATTGAAAAAAAGTAATTAAAGCCTACCTCTGCGTCAACATCATCCTCTTGTGGATTAGGAGTAGACGATGAGGTTCCCTCTGTAAAAGACAAGGAAGTAGTCATCCGGGTTGTCAGTCGCTGTGGTTCGGCGATTCTCGTCCGCTTAACGACTATATTCTCCTGCAAGCGCAATAGTTGGTATTTTATTAAAGATCAAATACCTCGTCGTCAGAAGAATCGTCTTCCGATTCATCCTCTTCCGATTCGATGGCATTGATGACTGGAATATTATTCATACCGGCGATAATGGCGTTCATCTCAATGTTTTCGCTATGGACATCGGCCATTTTTGACTAGATTTGGGATAGGCTAAAATATTAAACTATTACCTGTATTTAGAAAAAAGATTGAGCCAGGCAAGGAACAACTAAAGAAAATGAGAAAGGTATTGTGGAATTGGCCGGAAGTACGCAAACCTATAAAACTAGGTTTTCCAAAGAGTGGTGAAGAATTTGCGGTCTCCATGAACACGTTACCACCCAATCAGTTCTAGTTTACAAGATCAAAGAAAAATAAAGGGGCTTTCTTTCGTTTTTATAAAAGGTCAAAGTTAACAGAGAAATAGCACGCGCTCGGTCTCCAACTCCGGTTTAAAGAGCGCCCGCTTGAAAATGCCCGTCTACCGTAGCCGAATATTTTTTCTTTCATAAAAATCTGATGAAACATCATGTTTTGCATCAATGGTTTCACGTGATCATCCATGTCTACAATTCTTTTAGCTGTCTGGCTGGCTGGAGAGTTCAATAAAACTGGTGGGAAAGGGCAACCCTACAGGTGGGGGGAAAGTAAACCCCATGTGTTGACAGATAACGAAATCAGTTGTAAATAGGGAAAAAAGAAAAAGCGCCAATTGTTGTGTAAAAAGATCATGTGATGCCCCTAAAGTTAAGATTACGGCGATTGTGGTCAAACGATGAAAAAGAACTGCGTATCGGAAACTATAGGGGAAGAGCGAACGGAACAAAGCCAGCGATGATGAATAATGGCGGGAAAGAGTGAGAAAAAGAGCCTGTTTCTTATTATTTTCTCGCTGCTTTCAACTAAATTAAAAAGGCTTTGACGCACAGCGGCTAGAGATAAGACAAGAGGGATCGCGGAGCTCAGCCCCGTTTCTATGGAGATGTTTCAATCCACCCGAGACACATGCTGTACACTGAGGATTAGTCAAATGTTAGGGAATCCCTACTGTGGATTCATGCTTCAGGGGCTTGTTTTTCTTACAAAAAAAAGTGGAAAATATGTTTTGCTAAGAATAATATCTCCCGGAAACGGTGTTAATGATTCATTGCTCAATCACTCCGGAAGCAGCGAAGTAGTTGCACGTGGAGACAGCCGTTTTCAATAAATGCTAAAGAGGAAAGTACAATCCTTTTATTGTAAACAACTTACAAATCCGTAATACGTGTGGAGTATGGTTTCCAACCGGTTTCGCAGGTAGTATTCAAATCAGACTTTTTTGGGGGTGGATTGCCAAATATGACGAAACATTCAGCATCATTATAAAGATTTTGATTGAGAAATACGAGCTCTGCTAGGTAAAAATCTGAATACTATAATTTTTGCAGCAAATAACTGTAATTCACATCTTGCGGGAGCCAATAAAGACATTATAAAAGATCGGAATGCAGCAAAATCAAAGGCCATTCCATTCCCTTTTAAGGAAGTTTCCTCTACTAAAAAATGATTCATAAAAATATAGAAAGGTTACCATTTGACGGAGCACTTCGTTGTTGTTGGCATCGTGAATCAGCGTCAGTCGTCCTGTTTTCTTCCTGATTCGAAGCGTGCCGTTGCGACGTGACAAGTAGAAAGGACAAAAGAGCCAGGGGAAACATCCTTGGCATTTCATCCAGCCGGAAAATGAAAAAAAGTCGGAGCAATGAGTAGGATGATAAGCTGGAAAGCTCAAAGCAATCTTTACAACAATTGAAAATATGAACAAGCCGGGTAAAAACAATTGTAGCACCATTATTATCACAGGATCTAACACAGATTTCAAAGAGAGAAAAACAATGGACAGAGTAATGACAACCGCGGGGTATTTATACATGTCTTCCAGACGAAAAGAGGAGGAATTCTTAATCGTTTTCAACGCTCCTACGCACCGTCCGAATAAATTCAGTAAATTCCTTTTCCTGCACAGAGAATTGTTGCAGCTATAATGAAGGAAATAGGGAAAAATAAAATGGAAATTACCTGATCGACCAGGGAATTTGGATCGTCGTTGGCAAATCCATCCAGATTTTGTGGGGCTGTCCGGCAATCTTTAATGAATTGGCTCAGCGTCGCCGTATTGTCAGTCATTCCCGCGTATATCTGAATGGGAAAAATGAATAAAAATGAGGTGGAAATATACTTTTACGTAAGATGTATCGCTATCATCCTCAACCTCTTCGCCATTAGTAGCCTTTTGTTTTTCAGAGTTAGTTGAGCACGTTGGGGCTTCGTCAGCTCCTTCGCTTGCATCTTCTTCAACTTCTGATAGAACTGGGCCAGCAATAGGCTCCGAATTAGCTGAAACGAAATTAAGATCTATTAAAGAAAGTGCCTTACCTTCTGAACACGTTGATGTCCTTTTCCTTGGTGAAACAGACAACAATTGTTCAAAGGGAAAAGAGTCTGACCTCATTTTTATAGGCTACAACAAAAATAAAAGAACTTCAGATAATTCTTACCTTTTGAGGCTGAAAAGCACAATCTTTAGTATCTATAGAAGACGAAAGATGAACAGATTCTTCGCTTGAAGTTGATCTCCCTATGCGAAATCGTAATCTTTGAGGAGAGGATGCCTAAAACTGATATTTCTATATGTTCCAGAGATAATCTCAACCTGAGCAGGGCTAACTTCAAAATGTGGGATAGGAACAGCCTCACTTTGTTCGATTGCTCCTCCAGAAACTCTTACACAATCAGAAAATGATGGTCTACAAGGCAAATTTCCTTCTGACTTATGTTTTTCAACTGGTGGAGGCGATATTTTCCTTAATTTAAAAGTAAAAACTATTAAAAATATTCCAAACCTATTTACATTGTTTGTAGGTAGGGTCATATCTGTCCGATATGATAAATCTACGTTTAAAGTCCCAAAAGGAGACGGCAGAATGGCAATCGATATGTGTTTTGCGTCTTTTCCAAGGTCCGCGTCCATTGTTCCCTTGTATATCTTGAAAAACAATCTGATATGAAAATGACAAGCTTACTCTATAAAGGACAACAAATGTCTCTGGGCTTTGTTTTTTGACAAAATATCGATACATTGGGGTTACTCGAGCTGCGCCTGCCGCAGACCTAAAGACTACGTTAAATTGTACTTTGTGCACATTATTACCGTAAAGCTGTACCCAATTTGTGATAGAATTCGCCATTGACGTTGACTTCCTGATCATTATCCTCGTCTACGGAAATTACCCTGGAAATTGGCCACAGGTTTAGGTGATTTCCTACCATGACTCCAATGGGAGATGAAGTCCATCCGCTGTATAGAGGAGAAATTCTATCGTTACTGAATCACAGAGAGGGGGATATCTAGAATAAACGCTTTAAAGAGAGCCGAAAGTCTCACTCGTCTACGGCAGTTCTCAAATAGGCGGCTATTTCACCCAACTCGTCTACTTTCGTATTAAACCAATCTGTCTGCCCGGGTTTACCGGAACATTCATGTTCTATTCTGATTCCTAATCTTGCCTGAAATCTTAAAAATAAGAAAAGTTATTGCAAACACCTACCTGAACTAGAGTCTGAACGAGACGATTGGTAAAAAATCGAATAAATTTCGAAAATGTTGCCTCATCGGTCATTAGATGTTATTCTCTTCCCTGAAAATAAAATATGCTTTCATATATTTTATTTATCAATTGAAAATCAAGGTAAAATAAGGCAGAACGAGAAGTAATAGGGAGATAATAGTCAAAAGTTCCCGAAACCGCGGTCAGCTGGTTGTAAAAAAGCAGCTTTACACAATTTTTGTTTGTGACCGTGTAAAATATTCTGGTATTCTAGTAAATTCAGTCAAAGAATTTCGAGGAGGATCTCATGGTCCATCTTAATCAATATTGATGGGTATTTGAGGGTATAAAAAGTAGGTTAGGTCACTCTTGATTACGACACATTCTTGTGCCATCGTAGTGATCCGGCAATGACACCTAGAGAGCGAGACGAGTATATGCGAAAAAGATTAAATAGAATGGAAACAGGTATTTTGTCAGGGAGCCGATCAAGAATAAATAGGCATAATATGGTCGACTGAAATCAGTGCTGACACCTTCTTTTATCAGAAAGCAAAGAAGAAAACATAACAAAAGGGCAAAATGTTTTGGGGAAGAAGGACAGTGGCCTGATGCTATCAATCACAATTGTTTGACCAGAAGCGGACGCACCTATGCCACCACAGCTGTCGACGGAGCATCAAAGCGAAAAGGGGCTCCCTCGCGTAGAGTAGAGTATTTAGATTTATGACTCATGCGGTCAAAGAATACTTCCTTCTCTGACGTTGTTAAAGGTTGTAAGAATGTTAAAAAACCTGGCCAAGGTGTTTGTGAGTCAGAACAGGGCCACTAAACGAGTTCCAGCTAGGATTTAGCCTTGCATTCGCGCAGCATCGTCTGCCATTACTAATGCTTTTCATCTTGCAAATACTGTTTTTATACTTCCCTGTTATTTCAAGCCAATGGTATGGGACTCTCTTTCCATTTAAAGAAGCTTCCTTCCAGGTCACAAAACGAGTTTGAAAACTCTCTGTCAGGTTTCTTTAAGATTACCTCAAAGTACCGGCTTACTCCAGCCGCGAGGTCCAATTATGGATTGGTATGTTTTGTCGGACTCCCCTGGGATCGTTTTTAGGCGCCCTTAACGCAAAGATTAGTGGATAGGACAGAATATGCTGTAAACAGAAGAATTATCAACAAGGTTTTTCGATGAAAAAGAAGCCCAGACGTGAAAATATTTTCAGGTTTTTGAAAGCGATATGGTCTTGACTAAACCACAAATGTATGATGTCTTTGAAAATTTTAGAGCAAGAATTTCCGGCAAGCCAAGAGTCAAACGGCAAGCAATTATTGGAGACAAATTTCGCTGGCCAAATGCGATTATTCCCTATGAGCTGAAAGAAAACAATAGTATGTTTTTTTCGTGGAATTGAATCAATTCCATGTGTCATTTTTCAGCCGAGTGGCAAAATATCATTAAGAAAGGAATCTACAAATGGAGTAAAGAAACTTGCATACGATTTGTTCGCCATACAGATGAGAAAGATTACGCTATATTTTTTAAAGGAGGAGGGTTAGTGACTGGGTCACTTGAGTATAATACGTGTTTTTCAGATGCTATTCAAGTGTTGGAAGAACCGGTGGAAAACAATACATTTCAATTGGATGGGGGTGTGAGGGAGTTAGTTTTTTACACAACAAATATTTTTACACTTTAAATGACCGTCAGGAAACTAAACTTAGCTAAATGGTTTTGAAACTTTCTTGTTATTTTAAAAAAGATTGCAAGGACGTCAAATTGTAGCCACGAAGATGTTAGGATCGACGTGTACTAGAAGGACAAATGCACTTGTTTCCAGGCCACAAAATTGAAACCCTTTTTGAATTAGATAATTTTTAGGGAGGGATCGTTGCCCATGAAATTGGCCATGCTTTGGGATTTTGGCATGAGCAAAGCAGACCAGATAGAGATGCATACATTAACTTGAACGAAGACTACATCATCAGGGGAGCTAAGGTAATAGAAAAGAACAAAGAGCATTTTAAGCCATGTTCAGGGCAATTTCGAAAAGAGAAATGACATAACAACTGATGAGATACCGTACGATTTCGGTTCCGTCATGCACTATGGTCCACAAGCCTTTACAAACGATTGGAAATATGTTACAATTGAAACAAAAGTAGGTGACATAGTGTGCACGTAGAGAAATCGAATTAGGATCATAGATTTCAACATACAATTGGGCAAAGATCGGATATCTCATTCATAGATGTCAAGAGGGCCAATATGTTGTATTGTAGCGGTGAGTGAAAGGCATCTCCAGAATACGGAAACCTGTTCCAGACATTTGTAAACAGAAGCTGTATTGTCAAAATGGTGGTTATGAGGATCCGCTGAATTGCAACAGGTGAGCTTATCCGACTAATAGACCAACAGCTGTGTTCTAGGTGCAAGTGTCCCCCTGGTCTTGGGGGTATTAGGTGTGAGAGAACGGCTGATTCCACTCGTGAGTCCCCTTCAAGATAGCAAAGACGAACATTTTACAGCTGGCTGTGGAGGAGAACTCGTGGTAACTGGTTTCTGGCAAACTCTGAGAAGCACAACGGTTGGAAACTGCCATTGGCGATTAACTGTAATCCTTTTCTAAAGTGCCACTAAGCACGAAATTCTAGGCGCCCGCCGGCAGAGTGCACTTTGAAGTCATTGAGACACATTATAAATGCGACTCTTCCTGTGCAGAAAATTATTTGGAAATTAAACACACGCAGAATATAGAACAAACTGGGTTCAGGTGGACGAAAAAGGGGGAATGGGCTGATTTGCCGCTTGTAGACAATGTTGCAATCCTGTTCCCGGTAGAATCATCTCACAAGGATCACAAGTCATTCTCAGCAGTGTTTCCACATCAAAACCTTCTAATTTTACTGTCCGATACATTTTAGGTAAAAGAAAAGGTTTTTAGAAAAGCAAGTAGCACTTTAGATCAGGAGAACATTCCGCAACCTCCACCCGCACCGTGGGAAGGCCACGGAGGGCTCACTGGTCTGTTGGGGGCAAATGAAGCGGGAATTGATAACACTTTTGAAACCGTAGTTCTTAAAGATTTTCCTAGGATTGTAGGGTTAGTGGAAGTACAAATAATGCATAAATAAATAATTTTTTAGAAGAGGAAGAGGCAGCCTCGGCTCTTGGTTCGGAATACTCGATTCTTTAGTTAAAAACGGGAAATAAGCTTTCATTTGTTGTTTGTACATATTTTATTCCTAATAAATATAGTTTTGTTTGTTTTGCCGAAGCTAAACGACAATGTTTTTGCTACGAACCCGACAGCGATGTTCCAGTGCTTAGCCTTTAAGCAGCAGGTCGCATTGTCTGTGACTCAGCTTTGGCTAGCCAATCCGAATACGTGCGCTTAAGGAAAGAAGTCATTGATCTTTTCCACAAGCAGCAGCCGATGGTCACAGACACGGCTTCTGTGATTTAGCTCATGTCAGCGCCTTGGACGAGAGACTTGTTTTATCTCTAATTTCTCGCGGTTTCCTTATCCTTTCACCCCGCGCTTTTTTCTCTCCTTGACCTTCAACTTTTTGATTTTAACAACAAGTAAAATGATTGCGAGATCTAGCTAAGTTCTTGAGACAAACGTAGCAGAGATAGCCAGTGAAATAGCGACCGGTTCGCGCCTACGTATTCAAATTCCTCACTCGTCTCCCGGCGCCTAGTAATTCACCATTCTCCTCCTTTTCTTTTCTCAAAGAGGATCAATGTCAACGATTTCCCTTTTTTTCCTGTTTCTTTACCCTTCTCAATTGTGTAACTTTGTGCTCCCGAAAAAGGTCAAAGGTTCAGACGAGGATTTGAATGCCTCTGGCTCCGTGACCATTCCTTATTGACAGAAGTCGAAGTCTTAAATGTTTCCGTCTCCTCCCCTTTACAAAGAGAAAGTTAGAAGCCGGAAGGAGGTGTTAATCGCGGACGACAACAACATTGTCTACATTGCTAATCCTCAGCTCGACACCTTACCCACCTATGTACTAAAGCAGTCCGCGCGTAGTACAAACAAATTCTCACTTGTTTCACTCCATATACATGGCGAGCACGCGTACTATGCCGACACTTGACGCCTACTGTGGGGAATGTGACCAGTGCAAGTTGATCCACCCATGGGGCTTTCTCTCTACCACCATACTTGTAGTCAGTCCGTGTATCCTAGCTTCTCATTTTCTGCGGTACTTCACACAATTTTCCCCTAGAGAGATTCTCGCTTTTGTGTTGATCTATTATGCAAATTGTCTTTCTCTGTCTAAACTTTTTGATGTTTCTGTTTCGTGCAACCAAAATCCATGGCGCTCTCCGAAATTTGGTGATATCTAATCCTGGGCCATCCATATGCCGATACCGTACCCTTTGATTATTTTCCTCCCACTTCTCAAGATCTCTGCCGATTATCATGCTACAATCAGTAGTTGACCAGAAAACGGACTATGGTCAACAGCTCGCGTGGCTTTCTGTCTTCTCATTTTCTGCGGTATTTAATTTTAAGTGATTTAACCGCTAACAAAGAGGTTATTCTCAAACACAAGGTGTCCCGCACTGTATTTACACTCGACTCGCACTTTAGTATTATTGTTTTTTTCCAAATGTGACAATTAAAAAAAAAAGAATTGCTGAGTGTTTTGTTTGTAGGACCACTCGAGTAGTGACCAGGTCCGACTATGTTTTTCATTCCAATAGTTGAAAGCGTCAGTCAGTCCAGCGCACAAGAGTGTCTCTCTTGCAAGTGCTACTCACCGGTAACTGACGACACGAACTCGTGGCGGCAATGGATAGCCGTTGGTCCCACGCCCTTTTGGTCTAATGTCAATACGCTCTTACCATTTTGAACCATGTGGTCCACTTCATTACACACGGTCACATTCTTGGGGCCCGCTCCGATCGTGCGACTGTAAGTTGCCTTATTCTTGCGTTTTATGCCTTCACATGCTCCGGTATTTCTTGCACCTTGATCCTGAATGACTCATTTCTCTATTTTGACATTCATTTTTTAGGAAAGAGTAACTTTTGGATGCTACCCACGCGCCTGTCCCATTACATTCCTTCTCCTACTGTAAAATGCTCATTTTATGTTGCTTAATTTTTGAAAATCACTTGATTAGCCAAAACAAGGCGAGCTAACGGTTTGCGCCTCGATTTATGTGCATTGCTCTTCACCCATTCACGCCTGCCTATATTCCTCATCCCGTCTTGATCCCATCTCTCCTGTGATTGCTCCGTTTTCTGTGAATGTCTGCATACCCATTTTGGGTTTCAGAAGCCAGAGAGTTTTCCTCCAGGGGCCGGGGGATGGATCGAACGACGCCCCTTCAAACAGGTCCAAATACCATACTCAGTCGAATTTTACAGGTAATTTGAACTCACTTTGACTTTTTAGATAAGTTTATAGGTCGCTCTTGGCCTTTTTGTAACTACATCCGATTTACCTCCACTTCCTTTAAACCATGAACTATTATCATATGATTGTTCCTTCGACGCAGATTGCAGGTGACCCCTTTCCTCTTTGTTATGATAATCTTCCTCTCTGTTATAGGTGGGCCTCCGTAGGAGGACACATTGATAGATGGCGAGTAGCCAGAGGAGAACCTGACAGTATCTTGTGGTTAGCAGCCACTGGAACTATGCAGATACCACGGGAACCATTTGCTTTAATTGAATCTCGAGGGCAGCCAGTTGATGCTCTGATGACCGATGCTGTTCGATGTCAACGGGGCTTTGCTGAACTCTCCTTTATGTATTGGGCTATTGGTGCAGACAATTCCTTTCCAAACTATTATAATTTTTAGGAAGCGCTGATCTCGAAATATGTTTAACGGACGAAATGGGTAGTAAATTTAACTGCACAGGAATGTTAAATTCAAAAATTATGCCGGGAAAAGTGGCGCTCAAAATACCTGAAATGCAAAAACCATTTAGGGTAAGGCTTGCTAAATTTGTACAATAAACTGTGGTTCAGATAATGATCACACCCAACAGCGAGCCAGGAGTCATTGTGCTAGACGACATTCGTTATGACGCGACGACTTGTGAACAAACCATTAGACCTCCATCGGGAAGAGGAAGACCAGATATCATGGTAGAATTCAATTTAAAGGAGAAAATCATCTCCTTTTAGTCAACTATATCTCCTGTTGTAATCCCTTGGACGATGAGAAGAGTTACTCCAACAGCTCCTACCAGTACAACGACTGAGGTGGCAACAACTCCTACCACTACGACTACTGAGCCCACTACAACGGAAGATGTCACAGGTGTTGCTCATAAAAATCATTGTACCTGCTGGTTGTAGAAGAACCATTAGAATTGACTACCCTTCCAACTCCAGAACCTTCAACCGATTCACCAATCACCATAGTGGATAAAATATTGTAGGCTATTTCCATACGGAAGTGTTAGAAAGCCCATTTTAGAACAACTGGCGTCCCATCAACAACTACAGACATTCCCTTTGATCTTATGATCTATGGTAACAAGACAATGCCACTCTTTGACAAAAGAACAGGTGTACTTTTATCACATAGTTAAAAACCGGTATATAGGAATGATCATCAATGAATCAACAAAACTTCTTTGTGGATTTAATGACGAGTTCTCCTGTCAATGGGGAGCTGAAGCGGGAAGATGGGCAGTAATTCAAGAAGGAGCTATTCCTTCTTTGGAAGAGTCGGTTGCTGATCCGGAGTTATTGCCTTCGTATCCTGCAGCGCTGGTTCTTCAAGGCTCTGCTATGCTTACCAGTGATCCCATCAGGTGCCAAACAGGCAGTGGAAAGGTTTGAAAAGACTGCTGCAAACAACCGCATAGTTTAAATTAAGATCCTGTTTCGATATTGGTCCAATGGCGATATTTTACTTCAAGTATGTGCACTCGGATACGGCATAGACAGCGATGTTTTAATTTGCGTTGATCAAAGCAGACCGACAAAACATCAAAGGAATAACCTGGCTATATTCGAGATTAATCAGTCGATAAGAGAGTCTTTCACAGTAAGTCGTTCTGTTTGTTTAAATCGGACCTTTTTCTAGCTCAACATTGTTCCACAATGGGAGCCTGGTGTGAAGAACAGATATCTCGTGATTGATGAAATTGCTTACATTGGAGAATGCAGCCCTAATGGAGTAATAAACGGAAACGGGAACAGAAACAGTTAGTTTCTTTAAAATTAGACTGAATATTATTCAGTACGACCAATAACCGTACCTCCTCCTGTGCCTACGGATTTTCCTATGACAGAAATGACAACAGAATCCACCTCTACTGCGACTACGACCACGACAACGACGAGGAGGCCAACTACAACAACAACAGCAACTACCACGACAACCACAGAAACTCCGACAACAACTACAGAAGATTTTGTTATTTCAGGTAAGTTACCAGGCAGGGTTTTTAAGTTGCCTTCATTTCCAGCTAGGACAACATCAACTACCAGGCCTAAGGTCCATCCTTGGCAGCCTAGAGGCGGCAGCACCCCGAAGCCATTCCCCTGGGTTGTCACGTTCCCACCAGTCTTTCCAACCAAGATTTCCACAAAAGAACCTTACACGAAAAAACGACCATACACAAGGACCATGCCTCCCGCTACCAATGGTCCCGAATCTCCTGATAGGTAAGCATTATTTGCTGCTAGCTGGAAGAAATTGTAGAAGGACAACAAAAGGATGGGTTATTCAAACGACTACTCCTGAACCTATTGAGGACTACTGCCATCTGCTTAATTGCAACTTCGACGGTAGGAATAAAGGGAACCAAATGAATTAAACATGTTTTAGATAATGCATGCAACTATCTCAACCACGGATTGACAAAGAAGCCATGGACTTTGAGGAATAGGGGCTATGGGTATCCTCTTACAGGAACATCCGATATTCGACCGAGTGGGAATATTTCATCGAAAAGTCAACAAGTTTTTTTAGCTTCTTCAAATGGTCAATTTGTTTCAACTCTTCTTGAACCCGGAGATGTTGCCATATTGGAATCACCGAAGTTTAATTCAACGAGATCTTTGAATGTTTTACTCTTCCAATATTACAGGCCTTCGCAGTTGACGACTATTAGACTTTGCTTGGGTGATTCAATCAGGGAAAGGCATAAAATAATATTTAGGATCGAGATATACAAATCCGCTGAGGAGTGTATCTTCTTTTATGCAATGTCCCTCAATTTTAAGATCAGTGTCATCTCGTAATGCCTACCGCTGGAACACGGTTCATGTCCAGTTACCACCGGGGACCACTCACGTATGCAAAACACGTAAATGTCAACAATTCTTTTCTCTTTCAGTTTTACTTGGTGGCTCACAATAGCGATCGTTCTGAGACAAAGTCAGCCATGGCCATAGACAACATGAGGGTTGCAATCTGTGATCCTCGCGGGTTCGCTCCGGAATACATCGACGAAATGACCGAAGGCCAGCCTTTCCAGGAGTTTGACAACAGTTAATTCTTTTTTTGTATTTTATATGTGAATCTCTCCACATTGCTTTAATATTTATGCAATTACTATTCAACAGGTCGTATTTATCCCATAGCTCAAGTCATTTTTCCTCCGCTTACCCCGAGTACTGTGTATCACAGAAAGTATTCAATATTTGGATGTAGAACTGTATTTTGTTGTTCATACTGTTGATTGTTTAATCTGAACTCGTCATTATTTTGTCTTTCGTCAGTGTCTAGTCAATTTTATCGATTTCTCTGCAATAAATTATAATCAACAGTCTTTGTTCCAGTTTTTAAGGACCGCGGCCGCTTTTGGAAGGTTCCACTTCGCGTTGATAGCTGTTTAGACAGTCAATACTGTTATTTAAAGGTTTTTTGGCTTAATTGATTTTTTACGTTCATCAAAACATTTAATTTAATCTATTTCTTTTATGCCCACGTTTATTTAAAGTTTTGGGCTCTAATTGTATGAAATTTTTTGATAAACTTTAGCCGGAAACTTGTATTTACTTTGTAACAATTTATTAAATCTGAAAAACTATGCGGCAACCACGCGGTTATAGTAAGAATCAATGCTGAATTTTTGCGTCCCGACACGATAGTCTCGGCCACCCATTTCGGTCATTGGTCTTCGATTTTAAATGTGCAAATCGCACTATGGCATACTCAGGGAATTTATTGGAAACAGTCTGCATTCGTACCTCGGTAGAAGCACACCCAAGCTTCAATGCGCGTTTTCCTCTTACTTCTTACCTCTCCAGCCTGTTTTATGGCATGAAAATCACTCCATTCTTCAACTTTTTCCTGACTTTGGCATGACTTTTTCTCTAAAATATTTTATTTGGTTTCCAAAGTTTGCTAAAGTTATTCTACTATTGATTTCCCTCCTCATTGGCGTTTCTTGTCATTGTACGCAATCCTATAGGTTGCTTGTACTCCACGTGGAATCCACGTTGACCTTCATTATCACTAGACGTCTTGCCATTTTCTTTCCAACTCCTTCTTTATAATTCAGTTGCAGTGATGGCTCCCTCCGACAGAGACAATGAGGCTACATATGGATTCGTGTACGGAGTATCCGGACCTGGTAAGTTCCATATTCTCTTATTTTTATTTTACAGAAATAGTTTAGAAAAATGATCTCTTTATTTAAATAGAAGGACCAAGCGTCTTTTAGAACAAATTCGCATTGAATACAAACTTTTGCAACATAAAATTATCATGAAAATTACGGAAATCCAAAAGATGTTCGAATAACCACGAATAAATCTCATTTTTTTCAGTCGTAACAGCCGAGAAAATGGCTGGATCTGCTATGTACGAGCTGGTTCGTGTCGGTCACGGCGAACTTGTAGGAGAAATCATCCGTCTTGAAGGAGACTATGCCACCATCCAAGTATACGAGGAAACATGTAAGTTTGGCACATAGCTCAGCAAATAATTAGTCATTGCGTTTCGTAAGAATGAACGGCTATTGAAGGGGCATTTTGGATTACACAAAATCGAAAGAAAAACAATTTTTGGTGCAGAAATTCATGTTCTGATACGAATTCTTCCTTGAATCCCGGCGATCAGCTTGGCACGCTCTCTAATTCTCAAAAAGGTCATATTTATAAAAGATACCAGCGAATCATCCAGAAATATTATTCTTTTGTATTTCCCACAAAAGCGAGTCGTATTTTACATCAATGTTCCAAGTAGCGACCATTTATCGGTCTTTTGCCTTATCGGTTGCGCTTGGCTACCCCTCTGCGTCTCTACTTTGGGAGCGGTCTCTATCCAAATGCGGCGCCTAGTCAAAGATTTGTGTGGAATAATGCGAGTCAATGGGAGAAGAAATAACAGGAAGAACAATACCTTCTTTCAGCCGCTGTAACTATCGGAGATCCTGTGCTCCGTACTGGAAAGCCTCTGTCCGTCGAACTTGGCCCCGGTATTATGGGTTCCATCTTTGACGGTATTCAGCGTCCCCTGAAGGATATTGCCGACATGACCCAATCTATCTACATTCCCAAGGGTAATAGTCATAATCTTCGCTGTTTTACTATTCTGTTCAGGAGTATCTACCAATGCCCTCTCCCGTGATGCTCGTTGGGACTTCGCCGTGAACAAGAATGTCGGAGTTGGATCCCACATCACTGGTGGAGATATCATCGGAACTGTTCACGAGAATCTCCTCATCAAGCACAAGATCCTCCTCCCTCCCAATGCCTGCGGAACTGTCACATGGATCGCTCCTTCTGCTCAATACACCGTCACTGTAAGTATCAGTCCTTGAGACTTCTCATCAATTTCTTATAGGATCCCCTCATCGAAGTTGAATTCGCTGGGCAGAAGACCAAGTATTCTATGCTCCAAGTCTGGCCTGTCCGTAACCCTCGTCCCGTTGCTGAGAAACTCGCAGCTAACAATCCGCTTCTCTGCGGACAGCGTGTGTTGGATGCTCTCTTCCCATGTGTCCAAGGAGGAACCACTGCCATTCCCGGAGCTTTCGGTTGCGGAAAGACTGTAATTTCCCAATCTCTGTCCAAATATTCCAACTCCGATGCCATTATCTACGTAGGATGTGGAGAGCGTGGAAACGAAATGTCTGAAGTACTTCGTGATTTCCCCGAGTTGACTATGGAAGTCGAAGGTGTCACCACATCCATCATGAAGCGTACCGCCTTGGTCGCTAACACTTCCAACATGCCTGTAGCTGCTCGTGAAGCTTCTATCTACACAGGAATTACCCTTGCCGAATATTTCCGTGATATGGGTCTCAATGTGGCTATGATGGCTGACTCTACTTCTCGATGGGCTGAGGCTCTTCGTGAGATCTCCGGTCGTCTTGGAGAAATGCCTGCCGATTCCGGTTATCCTGCTTATCTTGCTGCTCGTTTGGCTTCCTTCTACGAGCGTGCCGGAAAGGTCAAATGTCTCGGAAACCCTGAGCGTGATGGATCCGTTACCATTGTCGGAGCGTAAGCTACTAATCTCGAACTTTGCTCAAATGCTGATTTTCAGCGTATCCCCTCCTGGTGGAGATTTCGCCGATCCTGTTACATCCGCTACCCTCGGTATTGTCCAAGTGTTCTGGGGATTGGATAAGAAGCTCGCCCAGCGCAAGCATTTCCCTTCCATCAACTGGCTCATCTCCTACAGGTTCGTAAAGACTTTATTTCCCAAATTTTCTCACAGACGAGACACGTTCATATACAATAGAAATGTGATACGATCACAGAAATTTTTGAGAAGACAAAAGGGGAAAAGATCAAAGATGGAGATTAAAACTGACTGAAATTCTGAATAGGCGGCTCGTTGTAGCTCATCTCATTTGGATTTCGACCAGCTTCCCGCATAGCGTATTCCTGTGCTCGAGATTGCGGTTCACCACGTTCTCCTTTAATTATACCAACACATAGAGATAGGCAATAACACTGAAAAAAAAACGGGGATAACTGACTAGCTGTCCCATTTGACCACCTTTTCGCCATCGTTCATATAAATGATGTACTTGTACCAGCCGACGACAAGGGCCAGACAAACCGCTCCCAATGCAACTGTACAGAATAATATGACAGCTGATCCGATTACAATTAACATACTTCTCAAGGGCAAATCTCGCTATAATAAGTTTAGTGCGTCATTGGCTCCGCATTACCTGGTAATAGAGAAGTACTGCTATAAAAACGGCGTGAATGAAAAGGTACATAATTGCTGCCGTCAGACATATCGCGTTGATGACAACCATATCAATGATTTCGTATTTAATGGAGAATAACAAAAGAACTAGAGAGCTAAACCAAAGGATTCCTAGGACGATATATGCCAAAGTTGAGATTCGAATCATTTCAAGCATGTCTAATTGCTGATCCTAAGCGACATTTAAACATCAAATTCAAAAACACTCACCCCGATATAAATAACAGTTTCTGGAATTTGATTATTCGTTTCGTTATCTAATCCAAATGAAAACATATCCTCAAGTGGTTCGAATGAACTCGTGTAATTGTCGAGTGTCTCTCGCGTCTCATTAATGAAATTATCAATCTGAATGTGTTGCCCATAAAACTTAAGAAATATCTTACCGTATCCATACTGCTATCCAAAATCTGTACCACATCCCTTTTTCTGACCGCGTCATCATCACGCTCCAATTCAAAAATCTCAGTTGTTGTTTTTTCTGTTGTTGTCATTGGAGATTGCGTTGAATGTTTGCCATGGTTATAGACGGGCTCCAAAATAGTCGAATTCTCATTCCAACCCATGTACTCGTAGCCACCAATATGGTAGAAAAAGAATAGAACGGTCATCCCACTGACCAGAAGAATGATGAATTGAATAATCAAGCTAGCCAGGCCATTTTGCTTTGCGGGGATGAAACAAGTACTTCCTACCGTAGGAAGTGAATGCCGAGACTGTAGCGGGGGTGGTTCTTCTATTTCCATTATTGAATCCGAAGAACCTGCAGCAAAAAGCTCTAGGTGATACTTCTCTACTATGACAGAATGTCGCTTTTCTAAGTTAGGCTGGGAAGAAGGGCTTATGTCCGGCAGGACATCGGGAGCTGGAGACGACGAATCGAAATGAGAGATTAGCCGGCTGAAGCAGGTGATAAGGCGGGAAATGCTGGGGCGGACGAGGAGCGCGGCAGCAGTCCCCTGTTGTCTTGGTTACTGGCCGCGTTCCCCGTGGGTCATCAGCTGCTTGACGATGATTAAGAGACCCTCCATTGAAGGGTTGCCCTGTACTATAGGCAACAATAATTCCCTTTTAGTGAAGGCGAGGATAAGAAAGGAAGTTGGGGGAGGGGATTGTTATGCTTGGATAAGCTCAGGATTAAAGAAATCCGCCTTAAAAATGCACAAAATCTAACAAAATCGTTTCAGTAAGTACATGCGTGCTTTGGAAGATTTCTACGAGAAGAACTACCCCGAATTCGTCACCCTCCGTACCAAGTGTAAGGAAATCCTTCAAGAAGAAGAGGATCTCTCCGAAATTGTACAGCTTGTCGGAAAGGCTTCTCTCGCCGAGGCTGATAAGATCACTCTTGAGGTTGCCAAGATCATCAAGGTTTGTCCCCAGAATAGAATTTAATTTATTATCTTTTTATAGGACGACTTCCTTCAACAGAACGGATACACTCCCTACGATCGTTTCTGCCCCTTCTATAAGACCGTCGGCATGCTCAAGAACATGATCGGCTTCTATGATCTCGCCCGCCACTCCGTTGAAACCACTGCCCAGTCTGAAAACAAAATAACCTGGTCCATTATCAGGGATCACATGGGAGATCTTCTTTACCAGCTTTCTGCCATGAAATTCAAGGTAATTTTTATATCCTTTGACTCGAAACAATAATATCCTTAGGACCCCGTGAAGCTCGGAGAGGAGAAGATCAAGAAGGACTACGATGATCTCTTGGAAGCTTTGCAGACAGCTTTCAGGAACTTGGAAGAATAGATTTGATCGCATTTGATCAAAACTTCTTTCATGTCTCCCCCTTATTGTATTCCTTGCCCCCAGTTTTTCAGAATAGCCCCTTCCTTGTAATTTAAACCAAAACATTCCGTGATTCGATTCACTTGACACGTTTTTTTAATTTTCTAGGTGACTAGATGAAGATTTATGCTTAGTGAGAAAAGATATATTTTATAAATTTTGAGAAGAGTGTATACCAACAGCAATAATTCTCAATTGTTCGAAAAATGTATTTTTTGTTTAGTAAATGAAAATAAATTCATGCTCATTCTGCAGATTTTGTATGGGGACAAAGGGGAGAACTTGTTTAATTATCAGCGGCAATGAATGGACTTGCCTTCTTCTCAATTTATCAGGCCGTAAAGTACATTCGGCGACTATTGAACATCTGCCATTCGTGTTTGTTGACGCCAAGCTCTACGGCCAACCTAGCGTCAGTCCTTTAAATTCGTCCACGTCTCGTTTGTCATTTAAATAGAGAATAACCGGAAAAGTCAAGAGAAACGGGCAGCCATTCGTACCCCGTCAGTCATACTACCATTTCGGTTGTTTTCTTTTCACTCTCACTCTCCGACAAAATCGATTGCTGACTGGGTCTCACTCTCACTGCAGTTGTACCTCTTTCTCCCTCCTTTCCCGTCAATTATTTTAGTCACGAAGTGGCGTCAGTGTTAACATGTCACTCCTAAAGGTTTCTCCATTGTTCACTCATTTCAGATCCTCCCTATCTGTATTTAATTGAATCGCCATGGCAAACATCTGCCTGCCTGTTTGACTTTGTTGACACCCGGCCAGTCGATACCTCGTCTTTTGCTGCTCTAGCACTTTCAACTGTTTCTGTAAAATCTTTTAGAATGAAGAAATTGATTTTCTTCTTGGTTGTGGGCATCCTCTGCAAGAATGAAACGTCTATTGAAGAAGAGGACAATTTCTTTGAATTGGTGGAAAGTGCACTAGGAAGACACAATGCGTCCAGCAAATGTCATGCAAAGCTTCGTGAATGTCATACGATTTCTGCCGTGAGTTTTAACCACTCTCCAAAGTTAGAAGCTCCAAAAAGTCCTAGTGGTTCCTGCAAAAAGCCTGCATTTAGGTTCTCGGTGTATTGACAGCTGGCCTGCTCTTGATCAACATCATCACCATGGTTTGGTTCAACCGCATAGCTATTCGTTTCTTCCTCGGCCGGTGGATTCCCGCTCTCCGGCAACATGAAGAAGAGGTGCCGGTAATCAACGCTAACCGGGACCTTTATGATGACGATGAAATAGGATTCCGTTGAGTTGATGCTGATCTCTCTTCCCCTCACTCTCTTTTATTTGTTAACACGTATACTTGTCTGTGTTGATGGGTTTAAAGCGCGGTTAGTTTTTCAATTGTGAAAATTCCCCAAGACGGTATTCTTCTCACAGTATACGGCTAAATTAATCGTTTTATTGTAACGTTGTTGTTGATTTAATAAAACATTGAAATGCAATGATATCTTTTTTACGTGGAATTTCTTAAAATCAAAGTTTCAAGGGTCCTTTTAACGAATGTAATCTGATGGAAATATTATATCTGCAAAATAGCTGTCGATTACGCGTCGTTGTTTGCGCAAAAATTAAATTTATCGAAGGACACGACTATAGCTCAAAAGCAGGGAAGTGATTCAGCAACCGGAAACAACAGAGAACTGTGCAGACAGTTTTGAACCCCCGGCAAAAATGAAACGTATCTCATTAGAGGCAGATGCCCTCTCTCACGGATTAACCTACACTCTGTCACAATATCAACTGGTATGCATTTCTCACCAATGTTTACAAGAATTTTTTTGCAGGGAAAAATTGCGAAAGCAATAAGGAAAACAGTCCTTATCTCAACAGACTAGCACTATGATTCACTTTTTCCCTTTTAGGCCTGTTCAATGCACGCTTTCCCTATTACTTTTCATTATTTTTTTTTCAGAATGCTTAAATATTTGATATTATCAGCATTGTCATTTGGAATATTGGCAGAAAATGGAAACACAACCCTGCAAGACGTTGGGGCTTCCAAGAACTGTGCAAAAAATCTGCATGAATGTCACACAATAAGATCGGTAAGTACAAAAACATGGTTTCATAAATTTGAACAGATTCTCGCTGGATTAGCTGTCTTGCTTTTTGTGACAAATCTCGTCACAGTTGGAATTTGGCAGCGAGAGATTATTGTGTACCAGTACCGGCGAATTGTTGCTCGGCTCTCCAGCCGTGACGATCATGCCGCGCTGGTTGATCAGTTCGACTAATCTGTCCATTTGTTATATTTTGTTAGTAAAGAATTTCTTGTTCTACGAGTATTATTGACAATACTTGGATCATTGGGCTAACGGAGGTGGTGGATTGTTCTGGTTGTTTTGATTTGTGTTATTAGATGGATCTGAACCAGAAACTACGGTCTTCAGTAGAAATGATCCCTTTGCTTAAATTTTAATATTTTAATTTTTTTTCAGTTGAGCGTTGGACCCACGGCTCCGTGTGGTGTGGTTCATCAAAAGATGCTCCACAATTTAGCGAGTTGGCGATCATTTGATAACTTCAGGATGTGTTTTAATTATGTCAGTTTTGGGCCTGAAAACAGAAATGTCCTCCTCTAATTTTTTAGCTTAGCATAATTTAACCTCAGCAATTTGCATGGTCGTCATGGACCAGGATAATTTCGTCATACCATGCATCCACTTCCAGTGGAACTGCTCAGAGTGTGAAATCCGGATGCTTGGGTTTAATCAGACTGAAATTTTATGAATACGTTACAGTATGTTGTTCTCTGAGCCTTTTTTTCGCAAAATGGATCCCGCTGGATTTTTCATAGATGTTTCGTCTGCGGTCGAGTGCACCCCAACAAGAACCAAGTCTTCCATAATGTGACATCCGACCAGAATTAGTTAGAAGGGGCCGTAAATCTCGAACACCTGGCTAAGTCAAGATCCCTTAAAATTTTTAGACAGGAGAAAAAAGTCTGAATAATCCGGACGCTGTTATTCCTCTTTTTTTCCAATGGATTTGTATCTTTGCGTGAAGATAACTGACGTCTTGTTATTTTCCAAACAGTTTCTTTTCTCCTTGAAAGATCCTAGTAAATTCTACGTTTCAACAACCAGAGTGAACACGGAAACTGGACCTCGATCAGCGCTGAATTTGTTGGAGATCACTTCCCATACGCAGGCTCACTGGAATGAGGAAGTGAGACATCTGCTGAATGCATAAAACTCTACTCCTTGGTCCATCTTGTACTCATTTTTTACTCTCCAATTGCATTCTTAACCACAGACAAAGACTCAACTATCTTCATTAGGATGCATTGAGCTCTGAGAAGATAATTAGCCAGAAAAAATCGAGATCTCTTTGTTAGGTGATAATTCAATTCTTTTGCTTGCTGTCGAAAATATCCCCCCTTTTAGATCAGTGAAATTTTAGGACTCCTTCCATCTAGAATATTCATCTCTTTGACTATTACGTGGCATCCGTTAATACTACATTTTGTGACGAAGGTTAAACAGCCAAGAGATTTTCTCCTCTATACAACCGCTTGTTTTTGTCGAGCCATATATCTCTGCTTAATCTCGGCAGCCTTTCAAGTTCTTGCTTGACCTATAATAGCCATTTTGGCATCAGGACTAATTGTAGATTGCTCGTCTTGGGAAGTGCCAACCCCGAAAAAAATCTGCCGACGAATTTCCTCCGCCTCTTTTTGGACTGCATAGCCGATCGCTGTGATCCCTCCCGTCTTAGTAACCAAGGAGGGCACTTTTCCCATCTTGGGAACCGACTAACTCCACGTGTGTCACCGTTTCATCTGAATTGATTCGAATTAGAGAAGAGGCCATATTCCTCTCTTTTAGAAGAACAAAGTTTGTATTTTCTATTCTTGACATCCTCTCAAGATATCAAGTATTCAATCTCTTCGTTGATTGAACCAATTTAAAAGTTTTCTTTGGCATTGGCCACTTTTAATTAAGGTAATTGATTGAGCAAGGAGAGCAAATCTCGAGGATAATCTCCAAAAGCTCTACCACATTGATTCTCGTCCCCTGCTAATCGGTCTACAAGCTGCGCAGCAATTATTGTTTTCATCATTTCTAATTTCCTGTATAGGCAAGTCTACCCCAATCTTTGTCGCCCTCAAATACCCGAATACTATTTTTCTTATGATCTTTTGGTGTAGGCGTCTCAAAATACAAGCTCTAATGATGTATACGTTCCCAAGGAACAAGCTCCTCAAATTCGACGAATAATCCTGATTTAGTCTGAGCCAGACGTGTACTTTTTCCTCTATCATTCAACGCTGTCGCGACTACAATTTATAACTTTTTGACTGCTAATGAATCTTTCCTGTTACGTACAGATTTGCTAACACTTTTTGTCAAATTGATTAACGGATTAGGAGGTATGATGCCTTTTTTCCTTCATCCTGTCTCTTCCCGCAAATCATCGCTGCACTATTTCTGATCCTATTTTGCAAAATTTCCTCCCACATCCAGATCGTTAAATCTTCCGGCTACTTTCACCGGGATGGCTGTTCTTTGAAATACTTTTTGGTCCATTTCTCACGATTACAGCGTAATTTATTTAGCTATTTACTCCTCCAATCGTGGTCTCTCCATGTTTCTCTAACGTGTTTTTTCTCACGTTTAAAGTTCAATAACTTGGATCACTTCCATCTTTGATATTCTTTCTTTTCTCGTATCCTTTCGTGTTCCCTTTTTTGCCTTTTCGTGTTGAGATCAATTCGGTCATAAATGTTATTCCCTTATCCGGAACATGAGCCCTACGATTGTAATAATAAATCGGCGATTATCGACTCTCCTTTGACGAAATGAATCCCGACTTTCTCTCTCACAATTAGGACCCTTCACATTCACAAATAGTTTCTGATTAGTGCAGGAGATATTGATCCCTTGCCCCATCCATGTCATCCTCAAAAGATATGAAGTCTCTTAATAATCAACTTAATCCTTTTGCGCAATATAAGGTCAAAATAAGAAAATATCTAGGGATTATAGCCAAGTTTGTTGTCGAAGAGTCGCCCTGTCATTATTATCACCCCCACAGCTTCTTCATATTTTTCAATTGATGATTCACAATAACAGATTACCCAGCTCTTGAAAGTCAAAAGTTCTCCATAACTTCCGCAGTATAAGGATGTTATCCTAAATTAAGCGAAATACGAGGAAAAGGTCTCATATTTCTTAGAAAGGCGTCCCAAAGGGTTATAATTAGCCATATGGCAGAAGTAAGGATTCCCCCGCAATGAAGCCTTTCCTTAAATCTATCAGTTCCGTTGATTTCTCCTCTTCACGTATCTCTTTGTCCACGTCTTTGTTAGATTTTGCTTTAATTTCAGTCGTTTACAAGTTTCTGAATGTCTTAAAAAGTTCCCTTTCTGCAACCACATTCGCTTTATTCAATTTATTTTGTCCATTTTCAGATATCCAAGCATATGAGAGGTAATATTCTCTGGATGTAAGCTTCCCTATGTTCTTCGGTCTATTCCTAGCTTATATATTGCGCAGTGCATCTGCATTTCTTATCAGATCCTACGTTCATCCGTGAGTAGATACAGTTAATTTTATTGTGGGATATATTTCCCTGGGCGATAGGGGCAGAGAATTAATCCTGGAGGATGACTAACATATGATGTTTGGTCCATCCTGGATAATCTTCGTTTTTTTAGCGGACGAGGGGAGACATTTCCAAAGATGAGTAGACACATTTTTCATAACGTATTCTTCTTGTTTACGTGAAGAAATACCAACGATCACTTTTTCCCAGAGAGAACTTCCAGGGAGATGGGCAAAAGAAAGGAGCTCGATAAATCAACAAATTTGATACCTCTGAACTACTGAGAATGTCTATTTCCAGAGAAGCTACGTGCAACACCACAGCTGGAGCTTCCTGTTTCACAGAACTCTTCCAAATGATGGAGGAGACATGTACCGACGGCCCTCTTACATTTCGATGTGTGCATTACACGGTACCTCGCACTTTATACCATGAATTGTCCCTTTTTCAGTTCCTAGATGAGTGTTTTGAAGCAAGAGTAGGTAAATGCCCAGCAGCAACCGTTGGTAAATTTGCCCATCATGGTTGGAAGACTGCCCTTAATTCTTGCCAAAGAAAGAAGAAATTAAGCCGGGCAGCAGAAGGCGTAAGCGACCTTTTTCTCATAAAAAGAGCTCATTTGTTCAGCTTGTGCCGGTAATTGGCAGACCTCGTGAAACTATGAATGGTCAGCAAATTGTGAACTCGTTAGGATATCTACAAGTGCAATGTTCTCTTAGTCGACATAAAAACTGTTCATCTGAACATGTGCATAATATTATTAATCAATGTGAAGAACACATGAAACCAAAAGCTGGGTACACGGAATATGACTATCATCGACTTCTTAGGTAAGGTCACTTTCTTACTCATCATAGTATTGGGGTTTAGGATACAATTGGATATATCGAGGAGTTTAATAGGATATAACAAAACGGATCATGAGAGAACGTGTCTCATTGTTCGATCCGTATTATCCGACTTGTATTCACTCCATCAAGCTTATTGCTATCACGTAAGTCTTCTTCTTAAAAAAAATTAATTTTATTGGTAATTGTTGGAATTTTCTTAGCAGAATAAAAATCATACCTCTCTTTGCACCACTTAAAAAACCTTTTCAGTCAATAGTAACCAAATGTCTCTGTGAAAGGATGGACTTCCATAACAAGTGCAATATAGACTGCAATCATTTGGAAGCCAGCTCTCCAAATCAGATTGCCTTGGCTTGGGATGAATGGAAACGGGCTCGATTGATTAGGTCATCAGCTAGACCAACACCACAAGATTACTTTATAGTTATTATTACTGTGTGTATTTTATTCCTGTTTTAAACTATAGCTGGTATTCTGTTTTTTGACCATATTTCCTGACTCATTGACATATCAGTTTCTCCTTTCTTTGAAGTTCAATTCCATTTCATTTTCTAATTTTTATTCTTTAAATATAGACAATTCTTTGAGAATAGATAAAACTTTGGCTGACAAGAATAAAAGTCACCTCGTACGGATCACTACATCTACAAAACATTAGAAAAATACAAGGAAATAATTTAGCGTCTTCCGTTTTTATGGTTCAATGGAGCGGTGACGATTCCGCCAGGTCCGGCCAAAGCAGTTTTACCCATGAGGTATTCATCGACTTCACGGGCACATTGGCGTCCTTCATGGATGGCCCAGACGACTAGAGACTGACCACGACGGCAATCACCAGCAGCGAAGACCTTTGCTTTTGAGGAGCTGTACTTCTCCTTGGGTGTGAGGATATTGGAACGAGGGTCCAAGTCAAGCCCAAGCTGCTCGATTACAGCCTAGAAAATTTAAAAAAATATGAAATAAATGAGGCCGGTCTTACCTTTTCGGGTCCAACGAAGCCCATAGCCAAGATGACCTGATCGCATTCAATCAGTTCTTCAGTTCCGGGAAGCTCGATCAATTTCCAGGCTCCCTTCTCATCTTTTTCCCAATCAACTTTGACAGTGTTCAATCCGGTGACATATTTTACTCCAGCAGCATTGACAGCAGTGGCGAAGGACTGTAAAACACAATAAAAAAATTAAAAAAAGATCAGCAAACCTTGGTGGAGATGGAATAAGTTCTCGGATCGTCGCCGGTCTTGGTTCTAGCTTCCTCATGTCCATAATCCACACGGAAGATAAGAGGCCATTCGGGCCAAGGGTTCTGAGGCTTCCTTCCATCACTAGGCTGAGGTAGGATTTCAAATGCTCGTACAGATTTAGCTCCCTAAAAGTCAGCTTGATATGAGAATAAGAAAAGTGTATACCAGACGAAGACTGGTTCCAATACAGTCGGTGGCAGTGTCACCTCCACCAAGGATGATGATTCTCTTATCCTTTGGATCCAATCCCTCCCACGCAATTGAATCACCGGCTCGTTTACGTTGACTCTTCTCCAGATATTCCATGGCAAAGCAAATTCCTTTAGCTTCTCGTCCATCAACGGGTAAATCACGAGCTGTTGTTGATCCAGTGCAGACAATAATAGCATCATTCTCTTTCAGTAAGAAGTCAGCGGGGACGTCCTTTCCGATTTCGGTGCTAGTGAGGAAACGAACGCCTTCCTGTTCGAGGAGTGTCACACGTCGGTCAACGACGAACTTGTCCAGTTTCATTGTAGGAATTCCATATCTAAATAAGGATTTTATTATTTTGATCAGAAATCCTACCTCAGTAACCCTCCGATACGATTCTTCCTCTCATAAACGACGACAGTGTGTCCAACTTTGATCAATTGAGCAGCTGCTCCCAATCCAGAGGGTCCCGATCCAATGATAGCGATTCTCTTGCCAGTATTTTCTGCGGGCTTTTGTGGCTTGATCCATCCTTGCATGAAAGCATAGTCAATGATAGCGCATTCAATCGACTTGATGGTTACAGCAGGGGCATTAATTCCAAGAGTACAGGCTCCTTCACAAGGTGCCGGGCAGACGCGACCAGTGAATTCAGGGAAGTTGTTGGTCTGGAGGAGTTGCTCAAGCGCTTGGCGCCAGTTCTTTTTGAAGACAAAGTCATTCCATTTAGGGATGATATTTCCAAGAGGACAACCAGTATGTCCTTGACAGAAGGGCACTCCACAGTCCATGCATCTGAAAAACATTTCCTAATCAAAGCTCTAAGAATTTTTTACCTGGCTGCCTGTTCCCTGATATTTTTCCTGATGGCTTCAAAGTCGTAGACTTCATCCCAATCCTTCATGCGCTCCTCAGCTGGTCGATATATTTGCTTCTGTCTTTGATATTTGACGAATCCCCGCATTTTGTCCAAGGGTTCAACCTTCTTGACCAAATGGTTAGGCACAGGGAAACTTTCAATATCAACATCATTCTTTGCTCCAAACTGAAACTGATATATGGTTAGAATAACAAGATGTGAATACTTCATCATCGGAGTTGTCCTCATTACCGGATTGTCTGTCTCCGTCGTCGAGTTCGATGGCCTCTTGTAGATCTTCTTCGCCCTCGAATCCAACAATATCTTGTGGCCTCACTGTCTTCGACAACTTTCTAGATCTCAATCCTCCCTAAAAGGTCAAAATTGTTTGGGTTATAACGCTTGGTTAGGTTCTAAAACACCCTCATGCTTGCTTAGAAAGAAAACGAAAATAATATTTTTGTTATTTGCTTTAGGGGGCACAACACGCTCTAATACAATTATGAACCTTTGGAACTACAAGTTGAAGATCGTCTTTCTAAATCGTTTTTCTATTCTACTATAATCGTGTTGAGAACTCACGCTAAGCTTCCTCTTGGCTACCAATTCCTTCTTCTTGTGCTTCTGGTGGATGGTAGGAGCGATCTGCATGTCCATGGAGAGAGTGCGAATACGTCCTTGTCCCTCGCTGACGGCAAGTTTAGACATGGCGTCGGCGGCCTTTTGCTCTTCTTGCTGGCGTTTCTTCTCAGCTTCTTCTTCTTCCAAAACGCGCTTGTAATCCTTGGGGAAGACTTTGACAAGAGTTCCATGCACCGCTTGCCAGTTATCCAAGACGAATTTTCCGAGCTCTGAGCCCGTAAGCTCAATGAACTTCGTGATTCTCTCTCTGACCCAAATAAGATCTTCCTCCGTCGGGTCATCGAGGTCTACGGTAGCGGTGTTGATGCGATTGATAGTTTGGTCATTGCTAAAAATAAGAAATAAATAGAATATGCATAGGCTCTCACTTGTTGAAGATATAGGCAATACCACCGCTCATAGCCGCGGCAAAGTTCCTTCCAATATCACCCAAAACAATAACACGTCCACCAGTCATGTACTCGCAGCCATGATCTCCAACAGCTTCAACAACGGCGATTGCTCCAGAATTTCGGACACCGAAACGTTCTCCAGCTACTCCTCGGAACCAGCATTCTCCCGCAGTAGCTCCATAGAGGGCAACATTTCCAATTACTGAATTTTCCTCAGACTTGAAGGCAGATTTTTTTGGCGGGTAGACAATGATGTGACCACCAGAGAGACACTTTCCAACATAATCATTAGCATCTCCTTCAAGTTCGACGGTCACTCCCTTAGCTAGGAAAGCGCAGAACGATTGACCAGCCGATCCTTTGAGGCCGATGTAGATAGACCGATTGCCAGCAAGACCTTCCTCGTCATAACGTCTCGAGATCTAGAATAGGGTACTTTAGTCGAAGCCCAATTAGGAAACGAACCTCATAACTGATTCTTGCTCCAAAAGTTCGGTCAAGATTCGTAATTTCCTTGTTTTCGAACCTCTTATGCTCTCCTTTTTCACTGAAGACAGCATCCAATTCTTTTAGAAGCTTCTTTTCGAGTTCTCCAATTTCAATTGTCTAAACAAGAAGGATTGTGTCTGGATTATGACAACAAACCTGCTTGACTGTTCCACCAGCTGTTGAAATATCCGGGAACATGTGATTTACATTTTTAAGGATTGATCCAAATTCCAACATTGTTGCTTTCTTATTGACAGGGTTGGGATTGGCATAGAGAAGATCCGTTCGGCCAATCGCTTCCGACAGCGTTCGAAGTCCCAGCTTTGAGAGGAAGTATCGAACTTCTTCAGCCACCATGAACATATAGTTGACAACATGCTCAGGCTTGCCCTCGAACTTGGCTCGTAGCACTGGATCCTGAGTTGCAATTCCGACAGGACAGGTATTCAGGTGACATTTCCTCATCATAATACAGCCAAGAACAATCAGTGGAGCTGTTGACATGCCAAATTCGTCGGCGCCAAGGAGTGCGGCAATCATAACATCTCTTCCTGAAAGTGTTTTCTGCTTGTTAGGCTTAACGTAATTGTCCCATTGTGCGCTTCGGACAAAACACTCGTACCTGTTCTGATCTGTCCGTCAGCTTGAAGTACTACACGGCTTCTCAAATTGTTCATAGTTAGTACTTGATGAGTCTCAGCTACTCCCAATTCCCAGGGTAATCCAGCATGCTTTATACCGGTCCAGCTAATAATATTATGTCATTCTTTGATATCTCAAAATTTACCTTGAAGCACCGGTTCCTCCATCATGACCGGAAATCGTTACATGATCCGCATTTCCCTTTACCACCCCGGAAGCGATGATGCCCACTCCAGCTTCCGAGACCAACTTGACACTGACCCTTGCCCGAGGGTTGGCGCATTTAAGGTCATAGATTAGCTGTAATCAGAAGATGAGCATCATAATTCGTATATTATCCCTACCTGGGCAAGATCCTCGATACTGTAGATGTCGTGATGAGGAGGAGGTGAGATGAGACCCACTCCGGCTGTGGATTTTCTTGTGTCAGCAATATCCTGGGTAACTTTGTGTCCGGGGAGTTCTCCTCCTTCTCCTGGCTTGGCTCCCTGTGCCATTTTGATTTGTAATTCATCGGCGTTTGCCAAGTAAGAGGAAGTGACTCCGAATCGAGCTGAGGCAACCTGAATACGATAAATTGTCAGTCAAGCATGTTCCTTACCTGTTTGATGGCCGAGCGAAGATTGTTATTCTCATCCTGATTTTTAGCATAACGTTCTGGCTTTTCTCCTCCTTCTCCCGTATTTGACTTAGCTCCGATTCTGTTCATAGCAATGGCCAATGTTGTGTGGGCTTCCCATGAGATGGATCCAAAGGACATAGCTCCTTTAAAATTGGACTATTTTTCTCGTTTTTTCTTTTGTTATACCTGTGACAAAACGTTTGACAATTTCACTGGCTGGCTCGACTTCCGCTATAGGGATTGTAACCTTTGAACTTGTTTTGATCTCCAGCTGCCCTCTCAAAGAGCACCACCTCTGGGCCAAGTTGCTTGCCTGCGAATATTCTTGGAATGTCTTCGGATTATTCAGCTTCGTAGCAGCCTGCAATTCATCTTAGTAATCGGTTATTTATATCCCCGATACCTGAAGTTTGGCGACAGCCTCAGGTTCATTGATGTGCTTTTCTCCTCCTGCTCGCCAATGATATGTTCCAGTAGCAACCAGAGTCCGAGAATCGCCTAAACTGCTTCTTAGTATGTGTTCTACGTAGTCTTTGACCACACAACACAATATTAGTAGCAAAACAAAGCATTAGTTAAGCAATTACAAAAGCAAAACCAAAATCTAATTCATTCTCACCATAATTGCCTAGGATTGCGAGAGTATCTGTAATTGAATCTTATTGTGTTATTCATTTCTTTTCCCCATTTTTTTGCTGTTTTTCCCCAAAGGCAAATTCCTCCATCCCCCGCAATTTAAATGAAAACTAACCGAAGGTGTGTCTTCCCATTTGTGATTTGGGGTAAGCTGCTCTGTGACGTTTCAAAGCTTCAGCGGCAAGAATCTCGAATGAAGCTCCACCAAGACGAGATACCGTATTCTTGAAGCACATGTCGACCACTTCTTGAGCCAGTCCGACGATTTCAAAGATTTGCGCGTGCTTGTAGGAATGGAGAGTACTGATACCCATCTTGGCCATGACTTTGAAAATTCCTCTTTCTACTCCTTGTCGGAATCCTTGGAATACCTAAACTCACTTTATACTCTGCTGTTGAATTCAATTACTTGATCGTCATTCATTTCCTTGTCCAATAGTCCCAAATGTCTCAATCTGTACATTGTCTCGAAAACCATGTAAGGGCAGATGGCATCAGCTCCAAAGCCCAATAGGACACAGAAGTCATGAACTACTCTGGCTTCTCCGGTCTCCACAAAAATGGCCACCTTCATTCTCAGACGATGACGAATGAGACATTGATGGATGGCTCCAACGGCTAAGAGAGATGAAATAGGGACATTATCCTAAAATAATAGAGCATTCTTTCGTCGAAGGATCTTAAATTACTTGGTTGGCATTCCGGTCCGAGAGGACTATGATTTGGTAGCCATCCAGGGCGGCAGTACAAGCCTCACAGCAGATCCTATCCAGTCCCGGTACAAGACCTAAAAAGTTTATTCGAATTTCTATAATCGTTGACTTTTTTGGCTAGACTAGAGTTCAAGAAATCCAACACCACTGATTCTAGGTCTCTGCACTAAACCCCCATGTTTTCACCCTTGTAATCATCTCGGGTCACATTTCAATTTCTTACTCGAAAGTGCATAATCCATCATTGGTCACGACTCTTCTTTCCCATATATTTTACCGAACGTGCGTCAGAAGTCCTTCAAAAAGTGTACACCACTTATTTTACCCTGTTATCAGGTGTCTGGGCTACGGTAGATCATCCCCCTCATCCCGCCTTCTTCTTACCTTTAACATCATATTTAACGGGAAAAGTGATGTCGATGACCTTGCTCTTCCACCCTCTGTACATGGTCCTCTTGATCACCTGAAAATGGTAACACATTAGACCACGGAAATGGCATCTGCCAATTATGGTGGGAGGAAAGCATTAGAAGCCAGTTGTCAATTATGGTCTTATGTCATTTGTGAGTAGTTGCCTTCTATTCTTATCCACCCAATGCTCTACAATTTCCTTACCTCCATTTCTACCAAGGATAAAATAGGTTGCTCCAAGATCATTCTGCTTTGCAGCTCCACATTCGGTTCCAATAGGTTAGATTCCGGTCCAACGGGACATCTCAAAGACATGACAATTTGTTCACGGAATGGGTCAATTGGCGGATTGGTGACCTGCAAAAAGAATAGAATATTGTTTCTCTCTTCCTCATGTTTGGTCCACTTCACTGAGAGTGACCAGATGTGGCGTGTCTAACGGTCTTTAACCCGAGTATTCCCTTTGCTTTTGGTCTTACTCATCAACTTTGATTTCCCAGAATCTCGCCTACACTGCTCAGTGTCATTTTGCATGATTAGGAAAGAATCTCATATGAATCGCCCGGATGAAAACTGATCTTGCTGTCTGCATCAGCAGCTCGTTGTCTCTGATATTTGGCTCCGTTTTACTAACCTGTGCAAAAAGCTGCTGGAAGTAGCTGAATAGCAAAGGGCTAAAGTCCGACAAGCAAGCCAAGGCTGCATCATTTCCCATGGATCCTAACGCTTCCTTTCTGAAAAATTTGCA
Organism: Oscheius sp. DF5033; assembly: GCA_964036215.1. Classification (NCBI taxonomy): domain Eukaryota; kingdom Metazoa; phylum Nematoda; class Chromadorea; order Rhabditida; family Rhabditidae; genus Oscheius; species Oscheius sp. DF5033. The sequence goes on from OZ038413.1 coordinate 10,487,321, forward strand.
TTAGTTCTCTGTCTTTTCAGCCATTTTCTCAGATTTTCTTCATTTCCTTGCGAGAGGCGCTTCAAGGCATAATTATTCGCCGTTTGAGAAGAGATTTCAGCAGTCAAGACTGCCTATGGCGTCAGCAACTCATTATGATAACTCCACAAGGCGGTGCTAGCACCCGGACGTTCTCACGTCTAGTCACATCCTCTCTTTCTCATTTTACAGACTGTGCTGTCTACTAGTCGGCTGCTCAACTTACTTCTCTCTAATCATTGGGACCAGTAGGATGGAGAAGGTGTCATGTGTGTAGCCGTAGAGGGCCAGTCGACGGTCCGAGTCAAGATGTACATCTTTGCGCTTGGATGATTCTATTCCTAGCGCTTCCAGATGGCACTTGACGAGGAATTCGTTAGTTACCGCACCATGCGAGCACTGAAAATTATGCTAGTTAATTTAACTTCAACTTCCTGGAAAGCCATTATCCACGTTTGCAGACGAGGTTCCTTAGAATGAGGTTCTCGTGACGCAAAGATGTGCATTACCCAATTTTCATCAGCCCTCCTTTGTTTTTCGAAACTTACCACGTCCTCTTTTTTAAGTAGATCCAAGTAGATTCTTTTGTGGTAGAGCTTCTTGTGATCACGAGAGGTGGCAATTCGAGTCTTCAAGTCGATATCTTGCTCGATCTTCTTTTCCAATGTATCTACCAGCAGCATCCTTCCCGGTTTGAGTCGATCCTTAAAACAACTTATACTTTTGCCAACACTTCCCCTTTAATAAGCACTTCCCCTCCCACACTTTATCTCTTACGCGTGTGTAACAGACAGATTGCCCTAATTTAGTCATTTCAGTATCATGCAAGTTCGTGCACTCTTCTCCCTGCTCCTCCTTGCTCTACTCAGTGTTATGGTAAGTTATAATTTCATCCCTTGAATAAGCAAAAAAATTAGGGTTCAACAATGAGCGCTTACAAAAGAGAGCTGGAGGATGCACCAATGAAGCGTTTCCGTGGAGAGCCTATCCGTTTCGGAAAACGATCTCCCAGAGAACCCATCAGGTAACGCGAGCTCATCCGGCTCACAATATGATTTTTTTTCAGATTTGGAAAGCGCTTTGATCCCGTAGCATACGACTACTAGAAGCATCTCTCATCTCCCAACGATTCTGATATCTCTTGTGTGAATAATGAAGTGCTTCGTTGTTGAGATTGTTTCATTTGTTCTGGTTGAAAAATAGGTGTCTCGCCTCTCTCAAAAACCACCAAAAATTGTCATTCTACTGGCTAAAGTTAGTTTTAGCTGCATCTAAGGTAAGCAACAATGTTTTCGTCTCCGGATTGAACTTTATTTGACCCATGGGAGAGTTGAAATATCCCGTGAATGTGTCTGGTGTGAGGGCTGAAGGCGGCTCATAGTAGTAGTACTAAAGTTACGATGACGTTTGACCCAGATGAGGACAATAAAGAGCCTTTACCACGCCAAAATAGGGAGAAAAGAGGGGAAATTAGCCTCGAAATAGAGGCCAAAGTTGGAAGAACCTTTCCACCCCCTCCTACCGTGTATTCTTTCATAATGCGTAGGAGTTATTTTCATTCTAACACCTAGCAATTGGTCTTTCTGACTTCACCCATGAGGTCTCTTTATTCTCTCCGGAAATGGTACAAAGGAAGCTAAGCCAGTAATTGCCGCCCTTATGTTCATTTCCTATCTTTTGTAAAGCCTAAAAAAAGCAGTACATAAGCAGCGAGTTTGCGCAATGTTTGAGATTTCTCACCATCCTAAAACTTTTTCTATAAGCTCCTTTAAAGAAATGTATCCCATTTGCCATCTAGTAATGATGACTAGTCTAGTGAAAAAAATTTAGGGAAATAAGCAACAACGGCTGTAGGTTCATTCAACCATACAACCGCTGTAACGCCTTAGCACAGCATTCATTACCACAACAGCCATGACCACGAGAGCTCTACTACTTCTGCCTTTCCTTGTCATCATTGCCCTTGTCTCAGGTATTATCGTATTCTTGTTTATCCAAAAAATCTACTATGTTCAGCAGCTGAAACCGATAAGAGAACACCGCTCGGTACTATGAGGTTCGGAAAACGTGAATTCATTGAAGATGAGGACTACTCCGGTTTCGATAAGAGGTCCCTTGATGACGACGAGGAGACGCAGAGAACCATCAGAGCCCCATTGGGTACCATGCGCTTCGGAAAACGTAATAGACACTTATCCCTGCCGGTTGTAATCAATTATTTATAGGAGCACCGCTAGGAACGATGAGGTTTGGTAAAAGGGCTTTTGAAGAGGGTTAGTTCCTATTTTTCACAATGATTTCAATCTGACAACTTAGGTCCTTTGGGCACGATGAGATTTGGAAAGCGGGATCCTCTTGGTACAATGCGGTTCGGAAAGTAAATTGACTACTGGAATAAGCATGGATATAATTGTATATCGCTAATAAATGAACTGCTGTTGTTTTTCAATTCCTTTTGAATTTGTTGAAGAACTTCTCCAGACAACTCTATAGATTCTCAGAAAAACACCACTTCCAGAAATTCTAAGGATTCTATCTCTAATTATTTTAAATAGACCCAGAGAATTCTTTGAATTATGGTGAATTTCCGCTCGAATTCAAGCTTTTGTTTGATTCCGCCTGAATTCAAAGAGCTCGCGTCATCTCTCTCTACCGAACCTTTCCCATTTTGCAACATTTCGTCTATTTCCTTCCTCCTTTAAAAGGGGATTTTAAGTTCCCACCCGCAAGGTGTAACCTTTTTTCGGAAGGAAAACATCAGATTTTTCACAGTTGATCAACTTCCTGGGGGTCGGCAAGGAATAACACATGTCATAGTAGACTTAAAAGAGTCTACAAAGGCATAAGCCCTAGGTCTTAAACGGGCGCGATTACTATAAAACCAGAGCAATATAGCCGCGGATTCCTATCGAAATCATAATTTTCGTATTAAATTATAATGGGCTACGGTATTGGAGTCTCGCCTAATTCCGCCTAAAAGTTTGAACCCAGCGTCTAAAAATGTTTTTGAATCCCCCAACGAGATTGACCACGAGATGGTGTTAAAGATCGCTCATAACATAATTTAGCACGCCATTTTGGTCCCCAAGAGGAATCATTATCACTTTTTGGTTAGTGATTCATTTTTGGCGACTGCCCTCAGACTGCCCGTTTGGTTTACCAGTAGAGGCTGCTTCCTACAGGTGTAACATTGTTTTTTGGGGCCTCTTCCATTAGATTATATTTCAGCTGCTACCCACAGTACTAAAATGTGTGATGTCATTCTTTCTCACATTATTCCCATTACCCCCGTTAAGGTTTAAAATTTCCCTGGGACGATTTAGATCTACAAATTGACAAACACAATAGTGGCTCAAGTTTCCTCTTTGCAAACAGAATGAAACAATTTCAGAGCTTAGCTGAAAGATCAAGAGCTGCGCTGGTCAAGGGTTCAAATTCTCTTCTGCTAGTTTTCGAAATGTTCTTGGATGTTCCAAAAGTTTGAGCCAATCTACAACAATTTTGTTATTAGAGTGTGATGTGCCTGCGCGGGGGCTAGTAAAAGTTGCGGCACAATCCTTTTACCTTGATTGTTTTTAGGACAACGGTATTCTTAAATTCTTCTACGTTTCCATAGAAGTTAACCTATCCAGACAAAAGATTATCCCATTTATGTTTACGGGGAATGTTTGACGTGGTGTATTCCGAATTCCCAGGCTCACCCCAAAATCTTTTTATAGTAGCACCCTGGAGCATTATTTAGAAACGTGTTTTGACAAAATATAGCTCTGTTTGGGTCTGTTGCCCCCATTGTTGCCCTTTCCTTGACATATCACCTTTTTAAAAGAGTATGCGACGAAAAAGATGAAGCGAGGCATTCCATTCTTAACGTAAGATTACGTGTGCTCCATGGTAGATAGATGCTTCCTCATCCTATCGGTCAACTACCTCATTCCAATTTCAAGAGGCAATTTCTCAGGATGAGTATCCGCGAATACGCTGATTTGGGTATTCTCAGACAGCTCAGTGCAAACACTTCTTCCACTGTTGTCTCTGTCAGACCAAAATGAGCTCCCTTCACGCCTAGGGTAAATCAATTGTATCTTTTGTACATTCTTAGGTGGATTTCCCCTTTTAGGCACCTCTTCTTCTTATCTTTCAAATTGCTTTCGGATGGGAGCCAATTTTCTTAACATCTCCCACACAAAATGCTCAAATTTCGTGCTTTAAACAGAGGTCAAGATCTACCAAACAAGACATGCACATCTCGGATTTCGTTTCGAGTCATGACAAATTCTTGGCAAGTCTGATGGAACGCCCGACGCTCATCTTCATCCTCCAACAAAAATGAAATCAGCCATGAAAATTTTGCCGCAACACTTCAAAAATGAGGACCTATTCTTCCGCTTATGAGAATTAATGCGAGCATTTAGAGAGTTCAAGAATTCCAGCAATTTTTATGAGCTGTGGACTTTAATTTGAACCTCGTTTTTCATGTATCCGAGATGGTGAAACAAGCTCCGCCTCTTTGTCTGATAAACGCTCTCTATAAAATGGCTCAGATTGAAATGGGCGGGAAGACTGGAGCCCGACCTCAACCCGACTGTATCCCAGTGTCTTCCATTTCTTCCTTCCCATTTAGGCGCTTGTTTTTCTGCTCTGGCATTCAAATAGGTTTGATACAATCATATGCATGTTGGCCCGTTTCTAACCGCCCGCATTACATTCCTTTTCTTTTTCTTCTTCTTTTGCCTTATTCTAATAAGAGTTTTCTCTTCAGCTTTCTTCTCTCTACAGTAACCCAAATCTCAATCTCCCAGGTAAAATGATCAACATCCGCTTCCTTTTGGCCTTCTTGGTTGTGCTTGTCGCCTGTAGCAGTATGGTTTTCGCTGCGCCCAATCGCATCTTGATGCGCTTTGGAAAGCGAGCTGTTGGTGGCATACAAACAGTGCATTTGGGCGGCGAGTATGTCCCTGTGGACTATTTTGGGTAAGATTATAATCCATCGTCATAATCCTCGTGTGATCTATTTTCAGTATCCCGTATGGTCCCGACAACGACTTTTAGAGATGTAACATCAGTGCGCAAAAAAGACGACGCGATAAGTGAACACGGCAAAGTGCTTCTACCTTGGTGACTAATAAATATTTCCACAGTTAGCGTCTGTTTAATTCAAATGCAAGCGTTCTAACCTACCTTTTTGATGACGGCATCGATGTCGTGATCGTTGACTCCGACTTCTGAAGACAGATAAAGGATGTCATCTTTGGTTAGATAATAGCGAGCTGGACGGAGACCGTTTCTATCCAAAATAGCTCCAATGTATCGACCATCTGAGAAGGTCAATAGAGCTGGGCCGTCCCAAGGTTCCATAGTCATAGCAGCCCAGCGATAGAAACTCTTCTTCTCTGAGGACATTTCCTAAAGTAATTCATTTAAAGAAGTAGCCCAGTCATAAAAACCTCATCTTTCTCCCAAGCTTCGGGAACCATTGTCATAGCCGCTTCGGGCAGAGAGCGCTCTCCAGCCTTTACGAGGAACTCGAGAACATTGTCGAAACATCCTGAGTCAGTCAGTCCCTGAAATTAAGAAATTATTCTATTTCCTTGCTATATATTACCTCTTCGACGACAGGATACAGTTTGTCAAGATCTTCTTCATATTTTGCACTGTACATGACACCTTCTCTAGCCCTCATCAGGTTGATATTTCCTCGAAGGGTGTTGATCTCTCCATTATGAGCAAGCATCCTGTTTGGCTGAGCTCTGCTCCAACTGGGGAATGTATTCGTAGAAAAGCGGGAATGTACAAGAGCAATATGGGTTTCAAAGTCGGGATTACGTAGATCTTCAAAATATTTGTACAATTGGTGGGTGTTGAATTGGCCCTGGAAATTTTTATGCGATTTAATTCATAGTTATTACCTTGTATACAATGGTGGATGTACTGAGAGAGCAGACATAACATTCGACTCTCTGCTTGGCCATATTGTTCACTGCCTGTTTCCTTAGGAGGTACACATTTCTCTCAAATCTTTCTGGATCAGAAGCTGCATAGTCGGCTGATACAAAGACCTGAATTATTAATTAAAATCAAGATTTTATTTTAAATGAACCTGTCGGATAAGAGGCTCCGTCTTTCTGGCCTCTTCACCGATGCAACTACGATCAGTGACTAACTTTCTCCAAGCAATTACCCGAACATTACAAGCTCGAGCAAGATCACCAAAAGCTTCCTGAAAAAAAGGTAAACCAAAATAGAAATGAATTACCTTAGCCTGTTTATACGAATCCTCATTCAAGAACAGAATACCTGTAGCGTAGTTTCCGAGTTGAGGGAGATCAATATTCTCCTGTCTGGAAAAGTTTAATATTTTTTTCTGCGGTAAGACAATTACTTACTGCTTGACAGATTTTCGATACATGAGATCAGGAATGCTTGTAAGTACACCCGCACCATCACCAGAATCATTATCGCAACCACAAGCACCTCGATGGGCCATCCGTTCCAACATAGTTCGAGCATCGCAAAGGATCTGAAAAAGGCCAGTTGTTTTTTTGCCTTTGGGAGTAAAGAAATTAGTCTGCAAGAGCTTTTAGTCTCTCGCAGACTGCAAGTTGCATGACGTGAAAACAACAGATTTGAACATTTGGAATTGGCGCGATAAGATCGTTTAAATGAAAACATGTGTCCTAACAACATAACCGGTGGATGAGAAACGGGGGAGTCATAACGAATAAAAACGAACCTTATGAGTTTGCTTTCCTTGAATTGAGCAGACGAATCCGACTCCGCAAGCATCTCTCTCCAGCTGGGGGAGCCATAAACCTTCTTCGGCTGCTTCTCGTTGTTGTTCTTTTGTAAGAATTACCATTGCTGGAAATAAAGAAAATAGGATTTTTCTCTTTAAATGAACAGGAGAAAAAGAAGTCACATGGAAGGAAGTGGACTGTCCAAAATACATTTGTTGTTCAAGTCAAAAATGATACGGGGCTAAGTACAACGAACGGGGCAGATAAGATGAATGAAAGTGAATGGATGAGTGAACTATTTCTAGACGCACTCAGCGGTATTAAAGAAGAAGATTTTGAAAATATGAGATGGCATCAACAAGCACGAAGAGGTCCCCCTCGACCCCACTAAGAGAGTGGAGAAGATTTATCACAACAAGTTTGTTTTTCTGCCGCTCTTGGAATGAAAACTGCAAAAGAACAGGGTGACCAGCAGCGGCTCATAGGACGCCCTTTCGGATCTTCTGTCGTTCCCGTCGGCTGTTTACACATCCAGCCACACAGAAAGAAGAGAGAGATTGAGATATCTGGCCAAATGTTACACCGTCGGTCCATTTGGTACCTTTTGTTCTTCCGGGAACGTATGGTTAAGAAGTTCCTTAGGCTGGCAAAGATGGCAAATAGAGCCTCTCCTTCATCAATATTGCATTCGGGAAGTAATCTCTTTAGACAATTGATGTTCTCCTTTTTGGGAAGCAGGAAGGTCCGATGTCAAGGTAGAAAACTTTTAAAGAGAGACGTCTGCACTTTGTAAAAATGACAGATCCCTTCCCACTTTCTATGACAAAGGTCGACGGAGAAACTAGTAAGCTGAGGAGAAACGTGCAATATGAAAAGAGAGAGGTACCTAGAGCCGCGAGTGACAAATAAAATGCTGACAGACATCTCCGTATGCTAAGTGGAGAAGCTTTGAATAGAACAAAAGCGAAAGCGATGCAATTAATTCGAAATTAAAGCTGGGTCTCATAGGTTTCGTTGAGGTCAAACCACCAAAATAATTACGGTATGGTAGATAATTACAAGGAAAGTAAAAATAAAGGCGATTGTTGATATTCAAAAAAAAGTTCGAGAAAATTCAATAAAATGAATGTAGAAATGAAATAAGTAAAGTATCTGGACCGAATACTACTGCTATTTTGAACTGTTTATTGTGAGAAATAGTATGGGAGATTACCAAAAATAGAAAGTGGACCTATAACCGCCCAATGGGAACATCAGACGACTATTCCTGTTCTTCCAAAAATGTCGTCAAAACAATGAGGTCAAAAACTGTAGGACAAAATACAAACATCTTATTCTAATGCGGAGGTTCTAGAAGGACATCCTGGCCAACGAGACAGTCCAAAGGTCAACTGACCAGACCTCGGGGTCGCCCACGTGGACTCCGCATGCTGTGTAAAAGATAAGCCAGGATGACTGGGAACCAGAAAACTGGTGGAATTTTTAAAATATCGGATGAAAAAGGAGTAACTAGAGCACCAGGTTAAACATAGCCAAAAAGCAGTTTTTCGTAAAAAATATAAATGTCGTGGAAAAAAAGTCATACAGGCGAAAATGGGGAGAATAAACTTGGAAAACTTTCAGGAAGCAAGGGTTACTGGAAAGAGAGAGCAATCGGAAAGGGGACATAGAGAGAAAGAGAGCACAATACGAAAATACAATTATCGACATCGGTGCTGTTTTACGCAACTCCATTAATATTTAATTTAGCAGATGGACAACCAGCAGCCGATATTTGATATTCCATCGGATTTTGCTTTTAGAAATGGCGCAATTCTTATGCTGGGAGTCTGCTGCAACCTTCACTAGCCCCTTGGCGCCTCATTTGATTAAAGTACCCTCAGTGCTTATCGCAACGGTCACTCTTATCGTAGACTCAACTTGAGCAATTTAACTAGGTTCATTTGCCGAAATGGGATCAATGAGCGGAGACGCATTAATCTAAAAGAATAGATTTAAATTCCGATGAAAAATTAATGACAGTAAATAAACAATTGAATTTTGTCCGGAAAAGTTAAATTTATCTACTAAGATTAGGTTTCCTTTAAATAAACTAGATAAATCCATCAATGCATTAAGCAAATGTTGCAGCGAATAATGGAAGAGAGGCTAAAAATTGGTGGTCAAAACATTCTGGTCAGTGATCGATACGTGTCCCTCGGAGGTAATGCCAGGAGGGAAAGGCTGGCTGGGCAATGCGCACGCCATTTTTTGAGCCAGCTTAGTAAAGACAAATAAAAGGGGAAAGTCTTCAGCATTTTACCCTGCCAAATGAGTTAATTTAAAAGGAGCGTTCTTTAAAGAGGGCTCTAAATTCCTTCCCCAGTTTGCAATTAAAAGCGGCCCCCCTCTATTTCGGAAGATTATCTTAATCCTCCCATATTGATCTATAATGCATTGCTGGCTTTTAAAAAAGAGCTTTATTTGTTGCCTGGCGCCACGACTAGTAAATGGTCGAGCTAGAACAATGCCGCGCTATTTTTCTCTTGATTCTTAAAGCGGAAAACTAGAATGTTACCGCCTGTTAAAAATGAGAAAAGGTAGCTGTGATATGAACTTTTCTGACCGCGTTGAACGGACAAAAATCACAATGTAAAGAGCGGGTAAGTGGTTTTATAGCCGCTAAAAGTTTGTGAACTTTACTCTTTTCCCCGATTCCTTGTCAAACTCGATTTGTATCAGCACATAAGCATCTGTATCGAAAGACCAACAAAAACTGATTGGGTTGATACACTCTCAGTTTTAATTGAATATGTTCCTGGTACACTGTTCCTTTTACAACATATAGACGTTTTAATCTGTGCCAAGCTTAAAATTTCAAAGTTCAAAGCCTAATATTAATCAACTTGGTTGTTTGAACTCTTCCACTGGCTTGCAACCAATTCTGGCTATATTTTAGAGTGCATTTTGAGGTATGATAGGTTAGCTCCACGTCTGTTTTGGAGTGCACGGCGTTCTATTCCACTGATGTTTTGTTTATTAGGAAAGATTCCCTGACTGCGCTGAAGGACCACAGGCATCGACATGAAAGTTTACCTGTCATTGGCGATAGATGTCAGTATCAACAGCCTGTGCTCAATCCTGGTGCAGAAGAAAAATAACAAAAATGTCAAGACGTTTATCACTTTTTCTTTACACGTCTCTAGCAAATAAGAACGTTTAGTAAGCAGAATCAATTCTTGAGAAGTTCCGTAGAGCCAAAATTGAATGGAGCCTATGGTTATTTCCAAAAAGGTTTATTCTTTTTAGCGGACAGTATCCTCTATTTCTCCGAAATAATTTTTCCGCTCCTCCAGAGGTTCACACAAGTCGTTTTTCTTAAATTCCAATTTGGTGACTAGGGCAGGATGTATGCCGGCTCTGAAAATAACAGCGACGCGTTTTCGAAAGTGAAAAAAAGGAACAGGGAGAAAAGTCGAATGTAAAGGGGGAACGAGGCGAACAGCGACAGACTGTGGATAGCTGCCCTCTCCCGCTGCCAAACACTCTTTTCATCGTTCTTTCTTTGGGAATTGATCCGGGAGCTCGATGTTCGCGGAACCGGCTGCGACGTGTACAGAATATTCGCAATCCTTCAGGAATCTGTGTAAAAGATCTCTAATATTATTTTGAAAAGTAATAATTTTTGTTAATTTAGCATTTCTTTCAGGAAATATTGCTGTAACCTGCCCGAATCCACAAATTTCAAAGTTCACCGCCTAGTTTTAACCAATTTCGAAGTTCCAGCTCTCTTATAAATTTGCAACGACAGTCTGCGATATTTTGAACGCGTTTTGGCATACGGTAAAGATAGCGCCACATCTGTTTTCGCCCGAACGCCGTTCCTCTCACGTTGTCCCTAAATTAAGCGTACCCAGCATGATAAACATTTTTGGATATTTTTAAATATATGAATTAGCTCATTAACCATTTACGTACCACTGACGTTAATTCGCACGGTGTGAAAAATGTTTTACGTAGTAAATATGTTGCCGTGAGATTGTGACAATTCGAATAAGCTGACTAACAGCTGTTGAGAAAGCTTCCTTCGAAAATTTTGCTTTTTATTTTTATTTCTAAATAGCTCGGCTTTATTTATTATTTTTTTCCATTAAAAAAGATAACTTATTCAGCTTTTCATAATTTATTGATTGGCAGGCGAATGTTTGCCAATATCACACTTCTCTCCAACCACCTCACGAAACATCTTGATCTTTTCGAGTTCTTATTCTTTTTTTTAAAATATTTTACGTTTTGCATTAATTAAATTAGTAATTTCTTTACAGGGAAAATGGACCTCCGTCGCCCTGGTCCAGACCAACCAATTCGAATCAGCCCGACGCATGACTATGAACCGTCTGCACCAAGGTTTGTACAATGGCTCTTACTCACAATGATCTCTCCGTTCCAGTCCCGATTCCGTTGCTGCTTCGCCAATGATCTCTGCGAGAATGTCCGATTGTGCTGAAATGCCATTGGAGTCAGACGACGTAAGCATATACTTCGCATACTGCCTTTTGTCCGGCGGCCTAGAGACAACCCTTTGTCGATTTAAATGAGCGCTTTGAATTATTATACATTTCTGCGAAACTTCCCCGTAGTCTGAATTATAATTTATGGTAGGAAGAAAGAAGGCAGAACAACGTGTGACTTACCCTTAGAAATTAATGACTAACCCTAATCAAGTTGGTGTTGGAATTAAAAAATTGAGACCGCACACCCCCACAAAAGTAAAGAATATATTTTCAATTTTTGATTACATAAATTTTAATTGGTCCCTCTTGGATGACGCCAAACGGGCATCTAGACATAATTTCTTTCTGTTTTTAGTGCTTTTCGCCTTATTACCAAAAGGTAAGAGGCAACCGCCCGTTGCGTAAAAATGCTGCACATAAAATGGATTCAAATTAAACCAATAGGCTTCTCATTTCATCGGGTGGCTGTACAAATCGCCTAGTACAATTTTATAAATTCTTGAATTTTTCTTTAAATTGAACACTATATAGCAGATTTGGGAGATAAGACCAGATGTTCTCTGCCAAGTGCTGTTGACATCCAGACTTCTCACGATATCCCATAAGGGCTCATCGTTAATGCCTCCAATAAAAACGGTTTTTTTATTTCATTCATTCCATTCACAGAGAAAATTCGTCGTGGAAAAAAGTCGTTATATTATCGCGATAGGGGAGATCGCTCTGTGTTTACAATTAGCATTCACTGTGATTCAGACATCCCCCTACCGCCCACATTGTCTGTAAATGTCGCGTGGTCCATTCGGTGTGTCTGAAATTGTCTCTTTGACATCTCATCACATCTCCCATTTATCTGCTCCATTGCAGGGCGACGCGTGCAGTTACGCCAGTCGTCGTTCAACATTCAGTACCAGAATGGAGTACATTGATTTGACAAAGGATCCCGAATTCCAAAAGAAGAATCCGGAGCTTTACAAATTATACACTGTAAATAGTTTCGTAATTTTTTCTTTAAACAGCCTTTTAGGTTAATTCAAAGATCATCAATGAAAGAGGTGAAGGATCCCCTAGTGGACGTGACACCGACCATCTTTTTGCTCTGGTTGAAGAAATTCGTGAGGTTTATCGCGAACTTCGTGAGCTTCGAGTAGGACAATGTTTCTTATTTTTTCTATTTGAAATTCAGAAGCTTCTTCGTAACCAGCAGAAATATACGGAAAAGTTGAGCGAGGAAAACAGACAGATCAAGGAAACTTGGGCAAAGATTTATGCTCAAGCTGAGCAAGAAGAAGAATATATCAGCAACACTCTCCTCAAGCGTATTCATCAGTTAAAAAGCGAGAAGGAGCTGCTGGCTCAGCGCTATGAGAATGAAATGGTCACGCTTAACAACGATCTCCAGAAGACGATCAATCAGCTGCAATCAGAGAGGGACATGCTGGAGGGAAAGCTCAAAAAGGAACACACTTCCTTTGTCGACGGTCTCCTCAAACGAATTCGCAATATGGAAAATGATATCGACGGATTTCGCCAGAACATTGATCGCCTTCGCGCAGAGAAAATCGATCAGGAGAATGCATTGGAACATGAACAGGAACTGCTTTTCAACACCTTGGGCAAACAGTTGGATCAGATAAATTCGGAAAAGAAGTAATACTTTGTTTTTTTGTCTGGACAATTATTGATTTTCAGGACTATGCAAGTCAGCCTTGAGAAGGCCTATAACCAGGGATTTGTTGACCCGGATCTGAATCTGTCTGTGCTCAATCCGCCTCCGCTTGTCTTCAAGGAGCAGCTGCATAATTGTAATGGAGAGGTCATGCGCCTTCGTGTCCAGCTGAAGCGCGCAGAGGGTCAAATTAATGAAATGAAGGAACGTGAAGCATCCAGTAAGAACAATCTTCATTTAAAATAAATAATTCTTTTTCAGAGGATGCCAAGATTCGTAACCTTGAGGAGCATAATAAGCACTTGAAGTGGTACAAGGAGCGATACCAGAAGATGCGCCACATGTTCGACACCGAGGCCCCTCCGGAGATGTCGCCCGAATCGTCTCATCCCATTCTGATGAACCGCGTCGATAACATGGGACCTCCGTCTGTTCCTCCCACGCCTCGCAGTATTGACAACTGTACGTTTTTCTCGCTGTTTATTAGGCGCTATCTATGGGGGTGTATTCGAAAAGGGTAAGGGAACTGTCCGTGGATGGATGGTCAACAAATAGAGGCTTCTTTTCTGGATTCTTAATGACAATAAAAGACTACAGGGGGCGTTCCAGTCAATCGCTTCTTTTTCTTATGTCTGTAATATCAACAAAAGAAAAAGAAGTCAAAACTAATTCACGCTAAGCATAGCCCGCAAAATTCCATCCTTTTCTATTTTTTAGAAGAGCTCTTGAGGTATGATCATAACAAGTCCACTAATATTCGAGGAACGGCGAATAAGACTGGGAAAGGGCATTCCTGTATAATCGGGGAACATTGGTAACGAAAACAGAACTCACGCGATTGAAAGCAGCAGGGGTTGATGTGAATAAGGAATAAAACCACAAAAATGATTGATATTTAGCTTCCGACATGGATGAGGCTGCCTCCTACCCTGCTTCGGTCGACATGAACTAGACATCCCGCCTGTCTAGACACATCTCTAACGGTTTCACTTCTCTATATCATTCCCTTTCTATCCGCTTCATAGTAACCATCAACCATCACAAAATCATTTATTTCTCACTTAGTCTTTTCAATTGTAGCATAACAGTTGATCGTCACTTTTAGCCTCTCTAGTTATTTGTCTCCTTCAAGGAACATCCAATCTTAACCCATCCGGTTATGAAAATTGTAGACATGTAAAATGACATTCAATATTGCAGGTTTTATTCTAAACCGGTAAACGCCTTCATTTACATTTTTTCTTCATATAATTTTTTTTCTCTATTTCGAATTATATTCGACTCAACATATTTTGTGCTTGTGTATGCTTTTTTTCCCACAGTGTGTGCCTATCCATCTTTCCTTTTCCGCCTACTTCATGTGCAGACATTTTTAATGTGCAATGAATTTTCTTGTGGGCTATTCTATTTCTATTTTCTTCCAAAGATTTATGGAAACAGACCCTGTTTTATGGAAGTCAATCCCGTCTGGACTTACGCCGGCGATTTATATGACAGATGACGTATGGAAGATAGCGTTTTTTTTTCTTTTCCCGTTTGATAAAATGGCGAAACCCCTTGTACCAGCTGGTAATTTAGGTTAGATGCGGGGCACTAAGTCAAGGACATTTCGTAGAATTTGGCGATTTCCTACAAGTTTAGCAGGCTTTTTTTATTATCTGGCCATTGGTTTCTGCGGATGGAAGCTGACGTCCTTTGGGAACTCCTGAATTTTTACTGAGGTTTAAAAAGCGTGCTGATTTGATGATGTACCTGCGGTGGAATGATCTTTTGTCTCACTTGTGGCCAGTTTTTTTTATTTCTCAGATGTTCCTGGTTACGAAGGTCACGTTTCTAGCCAGAGGGCACATGTTGCAAAACTCTACGATCTGGCTAACAGCTAGGGAACAAGTTTAGTCGTGGGGGGGGGGGGGGGGGGGGGGACATGATTGCGAAAGCCTTAGTATGGTGATACTTTTGCTTGTTTTAGATGTTCTTTTCAAGCTGTCCCCTAGTGCCCAGTCCCCCTATAATCAGTGTACTCTACAATAAATCAAGTGCCCCGTTCCGCTTGAACCACTCCGTAGAGTTTTTGCGTTTCTTACCTTATAAGAACAGCACTTGTAACCCTTGGACCAGACCAAATTCCATCATTGCTATTGTTAAGGGAACCATTTCATTGAAATAATCCCTTTCCCTTGGCGCTTTGTCAACCAGGCGGGAAAGGATTTACAAAGGTTTAATGGAACGTTAACCTTTTCAAGGCGAACGCCACCTTAAATCAACGTCCTATCTTTAGTTGTTTGCCACCTTTTTGGGTTACTTTTTCCTCCACCAGGTCCCATGATGTTATGTCGACAAGTTTAAAGGTTATCATCACTGCAACCTTTAGCCTTAATTTTTCTAGTAAAAATTGATGAAATTGGGTAATTGAATCAGTTTACCAAAAAGTCGAAAAAGTACAAGCGTTTATTTCCATTCCATCCGTCATTTTAAAATAGTACTTTTACAAAAAAAAGAGTACAGACAGTGGAACCTGAAAAACAGGGAGTATACACCATGATCAAACCAGCTCATAATCACCAACTGTTTGGTAAAAACCTGTTTATCACAACTTTAGACAATTTAAAAGTACGGTCAGCTGGTCGAAGTATGTTCGGAGCTTTTTCACCGCTCATCCTTGTTTGTAACATCTTTTGTTTAGTGAAAAATAAGACAAACACATACGACGTAAGTGTAGTAGTTCCACCGAAGCTCGTCACGCTCTCCCTTAATATTTTCTTTTCTCCTTTTCCCGCCAATTAGCTTTCATTCTCCTTTTTCCAAGGGCACCTTTTCTACGGTGAGAGAGGATTTTAGGAGGGGAGAGGGTGATAGAAAGGCGGAAAATGTCCCGTGCACTTTTCGTGAAGGCCAACCGTCCCCCCTTCTTGCACCAATGGTTCAAAATTGGCGGCAGCGCCAATTGTCTGGGTTTAATGTCTTTTTTAGAATTACTTTCTCTTCCGGAAAGAGACCTCATTCCAATTGCGCGGCTATTCGACCTTTTCTTTCAGACTGTTTTGTCGCTTTGTCAATCTCACCCGGACCAATTTCGTTGTGAGATCTCCGACGCAACCATGCCCCTTTTCTCAGAGAATGATTCACATGTCCCACTTTTCTTTTATCTTGGAAGAAACACAGCCTCTTCGTGTGATCATCAGCTGTTGATAATCACCCAACTGGTCCTGTATACTCATGTGACCTGAATTTTGTTCTTATGTAGTAAAAACCGGGCGGCGACTGTTCTTTTCCCCGTTAAAGGGGAACCCCGTTCTCTTTACCCCTATCGCAGCAAGTCATCAATGCATCAAAACATGAAACACTACTTTCTTTACCATTTTCAGCCCATAAAAAGAAGCAGACTTCAAGCTGTCCTTTTTCATTAACTCTTGACCTTATAGTACACGTTGTTATTTTGGCCGTTGTAGAACGATGAAAATAGAAGAAATTCGATCACGACGGCTGCGCACTATCTTTGAAGAACAAGAAAAAGCCGCTAAGTTTGCCTCCACAGCTACAGGATTTATTATGTAAGTTGTTTCTCTTCCTCAAAAAGAAAATCACATTCAGGTCTATCTGTTTCTTTGTCCTGCCTGTAGTCTGGTCAAGCATGTTCCATCTTCTTCCAGTTTCCGCTCCCGCCTGCCAACAACAAACCCATCCTCAGGATCCTTGGGGAGGATTTACAGACCTTTAAAATTGTTTTTTTGCCAATTTTCTAGGCCAATCGGGTCCATTGTAGATATTCATTTCATTTTCCAATATGTCAACTGCAATACAAGTAGTTATCGGGTTTTCCGTTTCAGCAGAGTCCGACTAAAATCTAGATCTCGTCGCTTTCTGTACCAGTGATAGTTTTATTATAATATTGTTTAAAATAAACAATATCGTGTCAAAGGCAATAAATAAATTTATACAAGCACATAGAGCGGGAACTGCTTGGAGCAGCTAACCCGTAGAAAAGGCATAACAAAGGAAAAAAAAACAAAATTTGAACTTGGTCAATAAGAATTGTTGTCGTCTTGTCGTCGTTTACCAGAAAACCTTCTCCACAAGAGATCAAACCGTAATAAAGGCTGCTTTAACATTTGGCCATTCGTTAGCCGTTCTCGCGCTTCTCGAAGGTCTTCCGTCGTTTCATCAAGCTCCTTCTTTTCACGGATCGTCGGCCACACTCGAAACCTTTCTGCAAAACAATAGCTGCTCTTTTGACTTTGACCTTTACGAACGAAAAAAAGAGCCTTCTGAACTCTTCGGGGACGCTAAGGGTATTAGATGTCTACGCGACAGGAGGAAAAAGCGCATCATTACCCTTTCTCATGAACATGTGATCTCATTCTCATTTCAGGCGCTCTACTCTTGAGAATGTCTCGTACGGTGTGTGAATGGCTCCAGTTTGTCCAAAAATGGAAAACTCGCACTTGATTAAGCTATGCTATCTTAGAGGTTGTTTACTGTAAGCCCAGAGATAAGCGCTGGTTTCAGGTGATTGAATTTTAAGACGATTAAAGGCTATCGTTTTCTCCGAATAAATCGCTCAACCTTCCAAGTGCAATGCCGGTCAGCTGAGTGGCACCGTGAACTGGTACAGCGGTCAAACGGTATCACATGGCAACTCGAGATCGCAATCTGCAGCGGTCAACCGTTCCCCGTTGCTGACGCAAGTGAAGGCCAGCAATCCATCAGCTGGGAAAGACAGAAAAAGGCTCAACTTACTCTCAATTCCATCCGTTAGGATCGGTGAAAAGTAGTCTGTTGAAATGACTGAGACATTTAAACTGAGAATAAAGCTGAGGAAGAGACTCCATCGGTCCATTTGCCCTGGAAACTCGACTCAGAATAGAGAGGGTTTTGGGATTAACAAGAAAAAGTAGCTTTGATGATATCACAAATGGATAAAAAGGAGAAGTTCACGGTCTAGAGACAGGGTGGCACATAAGCCACTACGCTTTACGACAATTCCGTGTTCAGTAAAATTTAAATAAAGGTTCTTTAAAGAACTCATAGAAATCTGTGGATAACGGTGGGATTAGAAGAAATTAGAGTTGGCACTTTTATGAAGGGACAGGAAATCTCTAGAAAATCAGGAATATAAAGGGCATCAGTGGTTCCGTAATGGATAATATGTTTTGAAATTCATCCTACATCCAGAATCAGATCCTAATTGACAATGGAAAATTGGAAGAGACTGGAATTATAACTAGGAAGAGGATAGCGTCATCCCCACGTTAACTATTCTATGGATCGTGGGAAGAAGTAAATTGAAGCTTGACCATTATCTTTACTCTTCTTTCATAATTCATTGGTCTTGAAGGGAAGAGAGTCTGGTTCAGAATTCAAGCATCGAGATGATAAAGTTCGCGAAGTTCTAAGACAAGCATTTTATTATCTAACCGTCAACAAGATTAAACTCCCTAAAACAGGACCTCATTCTGCTTTGATGGCAGTTATCAGACTAGATCCACCGTTATCTTTCGCCATTTTCATCACCTACGCTAATTATTCTACTTTATTGTCATTCTAGAGTGTACATCATTATGATAAACTAATCATATGTCTGGATGTTCACCTCCGCTTATAATCTTTATCCTTAATATTATCCGCCTTCCATTTTTTCTGCAAAGGATGGGTCAAGAACTATGAAAGATCAGCAAAAGGACAATAGATCTACGTCAGAGCTTAAAATAATCAGTAAGTGATCACAGCGGTACCGTGCCAGACTATATAGCCATAGTCTAGCCTCTTTGTAGAAAATAAAGATCAAGAGACGTATCCGAAAGAGGAATAGAAATGCTATTTCTAAAGATAGTTCATCACTAATTACAGCATTCTATAGCCCTATTTAAGTCGTCATGCTTTGATTGCTGGATGATTAGAGAGATGAACGAGCTAGCTGTTCAAGTAGACCAAGCGGATTATGTAGACAGTTTATTATATTGCACAGTATGACCCACACAAGGAAAGGAGCATGCTATTGTTTGAAAATGAGTCGCTTGAAAATGCTTAATTGGGAGCAGAAGACGTGCTGACCTTAGTCGACTCAGTGGTGCGCGACTTATGGGAGAATTAATTATGGAAAGACAGCTAGAACTGTGGATATTAACAGCCGCAGCTCTATGGGACCAAAGATTTGACAAATATTGTATAATTATACCTCGCAAAGAAGGGGGAGAACATAGAAATTTTGATGGAAATTTAGAAATAAGAATGTGGGACGAATAAATCGAGGACAGACGTTAGGTAGCTGACGCCTGTGGGCAGATCTTTTCCATAGCTGAACGCATCAGTGTACATATACGTCTTGAAGAAGGATGATATTCCTTTGTAGGTGTTGAAAAATGACTGTTGTAGGACTTTCACTCCCAGATTAGAATGACAGGAGGCTAGCATTCCATTGACTATGATATCTCCAGTAGTCGTCAAAGGAGCATAGATGCCTCTACCTTGTACCTAAAAGATTCTCGGTTACAATCCAGTAAATGCCATACCCTGTCTACGCTGGTAATTTTCTTTGGAATTAACCCTCTGTTATCCTCTATCACATGGACACAATTGCCTAGTTCAACCTCCTAAACTTTCCTTGTTTCAGTCTTCAAGAATTTCATACCTTTGCAGCAATTATTTTCGCGTTCTCAGGGCCACAATTTGAAATATAAATTAAATGGTTTGGCGTCAGCTCCAATGAATGGTTCTCCTAAAGAATCTTGTGATACACTAATAGGTAAACAAACCGCGGTGATCTTCAAAAATTCCGCCTCTTCATCTTCCAAATGATGTAAGAACATGACCACAGGGGAGAAATTGACAAAACTTTCATCGATGGTCATCACCAAATCTCCTACTTCCAATTCTTCCATGGTCTTGGCTCCTTTATCTGTTTCAACCTAAAAAGAATGTTTATGCAGTGGAAAGTTTTACCGTTGTCTTTCCACTGAAGCACTGCATATTGCCAAACATATTGTTTAATCCTCCAGATGGATAAGATGGATAGGATGGAGCATAAGCCGGCTGGGCTGCTGGTTGAGCAGCAGGTTGATAGGCCGGTTGGTATGAGGGTTGATAAGCTGGCATATACACTTGCTGCTGTTGCACTGGCTCCGGCTGAGGAGGTTGGGGCATAGGTACTTGCACTGAAAAATACTGTGCTACAAAAAATCTGGCACCCTACCGTAAGCATTCTCAGCTGGAGGTGCTATATAATTGTTTGGAGCAACCTGCGGAATCTGGTACGCGTCATTATTTCCAGCTGAAGGTACCTGGGGAGCCTGCGGAGCTACATAGGTATCAGCAGGAGCGGGAGCAGCCATAGGGATATATGACTGCTGTTGTGAGACCATTGCCGGATTAGGAGGAGGAATCGGTCCTGTTTCGGACTTAGAATAAGCATTGTCTGTGACGTAAGTTTGAACAATCATCTTAGATCCCGAAGTTCGAGGCCCAGTTGGGGATTGAACAACGACCATGTCAGGTTCAGAACCGGTGTTTTCAACTACTTGAAGTTCATCAACTCCCTGGAAAAAAATCGAACAATAGAGAGGTAAACGGGCGACCCTACGGTGTATACAGGCTCAACTCCTTCCATTGTATTCTCTGCACCAAATTGTTTCACTTTCGGCGATTCGTAAGCAATTGGCCAAAGAACGTTTCCTGTTCGAACGCGTGTTCGAGGTTTCCTGAACAATTAGTCGACAGATTCGGATTTCCAAACATACACAAGTTCGTAGCGCTTCCTGGGAGCATAATATTCCGTATCATAATCATCATAATAATAGTCTTCCATTAATCTTCTAAAAGCTGGTCTTCTTCTCAAACCATATGCCCGAGGGCGATGAATGGGGCCGCCTCGAGCGAAAGCAGGGCGCCGTCCGTAGCGAGCCGGAAATCTACAGAACAATTAGCTGTTATTAAACGAGTCAAATGTTGCGGATCTACCCATAATATGTGTCCTTGTCAGAGTGGTATCCTAGGCGGCGTTTGTTCCTCGATAAAAATGGGGGTAGTCCTTCTTCAGGCTCTTCTTCGAAAAAAATTAATAAAAACAGTAAGCGGACCTACCTCCTGGGACTTCGCAAGGAATTCGAACTACAGTAATTTCATATTTTACACTGGAAAAGACTATTTTAAAGAAGAAGAGATAACTTACTCTCCACGTTCCACTTTCTTCTTGACTTCTTTAATTAAATCAAAAGCACCTGTGCCATCTTCTCTTGTTACTGTACCACCAGAAAACCTAAATTGAACTATGTAAAGGCCTAATGGTAAAGTTACTCGTCATTGTAATTGAGAATAATGGTCCTGACTGGTGTGGCATGCTTCAAACCCCGGTAGGTACAACATTTGGTCTTCAACGTGACATGCGTCCCATTGCTGTATTCCATAAAACCTCCGGTCCATTGTATTGGCCCATTACAAACGGTCTCTTTGTAACCTTCGCATGTCTATAAAATATAAAAAGAATTTTCGAAGACACTTTTCCACTTGCCGCGGCCTACTTCCCGTACACCTGATCCTCTAATTGCGCCCTTTGAAAGAAGAGTTATGACCCCTGTCGCCGCACTTATGAGGGTACTTACTTACCACGGTGAAGTCCTTATTGTGGGCTTGAGATGGTCCTCGTCTATCACTTTTAGAATAGTCGTCACCAAGGCACGATGGAGATGCACAATAGAGATCTGTAAAAACGGTACTTACAATTGAAAATGTACCACTGTAGGTGGTCAACAGGAGCGCTGGTTATGAAAAAAATCATTTTTACTTTCGAGCAGACTATATTTTCAATGTAACCCAAGTAATCTCATAAAATGGTTGCGCGCCGGAAATCCTGTGACTAATACTCGATTTATAAATTTTGAACATTTTACTGTGGAAATGCGTATGATAACGACATGCGAAATCAGAAAAGGTGATTACGGTACGGTTATAAAGACATAGAGAAAATAATTTGAAGAGTGATTCTGTATTTAGTCGTGTTTTAAACGATAAGATTCAGACAGTTTGAGACGCTTCTTGGAAATGGTGTGAAATAATGTCCAGAGTTCCTGTGTATTTCTAACTTACGGAAAAAATTAACAAAAGCTACAGGTTTTGTAAATGAAACAAGTAACCGTGTTAAAATTTCTCACCTGGATTCCCTCGACCACTGACAGTAAGTTTATAGGGAATGGACTCGCTGTCGCAGGATCCCCGATCAGTAAATTCTCGAAGCGAAGAAGCTGCTGTACAGCCAAATAGGAATAGAAGAAGGAGCATCAAGTGACCACCACCCGTACGGAACTCTCCTCTACACAAATTGGTTTAAAAAAAGATAGCAACGGTTCGCCCAGTTCACAAGGAAAAATGCCAGGTGTCAAGTGCTGTACTGGCTGCGAATCGTATTTATACCGAAAATCCCGCGGCTACCGTTTTTCGAAAGGAGGGGCGGTCCATCGCAAATCCTCTAATTGCAGCAACACGTAGAGGAGCACGACCCGAAATTCTACGGGACGGGATGAGAGAGAGGGAGAATTCAATAAGATGTTTGAGTGGTGTTAATAGAATAATACAAAGTCCACGGCGGGTCCATCGAAACAGGGCAATTATAGGAAACAAGTTGCTAAGGGAAGCTGAACTCTGCCTCTTAGCTAATTTTTTATGTTTCGACGTAGTCGACAGTTCAAAGAAGCGAATATGGGAATTTTCTTTATTTTTAGACTATTTCGGCCCTTTTCGGTTGGGAAAGTGGTTATAAAAGGGTTCACGCAAATCATTCTGCTTGACAGTCGTATTCTTGCCAGTGAATCATTCCCCTGTCCTAAATTTCCGCATCCCATTTCCGACAAAAGACCTTTTATGGTTAACTTTCTTTAAAGCAGTCTGTTTCCACTTTTATAGCAGATCTTTCCAATATCTTCTGGTAAATCTTTTGGATATTCTCAAATTTTAATTTCCTCTTATGTTTGCAAGCCTAACTACCTAGCCATGAGCGTTCGCATGCTAACAATTTTGACACATTTGTGTAACTGTGAAAGAAACAATTCAATTAGCCTTTTTACTTCTCCGGTAAGGGTCAATTGTCTAGCGGGGGATGACGATAGACAATTTAGTGAACGCCAAAGCAATGGAAAGAAGGAACATCGCTTAATCTTATTCACAGATCCGTACAGGTGAGGGAAAAGGATCTATGTGGTCGGAATCACACCCGTTCAATTAGGGTGCAGATATTCCCCACAAGATAAATAAAGTTCGATCCACCTGTCCCCATTGTCTATGCTAGAAGCATGGCAGGGCGGCCACTCTCGACTTCTTTATGAACAGGACGAGTTCAAGAAGGAATATAGATCGCTGGAATCCTTGCTCTGACTATGGCGCACCGGCCGTTCTCTATTCGTGGATCGTCCTCGAGCGAGCGGTCTCTGAACAGGGCTGTCACTTTTTTCTTCATCCAGGTGAGGGACGGTGAATTGTGAGAAATCTTAAGACATATTAAGTGAGGGCAAGGAAGAAGGATCTTGCGAAATTGATCCTTTCTTTTCTATGGATTAAAAATTTACTATCCACTTGCTGAATTTTAAACTTAGGCATCTAAAACCTTTAGGAGAGAGTTCGATTGGTTCATTTCCGATGTTCCCTAACCTCTAATTGACGTCCATTTGTCCGTATCCTGACTTCACTCTCGAACTTTCATCTTTTGTAACGTTCTTAATAGTTCAAAGTTACCGTATTCCGCTAAAGGTCAACGCAAGGAGTGACGAGGTCTTTGGCCAACTAGATTTTCTTCTTTCCATTAAGCGCATATCCTGTATTCAAATTAACTAGCGCCATAGCAGCTATTCCTTATACAAAGGGAGGTTTAATAAGTCGCCATTTGCAGCTTCGGGTTAGGCCATCTCGAATAATCCCGATCTCTGCATCCTGGTTAACCGGGGCTTTTAGGCCATTTTATTCGTAGTGACGTAGATTTTTTCCGTATCTTTTTGTCTCAAACATTAAAATGTTTGAGAGAAGAAGTGGAGGCACCGTTTATTGACATTTCAAGGGGTTAAAAAGGGATAACAATTATTATACATGGTGAGACCAACACGAATTGTAGCATATTCCACTTAACTGTATATTAGAAATAGAAAGAGTGGCTTCTCAGCGAAGATTCTTATATGTTACCAGCCAGTTTGTTAACTAGATTGCCGACTGCATTTCTTCGCTGCTCGTTTTCGGACTTTTTCCGCTCGCCAAGTCGTCGAAGAGGAAGCTGAGAGTCTGTTATTCTGCAGAGGATTATGATTTATACAATAAAATGGTTAATACCTGCTGTATCCAGTAATATCAGCCATATCGGCATCTTTTCCCGATGAACCACTTGGGGCAGAAGAATTCGACTCAGAGGATTCGTGGGATTGACTGAAACTCATACTTTAGCTAGCCTGAGCAGGAGGACTTACTTTCTGACCAGCTGATCTCTTTCCAAAGAGATAGGACTTCTAGATGATATAAAACCTTGGTTAGATTTCCCATTCATCAGCAAATTTGAGACTTTGTCGTTCAGCGATCCTTGCGATATCCTAAAAAGACACTTATATTTTACCGTAGATTATGCGCCGACCTGGTCATAGTTGGCGGAAATATAAACTTGGACTTCGGAGAAGAGTCAAGTGATCCGACGTTGACATAAAAATGACTGTATTTGGATTGATCTAAATCCGGATAATATTAAACTTTAGAGCTTCTATAAACCAATAGGAATGGAGTAATGAGAATCGCCAAGATGCCAAGCAGGTGAACCGATAGCCGAATCTACAGAAGGTGCTACAATCGAACTGATGTGTCTCTGCTCTATATCTGCATAATTTCTTGAATCGGAACTTGGATCTAAAGCTTTATTTGTATATGTCACAGTTTTCTTTTCAACCTGTATGCTGTCGGAACAATTTTTGGGGTATAGAATAATGATGATATGTTTGACTGCTGGGACCAAGGAGACTGTCCGTCTCGGCCAGTTGGGGAGCATCCTCGTCCGGAAGCTCTTCTAATTCTAATTCTTCTTCGTCACAAATGTCATGCTGAGGCTGGAAAGAATGTCATGCACATGCAGA
This sequence comes from Oscheius sp. DF5033, assembly GCA_964036215.1. Classification (NCBI taxonomy): domain Eukaryota; kingdom Metazoa; phylum Nematoda; class Chromadorea; order Rhabditida; family Rhabditidae; genus Oscheius; species Oscheius sp. DF5033. The sequence goes on from OZ038413.1 coordinate 10,512,318, forward strand.
GGTCACTCTACTCACATCAGTTGGTAAGTTAACAGGTGCAGAAAGTGGGCGGTTCTTCCTTCTACGATCTGCTGAAGACTCTTCTTCCTCAGATGGATAGAAAGATGACTCTCCATGCTCACGTCTGTCCAGGTCATCCGAACTTCTGCCAGATCGGGGACTGTAGTTCTAAAAAATTCTAATTAAAAGGATAAATTAATTGATGACTTCTCCATCGCTTGTCTCCTCGTCACTGAGCATCCATTCCATGAAAGTAACAATTGTTGGGAAAGAAGGCCTCGTCTCTCTTCTTTCTTGCCAGCAAGCCATCATAATACGGTAAATCTCCTCTGGGCAATTGTGAGGAGCCTCCATTCTGTTAGAAATATAAAAAGAGAACAGTGAAAATCACCTGTAGCCAGCTTTCAAACAACTGTATAACTGTTGCATAGCAATTGTTGGATAAGGCGTACCACCAAGCGTCATAATTTCCCAGAGAAGAATTCCATACGACCAGCTGAAAAAGCCAGTTCTTGAAAGTTCACTTTGAGGACGCACACATCACTTTCGATTGTTGAAATTTGGTTCTCGTCCAGCGACTCAATCGCCATCCACTTATAGGGAATCCGCTCTCGTCCCCGTTTTCTAAACAGCAAAAAACTACTGTCCGCAACTGCAGGGTAAAGATTACCTATAATAATCTCGATAATGGATATCTCTAGACAATCCAAAGTCAGAGATTTTCATTACAAAGTTCTTTGCTACTAGAACATTTCTTGCGGCCAGGTCACGATGCACAATCTGAATAGTTTTTTTGGTAATAATAGATCATGGAACACCTTCTTAGCAGCCATGTAAGCCATTCCTTTAGCTACTTGCATTGCAAACTCAACAAGGTGTCTTTGTGTCAAATTTTCGATCAAAACCTAAATTACAACATTTCCTGAAAACATAAATTGCCTTGCCTGCTGTGGGTTAGTTTTCTTAGGAGCGAGATAGTCAATGGGCTGGTCCACTTGGTCCATACTCTGAGGTTTATCTTCTTTTGGACGATGAGCTCTGAGGAAGTCACGAAGATTTCCATGTTCACATAGTTCCAAGACGACATAAAGAGGTCCAACACCGGTGCAGCACCCAATTAGGCGAAGGACATTTTCGTGCACTCCAATGGTCTTGAACATTTCCATTTCCCCCACGAGAGCGACAAGATCTCTTTCAGTGGCACATGGTTTCACCTTTTTAACGGCCACGGGAATAACCTAAAGGATAGCTAAATGAAGTGTCTACTAAATACCTCGCGTTCTTTTGATTTTTTGTCAGGATGTAGCCGAGCTTTGCATACTTCTCCAAAGGCGCCGGAACCAATTTCTTCTAAGAGTTCCAATCGCTTTCTCTCTATCTCCCAACGAGGATCGGTATCGACTTCGTAATCATCCAACAAAGTCATATCCGAGCTGAGCCGGGGTCGACGACCCTTTTTGACCATGGAAGAGCCTTGCTCAATCTGAACGTTCTACAATGGGTGTAGTGGGATCCAGTCTCTACCGTGATTTTATAAGACGAAGGCAGGTCGGACCATCCATCCTGTTCTGTGTGTTTTTTATGCACGACAATCTTTTTCCTCTTTGTGAGGAGAGCCGCCTGATCTTCTTCTCTCTTTCTTCGAATGTAGCTGACACATGTGAACCAGGAAACACACAAACCAACGAGTAAAGTCAGGAGGATACTGAACATTACTAGTAAGACTAAAATAGTGTGTTATTAGCATGTGAGATGTTCTCACCCATGTTCCATATGGAATACTCTGGCTGTTCCGGTCCCGTTGGTACTTCCATGGCATAAAAGTCATTTACAGAAAGTGTTGCATTGGCGATGGACTGAAAAGATTCGGTATCAATACGATGAAATGATATGCATGGTAATGCTTATCAATAATGATGAAACGGGCAGGGTAGCTCGGCGTATTGACATTGCGTAAACTTTACCGTTCCTAGACTGTTTCCAGTAATGCAAGCATATGTTCCAGCATCAGAGACACCGAGATTTTCCAGAGTTAGTGTCGACTCGTCTTTTCCTTTAGTAATCCGAGCATTCTGTCAATCGATAAATCCACAAAATTAAAGGCTTACCGGAATGGTATCCATTTCTGTGTATCTGAACATTTTCTCCCTTGCCGTATCATTAAAATAGTAGAATTTTCCGTCGTCGGCCTTTTCAATCTTCACCCACATAATATGGGGGATCAGGTCCGAGACTACCTTACATTTGAACTGCGCTGTTCCGTTGACATACGCCTGAAACAGGATAGTTTATTCATACGACCGTGAACTGACCGTCTGGCTCTGGAGAATGTTCGGAATGATAAAAGGCGGTGATCTCATTCTGTTGACAATTGTCACATTGAAATTTTTTGTCACAGAACCGTGGACATTCCAAACCTAGAGAAAATTAGAATAAAATCAGGTAATAATAGCCCTACTTCGCACATGTAGACGCCAGAATCTCCTTCTGTAGTATCCTCCATTTCTAGAGTCCATTTTCTTATTTTGTATTCAGAGCCAGATACTCGTGGGCTGTCAGGCAAAATCAGGGCTTTGTTTTTATGCCATGCTATCTAAACTTAGGAAAATTTAATCAAAGGGAAATGCGGTCACCCTAGGCTCAGGATATCCACTAGTTTTGCAGTTGAGGCGAATAGTTCGTCCAGCAGGCGAGGCAATAGCTCGATCTTCTTCATCTCCAGGTTTAAACGAAGGTTTTACTGAAATGATTGCCTATGTTGGAGAAATATGCCTACTTTCAGGAGCAGGGGTGAGAACCGCTTGTTCAACTTCAGCTCCCGAAGAGAAATTTGAGAAATATGTGTTGTACTGTTCCTCCTTGACTTGCTTGTCGGGCGCGGTATCGAGCACATCTAGTCCATCGTCCTGTTCGATCTCGTCTAAAAACTCTTCATGAATTTGCGTCAACCTAAATAGTTGGCATTCCCACCCATTTCTTTTTGATCTTGATACTCTCGATGCATTTTTACAATCATTCGAGCTCTCTCAATTTTATGTTGGCGAGAGAGATGTTTCCAATTTCTGAGTAAAGATCTAATTTTTCCCATTTGATCAAATGGAATAAGATCGGGGAGGAGGTGACTAATATCAGCCATATTGTTGTCAACAATCCAATCCAGCAATTTCACTGGATCTGAAATTAAACATAAAATCTCACCTATTTGTTGAGGAACATGCTCATGCAACCGGGCCCGTGGACGAGGTAAAGGTCGTCCGAATTCATCACACGGAGGATCATAACAGGGAAATTTGGTTAGAGGTCTCTTATGCTGCCGGGCGATGCTTTCCCGATATTTGGAGCAGTTCTCGTGGGTAGCTATGCTGAAGTTGAGATCCGGCCGGAGGAAGTTTTGACTTCTCCAGAGGCACATGCATTCCATTGGGATTTGTATCTGCTTCATCCCATAACTTAGAAAGTAGTCACAGAAATCTGTAAGGACACACCCATGCTGTCAGTAAAACATTCTCCATGCCATAAAACAACTTCTATAACTTACCTACGATCTCTATTGTAAAATTGCGACTGATCGAGCCAATATAATTGCTTACTTTACACGACCACCATCCCTAAATATCAAGAGTATTACATTTTGTCTGGATGAGCTCACCTGGTCAGATACTTCGACTTTTTTGATCTCCAATGTCATTTCATTTTTATTTTCCTTGAACCTGGTATTCTTCAAGGTGTCAACATCGAAAAGTTCTCCATTTCTGTACCATTGAGCCGTTGGTCTAGGCGTTGCCAAGGCAAAGCAGCTCAATCGCACCTGCAATCACTCGATTTGTTTCCTCTGTCTGTAACTGACCTTATCTCCTAGGTACACTTCCTGGGTCGATTTTTCAAATGTTTTAAATCGAGGAACACCAACTGAAAATGCGATTATTAATAGGATTGACAACAATGTTTCGTGTTTTCCCGAGAAATGCGTGTCTTTACTAGAAATCTATGAAAAACCTGCGGCCAGGTGATAAATGACCGTTCAGAAAGGAAGATTGATACCTAGACGGCGATATACACGACGACAAGTGTGTCAAGACACGTGACAAGGACTCTGCATGGAAAGAGGAAATATTTGTACTCACCACGATAATTCTGTGGTGGCGCTGTTGGTCGGCCATCTAATAAGTTAACAAGTAATATGCTGAAAAGCAGAAACATTGAGGGGCGCGGCAGTTGGCTATGTCATTCAGTGTTGGATCTTGTCTGTACCTGAAAAAAAGGAGGGTTATTTAGTTCAAGGGAAAGGATAAGTCGTAAATGGTGAGAAAAGACAGCAGTTCGATCCATTGCGCACCTTTTTATGAGCAACCCGACAAACTGCCAACAAGATTCATTTCAGATGATAGAACCAACATAGAGACAGACAAGTATTAAAAAAGGAGAATGAGTACCACTCCCTCCGATCCCCAAACATTTGCTAATGGACAAAGTGCGCGAGGTGATGGACTGCCCTAAACTACCAGTCAATGACCAGATCAGATAAGAAACAGCTGCGCGAGTGTAGACAATTTAATTTAAAAAAAAAGAAGAATTTTAATTTTTGAAACTGATAAGGAATCAATATTCCAGGGGGTAGGTAGCAGAAGAATGTTTGGTGGAAACCTGTCGTTCCGTGCGCGGCCCGCGACATTCCCTCTCTGTTCTTCACTAATCAAGGAAGTCTGTCATATTTTCTCAAGCTAATTAATTTTGACACCTTTTGTAAAAAGGTGGACATATGTACCGGCCGTGCACCTAAGAGGATTTCTGCAAAAAGCAGCACTCTCGCGACGCGTGGACAAGCATCAAAAGTGTTTTAGACTTTTTTTTTGTGTTTTAGGGATTGAAGAACTCGAAACATTACGGAGGAAAAGACAATTGCGGTGATTCGGGCGCAGAAGTGACCCTGAGATCATTTGGCGAGACGAAGACCAACCCGCTTGGAAGATGGAAAGCCAACGCCTATAATGTATATCAAAAGTGTGGGCATTAACTGACCGGGGGAAGAGGGCAAAACTAGATACAGGAGGGAACAGCTGTGTAAGGGAAATATGATCAAAGAATCTAAGGCATATATCTTGTGGCTATCGTCTCCAATTTCCGATCGAGAGCTGTAAACATATCTGACCACGGGGGATAATAATTGACGCCATGATTGAGAGTATGGTTTGGTACTGACTATGAAAAAATACAGAGATTTTATGAGCTGGCTGGCATAAAGTATACCAAGCGGGTGCCAAATGAGCTGCCAATGCCCAGATGCCGTAAACGACAGTTTAATAATAACAAATAACATACACAGTTGAGACATCTGGTAAGACCGGAACCCTGAGCATCTGCTCTACTCTAGAAAAAGTGAGAACGAAAGCTGAAGACTTCCGCGCGTACAAAGGCAACTCACCATATGGTCAACGTTACAAATCACTATTGAACCATTAACTGCGAAAAGTCGCAGACAGGGCAAATGGTAGTGACGACAAAGAGGGTTCAAAATTCGCCAGGGTTGGCAGAAGGGGGACCTCACCGCCAGACGCGGTATACGTGCTAAACAATTGTTTTTCGAGAAAAGCGAGTACTTACCTAGGTATTCTGTGAGCATTCTTTGAGGGTTTCCTATACAGGGGAAAACAATTCATTAGTACGGAGAGCAGAGAGGTGACCCTGATAGACTCGTCCTAATAACGGTTTGAGATTGCCGCTAGCAAAGCTGTTTTGGCTGCTAGGAACACTGAACCTGCAACATTTAGAAGTTTGCATCGAGGGCCTGCTACTATTCAGGGTTTATACGTATTCAATCTTCTTATATTGCTAGCCATCCTCTCAGAAAGACAGCATCATTTTTCTGCATTTAACAATAAGCCACTCGATGAATTTTGCACTTGATTGGCGTTCTGCAATCTATCAATGTAATAAAATTTGGAAATATCTACCTTTTTCGGGCTATTTTTGATCTTTAACATTGTAATACAATTGGCGTCCCGCATAGGACAAAGTTTAAAAATGCAACTTTCCCGCAACATCGATTCATTTTTCTTTAAACGTCCCCAGCTCCTACGGTATCAGGAAACTTTATTTCTCCATTTGAATGCACTTTTTCCTTGCCCAGCGCTTATTCCATGTACTGCAGGAACATCAGCACTTTTAGTACGTTCTATTGCCATCCAGGTGCTCAATAGGAACCATCACTAGTGCCGACTAGCTCGACCCGGCACGCGGCGCGGTTGCGTAGCGTGTATGGTCAACCACAATAAGTGACCATGGATACAGCTCAATTTGGCCGTTCCTTTTACTTTTTCGCTTATCTTTTCTTCATAGCTATATTCTATTTAATTTTATTTATAGATGAGTGACAGTGAAGAAGTTGAAAGTGAGGATGAATTCGACTTACAGCTCGAATTTCTCGATCTGTTTGACCCCAAGCGAGCCAGAAAAATCCACCCTATCGCCTGTGCCAACTGCACCTTGAGCTTGGAATATGTCAAATATATCGAGTGCCAAGAATGTCGTGCAACTATCTGCTTACCGGTATGGTTTCCTTTTTTATATTTCATAAACAGTTTTAGTGCTTCCAATTGGGTTGTGAGATGGGTGACCATGAACGAAACCATGCCTATCGCATTGTGGATGGATTACAGAACAAGAAATTGAAAGGGCATTGGAACGATAAAGAGATGACTGAATTGATTCTTGCTGCACAGAAACATAAGCTTGGAAACTGGTTAGTTGACGTATTTATTCGAAAATTAACATTATTTCAGGAATGAATACTTGGAAGATCCAAGGAATAGCCATCATTCACGGGCATCAATTTGTAGTTTCTTTGATAAGTTTATGATACGTGGAATAATTGGACAATTTGCATTAACTGAAGGATTTTGGTGGGAAAAATTGCAGTTCATAAAGGTAATTGGCATTTTAGGATGAAAGATAGGCACAAATACAAGAGACAAGGCACGCTGCAGAAGCTACTTGATGAAGAGACTCATTCTAATCCGCTATTATATAGCAGTGAGTCAATATTTAATACCTCTAGAATAATTTCGCCTCTTTTAGTGTATCTCGCGGCCATGAGATGGAAAAAGGGCATTCATTGGAAACCAAATGATCCGAAATTGGAGGAAAAGATCAGAGTTGTATGCAAGGATTACATTAATTACAAGTTCGACATAGAAGGTCGCGAATTACTGGGATCTCTGCACGATGACTATTTCTTTGGGGTAAGAAGCTGTCCACCCACTTTAGTTACCATTTCCTTTTTAGGGCGATCTCAACCTCCCTAAGCCAATTATATTGAACCCGGAATTTGAAGAGGCAGAAGCGGCACAGACTCAGATGTTGCGAGATACTGACAAAGAAGCTATTGGGTTCTACGAACAAGAGCAAGAACGAAAGAAAAGACAGATACAGATTATCAAGCAACAAACTCATAATGGGGAAGTGATAGCTTTGGATATGACCGCATTTCTTCCGAAAATAATCATCCAACGGGAGGGAGAGGACAGCAAGGAGGAGGAAGACAGATCTCCTGATGAGCCGGTGAGTATTTCATCTATTCTTTTAAATAACTCATTTTTGTTTCAGGGCCCCTCACGAATAACACCAAAACGAGCAACTCGCTCCACTGCTCCAGTGCCAGAAGCAAGCCCCCTGCAACAGATTCCAGAATCATCCAACTCTCTGGCACAACAGTCGCCTTTAAAGATTGTTCTTAAAAAGGTACACCAAATTTTTTTAATCCTATATCATATTACAGGGAGAAAAGGGAAATTATATCGTTGCATTGAATACTTTGAATTCGGAGATCAACAAAGAAGGAACTATGGCTAATATGATTAAATCACAGCTCCAAAAGAAAGCGCAAGAGCTAGGCAGCCTATCACGACTTCGAGTTGAAGGGGTAAGTAACGTCTATGAGCTGTTATATTCTTTTCTAGATTCCTGACCAGGGAACATCATCCGAGACAAATGGTTACCACAGTCCTGAACACAATGGAACTAATGGGGCCAATGGAACTGATTCTGATGATAATATTGAAGACAATGAGCTCTTAACTGACGATAATTCTGATGTTGATCTGGACGAAAACCGTTTGGAACAGGACACCCAACTTGATGAAGCAGACATTGACCAACTCGCTGCCCACCAACTCCTCGAAGATTCAGAGAGACCTAGAAGAGGAAGACCAAAGAAGAAGGTTACCTATGTTGAGGAAGAGGAAGAGGAACCACCAGCGACGAGAAGGACAAGAATTCGCCGGCCACCTAAGAAACATGTATGCTGTTTATCATTTCCATTTCTAATCATTTCAGGATGACGAGGAGGAAGAACCACGGTCAAGTAGAGTGAAACTAAGGTCTCGTAGGAATATCAAGCCACTTGTAAGTCGCTGAAAACCGCTCGTTTTTTTAATATAGCTGTTCAGGTTCAAGACGATGATGACGAAGATGAACCTCCTGTGGAGGCGAGAAGAAAGGGTCACAGAAAGAACAAACACATCGTAAGAAACAAAAAATATCTCGTAAATTTTTTTATTTTCAGGATGAAGATGAAGAAGAAGTCCAACCCGAAGAACCGAAAACACGACGAAGCAGCCGTCTCTTCATCAAGATTCCCGATGCCGAAGAGCAAGAAGAACAAGTAGAAGAAGAACCGGAGGAAGAGGTTGAAGAAGAAAGAGCTCGCACTTCGAAGAATGTCATCAATCAGAAAAAGCAAAGAAGAAAGAAGAAAGTCAATGTTCAAAAGTCAAAGAAACTGAGGAGGATTGAAGCCTTCCATAAGCGGGAGACCAAAAAGGCAAAGAAGAAGGAGAAGGCTAACCTGAAGGTAACCGGTATATATTCCGCTATTTATTGTCGTTTTCAGTACACTGACATCATCAGCCTCGATCAAATACGTGCGTTGAGAGAGAAATGTTCTAGACTTCAACTTTACTGTGATGAGGAACGTCGGCGATGTCCTCCTAAGTTTAGACCTGATGACATTGCCATGTTGACATTCAACCCACATAGGAATGAATACGAATGTGTACGCGTCCTTTTCTCAATTTTTAACTTAAAATTTTAAGGAATCCATAAACGATGCAGAAAGACTGGTTGGTAACTTACAAATTGGGCCACATACTGCTATACACGAAATGACCGATTTAGAGCATGAGATTAAATTTGCTCGCATAGAAAGGTATGCTTTTCACCATCGTCAAAACAGAGTTGAATTTCAGATATAATCGTGCTCTTCACATACGCAATGCCAGGAAAAATGCTATTAATGAGCATGAAAAAATCTTTGAATTTATCGATTACATCAAGGTAAGCAGTAGTTGTTATTTTAATCAATTCTGTTCAGTATATGGTGTCCGATACAAATAACACTGATGCAACGTATGACCGCAGAACTCCTTTGGAGAAGATTTTCCATAGAACGCAACAAACGCTAACTAGGGATGAGTACAATCTTTTGGTTCAGCGATGGAGAAGTAGGCACATCTTTTTAACCCAAACTATGTCCCTTTTTAGAATTTACCGATATGAAGCACAAAATTCAAAAGTTACAAGAACTCCAGAGACAGGGAGTCACTTCCCTGAAAGGAGTTGATCTCAAACCACCAAAAGACAATAGGATTAGGAGAACCGTAGAGATACCTAAAAAGTCAGTTTCTCTCATTTTATCGAAATAATTTTGAATATTTCAGAGCGGATTCTCGATATCGAACTTTCCAAAAGAATCATCTACGCATGTACCATCTGGCTGACGAGTAATATGTCCGGTATCCGGATCTTTTCCCTTGTAATATATCACCTTGCCCCTTTCTTTATTATTCGTATTGATTCTCAGCCCGGTACGGTTATGTTGAAAGCGTCAAATAAACTGTCATATCCTGTACTTTTTTAATAGTTATAAAATATGAACAGATGCTTTTAGTGTTAATCTGATAGCGACGCCGCTTAAAGCACCGCGTTCACGTGGACGGGGAAAGCGAAGCTCGGATAGCGGGTGCACTAATTACTGCCCATTGTTTTCTGAACAAAATAGGCTTAAAAAAATTAATAAATCGCTAGTACTTTTAATAACCTGAATTTTTTTCCAGCTATGTTTGGACCACAAGTGGAACAAGTGTAACTTTCTTTGGGATAGGTACGAATGGCTGGAAAAAAATGAAAATAAAACTATGGACCAATAATTGCAGAGTTTCAGAACCAAATGTATGAATTATGAGCAGATCAATAGGTGAAATAGACAAGTTTTTGTATTCCAACGTCTTCACTAGTACTTTTCTCATGGAATGCAAAGTCTATGGTGGGGGGTGGGGTGTTCTGTTCGAGCACCCCTGACCCCCAATAGATATCTTCGATTAGTGAATCCCTCACCTGCCGCACATTGATTAGGTGCCGCATGGTCATTCAGTGCTTTGTTTTGTAATAATAGTGGCCTAATTGTGCTTTGGGATTGTCCCCGTTGGCGTGATCCGCCCATTTTTGACCCAATTCCATATACCCCCAGTTGACTCCCCTACTTGGAAGACACCCCAAATGATGATCTTCTCGCATTATTCAGTTACAGGAAATGGCCAATGGAATGGATTTGATGCAGCAAGATGGGAGAATGGTCATCTAAATGCAGGTATGCTAGGCTTCGGGCATTTCGCAGCTTTTTTACTCCTGGGACTCACCGCTTTCATTTCTGCGCTAAAATTACCATAAAATCCGCCAGATCAGTTACGGGCAAGGATACGCAGGCTCACAAATACAGTACCTTCACATAAAAGACGCTAGAGTTGTTCCCAATTTTCTAACCATAAATTCGAACCAATATCAGCAAGGTAACATTGCAATAAACGTTGTCGATACCACGAAACAATTCTGCTGAAATTTATTGCGCTAAAACCATTAAAAATCAGTGAAATCAACCATATTGGCCTATTTATCCGGCCGATTCCATTTTTATAAATTTTTTTTTAATTTTGCATAGCATCTGATTTAATAATTTAACAATAGAAGCGTGCCCTCATGCATCAATAGCAGATCGCTTCTCGTAATTATGAATTCGATTTTTTACCATCAACGGACCGAAACATTTCGATTCAAGATTTTCAAGATACAGAAGCCCGGCTAGAAAATAATAAATATTTCCGCGTGTCTTTTGTATCATCCTGCGCTAATGACAGCAACGGTAGAAAAATTTTTTAAAGTTTATTTTGAGCTCTGAACCCAAGAAGTTTACCTGAAAATGATTGCTAAAATGTCACGCTTTAGAAAGAATTTTTTTGCTACCAGCCATTTTTGAAACTTTTTAAGAGCGCGTAAAGCGTATGCGTATACTGTTCGCGTAAACGTAACTGACCTTTAGCTGACCACATCTGGCCGCCTGAGGTCGTCCGGTTTTTTTTTGTCAAAAACAAAGAAAAAAGTCATGAATAATCAAGGTACGGTCCATTTTATCCATTTTGATAATTTTTTCTTTTCATGGCCGTTTTAGACCGTCAATGTCCAGAAAAGTTATTTTAACCTATTAGCGCCCGATTATATACAAAACTGCATCGTTTTCTTCTGAGACAACATTTCTAGGGGCAGTTGAGCTTGAAAAATGAAATCCGACGTTGGTTGTGAGAAATTCCACCTCTGTGGGGGCAGCGCATTCAACTTTTTGTCAAAACTCGCCAAATGATCCTAGAGCGGAAAGTCAAGCGCTATTGGATAGCTGACAAGATTCAATTCAAAATACAAGACACTGGGTAGCGCAATCGCAATTAAGCCAAGTTTATGAGGCTGAATCGGAGAGTTTACATGATTAAATTCTGTCCAGAGCAAAAAGTGCTGTTTCTTTTGGATGGAGTGAGATATGGTTAAACGGTTCATAAAATCAAAAACTCTCTGAACTAATAAATGTTTTTTTAAAATTTCGCTCTATAGCCATTTTGCGGATTTTTAGCAGAGGTAAGACGGTGTAGAGGCTAGTGAAAAATGAAAAAAAAACGACGGAAAGAAGCTCAATTGGATTCGTGCTTTCCCGACCTAAAATTCCTTTAAAAATGTTCTTTTCTGCGCAATAATTTTTAAAATTTAACCCAATTTTTAGTGCACTGTTAGATATATTTATAAGTAATATATATTCATTTCAGAATATAATGGATTGCCACGGAATGGTGGAGGAAATGCTTTGGAGGAAGCCACATTTCAAGTATGTGCAGTACTAAGCTTTATTTTTGTCTTGCACTCAGAAATACTCACAATCTTTTTCAGATTAAAGTATTGGCAGCTCTCCTCAGTGACCAGCACCAGATGGAGAACGGAAACGTGAGTTGAACTGTCGTTGGCTTTATCATTTGACTCTTTCTTTTCAGAATCAATCCTTGGAAGGCTCCAGCAATGGGCAATGGGATCTGATGGAGGACGAGACCGTGAGTTGAACTGTCGTTGGCTTTATCATATGGCACTTTCAGCATGTTCCGAACCCTCCCAATGAACTGCCAGAAATCACTGCTGATGATGTGGACAAACAAATTGAAGATTTTCCGGATGACAATGGTCTACTGGACGCTGCTTATGGCTATGACCCCATCGTAGGCGAAGCTGTTGTTCATTTTAACATCCAATTTTTTACAGGGTGATCAGGGTCACATGTTCGAGGATGAAACAGTCCGCCTCATGCATCATGAAGAGAACATGGAAATTCTCAGAGCATACACTGCCGTACGTTATATGCCCTCCTTTTTTACCTTTACATATTATAGGCTAATCGTTCCACATTTGTGGTGGATTACGATAAGGCGCCGAAACATAAGGAGGAATATCGAAAAATGACCGAACGAGAAGAACTTAAGGTGAATGATTTGGTCGCCACCATCGATTGGGATGATCCCTGTCATGATGAGGAAATCTAGACCCCAGCCAGTGAACCTTGTTATATATTATTCGCCACCTTTATTAGTTCGCTTATTTTAGTTTTTTTAGTTTTTCATAGAGCTTCATATTACCCTGTGAAAACGAGTATTCCCAGTATCTCAAAGCTCATTTCCATGAACACAACGTTTAAAACTGTGCCTTAATTCACTTGCTCACCTACTTGCCTTTCTTTCTGTCATAATACGGAAGATACAAAATAAAATGTCATGAATTTTTATTGTATTATGTATTATCCAAGGGATTGTTATCCTAGTAATTTTAAAAGAGTGAAATGGCAACTTCTTTAACTATCATAAACAGTAGGAGCTTTAGAGTTGTTTTAGATTTTAGATTCCTAGTATAAATTGAGATCTTGCTTTACCACTTAGCTGGAATGAATAACATCGGCACCTGGATAATATTACTGTGTTTTCCTTCAGATGGCCGATGTCCAATGGCGAGATCCGGATCAGGTAAAATGTAGAAAATCTTTTCCTTTTTAAAATATTTTAGTAAATCCTGCTGAATCCGGTTGCAATCAGTGATACCTAACGAAATTTAGACGGTTGATCACAACTTTCTTCCAAATATTTTTCCAGTTCTTTCGGTCGCTTTTCTTTTAGGGATTTATTTAGGTATAGATCTCAGCTGCTGCACATTATCCGCTGCATGGTCATTGTGCTCTTTCGGCTCCGTTTTCTGGCCAGTATCAATCGAATATGGCTGACCCCCATCCACTATGGGGTGCCGCGACCCCCGCTTGGCCCCCTACTCCATCGCACAAAAAAGAAGACTCAAATATGTTGGCAGTATATGATTGGTCCATGTATTGGAGAATTGTGCTAATTCGGTAGGCATACTGTAATTAAATGAGGGATGATACAGAAAGACTGTAAAAGTGGCACCAAGAAATTCGATTGAATAAAATTAGAACCTTCCAAATTTCTATAAATTCCAAATTTCACTTGCTATTTTCGTTTCCATGGCGAACTGTCTAGATTTCCAGAATCATGTGACGGCAATTGATCCCAGAAGCGCTACGCGTGACGGCAGGCGTCGCGGCTACCGTACACTCTTGAAACAGACGCCATAGTTTTTCCCCGTATTTAGAGAGAAAATATACCAAAAAGGCATCGAATATTCACTCTCTGCTACAAAATCTATCTATGGAAATGAATTTGATTGGAATTGCTTTCTGGGGGGCTGTTTCTTTTGGGGTTCGATAGTAATCGTTAAACTGCGTATCATGTTTAGGCCAACGATGCTCCGCTGACAACTTTACCTGTTTTTGTGAAGCCGATACCTCTAAAATAAGAGAATTGGATTGAAAGCAAGCAAAATAATTCTGTAAGTCTTTCCACTTTTAATTTAAAGGAGCCCTCTCACAGGTGTGACTGCGCCAAAAACTGCGAGACGGCTCCTCTAAGTTGTGAGCAATCAGTCGTCAAGAGCCAATTAGTGGTTGAAATCGTTTTCTTTCTAGAGAAATTATCGTTTACTATTAATTTTTGTTTATTTATAGATATCCATGCCACCGAAAAAACCTCGCAGAGATTCGGATAGCTCCGATTCGTTCTCGGATCAGGAAACCAATCCCGCTCCGAATTTACTAAACTTTGTGGCAGATTGTCCTCTGCGAAAGTTGAAGCCACAAGGATTTTATGTGGAGGATGACTTTGATGATTTCGAGGATGTCAGGAAACCTCGTGGACGCGGTCGAGGACGTGGAAGAGGACGAGGCAGAGGAGGTGGTCGTGGTCGTGGTAAAGCAAGACCAGGAGAGGAAAGCGAGCAAGAACAACAAGATGACAATACAGACGACGATGTAGACAAACGTGTTGTTCGTGGAAGAGGACGAAGCAGACGTGGTAGAGGTGGGCGATCTCGTGGCGGTCGCGGGCGTAGACGTGGACGAGGAAGAGGCAGAGGTGGAGCTAGAAATGGAGATGGCACAGATACTGAAGTTCCTGAAATGGTGGAACAACTGGAGAACCAGACAGCTAGCCCACCGCATCCGTTAGGACCACGCCACCATTTCGAACCACCATTGCTTGAAAGCCTCGATGAAGACTTTGCTGACCGGAATGCAGAGAAAGTAAAAGATTTCTGGAATAGAGTTCACGAAGAATATGACAAATTTCACCGGTACAGCTACTCATTTCTCACGGGAAAAACCCGAAGGGTTTTTACTAACGCAGAAACAGACCGTGACCGCGGCTTCGTCAATTACAAACTTGCAAATGATAACGAACAATTGGAAGACCGTATGTCAAGTGCCCAGCTTCAGTATGACGCCCTTCCTGTGAAGATGTGGACTACCCTCTTGATGGTACGAGGTGCTATGCCGCCGGTATTGCCAGTGCTTACATTTCGTCAAATCGTTATCCTTATGAATCTCTTGGAACTTCTTTTTGATGTGAAACTCAAAAGTGACATTCACAAAGGATTTAAAGAGATCGTCACGAATTGGAACCAGCATTTCGACAGGAATGAGAAGCTGAGGGAAGAATATCCGGAGGAATGGTTGCCGGATGATCTAAACGATATCGACTACTTGGTTTCGAAACATAGTTATTCTGCCGTCCTCCATATGGGTATGTTTTTACCAGTTTTGTTTTTTTTTCTAATTTATCAGGAGCGGAAGAGCCACGTTTGAAAGAGTAATAATCATACTTTTTCAGATGTCCCAATGACGTACATTATCGAACACTGGTATTACGATCTTATGAAGAAGAAACGTATTAATGATTACAATCGAAAGAAGCGAAAAGACAACAGGACAATGGGTGTAGGAGATAATACGGCGGAAATAGATCCGACGGTCACTCCAAAAAATGAAAAATGTGTATTAGATCTTTTCGCGGGTGTTGCCATACCGGTACGAACATTTCTTTTTTATGAAAATATGCAGTTACAGCTCTGGAATGAAGATGAATGCGAGCAAATAGATTTTCACGAACAGTTTGATGCTGTCATGGAGCCGATCTGGATTTCAAATGAATTTATCCTATCCTACAATGATATTGTCCGAGATGCACACATTGAGATGTCAAGAAAGAAAATTTTGGAGGTAATCATTTCTTTATTGAATTTTTGTTATTATTAGGGTAGGCCCATAATTTTGAGAAAGTCATCATAGCTCGGCGGAAAGTTGACGAAATCGGATGATCTTTTTTTTAAAATGACTGCGAGAAAAATTATGCATGAAAAATTAGCCCGATAGCGTGTCTTTTCGAGACAGGGCACCAGTGGATAGGTCGAGCCGAAACCTATCGGCGGCCGTAGCGCCTCAGGATCGAAATCTCAACTTTTTAAGGAGATTCTTTTTGCAGGGTGTAGTTCTCGATGAGGCCGATTTTTTTCATCTAGGATGTTATTTCACAAAACCTCGATCCTGAGGCGCTACGGCTGCCGATAGGTTTTGGCCCGACCTATCCTTCGGAGCCCTGCTTTGAAAAGACCCGCTATCGGGCTAATTTTTCATGCATAATTTTTCTCGCAGTGTGAGCTTCATTTTAAAAAGAAGATCGTCAACTTTTGGCCGAGCTATGACAACTTTCTCAAAATTAAGGGCCTACCCTAATATTTCTATTCCAGAAAGCTAGAAGGCTTGGCATTGTGAGACCGTTTCCCACATGGGAACGGGCGCCAAACCTAAAGAAGTATAAATATGCATGTCCACTTCGTCTGCCTGATAAAGAAACCATCAGATCAAGATTTTTAAGAACGTATCCAAACAAAGGCGAATTTACTGATCAAGTCGACGAATATGAATATGAACAGACAGAACGTGGAACATGGAAACGGAAAACGGCCAACTTCAATGTAAGGTTAATTAAGATAATTATTGTATTTTTCAGAATATGGAGCCAGAAAAGGTAGCTGAAAAGATCGCTGATAAACAAGGGTTTGTCTTTTATCGGCTTGAAAAACTTCATGAGGTAAGACTTTATTAATTCCGTGTTAAATCTGGCAATTCAGACTGTGCAGAAAAAAGAGGCAGCTGAAGCTAAAGAAAAACTTAAAGAAAAGCTAAAAAAATGTGTATTTGTGAGTTCAACCGTTACCGTTCATTTTTATTGGCATTTTGTAGGATATGAGGTTTATTGTGGACTTTGAAAACTCTCCCAAACACCCAGAAGAATATAAACCAACGGATTGGAAGACTGCCGAGGAGGAGCTTCACAGATTGTATCTGGAGAGTATAGAGGCAGAGGAATTGGCTGACCAAGAAAAGGGAGGAGATGCTCCATCTACTTCGAATGCACCTCCCGAGGGGGAAGAATACCAGGAATCTTTCTCGAGCACTGTCGTGCCAGTTAAACACGAAGCTCCGTCTACTTCAATGGAAAGTGTCGAACACGTGAGCAGTCCTATCCAGAATGAACTTGTACACTTTGAGAAGAAGTTTCAAGCTCCATATATCTTGAATAATGCTGTCAAGTACGAGAGGAAACCGCAGGTTCACTCTACAACAACTGATGACTATCAGATGGGCCACGAAGCTTCTTCAAGTACAAATGAAGCAAATGTATCTGATCTATGCCAGAAAGTTGAGACTAAGCCTACGTTCCGCTTTGATAATGGGATGGCTGAGGATGTTTCTTCAAGTTCAAACGAAGAAATTGCGGATGTTTCGACAGCTATCGACATAAAATCTCTGACTATTTCAAACAACAACAATGTGATGAATCAAGGCGCCGTTTATCCTGAACAAAAGCCAATTATATCCAAAATGGCCTCAGCATTTCCCATAAAAAGAGAAAATGTTATGAAACAGGATACAATCAATATCAAAATGGAGAACGTCGAAACGAAGAAGATCATTTCTGACGAACCAGAACTTTCTGACGATACAAATTCTGGGGAAGACGAAGATGTGGATTTTAATGCTGGAATTGACAAAGAAACAAGAGAGAGGAGGCAGCTAGCAACATGTTCAGTTATTGAAGTGGATTACGGAACAATGGGAAAGAAGTCTCTTATCTTAAATATTAAATTCAATGCTCCAAGAACACCTCCACGTAAAGCCTCGGATTCCTCCAGCAGTGCCAGTGATCCAGACGAGGAAGAGGTTGCAAATGAACAGCCTGTGAAAGCACCTGTCAAGAAGAGGCGTAGGAGGAGGAGAGGACCATTCCATAGGCGGAAGAAGCCCACTCCAAGCAAACCTGCTGCAGCACCTGTGGCCCCTGTTGTTGAAGAACCGAAAGAACCACGAGAGCCGGCCCCTCCTCTTGTGCTGAAACCCCTTCCTCTTGTAAATCTAGCGGATATTGATTGGAACGATCCCTGTAAAGACGAGGAAATCTTTTACCATCACGTAGAACCAGCACCTAGTACTCTGGATCTCACTGAAGAGGCACCCGATGTAGAACTGGGTGGTCCGGAACAAAACTTTACCACCCGTGATCTGCAAAAGTTAAGAAGAGATCCGCCTGACGTTTCACCGGAACATGATTGGGAGGATGTCGGTAGACCTGCGCCGATGTTGGCCAATATAATAGCCATTCGACCGGCATCTCGTAGCCCCACTCCAAATGATTTTAGAGCTGATTTAGATCGTCCTGTATATTATAAAAGAGAGAAAATGTTTTCGGATGACGAATCTGAATACTCAATGTAACGTAAAATTGTGTTAATCTTCATATTTTTAATGGATTCTAGCCAATATTTATGTATAATCATCCATTAGTCACATCTTCTTAAATATACAATGACCGTCAGTATATGTAAAGCACAAATAAACCGTAGATACCGCGACCCAAATCTTCTTTTACTTGAAATTAATGGAAGGAGAGCCACAATTGTTCAACCAATTTCAGATTAAAGTTGCTATCCAATTGATAAGTTAGAGAGCCTAAGGAATTGTTGACCATCCGATAAATTTGACGAACCTTGGCCATTGAGGGTTATCTCCTCTGAACCGAGATATTTAAATCGGATTCCATCTCGCACTGCAAATTCGACGATCCATTTGCCATGTCCACAACCAACCTAGAAATTGGGAAATTGACTGTTTCAATCGCTATCAGCGGCTGTCCAACCTTGCCCCAAAACGCCTGCAAACTTAAAAAAGACTTGGTTTTGTTCTTTGCTATTTCAGAACCCAGACATCACTGATTAGGAGCCTGACATTTTCATGTACAAGCTGTTTATAGAACAAACGGGTTTCTGCTTACCTTGCTGGGTGCGAACAGTGCCGGTTCGGCGTTCTTGGGATGTAGGATATCGCTGACTTCACCATTGGGAGCGGTCACCTATGATGGAATTGATCTGTATTTTTGGCTATCGGACACATACTCGTATAATAACATCCTTGACGGTGGCGGTCACAAACCGTAATTCGATTTGTGATGCCTGCTCTGGGCAGAATAGTTGAAGGTTGCAGTGGTTGATCTCGCTGAACTCTTGTCTGGCTCTAAACATTCGAATAATTCAAGTACCCAAAAATTTGAAACCTCCTCTTTCGTTCAAAACTTGTCAGCTTACAATCTGGATCATAGGGCTTGCCTTCCAGGGGGAAATATTTCACTAGGTAGCATTCCTCGCGCTGATTCACTCGGCTTGGCCCGAAGACACTTTTCCCGTCATCACGAGGGGTCACATGCCTGATCAGACGGTTTTTTGTAGTCTAAAAGATCAGTTATAAGGAGAAGCCGGAAGAGCTGACCTCAATTGTATAGACAGTGGGAGGAAGGTTCTCCTCGATTTCTTCAATGGGCTCGGCTAAGCCAAATTTCGGCTTCTTCTTTATTCGGAGGCTGTTCTAAAGGGTTTTTTTAGAAATAAATATTAATAGCGAGGAGTTTTCCATAATGGCACACTGCTAACTTACGTAAATAAACTTTCGAATAGAGTTTCTCCTCCTTGGTAAGGAATTGAAAGAATGGTGGACTTCAATTTCCATGTCGCCCATGACTGAAAATAAAATTGAATAATAAGGAAAATGGAAAGATATAAAGAACATTGATAAGTATCCGGTAAAGGAAGAAAGAAGACGTAAATAAGTTGAAGAATTATATCCGGTTACCAAAGTGGGGTAAACGGTTGGAGACAGTTGATCATTCTTATTAAAACAAAATATTTGGGAAAACAATCCAGCGATTCAACAACATACAATGTACATGATATTCAATAGGAATCGTGTAAATGATGCCCTTATAGAAGATTCATCTAGCCAACTTGGGAAAGGAAAGAGATGAATAAGAGAATTGGAGTCAAGACGCTGTTCTATTGTCATTTTTAGGCAATGAACAACTGGAACTGGTGACAGATGCGTCTCAACGACTAATGTGTCTCGGACAAGACTTGTATACTCCTTCGTCACAAATCCCACAAAAGAGATGAGTAGCCAAGATGAAGAGACAGATTGCCGCGCGTAACATTTGACAAATGATCAATTAATGAGCGGGCAATGATTTTCACACCAAAGGAAAAACAATTGTACCGAAAAAGCGTAGTTAATACAAAAGGTGTTAGGTTAACTAGGGGGTGGGCAAAGGGTGGGCGTAGTTTGAATTCCCTTCTTTCTGCGACTGATCATTGGCTAAATTTAGATGAAGGGCAAAAGATCTTTAATGAGCGACGAAAGATGGGTGGACTGGTAGGTTCGACGGAAATTCTCGCTGTCAGATTGCATTTGTGTTCAAATGGTGCGCCGCACGAGTGATACCGTATCACTTAGAAAAATGTAGACAAAATATCCGGATTGTTTATAAACCTAAAACAAACATGTTCCATTTTACAGTAAACTTGCGTGCTTGTGATAATACTGTTGTTGTGAGCGCACCGTTGGGATAACCAAAGCTTTCCTGCGAGTTACAAAGTAAAAGATTTCATTGTAATTAAGAAAAATCATTCACTTCTTCTTGTCGCCCAGTTACCTATCCTATTTCATGAAAGCCGTTTAGCAAGCAGCCTCCTATGAAGCTCCCTCGGGTTTGTTTGACTTATTGCCTAGCTCATAGAGCACAAAACTATCATTATCGCCGCTGTGACAGCTTTTTGCGTAATCTTTGTCTCTTTAGCTGAAAATATCTTCTCGCCAAAGAAGTGACCTGCTGCTTCTGTTGCGTCATCTTCTGAACTATTGAACTGACTTTTAAAGACTATGAAAACATTTTAAGATCCGGTTTACAGCGCTTTTAGAAAGTGCGGGGTTCAACTGCGAGAAAATATAGTTACATTAACCCAATGATCTCATCAAGAAGACAACTTCCACTAGAGGAGGAACTCCTTTTACTGGTCTAACTTTCGGAATGCGGGAGTCACTCATTGTCACATAAGTCACGGGTTTGTAGCCCCAAAGGACAGGGTTAAGTTCCAGAACTTCAGAACCATTTTGTCGCGCCTCGGGGCCAGTCTCCACCCTTTGGTTGACACTCTAGTATTTCAGCTTCTCACGGCCTCTACATCTATTCAAATTTTAAAGCTATACAAGTAAAGTCACAAACAAGTGTTCCTCTTCAAAAACAAAGCCTCCCTCTCCTTCTGATTGAATGATGGCTGCCCTCAAGAAAAGTGGAGTAAACTTTCTCCGATGCCAAGGTCACTTTTTGTTTTCGATCCTTTCCAAGATAGGAGGATCTTATTATGTTGTGTGTGTCTTCCGTTTCTGATACAATTAGTTCGTCATGCGCTTTGATTCGCCCTTTCGTCTTTCAACCTCCGCTTTTTCTAATTACATCATTTTACGGTTTAAAAGAAAAGGGATTTCAAAATAGTTGAATCTCTAGCCGTTCGTCAAGGGAAGAAAACGCTCCAATTATGTCTTGACTCGAACCGCGACGGAGACGGAACAAGCCATTCCCTTGACGGCTCTACGCTCACGTCGGCCGTGTAGGCTGTGATGAATTGTGCTGTCGCAACGCGATACTAAGGGTTGCTCTTCTAACGAATATCCATTGTCTCTTTCATCTGAACCGGCTAGGGACCCATAATCTTGACTTGATGTAAGTACTTCCGCGTCTATTTCGACCATTTTTTCCTAAGAGTCAACCCATAAAAAGTGGCGGTCCCCTTTTTTCATTTTTACTTTAGCCTTTCTGTTTAAAAGCCACCGCAACCTAACTTTAGAGGAAGATTTCTTTCTAAACGTAGCTTCTAAACGTAAACGTAAACTTTATCCAATCTTTTTTTGTTGTTTGGCGGATGAAATAGGATAACCTGTTAAGTGAATTGAGGACATGTTCAGTATAATTTAAAACCTTCATCAAATTGCTCATTTAAAGAGACGGCGGCGGATAATATTTCTCTCTAGACAATTCTCATTAATCAGGATTTTTCAAATTTGCCAAAGACATTCGATATCTTTAGGTGTTCGTTTTAGACGGAAAGTTCCGATCTCATTGAACCGTCCGCAATTGTTGTCCTTTTCCTTTGTGGTTGACAAACTCTCGTTTGTCTGTGACAGTTACACGGGTCACAGTTTTTGGCAGAAGGAGGACATACCCTTGCAGGCGCCGCCATCTATGACGAGATCTGACGGCTCACAGCAAAAAAAAGTTCCCGGAGAGACACATGGGTTGTCAGGAGACAACAAGCTGTGACATGCGTGCGCGACTTTTTATTCCCCCTCTTTCGCAGCTCTCTGAGTACAGGCCGATGAATTCTTGAGTAGGCGTCTCCCCCAGGAGGTAATATATACATCGTCTGACGGCTGTTATTCCTCATTTTTCGCATTTGAGTTCAGCAATTGATACAAGGAATTATACTTCTGCATGGCTGTTTCCTTTGAGTCAGAAATTGTTGACAGCTGGACGCCACCGTGACACACCTTTTTCAGGAATGATGTACGATTACGAAGATCATGACCTGTTTCTAACTCCGCAAATTTGTTTCTTTTCTTCGTTAAAGGGTGGTGCCTCTAGGCACATGATGGTCAACGGAAGCAGTCAAAAGTAACGGAACAGGATGCCCTAAAACACGTTTTTATTCTTTTTCAGAATGGCAATAAAAATAAAGTGCAGCAATAATGAAATATACCGGGTTTCGCCAGTCTTCTGTGTACTTGAGCCGGGAATGTCACAGAGGTTACAGGTACATTGACTATTCTTTGTGTTTTAAGTGGATTTTCAGGTTGTTCGAGATCCTGGACCCGCCAAAATAGATAAAATTATACTACTGTATCGATATACAGACGCGACGAATCCACGGGAGGCATTTAAAGACGAAAATGAACCTGGTATGTATGGTGATATCACCATTTAAAGGGGAATTTTGAGGGATCTACAAAAAGTTAATTGCTCTAGTTGCCAAAGATGAAATGGAAGTGAGACTGGCTCCTTCAACAAACCTCCGATCAATCCTCAAACAAACTTATCCACAACTCAATAACAGTGCTTAATTTAAATAAAAACGTT
The DNA here is from genome assembly GCA_964036215.1 of Oscheius sp. DF5033. Classification (NCBI taxonomy): domain Eukaryota; kingdom Metazoa; phylum Nematoda; class Chromadorea; order Rhabditida; family Rhabditidae; genus Oscheius; species Oscheius sp. DF5033. Next base: position 10,535,585 of record OZ038413.1, read on the forward strand.
CACAATTTTTGATTTCAGCGATTTCTCAGCACGTTCCCAAAATATAAATCACCCCCTGTGGTTAGCAACCTGTGAAATTCAGAAAACGTAGCCATTTTAGCTCTCTTCCACCTGTTATTGCTTCATTTTTTTGGCACTACATTTGGCATATGCCAAATCAGCCGTGCACTATAATTTTCTTTCTCCCCATAATTTTCCGGGAACAGTGGACAAACCTGACCGATTGGGGTGAATGTGCTGATTATGGGGTACAACCAGTGGCAGGTGAGAAGCAGGGCATAACATCCCTCCCGGAGAATCCTTTCATTCGAGAATGCGTGCTAATTGAGTGACCGACTCATATATTGTCCCAGGCAGAACATCAAGATCGTATCAAATTCTTGGCACCTCAATCTAAGGCAAGAGCAAATGGCGCTACAGATATCCCTCTTCTCTAAATGGCCTTCTCACTTCAGTCTTTTTTTCTAATGAGGATTGCGACGACACTTCTTGACATATTGAGAGAATAACGCATTCTTTAGAGCAGATGTTCCCTGCAGTGAATTTGTTATGTCAGCGCCGTCCTCCAGAGGATTATCATAGCACTTGACCGCCTTTAAGGTACAACGTTGCCGCCTTGTTCATATAATAACAAGATGTGCCACCCGCTGTGAAGGAAAAGTCCGACAGTCCTCCTGAATTCTTCTTTTTATGAGAATGGAGCAATTAAATTTGTCAGGATAATGTCCGGGTGTCGCGATTAATTGTTACCGGGGAGATCGGTTATCTTTTCTCCCCGCAGAGTCTCGCGCATTCACAATGTCTCGTAAAATTTACGATCTCTTCACCTGACTGACGAGGTCACAATCTTGAGAATAAATCTAAAGCTGCTCCCTCCCTCTCTCCATTTTTCAAAGAGAAAAAAAAGAAGTAGAGAGAGAAAGAAAGAAAGATGGCAGACGGAATGTGTCGACAGCCCGTGAGGGTGCATCTCTCCAAGGAAAAGGAACGCCGTAATCGTGAATGCTAAATGCACCGATCCGTCACTCAGCGTCGATTGCTCTAATGGTTGCTTCGTAAAAATCTTCAACATATCTCCATTTTGTTCCCGCTTCCGTCTCTTGCTCTAAGTCTTCTATGTGCCTGTAATTATCTTGTCAAGTAAGGAGAAGGGGATTGCCGGCTCTGTGGCCCTCCAATCAACGGATATTCGTTACATCATACCGCCTGCCAAGAGCAACGTGCTAATGAGAGTCTTATCACCGTCTGTTCTGTATTGTATCATCAGTACCGCACTTCTTTTTAATCTTCCAGGTCTGCTCTCTGTTTACAAGGGAATCAGATTGTATTCTTAAACTTTTGTTTGTTGGAGGCCATATTATGTGAAGAGTTGTTTTTCCTTTTTTTTGACTCAATGCTGACCTTTTCTTGAAATGTAACTCAAAACATTTGAATCCGCAATTTTTGTTCAGATAAACAAGGATTTCCCTTTCGAAATACAGTAGATGTCACCTTCCCGCAAGTGTCATTACGTGAATAGAGAGATCATGCTGATCAGATAGAGGATAATTGTGGGGTTCGATTCCGTTGATTAAATGGCCGGCACTCGAGGTCGTCCACAGTACGGGAGGCTGTAAAATCGACGACTCTCTTCAACTCACACTCGCCTGCCAGTCTCCTACAGTAAACGATACCCGTCTTATTTTGCCTCTTTCGCTTTGATTGGTCCTCTTAGAGACAAAATCTAATCATACGCTGGACTGCACACTCGATATGCAGTTTTTTAGACCACCTGCCTGCGCTAATCTCTAAGCAGTCAATTACCGTAGGGGTTCTGCCCGGCTTTGCATGCAAATCGTCCTCGTATAATAGTCATAAAATCCGCTATCCTTGATCCAGTCTACTGAATTTAAGATTCTAATGTTAAATCACAGGGCTTCTTGCGGCAGTCCAATCTAACCGTGAGATGTCCGCAATCCTTTGAGGATAGGCCGCCCTAATTACATGAGCCATTTGGGGAAGTGGCAACCGCTGTGTGGAAAGAACCTCGAGGAATCCCAGCTCACAGTCGGTGGCTGTGAACTGAGCTAATTATAGGATTACTTGTATCCTGAGAACAGTGGATCCCGGCTCTTTTCGTATTTCTTGACTTGCTTCTCATTCTCCCATCTGTCACGAAGAGAAGATAGCTCCGTGTAATGAGCTGTCGCGGTAATATAACCCAGCTTGTTGTTTTCTCTCTCAATGATCATTATGGCCCACCACCATCCGGCCATATGGTATGGATGTGTGTATGACAATGCCTAGCACATCATAAAGGAACTTTTACAACATCATCATCATCTCTCTTTCATTTATTATTTATGGTCAGCAGAGAGGGAAGGAGAAGTTCACACTCCGATTAATTCATGTCCCGGCAGCCTCTCTAGATGACATGTAAATGGTTTTAAAGAGTTTATGACCCCAATTAGACAACTACTTCAAGTGGTGATGTATTACCCAGAGCTTCCCATATGTCATAGGCCGCTTCACGCTTCAACAGCTTCAAATGCGGACTAGACTCACTCACCTTTAATCACACTTTGCGCAATGCTCACTAATTGCCACCTGTGAAGGAGAGGGTCTTCCTGTGTGGTCCTTCACCTCTTTTCTACCTTTTATACTTTAGAAAATGTTGAATCCATGTTCTCTGTCCTTCTGTCATAAGCTTTCAATATGCATGGCATGTTCTTGAGATGAACTGGAGCGTGTCGCATTTTGCATGAACTTTTAAACGAACATGATACAATTTAATATTCAGTGACTATTTAAAATAGCTCTCTCTCTCTAATTTGTTTTATCCAATTAGTTTTATAATTGAAGGCGGAGCGGTGGTCCCCCCTACGGTGCACAGCCTCAACCCCGCCCCCGTCCCTGTGGTTCTCAACACCCCGTACCGATAATCTCTTGGTTGCTTCTTTTCCTCCTGCCAGTCACTTTTTAGCTGGTGATAGGCCCTTCTTCTTATCAATTCGACGTTCGTTTTTAAATGGCCCCGTTCAGAGAGATGCTGCTCCGATGGCTCTGCGTCATCGGAGTACTCGCCACAGTTTCGTCTTATCCTATAAAGATTCCAAAGAAACGATTCCCTTCTGCCATCATCATTGGAGCAAAGAAAGCTGGAACAAGGTATTTTTTCCAATTTCTTTAAATAAATAAGAGATTTAAGAGCTCTTTTGGAGTTTCTTCGACTTAACCCGTTGATCAAAGCCCCAGGACCGGAAGTACACTTTTTTGATAAGAATTTCGATAAGGGTCTCGACTGGTATAGGTGGGTATCACTTTTCTCTCTAAATGTGCTATAATTGACCGGATTTCCACGCACTTTCTGTAACATTATCCCCATCTCCCTTTACTGCTGTTCCCTTCTGAGGCAAACTGGTCATGTTTCATGTTTACTCAGAAGGACACTTCTCACATCTACTGGCCTCCTCTCGAACATGGTAGGGATTAGGCTCAAGTGTTCGTATCCATAACGGGTGGCGCAATAAATCCAAACAGCTCCCGTATGGTGGACGATCCTATCCGAGCTGGCACTTTCATCAGGTCATTCAGCCTCTTTTAGGGGATGCATTCATATTAGAGGAAGCTCATAGTGGGTGCGCAGATGGCTCAACTAAATGGCAACATGAACAACTCTGAGACATAAAAGCCATGTCTCTGGGGTATTTGTCGATTGAATGTCGAACGGCTTAGGTGACTTTGGTATTCCAAGGTTGAAGTTCGCCGCAACCTCTCGCGGCGCTCTCTTTATTTGAAAAGAAATTAATGGGAATTCTGTTTTTGTCGTCGCGATCTGTTCTTGTTCTTGAACGGCTACTTCCTTTGAATATTTTGGAAGAATTTCGCTTCGTAATTGGCCAGTCACTGTGTCCCAAATTGGTTCTCTTAAGGATAACTGGCTTAGTTTGCGTGGCGACTTTCAGAATTGAAAAACTAAGTGCCATTGTGGTGGAATTTAGTCGTCTGCCCCGTTCGCCTCATTTTAGCCGAAGTATAGAGTGTCTGCTAAAAAAAGGTGTGAGACCAATTTCATAGAACAATTTGATGGCAATCTGCAGTCATTTTTCACTACGCGACCACCCATTTGCAAAAGATATATGGGAGGTTCAATTTGCCCTCTCATTTTATCGCACCTGTTGACGGTTTTCCCCCCTCGCGTACCATAGACGAAATGGCGCCCAGATGCCCGTCTCCACGGGTAGTTTTTAATCCAGTTGGCGGGAAAGGTTGATGGTCACTTGATACCTCACAGGTGGCTGTGCACATGCTTGACTGTGTGAGCAGAGACAGGTGAACAAGCGACTCCAATTGGCGTATCTGATTGACATTTCCCGATAACAATTAGCCATCTAGGGACAGATAGATACAGCCAGCCGTTTTGTGACCAGTTGCAAAAGGAATTAGGGCTCGTCAGTTTGTTACCCCCAGATGCCGTTCCGTTTCTAACTGGATTTATTTGTATTTGTCGGCTTGGACCGCAGGGATGACCCGAGCAGCCCTCAATTTGTCACCCACCCCTGCGACAACTGTACACGCTGTTAATCAACGGGGCTATGTCGCTCCGACAAATAGGACCACCCCAAAAACTCTTTGAGAGGGATTGTATTCAATCTGCGTCAGCTAATTGCAACAGGGAGGCCCTTGGGAAAAGAACTTCGGATAGGGTCCTATCCATTACAACATAGAGGGAGAGGAGCAATTTGTCTGTCGTCACCTGTGGTAGTTTTATGGCTTGACGTGCCACCTTGGCGCACTGTAATGAACGACACATCGTCCAACTGTCAATCACCTTCTCCGGAAATCCGTCATGCCAGCTTCCGATAGGAAGAAACATCTCCCCCGGAGGGTAATCTTATTTGACCCAGCTCAAAAACATCGCCTGTATTTGTCCGGAAGCGGCTACCGTTTGTCCTCTGGCCCAAATCTGTTATGCACAATGCCGGCTACCAAAAGCAATTACGTCAGACGAAATTTGCCCCTACAATGATCGGATTTCTGTTTCTGGACAGCAGCTGCTTGACGGTTCTTTTCGGCTTGGGTGACCTTACCTGATGCCGCGCCTAATCCCTTTCCAACGGGTTAGCTAATCAGAGAGTTCTGTCCATTCTCTGACTTTGGAATTGGAACGAGTCTCAATTACGTCCGACGACATTTCTATCTGTCTCTTGTGGGAAATGAAAATTGCTTAGGAGATTGTCTCATTACCGAGTCGCCAGTACTCATGTTCTGCCATGGACGTCTTGTTCTAGTAGAGAGCAGATACCGCAAGGAGACGCAGATTCCCTGCGGTCACTTACGGGGATTAGGATATCCGAGGGAACAACGAAGACAGGAGACGCAGGGCCGACATCTGCTGCTGATCTAACGGATAATTGCGCTACTTAGTACTACAAGGCGACAGCCCACTGTCATCAGCTCTGACTTGAGCGACTCCTCAAGGGACGACGATGGTCAGCTTTGTAGTGACTCACTGGATTAACTTTCTCGCCGGTAAACAGTACGTAACCCTGCATCATCTAGACAAATAAGCAGCAACCGAATATGATACCCACCAGGAAGTCGATCACCCCTTGCGATCAAAGAGAACCGACTCCTACAGGGGTCATTGGTAGGCGATATGTATATAATCCCTTATGCAAGGCGACAAAATAGTGAGATACTCTTCTTGTCTTTCTTGTCTTTTCTAGTATCTGTAATACGAACTGGCGTTACTCATAATGTGATTGGGAATACGTAATTAGTCTCCGAGAACCTTGTTGTTCCTCCATTACCCGTCGTGTTTATTCAATCAGCGGAGCCAGTAAGATGCATATGGATCTTCTTCTTAAAAGTGAAAGGGATAGACCCTGTAGGGGTTATGTCGATAGACCTGTCACTTTTTTGACGTGCCGACAACTGTATTCAGACACCTGGCTCTCCTCAGAGATATTCATTTGTAGTACAGCAAGTCGGTTTCTTTTGATCGCCAGCTTTTACGAGCCCGAGTGTGAACTCTGTCACCTTGGGACCGGCGGACCAATTGGTAATAAAAATTAATGTTAGCTGGCGCAAAACCCTCATCCAGTTAGAGTGCGCTAAAAAGTGTCTGCTGTGACACCCAAGGGAATCATTTGGTTGACCGGATACCTTCTTATGAATGTGTCTCAAGACTATCGTCCTCTATTGCGTAAACGATGTCCAGATAGCGGAAGGTAGAAAAGGTGCCGCCGAAGAGTTATGGGACTGTCGCCTCAACGATAATAGCTAGCCCCCGTTCGCAGAAATGGTCAAACGGGAATTGATGAATGTGATCTTTTGGGACTTTTTTGTTGGTGACTTACAGTAACCACCTCTTTTCAGGGAAAGGATGCCTGAAACGACAGCTGATCAGCTAACAATCGAGAAGAGTCCGGCCTATTTCCACAGTAAAAATGCTGCCGAGAGAATAAAAGCTCTCGATCCTAATATGAAGCTCATTCTTGTTGTTAGGGATCCCGTAACGAGGGCAATATCAGGCAAGTGGCTGACGTATTCCTTTAAACGGCTAGGATTTAGAATATACGCAAGCTTCTACCAAGAAGAAGCGTTTTGGATTGATGCCGTCATTTGAAGAGATGGCAACGGGAGACTGCAGCAGTTGGTTGAAATCTAATTGTACTTCAAAAGTTCGAGGAGTAAATGCCAACTGGGGTGCTATTAAAATTGGAGTCTATCACAAACACCTCGCAAGGTAGAAACTTCTTTAAATGAAAATATAAATCCTGTTCAGATGGTTGAAACATTTTCCCCTGGAGCAGATCCACATAGTCGATGGGGAAAGTCTCATAAGTGACCCGGCTAAAGAAGTGGCAGACACTGAGAAATTCCTTGGCCTCACACCAGGTAAAGGTTCTTATATTACCTTTCAACAGGTTTCTTTTCAGTGGTCCAAGCCAGCGATTTCGGTGTTGATCCAATCAAGAAATTCCCCTGTATAAGAAGAACTGACAACAAATTGCATTGCCTTGGGAAAACCAAAGGAAGGCAACATCCCCACGTAGATGAGAAGGTCGTCGAGACACTGAAAGAGTTCTACGCTCCTGAAAATGAAAAATTCTTCCGGATGATCAACCGCCATTTCCATTGGCAGTGATTCCCTTTCTATCTTTTTTAACTGTGATCTATTGCTAGTCTTGCTCTTTGCCTTTTCCTTGATTCTGCCGCTGTACGAGTGTCATTTGGTGCCTCCCGGTATTTATCACTATATGTTCTATTCATTTTATTGTGCTCTAATTAAGAGTGATCTCAGATTGTACAGATTTTTCTACTATTTCTTGTAAATTATAAAGATAAACCTGCCTTAAGCCTATTTTTCCTGACATTACAGTAACAAAACATGAGCCACTTCTTGAAGAACACAAATTGCCCGTTTTCCCCTCTTGATCTCCTAGGGAACCCTCAAAAAAATATCGTCTATATTTGCCCATCTCTCACATAACAAGAGCGAAGAACAAAAGGATCAAAGTCTTTTCCACTCTCAGATATTATATTTCATATGCGCAGACGCATATAGCGTGATGATGCGGAATAAACAGCTTCAGATCCTACGGATTATCGCGTTTGAATGCTTGATTTCCCGCCTTCTCAAAAAAAATCTTAGCTGTCTTTTATGAATTACTTTTAAAAAGAGGATTTAAACAGTTGTAGATGGTTCCAGAAGAGTTTAGCAGAATCCCAGAAAGCGTTGATGCGTCGTGGCGATGCACGCCATCGTATCGATTCCGAATGACCTCCCCTTTAGGAGCCAAACCTCAGTCAAATGTTTCTATTTTGACAATATCCTTCTTGTTGTTGTCTGCTCATCTGGAAAATTCCAAACTTTGTTATTAAATTTTGTACAAAATTGCAGTAAAATAACAAAAGGTTAAAAAATCACGGAAATGTCCTGAAGGAAGTAGACGGCGTTGTTTTTTTTTGTGTAAAATAAAATTCTCCTTTTTCCTTTTTGTGCGCACAATCTAATTCAACCAAGCTGCGTTAGCCTCTTTTATTTGCGCACCCTTGGACGTTTTTCGCCCAGAAGAAACACTACTCTCGTTGCTCTTCTCGCAAACACATATTGGCGGGCATTTTCTCTTGTAATTATCGCCAGTTAGTTGTCAATTTTTTAATAAGAATTAATTTCAGAAGGAGAGAAGAACCATGGCCTCGGCAATCATCGCTGAAGGCCATTTCAGGTAAGAGGCTATAATTCATAAACGGGGCACACCTAAAATTGTCAGCTTCGCCCTCCTTTCCCCCGTTATCCTGTGTAATGTACCATCAATCGGGGATATTTATGAGAGAGTGGTTGAATCGATTCAAGCCGGCACAGCTGGGATATCCTAATAGTTCGGAAAACTATCTTCAATTATTCTCATTATTTCTAGTCTTTTTTGTGTTTTCGCAGTCATCAGTAGCACATGGGGTAAGTTCGGCTGTTTTCTCGTCAGGATATAAAACTAGGCAGCCCGGCTCCAATTAACATCCTTTGTGTTCATAAAGACCTCCCATTTTTCAATAGCTTTTAACCGGATGTGTAACCTAGGTAGTCTTTGCTTGCGCATGTGCCTCCAGCTTTTTTTCTTCGGTTGCTTCGGGAAGTGAGGTCATTTAGTTTTCCTGCGACGTCCGCTTCCAACCGTCGGTTGGACGGGTCCCTCTCCTCCTATAAAATTCTAGAAAACCTCTTTTGAGGCTCGATTTCCTGGGAGGGTTGAATACATAATTACGTGAGATATACCTCGTCTTTTTGACGGGCAGTTCCTAGGCCTTCCTTTTCGGTCATTTATTGTTTTTTGTACAGAGGCATGAAGGAGCTGCTCTCCTCCATGGAGCCGGACACGGATGTCAACACAGTGAAAGAGCTCAAAGAACGAACTCACATGCTCTGCGCCAGGTAAAATCCACACTCATGCAGTTTAACAAAATGATTCAAGATTCCTTGGTGGAGCGTGGAAAACCGCCAGTATGGATCATCTTCGAATAAGTCGTATCAAGTAAGTTTTTTGACTGTTCCCAGACATTGATTCTCAGGGGAGGTATGAGCAACATGTTGTTCCTTTGTCGGCTACACGAATCCCACCCACCTATCAGAAACGAACCGGATAAGGTCAGAAGGCTTTCCGGATAAACAACAAGAATTTATAGGTTCTCTTGAGGGTTTATTTCAACCCGGAAACGGAAAGCCATCTAGTGGCCGAATCGGTTATTTTCACTCTGTTATCTGAAAGACATCTGGGACCTAAACTCTACGGCATTTTTAGCGGTGGCCGTCTCGAGGAATACATTCCTGTGAGTGCTATTTTATCGCTCACTTTAAGGAGGAATTAAACTGTGGTGTAATTCTATTAATTCAGTCTCGACCATTGGCTTGTCGCGAGATTTCTCTAGGAGGGATTTCCTCAAAGATCGCTAAACGATTGGCAAAAGTTCATCAATTAGAAGTTCCTATTTGGAAAGAACCTGATTATATCTGTGATGCCCTTCAAAGGTTTGGATCTACAATAATTTCAAGTACAGTTTCAGGTGGTTCAATCAGTTGAAGCATACCCCCACAGGACAAGGAATTTTCGAGCTTGGAGAGGAGCATTCTGCTTATGCTCCGCTTGAACTGACCTGTGATACTATAGAAAAAGAACTTTGTGAACTTCGAGAATTGATTTCCAAAAGCCGTAGTCCTGTAGCATTTTGCCATAATGATCTCCAAGAAGGTAGGCGAATTCAAATATTTGTGTGAAGTCATCTTATAGGTAACATTCTCCTTCCAAAAGCATCTTCCGGAAACATCCGAATGCCTTCTCTTTCTGAAGAGACGCATAATCAATATTCTGGCAGAAATAGCCTGTCAGCATTCAATCCAGCTGATCCACGCTTAGTTTTAATTGATTTTGAATACGCTAGCTATAATTACAGGTAAAAGGTTATAATCATATTTAATCAAATCGTCTCAGAGGTTTTGATTTTGCTAATCACTTCGTAGAATACACAATTGACTACGATATTGACGAAGCGCCGTATTACGAAATTAACAATGAGAATTTCCCAAACCATGAGCATGTGAGTAAATAATTATGCGTGAACCTAAGATCTCCGTTTATAGATGCAAGATTTCTTCGTGAATTATTTGAGAGAATATGGCGGTACTCCAGAAAATCAATTGTATCCAAAATCGGAAGAACTAGTCAAGGAGACGCTGCCATTCGTGCCGGTATCCCACTTCTTCTGGGGAGTTTGGGGTCTCCTTCAAGTGGAATTGTCTCCTGTTGGATTTGGCTTTGCTGTAAGACTCCACAGTTTTTTTAAGACTACAAATACTTCAGGAATATGGTCGTGACCGTCTAGCTTTGTACTTCAAAAACAAGCATTTACTCACACCGCTGGCCGAGCAATAAATGATCTCGACTGAATGTCCTTGTCACTTCAAGCTGGTTTATTAACAATATGTGTAGTTTGTTCACGGCTCAATGTTCGAGATCCTTTTATATTCTCAAAATAGCCGAATAGAAATGATACATAGTAATTATTGTTTAATTGTTATAGCCACTTTGCTACAATAAACAATTTTGCAATATACCAGGATATGACGGCACCCTCTTCCACTTTCACAGCCATCTATGACTCGCCTGTGTCAGCCAGGTCACTCACTCCCTCGTCCGACTGCTGCACAGTGAAATACGCAAGGTCTGAATGTAACGGAAAATTTGTTGTGGAAAGATAAGCAAAACATTAATTTTATTGGTGACTTTTCCAAATGCTTAGCAAAAAAAAACTAAGAATTTCCTGGATTTGACCCTGATTCAGGAAAAGTATACCCGAAATTGTTCAAAAAATCGTAATTTTTAGTGAAAATTCGCTGACTTTTTTCGGCAAAAAAAGTCGTAATCGGACTGGAACCGGAATTTTCAGTCGGAAATTTTGTTGGAATCGGAATTCTGGTCCGATTCCGACACGTTTTTTCGGAACCGGATCCGCACAAGCCTGATTTGCAGGCTTTTGCTTTTTTGTCCATCTTCGCTGACTTCAAGTGACCGCCAAACTCTCCATATCGTCTGTTTAATGTCGAAAAAGAAGCATGATGCGATACACGAAACGATCAACTACAGCTACGATCAAAATCGTTTAAAAATGTCTCACTTCAGCCAAAATCTCTGTACTAAAACCTACTCTCTTGGCCGTCGCCCATTACACAGGTGGAATCACCCCAAGGTTGCTCACTTATTTTTCCATCACAACAACCAATATAGTTGTACAGTGCTGAGGAGAGGGTTTTTTCATGTTTTTGTATAGCTAACCACTTTATTAAACCACTAAAATCCGAAAATCTAATATTTTCTTCTCAGAAAATAATGTACATTAAGTTGAATGGTCAATATTCTTATTCTTCAACTAAATCTTGGTCTTCTTCTACGGACTCCGAACTGTAATGATCCCCACTTGTTGCTTCGTCGTACATATCTTCTGACCCACTCGCCCCCGCTGAGGCCGAACGTCCATGGATGGTTCCTCGAACGAGGTAGCGGAGCGATACATTTTTTGTATAAGGAGTAGCAAACCTAAAAAGCCTCATGTATTTTTGAGCAGAAAATGAGATTCAGATAAATACTTACTCCTTATACGCGTCATAGCGATACTGGGAATAAGCAGAATCGGGCTTGACTACAACTGGGCCCAAATTAACATACACGTTGTCCTTATTCAGTGTTAAAGCTGGTGTATCTTTTTTAGCATAGTCTATAAATGGATGAAAGAAAATTCAACTGACTAACTGGAAATAGTGTGGTACCCTGCAAAAAGAGAACCCTGGACGTGAGGGTTAAACTCGATGCGTTGGTCTTCTCGGATAGATTTCGGCACAGTGAATAGCTTTTCTATGTTTAACTCGCAGACAAACAAATTAGCCTCTTGGTTTAGATCATCTATACGCTCGAGAGCATAAGCTGGATTCTCCCCAAAATAGATGCATCTTCCATACCTATGATCCTAAAATGACTTGTCCAATTTAAGAAAATTTCAAGATACCCCAGATGGTAAGATGCCCAGCCCGTTCTTGAGTATTTGAGGTACAGAGAACTCCTCCTTAACGGCGTGATACACCATTTGAACGCGTCCTGCCGTTCTTTCAAGCATTTCAAAGTCTTCGCTAACATTTAATTTGAATATCTAAATCACTTATTAGAAAACCAGTTGTTAAAGGGACAGTTAAACCTAATTTTCTGGGTTACAGGTTTCGGGACCGAATTGAGAGATAAAAAATTTTCAGCCTTAACTGTTCCTTTAATGCCGCATGGTTCAAAACTCGTCAGAGGGAGAGGAAGTTTTTTTATAACATAATTCTTCTAAAAAGCAGCCAATGAAAAATAAACAGTGATCATCCCGCGATCAGGCGCGAATAAGTTTTGCTTCATAAACTTCCTTGTTAACAATTGAGCGTTGCCCCTTTCGGTCTCATCTGTGTTTTGAAAACTCTCTCTCTCTCAAGCTTGCTTACCGTATGTTTTGGTACGGAATATATTTTGTAAGCACATTGTACGTTGATTGCATATTCAGCTAGAGAATAATACACTCCGTCAGAATAGCAGCTAGTCGGATTGATAAATAGCCTATTTCGTTTTAGTATCCTTAATTTAAAAACGTACTGGCCGACTGCTAAAAGCACAGCTGATAGGCTGTAATATGCCTCGCAAATAGTTGCCTTTTCTGGCCACCCTCCCAAAGACTTCTTTCGCATTAATGGGAAGAGACCCTTCAAAAAGGTCCAATCAATCATATTGGGATTCCTGGAATCTAAGTCTAAAAAGGCGTATTTTGCAAAGCTACGGAAATGAAAATAAAAGCAGAGAATTGACATGAATGGATTTAACGCCCTCGCGGCAGGTTCGCAGGCGGATGACAGTATAGAAAGGGCTGATCATCTAAGTAGATCCTGAGGGGGCTCAGCGACAAAGGTGACATATAAGAGGAAACTTCATGCAATAACACTCATCGTGAAATTATCGTCCAATTTTTGTAAAAGCCAAGGGAATTCTCCCCAAAAAGACGCTGTTGAAGCATACTTATAAATACTTTTACTTTTATTTGAAAGGGAAAAAACTGGTTCACGTATCCCCAACCTTGTAGAATCCGACGCCTATTAGACCTGATTTTTTTTGGATTTTGCTGAAAAAAATGTGGGAAAATGAGGGTTCTTCATCATGTTTCATGAAGAATTTTACGGTAGCTGTTTCGGACTCAAAAGGAAATTGGACGGGCCCGAATTTGCAAGACCTATCCGCGCTAAATGAATTTTGAGAAACCGAACACACCTCCATCTTTCTGCTATTCACTACTTTGAAAGTTGTTTTCGTATCCTGTTTTGAACTTGGCCACGTCTCCGGAAGTGATGGTGTCTCCGGATCTTCCTCCTATTTCCGCTTTTTCTGGCGCCATCCCGTCGCGTGTCATGGCCTTCGAAGGTAAGTTTCCCTCTTTTCTCATTTTTCCCTTATAGACGTACCTTTGGCTGTTCGTGAGCAGGTGGCTCGTCTCGATCATCATGAGAGAACTCTCATCCGCGAGACTTATGAAAAAATGACCGGCGAATCGCCAAACTATGCCCTTGCCCTGTTCATTGGGTATTATTACACCTTTCATCATTTCATAATTGTTTAGACTATTCGCTGAACACCCCGAATATAAAAATATTTGGCCTCAGTTTCGTGCTGTGGCTGACTCCGCTCTGCACTCGTCGCAATGCCTTCAGAATCACGCCTTCGTCTATATGGGAGGATTGAAGGCAAAAAGGGGCTGCCGGCTGTAAATGCATTCATTTAGGATATAGTTAGAGTAATGGAAGACGAGGAGCAGTTATGCCGGATGTGCCGAAAGATAGCTCTTAGCCATCACAACTGGAATATTCGTAAGGCACACATCGAGGCATTGGATCATATTGTCAAAATGTCATAAGATTTAGAATATGGTTCCGGAGTTGCTCGCAGTGATGGAGAAAGCTTGTGGAAAGATGGCAGACGAGGAGAAGGCTGCGTGGACCAAGCTCTACGATATCATCGGTAATCTCATCGACTATTACAAGAAGCAAGCTAAGAAACGTTGAGTTTGTAATAAAGTTCATTGCGTAATGCTGTATGTGTTCTTCGGGTCTGTCACCCGGAAATACTGCTGACGTTCTGTCACACGAATTCCTACTTCTTGTAATGTCTGCTTTCATCCGGATATTCCGCATATCCGCTCCTCTATGACGTCGATGTTATAGATAGATTTCGCTAAATTTTACATTAACATGACTTAACTTTATTGGTAAACAAAATATGGAGGAAAATACTGCACAAAAAATGCGACAAAGTGGGAAATGACACTACCGAGTGGTGATGACTATTAAGGTTTTTTCGGTTGCACGCTATCGCCTCGTGAGGATTGCAGCGGGGGTGTGGATCTACCCTAATATACAATAATACGCATACTACGAGAAACACAATTAAACGGCAAAAGAAAATCGTGTGCCGCAACCCAGAAGTAGTTGAGGATCAGTCTAGATAAAGGCTATAACCAGTCTCTAGGTATTGCAAACCAATAATCAAGCAAAAATATATGTACAGAGCAAATAAAAAGGGAGAAATTAACAAGGCTGACGGTTAAAGTTAGCCAACATATTATGGAAGAGCATTTTCATCGCGGGATTTTGAAGATTTTGCATGAGAAGAGCTTGTGATGGCACAGTGGGAAATAAGGGCATTGGCTGGCTAGCGGCAGTCGGCTGAAAATCGTAACCTTGTCTGTTTACTAGTCTTCTTTTTACCAAGACAAATTCTGGCTTTTCAAAATTTTTCTCTTTCTGCAATTCTTGGATTCTGGCTTCCAATTGAGCTATTTTATGTTCATACTGGCGGGATTTGGCTTCAGCGATGAGAAGTTGTCCTTTGGTGACCTGAACATGTACGTATAATAAGGATGAGAAAGCCTCATACCTGACAATCGAAACACTTTCTGGGACTGTCACCACGATGGGAACTAGTACCACTAGTGTGGGAATCGGAAACAGTGGGGGAAAGTTGTTCCGCCAGACAACTCTCCTTTTCATCGAGTGAGACATTCAATGATTCCGGCGATTTTTGAAGAGGTAGAAGCTTGCTAGGAGTCTCTGCATCTTCGAGATTTGTCATATGGACCGGGCGGGTGGCTTTCCTCTTGTGAGATCCTTTTATGTCATGTTTCTCCTCATCACCGCTTTCAGACTTTACAGTAATTGACTGAAACAACCTTTTGTTTTTTTACAAAAGTTTGTCTTACTGTAGGGCTGTGCGAAGCAAGTTCTTCCTCCTTGAGGTCTTCTTCGGTTGTTTCAATTTCCAAGACGTCGTCCATTTCCGAGTCGTGGTCATCTTTCTAAAAGATTTTATCTTCCCGCCAAATCTCTGTTGTTTTACCATGTCATCGTCGTCGTGAGATTCACTGTTTTTCGATCCAGGTGCAGAAATTCCCAATCCGAGATGAGGAGCGAAAGGATTGTTTGCCAACCAGGCGGTGAGCCACTGATTGGGAGAGGATAGACTGGCCACGTCGATGTTTCCGAGAACAGTATCCTAGAATATAGTGGTACTGTAGAATATGAAGTGACCGACTTTCTGCATAAATTGGAGAAGGTTTTCTTGCTTCAAAGCATTGGGGAAAATGGAATTGAGGTTGTTGTTCACAGTTTTCGAGCTGTTATTGTTTCCTCGTAATTTCTGATGAAGTTCGGGCACAAAATTGGACGCCTCTCCTGGCTCGGATGGTCCTTCTAAATTTATTGCAATTTCATATAAAATAAATGATTACCACCTTCCGTAGAACTTCTGGCCAACACCGCAACATCTCCAGGAGTTCCATTTCTCAGCATACTCTGCATGTGAATATGCAGGCTGGTCTTGTCAGGAAAAGCCCAGTTACAGCAGCGACACATAAACATCCTGCTAATACTGTGCATTCGAAACATGTGCGATCGGAGTGTCTCGTTGCCTGCAATGATCTTACTAGAACCCAGACGACGACTCGCTTTTCATTACAAACAACTCACACACTGCTAACGGGTCGCCCCATCGCAGTCTCGCTTTTGTTCATTTTCTCCCCTACACAGTCTCTCTTTCGCTCTTTCTCTATTTTCCCTTTTTGCAGTTCTATTGCAGCCTGATCTCTTTGACTCCCTTTAAATCGTTTATGCAATGCCATGGGGATGCCTACCCTTACTCTTTGTGATCTCCTCTTCTTTGTCTCTTTGTTTCCTCTTTCTGCCCTCAGCCGACGCAATGTGAAATGCTTTACTGCCTAGCAATTACCGTCGATGTATAGACAACCCCTTATCCACTCGGAACCCACCGAAAAGCGCATAATGAGCTCTTTGTATCCGATTATTTTTTGCCAACACAGCCGCCCGCTTACTCATTCTCGTGTCCGGTTGTTGGAAATAATCGGTGCAGTAAAAGTTGACACAATCTGACAAAATGGAATCCCGATACTGTAATGGCAGCCAGCTATGGCGTAATCCGCGAGAGTAGATAAAACTGGTCGTCTGGCTAGTGAACCTTTGATCACATATCCCCCTTTTTAAAACAAAAGGATTTAGCTGGGTTTTTTTTTCGACCAAATGTCTCCAAAATACTGTCGCATGCCATCAGTCGGTAATTATAAGTCGTGAATGAGGTTCTCAGGTAACGGCGTAAGGCTGAGGTCACTGCGTACGTCCTTGGGGGGCACTTCTCTCTAACAGGAAGCCGCCACAATTGGGCCAAACAAATAGAAGCTATCCCCATTGCGCAACATGTAAAAAGGAGCCTAGCACAATTTGTATGTCAAGGGTTGTATCAACCACTTCCATTTTCTAAATTTAGCCTGATCCAAATAATAGCATGACTATTGACATTGAAGGAAAAACCCCTAGTTCTTAAAAGGAGCAGCTATTGGTGGCGTTACGGTAGCGTCGTGTGCAAATAGTACTAATGAACTAGCTCAAAGCAGCACAAATATAGGGCGATAAGCTGTTGGGCGCGCGAATACCCATGTCAAACACGATAGAACCACCTGGTAATTCTGACACCTTGCTAATCCTTTAGCCATACTAAACATTGCCCCTTGACCGTCTTAATAACCATGCTATTCTTAGAAATGGCTGGTAGGAGGCGTTAGTCTGTTGCTTGCCAATGATAATTAGGACTATCGCTGGTAATTTGACATTGTCAGCATCCACCAGCTCCGATAATAACTGCTAGTTATGGTCCCCCCGGAAATATTTTGAACAGCAAAGTCCCCTCTATACCCGCTCTCGACGGTCGGCTGGGCGCTATCACAGTAACCAGTTTTGTGGAAATGGAAAGCCTCGCGCTCGCTCAGAAACATGAAAACAGTGGGGTGCATGACGTGAAAAGACGAATTTCATGACCCCTAGCTCGTCAAAAATACTGTAATATTTCTTTTTTAAAAATAGAAATTTTCTTCTGTGGGGAAGGGCTTTTGAACTTACTGGATATCTCTTGATTGCATTGAGTGCAGGTGTAGCTTTTAAAATGGGCTTGCATCCTGTGGCGACTCAGAGATGACGAATGGCAAAAGATTTTACCACAAACAGAACATGGGAATTGACCTAAACGTAAAAGATAAGAGTGAGTGGTTCGTCGTCGCGGAGTGACCCTTGGTTTATAATTACGTCACAAACTTACAAGTTTCTTTCTATGACCTTCATTTTCTATTGTGTATTTGACGTCAAAACTTTGACAAGTCTCGAGATTTGAAGCAAAACAAGTGAAAGCTCTTTCTGTCATCTTATAGGGGAATTGAGGCCCGTCCCGCGTTTTGCATCGCTTTTTCGAGGTGAGGATCAAAGTGTTTGACCTCAATCCCTTCTACAGCGAAAACACACGCAATCAGTGCTTATGTGTGCTAACCTCTGCCGAGATTAAGATTAAGCGGACAAATCGTTTCTTTAAAGCAACAAAACTGACCTTTTAAATCCGGTCGTTTGAGCTCCGCTCGGTAGGGCATCTGAAAAGGCCACATCTGCGATTTCGTAGAATAGAATGGTAGGGTAAGAGCACAAAAACAGACAAAGGAATCGCGACATGTATGACACACACTCAAATCCCAGTGAAAAACTTAGGTAACGGAATTGTGACACAACAGGATGTAAAAGTATAGTACAGTGAAACGGAGGCAGAGTACAGATTCCCGAAAATGTTTTAATCTTTTTAGATCATCCATGGATCAGCCTAATAAACTGGATGAATCACTGTATCTATGTGTCAGTGTGTAAAAAGGTCGCCGAAGTGAGTGTGTGTGCTGCTGGTAATTCAGTTCATGGCACGGGGGTTGTGGCAACCATGCCTGTATTGAGGGAGGCGCGAGCGGCGAGCAGTTAATATGGCGCCGTGTTTGGCTAGCCTGTCGATCGGATGTGTAACAGAGAATAATAGCCAATGAGCACCTAGCAAACACACTACTGTCAATAAGCTACGGGAATACTGTATCTTAAGAGCAACCCTGAGTTCTTACAATGGGAGTATTCGTGCCAGTTAAACGGCGGCTGCGCAGCGCATATGAGGAAGTTGAGCTCCTGTAGGCATACGGAACGGAGGCTTGAGAGGGAGTAGGTGAAAAGAGAAAAGAGGGAACGATAGGTGAATAACAAAATCTCATTGAAAACCAAAAATCGGGTAGAGAAATGAAAATACAAGTTTTTCGATCGATGATGTTGAAGAAGTTGCTCGGTTATACAGTTACCGCACGGCTGAGGGGTTACGTTGTCAACAAGCGTTGCCACTACCAATTTTGTTTCTCTTTTTTTGTGCAATTCAAAACAGCTAGATTAGTGTGGGTAAAAAATCTCTTCTTCCAGCACTTTTACAATGTAATCAGAGAGACGGAGAGCTTAGGCCGAAAATAACATAGCACTTGATTAGGGAAGAAGAGCCAAGAGCAATTTTCGCTGTGGGGGTGGGGATATACTGTCCCTCCCACCAACTACCCCCTTCAAATGTCATGCTCTCGGGGTGCTTCCCTTCCTCACTCAGTGGAAAACCCGTTTTGAAAAGAATAAACGCCGAGAGCGGTATTGTTGGCTCTTTAAAAAGAGTCCATAGCAGGGGCAAAGGCAAAAAAAAAGACACTAGATATTGAGAGATTTGAGCATGGTCAAAAGACACCCGTGGTTAAAACGGCGGATGTTTTGTCTGTTTTTAAAGGAAAACAAACTTGACCCTTAGAGGAGGGTACCGTCCCCCGGTTGGCCCTGGTAAGGGGCTCTTTTGAAAAGCCGTCGTCCTTGAGGAGTACTGGACAAACGGGTTGAAATTTCGCAAGTTTTACTCTTCCTGGTTATCGCCGACTGCCAGATTTAAACCGTTATGGGCAGTAGAGAAAAGAAGAGGGGACCAAGCAGTGGTCATTTTAGGAAATTTTCGGGGGGCATTCACAGCTGCCATGTGACACATGAGCGGTATCAACACGACCTTACTTGACTTTCTCTTTCTCGTTCAAGGTATTTTCATAGAAGTAATCAGGTAAAAAAAGCAGCTTAACTAGAAAGCGAGGAAAGGATCAGTAAAGCAACATATAAAGCAAGATTTCTGTAACAGCTATGCCAAGGTGTGGCACTAACGGCGCTGGTCAGAAGATAATTACCCGTGATAAGACGAAAAAGGCTCGGAGGTGAAGGTTGCTTCGGATATGCAAATGCGACGACGACCTTGCGGACAGTGGGCACTCTCTGCGTTTGGGGCTATAATGTACTTTGAGGAGGAGAGTAGTAGACAGCTGTTTGTCGACTACAGTCTCAACCCTACCAGCCCAAAAAGTAATGGAATATCTTCCTATTCTAGGGCAAGATGGTCTCGCCCGATCGTTTGCTTGTTCTCGATTTGGCGGGAGGGGATGAGGGAGAGCTTTTCTTGTCAAAAAACAGAGGGTCTCCAGGGCGAGGGCGCGAGGCGCTGAGTGATCGTCCCTATTTTCGAGGTCGTCTACGGCTTATAATGCTAACAGACTATGCTCCAAATACTGTAACCACCATAATTCTTTTTATTTTTCAACACCATCAACGACCAAAGTCCGATAGATGGTAGGCGTCGACGAAGAGCATTTGACCTGTTTTTGAGCGACCGCTGGTGCTGTCATGTGCTTGTACTATTTTGTAAGGGCCGAATCAGCTATGGCAGGGCAACTGGGGGCAAAACCGGAATTTAGGTGGTTGAGAAGCAGAGTCTGCGCTTGACAAGATGGGACCATAGGTAGGGAAACAGAATTGCGCGAGAGAAAGAAGAAGGATTGTTAAATTCAGGTTGACTGCCCAAGGACGGGGGCGAGAATCATCAGAAAGTCGGGGTAAATGGGAGCTTTTTCGAATCAGGAAACTGTCAGGAATATTATTAAAAGCAAGTAAATTTTCTAACTTGAAAAATGAGCAGGAGAAACTCAGAAAAAGACAATAATCGGGTGTGTTTTTAACTAGGTCTTGGCTATTTTCATGTTAGGGAGAAATTCTGGAAAATAAACGAATAAGCGTGACTACAAAAGGGCTGTGATAAACTGGGATGAACATTTGATCTTTTCTTAGCACCAAAACGAGCAAGGTTAACTGAAGACACAGTGTCAAATGAAATGTTTATTTCAACAGCGACCGATCAGCTGTTCGAAAATAGACAGGAGAAGATGGCGCGCGCTCCTCGTAACTTAAAAGTCAGTGAATCATGGAAAGAGGGAGGTCAAAGACAGAATTGTTGTTATTCTTCCGATTTAAAGCCTGAAATATCTTCTCTCTTCTTCTGTTTCAAATACTCTTCTTTTTTCTTTGTTGACATATCATTGTCGTTGACTTGTGATTGTCATTTTTTTTCCTGGCGGTCTGTTTGTTTACAGCCGGTAGCTTCAATTAGATGGTATTCTCTTCACCTTTAGAGAGATGTCTTGAAACATCCTAACAATAGGTCGGCCAAGATGCAAGAGTAGCGCTATGAATGGCGCGGGGTCACTCGCTAATGCACTGTCAAGCAAACGTATTCAGTCGCCGTCGAGACACTCATTACAGGTAGCAAAGCAAAGCAACTGAGGATACAATTGAGCATATGATACAGTAATCCTTTTGGGTTGCCAATCCCTAAGTCGTTCAGAATGATAGCTTTACCAGGTAATGGATTAAACCTGTACCACATGTATTATCGTTTCTTCTTCACGGGCGGCTGGTCACTGCAGCTATGAGTCAAAATATGAATAGCCTCTGAAGTCGTATCTTCAACAAACAGCCCAGTCTCAAACCCCGCTTTGTCAGAAAAATGACCGTTCATACTGCCATCCTTATTCTTTCCGCTCTTCCTCTCCTATTAGCTATCACGTGTTACGAATGTACATCAAGTGAAGTAAGTTATTGGCTTCCTTATTCGATGATAATGTGCCGATTATCGGTCATATTACAATGATTTCAGGGTCAAGATTGCAAGTACACCGCAAAATCATGTGCGTATGGCTTCTTTGGCTGTGTAAAAATGGCCATCTATGCGGGAGGAGTGGACAGATGTAAGTGCTATTAATCATAACACTAAAAACACAAGAAATATTTGACATTACATCATAAACTATTTGACATTACAGCAAAGCCCATTGTTGTAGTGTACGTGAGACACGGTAATATTTTCAACAGACCAAAACATAAATGTTCGTACTTTTACGTCCATCTTCCTTGTCTACCAGTAGTAAAGTTTTCTTTCAGTGGGTAATTGGGAAAATGATCAGGAGCGACGAATTGTATCTATGATGAGAGGCTGCGCCCTAATCCCTTTTGGACGTATGTTATTCTAATATTTATTTTATTAATCCATTCATTTTTAGACATAGAAATGTGCACACAAGTTCCAATGTTAGGATATCGACTACAACGGTGTACTTGTTTTAATGACTACTGTAATTCTACCGCTAGGATATGGCCATTTACAGTATTAATAATTTTATTATATTCAATTGTATAAAAGATAGTTTGAACACTTTATTTTGGTCACAAGTTGTCACGAAAAAAGTCAATTTACGTCCTTCTTGCAGCTGACCACACATTTTACAACGTTAATAAACAACCGATTTGTAGAAGACCATTTTTCGATAAATCGAGAGGGAAAATAAGAGAAAATGAAGAACACAACCAGAATAGAGATCATTTTCTATACAGGCTACGGTATAATATAGACTAAATGTGACATCTGAGACACACGATACAATGACACAGAGCTATGCCAGTTGATAAATAACAACAAAAAAAATGGAAGACACCTATCACAAACTGAATGAGAATACTGTCGATTATAATAAAGAGGGAAAGAATAAACAATGAGCTCTAGCAGAATTGGCTAAGATTATACGTTGTCTGGTTTACCCACAATGGCAAATGAGAAATTTCTTTGGCTACACTGAGCTGTCTGTCGGGTACTGTAATCTACTACAGATTTTGCTCTATTAGGACCGGGATACGGCCTGAAAATATGCTTTTTATGCTAAAGGAAGACGCCAACTTACATTTTAGCCTGGTCAGGCCGAACTGGCGAGGAGAAGTCATTGCTAAAGGAAGAATGTTGCGTAGCTCTTTCAATAAGAGCAGTCGTATTTCGACGTTGTGTTGCCGGAGACTTGCACCCCACTGAAAAAGATCAAATTATTTAAGTATTTCTACTTTTAAAGCAGGAAAATCGCAGTGAAAAAAATGTATAAGCAAAAAAGTATCTGGTGTGATATAACGGGCTAAAACGGGCCTGGTAAGGAGAGAGAGCTCTCATCACTGCACAAAGCACAAGCACGGTGAAATTCGTTAGGAATAACAAGCAACATACTAGAGAGTTATTGTTTTTTAATTAAAATGGTTTCCTTTTCACTAGGTTTAAAAAGAAAAGCCACTATTCAAGGCAAAAAAATTAGGTTAACTAGAGCAAACTGGCTGCCTGTTACCTTTATATTTTTCGTCCTCAACCTGAATCAATTAAAAAGTGCTTTGTCATTTAAAATAAGTAAATATCTACCTGTGCTGGATGTCGTACTACCCACTGATCTCATAGAAGGAGAATTACTGTATGGATCGACGGTCAGTCCTCCTTCACTTCTATCCTGAATTATATTTCAGCTGCTTTTGTGTAACGGTCGCTTACATTCCTGACATAGCTGTTACTTGTTTCAGTATCGGAACACGCTGAACCCACTGAACTATCTGATAACCGGCGTGGCCTCACCATCAGGGCCGATTGTTGCGCCCGTTCTGGCCTTCAAATTATAGCCTTTTAAAATTGAACGGCAATGAACTGACCGTTGCTTGGCGGAAGTTTGAAGAATTGCAGAAAGATGCTCTACTAATCTTCGGAACCTCCTCGTGGGACCGGCTAATAATGTGAACTGTACGACATAGGTCGGCGTGTCTCCGGCTTGGACAATTTGTTGCGGGGAGGCGATGATATCAACATTCATCTTTACTCCTCTACTAAAGACACTTCCTCCCGCGGTGGGTCCACGTTTATACTCGACCCGGAAACAATTTTGTCCAACAACGGAATGGCTCAATTCGTGTATCTAAATAACTTCCTAGATTCACGAGATTCAAAAAACTACCGTTAAAAATGCTCGAATCAATTCTGCTTTGATTCCATTCAGCGTTTTTCCTTGGACTGGAACACAATGCGTGTCATCCCGTTCCACGGACATACTTGACGTCAAAGAACCAAACCACGACTTCTTGACTAAGCTAAAAACGGCGGAAATAAAATTACGTCGTCGTCGGCTAGCTCACTCTGATGTGTCAATCATCTGGCTGTCTTCACTGTCTGATTCACCCGTCGAGCCATTTGATGTCTTCCGCCTATGGAATCGAGGAGTTCCCAAGAATGAATTCTTAATATTTGTCAGTTTCGATCTCCATGGTCCTGTAGCGCTGCCAAGACTTGTTTGACTGTTTCCTAAACAGGTTTCCTTTAATGGGAAGGGTAGGTGCCATCTATTACCTGCTATCAGATTACTTGTCGAACAAGGAGATGAGGGTATATCTGTGCTCAACATAGAACCAGACATTTTAGGGGTAGACGGTTGCGCATATGGAGAAGATTCTCCACTTTTAAGGGAATCTTTCTTGACTGCTTCTCGACTATTCCGTCTACTTCGCCCTTCCCTGGCTTCTTTTGCCGCTTCCCTAGCTTCAGCTTCCCTTTGTACTCGAACGTGCCTTGCCGCCTCCGCCACTGTTTGAGGATCAACCGGCTGGGTGTAGTAATGATAGCTGTTGGTGCTTCTAAAGAATGGCTACCCGTCAAAATGTATAGAAAAAGTACACACCTGGTAGATGATTTACTGCGTTCTTCACTAGTTCTCGCTGAGAATGTTCCATTACCAGTGGTACTAGAGAAAAGATCTCTAACCGAGTTTCTAGGAGATTCTGTCGGTGATCCACCCAAAGAACTGTGTCTTCCATGGCGAGCATTTCTTCTGCAAAGTCAATAATAACCCCTCGTTGGATATAGATCCCCATACCCGTATGTCTTGCGAGGGTTGATGGGACTGCCATCAGCTATGCTTCCCACGGCATATCGGTTTGCTTTCGCCACATCTGTCCGTTTCCGAGGAGGGTCCATATTTTGGGAGTTGCCACGTAAAACAATCTCTGTGTCATCTTCTTGAGCTGGTCTTCTCCTTTTCCGATCTAAGAGCAGGAAATACACCATCTTCTCTGTATTATGCCTAAAGGGAGGAATAAATCGAAATTGGGCAAATGTTACCTCGTCGAAAGAAGCTCAGCGATAAGTTTTTGTTTATCCTTAAAGCAGCCAAGACTGTTCATATGTCTCAAGACATCAGGGTCGATGCTCTCTTCATTTGGAAGAACATGAGTCTAAATAGTTTGTCTAAGAGGATACCCTCAAGCCCCTACTTGAACTACTTGCGCCATTGGGAGTTCTAGCTCCGGTTCTCCCTTGGATGTTCCAGCCACCCACGGATGCCTGAATACATCAGCCAACTGAAATATGTAAATAATTAAAACTTGCAAATGCGTTCTCACCGAGTATCTCTTAGCTGAGTCTACTTCAATCATCGCCCGGAGGAGGCTTTGTACATCTGCTGGCACAAAGTGTGGGATATGAAAAACTCCTTTCTTCACTTTTTCAAGTAAATTCCTTAGATTGTCGTCATCGAACGGTAAAGCTCCCTTAAATGAATTCTAATGGGATCAAAAGAGCCGACTGACCACTAATAAGGCGTAGAGAATTACCCCGCAACTCCAAACATCCGCCTTTCGACCATCGTACTTTTCTCCCTAAAATGAATACTAATTCCACATAATGGAACGACAAATACTCTAATGACTTCAGGGCAAGCGTAGTGCGGAGAGCCACAACTCGTCTCAAGCATAGATCCTTCAACTTGAAGAGATGCCATGCCAAAATCGGCTACTTTTATGTTATTCCTCTCGTCAAGTAGCAAATTTTCCGGTTTTAAATCTCGATGGCTATAAACCAAATAACGAGGGTCAAAAAGTTCACAAACCAAATATTGTGAGCATGGCAGAAATCCAAAGCGGAAATGATCTGGCGGAAGAATTTTCTCGCCTCTTTGGACATAAGTCGACCTTTCCGTACTAAATAATCGAATAACTCTCCGCCACTAACATGTTCCAATAACAAGTATCTAAAAGTGAAGAACTCTCGCAAAATAATCCATGACTTACAAGCACTTTTTGTTTTCGTAAACTTCATACAAATGAAGAACGTGGGGATGTTCTATCAGTTTCATAATGGCTATTTCTCTTTCGACCTGGAAAATGAACATTTTCCCTGTGTTCTCACACCATCAAATTTGTCAGGCGAGACTCTTTGATTTATTCCCGGATGCTAGACTACGAGGAGAGTCTCGCTCTCTCGGAACCCCCAATACCCCTTCATTCAATATGCAAGTAACTTAGCCATCTCCTAAATGCCACCGGATGAATGGAGAAGCTTTCAAGGGTAGGACGTGGCCACGCATAAAAGAAAAGCGCCGGTTCAGAGAACAATTGTTTTATTCTGAAAGAGCCGAAAAAAAGCAACGTTTGACTTTTTGTGGGAGGTTTTTCATCATCAACAACGACTACGGAATAATTAGTCATTTTGCCAAACGCCGGCAGGATCTCATTTCTTATGCTAATTCATGTGCAACGCCATCGAGGGGATATTAAAATCGATGGTAGCAATCATTGCATAGGAGGTCTGTTCGAAGCTAATTACCCCCAAGGCAGGTCAGCATGGTGCTCCTTCCTCTTTCCATTATGGCGGGTAATTTTCTATTAATTAAGAAAATACATCAAATAGTAACAGACTGACGCAGGAAATTATACGAAGGACAAATTGCCGGTAAAGAGATTAGACAGAAAAATAGTGTTGCCGGGAAATGGATGTGTTTCGCAGCTAGTGATGGATGTCTGTTTCCTCACTACATCGTCATAATAAAATGACAGCTTACCTTTTGAAGTACTGATTCACTGAGCTTCTCCTTATTGACAATTTTTATAGCAACTTTTCGACCCGTAATACAGTGTGTTCCCGTCTTGACAAGACCTGAAAATGAAGAATAAAATCCGGTGCTTACAAATGTTGGAATTCGTACACGAATCGCTCCAGGACCTCTCGTTAAATACAGGCTTCCCGTAATTTCTCTTAGATGCTTTCGATATTGTAAATTTCGAGTAGTTTATGTGTCGCGCCCTGTTTTGGATTCCATGATATAAATTGGCTCATTTTTTGCCTATCTCTGTGAAAACATGAGCCCCAACAGCTTTAGAGTGAGTAAACTACACTATACTACTGCCATATATCCCCGTCGGAAGAAATACGAGAGTTAGAAATCCACCACTTGCAAACCGGGAAGCAGTCCCCGGGGCGCGATCAAGACGGCGCCCGTCTGATGGATGGACGTCTATGGTCTGGTTTTTACTATCAACTGCTTTCTTTTTTTTCGATATCGCTTTTAAAATTGTTCCCAGTTGTATGGTGCTAGTAGTAGTTGTTCCAATAAAAAAACATTGGAAAATGGATGGCTTTCTACGTAATTGCTTCCAATTGGAACCAGTGGTATCGGTGGTAATTTTCGAAATTTCGCCAGGCTTACTGAAAGCAATCTGAGCCATTCATGGTGGGCAATAAAGAGTTAATCTACTTTTTGGATTGGTAACCTTTGAGGTTCGATTAAATTGCTACTAATAAATGAAAAACATTCGAAAATGCTTACTAATAAAAATAATTAAAGAAAACTGACCTGTTTGACCCTTTCCGAGCGTTTTCTCCAGCTTATACGGCCCACAATATTGGGCCGGAGCTGAAGGACGTTGGCTCGAATTTTCTGTCATTTTCAGTGAAAGTTCATCATTCACTGCTGCCAACTTGCTGTTGATCTCTACCAGCACCTCCTGAATTATAGATTATTTCGTTTTTCATTGCCTTTCAGTGTTTCACAACGCGCCAGCCGGAATGCGTAATTTTTTGCGCAAGAAAAAGAATTATACTTTATCGATTAGAAAATCTTTTAGGAAGTACGGAAGAAGATAAAGAAAAAAAAACCTTTAGGGTTTCAAACATGGAAGGCCGCCACCTTCCAAACGAACTTTCATACAGCCACGACTGAAAAATGATTCGTAGAAAAAGGAGTGAGAGAGATTGAGATCATTTCATAAATGAGGAGAATAATTAAGGGATAGTGGAGTCAATTTGGTTGGATGACGTGAGAAAAGTTAAGAAGATTTCGAAAAGATCTGGTGAGAAGAAGGAAGTAATTAGGGGGGCAAATGACGGCAAGAGTTGGGTGCTAAAAGGCAAACCCCTCTCGCCTTTTGGCCAGGACCGGATGAGATCGCCTTCTTAGGAAAGGAAAGGGTAGTCAGGCAGAAGTTAAGGGACAAAAGACACGACTACAGTAAAAAATGGCCTTTAGTGAAAGAACAACTCCTCAAAATCGATGAAGAGGAGATGTAATGGAGACCAGGGACCAACAGAACATCGGAAAAAGCAAGAAGGTGTAAATGGGAAGTGTAGTAGTATGCAAATGAGCGTTCGCATGCCAGATTCGACTGCCGCGCCCGTTTTGCCGTGGCGCTCAATAGCGACCCTCATGCTTCATCCAATAAGCCTCTCGTCGTCTGCTGCCTCACGAATTCTCGCCCTATCTCTTTTCCTTGACCACAGCGCTCTCCGGATCTGAACCTCCCTTAACCCTCATTGCCTTTAATCAAGTATATAGACATTTACATTTATCTTATTCTTTTCTATCATTATTTCCTTATATATGGCTGAATAAAATTCTTTTCAGTTTTAATTACCTCATAAGGTGGGGGATAATCACTCATCGGGACTGGCATGTATGACACGCGTAATGGTTATGAGAATGAACGGATTGATTGGCGTTTAAGTTACAGGCATTGACATTATGACTTTTTTTAAACAATGATACGGTAATTACAATGGGTGTTCTTGTAGCAATAGAGCAGTATTTCTTTCTTCTGTAAAACTGGCAGGTCTTCCTTTAATGAAGAAACAAAAGAAGGCATTACTTAAGAAAAGTATTGCTCCATGAACCAAGAAAAGGGGAAACCACTCAGCCCAAGTAGAATCCGGGGCTACTGCGCCGACTGAAAACGAGAAGCGTAAACGAAGAGACAGGCAAACTAAGTGGTACCTAGAAATGGCTCGGCCAACGTGCTGAATGTTAGAATTAGTCCGTAGCATGTGAGAAGAAAATGAGCATGTTGTCTGAAAATTATTGGTCATCTTTCTCCGCTGTATACTGAATAGAAAGTGAAAGAATATAGCACCTGGCCACTACTACAGCTGCTTTGTTAAAGCCGGCAGCATTGAAGCCAATTATGCCTTGAAAGACGACCATCATTGTGGCACACGTGTACTGAAAATATGTTTATACTCAAAAATATTGTTAGTTTACGGGATATTCTGCAGGGAGGAATGCTGTCAGACAAATAAGTATTCCACATAAACCACACGATATAGAATTGAAGAAACGGAGTTTGATTGTCTCGTCTGTCGACCATACATCACTGAGCTTACCTAAGACGAACGAGATGGCTTTGCAGGCAAGGCTTTCCTTACCGCTGATTAGTTTCAACAGTAGTTGAAGAGCAAAGGAGGCTGAATTGAACTGGGAAGTTGCTAGATCAGTCAAGTTCAGGGCTTTCTTCATTATTTGAGAAGAGAAAACAATGAAGGGAGATATGCCATTGTAGTTACCGATGCAGGCGATCATACAGGCCCATACTGACCAGTTGGAAAACATTTTTCTAAAAGAAACAATCTTTTTTATTCCCTCAGCATTGGTGTCTCACCTAAGAGGAACCTTTTTCTTGCCCGTCGAGACATGATGCGATCCAATTAACTGGAATAGCTCAATTATACTCATACCCTTCTATTCATTACGTCTAGCTCCTTCTGTGAGATCCATTGATGTTTCCCGGGAGTATTTGTATAGACAATTAGCCATAAAATTGAGATGACTACACCAACGACTCCATGAAAATAGAAAATGCTTCTCCAACCAAATGACTCGCATAGGAAGCCGCTTGTTCCCATTAAGAAAAATAGTCCAATCTATAGAATGGTTATTGGAAACGCCACACAAAAAACTAACTTGAGAATAGCTTGTCAATATGGAGACAAACATGCCTATTTCAGATTGTGGAGCCCAGAAAGTGGCTATGTAACCGGTGAGAGGAACTGTGGGAGCAACCAGAGCTCCTTGGAATATTCTATAAAGTTATTGTACAAAATTAAATCAGTTTTACTTCAAAGGAAGAGTAGTATCACTGCTCCAATCATAAAGTGGAGGGGTGATTAAAGTTATCACAGAAGACATTATGGATGAGACGAAGACCGCGTATCTGATAGAAACTCGCTGGAATAAAAATAAATACTATCATTTAAATAAGTTACATGGTATCCTTTCCACCCGACAATGAATAAAAGAGCGAAGAATACGCCAGCTGGATATGCTGAATAACACAGATTTGCCATGTAATTGGAGAAATACATTATTTCAGAGTTATGTGGATCCCTAAAAATAGTAAAATACCAAAGGAGAACGCGTTGGACCACTCACTTTGAATATTCTGCTTCCACATCGCTTGACCCGTTAATTTTACAAACAACAGCGAAGTTAAATGCAAAGCTGCAAGCTATAAAACGGGCATTGCATACAGTAAAAAGTGACAAACCTATAGCTTGAGCCATAACAGAAGTTGCCAATAGGACAATAATATATCGAAGATATGGAACATTTGGACCGCTCTGAATCTATTTAAAGATATCGTTTCATCCTACCTGATAATCATGCTGTATGACTGGTTTGTCACGATCTTCTTTTGGTGCAATGTCCATTTTAAGGACGGGGAAAAACTGGGCGTAAACACCACTGAACTGAAAATTTGAAATCGGAACACCGGCTAATTATAAGGAGTGTGTAACAATGGCATTGAGGTGGGTTACATGATGATGACAAAAATGGGACAAATATTTTAGGGGAAGGATGTTAGAAGCGCCGCCATCGAGATGGGAAAGAAAAGGCCAAAACAAATTGGTCTAATTACATATAGAATATTTTTCCAGCATTTACGGCAGGAGGCAAATTGGAGACGGATTTGTGGCGCATAGTAACGAAATTGAACGAATGTGAAGATTTAATGCGCGGGTACAATGTCCTTTTCCTGCATGTTCTCGTTTAAAATTTGTCTGTTAACAATGAGGTGGGATGAGTTTTAACAACCCCTCAGAAGACGAATCACTCGTCTAGAGTTGAAAACAAAAACCAAGCTCGAGTCTCACGCAGCTGTGCAGGAGAGGGGCAGACTTAAGAGTGACGTGAAAGGGATGCCGATTTCTCGTAATTATATGTCACAACATCATAACGGTGTAGCTGTTAAAGTGACATTTATCCAAAATTATTTAATATTCAGATAATGGAATGCGTAATTAAAAGAAAATACGCGGCTGGACAAGCTGGTGACCTACAGGTGTTGGTTAAGATATTAATCGACTCCTTAATCTAATGAGAAGACTACATATACCGACCTTGCATTTAAGGCCAGGGACAATTCTCTCGTGATTCAGAGCACATAACGAAAACACATCTTAGTCGGCTGTGAAAATTTGTTCCGGAACCTTTCGAGATCCACTGAGGTCGGAAAGCACAGCTGCTACGAACAAAAACGGGATTGAATGGCTGCGAAAAGTGTAGGTAGAAGAGCTTCCTCCCCATATTATCCCCATTTAATGTTCATTAGATTTTCTCATATTCTTTTGTGTCAGTCCCCCCGGATCCCTAATAAACAAAGGAGAAGGCAGAAAGAAAGGGGCGTGTGGTATATATACCGTTCCTGCGGGGAATCTTATCATAAATCATTGGGATCGAGATGTGGGGCGATTTAAGCAGCCTTCTACAGCATTTCAAGCGTTTTCGACAGGCCCTCTATGTTATTTTTGTTCATTTTTATAGGGGGTAAGTTCTCGTTGAGGAGATAAAAAGAATGCAGTTGCCCAGGCAACTGATTACTTCGGAATTCATTTGGGCAATCTCCGCAACGCATCTTATGCACTGGATGGAGACGTCTATTTGGTTAATCGGAGTCACATTCAAATAGTTGACTTCAACGTGAAACGCATGATCAGTAAATAGATCCAAAAACTGTCAAAAATTGATCTTTTCTAGATAGGGAACAGCTGGAATTTCAATTCTTTGGGGAAGGAGAGAAGTCAGCTGCTGCTGCTGGCCTTTACGAGTACAAGGAATTAGACAAACGCAATTGGCTACAAGTAAAGTAAGTGAGAATATCAGTTGAGGATTTTTCTTTAAAGCGGAAAAGAACTACGAGATGGCGCGACCAACAGAAGACTAATCGTCGCTATTCCCGGCGACCTACACCAATGGCAAAAGTTTGGAATTGTTGATATGGAACGACAGGTGAGAGAGAAGGATTTATTTAACTTTAGGCTGAATTGAAAATTTCCTGTACACATTCACACGTAAAATGCCCCGTCTATGTTTGTTAGGTCAAGAGAGAAGGAGAAGAGAAGGGGAGAAATGTACATAAATAAAAAGCCAAATCGCGCCTATTCTGAGCCATCGAGCAGGAGGGGCGAATGATCTCCTTCTTCATCTTCTTCTGACAGTTGACTGTATTGACTCGGTCTATTGTTTGATATACCACAGAGAGTGTATCTAAAAACGCCACCAGCCGGACGGATTAAGAAACTTTTTGTAAATAGATCTTACGCGATGGCCAAACTTATGAGGAAAGTGAGAAGCCCGCCAATGAGGTAAACATGTGGACTTCCACCGGCAAATGGTTTGTTCGGTAAACCTGTCGTCTCTAGCGAACGGCCTGTAAGAAAAAATAGATATAAACTTCCGGGCCAACTTACCGGATATCCGCTTGGTCGTGGATAAACGAAACATCAAATCAAGGAGGGCGCCATTAGTCCAGCCAAAGCCCATCTGTACGGGATACTCGCCACCTCCCCCGGCAGCTCCGTCAGACCGTGTGGCGTTGTACTTTTCCCAAAGTCCACCTTTCTAAAACTGGAATTTTTATTTAATAAAATAGAAATTACCTGTCCTGGAGGAGGTTCAAATAGCCCGCTGTATGCCACATCCACGAACTTTCTCGCTTGTTTATTGGCTTCCTAAAATGGACACGCATGTTATAATTTATGTTCCAAAAATTACCTCCACAAGCTCTTTATCACCGGTATTCCATAAACTTAGAATAAAAAGATGTTGGTTAGGGGCCCAAACATTGGGAAAATCCCACTGTTCTTTTGATTTCACAGGAAGGGTTGAGGGGATGCCGCCTTAAATACATTTTTAAAGGAAGGCAGAAACTAACCAGGAAAGTCATAAATCTTGATGCTGTCCAAATAACCCTTGACTTTAACTATCACATAATTGCTACTATTACCTAATAGCAGGGGATAAACATTAGAGGGATAGAATTCAGTCCTGAATACTAGGTTGGAATTGATGGATGTCACGTTACCTGTGCGTTAACGTATACCTCTGTAAGTCAAACCATATTCCAGCTGTGTGATTCCACATAAACTTGTGGATCGTCGCTTCCAAATTATCGGCCGTTTTTTGATAATAGGCGGACAGTCTGTAGCATATTCTGGATAACGGGGAGTAAACATACTTATCCTCCTTCAACAAAGCCTTGAATCTGGCCATTATGCGGAAATTTCTGACCATAAAGACGTTTAGATCGACCGGTACTATTTGGTCCGTTTGAAGTGTATATTTCTTATCTGTAATTAAAATTTCCTTTAAATGTAATGGACGTACATGCTTCATCTCCCGAGTGTTCCATCCACCTGGAACTGAAATCCCAACCACTCTCACAAGCTGATGAGATAGCTTTCCAGGTTGCTCGTGGATTTTTTGATTGCATTCCCAACTTATAATCAGAGAGAAAATTCTCCGGTCGCGGGCAATCTGTATCCGTCTATTTTGAACGCATTGTGCTCAAGGGGTTCAACTGTACCTGGTAGACAAACATTCCCTTTATGTCCCCGTCTTTGATTGCTCTTTGATTTATCCAGAAATGCATCTCCTTGTCCATATAAGGCATCCACTCTACGATAGACTTTAGATCTTTTGTATACGTGTAATAGTCGTCTATCATTTGGACAAAAAGAGGTGGCTGGCTTCTTTTCTGGAGACTAAATTACTTGGTACTAGTTAACAGACGAAAGTTACTAGATATAACCACCATTTGGGATATATCCCAAAGTATCAACTAATTCAGCAAAATTCTGGATCATTCCTTTTACCGTAACAGACATGTCAGACAACAATAATCCTATAAAATTTGACGATGTTATTTGAACTCTTACCCTTGTTGATCCAATATGTATCCCAATAGTAATAAACTTCGAAAAAACCACCGGGAACAACAAATGGATGTTTGACCGGTATGACTGGGTATTTATGCGGATTCGTCAACACATCCGCGTCATATTTTCGGGTTAATTTCGGCCACATACCGTTTATGTAGGCGGCCAGCTGGCTAAACATGCGCTGAGTCAAAAGTTTTTGAAAATCACCCACATGTGCTTGGGATTGGAGATTGATTTTAGGAGAACAGGCGTGAGATGCCAATCTGGAGGTATCACCTCGTATAGAAAGTTGTCATCATTTTCAAAATGGTCGGCACAAAATTTCATAAAATCTTCTCGATTAATTGGATATTTCAATCTGAAAAAAGTTACCGAAAAAGAAGGCACGTACTTGTCAAAATTAGACAAAATAATCTCCGGATGGTGGGAGAGCTTTCTCCCTGGACAGACTCCATTGAGCCCCAATAAATAAGAGGTAGACAGTATGGTTCCATTACAATAGATTTGAGCTAAAGGACCATCACAAAGAGGAACGCCACAATCTGTTACTACAGGTTCGGTCACCTTTTCAACAATTGGCTGAAGAAATTGAGGTCACGACGAGCGAAAAGAACTTACTGGGTAGAGAACCTTGTCAAGAATGGCAAAAGAATAACCAGTAAGGGCAGCGAAAATAAGAAGAAACATTATGGGGTCCCGCGAAAGCGGGGAATCTACATATGCGATAAGCCTATGATAACCCCAGGACGGTTTCCCTCTCTCATTGACGGGGTAGAACTGTGTCTGTCTATGTGTCCACACTGTGTTTACATTTGAACAACTGTGAACTACGAAAAAAACCTGTTTCAGAGCTCAATCAGCACAGTTCCTTTAAATAAGCCGGCTCCTGAACCGTTCTGTTGCATTCGAAATGAAGAAAACAGCCGTTACGCAATTGAAGGAGAGTACGGGGCCAGAGTCGACCCAATTGAGGTGCTGGATGCCAAGACCTTGAGACTTCCGAACTTTAACTTTTATGGAACTAAACCGCCAGGTTTGTCAAGTGTCCTTTTGTTGGTGTTCAGGAAATAACATTTCGAGTTAAAGATTAACCTTACCAATTATTTTGAACGAGTTTACATGGTCTGAGTTCTCAAATTGCATTGACGCATGCAACTGGCCTAACTGTGGCAATAAAAACAGAACTAGAAAGCATCTAGTTTGTTTTCCAAGAGAATATGCAAGAGATTAAAAATCACCAATACCAAAATATTATCGCTGTGCCCAACTCCGAGTCTTTTGTGAACTCACGGCACCCACAAAACTCGTAAAAATGACTCCTTTCCAGATGGTTGGATTTTTGCTGGACGTGGCAATGATATTCTACAAACGACTGGCAAAAAGGCTCTAATCCTCGGAAGGGACACCGGGCACCAGTAAGTGTGTACCCAGCTGATAACGATCCATTTCCAGCCATTGCGCCATGCATGAAGACTATCAGAATTACGAGATGACAGTCCGCCTGTCTGGTTCCCAGACCGTCTATGACATCGATTGGATCAGCGTCTTTTGTTATCAATATGAGCACGATTTCGGCCATGTGAAAGTTCATATGGATCGCTTTGAACAGCCCGTCCCTGCTTATCTGCCCTCCCTTCGTGACGGTCCACCTCCCAAACGAAAGCATAAACAATGTTGACTTCCGAAAAATAAAAAATTTCTTTCCCATCATTCCAAGCAGCTGTCATATTGTAATCACGGCGGCGTCTTGACCGGAGAGGAGGGCTGTCCTTGCGGACTGTCTCTTACAGAGACAGGCCGGTCCACGGCCGCTTATGCTTTTGGAGCATTGCCAGTGATCGATGCAAGCGCAAGGTGTGTTTACTCATCGCGCAACTAACCTATTTGTACAGCATGCTATAGCATACGCAAAGGAGGACAGATCCATATTCGTTGTCAACTTGTATCCTTTTCTTATTCCTTATTGTTTTCCGCGTTATTTTCCCCTGTAAGACGTAATGCAAATCGATGACTCATTCCTTTTCTTACACCTCCGCAGTCCGGTCAGGGTTCTATTCATGTCCACAACGGTTTCAGATGTCCTACAAAGTGAGGCAGTTTAGCTACGATGAAGATCATTATTCTCCCAGAGTCTACGTTCCGATGGGGAAGAAATTGAGGCATGATGATCGGTATACTTACACATCATCCAGGTAAGCAAACCGCAATTTTTCCTTAAAACATACGATTTACAGTGCCACAGTAGAAAAAGAAGAGAGAGGATGTTTCCCCTGGTTGAAATATGCAATATATGGGGCAAATGTAGTATTCTGCGTAAGTTAATTTTGTTGTTTCTTTTATTAAAACGTGTCTTTTAGCTAGTTGGAACACTTTTACTTGCTATGGGAGTTTGGTTGAGGACAGACAGTCGATTCAGAGAATTTTTGAGTGAACGGTATTTTTATCCAATATTTTTTTCCAATTTTCTCTAGATATCGACAAGTTGTTGCCGAAGCCTTTTGGGAAGCTCCCACTTTATTTATATTTAGTTATATTATGATAGTCCTTGGTTGTTGTATGATTGTAGTCGCATTCTTTGGTAGGTTAACTATCAGTTTAAATATTCGAATAATCCAGGTTGCTGTGGTGTTACGGGTGTTGGATCTCGAGTGTGTCTTATTGTCTATTCCATTGCTGTATTTCTTCTACTGATCTTCACATTGGCTTCGGGAATATTTCTATTATACAAAAGGGACGGGGTGAGCATTTTTTTTTCAATTTTTTGAAGTTGAATGTATTCAGATTGATGTAGAAGTTTCTGATGCGCTGAATTA
Organism: Oscheius sp. DF5033; assembly: GCA_964036215.1. Classification (NCBI taxonomy): domain Eukaryota; kingdom Metazoa; phylum Nematoda; class Chromadorea; order Rhabditida; family Rhabditidae; genus Oscheius; species Oscheius sp. DF5033. The sequence continues at coordinate 10,572,309 of OZ038413.1, forward strand.
CATGGTTCAGCATTATTATCAAGGAGCAGGAATTGTCCAGGAATCCTTAGATCGTTTACAGCAAACATTCAGATGCTGTGGTAAGCTGTAAATTTAAAATTGTATTATTATTTATTTTAGGAAACGCAGGCTGTTCAGATTTCCGTATGTTCCGTCAAGATCCGCCGCGTTCTTGTGATATTCGTTGTGACGGCTGCCACTACAGGTATTTCTTATTATGATTTATATTTATTCTTTTATAGAATTATGGTAGCTCTACAAATTGGATTTTCTATAACTCTCGTAGTTTTCTTGGCAGTTGTTCTTATTCAAGTTATGGCCATTTGTGTCAGCATATATCTAGTCTTCACACAGCCTTCTAAAGTTAAATTAGTGAGTTTTATTATATTCAAGAGTGCCACCATTTATTTCAGCTTTACGTTGAAAGAATTCCCAGAGCAGCTCCACTTACACGAGAAAATATTGCCCGTCATGATGTTCCCGAAGGATTACCCAAACATCGTCGATATTATTAAATAAACTATAAAATATATTCTATTTATCCCAAAGATTGTACATATTTCTCCTAAATATTGTATTGTTATTGAAAATGACAGCTTTATTCTTTCTTTGCCCTGCATTTATTCCTAGTCTGTGTCTTTCCCTGTGTTGCATTCTATGAAATGTGATTGGTTCTTTTAAATGAATTATTTCTGCAATAGTTAGCAGCTAATTTCTCACTGGATTGCATTGTTCTTCCATTGGATTCGTTCACTTCAAAGCCGGTTATCACAAGACCTACGTAATATTTTTATGCACACGGAGGAACGCCCCAGTCACCTCTCTAACAATTTCCATCTCGTTCCTTTACAGAAAAACAATCTTATTTTTCCTGGTATTTTTCTAACCCATCTCCTTTAAAATATTTCAAAATATTAGTCTAGAAACATCTTTTCACACTTTCTCAGGTTATTTTGAAGTTTCTTTCTCACCTGTTGCGAAATGTGATGTCGCATTGTTGCTTCGCTTGCGTTGCCCCCTTGCTTCTTTTCAAATAACACTTCCATTTGGCTGCAACATTATCATTTCTGACCGGAATAGGTGTTTTTATTATTATTCCTGTTATCTTTTATAATCTTGTTTACCAGTTCAATAAACCAAACCCGATTTTTAAGGTAATGGAGCCACAGGATTCGCATTCATTTGGGCAAGACATGCCAGAAAGTAGAGAACTACTAATACCACGATCGTTGCAAGAGGTGAGACTTTGCTCTACTTTTTAACTTTTTCACGGGGTTAGGTTATCTATTTGTCCTTCTGATTTAATGCGATATACTCGCGCCTCTTCTCAAAAGATAGTTGCCCTATTACCAAATTGTCTGGGAGAACAACGGTTCGCCTAGTTCAGCTGATAGTCAGCCCCCTGTCCTGCCAGCTGATAACTCATTCTTGTCGCGAGATGCCTCAAACCGACCTACCGGATCTTTATTTCGGCGGCTCTAATTTACTCCTAGTGGCATTCGTGCTCCCCATATGGCTGTTTAAAGTACTAGCTGTTAAATTCTCAGCTTTTATCATCGCCAGCCCATTAACGTGGTGCTGTTCTTGGGTAGAAACCTCTATCAGTGCCGTGTTAAACAGTCAGGACACCCGAGAAAGGACGGTTCATGTTGAAAACACAGCTGAGTACGTGTTCGCTGAATCTATTGTCAGTCAGCTTATGAGTGTGAGTTATTAAACCCCCCTTTTTTTACATGATCGCATATTTTTCTGACAGAAACATTATCAAAATATGTTTTCAGAGAGTCCAAGCGGCCGCCAGCGAGGTGTTGATGCATGCTTATGCGAATCGTCGTACAGGGCAGATTCATATTGGTGAGACAAAACAAATACCTGGTTTAAGTATAGGATTTACAGATATGAGCGAAGGAAACAGTGGTGATTCCAGTCGACCAGCAGAATTAAATGATGATGACATGGACGGTGCCAGTCATGGTAAGCATTATTTATTTATTTTTACTTTTTATTTTTTTTCTAGGTGATGCAGAAAGGAGGCGTGAATTCTCCCGGCTGCGCCAAACTATCAGCCAAAGCGAAAGCGCTCAAACGGTAAGAATTTCTTAGATTTCCTCAGATTGTATCAATTTTGGGGAGATCAGCAAGAGCTATCGTATCAGTCCATAGACATTCCGGCAATAAGGCTACCAGAAAGGGAAGAAACAGAGCCAGTAGCCATTGATCCGCTGGGCATCGTGGCACAAGAACAGCCACCACAACGAGTCCTGTTTGAAGAGGTTACTGTTGTGGTGTATTGTGTCCACCAGTTGGCGCTTTTATATCTAAAAAAACTTCTTCACTTTCTGGAAATAAAACAATAGCGTTTCCTTGCATGGTCGTCGTATGGTCTGCATGCTCATCTGTTTTGTCCCGTCTCATTTTCTATCTTTCAGGCTTGTACCTACTTTGCCGCTCTGTTGCCATTTGTCGCGTTATTTGCTCTGAAAGCATTTACCGAAAATTATGGAGATATCATGAGGTTGTTAACCGGATTCCTATGCTTTTTTGCCTGCGATCAGTATATCCAAATCGTCGTCGCAGCAGGTAAACCATTTATTTAAATGGATATTTCAGTTCATTCAGGGCGTCCAAGCTTCCAGCAAAGAATCACAGCACTTGCTGGAGTCGTAATTGGTCTTGTTGGTACATCTAACATTGCTGCTCCTGTAGAAGATTACAATCTGTGGAAAGTGTTGACCTTCCGCTATGCTGTAAGTACCCAGCTTTTTTCCTATAAAATATGAAAGTTTTTGCCAATTTATAAGCTCGTATGCTTAGCAATTGTCTCAATCATTTTTAATGTGAACCGCAGTTTAAAGGAAGAATCGAAAGAATAAAAGATCATTTCCAGGGGCAGGATTACCATTCTTTCACAACAACTCTTCTAATAATTGTACTGACCGACAACTTCATTAAAATGATCACCTGTATAGTGAAGATGCTCATTGTTGCAACTCCATGCATATCTGCACATCAAAAGAGGAGAAATCTTCAATGTGTCGAGTACATTTCACAGGCAAGCGTCGTTTCTTTATTTTAATTTATTCGATTTTAGTTCTATCGTTGTCAAGTGCCTACAGTTCAATGGGTAACATATTTCCTCGGTGATGGCCAACAATTTTACTCAACTGTCAACATTTGCTTTGCCTTTGCTTATTCCTGCTTAAAATTGAGAGAAGGATTTATCATTGGCAAAGTTATGGTTCAATCTTTCAGAAGAGTTTTCGAGGTAAACTTTTTCTTTCAGATTTCAACTTAGGTTCCATATTTAGATATCGAATTATGGCGTTACGCCTACTCAAGCAGAAATCGACGAAAATTCTATGTGCTCGATTTGCCATGACCGATTGTCTTCGCCCACGAAAGTAAGCCCATTTAAAGAGATCTTATTATTTTTATAATTTTCAGCTTTCTTGTTCTCATATGTTCTGCCACAGTTGTATAGATACTTGGCTGGATAAGGAGCATACCTGTCCAATGTGTCGAGCAGTCGTGGATAAGAAAGACAACCATTACAAGTCAGGTGCTACTAGCAAAAATATTCGCTTCTATTGATCTTTCACAAACAGATATCTCACCCCGAACTACTTTCTTCTTTTCATACGGTTGTATTTCTAGTCTCCCTGACTATTTTTAGCTTCCTGACTAGGTACTGTAAATATTAAAAAGAAAAAGGCTCTCGAAGCTTTTGCGGGCTTAAAAGTATTGTGATCATGAAATAGTAATACGAAAAATTTGCTCTCGCCTGTTTGTGTCAAATTATGTCATCGCTAGACCCTTTTATAAATCCCCAAGAACTGTACGTGTATAACAAAAGAACATTGTGAGATAAATATTTATGTACGAAATTGTTAATAAAGATTGTAATGCCAGCACCGGGGAGAAGGTAACCCGTTGATATTGTAACCGTGGTAGAAATCATTTCGGAGAGCGGAATTAATTGGTCAAAATGGAGAGATATGTGCCGTTGGAGAGAAGTGACAAGGCACACCAACTTATGCAGCAAAATAAAAGAACTAGGGAGAAAAGGCCGTTGACCGTGTAAAAAGATTCCATTGATTCCAGTAATTTGTCAGAAAGCATTGAATAGCACCCTTTGTTGTGTTGGAATATGGAGCGGGGCAACCCTTTTGGAGGTAGGGATTGGCCAGTACAGACGGCCTCATTTGCTACGACGGGATCAGCACTCGAACAGAATTCACTGGCTGAAAAGAGATCATCGCAATATGGAAGGACGGAAATACCTTTTATACAGATCTTCCTCTCTTCTATTACAATTTTACTTTCTTCATTCCTCAACATTTGAGCAAGTGTTTCAGGATCCTCAATGGCTGACTGAAGTTGCATACTGACGGAAGTACAATACCTACATGAGAATGCTAAGAAATCATAAAAAGTTCAAGTACCTGACGTGGATATCATCACAAGTTGCGCAGCAACTAACTGGAACTCGATATCGTGGATGGATAATCTGTGATTTGTACCACATGGTTACCTGCCATTCTGTACCGTTATGTTTCTTTACTCCGCAGCAGTTTAACTAAAGAAAATCAAAGTATTAATCTAAGAACGCCTCACATCTTGTTGCAACCTATCCCAGGCATAATCAACATCTTCACCGTATGGATGGCCATATTCTTCCCTCAAACTAGTAGACATCCACAGTTCGAGATCACCAGCCACGATCTGTACTAACATTTATCGGACACAAATAGAACATACCTCATTTTTCAGCCAGTAAGCGATGGTTGCGGAGTAGAGGCACATCGAAATGATGAAGAGCATGATCACACAGTACTGAACTCAATAAACATGGATCCAAAGATCTGCCTACCGCCAGCATCATTGTCTTTCGAAAAGTTATCATAGAAAAGAGTCCCAGCGGCGTCATGACAAATGTTATAATTCCAGCTAATGTTGTTATGGCAGAAATGTAGAAAGGAGAATTGGTCCCTATCACTGGTCCGATGTATCCAAGCTCCACAAGAAACCTCATAGCAAAACCGATCAGACCAATGGAAGCAAGCTGAAAATTATCCATTAATGCGAGGGGATAAGAAGGCCTACCATGCCTAGGGATATAAAAAAGATGGATAATGCTTTAAGCCAGCAAATATACCACGGTTGATGCTCCTTCATTCAGAAACTGTACAGCTCCGGCGAGGGAGGAAAGAATGGCACAATCGGGTCTTATTTAGACTGGCACAAAGGACGAGAATACGGGCAATCGTGCCAGAGGAGAAAAGCAGCTGAGGGTCACGGCGACTCTCCTCAGAGTCGCCATTTCCGCGGCTTGCGCCTTAGGTACACAGTGTCTCGGAATAGACAAACAGTACCGGGTCAGATTCAGCCTGTGCGAGCTGGCACTTGATGGAACGTGCCACTGTCAGGAAAGGGAGAATTATTTCTTTATCTTTGTTTACCGCTTGCATAAACAATTCAAATTCAAAATTTATTTTCCCTCGACACCCTTATCTTGCAGTTGAATTGTCCCAAGTTCAAACTTCTTTTCTGAAGAGACAGGATCCAAGTCAATCCGCAATTTTCTCTCGGCTCCCTGAAAATATCTTACACTGAAGCGTTGCTTGCTTACGTCTGGACAATAATGTGTAATCAGAAGGTAAGGTTCAATATCACCAAACTCTAATTCAGAACCAGTCATGTTAAAGGCACCGTTGAAAGGAACTCGGGCGCCATTTAATTTATCATCGAATAGACCTACACATATTCATATTGTAATTGACAGAATATAATTTAACCGTCATCATCCTCCCATAATTGCACGAGAGGTCTCTTCTGGCATTCGACGCTTTTCTCTCCTTTACAATCGCACTTCAGTCTACCAATTACCGTCACCGTCTTCGTCCAGGGCAAGGCATCCACAAACCAGAAGAATAAAAGGAGAAGAAGCAGCCGCAGAAGCATGACTGAAAATGGCATGAAACAGTGTCCATGGTTTTTATGATGACGTCCACTGACTCAACTCCTGAGTATGCTATGACTGATTCTATATTTTTCTTTTGTTTCTGATAAATAGATTACAATCTGATGTTTACATTAGGAAACCCAGTGGTATCATGCGCTAGGTAAGAAAGGTGACGGCGATAGAATAACAACATAGATATCATAGAAAAACCAGAGCGCGCCTATCTTTCAGGGATATTCCTGGAATTTCTGTTAACACCTGCTTTAAAAGAGTATTCTCGATCTTTCTCCTTTTTCTACCTGCTCCTCACCCTTCCTAAAATCAGATTAATGCAACCATCGCCTGATAAGGTCTTATCATATATAAATCATATCTGTCCTCTAGCAGAACACGACTGGCATTCCGTCACAGGCGCATGTACGCGAAGAGAACTTCCGTTGTCTCCGTTATTGAACTCACCAAGGCTCAAGGTATACGCTTTAACCCGATTCTTATATCGAATTCTAGAAGAAATACTCCTTGAACAATTCTCCGATCTCCAAGAAGATGAAAATATATATTTGGAAATATGCGACGAAGAAAGTAAACATTTTACAAGCCTTACTACATTCCACGGAATGGTCAGTCATTTTATATTTTGGTAGCTTGTTCTGTTTAGATAAGAATATTCCTTTCAAGAACATGGGCTTCTTTAATATTTTGGGTGTTGGTTGTTTGCACCTGTTTAGTTTTTTACATGTTATTTGTAAGTCAATCCTTTACCTTTAAACAGCTCTTCCAGAGTTTTCAACATCTCATAAATTACTCTAACCGAGTGACTTTTCAAAAGATCTCCACTATGAACAATATTAAAGAATTTACACATATTACCTTCTGTGGAGCTAGGTAAGCCTTTAATTTTTGTTTATTGCTTGTGTTTTAGGATAGCAGACGCCGAGTTCGATTCAAAAACTAAAGAATTCAATAAATGTAACAGCTATAGGATAACTTTAACAGGAAACAAAGCACGACTGAAGCTTATAACTCGAAGTAGAGGTAGGAGAGCCCTTTCGTCTAACAAAAACTATTTCCAGGAGCATTCATAAAAGTAGAAGAGTTTGATCGTTTGCCCTTAAGAACTTATCACTCCCATTTTCTCCACCTGGAGCCATCTCAAGTGGGTGAGTTGTATTTATTTACCATCTTTTATGAGCTCTCATTAAAATTATCTGGTCGAGACCATACGACCACTATGATTGATTTTAGGTTTTCCGTCAGAATACCACGAGGTTTCATTGTGTGACTGAATGGGACGAGTTGAGATGGCTCCAGAGAGCGCCTAATCTGACGTACAGCTATAAAAATTGTGAGGCAGCCAAACGGATACTCCTTATGACACAGATTGGTCATGATCCTAATGGTAAAATCAAAACATTTCGGTAATTTTTTGATAGATTTCTTGTGTCATCCACCATGTGAAGAATTAGTTCATCGGAAGACATTTTCTTTTATGAAACATCGTGGAAATTGTACATATCTAACAATAGAATATGGCAAAAATGGTCTCGTTAAGAATGAAACGAGAAAAATGACGATAGTTGACGTTTTATGTACGTCTTTTTTGCCCATTTCGTGCAGCCATGTTATAGCACTAATTGGCGGTGGTACGTCCCTTTTTCTTGGATGCAGCTGTGTTACCTTAATGGAGACATTCGTTTTTCTATTCAAACTAATAGTACAGGGATTAACAAAGGAGGTGGAGACGTCGGTCAATGAGGAGGATAGAAGTTGTAGGTTTAATCCCGTGGTAACCTGCCCTTTTCAGCAGCGGTAGAGCAAGGGCTTGATTGTGCCAAAACTCTTGATTCCGACGGTTGCTCGGTTGCTATGCCAAAAGGTATGCCGCATTTTAAACACCGTTTTAATTTAAATTAAGATATGGAGAAAGGAAAGGAGCTTCGTCCAAGGAGGAAGAGTTCCGCTACGGTTGCTAGTCCTCTTCAACGCCAGAAGAGGTGAGATCTATGTTCTTTTTTCAAATTTGTTCGTGAAACCTTAAAGCAGGTGTTTGCCGGGAATAACTCTATAAAAAGCTCAGTTTTGAGCTAAACAATCTCATCAATAATTAACCTGTGTAGTAGAGGGTGGAGGCGAAAGCAGCTGAAAAAAATCCTAAAAAGTCACTTCGCCCTTTTGAAAGTTTGATTTTTCATTTCTCTCCTCCTCTCCTGATCCAGAAACTTCTCCTTCTTCTGTTAAATACAGAAAAGTCAGCGTACGTATGGTTCAAAGAAGGATACTCCGAAGATAATCCAAATATCCGTCCGTTGACAACAGGAGGACTGCTGGCCAATGAGCCCCCGGTCCGCCTGATGTTCACATTGAATCTCCTTTCATCATCAGCTACCTTTCAAAACCTGGCCGGATATATATAATTTTATATTTTTAGAGCCATCAGTAAGAAGGACACCGAACTCATGACCGTTGACGACTCTACTAATCCTCCAGATTCTAATATCAATACGTAAGTAACATTTTCCCAGCCTTAAAACCTTTATTTTGTTTTAGACAGCCAGATAGCAATCATGAACATCATCCAATAATAAATGAAGGTAAATTTAATCTTTGATGATTGACGAGGTCGAGAGGAAATGGAAGAGAAATATTTATTTTTAGTGAAACCCTCTTCCAAGAGTCACAGTACCCTGGGAGAGAGGATCCTGACCCGTGTGCTTCAACGTCAACCAGCAATGGATGTGCCCGATGAAATTGGAGATCACAACGCTAAGGTCCTTCAATCGCAGACATCTTTTGTTCTCGACGATTTTACTGGCCATCCACGAGGGAGTAAAAATATCTGTAAGTGTTTTTACAAATACAATACTCTGCTATTTTAGTACGACGAGCATCTACGGCTACATCAAAGGCATCTGCTCGTAGTTCTCGCAGTCTGAAAGTGTTATCCCATGTTCCACAAAAGCGACGGAGTCAGATATTCAGCAAACATCTGGTAATGAACGACTTCTAAATGGATCTCATTGATGTGACCGCTGTACATAAGTTGTTTTTAATAAAGACGTGAAAAGAATATTACCTTGAATAGAAGGGCAATGTTCTCGAACTTTAGTTCTCTTCTGGGCACAGATTTGTATTGAGTAGGGAATGTAGATTTTCTGTTATCGTTAACTTTTAAAGTGCAACCTAGGCTTGCAGATTAAGGGTACTATTTTGCATGCTAAAACATGCTGGGCACATTGTAAATCGGTCTTGGACAGTTCAAGTTTGCAAAAAAGCCAAAGCAAAAACGGCAGAAAAAAAACAGAAAGCAATATCAAGCTTTGGATGTTAAGCAGCGGACAACTATCGCCAAATGTCTAGAAACAACGATAGTAGTAACACTACTTATCACTTCCAGCTGAGTCGACAATAGTGGCGAAGAAGATAGAGGGAGCGGCCTAGCTAAATGAAGAGCTATGCCAACATATCAGCACCCAGTGAAGTACCTCTTGTCGCTTCTATCGATATGCGATGGCTCTAGCGGCGATCTGTAGCTAGCTTGTTGTCGTCTACGTTTCAAAAACCACCAAGATCAGTTTCTTATTTATTGAGAAATTGGTGTCTGTTTATAATGAACATAAATAGAAGTATTGCTTTCCGTCTAAGGCATTTAATGAATCTTATAAATAGCTATATACACGAGACATATATAAATAAAACTTAACACCTAATAAATAACATAAGCTGACACAATTATTGAGAGAGATCAGTATCCATATCCTTCACTATTGACGTAGGGATTAGTTGGCGGTTGTTGCTGTTGTGGTTGTTGAGGCTGGAAGGGGTTAGTGGAGGCAGGAGGGCCTCCAGCCTGATAGGACGTGTTTCCAACTCCAATAGCTCCGACTCCTTTAAATGATACAGTAAGAAAAGAGGGCTATTACCTTCGGAGCTGCCTCCATATCCATAACCATCTTGAACCTCGCTCGAAACTCCCGCGAAATGCTCGTCAAAGTTATCGGCGAAAGCATCTGCGGCCCCTTCTTCATGTCGTCTCCAGGAGAAGAATGCTGCACCACCCTTTAATTACTTTAGTGGCCAACCAATCTAAACCGAGGGACTTACCCAAGCAATTAAGCTAAAAAGAGTCATGAGTATTCCAAACTTGACGTGGCCTGTTTTCACCGGCTCGTCAATTTCCAAGTCGCTAAGCTTACTCCAAAATGTAAAGAAGCCGATGACGAAAATAACGGTGAAGCACACTACAAAATGACAAAAGAACAAAGTGTCGTAGATACCTGAGACTACTAGATCAGCGAGTATGACGCGTTTTCTTGTCGGAATGGAGCTAATATTCTCAAAACGAGCGTCACTGACGAGAAGAGTCACGGCTCCTACAACTGCGAAAAATCCAAGTGCAGAAGCGAAGGAACATGTCGAGGGACTATTGCCATACAGGCAAATCTAAATAACTTTATATTTAAAGAACGGAAGGATCTGCTTTGTCATAGGCGTCCGGAAGAAATTCGACTCTTTTGTCGCCGACCAGAATAATGGAATACCTGGTGGTGCGTGCTGCCGGCTACACGATGCCATCCTCCTTTAGAAATGCAATACCATAGAATGACCCCAAACACCTGAAAATAGCCTAGAAAGAAATAGGAAAAGATACGTACAAGTGCTCCACATTTAAAGATAACCGTCGGTTTCTTGAAGAACGTATTCTTGTCAAACTGCCCTCCAGCCAAGCCAGCCCCATAAGCTTTGATGTTATTCATCCTCGTTTACCCTTTATTTGATTCTAAAAATAAGACATAAACAAATTTGAATTCGTCAGTTTGGGCGCACGGAAGCAATTATCTCTCTTAAAAGCAAGACGGGATTGCGCATCACATTTAGAGTGAACAAATTGCAACATGAGACGAGGAAAAGAGATAGACTCGCGCCAGCTGAGCCCTACTTGACGATCATTAACCACACGACGACAAGTGGAATTAAAAGAGCAAAACGTGTGTGAGTAACCTAACATGAAAGGTCTTGAAGAGGGAGAGAGAATGCGAATGGCATAGGCCTAGCCACTATCGATCACTCACGCAGGCAAATCCCAACACTGAATCCAATTGCTCCGAAGCGCAAACTCTCCGAATTGGTAAAACTCTGCCCGCGCCTTCTCTAACCCTCCCTTGAGAGGTTTTTTTTTCAATGCGGGGGCGCTGTTCCTTTTGTTCTTTCTCCATCATTCTTTGACTACAAAATGAGCATTACTTTGCATAATAAATTGGCACTAAAGCTTGTTAGCCTATGTAAATATAACCACCAGTAGAAAAGTGCTAATAGAGCATTATTCCCAAGTATTTGCGGAAATCCACGTCAGAACTCATGTCTATTTTCAAAATATTCGCTTACGTTGTTAGTGCTCTTTGAACATAGAAAATCAGGTTGATGCGTTTTCTGGGGGACAATGCGTTGTTGTGGGAAATCCTGTGACTATGACGCGGTTTCTGTCTTAAATGAATTCATTTATGAGCGTTGGAAACGTCGTTGCCCTTAGACGGAAGTGGCTCAGATTGTCTTCGGTTGTTCGTTTAATGTCAAGAACACAGCATTTGGACACGGAAGCAATCAGAAAAGGAGGCTTCTAAGTGGCAGACGAGGAGGAAATAGAAAATAAGTATTTGCAGGAGGGACTTCCAAGCTTCTAATTTTCCGTTTCACTGAATACTGCTCGGATGCAGGGACTTCTTTCGAAAAATCCCGTTATCTTGAAACTCCTAAGCCACCTCTGGATTGAAATACATGCCAAGACCCTTCAGTTTTAGTTTACGATATATGCGAAGTAAGGAATTTTCTCGAAGGCTCGGGAACACTGCACTCTGTCTACCATTACGCGGCTGGAAAACCCTTGGGGATTTCCTGTGGGTTGTGGAACTTCCGAATCTTTCCTAAAACTACAAGTAATAAAAAAATGAACAATTTGTAAAGACATCTTCATTAGTTTCCATACCCGCGGAAGCAATTTCTTTCTCAAGACAATATCTTCTATGAACAGTCTATAACACGTGTGATAAGAGGAGGTCAGGGGGAGAAAGGGCAGCACCAATAACTGAATAAGTGCCTAGGGTCGGGGAAGAGTTCGAAAAACATCACATTTCATAGATATAAAGAAGATAGCTTGAGAAAGACGCGCCAGCAAGTCCAACCACATCAAACCGGGTTCTTTGTCGACAAAATCACCGGACAGTTTGTTTTTGAATTTGGTTTGGACTCGCAAAACTTGAAGTATGCCGTAACAATAATAATACCACCGGGAGAATATAAAAAAAGATAATGACATAATGAGGCAGACCACTATTCCCGTTAAAGAGGGAGACTTTAAAGGGTCATGTTATTTAAAAAAATGATTAAAAGAAAATTTGAAAAATTCCCCTACTGAAACCGTTTTTCTGTCTACCGTAGATGGTACCCTCTTTAACTAGCTGCACAGACTAACTGGTCAATGGGTCTGGGACAGAAAATATTACAGAAAATTACGGAAATTACAATTTTAAGCGATAGCAAAAGAAAAAAAAAGAGAAGAAGAAAAGCTGCTTGTCCAAGATCCACCATTTGAATATACTAAATAGAAAATCTTTTCTGTTGATGACTGGAAAAATTTTGGAGAATCGTCATTTTGCGAAAGAAGACCAGAGAACCGAATATAATGTCCCGTAGAGTTGAAAAAACTACTCTAGCGAACAGGCCAACATCCCCGAAGTTTGAGCGCCATTAACTGAAATCTGAAAAATTTAGTTTAAAAAAATTAATTGATAGAATTCTTACCATTATGACGGGAGCCCGAATAAAATGAGAATATGAGTGTATCTCAAAGAGCAACCAACACGAACCAGTAATAAAAATGTGTACCAATTTTTAACAAAACTATAATTATTAATCTTATAAGTCAATAATGAACACTAACCTTTTTAGAAAGACAAAAAATGATGATAGTTTCTGAGGAGAAGAAACGTCACATAGCGCTGAAAAAAATGGCATGATTAATCATGAATGGATAGATTGGAACAAGGGAGCAGAAAAAAAGAAGGAAGTCGACTGAATGACGGACTTCTCAGCCCGAGTCTTTAATGGAAAATGCCAGACGGGGGGAATGCACTTGCACGAGGGGTGGGGGGTCCATGGAGAGCATTCGGGATCAAAACGCAGAAATAGAGGGAATTGGAGATCTATTGCGAAAAAAATGAAGAAGAACAATCCTCGTGATGCGGCCACCTAGAGAGAGAAAGAGAACGAAAGACCTTTGATGTTTTGAGTATTTATGTTTCGAAAGACTTATTTTTAGAAGATGATGTCAACAAGAAGAAACTAAGTAGAGCAAAAGAGGGGGAGATTGGACAAAGTTGTGTACTTTTGGAGTTGATGATGCGCCAATGTTTATATAGAAAACAGAATGCACAGATGTTCGCAATGCGGTAACGAATGTATAGTGGAATGATGAAACAGCTAGCTACTGCCAGCCATGACGACAGAATAGCGAATAATCCCCACACTGAAGGTTCGTCGAACATTGGGTGGCAAACCCTATTATATGGGTCCGTGGTTGCTGTTTCGTAATCAAGCGAAAGCAATGATGTAATGGGGGGATTAGCCAAAGCCTATTAGGGGGGAGATTAGTTTTTCCCTTCATCGTTCACATTTTCTAGTCTAAATAATGGCTATTGCCAGATGTAATCACCGGCATTCGGAAATATAAGTGAGGGGAAGTGAGGGAGAATAATTGGATGGTCTCTGGAAATTCTCGTCAAACGGACAACGATCATTACTCAAATAAAAAACGGACCCCAAAACGGACATGTTTCCGGTTTGAGTGCGTGTGTCGGGACAGCCGGGGGCTGTAAAGAACGCCGCTAGTTTTTCGGCGGCTGCCCTTTGCGTCAGGACACTATTGATTTCTTTTTGGCTCTCGTCCAATACCAGCCCACGCAAGTGGCGGCTGGCTGGCGGGGCGAGAGTGACAACGGCCGCAGGGTGTGCGCAATTTTGATGGGAAACTAGAACGAGAGCGGAGGGCGAGAGAGAAGAGGCAACAGAAGGCAAGTGGGCAGAGAGAGAAGAGAGAAAGCAGTCTGAAACAAAACACAGCTGTGTCGGGAGCCAGTCATCACCTAAGAATCGTAACTATACGAAGTGAATGTTCCATGAAGAATGTGGGCGGAGAAGGAAGGGTAGCCAGGAGGGGGACACACCCACGTTACCAATTGACATCACACACTCTGAGAAAACAGGGGTAATTTCAGTTAATATTCTAGGAGCGAAGACGTAAGGAATACGCCATCTAGCAGGAAATGAAAAATGGAAAGAAAAACGCAGAAGTGAAACTTTTCAAGTACCATGTGCATTTCAATTCTAGAAATCGTTTCATCTCGAGTGGATAGGCTAACATAAAGCGCCAACCATATTGCAACAATGCTTCAAAGATCGTCGGGGGAACTCTCCCAGACAAAGTTCACAAACGAAGGAAAGACGCCATACTATAGGATTCAAGTGGTTATAATAGCTGTGAGTAGAGACTGTTAACGTCGGAGAATGCGCAGGGCGAGAACATGCTAACCGGTCCTGTCTGGCCACAAGCTGCCAAAAAAATGTTGCGATGTCCGCGACCAGACGAATATGGTAATAATTTTAGAATTATGCATGTTTTTATGGGCTTGAGACTGTCCGAAAATGGGAACAGACAGCAAAAACGTGTAAAGGACAATAATCTTATAGTTTGATAGAGAGACTGGTGGAGGCGATAAGCTCCCACTGACGGGAGAGGTGACGGTCTAAATGCCAGAAAAGTAGAAAAAATGAACTGGAAAGGAAGTCTAATGGCGTGATCAATTCTCAATGACAAATTGCATTTTACAAAAGAGAAAATTGACGCTTTTCACTATCAGCGAAAAAAATGGATAGCCGCAGACGGGGAATGCAATTTATGGCCACCTAGGAGTGGGAAAAAGAACCTGTTTGAATATGAAAAGAACTTTTTTTGTGTAGAAAGAATCTCAAGGAAAGACCCAGATTGAAAGAGAGAAAGTAAAATTGAGGCGAGAGGGGAAAGTGACCTGGTTGCAGTAGGACACGCAATCCGACAGCTGAGGGCGCGTTTTTCGACCCCTCTATCGCGGCAGACCATTATCGACTGTTTCCTCTTTACAAAACTGTACAAAATGGTATAAATACCGTTTTCTTTTCTTATTTTGAAATTACTTTCAGAATGTTCTCTATATCATTAAAGAAGTCAGACGACATTTCCGGTACTTTATCACAATTACCTTGGGATTCCTACACTATCATTACACGAAAAGATTTACTGTCAGGCCGGCAAAACTGAACCTTCTTCCAGTTCAAGATGTAACCCAAGTTTCGAACAGGATTATCCACATTTTGGGACAAAATCCAGGACCGTTCACATTGCAGGTGGGTAAAGAAAAACATAAGAAGGAGTCGCGGTTTGGAGAAAACTAAAGAGACGTGTTCGTGACCAACAAGTGATGGACGAATGTTTGTTCGACGCACAGTTTGCGAAGAAAAGAAAATAAGAAACTTTCTCTCGTATCACATGTGATAACGGGGGAGATTATCAACTTTTTTTGGGATATGAACAAAGGGACTTTTTCAGGGAACCAACACGTATTTAGTAGGCAGTGGGAAGAAGAAGATCCTAATAGATGCAGGCGAGCCAGACAAGCCAAGGTACGTGAAAAATGCGAAGACTGAACTTCGATAAGCTATGCTCTGTTAGCACTTACGTAGAAACTGCGGTTGTACGCGGGTTTCTGGAGGAGTTTTCCCTCTCTCGCACCCTGGGCTTTTGTTTGTTCGGCCTTTACGCACAATCTTCAGGTACATAGAAAAATTAGCTGAAGTTCTTGGAGACGACGAGATTGTCTCAATTGCTTGTACACACAGACATCGGGATCACATAGGTACCGAGCAAGGTTTTTTGATCAAAGTACAATATTTAGGAGGAATTGAAGAGGTCAGGAATCTTGTGGGAGGGACAGTGCCCGTTTATAAACTGAAAGATATCAAGGAGAAGGTAAGCCGGAGATAAGATCTAATTGTTAACCTTGGTGACAGCTTGATGGACCATTAGAGCCTCAAGGATACCATCTCGTCAATGACGGTTTCGAACTGAAGGTAGAGGGTGCGACTCTAAGATTCGTTGAGACAAGGTGACGTATTTCTTGAGGAAAGAAGAAGATTGTCGTCTTTTAGAGGCCACACAACTGACCACGCGGCATTCTTGTTAGTTGAGGAAGACGTTATTTTCAGTGGAGATTGTATATTAGGTAAACAGATTAGGTTGTTTTCTACACGGCCATCTTCGATCACCTTTTTTGTAAAAAGGAATTCGGGGAAAGGCATCTATTGGAACGCGGAAGGCAACTTCCGCGGTATAGAAAAATGATAAAAGGCAAACAAAAGCCATCAGACAGATTGCACTGTACGATTCGCCCATCCTAATAGAAAAAGTCACGTATAAATTGTGTGAAATAGATGATAACTATAGAAGAAAAAAGCCTAGCCGCCTTTATCGTATCAAAAATCAAACTTGGAAAAAATTGAAGGTCTAGACAGGATAGGGCATTGTGCTGTGTCACCACGGGCCGATGTCTGAGAAGAGTATCGAGCAGCATTCCCCACTTAAAGATTTTTTTCTATGAAAAAGTGACCCTTGGCTTTTTGGACTTTTAGCAAGAGTAAACGGCTTTGCAAAGAGACTACAATCCTCTTGTACGCACTGCTTGTGAAAAAACGTCGCTGGTAGTTGGGGCTTTTGGACGTGGGCTTGCAATTTTTTTTGCACGACAGTACTTGTTGGTGATAACTAGACGGATTTGATCAGGATCCTTTTTGAAAATACGAAGCTTCGCATGGCTGATCAGCAGTAATCACAAATGTTGTCCAGATACAAAATCCACAGCTTCTCCTTTCAATGAGTTAAGAGTCGTTTAAAACATTTTTGGCCCCTGGATTTGTTAGACCTTCTTTTCCCATGATACAAAAGTTGATATGACCACTGGTTGGGATAAACTTTCGCCTCTTTTGCTCTGTCTGTCTGCCCTTTCTTTCCCCTCTGTTGACCGCCGAAGACCAAATTCTCTTTTCCTCAGATCAAGAACGAAAATCTATGGCCGTATATAAATCAATGTTGTCAGTGAATTTAGAACAAAAACAGAAAAGTTTGAACAACACGAGAATGTGAGAGAGCAACCCACCCGAAAAAAAAGAGATCAAACGATTACACAAATGTTTTTATATTTCAAGAGATCAAAATATTACGCTGTTCTTCGTTTTTTCAGGTGAGGGAACAACAATATTTGAGAGCTTATCACACTACATGAAATCATTGTACCGGCTGAAAAACATGCACCCAAAGGTTCTGAGGACATACTGTCCTAAGTGTATTGTTTACCGGATTGCAGATAATCTGTCCAGGACACGGACCAATGATTTACAATCCCGAGGAAAAGATTGATCAGTACATTGAACATCGGGTCAAGCGAGAGACTCAAATTATCGATATTCTTAAACAGGTGTTATTTATCCCATGACGTGTCAACATCGCTCTTTTTTTCAGTTAGGAAGAGCGAATGCTCTAGAAATAACGGCCACGCTGTACAGCAAACTTCCCAAGTCCGTTCAAATTGGCGCCTTCGGGAACATTCGACAGACATTGCAAGCACTTATTGAGGATGGGCGCGTAATTCGCGTCGGGTTAATAGATTACAAGTTGACTTGACCTCTAAGACCAAATGAAATTTCTTATCTCAATGGATCTCTGTTGTTTTCTGTTCAGAGTGACCGCGACGCCGCAGGTCAGCTGCGACGCGGCCTAGTGGACGAATTTTTCACAAACTATTTTGCTGTTTATCTGGCCTCTGTTTGTTCATTCGCCACCACGTCGGGGGGTACATGTTTCTGCACCCTAATAGATGGAGACCTCTTGATATTGAGATCATTCTTCGCTGTCCTGGCGCTGCACTCTCTCGCTCCCATCTGGCCATCTATCGTTTCTCTTATTTTATTGATTATTGAGTGGCTATGTGTGTTGATGTCGCGGATATTTTGCTGCCTAAAGCTCGTCGTCCTTTCTGAACAACATTCTCTCATAACAACAAGGCAACACCGCCTGCCCTTCGTGTGCTTTTCACGCGCCCTGGCCACCAACCCTCTAGACCAATTGCCAAACCTCCCGTTGCTGATGCTTTTCCTCTGATATCTTTTCTGCTTATTTGTCTATTATCTTTTCTCCTTTTGTTTATAGAATTTCGCTTTTCGCGTTAAAGGAACAGAGATCCCGAGAGATCATAAAAATTTTCCCAAAAATAATAAGAGACTCACAGCCACCCATGTTTAATGGGTGGAGCTTAACAATAAGCACACTTGTTCTTTAAACCTGAAAACTGGTTGCTGTTCTTGGTTTCTGTTTTCTACTGATAACAATTCTCTCACCGTATCACATATCCACTTATTGGTTTACACTTTTACACATTTTCAGAAGATGGTGGCCTCCAATGATCTACCAGAAGGTCCATTTCAACGGGCGTTAAAAGGCGATGCCACTAGTATTATGACCAAAGTCAGAGAGGTAAGTGTTCTTGTCTTCTTTAAACTTCCAGGTAACAAGTTATAAAAACTGAATAGTCAATATTTTCTCTTTAAATTTTATTCTTAAGCAAATAGATTCTGCAGCAGAGATCAAGAGACCCGCTAGTTATACACTTTGCATGTCCTTTGCACGTGTGTAATCTTTAAAAATCGACATGTGATTTTTCTTCAGCGTAGGACGTTGAAACAAAGAAAATCGCTTGGATTGATTGCGTTAAACATAAAGATTTTTAATGCAGTGCCATGGGCAATCTGTCTGCAACCAATTGAGTTTATTATTAATTGAACAGAGCTCTCTCTCGCGAAGATAATTCAAAATTTATAGTTATTAATTTATTATTAATTAATTTAAAAACTGCGGGAAGAAGGGAATTATTAAAATTGGGGTTGCTCTTGTATTCAACCATGGAAAAATTGAGAAATTTATGTTTTTCAGTGCTGCACAAGAACATTGAACATCATCGGTGCTCCACCAGCTGAAGGCTTGAGTGAAGAAGATTTTTTCAAATTTGCCATTGATGTCTTCACAAATGAATGGAAACAGCGAAGTAAACAGTCGGAAATGGCTCTCAAGGTAAGGAAATTTTGTTAATTTTGGAACATTTTGCCATTATTCAGGGTATTTTGTTCCTCCTTGAGCTCTGCCTCTCCCAGCCATCGCTTCAGGATAGCATTTTCGACCATCTGTTGACATCACTTGGTTATCATTCGGTGAGTCGTGAAAATGGATCAACACAATAACATGTTTGGTCTTTAGGTAACTTTCTGGAAGCTAGCGGTGCCATTAGTTTATGACTCTGATCTGTCAAATGGCACGCAATATAGGGATGCATTACTCTTTTCCCTGGCTCTTTATGATGTTAATAATAGTAAAAATAGATTACGGTAAGATAACTTTAACTAATAGAATCGATTAATATTCAGAGAATTATATGCTGCTGTTCCTGGCGTCAGGCAGAGTATGCTAGGAGTACACGCAAAGCGTTTTGGAGAGAAATATCGACATATTCAAGTAGAACTTTTGAAATACAACCCAAAGAAGTAGATTTAGATGATTCGATCTCGAGCAAATTCAAGGATGGGATCCGTTCAAGGATCAGTAGAAGACCTACATGCCTTGGAAAACGACACCATCGCCGATGAGAATGCAGGTGAATCATCTTCAACTGGAGATTCTGGTCAGCATGGAAGTGAGGGTCTCGCTGCTGGTGGTCTTACTGATGGAAGTCATCACAAGCAAAGGGTCATCAACGTCTCCAATGCTCCTCCTGTGTCCATACAGAAGCATTCTAGTGGTTGCTGGGAGATTAAACAAGGTCAGATACATCTTATTCCGAATACTTTTCATTATTACAGGTTCTGGAGGTCTTGTTGCCTGTGTCGATCCCGTTATGTCCGTTGACAAAGAGAATATCTGGCTGTCAAATCTAGGAATTAATATTGATGAGAGAAGGAATCAAGAGGCTAGTCTTCAATTTATCATTTAATTATTGCAATTCCTTTCAGGACCTTCCTCCTTCCACAAATTCCTTAGGTCTTCCAATTATAAAACAAGCTAGAGCTGGAGAAATATTCCACGTTTTGGAAGAAAATGACAAGAAACGTGAGTTGACGGAAAGGGAGAAAATGCTAGAGTGAGTTATTCTCTTTTTCTTTATATTTTGCTAAAGAAAGGATATGTCGCTTCTGTCTGTTCTCCATGACTACAATAAGACAAATTATCAATTGAATCCTGTCTTTGTCAGTCAAGAAGACTACAATGCTTATTATGGAGGGATCAGCAATGGTCTCCTCTGGCCGGCTCTTCATAATCTGGAACAGTACATTGTCAAAGATTATGATGATATCAACGTAAGAATACATGAATTAGTTTTCAAGAAAAGTGTTTCAGGTTTTGCGAGAGCATTGGTGTGCTTATGTTAGAGTCAATTATCAGTTCGGTATCAATGCTGCCAGGAATAGTAGACCGCAAGATTTCATTTGGATCCATGACTATCACCTTATGCTTACTGGCCAAATCATGAGGAGTTTAGACAGCAATCTCGAGGTATTTCTTAAAGAAACCCGTATTCAAAATAAGCGTTGTAGATCGGATTCTTCTTGCACATCCCTTTCCAACCTCCTCCATGTTTCATGACCAAATATCGAATGGTAGCTGAGCCAATTATTCGAGGAATATTGCGATTTACCAAAGTATGTCAGATTATTCTTTGTCATCACGTTTTTAGGTTGGATTCCAAACACATCGAGATCGTGATACTTACGTGAATATGGTTAAGGGAATAATTCCAAGGGCTAGAATCCATTACGACAATCGCGTTGATATCTACACGGTCACCCACGAGGGTTGGACATGTTCACTAGGAGTTTTCCCCGTGTCTATCAAGAATGAAGACTTCCTCCAATTCGCTCAAGATCCTAATATTGTTGTCGAGTCTCAGGATATTAAGAAAAAGGTAGGAATTTATTAAAAGGTTTATTATTTCCATAGGTTCTTTCAAACGGATCTCAATCTGGTACATTCTTCTTCGCTGTTGAGCGTTTTGATTATACTAAAGGAATTAAAGAAAAATTAATGGCTTGGAGGCGATATTTCGAGAAACATCCAGAAAGAGTTGGAATGGATGTTCTCTTCCAAGTGGCTGTTACCAATCGACGAGGTGTCGAGTCATACAGACAATATCAGGTAAGCCACTTATCCATATGAGACCTATTGATTTAGGATGACTGTATTGCGCTTGTTGACGAAATCAATAGTACAATAAAAAGCGAAAAATACCCCGACTGGAAGCCTGTGATTTTCCAAACGGATGGACTTCCTCGATCTAAATTGGTGGCTCACTATTTGGCCATGGATGTTGGTGTCGTGACCCCATCAAAGGTAGGTTAATATTATCTCAGCTTCCATTTTCGTTTCAGGATGGAATGAATCTTGT
Organism: Oscheius sp. DF5033; assembly: GCA_964036215.1. NCBI lineage: Eukaryota > Metazoa > Nematoda > Chromadorea > Rhabditida > Rhabditidae > Oscheius > Oscheius sp. DF5033. The sequence goes on from OZ038413.1 coordinate 10,593,837, forward strand.
AGCCAAGGAAATGCTTGTGTGCAATCCGAATGCTTCACTTGTTTTGTCCAGTGGAGCAGGAACCGAAGTCCAATTGGGGAATGCTGGATTCTACACAGAAGAAAAGAGAATGTACCATCGAGTAGACAATATCCATGACATCGACGTGAGCACTTTCCTTTTATTTTAAATTATTCTTTATAGAAATTCGCCGATGAATTCTTCGCAGCTGCTAATGAAACTGAAGACGAACGGAAAGCAAATGGAGGAAAATTGAATGAATTCATTACCAAGCACGATATCGAAGAGTGGAGTTCAGCATTTTTGGATCCTAGCTGGACCCATGAAGTTATCCGAATGTGTGATGTATGTATTTCTAAGTTTTTTAAAATGCCTCCTTATAGGTCAAACTTGTTGCTGATTTCTATATTCTCATGGCAAAAACAGCTCAAGTTAGAAGGCAAATTGTCGAAGTCGTCCTGAAAGGTCTACCAATCAGGCCGCACTTTGCACTTTCGTTGGAAAATGCTAAGGTATTAATGATTTTTGAATTTTCGCTCATTTATTTTAGAACTCCCTGGAAAATAGTTGTGAATCCAATACTAATATCCTTGCTTTGCATACAGGAGCAACTGAAGAGGATGGTGAAGCCCAAGCTCTAATTAAATTTGATATTACTGATGAATTGACGGAATTGCAAAAAGATTTAGCTTTCCTTCTCTTTATTCAAAGCGAGGAGACCAATAATGTGGAACAATTCATTGATGTAAGTTTATTGCTTTGGTTTTCACTTTAGTTTTTCAGACTCTGGGAACATTCCACCCCTGTGGACCAACCGTCTTCGTTTCTGAAGTGGAGACTGCTGCAGCACTTTTATACCAAGGAGATCATTATCATTTCCTCTTTACGGATCGTGATGGGACCCTCAAGAGTTACGCATGCTCCTATCCTACCAGCATCCAGCCTGCGTATTCCGCCGTTATTCAAGCCCAATTTGCTAGAAGATGTGCCCAATTCTGTGCAATTGTTACAACCGCTCCTCTGATGCATATCGGAGTATTGAATGTCAGCACAATTCCTGAAGGTATTTCATTTATTTTAGGATAAAGCCCAATTTTTTCAGGTTACTACGCTTATGGCGCTTCTGCCGGTCGTGAATGGTATTTCAACCCGGCTATGCAATTCAAAGACGACACGATTAGTGAAGCTGATCTAGCCATGCTGAACAAAGCATTCGACATGGTGAGATCATTTCCCTTTATATTTTTCTTATCACCAGGCTCTTAGGTCGAAGATCTTCTTGAGAATCCGGCTTACCGTAACTTTACCTGGATTGGTAGCGGCCTTCAAAAACATTATGGTCATATTACCATTGCCCAGCAGGACGTCAATAATTCGATTCCTAAGAAAGACAGCACTGAACTGTGAGTCATCGTTACTTTATTACACGTCAGCACTCCTTGCAGATACCAGCAAATTGTTAATATTGTGAATATCGTCGATCCTACTGGTTCAGTATTGACAGTCAGAGATAATGAGTACGACATCAAAATCTACACGAAGGTTGACCATTCCCTTATCCTTTTTTATTACGGCAGTTTCAGGCCAAGCTGTCAGGCCGTATCTTCAACAAGGGACATGGTGTGCGGCTAGTTGAGAGGAAAATGGGAATGAAGCTGCAAGATGGTTGGGAAACATGGCTCGCTGAATACAATTGAATTCTTTAGGAAATGTACTGGTTTGTGGCGATTCTGAAACGGATTTGCCTATGTTGGAAGAATGCCTGTCCGTGGCAGCGTCTACCGTTTACACGATATGGGTGACAAAGGATGAAGCCTTGAAAATGAAGGTAACTTTTGATCTCTATTTTTTAAAGAAGAAAACTTTCAGGTATCGGAGCTGTGCGAACGTTTGGGTAATAAGCATTACGTGTTCGTTTCGTGTCCAGAGGTTCTCCTCGGTGCCATGGCTCAAGCAACTGTACGGGAGCTAAATCTTCGCGGTACTGATGATTTCGACGAGTGATTATGTAATTTTACGTGTTGCCTTTTCCTATCCTATTGTCATTGTCCTCTTTCTCTTTAAATATTGTGTCTAGCTGTCGTGCAGCTATCCTTGAGCATGTAACTCAATTTATGTACTTGTACAGAGTGTGGTATAAAGAGATTCTTTTTAAATAAATAGTTATTATTCATTGTTTCCAAATCATTCGATTTCATTGCATTGTTTCGTCGGTACAGGAGACCCTGGAGCTACTTCAGATAAGCTGACCTGTCAGTCAGGGTGGGCGATAATCGACCAGAAGAAAGTCTACTCATTGGTCATTGTGATATTGTAGAAAAAAGAAATAGAGATCAAATTTTTGTGATCAGATGAGGTCCAACTCGAGGGTAATAATTGAGGCATTTTCCACCGATAGGAAGATGCTGTTAAACAGATGAAAAGAGTAGAAACTGAGATGACATTGTTGCGAATGACATGGACCTTTCTCTACGAGATTTACGAAATGCCACTTAATTTGATTCTAAAATTCAATTGAATGTATTCCTATTATAAGCTCAAATGAAAAAGAAGAAATGCAACAGCCATCACTGCAGTATTCACAGCTACTTGACTCCTAATACCCGAATCTGCATCAAATTCCAAAAACCTTTTTTAAACAAATAATTTGTCCATCAGGTGAAAAAAAACCTGTGTGAGGAGAGCAGAACTTTGACCAGAATGGGCTCAGAGGAGATTGACAGTCAGTCGCTCTATCGCCTCGCCTCCTATCTCGACTGTCAGTCTCAACTCGCATAAATACCGCCACCGGCGCCAATTCCACACTTCGGGATGAAGTTCTTCTTCGCCCTTGTCGGACTGGGCTTAGCCCTAGCCTCCAGCCATCTGCCTCAGGCCAACCCTCTCGCTCCTGAGACCGAATACCGTTTCAAGTATGAGGCTAACCTCATCTCCGGACTGCCTATTCCATCCACTGACTCCTCTCTGACCCGTATCCGTGCCGAAGCCTTCATCCAAGTCTCCGACCGTGTTGGACGTCTTCAGCTTCGCAAGATCGAAATCGCCAATGACAAGTCCCAGCAACTCACCTCCGAGTTTGTCCCCATGGAGAGACTAGAGAAGCACGAGCTGACTGAGGAGCACAAGAGCCTTCTGGAGAAGCCCGTCCGCTTCCACTACAAGAACGGACTCGTAGGTCACCGGGCCTTCATGGCTAAATCCCCGTTTCAGGTCTCCGAGCTCCAGTTCACCGAGGAAGATCAACCCTGGTCCGAGAACATGAAGCGCGCAGTCCTCAACATGATCCAGGTCAACCTCAACAAGGGAGAAGACCTCGAGAACAGCTGGGACAGCGGATACTTCACCACCTTCGAAAAGGTACTCCTGTTTTCTACCAAAGAAACATGAACTTTTCAGACCATCGAGGGAGAGTGCGAGGTCGCCTACACCATCGTTCCCGAATCCGAGAAGACCCTTGTCACCAAGTCTGTCAACTTCGACAAGTGCGAACGCCGTCCCGATGCCTTCTACAACCAGCGCTTCACCACCGAGTGCCCCGAGTGCGACTACAAGATGATCGTCCCACAGACTGTCTACAACTACAAGTTCAACCGCGAGGAGCTCGAGATGGTCGAAGTCCGCTCTGTCTACACCGTATGTTTAGCCCTTCCAACAGGAATCATCCGATCTTTTCAGGTCTCCCTCAAGAACCAGCCTCTGATGAAGACTGAGGTGGTTGCCCGTCTGGAGAAGCTGGAGAAGAAGGACATCAACCGCGAAATCGAAGCTCCCAAGGGTGAGAAGAAGGAGCTCATCTACTCCAACCAATGGGAACGCAGCATCGAGGAGTTCTTCAAGCTCGGAGATGAAGCACAGGAGAAGCCTTTCGAGATGTTCCCCAAGAAGGTCGAGCAAATCGAGGAGTTCGTTTCCAAGATCGCTGAACTCCGGTTGGTTTTGCCTTCTCCGGAAAGTAACAATGTCCTCGTTTTCAGCGAGAACACCCCCGAGACCACCCACATGTTCACCCGCCTGATCCGTGCCCTCCGCATGTGCTCTGAGTCCGAGCTTCGCCGTGTCCACGAGAAGATCGAGAGCCGCGCTGAGAAGAAGGAGAAGACCATTATTGAGCACGCTCTCGCCATCGCCGGAACCAAGAACACCGTTCAGCACCTTCTGTCCCACATGGAAGAGATCAAGCCCGTCAAGCTCGCTCAGCTCCTCAAGTCCATCCAGGAAACCCCTGTAAGTTTTGTTTTCTGAAGAAATCTAAACTTCCATGTTCAGCTTCCCTCCATGAAGATCGCCCACCTTCTCCAAAAGCTGGCCGAGTCCGAACGCGCCCAACGTGAGCCCATCATCCGCCAGTCTGCCTGGCTCGCTTACGGAGCTGTTGTTCGTGGAGCCGTCGTCAAGACCCAGGACAAGCCCTATCTGCCCCAGAATGACGAAGTCACCAGAATCGCCTCTGTCTTCAAGAAGCTCTGGGAACAGTCCGAGGACATCTACGAGAAGGTCCTTGCCATCAAGACCATCGCCAACTCCGGACTTGACCGCAACATCGTTCTCCTCCAGAAAATCATCAATGACAAGAAGGAGCACACCGTTGTTCGCATGGAAGCCATCGATGCTCTTCGCCTCCTCTCCGAGCAGATGCCACGCAAGATCCAGAGCCTCCTGATGCCCGTCTACACCGACCGCTTGGAGAAGAACGAGATCCGCATGGCTGCCTTGAACCAGCTTGTCCAGGCTAAGCCTGCCCTTCCCGTCCTCTCCCAAATCGTCAACCGCATGGAGCGTGAGCCCAACCAGCACGTCGCTGCCTTCACCTACCACCTCCTGAACTCTCTGGTCGAGTCTCCTCTTCCTTTCCACCGCAACATCTCCACCATGGCTTCTACTCTGATCCGCAACTCTCAGTACCGCCCTGAACCCCGCTTCCTCTCCCTCTACAAGAGAATGCCTCTTTTCTCTGAGGAAAGCCGCTCCGGACTCAACCTGAACCTCGGATCCGTCTTCGGAAAGGACTCCATGATCCCCAAGGACATGATGATCGCCCTCGAGACCCTCTTCGGTGGCAACTGGAACAAGTATCTGGCCCAGATCGGAGTCTCCCAGCAGAACATCGAGACCCTCTTCAACAAGGTCGTCAGCCGTCTCTCCAAGTGGGAGAAGAAGGAATCCGTCTCCCGCGCTACGCGCCTCTCCATCAAGAGATCCGTCAACGTCATCAAGGACCTCGCCAAGGAATTGAACATCCGCGTCCGTGAATCCCGCACCGAGGAACCCTTCGCCATGCTCTACATCCGCTACAAGCAGATGGACTTCGCTGTCTTCCCTCTGACCGACAAGCACATCGACGAATTCATCCAGAAGTTCCTCCGCGACGGACGTTTCGAGCTCAGTGACTGGGAGCGATTCTTTGACCGTGAACCCGAATTCGACTTCACTCACGCCGGAATCTTCATCGACTCCTACTGGAAGATGCCCACCACCGCTGGACTTCCTCTGACCATCACCGCCAAGCTTCCTACCGTCTTCTCTGCCACCGGAAAATTCTCCATGGAGCGCATCAGCTACGGAATCAAGACCCGTCTCCAGGCTCAGCCCACCATGGCCTCCACCCACGTCCACTCTATGAGCGTCTGGTCTCCCGTCTTCGAACACGGAGTCAAGATCATCCGCACCGCCCAATTGGCTACTCCCATCGACCTTGAATTCGACATCACCTACAAGAAGGAGATCGAGATGACCCTCAAGCAGAAGATGCCTGAGGAGGAGAAGACCCTCATCCGCGTTGACACCCGCCCCGTCTCCTTCGTCCGCTGGACTTCCCTCCGCCACCAGGAGAAGTACGTTGATGCCGAAGAAGCCACCATCCGTGTTCCCCGCCTGGAGAGACTCAGCCAGGAGAAGACCATGAAGTACGAGATCCAAGGCCTCGACTTCCACTTGACTGGTAGCAACTACCGTCTCTGGACCAAGGAATCCCTTCTCATCGGAGAGCATCACGCTCACTTGATCGTCAAGCCCACTTCCCGCACCCCCAAGGACATCACCACCAAGCTGATCATCGGAGAGATCAAGGAGGGACGCATGGAAGCCCCCAAGGTTGAGAAGATGTTCCGCAATGAGATGGAAACCGAGGAGGGAGAATGGGAATCCCGCTCCCAGAGCAACCGCCGCGAGCACTTCAACAAGATCGTCCGCGACATGAAGCTCGACCGCGCCTACAACCAGCTCATCATGGTCCAGATCCGCGGACAGGAGACCACTGAGATGCACCTCCGCACCGAGTGCGAAGAGAATGTCAAGTTCTGCCGCTTCAACGTCAAGGTCAGCCCTCAAGGCAGCCGCCGTGAATGGAATGTCAAGTCCGAACTCGAAGTCGTCCTCCCCCGCCCCGTTTCCTCCATCCAGGAGCTCAAGAACCAACTCCACCGTGAGGTCCAGATTCACCTCGAAACCCAATGGGGATCCGAGGAGAGAAACACCGTCGAAGTTCTGGCCCAGATCGAGCAGTCCCGTGAACAGCGCAACCTCGTCAAGAAGTCCAACGAGCTCCGTGGAGTCCCTGCTTACGAACACCTCGTCCGTCTCGCCCGCCTCAACCAGATCAGAGCCAAGGTCAACTACGAGCTCACTCCTGAGAGCCAGAAGACCTTCGAAGAGATCTTCGGTGTCCTCAAGGCCTACACCTACTGGAACTCCAACGTCGAGATGGTCGACAATGAGAAGCGCCAGATCGTCCTTCAAGTCACCGCCGAGCCTCTGGTTCCCGGACTCTTCAACGTCTCTGTCCAAACTCCTGAGACTTCTTACGTCGCCAAGAGTGTTCGCCTCGCCGTCGTCCCCGTTGTCGTCCTCCCCTCCATCGCTCGCCAGCCCAAGAACATGGTTCGCCACTCCACCTACGAGAAGAGCGAATGCCAGATCGAGGGAGACCGCATCACCACTTTCGATGAGGCCGTCTACAGGTAAAAGCGTCACCGCGCACTCGACTTATGGTCTATTTTCAGTGTCCCCATGTCCAGCTGCTACACCGTCGTCGCCAAGGACTGCTCTTCTGCTGAACCCCGCTACGCCGTCCTCATCAAGAACGCCAAGAGGAACGGAGAGGAAAAGAAGATGAAGATCATCTTCGAAGAGACCGAGATGGAACTCGAGATCGTCGGAGACGAGCTCAAGCTCAACGGAAAGACCATCCGCGACTCTGCTGAGCTCGACAACCGGTATGATCCCTTCCCTCTTTTGAAAGCAACTCTTCTTTCAGAATTGAGAAGATCGGAGACCTCTACATCATCGACCTTGATGAAATTGTCGTCCGCTTCGATGGCTACACCGCCAAGGTTCTCCTGAGCAACGGTCAGATGGAAACCCAGTGCGGACTCTGCGGCCACTTCGATGGAGAGGTACCGACCCCTTGTCGCATCACCTAATCGTCCATTTTTCAGAAGAAGAACGACTACCGCACCGCCGGAGATGAAGAGACCGACGACATCGAGGCCTTCCACCGCTCTTACGTCCTCAAGACCGATGAGTGCTCCGCCGAATCCTCTAAGCCCAAGAAGTCCTACCGCCAGTACAGCGTCGAATCCAGCGAGGAAGACAACGAATGGGAGCCCAAGAAGTACCGCAAGATCCCCAGCAAGACCTCTACCCGCTCTGAGGAGTACGATGACGAGGAGAAGAAGAACACCATCGGTAATTTTTTCCCTCGCACGTCAGCTAATTGTCTCATTTCCAGAGCCCGAAGAGAAGATCCTGCTCAAGGAGTACTCCAACAGAATGTGCTTCTCTCTCGAGCCTGTCCAGGATTGCCCCAAGAGAACCGACCGCACCCAGACCTACGAGAAGAAGGTCCGCTACGGATGCCTCAACCGCTCCGCCGTCCAGACCCGCAAGCTCGTCGAGGCTGTCCGCCGTGGTGAAATCATCAAGACCAGCCACATCCCCATGAGCTTCGTTGAGAACGAGCTCGTCCCCAAGAGCTGCGTAGAGACCTATTGAACTTCTCAATAAATTCATTTTCATTTAAAAAACTGTGTTCCTTATGGGGCTCAATGGGGTGTAAGAAAGCACATAGAAAAATAAGAAGCGGTTTTCCGGAGAAGAACTTGATTGCGGCATCAATCTTCCACAATAACCACTTGATAAAGAAAAGACAATGAATTGGTCTAAATTACTAGGAAAACATTCTTTTTGAAACAAGAAACTTTGTGAATTTTCGAAGAAAATTGAAGTTCTCTGTAAAGTTTTCTTTGTACTATTCCTTCAGTTCAAATTACAAAAAATCTGAATAAAATAGAAGTCTCCTCGGCACTTGGAAATGTTCTTCTACATCAATGCCTCCTCAAGATGCGCCTCCTTTTGATAGAATTCTATGAGAAGGGGTGGCCCGATGACGTGCAGCGAGAGGCGGAGAGGGGGATCGATGTGGCTATTCTAAATGCAGTTGTGATGGTGCTCCCTCGGTCTCAGTCTTACGGTGCTGCTGAAGAAGGTCTAGGTGGGTCATGAAGTAACCGACAAGTGAAGGAACTTTATTATCTAACTATGGAGCTGTCCTCAGTTATTGTAGCTGCACGGTATCTCCATTGACTCTAAGCATCGTAAAAAGCCTAGAGAGATTACCTCGCATTCACCCCCTAAATTTACTCAAATTTCATCTTCCAAAATGGCCATCACGTCACTCTAACCTTTCATCAGGATTTTATTTGCCCGCATCCTGCTAAATATTATTACCCAGGCCCATAATTAATGGTGGCCTGAGCCCCCTTTTCGATAGGAGATTAAATCAATTGCTAGGCAGCCGGGACTCTTTGTTTTGACTAGAGATTAGATAAAAATTATCAATCTTCCTACATAAGCGCTGTCCTTTTGCCCAATATTTCAGTCACACCCGTACGGAAATGGTTTCAGCTCACGTAAATGCCATTCTGAGAAGTAATTACGCTAGTTGGAACCATTTCTGCACTGATAAAAGCTAAAAAAACCGTCTGTTATTCAAAAATATTCCTTTTACCTGACCGCTGCATATCAATTGCCGCCATTTGGCCTGGCAGAGAGTGACGTGGAACTGTGCGCGACGGGACCCGCACAATCGCTGGCCTGTTTTATGCTTCCATGTGATGTACAGTCGGGTACCTCGATATGAGGAAGAATTCATCCGTGAGTAGATTGTCGCCCTTTCACTGCATTCCCTGCCTAAAATAACCTTTGTTTTTCTAAAGAAACCATGATAAATATTTCAGATAAAGAGGAAAAATGGACCATGGCTCGTCGGCATTGGGTAGCCATCTTGGCATTTTTTGGTTTTGCAAATATCTACGCAATGAGGGCGAATCTGAGTGTTGCCATTGTGGAAATGACCACTGGCAGCGATAGGACAATTAACGGCACTCAACAACATGTAAGCTAGTTGAAATACGTTTTCAATTGTTTTTCAATTGTGTCTCGATCTCGCTGGGAACAAGTGAGCAGAAAATAAACAAATTATACGAAAGGCCAACTCGTTGGTCCTTTTTGATTCTATTAAAAGGAGCAAAGGGGGCAATTTTTAGACCAGTGATTTCCGTCGCGACATAAGCGCCAGTTTGAATTGAAATATAATCTTGCAAAGAGGGAATGGTGCCTTAGAAGAACAGAGAGAACAAAGAACAAAAGCTCTAAAGCTAATTAGCAATTTAGGTGCCTGGAGAATTCAGTAATTGGTCTCCGACGACACAAGGCGTCATCCTTGGTTCGTTCTTCTACGGGTACATTCTAACACAGATTCCTGGAGGTTACTTGGCTCATAATTATGGAGCAAAGTCCGTTTTTGTTGGCGGTGTCTTCGGTAAGTCAAATTTTAAGAAGATGTGGGAAATGGCTTTCAGGAACGGCAATATTTACTCTCTTAACACCACCATTAGCCAAATTGGGATACATTCCCCTCATTGCTGCGAGATTCATGGAAGGACTCCTTGAGGTGATTGTCTACCGTACAATAATTGTGATTTACAGGGCGTAACATATCCTGCCATGCATGTAATTTGGAGTCACTGGGCTCCGACTTTAGAGAAGACGAAACTAGCTACCTTTGCTTTCTCTGGTTCATATTTCGGGACAGTTATTGCTATGCCCATATCAGCATATATTGGAGAACGATACGGATGGCAGTATATCTTCTACTTTTTCGGTATGTTTTAAGTAATTGCATTAATTATTGCTTCTCAGGTTTTGTTGCCATCCTATGGGGATACTTATGGACTAACCGAGTTCAAGATTATCCTGCAATGGATCCAGATATCACAACAGATGAACTGACCCTTCTTCAGCGCGATGCCGTCAACCAGAATCAATACGTAAGTGCTATTGCCTATCTTTCCATCTTTTAAAAAGGTGTTGTCCACTATTCAGCAGTCCCCGTTTTCCTCTCTTTCCCTGGCGAAAAAAAGCTTATGTGATGAGGGGAGGGCTTTTCGGAGATGGGTTGCCGACGACGAAAAGCTCCCCGCGGCTGTTACAGCCGAGTCAACCAACTGCTGAGAAATGAGAGGGAAAGATAGGAAAATGTGGTACTGCGAACGGAACTGATTATTACAGCCAACAAGGAAATGCCCTCTCTAAACCAATTGTAATGTTTTCAGCTGGTTCCATGGAAAGAAATATTGAGAAGTGGACCCGTCTGGGCAGCAATTGCAGCTCATACGTGCCAAAATTGGGGTTTTTACACAATGCTAACCCAGCTTCCGAGGATCCTGAAAGATCTTGCAGGGAATTATGAAATGGAGAAGGTAATATCTTCAGAGATGATCAAATATCCGAAAAGTCCCAATGTGCCATGCGCTTTGTGTTTCGCAGCCGCCTCCGCTCGGGGATTTCTCTGGCTCTTGACAGTCCTTACGCAATGCCAACACTACCGAGAAACTTGTCGCACTATTTGCATTCTTTCGCTTCTTTCCGACGTAACTGAAGAAAAACCGTGGCAGACAGTAATTACGGTAGAGATGAATATATTTTAGGCAGGATTTATTGCCGGATTGCCTTATTTGATCATGGGAGGAACATTGATTTGGGGAGGGCAGATAGCCGATTATTTGAGAAAGGAGAGAAATGTTGATACTCTTACAGTAAGGCGAAGATTTTGCGCCAGCGGTAAGGCGACTTTAAATAGCCTTAAATTCATTATTCACAGGGTTTATCTTGCAATCAGTCTTCCTCGTTTTGGCATCCATAGCACGCACGCCTGCTTTCCTAGTAGGCTATCTGTTCCTATCTATAGGATTCGGTGGAATATGCTGGGCAGGATTTTCTGTTAACCACTTGGATCTTGCTCCTCAGGTGACAAAATACGTAAGAGCAAACAGTTGTTCTTCTTTTCAGTACGCTGGACATTTGATGGGAGTTTCAAACACCGTGGCCACACTTCCGGGCATGATCGCTCCTATTATTGCTGGGCTGATAGTACAGAATGGGGTGAGAGACGTCGTTGATCACTAAATGCGTGTGGACATTCTTTAGACAGCAGCTGAGTGGAACGTCATTTTCTACTCTACGTCAATTATTTATGCCGTCGGAGCTGCCATATTTTGGAAATTCGCTTCAGGAGACCTGCAACCATGGGCAGGGGATCACACCCCTTTCATCTCGGAAATTCAATGATCTCAAAGAATAAACATATTGCGGTGGAAACATTTATATTGAGAGAAGATACGATAGAAAATGAGATATATGACAAATGGTTGTTTTGCGAATGTATTACAAAAGTAGAGAGAGGGGGGAATACGACTAGGGCATGGGCGCTGCGCAGCCGAAGCGCGTGGGCGGGGTAGTGGCCGTCATGGGGTACGAATGGTCAATGAAGACCGTCCATGGCGGCCACATACCACCTGCCTAGGCAAAAATTTTTTGAAATTTTTTATAAAACTATCCGATGCACTGAAATGCGGGCAGGAAAAGGGAGATTTGAGGCGCGGAATGAAATGAAACAGCGCGATCCGACCGCACTAACGCCCTAAGTCGTGACACTATGAGAGTTACAGAGGTAAGACGCACAGTTTCACGACGCTCCCATAATGACTGAAACTGTTGATGGGCAGTGGTAGTTCAGGCGTTGGCGAGCTCATCTTGGGCGCCGGTGGTGATCAAGTGAGCGAAGGCCTTGTAGTCGACCTGTCCTCCCTCAATTGGTGGCTTACCCTGAAAATGTCACTTTATATTTTCAATCAAAGAATGGATTACCTTGTACATAGCCTTGATCTCATCCTCCTCAAGGGGCTCTCCACGCTTATTCCTCAAGATCTTGAGCAGTTCTTCCTCGGAGATCTTTCCGCAGTCCTTCTTGTCGAACATAGCGAAAGCACCGACGATGGTGGCCTCGGGGTCAGTTCCTATTTAGCTAATTTAAAGAGGAATGAAATACAAAACAAACCGGTAAGACGCTCTCCGAAGAGGGTCAGGAAGGTGGTGAAGTTCAGTGGTCCGGGGGCTTCCTTGATCATGGCATCGATCTGACTGTCAGAAGCGATCTGTCCCATGGAGGCATACAGATCCTTGAGATCTCCCTAAAATTTATCAAGTAAATTTAGAAACAATAAAAAGTATAACCTTGTCGATGATTCCGTCCTTGTTCTGATCCATGATGCCGAAGGCTTCCTTGAATTCCTGGATGGTCTTCTGGTCGAACTGAGTAGCCTCAGATCCGGACCTCTTCTTGCTAGACTTCTTCTTGGTGGCCTTGGACTGAAAAGGCAATAATGAGTTAGGTTTTATTTGCACACGCGTATTAGTTCTGATCTTAGAAGGCCTGCGAACCTTTGCCCTAATCTATTGATTCCTCTATTTGTTAATTTACTAGAAAGGGAAGAGAAAAGTAACTCACCATCTTGTAAGACTGCGGATCGAGGTCTGCTGGAAGCCGGCGCTATCCCTTTACACCTCCGACGGGAGCTATTTTAGCTGGGATTCTCAACAACTTTACACAGTGCTCCGCCCAACGGCACGCCTACGGCATCGCATCCCTCCGCCACGCTTTTCCGACTTCTTCACTGTGGGGATCATGGTGAAAAATGTCTTTTTCCTCGCCGTCATAAGATTTTTTATTAATGGGGGTAAGGGAAACAGGGAAGTTCACTGGTGAGGATTTTCTAACTCATATTTTGTATGTTTGATTGTAACCCGTAGCTCCTACGGGTAGACACTAAAACGGTAAGAATTTCATTATCAGATCCTGGCTAAGCGATTAAAATAACGAAATCCGGTCTTAAAATATCATCCAGTTTACAAACAAACACTAACTTTAAATTTAAAAATTGTCTTTTTGAAATAGAAACCTTGTCTTTCACAATAGCAGGTGATTGAACCTGAGACGCAGGAAAAATGTCTACTTGACAGCTGTTTTGGGGTTACTTCTTTAAAACACATCGTCCACAAGTCTTTGTGAGCAGCCGGCTTTTCTATTTAACTTTGTTCGCAGTGTTTCAGCTTTGAAAATTTGTCACACGGTCGTAACGATGATTTGGTAAGTTTATGCTCTTCCTTTTGTACATTTCGAGATTTAAAAAAAACCTAGCGCTGTAGGTATGTCATGGATTTGCACCCCTCGAGTATTCTTCTGTTTGCGTATTCCGGTCGGATTGATTGAGGGTGTTACACTGTCTTTTGAGCACTGCCACTCCGGCATTGATCGCGCGATCAGCCAGAGCTTACACTCGAGCCCACCCCCACTCCCGGGGACTCGCGAGGTTCCCATTCCCTCAAAACCGCTATCAGCAGATAAGCCGTTCACTTTGGCTTTCTCTTCCTTCTTCAAATTCATGTCCTTCTATTCTAAGTTTACTATTTAGCGTAGTTAACCAGTCCAACCATGTCCAAGGCCACCAAGAAGAAGTCTAGCAAGAAGAGGTCCGGATCTGAGGCTACTCAGTTCGACCAGAAGACCATCCAGGAATTCAAGGAAGCCTTCGGCATCATGGATCAGAACAAGGACGGAATCATCGACAAGGTTATACTTTTTATTGTTTCTTAATGTACTTGATAAATTTTAGGGAGATCTCAAGGATCTGTATGCCTCCATGGGACAGATCGCTTCTGACAGTCAGATCGATGCCATGATCAAGGAAGCCCCCGGACCACTGAACTTCACCACCTTCCTGACCCTCTTCGGAGAGCGTCTTACCGGTTTGTTTTGTATTTCATTTCTCTTTAAATTAGCTAAATAGGAACTGACCCCGAGGCCACCATCGTCGGTGCTTTCGCTATGTTCGACAAGAAGGACTGCGGAAAGATCTCCGAGGAAGAACTGCTCAAGATCTTGAGGAATAAGCGCGGAGAGCCCCTTGAGGAGGATGAGATCAAGGCTATGTACAAGGTAATCCCTTCTTTTATTGAAAATATAAAGTGACATTTTCAGGGTAAGCCACCAATTGAGGGAGGACAGGTCGACTACAAGGCCTTCGCTCATTTGATCACCACCGGAGCCCAAGATGAGCTCGCCAACGCTTAAATTACTTTCATTAACGATGTTACTTTCCGATTTGTAGTTTATCCGCTAATGAAGATCAATGAACTAGTTTGTCGGTTTTATATTTATTCCAACACGACAGAAACACAAACTGAACATTTACTCGGGAATTTGTCATCCGATTGTTATGATCGGGTATTTGAGAATATAGCCATGAGGTACAGTATAAATAACAATATAGAAAACTGACCGCTCTGGACCTAACACAAAATGATTGCAAATACAAGTAATAGATCATATGAATATTAGTGTCAGGGGATACCCCTATAAAATTGAACCTGTATTAGCCGTAAGTAATAGTGTAGTTGATTCATTCCATCATATCATCTGGTTCGTTGTTTGGTGTAGAGGGACGACCATTGACACCCGATTGATTCTGGAGAGCTACGGCAACATCTTCAAGTCCCCCGTATTCTGACCCTGTCAATGGTTGCAGCAGCCAAGACTGCAAAAAAAGTAATTATAAATATTAGTTGAAGGACTCACCTCTGGAAACGTAGCACTACCGCCATCTAATGTTTTATCCACATTTACAATACAAAAAATAGAATCTGAAAACGGTACATATTAAAATGAGAAAAGAGATTGTGCCTACCTCCAAAAGACCAATCATTTGCCGTGTAGATTCGCCATTGCGATTGGTATGATCCTGTTTCAATTGGAGAGATCATTGGAATACTGATTGCATATTCTGCTCCTACTTGGACTGCTGGCACGCTGACGGCATCCAGTTGTTGCATTGGTGTGCCTAAAATGCGTACAATAAAATAGTCAATATCGTCTGTTTCAAATGGAAAGGGCTTTGTAGTGGTTCGGTATTTGAAGGACTTCTTCTACAAAGAGCTCTCAATTTTTGTTTAAAGTTTTGGCAGCTCCCTGGGAACACGCAAAAATTTTACAAGAGATGCCGCCTCTTTTCAAAACAGAAAAGTTTATTTAATTCTGTTTATAAAGATAGCCAGTTCTCTTTATAGAAAAATTGGAATAAATGTCAAAAATAATTCTAATTTTACTATTGTTTTTAAAATGATTATTCTTTTGTATTTTTTCGACGGCGCCTAAAATTCAAAACAAAAAAAAACTGAAAGATCCAATACTTACCGTCAACAAATCGGATCTCGCATCCTTCTGGCCAGTCTAGAAGCCCTGTGTTCTTAATGGTAAAGATCTTTTTGAAGTAAACATTTGCCGGAACAACCTGAAAAAAAAGAATAAAATTGCAAAATAAACGTGGAATATTCACCTCTTCCGGATTAGCGTCTTGCACTAGTGTCATTCCCAGGCTGCTCAATGTGCTTTCCATTGTAGCCATGTCCAAAAATTGTTGATTCTGCTGTCCGTTATCATAATAGGAACCTATAGCTTCGCTCAATTTCCTTAAATGACTTTGAAAAGTTGTTCAAAATCTTACCAAGCTGTCATTTCCAAATAGAATTTTGCCTCTTCTGCAGTTACTTTATTATCTCCAACAATTTGTATAAATTCCTGCACCATTGACTGAATAAGGACGGTAAAATACAGACGATTTCGAAATAACTTACATCTCTGTCATTGGTGCAGAGGCCCCTCAGCTGAGCCATTAAACCGGTATCATCCACATCCATGTTTTAGCTGAAAATTGATATTTATGAAAAATTGCGGACAGGTAATAGTCAGGTAAACAAATGTAGGGGTGCAATTTCAACAGATGAAAAGCTCTGAATAAAAGCAATTTAGAGCGTGATTACGTAAACACGGTCCTTTAATTGAGGCAATTTTTCTTCATTTAAAAGGAAGTAAATTGCAAAAAGGAAGAGGTTTTTAATGAATGGATGCTAGAATTTTTTTATTGAGTGCTTTATTTTTGAAGACGCTGGAATTACAAAAGCTGCTATAAATGATGAAAGCAAAGCGGTTTCAAGCAAAATCAATTGTTTTTTTCGCTTCTGTCCGGAGAAGGGTCCAGAGTACAAAATAAAGCGAAATCTGGCTGTCTTTTAATTGAGCTGAACCTGGTTCTCATGTAAAAACATGCAGACGCTTTTTAGAAGGCACAAATAGCCGCCATGTTGTGCTGGGTGGGTGACCTGTTTACTAATCGAAGGAGCTGCAATTGTACCAAAAACACCTGGAGTAGTCTTCTATGCTATTGATTTATGCCATTTTTGATGGAAATACTATTGCTGATTTTAAGAAAAAGCGCCCTGTACACAAAAAAAGCACATTAGTGAAGAATGCTTTATTGGAAAGTAGTATAAGAAAAGATGGTTGCACAGAGGTAAAGCAGCAACACCGGGGGATTACAATAAATCTATATGGGATTGTATGGCCTTTAGTTGGTGGGTACAGCCTCAGTCTCGGTGTCGGGGATGTTTTCTTGAGCTTCAGGTTCAGCAGCGGGGATTGGCTCATCCTCGAAGTCCTTGTCGGGAAGTTGGAGAGGAACGGGCTGGACTGGTGGACGGGCAATGTCTCCCTCGGCTTTGACTTGCTCAACGTATTTTGGAGGCTCCAAGTTCTTACTGAAATTTGTTGTAATTTTCATCTGATCCTCATTCCTACCGGAGTTGTTCCAGTTCCTCATTCTCCCTACGTCCCCATTCTGGTGGAGGTCTGGCAGTTCCACGGGCAATGCTTGGCGGCTTCTTGACAATGGGACTTTCGAACATGGTGAAGCGGTCTTTGTAAGATCTAGAAAAGGCAAGCTATTCTTCTAAAAGAGTGAAACCTTCGGTCAGTTTGACGGTCGAATTTGGAGGCGGTTGTGATCTTGGGAGGATGAACTGAGGCGGCTGCTTCTTCAGGATCCAATCCCTTCTTGAGAGCCTTGTTACGGGCAACTTGGCGTTGACGCTCAGACAATTCTTTTAACTGAAGCATGGTATCATTACAAGCTCTGTAGAAAAACGTACATCGTATTCCTGACGTTCATGACGCTTCTCCAAGTCGTATTTCTCTCCCTCAAGCTTGATAATCTTTCCGTGAAGTTGCTTGATCTTCTCCTTCAAGTCATTGGGCATCATTCCAGAGACATCAATCTCCTTGCAGACCGCATTGAGGTAAGCCCTCTTCTGCTCCTCAATCTGCTCAGCAGAAAGCTGGCTCTTGGTGCTTGTGCTCTGAAATCATTTGTCTGTTCAGATGCAGATCATTGCCATGTGGTGAACTCATTATCCATTTTACAGCCGTCTGCCCTCGGCTTTTTTCCTCGTGCCACATGCTACCCAGCGGAAGCACTTGTTACTCCTTAGAAAAACAAACCTGGGCAAGGTTTCCAAATTGAGCGGCCTGTTCTCCTTTAGATTCGACTTTGAAGTTGCGTCCACCTGGAGCACCAGCGGCGGCAGCAGCGAAGGATCCAGCCATCATCTGCTGACGACGTTGACGTTCTTCGTTTTTGCGTTGCTTTTCAGCATCGGATTTGGCCTTGCGTTCTTCCTAAAAGGGAGGTTTGCTGTGGAAGGGATAACTGGCAGACCTCTTCCTTCCTACGGCGCTCTTCGTCCTGCTTTCTGCGCTCATTGAACTCAGCCTCCTCAGCGGCACGTTCAGCTCTGCGCTTCTCTTGCTTCTCCTTGAGCTCACGGAGTTCTTCCTCGATTCTTTCCTTCTCAAGGGCACGGCGCTGTTCGTAGTCAAGAAGCTTGGCGGCTTCCTCCTCTTCATGTCTTTTCTTGGCAGCCTAAAGCCATCCACTACTCTTGGTTAAAATTATATTTTACAAGCATAGCAGCCTCAGCTTCAGTCATCTCCGCTGGGGGCTTCTCCTCTTGCTGAGGAGGAGGACGTTTAGGTCTGCGAAAATGTTTAAGTATACGAAATAATGAAAAAGGCTACTTAGTTTCCTCAACTGGAGGAGCCTCCGACTCTTCTTCCGGTTCTTCAGCAGGAGCATCTTCTTCAGCCCTGAATGTTTTTAATCTCTTTACCATTCGACCAAAATCTCACTTGCTCTCCTCAACGGCTTCAGAGACTTCTTCGTCGATTTCTTCCTCCTCTTCCTCACCGGATCTGGAAGAACCAAACATATGTCAAGCTTTTTTCCCTTTATATCGGTCTGAGCAGTTTTTCACCCGGAGGGGCAGTGTGCTGCGTGGGATCAACACATCTCCGCAACACCTGACGCGTTTGATGCCCCAACGGCGCACTTCGTTAATATGTTTAATTGAGCACTCTTCAACGAAAAACACGGGAGAGCTGAGCTTGATAGAAGAGAACTTACACAATCTCCTCCTCCTCGGACATGGTTTGGCTGAAAATGCCATTTAAAAAAGGAGCGATTGCGTAAAGACGGGAGACAAAAAGAAGCTATATTTGGATAAGAGAGGAAGTTAAGTTTTGGCGATCCTCTGCAGGTTCAAAAAAGCGCCGGAATCATTTTTTTGTGGTCGATGAGCCTGTTAGCAACCTGAGACCCTTCCAAGAAATGCAACTTCAAAACAAGGAGGCGGCTGCGACCACCGTTCCAGTAGTAAATCCTACAAGAGACTGTTGCGGCCAGAAATCATTCAGTTCGTAGTGTCAAAAGTTGCGTAAAATTTATAGAGGCTCATTCTCGACATGCGAATGGCAATTGCAAAGAAAAGATGTGATGTGAAACGAGATGGAGCACATGTGGTGGCAGGGATATCTGGTGAGGCAGTTACTCGCCGTGTCGCGACCTAATGGCCGTCTTCTGGTCAAAAGGAATACAACACAAGATGAGCTAAGCTGTGGCATCGTTTCTTCTATTGGTCCGGGGCGTGGCAGCAGTGGTTGTAACTTGTAAGCAATGCCGAATGGCAGCTGATCCTCGAAATATTCGAGGCGAGTAGGCGGCACACAACGGCTGTAAAGCGTGCCTGACAAAAATAAGAGGCCCACCCATTTGGACCGCTAATTTGTATCAAAAGGGCTGTTTGATCAGAATTCATGGATCTAATAAACACCAAGGATAGCTGAAAATGTTGGTCCCCCGTTTTGCTGTTCACATTTGCTGGCTTGGCCCTCTACCGTCTGACTAAACTTTGTCGTGTGAGTGCGCCAGGTTTTTTGTCATAAAGGTTACCGACATTTCAAACTTGAACTTGTCTTTTTGCCCCTGGCCGCCCTCCGTTGACCTCTTCACTATCACGGAACCAAATAACATGGGTAGCTCTCAGATTTCACATAAATCAAATGGATGTGGTCGTTGGAAATCCGGCTATCTGACGTATAATTACCACTCTGCCTCCACGTTGGTAACAAAAGTAGATCTGATATTTATATAAAGCGTAATATGTTACGACTATCACAAAGTTAACAAATAGTATCACAAATACAAAGAAACATAGTTTTCTGTTGATTGCGTTGGCTATCCAAAAGAGAGGTATACAAGCAAAGCTTAAAAGGCACATAGTGGTCACCGAGAGATATTTTTGACTATATATGGATGAGAGACTGTATAAAAATATGGCTAAGAATATAAGAATGCAAACGTTGGAAGTGACTGTGTGATTAAAGTGAAATATAATTAAAGGCGTTTAAGAGTATCTTCATGAGAGAGAGAAGAATCAGCCAAGAGCAATGGCTGCTTGTACTGGCTAAGAGGTGTAAATCGAGTTTTGAACTGTTGTCCATGACTGTTCATACTGGTATAAACAACCTAGAAAAATAACATGAAGAAGAACAAATTGAATCTTTACCTGTTTGCCGCCACCTAATTTGGTGCAAGTCAATTTGGACGCATAAGGCGATCCAGAAGAGGAAGAGGATGCTCCCGATGAACTGGGAGTGGAGCTGTGCATAGAACTATTTGTCGACTTTCTTTCTCTAAAGTTGGAAACATCCAACGGGCTCTTCATAAAATCGGGATCAGAAAAAGAGGGTCTAGGCCTCATGTCATTTTCAAAAGGATTTGATGGTTTACTCCTAATTTCAGGTGGCCTGAAAATTTTATTTTCTTTAGAAAAGGATTAGCTGACCTCATCCGTACTGGAGCATACCGTTGATTATAATTGGCTGCATAACTTCGACTCATAGTATGATTGCCCGACATTGGAATCAACCTTGAATGAGACTCGATCTGGCTAGCTGAAACCGAATGTAATGATCTCGGGCAGAAAAAACTTCCACTCACCTTCACCGGGACTGTCGAACTTGCCACCTTCGCCTCTAACTCTAGCCATGGCGTGTAGGTGGCGAGATTCATGAAGATATTTCTGTCGCGATTTTGGTAACCTTCCATCGGCCTCCATTTTTTGCCTCACTGCTCTTCTTTTCAATATCTGGGCATATTGTCGCGCATTCACATACAACGGATCGTGGGGTTGCTGAATATAAATAAATTATGAGTTACCCTCGGGCAAAACTCACAAGAGGTGCTTGAGGAATATCATCAGATCGGATTTTGATCTCTCTATCTGGAGTACAAGAAACAGTATCTTGTCCTGTCTCAGGGGAAGAAGCTGGTATCGGCTGATTCATTTGTTCCTGCATCTGCTGTTGTTGATACGCGTGAAATGTTTGCTAAGAATACAACATGAATAATTAAGACAATCTCCGTCCTACTTCATCAACTACCATCATCGGGGTCTGGCAATTCCCTTCTCCATATAATTGAAATTGTGGTTGCTGCATTGATGTTTGCGTTGGCTCATTAAGAATAACAGTGAAGGGGAAGCCGCTATTATCATTTGTAGGAATGAACTGCAATGAAAACATTTAAATAACTAAGGAGATCTACCTGGCAATTAGTAATATCTGCTCCATCTGGAAGCTGTAGAACAAATTGAGTTGGATTCTGTGGCGCGTCCTGTGCTGGTTCGAGGGTAAACTGAAATCTATCATTTTAGCATGCCCTTTAAAGAGTAAATTATAATCGTAGCCAGCCATTTCTTAAAAGTGCTCACTCGTAAAGTTCGAATTTCTCACCTGTGGCACCTCTTGACTAAGTTCTTGGAGATGTTGTTGGCTACTTTGTTGCTGCCTGCCCAGCAGACCATTTGGTTGTTCATTATGGGACTCTTCTTCTCTACTTGAAGAAGGTTTAAATTTCAGCTCTTCGTAGACTTGCCCCTTTCCTTTTATGACAGCTTTATGTGTGGAATGGTGACTGGTCCTTGCCGATGTACGTGTTTTTGGTGGTGACGGGGCACACTGTTTTGGTACCGATGGTTTCTCTTCCATGGCACGTCGTCTCGACCGAGTATTAACAGCCGGCGAACTGATTTTGCCATTTGTATTGTTAAGGGCTGAATGATTGCCCCTTTTGACATTTGGACTCCTGAAAAAATAGAAATAAAAATGGCAAATTTAAATGGCATCGTACTAATACTATGAAAACGGTCAAAGGGCTAATAAAATTGATTCCTTGCGTGTATATGACGTAACAATAATTAAGGACGGGTAAATTGTCACCTATTCCAGGCTGGCAAAGTGCCAAATAAACTTACATGTTCAAAAAGGTGAAAGAAGGCGCTGATTGGTGGTGCAATGGGGAGCGTCCAAGACTAATCAATGAACGCGTACGCAACCGCGCCGCGTGTGGTGGGAATCTTCATTTTATTAAAATTGCAAATGAGAAACAGCCTTGGGGCGTAAATTTCATAGTATTTTTTGATTTATACATTTTCTACAAATATTAGGTTATTTAAAACTGGAAGACTAAGCGTCTGAGTATTCTTAGAACAACGGAAGAATAAAAAATGATGAGAGAAAATTGAAAAGAACTGATAATAATGTGGATGCATGATAAAAAGATGCCAGAGAGGGTCAGCAATCAACGCAATAATAGATACACAGCCGGCAATTAAATGCTCGCTAGTAATTACATATTATTTAAAATGTTTAATCTAGCAAGCCCAGGTCCCGACGCGATAGCCTGATGTCCATCGGTTACCGGCTGCAGCTGTTCTGGAAAATATATGTAGTTTTGAAGATCGGTTCAAGTGACCTCGTTGCAGCCCTTTCTTCTCTCCTTTCTTCTTATTTTCTACTACAATTTGTATATAAAATGTTTCATTAAACCTAGCAAACGGTGAGTTGGAAGAAGCGCAGGGCTGCCCGTTTTTATCCCTTTCCCTGTTCATAATACCTCAACGTTTTTTTTCAGATATGAAAAATGAATAAATCCAGCGACAAAGTGCAAGAGGTTTGTGATTTCACAAAATATAAATATTGGGTTATTTTTTAGGTCGAAGACCCGGAAGAAGTGTTAGCTGCCAAAATAAAACAGCTTGCAGCTTTTGTTAGGAAATCTAAAAAGACTGTAGTCTACACTGGTGCTGGAATCAGTACTGTAAGTATTTTTACTAAAAATAGGATACTTTTTTATTTTAGTCAGCTGATATTCCTGATTACCGCGGTCCTCAAGGAGTATGGACGCTCGCATTTCAAAATAAGAACATTGACAGGTTTGTTTTACACGAAATTTAAACGGACCGACGTATTTGTAGTTAATAAGTATCATTTTACCAATTATTATTTCCAGGAAAGTTGATATGCGCAAGGCTAATCCTACCTTTACCCACATGTTTCTCAAAGAGCTGCAGATCAGTGGAAAAGTAAAGCATATCCTCTCCCAGGTAAGATTTTCTCTTTTATTAAATTTAAATTTATTTAGAATTGTGACGGTCTTCATCTAAGGTCCGGTGTTCCTCAATCTTGTTTATCTGAAGTGCATGGAAACATGTACATCGAGGTACGGCCATGGTCTAGCTCATTTCAATTTTATTTCCAGATCTGTACAAAGTGTGAGCCTCAAAGGCAATATATTCGTTCATTTGATTGTACTGTCAAAAGTGGATTCAAGTAAACAAATGGCTTAAAACATTCCAATGCTATTTTAAGAAAACATTTAACCGGAAGGTCATGTGATGTTTGCAAGGCTCCCCTACAAGATACTATTGTCCATTTTGGCGAGGTTGGTAAATCAGAATGGCCACAGAATTGGAATGGTAAGCTGACCGTCATTTTTCATATAAAAATCCCTTTCAGCCGCTTATGATGCACTAGAAGATGTTGATCTGATCATCTGCATGGGAACAAGTCTCAATGTTCTAAAACATTATAAATTCCTCTGGCCTGATCCGTCTTCTAATGCTAAGGTTTTTCACGTATTTTGCGATCTTTTCACGTTGTTGTCACAGCTTGTTATCATCAACCTTCAGTGGACCGCGAAAGACAAGGTTGCCAATCTTAAAATCAACGCACGATGTGACCTCGTTATGGCTAAGTTACAGAACGCCTTGAACATGGTGACGCTGCCATATTGCCGGTAATACCTTTTCTTTTTCTTTTTTTAACAGAAGTTATTTTTCAGAAGGTGTGATCCTGTTTTGAGCATGGAACCAAGCGGGCAAAGAAACCTCAAAAATGTCACAACAGATTGCTCTTGTGGCAATCCTTGCCTGGCCAGTCCTTCAACTTCTTCCGCTGCTGAGCCTATTATTGAGCAGGTGCGTCCTCGTTTTAATTTAATAAATTACTTTAAAGGAACAGACACAACCGGGATGGTGGGCCGCTGAAATTGTCCGAATGAAGGCCAACGCGCCGCAAGCAAAAGCCCAATCACCAGAAGGTTTGTTACTCTTTCTATTCATTTACATTTCTTATTTAGATTCCGGTGTCACTCTGCGCAAACGCAAGAAGGCCGGTCGAAAGAAGAATCCTGTTCGAGAGACTGACTTTGAGAAGGTTTGTTTCTATTCCCTTCGCTTTCCAACTGTCAAACTTTTTCCAGACTATTCGCTTGGCGGTAATCGGTCTTGTCGAAAATGTGGCAGCCGCAACCGAACCGACTCGTAGACGAGGGCGGGGAAAGAAAAGATACCATCTTTCTATTGAAAAGCCAGGGTCCTTCAAATTTGTTAGTTACCTCCAAAAGGCAATAAATCAAAACATTCAGGTACACTGCGACGAAGATGAAGCATCACCATCCAATTCTATAAAGAAGCCCAAGCCTGTGGAGGATTACGATTCCGGAGCAACTGAAGGAGGAGGAAGTGACAGCGATACGGTAGGAGATCTTGTTACATAAATTCATTTGTGTTTTTAGTCCCGAGATGATGATCCTTCTTTCAAAATTCCTAAACAAATGTTAGCCAACACTTTCTGGTGCGGTCCTGAAAGAAAGAAAAGAGGAGGATCGGGAGAGACGAAGGAATGGGATCTATTGCCGAAAAGAACGCGAAAGATGAAGCCTAAAGAAGAGTTACCTGGTGCAAACAGCCCACTGATCGTGGTTGACGATGAATCGCCTGCTTCCAGTGCAAGTGCTACTTCCGAGATTGAAGTAGGGGTCATCGAAGGATGTCCACCCGTCGAAGAGACGATCGAGGAAATGCGACATGAAGTCTCATTCAATGCTGAAGATTTCTTCAACCAAGATATGAATGACATGCATCTGGTCAAAGACGAGATTATCAAAGAAGAAATTGATGAAAGAGAAGAGGAAGAAATCATCGATATTGTTGAAGTCGATGAGATTAAAGAAGAAATTGTCGATATACTTGACATTGGTGGAGGCGCGATCATTCAAGACATCAGACACGAGTTTGTCAGAGAGGATTTCGTATACAGAGAAGATCCTATGGATCCAGGAGAGAATCATTTTGATGAGATTATGGATAGCGTTGCCGCAGCTATTCCACAGTCTCATCATCCTTTGATACCTTCGCATTTGGTCAATACGTCTCCTTTGATGTTAGAACTGTTTCCAGCTGGATGTCAAGTTATTGTTCGAATAAGTGAGAGTCTGTATCTTTTAATAATGTTCCTTGTTCCAGATGGATACTCTTGTAAAGACCGTTCTTCCAATCTCGGAACTACTTACATCTTGCCCATTGAAATGGTCAAAAAGCTGAGAGATTCTGCACTTACTTCTGCTGTACTCCTCACAGGAGTAGCTAAATTCCTTGATGAGTTTAAAAACCATCCCGCCTTGTCTACTTACTCATCGAATGATTTGATTGATCTTGCCAGACGGTGCGTTGTTACCTTTCTTTTTAAGAAAATTTTTAGATTGCGAGAGTGGAAGCCGTCAATTAACAATGACTCCATCTCCATTTCCTACTATTCGGATAATTCCGCCCCGTTGGATTTCTATACGCATCATACTGTCTTTTAAATGAAATTAGTACAAATGCCTTATCCCGTTCAGTTGTGCGATGCCTTTTTTGGGATCTCCCTTTATCACTCACTTCTCATGACAACTGGTTTTTCTATGCAAAAATTGTGTTTTCCTGGACTCGGTGTCATAAATTTCCATAATAAAGAATTTTTTGCTCTTCCGTGTGTAAAAGCAAATAGGAAGCTTAACACACCCCCGCCTTTTCTGATAAGACAGATATCATTCTAAATGATTTATACGACAAGCTACACTCGAACTATACATCACAAAAAGGCACACTGGCAGTTGTATTAGCCCGTAAAAGACATTTATACTCGGAATGGTGAAAGACCAGACAACCCTGAGTAAGTTAGGTGTTTTTCTTGAGCCACTCGTAGACATTCTCATAAACAATTAGCATAATTGCGCCTCCTAAATAGTTTGAATTTAAAAAAAATTGTTTTAAACTTTACCGGGACCAAGTCGCATAACTTTGGGAAGTAATCCTTTGTAAAGAGCTCCAAATCTGAAATAATACAGACTTCAAGCTGAAAACTACGCATTTACCCTTCCTCCTTATAAACAAGAGAAATTGTTTGCATTGTACCATTGTATTTTCTTCCTGGAGCGTTTGGCTGAGGCCCTGGAACAAAAAAAAACAATAAAAATAATATAAAAAACTACCTTGAATTCGACTCTTAGCAACATCGAAGGGAATATTAAACAAGGAGGCTAATGAACCAGCAGAAAATCCTAGAACTATTCGTCCTAGCAGATTTTGTGTCGGTGACTCCTTAGCACTTGGAATAAAATCTTTCATATTATGATATAACCCGAAATAGACCATATTCCATGCTCCGTGCCTTCCCAAGGTGGCGGTTATTCCTGGAACAAGATAAAGTTTATAGACTACAGGAGGCAGCAACCTCGATACAGACCATTAGTTCCCATCCCTTCCACTTTTATGATTTCCCTCGCCATTGCTGCAGTTGATTTTTGCTTAAAATTGATTTGCTAATTTTGAAAGAGCAAACCAACATCTTTAATTGAAACATTTCTTTCTGCTTGAAGGCGAACTTTAACTACTTCAAAAGGGCAAATAACTACGGCTTCAGTGAAACCAGAAAACATTCCAGCTACGGAAAGAGACTGAAAAGATCTAAAAAAAATCTACGAGGACCTACCACAACGGGGCTGACATCCGGATGAGCAAAAATATTCTTGTACTGTTCAAAAGTAAAAAATTTAGTAGCTCTTTTAGGCGTTTCAGCAAGAATTGGGGGTAAAATACCCTGAAAACTGTTAAAACAAGAAATAAGCTAGGATACCTTATAAAATCCGCCTATTCCTTCGCTTCTATAAGTCTTGGCTACACAATCCATCATTCCCTTATCCATATTACCCATTTGGAGACGAGTCTTGATCAAATCCAGCGGATGCATGAGGCATACTTCCACTAATCCTGCAAATTATTGGGTTTTCAGCTCATTGAAAAGCGACCTGCAGATCCTCCTGCAGTTATTTGCCGCGCTGCATCTTTTAGTTTTTCACCTGCTGACATCTGAAACACATTGGACTTTTAACCACTATTTGTCAAACAAATCGTCTTCAAACGAATGTAGAGATGATTCAACTTGAATTATTTGCACAGATCAAATAAAATCTGGGAATGGAAAGAGAGAAAGATGAATACGTGTATATGGAAATAGAACCAGCAGTGGATGGTGAACTGTTCGCAATCGATGGGCAAAAGGTTAGATCGCGTCGTTGGACAACAACCGCAAATGCCCTCGTGGGTCACTGAGCGCTTTTCACGAGGTTTAAGGTCCGCAAGTAAACAACACATGCGCCAGGAGATGCAATATAGCTAATAACTGGAGATTGTGGCAAAAGTGAGCCCTTTTTGTGTAGAAAATAAATGGCTATCAATAAGGTCAACACCAGGAAAACATAGAGGAACTTGCCTTTTCATGGAAACGGGCAGAAAAAAATCTAGACAGTTTTGGAAATGACACGTATGCTGGGAAGAAATAGATCACTAAAACATGTCATCGGGAAACATTCGTCTTCATAATTATAAAAAGAATTTCGTCTGAGAAATGACTAAAGCAATAACTCAACAATATTTTCTGGAAGATTCGATCTCGAATTGGACTCCTACCTACTCAAGGTTATGGTGCCCATCTTTTTGTGCCCAGAACACTGCATTCATCCCAAGGACTACCGGTACGTGCCGCCGGTCAACCTCATCATCTTGATTGAAAGTTTTAGTTACATTTCACTTTTTTTCTTGCTCAATGTACACACAAGTTTGATCCTCTCAATTTGCCATGTCACTGATACACCAATTCTCATCTTTTTTTTCCCGGAAGCGTGGGATTCGCTGATTCACATACCAGTTTAGCTCGTTGACCATCTGCCCTAGAATGGAAATCGATTGATAAGGAGGTGCTTATCGAGGGTGAGCCAGCAATTCTAAAGGCAAAGGCGATCCAGTATTTAAGGCAAACATTGGCAATAGCTGGCAAGTCGTCTTGACTCGTCTCCTATCAGCATGCACGTAGTTCACAACCCCGTGAGTACTATTATCTAGCTGCTTGCCTCTTTCTCTGTTACCACCTAATCAGTAATTTTTAGCCAGTTCCTGGAGTTATCGCTCTTCACGAGCAGATCCACGATGGATCTAAGATTGACATCCACGGGCATGTTGAGCACGGACATCATCACAACTTCACCGTGGAGCTCCTCTCTGGACCCCATATTGTCCTCCACATTGACTTCCGCTTCCACCATGAGCACGAGATCGTCATGAACTCCTTCAGCCACAGTGCCTGGGGAATGGAAGTACGCCACCACAACCCCCTCCACTCTGGAGATCACTTCCACCTCCACATCCACTGCAGGCATCACGGATACGACGTAGGTTCAGGCATACATCTAGTACAAAGATTGTTTTAGATTGAGCTCAATGGGCACCACTTGGCTCACTTCCCTCACCGCCACGACATGGCTTCCGTCCAGGTCATCGGATTGAAGGGAGGAGTTCACGTCAAGGAAGTCAAGTTCCACGGATTCCACTTCCATCGCAGTGAGTTCAAACTCTTCTCTGATTAGGAAACGTGGCAAAATCCTTTTGTAAACAAGGCAGTCAAAGAAATAGCTTATCTGTCCAAACGTGGCAACATAAACGCCATTTTAAAGCTTTAATCAGATGAAAATTTAAGGCTGGGGACACGGCCACGCCACAATTGACTTCGGACATGGTGGATACATTGGCTACGGTACTCCTTCTTACAATGCTCCAGTTTTCAATGGTGGACATACCTACAACGCCTATTGGTAAAGAATCTCAGGAAGAAGAATTATCAGCAATTCTATAATTGTTAATAAAATATTATCGCTTCTGTCAGCTCAATGGGCCAAGCAAAAAATGATGGCCCTTCCCAATCTTGCGATTTCCTTTTGTGGAACTTCCTATTGAAGAGGAAGCTGTCTTTAGCCCCCGTGCGGTCCGATAAAAGAAGCTCGCATAGTACAAACACTCAGCTTGTATGGCCGGTGATAATCCTCAGAGAGACCGCTCTCTTTCATTGCAAACACCTTGCGGACAAGCTCCCTCGCAATGAGATGACCCCTCTTTAACGGGTCGTGTCTAAAAACAGAAAACTTTGTGACAGCTACATCTCAATCAGCTCCCGCGAATGAGCATTGAATAGGGATGGGTAATATGACCGCGTACAGTACAGATTGTGTGCTAACGAGACTCGTCTCCACTCTTTGAATCCTGACTCTATTTGCCAGTTTGGGGAGTTGCATAAGGAGACGGTAATGTGATCCGATTTCGGTACATTGACTCCGCGGGGGATGCTCACTAATGGAGCAATTTAGACTGGCAACCGGACACATGATACTTGACAGACAGTTTGCTCACGTGTTGCTCGTCTTCCATGGATTGAGTCTATTTCACAGATATGATAACCTATTTCTTATTTTGTGATGTAGGTAAGGGTTTGGCACAATGGTGCTCCTATTAATGTGGAAGGAGATGAAGTAAAAAAAACATTTCCCTTCACAATCACCATTTCAAACTATTCGCCATTCTATTATTTCCTGGAATGATGATTTTATAAGACATGCTTTCTCTCAACAACGCAAAAAAATCACAAGAGAGACATCTTCCCCACCCTCTCTCACATTTCTCAAAAGACTCCAGTTTTTTCTGTCGGGTGTTCGTCCGATTTTAAGGGAGAAGAGCGACGACTGTTTGCATTAGATTGAGGCGCTATCGATACATTCTCGTTACAGTAATCCCACTTGATTTTCGTTGATGAGCCTCCGATTCTTCTCTTCATCATAACATGACAGATCGTGCAAACAGAAGCACAATCAAGTGCGCACCTGATTGCTAAGAGGAGATTAAATTCTATTGAATAGATCTTTGAGAAGGAAAAGACAAATTTGAGTACATAAAAAAAGAAAAAGCAGTATGAACCATCGTAGATATTAAGTGAAGAGACTTTCTGGGTTGAGTGGGACATAAATGGCTGGATGCAGGATATAATTATGCGGCCATGGTTCATAGTTAAAATTTTAAGAAAAACACTGGGAAGCTGAAAGGAATCGAGGAAGAAAAAGCGGAGCCGTACAATTCTTCGTTCTATGTTGGCAATATGAAAAGATAAATGTGTGAAGAACTCAAATACTCTTTTTGAATACTTTCGTTTTGTTCAATGCTTACCGTTTTTGTATACATACATTTCAGAGAGAGCGAAGTTCTAACCTTCATTTTGTAGCCGTACAATTGTAGCTCCTCATGGCGTCAATGAACCTTTTGATTTAAATACATGCACAGTCCAAGAATAACTTTGTTAAGCTTCGGGAAACCGCCCCCTTCCTCTCTGAACCGTCAAATTTTCTGACAATTAACTCTGCTCGTTTGTTTAGAGCTATTGCGCGAATGACGTGCGGGCTACCGTAGCAGCTCCGCCCCATCGTTTGCTCTTGTAGACAGCTCCATTTGACAAGCAACCATCTCTAATACGGGCTACCACCCACCAATCTCTTTTTGGGTGACATATTCCAGTGCCCGGGATGGAAAAGTTTTCCATTTCTATGTTATTACAAGCAGCGGGGTCAGCTCCTAAAGTTGATGATGTAAGTTCATAACACAGCCATCTATAAGTTCTTTTTAGGATATCAAACTTGAGGATGATCTGAAATTGGAAGAAGAAGAAAGATCAGGAAGTGAATGTTCATCAAACACACCTGCCTGTTCCAATGCAGAATCTCCTAAACGCTCTTCCCCAAGTGGTAATGTTTCCGATAGATACAGTAAGCTTTTTGATTTAGATGCTCCCTATGGATCCCCACAATGGTACAATGCAGTGAATTACATGAATTTTACACAGTTAGCTGCTCAAATGGCCCAAGCACAAGCAGCTCAGGCACAAGTGCCGACAACGACGGTTTCAGCTCCTGTTGCCATGTTAAATGGTAAGTCGTCTCATTGGAAGCAACCCTGTCGGTTTTTCCTTCCATACAGCCAATTTGACTACTTATTTGAGCGGGCTGAAAAGTTATTGTACCCACATTTCAAAGAAAGCTTTTATCAATCGCCATTTTGTCTAATTCTTCCTAAAAGCTTGGAGATATATTTCAAATTCAAGACCATTCGTGTGTTTTTTCCCATTTTAGATAGATAGGCGTCCCTCTTTAAAACACGCTCATCAGTATTTTGCCACGTCTAAAATGAACAAACTTGGCAGCAGAAGTTAAATACTGTATGCTTACCTATGGTGACAAACACAAAGGGTATAATTATGCGTCCCCATGTGGTGACAGTAGCATTCCCAGGCAAACATTGCAATAATCTGGTTAATCTCATTAGTCTAATCGTTTGTATTACACTCTTCTTATTGTACTGCTGTAGAAAGCTATGGAGCTCTATTTTCTGATCCAAAATCCTGGAGTCTAGTTTGATGCTATCCATTACAACAATGCTTCGTATTCTCTTGCGCAGCAGCGGAAGAGTTGAACCACTCTTGAGGAAGTTTCGGCTATGGTCTCTCTAATTGAACAACTCCAAAGGCACTTAGTGGCATCCGCGCATATAAACAGAGAAGCAATGGCGGTGTCCTCAAGAACTACAAACATCTCAATTACATCCAAACACGCGGTAAAAGAAGCCGCGAATAGCTGGGTGGTTGTACGACATACTGTAGATTAGCGGCTAATGCGTTTAGCAAGCACTTCAATCCTCTTGAGATGAGGAACAACAAAACTTTTCGCCATAGACCACACAAATAGAAAACTGATTTTTTTATACTGATGGTTAAAATCAGTTGTTTTTAGTTCTAAGGTCATAGAATGCTGGGTAGTTGATGTTATTAATCCAAGTCACAACTCTAAATGATAAGGTAAATGAGATAACGACACAAAATTTCTGAGAAAAGCCTCCCGAGCTCTTTACGATAATAATAAACCCTAGTATTATTCAACCCCTTGAGAGTCAAAAGCATTCGGAAACAATCTGGAACTCCAGGAAAAATAACGACTGCGATAAGCTCGAAAATGCGTCAGTGCACCGGGATGTTCGCAACATTTCCGCGTGAATTAAAGTCAATAAACTGTCAATAAAAGCCAACTTTTTCAGCAGCAAACCCAGCTCTGGCCAGTATGTGGGATCCACGTCTCTCCTGGCTTTATCCCTACATGCAGAAAGTACCTCATAAGAGAAAAGGCGGTCAGATAAGGTACTTTTTTACAAACAAGGTTGTTATCTTTGTTTTTACAGATTTACGAATGAGCAGACCGATGCTTTGGAGCATAAATTCGATTCTCACAAGTATTTGAGCCCACAGGAGAGGAAAAAGCTGGCCAAGTCTTTAAGTCTAAGTGAGCGACAGGTAAGAGTCATATTCTGGGGATTTAATGTTACCAACAGCGCTGACTGTACTTTATGTCGCACCCATTTGCCCATCTTGTAATCTTTTGCCGTTTACTAGCCATCTGATAACTATCAGGGCAATTTTGCTTAGCTCTAAAGAGACAAGCCAAGGAATAGATTTAATTGCACAAGCTGAGATGTGCTCTGTGTTTACCTAGTCTCCTTGGCATAGTTGACAGATTAGTGAACTTGTGAACGGGCCGTATTGGTCATTTGATATCCAGTAATGGGATTAACCTTCTTCTGGAGAAGGTCTAAGCTGTTTATCCACACACATAATAAAAAAGACCAGACCCATTTTCAGGTAAAGACATGGTTCCAAAATCGTCGAGCCAAATGGCGCAGAGTTCGAAAAGATGGCGATGAAGAAGAGGACATTCCTCCAGGTGCTTCAGCCCGTTCCCTAGGACAAATGCAAGCTTCTGGTTTCCATTATGCTTCTCGTTTCTAAGATTTCCCATTTTGTGGTCATGTTTCTCTCCTTAAATTTATATATATCCCAGGGAGTTTTCGTCATCTTTTCTAGTCCTTTAGATTGCCCTATCACAATGTACAAATTTATTCTCCATTTTCTTTAATTTATATATATCATCATTCAATAAATACTATTTTTGGAATAAACGAGTGGTTTTTGCGTGAGATTTTTATTTACTTAGGATTTTTATTTTTGTCAAAATGGGCTGACCAATTGATGACGACACATGGTGGGGTTGCAGTAGCCGCATTCTGTTTCTAGTCTACCGTGACAATTTTCCCACCAGGATATCCACTTTTGACACCTGACACTTCTCTATTACATTCATTGTATGTTTCACTATTATGGATGGCGGCTTTTGGTCTCTCCCCTTTTTTAAACGGGTTTCATCCTTTTTTTAAAAAAAAGAACTTATTTATCAAAAATCCTTGAACACGTTCAAAAATCGTCTTCTTATCGTTTAGCTGGAATAAAGCGGAGAACTTTCCATTATTATGATCAAGTGCAAAGTTGACGTAGATTTTGAGTTCATTTTAATTTCCTGAGTCTCATGACCTCTCGGATTATGATGAGAATAGGATACGGTAGGCGGATGTACTTGCTTTTATTATCTTGAAATGACATTCTATTGAAGTAATTACGTTTTTGGCTATAAAATTTGTTAAACGTCATCTACTTATGACCCAAAATAACTAGACAAACTCAAAATTGTGAAACATGTTGACGATACACCAGTGCTTTACCCTTCTCCTATCTAAAAATCTCAGTTCCACAATATTTAAATAAAATTGACGATCTTTCGAAGCTTCTTTCCCCTTCCTTATGCAGATGAAAGATAATGTACCCTAGAGAAGGTCCTATGTCCCATCCTTTCTATTATCCATAAGGAAACTCCTAAAGTAGAACCTTTATAAGATATCTTAATAAGAATTTACATTTATTACTGAAAAGCATCTCACAAGCAGAAGGCCTAAGCAAAGGGAAGCCCTTACTTATTGAGACAACTTTTATTTTTAATTTAAGCTGGCTACCGTAAGCCTTGTTGAAAACATTCTCAACAATATACGAAGATGGGAGGCTACAGTATACCCGATCCCTTTTAATACTGAACTCTAAACTATTACAAAGAAGCTCTTTCGCTTAAATCTTCTTATCTTTCTAAACCAGCTCCCGTCCTTTTCGTGACTGGGAGAGGCCTGACCAAAATTGTCAGCCCATTCTCTGTACCCTTTGTGTTTATTTATTCTTCCAAGTTGTGTCTCTATCCTGAACTCATATTTGTTCCTGGTTGAGATAGGGTAAAAATGATAAGGTAACTTTTGGGTATTCCCCCGCCGCCCCCGCTTTTCTAATCCTCCCTGACCACCGCCATTTTAATCTGTTCCTGAATCGCATGCCCCGAGACCCCCGAAAATAAGGCTGTTATCACTCCTTTTCCTGCTAATCCTGTGAACTCTCGAAAATGTTCTTGATAAGCGTACGATATTCACCCACAATTTCGTCATATCTCTAATCTTTTTGTAATCTATTCCTAAGGTGGGGGTCTTCTCTCAACCCACTCTTAGGGGCGGACCTACATGTGATCTAAACGGTTCGCAGTACTTTAGATCTCAAAGTTTAGACAGGGGGCGGGGGTTATCAATCTTTAAAGCTCCTCCCCTACCGTAGAAGGTTAATGAACTTCGGGTATATAACCTGAGGGCAGCTCACTGTTCGGGTCAGGTCCTTCCCTATTTGTCTACTGTCTCTTTTTAAGGCAGAGGCTGCCCCCAGGCCCTAGCTTGAACCAATTTATAGATTCTTTAAGAGACACAGGGTTTAATCTCTCCTTGACTCCTACCTCTTGACTTAAGACAAAACAACAGGCTTTGGAAAGGTGACTTGACCAAATTTAGAATGTTACTTTTAGTTACCTTATCAGGAAAGTACACACGTCTGGTTGTCCCAATTGTGACTTTGAAGACCGCCCAGAATTTTTGCTCTCTACGCTCCAGCTTTCGATAAGAGTTTCCGTCTCTTTTCTAAGTCAAAGTTTAAGTATTCTTCGTTATTCTTTTTGATTTAAACCAGTTCATTTTATCCATCATTTCAACGCAATGCTCGTTCGTGACTTGCTTTTTTTTCTTCCAGAAATGTGCGTCGCTGTCGTTGCCGCTATCATAATCTCTTCGGCTGTTACTGAACCGTCCCCGATCATTGTGAGTGTGATAACTCCCAGCAGTTAGACATGCCTTTCATTCTCTCTTCATTTCTCATATTGTTTTAAAGAAGGACTCCTCTCCCTTGCCCATCTGCCGTCCGGAACAGTCTTGCTCTTACTACAGCGCCCCGTATACTTTTTCCTTATGTTTATGTCCAAATCATCAACGATGTCCACACAGCCCGGAGTATACAGCAATCCAAGATGGTACTACTTATCGGGTAAGAGATCTTGTTCATTAAAATACCTTCTGTTCTACAGTTTTGCACACCACGTGAACTTCCCATCTGTAAGCCCAATCAATGGGCAACATCAGTCACAGGCATTCTAACCAGTGTGCACTGTCTCTGCCCAGATGAACTTTCCTTGATAAAGGGACAGACCGACGAATATGATACTACTCATTTCTACTGCGGAGTGGTAAGTCTACTTTTATTTTAAATGGAGCTGTTTTAAGAAGCTTACATTCTAATCTTATTTATTCAATTTTTTATATCTACATTTCCCATATTCTACGATCCATGTGGTATATGACCTATATGTACATTTTATCCGCGGCATCGCAACCTCATTTATCCAATTGATCTCTCATTTTTCAATAAAAACCGCTAAAAGGCTTCAAAAAATCCTCTTAATACCGAGTGTTTCCCGTCTTTCCTATCAGTTTTCCGTGAATCATAAGATAGAACACTTTTAGGGCTCGTACTATCTTTGACCGCATAATTTATCACGAGGAGCTTGAAATTATTGCTTTTCGCGCCATTGCGAGAATATCGACTGTCTAATCGTGACTGAGAAAACAGAGAATACCGAGTACTCATGCGAAAAAAACGCCTGTTTGCCCAAAGCCTGGCTGTATGTCAGCTATTCCATTGTACATTTTTTTCAATCTTGTACCGCTGAAATCTTAGAGGCAATTTTTTATTCGCTTGGTTACTTCCTTTTTGGAAAAGATATGACTTCAAAACGGTCAACCTTGAATATAAGCTGGATTTTGAATAATCTGCTTTGCATTACAGGCATTTGACGAAATGAAAATCTTGAACGGCTGGACGGTGTTTATATGATCTTCAAAACAGCGTGAAACTTTTGGGATATTATCTTCCTTAACAGGGACTATTCGCAATCTTCTATTATCTACCGCATTTGTTGATAGATCTAATTACGCTCGAAAATCCTGGCCATGTACACTCCAAGAGTTCAAATCACAGACAATTTCCCGGGGTTCCATGTTTTGATTGCTGTGTTCGGTCTGATTAATGACGTGTTTCAGATAGAGTACTGCAGACCTGGCGGATATTGCGGATCTCTAGACGAGGATGATGACTTCATAATGTAATTGGGTCACTTTCCGATAGTCTGACCTCTGAATTTTTTAGAGAAGAATGTCCCTGCCCGCCGGGGACTACATGCACAGTGGATTCTCCCTTGTTTTGGATATTTTCGAGGAATACGGCCAGTTGTATGCCATCAAATTGAGAGACAACTAAGACCGTCAATACTCCTCAGTCATACAACATATTCCACAAAATCTCATCATATTTGGTAAAATAATAGCTCAATTTATATGAGAAAGAATGTAGTTTACAATAAACTATTTATAATCCAAACAGTGCCTTGCTCGTGTGCCGTCTTCCAGGAAAAACAGTAGTGGATGGTAAACTTCACTTATTTGCATTTATCCCCCGCAGCTTTCCCACAGCATCCGAGATGAGTGGGCAGGAGAACTTTGAGATTATTTCTTATTTCATAGCTGATGGCTGTTGTAAACTTTATTTTTTTTGTCAAAACATAAGATTTCGCAAGGGATAAGGAATATGTTGAGCTGGACTGCGTTAGACCTTGCGTTAGCCACGTAAGTTCGACAACGAAGCCGCCTGGGAGCCAAGCGCGCGCTTTACAGCGCACGAGAGCAGTGCTCGCACAACAAACCCACGCCACAGCCGACCATGTTTCACTCCTCATTTTCATTTTTCTTTTAATTTTAATGACCATATTATCAGTTTATTTGATAAACGCTGCATACTCCTGTATGACTGGAGGCTATCTCCTTTTTTGGTTGGCTGACAATTTTAAAGACATGCCAAAATAATCAAAAGAAACTCGTAAAACTAGAGAAAGGAAAAGTGAGAAGAAGCAGAGTTAAGCTGACATTGCCCCTGTCATCCAATTCACCTAATCAAAAACCATAAAGATTTGGGTAGCAGCTGTTAAGAAATGTGTCAAATGAATCACCTGCCCACGTCTGAACTTCAAAACTCTTCACACCTCCTCCTAGTAGACACGGAACGTTTTCTGCCGTTCCTTTTTCCTGTTCTTTTTTTTTGCCCGGCTAGAACCCCCATTGATTCCTCGACCGACAGCCGTCCTCCTTCGGCTATTCGGGTACTTTAAAACACTACAAGCCTTATTGATCAATAGCTTTCCACTGCACTCTTCCGTAAGCAAAATGCACTTCTAAATATTTTAAAGGTAATGACTGAGCCGGAGGATGGTAAGCTGGATTCAAAAGAGGATGACACACCAACATCCAACACCTCATCAGTTCCAAAAATATCCGTTGATTCAGGAGAATACACTCCTGTACGTTTTTCTTTTAAAAGAATTAGATCAGAAACATTTTTAGAGATCTGGAAGAATGTCCGATGTCTCAGCGGCCATTGTCGCTGAATCCATGGAACTTTTGGGAATGAAATCATCTGTTCCGGCTACCCTCCGTCCGATCCAGCCAAATGGAGGTATTGGGTTAATAAGAAGCAGATCAGCCAGTCCAGACATTGGTGCTTTCTCCATGTCCAGGCAAGTTCAATATTAATCTTTTCATTCTACGCCATGGGATTGCGTAGTTGTGTAGGCCGGCTTTGAGTGCCTGTCGACGTGGTCCTCGTAGTAAAGCACTCAACCCAAATTGTGCCTAACGAGAATCACATGTTGCCAGTGGCATAAAATTAACATTTCCCACAACCGAGAGGAGTTGTATTTTCGGCTGTAAAATGTGTAGCCCTCGTCCCGTTAGCCTCCCCTCTCGGTTACAATGTGTTCTCAAATTGCTTGCTCTCCCTTGACATTTTTTTCCCAGCTGTACATCTTTTAAACCGGGAAGTTAATTTTTCCCCTTTCTGCCATCGACACTCTAGAACAGGTGCACGTACTAAATCGATTGAATTCCTGAAATCCTAGCCGATCCGGCCAGCGCCACTCGTCGTACGCAAACAGCGCGGCAACAAGAAAACCGCAATAAAGTGCCGATTTGTTAAGAAAAAGGGCGATTCCCAAATAATTTGCAGCGAGAATTTACAGATCACAAAATGTAATTGACAATTTTCAGTGTTCCTGCTTATCCAAAAACTATCCCCACCTTTAAACGGATAGACTTTGACGACCGACTATCAGAGATATGCGAAGACAGAAAGCCTGCATGGAAGAATCTGCAGGACAGCGTGACCGACTCTTACAGAAAGGTGGGCAAAAAATAACGATAGTTTCTTATATGTGAAAAGAAAAACTAGATCATGGATGTCCCAGATTGATGTGATAAGATATCCGTCGGGACGAATCCAATCCTTAATCTCGGCAGTTTCTGTTTCCAGTTATTTCTTTTTTTAGGCAAAACGAACAGTTGAGCGGACTAAGGACGAGCAAGATTTCTTGGAGACGACTCTCAATCGGCCACGGCGCCGAAGAGATGACTCCAGTCCTTTCCGTTATCTACACACCGAAACTGGTTTTGTACCTAGCATAAGGTAAGACATTTTCACAATGATTCCTTGTTATGGATCGATTATAGATCGGCTACCAGTGTCAATATGCCTTCGCTATCTGACCGTTCTCGTCTGGCATCATCGTCTTCCATGAGCAATGTCTTTGCCTGTAAGTTCCTACCTTCAATGATATCTATTTAATTAAAAACTGTTTTTATACCTCCTGTTTCAGCTGGATCTGGTCCCTACGCTGCTCCAGCTGTCTCAATGTCTCAGGGAATTGAATCCCGTTACGAGGAGATGGCCAGAGATGCTGAAGCTCGGTAAATCATTACTCATTCCTCCAAGACGGCTCTTCACTTTCAGTCTTTTGAAATCTCTGCCGCTCTCAGCAAAAACCAAATCCATTACAATGAAAGAGTTCCGCCGAGCGCCAGAACCTGCCTCTGGATCGGTATCGGAATTAGACGACTATGATTTTTCGGTAGGTTTCGAGTTTCAAATTACAGGAAAGGTGGCTATTTTAGAGATACGCACCACGTCCGTACTACTCTCGACCCAACAGGGATGATCCCGACTACTTTGACTTTGATCTCGACCATTCTGTCAGCTTATTCAAGCGACCAGAAGGGCGATATGTCCCCCGACGGTATACACAACAATTAGACAAAACAGAGATTTTAGACCTCAAGAATGGGAATCAAAACTTGTTGGGGAGGCTGTAGGAAAGGGATCAGCACCTCTATCGGGGTATATGTTCACAAAGGGAGATACCGACTGGAGGAGTAACGGATCATCATACCTCAGCGCAGCTCTACGTACTCCGAAATTCTGGGAGCATCGTTTCGAGAGTTTGGGAAAAGAAGTACGAGACAGTAATCCTATTAGCTTGGAGAGTATCAACAGGTTTGTTCTTTTGCCTAAATTCAACCCACCCCTAACGAAATTTTTTAGAAGAATGAAGCAAATTGAATGGGATCGCAGGTAATTTAAGGGTATCACTTCTCTAGGCTCTACGCTATTCTTAACTTTGAAATATTTCTAAATTTGCACCATTTCTATCTCCCCAGAACCTGAAAATGACTGCAATTCTTTCATAACAAGAACTTTTCAGGAATCGCCCCATTACCAGTCGTTTCACAGAATATCGCGATCCAGACCATGAGGATTATATCGATCCACACGAGGACGATTAAGGTAATTTTCTTAATTACTTTATAGGTAAAATTATAAACTTTTTCAGACCCTCGGACAATGCAAAGTGTCATTTTTCGCGTTAGCAGCGCCGCACTGCCATAAGCCTGCTCACTTCGACCCCCCTCCCCATATATTTTTCTCCCGTAGTATTTTAGAGAAAATGAATGATCCCATTTGAAAAATCGAAAGAACAAAAAAAAAGAATTCTAACCTATTCAAATGATTCTACAGTCTGTAGAATTCGTCTTATTTCACTTCTCCATTTAAATAATCTGTTTTAATCCCCCGTTCCATGTGATATTGTCCATTTTGTATACTTTTCTTTCCCCAAATAATCAATCCTTCCTAGATACTGCCCAATTTTTTTCGCTGAGTGCCTCTAGTCAAGTCCCTTTGTAGAAAAATTAGGAATCTTTCTTTTGTAATGTTTCCTTTGTAATTTTTGTAATTTTTTCTTATATTTGATAAGGAACATATCAATGGTTCGTGCTCTATATAGCCTCCCCATAAAAATGAATATTCTATTTGAGCTCTGACCATCTTTTTCTTGGCTACGTTGCCTAACCTCTTACACTGTGTTAACATTCTTCAAGGGCGTGTTTGAGGCAAGCCACTTGGAAGAATCTCGGCCCGTAGACACTTACCTCATATTCTACTACTTTTGCCACTAAAGTCGATAAAATCTTTATCTTTTTTAAACTGAAACCGTCTAACTGTATGGCTCTTCGTACAACTTCTGAAGAACAAATTTTTGAAGTCCCACTTTATTAGCCTGTTCTTCGAATAGCAGAAAGGCTCGTCTGTCAGTATAGGACTTGATTATTTTAAGACTGATTTCATCGATGTTTGTTTTATCAATTCGAACTGACCTGTCAATTTTATTTCTAAGCTGCGCGAGGGTTGGTTTCAAGATTTCCGCGTTCATTTCCCCTCGCAGTACTCGAAAAAGGAACAGTTCTTGCACCCGACACAGACAGTAGCCAAAGTATCGACTTATGCCATGTCCATCAAAATTTGCCAGCGATTACGTCGATGTTCTGAGCTCTCAACTCGAGAAGACGCCGGCGCTATCTAAACACTAAGCGCTGCCTGCTCTTAACCTAACAACCGCCCTTCTCTTCAGTCTTTCTCGTCAAATGCGTCCCCTCTTCAGATTTTTGGCATCTCCTTATGCAATTTTTAGCAAAAACCTCATTATATGTCACTTTTTCAGAAATGCAATTATCTTGGGTACTCGTCTTGCCAGCTTTGGCATTGGCAGCCATTTGTCCCTTGGAAGAACATCAGGTATTTCAGAACGACGAATAGGTTCAAATAGCTTCCAGATATGTAATTTGGACAATGCTGAGCATGCCTGCGCCTGCGGAGTGACACCAGCCGACGTGGGTTGCCTTCATCTTGGGTAATTTGGATATTTAGGAGAAATCCGTGCCGTACCAATCGTGTAACAATCTCATCGACAGAGGAGATGATGACGATGACGATGATGATGACAAAAGTGATGAAGAAGATGAAGGAGAATTCGA
This sequence comes from Oscheius sp. DF5033, assembly GCA_964036215.1. NCBI lineage: Eukaryota > Metazoa > Nematoda > Chromadorea > Rhabditida > Rhabditidae > Oscheius > Oscheius sp. DF5033. The sequence continues at coordinate 10,635,414 of OZ038413.1, forward strand.
GGCAGTGTCGGTCACATTCAAATTGGATGAGCAGGATGGACATGATAAATTCCCTGAAGATCAGTTCAAGGAGACCATTTCCACTTCTCTTCGAGTTGATGAGGTATTGTCGAAATTTTAAGTTACAAAATATTACTCGCCGTTGAGTTGAGCTTATCCCAAAAAGATTTTACTGAAAACGGGGAAACCATGACCATTTAATGAAAACATTTCCTTTATGACTAAATTAGTCAATGAATTGTTAGAAACTGGAAAACAAAAATGTTGTCAATTTAGACGCGGGGGTATTTTCTGTTAGAATTCTTGTTAACGTTTCTTCCGGCAAAGGAGAACCGCGAATTGTTAATGATTAATAAGGTTTTGTAATAGGATTACATAAAACTGAACTTTTAGGAAGACATCCTAATTCTTCGTGCTAACTGCGTGGAAGAAGACGACGACGATGACTCCAAATTCGTTGTCCAATTTGCCATTCTGAAGAAGAACAACAACGAGACGGAGATGCCCTATGAATTGAATGACTTCATCGATGCCGAGTCCATCGTCACTCGAATGAAGGCTATGGGTCATTTGGACAAGATTGCCGATCTCGACGTTGATGATATTGAATTTGTAAGTACCTTTTCAACTTTTCTTAGAATCGCCCCCGCGCTACTGTTTGAGCTGGACTGCTCCCCCGAGTAAACATCTCCATTGTTCTTGGGCTGTAAAATGTCTGTGATAAGATCCCCAGCGGCTCCTTGACTTTTGAAAGTCGCCTGCTTCTTTTATCAAAAGAATGCAACATTGAAAATGAGATAACCACAAACTGGAGACAGTGACGAAGCAGGATTTTTGTTTTGCAAAAGACACGTTGAATGACGAAAGACTAAGGGCATCCATAGGCAAACAGGCTGATCCCAGACCTCCATATTTTAAAAAGAAAAACAGCAGATTAGTTACATCGAAAGTGTTCTAGTATAAAGTGGCCAACTGGGGACCTCTCCATCATTACGTTCTTTCAGACTGCACTTTTTGGGCAATTTGTCACCACAGACCTAAATCCTGAGCGATCTCTGAGAACAATTTAATGATGATTAATCATCGAAACCCTAAAAGAGACGCTGTGGTTGTTATATCCACGTATAATTTAATTATTCCCTCGTTCGGATGTGACCAATAGTTCGTTTTAAGACTCCAAGGAACCAAACAGCCAGAATTTGAGTACAATTGCGGGGGTTCACTGTTTTGATACGTCGAGAAAAAGCCAGAGATTTGTTGACCCCTCTCTCGGCTGATGGAATACTTATCGGCAACCCCAGTGGCCCCTGCAAATTTGCACTCTAATAGACGGGAAGTATGCCATTTGAATTGCGCGGCATGTAGAAAAAAACGTCTATCAGATAATGGAATTCCCCCAGCTTTGGAAAAGTAATTTGTCCTTGTATTTTCGCAATGTGTTTTCCCCTTTTTTTGCAACACTTCAAAAGGCCTATAACAATTCTTTATCAGTCGGTAACTCAGCTGGAATAACAAAGGGAAATGGTCTTTTTTGACCAGCTGATAATTTGAATTTATCACCGAATGTTGCTATTTTGGAATCTAAACCAAAATACAAATTACAAGCAGAAACAATCAGATTTCAGGTGAAAGAACTCATCGACATTGAACAGAACCCCGACAATACGGAACTTATCATCCAGGCCATTTTTGTCGGCGCTGGCTTCTTTTTGATGTTCATGCTTGGAATCTTCATGTGCGTACGTAATCAGGGATACTCCGACGAGTTGCAGAAAGCCTAATTTTGACACTTCTTCTTTAAATTTATAATTTCTATAGGGTATGCATAATGTTATTGAAAATCAAATTTCGAAGCAGCTCTCCCAAACTTGTGTCATGCCATTTCTTGTAGATGCTTCTTTTTCTTTAAAGCAAAATAAAACATCTTGTCCGTGTTCCATTTCCTAATTAAGAACGCAGCAGAGCTTATGGGTTCTGGAAAGTTCTAAAGACGACGAGTTCTCCCTAAAGTTCAAGATAAAGAGCCGCTTGAACCGATCTTTTTATATCATCCTTTTCTGTTATTATTCCCCGTAAGCCAATATCCCTCAACATGTTGTCACCCCGTGGTAGAGACGTCGATCCCACTCCTCCCGAGCCGGAACATCATCTCATATGCAGAACTCCTACGGAGCAATCAGCCGGTTTGAGTTCAAAAAGAAACTTTGCCTGAAAGTGCCGTAAAAGTTAGTGGATGAGTAATCCTAAATGGAAATCCTATCCCCAGCCAACTAAAATTAGTGGAATGTCGTTTACTTAACTACTCTCTGTTGGCTTTGAAGCATAATGTTTTGCGTGGGTGACAACGTCTGTCTCTTAACTACTTTGTGACGTGATGTCCGGACCTGGTCCCTACCACCCTCACCTCGTGTGATAATTGTGTCAAGATGAAAATAAGTGGCCGTAGATTAACCCACGGGCATCGTTCATTTTAAGGTGGAAGTATTTGTCTTAGTGTATTTTGTTATTGCCCCTGGGAAAAGATTAATGTGGCGCCAGTTGAGGGCTTTGCAAACACATAAAAGAAGCAAATAATTTATTATTTAAAATAAATATGGAACACTTCGTTTTTTTTACAACAACCGTAGCACATGACACGCATGCTAGGCCAAAGAAAGGAAAGCCGACGTCATTTCATTTTTCAAAAATTCAAGCGTTAAAATATTCGTTGTGACGTGGATTCCCTTTCCTCTCCCGCAGCCTTTCAGCTGCTCTTGTTGCCAAGGGAGAAGGAGAAAAAAAGGACAACTCATGCTTAGCCCTTTGAGGTTAAGATAATATTTACAGGTACTTGAAGCTATTGCGATAAAAATCGCTAGAAAAGGATGGGAAGTTGAGATACTAATGAAGGATTGAAGGACATTTCTGACTAGAATGAAATTACCAGTAGGTGGGTAAAAAACTAATAGAACTAATTGTATTCACGGGGAAGAAGTGTAGAAAAGAGCATCACTCGTCAAAAAGCACAGCCCATAAAACATGATCACAGCAGGAGATTCTGAAAAGAATGATGATTGATCAGGATGCACTTTTTGAAGAAGAGAGACGGAGACTAAGGATATTTACTTAGCCAGCAGTAATTCGAGTAAAAACATCAGAGATTGAGAAGTGTTTTTCAAAAGGACAATAAGGATTGAACCCTAACCTCGTGGATTATGTAAACCTAGAGAGTCTCTTTGCAAGGGAAGCGTGAATGATCACAAATGCAGTCTGGTGAACTAAAGAACACCAAGAATTTTAATGTATCATGGGACCCAAAGGAGAAAAGAAAGAAAGAAAAACTCACATAATTAAAAAAAGAAAACGGCGTGGAAAACAAGACGGCGGATAAAGCTAAGACTGAAAAAAGGGGATTAGACGTATAGTGTTCGTATTGCAGCCATGCCTATTGTTTTAGACATTCAAGGTCTCTTTCTTATGTTATAGGCAGCGTGTGGCAAAAACATAAAAAGCGAAAACAAGTTATGTCATAAGCAGAGACAGACATTTGTTAAGACATATCTTACGAAAAAAAGAGATCAGACTTACCTAGCTGGATATTGTGCTAACATTTTCGGGAGAAATTGTTCCCGCCTCAGAACGGCAATCTCTTCGGAAGGCGGAAGCTATCCACTTTACGACGCTTTTTTTCTTGCCCTTGTTATTTTCCTTCCGTTCGCCTCCATCATCAGATGCGGAATCAGAAGAACTGCCAGTAGACAGCTTGCTCTTCTTAACCGCATCAATCTTGGCCGCTTGAGAGGGGGTCATCTTCTTGACAGGAAGTGAGATGCCATTCATGACCGTCATGTCAAGTCTAGAAGGAAATGATCAGTCAGAAAGGGCATTAATAAAAAGGATAAGATGGCCAAAAAGACTGAAACATGATAAAAAGTACAAAACTTACGCAGGTGAAGAGGTGGTCGGGTCATCTTTACGGTCACTCATCTCAACTCCTTCCTGAATTGCGGCCAAGGTAGACTTCCGATTTGTTCCAGGAGGACTTCTCGCTACTGAAGGCAAATTCCCAGTAGACTGAGAGTTCCTCGGACGAACGGGAACAACGCGGCCATGGACGGTGGCAGAATTTTGCAGAGCAGACACTTGGTCAAGGGACTGAGCTCGGCTTCGAACATTCTTGAGATTGGTAGGTAATGGACGACTTGGGAATAATTTCATGTCTTTAGTAATAATGGGTGCCAACATGTTGTGCGCTCTATTCTACCGCACGCTGGCGACTGTGAAGAGAATTCGCCACGCGTACGCTGAGACGCCCCCCACGCGGGGCGGCGTTGGCTCTCGTCCAATGGCCCCTGCCATCTCTGCGTCTCCTGTTGTTAGGGAGCTATTTCACCTAAAGGGGGCCTGAGCACATCAGATTCTTTGACATGAACTCGTCTCTTGTGAAAAACAACATTCATAGGCACTGAAAGACGTCCGCGAGTTATTGTCTCAGACATCGTGTATTTTTCGGGGGAAGTCTCCTCCGCAATTGTGTCTCGTCGAACGCGTCAGCTGGTAGCCAGCTAAGTTCTTTTCCCTTTGGAGATGTTACCTCTCGCCAGAATTTCTTCTCCTGATGGAAATGGATAGGTCTGCAAGCTTGCAAGAACAGCTTTCAACATAGTTGTTTGTTTATTCTCATGTGAGACCAATGGAGCCAGCACAAGGGAGGCTAAATAATGATCCGTCGAGCAGGAAACAGACTTTAGGGGTTCACACACACGGCAACTTTCGAGCCTTTCGGAAATGAAAAACATTCATTAGGAGAGTCTCCTTCGACCATTCGGTTGTTTACGATAAAAAAAGTTCGTGTTTATGATGTGACTGACATGTGTAGCTTCTGGGTGGATCACATAGCAAACTGGGAATTGCCCAGTTAATGTCAACAAAGGTCTTTATCCTTTAGTGGTAAACAAGTGTTTTGAAATGGTGGGAAATCCATCAGAGATTGGGAAATTGTGAGAATTTCTGGATTTATTATCCCCTATCAAGTATCGGGAATGTTCTTCGTCTTCAAGACAACAACAGGTTTTTCTGTATTTCACAACGATTAGAAATTTACTGAATTATTTTCTGAAGTTACTCATCTCTCCGCAATAGATTTCCTAATTGATAATGTCATCTGTTGATATTATTCCTTCAACATGAGATGTGTACCGCTTGAAATGGGGACCTTTCCAAATATGGAACAGCGTTCGATGGTCAGTATTTATCGAGGGATTTGATCTGTTTGCTGGTCAGCTGTGAATCACAAAGAAAAGTCTACAAAAGAGGATTGTCCCATAGTGCTATGCTCTCATCAATGAAGTGGTCGCTTCTTCTCTCCTTCCTAATTCCCCTTGTTTTACCTAAAAAAGGTCCTAAAGGTGATAGGATCTTAAAAGATGCCCAATATGGTAGCAGTATCTCTTTTTCCTTTAAACGGCCTTATTTTCAGGCAAATTCATTTCTACAGAATTAAACTACACATATTTTCTGTCTATAGCTGACCGAGGAGCATCTAAAATCGTACCGATACAAGACACGAGCAACGACACTTTTCTTCGAGTAGGAATGTAAGCTTCTTTTTGACTTTACGTCATTGGCGTTTACCTGTACTTTTTGTTGATGTTTACCATATTTCTAGAATCCACCGTTCACAACTGGAAAACTATACGCAAATACCAATGAGCGAGCATTTGGGGGACATCAAAAAGAGACCCTGGATTCCAGTGCCCTTAATTCGAGAAGAGTTAGGAAATTGCCTTCATTTTAAATATGGCTCCTTGGCTGAAAATGATTTTAAGGTTTTTCGGTTTATATTTCGTCTTTTGATAAGTTAATTCCAGTACGATAAAGGTGTATACGGCTGGTTGAATATAATGAAATTCAGTTGTGCTTCCATTGGACCCGATTATTATGTATACGCCATGGCCTTCGCTAGAACGCGATTCCGATTGAAGCAGGTGTATCTCAGGCGGCAGAACAGGTGATCTTTTAACTGCTGGGCGAGGGTTAGATAGAATTTAAATTCGACTCTTTTTGAGAACAAACGAACAGCTGGAATTTTTCATAAGGTTAACGAGCTCTTCAAGTATTTGTCTTTGTTTACTTATGTTTTATTTAGAGGCCCAGACAGAAAAAAAATACTGAGAATAACTATCCCAGAATTTGTGTAAACAAAGGATAAATTTTAGAGTTCCTAGAGCCTTGAATCAGACTTATTATGGCATAATCCCTCGATGTTCTATTAAAGAAATGCTAATCTCAGCTTTAATCGCATCATTTTCCAGCTATTGGGCCACTATGGGGCGGAGTATCGTCACTAGGGATATCCAAAAAGTTGTGGAACTGTTAGCAGTTCAATTTTCTGAATATGTTGAAGTAAAACTGGAAGAAGAGTTGAAAATGCTCAATGGCGCTGCAAAGAAGAATTATCACAAAGGTTTCTGGCTTCTTTGCCATCAGAGATCAGTTTAGGTCATTTCCTCAAACTTCCAGAAGATGCTACGGTTAAGTTGAAAGAATTATTCCCGCCAAATTTGAAACACACTGCTGCAGCGGCCAGTAGGGCGCATTCCTACAGCACCGTTGGATTTCCGGTATCCCAAACTGGAAGGGATTGTGATAAATTCGGAAATTCAGATAAAGACGCGGGTTATCCTTGCAAAATCAACAAATGTTCCAAAGATTGTTGAAAATTTCTCTCCAGAATTATCTGACGAAGCTTGTGAAGTGCTTGATTCTTGTGAGAGAACAACCTGCACCATGAAACATTTGGTACCTGACGACCTTATATAGACATAACGATTGCAGAGAAATGACAGCTACGTAGCGAAGTCGGAGACACACAGATATCTAAAGGAAACCGTCTTCAGTTACAAGATCTCTACTGCTGATAACTTGATGGCTTATCAAGTTTCCAAACCCTACTTCATTTTCGAGGTTACTAAGCGGAAAACAGCCAGTGGGATAATGTCCGTCCATTTGTCATTTACTTTTTATTGTGGTCGTTTTCAGCGAAGTTAGACAAGAAGTAGATGAGGACGCAGATAGACTCTGGGATTCATTACTGGATCAGCAGTTCACCTTGGCTATGAGAATGCATTACCAGAACTTTTTTACTTGTGCCGATCCTGAAGGACCTGCCACTTTTCCTCCAATAGTTGGAGAAGAATCAAGCACCGATACGGCATATCCCGTGTATGATGAGATTGCGTGATGACAACAATTGTCCATTTTATATGGATACAGCAGGCTTTCCCAATATCATCATTCATTGATCTACGCTGCCCGTTCAGCTGCTATTTCTTGCGTGTTGCCCCTCTCCTCCGTCGAAATAATGCAATTTTCTGCATACCATAATAAAATTAATTAAAACTTTTTACCTTTTGTGGTTCTAGCAGCGTGAAATAGCGTCGGTGAGAGTACTCTTGGCGAGTGTGTTTGCCGTGGCCGAACCGACATCAGCTCTCTCTCCGAGAGCATACTCCCGATTTGCCAGAGACAGTCGTTTCACTGTCGATATATCCTTCTAGGCTGTTCTCTGTCTCCCAATATTCCAGAGATCTCTGGCCCGTGTCCTCTGGTAACACCATAATAAAAATGATCTTTCGGTCTGTCCCTATAGCATCTTCCCACCATGGTTATTGTCGGTCCTTTTTTTCGAATTTGGGAGTTCTGTAACACCTGTACCAGTGGAATGGACCTTGATTTATGTTCCCTTAGATGTTTTTTGTCTACGAAAGTTCAATTATTTGCTCATCTCAGCTACTTTTACAAATTTTATGAGAATCAACACTGTTCCCACAGCAAGACTAAAGATCCTTTTACAGAAAATACGCCTTTTCGCATCTTGGTTGCGTCTTGTCTTGCGAAAAACTTGTTGACATTTCTTTTCTTTCCCTTTTGACCTTTCCAAGAGGCGCTCAACTTTTCCTACCAGTTTGTGTGAACCTGCCATATTGGCGGCGATCTAGCTTGGTTTTTTGGCCATTTGACTAGAATTTGTGAATATTTATCCAGTTCAGCTGTCTATTTGTGCGAATTTTAAGTGCCATTTAATGATGGAAATGGGTAAATTACCCGCTGTCTCAAAACACGATTCATTCACGCCTGCATAAAGCGAATAAACCATTACGCAATCGCAATTCTTTTTAATTTTCATACTCTTTGCTCTCCCAGAATAATTTTTTTGGTCTAGACCCGTAAATAAATTAATCCCGTGCGTAATAAGTTCTTCTACATAATCAAGCGCACAATATCGCATTTCGTTTGTTTCCGCTCTCCGTGTTTAAAGTTGCGTCCGTTTCGATGCACTGCATCGTTTTTCCTGTCACATTTGCCGTCTATTCAACTTATTTCAGTTGCCAAACCTCCTTCAAATTGATATCCAGAGGAATAGTCCTGCAAAAACTGTTATTTGCTCGATTTTGAGGATATCGCTGGTCGAACAAAAGAAAATTCCATGCACTTGAGAGCTTTTCGAACAAATCTTATCCTTCGTTCAATGAGATTTCCCTAAATAATAACTAAAATGTAGGGAAACAGCTGGGGAAAATTATTTCCGCCAGCGGGAGACAACGTTTCAGATTTGATAATGCGTTTGGGGTTGCCTTTATCTCTTCCCGCTGACGATCAATAGTTGCGCAGCTTTCATACACTTATGTACACGCGCACTTTCCTGAGGCACAACACAATATAACCTGTGAGTGAGTGAAGCTAACACAGACGACGAGGGTCAATAATTGGATTAAGCATGACTCTCTACTGGATTGACAATCGGTTCTAATTGTTCTCGTTTGTGCACACAGACGATTATACCCGCTTTTTGCTGATTCTTGTCTGGGTCATGTCGCGGGGAAGAGATTGACATTCAATTCAGAACAGAGCCTTTTAGTATTTGCGCTAAACACACCCAATATTACGTCACCGGTCCCGCCGGCGTCTAATTCGAATCATGGAAGTTCTAGTTGTCCAGTTAAGTTAACTTTTCCCAAGGAGAAAGATACGCGTCATCAGGAAAGGGAACACGACTTCAACTGCGGTCATGATAATCTGATAGGTAGGTGTTGTGGGAGTCTTCTGATAAAATTCTTCTACACCGGCTGTGGCTAATTTCCCCTCTTATTCAGCACAATTTGAAGCTAAAAAAAGAAAGAGTAAAGACCAGGAAAGTATTTTGGCTGACCGATGCCTGACCTTGCGCCGTGTTGTCGCCAGATGTTCTGTCGGGGGAAAGCTCACAAATGGCGTGGGGCATGCCTTTCCCCCTTCTTCTAATTTCTTAGAAAAGGATATAATTTGTTGATTGCCAGTCTTGTTGAGCTCTTATTTTCAAAAAAAAAAAAATATCACTTTGTCTATCAAAACAAACCAGGCAAATAAGCAGAAATATCTCGTCTGGTCCTTGTCACCTTTTATTATGTTCTTAACAGCACTTAATGTATCTAAAAAAGTAGGCAACTGCGTGATAACCGTTTATTTTCTGCCTCTCCTACGTAAAGGCAGTTTATCTACGTATATATTCGTCATTTTTGGAAATGATTTCAATATGTCTTCTCTCCTCGGCTTATTCTCTTCTTCACGCCTGTAATCTTTTGATAACGCATTTGCTGCAGATCATTTACTCTTTTATTCAGCGGACATCCTTCTTTTGCCGATTTCTTTAATCTTAATCTCTGAATTTTTGCCTGATTTGTGCTGCCAGTCGGTATAAATTAGATCCATTTTCTCTCACGGGTACTCATTCGACTAGGGGCTTATTCATTGCTCTCTTGATTTGAGAGGATGCAGTCAATCTTATTTGCTGATCAGGCGGGAACCGCTGTTTACCCTCTTAAATGCATTCCTTTTTCTGTCTGGGATAAAAAAAATTCGGATTAATCGCTTCATAATCACTGGCTTCAAGGAATCCTTCTCTCAGGTTCAATGAGTCCTCCTTCTGGGCAAAAAAATGCTTGATGACTATTTGTCTTCAAGATGAAAGAATCGTAATGTCATACAAATGGATGGCATGCTGTTCTCTTTTCTCTACCTGTGATTCAGTTCTTTAAACATCAGTGCTGCTGCCCTCGCAAACTGTCAAGAGACAAACCACCGGCTCAAGTGGTCATTGTGGCAACAAATATAATCTAAACCTCTTCTTCAGTCTCTCTGTAGTCAGGGTTACGGGTAAGCCCTCCCCTTTTAAAGGGGGTCTAGATGTCACTGTTTGCTCCCTCCCCACATGTTCAACTAAGAGCCTTAGTGTTTGTTCCGTCCTTTATCTGATACGGCCGCTATTCATTCACACCGTCAAGTTTTAGCCTCTGTACTTCTTTTATCAACATTTTCTCTTACATTTTTAATCTTTTAGATCAGATGTGCTCCACCATTTCATCGTAGAGCATGGTCTTCTACTTGGTTAGGGATCTCTTCTGTGCAGAGGACAGTACAACAGTGAGTTTTATTACCATTTTATCGGGTCATCATCCTGTCTTGGTCACTTTTGACGAGCTCATGAAAAATTACACCCGTCTCTCCCACGCGTTTGTACCGAGGAAGTATCTAGTTTCTCCGAAATATGAGTAAATTATAAGCTGCGGCGTCAGAAAAAAATTAACGGGTTCAAAATGTGCGCCATTGTTTACTTTGGTTTGGAATGATAGGAATTTTTATAGATTCTTCCCGAGGGCTGGAGGAACTCTTCAGATAATTTTAATATCCCGCATGTGACGGAATGCGCCCAACATGTGGACTTCTCATGGCTACCAGCCTTATTCCTGCTTATATTTAGTCCTGTGGTCCTTTACGATCTCCACCGTAGCATAAATCCTCCAATCGCTAGTTTATCGCCCGTCATCTTTCGAATAGTAAGCATTTTTTTATTTCTTTAAATGGCATTATTTTTAGTTGATATGCGTAATTCTGGTAATTGATCTCACATTTTCATTTATCTACAACTGTTACTTTTTCTTGCGGGACAAGGATCCAACAGTACTGCAGTATCTGGTAGGAGATATTATGCAATACGTCGGTAAGCGATTTAAAAATCGTCGAAAATGTCTATTTTTAGGGTTATGCGTAGCTCTAGTTCTCCTTATTGCTTGTCGAAATAGAGGCATTGTAACTTCCGGAGTTCTCTTTCTATACTGGCTGTTGATGGTATTATGTGGAGCTCCAGAATTTCGATATGTTCTATATGAAGACAATGAGGTACTAGGCATCCGATCAGAGAAATAATAACTTCAGAATTTAAATACTTTCCGACGAATGTCTTACGTGATTTATTATGTTCTCATCTGTTTGGAGTTGATCCTTTCTTGCTTTGCTGACTCTCCTTCAACAAAATTCCACAAGCCACACGAGTCACCGGAGTTGTATTCCTCTTTCTTCAACCAGATAACATTCCACTGGTTCACTTCGCTAGCTTGGAAAGGATACAAACGGCCACTGGAAAAGAATGACCTGTGGGATTTGAATGATCGAGATCAAGGAACGAGGTTGAATGAAGAGTTCGAGAAGTTTTTTATCCCGGAAATGGACAGTAAGGGAGAAACTTCTTTTATTTCAAACAATTGTAACAGAATTTCGACAAAGAACGGCTAATATAGGAAATGAAGCAATTCCGGAAAAGATGTACCCGTCCATATTGAAGCCTCTTTTCTGTACCTACAAATTGTCCTTCATTGCTGGTGGTTTTTACAAACTCGTTCACGATCTGCTCCAATTTGTTGCTCCCGAGCTTCTTCGCCAACTTCTGGGATTTATAAAAGTCGGTGCTCACATGTTACTTTCAAAATATTCTTTACAGGACCCTGAGCAGCCTCTCTGGTTAGGAATTGCCATAGCTTGTATGATGTTCTTGGTCGCGTTGATCCAGTCAATGATCTTACATCAATATTTCCATATGATGTTCCGAATCGGGATGAATATAAGATCTGTTTTGACCAGTGCTGTTTACAAAAAGGTCTGATTATATTTCTATATTAACCTGTGTATAAATTCAGGCTTTAAATCTGTCGAATAATGCAAGAAAAGACAGAACTGTTGGAGAAATTGTGAACATTATGTCCGTAGACATCCAGAGATTACAAGACATGACATCTTTTGTAATGTTGCTGTGGTCTGCTCCTCTTCAGGTAAACCGTCTTTATTTACATTTCTATTTGACTGTTTATAGGTCCTCTTGGCAATTTTCTTCCTATTCAAAGTACTCGGATGGGCGGTGGTTGCCGGGCTCGCCCTGTTGCTGGGACTTCTCCCATTCAATACGACCATTTCAGCCCGGATGAAGGATTGTCAAGTATCTCCATTGCCTCGACTGACAAACGCGACCCATTTCAGTTAAAACAAATGAAATTCAAAGACGAACGGCTGAAAATGATGTCAGAGATCTTGAACGGCATCAAAGTATTGAAACTCTATGCGTGGGAGAAGAGCATGAAGAAGATGGTAAACATTGAGGGTGTATACCGTCGGGACAAATATCATTTTACAGGTTCAATTCATTCGAGAAAATGAGATTACCGTGCTCAAAAAATTGGCATATTTGAATGCCGCAACAACTTTGTCCTGGTCATGTGCTCCATTCTTGGTTGGGTTTTACTTTTATTTTTATTCCTTGAAAATCTAGGTTGCTGTTTTGAGCTTTGGATTTTACATTCTCATCGACCCGCAGAATAATGTCTTGACCCCTGAAGTAACATTCGTGGCAATCGCCTTATTCAACATTCTTCGCTTCCCATTGGCCATTTTCTCTATGATCTACCAACAAGCCACCCAATCCATGGCCAGCAACAACCGACTTCGAAAATTCTTTGCTTCTGAGGAAATGGACGACCGCGCTGTCGACAGTAAATACAATCCGGACATTGCCGTTTCTGTTAATAATGGCTCCTTTGCCTGGGAAAATATCGAGGAATTAGAACCTACGCTGAAGGATATCAACGTCACTATAAAACGTGGCTCATTAGTAGCAGTTGTTGGACGAGTTGGAAGTGGGAAGAGTTCCTTGTTACAAGCAATTCTTGGTGAAATGAATAAAACCAAAGGAAGTGTCAATGTCAGCGGAAGTGTAGCCTATGTTCCTCAACAAGCTTGGATACAAAATCAAACTCTTCGAGAGAATGTTCTATTCAACCGACCATACGATTTTGAATATTATAATAAAGTCATCGACGGCTGCGCTCTGGGTCCGGATATTGAAGTTCTTCCAGCTGGTGATTCTACAGAAATTGGAGAAAAGGTTAGATCAGCCTATTTTTAGAGAAGATTAACAAATTTCCAGGGAATAAACTTGTCTGGAGGACAGAAACAGCGAGTATCCTTAGCTAGGGCAGCTTATTCAAAGGCTGAAATCATTCTCCTTGACGATCCCCTCTCTGCTGTTGATTCTCATGTCGGAAAACATATCTTCGAAAATGTGATCTGTATTTTTTTTTCGAATTCGTGCCTTACTTTTATTTCAGCTCATAAGGGTGTTCTTCAAAATTCAACTCGAGTTTTGGTTACTCATGGTCTTCATAATTTGAAATACTGCGATTATATTATTGTGTTCAAAGGTTGGTTTCAATTTCCTTCTATCAAACTTCTTGTTTTAGAGGGTAAAATCAGCGAATCCGGCACTTACAAAGAACTTATGGCCCAACAAGGAGAATTCAGCGAATTAATCGAAGAATTCCTCGTAGAAGAAGCTAAAAACCGCGGAAGGAGCGTTAGTTTTGGAGAAAGCGGTAGGTCTTTCTTTCATATTTTTGATTTTCTTTATTGTAGAAGCTGAGGTGAATGAAATCCTCAAAGAAATCGCACCAGAACGCCGCCATCGTATTAAATCCCAAATGAGCATTGATATTCCACCAGCTCTGCCAGTTGACAGTGTAGAAAAGAAATCTCCTCGTTCTTCTACCAGGGAAAATTCAAACACTGCCGTTCCTTTGAAAGAAGAAGAGAAGATGGCCCTGCTGCCCAACAGCGAACAGAAACAACCAAAAGGGAAATTGGTAGAGAAGGAGAATGTCGAGACTGGAAGGGTGGCTATGTCTGTCTACGTTACTTACATTCTTGCTATTGGCATCCAGTACAGTTTTATGTTCATCATTGCTTACATCATTAGTAGCATTCTAGGAGTAAGTCGCTTTTTTTAGCAGATCAATGGAATACATTTTAGGTTGGCAGTAATCTCTGGCTGGCCAGGTGGTCTGATGACGCAGAAAATATTCAAGCTGGGAATGGAACATCTGAAACTAGAATGCGGCTTGCTGTTTATGCTGGCCTTGGTCTAGGACAAGGTAATTTTATCAAAAAATTGTGCCAACCTAATTTTTTAGCTATCACGGTCTGTCTGGCTTCCATTATCATGGCCCTGGGTATGGTTCAAGCAAGCAGAAGTCTCCATGACGGCATGTTGACCAATATTCTCCACTCTCCTATGTCGTTCTTTGACACAACACCGATCGGTAGAATTTTGAATCGGTTCGGCAAGGTAAGTTACTTAAAATATTCAAAAAAATATGAAACAATTTCATTATGAGAAAAAATTAGGGAAAAATCACTTTAAACACAGCTTAATCCAAATAATCCTTTGTTTCTTACCTATCCACAGGATTTCAATGTCATCGACACGGAATTACCGGAGTACATTTCGGACTTTCTCTGGTGTCTGTTAGAGGTTCTAGGAATCCTGTACATAATATGCTCAACGGTGCCGGCTATCCTGCTTCCAATCATCATAATCATCATCACAAATTTTCTAATCCTGGTGATTGGTGAAAAAGTTTTTCTCTGTGTGCACCACTTACCCTTCCGCATGACGCTTATAGGTTTTTCTGTTAATTTTAGAAAATTATTTAAAATTATACAAAAAAAATTATTAACAAAGCATCCCGAAATATGTGTGTAGGATGTCGAAGCGTTGGATGGCACTGTGCCAAATTCGATCCGATCCATGGTAACAACAATCTTCGGCGTATTATCATCTGTAACCGTCATTATGTACGCGACACCAGCAGTAGGAGCTGTTTTCTGCTTTATAGCAGTATTCTACTTTTCAATAATGGTACGCTCTCTGCTTCCTTACCTCATTGCACTGCACGCTGTTTGAAGTGAAATTTTCCCGGAGTAAAAATATTGTGGGATAATATAATACAGTACCCAGTTATAATCTGTGATAGCATGCTCAAATACAGGATATTGAAGCCTTGGATTTTCGTGTACCTGGATCACTGATGACGATGATCGGAGCTGTTGTTCAAACTGCTATGATACTCTTCGTGCCTGTGTATGCAACCCCGGCTGTAATCTTGGCCATTATTCCTGTCATCATAGCCTACTATTTTCTTCTGGTCTGAATTCTATCGCTTTCTCCCCAGCTTTTTATGTTCCATTTATCCACACAGCTCGCTGCATGGCATGGTTATGTCTCCTTCTTCACTGCCTAACCACGCACCGTTCCAAAATTGCCGACAGGCTTTTGTTTCTAAATCGATTTAAATATAAAACAACTCTCTTCTCTAAAACAAGCAACATTGAAGGATATTGATGGCGTGGATAATACAATTCCACGATCGTTTATGTCCTTCGTGCGCACAGTCTTCGCGTCAGCTGAGATCTTAGTGGTCATCGTCTGGGCGACTCCCTCATTTATTGTCGTCTTCGTCTTTTTGTTCGTGGGATATTGTTTTGTGCTGGTGCGTTTTACGCTTTTATGCTTATTCTAACACCCCTTTGCATGTTGTGCATGTTTATCAACGCTTTTTCCTGTAAACAATAGTAATTTTTATAGAGATTCTATGTGAATACCTCAAGACAATTAAAACGATTAGACGCCGCTTCAAGATCTCCTATTTTCTCTCATTTTCAAGTAGAGAATTTGTAATTTATAAATAATGTTTTCTATAGGAATCTATACAAGGAGCTTCCTCTATCAGGGCTTACAAGGTTGTCGATAAATTTGTCTTAGAATCTCAGAGAAGAGTGGATGAGAACTTGGCCACTTATTATCCCAATATTGTTGCTAATAGGTAGTAATTTCCATTAAACAATATGTGCTTCTTTTAGATGGCTAGCAGTAAGGCTCGAACTTGTTGGAAACATGATTGTCCTGTGCGCTGCCCTCTTCTCTGTTTTGTGGAAAGATTCACCAGGACTTACAGCTGGTTTAGTTGGATTGTCAGTCTCCTATGCCCTAAATGTACCCCCTTTTTCTATTTTGCAGTAGTTCCCATTCTTTTAGATAACGCAGACATTAAACTGGGCAGTTAGAATGACGAGTGAGTTGGAAACGAACATTGTTGCCGTGGAGAGGATCAAGGAATATACGGAGACACCGACTGAAGGACTCAAAGATCAAGTCACACAGGTTCATGTTGATTGGCCAAACAATGGCGATATCATGATCAAGAACTACTCATTGAAGTATGATTACATTCAATTGAAATTCCACAGAATACTTCAGATATCGAGAAGGGTTGGATCTTGTTCTAAAAGATGTTACAGTTCACATTAACCCAAGAGAAAAAATCGGCATTGTGGGAAGAACTGGAGCTGGAAAGAGTTCCCTGACCCTTGCTCTCTTCCGAATTGTCGAAGCAGATGGAGGATTCATTGAAATTGACGGGGTTAATATCGCCAAGCTGGCATTGGAAGATCTTCGTTCGAGACTGACCATTGTGCCTCAAGATCCTGTACTTTTCTCGGGAACATTGAGGATGAATTTGGATCCTTTCGACAAATTCAGTAGGGGTTCTTTTTGCTGTATCCCAGTCAAATTTTTAGATGATGAAGACATTTGGGGAGCTCTTCGCAATGCTCATTTGGATGCGTTTGTTGGCTCTCTTCCAGAAAAGCTGGCTCATAAAATCACTGAAGGAGGAGAGAATATGAGGTACGGCATTATAGATTAAATGTATTAGTAATTTCTAGCGTTGGTCAAAGGCAGTTACTCTGCTTGGCTCGTGCTCTCCTGCGAAAGACAAAAATCTTGATCCTCGACGAAGCTGCAGCCGCAGTTGATGTTGAAACAGACGCCCTTCTTCAGAAAACAATTCGCGAACAATTTAAGGACTGCACTGTACTGACCATAGCTCATAGGATGAACACTGTAAGCGTCGTGAATTTAAATGAAACTGCAAATTTCAGGTGATGGATAGTGACAGGATGCTTGTTTTGGATAAGGGTACTGTGGCTGAATTTGATTCTCCTAAAGCACTCTTAGCTAACCAGAAAGGAATATTTTATTCTATGGCAGTTGATGCAGGAATAGTTTGAACAAAAAATATTGAAGAAACACAAAACATTGTTCTCATTTGGTTGTATGTTAATGTGATCAAAAAATCTTTATCAAAGAGAGTTGTTACGAAGTATTAACAATCACATGTCATAATAAATCTGATGTTCAAAACGAATATTTATGACTGATATGTACAGATAAAAAGATTAAAAGATTTCAATGTTCTCCCCTGAGGACTTTTTCAATTTTGTCCGTTCTATTATTCTTGGCATCTTGAATGGTCAACAATGAGCCTAACAGCTTCAGGAATGGATTTTGATTTTCCAAGGCTGTGCACTCTTCTCCTGACCTGTAATCCATGTTCGATAAAAAATTTGATACTGAAATCGTACCTAACAAGCCCTACACAACATCCCTTCCACAGAATATGAATTTCACCATTATTTAGCAAGAAATTTGTACCAATTGGACAAGCGCTGAAGTTACAGGGACGCTTTTCTTCTTTTCTGAAGGCATTTCATCTTTGGAACAAAAACAAAAGGTACCTGCAAATACCCTCCTTTTGGCAAGTTCTGCTTCTTCTCCTATGCCCACATCCTCCACATTCTTGGGTACAAGGGCCAGCCCATTCTGACCATGGTGAACAACCACATTCTGAAGCCTCATGGATGAATTCCACTGCAATCCTACCCGCTCCTGAAGAAATAATATCCGGCGATTGGGTAGACAGTCCCAGTGGTAGCAGTGGTGGCCTAGAGAGCATAATAAAAAGTTATAAAATAAACATACAAAGGTGTCAATGCTGGTAGTGTAGGATTAGGAGGGACCACCGGAGAAATTGGAGATAATGTTGGTTTCACTGGTAAAGGAGCAGTAGTTGTTGGTGGGGCTGGCGTCGTGACGGGTTGTGTCACATGCGGTAGTGTGACAATTATAGGAGGTATGATTATTTTCTCTGCTGTTGTCTAAAAACAATATTATTTTATAAGGTTGGCTAACAGTAGGTGGCGGTGTAGTAGTTGTTGTAGCCCTGGTAGTCGTGGTTGATGTGGTCGTCGTAGTTTCCATCGTCGTCATTGCTTCTGTGATAAACCCTGGCCATTCTGTTATAATATTTCCAGCAGTTTCTGGTACGGGTGTGGTCTATAAACTTTATAATATACGACATGCCCTGTCAAACCGGCATGACATCTCCTCTATCTGACCAGATCTTTGCCCTGAATCCTTTACTCCCGCCTCCATAACCCTTCATGATAACAATAATCTCATTGTCAAAAGAAATAAATGTGGCTTTTGGTAGGGAGGAGCAACAAAATCTGAACATGGTGATATTTTGGTTTCGACTTATCCTTACCGCGCTCCTGTAAGCCTTTTATCATTGTGATATTTTACTTCTACAAATGATTTGTCACAAGTATCTTCACAACGGAACTCAAACTCATCTTGAAACATCATAAAAACTCTTCCTCCTGTAAAAAGTCTACTTTTTATTATCATAATAATAATCACCTGGAGGGGCTTGTACTAACCAGTAGCATTCAGCATTGGTATTAAACCTATGCGGGTAATTAGGGCTAGTAATATATTGCGGTTGTCGCACCGCCTAAAGTTTCTTATTCTTGGAGATTTATAACCTACCGTGAGGTATCCGCCACATTCAGAATTCGATGACCTCAGTTCTGTACAAAATTGGCCTGCAACTCCATCGGGACACAGACATTTTGAACAATCATTGGGATTAGGATAACCGTTTCGTTGGCAACCCAAAGGGAGACAGTGATCTGTGCAACCATAGGCTGCATTGATCTGGAAGAAGTTGGTAAAAACTGACGTAGACGATCAAATACCGCCTGGTAGTCTAAAAAGGATGGCCCGCTGCGCTGTCCGATTGTATTCTGTTGGTTTGTTTCTAAGGTCCTAATGGTAGGAACATAAGGATCCGCAGCGAATCCAAATGGACCATAATGCATTACAGAACCTGAAAACCTTCTTATTGGACATTAGAGTAACTGCTACCTGTATCATACGGTAGTCCATAAGTTTCCGACTGCCCGTTTCCTACCGGCTGGAAGTTATTCCACCGTCCAAGCGGTATATTGTTGTAGTTTACAGCAATATATCTCTCCTACTCATAAAAATGGCAATATAATTAGAATACAAATACCTGATCCGGTCGGGCCTGTTCATGGAAAATACCCAAGGCGTGTCCAATTTCATGGCTTATGATTCCGACAACGTCACAACCTGGGGTAGAAATGGAGATTCCCTACAGTTTACTGTTAAAAACAATCTAGTTGGTTACCTGAGTTCCTCCAACCATTCCCACAAACGAGGAGCAACCTCCACCATCAAAAAACTCAAGTCTATCCACGTTTGGGCCACCTTCTTCAAATCGTAGACAAGTATGTCGTTGCCATAATCTCATAGCGTCTCTGGATCAAATCTTTACAAGGTAATGTGCCATTGGCTACTTGATTTTAGACTTTGTCGCATATGGAATATTCTCGGCAAAGTCGAAACTGACAGGAGTGGTACGATTCCATAGCTTGTAGAGCGGCGATCTACCGACCTAAACACTAAAACTGAAAATAGACGAGGAAATGCTACTCTGTACCTTCCGTTTCCGACGGTTTCCTTTGGTCAACTCTTCTTCTAATGTCTTTACTTGATTTTCTGACAAGTCAACATCTCCTTGAAAATAATTTTCAGGATCATTTACAGATAATTCGTCCTAAAGAGAAAGCTACCAAGGCGGCGAGAATAAACGAGTACTTTATTGCGTGTTGCGTTTGGATTCCGCTTGATGTCGTTGAAAATATTTACGGCATCGCTCTGTATAGCGGCGTTGATCCTAAAGACAGGAATACTGGAAGAAATGGAGCGTGGCAATAACCCTATTCGAAACAAATTTTTGAAATAAAGTTTATCTAAAGCTGTTTAAAATCTTTTTTTAGAGAAAAGAACAAGTTTAAAAAATTCTGAAATGCATACCTGCTGGCCTCGTCATTAATAAGAGCCTTGACTCGTTGAAGGCTTCGTCTGTCGGCTTTCTGTACACGGGCAGTATCGAGGAGAAGAGGAAGGAGCGCTAGGATTAAGCCAACCGAGTGCATGATAATAGAAGCGCAGTGTGAACCGGTTGGGGTTAGCCCGCTCTCTCCAGACCTTGAAGCTGTGTGTCCGCTGGATGTAATTTCGTGACTCATCACGACTCACACCGTAAAACTTCTGATTTTCTGACTGGTTTGCAAGGTGAATGAGAGTGACGTCGAACACGGGTCATGACAAAATATTTCGACGCTTGTTGGTCCAGAACAATTAGCAATCGGCCCTCTACATTATGAATAAACTTTCTTGAATCAGGGCTACCTTGGATTTCCATCTCCTGCACTTGAGGATTTTCCCATCGTGTTTAACTGGAAATTAATAAAGAGACTTATTTTGAGAGTCTGGTTTATTTGAAGTGACCATAATTGAGTCTATTGTGATTTTATACGCAATCTTTGCTGCCATTGATTGGCAATCCCTTTGAAAATGAGTGAACGTGGATCAAAAGAATGGTGTACGCGTGTGCTCAATGTTCTTTAATGGTCTCTAGAACGATGTTGATCGTTACCAGGGAACCTTTTTAGTTTAAGTTGGTTTTTCCCAACGAAACCTATATCTTTCGAAAGAGTATAAAAATAACCCCAGGAACTGTCTTCAAAATTTCCGGAATCGTTCACCCTGCGACACAACGCGTCTTTTTTTCTTAAAATTTTACATTTTCTAGACCTGACCGAACAGATTATAGCAAAATCAAAAATGAAACGACGCGCTGTGTCGCCCGGTGAGCGATTCCGGAACTTCTGAAGACAGTTTCTGGGGTTATTTTTTATGCTCTTTCAAATGATATAGGTTTCGTTGAGAAAAACCAACTTAAACTAAAAAGGTTCCCTGGTTAGATCCGAAGGATGTTTTCTAATATCCTCCCAGTCGACAGTTTGCCCTCAGACTAGAAACCTTTTCTTAATTATTATTGCCGAATTGTATTATTGCTTCGACCCGACATGTGAAACGTTCACATAAACTTTGGAATCAAATTGTGCCATGTACACAAAAACCGTGGGCGAAATGATTTCATTAGTTTCTAGGTGTCTGCACACATCTTCTTCCTCTTTTTTTTCAGATGCACACGGTGATGTCTGTTCAAGTCGACTTTTCTCTGCATCTTCATCTCTTTTTTATTGCTGATCCTGAAGAATACAATTGTTCCATCAAAACAGCGGAACAATGGGAAAGCATGAAGGTTCCTTCCTTAGTGGAGGGTACTGTATTCATTCTACTAGCTGTGATCTCCCTCGTAAGTTGCTTTCTGTTCCCAAAATGCAATTTCCCAGGCTGTTTATGGTCTCTTATTCTTGGCAATGACTTCTAGAGAAATCCTGCGAAATAGTTGTTTTAAATTAATGTATTTTAATTGTCTTATTGATAGCGGTAAGAGACGAGAAAGTCTATGTATAGAACAAATAGGAAGCATTGCTGTAGGTGGGCTGATAACTGGGTATCTCTTCACGCGAGGAGATGTCTACTGTACCAATCCTTTCTGGACTTACACTCCTGGCTCCGTTGGATTAGGTTTTGATTTAGACCAGTGGAATAATCTGTAAAATATTTCAGGTTGTTGGAGTGCGTCTTGCGTTATCTGCCTCGCTTTGGCGATATCTCGAATATGCGCTATACATCGGTCCGAATGGGGTAGAAGACATGGAAGTTTTAAGGTTTTTTAAATGTTTTAGGAAGTACCGTGACCTATTCCGTAATAATGATCTCGATGTGCCACTGCGTCTTTATGATGTTCTGTACAAGGACTGTTGTTTTTAACGCTCCTAGAGGCTCTTGGTTCTTTTCTCCTCACATCCAGGTGCATCCAATTTTACCCAGTAACACGTTGATTCAGAACGAATTCTACGCGAATTCTTATCATCTGACAGAAAATGTGCTGGTGACCCTTTTGACTCCAATAATGTATGGCTACGTGTGCATAAAATTGTTCTGTAAGCCAGCCAGTGATATTTCAAAGTCTAATCGGCGTATGCAGATTTCGGTAAGAGTCGAGTCGTCACAATAAACGGAGCCTAGGTCTGCCTTCAATCGTTTTTGATCTGTGCCAATGTCAGTGTTGCGGCTGTCCTCTTTGCGTACATGCAAGTCTTCACTTATCCTCCATGGGTTCCGTTAGCTGCTGAAATTGCTTACACTATTTGTGGAAGTAAGTAATCTATTTGGAGCTTCTACAGGTCTTTTTAGCGCTACCTGCTGCTGTCCTTCTTCTGGTAAACAAGAAAATCAGAGCCAGAGCAAAATGTGTCCTCCAATTTGTCAATCCATCTACTATAAGAATAGCGTCTATCTCTCGTGCATCGGAAAGAATGTATAAAATTCCATCTGAACCTCCAGCGGTTTCTCAATCAGAGGTACCACAGTAAGCGGCAAATTCAAGACTATTTGCAAATGTTTCTGTTAATCCAAGCATAATAAATTGATCTCATTCATCCCTTTTGATTCATATTTCTTAAGAAATTTGCACCTGACGCTTTATTTCAGCAAAAAGGATCACACAATGACAACGAAGCAAGTGCTTTTTTAAAATAAACAATAGAGAAACTATAAATCTTGATATGATTATTAAAATTTTCTTTAAATCACACTCACAATTAGAGAAAAAATATATATACCGCATTGGGTTATAGAGAAAGAGATGAAGATCAACCGACAGGGAGAGAAGAAGCTTTTAAGAGAGGAAAGGAACATTTTGAGAAGGGGGAAAATATTCTTCTAATGGGATTATTTTTCTCTAAAGAGAGATGGCAAAAAAAGGAGAGATGGGAAAAAAGGGACACGTAGTGGCACTCGCAAATGACGGTTGGAAAGAGAACAAAAATGCACACCGGCACGGCCGACACGGCGTTACCCGGATTGCCGAAAGCTAGCATAGTCGGGCGATTCTCTATTGCTGAGGTGTTGTGCCAAGGATCAACTCGTTGATGATGCCAACTGTCTTCGCGGAGCTCTTGCCCTGGACAAAGGTGTCGTGATCTCCTTCCACCACGTAGACTGTCGAGTCGTCGGCGACCTACAAATGATAAATTAGATCAGTTCTACTAAGGCAAATGTACCTGGGAAACTCCATAGTCTTTTCCGACGTCTTCTTCCCTAGCAGCTCCTTGTTCTGCCCTGACGAGGGTGATGTGTCCCTTAAACCTCCTCTCTGGCTTGTACCTAAAATGTTCATTGTTACGCGAACAACAGGAAATATCTCACTTGTCAGCCATCAAGAACTTCATCCTCATCGCCTCGCAAGCGAAGGCGACGGTGTCGGGAGAATTGAACAGACCGGTGGTCATGACAGTGTCGACGACCTTCTGTATCCTGGCTTTGAAGCCATTTAGTCTGAGGAGATCGGAGCGGAAGGTCTTGTAGTCGACATTGGCAAATCGAAGGGTCATCGCGCACATGATCTCGGACTCGAAGAGGGGATTGTTGACGAGAGTGTCTCCAGTCACTCCGAAAGCCATACGGTAGACCTTAAAATGAAATATTAGTATGGTCATAAGCAAGCTCTTACATTTCTGTATGTCTGCATGTACAGATGAGATCCATCGAGGAGGATGAGCCGTTCCACAGCATCGTCTCCTTCATTCTTCTGGAGCATGGTGGCCATTTCGAAACCAATACAGGCTCCGTAGGAATATCCGACCAGACGGTAAGGTCCGGTTGGCTGGATCTTCTTCATCTCGTTGATGTAGAACTTGGCAACATTTTCGATGGAATCCTGAGGAACTGCTCGGGTGGATTGGAAGCAGTAGGCAGGGAAGTTGCACTTCATCATGACTCTCTTCAGAGGGGTGGCAATTCCTTCAATGGAGTGGACGAAGAAGACAGGTTTGCCCTCTTCAACCTTGTTGCACTTGACGATGGGGAATTCGGGGTCCAAGTCGTTGACGTCGACTCTCATCTTGAAGAGCTGGTTCATCTGTTGTTCCAACATGGCGGCTGTGTTCTTCTCAGACTCGCGTTCTCCTTCTTTCTTCATGTCCAGCTCTGTGGATTGAAGAGCCTGGGCTCCTTGTCCTCCGCTCTCAGCCAGCTGTTGAAGTTTGTTGAGGGTCAAGGTACGGATATCCTTCATGGAGAGGACGATGTCATAGTCACGCTCCAAGGCCTGCTTGATCTCAACACCCATAAGAGAATCCAATCCAAGGTCTCCAAGATTGGCATCAGGGTTCAACTGAGAAACGTCATTGACTCCAAGAATATGAGCAATTGTCTGGAGAAGATTTCCACCTCCGGCGCTCTTCTTCTGTCCCATTTCAGCCTTGATGTAGGAGGAGACAATGGGATGATTCCAGTTGAGGAAGTGGTCAAGGGAAGCCAAGCATGAGGGCATTCTGAAAACAGACAATTATTTGAGATTACAGTGATAATTCTAACCTCTGAGGAAGAGTTCCTCCGACGACGGTGTTGTTGTCTCCCATGTTCTCCAGGATGACTCCAACATCTCCAATAGCTCCCCATTGGATGGCAATTCCGGGGAAGCCGTCTTCTCGGCGCTGGTCGATCATACGCTCCATAGTAGAGTTGGACCATCCGTAGTTGGTTTGTCCAGCATTTCCACGTCCAGATGTGATGGAGGAGAAGACAACGAACCAGCGTAGTCTGTCGTCACAGAGCTTACGAGAAGCCTGATCCAGGTTGATGGTTCCGTAGTACTTGGCTTCAGCAGCGTCTTTGAAGTTCTGGATGTTCTGGTTCTCGAAGAGGCAATCGCGAAGGACCATAGCAAGATGGAAGACTCCTCCAACAGGCCCCATTTCCTGACATTGTCGGATCAATTCCTCAGCGTCACCGGGCTTTGCGATGTTGAGAGTGGAGATGAAGACAGAAATGCCGGTACGGCGCCAGAAGTGGACACAACGGGCTTGGTATCCAGTGCGGATTCCAGAACGTGATGTGAGCACGATGTTGCGAGCTCCACGGTTGATCAGCCATTGGGCAAGTTCCAATCCAAATCCTCCAAGACCTCCAGTGATGAGGTAGACCATCTTGGGGTGGCAGAGGGTACGGCGGATGGCGCGGACCTTGATCGGAGTTGGAGGGCACTTCTTCTGAGCTTCTTCCTTGCGAACTTCAATGAGGACTTTTCCAACGTGCTTTCCAGCAGACATGAAGCGGAAGGCATCTTCTGACTTTTCGGGGCCAAAGATGGTGGCATGGATTGGCTTGACAACTCCCTTCTTGAGTCCATCTTCGAAGAGCCTGGACACTTCCTTCCATTCATCGAAGTCTCCAACAGTGGGGTCCATGATGGAATCGAGGAGAATTCCGTGTACCGAGACATTGTCCAAAAGCTTGGCCATTCCAAGAGAAGAATTCTGGGACAAGTCGACTTTTCCAATTTCAAGGAAGCGTCCGTGACGAGCCAAGCAACGGAGGGAGGCCTGGAGCATTCTGTTGGCCAAAGAGTTGAGCACAACGTTGACTCCTCGTCCCTTTGTGTGCTGGCGGATGTGGAGTTCGAATTCAGCAGTACGGGAATTGGCGAAGTGATGATCCTTCAGAGCAGGGAACTTGTTCTTCAGGTATTCTCTCTTCTCGTTAGATCCAACGGTGGTGAAGACTTCGCATCCGTAAGATAGGGCGATGGCAATGGCAGCCTGCCCGACTCCTCCAGCTCCTCCGTGGATGAGAACTCTGTCTCCCTTCTTGATCTGTCCACGACGAACTAGAGCATAATAAGCGGTGGTGTAGACGACAGGGACTGTGGCGGCATCAGCAAGGCTCCACTTCTCTGGAACTTCCCAAGAGTAGTCACGGTCAACGATGACAGAAGTGGCCAGGGCCTGAAAATAAGTGGATTAGCAGTTGAGCAAGTTCCTTTTACCTGAGCAGGGAGAATACCCATGAGGCGAGTTCCATCAGGAAGACGGCCAGAAAATTCCATACCAAGGAGACATTCACGGTCGGCGAAGTTTCCAGGAATGGCATCGGGAGGAAGCTTTCCGTAAGCCAACATGATGTCGCGGAAGTTGATGGCAGAATAGTAGACGGAGCACAGCTCATGGTTGCTCTTCTTTCCTTCGATATCGTGGTAGAACTGGTTAGGAGACTCGAACCAAGTCAGCGAGCCAACATCTCCTCTGGTCTTCGTGTTGATGAAGGCATGTTCGCACTCCTTGTAGATGTGGGCATCCTCATCACGGACAACAAAGTGACGCATGGATCCGAATTCGCCATTGCAGTAGTTGTTAGCATGGAGGTCGAGGTCGATGAGCTCCTTGACTCTAGGATCTTCTAGGGAGATGACAGCGGGCCCATCACGGATTTCCTTCTTGGTGGACATGTCGATGAGACAGCGGAAGCGGTTGCTCTTCAAGTTCTCCTCTACGAAGCAGAGGGCCAATCCAACAACTCCATTGTTTCGGACCTTGGTGTTCGTCAGCCAGATGGTCTTGCTGTCTGGCTCATTGAGGCGCTCTTCAATGACCTTTTGAAGAGGTTCAATCCAGGTGAACTCCTTGATGTCGTCAACGTCAATGAAGACAGGGTCACGGGGGGTGGAGGGAATCTTCCTGATGATGTAGGCTGTGGACATGGTAGCAGGATCACGCTAAAATTCTTCAATTAATGGGATCTAGACAAATCACTTGCCTGATAGTTGCACAGCTTGAATCCATTTTCCTTGAAGAGATGGAGGAGCTGCTCATGAGTGAAGAAAGCTCCATAATGACGGCCATCCTCGACGTGAACGTCTCTTCCGGTCAGACCAGTGATCGCAAGGGCAATCTCATAGTCGCTAGTGACCTCGATTACCATTCCCATTCCATCGTCACGCATGATCTGTTTGACTGCGCGAAGGAACTCAGCGGGATCAGCTTTGCTGTAATTTATTTTTAGAACAAGAGTTCAACTAAAACCAACCGGCTTAGGACCTTGTCCAGCATGATGAAGTCAATGTTCTTGCAGTCATTGTGTCCCTCGAAGGAAGCGTCAAAGGTAGCCTTGACCTTGCGGGCTCCAAGTTGCTCAAGGGTGTTGTCATCCAACTTGTCAACCTCTGGTCCAACGACGCAGTAGCCGACTTCCAACAGAGGATGCGAGTTGTTGGCTTCAGCGAGGAGCTTGACTTGGTCGGTGGAAGTGAGCTCGATTCCAGCGAACTTCGCGTTGTGTCCAGCAGAGTTCTCAATGCAGATATCCTAAAAAATGTTTTCCTATTTCCTTAATATAAATAAGTTACCTGGAGGGTCTTGAGGATTCTGTCGTACATGAGGGCGCTGTTCCAGAGTCGATCAGTGTCGAACATTCCGTAGAGACTCTTGATCTTGGCAACAACTTGCTGCTCGAGTTCTTCTGGAGCGGCTTCCATCTTGAAGACGTCTTCGAAGACATGGATGACTGGGCATTTCGAGTCTTCCAAAAATTTGGCAATGGTCTCCTCGGCCACAGGTTCCAAAGCTTCAGCCTTGAGGGCAGCAAGAGCTGTCTTGAGGTGGATTCCATTTTGCATCTTTGCAAGGATTCCTTGCTTGGCCCACTTGGAGAGTCCATTGATCAGAACTAAAGCCGAGAATTAGTTATTATTAATCAAAACCAATTACCTTGGCGGACAGCTGACTTGTAGTTGCTCAAGTAGGTTCGGTCATGTTCGAACTGGGCGAAGCAATTGTCATCGAAGTGCTTGACGAAGTAGATCTTTTCGTGGTAGAGTTGACCAGCAGTCTGCATTCTCCTCTGGACAGAGTGAGAAGTCAGATCACAGCACTCGACTCCTCCAGCAATGCATCCATTGGTGGCATGGTCGTTTCTGAGCTCCACAACCTGGATACCATCAACTTCAGTGACGTATTCAAGATGCTTGATGGGGTCAATGCGAAGGTGGCGCACTCGAGTGGGCAGACGAAGTGTATCAGCTCTAAAAATGGCTGAACTTGTAGATTGTAAAATCAATTGTTACCTCTCAGCGAGAAGAGCAGTCTGCAGAAGCGAATCCAAGAAAGTGACCCAGTTTCCGGTCCAGTAGAGGTAACCACGCTCTCCAGAATTGCAAGCCTTGTAGATTCCACGGAAAGCCTGTCCGTACTCGTATCCTCTGAGGAGAAACTCTTTGTAGGCATCTTCAGTGTCGAGCTCGATGCGATCGGCAAGAGGAGAGGTGCGAATATCCTGGAGATTCGAATAGTAGAATGGCTCTTCTTTGTCAGAATCAGGAATCCGGATGATACCAGAAGCGGCCAACTCGTCTTCATGAAGGATCTCGAAGTATCCGATCTTGGGAGTGACGGCGCAGTCAAGCTTGACTGAAAATTAAAGAGTTAAATAGATAAAAAACTGATTCTTACTGGGCTTTGTCAGAAGAGTAGCAGAATAGACATTGATGTTTTCGAAGATGACAGGAGTCTTTTGGAAGTCGACTCCCTTCAGCTTGCAAAGAGTCTTCCAAGCGAGGACCATGTAAGCGGTGAAGGGATAGAGGACACGGCCATCAATAACGTGATCCAACAGGTAAGCTTCCTTGGAATCAGCAGCGAAAGGATCGATGTTGTAGCTGGCAGAAGATGGAATAGCTCCAGCTCCTCCTGTCTGCATGAGACGGCCATCAATAGTCGGCCAATCAACAGAGTGATCCCACTTCCAGATGGGTCCAAGCATGGGGGTTGCCCTGGGAACAACTCCCTTGAACTTTCCTCCAGGATAGAGCTCCTCAACGCGGATGCTCACTCCAGCTTGGTAGATCTTTCCGAGAGACTGAAAGCGGAAGAATTATCAAAAGAAATAGGAAATACTTACGGCAAGGAAGGATTCCAACTCATTATCGGTCTCATTCTTAGGTTTGTTCATCAGGCCAACGTTGGAGACCGTCTTCTGAAGAGCTCTGCGGAGAACAGCCTGCATGAGGGAATGGGGAGCCATTTCAATGGTAACAGCATTTGCCGGGATCTTCTGGAGGGCCTCGTAGAAGAGAACTGGAGAGCAAGCGTTGTTGACATGGTAATCAGCAGAACTAAAATGGGGATATTTAATTTCAAAAGTGGTCAACTGTACCAAGTGCTGGCAAGATCAGATTCCCAATCGGTCTCAGGGATGGAAGTGGAGATCCAGCGAGGAGAACGGGGCTTGGGCTCAGGAACAGCAGTTCTCATGGCATCAAGCATAGGCTGACGGCAGACTCCAAGCATGGGAGAGTGGAAGGGAATTCCAGAGGAGTCGACCATCTACAAGAGGATTAACAGCCCAAAACATATCTTACCTTGGCGAAGACTCCCTTGGCTTCGAGGTCAGCAACCATTTTCTGTACTCCTTCCTTGGTCCCAGAGATGGTAACAGAGTCAGCTCCATTGTGACAAGCAGCGACGACTCCTTCTGGGCACTGTTCCTTGGCCTCTTCCCATGTCAATCCAACGGCAGCCATGGCTCCAGTGATCTCCTTGAACTTCATGATGGTAGTTCCACGGTGGTAAGCCAGGCGCATTGTCTGCTCACGGGTAATTCCTCCATCAGCGTATCCACAGCCCATTTCTCCTGTAGAGTGACCAATGATTCCATCAGGTGTGACTCCAAGAGCGAAGAGGGTGTCTGTGAGGGCAATCTGGATAGCTGTGATGGCCAGCATGCAGTTGAGTGTGTTGCTCTTGTACTGCTCAGGATCGGAGTTGCAGAGCATTCCGTAGACGTCGAGGCCATATTCTTCCAAAGACTTGCTGGAGGCACGAAGAGACTCGTTGAAAATGGGGATGACCATGAGTTTCTGGGCCATTCCAGGCCATTGGGATCCCATTCCCGAATAGACGAAGTAGACTGGACGAGGCTCTGTGATAGAGACCTTCTGCACATCCTTCAAGGTCTTGACTTCTCCTTCACGATTCAGGAGCATGTATCCACGGAAGGGAGTATCCTTGGGTGGAAGATTGGACTGGTTGGCCAGAAGGGCCAGCATGTACTCGGTGTTATTCTGGTTATTTTCAATCACGTCGAAGATGTAGTTGACGGCTTCTTGTGTTCTTCCGGAATAGGTGAGGATCTTTGTGAAAGGAGCAGCTTCAATGGCTGGGGCAGTGTGGTCGGCAGCCTTGAGGATGACGTGAGTGTTAGATCCTCCGAATCCGAAGGAGTTGACTCCAATGTATCCTGTCTCGAGGGTAGTTGGCTCTGTGACGACCTTCAGTCTTCCGTCGATCAATCCGGGAATGTATTGATTAGGGGTGTTATAATGAAGATTAGGAGGGATGGTACTCCTGCCAATGGAGACGCAAATCTTAATTTTGAAACTAATCAGAGAACGAGAGAAAGTCTAACCTTAGCCAAGGAGCAGAGACCAGAAGCGGGTTCAGCATGTCCCATGTTGGATTTGACTGATCCAATCAGAAGAGGACCTTCTCTGTTTGAGCAGAAGACTGAACAGATAGCGTTGGCTTCCTGAGGATCTCCGACCTTAAATATTTTATTAATTAATTGGTCGAAAAAAAGAAAAATACCTTGGTTCCTGTTCCGTGGGTCTCAACGTAGACAACGCTGTTGGGATCGACTCCAGCTTCGCTGTAGACCTCTTCCAGGAGTTGAGCCTGTCGCTCTCCAGAAGGGAATGTGATTCCCTGTTCTTTGTAACCTGAACATTTTTTTTGAAGCTATTCTAGAGAAAAAGCTAACCATCGGTGTTGGATTTGGCGTGGACAATGGTGGCATAAATACGGCTAGCCTTGCTCTTCCTCTGGATAAAGATGGCAGCAATGCCTTCAGTTCTGCAGTAGCCATCTCCTGAATCATCGAAGGAGCGGCAGCTTCCTTTATCGGTAAGCATTCCAAGACGCAAGAACTGCAAAGCAGCTGTGGGAGTCAGGGTGAGATGCGCTCCGGCAACAATGGCAGCATCACATTGTCCCTAAAAAGCATTTATTTGTATGCAACGAGACAGGATTACCTGACGAATGGCATCAACAGCCAATTGAAGGGCCAGCAAGGAGGAAGAACAAGCTGTGTCCACGGAGAATGAGGGTCCTTGCAGATCGAAGGTGAAAGAGATGCGGTTTGAGAACATAGAGCGGACGCATCCTGTGAGCGTGTATCCTGTCACCGTTTCAGGATCTTGTGTCAAAGCTCCAGAAGTTTCAGAAGCGGAGCATCCGACAAACACACCGGTACGCGAACCGCGGAGATCAGTAGGGTTGATACCTAGAAACGGGTTAAATGATCTCTGCTATTCTGTGAGATTTGTGTTTTAATAACCCTGGCAAAATATTATGATTAAATGGTCAGAAACAGCTCGCTTGACCCTCTTTAACTTGTCCTGGCTAGCGGGGATTCACTCCCGCCTTTAGCCTCCAGTTCAAGGTTACATGGTACAAGTGGGTACCCTGCTAGCCTGTCCCGACTGTGTCCAACTTTCCCTGCGGTCTCCTTATTTTACGCGGTCTTTTTTCCCAAAATTTCTACCTGGAGACGGGAGAGACCGCCCCAATGGTGACTAGCCAAAAATTGTACTCTTGGGGGCACACCGATTTCCATTCCGAGAGATCCCATTGATAGTAGGTCAAGATAAATGTTCGCAAAAGGTTCGCGCGCCGTTTAATCGGAAGATGACACACATATGGTACTGGGCGCGCATGGATTTTATCGATGATCTTGTCTCATGACTTTTTTTCATGTTTTTCCAAAAAAAAATAAATTTCTAACCTGCATCAATCATCGCCTCCCAGGTGACTTCGAGCAACATCCGCACTTGGGGATCCATATAATTGGCCTGTTTCGGTGTGACCGAGAAGAACCCGGCATCGAATTTCTTCAATTCCTTCAGCTTACCATGACGTTTTGGTAAATCATAGAAGCCTGAAAAGATGAAAAAGTGTCAGAAAGAACTTTCCAAATATAGACAGTAACACACAAAAAACAGGAAGCTGTTACTCACCAGGAGGCCATCGGCTGTCATCCTCAGTGATGAGGTCTTCCCCCGCAATGAGGAGATCACCAAACTCGTTGACATTATCGGATCTAAAAAATACAGAATATCAAAAAATACAAGACAATTAAAATAAATTAAGACGAATGCGCACCTTGGAAAACGGCCGGAAACTCCGGAGATGACAATATCTTCTTGGTCCTTCCAGAACGGCTCGTTGGAATTCATGCTCTCACCCGACTGAAAACAAGAGATCAACTCGTTGACTAGTGGAACCGCTTCTACATAATTAGTTGAAATTATAGAAAGAAACCGGAGCTGCGCCCGAAGGAATGAGATTGTCTGGATACTAAGACAAATGTCGCTGGTAGGTGCGAAAGGTTCCTCGCGCATTCATCAATACTGTCCGGTGGTAATTGGAATGACAAGTGTAGACAAAACAGAAATTGAAATTTGTGAAGTTTCTTTTTCTTTTAACTATACTCCCCAGAATTAAAAAAAAGGTTCCCAGAAACCAATCAGATGATTGCCTACATTGAGGTCAAGGAAACGAAAGGAAAGAGGTTAGAACTTTCTCGGAGATCGGGAGGATATGTTCTTTCTCGGGAGGAGGCCGTGTCCCCGTCTAATTCGTATAAAAAGGAAGAAGAAAAGAGTAGAAGAAAAGTTAAAGAGGCCTCTAAGAAGCGCAACGGATGCTGAGGACTGGAGGTGGACGGAGGCAGTGTCATTGACCGGAGAAAGGTCGCAGCGATGCGCTTCGTGATATGGTTCTGGGCGCTTGGTAGGCGACCCGGTTCAAAGGGCAGGGGAGGGCTCTGTCTTTAAGAGGTAACTATTGAAAATGGATTGAAAATGAATTGAAGACGACATGAACCGACAAATGGCATTGCCACTAGGGCGGAGCCTTGGACGCCTTCGGCGGGGGCGGGGAGATAAGACGAGATGGAGGCGTCGGACGGTGGAATGTATGAATCCACGACGAATCAGGCAAAAAACAAAGATGGAAGGAAGATCTAAAGAGGGTTTACCACCCAAGTTGCGCGACGGTCGAAGAACTTCTTCTCGAAAGAGAGAGCGAACCGGACAAGTACTGCACATCATGAAATTTAGATCTAGACAGAAGATAATGAGAAAGTTGACTGTCGTTTTAAAACTAGTATTGCTCGCAAAACAGCTGATTGTGTCTAAAAAAGATCAAAAAGACCAGCAAAACCATGGGAGACACAAATGACCAAAAAGTGAAGGTTATGCCACACGCAGAGATCATTCTTTAAAGAAGCAGGTACTACGTACGGGTGTTGTGTAATACTCTACGTCATTTTTCCACGTTTATATGCTGATTTCGTAAAAATCTAATTATAAAAGATTTCATACCTGAGAGTTGTCAGAAACCCGCTCCCATCCACCAGATGTATCAGAAGAATGAGCACTTTCCTTATCCGTGGCACCCATTGAAGAGATAGTTGAAGACGTAGAGAAGGGATGGAGGAAAGATACTCAAACTGAAAAAAATCATTTTTTTGGAATTTTTTGACCATGAAAAAAGTCGAGAATGGGAGAGAAAGAGGGTGGCCGACTGGTTGGTGTCATGGCCAAGAACGGATTGTCGGACTTTAATGGTCGTTTAAGGTTCTCGACAAGGCAAAGGGCAACTATAGTCTGGGTCTCAGGAGACGTACGTACTTTTCTTCTTTCTTTCTACCAATTTTCCCTTTTGTTTGTCAAGCAACCGTTCCTTTTCGACCGATATCTCCCGAGAAGAGCGTGGGGATATATGATAAAAATTACTTTCAGTGTAAAAACCTTTTAAATCTCCCCACACTGTCTGGTTAAATCATATATCTGTGGATGTATTCGCAAACCGTCGTTCTATTAGTCATCATATCCTCTTCAACTATAGCACTTTTTGAAAAATAAAACAGAGGAGGAGGGTTCGAAAATATGTGGTATGATATTCGGACATTGGGGATGATTGATAAATTGAACGCAATCGATGTGCGGGGAGGTACGGAGCGATGGGGAGGGATTACCCTCTATGCCAAGGCCATAGCCTTCCTCGTCCAACTTGCGCCATCCGAGATTCTGTCTTACAGATAGCGACAGGTAAGATAACATCAGCCGACAGAAGAAGAGACATCTCTGCACTCTGCATACCCGATGCCCTCGAGAAAGAGACTGTCAGTGTGTGAATGAGAAGGAGCATGGTAAAATGATGTAACTATGGGGTGGACATGTGATCAACAACTATGGTCAAATTGGAATGGGATCGCAGCAAGGTGGGAGGGAAAAATCTAACTGGGTTAAACACCTCTATTGAAGTCAAAGAAACAACTGGTATTGATAAGAAATCTCCTGTAAAGGAATCGCCTGTCTTAAATCAATTAGCTTCTTCCAATAATATAAATTTCAAATGTAATTGAATAGAAATTTTTGTATTTTGTCCCCGATGCTTAAGTATCCTTGACTGTAGAAGAGTAAACACTTGAAATAGACAAAACCTCTTAATCGACAAACTTGAAGAAATTCGGCGATCATATAGTTAGGTGTGCTAGCACCGGAAGGATGCCACGATCCAAGGATTTTAGGAGATCAAGATTCATTCATACCACAGAGACACCGGTTAGTCAGCCGTTAAAAGAGGGTCAAATTCGGGCCGGCAACTGGTTTTTCACGCTGAGAATTGAGGAAACAGAACGAAGTCTTCCTCCTCAATGCCCCTTACAAATGAAATTTGACAAACGGATGTTTTGGGCGAAAAATAAAGAGAGGACTTTAGCTTAACGAATGTACTCTCCTTATAAAGAGATAGTAATGCGTGCTGTACAAAGTGAATCAGCACAAAAACATCTTCCTGTTGAGGTTCCACAGACATCAGAGAAAAATCCAAAAGGAAGTGATAATGATCTTGGCAGAAAAAGGACAGACATGTCTTCTTTCAACGGCGGCCCACCCTGACTTTTGGGACTGAAGACCGAGCGTTGGTTGCTAAGAAGCAGAAGAGAAGGAACCCCGAAGAAAAGGGGTCAGGAAAATGATCGAGCGACAGAGAGCGAGAAAGAAAAGAAATCAGACCATGGCTTCCATGTTGCGAAGCGTGAAAAGACCTAGTGACCATTGTGGGTCGAGGCGCCGCCTTGCACTCTCATTGCGCTTCACGACGACCTTGTGCGGCTATTGTAAACTGCGCCAAAACCTTGAATGACCGTCGGCAATGTGGTAAACATTATCCATAATGTGGCAGTTTTTTCTAATGAATTTTATCATTATTCTTTTCCTATTACCTCATTTGTTTCATCACAAGTTAGACGAAT
Source organism: Oscheius sp. DF5033 (assembly GCA_964036215.1). Lineage (NCBI taxonomy): Eukaryota > Metazoa > Nematoda > Chromadorea > Rhabditida > Rhabditidae > Oscheius > Oscheius sp. DF5033. The sequence continues at coordinate 10,670,869 of OZ038413.1, forward strand.
TCAGTCAAACTGTAACATCTTGATAATTTTCCTCTTTCGTGTTTTCTACTAAATTGTCACCCTCCACAGCGCTTTTAATAAAAAGAGTTCGTTTCGAGAAAAGATGTTACTGATGACCTTCAAGATTGTTGTACTGGTCTCCTGATCCGTGGTATGTTTTAGAAGATCACACGAGGTGGTCTACACATAAATTGTCAAGATTCCAAATAGAAGAAGGAAAGTTTTGAAGACGAAGAGATGAAAAAGATGGACAGCACTGAAAGTTACTTGGGGCAGTTGGAAACGAGTTTGACAGAACAGGTACTGACGAGAAGAGCGGAACTGTTACTGATTTTCGAAATGATAAGCACCGTTTTGAATAATAAATATGAGATTCCAGACTTTTTTCTTAATAGGCAAAGGGTAAAGAGGCCGTAGGAAATGAGAAAAAAAGAGGAGTAGACGCTGCGACGGCGAAAGGTTAAACTGAATTCAGGGCACAGTCTGATAGCCGGCGCAAACCAGTGGTACAGGTGATCGTCCTAGCACACTTTCTTCGAACTTTCTGACCCACTTACGCGATTACTTCACATAAAGGAGCGACCCGTTTTCTTTAAAGAAAGTGATGATTATAATTACGAGGATCTATTCAGTCCGAAAGGAGTCATACATCGATGTGTCATAGACAACGGGTCCTGTTGTTTTACAAGTTTTTTGAGCCAAGAGTGAATTTCTCCTGGTAGATCTGGGCTAGATAAGAATCTTCTTCGGATCTATACAGGCACTCCTCAACAACCAACGCGATAAATTATAGAAAAGGGAAGGGTACATTCTTCAAAATATTGGTTTCAATGTCATCATGATGATTAACGGCTAGCTTGCAATTACGTCGATTTTACACGATGACTTCTCGCACTTCCTGCAACGTCACGTCTCGCGAGAAGCTGTATCCAAGAAACTGGCCTTGGTGTCAAAGGACAACCAGCACACATCGAAATATGTGAAGAGCGCCGGCTAGGGTGCTACTGCGCCGAAAATGTCTGATTGATACCTTCCGAAAGAAATAATGTCGCCCTGTTAACTGTGACGAGACCTTTTCAACCAAGCTGTCTGGAGAAAGACAGAATAACCGGTACCGTGTGCCTCTTTCCCTCGTCCCCCCTTCAAAAACCAGTAAGTGGACGTTGTTTTCGATGACTTCTTTCCCAAGAAGATGACCAAGAAAAGGAGGAGAATAGACGAGGTTTATGACCTTATTCCATTGGCTTGGATAGACAGCCATAAATCATGATACCATGGATTAGTGAGATCAGATAACGATGTGCTCATCACGTGTGGGTAAGAAGTCTAGAACCACACAGTCTACGAAAAAAGGGGTTTATCAAAGTCTTACAGAGTCTGGGACAAATCAGAAGAACACCTCAGTTTTCTAAAAGTGTCGCCTTATTTTGATAGGAGCCGTCTTTTAATGTTTCTCACCCGTTTAACCGTCTCAGTACTATATCAAAAAGCGCGCAGTTTTCAAATAAACTTTAATAAGCATCTTTCTTTAATAAAAATACGATGTGGAGTTTGAATTTTTATTAGTAGCCTATTTTATCAAAATTTCGAAGGATATGTTTAAAATATCACTACACCAAATACGGAGACCCGTTAATTAGAAAGAATAGAAAATCTGTAAAAATTTGGAGAAAGGGTTAAAGCAAAAAAAATAAATATACATCACCAGGGTTAGCGAGGAACTAATCGTTGCTAGGGGAGCTCAGGATTCTTCAGTTTTTCTTCTTTCTTCTTCCTCTTTTGTTTTAGCATCGGCAAACGCTATCAGCTGAAAAATAAATATTTCTGGAAATGTATGGAAAATCCTCACCTGTTCTCTCAATAAGTGCCTAAGGTCAATAATATCGTGAGCTTGTTCTTCCAGTTTTTCCAAACGTTCACCGTCTAATTCAAGTAATTGGTTGTATTGATGGTTGAGTTCTTTTAATTCTCTTTGAAGTGTTTTGATCTGTGCCTCCAACTGTTGGACCCGTTTTGTTTCTCCTTCCAGTTGTGCTATCCTCTTTAAAGAAAATTCGTACTGAGCACTCATCGATTCCAATTCCACCTAAGAAAATTTAATAAACGTAAATTAAGGGAACCTTACCTGTGCAGCTTGTCCAGAAGCGGCGAAGCTATACGCCATTGGAGGATAATTAGTCACGGGAGCACCAGCGACATTGACATCTGGTAGTAGATCAGGTGGATTTGAAGGTACTTGTCGAAGTGGAGTAGAATTTGTTGGTGGTGTTGGGGTACTTCCTCTTTTGCGAAGTTCAGCCACCTCATTTCTCATTCTATCATTGTCGTCTTTCTGCAACGGACGAGGAATTTCAATTAAGATAAAGGAGACTTACAAATTCTTTCAGGCTCTTTCTCAAATTGATTGCCTCCTCTTCCGCGGCTAATAGTTTATCTTGAAGTTCTTCCAACTTCTCCTGCAATGTCGCTCGAGCCTTTTTAGCTGTTTCTGTTTCTTGCTGATGTCCTTGCCGCAATCTAATAAACTTTAGATTTGTTTTAAATTAAGTACCGTATAATCTGCGTCTCCAATGCTGTGTTATTCTTTAAAAGTGATTCGATTTCTGTTCTGAGCATCATTACATTATGAGTGTGCTAAATTTTTTTTTTAAATAAATCTCATACAAGCGCTCTGACCTTTTCTTCTAAGGTGGCCAGTTGCTTCCGCAGTTCTTCACATTCTTTTTTAGCCTGCCGAGCTTTCTTATCCGATTCCTCCGCCAATCTTTGTTCACTAGCCAGCTCTGCTTTCAACTCACTTAATTCTTCCAAAAGAGGAGTATTTGCTAGAAACAAACGTTCAAGATCGGAGGTTGTCGCTTACCTTTAGCAATTGTTTCTGCTATTGAACTATGCTGATCCAGAGCTGTTTCCAATTGCTCAAATGGAGTCATTTTAAATAAACAGCCATTAACTTACCATTCTAGTTGAATTCAATTGTGAAGTCAATCGAACAATTTGTTCTCGTGCTTCTGCTAAATCCTGCCCTACAGTTAAAGCGGCTTCATTGGCTCTTTCTCCAGCAATTCTATCTGCCCACTGTGATGCTTGCATCTGATCCATTTCTTGGTGAAGTTCCTACAAAAATTGAAAGAAATGTAATAGACAAAATTTCTTACTTTGTTATTTTCCAGAAGCATAGCCTTCTCCGCTTCGACCTTTTTTATTTCAGCCTCCATTTCTGATATCATCTTGTCTTGCGCTTCAATATGTTTCTGCACTGCTTCACTGCTTGCAACTGTTTGAGTATTTTCTTTTTTCATTTGCTCAACGGAAGTTTCTAGGGTTTTCACCATATCTGGAAGTATAATTTATTGTCAAATAAATATTGTTGATACTTTTCAAGTTGGTAAGTTCCTCCTTTTGCAATTCAATCGTTTCTTCTGCTTGTGTCTTCTCATCCTTATATTTTTTCCGTTCTGCTTTGATTTTTTCCAAATCACTTAGTTCATTTTTTAGTCTTCTAATTTCTCTTGACTGTTTCCCCGAATAATCTGAGATCTTTTTTCCTGTAACATAATATTATCTGTTGGAAAAGTTAGCTACCTTCTTGTAAAACATCTTCACATTCTTTCTTTTTGTCTTCTAGTTCCTTTTTCAACGCATTATGCCTAAATTATGAAAATTAAATAGAAGAAAGGTATTACTGTTGGTTGAGAATAACAATCCTCTGCTGAAGCTGTACATTTGTTTTTTGGAGGGCGTCATTAGACATTTTCAGCTCATTTCTCCTTTGCTCTGCCATTTGGAGCTGTGCTTCAAAAGCAGCAGCGGATTCCGTTTTGGGAATAGTTGTAGAAGTTGGTGTAAGATCATTTGTAATCCTGCTACTCGAAAGAGACCTGGAATGTTAGGTAAAAGTAGGTAAGATGACTATATAATAGTACCAGGCATCAACATTCCTTATAACTTCAATATCACTGGACGCTACAGTCAGAGAATCATCATGGTGGCCAGCCAGAGAGTTGGTCTCATGATGAGCTAAAGTACATTACAAAAATACTTAATAAAAACTTACGTGGAAGAAGAGGCTCATGGGTTATAGTGTCATCATGTTCTTTTGCTTCAACATCATGTAAATCAATATCAGCGTATTCCGAACTAATTTTAACAGGAGATCCATGAGAATCCACGACATCAGAAGAATTCTCCTGTAACAGAAAATAAAATTGTAAGCAGAAAAACTCACAGAAGAAGGGGAATGATCTAGCAGGTGTGTAACGTTGGTATTGTCATCTCTTATTGGGTTAGGTTCGGAATCGACAATGAGCTGTAATTAATTGAATGATTATTTATTTTTATGTAAATTACCTGCGAATCTGTCGGCAGTCCTCCCCACGCACTTCCCCAATTTTCCTCTTGTCCTGTATCCGGAACAGCGAACAGGTTCTAAAATTTTCTGTGAATCACGTAGCTGGAGAGCCTTTCTCACCGAAAGTGGTCCTTCTTCTATTGTATCAGTGGGAACTGGTGTTAACAATGGATCATCCAGCACAACACTCTAAAAAGGGGGAAATAATAAAAATAAATAAAATTCAAATTACAGAAGTAGCTTCTTCGCTGTCCTCATCTGTCCTAATATCCAAAACTGTGTCTATTTTTTGTTGAGCAGTTTTCAAAGCTGCTTTTGCTATTGAATTGGCCCATGATAAATTCATCCTGAAATTGGACTTTTTTAAAGTTAACGTTCCGGAAACTGGATTAGGGAGTGTCAAACGTTTCATGCAAAGGTATTCGAGAGAGTCGTATGTTAAACATTGGAAAACAATGAAAAGTTGCGGGTAATGTCCAAAAATAAACAATTCTATTGATTTTTGGGGCTGCCACATCATGTGAAAAGCGAAACATAACTCGTTTTGCGATAACGTCTAAAGGAAGGGCAGCGCAGATGTTTCTTTGTTTATTTTAAGCTTTTTTATGAACTAGAATAGAAGAAAATGTCAGAGGTAAAAGTAAAGTATGAGCAAAACTGTGCAAATTACTGCATCGTGTTTATTTAGAAACCGGCTGGCTAATTTATTTGCCGCAAACCCGCGTGCCACAACGTCAGTGGAAAGGTTTTGTGGTTGACGGTACAACGCATATTCTATACTCTACAAAACATAAATGCCATGCAGTAAAGAAATATCAAATGTTATTTAGTCGTGGATAACGATGGAAGAGAAAATTTACAATGGAAATGATTTGCTGCCGTTCTAAAACAAAAATATCAACGTCATTGCTATTACCTGGTGTTCGAACTGGTTTTTTTTCTTGTCTTTTATTTTGTTGTAAAGTAAGAAGTGAATAAGAACAAGGAATGTTTATTATAGTCTAAAATACTTCTACAACTTCAGTTGAATCAGAAAAATACCCAGAAAAAAAACTGAAGCCAAGAAAATGTCCAAAGAACTTCCAAATGTGATCTTAAAATAGATTCGATACAATTGCACCAAGCTAGGTGATTCAATATGGTTAATCGAATGAGAGGCCAGCGGCTATCGAATGATGTTCAAAAGGATCAGCTCTAGGGGTTGGTGCTGTGATCCTGAAAAGAAGCACTATTTCAATTTCCACTTTGAAACGCTTTTCAATGTTTCTGAAAAGGCTAACAAAACCACGAGAGCCCACGTACATCCTACATAATTTTTTGAGATCTACACTTTTTCAGATAAGGTTACCGTATTCCAGTCACATTTTCGCGTCCACGAAACCACCAAAAAACTATTTACAAACTTTAAACCGAGAAGATAGAAAGGTATAGGAGTCTCCATCATGTAATATTGCTGGTAAACTACCAAAACGGAAGGCTAAAGTGTTCCGCACTCTAAGAAATTTCCATAAAGCTCATTTTAAAAACAACTAAGCTATAGAGTGTCGCTATTTTTAACCAAATTTAAGAACATCTTACAATAGTTTCTGGCATCATATGTTGTAAATTTTTGATATCAAATAATGACCGCAAGGTGTATTGAAAAGTAGAAATGTACAAGTTTATTTTGAAATAAATTGATCATGTTTATCATTCAATAGAAACGTTTTCTGGAATTAGCAAATCCGATTCGGTGATTTTCCATGTCGAAGATAGTTATAAACCTGAACAACGATTTTGACAGACTGAAGTTTGCAAACTTTTCAAAGAACGTTGTGTCAAACGCCCATGTTCTGGAGTATTTATGACCATATTGCATTCCGTAGAAGGTTACCACACGATTTCATCGTACCTAGTATCGTCCGTAGTGATAGACACACGAGGTTTCTGGAAAGTTTTTCTCGATTGTAAGCGCTTGTACTAACTCTCAGAATATAATGCTCTGCTTCAAATGAGAGTTTATGCCCGTCGACATAAAATGTTACTGTAGGGAGAGAAGCAACTCTTTCGCAAGAAACTTTTTCTAACGGAATACGAAGGGTGTTTTCTAAGGAGTTAGGTGACACCAATTCTCAGTTGTTGTACTAAAGGAAAGAGCAACGATAACATTGAGGCGACCCTGAAATCAAATATGCACTGAGCAAGTTCAAAACGCGATATTTCGGCAAGACGCACGCTTTATTCAACTGAACAAAACAAAAGCGAGGTAATAACTAATCGCTTTTATATTATGAAACAAGACCAGTTTTTTGGGAAGGTTGTTAAATGCCCGGAAATGTCTGGGCATGAGCTAAAAGTTCTCTCGTTAGACACTCAAATAGGCAATCAAGAAACGATACTGGATTATATTCTTTATAAATTAATTAATACAAATTAACATAAATAATAGTACTAGTAACGTAGTGTATTATGCATTATTGGCACCGAATTAAAGGGGATCTGCTGTCTATTTTGCTGCCGCTGCTGGCCGTTTCACAATCTTGTAAATTTTTAAAATAGTAGCGTCGTAGCAGGCTACTGCTACTCCACTTCCTCTTCCGGTTGTGAACTGGCAGCCGACAATCATTCCCGCATCCACCTCGTCGGAAAAGCGATATTCCACCTGAAATTGCACTTATTGACAATTCTTTGGCCTCGTTCATACTTGGTATGCACTTGGCTTCCTTGTATGAAGCTTGAAAACAACAAAGCGACCATCTTGAGCGGCCGTCATCATATAAGCAGATTCAGGAGCCACAGAGATAGAAGTTACCGGCCTTACGTGAGCATCAAGCTAAGCAGTAAGAGTAACTCGATTAATTCTTGCTACCTTTGACATGAGATCAGCTGTAATTATCGAATAAAGATAGACACTTCCCAGTGCAGTGCCACAAATGCATTGCTTTCTAAGTACATTCATGGCTGTTATCGTCTGTCTGAAAAGAAGGACTGTGGCGCATATCGGGTAACTTTTTACCCTGTATTTATTCTATGTTGAGCTCCTCTCAATGGTTTGTGCCATATGATAACTTGTCCAGTTGTATCCACCGAGCATGTCACCTCATCATATTTACAAGTAACGACGTCCAGAACGGGTGTTATGTGTTCTTTCACAGGTTTTTTGGTGCCTACAGAACTTTCCCCGTTACAAGTGAATATTAGAATTTCGCCAGTCCAAGATCCTGGAAAACTGATGACCTTTAGTGGATTAGCTTGATTACCGACAAGGATTAAGCAGTCGGAACATGAGACCCCTCGACACCCCATAAACCACGCGTCGTTATTATCCTTAAATTAGAGTCTTTTTACCCTTGGCCATAATTACCGGGTCTGCCGGGACAACTGACACCGAGGTTAATTGCTTCGAGCCTTTGACGTCAAAAATCTGAACTCCTTGATCAGTGCACACAACCAGAAGAGGAATGGCTCTAGATGTCGGAAGTACAAGAGATGCCTGTAATAGTTATTAAAAGATTACTGGAGGTCTTACATGAGTGATTAGAGCAGGTTTATCTACTTTATTGTAGGTAATGGGAATCGTGATCCAGTTGTTACTTTCCATTTTGGCATCTAGCTCAGCTATTGAGACCTGAAACACTTTATTTCGCTACGTAGGGATATATCCCTATAGCAAACCCGCGCCCTTTTAATAGTACACCAAAAAGCCTTACAATTTTCCAGCTAGTAAGCGAAGCTAGAAGTAAGGGATGGCGCTTTAAGGCATATATTTGCCCTTTAATTTTGGAAATAGACTACGTGGGTTTGCACTTTATGAATTTTTAAAACTGACCTGAGAGACGTCAGAAACCGCAGCATAGGTGATATTTCGAATTTCAGCGAAGACAATACTGAGATTACTGTGGCTCATTCCAACAGATGCCCGTACAATAGACAGATCGGTGACTCGTTCGAACATTTGAAAAGGCACCGGAGCTGGAGGGGGTTGTTCTTCGGATGTCGACGTCATTGTACCCGGAAATACCTAAATTCGGTTCATTATGATCACATCTTGCGTAGACATCGTTCATTTAGTCTACTTCAAGATGAATATAAACGTAATTACAGGATGGTCTACGATAATTACTAGCTATTGAGACCGGAGTTACTTGGAAAATTGCTAGCTTGGCCAGAGATAATCAGTATGATAGAAAAGGATAAGTGCAGTGGGTTTGAGCGAGGTCAGTAATTAGTGACGCAGAGAGCAATCTAAGCCGGTTGAGAAAAGAAGACGTTTCCATGGTAACTCTGGGTTTCCGCTTGGGCTCAACATCACACATATTCATGGTAATTGTATTACACTATAACAAGACCTATCTACAACACCTGTCCTTCCCCTTTGCAATTATAGAATTCCACCTGGCAAAGTCTTGCTCGTTTAAGCCGACGTATAGAAAGTTAGCTCCATTTCCGGAGAAGAAATCCCATTAATGGGGGTGTAATTCGCTTAGTTAAAGGCCTTGTTAACTGGGAGATTCTCCCGTAACCATTTCTTCCCATAAGCAATTAGAAAAGTGTAATAATTTCGCGGTGTCAATAAAGGAAAAAAGAAGATTAAAACGCTATTATTCTCCTATTGTGTAAAGGTTAATGAGGCAGTCGTACAAATTGTTATTCTTCAATCTTCTCCCATGGCATTTCAACCTGTCTGGGAAAATGTGTACTATGTGAAAGGGCAAACTTATCCTACTGTAGCTTGCTTTAAAGGTTATAAATGGAATAATCCACCGGAAGAGGGCACATGAATGGGAAAATGACAACATTTGATTTCTGGAAAACTCTGGAGAAATCCGTCGGCAAAATATTTATTGACAAAAAAAATTTGAAAAAATATTACATAGCAAGATATAGAAAAATATAGAATATGGTTAAAATTACACGCGTGCTACACACAGTTGCAACAACAAAATACCATTATGGAAAGATAGTGCATTGTGAATGTTTTTTGGGTCCGTTTTAAGACATTAATGGGGACCTAAAGGAGCCGTTTAAACATAAGATATAGAAAACATCAGATAAATCGCCTACTGGGCCTGTTCAGCAGTATCAGATTGGAGAGATGAGTGGGAGCGGGAGGGAGACAGAAGGCCTTGCTCATTGAGATGCTTTCTAGTTAAGAATCCCCTGAAAAATTGGCAATGCAGACATCTAATAAATTACCTGATATGTGCCTGGATATTGGTAGCTGCCTGATCCTCTTGCTTCTTCATCTTAGCCACCTGCTTGCGGGTGAGGAAGCCACGGATCTCGGCTTGAATCTTAGTAGCAGCACGATCTTCAGGAGTATCGCTCTCTAAACTGTATCCACCGACTGAGTGACGTCTATGAAAAATGGTTTTGAGAATAAACAGAAAGAAAACCAACTTTTGGTCTTTCTTGTTGTTCAAGGCAATCATTTTCTCAGAAGACTGAGTCCTAGTCATGGCTTTATCAAGGCCAAACTTTTCCGGATGTGTACGGACCTGCACAAAAGAAATATTTCCGTAAACAGTTGACATTTTTCCCAACATACCAAATGACCCTTAAATGCAGCCTGAATCTTTGTAGCTGCCTCATCGAGTGGGCTAGGAGCACGGGGTTCTTCCTGCATCTGTTGCTCAGTATACTGCAAAAGAAAGGTCTAGATTTCCTTCGACGAAGGGCAATTAGAGAGTGTGAGTGAGGCAGAAATGGGCGAGAGACAGAAAGAACAGAAGCTCACCCTTCTCTGAAGATCAGTACGGAACATTTCGTAAGCAATTGGGTCGCCGATAATATCAGTGTTGGGATTGTCTGAAGAGGATAATTACATTGGGGACTAGACACAAACACGGGATAGTCTACTCCCACTCAATTCCCTGGCTACTATGGTGATAAACTCTGGGAATCCTACAGGGTCAGCGAGCTATTCGAGTAATTATTTTCTTTCAATAGGATCCGAACAAAACGCTAAAAAAATTTAAGAAATGATGCACAGACTAAAATGTGAGCGTTCTCGACGGTTTAAACTAAATGTACAGACAAAGAATGGTATCGCGGCGGGGTATTATTGGAAAAGGACAACGCAGATTGGCGGGCGGGAGCAGCAGATTACCATAATGTTATGATTATAAACGGGCAGCCAAACGGGTGAATAATCTATTTTTCATAAGCGAAAAATGCCCGGTCGATCTTTTTACCCACAGAGAAGAGGAGGTACGCGGTAGCCCCGCAGTAGGGCAAATGATCACGCAAATCTACGCATAAATAAACATATTTTTTGTTTGTCAACTGGAAAGATGGTTCGATATTTTGGAGCGGGAGAAAACAGCATCTTGTGAAACTGTCTGAGCTGCGCTGTGCTTTCATGTGCGGGAAATAAATTATGGTCTTCATTATTTGTCACGCAATTAGTATGTAAAATTGTTGGGTATTGAGCGGCGTTGGCGGCACAGTCATGCCGCACTTCATTAAGTATGTTGAAGACAAGAAAAAGTAAAAAAGTGTTCAAATCGTTGGTTAGAAAATGTCTCTGCATCAAAGCTCAAGTCTGATAAAGAATCGACCAATTGCCTTGGAGCAAAGGTCTTCGGGTAAAGTTCACCAGTATTTGCCGGCTTGGTGATTCCATTAGGATGAATTTTTCACAGCAGAATTGACCTCCAGTTCATTCTATTTTGTCGTAAAATGTTTTCGAATAGGTTTCACTGATTTAGCAAAAGATGTTTACAGCGAGGTCTACAGGGACCCCATGCGCGAGCACAATAGCATCGTCTTCCAACAATATTTTTTTGGAAATAAGTCTGGCAGCAAGACAGGAATTAACAGAAGGGCAAAAAAGATAACTGCGTCATGCCTGCAACGGACAGTACAATAATACTTATAGCGTCATATATTCCGCCCCATCTGCGGACGACATTCGGACATTCACAAACAACTCTAGGCGCTTTTCTATCCATCTTTATATGCGGAATACTAATTTTGTTACTCTAGCGATCACAAACACTGGAATACGAATTCAAGACGTTAAACAGTTTTGTGAAATAAAGGCCCTGGAAATGGGAGTAGCGCAGTAAATTAAGGGGGTGGGGAGTAGTGGAGGGGCAGAGTGTGTACAACTCACATTTCCTTTGACGCTGAAGCTCGTCGAAGAAGATTGAGGCGAATTTGATGACATCATCAGGTTGCGCACGTAGAGTTTCCCGCGCTAAAGCTTCCAGTAAAGGCCGAAGCCCGTCGGGAACCTGGTAACGGCTGCGCGGGTCCATTTGCCTTAAATAGCTTAAGATTTAAGAAGACTAAAAGAAGGATTAAAAAAGAGTGGACGAAAAGAATAGAAACGAAGCACAGAACCTCTTCTATGCTTTATGATGTGTTTGTGTGAGGATGTTTTAAAGTGTAAAGAAATGAGTAAGTTGATCCTTGAGAATGGTTGAAAATCCAAACGAAAAGGCTGTTTGAAATTGAGCCCAAACATTCTCGACTTGTCTCACTTGTAATTAGCCGAAGGGCTGGCGATTTTTCTGGAAATGGCAGCCCACAAATGATCGCCAATTAGTTAACAATGGCGTATGTAAATTGGATCAGAAGGCGGTTCAAAAAAAGAAACTTCTATGTGAGAGAGAGTAGATCAATATTTTTAGAGGTTAATGGTTTAAACGATGAAGAGCTACGTTTTGAAGCAATTATCGAAGGAAACTGGGTCTCAATTGGCAGAGGATATCTTCCTCCGACCCTCTCGCCGCAGGTCGCGCTCTCTCGTCCCTCACTTTTGACGTAAACCCGCTGTTTTACCAAGCTGCCGCTGTTGGGGGCTGTGTAATCTGGACAAAATTTTTAGAAATTTATTTAGGCTGTCTTCTTTGTGTGACGTAAGAAGTCATTAATGTTTTTGTGTACAGAGGAAGGGGATTCCCTAAGAAGGATATCACCTATGCAGGACGGGACCCCGGCTAAGTGGCTCTTTGCATGGAATGTTTAAGATAGTTTCAAATTAGATGACAGAATATTAGAATCAGGAAGTTTTGACAGATAAGCATGGAAACAATAACAATCCGTGAGGGTTAACAAATGTTGCCGCGTCTTTGTGTGTAAATTGTGCTATGAGTCAATCAAAATACGGAGAAAAACAATATTGGCTAGAGCGCATGGGAAAGAAAATTAATGGATGTCAATATGTAGTAATTGAAAATATGGCGTCTGCCTGGAGCCTATAATATTGGAACCTAAAACCACCTCTGAGAGAAAAGCATCTCCGCTGACACACTCGAGAGGGGCGGGGGGTTGATAATATCAAGTCGCAAATCGAAGACCCTCAGCTCTGAGGGAGAGGGCAGCGCTTATGATTAGAGGTAGGCTCCGTAAGGTGGATTAAATTCTTGTTATCCAAGGGTACACGGCAGAATGCGAAAGCGCTCATGCGTTTCTTTCCTGCCGGCCAGTAGCAAGAATGCGAGAAGGACTGAGACAGCTGTCGTCACGGAAAATGAACGCAGCGAGGGTGGAGATTCGCTGTGTTCCGCTAAATAGTTGCCATTTAAAGAATAGACATGAAATCAATGAAAAGCGCTAACTACAAATAGCAAACACACAGGTATTTGCCCCCGGAACAATTTAATTGCCCACAAGCTGTGTGCTGCCGAGAATGCAAGTGAACAAGGTTGAAATCAAAGCCAGCTGGAAGAACACTCGCAATGCAGGGAATCGGTGCTTGAAAATCGATGACAACAGGGGATTATGTTTCCACTGTTTTAATTTGAGGTGCTGGAGCTACATATTAAAGAATATAATGAATGAATGGAAAAGAGCTCTACGCTGCCTCCTGGTCTGCAAATATTGGGCAGCAGATTGACACATCAGCGGGGGGAAATCCGGGAGGCTGCTGCTTGAGAAAAAGAGGCCCGGAAAGTGGCGCAATTTCCGCTTGTGTTACTTTTTTTAAACAGGAGGACAAGATGAAAAGAGCAGAGGAAGATGTTTTTGCCCCGCCGCCGACATCTGAATCCGTTTCTGTTTGAACCCGGCTAATCAGTCTGGGCATCCAGAGCGGAAGCCCTTCCGCTAACCAAATTGCCAGTTCACTCAATACGTCACAGGGAGCCAAAAACGGCCTGGCCCCATGGCAGACACAGAGACATTTTATAACGAGTTTATTTTCTCCGTTCTTCTAGGCATTTTCTTTGAAATAAGGCACAACCATAATAAGAGAAAAAACAATTGTCAAGCGAAAAGAGATCAAAGTGGTTTTGGAGCAGGGGAGCCGCTAGACGTTACAATATAACACATGCACCGAGATGGCAAAAAACCATGACCAAGTGAAATGGACCGGGTAGGAGAAATATAAGAAGAAAAATGGTCATGTTTTACCCAGTGAGCAGCATGTCAATGACACCAAGATTTCAAAGTGAAATAATAGGGAACAAAAAATATTAAAACTAATGTGACTAGACAAGGTTGGAAAGACCCGAAGTGATTTGAAAAGACCGCCTATTGACTACACGATAATTTCCCTGATAATCCGTCGACCGTCAGCATCTTCAATTTCAGATAGGCTACGTTCATCAGGATGTTCTCCCACTGGTCCTGAAACAATAAGATTTAATTAGATTATCTTAATTATTTTTCTGCCGTCATTCCCAGCCGTCCTTAAAAGGACCGCGTAGGCGGCAGGTGGAATAAATAGACTTTGCATGAAGAATGAGCATATTTTCCAATCATACCCCTCACAGAGAATGAGATACTCACCTTGAAAAATGTGTAGCGTTGGATCGTTCAGATAAGGGTCTTGATTCACGTCATATTGGCCAGGAGACCATGTCTCGGCAGCTGTTTCTTCACTAGAACTGTAAAAGGTTTAATACATTCTGAGGAAAAGAATTACCTGGAATAGGTGTGGCCGCTTTGTTGGTTTCCTGATTTCACTCTTCCCGAGTCTAAAGTAAACACCCCGCTGTCTGCATTACTGCCATGGACTATTGTATTCTTTGCTTCAATTTCAGGCATGGCGGCTACTGCTTGAGGGCTGAAATGAAGCATGAGATCGTTTAACTAAAGTCTATACCTCCGTTTGGATTCTTTTCTAGGGCCACGTTTCGTCCTAAAGCAGATCAACAGAATCACGCAAAGCAAAACAACTCCAGCCAGTAGAATTATCAATGGAATTAGCATGTAATAACGGTATCCCGCTTTCATTGGGGTCGATTCTGAAAAAATGACATGATCGGAAGGTTAAGAGTCGTTACAACAGTGATGTATGACACCTGGTAGCATCTTTTGCCGCAGCTATGTTTGACAAGAGTTCACATAGCTACTCAGGTTTCACACAGGGTCATCCCTTCGCACATTTTAAAGATATAAATGTTCGCGAAGGTTCAAAGAGTGCTTTTTATAAAGTCATATTGCTTACCAAGAACAGGAGAAAGTTGTGAACAACGGAGGGAATTTGTCCTGGAACAGAATCGAACCCTGTAGGAGCGGGCATCCCTCGGCAGGTCGGTGATAACTTGATCAGCGGGGAAACAATGAGCCGCCCTGTAGGTATCGCCATCTCCAGAAACGTATAACATAGCGCATCCATCTCTTGGGACTCTTGGCTCGACTTCGATGATGTTGGATGTTAGATCGAATTGGATATGAGATGGCCAGACCATTGAGGTATCCTCATTTACATCGTTCGTGTTAGCTACAATATTCGGCGAAAATTCGGAGAAGCCTTTTCGGTTAGCAGCTCGGACACGGAAGTAATATGTCGACAGAGGCTTCAACGACGTCAGATTGTAGGTCATCATGTAGCTCGGGGTGCCGTCGCTCTTCACTTCCATAACCCTTGTTGCGTTTCTAATATCCAGGGTAGCTGTCTCATCAGATCCGAATGGTGGAGGAGTGTGAGAGGTCCTGAATTCTGATAGTATTTCGGGGATTAAGAATCCGCTTACGTATATTCCACAACATAGGATTGGTCATATCCACCATCAAATCCTGGTCTCCATCCAATGAGGAGGGACTCTGGGGTTGATGAGATCTTCTGCAGACTATTGGGTGGCTGAGGAACGCTTGTTTCTTTCAATTGGACAACAATTTCGGCTTTGTCTCCCATTCCATTTGTTGCCCTACACAAATAAGAACCAAAATCTTCTGGGGCAGCTTGGTCGATCAGTAGGGAATGTTCATATTCATCTGGACGGTCCGCAAGGCTGTTACTTTCAAAAGTGTATCTGGAATTGGGAATACAAAGGGATAAATTAAAATTATACCTTCCAGTCTCTTCAATTGTTTCTCCATTGAACATCCAAGTAAATGTAGGCCTTGGACGAGCAGAAACTACACAGCGAAGCCTTGCGGTAGAACCAATTTCCGTGGCGGCAAGACTGTCCGTGGGGTATTTCTCATTGAGTACAACAGGACCGTGAACAACCCTCACAACGGACCAACTTTCCGTGGAAGGAGCTCCTTCTCCAGCGCCATTAAATGTATAGCATGTATAGTTTCCCTAAAATAAAAATGTTTAAAGAAAGTGTATAATTTACCTTGTCAGCCCATTGAATCGGTTGAGTAAAATGAAGGCTTCCAGTGACAGTTTGGGAACAGTGCTCATGCTCAGCGCAACTTGTTTTGACAATAGTTGTCTCCACTTTGTAGCGTCTTCCTTCTATTTGTTCACCATCTTTCATCCATCTGATATGAGGAACTGGATATCCTTGAGCTTCGCACTCAAGACCGCTGGCGCTCTCCCCGGAGTTATAGACTCTCTCAATTGAAAGCGGTTTCGATATCTTGGCTGGTTCGATTACCTATAAAAAAGAGTGTCAATATTCTTTTCATTAGGATGCTTACAGTGACGTCGACACCGGCTTCCTCTCCCTCT
Source organism: Oscheius sp. DF5033 (assembly GCA_964036215.1). Classification (NCBI taxonomy): domain Eukaryota; kingdom Metazoa; phylum Nematoda; class Chromadorea; order Rhabditida; family Rhabditidae; genus Oscheius; species Oscheius sp. DF5033. The sequence goes on from OZ038413.1 coordinate 10,687,056, forward strand.
CCTAGCCGATTGTATGCTACGCATCGATATCGTCCATTATCGGCGAGCTGCGCATTTCTAACTATTAAAGAAGCCTGCTCATGGTCTCTGGTTCCAAATTGCCCTCCAGAATGAGGTGAAGCCCATTTGAATTGAGCTTCTGGGCTTCCTGGATCAGGCGCGGTACATTCAAGTTCGATATCTTCTCCCACAACAACGCTGAGTCTTGATGTAGCAATTACTGCCTTTCCTGGACGTCTTTTTACCTAGAAAGAGCAATTTAAATAAGTATCGGTGGATGTCTGACATCAACAAAAGTTACTGCAGCTCCTGTCCTTGTTTGAGAACCGGGCTGTCCGTAAATTGTCAGATAATTTGTAGCGGAGCAGGTGTAGTTGCCCGATTGTTCCCTAAAAACGGCAAAACGTTATTCTCATTACTGTCTCTTCAATGAATCATTTCCAACCGGTCTCTTTTAGCATAAGGCTCCTAAGAGGGCGCCCCGTGGAGGCGGCGTTACTGATCCGACCGGAACAATTATACTGCCAAACCCATTTAAGAGAAAGTCAGGAGAACGATCATGTGAAAGTTACCTTTTAACGCTGGAGAGAATCAGAATAGGACCATCGGAGAGGAATCCATCAGGACCGGCCCATCGGATCTCGGTTGCTCGAGGATTTGCACTGACGAAGCATTCAATCTCTACTCTTTCGCCTTCGTTCGGATTTACTCTTTCCTGAAAAAAAGATATTAGTTCAGTTAACCCCTACAGTACCTTTACAGTAACTTCGGGTGCGTATTGGACATTTAACTTGACAATATCAGATCCTTCACCAACGGTGTTCCGCGCTCTACACTCAATCTCTCCGGCCATCTTCTTTTCTGCAATCAACGGCCATTTCGATCCGAGATAGCGTTCGCCGCTGGTCAAATGTTTCCTGAAAAAGCCGCATTAACATAAAAGACAACCGAAATTTATACCATTCATAACTAGGCGGAGAGGGGTTCGATTCCGTTTCACATGACAGTTGAACAGGTTGTCCATTTTCAACTGTCAATTCCTGTGCCGGTAATACATGAACATGCGGTTTGAAGAGAACATTAATTCTTGGAGTGTGTTCCTCTTTAGCTGGGCCACCTTCTATGGCTTTATTCGTAACAGAACAACTCACAAACGCCCCATTGTCGTCGGAACTGACCCGGAAACTGAAATCATTTCAATAAATAAACAAGCACTTCGAGTTCACATACTGAAGGGTACTTTCCGAGACACCGCCTTTTGTTTGGGTATTGACCAAGCGATCATGAGCCGTGGAGCCATTGGGAAAAATCCAGCTGAATGTAGGTTCCGGGCTGCCGCCAGCAGAGGTACACTTGAAGGTGACCGTCTCGCCTTCGGTAATGGCACTTGTCGGTGCTTCAGCAATTACGGGATTCTCCGGTGGAACTGAAATATTTCTTTGTCTTTCATCCTGGCCACCTGCAGCGTTCATTCGCATTTTACCACCCGTTTTGCCCTTGGTTTGTTCCATAATTTCCTCCCGATGACCTGCAATTTTTCTAGCGGGGCTGGTTGTTTGTGGCGACCACCTGGAGCCGGACAATTTACCCTTTCCTCTGTGTGTGCCGGTCGTTTTGAGTACGAGCGATAGGCAAAAAAAGTTCTTCTCCACCGAGAGAAAACCGGGAATCTTTATCCCCAGGCACCTGGCTCATAATAAGCGAGAAGCCAGTCTCATCTGGAGAGGATTGGCCCCACCTGGACAGGGTATCAAATGCACAGGATATTAACAACCTACCCTGCGAGAACACTTCATTATGGATTAATGTGGCAACACGGATATGCAATCAGTAATTAAGAGGCTTATTCCGCTACAGCTGCGTAACAACAGCACGCATGATGGGGTTTCTAACCAAAATTGTCCACTAATGATCTCCCCATTACAGGATAAGCAAAAATATAATATCCCTCCTGTAAAAGGAGAAGATCCCCTCTCTAGCGCATGTCTGGGTGTCCAGGAGAAGGGTTTGTTTGCTTACAGATTTGGAAGCGCTGAGACAATACTGCGGCGGTCACAGGTCAACGAACTTCAAAGCTTGACCAACACGCGGATGAGTCGCGTGGAAACATCGATGACATTTCCCCTCAAAACTTAGAAGATATCCTCAAATAGGCTCACGTAGCTAAATCCGCGCTGCTAATCGTCTCGCGCAATGCGTGCAATTACCGTACGGAGTGCGTGTTATTCACAAGATTACCATCTACAAGGCCGACTGCCTGATACACACAACTGACAACGTCTGAATTTTCGGGCGCTGTGACCTCTCTTTGAGGTTATGATTAGGCGCTTTTACGATGTGTTCAAAGGTGTCCAACTCACCCAGGGCCACCACATTGGCAGCATCTGTGGAATATTGTTCTCCACTGTTCGGGTCCAACACAGTACATTGGTAGGAACCTTCAACATGGGAACGAGACACCATTTTAATCCGGAGGTCATATTCTCCAGTCGTTGGATTACTCATCAGTTCGAAATATTCCTTATCGTGTAATTTTTCATTTCGTGAAACATGTCTGAAATTGGCTAGATAAAAGGAGATCTATTGGAGAAACTTGCCTAATCTGGCCGTTGTGGTATCTCGACCAGTAGATTTCGTATTGCCCTCTGTCGGAATAAGGAGCACGTACATTGCAAGGCAACGTTGGGCCAGGAGCTCCATCATTTACATAATAAGGTTCGTTCTGAGGGACAGAAGAGAAAACTTCATCAACAGATGTTCCTTCTGAAAACAATAAAGTTGCCCTCTGGTCAGTGTCTCATGTGTGGCGCATTCAATCATTCCCAGCCGGAACCCCCAATGTGTTAGGTGTCTCCGGTTACCGTTCCGTTGACCCGACGACTTTCCGCCCGTCATCTGATTAGCAATCGATTTCTTAGGAGCCGCCGAAAACAAACATGAGTGACCGTTCGCTCAAATATACGGCAACCGTGCGCTTCCCACCTCCTCTCTTTTTTTGAGCACACCCGTGCGTCAGATTTGAAGTCTGCGCGCGAAGTCGCCCCAACCCGTCTCGAGACTCCGCGAGCCGAGCTTTGAGAAACACTCACAATCGTGAGAATAGTTTTTGAAGAGAAGCGCTAAACAAACGACTGGCGGTCAGTGGCTACCCGAAAAAACGAAATCATTCTCAAACAGTGGAGCCTACCTGACAGGCGAACGAGTAAGACTCCTATGAGAAGCGCCGTCAGAGGCCGCGAGCCCATGGCTTTTTCGGCCTAGTTGCCCACTCTGAAAATATATTTTCAAGAAGATAATACAGTAGGAAATAGCAAATATTTTAAGATCAGATAAGACATGTCCTGGAATAAGATCGAGTGCCAGTCAGCTGCCTTCAAAGGTACAAATCATAAGGGATTAGGACAAAGGTTGTAATGACAAGTGAACCAAAAACAAAGAGCTTGGTTTACAACGATTATATGGACACAAGATGACCATAAATCCAGGAGGTAGAGGGCAACTGTTGCGAAGCGACCTGCGGGTGAAAGAAGGGCCGCCTTTGTTGATTAGCTGTCGTTAAGATGAAACACTGCTATCATGATCGAGTGAAATAGGTGGGAGAGTAGGCCAAGAAAGAATAAGAAGAAGCGAAAGTCATAGATAGTTCAGATGGTGAATAGGGCCTCACGTAATAATTACCAATCGGCGAGAGGCAGGCACACTAAAGAAAATGGATCATTGTAGTTTAATCCAGATGGATGAGATTTCACGATCAAAATAATGATGCACTTGAAGGACAGGACAGGAGATGTCTCAATACTGAAGCGAGACTGGAAAATGAGAGAAAGCAACCGTGGCAATTAACACGAACTCTTGCCTCAGGAGTGCACCACTTTTGCTACCCGAAACCGGTCGGTCTTATTATGAGTCCAAGAGAGGACTAGCTGCCATAATATTGAGAAGGAGTCAAGGGCAGATCTAGAATATCGAGGGGCAAAAGAGAATCAGCTGGTGATAAGCAAAATTCGCAAATTAGATATGATGGATTCGGGAGACATAAAGATGGAGGCCGATCCATAGCAGATCTAGGATATGGACCCCTGACACAAACAAATAGATGCGCGATCCGATACAACGCGGAGATAAAAGATTTTCTGCCAGCCGGTAAGGGTGTGAAGTTGGAAGAGAGAGAAGAGAGCGACATACACACCATCGCTGTCATAGAAAAGAAGGTTATCGATGAACAGTATCGGAACAGGGAGAGAGCGAGAAAACAAGAACTCCTTCAACATTTTCCCGGAAGATTTAAATTCAACAGAAAACTAGAAATATATTTAATAAAAGTGCCGCCAGCTTGTGCATGTATGAAGAAGTGCGTGAATGAGCAGCAAAGCGGACCGTAATGAGTGGCCGGCGTGCGCAATCAAAAAGCGGGATGACCAGCGGAAAGCAGCGGGCCACTTGACACTTTCTCAACTTTTGTTGGAAAAGCATAAGAAAGCTCAGCGGGACAGCTATGACGGCAAGATGAGGGAAACCCTTCGGTGCTGTCACCAGCCACATGGTTTGAACAAAGTGCCAGCAATGTGCGGCACCATTGGCATTAGCATGCTGATGATGAATTGGCGGGGTCAAGCGGTCCCTTTGTAGAAACTATCAACAAAGTAATAAGTACAGAAAATCATAAGGTGACAGGAAGGAACAATCAAAAGGGTTGCTACGTCTACCGGTCTATATAGCTCAAATTACACGGTTGCTACGAGGTGGACGATAGCAGAAAAAAATAGAACTAGAGTGCGCAAGGTTGACCGGCTGTTTTGTACGTCAAGTAATGGCGATAGTCTTTGCAACCAGTTTTCAACTAGAAAGGGGAGAAAATGAGTAGCCACCACGTGGTTCATAGGTCTCGAATCATATGGGGTAAAACGTTTGAGGAAGGCGATCATCGCCCCCGGGAACGGGCACCACTGTGTTTTTGCTAGAAACCCGTTCCCCTTGTGGGCTATGTCCTATGGCAAGCAGTAGAATGAAACATTTTAAACCATCCTCAATACACATTCTCTCGATTGTCTAATAATAGAGAAAAGAACATGTGGATAAAAATAGCGTGGATTGTAATAGACAGTAGTCACCAGATGACAGACAGGGAACAGCGCATAAATTTAGAGAGGGTCTTCCGGAGATGAATAATGATGAGAAAGAGAGTTACTCATGCCAACTACCTCTGGGAGCAGCCATGATCAATAGATACAGCTGGTGACAGGTGCACCGTTAGGAAGAGCCCAAATTGAGGGTCAACCCCCACAGAGACCTTTGCGCAGGGTCCAGCCTGGCTAATAATGACGAATAATGGCGATCGTCAGGTATGGACTGGCGCTCTCCGATCATTTCTCTGCAGTTTCCAGGCTGACGTAAAAGTTGGATTGAGGCCAATCTTGAGGACATCCCTCAGCAGGAGGTCATACTGTATAGTTATATACTGGTTTTTGCTTTTCTAGGTAAATAGCCGGGAGATGGGATGTTCACCCGATGAATGAGACTGATTTTATTGTCTGCGGAAATGACCCAAAACCCCCTAGAGACTAAGTACTACGGGAGGTTAAAGTAGCAACGAACGGTAATATCGGAGTAAATCAAGCATAGAAATTAAGATTCTGAGGAGAAATAGATAGAAGTCGGCTTTATTTGGTGGTAGGAAGCGGCAAAGCCAAGGGTGGAGTATAGTCGCGAGACGGTGCAGTAGAACAAACAATCCACGTTGACCGGTACTGCGACATTCGAACCCACATTAGGTAAATTGTCACCTTGAGGCTCATGCTAAGCTCTATTGCTGTTGATTAGCAGTAGCAATGAGACTGTAATAGGCCTGGTACCACCCGCGGTAGCCATGAATTGTCACCTCTCAAGGAACATCGTAAATCTTGGAGACGTCCGCGGCGGAATACTGCGAAATTGCAACGTTGCATTGGGGAGAGAGGGTGGGGACTACCTGTGAGGTATATTTGGAGGTCGAAGACATATACCCAAATTAACCACACTCTACCCAAATGGACACATGAAATATGATCTTGTCCGACTATTTGAACAAAAAAGACATGTCCGAAAGGGAGATTACACAATGCCATCTTTCTCTCGACTATAGCAAGTGACAATTTAACAGGGAAGGAGACAGAGATCAAAACCAGAAAGTGGCTAGAGTACTCGGGGGATTTAAGGGAACCGCATGTGTCATGAGTGGTGATAATGTGGCGCCGGCTCCCCAGGGTTAGATTCGTCCCTCGTAGAAAAGAGAAGGCGATTGGAGGATTTGATAGTTGCGAGAAACTTTAAGGAAAGATTCCATATAGACGAGGGGTCAAAAGAAGTTTGAGTTTGCCCACAGGCAGGTTCAGGTAAGGAGGGCGATCCCATTATCGGGCAAATACCGGCGTACCGATGCTCGAAAACTGCCTCGAGAGCACAACAGCGCTCTCGTCCAATCGGCGACAACAGGACAAACACGGAAATGTTACAAGAGCAATTTCTTCTTGTAGTCGACTCTATTTGAATAGAGAACCCTTTAGCTGGATGGGTGGCCCGAAAGGGAAGAGAAACTATAAACAAAGCTGACTGTTTGCAGGGATTGGTTGCAACAATGCCAGACGACACCCGGTGGGTGGCGAACGAGAGTGGATAAAAATAAACCCTTGAAACCTGAAGAATGTGAACGAATCCTAATCTCAAGAGAGAGACGAGCGCAGGTGTGGTTTTAGGTGAGGTGCTTTCAAACAATGGGTCGCACGTGCGAAATGTTGAGCCACAAACAGTGCTGGTGTGAAGGAGATTACTGACCTCCTTCTTAGCGGGGCAGTCCTTTGATCGGGGGAAAATTTAGAGCCAAAAAAAAAAGAGTTTTGTAATCTATTAGATCTCTCTCAGGTCAAGACAGAACGCTGTCAGTAGCGAGGAAGATTCCTTGTCCAGATAAGATCGGGCCTCTATGTGCGCCAAAACCACTTTAAACGTGTGACCTCTCGTAAAATATTACTGCAGTGAAGCTATTTTCATAAGGTGCTAAGGAGCGAGATCGGGATGGTCTAGTTTGTTGGTTTGACATTGAGTCGAGGGGTCTCATAATTATGGGGGGAGGCGAAGCAACAGCCCCACTGGATATGAAAAAGAACCACGACGAGGACGGACGATTCAACGGGTAAAAAAGAGCTATTCGCGGTGAAAATGAGGTAGATACGTGGTAGTCCGCCAACGTAAAAGAAAAAGCTACTACAGCAGCAGCTGACCGGGACAAGTGGGAGATTGAGCTGGACCGAATTCACATGACCCAAGAACTGGACAATGGAGGCCTTTTTCATCCGGACACACTAACCAAAGTGACTCAGGGAGAGGTAGAAAACATTTGGACCGACAGAGACCCAATTCAAATGTAACAGAACCCTTGGCCAGTGGACATGACAAACCCCGTGTGTATGATTCAGGCAACTCGGCGGTGAGGATGAGCAAGGATGGGAAAGGTCACTCGGGCCAGAATAAAGTTTCAATAACAAACAACCAGTCATATCAAATATCTTCCGGTAGAGACAAAAGAGCCCGAGCGGCAGGAGGAGGAAAATGAGAAAGAGTATAGAGAAAGGTCATGCTCTCCCTATCGACCCTTTACACGGTAATTGCGGGAGTGATTTGTTAGAGTGCGGCCTTGCCAGGTACTAATTAGCCTAGCAGGTGGGGTAGGGTCGAACAAAAATGCACAGTCCTAAAGCTTTGATTGACAACAGGTTGGCAATATTTACAAATACGGCGAGGCAAATGGCACCCTGGGGGTTCTTTTAGGAATTTCGAAACAATCATAAGATAAAATCGATAAATGCCAATAGGAAAGCTTAAAATGGTAAAAGACAATGCTTCGCTTTCTTTCAAAGGCCAGCCTGTTCAGTTCTGCCCATACTTATCCCAGCTTTGTTCTCATCTTTATCTAATAATTTCTAGGACAGCCATGGTTTTCAAAAGACTTCCAGCTGATACTGTAGATGTCACCATTCTTGGAGAGGAACTCCATTTTCAAACTGGAAAAACAGCTAAAAATCGATTTCTCAAGGTTGCAGAGCATAATATGAAGTTATAGTTAAAATTAAGGCTTCTATGACTGAGAGAATCTCTCAATGGAACTTAGATGTGAAGAAAAGAGGAATTCCTACAGAAAGAGTCATAAATATGTACGAGAGATGGGGACATGGAGGATTTGGAATAATCTTAACAGGAAATGTTCAAGTTGATCCGGTAAGGAGCATACTTTCTATATAAAAAAATTTGTAGGATCATCTGGAAGGTGCTGGCAACATGGTCATATCCAAGGAGAATGACAGTGAAGAGTTGCGCAACCAGCTTCGGCGATTATCCAGCGCAATGCAAGGTGATGGATCCCTCGGAATTGTGCAGCTCTCCCATGCTGGGCGACAGACTCCTGCTCTCATTAACCCGACTCCATACTCTGCATCCGATGTCCAACTAGAAGGTAGACCGCTTTTCACCGACTTCGGAAAGCCTGTCCCCATACCATTGGAGGAAATGGAAACCCTCGTGATTGACAAATTCGTTTATGCAGCTAAAGTGGTTTACGAAACAGGTACCGTTACAATGGAAACTTCGACGAATATTTCCAGGATTTGACGGGATTCAACTCCATGGGGCACATGGTTATCTCTTATCGCAGTTTATGTCCCCCACTACTAATAAGAGGACAGACAAATATGGCGGCCCTGCAGTGAATCGAGTCTCTCTCATCTTGGAAATCTATGATGCTATTAGGTAATTAATACTTGCCCTAAAAATATGGCACTTTTAGGAAGCAAATACCGACCAGTACAAAATTCATCATTGGAATCAAGATGAACTCTGTAGAATTTCAAAACGACGGGTTGAAGATGGAAGATGCCAAGATTATGTGCAGATTCTTGGAGGTACAATATTTTTTTTTTTATTTTAAATATTTTCTTCTATAGGAAAGAGGCTTTGATTTTGTGGAATTATCCGGAGGAAGCTACGAGAAGCTGGCCTTCAATCATATCCGCGAATCTACTAAACAACGAGAAGCTTTTTTCTTGGAATTTGCTGACGAAGTTTGTGTATCCTCAGTTGTAATAATAATTTTATTCAGCTGCGAGAAGTCTTTAAGAAGACGATTATTTATGTGACAGGAGGATTTCGAACAGCTGCGGCTATGGTGAGAGCAGTGAAGGATAGCTCAACTGACGGAATAGGATTGGCCCGACCGGTAACCGCTGAACCAGGTAGAATTCAGCCGATATTTCTATTATACGAGTTTCAGATTTCCCTAAAAAGATTCTAAATGGAGAGATCCATGCAGCAGCCGCCAATAAGTTTGATCAAGACAATTATGGAATAACTTCGATGGCCTCTGCTTCTCAAATGGCTCTGATGGGTAAAAGATCACTTGCAGAAGCCAATGGACAGTTAGTTTTTGTAACTCCATTTTGGAAATTTGTGATTTTCAGCCTGATGAAAGATATTCCCGACTTTTCCCGCCAGGAGGAAGTGGACAAATATCTGAAGGACATCGTCGAGTATGTAACAACGCTGACCAAATATGCTGAGAGTAACACCGTCGTTGCTGGAGTGCTGGAGTATGTTGCCGTCCACGATTATGGCGTTCTTATTTGATCTACCGACGGCGTGTACTGTAATAATCTGTGTGATAATATAAACTATTTTTGGAAACGTGATGATTTTTGAATGATGAGAAAGTTAGTCGCTCTCTGTATCCTGTTCATGTTCTTCCATGCTGCCTGTATACGAATATTCGAGTGAACACTGATTGTCATCGTGGGAACGGGTAAACACAAATTCAATTCACGTGCATGACCGAAAACTGGAGGTCAACTCATTGAGACGGTCGTCTCTATGATGACAATTTCGTCATTACGATGGCAGACTCCCCATATATAAGGATGCTCTGACAGCTCGATCAGACAACTTCTCCGACAACTTAATCTAATCTACACTCTACAATGGTTCACCAACGACACCAAAGTACTGCAGCTGATGCCTCTATTCTTGGAACTTTGCTGAAGTTTAGAAGTGGAAAGGTGGCCAAGAATCGTTTCATGAAGGTAGTTTATTTTTAATTCCTACAGTTACAACATTATTTTTAGGCAGCAATGACTGAAAGAATTTCTTCTTGGGATCCCGTAGATCTGAAAAAGCGGGGAATTCCCTCGGAGCGTATTATCAATCTGTATGAGAAATGGGGTAATGGAGGATATGGATTAATTCTAACAGGAAATATCCCCGTCGATCCGGTAACTTTGATCAAATTTTAAGTAGCTCTCGCTTTTAGCATCACCTTGAGTTTGCTGGAAATACCGTCGTCTGCAAGGAAAACGACACCGAAGAGTTGAGAAAACAGCTCAGGCGGTACGCAATGACAGCAAAACAGGATGGCGCCCTGGTTGTTGCTCAACTTACTAATGTAACAAATATTTAGTCTCCAATAATAAAGACATTCAGGCCGGACGACAGACCCCTTTCGCCGTGAATCCTACCCCATTCTCGGCCTCAGATGTTCAACTTTTAAAAGAGAAAGAGTTCAGCGGTTATGGCAAGCCAATTCCGCTTACATTAGAACAAATCAAGACAGAAGTCATTGATCGCTTTGCCTATGCTGCAAAAGTTATGTACGAGACAGGTTGGTAGATTTAAGAGAAATCATCATTACAAAATTTTGCAGGATTCGACGGGATCCAACTCCATGGCGCACATGGCTATCTACTTTCCCAGTTTATGTCTCCAACAACTAACAAACGGACTGATCAGTATGGAGGCCCTCCGGAGAATCGAGTCCGAATTGTGCTGGAAATCTACGACGCTATTAGAGAGGCGATACCTTTAGAAACTGGATTCATTGTGGGAATCAAAACAAATTCGGTTGAATTCCAAGAACAAGGGCTAAAGACAGACGACGCCAAAATAATGTGCGAGCTGTTGGAAGCAAAAGGCTTCGACTTCGTGGAGATGTCGGGTGGAACAATGGAGAAGTGGGCTTTCCACCATCAGAGGGATTCAACCCGTCGGCGAGAGGCCTTTTTCTTAGAATTCACAGACATGGTAAGAAGAGCCTCTGCTAATTTTAACTCATATTTCAGATTCGACCTGTGTTCAAGAATACTATTGTCTATGTGACTGGTGGCTTCCGAACAGTTGGCGGAATGGTTTCCGCTTTAGAAAATGGATCTACAGATGGAATAGGTCTTGGACGGCCAACGGCTGCCGAACCCGATCTGCCTAAAAAGATTCTCAAAGGAGAAATCACAGGAGCTGTGGCCGATGTCCTCGACCAAACGAATATGGGCCTGACCCTTATTGCGGCTACATCTCAAATGGCTCTAGCTGGTAAACGACCGCTCAAAGAGCTCAATGGAATGTAAGTGCAGCTTCTTTTTCATATAGAAGCCTAATTTTAGAATAACTGGTGATATTCCCGACTTCTCAAAGCCAGAAGAAGCCGCCAATTTCCTCTCAGCTGTCGCAAAATATACGGAGACCCTTCAAGAGTTAGCCAAGAAGAACGTCCCCGTTCACGGTGTGCTGGAATATACCGCATTGGAGAATTGAGCTTACATATAAAATATTGTGCAATAAAGTATCCTCTAAAATATTCCCGATCTCATTATGTGCCTATCTCCTTTTTACCCAAGACAATTAAAAAGTGCCTAGACAGTATCGATTTTCTGCCCAGTGAACGTTCAGATTAACAAAGACCATAGTACGTGTTGTCTGGCCGTCATTTTTGCTGACAATATCGGTCATGTTTTCGCTTACTTCCTCATATATACGTCCTTTCTACAGGAGAAATAGTCTATTTTACTATCTCTCTCGTTCAGAAATATGGTCCAGGAACGGCTGCCTTGCCAACCCGAAGATCCCTCCCTTTTAGGAGAGCCACTAAAATTCCGATCTGGAAAAATCGCCAAAAATCGGTTTCTAAAGGTTTTTATTTAGTTTTGGTTTCAATTAAAACGAATCAGGCTGCTTTAACAGAAAGAATGTCGACATATGATCCAGTAGACCTCTCTAAACGTGGTTTTCCTACAGAACGGATTATCAATATGTATGAAAAATGGGGAAACGGAGGTTTCGGAATGATTCTGACTGGAAATGTTACTGTCGATCCAGTGATTTCCATCTATTTCAATAATTTTTTCTTTGCTTTAGCGTAATCTTGAATCAGCTGGCAATGTGATAATCTGTAAAGAAAATGATTCAGAAGAATTGAGAAATAAACTGCAGCAATATGCACAAGTGGCCAAAAGCGATGGGGCTCTCGTGGTAATGCAACTGAGTCACGTAAGTCAGAAATTGTATTTTCTTTAGAAAATCTTCCCAGGCAGGAAGGCAGACCCCTGTCACTGTTTATTCTACTCCTTCCTCCGCTTCGGATGTTCAGTTAACCACGATAAGAAGGTTCACCGGATTTGGAAAGCCTGTGCCCCTAACATTGGAACAAATTCAAACAGAGGTCATCGACCGCTTTGTTTACGCAGCAAAAGTTGCGTACGAAACAGGTGCCAAAATTCCATTTTTATATTCATTTTCGTTTTCTTTTTAGGTTTTGATGGAGTACAGCTCCACGGTGCTCATGGATATCTTTTGTCGCAATTTATGTCACCAACAACGAGTAAAAGAACGGATAAGTATGGTGGCCCACCAGAAAATAGAGTTCGCATTGTCCTGGAAATTTTTGACGCCATTAGGTAAGACCTTCATTAATTTAAAAGTTTTAATTTATACAGAAAAGTTATTCCGGTGGAGACTGGTTTCATTGTAGGAATAAAAACAAATTCCGTTGAATTTCAAGATCGAGGGCTGCAAACGGGTGAAGCAAAGATCATGTGTCATATGATGGAGGTTTCTGTGGTTTTTTATTTTAAAACCTTTTCTTTATAGGAAAAGGGGTTTTGTGGAAATGTCTGGCGGTACAATTGAACGCCTTGCTTTTCAACACGAAAAGGATTCTACTAGAGCCAGAGAAGCATTTTTCCTTGATTTCACCGATCAGGCATGATTTGCTTATTATTTTCCCGTGAAAAAATGTTTCAGATAAGGCCAGTATTCAAAGACACCGTTATGTATGTAACTGGCGGTTTCCGAACTGTTACGGGGATGGTTTCAGCAGTTAAAAGAGGATCCACTGATGGAATAGGACTCGGAAGGCCGATTACAGCTGAACCAGGTAAATATCTGCACATTTTCTTATGTTTTAAAAATAATTTAGATCTCCCAAAGAAAATTTTAAGTGGAAAAGCTTTCAGCGCCTCGGCGGCAAAAATGAATCAAGACGACTATGGAATAACTAACGCGGCTTCTAATGCCCAAATGGCATTAATGGGCAAACATTCTTTAAAACAATTGGACGGACAGTAAGCAAAATATTTAACTATATTTTTCTGATTTTTAGAGTAATGGGTGACATTCCTGACTTTTCCTCGCAAGAAGAAACAGAAAATTTCAAAAAAGCTCTGGCTGTTTATACTGAACAAATGAAAAAGACAGCTGAGAATAACCAACCTATTCATGGAGTTCTAGAATATGTCTCGTTGGACAGTCATAAATAAATATTTTTAATAATGGAAGCTGTAGAGTAGCATGTTCGGCTCGCCTACATATTTTTCTTACAAGCCAGCCTTTTCCTCCCTCAAACGTTATTGTAGTAATCTTGGCATCAAATTTGCACACGTGTTGTTTGAAGAATGACGACAAAAAGGAAAACTTCATCGTAAGTTACCGAATCAACAGCCATCAATTTGGTTAGAATTCGGATTGACAACAAGAAGAAGCGTACGTCCGAAAGAGGAGGTACTTGTTCTAAAAAGATTGACCCGGAACAATGTATTTATTTTGTAGGTCCACATTTTGCAAATTAAAAGATTTTTAGTTTACAAGCTGGCGAGCAGTTAGACAAGTTAACGAATGCAGCAATAGGAAAGGACTGGAATTAGACACATACGTACTACCCATACGAGTACGTTCTTAAATGTTCCGAAAATTTTCGAAACAGGTAATTGAAGTTGTTCGTGATAGCAATACTGAAATACTTCATGCAATTTACGGGGAATCCACTGTGAAAGCTGATGTAAGGTTCGAATTTATTATAAAAACTTTTTAGTTCAGGGCAACAACGATTTCAATAGTCTATTTCCTCGACATTTAAAGAAACAGGGCAAGCGATTTGTAGGTTATCTCTCAGCGAAAACTAAAATTTTTTTCAGATGTTTCATATTACGAAGCCCACAGGAAAAAGGAAACAGAAATCAGCAGATCAAATACCATTAAAAGTAGAATTTATTAAAGAAATTGCTGAAGGAGATCCCGCCTATGAAGTGCAACGAAAGACAATGTGTGGATGTCTAAACAAAAACGGAAATGCCGACAAGAAATGTCATTTTGATCGATGTGCAAAGGGTCATCTCATTCAATTCTGTAGATGCGATGGAAAAATGGAAAATAACAAGTCTCGAGAAAGAGATTACGATTCTCAAGATTCGCCAATTTTACATGACGATCCAGAAAAATGTGAAGTTCAGGTTATTTTTTTTGTCTTTTTCGTTATCTAAGGTTTCAGTTTTACACGTGGTTAGTTCTCCCGGCGATTAATAAATATCTGGAAGACAATAATGTGATTTTTGAGTATTACATGATGCCAATACAGATATTGCTCTAAATTTCCTCCGGTTATATGTTTTCAGGCAATTACACCAACCATTATGAGTGCTAAGGAAGTTGAAATGAACATTCTTTACGGCGAATCGACATTTAAACGAGGCGTAAGTATTTCGTTGACCTAAATAATTTTCATTTTCATAGAAAACATCGCTCAAAATACTCACAAGGGAGAATAATTGCTTGAAACCAGGCGGAAGACGTTTCGTAAGCTCCCTCATTCAATTGAAGTTAAATTTTACTAGAAATTCCATGTAAAGTGCTTCTGGAATAATTGCAAGAGATGGCGGAAACCAGATAAAATTGAAATTCATGTTACTAAGAAAGTGTCACCAGAGCAGGGACAGCTGAAACCTATCAATTTTTATTGCGGAGAGGACTGCGACTATTTTACTCATTAAAAGATTCTGATAAATGTTCTTTGTCTTCTTCTAAGTGTTGCAGAAAAGAATTCTTTTTGTCTTTGCTCTTCAAACCCGGAAATTTTCCCAAGAGACAAATGCTCGCAGACTGCAAGGTATTTCCTTCAAAAAAGTAGATCACATGTTGCCAACGTGCAGACGCAATCAAAAGAACAAAATGGGATATGTTTCGTCTTGTTAAACGGAATACGGTCAATAAACTGAACCAAGTCTCGCCCACTGGATTCCACCTTCTCTGTCTCGCAGTATAAAGCCCCGGTCAACCATGCCTGGGTGCGGGCATGCATCGGCTGTTTACCATCGCGATCTCCGCCTTTGCGGTAGATCTTGTAGTAGCTGAGGTATTCATATTAACCTTGCTGTGATATGCCATGATGTTTAGGGCTACTACGGTGGATCAAATCCGGCTCTGCAACAAGTTGTCAGCACCCAGCCAGCCTACTATCCCTACTTCTCACTTCCTCCTAAGCTTGAAGACAGTTGGTTACGTGTAGATACCGAATGCAAAAACTTTAGGGAATGTATGCGACCTGGATGCCTCCATCCTCCTTGTGACAGGTCGAAAATACAAGGCAATTCGTGTGCGGTAGCCTTTTCTCCTGCCAATCAAAATCGAAAACTTTTAGCTGTTCTGAAATTGCCAACTACGACGAGGACTCCTGCAATGTCTGCTGTCAAAACGCCGCTCGTCGTGATCGGACTTTAATGAATGTGAGCATTACTCATGCACAAAAAACGTAATTTAGGAAGCCATGTTCGGGTTTCTTGCTCTGACTGAAGGCAACCGGGGCAGCAAGAAAACACACTGGAGAAAAGACTCCCCGGAAGATTTAGAGGAATATGACGATAATGATTTGGAACAAATACGGTATTCAATGTTAATAAAGAAAGTATTTCCTTTAGACTACCGAGAACAGCCGTGAATGAGAGTTCTTCGGTTGCAGTTGCAACAAACGCAACAACAACATCCCCTGGTCCTCGTACTAACTCAACTACAGAGGAACCGACCGACGATACCCCGACTACGACCAACACCACAACGACAACTTCTGCGCCGCCTAATGAAACAACAACTGACGAGCCGACGGATACATCGACTACAACAACCTTTGCCCCAACGACGACCAGAACGCCCGGGAAGAAAAGATCTAAAGAACACAGGAGTAGACCCAAAGGTTAGTGATTCCAGAATATCCGTATATACTTTCTAGGTCGTACACATTATAACTGGAAACCTCTCCTTCAATCCAAAAATGTGAAGTGCGTGTGCTGCGGTCCAAAGCGCTCACTACCAATTTACCCCTTGCCGATCTACAACACGTCTCCTCAACAATCTGCCACTGGGATCTATGGCCCAAGTTCGTCTCGTGGCTACTAACTCCTCTCTACTATAGAAAGTCTTCAGTTTGTGTTTCATAAAAAATTAGGTAATGAAGTTTTATTTCTGCACAGTTTTTGCCATAAGGACAGATCTCTTTGGACATGGGCAATAGCCGGCGTCTCTTGCAAAGTCTCCCCTTCTTCCCGGAAATCCAGGTATTCCCGGTTCGCCTCTGGGACCCATGAATCCAACCAGTCCTAGTAATCAGCAGAAATGATAATTAATAAATCGAAACCTGGTGGCCCTTGAGGTCCTGGAATTCCCGGTCGTCCATTGGCTCCTGGCCTTCCAGGTGGCCCTAAAAGAATGGGTTACCCAGGAGAAATAAAGTACATACCGCGAAGTCCTCCATCGCCGGGTAACCCTGCTGGTCCTCTTTTGCTGACTACAACAACATTTCCTTTTCCTGACGGTCCCTGTTTTCCAGGGAAACCATTTCTGCCTAGATTTTCAATAGATATGCAACATCTAAACAATATTACCTGGTGGTCCAGCATCTCCCGGACGTCCTGGCGGTCCGCGTAAACCCGCTCCACCATTTTCAGCAGGCGGCCCTAAACAATTGTCAGTTTTAAAGCTCACCCTTACCTGTTTCCCCTGTAGGTCCTGGTCTACCCACAGCACCAATAGGCCCACGAACTCCTGCTGGGCCTGAAGGGCATCGTACGCAGCCTGTATGCCTCAGGTCACAAACGGGTGGTCGAATGGTTTCATAGTTATTGTCACCAGGACGGCCTCTATCTCCAGGTACTGAATAGATTTACTTGAGGAGTGCAGTTCACTAACATCCCGGTTGTCCAGGCTCGCCTCGAGGTCCGCGAACGCCCGGGGGACATAATGGTCGAAGTGGCTCACATACACACCAACTTGGAAGCCGCTGTTGAAGGAAAACATTTTGCCTTGTCTAGAAAAATACATGATTATCAATAAAACAATATTACTTTAATTTTATGGACACCTTTCTTATTCACGAATACATCCCGCTCGACTATACTTCGTCTCTTGGTTGTGGTAATATGATCAATTGTTTCCATTTTCCACTGGATAGTCATCAGGTCCTCCCATGCCTCGTTAGTAGAACCCTGAAATCAAGCCAGGGAGATTACTGGCTGTCCCAGGGTCGATTACCTTAAATTCTCGAAGCTCTCCTTCAATATCGGCGGCAAGTGAGTTCAGGTCCGAATATATTTCATAGGTTACATAGACAACTGACAAAATAGAAATACCAGAAGCAGTCAAGGCTAATGCCACAAGGTAGAGAGGCGACAGCATTTGTTCGCACTGGCTAGAGCCCAGATGTTACATATAAAGGCCGTGTCGTCGGCGCAATTACCAGGATCATCTCGTCTCAATCCGACCTGTTCGCTTTGCTTGTAAGCTCTGTCTGAAGCCCGTGTACAAAGAGAATAGCTTCAAAGGAAGAATGCCGTTCGTGCTTTGAGTTCCAAATGGACACTGCCGGTCAGGAAAAACACAGAAAAACGAAGTTTCGTATGTCACAAAACAGAAGCACGCATTTTACGGACAGATACAGTTTCTGCCCTTGTAAAGCGTCTATGGGAACGCGGAAAACGGAAAGTCTGTTTACATTATGCGCAACTGGCAAGGTGTCACTTTCAGGCAAGTCTTCAAGACGCATCCAAGCAAGCGCACCGGGGTAAACATTTGTTCGAAATTATGCGATGCCGAGCATGATTTGCCGACTTTTCTTTGTTTTTTTCGAGAGAGCACGAGAAGGGCAGATTTCTGCGCAAATAGAATAATTTCTCTGCGACTTTCTTACCTTCTAACTGGATTCTCAAAGGTCATGGGGCAACACCTGACAATTTGTCTCTCGCCCCTGGCATTTTGATACATAGCGGCAATCAGACAAAACACCCTGGTTTATACCTCTCTTCTTGCATTGCTCTCTGAGAATAGTATACAGTACGGAAATGAAGTGTCTCACCAGTTTGCGGCGTATGCATCACGTTTTATAGATGAATAGCAGTCAGAAAATGATATTTCAACAGCAGAGAAAACGTGTACAATGCTTCTGTTTTTACATCCTACTAGAGTAGTAGCACCCGTTTCCCTTTTACTTTCCCCTCACTAGATGTAAATTGCCACCCCTTTGCTTCCACTTGAATACAGCAAACACAAGTTGAAGAGTAGAAGCTTTCTGACCTCCCGCGTACTCTTTTGTTGTTCACTGGGTGAAGAGATGCCGTGAGGCTTTTTTCCGGTTTGTCAACGGCACACGGCGGAGTGTGTGTTTGACCCGGCGCGTGCGTCTGCGTGAGCCCGGCGGCATTCCGGCCTGATGGTGGCAACCGGAAACGTCGCTTCTTCTCTCCCCGTAACACCATTAATCAGTGACTTTGCTAACAGCTCGCGTTCAGCTTATTCTTTACCTTTGCATATTGTTAAACAGCGCACATCTTGTGCCATCTCCGTCCTCTACCGGTGGCGAATGACATCTTTCTCATGGATAATGAGGATCCGCGATAGATTCTGGGCCATCGGCGGGCTCCTTTCTTTCTTCTCAACCAATTGGTTAATCTACTCAATTAGAACGTTTTGATTCCACCTATCCTGGCGTTCTTGTTTCTACCACGCTGACCACCTATGAAATATTCATTTGCATGCCATTGTTTCGGGATTTCGGCAAGCGAACCTCTTTTGAACAAAGGCTATCGATAATTCATGGTATTTCCAGCAACCATCAATGCTCAGCAAAGATCCGTATCCTATACCGCTCTTGTTATTCTTCTATTTTCCTCGTTTGCAAGATTTCTTTTTTATTGCTAGTTCCATTAGAAATTAAAAACACCTCCCCGACAGACACAATTATTAAAGCATTCCAGGTTGCATTGCTTATTATAATTTCCCTTACAAGAATTCTAGGAGCGCTGGGACTTTGCCTTTTTTTGCACAAAGAAATCCATTTGAGACATTTTTATCGCCTGCAACTGCTCTAGGACAACAAAACCAACAAGCAGCAACCGTTTTTCAACATATCCTAAGAGTTTGTTTATATAAAAAGCCAAAGTATGCTTGCCTTTCAAACGATAAAACTGGTTGCGCCTCCCTGCCTCAAGAACTCTCTCGATAACCTCTTCCCGACCCCATTACAAAGTCATTGATATACTTACTTCTTCTTCCCATCTAAATAATACTCTTATTTTTAGGAATATGACCGGGGAAGACCGGGAAGATATTCTATTAGTAGTGCTGGTCTTCCTCCTCCTTATGTTATCAGTTGTTATATGGGTGGCCTTTTGTATAGCTGTCAGGAAGACAGCTAAGAAATTCTTAGAATTGAAACGACAGCGGCGGAGAGAGGTATTGTTTTGATTAAAACGTCGTAACGCTTTCAGGCATTGATAAATGCAGCAATTACAAGAGCAGCACATGGGGAAGAAGTGTCAAGGCGGACGGGGCTTCCAGTGTATATAGCGACTGTGACTCAAGGGATGAATGTGAGCTTACTCTTTATTCGCTTTTTAAAAGTAATAATTTTAAACTCATAGAAAAGTTGATGCAACTTTTTGTTAGCTCAAACCTAATCCTCTTGAAAATCATCCCACTTCAACAGGATTTCAAACAACCTCCGGGGGTTCTGTTCAAACTCGACTAGTGGGAAAAACTTTAAGCAAACAATTTATTTTTCTCCTTTAAATGGATTGTATGATTTCTCTTTTTCAGTTCCACAACCAAAGTGTCAGTGATTTGCCATCTTATGAACAGGCAGTCAGCATGACATCGAATCCCGCGCCACATCCTCGGGCTGTAGACAGGTGCGTCTCCATTCATTCCTTTTTTTTGGTGCACAAAGCCTCTTCAGAGTCCCTTCCTATAAACCACCTAGTACAGGAAATAATACAGCAAAGAGAAATGAAAGAGTAGTCAGGTAATCTTCTAATGAGCAGAGCATGATTATGTTCTGGCTGGAATGCATGTTGATAACTGGCTACCGTAAAAACTGAATCCGAACCCCCCCCCCTGTAATAAGACCCCTCCCCTAGTATAACCCCAGGGAAAAGGGGTATATTGAAACTTAAGGCCCCCCCCTGAGATATAACCCCTCCCCCAAAAATGCCCCCTCCCTGTGCTATAGCCCCCCGATTTTTCGCCAAACTTCATTTCATACCGAATTTGGCTATATTTCCTGGGTATTTTTAGACGTAGAATCCGATTTTTCATAATGTAAGAGCTCTAAAGTGTCTTTATAGCTTAGCAAAACTGCTTATTCACGCCAATATTAGACGAAACAAATGACACTGCTCATCTTTCTATGTCCTGTATGAAGGAGAACAGAGAAGTTCAGCATAAACGCACCAGAAAATACATTTCTCTTGTACTCATCGGTACTCTTTCAACCACAACAATGCAAAATGAGTCGAACTCCTCCGAGCTCCTTTGCAAGGTGACCGCTGGAATCAGGATTCGATTCTGGTACACAGCAAGGCTGCACAGACCTTTCCTTTTACAGCCGGCTTAGATCGAACGTATCCATCATGTGCCCACATCCGGACTGAATCCGGCCATTTTCGGACGGATCCGGGTTCTCGGAAGAGGGCGAAGACACCGAATCGAACAAAGTTTCGACGATATCTCGATTCGATATGATGGTACGCCTTGGTCTACATGGTTCAAACAGCTGAACCTGGGATTAGGGTTGCCTGCGGGACGGCACGTAGAGAGCACAGCCCCGTATCGTCCCGTCCCGGAAGGTCCACGGGACGGGACGAAAACGGGACGCAGATCCCGTCACAAAGGAGCCCGTACCTCTAGCGGGACGTACCCGTCACGGGACGGGACGTCAAGTCTCTCGGCACGTCCCGTCCTGCCTGCAACCCTACCTGGGATGCGCAAGCCGCCTCAGGGTCGGCGAACAATTTTGTGGGTGGAGTAATCGTCAGCCTGGGCAGGCTCGGCCCACTCCTACGGGGCCCGATTGCTCATCACAGGCTCAACGAATAGGAATTATGTTCGCAACAGTGAAGTACTGCGCGAATATCTGTGGTGATAATGCTAAAGCTGGTCAAGAATTGATAATGATTGTCTATTTCCACCGTCAAACAGCCGTTTGTCTGTAGGAATGGTTAAACCGAATGATACAACCATTTTAGTCATGGTTAGCCAGGCATTCTGCAAAGATTCCGACAGAAAACTGCATAAAAAATAAGATTTTTAAAAATTTCGAACCACAAAATTAGAGAAAAAGTGGTCAAAAATGAGAAAAAATTGAAAAAATTTTGAAAAATTTCGCTAAAAATTTCTCAAAAAAGTTGCATTTTCTTGATATCTGAGGCCTGAAAAGCATGCTGAAACTTAGCGCCCCCCCCTATAATAAAACCCCTCCTGTTTTATTGCCCCAGGGGAAAGGGGGGTATTGAAACTTAGCGCCCCAGGGGGTTCGGATTCAGTTTTTACGGTATGCTTTTTTTGTAACAGAGATCTTAGAGCTCAACCAATTCTTGCTACCACCTTCATTTTTTGTTTAAATTATTTAACAGCAGACGTTTTGTTCCCTCTGTCGCTTTTCGAAACAGTTTCTAAGCAGCAAAATCTAAAGACTAGCTGTGTTTCTCGCGAGAGAAAAAACAATAGGAACTATGGCCGGTAGCCAGCACCGAAGTTTACGCTTACGATTAACAATACTGTTTCACACTTTCACATCTGGATAAAAAAATTAAACGGAATTAACAAATGACAGATGTAAGCATGAAATCAATTTGATTTGAGTCACAAGAATGCATGTGAATCAGGTCGCACCCTAAGGAATTTCTGAAGCAAACAGCCCACTTTATGACGCAGTCACTCGGAATTGTGTTTTGCTTATCACAAATGCATTTTCCACAAATTTTTGATTCTTAAAAGAGCAAAAGATGTATTTTGGTTCACCTCATTCGTAAATGAAATGGCTATAATCTTATCAAAACCTCGTCGAAATGATCAATCTGTAGTAATATCTGCGGTTTCGCGCATCTGGAATGCAGATGGCCTGTCCAAAAAAGTTGCGCGATACGACTTTGGAGGTGAATTGCCAGCAGCTGCTACCATAACGAAATGCCCGCTTTTCTGTTAGTCTAGTTGTACTCTTATTTGATACTTTTCTATGGGTGATGGTAGCTCAGATGAAGATCTTTGCATGTTATTAGTCTTCTACCTGTTGTCCGTCCACAAAATGTATCCACCCCACGCTAAAAACAACCTCACGACTGCTACTAAATTTCAAGTTCACTTCAGAGTGGCGCCAGATCGCCCGGGAGCAACCCCAACAATGGTACTACCTCCCAGCTACGAAAGTGCTCAATCTTCCTCATCTTCTTCCATATATACCGTATCTAGAAATGTTGACCAAACCTCCTTATAGCGGTTTATCGGCACAGGTGCATTGTGCCCGCCATATTTTCTTTGTTTGAATTCGTTTCCAATGGTTCATGTTTCTTGCCATGTCTTCCCGCTGTCGTTAAATGTCTTTATCTTCCTCTTTATATGTGCAAATTTATACAAACAATATGCTCAAAAAAGGTCTATCTCGCTGCCATCTGTGTGTCAAAATTGCTATTTTTATCCCGGTTATTTGTCCTCAATATTTTCTCTAAATAAAAAGTTATCTTACTTTTCCCCTTTTTCAGTCGTGCAAAACACAGTCCAATAGATGAGAAAAATTTCAATGTTTGGCGTATGTGACAAACGTTCGGAACAAGTGTCACTTAGGGCAATGGAACTTGAACACTCCGGTGGGAGATGAGTCACCCTTATCTGCGCTCTACGTCATGTGTTGCGGTCGCGACGGCGGCTTCTTTTTACTTTTGTCAGAGATATGTATCCCATTTTTGGACTATTGCCAACTGTAGTAATCTTAAGATGCACAATTTTACAATTTTTTGATGATTCATCTCCAAAGACGCCAGTAAGGCGCGTATTAGCTGAGTAATTGTTTCTCCTCAATGCACATTCCATTATTTTTACCGTATAACTGTATTTTCTATTTTTAAAAGCTTCTGTTTAAAGGAAGATATCAATTTCCAATAACTAAATACTGTTTCTGTTGGCGATTTATCAGAAATTCCTATTGAAAAGCGACACTTTCTAGTCTTCTCCTGTCTGGCGGCGACTGAAGGTCGCTTCGCTTTCGTACTCCTTTAATAGATTTTTCCTATATACCATATGCTAATCCATTTATTTCTTCGCATCTAATTTTTCAATATTGATATAAAATACGTTTTCAGAGAAAAACGCGGGTCTTCCCGCGATGTCTTTCTTTCACAAGCTCAAAAATATATTAAAAGCACCTGCTCCAGATGAATTTAAACGAGGGTTACCGCCTATTATACAGGTTTGAATTTCTTTCTGTTTAAAAAATTTTATTTTCAGGTGAATGTGAATCCAAAAGATAGTTGGGATATTATTGGAGAATTAGGTGATGGCGCCTTTGGAAAAGTAGAAAAAGCCGTCTCTAAAAGTGACAGAACTAAATATGCGGCAGCGAAGGTAAAATCATTTCTATCCTTCCGTAGAAATCGCAATTTTAGGCAATCGAAGTCCAAGATGGTGAATCCTTGGAAGATTTCTTGGTAGAAATAGAAATTTTAACTGCATGCAAACACAAAAATGTGGTGGATCTCTACGCTGCTTATTTTTATGACAATAAATTACATGTAAGTGTTTATCAACTGGTTACATCAGTTTCTTTTTCAAGATGATGTTAGAACTCTGTGGAGGTGGAGCAGTAGATGGAATAATGATCGAGCTGGAGAAACCCCTAACAGAACCTCAGATAGCGTTTATTGCAAAATACACAAACGAGGCTTTAATATTTCTCCATGAGAAGAACGTCATCCATCGTGATCTCAAGGCCGGCAATATTCTTCTCACGACGGATGCCGTCGTAAAACTGGGTAAGCCCTCATTCCTATGGCATTGCTCAGCTTTTCTGTTCCACTTTGTTTAGGCCGCAATTTTTATGTTTGAGAGAGGTAAATTAGTGTCGTAATCCTTGTAGTGCCGAGTTGTTGAGCTTTTGGTGTGCACGCAGCTTTGACCAAATCGGATTATGATAGTAAACGTTCTCGCCGTTTTCAGCCGATTTCGGTGTTTCCGCGAAGTTGAAGGATAGAAATGAGAGAAGAGATACGTTTATTGGAACGCCATATTGGATGGCACCTGAAGTGATGATGTGCGAGACATTCAAAGATCAGCCATACACGACTGTTTCCGATATTTGGTCCTTTGGAATAACATTAATAGAAATGGCGCAGATGGAGCCACCCCATTCTAATGTTAGTTAATTAGACTATTTTAATTAAAATGCTTTAAAGGTCTCCCCCATGAGAGTACTTATAAAAGTGCAAAAATCCGAACCGCCCACTCTGGATAGACCAAATTCATGGTCCATTTATTTTAACGACTTTCTCACGCAATGCCTGGTTAAAGATCCGAATAAGAGAAGAAGTGCCATAGATCTTCAATCGGTTAGTTCTTTTATAATTTTCTTTTCAATCAATTCTCCTCAGCATCCTTTTATTCGTGATGCCGTAGACAGGAAATCTGTTCTTGCTCTAATGGCTGAAGTCAATGCTGAAATCCAAGAAGAAGTCATTGTGGACGATGAAAGGAGTGTCGATGGTAGTCTGCCGGAATCAGAAGATCCTGGTTAGTTTTAGTATATTTAATCTTACGTTGAATTACAGATGATGGTTCTTGGGCTTTGCGTAATTCTAAAGTATTACCACCTGTTCCTGAAGTCTTCCAAAAACCAGAGGAACCAAAGACCCCAGTGGTAGAGAACCAAGAGACACCAAGGAAACGAGCAGCTCCACCACCACCCGTATCTCCTCAGCGTGGACTTGAGGTCAATACAATTGAGGTAGAGGATCATGGCTTTTGCCATTTTTACTGATTTTACAGATAGAGCCACTGGAGAAGACTCTGACAGTGTCACCATCGCCCAGAAAGAAGGACATTTCCAGCCCGCGAAAAGAAGCGCTAGATGTTCTGGATGATCTAAACGGCATCTTGGATGGAGAAGGAAATGACGACTACTTCGATCTTATGCCGTCTTCCTCTTCTTCAAATAACATTGCTAAAGAGCCATGGATGGTTGCTCCATCTTCACCCTCGCCTGCTTCAAGAACTAGTCCTACTCCAGGAAATAGCATAAAACAAGTCATACAAGCCGCTAAACCTACAGCTACCGCAGTTCTTACACGAGACAGCCCATGTTTGTTTATTCTGTTTATTTTATATAGCAATGCATTTAGCCCCGGTTGCTTCAGAGAATATTACAGCGTCCTTCCACAACAACGAGGTTCATATCAGAATAGATGATACCGCTCAGCATCAACCTTACGCGAAGACACAACTTGTCCTTGCTCCTGCGAAAAGCGCCAGCGTATGTTTACCAGCCTACAGTCGACAAAACCTTCGTTTAGAAAGATTCCATCAGCAGTGGAAGTGTTTCCTCACTGTCTAGGCCCTCTTCTCATATTGAACGAGGGCCAACACCTGTATCTACTTCCGAAAAAGAAGAACCGGAAGAGCTTAAAACCAATCACACTGCTGTGGATATTCCTGAGGGTCATGTGAAGAACAAAATAAAACAAGTTATCGAGGAGCAGGTACTATTTACCGCTTTAATTTTACACTGGAATTTCAGGCCATTGTCAATGAATCATTCGAAGCTAAAAAGCTTGCACAGGAAAGAAGAGATGCGGATGCTGTTCTATTCAAAGCACCGGCAGTTGCTAAAATTGCTGCGTCTTTCCAAACTCCTGCTCCTTCAAAAGATCAAAAGTAAACTAAATTAACAGAAATCTTAAACTATGACTTATTTAGCTACAATAACTACGTGCCATCTTCCCCGTCTACAGTTAAGAAACCTATGATGCCTCCAGCTCAACAACAACCACAACAGCTGAGGAACAATAATGAACAACCCGCTGAGAAACCGAACTACGTATGCGCCACCATTAAAATGAAACTAATCGCGCTATTTTTAGTTTACTGGGCCAGTAGTAACAAAAGAAAAGGCGCCACCTCCCGAACCACCAGTAGATTACGAAAAGAAGACAGATTATAAGGAAAACGACCCACCAGTACCGGTAGAAGAAGAAAAGCCGCCCGTAATTCGATCGGAGGATGTTGCAGACGCGCCTAAAGCCGCTCGCCCAATGGTTTGGGTCATTTTTACACCCAATTAGTCATGTGTTTATAGAAAGTGCCCGGGGAACCTCGTGTTGGAGCACGGAAAAATCCCGCTCGGCAGACAATTACGAAAAAGACAAGGACATACATGATAGATGGAATGCAAGTGACCTCGACGACAATGCATGTCTTGGGAGCAAAGGAGGATATGCAAATGAGGAAACAACAGTTGCAAGATTTGAGACGGCTACAAAGGGAGGAAGCTCGCCAGAAGCAAGAATTACAGGCAGAGGGAATTAATCTAGCAGAACAGCAGGAAAGGAAATTCCAACAAGAAAAAATTGTAGGAAAAGTTTATAACTATTTTATATTGATACTTTAGAATCTCATAAAGCAGTGGGAATTGGATATGGAGGCTTTAGAAAGGAAGCAAAAACGCGAAATAGAAGAAGCTGAGAAAGCACAGGAAGAAGAACTCCGCCAAGCCCAGAAGAAAATCAAACTAGAACAAGAGAAAGATATGGCTGGTTTCAAAGCGCGAAAGAAGCAAGAAATGAAAATAATCATGAAAGAGATGGAACTACTCCCAAGGTCCACCAGGAAAGACGCTATGAAAATAAAGAAAGAACAGCTGGAGCACGAAAATCATATGCAGGAGGCTGATTTCCTTCTACAACTGCAGAAGAACGCTGATGCTACTTTAGTTCGATTGGCGCAAAAGCACAAGGAAAGAATTGCTCAACTGGAAAGACAGTTCCTCATGCAGAAACATATTCTGTTGAGAACAAAAGAGAATAATGAATGGGAACTGGAGGAAAAGCAAATGGGAGAAAAGTAAGCCTCTGGATTTTTTTAAAACATAAACTTTTAGATATGTATTGCATAGAAAGCTATTCAAGGACGAGTACTTCCTTCTTCGAACGCAGATGCTGGCTAGACATCAAAAGGAGTTGGCCCAGGCTATGAAGATCCACCAAGATGAAGAAGACGAGCTGACAAGAGCATTAGCAGCTGATAGAAAGAAATTACCAAAAGTTCTTCGTCAAGAAGCAAAAACTCGAAGCGCCATGTTTAAAGAAAGCCTGAGGATAGGGACACAGGTATCCTTGCATCCAAATTTAAGTTTGACTAATTCCTTATCAGTTTACTGCTATGTCCGCTTCTGAAATAAATGAAAAGGTTCGTCGTTTTGAGGATCAAGAAAACGCCCGGGCTAGACACGCCTTAGAGGAACATGATCAGAAAAGCGCCAGGAAAGTTTCCATGCTAAAAGAACGGCATATCCAAGCGGTGAGAAGTGCTAAATTAAATTTAATGTTACGATCTACAGATGAGAGAATTAGAAGAGATGCAAAATGAGAAAAAGAAGCAATTGTTGGAGAAGGAGCGTGTAACAATGCAAGAGCATGAGAAGAAATATTATGAGATGAGAGAGCAGTGGCAGGCGGATCTCGTTCCCAGGAAAATGGTCTGTTTTAAATTGTAGACTAGAAATACGCGTGATTTTCAGATGCTGGAAAACAAATTCCAAGAAGAATTGGAATCTCAGGAACGTTTTTATGGTGTGGCTCTCCATGCACCACTAGCTTCGACTTCAGTAACTCCACCACGATATAACTAGGCCATTTGTCCATTTGTCATATTTTTTTCCAATTTTTAATTTATTGTTTTTATCCCGAACTTTGTGCCTAAATCTCATGGGTACTAGTCCTTCCACTTACACAGCAGAATCAAGCGCGGTTATTCTCCCGACCTGTATTCAGTTAATGTGATAATTATAACCATTGCCGGATTGTCATACCTGTATATATTTCTATTTAAAACGACCATTTTTATTATTACTTTCATATGGAAAGTGCTGGTATACGTGATGCCTTACGCAGAGAACAAAATTCTATAAATAAACGATTTAAATAACCGCCTTTTCTTAAAATTAACCCCACTAACATCGAGTCATCGAGCTGACTGCTACCTTGAGTCATCCATCTGATAAAAAAGACGGAAGCTGCTTGTAAAGTGGCGTCCATTCGTGCCTTAGTCATTGTTTTCGCCACTTGACTCGACGAACCCGGTCTAGACCACCGCCGCTCCCGCGGTTCCGGTCCTCGTGACAGTTCTGCATGTTATTGATAGGCAGCTTTGTGCACGTGTTGTTAAGAAAATTCTGCGATTTTTTAAGATCTGAATGTTGAATTTTTTCATGGCGAAATGCGAACCTCCCAGCCGCGTGACATGTATCGGCCAGTGGGGGTCTAGTCTGATCAATTCATGGCGAAGAGAGGGCGTCGTCTGATTTTTCACAGCTTATTTCACTTCCTTCTTTGCGCTCAATGCCAACTCCTAGGGGTTTTTGATTCGCGTTGTCCTAAAAGTGCGCCCAATGGTCAGCTGGAGTCCCTCGTCGTCTCTATTGGCCTCCCTGAAAGTGCAGGCTGTTACACATTGAATCCAATCGTCTACGCGCTCCATCTTACAACCGCTTTTCATCATGTACCCTTCACTCATACCAATTTTTTAAACTTTATATCTTTCCCGCTCAATTTTTGTATTTTTAGATGTCTTTCTAAATAGCCGTTATGAAGTGCCCAGTGACAATAAGCACCTCAACTGGGGTGAGCTCGCCCGATGACCTTGTCAGGCAGGCGTTTAATTCCTCTACGCTAGATCTCGAGATAACCAACGAGGATGGAGAATCAATAAAATTACCATTGAAGGAGAATAGGTATGAGTCATCCATCTTATCAATTTTTACGCATCCCTTTAAAGGAAAACAATCGATACCGACCGGTTGAATCAGACTTCCACTTCTTCTCTGGTGAATCATCTTCGTTTTCCGTTTTACACTCGGGTTTTAGATTTCTCATTGTCACTTTGATGGTTTCTATAATGGGCAGCTCAGTGCCATAAGTATCTGTGATCCTAGTTCAATTAACGGTCTACTTCTTGTAAACAATAATCATTTTGTATTGGAATCTAAGAATGGAACATTTTTCCTGCTGCCGCAGTCGGAACTTTCATGTAGTAAGCCGTCTGCAATCATTGTTTTTCACATCTGCTTTATAGAATTTCCAAAACGGGTGAAACGAGCAGCACCGACTGCTCCTCGCTTGCCGTCATATTATGCTGAATATATGGATGGTAAACAGCGATATGTCGAATTGGTTCTAGTCGCTGATAACTCTATTGTGAGTATTTTATTAATTAATTTTACATAATCTTTTGTAGTATGAAAAATATGAGAAAGATGAAAAGAAAGTAAATGATCGGCTGCAATCTGTGGCGAATATTGTCAATTCCGTAAGTTATTTTTATTTGAAGAATATCATCCTTTTAGTTGTATCATCCTCTCAACGTGAGAATTTCCCTGGTTTATACAGAAGTGTGGAAAGATGGCGATAAGTTTGCCGTGGCCACAAGTGGTGATAAAACACTGGAGAATTTCTTAGCCTACCGGAAAACCATCCTGAAAGATCATCCTAATGACAACGCACATATGTTGACGTAAATAATCATTGTTCAACTTTTAATTTAATTCTTTTCAGTAATATTCGATTCGAATCCGGCGTGGTGGGAAAAGCTTATAAAGGAACAATGTGCTCTTATGACTATTCCGGTGGAGTGGATGTTGATCATAATGACCATGCGGCGGCTGTAGCGGCCACGATTGCTCATGAAATGGGGCACAACTTTGGAATGGAACATGATGCAGACTATGATTCCACCTGTAGCTGTCCAAATGCACAGAGACATTGTATAATGGCAGCAGTTACAGGGTGCGAAATACTTTTAATTCTCTTTAGAAGAAAAATTTATAGCGACCCTCCCCCAACCCTTTGGTCCGACTGCAGCCTTCAATATATCACCCGCGGGTTTAATCGAGGAATGGATCTCTGTTTAAAAAATTTGCCGGAGAAGATAATTGGCGGAAAAGCAAAATGTGGCAACGGGATTGTAGAGAAAGGCGAGGTTATTATCTCCTTATTCTTTTGTTAAAGAGTTTTTTCCTTTCAGGAGTGCGACTGCGGCGGAACCTGTCTAAACAACTGCTGTGACGGTGCAACGTGTACATTGAGAGGGGAAGCTGAATGCGCCGAAGGGGAATGTTGCGACCTTGCCACTTGCAAGGTAAAATGCCTCACGTTCAGTCTGCAAAAGACTTCTTTAGCCAAAACCAAGAGCTACAGAATGTCGAGCAGCTACAGGTCTTTGCGATTTGGCAGAATATTGCAATGGAAAGACGACTGATTGTCCAGCCGACTTTTTTGTCCAAGACGGACATGTTTGCCCAGGAAGGCAAGACGTAAGAATATCTTGATATCCAGGTCCATGAATGTTTTAGGAGTTCTGTTATCAAGGAGTCTGCGGAAGTAAAGACGATCAGTGCCAAACCATATGGGGCCCAAATTCAAAATCTTCAGTCGATGCCTGTTTTAACCAAAATGTTTTGGGGACAGTCCATGGTAATTGTGGATTTAATGTCCATTCCCAGATATTCACTCCATGCAGACAACCGTCAGTTTTACTTGCTAGATTTATTTGTTTTTTTTTATAGAGATGTTATGTGTGGTCGACTGCATTGCGAAACTCTTGGGGAAAGGCCAATTTTTGGAGATCCTTCTACTGTTCAGGCCATTCCATCCAAAGTTAGAATTGGACCAAGTTTGTGTTATTCGCTACACATAAGAATTTATTAATTTTTAGAAGAATACCAATGTGACGCCATAAAAACAACTTTTGTCGGAGCTAAAAAGAGATCTGATCCAGGAATGGTTTACGACGGTTCAAAGTGCGGGGCGGATAAGATTTGTGTTGATGCCAAATGTCAAGAAAGGAAAGATGTCAATAAGACCGTCTCCCAATGTAACGATAACTGTCACTGGCGAGGTACATACAGTGGAAATTAATTTACACAGTGGAATTATTTAGGGATATGTAACAATGTAGGAAATTGCCATTGTGATAATGGCTTTGGAGGTGTCGCTTGTGAGATTCCAGGCTATGGTGGGTCTGTTAACAGCAACACTGCCAATCTTCATCGAGGGTAATTGTCCTACATAAAATACCATTGACATTATTATAGAATCACTCCATCTGTTGTCTTCTTGTTTTTGTTTGCTGTTTTTGGAATCGCCTTCATAACTGCGTGCATTTATTACAAAGTGAAGAGGAAAAGGAATATTTTAAATGAGTAAGTGAACCTCTCCAATCGCCTGCATTTTGAATATCTTAGGATTTGGGTTTATTCTAAGAAAACATTAAATCTTCACGGAACTTTGGTACCGGTAAGAAAAGCTCCACCACCTCCTGGAGGACAACGACCTAAACGGTAAATTCTTATTATTATTTTTAAATTGACGAGAAATTTCAGACAAAGTTTTACGGCCATGTGGGGAGAATCGCAAGTGACGTACTCTTCTACCGATGGAAACCATGCTCGCACCTATGCCCCACCTGCCATACCTATGATGACCCTAGGTCAAACATCTCCTGTGGAAACTGGACCTCTTGTTATTAAAGTGGGTGTTATCGCTATATTTTTTACAGCAGTTTTTTCAGCCTAATTTGACCAGAGTTCCCTCGAACCGTCCGAAAGATCCACCACCAACTGTTCCTATCCGACCACATCCAGTAGCTCTGGCTAAAATTTATGACGAACGCTTTACTGACCTTGTCCCAGACAAGCCGCTACCACCACCACCGCAGGAGATTGAGTACCCAATGCCTCCATCATCTTCCTCTAAACCGACAGCAAAAGTTAGTCGAGCCGATAGTCTGAGTAGGCCAACTAACGCACCGCCTCCGCCTCCACCTGCTAACAATGTAGGCAGCTTTTGCTTCTTTTCTATATTATATATTTTTCTAGAAACCTAGTAAACCAATGAAACCGATGAAACCCGGTGCGGCTCCACCTCCTCTACCTAAAGCGGGCCCCGCTGTACGAGAAGGACCCGAACCGGCGAAAATGGATGTCAAGAAGATGGCAGCTCTTTTCGATTCAAAAAGAAAAACATAATTGCTGATTATATTTATCATTTTTTTATCGCTAACGAGTACCTGTAAATAGCAGCTTTATATCCCTGAGTCTACACAAAACTTTCTTGCCCGTTGAATTCGGGTTAGGACGCGTACCTCTCTGTCTTTGGCCTTTATTTTCAAAAAAAAAACATTCCGTTTTAACATTTCTATGTACCGATGAATCCCGGTTTTGATTATATTGTACCCAGCTAAGTCAATTTTGATCTAAGTCCAATAATTGTGGTGATGTAAATAAAGTTAAGTTATCAAAACACCGTGGTTTGAAATCTGGACGATTCGCATTTGGGTGCGCTCGAAATTGCGGTAAAAGGTTTCCCACATCTGCTTCAAGGCAGGATCCGTATCAGTCTGAAGTCTCACAGTCTGTTGGCTTTCTTAAAAACTTTGAAGTAATTGCCAGAATCAATGGAGTCTTCTTTCTGTTGCCATGGGAAACTTGGTGAGGCGGATCCGCTTGTCTGATGCGCCGGGATCTTCTCCCCATGTCTTTTAGACAGACTGTGCCTCCCTCCTCTTCCCTCACATCTGCTTCGCGGAGTTTGGTTGATAATAATATTTACAGTCGTCATGAAAAGAAGTGGATCGCCTGTCGTGGCTGAGGCTAAGCGAGAGTGTCAGGAGCTTGTTGAATCGGCAACTCCTCCTCTTCTCTCAATGGAACCTTTTTACTACTTGGGTGCATATGTATCCTTTCAAATTTTCCATATTAATTCTAATGGTTAAGCTCGGCAAAAGAGATCAGCTCATGTTGCGCTTAGTCAACAGTCATATGAAACATAGGGTTGATGAGAGTTTGCGAATATCACTCACTGTAGAGGAAATTTCCATTGAAGTTAGTTGAGGAAGTCCAGGAAAATCTTAAACGTTTTAGAAAAATGGCGAGCTACATTGCATGTGAGTATTCTTTTAGTGTTTTACGAAACCTTTATCTTTATTAAACCGTTTTTAGGAAGAGTAATGGAATACGAGCAAGGGCTGAAGATCTTCTCGCAACACCTTTCAAACTTTTTTGCGCCAATCTGGAAGCCCATGCCAGTAACGTCTACTTGGTAAGATTTCGTACATATTTGTCTTAGCATGATTGCTGGATTAACTGGATAATTCTTTTATTTGCTTATATCACGAGCTGACATGCATGTACATGGCTAGAACCTTATACTTTCCGTGCGGGTGAACATCTCTTGAATTTGAAAGGATGACGCGGGATAATCTCCTCAAACGAATAGAAAACTTTGTCCCTACAAAATAAAAATACAATCCTCCCGGGCTAGCAGCTTGTTTACATAAAAATTGTTCCTGAAACATTGATGACAATATCAATTTTTAGTCAAGCAACGCAGTATTAGACGGCCTATTAAGAGTTACGGAACGAACAGCCAAAAACATTTTTGGGACACTTCGTCTAACTTTGGATAATGGCGACTATAGTCAGGAAAAGTTTGACACTTTCCTGAAGGTAAGAAGACTGATTGTGATTAATTCGCCCATGAAGAAAACTTACCTTGAATATCTTTACATCTACAAGTTCGGCAACCAGTATACTGAACCATTGAGCGATGTTCGTTGTTTTCCCATTTAGCAATATCCAGCTTCTAGCGTGAACTGGCTCGTATACCTGCAGAAACGGCATTTTTGAAAGAGACAAAGATCCACGAAATTGAAATGACTCTGGCTGAGGATTTGCCATATGTGGTATACAGTGAAATCTTGAAAGGAATGCTGATGGTAAATTTATTTCAACCAATACTAAACGTACTTTAGAATGTGTGTTATTCAAAATTGTTGTTTGAAAGCTTCATTGTGACTTTAACGGCTGCCCAAATGGAGCATCTTAAAGAGGTTCTAATCCCAGCATATTTTCCTATAATAACTGAAGATGAACTGGCAAATGATCCGAGACGGCCTATACTTGTTATTAATAAAATAAACGACATGGTTCTACGTAAGCATTTTCTATTCTAGCAATAATCTCATTATAGACATTTCCAACCCAGCAAAGATAGCTATAATGTTCTTCGACAATTGTCAAGGATTAATGAATTCTTATTCCTGGTATGTTCCAGTAATGCACATCGACGATTATCGGAAAATATATCAAGAAATGTATCTGGCTAGAGGAATCGAACCCAGCTGGCCCTATGAGAAAAACTTCAACGCTGCATCCATTTGATTTTTCCCTCTCTTTATTTTAAAAGTTTCTAGTAGACACACCATTTTCTGTAAATTGTTATGAAGCCCTGTCACCTGTACTATCCCATATTAGCGCGCAATAAAATGTATTTTTTTTAAATTGGAATAATAAATAAAGGAATTTCTATGTACACACTGCTTCCCATCATTCCACCCATGAGCGCTCGAATTTTAATTTCAGCATATGCTTGGATCCACTCATTTTCTTCTTTCTCCGAAATGTTTGGGTGTCCTGGGACGATTCACGAGCCCCGATGGTGCCTCATCAATGCCATCATGCTATAAAAGAAGAGTTATCTGACATCAATTTGAACATGTGGCTCCTTCTTACCCTTCTTGTTCTCTGTCCATTCGCCTGGGCTGGCGATGAATACGGTGTGCCGCCACCTCCGCCACCTCCTCCTGTACCATATGCCCCTCCTGTTCCGCAGTACCCCCCTGCAAACCCTGGTTACCATGTGAGTTAACCGTAGGAGAAAATAGGAAGGCTTTTTAGGGGCACCACCACCGAGATCATAGTCATAGCCGCAGTTACAGCAGTAAGGAATTATCATGGACAAAAAAAGCGCAATTCAGGCTCTGAATCTGATGAGGAATGTGACGATTGTGAAGATCTACGATCTCATTGCCGTGGATCCTACGACGGCCAATGCATCCGCCCAAAATTCAGGTAGATGGTCTGTTTCCCTTCAAGAAAAGGTTCAGATACGTTCATCATGAGGAGCATCATGACCGACCTGGACACAAACGACAGGGCAAACATCACGACAGACCAAGAAAGCAATGTCGCCAGGTTGTGATTTCCTGCCCCAGAGATGGACAATATTCCTTGGAAAGCTCCGGTTACCATCAGTTCTTCAAAGGGCAAGGATTCAGCTTGTTGGCCAAGTGTTCGAGGAGAGGAAAGTGAGTCATTCGCAGAAGATGATAAGGTCTATTTATTCTGTTACAGATGGGAGGCCCGTGACCTTTCCGGCACCAAGGCAAGCTTCACTCGTATTCGTTGTGTACCCCAAGGAACCCCAGGCTATCCCAATGCTCCTGCCTATCCGCCTCTCCCTCAACCAGAATATCAGCCTGTTCCTCCTGCTTACCCTGCCGATAGCCAGCCACCTTCCCCACCTGTGTACCAACAATAAACCTTTGATTTGCATATTTCAAGTGTGAGGTGTTCCTTTGCGCCCCTTCAAGTTTGCCAACATATTTGCGCATTTGTGAACAATGGCCCATGAAGGAATCTGTTACACGTTCGCGGCTGCCGATAATGGCCGCAAGATGACCGTTTGCACTACTTGGCTATCCCTTTTGGTCTATAGTGTTATTCAACCTCACCTTCCCGTACCCACACCTGCGCACTTGTATACTATTTATGGTTTTCGGGATTTACTGCACCTCTCAATCCTAGTGATTAACTTTGGACTAATTAAGCATTCAAAGTCGAAGCTCTGCTTGTCCCCTTAGGTCAGATTACGTGACTAAAATTAAGCATCTCCAAAGTTGTACGATTCATTGAAGAAAACATAGATCATCCAAATATTTTGAGTCAATTTAATGCCAAATAAAAACCATCTTTGACAATGGATTGTCGGCTCGCTTTTATTGTCGGCGTCAAACGGTCAAAGGAGTATTTTGCATGTGAAAAGAGGTGTCTCTGTGCAAGCTGTCTTCCATCATTCTTTCTGCCTCCGACCATCTTCCATGGTTTATGTTAAAGTTCCTCCATCAAACGACCTTTCTTGCGGTGGCTTTACGCAATCAAATCGTTTTTCCTCTGACAAAATGTGTGTGATGTCAAGGATATTATATGCAGACGGTACCTTACCTTCCCTATCTTGTGAACCCTCAAAATTTAATTATTTGTTTTGAATCTCCTCAAAAAAAGTAGACCGCCCGAAAAATACAGCAGCAATGTGTGCATATACTGCCACTGACTCCAGTGGCGGCATGCCTAATCGCATAGAGAGGTATTGATACCAATCGGTCAACTGTGAAACGTCATTACGACTCTCCACGAGTAGCCCTTCTGATTCTTTTCATACTGGCATAACTCGCACTGTCTATATACTAGTAGAAAACCAGTTCCGGTACAGTTCATTCAGGTACCGGGGGCTGGTGTCAAATTTCTGGTATTTCGATGCATTAATGCAGATTTTAGCGTGGCTGCACTTATCGTCATCGTTCGAGTATATGCGTATTGGCCTAAAATGACTTTTAACTAGGTTTCTCTCTTCCTCGCCGCGTTTAAATATGGTCATTTCACGGCTTGGGGCGCGACATATTAGTGCATTTGGTGGCCCGTTTGTTCATTTTTATTGCTTCTGACCGTCTCTCATTTAGGAGAGGAGAGCGCTTGCGAGAAAAGCATCAATCTGGGCCTGAGCGATATGACATCGCCAGAGGGATGCCGTGAATAAATTAGCCGTTCGAGATTTGGCGTTGTCTCCCCTCGTTCTGTTCTTCAATGAGCTCTTATATGTCGCCCGGATGTCCTCCCAATATTACTGCACCTTTTGCTTGCGTAGGAATTATGCTCTAAAGAAAACTGGGATCTGACAGGGGGAGCCACAACCTTGTTCACGCCTCTTACTTTTTGACGTTTTGTCATAAACAGCTGTGAGTTTCACTTGTTGCACCTTGCTGTCATCGAAGACTCCGCCGCCGGATGTGTAATCTTCGTATCTCTTTTCACAGGTAACATTTGAGCGATAATATTCCATCAATCATATTCTGCCAAATATCCAAATTCTTTCTTGAATGGTCTGTAAACATGTGGTTTTGTTTTGAAACAGTTTTCTATGCCTCGTTTCTGAATATCAATTGAACAGGACGGTATAAAAACCACAAGAAGACTCGTTTGTTCCCCTTTTTCATGCAGTAGAATTTCTTTTCTAGCTCTATTTAACTTTTGATCTCAGTTTGACGCGGCCTAGCCTCCATAATCATGTTTACAATTTATCCTCGTTGCGTTACTTTTACTCGCAGATTTCAAATTTCAATCTATCCCGGCTAGTTCTGCAGCCGTTCGGAGTGTAAATTTTCTCTCTCGGAACTTTGTTGTTTTTGGAACCAAAAGCCTGCTCGTAAAAAGTGCAACTTTCCTCCCGCCATAAAAAGTTAAGTTACGAGGTTGCTTTCCAAATCGAAACTATGAATTTTTAAGCCTCTCGTAAGCTTGAACGAGTTTTTTCACTTCTCTGCCGTCATACGTTTCACTGCTTTTGAATAGATTACGCTGAGTTCCCTGGGATCATCACGGATCTTCAGAAAACATAGGCGATTCTCATCCTATTTGGGGACACCTGCTCCATTCACACTAAGCCATAGTTGTAAGGACATTGTTGACAGTCTCAAAAGTCCATTAATTGCCAGGCGAGACTGTTAATTAAGACAGGACGCGCAACTATCACCAAGGTCTCCTTTCCCATAAAGATCTCCCTACTTCATTAAAATATTTCGGGCCTGACCGTTTTCCCATAACTGTTGCCGTCTGGGAAGAGTAAAAGAAGACCGCCGGTATTGCCCTAGGTGGGAAAGCGCGCTGTCTCTTCATGTCTTTGTCTTTTTAAAATATGTTCTCGTCCCTTATGGGAAAATTGTTTCGAAACCTTGTTTTGTCACGCCATTCCTATTTCTCCCCTTTTTCCTTTTTTTTTCACTCTTTTGATTTCTAATGATAGACAGATGAATATTGTATTTTTTTTTCCTTTTTGGTATAAACATATCCCCCGAGTCTACCCTTATAAGCCTTCTGACCCCGCCTTCGCCCCCCCCCCCCCCCCACTACTGACCATTCGGTGTTCTCGCGTCTCGCCCTCCCGCCAGCCGAAGAGCCATCTTCTTCATCCCATCGCGCTGTCTGTGAGCTCCCCGGTCGTTATTGTTTCACTGCGCGTAATCGTTCCTATTATTGCTATTTGGAGTTGCGCCACCATTAATTTGATTATCGCTTGCTGGTGGCCACTACAGCAGGATTAAAAGACAAAACCGGACGGATATAAGCACTATTTAAAAAGATGGTTGATCCCTTACACATTCCTCCTAGTTTTCATCTCGCCCTGTAACTAGTTGTAACGGCTTTTTTCCTCCCTCGGGGGTGCTAACAACAGTGTGTGGCCTTTTATATCTTCTCTCACTCTTTTGAATGTGATGACATCTGTCTGTCCAACACATTTCAAAGTGAAACGATTCTTGGCTTCTAGAGGGACCCTTACCCCCTCTAAATTGCTGTTCCGCTCCCTGAATTCCTATGCCCTCTTTCTTCGAAAATCGCTTCCCCTCGCGTGGTCCTCTTCTCCTCACAATTCGAATTTTATCACACGAAAGAAGAGGCCAATAAGGTGATGTTCCCACCGTTTATGTCCTCATTTGAATCCACCTCACCGTCTGCCGTTATCTATTTTCACACAATGCCTATCCTAGTCATTTTTCGCCGTGCCTCATTGCGCAGCGGATCAGGGAGTCAATTGCACTGAGGGTGTGATTGGCTCGCGGAGGTCACTAGATGGCGACTCATTGTTAGCGTGACAGATCAGTTACTGTCAACAGGCGGTCGCGGATATCCAGATAATGAGAGAAGCTAATGAGGAGAGCCGCCACCCGCTCACCTATGCCGTAATTAGAGGAACGTCAAAGAAAAGTGCCGCCATGCACTGTTTTGCAGCGCATCCAGCCATTATGGACGCCTTGTCCTCACTCTACCGCAGTCAATGCTGGATGACCGCGAACAGGTTAATTAGAGGCCTAAATCTCACGACATACAGAAGATGACGAACAAGTAGAAGAAAGAGAATTTTTTTTGACTATTCATAAATACCCGGCACGACATTTTACTACCACACAGCGGAGAAGGTTTAGTCATCTGGCAACTCTCCCCGTGTCAAATATTGTCATTCCAAAGGCCACTAATGTAAATTCATTGGTCACTTGCCGTGGGAATCTTATAATTGTTGCGTCGGAAGACACACATACAACCGGGTTTTCATTATGCGGAAGACATTACGTTTGGCTTGGTTTGCCTTTTGTAGAACATGCTTTCGTGTCTTTCAAGTGGTTTTGAGGTTGCATTTTGCGTCTCATTGGGTGCCGTTACCTCTCTCTTAACCGTAGTCCTTCATAGCCGCTCTTCTCCTCCTCATGCACCTGGTTGTGGTATGGCCTTGATGGCTTAGCCCATTAATCAAACTGACTACTCTGACACTCAAATGTTTCCACTATTACCCAATTATGTGGGGGTCAGTTTCCTCTTGCTCTTCTCCAACTATAGCCACAATATTTGAGTTATTCATCTTGATAAGCGTGTGAGCTCAGCAAATGAATCTTTCTTTCAGAAATAGCCGTCCTTTAGTCATCCCGGTTCAATTTCTCAATATCCTTCCCGCGTATCGGTTTCCCTCCCTATGAGGATCTTCTCTCTTTTTTGATCAGACATATTTCATGGCAGGTGTGAGCTTCTTCAGTCCTTCACATCCCCGCCCAAACCTCCCCTCAACCTACCACCCGCCATCGGCAGCTGGAACGCCCTAGCGTTTATAACTTTCCCAATCCTCTCTCTATGATATGAGTTGACAGACTGCACTTTGTCATCTCAGAATCTTCCTTGATTTACAGCCTTTCCGGTTTTATTATTCTGTTTTGCATATCCGACTGGTCTGCCCCCTACGGACACAAAGAGCAACATAAACAGTGTCTCATCTGTTGCATATGTTCCTCAAGGTCAATATAACTAGAAATCAGCGAGATGACGAGTACGTCAGATCGCATCAATAGCCATTGCCCAGTAGGAGAGGACTATTCCTTTTGTTTCCTTTTTTTATCTTCTTTTGTTGACTTTTGTTGTTTTTATTGACACTTGATTTGAGATACATGGTTTGTCATCATTAGCTGGACCCTCTACCGAGCAATTAGTACTCTCCTTGGGTCATAGCCAAATATCCGGGAGCGCAATCAGCACCGCGGCCCGTGGGACTGTTTGATATTTAATTATTGGCGCACGAATGCCGAGCAGCCCTTGACACAAGTTTCACGCATTCTTCCAATATGATGGGTGCGAGCCCAAAAAAAAACTATATTTCATGATGTGGGGGCGGAAGGTGGTCTCATCTCTTTTTGCAACTTGATACCCTTTTATACAAAACTGAGTCATGTATAAAAACCCCTTCGGGTATAAACAAACCCGTAATTTTATGTTTACTATCAGAGCCACTACCACGCAACCGTAGACTCGTCCCACGTTGGTGATAAAGACTCTCCATGTTACAAGTGCAAACAGGCCGTAAATGACCAGCTAGTTCGCTTGACCCATCCGCCCGTCTCTCCTTCTTGTCTACATGGATCTACTGGATTTCTCGAAAAGGCTCTGTATTCACATTGTTTAGTGACCCGAGCGCCGCGACCAGGATTACCCTTAAGATCCCCCGCGGACATCAACACGCTCTTCGCAAATTTCTGCTTTAATTTCCCTGAAAGAAAAAAGTGTTGGACCTCTCGTAGACACCATGGGACCGCCCTTAGCAATTGCAGCTGTTAGAGTTCGTTCTTTTAAAGAGAGGGAATAGTGCAGCGTTTCCATTTTTGTTCCTCTCCAGCTGGCCGGTCTTTTTGTGCCCACAGCTGCTTCTCTCACCTCTCAATTTAAAATTTTTTTGTTTCAGGAAGACCAAATGCACTGGGTGATCCTATTTTCCATCCTTTGGCACGTAGGCCATGCAGCGAAAATTACCACCAAGACTCAAACATTCAAGGTAGCGTTTTTCTATTACTTTTTATTATTTATGATCTAGGTTATGGAAAGAGGTTCGCTGGAAATGCCGTGTCAAGTGCAGGATATGGACGAAGATGTGTCCGTCGCTTGGTACAAAGGAGACAATCTATTATTCCTTGACGAAGAAAGGTTAACTGATGACCAGCGCTACTCTGTCACTAAAGAAGGCACGGTAGGTGGTTATTATTTCCTTTGTGCACGAGCCGCCCGCTATATGCCAGTCGCGAGTAAGATTATCGTGATAGCCGACACGGCTGTAAAACTTCTGAGATATCCATATAATCTAGATAATAAATCTAGCTGACCTTTTGCTGACAAAGCACTTTGTGCCGCACATTCCATATGTCGATGAGGGAATAAAATCTGATCCATTTCCAGAATTATATCCTCTCAATCAGTCAAGCAGAACCTATGGACAGTTCTGACTTCATTTGCAGTATCACAGAGCCTGTCCAGAGAATTATTCACAAAGTCACTGTCATCTGTGAGTGTTTCATGTATTGAGGATCCTCTTCCTTATCGAAACTGGGGATCGGCTTCAGGAATCCTCCTATTGCTCATAAATCATTGCATAATGCCATGCTAGAATAGCCGCTGGCCATTTGAGCAAATATGAAAAGGAATGGATACCCATTTTTTCGAGATTGAGCAGTTGTTCAAATGTTTTCTTAGGGGTAGCTCAGCTATTTTTCTATCCTTTTACAACGGATCCCAAGGATAGGAAAAGAAAAAAAGAAGGTCCTTGATTAATTTCCTCTAGCAATGTTTGTGTACTAATAAATCAAAAAGTCCTTGGACACAAAACTTCCTGGAGATTAATTGTATTACAACTCTCGTATATTGGAGAGCACTTGATCAAGTTTCTTTTTATAGCGGTTCCATACATCGTCTTGGCTCCTGAGATGCCTGTCTACCATGTCAAAGTTGGAGAGACTAACATCGTGGTGAAATGCTTCGGAAAAGGAAATCCTGCTCCTTCTATCAGTTGGGAAAGAAAGGTAAGATCTGTTCTGACCAGCTGGACGGTCAGATTCGCTAACAATCTGTTGACGGCGGTCACCTGTTATAACAGAGCTAGAGGATTACCTCTCTAACTGCCAACCTAATGAGGAGCTAAGCTGATGGGAGCAGGCAGTCTGATAATCCTCTGAACCAATTGCCAAATCACCCTTATTAGCCGATAATTGAGCACGCGTGTCAAGTTCTTGCCACCACAGACGACAACAAAGGATTTTATGTGATTTTATAGGATGATGAGACGCCAGAAGGAGTTGTTGTCAGGGGATCTTCACTGGTTATTCCACGGGCAGACCATGCCCATAGCGGTACTTATGCTTGTAATGCTGTCAATGAAGCAGGATCCGACAGCCGTGCTATTGAAATCCGAGTCAGCGGTGAGTTCGTTCGGTGTGAAGACCTTTTTGAATCGGTGTTCAGTTTTCGGAAACTTTTATTGCATCGGAAAAAGTTGTTTGAAACCCAATAAAATTGCCGTGAAATTTCCCGAAAAACTTAAAACCTAAGCATGATTCTTGACGTGATTCTAATGAATGCTTTTTCAGATCCCAACATCACGGAGGGTAAGTATTGACTGTCGTGTAGTGTTCTGTTGTGCTGTGGCTGTGTGGTAATGTCATTTTTCAAGTTTCACATCAGCGCACTGTTCATGGCGGTATTCTTAATGGGTCAAGCAGCTGCCTCCTTTTGATATTGTTTCAATCGTGTGCCATCCAAAAGGCGCGATTCTGCAGCTGCCGCCTCACATAAATCGTGTCCCAAGACACGAATGACCTCGCTTAACTAATTGCGTTCTCCATAATAAGCGTGAAAACAGCACTATTTTATTTGCGTTACGTAAATATGCACACCTGACATAAAACTAGAGAATACTAGTAATCTTCAGAGAAACCTTGGGTTAAAGCAGCATACGGAGATGGTTTTATCCCGGCTAAAAAGGGCAACGATACTGAAATTGTCTGCACCTATAATGGCTCTCCCGATCCGCAGCTGGAATGGTTTTTCAACGGATATAAGCTTAATGTGAGGGTTCTACCTTCTATCCATCACAATTATTTGTTTTAGTTCCAAGAGGAGCGATTCAAGGGAGCGGCACAGACATTCCAAAGGGAGAAGGGTTTCACGAAGGCTACCCTACTTCTTCCGAACATCAATGAAGATAACTTTGGTGATTACGTCTGCCGTGCCTCAAATCAGCTGGGATCTGAGCAGGTGGCTGTCCATGTCAGCGGTACGTAAATTCTAAAGTGCTCTACTATTGAAGTGTGCGTACTGGGAACCATTGAAATGCGCACTCGTGTCAAAACAGGATACATTATTCATGCAGTCTTTTGAATCTGGCGTGTCAAATGGGTTACGCTAAGCACAAAAGAGGGACTCGAACAGAAATAATTACAGGTCGTCCTGGGCCGCCTAAGTTGGATTTGGACGAGAGCCTTCTTTCGTGGACTGTGAGGTCATTTGACGAGATTGTGGAATACAGAGTCTTCTTCCGGTTGCAGAAACAGGATGAATGGGCTCGCCACGTTGATATCCGGGTGTCTAAAAGTAAGCAGCTTTCTTATTCCTTTATAATATGGCTATTTTAAGACGACAAGAAGGATCTCGACGTCTACACAAGAGAAATTGACATCAGAGAATATGTTGAACCTCAAGTGAAGTATGAAATCCAGGTGAAAGCGAGAAATGGCCTTGGATGGGGCTCATATGCCCGGGATTATATTACTGTAGAGATTCCTAAGGACGAGAAACGTAAGTCATCTTTCTAGTTTTCTTTAAATAAAGTCGGTTTCAGCCAGCTCAACCTCAAGTGTCCTGTTGTTCATTCCTTCAATCTTCGGGTTGCTATTGTCCTTCCTTTTCTAAGTATCTCTGCCGCCATGACGAGTGTATCCCTCTTCTTCTCAGACACACACAAATTATTTTATCACTCCTGTCTCAGGTCGCAGCGGCTCTCCCTCAAATGTAAATCATCCCCGTTGCCAGTTGTTCCAAAGAAATAGGGTCCAATTCTGCTTTTTTTTGCGCTTGTTAGGCACACACTCACTTGATGCTTTTTCACTTTTTTAGAACGCTGGTTATCGCATTTACAAAAGAAAAAATATGAATTCTGTTA
Organism: Oscheius sp. DF5033; assembly: GCA_964036215.1. Classification (NCBI taxonomy): domain Eukaryota; kingdom Metazoa; phylum Nematoda; class Chromadorea; order Rhabditida; family Rhabditidae; genus Oscheius; species Oscheius sp. DF5033. The sequence goes on from OZ038413.1 coordinate 10,731,821, forward strand.
CAGAGCTTTGCGTTGTGTCCAAAAATGTCCGGTTCTTTCTCCCCTCTTCTCTTTTTATATCTCCCGTTTTATATTAATTTTTCTTGCCGTACATCCACTTTTTTGTGATGTTTACAGATTCCATATATCAATTCTATTGTCTTTTCCTTTTAATAAAGGCTATATTCTCATAGGGTTCATTGAGTCCACTGATCATAAAAATGAACGAAGATCATTACTCAGACAGGGACAAGCACTTTGGTTCCGTGTGTAGTAGCAGCTTGTATAAAAAAGGCAACAATAGGGCGCGCGAGGGAGATGCAGACCCCTTCGCCGGTGTAACACCGGTAACACTCCTTCAAGGGGGCGTCACATTGTTAGCCTTGTGTCCATCATGGTTCACTACCTAGTCGCCGTTCTCTTTTTGGCAATTGGTGAGTAGACCTGGATGGATATTTTAAAAATCCATAGGGGTATCATCGAATCCTTGTACCTTCGCCTATGGTAACTATCATGTAACCTATGGCATGCGGGGCGATACCGTACACTTTCGGGTCACCATGTCTGGAATTCCTCCTGGATCTTCTGGATGGACAGCTGTCGGTTTTGGCCATTCTATGGTAGATCTTCTCCTTCTTTATTCCTAATATTCCGCGTTTCAGTTCAGTGGCATTGATGTAATCGCCATCCGGCTAATGAATGGAAGAGTCATAATCACTGATGAATACGTTCGTGGATTCACTTCTCCATATCCTGACAGAGTAAGCCATTTTCTTTTAAAATAAACTAATGAATCAACTGGGTGTTTAACGTCTTCTCCCTTTACAGCTGGGTTATTATTATGACTGAAAAATCACGATCAAGCACTAAAACACGTTCTTTAAATGACCCTAGGCGGTGACGGAGAATTTATACCGTCTCGTGCCCTTCACACATTCGCAGACTTCCTTCTCAGAATAAAACGAAAAACTTCTTAATGATCTTTCCAACTCCCCGCGTGATACCCGCTTCTACCAATGTTCACTTTGGCAGAGGGAGATGGAGGAGACGGTTGACCAATTGAGAGAGCAATTTTTTCAAGGGTTCGCCAAAGTGAAGGGTCATAAAACTTTGAATCCTTTTAAAAACCGGCTGTCAAGGTTGTAACTCAGGAAAGGAAACTTTTTTAGGTGAACAATATCATCGTGAGGGAAGCGAGTTACTCGAATGGAGTGATTCTTGCTTCATTTTCAAGGGCTATCAACACTGGAGAATATCCTTATGACAGTTCTCTTAGTGGCTGCACTCCTTGGCTGGTATACCAGTCTAATTTAAATTTAAATAATGTCCTTTTCAGTTTGCCGCCGGGCTTAATCGCATGAGTCCCCAGGGCCATATGTACCACCACTCAATGAGGCCGATTCCCCAAAATGTCTGCCTCCAACAGTGCCGAGTATAATAACCAAAGCTTTAATTCAATTATGTCTGTATAGTTATCAAGTAGTAATTTCTCTTTGAATAAAATAATCTCCAACCCGAATCAGAATTAGAGATAAGCTATCAACTACACGTAATACTGGCAATACCTTGTGGTCAAATGGGGAAGACAACTGACCATAAAGGGGGCAAGCTCGTAAAAAAATATTTAAAGATCCCAACTAAAGAGACTATGCTTAATTAACATATCGGTCACTCCCTGCTTCAGTGGCTCGTCAGTACTGTGTCGATCTTGACTGCCCACAGCAGCAGAGACAAGTTTCCTTCTGGACCCGTTTATCAACTGAATTTTTATGTAAAATTAAATGAAATATACACTTACCCCTGCTCCAATAGTGGACTTCTTCTTTTTCTTTTCGCTACCTTCTATCTCAAAATCTACGCTTAAATTGAACGAGAATTGGGCAAGCAGTCTCAGTTCACATTTGATCTAAAAAAACGTTAATGTGTTTACTCGTAAATTACAAACCTGTCTCCATGCCGGGGTTCGAATAAATGCCCAGGAATGGTAGTATTTGTTACGAATGTATTCTTGTTTGAAATGGGAACAAAGTAGTTCAAACCAGAGATGGAGACACTGCTCATTTACACCCAATACAAGGAGAGATCTATTTAAATTCGATTTTAAAATGGTAGTGCTTCGATTACCGTAATTTAATATCCGGATGGGCGCTGACTGCGTTGTGAGAGTCATTTATTTGCTGAACAGAACGGAAAAGCAGCTCCTCCGGTGTGAGAATCTTCCCATCTTGGTCTAATTTAAATGTATTGCACAGTGTTAACCGTGAATACACCGCGTTGAAGTGTTCTTCCACTAAATGGTTGGCAATTTCTTCTATAAATAGAAAATTTAAAACAATTTTTGCCCTGAACCTATGAACAGCCAAGGATGATAAGAGGTGGAAGGATAGATGACACTTTCTCTTATCCCATGGTCCATGATCTGTCGAAAACTGTTGGCTAGTCTTCCTAAAACGGAACAATTAAACGGCCAGTGGGCTTCCACCTCGAATATATTCAGTTATTTCTGGGCAGACCATTTCATCTCCATAAACGGTGTAATTCTTGCCTCGTTCGTCGACAATTTCCACAAATTTGGCGGGAAACCACCCCCGTAGGCCATTCACTTCTCCCACCCAGCAGTGTTCATCCTTCTCCGATATTATCGTAATCAAATCATTCTTCCTTTAAGTAATTATGTAATAAATATAATGGATAAGTTTTACCTAAATCCTAATTCATCCTCATCTTGCCTAGCAAAATCTAAAAGCGCTCTGGCCCTTTTCTTTCCTTCTCGTCTACCAGCTAAGAAATTGTCTTCGTCATTTTGATGAGATTCCGGACTGTAGTCGGCCTAAAAATCAATAAAATGAGAGATTTTTGCCAACTAACCTGTGTATTTATATTCATCTCCTCTTTATCGTCACAACCGATGAAATATCTACAAATCTGTGAGACGGATTCCTTCAAATCCACCATAATCTCCGTTTGTCGGACATTCTTGTACTTCGGGTCGTTTTCATTCTGCAATGGATTTTATAATGATAGGATTACTAAATATCCACCTCGGAAAAGGTGGAGAATAGACAGCAAAATGCCATTTTATGGGGAGGGAATAGTGGGGTACAGAATTGCTTATTGACTGCGCTGGGAGTGTGGAGCGTGTTGTCATATCGACATTGTCTCCGTCAGAAGAAAAACACTCACTGCCTCTTTTGTATGGAAGATTTGACTGATAATACTCTTTGATCTTGCCAATTTTCTCTTCTGCATTGTCTGCTTTGGTAGATTTGTGTTCGTGCTTGTATTTACGATCATTCCTTGGTCTGCCATGAGAATTGCCTAAATGAGACACGTATCCCACAAAAATCGGGCCTGCCTGGTGTTTTTTCCTCAATTCAGCCACCACATGGTCAGTTATAGTAAACTCGAAAGATGTCATGTACTCGGCTAGTTCGTCAATTGATTCAATCTCAAAAAAACAACGATTAATGGAAGAGGATAAAGGTTACTTGAGAGGGAATGCGACTAAGAGCGTTGAAGATATCCGCAGACGATTTTGTTGACCTTCCCAATTCGACTATTTCGTCTTCTTTCATTTTAAACAATGAAATCAATAACTAAACGCTGATGTTAATTAATTAAAAAAGAGGAGCCCACCCTGAAAATCGCAGTACACCCGTAAAGAAAAAGCAAATCCCAGACCCTTAAAAGAACGCGTATCGGTAGAACCGAAGCAAACATTGACAGTAACCAGTTGATTGTAATCACACTCATCTGAATCCCTTTTTATGTTTATATTCTTCCTACCTCGACGTCATATTGATCTACAACTTGTGAAAGCTCATTCACATGAGTCTTGATTAATTGCCGCGTAACCCTCTCATCCGCCTGGAAACTGAAATTGAAATCGAAATTACGTCTACTCACTTGAACGCCGAGATGTGTTTGACTGTAGAAATTCGGAGGAAGAATATCTTCTACCAAAGCTGCCATTATCCAAAAGGTTGATTCCTCAGAACAGACGAGTAATAAGTTAGCGGCAATTATTCCTAAAGCCGAAAATAATATAAAATTGTTTGATAAAACCCACCCATCCCTTCAGAATATCCGAGATCTGGATAAAGAAAGACTATGGATTTTAATATTCTTCGTAAAGTGTCAATTCCATTGACATTTTTTCTTCTGAAGCAGACGTTGTTCGGTAATGCCCGCAAGAGACTCCTTTCTATTTGGACACCTAGAAAATTTCAATCGAAAATATGAGCAAACCCCTACCTATAGAAGGTTTGTCTAATGCTGATTGTTTCAAAACATCTTCATAGGAATAGGGTGATTCTTTCTTCTTTTTGAGCCCACCGCTCAGTCGAAACCACATGTACGGTCGCATAGAGTGAGGGATTCCTCCATATTTCACCAATTCCTCCAATTTATCCCCTTTAATTTTCTCTACATCGACTTGTGACCATTTGAGATCTATTTTTGCCTCGCTGTGGGAAAATTCCAACAAAGATATGAATTTCATCCTAGAAACGATCACCGTGAGTAAACATAGCCAGCAATAACAAACTTGTGAGCGCTATCTTCGACATCTTTACTGCTTCCTGGGGTGGGTTCTTCTCCTTGGTGGTTGAAGCCAAATTCATCGAATCTACAATGCGCCGAATGAAAATGTAATCAAATTAATGCACTTCTCATTTGGATCCTCGAAATAAGAGGGGAGGATTGTTGGGGTAATTGCGGATAATCCTTTTCCATCTAAGGTGAAAGCTGATTCATGGATGGCTATGTCTACCTATAATTGATTTAAAGAAAAATGTACAAAGGGCTCAGACCTCTTTTGAAGTTTCTGCTACTTTCCTCGCTTGAACAATTAATCCGTCGTCGTCATCATCACTCATAACTGCATCCGCATACTTGGCTTTACTACCTAATAAACGTCTTCACTAGTTATAACGACTATCCTACCGTGTTTGTATTTCGCCATAATGTCTTGTGTCTTCAAAATGTCGAAACAAAAGTATGCTCTATCTAGAACAATTTATTGTATTTTCTCGATCAATTCAAAATTAAATTATGATTTAATGAAGATGGGGCGGAGCATGAGAAAATTTCACCGAATGCGTGGGAATAAAATGAACATGCAAAACGTTGCTAGAGTAATGATTCTTATAAGGCCGCGGTCGCATACGCCGCGCCCGCTCGATAAGCATAAAAGCCCTGGAGCAACGCCATCCTTATGGAGCACGTTATGTGGCCGTCTATGTTCTGTCTTCTGTTGTGTACACAATAGAAATTTATGACCCGAGGTATGAGAACTACAATGTGAGAGATATGGGGGACTAGATCTGTGGCGTTGGGACTAAAGAGATGTCTATGATTTCACAAGCTCCAAACATTTTAATTGGTGGGCCGAAGAAGTTCACTCCAGCCGATACATATACATAAGCTCCTGTTGCTAAGTGTTGGTATAATCCTCTGAACCGTAATTTAGCTACTTAATAATAAGGATATTTACCTTGTAAAAGCATTGGAGAAATACACGATGGGTACAAGCATGTACATTTGACCACCGTGGGTGTGTCCTGAAAATATATTATAATTACAGTTTGTCAAATTTCTTACCTGATAAAATAACATCAACTTTCTTGTTAACATACGGATCATTTAAAACAAGCCTAGCCGCATTTGGCTGATGAGCCAGGAGAACGACCGCATCGTGGTCTTCACATCCAGAAAGGGCCTTCTTCGAATCCATTGCATGCCCCATAAAACTAAATTGGATCTCAAAAATTTAAATAATTTGACATACTGCGACTTAATGGCGAATAAGTCATCCGTTCCTGCAATGCACACCGAGTTCTTCTCATATTCGAATCGAGAAAAGTCATTGTGCAAAACAGTTATGTTACAATCTTTGAGGAAATGGAACCATTCCTCTACATTTCCATGCATGTATTCATGATTTCCTGAAAGAATATCGAAATTGCAATGATCTGAAAACCCTTACCTGTTGCAAAAAAGACACCCCTCTTTGGTTTCAAATCACATAATGGTTGAGCAGCATCATGCAAATGTCTGACGAAACCATCCGCTAAATCTCCCGAAATGGCGATAACATCTGAAAAAATCCATTTGTCAGCATTATACCCGTGTCAATTTGTGCTTTCGAGACAAACACAAAGGTCATGAAACATTTGGCGGTACCTGGTTCGAGTTGGTTTGTCAATTCGACTATTCTTTCCATCCTTCTTCTACCAACAGTTGGCCCTATATGAATATCCGAAAGAAGTGTGATTTTCATAGGTTCTGTGTCCGGCGAAAATTTCTGGAATTCTTGTTATGATTTGTGACAAGGTTATGAAACAGACCCTCATGGGTATGGTGACATGTGTATAAACAGGGTCTCTGAAGGTGGAATAGAGCCCTCCAAGAATGAATAGAAAAGCACAAAAGGTGGCTAACAGGGCATAGTGACCTCTACTGCTTGTTATATGTCTAAATGCAAAGTTCTGATCGAAAATATGAAAAATACCTGTTAACTGACAGACAATATCCTCGTTTCAGAATTTGGTAACTTATTCCATGGATCAAATCAGCCAGTAATAAAAATAGTAACACATGTAAATAGGCAGCAAGTGCTGTCAAACTTAGAACAGCCAATATATGCGGATTTGATCCTGAAATATGCGATTGAAAAAGGAATTATGGAATATATACCGAGAAGTATAAAATAAAAAGCAAAAGAGATGTGAGCCAATCCCAAAAACAGCACAATCAGAGCTTTAGCAACATCTTGTAAACAGATAGACCTCCACCGCAATCTAGTAGGAGTTACATTGGACGGGTCAAACACCCTAAAAGTTAGTTTGAGCAAGCTGTTATCATTTAAAAACTCAAAGCAATTATTAAAATCCTACCTTACTGCATTACTCAATCTCCACCAAATATAATAAGATGAAAGCGTCATTAGAAATTCCCATATCACTATGTGATGTATCCTGACTAGACGATAATATGCGACGCCGTGCCATGTATGACGTAGGGTAACGAATATTGCTTGTACTGCTATGAAGAATCCTATGGCTACCATAAATCCAGGAGAACATCGCGACATTTTCTTGGGGAGTGAAGGGGAATGAGCTTAAAACAGATGTTAGCAGTGTTGATGATTGAATATTTATCGTAGGCAGGCTATTCGCGACGGGACCTTGTATCACTGCTAAAAATCTCGGGCACATTATAATGTTTTTCATAAGAATGGAAAGATTTTCGGCTTTTTAACTTATATAAATGAGAATCTAGCGAATTATCGAACAATTCAAGCGGTAGTTTACAGAATTCCATCAACCTTAGTATTTCGAAACATAATGTAGCCTCCCGCTCTTAATTTCAAGATTAAACAGCGCTCTAATGCGAATTTCTGAATATCAGTGGATCAAAGAATTTAAAAAACTTACCATGCTCTTCTTCGACCATGACAGCAGACGACAAGTGTTTATGTCTAGCGTCAATGTGTTGTTTTAACAGTTTCCTCCCCCTACGAAATCAATCACGTGGATTAACATTAACAACAACAAACTAGTCGTTGGTAGCTCTTTGGTGACAGGTTCACATTTTGAGGTCATCTTCCTCTTTTCCACAAATATTTTGCCATTTCCGAAATGTCCTTCTTCCTCACCTGCCATGTTTGGAACATTGATGATCCAAATATTTTTCGGGCAAAAAAAGGATAATAAGGATGAAATGATGGCGCAGATCCTCTTTTCTTTGAGGAAAACAACATCTTTCGAAGATCCCAAAGATAATAACGGTATGATAAACTTTATTAAATGTTATCAAGACACCATATTTTCTTAAGCGAGTATTAAAGCGAAGTAGAAGTGAAGTTGTGTTTTGCGGCATCCATGGACAGTTGAGTCTTCTGGGAAGAGCATACTGTTCGAGGGTGTCGTAACTGACCGTTGATCTTCTGAAAATGCCAATTGTATTTCACAGGCTAAAGTTGTAGTTGCTGTTTTCTGCAGCTTTTCTAAGTAAATTAATGTGGGAAAAGTGTACTTTTCGGGGAGCAAGCCACCAAAGTAGGACAACTTCTGCAATAGTTGCTAATTTCCTATTCAATTAAGACCAAAAATCTCTTTGATTCTGCAACAAAAAAAGCAAAAAACCAGGACGGAGAACGGACAAACAGCTGATGAACTTACAGTGAATTATAGAAAGCTCAAAAGCATTTGATGCAATCCATTGTGTGATACCCAAGTATCTGAAAACAAAAATGAAAAATATGAAACAATAGAGACAATAGAAAGCGGAGGTGATGGAGATAAAGGAACGGCTGGATTGATTGCCATGGGAGTCATCAGGGGGATGGACTTTATCACAGGTTTCCATAGAAATCCTCAAAGACGCCGCCTAGCCAGCATATGCCTCTTAAAACTATTGGTTGCAATTGTGAGCAGCAGGAAAGCCAAGAGCGGCTGTGTATGATCGTCTTCACGTGGCAATGCAAGATATATTACGATGGAGATAGAAATAAATAAATAAAACGAACTATTCTCAATGTCTGATATAGGACAAATGATGGAGGTTGATATTACTACACGATAGAATTTATAGACGGTCTCTCGAGCAGATGGCTACTGGGAAACTCTGTTTCGTTACAACCTATTGTTGACAACCGCCTCCCCCTTGGCGGCGACGAGACTTCCCTGATAATAACACTGAGAGAAAAAGGAAAAGGCACTTTATATAATTAAGCACCAATAATGGGGCATATCTCTATTATATCACAATATAATCCCGCAAATGTAATACCATAAAATATAACAACATAATCCCGGTAGGACCCGAAAAACAAGCGAAATATCACAATTTCTGGAAAAGTGCACTGATATGGGCCGATTTGAGCAGCCGACTGACTACGGTCTCACTGAGACCTGTTGAACCCGAAGATATCGCCCGTAGGAGTGATCTCATCCCTGATAGTTGTCTTATTTTGCTGTAAAAATATTGCATTTTTAATAACGCATGAGCTTCTTACTATTCCTTCCATGTGGAAAGTTTCTCTGGGTTCGATTGGTTAAAATGTAGAGAAGATCTCAATTCACGTTCGATTTTATGTGATTTTCTCCTCAATCGCCTTATATTCCTGCAAGGAACTTTCATTTAAAATGGGTTTAATTTACCTAGCAAGACAGGTTTCTTCACAATTCAACAAAGTTGTCCTCCATCGCAGGATTGGAGAACATCTTGAGAGAATAAAAGAAATCAGATTGGGGGCAGTTATCGGCAACATTTCTGGATATTTCCAGCTCACATCTCTCCTTCCGGCAAGGAATAAGACGACAGAAGGAATCGACTCGAAGTTGAAATTGTACGGCATCTCATTTTTGGTCACGTCGATTCTAAAAATTGAGAAAAGTTTCTGAATGGTGAGCTGGACCTACGAGTAGAATTTTATGAGATCTATGGACGGTTCGAAATATTCCATAAGAGAATGAACCGCGAAGAGGACAGAGGTCGAAGGTCCATGCCATCCACCGCCGGTAAAGAATACAAGTTGGTCGAACGTTGAATTCTATAAAAAATGTGCAAATAAAAATAGTTGTTCACCTCGTCTGAAGCAATCTTCAAGAAATCATTCCTAGTAAGTCGTGCCAAATGCTTTTGGCTGACTATTCTCCCATGTAATTTTCCACTATACTCTGGTTGCCGGTTGAACCTGCAAACTTCGAAATAGCTAATGAAGAATTTTTCACAATTACCGTGACTGTGTCGAATTTTCGTCCAACATGTAATCGTCTAGCAAATTTTCATGGTAATCACTAACAAAGCGTTGAATTGAGTCCTGATTGACCTTTTCTTTCATAACAACAAACAGATCTTTTGAAGTATCGATGATTACCGTTAAAGGGACCTAAAGAAGTGAAATAAAATTAAAAATATGAAATAATAAACCTCAGCATTTGTAAGACCCCATTTTTTCAAGAAAAAGCTATCGGTCTTACTGTTTAGAACTCCAAAATGGAGAGAATCGTTTCTCTTGCAACCGAGTCCTTGGATTGTCGATTTTATACTATTAAAATACTGATAAGTATCCTTTAAATGAATATTATAAAGAGAAAAGAATGTCTAAGCTACATTTAATCTGTAGTCGAAATGTTCTGCCAATTTGTTGCGAAGGCAACTTCTAATCAAAGTTTTGTGTTTATCGTGCAGTTTTAGATGTGCTGTAAAAGTTGTATAGATACAAGACGATTGTACCTTGGTATTTTTGAGCCGCGTTGACATATGGTTCCGATATTTTGTCATAAACATCGCAACAACTTTGGACTATTTGACCTGAGCATTAAAAAGTTTGAAAAAAAAGAAAAAAGACATACTGGCTGATATAACTCTTAGAGAAGAGCATTGTGCATTCGAGGGAATTACTTCTTCGGTCCAATGGTTCCGCCGTTTAGGAGATTCCTCCTCGTCTTCCCACCGATATTTTGTACCCGATGCACAAGCCATATTCCAATCGATACGAGGAAAAAGCGACCGGCAGCAATCGTCATGCTAGGAAAGATATCTGGCAGAAATTTATCCATACCATGATAGGATCCATGTTCAATGTGTCACACGCCTCTTTATCTCTTTCTATGGTCGATTTTCTGCTATTTAAAGCATTATCTATTCTATTGGCCGACATGAAATTGACATTACATTTCCAATAATCTTCCGCGATCTGAAATGGAAGGAAAATGCTCAAGAAATAGAAACACTTACCCTTGAAAACAGTGTGACTTCGTCTTGAGGTCCGTACATGGGTTCTAGCGAAGTGACCAATAACATAACGGGGGATTTATCCAGCAAATTGGAGAGCTCTCGAGACGACTGAATTTCATGCGACTCTAAAATAGTATTTTCGTAAAAATGACCACAACAGCATACTTTGTATGAATCGGAGCAATTCTTCGCTTGTTGCCTCCTTCCTGACGAAAGATAAAATATTTAAAGCAGTTCTACTTTTTCCTATTTGCCAATTTACAGAGCTTTCTGTAAAATTAGAAATTTGTAGAAAAAAAATTGCTTGCCTTTTCCTTTAAGTAATTTTATATCTTCCTCAAAGCGCATTCCGACGTATTCAGCGAATTGCTTCGAATAAACGACACCCACCGCAATATTATCGTCTTCTAAAGAATTCTGTAAATTAAAATTATGTTGAAAATTTACGATATGTTCCACTGGATAGGAGGAAACTTGCTGCAGCATATGCTTTGTAGTCCTTGGATGATATTTGATTCTAAACGTTGAAAAGTTGGGTTTGTAAGAAATAGTGGTCCTACTTTAAATGGGAAATAACCTAGAAGAACAGTTCGATATTTCGCTTGTACCTGCTCCAATTGTTCTTTAGAATTTACTGGGATCACACTATTTTGCAGCCTTGCAACCCATCTAAATACAAAATAGAAACGGCTGATTAAAACAGAACCTATAGAGATTATCCGTAGAGGCATCGCCTTGGTACATGACTGAGACTTGACTAGAATATGCAGCTATCACCGGATAGTTCATCAATTTGTATGATGTTCTACACGTACTTCCAGGAGCCCAGCAATTTATTGCGGCGAAATTAACCTAAATAATTTTTAAAACAAAGGAAAAGGAAATACCTTTCCTGGCTGGTGCATAAATTTGGCAACCACTTCAAATGGATGTTTCAAATAATTCGAATGTGTGCTCCAAGGAGCATAATACATAACGATAAGTAGATCCGTATTTGATAATAAACTAAAACATGTTATTCTTCAAAATAAATTCAAACGACTCACTCTTTTGGTTTCGCATTACCCGTAAAAATGTCTTGCACATATTTAGAAGAAGAATTTGAGAAGAAGGGCTTAGATTGCTTTGGTTTAAGAATAGTTGGTTTTGACATGGCTTCACTGTATTAATGAAGAATTTAAATTAAAAAAATGGACTCACATCATTGTATTATAAAGCATATTCATCACTACGAATAGCCCGAATACTATCGTTATTCGTAACATGATTTTCGGTGAAAATAACCAATCCAAAAATATTATGATGTCATGTAGTGTGGAATTGTTTGCTGTGTTTTCTGAAAATTTAAGGATTTTAAAGAAAAAAATGTAGAAAACAGTAGTAAAGCGGCTGAAGCTAAAAGCTATGGGAAAGTGCTGATAACAATTGGAATGTGACGTGTGCAATGGTTATTCAGCTGACGGTTTTGCTGTCGGACATTTCCATTTCAATTAGATATCGCCTACCTTCTACTTTGATGGTGTCGTCCTCTAATTCTTGACTTTCTTCAGCGGCTTCTTCAGTTTTTTCGAGGTCTTTCCCTGTTCCACTTTCTTCTCCAAATAATTCGTTTGCTAATCTTTCTTCCTCTTCCGCTATCAACTTCTCAATATAGTCAGAATCAGTACTGTCGTTTTCTTCTTCTTTTTCTGCAATTTATTGTGTGAATTTCATAAAAAGTGTAAAAACCTTCCACGTGTTGGTTCTCGTCTTCGCGTGCTGTGTCCTCAACATCCATTAGAAATCATGGGGGCTCATAGAGAAATTGTCTTAGATTTATTTGCTAAGCTCAGAATATAGGCACAGCAATTATCGGGACCTGTTGACACTTACCGACTGACGCGTGTATGGAAAAGCGCAGTAAATACGCGTGTACGCAATGTAAACGCACCGTATGATTTATTTCGTATCGAAAGTCAATTTAAAGCTTTTCCCGGCGTTACTTATTTTCTAACGTTTATTTATTACTTTCTAGCATACTTTTTATTCCTTTTAGCCTGCAAAAAATAGAATCATTAAATCCTGCACATTGATATCTATTCGTCTCCTGATTGGGTATTTGCTTGCCCGAATTTCGCTTTTACTTATTTCAGAAATATTTTTCAGATATGTCAGATGATGGAGAAACAGCGTCGGACAAACCGGCACCTGTCGCACAGCGAAAATCTTCAGAAGATGCTGAAATTGATGTAACATCCATTGATGAGCCCACACCAGTAACAGAACAGAAACAAGAAGAAATTTCTCCCACTACAGGAAATAAAAGAGTAAGTTTTTATCAATTTTTATTTAAATATTTTTTTAACAGACTCCTCCTCAGAGAGCGCCTTCAGCAAGAAATAGAGCTCGGCAAGCTGCTCGACAGCAGGCTGCAACTCCCACTACCAGCTCAAAAACCGTTGACAGTGTGATAGATTCAATTGCAAGGGGAAAACCCCTTGAAGCTGCACCAACTTGGAGAAAGTTGAAACAGTCTATGTACTATGATCCGGCGCTAAAAGCTGTCCATGAGCAACTGGAACTTGAGGAAAGAAAGAAACACTTGTTGCAACGACAACAGGAAGCATTGATGAAAGAACAACAGGCGCAGGAAGGTCAACAGGTGTCTCCTCCACAGCAAAATGAACAATCTGCTCAACATTCTCAGCAGTTTCAACCAAGGATGCAGCAAAGATACCAGCAACATAGACAAGTGCAGCTCGATCTAGGATCTCAACAATCTCAGGAAGGACAACAAATACCACAACGGATTCAGCAGCATCGACCCCAAAGCCATCCTAGACTTTCACAGGAGGATTACTCAAAAAATGGCAATATTCCTAGACCACAGCAGCCAAGATCGCGGACGAGATTGAGCCATGCTCCAAGAATGAGCGCAAGTGTGAGTTTATTTTTGCTTATTTTTTATATCTTCGGTTTTAGTCACACTCGGCCACATCACCCAGAGGACTGCTACCACCTTCACCCGGAACAGTGCAACAAAATAGCCCAGATGATCACAAATTTAAAAAGCCCATGTTACCAGCCAAACATCGGAAAGTGGTGGTCGACGAGGAGAAACGGAAAAAGGAAGCCCAAGAAGATGCAGAAAGAGTTCAACGGCACCTGGAGGTTACCCATTATGTTTAAATTTGATACTTTTTTATTTTAGGCTGCCAAACGAGCAGTTCAAGAAGCAGCGAAGGCTAAAGCTGCTCAAAAGGCTAGTGAACCACCACGGCCACAGTCAAAGCCACGACCACAAGCTCCTTCTAGAAAAAAAAGTTTTCAAGCAATGTATTATACACCTGCTCCATCAACACCGGAGAATTATGTCTCACCTGAAATGAAACAACAAGCCGATGCTGAAAAACAGAAGATCTGCCTGAATCAGGAGTTTATCGAAGTTCCCAATGTTCTCGTTCATAGCGTGAGTTATTTCCCAATTTATTTTTTAAGACAAAATTGCAGCTTTACATGCTCCGAGCTTTGATGAATAAGCAAAATTTCTATGGTCTAACTCTGGAGAATCAGCAGCATCTAATAGTAAAAATAACCTTGGAGTATCGTAATATATTTTTTTTCAGCGGTTTCTTCCCCAAGATGCTCAGATAAGCCATGCAAATTTGGAGGAATCTTTAAATTATGCCTTTACATTGGATCCATACGTTGTGAAGGGCAACCCTGTGAATACACTCCATTTGCGGCTAAGAAGTGAGTAATTTTGTTTAATTTGAACAGTTTTTATTTCACTCAGACGGATATTTTAATCTGGAAAAAATGAATGAACTGATAGCTCTACGAGAAGCTGAAAAAATTGAATACGAACATTATATACGGATGTACCATATGAAGCTCTTCAAAAGACTGTTGGTTTCCAGAACGGTATGTACAAATTACTTGTTAAAACATATTTTTTTCAGTTAATATTACAACAGTATGACACTGTGCACGCAGGAAATGTTCGGCGGCCTGGTCCCCAACCTCTTGCAAAGGATGTGGTTGCGGATAAGAAGCACATGAGTGCGCTGAGGCGTAGAGCAGCAAAGAGAAGCAGGATGTAAGATTATTTGTTATTCTGATCCATTGTTCCGTTATGTACTACGGGACATTAGAAAAAACTTTTTGCAGGATGATGGGGGATTGCCGGACTAAGGTTGGGGAGCAAGGATTGTCCAGTGATGAAGAGGGTAAGAACTCATTGCAATCGAAAGATAACCTATTTAGGAGAAGATATTGGAGAGCCTATTAACAAGGCATTACAGTCGACTATCTTCCAAAAATCGACGGTTTTTAACAACAAGCTAAAGGATCTTGACATGTGGCAGCCGACAAAAGTGGATGATGTCAAGGCAATGCTGAAAAAATATAAGAAATTCAAGAGAGAAAGCCCTGTAAGACATTCATTATTGTTTTTTTCATATTTAATATTTTAGAAAGCTCCTTCCTTGGACTTTAGAGGAATTCAGCTTGATCATGTCTTCGACAGAGCAGGCATTTTGGCACAATCTGTAAAGATACGTGAAACTGTAGCCGTTTTGGAGAAAAGTCTTGGAAGAGTCAATGATCCTCACGGCCGTCTTTTGTTTCAGTAGATGATCTCATTTCCTACCGGTTAGCTTCTACGGGTAATTTAATGGTTCGCTGCAATAAATATTATAAATAAGGTTATTTCTAAGAGTCCTTCTATGCTCTTGAGCTTCAGCACTTTTCACACATCCGCATTCCGAAGATTATTTAAAATGTGCCGTCGTGGCCCCTCTGGCACATATAAATCTCGGAAAAAAGGAGGGATGCGATTGAAGATTGACTTTAAATCAAGTGGGCGGTCGTGCCCCCCTTTGCTCATAAATCTTAGAGTAGATTGGTGTTACACTTCTGTGACGCACAAGTATCTGTAGTTGTTCTTGTCTTGCTACTGAATTTCTTCTCTCCATCGTCTTGATGATTTTTCTGTTTTGTTCGGGAAAGATCGATGGTCACCCTTTGGATGAGGGTAATTTTGGTGTCCAAAACCCTTTGCCGGTCTTTTTCGACCAACGGTTAGGTTTTGCAATGACGTCTTTCTGATGTCTTTCAACTTCAAATATTATGCATATAAAGCATAGCCTTTTTCTCATTGAGGGCTTCCGTTTTGTCCTAGTTGGAAGTCAATTGCACACAAGCCCCTACGGAGAGGAGCTCCACACCTTCTAGGACACTAATTGTCTTGAGCCATTTGAATAGGGCCCACTCCTTTGTATTTGAGATGATTACATTAGTTTCTGGAGCCAAGCTAGAGGTCCAAAAAGATATTCTTCGTTTGTTTGCTTCCGTTTGAAATCGGTTCTCTATCTATCTCAATTAGACCTCCCCTTCTCAGCGATGGGCCACTTCGTCTAATTATCGCAGGGCAGAATTTTTCCATTAAAGGTGCCATGCACAATCTTTTGCTTGCATTCTGGTTTTTCCTCTCATCCCCACCCAATAAGAAAAAATCAAAGATTCTAAGAACTTACTATGCTGACTTCCTTCTTGCTACTTTCGCAGGCCGAGATCCAATTTTTACGCCGATTGCCCGTCCAGAATGGACGCCACTCCGCTGCATCCACACCTTTCGAAGAGTCGCTCCTAAGAACAAAAGGGCAACTTTCTCTCTCCCAGAGAGTACTCTCTAGCCTTTTTTCCTGTCCTCTTTTCAATTGCTCTCTATATATGAGTAGCTTCAGTCGAAATCACTTGTTGACTATTGCATGTGGCTCCCTCCATTTTCAAGTTCCGTCTCTCTCCTGTTCCTTGGCCAAAATTTCGTTCCTTTTCCTTCAATAACCCAAAAGAGAGGCAATTGTTTGTTTGCAAGGGGCTGCTAACGTCCGTAGGAATTTTGCTTGCTATTGGGTAAAGTTGCTTGTCAGAAATGCGCACATTCGTAACTAAGTTGAGATACGCGCATAGCATCGTCCACGTGGCTAATCTTCCAAGTCTGCCAGTTTCTATCGTATGGTACAAATGTGGTTAATGGACATTCTTCGACCTCTTCTTTCCTTGCAATTGCGTATAGCCTTTCTGGCTAACTGTGTTAGCGCCAAATTTCAACTTCTAGAATCAAAACATTAAGCGACAGCTTCGCAAATCTTCACATCAAGGGTCATTAACTAAGAATATAGAGAAGACCAAAGAGTTGCAGAAAAAAAAGCATCGTTTGCAGAGATTATTAACTCTATTTTGAGTTGTTTTGCCCTCGTCCTAACTTCAAAAATTCAGGATATATTTGCAATTTTTCCTCTTCCTCACTTGGCGTATACATGAATCATGAATTGGGTGGGTTAGCTTCCTCTGTTATGCTCCTTTGTTGCTCTTGAATGTTTGACTATTTCATAGTAAACGGAGGAGGGACGTTCCCTCTTCAAGTGTTTTTTGTGCCCTATGATCTTCAACCAACAGGTGCGAAGCTATAGAAGCATCTGGCCAATGATGATGCACTTCGTCGTACAAATTGGACTGAAAAGTGGCAAAGGAGGAGGAGCTATTTCAAGACGAAGACGGTGGGGCCGTGTATTAGCCAATTCTATTGCCCACACCTCTATGTGTCTTTTTTTCAACGTGTGTGTCAGACCCAAGTGCATTGCAAATGCATCTTTCGGGGCGAAAGGAGACGCCGTTTGAAACCCCCTGCGGCCCTAGCCAGCGCTCAATCCCGGAGCCCAAACCCCTGATAAATGAATCAAAGAGTATGAGGCTCCCACGGGAACTTCGAAGAAGAAGCGCCTGATTTTAGGCAGGCACACACACACGAAGAAGAAGGGGAGGCCCGCCGAAGGATGTGTGCCGCCAGTTATTTCCAACTTCCCCTTCCTTTTACCTATTTTTATTTACTGCTCATACTTTGCTTTTCTGAACTACTTTCTGTTCCTCACCGTATATTTTCTTGAAGTATGTAGAAGGCTCGTAAAACTCATTGAGGTCGTTCCTAGTTGCATATATTACAGAAAATGGCATCATGCCCCATTTCCCAGAAGACTCATTTTGGTCAAAAATTTTCATAAAAGTTTGTGTTCTGACCTTGGGTTCTCCCTGTCGGCCACCCATCTTTCCTGGAGTCATCTCCCGTTGATGTTTTGTTTATGCTGTCAAGCAGCTCCCCTGTGATATATTAACGTGGCAGGGGCCAGAGTAGAGTCCCACTGGGCGTGCTCTGCTTTTTTCCCCGTTGGAATGATCGTTTATACCGCGCTGGATGCACTGCCTGGGGGTCTAGGGGGGATTGGCTCAGGCGGTGTCATCTGTCTCCGTCTGTAACATCTTTCTAAGTGTTATCGTTGAAATAAATCACAGAAACCAAAGGTAAACGAGGCTTTTAGACATGGCTTTCAAGGGCCGCCGATTTCGAACAGCGATTTTACACAAGACAAGCGGTGTCACTAGCAGCTAAAATTGAGAGGTGTAACTAAATGACAACAAAAATCAATTTGACAAGCATTTACTCCTGTTTTTCTGTGGCTTATCATTTTGTAATTAAATGTAGACTGATTTTATCTGAAGTCTATTTTTCATCCCGCTCTTTCCTCACCTGATAAACAGTCATTTCTTTCTCTGAGTCTTTAAAACTCTGTTCCTATCACCACATTCTTTTTTACCATCTGATCCCAGTTTTTTTGATCAGAGAAATACATCACTTTTTCAAAAAGTTTGACTTTCTTCTACAGTTCCGTGAGGTCGAAACTGACATCTTCTTCCACTTTACTGAAAAACAGCAGAATGCTCTATGCGTTTCCACTATGTCGCGTAATATGCTCATCTGCGAGTCCACTTAAAATCGCGTAAGAATAATATTGCCCGACGCACCTGTTCCTCCTCATGCTTCCACATTTACCACTGTCCTTAGCATCTTCCTGACCCCCGTTAGGCCGTCATATCGCCTTTTAAATAATTCACTTGCTCATTTTCCTTGACATCTTTGCCCTTGTAATCATTCTTGCTCCCATGTGTCTCGGCCTCTAGTCTCCCGTTGTCATTTATCTTAGTCCACCTATTCCCGTGTACTCCTAACATTTTTTCCAGTCATGTATAGATGAGCGTTCTCTCGTGGTTGGTACTAGTAGGGGCTGTTTGTCCCCTACGGGCCACTACAACTGATTTAATACCATTACATGTTGGTGGTACATTTCCAATGGAAGCAGGCTCTGGTGGATGGGCTGGTGGTGAGGTTAGTTTTTCTAAAAATGCTTCATCAGAATAATTATTATTCAGGCATGTCTACCCGCTGTCCAAATGGCACTGGACGATGTGAATAGCCGGCCAGACGTTCTTCCCGGGTACATACTCCACGTGAATACGACCAATTCAAAAGTATGTCTGAGGCTTTGGCTGAAGAGAGCAAAAGAACCTTTTCAGTGTCAACCGGGTCTTGCCAGCCAACAGTTATATGAATTTCTCTACACACCACCCACGAAAGTGATGTTGCTAGCTGGGTGTAGTCCCGTAACAACGGTAATAGCCGAGTCCGCCCCCGTTTGGAAATTGATAGTGGTAAGTGAGGAAGGTGTTGGAAAATAGAATTATCGGGGAAATATACACTTCTGGTCATTTTCAAGGAATAGAACTAGAAGTAGAGAAGAAGATCTTACGTATATTGGCCAAAGACGAGACAAATCGAGTTGTCCCAATGTAATGTGATTGCGCTCTCTAAAACTGGCGGTCCTTGAGAAGGGCATTTTTGAAAGACACAACATCCATTTCACCAATGGCCAACACACAAAAAGCCTAATCTAATTCTTTACAGCTTTCCTATGGAGCAAGCTCACCCGCTCTATCAAACAGGGAACGTTTTCCCACGCTGTTTAGGACACATCCTTCTGCAAATATGCAAAATCCAACAAGGTAGCCACTATAAAGAGGCATAATCTTTTTAGAATAAAACTTTTTCAAAAATTCAAGTGGAAAAGAGTCACAATACTTCAGTCAGTTGAAGAAGTGTTTACGTCAACGGCCAAGGATCTGGAAGTAGGCATCAATACTGGGAATATTCAATCACTTCTGCCTTTTAAGGAGCAATGCCGTCAAGCGGGTATTCGAGCAGAACGACAAAGTTTTTATGGGGATCCAACAGATGCCATCAAGACATTAGTACGTCAAGATGCTCGTATTATTGTTGGTCTTTATTATGTCACCGAAGCTCGCCGTGTTCTTTGCCAGGTATCGTTATATTCCCTCATTTACCCCTCACACAATCGACGAAAATATTATTCTTGTCACGGAATGACGTTGATTTTTGACTTTTTAAAATCGCTATGAGACAAATTCGTTTTTCAAAGAGAAACATCTATCAGACGACGATTGAGACATAGATAAAGCCATATATATCACCGTGGTTGCGTCGAGCCATTCTCTTGAGAATTCTCACCACGCACATCCAATTTTCGGCGACGGCGACGATAACACACATATAAGAATTGCGCAGTCAACAATATAAAGTTTTGGAAGAGGGAAAGAATCCACCACTTTTAGGCTTATATACATAAATTGTATGGGAGGAAGTTTGTCTGGTTCTTGATTGGCTGGTATGCTGATACATGGTATATTCCGCCGCCAGATGAACATTTAAATTGTACCGCTGAGGAGGTAACTGAAACCTCAATAAAATCGAGTAGGGAGTTCAGATGGCAGAGGCAGCGATGTACCATTTTACCACCGAAAGTATGATGCTGTCGCTGGAAGAATCACCAGGAGTATCAGGTCAAACAGGGAAAGAATTCGAACAGCGGCTGTCAGGAATGCTGGACAAGGATACTGCCAATGTCGGAGGTTTCCCAGAAGCTCCTTTAGCTTATGACGCCGTTTGGTAGGAGCTACAGTACCCTTAGCTAACTAACCTACTGCAGGGCTCTTGCTCTTGCGCTCAACTGCACCCGCCAACTTCTTCCCAAAGGCGTGAAATTAGAACACTTCACTTACGAAGACAATGTCATTTACCCCATCCTATTCGATTGTGTTAAAAACACCTCCTTTCGGGGAGTATCCGTAGGGACTTCTCTCTAATTGGGAAAAAACCTCGATTCAGGGTCGGGTGATGTTCTCAGATTCTGGAGATCGTATAGCCAAGATAAAAATAGAACAACTACAAAAAGGTTCGTCTTAATGGGCTCTGACTAATGAGACGTTTAGATATGAAATATCAAATTATTGGATATTACGATACGCCGATGAGAAATCTGACATGGTTTAATAACGAACAATGGCCTTCTAAAGGTCCCCCGCCGGATGAAACAATTGTCCGGGAGTTGATGCTCACTGTATCATATCAGGTAAAGCTGTTGTTCACTTTTCTTTAAAGAGAATTTTAGCTCTATTATATTGTAGCCCTGTTTTCCTTCATTGGTCTCGGTTTTTGTGTGTTCTTTTTCCTCTTCAATAGACGTTATGCGGGTCGAGTGTAAGTGCATCATCCACTTGACAGTATAAGTCCCTCTATTTAGTGTGATAATTCAATCGCAGCCAGAATGCAATAATATGATGATCTTGGGCTGTGTATTGTGCCTAATTTCACTTTTCTTTATGGGTCTACCAACAGATCATATATCGCTTCCACGTGCAGGATTCTCAGTACTTTGTCATGTGAGACTTAATTAAGCAATCGGAGCCCCTTCTAATTCCAGTCAAGAATAGCTCTTTTGATGTTTGGGTTTACTTGTGCCTACGGGTCAATGTTTGCAAAAGTTTGGATTATGCATAGGATAGGAGCAACAGAAAACCATCAGCTAGCTGCCCGACAAAAGGATGAGGTAGGTTTAAACCAACAAAAATGTCGTGTTGTGTCAAAAAAATGGGTTCTTATAAGATCTAATGTTGCAGTACAAACCTTTACTGAGCACTTATGTGGAAAAGGTGAGCCAATTGCCCTACCCGAACACAATTCCCCCGGCATTTGATCAGTTTTATTTCTATCCATATTCTATCCTGAGCAGTATCACCACACGAAGTTTTATTTTCCTTTAAAAACATCTATAAAGGAATGATGGTCAAAACTGAGCATGCAAAGATTCTCCCCGCTTTTGTGGAAACCCAAATGGGCTGATTATATGCAACGAATGCAATTGTGGCCTCGTCTTAAAGCCTTTATTTAAAGCGCTAAAAATTATCAGCTAAATTAGCGGCAGGGTAAACGTATTGAATATTATTAAATAGATAAGGTTTATTGGTTATGACAAAATCTACAGGATGATACGCCGTGGGAGGGCATTCGCACGCTGATCTCGGCCATGGTTGGCCGTCCACCTGTTGGTTCCTTGAGAAAGAGTTCCAGTCCCGTCTATGGAACTTTACTTGTGAAGGGCAACGACGGCCACCTCCAGCAGGTTCATACAAATGGCCTAGACTCACGCGTTTTCTGGCTTAACTCAATAAAATACAGTGAATGCTCATTTTTTACTGCAATTCATTAAATAATTATATAGTAATTCACTGTATTTTTTAGCTTGGCGGTGTTCATTTGGAGTGCCTTCTTTACTAACAAAACTTAGTGGAGTTTTAATTGAGTGACAGTAGTTCCTCCTCACCTGCAATTTTTTATTTTAAATTAACTTCTGCTAATTTACACGCGTTGGCTGAATTCATCTATCAGCTTGTCCCTTTTTATTTCACTTTATTTTAATTTCTAATTGCATGTAGTGCATGGTCCTTTAAACCGAGGCCGAGATTAAATTGAGCAGATCTTCCTATCTATCTTCTCTATATGGCACGATTCAGTTCTTTCAGTTCAGAGCTGATGGCTTATTTTCCTTATTACCACCTAACAATTGGTAGCCTTGTTATAATTTTTTGCAGTGCACGAATTTGCCCTATCCGTTCATTTCCTGCTAGTTAAAATTGCCTTTTTCAGCCCATTCCGGCCAGCCGATTCCATTTCGTCGTGTTTATATTTGCTGCATTGGATACCCTCATTTGCATAGCTTGGATTGTCTTTGATCCATTGGTACGGCAGCAGAAAAAATTCCCACCGCAGGTATAATCAACTAAAATCAGGCACGGCATTTGTAGGAAGCTCCTTTCGGTTCTGAAGAAGATGTCCGGTACGAGCCTATCCTGGAATTGTGCCAAAGTGAAAACCAAGAAATTTGGATCAGTAGGAGCATAAATTAAGCTAATCACAACGCATATAGGTCTTATATTCGGATACAAATGCTTAGTTATGATCTTCGCTATCTTTATAGCAAGAGAGACGAGACATCTTCGAGTCAGATACGTCAACGATTCCAAATTTGTACATCTCTCCATCTACAATGCTACCGTATTCTGCATCATACTTGGTCCTTTAGCGACTTTAGTCGTCAGGGACAAGGCTAATTCTAATTTTGCTTTTGTTGCTGGCCCTGGTAAGGAATCTTCGTCATCTCCAGGAAGATAATATTTCAGTGCTTGTATGTACTTATGCAACCTTAGGAATGATATTTGTACCAAAAATGAAATATATCCATCGAGTTCCACCATCTGCAGATGAAGTACGACTGCTTCTTTCTTATTTAGTAACATTTAGATCCAGCTGCACGCTAATGGAAACGGTTCGACTAGAGGATTGTCATCCGCTGAACAGAAGCGCTACGATCAGCTAAGAGCGGAAAATGAGCAATTGCAGGCTCAAATAGAAGAGGTCAAATAGCCTGTCTCTGTGGGAATGAAGTATCCATTTACAGAAAGAGCGTCGAATTCAGCAATGCAAAGAGAGATTGGATAAAATGATGATGCAAAACAAAGATGAAGATCTTTTATCACTCTCAGCTGGGAATAATAATACTCTTAGTGTATCGGGTGATCCTTTTGTAGTCCGAAATAAGCTGGACTCAGATGAAAATCCAACTTATTCCACCCCCACAACTCTGACAACAACAGCTTTGATTGAATTCCAACCGTCATCAGAAACCACGGGTAAACAGCAAACAGCAAGCAAACTCATTTAAATGAATTTATTTCAGATCGATATGTAGAAATAGAAAGTGAACATTCATCATCATCTTCGGATGAGATTCTCTTGTGATTTCTTCTTTTTTCCTGCGCACACACACTGCCAAGTAGTCAAGTATTATAAAATAACTGCTCTTCTACTCATGTGTCATGTTCTATCATTTATTACGGTGTCTTCTTACAATCCCTGTCACTTGCTCTGAAAGAAATGTTCCATGAAAATGATGAATAATAAATATTTTTTAGCTACACTGTTCCTTGAACCTGAATACTTGACTAATGAGCACTTCTAAGAAGCGTGGTAAAGATGACATACACTTCGCGTATCACTTTTGGTCATTTAATCCGATTTAGAACTGTTTTCAATCCGCCTGGAATGGAAGGAATACCCAAAAAATGTGCTGAAAACAAACTTTCCTTCTTCTTTTACGCTGACTTTCTGTACCACAGAATGCGTATACCCGATAAACTTCTTTGAAACAGTTTTATTCAAAGTTTGGAGGATGTTTTCCTGTTATCTACTTGTGCACAGGCTGGCAGCACGATCAATAGCAGCGCCCGGCAGCAGTTTTTTTCTGCCGTCGCTCGATAAAATGAATGCACACGAACTGAATTCAAACCTTTCCTTACACGTCATCCGGAAGTGCAACTTAGTCAAAGAAGGGATACACATCCAGTTATTTTAGCTGTCTACGTCTGTTTCCCTTTAAATTACTGGCTGCGTTCGTCGAGAAGTAGCTATTAGGATGACGTTGTTTATGGTCAACAAAATGTGGTGTTTGTATCTGTCCGTTCTCTCCCACAATACCATTGGCCTAGTTCCTCACCCCACGCCGTTTTTGAATGTATGTGCCCTTGTTGTGTTCAACCACCTTTTCAATGACGCTCTGGTCTCGACGCATTGAAAATGCCCGCCACGGTATTGAACTCGAAAATCCTCTCTCACTGTCGCCTATTAACTGTAACACCGGCACATATACCAAACATATTTAAATGACTATTTAAACAAAGAATATACGTCAATGGCAGTGTTGAAAATGACTCACTATCGATGAAAGAAGAATAATCAGCAGAATGAATAGAATGAATAGGATTACGGTTGGATGAATCGAAGAACACCGGGTCGGCAGTGATGATAGCGGTTGACTTCAGTCTGCAACCAGCTAAACACACTGCCACCCAGAATTCCTCTGGATGAGAAGACCGGGCCCAAATTCAGGTCACGACAACATGTGATGTTAGGGAAAAAGAAAGAAAAGAGTAAAAGCATGCGGGACCCCGCAAGTCAGCTGATCCTATCCTCCTAACGTGCATCGTCAATAGTTAAAATGGTCTGATGACACTAACCAATAGGATGTTTGCGGTTCTCCTTTCAACACCAGGTGGTCTCGACAAAGTGGCAAGAACACGCTGGCCGCTGCCTGGCTACCCCCGGGACGACGTTTGACATTGAGGACGTGGCAAGTGAGCTGCAGAGCGTAATTCTGACGAGCCTTTACTGGGCGTGGCCTTGTGCCACAAAATTGAAGCCACGCACAAAAACAACAGCCTTCTTGAGAGAGAGAGACAAACCCGGGGCCATTCACTGAGTGCAATCGGAACGAACACCGATTGCGTAAATGGAAAATGCGTGGGGTGGATAAGCTTGGCAGAAACATTTCATTTATAAACAGAGAGGCTTTGAGAATGGGGCACACCAGCCAAAAAATGACTTTTGTCGTTGACGCCTAAGCGATAAAGAAGATGGGGGCAAAGTGGGAATGCAAACTGAAAACCACGTCATGCTGAGAACTCACCCATTGAGGCGGCCACAGCGAGAAGGAGGGGAAGGCGGAGGAGGCGAGGAGCGGAAATGAATGAGAACACCCATTATTACAAAAAAAAACATATATTTTATGCTTGAGCAATGGAAATTTTATTCCTGAGCGCAGCGAACACGAGGAACGCGGCGCGAGAATCAGCTGATGGGGTCCCCTTGTGGGCGGTGACGAGAGAAAAGGTCGAGAGGGAGAGACGCAGGGAGTCGGCTTCATACCAGATTGGTGCATTTTCAGCCTTATTAAAGTGGAAATGACCAAAATGGCATGGAGTCTGTACTCCGGGCAATGCCTCAAGGGTATGCGAGATGATTGAGCTGCAGCTGTGGTCGAATTACAGTCCGGACAACACGCTGGGATGCCCGCCTCTTGATTGCCTCAATTGAGGGAGAACAGAAGATGGAAAATGTCACTATTTCTGGAAATGTATATCAATTCTGTCCCATTTCCTGGAAAGGATTTGCATAATTCCCCCACTCTCATTGTGTTTGGTATTCTGAAAATTCTACCCTCGATTGCCAGTAAATAAAAAGGGAGAGAGATATACGAAAATATTTTTACTCTTATTGTAATCACATGCTACTAATCCCAGTTGTTCCCCGTTTGAGATGGTAGAGCTGGGTTTTGCTAAAGTAAATATGTGACGGAGGTTCCAAATTGTTTGTCACCCATTGAGAGTCCTCCTCAGCATGTTCAAATCGTTTTTCTCCCCTCTCCACTAAAAAAATAGAATTTTCTGTTTCTTTTTCTCTCCGCTACTTTTTAGAAGTAAAGAAAAAAAGAAAAATAACTGGAAAAGTTAGTCATCGAGGCTGGGTAAGATCACCTTTGATTATTTGGCAGGGTTTGTTGTCTTTCTCGCTCACATCTCGATCTTTCACTTGTCCAATGGGGGTTTACTTCGATGAAGGGTGTGGTTCTGACGTCATATGGGCCGGTTCACATCGGGGTTCTGCGACGGGTCGAACTGACTACTGAATCTGAGCGTCGATTCCGAGGCGACTGGGGTGTTTTAATCCTATATAGAACTGGTCCTCTATCATTGGATGCGTTTCACACATTTGAATACTCCTCGCCGTACTGAAGTATATGTTCGGAAACTATCGATTCAGAGACTCTGGGCAAAATGACCATTACAGGTCAAGCTCATAAACAATTAGGACATTCCCTCTGGGCATCAAAAAAACTGAGACGTCTTTTGTATTCCCCACGGACCTCACGAGATTCAAGTGATTGTCTGGTTTACAGATAACCAATAAGCAATAAACAACCGACTGAAATATGACTCGGGTCATATCATGGCGTCTCATGTGCATCTTTTGTTCTGTCTGTGAGTTTCCCTCCAATTTCCATTAGTGGGTTCAGATTTGCCTCAGCTTATGCTTTCTATCCGTTCTCGCAACACGTACATCTCGATTTGCGACATCACTTTCATACGGAGGTGTTTTCTGATCAAAAATTTAAATCAAATGGACGTTTTATAGTTAAAAAATGTAGATATATTCCACGGACATGTTGATATCTTCGGTAAGAAATTAAAAACAGGAAACGTCATTTTATTAAATGCTTGGAGGATTGACGCCCTTTCGACAAATGTCACTTGCGACAATCGTAGGCAATTACAGGAAAATCATCGTCTTTTTTCTAGACCTTATGAAAGTGGTGACCGTCATCCATAAGAAATTATTGGATGATACGCTTAAAATTGAATTAGGCCAGAATATTTCCGATGGATCGAAGTGTCTTATCAAGGTAGTTGTTTTCCTCTTTGGAAGTTTCAATGGAGGCCAGACCTATTTTTGCGGCAAATTCAAGCCTTTCTAAAAGTTTAGTCCGCTGTTTTAATTTGTTTTTGCCGGATTTTGATGTTCTAGCATTTTGATTTTCTGCAAGCGGCAGAAATCTGGAGTTTGATTCCTTTAATCCAGACCACAAATCTGGAAGAAACGAAGAACTTGGTTTTTCTTTTAATTTCCCAAATGTCTTGTTGACCAAAACACCCAGTTATCCATGACCAGACAAATGACATGAGAGAACATGTGGTCAGTTGATAAGTGATCTGTATAGCGAAAAAGAGGCACGGCTCAAATAAAACAAGTAAACAACACTTAAACCTCTTTAAACATTGTGATTGAGTATCTAATTGCTGCGTGGTACATTTAGAGAACCACTCCCTTATAAAGCAAAAGAAGTTCATTGGTCTCTTATAGAGCTGCTGCACTGTAAGGGGCTATAAACCTGCTTATTTTTCAGATTAAATATGCTGCGCCATTCTCGGATCTCTACGGGCTCTATAAATCCTACTATCCGTCAAAATATGAATTAGGAAATCGGACGGTTTCAATTGCGACGAAGAGCGAGCCAGAAATGAGTAGAATGTTGGCGCCTTGTGTGGACTCCATGGATATCTTGTCAAATTGGAGTTTTACCATAGACCATCCAGTCCATACAAGAGTACTGGGGATGAGTACCGTACACACGAGGTTGTTTCCGTTTTCGATGAGGTGAAGAATTGTTCCGATTTTTAGAAGAAAAGACAAACATAGCCAGTCGCAATTTAAATCGGTCAGACCTTGGCAAGCATCGAGAGTAGCCTTCGCCGTGATTGAAGAAAAACAATTCAAGACGTATTCAACCCATACAACCACAAATCAAACGGTAATGGAATAAGGTCATGCAATGACGATTCATTCAGCTACGTTTTTGGTTTCCGAGGAACATAACATTTCGTATGAAAGCCAATGAAATTCTTAGGATATCCTCCGACTACCTTAATAAGTTGGCAAAGGCCTTTGATCATACGCCGCCGTGCAAGGCAATAGGTACTCGGTGTATAGTTTAAATCGTAAAACCAACAAATATAGAATTTGTTGTACTACAACATAGAAGTGGTGTTTCTAGCGGTTGCCTAGTGATCCTTGATCAGCGTCACGATCTCAACGTTCAACAGTTGAGAACTTCGATTGCCAAACTGGTTTGTAACTGAAACAGCTTTGTTTGCAGAAACATTTTCAGTGGTTAGGCTCAGAGGTATTGTATTCCTCGACACAGGACGCATGGTTTACTCATGGAATTGCTCACTACTTGGGACTATCGCATCATAGCTGGACTGATGTGGGGCTGCCCGTCATTAACTTGACATAGATATTCAGATAGACCGGTTGAGACTTCTTAAAGAAACTGTAGAACAACCTAGGATTTTGGAGGAGCCTCTCATTTCCAAATACAGTACTTCATGGAATTCTCGAGCGCTTTACCCTAACAAGGTAACTTTCTACTTTTTTGGTGCATTTACAAAGTACCTCAAGAATATGATCGCTCATGATACATTCTTGCTCCCCTGTTCAGCTATTATTTTATTTTCAGGGGGCGTTCATTATATCAATGTTCGCCGATATAATGGGACAATCGAGTTTCCAACAAATGTTAAAGGTAATAATAGATCAGCCAAATTAATTCAATTGTAGGAATTGGTGAGAAGGTTCAATGGAAAATTTCTAACTTATGATCGAGTCTTCTTCCTAGTTAGGGAGTTCACAGAAAGAGCCAAGTGGCCAGCTTGTTTCCGAGCATTTATTGGAACACAAACGGATTTTGTAAGGATGCTGACTATCAGAAATGATTCTTATAGATTGGTGTTCCAGTCGTAAAAGTTAATCGCGGGAATGATACCCTAATGATTAATCAACATAACTTTGCAGTCACATGGGATGATTACCGCTAGTGAGTAATCTTTTCCCCCTACGTCGGAGAAACCGCCCTTTCAGTAAGCAATGGTTTTTTACCAGTCAGTGGACTAATCCTCTTTGGATATCAATAAATGACTCAACACAATTCATTTGGTTCCATCATGGTAATACTTCAACATCGGCTGATATTATCTCCGATTTCTAGATGATAAAGAAATACAGCTGGAAGTTCCTGATGATGAGTCAGTGTTTGTTGATCGTGAGAATCGTGGTCTCTATCTGGTAGAATATCCCGAGAATGATCTATTCGCTATGTGGAACAGTACACAAGTTTGCAGGAATTATAAACAGCAAAGAAAATGTTTAGACGTGCTCATATTTCCACAGATATTGCCTGGAACCAACAATCAACAGGGCTTTCTGTTCCTCCGTCTACAATAAAGAGTGTTCCGTCACATTTACCAAGATCCCATTGATCTATTCTGGCTATATCCATCGCTGGGAACAAGATGACTAATCCGTCGTCCGCCAAAAACTGTACAGTTTTTCTAATAAAAGATTTCTACCAGCTAGTAGCCGTTTATTGCCACTTTGCCCTTGAACCTAAAAGGCATGAGTCGTGAGGCACTTGTCGTGCGGATTGTGGTTGTTTTGTGTGTGAGAGAGAGATACCCGTTTTGTTCTGTCTCCCTTTTCCCTACCCTGTCTATGACTCATCTCAGGACGAGGCCTTCACTATTTGCCTTGCTTATCTAAATGTAGCGCAAGCGATTTTGCCTTCAAGCAGCTCCTTCGACGTAGATCACACACATGAGTTAGTTCTTTTTTTGCCTGTTTCCTTGGAAAAATCGGAAAAATGTACAAGATGTTCGAGAATTCCCTTTGCGGCAACATGTTTATCCTTGGCATATGGTTCAAACCGTTATGACACGCAATCCCGCGCTGTTACAGCCCGGAGGAAAATAGATATCTATACAATGCCTCTGCTCAATTCTCTTCCTGACTATCTTTCCCCAGGTAAACTTTTTGAGGTAAAGGGAAATCGCCGCCCCATGGTTTAATTTGATTAAAATGGGGGAAACGGATGTTCTCCTCGATCCAAATCATCAATTTACAGCTATCACCTTCCATCGATCTCACACCGAGCTAGTCACTGTTTCCGAACGTAAGCCCTCTTGTAAATTGTTTACCGGAACCATTTCAGTTGACCGTGTTGCTGATAAAATCAATTTTTCCCGGTTTGCTGCCGTTTTCTCTTCCAGGCAAGGTTTACCTTTTTTCTGTCTTTAAATTCTCCTCTTTTAGACCAGTCGAACCAAATGAAGTCGTATTTTTCCGCTGTAAAAGAAATGCCCCTTTTGAACATAAAAAGTCCTCTGTAGGATTTACGGAATATGATCCAAGAACATTGGACTACGAACAATTTTTGAAGTATGTTTTATGCATTTTTTTGGTTCGACGTCTTTCAGAGAATTTTCATTAATTCCAAAAGGCCGAATAATTATCATAAATACAACTGACGCGGATAAAAATAAAGACGATCACTGCATTCATTATGACGAGGAGGGAACCATTTACTATGGTGTTAATGGATTACTCGATGTTTGTATCCGGCCAGCTCAAAGTCATAAACTCTTTTAGACAACACTTGAAATTAACCGGAAACCCGGTCGTCTTTGGATGTATTTTGTCATCGGTTCCTTATCTGAAATTGACCTTGTCGGTAAGGCTTTGTTCTTCTTTCGAAATCTCCATAACTTTTTGTAGACAATCCGTTCAGTCCCAAGGTCTTCGAGCGTTATTTGCAAACAGCACGGCGACTTAAAAATGGTTATAAAACCGTCATTTCCGCCATTCATGGTAGGTACAAACGATTAAATAGAGCAGATTTTTTGAAGAAAATAAACCTGGGCTGATTTCAAGACTATTGGATTCGAGTACGCCAATGTTATTTCATAAAGTGCAAATGAACTTTGCCACTTTTGAGGGTACGCCATAGAAAATAGTCAATGCTGCGGTTTTTTCAGGTAGAAAAGCCATCGAAGCATTAGATACCCGGTGTAATGTGGCATTTTCTAGCAAGTAAGACCTCCTATCGCCACTTGCACTATAATTTTAGCCCGATTACAATAGGAGACGCTCTTTCCTTTACAGTGGAGTCAAAAGGGAGAGTAAGACTCGGGCTCCTTTCTCATAGCCCTGAGAAGTTCACAGAAGGACAATTATCAAAGTAGGGACAAAGTATAACAAAGAAAATGTTGTAGGAACTTTACGGATCAGCAGTTCGGTCCACTAAGCTGTGAATTTCTTGCCAATGTAAAGTTCGCCACCGGTGATTACGTGACAGTTGCTCTCATAAAACCTGACGGCTCACCGACAACAGCATTGGTTGGAACAAATGGAGAATACCTGGTGAGTTATTATCTTGTCCTTTTAAACTTCCTTGATTTTCAGTTGTCCAAAAAATTACCGCAAGACAGTTACTACATAGTTTTCCGGTGTGAAAACGTTGCCAGACTTATTATCATTGATTACAAGTCCATGGAGTCGGAAGAAGTCACCAGTAGGGTTATCAGCAACTTTCCAGTTTCTCTTTAGGAACTGTAATTCCCAATCCTCAGGGCATGGCGGAACAGCAAATTTACCATTTTGAGGAGGATGCCAAAAAGAAAAGGAGCCCTGGTCAAGAAGTCTTGAACAGGAAGCAGGAGGAAAACAGAGGTAACCTATTATAGCCTGTTATGTTATGGAATATTGCAGATGCTCAAAAAGGACGGTTAGCTACTCCTTTCCCTGAACTTCCGGCAAAACCTCCTCCAGTCGAGAAGAAGAAGAACCACGAAGGTTGCGTTTCCCAATATTTTTGTAGAATAATTTCCAGAAACTATAAAACCACAGCTGAGCGGGTCTCAAATGATTCAAACAACGATTTTCGATAAAATTCTTTGGAAAGACCTCACCGTCATCAAGAAATTAGGCTCAGGAGCGCAAGGAGATGTGAAAATGGTCTCATCGCCTCTTCTTGGGTAAGTATTTCATTTCACACCCCCAATTTTATGACGTTATTTTTTAGACGGAAGGCTGCTAAAATATTCACGCATTCCAGTGAGATAATGTCAAAGTATGAGAAAAGGGAATTGGAAACTCTTGCAAAAGTACACTCCGCCGTCAGAATTATTAACCAACTCCATTTAAGCTGAACTCCCACCCGTTTATCATTAGTATTCATGGGTTTATCTTTGACTCTGAGCATTCTCTACAACCGAAAGGATTTTTGATGGAATTGATGGACAATGGCTGCATGTACAACGGTAGAAACGGCATTTAACGAGATTGGAAAGCATTTTCTTACAGTAGTCCACGACATCGTGACAAGAAATGGTGAAAGGAAGTTCAGAGTGAGGATAGAAAAGCCTCACCTCTACAATTGGATCCAACAGGCCGCTAGTGCTTTCCATTTTATGCACAGTGCGGGAATTCTTCACAGAGACATCAAAACATTGAAGTTAACTCCTTTTACAGCTTCCTTTAAAGGGTGGTTTCAGCATGTTATTGACAAACGATCATGAACAATTAAGAATCTGTGACCTTGGATTGTCTGGCCAGGTTCAATTAAATAATATGACAATGAGGTCAGAGTGTAACATCTTTTTTTTGTAAAAACAAATATTGTTCAGAATTGGAACCTATCTATATATGGCGCCAGAAGTACTGGCCCTGGCGGGAGATGGCCCACTTGAAAAACACTATGACTCAAAATGTGATGTATATAGTCTGGGTATTTGTATGTGGGAAATGTGGCATCGGAGGTCATTGTCTCCAAGAATTGTTAACATTGATAGGTTTCAGGTTGCCCTACTCGAATGAAACTGATTCGGAGCATTTGTTGATAAGGCGAGTTTGTCGAGAAGGGTATCGTCCCGCGATAAAACCTGAACTGGGTGGCGGCACGTTGCCAGATCTGATAAAGAAGTGCTGGGCTCCAAATCCAAAGGATCGCCCAACAATGCTCGAAATCTGTAAAACTGCTCATGCTAAACTGGTTGAATTAGAAAAGGTTTGCCAATTTCATAAACAATAACCAGTTTCAGAATGGATACGATCTCCGGATTCGATCCTCACATTCTTAATGATAATACAATATTCGGTGTATACTGTACATATCTGTCCAATAAATTATTGCCCATGACGTAAATTGTTTGTAAGGCGAATCTTCGCGAAGACGTGACCCATGGCCCGAAACCACTTCGGTGCACTTGAAGAGAGTGATTACTTATCACCATACCCTTTGAAGCTCTGACTCCTCGTCAGGTAATGATCCGCCTATTTCGTCGACAAGTCTTAGAATAACAAGCACAACCAGCCATTTGCCTTCGTCCGTGTCATAATCGTGTTTTAAACAAAAATGACTGTGATCAGTCGAAGCACGTGGTGTTCCGGCCATGTGTTGTTACTATCTGCTTCCTTTTACGCGAACCTTGATTAAGCACGTCGGCCAGTCACGCCAACGTCTCTATAGATCTATTTTTTTCGATAAATAGTTCCATGCCCACTGGGTGACCAGTACTTCTTTACGATGTCTTATCTCTTGCATAGCTAGTAATACAAAAAAAGCACTCTTCATTTAAAGCACTGCGTTGATAAGTACAGACAGACTATTCCTCACGAGACCTTCGAGTTGGAACTGCTACAGTAACCGGTAGCTAAAATAGAATGAATTCCCGTCTCTCACGAAATTCTTCTTTTTAATGTGTTCAGTTACCAGCTGACCACATAGATGATACTTCACTGTGTTCTGTTAGATGTTCAAGGTTAATTTAACTTCCTAACTTGCGGATTTATAAACACCCC
The DNA here is from genome assembly GCA_964036215.1 of Oscheius sp. DF5033. Taxonomy (NCBI): domain Eukaryota; kingdom Metazoa; phylum Nematoda; class Chromadorea; order Rhabditida; family Rhabditidae; genus Oscheius; species Oscheius sp. DF5033. The sequence continues at coordinate 10,765,857 of OZ038413.1, forward strand.
ACCCTGTTCCTTTCCGCCTTTTTTCTATTCCCTACCGTAACCGCCGATTGAACTTCAAGAAGTTCCCCGACTCACGTTGTTCTTGAATTTGTTTCGGTGTCATATTAGGTGCCTAAGATAAAAGTCTGATAAGGGTCACCCGTCCTTCAGATTTATTTCTTGGAAAACAACATGGAATTCTTTTAATCATATGAAAATTCCAGACACAATGGTCAGCTTCGATGAACTTATTGCTAAACTTCATGTGATTTTTGCAGACAATGATGTGAATATTCAAGAGGTTTGTGGCTGGTACTCCGTTCAACCAAGTTCCAATTTTAGGTGATAGAATTGCTTGAATCTTACAAAAGCAATGAATACGACTGGTCAAAATACGCCATCTTTGATGATCACAAGTATGCCTACTGTAGTGGTAAAAACTTTACTGCATATTTCAGGTATACCCGTAATTTAGTCGATATCGGAAATGGAAAATATAACCTTATGATCCTGTGTTGGGGGCCCGGTATGGGCAGCAGGTTAGATCCTCGGTGTTACGGTAATGAATGATTTTTCTTTAGTATTCACGATCACACAAATGCTCATTGTTTTGTAAAAATGCTCGATGGCGAGCTTCTGGAGACGAAATACGCCTGGCCTGACCCCCAAGCCCCTGAAGCTCCCTTGAAAGTATTGGAGAAGAGTGTTTATGACAAGAATGGTGTCTCCTACATGAGCGGTAAGTCGTCCCCCCCCCACTCTCGGCCACCCCGGAGTTCTTCGACCAACGATGAAATTAATGAGCTATGAAAGATCCGGATATTTTGGAGTGACTTAAATAATAACAACACATCACTCAAAGTTCGTACGTGAGATTTCGCATCTTTTCTAGCAGTTGGGTTTCGTCGACACCGACGTTTAAGGCGTTTCTCTCGTTGACAGCGGGTTAGGGGTAGAAAATGTCCGCTCTAATTGATTATGTCATTCATCAACACATGACAAAAGCGAAAGTACAATATCACAAGCTACAGTATAACTGAATTATAACGGATGCCTTCCGGTGCCGTGTAGGATATAACCTAATCCATCCCTGGCAGGCACGGTTATATTGGGGTTAATTTATTCAGTCTGCAATTCAATTAAAAAGTTCACTAGGCACAGAGAGACTGAACTCCTTATGATCCCTTTTAAGAAATATTTTAATACGTGATAGTAACGATAACAAGCGAAAACCCTGCAAGATCTTCTGATACATAACATGTGGGAGGATGGCCACCACCCCCTCCCTAACTCATTTGGTGATTCAGATGAAGCTACTAAAAAGCAACTACGTGAAAGAATCCGCTACATAAATCTTTAATATTTGAGCTAATTTCGTAATCATGGGGAAGGAAAATAACGGAAGCTCTCGGATTACGAAGACGTAAGATCCCCATGCGACGAGAGGAGAAGCTAAACAGCTACTCATCTTGCGGCCAAAAAATAGAAGGACACAATGAATGTTTCCAGTGGTTTAAAGAAAGTCCCCCATTTAAAGCTCTTATTTATAAAATCAAAGCTTAAGAATAATGAAATAGGGGGTAATTGAAGACGAGCGTCTCACATGGAGCCATGAATTCTCATATTTCTCGTTTATTATCATTTTCTTTGCTTAAAATACCCGGTCTGGTGTAATTTTAGAATATGTGGATAATAGTGGGTTGTGAATTCGTCAATTTTCAGATAAGCTTGGTCTGCACCGTATGGAAAATCCCAGCCATTCCGACGGAGCTGTATCCCTTCATCTTTACATTCCCCCTTACGCCACCTGCAACGCATTCGACGAGGTGAGACTCTACGCAATCAGCTGCTTAGCATTTTGACTTCATTAGACCACTTGCGCCTACGTAGCGAAATTGACAATTTTTAATTAAACCCCCATTTGTCTCATTTATCAGTTACGTCTCCTAACTGAATCAGCAGACGTCATATCCTTAATTACCGTAAGAAGAAGTATAGCTGCAGAGACTCGTCTAATCCGAAGATCAAGAACAAAGTTTAAATTTTCAGAGAAGCGGAAAGAAGACTGAAGTACACGTGACTTTCCATTCAAAATATGGCAATAAGGTGGATTATAAAGGATCAAAAGAAGGAAGAATTGTCCCAGCTCCTGGATGTGTTGCTGCGATATCCAATGTATCGAACCATACGATAGCCCTCAAGTAAACTCCCTCAATACTTGTATAATACATCGTTTGTTTCCATAATTATTCTTCCTTAGTGTGCCTTATACCCAGTTCAATCCCGTGTACATCATACAATAAACGGTTATCTAAAGATGACTTGAGAAGCACAGATCCCTATGACGGGCTGTAAACATCGGGCAGCCACACAATATTATTCGAGCGCTTCCGGGGCGTTCAAATTCCGAGAGACCTTTGTTTTTATCCATTAAAATGCTGGCGTTTAACTGTTTCCGAGGATTATTCTTTCTGTCTTGTATAAGATATCAGGCCGAGGTACATAAGATCTAAGGATACAGTAATGTATCACAACAATTATATCTTACTACTAAAATCTTGTTATTATCCGGATGTTACACCTTGCAGCGTCTTTAGTGAACACATATAGTGCACGTACTTCTTCTTTTAAACTAGTTCCGACATAGTAAATTCCGGATGGCCCCTTGCCTTCACCCTTTTCTCCTTTATCCCGCTCCTGTGCAAAAGTATTTCGTAGAACAAGTCATCCTTTTTCCGAGCAGACTAAAAAAAGGAATGAATGTAAAGGTTAGGGGCGCATCTCTCCCACCACCCTCTCTCCTCATGTCTACCAAAAAATTCAAAATTAATTATTAACAGCAATTAGTATGACCTTTAACCACCCCCACCAACGTTTATTCAAGTTGGATATAAATATGATGGAATTCCCTTTTTATCTCATTCCTACGCGCATCCAACACGAATTTATATTTGGGATGCCAGACAGAGAGAGAAAGAGAGATCAACTACAGAGATGAGTGGGCAGTCAGAAATTTTTATGTGACGGCAGTAGCAGCTATTTTGTTTGAGTCTAACCGGTAGACCACCACTACCAATATATGAACTGACGGATGCGCATATCCGGACCGCTAACGGCATTTGCAAAAACACTTAGTTATAGCCCTCGTTAAACATGTCTTAATAGTGGTGTATATGTGATGTTAAGATCATCATTTTGCATCAACATCAAATCGGAAAAGGCTAAAGGATGAGGGCAGGTGACCTCTTTGCGCGACAGACTTGGCAATGTTACACCTGTTTGCGTATATTTAATATTTTATATCACGTTTGTCCTTTTCTATGAAGTCAAAATACTTCCCAGTATCATGTCTCCTTGTCTTCCAGATAGAGTATGTAGCTGTTCGTCCTTTTTTACTCTCCAAAAGCTATTAACTCTGTTCAAGCTGTCTAGAACAGAGAGTCTCTTACTCTTTTTAGACTCCTACCTAGTTTCTACAGTATCTCAACACTTATAAATATCTACACATTATTATATCATAGTATTATTTGAACAAGTAGGAAGTGACATCTATCCACAAGGGGCTACGTCACGGGCTTCCGCCTCCTCCTTGGTGGTGTAGAATGCCCAGTGGGAGGAAATCCGTCCAACGCTTTTAAGGTGATCATCTCCCACCTTCATTTTGGTGAGACATCATCTTGTTAAATCTTTTTTTATCTCTTCACGTAATTAGTTTTGGCTACTGATATCATACTATTTCCAAACGACAGGAAGCATTCACGCTCAGTTAGACTGCCCTTTTTGGGAATCGTCTCCTCCTTTGAAAAATAATAAAAAAGGAAATGAATCGTAGGCTGCGGGTTCGAACAGAAGTACACCTGAATGACGGCCAAATTTAGACGCATACATTATACAGTGTTGCTGGCTAGTCATTCTTAGGCAGATTTAGGTGACGTGTATAATATGAGAGACCTTTCCAAGCAGAAAATTATGTTGGGGACCTTCCTCATAATGCGTGGGTCACTAATTATCTCTTTTTTCGCCGTCAGTCTCTGGTAGGCGGTAACTTGCTGAAGTTGAAAGGACACGAGGGGCGGTGACGGCGGGGTCTCTGTTTTCTTCCTAAATTAGATACTTACCTCTTTCTCTTTTCTCTTAGTTTTTGAAGATTAGCAAAAGGAGCTCATCTTCGACCTTCTGATCCTATGACTTAACTTCTTTTCTGCGTCTTTAAAATGCAACAACGATCTCGGCTTAGCTGGTTGACGGCTGTTTTAAAATCTTCACCTTTGAATGAATACCATGATACACGTGTATGATCCTCGAACTCACATCATTGACATTAAAATAATTCTCTCTTTATCATCAAGGCCTTTATTCACAGTCTAGGAATGATTCGAGAATCCAGATCTCCTTGATCTCCTGAGACAATTAGTAGTCCGCTTAATTATATCGCCAGCCTACTGGAAGAGGCAGACTATCTATAGATTCATTATATAGCAATGGTTTGCTAGCATTGTTGGTTAATTGGTCCATCCAAAACAGTGACATTTCTCTAATGTCTTAGCATGCATCTCCTTCTATATGTCTTCTTCTCACTCTATCAAAAAGTGACGCGGCTCTTCCCGCACTCATTACGTACAGCCCTTACCTGGATACCTGACCCGAAGAAGTGCGGAGTAGACCAGACAAATTTTGCCTTGTTTGTGTTTTACATCATTATATTGCATAGAAATATGTAAAAAAGACCCAAAAGACTAAATCATAAACAAATCTCTGACCACCCCCACTTATATGAATACGTGATTAGGCTTCTATCAGCTGTCTTTATTACATTTTTTCTTATTCTTTTTTAGCTCATGTTTGGGTTGATTACGTCTCTTCCTGAATGATATAGTGAAGCCATAGCTATTGACACTATAAGACGCCTAGGAGACCCAGCTGGAAATTCTGTTCTCATTTGTGTATTGGTAGACGCCCAGTCTTTGAACATTCCTATTAATATCAAAAACGAACGCAAATACTACTCCCCAGTTACATACTGTTTTGTGCACAATTTTCCTAAAACCTGTTTTTCTATGAAATATTTTTACCATTTTCTGCTTGTACCAATGAGGTCAGTTGCACTTGTAGGAACGCCCTCCCAGCGATTTTAATAAAATTATCGGAAATTTACCACTTTATACCAAATGTGGTGGTAAGTACCGCGGTCATTTGGGGCGGAGCTTGTTTCCGCCCTTGAGGGATATCTTTCAGATGCACTATTGGCTTCTGTTCGTACCATAAAGTAGCCACGGGGTGTTCTCCTGATTACTATGGATTTCTAGTATCATAGACAGTTAAAGATACACCCACCCCCCGTAGCACGCAGTTATTATTTTTGTGCACGACGTGCTTTGGACAGTTTATAAAAACTGGCGCGTACTATTAGGTCATATTTACGGATTGACCATCTAGATAACTTCTTATTTATCACTTTAAAAAGCTGGGAAAGTGATTTCTGTCAGAAGAGCTCCAGTATCCACAGCTACTTTGTTGAGGTCTTGTGACGCAGTTTTCTTTCCCCATTCAAAACTTCCCTCTTCCATTTTTAGTGTGCCCCCTCTTAGTCTCTAATAGCTCTCCTTGCTTTATGATACCTTCCTCAAAAACTTCCTTTCCTTTTTATCCTTAAAGCATTCCAAGGATAACAATTTTTATGCTATTTTCAGAATCCAGCTGTCCAAAATTTCGTCGTTACAACGAATCGCGTCGGTACTTGTCTTCTTGTCCCATTTGATATATTCAACAGTGTAAGTTCATCTTCTTCCTAATAAACGGGGGGATACATGATGCGTATGTGCGACACCTGCCATATTAAGACTTTAACAAATTGCGTAAATTAAATGAGCCCACGGTATGTCGTCGGTTAAATCACATTTTATTGAATTATGACATGTCACATATTGAAATAGTAAAGATAATTACATAAAGTTCCGCTTTTTCAGTCCATATAGGATCCGACGAGACACAGAAGACGATTGGATCTCTTCAGATGAATGCTTCCATCGATATAATGAAGACAATCATCACAAAATATTCTCCCATTTCTTACATCGAAAAAATTCATCTCATTATTCACCAATCGCCCCGTCATATCACCAAGCCCTGTTAAAGTTAGAGGTAAGTCCAACAACAAATGTTTTATGACCATCTGCTTCGCTTAATCACCGTCATATCAGAACAGCTGTTTTCCCGGGGCTTTGATTAAAAATATCCCGACTTCTGTACACATTATCACGTTCATAAGGGATGTATATTTTTGAATTTTTTGAATTAGCAGTTTCCCTGACCCATTTACCATAATATCCCGGAGCATAATAAGGTGTAGGTGGATATAAGAATTGCTACCAATCATGGTCAAGAATCGACCTTTTATACATATTTCTGCATAAGGATGAGAAAAGGACTGGCTTCTTTTCTTTGAAGGAAGTGACGTGTGACCCTTTAAAGGGCAGACTCATTCATACCATAGTAACAAAGAGTAATAGATAGACCAATTATAAAAGAGAAAAACATTACATTATTTGAAAATAGTCCACGTGAGCATCAATTTAAAGTTAATCGGTTAATTTGTATCTCTCATCATTTCTTTGAAGATCTCTCGCTAGGAGATGACATGTTGCTGATTAGGAAATCCCCTGGATATTAGGCAAAATATTACTTTAAAAGGTGCTAATGGATGTGATGAAGCATCTGGCTTACAGTAATCCTTATTTTTTCCAGATGAGCGGACTCAGGCACGGCGAACAGATAACAACGAGCTCATCTTCCTGCAACAGCAAGAAACTGGATGTCATCAGTGCTGAAACGCCATTGAGGGAGAGGGCTCTTTGTAAATTCGAGTACATTTTAAACTATAACCCAAAGGTGCTTATGACCTTTTAAACCACCTACCGTATCCATTTTAGCGTCTTCCCGCCGCTTTAACCGAAGTTAAATGCAGTTGTCCAAGACCAAATTCCAAATTGGTGGGAAAAAGAATATTCGAGTGTGAGGCTCTCCGATACCAGGTACCGTATCCCCTCAGCCCCCAAAATAGGCGATATTAGGTACGAGTCCTTCTTTTTGATGAGGATTGTCAAACATTCCGTGAACACACAGAAAACATAGCCCTAGCATGTATCCCCGTAGTTCAAGTAAGTTTATTCTTCCGTGTCTGTTGTCATATCCTAAGTTTTTTTGGGTTTATTGGGAGAACCTCATTAACCTGTAGTTTCAGGCCAACGCCAATGCTGATGGTGAGGAGAACTTCATGTTCCCGTTGAAAGCTGCCGACGTTCCAACATAAGAGCAAAAAAAAGAGAAAGCAACATCGCAGTGCTGCTGTCATAGCCCGCCTCTAGTAGGTTACGGTTGTCTACCGGTTTTTAGACATTTTGATCTCCCTTCATTCCCATTTCTTATTCATTTCATTTTCTTTCTAGTCAGTTAATATGTTTCTGTATTTTCCGTACGTATTTGACCCTTTCGCGGCAGGATCCTCAAAGGATAAAAAGAATGCATATATGTGTGTTGGCTCGTGATCTCATAACATCTCTCTCTGTGTTTTTCATTTTCTCTTTTCCTTTCTTAATTATCTGTAATAAATATATGTTAATTTTTCAATTGATGTCAAATTCTCCGAAAGAATAAAACATACAAATGTGTGCACCGCGTCAGAATTAAAATCCAATCAGGGCAGGTGTTTTGAGGGCGAGCCTGATGAGGGTCTTCTGATAAAATGATTTACGTCGAATATAGTAAGAAGAGGCTCCTTTAAAGAGGTGCTTCCATTTTTAGAGCAAAAGTTCACTTATAAATGTTGTCTTGATGATTACCATTGTGAAGGGTCACAACCACCTCGTACATCACAGTTGGTAAACAACTGGCCTCTATCCAAAGACATGTCTACCACATATGGGGGTGGTCGAAAGTTGAGCCGTTATTCTCTTCTTCGGGAAGTAGTTAAAAACAACAATAATAGATGTTAGCGACCCCCGGATACTAATTTCGGATTCATTAGCCATTCATAGTAGTCGACCCGTTCCTTCCCGTAGCTATATAGACAACAAATTAGAGACGAAAGATTTCAAAAGATCAACGCATAGCACAAGAGTCGGATCAACCTTTAGTCTACGGGGGTTTTCCGCAGATACTATCAAATAAAATTAATCTGGAATCTGTTTGTGGGCGTATAATGGTCATGGCGCATGTTTTACTGGACGACGTGGGCAAACTCTATTCCTTTGGGAAATGCACCGTCATTTAACCAGTGGTAGACAAAAAATGTCTAGTGAATTTCCAAGAACTTCTTTCAAAAGGCTGGTGACGTTATTTTAAGAATTATTACTTCATTAGTTGAGACAGCCGTGAATCATTTCTGAGAGAGCTTCAGTTTTCAACACTCCGGAATCCAGTTGAAATCGTTGGTTTTTCGTAAGAAAGGATCATCTCTGATAAGAAGAAGGATGATACATGTAATTCCTTAAAATGCTTTTAATCTGAATAAGACATCACTCCTGAATTTTCAGAAAGTATTTTTATCCACGGGAATGTGGCCTCCTTTCTCATTATGTGTAGTCTGAAAGGGGCTATACGAGTTGCGTAGTGTTTATGCCAAAAGAAACCATAGTATGTCTGGTATTTTAATGAACTGCCTACATGTTTGAAGATTTCCAGGCTTAGCAGCCAGGGAAATTAGTCCCGTCGTGATTAGCTCTCTGGAGGGATTAGAACGGAAAATTTTAAAGAGAAAATACTACGTCAAAATCATCTCTTGTAGGAGAAATGAACACAGTGTATTTTTTACGGCCAATGTATATTATACGGAACTGAGGGGACTTTTTACACTACCTCAGGGACCAGTTGGAAAGAACCTTTTCTATGAAGAAAAAGGATACCCCTCGTATTTCCTCGTCCAAGCAGAATGTTACCCATAGAATGTTCGAAGAGCAAAAAGTTTAGAACTTTTCCTTTTCTTTGAACATAATTCATTAAACAAGTACCCTTTTTGCTTGTTTATCACCTTAAGTTTTGTGTTTTACTCAATACACTTAAAATAATTTCATTTGTAAGCTGACGCAGAATGACTCTGACTGTAAACAATCAACTTTTTTTGCAGGCGATGGTTACACACACAAAACAATTTTTTAAAAGATGTAGCTTCTGGTGAAATCACTGCTGAAAGAGCAAAACAGCAACAAGGAATTAGAACTTGATCTGCTTAACATTAAGATCTATCAAATCGGATACATTCAAAAAACAAATAAAATAATTGAACTGCACTATGTGTCTTCCGCTGTGGATCTTTGTCCCCAAGAGAAAGCGGAATCTACGCAATACGCGGAAATCCTGGGCATTCAACCAAATAACGGGCATTACGTTACTCATAGGTAATTTCGCCTTCCTGTTATTGTTTTTACCGTCTAGACATTACCGTAGTCCTTGGAATAGTTCACAGATATTTAATACAATACAAAACTGACGTTGATGGTTGGGGTTATTTTCGGTAAACACATATTATAGCAAGCGTATTGCCCTAACGATGTTCTACAGTTCTACAGAGATCTTCTCTTACGTTGCAGCTTGACCTCTCTATTGTATGCTTTTAATGCAAAGTGCGTTTTTCTATCGTCGATAGGATACGGTAACTTCTCTAAAAATAGGCAATATTGAAGGAATCTTACCGGTTTCGATTTTACCTTAAATTTCACTCCATTCTATCAAATTGTACAATATTTCTGCAAAAAGGAGAGATTTAACCGTGAGATTTAATTTGGAACAGCAAGTTTCTATTTCCGTTGACCTCTCAATCTTCCACATTTTTCATATTAATGTAGAACGCCCACCCTTAAGAAAAATGGAGGTTACTGCATGCATTGATACGGCAGATTTATGCATGCATTTACTTTGGAACCCAACATTTATTAGAGATCTCCCTGACTGCCTTTAGTGGCTTCGAACTTTTCATCCTCATACGGTCACAGCTGGCTTAGATCCAGCTCATCGGAGATGACTAAACTTTACCAATGCTTATCCCACGTTTATCAATCATAATCATCAAAGTCCATTCTCATTTGCGAATTTAAAAATCCTAAAAAGTGTTTACTGTTTGCCCTTTATGCGCATGTTTATGAGCCATAGCCATGAGAGAAGGCGTAAAGCCGTTAACGCTGTGCCATCGTTATCCTCGTAGGTGTTTTCGTGCGTTGCATTTTCAAACAATTTTGGACTGAAATGCCCTACTTAGGTCAGCTGCGGGTGGGAGGGAGGGTGGCAAGTGGTCACACCGTCTGTTTTTCAAGAACTTTGGCATCTTGAGAGGGAGACCAATGTCTTCTGTGGGAGACATGCAACATTATTCACACTCTTTCTACTCGATTCATGCTTTAAATAGACTCTTTAAAGAGCGTTCTATCGTAATCTAAAAGAACATGAAAAGAACATGATGCCTGCAGACTTATCCAAACGTCAGATTCATTGCTTAACCTGACATTAATAAGGAATTCAGAGTTTGTACTTATGGGAACAGGTGGGAGATGTTTTTGTGTTGTCTGGCTCTCGTTTAAATTCTTAGTAAAACTCCCCACATACACACAGACCTAGGTGAGTTTCATTTTACAGCCGAAAGATGAGCCTGCACATAATTGGTAACAAACATCTTGCCACCTTTGCATAAGGCGGCAAAAGAGGAAGCCCCCCGGTCTAATTCGTTTGTCACTTTCTTTGTATTCCGTTTTATGTTTAATCTGTTCATTGGTTTCTCCAAAAAAAAAACACTTAACTCTGTGGCACTTAATAGTTCGTCATGTACTTCAAAGGGTTCTTGTCCTTGTTAGGAGTATACAGTTTCCAAATCTTAAAATTCAATTTCCTTGCCATTTCCGAGGACAGATTATGCAAAATTTGCCTCATGGGGCAAGAACAACTCCCACCTATTTCGGCCGTCAGTGCCCTTCCAAATCTCCATGTTTCATTTAAAAGAAGTGTGGGAGGGCGAGAGCAAAAGTGCGTGTGTGGGGTGTCACTGTCGCTCTTGTGTTAAATAAAGGACTAATTTAAGAAAATTAATATAAGTCAATTTTTCTAATGTTATTTGATCTTCTAGCCAGCCATTTTTCCCTCCCTCGCTCATTTTATTTGCAACTTTTATTTGCATCAGAACGTTCGTCGCCGTGTCGGTCATAAAACAATGGTTAAAACCTTCGGATGTGAGTTTATTTAAATTCTATCCAATTTCTGGTGCAAAAACCGCAGATTTATGACGTTTTCCCGGAACCTTGTTCCTTTCTTCCAGCTCAGCATTCGAAAATATGGAGTCAGATCCCGTCGAGGTGTAATTTAGACGTCCGGTGGCGCAATTTCAAGCCATAATTCAACCTACCAAAATTGCAGTTTCTTGAAAACGTTTAAAATTAATTAATAGTGTCCGCGTCAATGTATGGTAGGAGAGACCGGACAGCAGAGCTGGGAAACCTCGCGCGGGAGAGAGGTGTCGATGACAACATATTTTTAGATTCACCACACGTTGAGTACAATGTTTTCCTCTGATGGCCAGAGTAAGGAAGAAAACAATTCCGATAACTTTTCACCTGCTTTTCTCTCTTTCTTTTCATGATCTTGATCTCTTTTTCTTCCGCTTTTTCCCACACTTTTTTATCAGCTGTTTCTTCCGCCAAGGGTTAATCAAACTGAGCCGTAATGGCTCGAAACATCTTGCGCTTATTTTCCAGGCAGATGTGTGAAGCATTTTCTCTACTCTGCAAAGCACAGAGTTAAAGGAAATTTGCTTAGTAATCTGAGATTTTTCCATATCCTCTTCTCATTTTGCAAATCTGCCTGTTTTCTATTTATTTTCATTTTGCTCAAGAAAGAGGAGGTGGATCTAAATGTTGTCCTTAATCTGTGGATCACCATTTCTTAATTTAGCTCGTGTTTTGGCATCTCCTTCAGCTGTCAGAGCTTGTTCGTGTTGTTTTTCTTTTCAAGTACATTTTGATAAGGTTAAACCGAAATAAGAAGGTCTACCCCCTCGATGTCTCCTTTCGTAGACATGCTCGTATTTTTTATGCCAGACCCACTCGTGAAAGCTTTCCACTCTCAGTCCTTTCCCTGTCTTCAAAGGGCATTCCCACTCATCTTGTTAGCACGAATCCTGGTATACAAGAGGAAACTTTCGTCGCCTATTCACATAGTGCATTGTCGTCTACTACGCATTGTCTATATCCAGCTATGCCAGAAAAAAAGAACGTAATTATAGAAAGATACCCTGTGTTGGTTTATTCATTCTAGTGGCTGGTGGGTTGGGGGACAAAATGGATCCTCATAGTCTATTCCGTCTCCTGATATGTCTCGCCTTTCCTAGGTGACGGTGAATAGATCTCTGTCTTTTCTACTTTTACCCGTCTTTTTTGGGACCATCAAGTTGCCGGTCATTTTATACACGAGATACCCAGAACATGCAAAAATTGTTTATCCAGAAGAACTCCTTACTGGGTACGTAGACACCTGGCAATCATACCGTAGGCTCCTGTAACGTAGTTAACCTATAATTTAACAGTCAACATATGTTTTTATATTCAAAGGTCACGACAGTTTTTTTACATTTTTAAATCCTTTTGTTTTCCTGTGCAACATGTGATGCCCGCCCCACCTGTCCACCAGCGCCTTTTTTTGCAGAAGAGAGAAGGCGAACGATACTTCTCGTTTATTGTTATTGTTCACCATTGTTCCTCCAGTTCCGTTATATAATTGTTTTCTGAGCAAAAGTTAAGATTCGCCTACACGAACCAATCTCCATAGAATGTGACTGATGTCTAATTAGGCTTGGGATGCTAAGGAATCTCTTTCTACGTCTCTTTCTCTTGTTCATAATTGAGCACCATGTGTGGACCTTATTAATTGTTATTTCTTAGGCTAAGAACAATTCTCAAAGATCTACAAAAGGCGTGAGATCCTGTTTTCCACGACCGGTAGATGTGATCTCTGCAGTGCCCACCGATATCAAAAACTCAAGCACACTTTATTCACGTAACCTTTGGCTATTAGAAAAGTTTTTAAATAATTTAGGAAAACATAGATCGGCAAAACATTACCCTTTAATGCGATAATATAGAAGTGCACACGTTTTTACGTTTGTATCCGGAAATCCGAAAGGAGTTATGCTTTATGTCAACACATAGTAACAAATAGTCTGAACAGGCAATTATTATCGCTATTTTCCACTTTGGAAGCCTACTTTTCGGAGTATGCACTATTTCTTTACGCTGAAAAAGACGGACAAACAACTTTTAGTCCTTAAATTGTGGGCTCCACTTTGAGATTTTCCTTCCTTTTAGTGAAAGTGCTCCCGTACTGGAAATGACTGGGAATGACAAAACGCCACCGTCACAAATTCAATCGTCTACAACTTTTTTTTCATAGAAACGTAGTAATGAGCTAAAGGTCTAGCCATTATTGTGTACCCCCTTGGAGAGACAAATGTGGAGGAAGTGACAAAGTATCCCTCTTCTACTTTCATTCTTTCCCCAGAGAATGGTCTCGGTGTTCAGCCAGTCCCCAAACAGAAATATCCAGCTCTATTCAAGTACATTATTCTGCAGAATAGCCCTCACAGATGTGATTTTGTCCCACACCGGCAGAAGAGCATAGAGATTCGCTGTGCAAGCTGCCTACACTTCCCCTTCTGCTAATCAAGGTTCACGCTTTTCATATATGGGGAGTAAGCCCAATTATTTCAATTACTCTCACTACTCCCTGTCAGCCTCCATTTCTTGGATTGGAGGTGGTCTTTATGTGAGTAGGCTGGCTCTGTCCATTTCTCTTTGTACTTGATAACACGAGCGACATTAGTCGCTGGTACATTCAATTATTGTCTCGTATCAGACTGAATATTTCTTTTCTTGTCTTGAGTTTCGCCAATGCTGACGGTAATTGAGCCCTTCTGGACTTTACTCCCTCCCTCGCACCCACTTCTCTTGACATTTTATAGTCGAATATTAAACTTTGTTCTCTTTCTTTTTCTTGTTATTCTTAAAAAGTTTTCCAATTCCAGAAATATGAATGAATCCAGCGGGCCAGATTATCAAGCAATATTCTACAACTCATCAGTCGCCTGTACAATCCTCTCTTTTGTTGCCTTCATCGTCAATCTTTACCTCATTATTGTAAGCGACTTTTCTTTATTCTGCAGACACAAACCACATCCATTTTTTTTTGGAAAAGGTTTAATTTTTCAGTGCTCCCGGTACTTACGACGTCCGATTGGCGTAAACCTAAGACTCTGTGTCTCGCTATCCGCTTCCGATGCTTTAGCAGCATTTTGTTACATACTAACCTATTGTATCAATGTCATATTTCCAAGTGACATCTCAAATTGTTGGTCAATATTACTGGAGGTTCGTTTTATTATTTCTAGCTGTAATATCCATCGGGTTTAGGTCATTAAATTCACGACTTTCTTTGCCTCCGTCAGCACATTGTTAATTTTGGCTTTGAATCATTACATAGGGATTGTGTACCCGTTGAAGAGGTAAAATAAACATTTACACGAAAAAATTGATAATTGTAGGCATGTCATAACCAACAAGACAGTGAGAACGGCCATTCTCTTGTCCTACCTGGTTCCCTTTATCGTCTTCTTTGCTTTATTTTGCGTGGTGGATGGTGGCTTTCGTGCTCCAATAGCTTTTGGTTTCTTTACCAAAGACGGTTGCGCCAGTAGACGATTCTTACGTAAGAATGAGGTGTTTATTTGATCATAATGATCATATTACAGAGTCATCAATAGTTCGGTCCGTTATTGTTGGTCCTTTCATAATCTTTGTCCTGCTCATATCCTTCTTATATTGTCATATAATTTATCACATGAGCAGGACATCTAAAGACCCTTTGATAACTAACAACACGAATAAGAGGAAGTACAACGCCAAATTACTCAGCACACTGGCTTTGCTGGCAGGATCCGCTTTAATTGGTATTATTTAAAAAGAGTGAATACCGTAGTTTTCTAAGGCTGGCTTCCCACGACTGTGCTTTTCGCTCTCATCTGCCAAGAATGTATCTTTCCAATTGCCCTACCTGTTCTGATGTACCTGACGTAAGTTATTTCCTGGTGGGGGTCTATATACTTTTAGAATATTGAGCCATTTCCTAAACATCTTTAAACTAATCTTTGATGCCTTGATCTATGCCAGCCGATTAATCGAGATCCGATTTGCCATGTGGGAGTTTCACAACATTTTGTTATCTTCCATAGATGGTATTCCCACTTGTTTGTATTGCATATTTATCATGTTTAGGAATCTTTGGAACAAAAAAGCAACGTCGTCATGTTCCACAAGAATTTGTCAAGTATTTAAATGAGTCTAATAGATCATTGAAAGCTCGTCGGCTGGATGGGAGCGGTAATAATAGCTACTATCAATCACTAAACTCCCTATTTATAGTCATGTATCCGCCGAAGAAATCTTTAACGTCATTAACTTCTAACTCAAGAAGCGTACTTCCCATTGGCAAAGTAACGTCATTTATTATCGGCGGGCAAAATCTGGATCCATTTTTAGATCTCGTTAAAAGAGACGATGGGAGATAGTACTGATATATGACCGATGGTATTCCTGGAGAATATCAACAAAATTTGTCAGTATCTCGACTGGTGTCATTTGTACTTTAGCATATATAAATAAGAAATAAAAAATGTCTTTCTACTTTCTCGTTAGGACCCGACGCCATTGACCTTAATTGCGGAAATGACGCAAAAGTTTGTGTTTAATGTTTTACCCTTTTGCAACAACACTCGCCTCTTTTAATTTTGTGAAGGAAGTCAAAGTTTCCATGGCCTTATCGGGATCTTTTTTGACTACTCGTGAGAATGGTGGCGTGACTCGTATTCTATCCACTATAACTGAATTAGGCAAAAAGAACTAGCAAAGAGAATATTACTACTCTGCCTCAAAATATTTAGTTCTTGCCCAGTATTTGAACTATGGGGTCAACACGGCACAGCAAATGCCGACAGCTGGTTGTCTGTGGCGATAAACGACCGCATGGCTCGAACTCGGATCTGACAGACATACACGAGCAGACGACTAGCTAACTTCCTCTTAGACATGTTCTCATTATCGAATTCCCACTGGAATCGTGCCTACATGGTGGTAATTGATTGTCCCATAGCGGGAAGAGACTGTTTTTCTAATCAAAACCGTCTAGTACGCAGCCCGTCAGTCAGCTGTCCACGTGTCTCCAACAGGCGACCGGTCGTTCTGGCGCTCTTTATTCCCTCACACCTGTAAACCATTCCCTCTCACGGCGTAATCTTAACCCGCGCAATCGACGCTCTGCCCTCTGTACTTTGCCTCCTTGCCGACTCATTCCGCTGAGTGATTGTCTAGCACCTATTTTTCTTTTTCGCAATCTCACCACACTCGCGCGTCTAAATAAAACCATTTTCTTTCGGAAAATCGATTGGTCGACTGTCTATGCCTTTGTTTACTATTGAACCATGCCATATCTGGCTATATGGCCCGCTTTCCTTTTTCTTTAAGTCTGCCCCAATCAGACAGAATCGAGTTTGAAACCCGATCACTGTCTGATATCGAAATTTGATCTCTTTTATCAGAAATTTGTGTCAAAAATCTTCTGCTACAGCCTGTAGTTTATGTTTCAAATAATTTTTTGAGGGAAGTTTGCTTTTGTCACGCGATGTGAATCATGACGTGTTGTGTGCTGTATGTTGTGTGTTGTTATGGAAAGATGTCCACAGCCCGTAGCAATGGACACTTGAAGGCCTCTTTGCACTTGCTTATATCTTATCAGTAGCGCGTTTTAACCGTCTTCCACATGTCTGAATTGAACTTTCACCGCTTTTCTTTCTTTTTCGACATTTTATAGCTTTTTACAGTCTTTTTTTTCAGAAGCATCATCTATTTTTCCGGGTAGGAGCCAATAATTTTGGTAGCATGGCGAATCGAATACAAACAAAGGCCCGGTCAATATGGAGCCATTACAAAACGGTCAGTGATTCTGTTTATTCGAATTATTGGACAATTTCAGATTGACTGTTTAGCCACACCGCCGGAACTAAAACGTCTAGGAGAACATAAATACTCTGCAGTAGACAACAGCTGGCTAGATGAACTCTGCATGAAAAAGTGAGACAGCTTTCTTCCTTTGATCTTTATTGACTCATATATTTACAGATGGTGGGAATATGTCATCACATGGTGTCCCATGTGGATAGCTCCTAATCTTATCACATTTATTGGATTAATTATTAACTTATGCACAGTACTTATTCTAGGAAGTTATTCATATTCGGCAACTGAGCCGGTCAGTGGGTTTTTTGCACTTTTTTTTTCAATTTCTAATCAGAGTTCCTATGCGCTTTTTAAAGAAGCCGTAAACCGTTCGCACAAAAGAAAGTGAAAATTGAGCAAATATTCATGATACGCAGTATTTTTCTTTCTTTAATGGCCTAGCAAAATCTGCGCAGTCCATCCCTGTCAAAGACAGAGTGAGGCATTTCATCGCAGACCTCCCAGAGTGATAAATAACCTGTCCAAGTTCCACAACTATAAGTTATCTGTTTCTAATTGCTTGCGCACGGTTGTACATCTGTGAGAATGGCACAAAATCGTAAAGCAGCTACTTTCAGGCACCATGGTGGGCTTATGTTCAAGCAGCTTTTGGATTATTCCTCTACCAGACATTGGATGCCATTGACGGGAAACAAGCTCGCCGTACGGGGTCAAGTTCACCACTTGGAGAGCTCTTCGATCATGGTTGTGATTCCATGACACAGGGTAAATATCGTGGATTTTTTTTAGTTTAAAGCATTTTTCAGTTTTTGTGACTCTAAACGTCTGTTACGCGTTGTCATTAGGAAGGATTCCCAATGGTGTAATGATTGTGAATATCATTTCAGTAGTTATGTATTACTGTGCTCATTGGTCTACTTATTGTACGGGACACTTACAATTTGCCAAGTAGGCAGCCAGATTTTGCCGTCTGAGACCGTTTAGGTTTGACGTCACCGAAGCTCAAATGACTGTGATTTCTGTTCTTTTGGCTACTTCTATTTTTGGAAACGGGTTGTGGACTGCTAGAATTGTAAGTTGACAATACATCCTATCTATGTTTTTATTTTCTATTTTTCGTGTTTCAGATGCTTTCATACCGAATCTTTCAGATTTCTTGGTTTGAAGTCGGCCATTTAATAGTCTTTGGATCCCTCATTGGATCCCTCTTCCAAATCTTCAAATATCTCAAGATTATCTTCAGTGGCGGAGCAGGAAAAAACGGCTCAACAATAGCGGTAAGCCTCATTCTCCTTTGCCATTAAGCAGAACCATAAACAGGGCACGTCGGTGTTATTTCCCCTGTTTCCTCTTCTTATGGTAATTATGCCCTTCGTGATGATTTACAAGAAATCCCTCTCAAACACCTATGATGAGCACATTACCCTGTTCATGTTGTGTATGGGGGCTGTAGGTAAGTTATTATCGGTTCTAATCTTAGCTATGCATATTAATTTTCAGGTGCCAAAGCAACAAATCGACTGGTAATTGCTCATATGAGTAAGAGTGAACTGCGATTATGGGATTGGATCTACATGGGACCTATGGCCCTTATGTTGAATCAGTATTACGACTTCTACTTCAATGAGTACAAGTTATTAATCTTGGTTGCTGTAAACCATTTAAAGAATTCGAATATAACAAAGGTTCAGATCTATTGCTATGCATCACTACTCATTTTCTGTACAGTAGTTTGTCAGCAATTCTGTGAATACTTCAATATTTACTGCTTTACCTTAGGAAAGCGACAAGGAGTCAAGTCCAAATGACTAGTAAGAAATATATGCACATTTAAAGGAGGGTTTAGATTGCAGAAGACGACATCTACAGCTTGTAAAGAGCAGGGTCGCCTAGTCAGGAATAAGCTCACATAGTCTATCATTAACGTGTATTGTATTTTTTTTGTATTTGTTTTGCCCCAGACTTGTCCACTGTGAATGAGAGAAAGAGTATTGAATTGTTGTACAGAGTCAAACAAAGAGATGGTTCACTAAAATGCGTTTTGTGTGATCACTTTCGACCCCAAAGACGGCTTGAGAGGGCCAATTTAGGACGAAGGAGTTCAGCTTTCGCTACCCGGTGCATGGCGTCAGCGTTAGTGGCCATTGGTTCCTGGAATTGGTAACATTTTGTTACACAAAAAGATAATTAACTGAACGCACCTGTACAGATTCATCAGAATTTGTAACAACTTCTTCGAATGGAGCATACACGTTTTGGCCGAATAGCTGAGAAGGATAGAGATCAGCTGCGATAGGGAGGTGCTGCAAATGCTTAATTAGATTGGATCTTTAGTTTTAAAACATACTGTAATGTCGTATGGAGCTCGCTTGCCCCAGCGGATACTGGATCTTCGGATTGAGTCGGCAACATCCCGTTTTCCCCAGAAGCGGCTGGATCCTCGAATCATTTGTGGAGAGACGGATTTTGTCTAGACATTTCCATACTCTCTCTTTTGGCTGTTTCCTTACCTGAGCTCTCTTTCCCCATCGAATGCTGGCTTTTCTGATCTGATCAGGAGAAAATCTCTTGCCAAATGGTAGTTCCATATTATTATTCATTATCATTTGGTTTGACTGCAAAAATAAGTATACCCATCATATTCTTGGGACCGCTTTAAGAGTCGGGGTCGGATCTTATTAACATGGTAAGTGTTTCTCGGTCATTTTTTCCCGCTTAAGATGGTGACGAGAATCACATTTTTTTTCTCAAGCTCTTTGGATGCATAAAATAGCTTGACTGCGTTGGCGTAAATCCTAATGTAAATCACGTCACAATTCTTCATTATTGACCCAGCCCATTAAAGGGGAAAGAAGACAAAGAGAAAGTGGAGGAACTCACCGGAGGAAGTACACCTTTGTTGTCTTCTTCTATGTAGCAAGGTTCCTGCAAATTAGGGATATTATTAGAATAGAGAGGCTATTTTTATGGGAATTTGATGGACATCCATTTTAAGGAGTAATTTAAGCTGTTAATCCATTTAGACTAGAATGCAATAAAGGAGACACTACGCATTTTGTTGAAAGCTTACTTTTCTTGCTAAAAACTAAGCAGGAAGTTAGAAAAGTGAAACATTCTGTTTCTGATTTAGTTCACAAGGATAAAACCTCTCTTAATTTCCTAAAAGAAACCGCCTCGAATCAGAGATCGCACCGCTCATAATATGAACGCTCTCGTCTTTCAGACATACCGTGTGATAATGTGTAAAAGATAAAAGCAGTTAAAATCTTACCTGAGAGCAGGTTGCGACTACGCAACCCAGAAGGGAGGCAAACAGCGCGAGGAGTCGCATGTCGCTTTCGAATAACAGCCAAGGGCGGTGCGGTGAGACCACTGTAAGAAGGGCGGCATATATTAATTATAACAGGTGAAAGTGAAGTGATTTGAAGGTGATACGGAATAAATTTTCCCCTATATAGCTACGGTAGAATATCTGAATTCATCATGTGAACGAGATGGCTGTTTTCAATAAGTTTCGTGACAGGTGAATATATTTCGCGAGATACTTTGATCTGGGTAAGATGATGTGTGTTGTTAAGATTAAAACAGACAAAATGTTATTTAAGCTTTTATGACCCTTTCTTGGACACAAATGAGAGGAGAATAAGGCAGCTCATCTACTACTAAAACTGCTGCATTAAGAAAGCAGTTGTCTCAAGGAAAATGAAGTCGAGGGAGGAATAGGTCAAAATCGAAGAACATAAAACACAGAAAAAATATGAAGCCTCGGTAGAGGTTTGCCCTCCATGTTGACTATCATCCCATGTATAACAGCGGTTAAATGCTTTTTGACATCATGCAGACTTCCTTTCCAGAGAATATCACCGACAACAATAACAGATTGTATTACCCCAGGTTTATCAGGGTATGCTCTTTAAAACTGATGTTTGGAACCAACAACTGCATTATTTGCGACATAGAAAGGAAATTTGGCAACATCGACATTGACCAGAATGGTTAATGAATCTCTTTTGACCTCACAATTGTTTACAACACATTTCTTTAAGGTAAATATTATCCTGCAAAAGGCAATTTCCTCGGTCTTAGAACATCTTTTTTAACATTCTGTATAAAGAAATCATACAATCTAGGTACAGCTGCGTGTGCAGGGTATAAAAATAAAAATTTGCAATGTCTGAACATCGCAAAGTACCCCGAGTTCGAGGATCACTTAGTTTTTTTCTTTAAATGAGAACGTCATTTTGAATTAGGAGTCAATGCCTACTGTAAAACATTTTAACCTTAAATGCTGACGACGTCATAGACAGAAAGAACAACGATGTGCGTAAATTTTGAGGATTGCCGGTTTTAATATTCACTAGTGGGGAGTCAGACGGGCCCTTCCGCCTTTTAACACTTTAATAAGTGTTTTTCAATCCCGTGACTAAACTGCAGACTAGGCGTAAAATATGGTTCCGGTCACGGCGGACGCGGAAGCAGGCTTCATGGAACTGTGGAGGTCAGGCACAAGTTACAGCGGAAACGTCCAAAAACCACAAGGGTCTGTTTATATCAAATTCTAGATTCTGGAACAGGCGGACTTGCTAGATTTTGGTTTATCCTTAGTTTCTGAGACTATCGAAATACTCAAATGGAATGATGAATTGCTTTGAAGAATTTTGTTTGAACTCTAAGAAGTTTGACTACGTAATTTACTTGAAAATATTATGAGGATAATAAAACTCCTGATAATCAGTTTTTGAATGACCGATTGCGGAGGAGTCTGTGTACTTTTGGTTGACTAGTCTTGGCCCAACAGTACACCAAGACAATTAGCCTAAATTAGATCTTTGAATATTTCCTTCTTTTCAAAAGGTCAGGTACCCTTTATAAATTTATGCAATCTGAGAAATTAGACATTTCCAACTGGGGGCCAAGTATAGACATATTACAAGTCGCGATGAATAAACGCCATTGCAGCTGATTTTCTGATGATTTCTTCGAAGTACAGGTGTAAAAAAGAAGGGTGACTTCTGACGAAAATAGGGAAATTGAAAAGCGAAAAGGAAGAGGAAGAATTTTAAATGAGAATTTATACAGATGACGTTGAGAGACTGACATTTTATTTAAAAGAAGAAGTTAACCCGAAGAGAAACAATAAAGAAAGTCTATTCAGTATGAGATCAAAACAACGAGCACCGAGACGACTGCCACCAAATCCATGAAATAATACTGTATCCATGACAGGTACATTCCTTTTCTTTTAAATGTCGGGAAACGTTCTTTATGTTTCAGGGATCGTTTAGTCGCCCATGACACCAATTCCAAGCTAGAAGCAGGTCGATCCAACATAAATTCCTTGATCTTGATAGCATTCTCCTTATATTTACCATTCTCTGGAAACATTTTTGATCTCTAAAGGTCATTATTTTCTGTTTTCGGAGGTGTATATTTGTGGTAGGACGAGGATAAATCAACATCACCAAGGATTGGGAACATAGACGGTGGTGGAATGTTTTTAGTTCAAAGATGAATTCGCAATTAGCTCAGGGAAGATCTCATTGCTTAACCACGAGACACTTAACTCCAAATCAGATTAAGATGTTCTTTGACACAACTGAGACGCTCGTGAGTAAAGGGATGATTAGTTGTCTCTTACATGCCATGACTTCAAGTACAATAAACAAATAAGGCAATTAATTAGCTCTTTTGAATGTTAGGCGCTAAATGAATTGGGGGTTTTCCAATAAAATAAGAAAAGCATCCTCTGTTCCATTCTGTAGAATTCCTACTTACCAGCAATATTTAAGATGGATTCCACCAGCAAATCTGCCGTAACGTCATATTTGTTAATAATCTCTCCAAAACCCATCTGCCTTGCCATTTCAGAATTATGTGACTGTTCAGCAAAGAGTGGCATGTAAACGGCTGGAACAGTACCGCAGATTGTATCTTTCATGCTGAAGAATAAGTTCCCAATGAATCTTTTGAAAGACTACCTCTTCAATCCTCCATGGCTTACAAAAGCTACAGTTTTGTTATGGTTCAAGATCTCCTTCTGTGGCGCCCAATTTGTAACCTTGCAATTTGACCCAATATTAGCCAACTGTTCCTTTTTTCCATTAAATGCAAAGACAAATCTAAAGAGCCAGACATTATCAGAGCAGAAAAAGCACCTGTAGTCTTTTAATCGATTAATGGCTCCCTCAAATGCCTGAACAATACTTTCTGGGGCCATCTCCCACATGACATTTGTCCCAAAAGCGATTAAAATTGTTCCTTTAGATTTTGGATCTTCGATAAATTCTGCATAATCCCCTGGCAGCGATTCTCCTTTATTTTCAGGGCAGTAATACCCCACGTGTAGAACTTCGTTTCCAGCTGAAAATGGCGAGATCGCCTAAATGTTAAGATCTTACTGCTAGTAGGCCAAGCTAGCGGATTCATCTCGTCTACGAAATAGAAAGAGGCATCTCTTCCAAGCCTACTTAAACGGAAATCATCGTATCCACCGAGAAGTTTCAAACCCTAAAAGTACAAATAAAGATAAAGATAGAAAGGGCATACCTCGATGGCCACGAAACTTGTGTAGTACCATATTCCAGGATAAATAATGCCTGCGTGTGTAAACGTCTTCAACCGGCTAATGAAAGATGTCACGTCAAAGACTTCCTTTTCTTGGATAAACATTGAGGGACGATGAAGAAGATTTCCATCTGATGAAGGGATTAAAATAAAAAAAACTTAAGTCATTACCTACCCAGCGAGAGATACGTCCTCATCGGGTTCATCTGTACACAAGTTGCCATCATTATAAATGGATTTCCTCTTTCCTTTGTCTTTAAAGCAATTGCGTAAGAAGCTACGGCGAATAATTCGTCTCCTATTGCTAAATCCCATTTTGTATTCAAAACGTCCGTAAGCTGAACTTTTCGTCTGGCAATCATAGCGGTCAAAACACACTTTGTCCTTGTGTAAGGTATACATGTCTACCAAAGCCTTGTCCCCACTTGTCCAGACTCTAGGAAAATCCCAAGGTTTATAAGTATGATACCACATAGCCGGGATGATTACTTTCTGCAGGATTATGCTCTCTAAAATAGCTGCGTCTGGATTTTGTTTCGAAACTCACCTGGCAATTGGCAGTAGGTATTAGTTATTTTACTAGGGTAATTAAACGACATGTTTTTACTATTACTTTCTAAAAAATGAACTTCGTGACCATCATTTGCCATCCTAAAGAATTTAAAAGCAGATAAAAGGGTTTCCTACCTCATGGCCACTGGCAACATGCTCCCGATATGACTGCTAGACGCGTGCATACCATTGTATATAATCTTGGCCGGTGCTACCAGCGACAAAAGTGATAAGAAGATGTTGAAAAACATGGATTGTATAAGTTCTGGAAAAAAGGTTTAGATAAGGTTGGCAATTCGGTGGCTGATCGTGTAGACTGGTAGAAGTCCTTTTTGGTCCCTACCTTATCGGTGCTCTCGTTATCATGTGAGAGCTCCTTGGGTCTCGTTCGATTACCAACCTCATGGTCTAGTAGATTGAAAATCATACCAAAACAAACAAAGGTTATCTGATGTGGATAATGGGGGAAAACAGCTTTTTTTTAAATTTTGCTATAAATCGATTAAAAAAAGAATATCTTCGTGTACGATTTGTTAATGCCTCACTTTCTACTTCCTGGTTTCGTTCAATGACATAGGATATCTATTATTCTACTTGTTTTTTAGACTGGTTCTTAGTCTGCCCCGCCATTTAAGTTAATCCCATCTTTTGTATTTCGCATTTAAATGGCGCCCTCCTATCCGACTACATGGGGGCTCAGAACACGTCTACTTCCAAGCCGGGCTCCTCTGCACCTGCGATGGCGCAAGAAAGAGTCTCCTACCGTTTGTAGATAAAACTCAGTGGTAATACTTATGCAACGCGATGGTCATCGCACGCTATTTCACCCCGAAGCTCCTTCTTTAAATAAGGCTAAGGCAAACAAACAACACTTCTTAGAAAAATATTGCAAACTTCCTTCTTCTCCGAGAGTTGATTATTGCAGAAACATCACTTTTTATATTCTGACCCATGTTATTTTGAACTTTTCGCGCTTTCTCATGATCATTTAAAAACTTGGCATACGGTAGACATATATTTTTTCCTTTCAGATATTGACGATAATAAGATGAAATGACTACTGCTCTAGGTGAAAATACAATTTAACTGCCTCTTGTTCTTGAAAACGCCTTAAAAGTACAGCCCCCATTAGGGCAACTACGTCAGTGTCAGACTGTGATGTCCACTTTCTCTTGCATCTCTCCTTTTCTACTGGTCACTTCTTGCCTTATCATTTTCTCTCTTTAGAGTGTGTGGTGGAGGCCTTTTTCTCTGGGCTAATCTTGCTTATGTCAAGTCTCTGATAAACTGACCACTACCTCTCTCTCGCTGTCAATTGATTTGTAGAGAAAAAAAACGACGCTGAGACAGTTTATTTAAAATGGAGCCGCCCTATCCACACCGGGATTGGCATCAACCATTTTATGACCCGCGGTGAGTCTAATATCTGTTTTCGAGCGAGACTATTTTATGTGAGATTTATGTCTTTTTTTTAAATATAGTAGATGAGAATCCGTCGGTACACTTTGAGTATTTTCATTGTGGATGACACTCTCGCTGTACGCCGGGTACAGCATGTTCCTTGTCCCCAGGTTAATCTTTATGAAACTAATACCATGGCCATAATGGATATCAAGCGTTTTCCTTCATCTTTAGTTCTATGCCCACGCTATTATTTATCTAAATCAGGAAGTGTTAGGAGGTTGAAGTCGGTACCAAGACAACAGTGAAAATAGAGCGATAAGAGGGTTCCACGAGAAAAGATGAAAGGAACCAAAGCTCCGGCTGGTTACCTGTATGCGTCTGATCCCTTCTGCTGCCTGTGCCTTACCGGCTCATACGGCATAACTCGCGCAGACCGCACAGGATAGAAGAGGCTCCGCCCCGCATGACCCCCTCCTTACCTGCGCTGTGCTTGCTAGCAAATTGTCCGCCAGGGCGACAAGTCTCTTTGAGTAATTATCCTGACAATGCCATCAGCTGATTTTTCACCTCTAGCTGACAGTTACGCTCCGCGTAGATTCAGTTTGTACAGAAACGCTCAGCTTTTTGTGCATTTTAGTTCAATACCTCTAAAACTTAAAAATCCTGTCGTATCCGGATTTGTTTATTATTTAATAAAAATCTCGAAGTCTGTCTGCACTTAATGCCATGTGCACTTACACATCAGGGAGTTCTAAACTAATTGTAGTGTAATACTCAGCGCTGTGCCCTTTTCCCAACACCGCTACCTTTGAAATCTGACAAATGCACTATTAACTATTTTCAGAATGAATTTTGATCCATTTATTCCTTCGCCGTCATCACAATCTCCTACAGTATATGATATGCCATTAGTTGGCGAAGTTGCCCCTGACTTCTCTTCACGTAAGATGGAATCGCAAACCGTCACACACAGCCCTCATCAAAGGTGGCCGCCCTTTCCGCCGTTACAAGTTGGCAGCCTCTCTTTTCCGCTTTCAAGATTACCTTTTTAGCATCACTACCCGTTGGGAGTACAAATTCCCCCGAATACAGTATCTTACTATCATCATCCGCAAATAAAAGAAGAGGTTCCATTTTTTCCTGACGGCCCGAAGCATTTCGATCAGTCATTTTGTACTGATCCTGGTAGCGATACGTCATTGAATAGAACAGGTAAGTGGCACTAAAAATGATCCAAGGGGCATTTTTTATGTTCTATAGCGTCTGTTCTGTAAACCCCCTCATAAATTGGCAAAGATGAGCAATAGCTGCGCATTTGTTGTGGCCGGATGGACGGGTTGCGCAACAGATCGCATAGGTCCGTCGACGTCTCCCTCTATCCCTCAGAAAATAAAGATGAGACTCTCGCATGGGCAAATCGATATGCGCGCAAGTTCGGTAGCCTATCAGGGCATACTTGACTAAGTTTTCGTGAGAAACTGTGATTTGCAGACGTATCCTCCTCCTCTGTTTCTCCGCCAGACAGACACCTGCTCGGACCGATGGTACCCGCTCCGCCGAAGCCCGTTCTTTCTTGTAAAGTGTGTGGAGACAAAGCCAGTGGCTATCATTATGGAGTGACATCCTGCGAAGGGTGTAAGGTAAGCTGGGGAATCCCAGGAACACTCGAAGGACGTTTCCTCCTTGCGATTATCTCATCAACATCCCGACACTATCACTTTCGTTGGTGAGACGTTAAAAACAAGGCATTGCGAGTCCGTTTCATTTTCGATTTGTTCGGGATTCACACAGTGGCTTGGCTGCTGTGTCGTATAAACCCCATTCCCCTAGTGATGGTGAAGGGGAGCGAGGGAATATTAATTAAGCCTGCCTGTACATAACTGTAACTCTCTGGGCTCTCCGTGTTTACCCATTATTTCCTCTTTCCTATCTTGGATAGATAGTTGCGCAATCAACACACAGTGCCGCTCCACATCCACTGCCATCATATTGTCTTTCGGTAGATGGATAGGTAAAAAAAAGGAAAAGACTAAAGCTTTGTAGCGCGTAGGCTTATTGCCGCAAAAGTTTTTACTTCTCAGCTGAGCAAACGGGGATTACTGTAACTGGCGGATTAAATTTGATAATGACATCCTTCAGGGATTTTTCCGACGCTCAATCCAACGACGCATGGATTACCGCTGTTTACGTGAAGGAAACTGTACTATAGTAAGGAACAGCCGAAACAGATGCCAACATTGCCGATTCAAAAAATGTCTCGATGTCGGCATGTCAAAAGACTGTAGGTTGCAGCAGCTGACGGGGAATTGGATAATTTTTTAGCTGTTCGGTATGGCCGATTGCCAAGGAAGAGTAGGGAAAATGAATTCGAATCATCAAATTCTTCTGAAAGTGAAGGCAAGCAAGAATCTTCACTCTCTCCTGATCAATCACCATCACCCGTGAAAAAGGATCTACCCGAGGTTTTTCTTCTTTTTCTGGCAACTAATGAGGAACGGATTCAGATTGCCAAACTGATTTACCAAGCCTATCTTGAAACTTGTGAATATACCGATGAAAAGCTGAAAGATTTCATCCCGCAGTCGATTACCTTGGTTTGAAGTTTACGGTCTAGTGATCGAGACAAATTTTAGCTGCCGATCAGATACGAAGGCTCACATAATTTACATCTGCCAAATCCAAAATTATTCGCTTGGGAGCAGTTTGCTTACTATGTGACCCCGTTACTTCAATCAATGGTTGAGTTCATCAAACAAATTCCTGGATTCTCTCAATTGCATCCAAGTGATCAAATGGTTCTTATCAAGGTAAAACGAATTCAAAATAACAAATAATTAAAACAAATTCAGGGATCCGCCTTTAACTTGTTCATGTTCCGAATCTACAAAGGACTGCGTAAAGACGGCTTGCTTATTCCTACTTCAGCTCGAGATTCTAAAATATTTATGAGGATTCCAATGGAGCAGCTTCAACACATTTTGGACTTTCCTTTGGCCAAGGAAATGGAGAGCTATCATGAAATGCTTCGGGATTTGAACATTGGCGATGAGACGTTGGCTATCTTCTTTGGTGTTATTCTCACTGCTCCCAGTAGTATATTCCGACTGTAAACAATCACAAATAATTTCAGCTCCTAACTGGCATTTGGTCGATATCAATTCTGTTCAGCAGTTGCATGTAAAGCTCATGGAGACTCTTCAATGGCATGTCAGCAACCAGCATTCGAGCGAAAAGGAGGAGGTTGTCAAGAAACTTCTCTGCTCCCATGTGCACCTGCGTCGAATTGGTTAGCCCTCTTCTTTGTGTAAAATGTTGAAACTACAGATGCAATGCACCATGTCCATCGAATCTACTTGCAAGAACAGATGGCTCGTCTTCCTGACCTCTATGCTGAAGTTTTCAATGTTGCAGGCCGGGCTTATCCTAAATATGCGGTAAACTTACACAGCATTTTCCAATCAAATTTTTAGACATTTGGTCCTGTTGCTGTGGGAGGGATTGCTGGCCAGTTGTAAACTCCTCTAATTATCTACAGGCTCATTTAACCCCGTTGAATCTTTGTTGATAGAGAAATTGAAACTAGGAAATAGTTGGCAGCTCCCATCTAGGATGTCATGTGTTTCTTTCTTAGTGTTTGTCTGTAATTTGTTTTGATTGTGTCCACTATATTTGTATGTTTTTAACTCTTTAACCCATAGTTCCATATATAGACCCAAGGCATCTTAGTCCTTCCAGTAATTGCGGAAAAGTCTTTTTTATGGCATTTCCGAGTGCTAAGAGGTTAATGCCCTTTTTTTTCTTTTTGTTTTTGACCCTCCATATTTTTCTCATTCATTTTCTTTCATTATTGCAAAATATACAACAACTACGATCTATTATAACGTCTTTCCCTTAGTGGAGTTTTTGACGTGTATAGTAATTACTTGTAAACTGAACTCCTGACCATTCCTACTCTCTTTTTAAATATTTCTAGCACGTCATAGATAAAATATATGCTACCGTATACTTTTTTCTCACAGACAATGACGATACAAATGCTGTTCGCAAAACACCCATGGGAACGCATTCGGTAACATCTTTGTAAGGACACCTCTAGGGCAAAAGTGATTCATGCAAATTCGAATTTTTTTCTTTTCTCGCCGACAGCCTGTGGGAATGTGGCCCATACCGAAACGGTTCAGGGGTGCGTCTCTTGGGCCAAGACACGCATACTGGCTGCCTATGCAAATAACATGCCAGCGGCGCGTAAAACGTGCTCGTATTTGAAGAGTCCAGCGGATCCTTTTTCCAATGGTTTTCTCTCCATATTAAGCTGAAAAGTAAAGTTCAAATTTGAATGAGAAAATTCCAAAAGATTTATATTCCAAAGTATGGGGGCACATTTACAGACAATAGAGGCGGAAACAGACAAACTCTTTAACAGGATTTGGATAATATAAATTGACTTATAACTGATTCCCCGGCAAAATAGAAGAATTTGTCATATGCAGAATGACACGTTGTTTTTTTTTCTAAATTCTAGTAATTTATGCTTTTTTTCAGGTATATCCGCGCATGGGCACCAGGAATGTAGATATGTCGCGGTTAAAAGCAAGAAGACAGTGGCAGCAATAATAAATTAAATAAATTAGAAGACTAGGGGGATTTAGATACCGTAAGAAGGATCTTTGGGAATATCAACAATTGGAGCATGATGGACTTGGCCTTGGTTGACGACTGGTGGTTGTTGATGGCCTGGCTGAACTTGTTGAGCTGGCTGTGCTGGTTGAACATGAACTGGAGGAGGTTGCTGATGCTAAGAGAACAGCAATTTAAAGAAATTTATAAAATTGTGCCTGTTGAACTGGAGGAGGAGGTGCCGGCTGGTTGATGGAGTTTCCTTGAATCGGCTGTTGTTGTCCTGCAGGATGGGGTATAGAGGTCGTCGTTTCATAGGCATACTCGCCCCATCCTGGATAGGAGGATTTTTGCCCGCGGGGCGAATTTAGAAGTTAGAAAAGCATTCAGGTTTAAATTAAATCGTACAGCACAAGATCGGCAAGCATTCCCGAAAACTCAGGCCAAGACATACCCATTTGTTTTGCGTATTCTTCCTCGAACTTTTTCAACTCCTCCTCGGTGTAGACGGGCTGATTGCCAAGATCTTTCCAGCCTTCATCCTTGTTAGGAGTCTGAGCCTCAGTATCTTGCATAAACTCTTGAAGGGAAATCAACCGATCGCCATTCTTGTCCATTTGATTGGTGACATGTTCCCTCATTCGGTACATTTCTTCCATTCTAAAAAAAGCGCAAAAATTTTGAAATATTTTCCACCTACCGTTCTCTTGGGTCATCATCCGGATTGGTATCGTTGTACATCTTCGCCAGCTCTAATTGGAAGAGAGCCTCAAGTTCGTCTTCATTCCAGAATCCATCACCATTCAAATCATGAAGTGCGAAGAATGTTTTAGGATTGAATTGATCCTTGTCCATCTGAACAATAAAATATAAAAGAAAAATGGAAGTATAAGCTTACTTGATCACTTTCAGACCAGACTTCTTCCAACTGATCACGACTACCGGGATGTTTCAGTTTCTCGTGATCATTATGTCTCTTCTGAGCCTCTTCAGCTTCGTGCAAAGCTCTTCTTCTTTCCTAAGACTTATTATATTTACAGAGCCAGCTTAGCAGCAACCTCTTCATTCATCTGAGCTAATTTATGATCTTCTTCAGCTTTCTTTTTCATTTCGTATTCTTTAAATTCTTCTCTTCGTTGCTTGTCAATCTCATTCATGTCGGCTACTGTCTGGAATTTACAATGTCGTAAAGTAAAAAATAAAACCGTACCTTCTGGATAAGTTTTCGCAAATCTTCTTTGCTGAACTTTTCCCATTGGTTGACATCCAAATGTTCGGGCATTTTAATGTTGTGTGCACCGCCATCGGCCTATAATTGAAGATTAAATGAAAAAAAATAAAATTTACCTCAATTTGTTTCTCAATTTGAACTCTGAGCCTTTCAATTTCAACAAGTTTGGCCTTGTGTAGTTTGTCAAAAACATGTTCACCGAGATCGTCTATGTGATCAGCAATTTTTCCAGCCTAAAATAATACTTTTTGGCAGAATACAATGCAAAATCCATACCTTGATATCATCTTCAGGCATTTGCTTCAATCTTTCAGTGAATTTAGGGTCACTTTCCAAAATTTTGACAACTTCTTCCAAGTATTTTGAATAAGCAAATTCATAGGCCTGGAATCAATAAATTCGAAAGAAAAAATAATATAATTACGGGTTTTTGACCAGGTTGTTGGGCATTTTCATTAGCATTTGGGTTTTCTCCTCCTGGAGCATGGGCAGCCTGAGCCTGTGCTTCAGCAGCTGCCTAGATATTTTTTCTTTTATTAAAATTGTACAAAATATTTACCTGTTGTGCCTGCTGCTGAGCTCTCTGAGGCGGAGGAGCTACAACGCCTCCAATAATGAGGAAGAATACCAAGTGAGGGCCCATACCCTGAAAACGAGAGTTACGCGATCGAATAACACATATGAGGAAAGTTCGGATTATATACGTAACATTGGTAAACAGAAAAATGGAAAATAAGATTCAGATGACGATAAATACGAGCATTGTAAAGCTTACAACACGTGTAGCAAATAGAACATGGGAACAGCCGAGTGCAGGTTTTCGCGGCGGGACTCGTTATATCCGCTGAGCGGAGAAGCCTACAGCCAACTGTATTTTCGCATAGTCGCAAGTTGTGCGATCCCTTTAGCATGCATGACTCTCTATATTTTTCAAAAGTTACGTAAATCCCGCTTCTAATTTTTGCTGAATATTTCTGTTCCGTCAACTATTGCGCTAAGGATTAAAACGTATTGTAAATAAAACACTTTTTTTAAAATCCAATCTTTGAATTAATTTAATCAATTAATCCGAAAAGTAAAGGGCTGAAATTACAGTCATTTGCATAACCGATCAATCAATTGCTCAGCTGTCATACAGGGTCAACGCGCTCGCGCACTGCCGAGCCTCTATGTCCCTTTGTATTGGCCGCACACATTCTTTAAATTACAGCAGAAAAGGCTATAATAAGTTGTAGCAGGTATAAAAATGAGCTGGAGCGGCACTGTTAAATGCCTAACAATGCGCGCAAAAAAGTTTTAAACAAACCTGGTAAGGCAGCGTCAGCAATCACGATAGAAGGGCAATGAAAACATCCTTTTTGAATTGGTCAGCTACCCTATTTGTGTTCGTCTCAAAGGCAAACAAAAAGAAACTTAGATAACGTCACAAAACATGTAAGGGATACACGCCTACAAGAACGATCAGTAGAAGATATACGAAATATCAAAAATATTCCTCAAGACGCTTTGCCTACATTTTTCAAGCCACCCAAAGCTGCACTTAGACTGATTGTTTGCTTTTTTTTCTTGATTTATGTGGCTACTTTCGCGAGGGGCAATATCTTGATTTGCCTAAAAGTGACCGGATTAGAGCCAGCTGTGCCGTTCACAAGCGCCTTTGCGTTCTTTTCATGAAATCGAACACTTTGCGATCGTCTCTTTTTTCAAGATCAAAGGCTGTTCAAATGTTGCGAGTTGTGCCTATCCTCTCTCATTTCTAGCCGCTCTTCCATCATCGATTCCTTCTTATGTGCTATTTACACACAATTTTGCATGATCATTTTTCTATCTAAACTTTGAACTGGGTGAGAATCCCGCTTAATTAGACGTATTACTGGTCAATGTTGTGTATTTCTTACGAAAGAGCATGTGATGTCCGTTCGGGCGGTCTGAGTAACCGTTCGCTCCTCTGCGCGGCGGCCCGACCTCGCATCCAGTTTTTTACCGGCCCAATGTCCTTTCGTTCTCTCCCTCCCACGGCGTTTTCTCTCTTCCTTACGCGTGCTGCTCAAAATTCCAAGATTGTCCCCGTTTTTTAATCGCTTTAAATGTTTGTTCAAACAATTTTGCTCGATATTCAATGGCCAGTCTGACCGTTCGTTCATACAAAAGAGCATTAGCAAATAAAAACACAATTGCGAGTTTTCTTTCTCTTTCTATTCAAAATCATTCGCGTCATTTCTCATCCTTCTGAGCCTATCTGAGCCTGCTTTAATATAGTTGAAAACATAAGCTGAAGATTTTCTGCACAGCTGACATGAATACGTGAACATTATCATTATGGTTTATTCACATCTTCACAGGCGCCTTCATATCCTTTGCACAAATGGGCAGCTGACTCTACTTCTCAACACGTATTGTATCATCTAATCAGTAAGGTGACACCTTCCGCGGCACGGCTTTTGTGATTGTTCCCCCGCGCGCCACTTTGAATAGCCTGTCGACAACTAATAGTTGTAAGAAGCTGACTGCCAATCGTGAGTCAATCGATAACCGTCCTCCTTTTTTCCTTTCCACCAGTGGACAGCATAAAAAATCGGCAAGAATTCGCGCACATTGCTGTTCAGAAACTAGTTGTGCCTGTGAGAGAGTCGGAGAAATATAGCATGCAATGAAGAGGGAGAGTTGAGCGCGAGCGGTGGGAGGGAGGTGGCCGAGGCCTCTTATAACCTGAAGAAGCAACTATGACCTCCAGAAAAAATATTTCAACATATAGCTAAGGGTCGAACCGGCCAACCAGCTGTAAATAATTCACCGTCTTTGTATGTCCGAGTGTTTGTTTGCGGGCGCACGCAACCTGGGTTTCAGGCTTTCAAACTTTCTCTTCCACACAGTTGGCACCGATTGTCTCTATCCAATTGGGTCTATTCTATCTCCGACGGAAGGTGTCCTTTTCGCCAAATTACCGCTAATTTGACAGTTATTTTCCGGCTGCAAAACGCGACGTTCCTTCCCTTTGTGATTACACTTTTCTTAATCCGTTGTCTTCCATTTATAACATTCTTTAAGTTCCTTATTTCTTTTGACATTTAGCTTTAAAAAACGTTCCTGCAAAACGCTCAGATGTTTCTATTTGTATAGGGCTCGTGACGGCTCTTTGGTTGCCACCTCGGCGAACTCCCCTGGAGCGCACTGATTAAAGCTGCTGAGTTCAGCAACTCTCCAGTATCTTTTATGTTCCTTGTCCCCGGCGTTCGTCATAAAAGAACGAGGTCCTGCCTCTTTAGCTATCCGCAATTTCCATTGTTGCATATTTGTGTGTGTGAGCGTGTGTGTCGTTGACCACTATCCCGAATAACAAACGGCTAGATTCCTCTTCCAGCTGTGGACATTCGATTTTTTTGCATCTACGCCCAAAACACCTTGTGGTCAAATGTGGCTCTGCCGAAGACAATTAGCCTCTCGCTCTTTCTCTTTTTGGCTCATATCATAGAACATTTCCCTGCGGTCAGCAGTTTCGAACGGTTATCTCTTCTTCCTAGCCGGTCAGAAACCGCTGATAATATAGCCCGTGTTTTGTTCGAAAAAACGCGATGGATCTGACCCTCCCACATATCCAAATATAGCTGATAATACGAATTTGAACGCGTTCAGCCTTCCCGCGCTCTTTCGTCCTGCACCTGACCACAGTGTTTACATCGGCGACCTTCTCCTACGAATCAGACGTCGTCCTGTTATTCCGTTTAATTTCTGCTTTCGGTAAAGATATGCATCTACCGGGAGGAGGTTGTTCAATGGCACCGCATAACAATGCGTAACCAACTTTTCCCAAATGTGTAGTGGACATCCTTCAATTGCAAATTCTTTACGCTCTACTAGAACATTAATTGAAAAGGGGATGCGTTCGGGAGAGTAACATTAATCGGCCAAAGAACACAAACAATGGCGTTTAGGTGGCACACCCGGAAAAGCTTTTCAATTATGTTCCAATGTTCATAAAAGTGACCGCTCCTCTCCTTACTACAAAACAATGCCGCCCTCAGCTGGCCTAGAACATCTGTTCTGCGCACTTTTTTCAACATTTATCTCTTTCTGTTTTTTTCCGTCATTTTCCACTAAGCCGTTGGTTGTGGGTCTTCATTATTGGTTTCTCCATTATTTCTCCCATGTTCAATCTTTCCGTATAAATTCAGAACTTGCAGATTAAGTGAATTACCGGATCTCGCATGACATAGGAAACAAGTAACTGACAATGCTACCTCACAACCCGTATCCTCCAGGATATGAGGATTTCATGGGTGAGTTCCTTTACTTATTCTTTTTGGGGTAGGGTCTTCTTAAGGAGTGGCTTTTATTTGTTGGACAAGGAAAGTAGTCTCGATCCTCCCCCTCATCGACTGCTTTTTTTGCTTGCAGTAAATAACAACAACCAGTATCTGTTCCGAAATTTACCCCTACCCGCAATCCCCCTCTCTCTCAATCTCTTCCTTGTGACATCTTGCGACGGACTAACCTCCTTGTCTACGGTTTGTTCTGTGTCAAATGTGGTAATCCAAGAGAGCGACGCCTGAATGACCAGCTGTATTTAAATGGCGACTGCTCTGAACATTGCGTTGTTTCACAGTTGCATCGATAAGAGGGCGTCGCGAGTGCATTTGCCCTTTGCCTGCCCCTAGGCGGCTCTCGGCAAAAAAAAAGCAGCGCCAACTCGGCCGACATCCTCTCGTCGGACATGCTGCTTACCTGATACCTTTAGAGGTTTCTCTTAGCAGTTGTAAAAATCCAGTATAGAAATACAAAAGGATAAAGGAGGCACGGTATCTGAGGGATGCCGTTGTCTCTCTCTCTCTTTTATTTTTTTCCAATTCCTATTTTAAACTTCTCTTGGGAAATTCCTTCTTTTTTGATTGTCTAATATTTCCCTTCTTACTTTATCACCTTCACAAAAAAATCTCCGAAGCTGCTTTTAAATTTCGAAAGATAAAGCAATGGTCACTATGGCGGCCATCGAAGCCACCCTCTCTTATCTCCGTTTTTTCCGGGCCTTTCTTCCATTTAAACATCCATTTTGACAAGTTTGCAGTACGCCACTGTCCTTTCCCTCTGACATGCTCTTATTATTGTTATTTCCCGACTGTAGTCTAATATCGGGTTGTCTTTGTTCTATACCCTGTCATCATCTTCATATCCGTGTGCTTAGACACCGCCAAGCACCGGCTGGCGCAAATCTGCCACGTATAGCTTTTTTTTCTCACAATGAGTTTCAGTCATGCTCTCGGGCCGGCCAGACCGGGGTCCGTGCCATGCGGCGACGAGCGCCGGCTTGGTGGGTGAGAGAGCCCTCGCGTGCCATGCGGTACCGGGAGAGAAGGGGGACCGCGGCGCCGTTTGGGATGTTTACGGAGCACATTCAACACCACAAATATTATCCAGTAGAAAACGGTTCCACCTGCGTCATAGATGTCCTGGAACGGAAATAGCACGAAAAAAACAATAGACAAGTTAACATTGGGAATGTGTAGGCTTCCGGCGTTCGGGGGAACTAAGGAAAAGACTACAGGGGAATAGTTCTTTTTTTAAAGGAATTCTTAAAGGATATGCAATTTTTCATATACCAAGCCGTTGTCCCTACAGATCAGATACAAAAGAAGCGCGTAAGCTTACACGTATCGCTTACCCTCCCCCGCCAAGAGCGTCTAGCCTTCTGAGACGGACTGGTTTGGCCGTGGAAGCTTCGGTTTGCACTTCCCGATTTCCTTTCAAGCCGAGACAAGCGCGAGCTGTTTCAATTGACGGTCTCTTTTCAGACTGGGAGGTAGACATGTATAAAAAACCGTTGAGTGCATTGACTGTTCCCCCCATTTTTACTTGACCACCACGCTTTTTTTCAAAACGCCAGCGTTTTCCGTCTACTTTTTTCGAAGACACTAGGCAAGGTCAGGGTCAACCGCAGCAAATCGATGCGCCGTAAAACTGTATTCTTTGGGTAATCCAAAATCCAAAATTGTGAAGGTCAAACCGGGAAAACGTCAGCGCTATTGTGCCGTGAAGCCCTAGCAGAGATAAGCTTAGCGGTTGGGATCGCGCCTTTTCTAATCTCTCTCTTGGTAGTCAACCTTCTTTGAAATTTCTGTCCTTGACCCTGAAAACGATTCTTTTTGTTCTCTAGCAAAGTGCCCTTCTTTAAAAGATTAATTTCCCTAGTCGGTAGCTTGCCGCGATTGCATCTGTCCTGTTTAACTGGTATTGTCTCCCTCTTTCTTTTCTCTGTTAGGAAATGCCACACTGTGTGTAAATTGAGGTCGCCGGTCATCGCTTCATTCTTTTCTGCCGCATAGGTTTGGCCCGGCCATTGTAAGGGTCAGAAAGAGGGGCGAGAGTCAGAGAGGCGAGAGTACGCGATAGAGCACGGCGGATACGGCCTGGCACGGCGGGCTAGCGCAAACGCGTAGCCGGCTCGCGCTATTTTGCTAACAAATCGCTACTACTCCATGATTCTGTATGGATAAGAGACGAATCCATCGAGGTATGTTCATCATCTGCTTGTCAGAAGCCACCACGCGTTAATCAATTTCTTGTCCAGCAGCTGACCACTGCGCACATCAGTCACTTTGTCATTTTATAATAAATGCCACTCCTTCAACTCTTAACTAAATTTTGAGGATGGTTTTCTTTATTTCATTTTTGATATAATTTTTAAATAAATATAATTTCAGACGACGGTAACTTGGGAGATCCGTTGGGTGACATCAGCGACGTTTCGTCTTTCAATATCTTCCAATTCCTTCAAGCCGATAACGAGTAAGTCCAATACTATTCCATCTTCCTTCTTATCTTCCTGTGTAATTCTGCTAGCTCTTCAAAATTCTGCTGATGAACAGTGCAGACAAGTGATTTTATTATCCGTTGTCTCTTCTACCTCCCATGTACTTTTATGGCTGACCTCCAAAATGAATGCCAGGCTAATTCGGACAGCTGCATTCGCATACAGTTCATCTTATCCACCAGCCCACCTTTCCCCTTCTTTTTTTCGGTTTCTTAATCTACCTACCTTTTGCCGTCCTCCTAATGCCTCTTTTGGTCTTCGAGCGAATAAAAACCATTCTTAACCTTGACCGTATTTTTCCTATTTTACGCCGCGCAATCTTGTAATCTGAAAGACGAATTTGCCTATTCTGGAAGATTCTAAATCCATGCTTTACCATATGGTGGTCACTCTATTTTCCTTTATCAGTTCCGCCTGCCTGTTTGTCTTTTTCTTGTTTACCAGTGACAAAATAAGTGACCTCGTGATAGAATGACCAACCGGCGAACCTATCCACCTACCTACAATATATTCATTCAATTTATTTGTTCAAAGAGTTTGTTCACTCGTCGGAGAAGAGTGCACTAGTTCATTTAACCAGATATTGGCCCGTGCCAGCTTTCGTTGCCCTCACCTCATACAATTATCCCGTTCAATGCCGCGCGACCCACAAAAACCCTACCGGACACATAGACTCATACATCTGCCTCTCTCCTCGCTTTCCATTTTTTACGCGGGTTTTTTCTATTACTCATTGCACAAAGAAAGCGGGAGAAAAGGAACGGTCGTTCGCAGAGAGGCGCGAAATTTGAGCGCGCCTAGAATTGGCCACCGTGTTTAAAACGAACAACGACACCAGATGGTTCAATTGTGGACACTTCCCACACATACGCCATCAGCTTTTTGTAACCGGGTCGGCGCCAAGGTTTTCTAATGTCCAGATTACACTCTCAATGCTTTTTCTCTTGTGTGCCCAGTGATCACATTCTCATCTATTGCAATCGACGATAAGCATAGAAATTGTTAACAATTAAAGGAATACCCTATTCAAATTTATTGTTTTCAGAACCCCTGTAGATAGTCCAGCTGCTCCAATTGCTGGTCCACTGCAACAGCCAGCAATGCATGCAGCAGCTCGTCATCCTCAACAACAGCAACAACATGTTGCAGACCCACATCACAATGTCGTATACCAGGTAAGAGAACGCCTGTCTCGTCTGTGTGTGCATAGAATGTCTATCGACCTGGCGAGAAGAGGTTTCGTTTGCCTATCGGGAAACCACGGTGCCACCAAAGAGTGTTGTGGGGGTGCCCAGCGATCGGTTCGGCCGTACCTTGCCGTGCCAGTTGCGCCACGCAAAACGCACTTTTAGCCCACGGGGGCCTGGCACAAAAACGCCTGTTTCAGCTGTTTTTTTAAAAACGTTACCGAGAGGCTGAAGTGATGTCACTTTGTCTCCTAGCTGGGTCAAAAAAATAACTAGCCGTGGCGCGGTACGGTACCATTCAATTTTTTCTTTGCAGAACTCCGCTCGCTTGCCGGACTCTCCTCCAATTACGGATATCTCCGGTGCAGCTTCTTCTGGTTCACCTTCAAG
This sequence comes from Oscheius sp. DF5033, assembly GCA_964036215.1. NCBI lineage: Eukaryota > Metazoa > Nematoda > Chromadorea > Rhabditida > Rhabditidae > Oscheius > Oscheius sp. DF5033. The sequence continues at coordinate 10,805,622 of OZ038413.1, forward strand.
TAATTCCGATACACCCTACTCCCCTGACAACTACGGTAATTTTGGAGGTGTGTTGTGTTTGTCATACATTGTTGCAATCGGTGGTACGCTCTACCGGTCGACACTTTTCGTGTAACGGCCTTGAGTTGTTGTCTAGACGCAACCTAGCTTCATTTTGCCACTTGTGCACTTGCGAGGTCTAATCCTGTCGCTTTCAGTCCATGGACTCAACAACCAAGGCCTTATTTTGGGAGTACACGACCTAAACAATCAAATGATGCTTCATCCGGATCATATGCAGGGTCATCCTCAGAGGTATAACCGTTTCTTTTAAACAAACCCAGGAAATTATAGGCAACTCTCGACCCACATCATGTCTCCTTCGCCCAATACCCCAATGGGCAATTGTTTCATGAGTCCTTACAATTCTGCTCCAACGCCAGCTCAGGTTAGTCAGCCTGCCCGTTCGCACTATATTAGTAGTCCTTCCCGTAGCACCAGTTCGTACCATTCGAATAGTTTAATCATGTGTGAGAATATTATCGGCGAGTGAGAATTTGTATGCGCCTGTCTGAAAAGAGAAAAATTCGTATAGTAGCCCCTCCTACATTTTTGTAAACAATAATTTCAATTTTTTTAAGGTTTCGCCTCCATCAAATCGTGGATCTGATTCATTTTTGATGGGACCCGGTTTTGGCGGAGTTGACCTCTTCAATATTATGGGATCCAGTGAAGGAAGCCTAAATAGCTGTGGCAGTGATAATGCCAACTCCAGGTATCCTCATTATTTTATTTTCCTTTAAGAATAATTTTTAGGAAACGTCCTCGTCTGGATACTGGTGTTGAGCAGAAGCTTTTCGCAGGAGGACTGCCAGATATGTCCAGTGCTCACAGTACAATGGGCTACGATGAGAACTTTTCCTCTCACCAGCCTTCTATCAAGTTCTCCAAGTTTGAAGAAGAAAAGTGGCTACCCCTCTACGATGAGCAGCATAATCCCCTCCAGCAGCTTCAAGTCTGCGTTGTAGCAGATAAAGGCTTCAACTATTTCGCCCCAGATGGATGCTTTGTCAACCAGAAGAAGAATCATTTCCAGGTAAAAAAATAAACTTTATCATTTATTCAACTGATTCATTCCAGATCTCAGTCCATATCGAGGCTATTGATGCCCTAGCCCCTCGTTTTGTAAAGAGGAATAACATCCTCCATCCTATCGAAGAATTCAAGCTTGCCTTCTGTGGAGTCAAGCATGAATTGCCAACTTCTGAAATTCAAATCAAGCAGTCGCAAACTGACAGAAAGCCTGGACCTCATTCTCCTGTCACGTATGCTTCTAATTTTCCTTTTAAATTACGCGTAAAATTTCAGGCTCAAGATTGAAGCTCGCAAGATGACTAAGGTTACTGTGCCTCGTCTGCACTTCCAAGAGACTACCATGAACAACCAGCGTAAGAATGGTCGTGCCAATCCCGACCAGAAGTTCTTCCTCTTGGTTGTTCGTCTCATTGCCACCAGCGAAGATGGACAAGAGCATTTGGTTCAAGCCTACCACTCGGAACGCGTAATCGTCAGGGTACGTCAGACATTTATTTAAAAAAATTCACTCAAAATCATAACCATAAGTATGACTATTGTATCTTTCGACCCAATACGGGTGGATGTGTGTTTCCTCCGGGTGTATCACCTCGAATTCTGGTAGTTCATCAATTGGGTCGACCATTTCCATTGTCTCTTTCTTTGGCCTCTCAGGAGCTGCTAATTTATCATCCGTGCAACCAATCCATATTGGGATGCTGTGCCGATGTTCGTGGCCATCGCTGAGGGTGTCAATCACAACCAAGGCGTAACTGAGGACAAGGACATTCCAATAACTGATTTCTATGGACGGAGGGATGTTTTTGGGAATGTAGATGGACCATTCTTCTGGCCTATCAGAGAGATCTTCATCTCCTTGAAAAACACCGACGGTTTTCTCATAACAGTAGCTGTCATCCTGGTGCAGCTGTGGTATACGAAGTCGTCTCTGCTGGACTAGTTCCAATCGAACTTTCCTTACGTCACCACGAATCTTCACAAAGGCAAATTTGCCTCTTTGGAAGCATCTCTGCCTCATGGTATATTCATTGGGACCGATGATCTCCTTGTATGGAACTTTGAATTCTTCCTTAGCCCAGGTGTCAACAAAACGATCCACGAAGACATCTCTTTCATGGTGAACGGCATTAACCCTCCAGGATTCCATGGTAGCCCGTACACTGTAGCGGATATCATCACCCAGCGAAGGAGCAAGGATATTTGTATCGTATTGCGACTCCTTGAAAGGAAGCGATACTTTGACCGAGTGTAATCCTGGGCTAAACATGGAATCTGGACCAGTACTGATGATCGCCTTGAAGCGAAGGAATTCGTACCACGTGGTATTTGCCCGGACTTCTCCCATTAACATAAGACGAAGATTCTTCAAAGGTCTTGGCTTGTTGCTGTTAACCTCGAAGAAGACTTGTGCATAGGCATCCTTCAAACTTCCGCTCTTCTCGCTAGTTTTGATTGCGATTCTCTCAAGGTCGATCGAGAATTCCCGATCGTCCATCACCTTATCCTCATCAATTTCGGAGTCTACGTCATCATCATCCGCACTATCATCGTCTTTGTCCAGAGCTCTTCTATGCAACCCTGTTTGCTTCTTTTTGCTGTGGCCCTAAAAACATTGGCTCCACATTATCAGATGCTTACTTCGATAGCTTCGGATGTAATGATAATTGGGCAAAAGATATCTACTGGTTTACTGTGAGCTGCTGTTTTGACCTGGATCAGGAGAAAGTAACGATTGCTCAATACATTCCAAAGACTCATGGGAATTGAGATTCGTAAATTTTTCGGAAGTTCCAATTCGCACAAGTTATCTTTCTCGTTATCCTTGACCTGCACCTCTTTTTTGGCAAGCGTAAGGCGATTGGGAGAGACCAACATTGAATGACCGGCATCGGGGATCCTAAACTGAGGATAATTTAATTACAAAATAAGATTGACCTATGTTCCATGAGCTGATTTATCATGACCGCAACATTTTGTATGGCCGCTTCGTGCTGAAGTCTCCATTTTACACGGATATGCTCGCCTGCAGTGTAGGCACCTTTTTCTAGCCAAATTTCTCCGTTCAACGGTTTGCAAGATCTGTAGACGGGGTGATTACTACGTAACGTTTACCTGTGTCCCCATCCTTCATGGCCTACGCATTGGTTCACAAGGATCTTCTTTGGATGGGAGGCCGAATGCGGCATCTTCAGGTGAAGTGCCCGAATCACAACAAACTGCTTCTCCAGGAAATTGTTCTTGTACCACGGATCGACTGTAGCTTTCACTGAGTATTCAATATTCAGTTCTTCGTTAATTTTCATAGTTGGCGGGAATCGTGGCAACCAGACGTCCACGCTAACATTTTTTGTTGCCACTTCTAAATATTACTCTTAACTAATTGTATTAGATCTTACCATTAGGGGCAATGAGTACCCAGACTTGCTCATGGAAAAACTCATAGAGCAGCACTTCTTTTTGCCTGACATAGCCACGAAAAACAACCTGTGCAGAATGAGAAAATTCGCTTTTGTTCTCAATATCAACATCAGCTGTAAATCGATCATCTGAATCACTTCGAAATGCCTTAAAGTATTATAATAATTTTGGGCAAAACTAACCTCTCGAACATGAATCCTTTTAATAACGGCATAAGTGGGATGTTCAACGACAGCCATTTGCGGCGCCGTTGCTAGGACCAACTCTTTGTTTTTCTTATTCTAACTCATTTGCATTTCAGGCCACTAATCCTGGTGCGTTCGATCCCACTGAGGATGTCGCCTGGCACCGTAATGGACACGCTCTGTATACTCAAGGACCAGTTGCAATCAATACAGAAATGCCGGTCAAGGATGCCAAGCTCAGTCTTCATGGTGATTTCTATCATGCTGGAAGGGTATGCGGTTTATGGGGAATAGTCTTAATTTCATGATTTCAGATCATCCATCCCTCGGATATCCGTCTCAAGGAGAACATTACTGACTTAAACCCGTTGGATGCGTTGGAGAATATTCGAAAGCTGCACATTGTCAAGTACATGTACAAGCCTGAGATTGCCGAGAAATGGGGGCTGTCGGAAGATTCTCGCAGGAAGACTGGTCTTCTAGCTCAGGAGCTCCGCGAGATTATGCCCGATGCAGTCCACGACATTGGAGATTACTTGACTGTCGATGAGAATCGTGTCTTCTACGAAACTCTTCTGGCAACACAAGAACTGTGTCGTCTAACAGGAGACCTCGACAGCAAGATTGACGAGAAAGTGGATGAAATCAGCCAGAGGCTTGCCCGCTATGCTCGAAGGAAGAAGCTCACCGCTTCAATTGCTTCCAACCTCAGTGGTGAAACTTGCGGAGACAATAAGAGTATGCTCAGCTACTCTCGCAGTTCATTGGCTTCTTCTTATGCGCCTCGCGAGAGGAAGAGAGATCGTCGGTCCAACTGCCGTACTAGCTGCCATCGACCAGATCCTCTGTGCAGTTCCAAGCTCACCCAAGGAACTATCATCACTCTCGTCTTCGTCATGGCTTTCTGTCTTATCTCAATGACCGCACTTTATGTATTGGACTGGCACAACCGCAACTATGGACAAAATGTCAATATCCCTTCACTGCCTAGAAACTACACTGACAGTCTTCCTGGTGAAATGAGGGATATCAGCATATTGGGACAACTTCCTATACTTCAACCGGATGCGCCACCGATAGCCGGAGTTTGTCGATCGAGGAATTGTCATCATTATTGCTGTGCGGAGAAGAATGAATATCATTCGGAGATGAAGGAAAGGCAGTTGGACCACATTGTCATGATGGGTGGAGGACATCGAAAGCTGATGACTCGAAGCGCCCCTGGCGTAGAGAACGGACAAGGAAAGCCTTTCCCAAGTGGAGTTGTCATCTCAGTTCCCATCTTCAACATGACTCTGGATACCCGCTATTGTATCGAGGACAGCTGCAGCAAGAAATTGAAGATTTACAATCTCTATGTGCCTGTTTCTCCATACATGCCTACCGTCCCTCTGGAAATCACGTTCACGTAAGACTTTTTGTTATATACACTACTAATTTCACTTTTTAGCGTTCCTCGCGGTAAATTCCTCAACAACTGCGGCTATCTCTCCAGTTTCAACAACAGACAGTGCCCATTGGATGTCGATCCGGCCAAGCATAAGTCTCCCACTTCTGTTCTGGTAAGATTCGCCAATTATCCGGAATTAACATGAAAATTTTAGCTGGATGAGTCCACCTACAGTCTCTCAGTCGGAACCTATGTGCAATCCGCCTACCGCTTCCGTATCGGCTACACCCCAGAGGCTTGCAGTGAGCAGTTCGCCTTGGATTCGAAGAGAATGCACGAAGAGTACAATCTTGTCTTCTACAGGACCTGTGCTTCTAATGCTCCTTCTGCTCCCTCTTCTCCTAGTCAGGCCGATGAGGAGCGATATTACGACGATTAATCGTTTCCATTCGTGTTTCTTTTATGATTGTGTCATTATCACATTGTTCTCGTTATATACCACTATCCCTAATTTATTTATTTTTCCCACGTAATCTTTACCCCAATCTCCTTTCCTCCCTAATCTCGGGATTTTCTACGAGTTCAAAAACGAACCAGGATTACCGAACTTGTCAAATATTTAGGGGATTTAGTCAGAGTCTCACTCTTCCCCTTTTTATCCTCCATACTCAGTGATTTGTCCAATCTAGCCAAAAATTAGTACTTTTGTAGCTAAACCACAGTAGTTATTGACACCCGATTCACCCCCATTTTGTTATTTTTCTTCAAAAATTACCTTTGTTTCTGATTTATTTCGGATTCATTTTTTGTCGATTATATTTCTTTTTGCAAAAGGCCGGTGAGAGATTGTAGGGTGCAATTCGTGTACATTACCACTAGTTTTATAGTCCTTTAAATCCCGGTCCAATCTTGGTTTCTTTTCTACCGCAGTGATTTTTGTGTCCCCCCTATTCTAACATTTGTTCGTTTCCACTCTTTTTAGTTATCATTACGTGTGAATGATTGTTCTCATCCATTTCTCCTGAATAGCATTACCTATCCTCTGATAACCCGTTTATTTTGTACAAATATCCAGCTGTTTCATTACAATAAAAAACCGTTTGATGAAAAAACGGCTGACATTTGTGTTTAGAAAGCGTAACAGGCAACAAAAGCTGAAGAATAGAGCAGATCTAGACAGTTCACATAAAAAACTCTACTATTCCCCCCTTTGGTCAAAATCCCGAATTATTGCCATGAAACCAAAAAGAATAGAACTCTGCACGGCGAATACGGTGGTGTAAAAGTATTTTAGCTTTTCATACAACAAAAAACCGACTTTCCCAGGCTTAGCATTGACTCAAAGTAAACACAAATAACGCGGTATTTAAAAATTTATTTGAGATCAATTATGAATACCCAAGAATTAGCCGGGGAGTATTGTATAAAGGGCGGAAATACTTTGAGTAATCTGACGGTCGGATTTGCAGACTCGAATAAAATCTTCTTTTAAAATCTTCCCTCTTCGGTTAACATCAAACTTCTAAAAGTCTTCTGATGGCCTGATATCAGATGCACTTACTTCAAAAATTTGTCTAGCTCGTTCCATTTTCTGGTCCTTTGTTAAGACCGGAAATGCCCTTCTTCCTGCAAAAACAGTGAACAAGCAAACAAAGTTAGTACCCATTAGATCATTCATGGAGGTGATCACGTACAGTAGACGGCTGAAGGAGATTTCACCTTTATCTTGAGGATCGTAGATCTTATAGAGCCATTCTATTTTTTCATCTAAGGTTCCTCTACAGAGGATGGACAGGGCTTTTACGAATTCCTAAAAATTTAGTTTATTTTGACAACGGAAATGCGTGCTGGCCAACTGTTGTTTTTTGAACAGTCGTTCCTCTAACAAACAGTTTTATTTTACAATGGAAAGTTCCATTAAAAAAGAAAGTTAGTAGGATTTTGTGCTGTTGTTAATTCCCAGAGAGTTGTTAATTCCCTGTACTCCTCCTGCTTACCTGGAAGTTTATTGTACCATTGCCATCGTTATCAAACGTGTCAAACAATAGATCAGCATAATGTTCAATATCTCCATGTGGAAATAATTCGGCAAATTTTTCTCTAAGAATTTCTGAAAATAGACAGCATTTGGTTCAGTCAACATATCTACCTTTGTTTATAACAGCGTTGGGAGAAGTTTCTTTAAATGCCCGATAAATGGCTTTCACTTCATTTTTTGAAAAATGTGTTTCATCGACGACCTAAATTGACCACCTTATTACCAGTAAAAAGAATTTCTGACTCTTTGTAAACTATCTTTGCAACATCGCATAAGCGGTCGCCGTTGTGGCGCAGTATGATGGACAAAACGCATAAAAACTTTTTTACTATGAATATTACTGCCAGAATCCATAGTTAATAATAGATCAAATAACCGAATAAAAAGAGGCTACTATTGTTGGTAGAGCAACAAATAGCCTAGCCGATAATTGTCAATCGACTCGGGTTAGTGATTGATGGTAGTCAGGCACTGAACAGCGGGCTTGTTGCCTTCAAAATATCGGACAGAAGTCCAGTGTGGCTAGGTTAAATAACATTACAATTTATTGGCGGTGGATGGATAGACGGCGATTAGGAAATAAACAGGAAATCGACTTACTTGCTGCAAGCTGGTTGGACGGAAAATGTTCTGGTGGATCGGAGAAAGCAGAGGCACGTCATTCCATTCCGTGATGTCTGAAATAAAAAATAAGGGTAACCACACGTTTATAATGACCCTAGATATCACTGCTAATCTTTTCTTGGATATTCTAATGACTAAAAATAAATGGTTTTTTGGACATTCTATCTTGAAGCTGCGGGCCGAAAAAAAAGTTCACAGTGAACCTTCGACTTAAATGTTTACCGAGGGTTATTCTAACTTACCAACTATTGGATCATTTATATCAGTCGGAAATGAAACAGCCGCACGTCTTCGAAAGCTGCTCATCCGACCTGCTGCACTTCCTTAATAAAGATATGATACTTGAGAAGAGCTAAGCCGGCAAGAAACTGATTCGTAAAGGAAATAGGAGAAAACATTCTAATTTGCGAATCGCGAACAGGCGAAATTCACATTTTGGAGGAGCTCTAGGATAGGGAAGTGACAGCTGTTAGTGAAAACTCGAAAAACATCGTGTCCTCTGGAATCGAAAAAAATGAGTTTATAACATATAGTTAGAAAAAAGACAAGGAGAGAGAAAGAGTTTGACCGAGGAGAGGAAGTTACGCGTGCTCGACGGACAATTACACCATAACAGAAAAGAGAAGATAAAAATAAAAGCGACGATGAGGATAAAAGAGAGAGTCACCGATGCTGATTTATTGGCCTAGACAAACGCAATCCGATCGAGTTAGTCGATCAGGAAGTTGGTGTTAAGCGTCAATTTTATTTCTATATCAAGAACTGAGAAATAAACACAAATGATCTTCATCCTGCTTTAAAAATAGAAAAGACTTGCGGGAAAGGGGATAGGGGCCCGGAAATACCTCCAAGGATCATGAACCCTTCCCGCTTTCTAACCTCTTGCCATCCGAAAAAAAAGATAGCTTGATTGATGGGCTCAAGCGGAAGAGAAATAACAATCTAGCCAATTTATTTATATTTGTACAAAAAACGAGATCAAAAAAACCCAAGGAAAGAACTCTAGAGCCGTTTAAGTGGCAACACGTTCCTCTTATATGCCTCTTTTGTCTCATAATTTCCGGCTGGGTCATATTTCACGCAGACGTAGATCATGTAAGCTGGCCCATTAGGAAAGCACGGCCCTCTGCTACGCCCCGTTGTCGGAACTATGGAAATCCCAATTCCAATCTGCTGAGATTCCCGCCAGACAAGTTGAGTAAAGTGTCCAGTTCGATGATAACTCTTCGGGTACCATCTGGAAATGATCATAACTCTTGGTTAAACTAGTCACTAACGAGTTATAATTATAGCTATATCCCTCCATGTAAAAACTTTGTGTAACTGCTTTGGCAAAGATTTCCGGATTAGGAAAATATTGCGAGCCGTAGACGAATAGATTTTCTCCATATCTGGAAATGTCGCCAGTTAATAATTAGACTTCTTTTCTTACACTCTGGGAAATTCATGGACAAGGCAGCTTCTAGTCCGTGCTAACTGGTCAGAATATCGTTGGGCTAACTTGTCCAAGTAGCGGTTTTCCCGCACTTCCGGGGCATCATGTCTATTCCGGTATAGATTATGATAAAAAACCAGCTGAAAAGCACTAATGTATCATGTTATTTATAGGGCGCATGTACTACCGGTTGATGAAAGCTTCGCTCCATTTACAATTGCAACTGGTTCTGCCCTTGACTTTTACTCTTAGAAAAAGCGTGACTTGCTTGACCCTTGTACAAGGAAATAGACAAGAGATGATTATCTCGGGGTTCGAAAGGGCGGAAAGAATTACCTTGTCCTTGACAGTTTGTACGTCGTATCCAATTGGAGAAATTTTATCCACCAAACTTCTGGCTAGAATAAAGTTGGTAACATCCCGAACCTGTAAAATGTACTCTTATTACAAACAAAGAGAAGGGCATATTTTTTGGTAGAGTTTATTTTATTTTGGATGTCGAAGAAGATGAAGCGCCCCCGGCTGACCACAGTTTTTTAGGCTAAAGGTGCGAAATCTCTAATCTCACTGACAGATAAGCATCGCCGAATTTACTCTATTTTGCGCGATCCCGAACTTTTAAAGATTTTCTTCTGGACTGGCTAACATCTACAGGAAAACCCACATTGCGGATATATGCCACATCACTGAGATCCCAGAAAGGAAGCGGACGGTTGAGCGGGCGTCTTGTTACCGGCCTGGCGGCTGTAGTTATACTAGTTGTTCTCGTTATCACGATTGGTTTAGTCGTCGTCGCTGTTGGCCTAACTCTGGTGGGACTGTACATGTTGCTAGCAGCTTGAGGAGTGAATATTCTTAAAGGATTTCTAGTCCAAGGCTGCCATGCAGTAGGTCTAGCGGTCGTCGTAAATAGGGTTGCTCTAAACTAAATGTTTTCCTAATAAAAGCCTGTTTCTTACGGTTTTTCACCAATGTTATTTCCTTGCAATAGCCACCATTTTTGTGGCTTCTCCTTTGGCTGTTTGTTCTTTTTGTTGTAATTGTCCCTAATGATGTCAAAAATGTCGTTCCGCTGTAGTGGATCAAATGTTTCCTCGGCGAGTGATTCACTCGGCTGAGCCTTCATCCATGGGGCTCGGGTGGTGGTAGAGGTAACAGAAGCAACAGGTTTTGACCATGTGGGATAATCTCCCGCCATCCGACGTAATGTTGATACGTAGGTGATTCTAAAACGAGGTTTATATTGTATTCGACCTTTCTTCACCTCATATCGGAGCCAGCTGCTGATGTTAGCGTTGAAATTGTCTTAAAAGGTGAATTCACCAAAGTCTGCCAAGAAGGGTATGTGAAAATTGTTTTCCCAATTGTCACTCTCACGTAGATTTTACTGCGTGGTGGCTAAAATAAGAGATTCCGTTAATTTGAACAGCTTCTAACCATTCCTCCAAACTTAGCATTCAGACATTTTGCAGCGGTGTAAAAGTTCAAGCAAGAGACCGAAAAGGCGGCATGCGGGATAGATTCTATCACTTTTCTTCCTCTAAATTCGATTATTTCAATGTATGGGGGAAATGCTTTACCTCTGCTGGAGGATGCATTGACATTCTCTTGCTTTGTTAGGGAACAGCCCGGTGAAATTCCTTGGACAAAGGCAGAAACTGAAAAAGAAGTTTTCCGTTGGAAAATCCCTGAAATATACTCAAATGTATAGAAAAGATGTTCCATATTCTCAGCTTCGGCATATTTTAAAGCTGTATACTTTGTAATAGCAAGTTCTGTCGTATAATACTGAAAGGAAAAAATTCAAAGAAAGAGCTTCTGGCACCTACATCTGCTACGGATAAAGCTGTAACTGAGAATAGAAGAGAAAATCGAAGGAGACTTCCCATCCTGCTTCAAAATTAAAGTCAGCAACTTCCTTGGACCACCTTTATATGAGATCGGTGACCTTCGGTCCGCCCATCTGCGACGGTCTCTATCCACAGTCAAGAGAGGCTTCTTTCAAGAACAACAAAAATTGGGAAAACAGGCAAATACTCCGTATTTTATTGGAATATTAGTACTAACAACTTAGTGTAATAAAAACGTTTCCACAAGCTTTTTTGCTTCATCTGCAATGGGAGAAGCCCATCCAATTGGATTTAAAAGCATGCTAAAATATCCCATCCACCCAAAAATCGCAGCCAATTTTTCACGATGATCGTACAGTTCTATGTTTGAGATGGAAAAGAATCTCCTTCTACATCCGTCTGTTGAAAAACAACACCTACGCGTTCTTCACGTTCCCTTCCACGGAACTTAGCCTCTGTTGTCACCTTGTGTCTACAACAAGGGGAACAAGCCTAACTTGTTTTGGTAATGATCGCAACACAGAAAACATTTATATCAAATATCATCAGCATAACAAAAAGAGAAATAACTTTTTCTCTCTTATAAAATATGAATTATTACATGCATCTCATCATCAGAAGACGGTCATAAATTGTTAGTGTTGAGACCACGAGGAATACTACGTGTGAAATGTTTTTGGGATGTATTTTTTTGTGTATATTTTGCATTAGATGGAATGACACTTTAGGCTTGCCACTGGGGAATGACAGCTGGATTGTAAACCGGTGGGAAATATGGGGGAGCATAATAGGGCATTGGGACTACTGGCGGTTGAGGAAGCAATGACTGGGCCAAGAAGGAGGTGAGATCAGGCATCACTGGTGCTGTAGGAGTTGCCTGAATATATTGAAAATATTATAGAGAAATGGCCCTACATTGGCTTGAATTCGACCCCAGGAACATCGAATAGCATTTCCGCAGATCTCCTTCCCGTTCATATCCATTATTGCATTTGTTGCACATTCTTTCTTCTCAAAACGGACAAAAGCATATCCTTGGGCTTTGAACAATCGAACTTCTGTTATTTCTCCATACACCGAGAAGGGCTCTTTTAAATCTTTTTCTGAAATAAATGTATGTATCTGCCCAAACAAATGGCCAACCTTCGGTGCTATTGCTGACATTTCCTACATAAACTGATGTATTGTCTGGCTTTGTTGAGTTAAAGACTTGTTCAAATGTCAGCTTTTCCCTAGTGTCTTCCACAGGTCTTCGTGTAGCCCAATTAGTTCGAATTGGCCGCCGTCCGAGCCAGTAGCCATTCATTGCGGCAATAGCCTTTTCTGCATTCTGAACTCATTTTTATACTCATTTCAAGGAGCAGCTAACCTCTTTAGAGGGGAAGGATACAAAGCCGTAACCTTTAGACTTTTGTGTTTGTGAGTCCCGTATAACCTTTGCCTCACTGAAACCAGACAGATAAGCGACCCTAAGGTCAAAGAAGATAACATAAATTTAGTCAATTTATACGTACAACTTCCTAATCGTGTCAAGACTCACCTCACTTCCCCATGAACTGCAAAGGCTTCCTTCATCTGGCGGTTATCCACTTCTGGACTGAGATCTCCGACAAAAACATGATAATGTTCTAAAAAGACTGGATATTCTTTTTCACAATGGCCACCTACTGCTGGTATCAATCTTTGGCTCTTGTGGTATATTTGCCAGAGCGACTTTAATCTCCTGAAAAATAGAACCAATTTAATTCGGGTCAAAATTTATACCGCTGCCCGTTGAATGGCTGCCAGGGAGACGGATGATGGACCGACGCCGCTCTGTGGGACAATAAAAATTGGAATTCCTTCGTAGGCATTGCTAAGAGGAGCTGGGAGTTGCATCTGTAAGAGAATAGGTTCGAATAGGACGAGAAAGAGAGCAAGAGATAAGACACAGTGTATAAGGTTGAGTGCGGCGGGAACAATCAGCTGAACGCACAAGGGGAACGCAGGCGCGGTTCCGCAAGTTTTCAGACCCCCCGGAATTGGTCACAGTATAGAACTTCACCAAATAAAATACTAGAAGCGGAAACGCGTCTCACTGTATTTGTTGGATTTTCCCCTCAGTCCCTCTCTTCCCGTGCGATCTATTCAAAGCCGTGGAAATTACACGTCAGCATCGTGACGATTGTCCTAATACTACGTAGCCTAAATGGGAGGAGTTCGTTATCAGGGAAATAAAAAAGATGGACAAACATATCCTGAAGACTTTTTTTTTGAAAAAAAAAAGAATATGTTTCTCTATTTTCAAGCTCCGGAAATATGCAACCGCGTAAACAGAAGAGTTACGTGGATTTGCGGCTGCTGCTGTGATTCAAAAGGAATGCAGTGAAAAGGGGGAACTATTGTACCAGGTGGTCTTGGTAATTCAACAGGGTTATAATGAAAAACGTGGGTGAACATACTATTTTCACGGGGGCACTGATCGGCGCATTACCGCACATTGGCATTAACAGGTTTGAATATACCATCCCGTTCGCTCTTTACTCCCTGTCTGGTTCCGTTCTGTTAAAAGAAAAATGGAAAAAAGGATCGATTCCCATTTTTTGTGAAGCAATCCTCTTTGCCATTAAAGCCCGGGAGACAAGACAGCTGTTGTATCTGCCCCGCCGGTCAGCTTATTAGAAATGGTCTCTCTATTCATTTATGCATAGCATGTTTGATGTTTAACTGACTCAGGGCAATATAAGGGGAGATATGAAGCGAACAGTTACAGGTGTAGACTATTTGCGGATCTGGCTAGACTATCGATTCTCCCGGGCTGCCTCTCCCTGTATTTAACTATGGGAATATAGGAAAAAGATTCCCTGCAGAGAAGGGTTAGGGGAGCATTGCTCGAGACTTTTATAGTCATAATCATCCATGCATGAGTACCCTTGATCATCCTTTCTTTAAAGGAATTCTTACCTCGCACATTGACTGTAAAGGATTGGATACGTACGGCAACAAAGGCTGTGAATAGAGGTTGACTGGCGTTGTACAGACAGAACTTGGAGTTGTGCCATTTGACAGGGTATTTGGATAGCTGTACGATGCAGCCGTGGCTAACATCTTCTGAAATCATATCGGTTGTTCAAAAGCTTCTTCCTGGTTCAGGACGAAAAGGATACTGGAGAAGATTAGTGCGAGACAAGGGACAGCTCATAGGCAGATCCATCTGCCCGCCCTCCCGTCCCATTTGTCCTCGAGAATACAAAATGAACATCACCATATCTACCTTGGCTTGTAGAAAATCCTCGTTAGAGCCAAAGGGGGCTTCGTCAAAGGGATGTGCACGCTTCAGGATGACTGCTTGAGAGAAGGCTACTCGGCCTTCTATTCACCTGAAAAATGGGATATGACCTTATTGACAGCGGAAATTAAAATGGAAATTAAGAAGAGAAGCAGCGGAAGATAATTTTTCGTACGCGACAGGAGCGAATAGAGTGATAAATCATTCATTGGTAAAATTAAATTGCTGAAAAGAGCACAAGTTCGTTATTCTGTCTGGAGAAAGAATAGGCCATGGGTACTAATATGCCCCGTTCCAAAAAAGCGCCAACACTAATCGAAATCGGAATGAGGGTTTTCCTACAGATGTTTGAGACATGTGAGGCTCAAAAATATGTGTCCGTTCTTGATGGATAAATACAACAAAGAGATATTATACAAACGATGACGAACATCCGGCAGAAAGCATGGGTGGTCTAATGAAGGAGGCGGAGGAGAGAAGGAGATGCCAAAGGAGAAGAGATATACCCATCTTCTCCACAGCTGAAGGTAATGAATTGAGCTCGCATTTCTCTAGGGAACGGTGTAAGGGTAATTACAAAAGGAAACCAATTAAAAAGTAGACGATGAGAAAAAGACTCGTCCTTCGTCTTCTCCTTGATGCTTTGCACTGATAGGGCAGGATTCTACTGTCGGCAGCTTATTGGACACATCTAGAAGAGGAGTAAAGGTACGTAACGACTGTTAGGAGTAGCCAAGCATTGTGTACCTGGCAGGTGGCCGTTTGTTTAGACCCCAAAACTAAACTAGCCATCCCACATAAACTACTTATTTTTCCCTTCTACTACTTCGATTTTGTCCTATCAAAAAATACTCTGTTACCTACTTTTTCTACTATTTACTTCCCTTTTCGTATCTGCAAGCATGTGAGCTTGTTTAAAGGAAAATAAGCAGGAAAATGAACTCTTGTTCACCTGCAAAAGATGGAAAAGACAATAGGTAACGAGAAACCAAAACGAACGGAACTCCCTCGCGTCAATCTTGTTGCGAACACCCAAACAATAATTTGCGAACAGCTTCAAACTGCTTTTTTTTCCGTTTTCTGAGTTGACCGTAGTATAGAAAAGGTGTAGAATGGAAAAAAAAACCCAAGTCCTTTTGGTTCTAGAAGGACTAACTAGGTTCTAGACTAACAAAGAAATGACAAAAAGAGCAATCTCGCCCGCTCTGTCCAGCGGCGAGGACAAAGGAAAAATCGCAGATGTTCATTTCGAGGCGGTAGTTAGAGACCATGGCTACCAAATTCGGGGGCTATCCCTGCTTCCGAATTTTAGCTAAATGGAAGCGACAAATAAACAGTAATTGGTAAAGGTCAACATACTAAAATTCGGAAAATCAGATGAGATAAAGCCGGACGCCACGTAAACTCGATCGTTGTTATGATTAGAATAAATTCTAGAATGGCCTTTATAATTTATGTGAAAAATTTATACTTTAAATTAAAAACAAGAAAGCTTGAAAGCAGTAATTTTTGGCTGTCAGTTTTGGAGTAATAGAGGGCTGTTTAGGTCTCCCCCCAAGCCTCCACATGCATTCAAGATGAGGTGACAATTTGTTCCCACTTCATATGTCAAAAACATTTAAATGCTTTTTAAGCATATTATCACAGTTTGTCCTTTTCATAAAGGTGTGATACAAAGAATATCGGGGAGGAGCCGCCGACGGGCCAGCTGAGCTAATTCGTAGCCTCAACCGTTATTTGATACGAGTCAATAAATAAACTTCCGTTGATCAATTAGTGCCTGTCTGGAACTATATAAGTGTGATGAAGAAGAAAGAAAGCAGAAGGGGCTCGAGCTAAAAACAATTGAAATAAAAAGGGTTGGGAAAAGCCCGAAAAGCACTCAACTGGAAGTCAGATCCACACGGTGACGAGCAGCTAATTCACTAAGCGGCACCACTCGAAAATTTTCAAATTAGTAAAACGCATTAGCTTTGAGCTCGTAGAAATATAGGTCATTTTATGTCTAGAATGGGCATGTCAGAACGCGGGTCAAAGCGAAAATGAGAAAAGAATCTATCTTTGAATTAATCCGCACTATTACGCAATAATCCTCCATCCACGTCTGGAGTTGGCATTCTTGAGGCAGCCAGATTAACTTTTGCCTTCTAATAAGAGTAATTCGGACTTATAATCTCAAGTATTTACCCGAGACAGTGATACTTTTAACGGGTGTTGTTGTTAGATATTAGCAATATAGAGCATGGGGGAACTCATGCGAATTGGAGTATTATGCGAAAAAAGTTGCAAACGAAAAGCCATCAATTGTTGTAAAAATCTGAGATTGAATAGGGCGTTCCTTGGTGGCAGTTGGCACATGAAAACGGAAACAGTTTATATCCTAGGGGAAGAGTCGGCATCCGGTATCTGTCAGGGAGACCGGGTGATGGACATCGGGCGGAAATGATCTATCTATCACTAAGAAGCGTAGAACAAGAGGTCATGCTTCCTTTAACAGGATTATACCCATCCTTCTCACACGTATAGTTAACATTTGGTAGGTTATTCGAAGCTCTACGTATTATCTTATTTTTTGTCCAAAATGTACTTGTTACCTCGAAAGTAGTTTTGTGGTTGCCCCATATAAATTCCTTAAAATATTTCTTTCTAATGATTTTTCTTTAAAGAAACTATGCATACCTTACGGAAATCCGAAAAAAATCCTCTAGAAAAAGTCACGAGGTAATATAGCATGTATGCGTCCAAAATTCCGTCGTTATCGAACCAATACCTATATTTTTTGACGTTTCCAAGGCAATACCTTGTTCTCCGAAATGTTTAGTTCATTCATTTGGCGGGACCCAATATTTGCCAAAAGGCAATTCTACCAATGTCTTCGCCGACAAAACTCGACAAAAGTTTTATCTATTAATTTGAACTTTGAAACTGGCAGCAACTGCATATATCACCGTTCACAGAAAAAAAGTTGATAATACAATTTTTGCGGGGTTCATTTATAACATCACCTGGAAGTGACGATTATGGAAACCACCTGCACGCGCAGGGATTTGCAATGACGATGACTACTTCAGATTCTCTTATATTTTAAGATTACCAGCTGTTTTGATCAGAATTTTAGAAATAGATTTCCAATTTTGTCGCCCCCTGTCTTAATGAAAAATGGAGGGTTGTCTTAAACACGGCCACCCCCTCCTCGTCATTTATTTAATTCAAAGAGTCTTCATTTCACCTGGTCACGATTCTCTTCACCATTCATTTATAACTAAAAATGTGTGATGCTCTATGGTCGCAAATTGATTAATGGTGTTTGTAAACATTACAGATGGAGTGCCGGGAGATCCTCGAACCTCCCGGTTGTCAGTTGTTGCATTTCACACGAGGCCCAACGTTTTTTGTTCTCTTCTGCAGTGGATGGCTACTTGAAATATGGGGGCAAAATAATGAATTATTATGACGGAGACAAAGCCTCCTGGGAGGTGGAGGTGTGAAGTTTGTCTGAATTTGTACTAATACAGCCAGAAGATATGTAGGCGAGGTGCCCTTTAAAGTGGGGGCTGTCACATTTTTTATTATTTTTCATGGTAATTGTCAACGAATAAAAGATTTCTCAGGAGAATATTTAGGGGACCAGAAAACTGACCTTCTGATTTTTGAATTACTATTTTTTTCCTTCTCCGCCGTTCTATTCCTTATTACCACTGGAAATCTTATTTCCACCGGCGACTGGACTTATGTGAACTTGGCCTTAAACGTGTTTGTCACTCGCCGTGGCTGGTATAACCAGGCGCTGTAGGCTACAACGAGTGGGAGATATTCGAAATATCACCTAATCAATTGTTTTGCATAGGAGTGGTCAACATGTTATCCTAGTAAAGAGAGTAAGTCAAAAATTAGATCAAGATGTAATTCCGTCGTCGCCAGAAGTAGAAAATTTTCTGCTGTGTAGGATTCTTTGTCATTCCGGAGCCATTCTCTTTCTCTTTCAGTTGTTATGCCCGTCGAAACAGGCAAATAACATCTTCCCAGAGTCTCAGTAGTTATTCCGTTTCCAGATTTACCCCCTTCCCATGTTGAAATTCCTATTTATTACCATCTTCTTGTTGATCTTCTTTTCATCTTAAGATTCTTCTTGGTATGTGTGCTTATTATAATTATGATTTTAATCACGTTTACTCACGCATTTCGTGAGAATCACGCGAATTAAAAGAGAGTAAATCTGTCTCTTTTCCATTTAAGGATAAATGAGAGCTTTTCATGTTTGCTCGGAAGCAATATATTGCGCAGCGCTGAGAATTAATCGACCCACAACCGTCTCTTATAAGTTCATTGTTTGTCACAAATGGCCACAGGGCATTTCATAAACGTCACTGTTATCGAAATCTCTTTTTTTGTGATTCTCACGTACTTACTGCAAACCTTTTGTTTTTAATTGCATTCCCTCAGTATTTCTTTTTGTCTTCCTCAGTGAAAGTCGCGGGATCACTGGGTTTAATGCTCAGTTCTCATAGCGGTCACTGGTACAAATGCTTCTTTTGCTCATTTTCAAAAGAACAGTCAAAGACCCAACCACGTTCATAGCTCCCGAGATGAATCACTTAGCGTTCCAAACTGACCCTGATTTTTGAACAAATGCCCGTTGTTTGATTTCATAAATTACTTTTTGAACGTTTCGATGAAGTCCTATTTTAAACAAAAACTGAGATCTGCTGCACTTTCGTATGGTAGCATTCTCTTTTTCTACGAGGTTGTTCCCCAGTATAAGTCAAGTTTGCAATAAATTAATGGATAATCTGTACTACTGGAGGCAGACATTGTTTACAGCCCGGCTCATTTAAATGAATGGTCGCTTACAGTACAAAAGAAAGTAAAAAGATCTTATGTATCCTATGCGAAATTTACTAGAAACAGACTTGTCTCCCACCTTTTGGTAATGGATAGCCTTCACCTCCCCCGGATGCTTCCTTCATCATAGTAGAGTGCATAAAAAGAGACGTCATTGAGACTATTTTTCCGGCTTCTTCTACCTCCCTGCCACGCTTCTTCTCTTTTTGGACTAGACATATAAGGAAATGAATCGTCTTGTTCTTAGAAATGTTTAACCATATTCATGTGGGTACTATGTCGGACTCCCATTATTACCTATGTATATGAGAGAACTTACGCAACTCACATCCTGATAGATTGAACATTATAAAGTTCGTAGGTTGCCACGGCACTTCACACTCTCTTGACTGGTTTGACGCTGTTGTGAGCTCCCCCCTACCACCGCCCTCACTTCGGTGCTCATTGTTTGTTTCTTTAAAGTGTTCTACTTCATTTTTTTCTTCTTCAGCACACCGCTCAACGCCCTCCTTGTGCTCATTAGAAATCAGATACAATGTTTTTATAATTACCGGATATTTCTAGAAAAATTGACACCTGTCTCTCGCCCCTTTGGTATTATGATCTCTCATAGAGTAAAATTAGTATTACATCACTTGAACTTCCCCGATCTTTTAAGTCTAACCATAACAAGACAATTATTCTCCGTTGATATGAATTATGTGTGCGGGGGTCAGTTTTAAGATCTAAACAACCGTCTTTTATGAACAGGTCCAAAATAGGAGAGATTTCCATGAAATTCTTCTGGAATTGTTCTTCCAATCCTTAATAACAAAAGAATGGTTGTTCTTTTAAATTTTGGATAATTATCAGAATAACAGAGTCGTCTTCTGCTGTCATAAACACTTTTCCGTGATTGTTTTTTGCCATTTTTCATTGATTTTAAAATAATTTCCCACTCACGAAGGGAAGAGCTGATGGAGACATTTGCTGAGACCACCATCGCTTGGTCAGCGCTTTGTCACCTCTCTAGGATAACATGATCTCAAACCAATTACACGTAGAGTGTCAAATTATAAACCTCTAGCATTTGCATTCATTAGTACGTCAGCTTCCTTTTTCGCCCTGATAGATGATGCTTCTCTGTTCAATTTTTTTTCTTATTTTCCGTGACGAACAGTTGTGAGAAGAGTTTTTTTCTCGTTTTCTCGTGCATATCAAGCATGATCATACTCTGTTACTAAGTATCACTCAGTTTCCCTTTTTGTTGGGACCAGTAGGGGGGAAACTTCCATTTTTGGTCTTTTTCCAATATTCGTTCTCTGTAGCCGTCTATGGAATTTCAAAGAATTTCTTGCATCTTAACAGAAACTTCAAAAGAAATAGAAAATTACGCTCGATTTATACTTTTTCACAATAATGGGCTGATTGACACCCTCAACCGAGATGAAATATAGCCTTCCAATTAGGCTGAGAAGTGAAAGTAACGAAACCCCAATGATCATAAGAAGAAGGAGCAAGAGATGGGCTATCTGCATTCTTTTCTTTGCAAACGTCCTAATAGGCCAATTAGCGACTGCTTGCAGGGAGAATAACTTCTGCGTTAATAGAAAGAAAAAGAAAAAAGTGACGGCTAGAAATGTCTTAGAATCCTTCTAATTTGCGCATTCCTTTAAGTAATTCTATCATATGGTCGTATGAATTGCAACAACCCACGGATTGTAATCCAAGCTGAGGACAAGCAAAATAAGAATAAATTTGCCCTTTCAAGCTGGGACATTATTCATGACCGATCCTAGCGATCTAGGCAAAGAAAGTTCTTAGATTGAGATGCTACTTCCCGCATCCTGAAAAGAATCAACGATCGTATTTGCGTCGTTTTTTCAGCTTATGCAAATGGTAAGAAGGCAAAGTCCGTCTTCTCCCATATTGGAGTAATTCTATTTCGAGGTGGAATGGGGACAAAAACAGTTCCGCTTTGAATGATAAAGAGCCGCTCCGCGAAAACGTCCCTTTTTGTTGCTCCATTTTTCTACCGTATCCTGAAGTTAATTGTCGTCTGGAACATTGTACCCAATTTTAAACGAGGGCATCTCAAGTTCAGAGTCTAAATGCCTTTCGAAGAAAGGGCTATTTGCCCTCTAGCTTAAACTTTTTAAAGGAACGCTAAGTTAGTTTAGAGAAGAGTTAATTAGTTCACGGGCTAATAAAACATATGTCTTACTTTTGTGTCTCGTATAGTCAACGACATCTCTTTGATTTTTAATGTATTCTTAAGAACAAGACGAGAGGTTGGGACCCTAGTCATTAGGGGAAATAATCCCAGTCCGATTCCTTTCTCTTTTTACTGCTTCTGCTAATCCAATTCTTTTTGTAGTTGTGTCTAGATTTTTTCTGGATCGCAACAGATCATACCAAGTATTAAATGGCCCCTCCCGCATAGGAATTGGCTTAAATTCGCCTGTTTGGTATCTATTTTGGTAAGGTGTTTAGGGTCACGAATGAGAAAGGGAATACCCTATTCATCTTTCATCGTCATGCACACACGTGGGTGGTGGGTCTTATTCTTTGGTATTATAAACTATGACTCTGTAGC
Source organism: Oscheius sp. DF5033 (assembly GCA_964036215.1). Taxonomy (NCBI): domain Eukaryota; kingdom Metazoa; phylum Nematoda; class Chromadorea; order Rhabditida; family Rhabditidae; genus Oscheius; species Oscheius sp. DF5033. The sequence continues at coordinate 10,827,321 of OZ038413.1, forward strand.
CTTTCAATAGAAGTTGATTTCTTGACTCCAGAGGGAGCCCGCAACACCTGCCGCAGTATAAAAATCTCAAACATTTCTTCAGAAATTCATGCACATCTGACGCAGTGTAATTTTAAGCAGATGGTTCTTGACCATAAAAAATTGTTGATCAGTCACTCGAAAGGCTGATTTTTTCGTTTCTAGTCCAGTTTTTGATCTCTTTTCGGTCCCCTTTTTTCTTTATGCCCCCGCGTTTTTAATTGCCAAAAAGGCCAAGAAGATCTCCCTCTTCCGGGTGTCTCTCGTCCTGTATTTATAATTTTATTTGCTCTCCTTGCAAATGAGACGAGATGACAAATCCACTGCTTAGTCCTATTGCTTCCAGTTTTGAAGCAATGGAGATGCCCCGCCCCTTTCAGTAGCCGCATAACCCCTGTCCTCTCTAATAAAAGGGCGTCTTGCTACTTGATACAACTCCTTGACTCAGCTTCTTTTCCCCACAATGGATGAGGACAACAGGTTCGTGGAATCTTGTTTTGACGAGGGAGAGAGTCTCGACGTGTAGTACTGGGATTCATTCCATTAAGACCAGATTTTCTATAGAATATCCAACGAGTGTCAGGCCAGATGACAGCATGTCTCATATTTTCCATTTCCTGCTCAATCTAAAAGCTTCTTTCGTATTCGACTGTTTTCAATCTTCGTTACCCCCGCTACCTCCACCCGCGCAATTTGATCAAAATTTTTCCCTTTGGAACCTTTTCCGATCTCTGTTGCTTTTCTATAGGCCTCAGAATTTTTAAGTCGTTTTGTCTGCTTCACTTTTAGCCTAGGTCAAAACATTGTGGCCATTTTTTCACATAACCTTCCGTGGCTATCTTGTGAAAAACAAAATTAGAGCAGTGGCTCTATACGGTGGGAGATCTCTTTTAAAATAAAGTGTTTTGTTTCACGAGACTTTAGCAACTGGAACCACTTTTAACAATTTCTTATTCATGCAGATCCCTATCCTTTCTCCACACACCCCTTCAAAGCGTCAGAACTCTTTCTTCCTGCTTCTTTCCCGCCTATACAGCTCTTTTTGAAGCCATCCAATCAGTTATCACTTTCAGCTTCTTGGCTAACATGTCGGCAAGTTTCGAGATAGTTTTAATGAACAACTGCAGACGATTGCTGCTGGATAACCAAAACATCACTCCGCAACAATGTCTACAGTAAGAAACCAGCATGGCGTCAATTAATTGAATTTCACTTTTCAGTTACATGAATCAAATGTCGCATTATGAAAAGAGTGGAGCTATGCAGTGTAACGAGTCCGATTCCAACTTGACGCGTTAGTTTAAATGAACAGATAATGTCATAATTCGGACCTTTTTCAGTAGCACGTGTGGCTCATAACCCGTACTTTTTCTCGTCAGAATGTGGCAACGTCGAGATTCGTAAGTCCTTTTCATCGTTCTTTGCCCGGGCTTAATGGAGATCATTTCCTACCTCCTTAAAATAGAAAATTACTTCATAATCGCTTGCAAAGATAGCTCAATGCGTCAGAAAGGGCTGCTCAATCCTCTCTAAGGGAACAGCCAATTGCATAAAGAGAATTGCAGAATAACAAGAAGAGTCTCGAATTTTTCAGAGCTTCTGAAATATGTTCTACCTCCACTGATGTTGTTGTGTTTCTTTGGAAATATGCTGAATCTGCTCATCTATAGCCTTAGCTATTTTGATGGAAGCAGTTCTGTGCACTTCCTCCGAGCAAAAGCAATTTTTAATATAATATTTGTATCCTCACGTCTTCTGGAGGTTGGTTTCTTGGTTCACTTTTGCACTATTTCACGCAGCTTCGTGAAAGTTGCGATTTCTTTAAAATTAATTGCATCGCAGGCCAATTAGAAGAAGTAGTCATGTATCCATTTAATTGCATTGTAATTATTATCATGTCCAATTTGAAAGAACATGATTGAAATTGCCACGTCATGCACGTGCCTGATGGACTAGTAAAAAGACTAAGATCCCGTCCACCTTCTTTTGAAGTTCTTTGGTCCACCGACTGAAAATGAAACTGAAATTGAATTCCGAGCAAAAAAGAACTTCCAGGTGATCCATGCATGGAGCGGAGAGGCCAGCTCATGGTTGGAACCGCTGTTCTGGTATACGAGATCCTACATCATGACCATATCCAATATTAGTGGAACTATGTCCACCTGGTAAGCTTTAAGATGGTTCCGGGGATTCGTGAGATTTGCCAGATTTTCGGGGGTTCTCTAAACTTCGACCTTGGGGTCGGATGCTCTTGACTTCTTGAATAAGCCATGTTTCTAGCAAGAGGGTGTGGAATAATTAAAGGATCCGGGACGAAAGTTTCAATGGTCTAAATTTAGGTTAACCCTCATGGTCACTGTGGAAACTGTCATGTGCGTTCTTTTGCCTTTTGTCTTTCGTCAATACTGCACCAAGAGGTATCTATCAAAATGGCCCTAATATCAAAGGTTATAGACTAACCTGGTCTTTCCTCTGCATTTCCCTCACCGTCGCAACCATCATCCATTCGACTTTGGTCTTTACTACTCAAATTTCCGTCAATCCAAAAATAACTCTGCATCAAGTGGACAGCGTAAGAAATCTGAATCTAAATGAACTTTTATAATTTAAGGGAGCTTGCTGGTATGTTCAAGAATTCTACGTGTTAACCAAGCCAGAAAATCATCTCTACAGCGTGGCTAGACAGATCTACTTCTGGGTTCAGAATGCCGTAGCCATTGTTATTCCAACAATTGCTATGCTCATCTGCTCAATCCTCATCGTAAAGCAATTCACGTTCAAGGTCAGATGTTTGTGAAATCCCTATATTATATAAGTTTAATAATCCTATGATTGATGAGGGTGTGTATAATCCTTCCTTAATCTGGTAAACAACAACTTTTTTCTTTCAGGAACTTGGTGAAGCTTTTTCAACGCGTAGGAAGTGTGTAATCCGGATGACTGTGGCTACTACGGTGTCTCATTTGTTGCTTGAGGGACCAGCTACTCTTACCCATGCTGCTGCTGCCATGAAGGTGAATAAATATTGCACACAACCTATAAACAGGGGATTCTAAAAGTGCACACCAAGGTTCTTCGCGAAGTTTGTAGAGTTCCAATAAAATTTATTGGATCCCCTGAAGTTTCTTCAAAATATCAAGACTTACCGTAAACATTTCAGGGAGATTCGCCCAACAAACAGGACTACTTAATGTGTGTATTGAATCACGGAAATAACCTTCTGTCCATAGTCAATGCAACCATTCCTTTCTTTGTGTTCATGATGTGCAACGAGCAGTTCCGTCACATGACAGCCATGTATATCAAGGTATTAATCCCGACAAAAGTCACTAAAAGTCTTCTTTTCTTGCAGGCCTATACTCAAACTGATAAGGCTCAAAGGAAGACTTATTTGTCGAAGGCTGGGATGAGATGTTCTCGAGTATCAAGAAGTGAACAAGAGAGAAGTTTCATTGAGACACGGCTACTCCAAAAGAACTCAAATTCTTAAGTTATTTTATTAAAAAGTATCTGATATCTATAGATTGTCCATATTCAATTTCCTGTGCTATTTTTCCCTGTCAAATTGGTCATTTTTCTGTTTTTACTTGTGCAATATGCTAATTTCTTTAAATAAATATGCATTAATTTTAAAATGTTGTTTAAAAGACAATTTAAAGAAAAATTTTTGAATACCTTTAACTCGAGAAGCCGAGAGCAAAGAGCCCGGTAACTACGCTCCATCTGATACGAGCAATAGAAGCGCTTCCCAGTAATATTTGTACTGAATTTGTGGCAGTGTGGAACAATCGATTTGATGCGCAAATTGCCAACGCTATGTGCCAATCAGACAAAACGGTCTTTTCCCAATTCATATTAAATTTTCCATTGAAATTACAAATATTTAACCAGTGGCTCGTCTACTTATCTTTCTAACTTAGTTCCACGTGTATCTTCAGCAACTTTTCTTTGATCAAAAGCAACTGTTCCTTTTTCATTCTCTGCCCCAGTGAACAAACGACTGCAAGGGGGATTGAACCGGTCCTGTTCGGACCTTGGGCATGCTGTTTCATCTGATAACCTTCTCCGACCTTGCCATTATACGATTTCCTTTATTCTCCTCTATTTCACTTTCATTTATTTACAATGGCAACTGACATTTCACATTTTAGTCGAGAATGATAACGCGATGATCAAACTATGGGTCAAAATTTTGCTCATCAGCGGTTATCTGGTAGGATGGTGTGCTGCTGTACATATCACCGGTATGGTTTTCCTTTTTTTATATATTTTTTCTTTAAATTTAGGCAGCTGGAACACGGGAGATGAACGAATAAAAGTTATAGCCAAGTTCGGTTTCCAGGAAACCAGTAAATTAAGAGGCGCCAATACGAGAGGATTTGTTTTTGGCAATATTACCACAAATGTTGATCTCGATAATTCTACAGGTGATATTTTTTTTAAACTTTTACTTTTTATCCGAAATGCTGACGCTCATTTATTGATTTTGCCAAAAACCGCAATGTTTTGCAGATTTCCAGTTCGGCGGCTAGTTTAATCGCAAACAAAAGCAAAAAGAAAATAGAAATCTGCTGGAAAACATTCTTTTACAAAGATTTCTATCCCAAAATAAAAAAAGTCATGAACTTTCCCAGTGGTTTTTCTGAATTGAACACGTTTCGTTCCGCAATGATATGCTTTCAGATCCTGTTCTCCTCGCTCTCGTTCCTCAATCCCAAATATCCAATCTCCATTCTGACTCATCCTACGGAAGTTCATGTGGAGTAATAATGAAGGTAAAACATCCTCGTTTGTTCTTTCTCTTCCTTTTCTAGAATATCACTCAAATGGCCTATGAGTCGACATGCTTCACAAAAGGCCAACAAGACCTTTTCCGGTGGCTTCCGTGTCCGTTAAATGAGCTCTGTGTCGTAAGTTTTAATTGCTGTCTGTAGACATAGCAATTTTAAGGATGAAAAAGATCCGAGCAAAGTTCTACCAACTTTTCAATTTACAATGCAAGTTGAAGAGCCCGCAACGGCTGAGTACTGGTTTGTTATGGCTCGAGTGACGCATTCTTGATTAATCTTTGTTCCAGGTACATTGTCCTCGTTGCGTGCAGACTGAACTCTCTCTGTAATTGGACAAATTCTGACATTAAGATCCAGATAGACTATGATATATGGCTGACAAATGGGAAGCCTCATTCAGACGCGGATAGCCTCTTCTCAACACAATTTTCCTTCGATGAACAAGCAAATTAATATTTCTTTTGCTAAATAGTGGCCCTTGTTCAGAACACAATTGAGATCTATGTACTGACGTTAATGGCGTATCTAATCCTAGGAATTATTCAAAGAAGAGCATTGTTTCTATGCAAGAATACAGCTCCTCCACCCAGACTAAGGTGATACTATTAATACTCTTCTATTCTTAATCTTAAAATTAGGTTGTTATCATACATCATCGGATTAAAAATACTTGGAGTTGTACTTCAAACTTTGAATGTCTTGTGTTTTGCATTTGATGGACAGGGGATGGGCATTGCGAGATTTTTCGGCGAAGTCTTCAGGTAATTTTTTATTGTCTCGTGGTTTACTTTTTTAATTTTAGATTAATCAGCATAGATCTTCTCTGCCTGTTATTAGTTCTTCTGTCTAGAGGATGGGGCCTATCTCCCCGAAGTCATACCTCTTCTCCTTGCTGCATCGCTTTCTGTACAATTTTGGGTTCAGCCCATTTAATATTATTTTTCTGTAATTCAGTAAGTCTAGACTCCAATAGCATTAAAAATTCTCCATTCTAGGTGTTTGTCTACGACGCCATGCATGAAGTTGATGTATTCAATTCATGGCCAGGATATGGAATGCTCATTGTTCGATCAATTTTTGCGCTATGGTTTCTAATAGAAATAAGAAGCCTTATATTACGGTTAGTGGATTTTTTAAATGAATTTTAGATATTTCAATATTTCAGCGAACAAAATGAGGAGCGCGCCGTGTTTTTGGCCCATGTTGGTGCAGGCTTCTTAGTGTGGCTGGTATATCTTCCGGGTCTGGGTATAATTGCTTCGTTTATTTCAGAATTATGGAGATTTAAAATTATCCTTGGTAATTTCCTTGTTTAATTTAAATTTTCATTTTCAGCCATAACTTCTCTAGCCAATTTTACAGCCATCACATGTTTGTTACATTTATTTTGGCCAATAGGGTCTTATAGAAAATTCTTTCAAGATGATTTAAAGTAAAATTCTGATATTCCCAGTTCATAGCATTTTTCCAGCTTTCATAGGCGGATGACTCGTACAGAATCTCACGAAATGCAAGATTTCGAGCGACTTTTATTCGAGTCTTCCGATTCTGACTGTGATTATCCCGAAATGGATCCGGTTCGCAATCTTCACTCAATATAGCTTCCGGTAGATCATTTCGATCATATTGATCAATTCTTTCTGTTATATTTTCTCATATTTTTTCTAGTCAACCAGTTATATATCCCGTCTTTTGGGTAACATTCCATGTCTTTAGTTTCTCTACTTTGTTGGTGCTTATTCGTATCAAATCCACATTTCAAGCTCTGTGATATAAAATTTCTGAAAGAGTTCGACGATTTTTGCTGCCAGTTCTTGTTGCAAATAGAAGAGACCTCGATTTATTGTATTTACATTTTGATTTCCACGTGACCTATAATGGTTGATCCTCTTTTCTACGTGAGACCAGTGGATCAGGGTTGTAATTCTTCTTAAACTGATAGAACCGTTTTTTATTTCTTTTTCTGGCTTGCTTTAAAACAGTGTACTGCCTCCCGGTACAAACAGGACATTGATAAAGGAGGAATGTCTATTGACCAACTGACTTTTTCTAAACTTAGCAAGAATGGAACAACAGCGGATAGAAGTGTTACCTACAAATCGAATACAATCTGATAAGCAATATTTTCATCAGGGTGTAATCATCAGCACATTTACTTTCAAAGAGAAGATTAGTAAAACAGGAAAAGTGGTGATAAGGAAGAAGGATAAGCTTCGTCTTTGATAACTTGCCGAATTCAGGAGGATTCAGCAGTCGATAGAGTCAATCGGATTATTGTAATCCGTCAAGGATCACATTTTGTAGGATAGAGAAGATACAATGTTGATAAGGAAAAAAGGACCAAAAGAGGTAGCAAATTTTGTACCAGGAAGAGAAATCAGCGCAAGACTGTATGAGCATAAACTAAATTATTGTTGAAATTGAAGAATTCAAAGATCTCAAATTTGTCCTCTTTGGTCCCTGATAAACCGCCAGACACAGTAGCCGTTATCCTGTTTCTTTTTCAACAAGTATGGAGAGTTCACCAGTACCGAATGACTGTACCTCAAAATTACAAAACGGTTGCCGTTCACCTGCCTTCTGAAACCTGTTCCAATTTCTTTTGTTCTTCACTAACATCACCGAAAATTGATACCCATACTCTTTCCAACCTCTTCTCATTTTCTACTCGTCGCCGAGTGGAATGTGTGTATCTTATTAGTTTACCCTTGGGATTCCATGCAAAATGTGCCATGTGTTACAGATTTGTTATGATGTGTTGGTAGACACTTTCTGTCTCTCTCTGTTTGACGAGAGAGAGCCACTGACAATTGACTATTTTGTTGTCCTATAGCCTATGGCTTATTGATTACATCACATTCTCTCTAAATCTGCTTCTTTCTTTGCTTGAATATTTGTCAGCTAATATTTCAGTCATCCTATCAGGGAAAATCTAAAGAAAACCCAAAGAATTACAAAAGGGACGCATCGTGGCTCTCCGCTTGTCTCCTCTTGATAAGGACGAGCAACCGAAGAAGAAAGCTCAGACCGCCCGCGTCCGTCACTAGGGATGGTCGGCTCCAAACGTTCTTCTAAAGGTATGTCCTCTTTTTATGAAGGCTGATATGAAGCTACTAACCTTTCATTTAATTGCCTAGAAGTGCTAATACTCTTCGTTTTTTGCAAAGCTATCTTATTTTATTGTATGGACCTTAGAGATTAGAACTCTTGTTGCGGAAGTTTTCCATATTTTCTTTCAGTATTAAATTTCTATTATCCAGCTTTAAGGTCTTATCAAAGAGGTATATTTATGGCTAGGTACATAAACAACAGCACATCTGTCCTAAGAACAAGCTGCAAAGAATAAAAACTAATAATAATAATTTCAGTGAGCGACTTCTCGGCGGGGGTGGTTCTCCCTCCTGCACCTGAAAAGGTACAGTATACATCATGGCCGGATATGATCAGGCACTGGCCAAAAACGACTCTCTGTATCGTATCGAACGAATTCTGCGAACGTTTTTCATACTATGGAATGAGAAGTAAGTTAAGGGAAATTTTGCAAATTACCGTTTCATCTTATCAAATTTGTTCCAATCCCGCATAGTTCAGTTGAACGCCTAACCTGTTTGGCGCCTGATAGGAGGCAGTGACACAGCTGATTGAATCAGTTTCAAATAAAAAGACCTCACATTCCATAAATTAAGCCTCTTTACAAAAATGGATTCAAAAGAATCCACGTGTGTAATCCCCTGATAAAGAAATGATAGCCAACAGGCAGAAACTGCTCCCTCTGAACGCATGATCATTTTAGGGGTCGTTAAGAGTCAGTCGAGGGTGGGGTCAAGATCGCAAAAAGATCTGGTAATTGACTACAAACTAGAGGAAAATTCTCCTTTTTGCGAAGGCGACGAATTCTTGAAAATTAGTCGTTCTTCCCAGTCTAACTGGCAACATATTGCCCTGATAAAGACGGGTCTTTGCCCGGGGTGGTTGTAAACGATTCGTAGGGAAGGTGGCAGAATAGATCGGGGAACATGCCACATGGTGTTAAGAATTTGGCATAAAATACGAGAAGTTCATTTTTTTGTATTGATCACAAATTCCCGAGCTAATTTTCAAATGTCCAAGTACCATTTAGCCTTGTAAAAAAGGGTGGGAACAAGCCGGAAGTTTGAATCTTTCAGCTGTACTCATTCTCTATCTTCTTAATGTGCTCAAATTCACTGACCAGCAATCGACTATCTTTTTCAACGGCTTCACTGTCTTGTGTTACCTCACTCCTCTTCTTGGTTCAATTATTGCCGACGGTTATATTGGAAAATTCTGGTATTATTAGCCATCTACCACCATAATTATTCTGTCTTTTCTAGGACTATCTTCTCCGTGTCTATCGTCTATGCAGCCGGACAGATCATTTTGGCTATTGCCTCCACAAAGGACTACACTTCATCAATCCATCCGTAAGCTTTAACTCCCTCGACCTTTGTCTCCGGCCATTTCTCTGCATTGCACTGCAGTGAAAGCGGATAAGAGGAAGCTAGAACAATGGCTGCGACTGATAAGAATTACAACCAGTAGGCATGTACTCCAGAGACAAAGAGCGCATTTTTTAATCCTTTCTAAGAAGGAAAAGACGAGCAAAGATTATAACTGTTGCATTCCAGAGGTCTCGATCTCACAGGTCTTGTGATTATCGGCTTCGGTACTGGAGGTATTAAGCCATGTGTATCTGCTTTTGGAGCCGATCAGTTCGAACTTGGACAGGTTTAAATCAAACAAACAAAAATATAACAAATATTTAGGAACGAATGCTTTCCCTTTACTTCTCTATGTTCTACTTCTCAATTAATGCGGGTTCCATGATCTCAACATTTATTTCCCCTATTTTCCGATGTAAGTAATCTTTGTTATCTTCTTGAATATTGAATAATTAAGCTATGCCGTGCATGGGTCAGGATTCTTGCTATCCTTTGGCTTTCGGTATTCCTGCAATTTTGATGATTGTCGCTACTGCCGTTTTCATGGCTGGTTCATTCTGGTACAAGAAGCCTCCTCCAAAGGAAAATATCTTCGGAGAGGTCGCCCGTCTTATGACTGTAAATTATAGGTCATTCATTTAAAATCTTCTTTTCAGCATTCCGTCGGAAACAAGTACAGGTACAAGGAGAGAAAGAGCCACTGGCTGGATCACTATCTTATTGACCACAACTGTGAACATGACGAGAGGTGATTCATCTTTTGTTTAAACTAATTTTAAGAATTGTAGATGTATACAATTGAAGGCTGAAAAAGGACAGAAGAAAGCTTGCCACAAGAGAGGACTCATCGAAGATACGAAATCTCTCCTTCGCCTTATTGTTATGTTCTTGCCCGTCCCTATGTTCTGGGCCCTATATGACCAGCAAGGATCCGTCTGGCTCATCCAAGGTTTGATACTATTTATCTGCAAAACTAATTGCATTTCCAGGTATTCAAATGGACTGTCGAATTACTGATTCTCTTCTCGTCCTTCCCGATCAGATGCAGACGCTGAATGCCGTGCTTATTCTTGTGTTCATTCCCCTCTTCCAAGTCATCATTTATCCTTTGGCCAGTCTTTGCATCAATCTCACGTAAAGAATTTGGAAATTTCCATAAAAAGAATCATTTCAGACCTCTCCGGAAAATGGTTGCTGGAGGACTTCTCGCCTCACTTGCTTTTGTTATTGCTGGTCTGGTACAAATCAGTGTGAACGTACGATTACATTCCCCGAATACCTAAAATATAATGTTTCAGACAACTCTGCCAGATTTGCCAAACAACGGTCAAGCTTTCGTCTCTGTATGGAATCAAATGTACACAAATTATGCCGAGTCCCAAAATCCTAACAATCTCTGTAGTGTTACTGCTACTATTGACGCACAATATCTCGTGAACCCTGGACAAAATACGATTATTCTTAGCAATAATGCTGTATGAAACGGCAACAGGCATTAGTTTTCGTTTTTCAGAGCATGACTGATAACAAGAAGAATAAGAACCAAGAATTTACATTCCATTTGAAGTCTCCATCGGGATTAAAATTGAACAAGGACACCACTTGGAATGTTCCTGTCAATCTAGCTCTTACCGGAAATTGTCCTGGATTCAAAACGCCATACACAAAAGCATACACCGTCAATGTAAAGAATAAAAAGATGTACTTCATCGGTGTGAGCTCTAATGGAATCTACACTTCATTGGCGAAGCCTGATAAGCCAACAGAAGGAACTGGAGAGTTTTCTATGGGGTTAGTTTAATTGCAAATCAAAAGTATCAGCTATTCAGGATCCTATCCAATATTGATGGTAACGGATATAGTGGAAACCTTGCTCTTTGCCGTGTGTTGCCTAGTTCTGACAAAAACTACCATGGCGACCTCACAACCGGTGGAAATCCATGCAATCCTCGAAGACCTTCTGATTTCTATTGGTGGGAGACACAATACAACCCCGACGACAAGGTATCCCTGAGCTATATTTTTTAATAAGGTTATGCTTCAGGATGATAGAATAGCATTCCCTACATATACCGGTGGACAGCTGGACGGTAAAAATGCGACACTTTATGAGTTTAAAGCTGTTAAGCCTGGAAAGTAATATTATTTGAAAAATCGTACAAAGTTTAAACTTACAGATGGCATCTTTACTACGTGGATAACACTCCAAAAGACGTCCGATACAAATCATACAATTACTCTCAGGTTATAGTTAGGGATGCCTACTATGAATTCGAGTATCACGCGCAGGGTGGAGTCTACGTTTTGAACTTGCAAGGACCCGAGGTACATAACAAATAATGATGGCAACACCATTTTTTTAGAATAAAACACAAACGGCTTTGAACAAGTGGCTGGATCCTGTACATGGGGTCTATATGTATCAACAAATCTGGCAGCTTGTGCCTTCTAACAAAGTCAACATTTTGTGGCAAGTACCTCAAATTGTGGTGATCACCGCTGCCGAAATTTTATTCTCTATTACTGGTTACGAATTCGCTTATTCTCAGGTAAAACATAGAATTGCATCCACTCATCCATTCTGTTTTAGTCCGCTCCTTCTATGAAAGCCTTGGTCCAAGCACTTTGGCTTCTAACAACTGCCATCGGTGACAGTATCATTGTCGTCATCACAGTAATCAATCCATTCTCTAATGCAGCTACACAATTCTTTGCCTATGCCGGTACATAATCTCCTTTTCTATGAGTACCCTTTCATTTCAGCTATCATGGCCGGAGTTATTGGTATCTTCTGCTTGTTGTCCATATTCTATTATGACTATCATTATTACACAGTAGAAGAGAAAGAAGAACATGATAGTGATTCTGAAACGTCAGAAGATAGCCCGCTCAGGTCACCAAATAGGGTGAGTTAGCAGTGACTGTTTGCATTGTCTTTTAAAGATAAGCAAACCTTCTGACGAGAAGTCCCTTTAGGGGCTTTAATCCAGATGATTACAAAGAACACTTTTTCAGAGTTTCGCAGTTCAAGAAATGGAAAAGGATGAAGAGGACATCCGATTTTGATAATATCTGTTTATATATTATTGTTATGAGACAGTTGCACCTTATAAATATAAATATTAAAGCTTTACTGTTTTCGTATACCAAAATGACAGCAGAAAAAGACTTTGGGTTCCTGCCGTCAACCTTTTTTTATAACTGGATCTCCGATTGAGCATTATTTTCACTTCTAGAAGCGCTGTACCCAAATTAGTAGGAACCACCTAAAGCTAGAGCAGAAAAACTAAAAATCTCTGCTTATAAGCATGGCTTACGTTTATTGGGATAAAAACAACATTCAATATGAAATAACATACATTCAATATGAAGGAATAATCTCCTCCTTTTCTCTACCATTTTGGTTTTGGCCCAGACTCTATCGACTTTCCCACTACTTTCGGAGACGTAAAGATATGCATTCCATCTTGCTGTTACAAAACAATTCTTCAGTTCGTTTGCTAATAAATCTTGTCTTCCTTGTCTGTTCCGAACTTACTGTCATTTGATCTCCGATATAAAAATTATTGATATTAGATTTTAACCAATTTTTATTGTGGCTCGCAATGATAAAAATATTCGTTTGGCAAAAGACAAAACTATCAAAGAAAATGCAGTATATACCGTACTGCTCGCAAAAATATAATAATAGACAAAATGGCAAGTGAGCACCGAACAGGAAATGGAACGATGACACGTTATTTTACGGAAAATGGAGGGTTGAGGCAGAGAAGAAAGGACATAACAGATAAATTTGTTTTCCCAGCATTTCAGAAACCTGCGTTTTTTGATTTGAGGCAGCTATTGATGATTAAAAAAGCCCTTAAACAAAACTATACACATCAATATCTGTCAACTATTGAGCAGTTAAAAAAGCACTCTTTCTCTTTTGTCTTTGTAATAAAACTTTTTCCCTTCTAGATTATCTATTATGACACATTGAAGAGTACTTCAGCGGCGGGGAAGAGCCAAAAGAGGTAGAATTATGTCGATGGATATACTCTTACATAACTAGAGGGGCGACTTTTCGATTGGGATAGGGTGGAGGTGGTGGAAGAACGACTCCTGCTGGGGGGTGAGGTCCTCGAACATTGTTGAAACTTAAATAAATCATAAAGAAAAAATTGTTTTTCTTACTTTTGTGGAAGTGGCGGAGGTGTTCGAGTCATACCGTAGAGATAGCTAGAATTTTCTAATAGGAAATCGTTACGAGTCATTCCATTCGATTGTACTGAAATGAGCCCTTGAATATTGTTCAATTATTCTTTACCAAAATTGGTTTCAGCTGGGAGATCAATGCAGCTGGAAGGTCGTCGTGTATGACCAAGAGTTTGTGATTCCTTCCACAATCTATGCATAAGTGGATATTCCCGTAGCTTCTCTGTGGCAATATTTTCATCTTCTAAGAAATAAGGAGAAGAATCAATTGCCGAATTGAAGATCGTAGCAGAAGCCGGAGGGAATGATGGTTGCCCACCGGGTGTTTCTGCAGGGAGAGGGCAGGAATTTGGTGGAACACCATGACTGTAATCATTTGATGAAGAACCAACCCTGCAAAAATGTACCTTGGTTGTTGGTAAGTCATCTGAGGCACTGCAGCGACAGCAGTATACATCGGAGGTTCTCTCACTTTTGGTCGAGGCACATTCATTGATTGAGCGTATTGGAGAGCTGGGGCTACTGGATAGTCATCCGTGGGACTCTAAAATTCAAGAATCTTTGGCAGCAGCACTTTGCTTACATTTCGTTGGTAGCCATTTACTCCATGGTAATGTGCTGGCATAGATCGAACCCTATTGATGCTTGCTGCATGACGGCTGGCTCCAGAATTGGTTCTCTTTGTAAACAGACGACCTCCACCAGAGTTTGAAGTTGGTGAATCTAACAAAGCGGCTGATACAGAAGGATGGGCCCACAGCTAAAAAGGTAACTATAGTACTGAGAACCGGATTGCGTTCACATCAGAGTCTATTTTAGGTTCACTTCTGGCTTGTCCCGGTTGCATTGACATCCCTGGATGGGCATTGTAGTAGGATGGCGGTATTGCCCCAGCTACGGTAGTCCATCTTGGTTTTCCGTTAGGTGACACAGATCTAAAAAGTGATTAACTGCGCCCAAGGTGTTCTTTCTTACCGTTGAACCATCATGACATCTTGTAACTGATCCATATATCTCGAGGAAGGTGTCGCCCTCAAGTCGTGTAACGATAAAGACGCTGTATGAGGCAAATGTGGCCGTAGCGTAGAGTCAGCATCATCGGATCGAGCATATCCTTGGTCGTGGTGGTAGCTGTGAGCCATCATGATTTCCGGTAAAGCTTCATGAGATTGTTGGACGGAATCGCTTCGAGATCCATTGGATGAGGTATACTGTTGTTCGGGTAGGTAAACTCCTCCATAAGGAGTGGAATACATAACACCGAAGGATGGATCATGTTCAGAAGTCACTTTAGAATTGAAATTTAGGTCTAGCTGTCGACTGCTGACAGAATCCACTGTCTGCGAGGCTGAATCCACGGAAGAGGGCCGCCTAAAAGAAGAACTTACAAAGATTCTGATTATATTAATTACGCGCTATCAACTGGAGGTGGTGTTTGCGGTTCGGTTGTCACTTCTTCCGTTTTCTTCTCACTTGTCTCACTGACCTTGCTCGATTGACTAGCTGCTCGATCTTGTCGCATACCTGAAATAGTTTTTCATCTTGATTAAAGGTTGGGTATACTTTCTAGCTCCATTTTTTCTATTTTCAATTCCAAATTCGAATCCAATTTCACTCTTATCCGTTGTTTTGAGCTGACTGATCCTTGCAACCGTTCTCCACTACTGCAGGCGGAATCATGCAACAAAGAGTCGACATCTGAATGGAGATGATAAATGGAGCTTGTCTTCCAACCTTCAGAAGTGGGTGCACCTGTGCCGGATGATGTTGATGCCCGGTCTACGCTCCTTTCCGTAAATGGTAGCTGAGAATTAGCACTGATTGCTGATTTATGAGAGAAAACGAGAAGCGTTTGGTGGACGGAGCGACACAGTTCCAGGAGATATCTAAAACCCATTCGTCATTGCAATGTGCTAAGTTGACTGATACCGTGCTTTGTTTTCCGATTGAGCATAAAGTGACATTTTTGTCAGGTCAGCTGAGTGTATACTGATTTTCTTACGATCAAATGCAAATTTTGTGACTTTCTTCCACGGCAGGAAACGGAGCGGAACTCGTTCACCATCATCACCCACGTCACACATTTCAATTCCTCTTAAATTATAATATTACTGTATTTTTTGGGTTAAATCGTCGGATACCTAGCATTGATCCCTAACACCGCGTTGTCCCTATTGTCCATTTTGTGACGTCGCAGCCCGTACAAGTGGCAGTTCAAGGCAAATGGAGATCTGCAATAAAGATGGTAATACTACGGTATTTCTTATTTACCGGCTGGCTTCTAGACAAAACTGTGACATGGCCTCTCGTTTGCTGACTTCTTTTAGATCTTCTATTACAGCCGGCATGTTCCTCCCGATATAATCCAAGCCGCGATCAGCGATCACCCACATCGGAAAATATTGCTCTGCTCGAAAATAGCTAAAGATTATGGCCATTACAAAAGATTTTGTACGATTATTACCCTCCAAAGTTATCTCCTTTATCTGCCCGAAGGGCTAAGGCCGCCATTTCCCAGCATCTTTCCTCCGATACGCAGTGACTAGTTGACCACTGATCAAGGAAATTCTCCTTTAATTGGAGGTAATACTGTTCCAGGGCTTTCTCATCCTTTGCTCTATAATGTATCCATCATTTATTTATTTTTTTAACCCTTGAAATGATCCCTGAAGTCTATGCTTGCCCTTTGACAATTGCAAGTCTTTGGAATGTGGTGGCGACGAGTTGCTATTGATATGTCGCCTTTGCGCGGACGGATCGGACGTAGAAGTGAAACAATTGAGAAATGATTAGCCACTTGTGATATATGAGAAGAAGACACGCCAATGACCGTTGCGAGGCCATATAAAAGACAAAAAAACGGAAGAAGAAACAACTTACGATAGGGAATACAGACGGTCATTGTCTATGTAGACGCGTACTCGAAAGTAGAGCACTAGTATTGGCCGGCTCTCTGTACTTCGATTATGCTGCAAAATAATGACTGGATTAAACGGTACGTTGATGCCCTTGGTTCCCATACCCTTGATACGCTTAGTAACGGCCATATGATATTACGCTGTCGTATGCTTTTCAGAAAGGTCGACGCAATAACGACCTTTGTACGAAAGAAACAATAGTTTAGTTTGAGAGAACAAGAAATTCTAGCTTTTTTGATTTGAAAAATTACTAAAAAAAACAAATGGAAGACATACCCAATTGGCGAATCGCGGCTGTTTAGGAGCATACTTGACGATCTTTTGTGCGGGGTCAAGAAAGAAGTATTCATGTCGAGGTTGATCATTCCCTAAACGAATAATGGTTGTTGTTTACAGTCAATTCTACAGACCTATGCCCTCTGTAGGTTGTCGTAAAGCGAGGCCAAAAAGCTTATCTTCAGCTATCTCCAATATTTCACCGCATTTCCACAGCACGTGATGGACTCTTGTTTTCGGCTGAAAAAATACGTGAGCCTATGGAAATTATAATTTCTTCTTACATTGATGGCTATTACTAGATTTTCTTTAGATAAGGTCTGAACAGACACATACAGTTGACCCGGTCGAAGGTTGTGAACCGATTGAAGGTACACAGCTGGCCCTAAAAGGATTGTATTAGAGTAGCAGATAGTTTGCAGTACCTGCTGTGCTGCTACTGGACGGCTGTTGTAGATGGTGAGGTAAACGGTACGAGCTACCAGCCGCCTGCGACCTACTCGAGCTCGGCGTCGAGCAGGAAGAGTCCATTACCTGTAATACAGCAATATTAATACCAGCCTATTTGACGAGGAAGGTCTTTTTCATTTAAAAGAATGTGATGGTCACACCTGTCATTAATGGTCAACGGAAGCCTACGATTATTACTACAAAAAAGGTCTATATAAATGGGCAAGCCCGCGATCTTTGCGCAGGTGGAAAGAGAAAAAAAAACGGTTTGATGGAGAGGCGGTCAATCGTAGACTTTTTACGCGGTTGAACATCGGTAGCAGATACGTAGCGCAATGTCGCACATAGTTTCTTGCACAAACATGAGCCGATAGCAAATCTTGACCGCTCTACGTGCTTATCCTCAAATTAACAGATCACGGCAGAGATTAGTTTTCTTTTGGATTTTTAAAAAGTTAGACCAGTACCCTGCCCCATCTCTCCTCAATTGTTTACATATTGGGATGGAAGATGTATTTACTTTAGAAGAAAAAAAAACTTGAAGGTTCATGAATCAAGGAACGTCGGTCTGGCTGCAATGAAGATTGTGTGGAATTTGAAAAAGAATGCAAAAGAAACGAAAGAAAGGCCAGAAAAGCTGCGATAAGCCGCGAATGGCCGCGATACGCGAGGACAGCCTTTGCGCTGCTGAAACACTTACACCGATTGTGTGTGATATGGCTACCTTGAAAAACGTGATTTATCCTAAAAATCTTTTTAAACCATCTAAGAATGCGCGCTGGACAGAGAAAAAAGAGAAAAGTTTAAATTTAGGAGAAAGATTGGAATGTTTGGCTACTGAAGGACAAAGAGCGAGTGATAACCAATCCTCGTAAATTGGGAGAAATTATTGGCAGAGGGGTGAATGATCAGGTGGGGCAACTGATATTACAAGCAGATAGCAGCCATGTTCGCAGAGCTTTAAAATGGGTTTATGGGGAAAAAAAGAGTGGAGCGAGCAGATAGCTCTTTTGTTTTGAGCCATATGGCAACCAGAAAGGTTAAGACAGACTTCATTAAAGTAAATATTAGTGTCAAAACACACGAGTGCAAGACATTTTTTCCTGATTTTATACGAAAGAAATGATTGGAATGTGAAACGAAAGCGCCGAGAAATGACGCGACTTGTGGTGTAGGAAGAAGAATTTTTTCGACACAAAGGAGTACATGTCAAGGATGGTATCGGGAAACGGTAAAGGGGGAGAAAAACAAGAGATTGTGAACTATCGGGATCAATTAGCATCAGTTGCAGACGTCATCGAAGAATGTTTGGACAAAAAGTTATCCAAATAAACACTTGAACCTTTTCTACGAACCGAAAGGATCTTCAAAATTGCGAAAGATAGAGCAACCGCCACTGGATTCAATCAGCTGTGTTATCAGTTGGGCTCTTCGTCCTCTCACTTTTACTATATTCTCTGTGATTCATCCATTATGCGGAGGTGTACTTCTCCGTAAATTTTGAGTTCTTTTTTATTTCTATTGTTTTTTACATTGCCCTGCGGCGTAACAACTACTAGAAGAAGGCGACCGAATTGCGATATAACCATTTCGGGAGATGACTCGCTCAAGGACACTCACATCGACACTATTGATCCCTGACCATTGGAAATAGTACGAGCTATAAGCTGGTAATTCACCAGGCCAATCGTCACCGTATTGTACTTTAAAGAAAAATCTTACCCCGTCCCCAGCTGCGAGTATTCTTTGTTCCGCATTGGGAACAAAACAATGCGAGCGTCATCCGCTTACAGCCACGTTTCTTTCGACGTAATGTGTCCCGCCACCCAGAAAAGGGGATGTTTCATTATCTTTTCTTGACTGCCATTCCTAATCTGTTCTTTTTTCGAGAAAGATTACGCACGCATGCATGGGTGATTCAATCGCTCTCATTCTTTTCGGAGGAAAATAAATTCTTCTCGTTTTCTTTGGATCGCATGCTTCGTTATACAAAAGGATTCCGCATTCTCGATCGTGCTTTAAATGGTAAGTGAACGTGTCTTTAAAGGAGGACAGAAAGAATTAAGTAGATGAAATGATGGGGAACTTGACAAATTGCAAAATTCATAGGTTGAAATATGGAAATTTGAAAAAGGAGGAATAATTGGGCCACGAAACTGCCCACTTTCGAAATTATTCATATGTAAATGATGTCATCGGGTAAAAATAAAAAGAAATCACCCTACCAGGTTGATCTGCACACGAATCCTTGTAGCCCTCTGCCATAAAGCATCCTATCGTGCTCCGTCTGCGGCCAAAAAAATGGATGGATGGTAGTGTCGCTACAATATAATACAAAATAAAAAAAGTAGATTGAATATAGATAAAAAAGAAGAAGAAGATGACGAGATATGAATAATAGTAGCGGTTACATTCAGGAAGTTGAAAACGCCTTCAGGGACCGGTTATCCTTAGCTAGCTGGTTTTTCGCGACGACAACCACATCTGATAAGCGAAAATGTCACATGCAGCCGTTTGCACAATTTAATTACCATATAAAACAAGAGATTTAAAGTTTAAATGCTATGAAATCCAGTCTTAAACGGCGCGAAAAAGTATAAATCTTCCGAGAAGGGGACAGAATAGGTAAATGTGTGTAATAGGAAAGGAATGTGACAAAGAAAGATTACTGAGAAAGGCAAGAAAAACTGTAACGAAGAAGCTGTAAATTGTAAAAGGAAAAAAGAGAGGCGACAAGGTGGTATTGCAATGTGTTAGATGCCTTTGCCGCGCGTGATTACATCGTTACCACTGCCACGGTAAGTTCAAACTTAAAATGATAGAGAAGCGACAAACAGCGCAGGAATTGGCCACATAATCAGCGGAAAGTGCGGGGCCACAATTGATGATATGGAAGCAGGAGAACCTGTTGTACCCGGCAGGCCATCGGTAAGTGATACGGCGAAAACCAAAGGAAGACGCACATACACAATGGGGGCGCAGGCGAGGAGGATGAATTCCGCGCAGGTCTTAAACGGCAAAAAAAGAAGAAAAAGAAAAATTAAAGGTTCGAAAAGATAAATGATAAATTCCGAGACAGTTTACGCCTTTTTTTGCTTATCATACCGTTGCGCGCATCACTTGCCAATTGACAAATGATCTTCAGAAAAAAAGCGAACAAATTAAAGCATTCCTTTCAGAGAAATTTTTGAGGTCAGGATATGGGAGAAACGATAAAACCAGTAAACAAAGACGTTTTTCATGCTCTAAAAAATTTAACTGGAAATGATAACGTAACTGTGAATGTTTACACTTACGGGTGATCCAAAAACCACGGGGTTTGGGCTTTTGACAAAAGTTTGAAATCATCTGACCCTCCGAGAAAAAGAGAACAAGAACAAAACAATGAGTGTCCGAAGAGCTGTCACTACTAGGCGTGACAATCGTGGCGAATTCCGTTAATTCCCTAGAAGATAAGGCGGCACTACAGCCAAGGTCATCGTTTACGATCGTCGAATAGTCACGAGCACTCCCCTTTGGTCCATATAATCATTTATAATTACTGCAGGTAGATGATAGTTTTTTCTACAATAAGAAGCTAAAAAGGAGATAACCCCTTTGTACGGTTCGATGTGATAAGAAGGGCACACTGTGCTTGTGGACGGGTAATTAATGCTAATGCCGCGTTCATGACCATGACGCTTTCTGTTTGGCTAGCGGCCTACACACAGCGACAAGTATAATGAGCAACCCACGATTTTTTTCCCTTACGTATTGAGTTTTCCATTTGAAGGAAAGTTTTTGTTTAATTAATCATTTAAAACTGAAAGAAATGAATCTGAACAAGTTCTTATAAAGTTCTGGTTTCAACAGAAGGCGTGGAGAAATGAACAAATTATTTCTTCTTCCAAAGTACGATAATTGATCGTCGCTATTTCATTTTTGTTGTTAATATTTCCGCTCTTGACTCAGCATTTTAAAACGTCCTTTGCCTTAAAAATTTGATGTCTACGATGAATAATAGGATGCAATGAGTAATGATGCTCTTCCTGACGCAGCAAGTAGTGTCTAAGCTGTGTATTAGTTCATGATGAATCATACGATACTGTCCAATATACGCTATTATTTGCTAAACCAAAAAGTCACACAGAAAAATCAACGTCATGATATGGTAAACATTCTGACGATAGCTCAGGAGGTACGAGAGCAAAGACTGAAAGAAAGACAAAAACACACGGCTGCAGGCGAGAGCAGCACAGCGAAAATAGGTCCTTAGAAGAAAAGCTGCTGACTCACAAAAAGAGGCACCGAAAGAGCAAACCCTGAGAGCTTGAGTGGAACACAGCGGAAGCATAGCATTGATCAGACACTGTTTGCCCGCAAGAGACGCCTTTTTATTAAAACTTTCCTTTACTCGTATTGTCTGGATTCTTTCTATAGTTAGGCTTTTTAATTATAGCAATCCTATTCTATCAGATAAGATCCGTAGGTTAAGATTATATTATTTTAATGATCAACTACCGACCGCTGTGTACAGACAGTGTAATAAACGCAACATTTTTTCCTTTCTTTTCAACACCGTCGCAAACCAATCTGGACTTACGCGGAAATCCCATATCGTATCGTGTTTTAGGGGAGAGCGGGAGAGTTTGACCTGATCCTTGGCTCGGGAACACCCATACCCCGAGTTACCTCTACCATTACGTCTTCCCCTGGAATATTGTTTATCGCTGTGGGATGTTGTCGCGATAAACAAACATGCGCATCTAGAGGCGATGGCTGGCAATGGGTCAGCCTTGCGCGACGTATGTCCTTGCGTTCGCGTAAATACCAAGCATTCCATCTTTTACTTCCTATCCGGGTGTTTTTGTCTGCGCGGAGGGAAATGATCCCCCAATTTTGGACAAAAGTGCAAGGAAGATTTAAACAAAATAATCTTTGAGAACCACAATGTTTGATTTTTCTGCTCTATGTTTGATCTGTTTAGCACAAAATCAAGCAAAGGAATCAGGACTCACAGGCATCTTCTGTAGATTGCTAAGTGACAGGTTTTTTGATGGTGATGGTGTCATATCGAGAGAAAAAAGTGAACTACGGACAGGCAGACGGATTAACGCAAAGAAGGCACAAACAAAAACTGCCAAGGACACTGTACGATTCTCATGGGAAAGAAGGCAAAAGGAATAGAAACCGAACTGTCAACATAGGAAAAAGAAGTATTTGGGTAAAACTTGTGATCAAAGACGACAATGTCTCTCCTTTTTTTAGCTAAGGAATAAGAGAGGCAGGCAGACGGCGCTAGTGTCGCGCAGCGCGTTGTTGGCATAGCTTAGATTATTATCTTTAAAAAGATGGCTGCTAAAGTGACACACACAAGGTCTCCAAATCTGGAACAGGCTGTAATGTTTGAATTTAAATCATCTTTTCTTAGATAAACATCATCTTTAAGTTTAAAAGTCGGCGGGCTTGAAAATGGGGGCATACAGCAGTAGAATGTTTGTTGGAATAAGGCAACCGGATCCCAAACATGATAAAATAAAAGTCGCAATAAATTAAATTAAAAAAAATAGGAATAAAACAGGGATTGGTCGTTATATGATTAGTAAAAGATGTGCACTTGGGCATATATGCAGTTGACTTTGCGAGGTCAGGGCAAGTACGGGGCCGAAATGTTTACCGCCAGCCGCAAAGAAATGCTGCAATGCTGCGGACAGTAGAAATTCCTATCATTCTGTGAGACAGTCTCTTTTCATCGGCTAGGAATTAACCGGTAAGCTTCAATTTTTTACTGGGGGAAAATGGTATAATGAAACATGTGATTAGAGGAAGACAGACTCAGTAATTGTTAGACGGGATCGATTGTTAACGTAAGAAAAGAGGGCGCAGACGCAAAAGGAATGTGTGTCGGCTAGAAGATAAGACGATTGCGAGTTATGCAGAAAGAAAGGCAGTAAAATTGCTATTAACGAGTATCCTTCCACTGTACTGGAACCATGTCGGGCGTGAAATCAAAACAAATCTGTTCTTCTGGAAAATCCGAATCTCGGGGAAAGGAAGCTTCCATTATTTTTAAACAAAGACGTCCCGCCGCACCCGCAAACTTTGTTTTTACAATATAGGAACAATACCGATTAATCTAAACGAATAAAAGGTTGTTGACTTTCCAGCAACTTGGTGTCCCCTCTTATCTTCCTTATCTGCAGCACAACGCACAGACTCGTATCGACGTTTTTGTCGCCTATCTCCAGTAAATGGCCTTGGAAATCCCATCGTCGTCTTCTGGTGAACTCTGTCAAATTTGTGGAGATACGTCCGATGGGCTGCACTTCGGCTCGCATTCTTGTAGGTACAGTAACCTCGTCCTTCTGCCCTTGCATAGATAATCTTTAGGGCTTGCGCAGCCTTCTTTAGAAGAACCGTAACGTTACAATTGGAATATATCTGCCGAGCGCAGGAGTTATGTCCTATAGAGAAAGGTGGAGAATGTCAACAAATCTCAAGGGGTTGATTTTTAGCTGCAAGAAATGCTTGTCGAGCATGCAGATTTCGTAAATGTCTGGCTGTTGGCATGAAGGAGACAGGTAGGGCACGGATTACCCTTGAAGTATATGATTAGCCGTTCAATTAGGAAGAGATGGACTCAACAATGTGAAGAAACGAGCCAATACTTCGTCGCCTAATGTCGGTATATTTTACGAAACTCTTGGTTATTTTTCTTCAGAAAGAGCCACCTGCAAAGATCTTTGCTCCCAAACCTGGTCCCTCTGGTATTTCTGCTTGTCCCGCTCCATTACCTGTTCTGCCTCAACAAGTAGGTTCTTGCTACCATTTGCTAGATATTCTACAAGAATGAAAGAAGAAAAATGCGCGATATTTCCAGGTTCCGTCGACCTCTAGCGCCTTTTCCTTTGTCCCTATTGAAGTTCCCTTTCAAATGCAGTTGCTACCAAAAATGCAGCAAGGTTTAACAGCTTACCGTAATCTTTTTGAAATAAAACAAACAGGATACCTGCATTTCCTTACAATAAGACGAGCGACTCATTCCCTAGTCGAGAAAGACAATATCATAGAACTGTTCAAAAAAGATGAAACGGTAGGCGAATGATAAGGTTTCCCGTCTAGAATTCCAGTTGTAGCTACGGCCTTCCAAGTTTGATAGAGCGAAACGTGTGTGTCAACTGGAAGCACATTTAGTCACGGACATTGTCAACACGTATTTCCAGCCATTTAGTGATTTACCGTTTACGGAGAAGGTAATTTATCAAACACGTTGGAGAAAATTAATTATTTGTTGTTTTTTTAGATTCTTTTGTTTAAAAATTTCTTCTGCTATTTATCACACACTGATAGGGCGTACCAATCATACAAAACATTCGGCCACGATGAAAGTGAGAAAACCGGAGAGGAATTGTAATTTCCGATGAGATATTTTTAGCCAATGACTATCTCCTCATGCCAGATGGAGGATACATAAAGAGTGATGATTTGGAAAGCTTTTACAGAGATGCTGAAGGGGTACACAGTACGCCCGAGGAAGCGGCAAAGTAGGAAATACAAATTAGAATGTTATCAAAATTAATGTATAGAATATTTCGTCCAGCTATGGACTATATGCTGAATGTTATCATGTCACACATGAGAAAAATGAGAATAACTGACTTGGAATACGTGGCACTGTTGGCATTCTTTTTATGGAATGACTGTAAGTCTGGGAATGACTCAATTGAAATTCCATTTAAATGTAAAATGTCTGTCAAAAGAACTTGAGCATTCGTTCACCCGTAGATCAAAAATGTTTGTAGCGAAGATTATCGAACTCTAACTATATGACCAAGTATCCAACAATTTCCAGCTTGTCCAGGAATATCCAAGGAAACTATGCAAGTAATCTACACAACCCATGATACTGTACTCTCTGATCTCCACAACCACTACAGGTTCAAATTCCTTCCGATTTTATGATATTGACCTTTCTGTTTAGACAACTAGGTCTGGAAGGCTCTCAAATAACAAAGAGAACCGGCGAACTGATGCTCCTCTTGCCCAAACTTACGGTAACCTTGCATTTAACCGGTGTCATTTCTTTCCAGAAATGTGTTGTAATGCTGAGAGAAAATTCGGAATTAGCCGAATTGTTCGACATATTTGAAGCAGACGTATGTTGTAAAAGTTTTAAAAGTGAATAATAGAAATTCTTTATTAAATGAATTATCACATGAATGCAGAACTGAAATAAGAGTCTCTCCGGGCCAGTGGAAAGACATCAAATGACGAGCATAGACAAATAAGCAAGCTATAACTACCCAGAGACTATAAATCAATATTGATGACTAAAAAGTGTACAAAGTGATTATGGCAAGGGATCAATGACTGATCCACAATGGATCGGATTCGGTTGGTCGCATTATACGTCTACAGTCGCTTCGATCGTTGTTGAGGCAGTGCTGCAGACGATCCTAAAACATCTTAGGATTAATGACCCTTACCGTAAGACACGATACATTTATTTTTTTAATGACAAGGGACCAGAAGAAGACGTTGCAAGCATGTAGAGTAAAGAACAGACATAAACAACTGAACATATAAGACGGACATATTTGCTGAAGGACATTTTACATAGAATTACTGTACAAGGCGACATACCTTCGAGAAGAATCATTGCAGTCGCCAAATCTTCCCCGAGTGTATTTCTCACTGTACAGAGATATTCACCAACGTGAACATTCTCAAGAAAGACGATCGAGAGTGTAGACGAATCGGATGTTTCCGAAATTGTTAGTCCACCAATACCTAGAAACAGTTTGTTCTTTCCCGCTACTGGTTATCTGATCGTACCATCTTCAAGCTCTTTGTCGCCCTTGAACCAGCGGCAAACAGGAGCTGGCAGACCAGCAAACCTGGCGCGTAGTTCTGCCCTTTGACCAAGCCTTGCTTGGACAGACACAGGGGAATGCGTAAAACGGGGCATTGAGGAGGATGGGCTAAACATCAGCATTATATTGATCCATCAGGATTTATACCTCATAGGTTCGTGGACAACTAATTGGATGGTTGCTGAAGTCTGGCCAGCAACATTGACTGCAGTCAACGTATACTTTCCAGAATCAGATGGGACGGTGTCGTTGACACGCATCCGGAATACATTGCCTTCAGTGGTCATCTGCAAATAACCCTTTTGTTTACAATTCGGCCTTCAAAACAAACTGTGTATTTATCTCCGTTGTGTAAGGGTGTGGTACCCTTCTCCCAAGCGATGACCGGATCGGGATGGCCAATTACGCGGGCACGCAGTTCAGCAGCAAGACCGCATGGCACGCGAACAGGCGTCTTTGCATCCAAAATCTTTGGAGCCTCTTCAGCAACAGACGGCTCTTCATTACCTAAAGGCAGCATTAAATAAGACAAGAGAAAGGGCATACTTTGGACATCCAGTCGCATAATACACTTGGCAACTCCCCATTGGTTCTTGGCCTCCACACGATACTCTCCAGCATCTTCAGGGAAAGCATCGGCTATCTTAAAATTAATTCTCTATGAGGAATACATGCTATAATTACCTGCAGCTTGACAACCGGACCTTCTTTGAAGTACTGGAATGAGAGTGAATTTGTGATCGTCATCTTATTGCGCAGCCATCTGATTTGCATCGGTTCGGAGCCTTGAGTCAACTCCGCAGCAAGAGTGACTTTGTCTCCGTCCGTTGCTTTGATGATCGATCGGATCTTCTCAGTTCTAAAAGTAGTCATCACCCCTCATTTCAGACAATCTTACTTGAATAGTGGAGGGACTCCATTGGGTGCTGTTCCATCGGATCCTTCGACGGTTAGGTTCATCTGAATATTTTCGTTACCACATGTCTTCTGTCAAAATACCTGTGTCTTCGCTTCACCATTTTCGTTGCGCGCCTCGCAGCAATAGACGGCTTCGTCAGCTGGTGTAACGTTGAACAGACGTAGAGTAGCACATTCTCCATCGAAGGACATGATGCACCTGAATTAGCATTAATTTTACAAACGTCAAAAGGTTTACTTGTCAGCTTGGGGCCGTAGAGGTGTACCATTTCTGTACCACTGAATCCAAGGTGATGGGAATCCAGATACAGAACATTCGACAGACATTGTTTCTCCAGCAACCACCTAAACAATATGAATTTGTCATTGTGATGATCACCTTGTTCTTTCCGGGAAGTACTTCGATAAATGTGGGAGCTTTGGGCTCCTTTTTGCTCTTTTTCTTATGTTGTTGAACTGAAGCAGATTCACCAGGAACTACTGCAACTTTTTACAGTTAAGAATTATTTGTTTCTTTTACCTTCAACTTCAGAGCTACAGGTAAGGATTCCTTCACTATTTGCAGCAGTACAGTTATAGAATCCTTTGTCAATTGGAGATACGTGGTGTACCTAGACATTTGATCAGTATTAGACAAGAAGGCGACTACCTCTAAGTAGTAGAAGTCTCCGTCGTTATAAATTGAGTACTTATTACCAGTTTCCAAAATAATTCCGTCCTTATCCCAATGTACAGATGGCATTGGGTTGGCTGAGATGGCAATTTTCAGCCTCAAAGATTTGTATTCTTCCAAAACCTACGAAATATTTAATACTAGTTCTTTTTCCTTTTTTTACCTTCTTTGGCTTCGGTTTGATCATAAATTTAGGTCGACAAATGCGACGATTCCTTGCCTGGATGGCTTGCCTGACTTCTACAACAGCTGGATTTTCTTCGACGGATCTTCGTCCGCCGTCTTCTTCCAGTGCCGAAGCCATGATTGCTTTGGCCAAGCCGTGAGCGTCATCCGCGTTGTACTGTAGACTAGGTTTCTTGTGGTGGTGGGCATGTCCTAAAATATTATTTAAATAAAGTTCAAGAAATCTCTGACTTCTTCCAAGTTTACCAGCCACTGCAGCAGAAGCTCCTGCTTTTAGTTCCATATCCTCAAGTCCTTGCACAAACGATGGTGCAGCTCCTTTTCTCTTCATTTCCATTCTAACAGCTGATGCAGATTTCTTTACCTAAATTATAGTTGATTTTTTAGTCAGAATAAAAGTTACCTCCTCGTGGAAGGCAACTTTAGGCTGTACGGCAATTCCTTCTTTCATAATCTTGAATTGTGGTGGTTCGGCATGACGAGGTTGTCCAACATTGGCAAATCCAGTAGTGCGGACAACGCCATGGACATTGCTGGCTTCTACCGAATAAGCTCCCATGTCAGATAGGGCAGGTTTAAGGACGGTCAATTGACACTTATTGTCAGAAACATAAAGTATCTGAACATCTTGCATGCAACTCGAAAAAGAAGAGTATACCTGAATGTCCTTTCCTTCCTTGACTTTCTTATCGTTATGGAACCAGCTCAGTTCTGGAAGAGGGCAACCAGCCACTTCTACCTCAAAGACCATCTTTTCTCCCAAAGGAGTCCAGATATCAGTGAGACATTTGACAAAGCGTGGCGGACCCGCTGGTTCATCGGTAAGACCTGAACTTCATATTATTAAATTAGGCTGGATGAAAATTTTACCTCCAACTAGCAGGTAGCACTGCGAGGTTGCTTCTCCCT
Organism: Oscheius sp. DF5033; assembly: GCA_964036215.1. Lineage (NCBI taxonomy): Eukaryota > Metazoa > Nematoda > Chromadorea > Rhabditida > Rhabditidae > Oscheius > Oscheius sp. DF5033. The sequence continues at coordinate 10,855,968 of OZ038413.1, forward strand.
TTGGATTACTGGCAATACACTGGTAGGTTCCTTGTTGTGATTTGAAAACTCTTTCAGCTTTCAATTCAGCAGTCTGAAACACATTTTATTTCTCCAGCGATCTGTATATAGCTACCTCTCCACCTCGACATTCAATCCATCCACTTCCAGCTGAAGTGAGACATGTTGTTACTCCATAGTCGTCGATGTAATACCATTTCAGCTCAGGTTCGGGCACTCCTCGGATCTAGAATGATTTCACCTTGGGGATTGTGGCAGACAACTTACCTTGCAAGTGAGGGTAGCCGGATGTCCATCAACAATTCCTTGATCTTGAAGAGGAAGAACAAACGTCGGAGCTTCGACAGTTGCAGCAGATTTCTTCCTCCTCTCTATAAATCAAATAAGTGCAATGAGAAAGGTTGACAATGTCTAAAAAAGGAAAAATACTTACGGACTATAATCTGAGTTTCGACTTCTTCTTCTCCAAAGGAATTTTCAGCTACACAGCTAAAGATACCACTGGTTTTTGATACAACACACTCCACGATGAGATGGCTTTCACCATCTCCCGTAACAATACTTTTATAAAGACGATTAGTACGAAGAATGGGGCGACCATCCTTAAAATATCGACTAGAATAGTTCGCTGTAGATTCTACCTTCTTCCAGGTGACCACAGGCTTAGGATTTCCAACAGCTTTAGCGATCAGTTTGAATTGAGATCCTTCAACCACTTCCATTGTCGAGGCTGGCGCCCGAATGAAGCGTGGTTTCTGCTGAAAAATTCTTTGTAGCACTTTAGTATGCATTCTTACCTGTTTGCGGTCATCTGGTTCAACTACTACAAGATGTCTGTCAGTACCAGTAGTTTCTCCAACGGTCAATTGTATGTTAGCGGAATGTACCCCCACGACGTTTGCAGCAGAGCAAAGGTATGTACCGCTGTCTTCACCATTGCATCTAAATTTGAGTTTTCATACAGAATTCTTATAATCTAACTTGGTAATGATGAGTTGACTCGATCCGTTGGAGAAAGTGAGCTTTGCCTTTCGGCTGGTACTGACTGGAACACCATCTTTGGTCCAAGTAACCTAAAAACTGTATTATTTGTCAAAAAAAGGGAATACCTCTGGTTCAGGGTTACCAAGCACATTGCACTTGAGCACAACTTGATTTCCCATGACACCAGTAAGATTTTCATTGTCAGGAATAACTTGCGGCATTATCTGAGCCTTGATATCAGTTACGGTAACCTAAATAAATCGTATACTAATTTAATAAATATTTTTTTTACCGAGGCTTCAGATTGGGCTACCCCATTGGGATTGGTGACTACACATCGGTAGACACCAGTATCCTGTTCCATGCTCGAGTGACAAATGAGCTTTTGAACTCCATTGGAAGCATCAGAGATTTCATATCTTCCAACAGGCTCAATCCTTTCGTCATTAAAATACCAGCAGGTGGTTCCTTTGGGATTCGAGGTGATCTTGCAAACAAGGATAAATTGCTGTCCAGCTGTGGCAGCCTCGTTGTTCAACTGCTTCTGTACAACTGGGGTTCCTCGTGGAACTTTTTCAGCAATATCAGATCCAGGACTGGACCCTCTTCCGTGTTCCTTTACAATGACTGTTGTTTCGCAGTAAGCGTGACCTTCGCTATTTTCCAGATGACAAGCGTACAGTCCATCATCTCGGCCAGCCATAGGTTCCGTGATGACTACCGAAGTTGACAGATCCCCAATAGCTACGGTCACGCAATCGCTTTCCACCAGCTCTTTTCCATTTTTGTACCATTTCACTGTCGGTTGAGGAAGTCCAGTGAATGTATGGGTGATGCTAGTTCCTTCTTCTTTAGAGACAGAGACAGTAGATGGTGTACTGCTAGCAAATGCTGGCTTTTCTCCAAGTGGTAGAGTCTTAATGGTGTACGTAGCTCCTGGACTGGATAACTTTTTCTTTGTAGCTTTGACTCTAATGACATATTCTGTGTTGGGCTTGAGATCTTTGAAAGTGTACTCAGGCTTGACAGTCTTTCCCAGAGTATTCCAATTGAGAGCATCTGGGGCCTTCATTTCGACTTCGTAAGCTTCGACGTCAGAGCCATGTTCCGAAGGGGGTGACCAGGTCACAGTTACAGTTTTACTGCTGGCATCCGCTAATTCAAAGTCTCCAACATCTCCCGGGGTTTCGTCCTTCTTCACTATTTTCACAGAGGTCTTTCCATCAGCTTCTCTTTTCGCCGAAACAACCACTTCGGTGTTCTCTCTGACCTTTCCTCGTTGATTTTCAGCAGTAACGGTGTATGTTCCCTCATCTTCGAGCGTTACGTTCTTAATTACTAGCTGGTAGGTGATTCCATCCTGTTTGAAGCTGATCCGATCTGTCTCGTTTAGAGGACGGTTGTCCTTCAACCAAGCAATTTCGGGCTCTGGGACTCCCTTGATGTCAGTGCTGATACCAAGTGTGGACCCTTGCTCGACAACGATCTTAGGCTTAGGTTCAACAATAAAGTAAGGAAGGCAGGCAGCAGCTTTCTGGGCAACTTGATTGGCAATGGATACCTGAACATTGGGTTTATAAAGAGTGTTATCTGGATGTACCTCAGCAGATGAGTGGGCGTCTCCGTATTCATTTGTAGCAACGACAGTGTAAGTGCCACAAAGATCTTCAGTGACTCTTGGGATTTCTAGAACAGCCGTCTTGTCGTCGAACATTCGGATTCGGGTGTCTTGTTCATGGATAGCTCTTCCATTGTGAAGCCAGCAAACTGAAGGAGTCGGCTCTCCATGAACCTGGCAGGTGAGGGTGACGCTTTCTCCAACCTGAATAAATTAATTAGAACGCTACTGCTTCTCTCTTACATTTTGAACTACCACATCCTGAAGTTTACGAACAAAGGTTGGCATGTTGGTAACATGTTCGGATTCTCTCCTAGCCTCAACCACGAGAGTAGCTCTGCATTCGACTTGTCCCATTTTGTTGGACACCTTGCAGACGTAGACTCCTTGCTGGTCAGGTTGAGCTTGATAGATCTTCAAGAAAGCAACTCTGCCATCAAAGTAAGTCCGAAGTGTTCTGCTCTCAGCAACCAGCTTTCCATCATGATACCATTCAATCATTGGCTCAGGGCATCCATTAACTTCTACCTCCAGGAGCTCACGATTTCCTAAAAATCCCGGTGTTTATCTTAAATATTATTCTGTACCTTCAACGACAGTAGTGTCGGAGAGAGGCCTGGTTATCACGGGAGCCCGCTCTTCTCCAAGAGACTTCATCGGGGAAGAACTGCGACTGCGGCTCCCTCTTCTGTTGGATGGTGTTAGACGAGATTTAGCGAGCCCCATATCTAAACCACTTCTTCAGAACCACAAGGTATCCTTGACATACCGACAACTTTCACTGTGCAATGAGTAAAGTCTTTTCCAGCGGCATTCACAGCCTCGCAGGTGTATTCTCCGGCATCATCCACCATGGCATTCATGATATTAAGACGGGAAATTCCCTTTCTGTCGGTGTATTGAAGCATTCTGTTCTCGATAATCAGCTTCAATCCATCCTTGTACCTGAAATATTATAATTATCGAGAAAAAATTGAGATTCCACCAAGTAATGGTAGGATTAGGCTTAGCGGTGACAGCGCATTGGAGGACGATCTCATCTCCTTCCATTGTTGAACTGTTCAAGAGAGATTCAACAAACTTTGGCTTTACAAGATTGTCAACCGGAGCTGAAAATGACGATTACTGCGACTGGATACTAACGTACGTTTGACTTCGACCAAACTGGTAGATCTATTGCTTCCGTGAATATTACTGGCTTCACAGACATATGTTCCAGCATCTTCTTGGCTGGTGGTAAATACCGTCAAAGTGCACACTCCATTTTCAAAGCGTACATCCTTGTCAGTCATGTCAATTGGTTTTTCATTTTTCAGCCATGCAACGTTGGGTGTAGGGGCTCCAGTAACAGCACACACAAGGACAAGCTCTGACCCTTCCGGTATCTAAAAAAGGTTGTAACTGGGAAAAATAGATTGTTTACCTCTCTGGGATTCGGCAAATGCATTAAGAAGCGAGGGGCCTTGCTGGCATCCAACTTCTTGCTCTTCTTTTGTTCATGTTCTTCAATCTTGACACTACAGATACTTTGTGCTTTTCCAACTTTATTTTTAGCAACGCATCTGTAATATTTGTCATAGATTATCACCCAGAAATTGCTCACTTGTATTCTCCGCTATCCTCTTTATATGCATTCATGATGGTTAGAGAATAATGTCTCGTGTCGTCATCGAAGATGAGTCGATGGCGATCGCCATGATGGATTTCCACGTCTCCACGGAACCAAGTGATTTCGGGTTTTGGTACAGCGGAAATCTTTACTTCCATCTTTAACATATCCTTCTCCTCTGAACGAATATCCGACAAAGGAATGTCGAATGACGGTGCGTGCATGTCAGAAGGAACCTATAATTTGACAATAGCTTTTCTATTTTTCTCAATCTACCTCAATTTTCAATTGGCACTTGCTTTCGCAGACACCAAAAGCATTCTTTCCGACGGCTTTCCATTCTCCCTGATCGTCCATGTCACAACTGAGAATTTCCAACTCATATCGCCCCTAAAGATTTTCCTCCATTTTTTCTTTGACTTTCTTACTTTGTCGTGTTTCTTCAAATACTTGGTATCGGTGTTACTGACAATAATTCCATCATGGTACCATTCGACTGTAGGCTCAGGGAGGGTAGTGTTGGTGACAACGAGGATCTTAGTTTCGGCAAACTTAGCGGTGCAATCAGCCAGGACATGGTGGAAGTTAGGTGGACTGTTCTCAACTGGTTGTTCCTCAGATACAGCCTGAAAACATTTCATTTTAAAATATTTTCTAATGACGTACTTTGGTAGTTGGCTTCTTTTTAGCTGGAGCCGAGGCAGCTTTCTCTTCTACTGGCTTCTTCTTTTTCCTGGTGTCTTCTCCATCGACCTTGAGAGTCGCTTGAGTTGTGATTGATCCTAACTCATTTGTGGCTCTGCAAGTGTAGTTTCCAGCATCGGAAGGCTCGATATTCTTGATGAAGAGCTCAGTGAGCCCATCGGAAGATCTGTAATATATCAATAGATGGATGACTCCCTTCCAACTTACCGAGCTTCATATTTGGGAGATGGTAGAGAAATTTCCTTCTGATCCTTGAACCAAGTCATCTTAGGCTCAGGACTTCCAGCAAGATCGCAAGAGAGGGTAGCAATAAGATCTCCAACATTAGCCACCAAGTCTTCCAACTTCTTTCTAATTGTCGGTCCAGCGTCGGTTTCTATTACGATTCGTTTTTTGCTTTTGACTGTTCTTACCAAATTCAATCTTTCTCTCAAAGACACCATCCATTGTGAGTCTTCTGAAGATGGCTCCTCGTTTAGCAAGGCGACCAATGGGAAGAAGGTCATCGGACCATCTCTTGAGAGACAGGAAGTTTCTCTTCTGTCGGCTGGGAACGGCACTGCGGTCAGGTCCAGGTTGAGTTTTCTAAAAATCACAGTAACATAAGCCTTCATCCAACAAAAAGACAAGCACAATACAAACCTTGACATATTCGGACAGATCATTGAACGCGGACAGTAATGGACCCTAGAGACATGGACACATGAGGACATTCACATCGAAACTTACGGCGATCCATGGATGGCGAAGAGCCTCTTGTACTGTCATTCTCCTCTTCTTATCCTTGACCATAAGGCGACAGATGAAGTCTTTTGCCAAATCAGAAACATCATCCCAAGATGGATCATCAAAGTCCCAATCAGCGGCGGAGACATTAGCCAAGGTGTCTTCATCATTGTCACCGAGGAAAGGCGACAAGCCAGACAATCTAAATTGTCAATAAAAATGAAAAAAATAGGTCAATAAGACTCACAGGACGTAAGAGATAACTCCAACTGTCCACATATCTGTGCTCAAACCGACTGGCTGATAGTTGACAACTTCAGGAGCACAGAATTCGGGTGTACCAAAGAGCAACTTGACAGATTTCTTTGGGTCGAGCTTCCTAGCCAAGCCAAAGTCAATGATTTTCAGGTCAGTAGAGTTTTTACTCTTGAGGAGAATGTTTTCCGGCTGGAATTGATAACTGCTTAAATTTCTCCTCTGTTATACCTTCAAGTCAAGATGAACAATGCTGTTCTTGTGCATGTGTTGGACTCCCAAGAGGATTTGGTGCATGTAGTCTCTTACTTCCTCTTCGCTCATGAGAGATTCGTCTTCCATGATCTTTTCAAAGAGCTCGCCCCCGCTGACGCTGAAAGGTTGATATTAATAATTTCTCCCACTGGAAAATTTACAATTCTTCAATGAGACACATCTCATTTCCTAGGTCAAAGGCCTCATGAAGATTGAGAAGCTTGTCATGGTGAAGCTGATTCATTATTGAAATTTCATGGAGAACATTCTCCTTCTTAACTCCTGGTCGAACCTAAAATTATCAGTAGAAAATTGAGCAACTTGGCTAATAACCTGAACCATCTTGGCGGCCCACGTTTTGCCAGTGGCTTTCTCAATTGCCCGATAAACGGTTCCATATGCACCTCTTCCAAGCTCCTCGCAAATTATGTACTAAATCACATGAAATGGAGAGTCTATGGACGGGCACACCTTTGCTTGGAGGTCATTTGGCAGTCGGTGAATGTCAACTGTTTTGTATTCAGTGGCATCTACCTTGGTATCCAACTTGTCATAATTTACCGTATCTTTTTCTGCAACTTGTCTGGTTTTCTTTGATGGCTCTTCAACAGTTCGAGAAAGATCCTAAAGGGCATTAATAATCAGATTAACCACTGTCTACCTTGACAAATACGGGATCAGATTCATCGGATGGGTCAGATTGTCCAAAAGCATTTTCAGCCTTTACCCTGAAGCGATATGTCTCCCCCGGTACCAGGTTGAAGAGAGAAATCATAGGTTGCTTGGCTACTTCTGCTCGAATCCAATTCTTATTACTGCTCTATAACAAATATGTTTATCAGATAAATAGGCTTTTTTTCTTACCGATTGCATTTCTACAATGTAGCTTCTAACAGGCGATCCTCCGTCATTAGTAGGTGCAGACCACATCAATTTAACAGAATCAACATTTTGATCTTGAACTGACGGCTTTCCAGGAGCAGCTGGTCTGTCAGTAACCTGAAAATGGATGTGCTATGAGTATTCACAGATGTTTATTGTCCCCTTGCGGCAGACCCATTGGTAAAGTCACTAGGGTAACAAAAAGCCATTTATTTTTCTTACTCTCGATTATTTTGCAACCACAACGAATAAAATAGCTTTCTGAAGTTCTTTCTTTTATAATGACTGGCAAAAACACGATTGTAAGGATTTTTATGCGCTTTGTATCACCTACTTCTATGCATCAATACGGAAGTTTCAAATGAAATTGAGCCCTACTACCAATTTGGCCGGGGGACATTCACTTCTTCTCAATTTCGCACCTTTCAAGCGGTGTTCCTAACCATCATCCCGGGGGAATCCAAAGACCCAAATGTTTTTAGGCAGAACCCATACCCGCTACCATCGTGTGACCCATTTTCAGCATTTTGAATCGCCTAGCTTCGAGTTAGAACTAGATATTCTTCTGTTTTTCTATCCCTTGTCTTTGCAAAAAAAAGTTTTTGGTTCTTTTCTCTCTTCTCTCCGTTAAAACCCTGAACATTTCAGACATCGATTTGCTTCTTCTTCAACACAAACACATACATAACAGAAGAACGGGGGCGGCGAGACTATGGTTATCCCTACGGTAAATGTTGGCTGATTACTTCTCACTTGACGCGAAGAACAAACGATTTTCCTGTGCCAATTGACTACTGAACTATTCGGAACCAAAAAGAAATATTAGCCTTATTCTCTATTACATTTCGTTTTATCCCATACAATATATTTTGATTGCAGGGCAACAACGGGATGGCCAGCGCTGGGTGAGTCTATTTCATATTTTCTGTTGCATGGATATGTTTTCACCTTTTTTGGTTTTGCATTTAAAAATGGATAGACATACTTGAATTCCAATGGCGTAACTGTCTTGTCCGCAGCGGTTTTGGATCTTCAACGTGAAGTCTCCAACGTCCGAAGCGTCCACTTTGTTGATAGTGAATACCGTATTCATTCCAGTGTTTTCCACCTTAATTTGGACTCATTTAAAAGATTCAGTACTGCGATTACCTTGAATTTTCTTCCCTCTTCTACTTTCTGTCCTTGGTTGTCGATCCATTCTACACTAGGCGCGGGTTTTCCTGAAATTTGAAAATATTACTACTATATCACTTTTTAACCCCCAAATTTTTTTTGCTTTTAACTTTGGTCAATCATAGCATAGGTTCAATTTCTCCTTCTTTAGAGAAGTTTCGCTCACTTGTTCACACCCTAAAGTGTTGGTTACTGAGAATGCGCACCCAAGCGTAAGGGGTTAAATCACAAGAAGGCACCACCAAGATCTTGTCCTTCTAAAGAATCTATTAGATATTCAAATTCCCAATTAAGGAACCCCCTGCCCTGGGGGCATAGTGGGGATCAAGAAGTCAACTTAAGCATCATCAGAATAACGTTGTACTTTGGGGGCTTCAGAACACATTGCGGATTAACTGCAATCCAAGTTGCAGGTAAACATGGATCCAGACCTACTATGTTTCCGAATCCACAAAGTGGTTGATTCAAAAAGTTTGGTGAACATTGCTCAGAGGAGCAAAGGACCAATTCTGACCCCCGGATAAAAATTTCTATATACAAAGAAATGTGTCATTGCCAAACATGTCGTTTGTCATCAGACACACGGCTTTTGTTTTAGAGAGGAGTGTGAGGGAGGCGTAAGGTTATGTTTTTAAGAAATGTCGAACAATTTGGTAGATTCTGTCTCCCTGCCTCTTTTGTTTTGCTCCTGCCCTTCATCCACCTCCACGCAACACATACGAGGAAGCAATCTTTGATTATTCTATATTTTTCTTTTCTTAAAACGGAAAGTCTTCTCACGGGGCGCTCGATTTGAATTCGGCGCTAACAACGTCCGTTTGCTGCGAGTCTCAAGAATTCTGGGGCGGAGCCGACCGCGGTCAACGCAGGTTTTCGTGTGGCGCCACAAATTATACCTGCGCTATTTGACCTCTTCTTTAATATTCTGCTATTCTTAAAAAATTTCTATTGTCTATTAACAAATCTCCCTCGAAGGAAGGGAGGTCTATCTATTGGCAAGCACCTGCATACTTACGTCTACCAATTTTATTCCTAATTCGCCCGTCTCGACGGCGGCAAAAGTCCTTCAACCATGCCTACTATGTGAGTCGACAAAGCAGTTTTTATATTTCCGGGAAGAGGAAAAACTTTCATTTTATTCCTTTGTTTTCGTAAAAGTTGTCCTTTTGAAAAATGCTCAGCCGCACGCGACAGTCCGAAAGGCCTAAGGCAGCTAAGGGTGTCTTTATTCCCTCTTCAGCATCATCATCTCCCTTTCTTGGATCGCTATCTTAAGGCCAAGAATCATGCTCGTTTTCCTATTATTGTAACTAACTGAATCATGCCATTTCTCCCCAAGAGAGACGGAAAAAGTGAACTCAAACTAGGGCGGCTCGTGTTCTCGCTCCATTTATTACAGCTGTCCGTCGGAGTGTGAGCAGAAACTGATTCAAGGAAAGAAAATTCTCCCTTTGTTATATTGGAATATATTAATAGAGAGGCTTTCCTACGGTTCAGGTAAACATTACCCTCTATAATACGGAATCTTTGATGACTCAAATATTTGAGTGAAATCATTTGCCGGGGCTTTCTTTTCTTAGCCCTCGACCGAAAGGGTTTAAGTCTCGGTAGACTGGACTGGGGTGTATTAATTGCATTTCACCCATCACAAATTGACTTCCTCACGTCACAAGTAGCAAAAAGTTGGGACAGAATGACAAAAAGGAAGTGAGACTCAATTGGCGGGAGTCAATGATTTTCAATTATCGCACAATTGTTCAATTTGCTAATCATTTCACGTTGAGCAGGCGGCGACAGATTAATGAACTATTCAGAGGCAGCTTTTTTTTCTAATTTTTATAGGAAAGAGCATCTAGAAAGCCTTTCTTCAGCTGTCGGCTGTCTTTTTCTTCTTAATTTAGAAGCATTTCTTAGGATTGGCATAACAGAATAATATCTAAGGACATTGTGCAGAGCTAAACCAATTACCATAACAGATATTAGTGCAAGCGATTTATATTGGTAACGAATGTTTTCGCCCCATCTAGAGTTAAATTAACACGCTATCATTAACATCAGACAGTGGTTGTGTCCCTCGCCTTATTGGAGCATTTTATTATCCACCCATTTCACCCAGTCATGAGCACAGAAGTGAAATTCTAGCTGCCCTTCTTAGTGCTTCATATTCCAATGGCTTCCATACACACAAGGTAGGTTAGATGATCATTACTCAAAAAAACATTATATAATATTTCTATGAAATAACTATGCATTTCGGAGAGAGATAGCAGAGGAAAAGAGGAGTCATTCAACGCCTCGTTTCAAAAAAGCCTCGCTCTTTTCACAAAGGAAGATATCATTTCTTGCCTAGATTCGACATCCCTTGGAAAAATGAGCTCTGCTCTGCTTTTTTTACTAGTGTGGCTTTATCAAAAATTGCACCTTGGTTCATAATCTGCGCAAATTTGACTAGGAAACAGCTTCTTCAAATTCCACTTGCGTAGACTTCGACCATTTGCATTCGTCTCCAAGCATGCCATCTTTGGCAGAGAAAGCCTTATAAAGCCCTTTTCTACAAATTAGAGAATCCTCCTCACGCCATGTCTTTAGCTTCACTAATATGTTTTTGCAAAACTGTTTTGACAGCAATCCTTCTTTGTAGCGGATGAGATGGCGCAGCAGTCACGCAAGGGTGGCAAAAGGAACCTTTCGATGAATACCTAACCAGCCATTTTCTTAGATGCTTATTATAGGGGAGCGACCTGTAGTCTCTGCCCGTTCACATTAAATAGGAAATAGATAGGTGCATTCGCTTAACAATGTGTGTGTCTAGAATGTCGGCCTCAAGTTGTTCGCCACCGGGTTGAATAAAACGCCCGACGTATCCCATTTCCTATTGCTTTACATTGCATCCCGCATCAAACAGTTTGTCTCTCGTTTAAATTTTTCTGCCATTGACATCTCTTCCTCGTTTACTCGGTATTATCTCGTTTAAAATAGAAAATCTAAAAACAAAAAACAGAAGATATAGGTCATCCTTATCCTGTTGTCCTTTTCTCACCACCCGATTTCCTTCTTCTATTTTTAAAAACAATAGCTGCTCAATAGGGTACAGAAAGTATGATTCGAGCCTCCCGGGCTATTGGCTATGTACCACAACAGGCCAGCGTCGACAACTGGGAGTTGGATGTTATTGACCAGTAAGTGAATTGAACAAGTACCTGTCTGATTGTTGTGTTGTTTGCTCGGGGTACAATTTAGGAGTCAAAGGGCGCGACAGTTAATACCTCACAAAAACCTCTGAATAGGCTAGGGTACCTCTTCTACGATGCATTGGAACACCCATCCTAGCGCCTTTTTTAGCCGAACCAAAAGCTGGCACATACTATTTACCCTATTCGTCCAAAATGAGTTGTAGATCTGGATTAGCTAGTATGTAAGTTCATGTTTACTATATGCTAGACGGGATATTTTTCACGGGGAGGATACTCGACACAATAGCGAGACCTTAACCCTGTCTGCACCTTATAATCCCCTTTAAATAATGACGTACTGTCAATTTTAAATTGGCTCCAAAGAGCTGTACGTCCGACGATTATTTGGTCATCGTATTAGTTGCTTCAGCGCTGCTTAGCATCGTGTAACAAAAGTCGCAACCGATCCCATTTGCACTGTCTGTCTCCGGTGAGCTTTTCTCCCACAATTTTACTCTTATCTAGGCTCAACTTTAAACGAATTAGCCCTCTTCCCATATTGAGACATACTGACCCCTCTAAAACAAACATTTAAAATCCACATAGAAGAGCGTTATCTGTTTCTCAGATTTGGTTACATCTGTGAGATGGACGTGTATCTTTGTTTCTTGAAACGATTGTGAAATTGGGTGGAAGACGTCACAAAGCGCAAATTAACTGTAATAAATGACTGCACACTTTTGCCTCACATAAATGCGCAATGTCAGATGTGTCTGATGTGTTCAGTGTTTCACGACTTTCGGGGTGTAGCCACACGGGCCAATGGTGTAAGTTTCTTTCTTTGTTATGCGCTTCAATATCCTGGCCGATTATTTTAAGGATGAACTGACTTCGCTCTTTTCGTGTTCAAAGATTGCGCTTCTCTTTAAAAAAATGAAGGATAGTCTGAGTGTTCCTCTCTCGCGGGCGAGAGGAGTCCATGTCACCAATAACATAAGTATTAGTTAAAACCTGAAGAAAAGTGGGAGGACTCCGGGCGAGATTTGTCTTGCGCGGCACAGCGCCACCACTTGAGAGAGCCTTCCACACAGTCTCATCTTTGAGGAGATACATTGCGCTCCTTTGCTGCCAATAGTTTAAGTATGCCTAACCAAAAATAGTTCCTATTCCCAAAAATGAGTGAAAATTAGTTAAAATTTGGTTTAAATCAGGGTCCATCACTAGTCCGTCATCCCTACCCACCTCCACCTAATAATGTGCATGGTTTCTTGATGTTTCTTATCTAGTGTATTTTCCTCTCCCCCATTTAACCTGATTGCAATTTGTTTCCGACAGGTGTTGACAGCGGAAAAGAAGGTAATGTATGTAGGGCGGATGGATATCCATCGCAACAAACAGGGGACCAGACAGGCGTTAAAGATGGCACCGCTTATGATAAATTGGGGGTCCCCTGTGTTGGCATCCATAGAAGGGGCGCGGCTCTGTGGTCGTCATTAATCCCGTCTGTTTTCACCTGAGAAGGGGCTCAAATCGATTAGTAGGGCTATGAGGTGTGCCGGCAGCGTTCAGTTCCCACGCACGATCACACTCTCCCGAAGCTTGACTCGGGTCTAGCCCTCGATTTAATCGAATTGTGCTCATTTCATTTTCCCCCAGCGCGGGTTCAACGGAGTAGCTGATATATTTAGCCAGGTGTCAAAAATCGTGTTTTGTAATCAAAAGGAAAGTCACAACATTTCAAACCGAAAAAAATGATGTGTTTATAGCAGATCAAGAAGAGTATCTTGTTGTGCTTCATTATTCCGGAAGCCCTCGGGAGAAGCAGCCACTCCGTTTGGCCCCAACAAATCCCCAAACTAATCATAGTTGTTAACGTTCTTTTTCGTGCTCTCTAGTGTCAGTCATGTTTCTTCATTTTTGACGTTCGACAACAGAAGCAGGCGGATTCTCTCTCCCACTGACTGCGGATATCCGCTGAATCGGCCGCTAAGCCCTATAACCCAGCTGTCTGGTAAAACAAGGGAATCATGGCTTGTGCTAGTATTAGCTATTCTGCCCTCGCCTGCAATGGACAGTAAGCTGTTTTAACTATCTTACAATACCCAGCACTACTTCTTGACACTTGTGCATGTACTTTCCCACACTTGCATATCCCAAGGACTAAAAGTGATGGACTCAAAACAAAAGGACTAAAATTTAGAAAAATATTATTATAATGAATAAAACTAGTAGTCAGAACTGCGATGCTAAAGGTCTAAAGTTTGTGTCTGCATTTCTTTAATGTCCTAAGGCGGATCCCAAAAATCAAGGCGGCGCGATGTTAGCATGCAGTCCTATCAACGCTCATTTGATGGCTGACGGCTAAAAGCTCACGTCTCGGGAAGTATCGAAAACTCAGAAGAAAGAAAAAAATGGCTATTGCCATCTCACAGGCCGTACTACAGCATCGCAGTTCTATATCATATCCTATTCCCGGAACTGATCTATCTATGAAATTCAAAAATTCCAGGGTAACTGGCAACATGATCAGCGGGTAAGCTCTACATCTTTTCTTCTCTTTGCCCAAAAAACTACGAAGAAATCTTTTTCTGCATGCTGTTGCTTTTAACTAATCGCTTAAGTAATTTATGCCCTCGACCTGCGGTCCATTTCAGATACTAATCTCTTTATGTTTTCGTTTTTCTGACTTGCTGAATTAACCGCCAAAACTCTCACACCTGTGAGGTGTCAAAACCCGATGATTTCCTGATGGATGTGTCTGTCACTTCATTACACTTGCACGAAAATGCACCCATAGACCACAAGTTGCTAGCTTTTTGTTAGATTGGCAGGCCAAAAACGAATACGCATGTTGGTCTTTGATTGGCTTTGTTTGTAATAATTTCTGCACTTAATATCACTTAAAAAGAAATAAATTAATGCTGTGTAATATTCAGGGCGGCTCAGCAGCATAAAAAGCGGTTAATACCGTTGCGGCGCACGGACGCTATGTCCTGCGCCGATAGGAAGAATGGTACCCGTCTAGATGAAATGTGGAGAACTTCCGGTACTATGCAGGTAAGAGATTTCAACATGACGTGGAGCAGAAGAGTCTGATCCTTGTTGCCAGTTTTCGCATCAAGGAATTACATTTGCATTAAGGGAGAGACACACGCTGCAGTTGATTCTAATGAGACAGTTGTATGCCTGAGAGACTAATTCTTTGCAGCCCGTGCCAATACCTCAAACTGATGAGGAAGGTGAACCACTTTTCCTGCGGCTTAATATTGGCGGACAGAAGTTCATGATTTTATATGACGCCATACTACGAGCAGATCAGACGTCATTTCTCAGTAAATTTCTGCACCTAACACATCCAGCCCGGACCAAGGTTTGTGTTTGAGACAACAGAGAGAAAACAGCAGTCGATGACTGTTTGCTCGGGATAAGGTGGGAAAGATTCTTCCGTTGGACACTTGGGCACTCGCTTCCAGTGCTCTACTCTATGCAAACAATTCTGTCTTATGACGACAATTTGATGAAATCGATATAGGACAAGAACAAAATAGAGCTAAATTTTTAGGTCTGCGATGCTTATTTTCCCGATGATGACACATATTTCTTTCAAAGGTCCCCGGTGGCATTTGAAGCTGTCTTTCAATATTATTCCATGGGAGTCATTCATAAACCATCTGAGGTAAGGAGGGGACCCTCATTCGATTATGGCTCTATGACATCAAGAAGACATTTTATTGAGGGTGGCAGGTCTTCCCGGGAAGATGAATATTGCCGATGAACTTTAGTCCCAATTTGATTTTAGATGTGTCCGGCGGCCTTTTTGACGGAATTGGAATTTTGGAAAATTGCTCATCAGCATGTCGGCTCTTGTTGCGCGGACGTCATACCGCAACCGAAGCAAGAGGAAAAGGAAGAGGAGCGGGTAAGCATCCTCTTTTAGAAACTCAAATCGGTGATCTTATTAGGTAGATGACAACACTTTCGATAATCTTATGTGTGGCAAACTGCGAAGACGGATGTGGACATTCTTAGAAAGGCCTGGTTCCTCAAATCAAGCTAAAGCATTCGAGCTCTCATCAACATTATTTGTCGCGATATCTGTGATGGGTTTAAGCTTTGGCACAATCCCCGATTTCCAGGTAGAGATTATCTCTAAATTGCGAAAGAAACAGGAAGTTTTTAGGTCACGTATCATTTGCCACCCCACAACGAAACTTTTGTCTTGCCAAATGGAACAGTTACAATTGTTGAAAAAGTTGAACAAATGCGAGTGGAACATCCTGTCTTTGTTTTTACGGAACGGATATGTATAGCCTTCTTTACAGTGGAATATTGCCTACGATTTTTTGCTGCACCAAGGAAATGGAGGTTCGCTATAAAACCGCTGAACTTGGTTGATCTTATGGCCATTGTGCCATTTTATTTGGAGCTGTTCTTAACTCTCTGTGGAGTTGATGACAAGAAGCTTCGCGATCTTCGATGGGCCTTCCTCGTCGTCCGAATTCTTCGAGTCCTCCGAGTTATTCGTATCATCAAATTGGGCCGATTCTCATCCGGCCTCCAAACATTTGGAATGACGCTTCAACGCTCACAAAAACAGCTACAAATGATGGCAATTGTCCTGTTGACTGGAGTGGTCTTCTTCTCAACCATGATCTATTTCTTAGAAAAAGATGAGGAAGGAACACCGTTTACATCTATCCCAGCTGCATATTGGTGGTGTATTGTGACAATGACGACTGTTGGTTATGGTGACGCCGTTCCCGCTACCACATGTGAGTATTCCCCAGGATAATAATCAAATAATTAAACTGATTTTAGTGGGGAAAGTAATAGCTTCGGCAGCTATAATGTGTGGTGTGTTGGTCTTAGCCCTACCCATCACCATCATTGTGGATAATTTCATCAAAGTGGCACAAGATGAGCAACAATTGGAACAGCTAAAAGAGGATCAAATCCGGCAAGAGCAAGCATTATTGTCAATGCTGCAAGGAGCGGAAGAGGAAGAAGCATAAGATCAACTTTAAGTTCTCCCCTTTTATAATTGACTCTGTATGATCTGCTCATTATTTAGACTTCGGGTCTCTAATATTGTCATAAGAACAACTACCGTATAGAATCACTATTGTGACCATAAAAATGTCTAGTAGAATATCTCAAATCCCGGACCCGTCTCTCCTACGAGTAGCCACCTCATATATGGCAAAAGTGCGCTTTCCTTCTAGCCTAGAGCGTGTAGTTTTTGCATATTTCTAGTCGCTCGTGCGGTTTTCAGCCGTTTTGTTGGGTTCCTCACTCCCATCACCGTGTGTACCGCGCATATCAACTCCTACCCCTTCCTATGATTCTTGTCTAAAGTATCTATCTCCATTAAAAATCCTTCTAAAATCTACAAAGAAGTGTATACAACTACTTTCGGTGATAGTTCAACAGCCCTTACTCATTATCCGGTTAATATGTCTTTTGTGATGAATTGTTATCAACTAATATATTTTTTTTCCTCTTTTTGCGTCAGTTGTGTTGCAATGAAGACTTTTCTATTTACTATCGGCCCGATAATACCATCAGCCGCTATTTAGATGTGCAAAAGATAGTTTTAGCAAACGGTTCGCATCAAGTAACCCCGGCGAGTAAATACAATCCTGAGCCCGAGCAACTATTTTTTGCTCCTTGTTCTTTGAACCCTGTAGTTTCTTTTTGTGACGTACCTGAGAATGTAAGCCGCAGTTTAACAGTTTCTCCCTTGTCAAAGACCAGAGCAGAAGCATAACGATCTACTCGGTTGATCTCTGGTGCTGCATCCATTGTGACTTTGAACTTGTGATCAACAGAGCCATGTTGGTTTTTCAGTGTGATCTAAGTTTCCGTTGTTTAAATCGACCGCATTGTGCTCTGTACCTGGTATTCTCCTTCGTCGTCTTCACGGATTTCTCCAACAGTGATTGAAGATGAATCGGCGGTGTTTTCAATCCACATCCTTTGCGCGTTGAAAATTTCCTAATAATTACAGTAAACGTATTTTTATGGTTAGTATTACCTTCTTGTTCTTGAACCAATGAATCTCAGGATTAGGATTACCCTTGAAGGTAACAGTCATTTTGGTCTTGCTTCCTTTCACAGCAATTATTTCTTTAGGCCCATCAACAATTTCTGGCTTAGCACCACCTGAAAATTAGTTTTAGAGGCTTCTTTCTTTTTACATACCATCTGCTCTTGAAAGCTGCACTGTTTCAGAAACTTCGGAGAATGGTCCCTGGCCGGCTTCATTAACGGCAGCTACCCGGAAGGAATAGTCGACACCCGCTTTGAGGTTAGGAACAGTGAAGCTGGTAGTAGAAACAGGCTGGGTTGTAGCCAGCGACCAGCGCTTCGACGTGGCTTCTTTGCACTCGACAACATATGTTGTCGCTTCTTCCAGTGGTTGCCATTGCAGGGTGACAGATTTCTCTGTTGTCTCGGCAATTGCCGGCTTGGCTGGGGCTGTTGATGGTTTTACTGAAATAATAATTATTCGTGTCTATCTGTTAAAGTGTTACCTGTCTTTTTCAGAACAATTGGCTTTTCTCCTTCAAGGAATGGTCCAGTTCCAATGGCATTTTCGGCACAGATTCGGACTTCAATTGTGCTTCCTTCGGGAAGGCCTTCTGTAATATTTATGGTAACAGCGAAAAACGGAAGTTGACTAACCAAGTCTGCAGGTAGTGTCAGAGACTCTCTGGACGAATTGCCAAGAGTTCTTCTTGGGATCTTTTTTCTCTACACAATAGCCAAGAATCTTTGCTCCTCCATCAGAGACAGGTCCTTCCCAATCAAGTTTAGCAGAATTACCGCCTACTTCCGTTACCAAAAGAGGGCCGGTTGGTACACCAGGAGCTCCTACAAAATATGAATACAAAGTCTCGCGGGAAGACTTACCCTTGATCTTCAAAGTTACAGAAGCAGAGTCTTCGCTGTTTTCATTCTTGGCTTTGAGAGTATAAACACCTTCATGTCCTGGCTCAGTTCTCTTGATCACAACTTCAGAAGCGCCTTCTCGACCAACAATAGACAAATTTCTGTCTATCTGAAATAATTCTGTGCAGGTTAAAAATGATTGTGTACCGCTAGAGGAGCTCCATCTTTTGTCCATTCACAATCAGGCTTGGGAGATCCATTGATATTTATGGTAAGTGTAGCTGGTTCTCCAACCTTCACTTCGACCACAGCCTTTTCTGGTGTTAGAGAGCATTTTTCTGAAAATTGTGATTATTTGTTTCTAAAGCAGAAAATATACCTTTGACAACTAAAGCAATGGTTACGGAAGTTTCTCCAGCCGCATTCTTTGCAGTACACGTGAAGTTGCCTGCCGTGCTGGCGTTAACAGTTGGAATTGTCAGTTTGCATTGACCGTTTGCCTTCGATGGTTTGAAAGAAGCATCAAGAGAGCAACCATCCTTGGTCCAAGTGATTTCAGCTTCTTCATCAGATGTTGAGACAACAAGTTCTGCCTTCTTGCCAGCTTCAGCTGTTACAGTTTCCTTGGCTGCTTTCAATTCTGCCTTTTTAGTGGCCTTCTTCTTTTCTTTCTTTTCCTCTGGCTTAGTTCTCTCGTCCTCTGTTGGCACATCGGACTCTTTACCAGCTTCCTTAGGGGCTGCCTTCTTCTTTACAACCTTCTTGACTTTCTTCTCTTCGTCCTTCTTCTCATCTTCAGCCTTCTTTTCTTCATCAGCTTTCTTTTCAACAACCTCAGCTTTGGCTGCCTTATCTTCCGACGCTCTTCTAGAAGATACCTCAGAAGCGGCTCCTTCCTTTTGAATGTCCACACTGCCTTCACGGCTTCTTCCAGGAGATAATGTCTCCGCGGCTCGTTTTCTCAACTTCTCCTTGGTTTCAAGGATATCATCAGCTGGACTGGGCTGCTTCTTTTTCTTCTTCTTGGTTTCCTCTTTCTTTTCTTCTGGTGTTTCTTCTGTTGTAACAGTTACTGTAGGCTCGACAGCAGTTCCATTCTGCTTCTCTTGTTCGTCGAAAGATTCTTTACTTGCTTCCTTAGCCAGTGCTGTCTTTTTCATTTTCTTTATGATTTTCTTCTTTGCTTCTTCTCCTCTTTCAACATCACTTGCAACAGACATCTCTCTGACGTTGGTAATCGCGCACGGCTTCGTTTCATGACTTGGATCAGATCGGGCGTAGAGTCCTTTGGCAGTTACTCGGAAAGTGTACTCTCCGGCAGTTGCGATTGACCTATCCACGAAATGAACTCTGTCTATCTTCGCAATTTCCAACCAGTCATCATCGTTCTTCTCACGACGCTCTACCACAAATTCACTGGTTTCTGGGATTTCGTTCCAAGTTAGGCTGACTTTTCCATCCTCGACTTCAGCTGTTGGTGTCATAGGTCGTTCAAGTTTAGCAATTGTATGTGGGAAGATGAGAGAATCTTCATCCTCTTCCTCTTCCGCAGGAGTGATGACATCAATTGCCTCACTGGGTTCTCCTTCACCGACATCATTCACTGCTATCACCCGGAAACCGTAGACATAATTGGCAAAGAGCTCGTCAGCTTCGAAGGAGAAAACATTGGCTTTCACATTTCCTATTGGTCTCCATCTGTTGTTGTCGACAGCCTTCCTCTCAATGATATAGCCAGTAATCGGGGAGCCGTTGCTTTCCTCTGGAGCACTCCAGGAAATGATAGTCGAGTTGGGGGTCGTGTCGCTTGATTGGATATTTCTTGGCTCAGATGGAACGTCGATGATACTAATATTGATATTCTTCTCAACTTTGCCGTGTAGATTCTCAGCGCTGACCTTGATGGTACCGGAGTCTTCTCGAGTCAGATGCTTCACTCGGACACTGACTTCGTCGTCGTAGTAATCCAAATCAGCTCTGCCTTTGATAGAGACTCCATTGTGCGTGATGTGAATCTTTGGAACAGGATGTCCGTTGTACTCAACATGGAAGTCGAGTTCCTTTCCAGCATGGAGAACAACTTCCCCTTCCAGTTTCTCGGGAATAGTAATTATTGGTCCAACGTTCAAGTTGAGTGTAGCAGGAGCAGAGATCTCTCCCTCACTTGTTCCGCATGTGTACTGACCGGCATCGTTCTTGTCGACCTTCTTGATCTCCAGAGTGGCTGTCTTGTCCTCCACAGACATAAGGATCTTGCCCATTTGAGGCCACAATTCCTGTCCGTTCCTGTACCATCTGGCACGGTGGACAGGCTTAGTGAATTGGCATGTAAGAGTAGCTGGTTTGCCAAATTCGGAGACTACAAGATCCTGAGGTCCAACAGCAACATGAGCTTCCTCTTCTGGAAATTTAGTGTTACAAAAATCAAAATGGTTGTGTTTACCCTTGATGAGCACTTCTCCTTCTGTCCTACTTCTGCCGTCAGTTGTCTCACATCTGTATGTTCCAGTGTCAGCATCGGTGGAGTTCTTAATACGGATTCCTCTCTTGGTTCCAAGAGCAAAGAATTGCACTCGCTCGTTGGGTGACAATTTCTTGCCGTCCTTATACCAAACTACCACAGCTTCCTCATCGGAGAGGACACAGACCAGTTCGAAGTCACCGCCTTCCTGGACTTCAGTGAACTCAGGGAAGGATGATTCAATATGAGCACGGACGTCTAAACAAAGTTTTTAAAATAAAGTTGAGTCCCTTACCGGATAGGTTGACGGTAGCAGAAGTTTCTGTCTTCCCATGAGGATTTTCAATCTTACACGTGTACTTTCCTTCATGTGAGTTGTCAGTGGTATGAACTGTCAAGACACTGCGGAATCCTTCGCTGCTGATCTGAAACAAGGTGTGGATACAACATTTTTGACTCCAAAATTGGATGGTTATACAAGAATTTTTTCATCAAATGCGGTACGAAAGCATTACGACATGGTTATGCATGGACGCTTATTATAAAGCTTGAACCCATTCAAACTCACTATGTAAGCTCCCCTTCTCTATAAATTTACAATTTATATGAAACTTAATTGTCATAAAACAAACCTCAGTATTTTCATCACCCGGTATTATTTCCTTTCCATCCTTGTACCATATGTATTCTGGTGCAGGTTCTCCAGAAGCATGGCATTCTAGCCGCAACTCGCGTTTCTTGGAAATTGTTGTGTCTTTGATGGCCTTGATGACGGCAGGTGGTCCATATTCTACAAAGTTTCATATGATTTTAAACGGATGATAGTCATACCTGTGATCTTAACTGGTTGAGTTTCTTCAGAGAATTCTCCATTGCCGGCAGCATTTCGGACAGCCACTCGGAATACATAGCTGACTCCTTCGCGTAAGTTTCTGATTGTGCAGCTGGTGCTGGCTGTTACAACCTAAAAGAGAGCTCATTAAACTATTACATGTTCGTTTACCTCGTTCCAAATCGAGGATCCGTCCGATTTGTACTGAACTGTATACTCGGCAGAAGGCTCATCTTCTGCAGCATCCCAGGCAAGTGTAACGTTGTCAACACCCGTTACAGTGATTCGAGGAGGTGTCAATTTGAATTTCGGCTTGTCTGAAATAAATTAGGTTTAAAGATGCTAATAACTTACCCATGGCTTTAGGAGTGTCGACTGGGTCGGATTCCACGTTGCTATTCGATTTAAAGCCGGCCTCATTCATAGCCTCCACTTTGAAGGTATATCTCTGACCAGGCTCGAGATCCGTAACAGTCAAGCGATCAGCAAACACAATCTCGCTATTGACCTGAAAACGTTTTTGATTGATTCTTTCTTTCTAAAATAAGTCCAACCTTTTGCCAATCACCGCCAGTCTTCTTCTTATACACATCATATCCATAAATGGCAGAGCCGCCATCTTGTTCTGGCTTATCCCATGTGACAGTACAATCGTAGGGAGTGACGTTTATAATTGCTGGTTTCTCCGTAATTGTGGGGGGATTGTACGGTGTTCCCGTAGTTACCTGTAAATTCAATACTAGATAATAATTCTTTTGATACTCACAGGTCTTGATTCAGTGAACTCTCCAATACCGTATTTGTTCACTGCGGCAACGCGGATGATATACGGAGTGTCGCTTTCGAGATCTTCGATAAGCATTGAGGTCTTTCCGGAAGGTACCTGATACATTATTCTTATAAACGAAAGTACCAAAATACTTACTGTTCCAACTTTGTGGAAAGCTCTCCTTCCATGTTCCTTCTTCTCAACAACATAGGAAGTAACAGCTTGTCCGCCATCTGAATGTGGAGTTCTCCATTCAACAGTCATGGCATCTGCTGCTACATCAGTAATAGAGACATCAGCAGGCGCTTCAGGTGTATCTAGAAATTATTATTAGCAAATGTGACCATTGGTTTTACCTTTAACTTTGACGCTAGTCTTGTAGGTCGTTTCTCCAAATTCGTTGGAGAGTTTGATAACATACTCGCCAGAATCGTCCTTGTTAACGCCACGCTTACAGAACAAGACCTCCTTCTCGAGAACATCCATCTGCGTCTTAGGGTCCACGGAAATCTCCTCTCCATTTCTGAAGCAGCTGATAGTTGGCTCAGGGAAGCACTCGAAGTCAAGCTTGATCACTAGATTCTCATCTCTCTCGACTTCGTGATCCTTGGGTTCCTCCTTGATGACTGGAGCACCCTGCACCTTCAGCTTCGTGTAAGACTCCGCTCCATCAGCAACAGCAGTGTACCGGCCAGCATCCTTGTAAGAAGCCTTCTTGATCGTGAGCTTGCAAGAAGCGCCAACTGTGTCGATGGTGTAATGCTTATCGATATTGGTGATTTCAACTCCATCCTTGAACCATTTAACCTCCTGGGCAGGATGATTGAGAGTAATTTCTAGGGTGATGTCTTCTCCTTCATTTCCAAGGGCTTTAGTTGGAAGACGCCCAATGATATCCAGAGGAGTTTCGTCTATTCGAAGAACCGTCTTAGCCACGTGATCTCCCAGTCGGACAAGAATCTCTGCGCCGGTGTCATCAGGAGTAACATTGGATATGTACAGGTAACGTAGATAGTTAGTCTCCTCTACTTTGCATCTCTCGCTCTTAGTTGCTGGAACCTTTTTGAAGGTCCATTCTACATGATCGTCTTCATTAACAAGTTCACATTCCAGCTTGACGGTGTCTCCACGAAGAGCCAGTACTTCAGCGTCCGGAGTTGAAATAAATCCTTCTCTTCTCTTTCGTCGACGTACAGAATAATCCTCAGCACTTGAGCCACCAGATGATCTTCGGGAATCGAATATGTCAGCTGTTGCGGACACCTCGTTGCCCTCTTCGACCGTCTCCTTTTCAGCAGCTTTTTCGCGCTTCTCCTCATCTTTGACTTTGGACTCTTTCTTTGACTTCTCTTCCGCTTCTGCTTTAACTTCTTTGAGTTGAGCTGTTTCTTCAACCTCCACTGTGGCAGCAACTTCAATTTCGGCTCCTGCATCCTTCTCTTTAGGTTTCTTCACAACCTTCTTAACTGTTTTTTTCTTTTTGCCTTCTTCTGCTTCAGAAACTTCGGAGACTGCAGATTCTTGCTTCTGCAAGGCCTTCTTTTCTTCTTTGTCTTTCTCCTCTTTCACTTTCTGTTCTTCGGCAACAACTTTTTCCGCTTCAGCTTTTTCTTTCTCGGCTTCTTCCTTTTGCACCTTCTCCTTTTCGACCTTAGCCTTGTCAGGTTTTTCATTGACGGGCTCTTTCTTTTCAACAGCAGGTTGGGTCTCATCTTTCTCGGCCTTTTTCTTTACGACCTTTTTCTTAGCAGCTTTCTGAGCAGCCTCTTCATCTGCCTGCTTCTTTGCTTCCTCGGCCTTCTTAGCCGCTTCCTTCTCTTTCTCCTGTTTCTTCTCTTCGGCTTTGAGTTTATCTTCCTTTTCTTGTTTTTCCTTATCTGCTTTGAGCTTTTTGTCTTCTTCAGCTTTCTTGACCTTCAACTCTTCGGCCGCCTTCTTTTCGGCTTCGGCTTTCTCTTTGGTAGCTTTCTCTTTTTGGAGCTTCTCTTTCTCAGCTTTCACCTTGTCTGCCTTCTCCTTTTCCGCCTTCTCTTTTTCCAATTTCAGCTGCTCCGCTTTCTCTTTCTCAGCCTTGTCGGTCTTCTCCTTCTCATCTGTTTTGGTTGCACCAGACTTTTCTTCCTTCTTCGACTTATCTTCTTCAGCCTTCTTCTTCTCTAGCTTATCTTTAGCGGTCTTCTTCTTTTCCGTTTCATCCTTCTTGGCTTCTTCCTTCTTTAGTTCTTTAGATTGGGCCTTCTCCTTTTCAATCATGGCTTCGTCGGCTTTTTCTTTCATGGTCTTCTCCTTTGCTTCAGTTTCTTTCTTTAGCTGAGCTTCTTTCTCTTTAGTTTCTTCTTCCTTTTCCTGAGTTGCTTTCGTCTTTTCGGCAGCTGCTTTTGTCTTCTTCTCCTGATCTTTTCCAGGGATTGGAGGCAGTCCCTCCCCCTTCTCTGCTTTCACCTTTGCCTTCAGCTCAGCATGAGCATTAGGCTTCTTTTCGGGAGTTTGAGAGCGGCCTCTGAAAGTGAACTCAGTTCCTTCTGTTGGTGTTGATCCACGAGATGTGACTTTACTGGCGCTATCAACTTTCATTGTTACACTTGCTGATTGCGGTTGTTTTAGAGGTGAAGCTATCTCTGCGCTTCCTTCTCTGGCGGTAATCTCGGTGCTGACATTAGTCTCCGAATGCATAGTGCTTGGATCGCCGAAGCGCCAACTGATCTCATCAGGAATGAAGAGTGGCTTGGGAATGTTCTTCTTCTTTTTACCAGGAGAAGGTTCCCTTCCGCTGACAGAGGTCGGCGACGCTGATCGTTCCTTCATAACTTGGTCCTTCTCCTTCTCGCCTTCCTTTGACTTCTCCTTGGTGGGCTTGCGAGCTCTGTCCTTTGCGTCCTTCTTCTCAACCTTCTCTTTATCCTCTTCCTTAGCTTCTTCAGCTGCTTTCTCTTCTTCCTTTGCCTTTGGTTTCTTCTCTACATTCTTCTTTCCTTCTTCAGCCTTTATCTTGGCAGCTTTTTCCTTTTCAACATGTTCTTTTTCCGCTTTCTCTTCCTCAGCCTTCACTTTGTTAGTTGTTTCCTTGTCTTTTTCTGCCTTCTCTGCCTTGGCCTTCTTGGTCTTCTGAGTCTTATCTTTCTCAGCTGTTTCTTCAGCCTTCTTCTCGGCCTTCTCAGCTTCCGGTTCCACCTTTTCTTCCACTGATTTTACCTTCTCAGCCTTCTTTTTGTCGGCCTTTACTTTTTCGGCTGTGATCTTTTCTTCTTCAGCTTTAGATTCTTCCTGTTTTTCTTTTCCAATCTTTGCCTTTTCATCCTTCTTCTTCTCCAACTTCTCTTCTGCCGCTTTAACTTCTTCCTCAGACTTCGAAGGAATCTCCTTTTCATCTTCTGGCTTTTCCTTCTTCTTCAAGACCTTCTTCTTGGGTTTCGTTTTTGTCTCCTCATCAGCGGCTTCTTTCTTCTCAACCTCGCTTTCCTCGAGCTCCTCTTTCTTGGCAACTTTCTCTGCATCTAAAACAATATTGGTTAATATATGTTCTAAGTTAGGCATTAAGTAGTTTTTTCCTCCATTTTGAAAAGAAAACATAGAACCAAACACCACGAGGACAAAACAATGGACTTATAAAATAAAACAGGACCTTTAACTGGACGGACAAACACATCAGAGAAACACCAAGCCTCTCCAGCTTGGTTAATGGCTTGGCAGGCATATTCTGCCTGTTCGGCCTTCTGAATATCCTTCACTATCAGGAGATGTCGCTGTTGTGGCTCTTCATGACGAATTTCGAACTGAAATATTAAAAAAAAGTAATGAAACTAAAAAATCCTTACCCGATCATCGTCTTCTGAAATGAGTTTACCGCCTTGGTAGAAGCGGACTTGCGGTTCAGGAGTACCGCAAGTGGAAACACTCATAACAACTCTTTCTCCTTCAATAGCATCATGATCAGACAGAATCTTATCAAATCGTGGTGGGATGAGTTGTGTCAAGCGTGGAGAGTTCGCGTAAGCTCGCTCAACTACCTGAAAGTTGACAGTAGGTTGTAATCAATGCGTAATCCACCCACCCGTCTAATTCTCCTTCTCTTTTTGCTTCCCTCATGTTTGGGAGCTTCTTCATCTGAACTGGCTTCTTCTCCTTTCTTTTTCAATTTTTTAATCCTTCGACGTCTCTTTCTTCTTTCTTCCTCAGGGATGTCTAAAAATTATTAATAAATTTTTCCGAGATATGTCTACCATCACATTCAACGAAAACTTCAAAGTTGCAGCTGTCCACACCACCAATATTTTCAACCAAGAGACTGTAATCATCATCGTCACTGATACTGCAATTAACAATTTCCAGGGAGAAAGTTCCATCTGAATTCATCGTATATTAGGATATAAACAATTTTAACCTGATAGGCATTGGAAATGATACTTATCGGGATCGGAAGTAACACTAATTTCTTTGCCACTTTTTAACCAAACCATCTCAGGCATTGGATAACCACCAAATTTACCGGTAAAGCTAAATATATTGTTTTCATGCGAATTGTGGAATTCTCATACTGGGCCGTTTCTCCTTTAGGAACATGAACATCTCGAAGCGATTTTACAATTTCAGCTGGTTGGAATTCTTCACCAAAGTAATCTCGTTCTTCGAAAGGTTTAGCTTCTGGAATAATATTGATTAAATCAAAAAGATAAATTACTTTTCACGTCCAATTGGAGCTGCACTTTGTCAGAGCCGAAGTCGTTAATTGCTACCAACTCAATCTTTCCTTCATCTTCTTTTTTGACTTCCTCAAATGCAAGGATTGCGGTGTAGCCGTTGCCATCTTCCTCCAAAATAAATTGAACTTCCTCGCTTGGTTGTACAACTTCCCCATTCATGAAGGCGTACACCTAGAAACAATAATATTTGCAATGATTATAAACAAGCATTACCTGTGGAGGAACCTCCATAGCAGTAAGATGTACAGCAATGGTCAATGGACGGCCTTCCCTTGCGGTGAAGACTTTCT
This sequence comes from Oscheius sp. DF5033, assembly GCA_964036215.1. Lineage (NCBI taxonomy): Eukaryota > Metazoa > Nematoda > Chromadorea > Rhabditida > Rhabditidae > Oscheius > Oscheius sp. DF5033. The sequence continues at coordinate 10,883,291 of OZ038413.1, forward strand.
CACATGAAGCAAATGCAGGTGGCCGATCGGAAATAATCCTGGTACCCGCAGTAGTTAGCTGTTCTTTCGCTTCGAATTCATCCACAGAAATATCTGTTGCTATGTCCACATTCTTAGATCTTCGTAAGACTCGGCGCTCTTTAACTTCTCCTGCGGGACCTTCTCTGGCTTCGTCAGCTTCTTCTGCAGCTGCCTCATCCTCTTCCTGTTTAGATGGTCCTTCTTTGCCCTTCGGTCTCTTCACTTTTCTCAATTTGGCTGCTGCATCAGCAATATCTGACGTAGCCTGGGCATGTCTCCTAGCTTTCAGGAGCTTCTCTGTCTCTTCCGACAGATATTTCGGCTGATCCTTGGTTATATCTTTAGTGAGCATAGATAACGTGTCAGTTTCAAGTGGTGATTCAGCCGCAATAGCGCTCTCTGATTCTGTGGCTTCTTCTTTCTTGATGTCATAACTTGCAGACTTTTCATCTTCGCTTTCTTCCCCTTTCTTTTTGATAGTCTTTCTAGCCTTTGGTTTCTGTTCTCCCAGTACAGCACTAACAGAATCCTGAGAATCATCTCTAGCCAAGGGCGATTCCACCGAAATGCTTGAAGGACTGCGCACTTCATCCTCGAACGAAACCTTCTTTTTGTCTCCTTGAAGCTTAGCCAACGTTTTATGTTTCTTCAAGGGGGTTCCATCTTCATTAAAGGAACCTTCTGCAGTATCTCGGGAAAGATTCTTTTTGAGAATTGAAGTCTCCTCCTTGGACGGGGTGGCTGTCAGTTGTCTTCCTTCTGTCGTTTCGCAGTATCCTGTCGAGTCTGTTCTCTTCATCTTCTGTACACTTTCGACCGATGCTGCCGAATCTCCTTTTTGTAGTTTATCCGTTCTTCTGGTTTCACTGAGAGAGGTTCTCTTTTGTGTCTTCGAGGCAGCTCCAATACCACTTTCTGTCTCAGCTTCTGCATCTTTCTTTTCAAAACCAGCCTCTTTTTGTTGTTCAACATAAGATAAAGCTTCTTTGCTGTCAGTTCTTCTTTGGGCAGTGTGTTCAGCTGTGGCATCGGAGTCCTCCCTCCGTAGAGATGCCTTCTTGTTCTTTTCAGCATAGGCGCTCTTTGCCTCCTTCTTTCCTTTCTTCCCTCCTACAACTTCTTCCACAACTTCGGAGACGCCAGCTTTTTCCAAGCCGGCATCTTTTCCAACTTCTGTGTAAGAATCTTGCCCTTTAGATTTGGCTGAGTCCGAAATCTCTGCTCCCTCCTCTCCATGAGCCAATTTATAATCATCAGCAGTTTCAGCATATGCTGCAGCTTCTTTGCTCTTAGCTTTGGATTTTTTCGTCTTTGCAGCATGAGCCTCTCCTGATTCTTTGCTGAGGTCAACTTGTTTGCCCTGCTCAGCGTATCCCGTAATCTCTCTACTCTGTTGTTTATCCTTGATCACCAATTGGTCACTTCCAGCTTGTTCTGCCCTCTCGGACATGGCGAAGTCCTTGTTCTTTTCCTCGTAGCGAGGTTTTTCGGCTTTTCGGTCCTCGCTCAGAGATATTTCACTTTCAGCGTGTTTCTCTCTCTCTGCCAGTTCAATCTCTTCATTCTTTTCGGCATACGAAGCTTTTTCCTTCTTCTGTTTTGTTTTATCTTTAATGGATGTTGTTGCTTCTTCGACTGCTCCTTTTCCCCTTTTTTGGATCTTCTCAGTGTATTGTGCCTGCTCTTCTGCCTTTGTCATCCCTTTATTTGTGGATTCAGATTCAGCACTGGTTTCTTTCCTTTTTAGTTTATCTTCCTTGTTCTTCTCTGCATATTCGGTCTTATCCAAAGATTTCGCCTTCATTCCAATTTCAGCTTGTTCTCGTTCTTCTTTCCGCTTAATAGACTTTTCTTTGGTCTTCTCGGCATAGCTGCTTTCTTCGCTTTCAGTTCCACCTTTTACCCTTTCAATATGTTCAGCTCTTTCTTTCTGTGCTTTTCCTTTCAGCTTCGTCTTCTTCGTCTTCTCAGCAAACTCAGTCTTTTCGTCTTGTCTTCCTCTGACCATGTCTGCAATCTCCGCCAATTCAGCATCATCCTCATCTTCGAAACTGAAGTCGCATTCTTCTTCTGCATAAGCTGCCCGCTCTTCCGATACTCTATTTTCAGCAAGAGTTGTTTCGGTTCCTTCAGCTTTTCCTTTTCTCTTCTTTTTTAAGTTCATTATCTCTTCAGAATAAGCAACCGATTCTTTTTCAGCGTCAGCTTTCTCTTTCATCATTTCTTCAGCATGTGCTTGTCCTTCTTTAGCACGCTTTTTCAAATTTTTGGTTTTCTCTGAATAGGATGCGGCATTCTTTTCAGCTTCTGCGGTTTCCTTCATTGTTTTTTCAGTCTCCTCCGCTTGGTCTTTTCCGCGTTTCTTCAAGTTTTTGGTCTTTTCTGAATATGAAGATGTGTCTTTTTCGGCTTCCATCTTTTCTTTAATAATTTCTTCAGCTTCTCCGTGTTCATCTTTTCCGCGTTTCTTTAGATCTTTTGTTTCCTCGGCATAGGAAGAGAACTCTTTTTCCGGTTCAAGTTTCTCCTTCATAACCGCTTCGGCATGTTCTTTTTCCTCTTTTCCTCGCTTCTTGATGCCTTTAGTTCTTTCCGAGTAGGTAGTGTCTTCTTTTTCCGCTTCGGCTTTCTGCGTAATCGTGCCTTCTGTTTCCTTTTTCTCATCAGCTCCCCTCTTCTTCAAATTACTTGTCCTCTCGGAATATCCAGAGGTTTCTTTTTCGACTTCGCCCTTCTCCATCATAATGACTTCTATTTCTTCGTGCCCGTCTTTACCACGCTTCTTCAAATTGCTGGTCTTCTCATTATAGGACGACGACTCTTTTTCCGCCTCCATCTTTTCATGGATCACTCCCTCAGCTTGCTCTTGAGCTTCTTTTCCTCGCTTTTTGAGATTTTTGGTCTTTTCCGAATATTCAGAAGAATCCTTCTGAAGTTCAGCTTTCTCTTGGATAGTTCCTTCTGCTTCAATGTTCTGCTGCTTTCCACGTCTTTTTAAATTTTTTGTCTGTTCTGAGTAATCCGTTGATTCTTTCTGTTCCTCAGCTTTTTCAGCAATAGTTCCTTCAGCTTGGGCCATCTCTTCGACCGCTTTCTTTTTCAAATTCTTCGTTCTTTCCGCGTATTCCGATGATTCCTTCTGTTTTTCTCCCTTCTCATTAAGAACAGCTTCTGCTTCCTCCTTTTGCTCTCCTTTCCTTTTCTTCAAGTTTTTCGTCTTTTCTGCATATTCGGAAGTCTCCGTTTGATCTTTTCCTTTCTCCGTAAGTATGCCTTCAGCTTCCGCAATAGCTTCTTTGCCACGCTTCTTCAAGTTTTTGGTCTGCTCGGAATATTCGTCGGTTTCTCTTTCAGCTGCAGTCTTTTGGGATAAGACACCTTCAGTCGTCTTCTCTTCTGCGGGTGTGTCAAATGTGAACCGTTTATTCTTCTCGGAATATCTAGCCGATCCCAATTCCAGCGACCTCTCTTCAGGCGTAAATTGAGCAATAGCATACTCGTCCTGAGAATCCATTCTAACATTCTTATTCTGCTCAGCGTACGAGTCGTCTGCATGCTCTGCTCCCTTTCCTTTAACGGATTTAGCTGCCTTTCCTTTTTCTGCCTTCTTCTTTAAAGATTTGTCGAGTTTCTCGGTCTCCTCCTTGGTTTTATCTTCTTTTGCCTTTAGTGCTTTCTCATCTTTAGCCAGTAGCGATTCCTGTGATGACGATTCAACCACGGCAGATCCAACTGGGGCTGTTTGTTGGAAAGACTTCTCGCCTTCTGAAAAAGTTCCTTTTTTCTTCGCCTCTGCTAGTTGTGGGGCCCGCTTCTCTCCTTCTTCTGGATGCTTGACACTTTTCTCTCCTTCATCCAGAATCGGGATATTTTCAAGGGGTTTTTCCGGCTGCGGCACACGTTTCTCTCCTTCATCCGCCTGCGTCGCAACTACTTCGCCTTTGCCTCGCATTGAAACTTCTGGTTGGTTGATACTATTCTCTCCTTGTTCCAGACGCGCTGCACTCATTCCGTCATCTCGCATATCAGTAGCCTCCTTTCCTTCCTTTTTCGAGCGGCGCATACGTTTCTCTCCTTCACCATTCGCCGCTTCCCCAGTCGCGCTTGATAGACCCGTAGATGGTTCCTCATCTACCGCACCTTCTTCGTCAGAGACTATACTTAGTTCGGTCTTTTCCGAGCGAGGAATACCTTTCGCTTTCTTTTTAGGACGAGCGATAATTTTCTCTCCTTCATCCGACGGTGTCACAACTGTTTCTTCATCTTCCAGAATAGCGGCTTTTTCTGCTGCTTTGGGATGCGCATTACTATCTTTTTCGCTTTTCTCTAAATGAGCGACGCTACGTTCATCGTCATCATGGGTTCTTGTCCCTTCCAAAAGAGTGGCACTTTCCTGAGCTGGTTCCGACGGTTCGGTGCTTTCCTCTCTTTTTACAGAACCCTCGTCTTCTTTTTTTAGTGGTGCGTCAGCTCTTTTAGACTTACCGCCCCGTTTTCCTTTCCTTTTTAATCGCTGTGATTCTCCGACTTCATCCCCTGATATAATACCTTTCTCTTCAACTTCGGTTCCTTGTGCAGTAACTGGTTGAGTTTCCTGCTCCCCAGTTTTCAATTTCTCCAGCTTATCTTTCGCCTTTTCTGATTTTGCAATAGTTTTTCCTTTTTCCAGATGAGGAACGCTGCCGCCTTTCTCTTCCGAAAGAGTAGAGATTGTTTCTTTTTTCTTTGGGCGCTTGACAGTTTTCGCTGCTTTGCCAGAAGCTGGAATGTCTTCAACTTTCCCTTCCCTAGAAACTAGATCTTCCTGTTCTTTAACTTCTGCGAGTTTCACGCTCTCGTCTATCTTTTCCCGCTTAGGGATTGTTTTTCCTTCATGGTAGTCGTCCTCATTGGGAACTTCCAGTTGCGTAATGACTTTTCCTTTTTTGGTCACAACTGCAATATCTTCGTGACCTTCTTCAAATGAGGTGCTCCCACTTGCATCTCCCAGAGCTGTAGCTGTTTCTTCTTCCCCTTGTTGCGGTACTCCTTGTGGGGCGCCTTCCTTCTTTTGGCTTTTGGGGACTTTTATTGCTTTTCTTTGAGATGCAACTGCAGCACCTTTTCCAGGAGAAATATCTTCTTCCCTTGCCTCCGGCTCCGTCATGCTGCTATCCCCCCTTGACAATCGCCAGACATTTTCGCCAACTTCTGCCAATTGGGGTGCGTGGGGACCCTTCCGTTTAGAGTGATTGGCGATTTGTTCTTCTTTATCCGTTCTGGCAGTGTGCTCCTGACTTTTTTCCAGCAGCGAAATATCTTCTTCTTCCAGTGCGGTTGCATGTGGTCTTGCATCTTTATCTTCAGAGCTTGGCACAACTTTTCCTGTCTTCTGGGGGCGCTTAATCTTTCCTTTGCCTACTGCGTCAATTGTTTCCTTCCCCGCTTCTGGAAACGAGGATTGCGTTGTCAGCACGTGGCCCATGACACTTTCCTCACCATCCGTTGGTTGAGGGAGCTTTTTCTGTTCCTGCTCCGGAGTTTCGATACTTTTCTCCACTTCTTCCGAATAAAGAGCGCTATCGTTAAGCGCGTTGGGTTGCGGCGAGCCTTTTGTTACTTTTTTCTTGATGAACTTTCCACGAATTCCCTGCGCTATAGTTTCCCCAGTTTCCACCGGCTGTGCATCGCTTATCTCCTCAAAAGTACCTTTTTGTTCCAAAACGGCCTCCTCGGTGCTCTCATAAAAGAATTCCTCATCTCCGCCTTGCTCCTTGATGTTTAAGTTCTTCGTCAGTCTTCTTTTTCCGGATGGTGTTCGCGGCCCTTGACGTTCCTCCACTGTTTTACCTGTCTCAGTCTCAGCATGCCCTGCTGTTTCAGCTATCTGTTCCACTGCTTTTTGTACTTCTAAAAATAAATTCTTGTATCTTTTTTTGGGGACAAAAGATCTTTAAACTTTTAACGTGTCGAAACCTCGTTTGGAACAAAAGTCATTCTCGAAAATCACTTCTTTCCCTCACGTGCTTACCGTTGTTAGAAGCATTTGCGGTCGGTGTTTGTTCTGCTGTTGAAGAAACTGTAACATCTGGCTACGTTGGTGTAAACAGGAGATCCCCAATAATTAAGGCCAGTACCGCGAAACTGTGTTGGATAACCAACACAGAAAAAAAGAAGAAGAAGAGGAACATACATAACATGCACGTGCAACATTGAAAAAAAATGGAGGAAAAAACTTACCGAATGCTTGAAAAAAGCATTAAAAACAAACCGATTGCAATTTCTGCTTCGGTGGGCTCCAGCTCGGCTTCATCTGAAACATAGTAATTGATAGAAAATACTGCCATCTGCCTATTTACTTTTTCTAAAAAAAGGCTGCACGCTAAAATGGGCTAAATCTCGGAAGAACAGCTGATAGAAGAATAGGAAGCAGAACAAAGTCAGTAAAAATGGTCATATAACAGTAGTAGGAAAAAAATGGGAGAAGATTTGGGATTTGAAAAATTGAAAAAGTTCGCGATGGTCAATAAACTACAACGCGGATCAAAGCTCTAGCAGAGATCGCAGTAGTATTGATAACTTGCGAAGTTTTGCTTTTGAACAAACGAAGAGACAAGGATCAAATATTAGAATTAGCTTTTTCCTTTATCATAGAATGAATCATCTAGGAAAGGTTCAGAAATTGAAGAGGATCTGGAAAGGACCAAAATTTTCTTGTATTACATGTGCAGAAAAGAAGAGAGGCGGGCTGCAGTCGAAGGAAGGGAACAATCGTAACAAAAGTTTTCCGGTAAAAATGAACTGTGGATCTTTTTTTATTTCATCTGGATGTCAGATAAGATTTACAAAAAAAAATTGGGACAAGAAATCAATAAGGACTCGACAGACTTCTGAAAACAATGGGCCACTTGACAAAGGTTCAAAGAGTTTTCCAAGGAGGCATGCGGTTTTCTCGGAAATACAAATTGTCGAGTTTCTCCGAGAAATGTGTTGACCCAATTCAAAGGCGGAAAAAAGGGATAACAGTTGCAAAACAGCTGGGCCTTCGTTCTATCGAATGGCTCGAAGGGAAATAAAGAAGGTTTCGAAAACTGTGCTTTGGATGCACTCAGCCGAAATGTAAGAGAAAGGGAAAATGAATATATGAAACTTGGAAGCGTAGGGTCGCTTTTTAAGATAATGTTAAAAGATTAGAAGAGGAAACTTGATTGCAAAACACGACATATTAAAATTTGATTTAGAGAGATCTAAGATATAAATTACAGGAAATGCTTTCATAATTACAGATTAGCTGGAATATAGTGCATAGCTATACACGCTCAGCAAACACCGGGGGCGGACGGGGTCGGCTCTATCGAAGCCGCCGCGGGACGCAAGCAGTCCTCAAGCCTCGCGCTACAACAGAATCTCAGCCAGTTACGCAGATCGCTTGTTAAATATGCTCGTGAAAAGCCTGCGAAATTGTCTTTACTTAAAAAAAGTGTTCGCTCGAACATCAGTGAGCATGCGCTTACGTGGGGAAATGTCTGGTAATCCAACAATTCAGTAAAATAACCTACCGTCAGGTGTTTCGACGTCTACTGCTTTGCTAGGGGCGCCGGCTCCAACAGAGTTGACAGCTGTAACACGGAAGGCATATATCTCCTTGGAGAATAGGTCCTTGGCAGTATAGGAGAACGCATCCGCTGGGACTGTTCCAGCACTCCTCCATCTGGGAATATCGGCCGTCTTGCGCTCAATGAGATATTCGATTATACGGTCTCCATTATCGGAAGAAGGACGATCCCATTCAATCTTGGCTGTAGAAGAGGTGACATTGACGATTCGGAGGCCTCCAGGAGATTCAGGAACATCGCTGACTGTCAAGGGAATATCCAAAACAGCACTGCCATGATCGTTCCGAGCAGCAAAAGAAAGGGTGCCACTGTCACTTGCTTTTAAATTTTTAATGCGGACTGAAACAAAGTCGTCGTACACGTTGACATCCGCTTGTTGTTTCAAATCTTTTCCATTCAGCATTAAGCCAAGGGTCGGCTCAGGGAATCCATCAAAGTTCACCTTGAAGTCAAGCGGCTTGCCTGCATGCACGAAGAAATTCTTCTCTTCCAAGGACAACTGCGGCGGTATCTTCATTGAGAGTGTACCCACATCCGTAAAAATTCCATCAACCTCCACCGAAATTTTGCCAAGATCATTCTTTGTAATCTTCTTAATAACTATAGTGGATTTCCGTTCAACTGTTGTTATGACGACCTTCTCGTACAAAGTAAGAAGCTCACGACCATTTCTGTACCATCTAACGGTTCGAACAGGGCGCGACAGAATTATTTCGAAAATGGCAGGCTGCTTGGAGTCTGTCACTACAAAATCTTCTGGTTTAGAAACAATGGACGCGACGCCTTCGTCAGACAAAGCTGCTGACAGCGATACCGACGCTGTCTCATAAGAAGAATCTTCATCCATTACTTCAAAATCAGTTACTGTCTTGTCATCATCAGAAGGAACAATATCGGACATAGAAACGTCAGCTGAATCGGCAACAGGAGCTTTCTTTTTCCTACTCTTCTTCTCCGCCTGCCCAACCTTCACCATCATTTCCTCTTTAGCTTTCTCGGCCTTCACCTCCTCGACTTTCTCCTTTTCAATCATCTCCTTCTCGGACTTTTCGGCCTTCTCCTTGTCAGCCTTGGCCTTCTCGGTCTTCTCCTTGTCAGCCTTCTCCTTTTCGGCCTTTTCAGCCTTCTCCTTCTCGGCCTTCTCCTTTTCGAGCTTCAGCTTGTCGGCCTTGTCCTTCTCGGCCTGGCCCTTCTCGGCCTTGTCCTTCTCGGCCTTCTCTTTGTTGACCTTCTCCTTTTCGAGCTTCAGCTTGTCGGCCTTGTCTTTCTCTGCCTTCTCCTTCTCTGCCTTCTCCTTTTCGAGCTTCAGCTTGTCAGCCTTGTCCTTCACATCCTTGGCCTTCTCGGTCTTCTCCTTGTCAGCCTTCTCCTTGTCAGCCTTCTCCTTTTCGGCCTTCTCGGTCTTCTCCTTTTCGGCCTTCTCGGTCTTCTCCTTGTCAGCCTTCTCCTTTTCGGCCTTCTCAGCCTTCACCTTCTCGGTCTTCTCCTTTTCGGCCTTTTCAGCCTTCTCCTTTTCGAGCTTCAGCTTGTCAGCCTTGGCCTTTTCGAGCTTCAGCTTGTCAGCCTTGTCTTTCTCGGTCTTCTCCTTCTCAGCTTTCTCCTTTTCGGTCTTCTCCTTCTCAGCTTTCTCCTTTTCGGTCTTCTCCTTCTCAGCCTTTTCCTTTTCGGCATTCTCAGCCTTCTCCTTCTCGGCCTTCTCTTTGTCGGCCTTCTCCTTTTCGAGCTTCAGCTTGTCGGCCTTGTCTTTCTCTGCCTTCTCCTTCTCGGCCTTCTCTTTGTCGGCCTTCTCCTTCTCTGCCTTCTCCTTGTCAGCCTTCTCCTTTTCGGTCTTTTCAGCCTTCTCCTTCTCGGCCTTCTCCTTCTCAGCCTTCTCCTTTTCGGCCTTCTCGGTCTTCTCCTTTTCGGCCTTTTCAGCCTTCTCCTTCTCGGCCTTCTCTTTGTCGGCCTTCTCCTTCTCTGCCTTCTCCTTTTCGAGCTTCAGCTTGTCGGCCTTGTCTTTCTCTGCCTTCTCCTTCTCGGCCTTCTCTTTGTCGGCCTTCTCCTTCTCTGCCTTCTCCTTTTCGAGCTTCAGCTTGTCAGCCTTGTCCTTCACAGCCTTGGCCTTCTCGGTCTTCTCCTTGTCAGCCTTCTCCTTCTCAGCCTTCTCCTTTTCGGCCTTCTCAGCCTTCTCCTTTTCGGCCTTTTCAGCCTTCTCCTTCTCGGCCTTCTCTTTGTCGGCCTTCTCCTTCTCTGCCTTCTCCTTTTCGAGCTTCAGCTTGTCGGCCTTGTCTTTCTCTGCCTTCTCCTTCTCGGCCTTCTCCTTCTCAGCCTTCTCCTTTTCGGCCTTCTCGGTCTTCTCCTTTTCGGTCTTTCCAGCCTTCTCCTTTTCGAGCTTCAGCTTGTCAGCCTTGTCTTTCTCGGCCTTCTCCTTTTCGAGCTTCAGCTTGTCGGCCTTGTCTTTCTCTGCCTTCTCCTTCTCGGCCTTCTCTTTGTCGGCCTTCTCCTTCTCTGCCTTCTCCTTTTCGAGCTTCAGCTTGTCAGCCTTGTCCTTCACAACCTTGGCCTTCTCGGTCTTCTCCTTGTCAGCCTTCTCCTTTTCGGCCTTTTCAGCCTTCTCCTTCTCGACCTTCTCTTTGTCGGCCTTCTCCTTCTCTGCCTTCTCCTTTTCGAGCTTCAGCTTGTCAGCCTTGTCCTTCACAGCCTTGGCCTTCTCGGTCTTCTCCTTTTCGGCCTTTTCAGCCTTCTCCTTCTCGGCCTTTTCAGCCTTCTCCTTTTCGAGCTTCAGCTTGTCAGCCTTGTCCTTTTCGAGCTTCAGCTTGTCAGCCTTGTCTTTCTCGGTCTTCTCCTTCTCAGCTTTCTCTTTTTCGGTCTTCTCCTTCTCAGCCTTTTCCTTTTCGGCCTTCTCAGCCTTCACCTTCTCGGGCTTCTCCTTTTCGGCCTTTTCAGCCTTCTCCTTCTCAGCCTTCTCGGCCTTCACCTCCTGGGTCTTCTCCTTGTAAACTTTCTGCTCGTCGGTCTCCAACGTCTTATCTTTTGCAGCTGACTCGGTCTTCTCCATTTTAGCTTTGATGTGTTCCTTGGCTTCTTGGATTTGGATGTGAGTTTCTCTTGTCTGTAAGTCGGTTTCCGCCGTTTGTTTATCTTCCGTCTTCTCCTTCTTAGACTTCGTAGTTTTCTTTTTCTTCTTATCTTCTTCCGTTTTGTCATTTTCTTGCAAGTCGGGCTCGATTTCTGCGCGTTCTGTTCTATTTTCTTCGGCACTCGTTGCTCTCTCCTCGAGCTTCGTTACCTCTTCTTCCGTTTCCCGCTTCTCTTTAAGAAGAATTTCGGCAGCGCCAGCTTGTTCTACCACATTTTGCGCTGCCTCTTGCCTTTCATCCGCAGTAGGCGGCTGTTGCGTCGCTGTTTCCTTAATCTTCTTCCTTTTTACTTTCTTCTTTTCCGGCTGAGCTGGCTCCTGTTCGTCTTCCTTCTCCATTTCTTCGTCTACCTCTGCTGCAGTGGGTGGTAGTTTCACAAGCTTGGAAACCTTTTCTTCGCTGAGTTCGTCGAAGGATGGTGGAACAATGAATTCGAAGTCAACTGCATCGGCCTCTTCATCCTCCAGCGTCTGTACATCGACCACGGTACTGGGAGTTCCTTCACCGTGTTCGTTTACGGGTACGACGCGGAAGGCGTAGACTTCGTTTGGAACGAGCTCTTCGGCTTCATAAGTCATTTTATTAGTTTGTCTCATCTTCCTCCATCGGCCGCTCTCAATAGTTTTCCTCTCCACATTGTAAGTTATTACTTCATCTTCACAATGCGGCGGTGGTATCCATTTAATTGTTGCTGTAGTTGCTGTTACTCTAACCACCTGGATATATCTCGGTGCAGGTAAAGTCTTCACAATTTTGAGATAAAAGGATGTTGTATCTTCGCCAATGTCATTTTTAATGGTAACAGCAATTTCTCCTTCATCTTCCTGTTGAACGTTCAATACGCGAATGGAGACCAAGTCATCATACACTTCCATATGATGATTCAACTTGTCAGCTTCTCCTCGGTGTAGCAGTGTTACCTCGGGTATGGGATACGCAGCAAAAGGTATAGCCAAATCCAAATGTTTCTCCTTCTGGTGGAGAATAGTAGGTGGCGGCCTAAATTTAAAGATATACTGAGCATAAAAAATACAAACTTCTTCAAGAAGGTAGGCTTGACCTCTGCCGTCACCTTAGCTGGCGTACTGCCGACTCCATCCACAACAACATGATATGTGCCCAAGTGGAAAACACTGAAGGTCGGCAATGAGAGCGTAGTCTCATTGTCATTGACTTCAATTATAATATGTTCACTTGTAACAATAGCCATTCCATTTTTGAACCATTGAATTTCACGAATTTCTTCTTCGGTAACGCATTTTAACAAAATACTGTCAGAGAAACTCTTAAAACTAGAAGACAAAGGATTTTCCACTATTGTTTGCACAAACGGCTCTAAAATATTCGAATATTGTAAATTTGAAAAAAAAGTAACCTGGGGGAGAAGCAGTGAATTCAACCAATTCACGCTCTTCTAAAGCAACCGCTTGTTCAATTTCATCCTTCGCACCGAACTTCATTTCATCGATGTTTCTAGTAACATCAGCAGTGGCCGACGCCAATTGCACAGTCGTTGCAACAGCCTGCAAAAGATACAAATATTCGCAAAATGGCTGTGTACCTGTTCCGCGCTCATCGGAGGGAATAATTCAATACCATCTTCCTCAGAGATGGAATCCAACAAAACGTCAACTTCAATTAAACTCTCAGCTTCACTGTACTCGTCTTCATAGATGCTCAATTCGGCTTCGTCAAAATCAAAGAAGCATAAATCAACAACAGCGTCCGTGGTCGCAATTTCTTCGCCGGCTTCGATGTCAACTTCCACATGCAGATCATTCGAACCTGCAACCTCTTCAACAAATATTAAAACTACTTACCAGAAACAGTGCGCTGTCGCGAAATATTTACTTCAAGAAGTGGTTCAGTCTTCTTCGGCTGTTCAAAGAACTCAACAGTGTCAAAAGGAGACGTAATTTTGATTTCCACTTTATCTTTTTTGCTTCTCTTCTTCAAGCCCTTCTTCTTCTTCTTGGCACGAGCAATATGCGCCTCTTCGAAGGCGTCAGTGACCGCAACTGAAAACAACTATAACAAAAAATAAGTAACATACCAGCTGCATCCGGACGAGGAGAAGTAGGCAGGGTGGCTGCACCTTCCCAAATGATTCCAACTCCAATCTTCCCGGTTCGCGTTTTCACAAAGCTGAAATCAATTGAAACGACCTCATCAGTTGGCTCAAATGTCGACAAATTTGAAACCATCCGATTAGGCCACGTAATATCAGCAAACTCCGAAGGCTTCTTCTTCTTGATATCAAAATCAGCATATATAGGCTTTTGCGATCCTTTAATTTTCGCCTCCGGTGCAGCTCCAAGCTTTCCAATGGACTCCACAGAAGCTACCATTTCTCCCTCGTCCTTCTCCTTTTCGAGCTTCAGCATATCAGCCTTGTCCTTCCCAGTCTTCTCTTTGTCGGCTTTCTCCTTTTCGAGCTTCAGCTTGTCGGCCTTGTCCTTCTCGGCCTTGTCCTTCTCGCGCTCCAGCTTACCAGCCTTGCCTTTCTCTGCCTTCTCCTTCTCTGCCTTCTCCTTCTCGGCCTTCTCTTTGTCGGCCTTCTCCTTTTCGAGCTTCAGCTTGTCGGCCTTGTCCTTCTCGGCCTTCTCTTTGCCTGCCTTGTCCTTCTCGGCCTTCTCCTTTTCGAGCTTCAGCTTATCGGCTTTCTCCTTGTCGGCCTTGTCCTTCTCGGCCTTCTCTTTGTCGGCCTTCTCCTTTTCGAGCTTCAGCTTGTCGGCCTTGTCCTTCTCGGCCTTGTCCTTCTCGCGCTCCAGCTTACCAGCCTTGTCTTTCTCTGCCTTCTCCTTCTCTGCCTTCTCCTTCTCGGCCTTCTCTTTGTCGGCCTTCTCCTTTTCGAGCTTCAGCTTGTCGGCCTTGTCCTTCTCGGCCTTCTCTTTGCCTGCCTTGTCCTTCTCGGCCTTCTCCTTTTCGAGCTTCAGCTTATCGGCCTTGTCCTTCTCGGCCTTCTCCTTCTCGGCCTTCTCTTTGTCGGCCTTCTCCTTTTCGAGCTTCAGCTTATCGGCTTTCTCTTTGTCGGCCTTGTCCTTCTCGGCCTTCTCCTTTTCGAGCTTCAGCTTATCGGCTTTCTCTTTGTCGGCCTTGTCCTTCTCGGCCTTCTCTTTGTCGGCCTTCTCCTTTTCGAGCTTCAGCTTATCGGCTTTCTCTTTGTCAGCCTTGTCCTTCTCGGCCTTGTCCTTCTCGGCCTTCTCCTTCTCGGCCTTCTCTTTGTCGGCCTTCTCCTTTTCGAGCTTCAGCTTGTCGGCCTTGTCCTTCTCGGCCTTGTCCTTCTCGGCCTTCTCCTTTTCGAGCTTCAGCTTATCGGCATTCTCTTTGTCAGCCTTGTCCTTCTCGGCCTTCTCCTTCTCGGCCTTCTCTTTGTCGGCCTTCTCCTTTTCGAGCTTCAGCTTGTCGGCCTTGTCATTCTCGGCCTTCTCTTTGTCGGCCTTGTCCTTCTCAGCCTTCTCCTTTTCGAGCTTCAGCTTGTCGGCCTTGTCCTTCTCGGCCTTCTCCTTTTCGAGCTTCAGCTTGTCGGCCTTGTCATTCTCGGCCTTCTCTTTGTCGGCCTTGTCCTTCTCGGCCTTCTCCTTTTCGAGCTTCAGCTTGTCGGCCTTGTCTTTCTCTGCCTTCTCCTTCTCGGCCTTCTCTTTGTCGGCCTTCTCCTTTTCGAGCTTCAGCTTGTCGGCCTTGTCCTTCTCGGCCTTCTCCTTTTCGAGCTTCAGCTTGTCGGCCTTGTCCTTCTCGGCCTTCTCTTTGTCGGCCTTGTCCTTCTCGGCCTTCTCCTTTTCGAGCTTCAGCTTGTCGCCCTTGTCTTTCTCTGCCTTCTCCGTCTCGGCCTTCTCTTTGTCTGCCTTCTCCTTTTCGAGCTTCAGCTTGTCGGCCTTGTCCTTCTCGGCCTTCTCCTTTTCGATCTTCAGCTTGTCGGCCTTGTCCTTCTCGGCCTTCTCTTTGTCGGCCTTGTCCTTCTCGGCCTTCTCTTTGTCGGCCTTGTCCTTCTCGGCCTTCTCCTTTTCGAGCTTCAGCTTGTCGGCCTTGTCCTTCTCGGCCTTCTCTTTGTCAGCCTTGTCCTTCTCGGCCTTCTCCTTTTCGAGCTTCAGCTTATCGGCCTTCTCTTTGTCGGCCTTGTCCTTCTCGGCCTTGTCCTTCTCGAGCTTTAGCTTATCAGCCTTGTCTTTCTCTGCCTTCTCTTTGTCGGCCTTGTCCTTCTCGGCCTTGTCCTTTTCGAGCTTCAGCTTGTCGGCCTTGTCTTTCTCTGCCTTCTCCTTCTCGGCCTTCTCTTTGTCGGCCTTCTCCTTTTCGAGCTTCAGCTTGTCGGCCTTGTCCTTCTCGGCCTTCTCCTTTTCGAGCTTCAGCTTCTCGGCCTTCTCTTTGTCGGCCTTGTCCTTCTCGGCCTTCTCCTTTTCGAGCTTCAGCTTATCGGCCTTCTCTTTGTCGGCCTTCTCCTTTTCGAGCTTCAGCTTGTCGGCCTTGTCCTTCTCGGCCTTCTCCTTTTCGAGCTTCAGCTTGTCGGCCTTGTCCTTCTCGGCCTTCTCCTTTTCGAGCTTCAGCTTGTCGGCCTTGTCCTTCTCGGCCTTCTCCTTTTCGAGCTTCAGCTTGTCGGCCTTGTCCTTCTCGGCCTTCTCCTTTTCGAGCTTCAGCTTGTCGGCCTTGTCCTTCCCGGCCTTCTCGTTTTCGAGCTTCAGCTTATCGGCCTTCTCTTTGTCGGCCTTCTCCTTTTCGAGCTTCAGCTTGTCGGCCTTGTCTTTCTCTGCCTTCTCCTTCTCGGCCTTCTCTTTGTCGGCCTTGTCCTTCTCGGCCTTCTCCTTTTCGAGCTTCAGCTTATCGGCCTTCTCTTTGTCGGCCTTGTCCTTCTCGGCCTTCTCCTTTTCGAGCTTCAGCTTGTCGGCCTTCTCTTTGTCGGCCTTGTCCTTCTCGGCCTTCTCCTTTTCGAGCTTCAGCTTGTCGGCCTTGTCCTTCTCGGCCTTCTCTTTGTCGGCCTTGTCCTTCTCGGCCTTCTCCTTTTCGACATTCAGCTTATCGGCCTTCTCTTTGTCGGCCTTGTCCTTCTCGGCCTTCTCCTTTTCGAGCTTCAGCTTGTCGCCCTTGTCCTTCTCGGCCTTCTCCTTTTCGAGTTTCAGCTTGTCGGCCTTGTCTTTCTCTGCCTTCTCCTTCTCGGCCTTCTCTTTGTCGGCCTTCTCCTTTTCGATCTTCAGCTTGTCGGCCTTGTCCTTCTCGGCCTTCTCCTTTTCGACCTTCAGCTTATCGGCCTTCTCTTTGTCGGCCTTGTCCTTCTCGGCCTTCTCCTTTTCGAGCTTCAGCTTGTCGCCCTTGTCTTTCTCTGCCTTCTCCTTCTCGGCCTTCTCTTTGTCGGCCTTCTCCTTTTCGAGCTTCAGCTTGTCGGCCTTGTCCTTCTCGGCCTTCTCCTTTTCGAGCTTCAGCTTGTCGGCCTTGTCCTTCTCGGCCTTCTCTTTGTCGGCCTTGTCCTTCTCGGCCTTCTCCTTTTCGAGCTTCAGCTTGTCGGCCTTGTCCTTCCCGGCCTTCTCGTTTTCGAGCTTCAGCTTATCGGCCTTCTCTTTGTCGGCCTTCTCCTTTTCGAGCTTCAGCTTGTCGGCCTTGTCTTTCTCTGCCTTCTCCTTCTCGGCCTTCTCTTTGTCGGCCTTGTCCTTCTCGGCCTTCTCCTTTTCGAGCTTCAGCTTATCGGCCTTCTCTTTGTCGGCCTTGTCCTTCTCGGCCTTCTCCTTTTCGAGCTTCAGCTTGTCGGCCTTCTCTTTGTCGGCCTTGTCCTTCTCGGCCTTCTCCTTTTCGAGCTTCAGCTTGTCGGCCTTGTCCTTCTCGGCCTTCTCTTTGTCGGCCTTGTCCTTCTCGGCCTTCTCCTTTTCGACATTCAGCTTATCGGCCTTCTCTTTGTCGGCCTTGTCCTTCTCGAGCTTCAGCTTGTCGGCCTTGTCCTTCTCGGCCTTCTCTTTGTCGGCCTTGTCCTTCTCGGCCTTCTCCTTTTCGAGCTTCAGCTTGTCGGCCTTGTCCTTCTCGGCCTTCTCTTTGTCGGCCTTCTCCTTTTCGAGCTTCAGCTTGTCGGCCTTGTCTTTCTCTGCCTTCTCCTTCTCGGCCTTCTCTTTGTCGGCCTTCTCCTTTTCGAGATTCAGCTTGTTGGCCTTGTCCTTCTCGGCCTTCTCCTTTTCGAGCTTCAGCTTGTCGGCCTTGTCTTTCTCTGCCTTCTCCTTCTCGGCCTTCTCTTTGTCGACCTTCTCCTTTTCGAGCTTCAGCTTGTCGGCCTTGTCTTTCTCTGCCTTCTCCTTCTCGGCCTTCTCTTTGTCGACCTTCTCCTTTTCGAGCTTCAGCTTGTCGGCCTTGTCTTTCTCTGCCTTCTCCTTCTCGGCCTTGTCCTTCTCGGCCTTCTCCTTTTCGAGCTTCAGCTTGTCGGCCTTGTCTTTCTCTGCCTTTTCCTTCTCGGCCTTCTCTTTGTCGGCCTTCTCCTTTTCGAGCTTCAGCGTGTCGGCTTTGTCCTTCTCGGCCTTCTCTTTGTCGGCCTTGTCCTTCTCGGCCTTCTCCTTTTCGACCTTCAGCTTATCGGCCTTCTCTTTGTCGGCCTTGTCCTTCTCGGCCTTCTCCTTTTCGAGCTTCAGCTTGTCGCCCTTGTCTTTCTCTGCCTTCTCCTTCTCGGCCTTCTCTTTGTCGGCCTTCTCCTTTTCGAGCTTCAGCTTGTCGGCCTTGTCCTTCTGGGCCTTCTCCTTTTCGAGCTTCAGCTTGTCGGCCTTCTCTTTGTCGGCCTTCTCCTTTTCGAGCTTCAGCTTGTCGGCCTTCTCCTCTTCGAGCTTCAGCTTATCGGCCTTGTCTTTCTCTGCCTTCTCCTTCTCGGCCTTCTCTTTGTCGGCCTTGTCCTTCTCGGCCTTCTCCTTTTCGAGCTTCAGCTTATCGGCCTTCTCTTTGTCGGCCTTGTCCGTCTCGGCCTTCTCCTTTTCGAGCTTCAGCTTATCGGCCTTCTCTTTGTCGGCCTTGTCCTTCTCGGCCTTCTCCTTTTCGAGCTTCAGCTTGTCGCCCTTGTCCTTCTCGGCCTTCTCCTTTTCGAGCTTCAGCTTATCGGCCTTGTCCTTCTCGGCCTTCTCTTTGTCGGCCTTCTCCTTTTCGAGCTTCAGCTTGTCGGCCTTGTCTTTCTCTGCCTTCTCCTTCTCGGCCTTCTCTTTGTCGGCCTTCTCCTTTTCGAGCTTCAGCTTGTCGGCCTTGTCCTTCTCGGCCTTCTCCTTTTCGAGCTTCAGCTTGTCGGCCTTGTCTTTCTCTGCCTTTTCCTTCTCGGCCTTCTCTTTGTCGGCCTTCTCCTTTTCGAGCTTCAGCGTGTCGGCTTTGTCCTTCTCGGCCTTCTCCTTTTCGAGCTTCAGCTTATCGGCCTTCTCTTTGTCGGCCTTCTCCTTTTCGAGCTTCAGCTTGTCGGCCTTCTCCTTTTCGAGCTTCAGCTTATCGGCCTTGTCTTTCTCTGCCTTCTCCTTCTCGGCCTTCTCTTTGTCGGCCTTGTCCTTCTCGGCCTTCTCCTTTTCGAGCTTCAGCTTATCGGCCTTCTCTTTGTCGGCCTTGTCCGTCTCGGCCTTCTCCTTTTCGAGCTTCAGCTTATCGGCCTTCTCTTTGTCGGCCTTCTCCTTCTCGGCCTTCTCCTTTTCGAGCTTCAGCTTATCGGCCTTCTCTTTGTCGGCCTTCTCCTTCTCGGCCTTCTCCTTTTCGAGCTTCAGCTTATCGGCCTTCTCTTTGTCGGCCTTCTCCTTCTCGGCCTTCTCCTTTTCGAGCTTCAGCTTATCGGCCTTCTCTTTGTCGGCCTTCTCCTTCTCGGCCTTCTCCTTTTCGAGCTTCAGCTTATCGGCCTTCTCTTTGTCGGCCTTGTCCTTCTCGGCCTTCTCCTTTTCGAGCTTCAGCTTGTCGGCCTTCTCTTTGTCGGCCTTGTCCTTCTCGGCCTTCTCCTTGTCGAGCTTCAGCTTGTCGGCCTTGTCCTTCTCGGCCTTCTCTTTGTCGGCCTTGTCCTTCTCGGCCTTCTCCTTTTCGAGCTTCAGCTTGTCGCCCTTGTCTTTCTCTGCCTTCTCCTTCTCGGCCTTCTCTTTGTCGGCCTTCTCCTTTTCGAGCTTCAGCTTGTCGGCCTTGTCCTTCTCGGCCTTCTCCTTTTCGAGCTTCAGCTTGTCGGCCTTGTCCTTCTCGGCCTTCTCTTTGTCGGCCTTGTCCTTCTCGGCCTTCTCCTTTTCGAGCTTCAGCTTGTCGCCCTTGTCTTTCTCTGCCTTCTCCGTCTCGGCCTTCTCTTTGTCTGCCTTCTCCTTTTCGAGCTTCAGCTTGTCGGCCTTGTCCTTCTCGGCCTTCTCCTTTTCGATCTTCAGCTTGTCGGCCTTGTCCTTCTCGGCCTTCTCTTTGTCGGCCTTGTCCTTCTCGGCCTTCTCTTTGTCGGCCTTGTCCTTCTCGGCCTTCTCCTTTTCGACCTTCAGCTTATCGGCCTTCTCCTTCTCGGCCTTCTCTTTGTCGGCCTTCTCCTTTTCGAGCTTCAGCTTATCGGCCTTCTTTTTCTCGGCCTTCTCTTTGTCGGCCTTCTCCTTTTCGAGCTTCAGCGTGTCGGCTTTGTCCTTCTCGGCCTTCTCTTTGTCGGCCTTGTCCTTCTCCGCCTTCTCCTTTTCGACCTTCAGCTTATCGGCCTTCTCCTTCTCGGCCTTCTCTTTGTCGGCCTTCTCCTTTTCGAGCTTCAGCGTGTCGGCTTTGTCCTTCTCGGCCTTCTCTTTGTCGGCCTTGTCCTTCTCGGCCTTCTCCTTTTCGACCTTCAGCTTATCGGCCTTCTCTTTGTCGGCCTTGTCCTTCTCGGCCTTCTCCTTTTCGAGCTTCAGCTTGTCGGCCTTCTCTTTGTCGGCCTTGTCCTTCTCGGCCTTCTCCTTTTCGAGCTTCAGCTTGTCGCCCTTGTCCTTCTCGGCCTTCTCTTTGTCGGCCTTGTCCTTCTCGGCCTTCTCCTTTTCGACATTCAGCTTGTCGCCCTTGTCCTTCTCGGCCTTCTCCTTTTCGAGTTTCAGCTTGTCGGCCTTGTCTTTCTCTGCCTTCTCCTTCTCGGCCTTCTCTTTGTCGGCCTTCTCCTTTTCGATCTTCAGCTTGTCGGCCTTGTCCTTCTCGGCCTTCTCCTTTTCGACCTTCAGCTTATCGGCCTTCTCTTTGTCGGCCTTGTCCTTCTCGGCCTTCTCCTTTTCGAGCTTCAGCTTGTCGCCCTTGTCTTTCTCTGCCTTCTCCGTCTCGGCCTTCTCTTTGTCGGCCTTCTCCTTTTCGAGCTTCAGCTTGTCGGCCTTGTCCTTCTCGGCCTTCTCCTTTTCGATCTTCAGCTTGTCGGCCTTGTCCTTCTCGGCCTTCTCTTTGTCGGCCTTGTCCTTCTCGGCCTTCTCTTTGTCGGCCTTGTCCTTCTCGGCCTTCTCCTTTTCGAGCTTCAGCTTATCGGCCTTCTCCTTCTCGGCCTTCTCTTTGTCGGCCTTCTCCTTTTCGAGCTTCAGCGTGTCGGCTTTGTCCTTCTCGGCCTTCTCTTTGTCGGCCTTGTCCTTCTCCGCCTTCTCCTTTTCGACCTTCAGTTTATCGGCCTTCTCCTTCTCGGCCTTCTCTTTGTCGGCCTTCTCCTTTTCGAGCTTCAGCGTGTCGGCTTTGTCCTTCTCGGCCTTCTCTTTGTCGGCCTTGTCCTTCTCGGCCTTCTCCTTTTCGACCTTCAGCTTATCGGCCTTCTCTTTGTCGGCCTTGTCCTTCTCGGCCTTCTCCTTTTCGAGCTTCAGCTTGTCGCCCTTGTCTTTCTCTGCCTTCTCCTTCTCGGCCTTCTCTTTGTCGGCCTTCTCCTTTTCGAGCTTCAGCTTGTCGGCCTTGTCCTTCTCGGCCTTCTCCTTTTCGAGCTTCAGCTTGTCGGCCTTGTCCTTCTCGGCCTTCTCTTTGTCGGCCTTGTCCTTCTCGGCCTTCTCCTTTTCGAGCTTCAGCTTATCGGCCTTCTCTTTGTCGGCCTTCTCCTTTTCGAGCTTCAGCTTGTCGGCCTTCTCCTTTTCGAGCTTCAGCTTATCGGCCTTCTCTTTGTCGGCCTTGTCCGTCTCGGCCTTCTCCTTTTCGAGCTTCAGCTTATCGGCCTTCTCTTTGTCGGCCTTGTCCTTCTCGGCCTTCTCCTTTTCGAGCTTCAGCTTATCGGCCTTCTCTTTGTCGGCCTTGTCCTTCTCGGCCTTCTCCTTTTCGAGCTTCAGCTTGTCGGCCTTCTCTTTGTCGGCCTTGTCCTTCTCGGCCTTCTCCTTTTCGAGCTTCAGCTTGTCGGCCTTGTCCTTCTCGGCCTTCTCTTTGTCGGCCTTGTCCTTCTCGGCCTTCTCCTTTTCGAGCTTCAGCTTGTCGCCCTTGTCCTTCTCGGCCTTCTCCTTTTCGAGCTTCAGCTTGTCGGCCTTGTCCTTCTCGGCCTTCTCCTTTTCGAGCTTCAGCTTATCGGCCTTCTCTTTGTCGGCCTTGTCCTTCTCGGCCTTCTCCTTTTCGAGCTTCAGCTTGTCGGCCTTCTCTTTGTCGGCCTTGTCCTTCTCGGCCTTCTCCTTTTCGAGCTTCAGCTTGTCGCCCTTGTCCTTCTCGGCCTTCTCTTTGTCGGCCTTGTCCTTCTCGGCCTTCTCTTTGTCGGCCTTGTCCTTCTCGGCCTTCTCTTTGTCGGCCTTGTCCTTCTCGGCCTTCTCCTTTTCGAGCTTCAACTTATCGGCCTTGTCCTTCTCGGCCTTCTCCATTTCGAGCTTCAGCTTGTCGCCCTTGTCTTTCTCTGCCTTCTCCTTCTCGGCATTCTCTTTGTCGGCCTTCTCCTTTTCGAGCTTCAGCTTGTCGGCCATGTCCTTCTCGGCCCTCTCTTTGTCGGCCTTGTCCTTCTCGCCCTTCTCCTTTTCGAGCTTCAGCTTATCGGCCTTCTCTTTGTCGGCCTTCTCCTTTTCGAGCTTCAGCTTGTCGGCCTGGTCCTTCTCGGCCTTCTCCTTTTCGAGCTTCAGCTTGTCGGCCTTGTCCTTCTCGGCCTTCTCGTTTTCGAGCTTCAGCTTATCGGCCTTCTCTTTGTCGGCCTTCTCCTTTTCGAGCTTCAGCTTGTCGGCCTTGTCCTTCTCGGCCTTCTCCTTTTCGAGCTTCAGCTTGTCGGCCTTGTCCTTCTCGGCCTTCTCTTTGTCGGCCTTGTCCTTCTCGGCCTTCTCTTTGTCGGCCTTGTCCTTCTCGGCCTTCTCCTTTTCGAGCTTCAGCTTATCGGCCTTCTCTTTGTCGGCCTTGTCCTTCTCGGCCTTCTCCTTTTCGACCTTCAGCTTATCGGCCTTCTCCTTCTCGGCCTTCTCTTTGTCGGCCTTCTCCTTTTCGAGTTTCAGCTTGTCGGCCTTGTCCTTCTCGGCCTTCTCCTTTTCGAGCTTCAGCTTGTCGGCCTTGTCCTTCTCGGCCCTCTCTTTGTCGGCCTTGTCCTTCTCGGCCTTCTCCTTTTCGAGCTTCAGCTTATCGGCCTTCTCTTTGTCGGCCTTCTCCTTTTCGAGCTTCAGCTTGTCGGCCTTCTCCTTTTCGAGCTTCAGCTTATCGGCCTTCTCTTTGTCGGCCTTGTCCGTCTCGGCCTTCTCCTTTTCGAGCTTCAGCTTATCGGCCTTCTCTTTGTCGGCCTTGTCCTTCTCGGCCTTCTCCTTTTCGAGCTTCAGCTTGTCGCCCTTGTCCTTCTCGGCCTTCTCCTTTTCGAGCTTCAGCTTGTCGGCCTGGTCCTTCTCGGCCTTCTCCTTTTCGAGCTTCAGCTTGTCGGCCTTGTCCTTCTCGGCCTTCTCGTTTTCGAGCTTCAGCTTATCGGCCTTCTCTTTGTCGGCCTTCTCCTTTTCGAGCTTCAGCTTGTCGGCCTTGTCCTTCTCGGCCTTCTCCTTTTCGAGCTTCAGCTTATCGGCCTTCTCTTTGTCGGCCTTGTCCTTCTCGGCCTTCTCCTTTTCGAGCTTCAGCTTATCGGCCTTCTCTTTGTCGGCCTTGTCCTTCTCGGCCTTCTCCTTTTCGACCTTCAGCTTATCGGCCTTCTCTTTGTCGGCCTTGTCCTTCTCGGCCTTCTCCTTTTCGAGCTTCAGCTTATCGGCCTTCTCTTTGTCGGCCTTGTCCTTCTCGGCCTTCTCCTTTTCGAGCTTCAGCTTGTCGGCCTTCTCTTTGTCGGCCTTGTCCTTCTCGGCCTTCTCCTTTTCGAGCTTCAGCTTGTCGCCCTTGTCCTTCTCGGCCTTCTCTTTGTCGGCCTTGTCCTTCTCGGCCTTCTCCTTTTCGAGCTTCAGCTTGTCGCCCTTGTCCTTCTCGGCCTTCTCCTTTTCGACCTTCAGCTTATCGGCCTTCTCTTTGTCGGCCTTGTCCTTCTCGGCCTTCTCCTTTTCGAGCTTCAGCTTGTCGCCCTTGTCTTTCTCTGCCTTCTCCTTCTCGGCCTTCTCTTTGTCTGCCTTCTCCTTTTCGAGCTGCAGCTTGTCGGCCTTGTCCTTCTCGGCCTTCTCCTTTTCGAGCTTCAGCTTGTCGGCCTTGTCCTTCTCGGCCTTCTCTTTGTCGGCCTTGTCCTTCTCGGCCTTCTCCTTTTCGAGCTTCAGCTTGTCGGCCTTCTCTTTGTCTTCCTTGTCCTTCTCGGCCTTCTCCTTTTCGAGCTTCAGCTTGTCGGCCTTGTCCTTCTCGGCCTTCTCTTTGTCGGCCTTGTCCTTCTCGGCCTTCTCTTTGTCGGCCTTGTCCTTCTCGGCCTTCTCCTTTTCGAGCTTCAGCTTGTCGGCCTTCTCTTTGTCTTCCTTGTCCTTCTCGGCCTTCTCCTTTTCGAGCTTCAGCTTGTCGCCCTTGCCCTTCTCGGCCTTCTCCTTTTCGAGCTTCAGCTTGTCGGCCTTGTCTTTCTCTGCCTTCTCCTTCTCGGCCTTCTCTTTGTCGGCCTTCTCCTTTTCGAGCTTCAGCTTGTCGGCCTTGTCCTTCTCGGCCTTCTCCTTTTCGAGCTTCAGCTTGTCGGCCTTGTCCTTCTCGGCCTTCTCTTTGTCGGCCTTGTCCTTCTCGGCCTTCTCCTTTTCGACCTTCAGCTTATCGGCCTTCTCTTTGTCGGCCTTGTCCTTCTCGGCCTTCTCCTTTTCGACCTTCAGCTTATCGGCCTTCTCTTTGTCGGCCTTGTCCTTCTCGGCCTTCTCCTTTTCGACCTTCAGCTTATCGGCCTTCTCTTTGTCGGCCTTGTCCTTCTCGGCCTTCTCCTTTTCGAGCTTCAGCTTGTCGCCCTTGTCTTTCTCTGCCTTCTCCTTCTCGGCCTTCTCTTTGTCGGCCTTCTCCTTTTCGAGCTTCAGCTTGTCGGCCTTGTCCTTCTCGGCCTTCTCCTTTTCGAGCTTCAGCTTATCGGCCTTCTCTTTGTCGGCCTTGTCCTTCTCGGCCTTCTCCTTTTCGAGCTTCAGCTTGTCGGCCTTGTCCTTCTCGGCCTTCTCCTTTTCGAGCTTCAGCTTGTCGGCCTTCTCCTTTTCGAGCTTCAGCTTATCGGCCTTCTCTTTGTCGGCCTTGTCCGTCTCGGCCTTCTCCTTTTCGAGCTTCAGCTTATCGGCCTTCTCTTTGTCGGCCTTGTCCTTCTCGGCCTTCTCCTTTTCGAGCTTCAGCTTGTCGGCCTTCTCTTTGTCGGCCTTGTCCTTCTCGGCCTTCTCCTTTTCGAGCTTCAGCTTGTCGCCCTTGTCCTTCTCGGCCTTCTCTTTGTCGGCCTTGTCCTTCTCGGCCTTCTCCTTTTCGAGCTTCAGCTTGTCGCCCTTGTCCTTCTCGGCCTTCTCCTTTTCGAGTTTCAGCTTGTCGGCCTTGTCTTTCTCTGCCTTCTCCTTCTCGGCCTTCTCTTTGTCGGCCTTCTCCTTTTCGATCTTCAGCTTGTCGGCCTTGTCCTTCTCGGCCTTCTCCTTTTCGACCTTCAGCTTATCGGCCTTCTCTTTGTCGGCCTTGTCCTTCTCGGCCTTCTCCTTTTCGAGCTTCAGCTTGTCGCCCTTGTCCTTCTCGGCCTTCTCCTTTTCGAGTTTCAGCTTGTCGGCCTTGTCTTTCTCTGCCTTCTCCTTCTCGGCCTTCTCTTTGTCGGCCTTCTCCTTTTCGATCTTCAGCTTGTCGGCCTTGTCCTTCTCGGCCTTCTCCTTTTCGACCTTCAGCTTATCGGCCTTCTCTTTGTCGGCCTTGTCCTTCTCGGCCTTCTCCTTTTCGAGCTTCAGCTTGTCGCCCTTGTCTTTCTCTGCCTTCTCCTTCTCGGCCTTCTCTTTGTCTGCCTTCTCCTTTTCGAGCTTCAGCTTGTCGGCCTTGTCTTTCTCTGCCTTCTCTTTGTCGGCCTTGTCCTTCTCGGCCTTCTCCTTTTCGAGCTTCAGCTTGTCGGCCTTCTCTTTGTCTTCCTTGTCCTTCTCGGCCTTCTCCTTTTCGAGCTTCAGCTTGTCGGCCTTGTCCTTCTCGGCCTTCTCTTTGTCGGCCTTGTCCTTCTCGGCCTTCTCCTTTTCGAGCTTCAGCTTGTCGGCCTTCTCTTTGTCTTCCTTGTCCTTCTCGGCCTTCTCCTTTTCGAGCTTCAGCTTGTCGGCCTTGTCCTTCTCGACCTTCTCTTTGTCGGCCTTGTCCTTCTCGGCCTTCTCCTTTTCGACATTCAGCTTATCGGCCTTCTCTTTGTCGGCCTTGTCCTTCTCGGCCTTCTCCTTTTCGAGCTTCAGCTTGTCGCCCTTGCCCTTCTCGGCCTTCTCCTTTTCGAGCTTCAGCTTGTCGGCCTTGTCTTTCTCTGCCTTCTCCTTCTCGGCCTTCTCTTTGTCGGCCTTCTCCTTTTCGAGCTTCAGCTTGTCGGCCTTGTCCTTCTCGGCCTTCTCCTTTTCGAGCTTCAGCTTGTCGGCCTTGTCCTTCTCGGCCTTCTCCTTTTCGACCTTCAGCTTATCGGCCTTCTCTTTGTCGGCCTTGTCCTTCTCGGCCTTCTCCTTTTCGACCTTCAGCTTATCGGCCTTCTCTTTGTCGGCCTTGTCCTTCTCGGCCTTCTCCTTTTCGAGCTTCAGCTTGTCGCCCTTGTCCTTCTCGGCCTTCTCCTTTTCGAGTTTCAGCTTGTCGGCCTTGTCTTTCTCTGCCTTCTCCTTCTCGGCCTTCTCTTTGTCGGCCTTCTCCTTTTCGATCTTCAGCTTGTCGGCCTTGTCCTTCTCGGCCTTCTCCTTTTCGACCTTCAGCTTATCGGCCTTCTTTTTGTCGGCCTTGTCCTTCTCGGCCTTCTCCTTTTCGAGCTTCAGCTTGTCGCCCTTGTCTTTCTCTGCCTTCTCCTTCTCGGCCTTCTCTTTGTCTGCCTTCTCCTTTTCGAGCTTCAGCTTGTCGGCCTTGTCTTTCTCTGCCTTCTCTTTGTCGGCCTTGTCCTTCTCGGCCTTCTCCTTTTCGAGCTTCAGCTTGTCGGCCTTCTCTTTGTCTTCCTTGTCCTTCTCGGCCTTCTCCTTTTCGAGCTTCAGCTTGTCGGCCTTGTCCTTCTCGGCCTTCTCTTTGTCGGCCTTGTCCTTCTCGGCCTTCTCCTTTTCGAGCTTCAGCTTGTCGGCCTTCTCTTTGTCTTCCTTGTCCTTCTCGGCCTTCTCCTTTTCGAGCTTCAGCTTGTCGGCCTTGTCCTTCTCGACCTTCTCTTTGTCGGCCTTGTCCTTCTCGGCCTTCTCCTTTTCGACATTCAGCTTATCGGCCTTCTCTTTGTCGGCCTTGTCCTTCTCGGCCTTCTCCTTTTCGAGCTTCAGCTTGTCGCCCTTGTCCTTCTCGGCCTTCTCCTTTTCGAGTTTCAGCTTGTCGGCCTTGTCTTTCTCTGCCTTCTCCTTCTCGGCCTTCTCTTTGTCGGCCTTCTCCTTTTCGATCTTCAGCTTGTCGGCCTTGTCCTTCTCGGCCTTCTCCTTTTCGACCTTCAGCTTATCGGCCTTCTCTTTGTCGGCCTTGTCCTTCTCGGCCTTCTCCTTTTCGAGCTTCAGCTTGTCGCCCTTGTCTTTCTCTGCCTTCTCCTTCTCGGCCTTCTCTTTGTCTGCCTTCTCCTTTTCGAGCTTCAGCTTGTCGGCCTTGTCTTTCTCTGCCTTCTCTTTGTCGGCCTTGTCCTTCTCGGCCTTCTCCTTTTCGAGCTTCAGCTTGTCGGCCTTCTCTTTGTCTTCCTTGTCCTTCTCGGCCTTCTCCTTTTCGAGCTTCAGCTTGTCGGCCTTGTCCTTCTCGGCCTTCTCTTTGTCGGCCTTGTCCTTCTCGGCCTTCTCCTTTTCGAGCTTCAGCTTGTCGGCCTTCTCTTTGTCTTCCTTGTCCTTCTCGGCCTTCTCCTTTTCGAGCTTCAGCTTGTCGGCCTTGTCCTTCTCGACCTTCTCTTTGTCGGCCTTGTCCTTCTCGGCCTTCTCCTTTTCGACATTCAGCTTATCGGCCTTCTCTTTGTCGGCCTTGTCCTTCTCGGCCTTCTCCTTTTCGAGCTTCAGCTTGTCGCCCTTGCCCTTCTCGGCCTTCTCCTTTTCGAGCTTCAGCTTGTCGGCCTTGTCTTTCTCTGCCTTCTCCTTCTCGGCCTTCTCTTTGTCGGCCTTCTCCTTTTCGAGCTTCAGCTTGTCGGCCTTGTCCTTCTCGGCCTTCTCCTTTTCGAGCTTCAGCTTGTCGGCCTTGTCCTTCTCGGCCTTCTCCTTTTCGACCTTCAGCTTATCGGCCTTCTCTTTGTCGGCCTTGTCCTTCTCGGCCTTCTCCTTTTCGACCTTCAGCTTATCGGCCTTCTCTTTGTCGGCCTTGTCCTTCTCGGCCTTCTCCTTTTCGAGCTTCAGCTTGTCGCCCTTGTCCTTCTCGGCCTTCTCCTTTTCGAGTTTCAGCTTGTCGGCCTTGTCTTTCTCTGCCTTCTCCTTCTCGGCCTTCTCTTTGTCGGCCTTCTCCTTTTCGATCTTCAGCTTGTCGGCCTTGTCCTTCTCGGCCTTCTCCTTTTCGACCTTCAGCTTATCGGCCTTCTTTTTGTCGGCCTTGTCCTTCTCGGCCTTCTCCTTTTCGAGCTTCAGCTTGTCGCCCTTGTCTTTCTCTGCCTTCTCCTTCTCGGCCTTCTCTTTGTCTGCCTTCTCCTTTTCGAGCTTCAGCTTGTCGGCCTTGTCTTTCTCTGCCTTCTCTTTGTCGGCCTTGTCCTTCTCGGCCTTCTCCTTTTCGAGCTTCAGCTTGTCGGCCTTCTCTTTGTCTTCCTTGTCCTTCTCGGCCTTCTCCTTTTCGAGCTTCAGCTTGTCGGCCTTGTCCTTCTCGGCCTTCTCTTTGTCGGCCTTGTCCTTCTCGGCCTTCTCCTTTTCGAGCTTCAGCTTGTCGGCCTTCTCTTTGTCTTCCTTGTCCTTCTCGGCCTTCTCCTTTTCGAGCTTCAGCTTGTCGGCCTTGTCCTTCTCGACCTTCTCTTTGTCGGCCTTGTCCTTCTCGGCCTTCTCCTTTTCGACATTCAGCTTATCGGCCTTCTCTTTGTCGGCCTTGTCCTTCTCGGCCTTCTCCTTTTCGACCTTCAGCTTATCGGCCTTCTCTTTGTCGGCCTTGTCCTTCTCGGCCTTCTCCTTTTCGAGCTTCAGCTTGTCGCCCTTGCCCTTCTCGGCCTTCTCCTTCTCGGCCTTCTCTTTGTCGGCCTTCTCCTTTTCGAGCTTCAGCTTGTCGGCCTTGTCCTTCTCGGCCTTCTCCTTTTCGAGCTTCAGCTTGTCGGCCTTGTCTTTCTCTGCCTTCTCCTTCTCGGCCTTCTCTTTGTCGGCCTTCTCCTTTTCGAGCTTCAGCTTGTCGGCCTTGTCCTTCTCGGCCTTCTCCTTTTCGACCTTCAGCTTATCGGCCTTCTCTTTGTCGGCCTTGTCCTTCTCGGCCTTCTCCTTTTCGACCTTCAGCTTATCGGCCTTCTCTTTGTCGGCCTTGTCCTTCTCGGCCTTCTCTTTTTCGAGCTTCAGCTTGTCGCCCTTGTCTTTCTCTGCCTTCTCCTTCTCGGCCTTCTCTTTGTCGGCCTTCTCCTTTTCGAGCTTCAGCTTATCGGCCTTCTCTTTGTCGGCCTTGTCCTTCTCGGCCTTCTCCTTTTCGAGCTTCAGCTTGTCGGCCTTGTCTTTCTCTGCCTTTTCCTTCTCGGCCTTCTCTTTGTCGGCCTTCTCCTTTTCGAGCTTCAGCGTGTCGGCTTTGTCCTTCTCGGCCTTCTCTTTGTCGGCCTTGTCCTTCTCGGCCTTCTCCTTTTCGACCTTCAGCTTATCGGCCTTCTCTTTGTCGGCCTTGTCCTTCTCGGCCTTCTCCTTTTCGAGCTTCAGCTTGTCGCCCTTGTCTTTCTCTGCCTTCTCCTTCTCGGCCTTCTCTTTGTCGGCCTTCTCCTTTTCGAGCTTCAGCTTGTCGGCCTTGTCCTTCTCGGCCTTCTCCTTTTCGAGCTTCAGCTTGTCGGCCTTCTCTTTGTCGGCCTTCTCCTTTTCGAGCTTCAGCTTGTCGGCCTTCTCCTTTTCGAGCTTCAGCTTATCGGCCTTGTCTTTCTCTGCCTTCTCCTTCTCGGCCTTCTCTTTGTCGGCCTTGTCCTTCTCGGCCTTCTCTTTGTCGGCCTTCTCCTTTTCGAGCTTCAGCTTGTCGTCCTTGTCCTTCTCGGCATTCTCCTTTTCGAGCTTCAGCTTGTCGGCCTTGTCCTTCTCGGCCTTCTCCTTTTCGAGCTTCAGCTTGTCGGCCTTGTCCTTCTCGGCCTTCTCCTTTTCGAGCTTCAGCTTATCGGCCTTCTCTTTGTCGGCCTTCTCCTTCTCGGCCTTCTCCTTTTCGAGCTTCAGCTTATCGGCCTTCTCTTTGTCGGCCTTCTCCTTTTCGGGCTTCAGCTTGTCGGCCTTGTCCTTCTCGGCCTTCTCCTTTTCGAGCTTCAGCTTATCGGCCTTCTGGTTGTCGGCCTTGTCCTTCTCGGCCTTCTCCTTTTCGAGCTTCTCCTTCTCTGCCTTCTCTTTGTCAGCCTTGTCCTTCTCGGCCTTCTCCTTTTCGAGCTTCAGCTTGTCGGCCTTGTCCTTCTCGGCCTTCTCCTTTTCGAGCTTCAGCTTGTCGGCCTTGTCCTTCTCGGCCTTCTCTTTGTCGGCCTTGTCCGTCTCGGCCTTCTCCTTTTCGAGCTTCAGCTTATCGGCCTTCTCTTTGTCGGCCTTGTCCTTCTCGGCCTTCTCCTTTTCGAGCTTCAGCTTATCGGCCTTCTCTTTGTCGGCCTTGTCCTTCTCGGCCTTCTCCTTTTCGACCTTCAGCTTATCGGCCTTCTCTTTGTCGGCCTTGTCCTTCTCGGCCTTCTCCTTTTCGAGCTTCAGCTTGTCGCCCTTGTCTTTCTCTGCCTTCTCCTTCTCGGCCTTCTCTTTGTCTGCCTTCTCCTTTTCGAGCTTCAGCTTATCGGCCTTGTCCTTCTCGGCCTTCTCCTTTTCGAGCTTCAGCTTGTCGGCCTTGTCCTTCTCGGCCTTCTCTTTGTCGGCCTTGTCCTTCTCGGCCTTCTCCTTTTCGAGCTTCAGCTTGTCGGCCTTCTCTTTGTCTTCCTTGTCCTTCTCGGCCTTCTCCTTTTCGAGCTTCAGCTTGTCGGCCTTGTCCTTCTCGACCTTCTCTTTGTCGGCCTTGTCCTTCTCGGCCTTCTCCTTTTCGACATTCAGCTTATCGGCCTTCTCTTTGTCGGCCTTGTCCTTCTCGGCCTTCTCCTTTTCGAGCTTCAGCTTGTCGCCCTTGCCCTTCTCGGCCTTCTCCTTTTCGAGCTTCAGCTTGTCGGCCTTGTCCTTCTCGGCCTTCTCCTTTTCGAGCTTCTCCTTCTCTGCCTTCTCTTTGTCAGCCTTGTCCTTCTCGGCCTTCTCCTTTTCGAGCTTCAGCTTGTCGGCCTTGTCCTTCTCGGCCTTCTCCTTTTCGAGCTTCAGCTTATCGGCCTTCTCTTTGTCGGCCTTGTCCTTCTCGGCCTTCTCCTTTTCGAGCTTCAGCTTATCGGCCTTCTCTTTGTCGGCCTTGTCCTTCTCGGCCTTCTCCTTTTCGAGCTTCAGCTTGTCGCCCTTGTCTTTCTCTGCCTTCTCCTTCTCGGCGTTCTCTTTGTCTGCCTTCTCCTTTTCGAGCTTCAGCTTGTCGGCCTTGTCCTTCTCGGCCTTCTCTTTGTCGGTCTTGTCCTTCTCGGCCTTCTCCTTTTCGAGCTTCAGCTTGTCGGCCTTCTCTTTGTCTTCCTTGTCCTTCTCGGCCTTCTCCTTTTCGAGCTTCAGCTTGTCGGCCTTGTCCTTCTCGACCTTCTCTTTGTCGGCCTTGTCCTTCTCGGCCTTCTCCTTTTCGACATTCAGCTTATCGGCCTTCTCTTTGTCGGCCTTGTCCTTCTCGGCCTTCTCCTTTTCGAGCTTCAGCTTGTCGCCCTTGCCCTTCTCGGCCTTCTCCTTTTCGAGCTTCAGCTTGTCGGCCTTGTCTTTCTCTGCCTTCTCCTTCTCGGCCTTCTCTTTGTCGGCCTTCTCCTTTTCGAGCTTCAGCTTGTCGGCCTTGTCCTTCTCGGCCTTCTCCTTTTCGAGCTTCAGCTTGTCGGCCTTGTCCTTCTCGGCCTTCTCTTTGTCGGCCTTCTCCTTTTCGAGCTTCAGCTTGTCGGCCTTGTCCTTCTCGGCCTTCTCCTTTTCGAGCTTCAGCTTGTCGCCCTTGTCTTTCTCTGCCTTCTCCTTCTCGGCCTTCTCTTTGTCTGCCTTCTCCTTTTCGAGCTTCAGCTTATCGGCCTTGTCCTTCTCGGCCTTCTCCTTTTCGAGCTTCAGCTTGTCGGCCTTGTCCTTCTCGGCCTTCTCTTTGTCGGCCTTGTCCTTCTCGGCCTTCTCCTTTTCGAGCTTCAGCTTGTCGGCCTTCTCTTTGTCTTCCTTGTCCTTCTCGGCCTTCTCCTTTTCGAGCTTCAGCTTGTCGGCCTTGTCCTTCTCGACCTTCTCTTTGTCGGCCTTGTCCTTCTCGGCCTTCTCCTTTTCGACATTCAGCTTATCGGCCTTCTCTTTGTCGGCCTTGTCCTTCTCGGCCTTCTCCTTTTCGAGCTTCAGCTTGTCGGCCTTGTCTTTCTCTGCCTTCTCCTTCTCGGCCTTCTCTTTGTCGGCCTTCTCCTTTTCGAGCTTCAGCTTGTCGGCCTTGTCCTTCTCGGCCTTCTCCTTTTCGAGCTTCAGCTTGTCGGCCTTGTCCTTCTCGGCCTTCTCTTTGTCGGCCTTCTCCTTTTCGAGCTTCAGCTTGTCGGCCTTGTCCTTCTCGGCCTTCTCCTTTTCGAGCTTCAGCTTGTCGGCCTTCTCTTTGTCGGCCTTCTCCTTTTCGAGCTTCAGCTTGTCGGCCTTCTCCTTTTCGAGCTTCAGCTTATCGGCCTTGTCTTTCTCTGCCTTCTCCTTCTCGGCCTTCTCTTTGTCGGCCTTGTCCTTCTCGGCCTTCTCTTTGTCGGCCTTCTCCTTTTCGAGCTTCAGCTTGTCGTCCTTGTCCTTCTCGGCATTCTCCTTTTCGAGCTTCAGCTTGTCGGCCTTGTCCTTCTCGGCCTTCTCCTTTTCGAGCTTCAGCTTGTCGGCCTTCTCTTTGTCGGCCTTCTCCTTCTCGGCCTTCTCTTTGTCGGCCTTGTCCTTCTCGGCCTTCTCCTTTTCGAGCTTCAGCTTATCGGCCTTCTCTTTGTCGGCCTTCTCCTTTTCGAGCTTCAGCTTGTCGGCCTTCTCCTTTTCGAGCTTCAGCTTATCGGCCTTGTCTTTCTCTGCCTTCTCCTTCTCGGCCTTCTCTTTGTCGGCCTTGTCCTTCTCGGCCTTCTCTTTGTCGGCCTTCTCCTTTTCGAGCTTCAGCTTGTCGTCCTTGTCCTTCTCGGCATTCTCCTTTTCGAGCTTCAGCTTGTCGGCCTTGTCCTTCTCGGCCTTCTCCTTTTCGAGCTTCAGCTTGTCGGCCTTGTCCTTCTCGGCCTTCTCCTTTTCGAGCTTCAGCTTATCGGCCTTCTCTTTGTCGGCCTTCTCCTTCTCGGCCTTCTCTTTGTCGGCCTTGTCCTTCTCGGCCTTCTCCTTTTCGAGCTTCAGCTTATCGGCCTTCTCTTTGTCGGCCTTCTCCTTTTCGAGCTTCAGCTTGTCGGCCTTGTCCTTCTCGGCCTTCTCCTTTTCGAGCTTCAGCTTATCGGCCTTCTCGTTGTCGGCCTTGTCCTTCTCGGCCTTCTCCTTTTCGAGCTTCTCCTTCTCTGCCTTCTCTTTGTCAGCCTTGTCCTTCTCGGCCTTCTCCTTTTCGAGCTTCAGCTTGTCGGCCTTGTCCTTCCCGGCCTTCTCCTTTTCGAGCTTCAGCTTGTCGGCCTTGTCCTTCTCGGCCTTCTCTTTGTCGGCCTTGTCCGTCTCGGCCTTCTCCTTTTCGAGCTTCAGCTTATCGGCCTTCTCTTTGTCGGCCTTGTCCTTCTCGGAATTCTCCTTTTCGAGCTTCAGCTTATCGGCCTTCTCTTTGTCGGCCTTGTCCTTCTCGGCCTTCTCCTTTTCGAGCTTCAGCTTATCGGCCTTCTCTTTGTCGGCCTTGTCCTTCTCGGCCTTCTCCTTTTCGAGCTTCAGCTTATCGACCTTCTCTTTGTCGGCCTTGTCCTTCTCGGCCTTCTCCTTTTCGAGCTTCAGCTTATCGGCCTTCTCTTTGTCGGCCTTGTCCTTCTCGGCCTTCTCCTTTTCGAGCTTCAGCTTGTCGGCCTTCTCTTTGTCGGCCTTGTCCTTCTCGGCCTTCTCCTTTTCGAGCTTCAGCTTGTCGGCCTTGTCCTTCTCGGCCTTCTCTTTGTCGGCCTTGTCCTTCTCGGCCTTCTCCTTTTCGAGCTTCAGCTTATCGACCTTCTCTTTGTCGGCCTTGTCCTTCTCGGCCTTCTCCTTTTCGAGCTTCAGCTTATCGGCCTTCTCTTTGTCGGCCTTGTCCTTCTCGGCCTTCTCCTTTTCGAGCTTCAGCTTGTCGGCCTTCTCTTTGTCGGCCTTGTCCTTCTCGGCCTTCTCCTTTTCGAGCTTCAGCTTGTCGGCCTTGTCCTTCTCGGCCTTCTCTTTGTCGGCCTTGTCCTTCTCGGCCTTCTCCTTTTCGACATTCAGCTTATCGGCCTTCTCTTTGTCGGCCTTGTCCTTCTCGGCCTTCTCCTTTTCGAGCTTCAGCTTGTCGGCCTTGTCCTTCTCGGCCTTCTCCTTTTCGAGCTTCTCCTTCTCTGCCTTCTCTTTGTCAGCCTTCTCTTTGTCGGCCTTGTCCGTCTCGGCCTTCTCCTTTTCGAGCTTCAGCTTATCGGCCTTCTCTTTGTCGGCCTTGTCCTTCTCGGAATTCTCCTTTTCGAGCTTCAGCTTATCGGCCTTCTCTTTGTCGGCCTTGTCCTTCTCGGCCTTCTCCTTTTCGAGCTTCAGCTTATCGGCCTTCTCTTTGTCGGCCTTGTCCTTCTCGGCCTTCTCCTTTTCGAGCTTCAGCTTATCGACCTTCTCTTTGTCGGCCTTGTCCTTCTCGGCCTTCTCCTTTTCGAGCTTCAGCTTGTCGGCCTTCTCTTTGTCGGCCTTGTCCTTCTCGGCCTTCTCCTTTTCGAGCTTCAGCTTGTCGGCCTTGTCCTTCTCGGCCTTCTCTTTGTCGGCCTTGTCCTTCTCGGCCTTCTCCTTTTCGACATTCAGCTTATCGGCCTTCTCTTTGTCGGCCTTGTCCTTCTCGGCCTTCTCCTTTTCGAGCTTCAGCTTGTCGCCCTTGTCCTTCTCGGCCTTCTCCTTTTCGAGTTTCAGCTTGTCGGCGTTGTCTTTCTCTGCCTTCTCCTTCTCGGCCTTCTCTTTGTCGGCCTTCTCCTTTTCGAGCTTCAGCTTGTCGGCCTTGTCCTTCTCGGCCTTCTCCTTTTCGACCGTCAGCTTATCGGCCTTCTCTTTGTCGGCCTTGTCCTTCTCGGGGTTCTCCTTTTCGAGCTTCAGCTTGTCGCCCTTGTCTTTCTCTGCCTTCTCCTTCTCGGCCTTCTCTTTGTCGGCCTTCTCCTTTTCGAGCTTCAGCTTGTCGGCCTTGTCCTTCTCGGCCTTCTCGTTTTCGAGCTTCAGCTTGTCGGCCTTGTCTTTCTCGGCCTTCTCTTTGTCGGCCTTGTCCTTCTCGGCCTTCTCCTTTTCGAGCTTCAGCTTGTCGCCCTTGTCTTTCTCTGCCTTCTCCTTCTCGGCCTTCTCTTTGTCGGCCTTCTCCTTTTCGAGCTTCAGCTTGTCGGCCTTGTCCTTCTCGGCCTTCTCCTTTTCGAGCTTCAGCTTGTCGGCCTTGTCCTTCTCGGCCTTCTCTTTGTCGGCCTTGTCCTTCTCGGCCTTCTCCTTTTCGAGCTTCAGCTTGTCGGCCTTCTCTTTGTCGGCCTTGTCCTTCTCGGCCTTCTCCTTTTCGAGCTTCAGCTTGTCGGCCTTGTCCTTCTCGGCCTTCTCTTTGTCGGCCTTGTCCTTCTCGGCCTTCTCCTTTTCGACATTCAGCTTATCGGCCTTCTCTTTGTCGGCCTTGTCCTTCTCGGCCTTCTCCTTTTCGAGCTTCAGCTTGTCGCCCTTGTCCTTCTCGGCCTTCTCCTTTTCGAGTTTCAGCTTGTCGGCGTTGTCTTTCTCTGCCTTCTCCTTCTCGGCCTTCTCTTTGTCGGCCTTCTCCTTTTCGAGCTTCAGCTTGTCGGCCTTGTCCTTCTCGGCCTTCTCCTTTTCGACCGTCAGCTTATCGGCCTTCTCTTTGTCGGCCTTGTCCTTCTCGGGGTTCTCCTTTTCGAGCTTCAGCTTGTCGCCCTTGTCTTTCTCTGCCTTCTCCTTCTCGGCCTTCTCTTTGTCGGCCTTCTCCTTTTCGAGCTTCAGCTTGTCGGCCTTGTCCTTCTCGGCCTTCTCGTTTTCGAGCTTCAGCTTGTCGGCCTTGTCTTTCTCGGCCTTCTCTTTGTCGGCCTTGTCCTTCTCGGCCTTCTCCTTTTCGAGCTTCAGCTTGTCGCCCTTGTCTTTCTCTGCCTTCTCCTTCTCGGCCTTCTCTTTGTCGGCCTTCTCCTTTTCGAGCTTCAGCTTGTCGGCCTTGTCCTTCTCGGCCTTCTCCTTTTCGAGCTTCAGCTTGTCGGCCTTGTCCTTCTCGGCCTTCTCTTTGTCGGCCTTGTCCTTCTCGGCCTTCTCCTTTTCGAGCTTCAGCTTGTCGGCCTTCTCTTTGTCGGCCTTGTCCTTCTCGGCCTTCTCCTTTTCGAGCTTCAGCTTGTCGGCCTTGTCCTTCTCGGCCTTCTCTTTGTCGGCCTTGTCCTTCTCGGCCTTCTCCTTTTCGACATTCAGCTTATCGGCCTTCTCTTTGTCGGCCTTGTCCTTCTCGGCCTTCTCCTTTTCGAGCTTCAGCTTGTCGCCCTTGTCCTTCTCGGCCTTCTCCTTTTCGAGCTTCAGCTTGTCGGCCTTGTCTTTCTCTGCCTTCTCCTTTTCGAGCTTCAGCTTGTCGGCCTTGTCCTTCTCGGCCTTCTCTTTGTCGGCCTTCTCCTTTTCGAGCTTCAGCTTGTCGGCCTTGTCCTTCTCGGCCTTCTCCTTTTCGAGCTTCAGCTTGTCGGCCTTGTCCTTCTCGGCCTTCTCTTTGTCGGCCTTCTCCTTTTCGAGCTTCAGCTTGTCGGCCTTGTCCTTCTCGGCCTTCTCCTTTTCGAGCTTCAGCTTATCGGCCTTCTCTTTGTCGGCCTTGTCCTTCTCGGCCTTCTCTTTGTCGGCCTTCTCCTTTTCGAGCTTCAGCTTGTCGGCCTTGTCCTTCTCGGCCTTCTCCTTTTCGAGCTTCAGCTTGTCGGCCTTGTCCTTCTCGGCCTTCTCTTTGTCGGCCTTGTCCTTCTCGGCCTTCTCTTTGTCGGCCTTGTCCTTCTCGGCCTTCTCCTTTTCGAGCTTCAGCTTATCGGCCTTCTCTTTGTCGGCCTTGTCCTTCTCGGGCTTCTCTTTGTCGGCCTTCTCATTTTCGAGCTTCAGCTTGTCGGGCTTGTCCTTCTCGGCCTTCTCCTTTTCGAGCTTCAGCTTGTCGGCCTTGTCCTTCTCGGCCTTCTCTTTGTCGGCCTTGTCCTTCTCGGCCTTCTCCTTTTCGAGCTTCAGCTTGTCGGCCTTGTCCTTCTCGGCCTTCTCCTTTTCGAGCTTCAGCTTATCGGCCTTCTCTTTGTCGGCCTTGTCCTTCTCGGCCTTCTCTTTGTCGGCCTTCTCCTTTTCGAGCTTCAGCTTGTCGGCCTTGTCCTTCTCGGCCTTCTCCTTTTCGAGCTTCAGCTTGTCGGCCTTGTCCTTCTCGGCCTCCACAATAACTATCACACGTTCCTCAGCCTCACTTACCATCGTCGTTTCTTCTTGTGCGCCCTGTGTTAGCTCCTCAGCTGGAGCTGGTATTACAGCTGGCTTCTGTTCTACTGGAGCGGGAACTTCAGCAGGCTTCTCCTCAGCTGGAGCTGGTATTACAGCTGGCTTCTGTTCTGCTGGAGCGGGAACTTCAGCTGGCTTCTGTTCTGCTGGAGCGGGAACTTCAGCTGGCTTCTGTTCTGCTGGAGCGGGAACTTCAGCTGGCTTCTCCTCAGCTGGAGCTGGTATTACAGCTGGCTTCTGTTCTACTTGAGCGGGTACTTCAGCTGGCTTCTCCTCAGCTGCAGCTGGTATTACAGCCGGCTTCTGTTCTGCTGGAGCGGGAACTTCAGCTGGCTTCTCCTCAGCTGGAGCTGGTATTACAGCTGGCTTCTGTTCTACTTGAGCGGGTACTTCAGCTGGCTTCTCCTCAGCTGCAGCTGGTATTACAGCTGGCTTCTGTTCTACTTGAGCGGGTACTTCAGCTGGCTTCTCCTCAGCTGCAGCTGGTATTACAGCTGGCTTCTGTTCTACTGGAGCGGGAACTTCAGCTGGCTTCTGTTCTACTTGAGCGGGAACTTCAGCTGGCTTCTCCTCAGCCGCAGCTGGAACTTCTGCTGGCTTCTGTTCTACTTGAGCGGGAACTTCAGCTGGCTTCTCGTCAGCTGCAGCTGGAACTTCTGCTGGCTTCTGTTCTACTTGAGCGGGAACTTCCGCTGGCTTCTGTTCTGCTGGAGCGGGAACTTCAGCTGGCTTCTGTTCTACTTGAGCGGGAACTTCCGCTGGCTTCTCCTCAGCTGGAACAGGAACTTCTGCTGGCTTCACCTCAGCTGGAGCGGGAAATTCTGCTGGCTTCTGTTCTACTTGAGCGGGAACTTCCGCTGGCTTCTCCTCAGCTGGAACAGGAACTTCTGCTGGCTTCACCTCAGCTGGAGCGGGAACTTCTGCTGGCTTCTGTTCTGCTGGAGCGGGAACTTCAGCTGGCTTCTCCTCAGCTGGAGCTGGTGTTTCAGCTGGCTTCCGTTCTGCTGGAGCGGGAACTTCAGCTGGAGCTGGTACTTCACCTGGCTTCTGTTCTACTTGAGCGGGAACTTCTGTTGGCTTCTTCTCAGCTGGAACAGGAACTTCTGCTGGCTTCACCTCAGCTGGAGCGGGAACTTCAGCTGGCTTCTCCTCAGCTGCAGCTGGTATTACAGCTGGCTTCTGTTCTACTGGAGCGGGAACTTCAGCTGGCTTCTGTTCTACTTGAGCGGGAACTTCAGCTGGCTTCTCCTCAGCTGCAGCTGGAACTTCTGCTGGCTTCTGTTCTACTTGAGCGGGAACTTCAGCTGGCTTCTCGTCAGCTGCAGCTGGAACTTCTGCTGGCTTCTGTTCTACTTGAGCGGGAACTTCCGCTGGCTTCTGTTCTGCTGGAGCGGGAACTTCAGCTGGCTTCTGTTCTACTTGAGCGGGAACTTCCGCTGGCTTCTCCTCAGCTGGAACAGGAACTTCTGCTGGCTTCACCTCAGCTGGAGCGGGAAATTCTGCTGGCTTCTGTTCTACTTGAGCGGGAACTTCCGCTGGCTTCTCCTCAGCTGGAACAGGAACTTCTGCTGGCTTCACCTCAGCTGGAGCGGGAACTTCTGCTGGCTTCTGTTCTGCTGGAGCGGGAACTTCAGCTGGCTTCTCCTCAGCTGGAGCTGGTGTTTCAGCTGGCTTCCGTTCTGCTGGAGCGGGAACTTCAGCTGGAGCTGGTACTTCACCTGGCTTCTGTTCTACTTGAGCGGGAACTTCTGTTGGCTTCTTCTCAGCTGGAACAGGAACTTCTGCTGGCTTCACCTCAGCTGGAGCGGGAACTTCTGCTGGCTTCTGTTCTGCTGGAACAGGAACTTCAGCTGGCTTCTGCTCTACTGGAGCGGGAACTCCAGCTGGCTTCTCCTCAGCTGGAGCTGGTGTTTCAGCTGGCTTCCGTTCTGCTGGAGCGGGAACTTCAGCTGGAGCTGGTACTTCAGCTGGCTTCTGTTCTACTTGAGCGGGAACTTCCGTTGGCTTCTTCTCAGCTGGAACAGGAACTTCTGCTGGCTTCACCTCAGCTGGAGCGGGAACTTCTGCTGGCTTCTGTTCTGCTGGAACAGGAACTTCTGCTGGCTTCTGTTCTACTTGAGCGGTATCTTCCGCTGGCTTCTCCTCGGCTGGAACAGGAACTTCTGCATGCTTCTCCTCAGCTGGCGCGATTTTCTTCGATTTCGATGACATCAGCTTGGCCTCCACGACGTCCACAGTCTCAACGACCAAACCAATCTCAAGTCCTGACGACTCGTCCTGCTTTACGAGTTCCAACGTGAGGGTAACTTCGTCCCGACTTTCTGAGGTCTGCGCCTCCTCCACAATAACTATCACACGTTCCTCAGCCTCACTTACCATCGTGGTTTCTTCTTGTGCGCCCTGTGTTAGCTCCTCAGCTGCAGCTGGTATTACAGCTGGCTTCTGTTCTGCTGGAGAGGGAACTTCAGCAGGCTTCTCCTCAGCTGGAGCTGGTATTACAGCTGGCTTCTGTTCTGCTGGAGCGGGAACTTCAGCAGGCTTCTCCTCAGCTGGAGCTGGTATTACAGCTGGCTTCTGTTCTACTGGAGCGGGAACTTCAGCTGGCTTCTGTTCTACTTGAGCGGGAACTTCAGCTGGCTTCTCCTCAGCTGCAGCTGGAACTTCTGCTGGCTTCTGTTCTACTTGAGCGGGAACTTCAGCTGGCTTCTGTTCTACTTGAGCGGGAACTTCAGCTGGCTTATCCTCAGCTGCAGCTGGAACTTCTGCTGGCTTCTCCTCAGCTGCAGCTGGAACTTCTGCTGGCTTCTCCTCAGCTGGAGCGGGAACTTCAGCTGGCTTCTGTTCTACTTGAGCGGGAACTTCAGCTGGCTTCTGTTCTACTTGAGCGGGAACTTCAGCTGGCTTCTCCTCAGCTGCAGCTGGAACTTCTGCTGGCTTCTGTTCTACTTGAGCGGGTACTTCTGCTGGCTTCACCTCAGCTGGAGCGGGAACTTCTGCTGGCTTCTGTTCTGCTGGAACAGGAACTTCAGCTGGCTTCTGCTCTACTGGAGCGGGAACTTCAGCTGGCTTCTTCTCAGCTGGAACAGGAACTTCTGCACGCTTCTCCTCAGATGGCGCGATTTTCTTCGATTTCGATGACATCAGCTTGGCCTCCACGACGTCCACAGTCTCAACGACCAAATCAATCTCAAGTCCTGACGACTCGTCCTGCTTTACGAGTTCCAACGTGAGGGTAACTTCGTCCCGACTTTCTGAGGTCTGCGCCTCCTCCACAATAACTATCACTCGTTCCTCAGCCTCACTTACCATCGTGGTTTCTTCTTGTGCGCCCTGTGTTAGCGCCTCAGCTGCAGCTGGTACTTCAGCTGGCTTCTGTTCTACTGGAGCGGGAACTTCAGCTGGCTTCTGTTCTACTTGAGCGGGAACTTCCGCTGGCTTCTCCTCAGCTGGAACAGGAACTTCTGTTGGCTTCACCTCAGCTGGAGCGGGAACTTCTGCTGGCTTCTGTTCTACTTGAGCGGGAACTTCCGTTGGCTTCTTCTCAGCTGGAACAGGAACTTCTGCTGGCTTCTCCTCAGCTGGAACAGGAACTTCTGCATGCTTCTCCTCAGCTGGCGCGATTTTCTTCGATTTCGATGACATCAGCTTGGCCTCCACGACGTCCACAGTCTCAACGACCAAATCAATCTCAAGTCCTGACGACTCGTCCTGCTTTACGAGCTCCAACGTGAGGGTAACTTCGTCCCGACTTTCTGAGGTCTGCGCCTCCTCCACAATAACTATCACTCGTTCCTCAGCCTCACTTACCATCGTGGTTTCT
Source organism: Oscheius sp. DF5033 (assembly GCA_964036215.1). NCBI lineage: Eukaryota > Metazoa > Nematoda > Chromadorea > Rhabditida > Rhabditidae > Oscheius > Oscheius sp. DF5033. The sequence goes on from OZ038413.1 coordinate 10,923,927, forward strand.
TCCTGTGCGCCCTGTGTTAGCGCCTCAGCTGGAGCTGGTACTTCAGCTGGCTTCTGTTCTACTGGAGCTGGTACTTCAGCTGGCTTCTCCTCAGCTGCAGCTGGTATTACAGCTGGCTTCTGTTCTACTGAAGCGGGAACTTCAGCTGGCTTCTGTTCTACTGGAGCGGGAACTTCAGCTGGCTTCTGTTCTGCTGGAGCGGGAACTTCAGCTGGCTTCTCCTCAGCTGGAACGGGAACTTCTGCTGGCTTCTCCTCAGCTGGAACGGGAACTTCAGCTGGCTTCTGTTCTGCTGGAGCGGGAACTTCAGCTGGCTTCTCCTCAGCTGGAACTGGAACTTCGGCTGGCTTCTGTTCTACCTGAGCGGGAACTTCTGCTGGCTTCTGTTCTACTGGAGCGGGAACTTCATCTGGCTTCTCCTCAGCTGGAGCTGGTACTTCAGCTGGCTTCTGTTCTACTGGAGCGGGAACTTCAGCTGGCTTCTCCTCAGCTGCTGCTGGAACTTCTGCTGGCTTCTCCTCAGCTGGAGCGGGAACTTCTGCTGGCTTCTGTTCTACTGGAGCGGGCACTTCAGCTGGCTTCTCCTCAGCTGGAACGGGAACTTCTGCTGGCTTCTGTTCTACTTGAGCGGGAACTTCAGCTGGCTTCTGTTCTACTGGAGCGGGAACTTCTGCATGCTTCTCCTCAGCTGGCGCGATTTTCTTCGATTTCGATGACATCAGCTTGGCCTCCACGACGTCCACAGTCTCAACGACCAAATCAATCTCAAGTCCTGACGACTCGTCCTGCTTTACGAGTTCCATCGTGAGGGTAACTTCGTCCCGACTTTCTGAGGTCTGCGCCTCCTCCACAATAACTATCACTCGTTCCTCAGCTTGACTTACCATCGTGGTTTCTTCTTGTGCGCCCTGTGTTAGCTCCTCATCTGGAGCTGGTACTTCAGCTGGCTTCTCATCAGCTGGAACGGGAACTTCTGCTGGCTTCTGTTCTACTTGAGCGGGAACTTCCGCTGGCTTCTCCTCAGCTGGAACAGGAACTTCTGCTGGCTTCTCCTCAGCTGGAGCTGGTACTTCAGCTGGCTTCTGTTCTACTGGAGCGGGAACTTCTGCTGGCTTCTGTTCTGCTGGAGCGGGAACTTCAGCTGGCTTCTGTTCTGCTGGAGCGGGAACTTCTGCTGGCTTCTGTTCTACTTGAACGGGAACTTCAGCTGGCTTCTCCTCAGCTGGAGCTGGTGTTTCAGCTGGCTGCCGTTCTGCTGGAGCAGCTACTTCAGCTGGCTTCTCATCAGCTGGAACGGGAACTTCTGCTGGCTTCTGTTCTACTTGAGCGGGAACTTCCGTTGGCTTCTTCTCAGCTGGAACAGGAACTTCTGCTGGCTTCTCCTCAGCTGCAGCTGGAACTTCTGCTGGCTTCTGTTCTACTTGAGCGGGAACTTCAGCTGGCTTCTGTTCTACTTGAGCGGGAACTTCCGCTGGCTTCTCCTCAGCTGGAACAGGAACTTCTGCTGGCTTCACCTCAGCTGGAGCGGGAACTTCTGCTGGCTTCTGTTCTGCTGGAGCGGGAACTTCAGCTGGAGCTGGTACTTCAGCTGGCTTCTGTTCTACTTGAGCGGGAACTTCCGTTGGCTTCTTCTCAGCTGGAACAGGAACTTCTGCTGGCTTCTCCTCAGCTGGCGCGATTTTCTTCGATTTCGATGACATCAGCTTGGCCTCCACGACGTCCACAGTCTCAACGACCAAATCAATCTCAAGTCCTGACGACTCGTCCTGCTTTACGAGTTCCAACGTGAGGGTAACTTCGTCCCGACTTTCTGAGGTCTGCGCCTCCTCCACAATAACTATCACTCGTTCCTCAGCCTCACTTACCATCGTGGTTTCTTCTTGTGCGCCCTGTGTTAGCGCCTCAGCTGCAGCTGGTACTTCAGCTGGCTTCTGTTCTACTGGAGCGGGAACTTCAGCTGGCTTCTGCTCTGCTGGAGCGGGAACTTCTGCTGGCTTCTGTTCTACTTGAGCGGGAACTTCAGCTGGCTTCTCCTCAGCTGCAGCTGGTACTTCAGCTGGCTTCTCCTCAGCTGGAGCGGGAACTTCATCTGGCTTCTCCTCAGCTGCAGCTGGAACTTCTGCTGGCTTCTGTTCAACTGGAGCGGGAACTTCAGCTGGCTTCTCCTCAGCTGGAGCTGGTACTTCAGCTGGCTTCTGTTCTGCTGGAGCGGGCACTTCAGCTGGCTTCTCCTCAGCTGGAGCGGGAACTTCTGCTGGCTTCTGTTCTGCTGGAACAGGAACTTCAGCTGGCTTCTGCTCTACTGGAGCGGGAACTTCAGCTGGCTTCTCCTCAGCTGGAGCTGGTGTTTCAGCTGGCTTCCGTTCTGCTGGAGCGGGAACTTCAGCTGGAGCTGGTACTTCAGCTGGCTTCTGTTCTGCTGGAACAGGAACTTCTGCTGGCTTCTGTTCTACTTGAGCGGGAACTTCCGCTGGCTTCTCCTCAGCTGGAACAGGAACTTCTGCATGCTTCTCCTCAGATGGCGCGATTTTCTTCGATTTCGATGACATCAGCTTGGCCTCCACGACGTCCACAGTCTCAACGACCAAATCAATCTCAAGTCCTGACGACTCGTCCTGCTTTACGAGTTCCAACGTGAGGGTAACTTCGTCCCGACTTTCTGAGGTCTGCGCCTCCTCCACAATAACTATCACTCGTTCCTCAGCCTCACTTACCATCGTGGTTTCTTCTTGTGCGCCCTGTGTTAGCGCCTCAGCTGGAGCTGGTACTTCAGCTGGCTTCTGTTCTACTGGAGCGGGAACTTCAGCTGGCTTCTGTTCTGCTGGAGTGGGAACTTCAGCTGGCTTCTGTTCTGCTGGAGCGGGAACTTCTGCTGGCTTCTGTTCTACTTGAGCGGGAACTTCCGTTGGCTTCTTCTCAGCTGGAACAGGAACTTCTGCTGGCTTCTCCTCAGCTGGGACGGGAACTTCTGCTGGCTTCTGTTCTACTTGAGCGGGAACTTCCGCTGGCTTCTCCTCAGCTGGAACAGGAACTTCTGCATGCTTCTCCTCAGCTGGAGCGGGAACTTCTGCTGGCTTCTGTTCTACTGGAGCGGGAACTTCAGCTGGCTTCTGTTCTACTGGAGCGGGCACTTCAGCTGGCTTCTCCTCAGCTGGAACGGGAACTTCAGCTGGCTTCTGTTCTACTTGAGCGGGAACTTCAGCTGGCTTCTCCTCAGCTGCAGCTGGGACTTCTGCTGGCTTCTCCTCAGCTGGAGCTGGAACTTCCGCTGGCTTCTCCTCAGCTGGAGCTGGTACTTCAGCTGGCTTCTGTTCTACTGGAGCGGGAACTTCAGCTGGCTTCTGTTCTGCTGGAGCGGGAACTTCAGCTGGCTTCTCATCAGCTGGAACGGGAACTTCTGCTGGCTTCTGTTCTGCTGGAGCGGGAACTTCAGCTGGAGCTGGTACTTCAGCTGGCTTCTGTTCTACTGGAGCGGGAACTTCAGCTGGCTTCTCCTCAGCTGCAGCTGGAACTTCTGCTGGCTTCTGTTCAACTGGAGCGGGAACTTCAGCTGGCTTCTCCTCAGCTGCAGCTGGAACTTCTGCTGGCTTCTCCTCAGCTGGAGCGGGAACTTCAGCTGGCTTCTGTTCTACTTGAGCGGGAACTTCTGCTGGCTTCTGTTCTGCTGGAGCGGGAACTTCAGCTGGAGCTGGTACTTCAGCTGGCTTCTCCTCAGCTGCAGCTGGAACTTCTGCTGGCTTCTGTTCTACTTGAGCGGGAACTTCAGCTGGCTTCTCCTCAGCTGGAAGAGGAACTTCTTCATGCTTCCCCTCAGCTGGCGCGATTTTCTTCGATTTCGATGACATCAGCTTGGCCTCCACGACGTCCACAGTCTCAACGACCAAATCAATCTCAAGTCCTGACGACTCGTCCTGCTTTACGAGTTCCAACGTGAGGGTAACTTCCTCCCGACTTTCTGAGGTCTGCGCCTCCTCCACAATAACTATCACTCGTTCCTCAGCCTCACTTACCATCGTGGTTTCTTCTTGTGCGCCCTGTGTTAGCGCCTCAGCTGGAGCTGGTACTTCAGCTGGCTTCTGTTCTACTGGAGCGGGTACTTCAGCTGGCTTCTTTTTTACTTGAGCGGGAACTTCAGCTGGCTTCTGCTCTACTGGAGCGGGAACTTCAGCTGGCTTCTCCTCAGCTGGAGCTGGTGTTTCAGCTGGCTTCCGTTCTGCTGGAGCAGCTACTTCAGCTGGCTTCTCATCAGCTGGAACGGGAACTTCTGCTGGCTTCTGTTCTACTTGAGCGGGAACTTCCGCTGGCTTCTCCTCAGCTGGAACAGGAACTTCTGCTGGCTTCACCTCAGCTGGAGCGGGAACTTCTGCTGGCTTCTGTTCTACTTGAGCGGGAACTTCCGCTGGCTTCTCCTCAGCTGGAACAGGAACTTCTGCATGCTTCTCCTCAGCTGGCGCGATTTTCTTCGATTTCGATGACATCAGCTTGGCCTCCACGACGTCCACAGTCTCAACGACCAAATCAATCTCAAGTCCTGACGACTCGTCCTGCTTTACGAGTTCCAACGTGAGGGTAACTTCGTCCCGACGTTCTGAGGTCTGCGCCTCCTCCACAATAACTATCACTCGTTCCTCAGCCTCACTTACCATCGTGGTTTCTTCTTGTGCGCCCTGTGTTAGCGCCTCAGCTGGAGCTGGTACTTCAGCTGGCTTCTGTTCTACTGGAGCGGGAACTTCAGCTGCCTTCTCCTCAGCTGAAACGGTAACTTCTGCTGGCTTCTCCTCAGCTGGAGCGGGAACTTCAGCTGGCTGCTCCTCAGCTGGAGCTGGTACTTCAGCTGGCTTCTGTTCTACTTGAGCGGGAACTTCAGCTGCCTTCTCCTCAGCTGGAACGGGAACTTGTGCTGGCTTCTGTTCTACTGGAGCGGGAACTTCAGCTGCCTTCTCCTCAGCTGGAACGGGAACTTGTGCTGGCTTCTGTTCTACTGGAGCGGGAACTTCAGCTGGCTTCTCCTCAGCTGGAGCTGGTCTTTCAGCTGGCTTCTGTTCTGCTGGAGCAGCTACTTCAGCTGGCTTCTCATCAGCTGGGACGGGAACTTCTGCTGGCTTCTCCTCAGCTGGAACGGGAACTTCAGCTGGCTTCTGTTCTACTTGAGCGTGAACTTCAGCTGGCTTTTGTTCTGCTGGAGCGGGAACTTCAGCTGGCTTCTGTTCTGCTTGAGCGGGAACTTCAGCTGGCTTCTGTTCTGCTGGAGCGGGAACTTCAGCTGGCTTCTCCTCAGCTGGAACGGGAACTTCAGCTGGCTTCTGTTCTGCTGGAACTGGAACTTCAGCTGGCTTCTGTTCTACTGGAGCGGGAACTTCGGCTGGCTTCTGTTCTGCTTGAGCGGGAACTTCAGCTGGCTTCTGTTCTGCTGGAGCGGGAACTTCAGCTGGCTTCTGTTCTGCTGGAGCGGGAACTTCAGCTGGCTTCTGTTCTACTGGAGCGGGTACTTCAGCTGGCTTCTGTTCTACTTGAGCGGGAACTTCAGCTGGCTTCTGCTCTACTGGAGCGGGAACTTCAGCTGGCTTCTCCTCAGCTGGAGCTGGTGTTTCAGCTGGCTTCCGTTCTGCTGGAGCAGCTACTTCAGCTGGCTTCTCATCAGCTGGAACGGGAACTTCTGCTGGCTTCTGTTCTACTTGAGCGGGAACTTCCGCTGGCTTCTCCTCAGCTGGAACAGGAACTTCTGCTGGCTTCACCTCAGCTGGAGCGGGAACTTCTGCTGGCTTCTGTTCTACTTGAGCGGGAACTTCCGCTGGCTTCTCCTCAGCTGGAACAGGAACTTCTGCATGCTTCTCCTCAGCTGGCGCGATTTTCTTCGATTTCGATGACATCAGCTTGGCCTCCACGACGTCCACAGTCTCAACGACCAAATCAATCTCAAGTCCTGACGACTCGTCCTGCTTTACGAGTTCCAACGTGAGGGTAACTTCGTCCCGACGTTCTGAGGTCTGCGCCTCCTCCACAATAACTATCACTCGTTCCTCAGCCTCACTTACCATCGTGGTTTCTTCTTGTGCGCCCTGTGTTAGCGCCTCAGCTGGAGCTGGTACTTCAGCTGGCTTCTGTTCTACTGGAGCGGGAACTTCAGCTGCCTTCTCCTCAGCTGGAGCGGGAACTTCAGCTGGCTGCTCCTCAGCTGGAGCTGGTACTTCAGCTGGCTTCTGTTCTACTTGAGCGGGAACTTCAGCTGCCTTCTCCTCAGCTGGAACGGGAACTTGTGCTGGCTTCTGTTCTACTGGAGCGGGAACTTCAGCTGCCTTCTCCTCAGCTGGAACGGGAACTTGTGCTGGCTTCTGTTCTACTGGAGCGGGAACTTCAGCTGGCTTCTCCTCAGCTGGAGCTGGTCTTTCAGCTGGCTTCTGTTCTGCTGGAGCAGCTACTTCAGCTGGCTTCTCATCAGCTGGGACGGGAACTTCTGCTGGCTTCTCCTCAGCTGGAACGGGAACTTCAGCTGGCTTCTGTTCTACTTGAGCGTGAACTTCAGCTGGCTTTTGTTCTGCTGGAGCGGGAACTTCAGCTGGCTTCTCCTCAGCTGGAGCGGGAACTTCAGCTGGCTTCTCCTCAGCTGGAACGGGAACTTCAGCTGGCTTCTGTTCTGCTGGAGCGGGAACTTCAGCTGGCTTCTCCTCAGCTGGAACTGGAACTTCAGCTGGCTTCTGTTCTACTGGAGCGGGAACTTCGGCTGGCTTCTGTTCTGCTTGAGCGGGAACTTCAGCTGGCTTCTGTTCTGCTGGAGCGGGAACTTCAGCTGGCTTCTGTTCTACTTGAGCGTGAACTTCAGCTGGCTTTTGTTCTGCTGGAGCGGGAACTTCAGCTGGCTTCTCCTCTGCTGGAGCGGGAACTTCAGCTGGCTTCTGTTCTACTTGAGCGGGAACTTCAGCTGGCTTCTGTTCTGCTGGAGCGCGAACTTCAGCTGGCTTCTGTTCTACTTGAGCGGGAACTTCAGCTGGCTTCTGTTCTGCTTGAGCGTGAACTTCAGCTGGCTTCTGTTCTACTTGAGCGGGAACTTCAGCTGGCTTCTCCTCAGCTGGAGCTGGTCTTTCAGCTGGCTTCTGTTCTGCTGGAGCAGCTACTTCAGCTGGCTTCTCATCAGCTGGAACGGGAACTTCAGCTGGCTTCTGTTCTGCTGGAGCGGGAACTTCAGCTGGCTTCTGTTCTGCTGGAGCGGGAACTTCAGCTGGCTTCTCCTCAGCTGGAACGGGAACTTCAGCTGGCTTCTGTTCTACTGGAGCGGGAACTTCAGCTGGCTTCTGTTCTACTGGAGCGGGTACTTCTGCTGGCTTCTCCTCAGCTGGAACAGGAACTTCTGCTGGCTTCTGTTCTACTGGAGCGGGAACTTCAGCTGGCTTCTCCTCAGCTGGAGCTGGTATTACAGCTGGCTTCTGTTCTGCTGGAACGGGAACTTCTGCTGGCTTCCGTTCTGCTGGAGCAGCTACTTCAGCTGGCTTCTCATCAGCTGGAACGGGAACTTCTGCTGGCTTCTGTTCTACTTGAGCGGGAACTTCCGCTGGCTTCTCCTCAGCTGGAACAGGAACTTCTGCTGGCTTCACCTCAGCTGGAGCGGGAACTTCTGCTGGCTTCTGTTCTACTTGAGCGGGAACTTCAGCTGGCTTCTCCTCAGCTGGAGCTGGTATTACAGCTGGCTTCTGTTCTGCTGGAACGGGAACTTCTGCTGGCTTCCGTTCTGCTGGAGCAGCTACTTCAGCTGGCTTCTCATCAGCTGGAACGGGAACTTCTGCTGGCTTCTGTTCTACTTGAGCGGGAACTTCCGCTGGCTTCTCCTCAGCTGGAACAGGAACTTCTGCTGGCTTCACCTCAGCTGGAGCGGGAACTTCTGCTGGCTTCTGTTCTACTTGAGCGGGAACTTCCGCTGGCTTCTCCTCAGCTGTAACAGGAACTTCTGCATGCTTCTCCTCAGCTGGCGCGATTTTCTTCGATTTCGATGACATCAGCTTGGCCTCCACGACGTCCACAGTCTCAACGACCAAATCAATCTCAAGTCCTGACGACTCGTCCTGCTTTACGAGTTCCAACGTGAGGGTAACTTCGTCCCGACTTTCTGAGGTCTGCGCCTCCTCCACAATAACTATCACTGGTTCCTCAGCCTCACTTACCATCGTGGTTTCTTCTTGTGCGCCCTGTGTTAGCGCCTCAGCTGGAGCTGGTACTTCAGCTGGCTTCTGTTCTACTTGAGCGGGAACTTCAGCTGGCTTCTGCTCTACTGGAGCGGGAACTTCAGCTGGCTTCTCCTCAGCTGGAGCGGGAACTTCAGCTGGCTTCTCCTCAGCTGCAGCTGGAACTTCTGCTGGCTTCTGTTCAACTGGAGCGGGAACTTCAGCTGGCTTCTCCTCAGCTGGAGCTGGTACTTCAGCTGACTTCTGCTCTACTGGAGCGGGAACTTCAGCTGGCTTCTCCTCTGCTGCTGCTGGAACTTCTGCTGGCTTCTCCTCATCTGGAGCGGGAACTTCTGCTGGCTTCTGTGCTGCTGGAGCGGGAACTTCAGCTGGAGCGGGAACTTCAGCTGGCTTCTCCTCAGCTGCAGCTGGTACTTCAGCTGGCTTCTGTTCTGCTGGAGCGGGAACTTCGGCTGGCTTCTGTTCTGCTGGAGCGGGAACTTCAGCTGGCTTCTGTTCTACTTGAGCGGGAACTTCAGCTGGCTTCTGTTCTGCTGGAGCGGGAACTTCAGCTGGCTTCTGTTCTACTTGAGCGGGAACTTCAGCTGGCTTCTGTTCTGCTGGAGCGCGAACTTCAGCTGGCTTCTGTTCTACTTGAGCGGGAACTTCAGCTGGCTTCTGTTCTGCTTGAGCGTGAACTTCAGCTGGCTTCTGTTCTACTTGAGCGGGAACTTCAGCTGGCTTCTCCTCAGCTGGAGCTGGTCTTTCAGCTGGCTTCTGTTCTGCTGGAGCAGCTACTTCAGCTGGCTTCTCATCAGCTGGAACGGGAACTTCAGCTGGCTTCTGTTCTGCTGGAGCGGGAACTTCAGCTGGCTTCTGTTCTGCTGGAGCGGGAACTTCAGCTGGCTTCTGTTCTACTGGAGCGGGTACTTCTGCTGGCTTCTGTTCTACTTGAGCGGGAACTTCCGCTGGCTTCTCCTCAGCTGCAGCTGGTACTTCAGCTGGCTTCTGTTCTGCTGGAGCGGGAACTTCGGCTGGCTTCTGTTCTGCTGGAGCGGGAACTTCAGCTGGCTTCTGTTCTGCTGGAGCGGGAACTTCAGCTGGCTTCTGTTCTACTGGAGCGGGTACTTCTGCTGGCTTCTGTTCTACTTGAGCGGGAACTTCCGCTGGCTTCTCCTCAGCTGGAACAGGAACTTCTGCTGGCTTCTGTTCTACTGGAGCGGGAACTTCAGCTGGCTTCTCCTCAGCTGGAGCTGGTATTACAGCTGGCTTCTGTTCTGCTGGAACGGGAACTTCTGCTGGCTTCCGTTCTGCTGGAGCAGCTACTTCAGCTGGCTTCTCATCAGCTGGAACGGGAACTTCTGCTGGCTTCTGTTCTACTTGAGCGGGAACTTCCGCTGGCTTCTCCTCAGCTGGAACAGGAACTTCTGCTGGCTTCACCTCAGCTGGAGCGGGAACTTCTGCTGGCTTCTGTTCTACTTGAGCGGGAACTTCAGCTGGCTTCTCCTCAGCTGGAGCTGGTATTACAGCTGGCTTCTGTTCTGCTGGAACGGGAACTTCTGCTGGCTTCCGTTCTGCTGGAGCAGCTACTTCAGCTGGCTTCTCATCAGCTGGAACGGGAACTTCTGCTGGCTTCTGTTCTACTTGAGCGGGAACTTCCGCTGGCTTCTCCTCAGCTGGAACAGGAACTTCTGCTGGCTTCACCTCAGCTGGAGCGGGAACTTCTGCTGGCTTCTGTTCTACTTGAGCGGGAACTTCAGCTGGCTTCTCCTCAGCTGGAGCTGGTATTACAGCTGGCTTCTGTTCTGCTGGAACGGGAACTTCTGCTGGCTTCCGTTCTGCTGGAGCAGCTACTTCAGCTGGCTTCTCATCAGCTGGAACGGGAACTTCTGCTGGCTTCTGTTCTACTTGAGCGGGAACTTCCGCTGGCTTCTCCTCAGCTGGAACAGGAACTTCTGCTGGCTTCACCTCAGCTGGAGCGGGAACTTCTGCTGGCTTCTGTTCTACTTGAGCGGGAACTTCAGCTGGCTTCTCCTCAGCTGGAGCTGGTATTACAGCTGGCTTCTGTTCTGCTGGAACGGGAACTTCTGCTGGCTTCCGTTCTGCTGGAGCAGCTACTTCAGCTGGCTTCTCATCAGCTGGAACGGGAACTTCTGCTGGCTTCTGTTCTACTTGAGCGGGAACTTCCGCTGGCTTCTCCTCAGCTGGAACAGGAACTTCTGCTGGCTTCACCTCAGCTGGAGCGGGAACTTCTGCTGGCTTCTGTTCTACTTGAGCGGGAACTTCAGCTGGCTTCTCCTCAGCTGGAGCTGGTATTACAGCTGGCTTCTGTTCTGCTGGAACGGGAACTTCTGCTGGCTTCCGTTCTGCTGGAGCAGCTACTTCAGCTGGCTTCTCATCAGCTGGAACGGGAACTTCTGCTGGCTTCTGTTCTACTTGAGCGGGAACTTCCGCTGGCTTCTCCTCAGCTGGAACAGGAACTTCTGCTGGCTTCACCTCAGCTGGAGCGGGAACTTCTGCTGGCTTCTGTTCTACTTGAGCGGGAACTTCCGCTGGCTTCTCCTCAGCTGTAACAGGAACTTCTGCATGCTTCTCCTCAGCTGGCGCGATTTTCTTCGATTTCGATGACATCAGCTTGGCCTCCACGACGTCCACAGTCTCAACGACCAAATCAATCTCAAGTCCTGACGACTCGTCCTGCTTTACGAGTTCCAACGTGAGGGTAACTTCGTCCCGACTTTCTGAGGTCTGCGCCTCCTCCACAATAACTATCACTGGTTCCTCAGCCTCACTTACCATCGTGGTTTCTTCTTGTGCGCCCTGTGTTAGCGCCTCAGCTGGAGCTGGTACTTCAGCTGGCTTCTGTTCTACTTGAGCGGGAACTTCAGCTGGCTTCTGCTCTACTGGAGCGGGAACTTCAGCTGGCTTCTCCTCAGCTGGAGCGGGAACTTCAGCTGGCTTCTCCTCAGCTGCAGCTGGAACTTCTGCTGGCTTCTGTTCAACTGGAGCGGGAACTTCAGCTGGCTTCTCCTCAGCTGGTACTTCAGCTGACTTCTGCTCTACTGGAGCGGGAACTTCAGCTGGCTTCTCCTCAGCTGCTGCTGGAACTTCTGCTGGCTTCTCCTCATCTGGAGCGGGAACTTCTGCTGGCTTCTGTGCTGCTGGAGCGGGAACTTCAGCTGGAGCGGGAACTTCAGCTGGCTTCTCCTCAGCTGCAGCTGGTACTTCAGCTGGCTTCTCCTCAGCTGGAGCTGGTACTTCGGCTGGCTTCTCCTCAGCTGGAGCTGGTACTTCAGCTGGCTTCTGTTCTGCTGGAGCGGGAACTTCAGCTGGCTGCTCCTCAGCTGGAGCTGGTACTTCAGCTGGCTTCTGTTCTACTGGAGCGGGAACTTCAGCTGGCTTCACCTCAGCTGGAGCGGGAACTTCTGCTGGCTTCTGTTCTACTTGAGCGGGAACTTCCGCTGGCTTCTCCTCAGCTGGAACAGGAACTTCTGCATGCTTCTCCTCAGCTGGCGCGATTTTCTTCGATTTCGATGACATCAGCTTGGCCTCCACGACGTCCACAGTCTCAACGACCAAATCAATCTCAAGTCCTGACGACTCGTCCTGCTTTACGAGTTCCAACGTGAGGGTAACTTCGTCCCGACTTTCTGAGGTCTGCGCCTCCTCCACAATAACTATCACTGGTTCCTCAGCCTCACTTACCATCGTGGTTTCTTCTTGTGCGCCCTGTGTTAGCGCCTCAGCTGGAGCTGGTACTTCAGCTGGCTTCTGTTCTACTTGAGCGGGAACTTCAGCTGGCTTCTGCTCTACTGGAGCGGGAACTTCAGCTGGCTTCTGTTCTACTTGAGCGGGAACTTCAGCTGGCTTCTGCTCTACTGGAGCAGCTACTTCAGCTGGCTTCTCCTCAGCTGGAGCGGGTACTTCAGCTGGCTTCTCCTCAGCTGCAGCTGGTATTACAGCTGGCTTCTGTTCTACTGGAGCCGGAACTTCAGCTGGCTTCTGTTCTGCTGGAGCGGGAACTTCAGCTGGCTTCTGTTCTGCTGGAGCGGGAACTTCAGCTGGCTTCTCCTCAGCTGCAGCTGGTATTACAGCTGGCTTCTGTTCTACTGAAGCGGGAACTTCAGCTGGCTTCTGTTCTGCTGGAGCGGGAACTTCAGCTGGCTTCTCCTCAGCTGGAACGGGAACTTGTGCTGGCTTCTGTTCTACTGGAGCGGGAACTTCAGCTGGCTTCTCCTCAGCTGGAGCTGGTCTTTCAGCTGGCTTCTGTTCTGCTGGAGCAGCTACTTCAGCTGGCTTCTCATCAGCTGGAACGGGAACTTCAGCTGGCTTCTGTTCTACTTGAGCGGGAACTTCAGCTGGCTTCTGTTCTACTGGAGCGGGAACTTCAGCTGGCTTCTCCTCAGCTGGAACAGGAACTTCTGCATGCTTCCCCTCAGCTGGCGCGATTTTCTTCGATTTCGATGACATCAGCTTGGCCTCCACGACGTCCACAGTCTCAACGACCAAATCAATCTCAAGTCCTGACGACTCGTCCTGCTTTACGAGTTCCAACGTGAGGGTAACTTCGTCCCGACTTTCTGAGGTCTGCGCCTCCTCCACAATAACTATCACTCGTTCCTCAGCCTCACTTACCATCGTGGTTTCTTCTTGTGCGCCCTGTGTTAGCGCCTCAGCTGGAGCTGGTACTTCAGCTGGCTTCTGTTCTACTGGAGCGGGAACTTCAGCTGGCTTCTCCTCAGCTGGAGCTGGTATTACAGCTGGCTTCTGTTCTGCTGGAACGGGAACTTCAGCTGGCTTCTCCTCAGCTGCAGCTGGAACTTCTGCTGGCTTCTGTTCAACTGGAGCGGGAACTTCAGCTGGCTTCTCCTCAGCTGGAGCTGGTACTTCAGCTGGCTTCTGCTCTACTGGAGCGGGAACTTCAGCTGGCTTCTCCTCAGCTGCTGCTGGAACTTCTGCTGGCTTCTCCTCATCTGGAGCGGGAACTTCTGCTGGCTTCTGTGCTGCTGGAGCGGGAACTTCAGCTGGAGCGGGAACTTCAGCTGGCTTCTCCTCAGCTGCAGCTGGTACTTCAGCTGGCTTCTCCTCAGCTGGAGCTGGTACTTCGGCTGGCTTCTCCTCAGCTGGAGCTGGTACTTCAGCTGGCTTCTGTTCTGCTGGAGCGGGAACTTCAGCTGGCTGCTCCTCAGCTGGAGCTGGTACTTCAGCTGGCTTCTGTTCTACTGGAGCGGGAACTTCAGCTGGCTTCTCCTCAGCTGGAGCTGGAACTTCTGCTGGCTTCTGTGCTGCTGGAGCGGGAACTTCAGCTGGAGCGGGAACTTCAGCTGGCTTCTCCTCAGCTGCAGCTGGTATTACAGCTGGCTTCTGTTCTACTGAAGCGGGAACTTCAGCTGGCTTCTCCTCAGCTGGAGCGGGTACTTCAGCTGGCTTCTCCTCAGCTGGAACGGGAACTTGTGCTGGCTTCTGTTCTACTGGAGCGGGAACTTCAGCTGCCTTCTCCTCAGCTGGAACGGGAACTTGTGCTGGCTTCTGTTCTACTGGAGCGGGAACTTCAGCTGGCTTCTCCTCAGCTGGAGCTGGTCTTTCAGCTGGCTTCTGTTCTGCTGGAGCAGCTACTTCAGCTGGCTTCTCATCAGCTGGGACGGGAACTTCTGCTGGCTTCTCCTCAGCTGGAACGGGAACTTCAGCTGGCTTCTGTTCTACTTGAGCGTGAACTTCAGCTGGCTTTTGTTCTGCTGGAGCGGGAACTTCAGCTGGCTTCTCCTCAGCTGGAACGGGAACTTCTGCTGGCTTCTGTTCTACTGGAGCGGGAACTTCTGCTGGCTTCTCCTCAGCTGGAACGGGAACTTCAGCTGGCTTCTGTTCTACTTGAGCGTGAACTTCAGCTGGCTTTTGTTCTGCTGGAGCGGGAACTTCAGCTGGCTTCTCCTCAGCTGGAACGGGAACTTCTGCTGGCTTCTGTTCTACTGGAGCGGGAACTTCAGCTGGCTTCTGTTCTGCTGGAGCGGGAACTTCAGCTGGCTTCTCCTCAGCTGGAACTGGAACTTCGGCTGGCTTCTGTTCTACTTGAGCGGGAACTTCAGCTGGCTTCTGTTCTGCTGGAGCGGGAACTTCAGCTGGCTTCTCCTCAGCTGGAACTGGAACTTCGGCTGGCTTCTGTTCTACTTGAGCGGGAACTTCAGCTGGCTTCTGTTCTGCTGGAGCGGGAACTTCAGCTGGCTTCTGTTCTACTTGAGCGGGAACTTCGGCTGGCTTCTGTTCTACTTGAGCGGGAACTTCAGCTGGCTTCTGTTCTGCTGGAGCGGGAACTTCAGCTGGCTTCTGTTCTACTTGAGCGGGAACTTCAGCTGGCTTCTGTTCTGCTTGAGCGTGAACTTCGGCTGGCTTCTGTTCTACTTGAGCGGGAACTTCAGCTGGCTTCTCATCAGCTGGAACGGGAACTTCAGCTGGCTTCTCCTCAGCTGGAACGGGAACTTCAGCTGGCTTCTGTTCTGCTGGAGCGGGAACTTCAGCTGGCTTCTCCTCAGCTGGAACTGGAACTTCGGCTGGCTTCTGTTCTACTTGAGCGGGAACTTCAGCTGGCTTCTGTTCTGCTGGAGCGGGAACTTCAGCTGGCTTCTGTTCTACTTGAGCGGGAACTTCGGCTGGCTTCTGTTCTACTTGAGCGGGAACTTCAGCTGGCTTCTGTTCTGCTGGAGCGGGAACTTCAGCTGGCTTCTGTTCTACTTGAGCGGGAACTTCAGCTGGCTTCTGTTCTGCTTGAGCGTGAACTTCGGCTGGCTTCTGTTCTACTTGAGCGGGAACTTCAGCTGGCTTCTCATCAGCTGGAACGGGAACTTCAGCTGGCTTCTGTTCTGCTGGAGCGGGAACTTCAGCTGGCTTCTGTTCTACTTGAGCGGGAACTTCAGCTGGCTTCTGTTCTGCTTGAGCGTGAACTTCGGCTGGCTTCTGTTCTACTTGAGCGGGAACTTCAGCTGGCTTCTCATCAGCTGGGACGGGAACTTCTGCTGGCTTCTCCTCAGCTGGAACGGGAACTTCAGCTGGCTTCTGTTCTACTTGAGCGTGAACTTCAGCTGGCTTTTGTTCTGCTGGAGCGGGAACTTCAGCTGGCTTCTGTTCTACTGGAGCGGGAACTTCAGCTGGCTTCTGTTCTACTGGAGCGGGAACTTCAGCTGGAGCTGGTACTTCAGCTGGCTTCTGTTCTACTGGAGCGGGAACTTCAGCTGGCTTATGTTCTACTGGAGCGGGAACTTCAGCTGGCTTCTCCTCAGCTGGAGCTGGTCTTTCAGCTGGCTTCTGTTCTGCTGGAGCAGCTACTTCAGCTGGCTTCTCATCAGCTGGGACGGGAACTTCTGCTGGCTTCTCCTCAGCTGGAACGGGAACTTCAGCTGGCTTCTGTTCTACTTGAGCGTGAACTTCAGCTGGCTTTTGTTCTGCTGGAGCGGGAACTTCAGCTGGCTTCTCCTCAGCTGGAGCGGGAACTTCAGCTGGCTTCTCCTCAGCTGGAACGGGAACTTCTGCTGGCTTCTGTTCTACTGGAGCGGGAACTTCAGCTGGCTTCTGTTCTGCTGGAGCGGGAACTTCAGCTGGCTTCTCCTCAGCTGGAACGGGAACTTCAGCTGGCTTCTGTTCTGCTGGAGCGGGAACTTCAGCTGGCTTCTCCTCAGCTGGAACTGGAACTTCGGCTGGCTTCTGTTCTACTTGAGCGGGAACTTCAGCTGGCTTCTGTTCTGCTGGAGCGGGAACTTCAGCTGGCTTCTCCTCAGCTGGAACGGGAACTTCGGCTGGCTTCTGTTCTACTTGAGCGGGAACTTCAGCTGGCTTCTGTTCTGCTGGAGCGGGAACTTCAGCTGGCTTCTCCTCAGCTGGAACGGGAACTTCGGCTGGCTTCTGTTCTACTTGAGCGGGAACTTCAGCTGGCTTCTGTTCTGCTGGAGCGGGAACTTCAGCTGGCTTCTGTTCTGCTGGAGCGGGAACTTCAGCTGGCTTCTGTTCTGCTGGAGCGGGAACTTCAGCTGGCTTCTCCTCAGCTGGAACGGGAACTTCGGCTGGCTTCTGTTCTACTTGAGCGGGAACTTCAGCTGGCTTCTGTTCTGCTGGAGCGGGAACTTCAGCTGGCTTCTGTTCTACTTGAGCGGGAACTTCGGCTGGCTTCTGTTCTACTTGAGCGGGAACTTCAGCTGGCTTCTGTTCTGCTGGAGCGGGAACTTCAGCTGGCTTCTGTTCTACTTGAGCGGGAACTTCAGCTGGCTTCTGTTCTGCTTGAGCGTGAACTTCAGCTGGCTTCTGTTCTACTTGAGCGGGAACTTCAGCTGGCTTCTCCTCAGCTGGAGCTGGTCTTTCAGCTGGCTTCTGTTCTGCTGGAGCGGGAACTTCAGCTGGCTTCTGTTCTGCTGGAGCGGGAACTTCAGCTGGCTTCTCCTCAGCTGGAACGGGAACTTCAGCTGGCTTCTGTTCTACTGGAGCGGGAACTTCAGCTGGCTTCTCCTCAGCTGCAGCTGGAACTTCTGCTGGCTTCTGTTCTACTTGAGCGGGAACTTCAGCTGGCTTCTGTTCTACTTGAGCGGGAACTTCAGCTGGCTTCTCCTCAGCTGGAGCGGGAACTTCAGCTGGCTTCTCCTCAGCTGGAACGGGAACTTCTGCTGGCTTCTGTTCTACTTGAGCGGGAACTTCAGCTGGCTTCTCCTCAGCTGGAACGGGAGCTTCAGCTGGCTTGTCCTCAGCTGGAACGGGAACTTCTGCTGGCTTCTCCTCAGCTGGAACGGGAACTTCAGCTGGCTTCTGTTTTGCTGGAAGTGGTACTTCAGGTAGCTTCTCTTCTGCTGATGTATCCAGTGCAAGTCTGGTTGCTGTTGTCATTTCTGTTTTGTTTTCTTCCTTGTTTTGCCCGATTTGGTATGATGCTGCTGTTAGTTGCATGTCTTGTTGTTGCAGTGAAACTGATGTAGCGTGGATGTCTTGAGTCTCGCGAAACTCTTCTTTGGCTCCCCTCTGCATTTTGGTTTCAATTCCTGGCCGTTTTATTGTTATGGTGCACTTTGTTTTAGCTGTTCCTCTTTCGTTGGCAGCGGTACATTCCAAGTGATGAACTCCATGTTCGAGTGTGAGTGTGGCTATGGCTATTCCGTCTTCGTAGATTGTGGATTCCCTGCGCTTTGTTTGAACTTGTGTTTATCGTTTTACTTACTTATTTATTGGTTTGTGTTCGAGCATCCAAGTTAGCTCAGCTGGCGGAGAGGAGAGTATTGACACCTTGCAGGTCACGGTAGTTGATTCGGTGGTTATGTCATGTAGCGGTTGGAAAAAGTATGGTTTTTGTCTGAATTTGGATGTAAGATTATTGTTTGTCCCTACTTGGAGTCTTTTCTCATCAGCGATGTAAGTGATGCTCTTTCCGCTATTTGTAGATTGCACGAGGTTATTGCCTGTCCGAGGTTGTTTTCCGCTATACAGGTGGCGGTTATATCTTCTGTGACGTTTTTGATAAATAATAGTGCGACACCGTCTTCTACACGCATTTGACAATTCCTGTTAAACGTTGATATGGATAGCTTATACTCCTTACTCATCAGGTGTTGATCCGTTTATTAACCACTGTATTGTAGGCATTGGAGATCCTGCGAATATACATTTCAATCTTGTTTCTCCTTTGGCAATTTTTTCATCCTAAATTTTTGCATATTTTGCTACTGTAGCATTTATTCGCGTACCTTTAATGACAGCAAGAATTTAGGGGCATAGCCTGTTTCAGAAGCGGAGCTCGTTTGCTTCGTAATCTGTGCTTTGGTATCTACTTCACCGTAATTGTTGGTTGCAATACAAGTGAATTCTGTAGTAAAATCTCCTAGGTCTTCTACAAATAATAGAGCCACTCCATTGTCAAAGACACTTTTTCTTCCCCTAAACTTTTGTAATGGAGATGTGTCAATATTCTACCTTTCTGTGATGGGATTACCATTTTCAAGCCAAGTTACTGTAGTTGCCTCATCTCCTAAGACCACACATCTCAATACAACATTGTTCGAATCGACAATGTCGTCGTAAAGAGGCTGAACGAAGAATGGCGGAATGCCGAAATCTTCAATCTCTTCTGCTTCATCCACTTTCATAACGCGACAGGTTGATTCAACAGTTCCTTTGAGATTTGAAGCGGTGCATTTGATGTATTCTTCTTCAGTTATAGTCACATTCAAGAAAGACACACCATCTTCGGATGTGGACCTGAGTTTTCATATTTTTCTATTATTTTTAAACATACATGGAAGTGACGTCAACTCCATTTCTAAACCATTGCACATCCGGCAAAGGGTTGCCAGCCACAACCACCTTCAACCTCATTTCTTGTTCAATTGTACGCACGTCGTGTAACGGAACAATGAAGTAAGGCATCTGCGACAGTCCAGAAGAAGTTGTTGACTCCGAAATATCAGATATTTTTCTAACTGTACAGCTTGAATCAATTGATCCTTTAGAATTTGTAGCTGTGCATTTCACTTTAAGACTTCGTTTTTTGATGTGCCTCAATCTTAGGATTGCCACACCATCTTCGTAGATTTTTTCGCATCTGAAAATTTTAGTGTATGTATAGACTAGAATCTTACTCATGGGAAGGAACAGGTTGCCCGTCGACTGCCCAAGAAATTGTTGGTATTGGATTTCCCATCACAATTGCCTTGAGAGTGGCTGTATTTCCCAGGATCTCTACATCTTGCAGTTCCAACAAGAAATAAGGACGCTGGTTCAATTGGGCTCCTGGTTTCTTCAGCCTGTCAACTGATTCTTCCGCATCTTCCGTCAATAGTGAATCTTCGGACTTTTCCATTCGGAAAGTAAATTCAGCGCTTGATTTTGTTGGGCTGACTACAACCACTTCAAGGTTGTTGTCCGCTATTTCTCGGTCACAAATGACTTGAGTTCCAACCATTTCAACACCAAGAGCATCGTCTGAAGGCAACTTAAATAAAAATTATCAACTATTTTGTACCTTCAATGGTTATTTGACAATGGGATGATTCCATTCCAAAACCATTTGCAATTGTGCAAGTGAAAATGGCATTATCCGTCATTTCTGTGTTCAGAATTTGGAGGATTGTGACTCCATCCTCACAAATTACAGCGTAATTCCTGCAACAGCTCGGATTAAAAGATTGGTTGCCACATACCTGTTCAAATCCAGTAATGTTCCATTCTTTTCCCAAGTCACGGCAGGTAGCGGTTGACCTGTGAAATTACACCGAAGTTGCATAGTCTCATTCGTCTATAATATAATTGCTGGCAATAGAATAACAAAAACCTTAGAATATAGCCTCGTTGGAAGAGTTGTGATAAAGATAGGTGGCTGTCCAGCAGCCGAGGACGTGGTACTTGTGGTGGAACAAATGCTGATCTCCCTCGACGCTCTGGGACTTTCTTGGGCAGAATCAACCTATAATTTACTAGTAGAAAGAAAATTACAATGGTTACATGAAATCGCGCAGCGGAGCTGTCGGAGTCAATTCGAACAACGCCTTCGACGTCCTCCTGCGTGGGAATTCCTTGCAAGTGAATCTCAGACGGTTTCTCATCTGAAAATATTCATTTCTGGTCATCTGTCGAATTTACCTGGCTGTACAGTAATAGTGGTTACCGTTACAGTGCTTCCTGCCGAGTTGCTAGCTTCACATTTCAACGTACCATTCCATTTAGCATTGATGTTATTAATTTCCAAGTAACTGACACCGTCCTCATAGATTATCCTGATAACTCCTCTGCAAGCAAATATCCAAACCTAATTTTAAAAAATGTTTACTTTTCTTGTTGAATAACGTTGTCGTTTAGAAACCACGTGACCTGTGGAACGGGTATTCCATGAGCAACCACCTTGAATAAGGCCTTTGTGTTTTCCGTAATTTCATAGGTTTCATTTAATACGGTCGTAAACTCTGGCGATGTATACATACAAGTACTTGACAACGATGTTAGGGTGTCATCGAGAGTTGAAGCTTCTGAAATAATGATGTTTTATAAGGAGCAGCGGCTTTTACCATCATCCTCGTACAGGGCTTGAGAAACAACAACTAGAGAATCCTCGTGTTCAATAGGTTTTTTCAAATCGACATTGACAATCACTTCCTCCAATGGAATGTCTCCAGAATTTTGGTCAAAAGTGAGATAAGTTGTGAGTTTGCATTTGCGAGCTCTTGGAATAAGGAGATCAGATCCGGCTAATCCCGAATCTTGTACGAACGTGAGATCAACTGTACACATTTCCGATTGTCGTGTGTCGATAAGTTCTGTTGGTGATAGTGGCTCAGTTGTTGGCGCTTGTGTCTGAATAGCTGAATCTTCTTGCGCTGTTGTTACAATAAATGTTTCTTCCTCTGCTTTGGTTGTTGTTTCAACAGGTTTGTATGCTTCTTCCGTAGTTGGCTGTGTCAGAACTTCTGCTTCTTTCTCCTCATTATCTTCCTTCTTTGCCAAAATAACTTCAGTATACACCTCAGCTATAACAGTCTCCCAAATATTCGAGGCCACTTTCTCTGCCGGGACAATAATCATTTCGGTCGATTCAACCATTTCTATCTTTTCTGTTTCTATCAAAGCAAAGCCTTCTTCGGTCATTAGCTCCGGTGATTCCTTAATATTGCGGGCTAATTCTTTTTCCCCGCCTCTTACCGATTTAACTGACGGCTCTCCGGAAGGTGAAACAATAACAATATCAACCGGAGGCTTTTCATCGTCGGAAGCTGGAATACTCTCCAACGTAGTTATAGATATCCTATCTGCTTCAATAACATCAATTACACCTGCTTCTACAACATCTTTTTCAGAAGGCATAGTCAAGGACACTTCTACTTCCGGTTCTTCAAAGATCATTTGACTGAATAATTCTGATTCTAAAGGCAATTTTCCTCTCCTTCTATGTTATTCCCTACCAGTTATTTTTATCCTTGTAATAGGAGTATAAATTCCCTCTACGATTACACCATATTCTCCTGCATCACCAGGTTCAATAGAGATTATGGTAAGTGAATGGTGGTGGGCATCTTCAGTGTCCTCGGCGATAAAGCGGCTCGTGGCTGGCCCTCCACGAACAGCATTTACCGGTTCACCATTCTTTAATTGAAAGTTATAATGAGTTTTCGGGGCGATTATTGCTTTAATTTACGGTGTCACAGGTTTTAGTGAAAACGTTATTACATGGCAAGATGCCTTTTGGAACGAAACTTCTAAAAAATGATCCAAAGAGAACTTTTGCAATGTAATTTCCATGAAAATCGGCCAGTTCAGGTACTTACCCTAAGCCATTGTATCAATGACTCTTCTACTGAAGTTTCACATTTGATTGTAGCTACAGCTCCGGCTGGCACACACGTCTCTTCAAGATCTTCTTCCACTATAATCAACTCATTAACATTTTCTTTTAAATTTTCCCTTTATCCCGTATTTTAGTCAAGCAACAGCATCTTATATCGTTTCGTCGCAATATTTATGAAATAAATAAATAAGAGTAAGCAACAATATACCATAATGTACAAAATTATTTGTTAAGAGAGACATTTGAAATTCGTTTTCGTCTATGACTCTGAATCGAGGTAGCAAGATCGTTAACAACGAGATGAGCAACTCTGAATTCTGTACCCGAAATGGACACTGAATATAATCCAGAATCACTAATCCCCGTATCGTGAATGACTAAATAATGTTTGAGACCATTAACAACATGTTCAAGTTTGTGGGATTGATTAAACATAAGAGGACGACCATCACGTATCCAAATAAGCGATCTACGATTGTCGGATTCCTCTAATTCACATGCAATTGTGGCAGTGCTACCAGGTGGTACAAGATACTCTTGGATGTCATCTTCTTCGCTTTCTGTTCCAGAAGCAACTACCGTTACTTCTTTTTCATCTATTCGTTCTAAACATAAAAAAATGAGGACAAGGATAGGGGCACAAGCACACAAAAGGAATGTTTTCTCTCGGGGTTTGGAACTAATCAAAAGGAGGAGAGAGTGAAATCATTCCTATTTTAACATGCAACATGCTTACCTTCTACAACTAAAGTAATTGTAATAGTTTGTTCTCCTAACATTGCTACGTATGTGCCC
Organism: Oscheius sp. DF5033; assembly: GCA_964036215.1. NCBI lineage: Eukaryota > Metazoa > Nematoda > Chromadorea > Rhabditida > Rhabditidae > Oscheius > Oscheius sp. DF5033. The sequence goes on from OZ038413.1 coordinate 10,946,172, forward strand.
TGATCCGATATTCGTGTTTCCGAGAAGACCACTTTGCTGAAGTTTTCGGAGAAGCTAATTGTATGACGCATTGAATTAGCCAAAGGTTTTTTATCCTTGAACCATATGACTTCGGGACCAGCCTTTGTAACTTGGACTGGAATCTCTGTTGGCTGTCCTTCCATAACAAACTGAGTCTGTGGTGGAGTTATGATAGTAGGTAAATCTTCTGATGAATCTTCTACTAGAAGGAAGGCAACCGGAAAGACATCGTTATTAACTCGTAGAGAGTATAGTTCGTTGTCAGAATAGTCGACATTATTGATGATAAGGACTTCGAGTAGATCATGACTGATCCTGTCAAACTTTCCAATCGTCTTCACAACTAATTTCTTCCCCTTTACCCAGTCGATGCGGCTATTTGGTGCAAGATAATTATTTAGCTCGCAGGTGATCGTTGCAGTTGAGCCAAGTTTGATCACATAGCTGGGAATGTTAATGCTGGTATTGCTTAGGGTATTCGACTCAGCTATGGAATTCTGTGACTCTTTCAAAGATGGCTGTGATCGGAGTGATTTTCTCTCATCAGCATTTTCAGAAACGGTGACATTAAACTGAAGGGAAGTGTCGACGCTCTTGCACATGTCATTCTCTTTCAGAGACATTGCCACTTCTCCCCATGGGATTTCCTCCAGAGAGGCGTATATACTGTCATGAAGGCTTCTTGCAATAATGGAGACATTTATTCCAGTCCTTGTATCATCGCCTTCGTATTCATCAAAGGAACTTGTCTCTGTGAAATCGGTATTGGGATCCAAATAGTATGGATGAGCATCCGATATTTCGTCATCTTGAGGAGAGAACACTGTAAGTGAAGTGAAATCTACAAGGTCTTCTGTTATTTTGATAATTAATCCCAGGTTTTCCGGTTCTTGCTCAATAATAACCTCAAAAAGATTCTCAGCAATTGAGACTGTGGCGCTTTGGAAGACTTCCTGTGATACTTGAGCAATAATTTTCCTTCTTGATGGCACCTTTGTGAAGTCAAAGTAGGCGACAACATTGCTCTCGGTCTCTGTTCGAATTGACTCATCGCTAAGAATGTCTGTTTCCCGTAAAGCAGGAGTTTCTTGTTCTTCTACAATCTGTGAAGATGAAAACATTTCTGATATTTGCGCTTCTTCAATAGGATTGATTGCTGTTCTATCCGATCGTGTCTCAGATGTTTGAGTCTCCGATTTTGGCTTCTCACTCACAGCTTCTGAATCTAAGTCGGACTCGTAGACTAGCATTTCAGCATATGAGAACTGTGCTTCATCTTGCGCATCATCGATGTCAACAGAGGTAAGTTCAACATTAACCATCACTTCTTGGAACTCTCCCTCGAAACTCTCCTCCATAATCTTGGCGATCGGTGGAGCTTGAGGAATAAGTGGAGAAGCTCGGAAAACATGGACTGATCCTCTGAGCATACAAGAAGTATCCGTGTCGGTGGCATAATCTGATTCTTCACATAACATTTGGACAGAATTAGTGTCGTCTAGTCCCACCGAGTAGTCAGCGCTGTATACCTGGGGAAGTTGCATTGTAATCAGAGCATGTTTAGCTGTGCCCTCTGTTGCGAAGAAGTCAACCCCATGAGTTGCAGCATATGAGGTGTGAATCTCTTCTTCGGACCACTTGTCAGGCAGTTTCGATTGATGAGGAGGGACCACCGGCACAACATTTGTTGCCACCTCTTGTGGCATTTGCTCTTCCAGGTTAAGCTCTTCATCATAATCATCGACACATGTCTCTGTGACCCCCGGAGGCATATAATATCGCATTCTGTCAGCCGAGACGGACCTAGCAACTTCGTCATAAATTGGAGACTGATGCCTTTCAATGCTTGTTCCGCGATTTTCCATTGAAAGGATTCTCAACTCATCAAGAAGGTTAGACTCGTCGTTGAATTGCAGCACATTCTTCTCGTTGTCTACTCCTTCATTTACCAGTGGTTCATATTCCTCTGTTCCTTTCTTCTTTTTCTTCAATGGATTCTTGAGATTTTTGAACAAACCAAGAGCACCTTCGGCAAAGGAACGTTTCGGTTTAGGAGGAGCGTCAGGTGTAACTTTCGGCGTTTTTTCACTGCTTGTTTTGCGCATGAAAAAGTTCTTTCTTTCCAAGGTAGCCGCCTTTTCTACCACTGGCTGAGGCTGAAGAATCGGTGTTTCGCCTTCAGGCTGTTTTGAAATCGGTTCAGGTTCTTTCGGTTCAATTTTCTCAATATGTTGTTTCTTTACTCTTGGCGGAGGTATCGGTGGGTCTTCTTCGGGCGTTTTCTCCAACCTTGGATCAGCACTAGTTGTTCTTCTTCTTCTTGGAGGCGGCTGTGGTGGTTCCTCCACGGTTTTCACCACTTTCGATTCTTCAACAACTTCAACCGGAACAGGTGTATGCTCTGTAGTTTCAGTTATGGTCTCTACATTTTCTTCCTTGTTTTCTGAACTAGCCCTGGTTGACCGAGAGCTTCTTTCATTCTTTGGAAATTTCCAGGTATCGTCACTCGCTGTTGAAATCGCAGCAGAAGATCGTTGAGTTTGTGTCAGCGACGATGTTTCCATGGATCTTTGCTTGTAAACCATAACCCCTTCAACTTGCAGATGAGGATCTTCTCTTACAAACGACAGGTTCTCTGAGACCTCAGGTGCGCTATGCTTGATCTTTTTCTTCTTTGCCAAATTCATCACATTTACAATGCTGGTGACATGAGTCCTCACTTTGTGAAGGACACCCATCACTGCGTCAGCTCCCTTCTTTGTTAATTTCTTAGAACAATACATCCGAATTGTATTAATCTCCTCATTAATTTGCATAAAGATGTTGTGCAGTTCTTTTCTTTTCTGGGTAGCAACGGTAGGCTCAACCTTGTAAGATTCAGTCGCTTCACTTTCCATGTGCTCATTGATCATGTCTTCTAGAACAGTCAGCTGGTCCTTGATATTGCTGGTAAGAGGTGTCATGCGGATCAGTTCAGCACTGGGAACCCGCTTCAAAGTCTGGCCAGGTTCAGCATCCTTTGGGGTCTCTGCTAATTGTTGTACTTCAGCATCTTCCATGAGAGAGTTCTCAATTTCCGAAATCCTTCTTCTTAAAAGTCTGATCGGTTTCTTCATTATCTCAATTTCCTCTTCGACACTCCTTGTTGGATTTAAAATCATGTCGGCTAAAGTGGTACGCAGCAGCTCTTCCGTTGCTTCTGCTTGTGCTTCAGTCAATGGGTGCTGCATCACAAGCCTATCAGACATCATAAGGATGGCTTCTTCAATCGACTTGGCATCGTCGCTCAGTTCATTTCCGGAACTATGGGACAATTCGGCCAGTTCGTGTTCTACACTCCTAGCTATTCGTTCGATCTCCTTCATTGTACTCAAGAAATTACCACTAGCTTTTGGTGGCGAGAGGGAGGCTCGTTTTTCTTCTTTTGGTGTAATTTCTACGGAAATTATTGGTGCAGCTACCATTGCCGGCTCATCTGTGACAATTTCCTTTTTAGGAAGAACAGGCGGTGATGTCGTTTTGGGTTCTGGAGCTTTCGGCTTAGGTTTCTCAATTTTTTCCAACTTCTTTGCAGGAAGAATGATCTCCTTCGTTGGTTCCACGCTCTTCGAAAGAGATTCAGTTTGTGATTTTCTCAACAAATCAATAAGTTCGGCTTCAGAAGTGTTAATAGACATATTGGAAGGTTCTTCAACGTCATCAGCAAGTGTTGATGGCTCGGCTATTCTCAAGGCTTCCAGTTGTTTCAATTCATGCTCTGCCCGTCTCATAGCTGACATTAGAGCATTCGTTTCCGCTTTGAGTTCATCAATTTGATGTACAATCTCCGTTCCGCTGGCCCCAGGAGGCTTCTTTGTGGAAATCTTCTTTGGATTGTTTAGAGGAGAATTGAATTCTAACGATGTTTCTAAGCAGGTCTTTTTCGAGATCTCCACTTCTCCTTGTTCATTCACGACTTTTTCCTCCTTTTCCACTTCATTTACCGAAACATCAATTTTTTGTCCTTTGTATGACATTTTGACCGGCAGAAGGGGTGTGCGGGGTTCATACATTTGGGTATCATCCGCTTTGACTTCACTTTGTGAACCAAAGGGGTTATTGAATTCTGAATCCCATAGCCCTTCCATGGAAGCTTTCTCCTTTGAATTCTGCTTTTCAAGCCGAGTGGCAGCTACACAAAAAGAGTTTTTCTTCTTATTGTGAAACTCGGCTTCAGTTGTGCTAGTAGAAGACAACCGTTCCAATCTGCCTCGGATCGGTGCAGCTTTTACTGTACCTTCTACAGTACCCAATTCATAGAGTTCAGTGATCAAAACGGCTGTATCTGCTGTTTCAAAATATTTGTGGAACGCGCTAATCTCCTTTAAATCCTCGTTATATGAACAAGGGGAAGGCTCGGGTACGGCCTCGTTTGAAATGACAGACTGCTGAAGGGAAGCAAGTAGAGCATTTTCTCGGTCGATTAATTCCTGAATTCGACGTTCTTCCCATTCAAAGATGTCAGTAGAATCGGGATCACTGGTAGAATCAATGGGACCAGACGGCCAGCCGGCGTCTGAAACATGCACTACCCATGCTGGCTTCACAAATTCTAAAGGACTCGTCTCACAACACACATAACAAGGCACAAAACACAAAACAAAACGTAAACTCTATATATAGATTGATTAGGCTGGCAGCGGGAATGTTAGCGATAGAAGAAAGAAGCAAAAACACAATGCGGGACACGTTTCATTTTGTGATTTTGCACGATGAGATGCTGTTGCTTGACTGTCCCCGTATAATCTTTTTTTTTCGATCCCCGTAGCAAAATAGGTCTATTTCTGACACATTTGTTTCCCGTCCTAATTATAAAAGACTCACTGAGCACTTTCAGGAAACATTTGGTAGATGCTCTGCCAGCGGCGTTGATAGCTTCGCACCAATATTCTCCTTCATCTTCGCTTACAACATCATTGATCTTTAGGATTGAGACACCATCTTCATAGACAATATTGTACTCACTGAAAAATTATTCTAATCATTTTCTGTGTTAAAACATACTGATTGGGTTCTATCACATCTCCATCCACCGACCAAATGATCTGGGGTGTAGGAGTGCCGCTAACAATACATTTAAACTGAACAGGATGTCCAACCACCGCTTGATTGTCGACTAGTTGACGGAAGAATCTAAAGGCGTGTTGGCCTGCCTTGAAGACAGTAACTCACTTGGGCGGCTGCAAAGCTCCAGAAGTCTCTGTGACGCTTAGACTATGTTCTAATGATTCTACTGCTATAGGAGCTTGTTCTGCTATTGTCTCCAACGGCATATTCACTGTTGCTATTATTTCCACATTCTAAAAAATGTGCTTGATAGAGTATAAATAAGGAACGTACCTGATCTGGACAAACAGCATCTACTTCAACGAAGACTGCTGCGACGCGTTCGTCCTCCTCTGAGAAGCGTGATCTACGAGACCACATTTCTTCTTTGTTTTCCTAGAAATATTATTGCGGTCGATTCTGATTCAACATACGGTAGGACGATCGTATTCCAAGCGGGATTCATTTACGTCAACTTCATCTTCTACCTGACTCTCGTACTCGATAACGAGCTGAGTATGGGAAGAGTCTCCCCGCTTGACCAAGCTGACAGTAACATTTTCCAACTGAATTTATGAATTATATAGCCGCTTCAGAACTTTTACTACCTTTAGTTTGTTTGCAGCAGCAGCTACCTGCAGGAGATCTGGGATAATTCTCTCTGCTTCAACAACTGCTGTAACTTCAGAGTTCGTCTGAGGTGGTCGAACAACTTCCACGTTGGCTTTTGCCGTCTGTTCGTCTTCTGCAAGTTGCTGCACCTAAAAAACAAAACTGTCTGCAAAATTAAGGACGCGTTTACTTTGCGAAGACTCCATTTCATAGCGTCGTGGAAGTTTTGAGATGCTCCTTCCAAGACGATAACTCTGTGTTCCGCGTTAGCATTCTTCCTTGATAGCGAAGGAAGTAGGCAATCTGTTTGTTGGGAAGTTCCAGGTCTCTGAAATTTTTTGTAATATTTTATGTATTTGTTAGGCAACCTGGAGAATCGTGTCCATATCAATAAATTTGAGTTGAGGTACCATGGCAGAAATGCGGGAGTTCAGCTGCAGAACTTCGGGCTCTACCACAGTTACAACATGGTCAAAGCGACCGTCGGGGTTTCTTACATCGACAGTAAGATCTTGTTCGAAAATGCGATCCTTCTAAAAAGGGCATTTTTAAAAATAATTGCATCCCTACCTTCAATGACATAACGGTTTCCATAACCATATTGACAGCGTCTGCAGTACTGAGTTCAGGAGAGGTTGCTGCTTCCAAGCGATTTTCAATGGTTTTGATGGTCTCATCGTAAGGCACGGTGACACTTCTTCGACCGCTTTCTTCTTCTTTATCGAGCACAACAGTAGTCAATGTCTTGATTACTTGAGTCTCTTTCGTTTCTTCTTTCGCCTTAGCCGTCAAGACAACGTCCTGAGCTTGACTAAGAACCTTTTCAGTAAAGGATTCGGCGAATTTCTCTGCTGCTTCTTTGACGGCTTGATCAACTTCAGGTTCCCTCTGCACTGGCTGTTGCGGTTGTTGTTCCACCTTCTTTTGTTGTTCCACTTGTTGCTCTGCTGCTTGAGCTTCCTGTTTTTTAGTCCTCGGGGCTGGTACAGGCACCTCTTCCGGCACAATAATCTTGGGAACAGACTCTTGCTGGGGAGCCTCAAGAACTTGCTGCTGTTCCTCGATTTCCTCAACGACAGTCTCAACAATTACTGGGATTCCTTGCTGCTGTACTTCTTTCTTTGTAACTGACTCTTCAGTCTTGATTTCTTCTGTTTGTTCTGCTGGAGGTTCCTCCATTTGAACAACCTCAAAGTCAGGAGGAGTGCTGCTTTCCTCCTTCTTGACCATCTCGAATTCTTCCTCTTTCGTTTTCTCTTCCTCTTTGGTAGTGGTAGAAAATGTCTGGCTGTCGGATCTCCTGATCATCACCTTGATCTCTTGCTGCTGCTCTGGTTCTGGTTGATTTGCAAAGACGTTTGTAACAACCTGGAAATCATCTAGCACTGTAAAAATTAAGCGAAATACCTTCTCATCAGCTTCCACTTTGTCATATTTTGCTAGGGAAGTGCGAATGTTCATTTCAGATTGTTCTAAATGTGTGTAATATTTATAATTTAAAATATAACTTACTTGGAACCACTTTCAGTTTCGTTGAAAGTACCGTAGTGCCATGCGGATTGGTAGCTTGTAAATAATATGTTCCAGCATGGTCATACTGGACATTCTTGAGGTTCAGGCAGGCAACTCCCTTTTCATAAGACATGCTCAAGTTCCTAGAAGATTTTTATGATAAAAGTAACGGAGGCAACATACTCAGTGACCTTCAGCTTGTTCTCTCCAAAGTACCACTCAACAAACGGAGTTGGATAACCAGAAACGCTGATGCTGATCTTGGTGGGACTGCCTTCCATGGCTACGTACTCTTCGACACTTGTATCGAAACGTGGTGCGCCCGTCTCGGCTTCTAGCTCCTCTTCCTGAAAATCATTTCATAAAATTTATTGTACAAAACACAAACCTCGGAGCTCTCATCTTCAATAATCCGACGAGCTGCTTCACGCACAGCGTCTACAAATACATTTGCCACAAGAGTACTAGCCACAGAATCAGCCACCTTGACCAACAACTTGAACTCTTCTACAAAACAAATGTATACGATTATTGGAGTATGGCAAACCTTCGTTCTTTCTGATCTCTGTAACTCCAGCTACTTCATCAGTAGGTGTCTTTGGCGGTTTTTGCACAGTGATCTCAATTTGAGTAGGAGATACAGGTGCTTCAATTGTTGGCATGTCCACAATTTCCACGTCAAGAGGAGATTCCTTCCTCTCTCTTGTGATAGAAACTTCGGTACTGGTTGTAGCCAATCCGTGGTCAGACTCAGCGCTACATGTGTAAACACCTGGAACTTACTCAGTAAGCATGTTGGAACAAATTACCGTTATCTGCGGATGTAACGCCATAAATTGTCAGAATCTGGGTTCCATCTTCGAATTCGAAGAACTCGTACTTGTCACTGTTATCCAGAGGTTGGTCATCCTTTCTCCAGACAATTATTACGGGACCCGCACTGAAGCAAAAATGTTGAAGAGGCATAGAAATAAATTACCTAACTACACGGCAAATCAGACGAATGTAATTGAGCTGTTCAATACCGTCAACTTCAGCCAAGAGAGGCTCAACAAATTTAGGTGGTAGAATTATTTCTTGACCGCCAACTGTTGGGTGAAGTTCGCTAGCGAAGGATTCGCTCATTGAAGCTTCCTCCTTATCTTTCTTGTACTCTGGTGGTTCTACACTGATGAAAGCAGATGTTTCTGCCGTTCCATATGGGTTGCTGGCCAAACATTTGTAAAGGCCGCTGTCCTCTGGGAAACATTCGGGATTTACCAGTTCACACACTCCATCTGGATGAATCTAAACGGAGAATTGAAATAAGCACAACTGAACATGACACCTGTGTGGTAACATCTTTGTTAATGACCCATTCCTCAACATTGACATCGTCTTTAGTCCATTCCACTGCTGCTGATGGAATAGCCTTGATTTGACAACGTAGGACCATGGGTTGACCTACAATACTATTTAATAGAACGAACAATGCTCTACCATCCATGAATGCCATAGAATGTAGAGGTTGAATAATCTTAGGAGCAGATTCCTCTGGTAAATCTGGTGCAACCATTTCGAATGGTTCACTACGACCTGAACAGGATGACTAAAGCGGTTAAATAAGGCATAAAGTCAATAAAAGCTTTTGATTATTTTCGATGTAAGAGTTTTGAGCATGCATTGCGAAGAAAAGAAACCAAGAAAGTTTTGATAATAATTATTTAGAACTAAATAAAGCCGGTTATTGCACAAACCTGCGACACTAAGGAAAGCAGTAGAAGCTGCTGTTCCATGCCCGTTGGTAACGACGACTGTCATCTGCCCTCCAGAGGTTACTGGGGTTATAGATAGAAGGCTCTCGTATCCGTTGGATTCAATGATAGTATCTCTCGTTGGCTCAAGTTTTTCATGTTCTAATATCCATTCAAATGTGCAGGGAGAGGCTTCTCTGTCTACTGCTATTCCCCATACCAAGCTGTCGCCTTGAGTGATTTCCAGGTCTTCCAAAGATTTGATGATAGATGGTGCGCGGGATTTTGCAGGTATTTCTTGTGGTCGTTTAATAACGGATTCAGACGTGATTGTTCCATGAGAATTGTTGACAACTATGGAGACAACACTTCCTTCAGCTGGAGGTGAAGGCAGTATTAAAACAGAGCGATTCTCTTGGACCGCCATGTAACGACTAACATCCTCTTTATCCAAAAACCAGGAGAACTGGAATGGAGGCAATCCTGAGACAGTCACAATGAAACGATTCTCGCCAGTTGTTGTAATAGTCTCTTGAGGTAGATTCTGAGAAAACTTGGGAGGAATAACTCTTGGACCAGCGTCTTCATATTCGACTATCACCTTGCACGAACTGGTGTCCTGTCCCATATTATTTCTGGCGATAACTTCATATTTTCCAGGTCCTGCATTTTGAATTTGTATTTCCGACTTATTTGGTTCAGGAGAGACAATTTGAACATTGTTGCTTGCCTTCACCTCGAAGTTATTTATCAGCCAAGTGAAGACGGCCTCCGGAATAGCATCTACCGCACATTTCAAGGAGATACAATGTCCTTCTGGAATTTTCATCGTTGGAGGAAGACGCTCTGTGATGGCTGGAGGCTTTGGAAGGTTTGATTTTTCCGTAACATTTCTCTTCTTTAATTTAAACATGACTGGCTTCACATTGGAGGTAACTGTAGTTGTCTCTTGGAATTCTTCATGTATAATTTCTGTGGTCACCCGCGTCACAGTCTCGATCTGACCGTACAGATTAGTAGCCACAACTTTATACTGGCCAGGAACTGGCTTGAGGAATATTGCTCGACTGTGATTATCTGCTGCCTGTTCAATTATGATAAATTCTCCTCTCTTGACCTCGAAGTTATTTACATACCACTGGAATGTCGATGGCGGTGATGAATCCACAAATGATTCTAGTATCAACCGTTCTCCGGTGGATACGTGCACATGTTGAATTGGCTGTTGGGTAACTGTCGGTTTTCTAGGCATCTCTTCAGTCGTTTTCGCTGCCGCTTTTACATAGGAGACCTTAACCACAGTTTGTTCTTGAATCGGCTGGATTTCTTCTTTCTGTTCTCGCGCTTGTTTGACTTCTTCTGTTTCCTCTTCCACTTTAGTCTCTCTTTGCCTTTCCTCCGCTTTTACCGTAACAGCGGATTCAATAATGCCAGGTGCCTGCAGAATCTCTTCCTCCTTCATCCTTGTTTCTTCTACTTTAATTACTTCTTGGCTCCCTTCTGCTTTCACAGTAACAGCAGATTCAATAATGTCTGGAGCAGCTCGGATCTCTTCTTCCTTCTGGCTAGTCTGGACATCCACTTGTTTCAGAACCGTTTCAAATGAAGTAGAAGAGTTTTGACTGACGTCGTCAACAACTTCCCAGTCTTCCTCACCAGCACTTGTTACGGTAACTGCGGATTCGACGATATCTGGAGCATTTCGAGGCCCAATAGTAATTTCCGAGTGTATTTCTTCTACTGTCTCGGTAACAACAGTGAAAACTTTGGTCATCAGACTATCCTTTCCAATATCATTCATCGCAGTTACATTATATTTTCCTTGCTTGATAGGGGGATTCAAGACTAATGTTGATTTGTTTTGTTCATTTAGCAGTGTAACTGATTTTGAGGGACGAACTTCGAAACCGTTCACATTCCATTTAATTTCAGCTGCAGGAAGTGCGCTAACATCCACGGACAGCACAAGCTTCTCATTGGGTTGGACAGTTATTTCGGAAGGTAATTCTGTCAAAAATCGTGGCGGATGGGGTAAATAACGACTTCCTTCACTTCTTGTTTTGTGGAGAGCACGAGGATCTCCTGGAAAAGATTAGTCACAATACAGCCGTTAATAGATGTGAGAAATCGAGGGGAACTGAGGCGGACATGCAAAAGGCACTCAGAAGCAGTTTGATATCGAGAGCATCTCTACACTTCAATAAATCTAAACAAGAAAAAGACACAAAAGAGGACAAGTGTAGAAATAGTCTCAGTTTTGCCGCACAACAACACCCCGCGATTCCACAACAATCAAAAACAGTCTATTCTACTCACTGTTCCTAGCCGATGATGACATGAATTTTGTTTCCGGTGGAGCGGCTGTAGCCACTTCCACATGCTTTTCAAGATGTCGCACACCTCGCGGAACGCTGCTGCTGCGTTGCGCGTAGTTTACTTCATAAACGCTCATTGTCTGAAAAATAATCCCCCAGGTTTTGCAATTTCAAACTCTTTGAACCTGGGTAGAAGTGACTGCTGCTGTTTCAGTTCCGGTCATGTGGCCTGTGTGCTGGCTCGAAGTCATCATGGAACGAGCCATGTGTTCTCCAGGCGGCATCGGTGGCCTTGCTTGTCTCGTTGGATTGGCTAAAAACATAAAATCAGATGACATGAGGTATACTGTACCTTGGTAGATTTCGACATATCCTGAGCTCATTGCTGATCCGTGAAGATTGGAAGCGACTACTTTATACTGCCCTGATACAGGAATTGAGAATCTAGCGACGCATCTATTATCCTTAGGATAAAATAATTCCACATTATCGCCAGTGTCACGGAATTCTTTGCCATTTACAAACCAAGAGAATCGGGCAGGGGGGTCGGCATCTACCTCGACGTCAATAACTGCCTCACTGCCAGGAGGTACAGTAAGATTAGGCACCTACATTAAAAAAATTTAAAAAAATAATTTATGAATATGTACCTGGCTAGTGAATCGAGGAGCATGGTGGTAAGTGATGCTCCTCTGCATAACATCGGTTGCAGAAGAAGTACTTTTCTCTTGAATGTTCCAATCTTCGTACCGGTGCTCAACTAAAGAGAAATAGTACAAAGTATTACGAGGACCTTACAGTTTACAGTAATGTAACCGTAGCTGGTGCTGCATCCAGCTGGGTTTCTTGCTGTACACTTGTAGACACCCTGTTCTGGTTTGTTTATTGTCAAAGTTGTGATATTCAATCCATGTCGAGTTTGGAAACGACGCTTATCCTAAGTAAACTTGTTTAACAAAAAATTAATGAATAGAATTACCTGCATAACTGGTTTGTCATTACAAAACCATTCAAATATAGCGGGTGGCTCAGAAGCCACTTCAACTACCAATGTTGGCGTGTCAGAACTCAATATCCGATAAGCTTTGATAACCTAAAAACACTTGAAAATAGAGCAACAAAAGTAAAACCTGGATGAATTTTGGTGGAGCAGTAGCAACGAAACTGGTAATTTCACTACTCCAATGTTCTTCTGTGTAAGATTGTGACTGTGATCCAGAAGAACGGATAACGTGTGTCTCGGATACTGTAGCATTTCCAGATCGAAATGTTGCCTCTCGATCTTAAACATAATTGTCTACTAAATTATTATTGAGAATCACCTGTTGTGTAAGCTGTAGATGGACTACTAGGGGCAGTTGCCACTCGACGAGGAGATGGTTGCGTCGACGTCCAATCGCCTTCGGTTTCAACGCGAAGTTCGCGAGCTACGCTGCGTTGTCGCTGCGAACTGTCGCTGTCCATCGTTCGTAAGGCCCTCACGGGCGGGTGTTGTTAATGGTCTACAAAAACATAAAAACTCCTATTGAACTAATTTGAATAAGGAGGATAACTAGGAAGAAAATGAAGATGCTTAGAAGTAGGATTACTGTATTCAAATAAGATTCATCGACTTTACACATTTGCACTTTCGAAACAAGGGTTCTGCTCATTCTTGGGTTTACACATGGGTTCGTCTCGACAACGCACAAAATCGATTGATGTGTGATTTTCTTACAAAGCGGGGGTCCTAAAATATGCCTTCGCTACTCCCCAACTTATGCCGATCTTTTTTAAAAATTGTCTGTGACATTCCCTAATTCAAGGTAAATAGAAGTACGCGAGGTGTTTCGAAAATTCGAGTTTGGAGCTTGCTCAAATTTTCCTTTTCCTAATTTTGGAACAAGAATGTGATGTCAATAGAATGAAAATATAAGCTGAGCGAAAATGCCACAAAGAAGTTTAGTTGGGTAGGGGTTGGAATTATGGAAATGTAGAAAAGAGGTGTATTTTTGACGGCTGTCAAAAGGCTCAAAGCGAATAACTAGAAATAGCAGACATTTAAAGTAGATAAACTGGAAGGCGCATAGAGAGATAAAATAGAAAAGACTTAAAAATTTAAGGAGGTTGCTGAAGTGAGAGAAATCTACGCTGGCAGATATTCTTGCGGTGTACGAATGGTTGTTGAACTTGTCATTGGAGCAAATTTCAAAAGTCACAAATTTGCTGGACTGATGTGGCACCGGAAACAGTTGTTGAACAACACGTCAGGAACACCAGTCCACCCACTTACTACAGGAAAAACCCGCAAACAGCTGCAATTCATCAGAGGCACTTTTTTTCCTCATTTTACAAAGAGAAAAATTAGCAAAAAGGAATCGCCAGCCAGAAGTTCATGTTCTTTTGGCTGCAGAAAACGGTGGGAAACATCAAGTAAATGTAAAATTTAAGGTTTGTTGGATTTGTGGATTTCTGTTCGATTCGTTACGAATAAATAAATAATCAAACAGAAAAGTATTCTATTGGCGTAACGTACAAGTAACATTTAAACTCAAATGGGCCAAGAAGAAAGGAAGATTTTTTGAAAGAAGGGAAATGTCCCGATGCTCAAAAAGCTGTCATTAAAGAGAAAATATAAGGGCTTTCTAAATTTTTGAAAATGAACATTTGCGCCATCTGGAAGACGATGGAAGAAAGATGAAATGTTGGAGAACAGCTGAAATGAAAACATACCAATAAAGAACAAATGTGAATGAATATGTGCCTTATGCCTGGTCAAACTGTCAAACAAAATGTGTCGCAGATCCTTAACGTGTGCTGATCACCGTGTGGGCTGAGTTCGATGGCTCGAAGGAGAGAGAAAAGAAGTAGAAGAGAGCGGCCAGTTGTCTGTGAGCTCCGCAATCTGAGGCATCTTTGCTTAGCCGGGGCCATTTGCCCTCCGGTTAGCCACAAGTCTTTCGCGACTATTGTAATGCGAGATGTGTCTCTGCACCAGGCAACAGCAGGGTTGACTCCGCTGTAAAGCAAAGCTGGCGTAGAGATGCGAATTGGAATAGTTCGATGCCGAACAACATAAAAAACGCATGACATCAGATCAAGTTTATTGATAGGGTCCTTGAGCAGGGACGGGAGGATAGTTAGGAACTGGAGCAGGGCCAGAGGGATATTGAGGAGGGGGATAGCCACCTTGTGGGTAGACGGTGTCATCCAAGCAGTAGACAGTTTTGAAGCGAACCCTTTCTCCGTCCGCGGATGTCGTGTACCACCTAAAATAAGCGCTTTTAAATGTGCGGAGGGGAACAGACTTGTTTTTCCTGCAGGTGGCAAGTTTCTCGGATCCTTCTCCATTGAACAAAACGTCGTCCTGGGAGGTCATCAAGGTCTTGGACGTCTGCTCGCTTCGGCAACGGATGATAGCCTGCTTGCAACCGTATTTGTCCTTGAGTTCACTATGGAATTGTCGTCAATAAAATTGTAAGATTACGTGATCTTGGGCCTGAAGCAGTTTCTGTTTCCGTAATAATCACGACATCCTCTTTTGATCTCATCACAACCTCCGCAGTCCTTATGGTCATCACGGGAATCTTCACTGCTGTGGCTTCTATGAGCCTAGAAAAAACCTAATGAAATTTGATAGGGACGACTCTTACAGCAACAGCCACAAGGCAGAATAGCCCGAGTATATAGAAAGAATAGGAAGACATCGTGCCCGTTGACAGCACATCTTTCTTTTTATAGAGAGGAAATGTGCTGATTCCTAGAGACATTCGTCATTATGTGAACGTTGCAGACACAACAAAAAGCGACGAGTCATTTTAGAGAAGACAAAGTGATGAAGCCATTGTTCTATAAGAGGACAGAGCCAAGAAAGATGAATAACTCTTCAGTGGTTTGGGTTTTAAAGCTCTGTGCGTTCGCCTTTTGGACGGCCTCGGGGAATAGGCGACACTTAGTTGACAATGGACACACGAACCTTCCAACCCCCTTCTGAGATATCTACCCTTCCACTTAACCTAATTGCACTTTCTCGAAAAGAAGTGCCTTTTCACTAGGATTTTCTTTTGTTCCCAATCACGCAACACACCGGAAAGGCGTCATTTTTGCCTTTATTTGCACTCTTCTTCAGTTCCTCCTTTCCTTACTTACTCTGTCCACCTTATTCCCAATGCGGCGTCGCCTCTTCCATCTTTGCAAGTCCTTTAAGATTTCTTTTTTTTGTCTGAGGTAGATTACAGATGCGTAACATCGGGGGTGCATCCCGAAGAAGCTTTTCCGTCTTCCGCCATAATTGATAAGCGAGCCGCTTGAAGCGTTCGAGAAGTACTTTTGGGAATACGCGGTCTCCTCGCAAAATGTCCGATAAACATTCAAAATACTACTACCACGTGAGGTTTTGCTTTTCCTTTTTTGATTTTTGGAAATATCTCTTTATAATACTTGAAAACATCAACTTTAAAGAACTTCTCAAGGATAGTAATGACTTTTTGCACGACGACGATGTAGGCCATTTATTGTCACATTATTGTCATCCTGGATCAAACTTATCTTAAAATCTTAAAGCAAAGAGCCTCTGAGCAAATTTATAGCTGCCAATTGCGATGACAAAGCACTGCGTATGGATCATGGCACGCTTGCACTTCAAGAGCACGCCTTCCACCTCGTGTGAAGGCCAAAGCCCATTTTTACATTTTTCTACTTTTGATCTTTTTTCCTTATTTCTCGGCAGTTTAGCTACCAACCCGTCGAATTAGTTATGTCCCACACCATATGGTCGAAAGTCATTCACAACTTTTTACTCGACTTCAGCTTGCCGCACTTGCTTCATTTTAACAACTCCAGGCAACTCGTAAAAGATTCTTACGATTTTTGTATAATGCAAAAGAATAATACGTCATTTTCGTCCTTTGCTCGATTTATTCTTAGTAGCTGGAAGTGCTGTCCACTTATTTTGAGGTGCTAGAGGGGGACACCAGATTGCTTCCTTTCCAAGTTAGGCAACACCTGGGAACATTTCAATCCTTAATATTTCCATAATATAATCTTCTGGTCTTTCTATTACCGGAACAAATATTCTCTGAGACATCGCCTGATGCAATGATGAACCAAAGCTGGCTATTTGTCATTGAACATTTGAGACAATATCTTGCTCAAGATCTTCACAGCACGCCTTTACCTTTTTCCAAAAAAATTATTATATGAAACTCAAGTGAGAGATCATCTTTTCGGTTACTCAGAGGAATCTCGAATAAGTTTGTTTACGTAAGAACCCATCCTAAAGCATGCGGACGAATAGCATTAACGAGTTTATGGACTACCCCAGTAGAATCAGAATCACTTTGAACAAGTTGATTACATGGAAATAAGACAACAATTTGAGGATCATCAAGACTTTGTCGTCTGTCCTCTATTTCCCTGGACGTTGCTGACCTCGTCCGTTGATTTTCTCTGCATCTCCTCAATTCAAATGCTGTTTTCACCAAAAGCTTCTGCGTGGTATCCCCGAGTGGATCTCTTATCCGCACACAACCTCAATTAGGAAGAAGCATTTGATCATGAAGTCTTAGGTTCTTTTCTATTTTTTCTTCCTTTCACAATGAGTAACATCTTCTGCAGCTGTATTGTTTCCAGTTGGAAGGCAGGGGCAGTAAGCCAGTTAGCGGTGAAATAGGATAGAATAAGATGCCAGGCGTGACCGATCAAAAAAGGAGAGTACAACAATCAAAGAAATAGGGCAGATTGCCATATAGTCAAGGTAACTACCAAGTATGAAAGTTACGGTTGTGAGCTTCGGCAGCTGTTTGCGTTGCGCGGCTGCCGACTGCTCGCTAACGAAGTCAGCTCTTCGGCGCTCTTCTCTCTTCTTCTCTATCGACCACTGCCGGTTTACGAAATGTGAACAAAACATTTCAATTTTGCCATCACAACAAATATTCATCTCATTTTTACGCCATATTTTTCTGTTTCCATAAATGACCGCTGCATCGTGCACTTTATTCGGATGTGCTTCTCCTTCTGCCTCTCAAGGGAGTAGCTCTTCATTGGTAGTAGGAGCAGAATGGTAATCTGTCACAACAATCCTCATAGGATGAGAACATCTGGAAGAACCTTGTTTCCTTCTTTCGGGGGATGGCTCCGTGTTTTCCCCTCCTTACTGGTATCTGCTTTCCTGACGTCGAGACTTAGATATTTCTGCTTTTTCTTCTAAACACTTCCACATTTCTCGATTATTTTAAAAACCTCCCTCAATTGCAAATCACGGAAAAGTAAAATTAGTACAAGATCGCATAAATGCGAGCGTGGGTCAAATTTACTTTTCCCTAATTGCACTTTTGGTCATTATACTTATGGATCTAAAATCTCTTTTAAATGTGTTTCGTGCTTTACTTAACCAAGCGGTTGGATTTCCTCTCAAGTGACGGTCCTCCATATGGTCTAGTTGCTATAAACAATAACAATTTCTTCTGCATTTGTCTGCTTCTGTTCGTATCTTTTATTCACTCTTTCCTCAACAAGACGTCTTCTTAACAAGTCTACTCTTGAATTTTTCAGTCCTCTCGACCATGTCCCAAAGTTCCTTTTTTAACAGCTGTGCTCTTCAATCTCTTGGCTTCAAACTTGTTGAATTTCCTTCTGCTATCAACTAGTTTCTGCGCGAGAGTCATGTTTATTTTTCGTTGCTAGTGCCTAAATCCATGCCTGCCCATCCGAGACCTTAGACCCCCACGTTTCTAATTGTAGCTGACATTTATTCTCTTCTCAAAAGTAGTCTGAAAGATCTTTGGCTTCAGTTTTGCTCAGTTATTGCAAGTTTTCAATCTCTCTACCAAATCTAATAAGCTTTTTTTCTCGTCTGCTATGCGTTAGTATAAAATGAGAGCATATTTCGTTTATCTGGGTACTTTAAATGAAAACGTTTTCTCTGGCCCCCAATAATGGTCATCAATCCACCGGTATTGTACTCTGTTTCAGGAGAAGTCGAGTAAATTACTCGATTAATTAATTCAAAGAAGCGTAGCCAAGAAGAAGTTTCATTTTTCGCTCGTAATTAACATGCCAGTTGCGAGTAGCCGTTGCAATTCGACCATTCTTTGTTCGTAGTAGTTAATTTAAAGGAGAGCAACATCTCTTTGTCTGCATCTTTAAAGAACAACATCCTCTATAATTAGAAATTAAAAATCCACAAAAATATCAGATACACAGACACGCTGGTAGGCAACCTAATGTTTAATTGACGCTTATTATTGTGCTCCCGAGAAATCGAATCTCACTGGTCTATTCGTGCCGCCGAATATCACATTAACCAACTACGCTGCCATGTTTCAGTTCCAGAACTTCCTAATGACTTTGTTGCTATTTCTCTTCCTTTTAATTTCCTTTCTTGATAACTTTACGCTGCTTTCTGTTCTATGACCAGTTCATCTAGTCATCCCCTCGTGTTTGATATAATTCGTTTCGTCTCTTATTTCATGTTTGCTTTAGTATAATTAACGTCATATTAGCATTATGAGCATATTATAAACATTCCTGAACCCTACTCATAGGCAGTCTGAATCTTTCTTATCCGCTTCGATTCAGTTTGCAACCTTGTTTAGTTCCAATTTTTAAGAATTAGATGTTTACCATGTTCCGTAGGGGGTGGCACAGCTTCCATATTTTATTTCTCAAGGAAATATTATTCTCATTTTTACAAGTTGCCATCAAAGATTTGTCTGTTTTTAAAATTGGGATTTACTATTTCAAAATGAATCTGGTGAAACCAGTGGGCTCAAAAATTCTACAGAAATCTTAATTTGTACCGCAATTTGAACATAAAATGCCAGTTATAAAAATAGCGAGAAAAAACTTGGACATTCAAGAATTAACCTTTTTAGGGTAATATGAGTATTTTTTGCTGCCTCTTCTGCTATTGTCAAAATCTTTCGGCTCTTATTCTTTTGAAAGCAACGCTACTGCATATTTTACTCAAAAAATGTACCCCCGACGACAATGAGCTTTTCGTGTTCAGCGCGTTGTTTATGATGTGGTTAAGAGATCTGCTTACTGACATACTGCTTTGTTCTCATAAATAATGCAGCTTTGACTAGACCGGATGATCTTCTGCAAGTATTTAGTTCGTTGCTGTTTTCATTCCCATTATTAAATCATCTAACGGCTCTCATAATAAAATAGAATAGTTTTTCCTAAACTCAGCTTTCTCGATCTCTTTTTATAAAATCTCATTGGGATAATGAAATAATTTTTAATTTGATTGTATTTTATCGACCAGTTTTGCGCACTTTTCTTTGTCTTATATGTTTCTATTCAGTTGTCTATCTACCTAAAGTGACATGTTGTTTTCCGGTCATGGCCAAAGAGACTCCTATTACGTGACTATTTCTCTTTGCGACAACCTACATAGACTATGAATTTGGTATACTTCCAAAGGCGGCAAAGGTGACTTCTCCTTCTCTCACATCCTGCACCCCGTTTTCTTTCTAACTTTACATTTTGGCACAGTATCATCGCCGTCCGAAATATACTATAACTACATGCAGTTCCAAAAGCTATACTTTCGTAAAGGGCTCTACATTTTATGTCATTACGAAAATTTTTTCTTTTCCATCTCTTCCAGGAGTTTCTCGATTGGAACGTAATGGATAACAGTTTGCCAATCCCCTTCAATCTCTCCAAAACCAAACCAAACTTTTCCTCTGTCTATTCCTAAGCAGATTGTATACAAAGAGTCTCTTTAGAGTTCGTTTCTTGGTTTTTGACGTTAAAAGAGCTTATGACCTCAAAAACGTTTGAGCCCTGTCTTTGAGTAAACTTTTTGTTTGGTATTAGCTGAAGGGCATTACTGTAGTTTATAAAAAACAACGCAGATGGGCTCCTGAGACATTCCCAGAGGACAATACGGTCACGATAAAGATGCGAAGAATGCTGAAGCACTTTTGTATTTAGCTAAAGTCGAGAAACTTGCGAACTAATTAAGTAGAGCACTGTACGCTGAAGTGGTGAAGCCCTCTAGATCACAGTATACTTAAATTTCCATTCATTTTCGAACTTTTGCAATATTCAGCTGGTATCAATTGGACGGCGGCGGTGCGGTGCAACCACTAAAAAGCGCGATGGCGCGCAAGAAAAGACGTCAAACATGGGAAGAGGTAATTAGAAAGACTGAGCACAGCTTGAGGACCCTTTCTCCTTTGGCCCGCAGACCTTTATTTGGATATTTTAATTTTGCGCCCGATCGATGTGTGTCCCCCCTCGCTCTAAGCGCCCCGCCCCACGCATTCATTGTTGTTCTCCGGCAAAGAAGCACTCGGCGCGCGTGGGGACGACACCGTGTGCCGTGAAGAATCCCACCCATCCACCCACACACATACTGGACTCACTGTATTACTGTACTTGATGATTCGTTGATAAATCTCGTTATTGGGATGCACTATGCACGTGCGTTACTTACAGCACCAGCACCAGGGCACTGTCCAGCTGCTCCTCATGCCGCTCAGCACGGCTGCCTCCTCGCTCAAGAGCTCCAAATGGTAAGTAAATCTATTTCCAATTATGCCTATGCTTGCTTCACTTTTCCTAAGCGGGTTTCACCTTCTCCCACGGTGATTCTGAAAGATTCTCGGCGTAGGAGTAAAGCATGTCCCCTCGTTTTTCTCAGAAGTACCCGAGTATTCTATGTGAGAGTGTCCTCTCCGCGCCTATATTGTGTCAGTAATTGCCCAAATTAAAGAAAGAGATGCTTCGTACTAATTTCCTATTAAAGTTTTTGTGCGTATGGCGCTACGGCTGATGGTGGTAACCACTCCCTTGGGTCAAAAAAAGAAAATAAGCTGCTGCCTTTTTTGTATATATAGCGTATTTTGCTGCTCCAGTTTATGAGCACATGTATGAAGATGTTGACGGGAACGAAATACTCCCTGGAGGCATATATAGGAGCAGTTTGTGTAAAAAGGGCGAAGCGATTCACGCCTCTACGCGTTCTTCCCTACGGCAACAAAGTCTTGACTTGCAAATCCAAGACTTTTCTAAGTCAGCTTTGCGGCTTTTATAATTGGCCGAGATAGAACCAGTGGAGAGTGTGGAACCGGACACAAAAAAGAGCCAAGTCAATTGGGCTAACACTAGGGCCGGGGGTCGTTGAAAGACTTTCGAGAAGGGCCAAAGATCCTTCTAAAAAGAATCTGTTCCAAGTTAGATTTGATGATTGCAGGGTGGAGGAGGACGAGGAGGCCGACTGCGATGCTGTTCCTCTGCCCATCCAGACTTTTCTCTGGAGACAAACAAAGTAAGAAAAGAATTATATTATGTCTATATAATTATTTATTTAGCCCTTTTCTTGGAGCTAAAATCGGAAAATTACACGAAGCTTCTTGCGTGGTAAGTGTTTACTGCTTGGTCACTTCTTCATTCTCTCGTGCTCCTTATTTTTCATCTATTTCACTATGTGAAAATGGAAACCAAAAACACTATATTACGCGCAAGATATCTTTGAGCAGAAGCAATTCACAAACGATTAAGGAGAAGAAAAAAGAGCCCCGATCCAGACCAAGTGTCCTCTTGTCCACGACTACGGAAATCCGGCGTTGTGGAGAGAAATGACACGCACGTCAACTGAATGTGGTTCCCTCTAGTGACTGTTAAGGAAAACTTTTTTTCCCACTAAATTTTGGCAGCATGCGTGAAATTCTCCAGGGACTTCCCTCTGCGCCAGAAATCAAAATACAACCGAACAAAGAGTGACAACCAGCTGTCAGAAAATAAATTGCTCAAAGAAAGAAACCTTCCTCACATTATTCATATTCTTTTGCTTTTAGTTTTTTTGATGTCACCTTCGTTGACGGGCTATTGCTTAACCATGCAACTCCATTTGAATGTTTGGCCTCCGTGATCTGCACTTGCAAACAAAGTTATCCCCAAACTTCTCGCTTTATGGAATAGCTCTAGGGCAAATCTTGTTTGGGCCGAAAAAAGTTTCCACACCATAGTAATATGCTGGAACATTTTTCATTTAATGGATTTGGAAGGAAGACTTTCTGTACTCAAAAAGTCTTTTAAGACAGCTTTCTTCGATAAATTATTCGCCCTATCCATCCGATGTGGCCATTTAATGAGACCTGCCTGAAGCAGGGGCCCATCACTTGCAGGACTTGTCAAGTGTATTGCCCAATGATCATGTAAACTAGACTAAAAGCTATGAAAGTGATCATAGAACAGGAAAAGGGGCTGTTTAATAGGCCCACAAACATGACTTTTTGTACGCCTCATCTGGACTCCCACATATTGTATTCCCAGATGTATTGTTATGGAGGGCCCGATTCCGCCAGTTTTAGCGCACATCTTTTTCACCAGAGGGAGTAGGATCAGGACAAAATATGGTGTGTTATTTGAGAATTTTTTTTCTCACTCCAGACAACACTTTTGAGTCTTTGCCTTTCTAGGCCTCGTTAAACACACACAATACATGCAATATTGGGAGGTCAAGTGTTGAAAATTGAAACCAACCACACATATCCACACAGTTGAACAGAGAAAAATGGTGTTACATTAATTAAAATTGGAAATTTCAGACGTTTGAACGGGTCGTCGTGCAAAATATTCTACACGGGCTGTCACCTTCTCTTTCAGATGCTTTAAACAGTATTAGTCGCTGGAAATTAATCAGAGCTGCTTTACCTCATGTCATACAAGTGATTACTTTTGGTATAAAAACTAAAAGTTATTTTAGTGTTGTGGGTCTTTGTTAGAATCCTCTGCTGAACAAAAAGGTCTTTCACCATCGCTTCAAAAAGTCTTATATATTCTTCACTGGATGTTATTTGATGCTGCTGCCGAATGTGCTGAGACTACAACAAATAAGGCAAATCATGGTATAGTCAGTATGAAACTTCATTTCCAGGAGGATTTCTCTCCAAATCAGCGAAGTCAAGGTCTCTTCTCCCTAGCTTCTATACAAATCTTCGTGTATTTGATATGTCCTCTGGCAGATATAATCACAGAAGAAGACATAACTTCAAATATCAGACTGGAAAGCGGGTTAAAGTTGTGGCAGGCCATTTGGCAGGTTGATTTCATGCTCAGGATATCTTTAAAGAGATGTTTTTAGTTCCGTCAACCAGATGTCTATTGCTTTTCCGCCCCTGTAAAACAACGAAAAGACGAACTACCTCAAATAACTTTCGTCAAAAAACAAGCTACCTCAACTACTTTGCCTAATCAGGGAATCTACCTTGGGGAGGAGGAAAAACCACGAAGACCTTCAATTGTACCACCGCCGAAGCCACCCAGGACGGATAAAAGGGTACTTAGCGAGAAGAGGAGACGGGAACAGCAAAGACTTGAAGCCGCTGCAAAAGCTGAGAGTACACGTGAGCATATTCTTTAGGGTATTCTATGGCATCTTCAGAAACGGAACAACCACAAAAACCAACGGGCCTTTTGATCGACGTTGGTCCTCCTTTGCCAGTCACATCTATTGTTCGCAGTGTGAGCGAATATAAAGCTGGTGGATTGTCAATGGAAATTCGAGCAAAGATGGCAAAAAGCAGTACACAGAATGCATTTGATGTCTCTCCAAGTAGTAATCTCATTAGATATTCTTGACAATTTTGCTTTTCTAGCCTCAGAGACATCACTGCGACTACTAGAGGAAGTGGAATCCGCAATGCGCTTTGTGGAGGGCAATTCGATGTCCGGAATCTTTATGACTGACGATGCGCCTCTCGTCCAGTTAAACGATATTTGCAGTGGGATTTCAATTGAATCCAACTATTCGGGGGACGAGGTTAGGCTCTTCATTTGGGAATGGAATTATGGCTATATCTAGGGGTTCTGCGACACTTGTGGAAAGGTTGTCCATCGAGATAAGACTATTACCTCGGTATGTGAATGTCCTTCGAATGGAGGGCCTTCCATAAAATCGAAGGAAGCGCCACCGCTCGTATTAACAAGAGCTTCTACCAAGGAAGATTCAATGTCCAGCTGTAGTCAACTAACTGTCATTCCTGCTATTCCTCCTTCTCCTCAACCAACATCTTCACGAACTGCTGGTCCTTCAATACCTGTTCACAAAGTGGATAAATCCCTAGATGGCTGTAGGAGATATCTCTTTGCCATTTTTATGATAATTTTTCAGCACAAAGGAGTTGTGACGGATTGAGCACAGATAATGAACTGGAAGAGCTAGGAGCACCAAATCCAACAATTGCCTCCTTTCTGGATGTTGCGGTAATTAGGGCGCTGCTGATTATCCATTGGCAGGAACAGGGTGTATACTGGGCCATGAAATATCTATTAAATAGATTGGAAGACATACAGGTGCCCAATTAGCGTGAGGACACTCACAAGATTTAGGCTTATGTGAGTACACATCAGGGAAAAAGACAGCGGAGTAACTCACTTCCGATGGGAGAGAAAAAGCCCGAAATATCGGTTGATTTCTGCCACTGTAGGCAAATAATAAAAGATGTTTAGATAGACATGGAGTACCAGAACCCTACCTGGGAAGATTTGCAACTGAAAAAGAATAAGAACAAAGAAGAAATAGAAGATAGAACACGTCTCCATGTAGCATTTAATGATGGCCGAAGGAAATCAACAGACAATGTTTTGACACCTCACAGGACATCCAGAGAAGCAAGAAGATGTAGTTTAAATATGGCAATGAAAAGGGAAAGAAATAGGTAAGCAGGGTACTTACTGTAAAAATGTTGTAGGAGTGATCCATCGCTTTCAAATTCAATGGAGGTTCTTTCAATACGGGAAGATAGCGGGTCGATTAGCAATCTAAGTGCAAAATCAACAGAAAAGGAAAAGAAAACGGGTTCAAAAACTGCTCAATACTATCCAGAAGCTCTGGGAAGTTCCAATTTTATCGAGAAAAACGGTACTATCAGTCTAACTGTCATAGTTCAAACCATAAATCAGGTAGAATATTTGTATCTCGAAACATGTGAGCTGTTTTTAGGTAATGGAGAGGTGCTCAGCTGTTAGGTTATGTGAATTAGCTTTAAATATTGCCGATACATTGTTGAGGACACCTGGAGATCAATCAGAGTTATTTTTCACCCAGTTAACTTTGATGGTTTTTCGGTAACGTGCTTCATTTATTTTGTTCAGCCGTTAATTACAGAATATATCTATCCCTTGGTTGTCCACACGGCTGCAATGAAGGTGTAAAAGGGCAGCAAGGAGATTTCTTACGTGTAAAAGCAAAGACAGTACTGGCTAACTTGGAGAGGGTACAAGAAGACAAGTTTCGAAAAATTCTTGATGACTACGTCGAAGAAAATGGCTGTCAACAAGTTTTGGATCTACTTCATTCTATAACTGCCTTTTGTCGATCAGAATATCCTGGTAACTATCCATCAGAAAGTTACACTTTCTTTTACTTTCAGAAGGCCGTCGACTGTCGGAAATTCCATCGTATAGAAATCGATTTAATGAGAGGGATAAAGGCATCGAGGGAAGGATACTGGCTGCCACCTTTAAAACATTCTCAACCAAACTGTCTACAATCTCTGAACAATTAGAGCAGCCGGAGAACATGGTGAGTATCCGTTAGTTTACCCTTTAAAATTTTATTATATTATAGAGTCTACTTCATGATGTTCGAATGCTAGTTAATTTTGTCCAAGAACATCACGGCAATCCGTTCAGAAGAGTAGGGCTAAGCGCCCTTATTGATTCCATAGACAAAACACCCAAAAATGAGGTGGAAAGGTTTGTCTTACTGTAAATTATGATCACAAATTGTATATGCACTAGATCTGTACTATATGCGTGTTAAGATTATTGTTGTGCATGTGTATTTTAGCATTACAATCATCGTACCGACACGACCTATACGCCCTCCTCCACACATTTCACTCTCACTAGAGTAGGCGTCACAAACACATACTATCCTTACCCTTAGTTGCATGCTAATATATTTTCAACAAACCCGGGAACTAATATGTTGCTTGATTTTATTTAAAACAATAGTTTATTTTTCAGTGGCGAGATGAGTAGAAAAGAAAATGGCAGTGGGAAGAACAGCCCTAGCAGTCTTGGACCTCCAAGCATGCGTGGGGAAGCTTCTTTACGAAGAGGATTGTTCAAGAAAAAAGAGAGGGTGAGAATGGTCAGAAGCCAGTAATAGTATTTTTACCAGAGTGGTATGCAAGGAGACGAGTCAGATGCGGATTCATCTCCATCCACTCCTCGTACGGTATCCTCTATGGATGAAGGCATGACCCCGTTGACATCTTCTCAAACCTTGAAAAAGAAAAGCGCTCCAAAACTTCATTTTGGTAAATTTTTCAACTTGTTTCTTTTGCCATCACAATCACCAATAGGCGTTATTGCTTCACGTAGTATCCACATTATTCACTTGGCTTGCCTACGTTGTGGTGTTTTCAGCCTTCAACTTGCTTAAAAATGTGCGCACAGAAAATGTCGACGACGATTATTCCGACTCGGAAGCAGCAGAAGACGGCAGTGTTTGTTGTGTAATTGTATTAGGCTTATTTGTTTCTTAGGAATCAGAAGCCATTACTGTAAAACGAGTGTCACGTGATTCCTTGATCAGAAAAGCTGAAAAGTCTTCTGTTGATGGTGTTGTCTATGTAAGAACTAGTTAATAATCACATTACAGCTCGAGGAAATCTTCGCTTATGGAATATCAACATCCCAAGTCCACAAATGTTAACCGTAAAAGGAACATTTGATGGTACAAGAAGGTTTGCCTTTCTTTTGGAAACCGCCAGACCTGGGACATTTCCTGATCCTCCTCTCATTGCTGCTCTACTACACCTGGTAGAATCGCTAAGAAAATTAATACTTTAAACTTTTAGAAAGCTCCTGTTCTTGCAAGAGCTGCTCTCTTGATGGAATGCTGCCACTTTGTCTCCCGGTGCAATCGTGGCCAATGGCCCGAGTGGATTAGAAACAGCCATCACAGGACATTATCATCCCTTGGTGGCCCATTGGCCAACAGAGGAACGCCCTCAGGGACAAGGAAAATGCACTCTTTACAAAGATCGGCTGGAAGGCTTTTCTACCAATGGGCGTTTTATGTAAGACTAATTATTGTTAATTTATGAATTCGCGCAGATCGGAGAGCAGCTCACCCAGCAGATTGAGTATCAGGATACCAGAGACAAGAAAGAGCTCAAGATGTTGGATTCCATGGAAGATTTCTTTGACGATGCTCTTGTCAATACTCCTACAGGGACGCACTGCCCTCCTGCTCTTCAAATGATAGCTGTCTTGCTTCTACAGGAGATCACATCCTTTCTCCGAGAAACTTTCAGAACTATCCCAAGGAATAAGCAACCGGCAAAAGTACAAGATAACTTTTTAACTTTAAAATGACTTTCCAGACTACGGCTAGCTCCGGTTGGGAGAAACTGTTATCTCATCGAAGATGGTCAATCTTGTCAAATACCTTCAACAATCAGGGCTCAATTAATAGCATAGCAGAAACAAATTTGCATTGTAAGTAAGGGATTCAATGCGTAATAGGCTCATTTTAGTGGGAGACAAAGAAAGGAGAATAAGTCTCTCCACGGCGGAAGGCGATTCTCCCCGAGGATCGAAAGATGCCATCAACGATGAAATTGTTATCGAGAAAAGAGGCAGTGGTAAGTCTTCAAACCATATTTTGCAGTCCTAGTCTTTGTCAGATTTACTAACACGTTTTTGAAGTTAATCGCATGTGTTTTTTGCCTAACCAGATTTTCGCCCAACTTTTACCACAAAATTGGTTGAAATCGTTTTTACCTTTGCATGTTTTGCTTTGACAGTTCGTCCGCCTTCGCTGAGTGTACGTCTCTTGTCCCGGCAATCGACACATGACGACCATTCGGGTTCTGGACATGGGTCGACAAAAAGTGCAACATATGTGCCGGAGAATACAGGTAAAGTTGACTTCATCAAATTCTTCCAATTCATCCGCCTTCAAAAAAGAATACAAGAAAATAGAAAGACGAGTGACTTTTTTGCCCTTGTGCATGGTTTTTTGCTTATTTTTTGCCAGCTTGTCTGTTTTTGAACCAGGCTGGATTGCGTAGGCCCCCTTTATCCTAATACTTGTAGCTTTTACAGAAACAGGCGTGAGGTTCAGTGAATCAGCGTTAAAAGGTTTGAAATAACACGTTTTCTTTTTCGCGTGATAGACTTCTACTGTGTGGTTTTCTATTAGTGTTGTGCAGTTGTTGGAACCAAGTTGATCTTTTTTAGGCAAGAAGATCACCACTGGACGGCAGAGATTGCTCAAAAGAGGGACACCGATGGGTGCTCAACCTTCTCTAGAAAGCAGCCACAAGAGGAGATCTCTCAGGTTTGACACCCAAATATCTTCGACATGTCTTTTTTAGGATAAGAAAACCATCAAAGCAGCCACAAACTTTTGAAGAACACGACAGCGAAGGTAAGATTTTATTAGTGACGATAACCAAATTACCCAAAGGGAGCGAAGTTATACAGTTAGGAATACCAGCCATAATTATCGCCAGATGTAGCTCTTCCTTGCCTACGGGCGATTTATTCCCGTATGAAGGTGATACCATACACCAGCTGCCTATCCCCACGCTATGTCCATTTTAACGCCTTTCTAACCACCTTCGTGCTTTAATAATATTCCTACTGTTATAAAATGTATGTTTTTCAGCCAGTGGACAAAGAGATTCCCTCAAACCTACTGATGAGATGCCATTAGCTTCTCCTACTGAAACACTCCATGCTGCTAGTCAGCATAGTTCCCAACATGGAAGTGGCTACGGTCAGGTGGCTCAAATTAAAGCAGCCATGGATGATGATGAACAACATATTTCGAGTAACTTCCCTTGGATTAAGGTAGAGTTTTTCCTAAACTAAGCATTTCGATACAGGTTGTCCTAAAAGTAGCCAGTTCTTTCGACCTGGGCTGTGATCATGAAGGAGTCTGCAGTCCTCGATGCTTTGAAAGAGTTGCTCGAAGTTGTCAACGACTTTGTGAAGCTCTACAAACGGTTTATGGAACCAAGAGGTGTGGTCAATCCATATTGTATTAGCTTCATATTTAGGGAGATTAAGACCCGAGTGGACAAACGAAAACTGGCCGATGAAAAGTTCCAATGTGTCCAACAATCCCTCCGTCGAGTAAGTTTCTCCTCATTTCCTTACTTTTTACCGCAGTGATGGGTAACTTTTTCTTTCCATTAATATTTTTAGCCATCTCCAAGTACTGCACCGGTAAACAACAAGAAAGCATCAAAGCCTGTAAGGGGTTATATTTAGTGTCTCTTTATTTAAATCGTATCACCACGATTTTTGTGTGCTCCTACCCGTGCGATTTGATATTCCACTGTCGCTTGATTTGACAAGTGAAAACCGTCTTCTTAAACACCTACCCCTCGCACTAATCATTTCTCCTTCTTTAAATGTATTCTTATGCACACATATCTGTAGTGTCCTTCGATAGATTTCGTGTGTTAGATTCGGGTCATTGCCGTACTCCTACCAAAAGATTTTTTAAACAAATCGCATCTATCGCTTTTCAGTCCCTTCACTCCCGACAATCTGCTGCGGTGCCAAGAAGAGAAAGTGCCATGGTCGGCCAAAATACTGAATATGCATCAAAAGCTATCAAAGTATGTTTAAATCTCCATTGTAATTAGCTGAGTTTTAGGCAATGCTAATGGAGAAAATGATGCAGGAGAAAGCAGAAAAAGAAAAGGAGGAAAGTGTTTCTAAAAAGCCCAGCGTTGTAAGCCTTTTGTTGTTTTTTGTACAAATATTTATAGGATCGCCACTCGGAATCAACACTGGACGAGCCAGAAGGCGATGTCAATCGCCCAATGCTAGACTATATCTCATTATTAGCCTTAAATCTTATTCATTCACCTCTATCAGTTGCCTTAAAAAGTGCCTTA
This sequence comes from Oscheius sp. DF5033, assembly GCA_964036215.1. NCBI lineage: Eukaryota > Metazoa > Nematoda > Chromadorea > Rhabditida > Rhabditidae > Oscheius > Oscheius sp. DF5033. Next base: position 10,976,316 of record OZ038413.1, read on the forward strand.
CTGCTCGCTTCAGAGCAATACAAGCAGCTTCTTACTGTTAGTTGGAAGCTTTTACTCAATGAAGATCCACACATAGTTTCTAGCGCTGGTAAGGTCGTTATTTGCTCCTATCAGTTCAATTTAGCTTCGATGTTTATAACCTCGTGTATCAAAAGACCAGAAGATGCCATAGCCATTGTCAACGAAGGATTGGAATCAAGAGATGCGACCGAAAGGACTTCATCTATTCAACGATGGTATTCTCTTTGGAGACATCGACAACACGTGTGGTTGAAAATGGAAGACGGAGCGCAGCAAACATTTAAAGTCAATACTTTCTTAATTTTTATGTCTATGCTTGGTTTCAGGTGCCTCCAGCAAGCGTTGATTTTCAACCTCTGGTCACCAGTAACAACGTCAATTCTAATTTGGGACAACCACCTCCGCCAGTAGTCGATCCACCATGGATGCCGCATCTAAAAACAAATATCGAAGAACTTTCCTTGAAAGAGGAGGAACAAGCCACGGTATAGTATCGCCATTGCTAGGGTTATCTTCTATTTCAGTCGCAAACAATTATGACAATGACAAGAACAAGAAGAAAACAAAAACAAGAAATGGTAAGAAAAGCTGTTCGGGATGCGGAGGAACGACAGTGTGAGCAGCGCCAGCTTTTTCGTCTCAGAAACTCGGCTATTGTTCAATTGGCTTCGTTTGATCCTGGGCTTATTCACCATCAGCAAGATCAGTCGGATGGTTAGCCTTTACCTTTATTTTCTTTATGCGATACTTAGAATCCGAAGCACCACATCATAACATTAGACAGTTGCCATTAGCTCCAGCAGTATTCCCATCCACATTGCTTAGTGTTGTTCCTCAAATGGTTGAACTACTGGATGACTCTCAAGTGGATGCCAATGGAGTATCTGGTAAGCTATATCAAAATTGTATTTTAATGGAATCTAGTGAGTGACGTAGCTAAGAAAGTTGTTTGGACCTGCATAGTAGAAGAACCAACGTTATTCTTTCGCCATTTCCTGGAGAAGTTGACAAATCGCGACAGACAGGTCAGTTGGCATAAAATTATTATCCTCACACTCCTCCTAACGATCCTTTCAGTATAATTTTCACTCTTTATAACAAAATTAGAGTTCTATCTTTTTCCTATCGCACGCATGCGTGTTTCAGGCGGTGGCGCCCGAGTTCCGGCCCACTGATAGTTACGTAAGTTGACAAGCACATCTGGGTAACTGATACAATGTTATAAACCAAAGTAGCGTAATGCTTTTTATGCATGTACTAATACTCATACAGCACGAAAAATGATGGAACTAAACATCTTTGGGAATGATAGTGTGAACCGACAATGATTATCGTACATTTTAGCATGTTTTAGAAACGTTTTTTGGGGAATGATGGCTCGTATCTGACAACATAAATACCATGTTTTAGGAGTATTTGATGTCTCTTCTTCGGAGGATGGTACTAAGATTCCACCCACTACCGACTCAAGTAGCTCAAACCTTATTGAACTACCTTGTACGTAACAATCTAAGTCTCTAAGAACATATTTCCAGTTTGGTTTTGTTCTTCATTTTGTCAGGCCACCTCAATGCGACGGTTCGGATAAGGCTCTTGGCCTGGCTCTATCTCTAACTTGGATACTTGCTCCCAATGTGCATGGACTCTACTTTAAAGATTTGAAACAACTTTTAAAAAGGAGCCAACTTGATGTAAGTTTGAAATATACTTGTCCAATAAAATCGAAATTCCAGCAAGCTCTCCTGATAACTGCCCATGTACCATCGGCAAAGAAGATAGTTGTCCATGGCCCGGATTCTGGTGAAGGAGGAATACCTAGCCAGTTCCCAGTTCATGAGGATACTCAATTTCAACAGATTCTAACTGACAGTCTGGAATTCTTCAACATAGAAGAGGATGTCAACAATTATTTCCTTACTGACAGCAAAACCGGTCAGATCCATCTGCCCTCTAGCTATGTTAGGTAAACTTATTTGAAGAGCAGAAAGTGAAGACATTTTGCAGAGACTTCTACTTTTTTCATCGTTCTGATTATCCACAACTGTCTCTTATAAAATTTGAACCAGGAGAAGCGCAAAGAAGAATGAAACAAATGGCGTTTTCGCAGCGATTTATGGAAGTGGGAAAGGTCCTCCTTACCCACAACATCCTCAAGTACAGTCCGCAAAATGTCGTATGTGACACGTAGAACTAAGTTTACCTTGATTCAGATTGCACAAAGAATATTTTTTCTTCACGATGAGCTGACACACCTTCCTTCCTTCCCAAGGAAGAGTCTGGAGACATGTTTTGGCCTTCATCAGGGGCAACTGGGAGAACAACTAAAAGCACTGGAAGCCCTTCACAAGTTCTCTTGGGCCAATTTAATCAGCGACATGTTCGAAAAAATGGAAAACGCTTTTATGTTTGCTGATTTGCATCTATTTATTAACGTGGTATGTTCAAGTTATTAGAAAATATAAGGAATTCTTATCAGATAAATGGAATTATGATCCTTCATTGTGAAGATCTGTTGATCCTTCGACGATGTGCTGCAACATATATCTGCATGTGCATCCATTTCAATTCCCTTTTTGCTAGCCAGGTATTGCCAATACATGGCATGTAAATTGGGATACTTTAGGGTTTCTTCCTAATCATGCCAACCATCCTCCGCTGTTACAGCCAAAGACAGACGAATCGGTTATTCTGTTCCGTCGTTGAATTCCTATGTCGGCAGTTCTACCTCCTTCACAGAAAGCCCTTTCTTTTACAAATGTGTGGATCCGTTGCCAACATCCTGGATACTACAAACAGTGATTTTGAGATCAATCCGATGAAGGTGAAAGCAAAGGTATGTCTACAATAGAAAAAGAGCTGACTATCTTTTGCAGTACTGGTACTACCTATTGAGAGCAATGGAAAATATGAGTGATGAGAATGATCCGTTAGACATTCTTGGACTGGTTCCATATGACAAGCCATTGAAAGCCCTTGATCTATGCTATCGAGATGATCCCAACACCTTTTCCGTGTTGACGGACTGCTTTGCCAGCTGCATCTGCGTCTGTGCTTTTGCACCAGAAAGCAAAAGAAGCTATCACATGCTAGTAGTTATGGCGGCCCTACTTTCTCATATGATCAAACAGATGGAGACGGATACCATTACTCAAGGGAATTCATCTAATGCTGCCAAGATGGAAATAGCTCAATGGACCACTCTATGTGTGGAAATGAAGGCATTAATCAACAGCTGTGATGCATTATCCAGAGGGCCACAAAGAGCTTTTGAGTTGGGGAACGTCTCTGAAAGAGGGAAGTCTTTCATGGCGGATTCACCTCAATTCTTTGATCCACCCACTACGAACGATGAAGAAAATATCCGGCCTTATCATTTGTAAGAAAATTGCTAAAACATTTTAATTATCCTTTTAGGAGAGAAAAAAGATCGGTTGCTGTTGGATGGGAGGCAGTGGAAGTTGAAGAACAACAAAAGGAGCAATTCCGAAGACCGCGGGATATTCTACTATGTCTAGCTGCTCAATTTCTCGAGATGGCTGTTCCTCGTCTAAAAGACTTGACAAAATTGTCGATGGGAGCAGAACATGTGAAAATCCCCGAAGTTATGGACCACAAGTGTCATGTCAAATTAGGAGAGGTCGCGTTAACACTCCTCAAGATTGCTCCCTACGATCTGGCAACAACCTCCTGCCAAGGATTACAAAAGTACTTCTTGACCATTCTACCGCTTACTGATTGGTCCATTGAAAGTAACAGATCTGCGTTGAATATAATTTTAAGAAGATTGGATAAGACCATAGCTAAGGTATTCCTTCCTTTTTCGATATAGTGGCTAGTTTTCAGATCGCCAAGAAACAATCAATTCGCAGAAGAGTAAGCTGGCAGGCATTGAGCAGTTGGCTGGTCGGAATCTGTGACACTTTATCTGCTTTTCCCTACATTGCACATCTGCATCCATTGAAAACAACAACGCAACTGTGTCTTCGAATAGTTGTGGGAGACCCATGCCAGGATGAACAGACAGCAGCCGCCCATCCTTCTACCGTCCTTCATTCAGCGACCCCACCTAATAATTTCTGCCAAGCTGTCCTGCGGCTAGCAGTTATCCTGATGCAGGCTCTTGGCCAACAATCCTTCTCTCTGGAATATGTCACAAGTGCTGAAGCTATTGGACCGTCTGCTGATAGACTAGAAGCCGTTCTATGTCATCTACTAATTCCTTTATTTATGCGGGTGTCTAGTCATCCTAAAGAAGCATCCGTCATTCAAGCAAAGGATCTGTCTACATGTTTAACAAACATGCAAAATGCTGTATCTCCACCCTTGGGTAAGCAATCAGTAGCTCCTTTGATGAGTACCTCCACTTTGGCTACTACTTTCATACGAGGAACGCAAGTGCACGGTATAAAACGGGAAGCACGAGCAATATTTTAATTTTAGACCTGTCAGCCAGACAAGGCTCTGTTTCTGTCACAGACAGAGGTCATTCGGCTACTGTTTCCACTCACAGAATTGTGAGGGAAAGTGTCTGCCAGAGTGTCTATCTAGCCTTAAAAGTTCTGATGTTATGTTTTGGAAAATTATTAGCTACTATGTGGCCAAGGGTTGCCAGATTGGTAAAAGATCTTCTGGCAAAGAAACCCGGAGTCCCATGTTCATTGGCTTTTGTGGACTTTTTATTGCATTGTGATCTTCCGATCGCGTTGTTAATATTACCAGTTATTCACAATAAGGTAGATAGACCTTGACAAACTTATGACTCCTTTTAAGGTCAAACAAAAGGCAACAAATGAACAGGAACAAGCCTGGCAGGCGGATATCATGGAAAGGATAGAGAAAAGATCACATCAAACATTACCACTCCCTTTGTTGATCAACAGATGTCAGTATGAACTATCCCAACTGAAAGAGGAATTAGCCACGAAACCAATGGGTACGTTTTTTGGATTACCACAAAAAAATTCACATTTTTAGAGATGGCTAGATCTTACACTCCAACAATGACGGATGCCCATTCGGGATCATCTGAACAATCGCTAGCACCCCGAGCTGCTCCCTCGAGACAAAGCATTGACAGGCGTGCTAGTGCTTATGGAAAGAAGACGTTGCATGTTATGAAAGAAGGGGCTGAGGGAACTATTATGGAAGATGCTGAAGACGAAAATGCAGAAACCCCTATTTCCCCAAATGCTACAAAGGTTACGAAGAGCCCAAGTGTACCACTGGCAAAGGTAGACAGCGAGTTTTTTAAATAAAAAATTATTCAGACGCCTTGTCCTCGCGGAAGATCAGCAAGCGGCTTTGGAATGTGGCGAAGTTTCCGCAGAAAGTCTCGAAATGTTTCAATGGAAAGCGAGACTGGAGGGCCGTTGAATCTGGAAATGAAAGATCTCCACAGATCGGATGAGATCCCAAAAAGAAGATCAACTGAAGCTTTAGTGTTGCCATTGCACGACAGCTTGGATTCGAATAACAGACAACGATGCAAGTTTTCGTATATTTAAGTAATCCTCAAAAAACTTTCAGTTGTGTCATTTTCAACTCCAAAGAAAAATGGCAGAGGCGGGTATGATGACGACGATGAGTTTCAAATATTCGAGCAGCATCAAGTAGTATAATAGAGCTTATTATCTTCATACAATTGCGGGTTTCTAAAGATATATCTACAAATAAAATTTCTATCTTTTGTTATATTTCAAGGTGGAAACATCGCCGCCATTCCGGGTCCCGCAGGGATTCCCTGAAAATAGTCGCGGCGGGTCCCGGCACGAACGGCGAGTGTAACACACAAAATATGTCCGACAACGACAACATGTAAACAACTTTGATAAAATCCATTTATTATAACATTCAATAATGAAAAGAAAGCTCTTTGCCCCTTGTCATTAAAAATCACTAGTTAGCTGTCATTTTTACCCTCCTTGGCCGCACCATTAATACCAAAGTTTATGTTCTTTGTCATTATTTGACTACACTCGAGCTGAAAACTTTTCATTTCAACACACTTTTGTTATCAGAAAGCACTTATTGTACTTTCTACGTTGTTTTAAACCTTCCTTTAAAACTGGAGACAGCTTCAACTACTAATGTCGTTTGTTCAGATGGATAACGAGTTAGGCGAGCATAGTTCGAGCATGTTGTGGATCACCCTTGTTGGTGGAGTCACAGCTTTGGGATTGTTCTTTCTCCGGTATTTATTTATTAACATTTTATATTGGTTTTATTTTATAGGAAACATTTCAAAGGAGGCCAGTTTAAGGAGCGCGTGTCTGCTAAGGATAAAGTCGTTGTCATTACTGGAGCAAACAGTGGAATCGGCCTGGAAACAGCAAGGCATTTAAATATAGCAAAAGCAAAGGTATTTTTTATTTGATGTTTCATAAAAGTCAACTAATCCAGGTCTACCTCCTTTGTCGAGATGACAAGCGAGCTGAAGATGCAAAAATTCAACTGGTCAAGGTGAGACGTTCGAATTATTTATTTACCGATACGGATCTAAATCCCGATTATAGCGTAATTCACTCAAATACAAATCAAAAGTATCAGCAGCTTGTGCTCCAAGATAAGCTAAGCTAACGCCAGTTGATATGGAAGCAAACAATACAAATAATAATCCTAATTTTTGCGGGGCCTTCTTTGAAACTGGAGGAACGTATGCTCTTTGAAGGACCGGTGAAGATACTTTTTGAGGGGATGCGTCTGTCGTAGGAATGACGGAATAGCCGGTTTTATGTGGATCCTAAAATATTATTCACATTCAAAAAATATTGGGTGTTTACGTGTAGCGGGGGAATAACACGAAGGTTTGTCAGACTTGGACCAGACATAGAAGTTTTTGACGTGCTGGGAGTGCGAATATCGTCGTCTAAAATAACATTTATAGATGGGATGTGATGCTTCAAGACTAATCTACGAACATTGCGATTTATCAAGTTTTGAAAGTATCAGAGAATGCGCCAAAAATCTATTAAAAGGTTAGAAATGATTGTTTGTTTTTATTGAAAATGCAACTGTTCAGCTGAAAAAACAATCGACATTCTGATCAACAATGCTGGTATTATGTTCTACCCAAAGTTTGAATTAACCGCTGATGGGCATGAAATGACATGGCAGTCAAATTATTTAGGTAAGGAGGGATTTCCCCCTCTATTTGTAAAATTTCCCCTTGAGGTTTTCGCCGATAAAACAGCTGCTATCTTCTCACGCTTGTCACTTTTTTGCAGTGGAAAAAAATGTTTAAAAACGCGCTTGGTTTACTTTAAAATTGCAGGGCTTCACAGAAATAAAGGAAAAGCTGCAAAACGCAGATTCACATGGCTCTTATCGTTTCATTTGATCTTCGGTATTTGAACAAATACAGAGAAAATCGCCCGCTTTTGCTATACCCAAAATCGATATTCGAATTGTCAACAAAAAAATCAAACCGTGCATGTTGACAACTACTGTCTGCGAGGCCAAAATAACGGGGCGAATTTGCACTTGTGGCTGGGTGTGTGGCGGACGGAAGGGCACGCGTGGCAGCTGGCAGCAAAGTGGGGGAATCCCCAATGTTTATATGGAAAGGCGTCAAAAAAACTAACCTTTACTTGCCATGAAAAACTGGTTGGCACAGGGATAAGAGAGGCCTTTGTACGGTTTCTCAACACTGCTGGTGGACGAGAGAAATGCGCCCCCAATTTTAGGTCCCTAAATTTGAAAGTATCGCAAGTTCCTAGTTAAAAAGACGATAGACAGATAGGCAAACAAAGGAGTAACCTTCGAAAAGTCTGAGACAAATACCCCTCTCACCCAATGAACACACAAACCGTTCAGGACCGTTCCTCTTGACCGAACTTCTTCTTCCCGCCATTATCAATGCAAAAAGTGGAAGGATCATCAACGTTTCGTCAAAACTTCACCATGACTACAAGAAGAAGATCGATATGTCTTACGTCGACTCAAAGAAAGGATATGGATTCCTTGCACCATACAATTCTAGCAAATTGGCTAACGTCAGTTGTTTAAATCATTTCAGTAATCGTCTTTTTAGGTGATGCACGCAAGAGCTCTGACCCATCGCCTCCGTCGAGATGGCATTCATAACGTTACTGTCAATTCTCTCCATCCTGGTGTCATTATGTCCAATCTCAGTCGTCATATCTTCCTCGGAAAAGAACCTCTTAAATCTATCCTCAAGCCTTTCGCGTAAGAACCTCTTTTAATTTGCAATACCGTAAAAACTGAATCCGAACCCCCTGGGGCGCTAAGTTTCAATACCCCCCTTTCCCCTGGGGCAATAAAACAGGAGGGGTTTTATTATAGGGGGGGGGCGCTAAGTTTCAACGTGCTTTTCAGGCCTCAGACATCAAGAAAATGCAACTTTTTTGAGAAATTTTTCAAAATTTTCTCAATTTTTTCTCATTTTGACCAGTTTTTTTTTCAATTTTCCCCTATTTCTACATGTATTGGTAGTTTTTGTCTTTCCTGAGTTCCGACACGTAGAAAAGGTATTTGGCTATTACTGAGGCATACTCTTCTGGAAGCTTCTGGCAGACAGAGGTCACCTTCCGATTTACAAAATTATGGCGCTTAAGAAAGCATTCCATCCAACCATTACTCGCCTAAATACAAGTAGTCTTAAAAATAAAAGAGAAGAGAACAAACTTTGAAACTGGGATCATTTCTGAGGCTATTAGCTTTGTTTTTCAAAATCCTTCGGCTGATCTTTACTTTCTTTTGACGTTCTGAGTGTACCCAAGTTGCTAGAGCTTCATCAAATTTTCTATCATGCACTTTCTTGCCAGATCCAGGTAATCGTTTAGCATTTTTATTCTCTGAACTAAAATACAGAAAATAATATTTCAGTATTGAAAAACTAACGCTCTTTGTCTTAGAAGTTTTTCTTTTTTCCTCCAGTCTCGAATACACTTCCTGTCAACGTTGTATTTTATAGCTGCTTTACGATTACTGGTTTTCTTGGCATATTCAACAGCTTCTAGTTTCCTAGACATCAGAATAAATTTTCTTTTCGCTGAGGAAGCAAGAGAAGTGTTGTTATTTGCTTGAAATTCTGCATCTGATTCACCCATAATGTTCGCATCTTCATCTGAGGTATCAATAGGTTGTGTTTCATCACCCGAGTCTGCCATATCCTGAAAATAAACAATAAAGCAACTGAACAACAGCAGAGAAGTAGAACGCAAGAAGAACAAATAAAAAACAAACTATAAAAATGAAAATAAACGTTAAATACGCTTGCGAGGCAAACTTTTCCGCGCGAAACCAAATAAGCCGCGAAAATCGGGGGGCTATAGCACAGGAGGGGGCACTTTAGGGGGAGGGGTTATATCTCAGGGGGGGGCCTTAAGTTTCAATATACCCCTTTTCCCTGGGGTTATACTAGGGGAGGGGTCTTATTACAGGGGGGGGTTCGGATTCAGTTTTTACGGTAATACTTGTTCAGCTGGCTGGTAACGAAGACAACTCGGGACGGTGCACAGACAAGTATTTTCCTGGCTCTCAGTAAGAAAGTTGAAAACATTTCTGGCAAATATTTCTCGTGAGTTCTCCGCGTTTCGCTGCAGATTTCAATTTTTATAGGGATTGCGCCTTGGCCACTGAGAATCCTCTTGCCACTGATGACCAAGCTTGTGATGATCTCTACAACGCCAGCTTGGAAGCCACCGGTCTTGCCAAATAATTAGGAGAATTTTGATACGGTTATTTTATTGTAGTAAAAATACCGCAATATACAAACAAGGATGTGTGAATCTGGTATTTAGAATTTGTATATAGCCTTGTTTAGGTAATATTGGGATTGTTTAATGCGTATGAGTGTGTGATATGACCACGATAAGAAAATAAAAGATACGAGAAATGACAGGACAGGAAAAAATACAAGAGAAATAGAGGAATATTTGGAACTAACATGAAAAACTAACAAAAAGCTTGAGGAAACACGAATAGAAACAGGAGCCAACCCATATTTCAATTGTGTACAAGTCGCCGTGAGCTGGGGGATATTTTCTATTAGAAGTCTAGAGCTTGTCCACTGTGTTAAATCGTTTCATCTCGGCTGTCAGCTGATTTACAGTGGTACTAGACACTTCTGAGAATGACGTGTAGTCATTCCGATTCTAAATAAATCGCTTTTCCTTGATCTTGTTAAAGAATTACCAAATTACGGGGCCTATTTCGTCGCTGCCGTTTATTAGCTTCATGGAAGCCATCTTTTACCTGCTCCACGACGAAGAGAATAATCTTTGTCCATGCCATTTGAGATACCTGGTATGGATAGCTCAAGAGCTCAAATTATAGGTCATTTACCTCAGTTCTATCTTTTTTCTCTCCCCATTCCAGAGTTCTTTCAATCATGGCCGTTGCAAATTGGTCAAGCACATTCGCCCGAAAAGGGCAGCCAACTGAAACAAATGTTTCCTTATATTCTTTAAAGAATTGTAGAAAAGGTCAGAAGAAAGATCCCTTACATTGGGCCTTCTCTTGGAAGACGTGTTTTTCACCAGCTTCTTTTAACTGCGGCAATGTGGCAGTACTGCTATCCAACCCGGCAATAAGCTCGTCCATAATTTGTGTGAAATGTTGTGCGTGTTTCTTAAAAGAAGTCGCTTTATTAAAAGACATTTATCAGCCCACACATACCTTGAGCCGTTCATGACCCGCGTTTTTTGTCCCGTGCATCATCATTGTTCGGATTTCAGGATTTTTAAAGAATGAATTTCTTTAATATTATTAAAATTTATAAGCCGCCTAGTCAATCTTACCGGAAAATGCTAAGTGCCGGCTCAAGAGCACCCTGATTTCTGGCGTGTGCCCAAGTTTTTCGTACAAACAGGATTTGTGCAGAAGTTAGACATAAGTTGGAAATCAGTGGCCCGGAATTTGGCAGCGCTAAACATCACGTTTACTTGAAAAAGTTTCTTTAAAGAACAGACGATTTGAATTAGAGGAAGAGGCCTTTTCCTTATTGGATTGAGATTTAAGACTTGAAACACCATGAGAATGCTTTGAACTCTTTGTGGATGAACTCTTGACACCTATAAATCATTCTGTGATTTCCGACAGGATGCCATCTGCTCCTACTTTTATCCATTTGAATATTTGAAACAGCTTTTGTTTTGAGTTTTTGATCCTTGTTCTCTTTGGGCATACCACTGCTATGTGTCCTTTGTAAGGCAAGTCTTCAAAATTAGCTTGATTAATTAAAAGACGGGGAGAGAACTTACTGCGATCTGGATGACGGCGTGCCTCCTTCACTGACGCTGGATGCTCGAGACCGTGGCGAGAGATGCTGCTCGTCGACGTGCTCCGTTGAGCTGTTCTCCTTTGAGTCGTCTAAAATGTTGCAAAATATAGCCAATTCCCAATTGGGGAATAGACCTGGGATGCGCGGATGACGATCAGAAGCAGAAGAGAAGGAGTCACTTCGTGGCGTGTCTACGTTTTTGTCTGAAGAAGGAGGTACCCCCGTCAATATCTTAGTAATGAAACGCCTCCTACCGTATATTGTAATTTCCTCTTTGGCTGGGATGGCCGAAATGGATCTTGGAATGGGATGGTCATCTATCTTCACACACTGCTGGGATCTCGATGATGATACCCTTGTTTGACGTGCAGATTTTTTTGCTTTGCCCGAATGATTTCCCATTTTTATGGGATATAAGATACAGTTCTGAACGTGTAATATGAACATGTGTGATTGTTCAGTAAGTCAGAAAATTAGAGAACAAACAAAAAACTAGCAGAGGGAGATGATTAAATTAATAAAAGGGCGGATAAGGAGATATGGCGGCGTAAACAAGAGGGGGATGACTCCCCAGAGGTCACTAGACCAGAGAAAAGTCATAAGCTGAATGGAACCAACAATGATGAGAATTCATTTGTCAAGAATATGTCTCCTCTTTTGTCAAATATGTCACTACCCTGGCCTAGAATGAGACGTGAGCTTATTGAAGTCACATATAATGAAGAAAAAGAAGAATTATTTACGAAGGATCTACGCATTTAGGTCAAAAATCTTCTATGTATGTCGAACTACACGTACAATACAATAGATTTTATAGTCAATATGTTATTTGTCTCTTCAAAAAGGGCAGTCAGTCTAATTAATTGGGTAGAGTACAAGAAATCCCTTGTGACTTTTCTAACACCTCGACCTTTTACTCGAGCTTATCCCTCTCGGAAAAGAGCATACGTGGGAAATGTAAACTGGCTACGAACATCTTTTGAAGAGAAGAAGATAAAAAATTGATATCTATCCAGACGGTGAAAGGAAGAAGTTCATCCGGGGCGTTTTTTTTTGCATTCAGGCTCTTTCTCAGAGTTTCGTGGATTTTTCATATAAATGACGACTAATTGGTTTGTCCGGACAAAGTACTGTAGGATCGCACGTAAGGAAGAAACAGTTGAATAGAAAATAATTACAAGGAGCTTCAATGATCTTCTATGAGTAAGACGGGCGGAAGTTTTTCTGCAGGTCATGTGAATATTAACGATGAACTCTCATGCAATCCATGGGAGCTGTGCTCTCATTTATAAAAGTATCCAATAGCTCCAGAAATATTTACGAGCTGCTCTTTAAAAGTGTTTAGATGATTCAATATTATAAAAAAATGGCTGCGGGGCGGTGATGGAATCTTTTGCTGATTGAGGGAAGGCGGATGGGATAATCCGGGATATTAGAGCCGCTGCTCGTTTCCTCTATCATGTGAATCGCCTCGGCATGAATTAGAATTTCAAATAAACTTAGTCCGTCCTTTTCAATTTAAAATATCCTCTAAAAATGGCCACTTTTTTGTATCTAACAATGGAGGGAATATGGCTACGGTAGTGGGAACCGAGCAATTCTTCGACGGGATGGAACTTCCCTGAGAATGAGGAATGAGGAGAAATCTACGAAAAAAATGTAATTGAAAAACATCTGGGAGATCCGCTTTTGGGCTACCACGTAAATACGCCACGAGTTGGCATGACTGGGAATGCATGGAAAATGAGCACGGCGGCAAAACAAATGAGACAGGTTGGATCACAAAAATAAAGCCTTATTAGTAACTTTGAGTAGCATCCTTGTCGTCTGAGTCTGCCCCGGGAATCTAGTTTAGTTTAAATTTCACTCAACGGGAATAGGTAGAGCTCCGGAAAGTGCGCTCTACATCCGGTCGTGCCACTCCCTCTCACGTAAATCGCTCTTTAAACTATACCTCAATGTTTGTTAGATATTACCGTATCTTGTTGAACAATCTAATTGGCAAAGAATAAAGGATTAATCTATCCGCTAGGGAGAAAATGTGAGCTCGCTTATGAATTTATGCGGGCGCTTGTGAGTAAAATATAAATTTCGCAAAAGTTCGCTTGTCACTCATAAATCAAGCCTGTGAAAATTGCGTAGAATTTTAGAGACACGCCATGGTGGAGTAACTAATAGTCTGTGGGCTGTCTGTGGTTGAGGAAGAAGAAATGTCACAGATTGGAAACATTGGATGACAAGAGGAGGAAGTAAAGGAAATAATGTGGCCTATTAGTCTAGCCCCAGCAAAGGTAATCATCATGTCCGTGTGTAGCTGTGAGTGGGTCCCCTTTTCTTCCGGAAATCAGCAGTAGTAATGCTTAGGTCATAAATCACCGCAAAAGCATCTGGAAAAGGGGAATCCATCGAGATCTTAGCCTGAAGCTAGACACTAGTTTGAAAAAAGAATTGAAGAAGGAAGCAAAACCACGTGATTGAGACTTTCTGAGATAAAGTGGGATCCATGCACGGCTTAGCTCATTAGGGTGAAATGGTTAGGAAGCCGATAAAAGAAGACGAAGAAAGGAGGAAAAAGTAGAGAGGCAAAATTAGAAAAGACAAAAGTAGCCAGCTCGGGGAGAGGATAGTCGACGGAGCGGAACGAACAGAGAGTTCCCGGAAGGCTAACTGACTTCGCTAGAGAATCACATTTAGTCTATCCTTATTGCAAAGCAGGAACAATAGAAGAATAGCCTAACTTCTATGTAAATATGTGTAAAATGGGTAGCAATCAACGAATAGAATCTTGTTTATGATCTGGAAAGGGGACTTAGGAGGTAATGGCTGCAGAATGCAAGGAAACTGGAAGTGGCCGGCCATCCCGGGAAGAAGTGCTTATTATAACTACCTCAGCTTCACTTAAGCTGCAAGCTACCACTTTCGATATTGGTTCTGACCAGCTTACGGTACTATTTCCCAGAATAATATCCCCTATCCAACTAAGCAGGATAACATGAACGGAGGTTATCCTCCTTGACTACAGAAAACAGGGCAAAGATAATCACAAAGAAATCAAAAAGTACGAGTTCGCTTGATGTGTGATTGTAGAGATCTCTATTCAACTAGGCAAAAAATCTCCTGCAGACGGAATCCTTCACCGAAAAAGGTAATATATCCATTTCTCTATATATCTTCGGAGAAGAGTGAGAATTAGCTTTGAGAAAGCCAAAAACGAATTGCAGACCTTGTTTACGGGAGCCTTGAAATGACAAAAAAGGCTATGCCTCTTCTGAGGAAAGTGCTATTCAAGATATTTCATGTAGTACGCAAAAGAATTTTCTGTGACGATGAAAAAAGGGAAGAAAAACAACTGAATTATGTATTTTTAGCTGTCGTCATTTCCAACTATGACTCGCTCTGCTTGTCTGCTTTTGGAGAGAGAGAGAGTGACTTTGCAACAAATCTTTGAATGGCGTCGTACTCAAATAGCCTAAATAATGCGTCTGGCTTCCTTTACCAGAGGTGGGTCTATTCCCCGAGGGAGCGTGACGCAACTTTGTTTCTTCTTTCAACTAATAGCGCTAATTGTATCTTCTTTAGCATTTTTCTCTGGCCATCCTAATGAAAAAGCAAAAGATGAACATGTGCCATCGATAAAATGGAAAAGAAAATGACCTACTATGGGAGGAAATATATAGCACACGCGAAGGGATCAAAAATTCTCATACTAGGATTCGGCGATAGAGCGGAGAGCGAACCTTTATGAATGAGAGAAGCATCGGAGAGCACTAACAGTCAAAAGGAGTAAGATTTGAGACGGAGATCGGACTGACGTAAGCAATTCTTTTGAGAGTCTGCCCGGTGGCCCATTTCTGGGATTAGGCTGTAAACGCTTCGATGAGCATGCAGCGTCTGAGTGAGATACTTCTGGGATATGATACCCGCTTCAGAATATGTCTAACTAACCCTATAATTACGTATAATCACATTTGTTAATTTTTCTCGATTTTGGTAAGATGAACATGGCGGTTAAGATTGAAAAATGTAAGCTATTTCGTGACATGTAAGGATTAAGAAATTCCTGGTACAAGGGGACTGAGAATAGCGGAGAAAGGCGACTCTTTGCAGCTTTCTGGACTAGAGTAACTGGGATGATCCGATGCGAAATACCCACTAATCTCTACAAAAGATTGAAAAGACCGAAATAATCGGTGGCAGCCCTTCAAAAACAGTGTTCCTTTGGAAAAAGAAGTTAGGTGGACAAAGTTAATTTGTCTAGCTCAATTTGTTGTCATCCAAAAATAGAGGGTCCGTCAATTGCTACACACTCGCGTCAATTAAGGGCGCAACGGACTTCCGAATGCTGAGATGAAGTTGAAGGAGCCGTTGACAGCTTCACCCGCAGCCCGATGGCAGATCACTGACCAGAGAAGAAGAAGCTCAAAGAAAAGGAGATGTAGCGTTACGGGGATCTCCATTCAGATGTCACATGGTTGGCATTTATCTGGCGATTTGTGACGCCGTATATTGGTTTGGATAAGAAACAGATGAGAGACAGCAGTGGTTAAAACAGCACCCGGCAAAGTGGTCGAGATTTGTGTATTTTGCACTGTTTGGTCAATGAGGATATCGTTTACACTGAGAACGAACAACTTGGACGAACGGTTGTTGGCAAAAAACGGCTTTGAAAATTAAGCCGACGTGCTGAAACAGGCGTACAAGTTTACAATAGCATCCTTGAAGAATAGGCGGGATAAAACTAACAGACGGTGCTTGAGTCGACGAATATCTGTTTGTAATACACGGACAAATCACACTCTACACGTAATGCATCCGAAGTTTTTATTGAAATCGGATGTTACTGATAGAGTGTTCGGAAACGGCAACGAAGATCCACAGCACACAAAGCTATTTTAAGCTTAATTTTACTCTCAACATGGTGCAGTTCAGATAAAAGTAAGTCTAAAATAAGCATTCATCCACGGACTCCCTCTGACCACACATACCGTAAAGTCTTGGGAAGCTGAAAAGAAGACACGTTTTCTTGGGTGCACACCTTGCAAAATACATCTTTTCGCTATGACCATATACCAGTACGACCCACATTGGGACATGGCGACCTGGTTAGCATACTTCCGGCCGATGATTTGACTTCAATCTTCCAAAATGGGGAACCGATGAGACGTTGAGCATACTTCCAGCCATCTTTTTGAGAACATAAACATATCGCCGTGATCAACAGCTTAAGATCCCGGTGATCAGTTCAAAAAGAAAGTTTTAAAAAAGGCGATTTTTAGGGTCCTATGGTGCCAAATAGCCGGTTAGCCTATTATCCTGACCATTTTTTTCCAAATCTTTCGTTTGGAAATAAATTGAAATCCGTGGCGGTACTGCAAAACCGAACTTATTTTAACTATTTACATATTTACAGAAAATCCTTTATCTCAACGAGAACAGTTAGAGAATACAGGAACAATATCAAAAATACTCAAGAAGAGGGAAGAATTACAAAAAAAAACATTATGACATCGAGGCTAAAATCGGGGGTTTTCTACCGGTTTAGAAAATAAAAAAAATGGAATAACGGCTAAAAAAACATTGGGAATATTTAGAAATGGAACGGCCTAACTGTCTCTTCACGGGGATGATCTTCGTCTTGGTCTCCTTCAACATGTTCACTGCAATTCGACGATCGTCTGAGAAAACTGTGAGTGACATGATCTTGGTCAGGCACTATGTTATCTTCAAATCCATCTACGTTCATGAATTCTGAAAAAGAATTAATTTCATAGTTAGTTTCAATCTTGGTGGAAATGGGGGTTGCGGGACCGATAGACGCGTCCGTTTGAATTTTACTTTTTCCGATGAAAATTTGAAATTCTGTCTGTTTTTCAAGCGGAACTGCAATCCCCAGGATTGGATACTGATCATAACTGCCGCAGTCAAACGGTTTTAAAAAGTTCCAATTTTTCCCATCTTTTTTTTGAATTTTAATTCGTTAGCATAAAACCTGCGTCGTTTTACCATTATACCGTTCATAAACTATCAGGGATGACTCACCGAATGCCAAAAAATTCTTGAATGTTTGCCACCAACAGCTACAGTACATAGTATGCCCGCATGTTCCGACAAATGGTTCCCGATATGAACTGTATGTGAAAAATGGACCGCTCCCAGCCAGGTGACCAATGGCTCACAGTCCTTAGCCCACTGAGTTATCGAGAAGACGCTAAACAGACGAGGCTTCCCACCCCCCGATGTACAGACAACAGCCGCCATTTTCCCTAGCCACAAAAAGGAATTGACCCAATAATAGGAATATCAATCGGCAGGCGTCGGTGGGAAACAGACGGTTTTTTCTTTCCTCATTTATGATTTTCAGCTGCTTTTTTTTTATTTTTTAATAATTTTAATTTTTCAGTCTGGATCCATGGCTCCGTGTGTTTCTTCAAAGGATAGGCTGCTGCAAGATTTAGTGAGATTGCGTTAATTTGATAGTTTCGGTATGTGTTGTAATCATCAATTTTGGGTCCCACTGAAATAAGAAATGCGGCAGAATTTTGCAAATTTTAAACGGATGTGCAGTCTGTTTTCCTGGTTTGATTGTGATACAATTATTTTGCAACTCTTCCTCAATTCCGCCATAACGAAACATCTCTATGTCTATTATCTTTATATGAGAATACACGTGCTTATATGGAAAACTCCAGGTTGAACAAAGGCATCCTGCGCATCACAAAGTACTCAAAAATGAAAACAAAGTCTAGAGAGAGTAATAATAGGCAGCGGTAATATATTAATGACAACAACAGTACAACGTAAAGAATTAAAATTGAGGTCGAATGCGCTCATGTGGCATTTAAAAAGTTATTAACCGGATTCCGAATAGTAAAGCATGGAAATTATAAAATAGATTTTGAAATATTTAAGAAAGAAGAAGAAAAACAAGCTGGGGATGCTAAAGTTCTAAAGGTTATACACGTTTTCAAAGGTTCAATTCTTTTCCTAAGACTCATTCCAAAGTTTCATCAATGTCTTCCTCTTCGTCTACTTCAAGGACACCTTCTTTCTCATCTTCTTCATCAGTATGGGCGACTTCCTCCTCTGCATGGTCATCACTTTCCTTTAAACGAATGCATTAACTGTATTGAAATAGATAGCAACCTGATCATCCACACCCGCTATATGAACCCCAGTGCCGGATTGTAACTTCTCAATGTCGGCAGCTGTCGGCACTGGAGCGTCGACAAAAATGCTCGGATAGCAATCCCTGATGGATTCTTTGATCTCCTTGGCAAATTTCAGCCTGTTATCCGTTGGCTTTTCGTCCCCTCCGTGACGTTCAGCCATGTGCTTGACAACGACGTCCCTGGTCTGGTGGCCCTAAAATAACGAGTGTAATAAACTAGGAGGACCAAGTCTCACGTAGTCACAAATTGAACAGGAGAAGATATTCTCGGGGATATGCGTGTAAGCGTGTTCTGTCAGGCGGGAGTTTGTCAACTTGCCGCATTTCTGTAAACAGCGACATCAGAAAATAAATCAAGTGATTTGCTTACCTCACAAATACAAGATTCTGTTCCCTTCTTCTTATAATATTGAGCACCACCAATGAGCATACTAATCTGAAAATAGTAAAATAACCTTTGATCGTCTGATGAGAAGCGTGAAAGCAGGCACAAATAGGGTTAAAAGGTCTCACACACCTCCCTCAACCTCAACATCTCAATTCTTTTGCTTTTTGAAGTAGGACGACGAGTGCCGAAACGGGCCGAACGGATTGTCTTCCGCTTGCGAACCGGCTTTGATTCCTAGGAGATGTTATTTAGTATCTGATACATGCATATAAATATAGAAAATAAAAATAGAAGGGAACAATACAATATGTCTTTCCTTTTTCTAATTGCTAGGTTCTTTTATACAACACAACACGCATCATACCCGTGAGCCTTGTGGGCAGCGTGGCTGTGTATGCCAGCGCTAAAAAATCATATTGTGTTAGTTCAGCGCAGGCAAGTGGGAGAAGCGGAAAAAATGAACAGAATGCAGAAAAAAAGCAGTTTGTTTTTCGTTTAATAAAAAAAACTTTAGCTTGGTAGTTCGAAGGAAACACGCCATTTCCAAACCAACCTCGTCTTCTTCTTCCAATTCGTGGCCGGCTTCGAATTCCGTAGGAGTCTCTTCCCGAGACTTTCCTTCTTCCGAATCACACTTCAAAAAAATAAGTGAAAAGTAGATGTGACCTACCTCCGGTTCTTCTTCACCATTTTCAAGTCGTCGCCTCTTGGTTTTTTGACTCGATGTGGGGATGATAATAGGGATTTTACTTCTTCTTTTATTATCCTGGGAGAAAGAGGATTGGAATCCAAAACATTTCTCGGACATATCATTCACTTCAGATTCATATTCCTAAAATAACTATAATTTTTAATACTGTTAAAATTTTACTTTTATTTTATCAAGTACAACATCATCAGCCCCGTGTTCCTTTTTCCCGTGAGTTTGAACCGATTGTGAACGATCATGGGCGAAACCGCAGAATTTACAGATATATCTCATAATTCCCATGTCTTTGGCTAAATGCCAGAGAATATGGAATCCGCGAATCTAAAAACACATTTATGCAAAGCTATAAGATAGGATACAGACCCTGTTCTGCATTGTTTTGTGGCATAATCTGCACTCCAGTGGATGTTCCTCGTCTGGAACAACGCGAGTAACCGGTTCCTTTAAAGCGTTCAACTTCTAAAGAAGAAAGAGAGATGGAATTGAACCAGTTAGCCAAATTACCTTATCCTTTTCTTTTTGGGCATTTTGCTGTTGATAGGCTAGTTCGGCCTTGGCGGCAGTTGGACCGGGAGTACTGCCATTCTTTGTTCCAAGAAGTTCCATCGATAGATCCTGAATTAATAGGTTC
Source organism: Oscheius sp. DF5033 (assembly GCA_964036215.1). NCBI lineage: Eukaryota > Metazoa > Nematoda > Chromadorea > Rhabditida > Rhabditidae > Oscheius > Oscheius sp. DF5033. Next base: position 10,996,475 of record OZ038413.1, read on the forward strand.
TTCGGAGTCAATAAGAGCATTCAAATAAAACGCAATCGTTGTTAGTTCTCAGGCATTGTGGCTTTTTTGTAGACATAGACAAATTTACAATGAAATGTTAGCCACCACACGACGTTAGTGAGCACACACATAAAAAAATTAGCAGGAGTTAGAACATTGCCTGAGAACCAACCTGAGCCTGATGATGTGTAATCATGGATCTGTTGGCCACGAACAATTCGTGGTTTAATTCCTGAAATACCTAACTACACGACGAACAACAATCATGCTAATATGTATACATGTATTACAACACCTTGTTCTAGATGAATCGAACTTGCATATTTCAAGTGAAATTGAAATATTATTACCTGACAACGGGCAAATAACTCAAGAGAACGATCTTCCATCATGTCGGGCTCTATTTTTCCATGAATCTTCGATTGGTGATTCTCCATTTGATCTTTGCGGTAATGTTCAACTGTACATCCCTCAAAAAGACAGCGGAAACGGTAGGTCTGTAAACAATTTAATGAATCCGGTTAAAAATAAAAGGACACCTTGTGATCCTTGGCCAAATGGAAGAACATATGCATCTGACGGGCGCCTGCTGTCACTGGCTTATTGCATTTGCTGCATTCGCCAAGAACTCTCTTTTTGGAGACTCTGAACAATGTACAACTTTAAGTTAATTAAGGTACCACTTACTGGTTGCCAATAATTTTAGTGCTAGACTTTTTCTCGGTGTTTGTGGTCTGATCATCAGCTCTGTCTTGTGTACCATTGGCGAACAAAGCGGCAACATCATCCAATACGGAACTAAAAACAATTTTATGAAGATTTTAATAATTTTCTTACATAGGGTTGACAAGATTCTCAAGCATACTGTCATCATTTTCAGTATCTTGTTCCTGTTCATCCGTGTCCATCTTCATTTTATAACCATTGAAGAAAATGCTAGCCAAACTATCTTCTACATTTGAATCAGAATTGGCAGCTCGACTGATACTGGCCAAGAGGGCATCAGTGTTCGTGTCTCCTGTCGATTGAAGTTCAAATTTTGGCGATCGTTTAGGTTTCACAACGTTTGCCGTAAAACCGGGGGATGATTCAGCGGGAGGTGACTCAGTTAGGTCAGCCGAGGCGACCCTCTAAAAGCCAAAAAAGTATTAAGACAAGTAAGTGGACAGCCTCACCTCCACTTTGTCATTATCCTGATTGATTGACAAGTAGCCAGAGTCAGGAGTAATCGAAGGATTAGAATTAGGGAATCTGGCCATCTTTCGGGTTATTGAAGAATGGATTGCACGATCCATCATCACCTGTAGTTGACGTTTGGAAGCCATATCGTCGACGTAGATAAACTGAAAGGAAGCTGATTGTAAAGAAAAGTAGGCTAATTACTTTATTCATCGTTTTCTTATGCGAAGAATGAAGATGTTCCCTCATCTGAGCATCAGAAGCCCTGGTTTGCAGACAGATAGGACATTGAAAGGGCAGCCAGTTGAGATGCTCTGTTTTAATGTGAATTTCCATCTCTTCCGTGCTGTTCTTGACAATGCCACAATCATCACATGTCAAGTTCATGCTGGGTGTATTATTGCTCACGGAAATTTCGTTTATTGCACCAGTATACCCGTCTTCCTAAAATAAACAATTGAAGTAAAAAAAAAGAAAGCGATTGGCTAACCTGATACGATGACACTCCATTTCCGTTCTGCTTATGTAAACGATTAGCAATGTCTTCAATAGCTGATCGGGAGCCCTAAATAAACAATTTATATCAAAAATGAATCAGTACCGTATTTTGAGATGAAGGGATAGAACCATTGCCGTTTCCTTGGGTGAGCAGTCGATGCATCAAAGATTGCTGACTGCTACTGATTGCCTGCATTCGGTCACTCCAATCTAAACATTCACTCCCAGTCTGAAAAAAGAGACGTGTTGAATAGTTTGTCAACTAAAAAAAGAAAAAAGAATTAGACGACGAAGAGATGATTCAAGGTCTTTAAATATCAGAAGACCGAACGCTAACATTGCTATCTGTCCGTCTCGAGGCACAGGAAAAACGATATCGGCACTTCTTCCCCCGTGTGATGTCAACGGCACAGCCCCTGCATCTAGAGCACACAAGAAGACACGGAGAGGATGGAGAGAGAGAGCTACACAGTAGGGGGGCGATAGAAGGATGAATAGGATGGATGGAACGCGTCGAATCGCGGATGAACGTCGATGGAACTGGTTCCTACTGCAAGAGAGCTGTGCGCCGCTGGCCCCAGATTGCGAAGAGCGATGCGCTTGCGTGAATGAATGCAGTGCTTCGCATCCTCGGAGGAGACTCTCCTCCTTATAATCGCCCCCACGGACATGCTTCAAGGAAAATACAAGCAATTGGCGCTTTTCCCAGAGGAGGATTCTATTTGGCACGACGGGACAACTGTCTAGAGATAGCGGAACAGAGCACTTTTGCACGGACCGGGAGAGAAAGAACAAGGAAAACCAGTAGTCAAACAATGTGATAGCGGGGAAGAGAAGATTCGGAGAGTGAAGAGGACCCACGCCGCTGCGCTCTTTTCCCTGCATACTGGAGAGAGAGACGACCCGCCGGATTGCGCTGCTGAATCAACACGATAGACGGTTGGCAACAACTGTGAGTCAGGAGACCCCTGACAGCCACCCAACAATGAATGAACGTTGAGGGTCGCTTTTGGAGCGGCCCCCCGCAAAACGATGAAGAGAAGACCTTGAAGGAAGGCGCTCAATGATAGAAACTCACTGAAAAAAGAAGTGAGAATTGGGCAAAATGTTGTCGTGCTGAGGGGTGGAGCATCGTGATATCGGAAGAGTTTGCCCAGGGCCGATGAATTCAGCCCATATTGCACGGCAGAAAAGGGGGTCATCTGAATCACGCCGCATGCAAGCGACGCTAGGTGACCGGCTGCGGCGAATGTAAGGTCAGATCGATGACCTGATACGACAGCAACAAAAGAAGAACGGATACAGAAGATCTCATAGGGTACTCGGTGTCTTTAACCGGCTCCCCCCACCCCCTTTGTAGACGTATTTGTTCAATTAGGCGTAGGGGGAATTCGGAGGCAAGTCGGAGGAGCAAGGACGCGAACAGTTGTTGTGAAGGTGAGCGCTACGGGAGTCACTCGGCGCATATTCGTTCGAGGGGATGACCAGATGACTTCACAACACTTTTAATCGATCGTCAACTGGCAACCCACCTGATTCTGATAGAACTATAGGAATCAGGGTCAAGATTAATTGGCCACTGAAGGTAATCTTGACGCGGCTTGACCTGGGCAAAGGGGGCTCGCCCACTGCCGCTGCCGTCTCTCCTAGGGTATTCGTTTGCTCAACGTCAATGTGTCGGTCTGCGGGAAACATTCAACGATCCGAGGGTCTTCACATTCGCGAATGCAACAAAATTGCACGCTATTAGGGATCCTCTCCTTCTCTTTACTGTCATATCCCCCGAATAGGGGGACTTTCGACTCTGTTTCACGACGTTTTTCCTCTCTCAACCGCTGGAGATTGTCGAATAAAGGTCCAGTCAACCCCTTGGGATTCTAAGAAAGAGCCGATGAGTGGACGCTTCTCTCGAACACACTCCAATCCCATCGCCGCCCGACAGCTGTTGTGAAGCCGAGAGAGGGATTCGGGTGAGGTCGGGTTCGGCGGAGCGAGGGTGACCGGTGGAACAGTCAATCAATGCACTAGCGCTGACGGACTCTGCTGTCAAGGTCGAAGGTGCGGGACGCTATCCTGCGCAAAAGAGCCAACTGAATAATGCACACCTTCCGTTGTGGACCGGTAGGCACGACAACCTGGGCATTCTGGGGGTATTCACCCACTTCTGGCAACATCGAAATCAATCTAATGAAAAGAAGGAAAAGGATTATCTATCAGCAACGATAGAGAAAGAATTTAACCCGCGGTGGTTGGCGGTCATCCGGTGGAGAGGATGATGCGCGCCCGATTATAATGAGCGTGACCCAGGAGAATGTGACGGGTGGAGCGGCTACTGGAAGGAGAGGAAGCTAGTAAGCGTGGGAATGCCTATATTCGTTAGGACATAGCAATTCTCCGTGAGAGGAACCGGACGACGCAGTTGTTTGGGCGACGGAAACAGATGGCGCTGCTGAAAAGAAAATGCACTGAGAGGAGAGGAGGATGCCTCCCTCACGACGGGAACTAACGAAGCCTAGTGACAGCTTCTACATCGTGTTATACTTTAATCTTTCTCTTTTTTCCCCTGGCGTGGTTTTCATTCATTCCCGCTCTTGAAGATAACGGAAGAATAGTTTCCCCCAAACATTTCGCAACGAGGCTATCGCTGAATCTTCCCGTTCTAAAAGAGAGAGGAAACCCGAGAGAGAGAGTCTGGTTGAAGTGTACGATAATGGTAGGAGGGCGAGAAACGAATGCGATAATAGAACGTTGGACATGGGGGAGAGAGAATCTGGTTGCTGACAGTCGGCGAGCCGTCGAAAACACAGGCAGTGGCGCTGTCGTGTCATCAGCATGCGATATGAAGCGGTGGTGATAAGAGGAAGCTCTTCAGGCCAGCGTCAATTCCTCGCTGGCTTCGTGGCCAGAAGTGTAGGCCTCTGCCCACCAACTGTCTCCCTACACAAGCTAGATTGACGTTGCCACCTCGCCTCTTTGAACGTGACCTCTGTCAGCTTTTTTTCGCTATTCAGGTAATTTCAATCGGGGTCTACGGAAGCTACACGAAGATGGGAAGAAGGCAACCTCAATCGATCGCAGACTCCAGAGAGACGACGTCACCAACGGGCGCCCAAACACGTAATAGGGGGACAAAGCGGAGAAACTACCTTGGTTGGCAGTTTTCAGTACTTTTGGTTTACCTAGTTTTGACATAAGTACTTGCAACGCGGCGAAACAAAAGGGCCAAGAACCTTTAACGGAGCAGATAATGCTGGATTAAGCGCGCAGCAGTAGCATTACCAGCTTCTAGTGGAGGTCAAGTAGGTGCTGCCCTTACTTACGGATGATTCGACCGAACTGCGTAGCCAGGGAGAATAGAACAACTGAGGCAATCCGGCGGAGATGACGCACGGCCAGCTGGGACCGAGAATCTTCCTCGATCCTGGCCGATCTCTACTTTGCTTACTGGGGCAGGGAGAAAGGGGAGGTCTCATCGTCATTGACTATTTCTACCAGGGGTCTAATCAGAGGAGCTCGTTAGCAAAACGAAAAGGCTTTGAGTGGCTGCTTCGTGGTGGGACAGCTTGACGATAGAGCGCTTGGTCTGAAAGACAACAGTCAACAGAGGGAGAAGGACCACAGGAGACAACAGGGGCGGCGAGCTTCGTAGCGCAGTAAAGTGGATGGTTGGTGCCGTGGCTGGTCAAGAGAAAAAAACGCTCGATGAAGAAAGAGACCCTGCTGATCCATCTCGTGCTGACACGACCAGCTTCACTTTATCAGAAAGCGCCACGCTGAAGTTAAGGACATCCCCCGCGGGAACTTACTGGCGCAGCTGTAACAGCTGGTCGTAGCGGCGAATGACAGTGAGGCAATTGAAGAAATGGAAGAGGAGAAAGTAAAGGCTACACAAAAGTCGAAGTTAACTTAAGCATTGGTGGTAGAGGGTGTGCTCACGGCGCTTCACCGTCGTTGTGTGGCGAGGGCATGCGTCAACGGGGGTATGTTTGCTCTGCACAGCGTTCCCCCTTCTGACTGCTGCCTCGAAAACGAAAGAGTTAGTCCACGCGGGTGACTTCGCTCCGACCATTCAAACGAGTAGGCAACCGAATCGCAAAGCTAGAAGCTGAACAAACGGGCTGCTAGTATACGATGGGGGAGGAATTGAAGGATAGAAGGCAAAAAGCAACGTCATTGTAAAGAGGGATTTATTAATTTACTGGGCATCTTTACTTGTAGTCGAAGAGCAAAGTGTTTCAATGACCGTCGGAACCCGTTTTCGGCCTATGAACATCTCTTCAAAAGTTAATCAGTTTCTTCTAAGGATCCATAAGTCGTGTTTTGATCCATTGATATCATTATCCTAAGAATCAACCTATACCAATAGCAATTCGTTTGTTGCTCCTATTGATACGGGGTGAGACGTTGTTCAGAAGCCCTCACCCCACCACTTGTCACTCTAACCCTTCAACACTGTCCCCTTGTCTCCAATACTCCCAACAAATTCGGCGACGGCGATTATCTGAACCCGGTCGTCGTTGTGTGTGAGGGCACGGAGTCTGAATGACGACCGCCATTTCGGAGATAGCGCTGGCCGAACGGAGAGATCAGACCAAGGGCACCCAACAGAGAGTGCGCGAGAAGTTCAGAGCCGCAGAGACCCCGTACGTCCCTCGAATCAACAAAACCGAGAGGCACATCTGTAGTGATTCTGACAATGCACCAACATTGATCGAGCTTTCTGTACCGGGCGATAATTACAAGTGAGGAATCGTTTATGGGTCACTACACTACGGACAAGGAAATGGCTGCGGATAAATATGTATACCATCATTTTGCTCCTATATTAAAGGCAATATATTGCTGGAAACATGATTTAATAATACCCCATACAAAAAACCAGCGAACATCTACCGAATTGACCTTGTTTTCACCCCATCTCTCCGTTCAACGGAAATATAGACATGTCGGCCTGGGTTCTACTTGTTATTTTTAAAGATATTTTTAAACAAAATGTCAAGCTCTTTCCCCCGAGTGCAAGAAGAGTTCTCGTTCAGACGAAACGTCCGTGCCGTCATCGATCGTGGCAGCCCGATCGCCGCGGACCAACTGCCTCTAACCTCGAAAGACACACAAAGAGAGTCACTCCCGATGCCTTCCGGTTAGTCGGGGGTGAAGAGAAACTGAATTCAGCATCCCATTAACTGCCATCCCCAGAAGACACCCGCTTACCAGATTATTTAGAGGATCGGACAACTGCTGCAATTGGGAAGAAACTAAACTTGTTGATCAGCTTAGGACGATTCTTCGTGGTATGCAAAACAGCACGCGATACCAGGCTCCGCCTTGGTTATCCTTTTCCCGCTCGATATGGGTCGATCAGTGTTGCAGAATTGTGAACGCAATAGGGTAAAGTTCAGTGCGAGGACAAAAATTTAAAGATTTATGCACATCAATCAAGAAGTAACACCAGATATCCGCAAGGTTGAAAGACGACATATTTTGATCCAGAATAATACCATTTTCCGAGAATAAAAATGAGATGCAACTGTCTCCGATCTAATTGCCCTGTTTTTTTTTGGGAGATCTCGAGAAGATTTTGCAGATATCGTAGTTTTGCATGTCAAATAAAAATGAAACTATTAGATGTTCCCTCGCTAACCCATTCTTCCATCATGATGAAGTTCAAGTACATGAAATTCACCTGCGTTGGCGTCTTGCTTCCAGTTACAACTTTTTGTATTGCTGCCCTGAGTTCACCCATTAACTTGCAATTATGTCTTGTGATATGCAGACGTACCAATCTTTTCTTCCGTTTGACTATCATTCCTGCAATTCTGCAAAATTCACCATGACCAATACTCATTGTTCAATTCATTCGCATTACAAACGCCTGGAAATAGAACTCATCTTTTAATTCCCAGCCGATTCTTCCTTGCAGATGTTCTTATCCTTATCGTGGCTCATTGGGTTGACCTTTGCAAACATTGACGGGGATGTTTTGGTATATCAACCACTTCTTATGCCTTCGCATGCCACTTTTATGGCAAGGCTGGTGGATGTCCTGGCTGATACTAATTATTCCGTAGTAGTCTTGGTGAATCGGCACAGGGAAGATTTTCCCCATGGCTGTGATAAAGCCAAAGAAATAATAGAAATTCCTCCTGTTGAAGGGGTTTTAAACGGTTTGTCTCCTAAAATGGGGTGGATGGTAAAAGAAACACCCGCATCACAATGGGAGGTAAAAAACTGTACTGCAAAAATCTTTACGAATAGGCTATGAACTACCTTACAATTGCGCATGGCAAACAGTGCAAGGCTCTGCTTAACGATGATGTCACATTGAACATCCTCCGTGGACGGAAGTTCCGCTTCCTTTTACACGAAGTTTTCGATATGTGTGGATTAGGTCAGCACAAAAGGTCATCAATCACTGAAATTATTCAGCTCTCAAAGAGATTCTCAATATTGAACATCAAATAATTGTCTCCTCTACGCGACAAATGGATACCGTTGGCTATGAAATTGGTCTCACCAATCCTTTTCTTCACGCAGGCGAGTTCACTTGTACTTTTCAGACGAACCACATTCTAGGGATATTATCAGACTACGGTAGTACTTTTGGATGGCTGGATGTTTTTCGAAATGCCTGGTTTATAGACTCTTTCTTGAAATTTACTAACAACCAAGTGGAAATGTATAAAGATGAAGCCCAAAAGTGGAATCTACCGTATCCACTCCGGGTAAGATTAAAAAAACAAAGCTGAAGGCCTCTTCAGAAAGTCAGCCAAAGCGCTTCTGCTGTTTTCTTGAATACCCATCCTATAACTGATTCATGGCGGTCATCCTTACGTAATGTCTACGATATTGGAGGGATTGCGCTCCACGAACCGAAACCATTATCTTCTGTAGGAAGCAGACTTCCTACATGTATTAAACATTAAGGAAATGAGCTCGCAAATCAGCAACTGGAAGCATATTGTGCTCGTTTCTTTTGGTACTGTGGTTCCGTCAGCTTACATGCCAGAGAAATGGAAAAATAACCTTATCGCTGTGATTGAATCACTTCCCGAAGTTCTCTTTCTGTGGAAATATGAAATTAAGGACGAGATTTCTGCAAAAAATATGCCTAACGTCATTTTGTCTTCATTTTTCCCGCAAAATGACCTTCTTCGTAAAACTTTTCTCCTATGTACTTTCATATTTTTTAGAGAGCGGAAGTGTGAGTTTATTCATTACCCATGGAGGTCAGAATAGCATATTAGAAGCTGCAAAAGCAGGTGTTAAGCTTGTTGTTATTCCACAGTTTGGCGATCAGTTCAGGTATTTATTTAAATTATACAGTATTTATTGCAATTGTTCAGAAACGCTCAAGCTGTTAAAGAACGGAATCTAGGAATTGTCTTAACCAAGGAGAACTTGGGAGACTTTGGCATCATGAAAAATGCCATAGAAACGGCTCTCCAGGAAAAACGAGTGCACAGAAATGTGAGTCGAAGGTAGAAACTGCTTACATGAACTATGCAGGTTTCTCATCTGATCTCCACTGAACTCGCTGTCACTACGTTCATCACCAAACTAGAAGAGTCTCTCCAAACCGGACTAACGTTTAAAAACGGTCCAGAACTATGGAATACACTGAGAATCATTGACGTTATGTGGAACATTGTATGTATCCAGGCTGCTACACTTCTTGTTGTCGTATCTTTGCGTCTATATCCTCTGTGGCGCCTGGTTATCATGAACGTTAGACAACTCATCACTCATAAGGATATAGCCGACACAAAAGAATAAATAAATTTTTTTGGACTGACTTTTCATCGTCCTTATGAGAAATGCCCTTACCGCAGCTGGTGCGCACGTGTCTTGCCCCCATTTCAGAAGGGAAGCATGCCCTTAAACAATGGAACAAAACTTCAATGAAAGCAGACAATTTTAATTAAAGATTGCATAAATCTTCTGAACAACTGCAATGGATCAGAAGAGGACCTGGAGGCCTTCGTACATTCTGCCAACCAGTCTCTGAACAAGAAGGAGATTCTAGTCTTTTCTTTGCATGGTCACAACCTCGGTTCAGCACGACCAATGCTTTAATATGTATTGAAAAAAATATTTTTGAGTGAAACTTACTTTTTATTGTTTGGCCTACAAGTTGTGCTGTTTTAGTGCAAGTACCGTTGCACGGAGAGAAACTTTCTTGTTCCGAATGGAAGCATATTATACCGAATATGTCGCAAGAGAGACAAAGGAAGATAAATATTTTAAGCATACTGAAGTTTAAAACTGGTAGTTAGGCACAATTGCCGTTACAAGATGGAGACTAGAAGAGTGATCTAGAGACAGTAAGGATGATCATCACCGAAAACTAGTGTCTCCTTGAGAGCCCGAAGGAACGGCTAACAAACAATCGTCTATTGACTCATACTTTCATTGCAAAAGAAGACTTACTCTCCCATAACATGCACACATTTTATTCCAGATAGACATGAATATATGAGTAATAAATGGTTAAAAAGATTACTGAATAGATATCGAGCAATGATGAGTATGGAGCACATTTGACCACTTGGTAATTGTTGATATGACACCAATGGCTGATGAATAGCTCTCAAACACATTACATAAAGATATAGGTCATAATGAAGGCGAAAGCGCCGCCAATCATCTTTTGTGAAGCAGGGTTACATCTAAAATAAGACATTGTACACTGTTAAAATTAAATAAACATACCCATCTCCGTAACAGCAACAGGAAGTGACATTGTGTGTTGGATCATTTGGATACCGAGGAGCATTGTTACTGAAACAAGCAGCAGGCCCAGCTACTCCAGGTTGATAGGCAGTATTTGGCTAAAGGTATTTCATACATCTCTGTTATGTTGTGTCAAAATGTGTTCAATTATTATGCTTTGGCGGTTGCCTCGGTGACATGTGAGACTTCTCAAGCCACAGAAGCATATCAAAAATGACAGAAAAGATAAAAACAAACGTTTGAGCAGTTACTGGTAAAGCATCCTTTGGTGTATGTTTGTTGAGTGTAGTCAACCACTTTGATACATGAATAAGCCATTCCGACACATTCCTAATTACAAAAATAAATAGCTATCGAGCAACTTCCTTACCAAGAGGGTAGCATTATTTGCAGAGTTGTAAAGGAAACCCTGTGGAGTATTCCAACATTTAAGAGAGGCGGTCAGAGAGATGCAGGCAACGACGGGGATAATAAAGCTTTTCATTGTGTTCGACTGGAAAAGAAGGTTAGAAAGGATCGATGCTTTAAAGGGCAACGTGATTTCATGAGAGTTGAACTTGGTGAAGTACAGAAAGTAAAAGAGTAGACAAGAAAAAAGTAAGAGCTTCTACCAGAACGCGACAGAAATTCATAGCGACAAGTTTTCAGGAAATTGTCCACGGTAATGGATAAACATACTAGCCAAAGAGCTGGTCAGCTAGAGAAAGCTACGACCAATTTGATTGGTAGCTATTACCGCGGAAATTAATATGACTGCTGGGTGGCGGATATCGGCATGTTCTGGGGAAATAACGAGGGTAGCTTTGACGACTGATGAGAGCCTCTGTTGCCGTGGTGAATGGAGAGGTGATACTCAGTATGTTCTTTTCGTAATTAGAAGAAGAGACAGAGGCAAAAGAGGAGAGGCACCTTTTAGCGGGGGCAGAAGCTAGTCGTTTCCAAGTCAATGGATATCAACAGGTGGGAGGAGAGGCGACCGAGACACTCTGCCTAATAGCTGTAATTGGTACGGGTAGATAGCCAATCAGTCTTTAAGCATGGCTGACTTATCGTCGCCATGGAGTCAACCGCTCTCTCCTCGACGGGGCAAAATACATAGCTTCGAAGCCATATCATGTGACTCGAAAAGAGGAAGGCAAAGAAATTTTGCCTGATACTGAAACACCTGCTAATAGTTGTTCAATATTTCATTAGGATAGTGGATTACGACTGAAGCAGCGCTAATTCAAAAGCAAAGAAATGATGAGAATTTTTGTGAGAACTTAGTCGTGCACAGGGAAAATCATCGTTCTGTGAAAGCGGCTACCGTGACGCACCCGAGCAAAGAACTACAATGTAGGCTGACGCATAAGAACCTTTAATTAAATGAGGGGTTACCGTATACCTAATTGATTATCTTTTTGATCAGCTTCTTCCGCTGTCATACCGGATAGAAGAAGTGATTGAGATGGAGGAGGCAGAAACACCTAATTGAGCTCATGATCTCTGACAATAAAAGAGGAAGTTCCGTGTACAGAAATTTTGTAGTTTGTCCAAGTCTTTGTAAGCAGTTCGGTTAATAGGCTTTGATTCGGAATCAGTAGACTAATATTACAATATGTATAAGAGCTAGAAGATCAGATTAGTCACTGTTTAAATTAATGCAAGATTGGAGGAAGGCCAAAGGGCGGCCAGCACTACGTTTCACAGAGAATTTCAGCCTTTGGGAACCAGGTGATATCAAATCATCATAAACTTAGAATGTTTTAGACCCATGGAAAAGTTCGTTTACAGCAATTGATAATTCTTATTTTACGGCTTCTAAAGAATAAATATTTGTACATACGAACCCAATATAACAATACGAAGTATCAAAAATATATTGTAAAAGACCGTCTACCCGGAAAGGCGCTTAATACCCTTTCTAGGCATATTTTAAAGGATTTAGCCCACCGGAAACGTAACAACAAGTGTTAGAAAACCTATGAAATGCTAAAAGTCTTCCCGAATACTTATGAAAAATACTAGACGAGACATGACGAGAAAATTTCCCGGATGCCAAACAACTCTCGTTGTTGAGGTAAATTTCCCGTAGCCTTGTCTGTCCGTTGTTGACAGTTGTTGCTATGAAAACTAAAATCTTTTATCAGATATTTCAACATCCTATTCAATGTATTTTCCTTTCGCAATATGTTTGTCATCTGCCCGTTTCCTAGTAATTATCTATCACCTGCCGACTCTCGTGATTCGAATAATTGTAACTTGTGGCTACTTGAGTCGTCTGAGATCAGACGTTACCGAAGTGATTTCGTAGCCAGATATATTTACAAAATTTTATTTCACAGATTTCACAACATATATGAATAAATTGGGATCACTGGGATTACCAAGAATGGGAAGACCCAGAAAGAGGAATATTGTGGAAACGAATAATTCTTGCAATTTGCGAGTATTGAAAAAGTGGTGATGTTTTCTGGGTACACAAAATCTTTTTCTTAATGAACTATCGCATGACACATCTGCGATACTGAGAATTGGAAAAATAAGTTTGAAAGAAAGGTTGGTTAAGTTGGTTTCAGTTGATGGTCAAGCGGAACATTTAGAAGAAGAAAGAAGCGATCATGGTAAGTCCAGCAATGGCGAGAGATGTCTGAGGAGCAGCGTTGCATCTAAATCATTTACCGTCTATTCTTTGCTTTATTAAAACGAACCCATCCCCGTAACAGCAGCAGCTGTATTGCTCCAAGTAAGGAGTAGACAAGTTGTAGCAACCAGGGTTTGATGGCTGACCGTATTGCTGAAATTGCCCTTATGAGTGTACTATTCGAACAACGTGAACTTGAACTAACGGTCAGGAGTACAAAATCGTTTCTGACTAGTCATTATAAAGTACACTTACGTTAGTGCAGTTCTGGTAGCTACAGGCCTTGGTGTAAGTCCTAGTCTGCATGTTGACAGCCTTCGTGCAACTGAGGGAAGGGTAGGGGCAGTCCTAAATACTCGAAATATTCCAAAATACCCTCAGTGGCTTAAACCCCAAAAATTGATTACTTACAATAGCAACAGATGTGATCGGCTGATCAATGCTTGTAGGAGTGGCAACGCTGTGACAGCGGATGGCGAATCCGACAGGGACAACGACGGCAAGGGCGGCGAAGGTAAGAAAGCGCATACTGTAATGTGATAAGCGTTAAAAGTGATGTTTTTTGTATAGGAAGTTATAAAAAAGAATGAGAGCTAATTAGAGATCGACCTGAAGCCATTTCTAGCCTCTCCTTTCCAACAGGCATGTGAATGTTGACAAGCTTTTAATCAAAACAGGGACAAAGGTGGAAATATCAACCAGCCCCGCTAACAGTTGATTAATATTGCTTACGCTTCAAATGATATTTGAAATAAAATTATGAGAAAGAATAGCTACACGACCGCTAGATGAGAAGCCAAGCGTTACAGTAAACCTAGAAAAGGGAGAGCAGCCAGCGGACAAGTGCCATTTCTACATATGGGCGGAGCTTTTGATGAGAAAGAGTTGTCAACGAGAGTCCGAGATATGAAAATGTGTGAGTGTTTCGATTAATGAGAGCACAGAGAGGTCAGAGAAATATAATATTTTCTAAACAGTTTACATTTATAAAAACTGCTGATAGAAATGATCTCTAACGCATTGGACGTTTTTATGCTCTATAAATTAGCACAGTTTTTCATCAGCTTAATTTTATTAACGGGCGGCGAAGCGTGATAAAGAGCCGATAACAAGATTTAACTGTTGCTAGGATCACTTATATGATTAGCCGAATAACGTCAGTGGATAATTTAAAAGAGTTTAACTGCAGAGAGCAAGAGAAGAGGAAAGCGCTGGAGACCCTTGACAGTTTTTTTCTTTATATAGGGCAGGATGTGTAATGATCTTGGATGTTGAGGAAAGGACAAGCGGACCTTCAGCGTCTGGACTCCAGACTGGTCTGAATCTCACCTTTAGCTCCTAATTATGTGTGTGCTCTGTTTTGAAGCCGTCTTACCTCTCACATGACTGCGCGGCTGTATCTCCTCAATTAGTGTTTATTTCAGACTTTATTGAAACCCACATCACAGATCAGTACCTGTGATGACTATCACCCATTTTTGTTCTTCCGATCTCCTTGGCTACCGCCGCTGTAGTTCTTTCCCCGCATGGATTATACGAGAGGCTGCCCGTAATTAGACTCTACTTTTCACACTGGTCTGTCCATGAGAACCAATCAGAAAAGTTTACGCTTGTTGCCATGGTTGTGATTGCAACATTCTTTCGGCGGCACGGGAAAACTTTCGTATGCACATGGCGTTCGGGCAGGTGAAATTATATTTACAAGTAGAAGGTGCCATGTTTTCCTTGGTTTAGCTGGACTACATTGAGCTGTCGAGTCTTTTAATTGTTCTGCACTATAGCTTGATTATAACTCAACGACTTCGGACCCTGCCGACAGCTGTTATGGAGACCACGCGGTTCTAATCAGCCCTGCACAATGTTTTCGTAAAATAGTATTCGTGTTACTATGTACGGAAATTGCCACCTGAATAAGGGATACGCTTTATTGCTTCTACACACAAGAAAAAGACGGCTTTACGGGTCATCTTAATTAGTCGAACAACTGTCGTGGCTACGGGATGGCATTGCCATCTATCAGTCTTCTAGTTGTGGTGGAAGCTGTGGTAGTCGTCTCCACCAATTCCAACAGTCCTACATGAGTTATTTTCACTTCATCCCATTGGTTCAGGCGGCCGATCATGAAAACAACCAGACATCCGACTGAAAATTGTATGGTGTCTTGGGGAAATTGTTGGGATGAGACCTATTAGAGCAAAGCCCATCGGGATCAAGCGATAATGTCCTTGAATAGAGTAGAGAAAAATGCAGACAGAAGCATGGAACAGCAACATAACTAGGGATTGAAGGTGGATACCCTTGGTTACCCGTTAGGAGACCTGCCACGTTGACCAAATCGAAAAAGTGCATTCCCATAGAGATTTTTAAAAGAGTTGAAAGCAGTTGCTTCAAGCCCCCTCTATGAGATTTATTATCCCATGACAGCTCCTTTAACCAGATGAAAGAAGCCTGCCATGTTCCCACATGTGTGATGCTACGTTTTTCGGCAGTTCGCCGTCTGGGCAATGCCGTAATGCAAAGTAACTGAACCAACAGCTCAATAAATCGGTGTAACCCCTTGAGACATCTGTTATTACCAGGTTGTTCAAATCTTTTTTCAGATCAAACCTTCGGGGCTGGAACACACAAACGTTCAGACAACTTTCGGTGGTCAGCAGCACAGGTGCGAGTGGTCCTCTGCTTTACAGCCGCCCCCTCAGTGCAATCCTGTTGCTCCTCCGCTAAACAACTTGAGATCCACGTGTATTGGAAAACTTCTGCTTCTAGAAAATGAACAATTTTTCAATACGTTTTTTTTGTATTCGTGGAGTTCCCTCCTATTGCTTCCCTTTTCCTGTCCAGAAACTGTTTGTTTACGTCGTATTCCAATAATGCCGTTACTTATTTGTAATCAGACAGCACTTCCAGAGATGATGCAGAATTTCGGCAATTCAGTTTCATCATTATTTATGACTTTGTTTACTATTTACATCTTACCACGGGCATGTCCTGCAAGCCAACAAATACTCAAAAATGTTTCTTAGAGTCGTTTACTGTATTAGTTAGCAGAATTTTGTAGAGGCTCAATTAGACCGCCATTACTAGCAACTCACTAGTAATAAGCTTAGGAACTGTAACTGAGATGTGATCCGAATCTGAGGACATTGCAATGACTGTATCCCTCATACCTTCTTAAGGATAGATTTTGGCCAACTGGTTGACTCTATAAAAAGTATCTGAAGCTATCTAGTTACTCTTTGTTGTGATCGATCGATCGTTGCCGATGCCCTTCGGGTGTAATCCCAAGCTGCCAGGGTTCTGCTGCCAATACTACTTCTGAAAACCCTTTGGGTTAGATACTTTATCAAATACCAAGAACATCTTAATCTGAATTGTCCTTGTCTTGCCATTTCTAGTTGATCCATGTTCATTACAATGAAAACAGTCTGTAATTGCCATACAGGAATTCCTCCCATATTCCTCATTTCCATTTTTGTCTCTCTTCCGTAGCATTTCTCTATGCCACCGATTATTGTGTTTCTATTTAAGGCCATGCCGCCACAAGAAGGGGTGGCTCCCCCGGTTTCGGCGGCAGTGGATCCCGCGAAATCCACGACCACTGTCTCTACCATTGCTGTCAGAGCAGGAGATCAGGCTACAATGGTGATTGCTCTGTTGAAAGTAAACCTTATCCTTGCTCTACTAACACGAATTTAGTCGGAAGGATTTGTACAACTTCGAATAGACGAAATGAACCCGAAATTATTATATGTTGGAACAAATCCGGAAGAAACAAGTAACCTGTTAGCCATACACGAGGACGTATGCGAACGACTTAAGGTAGATGTTAAAATTTCCCAGCATACAGATATCATTTAGAGCAAAGAAGATCAAGTGCATGCTCTGCTATCGAGAGCCGATTCATTAGGATCCGAAAAACCTAATCCCGATGAGGCTCTTGTTTACGACGCGATGGCAAAATCACTGCACCAGGTACGCAAAACCGCGTTACTGTTTTAAACGCGAAATTTACAGGCTTGGGCTGAACTAAACCGACAATTGATTTTCCGTGGTTATCTTCTAAAAGAAGCTCTTCATTTCTATCGACATGTTCGCCATCATCAACAGGTTGCTTAAATTGAAGTATTCGTCTATTTTTCTAGCTTACCACCGCTGTTACTGACTTGTTACGAAGAGCAATTGCTGGAAATGGCGGTGATGATATCCACAGGAAAATTGACCAGGCCATCGATGGTAAGATCTTTTATGCAATCTCATCTTTTTCTTTTTCAGAGATCCTCACCACTACCGCAAATGCTGCCGATTCGGGAACGTCAGTTATTGCCCAAATTCGGTCCCTTGCCGCCCTTGACGATAACAGCAGCCGTCCACAAGAGGCTTTGGAACAATGTTTAGTAATAGAACAAGCTATGTTGAGGTAAGTAGGCATGACTTGAAAGCTCATCATTATCCCAGATTGGGATCCGAATGGGAGAAACTTGAAGCAGCCTGGAAAACAACCAAAGCTGGAACTCTTCAGAAAAGTGAAATCACAGACGAAGTCTTTGTGCAGGTAAGCCACTTTAATTTCTTTTTATTTCATTTCTTTTTAGATTGAAGAGTGGCTGATCTTATCAGAGAGAAAAGTAAAAGCGCTGAATGAAGTAGGACAACGCCGATTGATTGAAGAAGGAAATGCTCACAAAGCCAAGTTACTGGAACTTGGTGCTTCTGGAGCAGCTGATGGTTCGCGAGTCGCCCATTTGTCTGGTAGAATCGAAGAATTTGTCCATTTCCTCAAGACTCGTCTCGGTCGATCGCAACGTATCCAAGCTTTCTTCCAATCTGCTTCAGGCGTACGTTTTTATTTTATAATTTACAGAATCTTTTCAGATGCTTTCCCAGCTTGCCATGATGCGATCCGATATGGAAAATGCCAACGAAGCAATGGCTGGAGAACTTATACCTCTAGCAAAGAAGAAGGCCGCTGGAGTTATCCACGAAGGAAAGGATATCAGCGCTAAGGAAGTGCTTACCCACGAAGAACAAAGATTTGTGAAACAAAAATGCGATGAAATGGAGGCAAGATTGGTAGAGTTGGAAGAACTTTCCAAAACGAGAAAAGATACCGGAACCAGACAAGTCAGCCAGAATGTAAGCGATCACCTAGAGCTCAGTGAATATATTTTTCAGCTGAAAGAGATGGAGGAATGGATGGAAGAGACAGTGGTGACCTTCTTGAAAATCAATGGTGATATGGGAACACACCACCAAGATGCAGTTGAATTCGTGGACAAGCATAAGAAATTTGTTGATACCATTGTGAATAGAGACGCAACGATTGCTTCTCTACTTAATCAAAGGTCGGAAATGACCCAGCAGGAACAGGAACAATTGGCCTCAGTCGAGAGACAATTCGAACGAGCAAAAGATGCCCTGGAAAATAGAATTCAACTTGGTAATACTTTCGAACAGGTTTTTTTACCATTTAACAAGGAAAAAGGATTCAGGTGCACCGATTTGCCCGCGATCTCGAGTCATCATTTGATGCTCTACAAACATTATTGGATACTAATAGAGACTTTACTAACGAACGAGTTGCCGCTCAAATGGATAATGTTTTCGATATGATTAAAACCACATTGGCTCAGGAAAAAGCACAAGGTACGCCATTCACAGTATTTTCAAGATTTCTGCTTTAGGAGAGAAATTCATAGCCTCTGCTGAAAATATGAGCAAGGCCGATGGATATCTCCAAGTGGAAAATGCTATTCAAACTGTTCGAAATTACATTACTGATCATAGTCATAGATTCACATATGTTACGGATAAATGGATGAGTTGGCAGGAGGAGAAGGTTTGGTCTCTTAAAATTACTAGACTAGCCATTTTAGACCAACCTTAGAAAACTTGCGGTAACCGTTGAGGAAGTTGAAATGTGGCAGGAGGAGGCTGTCGAGATTATTCGCCTTTTCCAAAATACTGCTATCACTTCCCAACAGGATGCGACATCACTTCATAAACGGGTGCAAGAATTCAGACAGACTATGGACATGCAGACAGACAAGCTTAGGGAAGCCGATCGCCTCGTGTCAAGTAAGAATCTCTCTGATTTTTCTTGATTTTGTTTATCCAGCCCAAGAAGAGAAAGAACGTCTGGAATTAGCCATGACAAGGCAGAAGCTTATTGAAGAACTTATCCAAGAGCTTGAACAAAAAATTACAACTACCACGGAAGAATTTGCCCAGGAGGATGTGCTTCAAAAGATTCACCCTCCTCAGATTTTGTCAGAACTCAAAGATGCCCAGGTAGCGCGTCTCCTTTCCATTTATTTCTCTTTAGGTTGACGAAGGCAGTCGATTCGAATTTGTGGCCAGAATTGAAGGTGAACCTGAGCCGACCATTTCCTGGCTGAAGGATGGTATCGATGTCAAGAACAATATGGATTACAGACAAGATTTTGTCAACGGAGTAGCCTCCCTTGTCATTGAAGAGACTTTCATAGAAGATACTGCTTTGTACACAGTTAGAGCTCAAAATGATGCAGGAGTTGTAGAAAGCAGTGCCCATCTCACAGTTAAATGTAATTGTGAATCTTTATCTTAAAGAGAATTCATATTTAGCCCGCTCTGCTGCTTCCTCAGCTGTTTTCGAAGAAGATAAACCCAAGATTGCCTTGCAACTGAAGAACGTTGCTGTGAATGAAGGAGAAACTGCCAGAATGGAATGTGTTATTGTTGGCCGTCCAGAACCCGAAGTGGTAAGACATCCCAAAAATTTAATACATATAAAATACAGGTATGGTATAAAGAAGAAGAAACGATAAAGGAAGATGGACGGAAATGGTTGGGCTTCCAAGGAGATCGCTGTGTTCTAGAAATTAGAGACGCCAAAACGACTGACAGCGGCCTGTACCATGTAAGAGCAAGAAATATCCATGGTGAAGCCACCAGCTTTTCACAACTAAAGGTAAAAATTATTTTAGAAATTTTTAAAGGTTATTGTAGGTGACTCCTAAGAAAGTTGCCCCTCCACCACCACCTAAGCCTGTATCTCGTCCCTCTTCTGTCCTCAGCCGTCCTCCTTCTATCCAACCAGCTCTTACCAATACCACCTGGGAAGAAGGTCAAACAGCCACGCTACAAGTTTATACAACTGGAGAGCCCCGTCCAGTTGTTGAATGGAGATTCAATGATGTTCCCATAAGAGAAACTGCAGACGTCCGCATTCAAGAAACAGTACAGCAGTGTTACATAACTTTTATTCGATTTTATAGGCGGATGGTTGGTCGAAATTGATCATCAGCCCAGTGAGAAGCGAGCATGCTGGAATGTATACAGTTATCGCTGAAAATGAAGCTGGAGAGACTACAACTGGAGCTACCCTGCATGTGGCCAA
Organism: Oscheius sp. DF5033; assembly: GCA_964036215.1. Classification (NCBI taxonomy): domain Eukaryota; kingdom Metazoa; phylum Nematoda; class Chromadorea; order Rhabditida; family Rhabditidae; genus Oscheius; species Oscheius sp. DF5033. The sequence goes on from OZ038413.1 coordinate 11,016,883, forward strand.
AACTACAACAACTACGGAACATCACCTACAAGAGGTACATTTTCCGTCTTCTTTTTAAAATGTATTTTTAGGATATGTTTGAGCATATCAACACAAGGCCTGTTGATCGTATTGAGCAAACTGTTAGAAGAACGGATTTAGATGTCAATGAATTGCGGTACACGGAATCCCTTGGGGAAGAGGTGTCTTCAGTCAAGAGCGAAAAGAGATGGGTTGATGTGAGTAAAATTCCTACTGGATTTTACAGCTATTCAGATCATCGATGAGCAACTTTCCCAACCATCGCCGATCACTTCTCCTATCCCGGTTGACACGAAGACAAAAACGACTGTAACCGAACATCGCTGGGTTGATGTAAGCATTCACAATGTTCAAAATATTAGCTAATCTAGGAAATTGACGAGTTAATGGGCTATCCGGTAAAGAGAGAAGAAGAGAAGCGAACGGCTGAAACCTACATGAGGGTACGGCAGTTATTATTATTCTTTAAATATTATGTTAAAGATGGTAGACGAGTTAATGAGTTCCACAGTTCCTCAAGCTGTACATGAAGCAGCGCAAACATCGCAGCACATGGAATACGCCCAAGCTATCCATGAAGCTCCTCAACCTGAAATCCAACGTGGAACCACAACTCCTTCGAGCAAAATGTTCAATGTCGCGGTAAGCTTGGTTTTCCTTCGACTACTCCCAATTTTTTAGACTGTCCGTATGTCTCCTCAACCTGAAACCCGTACAACAACTACTACTCCGGGGCCGGTGCCTGAACGCGTTGCCATCTCTAGGCAGACGCCTGTACCAGAAGCCCATACAGCTACAATTACTTCAGCTGGATCTGTTGAAAATATTGCTGCTATCCAAAGAGCACCAACTCCAGAAGCTCACAAAGCCACAGTTACCCCTGGAAGTAATGTTGCTAGCATTGCGGTAAGCAGCTTTTTTTCATTGATATTATTTTCTTATTTTAGGCTATTAGACAGTCTCCCGTGCCCATGGTACAGCAGTCGTCTATTACTTCAGCTGCTCCCGCTGTGGGAAATGTTGCTACAATTCAACAGACTGCTGTCCCCGCAGCACAAGTAGCCAGTACAACCGAAGGAGTGAAGATTGCCAGCATTGCGGTAAATAACCTAATATTCTATTTTCACTATTTTCATTTCCAGAGGGTACATACTCCTGGGCCTGAACCGGAAGTAGGACAACCACAGATGGATAAACCGAAGATCGACAGAGTTGACGATGTTGTGCTCCAAGCTAGGCCAAAACATTCAGACGTTGACTTGTCTCAAAGGGTTGAAGAAGAAGGCTTTGTTACGGTATGACATAGTTTCCATAGAGATTTATCTTTGTTGTAGCGTCAATCATTTGGACAACCTGCCACAACAACGACTGTCAGAACAGTTACCGATGAAGAAAGCGAAAGACACAAGCAACATACTCCACAGGTCAGCTGGAAAAGAAAGAGTTGACATGACTACATCTAGGTCTCTCTGCGACAAGACAGCACCACTACTGTCATTGAAAATGTTGCTCACAAGCAGATGCAACAGCAAGAAGAGGCACCCAAGACGAGAATGATCCCAATCACAACAACTCAAACAACCGAAAGTGGTGAAGGATGGGTACAAGAAGTACACGATGAAGCGGGCAAGCCTGTACAGACTACAACTCGGCATTATACTCAGGAGGAGAGCCAGGATAATAAGAACGTGGTAGTAAGATTTGCATTATCTTAGTCTTGGATTTTTCAGAAAGTTATTGCTATTCAACCGGTTAGTTCAACAAAAACAGTCACTGAAGATCATCACATCCAACAAGGAGGATCTACCCAGCAAGTTGTATCTAAAATCCCTATTAGAAGGGAGCCTGTCACTACGACAACCACAACTGGACAAGGATGGGTGCAAGAACTTCATGAAGAAGCTGGCAAACCAATTCAAACCACTTTGCGACAGTATACTGATGAGGAAAGTGACAGACATGTAAGTCTCTTCCCGTATTAAATTGATATCTTTCTAGCGTTTGGTCCAAATTAAACAGGTACCGGCTCAAACTTCAGTTAGACAACAAACCGAGGTGTCAAGTCAACAGACCCACCATGTGAGCATAACGGAAACTTAAAAAAAACTTATTTGTTTGTTTTAGGAGGCTTCAAAAATTCCACAACGACGACCTGAACCCGTTACAACTACAAAAACTACAACATCGGGTGAAGGTTGGGTGCAAGAGGTGCTAGAAGATGCTGGAAAGCCGGCTCAGACCACATTTAGACAGTATACAGACGAGGAGGCTTCTAGACAGGTATGAAAATTAAAACACATCACCTTATAAGAATTTCAGCATAATGTGCAGATTCGACCCGTTCCTGCTGAAAGCAGAACTCTCCAGCAGCAAAGCGAGATGACATCACAGACAGCCCAAAAGGTTTCAAAAATCCCGATGCGAAGAGAACCACAAACAACAACAACCACTTCAACCACTGGTGGTGGATGGGTACAAGAAGTACACGAAGAAATGGGTAAACCAGCGACAACTTCAATAAGACAATTCAAGGATGAAGAGGATTTGCGAAGAGTTAGTAGTGTCATTCGGATTATTTTATTCGTTTTTTAAGGAAGTATTGAGAAGACAGGCAGATGAAAACTATGCCCATTCTGAAGTATCCAAAGGACAACGAGACAGTTTCATAATGGCTTCGGATGCTGAAGGTTTTTGGACAGATGGTGCCTATACAGGATCTCCTACCCCTCCTCCAACTGGAAGGTTTGAAAAACAAGAACTCGGTGTGTTTTTATGCTTACGTAGAATATTGTCAACCTTAGGATTGTCAAGAACATCGACGGAGCCAGAATTTATTCGAACATTCCATAACGAATATACAGTTGAGGAAGGAGGAGAAATAACTATCGAATGTGTATTGGTTGGCAATCCGAGGCCGAAAGTTCGCGTCTTCTTCAATGATATGCCCATCAGAACTGACGTCGAGAATTGCAGGGTATGATTTGCGATATGTGCATAAGTCAGGAAACCTTTTTTTAGTTGACCAGCATCCAAGATACTTATATGCTTACAATTAAAAATGCTAGACTGGACCAAGCTGGCTATTATAAAATAACAGCCGAGGTTCGAATTTCTTATTATATTCACAGCATTTTTAGAACAAACGTGGCTTTACTGAATCTCTCACCGTAGTACATGTCCGTCCACGTTCCTTGGGTAAAGCTCCAAGCTATCCTCCAGTTAAACCAAAAGCTGCTGAACATACCACGGTATTCGGTTCTATTAATTCATGAGTTGCTTTTTTAGGTCAGCGAAGAATTTGCCTTCTATGAATATGAACAAAGAAGGCCACAGAAACATGAAGCTGGAAAGCAATTCACTCCTCCTCCAGCCAAACGAGTTCACGAAACACATACTCGAGATGACGAACACCTTGAACGATATGAACTTGAAGAACAGAAAGCAAATGGCCATCCTCCTCATTTCACACAGACATTGGTTTCCGTTGTATCTTCCGAGGGAGAAGCAACTCGCTTCGAAGGAATTGTTACAGGTACATTATATTGATTCCTGTCTATTTTCGAGTTTTTCCAGGTTGGCCGGCTCCACATGTTGAATGGTGCAAAGATGGCTTCAAAATTGAGCCAGGAAGCATTAAAGGAATGCAGATGAGTAATATTGGAGGACGTGTGGCGCTGATCTTTGAGGTAACTTACCTTCCTTTTGCCCTTTTATGGAAAATTTTTAGTCTTGTTCGGTGGAGCATTCCGGAAAATATATGTGCACTGCAAAGAATAGCTCTGGAGTGGCTACGAGCAGCGCCCAGCTGGTCGTTCGACGTAAGACAGGCTAAACTACAAATCACAAATGCATTTTTTGCAGCTAAGACAATAGCACCCGATTTTATCCAAAGATTGATTAGCGAAGAAATCATGGAGGGGCAACAGCTGAAGTGGACCGTGAAAGTTACCGGCGATCCTGCTCCTAAAGTCACATGGCTGAGAGATGGAATGGAGATTCCAAACTGCGACGAAGTTAGACTCGCTGATGTGAGATTGGCCTGATTACCCTATTGAGTCATATTTTTAGGAAGGAAATGGTGTCCATTCCCTGATCATCGTCAGAGTTGAAACCGCCGATAGTGGCCAGTTCACTTGTTTAGCCGAGAATATTGCCGGCGAGGTGGTGCTATTTGCTTGAACTGTGATCGATGGTTTTCAGGCCCGTTCTACTGCCGACCTCGTTGTTCGACCGGAGGGTACTGCTCCTGGTAATTACTTCCATGTGACCAAAGTCACCCAAGAGAAGCAAGTCCGTGGAGAAGAACCCGTTCGTAATAGCGCTTTTGCCATAGAAACACCGCGACAAAGCGAAATGCTCTAGAGATTAATAATGAAATTTCTTTATTTGATATGTTTACGGGAAGCTCTTTGGAATGTTGCTTATTTTCCGTTGTTGTATTGTGGTTGCTGTTGCTGTTGTTGGTAAGGCTGAAAGGTGGCTTTTTTTAGTTATCTACCGCTCTGCCTGATACATTTGCTGACCATAAGGAGCCTGCGTCGTCCCAAATTGATTTTGTGAGGGGTTATATTGAGCTCCTTGATTATACTGATTCGGGTTCGGATTCTGCTGGTACTGTCCATTATTGTATTGTCCGCTGCTATAATCGAATTGGGGATTCGTTCCTGGTTGCCCAAGTTGGCCAGGCTGTCCAGCTGGGCCACAATTTTGTGGGCTGCAGAGGCAGGGAGCCTAAAATCCCATAATGCTAGCAAGGTAGGGTAAACTTACAACTGGCATTTGTGGCATTGTAGGAATTTGAGGAAATTGTTGTCCAGCGCTGAAAGGAAGCGCCTGGAAGAGGTTGTTCATCCATTGACCCATCTGAAAAGAATCTTGGGAAATATCATACACGGCCTTACGTAGCCATTGAACTGTTGCATGTATTGGGTCATCTGCTGTTTGTATTGATCAACTTGGTTCAACTCCTGTTGTGTGGCTTGTCTTCTTTGACCATTTTCTGTGATATATCCATCCTAAAAATATTTTTTTCAATGCTACAATATGGCTACCTCATATTGACAGTTGCCATTGTTGAATGAATAGGAGTTTATCTGGACAGACGTATTTCCGGTGGCGACGGCCTGATTATTGTAAGCAGAATTGGCGTTGTTTGATCCAGAGTTCTGATAAGTTGTCAGCGCTCCTTGCTGCTGATTGGGATCATAAAACTGTTGGTTTCCGGAGGATTGTCCATACTGGTTCTGCTGACCGAATTGACCCTGTTGGTTTTGTTGTCCATATTGGTTCTGCTGACCAGAGGGGTCGAACTGAGGGTTATATCCAGGTTGCCCTTGTCCTTGTTGTTGTCCGTACTGGTTCTGCTGACCATATTGATTTTGCTGTTGTCCGTACTGCTGACCATATTGATTTTGCTGTTGTCCGTACTGCTGACCAGATTGATCGTATTGCTGTCCTTGCTGTTGTCCATACTGACCCTGTTGCTGTCCAAATTGATCCTGTTGCCCTTGTTGGCCGTATTGGTTCTGTTGACCATACATTCCCTGGTCCTGCTGCTGTCCAAACTGATTTTGATTTCCATACTGTCCCTGCTGGTTTTGGTTATACGGTCCCTGTGTCGTTCCGAATTGGTTCTGTCCCGGCTGGGCATAAGGAGAAATTGTAGAAGAGCCGTATTGTTGCTGGCTAGGATCCATCATAACATTTCCGTTATATTGGCCTTGTCCTTGTCCACCCTGAGGTTGTCCTCCCATGCTTGCTGCATAATAAGCTGATGACGACTGACTATTGGAGTTTGAATTAGAATTATAAGACACGAATTGGCCATTGCTGTTCTGCCCGTCTGCAACTGAAAAATCGGAGTTGTCAAGGGGAGAAATTCCACCGGGGTTATCGGTAAACGGTTGCCGGTGTTTGTCTTAAATTTTTCGCAGGATTATAGAGTAACTTTGGCACTTTATTGTTTACTTTACGTGCTGAGAAATATTTGAGATTGATGTATTAGGGAAAAATGAAATTAAATTACACAAAATGTTAAAAAAAAGTAAGATAGGAAAGTGGAAATTTCTTTGCTTGATGTTCGAATTGATAAAAAAACTGACACTGTTGTTGGCTGGATAGAACAAATAGGCAGAGAAGAAGAGAACTCTTCATGACGGCTCAGGATCGACTGCTCGGCCAACCGTCGCTGTTTATATACGATACAAGTTGTGAGTCACTGTCAATAGTTGTTATTTGAGTTACGGCTGCCGTTGGGTGAAATTACTTGACACTTCGCAAAGTTTCCTCTCATCATGGCACCATTGCTCATTGTGTGATAAAGGGGAAAAAAACGGTTGAGATTTATTTCGACAGTCTACTAGTTGGTGTAGGTTCTGCTGGCAAAGAACTCGCAGACAAAGGCATTTTTCTCGTTGCAGACATTGTTGCTGAAGTATCAAGTTGGTTCACAATTGTTTTGAAAACTTACACCCAATCTCCGGATCCAGGAATCATGTAGACGCACAAATCGTAGGTATTATTCTCAGGCAGTCCTGAAAAGCCTCAAGCAGCAGGATTTTCTGTTACCTTGCATCCAATGAGTGTAATTGAATCCCTTGCCATCGGTCCAAACATATTGGGGTCTATTCGGTGTGGCCATAGCATTTGCTCCAATCCAGAAGGTTTTGAAACTAAGAGTTCCTACCGCCTTTCGTGTGACTTCTGCAGTTCTTTAAATTTGGGCTAAGGATTCAATCTAACCAGCAATATAGGAGTTTTCATATGCATTTTGAATAGAAGTGAGATGGCCACCGATATTGTTACAATACTGCTCAGCGAGCATGAAACTGTCCTTGGTGGTCATTATCATGTAACATCTAAAACCATTGAATAGGGAAAAAATCCAATCACTTTTGGAAGTTGGCGTTATAAGTCGAGCCATTGGGACAGTCAGCAAAGCACGTTGCGAAGAAAATCAGACCGAATAAAAGAGAACGATACATGATGAAGCCAAGAAGAAGTGTCTTGGTTGGTTAGGAAAAAGAATGACGTCTTATCTCTTTAATACGACCGACCCATAGAGAAGCCCATTGCGTAGGTGGAGAACAAAGAGTTGCCAAATCAGATATTTATTTGAATTGAAATATTTTAATGTTTAAGAGCGGACCAGTCTCCCTTGCGGATCTTCTTTTGGATGGCAGAATCGACGACGAACTTGCATTTGCTCTCATCCATCTTCTCCAAGACGTATTTCTTTAGGACGGGGCCAACAGTGTCGACACCAGCGGCGATGTGCTCCAGAGGTTGCATGATGGAGTCGAGAGCGAGCCAGCCACTTTGGGGGCAGACGCGGTTGAGCTCATCGGTAAAGCAGGGAATAGTGCAGGCGAGGGCTCTTAACATGGTTCATTAGTACATCTCCAGCTCGGGGAACTTACACACACATTTCCTTTACGTGCCCAGCAGCCAGGAGAGCATTTCCTCCATACTTTGAGATGGTCTGGATGTCAGTCTTCTCAGAATACTGGACCAGGGACCTGCGACCGTGGCATTGGGCGTCGCACTTCTGGGAGATACTGTCGAGACGGGGATCGACGCACTTCTGGTGAGCTTCGTAGAGTTTGATCTGCGTCTGGCAACGATGACGTAGACCACTAGCAGCTTTTTGGAATCCTTTCTGGAGATCACAGTAGGCATCTTGATCGAGACAGCTTTCGGCTTTATCGTAGGCGTCGCAGATGCTTTTAGCCTGGCTCTTGATATTCTTCATCTCCCAGATCGTGCCAATCTTGTCGATGAGCGGCTTGATGCACTTCTGGACACAGGCAGGAGTTCCAATGGCCTTGAGGATAGTATCCATACTCTCGGAGTATTTCTTCACGGGGTAGTAGTCGGGCGTTCCATAGGAAACGGCAGCAAAGGCGAAGAGCGGTAGAAGAAACTTCATCTCAGCAACTAGTGTGGGATGCTGACTGGGTGAGATGGGCTCCTTATATACCTAACAGGGAGAGCAAAGCGATTACAAGTTTTTCGCTTTCCCTTTGTTCCGTGGGAGGAACGTGTCCTCCGGATATATCACCATAATAATTAAGCCGTCTAGGGCAAAGGTTTAAGATAAAGGCCAAACAAATAAGTCATCTTTGGTCTAAGGATATCGACTATTTGTCGATAAATCTGCACAATACCAGGAAATTCTCAAAGTTTCCTAAAGCAAATAGGCGAGTTTCAGTCAACATCCTAGAAATTCTTCTATATTTCCTAGATTTTAAATTCTAGCTGTTGGTATACTTCCACCTAAATTTTGTTCTTTGCCCAGCAAGTTGGCAATTGACCGGTTCCACTACAACTTTTTATCTTTTCGTTGACAAATTCAAAACCACTTCCTCATCTTTTTTTTTTCTAAATAGTTTTGGTGGAAAACAAATCGAAAAGGGAACAATAGTTCCATCTTTTTACAATCCTCTTCGCTGTACAGCATTACGCGCCTCTCTTATAATGCCCCTCAGCCTGTTCTGTCCACTAGCCATTGTGTCTAGAAATGTACATCGCCTTCACTGTCATCCTCTCTTCTTTTGTTATCATTCATGCTGAAGAAGAACCAATTCAAAATCCCTGTGAGCAACCTCTAAAAATAGGAAAATCTGTTAATGGAAGCAAGACTGCAGGAAAACTAAAGGTACGCTAATCTTTTTATTGAAATTCTTATTCGCTTTTCAGTATTTTTACGATGGTTCATTGAATATGTGTCTACCCTACAAGACAGAAGGCGGTGATGATGGATTGAATTCATTTGCTTCCGAGGATGACTGCAACCAATGCAGACCAGGTAGCTCTTCAAAGCGGTGTAGAATCCCGTCTTTTAGCTGATTTTGTCACTTGCGGAGGAAATGTCAACTCAACTGGTTCATGTGGATTTGCTCCCGGGGGCGAATCCGAGTGCCCCAAAGGTTCCATCTGCCGTAATGCTGGAATGGTCGGGATGTGCTGCCCTGAAGAATCAGAAAGTGTGAAAGTGCAAGCCAAGTCCGTAAATATTATTTCAGTTGCTTATGAGAAGGAATACAGTCCGTCTTGTCCAAAAGGAAGTAGCCTCGTCACACAAAAATTGTTTTATGGAGAGGACACTTTCAGAGGCAAGAGCTGCACGCACAAGTTAGTTATCTTTTAATGACAAAAATTGGCTATTTTTAGCTTTTGTCCCGCTGGATCAGAATGTCATCAAGGAAAATGGTTAGCCTATTGCTGTCGCAAGTAGCTACTCCTACCGAATTAATGTGCGATCCTCAACACTTGTACAATTCTGCTTATTTATTACCGATTAAAATCTTTCTACATTACTGAAAGGCTTGGTAAATCCACCATGAAGCGAACAGAATCGAATACTTCGGCCCTAAGCCTAACGTAATGCCTGTGTCTGACAGTTTTGAAAACTGATCTTTTGCGAAACCGAGCTCACGTCCTTGCTCCTGCCGATGCGGTACTATAGCGCCCAATAAATCTTAAAAAGAACCAGCGTCTAGAAAACGACTTGCCCTAGTTTGATAGCTTTGGCATGTGTTGATTTTGTCAATTTGGACCTGAAAACAGAAATGTGGCAGACTTCGGAAATTTTCAGAAATTTCTTCGGGATTCCTCAGACTTCTCTTAAACTACAGTAAGCACCACTATGTACATTAGATCTCTGAATTGCATTTCGAAAACCAATTATATGCATGAGCTCACCTGCCGATCAAATTTCTGGTCTTCCTGACCTGAACCTGTATCTCTGCTCACTTTACCGTAGTTTCATTTGGACAGGTCTAATTGCTCTCTACAAGCACTCGAGCTTCCGGTATAGGCGACGAGTGCTCTAATCCCTTCTGCCAACTTCTTCGGGTCAAGCACCTCTTCATTTCTCGCTCTTATTCTTATTCAATTGAGTTGCATATTAATACGTTCTGAACTTTTCAAGTGCGCTCCTATTGATTTCAAGAGGGAGATGCTCCTCACTCTTGGCACTGTTTGTCCTGTATCATTTCGCACTCGTCCTCCTCTTTTTACTGCTCACATTTAGCCTTTCTTTTCATGATTCCCTGCCCTTTTGCTAGAAATCATCTGCAGTATTTGATCTAAGTGGGGTATGGCTTTCAGACAATGGCAATAGAAGATATCCTCTCCACGTATCGAACATTTAGTTCGAAGTATCGTGGGGATTGGAGTGACTGGATGAACGCGTCACTGACATCAAATCTTCTTGTCGTCCTTTCTGTCATCACTTCTCTTAAAATGTATGGAACTACCCCGATGGAATGCTTGACCCCTGGAACATCGCACGAGAGCTGGTCTGTGGTATGTTTATGCCATACTAAAAAATTAAACAGGGTTCTAAACATTAGTGACAGACTCAAAAACTAATCCCCTTTTGATTACGTTAAGGAAAACAAGTTCCCCCTTCTAAATAGATGAGGACAGCTTATGTTTACGTCCAAGGGCATGCAAAGGTCAGATGCCACGCTGACAACCAACCGACGCTACATAACCCGGCTGTTGACCGGTCCAAGCCACTTTCTGGTCCCATTTTCCACTTTACCTGCCATGATTTTTCGCTCCTTGATGGGGATTAACGGCAGGACCGTTTTCATCTGTTTGCCTTTGGGTATTGTCCTAGAAATGTTGTGCAAATAATAAACTGCGGTATGGTGAACAACACATTGGCCACTTAGAGACTCACTGTGCTCTTTTTCATCCCATCTCACACATGGTGTGTTCTTTTCGAATTCAGGCGGCAATATTTGTCAAAGTGATTTGAATTTACTGCCATTGTCTGTAACTACCTACGCAACTAGCACAGCTGATGCTGAATACCGACCCTAGGACGTGTCTGAAAATCGATGATTGCCATTGTACGCGCGCTGCCTATCATGGCAATTTCGATACCTATACTCTCATCTTTTTCGTTTAGGGCATCTCGTTGGTATCCATTTCATGTTGGTTTGGGTCTGTCGTCTGTCGGTTGTGGGGACGCATTCAATGGCCTATAAATTACAGCAATGTCTTTTTCGACAGTGGCGCGCGCTGGGTAAGAAAATGGTCAGAGACAGGCCCAGGTGTTAGGAGTCACGTTGTTGTCTGGCTGATTTACTATGTCCTTCCATGTTGTCATCACCTCCTAGCGACTGTGTTTATGGCCGCCAGCTGCTTTTCATGTTATGTTGTTTATCTCTCTAAACTCACTAGGTTCTTTTGAAATTCATTCTCTTCAGTTTTTTTTCTGTCTGCCGTGGCTGAGTTTCCCAGGCTCCCTGTCCAATACAAACATGATTCGGTCATCTTACTCATCTTGGGAACCTCTTCCTCTTTCTTGCCATGTTCCTGACCTCTCTTTGCCTCGTATTCTTCCTTTCTCCGGCTTTAGTCCCACTTCAGGTCTTCCTCATCCATCAAAATATTCGAAAATGGTCATGATCGAGTCATTTATCGGGATGGCTCGATACCTCTCCCCGAGGAATGATGATGATTGGAGTGACCGGTTGCATTATCTCTTCACACCGAATATATTATTAGCATTTTCCGTGGTTATATCCTTTAAACAATTTGGAGGCCGACCATTGGAATGCATGTTTCCGAATAAATTTCCAGGGAGTTGGGAACAAGTGAGCTTATATTCAAACATTCACTAATTTATGTCAACAAACACCTTTCTGTGTCATATCTCTTTTTTCCAGTATGCTGAAAATTACTGCTGGTCACAAGATACATATTTCGTCCAACCAAAAGAGCATGTTGAGACATTAAAGGATAATGAAAGGTTTGTTATTCTTTCGGCTTCCTAAACACCGGAACCCATTTCAGGTACACACCCGAGCGAGAATTGTGCTATTACCAATGGGTGCCTTTCTTTCTTCTTCTTCAAGCGGCTTGCTTTCGAGCTCCGAGTTATTTGTGGAAATATTTTTCCAATCATTCAGGTAAAGTTTCTTTTTTCTTTTTCAGTGCTTTTTTTAAAGGAATAAGAATCCATGAAGTTGTTGAAAAGGCCCGGGATGTGGCCAATGTAGAGGAGGATATTAGAATCAGGAATGTCAACATCCTTGCTCGTCATATGCGTAATGCCCTGAGATTCCATAGACGGATAAACTTGAAAAAGGTGAGAATCGCACAAGTCTGATTACCTCTTATTTCCAGATAATGGTCCATAAAAGTGTTACCTGCTTGAATTTTCAATACACGTCGTCTTTCATCTCCTGCATGTATTTATTCACAAAGCTTTTATACCTTCTCAATTGCATCGCTCAACTCTGGTTCATGAACTAGTTAGTATTATTCTTCACAGGAAAAAAAACTACTTTTACAGTTTCCTGAAGACAAACAAACATGAATGGTACGGATGGGGTGTGATTGCCGACATTATCTCTGGAACACCGTGGCACAACAGCGGATACTTTCCAAGAACTGCCATTTGTGATTTTGAGGTGATATCATTGTTTACCTTCTTGGAATAATTGCTTTTACAGGTTCGACAATTGGCGAATATCCAAAAACATTCAGTTCAATGTGTACTTGTGATCAATATTTTCACAGAGAAAATTTTTATCCTTCTCTGGTTCTGGTGAGTCACATCCCCCTTCTTGTTTTTATTTCCACTCAAACAGGTATCTAATGATATTTGTGGCTGCTGTCGTAACTTTTGTCAACTGGTTCTTCCTGTTGACCATTCCATGTTTCTCGAGGTGGTTTATCGCACAACACTTGGAGCTAAGCACTCTTGAAGGATTCGACGCACGCTCTCGAAGTACAGGAAATTATGAGAGTTTCTCTAAATATCCTCCTTTGCAGAATCATATAAAGAAGTTCTCCGTTTTGTGCAAGAATATCTTAGCCGAGATGGAGTCTTCGTTCTGCGAATGGTCTCAGCCCATGCGGGCGTTATTTTTGGAACTGATCTTATCCTAGCTCTTTGGAATTCTTTTTATGAGATGGAAGAAAGAGTGAGTCATTTTATTGGTTAATTAAAAGACTGAGATTTATAGCAGGCAACTGTTGAATACACGCCGACGAGTTCGGGTACAAATGACTCGGTGAGATTGAGGAAGAAGAAGCCTACACTTCCCTCCCATGACGATTTCACAACGACGTTGATTCCTTTGAGTCCTGATGAAGATAACAGGAAAAGTTATGCATCCAGGTATGATAGTCGAATAAATATACAAAAAGAAACAATTTCAGTCAAGGAATAGCCCCTGAGCCATACAGCGAGCCGTAAGAATCTCATTTCCAAGCATGTATGTAAATAAATCAAACATTTCACTACAGAGAGCATCTCAACCCTCACAATACCTATCAAGAGCTTATTTAAATAAAACTGTTTCTTTTCCCGCTTGTCCATTAGCGTGTTCATTCTTTAACAGTTTCGGAGAGGCTATTGTTTTACAGACAAACAGGCACGACTGGCTAAAATAACCGCTTTCGTAGGCTGGTGTGGTCAACGATCCGGACAGTCAAGAGGAAATTAGATTTTTTGGATAGCGGAGCTAGCTATCATCATGAGAGGGTTTGCTCATCCCACGGGGATAAGTCTGCAAGTCGGAACCGCCGAAGGGTGCGAGCTCCTGTTCTGTTTTGAGGTGTTCCCACGAGCCGCTATATTTGTACGGTATTAGCGCTGCTCACAGCCCAAAGCCGTAATTCTAGCGCGAAAAAGCGCGTGCGACCGACAGGCCCCTCCCGCCAGGGGGCTGTCACTCAATCGGATTACCGTCCCTTCCTCGGCCGGTGTGGTCCAGAGACGGTTTTCGTTTTTCATTTTCGTGTTAATCTTCTTCCTGCCATATCATACAGTATCTATTACATTTTCTCTATTTCTAGATAAAAAACTATGGGTTACTGCGGATCAATAACCGCAGTCCTATTTTTATTTCTCAATTCTATAAATTCGATGTCAATCGACATGTTAGATGTTAGTTCAATGGAACCGATCGAGCCGAATTATTGTAACAATAGGTATTTTTATTTCAGAAATCATCCTCAATCAAAATTTAGCGAAATTCTAGAATCAGCTGGCGTTTATCGCTCTACGCTGGGACAATTTTTAGGTTTCGACTGTAGTCAAGAATTTTTTCATTGCCGATGGCAAAGCGATGGTTTTCGTACGTATAGAAAATTATGTAAAACTGGTAAGACCGTCCTCCTTTTAAATCTGAGCTTCCTAGGCCTCGTCTATGATGTCCACGGCACTCAGAATTGTAACTACGACTACAATGTGAAAAGCTGTGGTATCACAGGAAACGGTAAGATGAAGTGAAAATTTTAGAAGGCAATTAATTTAGGACCTGCCCAATGTAATGCAACCGACTTTCTGTGTCCACTTTCTGGTCAATGCGTCCATATGTCACAGCGATGTGACGGGCGATATGACTGTGCCCTAGAGGAAGACGAACAAAATTGCCGTAAGAAGTTGTTTACCTTTTTGCACTTGCAGCTTCTTTTAGCACTTTGTGCCGCTGGAGAGTTTGCTTGCATAGTCTCGGAGCAGTGCATCCCCTTGGATCGGCGATGTAATGGTCTAACTGAATGTGCCGATGGTACCGATGAAAAAGATTGTGATGGTCAGTTGCCTGTTTTCCTGTTTCTGTTAAGCTTTTCCTTCCTCGAGAGATCAGTGTTTTTGAGTTTATTTGATCAAGCAACGGGCGTCTTTCTGGTGTCATGTCAGTGCCTTTTCGGACCGGTCAACTGTTTGACAATGCGAAATTCGCGCGTCTCAGTCGCGCGAGCAGTTGTTGACATCGCTCCCTAAGAACTGACCACTCGAGGGCACGGGAGAAGAAGAGAGAGAGAGAGGAAAGGACCTCCTGGATTCGCGTGGGAACTGTAGCGCCACAAACAATTGCTTCTTCCAGTTTGCGGCCATGGCTTCTTTCATTGTTCGAAGAGCAATGAATGTGTCCCAATAGATCAAAGATGCGACGGAAGGAGACAGTGCCCACATGGAGAAGATGAAATGCTTTGCAAGTATGCCTTGTGACGTAAACAAATAGGGAAAAGCCCGTTTCCAGAAAACCGGCGGGCGAGACTAAATTCACCTGTCAATCCAGGGAGCAGCAGATTCCCATGCAACAGGTTTAGAAATTGGATAACGTTCATTTTTCCTTATTTGTATAGGTTTGCGATGGAGCTCCGCAATGTGCTGACGGATCAGATGAGGCATATTGCGAAATGGGAGTATCGGCTGGCAATGCTGCCGGCAGCTCCATGTATGATTTCATTTATTTGCTTCTAACATTACTTCAGATCATTTTCTTCAAATCCTAATCCGCCCTTAGTTCCCGACATGTCACAATTGCCACCGCGACCGGCGGTGACGCAGCCTCCAGAAGAAGAAGAATATGAATACGAAGAAGAGCCAGAGAAATCTGATGTTCCTTCTTTCCCAATGCTGGCATTGGTCACGCAACCTCCTTCTGTGTAAGTCCTATCAGATTGATTTCTCATGGCAAAATTCAGTATTATTCAAACTAGCGCCCTTCCACAGACACCTAGAACACTTCCACCCACACTCGCTACTATTGCTACCAGCACTTCTAGGCCTGTCACAGTATTCAGCAAACCCAAGCCAAAAATCAGCGTACCACACCAGGTTTTTTTCCCCTTTGTTTAAATTCCTGCAAAAATTAGATGAAGCAGGCAGTATCCATTGCTCCAAGGTTTGTTGTACCTGTGGAAATTACGGCACCAACAACTTCAAGGCCTGCAACAAAGGTAAGCGTTACATACTATTTATTTAATACAAAAAGATGGCTACGTTGCGACCAGCTGTTCCCGAGCCGCCGTCTAAGCGTATCCGGTATCCCACAAAGGCAGCGACTGAGGTAATTGAAAACATCCGCGTCACCGTTCCAACACTCCGTCCAAGAAATCAAAATGTGCAGCAGCTGTACGATAGGACAGTGCCTGCTACAAGAGGTAGGCGTATTTGATTAAATTCTATTCAATTTTTAAAGTGACTGTCCCTCCGACAACTCCACAACACGCCCTTGTGGTAGAAGTAACTTCGCCACCAGTGGCGAGCCAACAAATTAAAGAAAATGT
The DNA here is from genome assembly GCA_964036215.1 of Oscheius sp. DF5033. NCBI lineage: Eukaryota > Metazoa > Nematoda > Chromadorea > Rhabditida > Rhabditidae > Oscheius > Oscheius sp. DF5033. Next base: position 11,032,951 of record OZ038413.1, read on the forward strand.
TTTAAAGCAATTAAATTCACAATTAAGTAACGGGATGACGCCGTAAGTTCCGTTTTTACTATTCTGTGAAATGGAGAATTTAGTGAACTTATGGCAAAAATTGAAAGGTTGCTCTCTGATGAGTTGAGAAGTTCAAAAAGGAGGCGGCCTACCAGGTAGACTAATACTAATTAATGTTTAACAAGCAAACAAATTTCAGCCCTAGAGAAGCAAGTTTAGGCCCAGCTGCCCTTATACGAACATTTTCCTCAAAAATTCAAATTCCTCAATAATGACACAGTAAAATGGTCCGCCAGAAAACCGCCAGACAGCCAAAATGACATTTTTATTTATTGTTGTTATTTATTCGTGAATTATTTATATCTAATAATAAAAATGCAACTTCTCGCTAACAATTTGAATTTTTGAGGAAAATAAGGGAAAAGACCTTGACCTGGGCGTTGTTCAGTTCATCGTCCACTCAAAAAATGAACCAGAAAACGGTTCATTGGCACTTTCGATGAGTTTATGACGCGAGTGTGGTTCAGTAGCTGAGTAGCTAACCTTTTGGACTTATCTGGCTTTCATAAGACATTCGACCAGCAATAAACTTGTGTTACCTCGTAGGATACGTTGTCATAAAATTCGTGTAGGTGCCACTCTCCCTTTGTCTTTAATCCATTTTCAAGTACCCTTGTCTTGCCTAAATGTTTTTGCTCCTCGATTTAAAGGCATTTCCTCAAAAATATTCGGTGATTTATCTTGTTTAAAGGCTCGTATTACTCGCAAATAGACGCGTTAGGCGTCAATTAGAGTTTTTCAAAGCTTCAACTTGCAGTTCAAGTGGATCAAAGTGTTTTTCTCTCCACTCTCTTTAATGAACGGCTAGCAACTTATTCGTTAATCCTTATTTTTTTGAAGGATTTGCCGAACAACCTAGTACATAGAATGTATTTACGCCGAGCAGAGTCCCTCTTCATCTTTGTACATTCAGCTATATTAGAATTCTGTGTATTGTCTTTTCCAGCTAATATGTGACGGTAAACGGAAGCTGAAAAACTAAGGTGCCGGATATTAGCTTCCGATCTCTCAGGGCCTTTTGTCTAATATCCACTCCCCCACGACTCAACGTTATCACACCGTTCTCGACTGATTTTGTTTTTCAGTAAAGACAGATATTTCACCGGCTGTTTTTCCTCAAGATCTACCTCTAAACTATGAATGGTTAGAGCAGTTATTAGAAAATAGCCACTGAGAGGTTAAAAGTGACAATCTCAATTTGCTTTCATGCATCCGTAATGTCGTTCCCTATCCGCCTCTTTTTGGAATTGTCCCGAAATGTGCAGCTCTAGCTCAAATTTCTTATGTTACAGGTATGTATACTGTACTTCTGTGTTGTGGTATATTGGCTGGTTGTGGAGTCGCTGATTCTTTTCTTACTGTAAATCCCCGGTCAGCTGAAAAACGTGATCTCTTTGGATCAACAGCAGCTTTTGGCAAGCGAGGTGAGTCAACTCTTGTCTTATGAGGGACACGGGGATCAAAGTGTAAGTGCAGGGTAATTCAATATACTTGAGACTCTTTTAAAACAGATTGCGCCTATTCATAACACAATAGGCAAAACAATGAACAAGCAATGATTCCACCTCCATAGTCATACTCGTAAAAACAACTAAACGTCTGTCCGCCAGGCGAGCAAATCTGAAAAAGTACAGTCAAAAAATGCAGAGCGTGAAAACACAAAATGGAGCTGTACTTTCCAGTTGATAAATTCATAATTTAAATAAATTAATTTAGGAGAATCTTCTCTCTTTGATACAACTGCTAGCTTTGGAAAAAGAGGTAAAAATAAGGATATCAGGCTGAAAATTTATTTAAGATCCTCATTACGCTTTTTATGATAACTCCGCTGGATTTGGAAAGCGAGGTGGGTAAAACTGTTTGCTGTAATCTTTCCTTTAGCCCCCGCTTTTGATAGCTACTTGTTAGGTTCTTCTGCTGGTTTCGGAAAACGTTTGTCTATTTGCTTAGAGTCTAATAAATTTAGGTGCTGTTTCTCTTCTGGATGCTTCAGCTGGTTTGGGTAAAAGAGGTGGTCCAGATCGGAAATTAATAATGATCCCGAGTTCAGACGATTTCTTCCTCGAGAGTACCGCCGCCTTGGGACGAAGATAACTTCAGTCGTGGTGTGACCGAAGACTGTCTCTATTTCCCTATGTGCACCTGACAATGAATGGTTATCAGTTAAATGTTCCTAGAGAATGTTGCCAGTCGGCTGTCCCCTCTGTTGTTCTCTATTGTTGTTTCTGCTGACACAGCTCTGACCATTCTTATCTTTCTTGTCTCCAGGTCTCTTTTTGCATCGATTGGTCAAATTCTCCCTATTAAAATAGATATCGTCTTTTAAATGATACCCATAATTATAAACGTATAGCCAGAGTAATAACATTGTAGTCAATGAGGAGGATCCCCTCTCAAATTGGAACTCATTTCTCGCCCTGTTTTAATTGGCATCCTGTCGTTACGAGCCCATTTCGTGTGAAGGAAAAGTCCCCTCACAGGGTTCAATCCTGGCTAACTAATTACGCCTCTCCTCATTAAAGACGAAACAGCAGAAGAATATTGTCTCCCATCTTTCAAGCGACAATAATTGCTTCGTCCCCCGAAAAAATCTCAGCCGTTTCCCAACGAAAGGTAGAATCGGTCCCCATCTGGCTAAGCCGGAAGGGGTCGGCAGCGCTTGTCCACTTTTGCGTTTATTATGTTCCCGGGGCACCAACACATTCAATGAACTGGTAAACGATCAAGCGGGACAGAAAAAAACACAAACAAAAAAAATGAGTATTCTTAAGAAATGCCTGTCTGTTTTGATCGTGTGCATACAGTTATGCCCGTCCGCATTTCTTAAGAAAAACAAAAACATGCATATAAAGCGGATCCGATTGACTGCAGTTCCCCTCGCTAGATTTTTTATTATTATTGTACTGTGTCGCCAGCCTCTGTCCACGAAGAATAGGCTTATTCACTCGTCTTCGAGATCGATTCTTCTCTTCTCGACGAAGAAGAAAAGGTGTGACGAGGTGTTCTTTTCGAATAGATTGTGATTGTGTTTTCCCACGGCTGCGGAGCCCTCTAGCAAAGCTTCTGCTGCGGCAGGGACGCAGATCCCACGTGAAAGGGGCCAACGCTCCAGTCTTTCTTCTTAGCCACCTCTTATATCTTTTTTTATGTCTGACCCCTTAAAACGAGGGGAAGGCAGTGAAAGGGGGCCCGGCTGGTCATTACCAGCTGAGGCGGGGGAGTGCTCTTTTTGCTATGTTTTTGGAAAGGCGCTGATCTTTTAGGGGCATTGGACTGCTAATCATGCTTCCTTTATTTTCTGCAGAATACCTCTTTTTCCCTTCTTCAATATGTCGTGAGAGTAACATTTCTTACCATCTATGTTCTAAGCTCTCTTGTGGGTGCAATCACAGTCAAAAATTGAGGAAATAGGGGGTCAAATCTCTCCCGGCTGCTCGATTCTCGGACCCTTCCCCTCCTCCAACAAACTTCTCCCCTCCCCGCTGGACGCCTGCCAGTGTGACGTAATCATGAAAAATTGGTAGAGAACTGAGCCGATCGTCAGCTGACGGATCCCCCAGTACTACATGCTCAAGTTTCAGCTTTGTCTCTTTTTTTCGCCTCTTGATTAATGGCTGATAGCCTCTGAGGCCCACGTGCTTCGGCTTTTCTCGCCCGCCGATCTTGAAAGATTTTTGCCATAGTCTATTTCTGCCTCTTTTTCATACGTATTTTTGTCAGTATCAGAATCTTCCCTCGCGTTTCAAATATGCATGATTAGTGCACATCTTCACTTGCGGAGATGAGCCACCCAATCCATCATTAGCCAGTCCTCAAAAATATAGTCCACAGTTCTTTGAAAGTATTTATCCTCAATGTGGGATAAGAAGAAGATAATAATACGGGAGAGAGAGCACTGTGACTATACTACTGTTTTCTGGCTGTCATGACTGGCAGTTGTGCATGTTGTGCGGAGACGTTTTTCGTTACTCTTTCTTACACCGGCCGACTCCTGCCTCATGCTTAGACGCTGTAAACACTAACACAGAGTTGCTCCTGTAACGATTGAGGAACTGCCCAATTGTGCGCCTATTTTTATCCTAAATCCTACTGTAGTCGTTGTTCTCTTGACCTGAGTGCTTTTAGTTTGTTCGCATTGCACCTAGCCACATGGTGATCCTTAAAAACTAATATATCCTTTGGATGCAGCTTAGTAGACACGTAATGAGCAGCATGCCCATCGCAAAAGTGGACTTCGTCTCTTTCTCTTTTTCTCTTGCCCTCTCTCGCTCTCTTTTAGACTGCCTAGTATGCTCGTATATGCGCTTGCCCGCGTGGTCACCGCGGCCGCCGTCCAATTATCATCCATTTTTCCTGACGCCGCGAAACATGAGAGCCACATACACAGAGGAAGCGCGAAATGCAACACACGTGCTGTGGAATTTATTCGAGAGCGTGTGCTTTTTGTTTTTAATTTGACTAGAGTTGAGATTGAGAGGATAAGATTGGTCTATAAGACTTCTAGCCCTTTTAATGGATATTGGTATACGTATCAAAAAAAACTATAGCCATATGCTAGAGAAGACTAATCCTGAAAAGAATGCAAACATAGTCTAGAAGGACTGCCGTATACATCTGGCTTCGTAGTAATATCTGCTCGTTACTCTCTTTTATGCCTATAATATCAATTACGGGTCACCTGAAAAGGAAAATTATTCATTCAGTCAACTGAAAAACGAAGTATATACTCATGACCGCGTCATGTTGCTAATTACTTATTAGTGGAATCTCTCATGCGGAACACCGAACACCCTTATCTCTGAATATCTTATCCTTACACAGTGAAATCTCCTTTGTAATCAGATCCCCTTGCTGTAGATCTCCCCAAAAGGAGAAGATGGACGTTTACCCAGCTATTATGAAGATATTCTATGGGATTTCCCACACAGGCAATTCTCTACAGATATGGTTTTTTTTTCTTTTCTTTGTCTTTTATTCTTCATCTAAGGGGGTGTTGGCTATTTTTTCTCCTATTTATAGTGTTATATAACGTTCAAAATGCATCGGTACTTGGGTTTCGTGGTTTTCTTTCTGCCCGCCTAGTGCTCTAGCTATCGAATTTCTTCATTTTTGGCTATTGCACACCACTGCCCACGGATGTATGGACACCATATAGTCAAAAGTGGTTTTTGACCCCATTTCTTTTCAGTCTGCCTAGTAGTATTATTGTTAATCTGTTTGACTGGGGTTACTCTTTAAAGTAAAAGGTAATCTTCAATATTAGTGTTCATGCGCCGGATTACAAGCATGTGGAAAGAGCTCCCTCTTCATCAGATTAGGGAATTATGACGCTAGACAGAGAGACGTCTATCTATTACAGCTGATCCGACTCTTTCTGATCTAAGTTCCCTTTTTTTCGTTGTCAATGAAAGAGGAGAAGGAGAAAGCCCAAAAAAGGCAGAGCCTTCGATCTCATCTCCGACTTCCTTATGCCTTATTTTCTGTTTTATTTTCTGTCTTGTTGACGGTCCCTTCTTATTTCTGGGAGAGTCATGGCTGTTTTGCTTTTGCCACGTCGCAATCTGTTTCCAAGCCCCTCGCGACCCCACGCCGCCGTTCCAAACAGAAACTGCTGACCCTAAAACTTGGAGGGAAGGATATTCCACTGGGAGGTCTAACTGCTCAAGAAAGGATCTCACTCTCTCTGTGGCGTGAGTCGATGAAAAGAGCAAAAAGGTATAAAAATAAAACTGGATTACACATAAAATGTTGAACTCAGAGCTGTCTGGACATCTTTAAATAGACAGCTCTTCTGGCAATTTTAATACTAACTACCGTATCTCCTTTACTACATTTTTTACTGCTGTTGTGTTTTCCAACGGGGCATCCCCCTCTTCTAGTTCTGTTTTCCCATGCACGCCGAATCGAGTCCCGTCTGCCCATTCTCCATAAGGTCTGGTAGCATAAACAAAAAAAAGAACAACGATATAATGTTATAAATCCCGATATAGCTGGGAGGCAGAATTACCTCACCGGTTGAGTAGACGCCTTTTTAGTCCGACTAAATAGACGAAATCCACTCTATTTTCCTCACATGTGCTCCAAGAGCACTATAGTTTTTGGATGGTTTGTATCTTCCCGCCTGGGTGTAAAAAGTGGACTTGGAGCATGGCGGGCCACTTTTTCTGCGCTGCCATGCACAATTGGCGTCAAAGTGCGGCGCTGAAAACAGCACTATACTAAAAGCTGTTTTTTAACGACACATTTTTTAGAAGTTAACAAAAAACCTCTAGCCGAACGAAAAAAGGCTTCTTTTTGTTTATTATGCCTAAATGACTGCCGCCGAATCCGCTGACCCTTACCCCTACAGTAGGACTAGCCTAGAGCTCCGCATTGGGAAAGCCTCTCTTCCTCTCTCACCGTGTCCATAGGTTCCCTATGCATGCTTTATCTTCATTTTGGACTCTCACATTCCTCTAAAAAATTGGATCATTAGACAATTAGAGTCCCGGATATCATATTGCTTTTTCGTTATGAAAGTATCATCATCCTCCGCACAGAAAATGGCCATGAGTTGGATGCTGGTCTGTCATGTTTCTTATTTCTGTCCACGTATTACAGCACTGCCCACAGTTTTTCGAGGCTCCCCTCCTTGAGCTTACTTTTCTTGTAAAACCAGTTACAACACATAACAAATATATATGATTCATTTTTTCCTGTGTCATCGTCTATCTCTATATTGAACATCAATGTTTCTCGTATTTCAGTCTAGGCTCTTTCTTCTGGCCACATGATTCCAGTTTTCGCAAGTAATCTAATTTCTCACCGAGCGGTTTAACTTCACTTAACTTTAATTTACACGTTCTTTGGATATCTGTAACCTTCTATAGTTTTGAAAAATGTTCGAGACGTTTTTCTAGAAATAGTCTGATTGTAATAGCTTTTCGGACAAGAGCAGCGGCGTCTCATTTTCATTTGCTCGGACGGGGAGCAGGAGTTGCGTAAGAAGAATTTTCACAGCCCTCGGGTTTTTCAGCGTGTCACGTGTGTCTTTGAGCTGTCGTATAGTCTGTGGTTGTTTCTGCCAGAAACAACTGGCCCTTGGGCAATTGATCGGCAGCGGGCCGCCCGCAGATGACCGCCGACCAGAAGGCCGGGACCTCGAGACTTGAGGGATGAACTTTTTTTTAGAGATAAGGGATGTGCCAATCTCAGCAGTGTCCTAAGATGCAGGCAGACGTTTCATAGAAATAGTGGAATGATTTCTAAAAGGAAGAAACTTCCTATTGGTCACTGATCACCCATTTCAGATATTAGTTGAGCAATGCGGAGGTCTGTATGCTAAATCGTTTTCCCGATTTTCTCTGGCAAACAGTATTTCAATGCATAGAGTGGCCATAAATGGTATAGAAACGGCGTATGGCATCCGGACGACTGTTCAAACACGGGTCAGTGCCGTTTTCCCCACTGCTTTTTGAAATCGACCCCGGAACCGCTCTTTACCGCCAAAAAGATCTCCACTGACCCGAAGAAAAGTTAAACTGATCCCATCGGACTCGCTTGCTGCCCTCCCCATCCCCTCACCTCATTTTTCATACCCGCTCATAAAAAGAGCCAATAATAATTCAGATCAAAACCAGTAGTGGAAAAACGCGTTTTCTCTTTCCGTAATCCTAAAAGATTTCCATTGTTAATGGGGCCCGGGATTGCGCAACCCGTTCTCATTCAAATAGGATGATCTGTAGGGAGGACAGTTTTAAATATTTCCAACCATAATAAGATAAAGACAAAAAAAGAGGATCCATTTTGACCTTTCTTTTTCGTGTTTCGGGAGAAATGCCCCTCAGACTAACAACAGCTGGAGACCTCCCGCCTACAAAGCTACTATGGGCTTGCCTCTTTTCGCGCATTATTTGAGTATGCGCAGAAGGGCGAGGCAAAAAGAGTGCAACATGCATCGATCTTATGTTAATGACCAGTGGTCATTCGGCCGGAGGGACTCGATGCCTTCCGAAAAATTGTCTCCGTGTTGGCGACTAGCTCACGCTCTCTACTATATTACGTTGCTCACGGGTGCGCCTTTTGTTTGTCTTGCATACTTTTCTGAGCCGTGCCCTAGACCACCCTCTGCCATACATAGAGAGCCATAAGCAAGCTGCAAAAAAAGGACCACCTTACCGTAATCGTTGAGGGAATATCTGTGTGGACACCCTGATAAGAAGATGATATTTTTTGTTTTGCGACCTTGACAATGCCTTGTGAGTGGTCAGTCAGTCGTGCCCTGAAAGGTCGAACGCACCAGTCCTAACCGCCTTTTCAAATCAATGTCTCTTTTTCATAAAACAGTAAAAGGGTTTCTGGATGATAAGGTTCCATACCCAATTTGCTTACTGGAGCAGCCGCATCCAGCAGTTTTACGTGATTAGTGGCACCCGTACATTCATTGCCGCTGCTCCCTATCGGATTTCCCATGTATAGTAGACTAATAATAGTTCGAAACAAGTCAAAAAAATGAGACACGGTCCCGTTTTCTATATTAACATTTTTTTCTTTTTTTTAGCGGACCGGGGAAGTCCTCTAGAATCTGTTCTGTGAAGGCGGTTTGTTTCGGTCCGCGGCGATGACGGTTGAATCAGTCAGCTAACGATACCTGACTGCTTGCATTTTCTCTTTTTCATAACTATCATCGCCATTATATTAGCTTTTTTCCCGCTATACTCCGTTAGTCTTTTATTAATTCCATTGAGTCTAATTGTGTTGGACGGGGGGTATGGAAAACTCTCCACTCTCTCTCTTAATAAGTATATTACGAATACATCTGCACAACCAAACATGATATAAAGAGTGAAAGAGTTCATTTTCGTATAGCTGGGATTATTTCTTCTTGCTCGCTCATAGAGGGTTAAAAACTCAGTTGGTTCATTATTTTTTCTGCCGCCATGGTTGCCAGCCAGTGTGACCAACGACCTATCGCGCTACTCTCTTTTGCTACTGGTGTTGTTGTGGTGTCGGAGCTCTCGCTCCGGTAGAGAGTCTATGTTGCTGCTGTTTTCAACTTTCTGTCCCGACGACTCCCTCGAAAACATGAGCCAATGGCTCTCGTTTAACCCCATTCGAGATCTCCTAGACGAACGCTATCTGAGCTCTGTCTCACTCAAATGTCAAAAATTGTTATGCCATCTTATGACGATCCCTCTGAATCCAGACACATAGTTTTCTCTTTCCCTATGCGGAAAGGGATTGCCACTCGATCCCCCACCAAATCGTCGCTTTCACTGAATGTTACTTTCGGTGGACAGCCAGTTTTGCATGGCCATTGGCAGCTTTCGCGCGCAGATTTCCCTTTTTGGTGATGGCGTAACCGCCCTGACCAGTTTTGCCACACAGCAACACATCCCAAATACATCTGGTCAGATACTTTCTCTTTTGAAGAAAGGGAAAGTGCCTCCTCCTTTCTCCTCCTTGGGAATTTTAATAGACAGACCATGTGCGGGGGTGCGTTGTGTCTGGCATTTTCGCGCAGCTCCGTGTCCTTGGTTGGGTCGGCGAACCGCATGGGTCGTTCTCTCGCTACTGACCGATAATTGAACTGCCTTTGTGATCTCTTTCGCTTTCTTCCTTTTCTAAAAATACTATCCCCTGTCCACTACCATAAGCTCCGACATGTTGATTATTTGCCAAGGATAACAGTTTCATTTTCCACCATACTGTATGTTGTCACACGGTAGGTCAGTCTAGCCGTGGTCCTGTGCCCCCATGTGACCACGCTTTTACTCAACTTGTTTGAACTACGCCTTTGCAATTTCTTGTAACAGATGAGGATAGTCCCTCACCTCGAAGGTGTCTGATCCTCTATGATCATGAGCGATTACTGCAGCTAGGCAGGAAACGGTCGTAGGGCTTTCACTCACGACAGGTTGTCGTAGTCTACAGCCTGTTTCATCCCTCGTCCATTCGCTTTTTCTTACTTGTTTTTACTGGTAGTTATACCTTCCTTAATGTTTTACTCATAATTTCTAATGGTCACCAATTCACTTTTGGTTTTAAGCTGTGGAAAAGGTGCCACAACGACGTGTTTCCTAAAACTGATTCATTTCTTTTGTGCTTGTAAGGTCTTCCATGAGATGGCCAACATTATGATTCTTCCCGCTCTTCTCTTTCCATCTTTGCTCATATGTTTTTCTTCCGGAGAAAAGCTTTCTACTATTTTGTCCCTTTCACTTTCCTGCCGTAAAATCGTTGCATAACGAGAAAGTCTAGTGAATGGTCGGCCAATTATAGTTGAGCTGGCTGCCACGAGCGGATCACAGGGCAGAACTTTAAAATAGTTTACCAGACACACACACAAAGCCCTGTGTTAGAGTTTTGGTCAGGCGGATGGAGTTTTGAGGGTAGAAGATAGGCGCGGCGCCGGCTCTCGGGGTAAAACTCTATTTGCCGACTACTCGGAGACGGTCAAAAACGACAGAAAAGAGTAGAGTTTGCCAATGGTCTTCAGCTGACAAAGCGCCGTCCATTCAGTCTCTCTTTACTTCTCGCGACCCCTTTCACTCCACCTTCTCTTCGTTATCTAGTGATATCACAGTTTCTATTCTTTCCACAAATTTTTTGTTACTTTCTCTTTTTAAAAAAGTGAAAGTTTTTTCACACCCCGGAGCATGGAGTCCCTTTCTTTTGTTACGTGTTTCTATCGGCTATCACGTTTTCCGCTTATCGTGGCTAGTTTTCACCATCTGCGTCTCCATCACGTCCACGATGTCTATTCCCTCACTTCATTACTTCTGCACTTTGGGATCAGGTTTTTTTTTCGGACAGTGTTCCATGAGAGGGACTTTCACTCACTGCGGAAACTGGCTAATGCCTACTGGCACTATATGCCGTGCTCATCCAAATCATCTTCACTGGACTTTCTCCTTCATGCCGTGGCGCGTTTTCAATTCTTTTAAAAAAAGAACTCGTGAAAGTGGGAGATGGACCTGATGGGGGCCTTCAAACTTCTTTTCGGCCAGCTGTTGGGTCAGCCGCGCTTGATTCCGCGAGCAGAAACAGCCCCGTGAAAGAAGTCCACTTTCCGTGTGTTGGGGCGAGATATCTCCGATACTGCAAAGCAATGGGAGAGAAGCATTTCAGATAGCAGCATGGGGAACCCTACTTTCTTTTACCGCATCGCAAAAAAACAGGCGGCAGAAGATAGAGAGGGCACTATCTCACGTAGCTAGGCTATCCAAACTCTCGTGTTTGTATTGCAAAATGCCTGTTCGTTTTGTCCGCTTATTCATGCTCCTTTTGTGACGTCACGTCAGGGCAAATAGTCTCCAGACCTTATCTCACATCACCGTGACTCTGGCAATGGCATAAAAAATCGCCATGGAGGTATTTGAATGTTACTGGCCATATGTGAAAATCTAAACAGGCACGTGGAATTTTAAAAATAGCAGGGTGAGCAGACTCTCGCCTACTGTAGCTCTCTGTGTGCTCCGCCGGTCCCAATGTTGGCATTTTGCCCCGAAAAATAGCGCTTGACCGCATTGACCTGAGATTACTGTAAGCGAGGCGACGATTGGCCTGAGCCATTGTGCATCCGCTCGGCAAAAGAATATAATAGCAGAAGGACTTTGCAGAGCGAGAACTTGACAGAAGTCACTGTATTTACTTTGGCATTTTCTTTCATATTAGCTTTGTGCTTGTTTCAAAACGCAACTCTCTTATCTAACTTGTCGCAGTTGTTTCTGCGTTATCTTCTTTCTTCTGGGCAGACAACTTCGGTTGTGTCTCCAGTCTACAATAGGACAAAAGCTCTGTTATATCAGAAACTATCGCTCAAGAATCATTTGACACTTTTTGGCAATGAGAGATAGGCTGAGGCAGGATCCCACAGGCGACTGCCCATTTTTGCCGACTGTCTGTGGCGGTTTTACGATCTCTCTCAAGAGCCAGTCCATTTGAAAGGGAGACTATCCCAGAGAGAAGAGAGTGAACAAAACAAGAGAAGCGAAAGCTGGAACGCCCGGAGGGGAAAATCCCAAGGTCAGCCGCAGCTTTCGCTGGACGCGCACGGTACACGCGGATTGCGCAACGCGCCACAGTCAACCGGTTGCCGCCTTTTTCGATGTTGCATGATTGGGCGACTCCAGTGGCGAGTGAAACTTGCTCTGCCACCCGTCGATGCCCAGGTTTTCACTTTCGGCCCCGCGGAAAGCGAGATGCACGCCCACTCTCCCTCTCTTCCGCAGCCACAGCCCTCCGGCACTGGCATGGATCTTACAGTTCATTGTCACTTTCTCATCCTCATTCCTATCTATCTGCCTCGCTTCAATTTTTCTTCCCCTTCAGGTGTCTAATAGTATTCTCTATCATTACAACTTCTGTTACACTGACACTGACCATCTACCGTCGATTGCGTTCCTTTTTTACAGTTACTTATTTCTATTTCCTACTACGTATTTGCACCCAGCTTTGGACCACCCGCAACCATTCTTCCAGGCTTTTTCTACGACCAGACTCACGTTGCGCTACGTGGTCCGGTCATTGCGGCACGCTTCCGGGCTTTCTTTCCGTCTATGTTTGCTTGTCCAATCCAGCTCCGCCCCTTCTACCGGTCCGTTTCCTGAGGACACTTCCGTGGCACACGTGCGTGTGGCAACGTGAGTGTAGAAGAAGTCAAAAAATTTTTTGAACTTAGAAATTCTGGTAAGCTAATAGTAACAATTATCCATATGTGTGGGCTGTGGTGTAGTGTTCTACTTCTGACCAGTAACCACTTTACACACAAAGTCCCGGCCTCTTTGCCTTCTCTCCTCTCTCTCTCGCACGTCCATCTTTTGTTTTTGAAACAGATGCCATCCAGCATGGGAGCTGTCAACTCAGCTTCCTCGATCCACACCTGTTCTACTTTTTTCTATCTATTTTTCCAGTTAATTTTTCTCATTTATCTTTACCCTTCCTCTATTCCCAGTTCCTCTTTATTTTCATTCTTCTTCATCTGGTCATTTTCTCTGTTTCTGTCTGGCGCGACCTTTTACAAGACCGCCCTCACTCTCCTGTTGACTATAACTCCCGTATCCTGTTTTCTCCTCGACCTGAACTGTTGCAGTTACCTATGGGCCAAACACGGTTGTTTCCCAAAAACTGTCTATTTTTTACCTCAGATACGTACTATGCCGGCTGTATTCTCAATATCCACGTCAGCTTCAACCTCTTGTTTCTCTTTTTGACATCACTTCCATTAGGTATAAAAGATCCAGCTGAAAAAAAGTCCCCCTTGTCGTATAGCTGTAGCACCCGGTAATATTTTTGCTTCTTTCTTTGTTTCTAGCGCTTATCAGAGAGTGCCTCTTCTCAACGAAGATGGCCACGGCTTTTTTCAGCTCTTTCTTTGCCATTTGATAGCTCCGTCCGCGTGTTTCAGTCCAATTCCTTACGATTTTTTTGATTTCTTTTCTATTCACGCCGTTTTAATGCCTTTATCTCTTTCTTTTTCTTTCTCTTATAGCCTTTTTTAGTTTGTCACATTTCCATTTTTTACAGAGAACCAAAATCTGACCGAGCGTTCTCCCGCCGTTGCGGAGACCAATTTTGGCAAAAGTTGTGTCGGATGTGAGAGTGGTGGTTGGTTTTCCTTCTTTTCCTTTAAATCCATCAATTTATTACAGATTGGTCGCTAACTTTCAGTCTGCTTTTTATTTCTCTGCATTTACCCCGGTGTTCTATTTCTTTACGGTGTATTTCCAACCCGGTGACTCTGGATTTTAATCCAGATCTTTTTTATTTTGTGTATATTTTTCGCTAATGAGCAGTGCTTCCCGGTCAAATAACCAGGTATTATCCGCCCCTACGAGAGTTAATCCGAAAACGCAATTCAGGTTGTCGAACCGCGCCGACACAAGAAGACCAATAGCGATCTCGACAGCGAGGGAAATATAGACAAAAGCGGTGGCACGCCGATGGCCTCTTCAGACAGTGGTGTAGAATCCGCTGCTGAAGTTGATTTAACAGAACTGAAGGCCACGGACTCACCACTGTCTCGGGCGGCGAGTAGCCCGCCGAGCAGGGCTGATACAGTAATATGTGGAGAATGCCAGTCCATCTTTCCCATAACTCAATTTTCCCAGTTCATTGAACACAAGGTAGCAGTTCTTTTGTTTGAATATAAGATAATCTTTACAGGTGTCAAATTGTGGAGGGAAAATGACTCCTTCTGACGATATAGACACGTCTCCAGTGAATTTTGAGAGGCAAGGACGTCGGAGGACATTTAACCCTGCTGCTATGGTCAGTGTATTTGTTTAATGCTCTGAAGTAAAATCAAAGGTTTTCCAGAATCGTTGTGTGAGATCTTCGTCTGCAAACCCATTAATGTTACATTATAACATGGATGTTACAACGGATACAAATGATTTAGGTTTGTTTTTTTTTTTTTTGAAGAAATTAGACCTCCTTGACCGGTGCGATCTTTTCACCAACAAATAGCCATTACTGCGCAGATGCTACGGTCATTAATTGCCTTGTGGCAGTGCGCCAACCTTTGGCACCCGCGACAAGACAAAGATTATCATTCTTCCACGGTCCTTTGTATGTGATGGTGGGCTATTTACCAAAAATGGCTCGGCTGTCCACAGCCGACTGCCCGGAGTTGCGCAATGTTTACCATTGGTTACTGTAGTATTGACTGAGGGGGTCGCGTCGGGAGTATTTGGCCGCGGCGCAGAGGACGAATAATAGCTGAGGACCAGTTTTGACCGGCGGCATGCCGAGAGACGACAATCCATGGCAGGACACGCTGATTTTGCTCAGCGCAGGGGAACATGAAAAAATCTGAAAGTTTTCTCAGGGTGGGTTGCTCTTTTTCCTTCCTTATCTAAAAGGGTTTTGCACTTAAATGACCTCGAGTGGTGGTTCCAAGATAGTGTGGGTGCCCTGAAGACGGCGGCGACTAAAAAAGTAGACCCCATGCCATCGAAACATGTCAATCAGCACGCTAGAGATCTTTTTCCTATCCTTCCTGCATCTTCAGAAGGCCTGCCATATTGTAAACTATTCCTGTTGTGCACAAGAGGTTTAGCCAGATCAAGGGTTGCCAGTGTGACGTGAGTCTTGACTCAAGCGAGGTCGGCTGGTCATATGACAGCTGCCCGCTGCCTGTTGCCCACAACGTTCTCGAAGAGGTCATTTTGTGATTGATCAAAAATACCACATGAAGTAATACAATAGCTTCTGCTTCAGAGTAGACAGGAGGTAACGATTGTGTTTGACTAGAGGGTTGACCAGTCTGATCTCTTTCTCCCATATCGTCTCGTTGGCCTGAGTACATGAAAAGTGCATCCCGAATTCCATCCTGAGACCGGCTAGACCACCTACTGACCGCTTTTACGTCATCGAAAAACATGTCTGCGCAAAAAAACGTCCCCCCCCCCCCCCCCCTAAAGCTTTTGCCCGTCTATCGGTTGACTCTTCCTTTGTGACGTTGCTCCCCTCACCAGTCAAATATTTGTATGTATGTTGTGATCTGCCATTTGGGAGTCCTGCTCCTCAACCATGTGTAGGCCTGAATCAACACAGAAGCTGTTTGCAATTCGTTTCAATAAGCAGTGAAGATAGATCCGTGTGACTGCTGAGCTATCACAAAACCTGGCCGTTGGGTGACAAGTGTGAGGGTCTTCGGCAAGCTGGTTGGCAAAGCAGCCACCTTTCCTTGACCTAGCTTTCTCCACTCTAGATAAGCCCGGTTTTCCCCTGACTCAGTTTGGACGTTGCCGTCATAGAGACGAAACGAGGGTAAACGTGGATTCAAGGGATTTTTCCTCTTTGCAATTGGCGAGTCAGGCGGCATAGGTGTCCGTTTTCACGTTGCCTCTGCGTGGACCAGAACCTGGGCGCCGGCTCAGAGGCTCTTGTAAATAACATTTGTTTGCGCGCTCTTCCGCGGCGCGCAATGGCCGCGAAAAGAGAAATGCAAACACTGAATTCCATGGCAAATAGCGCTTGCCTCCACGTCCGCTGCGTGGAGCCCGCCTGACGGGGACAGCCGGTCGTGATGCCAACAGCATGGAAAAGTGAGAGGGATTTTTCCTAGGGATCTCCCAAATTTTCTTCATGGG
Source organism: Oscheius sp. DF5033 (assembly GCA_964036215.1). Classification (NCBI taxonomy): domain Eukaryota; kingdom Metazoa; phylum Nematoda; class Chromadorea; order Rhabditida; family Rhabditidae; genus Oscheius; species Oscheius sp. DF5033. Next base: position 11,049,087 of record OZ038413.1, read on the forward strand.
AGGGGGGAAGTTTTTAAAAAAAACTTGTGATCAATACCGGAAAGAAATTTATCGTAGCCATTCTCTCACACCTGTTGACGCGCTTTTCGAAATAGATGTTGTTGCGATGTTTTTCATTGGCCCCAGCCAGTCATACGACCCGATCAGATCAAATGGGGGGATGTTAACCAAAGTGAATCCGTTAATTTTCAGAAAGAACAAATCGCCCTGTGACGTGTAATACCTGTAATAAAAGGTTTGCCGACATCTGGTTACTTGTCAAGCACAGCAGCCTGGAACATGGTCTTCGAATTCTACAGGTTTTTACTTTCTAAAAAAACGTTCTGACGCAAAACAAACATTCAGGAAGACATACCGGATGGTGATTCGAGTACATCCTCCTCATCTCCTAATTCGGATTCCTATGGTCGGCAGTCGCCGGTAAAGACGGTCGCTTCAGTCCTCCAACCTCCAGCAAAATCTGCCTTCTCCCTTTCGGCATTTTGCTCGGAACGGCTGAAGGAGATCGCTGAGAAAGCTTCCAATGAAGCGTTAGAACTCAAAGCTAATGGGGATAATAAAAACAACCTCAAGAGGTTTGTTATATTTCTTCGCTCAATTACATTTATTACTTATTTAGAATGATTCCATCCGAAGAAACTGACGACGAACACGTTGCCAGCGCATTCAATCCTCCTGGCAGTGGTGGCTCCTCCAGCACCAATCCAGTTAACTCATTGCAAAACGCCTCTTCACTTGGGGTAGGCTGGTGACCAGTCGCATAACGTTGCTCTGTTACAGAACCTCTGGATGCAGCCAAATGTTCTCTCTGCCATGCAGGAATACTACACTCAGATGTCTCACAACTACAATGTCAACAATAACGTTGCAGCTGCTGCCCTTCTCGGACTATCCAACTCCGGTGCTAATCCTTCTCCAGGATTATTCGCAGGGCTGAGAAAGTAAGAATTTCTAATATGGATTTTTTATTTAAACATTCTAGTGAGAATGAACCATCCGCTTTTACTCCCAATACAATGAGACCGGGATCCGCGGCTATTCGAAGGAGAACACCAGCAGAAGATGAAGCCACTCCTAGAAAGACGACAAGAACAACGGAGGATGAAAGCGAGCCCGTAAGAGGTTGTCCTGTAATAATATAAAAGTTCACTTTCAGTTCATAGTCGTCGACGACTGCGAATTGGCCGAACCAGCAGCCCGCAGACAGATGAACGTCAAGAAAGAGAGGTGTACCTTCTGCAGCAAAGTCTTCACCAACCGGTCGAACCTCATTGTCCATCTGAGAAGCCACACTGGAGAGAAGCCCTACAAGTGCCAATTGTGTCCGTACGCCTGTGCACAAAGTAGCAAGCTTACTCGGCATATGAGAACCCACGGCCAACAGGGAAAGGTGAGTATTAAAACCAAACCTAACCGATGTATTAATCTAGGAAACGTTCCATTGCTACATCTGCCACATGCCTTTCTCGGTTCACTCAACATTGGAGAAGCACATGAGAAAATGTGTAGTGAATAACAGCAACGCTACGCAAAACGAGGGTTCGCCCCAAGGTATGATACCTGCTTTTCCTTCTCCTCTCTCACGTAGTCGCTAGGATTCCCAATTCTTTGTTTAGAACGACCACGACCAACCCCATCTGCTTTAGCGGATGCTACCTCTCTTCTAGCTCTTTCTAATGCTCCTGTCAGTCAATCCCAGTCAAGTTCTGTTTCCCAAAGTAATCAGATGGTCCTTAACTGGCTCCAGGTAGATTTTTATTGTCACTTTGAGAGCAGTTTGACTTTCCAGGCTTTAAATGTCAACCCGACACCTCCATCTGGTCAAGCCCTTGCCAGTTCCAGCTCCAATCGCGAAGACTTTGATGCAGACGAAGACATGGAAGACACGGAAGCATGCGAGCTTAATGAGCGTTTAAAAAAAGTATGTAAACATTTGCGTGTTTCTGGTCTTACGTGAATTTTCCAGGAAGCAGCTGAGGTTCCTGCTGTATAAACCAGCTATAACCGCTACAACATAAATAGTCATTCCCCTTGCTTTCATTTTCATATACCCCAAAGTTCTTTCTGACTGCCTTCCGTATAGTCTTCCAGTACAAAACGTAGTTTCTTCTAGTTCTTTTCGTGTCGTCCTTTTCCCACTCTGCCCCCTTATATACTGTAAATACAGCCCGGTGTTTTATCCTTATTACGCTTTCTTGATATCCTTTTGCACAGCTTCAAAAACAGACTAGTCTCATAGTTATCTCATAGGCATAGTGAGAGTTTTACAGTGCTCTCTGCTTGTTATATTCTTCCTGATACTACACCCCCCAAACCAATAGATGTGATACATACGCCTCTTTCCCCAGTCTTTTTACACATCGTCTTTGTTTTGTTGTCATGTGACCGGTAGTTCTGCTTCCTCAAAAAGCTTTTTTTCAACTCTTTCTCATTTTTTTCATCTTATTTCCTTAGCTAAGAGAAAGAGACCCACCGGTCGCTGTAAATATTATAGTATGAACTCAGCCAACTCCGCTAGACCCTCTAGGTGCGAATCTCTGGGATCTGGTGCGGGAGGCGTGAAAGACGTCTTTCGTGGTACTTTTCGGTGTGCCCCAGTCTCAGTGTAGGTTGTTTTGGTCCCCCTTCATTGTATTTTGCATGTTTGTGGGTTGTCTAGTAGATTATTTGGGTTTTATTCTGCTTGTTCTCTTTTTTGCCCCGAATAATTTGCTATATTTTCCCAAAAAGCACATTTGTTCGAATATTCCCGGTGAAGTGTACAGACCCCCAAAATGAATCCCCAATTCCCCCAATTTACGTTAGTTTTCCGCGTAGTTCATGTTTTTTTTTCTTCCTTCTACCTTCTTTCGCCGGTGTTTCCCCGTTCTTTATTTCAGGTTACCTCTTATTAGAATCAGACTAGTTCAACAACCCCTGTGAGAATCGCCCGTGTCATTCGTTAATCCCAGTCGACTAGTGACCCCCCATCCCCTACCCTTTCCCAGTCGTTCTCTATCTCCTACATTAAGGCTATTAAACTATATATTATGCTCCTGAGTACTTGATACCGTATTCTGGTGGTTAATAAAAACTTATTAAAACTGTTTTCTTGTTGTATGTTCTAAGAAATAAGAAATCTCGATTAAAAATATGTGGAGAAGGAAGAAAACAAACACCAAAAACAGGAAAAGCATCGTTGTAATTGGAAATGCGACACCTCAAAATTCTATCGATGTCTCACCAGAAAACCTGCTATATTTATCCATCTTGCCAAATTGTTGTGTGTACTTTCTATAGGCCCATCAGGGCTATTAGGATTAAATTAAGGCTGTCATTTGCAGCAATAACACGAGATTGCCTGTGTTCGGCTCTATAATTATAACCCTCCCTGCTGGAAGCACCTAACCTGTCATTCTTCTTTGCGCATACGTTTACTACCCACAATATGTTCTGCTGATTTGAATAAAGTTTTTTAAATGGCTTTTTGTTGCGCACAATTTCGTAACTCATGAATAAATTTTTTCTTCTATTCCTTAATTTCTTTGCTATGTTCCGCTGACAGTAAACAGGAAGAGAGACTTATCGGCGTCAAAATGCTCTTTTTTCATTGCCATAATACCAAGCCAAGGTGGTAAGCACTCGTTGATAAGAGTGCCAAGCGTTTCCTTCTCCTCATCTCGTCTGCTCTGACCGTAAGAGCCTGGTCGGTCAACAAACATCATCGATTTCTGCACACCTATCGGCTCTGTAGATATTTTCTTTGCCTCTTTGACATTTCATTGTTATTTCTTAGGATGTTAATCACATTGGACGAGTTGATCACGAGGAAATTTCTTCATCTAAAACGAGAGCTGCGAAGGTTTCAACAATTGGAAATGTACATGATTACAGTAACATTATCGTTATTATTAATTTATATGTAAGTTACAAGAAAGTTATACATAGAATTTTTTAGAACGGTATTTATCATCCATTTTACCATGTTACAAGTGTTAGCTGATGACAAGCTTTCACAAGCATCATCTTCTCTTCACTCAGATAATAACACACAACCAAAACAGATAATCACATATGACGCATGATAAAATGTATATAAAGAAATATGACAACTTTTTTTCCTAGAAATTTTTCTGGTCGTCACGAATCGGCGGCGAGCTAAAATAAGACAAGGAACTAGCGTGAAGTCCATTGTCCAATCGGCCAATTATTGGCCTTTCTTTTGTCGGCCTGTCTAACGTGATTTCTTTTGTTGGAAACGGCGACGGTGATCAGTTCTGTCGAACAGCGAAGCCCTGCCGACCTAAGAATTATTTCACTGGTGCGCAGTTACAACACCGCCGACCATCTTACCGCTTGACCCTATCATTTGACGCGTTGTCTTCTTCTCTGGCCATTGGTCTTCTATGGCTGCTTCAGAAGTATTGATACTATGTGTAGCCGTGGCACTCGTTGTTGCTCCGCCACCTCCACCTCCTGCAGGTAGGCCGTTTTCTTCAGTTCTTCTTCCTAATTTTTACTCTAATTATTTTGTTGCCATGAGAAGATTTAATTCCCTCACGTCTTATTCCCCAAAAAATGCCTGAGGGGAGTAATATTCAACAAGGAAGGCGTGAAACGTATGACGTGACGACGACAACCTTGACATTTTTCTGTGAAATATCAATGCATCAGTTCAAAGAGCGATTGTAATCACGACGCGTTTAAATTTCTAATATTATCATTCGTTTTCAGAAGATTCCATGCAAGCTCCACAAGACTTTAGACAAGGTAACCACTTTATTTTGTTCCGTTTGTAAACTTTCTTCAGGAGGTGGAGGAGGAGGAAGAGGCGGTGGCGGATGGAATCAAGGGGGTCCTGGTGGTTCTGGACAAGGCGGATGGGGCGGTCAAGGTGGAGGATCAAGTGGTAACTGGAATGGTAACGGAGGCGGACAAGGCGGCTGGGGCGGTGGTCCTGATGGCGGCATGGGAGGAGGCATGGGAGGCCCAAGAGGTGGCGGATGGGGAGGAAGAGGTAGCTAACTTCCCTTTATAAATTTTTCAAATGATTCAGGTGGCGGTAGTGGCGGTGGCTGGGGTGGACCTAACGGTGGAGGACCCGGAGGATGGAACGGTGGTGGACCAGGAGGTGGATGGGGTGGACCTGATGGTGGAATGGGAGGTGGCCCCGGAGGACCACGAGGCGGCTGGGGTAGAGGTTAGTAACAGAATTTTTCCCCTTTTTCCTCACCTTTTGTTTTGCTCTGCATTCCAACACAATTTCCAGGAGGCGGTGGAGGAGGATTCGGAGGTCCTGGTGGAGGCCAAGGCGGCGGCTGGGGTGGCAACGGAGGCAGAGGCGGCGGATTTGAAGAACCACAACGGCATCACCATCATCCCGGAAGAGGAAATGGCGGCCCACCACCTCAGCAAACTTTGACAGGATCGGCAATTGCCGACGGAATATTGGCGGGATTGTTCGGTAGAAAATAAATTATTTATATCCTACTTTTTATGTACCTGTTTGAATGAAACAAACATGTTCTCAACATCTTGTATGAGTCACAAAAGATAGCCTACGTAAAGCTTTGTGAGTGACATAATCTTCTGGTCAGGCTAGTCGCTACTAGTCGTATTCACTCGAAATGTTATGTCACATTTCCATTTTATTCTTGCTAATCTTGCCAATATATGGTCAGCAGGTAAAATTGCCTAGCGTATTTTCAGTTATAGTTATCCAGGCGTTTTTTCCTCACGAAATGGGCAACAAGTTACCATTTCCATATTCTACAGGGATTTTCCCGCAATCATCCATAGCCGGTAAAGGTAGGATGGAAAGGAAATAACTAGGTTACTAAAGAAAAAAAGTAGATACTAGTACATCAGCGGAAGATCGAGTAACCGGAAGGAAACTGGGCGAATTGATACACGATATGTCCAAGGAACTATACCGTAAGGCTTGATCGCAAACTTTATCTGTTTCTAGTCACGATTAACAATCCGCTTCAGTTCCAAAAAGAGTACCTACCTTCCAACCATCTGCAGCTACCTAACCAGTTGGACCAACCATATCCTCTAGGCCTTCTATCGCCTTCCTCCTATTTTTCTAGTAAGTGTTGCTGAGAAATCAGCGATAAAATTGTATGTTTCTAGGAATGGGTCCACCATTTATTCCTACAGGAAATTTCCCATATGGCTTATACCCATCGGCACCTCAAACTTCATTCGGTTCATTCCAACCATCTCCTTTCCTCATTCATCCGCCGTTTCCAATGTTTTAAAGTTAATGAAACAATAAAAAATGTGAATAGAACACATCGAAATGCTGGAAAGTAAATACCGTAGTGTAGACATTGCAAATAGAGCACGTTTTTATTTACACTTATTAATGAAATAAAGGTTTAAAAAGATTCTTGACCTATCGAAATTATTCCTATTTTCAATAAACGAAATATTAACACTTAACTATTTAAGAATTTCCTTTAAAGTTTTCGTCTATGCACGTTTTTAAATTGCAATACGTTTAGAAGACCTCGGTAAATGTGGACCAACGGCAGCGTTGCTCGGGCAGCGAGCGCAGACAGAGACGATATTTTGTAATGAATATAATCTAAGCTATATACCGAGGATCACTTATTCACGTCCGATTAAAATAGCAGGGCTACCATCATGGATGCTAATGTATTGTTGGAAGTTGTTTTTTCTACTTAAAAACTGAGAAAGACAGAATATATGAAATATTTATTATTCTATATTTACAATTCTTTTTTGTACAGATAATTATTATTATTGCATATCATTTGGACTATCTACAAATCGATTCCAATTTTATTATTACAAACCATTGCAAAGTGAAAGTTGATATTTAATTTTTTTCTTGCAAGCGGCTTTCTTCCATTCTTCTTTGCACAGAAATCTATGAAGGTGCTTTTTCTCGCAAAAGACTTTCTTCCTTGTGTTGCAGGGAAATTTTATGATTTTCTGAAATTTTGCTATTTTCCAAAGAAACTGCGGCTATTACCTAGAACATTTCCGGAGAAAATCCAATGTACTCTGATGCCTCATCAGAATCTGCTGGAGGAGAAAATTTTCCCAATCATTATTTTCCTAGACAAACGGCACACGAGATTTTTCTAATCAGGACATAGAGACATAGAGGCGTTATTTATGAGTGCCTGAAAATGGTAAAAATAAAATTGATCGTATAAAAGAAGAAGTTGAGAATGGCAAGCCCGGGAGCTAGAATAACATGACTATGAAAAGAGACAGGCGGACGATTACAAAATCTTGGCTCAGTGCCCAGGGGATGCGCAGCTAACATTATCTCGTCGAAATTTTCAAGAAGATTCCCAAGAAGATTTGTGATATTTCTTCTATTTTGTATTAATAAACACTACGAAGAGTTTTACTAGCGTTTATTTGTTTAAAGGCAGTGATGAGAGAGTACACGTTGTCCTGAGGATAGTAGAACAGAAATTTAAGCGAATTTGGCAGCCTTTCGGTGCATGTATTTGTGGAACTTGGCCTTGTGGAATTTGCGGTAGTTGGAGCCGGTGTTGTAGCTGCCAGATGCTGAAATTTAGGATTAATTTTCGGCAGAACCGGCAGCTTACAGTGGTTTTCAGCGGGAGCATTGTGAGTTTCAGCTGGAGCTTCGTGGGTCTCCGCAGGGGCTGTAGCATATCCCTCTTGCTTGGGCGCGGGAGGGGGTGGTGGAGGAGGTTCGTGGTGTGGGGGTGGGGGTGGCGGCGGTGGTGGGGGAGGAGGGGGAGGAGGAGCTGGAGGAGAATGTTGAGGCTGAGCGTACTGGGCTTTAGGAGCCTGAGGTGCAGGAGGAGCCGGTGGTGGGGGAGGTGGCGGTGGAGGAGGCGGTGGTGGAGCCGGTCTAGGTGCAGGAGCGGGAGCTTGGTAGGTCTGTTGAGGTGCTTGTTGTTGAGGAGCTTGTTGCCGAGGAGCCTGGGCATATCCTTGAGGTTGAGCAGGAGGAGAATACGTTGGTTGAGGCTGTTGCTGGACCTGAGGTTGAGGCATTGGTTGAGCCTGAGGTTGGGGCTGAGGAGCAGAGTATGTCTGCTGAGGCTGCTGCTGCATTTGAGGCTGAGAATAGGTTTGGGCTTGCTGTTGGTACATCTGAGGTTGAGCCTGAGCAGCTGGTGAGTAGAATTGCTGAGGCTGGGCTTGTGTCTGTTGGGCATATCCTCCATAGGATTGCTGAGCTCCGTAAGATTGGGCCTGAGGAGCGTAGGCCTGCTGGGCTCCGTAGCTTTGAGCTCCATAGCTCTGAGTACCATAGCTCTGGGCTCCATAAGACTGAGCCTGGGGAGCGTAGGCTTGTTGAGCTCCATAGGACTGACCGTAAGATTGTCCATAAGATTGACCATAGGACTGAGCCTGAGGAGCATAAGCTTGTTGGGCTCCATAGGATTGAGCCCCATAGCTCTGCTGAGCTCCATATCCTCCATAAGATTGCTGGGCTCCGTAGCTTTGCTGAGCGCCGTATCCACCATATGCTTGTTGTCCACCATAGGCCTGCTGCATCTGAGGAGCGTAGGATTGAGCTTGCTGGGCGTAGGCCTGGGGCTGGGCCATTTGAGGAGCAGAGTACTGTTGTTGCATCATCTGAGGCTGTGCCTGTTGCATCTGCATCTGAGGCTGCTGCTGGACTTGAGGTTGAGCATAAGATTGAGCTGGTGGAGAGTATTGTTGTTGGGGTTGAGCCTGAGCCTGGGGCTGGGGAGCCTGGTAGGTCTGCTGCTGAGGAGCAGGTTGAGGTGCCTGCTGGGGAGCCTGTTGTGGTTGAGCATAGCTCGACTGTTGAGGTTGAGCTTGGGGCTGAGGCTGGGGTGGAGGAGGTGGTGGTGGAGCAGGTGCGGCAGGAGGAGGCGCAGGCGGAGAAGCCTAACTTAAACATTTCAGGGAAAAAGAAACAATCCTACCTGAGCATAGCTAGATCCACCAGATGATGGAGCTGGAGCTGGTGGGGCCTCTGGTGCCGTCACATATCCTAGAAGAAAAGAAAAGCGTTAATCAATTAAAAAAAGTAAGTTACCTTCGCCTACGGTCGCAGCGACCAATGAGCAGAAGAGTAGGAGACTCTTCATAGCGGCTGACCCAACTGTGGTCAGCGTCTGCTTTTATAGACAGCAAAGGCCTTGAGTTTCGCTGCTTCTTTCCAACGAGTTTGCCAAAGAACGCTTATTAGCTAGGTGTTGCAGCACCGCCCCCCGACCTTGCGGACATTACCCGACGCTAGGTAAGAAGGCGAAAAGTAGAGGATCGGTTATCGTTAATATGGTACTTGACATGTTTAAAAGAATGAGTTCTTTAAATTTCCTTAAAAGTGCATGTTACTGCAGCGGATGCCTGAGATACCAATTCGAAACTAACCATGATAGAATATCACAGAGATGAATCTGCACTTTATTTCAACAAAGATTTGTCCACTCATGCCTGAGGGTCTCTATGCATTCTCTCCGGGGGAGGACTACCCTCGAGCATTAATTCTACCTCTACCGTCAAGCAGTTACTCCATCATGTATGTTTCCCACTTGAACTTGTCATTGAACCGTTTCTGACCGGGTAGCCAGTCGCTTCTTGTTTGTACCGAGGTCAAAAGTAAATTGGCTAACAAAACCACAAGACTTCAGTATGGAAAACACCAATGTCTAGGTGTAATGTACATGGCTATTATGTACAAAAAAACGGCCATTGGAAACGGCCGCTGATTTTTTGTGCAATAATTAGCCCAACATTATTCCGATGGACATAGCCAAGCCATATCATTTTTAGTTGTCTCAATGTATCAAATTCCAGGGGTTCGGGGACTTCCGGCCGGGCTACCAATGGCAGACATGCTGTAGATGGATCCTCGTTTAGAGAAGCCTCACCTGCTAACTTGTGAAAATGAAAGGATATTCTCTACAGCGGAAGTATAATAGGTGCAGTATTCGGCAGAAGATTTCACAGTTGTCGGGCCCGGAAGTTCTTCCGCTTGTAGTTTTTTATGTCTAAACATTTACTGTCTGACCATTACGGGCATTCTCCTCCTTCTATTGCCCACTGATGACCTTCCCATCAACGGCTACCAATGCTAGCTGTCGTGTAATCGGGCAATTGATTCAGGGCTACTTTTTTTCGTCTATCAGATACCGCCGTCGTTGATCTTCGCTCCATTTATTTACTTCAAACGCGACCTTCCGATAAAGAGAAGGAGCGAGAGAGGAGTCGACTCAAAACAGCGCTTTTCCGATGATGTAACGGGGGTTTGATACCATCATGTCAACAGGTAGAGATGGACAGGAAGGGGAGTTAGAGGGCAACCGACTTGGACAGTTACCAAAAATCAATGTTTACTAGAATTTGTTCAAAAATCACCAACGACTATGTACACCACGAGGTATGGAGCGCGATACCAGTACACTTATTTGGATGGAACTACTTGGAACTTACTCTGTTCGTACAAGCTGATCAAAATATCCTGAATTCATGATGTAAGTTTCGAAATTAATACCCGATAGTGCAACAATAAACAAAAATATTATTGAAAAAGGCTATTTGAATAAGCCCTAAATCCCGATATCAAAGAAAGAATCAAAGGTTCCGTACTCCCTCATCTTTTCATCCCTTCTTCTAAAAATACGAAAGTGTTTCTGTTTCCAGATTTTGAGAAAACCCTTATCCCGCGCTGGTTCCAATTTTAGAACTTTTTATGTTTGCTTTTTGGCAAAGTGTTTCAATATCTCTTTTGCCACTGGTCTCATTTCCCTTTCCAGCTCTTTCTCATTTTAGTGCTACCTTGAGCTGATAACGTATTGCTGGTTTACAGGCCATCAAACACCATCAGTTTGTCTTAATTTTTCAATAAGGTAGTAAACAACCATCATCCAAATAGGTTCATGAGTTTGTTATTCCGTAAAAGAATGCGAGACTGTTGTGCTAAAAGTGCGCCAAAATCAATTCACAGCAGTAAACGACTTCTTTTCTTTTCGGGTAACTTAAACCACTCCCAAGGTTACAAAACAAAATCTCCCGTACATTTTTGGGCAAATACCGGCAAGCTACTAGTGTCCTTTTCCTTCATTTCCCACAAATTTGCTTTGGCGGGTCGTGTGATTTGTAACATACCAAGGTGGGAGTGAGACAGTTTACAGGAATCAAAGAACATCAAGAGTAGTTGAATTCATTGCGAGAGGTATCCTAGTTTCGTGTGTTTAAACATATGAGAGGCTCTAACCGCGAGTCAACTACTGGAGTAAGTCCTGCTTTGACGGAAACTACTGCACACCTTGGGTCTACTGCTGTGAATTCTTGATTAAAGGATTAATTTTGAGGGTTAGAGAAGTTGAAGCATTTTGTTAATTTTCTCTTAAAGAAGAACTGGAGCGAGAAGACCAAAGGTTCCAGCAGGAACTATTCCATTTTCATTTTTATGCTGAAAAGATACGTCATATAAGGTTGTTAACTCTTGCTCCGCTTAGTTAGATTCTAATTGAGCTTGACTAACATTTCCGAATAGCGGAAAGTGGTGGGGGTTTAATCTCCTCCTATTTTCTCTATAAAAGGATTGTTTATTTTTCGCTGACCTGATTTCTACCTACTATGAAAGGAAATTGCCCCTATTAACACACCCGTCCGCATGTGATATGTGGGAAAATGTCTCGGATCTTCGGATTAGTCATCCAGATACTGTAGGTCGAGCCATCGCTTACTGACCACTTCCATGATCACAAATCTTGGTTCAAACTAAGGAACCACCCTCACACTTTTTAAAAGGATCACAAACATTTTGGTCTCTCTGTGATCACTACTTTCTAAAGTGTTGAATCATGTAGCTTACTTTTCAATTTAGTAAAGGCCCTCTGCAACTTTTGAAAATATCCCAGACTTCGCCACCTCATAATGACGCGAAAGCAACAATTGCTCAACTAGTAACTTCTGTTCTTCCAAGGAGCAAAGTTGGTTGAGCACTTGAATTCGGCTTGGGCCACTTAGCACGTAATAAAAGCGTCCACGAGATTGCTTCCTCACTCTCTCACTTATTTGGTTTCATCGCAAATATCTCATGACTGATTTTGCAGATCTTCTCCTCAAGTAAACTTTCTACTTCTGGCCCTAATAGTAATAAGCTTTATTTGGTCCATAGACCAGTCAGAGCAATTGGCGGGAGATCTCGGTCCTAGGAGATTCTCTCAAATGGTTATTCCCAGCTTTTGGTTTGCACCCAAAACCAAAGTTTGCATGAAATTTGATCGTAATTCAACAATACTTGGGATTTCCTACGGTCGACTGCTGCTTTTTTTCTTTGTCCTATTTGTTCTTGTCCTAGAAGAGTTACGCATTCCTTGCTGAGGGAACGCATCTCCAAATAATTCCTAAAATCCTTCGATTTCTTTTCAACTTTTGCTCATTTCTCAGGTCTCATTAAGTCTGCCTTCTTTACCTTAAAATGACGAACGAGACGGGAATCTCTACGTCTTTGAACACACATTCCCGGGGTCGTGCCTTATTGCTTCATTTCTCTTCTATGATTTACTGGAATCCACCAAGGTTCGTCCATTTCTGCAGCCAACATCCAAATTCCCACACCTCTCACACCAGTCCATTGAATCTACAAACAAACTCAGTCTTTCCTCTTTAGCCTAGTCGCTACTCTATACTCCGAAATGAAACAAAGAACTTTTCCTTTACTCATACTCTACTATACTATTTTAATTACTTCTCTTAAACGGAAACCAAAGTTTCAATAACCGGCTTCTTCTTTCATTTTTATATTACGAGCACACGCGGATTTCATTTCTTAGTCCTATAATTGCAAAGCTTCCATTTAAAAGTACATTCCAATATGCGAAAGATGCGCTCATTTGTCTAATTCCGGTCTTTTTCTCCTGCTCCTAGAGTTACCATAATCCTGCTGCGGCGGGAAAATTTATGGCTCGGGTTATATTTGTAAAGAAAACGGTTCTGTTCTCCTTTTTCTCTGTTGCTATAAAGGATAAGCGGGTGGATTCAGTAAACATGAAGAAACCATTCCGTGCTTGCTTCCAGCTTAGTCATGTTTGCCTCTCGAGTAGGATAGGGTTAGGATACAAAACGATAGGCCTTTTGACAAGTGACGATCGCCTTTTGTAAACCTATCTCTTCAATTCAAGGTCAAGCACTTCCTGTAAGTGTCATCCCACGCATTGAACTCCTTTACCAAGGAGGTGTGAGAGCGACAGGTGATCATTCTCCCACTACTTGAGCCCACTCCTAGTAGCATTTTGTGATTCACACAATGCTCGCCTTCCAGTCGAATATGTTCTCATTACTTGAACATTGTTCCGAACCTCTACCGTATTCATATCGAAACAATCTCTTTGAGCCCATTTATGGGCACAAGATATCGTTTCCTCCATTGACGAAGTCACGGGGAATATGTACGAAACATTGAAAGCAAACATTTGACACCCTCCGAAAATACAATCCCTCCTGTTTTGGGGCAGTTGCCAAAGACCAAGTCCATTTCTTAACACGCAATTTGCAACTATTTTAAGCTTTAATCTTGATTGTTACAGCTTGTTAAATTCTGTGGCGACCAGACATTCATAACCGGACCGCTGAGCACAGCACTTGGTTTTGACCCTGACACTTGAAGTAAGCGCCTCTTGTGCTAAAACAGCTGTACCATTCGAAAGCTTTCCACTCCATTGTGCAAAAAAGTTTTCCGTTTTTACGCTCTCTAGTTCCTTTCTCTTGTCTGTGCAACAAGCGTAGAGTGAGTATATTTGGCTTATTTGCTACTGCTCTTGCACTCGGACACACTTGGTTTCTTCGAGGGAAAATCAGATCCACCACACATGCTCACACCCCCGTAAACATTTAATGGTATTCAAAGCGGAAAATGGTTCAATTAAAATTCCTAGTGTGTGTTTTACTGCGATTAGCACCGCCCTTTATGCGCCTTGCCGTCATCAAATTCCCATTGATATCCGAGCTTCAATGGGACCAAGAGCCTCTTTTTTGGGTTGGTCCGTAGGTCATCCCCATTGTCTTTCCAATCAATTTCAGTTGTTCTTTAAAAATGGAAGAGTGAACAAGCTCTTCCTCATGTTTGCTTTTGTGTCTGCAGCTCTGCAGCACCTACGAGCTCTTCTCCTCATAACATATTTGATTTCCGTTCCTTGACAACGATCGCCTCCTCTTTTTTCTTAACTCGTCTAATAAACAATTGCTTCAGAGCGATATCTTTAGGAGGATGAATGTAACCGCAGTATCTATCACACCGACGGATGTTATTGCGGGAATGGTTTTATTCATTTACGGGTGCATAGGTCAGTCCAGTGGAGAAAGAACATTTTCCCAAATACCCATTTAGGAATAGGCTTGTATTTCTTAATCATGCTTCCCATGTGCAGAATGTCCAACGAAATCGTGGGATTTCGGTTTCTGATCAGCCAGGCGATTACCGATGTACTTCTCATGGTTCAGGTGGGTGTTCTCTTAATTTGCAAGTTCTTTAAAAAAGAGAGAGAAGCAAAAAGGATGAGGAAGTCCCTATGCTGCGTTCCAATAAAAACTATTATTTCCGGTCGGTGTCCGTTGACAACGTTCATTGTGCGTCATTTGTGGGTGACCCTCAAAAATGGATTAGTTTCGACAATCACCTCCCACTCCAGCTATAAAAATTTTGTGTCAGAGCTAAAATGGTCATTTGTTTCCGTAAATAGATTGAGCTTCCGACGACTACGCACAAAAAGTTTCATTAGATATCCTCTTCCCCTCCAACGCCAAAGATTGTCTTTTTGGGGGAGGATACAATTTTGGCAAACCGGAAGCCACCACACGTACGTCGTTAATTACATTGAAATTTGATACATCCTCCCTCCTAAAGGCTTCTGGAATCCACGCAGACCGGGTGTGACCCGATGCACTTTTGCTAGATTAGATCATTGCCCGGAAATGGAAGTCCAAAGTCTTCTCCGTTCCTCTTTGCTATTTGACAGCTGGCCTTTCTTCCACATTTCACATCTGGGCCTCGGAAGGACGTCATTTCTCATAGGGTGCAATCCACGAGAAGTCATACAAATCCCTCCGAATTTCTTTAGCAGGCCCTTGGGAGAACAATTCCTTATAAAGGGACTCCAGGCTGAAGATAAAGGAAGTACAGCAATGAAAAGAGAAATAATTCTACCAAATCCATTTCAGTTTGGAGTTTGGCCCGGGTTGGTAATCATGACACAAAACGAATTAACACCGATATGGATGCGCTGGTATCTTCATATATATTTAGATTTTACATGGTAAGTATCGCCCGTTTAATAATTACCGTATTAGGTGGGCTATGGTATATCATTATTCAATCATCGCTTGGTCTCGTCTAGCAGCTGTCCAATGGCCGAACTGGTTTAGAAACCTTTCATACGGAACTTCCATGCAAATTTGTGCATTGCCATGGTTCGTCGGACTTATACAATCTTTGGTTGAACATCAGGTATACTGTATTTACGTAATGTCTCGAATAAAAATGATCTACTTCAGTTCGCATGGTTTGAGCCTATGTGGTATAGTGCGGAACATTATGGCATGACGACAAACTGGGTCAATTATGAACGAAACGGATCACACGTGTATTACTTTTGCTTTAACGTCGTCTCTATGATACTTCCCTTCCCTTTATATGCTTGTGCACTGATCTCATTATTTAAAAGACAACGAAAGCGACAATTAAGTGAGTATTCCCCCTATTTTTAAGTTGATCTGTCTCTGTTCAGAATTGAAATCACGCTTCTCAGGCATGCCCACGTCGTCATCACTACAGTCACTTCAAAGGCAGTTCAGTATTGAGAGTCGCCTACTCACACCCAGCATTATCAATTCAATATTGTTTGTGGTAGGACAGGTGAGTCAAATAAACAAGACCCATCAGTGAGAAATGCATACAGGTATTCATCACGCAACTGGCAAAGCAAGGACGATGGTGGAATTGGGCTGTGATGGTCGTTTTCGCTACGAATTCATTTGTCAATCCATTGCTGTACTTCTCGTTTAGGTATAATTTATATAAAGAGAAATACAAACAAGATGCATTTATAGTAGCGTTCTGCGGAAAGGAGTAATAGCAGATGTGAGAAAGAAGTTCAGTTTCTCGGCTGTCTACGACTACGAGATGAGATTCCCTTCAGAACAACGATCTTCTCTGATAAGAATGCCGAGAGAAGCCAGCTCATCGATTACAAATCAAAATTTTTAATTATTACTTGATCCTATTTTCACGGGCCATTGTATCGGTTCAACCTTGATCTCTCGAAATAAATATATACCCAGTTTGGACAATTGTCTCGATTAGTCACTTCCAGGATGAATCATAGACCTATTGAACGGTCAAAAATAGTGGACAGGCGATCGTTTACCGAAGATGTGATGCCTATGTTTCCGTCGTCGTAGCTATTGCCTTAGAAAGGTGTAACAAGGCCGTCCCGTCTCTGTTTCCCCTCTCGACAAACACTTGACCATATGGCCTTTTTAACACCTTTTTCCTAATTATAATTACGTTTTCTTAAATTCACTACACCTGATCCATTTTATTAGTAATCTATAATTTTTTTTCAGATGCGGCAATTGCTGCTATTATTTCTATTTATCGGAGTGATTAAAGCCGGCTTTTTCGACTCACTTATTAATAAAATAACTGGCCACGGCTCGTCAAGTTCGTCATCTGGCTCCAGCTCCAAAACAAAAGTAAAGCCAGTCAGTGAAGATAAAGCTCGGGTAAGTGCGTGATAGTAGTACTACTCCCCTTTCGTCATTGCGTTCATTACACACCGTTGTAAAACTGGTTATACGTGAAATCAAAGTATAGATCTAAGTTTTATTTTTAGAAGTATCTCCAAGACTTCGGCTATGTAAATCCTAACCAGCTTGCGTCTGCTCCAAGAGGAATGGCAGCCGACTTCGGCAGTGCTGGCTCACTACTAAAACGAGCCATCGCGTAATAAAACTTGTTGACTGCTGATAATATCTGTATTTAGCAAATTTCAAGAGTTTGCTGGTTTACGAAGAACAGGCGAACTTGACACCCAAACAAGGGAAAAAATGGCAGAGCCTCGTTGTGGAGTAACGGATGTTCAAGCCATTACAAGCGGCGGTACCACATAGCCTTTTCTAAATTGATCCCATGTTTAGGCGCTGCATTTAAATGGAAGAAGAATCGTCTTACCTATTCTATTGAGAATTTCTCATCAGATTTAGCACGTGATGATGTCAGGTAGAAGAATTTTTATTACTCAACAGATTAAGCAGTTATTTTCAGAAGAGCTATTAGAGACGCTTATGACGTCTGGGCCTCAGTGACACCCTTAGAATTTGAAGAAGTACCAGCTGGCTCTAACTCGGATATTAAAATTCGTTTTGGAACTGGAAATCACAACGACCCATGGCCATTCGACGGCAGAGGTGTGTAACGGGGAAGTGTTCAATGAGACTATCTCTTGGAAATGAAATCGAACATCAGCTTTCAGGTGGTGTCCTTGCCCATGCTACCATGCCAGAGAATGGTATTTTACACTTTGACGATGACGAAAATTGGGTTTATGGGGATGCTAGAAAGATTGCTACGTCTGTTCTAGCAAATTCTGTCAAGTAACTTCCATTTTAGGGAACAATACACAGACATTTATGCAGTTGCCATTCATGAAGGTGGCCATACCCTTGGATTGTCCCATTCTCGCGACGAAGACTCGATTATGGCTCCTTTCTACAAGAAAACTGTCGATGATAATGGAAATTATCTCAAGCCTGGCTTAAAAACTGATGATATAAGAAGTATTCAGGACATTTATGGTAAAGAAAGTTTCCTTTATATAGAATCTCTTTTTAGGTCCTAGAACATCGCCAAAATTATCTGGTGGGCGAGGATCCGGAACTGGTAAGCAGGCCGTTCTGTTCAAAATGATATCCCCTCATTTTTAGATAGTTGGGGAAGCGGGGGAGGTAGAATGACCACGTCTAGACCTACAACAAGGAAGAGTTGGTTTGGCGGGCTCTTTGGGGATGATGGTTGGTTATCGAAAAAATGGAAACATTTCAACTCAGATGATGAGCCCACCACAACCAGACGTCCCTCTTCCTCTGGTGGGTCTAGTGGTTCCTTTCCCCGGGGTAGCAGTTCCGGTTGTCCTTATAGTGTCGACGCTTTCACTCCAAGTAAGGTCTTCTAGTTTTCCAGCTGAATGTCTTTAGGCGACAGTTTTTCTTATCTCTTCTCAGGTAGCAAAGTCTACTCATTGAGCACTGGAGGTAAACAAATCTATAAGGTACACCAACCCCCACCGAACATTATCATCATCCTGGTTCCAGTCTTATGACATTAGAGAACTTTTTCCCTCTGGTCCTTCCCACGTCGATGCTGCTGTTTTTAATCCTAACTCCGGTCTCATGATCCTGATCTCCAGTGGAAGTGTAAAAGAGCAATTTAAGTAAAAATTGACGTTATTCTTTAGGTTTATGGATATTACTTTTCTCGTCTGCGGGGAATCTTTTCCTTGGATCCTGGATATCCGAAAAGGCTTCCATCTGACGTCGACTTTAGCCCCACTGGCGCCCTACGATGGATTAACGGTCATCAAATCCTGTTATCAGTAAGATTTGTTGACATATAGAATCATCTGACGACAATTGCAGAGCAACGACGATTTTGCAGTCTATGATGAATTTTGGAATCAAGTCACTTTAAGGAATAGAATATCTAGTTATTTCCCAAATTTACCACAAGGCATTAAAGGAATAGAATCACGTGAGCCCAAATGCTTTGATCTATTACAGGATAATTATTTTTAGCCATGGGCTCAACGGTGACAGCCTTTTCAAGAAACACAGTATACACGTATGACGCCAGACGGAAACAGGTTGTGGATTCAACTCCACTTAGCTCCTACCTCCGATGCTAGGACAAAAACAATTTAGCCTCTATCCCATTTCAACCTCCCATCTTGCCTTCTTTCACTGGTGTTACATTTCTACCCATATTTTCTGAGAAAATTAAATCATATCGTCTTCTTGTTATTTCCAAAGTTTCACTGCAAAGCACTTTTCTTAGAAAATTAATAACTTCTGGTAGGAGAGGATGGCTGCCGTTAGAGGTCCCGCAAATTGGGTGCTGATAGCTTTCTAAAAGGGACCCGTCCCTGGAGATTGTTTCGAAAACCAAAAGTTTTCTTGCGTAATTGTTCAGTGTAGTGGATGACGACAAGTTGGCTAGTGGGAGGATTGAATATTTACCACTGAAGTTACTTCCTTACACATTAAGCTCCTATTTATTCATCTTTAGCTAGGCGCCCCTCTTCTTTTTACATACATAAAGCACTAGAGGCTTTTTTAATTTCTTCTTAATTAGTACTACCAAATTCGACCACCAGGTAAGGTACTTAGCCAGACGGCAGATGTCATCCACGACGGAGAATTCCCTCGAGGACCCTTCGTATACGGTAGAGACCTCTCGTCATTTCCAGCCAGTCAGCAGAAAGCGCGTCCTTTCATCTAAAACTTTCTCCATAGGATAATTCCAAATTCTCATCAACAATTTTTTTTTGCTGCTGGGATTATCTATACCTTAGGGTTTCTGACGAAGGTTTCGCACCCACGTAGGAGGATTTCATAACCAGGCTTCATAGGAAGAAATATCCCAAAATTGATACCTATCCTCCCACTTTAGTTGACGGTTTTAGAAACAGACAATAATTACCAATTCATTGTCATCAACCCAAGAGTTTTGCATTGAATGTTATTCTATAAAATTGTAGTCTAAGAAAACGGCATGGCGGGAGTATTATTTCCGTGACTACATTCATTCACGGTGTACTCTGTTTCGGATAATATGTACCAGGCACGCTACTACTATCAACTGGAAGATATTACAATTTCCGGTCATTAGAATGTGGGAGTAGGCTGATGCGTATTTCCTCACTAATCTCTTTATTTTTCCGTTAAGCTTAATTATTCTACCTGTATTCAGCCGTACGGAAAATAATGGCAGGGTACGACCCCAAATGTCTAGACGTTTAAAAACAGAAGATAATCTTCTATGGAGAATGCTGTACACTTTTGCGTTGCTGGAAATTTCTGTTGACGAGGGCATCATGATGTTATCCCCGTAACCCAAGCATCCTTCCGGTTCTCTGACATGGAAAGTGACCCGCCTTCGCCCCGTAATGTCTAGTTAGCATGGATGGGCATCACTTCCTTCAAGTTCCGTCATGTGCTTCCCACATTCTACTTGTTTGCAAGGCAAGCAGAACTAATCTTACACTAATCTTACCGTGAATCTGGATATTACTGCTTTCGTAGAAGGCAACTTAAATGATACCAACATCATTTTCTTATTGAAGAATAGGTTAATCCAGCTTTGGATTTCATCATCGGAGACTTAAATAGAGTAGAGACAATTCTAGTAAACTCTATTCTTCGAATCAACTTATTAAATAAATTATAAGCCCCTAGTCGTTTTCACACCTGGCTTGTTCTCAAAAACTCCATTCAAAACAAGGATTTTGAAGCTTCGATCCATTTTGTGGTGATGGCTTGTTCCGCCGTTTTGCCTCCCACTGACAATTCGCACGAACTCTTGTTTGGTTAGATGAAAATCACAGTGCATCCATGGGATAGTTGAGAATTTAACCCGACGTTCGTGTTGTTTTTAGTTCCCCAAGGGATCGCTTCTTTCTACTCGACTCCTGTAGGAGGAGGACATACTGCGGATTGATACCGCTTCAGAGGTTTCTAATCCTCCCCTTGAACATGTTCCTTCAGACTCATCACGTATACCAACATCATAAGGGTTCCAGAGAGTTCGAAGACATCCAACAGCTAGTTTTTCATTGGGATTAACGGCTAAAGTATGGCGTCGTTCATCTGAATAATCTTGGCTAAGTGAAAATTGGCTGCGTTGTGGGATTTCTCTCAGATCAAAAGGAAAGCCCGCGCGATAGGTCTTTTTGCCTGTTAACCCCGCCCCTTCGAGAACAGCTCCAGTCAGTCAGCCTCTTCTGTCGCTGAAGGTGAAGGTGTCCCTTCCTGTCCAGAAGAAATTGCTTTTTGGTTTGACTGATATAAGGAAGCAGTTGACATTCTGCTTCCGATTGTTTTCATCAGCGATTTGCCCGTTTTGCTTAACGCTACCACATATCAATGTCAACTCTTTTAAAGAGCTGTAGAAATGACATTGCTGGTAAGGAACGCCCCCTTGGGCAGTCCGGATATGCTCCATCTCAGTCGCCTGTTGACTCGACTTCTCCTTATAGGACGACAGGGACCTATTACCCTAAGTATATGTAAGGGGAAATGCCCTAATTAGGCATTGGAGGGCGGGAGACGGTTCTGATTCATCTGATTGCATATTCATCTAAAGATACTTTTATGTTATCCCTTCATGTCAACCCCCAATACTCCAAGTTTTCTCTCAATAAGCCAAATGAACTCTCACAAATAGAGAGGACTTTTTGGGAGAGCGAAGAACATAACCCGTGCTCCGTATTTGGCTTGACCCTCAACATCAAGATGTCATTCAAAAGATCTTCGGATCCAAGAGTCTAAAAAACTATGATGTCCTTTTATGATGTGGGTGTCTAAGCAACTGCCATTTTGACGGGCTATTCGTATTCATCCATCCGTGGGCATATCTGTCTATTCTCTTTCTCAAGGACCATATCCTTAAACCAAAGACTATTTCAGCTTGAGTATGCACGCTGCCCAGCTAGTCTTCGCCTGTTGCGTTGTGGCTACCGTCGTTGCCGCCCTTGGTGCTGATGATGACTCCTTCGGTATGTTTTTTAACCTCTAACACCTGGGCCATTTGTCTGCCATTACCTTTTCATACGTCAGCCAACTTTATCTAGAGGTTAATAACCAGTCATTAGACGACTCTAATGTAGCCTAATGTGAGATCACCTGAGCCCCAGCGGAAATTTCGCCTGATCATCAAAAACTTTGAACTTTTCAGAGATGGAAAAAAGAAAGAGCGCCTATATGAGGTTTGGAAAGAGGAGTGACGGTGCCGATGAGGATGGACTAATGATGGACCAGATGAACAAAAGGAAAAGTGCTTACATGCGGTAAGTGAATTTACGATGTTGCGCAAATAGAGTAAATAAATAAGTTGTGCAAAACATTATGAAACCTTTTTCAGTTTTGGAAAACGCTCAATGGGTGAGGATGACATGGCTATGAACAAGAGGAAGAGCGCCTATATGCGGTAAGGGAGTTTTATTAATTGGACAAATGTACAAAAACAACAAAACTCAACTACTACTTTCAGCTTTGGAAAGCGTTCAATGGACACCGAAGAAGAGATGGAGCCTATGTTCAAGCGAAAGAGTGCCTACATGCGCTTCGGGCGTAAATAAGCATACGATACCTGTATAGGAACCCGAAACAATATCCCGCGTTTTAATCTCCATAAAATTTTCGTCTCTATTGCGTATCTCCAATCCTTCCCCCAAATGTAACTCCTTCGCCCATGTTGTACTCTATTCACAACAGGTGCAATAAATTGTTAATGAAGCTTTCTGCTGGATGTGCGACTCTCCATTGTTTTTGAAGTTTATGTTCAGAATAGGACGACGGAGAACATTAGACAATTATATTAAAGGTAATATTATCAAGAGTGCAGGTAAATATCAATGGGATAAGCTCAGTTTCTGGGAGAATAGAATTTGGGATCATCCAACAGGGCTCCCTACGGGGTTCTTATTGATAAAATAGCCAGTTTTCAATAACCGGCGGATTAACACGGCTGACTCATTGTATCTCCCCTTATCGAACCATAGTTCTAGTTTGTCTACTAAACACAGCTTTGTTGAAAATATGATGAGGGAAAAGTAATTTGTTCAGTTTCATATTACTGGAAAGCGGACTTCCTCAAGCACGGAGTTTAAAGAGATGTAATGACAGCCAGGGTCTAACAAGGTTTTTATGAATTATTGTAGTGCACCGTCCTATGAAAAATATTGGCAGGCTGCTCATACTGACTACAGATTCGGATGGGAGGCAATCCATGACTCAATCGAATGAGTAATAGCCAAACCAGCCGAGATCAAAACACGAATTGGAGCAAAACATTTTAATAGGAACATCTGTAACCAACAAACAACATCACTCTGAGATTCAATACCCGGAGTAACAACGGCAAAAAACTACTATGACTACCAACGATAAGGGAGGACATTTAAAAGGACAGCTCAGAATAGAATTGAGCACCGACAGAGGCAAATATGTACCCGTATATGTGAAAAGGATACTTTTGGGTTAAATGAGGAGTTAACGTTGTGACAGCTTCATAACTGGGAAAAGGGTTCCGATGTCATGGTTCCACTGGATTAAGTGAGTTTCTGCTTTTCCAGTGGACAGCAGATTGCAAGCGACGGAATTACTTGTGCAGACAAAGTAGAGAGATCTGAAAATTGGAAGAAACATAAAATAAGTCGACGACAGCTTACTGTAATTGTTCCCGCATCAAATCGTCGGTGGCAATAACTTTTGACAAGTAAAATCGCGTAAGATTGAAGGATTCGTAGCACTCTGCCCACAGGTCATCTGCTGTTCTGGATAATTCCGATTCGTATCTGTAATATACATTGTAAAAATATTAGCAATCAAGGTACCTGCTAGCGGCTAAATATTGTTCATAAGTGAGGTAAAACATTCCTCCAACATCTTTGTATGTCATCATCCTGTGGTCATATCTCAACTTTTCCGTATTTTCATCATAAGCATGGGTCTATAATAAACTTTTGTTCAATTTACACTCGTCTTACTTGTATTCTTCCCTGTTTCATCAGTGCCAAAGTAGAAAAGATCATGGACCGACAGAGATGCAGCTTTCCATAATGTAACATGACCAAATTCCTAGCGTGGTCCAATTTTCCTCTCAACAATTCTTCATCTCTCTTGAATTTTTGACTATTCCTTTTCTTTGCCAGTTTAGTATGGATTTCACAATTTTTGGTGTAGACCTTTTCTAATCTTTCGTATCTGGAGACCAAACGCCGGAATATAACCTCTGATAGGTACCTGAATAGCATGTTTTGAATAGCTGTGATTAAATTGTATGTTTACCAATATACGCTGTGATATTCGTGGGGACTCATCAGACTCAGATTGAGTGATAATTCCATATGATATAGGATAAGCTGAGTAATGAAATGATACAACCAAGCTTGTAATAATTCACAGTGATGTCCATTGTCAGCAGCTGGAATACACTTTTCTGCATTGCCTACCAAATTTTAAAATAGAAATGGAAACGAAAACGTACGTAAATTTGTCATGATCTGCAGAGTCCTACTGTCCAACAATTCTGCGTATTGCTTCGATTTAAAAAGTTCATTCAACACATGTCCCAAGCATTCTCTTTGTCTTGCCACATTGCGACCTAAGAATTGTCAATGTTTTCGTGCAGCTCATTTATACCAAAGTTGGCTATCAATGTCAATACTCCTTTTGTCACTGCGGACAGGAACTTCTCGAATTGTTCTTGGCAGATGTTATCTCTGCTCGCTGTCGATCTGTAACATTCAAATGTTTTAAAGGTAAGATGAATATATGCTACCCTGCTTCTAAATAGAGTGTTCTTCCTGTATCATACAGAGATTGTTCAATTAGATGATGGAGTGGAATTATCCCAATTAGTTTCTCATCTATTTCCATTGGAATCAATGCGAGCTGTAAACTGGTATAAAAAGAAGTTTAAAAGGGTTACCTGTAACACAGAACGTGAAAGTACGGTGCTTGCCTTGTCTGAATTGTTTTTCACATATTCTATCAATGTTTCAAATGTGTCCAAATTCAGTTCGGACACTGCCCGCAGCAAACTGAAAACAGCCCGTAAGAAAATTGAGAAATGTAGGCTACCTTCTGGACAAATTATCCAAATATGTCATGGCTTCCAATCTATTGTTTAGCAGTGTTTTCCTTGGAAAAGATCCCGTCAAGTGCTGCTTATTGTAGTCTGGGTCAAATACACGCAACCAGGAGTAGTTTCCTACAATTAAATTAGAAACGGAAACGTTAAAATCAAACCATCGTCTCCTACAGTCCCCTTACTGCCGTCTTCCAAAGTTTTAAAGCAACCAAAATTTACAGATTTTAAGAAATAAGTTGACGTTAATTTGAGCTTGGTGCACAGTTCTTTTGCCAAACCAAAGTCTGGTCTAAAACGTCAGAACTTTTAAAATATAATAGAGGGATGTACTTGAAGTTCGGAGTATCCACAAGGTCATCGTATTCATCGCTCATTGGAGGAATCAGAGCTTGCATAACTTCAATGTAAAGGCGCATCCACATGAACCTTGTGGCCAAGGTCAGCATAACATTATGTTCTTCGGATTTCTACGAAAGATTATAAAGACGAAAAGGAGACTAACTGTTTGATTTGCTTTATACTTTTCGACAATTTCCTGTTCCACAACTTTTAAATAACTGATAATGTCGTCTCGACTCATTACAGCCGGTACCAAATATGACAACGACTCATTGAAGTCCTCCTGCAAGAGAAAGGATTCTCATTTGTCGAAGCAATTGTCAAGGTATGAATAAATGCCACCACTTTCCGACCGGCGGTATTTCAACCTGCTGGTCTTTTTATAAATAAATTCTTCGATACTTCTCCACAGCTTTCCTTCCTTCTCTGGCACATCACCAGGATTAGAACTCACCAAAAGGCTAGAAATATGTATTTTTGGTAGTGGCAACGGAGCTGTACAAGGGGGCGAACAAAACTTTAGGAACAGAGAAACTTGAGGTAGGCTAGGCTAATCAGGAAGCTTAAGAACAGAAAGACTGGGCTTACCTCGTTATAGACCATTGCAGAATAAATAATAGTTCTTGTCATTGGAATTATATGAGAGAATGCTTTAGCCAAACAGTCGAGATCTCTTCTTGGAAGAGATTTATTTGGCTCAACCAATAATACATTCGTGTAGAGTGTAGTCATCGCGTTACTGCCATTTAAAAAGGCTACAAACGCGGCCAACGAGGCGTCTACAATTGTTAACACTTCTTTATCCGTCACTTTTTCAAAGTATCCCTGAAATAGTTATGGAAGTATATAAAATAAATTATAAATTTTACCTCTTCTATTAAAGTGTCGACAGATACCGTTCGTTGATATCGATGTACGCCAATATCCATCTTAGGATCCATTATTTCCACGGCACTCATAGCCTCACTTAATTTAAATGTCGGCATTATTGCAACGTCTCCTAATTTTAATTCTAAATGACTTTTCTGTAAAGATAACAAGTAATACGGTACCTGCGCACTTATTAAAGAATTCATCCGTAACGTCCACCGGATTCCCTATTTTCATAGCTGTACCACCTAGAAGCTCGCGAAGTTCTGACATCGCGGCTAATTGAATATGTTCCCTGGAAGTGGGCAAATTATTAAACAGAAGACATGAATCGGCTAAAAGAAAATGCAACAAACTTGTTGCTGATAAGAATAGTAATGATTTTTGGACACTACAAGGAGCTTCCTGGGTGAGACAAGCAGCCTGTTAAAGGACTGTCTAGGTTAGGCGCGCAAATACCTACAAAAAATTGGGTTCCTAGTACAAATTGAGGATTTTTTTCATAGAGAAAGAGCTAAATTGGAAGATTTCGAGGTTGTTTTTGAGTGAAAATGAATTAAGAAGGGATTCAATGGAGGACTGAGGCCTCGAAAGGGTAAATGGCTGAGATAATATGAAGGGCAATCCTTTAATAGATTATCGAGATGTGCTAATTCCCCAATTGAATAATTGATTTTTTCTTTATAAAAGCGGGAAAAAGGCGTAATGGCGAAAGCGCAAATAATCGCAAATATCGATTGACCTCTTCGCCTTGACACGAGTTGTATTCGAGACAGATGCGCGTGGGACAGTTCCCTGTACAGTGACCTCTTGCTATATGCACTAGGTGCTTGTTAAAGGATACAGTGTCGTCATTTTCGCAATAGTCCACAATTTACAGCAAAGAAAGGGGGTAAAGAGTCATGGGTCACGATGTTTCCCAGCTTGGTCAGGTGTTGTTAACTTTACAATATGTTTTTTGAGGAGACGCAATTTTCCCAGACATCCTGGTCTCGTTTATTCGATTTTACGGTGGTGACAGGGGTAAAAATGGACGAAATGACATTCGAAATATGTTTAGAAAGGGTACAGAACAAGGCAGCACATGCGTAGGAGACCAAAAAATTATGTTTGGAAACCCACCGGCTGTTTGTGCCATTACCGAAATTTCGCTTTGTGCCACGTGTAATTGAATACTCTCCAAGTAGGATGCTAATGAGTGTATCCAGTTGATTATTTTCGTTAGACATGTTAAACACAAATGAATTAGAATCGACTTGTTTTCTGCCAGTTCAGCCGTTTTTTTCTGGTCTTCTTTCCAGCTTGAAACTGGGATTAGCCCAGAATATTCGAGTTCGATGATAAAATGTGGCTGCACTTTGCTAAAGCTGGATTAATGAATGAAATTATGTTAGTCTTTCGACACACATTGGAATTAAGACTAGGGAATATAGAATTTTATTTAACAAATACCCATAAAATAACAAATAGTAAAAATGCTATAACAACTGTTGAAAAAGAATGCATTTCCCTTCACCATTTTCTAATTTCTAACATTCTCCTCGGGCCGTTCCAATTGAAATACAGTGCCCAGCACCCTACACTAAGCTTTTCTCATTACATATGTACATATAAGATGATTGTAAAATAGTAAAAAGTAATCCAATGGCCCCTTCACCTCTCCATTCTCGACTGAAGTCATCCAGAAACAAGATTTCTGAACCCAGATGCCGGATTTGCGCACGAATTACCACATAACTGAAATAATCTTGCACTTTAGAAAGTCCATTTTTAAAATACTTACATAAATGCTGGAAGTAAACTATCAGCCGTGAATACGTGTCGATCGCCCACTTCCGTTTGCTCAGCAATGCACTGAAAAAAAAGGAAAAATTTTATGTTTTGATACGTTTTCAAGCCATGTCACCCCCATTTTTTTACCTGTCGTTTTTTCGAACTGGTGCGTGTCGGTCGCATAAATCGACCTCCTACCTGCACTTCCAATGCACTTTTTTGACTGTGAGTGCACTTTTCAAGCGCCGATCGACGCGTAAATAAAAGACAAGCTGCAGACAGAAGCCCGACAGAGTGTAAAAGATTCCTCAATGCGGTTTCCCCGATTGCCCTTTTGACCAGAAAACTGATAAAGAGCTCTCAATTCCCAATGATGTGTCGAAAATTGACGACCTCAGTGTAAAATTCTAGAAAAAAAAGTCATTTTTCCTTCACTGCATTTAGTCGTGTGTGACCGCTTGCCACCGAGCTTTGATCAATCACTTTTTTTGCCTGAGAGTACGCCGCATTTTTCTGCTTTTTATATCGAATCGTTGTTCCAATTTTAGTAGACTACTGTACGTCTAAGTAAGAAAAATAACCAGATTCATAGAACAGCCCGTACCAGTAAACAAAATCATAGCTATAGCTTCTGTTCTTCCCCCTTGTCTGGTCGAATCCCCATCAGAAGTGCCCTCCTCTTGTTATTCCTGGATGTCTAAAAGGACATTCCAAGTTGTTGTCTATCCTGACCTTTTTATTGTACTCTGAGCAACAATGCACAATTTTTAGGGAAAAAATTCTCTAAAGATAGGGCAATCCACCACCTCCGCCTATTGAAGAGTCTGTTTTTGTGTATGACGTCTTCAAAGGACCTCTTCCTCCTTATGTAGAAATCTCTTTTAGTGCTTTACATGCTTAGGCAGCAAAGAACAAGGCGATAGAATGAAAACAGCTCAATTCTGTGATAGTGCTTCTGAAGGACGTGTTTCATGAATTGACGAAAGGCAGGGCAGGCAGGGGTTATGTCTGCACCTTTAGGCATCAAGGTGCTGGTGTGAAAACTTGACTCATCCTTGTTTTGTCCTGACTAAAGAATGTTTGAAATTTGCTGTTTTATTGTGAAACAAACTCGTCCTTTGCTTCAGTTTGTACTCTTATTAAAGTACAGGAAGCTTATCAACCCCATAATTTACACGCCATTCTAAATTTAAGCACTCAAACGTGAGCACTCGGAATTTGTACGTTTGATTTATTGGTAGACCAACAGGATACGCTTTTTTTTGTGTCTACCGTGCTGTAGCTGTCTAGCCAGCCGACCACAGACATCCTTTTTTGGAATAGTTTCGACCTCGCGGAAAAGAGAAAGCTTCGGCCTCTCTTGTATGTATGCGATATGAAAGTACTTCCACCAAAATAGGGGCACCTACTTCAATTGTAGTCGTGAAGCGAACAAGGTTATAGTCAACCTTGGTCAATTACCTATATCTCTAAACATACAATTAGAGGGCGTCCAGTCTCTGTTTAATGAGTACTTTCTTTTGAATCATCTTCCCACATAGGCAGAAAACAAAATTGGCTTCGTAGAACCATACGCCATTAGTCACAAAGCGGAAGTATAACTTGTACGTAATGACAGTAGTTGGAAATCTCTGTATTGTCTGTATGAAGCACTTGCCCTCTTACGTTCACACCGTATCTTAACAAGAACTCGACAAACAACGAGCCGTTCTTTAGAATAGTGCTGAGAAAAGCCTTTAAATGAAAGTCTACGGCAATAAATCTCCCATCTACAATAGACGTAGGTCTAAATGGAAGATTTAAGACGTTCATAAAACGGCATAATTATGTCTAGACGCAGGATGAAAATAGCCAGTTAACGATTAGACATAAGCTAGAAATTTTTCAGTTCGTAGTTTTTAGGTTTTGGTCAGTTGTACCTTCGACCCTACGCCGCGTTCTTTTCTCGTCAACCCTTTTACTCGAAATATTGACACTATTGCGATAAGACTTGAAGAGCCCGCGCGCCACAAACAATCACCTCATAGTCCTTGATCTGTACTTTTTTCCATTTAAAAGTAGTAGAACTTCTCTCTCAAGGCAATTATCAGATTATAGTCTGTGCTACGTTATTGTAAGTTATTTCATTGGAGCCGTGACAATCGTCTTTTTTAACCAGCGCGTCGAATCAGGCGTTTTACTAGAGTGGCCTAGACTTCTTGTCCTACTTTTTCGGCGAACTTTCCCGACCCGGCATTGTGGCGACATTTCCCCCCTAGGGCTAAATACTGTTTAGCCTCTTTTCTCACCCACTTGTGAAGAGTTTTTCTCTCTCCCAAGAAAATAGTCTTTTGTTGTAAAAAGTTCCCCCCGCTTGTGGCAAGTGCATAAAGCTTCTTCTAGACATAACTCCTCGATAGCAAAACAAAAAGGTGGCGCACTTTTCCCTTGAATTCTAAAGTATTTTTCCGAAATAACATTTAGGTGTTTGCCCTATAGCCATCATCTTTGATAAAATTAGCGGCAGACAGTGTGTCCTTCAGGATCTTTGGATAAATGAATGTGATGTTGAGGGACAAGCCGATCCGCTACGGGCGTACTACAGTATCTTAGGTGAGGAGGAAATATGCCCTTTCCAAGATCAAGGACAGTCAGGAGGGGGAGAGGCAATAACAAAAAGTAAAAATCTTGCAGTACAGGGAAAAAATTAGCGATTCTGACGAGGTGGGGTAATGTTTTTCGTATCTGGATATTTGCGCGTAGAATGAACAGTCCAGCTCGCATTACCTCGATGCTTTCGCATTATACCTACTAATTTTTGGTCTGAAAAAGCTGTTTTCTCTGGCTTGAAAAGACTTCTGCCCACTCAAATGGTTATAATTGTTATTTCGCATTTAAATAGCTCGGCAAAGTTGCTCTGTTGCCCTTTCCTGTAACCTGTCCTCTGTCTCGTGTTTTCTGATGCAAGACAAATAAATTTACAGCGAACCCACCCGGTGGATTGTAGTTATTTAAGTGTATGCAAGTGTACAAAATCACGCCGTGTCTTAATGATGGCACTTTTTCTCATTCACGGACCACCCCATATACAGTCAGTGTCCGTGCACAAAGAATGATATTCAAGCATAGCTGAGCTTCTCCATTCTTTGCTATTCCTTTCCAATACCGGTTTATTGCCCCGCACGCGAACACCCATGCCCTTTTCATTTTTTCTTTATGAATCAATCTCGATAAAAACGAAAAACTTGTTTGAAAAAGGTTCTTCAAGGAGATTGCTGCTCCTGAAATCTTCATTTCCTATTTGTTTTGTGACCGCCGTCAACATTTGGTCCTTGACGCGCTGGAGAACAACTACGAATGTTATGGTCACCTTGCTTGTCGTCGTAATCAGTTTGCAAGAAGCTATTGCTCCTTCAAAATCTATAAGCAGCCTGCCAGTCGCTGTCTATTTTCGTTTTTGTGGCCACCCCCCAGTGGCAGCCTCTCTGCCAGACATTATGTCCTTGTCGGACAGTCTCTGTTCCAATTCACACACCATTGTCAGCAACAGACAGGCCTCGGTGGCTTCCCGCTTATGCAGCGGGAGAGTGTGCGGGGTATCAGTGCAGATCAAAAATAGTTATCTCGGGTGCAGCCGCACTCAGCACTTGAAACTGTCAGAAACTCTAGTGAAGATAAGTACCAGACAATACTTCGACCTTGCTTAGCAATAGACGGGGGCATAAGTAAAAGACGCGCACTTTATGTTTTCGAGGTCCACACACATACACACATGCATGTGGGCTGTTGTGTCACGAGAAAATAACCAGTACAGGGAACTCTTTTCCGCTGCTCTGTGTCGTTTTCCTTTTCTTAGAAAGCAATATATCTTATTGCATGACGTAAAGTACTGTCCTCTTAAGGTCGGAATAGGTCAAAAAGTTTAACTGCACAAACAGCGTCTTGGCTAACACTTTTCGAGCAGCTCCGCATTCTCAGCCGGCCAGCCACAACAAATTTCTGTTCTTTAGTCATCTAGACAAATCTAAATTCGTCTTTGCAGTGCTTTTCTTTCTATATACCTTTCTTTTCCCGTTTCTTGTTTAAAAGTTTAAGCATGCGTTCTATGTACAAATTTTGATATTTTCTGCTCCAGAAGAAATTGGAAAATGTCGAATAAGCTTCCAAAGAGCATGTCTTAGATAGGAAATACGTGCATGCTGTAACTATTTGGATATAGTGCCCTCTGGGGTTACATGTTGTACGGAAGGACACAAGGAGCCCCGCCTCTCTCTCAACATCGGCGGCATGGGGCGGAGTTTTTCCGTGCGGACCCTGTCCGTCCCCATCTTGGTGGTTTCGGCCCTTGCCGGACATTTGCGTGACTTAGAAAACAATTTCTTCTGGGACGATGAATCCCTGTCTTCTTTCTATACTACGAAAATCGTTATCTGTTCATGCTATCCTATAACATAAAATAAATCAACTTTTTTCTATTTCCTTATTTATATTACACCCTTTTATTACACAATTCCCTTTACTAGTCAGAATCGCAGTAAAGGCGGGGCAAGAAGCCCCCACTGTGTTTTGGCCACCCTTCCCTTTTTATTGTTGTTCACAAAAAAAGAACAGTTGTGCTTTTCGCTTCCTGCGACCAAGAAGTGATGCTCCTAAACCAGAAATTTGCTGTGCAGCAGAACATCTGCATCCCACACCCTAGACCATTGTCGCCTATTTATCTTTTGCTGCAAAAATATTGCGGGGGGTGGCACTCGTCACTAAGTACTTTTTCACTCTGTCATTGCGAGGCTTTTGCATGCTTTCTATTTTGACCTCTCCTACATTTTTATCTAGACTACAATTTTTTGGCGGCACACTCATTCCCTCTCTCAATAAGTTCTAGTCACGTACTCTGGTACCATTGACGACCGCCCGAGGCTTGCACTGTTGTTTTGGCGGTTGCACTATAACCTGTTTATATTGGGACGCTCGCAATCCACAAGTCCCCGGACAGCGTTGTAGATCCACATTTTCAACTTGTCCTCTATCTCGCTCTTGCCCGCAGTTTTTCTGATTCAAGCACAGCTATCTAACCCTTCTTTATAGATGGAAAACAACGCCGCCCAGCTGAACGCTGATATTTCTGCTCTTATTTCTACAATTCCTGATGCACTTAATCTACTTTCTACATCTGGAACTATACCTACCGTAAGTTTTTTTTACGAAATCATGCTCTCTACCCTTTTGTTTTGACATATAAGAGAGTCTATTGCGGCAACAATACAATTAGACTTTCCGTTTTGGCGCCAAATATGCGTGGAGGTTTATTGTACTTGGCGTAAATCCAGGGAGCGTAGGTTCGCACTCTTAGGACATGAGAACTGCCATGTTATTGTCCTGACTCTGGATGGGCGGACTGACTATTCCTATGTCCTCATTTCAGACAAAGTCTTCGGCCCTTTCTACCGGCGATCTACCCATGCTCATGTCTTCCGAAAATTTAAACACGATGAGCGCTCTCTCATTTCTCATGCTTCAACAACAGCAAATGCAACTAATAGGCATGAATCCCTTTGTATTTGGAAGTATGCCTAATGGAATTCAAGGATTTACTGGCTTGGATGCACTCAACCTAGCGGTAGGTGGTCAACAAAATTCGAGCAAACTATTGCTTCTATTTGCAGAACCTTGCTCGTCCTCAGTCACAATCGGCTATTCCTTCGCCTAAACAAAGTGTATCAAGCGACATGCGTCCTAGGGCATTTTCTAGTGCTGCCACTTTACAGCCATCCATGGTAAACAATCAACAAAACCTCGCGTCTGATAACAACAAATTTTTAGCTTCCGGGTGAGAAGAAGAGAAAGCGCTCACATCAGGAGACATTTGTTCCTTTGGGAACAGTAAAACACAGTTCTGTTTTGAGGGGACTGGTTGAATCGGACGAGGAACCCCTGCCACCCCATGCCCCACCTACAAAATCTGAAAATGACCGACTAATGGAAGACATCTCCAAAGGTACTTGTCCTCCAAGTTGCACATTTAGCAGCAGATGTTTCAGTTCTCGCAAAGAGCAAACCAGAACAGCCACCCAAAAAGAAAGCCCCTGAAGATTGTGTTCGACTACGCCCGCTCATAAGAGACGAGGATCTTCCCGATTCCGTCGGACCCGATTCCCCATTCCGTCACCATCCCAAATATCAGGTAAAAGGTCTTATCTCTTTTCTTACAAACTTTTCAGCGAAAAAACTTTGGCCTAGACAAGCGACAAGATGAAACAGATGCTGTTGCTTTCGCCGTGGCAAGCGGAATGTGGAACCCATCCCACTCTGGCTCCTCCTCTGTGGCAAATTCATCAGCTGGAAACTCTCCAAAACCAGCCGACTACCACGAAAACTCCCAAAAATGCTTCCACGAGATGTTGGATCAAGCGCTGACGCGAGAACTGGTAGCTGCTGAGTAAATTCCCCCAAATGATTCCATAATTTCCAGTCTGGCCACTAGCTTAGCTCCCTGTACAAAGTTCCCACTCAATAGATTCTCTCATTCGCCGGTCGGCTGTCACACATCCTCAGGTACAATTCCCGTTCCATAAAAAACCATTCGGTGTATCCGCTTTAAAAATCGTCTCTTCCTTTATAAATTAGTTTTCTTTTTTTTTATATTTTAGCGTTTATCTTGATCTTTGTACTTATATTTTCTTCATTTTAATTTAAATGTCTGTATG
Organism: Oscheius sp. DF5033; assembly: GCA_964036215.1. Taxonomy (NCBI): domain Eukaryota; kingdom Metazoa; phylum Nematoda; class Chromadorea; order Rhabditida; family Rhabditidae; genus Oscheius; species Oscheius sp. DF5033. The sequence continues at coordinate 11,083,602 of OZ038413.1, forward strand.
TTTGTTTTTACTGCCCAATAAATACTGTACATATTTTTCATATCTAATAGAAAGAGAGTGAGAGAGAACGACTACTTTTTGAGGGCAAATAAGGAGGCAGCGAAGGGGGGTATTATTCTGCGGAGTAGTAAACAAAGTTCCTCGTCGTCGATTGTTGTTCGGGAAGAGCTCAATGTACGCGAAATTTTTGAGTCATGGCTAGACATTTGTCAAAACAATTACTGAAAGGTAGCTATTGTGCTGTTGGCTTGGATGATGTGGAAAACTGTCAGCTGCACACAACGCTTGCTGTGTGAGAGAGAAACCGAATGTCAGACAGCTGAAATGACTAGTACTGCTTGCTGGCCGGTTGGATAAACATGGAAACCACAGAGGAGGAGGACAGCTCTCCCTCTCGCCCTCCATCATCCCGTGGCTGGAATGTCAGCCGATTTTCGTTGAGCTAAAGAGTGCAGATGCACTCTGCCCTCTCGCCACAATGTTGTTCGAGCCCACACCGAAAAAATCTACGCAGTGTACACAAAACCAGCAAGTGACTCTTTGTCGAAACCTAAAACTGTCTGAGGTTGTCTTTAGCACGGAGATAAAAAATCTTGGTGAGAAGGAAGCTGTCGGAGGAGCAAAAGGCACATAAAAAGTTGCAAAACAAAAAGTACAAGGGGGGTCGAGTCGTCATGTTTCACCGGAAATCATATTGTTAAAGAATGTTAGTAGAACTTGGTATTTTTCGACTGGGATCTGTCCTTATTTTGTAAGAGAATAAGATCGTACATGAAAAATATTTCTGTTATTGGTAGTACGGAAAAATATTCTTAAATGGACATATGAAGACTATAGTGCAGGCGGGGGTCCTGTACTCTACTTGTTGAAAACATGTAGTTAAGGATTGCGAAGAAACAAAGTAACAATGAATGTCCTTTTTAGAGCTTTGGTGCTTTGCTATAGCGTTGTTTTTGCTCACAAAGTTGAACTTTTGAAATATTGCTTTCTCTACCGTTTCCGCCAACTGATCACATATAGCTCCTTCATCTCAATAAAGTACTCAAAAGAACTTCGAAAATACACGTATTCCTAATCTTAGCTAGAGAGCTCTTTAAAGCGTTTGTCCTTTTCTTCAATAACAATCAATCTCATTCTTCAAGCAGTTAGTTCTGTTTTCAGGACAGCCCGTTCATTGGTCCGTTAGGGCCTTTTCCTAAACACATTGCCCTTGTCTCACGGCTACAAAAATATGTTTCCCCCGTGGTTAGGGACCTACTTGTTCCATGACGGTGTATGTCTCTGCCAGAAGTCTCAGCTTCGCTGACGGGTTAGTTTCGCTCGGCAGTCTTTGCAGACTATCTACAGCTCGCCGGTAGAATTTATCTCTTGCTGTGGTGACTATCTGAACAAAATTTGTCGCTTTTGACGACTACAGTATCCTACAATGGGTCTGTCCAGATCTCGGGTGTTATCATTGCTGATAGCAATAGGCCAGAGATCTCTACAATGTCTGTTGTTCACGGTAGTTGGGGTTTTCTCACTGATTCACTTCCAGATGAGTGAGAAGTTTCACATCCGTATGGGCATTGAGATACATCGCCTTATTCCAATATTTCTCTTCCCGTTCCATGTTATAAAGAGAATAGATGGTAAACAAAATCGGTGAGCAGCGACAAAAGTAGGTCTATAAATATATGATGTTAGTGGAGAGTACTTCTACCTCTGCTATAAAATCGGAACAAGTAACAGGCGCAGGTATTGCAGCCTTTCTTTTAGACGACCTGAATATGATGATTACCGTTTAAATTAAGCTAAACTTTTCTGGAGAAGAATCCGGGGAAGATATTGGACTATTCGGCAAGTTGTCAGTTTCTTTAGGAGCATGAAACCAGGGGCTTTCGGGGAGGTTTGGAAACAACAACCTAGAAACTGGCGGCTTTGGATGAGGAGCATTACCTGTAAATACGGTAAATCTCTTGAATGAAGTATTTCGTTTCAAGAACACAATGAGAATACATGGCAGGATGAGCGGAGATATCTGAATAGCTGGCCGAAAAGACTTCCACAACTCCGTTCATCAGTCGTTTCAAGGGATGATACTCGTTATCCTGGGACTAAGATACACTTTCATCTGATTGCAGACGGATAACATACCAATCTCCAATATTCGGCTGCATTATTGTAATAATAAATGCTCCAGAAATCGTCATACTTTGGAATTCTCTCAAGAGAGTCACAGAATCCTGTGCTGACATCGCCATGCACCAGCGCCTTTCCACGGATCATACCGCTAACTATTCGGTTCCAAATGTTTCTAATAAGTTCGATATCTTCTGCTAAAGATTGACAGCTGTTAGATGTCCGAAAACATACTCGTTTCCAGGCCAATATTTTCTTTAACGAATGACTCAAACAAGCTGTTCCACCTTTTCTCCACAGGTACAGCCCAAGGAGATGGATCTGGCCCTTGGCTGCTTAAAGTGTATATTAAAATACATAGTTTTCACCTGGAAAGCATATCAGTAACTGGAGACATTGCATCAACAACAGGTAGAAGGACAGCATCTGATATTTTGATATCCCGTTTTATGAGGTTACCCGTAAATGAACCCTCTATGTACATGTCTTTTGATACCCGTAACTTTCCCTTAACTCAGAATAAAGACTTTTCAGGCTGAAAAGTCTACCTGTTTTCCTATGTCGAATAGAGTGTCACCCGTCTCTGTTTCTCCTTCGTATTCCAATGGAAAAGAGCCATCGTTAGGTGCGGTTACTATTCTTCCTCTCTGAAAGGAGTTATTACTTTTGTAGTGGAATATATTCACCTTCATTTTGCTGTTATCCCATTCTCCTTCAGCAACTATGCCGTCAATGTTTATCATAATTCCAAGGCCATGGAGTTTACCGTCAATGAATTCTCCTAGCATTTTTTCTTCTTAAAATGGTTTTCAAGTAAAAAGATAAGGTGCTTACTATTTGTGCAAATAACACCGTATCCATTCAGAGTGCTATTGGCGAAATTACCCAGAATTGCTTCACTATTCAATGTCATAACTCCGAAACCGTTGGGTACTCCGTTATTCGTAATACCATCGTAGCAGAATTCATTTGCATAGCTTAGCACAATTACAGAATGTTTATTGTGGATTACCGTATATGGGCCAGTCCATTCAGTTCTCCCTTTTCAAACACTCCTCTGTAGAAATCCTTATGTTCAGAATCAGAATCACCCGAAGGAACATAAAATGTTGATTGGCCTACTGGATTAGAAGGAGACTTGAATACTTGACCAAATCTAAGAGAATGTAATAGTATTTACTTGTAATTATCTACCCGTGCAATAAGTCGTCTTCGAACATACCATCTTCTGTGTCCCCCGTCAACAAATCTGTCAGTTTACCTCTAAAAATAAACCTTTCTTGTTACCAATCTCAAGGGTTCTTACTAGGGCTGTGCATTTTAGGTTTTAAAAATCGCGTTTTAGGTACCTAAATAGGTGCCAAAAAATGCCAAAATAGGTGCAAAATAGGTAAAAATAGGTGAAAATAGGTTGCCAAAATCGTCGATATTTCGAGCAGATGACCGGTCTTTCTGTCTTTTTTAGTGTTTTTCATGCCTTTTAGCTACCAGAAGCATGAAATTATCAAGAAAATTGGAAAAATATCAAATTTCAAAAATACGCAATGATACTTTGGAAAAAAGACGAAAAAAAAAGTTTGCAGTCACGGGGATTGAACCCGAGTTGTCAAAAATGCAGTCAAAATGCTAACCGGATGCGCCACATCGACCAATTTACATTACAGCGAAATTTTAGAAAATAGCAAAGGGTCCCTCCTTACGTACCATTTTCTGTCAAAACTTTCAGAAATACATAAGGGTCCCCCACATGCTACTTTTCAAAAATCTCCAAAAAAGGCTAAAATAGGTGCATTTTAGGTGCGTAACCGGGTTTTAGGTAAAAATACCTAAAATAGGTAAAATAGGTTTTTTAAATGAACTCCAAATCGAAAAATTTTTATACCAAAATGCTTCTCTCTCAATGCTCTATCCGTTAGACATCTCAGAAAAAATAGGTGAAAAACTTTTTTGCACAGCCCTAGCTCTTACCTTCCGCAAAGTTTTCCTAGCCTCCAACTCCCGTTATAGCTTTTTTGTCTCAAGTGTTCTCGCCAACAATCACTGCTAAATTCAAATTGTCCTTGTCTTTTTGCAGGAACAGGGTTTTCCTCCAAAAGGATGTCCGACCAACTACAACAGCACAAATGAAACCAGTTCTGTAAAAAGTTACCTCACTAAAAGAGTCAAAAGGTTTTCACTATACCGAATCTTTAGTAAAGTCGATGAGGTAGTGAGCTTCGGGAGTGATGACAAATAAACGCTCGTCTTCCCGTCTCTCAACCCATACCAAAGGCAGAGGACAATGTCTAACTACGGATTTATAGCCACGTGTCTGGAAGAAGTCAATTTGGCAGGAGAAGATTGGTACCTCTTCCGTGACGAAAAGATCATGAAAAATATAAATGGCAATAATTTTATGAAGATAATAACGAGGTTGCTCCACTACAATACTCTTTATGCTGCGCCCATCTCCAACCCGAAAAACGTCGACGAGAAATCTGCCAGGAGTTTTCAAATGTGCCTAAGAGAGTGAAAGTTATGCCGAGTATGAGGAACATCCTAACCAGCTTGGGATTAGCCCATGCTTCTTGTTTTGTCTTTTTAGTCGAGGTGACCAATCGCTGCAGAAGGACATTCTTTCTTGTCCAGATGGATATAAATCTTGATAGAGTTTCCTTTTCAACTGCCTGAAATATTTTAGGTTTTTGTCACAAGAGCTGTCAAGAATCTCGCTTCCATCGCTCTTCAGGGACGGATTTTCTTCGCAGTTCGCGTGACTTATCCATAGAAAAGCGCACAAACAATCGCCGATTTGCTGAACCGATCAGCTGACTGTCTTATCATAATGGATGGCAGCACGGATCTGTCACGATCATTAGTTGATCAACTATTTCGAATGCTTGAGAGTGCTGTTTTTTTACTAGGTAGTTTTTGAGAATTCGGGGAGAAAGTAGAGAAATGATACGAGCTGACGACTTTTTTCTATCTCTACGTAAGATGATCATGGTCAAATTTCCTGGTATTATCAACGCGAAAAGTAGTAAACCTTGTCATTGTCAGGGTATTGTCCCAAAATAGATAGTCTAGTTTCCTGCAACCCCGACCTCATTATATAATGGATGACATACATGAGTTTTTGCAGTTTTTGTACCGTGATATTAAAAAAATCATCAAAACACATTTCTTTTGGTCTGCAGCCGTGCAATAGCCTCGTTAAAAGCTTGATTCCTCACATTCCTGGCTTGAGTCCATTAGTTCGAGGGGCTGACCGCACCCTCAAATTCCTACCGAATCAACGAACAAGTTCATGTCGCGGATTTCCTCGTTCCGTGCCTCTTTGACAAACGATGTCAAAAAATGGCTGACACACCCAAGATGCTTGGTAGAAGAACAGAAAAATAAAAGCGCCTGACCAGCCCAACTGTATCAACGTCAAAAGTGATAAGATCATGGAGGTCCGTGAACTTCGACCAATTCCCCTTCTTCTCACCCGATTTTTTAGCGCTGAAACAATTTTAGGTTCGCGTTAACGAGGAAGTTTATGTCTTTCGAAAAAGTTCGATGTTATCGAAACCGTCAAACATCAAGTAAACAGAGTCGTTTCTCTGTCTTGATCTATAATTTGATTAGGCAGCAGAGAAAATCTCTGTTCTGATCAGCCTAGTTAGTAAAGTTTTAATCGGTCAGATAAGGGTTAGGCTCTGTCCTGATCAAGTAGAGAAAGGTTGAAGGCACGTGAATACAGTCCCAAAATAAGATGATACGGGCGTTTCTACTCGAACCGGCCTTTACGTGACGACCAACGCTAACGTCACTAGCGCTCTCGGTCATCGGTAGGCTCTTCATCAAGGTGACAGTTCTGATGGATTACTGTTTTCGACTGTTTCACGATTAGTCATGAACTTTCTAAAGCGGCTATTTACCTTTTCTGCCGCCACAAGTTCAAGGATTGAAGACTAAGAAAAACCTGTCGAATCATTGCGATCTACACTAAATTCTTGACTTTATCGTAACAAATCTGACTTCATGTGTGGGCAATTTTTAGATTCGGACAGTAGCTTCGTGTCATCGCACCTATCGACATGATCAGTTATCAATATGACGATCTTAACGCCTGATTTGAGCTGTCTTTCATATTTTTCGCGTAATCCATCAAGCACAGATTGGGGTAATCAACACATACCCCTCCGTATTTTCTCGCCATTTTAAACTGGAATTTTGAAATTCCAATATGTTTGACCGGTGACCAACGACTCAAATGGCTTTAACATGTTACTCAAAAATTCTTCATAAAACCGGTAAAGATCGAGTCAAGTGATCAGTGCGGGTCGCCGTCAGCCTGGCGCCTTGAATGGAATCTTTTGGAACGCTGGTTCGTAGAAAAAGGAAAAGTCTATTACTGCGTCAGCAAAAGAAAAATATTCACTGAAATTACTGGTATGCGGTAATGGGCAAGAGTTCAAAGAACTTCTTCAAATTACAGAGGTCACAGCGATGTCTGAAATTTCTTTTTCGGTCAAAAGAAACGGAAGATTTAGGGAGCTATCTGTGATATATGCATGGTAATAAGCCCTTTACGCACGCCGCCTTTTTAAAATCATTTATTAAATGGTTTCTTTTGTTGATGCTCGTTCATTAGAGGAAATACCTGAAGGAATGCCAAAAGAAGTATGGAAAACGAAATACGTGGATATTGAAGATTTAATTAAAAACACCGTAATGCATTTAAAACTACAGTAACCAGTCAAGGCTTCATAATGCTCAGTTGTCAGTTTTATATGGTTAATTACTTTGGCAGGCATGACAGTATTCCGACTGAAAAAAACGTCTATCCGAAGCTGCCGCCAATCCTTTCCCTTCTCAAAATACCAAAAAGCCTGTTTTATTTTTCTGCCACTCATCCCCAACAATATCATACCAAAACGTCGTTGACAAAACTTTTAAACCCTGTCCGTTAAACGAGAAAAAGGCTCTCATCCATCACACTAAATACCGTTCGGAATGTTCTCTTCATTGTTTTAGGAGTGTGAACCAGATTGGTATGTAAACACGCACGTATAAAATTAATTACGAGGTGTTATCCAATCTAAAATAGCAAGTAAACACAATATTTGTCACCTAGAAGCGATTGAATTGGATATTTTTCTGACATGATCCAGACAGAGATGATAGATTCTTATCAACTTCTCGTCGGTTCCTTGTCCACGGTTCAATAACGGTCAAGGGTTAACGGCAATGGGTTTTCTTCCTTGACGATGTGTATGGCGCCCGTTCTATTAGAATTTGCAATTTGATCGCGTTCGACGGTCTAACGAGATTAGGCACTCTTGCTACAGTTTTCGGTTCACTTCCTCATTAAACGGTTTTGAACCGTTTTTGCACTGCCGACAAACATCTATACCATTCAGAAAAAATTCAAAGAATACCGCCTATCAATCTATTTCTTGATACGCGTTCGGTGCTAAAAATAACGCGCGTCGACGTCTCTCATCCCCATTCCTAGTGGTCGTGGAATAACTGGAATGTTCTGAAAAAACGGCAGAGGTGAACAGGACGATATTTCTGTTCTTTGAGATGGATTTTCGACCATATATCATGAGATACGTAATTGAAAAACAGAGAAGAAGTGTCGTCCCCTAAAAAAAGAAGAAAAGCGATAGTTTTCAAGGACGAGAAATACCAGGAATCATTTCTTTTCGCCTAAAAATATTTGACCTTGGCGTAGAAGAGAAAAATACGAAGGGCAATCTAACGTAGGTAAATGCGTCCGAACATTCCAAGCAAGATCAGGCAGTGAATTCCATTCTGGGTACAGGTTGAAGATGACCTCAGGACATTGCAACCTCTGTTTTCCACAGATTTTTGTAGAATTCATAAACAACGTAACCCTTACCAAAAACAACATCAGATCACATGCTGCCCTTTGGAGGAAGAAAATAAGCCACGAATTATTTCAAGAAGGTCATTCGGACTGGATTCAATTTCATCTTCTCGGCATTACCCGTTCCCAGTCGGCTTCTCACTTCCCGGTTTCAAGAAAAAGAGAATGGGACAATTGTGATGATGGAAATTCGTCTCTTTCCCATGTGATCAAGAGGGGGGTTCGGGTAATGGGCGTTCCCGTGAGAACGCCCCATAGGGGACGACGGACTCTCTTCCTTGGTTCATGACCACGCCCCCAATATGTGCCCGTATTTAAGACAGTTGCCGAAGCAGTCTGACAACCAACTCAAAACATGTTCCAATACTACATTCTTCTTGCTCTAGTGGCCTATTCCAATGCCCTGCCTACTCGTACAGGAATCTTCCTAGCTGACCCTGATGGTAAGCTTTCACTTCTAAACGAAAGTAATCGCTTTATTTTTAGCATCTGAAACGAACCCGGACACAATGGAGGTCGTACAGGTCGGAGAGCAGCTTTTCTTCCGGGATACCGATGGTACCCTCATCAGTCTGGACTCAGAAGCTCCCATTGAAAAGAAACGTGAAAAGAGCGTTGCTCCCATGATCAAGACACCCAAGAAGGGAAATCAAGTCAAACAGCCAGTTCCTGCTTTCGCTTGGGAAGAGCCCAAGGACTATGACTTCATGAGCGAACAGCCTGGAGCCGCTCCTCAACTCAGCGGAGCCTTTGTCAACTACCGCCCTCCTGAGGATATGCCCTCTTTCAACTTCAAGGAAGGAGCCGGAGCCGTCACTAACCCCGCTGCCACATATCTTGAAGGAGGAAACTTCGACAACGTAAGCTTGCATAACTTGAACATGACTAAATGGCGAATTTTAGGTAGCTGCTCCAAAATGCGAGATGGCTGGTTGTGTCGGACCCATGCCAAATGACGGCTCATTCTCTCTTACTGGAGACAACAGCAACACTGAAGCTTGCTTCCAAACCTTCGTTCCTTTGAATGGATGCACTGATGGAAAGGGCTATCCCATGGGAATGCTCTGTACCATTTGCTGTGACTGTACAAAGGATTTCGTATCCGAGATGAAGAAGACCAGCGGGTACAAGTCTGGCTACAAGCCGTAAATAGACCCCTCTCCTCTTATATTTTACCCTCCCTAGCTAGTTTTCATATTATCGCTTCTAGGGACTACGAGTCCTTCCCGATCTCAGAACGGGTTATGTTCATATTCCACCCTGTATAGTTGTATATATAGTATTCACCTTGTAAATGTACATATCATATTGGCACAGAGTTGGTTGTTCATGTGCAACAATGAATCGTTGTCAAAAAAATGTGGTCAAGATCGCGGATCAAGGGGGAAAGAGCTGTTACAGCGGCTAGTTTTTTGGGAAGCGCAGATATTTTTCTCAAGAGTCAAAGAATAGCCCGAAAAACTCTAAGGAATCCAACCATACTGACTCATTTTTGTTCTTCAAGGCACGTGAAGTGTTCCGTATTAGCCTGTCATTTTTTCTATTTTCGACAGTTTCAACGAAATCAATATCAGCCAGACATAAAAAATGAGCTATGAACGTGATACCTAGAGTGAAAACATAGCGTCACATGTTGCCCGAAAGGGAGCGACTCGATCGGTCATTTATCACTTCACATCTATCGGCGGGATTCTCCGTACTTTCGGGCAATGTTTCGCAGTTATAGTGGACCTATTAGACAGGATTAAAAGAACAAGGATCTAAAATAAACGTTTTGTGGATTTCTGATCGGCGGCCTTTTCTTCCTCAATAGAAATACGAAGTTAATGTTTTCGGGAGGTCGTAAAGTGAGGAATGTGTGACCGTTTATAACCCAAGTGCAACAAGAATTAAAACCCGGTTGCTCAAAGAGGCTACGCGAAAGAACTACAACTTTTATTGAAGTTCTTTGACTCTTTAAGGACACAAATGACCAACCTGACAATCGTCTAAGTACTCTTTCGCTTTAGTAGACAAAAAGACCAAGAACCTCAGTGCCTCAAGGACCAGATTTTCTGTAAAAGAACGATAGTTAAAGTCATCATAAATACCCTTACTTATCTGTGAACCCGTTCCAGTTGCATCGACATTATACTCCAGGGCAAGTCGACTCACTTGTTTCTCAAGTTCTGAGCTAAAAAGATAACATTGGGCAAATTGAATGTGGTTCTACGTAGTTTGTGGAAAAAGTATCCGGTATGATTCATCAATACAATACTTCTGGATGAAGTCGTCGAAACATAAAAGAAAACTCTCTTGGCCGAATTCCCAGAGCTGTTCTAAAGGTGACTGTTGCCTTGACAACAATTTCAAGATAATCCCTTGGGTGCTGAAAAGAAAAGGTTCATTTTGTGTCCCACCCTTTGAGGTCAATGCAACAAATGCGGTCATGAGATCTATTAAGCAATTCGTAGAAAATCATTCAATTTCCCACTAGAATTCGATACAAATAAGAGGAAATACTGTGAGTGGGAGCCTTACAAAACACATAAATTTAAACGGGGTCTTTGTTATTTCACAAAAACCCCAGTTGAATTGATTCTACAACATGGCAATACCTGCAAGTAGCCTGATAAAACTTCTTAGCACTTTTGCATAAAAGCTCGAGCACACTCCGCTCCTTTCCGTCCACATTTGCAGGATCGAATTCGTGCATGAAGAGATTATCTGAATAATCATGCGATGCATTCGTTAATAACTAACAAATCGTGTCAAATATATCGCAAAGTCCTTTGACCAGCCGGATTTGTTGGAATGATTTGAAAATTAGGAGAAGCTTCTCTTTAACAAAATCTAATGAAGTCTGCACAACATTGAGTTGTTCCTCCTTCACGTAGATATTTACGTAAGACTGCTGCTAAAGATAGAACTATTAGCCAAGTCTGGAGATTCACACCTTGTCCGATTGTGGAACTCTTAGGACAGAGCCCTGTGTCCAATGGTAGAGAGATGTTTTGGAGTCTCTTCCAATAACAAGGAAGAAGGTGCTGTCGGCTAGTGATTCACATCGGAAGACAAATTGCTCTGGACCGAGCTAAAACCCTATTTTGTGATAGAATTCGCTAGAAATACCTTTAATGGGTTAATCTTCTGATCCGCACAAGTCTGACCAGAATCGGTGTAGTTCCAAATATAAATCTGAATCTTTGATGAATACAATGTGCACAGGTAACCTCTCCTGTGGCGCTTACAGCCGCCAAGTGGCTCCCTCCAGTACTGATTTCAGTGACCGCTTTGTCATTCATGCTGATCAAATGCGAAAGTTCTTTCCTATACAACAAAAATGCCACCTTTCCCAGCCAATAATACCTTTTTTCTTGTTTGGCTACAGGTGACCTCCCTCTGTCATCGTCTCCCCATATCCATACCTCAAGTGGAGGTTCGAATCTTATATGGTCTGTTGATTGACCTTCTTGAGTGCTCGGGAGAAACACTTCTTCCACCACTTCCTCATTTTCTACGCCAATTATTTTATCATAAATACACTGGGTACCGTATTGCTGTCTCATATCTTCGATGTATACAGTATCCATTGACAGAAAGGTGAAGCTATTTTCAACAGGTGCTACAATGGAATTTCCGCGCTCTTTTATCATTCGGCTTTTTGAAAAATCGGGTAAAGTTGAAAGTGAGTACGGTCGACAAAGGGATGTTCTACCAATAAGTTCGTGTTGTATTTGTACAAACCTTCTAGAACTGGAGAGCCTAGTTTTTAGGCAAAGAGACATCGAACTCTGTAAAGTGCCCATTTCATTATCGTCCAAGAGAAGATCCCCCGTCTCTGAGGCTTTCTGTAATTCCATTACTTGCCTGCTATTCTTCACAGCTTACTCTATCCGCTTCCAATTGAAGAATCGACATCCTCAACTCTTGGTCTTCTCGACATTTCTTACACCTTGGGCTAGAATACTGATTCGGTTTGAGTGCATCCAGTTTATCATACATTCTAGAAGTAGTCAAATTGAATTGCTCAGCAAGGAGAATTACGTGATTCCTAAAGCGATGATGATTTGGCGAATGTTTAAAACTCGCTTACTTTCCCGCTCGAATGTCCCTTATTATTCTATTTCTCAATTTTTGGACCTTTTCAGCTTTGTACGTGTCCCTATCTTGATTCTTTGATAGGCTGAACTGATATAGGTGATTATCTTCACCTATAAAATAGCAATTATCCATTAAAACAGCTGCTTTTTGAATTGACAGGCTGCTAAATATTGTTAGAATTTAATTTTCTACCGATTCTGACCTTTCCGTTTCTACTAATGACACTCCATGTGGGCATTGAAAATGTTCTAACTCTACTATCAGTAATCTTTTACCATCTTCTATAGAATATAAAGAATTTCCTTCTAATAAGAAATTTTTGTCATTGCAATATATGATCTGAAAAACATGATCAGTCAGTTTTTCACAGATCGATTTGAAGGGAAACATTTGGTTCCCCATGAGAGACAACATGCCCAGCTGATAAGAACGAGGGAACCGACCTGTGAGTAGTCAAATACATGATTTTCCGGTGTTGATAACAATTCTGTACCGTTCCATATAAGAACCTCATACGGTATGGAGTCATTATCCATAACAATAGGGTAGATTGACCGATGAGAACCTCCTGGGAAAAAGGCGTCGATTCGTGGGATTTCAAATTTCTGTAGCGTGTTTCTTTGAGAAAAAGGCGAGCAATATCTGAAAACGGACTGAAAATATATGAAAAATATGATTTTATAGGAGAAAAAACCGGAGCAAATAACAAGAAAAACAATGAATTGTGAAGTCTCAAGACCTTTTCGACGATAAATGACGCATAGATCTTGCAAACAAGTCTCTGGCAAATATTGGAAAAATTTACGATGAGAAATAAGAGATTACTCAGCAAAAAAGTTATTAATATGAATTTACACGTAGCAATTGATGAAGAAGAATTACAATGCACCCAACTTTTGGTCTACTCTTCATGATACAAATTATAGTGTCTGCTGGGAATGCTAAAATACTTGCAGATAGTGTTCAATAATGAATCAGCGAAGCAAAAATAATTGAGTAGTAGTAAAGAGGGCCAGGCGGCAATGTAATCGCGCTCTGACTAGCAACTTATGTGTGCGCTGCGGTTCGCGACCACCTCTTTCTAACTTGAGCGTTTGGCTCGGGTCAACTGAATTTAATTAATTTGCACTATAATTTCTCCGTGTTTATCAATTTTTCCGTTGTTTATCAATTATTATACTATTTGGTAAAAGTTCAGGTACTTGTTTGCCATCTCCTTGCCCTGATACAATTTGTGATATCCTCCATGACGCGAAATTCTAGTTAGTAGCCCATGACCTAGTTTCATTAATCGATGTAAACACACGCTTTAATGCTTTTCGCTTGCCTGAAATTGCTTCCCTATTCGCTTTTTCATATGTTTTTGTAATCTTTCAAAATTAGAAATAATATGTCGTTTTCCTGCCCGCCAGTTTAAATATCCAATTTAAACGCGCCCTATTTGCCGGTCCTGAATGTAGTTTTGAATTATGGGAACTCGCTTTATATCTCACAATTATCTTACTTTTTTTTCAAGCGTCTATTTTTGTTTACCAAATCCGGCAAAGTCTCAGATTTCTTCCGTTTCTGCTGCCCATCTACCAAATTATGCAAAATATTTTCAGGAACAATCCTTCCTTCATCATCATTCTTCTTCCAAGATTTTTAGCCAACGTCATTTCTTAGCGAATATTCTGCTCATCCACATTGTAAGTGAACTCTCCATAATTAATTTCTATGACTATTACAGAAGGTAACCTGACAATGACCCAATCGGATGAGTCCTCTCCTGGAAATGGTCAGATGCAACAAGATCAGAAAGAGGTTTGGTCTTTGTTAACGTTTCGCTTCATTCAAATAGACAGAATATTTAAATTTTAAATATTTCCAGGACAGACCATGCACTTACACCATGGGAGGGGTTCTCCACTTTTTGCAACATGAGTGGAGTAAGCATGAAATAGACAAATGCAGATGGGATATGGAAAAGGCCGAGTTCCAGGTAAGCTCTTCCTCATATTGCAGTTACTTCCAAATTTAGGCGAGGATCAGTTTCCTTCAAGGAGAACGGAAGGGCCAAGAGAATCTAAAAGCCGATCTACTACGTCGTATAAAAATGTTAGAATATTGCTTGAAACAGGAAAGAGCCAAGAACTATCGGCTGACTCATAATGGAGAAGATCCGCCAATCTTTGAAGAGGAACCCATAGCTCCTGGTTAGTTCTGGTTGATAGTTTTTCTAGTCACTATAGCTGCAGATATTTTAAACCATGATGCTCTCCACAATATGAATAAGACTGACGCGAAGGAAGTTTGCGGAGAGTATGTCATGGGAAGAGCGCTCCTTAAACAATTCTTAAATGTTGGCTTTTTTTCTTAATTTTTGAATAAATTTATTCAGGAAGTTGGATATAGCGAGAAAATGTTAGATGTCAGGAGCTTCCGCGGCCCACGAGAAAATGGTCCGGGCCATCGCCTACCAACTCCACCAGACCTTATCAAAAGAGACGATGACAGCGATTCCGAAGATCTAAACGGAGATGAAATCGTCGACAGGAATTTTGAATTCCTCAAGGAAGGATCCGACTCACTGGACTCCAGAGTCGGAAGTGGGAAATCGTATGTCCGACACGACCCTTGGAGCAATTTGCCAAATGACATTCTCGACCGGATGAAGGACAGATATCTCAGTGATCAGCATCGTCGACAACATCCAGAAGATGACTACGATGATCATGGCAAAAATAAGGGAAAACGGAGTAACAACATACCCAACCCATTTCCGGAGCTTGATATTGGGGAAATTGGATTAGGGGACGATCCGCGTGATATGGACATCAAGACCAATTATGATGAGGTTACTTCATTTCCTTTGCCTTTAATAATTCTTCCGATTTCTTAGGAATGTGATGATGCTGGACTACACAACATGAAATGGAATACAAAAGCTATCCTCCGTTCGCATATGGATTCTGTCCGTGCCATGCAGGTGTGTTCCCCTTTTCGTATTTCATATTTTTAACACCTATACCGGATATCTGCCATTATTAATAAATACAGAAAAAACTTTGCTCCTAATTAAATGTATTTATGACTTTTGATTAAACGTTTGTTCAGTTCCATCCGGTAGAACCTGTCCTCTTCACAGCCAGCGATGATGGTACAATTAAAATGTGGAACTTGGATCCAGGAAAGAGCGAAAAACCAAGTAGGCACTTGGCAATCGAGTTAATTAGATCTACTTACAGATGCAGCTGAGGGGATTGAGCCCGTATACACCTTCCGAGGACATCTAGGACCAGTCGTTTGCATTGATCTTTCCCTCTCTGGTGATACCCTCTATTCCGGTGGATACGATGGTGCCATCTGCTGCTGGAATGTACCGAGCTCCACTATTGACCAGCACGCTGTATACGGTACGATCCTTTTAAAATCTTATCGATTTTAACATTTCTTAGATCCCAAAGTAATATTCGAAAGAATAAAGGCGCATCAAGATGTGATCTGGTCCGTCGTGTACCACAGTTCTGCTAATCGCCTCGTTTCAGCCGGTGCTGATAACATTGTGAAACTTTGGGAACCTGGTGCGTGTCCATTTCTGATAGGGGGATCATGACAAATTTTTTTAGGAAATTATGCCGAGCCGTTGATAAAGTCGATTGATAGTCCCGAAGGGGTCGGATGCCCAGTCTCCGCGGATTTTGTCTCCACAGAACCTACACAATTAATCATCGCATATCAGAAATTCCACGCGTGTTTAGTGAATATAGAAACGGGAGAACTAGTCCGAAACTTTGACTTTGGCAATGGTAGGCTATTTATCTCCAGTTCTATGATATATTTACAGACGATCCATGTCATCTAACGAGAATAATATCTCATCCAACTATGCAGATTACAGTAGTAGCATCTTCTGATAGGAAAATACGATATTTTGATAATGTTACAGGTAGGAAAGGATCCTCAATTTTGTTTAAATCGCTGTTCAGGACAATTGATGCACAGCGCTGTCGCCCACACAGACTCTGTCTCCAGCTTATCCGTTGACTCCAATGGTCTCTACCTGTTGTCAGGTAGCCACGATGGAAGCTTACGCCTCTGGCACATGGAGAAACGAGTCTGCCTGCAGGTAATCTCCTTGAATCCTTCGTTTTACATTTGTTTTAAGGAAATTTCTGCCCATCGTAAGAAATTCGACGCGGCCGTAATGTCAGTTGCCTTCCATCCTTCCCGGATGATAATCGGATCGACGGGTGCCGACGGGTTGGTCAAGGTGTTCACGACGAGTTCGGAATAATTTTATTATAATTTTATTGTTGCTGTGTCATTTTTCTTACTTTTTATTCGCCTATGATTACAAGACAAATCTCTTTTTGAACACAAACCTATTGCCCAAAACCTCGATTCTTTTTTTATATAATCATTCCCGGTATGCTGATTTTTCAAAGCCACTTCTGGTTGCGTCTTCCTCATCCTTTGCTAAAAATTATACATTGCTCATCCCCCTTCTGCATAGGTTGCTATTTAGTTATTCTATTAGCATACAGTGTTTCCAGAACCTCTGTTATATTACTTTATTGCTCCAATACATTGCGATTTTTGTCTAGCTCATAACTTATAAAAATGTACAATTCACGGGAATTAATTTGTTTTTCTATTGATAATGGCCTTTAGGTTTTCTCACTTTGACAATGCGATAATCCATCTCTTCACGAAAATCTGAAATATTCTATTTATTTGATTTGCCATCAATGCTGGCGAACAAAATACTTGAGCGGGTTAAACGCACACCCTGTTTTTGTTTCTGTTTGAGTTGATGGAGATGGTTGGGGAGTTAGGAGACGAACAGGAGGACGCGCCTGAACTTTATCATATTAAAATTAGACAGGATTAACTACTGTTTTTAAAGGAGAGCCTGTCCTGGAAGGTGGCTTCATTGCTCCGTTTCGAAAACTCGTCAAAATAGGCGTCTCTGCCTGGAAAAGACTTGCATTACCTGAACAGAGCCAACCTTCGCTTCCTGGAAGAATTTCTCCTTGAGTTCTCTATTCTTCTTATTGATGTCTTTTATATCCTCTTCAAGCTGTACATATTCACCGAGGAGATCCTAAAATAGTAATTTGTATCAACAGTATGTGACAATCGCCTTGTCCTTCCCCAATAGTGATGATTTTTTCGGCTTACTTCCGTTTAACCTGCAAACTACGTAGGTAACTGAAAACAGACTCACTCGGTGATATTGACATAGGTATGCGACGGCTCGGAGTGAACTCTAAACTGTCATTTTAAGGGAAGTATTACTTCCAAAAAGTTTTTGAAAGGAATGCTTTAATGCACAAAATAAAGAAGCGTTTGACAATTGCTGTGAAGAATTTAAGAAAAAACAAACGATTTGCTATCTGAAGCTTCTGGAGAAGGGCGAAGGGAGAATCTTTTATTAGTCGAAGTTTCAGGAAGAGAGACTTTCACCAGCTTTTCTCCCTAAAACCTGTGTTTCTTCAATGGAAGTTTCCTTACTTCTGATCTAAAATGGATAGTCTCTTTGGATTCAGTGATCGTGGTCGTTTTAGTTTCTTTTACAATCCTGTCCACTTCAAAATTCGATGATACACAAATCTTATTCAGACGTTGCTTTAACTCCTGAATCTTTAATGAGATCACTAAGCCAAGCACGTACATCCATCACGTTCCCTTTTTGAGGAAGAGAATATCGTGGACTGATCTTGTTAGCAGTTGATGGAATGGCTATAATCCTTTCCGGAGACAGATTCTTGGCTGCTTCTAATCGTGCCCGTTGGCGCTCTTCTATCTGCTGGTCGACTTTAGCTCTTTGTGGTTTCAATCGTTGCTGAAGAAAGTTAGAACAGAGGAAAAGATAACCTGAAGTTCTGAATGTAAAGCGCTTTCGATGGAAGTACGAGTCGACGGGACGCTGGTGGATCTTCGACGAGCCGAATGCTGAATTTCCAACTAAAGGGGGATTAGGGCATCTTTAGATTTTTAAAGTGGTTTACCTTCCTTGAAGGTCGGCTACTAGTCTGGGAGGACGACGGAGACATTGGCCTCACGGGCAAGACGACTTTTAAACCACCATCTGGGCCTTCGTGAAGTCTTCTGAAGATGGAAATATTATGTCGACAAGATTGACAGCCACCGGACTTCGAGAGACTTTGAAGACATCGACGAGTGATCAAAGCACCGACGAGAATTCGTTTCAACATTTGCTTTTTGTTTTAAAATGAATCAGCGCAACCGTCGCGCTTTCTGCCCGACAATGTCAGATGCGTTTCGCATTTACAGGACAATGTCAGAAAAATGTCAATGAGATATTTATTCATGTTTATGATTGCATATTTTTTATAGTTCAAAGCAGTCCATGCAGTTAGCTCCCCTCCAACTCAGGCAATCTTTACATCTTCGAAGGAAGCTCTAAACTCGGCATGCGTAAAATCGGTGTAATTAACTCACGGGCCCTTTTATTGCATCACAATACCAGTGACACTCGGCCATCCAATCCTTACACAGAGTTTGAAAACATTGCGTAATCATCGTATCTACTTGAGTCTAAAAATCTAGAAAATATGGCAGTCGGGGAAGGAGAAACAATACCTTTTCAGTTCTTGGAACCCCGGTTGGTGGAATATTGTAAGCATGGGAAAGGAAAAGAATAAAGGATAGGATGCAGACCAGCTTGCGCATAGGGGCTGTTTATGATATGACACTATATAGGTGAATGTTGCGGCAGGTCACCATCTCTCCGGGATCATAAGTGTACGGGCAAAATTATCCGGATGGATGGAAATGTTCGCTGTCTCCTTAACGACGATTTCTGAAAATAACCAACTTTTTAATAAAAATTATAAAAAGGAACCCTGACCCCTCGCTAACAATACCCCTTTTCAATAAATTGTTTACGAAATGCCACATGTGGTCTTCTGGGCCCGAACGGACAAAAGCTATTCAGATGGTTCTTTTTCGAGGTCGTGAGGGGATGAGATTGGTCCCCAGAGGCCAGCTGTTGGTTTTAAATCTCTCCAATTCGCAGGAGATTCAAAAACTGATCAGTATTTGAATGTCAACAAAAATACAGCTATTGAAGAAGGTGAACAAAAGAATTAATAATTAGTAGTCACATCCATTGACACACGCGACTCGTGTAGTCCCCGGGGCAGCCCACCTCTATCTACTCTTCTTTCGAAACCTTGTAGGAACATATATCTTGTTGACATTTGTTTATGACGAGTCAACATCAGTTTTAAACCCGGGGATTCATTTAGAATCGATCTCTCCTCTCTAGACTAGGCAGAAGTGCTTCGAGCTTCACGTATAAAGGGTCTTGTCAGCACTCGCAGCACCAGGCGCCAGTGCATCGATCCTTGAGAATCAATGCCACCCAACTCCACTTTTCTACTACAAATTACAATCAGGTGAGTGATTATTTTTATCCATTCGGATCCTATCTTTTGCACCTTGCGGCTGCCTCTCTCTGTCAGTTAATTAGTATTAGCGAAAACATTTTTTTGCTCGCGGCAAGGAAATATTCCCAATTTGGTTGCGGTAGGGGACCACAACATTCATCAAAATGGGAATAAATACAAGAAGGCAGTGCGAAAAGCAAAACAGGGCGACTAATAACAAAACAGAGCTCTTGTTTTTAGCAGACAACAAGATTTACTTTTAAATAAAAGCAGTGCTTATGTAGCTTTCCTCCATGTTTTGGTTTTCGTTGCTCTTTACCTGCCCTTTTGCGGCCATCACGATCTCGTCGTGTTTTTTTCGGTTCTTCCCACCGACCAATTGGGTGTTTATAGCGGCCCATAAGCATTATGTTTCAGACAGGGTGACAGCGGAGATCCTATCGCTTTCAAAATTGACGGAGAAAGGTTCGATGGCGGCTCGAGGACCTTCAAATTTGCCACAGATACTCGTTACTGTATTTGTTTAACGAGCAAACCTCCAATCCAATTCCAGTAGCATCCTAAAATGTTCGTCAGTAATAGCTTTTTTTTCAGTTCGTTGCATGTGGGTGGAGCAGATCTTCAACTAGCTACTAATGATCCTAAAAGTGGGCAATATTCGGCAGATTGGGTGACGGCTGGCATAGATTCTAGCAAAAAAGGAGACCGGACAAAGATAAACTTTATTCTCCAGGTACTTTTATCACTGTTTTTCTTACTATACTGTCTAATCTTTAGGGGCCAGATGGTGTTCTGAAAAAGCAACTGCAGTGCAAGTTTTATCAAAAAGACCATTCACATGCCGATTGGGGCCACAAATTGAATTCCCTAGAATGGAACTGCGGAATTGATGGCTCAGGAAATATTTCAGTCGGCAATGAAAATTATAAATGATACGAAAGATCAATTCTGACGATTGTACGATATTTTGCTAGGAAACCAGACCATAACAATTTTTAAAAGACGTCTGTCGACGTCCCCGATGTTTCCTCATTTTTTGTTGTTTACTGTTAATAGACTGTATTCCTTAATTTATATTCATTTTATTCAAAGCGAAAGCCTTTCTCGGTGTATATAAAGAGCGTCCCAACCGCTTCCATTGTCGCCTTTTTTCTTTTCCTAACAGCTTTTTGTCTTCAACCATCATCCTCTTCTTCATACTGCCCACTTCTTGTAGCATTTTCCTATTTTATTCCTTTCATAATTTTTTCTTGAAATAAATACACTTGGTCTGTTGGACGTTATCTCGCCGTTTTTCTACTTGTGGGGACCTAGTCAGAGAGGCAGCTATTAGTCTCCCGTGAAGGGCACAAATCAATCGAGGGTCATTACAGTTTTTTTCTCACGTGTTATGAGCCCGCCTGAGTCCGGCACCGAAGGCGTGGCTTATTTTTTTATGGTTATCGCAATTCTCATAACTCGCGTTCCTCACTGACCTGGCGTCGATCTTAACCGACACCATTCTTTTTCTAGCTTGCGCGTTCCTTCCTTTTAATTGTTATTGGAATACTTCTTGTTATTTCAGGTATGCATCTGTTTCCTTACCTTGCTCTTCTTGTGGTTGTCGTATTCGGGGGTAATCCCGCGACAGATCTAACTAACATAATACCGGATAGAAGCTTATCCCATTTCCTGGTAACACTCAACTTATACTGTGGTCGTATTGGGAAAAGCAACCCCTTTAGCTGCTCAGTTCAACTAAGGGAGGTAAGTCTGAGTTACGGTTTTACTACCCTATTTGGCCCACTTATCTCAAATTTTGATTTTAGTATAATATGATTTTCGATGAGGACATAAGCCCTAAAGTGTATGTTGACCACAATAATACAAACAGCGCTACCATTGAGCTAAAGGGCTCTCTATATCAGTATTCCGAGCCTTCGGATGCTTTTGAGAACTACATCAGAATAAGCTGTGAGTGTACGTTCAAAAATGGAACCCCTGATGCCTACATCCATACAGTAAGAAAATGCATGCACTTGAATAACGCTCCAACTTAGGAAAAGAAAGATTTGGAGCTCCCCCCTTGTCCCAAGGCAAAGAAAGTATGCATATACGACCTCGATATAGACGTATCTGATATCATTTGATCATTTGTTTAATACCACAAAATTTGTTTCACCATTTACATTGAGCAGATGAAATTAAATAAATAAACGTGTTACTGTTTCGCTTCACGAGACCACACATTCCAAATACAATATAAAAGAAAATACCGAATAAGTTAAGAAAAGTAAGTATCTACTACAAAACCAAGATCTGAGAAGCAGGGACCTTTGGGTGAATAATGGACACCAATAGTAATTTTACACAACACATTTCCGCTCCTAAAAATCTCCAACCTCCCAATTGTCCCTTTTTCCCATGATTTGTCACTAATTCTAACTTTGGACATTTCTTATCATGCTAGAACCCACAACTGTGGGTATTTCCAAACAACCAAAGCCAACACCTTGCCCGCTTCGAAGAGCAGATCCCGATGGTCTAAACAAAAAAAAGACCTCGAGACCTCGGTGACCAGATAAAACACACCAAAAACACACCAAAAATTTTTAGGGGTTTATGGACAAAAATAGCCCATTTGCCTATGACCCCGATGATTTTTTTTTCAAACCGTTTGCTTAAGAATTACAGGGGGCCGCGAACTCGGACTGCATGGAGCTGCCGCGATATCAACAATACCATCTTGCTCCTCTCAACGAGCGGATCACGATGGTATAAATAGCTTTTCTAGAATTCCGCTTTTTCCTGGACCTAGCCTCCCTAATAGCCTGATGGCCGATGATTTGGAATCATTTTGAGATACCTGTGAAAGGGTGGGGCTATTTCCAGACGTTCTCCTGGTAAACCACGCGTATCACCGTGATCACCGTCCAAAGATGTGTGTGACCAATAGCTTGGAAACTTTAAAAGCGCCTAGTTTTAGGATTTTATGGGCCAAAATAGCATGATGGCCGATGATTTAGCCTCAATCTTAAGATTTTGAAAAGTGGTAACCTGGTGAGCATACTTCCGGGCATCTTTTCGCGAAGGTACACATATCACCGTGATCAGTAGCTCGAGATCTCGGTGGCCAGTTCGTGAATACCATCAAAAGTGGGCATTTTTTGAAAATTATGCATATCGTCGAAAATTCCTTAGAGAAGCGTGGAAGTAAAGATCCGCCCGACGATATATTTATCTCGAATTTTGTAGAAACAATAAAGATTTGGTTTGTAAAATTTACTTGGGTGTTAACACAGAATTTAAGCAACAATTTAATCAGCTTGTACAACTTGTAAGAGCAAAGTATCTTCCTCAAACTTTATAACCAGAAAACTTTTTTTTAATTCGACATGTGCCGTGGAGACCATGGAAGGCTCTGGTCAGCCACTGAAAGACGGCTGATTGACTGTATAATTCTTTTCACTTACGTGGATTAAATTTTATAAGAAGTTCAACAATACTCTCGGCGAAGGTGTCTCGTGCTGTTCTTCCGACAGGTTTCCTACATTGAGGACAATCATTGTGTTTTGCTATCCACGAAGTAATGCATGTCGAGCAGAACTTGTGAGCGCATGCGTCAACACTAAAAAAGCGAGTATAAAGGAAAAGAAGGAATATAATTTACCTGTAAATTGGGGCGCTGAGTATCTCAAGACAGACAGTGCAGCGAACCAGCTCCTTAATTTCTTCAAGATCTGCCGAAGATAATATTGGCGAGGTAGTTTCTTGGACTGCGGAAGGAGTCCACTCTTTGACGGTAGCAAATAAAGCCTGTGATTCGACGGAGGACGGAATCTGTTCCTTATCTGTAGGTTCCCCAAGTGCAGGTTGTGGAATGCCTTCAGGTATCGTTTGTGCAGCGATCTTTGCTTTGGCTCTGCCTTTCGTTTTGGCTAAGACCACCGGTACAGGTCCTTCTTCTTCATTGCTCTCTCCTATTCTTACTCTCTTCTTCGTTTTCGCTGGTTCATTGCCTTGGCTTCCGTCTGGTTCCATCGTAGTTGGATTTTTAATCGTTGTCCTTGTCATAGCGGCACTTTGATTTGTAGCCGTTTGGCTTCTGTTTTCGCCTGTTGCCTGTCTGCCACTTCTCGTCGATACCATTTTTCTGAAGGATGAGTTTTAATAAAAATAGGTATGTAGGATAGTGTGAAGTCTGGGGGATAGAAAAAATAACAATAAATGAGGTATCATCCAGAGAAGTGACCGCGAAAATGGAAATGCGACGCGAAACTAGCTTGTGCTCATGCGAAAATCGATGCATCGCTTATTACAGGTGGCATTGTGCTATTTGACCTTTTCTAAAGACGGTAAACTTGTGACTTATTGTCTGGGTGTATGCGGTCATTAGATAAGAAACACAATAGCAGAACGATCTGGAATAAAAGAAATCCAACATGGGATCTACTTCCCGATAATCTAAACAAGCCTGAACTTCTATACCGGAAGCATGTTAGCGTAATGTCGCGTTCTACTTAGGTGCAAAACGACCTACGTTCCCTTCTTCTCTTTCTAATCTTGAGAGTTTAGCCTTTTTAAGGAATAATTCATACTCGCCGCTCCCATGACGCCTCTTCTCAACTTTGTGCCTTGAGTCTTTTTCCATTGTTACGCTACCGACCATAGATCCCCTTAGAAATATGAAAAATCTATTCTTTTCAAAACAAGAAAATCATAAAGCAAAACAAATTGTTTATCCGACAAGGGGATCTCCTTAACCTTTTTGTTATTTGCTGTGTGAATCCTTGCCTCACACAAAAATTTGAAGAGAAAGCTTCTTTGCTTCTAAAAAGTTATCACGAAATACAATCCTGTCCTGAAATCGGATAACTATCGTTTTTGTTTTAAGGGAGCTCCGCATCTTGTTTTCATCCATAGATCCTCTCTTATTTACATTTTATCAAAACAGCATATAGTTAAAGTACTAAGTTATTCTTAAATCCCTCTTTCCCTCTCCCAGAAGTCTACATATTTACTCGACGGAGCTCTTCTTCAATTTGAATAATAGTAATAACAGGCATTGCCTGAGGCTATGAGTGACCTGGATATTTGCCTCGTCCCATGCAGACGCGTCTCAAATTTTTTCTTCTTTCTCAATCAAATTGGAACCTTCTTTTCTTTCCTTCGTCACTATCCCCAAAGGAGGCTACCCCCTCTAATAAGGTCATTGCGCAGTCATCACAAATCGTAGTCAACTGTGTTTGTGAGTGTGTCAGAAAATCCGATTGCGACTCAGCTCATCACTGAAGAATACTCAATTCTGCGGCAACAGATTCACCATTTAACCCACGGCACCTCTTCACCTTATCCTTTCTTAAAATGTTACCGCACACATTGCAGGACCTCTGCTTTAATCTTAGAAGGCCAGCTAACCGACAAAAGAGCAGTGTATGCACGAACGTTAGCATATCATTATGTTAACGTCTCCTCTGGGGACAGCCAAGGATCAACAAGGCATGCCATTTTCTATGAAAAATTACTCTCTAAAATTTGCCTCTTGGTGAAGAGATCAAGCATTCGGGCTCTTCCAAAAATAGGGCTGTTGCCAACAAGTGTGTCAACGAGAATGTCACACAGCTGTGCACGTGGAGAGTTTTTTTTTTTGTTTAAGCGCTACACACCTTTCCACCTCGTTCTATGCATTCAGCTGAAAGGAGTCGGACGGTCTTTGGACGGAAGTCTGATACTTTCTACGAGGATATCGCAGAAGACAAACAGTCAGCGGCTTGTTCAGCTGAGCGGCAAAAGTGTCCCCAAGCTTTGTGTAGCGCCAGTGTCACCAACCTAACCGATCCTATGTTTTCTTGTCCAATCGATGTTTTGATCTCTTGCTTGGCGTTCTTCCCACCCTATCGCTACATTTTTTTTCCACTGAGCTTTTTGCTTCGCCTCCGTTAAACCTTACTCTCTGAAAGAACAAAGGGGATGTTCCGTATCAAGTTTAACTACATTATCCTCCGGATCCGTGGGCCGCCGTCGGCTCTTCTAATTTCCACGTTGTGTCCCATTTCCGCATAGCCACATCCAGACGGCAGCAAACTCCAAGTTGCTCTTTTTAACCCCTGACGATCTAAAGAAAGTGACATTGTCTCAATGCGGCCTCCCTTTATCTGGCACGCCAGGTGGCGCTTTTTACAGCGGCGTTTTCCGACGAAGCTCCTTGGGCTCGACTTTTAAATGACGCGGGTGACAGAAGATCTGGGTGGATTGTCTGTTCCTTTCTTCATTTTCGCACAGTTGCTCATCCGTTCTTTGTGATGAAAACCAAATCACTTCCGTCTTTAACAAAAAAGGAACCATACTCCAATGTCCACCCTCTTTTTTTCTAATAAGAAGACGTCTTGAACTCTGCTTCTGTTATTAGCTGACCCTGCGGCTATTTGAATTTGGCAACGGGTTTCAGAAGCTATTTACCACCACCCGAGAAAACCCATTTCACTCTCCACACACAGAATGACAAATTAATTAAGTAACAATAACAAAAATTGGATAAAGCTCAAAAAGAAAATGTATTGCCTGTCAAGTTTCTAGTCCCAATTGCTCCCAAAAAAAATGAAAGTTTGAACCAATTGCCCCCTCGAAGTGTGCCCCGTTCGGCAAATTATCAGCTTATTCAATTTGTCGCCTACTTCAATTTACGGGGTTTGGCTTGTTCCGGGATGGCCTCTTTTTGAACAGCTTTACAAAAAATGGTGGCCCCTTTGGAGATAAATAATCAGGGTCCAGGCGGGTTTATGCCCATGCCAATTGCACAAATAGCTCTGAATATGACAGCACGGAAAAATCTTCTTCCCATTTGGAATGTTATCATGCCAATGATCATAATGCGCGCATCATTTTTTATCTTTTTGGGCCGACCTTGTCTTCTTCTATTCCCTGCTAATGGTGTCATGGAATCGTGCGAAATCTGATGCGCTGCTTTGAATTTCTACACCCACCTTTCTTTTCATGTTGTCTGGATTCTATACTCTTTCTCTTTTCTCTCTCTGATTTTGTTACAAAGCTTTTCAATTTTTTGAACACCCAGTTGTTCATGGGTACTGGCTCTGCTTCGCCAATATGCCTTCTTTCTCTTCTCTTAGTTAGAACCAAATTCACTCTCGATAAGAGCATTTGCGATACTTTTTTTGTTGTCTGAATTGCGAATAGTACAGTTGCAGCTTAAACGTGGCAATATAGCGGGGCGTGTGCAGAAAACAGGAGATTCCAATTGGAAACCATGCAATGTGATCCACGTGTACAGGTGTAGACTCAATGATCTAGATTAGACTACTACTCATAATACTTGTAACTTCACCTGGTTTAATTAAATTTCCTCTCCAAATTTGCAAGGAACCTTCTCTTTTGTTCTTCAAAGAAGAGAAGAGCCGCTTTCCCCAGGGAACCCATTCGACCAGGACGACCTTAGTCTATAACCTCCCAGAGGCTGAGTTAGCTTCGGACATCTCCCGCGAACAGCAAAAACATTGAAATATTGGGGAACCCCCTGGGAAGCCGTGAAGTATGATATTCTGTCTGCCCTTTTGATGTCAGAATAATTTTTCTGGCTCGTCTATTTCTGGAGGGCTTCCCCATAAGGCATTTCTTCCGGCGTAGACATTCCCACCCTGGCTGTACTTGCCTATGAAGGTAGGTCTAATCAAATCAGAACCCCACCTAGTGGCTCAATGACCACCTGGTGGGTTTTCATTTCCTTAGGCAAAGTTGTTTTATACCTTATTTATCCAATATAAACAGTATTCGTCGTCAAACACGTTGATCCTGGTGGGTGAGCAATTTCCCTCAGCTGACATAAAGGGGGAAATGTTTGTCTGTCCAGATTAGTCAAAACATTCCCTCCCTTCATGGGTCAGTTGGAAGCGCGCTAGTTGCCTGTGTCTCTCCTCAAAAGAATCTAATCGTCTTACGAAGAAAACTTGATTGAGAGAATAAGGCTCATTTTCTCATATCCTAGTTGTTGATCATAACATTTTCTCTTTATTAGCTTCGTTATTCTGATGTATTCCAGCGGCTAACAAATGTCACGTATTTCACAAAAGGCATAGGACTTTCCCCAAGGATTCCACAGTTTTAAAGTAACCTAAAAAGACACTTTTTAATTAGCAGTAGCCCCCGCTTCTTCCTTTTTTAAAGATGAGTATATTTTGCTCCTACATTTATTAATAACCCCCACACGGGCTGAATTTAGACCCAGGACATCTAAATCTTTCACATATTTGGAGTGGGTAACGAATCGGCACGCCAATTTGTGGGGTAGAGGGGTGATAGTCCGCACCACCCTCGTTCATTGAAGGGCACATCCGGCCCAGGGAGTATTTGGTAATGATCCTTCACAAACAACTAATTATGTACCAAAGTCCACTGCTACTCTACCACATATTTTTCCATACGTTGAGATCCTAAAATTTAACAGAGATGAAAAAAGCAACGTGCTCCTGAATGCGATTTGCTACCTGTCGCACATATGTTACAACACCGGTTTCAGTCAAACTTTATATGATTTTATGACGCCCTCTGATCCGATGGTTTCTGATGTTTTACCACTCTAGCGGGGAGAACAGCGACACCTTCAGGCAAAAGTCATTTAGCGGCAGTTGATTAACATGAGGCCGTTTGATAGCCAATTGTTCGCAAGGACACAACACTTTCTTTCTTAACAAATTTATCATCAGATACATATCTTATACGGCGCTTCTAAACTTTGGTGGAATTCTACGTCCTGGAAGGAAAGCGCACGCCTGCACTGTACGCGTAAGCATAAATTTCTTGCAATTATTTTAAATGAAACCTTTTCCCCTGATACACACGATAGTTCTTTGCTTACGTACACATCGCAAAAAAAAGAGACAAACAATTAGGTGTGGGTCTCCTCTCGGACGTGTTTAGTATTATCCTGCTCATAACCTCTCACGTGAGACAAGATCCGTTGGGGGTATTCTCCAATTTCTGTTGTCTATTTGTCAAATTTTTTTTGTTTTTCATTGAGTTAGGCATCACTTGCCGAAGTCTGTCTCTGAGTTGTCTTAACAGCTGATCCATTTTGTCAGGCTGTAAATCTCCCCTTCAAGAGTAGATGCCCCTCTTGTGAAAACATTCTCTTATTAAAAAGAGACTTTACAATTGTCGAGATTGTCCTTAGAATAACGGGGAAGTGACAAAACATTCGCTTCTTTACCCAAAACAATGTGTGAAATCTGCTCATGCTCTCCCTCTTTTTTTGGATAATCCATCCATCCTCCAGCCCCCACGTCGGGCCACTCGGCGCTAACGAGTAGTTGATCCTTTTCTGCAATGGGTGTAGAAAGGTATTTGCGAACGAACACCATCCATCTCCCGGCCCATCCACACGGCTCTCCCAACGTTTGCAGTCCTCGGGGTTGCCATGCATTTTGCCGGCTCCATTCCATTCCACGGGTTCTTTCTGTGAAGTATCCCATTTTATGCAGTTCTCACCCTGACGTCAGGCCCTCTTTCTTCTTCCTCTGTGTTCGACTTCGAAGAGGACGAGGCAGACTTCTTTGCATAATACAGCATCGCGAGAGAGCTCCTCCGCGCGCTTCAACTTCCTGTCATTCGCAATTCGTATTCCACCTTATGCGTTTATTGTCGAAGTCTTCCTCCGTGAAACCACGTGTGAAGAATTTACGCTGTGCTTAGAAATTCCTAAAAACTTGAATGAACAACAGCTCTGTCTGGAACAATGGTCTTTAAGATACTGTGCTGCACTTGCTAAATTGCCTTCGTCTATTCCCAATCTACTTAAGGATGAAGATGATTCATTCATGTTTATGCTAGCCTTATGTTTTTTCAGCATAGTTCTATTAATAGCCAGTTTTGAACCAAAAACGTCTTAGCGTAATTCAATCCCACGCTCGGAAACTTCTTCTTATTGCACGTGGTTAGATGTGTGTGTCTCGCCTGTTTTCAGCGAACTTCATTGCAACGCATCCAACTCTGATCGAATTTATCCCTTGGGTCCCATTTGCGCCTGTTATAAACGACTGCAAAGCGAGGCACATACTCTAGTTTGATATCCGTTTTTCATGGTTGTTGTTCGGACCGAATAATAGGAAGACCGCAAGTGAGAAACAGCGTTTGTATGTGTGTGTCTATCTCTCACAAAAAAAGCCATTTATAAAATGAGTTATACGTCGATGTCTGGGATTGTAGAATGGGAGATTTCCCATGCGCAAGTCACCTCAGACTGCAGTCAGCGCATGCAGAACTATTAGGCCACTCGTCACAACAAGTTCAAATTCTCTAAGGTGAAGTCCATCATTGTTTAGCTGGGCCAAACTAGCGGGCACAAGATCCCCAGTTCATTGTGACATCATTTGTGCATCTATTCTAAGCCACGAGTCTTTTTAAGTCGGCTTTCCGGACCATGCAGACCTCTTGCTCTCTCGTATAGTCACACCCTTTTTTGTTGATCTTCTCGCCCTCTTACCAATAAAAATGATTGCAGTCATTTTTAATAAAAAAAAAGTGAAATTGGTTTTCAGTTGATCTCTAGTCAAAAACTTTGCTCGAAGACGTTTTCGCATAAGCAAGGGAAATAGAATTGGTCATGCTAAAAGTTGGTCGAGCATCGTAGGCCTCCCTGCTTCAATTAGTCCCATGTAAACATCTTTATCTTATCTCTATTACTTTTGTTAGATTTTGGACTCTTCTTCTCTTTTTGGGTGGGTTGCACTCAGTTAGAATGTATCTTTTCGCCTCTTGAGCGACTACACCTCATTCCAAATTCTTTTGTCTCCCACATGTTTTATCCTTACCCTAAAACTTCGTGAACTCTCATGGCACAACAGCTAAAGGCTTTCTTCTTTAGAAATAGCTTTCCTTTACCTTCAATGACAATAAGCGGATTGCGGCATGCATGAAAACCGCACTTCCCCCCGAAAAGTGAATACTTGAGAACGACTCTTCTCGTTCCGCTATGGGATTGTTTTTATGAGCTTGTTTGCTATGCAGCCAAATTACCTTCTATCTCTATCCTTTGGTGATGTCCGCGAACGTTTTCCTGCAATTTACAAAAAAAAGAGTGGCGGCTTCATGGGCGTCTTCCCATTCTTGTACGTCCCCAAGATTCCTTTAAAGCTTTTAACAGAGGTTCTTGGTTAATGAGGAGGACGGAATAACAGGAAGTTTTGTTCCTCCTTACATATTGGGCATGCTCTTCTTCTCTTCCTTGTTATGTTCCACTAAAGTTCTTCTAGCCTTGTCTCTTTTCAACCTCAGCTCGTTCTCGAGGTTGCTGAGCATTTTCACACCTGAGTACTCTTTAAGGATACAAAGGGTTAAGCGGACATTTTCTTGATCTCTCCGACGGAAATTGCCTTCCAGGAAGTTACTGGAAATGGAATAAAAGACCATGTCCCCATGTGATTCAGTTCTGTTTTATATCTTGTTTCCACCCGATCTTGAAATCTCATTTATTCTCCGTCTTAACTATATTTCTTTCTTGGTATCAACATATTTAGATCTAGATTTAAACGTATTTGATCTAGTTTCTTGCCGAGCTCTTTGTTGACCTTTAAAACACATTGTGGTCAGCCTAAACCCGACCGTTAACGAACCGAGCCAGACGTTGTTTACACCCAAACAAAAGCTCTTACAGCATCTTCCCGAAGAACTTTGGAACCAGCAAAGGAAAGCTTTTCCTTTTCCCATAGTGATGTATACAAAGTGCAGTGTCACATAAACTTTTTGCACAAGAGAAAAGACCAAATCCTTCCGTCTCAAAAGTCTTCGTCTTTTCACCTTTGATCATGGACTGTCTCTTTTCTGATTTGTTATGCGCTTCCCGGGAACAGGAAGAAAATCGTTTACGCTCTCGTTATATCAAAAATTCAGAGGAAATACATTCATCCAATATGTTGGGTGCCTCCTCATAAAAGATTTGCAACCACGTCTGGATGAGGTCGCCTCCTCTCGACTACTTTTTGCTCTGGACATAGATCCTTTTACCGACATTATTTCTACCTGTGTATATTATTTTTGCAGATTTTCACTTGAATAATGCTATTATAGAGACTCACGTCTGTTCAAAACATGGAAGAGCGAACAAATATCCTCTGTTCTGCATTGTCCCTCCACAAAAACCTCCGAAAAGGCACGAAAGCTCATAGAGCGGTGAACATAAAATTTGTTTTTGTAATCCAAACTCCATGAAACGGCCCACCCCTGCTTGATTTGAAGTTGCCTTAGGTTGTTTTTCTCTTCGAGTTTATGCCAAGCAGATTCCCCCGCTCTCTCCCTCTTCTTTTTAGTATGTCTAGCCAGTGGTATCTCATTTTTAATCGATCAAACTCTCTAAATGAGAGCTAATTTTAAACAGTAATTTTAAGCGACCGACAGACAGCACTGTGTGTGACCAGAAGCGCGGGGTGAACTCCGCCTACCAAAGTTCAAGAACCTCTATGCCTCCCACCTTTTAAGGTGACTTTGAAATGTGACAAGTTGAAACCAGTTTATGCCCTCTCCTTCTTACTGTAATTAGGTCCTTTCTTCTGTTTTACTCTGCCCAAAATGCCTAAATCTGTCAATTTCGCTGTTGGAATTCTTTCTAGGGCGTCCCTAGGTCAAAAATAGCTAGTGTTTTTCCTGAAATAGACTTTATGCCGACAATTATGTCCAGTATTTTTCCGTAGCGGAGGTCTGACCGCTTGCTAATGATAGTTTTCCGGCATGGTGCGGTGACGGCAAGTGGCGGAATTTCAGCCGTCCGAGTCCAATTAAGTAGCTCTTGATTGAGCCACTCTAAGGGCCGACACCCATATTTTTAGATCTCTTCTTTGCCGTCATTTTAAGGCAACACTTTTGTTAGGATGAAGTTTTCTAGGGAAGACTCCTCTCGTCTTCCCTTCTTCTTTACAATTGTGTATTTTGCACGGTGTCTTTTGTGTCGCGACAATTTTCCTCGCAGGCACACGGATCGGGTTACGACATAAGTCCTCCCTTTTGCAAAGTGTGATCTCGGGAAAACTTTTTGCCTGGTGATATCCGCGTCCCATTTCTCTCGAACACACTTCAAACTCTCGTTTGCTACCACCTGCTCCGTTCCAATTCAAAAACACGCCACCTTCATGTATAGACTCACCTTTGAACAGGAGTATATTGCCAATGCCAATTGGGAAAAAGAATTTAATGTTCTGACCATTGATCGACAAAAATAATTTCATTATCTTCACAAAGGAAGAAAATATTCTTTCACGACAACACAATGACAAGCACATCAGGACTCTGGGTGGTGTCAATTTTGTTCCATTTTTCCCAGTAGTAAAATGCAAACCACCGTGGATCAAATGTCGGCTCCGGGTTGTTGGACTAATTGCCGCGAAGCCATCACTTTTACTACTTTTGTTTGTCTACACACACTGAAAACCCCCACGCATATATTTCCCTCAAAAAGAGAAACTTCTCCTATCCATCCATCATCATATTTAAATGCATCAGTGCTTTCTTCTCTCTAACTTTTGGCCTCTTCTACCAATAACTTTTTTCTATTTCAGATGACAGAAAACTAAGAGAATAAGCATAGCAAAATGGACAATATTCAATGTCAAACGGTTCTTGTTCATCTGCCAAATGAGAGCATCGTCTACGAATGGCTCAAAGAAGTGCACTACTTCTACAAACCCATCCACACATATTTATCTATTATTATGTGTGTTTTGGGCACTGTTGCCAATTTCTGTAACATTGTCGTTCTTACCAGGTGAGTAGCAGAGGTTTCGCTGACACTGCATAAAGCAAACATGTGACAGAGTGACAAACGTTTTCAGGCGGTCCATGAGAACACCGGTGAACATGATACTGACAGCGATGGCATGTTGTGATACTGTCGTCTTATTCTCTAATCTCATCTATACTACGCATTATTCTTTCGTCGCTTTTAAACACTGCCATCCTCGACATTGGAGCTACGCTTGGGCGCTATTCTTGATTGCCCATGCTCATATATCCCTTGTAGGGCATAGCTCTTCGGTCTGGCTCTCAGGTGATTAATTTGTCTTTCTATTTCCTTGTCTCCTGAGACTTTTAACGAGTTTGTTAGGGACATTGTTTCAAGCCAAAAACAGGGATGGCTAGGGAAAGTCCTGTGTGAATACGTTTAGCCGAGATTTTTTCCGTCAAATTGCCGCAATTTGCATACGTTGTGCTGGCACAAGCTTGTCCTCTATTACCTAGCGGGGATGAATGCTCTTTATAAAAAAGGAGAATATGTGTTTTAGTTGTGCTGGCTCTAATTCGATATATGACACTGCGAAGTCGAGGAAATATGGGAGGGATGCAAGTTGGTCTGAAACATTCATACATCGCTATTGCTGGTACGATATGTTTTGTGGCCATGGTCAATGCACCAAACTTCCTCACATACAAAATTGAAGAACGAAGGTATGCCACCGGCCCACCATTTTATTAACAGCAATTCAGGCTACGCGATTCCTGTACAGTCAAAGAAAGGGCCTTCTTCGACGCTCCTGCCTATTTTCCAGGAGTTGCTGAAATTGCTCTGGCTCAAAGTTGCCTTGTCTTCCGATTGGCCTTCTGGATTTCGGGTTTTGTCTTCAAAGTATTGCCGTGCTGTCTGCTGTCACTTTTTGTCTGGCTTCTCTTAAAGATTCTTAAAGAGGTTTGCATAATCGTTGCCTTCTCAAATGTGAGAAACACTTTTCAGGTCAAGGAGAATAGACAACGTTTGCTGAAATCGTCTAGACATAATAATACACCAACAACTGCCGTGCGAAATGGGAAAATGAGTTTAACCACTGGAGATAAGATTCAACGGCATGGCAGCCAAAGGTGCGTCTGATATTTCTTTTCCTAGTAGTTGTCATATTACAGAGGTAGAGGAGATAAATCCGACAGGACAACCCAAATGCTGTTAGCCATTGTTTTCGTCATGCTGATAACAGAAATGCCTCAAGGAATTATGGCCTTATTATCAGGTAACTTTTCCTCGTTATACCCTCATTACTGCTGGTTATTTGCCCTAACAGCAATGTGTTTACCAGAGTTACATTTTAAACGAAGCTAGTTAAATTAGTGCAACGATTGCGTCATTTTGATCATTTAAGATTCATGAAAATTTGTTGTTTTCCAGGGATGTTCTCTGAAGAGTTTCGTCTTCATGTCTATAATAATCTGGGAGATCTGCTGGATCTCCTATCTCTGTGCGAGGCTTGCATGTCCTTCATCATTTACTGTTCGATGAGTGGACAGTTTAGAAACGTTAGTTGCTTTCATTTGCGAAGTTAATTTGATTTTAAGGAATTCCGTAGAGTATTCATCCCGTCCAGTGGGAATTGCAACAAAAGAAGAGCCAGTGTCCGGCGACCATCGGATGCATACACAAAAATGTCATTTCTACGACCTACGGAATTAAATGGAAGCAACTGCACAACCTCAATAGCTGATAGTGACAGAGCGACTGTCAAGGTACTTTTTGATAGAGCCGCCATAATTTGTTCTTGCAGATTTTGGGTGGAAACGCTCGTGTTAGACGAAACAGCACAGAGCTGACAAGATGTACGGCTGATACGAGAGTGTCTCCGATAACTCCAATGGCCCCTTCACCTTTGCCCAGCTGTGAAACTAGGCTGTCGGCATCTCCTTCGTCGAGGTGCGACCCCCTTCCCAGTATTACCTAAAACACAGAAATTCAGAGACACCCCTAATGGTTTCGACAACGGAGCTTTAAGCACGGCAATTTCGAACGGAACAGTTAAAGAGAAACAGTTTTTAAATATTTGATACTCGCAATTTCCCGTTCTCATCCTTTCTTATACTGGTTAATTGAACCTAGAAATGTTTTATGTATTTTGTGTGTCATCCTCTTATAATTTTTTTAAATTGTTGAAATTGTGCCAATGGGAATACGGGTTGTCGAAAATTACAACGTTGTAATTGGTGCTCGAAAGAAAATAGTAAAGATTTATGTAATCTGTGTGTTGGCATTTCAAGGCCGGGGGGATCTGGCTCCCATATGAAAATCAAAGGAGGCTGAGAAAAGCAGCATTTTTGCTAAGTTTAAAAACGTGTTCTGGCCTAAAAATGTTATATCCTTTTCTTCTACGCTAAATTCTTTTCTTTTTTTTTCTGCTATTATTCCATTTTCAGAAGTCTCATGGCAGGTTTTGATATTGCTGAACCACCTCTGCATATACGAGAAAAGATATTCAGCAAAATTTGTCTGCAATTTTCTCCGTTATCACGTAAATTTTCAATTAAAGTGGAAAAGTTATTTCCGCATGAATAAGACGTGCCATGAAATGGCCAATTTCATTCAAGATAGTCAAAATGTGAAAGTTTGCATGTCAGATCATTATTTGGCCGTAGCAACCAATAATGATGGATCCCTTTATTGTATCCTAAAATGTTATGCTAAGAAGAATATGTACTTTTCTAAAAAGATGGATTTTGAACAATTTCGTGGGATTTTTTTTAACTCCATTGAGATAGAGTACGGTTAGTTTCGAGTAGTTTTGTTCAGGGCATGCTTTACAGATGATGAACACAATCACCCCCTGACGGATTACTCCAACATCTTCAAGGAGAACAAAATAACCGCAAAGCAATTGGAGATGCACATCGACGAAGAATTTCACACGGAACAATATCTGGAGTTATTCAAGAGTTTGAAACGTGTGAACTACGAGGGAAACAGTTTTGGACCAAACCTATCGGATGCACTTATAAGATGGAAAAACTGGGCAAGCACGTTTTCTTTTTGATTATCCTGCTTTTAGCAACGCGGATCGTTCACAATTGATGTCCATAATACATCACATATTTATATAATGGAGCAGTTAATGGACAAGTTTCCTAATCTGTATATATCTGTAACAGCATCTAACAAAGAAGTGAATCCAATTTCCATTGCCAAGAATATCTTAGAGGTAACAGTATCTGCGCAAACCATTGCCTGATCTTGCTATATTCGTCTTTATCTTTGGGGAACTTACGTTTCCGATTCGTACTCCTAAAGAGTTTCAGGAATTGTTCCATGATTTTAACCCGATTCTCTCACCATCCCCTAAAACTGGAAGTTTCCGAAAGTATCGGTACATTTGGGTATCCAAAGTCGTTGCTGCGATGTTGATATTGCTGATTCATTATCTATCAAGTAGAGTAGCGAATAAATACATACTACTTGTTCAGCTATTCGAGTGTTCCTATAAATTTTGAACCAATAAATCTCTTTTTAAAGCTCGTCCTGAAGTCAAAACTTGTTGGCGACCGTATTTTCATCGAAACGTAACCATAAACTACGGTATAATACGCAATATTGGATGTAATTTTCAAAAATGTTTTGTATGCCTGCAATTGATATTTTAAAAAAATTACTCGCACAGAGTTGTTAGATAATTCAGGATTTAGATTTATACAAACTTTCACAACAATTGGCCAGATAGCCGCTGAAAATTTTCTTATAAATATAAAATTACTCTGCGTCTCTGACTACCCCACCGCGTTTGTCTGCCATCAGTATGTAGTGAATAGGCGACCTTTTGCAGTGGTATGGGGCAACAACATTGATAAAATAATTAATTTTGAGAGAGAATAGTCGAAGCTGCACACAAAAAAGCGAATACTTCAGATTCTTCGAGGTTTTGAGGGATTTTTTTAAAGCGTGGCGGTATCCATAGCAACCCAAGCTCGGTATTCTTTTGCTTTGCCGTTTCTCCTGCTTTAAATTAAACATCTAATCTATAAGATCCAATTATTTAGTTCTCCGTTATTATCCTCCCGATTTTCATGTAAACACACGATGTTTCAGGGCTATTATATGCAGAAATGAGCCAGATTGAAATAAGGGAATTAGTTCCCATTAGCGAAGGGATAATCTTTGAAGACGAGGAGTTTACCCCCATTTTTTGTAAACCAAAGCTTCTTCCAATGAAGACAGTGACCATGGAAAAGTTAGAACAAATGCAAAGGGAAGCGGAGCGACTTGTCATGCAAGCTCAACAACCGGAGGCCGTTCCGGAGGTGAGACTTTTTTTCTGTCTTAATGACGAGGGTTTTCTAGGAAGAAGCGGAGCAAAATGCAGCTGACGACAGCGAGAAAACGACTGAAGTTTGGACCGCAGAAGATTGACAGCCGAGAACTTTGCATGAATAATGAAACTTTAATCTTAAGCACTTGAAGAAAGAAAAACTGTATATACTGCATAGGCAGGGAAGAGATCACGGCAGGGAACAATGACCGGGACTTGACTTTAGGAAAGCCATAGAGGTGTGATTAATGTCCATCAAAATTGGAACACATTTCAAGCTCTATCAAATTAAATAGTGAATATAGTGTGAGCAAAAAGAAAGTAATCGGGAATGTGTCAAGACGCGTTCTTCTTCAAATCATTCGGCTCAGAGATGACAACTGTTCGTTTCAATTGGGAAGCAAGACTTCTTGCCGGGGACATTGAACAGTCTCTGGATGGCACATTTGAAGCAAATTCACCTAGGAACAAGTGTATTTAATTGAAGAGGCAGCTTACCGGGTGCATTAGAATTACCATTCGGCCGATATAAACAAACTATAGCTACACAATTATTGGCAGTGTTCCAGTATCTCGCCGCCCCGAGCTCCGTTGTGTCCCTCCAAACCATTTGTGAAAACCTTTGACATTCTGCAAAAAGAGGCAATTAATTGTTGCTGGCTGTCAAATTACTCGGGTTCCATCTAGGTCGTTCGAAATCAAAGAATTTTGCTTCCTCTTCCCAAAGAGCAACGACTTCTTCACCTGTGGGCAAGTGAGAAGATTCGCCGGCTTCTTTTATCATAACATTTTCACCAATACCTAGATAGGATTTAGAAGTTGATTTGAGCAGGATGTTACCGGGTATTTCTGGGTACAATATCCTTCCTCTTTCTGCTAATTTCACCGCCCAAGCATGGGCCATATCGGAAAGCTCTGCGGACCAAACTAATAGATTATTACCGTATCTGAATGAGTTACATGAGTATTTTCCACAAAATGGTGTTCGCGCCGCAGAAGCAAGGCATGAATAACTTAACAGAACTGACAGAAACGAGCGTAAAATAGAAAGGATTATCGTTTCTGAACCCACATAGGGAATATATTTCGAGAAGTCGTGTAAGAGGGCATGTTATCAATAAATTTTTGAGACGAACCTTTGTCTAAGCGAATTATGAGCATCAAGACAACTTCGATGAAAGTTAACTTCACCTAAAGAAGACTATATACGAAATCGAAAGATAAAACTCACTCATGGCAGTATATTTACTCTTTTTGATCATGTATTTGACATCCGTAATTGTTTGCATCATATGCTTGTCTAATTCAGAATCAAAATTTTTAGCTCGCTCTTCTCCATGGGAAGAGCATACAGCTTCCCAATCTTCGGAAGATGAAGCAACATTACTGAAATTGGTTAACACACACTTTAAAAGAACTTACTTAACAATATTCGTTGATTTAGAAGGTCTAATATCGACGGCAACAGTGCCGTTTCCATTCCCAAGTGGCTTTTCTGCTTCTGATTTTGATTTTCTCAATTTTTTTCTTGAGAAAAACCTTTTCATAACTGAAAATTGTAATGTTACAAAGGATTGATGAGCAAAATGTAAGATAGACGTGCTATTTGGTGTTTACGATGGTGAGCTGCCAGATAAAGAAGAGGATTAACAAGTTGGCTTGCAAAATAA
This sequence comes from Oscheius sp. DF5033, assembly GCA_964036215.1. Classification (NCBI taxonomy): domain Eukaryota; kingdom Metazoa; phylum Nematoda; class Chromadorea; order Rhabditida; family Rhabditidae; genus Oscheius; species Oscheius sp. DF5033. Next base: position 11,122,759 of record OZ038413.1, read on the forward strand.
ATGAACAGAAGAGAGAAGTCACTGAACTTTAACCTTCTGCAGCAGACAACACCCACGAGAAAAGCCTTGGCCCGTAGGCAACGGTTTCCGCCAGCTTTTTTGGGTTGATGTCAAGAATGCCGGGATGTCGGCCGGATTGCCATTAACTTTTTATTCTAGCGGCACATAACGTTGGCAATGCTCCGAGTCCCCAAAGACAGAAGGCACGGCCACTGCTTGCATATATTAGATCCGGAGAGAGAAAGATTCTTTCAACAGATAAAAACTTGGTGTTATGTTACTGCCCAAGGGACAAAAGTTTGTGTGTGCAAATATTACACAGTTCAAAGGAAAAACAGAAAGGAAAATGAAGAAGAGGATAAGGAAGAAGCAGAGAGTTTGCCATTTAGTATGTCTTTCTGTCCTCAGCCCGACGGAGCCATCCATCGGGGTCTTACTCCCCGAGGACAGCAAGGACAAATGCGAACAGCTAAAGCCGTCTCCTCGACTCTAATGAACGAGAAGGAGACCCTAGAACCCCTAATGTTTTTTCTGTGGTTGGAGGCTGATGGGGGAGGACACGACAAGCTCAGCTCGTTATGCCGATAGAGAAAACGCTTGAGGAGTATGAGCTAAGAAATCTATAGTTTAAAGCGTAGGAGCTAATGGGTGAACAGCAGTTTACGCATCGTGTTCAGCTGATTGAACACACGTGTAAACCGCACAAACTTGACCGGGTGGATATTAAATTTTGAAGAACTTGCGATCGAAGAAAAATAGGAACAGAAAAAAGTCGTAGATCAAATGAAATAATAGGAGAAGGAGTAAATATCAAAGAGTAGGAGAAAGGTGAGTTAGAACTGGAAAAAATAATAAGAAGAAATACGGAAAGAAATAAAGAATTTCCATAAAAACTATCAACAAAATTGGGAAACAGGAACTAGAAACTTCTCTGCTCGAAGGATAAGGTAAAAACGAACGGAAACGAAGAGCCAAACAAATTTAATTAGCCCTCTCGCCTTATTTCACCCAATTCTTTCTAAAACTGTTTATTCCCGGATTCGACTTCCTCCATAAATTTACCTCCCTCCCGTAACCACGCACAGGTGCCGCCCTTTTGCGGAATATGATGGCGGCGGGCGTTAAAGCTTAATTACAGGTTAGAGGGCAATGGATATTGGCATCGCGATAATAGAGGAAACATTGTAGGGAACTGGGGGAAGTAAAGCGTTGACTTGTGGCGATTCAGGCCGGCGAGGCATCGATTGGCGGGCAGTGGTCAGTCGGCTGGCCTCGAGCCTTAATTGCTCCTAATCTTGCCCGTTCCATAAAAATCTGCGTTTTTGGCAACGTTGGCATAATTCTCATATTTACACGTTTCGCTAGATTCATCATTGGAAGGGTTTGTTTTTCGGGAAGCGACACTAGTCCGGGGAATATATAGCCCGTAAGGCTTGGCCGAGAGAGGAGAGAGTAGAAACTAGAAGAGGAAGCTTAATTGTAAAGAAGAAGAGTCTTCCTATTTTAAGAAAATCGTAATGAGGGCTTGGAGATCTGGGATCAAGTGAAACGCGGCTGGCAGACTGCCTATCGAATTACTGCAGACAATACCGCCGAGGATTCAATTAGATGGCGAATATGGGCTCCCAAGAGGAATCCCAGCTCTGATTCACAAAGAGGGCTCATGTTGCTCCCCCAAAATGTTTTTTTCTAAGAATCGATAAGAATCTTATACATCCATTTTTTGAGCCTGTAGCGGCTTTAGTATTAGGGTGCATAAAGTGAGAGCAGAAGGGAGAGCTAAGAACAACGGGCTCAGGTGTCTGGAAGAGGAACAAAACAATCCACCCGCTTCAGTGCTCTTCAGAACTCATTATGGCTGAGAAAATAGATTGGAAAGGATCTGTTCCTTTTCTTTTAGAGAAATAATGGATTACAGTATCCAAATCCGTAGCAATAAAGGCTGTTTGAATATAAATTAGCATGGAGATAAAATTGGTACCGAGAGCATAAATGTCGGCTTGCCAACGACCTGTCGCCGGCTTTATGCCCTGCTAGATGGCCGCATAAACCCACAACCAATTGCTTGATGCATGAAAGCAGTACATACATTTCGATAAATTGGAAGAGTTTCCGCCACCCTATTGAAACGTGGAAGTGAGAGGGGATGGGTCATGCTAATGAAGTGTTAGCGACAATTTGACCAGTGTAAAATAGCCACGGCTCTGGCCATCAGTCTGTTACATCCCTCAACAACGGCCACCGCTCGTTATTTATCTCCAGTGCTTCCTTATTGTTCCCTTCAAAATTCATCATAGCGGAAATATTCACTATGTACATAATTTATTCTACCATTTTATTACTATTCTTCACTTTTCCTATAGGTTGAGGGGCATGTCATTGTGCAGACAATTCTTTAGGTATTAGTGACGTACAGTTTACGAGGAGATCGAAACATGGCGGGATATCTTTCTTCCGGGTTGGGAATTCTCTTAACTGTTTAAGTGCTAGTTTAGGTGAAAAACTCCAGCACCTCCCTAGGGACAACAATTAACCAAAAGGATGCGCGATTGGAATTAACTGTAGATTTAGTCATGATGGCTGATTATTCGCTGTACCAAGGTTTTTTTAGAAGAGGAAATTATAAAAGGTTAAGGCTTCCTGGAAATTGCTCGAGGAGATGAACATTCTGCTCAAATTTATGTACAAGAATATTTAACAGCCATATTTGATCAAGTGTACCATTTAAAGAAATTTTATTTTGAATTTAGATGAAAATAATCTACGACAAAGTGTCAATTTCGAACCAGACTTTAAATCTCAACATGACGGGAACATTCATCGCCATTCGGTGAGACATGCCCCTAGTTTTTTTGGTATTAGCGCTCAGTGAAGCTGATTGCCCAATTCTTACCGACATCATTGTGGACTATGAAGATGGCAACAGTACCCTCAACTCGACGTTATATGAATCCTTTGAGGAATTCAATTCAACCGAGTTTGAATGTTCAAGCTAATAGGAGTAATTCATATTCTTTAGCATGTCCTTGAAAATTCCATCAGTCACAGCTGTCAGTAAGTTAACCACGTGGATCAAGCATTTCAACAGATTTCTGCCAAAACATGATCACGCTGTCCTCATAACAAAGTGAAGAATGTTAGAATTCCCATGACTTATGGGCACTTTTTAGGTTTGACCTCCTTTCTCCCAGAGGAGATTCTGCCACTCAGGGAATGGCATATGTTGGAGAAATATGCAAAGCAGGCAGGCAATTCCTGACTGAATTGGAAATTTTTCAATTTAGGAGAGTCGAGTAGTGTTGTGGAAGATGTAGGGGCTGCTGCTACTGCGCTTATTGCTGCACATGAATTAGGACATAGGTAAAATATTAGGGACATATAATAGGTCTTGAAGTTTGGGTGCTTTTCATGATGGCTCCAATAATAGTACCCTTAACTGCAGCTCAAGTGAGAATAATCTAATGGCCACAACCGGTAGGCTCGTCATTTAATTTGACTAACAATATCTATGAAGTTTCTGGAAGCGAAAAGCAAGAACTGTTCTTTAACAGTCGACGAATGAGTCTCTGCAGCATAAAATCAATTGAAGAGGCCTTCAGGTTTATCGTAGCTCTTGTATAGAACCAAAGTAATTCAGTAAACCCTCTTCTTTCTGCTTGAAGAAGCCTAAAATAGACCGAACACAGAGGTCTCCCAACGCACGGCAGTTAATGCCTGGAGAACGGTAAGGTCTATGCGAAACACTATTCGAACTATGACAGATTTCAACTACACCAGCAATGTCAAATCTCCTTTGGTCCTCATTATGGAATATGTCCTAGCTCCGACTATTACCGCGGGCTATCAGTCTGTAGAAGAATTTGGTGCAAAAACCGTCTTGAAAAGCGCTCAGCACCTTGTGAAACTCGAACTTATTTGCCAGCTCTGGATGGGACAGAATGTGGAAAATATAAAGTATTTTGCTTTAATTTTAATATACACGGTTTTTTCAGTGGTGTATCGACGGCGAATGTGTGTTAAACAAAAAGAAAATGGCGGGTAAGCCTTGCCATTATTGTGTAGCCAAATAATTTTTAGAATGTCAAGATCTCAACGCGAAGACTTGCGCCAAATACACAAAAGTCAAACTCCGCCACTTCTGTAAATCTCAACAATTCCGTGAAATTTGTTGCGCATCCTGTGCAAATCTCAAAGACCCAGCCATTCCTTTATAAACATGTATATTTTTCTACAATTAGGGAGTTCAGTTTAAAAAAATGATCGATCAGTGATCATCACAAAAAGTAGCGTCTACTTGTCCTCAAATGTAATCAAATCGACGAAACATCACTGTCTTTCACATGTTCAAAAAATCATAGTGATCCCGGTTGTGATGGATTTGCATAAGTTTGTCATTTCGCCCGATCTGTGAAGTGTCCCATATAAAACGGCAGTTTATCTCCCTGGCCTCATACACAAATCAACATGACTCATTCAAATGAATCAACTGTTTCACATCAATCAGCCTCTTCAGTTGTCTTACTCGATGATGAACAGCCCTCAAGACTATGTGGCTGTGCTGGAGATGCCCGTTATGGTATTCTATTCATAGCTGTAATATTCTTTTCTTTCCTCATGTCAAGGTTAGCATCTCTAAATCTTCTTTAAAGGGAGTCCAGCGTAATTGCTTACAATGCTACTTTTGTTTCAATGATGGATAAAAAAAGTTCTCCTCTTTTCAACGGAACTAATCTTCACGATCCGACTGTAGATTGGGCTTCTTCGGATCTTTCTATTGGCGATCGTCGATATTCTTACGGATATATTGAGAAAAGCTTGAGCTTCTCATGTAAGTTATCGTTTCTTCGGGAGACCTTATAATTTCAGCTGTCTATGCTGGTGCCATTCTTGGAACATTTCCTATAAATTATCTTCTGGCTAAATATGGAGCTCATAAAGTACGCAGTTTTGTAACTTATGTTAAGAAATAATTTTAGGTTATGTTTGTCGTTGGTATTCTTGCTACCATAATGGTTGGAATAACTCCGTTTGTTGTTGCAATCTCTTTTCCACTTTTTGTTGTAGTTCGATTCATCGGGGTGAGCATAGTTCCTATTTTTAAAACTTTGTCTGAAGTCATAATCCCCAATATTTTTAGGGATTCTCAATGTCAAATATTTTCCCAGTGGCTGGAATAATTGTAAATGAATGGGCAACTACCAAAGAAAAAGGACTTTTTGTAGCTGTGTTGTCTGCTTTCGTTGAAATTTCCGCTCTTTTTACTATGCCACTGAGTGGAGTAATTGCCCATAGCCGTAAGAGACATAGTAAAAGTTCAATGGACAAAGCTTGAATTTCAGTCGGCTGGCCGAGTGTTTTCTATATGCATGCATTGGCAATTGGAGTATTCACACTCCTCTGGGGACTGTATTATAGAGACAAACCTAATAAACATCCGTTTGTTGAGACTAAAGAATGGAGGAAGATCAGTAATGGAAAAACGATAAATCTCACCAAACCAAAGGTTCGGTATCCTAAACAAAAACCCTATACCAAAATCTACAGACACCTGTGAGCAGAATCCTGCATTCTTTGTCCATTTGGGCTATTTGGATTGCTGTTCTTGGAAACTTCTTGGTCTCCCAGTTCTCCATCTCTTTCTCCACGTTGTATCTCAGTTATGTCCTCGACTACACTCCCGTCACTGCCGGTCTCATTATTATGATTCCCCTGGGTTTCCTGGTAGGTGTGTCGTTAATGAAACAGGCAAATATTTCCAGCTGATTATAAAATTCGTGACTGGTATGGTATCTGACCGTATTAGTTGCATTAATGAGTTGAGTAAGGTAAAGCTCTTCAATTCGTTGGCTCTGTTAGGTTCTGGCATCTTCTTCATCCTCCTGTCCGCTTTTGAGCCTTTTGGTCACGTTGCCGATGTAATTTTGGTCGGTCGGTCTATACTATACTGAGAAAACAAGAATCATACTTTCAGCCGCGCCAATCGCCCTTCTCGGTTTCAGTGTCGGTGGATATCCCAAAGCGGCTATTCTCATTTCCAGACAACATTCACCTTTTGTCATGTCAGTAGTTCAAGTAACCAAAAGTTCATTCTTGTTATTCAAAAATGGTTGCAGATTATGTCGATGGTTGCCCTTGCCATTGGATCTTTTTTGGTCCCCGCATTGACTACCAACGATACGTTTGCAGCCTGGAGGAGTGTATTCATCTTCTATGGGGCAATTCTCGTCATCTGCAATACCATTTTCATAGCCTTTGCTAGGTACACATTCTATCGAAGACGTAGACAAAAAAAAAGAATTTCAGAGCTGATCCTGCAAAATGGAGTCAAACTGTAGCTCCTGGACTATCGCAGCCATCCAATACGCATATCGCACATAACACCCCTGCTCATATTATAACTCCAGATTCTCTTGCCTAATTCTTTGTCTTCAAGTTGTATTTTAATCCTATTGATCTCAATAAATAATCTGTCACCTTATTCCGTTACGGTTCTAAATTTTGTGCTTGGTGACTAAATTGGTTTTTGTGCAAGACTACACTCTAAAAGTGCAAGTGCTAAGGGTCGCATCCCATTTTCCAGATCATACGATCAAGGAGGTGTTTGTTTACTTGGATTTTGCACTTCTGTGCGCATTTGGAATTTAGATAACAGTTATTATCAATTTAAGCCATACCGTTTAAGAAGGCATTCGCAACAGGAGACTTATATAAGCCGATCGTGGCGTCCTTATCGTAGTTTCTTAGCCTCGGTCTGTCGAAAACGCCTTTTTCTTTTTATTGAATCAATATTCCATTTTCAGTAATGAGGGTAATTATACTACTTTCCCTTGCTTGCACCTTCGCAACTGCTTGGTATTATGGTCGACCTGATCCTGGAGCATCTACAGAGTGAGTCTACGTCCCAAACGGGCTAAAACCCTTGCCTTCAGGGGTGGTGTTTGGCCTCTTCCCTGGTCCATCTCTTATGGAAGTAGCAACCATGTCGTGGATCCTTCTGCCTTCTCGTTTACCACATCCCTGAAAGGGTGCGACATCATTGACAAAGCCATTGTCCGCTACAGAAAGCTGATGTTCCCTGGATACAACTCAGTACGGTTTTCATTTAAAACCAGTCTATTTTTAGGGAACTTATTCTGACTCCAAGGCTACCTTAGCCAGTATTCTCATCACAGTTCAAGGCTCTTGCGACACTTACCCTCAACTGGAAATGGACGAGAGCTGTTGGTCCCATTAAATTTATAACTTATTTATGTTTCAGACAATATCATGGTAGACGCTTCAAAGAGCATTGCCACTCTGACAGCTCCTTCGGTTTGGGGAGCTCTTCGAGGATTGGAAACTTTCACCCAGCTTCTCTATCTTCCTTCAGCCAACAAGGTTGCTTGCTCTTTTCTATAGTAACATAATTTATTACAGTTCCGCGTTCGTTCAGCTTCGATTGCTGATTCTCCGAGATTCCCACACAGAGGAGTTATGATTGACTCTGCTCGTCACTTCCTCCCTGTTGGAGTTCTTCTACAAAACTTGGTACGATCCAACCGATTATTCGATTAATGTGGGCGGTTTCAGGACCTCATGGCTCAGAATAAAATGAATGTTCTTCATTGGCATCTCGTGGACAGTGAATCTTTCCCATACCCTTCTCTGAAGTATCCCAACCTGACAGCTTGTGTAAGAAATAGACAACGCGAAACTATTGAAATTATAGGGAGCTTACACGCCTGCTCATCAATATTCCATCGACGATGTCAAGAAAGTTATCGAGTATGCCCGTCTTCGAGGAATCCGTGTGGTGCCTGAATTCGATACTCCTGGGCACACCGGCTCTTGGGGATACTGTATGCCTAATCTCCTCAGTACTTGCTACAATTCAAACGGGGCCGTGTCCGAAATGTCCAACATCATCGACGCCACTTGGCAGCCGAACTACGATTTCCTTCAAGGATTCTTCACTGTAAGCTATTTTCATGCGATCAGGGGATTAGAAGTTCCTCTTTAGGAAGCTCTAGGCCTCTTTAAAGATAACTACATGCACTTTGGAGGAGACGAGGTGTCTTACGATATGGGCCAGTGCTGGTATAACAATCCACAAGTCCGCTCTCGAATGGCCAACATGGGATTTGGATCAGACACCAGCAAACTGCTGAATTATTACTGGCAGAGGTTTAAGATCCACTTCCAAAGTACACTGGATATTATAGACTCTTCGAAATTATTGATAAGGCTCGTCCAGGAACTAAGAAAGTCGTGTGGCAAGAGGTTCTTGACCTTAGCGTCCAGGTATTTCACCTATTCGATAGCAGAATTTTTCAATTACAGGCTACCGGATCCATTGCCCATGTCTGGAAAGGAGATACCATCGACGACGTGATGACGGAAATGGCTAAAGTTACTTTGAACGGGCATAAGGCTATCCTCTCCAGCTGCTGGTACGCTATAGTTGTCATGAGATACGATAACTCCTAGGTATCTGAACTACATCAAGTACGGTGCCGACTGGGGTTACGTCAACAACCAAAACATGAGAGACAGGGGAATGTATTATGAATGCGATCCCACGGATTTCCAAGGAACCGCATCTCAGAAGGTACCCCTCACATGACCCAGACGTGTGTGTGCTATCTATTTTAGGCACTCGTTATGGGAGGCGAAGCAGCTCTTTGGGGAGAATTTGTTGACGGCTCCAATCTTATTGAAAGACTATGGTGAGCTTTATTTCTGGAAAGTAGAAATATAATTAACAGGCCTCGTGCATCAGCTGTAGCTGAGCGTCTCTGGTCCGACCCTGCTCAAACTAAGAGCGCCGATGCTGCCTGGCCTCGACTTCATGAAATGAGGTAAAGCCAATACACACGTTTGAATGCACTTCCGGTGGTAAAAGCGTGAACCCAAACCAACATGTCTGCTGACATGGCGGACCGGAAATAATAGAAAAATATTGGTATTGTTAGGAAGTTGCTGGAGAGAATTAAGCTATTTATGGTGATGTTTCAGATGCCGTATGATCAGAAGAGGCTTCCCCACACAGCCGATCATGGACCCCGACTACTGTCCCTTCGAATGGAACCCTCCCTACACTGAACTCTAAGATTGCAAATGAAGCTATGATTAAAAAGTATCCTCCTTTTGGCCTATAATATCTCCGCCCTCGGAAGGAAAACACATCTATTTTTTGCGTGCAATCATCACTCAGAGCATTACAGGGGGTTCTGTCAACAGTGACGGCAAATTCTAAAAATATCTTGACGTCTTCTTTTAAATCAAATCATCTTCTTTGTGGTCAGAAGGCTACCTCGGGGCAGTAAATCAGTTCCGTGTACCTTTTCAAAAAGGGTCCAATGCACCGCAGCCGCACACGCTTCTATTCAATTTACGAACTCAAAGTCTGGAAGACCTAATCTTATTTCTCTTACCAAGAAGATTTCTTTGGACTAAAAATTACTTATTTCGTAAGATTGGAACACATAGATTCATTTGGCTTTATCTCTTTCTTCTCTTCGCAACAATTAGCTACTCAAACTACGAAAGAGTAATCACAGCCGCCGGGGAATTCTAAAAGATTCCGCGCGACATCACAATGTTTGGTCTCCCCCCATGCTCTTTCTGGTTAAATCTTCCGGCTATAACCGGCGGTGGTAACTAGTAGTCTTGTTTTTGTTTAGTAAACTAAACCCAGTACTCATTCCGTGTGATGAAAGCAAGTAACCTTCCTCTCCCGTCAACAGCACTTGCTTCTCTTCACAATCCCAGGGGTTTACATATGTTATACCCGATATCTGCTGGTGGCATGCAGAATCCAACTACATCTTAAGCAATATTTAATCGACTATTTACAGTATCGAATCCTAGAGAATTTGAGTTTACATTTATTTTTGTAGGATTTAAAAGTCGTAAATCCATTTGCCATATATCCAGCTGAAGCATTTTTATCAAGATTTAATTAAGCGGAAAACCGTGGCAAGCAAGCATGCCCTTTTCGATACAGCTTATTCACCTCGGAGCGTCTACTTAATAATACAGTTCACTTAACGAAAGACTCGAAGATAATTTGAATCAGCCGCTTTTCGCGTCCAAGTTCTACTGTTCGTAGGATTCATAGGATCTCACCAGAAGAACACCGCCTTCTGGGGTAATTTGCAAGATGCGCTGAAAAGATTTTAACGACTAATTCTATCGGTTCCAAATAGAATTTCCGTCTTTCTTTTTATTCTGTCCAGTACATTCCAAAATGGTTCAGGAAGTTCATTTCGTTTAGCCAAAAGGGCGACCAACTGTGGTTTTGGGCCCCTGACCAAAAGGTACTCTTGAATATTTTATAGCCTCTCACGTTTCAAAAGAAGATCTTGTTCAAGCTTTTCTTCGTACTAGTTTCGCCTCAGTTGACGGTATTCGAACTTTGACATGTACTGCAAATATTTTGCATTTGACCTAACTCAATTTACCATTTGGTTGGATTTATGATAGAATTTTGAACACATCACATCCCAATTGGGGATATTCAATTGTTGATTTAGGATTTTAGCTGTTCTTTTCCATTGACGATTACTAGAAAAATAGCCGAATTTCACAGATATCCGTGAGATTTGGGTTCAGGATTTCTGGCGTTTGAAATCCGACACCTATCAGTTTTTATTCGGAATGCTGCAGAACAACTGTGATTTCAGAAGCGAGCCTCACATCCTTCTGCCGTAAGTTACATAAAAATCTTTCAACATAGCTGTATATTTGGAACATAAAGTAGAAGAAAAACTAGATCTCTATTTCCGCTTCTAGCATTTCTTGGTCTCCATATCAAATTTCTGACTTGATCCTCTTGTTCTGGGTTGCGTTCAATTTCCATCCAAATTTCTAAGCTCTAAACTACAAATTTTTTGAAGAATTCACGTAATTGCAGTAAAAAAAGTCTTGGATGTGCATCTTGTAAACATTACTCGTCATGCTTGAATTTAATGTGCGCGCCGTGGATTCACACGGATTTACATATCTAAGACCACAACAGCGAGCATAAGGGACTTTAGTCTTCTGGGGCAAGGTCCGCTCTCCTCTAAGGGAGCCATCTGTGCGACTTACTAATTGAATAAGACGAATTTTATCCGATGAAAAAACAACCATTACTACTGGGACCACCGGCATCTTTTTGGGTTTTGTATCCTTCCTTTTTTGAACATCATCATTCTCACTACATAATTGTCCCCGCAGGACGTTTTTTCTATTTGTTCTCTTGCGTTGCAAGGCAATCTTTCTCTTCTCCTCTATCCTCAAGGAGACCAGATTATTCGGCCGGATTCTCTCTAATTTAGGTCTCTTAGGTCTTTCCACTCAATTCCTTCCACCTCACCGCTTAGGTCAATGCTTAAGAGTGGTATTCGTTCTGTTTACCTGACCCCAGAACAATTTCTTTCTTTCAGGTAGTTTCCAGGATTTGGACTCCCTTGACTTTGACTCCTGACTGCCGCGATTAAAGGGATTACTGTACAATAGAAATTGTTTTGTCTGAAGAGGCTCTCTTGTTATCCCGAAAGCCGGAGCTTAATTTAATGTTTCTTTCTGGAAGACCACCCGTTTCCAAAGGGATTATTTGGTTTTCTCCCACACACACACACGTACTCACCCCAACGTGGCAATGAGTCCATTGTTGTGTCTTTTTACACACATTTCCTTCATTAGCTGGTCTTCTCGATGTCTAAGAGAAAGGGTTAGCTTAGTCTCAAATATAGAAACAAACAACTAAGACCTTTTGCCACATGTTCTCCTGTTCTTTCTTTTGTTCCTCAGATTCCTTGAATGCATTCTGATTGTGAAAGGTCAGTTGTAGATCCTTCTCTAACTATTCAAACCTAATTAGTAGTCACCCCCTCACCAGAAACCATTGCGACAATCTCAGGCGTCCCTTAATCTCAGTCGTCTCTGCCTTGGGGGCGTTTTTAAACGCTTTTGAAAAAAGCCTAACCTCACATCCTCTTTTCCTTTAACACAAATAATAACGAAAAGTTTTTGTCTCCGTCAATCTTTGGTTTACTTGCAAAAAAGAAAATGGACAGCCTTTTGGTCCTTTTCCGCTACTACGCATGGGGTCAATTATTCTGGAGTTACGAATTGCTGCCGGACACATCCTCATAGATGATGAAAAACATCGGAACAGGCCTCGTCAAAAGACACTGCCTCCATGTGATTCTTCAAGTTATTTCTAGCTCTATCTTTCTCGGAGAAGTTCATAATTTCCCGTATTCACGCTGTCTTCCTCCGGCTGTGACCCACTCTTTTCCTGTACTCTGACCCTCATTACATCAGTTGCTTATTATTCTAGCTTGACCACATGCCACCTTTCTTCCCAGGGCCAACTAACAATGAGAGGCTAATTACGTTATCGCCCATGATCCTTCTTAGTTAGTGTAGACTATAATTTATGCACCGACGAAAAACACGTCTCGAATCGCTAGCAGCAATTATTTAGAGGATGTTGCACAGCTACTTCTGCCTTCTGCTGCTTTTTTTAAATTGTAACAGTTCGATTTCTTGTTGAACATAATCTCCCTCGTGAAAGTGGGCTATCCGTCATAGTATCGCTCCTGCTGACAAGCAATCCATTTCACGTCACTACACTCACTCAGATAAATTTTATAACGGACTAATTGGTGGCTCCCGCCGCTGCTCTGTTTTGATGTTAAGACGACACCTTCCAATCCCTATTTAAATTTGCAACATGTTTACGATCTTTTGCCCCGGTGGCCTGTCTGCCTTAACTGGAGCAGTGCTTTCATTTGGAGACTGTTGACAGCTTAGTTTAATGTCCCTAAGGGCTGAACCCCGTACTTTTCGGGTTCGGGCTGTCCTTCAAATCTAGTTTCCAACCAAACTAGAAGGTCATGAGCACATGGAAGGTCTAGGACCTTGTTTTCTACATTTTTACAGCATGTTATCACTCTCATCCTTCACAATTCGCCAAATTTCTAAGAAATATTCACTGACCAGAAAATGAGAATTGTTCTTGGTGGCATCAAGCAGAAATATCTGCTAGAAGATATCACCAAGCCTTGTCCTTTGGAACATCCTTTTCGGCTATTTTTCTTTTAATCAAAGCGAATGCACTGTGTGTTGTTCTCCTTCCTTTCTTTTGAGACATTCTTTTTTCAAGAAGAGTTGTCACCTTCTGTTCGATTTTCAGCCACCCTTAACAAGAATGAGATGAATGAAAGCGAAGAAGATCCGTGTGCCTCACCCGATCAACCACTTCAATTCGAACGTTTTGTCCTTGTTGCCATTATTGGCACCAGTGTGGCAATATGCAGTATAATAGAGAACATCATCCTATGTGTTATGCTCTTCTCAAAGTAAGCCATTAGTTTCTATAATTTAAATTTTTAAATGTCTAGGTCAACTTACCGGTCTTCTCATTTTCTCTACCTCGCCCTGTTAGCTTTTTTTGATGTCCTCATAGCCGGAGCTTATATTCCATTGATGAGCCTGAACAGCTTTGTGGATTACTCAAAATCTGTTGTTCTTCTTAGAGCGTGGTAAGTTTTGAAGAAGTTAGTTCGGGGCAATACTCTCGGGAATGTCATCCATTCTGGCTGACACCAAGGAAACACGTCAAAAAGCTCTCTGTCAAACAGGGAACTATTTAAAGCCGTTCCAGGTTCACTTATATGATACCAATGATTACCATCTCCCACATAGCCATGACTGCTTCCTCTTTTCTGATGGTAGCCGCCAGTTTTGAGCGATATTGTATCACAGCCCAACCCGGCTTAGCCAAGGTCTGTTCTAACTCGACGTGTCAGAATAAATGATTATTTTCAGTTTTTAAACAGGAACCGCTTCAAAATAGCTGCCGGCAGTTGTGTTCTAGGGATTTTGACTAAAATAACACACGGCTTCGAATTCAGCGTAAGGATTTCTGCAAATTTTATGCACGATTCTGAGGATCTTCCAGGTCACGACAAACGAGGATTGCATCGGGACTATGGGAGAATACATTTTAGAGCTGTCTGAACTTGCTCTCAATAAAACTTATATGGCCTTTTGGAAAATTTGGTAACTTTTATGACTTCTAATTAGTTCAAATTTTTCAGGATACGATCTGTTTTCACTATTCTCCTGCCCTTCTTCCTCCTTGCTTTCATCAACATCCGCATCGTCTATGCGATTCAGAAGACAGAATTTCAGTTCATCAGTGCTCAAAAGCTCAGTGAGGCTAAAAGAAAAGTATGTTTTACAAAATATTTTCCTCATTAGAAGAGATTTTCAGTCAAGAGTACGAGCTGCTACCCGAACATTGGTGTTCATTATATGTACTTATCTTATGTCGAATGTCCTTAATGTGGTGATCACAATATGGGAATACATCGACAACGAAGGTCTTACAATAGGATTAAATGCATTTTATATGTTCTCTGTAGATTTAGTAAGTAGCACGGGTACAGTTAGCAGGAATCACTTTCAGGTTTCTTTTTTAACTGTCTTCGCGGGAGCTTTACGTCTTCCAATTTATATCACGTGTCAAAAGGAATTGAGGAAGGAATTCTTCTCAAAAATGAAACATCTCTGCTATTTTGGGCCATACAAGGTAATTATTACTCCGGGAATGTATATTTATCTCTAGTGTCTTGAACCACGCAATACTCTAATTCCAGGACTACAATCCAGCAGCCGTCAACACGATTCCTGTAGTAGAAGATCTTTCACAAATTGATGAATCAGAAGGGAAGCCATACACGGGCCTGTTTATCCAACTTGGAACAGTTTTAATTAAAAAGGATGCTTCCGAAGAAACATTAAGATCCAATAGCGGTAATTCATAACTTATCAAGCAATTTTCATATGTCAGTATAATTATTCGGGTATTTTTGCCATTTTGTGCTTTAATATTTTTAGATGCTCATCAATTGCTCTCAATGATTTCAAATAAAGTTTTATATTTGTTCCAAAATTCTTTTATCATTGTACCAGTGTTAGTAAGGATCGCAATACTACGAGTTTGAGTCTACAAAATAAAACCAGATACAAAATATCACAACGAGTTAAATGGATATGAATGTCGTATGACCCTCGGAAAGCGGGGCTATTTCTACTAAAAATCTAATAATTTCGTTTTTTTTATAAATTTAAACATCAGCCGGTTCCGTTTCATCCATTTCTTCTGTTGATAGTAATCGGGTGTCTGCACAGATGGACCGATACCGGCTATCACGTCTAGAGTAGTGAGATTCCTCCTCTTGTATATCTGTCAGCCAATCTTCTCGGGTTTCTTGATCTCGATCATTCTGGACATATTTTTGGTGGGGATCGTCACACGCACTACCTGGCTAACCAATGAACCCAGCCGCATGGTCACATTGACTACAATGTTCCCACGAAGATGTACCATTGAGCCCAGTTCGTCTTTCATTCTTCTTTTTTGCGGCCGTTTCAGCGGAGCTTCCTGTAAATATGATTCCTTTAAAGAAAGTCTACAGTACTTACTCCATTGGCATTCGTCAAATTACTTCTCAAACTGTTCGACACTCCTTGCATACTCAACTTATCCAGTTGATGTTGTTCTAGCTGCAACTGATACATTTGTTATAATTCAATTTAAATCACAGCTTACATCTTTTGATGGTAGTGCTCTGACACGGAATCTAAATATAGCTCGAGCCAGTGCCTTCTTCATTTTTTGATCACTGAAGATATAAATAAAAATTCGAAAGGCACAACCCGCAATGGTTAACTGAAAACGTCATTTGAAGAAGCATGGGAACATTCTCACCAGCCAGGAAAAGTCCGTAATTAATAAAAAGCTGTGGTAGTTATTTTGGATTACGGACAATCGAAAGAACTCCAGCACACTGACGCCGAGTGACACGCTGTTAGTGACAGTATAGCATGCCACAACCATGATCAGTGTCAAGGTTGCCGACTTGGCTCCTTTTTTGTCTTGACAGAAACGGAGATAGGTCCTGCAAAAGAAGATGATTCGTGTTAAATCCTCGATTTACTCTTCGGAAATAGCAGATTTCACATCGAAAGCCTTTTGCCTTATAGACTGCTCTGCATTCATCCTTTTCTTCTGTATATATTTTTCTACTATCCTCCAATTACAGTATACCAGCCCGACAAAAGGTAGTATCACGCTCATAATCTTTCGACACCAAAATCGAAACACCGAAAACTGATCCATGTAATTTACTTGAATGGGGACATAACTGAAACTGGGCAGCTATACTAAGCCTAAAAGAAAACTCACGTATCCATTGTATGACAATGAGGAACTTCTAGGATGCTTGTTTCAAACAGAAGAGTTCCTTTGAGGAGCATGGATAGAAATACCATAACCACGAAAATATACGATCTGTAGCGGACGAAGAAGACAAGCGCTTTCCCCTAAAAATAAAGGTTTAGCACAAATAAAGTGGAAAAGCAACGGACCTGGTTGCCTTCAGGATTGTATCCCAGCAGCCTTTCTATACTTGCCATCAGCAACAGAAAGTTACACATGGATTCACAAAAATGCTGGACAATAAAAGTTATTTAAATTTTTCTACAGCATACCCGAAAGAGGTAGGCCGCTTTCACATAAAAAATCCAAGCATGAAACCAGGAATCCCATTCATTATAGTAGGCGAGCATGGGAACGGCCACGATGAGCAAAAAACACAGAGGTACTAAAAAGGCAGTTAAGATTATTCTATTAGGGAGCATTTAGATGAAAGATAGGACCTTTATAGGACTTACCCAGCATATCAAAAATAGCCAGGATGACCGGGTTGGCATAGTTCTGTCTTCTTAAACGGAGAGATGTTTGAAATACGTAGATGATTAGTGCATTTGCAATGAATGACATCTGAATTTTAGCATTCTTAAAATCCGTCGACATTAAAAGGGTATATTTTTCCCGGATTGGCAATTGTGCATTTCAATAAACCACCATTTATCTTTCCCACGGAATTGTGCCCTTTTCAATGTTATGTCGCCCAACGAGATCAAGACCTTACCAGGCAGATGGAAGACCCTCCAAGGGCTACAATAATAACCCGTAGCCTAGAGACATATTGAGATGGAGAATGTTGACAGGACCAAATGAACGTATCATTTGGTCGGAATACATCCATCTGTAAATATTTATATAAAATTTAAGAAGAATATAAAAAGGATTTCAAAGCAGGTAGTACAAATGGATCAACGGTATCCTAGGATAAAATAAAACGGGTTGCTAACCCACCTTTGAAACGGGAAATCTGACAGATCTCGTGGTTTCACATAAATTTAGACTGCGAACAATATTGAACCGGAAGTGGGAGACTGCCTGACAACGAAGGGAGCAGCGAGAGAACGGCCTAGATTTTTGATTCATATTCAAAACAGCTAAGTGATTCAGAACAGCTCGTTAATTTTTAACAGAGATGCAGAAAAAAAGACATCTGCACCTTTTTTGTCGAATAATGATTAAAGAGAATGGTGTTTCGGCACAGCGAGGACAAATAGGCAAAGCACCAGAACTTGATATCTAATAAGAGGAATTTCCTTGTTGTCAAGGCTACAAGCAGACTGCCCGTACTTTTGCCTGATTGTAGGAACTTTGTATTCTAACAGCACTACGAGGAGTTACAAGCTTAGAGAAAATTGTATAGGTCCTAAAATGATTGTAGCGGGTGTCTCTCCTATTATATCGAACAATATAAAAACGAAAGTGTGGGAATTTCAAGGAATTCAATTGGGACGGAAACAAAAGAGAACACGTTAGAAGCTATCTGGAAACGAATGGGTACCCAAAAATGAACAAAGAGGTGGGGAGAATGTCAGGGCCTGGCAAGAGCTGACACGACAATTGTAGAGTCGCAGCGCTGTAAAAACGACACGAATCCGCCCCAAAAATGGAATAGCTGCCAAGGATTTGTTCGGACAACCAATTCTTATGAAACGTTGGAATTATGCAATGGTTGGTTTTGATTTTGGTGAGTGAATGGCAAGAAGAAGGAGCACACCAAGTCTGCCGTTAATCCTCAACTGATTATCGTATTAGGGACTGAAGAAAGAGAGACATATCTAGTTCCCATTCACGTTACATTGATTTTAAAACCAAATGTATTCTACTCCTTATCGTCCCACTAAATTATAAATTACCAGATGACAAGATTAAAAAAATCTTATTTCTAAAACTGAATGAGAAAATGACACGATTATGGGAGAAAAGGGCGTGGGGTAGAAGAAAGCAAAAGCCAAGAAAGCGGTGGTCGTTTGTTCAGCTATGGAGCAGGAAAAAACAGCCAAACTAAAGGCAACAGTAATCCAAGCTCTCCAAAAATTTATCACACAAGGAAGACACGCGGTGGCATTGTTCTACCTACTGGTTATAGGAAGCGCTTCGTGGAAATTACCTTGTAAGGTTTCTCTTGCTCTTTACTCGCTCTACACGGCGTCATAAATAAAAACTGATAAATATCTGCAGAAAATCTGAGCGAGACCTGCTCAACACGCTGTAAATGTTACCGAGGACTCTACGTCAATTGTGGAGAATGAAACCATGAAAATATATAAGTGTGAAATGTAAAAGAAGTGAAAAACAAGGACGTATCCGGCAGAACCAGGAGACACTTCGTGGTAAGTGTAAGTCTGAAGTATGATTTCTTTAAGTTTCTCAGCAAGGTCAAATGAACTAAAGAAAAATTTATGAAGTCAAAGACGGATTTCTAAAAATGAATTCGTTAGCCGCAGGTGGACAAGGACAAAAATTTTCAGGAACTTTTTAATTGTTTAAAGATACAGAATAAGGACAGAACATATGGGAAACAGAACATTTGAGGAAGAGAGATTGTAACCCACGGTCGTATAGAAAAAGGCATCCTAATCCAGAGGATAACTGTAACAAGAAGGTGATATTGCAATATCTCTACGTACGAGAATGTGCAGTGCGTCACAGCACGACATACTCCAAATACTGGAGAAATTGTAGTTCGAACTAGGTTTTCTGTATCGCTAGTCGCATGTTTACCACTATGGCTAATGAGAAAAACTATAGATTGAAGAAATTTGTATGGAAATAAAAGATGTTATAAGATGTGAGACGAGCGATTTTGTCTAATTTTGGGTGATGTAACACTACGCCCATGGGAGCCTCTTTACCCCAAAACATTTAGATGATGTTCCAAAAACTGCAGCACTACGAATAGAGAAAAAAATAGAGAGAAGATAATGATAATATTTCTAATGAGCGTTGAGAAATAGAAGCGCGTGGTCTCAAACAAATTTTTGCAAAAATGAACTCAATTAGACGGCAAAAGTTAATTAGTGACAAGGAGAATGACTTCAAGAATATGTTTTGAAAGAGAAAGTTGACACAAAAATTTGAAAAGAGCGACAACTTTTACCCCCCTTTTCAGGACTATAGAAACACCTGCCGACAGGAGAAAAGAGAAACAGCCAGAAGTGGAAAAAGTAGTAAACAATGGGAATGAGATACTTTCTGACTTTGGTGGGACAGACGGAAACACCAGCTGAAAGAGCTCGCCCTCTTTCACACGTCGCCTTTTTCATATTTCCTTTTGATGACAGGAAAAGAGTGACTGAGGGAGCAGGGGTCACCGGATGAAAGCACCCTAATGAATCATAATCGGCCGCTTTAACAAGGAAGGGCGCTAGACCAGACCAGACCTGGAACACGTCGAAGCAGAATACGTAATTAATTCAATTGAAATATGTCAGATTGTTCGTAGACACGCTATTCTGTGAGATATCAAATAAAGGAAAAGACAACTTTTCTAATAATTTTAATCAGGTGCTGTTAAAAATGTCATAAAATGCTACGTAGGGTGCGAGAGAGAGTGAAAGAGTGGTGGAAATAGAAATTGCCGTTCTTGCAGGTGCGAAGCAAAAAAAAGAAGAAAAATTGAGTAAATCTGTCCTCCATTTAAAGGAGTGCATAAACCGTACCTATAGGAGGGGGCGATTATCCGATGTTTTCAAAAAAGGGGTAATCTGCCGGGATAAATGGATGACATCAAAATTCTATAAGGAAAATGACACTTCCACACAATGTGGGGGGTCACATATTTGAACGACTGAACCTACAGGCTTCTGTAAACAGATGAAATTGATTCAATTTGAAGTCTGGCATATCTCCTACGAGGTAGAACTCTATAAAATATGCAACTATTCATGCCACAAAAAGGGTATTCTCTCCCACCAGCAAACTATCATCGTTCAATGCATATCTGAGTCTTTACAAATGCGGTAGGTGGCGGGGACAACATGCTTGTGGATGAATAGCGGAAGAAATCTTTATTTAGGATTCGCGAGGGAGGAAGCGACTGTCCACGGATTAAATTGAACGGAGAGGTCTCATCAGGAAGTGTATCTTCCCCCCATATGGACCGCGATGACATAACTAATCTCAGGTCTAAGCGGCGTGGGGGATTTCGGCAATGGGAACACCTAGCAACTGGGGATTCCGTAATGGAGTGAATCAGCTGACTGTCTGTAAATGTCGTAAGCGAAACGTAGAAATAGATAAAAATAGAACACACAGTGGGAAGTAGTTGGAGTTGAGAAACAGATGGTCGGTCAAAAGGCGTAGCTAACATTTTCATTAGCGGCAGGGGCAGATGGCTCGACATATTTAAAGAATCAGTGCTGACGGTATGTTTTTGATGGAATAGGTTACTTGTCCCAGAAGGGAACGAGCACAAGATGAAGTCGATTCGCATTCTGAGAAGAGGCAAATCTCTTAGAATCAGGGGAAGAGGATTAGAAGATTTCCTCCCACAGTTCACGATCAAACATTCAATGGAAGTAGAGTATTTTTTGTATAAAAGATATCAGGCGGATCAGGCCACTTCCGGTTGAGAGCGTTCTTCCTCGTAGTAAAATCTTCCCTTGCCATTAAAATTGTAACAGCGATCAGAGGTTCTTTTCTGACTAAGACGACAGCTAATAGAAAAAAAGATGAGAAGGCTTTGATTATCCCTTCTGGGACAAAGAACCTTGGGGATCGACTTCACAGAAAGGAACTGATGAAGTCAATTCACCTGAGCAGAAAACCAAACTGATGTCATTTTCTATTCTGCGGAAATATCAATCTCTCCTTTTAGAACATAACTTTTGTGCAGATTTTTATGCTGGGAAAATAATCACAAGGATACCCGAAAGGGAACTAACTGAAGTGGAAAAAGAAACAAAAAGAGGACAGGTCATGTATAATAAAGATCATCGAAGGTGAGCGGTCCCAGAAGATTCTCCCGGATTACTGATTTAGGAGGAGGTGCCTAGAATATGATCCATAGAAATGAAAGTAACTGACATACCTCACAAATTTCTGTTTCAATTTGAATCTTCGAATTTCGTCGGGAGCTCCGCTTCGAACTTCTTGCACTTTCATCAAGGACATGAATTTGAACCTAGAGTAGTCCGTTAAATTGAAGATTAGGTTAAATGTACCTGTTCACCATCAGTATGCACGCTGGTTTGTTTTTTCTGTGCTTCAGGATCTTGTTCGCCTGTGGCTACTGCTTGGAAATCGGCATTTTTCATTGCTCGGCTGACAAGAGCTGAAAATGGTAAACTTTTAAATGTATAAATTATTGGGAGTTTTTTCTGTCTATTCATATTGAAAATCTATTTTTGGACACATTTATCTAAACAGCAAATAGCAATTTTATTTCAAAATAAATATATTAGCGTTCACATTCATTCACACCTTCACCGTTCAACGATGTAATTGAGAGTCTGGCTGAAATAAAAGGAAAACCAATAAAAGCTAGTAATTCGGGAGCAGGTTTACCTTTAAAAGTGTTAGGCTTTTTAGGCGCTGGTTCAGCAATAAGTGGTGGAGAAGGCTCCTTAGGCCTTCTGAACATCTTTGGCCGTCTTCGCAGACAAGAGAAGATTACACAAAGCCCAAATAACAAAAAGAAACCTGAAAATACTCTTTGAAATGGGGTTTAGGAAGGAACTAACAGACACAAAACCCGTTCATAAGAAAGAATCCAATCAACATATCCATTTCACCCTCGGGTCGGTTGACATAGTCCAATTTCTGCTCCGGCATTGTGCTGAAAGTATATATAACTCTTAAAATAAAATGGTGATTTATTTTATTTTACTGACATCACTAGACAGCGATTTTTCATGTTGCGATTGACTACGGACGCCGACATGCAGCACTAGGCTCACTTCGCTCGAACATTTTCATTTTAAAAGATCACGCAAGTGTAAAAAAAGCCCGACATACCCAGTTGAGTTAATACTTTGATGTATCATTGACCCGTAGAATTTTACCCGGAAGAATATTTGGAATTAGACAACAATAATAGGAAGGCGTCAATAAATGTCTGGGGGAAGTGAGAAGATCTTGATGAAAAGTGATGATCGAAGACAAAACACGGTCAGCTGTGCCGATTGCTCTCGAAAGGCAATAAATTATCAGAGGTGGATCATTTGTAACGGCGGCTAGTTTCTTTCAGGTATGAAGCTTGTCCTCCCACGTTTTATTCACTACTGGCAAATATTTATGGTCCTATTCGTATCTTGTTCAAAATATGGTTACATCATGTTCAACAGTTATAAGAATACAGATATTTTCGGCTTCAATGAACAAGAAAAAGGAGAAGAAGGTGTGAAATTTCACATAAAAGCTCATTGGCCGGAAAATCACTGTGAGCAATTCATCAAAAAGATGGATGAGAGTGCTAAGGATCACGAGTGTGACATGACACAACTTTCTTGGGTTGTTTCTTTTTAAACAGAACTTAAAGAACATGAACTTACCCTTTAAACAAATGAGTATGATCCATAACATTTAAGGTCTTTTTGTCAGCCATTAATAGAGAATATTAAAAGCAGTGATTTTACGTGTGCCACCGGCAGAAAAGGATAGAACCGCCCCCAAAAAAGAAATGCATTTCCCCTGGGGAATTTACATGCGCCTAATCCACAATTCTCCAATTTCAATGCATCGGACACCATGGCTAGAGTGACCATCATCCTCTTTAAAAAGTTTTACTGTAACTCACTCAATAACAGTATCTGTCTTGTTGTAGATAACCATATAAAGAGAAGCTGCTGGCTATGTCCGGGTTAGAAGCACTTCTGGGATTACGGCATTTGCTGGGTGAAATGAATGTAAATAGACAGGCAAATGGACCTAATGTGTAGGGCGGGGAAGTAGACGAGGAGGTACTCTCTTTTTGCAAGTGCTAATCGTAAAAATTAGAAGAAATTTCGTCAAGTGCGTCTCACAAAGATTGAAACAGCTGTTATATCCAAGAGAAATATGAAGGTGTCAGAAGGTCTAATGGGTGCGGGTTGATCCCTTTTGATTGATGGTCGCTTATGAGGTTCGTAGAGACGGAGTACGTGAGAGGAGTAACATCCCCACTTGCAGGTAAACTACGGGGTCCCAACTGCCAGGATTATTACTTCACACTGCTTTATCTCCTGAGGTAAACTTTTACAGCCTTCCCACTCTTCCTGCATGACGCTCGCAATTGAATTGGATATCGTTTTACTGCCAGACTTGACGCGAAAAACAGCCAAATGCTTAGAGGAGATGGCACCTTTACGCAAAAAACGCTTCGGCATAAACATTAGGTTTAAAACATAAGAATTTCTTTAAAACCGGGTTAGAGATAAACAACCAATTTCCCTATACGCAGGTTCCAAAAAAAAGATTTTTCAGCTAGGGATGTTAGATCAA
This sequence comes from Oscheius sp. DF5033, assembly GCA_964036215.1. Taxonomy (NCBI): domain Eukaryota; kingdom Metazoa; phylum Nematoda; class Chromadorea; order Rhabditida; family Rhabditidae; genus Oscheius; species Oscheius sp. DF5033. Next base: position 11,146,427 of record OZ038413.1, read on the forward strand.
AAAGTACGATATAAATCACCAGACTGCGAGTCATCCACTAAATTAAAACGGAAACCTACAAGAAATTGGGGTCGAACATCATCTGGTGAGAGCGGTTCAAAACTTGTGCGCGTGTTGAGGAGGAAATTCACTTCTACATCGAGCATCATTGAATTAAACTTAAAAAATGAACGGATCTCTGTCTATTTCTTTAAAAAATATGAGGCAAACATGATGAAGAGGCTCGCTGTGTGTGACTTTGGGGGCAAGAACGGCGAGAGGTGCCGGCTTGTGTCATTAACTAGACTAATTTAGAATTTCGACTACATACACATTGAATTCTTAGAATTCGCCTTCAACACACACATCTTCTTTGAGAAAGTGACTTTTGCTTCCCATTAAGAATCTTAGCTTAAATTGTCACTCACATCGGGTGCTTCGCTCCATGGCCGACGATCATTTCTTCCACACCGTTGACATCCATCTTTCGAATCCTGAAAGTTAACAAAGAGTCAGCACCAGCGGTCGAGAAGAAGATCAACTTTGAAAGTTAGGAACTTTTACTAGAGACAAAAACAAAACGGGACCAATTGGCAGATTTACTACTTTTAGATTGCGCTTGTTAAGCTCAAGGAGTAAGGCACAACAACCATTTGAGCCTGCGAAATGGCTAAGAGTTAGCCCTACGAAAGGCATAATGTTACAAGCAAAGCAGGCTTACTAATGTGGGTCGTTTACATCAGTAAATGAGGAACATGACACTGAACGAAGAGAGGAGGGGAGGATGAAGAGAAGCCAGAACACTGTGTATCCCATGCTGTTGGAAGTTGTAGTAACTCCTCAGTAAAAAAACATACCTTGAAATGACACTCCAATGCGGCCATCCAGCTGGTTCCCAACTGCTCATGGCCTCTGAAGAAAAGACACTGAATATCATGGTGGAAGAGATATATGTAATAAAAGGATAGGGCGTAATAAAAGCGGAACTGCCCTCGGGGGCCGTCCATGTGGGGTTTAGACTCAAAAAAAACGAAACCCTCTTCTGGTTGAGATAATAGATGTATGAAGTGGTAGCTGTTGAAGCTACAAGTGGCTCATTAATATGTCTTTTTTGTACTTCTTTTGCTAAAGATGGGGTGAAATGACGTGACTCTAACCAGCGTTTTTAACTATTCCAATTATTCATAAAATACTGGATATTGCGCTTTTCTCATGTAGAAATTCTAGAGAAAATCAAAAGAAATTTATGACACAAAGAGCTGAAATTTGGAAGGATGGGAGGGTAAGACATAGACTTCCATAAATCCCAGAAACAGCAAGGCTCTGGTGGAAATAAACAGCTGCATGACTTTTTGTGGCCTACTCGATATATGACCACAAGCGAGAGAACAAATCCTGCGCTACCGCTATCATTAGTCATTGTAGACATGGGGCACTTAATCGCATTAAACTTGATCGTAGGAGCTACCTGCCCACAAAATAGACAAAATCCCATAGAACTGACTCAACCGGAAAACAAAGCTAATTGTTTTTACCATAAGTCATTTGTTAACCAATGGCCAATAATTCACCGAATCTTATGAAAGGCAGTGGACCTCCCCGGTACTCCACACATTAGCGGTAATACGTGAACAATCAGGTTGGTCAAAGAGAATATTAAATAGGCCACCCTGCTCTCAATCTCATCGAGTATTCATTTGCATTCCTTCGGAGGATACTGTACTGCTTCTCACTGAGAAGCTGGTCCGATTGACTGCTAATGAGGAGTACTTTTGTCCGAGGAGGTCGCAGCTGTGCAAACAATCCGCTACCCAACAGGGTGTCACCAATAACTATTACTGTAGTAATCACTCTCATGCTGTAATCCATCATCTTCACACACAGTGTCACGTTGACCTGAAATAGGATCCTCCTCGCCACCAGATTAACACCTGTGCAACACATGTCAATTATTCTCGATAGGACACCCTATTGCCAATGGTATCTGGTTCCAGTTTTCCTAATTGTAAAATCTGGTACGAGAGTGTATTGCACAAAACAATTCTTGACGGCAAAAGGCGTGAGCTGTCATAAAATAAATCAACGGAAACATGAAAATAAACTGTCTCCATGTGTTGCGGACACGTTGCCCGTTTATTGAGATAAACGTCTGGATCATGTATACAAATGAGGCATGTCAGAAAAGGGAAGGAAGATCAAAAGAAAGAGGCTCAATTAGATATGGAATCCAAGACATTGTTTTTCGGCGGCTGCTGATCGGAGTCTGATTGCAGGCTATTACATGGTAATCGGCTGCCGCTTTTGTGGATCAAAAGAGAACCGCTCCCGAGGGATACGCCTACTGTAGGCGGTAATTCGAAAACAATAGTCGACCTTCTCGGATACATTTATGGTTACCGCAAAGAGGAAGAAAAAGCCCCCCGTTGCATAATCGCCGTGAATTTTTAAGCAGGTAGTTGACTTTTTGTCTTTAGTGAGGTGAAATGAGGGAAAATTACACGGACGGAAGCAGATTTCCGTCTGCAGGATGTACAAATGTACGCTAATTTGCACCTTGAGGAACAAGATGCACAAATATTGCCCAATGACAGCCCATTATAACGCGCTTGACAATAATAGGGAGCACCACCTGCAGGAAAGAGACTGCGCCAAACCGGAGAGAGCAGATTGTCCATCATGTCACACAAATTACTCGGCCAAGTTCATCTCAATGGCAGTATTTACCAAGAGGTTCATTATCTGCTTAATTATTAGTTCTCTTCTGGGCGGAAGTGGAGGTAAGAGACTGGTTGAGTATAAAGTTTATTCAGCTAAATGACAAGAACTATGGCACACTGGGCAGAGAAGGCAGGAGATCCATCACAGATTGGAGGTTAGCAGCTAGAAGAGCCAGTTGAGAAATGAGTCCAATACTGACGGAGGATCTTTTTGGTCCTGAAATCACTTCATTATAATTAGTCTTAAAGGATAGGTGGATAACAGTCTACTGTAATATGAAGAAGTGAATACACTGCCATCTGGTACCAATTGAGATCCTCTTCGAGCACTGTTCGACCTTGGCGGCTCTTTTGTTTCTATTCGCGCACTATACCCAATCAAAACACTTTCTTTACATTGTGCCCAATGAGATAAGCTAGCGGATAATATACTTACCTCTGGAAGAAGGACGAACTCCTCTTCGAATTCGTCACACATGGCAGACAGGCGGTGTGCAATACGTCGGAGTTTCGGACAAATGTAAGCTGAAAAGGTCAGGTTATGTTACGGTAGTGGCTAATAAAGGCGTCATAGGATGTACCGGCCAGTGCCTCTTACGAAAGAGTGATCAGCTCAGGATAGGTCGGCAAACACTCACCTACTTGGACGGCTACATCCCGGACATAATAATCATCTTTTCGTGGTACTTCCAAGCGAAGAGTTTCAGGAAAAAAGGAACAGTTAGGAGCAGAAACGCCCGGATCATCAAAAGACATAGCGAACATCTGAAAATAAACCAGGTCAATATGTAATATAAATACAGTCTAAATATTTGATTTAAAAAAAGGCTTACAATCATATTTGGAAGGCTGTGGGGGTAAGAAGCAGCAAACTAAGGAGTGAGCTTACCCCGGCTGGTAGACAGTAAATGAGGTCGGGATATGCCCGCCTTCGGAGAGAGCGCGAACTGACTCCGCCCTAGTACCAGCTGCAGTAAGGATTTCGCGCCAAGGTGAGGGGATAGTAATATTGGATCGAGAATAGCCTCTGACTATATTTGTTTACACAATAAAATTGCGGCAAGCAAAATTAGTAAGGAAGCGCATGATGCTACCTCGTGTTGCAATTGACGAGTATCGGCTAATTGTTAGCTGCTAATACCATAGGCACATTCCACTATTCGGAATGGGAAAACCACCTAGATGCTACGAAAAGGAGAAATTCCTTGGGGTCGGAACATTATTTCAACGGTACAGTCGTAGGCCGACTGAAATAGGTGTCAATCAACTACCGGCACTCCTTTTTGAGCATTAATCAATTACGCATGCGTGTGTCAGCATTTAATGTTCTGCGTAACAATTGACACCGGGTAAATTAATAGATCTAAGGATGAGAGTGTTCTAAGCTGTATTGGCAATAAGAAATTCAGGAAGAATAAGAAAAAGATTTCTTGAAAAGAGAGCGCTTTCTTTTAGGGCAAAATGAGCCCTGTGATTCATAGGTAATGGAGAGTCACCTGGATGAGAAATACAAGCGAACGGCAATAAGATTTGCGAAACTCGACTGGCTGGGGTGGCACAAGACAGGGTGGCTGTCATTACGAAAGCATACGGTTGACCTGATTATGCTGCAATACTGCTCGGACAACACCTTGTCGGGCCAGCTTTTGTATACTTTCGGTGGATGGAGTCCGCGTAACAGGGCGGCTTATTCAAAAAGATGAGCTACACGCAGGTGTTCATCAAACACAATAGCATCATAACTACGAGGCATATAGTCTGTCGAACTGTTTTGTGATGGAGTATTGTCCTCTCTAGAGGACACTATTGAAGTTAGCCTCGTTTTTACACCCGAGAAAGCAACAGAGCGTGCCAAATGACAATACCGCAAAGACGCCGACAGCTGAAAAACGTCGAGACGCTTAATGGGGTAGGTACAGTGCACGATAACCATGTCATTAGCGAATTTATTCAGAAAGACAAAAAGCTTGACTCGGGTAAAAGACAAGGTCAGACGGCTGTAAAATCCCGAGAGCCTAGTCAAATTTTGGCGCAAACTGTTGCGTCGAAAGGATAATAAATCAAGCAATTAGAGACGGAAAGGGTTGCGCACTCACAAATCAACAGAAATAGTAAGAGGTGTCAACTATCGGATTAGGGAGAATTAGCGGTGATCATGGAACAAAATCCCAGACAATGTTCTTTTGTTTCAATATTTTTGAACCCATCGCCCACATCTGACCGTTGAACACCTCGTATCCAGTCGGATTAGCCTGAGCTCAATGTAGAATTTGTTAAATTGGTCTCAGTATAAAATGTTTGTTACTCTGCCATCCCCACTCTACCCACCGACTGAGTGTGATGAAAATCTTCCTATTCCTGGTTGCCGGGATCTCGGTCGTCACTGCCGTTCTCAACATAGATCTTCTTAATACGAAGGCCTTCAATCTTGGGCTGGTAGCTGGAAAAGTCACTGACAAGCCAACTGCTAAAAACGTAAGTCTGAAAAAAGCTACGTATTAGTTTTTGTAGATTATGACCTGTATCCAGCCATCCCTCCTTGCTCGTAAGCCCATAGCCAACATCACCAAGGGTACCTCTCTCATAAAACGTAACAGTGCTAATCGCCTTTTTAGACGCAAAGGATTGCCTGATTTCAAAAAGCGGCCAGTTCTACATGTCCGTTCTCAATCTCTACAATACCAGTAGGTACTCCAGCTGCAGTTATTTTTCCTTTTAGTGAACAAGTGCCTTGGTGGTGATACACTAACTCTACTGGGCAAGATTCTCGATGTAGGAAAGCCTATTGTTGAACCACTGTACACTACGGTATTATACGCTTCATTTAAATATCGCTCTCTTTTAGTTAATGACGAAGATTAAGGGTTGGACTGATCAAAAACTGGCAGCTGATAACGTTGCCAATAAAACTTGGGGATGGATTAATAGTCAAGTGAACAAGACGATCATTAACAAGTTCTGCTCAAATATTGTCAATAAGGTTTGCTATTTTTTCCGAAACTGTCTGGGACGGAATTTCCCTCGAAGTTTTCTTGTATATCCCGGTTATTTTGGGGTCAAAATCGAAATTAATCAGACCAGGCAGTTTCTTTAAGGAATTTCTTGGAGCGAGCATTGTCTTTTTTTAGCAAGCAGTCAACAAAACGGAATGGGCCTGTGCAAAGAATCCCGGAAATCAAGCAATCGATTTCTCGAGTTATGCGTGTTACAAGCTAGTTCCTGCTGCCTAAACCAGGAAGACATGCATATCCATTAAATGAAGCAGTTTAAAAAGTGTTAAATATTAATTTATACAGACAGACACCACAAACACAATACGAACGTATACATTGAAAGATAAAGGGAGATCATGGGACCCTATGACAACAATTCCTCTTCCTTTTTTTGTTTTCTTTTAAAGCTAAACATAATTAGAATACCAAAAATCTCCTATTATATTCAATGTCTTAACTGCACATTAATTAATGGGTTATTAGCAAAACAATTGCAATTTACGTGAGGGCAAGTTGGAAGGGGAATGGTCTTTATCGACCAATCATTTTTCCTGAAGGGATCAAATTGAACGGCCTGAAATTTCAGACTCGGTTCACGGTTTAGTGCTACCTGCCTTGGGCGAATTTATAATGGAAACTCCTTGAGATGTGGTGATCAAATTGGGTTGTAGCTAGAACAAATCCCTTTTTAATACTTAATTTATTTCTTACTGTATTGAGGAGAATATTCTGCTGATTTGGCCAATTTGGAAGACTTGTTGCCGTGGAAACTGCTGGATTTAAACCTTGGAGCACTTGACCATGATGAAGAAGATTTCCCTGCTAAAAACCTTTATAAGAAAAGTCTGTCAGTCCCCTTACTATATTTTGGATCTGCGGCATTGACTGTATTTGACTAATTTGTGGCATCGACTGCATTTGCATTTGCGGTAGCCGCGGAGGGAGCATCAGTGTTGGCTGAGGTTGCGGCTGCGGCTGCCCAGGTGGCTGTGACATGAACTGCTTTATATATTGTGGCCTATGGATCCACGGATTAGGCACCTGAAATAACTGATACAGTTACAGAATCAGAGATCGTCTCGAAACATTCTGGCCGCTTGTTTTTACAGGCTTATCACAAATTACTTCTGACCACCCGTGATTGTTGCGATAAGCGTAAAAAGTTCCGATGTTAAACTTACATAAATATATTGATTATTATCCAAAATCATGAAGAAATTCTGGCGGAGGTAGCGGTTGATATCTTCGTCTGTTGCCTTCCCGTCATGGTTACTTTGAATACTCATCAGAATCTGTATTTTAACGGTAATTTGTACTATTTTTTAAGAAAACCTTATTCTTTAAGTTTGCGACAAGTAAAGCATCGCTATCTGAGATTTGCATCTGTGGGGCTGTCAATTGCTGCTGTTGTAGTGCTGCCTGATGAAATGCTCTTTCCTAAAATAGCTCGACATTGAGATAAAGAGTGAACTTTCCCACTTTCTGCTGAATAGAAGCATCCATAGGTGACATTGTCTGCGGGGGTATCATTTTCACTTTCTCTTGTCGAATCTGATGCTGCGCTCTGATAATATCTTGAGGGTTGACTGGAGGTGGATGGGGCTGCCCTTGTGGTACGGCCAAACTGGCAGCCGGTGCTCTCAAGGATGTTAGAGGCGGGCATGCTTCCAATGCTGTCATCTAAAATACTTTTTGAATACGTCTGCCATCTTTTCCAACCTTTGCTGGACTTTCACGCACACTGGTTTTAACAACTGGGGAATATGAAACGACTACAGTAGAGCCAGAAGCTGTGGTTGTTGGTGCATAGCTGGTTATTACAGGATTGGGACATTTCTCAACTGCGAGTGGGGAAATAGAAAGCGGTTGAGGCGCTGGTTCTGAAAATGTTTTCTTTCTCAGTCAGCTGACAAACCTTTTTTACCTGGTAGTACTATAGGATTTATGACAGGTGGCTCAACAGCTTTAATCGGCAGATCATCCTCTATGTCGTCTTCATCTGTTACCGTATCCTGAAATGCAATTGCATTGTTTTCTGCCGTATCCTACCTTGAGCTGTAACAATGTCCTTATGAAAGAGTTCAAGGTCTTCTTTTTGGATCCTCTAGGTATCTTATCTAAGACTCCGACAAAGAATTCCTCAGCCGATATGGTGTTCGTCTCTTCTGAAACGTAACATAAATTGTTTGCATTAGTATTACCTTGTTGTGTAGTTGTAGCTTCCTCAATCTGATTACCATTGTCATCCTCCATTATTGGGTCAGGTTTTGCACGTTTTCCTGGTGAACCATATTCCGTCTTAGGTCTTTTACGTTCTACTCCATTTGAAGTAACTGAATGAGACTGCTTGCTCATTTGCTGAAACGGAAAATGTTGCAGGAAATAATTGATAAAAGAAAAAGGGTGGGAAGCGGGCAACGTGGCAATATAGGCGTTTCCAGGAGAGGGAAAACGAGCGGGCCAATATTCACAAGAAAAGCACTGATGCAATAAGGGCACCGTTACTTGTGACGCGAATTGATTTGCGATAAATCGCGAAGAAGGAGAGAACTAATAGAGTCCTAGTTTCGGTCGACGCGCACCCGCCCTGCGGTTAGGAAAAGGAGAGACAGAGGGAGAACAAGATGAAACAAACACCAGAATCCTTCCCACCGATAAAGCTAATAAAAGCAAATAGAAAGTCTATGTGCCAGCACAAAAAGGGTCTCGCGTTGGCAAAAGAAGGAAGAAAGGCAATTGGTTGAAGGTCACGATTACAAAGATAACAGAATCAGCTGAAAAGAAAGCGGGAAAGTCGTAAAAAGCCATATTGAAATAAAGGGCGGAAGCAGACAATTCGCTGCTCACGTCTATCAATTGCACTAAAAATTTAATCACCTAAATCGACAAGAATTAGCTCTTTATCATTTCGTTGACACAACGCGTGGTGTCTTTGACAGTTGATTAGATAAAGACTTTTTGTATCTGCCTGCATGGAAGACACTTTACTTTTGCATTAAGTCCGTTGCCACTTGGGGCGGGTCTTCCGTATCTTATACTGTGTAAAGTCAAGAAAAAAAAACGGAGAAAGATGCAGTTCCTGCGATTGACCCTATTAAAATCGGTCACAAAATCGTTAAAATGAAAACAATATCGAAGAAGGAGGCGCGTTTGGACACGCGACCAGTTTGTTCAGCGGTTCCCATTGGGGGGCACCAAGTACATGAAGGTGGATCAACTGATGACGTGGGAGGAAGAGGATGACTCGAAGTGAGGAAAAAGTGCGAGCTCTGTGTTGTGTCGACGTGGACAGGCTGCTGATAACTCTTTATCAAAGGGTCCTATCGAGAATGAGCAATATTTTTTTGAACGATGCGCCTTTATCTATTTAAAACTGCCGATTCTCTACGGTAGACGGAAGAATTTTCTCGTCTACTCATAGGGAAAAAGATAGAAGACCAGGTTGTCTTCAATGAAATGAGTAAAAATAGAGTACAGTGGAGGTCGCTACATCGGGTATCCACCACGAGCTGTCTCGTCTCCCTAGAGATGTCAAACTCGTAGGTAATGCCCAGAAATATTGAAAAGTATCTATTACGCAGAGAAGAAAAACAAACCTTTTTCTTCATAACTTTTTTGATCTCAATGGTTTTTATCGCCGTTTTGCAAACTATTATAAAGGTTTTTAATAATTAATGGAAATTATGTGGGAACACAGAAAAAAACGCATTCTAAATTTATCCACGCGGTAGGATATGTAGATAGGATGCCATAGAGGAAATGAGCCTGTGCAATAAGAAATTATCTTTCGATTGGATTAACTTCGAAAAAAGCGAAGATCATCCACGTATAACTTTTTCTTGGTAATCATTTCCGACAAAAATATAGAACGTACTACTTCCCAAGAAGACATCTGCAAAATGGATCTCTTGACGTAAGACGAGCTACAATTTTTGGGTCAGGCAGATTCTATGTATCCCTGCTTATCTTCCGGATTAGGATAACATCCTGATTTAGTTGTACACTTTGGCCGTATCTTGGGGGAAAAAAGCAGCCTTATCAAAATCTTGAAGAAGCGTATTGAAGTCTCAAAAAAGCACATGTCTCATAAAAAATGAATCAGAAATTTCCCGATTATTTAATTCATTTAGCCGCTGCTGTCATTACCACAGGAATATTGATTGCTCCGTTTTAAATTGTTTTCATTTGTGACGAAGCTAACCTCAAGATGTTGTTCAGTGCAAGTCACTTTTTGAAAGCTTTTGCACTTACTCACCGTTTGCGGGTGGTCCCCTTCTCTATTCTTTTCTGTTTTCTTATTAGAACACTGTCAAATTTGAAGCCAGCCGGTTATCATTGGATTGTTTTTGCCGCAAGTTCAAATTTCTTCAATGGAAAAATTGTTGTGGAATTTTTCGAACAAAGGAGAGTCGAGCAGACACTATATTCAAAGTATGTCCCTAGCGGTTCCTCCAAAGTTCAGCAAAAAGGATAGCTTCGTCTCAACTAGTGTTCCATTTAAGCTGTCTGCCATCCATGGCGCACAATGGACGGGTCAGCTGGCGACGAGACACCAGTTATCCCATATGGCTGGCTTCAATGTCCAGGAGAAGAGGTCAGAGACGCAGACGAGGTCTTTCCGAGCAACCAAATGCTGCTGGATATCAGCTGCTGGCAGAACGCCTAACACTTTTGGCTACTCTGACTTGCTGCCACCCCCACACATCCATTTAATAACCCGTTGAGCCCGCGCTACTTTGTGTCTTTTTGGTTATATAAATATATTGTGAGCAGTAACTCAATCATTGCTGGCCATCAAACCAACTAACCCTTTTTTGTTGCCCAGAACAGACGTCTCGGTCGCTGACGGAGGACAATTCCTGCTTAATTGTTAACCGCCCAAAGGGCGTTTTGACTCTCAGCTCTTTGCTTTTGACCTTTTCTTTTTTCTCTTTTAGTATGTGGGATAAACCCATTAGTTAATTGTCCTCCTAATGTTTCCATTGAGTTCATTCATATTGTATTAAACTGCTCTTGATGAAATTTTTTTCATTTAAAAGTTTTTGCGTCCTGGAGCGGACAACAGCTATACGCGTTCCTTGTTTTGACATCTGGCGCCCGCATTACTCCATTGCCGTATATCTTCTATAGATTTGTAGTGTTCGATTTTTCTCCCTTTCAAAATTATCGTCATGAAAAAGGTCATTATACTTTCGGGAAGGAGCAATGAGATGGAATGGGCTTCTATTTAGGCCACTTTTTTTAGAAACATATGGGACTTCTCTCGAAAAGCACGGCGTGTATTGTTTGCAGAGCTTTGTTCACACGGGCACCTGATCCCCCAAAAGCACCACATGTCGAGTTATTCCTATTTATCAGCTGCTGATTTGCATATCGCCGAGATATTGTTACACTCTTCCCCTCTTTATTTTCAATTTGACTTGTCGCTTAGGCTGAGGATTTCATATGGCAACTGTTTGCGAGCTTAGGAGTAAACAGTCCTGCTTACCGGCTACTACGGCTTGTTTTCCGGGTTACTGTATGAATAACTTAAAAATACGAGAGACTCTGGGAAATCATTTAATTATGAATGAAATTTAGAGCGCCCTCTTCTAAATAATCCATCCTAAACATGTTTTCTTTCTATTTCTATAGTCGAGAATTTCACAGAGTGGGAAAATTCCACGAACTCGATAAGGCGTTAATTCTGTACTCAAAATAGTGTTCGAGGCGAGTTTTAGATGATTCATAGAGTCGACCCCCAAGTCCTATCTCAATTCAGCCTTCGCCTTTCATGGGCAAGCGACTTCTTATGTAAATTGTCTAGACAGTCTGCAAAACCTTGCAGATCGTCGTCTCATTTGTACTTCGCTCAGGCTCTTGGATTTTTTTGGTCAACTTGAGAACACGGGTACATGCAGCTGTGCGCTGCATCCTTTGAGTATTCCACCAGCTAGCTTTAGCTTGGTTTTGAAACTCGGCCGATCCAATACCAGGATTGTGAAAGTTTGGCAAGTCCCCGCCTCTTCTATCCTCTTCCTGTAAACAGATTTTCACATGGTTGCCTTTTGTTCGGTATCCTTTAGCTGAATAGGAATCTCCTATCATCATCAACACGACTGCTGGGAAATGTCTTTTCTCTTTGGTCATCTAAGCGAGAGGAATTCCTGCTAATCCTCACTTCAAATACGTTCCATTCCTTCCTGTTATCATTAAGGGGTCTTTTGTGACGTGACAATAGATGGATTTGCCTCGCCGCTTCTTTTCATTTATACAAGACTTTTTAAGATTGCTTTTGTGGCGTTTTCCCAGAGATGCTGTCTCGTAAAAGTTAGTAGTCGGGAAAGTTTCGCATTCTTGATCGCCTCAGTTTATCATTCTCCTTCTATAGTTTCTTTCCTTCTGCTGATTTGTCATGTATTTGCTTTTATGTTGTCTTCGTGAACACCCAGTTCAAGTGTTCTGCAAATTGTCTCCACTGATTCCTGTCAAATGACCCTTGACTCGCTCCGTCTCCCTCCCACCCACTCCCCAGACTATCATCAGCTCAGGCAAAAAGTTTACTCTATTGGCTAAGGTCAAGACCAAACAGCTAATGGATTTGTCTATCCGCACGGAGCCGTTTCCGCGGCAACTCCCACATATTATCGAAGAAAAAACGTGGCAAAATAGTGTGACCTTCGAAAACGCGATGGTGACATGACAGCCTCTGCTTCTCGTGTTAATTACTAGGATTGAAGCAGTGTATTGCTTGCTTGTGTGGGCCTACGCTTTCCTTACTCCAAAATCTTATAGCCAAAGAACGGTCCGCAGTATACAAATAATGACTTCATCTGACCGCTCTCCATTTTCTCCCAAGCTATTGTTTGCCAATTCTGTTTTGCTATGCAGGAAAAATGAAATCGAGGGTGCCCTTGACTCTATCCCATGTTCTTATATGACCTTCTTCACTTATTCTTAAGCTTATTCAAACATATGAAATGTTCCATTCCCAGGGTGTATACATTCGGTTCTATTTATGCGATGATGATGATGTTACCGTTATGTTTTGTTCTGGCCCGTTCTCCCTGCGTCGTTCTTAATCATAACTTCTCTGTATCAATGTAGACAATTGAAGCAATCTATTTTTTATTATACCGCCGCTCTCATATTCCCAGCCTCTTCTAGCAATTCTTCCTCACTTTAGCCTCGTTTAGATGACCATTTGAAATAACACAGTCGACCATGGAAAAAGACAAAGAAATGGAGAAACTCCTTGTCGCCGAGGACGACGACGGATTGAAGAGAAGCTCTTCAAACAGATTCCAGGTATATTTCTTTTTAGCCTGTAAAATATGCTTAAATTTCTTTACAGGTGTCTCGAAGTGAGGCTGTTGATGAGTCCGATACTCGAGAGAAGGCAGAGAGTGAACCTCCACTTACTCAAAAACAGCCTCTTGTGGAGAGAAAGAGCAGTTTTGCAAACGGCCGCTTCACTGTTAGTCCTCCTACTTAATCCCTTCTTAGGATTATGGATTCAGATCATCACTGATAATAATGAGAATAAATCCGAAGCCCCAGAGGAGGAGAAATCTTCCGGCTCTCAGGAGTCACTTGCCGGTCCCACGAAGGCCAGAGGGGTAGGGTTGATTACTTTCTGCACCACAAATCAGCAGCAGGTGCTTCTAATTTCTACAAATTTCAGGTGCATTTCTCGGTTGGCGATTCCCACGAGGGGAGGTCTCGTGATTCTAGCGACCATAATACTACTATCAATATGAAGAGTTGGCGTAATATGAAGACTATCGAGCATCCTCCAATTATCGACTTCTATCGAAATTCTATTGATATCGAGAATGGTGCCATGCGTCCCTCAATGGCTCAATTGATTCACGGAGAGCATCAAGACTCGGAGGAACTGGCAGATATTGAAGATTTCAAGGTATCTTAACAATTTTTGTTTCTTATTCTTGGCTCAGCTTCAAAGCGATGAATTGGTCGAAGGATCAAGTCAAGCCATTAGTCCCAAAGTGGAGAAATTTGTTCCTCCTCAAACTCAGACTCGTGTGAAGTTTGGCTGGTTCAAAGGAGTCTTTGTCCGATGTCTCCTCAACATTTTCGGCGTTATGCTCTACTTGCGTATCAGTTGGGTCGCCGGACAGGCTGGAGTCGGTAGGCAAACTCGATTGCAATAACTCATATTGACCTTCCAGCACTTGGCTCGTTAATTGTACTGCTGGCTTCCCTTGTCACTTCAATTACTGCTCTTTCAACTTGTGCTATTTGTACAAATGGCGATGTCAAGGGCGGAGGCGCCTACTTCCTGGTACTATTGGTGTGTTGAGATAATCCGTGTATCCTTAGATTTCCCGCTCTTTGGGACCCGAGTATGGCGGTGCAATCGGTTTGATCTTTTCGGTTGCTAATGCTGTGGGTGGAGCTATGTACGTTGTCGGTTTTGCCGAAACTGTCAGGTAAAAACACTTTGAAAGCGGAAGTAATGATATCTCCAGAGATCTCTTGAAAGAGGCAGGATATACCCTTATCGATGGAGGACTGTGGGATGTTCGCCTCATTGCAACAAGTGGGCACAATACCAAATTATGAATTTCCCTCGTTTAGTCACCAGTTTCGCCCTTCTTGGAATCATCTTCATTGGCTCGGAATTTGAATCAAAGATGCAAATGATATTGTTATTTGTCCTGCTGGCTTCTTTGGTCAACTACGTGATTGGATCTTTCTTCCCACCAAATGAGGAAATGATTCTTCGTGGAGTCACAGGCTACAGCTGTAGGATTACTAGTAAACGGGCATAATCAAATATTTTTAGGGCTAACATTACAAGCTAATTTAATGCCACATTTTCGAGGAGGCGAAGGTTTCTTTACTGTATTTTCGGTCTACTTCCCCGCGGCTACTGGAATTATGGCCGGTGCTAATATTAGTGGAGACTTGCAAAACCCCCAGGTAAACAGGTTACTATTAAAAAAAGACGAAAATAGTTTAGGAAGCGATTCCCAAAGGAACTTTATATGCGATCTTCTTCACATCATTGATTTACTTATATACTATAGTGTCGACCGGCTCTACTATTGTAAGAGATGCTGATGGACATAGTTATCCTATGTGGAACGGTAGCGAATTTGTTCCTCCTTCCTGCGTTGCAAACGATACGTGCGAATATGGATTGATGAATTATTTCCAGGTACATTGAAAAATTATTAAGATCAATTCTTTCTAGATAATGCACATGACGTCCTTATGGCCAGTAGTAATTACAGCTGGCATCTTTGCTGCTACTTTGAGCTCAGCACTTGCAAGTCTTGTCAGCGCCCCAAAAGTCTTCCAGGTTTGTCTTCTTGGCATTTACGGCTAGACGTAAATTTAGGCTGTATGCAAGGACAAATTGTACCCAAAGATTGGCTATTTTGCTAAAACTTATGGAAAGAATGAAGAGCCCAAGAGAGCTTACATTTTGGCCTTTGTTATCTGTCTCGCCGTTATTGCCATCGGTAAGGAAAAAAGAGAAAAAACATATCCTTTAGGCGATCTCAACGCGATCGCTCCTATTATTTCCAATTTCTTCCTGGGCTCTTACGCATTGATTAATTACGCCTGCTTCGATCAATCCTTTGCTGATTCACCAGGTAAAATATTCGTGGAAAGGCCAACACGTTATTCCAGGTTTCCGCCCTGCTTTTAAATACTACAACAAATGGGTTTCCCTATTTGGAGCATTGCTTTGCGTCGTGGTAATGTTCATCATCAGTTGGGTGACGGCCTTCATTACCTTTGTTTGCTTTGCTTCTCTGTTTGTCTATCTACACCGAAGGAAGCCAAGTAAGTCAAAGGAAAGCACGCCATTTACGAGAGATACAGATGTGAACTGGGGGTCATCGACACAGGCTCATAGCTATAAAAATGCTTTGTCGGGAATGATCAAGCTATCCAATACAGAAGAACATGTGAAGAACTACAGGCCCCAATTTCTTGTCCTTACTGGTAATCCAGCTGCTAGACCTTCTTTGGTTGATTTTGCTAACAGCATAACAAAGGGAACATCGCTTATGATTTGTGGCTATGTTATTCCGGTAAATGAGAATGATGTGTTCGTATATCGTTTTAGTACCAACCTTCTGAAAGGATTGCCACTGTAATGAGAAAATTGGACAAACAACTGAACGCCTGGTTGCATAAGAGGAAAATCAAGTCTTTCTATACTTCAACGGCTAACCCGAGCTTGAGAGTTGGAGCTCAAACTCTACTTCAGGTTCTTAATGACAGGAACGAAAGTAAAGGGGTATTTAGGCATCAGGATTGGGTAGACTTCGACCAAATATTGTGTTAATAGGATTCAAGTGCAATTGGGGTTACGGTGGACCGACAGAAACAAAGCTCAATGAATTGAATGACTACTTCGGAACGATTCAGTAAGTGTTCCAAAAAAACATAAAATGATCGAATATAGGGATGCGTTCGACATGAATCTCGGAGTGTGTATTCTAAGAAATGGAGGTATTATGGGGCTGGATTTCTCAGAGGCAATGAAACAGTTAAATGTTGGAGAGACTAGACAGCTAAATCTTCCGGACGTGACGTCGAAAAAGTCGATCACTCAAAATCAGTTTGTCATTTCATTGTAAAGTAGCTGTTTCGAAATTTCAGCTCTACGGCCTCACTTCGTCGTCCATCTTCCACAGCTCCATCTGATGCTCCGACCGAGGAAAAAGATGGTAATTCTTCTTCACAAACTGGTATGTCTTTGATTCTTTGGCAATCAACCATTCGACTAATTATATTTAGCTCTACCGCACAAAGATAGTGCGCGTAGTATGGAGCATTTTGCCCAGATGAATCATCATTTTATAAGGGGTAACAAAAATTGTTGTGGTCGTGAAATGTGCCTTTTTTCTGCATGACTATTGTGACGTAAAAGTCGCCCGCGATGTCATAAATCCTTGTGAATAATCGTTATTTTTAGCGGCTGACTCGCTTCATGAGAATAACTATAAATTCGAGATAGTGAGTACGAATAGAATATACAAAAACAGCGTTTTGAATATAGAATGAGGAAGAAGAAGAGGAAGTAAGCGAAGAAAATGAGATAGATCCGCTGGCCGATAATGAAGATGAGGAGGAGATGGAGGGCGAACACACCGCAGATGAGGAAAATGAAAATAAGCCACCGCATGTAAGCGACGACGATCGAAAAAATCATCATACGTTCTCTCTACGACGCAGGAAGTAAGTAGTTTTATCATTATTACAACTGGACAGCTGCTGATCAAACCAATTTAAGACACTTGAAAAAAATGAAAAATGTTTCCGAGGAATCGGGGTAGGTTATAGGCGTCGTGATCGTGTGCGTAGTAATTGTATAATGTGCAATTTACTTAGTAAGAAGTGTACATGGAAATATTTTCAGCTCTCGTCGTCCCACGATGGAACAGCGTGCGCTTCTTACGTCTATCTCTCGTTTCCAGAAAAAGATTTCGAAAGTATTCCCACATCACAAAATTGTACATTTTCTCTATTTCAGGCGGTAATTGATGTCTGGTGGTTGTATGACGATGGTGGTTTGGCGCTGTTGATTCCCCATTTGCTCACTATCCCCAAGAGTTATCTAGAGGTAGACAACCGCCGTTGTAATATAATGTGCCTAGGGAGCCAAGCTACGTGTCTTCACCATTTCCACAAGTTCAAAAACCATGGAGCAGGAGCAGAGGTCCATGGCTGCTTTGCTGTCCAAGTTCCGGATTGATTTTAGCGATGTCTCGGTCATTGCTGATATTGGAAGAAAGCCGAACAGGGAACTGTAAGGGATATAGATGATTTTCGAACAAAAATTGTCCAGGGTTTCTGACTGGGAAAAGGTCATAACCCCCTGGGTTGCTCCTGACGAAGATTGTCCCACTGGAATGACATCTGTCAGCGAATTGGCCGCTCAGAAGGAGAAAACGTACCGCCAGTTGAGGACTCGCGAACTTCTCAAGCAGCACTCAATGAATTCGGATCTGATAGTCTTGTAATTCCTATGCATAGCTTAAATTTAATCAATTTTAAGGACTCTCCCGGTTCCCAGAAAGGGTATGATCAGTGCCTCCCTCTACATGTCCTGGCTCGATGTGATGACTGCCGGTATGCCGCCAGTTCTCTTCGTCCGAGGAAATCAAACCTCTGTTCTCACTTTCTACTCCTAAAAGCGTTGTGTTTTAAATTATCATTTTGTTGTGATTCCTTAAAAGTAACACAGGTATCTTGCTCACAAAAATGTGGAGTCAAAGATTTCTATTAGTATGTGTAATATTCACTATGTAATGTATTCGTTTGGATTCACATTGATTTCCCCGACAACGTCTACAACAATAAATGCGCTTCAAATTGTTTATTAAGACAACTGCTTGTCAATTGTGTTTAAAGAAGATCACGTTCTTCTTTGGGGAAGATAGTTTCCTGAAACGATTTGATTTTAATCATTGTCTTCGTTACCAGGTTCAATACTCCGATGTCAAAGACCTTCTTGGCAACTCCACCAGAGGAGATGTAGGAGTCCGGAATGCGGAACTTTACCTTGCGCTGACCGGGCTTGATACCGTCATCTGAAATTCGAGTCAGTTTTCTTGAAGAAGGAAACATACCGCAGTCATGGTAGATCTTGAAGACGGGGTCAATGTTGGTCAGCTCCCGTTCAGATCCCTAAAATCTTACGCATTGAAGCAAAGGGTCCACCACCGACAGAAAGATGGAAGTTTCCCATGTTATCGGTGTATCCTTCGTCTAAAACGTCATCTGGATCCTAAGGAAAAAAGACTTTTATGTAATACAATGCAAACTTACAGGGCCGTCATCCTCATCCCAGAGTTTTACTTTGGTTCCAGAGGCGGGATTGTTTCCGCACATGAGTCGACCCTTGATGGCTACGGCCTAGAATATAATGTATTACTGGTTCAGCTGGCATTACCTGTTGACGCATAGCCAGGGATACTCCAAAGAGGGCGACCAAAAGGATCCAACGCATCCTAAACAAAGTATTTTTATTTTTCACTAGGAGAGAAGAAAAGGCGTCTTGAATGAGTCAATCGACCCTTTTATACGAATGACAGATGGAACAACAAGATGATTAACCGCAATGTGCACATTATTAACTAGAATGATAACAATATTTTGGCTAATTTCTGAAGAGACAATGAACAATAACCAGCGCTCGACAGAGCACCAAGAAGATACAATACCACAATATCTAGCCAAAAACACATGGCAGCTGCTTCTGTTTTTACCGAAGAGATGTGCGCAAAAGAGGGACAGCCGCTTCCGGAGCCAGACAAATGGGTTTGTTTGGAAAATTTGTCTTCCCAATGGCAGTTGCCGTGGAGGCATTGTATCCTTCCGCCTTGTTACAATGGTCAGACACAACTCACTTTCTATAAGAAGCTTCTACCTCGCTGACTGATAAAACTAGTCCTTCTTTTCTTATCATACAACTTCTCTAAATTTCCAGATGCGAGCTGTGCTCCCGCTTCTCCTTCTTTTTGGAGTGGCGCTTGCCATCCGCGATCAATCAGTTGCCATCAAGGTATCTTTTACTGGTTGCTAACAAGATATGCTGCTCAGGGTAAACTGATGTGCGGAGACAAGGCTGCCTCAAACGTTAGGGTTAAACTTTGGGAAGAGGATTCTGGACCTGATCCTGATGGTACGCCATTTCTGCCTTTCCAATTGGGTTTCAGATCTCCTTGCTCAGGGTTACACTGACAGCAACGGTGAATTCCACCTGTCCGGCGGAGAAGCTGAGCTCAGCCCAATCGATCCCGTTTTCAAAGTTTACCACGATTGCGGTAAGCCTTTTCTTTCTACGCATATAACTCGTTTACAGATGATGGCATCAAACCCGGAAGCAGAAAAGTAATTCCAATGGATATTCAGGGTTTAAAAAAGTTTAAGGTGAAATTCGGAATTCCAAAAAGCTACATCACTGAGGGAAAGACACCCAAGAAAGTCTTCAACATTGGCGTCCTCAATTTGGAGACAGTCTTTGCTCATGAAGAGCGCGAATTAATTGTCTCTTAAATGTCGATAATTGTCCGAATAAATAACTGCAGGCCAATTTAGAAAATAAGAACCAATGTGTGGAAAATTATCAATGAACAACTCTTACCGCATACGACAACAGACATAGAAAATTCTTCAAAAATGGCCGTTTCTGTATGTAAACATATATCGGGAGTTTGTTTCAATTGTTTGGTCCGCAATCATTTTTGACGACACAGTTTTTGAGCAGAACCCGTTTATTCATCGTATTACATATAGACGCTACAGAGTTTAGCCCCTTGTACGAGGATGTTAATCCCATCTTTCACCGGACATGGTGATCCGAATTCAGGCCCCTCTTCGGGCAGGTTGAACACAGGCTGCAAAAAAGTTTTCTAATTTTATAAAAGAGAAATTGCTTACCTTCGAGTAATTGTAGACTACTCTTCCATCTTCTGCAGACATAACCTTCCTTCCTAATTTGATCTGAGCAATGCAGCTGAGGAGAGGTCCTCCGCAGTGTACCGATGGAAACCATTCACACTTAAATGAATAATGGGTTTAATTGGTGCTTATTTTGGAGTAATACTATTATTTTAATGTTCGAAGAGAATATAATAAAGAGGAGCCTTACTTTGATATGGAGGCAGTAACTAGTTGTTAGCAAGAGATAAGGCTTTTCCTGATACCTTTAGGCAATGCGAAAGGAAGGTTCACGCCGTGCATAAATAGTAGAGAATGGAGACAAAACAAAATGAGGATTGAATCGGAGACAAAACAAATTGAAACACCGAAGGGTGAAATTTCAGGCGAGGCAGAACCCTACTTTTTTCAACCTTTTTAAATATTTTTATATATCTCCGTGCTCGCAAGAACGAGATCTACACAACTGACATAGAAAACCTAAAAAAAATGGCCGTTTTTAGGTTGATATGAACCAAAATAGCCTTTTTACCTAGAATTCTTATGATCTTTTTCTCCAAGTTTTATTGGAACAGTCAAAATGGCCGTGGAATCGAAATCCTTGGCGCATATTCAATACCAAGCACACCATTGTGCTCCTCTCAACGAGACGAATCCAATAGTATAAGAAGCTTTTCTGGAAGTCGAGATTGAGGAGGACGAGATCTACACAGCTGGCATAGAAAATCTGGGGAAAAATGGCCATTTTTCGGTTTTTTTAATGAAGTACTGCTTTCTGGAGAAACGCGACCTGCTCGGCGACACCTGCGGCGGTCTACTGCATAGAGTCTTTATTTACTGTTATTCAAAAGATTTGTTGTCTCCTGGGCTGGCAGAAAATTTTATATCACTGATAGGGAGTATTTTGGCGCCATTCTCAATAAAAGCAGACAGATAAAGGCTCGCATCAGTCTTTGAAACAGTCCTTCTTTACAATAACAAACAGTTTCAAAAATGAAGCTTGCTTTATTCCTTTTACTTGCTCCGCTTTGTACAGCCATGCTGGATCAAGCCTATGCTGTGAAGGGGCGGCTCATGTGCGGACCGCAACCTGCTGCCAACGTTAGAATTAAGCTCTGGGAAGAGGATACTGGACCAGGTTTTTTAGCTTGTATCTTTTTGATAATAATATTTTTCAGATCCCGACGATTTGCTCGATTCTGGTAAGCATAGTTCGGAATTCGCCGGGCGCGCCATGGCGCGCCATTGCGATGGCGCGCCATTTTTTGGGGCGCGCCATTTTTAGGCGCGCCATTTTTAGGCGCGCCATTTTTGGGCGCGCCATTTTGATGGCGCGCCATTTTTTTAGGCGCGCCATTTTCCGCCATTTTCCGCCATTTCCGCCATTTTCCGCCATTTTTCGCCATTTTTCGCCATTTCCGCCATTTTTCGCCATTTTCGTTTTTTATTCTGTTTTTTTGTTTCTTTTTTTGTTTTTTTTTGTTTTTATGCACTTTCGATTCATTTTTAATGTATTTTCCTTCTGTTTTATTTTTTTGTGATGTTTTCAGTTAGTAGTTTAAGCTTATACTTGGCAATAGTTTCATTTGGAAAATAATATGTAAATATTTACAAATTAAATAGGAGAATATAAACAATTAAATTCACATTTTGTATGATGAATATTACAGAATTTAATATATACAGAAAAAAATAGAAGGAAAGATGGGAATATGTACAGGCTAGAAGTGTGGCGGGGATGTTTTATACCAGGTCTCGTCAAGGCCTTCCCAATAAATCGTCCCTCCTTCGGTAATGCCTCTTCCAAGAATCTCTCTTGCAGCAGCAGGCTCTCGAACGTAAAGGAAGCACCATTGATGGATAGGGGGGCCGGTTGTATCTAGGAGTCTTCTTTTAGATGGAATGTTTATATGCGATGTAATTGAACAAGCCGGCGGACCCCTCGCAAGGAAGGTTCTTCTAAGAAGAATTTATACGAAGTACCGTAACCAGAATAATCGCCTAAATCCTGGAATCCGACCGACCATTACAGTTCACAACCCGGAAATTCATCCTTCCCTCATTGCCCAAAATCAGAACGCCTGTCCTTCAATTCGAGTCCGAAAAGTCCCACAGCCTCTTGAATTTATGGAAAAATCTACAATGTAAAATTCGCTCAAATCGCTTGTATAATATATGTACATACATTCTTTGTATTTACTTGTAAATAAAATTTGTCATCTGTAAGCATACCGACAAAACAAAAAAAAAAATACATCGTAATACAAACAAAAATAATAAAAAGAAAAAAAGAAACAAAAAAAACAGAGTAAAAAATGAAAATGGCGAAAAATGGCGAAAAATGGCGGAAAATGGCGAAAAATGGCGAAAAATGGCGAAAAATGGCGGAAATGGCGGAAAATGGCGGAAATGGCGGAAAATGGCGGAAATGGCGGAAAATGGCGCGCCATAAAAATGGCGCGCCAAAAAAATGGCGCGCCTAAAAATGGCGCGCCATCGAAATGGCGCGCCTAAAAATGGCGCGCCCAAAAATGGCGCGCCAAAAAATGGCGCGCCCATGGAAATGGCGCGCCAATGGAAATGGCGCGCCTAAAAATTGGCAATTTTCCGAGCCATGCTGGTAAGTAAATTTGGGCGATGTTTATCCAAGTCTAAATGAGACCTAGCTACTAGTTCCTCCTCCTCATCTATAAGGTTGCGCTACAGGGAAACGGCCATTTAATCATGGGGAATACAGCAAATCCTGTGCTTTTAAGGAACGTTTTCATTCAGGGTATACTGACAGCAATGGAGAGTTCCGACTGGGTGGGAGCACTGCCGAATTGACTCCCATTGACCCGATATTTAAAGTCTACCATGATTGTGATGACGGGATTAAGGTTAGTGAGGAATTACGATATTTGGAATAAAATTTTAGCCAGGAAAGAGGAAGGTTAAATTCATTTTGCCGAAATCGTACATTACGAAGGGAAAAACACCGAAAAAAGACTTTGATATTGGCATTCTTAATCTTGAGACAATCTTCCCTAAAGAGGAAAGGGAGTTGATTGTGACAAGAAAAAGAAGAGCTCACGGCCGCCATCGTAGATATTTTGATGGTATGATTTTTTAGAACACATTGGGATGAGCACTTCAGATTCGGAAGAGGAATATCTCAGAAGCAGATCCCGTCGTGGTGGAGTAAATGCCGATTATCTTGACCCTGACAACATGGCACAACTTTCTCTCGAAGACAATGAGTAGGTCTGCGTAAGAAAGACTAATGTGATTGTTTCTACAGCGCTATTCGACCAACTGAACGACAAGGCCGCAACCCTTGTTAATTTCATCAAAACATTCTCTTCAATATTTTCATTCCTTAGAATACAATAAAGATTCAATATATGTTGCCCTTTTGTATGAGTCATCGCCAAAAAGTTCAATAGACCTGTTGACACGGCCGACAACAAACAGTCCCACTAATACCTTTTTTGCCACTTTCTACAAATGTCTTCCTTCGATGAGGATCTGCAATGCGGTTGGTTTCATATTATATAATAGTATGTTTTCTCCCGAAAATAAAATAAAATGCAAATTTCTTGAAATTTTGAAAAAGAACTTATGAATTAATAATGAGGTTGCAGGCTATAAAACGTTTGGCTTGTTTTGCCAGACATTTATTTATTTTTTCCGCAATGCTGCTCTTTTCTTTCATTGAAAAAGACGAAAAAAGAGTCATAACTGTCGTTTGTTTAATAAAGTTAATTTACCTGCGGGTTTTTTTCCATTAATTTGGGATGATCAGTTTGATCGCCACTTGTTTGGAGCTGTGAAAGTAAACAGAAATATTACACCTTTCGACCTCTCTTTGATTCCCGCAACCCCTGATCTTTTCATGAAAGAAACATCAATTCTAGAATGATTGTATTACTTTCTCTTCTTGCACTGTTCGCACCAGTCTTGAATGCAATGCGCGACCAAAGCATCGCGATAAAGGGAACTCTCCGGTGCGGTCTCTCGCCTATGCCCAATGTTGCCGTCGAACTCCACGAAAAACGAAAAGGTTGGGAGCTTTTGTACTTTATGAAATGATCATTTAGGTGTATTCAAGAATCAGGTCATTGCGAAAGGCAAGACCGATGCTGCCGGCAAGTTTGCCCTCTCTGGGTCAACTAGTCGGCTTTTGCCTATGACGCCGCTCCTTTATGTTCCGAAAGATTGCAAGGGAAAGGTCTCTGCGTTTTGTATCTTATTTAAATTAAATATTCAGGAAGCTTCGATGAAGTTGAATATTGCCAAAACATCTGTGACTATTGGAAAAATCCCTCAAAAAACAGTCGATGTCGGCGTAATCAACCTCGGGGTCAACAAGCGGTCTCTTCCAGAAGACCTTCCTTTCATCGATGGGCAATAAATATTCTTCTCGCTGTATGTTTTTGTTTCTCGATTCTGTATTTCCGCATGCACAGGCCAATTATCCGGTATCGAGAGTGATTCATCGGCAGTCAAATATCCTTTCCATTTATCGCCCCTATCCATATATATCGCCGAAAGTTGTCCTCTATCCAATCCAGAATGCTCTTTTATTTTCTATTATTATTAACTAGTGCTGCAGCCTTGAGAGAACAGTCCATTGCTGTTAAAGGAAGGCTAATGTGCGGTCCGTTGCCGGCAGCTGATGTCAGAGTCAAATTGTGGGATGAAGATACAGGTGGAGCCATTTATTTTGCGATCGCAAGATATTTTTAGGACCTGACCCTGATGACTTATTAGATCAGAACTATACGGACAAAAATGGTGACTTTCATTTGTCGGGTGGAACAATTGAGATGACGCCGATAGACCCAATACTGAAAATTTATCACGACTGTAACGACGATATTCTGGTATAATCCGCTCTATTCTCCTCAATAATCGTATTAGCCTGGTCATAGGAAGGTCAAGTTCACCATTCCGGACAAGTACATTACCAATGGAGTTGTTCCTAATGTGACTTTGGATGTTGGAGTCATTAATCTAGAGCTGGAATTTATGAAAGAAGAACGGGAGTTCTTTATTTCCTAAAACCGGTTTTTATTTTATTGGATCGTTGTATTAAACGGTAGTTTCGCGGTGAGTAATTTGGGCCGACAGGTCCACAAAATGCATTTGTAATTTAAAAAAATAAACGACTTCCATCGCCTTTCTAGTTCTAAAATGCAGCCCTGCAGTTATGAATTTTACTGCAGTCGTATATCCCATTCCACATGGCCCAATATTCCAAAAAGCCCAATATTTTATAATAACGTATCTTTACAAAAGATGAATAACTGAAGGAAAAATAAACAAAGCACCATAGGGGCAAAATGATTAAAGCATTTACCGTATCACGATTATTCGCGAATTAATAACGGAGACTGGTTCCTGCTGAGATGTAATCATGCAGCTTTTTTCCGTTCTCCGTCGGATAGGAATACTCAGGAACTTTCTCGTCTGGATAGAACAAACGCTAAAAGGCTGTCTGTGATGATTGTGAGTGTTAAAGTAGGAACCTTCTGCCTTTCCCTGTGCTCCTCAACACGCTTCCAAAGCTCAGCATACTGCTCCTGAGTGAGTGCGTATTTTCTTTCGTACTTCTCGCGGCGAGCCTGCTCCTTCGCCTCCCACTTCTCCCTTCTCTTAACTCGCAGGGCCTCTCTCTGCTCCTGAAAACGTTTTTTATCGGAGAAACGAACAGAAAGTTTGCAATTTGAGAGCATGTACTCTAGCTGATACTCAAAAATCGATAACTCACGTAGTCTTTGCGGAAGAGACGACAGTACAAGCCATGCTGCTTTCGTGCGTACTCTTCGGCCAAAGGACTGATGGGCGCCTTGGCCTCCTCGCAAAGAATCTCCTCAAATTCATTGCTCTTCAGGGTTTCATCGAAAGGGGTTTGCTCCATCACACGGTTGAACTGACCTTCATCGATGAAGTAGATTTCAACCTCGGGATCACTCTTCCTCTAAACATGTAAAACATGAAGAGTCATAAGGGACATAAGTAGTGTAAAAATAAAATAAATACAAGAAAGAACTTACACTGTTGGAATTGAACATACGGCACCAGAATCCATGCTTCTTCTGAACGACTTTGGGAGTTGCAGGCACGCCGATTTCGGGAGTTTCAGGCGCGTTGGCTCCGGGAGTTGCAGGCATGTTCTCGTTTGAAGCCATGCGCTGAATCTTATGAATAGAATGGTAAGAAAAGAACACTAAATAAAAAGCTACACCATTCAAGAAAATGATGAAACAGGATGGTATTCGGAACGAAATTTAACAGAAAATAATAGACAAAAGTGCCTTTGGGGTCAGCAAGAGGGCCACAGCTGTGCGTGTCTAACATAGCCGATAATCAGACTGTCTGAGAGCTTAAAGAGAGATCACAGCGACAGAGAAGAGCTGTTTCGAAAGAACCACTCTGTTTGTGACCCTCACAGAAAAATGATGCGAGTAGGGCAGACATAATAGAAGCATCGAGAGCATCTGTCTGGCACAGTCATCGTCTAGCCGGGTAGAGTAGAGAAAAATGGGAAGGAAAAGGACATTTTACAGCAGAAAAAGAAGAAGGCTATCAGGCAGTGATATGAATATGAATAAAGTCAGCATATTAGCGGATTCACACAAAATTAACTCGAATGATAAGGATCGCGCTATTTAGCGTTTGTTCCGAAATCCACAAGAGAGGCAATCTGTTGACTTCTAGAAAAAAAAGATTTCAAAATGGCGTGTTATCCAATGTAGCGGTCTGTCGAGGTCGCGAGTGCTGCAAAGGATGCAGCTGCAGAGATTGACAACGAAAAAGCGCACAAACATGCTGTTTCGGTAAGTTCAAAACGGCTGTTGACAGATTGGGTCAACCGGAGAAAAAGTTATGAAAGATCTTTAGCATTTGCATAGCTGGCGTAGACGAATGTCATCCGCCACAGAACAATTTATTAATAAATGAAACAAATGAGATGCTTTTTTAAAGCTGGGCGATGTTGTACAGCTATGTCGACGTCTGCAATGAGACTAACCGTGCTATGCGGCCACACACTCCCCTAAAAAAACAATGATGACAACAATTATCTTAGGGTTTAAAATGACTAAGCATGGGATTCTGAAATAGCTTTGAGGATAGCAACGAAACCACTCACCTGTTCATAGGGATTCCTATACAGCGAAAAAGATAGTACAAGTGGTAAGAAACAATGTCAGAATATTTATGTTTACACAACTAATAACAAACATTTTCAAAGATCTACTCATATTTATTTAGAAAATAATAATAGAACGTTTTAGTCGAACTTCCTCCAATCTGTGATCCGCAAAATGTCGCCATTTCCTGCTGAAGTTGAGCTAATTTATTAGAGAAGTTTACGTAAAACCTGCTGGTCGTCAATGAGCATAAAAATTAGCATTATGTAGGCGATGATGATGTAGACGGATTTTGCAGAAATGGTTGCTATTTTAGCACTTTTATGGAAGCTAAAAAAGGTCGCTAAAGAGACTATTGCAGCTCGGAACAAGGTACATCAAATCTTCTAGGAAAAGAATGCGTAAAATAGGGCAATGCCGGTGTAAAAAAAAAGATCCACAGCAAATATCTAAACGGGAGAAGTACACAAGGTTGCAAATGCAGACAGAGGATGTCAAGTCTCAAAATGGAGTTGTCTTCTAATTAGAAGACTCCTAAGCCATTTGACCTCTAAGTAAAACCTTCATAAAAATATGGCTATTTTACACCTAACGACTCCCAAAATTGTTTACGAAAACAGAAAAAAAGCTTGTATTTCGGACGTGTAATCGATCTTTTTAATCTCCTTGCGTCTGAAGAAGTTCTCGTTTTACGTTCCTGGTCAATTAGTTTTACGGGCGTCTTGGAGAATAATGAGGAAGTTTTTTAAGCCACGACTGGAGTCTATGAATATCCCAACACTCTTTTCGAGACTCTTCCCTATCCTCTTGATCATCGCTGAAAAAAAGACTAAAAGAAGCCAGACATCTAATCAGAGCAGAGCATTCCTTCATTCCTCCTACCTCTACCCCAGATCCATTTTAATTCTCTTTCAGGTCAAAAATCTGTCAAAATTGGATTGTCTTTTCGTGTCCGTCCCAAAGTAGTCCTCTAGCAATCTTCTTAATGACTCCAAGCCTAAATGACTTGTCGTCTCACTGCTGCTTATCCCCTATTGCCTTTTCGGGTTCTTCCTCATTAAAGAAAAAGAAACAATCCCATCCTTGGAAAATGGTATCATCGAATCTCTTCCGCTTGATCTACGTCACTCTCCCTGCATAAGAAGTTACTCCGTCTGATTGTTGAAGGTTCATTAAAGCTTCATCACCGAGACCAAGGCTCTCTTCTTTTACTCTGCGCAGATTTTCTGGGAAATAAATCACACTTTAATGAAAACGAAGAGGAGGCGTAATTAAGTAGCGTTCACAGGTTCGTATTGACACTAAAATGAATATATTGCTTCAATAATGTCCCGTTTTAATTGCTTCGCAGAGATGAATAGTATCCAAAAAATTGTCTAAAAGCACATGTGTCCCCATCCGTTTTGTCTCGTCGGCAGCGTTTACAATTTTTTTGAGACTCAAAATAAGATGAACCCTGTTTTGATCTTCCTCTTCAACGAGGACAGCTTGGAACAGCTTAAGTGTGGACGGATTGCTTTTTTTGCCGTCGGGTATGCCCCTTCTTTTATTAGTTCCCGTATGTCTTTAAATGATTTACATAACGTCTAGGATGGAGAGGCATTTCGAGATCTTTAAAACATCAAACACTGTGTGTGGTGTGTCCGATCCCGTTGAAACAATCGCTGTCAATCAAGATGCAACAACATGCGGGGTGGTTTAAACCATGAAATCATCTAGCTTCCAGGATTTTCATTATCTCTTTTTTTCTTAGGGGCGGGAGCATTTTTTCTGAGAATCGTGGCTTAATCCAGGCAGTCCGAGATATCATTCTCTGGTATCTTGATCCATCTTTTTCTAGAAAACGAAACCTTATTTGCATAAAGAAGAGGTTTTTGGTTGGGGTCAATCTTACACAAAGATTAATAACTCAGAATCTGATGCCTCTTTTTGGTATTTATTAAACCAACCACTGTACAGCTCTAAAAACATTTATTGTGGATAGAAACCAATGTTCACGTTTATAGCTCTCGGAGGATTCCTTTTAAAGAATTATGACAAGATAACATTCTGACAGTATGCCCGTGTTTTCATCTGTCCCTTCTTCTCAATACACACTATTAATCATTCCGGACGCCTGTGTTATGGAATGGCTCGTTTTTCGTCTCCAATTTGTTGTATGGGTCATCATCTTTCCTAAATTTGTAAGTCTATCCTTATTGCTTACTGACAAACTGCCGGAAATTGCCGTAATTATGACGTTTGGGGTGGCTCTAGTGTGTCTGCCAATCACCTGCCCTTTACGCCCTCCATCCCCCGATTCATTGTTTTCCACGTTAGTCTCAAAATTCATTGTCTCAGTTTTCGTGTGTCCCCAAGAGAGGTATCACTCTCCTCATCCATCGTCAAAAGTCTAAAGAAAACTGCTGGTTTCACATTCATTTTGGAGCTTTCTGCAAGCCAGGGGACGCATTGCGCATTAATCGTAGAAGACCATCCAAGAGAGAGTCGTGACTCTTTCAGGAGGGGCAATACGCCACATTTCCTTTTACTTACCAGTAGTTTTGTTTTTGAAGAAGGCTGGCGATTGATTTCCACTTAGCCCTGTTTCCTTTACCGGTGACTACGCCCCCCAACAGAGGATTTGTCATGAAAATCTTACTTATCCTGAGCTAGAGAATAGATTTCAAATTGCTAAAGTGACTATCATCTTTGCTAACTTGATGCTTTCTGTAGACGATTCTCTAAGAACGATCATGTTTCTTCTACCCCAGGCTGTTGTTACGTTTCAAACCTCCCCCGTATCCATTAATAATAACTAGCCAGCCCGGGCGTCTGCTTCCCCAATAAGTCAAAACTGGAAAAAAAGAGTGGATTGAAGACAGTAGCATAGCAACATCATCCGTCTTGTCGAAATCCCCGTTTATTCTGCACTTTGGTCCATTTAAATTCAAGTACCACTTCACGGCAACTTGAAATTGGTGTGAAATTGTTATTTTCTTGCTCGCTGTTTTTTTTTCTTAAAATTTGTCATTTTAATCCCGAAGTCCCGCAGCTGCTACGTAAATAATTGTTCAGAGAACATTATGATTTGGATAAATGGTATAGATATATTTAAAAGTGCCGCCTGATATTCGAATGTCAATCCGAAGCCCCACTCATTTTTGAATGACCTCTTCCATCTCTTGAGGGATAATATCGGTGCCATCAATTACATCACCTACTCCAATAAGATTGAGGCCATATTTCAAAGAGTCAGTCTTTTGAAAATTGTCTCCTTCCTGGTTAGACGAAATGAGAAGTCCTCGGTAATACAACAAAGGAAATTAGATGGTTCTGATACCCGCCAAAAGAGTTTCCGACCAATCAAACAAACCAGATGACGACCCAGCCGGCTATACCCACACTCTAGTAGATTTAGACGTAAGCATGACTACAGCTATCAAACTGACCAGGAAATTTAGGAAATGGCTCATTTTAGGCTAATTGAACCACATGGTACGTCTCCTGCCTCCTGTGGGTGTTAGTTTATACGTGGCCGGGCAGATGGTGGCTGACATTGTTTGTCTCCTCTTCCTCTCTCTTACCTTCTTCTTTTTCTTTTGTCCTATATTCTAACGTCAGTTTACTTCCAGACGCTGTTATGAATAGCACACTAGCCAGCTTGGGAGATGAAGAAGAACCGCTGTGCCCTTTGGTAAGATATTTCCTCCATACAAATGAGGTCCAAATTCCAGTCAGAAACCTACACTTTTCTTCGTTTTTTTATAATCTGCATAGCGACAGTAATGTCA
The DNA here is from genome assembly GCA_964036215.1 of Oscheius sp. DF5033. Taxonomy (NCBI): domain Eukaryota; kingdom Metazoa; phylum Nematoda; class Chromadorea; order Rhabditida; family Rhabditidae; genus Oscheius; species Oscheius sp. DF5033. The sequence goes on from OZ038413.1 coordinate 11,177,434, forward strand.
GTTCTTGGGACGGCTGCTAATGGTCTCCTTATTTATATCTTTTGCACAAAAAAGGTGGGACCTAGCTGTAAAATGTCTAGGAGAGTTATAGCCACAAGCAGGAACTCCAGCTACTCTTTATCCAACAGCCTTAGCTTTTCTGGATTTTGGTATATGCTTGGAATATATCCTTCTTTTCGGAGTTGATGCTATTGTTACATTTGCCCAAGTAGAGGTACTCTTTCATCCATCAAAAAGCTTATCCGTCGACTATTTTGAAGAGTCTATTCGTCTTGTACTACATCTACATCATTCCTGTTTATGTTCTTGCAAGGGTAACACAATTGGCAATCCCCTACATGCTGATTTTTGCCACATTAGAGAGATTAGTATGGACCTATGGAACAATGTAACGGCTTATCCATTGTAATATTGTGTAAATTATAGACGTTCACCAGCTCTACGGGCCATTTATTCAAAATCAGGAAGGATATGGACCATGGCTAGTTGTTTAATGGCCTGCGTCGTTTTACGGATCCCCTCTGCTTTCTCAATTGAAGTTGCTGAGTATCCATTATGTCAGGACTTCTTTAGAACCAAAATCACTGCACCGAGGTAAACATCCGACTCTAAAGAGCAGAAAATTTGATTCTCTAGACAATGGACTCAAGCGAGTGGGGCATATTTTGTTTTTGACTGGTATCTTATGACAATTGCTCAAACATTTGTTCCCTTTCTCATTCTGGTATTCTTAAATATGGTAGGTATACTCTAGACAAATGATACAGTACTCCTAGGTTATAATAAGAAAAATGGGTAGTCAAGATACAAAGCCTGAATCAGTTCTTCGTCCAAGCACACCAAGCCCATCTCCCAGTCGCATTCTTTTGAGTGATGATACTTCCCCAAAGACGAGTAAGTTTCTCTCAAAGTAGATAGGTTGCTTCAAGCCTAGTTTATTAGATAAGATAACAATTAGATTTGCTTTGCTGTGCTTAAATTCTATTTTATAACAGGGAAGATCTCAGCCTTGGGAATACAGCTGCAGTCATTGAAAGGGATGTCTCCCAGTGTTCGAAGTGCCGTCTATACCATGACAGCTATCGTCACATCTTATCTGATATCCAATACGCTTCATTTAATTTTAACGATCCTCGAAAGGTAGACTACCATCCGATAATGCAGTACTGTAACATTTCAGGTACGAGTCAAGTCTTCTGGTAGACGTCGACGACAATACATTATCGTCGCCATTTCACACTTATTTTTCGGACATGGTGTCCTTCGTCTATATGTTCACTTCAGCCATTCGCCTTTTCATTTACTATATTTGCAACCCAGGCATGAGAAAAGATATCAAAGCTGTCCTCCAACGTGAACAAGAATCCGAAGTATATTTGTAGCCCTTCTTCATAGCTCATGAAATGCTTAAATTTTATCACAAACGGGTATTTGCTTCTCAAATAAAGGAATAACTACATCGTCATCAAGATGGTTTCTCATGTTCCATGTCTATTAAGATCTTCTAATACAATACTATCCAAGATGGAAACCTGAGTGGCCCTTGAGATGTGAGAGTGGTTTGTTTGGTGCTATTAGATACTTCAGTCTGTAGGATCAGAATCCTTTAAACATTCCGGATAACACCGGAGACCATTATTCTCCGAGAATAAAGATCTAAAGGCTTTTTTTCCCAGTTCAGTCCCCTTCATATGCAGATACTGATGGGCCGATTTCCGTCCTGGGGGGCGGCGCTGCGAACCCGTTCCGCCATCGCGGTGTCAGACGGCCATTCTCGCCTAAGATGATCCTTCTGGTGACTCTATTCCTCTTGCCAAATCTTACACAAGCCTTCTTTGGACTTGGAGGTGGAGGAGGCAAGTCATTCATGGCAAAATTTTTTACAGAAATTGTTAAGGTTGTGGTTGTCCTCAACCTGCATGCCCTCCACCGCCACCTGCTCCTGTCTGCCCACCTCCACAGCCGTGTTCACCCTGTGGAGCTGCTGTTGCCCGAGGAGCCAAAATACAGCAGCCACAAGCACCGATTGGTCTTCCAGATGAGCTTGAACTGGTTAGTGTTGCTACTACTTGGAAAGTCGTGTGCGTTGCTGGGGATTACCCAATAGCAGCGTAATTTTCTGGTTATGAAACTCTAGTCTTGTTAGCGTTAAGTTTTCATTGTTTCATAGGCGCGCTGATCTCTCACATCCCTTTTTCCTTTCAACGGCGGTCAGGAGAAACCGCGATGCGACAGCTGGGAGTGTTCAAGTTCATTTTTGATATAATCATCCGTATTGGACAGCAATGAAATTTATGACTTTAGCGAGCAGCTGCTTTTGGTGTTCCAGTCCATCATCAACCTCAACAGGCTCCATCCAATATTGAACAGTTGGAGAAGTTAGTGGAAAGATATGAACCTATCGAAAATAATCGCGGAGAAATACCTACTCTTGCTGAACCCGAAAGCCCCGTGAGTATTATAATATTGCCTAAAAATGAGGAAGTTATAGCATGAAGCAGATGCTGACCTAATGAAGGCAGGACTCAAAGGTGGAGCTGACATTCGCCGAGCTCCTACTGTAATTATCAGTCACCAAGAAGATCCTGAACCTTCGACTACGATAGCCGCTTCCACTGAAGCGCCAGAATCGACTAAAGTCAAAGGAGATGAAGAAACGGACCAGAGCAAATGTAACAGCCAAGTATTGCACAAGCTCATGCTAGACGTAAGCGACCTGTCAACGTATTCAGTGTGATTTAGAACATGAGCGATAATTCTTCTGAATCCAAGAGAAAAATTAACACAGCAGCTGAGGAGAAATTCGGTGGAAATGTGGATGTTGTGTGCTCCCGCGGTCACTTTTCATATGTCTTCTCTTCCAATCTATACTGCGAAGCCACTAAAGGCCTTACTACTTGCATTGCTTTCCGTCAAGTTGCTTAACTCATCCCACCCCAAAAAAAGCATTGATACATATCTGTCTCAAATAATATTAATAAATTGTAAGTGAATTCGAGCAGAGGTTTCCTCCTTGGGGAATGATTAATAACCGTCAGTCGGAGGGGATATGGTCCAAACAAACCACGTGCTTATTGCCACCCCGTCTAATGTCTCTTATTTCGCAGTACTTTTTGTCTCAAGTGGCCTGGGAGCAGCCATCTGCATGGTTGGTGTGCATTATCCGTGAATGGGATTCGCCTCAGAAGCGGGTGGTATGCATTGTAGAAAAGGTTCCCCCACCCTCTACTCTGTCTGTCTGGTTCTTTCTTGCTTCTTCCTGCACTAATAATTGTATGTAAGTATTTGTATTTAGGATGCTGATATTGTGGCTATTCCTATCCGGAATAGCTGCGTATTCCAAAGACTTTGCTTGGTATGCCTCTTCATCCCGGTCATTGTCAATAGATCCTTCCGTTTTTGTTGCAAAAACAGCTATTGACCTCTGCACGGTAAGGCAACATTGCCCGTTACGGTCAGTAATTACCTTCAGCTGCCTCCAGATCTTGGTGGTTGTGACAAAGAGTTAGTCCGTTATTATTATGACGAAGTTAACGACGAGTGCAAGCGCTTCCTTTACTCGTAAGTTCAAAGGCCTGAGAAAAAACTGAAATTTTAGGGGTTGCGGAGGTAACTCCAATAGGTTCATGCGAAGGACGCATTGTCGCAGTCGATGCGTTAGAAACCATCAGAAACATGTGATCCCCAATGTTCACATTGGCCCGAGTAGGGAACACAAGGAAATAAAACATCGACGGACATTGACAACGACAACCACGACGACCATTCCAACTAGTACCACTGTCCCATCGTCGACAAAACCGCCACCAGTCACTCCGGAGACAAGTTTCGCACAGAAAGTGCCCGTGAGTTAATAAAACGCTTCTTCTATAATCAGCCAGATTCCTTCATCCATCAAGCAATGTCCATATTGCGATCCTCTTTTTGGTGTCTGCGTAGATGGAGAATGTGGTTGTATTGCCGGATTCAAAAAACTTGGCCGGATCTGTATTGGTATGTCTCCATGGCGTAATACATCCTATCACGCATGCATGCGCATCTTTCTCCATTCATGGGGACTCACAAAAGAAAAGGACATTTCTTGGAACGCTAATAGACTTAAAAAGAATACAGGATTCGTGCTATTCCAGATATCAATGAATGTGAAAAGGGGGAGTCTGTCTGTCCGGTGAATTCCCGTTGTACCAATACTGTAGGCTCATTCAAATGCGATTGTGGCGCTGGATTTGATGCAAATGGAGAGTGTAAAATACAGAAAGGTTTTATCTTCCCCTGGGGTGTAATTTCCGATATTTTAGACGCTTGCATTGATCCTTTTGACTTCAACCTCGCCGAGGAAGATTGCAATAGTGGAAAGGTAGACATCCGGTAATCGTAAAAAAACGTTTTAATACAATTTTTACCAGGTATTATTATGATAATGCTACAGCTTCGTGCCGACAATTCCATTATGGCGGATGCCAATCCAGCTCTCGAAACATTTTTAAAGAGCTTCGAGTATGTTTGAATATGTTTTATTTCCTATTTGTAGGATTGTAATTCGTTGTGCATAGGCGGCGCGCAACGTTCAAGTGAAAGAGCCGACAGCCGAACAATTCCTCCAAAAATTGTTATCGACGTGGCCACGACAAATCCAATGTCTTTGGAAGAAAAGAAAGAAGAAGCAACTGAAATCGTTAAAATTATGCATCACATCAATCCAAATGAAAGTGGGGCTATCATGTTCTTTTTCAAAAAAGAACTTCCAGATCGCTGTTCACATCCATTTGATGAAGAACTACGCGAAGAGTGTATTCTCGCCCATTGGGAAGAAAGATTCTATTGGAATCCCGTCATCAGGGAATGTGAGCCTTTCTGGTTCGATGCTACCTGTGACCCGAGAAAAGCTGCTGGCAAGAACTTCTTTGAAACTTTGAAGAATTGCCGAACCAAATGCTCTGAGGACATGGGAAGTGCTGAAGAAGCTAAAGATATGGAAACAACTATGCGGGTAACTACAATGACAACTTCAAGCCGGACATTGACTACCCTCAGTGATCCGATGAACTTCTTCATCACGACGCCAGCTACTACAGCAGGTATAGATCTTATTGTTTTATTAATTTCTTTGCTTGTAGCCCCAATTTTGACAACAACTGTGGTAGCAGAGCCCAATACACCGATTCCTTTCGGAGAAAGCAACTTCGCTCATAAAACGGCTGTTACAAAGTTTGACAGGAAGAAATACATGGAAGAATTCCGGCGAAAACTTAATTCACTACCGGATGACTATACCAAAAAATCGTATCGGTCTGAGTCTGCTGAGGTTGGAACAACTCGGCTGCCAGCTACTTCACCTGATCGTGAACCTGAAAACGCGTTGGATTCTTCCCTTTTCAAAGAAGTAACCCCAGTATTGACTACTATGCTTGAAATGCCAAAGAGAACAACGCATGACCCATTGGATTTGTCAAAATTTGTCACAAAACGACCGCCGTTTACGCTGGATCCACAAATCTTTGGTGAAATTGTTAATACCAGCAGAGACAAAGTTGAGGAGAAGAAGAAGACGGATAAACAACAGGAAAAAACGACTACCCATGATCCTCTGGACTTGTCGAAGTTCAAGACAAAACGACCACCATTTGTGATTTACATTTCGGATATCCAGCAACATAGTACCCAGGCCAGCACTCCTCCACCAACTTCTCCTGCGACTACTTTGAGATATGCAAAAAGAACCACACATGATCCTCTGGACTTGTCAAAGTTTATCACAAAAAGACCACGATTCACATTGGATCCTGCTTTATTCAAAGACCTGGAGACAAGTACTTTAGAAACTACCACAAGTGGAACAACTTTTGACAAAATATACAAATCTGAAGACTTGGAACGTCATAGATATGATGTCTACACTCCTATGAAAGAAGATCGACCAATTGCTACACACTCCGATGTAGAACTACACATGCCGGAAAAGACAATCATTACCAAAGCGCCACTAAGGGTATTCGACTTTGTTACTGAAGAAAAGGAAAAGGTGCTTATTTGTTATCCACGTGTTACCTACATATTCTAGATTTCGAATCTTATCGATGAACTGAACAAGCCGAGAGATTTATGTGACGAGCCACTTCACCCAACTCTGGAAGAAGATTGCAGCGGGGAAAATTGGGTACATACTAAACAAATGCAGGAACGGTTTCCTAGGTCCTACAATGGTATTTCAATGCTGATCGCGGCTCGTGTAAATCTTTCTGGTATGGCGGCTGCCCCACTGAAGCACGGAACTTTTTCAAAACCCATGGGGTTTGCCTTGTATCTTCCATGTTACCACCTCTTTTCAGCTTTGCAAAGTTGCCTGCGCCCATAAAATTCCGTCAACTGAAGGCCAGTTCAATCCTCACTACATCATGAAAGGCGACACTACATCCACCATGACAACAAGAAGGCCGACGACAACAGAAGGGCCAGCGATCGAACGCAGTTTCAAAGGTTGAACAAACCTTTTTGAATATTTATAATTATCTCAGAAATAAAAGAGATGGGTGAGCAGGTTTTTATTCCGGTTAAAAGCGGTGAAATTGATGAGCCGAAGGAAAAGAAACTTCGTTATGTCACTCTTCCACCAACTACAACTATGGCTCCCATCGTTGTTCATACTACTCAAGGTAGGATAACGGAAAGATCACAGACAAAGCTATAGAATCTGCGGAAGTTGACGGCGATCCATGCGACGATGGCTATGATGAGGAGTGGGATTCCGACTGCTCTGGTGACAACTGGATGGTCAGAGCTTATTTTGATCACAAAAGCAAGAATTGCAAAAGGTATTCTGACCATTTGCCGTGTGAAAGTTTTCCTACAGATTCTGGTGGGGTGGTTGCTCTACTAAAAATAGGAATATTTGGAAGGACAAACAGGCAAGATATCCTTAAAATGCTTCCAATCATAATTAAGGATTGTCTTACTCAGTGTGCCCATAAGATGAAGGAAGAGGAGCACCACTTTACAGTGGCCCCAGCAGCATACGGTATTGTAGAGCCCCCTTCTAACATGATACATGTGCTTGAATTACCCACTGCTAGTGCACTAGTTGGGGATAGATCTCTGAACCATCAAGACACCGTAGTTAGTAGAAAATCCCGTAAAAATAGGCACAAATTAAATTTAAAATGGAATGTAGTCCAGACCACTTATGAAGTAGAACAGCCAGCCATCTCCTCTTTATGGAAAACCCAAAATGATGCTCCAGTGTCGTCACATGAAGACGAGCGACCCGCCTTTGCAACTAAGGAACGATTCGAAGCTGATCTCCAGAAGCGATTAGGCGATGAACGACGGAACCAAGAAGGAAAACGCGAGCTTCTTTACTCTGCAGCCGTCGGACATCCTGTCACTTTTGCCTGTATGTTCACAATTGTAACAATATGCCTATTTGCTTGGTGAACGGGCGGTTCTTTCAAAAACCTCCTTTCATTTTTGATACTTAAAGTAATCCGCTCCATCGCCAATGGGGGGATCTGCTAATGTGTTAACATGTTCGTTTAAATGTTAGTCATTAATAAAACTTTATTAAAAAGATGTCATTATTAGCCGATCCCCTCCATCACGCTTTCACCAAGAGGGGATCCAGCACTGAAGGAGATATTTGCAGCTGAATGTTTGGAGGAATTTGATGCAAACTTGGCTCGTTCATGTAATAACGGATCTATCTGGACAAATAGATACTACTTTGATCCGGAACTCCGCAGTTGCCAAATGTTCTGGAGTGATGGATGCGAGTCCTACAGTAGAAATAATTTTCCTGACTCAGAAAGCTGTCAATGGAAGTGTGAAGGTCGACATCCCGAGCCTGAAAGAGCCAGTATGAGCCCAAATAATCCGTAATTAGTAAATTTAGAAGCATGTTTGGAGCCGTTTGACACGTATTACCTGGAAGACTGCAGTCATGGAGACTACGGAAACAGATTCTATTTCGATTTCTCCACGTAACAGCACATTTTGCGGCAATTATTCGTTTCAGAAAAAGATGCGCTGCTTTTCATTGGGGTGGCTGTCGTTCAGAGAGTCGAAATTTCTTCACAGATTTGAGAGACTGCCAGGAAACCTGTGAAGCACCTCCTCGTCATCTTACCCAGCCGTGTATTGAGCCTTTTGATGAGTCCTACAAGGATTCTTGCTCAGTAGATGGTAGATACGTCCAATATTATTATTTTGATCACGTGACGCATACTTGTAAGATGTTTTGGTCTGCTAATTATAGGAACTTTTCTGAAAATTATCTTAGGTATGGCAATTGTAAAGGAGAAGGGCAAAATATCTATCCAACTCTTGAGACCTGCCAGTGGATCTGCGAGAGACATAGACAGGAACAAGCTCCTTCCTATTGTATGGATCACTTTGACCCTAAATATACGGAATCATGTGGAGAGGGAAGATGGACTGAGAAATGGAAATTCGACGTAAGATCCGATATAACATTTCAATTTCTGTTCAGCACAGCGCAGGAGAATGCCGGCAGTTTTGGTGGGATGACTGCAGATCTACTTCGCAGAACATTTTTCCGAATGAGAAAACTTGTAAAAATCACTGTGTCAATCCAGGTACAATGATATTCTTCCATTTCAAGGAAGTTTTTAGGGCATCTTGTTGAGTCTAAGTTACCGGATCCGAAGACAAAATACCGCTGTTTAGTCTCTATGGAAATTGGGAACTGTCGAAAAACGTACATTTTTTAAAAATTATAACTATAGTTTGCAGATACCCTGCGTTCTACTACGATCGTTCTGAAAAGAAATGTAAACCGTTTGCTTATTCTGGCTGTGGTGGGAATGAGAATCGTTTCATGACCCTTACCCAATGTGAAAACTTGTGCTCTGCCTTTGCTGATATCAGTGGTAAGCGTTAATTTATAAAATTTGGCATATTTCAGAGCCTGAAATGGATTGTTATTTGCCATTACATTTCGGCCATGGACAAAACGACCCTAAATGCATAGAAACTGCTGGATACTATTATTATTACGACAGGGATTATGGTAGGCTGTTGTTACTGTGAGCCATGTAGATGCCTAGGACGATGTACACAATTTTGGTACATGGGATGTGGTGGGAACGCAAACAAATTTTATTCGTACGATGTTTGCATGAGGTCATGTCGTGTTGAAAGGAGGGCGCTCGAACGAAGGCCTAGAGCAAGCAGTACAGGTAGCCATCTGTATCTAGCAGTACCTCAAATAATTTCAGCGTGCTATAAACCAGCTGCAGTTGTCGGAAAGTGCCCGTCTAAAGTTAGCCGGCCTGTACAACGGTGGACATACCACAACATGAAATGTGCCACCTTTATGTACACCGGCTGTGGAGGAAATGAAAACAGGTTTGCTACGGAAATTGAATGCAAAGAAACTTGTGCGAATCACAAACCAAGTGCTGATCCAGGTAAAAAGATACCGTACTTGTTAAATTTAAATAGCGGTCTGCTCGTTTGAACCGGAAGTCGGCACTTGTAACCAATTAAGATACAAATGGTTTTACAATCAGACAAGGGGAACATGCGATCAGTTCCTCTACGGCGGTTGTGATGGCAATCCGAATAGATTCGATACTTTTGAGGAATGTCAGAAGAGATGTGAAGTGTCCGGATTGGGTAAACAGCTTACTTGCCTTTACCAAAAGCTTTAGATCCTTGCATGGAATCTCTCGATAGAGGAAACTGGTGCGAAGCCATGTCTAATCGTTATTACTTCAACAAAAAGTCGAAACAGTGCCGAGGATTCCATTATACCGGGTGTGGAAAAAGTGGAAACAATTTCCTGACCCAGGAGGAATGCCATACAAAGTGTGAACTTCGGTATCCTAGGAAAAGGGCAGCAGCGAGCAAGGCCAGCAGTAAAAAGAAACCTCCTCCAAAAGTTGGATGTATGTGATTCTCTTAAATTCGTCATTTTAAATTGTACAGATTCGGGATCGAAGCCTCCCTTGAAGACGGCAATGGTTCGACACATAGAACTGAATGGCGTCAACAAAACCTATTATAAGTCGACAGCCGAATGGATTGACTACGGGCTGTGTCTGGGCTACAGATACAACATTTCTGGGCAAGACACTGTTCTGCAGGTCCACTTGTGTTCACATGATGGAGATACCGCTTGTTATAGCGATGTGAGCCTGCTTTATGTCTAGTATTAGAGGTTTCAGAGTTTCCAATCAACTGAAGGCGAAGAATTTTGCCAGGTTTTGCGGCCGTTTCTTAGGGGAACACATCTTTACACCTGGTACTTTGCTCTTGACTTGAAACATCCTGCGGCAATTGGTAGATATCCCTTCCACCCATATTAAAACAATGTTTTTAGATAATGGTAGCGGTCAACGAGATTCTGAAACCACAGCCAACATACTTCAGCTAAAGGCCAATCATTGCCACGATATTTGTTGATAAAACTGCTTTATTTAGGACTAACTATTGTCAATAAGCTTTCGGTGCCTTTTCTACCATTTCTTGTTCCCAATTTTGGCCATCAAAGCACATAAAATCTACGCGTTCCACTGTTGGAGAGTCTATACAGTGGGGCATAATACCTAAAAAAGGCAAATAAGAGAAAAAAAACGAAAATTTACCGATATCACCAGGATTGGACCTCGGGTAGTAGAAACTCTGCACTCCACAGTTTTTACAGAATGTGTGTTTTGCAACACCCGTGTTGAAAGTGTACGTGGTTATCATATCTTCTCCTTGTAAAAACGTAAAGCGGTCCTTGGACACAATAAAATGATGGTTTTGCTTCTTGTTACAAATGGAACAACTGATTAAAAATAAATAAATATAAAAATAAGACTTACTTGCATTTGAACCCTTTCAACACAGAAGGCGCTGTAACTTTCCATTTTACAGCTCCACAATGACATGATCCAAAATGCTCAACTTCGGTCATTGGAATGGAAAGGTTGGGGAATCAATAAAGTAAATGATAAGACGACAAGAAGGGACGCGGAATGACATACAGAATATCTCTAATTGATCAACGATCAAATAAAAGCGAACTCGCTATATGCACAGTTGCGTTTGGCGCGCATCGGTTGCTTTTGAATTTTAACTCACATAATTTCTAAGCCTAACTAATACTTCTTGTTGTAGATTCCGACGGTTTCAAGGAAGAATTTTTGTACAAGTGTTATTCTGAGCAAGTGTTTGCCATCATACAATGCATTGTTGGCGCATTCTCCTTTACGATCCTTCCCTTGCTACAGATGCTGTTCTACACGTCTCCAAGGAGTTGCTTCTCTCGTTTTCGGGAAAAACTGTTTAACAGGTATGCTGTCCGTTTAAAGCGTTTTCCTAAAGCTTTTCTTGCAGTTATTGTCAGTTGGTGGTCCGACATCCGCTATTGTTGATCTCGTCAACATTTCTAGTATGCATTTTGTTATCGGGAATTGGAATATATTACCACTACGATATCGTGGATTTCAATCCATCTAAGGTAACAGTATTGAGTGTGTTCATATCAGATTCAGGGCTTCGAAACGAGAGGAACACCTCTCTCACAAGGAAAAATGTTACTGGATCAATTGAAAGATATTACAGCCGCTCCTATTGATATCTATAAAAGTCGGATGAAGATCGGAAAAAGAGAAGCCATGTAAAGATCAACATTTTGGGGTACTATAAATTATAATCTTTAGAAAGCTTTCAACAGTTGATCCTATAGTTAGCCTTCTTGACCAAGTGTCGGATAATGAAGTAAATGAAACGGAAGAGTACAGGTATTAACCTTTTTGAGTAATTTTAGCAACATGTTTTCAGTGGCTCAACCTATGAACCAATTACTGTAAACTATGACGATTATGGAGTAGACTCAGAACCTAATGTGAATGATTTAAACGATCCATGTACTCAGTACGGAGCAATCGGTAAAAAGATCCCATTTGATGTGTTCGACATTCTGGCAAAATTTATATTAAAATCGGAAAATGTAAGCTGTCCTGTTAGTTTATACAATAATTTAGCTGTTCTCTTTAAAAACTTTTCAAGCTCTCTGCAAAGTCGATGAATTGATAGACCTAACCCTCAAAAATAGTGGTGTTAGCAATGTTATCATCCCACAATTGAAACATTCCTTTAATTTACCGTTTGTCTCGACTTGTTTAAATTTAAACAGTTTAAAAGAGTGCAATTATCTAAAACAGAAAGAGTAAGGTTCAATTTTATTAAATTAATTTTGTTTAGCATAGATTATCTAAAGAAGACTCTCGATGACTGTAAATATGGAGATACTGACAAGGATATCTGCCAGTTACCAATGATTCAGCAAGTAAGGTATTCTTCTTTATTTAAGATTTGAATTCAGACTTCTAACTTGCTGCTTCCCATTGATAGAAACAATTCGCTAGTTGCTGTTTTATTGCCCCTGAGAAAAGGCTACGATACAAAGTCTATCAACTTTTTTGAGCAACTGGAAAAAATCCTAGGAAATCATCTCTCCGAAAGTGGGATAACCCTAGTAGGGGTCGACTTCGGAACAAAAACAAAACAATTCCAAGGAGCTCTCTTCAAAGACTCCTTGCTTTCTGCCATCTCAGGTAACTTTTTCTAAAATATTCCTACAAAATGTTTAGCAACATTGGTGTTGGTAACATTTTATCTCTATTCAAGAAGCATATTTTTAACATTGATTATATTGGCTCTCATAATATTCTCAATGACCTTGGCCTTTTTTGCTTATTCCGTGCTACTTGGAATAGACTTCTTTCCATTTTTAAATCTGCTGGTGACTGTTTTAATGGCTTCTGTAGGCGCAGACGACGCTTTTCTGCTGCTATCCTATTACAAACAAGAACGAAAGGTTGGCATTTTTCTGCAATTTACATTTTTCTAGCATTATGCTGCTCCATGGAAGCCAGGAGACATCTACTTACCAGCGGGGCCTTTACATATAAGATGCCTACAAAATTCACTTCGACATTCGTTGATGAGTATGTTCATCACTTCAGCTACTACGGCGGTTGCGTTCTTATCCAATTTGAGTAGCGATATTGTTGTTCTAAGGTATCAACGACTTGGTTATGCTGAATTATTTTTATTTTCCAGGTGTTTTGGGATCTACGCATGTCTCACAGTTCTATTCAATTACTTGCTGGTTATCTTCGTCTTACCAGCAACTATAATGCTAACTCAAACTGATAGAGGTAAGATTTCAGCCGGCTTTTTTTTAAAAATATTTCCAGAACCAATTTCTTTGAATGTCAGGCTCGAAATGTTTACGGACTTCGGTGTCAAAATTATCGCTTCCATTCGCTGGATCATTGTTTCCGTCGGAGCGATCGCAACGATGTTCGCAGTTTATGCAACTTTCATCAATCCTGGATTGCACTTGCCCGAATATAATCCAACTAAGGTGTTGTTTTCTTTTCTTTATTCTAAATCACTTTTAGCTCCTCGTAGACAGCATTCCTTCGGAATGGTTTGACAATAATGCTCACTTATTCAACTTTGAGTGGAAAAGATCCTACAACATCCAAAAATATTTCTTAATTGATAGGATGAAAGTGCTGGATTCGAACATGTTGTCAGCTGAAAATAAAGGCAAAATAATACTAAAACACATTTCGTTTACTGGCAGAGAGGTGGCAAAGATCGAGGTAAACCTTTTCGTAAGTAGGGAAATTTTTTTAGCGCTCCATAAGCATGGTTTTGAGCATGTCTGATGAATCTGCAGGGAATTCTTATATCTGTGGCTTTGCTAATTATTCATGTTCCCAAGATCCTCAAGTCCACGACCAATGTTTCGTTGACCATTGCTTTAAACGGCTACCGATGCCTTTTCCTGATGATTTCTCGAAATATCCCGCTGATGGTCCATTATTTGACAAAAATTTGTCACTGATCGGGTAAAAGCTGCTATTTTCTTTTAAAAATTATTCAGATATTATTTATCCATTCCCTCAAAAACAAAATTAACCGCTGAATTAAAAAAGGTCTCAGAAGCTTTTACTGAAATAAATTCTGATTGTAGTACAATGAAAAGATTACTTGGTTAGTGCCAACGTGATACTGTTTCATTTACGCAATAATTTCAGGAAAGATATCTCTTCGATGTTTTTCGTCGGGGGAAATCACAAAATATTACGATATTATTGAAAGGCTACGGCCCTCCACCCTGTCCTCAGTTGGAATATCGTTAATTGTTTCTCTGATTGTTGTTGTTTTGTGCACGCAGCAGGTTATCCTCTCATTTATTACCGTGGTAGTCATTTGTACCGTCGTATTATGGACGACATCAACTTTAGTTCTCTTTGGTAAGTTGGTTTGCAAAGAAAATAAGAACCTTTACAGGCTGGCAGTTAAGCGTTGTGGAATCGACCATCATTGTGCTCACCATTGGTTTGAGTTTCGACTTTTCTCTCCACATTGCTGCGAGTATCAAAGATGCTCCTGATCTTTTCATGATTGACAGGATACGGTATTTAGCTATCTTTCAAAGATATAACCGCTTAGATCTGCCTTTAATTCTGCTGGAACAGCGTGTACACTCGCAGCTTGCTCATCAACAGGATGCGGAATACCTCTTCTCTTCGCATCAACTGCGGCATTCTATCAAGCGAGTTCTTATAATTTATCTTATTTCTATTTTCAGGTTGGTGTGATGCTCATATCACTCGGCTTTATTTCTCTCACTGGTGCTCTAATAATGTTGCCCTCTTGCCTACTCTGTCTGTACACCGAAAGAAAAACAATAATTTCTAAGTTTTAATAATAAAACTCTTTTATTTCATCTCTCAAAACAAAATGTTTGCATACTCATGAGATTTAGGGAAAGGGTCTAGAACAAAACTATTGTTGTCGCAACAACGTATATACAGCAGTGAAGACCATGGCGAGAAGGTAGTTGATGGAGGTAGCGCCTCCGGTGTTGCCACCGTTGCCACCATTGTTGGGTTTCTGCTTGGGATAGATGGATGTAGAGTCAATACACGCGTCGAAGTCACAACAACATCCTGTCAATCCGGGAACGGCATCCACATTTCCACAGTTGTTATTAAGGCCCATGGCTGTACAGGCAGCTGCAGGGTCGCATGTGTAGAGGGTGAGGGTGTGGTTGTTTCCTTGGAGGGTAGTCTGCAGTTGGATGGCAGCGCATTGTCCCTTGCATCCGCTCCATGTATTCTGTCCAAAGGATTGTCCATTGACGGAAAGTCCGCTCCAGCAAGCGATGGGAGCTCCAGAATACTGAAAGTATAGATGTTTTTGGATCGCGTTAACTTCTTACGTTGGTAACAGGAGGATTCTGAAGAACGAATTCATCTGAGTATACGTTGCAGTTGTTGGCACTGTCACAGACGCAAGCTGTCACTTCACGATCAGCTGGGACAATACGGCAGCCATTGTCGACTCCAAGGGCTTCAACTTGGTTCTTGTTCAAGCAGAAGTAAGCCTTCATTTTCTTGTTGTTGACGTAGGTCTGGACTGATCCGCATCTTCCGTCACACATGGTCTGAAAATTTGAAGGATTGTGGAAAATGGTTGAGAACTCACGTCAGCTCCGGTACTGTTACCAGTAGCAGCGTTGTAGACTCCGACGTAGCAAGTGAGGCTGTTTCCAGGCCATCTGTTGAAGTTGGGGTCAATGCAGGCATCAGAATCGCAGCAGCATCCAGAGATTCCAGGTTCAGGGGTTCCGCACGAGTTGGTCAGGTCTAAAATAGTAATTTTGAAAAGAATTCGAGATGATGCTTACTGAGTTGGTTGCAGACGCGGGAAGGATCGCAGGTGTAGAGGGTAGCTGTCATGTTGGTTCCGCTGAGAGTGGTGGAAAGACTGATGGAAGAGCATTTTCCTTGGCAGGCTTGGTAGCTTCCCATAGTGACGGGCATGTTTACACCATTGGTTCCGTTCTGTACCCACAATCCATTGTAGCAAGCGATCACAGGCTCTGTGTAGTTGGGCATAGGAGGAATACGAATCTGAAATAATCATTGGATGAGAGTCACAGAAATAGGGCTTACTCCAGTTCCGGCCAAGTTACAGTAGTCCATGTTGTTACAGCAGCATCCGTAGATGTCACGATCGTAGTAAATGCTGTTGCAAGATCCGTCAATTCCAAGGAACTGGCAGATGCTGGTATCAATGCATTGGAAGACCGTGACCGCGAATCCGGCGACGGTGCTTTTCAAGGTACCACAACGACCGTTACACTTGACAGAGGCTCCAGCCATTGTTCCGTTGTTGGCAGTGGTGTAAGTCGATTGAATTCCAGCGTAGCAATACATGGACGTGCTCTTGGGGTAGATGGAAGAGGAATCCATGCAGGCGTCGGTGTCACAGCAGCATCCGGTAAGTCCAGGGATCTGGTCAAGGTTTCCGCACTTGTTGACAATGTCTAGAAAGGCAGATTATTTTGTAAAACCAAGGCACATACTCAAAGCTTGACAGACATTGGCAGGATCGCAAGTGTACATGGTGAGGTTGTGGCTGTTTCCTTGGAGGGTAGTCTGCCATTGCATGCTGGCGCACTGTCCTCTGCATCCGACCCAGTTGGTGCTACCGAGAGCCTGTCCGTTGACGTAGATACCGCTCCAGCAAGCAATAGGATTTCCAGTGTACTAAAATTTTCAATAAGAACAAATGGAACAGAGCCAACTTACGGTGACGTTGATGGCATTGGGCATTACTGGCTCGTTGACTACGTTACAGTAGTTGGCATTGTCGCAGACACAAGCTGTCACTTCGCGATCGGCAGGAATTCTTCGGCAGCCATTGTCGACTCCAAGGGCTTCAACTTGGTTCTTGTTCAAGCAGAAGTAAGCCTTCATCTTCTGGTTGTTCATGTAAGTCTCGACGGATCCGCATCTTCCTCCACAAGTAGTGAAGTCACCAATACTGACTCCGTTCTGTCCGTTGTACACTCCAACGTAGCATTGAAGGCCGCTTCCTGGGTATCGGTTGAAGTTGGGATCAATGCAAGCATCAGAATCGCAGCAGCATCCGTTGACTCCGGGTTCGGGGGATCCACAGCTGTTGGTGAGGTTGAGCTGGTTGCAGACACGAGCAGGGTCACAGGTGTAGAGGGTAGCAGTCATGTTCACACGTACTCCCATATTGAGATAAGTGGAGAGAGAGATAGAGGAGCACTTTCCGTTACATCCCTGGTATCCTCCATCAGCAACAGGGTAGGCAGGGTTAGATCCATTCTGGATCCAGAGACCGTTGTAGCAAGCAATGACCGGCTCGGTATAGTTGGGAGTGTTGGGAATGGGAATCTTAAACACGAATGTATAACTCTCCAGATTTCAGTGGCTTACGGTGGTGTTAGCGATGTTACAGTAATCCTTGTTAGAACAGCAGCAACCAGTGATGGCACGGTCGTAGTAGATGCTGTTGCAAGTGCCGTCAATTCCGAGAGTGCTGCAGATGCTGGTGGAAATACATTGGTAAGCAGTGACGGAATATCCAGCAACGGTAGTCGATAAGGATGCACAGCGACCGTTACACTTCATGGAAGATCCAGCCAGGAGGTTGTTGGGATTGTTGGTGAAGTTGGAAACAATACCAGCGAAGCAGTTCATTTGCTGGTTCTTGGGTACAATGGAGTTGGCATCCATGCAAGCGTCGGAGCTGCAGCAGCATCCAGTCAATCCAGGAACTTGGTCGAGGTTTCCACAAGTGTTGACGATGTTCAACTGCTGGCAGACAGTGGCAGGGTCACATGTGTAGAGAGTGAAGGTGTTGGAAGCTCCAGTGAAGTTGGTTTGGAACTGGATAGCGGTACAATCTCCGTTACAGCTGGTCCATCCGGTCTTGGTAAGAGGAAGACCATTGGCGTAGAGTCCAGACCAGCAGGCAATTGGCATACCGGTGTAGTTGACTTGGAGAGGATTGGATCCAACGGGGTCGGCAGCAGAGTTGCAGTTGGAGAAGTTGTCGCAGCAGCAAGCGGTAACATCCTTGTCTGCCAAGGGGGTGACACAGCTGTTGTCAAGACCAACTCCATCCTAAAAAAGATAATTCTAAATAAATAGGTTAGAGAACTTACGCAGATGTTGGACTGGACGCATTGGTAAGCCTTGTAGGTGGCTCCGTTGAAACTGGATGAGATGGACATGCACTTTCTTCCTCCATCACATAGAACAGAATCTCCGATGCTGACATTGTTAGCTCCGTTGTAAACTCCAACGTAGCAGTAGAGGGAGATGTCAGGGGACTGGGATAGAGGTTTTTAGAAGTAAGAAAATTGTTCTTACTCTGTTCTTGGTGGGGTCAATACAAGCGTCAGTGTTACAGCAGCATCCCTTGAGTCCGGGCTCGAGAATTCCACATGAATTGGTGGTGTCTGAAAGAGGAACAATAAAGGGATTCCATATTTCTTCTTACTGAGAGAAGTACAGACGGTGGCGGGGTCGCAGGTGTAGAGGGTGGCACTGTGGTTGAATCCATTGAGCTGAGTGTTGATGTTGACAGAGGCGCAGGATCCTTGGCAACTGACATAGCTGCCAGGCTGGACAGGATAGCCGTTGAGCCAGATTCCGGAGTAGCAAGCAATGTAGGATCCAGTTGTGTTTTGCACAGCAGGAATGGACATCTAAACAATTACCTGACTGCAGAATATTTTTTCAAGCTTACAGAAACATTGGCAATAGCCACGTTACAGGCTGGTCCGTTGTCACAGCAGCAGGCAGTCAGCTCACGGTCACGATGGTTCAAGCTTCCGCAGGCATTGTCAAGCTCGAGATACTTGCAAATGCTGTTGTCAACGCAGTGGAATGTGGTGGTGTCGTATCCAGAGACGGTTCCCTTCAGAGCAGCGCACTTTCCACTGCAGTAGACGTTGGCTCCAACTCCAGAGGAGAAGGCGGAGTTGTAGTTGGACTTGACTCCTACGTAGCAAGTGAGAGGATTGGCAGGGCTTCTGTTCTTGTTGGGGTTGATGCACTCATCGCTGTCACAGCAGCAAGCATACACTCCAGGCTCGATGTTGTTGCAAGTGTTGCGAGTTCCTATAATAATTCGATTAATGAAGAGAATAGTGCAGCTTACTTACTCAATTGAGCGCATACGGAAGAAGGATCACAAGTGTAGAGAGTTAGGGAGTGAGATTGACCGTTGACAGAGGTGTTGAGCTGGAGGGAAGCACAATCTCCGTTGCAGACAGCCCAGCGGCCGACGCTGAGGTCTTGTCCATTGAGGTTGATGGAGTTCCAGCAAGAGATGGGATACTCGATGTTGGGGTTGGGAGCAGGGATGGTGGTGTTGTCGAAGCGGCCGTTACAGTAGTTGAAGTTGTCACAGCAGCAAGCCATCACTTCGCGATCTCCAGGTACTCCTTCACATCGGTCATCGAGGTTCAATCCACGGCAGATAGAGGTGTCGGCGCAAGCATAGGCGATAACTTGAGCTCCGTTGACATTTCCAGAGATAGAAGCGCACTTTCCGTTGCACTGAACAGCAGCGAGAGCGGAGATGTTGTAAGAAGCAGATTCGAATCCAGCCAAACAGTACAGCTGTCCAGGTCTTTTGGGAGGTCTCTTGGTCGGGTCAAGACATCCGTTGCTGTCGCAGCAGCATCCAATCAAGCCATCTTCAACTGTTCCACAGGAGTTGGAGAGTCCGAGTCCTTTGCAGACAGTGCTGGGATCACAGGTGTAGAGATCGGCAATGATGCTTGTTCCATTGTTGAGAGTACTGTTGAGGGAGATCATGGTACATTGTCCATTACAAGTCATCCATCCACCATCGGTGACGCGTTCGCGGCCGACGAACAGACCAGAATAGCAGGTGATGGGGTACTCAGGAGGGTTGATAGGGCGAGAGGTGTTGATTCTCTAAAATATTTCACTTTAAGGCTTGATACGTTTCTTACCGGGTCCTGGACGTTACAGTTGTTGTGAGTGTCACAGCAGAGAGCAGTGATGGCGCGATCTCCAGGAAGCTGACGTTGAGCATTGTCGAGTCCAAGGGATTGGCACATAGGCTTGGGAGCACACATGAAGACGGAAACGTTCCAGCTTCCAGAAAGTCCGTGAAGGTTGGCGCACATTCCATCGCAGAAGACTTCGGCTCCAGTGTCAACTCCAACGGTCAATCCACGCTGGGATTTGACTCCGACGTAACATCTCAATGGCGGTCCAGGCCTCTTGGGAGGGAAGCGAGTGGGATCCAAGCAAGCATCCTGTTCGCAACAGCATCCCATTACTCCGGGTTCGACTTCGTGGCATCTGTTGACGACGTTAAGTTGGTGGCAGACGGAAGAAGGATCGCAAGTGTACCATTCGGCCTCCTGTCTCATTCCATTAACGGTGGTGTTGAAGGCAATGAGAGCACAGTCTCCTTGACAGGCTTGCCATCTTAAATAGAATACAATTTGACGTATATAATTAAACAATTACCCTCCAATAGAGACTCCGCGGTTGTTGAGGAAAATTCCTTGGAAGCAGACGATGGGGAAATCGTGAACAGGCGGTCCGCGGGGAACAGTGACGTTGAATCGGTTGCTGTTACAATTGTTTTCATTGTCACAGCAACATCCAGTGATGGCACGATCAGCTTGAATGGTGCTACAGCTGTCATAAAGACCGAGCTGGCTGCAGACAGTCTTGGGCACACAAGAGAAGGCGGTGAAGGGCTGGTTGTTGACAGTACTGGTCAGGGAAGCGCATGATCCTTCGCAGAGTTGTTCAGATCCGGCAGTGAGGTTGTTGAAGCCAGAAATGACTCCGTTGAAGCACATCAATGGTCGGAAGCGAGGGAACTTCGGCGGATTCGCAGTGGGATCAATGCATCCAGAATCAGAGCAGCAGCATCCGAAAACTCCATTTTCAAGTGGGTGGCATCTGTTAGTCATGTCTGTAAATAGATTCCTTGTTGTTTCTTTAAATATTCTTACTCAAGGCGGTGCAGACGCTGGTAGGGTCGCAGGTGTAGATGGCAGCTTCGGTATATCCTCCGTTCAAGGTGGTGTTGAGGGCAATTACCATACAGTCTCCTTGGCAGGCAGTCCATCTACAAATTTCATAGTGTTTTTTTAATAAAATTGGAGAGATTACCCAGCTCCTGATCCCCAGACGGATCCGTTGACGTGAAGTCCAGACCAGCAAGCGATGGGAGTCTCAGGAGGGCTGACAGGGATGGAGGTGTTCAGGTTGGTTCCCAAGGCGTTACAGCTGTTGGAGCTGTCACAGCAGCATCCAGTGACGGCACGGTCAAGTTCGACGACATCGCAGGAATTGTCGAGGGCAAGCCCGCTGAAACATTATTTTTTTTCCTTTCTATATTACAAATCTTACCGGCACATGCTGTTGGGGACACAATGGTAGGAAGTGAATGGGACTCCAGCAACGGATGTACTGATGTTGGCGCACTTTCCGCTGCACACAACTTCAGCTCCAGCGAAGACCATTTGACTCTTGACTCCAACGTAGCAGTTGAGCTGGTTGTCGGGGCTACGGTTGACGGTGGGGTCGATACAGTTGTCGTAGTCGCAGCAACAAGTGTAGATGGTTCCATCGACAGATCCACATTGGTTTCGGAGACCGAAAGCATTGCAGGAGTAAGAAGAATCGCAGGTGTAGAGAGTGGCAGCGGCGACGGATCCATTGGTCAATTTCTGTCCCATAGTCATTGAGACACAGTTTCCATTGCAGACACGGTAGCCGGCACTTCCTTGAGGAATTCCGTTGACATGGATGGCTTCGTAGCAGACAATTGCCGGATCTCTGCGGATAGGGAGAGGAGCAACGGTAGACTGGAGCATCTGTGGAAGATTGCAATTGTTTCCTTCGGCACAGCAACATCCGACAAGAGGAGGATTACTTCCTTGAAGAACCTGGCAATTGTTGTCTCCTCCCATTCCAAGAGCAAGTTGACGGCAAACTCGGACCGGGGAGCACCAATATGTGGTACTGTTTTTGTTGTTAACAATGGTGGACAGGCTGGCGCACCATCCGTTGCAAGTTGTTTCACCACCAACTAGGAAGTTGTCTTCCTTGATGTAGACTCCGGTGTAACACTTGTTGGGTCCTCTATACTGACGGTTGGGGTCGAAGCAGGTCTCATCGTCACAGCAGCAGGCTGTCACAGTAGTTCCGTCAACTTGAGCACAACTATTGGAGATTCCCATAGATTTGCAGAGAGTGACAGGATCGCAGGTGTAGAGAGTCGTGTTGTGTTGTTGGTTGAAGGCATAGGTGGTGAAGGTGGCCATGGCACATTCTCCATTACACATCGCATAGCTTCCAGGAGAGACCGGATTTCCATTGAGGTGAAGTCCAGAATAGCAGAGAATTGGGTAGTTGGTGGTGGGGATGGCAGTGATGTTGGGCACGATGTGGGAACGGTCGTAAGGACTTATGTTGCAGTTGTCCGTAGAGCTACAGCAAGTGACTGTGGTCTCCTCTTCCAGGGGAGGATTGTAGCTCTGGTCACCGTCTCCAATTCCAAGGGCGTAGCACATCTTAATTTCTTCTTATTATTGGTTCTTCTTCATCTCTTACCGAATATGGAGCACATGTCATGTACTTCACAAGTGTAGCGTTGTTGTTGACAGTTCCGACGGGCACCTCAAAGCGGGCACACTTTCCAGCGCACATAACTTCAGCTCCAGCTTGGTAGCCGGTGCTCGGGATGTACAGGCCAGTCCAGCACTAAAATTTCCGTTCTTAGGGAAATCTTTTGCTTTACCTTCAAGGTCTTCATTGGGTACTGTGGAGGAGTGGCAGTAGGATCAATGCAGTTGTCAGTGTTGCAGCAGCAACCTCGGACAACGGAGTTGGTTCCATTGAGGACGATGTTTCCGCAGCTGTTCTTGAGGTTAACTGAATCGCAGACGGCAACGGGGTCGCATGTGAACAGGTCGAGAAGTTTGATCTGGTAGTTTCTGACGTCCTGAATTTATTAGTTTATTATAAATGATATTAGTTTATTATAAATGATTGACACTCACTCCGATGTAGGTCTTGATGGAAACGGAGCTGCAGCTACCAGTACATGGGAGAGTGGCAAAGCCTCCGAGTGGGGTGTAATTCAACTGAGCTCCTTGCTTGCATTGGATGTTGTTAGTTCCGACGGTGGGGTTGGGGGGAACAGTGATTTGGCCGTTCTTCACGATGCTAGTACAATCAGTCTGAGAGCAGCAAGTCATTCCAACATTGTCGCCACTGATTGTTCCAGAGCCATCGGTAGTAGAAATAGCAGCATTACAAGTGGCAGTAGTTGTGCAAAGGTAGGCCTCAATGCTGACGCCTCCGACAGTTCCATTGATAGAAGCGCAAGCTTGTCCAGCTCCACAAAGGGTGGTTACTCCAGTGTTGAGGATAGTTCCTGTTCCATTGCTGGCAAAATATCCAACGTAACATTTGGGAGTCGTGCTGAAAAATTTTTCTCATGTTCTCTACAACAAATCACAATTTGTCTAATGGCAACTACGCAGCTTATCTTTTTATTGCTAATTTTACGACATGTAAATGTACTCCGAAACATGATGATAAGTGTCCCCCACGTTTTATGCATCTACTTCTGTTCGACTTACCTGGCATCGAGGTGTTCTGGAGCTGGGACCAGCTTCTCCTCAGCCTGGATATCCGAACAGTGGCTGCCTGAACAAAGACAAGTCTCAGTGAGTTCTGCTGAGCACTCGGGGTGTTTTTCTTGTTGGTATCTCCAAATTGAGAGCTGGAAACGCAGGGCATTTTAAAATATTATTATGAGAGTTTACTTCATCCTCCTGACAGTTCAAGAAGGCGATAGCCTTGTCTCCAGTGAGAACAGATCGAGAGCACATACCAGCACATGGCTGACTTCTGAGATCTTTAGAAGTGATGATTCCGTTCTCGAGAACGAGGGTACCGACGTTACAGTCGAGCGCCAAGCCCGTGGCCACTAGGGCCAGGAATACACCCAAGCGCATCTGAAAAAGAACGAGTTAGAAGGCTCTAGGGAAACGGAGCGGGAGGAGAAGAGTACGGTAGTCTCCAGAAACTGATAGGAGCCATCAAAGAATGCCTTAATAAAGGATTTTTACGATAGGAGGAGTTGCCATCGCGGAATTGAAGAGATAAGCCACTAGAAGGGGAAGGCGGCAGCCAGATCAAGGAGGACATTTGTACTTTTGAACGTTCAATAGACTGTGAAGAAATATTGGCTGCAGATAGTTTGGTATACTATTCAGTGCTTATAAGAACAGCGCTGGGTCAACAGAATAACAAGGCCGCATTGCTGGAAATGAGAGGAAAGTGTGGGAAGAAAGTCAAAAAATGGAAAATGATATTAAAATTTTGGTGGTTTCACACTAATTTTTTGAGCGAATAGAATGAGATTTCTGCTTGCTAGAATAGAAGTAGGTGATTGTGAATAGCAAAATTGTCTAGAGGAACATTTAAAAAATCTAAACTTCCAAAAAAATCAAAAGAAAATGTCCTACACATTTCGAACCCTCCGGGGCAAAGGTGCCACAACTACGGTAGACGATAAGAGGTGCCGTTGAGCGGACTAAACCGACTGCGCCCGACTACCGACTGTCAAGAAGATAAGAGAGAGCTGGCAATTATATAGGGCAGGGCTGTAAATTGCGAGCAACGCCACGTATGGAGCAGAGACTTTGGACGTGAAGAGGATCCGGCAGCGAAAGACACTCTGCCACTTGTCTGGTCTTTTTGTGCCCATGTGGCGCCTTCACCGGTAATGGTTTTACGAAATTGTTGGGGATAGGTTAAACTCTGGGTTCCTTGTCATAGTTCTTAGGTACCAGGAGGAAAGATGGTGGCTACTCTTGGGGAGAGGTAGACTTCTGTGTATAGTAAAATCCGAATTTCGCTCTAGGTCAGGTCCATTTATTATCAAGATATTCATACTTAAAAATTTATTTCAATCTCTCCTGGGGCCTTTTGCAAATGCTCGGCGGAAGTTAAGTAAATTTACTGCTGGAGGAAATTATTTGTCCTCGAAGTCTTCTTCCTCTTGAAGCTCCCTTTAATTTCAAAGTATTTTTTTCCGTTGTTATCACAGATACTTGCAAAGAAAAACGCCGTTCCGGTTGCCATACGAGTCATAGGGATTGACGAACACAGGGAGATAACAATAAAAACACTGGCTACCTGAATGAACACCTGTAATGCAATTGTAAATACCGTGGAAATGTGGAAGAGTACTCGTAGCCTGGTCTCCAATGGGGAAATTTTAAATTAGCTGCCCATCCAGGCATTACTACAGAAATCCTCTTCAAGCTGTTTATTGATCGATTGTTGTACTTCGATATTTTTGCAAATCAGTTTTTTTTCAGAGCTACTACAACACGGATTGCAATTGGTTATCGTACGCCCTGAAGGCGCCATAATTTTTTTCATAGCCCATTTTGGAGGAAGAAACCTCCACCAGCCATTGGCTGAATCAGCGATAAGTCCATCTATAAAAAATTTCTATCGTCATAATAAAAATGAATAATCATGCTGAAAATTATTTGTGGTGGGCTTCTGTGACCCGGATCGCATCAACTCGGTGGCATTTTGTGTCCGTGGCAGATAACGAAAGATGCCTTTGTAAGGTACATGTCTTTTTTACCACCGGTCTTATCATGGAGAAGCAGTAGCTTCCAGGAAAAAAGTGCGTGTTACTTCTTCCGGGAGTACCTATAAAATTTTTGAATGAGAAGTATACGACCCCAGATAAGGGTCAAGAGTTGATATTTCATTTCAACGCAAGTTTTCTGTTTTGCTAATTGTATCGTCTCATTTTTGTTGTAGGATCGTTTGGAACCAATGGTTTTCTTCGGAGCTGCACCCCGACACTTCTTGCACAAAGACAAATTGCAACCTTTAACCATTGGATTGAGGATAAGAATTCCTTGACCAGATAGTCTAATACAACAAAGAGACTGTGACGCGTTTTATTGCTACGAGATCTTGAACTATGGTGTGATAGGAAGTACTATCCAGAAGTGATCTTCCTTTTGAAGATGTCCTTTAATGCGTGCTGGTCTTGCTTCTTTTCATTAGCAAAGACAAGACAAATATTGATTAATGGTTCCACTGATCGTTAGGGCTAGTAATAAAAATGAACTACGCTAATCAAGCTTTTAATGGCTTCTTCGGTCTAGAATACATTGTGTCCTGTGTATGTGATAAATGGTGTCGATCGGTAGTAATAGTGGATTCTGGACAAAACACAGCAAACGATGCCTACAGAACTTTCATAAGACTTCTGTAGAACCAAAACAGTGTAGACACAGCTCGCCGATGTGGGCACATGAAATCTCATTAAAGATGACCACAATTCGTATATCTTTACAATAACACCTTCTTGCTCGCTGAAAAAATTATCGGAAATACAGAAGACCATGCTGAATTGATTGCAAGTATCCGAAAAACGCGAAAATTTGTGGTTTTTTCGGCTTCATCAGCGCAAACTATTATGGGGGTGCCCACGTTTCATCGGCGGCGGCGAGCTGTGTAGAGTAATGGCGGCTTTTGAGACTAGAACATCTAGGCGTTCATCTATTATTGAACTTCTTCCGCTGGTAACACGTCATCTTCTATTTTTGGTATGGTTATTGTCTTCCGATTGTAAAAAGAGCAGAAGAGGCCCGGAGTTTTCACAATCCCTCGGTAGCGACATTGTTGGTGTCGTTGATAGTGCTTCGCACTTGCTGCTTATCACATCCCCACCCATAAAATTCAAGAGAGCTCCGTTTATGGACAAATTACTACTTGTTGCGAGGAGCCTTAATTGCTTGAAATAACGAAATGCTAAATAGAAGTGGACGGAAAGACGATGCACTTTGAAAATGAAGTTGAACAATTCACGATAAAAGTTTTACAATTATTCGCTAGGAATTAGCTTCTAATATTCAGTTTATTTTCGCGTTATACAAGATACGTTCAGGATCCAGATGCAGCTAAAATTCATCAGTTGAACATTTATCCAAGACTTGTGCTTGACCAAAAGTGTTCTAGCCTTATCAACCGGCAGCTATTCGTTAATTTTGGTGACGAACAGTTTAAAATACCCTTTTCCACGTGGTTGAAACTACTGTCTTTTTGATGAAGATGAATAAATTTTTGCTAATCAAGGTACCTGTGACTATTATCAGTTCAAAAATGAGGAAATAGAAAATGTAGCTGTAGCTTGGTTGATAGAATATATCATCTAGGCGTGTCCCGGACTCTGATTCACTCAGATCCTCTTCTCTCATTATCTATACGGCTGTTTGCCTCAAATTAGTTTATTTCGGTAGGCAGGCCGAGCAAAAAACATCTCCACATTCCAAACCACAAGAAGAGTGTAGTTGACGTCATCGGTTAAACATGAAGCATAAATAAGGAGTATATAATCATCGGCTCGGTATTTTGTCGTTTCAGCAGGGTGGTCTTGCAGATGACAAGTAGCGGTTGTAAAGTCTATCAGTTATGTCAAAAATGGCGCTTTTTGACAGACAAAGAGTGGTTTTGGGAAGTAGAATTCTAGAAAAGCACCCTGAATTCGGATCCTCCAGATAGCCCAAGTTTAACGGAGAGTGCTCCAACTTCACAAAAGTGACATTTTAATGTAGATCCATTCCTTGTGGCATACTACCGCTCTCCATGAAATTGTGCCCTCATTTCGAACTGTGACCAAGCATCGGAAGAAATTTTATAGTTTCAGATCCTGTTGCCTTTTCACTGCTTCATGATTCACGTAAATTTACGACTACCACTCTAATCTAATCACAATTTGGAGCAGTACGTCCAATTTCTTTTTGGCTACTAGCACCAAAATTTAAACAAACGATTGGTGCGTAAAATCAATACGAACTTTTGTTCCTTTCTAAATGAAAGAATGCCGCTCCCGGTAGCCACAGGAGCTTATCACCGTATTAGGTAGCTTCCTTAGAGGGATTATCCTGCTTATCGCCACCGACGCAACGTGCTTCTGTTCGCTAGAAATGATTAGACCCAGAAGAAAAGGCAGGCCATTCCTCGGGCACACAAAATATCGTACAGTCTGTGCAAGCAAAGAAGATCAAAAGATTCTCGTCACCGGAAATAGGAGCCAGTCTTAAGTGAAGTGGAAATAGAAACGGGGATGACCCGTCTGCCACTGGCGCCTCCGTCCAAATAGGGGACCGGTTAGTTGCTCTCGTCTGCCTTTTCCTAATCCCACAGTCAGCGGTCCAAGCAGCCGGTCACGACCCGGCATGTCAAGAGTTCTGCTACTGCTCATCTTCGCAACTCATGGTACTTGTCTTTCTGTCCCTGTTACTTCTAGTCTTTCCAGTCATTGCCACAAATTGCCCTCCCCATACGTCTTTTGGTAAAATGCCTGACGAGGACTGTGAGGAAGCTTCTGACCCGAACCATTTACCTCGATCTAAAATAGAAAAATGGTTTACGGAGTCAATGTTTAATGTAATCCAGCTGGCCAGAACTGCTTTACCGGATTTTAGGACCTCTTTCCTAAAGCGAATATTGGCTTGGGTCCACATAAATGCCTCCCGTACTCCTACAGATCATTTATCATAGCAACAAGATATTTTCCAGAATTTGGAACGGAACATGCAAGTAAGGTCTGAAGTATGAGGATGATATACAAATTTTTTTCCCAAAAGTTAAATAAGGAAGTCGAATTAGATTTTCAGACATTCAAGCCAGAAGAGCATTACCGCAGAGATGTAGCTGCTTTCTTTGCCCATGTCCTTCAAGAGACGGGAGAAAATGACATCTCACTTTATAAGTACAGTGACTATTTTCATCCCTCGAGGTTATTTTAGTAACTTGGCGTTATCAGACGAGGAGAAGGCCGACTGTTTTTATCGTGGCGGGTTTTTCAATTGGTTTGAGGGTGGACCCCGCAGTAAATACCTACTCCCCGCTTTCCCGGGGACTAGTACAATTGATGGAAAAAGATGCGCTGAAGCTGCCAGATATTGTAAATCGGACCCGATCACAGATTTCTGGGCAAAATGTAATGAGGAGACAGAGACACATGCTAACCTCACGTATTACCGTGGTTGCTACTTTGGTAGAGGAGCGCTCCAGGTTGGGATCGAACTTCTCCAGAGATGTTTTTCAGTTGTCATGGAACTATAATTACGCTTTATTCCAACAGTTTCTTTTATCCAAGAATATTAATGTCGATTTGATTGGTAATCCAAATCTGGTAGGCGCATTTTCTGGTTGTTCTAGTCCTCAGGTTATGACAAAAATGGACCCTCCATTAGCAATGTTAGCCTCTCTCTGGTTTTACATGACTCCCCAACCACCAAAGCCTTCTATGCATAGCATAGTAATTGGTGATTGGAAACAATCCACAAGAAATCGACGTGCTGGATTCACTGGACCTATCTTTGGACCAACAAGTTTAATTATAAACAACGAATGCGGGGGAGAAGATGATAAGGAGCCTGGCGGTGGCGGAGAATCTAGACGAATCAAGGCATTTAAATGGTTTTGTAAATATTTTGATGTGCCGGCTGGCCCGGAAAGAACTTTGACTTGTAAAGGTACACAAAGACTGATCCAAAATAAGAAACAATGCAGGAATGCTCGACAATTTCGACGCTGTACCACATGAGTATTCTTGGCATCCTGATTGGGGAAACATGTGGCGACCGAAGGCTTGTGACTGCGCCCCCGCTCCTTATGGAGGTTAGTCTTCCATTTCTTCTCAAATATTCCACGTTCAGGTCCTTTACCATACTACGCTCCTAAAATATATTCCCCACAATTTGTAAAAGAGAATGAGCGGAACCGGCTTCGATGTGTCTACAGTATTTATGAAAATCCAGAGATTTTCCGACTTGATGATGGTAAGAAACAGCCCCTTTCCCTTTAAAATTCTTTAGGGAATGCCCCTTGCTTAAAGCATAAACCCCGAATACGTTTAACGAAAACTGGTTTTAAAAACACCACCCAAGGGTAAACTTCTATTTATTATAAACATTTGTCTTCTGCTCCTTGTATTATCACAAAGAAGTAATAAATTAGGAAAAGTAAAAATATCACAGGATACATGACTTTACAAAAGTTGTCGAATCTTCTCGAAGCTTTGTGGAGGATTCGACTGCTTTGTCTCATGGCTTCCACCTTGTATGGACCGTAGTATTTTGTCTCCTCGTCGCATTTTATTTTCTAAATTCCCAATTTGTTACCCTATTTTGGAAAACATACAAGCTTCTTGCTTTTGTATTCCAATCCAATGATGAAAATAGCTTGTAACATAGTAACAAAGACAAACATAGACGTGAACCCGAACCAAATGTCAATTGCCTACAGAAAAAGTCTCTGCTGAAATATTGCATACCTTGACGTAGGAAACTTTCGGCAGTTCTTCTTTTGCAGCATTACTTTCAGCACTGAGGGTCAGAAATACTGTCAGAGATACAAAAATTCGCCCTGAAGAGTATTTCAAGGAATATTTTAAGTTACCTTCAACGAACTCTTCGGGCAACCAAACCGACACCATTGAAAAAAGTATGCAAATAGCAGTGGGAATATAAGTGTGAGCCAGGTGGTAGCCAAATTCTCGTCTGAGGAATAACCTTGCTTCGATACATGAATAATTCCCTAAAGCGTTTATTTTTCTTTCAGTTTGATTATACCTGATTTTCTTAAACCATCGCAAGTACCAGGCTCAACTTTATCGAGCACCAAGTTTACTATTTGTACGTCACGAATAACTTGAATGGCCTTTTTGGAAAACCACTCGAAACGGACGCTGTCATGACTCATGCCAACTAAACTCGGTACATTCACTTCCACTAAACTAACACGAGCTGATTTTTAAAGAAGTTGCCGGTGAGTCATGTGGATATTTACACAGAACAATCTGTGAAGCAGTAGGATTTAGTAGGACCCTCAAGTCGTAGAATACCTCTCCATGAGGGAATATTAACATGTAGAAGTTCAAGTATGAGACCTTTATGGACATTTTTTAGAATAGTGATGTGCTCACCTGATGAAATGTTGCTTCTTTAGTGTTGGTGAAAACAGGGTCAGGCCTCCAGAGCCTCTTTAGAAAGGTATAATCATTAATAAGAACTGGTCTGCTGTAGCCATGGCGGAGGCGGGGATCTCTCCACGCCATTCTTATCCAAGCATCCATATCATAGTCCTAAAATCAGAATCTAGGGAAGCATTTGTGCATACCATGGTGGACAGTTCGAAGCTTCCAATGGATTGGATAAGAAGGCCCATTTTAACTGTGACCAAACTGTCGGCAAATAATCCAGGTGGAGATCTGGAGACAGTTCGCAGTTAGAAGGAAAACTAACCTGGAATCATATTTAACTTTCTTCAGCCATGGAAGAATTTGTGTCGCTGGCAGCGGACGAACGTTCTCAGTGTTCATTTTTTCGAACAAGCTAAACTGACTGCATATTTGCCCAGTTTTCCTACTTCTCATAATTATCAAGCTTGTATAAATCTCGAGCTTCATCCACCAATACAGGCAGTGGGACATCTATCAACTGATAATCGAACATGAGCTTTCCGTATTGCTCTGTTAACAAATTAAGGCGCAATAATTCAGTCACCTTCAAAATCTTGGACAATATCAGTCGCGGTAGACGTCGTTGCATTACAAATAGTTTCGGGTATTAATAGAACGCTTTGATGTTTTTCCAGTAAACCGGTATAGCTTGTAAATCTCCGTAAATCTTCAGTTGTATTCAGCCAAATTTCCTAAAAAGAGTGCAAATGCAAAGAAATCTTTACCGGAGTTGTTTCAGTAGCCTCATCAGCTAGGTCAATTATTCTAAAAAAAGTTCTACTCATTGGGAAAGTTGTCACCTACTCGTCGCAGAAACTTGTTTGAATGCGATTCTTTCTAGCTCCTCTCATTGTCGAGATTTTTAAAATTCTCGGGTAAAATGCACAAACTTTTGAAAAGTCAATTGAAACTATCTAAAAATATTTATAGAAGAAATATTTGTGACGTACCGTATCGTTAGACAATAAATCATCCGGAATACCATATTTCTCTGCGTCTACTTTTGTCCGTATTAGGACAACATTTCTCCTTGTTGCAAGGATATCAATATCTTCACTGTTTAACTCGACTCTCAAATCCTAATAGAATTTTATCCAAAAAACGTAGGCTTACATTTCTTTTTCTCCATAATTTCCACGCTGCACATTGACTATTCGTCTCCAAATTTATTCCCACATCCTCTGCTTGATATGTGGTTTTAATATACAAATATTCTGAACAAATTTACCGTATTTCATTTAAGAAATACCTGAAGCTGTTGAATATGGAATTAAAAAGTGAAGGAAGATGGAAGGTAGCATCAAGGCATTCCTTTTCGCCGCAAATTGGAAATTGCCGTCGAAACCGGATCTTCTCGGTCACTCATTGAAATCGTTAAGATGGCTGATTGGTATGTTTGAAGGCATATATTTACAGAAAATGTTGTTGATACTAATCATATATTATTTTCAAATAATTTGAAAATGCTGTGGATACATCCATGCAAAAAACTTAATGCATTTATTTGGCCGACTGGAATAATTTTAGTATTATTTTCGGCGAATCGACCTACTCAGGGATTGCTTTTTGAGTCCAGAAATGTACCCTGTTTGCCTATAAATATGCGAATATGATCAATTCTGGTTGTAATTTTATAAGTAAAGGGATCGTAGTCTCAACTCTCGTGTAAATGAAAATCCTTCCCGATCACGTACTGGCCTTGTAAAGACAAGCGTTTGGGCAGAGAGGACGGTGCAGCTTACTCATCAGCCGTGAGAAAACACTCTCAGTTTTCTTTTCCGATTTTAAACCTTTACAGAATTAAATTAATGTTTTGAATGGTACCATTGTGTTTCCTAGAACAGCGAGCTCCCCAACGATAGGTCACACTGCTGGAGTAACTGGATGATTTTTCTCACAGTTCCCGATCTACTTTCCATCATATTATTTTGAAAAACACTTAGCTGTTCTTTGTGAAATACAAGATATTTGCAGCAATTTATGGGTCAGTTGATGCACAGTAAAAAAGTAGATAAATTTTATAAACTATTCTGTCTATTCATTCGAAGCTTCTTCCTCTCGCTCTTTTCTTGATACTTTGGCGATGACTTGGGAGATGGTTTGGTCCAAATTTTCAACGCTTGAGAACGTTATTATTTGAGCTCACCACGCTCTCTAGGGCTTCTTGGCCTTCTTTTAAAAAGGCAGTCCAGGCGTAAATCCAAAAGTTGAACGGGTTGATCCGCCGACGCTAACTTTCCCTGATTATCAGGGTAAAATTTTTTTGTCAAAACTCATTTTGCTAATATTTTAGCTCATTTTCGATCATTTTTCTTATTCTTTTTTATAGTGAAATAATCAACAGACGATGAGCAATTGTTTAAAAGTAGCCTTGTCAAAATTGATGCAATATGAAGCTCATAAAATTCGAAAGAAGGTGAAATTGGCTTCCAAATTTCATTTTATGATTTCTACTTTCTCTATCGCTTTTTTATGCTTGTAAATGCTACTTTATTATTGTTGAGCGTATTTTCAATAAACTAAAGCAGTCGAAAGCAAAAGAATCCCGAATTGTTTAAATTACAGTAATCCCATGAGCCATAAATTTTTGCGGATGGACTGTCCCTTTAATATACGGAGTTGGCTATTCACAGCATGAACCTAAAAAGGTAATATTCTAATGCTCATTCAAAGGGGAGATTTTGTGGCAATACCAAAAATAGGGCGAATTTAAAAGCCTTGGAGGAAGGCCTGGTACTCGTTGTCGTCGGCTTCCGATGTTGGAGCGTAGCCTTGGACCACTTCCCAGTTGTGGCATTTGATCTCGAACATCTGTCGTTGATCGGGGTGAACCGATGGATGGCAGTGACGAGATGTGGCGCTACGATGAATCGAACTTCACGTCGACCATAATTTCCGCCGCTGTATAGGAGCTGGCATCCGGTCATCAATCTAAAAAGGGAATGATCTGATGCTCATTCAAAGGGGAGATTTTGTGGCAATACCAAAAATAGGGCGAATTTAAAATAAGGCAAAACATTTTTCATGGAAGCTTAGGGTACACCAAAGTCTAGGATTTTCGGTTTCTTGCTGCGTGAAAGACTCACCTTCCTGGCTTGCTTGTTCTCTTCGTTGAGATGTATGTTGTTGTCCCAAAGTCTTCGAATTTCGGCGTTTTGGAGCTTGATAATCTGGTCTAATATCAGAATTTTCTAAAACACAATGTTTTTATACGCGTATAGTGTAGCAGCAGCCACTTTTCGTGGCGCTCACTTCACCTTGCCTCACATCTTCCGGTATGGCGTATATTTGTAGTAATCATCGAAGCACGCCAAACGAGAATATGTGAGGATTGGAAAAAAAATTTAAAAACATCCCTACCTTGTTTTCCTCCATTGCCATTGATACTACTTCTGTAGCTTTTTCCATCAGCATTTTAGCAGGGTCGGATTCCATTTCTGAATGAGAATATGAACTTGAAAATAAGGGTAGAGCAAGAGATGACGAGTCCTGTTTATAGTTCAGAAATGTTGCAATGAGGTTAGGTGAATTGCTGGGAAAAGAAAAGGAATAGAAAACCGTCTAAAAAATTTGAGATCGATATTGAAAAATAGAGCGGAAGTGCGTTGAGGCTCTGATCAAAGCTTGCGGCCGCGCATATGGCACTAGAAAAAAAGTATGCCAAAACTGTAAACGCCGCTTATCTCAAATATCGCATAAGTACTTTTTATGTCTTAGACAACATGAGAAAGGAGAAATGGTGTCGAAACTGATCATAACAATTAATGACATGAGAATTTGTTATGTGGACATCATTTTATTCTAGAGCGAGGAGGAATCTTTTACAGAAAAGAGTAAATCCAGAGAAATTCGAAACAACGACAGATGAGGATAGCAAAGGTTTGAAAAAGGGGAGGGTTTTCGTTGTCGCTGACTCGGAAAAACATGCGACTGGGCAGAGAGGGAGGGTGTAGCTTACTCATCGGGAGTGAGAAAACAGTCTGTCTTTTCCCCCCAATGTAACAGCTTATTCAGAAGAAATTAAATGTTTTTAATGATACGAACGCATTGCTAGAGCAACAAGCTTCACAATGATAGGTCACAGTGCCCATGTATCTGTCTACGATTCGCAGAACTAACACACAGTTTGTTTTCCAGACAAGCTACCAAGCATTTCAAGCCATCTCATCGTTGAACAGTGTCAGGGTATATGCGAGAAGTTACCAAAGCTTCTGCTCGTGGTTTGCTTTGTTGTAAAGAAGTAAATTCCATCAATGACAAGAATTATAAGAAGCAAAAAGAAATTATTTCCGTTTCCAAACACAGCAAAGCTACATTCTACTACTAATAAAAACAAGACCATATAGCCACTATTTCTCTCGTTGTCCTTGTAGATATTTCGAAGAAGACAGGGTAGATTGTTCATCATGGTGCCAGCGTACCCTAAAACAACCTGTTTAACTCTCCGGGATTTTTTGCAAGTTGCTTTTAATAAATAGAGCTGATTTTTCTGATTAACATATACTGATTCTTATTGCTGGGAGATTTTTCTATAAAAAGATACAAATTTTTAAAGTAGCAAATCTTTCCGCGATCGAGGAAAGTTTGAATTTCGCGGGCGACGCGCTAACTTTCATTGGCTTACAATTAATTGCGTTTTTCTTTAATATTAGCTCTTTTCCTGGTGGTTTTTGTGCTAAAAATAATGAGTAGAGGCTAACAATAACTTAGAATATAATTTGATGCATGGAACATAATAGTAACGTTGAAAATTTAATTTATTTTCAATAAATTGAGTGTTAATCAAAAATAATGTTCAAAAAGTTGTTTTCAGCTCTATTTTGTATTTTTCTTTTGTTTTACTACGCTATAATAATTACATTATTAATTTTTAAAACAAGAAACAATCAAAAAAGAGCATTTTGGAATAAAAACTTTAAACCCGATGGGTCCCTTTAACATCGCAGACCTAGAAAACTTTTGAAGGAACAGCTTTTCCAGCGTAGGTTACATCAAATGATTAAATATTTCAAAAGTTGATGAGAAATTTAAAAAACGAAGATCGAGATCATGGAAAACCATAAACCCTATTTGAATTCCATTCGTTTTTAAGTCCGGTTACTCATATTATGCGAAGACTATACTTGTTTGCTCAAATTTTTCAAAAAAAGATATCGCTGGTGCAAGTGTTTCCTAAGGTCGATATCGACCCACCTAGATAAGAGTGTTGATTCACTAAGCTACTTCTTCTCCAAAATGTCCTCCGCTAATTGTCTCCTAACCATCGTATAACTAGAACGTCGACCTTTGTTGTTCTCTGTTGACTCAATGCAAACGTGTGACCGACTCCATTGCCAAAACTCATCAATATTTGCCTGTACCAATGGCTATAAGTGCTCATATCCGATCTTTTCTTTCTGGCAATTAAACGAATGCGGATAAAAAATTCTTATGTTCAAAAATGAGCTTCCCGGCCTATGAACATTTTCTTCCCGTCTGTCAGGTTCCCGTCCAATTTTCATGATGGAGAAACACTCCAAGATAAAAAAGAATATCCTTTTTCATCCCCTCTCAGCCAATCTTAAGCCTGCCTCCATCATTCATCTTATCATGAACTTCTTTCAGCGTTCCTCTTCCCGCCCGCCGAAGATGTCAAGGCAAGAAGGTATATTTATCTGCCCATAAGCTAATAGCTTTTGGTTTTTCTACATCATTTTTAGTTGTGCAACCCTGAAAACACACGAGAATTTTCGCGAGTATAAATAGAAATTAGTATGTTTTTAACAGGCTGAATTACCATAGCAACTGAGCCAGTTATTTTCAGAACAGCCTCTCCATCAGCCGTCGGCACCGCCAGGATATCAACAAGGTACGTAGCTGTTGTCAAGTTTATAAGTTTAGAAATACCCTCGCTAGTTGACGATGATAAAGGCAATTGTCCTATTAGGTCGGTGTTACCATTCGCGAACCTTCTATTTACCAAGAAAATGTTTCCAGTTCCGCTTCGTCATCTTGGGTAGAACGAGATTGTAACATGCGCAGTCATTTTAGCTGAGGAATCCTTTACCAAACAGTGGCATCAACAGTGTTTCGCAAGATGCCCCTGTCCCGACATATCGTCGTGCGCATCGATTGTTTTGATGTCAACCACGTCTGTCTGCGTCTCTCGCGCCTCTGCGAGTTTTTAGACCGACCCTCATATGCCCTTTGGCATAATTTAGCTGTTATTTGACTCAGATTTCATTATCATGCTTCAAAACAACTTTTATATGTCGTTACTGTTGTATTTTAAGCGAAAAAAAGTCTTGTTGACATCTAAACGAAGCTCATATAGGAGAAGCTTCTAGAATTGTGAAATCAACAACAGCATCATAATCTCGCTTCGCCGTCACATGTCTTGAGGGGATTAATAAATCCCCAAAAATGTCTCTATATCCGCTCTCATATTCCTTGCTGGTTATTGTAGATTCTACCAATTTCTCATCACTTGCGCAAAACAATATTTGACGCATATGTTGAAATCGCTTTGAAATTCCTTACTTCTGCATCTCATTGAACGCGAACGCGAAAATCGTATTGATTTTGCCGATCAATGCGAAAAAAAACAAGCGATGAGTCAGTCCTCGGGTGATACCGACAATACCCTTCCCTTTTCTCACCAGTCGTCTAGCTGACATAAAACATTTTCAGCGATGTCCGGTCCTTATAATCAACCAGGCTACAATCCGCAGTATGGTAATCCTTATGGAGCCAATGCTCCTCCACCAGCTGGATGGTCAAATCCGCCTCCACAACAACGTGAGTTTTTTTTTCATATATTTTTTTCATTTCATTGTTTAGAATACCAGCCGAATCCTGGATATGCTGGTGGATACGCTGGCAATCCGGGATATGCTGAGGAAGGACATGCCGGAGACAAGTATTCCATGCAATTCTCCGACGCTACCATCCGAGCTGCCTTCATTCGCAAAGTCTTCGCCCTTGTCACCGTTATGGTAAGAATAGCCTTTAATAAAATCAATTTTCTTTTTCAGCTTCTCGTTGTCGCAGTTATGACAGCTATTCCCTTTATGAACCGTGATACTATGCAGTTTGTACGATATAATATGGGAGTATACTTTGCAGCCTAGTAAGACCACTTCGCTTTAGATTAATGACATTTTAGCGGAACCTTCTTTGTGGTCTATTTAGTCTTGATGTGCTGTGAATCCGTCCGCCGATCGTTCCCGATCAACTTGATCATGACTGGAGTGTTCGTAAGTCTGCTTACATTATTTCATAGTGATTTTTTTAGACTTTGGCTGTTGGATACATGACTATGATGATCACTGCCCACCACGATATCGTCACCGTCCTCTTGGCTCTGATCATTTGCACCGTATGCTGCGGATCAATTGTTATCTACGCTAGTACTACTAGACGCGATCTTACCAAGTAAGAAAAACCTATTAGTATTTATTATTGGTTCTTTTAGCATGATGGGCATTATGTTCATCCTGTCGATGTGCCTCCTGGTCTTCGGAATCGTCGCCGCCATTTCTGTTGCCGTCTTCCACATCAAGTTCCTCTACACTATCTATGCTCTCTTGGCTGCCATTCTCTTCATGTTCTACCTTGCCATTGACGTCCAGGTATTATTTATCGTTTTGTTATTAAAATCGTGTTTAGATGCTAATGGGTGGACGTAAATACGAAATCTCACCAGAAGACCATATCTTCGCTGCAATTCAGATATTCCTGGATATCGTTTACATCTTCTGGATGTTGCTCTCCCTTTTCGGTTCTAGCAAGTAAGTTGATCGCTGTAGCTGCGCCCAAGAAACATACTTGTGTCACTATCTAATCCGCACTATTTCTTGGGCTCATTTGAAAATTTGTCTTCTGTTCTCTACTCTGAGACATGGAGAATCTTTTCAGAGACTGAGCGAAGCACTCCATAAGTGTTCAGTACATGCTAACCCAAATTAATTGACGGTCTCGTGTAAGTAACGCTTTTATAGCTTCTAACACAAAATAGACTAAACACACTACAACTTCTTAGTTTAATAAAAATAATCATTTATTTTCAGCAATTGACGAAATAACCCGGTATCGACGTGATCGTCTGCTGTAAATACCCGTTATTTGTACATTGTTTTCTGTTCACGTGTAGTTATCCGGATGCTACCCCTTTTCTGTCTCAATTCACAAAAAGATCCCCCGCAAACTATATGACATTGTCTTTTAAATAAATTCTAGTAATCCCTGTATTTTTTATTATCAAGCCGACAATAGCAATCAGGTCGAAACGGGGAATTGTCATCGGAGGAACGGTTGTCGTCACAATTGCAGCGGGTTGCCAAGGAGACGTGAAAGCGCGATCTACGCCAAGCCGTCTTTATAACCGTTATGCCCCCCGTTACCATTGGCCTTCGGAATAATACAACTACTGAAAATCAGGATGAGGTTTGTGGATGCACATTACGGTATTGTATATTATTTCTGCAGAACCTTAAATACAAAAAAGGACATAAAATCTTGGTTGATCAATCAAAAAAAGAACAATTTACTTTGCACTCCGGCTTACGGATATTAAATCGTAAATTGAAAAATGAATGGAATATTGAGCCGTAAGTTAATCCATTCTTCATGTTGTATTTCTGTAGAAATCCCACAGAAATAAGCGAAGCTATTTTGAACGACGTACGAGCGATTATTTTTCCTCAACCCAAAGCGAAATTCACATCAGAAGAGGTAAGCTCAGCTATTTTAATAATCAATTGTTTAAGATTGATGCAATTAGAAATTTCCTGATCGGTGGAGGTTCGGTTTTTGTAATGATGGCCGAGGGAGGAGAAGGATCTTCGACTAACATAAACTTTTTACTTGAAGAGTACGGAATAAGTGTCAATACAGGTAGACTTTTTTATATTTTATACATTCCCCCATTCAGACTGTGTCATTCGAACAGTCTTCTATAAATATTTCAATCCAAAAGAGGCATTGATTTCAAATGGCGTGCTGAATAGAAGCATTGCCGAGGCAGCTGGCAAATTGGTCGGCAGCGATCAGCAGAGCAATTCACAGTACAGATAACTTTTGTATAGACCAACAATATTTAAGGACATTAACATTTGTCTACCCGTTTGGCGCTACTTTAAATATCAACAAACAACAATGCGTACCCATGTTGTCCACTGGAAGTGCTTGTTTTCCAGCGTCTCGTCCAGTTGTAGCTTATAATGACAGTCAGGTAATCTCTCACACAGCGTAATATTCTGTATAGCCGGGAAAGCTGGCAGTGTGTGGCTCGGTCCAAATGTTTACTGATGGTTATATTGAAAAGGAAGAAAACATGAAAGTCTTTGTAAGTTAAAATATCTCGGCGGTTTCACTTTATAGGATTCCATAATGGAATATCTCTTGAATGGAATGACATTGAATAAAATTGACGCAATGGAACCTGAAATTATGGATTATCACATGATACCAGACCATTTATCGCTGTCAAATCAGTTGAAGGTTTCCCTCGACCGCTACAGGAAACTGTTACTTTAGGCTTGTACACAAGAAGGAGACATGGACATGACATTCCCTGATCCGATGAAAACTTTTCAGTCATCTTTATCCGGTTTCGATATTCAACATTGGCCAAAAGTATTGAGGTTCCTATACACTGTTTACTTTTTATCATGGAGTGTTCCAGGACATACGATCAAATGGGGGTGAAACACGAGCCATTGACGTTGATTACGCCAACTTTCGAAATCCCGCTGCCCCCGCTACAACCGGCAGTGGTCCCTCCTGTGTTCTGTGAACTCCCACCGCCACAGCTGGAACTCTTTGACCTGGATGAGATGCTGAGCACTCCAGACATCAGACTGGCACAGCTGGCTAACAGATGCACGGACATTGACTTGTCGTATTTTATCCAAGAGGCCGGAGAGGTCTTGGGAATCACGGCAATGTTGCCATTGGATGATCGAGGTCCTAAAAGAGTATTGGAATACGCGCTATCACAAGTTTTTGAGTATAAGAAACAAGGACAGGTGGCTCTTCATATAATCAGAAAAATTATTTGTTTTCAGGACCATGATTTACACGCAGCTGGTCTGTACGATGTTGGCGGACTAGAGGATGAGAATGACGACGACCACGACCAAGAACACATGGTAGAAGATGTTGAAATGTTTTCAGATTTGGATGAATATGACGATATATAAAAGCATCTGTAATTACCGATAAATTTTTATTTACA
Organism: Oscheius sp. DF5033; assembly: GCA_964036215.1. Classification (NCBI taxonomy): domain Eukaryota; kingdom Metazoa; phylum Nematoda; class Chromadorea; order Rhabditida; family Rhabditidae; genus Oscheius; species Oscheius sp. DF5033. The sequence goes on from OZ038413.1 coordinate 11,218,577, forward strand.
AAAACCAACAATAAAAACAATAGGATGTACCAGTACCTAATATAATAGCTGACACATATCACAGGAAATCATTATTTCCATACCCAAAACTCATCCGCACATGGGGAATGTGACTACGCAAGAAAGTAACTGAGGCGATAATAACCCACGAAACAAAAAAATAGCATATACTTCTACCAATGTAATTTGATTGATCGGACTTGTTGAGGTTCGACTGTAACAGACCCTTCTTGTGCTGTGTTTTCATACATCATTGTTAGAGATCCTCCAGTAGATTTGGATACTTTTGGGAATAACTCTTTTACTTCGATCTGTACCGAAAACATTAATTTAAAGAGAGATATTCTTACCGTGTCAGAAGCAGATTCACACTGATTTTTTAATTTGTATTCACTGCGGCAGTCGGGAAGAGTTCTGTGAAGAATAAGTGCAGCCTCCTTTTTAGCCTTGGTTAAATCTGGGCTGCTCACGTAATCCGTTGGTTTAGCGGATGTCCTTAAATATCACTTGTTGGCGGACTACAACAATATTTTGCCTCAAACTGACGATATGTAAATCGCAAGGAAGACTCTTCGGCAGCCCTTTGACAGACTGAGCTGTAGGTACCGTTTGTGTAATCATTCTAACATAAGGATAATGCAACTCCAAAGATGAAGAGTGAGCTGTGGTAGATAGGAATCCAACACGAGCGTCGGAAACTTCATTGGGTGCAGTTAAGGGTTCTACGAGTAATCGGAAATGGGACAATGTCCTCTTATTGTCCAAAACACCCTATAGTTTAAAAAAAGTTGAGATACAAGAAAAAGTCAACCTGGAATAATCCTCTGCCATCATCTTGATTCAATCTTCTATCCAACATAACTTCAAGCTGACCTTCTTTCAAACTGGCTACACCCAAAGCTTGTGCTCCTAGCATATTCACTCGGACAGTTGGGTCCTAGAAAGAATAGAATCCTTCAAAATTAGTGAATATACCTCAATGTATGCACTTCCAGGCATAGGGTAGTAGTGAGCTTGAAGAGGAAGTTTATCAAGCATGCGAACTCTTCTGATCATCTGCATTCCATTCAAATCAGTGTACAGGTTTTCTGCACTCTTTACACTTGTGTCAAGCCTCATTGCCAACTCATAATTGGATGTACCTCTGAATTCCCAGTAAATAAAACAAAATAAGAACTTACTTTATATCAACCTCGGTTTCGATCTCCAAATCATAGCTGTCTTTGGCTAAGGTGTAGTGTTGAAGGAGTTGGACCTCTTTGTGACCAGCTACGACAACGTGTTTAACGATGGATCCACTGATACACTATAAAACGAAGTATCATCATTTGAAAAGTAGACCTACCACAACTTGATGACCAGTTACAGGAAGGTCTTTAGCCGGCCCGTCGGGCAAGAACAGGTAAGCGCCGGACAGATCGTCTCCTCCTCCGTTGTTCACTGAAATTTGTAGTTTGCATATTATTAAAAATAAAGTCAAAATATCACTCTTTTTGACAATAGTTACTACATTTTTAACAACACTCGAAAACTTACACAGGCGCTCTTCAAACGTTACTGTAAGGCAAGTTCAAAATAATTGGAAATTAGGAAACTCACAGGCTTTGTGTCCTCGAGCACCATAGTGGATAAAATGCAGATTTATATCCGTAACAGGTTTTCCGTTCGGTTGGATTGTCTTCAGTAACCCGGACTGTTCATCAAATTTGGCAGAAATCAGGCCGTTGTCCAGAATTATTGCGTCCGTCAGCTTGGACGCCTCGAAATCTCTGAACAAACTATCGGTAAAATTAAAAGAGCGCTAACCTGCTGAACACTTCGCCGTTGCTGAAAATAGAAGACTTTGTGGCCTTTCCTTCTTCAACAAGTTCGAATGTTTCAACAGCAAGAGCGTCGATATTATTAATGAAACATAGCTGAAATTCATGTAAAAACAATTAATTGAATGAGGTACCTCATATTTTCCTTCGGCTACCATCAATCTACCATTCTTCAGTTCAAAAATGGGCGAAATTTGTTGTTCGACGTCTTTTTTGATTTGAGTGGCAGCAGACGATACTATGATGCATATTGGTTCGGTTCTTGGCCTACTCAGCGTGTTGAAAACAACAACCGTGCTATACGGATGTGATCGTTTTAAAGATAACTGCTTAGCAAACCTTCCGGGTGTGAATATCCTTTTTTCTGGAAGAACATCTTGTTTTTCCCTTGACTCGGACATTTTTAGAGCCAGATTCTGGTTGCCTAATAGATACTGCAGAGAGGAGCCGAGAACTTGTTCGCACTGATTGAGAGCTGCCAACATTCTAAACAAAAATAAACTAAGGATCAAGTGACTTACCTCAATCCATAATCAATAACTACAGGATCTTTAGCAGTTCCAGTAACACCATCATGATGCTGGAACAGTGACAATGAACGACGAGCAAGCATCAATGAGGAGAAGTCCTAAAAGAAATTTAAATCTCCAGTTTAACTTACGGTATCATTCTGGTAGCCATTCATTGAAGCGAACGTAAAAGCAATTTCAGCCGATCGTAGGTAATGTTGAAGAACTCGGTCCATTTGCTTATAGAATGGTCTAGAGGTGAAATAACCTAAAAGTGGATACTTTGAAGCACCACGATGAACATACCACTCCAATAATGGTCGTCTCGATCAGCATAAGTAAAGAAGTCTCCTGTCAAAACTGGCAATTTCTTCTTGGTCTTCTCCAATTCAGCATCTAATAATTTAAAGTAATCCGACAGAGTGCCAAATTTGGCCTGAATTATTTTATCTAAAGATCACGGGAGCCTTATACTTGAACATTCCATTCTTTTTGAGAATTCATATGAGCAAAAAGTTTTTGATAGTTGGTATACTGAACATTCCATTCAAAATCACCGGCGTATCTGAGAATTATATGATAAATATAAATTTCTCGGCATACCGAAAGTCGTCTCCCAGGGGAATGAGAAGGACATCTGTGTCATAAAGCTGACTCTTTTTGCGATATTGATCGTAGAGTTTAAAGGCCCTCTTGGCAACATTTCCCTCATTGATCTCTTGTGGTGGAATATTCCACGGGCAAGAATCTCCTGATCCCGGCAGACGCCTAAATAAGTAAGACTGATAATATTAAGAGGAGCTTACTTGAAGTCAAACTGGCAACATACAGCTGGTTCGGGCCCGCAGGTGTGAGGAATATCATACGAATAGAAGGGGAAGACGTGAGCTCTTACATCTTTTTGCCCCTGTACTCCTGAAAAAATGTAATTTCTCTTCAGAAATTTATTAGAAACAGACCCCACATCTGTCTCCACATGAATTCTAGCTGCTTGTTCTTGGCCAGATACTTCTTCATGGAATAATGAATCCTTTGTAGTGCTGCATTTGTAATGTTCGAAGCGGACAATAGAAGAGGAAGAGAAGGAGAGAGCCCGAAGGGATCAATAGACCAGTGAGATTTTGGTCGGTAGTCTAAAGAAATAAATAATATCAACACCATATAAAAATATATGACGTGTAAATAAATGTAAATGTAATGTAAAGAAATAAAAACAACTTCCTAGGACCTTACCTAAATGATTGACCAACCATTCGTGGCCTTCAAAAAGCTCGACAATGATGGCAAAGTAATGGGCATTGGCTTCATCGGTCATTACCCATCCTCCTGTGACTATTTCAAATTTTCCAGCGTCAAGATATCTACAAAGACAATAGAAAATAGAAGGGATAGCGTCTTACCTTTTGACCTTCTCTCGGGTGTCTTCATTTTGTCGCCTCCACCAATATTCAAAGAATGACATTTCAGCGTAGATGAATCTCATATCTTCTTTTTCTCCAAGATGCTTTGCCATTCCGTCCAGAATCTGACTAGTTTGATCTTGGTAATATTGTTCAAATGTTTTGATCCATCCTGTAACAAGTCAATGAATGAATTTTGTATAAAAACTAACCAGGATCACAGTGAGAATGAGGGATAACAATAACTTGAAGAGGTGAACCAGAGGCTGCTTCCTTTTCATCGTACGTGATCGGCCATCCTTGTTTCCACACTCCACCATCAGGATTATCAAATGTTACGGTATTATAGACATCCAGCATCTGAGAAGAATGAGTACAATAATCTTATAGAAAATCCTACCTGCACATCGGTTTCCGTCTTACTGAATAGAACCCTTCTTTGGCAAACATTTCCAGTAGATAAAGTTGTCTTTTTCGCTTCCAAAACTTGATGCACAATGGCTGCTTTATTCCCGCCTTGTTCGATAACATCTTCTATTGAAGTGTTAACAAATCATTCCTTTTATGTCAAACCTTTCTTTTCAAAATCAGCCACATCATCCGGTTTTCCTTTCAAATTGTCCAGTTTAATCTCCTGTTCTTTAGCCGCGTCATTTTTCTCATCATAAACGACATTCTCATGGACTTAAACCGATAATTTAAAAAAAAAATTTTCTATCGATCTCACCTATCTCTTTCTTTTTCTTAAACTCTTCTTCTTCCTTTTCCAGGTCCGCTTTTATCCTTTCCATGGCATCTTTGTTGTGCTTCAGTTGCCCATTGAGGTGTTCTACTTCTCGTCGAAGATTTTCTACGTCTATCTGAATTGGATGTCTTCTAGTCTTTTGTCGGACTTACAGATTGCTTAATTAAGGGATCTTGTGATCTTGTAGAATCAATATTTGCATATAAGAAAAGACTAATAAGGACGAATGTGGCTACAAATAGAGCAAGGACAAATTGCCGCTGTGAACGAGTCATGGCTAGAAAGCCGATGGAGGCCTTGGAAATCAGGGAATTCTCCTAGGCCCTACTCCAGTGCTACTTGTGTGACAGAGAACACGCCTTGAAAGTACTTTGATAAGAAAAAAAACGTCATGATTATATTAGGAAAGTTATAGAAAAGATATTTCCAAAAGATAAGAGACATGCATAGTGCAGAGACCAAGGAAACAATTTTGGGGGCAATCGGAAGAGATTGGCATTGGTTTGCATAGTAAAAGAGTTTTCAAATTGAGTTTGAACGGCCATAAAAGCGGATATCGTCCTGGAATACGTGGTCGTGTTGCTTTGCAGCTACAGTATGCAAAATTCTTTCCCTTTGATTAGTCAGGACTATTTTTTATTGATTTTGGTTTAGTTTGCAAACGCTAATGCCATAACTTTTGTTGCTTTTCACTTTAAAATTTTTTTTATTTTCATTTTTTTTCCTCGTTGGTTGAAATAAGACTAACAGTAAAAAAAGTTTTTTTTCATATTGTTATAATTCTGGAATTGCTTTGAACAACAAACGAAATTATAGGATACAGGATGACTGAAAGCGGTGAATCGCATGAGAACATTATACGGAGTCCCGTAAGAATTCTTCCGCTCAGCTATTATCCAGTTTTCTCAGGAACTACCCTATGTTGGAATAATACCCGGCGGTATATTTCCTGGTCGATCTGTTGTCGTCAGCGGAATTGTTGAACCTACATCGGAGAATCGACGGTAAGATCTAAGCCTAATTTGTTATTAAAGGAACCGTTCCACACCGTTTTGCGTACATACATACTGTAAGGTATATTTTTGCTCAAATTTCGCTATTTTGGTGATTTAAAGTTATTTCAAGTAATTTCTTACTTATTTCGATAGCAAAAAATTAGAAAAATAATAAGAAGTGGATTAAACAAGCAAGGAATAAAGAAAAACGCAGAAAAATGCGAAATTGGACATTCTACGAAAATTTGTCTTTCTGCGTTCATCTTGAACCAATATTGATTCTGTAAAGTTTTTACTAATGTGAAGCAGAGCCTAAAGCTACCTTAACAGCTCAAAAAAATGAAGAAAATCATCAGAAAATAGCAAAATAGTGACAAAAATGAAAATAATAACATTTTGCCTGTGCACAAATTCAAATTTTGCGGGCGCTATGTGCACACGCTAGCACACCTGTAGGACGGTTCCTTTAAATAGTTTCGTTCAGTTTTGCTATCGATTTCTGTTGTGGACTGTTGATTAGTGGAGATCACATGGATAATAAAGCGCTTCACTTTAATCCAAGATTTGAAAAAGGCGGAGGATGGTGAGCTATAATTATTTTAATTTTCAAATTTCTATAGGTTTTCTGGCCCGGCGGATAATCAACTGGTGATGAATTCGTACGTGAGCAACCGTTGGGGAGATGAAGAACGATATACCAACCCTTTTGAAGAAGGAAAAGCTTTTACTATTCGAATTGCCTGCTTTGAAAACTACTTTAAGGTGGGCATTATCTTAATTTTCTACAGTTCATTCTTTAGATAGCCGTCAACGGAAAGCACATCTGTGATTATGCTCACCGTATAAAGCCAAACTTTATCCAAACAGTCTCTGTATCAGGGAATATTCGTGTGGATTATATTGAATTCAGGCCGCAGGTAAGTATTGTCTTTATAGGTTAGGGTAGTTTATTGAATGTTAGAGTATTAGAAGTCGTGCAACAGTAAATAGTTCCCATTATGGTTCGTATTTAGGAAGATGACGGCTTCCCTGTCGCTGAGGAATAGCTTACACTGCAGCATCCTAAATCTTGCGAACTTATTGCTTACCTTTAACTAACACGCTTTACTGACACGCCATTCCATAGGACGATACACTCAGTCTCCAATAAACTTTCGCTGCTATTTCTGTTATTTTATGCCTTCTGCTTTCAGCTAGCGCTTTCTCCTGATGGACATGTTACTTTATCGAAGGAGGACCCCAAGCAAGAGAAGTTGACCAAAGTCGATAGACCTGTAAGTACTGTTTTATTTTGTTTATTAGAAAAATTTCCAGTCCGTGCCATTTGAGTGGATCCTAGAGGAAAAGGGTTTTGTTAGCCCGCAATCAGTCCGCTTTACATTGACGCCACTTCTTTCCGGGAAGAGATTCTGTTTGAATTTTGTTGCAGGGAAAGAAATTCTGTTTCATTTTCGAGTGGATCTGCCAACTACGAAGGAGAGGGCTCGTTTTTATTTTATGTATAGTTTACATTTCGACTTTCAGGAAGCTGTTGTCCGAAATAGCACAAAAAATGAAAAATGGCAAACCGAGGAACGTCATGTGGGACAATTTCCATTTCATAAAGGAATTACCCAAGATATTGTAGTCCACGCTTATGAGAAGAGTATTGCTGTGAGTTTTTCTATACTTTAACGAGTATATGCATTTTAGCTGGACGTTGATGGTCTTCCTTATGTAAAATTCAATTATCGCCAAGGAGATGAACCAAAACAAATCGACAAAATCACTGTAGAAGGAGATGTTGCTTTGGTCCGATTTGTCCATACCACCTTTGCCTAAATCACTCGTCACAATTCACTTTAATCTGGGTATCACATATTTCATAGAATTATTTATACATCTATGCTTTCATTCCCTGTGAGTAAACATATCGCCACGCTTAGCCTTTACACACTTCCCGGCTAGTAAAAGATAAGGTTGGATTAGTCCTGTAAAAAGAGATAACAGGTGCGTCTGTACCTAAGATGCGCTCAAGAATCGCTTGACGCAATCACCCCACGTGTGGAGCCGGTCGGCGGTCTTTTCACGCTGTCTAGGATAACTGCAGAGAAGAATTAAAGAGCGACCTTTTCACACACATCATGACGGTCAAGGCACAGCGTAGTCGAAAGTACATCCACGTTTGTTCGACAACGTGGTGCTACACGCTGTTATAATCTTTATCAAAAAGGTTTGGCGGAACCTGAGCGGATTAAAATGGCAAAAGAGAGGATGCAAGGCGTCAGTGTGGTTTCCCTTCTACGTCAGAGCTTTGTCATCGACGAACAGACGGAAATTCGGTTCCTGCAACCTATCATATATCAATTTTATTGCCCGACACGATGCTTCTGGGGTTCTTCATCGAAATATCCGAAAAGTTACGAAAGACGAGATGATTTTTCACAGATCAGCTTCAACAAACAGTCTACAAGAAAAAGTTTTGGCTCGTACCCTTCGGTGATTTATTACGGCACCGTTTGATTTGTTGACCCGCTTGTCAAAGATGTCCAGCAGTTTGTCACACCCTTGTCCAGACGATAAACAACAAAAAAGCTGACAATTGAAATGGTTCCGTTTTCGGTAAAGTCCCCCTCCCGTCTCCGTTGTTTCCTTCCGTACACTGCTGGTGACGCAAAACTCGTTGAAAAGCTTGTAGCTGTTTGCGTGTATTTAATCAAAGAACGTTCAGCTGTTTATGAAAACGATACCCTCCTTGGAAAATAAAGCCATTAACGTCTCTAACTGAGGACATCGAACGAGTGACCACTTGATTCGCGTGGAGGAGGCTCTCTTACTTTTTTTGCCTATTCTGGCCTTCCATCTGTGAATAAGCTGACATCCCCTCAACAGAAGAAGCAAGGAATCGAAAAGGTCATGGTAGACAGCGTGACCGTTCAACGAAATGTCTTTCGAAATGCTCTTAGGACTCTGCCCGTCTGTTCTTGGATCTATTTTTTGGGGAAACCCCTTCGTCGCGTCGAGGAGACCACAGTTATCATCGCCTACGCCGCCGCCGCCACATTTCTGATAACAATAAGACCTCGAAATTGTGTGTTGTCCAGGTTAAAACACGTGCCAAGCACGGCGGCATGTCGTCTTCCCCAAGCTAGGTTCAAAAAATTTAGCCGGAAATTTATCGACAATGGAAGCAGGTTTTCAGGGTAAAAGAGCAATTGCGTCAAGAACGAAATAAAAAGGATTCCTGTGTCCATCTGATCCCAATCTTACCGTACCTTTCAATAGAAAAAGGTTTAGATGCCATGAGAACCGTTGGTCTTGGCGTCTTTTTGTCATCGAAGACCAGCTTCTTCGAATTGACACACCCAGATGATAATCAAGCACCACCCACGAGGCAGAAACCTTTTCGCGAGAGGCTTTTATGATTGCAAGGTGCACGCCCTGGGGCAATCTTACTGCCATCTATTACGACAGTTCCATAGGCAAATGACCAACTGTGTTCCCATGCTTCCATATTCGTCTAGTCTACATTTCAAATGGATCCGGCCTCTCGATAACGCCATTGTTCACGTTATCAATGCGCGCTACCAGAGCCTCTCTAAATACGAAGCATCTAAATGGGAACAAAGGAACGCCTAAGCTTGCAAGAATGCTTTTATGACTCTTATTTTAGACCTTTCAACTTGGCTAGACATCAGAGATTGGGGTTCAAAAATGAACCAGATAAAAGCCGTTAACATGGTCTAATTATAATCGTTCGCTGTGCCCCTAGTACGATAAGGGTTTCTTTGAAATGTGAGTTAAGCAGTTTTTGGGTGGCATGGCGTATCTTCCTGGGTTATGGAGTGAGAAGACCGAAAGACAACTTCCGCGTAGGAGTCTCCTAGATAATTTCAATGCTACTCGAATGAAACGGTGCTTTCTACCGTATCTAGGGCATTGAGAAATATGAAAAGTGTCATGAGGCAAAGAGCACGGACATTTTACTTTGTACTTGTATTCTGTGCCATCCGGACATCTCAAATCATCATTCAAAATTAAGAGTTCTGAAATCATTGTCTCCCCAGCAGACGGAAATCATTTCTTTCTTGTATCTTGTTCTCCTCACATTGGGGCTATTCTTATCACTTCTCAGATCGAGCTACTTTATTGCCTATTCCAGAACCTTTGTACTCATAAATTAATAGTGACGCACTGACGGACTGTCGCTACGGTGAATACCCGGAGAAGGCCATATAACGGCTGTGATGCAAAGGCGCCAGGAACTCTTTAAAGAGCCGACAAACCGGTACCTGCAAAAAAACCACGTGGCCTCTAAATAACAGGAAAAGGGGATTACAAAATATAATAGTTTGGATTTTGAAAGGTGTTCAAATATGCACGAGACGAGCCCCATGGTATATCATCTGAAGTGATGCAAAATTTGACCCCACTCTAACTAGACATGCCGGTGTGCAAACATTGTTTGACCACCCCCAAAAGTTAAAAAAAGAGGGAAAACATCTTAATCACAGTCAGCTGAGCATGATTATTCACTGCTAGAGTAGGGTGACGGATCATGATCTGGAAACCGTAATATTCTCGTCATAACATGTTTTTTTGAGTTAGCAATGCCATGTGGTCTGTCTCTATTAGGCTTAGGTGTTTTTGTCTTCCCTTCTTAGCTCGTTATCTACACTAAGAATACAAATAGAGGCATACCGATGTGTAACCACCGGCACGCTTGGAATGCTTGCCAAAGGACTGCTGGAAACACACAAAAAGTACAGATTCTATCAGTATCGAAGTCAGAAGTCTTCTGTTGAACGATGATTTCCGGCCAGAATGGATGGCCACCAGTACAGTAGTCCAAGAAAAATGAAAATGAAAAGTGAAACTAGTTGTTTTTTTCGTGTAACCGGTCAGCCCCGATAAGGTCAACACAACTCGCGCAGGAGTTAGTATGAACCACCTTTTCTCTATTTTTTTGCGCACACAAAAATCGAACCCTCTGAGTCATTTCACGCCTTTTGTGAGTCATAGAGTGATTTGCATGGGCGTAGTTTTGCTTAACGTTTACTGAACGACTGGTTTTTCCCTCATACACACAAAGAGTATTACGGCGTAGATGGTTAGACCATTAGCCCATGGGGTATGGATGATTCAGCTTAGGGGCTACGCAAAATTGCGAAACGTTTAGCTGCATAGTGAAAGCGACCAAACTTTGAAGTTTGCAAAGGACAAAATCAGCTGGAAATAGTTTGCAATTGCGTAACTGGCGATCGTGATCACGTCATGATGACGCGACCGATATCGTGCTACCGGAAGTCGCCTGGAAGAAGTTTTACGGGCTCTGCAAAGACAACGCGGTATCGTGACGTATAGTCATCATTTCAGGGTGGGTGGGCGGCGGATGTTCCAAATCTTGATCTACTCTGAGGGTTGGATCTCAACCTTTTCTTACGCCTCAAGCAGTTCCGGAATGATTGGAATGTTCAATGGGTGGGCGGGGTATGGGACAGCAGCTCTTCCATTGTATCATGGTCCCTGCACCGGGCGCGAAACCCCGCCCACCCCTGACTACATAAGTGCAGAAAATGGAGAAATAAACCAAAGCGTTATCTACCGCGACCCCAGATCGGATCCTACACTCCGATTACTGTATTCAGCTGCACCTACAGTACACGCAATGATTCCTGAATTCCCTCTTCCGCCTAATGAGGCTGATTTCTACCACTCCAAGCTGTATGAACGTCCTCCGCTATTCGGAGTTTTTACTCGCTTCGAGCTGCCTGAACTCACACTGGCACAGAAAGAGACGATAGTCAATCCAATTGGTACGTTTCCACCTTTCCTTATTTTACAGTCCAATAGGGATTCAAGATGCTGGTTACATATTACTTATTATTCATTTTCAGACCTGACACGACCGCTGAAAATGGCTGAAATCCGCTGCAAACAGAACATCCCGACACCTAAAACTTCACGAACATTCTCTAAACCTTCTCTTCTCAACTCTTTGACGAACCTGACGCAGTCAATAGCCTATACTTAAAGAAGACAGCCAACTTAGGAATTTTTGAAGTTTTTAGGATATTCAATTTGCCCCATTTTTCCTTGTCCCTTTACCTGGTCAGGTCCAATTTGGTCTCAAACTGTACCCTCGATCTCATTCAATAATTAATAATTGTTGTGCATTGCATATTAAGTTATTTACTTCTAAGAGATTCTTTCAACAATCATTGGAAGCCGTTGTCATATTATTGAATTGCCTTCACATAATAAATTATGGCTCACTTATATTTTGTTTGGTTTTACATGGATCGCATATGGGATGAAATAAACGAGACGGTTTAACGGTCAGAAAGCTAATAAATTTTGAGTTTGTGAGTCCTCCTTTTTCTTCGTTTCTCCCAATAGGTAATACTGTACCGGACCTGACGACTGTAGACACGCCATGCTTCTCGTCTTTCGCCCGGATGTCAGTCAACCGAACCAGGTCCTGGCAGTCAAAAAGAGTTTAAAGAATATAAGAAGAGAACATTATGTTTGCCTCGACCAACGAAAAACACGTCTTGTTGGTCCCGCGATGCTCTCAGAAAACGGGTGTTCACCTAAAGTTCAACTGTTCGCCAGGGCGGAGGTAGGGATGGCACACACAAAACTTCGTAGCTATTAAATTTTATTTCATTCCACTTGGCTGACGAAGCCAATTAGATCTGTTTCAAAATAAGATGTTTGTCAATTTTTTAGCTGACAGGTTACCTTGAACTACAGCTCTCTCCGATTTCTCTTCAAAACAGATTGATTAAATCTGTTTGTGTTCTGCTGGAAGAAATCAGTTCCTGTTAGCTAAAGCGGCCACTTCCGATCTTCCGACGTCTCTGACCTGGATAAACCCTGTTTACAAGTAAATATGTTATACGGTATTGGGAATACTTTGATCAGAAGATAACAGTTTTCTTCGAAATGTCTTCTCGAAATGGCTGAATATCACATAAACAGACGGGGAAGCATATGCTTCACATGCTTGTGATATCCTGTGTAAGATCAAACTATAAGCTATAAAAATACTTGTAGAAGGTTATTTTTGAGCTCTTATTCTTTGGAAAAACATAAATATTAAAGAGAACCAGCGGTAAAGTTAAAAAGAAGTTATGATCGGAAAAGGTGCTGAGCTTGCGCTTTTTGAAAGAGACAGCAAGGCGCCAATGCAAAAAGGGCAAAAACCATCGTAGTTTTTAAAGAGACATCTGATTGAATTTACTTCCTCAAGCAATTTTTGGTACCAACTGATGCACTTTCATGTTTGCCGACATCATATTGAGCATTCCATCCACTAATTTGGTAGATGCCGATCCAATCAGCAGCATTCATAAGCCACTCAAAGGAGCCATGCGGTTGGTGGCTGTGATTTCTTCGTCTCTTCTACTTTTCCCAATTTATCTCTACAGGCGATTTGTCTTTTCATCTGTCTCATCTCACAAAATGATGGACTAGTCTATGTTGCCGTTGTGCACTAAGATGAAGAGATAATAACCCTGGATGTTGGCCAGCCACTTTCGACTTCGCTTTCATTCCCATATGCACCCATTGCATCAGAATCATCTTTATTTTTCTAGAAGAATGGAGCCCGAAAATAATCAGGCTCTGACAAGTGAAGAAAAAGAAGAAGCTGATGATGATGACACCGTGGTTGGCTTTTCAATGGAAGACTCTGCGGTGACGCCTGAAGTCCCCAAAGAGGTGAGAACATCTATTTTTTGCTTTTTCCGTTAAAAGCTCAAAGTGATCAATCTTTTCAAGTCAAAGTTCTGGGCCACGTCTTAGCCTGGTCGCCACGCATGGGAATTCCTCCTTTATGTTAACTAAAAATGAGACTTATTCTATTGCATTTTTCTGTCTAAACTTATTTCCTGGCTCACCCAGAAGGCGTTCTTAGCACGTCATTACTTACAACTGCTAGGCAGTTTTCGAGATTTCAGCTTTCCCTCGAGACAATATGCCATGTCTCTTCCTTTTTGCATCTGTCTCGAAAGCCCAATTCTGTGAATTTATTTTCAACCTCTTGCCGTTTCGCTTGTTTGCCAGTCATTTTTCTAGGTTACAAAACAGTTCCTTTCTTCGGTAGGACGTGAAATAAACATGGCCGGCAAACGTGTTAGGGGTCAAGTACTTGTTTTGCATGGCTAATAGGAAGTAATCAAAGAGCAATATCAATGGTATCCATAGCCAGCTGTGACCTCACACAGTCTCATCCTCGACGCTACCACTCGTCGGCCCGCAGCCGTCGTCGGTTAGTCATAATAACCTATGCGAATTAGTATGAATATGGGCATCTATGTGTGACACAAAGAATCGGTCGTGGCAGTCCTATGCCCCCGGGGTCCATTTCGCCCTTTGGCCTCTCAGACCACCCGGAGCATCGTTCTCCACGGGTTCTAACTTCTAAATGTTCTTTTGAATTGCCCCATTACTCGATAATTTGCCATCAACTGTGGGAACTTCTCTTTTTCCAACTCTTAGCAAAAAATATGCTCTAAGCAAAAAGTTTAGAAAAGAAAATGAAAAATTTAAATACGAGGCAAAGTTTATCTGGTCTTGCTCAGTTTATGTTACCTGCTTTGGTGGAACAGAAGCCCGAGCGTGGATTGGCGAGGACTCAATCTACGAGGAATCGACGATTTGGTGGACGTCTTCTCAACAGAGCTCATGCACAAATCGTCAGAGGAACTGTCGGATTAAAAGACGTAAGTATTTAATGATGATTGTAATAGCAATGAGGAACAATGCGGCGCCTAGTTGATTATGCTCTAGCTTCAGTGTTCCTGACTAGATTAGGGATGCGCTTTTGATTGCGTTTGAGTTCGAGGACACAAATGCTCAATGTTTCACGCTGTGAGTTTCCTGGTTCTAATGGCCTATGTTCTTTTTATAACTGAAATTTTCAGATAGCAGGACGGGCTCATGAAGCAGGTAGACGAAAGGTGGTAGCCCTTCAGGAAAAGCCACCCTTTTGTTTTGTCATAGCCAATCGGGCCTATCATAAGTACGGATTAAAGGTTTACCTCTCATAACTACAAAATGTATAACTCTTTAGCATTTGGTTTTAATTCTTGTCTTTCTGTTGTACACTACTATAGGTGCTTGTGTCTTTCTTCTTGTTGAGGGACCTTATCAAAATGGGTTAAAAACCAATTGGGAACAGGTAACTCTTTTTATATACGTAGTATACTATTCGTTTTCAGAGAATGGAAGTTAACCGAACAGCCAAGGTCCACTCGTTAATGGTAAAAATGTTCAACAATTCGAATTACTTGATTTATATCAAAGGCGTCACCACAGAACGTCTTAAACAGTTCCTTGAAGAGTGAGCTTTACTCTCTTAACCGTGTCCGGTTTTCTCTCGGGTGTTGAAAAAGGAAGTGATAGGTTGTGCCTGGTTCTTCTGCATTGACGCAGTGGCCATCAATCGTCTTTCAAGAAAAATTTGTGTTTTGAACAATTATTTTTACAGTGAACTCGGCAGCTACGAGACCCAGTTAGGGGTTAGATGGAGTGATCAAAAATTAGAATGGGATTTTTGGACAGCGTTACTTTTTGCCGGAACGTTATGCACTACCATTGGTAGATTTTGGTCATTAATTTTGGATGATTAATATTGTTGCAGGCTATGGTCATATCTACCCCATGACCACCCAAGGGAGAGTTTTTACAATGATTTTTTCCTTGTTTGGCATCCCACTCGTACTCTTGGTCCTCCAAGATGTTGGTCAAATGCTAACTTTTAGCATGAAATATCCCTGGTTTCAAACAAAACGACTCACGAGAAGAGTGCTGAGGTTTGAGGCACAATGACACATTGCTTGACATTCATTATTCCAGATGTTTCACAAAGCAACCCGTAAGAGAAATGCGAGAAATAGAAGAACTTGAACGGCGAGATCTTAAACTTTTTGATTTGCCAATACCTGTGGGAATATCTCTCATAGTTGGATGGGTAGGCTACCTTACGTTTTCCCACAAAATCTTGTAGGTCTTTCTTTGTTCCTTCTTCTTATCTCAATGGGACAAGAAATGGACTCTGTTCGAGTCTTGCTACTTCTTCTTTATTTCGCTGAGTACAATAGGATTAGGTGATCTAGTGCCTTCTTCTCCAAAGCTTTTGCTCACGATGTTCTGGACAATTTTAATAGGTCTTTCACTAGTTAGTATGGTTTTGAACCTTCTTCAACAAAAGGTTTGTTTCTCAGCCATTGTCGTATATCGCGATGCTTAAGATGAGACGAACATATGAAGCGGGTAAAGTGGAAAGTCAGCTGTGCATTCCGGAAATAGTTGAGACGTTAGACGAGGATGAAAAGAAGTCTATGACAACTTCGGATAGAAGTCTCAGTCGGTCGACTCAAACAAGTTTAAGTCTTCCTGGGGTCAAACAAGTCGTCTTGCGATCAGATGGTGTCCATTGGGTATCTGAAATCGATTCACCAAAGTGTAAGAGCCCTGATGAGGTGAAATAGCTTTTGTTCTTAATTTTTAAAATTTACAGGTTACCCGATTAGTCGAGATGGAATCCAGCCTCCGGGTATGTGAACAGATAGGTGATAATAACAACGACGAGGAGCACGATGAGGAACTTGTCGGTGAGACGGATGTCCTCCTGGAAGAAGGAGAAGAAACCGACTGACTCAGTACATTATCTGACCAGTACATTATCTGGTGAGACGGATAAAATACGCGGATAGCTTTAAAAGCCAAATAAATGGAAACAACGATTTATATCTATCACGCATGGACAGGTCGTTTTCCGAGATCAATATCTAATGCGGATGTAGGTGCTACCAGTGTGAGATTCTCCAGTCCAAGTTTACTCATTTCGTTCTTCAACATTCGTTCGACTTCGTATCCTAATTTTATCTGAAATCGTTTTATGCAACCTATGATGATTATGTTTACCTGATTGGCTAAGAATGCGGAAAGAACAACCCATGCTTCTGCGGTTATTGGGCACACGTGTTGGAAAGCCTGAAAGTCGTTGAGATCTTTTTAGCTGAGTATTTACCGGTTCTTCATTGGCTGAGCAGCATGTTCTGCTACCGGAGGAAGGTCGACGATTAAGTGCGCCATCCAATTCTATGTGGGTTTCACTATGACGGGCAACAAGGGGGCGAATTTTCTTCTGACTTTCTTCTACAGTAGTCGCTGACTTTACTGTATGAAGACTAACGGGGGTTGAAGGAAGTGTGGCAGACTAAAATAAATTATCCTTTCTTTTTTTCGAATATCCTACATTAATCGTTGAGTTGGATGTTGAAGACCTTTCCCAATCAGGGACCTCTCCATTAATCTCCAACCGTGTTTCTGTTTTCTGTAAATATTATTCCATCCAGTGATTTTTAATGTCAAACCTCAATCTGTTGATGGTCAGCTTCCTGCAATTGTGATGCGGCACGATTTAGCGCATTGGCAAGTCGTTCAAAAAACTGCGCGGAGACTCGTTTAGACTGATTCGCATAAAGAGCCCCGAAATCCCTGAAATGTTTTGTTCTATAGGTAACCAGAATGGTGATAAACCTGAGAATATCACAAGCGGAGGAAGGTTCCTTAAGTCTACGCATACATTCCACCAACGCGGTGACAAATCTCTAAAAATAGAATGATGGTCTGATTAATGCGGAGGCACTGTCACCTGCACGTGGATCTTAAAATTTATATGATTCATCCAATTTGGCTCCTCTTTTAAATCAATATAAACCAGATATTGGGGGTTTTCTTGAAAAACACTCTCAAACATCATCTTGCCCAATTCATAGACTGTTCCTGGAAAAAGGAAACATAAGTCAGAGGTAAGAATGTCGTTCTTCTCATGCGTGTCCAGTTTCAATAGCGTCTACGAAGAGGGCAAAGCCTAAGAGCAAAGTCTGAGAAAATGGCTAACCTCTGTCCATCCTGTTCCATTTCCTTGTGAGTAAAGCTTTTTGATGTAGAGTTAGTCCCGTAGTTGTACATATTGCCCGTCTAATATGCCTAAAACTCTTGCATTCGAGACACATGCCGTAGTCTAACCTGTCTTTTGGTCTACAAGATTTCGATCGTCTCAAATTCTCTGCTGTACTTCGTTCGCCCGTTTTTCTGAAAAGCGATCTTTATGCTTTAATTTCCTGACTAGAAGCAACATGACACTTCCACGAGGAACCGATTTGTCTAAGTAACGCGGTCACCCACCGACAGCTGCCCGTTCTGCGTTGGCCGTGTGGAGATGGCGAATGGTTTCTTGGACCGGAGGAGCCGCTTCGTGATACAGAAGAATCCACATTGGATTCTGTGTTGCCCATTCTGCAAAAAAATATTAGATGCCAATGGAATGAGGAACAAGAATCAAGGGCGTGGCATGAAATGATGGCTGAAAACCAACATACGTCCAGAGGAGAACAATCTTCAAAGGGCGGATCTCATGAATATTCAAAGAGGACAGTAGGAAAAAGAGTTAAACTCCTCTTTATGGGCATATGCGAGAATTCCTGGAAGGCAATCAGGAAGCTGAGCCAAATGAAAACCGCCATGGAAGAGCATTTGTTCCCTTGAAGTACCAAAACCACCACTTCGGATGTGTCACAAACAGAAATTTGCAAATTAAATTCACTAATGAAAAACAAAAGGTTAAAGTCGTTTTATATCTTTGATGATCAAATTGACAAAAGAAGAGTCCACCTTTGTGACTAGGAATGGAATAAATCCAACAAAAGTGCGTCGTGGCAATAAGTTTGGTGGGGAATACCCCCCAGGGGGTCGTTATGTCAGGGCAACAGGGCATCGACAAGGATGAACCTTAAAAACGGTAGATCAGATAGAGACTGGCCTCTGGTAGGCTGAGGGGATGAAATAGTGAAGAAATTATAGGGTTCAAACGGATCAATTAAAGCCGGAACATCTGTTTTACGTTGTCTGTGAAAGCGACACAGCGTGAAATCACAATTTATGTGAATCACAGGTAAAACAAGACCAAGTGCGCCAGCTGACGGCTAACAAGCATGTGTTCACAGAGGAATTTGCCACTGCCATTTGGAAAGACCAATTCATTTCCTTCTTTCTTGTGTGTAAATAAAAGAAATACTGAAACTTACCCTCTGTTTTAATGAGTATAAATTTAATTTAGCCCTTCACACGTTGCTCACAACATAGCACAAAAATTTACTGAAATCTACTGATCAAAACGAACTGCTTGAGGGTGGATGGCAAGAATTATCCCATGGGGATCTTTCAATTTTATGAAAGGCAAAACAAGGCACACAGACCGGCCCTTAAAACATGAATAATGTGACCCGGGATCCTATACTTTGGCTAGCCGGAAGTAGCTAAAAATGGTAGGCATTCAAAGAGGAAGAGTAAAAAGAGAACACCACCTACTATGAAAAGCTAGGGGCTGATACCCTTATCCTTTGCATTTGGTTGTAAGTGAAATCGAAAACAATGCTGACGTTGGCAATTGATGGCTACATGTGTTAGTCGGGTCACGGAGCATGATAGAATGGTTCTTCACTTTGCACCTGTTTTTCTCGTGTGATTTCGCTGCTGCAAAAATGTAAACCTAAAAAAGGAGGTTCAAGTCAGCGCAATTCCTTTGAATTTCTGAAGAGCGGCAGCCAACACACTTCCAAGCAAAGAGGAACTGACTGAACCAGGAGATTTCGTGCCCAGGTGCAGAAGTGACTACACGCGTGAGCGGTCTATTTCCTTGTTGAATGTGTGCATTGGAGAACAACAGACACATTCATAGAGATCTTTGACAGATCAACGAAAAGTCCTGGAATGTGACAAAGCAGGGCTATAGAAGAACGGATTAATCCAGCATATGAGACTCTCCCGGGGGAAGCATCACCCTGACATGTAAGGGGAAAAGCAACAAAGCTCGTAGAGCAATTCAGCTGCCAATAATCGTCTCGACCTTGTCTTTCTAACGATGGAATGTGAACGAGAAGAGAGAGTTTTAACATGTCTATGGGTATTTCTTTTTGTCTAGTCATGCGTTCCTAGTGCAACTGCGTCAGTTCAAACAGAAAAAGTAGCCCGCGGGGGTAATGGAGAAGTAAAAAGAGTGAAGAGATCCTAGCCCTACAGGAAAGCCACCAATCTAATTGGGTTTGTGGGTTGGAAAATGGCTCTTTGATCTAATTTCCTTCGCTAAAAAAGATCCTGCACTAAACTCCCCCGCGAAATCAGTAGGATCAATTTTGCAGGAATTCTGCTTCCCTCCTCGGATGTCTTGCGTTTTACCATGGAGGTCTTGTTTCAATGTGGCTCTGATCCCGACACTCGACTGGCGCAATGGCTATTCGGGTTGGGGTCACACGGCTCAGCTCTGGTACCTCCATCAAAATAATGTTATTGACCTATCTCTCATCGAGAGCAGAAGGACCGCGATGACCTCAAGACGACCCGAGGAGACGAATATGTGTTGCGCAACGGCAAACAATGGTCCCGGGCCGGTGGTCCCACCATGAACTGTCACCAAACGATAGCATCTCAAAAGGATCCGAGATTTGAAACAACAAGGCAAAAAGGAGGAAATACTCCGCGTGCAATTGGCAGTCCACTTACGTAAATCCTTAGAGTTAGGCTTTTCATTGCCACTAATCAAATCAACGGTCTCCAAACCTTGTGTGACTAGAAAAACTTTACGGATTAGAATACGATACCTTAACATGCGAAATAGAACAAACAATCTCCCAAATACGTGGGCCAGGCAATCGGAATAGTTTTTGAATGGCGAATATAGAGTGTAATGACGTGAACTCCCGTTTTAAATTTCTTTCTCGCAAACTAAATTTACCCTCATTTGCATAAAAAACAACAAAAGGTCTGGAACAGCTCAGAGATTTAAAATATCGGCCCCTTCCTGTCGGCTAACCTATCTTTCCAGTCATTTCTCTATCAGGTTCGTTGCACCGTTACCGCAACTTTAAAGACCTTTGTCCCTCTCACCGACTGACCCATCTTTCCCTTTTCCGGAATGTTGCCTTATGCCGCTTTCAAATGGCATTCCTTTGTGCTCGACAGTTGAATATTAATTCCGATGGAGTCATTGACAGATAGCTAATTCAGCTCAATCATCGAGCATAAAAACTGACTTCCGCCAAGGAAAAGCGCAGCCTTGCTACGGTTCGGGTGCCAGCGGGTGCTGGCTAATTTGCTATTCGTAATCTTCGATTGTTTTGCGATGGTGGCCATTTAAGGGGAGTGAGGTTTCTGAGATTTTATCTATTGAATTCGAACCCGCCCTGATCCAAATTTTGGAACAAAATGACTCGGTAATTATGAAAGGAACAGTGGTTTATGTGCTAAAAGACAGGCCCTAATCTGTCTGTTTACGGGGTGCCCCATTGTTTACACAGTTGCCTAGTGCAAAACACCGTTCGAATTGATCATCTGAATAATGAATAGATTGTCGAGAGAAAGGTCTTTTATTCGGCCATTCGCTCACTTTCCTCAGAATCTAAAGTCTTGCCTTACTGGAGCAGTTAACTTGAAAAATCGTAACGAATCAGTGTTGAATTCCGTGCCCCGCTTTTGTCATACTGACGTTCTCACGTCGGTGTGTCATAATCGTCATTTCCATACATCATCTTCCGTATTTCAAATTTTGAATTTGTTCTCTCTGTGTCGTGGCCTCCTATGGACTAATTACTGGCCCATTCCGTACCAACCAACTGGCAATTACCGACTGTCAGTCCTTATGCTAATTATGGGTTCACCTTGGATGTGGTCAGACTCTTTTGTTTCCGAGTCACTTTTTGCTCTATTTACAATTCATTTGCCTCCGAGAACGACATGTTCCAACAACCGTATTTTTATTCGAATTAAACTAGTGATAATGGCTTTCGTACCATTTAGATCAGTGACATTCATCTGCATTTCTCAACTTTTTTATAGAAACCATAAGAAATGGTGTAAAAATCCCCTAATCATATGTCTTCCTCATTTGTAGGGACACGATCCTTGCCGACTGGCGGTCGCTCATTTTCGAACCTGCCAGCTGTCCCTGTCGGCTGTGGCCCCTATATGCCAGTAAGCAATATGGACACCGACCCAGTAACCTTGTTAGCTTAAGCTTCTTTTCATCTATATTCTTTTTTTGTACGAACACGCCAGGCATTTGAACTAACACTTTGTTCAGGTTCTTATCAAGCGGCCAGTCTTTTTGAATACGGCGATAACTGTGAAGTATCCCATCAACATCTCAGGAAAGTACTGAAAAAAGACCACCCACGATTTCCGCTTTTACTTTAAATAGATGGACAAATAAGTATTAGAATTCTTAGGTAAAGTGCTTGTACCTTACCGTGTGCAAGCAGAGTGAATTAGAGAATTCTCAATCTGATATCCGACCTAGCACAAGATTTAATTAACCGGAAGCGTATCATCCGTAGTAGCCTCTACCCCTATTCAAAAAATGTCGTCCTCTATTGTCACTCTACCTTATTTGAACATCCCCAGGCGTGTCAAAGCAAGCAATGGCATTTCCCAGCGGTCGACTCATACTGCCGCTTTTATACTGCCGACTAATAGGTGCTCATTGCCTAATTTGAAAATTTATCTGTGCAATAGTTGACATCCCCTATCTGTTTTCCTAATGATGTCCAGTGTTCCCTGGGCCGTTTATTGTGATAAGATTATGACGCCGGCGCCCCAGAGAGGAGCCACCAGCTGAAGTTCACTTTTCGCCTTTTTCTACTACCTTCTCTCGTACACTGCTTTTGCATCTGGCGCTGCGCTACGTTTTTCTGATCATAAAATAGTGCCGCTGACAGCACTATTTCACCCGCATTCAAATCCGTGACTCTCTGAGAATGCGTGTCATGGTCTGGGAATTACCCGCAACAAAACCGGTTGGTCGTCACTTTGTCGGGCAGGTTTCACCGGAAACTGTCGGAAGCAACTGGTTTTACAGGAAGGAGAAAATAAATAATAAGGCGTCATGATCTAGGAAGACCTTCACCTCCAAGACCTTTTTGCGCAATTCCGGACGCTCTGAGGACAGAAAGCTCCCTCCGATTGTAAACGGTGCCGTTCAAAACCGCCAAGGCCTACTTCTAATCCTAAAGCTCTTTAATCACTTCCTCATAGGACCTAGTCAGTTGTTTCTTCTCTTTTGATCCAGCCAATTATTCGACCGGGAATAATTCCGCTGTGAGAAAACGTCCTTATTCGCAGAGGGTTATGGCTGGGCGGCTCATAACATTTATTACAATAACGGCTGGATCGGTTTGAATTGATGAAGGCGACTTCCTGTAGCAGTCGGGTACCATCGTGCCCTCAAAGGTGCGACGTTCGAATTGAGCTTATTCAAGCATGTGTCAGTATCGGCCCGACGGCACACTTGTTGTACAGAGAAGTCAAACATAGTCGTGTAGCCATTTAAATTTTTTGTGCATCAACAACCACTTTTTGAAGAGATTTTTAGTTGCGAGATAAAAAAATTGAAGCAAAATGTGACCACATAGCACGTGGAGATTTTTTAAATTGCGACGCAATATAAGTGTCAACCTCTTTATAAAACCCCTCGACTGCTCTCTATCTAGCATTTTCGTTTTCTATCCATTTTTACAATTTGCCTAACAGCATTTGCTAGAACTCTTGTTTCCCTATCCCCGCCTAAACGCACGCTCTTCCTATTACCTAACGTTTAATGACCAATTTATCAGCGCCAAATTTCGAACCCATGGCCGGTTCTGCTTTTTGCCATGGGTGACCGGTATCCCACCCCAGCCTTTGGCTATTCTATGCAAATGAGACGTTTCTGCCATAGACACCGGCAACTAGTTTTCTTCTGCCGCAATTAGAGCCTTTGCCCGATTTTGAACAACCCCAGGTGTCGGCTTCAAGGTTTTAACCGTGCTAATCCTTCTTCCTGCCTATGTTGACAAGGTCTTCTGGGTGTTTTCTAAAGCATGTTCAAACTTGGGTTCCACTCGTGCCTTCACAGCCTTTCGATAGCATCTACTAGGCAGATTGTGGTCACCGATACAGCGACCCGGTGCCATCGCTTACTCCCTGCTCAATCTACCTCCTGTTATTCTCTCACCACAGTTTGAACGCTTCTTTGTTGCTGGAGGAGGGAGCTCCCTTATGACTCGCCTCTGGAAAGAATGTCACGATAGCATAGAAAAGTCTGGGAACTGCCGCTGGCATTCGTCAGGACCTATATGTCCCACGACCTTTCACTTGTGTTTTACCGCTATTAATCTCGATCTCTGATTTAAATCTGAGGATTAGTGGTTCTGTAGGTCTGAAAGGCCTTCAAGCGCAATTTTTTACCATGCCCGACAAAACAAAAAAGCAATTTAATGGGTTACCGGTGCCATTGGAAGCATCCATACCTTTCAAAAAGGCTCGCTCTTGTCCTTAGGCTTAGAGCCAGAGCTCTCATTAGGACATCAGGTCAGTGGGGGTTTTAATGATGAATTACGTAATCTGCGCCACGTGCAGCCTTGGCTTCGGGTCACAGCCGCCATCTGGAGGATGCCACCGGCAAGTGTTAACTATGGGCCTGAGAGCCCCTTCGGCATCTCTATCCGGCACATTCAAAATCATTCCGTTATCCGATACTCTGTCGTTAATCTGAGGACGAAGGGCGCGGCGGCTCTGCTGGTCAGTTTACGATCGTCGTCGTTGACCAGCAGTTGAGTTTGAACCGTAACCCTTGACTTATCTTCTGTCTCATCTTACACGGCTTGTGACTACTAGCATAAGCAATCTTCCACATCTCATCTTTTTTTTTGGTGTAAAGGTTGTCTGCTCTTCCCTTTCACCTCTTCTTTCTCTCAGTTTGAATCCGCGAAAGGGGCTAATTGGTAGTAAATTTTTCCGCTGACCGACTGTTGATTTGCACCTAAAGGCAGCCGGATGCCTCCCTGACCGATTTACCTGCCCGACTCCCTCACTTTCTCTCCTTGACTCATTTGAATGGCCCGCTGACCGTATCATTTGCACTCTCAAGGCCGCCGACCATTTTCACTCTTTTCGGAAATCGTTTCAGTTTTCACTAAAAGAGAACTGATCTGGTTTTGGGCTCCCCTGCTGGTATCAATTGATTTCGCTCAGCTGTTTAGTGACCGAGAGAGAATGACTGACGAATCTCGCCCTCCCATGTGCGCCTCCTTTGATCGGGAGCAGACCCCTTACGTAACTTACAACTGCTTTGCGTAACTCGGTCAACTTCTAAGGTCATTGGAGTACATCGAGGTCACCTGGTTCAATTCCTAACGGCATAATGCCATAAGGATTGAAAGCGAGCTTGAAATTTTAAGACGCTTTCGCGTATGCCCTCATGGTTTTCTGTTATTCAAGCTAATTTTCAATCCTCTTTAAAAAATCTTTCAAGTATTTTTTCTTCGATTTTTTACCATCACAAAATGGTGAGAATGACCTCGTGGGGACATCTTCCTAAGCTGACAGCCGCGCTGATTAATAGTAGGTCGCAGTTGGCAATACCATTGCAAAGCAACAGCTGCAATGCCCCAAGGCCCTTACAGCCACCTTAGAACTCTGCCACCGTATGCCAAGAAATTCTTCTCAACCCACCATAAAACTACTTGTTTACATTATCCTGGGAAGCGATAGCCGTGCCCCTGGTGAGCGATAGTATTATTCCTATAAACTTCTCAGGTAATACGACTCCTTTGAGAATATTGCGCAAGCATCTGGTGTGGAGCTGTGACCTTACGCACCTCCTGCCGCGAAAATGCTCTCTCTTAGCAGCCATTATCGTCTGTGCTCCGCAGGTTCTCTCCCATAATCAAAGGATTTTTGTTTTTTTTTGCCGCCTTGGATCTTTAAATACTCTGTTAATAGGAGGCCTCTAAGATGCCCGCAAGATCCAGAGTAGGTTAGGTTTGGCAACTTAGTTGACTCCCCGATTAAGAGATTATACCTAGCCGACTGACCTGACCCCTATCGTGGTAATAGAAAGGCACCGAGTACCGTTCGAACGTGGCCCCCTACAGTCGGGCACCTAATCCGCCCTTTAACTAATGTAAATGAGCATTGAGAAGAGGTCCCCCTAAAGATTATTAACCATGGCTGAGAGGGCATTCCATTTTCTCATTCTCACGGCAACTTTTTGGATAGCTTCTTATACGAGATCCGTTTACCCGACTGAGTTGCGCAAGTAACCTCTTTGTCCGATTCAAATCTCGGCCAGAGCAACAACTGTGCCGCTCTTCTGGCAGGGGGTATCCTGTATCCCGGTTTGCCTGCTCCCACCTCTCGGATCTCTGCGTTGTTCTCTCCAGTATTCTCACTCTACTTATTTGTTAGCATGTTCCACTCTCCCAGCAAGAGTCTAGGCGTGAATACCGTAGATGCTCATTAGAGATTTTCTATAGGCACCATTTGGGGAAGGACGGCACCCACTTGAACAAACAGAGAATATCTCTTGAGCCAAGGGCAGTCTCGTCAACTCAGTGCCATATTTGAATCTTGCCCTCCTTTCTTTTTTCCTTCTCTCGGGTAAATCGCCTGGGGCTATCCTTAAATAAATTCAAATCAGAAGAAGCCGTCATTTATCGTCAGCTGCTCATTTAGTGCCTGCGTCTAGCCGTCTGTTCACTGTCTAGCCCGCATCTTATGAGGAATTGCCTAACGAGCGGGCTAGTGCCCCCCTCTCTTAATGAAAAACCAGCAGCTGGGTTCAAAATTTTTGATGGGTGACCTAGAGACCGAGATCTGCCTTTTAATAAGGTCTAGCGTGTCCTTGGCATCGCACTTTTTAATCAGTTGTAAAGAAGAATTACAACTACCTGCCATTATCCACTCTTTTCCGGACAGTTGGCCACCTGAGGATAGGAGTCCTGGTGACGGTTCTGAGGTCAAGCCCTCTATTGTCTAACGGGCATCATCTGTTCCAAGCATAATAAGTATGGCGACATGCCACCGCACTGCGTGCACAAAAAGAGACTATATCCGTACCGGAGGGTACAGACATCTGTACGTAATTGGTTTCCCGTGCCGTTACGCTACGCAGCCCAGATGCCGACACATTCGATTCAAAGACGACCCCCCGACAGACACCTGGCTGTCATATTTTTGAATTTTTTTTCTACCAATGGCAAGGTGAGCCGCTGCGCATCCGCTCCAATAACCTCAGCTGGATAAGTTGAAAGAGTGATTCTCAAAAGGGGATTAAGATACTCTCACTCGGTAAACAGGCACGGCCGTTCTTTTTGATACAAAGTCCCTCAAACGTTTGAATCCTTTAATCCCTCCCCTTCCTTCGGAGAAATTTGAAACAAATCCTACAGACACCATAACGAGAGTTGCGGTGATCATCAAGGTCAGCTTTTCCATCATTCTTAATAATGAACAGTAGTACCACTCCATGTCCTCTTAGATCTGACCTCGGACAGGAGCTCTTCGCAACCTGAGTCCTTACTATAGTGGCGGCCCCTTTTTGTCTATCGTAACTTGAGTAACTCCGCTGACCCGGGGACTGTTTGCCTGGCCACTTCGCATTGTGCAATTCTCTCTGCATCCTAATCCTAATAGTGATAGCCTTAAATGGCATCTCCATTAAATCTTCATGTCAATATATATCTTCTCTCCCACTATCCATCCCTTGTCAAATCCTTCAGTTTTGTACCAGGCGCCACCGCCTGATGGTATGGACCAATCTGAAATATTGTAACAACTGTCCTCTCACATTATGAACCAGTTTCTCATTTTCTTTTGATTACACAGTTAATTATCCATTATAATCCTTTTTTTAAGAACTAACCCGGCTTGGGGCTGAGGGAGAATGAGCTGGAGTCGACCCTCATCCATCTCCTTCTGCGCGGATGTTTGCAATAATAAAGGTAAGTAGGCTATTGAGGGGAAAAATAACCCAGGGTCATGGTGGCATATTTGAAATACGCGCGGATATATTCGTAGTCATTAAAATAGACAGCAGCCCTGTTCTCATAATTTGAATTTCCCCGCTTATCTTTGCGGAAGTGTTCATTTGGAAGCTCCAGCTTTTTCCACTTTTGTTGCCAACTAAAACTGATAATTTGAACCATTCGGTAACTGCATTTTGAATTTTCTTATCAATAGTCCACATTTTTAAACAATAGCTTAAAAATGAGAGGGATTTGATTGGGTTTCCCAGAGAAAGAATCAAAAGAGAGACAATCTCTCCGCCGCCGTAAACAGACAGCTTTTCAAATCTGTAATAAAAGCAGTACGAAAAAATCACTGCGGTGCGTAGACGGGCCGGGAGAAAATCCCATTTCCCCATCAAATTTCAAATCGTCTCCCACACGCAGTAGATTCCTCAGGTGTGCTCTCTCGCATCTAGTATTTGCTATGTACTGGTATGTCTCCTGTTAGGTCATGTTGTGCGAAGCGATGGACCACCTGGGAAACACGAGGCTACATTGCGCAGCTTTTGCACAATCTGTTGAGGGCAATCATAGGCAAAGAGATAAGTTATCCACCCACTCTTGCCTATTCATAGCTTACTTCCTGTTGCCTTCCTCTCTTTTGTTAGGAAACTGCTGTTCAGTCTCTTAAACAAAATGTTGCGCAAACTGTAAACCCAAGCTGTCCTCCGCTAGCACCTCTCCTCCCTTGGCGGCTCATCAAAGAGATCCTCAAAATTCTCGCCTTACTTTTCCAATCCCTGTAGACACACGACCCTACAAATTATAGGTGAATCTCGCGCATCGGCATGCTTTTGAAGGTATTCGTCGACAGGTGGTCGCGTTGTTGTAACTGTAGCATGACAGGTGTGTGTGATCGCTTGAACCTGCCAATGACCAGCGGGGTTGGATGGCACACGAAGATAACCAACACTTCGACCTCATTTCAGGGGCAGCAACTTAAAATATTCAAATGACTCAACTGAGGTTAATTACCCGTTCCATACCTGCTATGCACATATATCCTCGAGTTACAATACGCGGCAAAAAAAGAGCTCTAATTAAACTAAGGCGATCATTGCTGACATCTTAATGGGCTAGAGTACTGGGAGTTGTCACTTCCCATTCTCGCAGAGATTATGGGTCTGCTGTGTCAAGGATTCTGTGCCATAGGCATGCAATCCTGTGGGAGGGGGTCCATCGCGCACTGCTGGTGTCCCAAGTCCTGTGGGAGGGGTCCCTAATAGTCGAGTACTTACAGTATAGACTGTTCAAATTGAGTCCATTCATCTCTGCTTATCTGCTTCGTGCCGTCCGACACGGCCTTCGTACACGACCTTTCAAGTCGCGCCTTTTTCGTGATTGCCGAATTCACACTTCCTAAGTAAATTGACCTCCTTTTTTATGCAGACCTCTTCAGCTTTATTTAGTTTCTATTGTTTTAATAAGGTTGCGCAGCATAAAACCAGCAAACATTGACACAAAAGGTCTTTTTAAATGGTCCTATTCTTAAGAGCTGCCCCCATACGGTTATGTGTTTAAAGGCAACTCTCGAAGGGAAGTGTGTAAGGTAGCATCTGCTGGGTACAGCCGCCCACAGTCATATTAAGGTGGGCATTGTTATTGCGTCAGAGCTTGGCTCAGGTCATCGACCTGGTCCTCTTCTCCCTACCGCCTAATATTTCACCATAAGGTAGAGAGAATATATTGCGTCTTCTCATAGTTCACTCTTTTCACAGAAGCCGCTTATTATTTTGACGTTTAGGGATGTTTTCCGAGGATGAAGACTCCCGAGACTCGGGCATTGGAGATGAGATGAAAGATGGTCCATCCTTCCAAAAAGGAACCTACTACGGAGAACAGTTATTCATTCTCGACGAAGAAATGGAAGAATTGGTTATTGACGAAAATCGAAATACAAAGATTGAATACAAATTTACCTCGAAGAAAGGAAGACCTTTTGAAGATATTTCCAAGTAACATCTAATTTTGCGCGTAGACAAGAGCATTTTCAGCCAATCTCCCGTCTCCAGGAATATTCACAGGGCAAAATCATCGCTGTTACTTCGGAAAAGGACGTTACCCAATCTTGATCATCAACCGAAGCGCCAAAAGGAGCTAGAAAATCATGAAAACGATCAGGTACAAAAGTCAAAATTTCCAAGAATCTGATCGTTTTCAGCCTGCAGATCACGGTCCACCTGCCGCTCGCCCACGTAGTCTTCTGAGGGCCTTTTCTACCTCTACGCTGGAAGTTCACCGTAGTCCGAAAGCCGAAGACGATGTGCCGCATCAACCAGTTGTGGTAGGGTCATTGAAAATGCTCTCAAACTGA
Organism: Oscheius sp. DF5033; assembly: GCA_964036215.1. Lineage (NCBI taxonomy): Eukaryota > Metazoa > Nematoda > Chromadorea > Rhabditida > Rhabditidae > Oscheius > Oscheius sp. DF5033. The sequence goes on from OZ038413.1 coordinate 11,248,235, forward strand.
TTTGTTTTTCAGAATTATTCCCTTCCTGTTTTGAGGAGTTCTGATTCTGTTGCTTTCCGACGAATTGATGCTACCACATTGTCTAATTTGATGGCTACCCTGCCGACTGATGATTTTCTTGCACGCTATGTCTTGATAGACTGTCGTTATCCTTACGAATACGATGGTGGACACATCCAACATGCAGTGAATTTGTACGATCCCAGCCGATGTGAAGAATTTTTCTTTGGAAAGCAGTCAAACGACAAGCGAATCCCTATCTTTTACTGTGAATACAGTCAGAAAAGAGGACCTGGAATGTAAGCATCGCCTTACATCTCCTTCAAATTGGAATTTGTAGGGCAGCCGCTCTCCGTGGTGCTGACCGAGTTCGAAACGTTGACCGCTATCCTCATGTTTCATTTGAGGAGATATATGTTCTTGATAAGGGTTACAAGGGCTTTTACGAAGCACTTTCAAGGACGGAAGTACAGGTAGTGGCGCCATTATGACCAGATTTAAAACAACTTTGCAGACTCTTTGCTCTCCTTGTAATTATGTGAAAATGGATGATCCTCAATTTACACATGTTTTGCGCACTTTTGCTTTCCACCATCGTCGTGTTGCTTCAGCTACATGTGTCAAACCCGAGTAAGTAGCACCACCTGCTCTCTCATCCCATGGCCGTAATGGCGATTAAATACTTAGCAGCCCGTCAATCATACTGTTTCCCGCAGCTATTGATGGGATTCCAGATTTGGGTCTAATTTATTGATAGCATCTTAGAAATTGTAAATGTTGCCAGCTTGAGAACGGCTAATAGACATTTATGAGCTGTAAAAGGGGATATGCTTATTTTTTTGCACAATATTACTCAATTATTCATAATTTTTAGAATGAAGTCTCGTTTGCTGCTTCGACAGACATCTCATGACTCTCCTGTTGGCCGTCGACCGGGAGCCCGTCGTCCTCTTTTCCCCATCGCTGCTACCCCGGAGGTTAAGTTGGACCCCCAGAGGTTGACATATTCCCCTGATAGTCCAATGCTGTCTTGATGATCTTAATGTACTGCATTTATTTTTGACTGTAAGAGTCTTTCCCAGACTATGTCAAATTACTGTCATATTTACATAGAATATTGTTCCCCATATCTGAACGTTGCCAAAATCTCCTTTTTTCTGGTATTTTTACTCTCCGCCATTTTTTGTACATATTTTTACTAAGGTGGGATAATTTTTTGTCTTTTTTTAGTCTTTTTCTAGTAAGTAATAAAGGGTTTCTTTTTGTTTAATTGTTCTCACCAGTTTCTTAAGGTGAGATGCATATCTTCACGGGAATCTCTTGGTGGCCTCTTATGACATGTAAAGATCCAATCTAGCCTTCTTCTCGTATGCCAAACAATTGTCTGTAGGGTATCCGAAACCCTTCATTTGTAAACATAGCATTTCCGTGTCCGTTCGTCGCTTTTCGTGCCTCCACCACTTCACTCCTCCCGACGCCACATTTGCACTTCATTTCTTACCTGCTCTATCCCCTATCAGCTAACATCTTCAAGTGTATACCGGTCCATTTTTGTCCTGGCTGACCTCCTCCCGGTCTTTAGTATGAATCATAAATTGGAAGTAGCGGAGCATCAAAGCGGATTTTTGTTTTTACGACCTATATGGGAACCATGCACCGTGCGGGAAAGACTAATTCATAAAAAGTGGCAGGTGTGCCTGTCTACAAACACTTCCCTTGGGGATAAACCATTCAACATGTTTTATTTCTTCAAGATTTTTGACTGGTAGTATTTGTCAGAGGTCCATTATTATGCACTTGAGGACCGTCGGACATTGCCTCTTCGCGAGAACACACTGTCCGCTAGCCATCTCTACAAACTTTTATCCCTTTCAAAACAAGACCCTCATTAAAAGAATTCGTCATCAGGATCACCACCGACAAAAGACTTGTTGTTCTATACGGGAGTTGGTCATAGCAGGTTTCAATTGACCGCCTATTAATCCCTAGGTAAACGTTACGAATCGCTTCCTTTCTCGTCACTGTATATTACCATCGTGTTTCTGGCCATTGAATTCTTTTCCGTTAATTGTTACCGTTTGAGGTTAGTGAAGAGGTGAAAACGCGAATCTCAGCAGGAAACAAATTGAAAAATCTCTCCGTAAGGTCAACTGTTGCCCGCAAAAGACTCATTTCAGCCATAACCACTCGTCCTTTCTATTGTGTCCATTTATATTTCCTAAATTTTCGAGAACCTCCAAATTAAAAAGTGGCTAGGTTCTGGATCGCATACTAAAGTGTCGGCTCATTGACTCCGATAACCTACGAGCTGGAAGTAGTGGTTCCTCTTTTTAGTATGCTGCGCTGTTTTAGTCGACCGTATAATCGCCCGGATTACACCACTTTCGTTTTCCAAATTTTAGGATATTAATCGCCGTGAGAGGCCATTCTGTCTCTCCCATTTCTGTGAGAGATCTCCCGGTCGCTTTCCTTTTGCATCGCAAACCACAAATCTAGACCGGATAATTATAGCCAGCCGATCGGCTAGCCTCCTCCGGAATCAATTGCAATTTGTACCGTCTTTTCACTCTATGTCATCCTTTTGTTTCACTCTATGATCCACACCTGTCTCACATCTTCTCTCGCTCCCAATAATAGCCTCCGAGGCTTTTCGCTGAAGTGCTCTCGACAGCAGACCAGACTTTATTATGAAAACACTTTGTCGCATCAAAGTCGTCGTCTAGTTTCCTTTTTTGAGCAGATAATGATAATATTTTAATTTAAACTGTGACAGTATGTTAGCCGCCCTCTTGTTTATATTGTGAGGAGCCTCGCCTCACATTGTGCGGTGTCCGGATAAATTTCAAACATTTCCGGTCATCTTCTTCGGCGGCACCCGAGCACTCGAACAAATTTTCCCAGAGAATTTATTATAATGTCCACATGATGGTCACCCTAATCTCTTTACCTTTACCATGTCTTGTCTATTTACCGTTCTCTCGTGTTTCTTCCGCGGGTGTCAAAGAGGCTCCCATTACGGCGTCTGTCCGTATTTCTTCCTCAATCATTTACAGATTTTCTTTGACAGCAAAGAGTGCCAAATGGAGTGAGGCTACTGCAACAACAGCTGTCTAAATCCTCTACAAGTGTTTTCATGATGACCGACTGGGGTCCGCGCTACTATTCTGGCTCCTCGGAAGATAACTCATATTACGCTGCTCCTGTTTATGGATGTTACGCTGTCAATCCAGAGAACTCCGAGGTTTTACACTTTTTGTTCTACTGAATGATTGGAATATTGCAGGTCCCCAAGAAGATAGCCCCTTCTCTCAGCCGGCAATCCACTTGTCGACCTACCAGCACACTTTACCTTCCCCGGAAGAAAAGAAAACGGGGCATGACGTGAGTTATTTAAAAGATAAAATAAGGAAATGTGCAAATTCACTTCCACTTTTCTCTCAAGCTGTTATTTGAGAATTAGAGACTGAAAACTAAACCAATTAGGTGGCAGGACCCAGCTACGCTAATTGTAAGCTTCTTATCTTCTCTCACATTTTCTTCTTCATTGACTCCAGCGGTCATGATTCTTTTAAAGACAGTAGTTTTTGTTAAGCGGGCGACGGGAAGATGTTAGCCATTGAGCAATCAAATAAACAATCCGGATTGATTCAAACGTATACAAAATGTCGAATTGAAACGTTACGATGGGGGCTCTTCCGGCTATTTTTTAATAGAAACTAGAGGAATGGGTTTAGAAGTTTTTTTAGTTGAAGTTGGGTCTATGACCACTTTAGGGGCGACTTCGTTCCGTTCGCGAGCGTTCTACCCCTCGCTGACCCCAGAAAACTCCCACCATCTCTCACAAAGCAGCGAGTTGCAATAAATCTTTAATATTTCATTTAAGCTAATAATAAATAAGTAAGGAAGAATTATAAATCTCTGAAAAAGAAGAGGAAATGGGCGTAGCTGCTGAGCATTTTGTGGCTTGCGTGAGCAAGGACAGCTCATCCATCTCCATCGGTTCCGATCAACGCGATCAGCCGGCAACATTCTTGTCTGCACCAAAGTTTTTTTCCCTAAAAATCATATGCCTTAAAAAAAGGATCTCCTCTGTCCATTTTCTTCCTTTGGAATACCCGCGGGGCCCCCTCACGGGCAGCTTTCAGAGGAACTCACCTAATTCTATTACTGACTCCGTCCCCTTGCCCAGCCGCCAGTTTTGTTTTTTCTTGGAGCCTAGAGCTATTTTTTGCACTTTTAATGATTTACTTCCTTATTTAAATTGCTTTTCTAGTACGAGATAAAAGTTCTACTATCTTCTCTTTAAATGTAGAGCTTTTTTATCTTTAATCCGATCCATTCCTTCATTCAGTTGAGCTCGTAACAATTGTCGGATAGTAAATGATTTTGGCAGCGATCAGGTTGTCAGGTTGTGCTGCTGAGATAAGCAATTAGTAGTGAGGAATCAGCCCCAATTTTTCATCATGACTTGTTTTCTCCACTGGTACCTCTAAGAAGCCAAAGTCAGAGAAAGCTATTTCACATTTTGATTAGCGCATTAAAAAGCGCAGAATGACCATTATTCTTGGATTTTATGGAGAAAGATGGAGGGTCCTCAGTCAAGAAGTTCCTCAACCCCATCTAGACTTAATTTATTACCCTCTTGTGGAAGTTACTTTTAAGCGTCACGTGTCTCACCTCAACAACATTGACCCGTGTTTTAACAGGATGAACGATCAAAACAGCTGCTTGGATGAATGACTGCGACATCTAAGATTTTCGGTTTATTTCCTCAACCCACCTGTCTCTCTCTTCAACCTTTCCTTGCTCAGTTACCTACTATTCTTTGTACTTTCCCCAATACTTTGACTTCTGTTGGACCGTCCTTCTTGAAGAAATCGTATCCATGTTGCGGATCTTCGCTATTGTGGTCGGTGCCTCCAAACAAATCTCGCCTTTCCCGCCTTGCTTGTACCTTGTCTTCTCCTCTTACCCACTATTTATAGTACAAGATTTTGGAATCTTCCACTAGATACAATAAAATGGTAGGCAGATAGAGCGGGAAAATAAGTATGAAAACTGATGTGCCCAACGGAGGAGTGTGGCACTCCTCGAAAAGGTAGTCGACATCAATACACATTTTTATACCCAAAAGCATACTAATTTTTAGGAAGTGCTTCGGTCGATGTACCCGGTTAGAAGCCTGTCTCATGGTGCTCGTCTTTCTTTTATTATTCTCATTCCTTGCCTGTGCTTTGTGTTGGTTGTTTTTACTTGATGGCATCAAAACTTTTACTATTGGTAGGTGCTTTCCTCACTTGATAAACAAATTGTCTTCAGGATTACCTGTTTATCCTTTACCTTATGAAAATTCTTCCGTTGGAGTAGATAAATCCGCAACAAAGCATGGTAATGTCGTTTGTACTTCCCGAGAATGTGTGATGATAGCTGGCTTCTTTGCCGAAAATCTCAATGACAAAGTATGCGGTCCATTGTTAGATTTAACGATGTCTTCAGGTTGATCCATGTGATGATTTTTATGAATACGCCTGTGGAAATTATGGGCTGAATAAAAATCTTCCCCCGAGTAAACCCTTAAGGCATACTATCAGCGATGTCCAATCGCGATTAAATAAACAGGTGAAAAACATTCTACAGGTCAGTGAAGGTCATCTGTAATTAAACTTTTTCTGATTAGTCGCCCGTTGTTCCATCAGACGCCAAATGGGATAGATTAGCCAAAGGATACTTCCAGAAATGTCTAGATGAGGGTAAATACCGCATTTCGACTGTCTAATAAAAGTGGATTTCAGAAATTTTGGAAGAAACAGGAATCGAAGCGATTAAACAGACTCTTGGCTGGATTGGTGGGTGGCCTGTACTTCAAGGTTTTCATCGTTTTTGATCTTCTCATACACTCTCCAAAAATTCAGGATCTAATTGGACAGACTGGAATTATTCATGGGAAGAGCACTTGGCCTTGGTAATGAACAAGACTGGAGTAAATGCAGTTGTCCTGGAACTGGCAGTCACCCATGACCCAGCCAACAGCACAAAAAGTGTCATTGAATTGGATCAGCCAAAGTGGGGAGTTGGATCTCGATGGCCATATTTAATGGGACCAGAGGATCCTATGATTAAAAATTATACCAGTTTAATGCGACAAACTGCCGTAGCTTTGGGTAATAAAGTCTATGTTTATGGTCAGATGGCATTTCCAGGGGCTGACCCCATCTTGGCCGAAAACGAAATGCATGAAGCTATGGAATTGGAACTTAAATTGGTTAATTTTTCTGCAGATGACATGATCAGAAGGGATCCCGAAAGGGGGAACAATCGCTATCAGCTCTGGCAGCTGAAGGAGAAGTTCCCTTTGGTACGTTCCATTGCGTCTGCAGTTCTATTTTTCTTTAGATAGACTTTGATGCCTATGTAAAGAGAGTCTTCCAAGGACTAATTGATGTCTCTCCTAATCATACTGTAATTATTAGAGAGATTGAGTACTTCACTGGTATCCAGGTAACCAACATTTCTTATTCTAAATAATTTTGTTAAGCATATCTTGCAATCGACTCCCAAACGAGTTATTGCCAATTATGTGGCATGGAGAATTGTTCAAGGGTTTTCCCCTTTTTTGCCTCCAACCAGTAGAGATCCATTTTATCAGTTTAAAGCAAACCAAACTGGAATGTTCAACAGTGCCCCACCGGAGAGGTAGTAATTCCAAGAACATTTGTTCACAATTGAGCTATTCAGATGGGAAGACTGCGTTACACTCTCAGTTATAATGTTGGATATGCCAGTCGGCAAGCTCTTTGTCCAGCACTTTTTTGATCGTGAACGGGCTATGAGCAAGGTTCAAAATATGCTCTACCTTAACTATTCGATTTTCCAGATGAGGGAATTGACAAAATATCTTAAAGAAGAATTCATAAAGCAACTTCACATTCTGGATTGGATGGACGAGGCGACAAGAAAACGGGCTATCAATAAAGCTGGTATGATCGAGTACAAAAGTGGCTATCCTGAAGTGCTATTCAACGACACTTGGATGGAGAAACATTGGGGAATGGTCAGTGACAATAAGATGTACATAGATTATTTTAGGATATTCCTCATTCTGAATATTTACTTCACTCAACTATTAGATTGAAATTAGTTCGGTATAGTGAAGAACTTCTCAGGTTGGATCAACCTTTGGATAGGAGCATGTGGTATCAGAGTCCGGCTCAAGTTGATGCTTATTATGCACCCAATAATAATGAAATGAGCAAGCATTTCTCATTAAGTACAATACAAAAAATTCAGTTTTTCCGGCCGGTATTATGCAATTTCCCTTCCTTACTCTAGGAGTACCTAATTATGTGACTTTCGGCATGGTTGGAGCAGTTATTGGGCATGAAGTATCTCATGCTTTCGATGATCAAGGTGGGAATTATTTCTCTATACAAAAATGTTTAATTTTTAGGCGGGCAATACGACGAATTAGGCAATCTCAACGACTGGTGGGATGCAGAAACAGCTGAGAAATTTGCTGAGAAGACCAGGTGCAGTGACTCTTTGTTATTTCTGAAGCACTTCTTTTTGCAGATGCTTTGTCCGCCAGTACAGCAGCGTAAAAGTTGAAGAAGCTGGGATTAATCTCAACGGGCAGCTGAGTCTTGGAGAGAATATTGCTGACAACGGTGGAGTGAAGACCGCCTTTAATGTAGTTGACCTTTTGATTGGAAAAATAGTTTTAGGCCTATAAAGCATGGAGGTATAACACCTCCGCCCATGAGCCGGGACTTCCGGGTTTCCAGAACTTCACAAGCGAGCAAATGTTTTTCTTAGCTTACGCGAACGTGAGTTCTTTTCAACGAAATTTTCGCCATTTTCTCAGTGAAAGTTTTACACTGCGGATAGAAAAAGGTGTGAAAGTGGAGAGACAACCTTGAAAAGAAAAATATTAATGATGATAAATGAGAGAAAGTCCTTTTCAGAATTGGTGTTCTGTTGTACGGGCTAAACATTACGTACAAATCATAATGACGGATGTACATGCTCCAAGTAAATACAGGGCTGTTATACCTTTACGGGTGAGTATCTTCTTTGACTTAAAAATAGTAGCACATGGCGGCATACCTCGTATAGTGCCACTCTGCGTCCTCAGTTGATGTGCTTTGCTGAACGAGCTGTTTACCATATTGCAATCAGCATGTTGTTCTTTCCCTCGATAGGGCCCAGCGGTCATCAGTAAAGAGAAAAAAACGAATCGACCCTTTGCCCGCCACATGGGTGGGCTTTTTGTCATTTGATCTTGGCGCCCGACAGGCGGCCAACGGTTGTCTGGGCGAGCATCTGTCGCTGTCATGTAGATAGTCATTGTCTGGCGATGGAACAGGAATTAATAAACCATGTGGTAGAACTAGTTCTCTGTGATGATGCGATTGAAAATGGGCATTGAATAAGTCAAAGAATCTATTTCAATTTGAATTTGCAGAATCGTCAAGAATTTTCAAAAGCCTTCAACTGTCCAAGAAATAGCGTAATGAATCCAGACAATAAGTGCCAAGTCTGGTAAAGAAGTTCTCATTTTTCGCTTTAAATCTCCATTTTCTGCTCCAATCTTTTGTTACGTGTTCTAGTCAACCTCTCTTTGTTATTTTTCCCCCAGATTATACTTATTTTCCCCGTGAACCGTGCAAATCAAAACTATCGTCAATTACTAAATTTTTCCCCGATGCCGTGATACCATTTCAGTTACCTGGAGCAATTCTACGATCTCGTTTTTTTATATAAAACGTCATGGATTTTATTGTATGTTGCAGTATTGTTTAAAATAACAAATTATTCTATAGCTACTAGTAAAAATTGAAGAAATACTGTTAAGCGATTCGACAGAGACAGTGAGATCACAGATAGGATAGAGGATAACCAACAGAATAATGAGAAAAAAACAAACAAATAAAATCATCAGGAGACAGCTACATGTTCAATTGCTTCTTCAAAAGGGCTATCTCGTGTTCGAGCCCGACTACTTCCACCTTTAGGTCAACATTCCTCTTCTCAAGGTCGAGTAGTTCTCTATAATTTGTATCATTTGCACAGAAGGTTGTCTAAATATTTACCCTTTGACTTGGAACTTTTCTCGACGCTTCCTAGCTCGGTACTTACGGGCAGATTCCCGGTTCATAACCCGACGGCGGAAAGTGGCAGCATCAACATATGGCTGAAAGCAAACAATGAGGTAAGCTGCAAAGAACCTCCAGGAGGGATTGCGAAATGTCAGCCAGCTGACTACGGGAAAAAAAGAATGATGTCATGATGAAACACGAACCTTGACCACCACGCCGCGAACTTTTGGTTTATCCAAGTGTGAAAGGTCCACTTTCGTTTCGAAATAGTCGCCGAACGTCAGAGCGTTGTTCTTTGTGCTCTTGGCCATCACGGGTTCCTCGAAGTCCGGAACTTCGCAAGCTTCCCTCATAATGTCCATGACGGTTTTCCGCCGGCATTGTCGCTTAATTCTGCCGGTACTGGAATATTCAACAGCCGGCTCGGGAGACGTTGCCTAAAATACTTTGATATTTCCACGACAACAAGTTTTTTAGACCTTTGATTGATCATTCTCAATCAGCGGTGATTCTGACGAGCGCGTCAAGTCACTGTAGATGCTTGATTCACTTTGTGGCTCGTCATCATATTTCATCTCCGTTTTCGGCCATTCAACGGCGTCAGCGCAGAGAAGAGAATCATTTGTGAAGTTGTTATTGAATGATGGAGACATCCAGTCAAGTTCGTGCAAAAGCTGAATAAAAGATGTTTAAATTATTAAAATAATTAATACCGAGAAATCAGGAGCGATGCCTGCAGATGGTAGACCACAGTCAACATTACTTGAAGTGCTGTTGTTTCTCGAGCGTTGGTTTTCAAAATTCTCCAAAAACTAAATCACCGCAATGATCTCAATATGATCAAAAGAAACTTACGTTAGCAGTGACATCGAACTTCTCGTACCAGGGAAGAAGATCTTCTGGGGTCAGACGACCTCCCATATCTTTTTCCTCAAGAAGAGGGTCAGGCTTCGAACTATGTCTTCCATAGATGACATCGCTCCATTCGGAACGGTTATCGACATGAGGAACTCCTAAGAAGGGGTCGTTCAGAAGAGTGTCATTTGTGGTCAGCGAGGTGCTAAAAATGCTTTTATGAGCAGAATTCCAACAGGTTACAAACCTGATAGAGTCTGCTAACTTGTTTACACAATAAAATCCATGATCATGGCCAAAGCCATAATGTGCCTCTTGTGTGGTGCCCTTGGCTACATCTTTAGGAGCGGTTCGGTCGTCCCAGAGGTGGGACAGACCGCCGACCATGTGTGAAGACATGGAGGTTAACCTTGTGAGACGTGACAACATTTTGTTCTGTAGGTTCAATGTGAGATTCGTTGAAGAACGACATGATCTGTAAGTATTAACTTCAAAAAAGCCGGGGTTATGTGAACTGAGGGATACTATACTACATGCATAAGAAGAAAGAACTTACTGCTGTTGCAAGCTGAGCGTATACTTCGCCGGACTTAGCACTGAACGACAGACATTGTATGCTGCCGCTTTACTAAGAGTGGGGAGGTGATGAAATGAGTAGGAATCCTCTTTCGCCGCCTACTAGTGAAAGTGGGCATACTGTAGGTTCAGGCAGCGCTGCGGGACCCAGCCTTGCTGTGCTTTTCAAACAAGAGACATCTGACAACGCACTTTGGACATACAGTCCTGGCTTTTCGTAGCACACAATCGATTACGCTAAGTCACTTTAAAAACACCGATTTTCAGAAATCTTTACTGCAAATTAAGCAAATTTTTAAAGGAGACAGTAAATAAAACAAAAAGCGTTTCGTTTTATTTGAATGTTTTCATCTGCCGCCTGTTTTGTTGTTTTCAAACAATGTTTCCTGTTTTTGCTTGTTTTCAACTGTCTGCTCAGCTGGCCTTTCCTTGCCCGCATCTTCTTCCCCCACATTCCCAGCCAAAATCCATAGAAATTCTTTCGATGACGTAGCCCTAGCAGATGTGTTTCGTAATTGCATTCATTAGAATCTCCCACAGGCTTCTCTATCCTCGCCAAAACATCCTCCTGTTTGTTGATTTCCCTTAAAAATCCTTATCTTATCTGATAAACTGTTGCGTCTTGTTCTAACTCATTTGTTTTAGGAGGTTGCTAGTCACAAATCTCCGACAAAACATGGTGAGTATAGCCATCCTGCTCATCATGATTGTCGTTCAGACTCAAACTTTCGAAGACGTTGACAAGTTCTTTGGAACCGACGATGTTTCTCAAGGATATGATACTCTCCACAAGGTAAACAATCGCATTTTTCTTTTTATTTAGGCTGTTTCAGAGATATGGAGCAGGTGAGAAGTCTCCCGAAATCTTGTGGCGCTTGGCCAAGTTTTGCCGCGAAATGTCCAGCCGTACAACTGACAAAAAGAAGCAAGAAGAATTAATCGCCGAAGGTGGATGGCATAGAAAAGATAAACCTTTAAATTTAGGACAGAAATACGCTCTGGAAGGATACGAACTTGATGACAAGAATTTCATGGCTGTGAAGTGGGCCGCCATTATGACTGGCCGTCTTACCGATTACCTGGGAACCAAAGATAAGATTGAACAGGGATACAAATTCAAGGTAGAACATTTTTCATTTGCTTTTATGATTTATCTGCAGGAATACTTGGACAAGGCTCTGGCTATGGATGCTAAGGAAAGTTCTCTCCTGCACATGCGCGGCCGCTATGCCTTTTCGGTAGCCGGATTGTCCTGGCTCGAGAGGAAGGCAGCCTCCGTCCTCTATGCCACTCCACCTTCTGCTACCTATGATGAAGCTCTGACCGATTTCCTCGCAGCTTGTGAAGTACAGCCTGACTGGCTGGAGAACCTGTTCTTCATTGCCAAGTGTTACATCCAGAAGAGCGACAAGGTATTGTTTATTATGATTGTTCAAACCGTTTAATTTTTAGGCAAATGCTAGGAAATATCTGGAAGAAGCTTCCAAAGTCACTCCGTCCGACGACGCTGAGAAAGCTATCCACCAGGAGGTTCAAAAACTCCTTTCCAAATATTAAACGGGTTCCATTTCTGGTTCCAAACATCTAACATTCTACTGGCATTTTGTATTTTTATTATATTACATAAATCGATTATGCTTTAGCAGCTGTTTGATTATTTGCGGTCAAGTCACGTTGCAGTAATGCAATCATCACCTGAAAAAGATTAGTCTTTATCAATAGAGAATTGTTTTGTTACTTGGCAAGTCTCCTCAAGACCATATTCGGCATACCATCCCCAGTCTTTCTTCGCGTTGATGTCATCGAGGGAGCGGGGCCACGAATCAGCTGTAAACACCTTTTTGTTTGGCCTGCGCCCTTTTCGCTTACCAATAGCCTGTCTGATGGGACAAATCTTGTAATCAATTTCGAAATGAGGAATAATTTTACGAATTTCTGCTGCGATTTCTTCTGGGGTGAAAGAAAAGCCAGTCACATTGTATGTCCTATGCTTCAGAGCGGATTCAGGTACGGAGAGACACTAGACTGCTCGATTACAGTAACACAAATCACGTACTTGTACAACTGATGCCATGCAATCTGTATCGTACATCATCGGCAATTTTGTATCTGGGCGAAGGTAACAGGTGTGCTTTCCTTTTTCCAAAGCATCGTAGAAGATCTGGATGGCATAATCTGAAATTTAACGATGGCTGTATTTTGTGGGAAAACAAACCTGTCGTTCCTCCTCCAGGCTTGGTGGCGGAAATGATACCAGGAAAGCGTAGACAGCGGAAGTCTACTCCGAATTTTTGATTGTAATACTCTCCCAGTCTTTCGGCGTAGACCTTTGATACTCCGTAAATGGTTGTTGGGACCTGGATGGTCAGATCAGGTGTGTCATCTCTAGGAGTAGTTGGCCCAAAGGCTCCAATGGTTGATGGGATGAATACTTGAAGTCGATGCCTCCTAAATCAAACTATCAATTGACTTCCAGTCCCTCCACGTGGTCTTGCTACAAAAGAATTCGGTCACATGCACCCAGTTGAACTTTTTCAGATCTGCTTCCGCAGAAGTTTCATGGACAGACATCTAACACGTGCGACAACTAGCCCAATTATGGAATGATTAACGAATTAGAACTACGTCAGCGATCACCCCACTCTACCACGTGTAAAAATAAATAGAAATTGAAATCACTTACTTTGCCACCTCTAGAACATTTTCAACACCGCGACAGTTGACTGACAGGGCTAGAGGAACATTCATTTCACCGACAGCACTAGAATTAGATTTAAAATAAATATACAGTACCGTTTACCTGAGGAGAGCGGAGAAGTGGATAATAGTGTCGATTCTGTGGTTGATCACAATACTCTCAATTGAACTGGGGTTAAGAATGTCCAGATACTCGTAGTTGGCTGAAAACATCGTGGTTATTCACCCCTGTGATGGATTTCTCACAGACATCCGTCGCATCAGCCGGTACCTTGACGATATCCGTCATCGTTACACAGTCTCCTCCGTACATATACCTAAAACCAGCTGTTAGTCACGTACGCGGTGCAGACAGACTTGAAGACAGTGTTGAGCCCACGTCCAAGTTGACCCAGGGACCCAGTAATGAGGACGCGAGGCTTCTTTGGGCTTGTCTCTGCGATTCTTTTGAAACGGGCCAGTGGATCAGCCTAGAATTATGATTGTATAATAGAGAAAAAGATATCTTACAGGAAGTGGGGAATAGTTCCTCTTTGAGAGTTGTGCATCTACGGTTGCGAGAAGCTTGATAGAATTAGTTGTAGAGCGTCCAACAATGGTCATTTTCCTGAAATGCCCTTTTCACATCAAGATGAGACACGAGAAAAATGATAAAGTGAAATTGCAGCTTTGGAAAGTTTACAGCGTCGCGGGTACTTCTGCACTGAACAGGGTCGAACGAGCCAACTGGGGCGGTTACGAAGGGTTTGGCGTCAACGAAATGTGTACAGCCTTGATTCTTAACATGAATTAAAACTTTTACACACAATGGACATATCTGCATGGATTGCGTCAGATATATCCATGTATCTCTAAAGATACGAGCGATAACAACGAAAGGATGAACAAGATTGTCTCGTCTAGACCGCCGGCTGGAGAAACAGAAATCCGACAAAATGACGGTGAGGGCGTACAGGTGGCAATACATTAGTGTTGCTATTGAACGAGATCCAGTTAAACCACGTGTAGGCGGGTACTGTAATTTTCCCGTTTCGAGGAGGAGATGGGAGGTTCTTAGCAACTCTTTGCGTGGTCTTCGATAATGCGAATCATTGGTGAATCTGACAGGTCAGAGACTGAAATCTAAAGGCTAAAGATTTCAGCAAAATATCTGGAAATCATGTTATCTCAAGGTAACAGCTAAAGTCGTTTCGGTTACTTCTCATGTAAAATCTGTAGCGATACTTTCTGCATAACCGGTCAAGGATCCTGATGATCACACTGATTGAGTTCAACAATAAACGCGTAAATATCTGAATTCCACATGGCCGTTTGGAAAAAAAATGTCAAAACATATTATTGTAAATCAACATCAAATGGACAATTACAGTAAGACTAAAAGATGGTTTGCAGAGAAATGAAGCGCTGTCAACGAATCCGGAAAAGCCGGCACGCAGGAGTCTGTCCTTGCAATATGGAGAAAGAAACAGTGGGTCTGTTTTACTCTCTTTCGGTAAGCTTGGATAATTTGCGGACCTTCAGTTGAATGTGCCTTGAGATGTCTCTCTATTGTTTTTGTTTATTTTTTCATTTTCGATTTGGTAAATCTGATATCAAGTGGTCCATAGCTTTACGAGAGTTCTAACCAGAATGACTCTCAGGTTTGAAACCTCGTAGGCTTGACTAGAAGATGAGTCTGTCTGTTCATCGAAAAATGGTGCTTCTTCTATTGTCCATTACTGCCCGAAGCAAAATAGCTTGATTGAGCCATCAACGCGTTATCGATGTGCTATGTATGTGTCATGCAATTAGTTCATCACATAGCTTTCTGATGTTTTTACCTTCATTGTCTTGAACCCTGAAAATATAACTAGGCGCTCTTTCTCTCCATCTGACATCCAGTATGCATCTCTGAGATCTGTCAGTAAAGGAAGGCTTGTGCGTGAAGCACCACGATTAGACGACCTCCACAATATTGGTCACATCCGTGAGTTATCATTTGCACTAGAAATATTCTTCTCAATGCCCAGGCGATACTGTTTGGGCTGGGTGACACAAGTGGCAAGAAGACTTTATGAAAGCTGTGAAAAACTTGACGACCAATGTTTCTGGCATAGTTGTAAATGGAACACTCGATGAACTTCTCCTTCTCGATGTCCAGTGCCTAGTGTGGACCAGTTTAAATTAAAACCTTTGCAGCTTTACGCTGAGAAATGCACACTTGTGAGCATTGGTTTCGAATATTACATACAACGTATCCGACTTCAGTCAATTGCAACTTTAATGACTGTTTAACGAATTTAAAAAATGCATTTCTTAAAGAAAAGGATAGTGTGAAGTAAAGCACCATGGAAATAGTTCTTCATGCACGGTCTTATGAATTACTCAACCGACGGCAAAAATCGCTGTTATGGATGGAAAAATCTCTCGGTCAGTTCCACTTTCCCCTTCGAAAGACCAAAGATTTTAGATGAGAGATGGGGCACCGTGTTATCCAGCCCTTGAACCGTTATTTAACGAGGCCGCTGTTGATATGATCTGTTGGGGACATCGAGAGTTATTGAAGGAACCCCCTTGAACCGTTATTTAACGAGGAGCGTAGCCAAGTTCATCGATTATAAGCAGAAAGACATCCAACACTATCATAACGCTACGACACCAGTGTACTGGCTCAGCGGTACCTGTTCATACCCTTCCCGTTTTACTCGCTCTTCAAGGCTTCCATTCATATCAAGATGTAACCGCCAAAATTCAACATATTTATGGCATGTTAGATGAATACGATTATTCTGTGCACAGTTTGATTTCTTCGAATTAGCTGACCACATATTTTGTCGATGTTACCCAAACGGAAACCGTCTTGGACAAATTTTCTTTAACTAAAGATTCGACCTTCACCCCCAGTGCCTCTTTCTAGCGTTTTGTTCACTTGCACGTTGTTCAATTCTTGATAATTCACAATGGCATAAATCATCTCCGTATAAATTCCAATCATTCTTAAAAGTTTTATCCTCGCCCGCCCTCCCCTCTCTGTATGAAAATTGACGCGACCTGGAGGGTTCGCCGAAATGCGATGCCGTATTAAACCACGGGCCGTCCTAAGACAGTCGTTTCCAAGCACATGCCATATGGACGACCGCGTCGCAAATGGCCTGCAACGCGGTCTCGCGATGGTTCTTTGGTACGAACACTATCTCTTTTGCCGCAATTATAACTGCCAATGCCACCTAGCCTTTACTGACAGATTCTGCTGCCAACCTATACCCGCGCCAAACCAATTAGACATTCACTAAACTATCCCAAGGTGTGAAAATGCTCCGCCCATTTTTCGCCGCCCCAATGAATCGGTTTGGCGCTTATTTCCACAACATATTGACTCATAAAATGATCAGATGTGACACGCTTGTCTCAAAACATTTTCACTTCACCCTCGTTACTATTTCTGGACTCTTTCTCTCATAATATTGTCATAGTTCTTCTATTTTTAGGGAAGGTGGAGGGTTTCGATGAAAAAGAGGCTGCTGATAGAGGGATGGTTGACCAGATCTCGTCGTACCGGTATACGCTTGCCACTTTTCCGGGTAAGTTCTGCCTCTTTAAACCGTTGTAGTAAAACAAGGGTTAACCGTCTGCCCATGGAGTTACAGCTTTTTCATCCCATTTCGGGTTGTAACTGCGTGTGTAGAGTACAAGGTGAGAAACCAGTTAATATGAAGCCAACGCGAGAAACTGAATTGATTCGGGAAGTCAAACTCAAAAATAGTGATCACGCGCAAGTTGGAAAGCTGAAATCAATGGCTACGATAACAGGCATTTCGGGAATCCGAAACCCATTAATTATAAACTATCGCGTAGGTCGACCAAAGTCTTTTTTTTTCAGGCGCAATGGATACGACGCTATTTTGTCTTGTCAATGACTTCTTCCGGTCCATTATTAGAGGAATATCATTGTGACAAAAAGGAATCCGTCAGAAAAGTTTACGAACTCACGAAGTGTGATCAGGTGTGGGAATGGCTGATGCAATCTGAGCTAAGATTCAGATTGACTCATACCTTACCCTGACGGATAGGGCCTGCTCTTACCCAAGATTCACGGTGCTTCCGCAATGGTTATTCTCTATGCACATAGAAGCAGAAGTTTCTAGAAGAAGAAGAGAAATTGTCTTCGTTGCTCAATCAGAAACCGTGAGTTCTTTGACAGTTTTCAGTTTTACGCGGAACATTTCTGATTTATGTCAGGAGAGAGACAGTAATCGACCTTTCTAGGAGATGAACGAGTGGGTGATGGTAATGTGTAGAGTGTGCCGGCTCAAAAGGACTGTAGAAGAAGATGTAAGAAATCGGGAAAATGGGCAAGAAGGAGAGGAACTTGTCTCCTCGTTACCGATATCCTCTTCTGGCAGATCTTCCGAAAGTATTCCTGACCATACTCCCAGCGATGTCACAAGCGAAGGTATTCTTACTGGCTTCCCTCCGGTATGCTTCTATATTTATTTGTTTTATTTTGTTTTCAGCCGAAAAGGAATAATAGATACCTATCGTCCGGTAGAGCTCCTAAAATGCAAAATGGTACCCATCCAAGGATGTCAGGAGCTGAGAAGAAAATCAGCATTCGACAAAGAAATGGTTAGACTGCGCAGTTATCTCATTTTTTGCTTCTTTACAGCGTCCGGCGAGCCTCGTATCCAAAGAGCCTCTTCTTCAGCATCCGCCTGTTCCTCTATGGCATCTTCTCACCAAACAGAAGACGAAACATCGAGTGTTCATAGCAGTCATTCTGTAGGCGTTGGTCCTCCACTTCCTCCGAAGCCTATCAAGACACGCCTTGCTCTGCAATCTTTGAGTGCTTCATCTACCTACTACACTCGAGGAAGTCGAGTAAGCAGCTATTTTTAAATTTTAAATTTATTTCTTTATAGGGAATAGATCTGTCGCAGCCAGTACCTCCTCCTGCTTGTACCCTAGTGGAAGTTGAAAATGAAAGCAGTGGAGAGACTATAAAAATGTAGATTTTTCTGGTTATTGACTTATTTTTTTCGATTCTAGGAGTAATTTTTCAACGAGAAGTACCCCGACGTCGAATTATGTCTCTCCTCATACATTCTTGGTTATACCCAGTGTAAATGGCTCCAAAGCATCTTCCGTCTGCTCATCAATGGCAATTGGCCCGACACGACAAGGTCCGCCTGTGGATCGATCAAAAGTATCTCCTTTTCCGCTTTATTTTATATTATTTCGATAGAAACCGGCTAAGCTGCGCCTAGATCAAGATGACTTATTGGAAGAAAGCTCACGCTCAACGTTGCGTTCCATGAAAATTGGAGAAACCCCGCGAACACCGCAACATAAGAGACCTAGTGGACGACAGCGATTTGACCCTCCGAGGGTAAACAGTACTGATTGCAGGAAACGTTCCACATTTTTAGAGTGCCGGTGTCATTACGAGAACTACTCACTTGGAATATTTTGAACCAGAAAATTTAAGGAAATTGGAACGAGCCGTCTCAGTAAGGAGTGCCACGCCCAATGATTTTGACTACATCAAAATTGATCCTGTTAAAACGCAAGTACGCCTTTATACTATAATTATCTAGTTAAACATCTTTTTAGGCCATAAAACTAGCTGCTTCTGCAAAAACAAAAGAGTTCTAAAAATTCTACATTAAATACAATTTTAATTTCTATATAATATCCTGGGACTACTTCATGCCTCGGGTTTCCGTCGTGTGCATACTTCTGGTCATATCTCACTATGTGCCTTATACGGTTTTTAAAGACTACTACATTCTACATTATATACAATAAATGTGCATTGCCCTGAAGTTTCTGTATCTTGAATTCAATAGCGCTTCATTAATTCTGGCAATAATTTTCAAAATTGACCACAAAATTTATCGCTGTAAATAATTTGGAGCTAACTATTAGGTTGCATTGGCAACATGAAATCTCCGTGTGTTGTCCTCCTTTCAGCTTATTCATTGAGCAAGAACAACACTGCACGTGCTTCTAAGCAGACCAGTCTCTTTATTTGCAAACTTCGCAATTCGACCTACCCTAACGACTGCCTGCTGTCAATCTTTCCCTATACTTACAATGTATTGCAATCAGTTGTAGTGAAAAGAGCCCTCAGTGAGTCAGCAACCGTCGCGCATAACTGTTTGTTTGAATGAAGAAAACACTTGAGCCCTCTCAGACCCCCACGGATCCGTTCTCATTTTCTTACCGTGCAACATTAGCTGCCCTTTAAATACTAGTCATTCTGGTTAGCAGCTTGCAGCTCCAAGTTCCTCACTGTAAAACTTTGTTAGACTAGCTTTTTTTGTTCCTTTCCGAAATTATACTCTTCAGAAATGGCTTACGGATGGAAGAAGTTTACTGGTCAATCTCAATATCCCGAGCTTACTTCCAATCGAGACGGCTCTGCCTTTACCTACGGCACTAAGCAGAATAGAAACTATAGGATGGGATGGGTTAGTCCTTTTTTTCTTGAATACAGCTAATTTCTACAGCTTCAAGGCAGGCGAAATCTAGAATTGGAACAAGAAATGCTCACGTGGATAAGTCGTACTACTGGAGCGAGGCTTCCCATGGAAACAGAAGACATTCTAGAAGTTCTTCATGACGGCAAAATTTTGTGCAGGTAAGCTGTCACTTATCTTAACAAACCTATCAAATGGTTATTTGCAGGTTTATTGAAAAACTGAACCCGCGTGCTTTGAGTCGTCCCGTCATCGACAAACAGCCACTTTTTTGTGCCACTGAAAATGTTATGAATTTTATGGATAGTTTAAGAAATTTTGGATTACGGTAAACTTTTAAACAAATCATTTTTTATGGGATTTTTAGGGAAGATGAGCTCTTTCCTCCTAATGAACTCCTTGAAAAACGCGATCTCACAGGACTTATTACAACTTTGAAAAAACTTCAGCAACTGTTTTAAATAAAGATCTTCATTTCAAATGTTTATTGCTTGAAAAAAGTAGTCATTATTTCAATTTTTGAAGCCCGATTTAAGGAATGAAATTATCGCTCTTTTCTACTGGTCAGTGCTCTATGACATGTGCACGCGATGATGTCTGCTACTGATGTCCAAGAAAATTCAGCAAATTTTGAAGAGACTCTCGATATGAGAGTGGTATAAGGATGAGGGGAACGCTCTTCCGGCACAAACTGTTCCCCATTTGGTTTATCAGCTTACGCCACTCGATCGTAAAACTACTTCCTCTATTTATTGCGACAGTTGCTTGGGCGAACAAAGTTCAACAGGTTCGTTTAAGTTATTGGGATAATCCGACTGAAATGACTGTCACTTGGCTCACCATGCACGAATGTAAAGGAGCGTGCTTTCTTTTCATAAATCATTTTCAGTAGATGACAAAACTCCGCCTTTTGTTTCCTACGGTGTCGAACCCAATAAACTCCAATACATGGTTGCAGCTTCGCGGAGACGTAAAAGTTCTATCTATGAAAAATTATATTTCTTTAGGATTTATCGATCAATCTGGAAAGGATCGCTACACGTACAGAGCCTGTCAAGAAAAAAGTCTGTCAAGAAAAAAGACGACAAATAAAGGTCTCATATTTGTTGCAATGGGGCAGATAAACCGGCCATTTTTTCCAAATTTTCAATTGAAAATGCGCCGTATTCTTGCCCCATTGCAACAAAAGAGACCTTTATTTGTCGTCTTTTTTCTTGACAGTCTATATTTTAACTGGCCTCATTCCCGGGATCCGATATTGTATGTAGCTGTCAAAAGTTATTTTACACCCAATTTAGATTACTCTGTCGGTTCCGATGACGAAATGTCCGGCATTTACAACTTCCGCGCGATGAACCCTAGCAAACCTCTGAGGTGTGCAAATCCTATTGAGTCGGTCAGCATTAAATTTGCAGGGCTGCTGTGTTTGGTGAATTTGGAAAGAAAGACGGCTACTCATTAGATACCCTGATCAATGCAACTCAGAATGATCAATTCGACATGGTTTTTCACATCGGAGACATTGCCTGGGATTTGGATAAAAAGGATGGGGACACTGGAGATGATTTTCTTAATGATATCCAACCTATCGCCGCTTATGTTCCCTACCATGTGATTGCTGGAAACCACGAGCATAAGCAGGATTTTCTTCATTATAAAGAGCGTTTTAGTATGCCACCCAACGGCGTATTGGATGACAACCAATTCTGGAGGTAACGTTATATAATTTTATGTAAACATTAGTTTTAGTATTACTGTGGGCAACACTCACGTCATTGGTATCAGTTCGGAATACTACGGCTTTAATATGACTGAAGAAGCTCAAAAACAATATGAATGGTTGGTCCGGAATCTCAAGCAGGTACAAAATCGCCTTTATTCCGTCAGCCTATTCTCTAGAATAAAGCCACTTGGACTATCGTATTGATGCATCGCCCGATGTACTGCTCAAATAATAGCCCCGCTGGTTGCCAAGAATCAGAAAATTTAATGGTAAGCATACGAAAATTTGTCATCGGCCTTCAGACTCGTGTCGGCCAGCCTGGTTTCCCCGCCCTTGAACCTCTCTTCAATTCGGCAGGTGTTGTAATATCCGTTGATATTGTCTTTTGGGAACACCAGCACAGTTACGAGAGGAATTGGCCAGTTTACGATGGAAAGGCATATCCTCAAGCGGATCTTCAACATTACCATAATTCCTCAACTCCAGTTTACATAATGTCAGGCTCAGCAGGATGTCATGATCATGAGGATATCTCACAAAAGATTCAACAGCCTTACACAGCTGTGATGTTCGGAGACTATGGTTATTCTCTCCTCACAGTAATATCCGATACACTTGTTGGGACCCAATTTGTCAGTCTCAATAGCACCACACCTTTAGATTCTTTTCATCTATTGAAAGATCCTTTGTATAAACCGGGAATGCTTTTTGCTTCGCGTCTCTAAATTTTACTTGTGCTATCTTGTCCGGGTTTAATATACGAGTACTTTTCTAATGAACTATTTTTTTTTTGGCAAACTACGTTCTATTCATTACGTGAACATCAACCGGTGCACAAATATGCCTTTGAAACCGTCTCCGTGCTTTCCTTTATATCATCTTTATTATTGATGGACAAGATTCGAGATTTTTGGGGTGGACAAAGTAGCTCATCCGTTTATAACGTCTTCAAACTGGTGGAGATGTTAAGCACCGGTGCAACTACCTGCAATATTTATATCTACACATCTTGCTTACCTTTAATTAAATATTGTCCACTGAGCTCACACAGCTCAGCCCAGAATTATTGTAAAATTGTGGTTGTAATAGAAATAAAATTGAGGTAGATGTATGCCACCTCATCTTCAGACTCATTTATGGAGACCTGATGATCCTGTATTGCTTGCTCAGTATTTTCCCTGAAACTTAACATGTTTAAAACTGGTATAAATACCTTCACAAGACAAAAACAGAAGTGGTCCGGCAATGTCTGGCTGCCACTACTGGTAAAGAATATATCAGTAGAAAATTGGTGACCAGGGAGTGAAAAACTCCGCCGCCATCTCCCAAAGTTGCAGGCATGCCGGACTGAAGGTCTTTCAAAGGAAAATCGATCGAGGTTACGCCTTTTTTTCGGGGAGCGAGGAACAAAAAGGAGCGAAGATCGAGACCCTTTACACAAGCTCGGCATAAAGTTGAGTAGAGTGCTATGCACTATGTAATATATAATATTGATTAGAACTACAAATCGTTCTAGGACAAACACCTTTTGTAAAGCAGAAAGCCCTGAGCGAATAAGATTAGAAGTTTATCAGTAATTCCGATGGAGCATTCTCTTTGTGCCTCGTATTACAGATTTCTGCATTTTCTTTGAATGGAATGTTGCCGAAGCCATTACTAGACATCCGATCGCAACATCTGAGAGTGACATTTAATTAATCCTGCCATACTGATGCAATCATCCCCAGCCTCAAACGGCTTTCGAATCCCCGTCTCCTAGCAACCGACCGAACGCACTTGCAGCTGGCCGGCGTTTAGTTGAATGCTTATTTTCCCGCCGGACATCTGCCCTCTCTTCGAACAATACACAACATGCCTCCCAACTTTCTTTCTATTTCCTTTTTATTTAAATTAGAATTTTAAGAATTGGGTTAAATGGTGATTAGACCGAGTAGTTCGCAATGGAGCGTCTGTCCAGAAACTATTATGAGCCATCATTATCGGCTCACAAAGGGCGTCAAGCCGGTCATTGACACCTCGCCTCCTTATTCTATGTACAACAGTCCAATAAGTCAGTTCTTTTTAAAGTATTTAAATTAGTGTCTAGGTATCCATTATATTCCCAGAAGATCCCAGTCAGCAGACGCTGTTAAGAGAAATAATTTACCAGTAAGCTGACAAGTTCATTTGTTACCTTTCATTATTTTTAGAAACCTCATAAGGAATTATCAGCTTTTATCAATAACAATATTCCGGCACTGAAGCTTCCTCTTCCTTTACGAAGCTCTAGAAATGAGCTTGTAAAGCCAAAGCTGCTTGGCAACCGCAATTATCATCCACCTACACGACGTCCACCGGTTAGATGTAAAATATTAATGACCGGTAATTTTAGAAGAAGCCACCGCTTCCCGTTCCTGAGAAAATTATTAACCCTCAGCCAGCGGTGGTTGCAAGGAATGAGCGTAGACGAGAGAGATATCGGAATACGAATGCTTGGATCTCATTTAAAGATAGTGTCTACAGTTACATTATTCAGAGAGGAGTCTACACCGACAGGTATCAGAATTTTATCTGCTGAATATGTCTTTTTTCCAGCATCATCGTAGACACTGTAGAGTCAGAGATGGAGAAGTGGGAATCGCAGTTGCCATGGGTAGACTGGTTCTACTTCTTTCAAACATTTGATTTAGGCTGAATTGGAACTACTAAGAGAAGAAATTTATGCTGAGCTGGGAGTTGCCGCCACATCCGTTGCTAAACATATCGTCAGGTATACAGTCCCGTGAAATAATATACAAATCTTGTAGACGGCCTAGCAGTGTTGACAGCGCCGTATCCAGTGGCGCAAATTCCATTTCTTCAAAGAGCTCATCGGAAAAGTCAAAGAAGTCCAGCAAGTGGAGCTCTTTATCCTCCTCGTCTTCGAAATCATCGTCTGGTCTTCGTAGCAAGTCTGCAGACAATGAGAGCTCTCGCTCGAGTAGTGAGGCTTCATCTGCCCAATCGTCTAGTGAGAGCGAATCCACAAACTAAAGTGGTCATAGTATGTCTTTCACCGCAAGATTGGTCATCTCTATTCCCCTGTGATTTTCATATTTTTATCAAAAGGAAAACATGTCAAACGTTATTCAGAAATTAATTTATCATATTAATTTTAACAATTGTCGTAAGGCCTTCTTTTTTCGTTCGATTCGTTTGTGACGGTAAAATATAAAAGGTGTAATTGCTGGCGGCGCTCGTATATTTGAATGGCTAGCTATTCCTTTTGTAGATTTAGTAGTTGCTGTTAAAATTAACGGCGGGGGTGTCGGACCTGCAATTGGTATGTACGAGACTCGGGGGATCAAACCTTCTGTGGAGGTAATTACAGCAAATTTCAGGGCAGGAGTTGGTCTATTGAACGCTGTCTGGAATGAGGTTAATCTCTTGTTGTTCACAAAATGTACAAAGGGCAAATGAACTTACAGATTTTTTAGGGCATTTCCGTACTGGAATGCAAAATCCTTTACTGTTTCTCACATACAGCGGGAAACAGCCACAGCCAGGAGAGCAGGCTGAACATTTCTTCTCTGTGATACATGTTGAATCACAAACACACTGCGAAAAGCGTTCATTCCTTCGACATTCTTAAATATTGTAAATTATCAATCCCAAAAACACCAACTTCGTGGTGGCGCTTCTGCTCTGATTATCATTTCTGGAGGAATAGTAGCCAGTGTAATTTCAGCACTAGTATTTGATGGAGCAGAAGACACGAGTCTTGTTGTAGTTTCCAACTGTTTCAAATAATGACATGGCAATATGTGAGTTACCTGTGAAGCAGATTTACTAATAAACAATTGGCAAGCTTCTTTAGGAACGCATATCCCATTGTGCCGAGCAAAACCTTCCATGCAAACACATTTCGCTGTAGAGCAGACTGTTTTACATTTAGAATCGCGTTTGTAACACTCAAGTTCACAAGAAGGACGACAAATTTTCAACTGTTCACCATTCGGACAATCTGGAAAACGGTTGAAAAAGAAAACAAGACTTCCAACCAATTAGAGATCTTGCAGGCGAAACTTGAAGAGTTTTCGTAGCCCCTTTAACAAGATTCAGAAAAAGTACTAACGACTGGAAGAATTTAGGGAAAGAGGAAAAGAAAACCTACGCTGGATAATAGCATGTACGGAGAGTAATGTTTCGAGATCCGTATAGAGGCGAGAGTTACATTGAATAACTGGTTGTCCGTTCACCGTGCCCTGCTTTATGGGATCCATCGCGGTTAGAGATGTGTTAGTCGCGGTTAATTACAACATGTCAAAGCGGGCAAAATCCAAAATATACTCTTTTTCAATTCCGATAACCTGTGAACTGCTGCGATAAAAAGGAAGATGATAAGCCCAGGTTAGTTTCTTTTGTTGCCAGTCCTAAGAGCTCTCGAATCGTTATTTTCGCTATTTTCAGATGTTTCTTCTCTGTTTGTTGGCTGCCTATGGAGCAGTCTCGGCTCATCCCAGGGATCCCGAGATCAATATGACCATCGTAAGCTGACCGCTTATAGGAAAAACAATATTTTCAGCCAGAAATCATCCAAAGATGGGGATATCCGGCCGAGACACATCAAGTTACGACCAAGGACAACTACATCCTTCAAATGCATCGCATCCCCTACGGAAAAGGTCAGTCGTTAATAACAAAACTGAAAGAAGGAGAAAGAGGATCTTCTCGCTCTGTTGGGGCTATCCTACTATATGTTCTGCTGCTTTGCCCGATTATGTAGTCTGCCCCTTATCATAAAAAAGGAAGCGCGTGGAAGTCAAGAAGGCTCTTGTCGCAAATAGCGATATCAGAGAGAACAAAGGGTGGAAGACATGTACATGCCCAGATAGGCTACAACGTCCTGCAACTGACAATAAATCAGAACTTATAGGTCAAACTCCAAGCGCAGGACGCCCTGTTGCCTTCTTGCAACATGGACTTGAAGGAACAAGCTCAAATTGGATAACAAATCTGCCCGAATTCTCTCTTGGCTATCTCCTAGCCGATGCTGGATTCGATGTATGGATGGGCAATAGCCGCGGTAACTGCTATGGTATCGGCAGTCCTACTCTCGATACCAAGAGTCACGAGTACTGGAAATTCACGTAAGATTCTTTTTTTTTTGAAATATCATGAAGTGGACCGCAGATGGGATGAAATGGTAAAATATGACTTGGATGCCTCCATCGACTACGTTCTAAAGCAAACCAGTCAAAAAGATGTGTACTATGTTGGACACTCACAAGGTAAACTGATAGCTACAGTAGCGGACAATAGTTTAGCAATTTTTGTTTTTTGAGGATTTAAGTCCATTTTTCTTGGTCAGTTTGGCTAAAACTCGGTACATAGGCTGAAAATAGCGTATTAATTATATATCTAGCAAAAAAACCGGAAAAAATCCACAAGTAAATAACAAAAATAACATTTATTTAAATATGCCGCGACAAAAGTTTAGCAATTTCTTGCTTATCGTCGAGAAACCGGTAAAAAATGTTCATCCGTGCCATCCCGTCAATATTTCGTTGGATATCCAAGTGCATCAATGACTGCCTTGCATCTTCTGGGCATTGAATCAATCAGATCTTCGATGGTCTTCTTATCAATTTCCTCCCAAGCCTTCTTTAGTACAACGAACTTCTGCGCGGCATTCTGTACTTTGACACCTTTAGTCTTCCTGTCCAACACTTCCCATAGGTTCTCGATCGGGTTTAAGTCCGGACTTTGACTGGGCCAATCCATTAACTTCACTTTCTTCGACTTTAGAAAGGCTTGCACCAATTTGGATTTGTGCTTGGGGTCATTGTCCTGTTGATATATCCAATTTCTAGGCATTTTTGTCCTGGCAAATGGCAGCATAACGTTGTTGAGGATGTCTCGATACATGGGACCATCCATTATTCCATCAATTTTGTGAAGCGGGCCGGTACCAGATAGGCTAAAGCAACCCCAGACCATAATGTTGCCGCCCCCATGCTTGACCGTAGGAACTTGGTACTTTTTGTCGAATCTTTTGTTCATTGGACGACGGATATACTTCGGGCCATCACTTCCAAACAACATAAACTTCGATTCATCGCTGAACAACACGCTCCTCCATTTCGCACTGGTCCAGTTCAAATGCGCCTTGGCAAATTCAATTCGGGCCTTCCTATTCTTGGGAGAAACCAACGGTTTCTTACAGGGGCGTCTTCCAAACAGTCCAGCTGCACATAGACGACGTTGAACAGTCCTTGAAGATACGTCACCGTGATGAAATTTGATAAAATCTTGATGGACATCGATGGCCGTCAGTTTCGGGTTAATTTTTGCCTGTCGGACCAGCATCCTATCCTCCGCCATAGTAGTTTTACGAGGTCTCCCGCTTCTAGGTGCAACCGACACATCTTTCCTCTTCTTATAGCGTTGAAAAATGCGAGTTACAGTACTGGCGTCCACCTGATACCGAGCAGCAATGATCTTCTTCTTCTCGCCTCTTTCACAGTCCCTCACGATCAGTTTTTGAACAGCTTCGGCTATTTGTGGCTTACGGCCCATATTCCTTGAGGACGATGAACGACCAACGTTAAGAAAACCACAAAAGACACTGGTATTCTTCACCAGTTCCCACGTTTTTTCAAGACAAGCAAGAAATTGCTAAACTTTTGTCGCGGCATATTTAAATAAATGTTATTTTTGTTATTTACTTGTGGATTTTTTTCCGGTTTTTTTGCTAGATATATAATTAATACGCTATTTTCAACCTATGTACCAAATTTTAGCCAAACTGACCAAGAAAAATGGACTTAAATCCTCAAAAAACAAAAATTGCTAAACTTTTGTCCGCTACTGTAGATATCAAAAATTTAATATTAGGAACCCTCATCATGTTCTCCAAGCTTGCTGAAGATGCCAAGTTCGCTCCAAAGATCCGACAGTTCCATGCTCTGGCTCCTGTAGGAACTGTTACAAATGTTACGGGTTTCCTTCGCTTCATCGCTGATCATCTTTACTTTGAGACTGAGGTTCGACTGATATATCACATTCATAACTTGAGTTGTGTAGGTCATGTTGGATCTCTTCGGAAGAAACCAATTCCTTCCTGAAACTGGATTAGTCCACTATTTTGCTGAGAAATACTGTGATGATGTCTTCATTGACGACGCCTGTGATGACATTCTTTGGGCTTTGGGAGGTCCAAACAGTCATCAGATGAATGCTGTAAGAAACGTATGCAACTTTTACCCATATATTTAAGAGCCGCAATGACGTATTCCTGGTAGATCTTCCTGGAGGAACATCTTCAATGAATATGATCCAT
The DNA here is from genome assembly GCA_964036215.1 of Oscheius sp. DF5033. Lineage (NCBI taxonomy): Eukaryota > Metazoa > Nematoda > Chromadorea > Rhabditida > Rhabditidae > Oscheius > Oscheius sp. DF5033. The sequence goes on from OZ038413.1 coordinate 11,276,939, forward strand.
TGGGCTCAAATGGTTCGATCAGGGAAACAGCAAATGTATAATTATCCATTGGCTACCGAAAATGAGTTACACTATGGACCTGGACATGTAAGAGAGTTCATGCCTACTTTATGCATGCTTATTTTAGAAAGAAGCTCCAATCTATGATATCACAAAGATCAAAACGGATATGTGGCTGTATTGGTCCCCTTCTGACTGGCTGGCCGATGAACAAGACGTCACTTCCCATCTTTTAAGAGACCTTCCCAAACAGTATCTTAAATCTGCGACAATGCTGGACGACTTCAATCACTTCGATTTCATTTGGGGACAGAGAGCGGCAGCTGAGATTTATACCCCTCTAATCGCGACAATGAAGGCCGACCTTGGGCACTAATGAGATACATAATAAACTTTACTTCTTGGAATGTCGGAAGATACAGAGTAAAAATTTTCCTGCATTGTAGGAAATACCGTGCCGACAAAAAGCTGTTGCTGTCGAGGTCACTCCTTTGCGGAACTTCCAACTCAGCTATTACACCAGCTGACTCTGCCACAAAAATATTATCATTCTAAAATATTTACCAATTTGAATCCCTGATGTGCTCCAATCATCGTCTTCTCCTTCTTCGCCAAGTATTTAATTGTTTCTTTAAAGAAGCGTGGTCGTTGACCTCTGTTCTTATCAGATGATTATTGATCACAAAACAAAAGCAACGCTTTCCAATCCTTTGCATTTTTCTTAGTTTCCATTATATTGGAAGGTCTGTGCCCGTCACTGGTCCGGTTTTAAACGTTCGATGTTCAATCGAATTTTTCTCGTAAAACTACCTCCTTTCAGATGTTTTCTTCAGCGATAAACGAAGATCGCAAGGTGCTAATTGGATGCCTTTTGGGATCTTTTGTGGCCTACCACGTATTTATGTTTTATCCTTTGTGAAATGCTTTAGGGGATAAAATATCTTTGGAAATCATCCAAGAATGGAAATGATGGAGAATTTGTACCGATTGGAACAGTTAAGGACCTTTTCATTTATCCTGCTAAGTCTTGCAAGGGAAAGAAAGTTTTTCTATCTCTGTCGCTGCCATAAAAAATCTCAGGTGTTCTCTTATTACTGTGGGAAGAAAGGAGCTAAGCATGGAGAAATTGAAGATAGACATCTACTGGTCTTCAACGGCAATACCGGAGTGTATTCTCCAATACTTTTGCAACAATTAAGTATTCCAGTTTCTACACGGCTAGACAAAAGCCAAAGATGGTGTTGCTAGATGTCGAAGTGAAAAGCGATACCATATCCGTTACTTTACCTGATGGACGCAGTGCTATGGCCCGGGTTTCAGAAGTCCAAAAGAAAAGGGATATCCGGCCCACATAGTCAGTTTCCTTGTCTTAGTTTCCGAATTTCAATTCAGTTTGTTCCACAATGCTAGGCAGGACGGTCTAGACTGTGGCGATGATATCTCAAGGCTTCTCTCCGATTTTCTGGAAGAATCCAGTGGGTTGATAAGACTTTGAAATGACGCAATTTGAAAAGTACAGATGTCCGAATGGCTTTATACATCAGCGGCCTGCACAACGAGAGATTAACTGTGACGCAACAAGAATGGTGGCAAAATCCTGTTCCGCAGAGGACAGACGAGGTAAATTCAAATACAAACTTGTAGAAGAAATTTAAACAGATAGCATTTGAAGATCTTGGCCCGTACATGATAATGACCGAAGGATCCATCGATGAGCTTAACTCTAGACTTTCGGAAAAGGTAAGTAAGCCCTCAGAGATGCATTACAACTTTTTTTAGGTAAATGCCATTCGATTCCGTCCACAGATATTAGTAGACCGTTGCACCGCTTTTGATGAAGATAAGTGGGATATTGTAAAGATTGGCGAGGTGGAGATTCAATGCTACAGACCCTGCGATCGGTAATCCTCACGGTCATCTGTTTGCCAACATTTGTTCAGCTGTGTTTTAACCACGGTCGACCCAGAAACTGGAAATAAAAATCCCGCCAACGAGCCGTTAAAGACTCTTAGACAGTAGGTATTACCAATTAACAAGAAATGTTTTGGTCAGATTCCGCCTGGCACCCGAAGGCCCACTGAGAAATGTGTTTAAAGACTCGCCTTTGTTCGGAGTAAATGGAGGAATTATCAAGGAGGTAGGAAAAAATAAAAATCAAATAAAGATGTTCTTTCAGGGTTACATCCACGAAGGCCAGGTTGTCTACGTCAAATACAAGAAATCCGCCTTCTAAACTACCACTACTTACCCAAAAAAATAGAAATAAATGTAGTCTATTGTTGATATTTGAAAATAAATTTTTAGCTCGGCAGCGTGAGCCGCTAAATATAGATAGATCCTAATTTTAGCAGCCGTCTAGTTGACCCAAGTGTTTCAACAGCCGCTCGTAAGGCCGCACCCTCCTCGTATTTGCGACTTTTCGGGACTAGTCACGTCTCGCCCTTCATTTCATATCTACTACATCATTTGCATATTAATAATTATTTTTCTAGTTCTTGCATAAGCTCTATCTCTCTGTCTTCCAGTTCATTTGATCCCTCCTTTAGCATTCCATCAGGAAACATCTGGGCTATTGAGATAATGAAATATTCATTCTGATATCACCATTTGCAATCGGACAATAGAATTAGTCTGGTTGAGATTACACGGATTAATTCAATGTCGATACATATTTATACCATGGTAGATAGATGCATGATAACATAGTGTAACTGTGTCTATATTGGAGACGCATTTTCGCAGTTTCCGTTCTCATCTCCAGCTAATGCCCTCTTTCTGACAAAACCAACGCTAAAATGATGTGTGAAAGTAGTAAAGTGCCTGCAAAGCAGATCTTCCTCCTTTCAAACGCCTTTCTCACTTTACGTATATTAACTTCCTTGTATATTCGCTCATATGTGTTACTTGCCCACTCAAGTGACGGCCGTTTGTTCATTCCGCATTCCACTCTTCCTTTTTTTAAAGTAGGAATAGTAACGGCGCCCAGCCCGTAAAAATGGCTCTCATTTGCTGTTTTAAAGTCATATTACTGCCAAAATAGTTCCTTTTTGCGAACAAAAAAGCTCATGTTTATCCATGGTCAACGGTCAGTCATCCCCGGTATTCATTGAAGCTGTCCCCTTCTTTATTTGTTCGACTGATTATCGTGGACAATCGTCACTCAACCGCGCGTGTACTTCCGTACAGCATGTCTAAAACATTGACTTTCTTCCTCTTCAAGCTATACTCTTCTTATTCTTTAATATACAATTAATAAGAAATGTGTTCAGATGGCGGACTTGTCGCCAAAGAGAGAGGGAGGTTCTCCAATGGCACCACGAAACCCAAACGTGAGATCTTTGAGTACCGAAAAACCACGTTTCTTCAGACTCCGTCATCAGCTTCGTCAATGATGTGTATAACAGCAAAAGCATTGAAACGACGTCTTGTACCACCCCACAAAATGGGTAAGTCTAGGAAACAAGGCAAAGTAGCCTTTTTCACCTCATCCTCACTTCCTTTATGCCATTCTGTTGACTCGCGAGAAACGGGACAGCCGAATTGACCCTCAAGAGTGCAGCACCTTGCGTAACATCCTGGCACCGCCGGTCTTCGGCGTCTTCCTCTGTACCACACGAAAACTAGGAGAAACCGTCGCTTCCTGACCTTCATACGATTTGACCCAGTCGTGGATAATAACTGCAACATGTCCGGATCTCGAGACTTTCTCTGTCAATGTCGGTCAGCCTTTTCTTAGCTTCACACGTTCTTGGTCGAATACAGAAACTTTTTCTTCCGTACATTTTTCAAGGTTAATGGTACAATTAAATGAGATCAGTCGGACTACGTATGCCTCCTTTCCTAATAGAGAATTATTATTTATTTCGTTAATTTTTCCACAATTATTAGTCATTATAGGAAGACATTCATCTGACCTTGACAAGGAATATTTGGAGTATCTCATCGGCAAAATTGTTCGAGGAGGCGGTAGGCGTCAATTGCGCCCCGTCCACCAGTGTCCCCCATTGACCGGGTCAGGGCGCTATCTCTGCATGTTGTTGTTGTGTGTGACCCCACGCAGACGGTCACCTCCGGTCAACCACGTGGCGTCCCTCTTTATTTGCACCCTAATTGTCCTCGCTCAAGACTGCAGCGCAAATCTCTTCCTCTATCCGTAGCGTCTGTGATTTCTGCACCTCTTCCTCCACTTGATTTATGATTTCATTGAAAAATTGCCTAATAAGCTGATTAGCGCAATCAGCCTTGCCCGTCCTGACGTCTAAACTGCGCCATTTGAAATCCCCTTGTTCCCAGTTTCCCCATCACCAGGAAAAATTCTCAGTTCCTGGTCTGCGTTGTTATTTAGCAACCCCTCCACCCATTATGCTTCCTTTGCAATTTCACTTCCTGCTCTGCATGTGGAAGTGCTCAGAACGGGGGTAGCGTTACATCATCATCACGGAAGAGATAAAAAGAGCGAGACTGAGGTTCCTTTTTCTCAAATAAAGGAAGTACGAAAAAAGGTCAGATTTATATCAGCTGGGATTTAGAAAATGCAAAGGGCGATATCCAAACAGTGACCTCGGACGAGTGCCGTTCAGCCTCCGACTGGTACGGGGGGCAGACATCTATTGATCGAGAGGGCTGAGCGATGGTCCACTTTTGGTGGGGGGAGACACGCCTGCGGCGATTCTTACGGGCGCTCACCAATGACTTGAACTGTCCTAGAGTCTAATCTTTTTGTTGTATCTCTTTAGGCCGGTGGGAAATGCTTTCCGCACTAAACGGGTGTCCTATACGGCGGCACACAGCACCAGCCCTCTCTCTTCTTCTCTCAAAGAGAGAGCCTTCACACCTTCGATGACCTTGCCAAAAAGTGTAAGATTGACCCGCTGTTCACACTACTTTCATCCTGGCCGGAAATACATTTTGACAGGGAAAAAGAGTTTTTCCTCCTTTCTTATCTTTACTTCCTTTTCAATAGAGGCATCGTTCTGTAGCCACAGCTGCCGTTTACACATCACTATTTTGAACGTCCCTCCATATGTTTACATCCTTTCCTGACAGGAGAAACAGAGAACAGTTTCCCATTTTGGTGCTCTTAGAGATGCTAAAAATCTGCCAATTTCCTGGGACATTGTGTTGATTAAAATCTGATTATAATTTAGTTGAAGGTTACTTGGCGACATTGAAGACGTTTTTTTGACTTACACTTCGAGGACATTCCCCTGCGCCAATATCTCGTTATGGCGGCCTGACCAAAACGCTTCTTTTTTGCTGCGACATTACTCACCTTTTCTTATTATCCTTGCCGCCAGATGACTGCATCAGAAGATTTCTCAAAGCCCCGTTTCTACGTGTTCTAATCTCTCTAAAAATATATTTTATTCTTTTTTTAGTAAACAAAAACAGTTTATAATTGTCAAGGAGGCGCTATTTTCTGATTTAAAGCGTGGACAATCAGTGATCATGATTGCAAAAAGTGGGAAGCTTTTTCTATGTCATTCATTAATCTGCCGTACTTGTTGACAATTTAGACATTTTGCTCAATAGCTCTTTTCTACTAATAATTTCGAGTTTAAGTTTCTTTGATAGATTACCAGCGCAGCTCGTCTATCAGAAGGCGTATCCAGTTCTGCCTTTGACTTCCTTTTATGCAATTTTCACGTCTTATGAGACGCTATACAAAAGAGTTCCTTATTGAAAAAGGAATAGCATATTTGAACAAGGGCTCATTATTGACACTTGAAGTCATTCATCGACCCAGGGTACAACCTTCTGGCCCCCCGCCTAATGGGTCATGTTCAATTCCAATTAGGAACTAACCACGTCTCTTCAAATTATCTATCTCTTAACCATTGTGTCTGAGATCCATGACAGCTGTCGGAATCGTATTGATCTAACACGTCTTAGTCGCACTCGAATCTGGCTGACATGATGTTAATTTGATACAGGGTGGTCTGGATCCAGTCCGTTACATAAACGAACGAACAAATGAAATGAAAATAAAACCACCTAATGTAAAAAACCGCGAGAATTGGAGTTTTTCAGCAAAGCGCATCGATCCGGGGTCACCCCTGGTTTCGAATTTTCTCGGATTCAAACCGGTACATCACCGAAAAAAGTCGCATTTAAACTGGGACAAAGTTGCACTCTGACAGGTTCAAACCGGCCAGTATCACAGCCGGACTGGGTCAAACTGTGATGAACTCGAAAAAGGACTAGTTTGCATTAGACAGAATCGAAAAGGAACATTTTTGCATTCGACGGAATCGAAAAGGGCCATAATTGCATTCGACGGAATCGAAAAGGTATAGGTTTGAATTCGTACAGATTCAAACTCAGCACGAGTTCGAATTATACACAATCAAACCCAGGACAGTGTCGAATTATACGGACTCAAACAGGGACGGTTTCGAACTTTTTTTCTTGCAAAAGTGCGTCAAAGCAAAAACATCTCGTCAAAAAAAATGTCGTAGAATTTTTCCGTTTTCAATCGTTTTTACCAATTTTACTTCATTCTTATGGATTTTTGCTAGATTTCGAAGTATAGAAAGATTAGAATGCACGGCAGGACACTTCGCAGAGATACACAGAAGAAGTTGAGCGAAGAAACTGCATTAAATAGAGTGGAAAAAATCCCTGATCCTCATATAATCGATCTAATTAAATTTTTTCCTGCCATATTAGGTAAACTCACTCCTGAAGAAGTGTTTCCTATCTAATATATTGAAGAACGTCTTTAAATAAAAAGAAAAAACAAAAAATCATATGCATATGGAAGCATTATATCGATAGCTACAATTTAGACTGATTATACGTATTCTACAGAAATTCTACCGTTCCTGATGTCCGAAGAACATTAAACAATCTGAAATAAATTATTAGCAGCAAGAAATAGCAAAGAAACAAATAGATATCATCAAAATCTGATTTTACCATTTTTGATATACTAATTTCGAAGTTTCTAGGTCAATATTGCTTGAATTTCGACAGGATCTTTTTTGAAAACACTCTATAACGTCTATATATTATTTTGCAACAAAAAAATATGAGAGAAATACAGCAGAAACAACAAAAAAATAAGAAATACGAAGAAAAAAGCAAGTTCTACTATCAAAAACAATCGCGACATTTTTTTTTGACGAGATGTTTTTGCTTTGACGCACTTTTGCAAGAAAAAAAGTTCGAAACCGTCCCTGTTTGAGTCCGTATAATTCGACACTGTCCTGGGTTTGATTGTGTATAATTCGAACCCGTGCTGGGTTTGAATCTGTACGAATTGAACTTGTACGCTGCGATTCCATCCCCCTTTGATTCCAATCGGGTTTGAATACATTCGATTTGAATCCGTCCTGGTTTGAAAAGGGTATGGTTGAATTCGTCTCGGTTTGAAAAGGGCTGGTTTGAATCTGTCACGATTGCGAAACTGACCAAATTCGGTGGTGGCCGGTTTGAACCTGTCCCTATGTGACTTTGTCCCAGTTTAAATGCGACTTTTTTCGGTGATGTACCGGTTTGAATCCGAGAAAATTCGAAACCAGGGGTGACCCATCGATCCGCCCCCCTCGGGGGTCCATGCTCAGCCGGTTTCATGGCTGAAACATTCCCGTCCTCTTCTATTACCATAGGCGTTTCCTACCTTTAAACTGTTTCTTTTATACAATTTTGCATCAATGATCAAGGGATATAGTCTTGCCACACATCGCTGAGCCGTGGGCGATAATTGTCGATACTTGTCATATTTCCCACGTTTTCCGCGCTTTGGTCTAAACTTATTTCCTCCTCAAAGAACCTCTTGTTATTCTTAAATCGGTGCCTGACACTTGATGTTTGTTCTAAAAAATACGGAGTCACCGAGCAAACATTACAAGTTTAACAATTATTGATCCGAAGACGACCACTGCCTCTCTTGCGCATGGCCGGTGGCATTCTTTGTAGAGAACAGGTTCGTGTATTGCGAGTCGTCAGTTTTTTTAACGGATTGCCGAAATCAGCTGCGTCTTGCCAGCTGTCTTCTTCTTCTCTTTGATGTTTTCTTATTCTTTAAACTTGCCGAAAAGTGAGGACAACGTTATTTCCTTTTTCGCCGCAAAAATTACCGCAACATTTTTATCTTTAATGGACTTTTTTCTTAGATAAAAACGACTGTCAGAACTTTTCCGATAAGACACAATAGTCACATGATTGCCCGATTAGGGCGAAACTCTTGACTTCAAGACTTTCTTCCGCACTTCAGAGCTAGTTTGCCCGAGGGCAGTTGCCAGTCAGTCGACCTCAATTTCCAAAGAGAGCCAGCTAGTCCGGGCCTGTTCGTGTCTGCTAATGTCCCTGACCCAGATCCAGCGCAACATGCATCAGCTTTTGCAACTAGCTGCACCTGGCTAGACAGACAGGCTCGTTTTATTACCATCCTCATCATTTCAAGTTCTCAAAGATCCTTTTTGTTGTTTTTCTTCTCCAACTCTCCAGTTTATTTGTGTTTTTCAGTATTGCGTTCCTTCGGAATGCGTCGCTCGGCGAGAAGTGGCGGTTACTCGCCACATTCGCCAGCGTATACTCCTACTGACTTCATCATAGACGATGCGGATGATTCTATAGAGTCGCATTCTTGTACTCCTAGTGAATCTTCCCCGTCTTCTACATCTTCAACGGCTGCTACTCCCGAAAGCACCCAGACAAGAACAAGGTATGTCTCTTCTTTACTCTATACTTCACATTTCTCGTATGCTTAATCATGTTCTTTTTGTAGTCCGCGTTATCTTTTACGACGACGACGGTCAGTACAAATAAAAGACGAAGATGCCTGTTGTACGAGTACTTTGGCGGCTACCGCCGACGAGGTGAGTATTCTTTCCTTCTTCTGAGAAAGATCAAACCGACCACTGGTGGGGACCAAATGACTACAGTAGGGCGGACTGGGTCGAGCGCTAGTTCGCGTAAGGGTCAGATTGGAAAGTGTGGCCACCACTCTTTAGAAAAATGTGGGCTACGCATACGCAAGTCAAATTTGAATAGCTCAAAAGAAAAGGCTGGACAATCGACCTAGGTTAGGATAATTAATGAATAGAGCAGGGGACATCGCGTACCTCTGACCCGAAGTTGACCTCGTTGGGAGCAATGCACGGCCATTGCTCAGGCACACTGATCCATCCCTTGACATGTCAAGTGACTCGGAATCTTCCTCATTAGATCTTGATTGGGAAAAACTTTCGATTAGCCCTCTCATTGAATATTCGGATTTATCTGACGCAGAGCATTGTGTATGTTTCTGTCAAAAATAATCTGATCGCTTAAATTGTTCATTTTTTAGACTTTGGAGCCCTCTGCCTGCAAAAGATTCAAGCCCGAATCACCAGGAGAGGCAAGAGATAGGTGAGTAATTTTTTCATGTATTAAATAAATTTCTTTTCAGTGCTACGGCATTATTAGCAAATGTCCAAAATACAGCTGATCTCGCGGATGATGAGTGTTATATCGATAAACTACCTCAAGAACTGCTAATGAAGGTAACCGTCATCCCTAACTTGTCTAAAAATATAGTTTAGATCTTCTCCTATATGTATGAAGAAGATTTAGTAGTGGCATCCAAGGTGTGTAGACGGTTTTACGGCAGTTCAAATGATCTTCAACTATGGAAAAAGCTTTACATTGACACCTTTGAGTACACAGTTCCCATGTACCATCCATCACCTGCCCGATTCGAACAGAGGGAAATGATGCGATGGAAAGAGCCCAACCCATGGAAAGAAAGCTTTCGACAGTTGGTAAACTTGTTTTCAATTACATTTTCTACAATAATTTTTAGCGTCATGGGATCCACGTATGGCCAGGTCGAGAGCATATCTACAAGGGGCACAAAGGAAGGTCGATATTGCACTTTGAAAGATTAGACGAAGCTTTATCGTAAGTTGGTCTGGTGCCACTTTTCTGATTTGATATTTCTAGGCATTTGGATGCTCAACCTGAAGTTAGGGAAAAGTTGGTATTCCTCCATACGGGTCATTATTTCCCAGAACCAATAACTCTCGAGTCAAATGTACAGATTATTGGAGCAAGTGAGTTCATTTCTCCTGATATTTTTGTTTGCTAAACAGCACGCATAGTTGCCACGTAAAGGTGGACTGAAAAGCAAGCCTCTATCGCAGATAATCGCGAAGCTGGTCATCAATAGACCGGGGTGTGATGCGTACGCATATTTTGTTCTGTCTGGGTATCCAGACAGCTTACGATCTATACTTAGAGCGATAGGCGTAGGCAGAGAAAGTATGCGCATTCGGTAGATTTGTACCAATCATTTTCACTTGCGTAAAAGAGGGACATATATTAATTGGCCTTGGGAGAAGATAAACTGCCAGTGTAGATTAACTAAATTTGAAGACTGCCAATGGTCATTTTTCAGGCGCTGGAACTCTTATTCATCAGCGTGTCTTGATAGAACAAGCTAAGGCTACGACAATCACCTTTGGCGAAAATAGTTCAGGTTTGTGGAATAATTTATGGAGAGGAATAACCTGAATTCCAGGGGCTTATCTTGGCCATATTACTGTCAGATTCAACCCGGAAAAGCATGTCGATCATGGCCAGGGCTTTGCTCACAGCCATCAAGCCAACTACGCTTTGCAGGTGACTGACCCATAAAGCTCAATTTACAATGCGTAATTAATATCCAGGTCACCGACGAGTCCTGCCCCACAATTGATCGATGTCACATCACTTCAACCTGTAATGTGGGTGCTGCCGTCTGTGTGAGACGCGTGAATACAAATCCGCTGGTGAAACACTGTTCTATCACAGATTGCGATAATGTCGGCGTGTACATAACGGATTTTGCTTCGGTTAGAGAAATGTTTAAATGAAACAAAAGAATCGGTTCAGGGACGTTTCGAAGATTGTGAGATAGCCCGAAATCATTTGGCCGGTGTCTGGGTCAAGAACAATGCTAACCCGTACTTCCGCAGGTGTCACATTCACAGCGGTCGTGACGTTGGGGTCTTCACTTTCGAGTAAGACATGAAAAGTCCACATTTTACCCGTTTTTTATTAGATACGGCCAAGGATATTTCGAGAAATGCAACATCCATTCGAATAGGATCTCTGGAATTGAAGTGAAGAATCATGCTAATCCAGTGGTCGTTCGCTGTGAAATCCATCATGGACAGACCGGGGGAATCTATGTCCATGAGAAGGGACGTGGCCAATTCACCGAAAACCGTATCTATTCGAATGCTTTTGCTGGCATCTGGATCACTTCTCATTCTGATCCCACAATTCGAAAGAATGAAATCTTCAGCGGCCAGCAAGGTGGAGTGTATATTTTCGGAGAAGGTGCGTTTATTTTGCTGAAACTGGACAAAAACTTTTAGGTCGAGGCCTTGTCGAAAGCAATAACATCTATGGCAACATGCTTGCTGGTATCCAGATCAGAACTAGCAGTGATCCAATTGTCAGATTGAACAAGATTCATGACGGTCAACATGGAGGAATCTATGTCCATGAGAAGGGAAAAGGCCTGATCGAGGAGAACGAAGTCTACGGTAATACCTTGGCTGGAATCTGGGTCACAACTGGATCCTCACCGATCCTGAGAAAGAACAGGATCCACTCTGGGAAACAGGTACTCGGCTGTGTCTTGGTCCACATAAAATGATGTATAGGTCGGTGTCTACTTTTATGACAATGGACATGGACTACTGGAGGAAAATGACATCTTTAATCATCTTTATTCGGGAGTACAAATTAGGTAAGCAGATGAAAATTCGGCTACTTTTATGCTTTCTATTTTCAGAACGGGTTCTAATCCAAAAATTACAAGGAATAAAATTTGGGGTGGTCAAAACGGTGGAGTACTTGTCTATAATGGCGGTCTTGGAGTCTTGGAAGACAATGAAATCTTTGACAATGCTATGGCGGGTGTGTGGATCAAAACGGATAGTAACCCGGTGCTGCGTCGGAATAAGATTTACGATGGACGGGATGGCGGTGTATGCATATTTAATAAAGGACGAGGTTGGTTTATTTTCCAGGAGTATTTCTCATTTTTACTTGTAGGTATGTTGGAAGAAAATGATATCTACCGGAATGCACAAGCGGGCATCCTCATCTCCACTGAATCCAACCCAACTTTGAGGAGAAATCGAATCTTTGAAGGAAAAGCTGCTGGTGTAGAAATCACCCATCGAGCAACTGCTACTCTTGAACAGAATCAACTCTTCCACAACCGTTTTGGAGGTGAGAGTGACTTGTTCCCTTTTGACATGAATTTGTTCAGGATTGTGCCTCGCAACGGATGTGACACCAATTCTCAGAGAAAACAAAATCTTTGCCAATTACGATGCTGTTGAAAAGGCAGTTAGGAGAGGTGCCTGTCTATTCAAGATCAGTAGCAGTACGACTTTCCCTATGCACGACTTCTACAGGTAATTTAAAGTATTCTTAAACATATTGCAGATAAATTTGCAGGTGTATTAGCTGTAACACAACTGACCGAAATGCTATCTGTACAAATTGTATAAAAGTTTGTCATAAGGGACATCAAGTAGAATTCGTGCGCCACGACCGGTTGGTTTTTGTCAATTTCATTTAATAATCATTTTCTTTAGTTTCTTCTGCGATTGTGGCAACGGAACATTAGATAACCATACATGCAAACTTCAAACAGAAGTCCGAGATAATGACACCGTGTATGATTCGGCTAATCCTGAAGAAACTGCCACCACTTCCCATACTCCTTAACAACCTCTCAATTTTTTGGCAGGAAGCGTCTCCTCCTATCTTATTCCACTGCTGTCATATTTATGCTTTTGCTGGCTCTTTCGATGCCTTTCATTCGCTTCTTGCTGAGATCTCTTCCCCTCTATCCCCACATCGTACTTTACCTCTTTTGGCAGTGTATAACCGAGGTGTCGTACGAATACCTTTAATATAATTGTCTCTTCCCCCGGCGCAATGCATAATCTGTGATAGCGTCTATACAGATCTTTCCTTTCTCGCCTACAATAACCTCCTCATAGTATATCTATTAGGCTTATTTCGTTGCTTTCGTCCTCTTCTTAAAAAACCTCCTCCTCTTCTTTTTCTCACTGAGTCTCTTCGTGATAATTCTAGCTCTTTATACATGTGATTCCAGTTCTTTCTTCCCTTTTCTTTAAATCCGATAATTGTTTTACTCTAGCTCCTTTAGAGATGAAAGGGTTTTTAAATATTTAGTGGCTTTTATATTGTAATTGTCTTTAAACGCAAAGGTTCTTTCTCTATTTTGCAGTTGTGTCATAGATGCAAATCTAGTAATTTCTATCATGTGGCAGCATCATTGTCCCAGCTGCATTTAGAAGTCACTTCAAAGTTTTGTTAACAAATACATAACTGTTAAATAAAGATTATTTTTTACATTATTTTATTGGGAAAGGGAATATTATGAACATTTAAACTTGTGGGCCTTACAAGCCAGCAATTCTCACAATTTTACGGAATACGGCAAAACCGAAAAATAAACGAGATGATCTTGACAACCAAGGAACAAGAGATCTTATCGTCATCATTCTTGTCTTTACAAAGAATGAAGTAAATGGCCTATGTTCAAATTTTTAACGCCTAGTTAGAAACATGACAAAAATAAGAAGCAAGTGGAGAGTTCTTTTAGATTTCCAACTGTTCAGGTCAGACCAAACAGTTTGCTCAGAACATCGCCCAGGTTCACGTGCACTTAAATTTTCACTTGGAAGTTCGTATAAAATAAAGTGACCGCCGATTGGTTTTACCTTGACTTTCTGACATGTGATGCTAATTGAATCAGTGGAACAGGCTTTGGTTGACAGTACCTGAAACTCCTCCTTGCCAATTGTGCAAACTGAGACTGTCCGTCCCCAACTGTGGTCCGCTGTAAAGTCATCCTTTTTAGACGTTCTTTTTCCCCCGTAAAATATCGTCCTAATCTTCAATCGAAGACGATAATATCACAGTGGGCGTCTCCATTTTTAAAGGCAGTTCTTATTTAATGTAGATGTTCCATGGTCCCATGTTCTACTTGAATATGAACACAAAGATTGTCTAAACTGTCAGAAGTTCATGGCAAAACCTATCCATCATTTTCACCCCACTTTCGACGACAGCATCGACCTGGTGCATATAATCACACTGTTCTCTTTCTTTAAAATTTTTGTTCTAATTGTTCTTAACATTTTAAACTCTTACAAAATCTTTCAGAATGGATAATGATAATGAATCGGGTCAATTAAAAACCGTGAAGAAGTTAGATGACTATGTACATATGGGATGGTATGCCATATTTGAATAAAAGTTGATATTTTCAGGTATGTCGTGTTTGTTTGTATTATGGCCGAACTAATGATCCTGCCTCACGTTAATTCTCAGTTTTATATGATGTATGCAGGTTGTCTTTTCTTCTAAACAGTAGTTTATGTTTACTTAGGTGCCGCTCCAAAAGTTACAGGGTGTGATGGCAAGTCTTTTGGGGAGAATTTAGAAGATCAACAACTTTGCCAAATTTACTACGAATCGAATTGCTCGATGCCTGAGCTAAGCTACCAATTTAGATCAGTAAATGTTGAGGTAAAGTATCATATTGATAATTAAAGGCAGCAAATTTTAGTATGGATATTTCTGTAATGATGCAAAGACGGTGAAAAGCAGTATTTCCATACAAATGTTTGGTGTCCTTGTAGGATCCGTGGTCTTTGGGCAACTTTCTGATTCTTTTGGAAGAAAAACGGTATAGTCTTCGTAAAACCCTAATTTTAGTATTCAGTCTATGCTCCTGGCAATGTTCGGTATGATGAGCAGTTGGCTGATGGTTGCTTTTGCTAAAGATCTCACACATTTCACGGTTATGCGTACGGTAGTTGGTTTTTTCACGGGTGGGAGCATTAGGTAAGCTGACCATCTACTTTCAACCTCTGGACGTTCCAGCGTCGTCAATATTTTTATATTAGAAAATATTCCAAAACATCTTCGGATGTGGATTAGCATGGCCATCACATGGTAAAAGATTTCTGTTTAAAATATGAAATATTCAGGTCTCCCAATATGCCTATAATGGCTCTTTTCGCTTGGCTCTTCCCACAATGGGATCAGTATGCCATTGCGAATGCTTGTCTGTGTATTCCAGCACTACTATTTTGCGGGTAAATCATCCTTCGGTGAGATTAAAATATAATTTTAAGGATATTTATTCACGAGTCTCCAAGGTGGCTAGTAGCTAAGGGCAAAGTTCACGAAGCGAGAGAGGTCATCCGAAGTCAATTGAGAGTGTCTGGTCAGTTGGATCTTATGGATGATGAGTTCGAAGAGGTTCTACTCAATGAATACGAGGTTGTTTTTATTTATAATGGCTCATAAAGTCAAGTTCAGAAAGTGATCGAGCTGAGTGATAGTCAGCAGCAATATTCGTACTATCATCTATTCTCCACGAAACAATTGGCCCTGACCACTACAGTAGTTGCCTTCAGCTAGTGAGACCAGTTTCTTTTTTCTGAATTTTCTCACTTCAGTTTCTCCACATCAATCGTAAACTATGGCATCCTGTTCAACATGGAAAAATTGAGCGGTTCCATCTACTGGAACTCGGTTTACACAGGTCTCATGAGGTGATCGAAATGTTTCCGGTCAGACGGAGAAAAAATGATCGTTGTAGATATGCCTGTAATATTATCTTCGGCTTCTTGGATCTTAAATTCAAATGTATTGGAAGGAAGTTCATCCATACATCCGGTCTGATTCTTATTCTTGGCTCACTGGGGCTCGTTGTCTTCGCCTATTACTTTGGTATAACGTGTCTAGTTCTAATATGACGAGTACCATTTAAGATCTCAGAGTTACACTCAAAGAAGAAATCAGGATTGCCATTTTATTAGCCAGTTCAATGACTTCTCAAGTATGATTTGATTAGTAGTTGAGTTAATGAGGAAGTTCAGGTCTATATTGCGGACGGTATTGTCGGAAGTGAACTGGCACCTACACCTATAAGAAATATTGCGTATTCCTACGTTCAAATGTGGAATCGGTGTGGAGTAGTTATATCGCCTTTCGTTTTGTACTTGGTAAGCCAAAATTGTAAAAAGAAAAAAAATTCTTTAGCAAGATTGGTGGATTGCGCTCCCTTACTGTGTGATGATTCTTTGCTCAACTATTGACATGTTTGCCTTTGAGTGTTGTCTACCTGAAACCAAAGGACAGCCAATGGTTGAACACATGCCGTCTAAGGATGAAAGATTCTTTGGTAAAAGGCTTTATTGAGGTTTTAAATTATTGTTTAAGGGGGTAAAAAGAAGAGAGCGCCTTTGGCAGAAGCATTGATAGACGAGAGATTAATTGAAGACCCAATCATTGAGAAGTAATTGAGAATAAAATAATTTCAATAGACTATATCAACTGACTATTAGCAGGCTTATCCCTCCATGAAAGCCAAGATTTATAAAGGTTCTGAGTGATACTGCCCGGACAAATTGGCAAACAACTATTGGGAAGAAAGAGGAAAACAAGTGAGAAAAAGCAGAAGTCTACCCAAAGACCAGATCATTAGCTAATGATCATCAAAAAAGCAGTTCATAATGTTTGCCGAATGACGTGGATATTCGATACAAACCAGACACAAGCAGTAGAACGTGATAATCGGTTTATTGGTCAAGGTTGAGGGAGATTTTGGGCTGATAACTATACACCTAGTAATTATCGCACTGGGTTATATTCCGTGTCTCGATCCGCCCTTATTGATCCATTATCCACTGAATAAATGGATACTGTCGAAAATAACGACGTCATCGCTTGTGGTTTTTCTGCGTATGAACTTATCCAGATCCTGCCTTAGTTTGGCGAATACCGATCATGGGGTAAGCTGAGCGCGGATCGCAGCTTGACATATAAAAGCCCGCTGGCCGCGAATCTCCATGTCATTGGCTTCCTTCTCTCCTCTATTAACACTCATCATCTACTTATTTTTGACGAGAAACCATTTTTTCAGACATGATTTCCAACTTCCTTATCGCCCTCGCACTAATCCTCAGCATTGCTTGTGTTATTGACGCTCAGTGGGGATATCCCGGCTACGGATATGGATACGGTTTGACGTGGTTTAAACTAAAACAATTGCTATTTTTCTAGGTCGCCCCTTCGGAGGATTCGGATTCCGTCGCCATTGGGGAGGATACGGCGGATATGGTTAGTATCTACCTAAAATTTTTGTATACAATTCATTCAAGGCTACCCTGGCATGTACGGAGGAGGCTATGGCGGATACCCCGGATTCGGCTATGGTGGCTACGGTCCTTTTTACGGCTAAACTTATATCATATCAAACTATTTATTATTTATATAAATATTTCTCATTTTACTCGTTCTATTTACCATTGGAAACTACCAACTTCTTTAAATGATCCATAAATACCTGCAAAGAAACATCGTCTGTGAGGACGGGAGCTCCTTCGTTCTAAAAATGTATTATAACAAACTTTTACCCAATCACTGACCACAGCATAGGTGTCGTTTTTATGTGTAAAAGACGGATTAACTTTCGACAGCAAAAACCTTGCTTGAGATCCCTCATATTCTGTTTCAATATACCGTGGAGTAGGAAATCTTTCTTGTAAAATATAAGAAGCATCGGCTATTGGAGCTTCTAGTAAAGATTTAAATGAAGCATATTTTGGGTCTTCATGATACCCCTGCTTCCTCCAACTGGCTATCGTCTAAATATTCTTTCACGATCTCTATACAGATAGCATACCTGTCCGTGGTAGATCAATACGTGGAAATAATCGTCCATAAGAAGAATCCGATCTGGAAGGATTGAAGAGGTATCAAGAAGAACGGGCTCCGGAGGTGCACTTAAAGTGTATTAATATTCTCGTACACTGAGACATACTTGAAGGAATAGCTGAACAAGACAGGCTGGATCATCGTTGTACTTTCGAGTACGTTTTCCCCAAAAAGGATATGTCTGCAAAGTGATATTTGCTTCAGTAGATGTTTCATACCTGTAGTAAATCGTTTCATCTGGAGAACTATTAAAGACTTGAAGGAACTGTGACCTCCTCAAGTAGAATAAAAATTGTGGAAATAACGAAAAATTGTCGGATAATATTAAAGATGTTGGGTCGTTTTTTTCAAAGTTGCAAAACTTTTGACACTATAATTTTAATACTCAATAATTAGGTTAATGATTTACCAGTGTGATGAGTGACTTGTCCAACCACCGCAAAACTTCTCCATTGTTATTTTCAGTTTCTGCTGCTCTCCAGGAAGCAATCCTTGCCGTTGCCACAGCCGCCGCTTCCTTAACATTTTAGCTGAAAGCAGATTTAAAGATGATGCCTGATCGAATCCGTAAGCGATATGATCCTCGGCTGTAGACATATCCACAAATGATCTACAGGTAGTTGTTACCCTTATCCGCCTCCGTCCATCCGGGTGCTGATACTGGGTTATGAACTGGATGATCCCTCGCCCAAAGTTAAGGACTTTTGGGCTGTTCTTCAATTTTCTGATTAATAAAAGAAGGCGTCAGAACCTGAGAATTGACTTCAAGGACAACACCAAAAGTTGTTCTAGGAGTAATTGAGCAGAGTTTCCATTGGCAAGTGTTTCCTATGCCCATCGTGGAACTAGAAACTGAGCTGCTCTTTACATTAGCTAGAAAGAGAGATTTATTTCGGGATAGTATTGTACAAACCACTGCTGCAGTTTCCCAAGATTCCTTGTATACTCAAGCCCAGTCCAGTTTTTATCTGGAAAACGTAATTATGCAATAAAGTGGAGCTACCTCTAATAGGGCGTTCAATCCCATGTTCAAATGTCCAGCAGAATCCTTATCCAATGATCTCTTGAACGATTGCTTAAATAAAGAAGAAGCAAAGGAATCTGCCATAACAACGTTTCCTTAAATGAGACTACTAATTGTTGTCCAAATGGGTGGCCAACCTCCTGATTTGCTAAATATGTTCTTCATTTCAGTCAATCCTGTCTGATCCAAAGAACACGCATAAATATCAACAGTATATCCATTCTTAATTATCCCCCCAGCCAAAGTATCATAAAATTTACCTGCCTCAATAAAAAATATTATTATTTTTTGGGGCGGATATGGTCAAACCTTCTTCATAAGGGGCACTTTCTCCTCTTTTATGTCATGCCAAGAACGTATTGGTACTTTTAGCTCTTCACCCACGACAGCTCCTGGTCCACAGGTACAGGCACCTCCAATAAAAGCTATTATTCTTCCTCCGCTGTTAGGATAACATGCCTGAGATGTTGACGGCTGCATGATTACAAATGAATACCTCTAATAAAGAGATAGCCAAGGAGAGGGCAGCTCCAGTGGCTCGAAGCGGACGGTGCCCTTGAGCCACTGGCCAGGTATCTCTCTTTATTGTCCCCAGTAATACCTGTACACTCTCTGAACAGATGCTCATCGGCTGAAAAAGTACAGCTATACAGGAAGAAGATACGGCGGACTTCCTCTTTTGAGGTTCTCTAATTATCACACGAACGTTTGCTACCCCCACATATTAGCCGACTCAGTGCATCTGTTTCAGACACCTCTTAAATTAGTCTATCCCTGGTTTTGAGCCTGTTTATTTCACAATTATACCTTCTTGTGAGGGAATACGTCATATGCCATAAAAAAGTGGCTACACATGGTATGCTCAGGTAAAAAACAATCTGTTTTTCTAAGCATATTGTGGCATCCTCCTTTTCTGGTAAGTATAAACCTCACCTGCAGAAATTTATTGACAGTTACCGGACCATGTTGCTGTCCATTTTGCAGATTCCCATTTGTTTTAGGTACCGTAGTCTGCTCTATAAATTGTGTATTCAATTATCCGTTCACTTTTACCTAGAGCCTTGACCGATCCACCCAAAATATCTTTCAACAGATTCTGGTCGATGTCCCTTGTCCCCTGAAAAGTATACATTTTTGTCCTTGTCAATTCCAAAAGTGACCAGTTGTATCCCCCAGCTGTGCATCTATTCTTTAAATTAGAGTAAATTAATAAATTGAATGGGCGGTCGCATAGGGCCAGCTTATCCAGACCAAGGATATAAGGGCGAGCTTATGCACACCCCCTCAGTCTAACTCGGATAGTCGAATCCTCCCCCTTGTGCTTGCCTTCTTCCTCTTTTGGTTTCACTTCCTCACGTCTTTATTAGATACGTCGTGTCCCAATATAAGATTTCAGGGTCTTCCCAAATGCACTGGGTATACATTCTTTTTGTCCTACTCTGCGTGTCACATTCTGCTTTTTGTATAGCAATCTATCTACAGCCACCATTGGTACCTTTGGATGAAATTGAACAAGCTGACAATACACCATCCTTGGCGCTGGATGATCTTATGGAAATAGAAAGAGGGATTCAAAGGGAAATACAAAGAAGAGCACTTTACTCTGGGCGATGGTTTACTGTCCAAAGAAGGGTATGTCTGACTTTTTTTACTTTTTATCTATAGACTACTGTACTTTTCCCAGTAATTATCTTAAATCTGTCAAAAACATAGCCCTGAACAAGTCACTTTCAGAATGGAGGAGACGAGTCCGCCGGTGCTAGCAAGAGAGCTCGAATTGGAGGCAGCATAGTCATGGGTCGGTGAATTCTCAATAAATTATCATCTTTCGGCGAATAAATAGAGTTCACTGTTGCCAACTGTAGCATATCTTTCTCCAAGATTTTACCCTATGCTAAAGGTTTTCTTTTTCATCAAAAAAATGTCAGTTCTGTACAATATATAAAGAGTTTTCTTAATGTAAGGGACTTGGATTTAAAGATCAAACGGGCTAAACCTAGGATAATCTTCCTAGTACTCTATCCGATGTCTAATACAGCCGAATATCCTTCTCTCACCTTGAAAATATAACTCCTTGTTATGACGGTGCAACTAAGATCATAAAGATGCACCATCCTACCAAATGAGATTAATCCCACGATAGCATCGGAAGGAAGCAAAGATAAAGATTCCTGAAAACAGGGATAAATATCTCAATAAATATGTAAATAAGGTCACCTGAATCGTCTGCTTTAGGCCGGTTATTTCCTCGCTTGGGATACATGTGTCGACAACATAGAGAAATATTGGAGGAGGGGATGTTGCTCTCTGAATTGCAAATATACACTAACATGGTGAACTTTACTTTGATAGTGTACTCAATGGTTGTTAATTGTGGATACAATTCTGGTGGAAGGTTTGCCTCACTAATTCCAGCATAATGTGCAGGAAAAGTGTTTCGTGTAGAACATAAGGCACAGATCCATACTTTTACTCGAAAATCCACCTGACTGTGAAAAATTATAACGAAAGAAAAGGCTGCGTACCACAGTGGGTTTAATATAGCTTCACATTTGTTATGTTTACATAAAACTGGTTCGTATTCCAGTACCGGCTGTTGAAGTTCATCTGAAGGTTTTTCCTGAAATCATCAGATGCTCACCAGACTGGGTCACTTTCTGTTACGCTAGCGATAAGACAAGACCACAAACCTTCAAGGGAGTAAAGAAAGACACTATGGGGATTACCAGCTTCTGTGCATCATTTCTATTATGAGGAAGAACATTCCAAGTCCACCGATTGCCATCGACTGCTTCTTGACGGTGCAAATAGTCCTCCCAGGTAGTCATGAGTAGAAGGAGAACAATGCGGACCTAATACGAGAGTCTGTCTCTTATCACCTGAACGGGGAGAGACGTCTTTTCTCAAGGCGGGCTGATTTACATGTCACTCAGAAAATCTTTGAAGTTTGACAAAGTTTTATTTAGATTAGAACAATTATAATGTCTTTAAAAACCAGGAATGACGCAGTAAGCTTCCAAAATGCTGAAAATGAGATATAATATCCAGACAAGAGCAAAAATGGCAGCAGAAAAATATTTTGCATTCCTGGGGCCACCAAGCTCAGCAGCAATCTTTGGGTTAAACCTAAATTGCATTTTTTTTTTCAAGAGGGTGTGACGCTGGATACCGTCTGAATTGAAGAACTGCTATACAAATTGTCGATCCGATAATGAACAGTGTCACAGAGAAGGCGAGCGAACCGGCATTTACCCTAAACATTTCATATATATGAAATATTATACCGACTACATGAATTTTGTTCCGTTGGCTGCATGGTAAATGGCAGCGATTGCCCAAGCAATTCCAATTCCGAGAAAGACGTTGACGGCATTGGATCCAGTGACGTTTCCAATAGAACTGTCAGCCCATTCATCTTGCACAGCGGCTGTTCGAGAGGCAAACAGATCTGGATATTACCTTATCTAGTGGAAAGATGTCTCTATTACCAGGGACACTAGTTCCCATAGCTACGAGGGAAATGGCGGTGACGGTGTCCTTCATTCCTACAGTACATCCAAAATGACTAGCGAGATCTCCAATTACGGCTGTCAGAAGACCAATCATGAAAATTGAAACGCAGAAACAAAGCCATCCTTTAAAATTTTTCTTCTAGATGATAAATTAACTCATGACAAACCGCTGACATAGTCTGTCGGTGGAATAAACGCAAAGAGTATCTTCCATGGAAGTGAAATATAGTGCATTATTTTGTCTCCAAAGGTAGGAGGAGTATTTTCTTCGTCTAAAAAAATCGTTGCCACATTGTGAAAGAGGTTTTACCTGTTTCAATGGTAAGAGCTTCGTCGAATTGCTGTTTCCAGCTGCTTGTTCCCACCATAATTGATGTATTTGCATTGGTGACCATTTTGTCAACAAAGTTCTATAATTTTTTACTTTGTTCCTCTGTTTAGTTTTGCCTCGCCTTAAACTCCTTGTCCTCGGTGATGACTACTTTGCATCTTGAGAGACCCAAAACCGGTTTGCCCTCAATTCCCTCGTCCTAAAAGATGTCTTCCTCATCAAAAAAGAGCATAAATCATACACCACTCGTCATTTCCCTATGCCAGATAGGCTCGCTCAATTGGATGTAGAAATCTTCACTCTTCTCGTATTCGTCGTCGTTTACAATGGGAATCTCGATAGTGGCGCTGAAAAGTTCAGGTGTCCTTTGCTCGGCTAACTGTTTACATTGATTGGTTGTCTTTAAATAGAATTGTGCCTTCCCGATGCTCATAATCTTGTCCAGCCTTGGCCATACCATCCACTGTTCTGTATGGGATGCTAACTTCTCCACGAGCTCCACGCGTTCGGTGAATCTACAAGGAAGTCTAAAACTAATGAGATTTTAATTACTTCGGCAGTAAAGAGTCCGGCACTTTCGACAACCTTGAACTTCTCACTTGAAAAGCCAAAGCAACCGGCATGGTCATCATCGACAATCAAGACTGTCGCAGTGCTGGCAGTTCCCAATCGACAAGGGATAGCCGAGAAGTGCTCAGTGTGATGGGCGCGAACCTGAAACTATTATTTGGACTTATTGTGAAATTCAATACCTGCGATAACCGGACCAGGAACTGCTCATCGTCCTCATAAATATCATTATCCACAATCTCAATACCGATTTCTTTCTCCGTTTCTCCAGGGGCAAATGTCAGCGTTCCTTCGGTAGCAATAAAATCGGATCCCTCGTTGGCTGAATCGGCAATTGTTCTAAGAAGTTCAAAGTACGAGAAATAGAGATGCGCAAGTTACTTGTAATGAACAGAGACCTGGCTCTTAGGATCAGCAGCACCTCTGTCACATTTCACGATAACTTTGACAGTTCCAATGTTCTCCAAACACATATAATGGGATGGGTCAAATCTGAAGAGGCAAAATTAAATATTACGCACTAATGTAGCCTACTCGACAACGACCATGTTCTCCTTCTTGATAAGAGGCTCAACCATCTCACTGGCTTTCTTTTTCAGCTTTTTCTGCGTGATATCGCCTCCACCAATCATTTTCCGGGTGGCTTGTATCCGGTAGAAGGCTCTACTCTTTTTTTGCTTGCTTACAACCCTCTCAGTTGCCAACTTCTCTAACTCTTCGACTGGAGCGTCGGGGTGTTGGGCACTGAAACGTCTGCAATTTTTTTTCTAATGAGCCCTTTTACCGAAGTTCTCTAAAAATATCCAGATACTGCTTGCGGTGTTCCTCGAAAGCAAGTGTATCAGCATCAGCAGAGGTCATGTTGAGCAAAGATAGTCTAAAATATTCGTATTTGCGGTTACTATGGTTAGTTACTTTTCTTTTCCCCCGTTCTCGACAGAGTGGTCATGTTTTTCCTGTCCAGATGTTCTTCGCGGTGTCCTTCGGCGGTGAAAGAATGACTGCAGCGGTCCGTCGATAAGTCTACGAGGACAATTTACTATTTCCCATTATCGTTTGGTGATACCTTTGGCCAAATATACCCGTGTATCTGTCAGCTACATATGCTGTTAATACTGTCAGAGGGAAGAAGATGAATGTCAAAACACCTTCCCAGACTTCTACCTCATTAGGAGAAAATACACAAAGAATAAGATAAAGCCAAATATAGGCGAATGTTGACCAGATGACGGTGACCCAGAATACGTGATGGTGCTGGACCCGTCGGACCTCTGGTGAAGGAATTATCTACAACATGTTGGAGGATATACTTAGCATTTGCTTACAAAGATACAGAGAGAGATAATGATAAATAAATTGAAAGCAGCTGATCCGACAATAGTACTTGGACCGAGATCACCTGCTTCAAAGTTGTTTCCAAAGATCTCAATTACAGACAAAAGAATTTCAGGCGCAGATGATCCTATAAAATGATCTTATTTCTAATAATTAAAGAACAAACCAAGTGCCATGAGAGTGAGATTACTGACAGTCTCATTCCACACTCGGATTAATACGGTGTATGGCTCGCCGGTGATCTTTTTAAGCTTCACCTCTCTTTCCTGTGAAGTGATCACTTCAATAGCGGCCATGAACCTGAGAATATTATGGTGTATGTTTCCATTCCAAAGTCAAACGTACCTATCAGCCACAATCGACACGCCAAAGAACATATAAGCCAGGGCAATTAAGTAGATTACTGCCCGGAATATTACAGTACATTGATCTAAGTTTCCCTATAAATTGTTGAGTCTAATGAAAATATAAAAAATATTACCTGAGGTAGCCAAATAGGAAGAATGACACCGGGCGAACACGGCTTTGCTTGGGAACATGTTTCATTCCCCTGAGTCGTGGCTCCGACCAGGAGAGGGAGAGATAGAAGTAGTAGGTACATTACCTTGGCATTTTAGATTTTTACGGAAAAATCTGGAAGAAATCTTTGTTGAATTTTGAAGTAAATAGAAGAAGATGTGTTGTGGAACATATGGCGGATGTGGACAGTGGGAATAACAATGAAACTGGAGTGTTCAAAGACTACTACAACAACAGCTAAAGCAGGTGAAAATTGTAGCTTAATGGATGACTAAGAAACCAAAGAATGCGAGAAGAAATGCACTTCAAAAGGGGAGGTGGTACGCATTCCGCTGGGAATATGGCACCTATTCGCGTGAAAATGGCTGAGAACTTGGATTGAGTTCAACTTGACCGTATCACTAAATCGAAACCGCGGGAGAGAAAAGGGGGAAGTGTTGTCTTTTCGCTTACGAGAAGGGCAATGATAGCGTTGAAAAAAAATGCTTTGAAGGGCAATAAATCTCACGAAAGTTGACCTAGCTAGTTTCCTTTATTAGTCGTTTTGAACGAAAACAATGATCTTTGTGGGAAAGCAGGAAATGGGTGCGCATCTAAAATACGATAGCTCAAGGGAATTTGTTGACAGAATTACGTGAAACAACCCGCGTTAGTTGACCCGAAAGAATATGCTGTGTCCAAATATTTCATGTGGATAACAAGAACGCGGATAGAATTTCTCAGGCAAAGAACTTTAATCTGAGATATACTGAGCTATGATGTTCCAACTAATCGAGAAAAGGCAAGACCAAATCAAAGGAAATTTGATTGCAAACCTGGAACTGGACATTTTGCCCACGTCAACGACAAGTGGGGATACCCAAAGCGTACAGGTGTCCTGAGATAGTGGCCGTAATTTGTTTGTGTGAAGAAGACTAAAATCCGGGCGTCCGGCCAAGGTCGAAATGCAGTTAGATTTGATAAGTGGCCTTTACTGCGTAACACGTGATTGCTGTTCGATTGCGCACTTCTTAAATCGCTACCAATGAATTTGGAAGGGCTGTCGGTCGGGCGTGGCAGCCTTCGTTGAAGCTAATCATGCGAAACATGCAATTTCTTTTGCCCACTCGGGATGGCCCCCTTTTTTAGCCCTTCAGAATGTTCCTTTAGACTATACTTCGGCAGATTCGGTAACCGGTTGTGCTGGTTTTATCAGTATTGCCCATCAAAGCCTCAAAAGTTAAAGAGAAACCTGCCGGATGCGGGTCTTATTTAGAACAAAGGAAGGGTTCTTAGTTACAGATGTTCGCAATAAAACAAGGTACAAAAGAAGTAATGGAGTAAACTTCGTGATAAAAAGAAACCGCACGCGAACGATTTCAATTTGAACGGAACTTTGGCAAGGTCATCGGAGGGGTATTTCCATAGTTTTCTATTGTGCACTTTACACAATAAAATTGGAATGATGGTTCTCGAGAAGATTTCAACAAAATGATTGTCATCTCTAGAATAACAAAACATTCGATGGAATATTAACAACTGCTTAGATGAATTGTTTTTAAGCTAAGATATGTGTGTAATAGGAAACAACAAATTGGTATGACCATTTTAGACATCCTGGATAATAATGCCTGGCAGGGGGGCCATTTGGAATGTTGTATAGCATTTATGCCATTGGAAAAGGGCCTAGCATAGATGACGAAGGCTGGAAAATGTGGGTAAAAGGGCGGAATACGACTACACTATTTTGAAGAATTTTAGCAACCTTTTGACAATCAGATTTTTACTAGCATAATATCGAGCTAATAATATTTGAAGAGATCAAGCAGCGGCCCACGGTGAATGCTTTACGAAGGAGTAACAACTATTACTAGGCATTTTGTGTAGACGCCCCTCCTCCGAGGCACACACATGGTCTCGTACATATTTTGACAAGAAGAAGAACGAAATATGTGATTAATAGCATAGCTTTAGCTCTAGCAAATTAGCTCTAGCAAAATTAGCTAATTTATCAAACAATGTGGCATTATTGTTGGTAGGGCAGGAGGTGGTTATTCGACCACAGATAACTAACACACAGACATCACGCTGACGGGAAAAAGACCATGATCTTAAGAGTGAAGAGAGTGGGCTTTGTGAAAAGAGAAAAGTCAAGAAAGAAACGAGCCCATTAGCAGTAATCGAATTATGAATGGCGCCGCCAAGGTTGACCACAAGACAGAAATTTGTCAGAGCCTAGTGCCTTTCCTCTTGTTCTCAATGGCATCATTAATTATGCCCTTTAATTGGAAGAAATGAGCATCACATCATCTTTATTGCAAACACGGAAGGAGTTAAGACAAGACCCAAAATGAACGTAATTCACTTTTCCTAATGTTGTTGTTGCCTATTAAACTATGGCACTTTAATAAAACTACTGAAGGACAAGTAGAACGTTGTCTGACTAGTTTTTGAAGGCGCAGAGGGAAGCCATTACTGCTTGGAAACCGCATGGATACGCATTCGGCATTAATGGGGACAGAGATCGGCACCCACGTGAGACTATAATGTTACAAACTTTTTTTGGTACCACTTGGCCGCCGTATTTTTATTCGTTTCCTCTAGTTACGTTGTGGTTCCACGAACGGCGAATTGTAATTGTTCATTTGATACCCAGTCACACAGGGAGAATCCTTGGTGTTTGAAGATTTTGAATTATGAAAACACTTCTTTACTAAAATTTATAAAATAGATTAATTATTTACAAATAACTCGTGTTTGGAAATGTTTTAGAATCTGAAGATGGTTGGTGTTTAGTGTCCCTCGGAGACCAGCCTGTCGTAGGCGTCAAGTGTCAGGAATTCGCTCATGTGTTCCTCCGTTGCAAACTTCTCCAACAACTCGGCAGCTTCAGGCAATTTACTGACCACGGATCCAGCACGAATCAACCTTCTCTCGGTTTCAGCGGCAATTGTCTGTTTCACAAGGTTGGAGTCAATTGTACGACCGTCTGAATTCCATTGTTTACATTTAAAATAACTAATAGCTTACCCTCAAGTTTAGCATCATGCTTCAGCCATTGCCAGAGCTGAGCGCGGGAAATCTCGGCGGTTGCAGCGTCTTCCATAAGATTATACAAAGGCACACATCCAACTCCTCGCAGCCAAGAATCCAGGTATCCAAGAGAGACATTGATATTGTGGCGGAATCCAGCCTCAGTCCTAGTTCCTTCCGGAATTTCGGTCAGTTCCTTCTTAGTTGTGTTGATATTCTTCAAGTGCTTTTGGATTTGGTTTGGTTGCTTCATGATGCCATCAAAGACGTCCTTTGCAATGGGAACAAGTCCGGGATGAGCAACCCAAGTACCATCGTGTCCGTCAGTTGCTTCACGTTCCTTATCCTGTCTAACCAGAGCGAGGGCCTTTGCATTAGCTTGCTAAAACTCTTTTTTTTTGCACAGAATAATTAGGCAATCACTTCATCATGCTTGATGGGAATCTGTGCAGCCATTCCTCCCATGGCGTGGATACCTCGAAGATGGCAGGATTTGATTACTTCCAAAGAGTAGGCACGCATGAAGGGAGAAGTCATGCCTAAGAAAATATAGAATATGCCAAATAATAAAAAAAAGCAAACCAATTTGGAATCTGTCCGGAAGGAGGAACTTTCTGTGGTTTTGGAAGGTCTTGATGTAGGAGAAGATGTAATCCCAACGTCCGCAATTCAATCCAACAATGTAATCCTTTAGGGCGTACATGATTTCGTGCATCTAAACATATTTTTTGTTTTAACTTGAACAAAAAATAACCTGGAAGCTGGCAAGGAGATGCTCAATGAGGACAGTACACTTGATGGTTCCCTTGGAGAGGCCGAGCTGTTCCTCAGAATAGACAAAGACATCGGCCCAAAGCTTAGCTTCTTCAGCATTTTGGAGTTTGGGCAGGTAGAAGTAAGGTCCTGTTCCATTGTCGACGAGTTTCCTTCCATTGTGGAAAATGAATAGTCCGAAGTCAAATAGAGATCCAGACATGGGCTTGTTGTTAATTAGCACATGCTTCTCGGGAAGATGCCAGCCACGGGGTCGAACCTTCAAGACGGAGTGGTCCTTCCTCAAGGTGTATTCCTTCTTTGTGGTGGGGTGAGTGTAGGAAATGTTTTCTCGTACGGCGTCGTAGAGATTAATCTGTCCTTCGAGTTGATTTCTCCAGGTAGGAGAGTTAGAATCCTCGAAATCGGCCATGAAGACCTTAGCGCCAGAGTTGAAGGCATTGATAATCATCTTCCTCTCCGTAGGTCCAGTAATCTCGACTCTTCGATCCTGCAGATCCTTGGGGATGGAAGCACATTGCCAGCCCTTGTCCTCCCTAATATCTTTCGTGTTCGGGTCAAAGTCAGGGAACCAGGTACCGTTATCAATGTCTGCAATTTGTTTATTTACTTTGTTCTGATAATGACGCTTACCTTCCTGGAGTTCACGACGGCGCTTCAACAATTTTAGTCGACGAGGCTCAAATTGTTTGTGAAGGTTCTTAATGAAGCGGAGAGCATCAGGAGTAAGAATCTTCTCGTCTCCGGAAACATTGGGCGCGGTGAGGGATACAATCTCTTCGTCTTCGCTGGAAGCCGTCGCTGTGAAGAATTGGGCCTCTTCCGTTGATCCTGAATAATCACCAATTTAAAAATATAGGAAAGGAATGCACCAGAAAGGGCAGTTGTGCTAGAGCGTCCTCCAGTGACAGCATTTGAGACATGATCAAAGTAGCCCGTGCCGACCTCTCGTTGATGTTTTACAGCCGAATAGCCGTGCTGTTCGGCTTCGAACTCCTGTTGTTGCAATTCGGAGTACGCGGCCATTCCTCTTTCTTTATATCCTCTGGCAAGATCGAACATGGAGAAGGAATTGGCATGGAATCCAGCCAAAGTGATGAACTGGTATTTGAATCCCATAGCGCCCAGTTCTTTTTGGAACTTCTCCATCTGTGCTGGACTCAAATGTTTCTTCCAGTTGAAAGAAGGAGAACAGTTGTAGGCAAAGAGTTTGTCTGGATAGACTTTTCTTACTCCTTCGGCAAATTCTTTAGCATCAGCAATTGTTGGGTGAGATGTCTCCATCCAGATGAGGTCACAGTATGGGGCATAGTTGATTGCCCTCTCGATGCAGTACTGGATAGCTGTCGAGTCCTTCAACCGGTGGAAACCCTCGATAGTTCTTCCCGCGTCCCGGTCAATGAAAGGATGGTCACGTTCGTCGATATCGCTGGAAAGAACGATGTGCACAAACTAAAGGCCACAGATAACCTAGTGAGGAGGCGGCTGCTTTCGGCATCAGTCCTGGCTACAATGATTGTTGGCACTCCACAGACATCAGCGGCCAGACGGGAAGCATTCAAATGGCGGATGTGCTGGGCAGTAGGAATAAGAACCTAGAGAAATTCCATAATTTGAATTTGAATTTTGATCTACCTTTCCTCCCATGTGTCCGCACTTTTTCTCAGATCCCAATTGATCTTCATAGTGAACTCCAGCAGCTCCTGCTTCAATGTAAGCCTGAAAATTTCGGGACTTTGTTTTCGTTCTGCAATTTCCTAGAGTACAAAGTCTCTCTATCGAGCGCCCGATCAACAAACTGATATTACGAACAGGAAAATGTTTGTTTGGCGCAGCGGCGAAAGGCAACAACAACAGTTGATCTTAAAGCAGAGGGCAGGGAATAGACGCACCTTCATCAGTTCAAAACAATTTAAGGCGCCACCGAAACCTGCTTCTGCATCAGCGACGATAGGGGCATACCAATCTCGTTTAGCCAGATGATCTTCAGCTTCGACAGCGTCAATCTTCAAGAATTTTTTTTATCTTAAACCAGGCAGAATACCTGGTCAGCCCTTCTTAAACTTCTGTTGATTCTTCTGGCCAGTTCTGGTCCAGAATTGGCTGGGTACAAAGATTGATCCGGATACATGTCACCAGCAGAATTGGCATCAGCAGCTACTTGCCATCCTGAATAACTTTTAGTAAATTAAAATAAAAGATTTACCCGAGAGATAAATGGCTTTTAGCCCGGCTCTGACCATTTGAACCGCTTGATTTCCTGTTTGAGCTCCAAGTGCAGGTACAAACGGTTCTGTGTGCAAGAGCTGCCATAACTAAAAGTTGAAGTAAATAAACGTCAAATTTAAAAGCTCGCCTTGTTAGCTCCTCGTGTAGCCAGCGTGTATTCAATATCGATAGATCCTTTTAACTTGAGAACATCTTCAACCTAAACGTTATATTGGAAAATGATGGGATAAGCGAGTACCTCATAGTCTCTTTTGATTCCCTTGAAACGTCCCTTGGGGGCGCTCTTCACCACCTAAATAGCAGTAAATATGTAGAAGCAACAAAAAATGACGCTTACCTGATACCAGTTTTTAGCAGCTTGTGACATTGTTGGAATCAAGAGATGGGGAACCCCTCGATACCTTTTATACAGTGGACGGGGCGGGGTTACAACTGAAAATATGTTGAGATATCGAGAGACCCAGAGAGAAAGATGTTCTATGCGCCTAGGCAGAGACTCAATGCGATGCAGACGCTCTTTGAGCGATCTGTGCTCCACCTGATCATAAACTAACAGATCAACGTATCTGATAAACAGATCACCCTGACGTGTGTCTCCCTCTGATCCTGCCCTATAGATGGTGCACTACTTCCGTTAATGCTTCCGGGACCGAAATTGTTCGAAAGAAGGAAGAGAAAAATAAAGAAAGAAGTGCTTTTTACTTGTAAACCCATAGCATCTTCGATCTTATCACTGGGTTGTTTTGGTTGTCTCTAATCAAAAGAGAACGTCGTTTCCTGTTTATGAACAGTGTGTATAGTCAACATCGGTAATATTTGAATATTCATTTCACGATCAAAAACGTGCGGCCTCACTGTTTGGTAAACTTTGAAATCATTCTACTTAACATTTTAACCAAAGATTAAATAGAAAACAACACAAATGGACGGCTTCCTTCACCTATTTTCGGTGTTTTTCTCTGGAATCAAAATAGAAATTTTTCTGATAAGGCAAAAAGTAGTCAACTTAGCAACTGCTCAGGAAATATGGACCCATCAAAGTTCGATTACAGTTGCAAGAGGGACTTTGCACCAGAAGGACATCTAACAACAACAAACTGTCATCTAGCTCAGGAAAAAGAACAACGCCAAAGAACGTCTCACTACCACTGAGCGACAGCAAAGCTCGCTTACAGATTAATGATCCTACGTTAATGTCCAAGCGTCTGAGACATGTTTACAGTATTCCCTATTACACTTTCTTTGATGTAAACAAGCACAGAACACACGCTGTTTATTGTTTACACGCGAAGAAATAGACGTGATAAGACTTCGCAAGAAAAAATAAAAAGGTGGCTAAAACGGTGAAAAATCTGTCGACCTCCCCATTGTGGGGCATCCTACCCTGGCGAACATAATTGCGGTCAACCATTTGAAAAACAGAACATATCACCGTGATCAGCATCAAAAGTTATGTGTGATCAGTTCAAAAGAACCCCCAAAAGTGCCTATCTTTAGGGTTCTAGGGCACAAAATAGCAGCCGAACCTATGATTTCGAAGATTTTTCCCAAATATAGTCTGTTGCAAATGGAAATGTCTCGCTGCGCAACGGCGGGATTTCAATTTTTCGAAATTTGCAACAAAATTTATTTTTATAAAAACACTTTTTTGCACTTTTTTGGATTCGCCATGATTTATGCTAGTTCTTGTACTTTTTCGGTAGATCAGAATTTTTGCAGGTAAATGCAATTAAAATTAACATGAAAATAAGAGACAGAAAATTGCATAAGCAAGAAAGCAAAATCGAGCATCTGACCCATCTACACGCCCGAGCGCTCTATCTAGATCGATTTAACCTTTAACTAAAGCATATCCATTTGAAACAGGCTATACTTTGTTGGCGATTGAGAATTGTTACCGCGGTAACCGGTTACCGCGGCTACCGGGTAATGTCGGTAACCAGGTTACCGGGTAACCTCAAAAAAAAGGTTACCGGGTTTCTTTTTTTCCAAATAGTATCTTTTGCTTATTTCTCTTTATTTTTACCTTATTGTTATTTATTTCTACTGTTTTCTAGGTCAGAAAATTACGAAGAGCAGGATTATGTAAGTTATTTCAAACAAAAACAAAGAATTATTCAGATAATTGCACACATTCTTACTTACGGCTAGAAGCTTACCATGCTAAGATCGGCTCTGAAAAACTTATTTCTGCCCATTTCATCTTGATGTTCGATTGGATTATGTATGATACGCGTTGAATATTATCTTAAAGGAACAGTCCAGGCTAGGGGGACGGTCGTGCTCACGTGCGCACACGAACCGCGAAAATGCGTTCGAATTTGAAAAATTCAAAATTATTTTTAGCGTTTTCTTTGATTTTCTACACTATTTGCTCTAATTTTTTTGCTGTTTCTGCTTACAATATTATGGCGATTATTTTGCAAGTAAAAAAAATGAGAAACAATGAATAAATTACATAATTCCAAAAATGCACGCTGTTCCAAATTACAAAATACGTAATTTGCGTGCTACGTACTCTGCTCCTCCTACCGTAAGCCCGGACTGTTCCTTTAAAGGCTAGTTAGAAGTAGAAATAATTGCTGCAGAAGATATGGTGAAGAGAAAATGATAATTGATGAGCTGGAAGTTATATTCTTCTATCTTCCTGCTATTCTTACCTTTTTGCTAGTAGAATCACCAGTTAGGCGTTTGAAGTAATTTATTCTGTCAGAAAAATGAGAAATAATAGTTGAAATGAAAGGAAAACAAAAGAAAAAGATAAAACATTGCTGGGGATTGAACTCAAGCAAGAAGTTTGCTAGTCCAACATTTATCCATTGAACCACTATTGTACGTTCATCTGAGAATTTTTGAAAGTAGATAGCTTTCATTTTTCATCTTCGCAAACTCATTTCATATCAACTTTCTTCTCTCTAGAATAGAAAATATTCTTGGAAAATTCTGGTTGAGAGATCTACGCTAGAAGTAATAGCATCGTCGAATTATCCTACCGCATCATCACGTCATCTTACGTAGATAATGAATAAATAGTATAGTATAGTATTTCTTCTCTCTCTCCCTAGATTTTCTCTATTTCTCTTAGATTTTCTATTTTCCTAGGTCAAAAAAAAACGTTAGGAATCCGCTGAAAACGGTCAGAAAACGGTAGCTTGTAGAAATCCCGACGAAATTATCAAAAACAATCCTATGCCTTCACTTTGTCAGATAAGTTATACAAATCTTTTTTTCTTATGAAATTCATTGTGATTTTATTGAAGCGATAACAATAAACGATAACAAAAAAAAGTATAACAAAAACGGTAAGCAATAACTAACTCCAGGAATATAATTCATCATCATCTGAATGATTCCTTCCACCGACTCTTGGATAACTTGATGTCCTTTGAGGGGTTAGTGGCCCAAATTGATTCATCGAATCACTTCCGTATTCTGACATCTCTGCTTGATAGGTTTCCTCAATGCGTGTAGAATTGGTCTTATCAAATACGTCATTTCTAAATATAATTGAAAGCAAACAGTTGTATCGAGCCCCCCACCAATTTTCAGCGAAAATCAACGGGCATAGCAGTTATCTCTATTATTTTAAGCAGAACCGAGGCCGTTCAACTATGAGCTGATTAAGCTTGATTGGCTTAATAAGTAGCAACAAAAATTAGCCTTCTATGATTTGAGGATAAAAAGTTATGAGGGCCTAAAAATGGGCTAAATTTGCACCTAGCGTTCTATCAAGTGACCTAGCGCCTTCAAATCATGTCGTAATCAAACAATTTCTGCTATATATTGCATGTCAGACATAGTTCTACATTATACAAAAGAATCAAGCAGAACTGCTGGCGTTACTTCCCGAACCGCCCTCGGCAGGCATGGTAGTTACTTGGATGTCAGGATGACAATGTCACCAGCGCCATGGTATTTGCGAATTTCCCTCATTTCTTTTTTTGTTCTGTGCGTGTTTAGCCCATTATTTTACGTGGCAAAAACTAAACCGGACCCATCTACAAAGTGAATTTCTAAAGTTATTAGGGCGCGATGTTGAGAATAAACGACTTTCAGAAGGCTCCAGCTCCTCCAAATCAACGTTTGGGGGCCTAATTTTTTTAAGTTTGTGCATCACTAACATAGACCTACATCCTGGCAAAAAACCAGCCAAATCGGGAACATTAAAGGAACCGTCAGGGACTGCTCAAAGTTTCGCCCCATCACCTTTTGACACCATAGAAGGTGATAGAAATGCAATTTTCAGCACTACAAATGCGTTTTTCTCTTGATCCAGACCCCGTCATAGAAAAATGCATATATATTAATGATTAGTAAAAATAGGCGCACCTTTTGAGTTGTTTTTTTTTTCTTTCAGTCCCTAAATAAGACGTGGGCACTCAAACAAATCCCGTATCGGTTAATTTGAAGAGTCTTGTCTTTGTCTTTTCAGATAGCTGAGATGGTGAATTACGGTGACGTTCCACTCGTAAATTCAGTCAAATCACTATCTTTGTACAACAAGCAGAACTCGCGTAATTTTCAACAATATATTCACCAAAAAGGGCAAAAAGATATCACACAAACGAAAACCAAACAATACAGCTCCAAACGAGAGCAAAACACAGCAAACTCTAAACTAGGGACGGCAGGCGTCGTAATGGGAAAAATTGTGTACGTGAAGTAGGTAGGCAACAATTCAAAAATAAAGGAATTGGGCGGGTAGAAAAAAACATGGAAGAAAACGAACAAGGGGAAGAATTATCACAAATTATTAATAACGGCGGTTGTGGAAGTAGCTCTTCTGCTGGTACTGGTGACGGTGCTGGTGTTGATGGGCCATCTGTCCTGACACCTAACGGTTCCTTTAAATTGGTGGACTTCCCTTGTTAGTGGATATCAATATTAAGAAAACACCCGAATAAAAGATGGCAAAATTTCAAATCTTTCAAAAATTTCCGATAGCTTTCTCTCATAGCTGATTCTACAATAACTATAAAACATCAATATAAACATAAAAACAAAGCCTAAAACGAACAATTATCAAAGAAAACAAGCTTACCTGGTGCTTCGCTAAACTGGGACAGTGAGTTCTTACTACCCACTCTCTCTTCTTTTTCTAGTATCTAAAACAAGGGTACTATCAAATAAAAATGATAAAAAAACAAAATAATCAAGATAAAATAACAAGAATGAGCAATGCGAGAATGCTTACAAATACTAAAATGAGCAAGTTTCTACCTGACGCACTCTATGCTAATTCGACTAATTATGCATTTTTCCAGCTTTTCTTTTGCTTTAAACTGATTTTCTATGTTGTCGGCATACTTGAGTACGATAAACAACAACTAGAATGCCGAAATGTACAAGAAACATATTGAAATGGAGCAACCAGTGATTTTGAGTTCCTTTTGCCATTTTCATCTTGTTATATCATCAAATCTCACAAATTTTTTTGTTGAAAAGTTTCCCTATCATGTGTACATTATTTAGAAAGAACTAAAGAAAAAGTGGTGTAATAGAAAAAGAAATAATAGAACTGCAACGGTCGTAGCCTGAATCTCAGCGACCGAGCTAGGTGTTGCTAAGCTGAGCGATCCAGACATGGTCATGGGCTGTTTTTGGGTTCAAAATGAAACTAAGACGATGATCTAAAAAAGTTAGGAAACAGATTTTCGATTTAGACCTCCTTTTTTTGGTTCTATCCCAATATAGGAGTCCCAAATCAAAATAGGAGTCCGAAAAAAGTTGAAAATCAAAATAGGAGTCCGACGAGTTTTTGATCGGTGCAGTGAATATAGGAGTCCGGTGAAATTTTTAGCATTTTATGCCGAAAAACATGTTATTTTTCGACGATATGTATGTATCAATCGAAAGCTCTCAGCCTGATGAGCTCAAATATGGTGGTAGGAGTGCTGCTCAGGCTAGGTGGAAAAACTTTTTCGCGACTTATTTCCTAACAACGGAAATATAATGGAAAAAAAGGGAACAAGTCTCGAAAAAGTATTTCCGCCCAGCCTAAGGCGCTCTTTCACCACCATATTTGAACTCAGCAGGCTGAGAGCTTTCGATTGATACACATATCGTCGAAAAATAACATGTTTTCCGGCATAAAATGCTAAAAATTTCATCGGACTCCTATATTCACTGCACCGATCAAAAACTCGTTGGACTCCTATTTTGATTTTCAATTTTTTTCGGACTCCTATTTTGATTTTCAACTTTTTTCGGACTCCTATTTTGATTTGGGACTCCTATATTGGGATAGAACCCTTTTTTTCATACTCCCAACGTTTATGCAAAATTTTTAGTGCGTGGTTTCCAGCAGCCATTTTCTCCACGAATATGACAGAAAATGCAAAGTCTGCTTCCTAACTTTTTTAGATCATCGTCTTCTGAATTTTTAAAGCCTATGAACAGCTCACAAGGACGTCTGGATCGCTCAGCTTAGCATCACCCAGCAAAGTCATTTTTTCCCAATATAAATTTTGAAAAGGGCGGCTGCGAAAAATTCAAGTGTGTAGAGCTATCGGAAAAAGGAACATACCATCTTGCTCGTGTCGACGAGCTGATCATGGCGGTATAAATAACTTTATAATAAGTCCTTATTTTTTTGGACTTAGCCTCCCAAATACCGCTCAGGCGATGATTCGAACGAGGTCTTGCCATTATCGTGAAGCCCTACCCTAGTGGGCATACTCCAGCCATGCTCCTGGTAAACCACGCATGTCACCGTGATCAGCATCCAAAAACGTGTGTGACCAGTTCAAAAAAATCCAGCAAAGTAGATAGTTTTAGGATTTTATGGCCCCAATAGCTCATATCCCGGCACAGTAAGGGTTCGGCCGTCATATGCTTTGGCCGTATTTTTCTGCAATCCGGCATTTTTCATTCACGCCTGAAATTTTTTGGAAAAAACTGCATTATTTTAATTTTTCTTCAAATAAAGCATCTTTTGGTTTTCTAATAATTATTATATGCTTCTAGTAGAGAAATAACCAGAAAATATTGGGAAAACCATAAGAATGAGTGTAAAATCAGGCTAGGCAAATAGCGAAATTTTCGACGTCTGCTAAAAAAGCCGGATTGCAGGAAAAATAGATACTGTGCCTAGGGGTTTGGTCGGATTTTACTTATCCGCACTAGTATTTGGCCGCGAAGAGTTTGGCCGTCATAGAATGCCGCCGTCAAGTATTTGGCCGTCAACGTTTTGGCCGTTTTTTTTTCTGCAATCCGGCTTTTTTGGCAAATGTCGAAAATTTCGCTATTTCCATAGGCTTATTTTGCACTCATTTTCATTGTTTTTCCATTATTTTCTAGTTATTTCTACACTAGAAGCATATAATAAACATTAGAAAATCAAAAGATGCTTTATTTGAAGAAAAATTGAAATAATGCAGTTTTTTCCAAAAAATTTCAGACGTGAATGAAAAAATGCCGGATTGCAGAAAAATACGGCCAAAACGTTGACGGCCAAACCCTGAGCGGCCAATTCGTAACGCGGCCATTCTAAAACGGCCAAACGCTACGACGGCCGAACCCTTACTGTGCCAACCCTTACTGTGCCCATATCCGTAGGGTTCTGATGATTTTTTCAAAACTTTTTGTTTGTGAATTTCTGCCGGTTAGCCATAGCACATACGCGGTGTTATCGAAAAACCGAATGTACCATCTTGCTTGTCTCGACGAGCTAATCACGATGATATAAAGAACTTATTCAGAAGTCCACCTTTTTGGATCATCGCCCCAAAAGCCCGCTTGGCTGATGATCTGACCCCCATCTTCCAAAATGGGTGGGCGTACTTCCAGCCATCTTTCTGAGAAGTTATGCATGCTACTGTTATTAGTACCTCAAGGTCTCTGTGACCACTTAAAAAAAGGTAGTAAAACTGGCTCTTTTTAGAGTGCTGTGGTCCTAAATATCTGCTAAGACACATTCTTTCTCTTTTGCTTGCTGATCGTTGATGCGGATTTCAGCAAATATAGTCTTCTTTTAGGTAAAATTGTTGAGGCATCTCTATGATTTTTGCTGACTGCTTTTGTTTCATTTCTAAGTTTCAATTGTAGAAATCAGTTGATATTTTAGCTGTGGCTGACCTGCAGAGCGCTGCCACTTTCCACGTGCACAGTTAATGCTTATTTGATTCTCGTCTTTGAAAGATTCGCTAGTCATTTGCTCATTATCGTCACATTCCTGGTTTGCCCGATAACGACAACCTCACCGGCAGATAGCCAAATATATGAATAAAGGAACTTCCGTATTTGAATGTCCAGTCTGTGCTGAACGACCCTAAATTTTATTTTATTGGGTTGTAGTGTGCCGGGTGTTAGGAAGTAGCCAGACTACGTTCTCATAAAACAATAAAGCTCGACCTGTGTTGAACTGTGTTTCATAGTCCATTGTATCTTGATCGAAAGTCGTTTGCTCCGATTCAAATTCATACTACGTATCGACGATTTTACTTAGAAAATGACGTAATTTTGTAAACCGCTCCGATGGTAGCAGATAAGCCTAGAAAGTTTTATCCCTTCATGAAAACAACAATGTAGCCGTGCCAAAGCAAAGGTCAAGATGGGCTGACCCCCCTCCCCTACAAACTTTTGTTCTCTGTGGTGTTTTTACGAGCATATTCGGACGCTTTCCATTCTATCTCACGTTCTGGAAAGTTCTCTTAACTTCTTTCAACGTCTGAATGAATTCACACTACACCTTTTAAAAGCTACGTAAATGGTAGCCGACTTTCCCATAACTCAAAGATCGGTGACATTTCCCGGAGGATCGTGGGGAGATTTCAATGATGACATGGGGCTTGATGACCCTCGTATTCTGAAATGAACGACAGACATTTCGGCCCAGGTTGACGGATAATGGAGTTACAGATATATCTATTTCCGTCGTGAACTTACGCGGAACTCATTTTTCAATTCTTAAATCAAATAGAACTCGAAATAGAAATGTCAGAACTAAATCTTATACACGGAAACGAATAAATCCATCCCCGCCTAATGGAATGCCGTTTTTATCATAAAATTGTTCGAATAGTTTTGATGCGTGACTCATCACGTCATGGTTCCTGTCGAAACTGTCTGACATATAGTCTAAAAGGAAAGTCAAAGACCTGAATTTCGGCCTGTCTTGGACTATAATTGATCGCTACACTAGATTGAAACCTGTATCAGTCCCCCTAAAATGGAACAACTCCTGAAACGGAAATAACCACCTCCTACTAGACTCCCACTTCATGGGATCACGGTCCACGGAACAAATTCTGCAAAACACCACGGATTTTTCACGTCAACCTTTTCCGGTTTTATGCTATTGCTGAGGACAAAACACCCAAAATTAGAAGTCCACTTCAAAGGATAGTCGAGCTTTGGTACATGCATCTCAGACGGACTTATTAAGCATAGTCCATTTTAGACGTCCTACTAAAACAGATGACAAAAAAATCAGCTGCTCTTTCGAAGTTCACAGCGGATATGAGCCATAGTTAAATAAAATTCCGACGTTGTATTGTTAAAAATAGAGAGCGTACGTAACCTAAAATATCCAGAGCCAATTGAATTACCTTGATGACGTGTCTTCTTTTGACAACATGTGTAAAGAAGCCCGTTTGAATTTTACATTATTTTACAAAATAGCTCTGAATCATCAAGTAGAGATTTCTGCTGTAACAGGTGAATTTTACCGGATCTTGGAAATTCAAGGTTCGGACCCACTTCGGCCGATGTTTGACATGCCAAGAATAATAACAGCTGTAGTCAGTAGTTTCTAATGTTTCTGCTGAATTGTGACGCAAGCAGTTACAGGTTGGCAGACAGACAAAGTCCTTTCATTCTGAAATATCTTCTCGTTCCTTGATTTGAATGATTTAATGCGAACGAAAATCAATACATCAGTTCTTGCAGATTGTATTAAACGCATTTCCTGTGACCCAGGATGAAGACGTGCTTTTCAGAAATACCTTTACTAGGGGTGACGCCATTTACAAACGTTGGAATTTGTACTAATAAACAGCTCATCCGTACCCACATAGAACGATCGAAATTTGACCTAAACAAACGTTGAGGAAGTACTATGGTTAAATGTCTCATGGTAGGCGACTTATCCAGGCCCAACGGGTTTACACACGACTTTTATCCTTTTGTAAGAAGATTTGTCTAGTTCCTCATTTCAAATGGATGAATAAAAAAGCGGGGGAAACGTATCCTCCACATTTTTACGCTTGTTTTGACGCTTTCAAATCTCCCACGGGTGGTCACTTCCTAGTTAGGAAGCCATACAGGCCAGAGGGCAATGTCAGAGTATATCTCATGCTCGTGTTCGTTCGTGTATCGTCATTAGCTATGACCCGAAAGGGATCTACTTGCTCATGAACATCCCACCTTGATATGGGAATTGGTTAAAGATTAGATGTTGCTAATGTTTATAAAACCATCCACTGACGATATCGTCGTCATTACCAGATGCTAAAGGACAAGGTGCTTCCTAATCGCCATTACCCGCACATTTGCGCATTTGCGTAGAACAGGAAGGGCGAGCCAATGGTCACCAATAGTCCGAGAAACACAATGTTATTGTGTTTTAATTGCCCTTAATGTACATGAGCTCACGTGTAAATATCAAGGGCTAGCTGCAAATCAGAAAACAAATACTCTTTGACCGGGCACCCTGTACAGGACACTCTGTTCCCATGTGCAGAAGCCATAAAAAGGGAATTCTTCTCCGAAGAAAGTAAGATAATGCCGCAATGGGCGATAGAAAATGAACTCTGTCCTGCTGATAATTTTGGGAAAACCACTACTCATTGTCATTAGACATATCTTTGTACCGGAATCAGGAGAAGATTGCGTCTAAGGTCAAAAACTTTTATGAATTTGCAACATCTAGTTTCAAAAGAATAGAATGACTCAAAATGGCATTTCTACGCCTACACCCTTATTTGATAGAAGATACTCTTACCAAGCAGGTCGTGAACTGGTCATCTAACACCGCCGCGAGTAGGTGTAAAAATCACTCAACCCTATCTTACCTCTGCACATTTTCCTCACATTGAGCCTTCAACAAAAGAGCTCACCCCATTCTGTGATAAGAGCTTCAAAATTATTGAAGGGTCCGATAGAAGTTTGCCTCCGGAACTGCTTACTATTACCCGCTCTGACGTCAAATTTTGAAAATTGGCAAAAGCGCAAAGAAGATGATCGCGTAGAACGAAATCGAACAGTGACCACCCGGCCATGCGACTAACATCGGAACAAAAATGCGTCATTTTCTATCTTGGTGGGGCACTCGCTGAGAAAAGTGCCGGAAGTTATTGTAATGTGAACACACAGCCCGCCATATGACATCGGTGACATCCAGGACAGACGAAGCCGTTTGCTTGTTTCGATGTTGGTCTCTGTGTCTCGAACTTTTCAACTTGACCAATACACTCGTCACTGTCACGTCTTAGAGAAAAATGTTAATGGGACTACGCCTTACGGCGCAATTCTCTTAGTCAGACACATACCATCGAAGTTGCGCAACGGGTTGGTATTGCATCAAAGGGGTTAAGCAACAGGTTGACTGAGTCTAGCATAATTCGACACCAGGGTCGAGGAAGTTGTCGCCCTTCGCCTGACCTTTGATTCTTCATTCTACGTCGAAATTTTGCTGTCGGAAAAGTGTAGCCGGAGTGGAGTTCAGGACACAGTACAAATACTACCCACATCCTTGTGACAATTGCGTAAATTGCAAATCTGACGTTGATAGATCATCCTTGCACTATGAATGCCCATCCAATTGTTCGGCGCTTCTAGGAGTACACACAATTTGCCTAGAACATTATTAATCTTTCATCCCAATCACGTACAGTTTATTGTTTTTGTGGCAAAGGGTAATTTTGCACATGTGCTCTCCCATCGAGGTGCAATTGCTCCCGGAAATTTTGAAATGAAGGATAATCACAGATCAAATGACGTTGCCGAGTGGGTCGACTCGGGTCAGAAACAAACACGACCTGTTCTAAAAATTATCACCTAA
Source organism: Oscheius sp. DF5033 (assembly GCA_964036215.1). Lineage (NCBI taxonomy): Eukaryota > Metazoa > Nematoda > Chromadorea > Rhabditida > Rhabditidae > Oscheius > Oscheius sp. DF5033. Next base: position 11,319,997 of record OZ038413.1, read on the forward strand.
CAACTAAAAAATTCAGTCGCAACATGTTTTTGATATTTTATTTATTTGGTACATGTGAATGAGCTGTTAAGTGCTACAAGAAATAGTCTAAATATACGTCCTGCCATGCGGGAACTGTAAGCACAGAGAACGGTCAATTTTCGGGAATTTTCAAGTCAAAGATTAAGTTGAAAGTTCATGTTTTAGGTCTTTGCGTTTACGTTCGTTGCTACCGACAGAGGGCGGGCGACCAGGCCCCGCCCCTCCCGATCTCTCGTTTATATAAAAGGGAGAACGCCTCTTGCTTGCTACAATCACATTTCTCCCCTCCGGGAAAACTTCTTACTCTACAAAGTTCATACTACTAACTACTACGTGCTCTAAGTACTTCACAATGATATTCGAAATGCCCATTGACCATTTCCCATCCAAGAGCAGCAACTCAATCCACAGGAGTGAGACCAGGTCGAGTCTGCCTCTTCGGATGCCTTTTTCCAGTGCTTCTTGCCTGGAAATTAGCAAAGCTGTCCAAGAAGAACTTACAGGTGAGGACTGCTCATATTATTTATTTTGGCTACAATCATATTCACCAGTTCCCAATCTTATTCTTGCTTTTTCAGTTACCCGAGCCACCTTCAACTTTGGAAAGTCTGCATCAGTCTCCTGTTTGGCTACAGTCACAAAACTTCCTCGTCTCTCCCTCTCAGTGCCGCCGATGGACCATGTCACCGTTCCTGAGCCTCCTCGCAAACTATCCTTATGCGAGAAACTTGCTAACACTTTAACTATTCCAACAGTCGTATCCTAAATCCCCTCCCATGAGTTAATTAGGATTTTATCAGCTTTTCTAGTCTTAGGTCATTATTCCTTAGCTTTTTTCTAATTTTATTAGATCTGACTGGTGGTTTGATCTCAATGCTGTGATCTCACTCTACAGGTATCTCGCTAGCTTTGAACGGTCCCCCGAAAAGTGCTTTTAACGCAACGATCTCTGTCATGCCTGTGCAATTTATTATTTATTATATATTTAAGAATAAGATGAACTAAAGAGAGACATAATAAATGCCTTGTTAATATTCTCTGTTTATTTGTATCTTCCTGTCTATTATTGGGGGACAGTCGGCTATTTCGGGGAATTGTCGCAAATCAAGTCGTGTACCGACCGAATCACAGTCTAAAATTGTTCAAAAGACAGGTCAAATTTGGGCATAACAACATCCATCCCATGACCATTTGTTTCTCAGGGAGAGAGCGTTCTTTGGATAGTCCATGGGTGCAGCATCTCCCCAGGTGATAATCTGTTTTTTTTTCAGCAGCAACATGGTGTCCACATGGGCAGAGAATGATAAGCTGGAAACAGTTCTCTCAACGGGGCAAAGGTCTGTTTCCGGGAGGCAAAGGTTCTACTTTTTCTTTTGATGCATTAACTGTGCATGGTAGTTGTCTCTTTCCGATCTGCAGCCACCTGGATATAAAATCATGTTGAGCTTTTTAGAGCACGATGGAAGAAAAATAATTTAATTGTTATTCGGCTACACGTCAGTATTAGTTTATCTGCTGTACTTCCTTTTTCTGTCTATGTTTAACTTCTAGCAATACCATTGCTGACTATTAAACCAAACGCTGACATTTAAAAAATTGTGCCATGATTTCTAACTTATGCCATATTTCGCAATAAAATGAGATTACCTAAGCCACTTTACTTGCGAAAGATCCAGAATATTTTCGGGGGTCTGGGTCTATTTTGCGTCACAACTCACGTGGTGATTCATTTTAAGAGGGGCTTTCCCCAATCTAGACGCGCCCCTCCCTTGTCTCCTACTTGTTTCTTCCGGCTAGTTGATGTGTTTCAAACAAAGTGTGGGTGGGGATCAACAAAGCCTGACGATTGAAGAAGTTAACCATGCGGGGATACTATGTCTCGCATGCGTTCTTCCGTGTCATCATCTATGATTTCTGCACATTTCCCACACAATTAACGGGTATTGCCCATGACGGTTCATTGAAAGTGAGATATGGAAGTTCCATTGAATGTGCAGTGTTCATTAGAACGCAAGAATCAAGTACTACTCTGATTGTTAAGCTTGTTTAGACTGGTTTTTAATTTACACGAGACAACACGAAGGATAAATGAAAGCCCCCTGCAGGTTCCCTGAAACATGTCTCACTGGATCGTAAGTGTTGTATGCAAGCTTCTAGGGGGCGACGCCCAAACACAAAGACAACACTTTTACAACAAGTCGCACCCTGACGCATCTTCCAAACCCTACTCGTGGTTGGGAGGGGTTCCAGTTAAGAATTAGGACAATGACCTTCCGGGTAACTACTACAAAAGCTATAAATCTTTTTGACTTCTTTTTGTTTTTTTCGCCTGTTGAATTCTTGGTACCCGAGATTACAGTAGACAATGGTGCGCAAATTTGTAGTCTTAGTAAAAACTCCAGTCCAGTGCCTATAATATGTCTGAGCAGAGTACGAAGAAAGTTCAAGGAAAGGTTCTATATTCCCAAGGAATCTGACGCGGATAGCGAACATTTAGTTATCTTGTGAGAATTTCCTGACATTTATTCACGAGTTCGAGACATGAGGGATCACTTGTGATAAAGCCACATCACCCATTTCCCAGGTGATACGGAAGTAATGCTCGAATAGTTCACACCTGTGGTTTAATTGTATTAAACCGGCACTTTTGCGAGGGCAGTTTTTCAAACCCAATATAAAGTATGATTTCATCGAGACATACAGCCGATGGTACTAAATGTACGTGATGTTGAAGTTTGCAGAAAACTGGCTCCGTTTTTGAGGAGGCAATGTTTATTGCATTTGGCGAACGCTACGTAAGACTACCGTATACTGACGTATGAATGATCCGTTGTTCGCTTAAGCGGAGCAGTTTGTTTAAAACACAAATGTCACGATGAGCGACAGTGAAAAAGGGATCAAATCCAGTTCAGAAGAGCCTCCAAAGAGCATTGCGTCAGCCATATTCTACCAGCTTTTTCGACATTTAGAGGCACACGGATAGAGATTTGCTTCGGATTAAAAGTCCTCTTAAGAAGATATTTATCAGCAAAAAAGAGGGACCGGCCTTTTCGGAAAGAAGCCACCATTGAACCAAAAGGATGACGGGGGGACCAGACTGAAGCCCAATGTAAATTTCTAACATTCGTTTAATTATTAGAGTACAATATAGCAAAAAGAACACTTGATTTCTTTCAATGTTATGTCATCTAAAAATGACGATATACTAAACAAGGATTTCATTGTAAAACGAGGGTAAAACGGTTCAGTAGACAATAAAATGTCTGCGAATTCGGTCGGCAAAATGTGACGTAAACTTCGACGTCACAAAACTGTATGACCTCTTATTGTCCACCGTATACCGGCAAACTAATTATTCAATGAAAACATAGTCTTCGCGCAATTGACAACTTGTCATAACAAATGATGTTCATTCAAGTATTTCATATTGTAGTGATGGTACAGGAAAGCGGCCTGCTTCCCACGTGATTTATAGAGGGACACGCCTAAAGATTCCAAGAGGATGAGTAAGAATCAGCAGAACCTGCTGGAAATTGGCGCTATGCCCCAATTAAAACGGGAAAAAAATTATTCTCCCTTTTTCCAGTGAATTAACGCAGATTCCGTGACTGAACGGCCAATCGAGTAGCGCTAAGGTAGCATTTCATTCTCATTACATATGCGACCGCATGAGTTAAACCCATCCCAGTTACAAGTCTAAAATGACTAAGCAAACATGCGGATTTACTAAAATCGCAAGCTCTCTACTATTGCATAATTTTATGCTCCAATACACGAAAATATCGGATTTTAGTTAAAAATAGCTGTGGCAGCTGCCTTACTCATCTCTAATACTCGCTCTCTGTTCAGGTTAAACATCATGTACTGCACTTTTGTAATTATATTTTGAGGTTAAGCCGGTTGAGCACATTAGCGCATCGTCAGCATAAGGTTATAATTCTTAATCCTCCTCTAAAAAATTGTCTAGTTAGAAGTAGAACTCATGTTCAGCGAACTTTGAAATCAGTTAAGAGGATCTACTAAGGAAAGATGAAACGTGACATGAGCTTTACCGTAATCTTCGGCATCATCTTTAGCTATGCTCATCAGCTGTGTTTTTCTTTATGTTTTTTTTTTATTTTGCAGAACACCTGAGGGCTCGTATTTTTACAAAATCCACACGATCATTCGCGTGCGTTGAACTTTTTGAGTAGTAAAAAACAAAGGACCTGAAAGGCGTAGTTTGGGGAGTCAACCCACATCTCAAGTCATTTTGTATCCAGACGGCTGACCGGCAAACAAGCTTCCATGAGACACATGACGTAGTCTCATTTCTGTCATCTGGGAAACGGCGAGTCTTTTCGGCAAATGTCTTTATTCCCACCGTATGACATTATTTTACAGTTTTCAACATTTTCAAAATTCTCAAGGATTAGGTTATAGACGGCTTAATTAGAAAATGTCTTTAAGGATCACTTTTTGAAGGTTAACCTGGCCGAACTTGACCAATTTCGACAGGTCACCTGCTAGAATCGTACAAATTGAGCTTTAGCTATAGTAGCGGAGGCGGCACAGCTACTATAAATTTTCGCCAGTAAAACAGACTATACATTTTCTGAGAGGCGGTTGACTACAACTGTGGTCTGATCGTCTTATGACGAGCTAATTTGTGTATACCAACACCTGCTGGGATAAAATATTGTGAACTGGATAGGATAATGATCATTTGTTTAAGAGACAAACTGATTTACGGGTGTCATGCAAACAGCTTTTCTCCACCTATCAAGTCATTTTCGAAAGAGAGTTCATCCCACCTGGTTGAAGCCTTTGTTAATCCGGTCAAACTCTTGCCTTCTTCTTTTTGAGCCGATTTAAGCTATTTATGTCCCATTTGGCCGACAAGTGTTTCCAAATCCGGTTAACAAAAACTTATTGCCAGAAGATTAACTCTTTATCTTATATATCTCTCTCTTCCAATCGACATGCTGGTTTCCTCAAAATAGCTGATCCAATTAATCTCATCCGTCTCTATCAAAATCGCTGAGTCTTCTATCTGAGGGATTTATTTATCCCAGTTACAATGATCAGATCATCGTCTTCCTTTTATAAATATTCTTGCTACAGCACCTATGAATAGCCTATTTTGAGTCTCCCCCTCTAATTTTAGTCTTATGCGTCTATTCATTCGCAATCATATTCAACATTTAGTAGTTCTCTGCTGTCTAAAATTTGATTACACATTTCATGTTTCATATTGTATAACCTTGTGAGAGAGAAGAACTGTTTCCGATGTTTTGAAGAGTTTCATTTGCATTCCTTGTCTCCTCCCTCTATCACCCTCTTTCTGCATGAAGAAAAGGGGCGTGGCTCGAGGAGGGTCTCGCACATATAAAAGACAATTTGAAGACTCTGAGACGCCTTTGATTTAGACCCATCTACACGATGATCTTCGAAATCCCAATGCAGCATTTTCCACCATCAAGGATGGCCTCTGAAGAACGCCCGCAATCTCGTAACCCTATATTCCGCCGAGCTAAATGCCAAGTTCTTACCGCCAGCTGTGCAGAATTATCTCGTGCTGTAGCTGAAAAACCAGAAGGTGAGGTCCATTTCATTTATTTTGTTCATTAGACTCAAATTAAATCACCTAACAGTGTCTCTCATTCATAGTGTTTAGTTTCAGAACCACGTCCACGCATTAACTCAGTTTTTGCTAATGCTATCAGTGTTGCTACACTTACTGGTACTGCTATTACTGGTGTTCCGACAACTTCTACGGCAATCAAAGCTCCTATCACTCGATCACAGTCTGTCCCAGCAGTCCCTCGAGACCGTCAGCTATCCCGATCCGAAAGGATTCAGAAGAGTATTGGAGCATTCAGTCGACGGGTGGCCACATTGCTAACTATTAACCCAGTCATAGCTTAATTTAATCCCTTACGTTAGTTGTAGTAGAATTGTTTTGTTCTTATTTGGGCAATAGGCAATTTCTGTGATCTCAAAGAATTCAATCACCGCTAGTCAAATGAAAACGGCTTTAAGTTGTGTCTGTCTGCCAATAAATTATTATTTGTCATATAGTTCTATCTCGTCTAAGTTCTCTGGAATCTCTTCTAGTACCGTATCCCTTCCTGATGGCGCTTTGGTTTCTACTCTTTGCAAAAAAACGAAGCATTCACGCACAAGTAGACTGAGGAACAAAAGGATTAACTTCTATAATTCCAAGAGACGATTTTAGAGATTAATCCTCTTCGGAGTAGTTCAATCCTGGGGTTGAGTTGGAAGACAATGAGCCAAAGAATTTCTACGTCTTTACTGGCCTTATTAAATGAGAACTTTGTATCCGCTGCTATTTCTAATGTGACTTCTTCCATCCCGACGATGAATTTCCCTAAAAGAGAGATGAACTTATGTCCTTCCACTTTAAATGAACTCGGTGCTTATTCAGGAATAAAAGAAACTCGATCTCTGGCGCAATTATCTTGAGGATGTTGGAAAAACCGAAGTATTTGTCTGTGATTCAGGCTACCAGCAGTTCCCTGGAATTCAGCCAAAGTGGACTAACATGGGAAGCATGGTACTTGTTGCCGTTTCAGTAAGAGTAGAATGGGCTGCACGGATGTCTCGGAAGGCATTCTTTTCCTTCAGCTAGTTCGTCTTGATCTCCGTCTGGGAAAAATAATAATTCAAATATTTTTATGATGGACGATGATTAGATCTGCACATTGCCGTGGCACAGTTTCCGTTCAGAGACCTTCAGAAAGTTAGCGATGATTGTTCTTCCAATATAATTCTCTTCTAAGAGAAACACTTTTTGAATACACAATAATTAAAGTCTCGAACACTAGTCGGCTGCCCTTTGGTTCTCTAGTAAAACCATGTGATTGAGCTTATTTGTAATTCCTGATTTTCACAACTTCTGGAAGCAACAAACAGATTTACCACGGGTCCAGGCGGGGGTGATTACTGTGTGAGGCTTCCCTTTTTCAATGAAAAGTCCAAAATGAGCCGGCTAGTTGCTCTTCAGTAGATTATCTTCCCAGCAATGTATTAATCAGACGGTTTGTTTTTGTTTTCACACCCCCACCCGGACAAGAGCAGCTGAACTATATGAAATTATCGAAGAAGTTGAGTTGAAAAGCAAAATAATTTGTTGACTACCCCCATGTGATTGGTGGGTTATTGTATATAATTTTCAAAGATTCTTTCAGCCAAAAATTGCTATCTTCCTAACTATTGACCTTTTGAAAATTGGGCATAACAACAGTTTCCCGTGGAAATCAGGGAAAGAGAAATTTTCGGTTTTTGATGGAAGCCATAGGCGTTGCTTGTTATGAATGAAAAAAATTGGATCAAAACTGCTTTTTTCCGTAATTTAATACCGCCAGAAAGGCTTATTGGATGAAAAAGACAAACAGCAAAAAAGTGTGAACACCAACCATGTGGCTTCTGAGCAATTCCCCGAACGCATTGACTCACTTCGGTTAAAGAAAACAAATCTTCCCGAACTGATTCAGATACGATGTTAAGTTACCGTATCCCTGGCTGGATATTGCGTTCTCCCAAGAGTTCTGGCCTCTTGAGAAGGTTAATTCCAATCGAAGAATGTATGAAGGCTGCTTGCGAAACTGATTTTTCAGTCTCAAATGTATTCAAGCTTAGGTAATAGCTACTTTGATACCGTGGATTTTGTTCTCACATCATTTCTCGATTTTACTGGCATTAATTATTAGGAAGTTTAAGATATCGATGTGTCGCAGTGACTGAAAGCGGAACGCCTCGGTAAAATCATATGGAGACCTCCTCAAAGAAAAAAAATCTACCTAGTTGATTTCTATCGTCATTTACTGGTTGCTTGTTTTGAACCTCATAACATTGTTTCATTTTTTCATCTATGCTAACCACATTTACAGTTAATTATTCTTATTTTTGTTGATAAACAGCAACCATTAAAGAAACTAAAAGTTCAACTAATTTACGGTATTTGCGGTCTAGTCTATACCTGTTATGTCCTATAAATGACATATGGGACACAGAACAGCTTGCTTATTACACAGTTCTCAATAACAGACAAAAGTCTGAGGGTTATGATGAACTTTGTCTATGGGGCACATTCCCAGGACAGACGTTTAGGCTACCGTATCTTGCAGACAACCTTTGTTTGATTACTTTAATCCGTGTGAATAGGTAAATAACATCTTTTCATGAATGAAAAGCCATTTATCACACTACGGTACTTGTGACATTTAATGGGAAATGATGTGATGTATTCAACAAACGTTCCGGGTAATCTGCAATTGTCAAAAGGGGCATTCAATATAATCCGTCTGTTCTATTGTAACCAAATAGATTAGAATGATGTTCTGATGATCTCCTTGAAATCATACTTCACAAATTTAAAATATTTCCTCTTTCAAGAAAGAGTTTACCATCTCATTGTACAAAATATCACAACTGTAATTTGTTTTTCGCAAATAGTCTTGAATTCGAGGATAATGATAAGTCTACAGTGGTTTTTTCGTAGGCTTTGTGTTTTATGCTCGCTTCTGCCCACACTTACAGTGGATTGAACAATTAATTCCTTCCTTTACAAATCATGCGCTTTGAAAATCTTCAAAAATCAGCTTATGATTATGTCCGCAAATAAAACATTTGGAGGGACCAGTTAGTCCACAAAAAAACAGTATCCTCATGATTGGAAGCAATATCAGCTGCTTCGTTAGATGTCTTCTTTACCAAGATAATCATATTGAAGCCCATATGACAGTTGAAGTTAATAATATTGCATCTCTTGCAGAGAATCCTCAATATTCTTCTACTGCTAGTCTTTTGAAATAAGGAATGAGGAAAACAATTTTTATTGAAAGATCTTTTGCAAAAAAGAAGGGGAGACCGGCGTCATAGCCTTGAAAAACCATGTTGTTGAACATAGGTGAGAACTTATACGAATGAAGATCAATTAATGAGGAATTGGAGCGGCATACTAGCGGAAGGAAGAATACGATAGGGGAACCAGTACTATGTGTGCAAATGGGCACTTTATAATACAAAAATGCGCCTAACGAAATATTAAAATGAGCAGTAACATTGCTACAGACATTTTTTCTAGCGATCCAACAGAAGTCACGACATACTTTAAAGGTTGTTGCTCTGCCGTGCGCTCTTCTATAGGAGCCAGATGGAGGATACTATCCCTAGTCGGAAAGTCAATAAATCCATCGACAAAGGCCAGCGAATGCTCATTGTTACAGTAATTCCCCTTGCAGACACAGATTACGTAGTCAAGAACATTCTTATTAGGAAATGACGGCAACGATCGAACCATGTAACATCTAAAAATGTGTCAGGATTAGAGGGTGGCTTCGCAACTGACCCTTCCGCATGAAGTCGAGGGTCTTCCCTCCAGTTATGACGCAGGACGTTTTCAAGACATCCGCGGACCACGAATGTCGACCCTGCAAAGACAATTTATTAAAATAGGGACTCTTCTTATTTATGTTTGTTATGTCTATGAATCTACGTCACAGGACCCTACGACCTATTCCCAGCACGCCGTAATTTCGTTTACTATTTTAGGATCGGGACCAGTTTCTGTAAAAAATAGGGTGTGGCGATTGGAAACAAAGTGTTCTTTTTGTGGGGACCAAAGCGTAAGTTTTTGAGTCATTGCAAAAATTGAAGTTTATATGGTAAAAGTGGACCTGCAAGGCTGGCGGCGCAGGAGAGTGAAGTTTTTCAGAATTTATACCGAAGGACCTTTATTACCCGGACCAGGAAGAATTTTCATAGAACAAATTGTACGGACTAGCACAGATCATCATCGTTCTGAGTTCGAAAATTTTCAAAGATACATTCGTCATTACACAGTTGAGCTGCCCTTTAAAAAGCTTCTTCGAACGTCGTCGAGTCACCTGAATTCTCCGCAAGGACTTCTCTTACGGGTGGCGCGACATTTTGCTGCTAATCTCCTTTGATATCTTTGAGAGTGTTTTGCGTAGAGAAACTGGTGGGATTAAGAGGGCAGAGGCTATGTTGAACACTGTTTCTTTTCTATGGCATTCTTGTAAGGGGCCGAGAGCTGTCAAAAAATTGAAACAAAGTTGGGTACAATCACAGCGGAAGCCTTATCGATATAAGCAGCTTACCGTTTACATTTGGCTGCAGAGTGACGCAGAGATCATACTTAGAACATATTTGCGCCTGGATGGAGGGATTGTCTGGATCTACAGTACGTCTAAAGTATAAGATAACATTCCTTTCTTTCGCTGACTTACGTGCAAGCGTCCCATTGAGTTCCGATTTGCCAAAAGAAGACATCCGCTTGTGTTTTGAGCTGACGGCGAAGAACAGGCTCCAAATGACGATCTTGTGAAACACAGTGGTAGCAAGCTCCTGGAAACTTTTACGGTCCTTGATCTTTCTCTCGCCTACGTATTATTATTATTTTCCCCTAATTATTATCAAAATATATTTATGGATCAGCCTTCCTGAACAATTGTATTTACCCTCATTAAACCAGGCTGAATGGGAGGTTAATTTTCTATTTTCCTGTTGAAATATGCCTACTCACAAGTTGTGAATGGTTTTAAATGAAAATGTTTTTCAAAACAAGGGAGGGATCCTAGAAAATAGCAAAAAGTGAGACGCGGGGGTGAAAAAGTTCTGGAATTTTACAAAAACCGTCCATAATTGGTTCTTGAGACCTAACGAACTTCCAGGTTTTTACGTCACAATCAGCTGAGTGTCTCATGGTCGCTTAACAGAACAAAACAGTTTTGTGCAAAAATAATCTAATTAAAACAGGGGTGCGGCTTGTTTGGAAATTGGCATTTAATCCGGGATAATATACAAGGGACTAACCTGCGTCTGCTCCATGTAGAAACCAAGAAAATGCCAAAATTAATATTTGGACCATCGACTGACCGAAGGACATGTTACAGGAAACCAAAAGGTTACGGCCAATTTGACATCCGAAACCTGGCGGCCAGTCCAAATCAGAGCCTCTATTAATACGCGTCACTGACTAGAATAATTGAATAGAGAAGGCACAACACCTTAATGGTCTTACTAGATTAGCGGGTCAACCGAAATGGCTACCTGGAGACGGCTCTGCAGAGTATTAGTGCTTCTGTTGGGTACCTGCAATGTTTCGCTCACTTTAGTAAAAGGAAAAAGAGAAGAGCAAACGAGAATTGTTTGGATACATTTCTTGGTATTTTACCACCCAGATGTGTATAATTTAAGACTACCATAAACCTGCAACTATGATAGGGCCATAATACAAATGCCCTTGTACCATGGCCCCACCCTACTTTTTCAGTTTTAATTTTGAAAAAGAAGCTTCGACGAATAAGGGAAACTATGCGCCTTCAAGTGTTCCTTCAGAAATGGGAAAAGGACCAAGTTGTTAAGTATAAGGAGGCAGGCGAAGGGCATTGTGTCACAAATGATGGCCACCCATCTTGGATGATTAACGTTCTGGTACCCAACTGGAAAGGGAGAACTCCACAATGACAAAGCGCGGAGCATAAAAGGGGCAAGGTCAGCGGAGTCAGCTAAAACAACAGCAGAGGCTATTTTGTGAGGTTAGAACCTAATTTCGGATAGCTGACTAAACCGCAACGAAGTCTCGATCAGACTTCAAATAACAAGATAACGGCCTAAGCAGCGGCATAACAAAAAGAGCTGAGAAAATGGCCATAGTTGTCGCTAGTCGGCTTGGTGAAAAAAGGAATTTTTGCCCTTCAAAGATGGGATGCCGCCGAAGTCTTTGAGCCTGCCGCTTTGTTTCCTTTTTTGAGTGGTCGAATTGAAAAGCAAAGCAGTTAATTAATAAGAGCAAAAGAATTTCCCGATGTTTTTGGTAAATATGGTAAAATCTCCTTTACGCCATATTTAACAAGACTGCTCGCGATTGCGAGCGTATTACATATTCAAGTGAATTTCGGCTAAGGGGTTCAAAAATATTCATTAGGTCAGATGTGCAAATGGGATCCCAAGGTCTTCGCATGAAGAAACAGAATAATTACAGGGTATACCTTGTAATATGCCTTTAGACCAGTCCTAATTCATTAACAATGAGCGAAACTCTTCACTGCGATGGTTTCAACTACCCTAGAAGAAAGGAACAATGCCTGCGAGCATTTTCAACAATCGCAGGCGATTAGCCAGCCAGCAAATTACTCCAGAGGGGCACTTCCTTCTCATTTGTTTACTTGTTGTTTACAAATCATAAAGTTTCGTTTTTCATTTGGATAAAAAAGTGAGGAAAAGAAAGAATATGTTTTTGTTTACGAAATAAGTCGGCAACTTTTGACGATTGGAAGTCGTCCATCAGTGGCAGAACCCAAGGGAGCAGCATATGACACTAAAGAAACCAAGGAGATATCATGAAGTGGCGAAAACGTTTTGGCAGAAAGAGAAGAGCAGATATTTGACGAGATATAGAAACGATGAGAAGACACAAAAACCAACTTTTAAAAACTTTGAAATGGGTGCCTCACAGACAATGGGCCATAAGAGAGCGAGAAAGGACCGGATGACTTCGAACGTCTGACGGGGAGGCTCATTACACGATTTCATTCCCAGCGGAAATATTTTATGGCACTCTTCCCCTAACAGTATAGATTAGGTAATTCAGTAAAGTTGATGAAGGCTTTTCCGGCAGCAGCTTTAACAGCTGTGAACACAGACGTCCAAAACAAGAGTTGAAAAGCGGAAAAAAACGAACGGCTTCAATTTTAGCCCGCTAACACCATTGAGTCGCCTTGGACTAACTAATCCACAGAACGGCGGGTTGAAAGAGTTTCAGAAAAGAATTTTTTGAAGGTGGACAATGCAACATCAAACTGCTGTTAATTTGTGGAGAGGCTCTGCTCATGCATATCTTAGAAGCCAGAATAGTCAAAAGCACTACGAATTAGTGGTGAAACAAATGGGCCCAGCCAATGAAATGGATATAGAAGTGCTCGGAGCTCGCAACCAGCTGCGCGCCACTTGCCCTCTTTGTTGCGTAACGACAAAAGGAGAAATCAAAGAAAATGGGAACGTAAGGCAGAACGCAACTTGGTTACACTTTATGAGTTTAAAAGTGTCATTCTTTTCGGTTCTTGACCCTTAAAGGTTCCATACCAAAGCAACCTCAAGTTGGCGCTCTCTGCGTACTCTCACTGTGAATGTCTCCAGACTCAAGTTATTATACAATTTTAGATGTTGCTCCAATAAATGACATCTTTTCGCGTACTTTATTCATCTCTCATTAATATTTATCTTAAGGTTCAGCTACAATAAGACTAATACTGATTTGTTTTGAAAACTTTCTTAAACTCCATTCAACAACCACCCAATGCGATAATTCGTTACTAAAATTTTCATGCAGTTTCTATTTTACATACTCTGCTTACATTTATAAAAATTCACATAAACTAAATTCAAATTTTTCCGCTTTATTATGGCAACCGCGCCCTGTTCCCAATGAAACTACTGTAACCACTACGCGGCGGCCCACTACTATGTATTGCAGCGGGTGCCGAACAGCGAATCCACCGTCGAGCTACGCGGTTCCCAATCGTCACTTTTAGCTACGCTTCCAAGTAGCCAACTGCTCCAAAATGGTTAAGGGGGTGAGTTTCATTTCTACTATTCATTTATTGAAAATTATACTTGGAAATATTTGTATATTCCATGCAAACTTCAGTGGGTATTTTGAAATCCCAAAAAAAATATGGAAAATCGTATTTTATTTAAATTTTGTTTCTTTCAGAAGGTTTATGGACACAAGGACAACTTCAGAACCCAGAAGGTTCTCGTTGCAGCCAAGCTTGGCAATGCTGAGGTTCAGCTTGCTGGAGATAAGGCTCCCGCTGCTAAGTTCCCTCTTGGAGTGGTAAGTTCTAGCTTCCTAAAACTTCTATTGACTTTTATTTTTAGACACCCGCTTTCGAGGGAGATGTCAACCTCTTCGGAGCTGAGTCCATCGGACTTCACCTTGCCGGAGTCAATACAAATGTATATCTGGCATTTTACCGTTATTCTTTTTATCGTTTTTAGCAGGCTGAGACCGTGCAATGGCTTCAGTGGGCCGAGGCTTCCCTCCTCCCCAACGTTCTTGGTAACGTTCTCCCTTCTGTCTCCGCTTGCCAGCTTGACAAGAAGGTAAATCAATTTGATTTCTTTGAACTATTACATTATTAGGTTCTGGACAGCTATAAGAACGAACTTTTCGCCCAGCTGACCATTTTCAACGAGTTCATGGTTAACCATACCTTCCTTGTTGGAGAACGTCTTTCATTCGCCGACATCAGCGTTGCTTTCGATCTCCTCCCAGCTTTCGAGCACGTCTTTGATGATGCCGTCCAACAGAAATTCAAGAACCTGACCAGATGGTTCAAGACCGTTGTCAACCAGGCCCCAGTCAAGAGCGTTATCGGAGAAGTCAAGTACGCTTCCAAGCCTGCCCAATTCTGTGGTAATTTTAATAGCTTTCCATTTTATAATTTCTTGCTTCTAGAGAACAAATTCAAGGAGCTTTCCGCCAAGTACAGCAAGTCCCTCCCCAAGAAGGATGAGGGCAAGAAGAAGGACGAGAAGAAGAAGGAAGAGCCCAAGAAGAAGGAGGAGAAGAAGCCCGCCGCTGACGATGCCGAGGAGGATGATACCCCCAAGGAGTCCTCCAAGGATCCCTTCGCAGAGATGCCCAAGGGAACCTTTGTTCTCGACAATTTCAAGCGTGTCTACTCCAACGAAGACACCGCCACCAAGGCCATCCCCTTCTTTTGGGAGAACTTCGACCCTGAACACTACTCCATCTGGCACTGCGAGTACAAATACGCCAGCGAGCTAACTCTCTCCTTCATGAGCTGTAACCTTATTTCCGGTTTGTTTATATGCAATTTCTTATTCATAATTTCAATTTTAGGAATGTACCAACGCCTGGAAAAGCTGAAGAAGAACGCTTTCGGTTCTATGATTCTTTTTGGAACAGACAACAACTCCACGATCTCTGGAATCTGGGTCTGGAGAGGACAAGAACTTGCCTTCCCCCTCAGCCCTGACTGGCAGGTCAGTTTGCGTCATATTTCGTAATCCTAAACCACGAGAATATGTCATCTTTTCTGGCCGGATGCCTTTTAAGTGTTACAATTCTCGAAAAGTAGAGCTCCTTCTCGTTGGATAGGCTCACTTTGGGCTGATATCTTCTATCTTGAGAGCAACATTGCCATTTACAGGTTGACTACGAATCTTACGACTGGACAAAGCTTGACGCCAAGTCCGATGCTACTAAGAAAATGGTCAATGAATACCTAATGTGGGAAGGAGATTTCGATGGAAAGAAATTCAACCAAGGAAAAATCTTCAAGTAAAATATCAAATTGTTATTGTTATTTTTTCAGTAAATACTTTTGCGGACGTTTTATTTATAATTATCTGCAGGTCAAAATGGCATTAAATAAAAAATTTCCCAAATTCCCTGTAGCGATGTTTGGCTTCATAATATTCTGTCAAGGAATGTTCTAGAAAACATCCTTTGATGTCTTCAAATTTGTCAAAACATTGAAGATGCTCCAATGTTAAGTTGGTTATATTTCCCGGGCGCTGAAAATAATAGAACTATCTCAACTGAAAGACTTGCTTGATCACAGAATACTTCACAGGTGTGAGGAATTTTTGCCTCTTTACAACATCGACTATGGTCTGTTCCTCTAGCCGCGCAGAAATGAACCTGAGGCAGAGCAGATAGAGGACATTTCGACAATGGCGATATACTTGCCAGCAACTGAAATTCTAATTCACTTTGTATTCTGTGACTTACAGAATCTTTCTTATAGCCTTGGTATGAGCACATGTGATAACAATCCTCGGGAACATCCAATAAATTACAGCATGTCAGAAAGTGTGAGTTCGGATCCTACAGGGTTTCTCAAGTTATAAATAAAGAAGCGTACCTCAGTTTGTTGGGACGAGTCTTTGTATTCTTTTTCTTGATAAGTTTTTGCTCCCCTTGCTCGTGCCATGACACATCCTCCTCCCATACATTGCATTCCAGGGCCACAAGGACATCCCATCATCTAAAATACTTTTATATCAGATAGAAGTATTGTACCGGAGGTCGTACACATGGAGGAAAAATGCACGGCGGCGGTGGAAGACAGCCAACTCCAAGACAACCTAATGCGATACACTGAAGGATTAACATAAGCAAGTACAAAATGTTTACCTGTTCTGAAATATTAAAAAGGGTATAAAGTAGAAGCACAACCGCTGTGTGGAAAGGCATAGATTTCTATGTAAGCGTAGACTTGAGAAATCCTCGGGAATACTAGTTGCTACTCACGATTCTAGCCGTTTTATTTACGGTCTGTCCTAATTGAAACATTTGTTTGCATTGTCTAACAGTCCAAAACTGGACAAGCACAACGGAAGTTTAAAAAAAGAACGTCTTCCTTTATATGACACTGTTTTTTTCTGTCTACTGCGGAAAATCTTTTATAGTGAAATATTTATTAAATATTAAAACAAAAATTGCACTGCGAACAAAGTATATCACAGAGTGACAGGAAGATCATCTAGATTATTAAGCAGCACTTTGAGAGGAATAACAAGACACAACAGGAGAAAGCAAAAGGAGAAATATGGAATGAATATTAACTGAGAATGCGGGAATACTCGTGTCGGATGATTGGCAAGTCATTGGAGGAAAGACTTATGGACTCTGGAAGGGGTACTGTAAATAGAGAACATTACAGGTACCATACCAAGCAGAGAGCTTCGCAATCGGCCTTCTTTTCGAAACGGTTATCACTACCGCCACATCCTCTGTAGAAGTACAGTTTGCAGCGGCGATCCTTCGCCGAATAGAAGTAATGAAGGTTTGTTCGGGGGGTCTTCTCGTTTTCGCGACAGGCTCTTCCTTCCGTGGGTTTCAATTGACAGACAGATCTGTCTAAAGCGTGCTTGACAGGAGCCTCAGTAGGCTGCGTCGTTTCTTCGACAGCCGGTTCTTCCTTAGGAATATCGATGTTGACAGTTTCTGAAGAAACATCAGCTGCCTTGGGACTTTCAGAAGCGGCTGAACATAGAAAATAGTTTGTATAGCTTTGCTGTTACCTTGCTCTTGAAGTTCTCTGTTGCGACTGCTGTTTTTGATCTTCAGCTGTTGAGCAGCGTCATCATCTTCATATTCCTCTTCCTCTTCATCGTCTGATTTCTGCGGAGGAAGTTCGACTTTTCGGTTGGCTTGAATGTATTTCTCCTGATCGGAGGGAAGAGGCTGAAGTTCAACCACCTATGGGATCACATTTAGTAAAGACGCATATCTGACCAACCTCTCTAGATGTGGAAGACTTTCTGAGAGTGGAAGGAGCAATGACATTGTACTCATGAGGAATCCTGGATGCTGGAGAACCAAAAAGGGGGCAGCACAGTCTTGCTGAAAATGAAAATTCTTCTGATATTGTCATCTCATTCACATCCTTTAGCTCCGTCAATAGCACAATAGTATCCCTTGGGACACATTTTAACACCATCGAAACCAGCTCCACAGACGGCGGGCTCATTATTCTCGGCCATCAATGGATCAGAAGCATCAGGACACATGTACTAAAGTTTTTTGTATATTTAGAAGAAGCACGTGTTCAACCTTAGGTGTCGACAAGAGCTTTTCTTTGTAGTAGCTGCGTGGAACGCCGGGAGTAGGAGTAGTCTCTGGTACAAGCTTGACACCGTGTTGGACATTTCTCAATGCGGGATCGACTCCAGGACAGCAAATGTCAGGAGGCCCTCCACGGCAATAATAGCCAGTTGGGCAGCCAATGGAGTCGGTAGAGTTTCCACAAAGAACTGGAGCATTTCCTCCAAGAGGGTTTCCATCGGGGCACTGACCAGGAGCTACAATGTTGGCTGGAGTAACAGCATCGGTTTGTACAGCTGGGGCAGCTAAATTAGATACTTTAGTCTGGCTCTTTTTTGTCTTACTTTGCCCTCCAAGAACGCAAAGTCTCTGGCAGTCTATTAATGAGCCGAAGTTGTTGGCATTTCCTTGGCAGCCAGAATAGTAGAAGAGACGGCAAGAATCGGAATTGCGATCGTAGTAATATCTAAAAGGAATAGTTTCAATCAAAAGCCATTTTACCGAAGATGAGCTGCGTCACAATCTCCTTTAACTAGAGGAAGAATGCACATAGGATTGCCGTGTTTAGGCACTGTAGGTCTGCTCATTCTGACAGCACTGGAGACATGTTTCGGCTTCTCGGCTGAAGTATTTCTTTATATGAGCATAATTATTTTAAAGATACCATCAAATCGAAGAGGTGCGACAACAGAATCAAGACTGAATGCAACGGAGTTAGCGTTGAAGGCTCTATCCATGCTAGTTTGGCGCTTTGCTCGAAGAGGTACTTCATCCATCAAACGGCTGATTCTTAAAGGCCCGAAAACCTTGTATCCATAGCGAGCTTCATCTCCACCATATCCTCCAAAGACGTGCCGGTCATAAGGATCTTCCTCATTAGGGCAACAGAAGTAATCCATTCCATTGAAATAACAGACAGCTTTGTCAGGGCACTGCGCTTTTCCAGGCAGACACATGACAGGTCGTCCGTCGAGATAACGCAATTCCTTGTTTCCATTGGGGCAAGATGGTCGAGCAACTTTCTCGTTTTCATTCTTGGCGTCAAGATCTGGTGGAGGCAGTCTGTTGTTCTCAAAGTTGGGAAGTCCAGCGGCTTTATTTCTCTATTTTTAAATGTTTTTTAACAACTTTCAATACAAACCTGGCCTGTGCTGTAGCTGACATCCTCCTTGGGGCTTGGTGCCACAACTGGTAGGTTAGGTTCACGAGGCTCCATATCCGTCTGGTCAATCTTCTTGGCCTTGTATACTGGCGGCTCGGTAGCAGCCGCAGGAGCAACAGTGGCACGAGAAGCGGATGCTTGTGCAGTTGTGGGAGCAACTGGGATAGGGTGAGGCTTCTCCACTGGCTTCACTGGAGAGCCATGAGCTGAAGGAGGCTGTGGTTCAGTTCCTGGTGGCAGAGGAGTTGGGACGCGCTCATCAGGTCCGTAAGATGATGCGGCAAAAGCTCTTCCAGCCACAGGTGGCATAGGCTCAGAGTTAGAATCGTCCGGTTCTTCCTAAAGTATATTGTTAAACTACTATTCGAATGCATCACCTCGTATTCTTCATCAGGATCTACATCATTATCGGAGTCAGTTGGCAGTTCCACTAACGGATTGCCCTTGGGAGCTACAGTGGGTGTGGCTGTAGGAGCAGGAGCTGCTGGTGGTACAGGCCTGTTTGTAGGAGTTTGGACGTGAGCAGCAGATGCAGTTGGAAGAGTAGCAGGTGTAACTACGGCTGGCTTCACAGTTGTAGCTGCTTGAGCAGGCACCGTGGGGACAGTGATAAGAGCAGGGCGACGCGGGGTCACAGGGCGAGCAGGTTGTGCTGAAATTTATGTTTTATACGATAAATGAAAGGAACCTACGTGCACAGAAGCGTTCACAGTCGCTGAGAGTCTCGAACTTGTTGTCGTTTCCACCCTTTCCTTCATAAACATACTGTTCGCATCGGAGGTTACGCATGTTGAAATACCTGCACATTTATGGATATTTGGATACTACCGGTAAAGTTACCATTTGACATTGTATCCCTTTCCGAAACCAGCATCTTTCTCATATGAGCATCTCTCAGGAACTTGAGAAGTCACAGAGTGTACAGGCATGCAGGTAAGTTCACAAAGAGTTCTGTTAACGAAGTTGTTCAGGTTTCCAGAGCATCCTCCGAAGGAGAACTCCTCACATTGTCCAGTTTGGTAATTGAAGAACCTATAAGTTTTCCCCTACATTGAAAACAAGTAGAGGACTTACCATCGGGCCACAAAGTTATTGCAAAGACCCTGTTCAGCTGGCATAGAGCAAATAATCTTAGGATCATGGCTATTAAATGCCTTGC
Organism: Oscheius sp. DF5033; assembly: GCA_964036215.1. Classification (NCBI taxonomy): domain Eukaryota; kingdom Metazoa; phylum Nematoda; class Chromadorea; order Rhabditida; family Rhabditidae; genus Oscheius; species Oscheius sp. DF5033. Next base: position 11,339,947 of record OZ038413.1, read on the forward strand.
TCGACTGAAAGAATTAATTGCATTTGAATCAAGAATAAAAAGAGTGTAAAGCAAAAGTGCAGCACCTGTGCAACAGTGTTTTGATTGCTTGCTTGAGTGGGTGCTAGTGCTTGTCTCACCGTAGTAGGGGCCTTTGTGCTTGGGAAGATAGTTGTAGGTTCTTCTGAAACTGATAGGTTCTTTTTAATTTTATTGTTGATTACCTAAGTCAAGATCCTTTAAATCCAAGGAGTCATCCGGAAGAAGTGGAACATTGGGAATGGGCTGTCTTCCAACACCAGAAGTGGGGTCAACGGCTTTCTGCACAGGCTGTTGGGCAACACCTTGAGCTTTCTTGGTGTCCGCTGGTTTCACTGCGTTTAGATCGAAATCAGGTTCATTCTCGTTGGAATCTAAAGAAGTGAATAAAACATGGAAACAAATGAAATGATATAAACCAAGGAATAAACTCATACCGGTCTCTGTGGTGGTAGCTCGTGACTGCGTGGTGGTAACCGTGGTAGGAGTCTGGGTGGTAGAAGCCGTAGAAGAAACAGAAGTGGTGCTATCTGTGATATCGATATTCAGAGTTTTTGGCTGGATAGTGCCAGAAGTGGTGGATGCTTCAGCAGTGGTGGAAACAGAATCAGCGGCGGTCTCTGTGCTAGATGGTGTTTCATTTGTGGGTGCTGTAGCAGTGGATGGTCCTGTGGTTGGGCGTGTGATTTCCACCTTTTTCAACCCAGGTTTTGATGTTGTTACCTCTGCCGACTGATCTGGATGTGACTTCAAATCAGCGGTAATTTCTTCAAATTTATTTTCTTCCTCTGTCTCTCTGTGGACAGCAAATTTTGAAGAGCTCATCATCGAAGACGGTGTGATTTCATTCTCTTCCACACCTTCTTCTCCCTCCATGCTGTTGACCTCATTAAACAATGTGGTTTCAACGTCTGGTTTTCCTGTGGTAGGTTCAGATTTTACTGCTGTTTCTGCAGATTCAGATTCCGTCTCAGCAGAAGGTTTTGTGATATCAACTTCAGCTGGAGAGGGTCTGATAGGCGTGCCAAGATTTTCCTCTCCAACTTCTTCCTCTGTTTCATCTTCTTCTGTTTTTGATTCTTCGCGAGGTGCGGGAAGTCTACTGGCTCGGCTGGTAGGCACCGTATTAAGCTCAGGAATTTCTTCAGGTTCTTCATCTTCCTCAGTTTCATGCTCAGATTCTGGCTGATGTTGGCTTCTTTGCTGTTCTTGAGCAGAAGATTCTTCTCTTTCGATTTCTTTGGGCTCAACGAACTCTTCTCTTGGTTGCTCAGTAGTAGCGGCAGCAGTAGAGCTAGTAGTTGTAACCTCTTCGGGCTGCTCTTCTTCTACATCTTCCGCTTCATCATCAGTCTCTTCAATTTCAGTTGTTGTTCTCACAGTTGTGGTAGATGTGGTGGTAGAAGCAGTGGTAGTAGTCGTGGTAGGCCGTGCAGTGCTGGTTGTGATCTTCACTCCTTGTGTCGTAGCCGGTTCGAGGTAGTTCTTCTTACCATAGGCACCGCGGAGAATAGGTTCAGGTGAGTGGTAGTTTTCAACGGGTAAAGGTTCAACGACGCGAACACGACTAACACCATGAGCCACAGGTCTCCTAGCGATTTCCTCATCTTCCCTACTAGTTTCTTCGCTTTCCTCTCCTAAAAGAATTGAGCTATTGGCTCTAACGTGACGTTGAAAGTTATCGTAAACTGTGTTGGTTACAGTGCTAAGTGAATTGAGTTTTAACGAGGAATTATGTTGATTAGTCCTTGGTGGTGATTGTAAGAACTTTGGTAGTTCAAGAATGTCATTATCCAAACCTTTTTCAATATTCTTGGTTAGTGGTTTCTGCTCCGCGTGCTTGTTTACATCTTTGAAACGAACATTTTCAGTCCTAAGTACTGGAATCACTACTGGTTCTTCGTTTGGGCCGCTTTCGAGGGGGATCATGACAACTCCTTGGGAACTTTTGCTGAAGGGAATGCGGGTGGTAGTAGTTTGCGCAGCTGTCTGCTTTTTTAACTGCTCTTGCTCCTTTTGTTTTATGTACAAATCAAGGGATTTTTGGAAATTGGCTGCTTGACTTTTAAAGGATTCGTAGGCCGCTTGATGGGAAGGATTTCCCTTGACGGTGACGGTTGCATCAATCTTCTCGACTGCCGTTCTGTTAACCTTGAAGCCAGGGATTAATGGCCCGTAGTAATCACCATCGAAGTATACCCAATGTGACTGTCCGTATGGTCCGCTTCTAATACCATGTACAATAGGAACTTTCTCTTCGGAGCCGTGTTCCTTGTGCTGAATTCTCTTGGGTACCGTAGGAGTAACATTTCCAATCCTGTGAATTGGTAAGGCATTCAGCGGCAGTTTCTCTTGAGTAACCGCCGTTTTCACCGCATTTTGGAGTGGCTGGAACGTTTGGCGGACAGGCTTGTTTGGCTGGGAATTATGCAGTAAGAGCTCAGTGGGCACCTTAGGCAGTACTTGCCGGTCAACGGTCGTTCTAGGGATTGTAGGGCGAGGAGTTTCAGTGACGAATTGTCGACTTCCTTGCGTTGTTTGCATAGTCTGGCTTGCACGACTTCTGGCTGGTTGGACAGGTTCCTCTGGTGAATATTCTTCCATAACGAATCTCGGTCCTTGAGAAGAAACATATCGGAATTTATCTTCTTCGAATCGAGGCTCATCAACTCTCGCTGACGATCTGGTGCTTGGGGATACGACATTAGACGGCGCATTTCTTTGAGAAGGAATGAATTTGACCGGTTCTCGGGTCTCCTGCCTTGTAACTGTTCGCTCCGTTGTAAAATCAGTCTTATGGGGAGCGCTGAAGTGGTTGTCTTCAAAGCGTGGAAGTTCCTGAGGCACTCCAAGGGCTGCGAGAGATGGTGGTGGCGGCCGCCATGTTGACGCAGTCGTCTGCTGTCTCGGTGCAAAAGTGGACTGCTGCTGTGGCGTTGTACTTCTTGCTTCGTTAGGTCTGGTTGGCTCTACACGAGGAGGGGAAGTGACGTGTGCACGAAGGGGCTGCTGCTCGTTACCTCCCGCGCTAGTATTTGGTACAACTGGTGCGGATCTTGGTGTGTTAAAATTATTCTGTTGCGGTGGAACAAAGGTTGACTGCTGATTGAAATTTGTTCTTTGCTGTACAAATTGGTGCTGTTGTTGTTGCTGCTGCTCGAACTGTGTGAACTGTGGAAAAATTTGCTTTGCTTGTGGATTAAACCGATTTACTTGGTTAGCAACCGGCCGACCATTGAATTCATTTTGTTGGTTAACAGCAGTTGGAAGATTTCTAGGTCCATTCGGAAGATTTTGCGGAGGTACGTTTTGTTGAGGCTCTCTGAATTCTCCAGCAACTCTGGGTACGACTGGTTGAGGTCGGTTGCCCAGTGTCGCAAATCCAGCAGGGTTGGGAGCATTAGCCTTATCGAATGGTACACTGTTGACAGCAAACTGCTTCCGTCGCCCGAGATGTTGTGAATTATAGGTAAAATAGGTAGGATCAACTGGAGGAGATAGCCCTTCCAGATTGGAATTAACTTGTGGGTCATAATTAGTTACTGCCGGCATGCTGTAAGTGTTTTGATGGGATAAAGGTCTTGTTCCTCCTGTTTCTGTGCGGGCACCTTCTTGCCGTAGAGGAATCTTCTTTGGAATTACCGGTCTCGGTCTTTCAGTGGTCGGTTCTTCCTCCACTTCCTCTTCTTCCTCTTCTTCAGAAAGTTCCTCAGGAATCGGCTCAAGTGGTTTCTGCTGAGGATGTCTTGTTGTTATGATCGTTTGTGTGTATCCTTCAACAGGTAGGGAAACCTTTGGAGGAGGTTCAGTACGTTCTCTGTAAGCTCTTGTCGTGTATTCTTGAGCTCGGACAGTATTGTGACTTCTCGTGGCTGTTGTCTCCTGAGTAATCCTTTTTTCCATGTCAGCCTTTATAGGAGCCAGTGTCTCGTATGTTTCTGGTCCCGTTGTGGTGGCACTGTGTTCTAGCTGGAGTGATTGTTGTCCTTTAACAACCGAAGGCAAGTCGAAGGCAAGTGCTCTCTGCTGACCAAGTTGTGATCGCGTTCCAGCAAGTTCTTGTGAGCTGTCTCGTGCATCGTGCTCATGCGAAGTGCTGGTCGTGAGCTCATTAGTTTCCAACGGATCTAAAACGAACCGATGAAGCAGGCACATGCAATATCTCTCACATGCAACACAAAGGGCAGTTTGTTTAGATTCTCAAAAAATTCACCAGGACAAGCACTTTCCAAAGCATGTAAAATCTCTCCCCTATTGTGTTGCTCTGTGTAGAACATGTCATGTAACTGTTAGTGCAAGCGATAGCCGTGTAAGTAAAAAAAAGATATGGGTGTATAATATTACAAAAATGGACAAACTTTCCGTAAGTTCTATAATATTCTATTAATAGAAAGCAGATCAAACATGGAAAGTTGATTAGTCCATCAAAAAAAGCTGAATAAAAATACTCACGAAGGAAACGGGCACAGTGAATTTCGCATTCCCTCTGGGTGAAGAAGTGGTTTCTGTTCCCAGCGCAGCCACCGTACTTGAATGGACGGCAAGCTCCATCTTGGCTGCTAAAGAACCATCTGTCAGAGAAGCTCTTGCAAGGTCCAGACTCCTAAAAAGACGAGTTGCTGTTGAGAAAGGTGTGGCTACCATAGGTTGAAGACATTTCTCTTGAATTTCTGCTGTGAAGCCAGGCGAAAGAGGAGTGCGTGTAGATTCGACACCGGGAATTGTTCCTAGGGTTGTAAAATTATAAGTAAAAAAATAAATCGTACTTGGAGGAGGAGAAGGATGAGAAGGAGATGCTGGAGGTTTAATTTTGGTTGGGTGGCCTGGAGGACGAGGAGGCTGCGTGGAAGGAGAAGGCGGCCCGGGCTCGCGAGGTGGCACAGGAGATTGCGCAGTAGTTGGAGCAGGTACATTTGATGGGCAAGCACATTCTTGGCAACCACGACGGTTGGTAATCACAATACAAGGTTCCATGCATCGGTTCATATCCATTGGGGGGCATTGTACTGAAATCAGAGGTATGTTTTTCTCGAAAATAATATTACCAGGAGCAGGAACTTTGACTGGAGCACAAGAGCAGAATGGACATCCACGGCTGTCATTTAAAACCTGACAATGGCCGAGATCGCACTGTCCAATAGGTTTGCAAGCCTTCTTGATACAGATATTCCGGCATTCGGCAACAGTAGCAAAATTGTTCCCATTACCTGAAAGAGCCTTATGTTTATTAAACTGTAATCTCTGACCTCCGCATCCTCCGTAAGTGAAGGGACGGCAATCATTCGTTTCACGGTCATAGGCAAAACGAGGGAAAACTCCTGTACACTCTCCGGCTTCGATTTCAAATTCGCAAACATTGACAGCTTGACTGGGTGCTAAATATATTATTTATATATAGCAGCTAGTGAATCTTACGTTTCTCGCACTTGGTTCTGCATTCAGCTAAAGTAGCAAAATTGTTTCCATTGCCTCCGCATCCTCCATAAGTGAATGGGCGGCACTCACCTTCTTCCGTGTCGAAAGCGAACCTCTGCGAAAGATTTGAATTGTTATCTCCTTATGATTAAGTTTACCTGGAAGACACCTTGGCATTCTCCAGCATCAATTTCATGCTTGCAGACATTTGAGAAATCGGGAGGAGGTGGAGGAGGCTGTTCACGCTGGCAAATTGCCATACATTCTTCCCTACTGACGAAGTTATTTCCGTTTCCTTCACAGCCAGAATAGGTGAACACGTCGCAAGCCTAATTTGTAATCATATGACCATCGGTTCTTTTTTTCATACCTGTTTCTGGTCATCCCAGTACCAACGGACAAATTGTCCTCTACAGCTTCCAGAATCCAAAGGATGATCACATCGGTTGACTAAAATGGAAAGATGTTGGATAGAAAAGAAAGCGACAAATAGGTGCTGAACTGAGTTTATAACCAAAATTTCTGTTATAAACTATTAGAGAAACTCAAAGAACTTAAATAAAAACAGAAAAAGTGTGTGCGATAAACATGCGTGCGTATTTTCTTTACTCGTAGGTATATTTTACCTGCACTGTAAAAGAAAAGGGTGAATGGAAGTGTTAAATAGCAAAAAATCACCATCGACTTCTTCCGAATCACCTGGCAGGATAACCGGGGCAGGTCGGCTAGGTGGAATAGGAGCTGGTGTAGGTGGAGGCACGGGAGCAGGTGTAGTTTGTGGAACCAAGCGAGTAGTCTGAGGAGGGATCGTCTTAGGCGGTTGAGGAGGTTGAGGGGCACGGGTTTGTACTGTTTGAGGTATAAATCTGGTAGTGGGAAGACTAAAATTTGCTGATTACAAGTCTCCAAGTAACGCCTACGTAGGAGGAGCCGTACGTGGTGGAAGAGGAGGCGTAGCGCTAGTTGGCCGAGCTGTAGAAGAGGCAACGACCTCGAGCTGGTCAGCGCCGTTGGTAACGACCGACCCGTTTCCAATTCGAACTCCTGGAATGGTTTTTATCTGTCCATTGTTCTGTGATGAAGTGCGTGCCACATTGTGCGGGTTGGCTAAAAGCGTATTCTGCATGGGCGTGAGGTGTTGGATATACCAGGTTTTGCTACTCCACAAGATGCTTGGCATTGTTCCGCGGTCTCGAAGTTGTTTCCGTTTCCTTCACATCCTCCCCAGAAGAAATACTTGCATTCCTTAGTGTCGGCATTGAAGTAGAAGCGAAGTTCGTATTTGTCACACGGTCCGCGTTCTTTGGGAAGAGCACAGATGTCGTTGGATGGAGCGGGAGTTGGGGGAGCTGAAAAGGACGAGATTCTGAATCTTTAGGTACTTTACCAGGTGTGGTTACAGGTTTAGATGATACACAGCGACGGTTACATTCGCTTTCGGACACGAAGTTGTTTCCATTTCCTCCACAGCCGGAATAAGAGAATGTGGAACATCTTTGCGTGGCCTCGTCGTAATAGAAGCGAGTGTAGCTTGAAGAGCAGGGTCCACGATCAGATCGCCCAGTACATGATTGTGTACGTGGTGTAACTGCGGTTTCAATTCCTACAGAGCAAGATTTTGTGGCTGATAATGAATACTCACTGGCGCAATCGGGTCGTACTCCGTTTCTTGTTCTACTGTTCGTAATTTCAATTCCGTTTGTGTTGACACAGAAGCACTGTCGACCATCCGGTTCACACTGAAAACAATCATTACTTTCGATTGAATTCTTTTCAATTTCTTCTATAAACATGGCCCCGTTTGGCGAGATATCAAACCTTTGTATGAGACCAATGGGCAATAGCGCTTTCGCTGCCCCAGTTCAGGGCGTGAGTTTCCTAATGGTTCATTTCTTTCCGATTTTCAAACAAATTGAATTCCTTACCTGAACCTTTTGGAAGTTACCATTGGCTTCACAGACAGGAACAAATCCACCGCGTATCTTAGAAGAAGCCGACGCTTCACGCCGTCGTTCGCACTCTACAACATAATATTTAAATGAAATATAAGAGGAATATTTACCGGTACGAGCAGCAGAAGTCGTTGCAGCTCTTGTAGTAGTGGGAGCAGGGGTAGTAGTAGTTTCCTGAACGGGTTCCTCTTCTTCAACGTTGTTATCCTCCTCCTCTACTTCTTCCTCCACCTCAGTGGTTTCAGTAACAGATTCAGTTGTGGCATGCGTAGTAATAGTGGGACTCTCAGTTTTTTGAGTAGTTATTTTTTCCGTTGTAGGTTCTTCCGTGGTGGTAGTCTTTTCAGTGGTTGTGACTTTTTCTGTAGTAGTGGCAGAGGTGGTGCTTTCACTTGTTGTGGATGTGACTGGTGGTGAGGTTATGCTTGTCTTCTTCTCTACTACCTCAACTGGGGATTCCTAAACACAAAAAGTGCAAATACAATCCATGCTAGTTAGTATTCAGGATGTGTTTCAAACTGAACCAATGATATCATTACTAACCTTTTGCGCTTTTGCAGGAGAGACAGTTCCATAGGTCTGATTGTCCTCGGCATTGTCTTTTGGCTGTCCAAGATTGGCTAAAAGGATATCCTTCTGATAAATGAGATCTGCTCTACCAGGTGTATTGTTGATACAAGAATCTTCGCATTCCTCCTTGTACCTGTACAATTGCGGTTCACTTTCATCCGTGGCACAATGTCCTAAAATGAAAAGATTGCCATTGCTCGTGTTTATTATCCTAAGAAGTGCTCATGCCCTTCAAACATTTTTCGGCACGCGTCCTATTGTAAGCGGAAATGTGGGTCGTCGTGTCATTGCGCGCTTCACGAAATGTAAAGAGATTAAACGAGGCGCTAAGTGGATCAGACGAATTGCTTCAATCCAATGGGTCAAAGCTTCTTTTGTAAACAATAAAATAACAACAAACCGTATGGATAGCTGACACATTCTCCATTCCTGGCATAGTATCTGAGAACGAATTGAGATCTTTTAGGTGGCTGTCCGCCAACGGATGGACATCTTCCGCGGAAAGGCTGCCTCTTACAAGGGTCAATACCGGCTAAAAAGTCCAAATAAATCCTTGAACGCAATGGAACTCCTTACCGGCAGCTATTATTAATGCCGCGGTTGACAGAAGCGCCAACCAGCGCCCCATGGTCGATCTAAAAAAAAGCTACTTCAATATACGTGAGGACAAAGAAGCAAATGTAGAAGAAGAGATATGTGGACCAGACAACTAGACAAATGGTTCTGGGTAAGGAAAAATGAAATGGTTTTTGCTCTACCAAGGCGATTAATTAAGGTCAACATTTTGTGGAGAGAGTGATCCACCCTCCTTTGGAGGCCTATTTGTCCAGTGGCTGTACAGAAACCAATTGAGGCGAGTGATTTGCATGCACAGTTAGGGGAAAGATCAGTGATGGAATTCCTTCTTTTGGATCAGAAAGAATAAGGTCGACTGTCGGAAGCGAAAACATCCAGTTTTTCTTTTCTCAGAAACGAAAGTCGTATTCGGTTTTGTGTGCGCTGGAATGTAGGGTGAAAGCATCAGGACAGACATGAGTCAAATAATTTGGAAAGGGCAGTCCATCTGGAAAGGAATGATCAAAGAGGATGGAGAGTTATGAGATTTCCTCAAAAACGAACGAAATACCGGTTGGGATACGGTTTGTTGAAAAGATGCGAGTCATGACCGGACCTCAATTTCACGCGCTATGGACAGTGACACCTAAAGCCGCTTGAGGGAATTCTCCGATTATTCATATTGCCATTTAATGGATTATAGGAAACAACTAAGAAAAGGACAAGTGTACGGATAAGAAAGGTACGAGGGACAATAAAATGGATAGCAAATGCGCGAAAGAATTGTTTTTATCTACGTTAGCGTACAAAAGGCGGCTATCTCGGATCTGATAGGGACTGCCTTGACCTGAGGCTGCCATCTCTCCAGAGACTACTGGCGACAGCCGTCTGTTCCTGTGATGGGAGGGGGATCGAGAGATCTTGTCTCGCAATAGAAAAACTTTTCACCTGATCGTGTCACCATGTTCCGTGTCTAATGGCTAGCAGACAAAAAGCGCCCGACAAAGAGATGGTTTAAAGATCTCAGGAGAAATTTCAACCATATACTTTAGGACGAAATATGAGTGCATTTAACCTCTTCTATATAGTATCGTGGAAGTCCAGAAGTACAAGAGGGAGAATAGCCTGTAATTCTAGACCAATTTGCCGCATACAAGAGGTCTTAATATTGCTGCCAAATGTTGTAGAAATGTACGGAATGAAGCATAACCTTTAAGTGAAGATTTCGCAGTTGGGGAAGCAGTGGATCGACTGCTTTCTCCCAAACCGTCAGCTATCAGTAAAAGGAATGCGCTTGAAGGCGAAAGAGCCGGATGTAGGTCGAGCCGACGATCGGGATGCCATGAGTCGCGCACTTTTGACACGCCCACATTGTAACAAAACTTAAGTTTAATTACCTCGTTAATGATACAGAAAAAAATTTGTTTCGACCTCTGCACAAGAGGAACATGTTTTTTTAAGAGATGAATAGGATTTGAACATGCGCGCGAAATTGACGATTAGCCTATTGGAGATGGGGGATGCGGGAATTGACTCAGAAACCTGCTAAGGACATCATGATGACCGGGAGGAGGTTGGCCACTTCTTTTCGAAATATATTAAAACGAAATCCTGTAGAGAGAAAGCAATAGCGCATAAGTGAAAGCCAGTTAAAATTGCGCGAATCGCTCCTCAGCCGTTTTTGTCTGCAAGTTTTCTCGTGTGAGGAGATGAGGTCTCCGCTCATGAGAAAGAGGCCAGCAATACAAATGGCTTTTCTTATGAGAACGATATCATTAACCCTTCACAGTAAAACAGCGAAAATTATCACTTTCCTTGAGTAAAAAACAAAAGGAGATTGGAAGCAGTCTCGACAAGAACTTAACGACAATAGCTGACCGGAGAAAAACAACGGATCTCTAAGAACTGCGAAACTTGGGAAGGTCTTGGATTTTTCTGATTTTTTAAAACAAAACGTCTAATATTGACATATGGAGGTGATCCAGACGAACCGAGGACATTGCAGAGGACTGTCGCTCGGATATGATGGCTATCAGTGGCTCAAGTTGCGCCGCCTGCGCGAAACATTCACTTTTTTCGGTCAAGGTCCTGTACGAAGACAGTGACCTAGATGGTTGGGACGCATTTTTCAAATTGGGTTATCTCCACAAGTTCAGCGCAGTTTACCGGGAAATGGATCGCCACTGATACTGCTGACTGACATGCTTCTTTCGCGAAAAATTCGGGACTAGCAAAGTTCCAGGCATTTTTTAAAAATTCGCTAAAATACTTATACTAGTCCCTTGCCTGCATGGTACATAACACAATCTTTTCAGGAGGAAGAAACCATCTGTTAATTGGTACCGGAACCTGTCTGGTTCATCATAAGACCTCCAGCCTGTATTCTCGTTTTTATACAACCTTGCAATAAATTCCAAGAACAAAAACTATTTTTCACTTTGATCTGAAGCCAATAAAATGACAAATACCACCGAACTATGTGTGAGTCTTCGTGTTTATCCCCTCTGAGCACAAACAAGTCTGCGTAGTGCTTCTGTCGATAACCCAATTCAGACTTCCTCTTATCTTTTCTGAAATTTGATAATAGAATTCCATATGCATCTGCTAAAATTGTTAGATACATATTGTTTAAATTTATTAATTTAATATAATTTATTAATTTAAACAAATGTAGATAAAGTTCTTGGAGAACTAAGCCTTTCTCTTATCTCATCATCACGTGATAAAGGTTTCTTTATGAAAGAGCCCCCCTTGTCTCATGTGATATGCACTCAGCTGTTTCCCCTTCCAACCGTGTTGAATACTCATAGGCATAATGCCTAGGTACCCGTAGTCAGCTGGCATAAGCCGTGAGGGTGGCACAAAAAATCAATAACAGGGTGACCTGTTTTCTTTCAACCAGCTGTGCCTCCCCATAATGCTGTTATTACATTCTCTAAAAGGTATTTGTCATCTTTTTACTATCCACGTGATTCACTCTTTTTTTTGTGTGACGGATGTTCAAAATCCATCAGAAATTCTTTATTTTTTTAGTCCTTCTATGGTTGCGGTGATATGAGACGTTACACACATCCTGAAGCTGCACAATCCCAACCGATTGGGTTGGACAATCCTAATTATGACCCGGCTTTAGGAGGTACAAGAAATTTAGCAATTAACACTAATTTTATTTCCAGGCAGCTTGGAAACAGGCAGAGACCAAAGAGCCAACCAACACGGGTATTTGGAATCAGCTACTCTTCGTTCAGAGATCTCAATGTCCATCGTTACAGATGTCACCCGCTATCAGAATGGGGTTTGTTTGTCAATATTCCTTATTTTGAAATAAAATTTCTCTGAATGACGACCCTAGATAAGTCTTTCGCGGTTTTGATAAGTAGTCTAATCACTTTGCCCTTCAACTTTTTAACATGGTCAACGTAGGTTCCGTTCTATTCTGGGTTGTCGTTTGAACAAACTAAACAGTAATGCGAATCTTTACTCTTTCCGAGCAGGCCAACAAATAATTATGACTCATACTTGATATTTGTCCTAGCGAGCTATGGTGAGAAGTTTAAATTTTGTCCTGACTTTTTAAACTAGTTTCAATGTAGATTTTACATTCCTTTCTTAGTTTAGATTGTGAAATTAAAAAAACAGAATTTTATGTTGATTTATTTTTGTACTGTTCCGTTTCGCACCCGGGAGGAATGTTTGAGTTACCCGCGTAAATAGGAGTATTCGTGAATTAAAATTGGCGACATTCTTTTCAGGATAGGAGACCAAGCCTCGTTCGTCGGTTAACTCAAGCCAGCTCCCTGACAACTAGTGACGATGAACCTAGGACCCAATTGTGGTGGTAAGTTGTATCTGCCAGTTTTTTTCTTCAAAAGAACGCCCTCTTTTTACTTCTACCCTTTGTAATGTTTGCTCTGCTCCTGGCAGTTCACAAACTACCTGCCCTGTGCACTGCGTGGATAATCTCTTCGGGAGACCTCCCCAATTTGTAGTTCTATATTTCTTTCCATTCCCATGGGTTCCAGTTGCCTTTTAAGGTCTCTCTAGAGAGAGACGAAAACAGCTCCGCCCATTGACTTGCACACGTCCGTTTCCCATGGGGCTCCTCTCCAAACATTCTAGATATCTGCAGATGATCCGAAAAAACAGGTTAATTAATTAGAAATGCGCTATTATATAAATCTTATAAGTCTTATTATATAAAATCATTTTCAGTGGGTTATTCAATGTTGAACCTGTATTGCTACTTCTATCCATATCCATAGGATTTTTAACGACATCACAACCGCTGTTCACTTATTGGGCGAGATGCGTGGAAATAGCCACAAAAATTATTGTAAGCTTTTTAAAAATAATCTATTATTAACTTTATTTTTAGCCTGAAAAAGACAACATTTCCTCTGTTTGTGCTCAACTGTCTTCAAGTAATGATTCACTGCAAGATACTGTCGAGCAAGACATAGCCACTATGCAGATATGGATCCAGGTATTACCCGTGCTTCTACAAACAAATAATTATCTATTTCAGGTTGCCAGCTGTGTGCCCTCTTTGTTAGTGGCACCAATAATTGGTTCCTGGGCTGACAACTATGGTGTGACTCATTTGTTAGCTCGTTAAAATAAGGGATTCAGGGCGAAGAACGCCGCTTCTCTTTTCCATGGTCGGATTTCTGCTCTACACTATTTTTCAAGTTGCGGCCGTCCTCACTTACAATACTGTATCTATCTACCAGTGGTATTTTATGGCAGAGCTTTCTATGGGCCTTACCGGTGGATTCAGCTGCATTATGGTCACAGCACTTGCCATCGTGACAGATGACTGTCGCCATAAACTTCGACCGGTATGTTACGCTGGAGACCACCCTGTAGAATTTCGCGATCACATTTTTCCTGTTGAAAATATTGAAAACTTCAGGGTTCATCATCCGTCCCCGTGCGGATAGGCGTTGCCTCATTTATGCAAGCATTTGGCCGACTCGTTGGTAACTTTGGCTTTTCTCTGTTATCAGTGGCCGCAATTGTGTCAATCAAAGGCCACATTGACAGTTATACCTACTCCGCCATAATTCGTAGGCCTGGTTATCAACGTGTTAAGTGTAATATTTTTTTAGAAGCCTCACTTGCGTTGGTCGCGTTTCTTTACGCTGTTTTCTTTGTGAAGGAGACCCACTTCCCTGATAGGACAGGGTTTACCTACAGTGAATTCCAGAGTAAACAGTTTCTTCTGCATGATATCAAAATATATTTGTAGATAGCTCAGATGGGGACATAGAAATAGTCCAAGCAGCGCCTGAAAGGGCCCGAATGAAAGACTATCTCGGCAGTTTGTTCGAAGTTCTTGTAGAGAAGAGATCAGGCTGGACGAGACTGTGTATTTGCCTATCTCTACTCTTCGTCTTTGTAGAATTCCTCGCCTTAGGTAAATGCATTTAATTGAATTAGCCATCACTCTTCAGACTCTTCCCTTCTCATCTTATTTGTGAAGAGACCGCCATTCTCCTGGACGGATAAACAATTCAGTGACTTTTCTCTACTGAAAGGATTGTTGTTTTCCGTTGGAATGGTCGCTAGTAAGTATAATAATTTATTCCGATCAAAAATTAAATAATTCCAGTTCCCTTGGCGTTGACTTGTGTTCGCTGGCTAGGAAAGGATAGCATTATGATTCTTTTGGGTATTCTTTCGTCTGCTTCTTCATTTTTCCTCATTGCTCAAGCAACTACAACCACTGAGATTTTCATAAGTGAGTGGTTACTTATTTAACAAGTAATTTCTCTAGCTGCCATATTTTCCTTCTTTGTCGGTGGAATTGCTCCGGGATATAGATCCTTCCTTCCCAGAATGGTTCCCAAGGAGCAAACTGCACGTTTGCTGACGTGTAAGGGTTTTCAATTTCAATGTTCTAAATGTTTCTTTCAGTGTGTTCCATGATCATTTCAATTTGTCCCATTGTATCTTCATTCACATTTAACAATCTTTTCAAAGCCACTCTTCACACCTGGCCTGGTTGTGCCTTCTTTGTTGGAGGCGTGGTTCAAATGGTTGTTGTATTCGGACAATTGTAAGTGGCACTGTCTATGCAATAGAAATTGTAGTTTTAGATTTATACACAGATTGATGCTTCCCGAATGGCGGCTGCAAAAATTGAATAAAAGAAGAGCAGCAGACGAGCAAACTGTGGTTGAGTCTTTGGAAAACACAAGTGACGGTAAGGATTATCATCAATGGAAAATAAGAAAAATTGCAGAAGGCATAGGCAGTGTGTCAAATACATCGGCAGCAGGATCAGCGAGTACTTCTGACTTTGAGCATCGCAATATTGTCACATAACCTTGTTATTTCACATATCTGTATCTATCCGAGTGTTCTTCTGTAGCGGGTTCAAAAGAGAAGAAATAAAATAACATTCCTTTCAATATATTTTGTTTTCTATACTTCTTTTCACATAATTTGATGCGACAACCAGAACCACCGATTGTTCTCTACAACCACTCTTTTGCCTATTAAAAATGCTGCGCTCAAAAAGTGCGAGAATGGCAAAAAACAACCAGTGTTGACTGCGGCAATATCCGGTTGTCTATTCTCCCGTGTTCGGATTACTGTCTACCGACATCAACTTGTGCTAGTTTAGAGCTGGTGCTGTTTTGATAGTCACTTCTTGTTTGAACATCGTTTCATTCCTTTCCTACTACTGCTTCTTATCTGTTACAACAAATATTCCTACCTTCGGTATCATGAAGAGTGGCTTTATTTCCTCGCTTTTTCGGAAGAAGACATTTGACGAAGAGAGTCTTTTCCAATCAAATTTAAAGAGATGTCTCAATGTATTGGATGTCACAGCTTTAGCCATTGGCCAAATGGTTGGAGCCGGTATTTATGTATTAGCCGGTGCGTATTTTTTGTTTAAAAAGATCTTCTTTATAGGATCAGTAATTCAGAAACAAGCCGGCCCTTCAATTATGATCTCTTTCATTTTTTCCGGCGTTGCTGCTCTTTTGTCCGCCTTCAGTTATGCTGAATTCGGTGCTCGGTTTGGTTTTGTCAAAGAAATAATAAACTTTGATTTTCAGGTTTCCAAGAGCAGGAAGTGCCTACACTTATGCTTATGTAGGAGTTGGAGAAGTATGGGCATTTCTCATCGGCTGGAATGTTATTTTAGAATATCTCATAGGAAATGCCGGTGAGGATTTTCAAGGTCTCTCCAATTTTTTAGCTATTGCTCGATCGTGGTCTTCGTATCTTGACAGTCTTCTCAACAATTGGATACAGAATGCAACACTGAAACATATTGGGCATTTGAGCAAACAAGTAAAATCCTTCCTTTTTAATAAAAAAATATTTTCCAGCCAGGCGCTTTCTTTAGTACTTACCCAGATTTTGTCGCATTTTTAGTTGTATGTGCTGCTGCTCTGATAATAGCCACTGGGTCAAAGTCTTCGTCCAATTTAAATAAATTCTTCGTTGGGCTCAACCTCGCGGTTGGTTTCAACTTCTTTTCCAATCCCTTCCAGGTCATAGCATTTGTGACTGTAGTTGGCTTCATAAATGGGAATTTTGGTCTCTGGTTTGGGAAAACAGACGATGGAGTGTCCAGATTTTTTCCCTTCGGTTTTTCCGGAACACTTGCCGGAGCGGCTGCAGTTTTCTTTTCTTTTATTGGGTTTGAGGCACTGGCAACAGCAGGAGAAGAAGCTATCAGTAAGACTCTTATTGTTAATTCTTCAGCATTCAACAGATCCACAAAGGACAATACCATTAGCTACGTTCATTTCTCTTGGTCTTGTTACTTTAGTCTACGTGCTGATGGCTGCTTCGCTAACAGTTCTCCTACCATATGATCAGGTATTGAGAAGAAAATAACAAGAGTAGTTCAGATAAATCCAAACGCTGCCTTTGCCGATGCTTTTGAGCAGAAAGGCCTGATGTGGGCCAAATACGTTGTGTCTGTAGGTGCGCTGCTCGGCATGTTAAACAATCAGGTAATCTGTTGAAAAACAATCAAAAATACTCGGTACAGATGACCGGGGCCTTTGCCCTTCCTCGTGCTGTTTATGCCATGGCAGACGATGGTTTACTCTTCGCATTTCTGGGTAGAATCAACAAACTGACAAAAGTTTTACCCATAAAAAGAAGATTACAACTTTTATAGATTCCACTAAACGCCGTTATTATGGCGACAATCTTCAATGCAGTTTTGGCATTGGTGTTCGAACTGGAAGCCTTGGTGGAATTCTTGTCAATTGGCACATTATTGGCATACTCTTTTGTTTCTGGTTGCGTGCTCTTGCTGAGGTATAGACCAGACGAGTCGAAAGATAGTAGAGGTATTAAACATTTCCGCACTGTAGCAAAAAGTTACCAGAAAGCCAGTTGAGGTCATGGGTACCGCATAGAGCAAGAATTACTGCGACTTTCGGCAAGAAGACAATCACTATTGCCATACTCATATTGCTACTTGGCATAGCAGTACTTGCACTTAATTTTAAAGCAGGTTAGAATGTGCAAAAAATAACTACCGAGATTTAGGTAATCATAACACTTGGTGGGGCATTTTATGGATTATTTTTGCCGCTATCATTACTCTCGTCGGTTTAGGAATGATTCTTTGCCACGAGGAGAATAATGCTGAACTTTCTTACAAGGTAGGTTGTTGAAATAACTGCTCACACTGCCAGGTCCCTCTTGTGCCATTTATTCCGGTTCTCAGTCTAACAATTAATATCTTTATGATGGTATATCTTAACGGGATGACATGGGCTCGACTAGCCGTTTGGATTGCTATCGGTTTGCAATAAATCATTCATAAACATTTTCAGGTCTCTTAATTTATTTGGTATACGGGTATCGCCATAGTAAAGAAGGAAGGAAACGGCACACCATGTATACAGAAGCCAGCGTTTCTTTCAGCAGAGAAAAAACGCACATGTAATAAATAAAATTTATTTCGAAGTTTTTTGTGATATGATAGGAATCACCAATTGAAAGTACAAGTAGTGAAAGACTTAACATGGAGCAACTGAATTTTGGTATTGTGGAATATCTCCTGGAGCGTGTTTGTGAAATCGCTTACCAATGTTTACTAGGAGCTGTAAAAGATTGTGGGAATTATTAAAGGGGGAACCTACAGCGTCAGACATTCGTTTGATAATAGTTTGGAAAAGGCAGCATAGACAGAAAAGGGACATAACGGCTAGTCCGAGAGATACTAGGATGTACAGCAGACGACTGTCGCCATATTCTACTCCTAATTTAGTAAGGGAGACAACCTGGAAAAGTCAAATTCTACTGAGAAGAATCTTACGGGAAATTCGAAGTATTGGGACATTTCTTTGTTACTGAGGGATAAGAGCTCTTTCTCATCTATTGTCTCATTACCAACCATGTTGAATATTATTTCGAGATTCCCATTGCGTTCTTGAATGCTTTCTATCTAAATTGTATTTTGTTATTTTTCGCAGCAGAAAGTTACGTTAATCAGATCTTTGAGGTCTTCATCTTCGACAATTTCTCTTTTGGCTATTTTATGATGAGCAGCTTTTCTGATAACTCTCCTCAAACTTTCTCGGATACTGAATGGATCTATTTTCTTTCCGACCACATTTTCTGGTAGTCTTAGCGTTAGCATCAGCGGTGTTCTGGATCTTCTCCTGAACTTTGGTTGAAGAGCTTCCAAAAACATCTTACATTAGTGGCAGCGCCAGTGAAGTGTCATTCAATAATGGCTGTGGAAAATCATCTGCGCTCGGCTCGTCTGTGCTGATATCCTCAACGTCAGATGCACCGCCGTCCCATGTATTTTCTTCTAAATTATTACATGTCCCTTTTCCATATATTTACCAGTTGTGGGCTCCGTAGTTGATGGTTCTATTATGTGTATCCTTGACGGTGGAGGGAATCCATCAGCAGATACGTTGTCCCCATCCACAGCTATTGTGACCACAGTTGCTAACAGTTCCACTTCTCCGGTAGACACTAACAAGATGATTTGTATTGGAATAATACGGTCTTACATGTTGAAGGATATTGAGCAAAGGCCCAGTCAGAAGGAAGAGGTGGAGCGGTAGGCATATCATCATCCTCATCCGTTGGTAGGATACTTGCCGTCGATCCTTCTTCCGTTTCTCCAACTAATGTAGGAAAAAGGTTTGGGTCGGGAAATACTTCGGTAGTGGTCCTCTCTTCATTTTGTGTTAATGATGTTTCGGATGTTTCTATGGGTGCGGTAGGCTCTTCCGGACGAGTTGGTGCTTCTGGCTCCACAGGAGTTGGAAAGCCTTCTGCTGTCACTTCTTCAATTAGAGTAGTTTCTTCCCAGAAAATTTTAGTAGTTGCTTCGGTGACCTCAGGAGTTTCTTCTGTCGATACGAGCGCCGAATCAGTGTCTGGTTCAATACTAGGAAATTCCCCATCTGATGATTCTGCCGGTTCAGGGAAATCGGACTCGGTTGTGGTTGCAATGCTCATTTCTCTAACTGTGGTAGTGATTCCAAAGTCCGGAAGAAGTGTTGTTGGTCGAGTATTTGAAGACGGTAGATTACTGTGGCAATTGCATCCAGTTTTGTCTTCCCAGTTACGAGGAGAACTAGTAGAACCAGTATTAAATGTTTCGGGCCATTCTTTCCTATTAACAAATTCATCCTCTTCAGGACTGAATGTTGGCCATCTCCCAAACTCTGGTGCATGTGTAGTAATAATACCTGAAGACAAATTTCCCTTAAAATGTTGTTATGATTATAACCAGGCCTTCTTGTGGACGATGAGGTAGTCCCTCTTTGCCTCGTAGTTGTTCCTTGGCCACCAGCGGTGTTCCAACCTCCATTGTTGCCGTTATTGCCCCATTCACTCCATGTTCCTGAGCCTGTTTGAGGTCCGAAATAACAACACGATGGTTTGTTGAGAAATTCAATTTCTGCTTCTTGATTCCCTGAAAAAACTAGTTATAGTAATGTGTCGACCATCACCTCCAAAGGGTCCAATTTCTTGGAATTTGTCTTCTGGCCATTCGAATGGTGGGATAACATCGGTGAAGTTAGGGAGACCACGGTTACCGAGGATAATAACACAAGAATCGCCTGGATCCACGGTTATATTCGGATATCCCTGGTCAATAATAAAAGTATTGTGAGCCGAAACTAGTCCAATCTAAAATAAGTATATGAAGCTAGGGATCAAATGGCTTCCTCGCCTTTTGAACGTTATTATCAACTATAAAGCGAGAGTTTGTCAAATCTGCTGTTATCTGGCCAGCATTATTCAACTCTAAAGATGTGGTTGCAGCAATTAGCTAAAATAAATGAGTATTATAAAAAGAAGCCTTGCCGTGGCTCCGTTCTCTTGCACTTTTTCCCCTCCTACGATCATGGTTGCATCATTCTTTTCAATATGAGTTCTAGAAAATGTAATGAGCAAAACACAAAATATATTGAACTTAGCAACTTGATTCGATTTCACAGAGACGCCGTCCAGTGTCACACAAACTCGAGTTCTTTGGGTTGGTAGATTGATAATTACTTCTTCTTGTGTTAGAGTTACCTAGAAATCATCTTTCTCCGGGAAAGTATAATGCGTGGTACGTCATAAGGCTCGTTGCGAATTATCACCGTCACATTAAACTTGTCCGTGAAGATTTCTACATCCCGATAGTCACCATCCAAGCGGATGATCTTGTCAGCAAAAGTGACGAACATTGTGCTACCGGCGTAGGTAGCTAGAACATGATACATTGGACCAATAGCTAAAAAGGAAAGGTGAAAAAGTATAGTAATAATAATAAGTTTACCTTCGAATCTCAACTCCCGGGTACCATTCCCACTGGCTTCTGCATTTAAGGTCATTTTTGACTGAACTGACCGTTGCCATGTTTCCGCTTCGATACTAATTTTCCGTCCGTTGACAGCCTGAATTCTATTAGTTAGTTTGATTAATTTCCAGTCGGATAACAGGTAGTCACGCAATCACCTGCACCCGTAATGCTTCATCTTCGATGGTGAAATTGGCCGAGCCGGATAACGATTGGGAAATTGCCGAGTTTCCTCCCTGAGTTCTATTACTATGAAGATAAATCTAAACAAACACGATGAACGGCGATTTAGGGAACACTTACGTCAGATTTGATGCTTTGGCCATGGATAACTGCTCCGTTGGCTATAGTCAAATAAGATTCGGCATTGTCAGCAGTAATATTGGCAAATGAATCAAGAGAATCAAAATGTAGTAGGGAATGATCCGACCAAACGGAGCCGTTCACTGTTCTACAAAAAGAAAAATGAATATACTAAGAAACACAGACCGTTCTTTAAGATCTATCCTATTTTCAGTCGATTCAACGTAAATGTCATTATTATTGTACATGACATTTGTATCGAAAGATTGCACCTAAAAAAGGCAACTGAGTAAAGGCGCTAGGTATACCTGAACATGTTGCGAAGGAAGTACTTGTCGTCTCCATCGTCTGCTACGAGATTCTACATTGACGCAATATCCTAATAATAATAATCCTAAGAGGTATTGCCTCATTAAGGCAAATCCTAAAACCATAGGAATTTATGTCGGGTGTCAATTGGTATAATTATAGCGCAAGGGAACACATGTATGAGCCCGGATTAAAGGGGATGTCGACTAATGTGGAAGCAGGTGGGCCGCTGCTCAGCAACGTGTCCCGAGGCCACTCGATTGAAACGGCCGTAATGACCACTACTCTAGCTTCCGACGCTGGTCATTTAACTTCAGAGAACTCTCAATTACCTGCCAGCATGGGAACGCCCTTCGGAGCAGAACCTTTGGATCTCTGCCATGTCTGGGGTCCCGAAACAGCTGATATGCTTCCTGAATAAATCTGGAACAGCTCTTATTAGTGGGATTCACTACAGAAAACGAACATTATGCAACGAGCGGAAGGATCATTCTTTGCTCTCGGGTAAACTTTCTCAAAGGGTTATGACCATTTTAAATGACCGGTTTATTACTAGCACAATAGGCAGAAGCCCCGTCAAAATATCACGAGAGGACATCGAACAAATAAATCTCGGAAGACTTCTCCAGTGATAACATATGACTCTGACATGGTCTGAGCACAGATGAAGGAGCTCGATGAGCCGTCAAATCTGAACTTGAGCACAGTCTGGCATCGAAGTATCTGACTTATCCCTCACAAGATGACGACATGCTCGGAAGCGAACATTTTCAAATGAAAACGCTCTATTTCGGAAGAAAAACTGTAATACGCCCCCGGAACTGAATCACAAGAATTTCTGTCAAATGTTGTCAGTTCTCTGGCCAATACATCTCTTATTTTGGGATAGGCTCTCTCCCAATAGCCAGCATAGACATTTCTTCCGAATGACCTCGGCGGATCCCTATCCCCGATAATTTTATACTAATCACATGGGCATAGGTCTCATTTTCTGCCTGTCATTTTTATTAGGATCGTATAATTTATAGAGATTAAATGATAAAATCTGGAAATTCTAGTTATCTGTTCAGCACACTGCTTTCCCCTAAAAATCAGTGCCTATGGGCCGTGATTTCTTTCGGTTCAGATAGTCACCTTAGCCATCACACCACTGGTATTATATTACTGTCAGTTTGAGAATAATAAACAGCCTTGTCCTTTGCCGGTCCACTCTTTCATAATTTGTGAAAAGAAAGCATCAAAAGATGTTCATCTTCGGTACAGGATAATCATCGCTTCGGCCCACATTTGCGTGAATGTTCAGTCTTCTTAATTTCTTCTTTTGCCAACTTTGTTCATATTCTTTAAAACGGGAAGAGATTCTGTTCAATGATCGATCCCAACGTCTTCGGCTCGCTTTTTCCTATCTGCATACGAAACAAAATTGCAGGCAATAGTAAACGAAGTAAAAAGAGAGTGCAAGGACAGTTCAAGAATATATAAGCGGGGCATTTTCTTCCTGTAGCATTATTCGTTGTTCTGTACCTTCCCTTTCTTTGGCTTCCAGTTCATCCGACCACTTGGGGGTTGTCTCGGATTCAGCGAAGATAAAACCTTACGAAGTTTTCCCATGATATCCAAGACGTTGAAAAAGGCCGCGGTCAGACAATTGTCTTTTTGGCAAAACCAACATAATGAATCAGTTGAGTTGTTTTAGTAGTTAGAAAACCTGTCAAAATTATCGCCCATAACATAGGGTATGCCCCTCATTAATCACAGTTCGATCGCCAGGCGTACTTGTCGTTGACAGTCTACAATATCACCGGAAAGGTAACAAATAGACTACGTCGGGTTGACTCGAACTTTTTTTTCTGTATTTTTGAGTACCGTCCAGTTTTCAACGACCATTCAGGAAACTTAAAAATTGTTGCCAGTAAATTCCTCAACTGAAATGTGTGTGGGGGAGGGGCTGCACTTTCTCTTCTATCGTTCTCGCCGCCGATTATATCCGTTCAATTGATTGTGCGTCACTTAGATCTGTGTAATCCATAAAGTCACAAATATCTAAACATAGTACTTTCCGATAAAATCTCCTCACTCAAGGCCTCATATTTTGTTTGTTCTTCTATTGTGCTATTTTGTTTTCAGGGTAATCCAGCCTCTAACCGGCTACACCCTTTTCTACGAATAAAAGAAGAATGCTTCTCGGTGAGTGAAGGAGTCCCAACACGGAAGCGGAAAGATAGAGTGGTATAAACTTTTCCCCACGCAACCCATTGCCTTGTAATTAGCAGCAGAGTGAATCTCAGCGTCTATGTTTCACGGCTCCCTAAAAAGGCCTGAGTGCAATTAGCTGCGGTCCGCTGGTGTAGCGCAGCTCATTCTATTTGAAGCTGCCCTCTCGCTAACTCTCGTCTGCAAAACTGTATTCAAAGTTTCGAAATCAGTTAGATCGCGCATACGCGCGTTTTTGCAATGTGCGACTCAATTCGACAGCTTCAACAGGTACGAGCACATTGTGTTGATGATGACTGGGATATTTGGACTCAGTCTATGACATGTTTTTTTTCATTTCCAATGACTAATTAAGCGTCAAATCGAAATTCTTGGTGTCATGTAGAAATGAGATGCTCTTTTTACATCTCGCACTTAATTATGGTAATTATGCGTTTAGATTAACAATAAATTCGTCAGGTCTAACTCTTAACAGCTCGCTAAATTTGTACTCTTTTTGCTTGTCATGACAAACATGTGAGCGTCGAGACTATCTAACTCTCAAATCTCAACGACGAGGTCACACAGTCTTCGACAAAGTTTGGAGAATTTTCGCGGTTCAAGTACCTTTTTTTTTGAAACAACCCGTTCCTTTTTGATCCCCTCCCTCCTTCGAAATATACAATAATTTCCTCTTCAGACGACACTCTTTGTCTCGAAGACGCCGCTCAGTCGGCCATGGCCAGACCCAGTCGAAAGAGCTACGTTCATGGCACCTCTTCCACCAAGTTGCTGTTCGAAACTGTTGGAGAACGCCTCCGATACGCTTGCGATCAGGTTATCTGACGATCTATTTGAAGCAAATCGACAAATTAGGTTCCCGACAGAGAGTTCGTCATCTTCAAGAGGGACGGAGTTCGCAAAACATACCAACAGCTTCTCAAGGATGTAGGCTTAATTTTCTTAAATTCTTAAATTAAGTCTATTTTAGGCTGAAAAGCTCGCCTGTGGTCTCCTCCACTTGGGTGTTGAAAGAGGCGACCGTGTCGGAATCTGGGGTCCCAATACCTACGAATGGGTTACCGCGCAGTTTGCAACTGCGCTCGCCGGAATGGTTTTGGTAAATGTGCCATTTTTTATTTTAAACATTTATTATGATTCCAGGTCAATATCAACCCATCTTACCAGTCAGAAGAACTGAAATTCGCCCTAAACAAAGTCGGGATCAAAGCCCTGATCGCTCCGCCACGCTTCAAGAAGTCGAATTACTATCAGAGCGTTGTGGTAAGTACAGCCGGCCTAGCATAAACAAAACAATTAGGATGTTATTCCTGAAATTGGTACCAAGCCAGCTGGAAGGAGTGATGTCGCCACCTCCGCCTTTCCTAACTTCCGTCATTTGATTATTTTCGATACAGATGAAAAAGTCTACCCGTGAGTAACATATTACAAATGTTCACAGTTCGCTTTGTTTATAGAGGCGCATGGAAATACTCTGATATTATCCGAATGGGAACCGAAGATGACCGTCTCAAGTTGGCAAAGATTGAAAGGGAGATCCAACCGGATGATCCTCTTAATATCCAGTACACCAGTGTATGTATTTTTGTATAGTTTATTATATTATAATTTACAGGGAACGACTGGCCAGCCAAAAGGAGCTACTCTCACTCACCACAATGTACTCAACAATGCCTATTTCATTGGAATCCGAGCTGGCTACAATGAACGAGTATGACCATTATAAATTAAACGTACAGTTTTTCATTTTCAGCGTACAATCATCTGTATTCCGAATCCTCTCTACCACTGTTTTGGCTGTGTCATGGGAGTACTTTCCGCTTTGACTCATCTGCAATCTTGTGTCTTTCCTGCCCCCTCATTCGAAGCTTTAGCTGCCCTACAGGCCGTAGACGAAGAGAAGTAGTATTTTGCATTGATACAGAAAACGAGTAATCTTATCTAGATGTACTGCTCTTTACGGAACTCCGACAATGTTTATCGACATGTTAAATCATCCTGAATATCATCAGTACAATTATGATAGTATTAGATCCGGGTTCATAGCAGGCGCCCCTTGCCCTATTACACTATGTCGTAGACTTGTAACCGAGATGCACATGGTTGATATGCAGGTAATGTTCAGTCCATGACTTGCTTCAAAACTTCCCAATTCAGGTTTGTTATGGTACGACAGAAACATCACCTGTTTCCTTTATGTCGGTTCGAGATGACCACCCAGAACAAAGAATAAAAAGCGTCGGCCATATCATGGACCATCTCGAGGTTCAATTTTAAAGAGAAAACAAACACTAACAGTCATTGTTCAGGCAGCGATCATTGATAAAAGAGGTAAAATTGTACCCCGAGGAGAAAAAGGAGAAGTGATTGTCCGCGGTTACTCAGTTATGAGATGTTATTGGGGAAGCGAAGAACAAACGAAAAAAGAAATAACTGAGGATCGATGGTACCACACTGGGTAGCTATAGCGCTTTTTCTTATTCAGTTCCCATACTTCAGAGATATTGCTGTGATGCATGAAAATGGTACAATTAGCATTGTCGGCCGATCCAAGGATATGATCGTTCGAGGAGGAGAAAACATCTACCCCACTGAGGTTGAGCAATTCCTTTTCAAACACCCAAAGATCGAAGATGCACATGTAAGTGCCTGTTTTATTAAATTAAGGAATCTTTTAGATCGTTGGTGTGCCAGACGAACGATACGGAGAAGTTGTCTGCGCCTGGGTGCGTCTTCATGAATCTGCCGAAGGAAAGCTTGCGGAAGAACAGATTAAGGAATGGTGCAAGGGAAAGGTAACTTGCAATATTTCCCTGTTTGATAATTGGTTCAGATCGCACACTTTAAAATTCCCCGTTACATCCTCTTCAAAAAGGAGCACGAATTTCCACTCACTGTGACTGGAAAAGTGAAAAAATTCGAAATTCGAGAGCAGTCCAAGATCGAGCTCGGTCTTCAGCAGGTCGTCAGCCACTTTGCTGAATTATAAGCTTTCCTATGTTTCTCTGTTTTCTTTCCCCAGCTTTTTTAAGTGCCAACTGCATGATTTCCGATTACTTTTGTTATGGCTATTATTAATTATTGATCCCCTTGGCTGTGCCTCTTTTTTCCTCTTCCCTGAGTGTCAATATTATTGTCTATATAGTACTAACCCATTCTCTCTAGATCAAAGACGAGATCAACTTCAACTTCTAAGTCGCCTGCTGCTTGCTGGATCACTAGTATCTCCTTTTAAAAAAACACAAACTCTTTCACTTCTTCTCCACCTGTACAGCTACATCGCAATTTTCGTCTATTAGTGCTGTCTCTATGGGTTGTTGTTGTATAGAACATGTCAGTAGACGTTCTAGCTCATTTATTATTGTGGAGATATTTTGATAAAATAATTTTTAGTATCTTTGTTTGTTTTACCAATTTTAATGAACAAGAAAATAATAAATTTATTTACCAGTATGACGAAATTAAGACACACACAAAATAACTCGGGAATAACTGGAACCGGATCCAAGAGGAGGTCAGGCTTCTCCTAATAGATCATAGCAACAGTTTAGAACTCTTTAGAATTCGTGATATCTTGCAAATAGGGGATAAATTATTCTGTTAAAACTAAAAAAAGACAAAGTGAAATTGAGAAATGTAGTTTGTACTGGCCAATCTACTTATTACTAGCTTTTGAGCCTCTTCTGAAGATTGAGAACATGCTGCCTTTTTCTGAAAAAGTCAAAATAATTCTCTTCTAGAGGGATAGCATACTTCCACTCTTGAGAGAGTCAGTGTCTTCATGAGAAACATTGTGAGGTGGTGTAGGATGTTGAGGATTTTTGCCAGGCTGATTGCTCTCTACCCACGAGATGAATTCAGATCCCTCTGCTGGCTGAGACTCTCGTCGAGGGGCATATCTCACAGTTTCATGTTCCTGATGGTAGAGTGATTCCTAAAATTTAAACTTGATTGCTAGCCCTCGAAACAAGTTTACCATCTGATGTCCATTGAGAGGCCGCTGTTGGAATGTTGAGGCGGCAGTTGAAGTAGAAAGACTTGAATCAGCTCCTGAAAAACTTTCATTGAAGAGCGGTAAACAACTTTTTTTTCACAGAATTCGGTTAGTTGTAAAACAGAAAGTGCAAGTGGGAATGTATTTGTCTGCCGGACGCGCAACCCATGCCGATGGTTAAAAGTGTTGTTGGAGTGGGGAAGATAGAATCATCCGTATTCAATGTGTTGTATGACGTAGTTACTGGCTGTGATGACCGACCCTCGACAACTTCTATCTCCATTTCCTCTTGTTGTTCAATTCCACTGTAGACGCTTTCTGCATAAATTGATTGTCTCCGACTGAGGCGACGTTGCAGTGACGTCCTTCGTGGAGTATCAAATAAAATTGGCAACTGCTGTGAAGCCAAGGATGTCGTCGATCCACTAACGCTCAGCGGAGCAGAAGATGGATATCGAGTTGGGCGGAATGATGTACCGCGTGGTAGCGTTGCGCAACCGCGAGTTGTCTCTATCATATGACTGGATTTACGCGGCAATGAATTGTATTCGTCTGAAATAGGGAAGTTGCCCAGGGGTCCCAATAATCAAGGAAAGCGTAAAAATGAAAATGAAACGGAAACATACTCCTACAGTATGGCTCGCTACTCTCACTGCTGGTGTGAGTATCGTCACGAGATCGTCGCGGAGGAACCGGTGGCAACTGAGCTGAGCCATCTAAAAGCCCAACATAGGAAACAAAATCAAGCTTTCATTCAAGTGAAAAGAGGGGGAAACTCACGATAAGTTGAATCGGCATAAGAGCTGAGCTGGCTGGATGGTGGGAGACCAGCATGGAATCGGATCTTGGCTACCCATTCAAGCATCTGGCGTTCATCATCACAGGAGATGAAGAACTGATTGTCATAATGTTCAGAATGTTCATTGTCTTTCCAAGCAAGTCTGCAATTGTTTTTATTATTTGCTAAATCGATGTCATGTTTACCTGAAGGCGTGCTTTCGTTTGCACTCTGGGAATGGTTCGCAGACTGCGTGGTAGATGTTCACGGGAGGAATGGATGTCATGTTCTGTTCGAAATGTGATTCGTCCTTGAAGAAGCAAAGCAGCTGTCCACAGAGGATACCGTAGTATCGTTTCCAAGATCGGAGAGTAGCTCTCTTTTTGTTTTGAATATCATGTTTTCTGTCAAAGAATCCGCGCATGTCAATATCGTTGGAATACACGGCCTTTCTAACAGATTGGTTGGAGTTTCTACGAGGAGTGAAGACTGGAGTTGCCGCGACTCCTCTTTCATCACGAGAAGAAACAGAGGCGCCCATACCAACGGCTATTTCTGTATGGCTTGGAGCGTCTAAAATCAATTTCTTATGAAAAATAATGGTAAGATGCTTACTAATAACTGCTGTCTTGGCGCGTTCCTTACGTGGCAAAGTATTGCTAATCATGTCATCACTGGGGCTCGGCTTCATAAGCGAGATTTCTTGCGTCTTTCTTCTTTCACGCTCTTGTCTACGACTAGCCAGAATATCTCCAGTATTAACCTTGATGGTTTCTCTTCTCTTTTGGCCATGGTCGCTGGGAACGGCTCCTGTTCCGACAGGCTGTCTGGCCTATAAACTATGATTGTTTTGCTGCGATTCTTTCCAACCTCTCTTCCCTGCTGGTCACGGAATTTCTGTTCAATGGCTGTGATTCTTTTGACCATTTCACATCTATCGCCTTGAGCTTCAAGTGTTACCAAGAAGTCGTCGAAATCGCGAAGTTGGCCTTCAGCAGCGTCAACGGAATCAGCATTATGCCAGTCATCGCCTAAAATTAATGTATGATTCGAAGAACAAATAAAACGTACGTAAAAGTCCCTCTCTTTCGATAAGCCATCTCTCCATGACTGCGGCATTCTCCAACCATTTCTTACAATCCATGTTATCCCCATACAGTTCATTTCGAATCTTCCAGATGTCGTCCAAGTTTTCCCAGGAAGCAGCCAATGTGGTAATTTTGTTATTGATTTGATCGGAGAGAACATGCCCCTTGGAGATCATGTGCTTGCCCTTAGAGATGAAACTCTCTACATGACCACGACGGCCTTGCATCTAAGCGGAGACATTACCTCGAAAGGCTGGAAAGAATTACCTCTTGCCGATATTCATCGTGTCTTCTGCTAAGAGATTCGCAACCAGGAACATCACGAGGAAGTTGTTCAGAAGTTATGGTTGTCCTCAAGCGGTTGATCCATTGCATCAACTCCCGGTACTCCTATAAATATTTATATTTTGACAAAGAGCTTGGATTACCTGGAAGTAGGACTGAAGGCTTTCCATATGCTGCAACTTCTCATAATGACGCTGAGCTCCACTGAGAATATCCTTGAGCTGTTCTTGCATATCCAAAGTACGAACAGAGAGATGTTCCTTAGTGTAAGGATACTGAGTCCATAAGCGTTCGGCATCGCGACAGAGTTCATTGACTTGCTTTTCAACAGCCTTCAAGCCATGCACAAATTCATCTTGTCTTTGCATCTGGGTTTTGATGACATTTAAGTCAGCCTGGCTGAGGTCTTCTTGTTCCATGGCAACACCAAGGACTTCCTTTTCTTGCAGCCAATTGATGGTCTCATCGGCCTCTTGGTCGAATTGGTACACTTGTTTGGCTCCATTGAGGCAATTCTGACGGGAATTGGCATCCTTGTTCACGGAGTTCCACAATTCTTGAAGATCGGTTCCCTTAGCTCTGATAGAAGCAGTGTAAGGGTGGCCGCTGCGGAGCAGTTCTTCTTGGGTGCGGTGAACAGCAGCAACTCTTTCTCCAGCTCCAGATAGCTCGCGAAGAACGGAGTCGAAGTTCTCGGCCAACTGGAGGCAGCTCTCCAAATCACGTCCAAAATCGTCTGAAGCAGCGATAGCTTCTTTCTCATGAAGCCAATCGGAGAGGTCGTCGACTTGACGAACGAAGCGATAGTAACGGCCAGCATCAACGAGCAGAGATCTACGACGACTGCATTCTTTGACCAAATCATTGTACGTGGAATCGAGTCTCATTTGGCGAGAGTTGATCTGGGTGGCGTCGTGATTGTCACTACCTAGAAGGCCATCGGCCTTGTAACGCAGACGTTCAACCTCTTTGCGGAAGTCGGCCACCTCCTTGTCCAGAACAGTTAGGCGTCGAAGATGGCTTTCGGCAGCGGCCTGGTCCTTTCCAGTATCATTATTGGCAGCCAACGGCAGCTGATCACGAATCCATTGTTCGGCTTCGGCAACCTCTGAGAAGTATTGCTGACTGTCAACTGAATGTTGGAGGCGCTTTCTTCTAAAGCTGCAAGCATCCTTCAAACTCAACAAGGTAGAATTGAGATGATCAATGTATGATTGTATATCGGATGTGGCATAATGTCCATGCTTGATCATTGCAGCTCCAGTGGCTTCTGTATCCTGGATAGAAGTTTGGCGGGCTTCGAGCTCCTTCTCCAAATTAATGTGTTTCTTCTGTAGGCTCTGGGCTGCTCGTAGACTGTCTCCATAATCTTGGCTCTTTGCTTGAAGAAGTTTTGATTCCAACCAAGCGAGCTCTTCATCAGCAGCAGTCTGCCACTCAAACAGTTGCCTAGCTTCCCGCAAATTGGCACGGCGGATCTCAACAGGGTGCCTCAGTCCATAGAAACGGGTTTCTATCTGCTCGGCTTCGTTGATAAATTGTTGCGAGGTCCAGGATCCCATCGTCTTCAGTTCACGGGCAGATGACATTAATTCTTTGACACGGTCAGTACGTCCATTGATCTCTTCCCAGAGAGCGTCCAGCTTGGCCATCAGGCGATCCACAGATTCGAGATCTCTTCCATGGTCATCCGAACCGAGTTCTCCTTCAACTTTATCTAACCAGCGTTGTAAATCTTCCAGCTTGCGGTCCACAGTGATGGCCTCGAAAGCTTCTCTCATACGGCTGGTCTTTAACGCCGATTTCTTTCTTAGCTCGTCCCATCCACTTCGTAGCTCGGTCAGCTGGTCGTGCACGTTTTCTTTCATGAAATGATCCTCCGAGATGAGTTTCTTTCCTTGATCTTCCACAGCTACTAATCTCTTCTCATTTTCAGTCAGCTCAGAGTCAAATGCAAGATGTTTTTGCAGTTTTGATCTGAGATTTGTAGGATCCAAATATGACTCGTCATAAGCGAGCTGAACAGCTAATTTTTAAAAAGAAAAATACAACTCCTACCTGAACTTTAGCAGTGATCCATGTTCCTAATTCTCCGCAGCTGCTGAGGAACTCGTGGTACTTCTTGCTCTCGGAGAGGACACGTCTGCGGTAACGGGCGGATTCCAACATATCTTGGTAACGTTGGAGAATTTCTTCCAATCTGGAGCTAATGTCAGCACTGAATTCACTGCCGCTCTTTTGGAGATGCTCAGCGTCAGTCTTCAATTTATCGATCTTTCCACTTTGGTTGGCAACAGTTTCCTCAAAGGCGTCATGGGTTTTGATCAGCATCTTAAAATTGGTTAATGATTTTGGTCTCGTATATCCGCACCTCAACGTCATCGGTATCTTCTCCGAGGGCCTTAGACCTCAAGAAGTTCTCCTTCTCAGCGAGCCATTGTTCCACCAAAGTAGCCTGATCACACCATAACAGCCACTCAAGCGTCTTTTGAAGGGCGTTCTTCTCCCCTTCCCAAGTTTGCAATAAGAGATGCTCAGAATTCTGCACCTTTTTGTGGGCGCGCTGCACTTCAGACTTATGCTCTGGTTGTTCAGCAATCAGTTTTTGCCCATCTTCATGGAGTAGTTTCAGTTCTTCTTGCCGTCCATCAATCTCCGCCTTTCTTTCATTGTGTTGTTCTAGACGAAGCCGGGCCTCGGCACTTGTCCTTGGCTGTTGGTAAGAAGTCATTTTTCCTCTGAGCTGCACGGACCAGGCCTCTGCCTTCTTGACACTATCCAAATACTTGTGTAGCCTATAGGATTTGTGTAGCTTATCGCTACGCACTTCGGCGGCTTCGCTAAGTTCCTTCCAGCTATCTTCTAATTTCTTGAGAGAAATGAGAATCGTATCGTGCAAAGGCGTCTTCTTCGCCAGCAGGGCCTGAGCATCTTTGTCGTGGCTAACCAATTTGTGGTGGATAGCGCTCATGTCATTTTCCAAGGTGTGCTGCTTACGAACCAGAGCATCGACACTATAAGATGTATTTCTATGTATTGATCAAGAATAAGCTTACGTGGCAAAGTCTCGGCCGAAGTCCTCATTCTTCATTGCAGCCGTCTTCTCTAATATTCTCTCATTGGTCTCATCTACTTCTCCATTAAATGTGTGCACTTCCAAAGCAGCTTGGAGGTCAGCGCGGTAAGCAGCAAGTTTGCCATGAAGTGATCTCCATCTGAAATAGAATTATTTCGCTGTCTGAAACAGTATCCAACGTTTGATTCAAGTGAGACTGCTGCTGTTGAACTTCTTCGCGGCTAGATCTTCCCTGATTCACCAGCTTTTCACCAAGACGATTAATCTCCTCCAAAGTTTGCTCATCTACGGAAGAGTCAGCTGCGGAACCTTCCAGTCTGAATCGTTTCCATAGTGATCTCAATGCAGTCTTACCTGGATAAGATTACTTTGCAGTGTTCAAGATCTCGTCCCATTTCACGACTAGCAACAAGAAGTTCCTTGTCCCTAATCCAATGGAGTACTCTGTCTACCAATTGACGGAAAGCCAAAAGGTCTCTGAACTCTTCCAAGGCTCGAGATTGGTCAGCGCAGGCGTTTGTAAGCATGGTCCAGCTCGATCTAAGGGCATCGGAACGGGCGGTGATCTCGGGGTTGTTATGGCGTGCAAAGAGTTCACGCCCACGTTGAAGAACTTGGTCAACTCTCTTTTTGTTAGCGTTTAATTCAGCTTCGAGAGCTTGGTGGCGTTGTAGACGCTTCATCTTGTCTTCAATTGACAACAATTGTCCTTGCTTTTCATAATCGGCTCGGATTCCTTTGAGTTTATCATCAATCCAACTTTCCATGTCAGCAACGTCACTGTCGAAGGCAGCCAGAGCGTAAGCTTCGCTGAGGATAACACGACGTTGTTCGATGTCTCCTCGTAGGCTTGCTAGAGCATCTTCGACATTTCTTCTCCAGAGATCGATGTTGTTCTTTTCCATATGCCTAGCATCAATCAGTTCTTGTGCTGTTTGGCTCAAAGCTTTCGAGCGTTCATCCAAAGTTGAAAGAGCCTTAGCGAAGGTTTCTAGACGTCTCATCTGGCCTTCAACGTCGGCAACAGTTCCACCAACATTCAGTGATCTAAAAGTTTCATTATATTACAATTACGGTAGCGATAAACCTCAATGTGTTTCTCTTTGTAGAGATAGCAGCGATGATCTGTGTTGCTTCTCGTTGGAAGGCGTGCCACTGTACAACTTGAGCAAGATAACTGTTGCGAAGTTCCCATTCTGATCGAAGACGAGACAGCGCTTGTTCAAGCTGAATAATAATTAGAACTTGAATTTGATTAAAACAAACCACGTTGACTTTGTGACAGATTTCATCGGTAGCATAATGGCCAGCGGCGATCATCTTCTTTCCCGCTTGAGCCACATTTCCAAAGTCTGGCTCACGAGCGTCGATCTCGTTACTAAGTCTTGAATGCTCCTTTTGGAGCCATTCAGCCTGTTGGAGGTCATGAATGTGGACTTCAGACTGCATGTCAGCAATTGTTAGGTCGGTCCAAGAAAGTAGAGCTCGGAGCTCGGCTTGCAACCTGTGAAGATCGAAAGCAGCCCGGAGCATGTCACTGCGATCGGCTGTAGCATCTTTGAGATCTTGCCAACCTTCAGCCAAAGCAGCTTGTTGAGTAGTTATGTGATCTGCATTGCCTCCAGGATAAGTTTGCTTTAGTCTGGCAGACTCTTCAAGAAGTTTGTTCAATCTTGGCTCCATTCCATCAATTTCATTTAGCAACGTTTCGTGTTGTTGATTAAGCGTGTGAACTTGTTTGACATCTCTTCCAAGATCACGACTCATTCCGTTCAACTTGTTCATAACCCATTCTTCATGCTCTCCAACATCTCGGTTAAATCTGTGAAGTTCTTCTGCTGCGCCCAATTTCGTTTCACGTGATTCAATGTAATCCAAAAGAAGCGTCCAAACACTACGGAGTTTTTCCTGCTTCTTGGCAACATCTCTGGCAAATGGTGGATTTCTTCTCAAAATAGCCTTGGCAGTTTCTTCAGATGTAATGAAACGATCGCTTCCAGTTTTAACGCCTTGCTTAAATTCAGCAAACTTGGCTTGTAGTTCCATGAGGTGCTCGTAATCCTCTCCATAGTCCTCGCTCATTGCTGTTTGCAGCTGCTCATTGATCCATTGTTCCAGATCGACACTCTCACGCATGTATTCATACAAGGCGACTGCATCTTCAAGTGCACGGCTTCTTTCTTCAGCTAAAAATATTTTTATCAAGTGGAATTTAATGAAAACATACCAAGCTGACAGAGCTTTGCAAATTCTGCTTCGAGTACCCTCTGTCGAGTTTCAAAGCGATCTACTTGTGGCCTTCCAGAAGATGTAAGCTCGTGGCATTTAACTGCCAGTTTATCTATCCATTGTTTGTAAGCATTCATATCATTTTTAAGGGCCTTGTTCTTGGCCAGAAGTTTTCTAGCAGCAGTTTCGTCTGATCCACAGTCGTCGGATACAAGAGCTGCTCTTTTCTCCATAATCCAGGACTCGACTTCAGCGGCATCAAAGAGATACTGTTGTTCCTTAACTCCCCAGTCAACGATCTCACGACGGCGTTTCACCAAAGAGGCCAGATTTCTCCAAGCATCAGAGAGCTGAAATTACGAAGATCATATAGGGTCAGAAACGGTCAAGAGACAAAACGAAATATAAAACTCTGATAGATAATCTGAAGAGAAATAATCTACACATGCTTTCACGCCACTATACACATTTTACCTCTTTTGTCTGGAGGAACAAAACCTATAAGAGGTGGTTGTAAGAGAAAAAGAAAAAACTAGGAATGAATCTCACCTGATTACATTTCTCTTTAATATTCGCTGTTGCTCTGTGCCCACTTCGGATGAGCTTGTCGCCTTGACCAAGAGTTTCGTTGATGTGGGTTCCATGTTGTTGAACTTCAGCTTCCAATTGATCCTGCTTTTTCACCATGTTGAGAGCTTCTGTGAGATTACGGCCAGTGTCCTCAGAAGAGGCAATAGGTCTCTGTAAAATTTAAAGGTGACTTTCCACATAATACTGCTAACCTTCTCTGCAATCCATTGTAATTCACAGTCAACATCGAACGCCAGTTGATGCCATTTTCTGGACTCTTCGAGTGCTGCCTTTCTTGCAGCAGCTGGTCCAGAGAGCTCATCAAATCTAAAAACAGGTTACATATTGTACAATAGTCGACTACCTCATAAGAAGAGCAGCAATTGTGTGGCTAATCTTGTCCGAATCGAAATGGCCTTGGTCGGCCATCTTTCTTCCACGGCTCTGGATTCCACTCAATCGTTTCTTATGGATAGTCATTTCTTGTTCCAAGACAACGTGCTTCTGGATCAGCTCCTTCACAGCACGCAAGTCACTTCCAAGATCATCCGACTTCAACGCTTGTTCGAGTTCGTCCAGCTTAGAATGAGCGTCTTCCAAAATACGGTTGAGTCCCTTCTGTTCCGAAGCTTGGCGCAGGTTCTCGCCCTTGTGTTGTACAGCATCAAGAAGTTCTCCCCACTGGGTATTAACTCTTTTCAAAAGTGAATCTACGTTTCGGGCTTCGGGATGTTTCTTGCCAATTAGGGCTGCACCACCACGGTTGATCTCTTCCATACGTGGTTGATTAGCTCCAATTTCAGCCTCGAATGCTTCATGCTTCAGGAGTTTGTTGGCAATGTTGGTCAAATCACGATGGGCATCATCACTGGCCAGTCTTTTTTTGTCAGCGATCCATGCCAGCATTTCTTCGCCATCACGGCGGAGTCCTTGATATTCGAGAGAACCTTCAAGCATACGCCGACGATCCGCAGCTGCTTTGTGAACTGCTGCTCTACGAGCCAAGACTTCATTACGACGCTAAAGGAAGACCGTTACATATTTTTCAAGTCAATAGTACCTGATCGATGTATGAACTGTCGGAATGTCTGTTCTTGATAAGATCATCAGCATTTTTTGAAAAAGCCTCCAATCTGGCTTCTTGGGCATCCAGTTTAGCCTCGAGATCACGATGTCTCTTTAAGAGGTTTTCAACAGATTCAATCGAGTCCTGCAAAATTATTACCATTCGGGAATCAATAGGTAAACTTACTCCAAGGTGTGTGTAATCCAAGAAAGCTTCATGTCCCTTGGTGGCAGCATCAATGCGTTCGGCTTCTTTGTTGAACAATTGAAGATTGAGCTGCTCCTTGAGACGAGAGTCCTTTGTCCGGTACATATCCTTGATAGCAGCCATTTCGCCAGTGAGATGTCGTAATTGATCCTCAACATCGCGAAGTCCTCGATTTTTGTCCAACAATCGACGTCCCAACTCATGGACATAGTCCACAGCATATTTCTTGTCCTTGATCTGTTCTCCCAATTCGTAATGTTTCTTCAGAAGTTCATCAGCTTCCTGGACATCAACGGCTCTCACATCATCTGCCAATGTCTTCTTTGTCCTGTCTATCCATCCCATCAATTCTCGATATGCTGAGTCGAACATTTCCCGTCCCTGTGTCTGTTCCGCCATCTTGATCTTGTCTTGTGCTCTGCCCAATAGATCAGCGTGCAGTCGCTTCAACTCAGCAATTTGTTTTTCAATAATAGCAGCCTCCTCAGGGTGATTTTTCTTCACTTCAGCGGCCAACTTTTCCAATGCTCTTATCTTGTCTTCCAGTGGTTTTAGGTCTCTTTCCAAGTTCTGTAGGCTCTTGAGATCTTGTGGTTTCCTATCGAGAACATCGAATTTGCTCTAAACATGATAATGCGATAAGTAAAAATGGTAAATGTACCTGCATCCAGGAACGGGTATCATCGCAAGATGCTTCGAAGTCCGCCACCCTTTCAGTGGCTTCAAGGCGAAGACCTCTCATCTTTCTCAAGCGGTCGATCTCAGCCCACATAGCGTTGATCTTGTTCTTTCTGGCCTCGATCTGGGGTGATTGGCTGTGTCCCTCTCCAATTAGCTCATCGGCCATTTCATTGATTCTCTTGACTTGTAGTCCACCGTTAGTCTAGAAACATAGGGGAATAATAAACTCGAAGGACCAAAGTACCTTAATATCAGCTTCAAGTTTGTCGAATCTGGCACGGAATGCTTTTACATGTTCCACGGTTGGCTCATCAGCAAGAGCGTGTTGGATCTCTTGAGTCCATGTCTCAAACTCGTCACATTCTCGGTAGAATCTGTAAATATCCGTATTTTAGGAATTCATCAATTAATTTACCTCATGAGCTTGATGTTATCACTAAGAAGTCTCCGGCGAATTTCGGCCAACTTATTCAACTGGCGGTAATCACGGCTGATAACTTTTTGTCGGTCAGAAATAGCTCGTTTGCTGTCAGCAGGATCGGTAGTCTTCTTTGTTGTTGTCTGTGTAACGGTCACCACTTCTCCCGAGACAATACGACAATAATTAGCAGGAACATATCCTTCTGTTCCGTCTTGCTTGAGAGCTTTCCACCACTCAGTTGTGGACTTTTCAATCAAGGCAAGGATTTCTCCTTTGGATACGTTGAACTCTTTTCCAGCATATTTATATAGCATTTCGAGCTGGGGGACGGTGACAACACTTTCTTCCTCGACCATGGAGTAATTGGCGGTGAACCCGCTGTTGACCAGGTTGGCCGCCATCTCTTCAAGGCGAGCAATATCTGCTCGGTAGGAGTTTATCTCCTCCTCCAATCGGCCATGTCGCTGAAGAAGGCTTTCCGCTGCCAGCTCATCTTTTCCAAGATCGTCGGATTTAACCAATGGCATCTTCTCTCGAATCCACGATTCAGCCTCATTGGCGTCTTGGAAGTATTGTTGAGCTTGCTTGGCTTCATTCAACCATTGCCCTAAATCCTTCACAGCTTCTCTTAATCGCTCCCACGCCTTCTGCATGACAGCGATGCGACCCTAAAATCGTGCAATGTTTTCGCATAAATATTTGTATCCACCTGTACATCGTCTTTAGGTTGACCAGATTGGAGAAGTCGCTCGCCTAGAGCGATGAGATCCTTGCTCCGGGTCCAATGGATAGCCATTTCAGTTTCCACATTCTTGAAAAGAAGGGTGGTTTGATGAACAGCTGCGACATCGGAAAGAGTCAAAGCTCTTCTACAAAGTGCTTCTTTTTCTTCCAACCAAGCCATTTCTTCTCCATGATCCTGAATAAATTGGAAGAGTTCACGAGCCTTCTCCAGGTTCAAGCGACGAATTCGACATAAATCGACCAGTCTAATATTAGGTTAAGTAGACATAAGAGGAACCACTGACTGGGTATATTGACCATTTACATCCTCCAATTTTCTTTGCAGGACATCGTATTGCTCGCCCTTCTTACGGATGTAGTTATTTCCATCTTTGGTCACATTGGCCAGCCATTTTCCGTGGGAGTTTATTTGAGCTTCAACCAGCTCATGCTTTCCAAGGAGGTCTTCCACTCCCAGGAGATGTTTACCAACATCGCGATGACGGACAACCGGCTGGAATTGTTGGAATATTGTGGAAAGAAGTTGACAATACCTCGATTTGACGCAATTCACTGGACAACGTGTCTATGTCTCTGAGAAGGGTCATTAGATCGTTGAGGTTCATCAAAGCGGATCGACGCTGTTCAAGGAGACTCAGTAGCTGTGTCCATCTAAAATACGACGAATTAAATGTTTCTTGAAATGAGAAACCTTTCGATAATGTCGCGTTCCCTTGCTCGAATCTTGTCGCACTCGTGATAATTTTCTTTCGTAAGGTCGGAGCACATAGTCGAGAGCAGCTTGAACCTTTCTTCCTATAATATTTTTTGTTTGATTAATTTGGAAGAGCATACTCTGGCCAAGATATCAGTGGAGATAGCCTGCTGTTTCTTGACGGCTTTTTCGACCTCGGCCGCTGATTTTCCACCTCCGCGGATGTCCATATCTTCCAAAACTTGTTGAACATTTCGCAGCCATGTTTCACGAAGCCCGGCCTTCTTGTAGAATTTCTGAGCCAGCTGTTCCAGTTTTTCTTGTCGCTGAATCTGGGAAATAATAGCCAATTGACGATTATTCTCAGATTTCTCCATCAAGATCCACGCCGTTT
Organism: Oscheius sp. DF5033; assembly: GCA_964036215.1. Classification (NCBI taxonomy): domain Eukaryota; kingdom Metazoa; phylum Nematoda; class Chromadorea; order Rhabditida; family Rhabditidae; genus Oscheius; species Oscheius sp. DF5033. The sequence goes on from OZ038413.1 coordinate 11,379,307, forward strand.
CAATGTCATGCATAAAGAGGCCATCAGGTGGAACATAGGCTTTTCTCTTCATCGCTGTTCTCTTGGTTTGTATTGTGAAGAATAGGGCTTCCAATTCCCCCTTCTCTTTGTATTTAGGCTGTTTCTCATCAGTACGGAATCTGTTAAATTTGTCCAACTCTTCCCGCATTCCTTGTAACGAGTTGGGGAATCTTCGACTGTCCAACATTGTAATCGTTTCTCTAATCCAGCGGAGCAAATCAGAGGAAACGTGTTCATAGTCGTCTTCCATGGTCTCACTTTCGATGAGTTTTCCAACAATCTTAAAAAGACCATAATTTTTAAAGAGGCCAGGTAACATACATTGGCAACACGTCTAGCTCCGGTCATCTCGGTCTTCTGCTTGGCAAAGTGGTGATAATATAGAGAAACATAAGTGATGATGGATTTCTCATCAGGACGAGCAGTATCAACATCTTCGGCATCTAATAATCTCTGAAATTGGGCTCATTTAATGCACAAAAGCATGAAATTACAGCAATTTCTAGTTTCTTTTCAGCAATGTCAAAGGCATTGTTCAAATTTCCGATATGATCGTTGGGATTGAGAGCATTAAAGTTGAGCAATTCAGGCCTGAAATAAGCTGTGGAAAGCAGAAGAGAGGTTCTAACCTGTGAGAATGGATGAGAGCATTAAATGCGAGACCATTTCTCCAACTAGTAGTGAAGTTTTCAATACGCACATTAGAGTAACCGGCGGTCTTCCTCTGGCACCAAAGCAGAAGAGCATCCTTGGCATGTTTCCTCTCGCCACGCTCTTCTTCATCCTTAAATTTATAATATTATTTGAAACTCGTGTGCATTTGTACCTCAATAACGATGGTATCGATCTGAAAACGAAGAATAATTGTCCAGATGAGACCGAGAATAAGTCTTTCATTGCGATCCAGGATATCTTCAGCACCGATGTTCTCTAACTGAAAAGATAGGTGTTTTTTTTTTTAAAGCGAAAAGTTGTCCACGGGATGTCCGCCCGTGCTCTTGACCCTTGCGCAAATATCACGTAAACTGACAGTCAATACACTGACCACAGCCGATTGACACCCCCGAAAGACAGCTCGCAGACAATGGGGTGCAAATGACGACGGAGGATATAGCAGATGACAGCAAGGATAGATTTAATCATCTTACCTGAATTTTCTTCTTCTTTAAGAAATCTAACACCTTATTTAGATTTTCGATCTTCTGGACACGCATTCGACCTCTGAAATTAGTTTTTATACAGTTAAATTAAGTTTTAAAACCTGTTCGGTTTTCCTAATTTTTCTCCAGAAATAATTTCTAACAATTTCATAAGCAGTACACCATCTCCTACATCAGCAAAGAGATCGACAATCTCCAATCTCGCCTAAAAATATTGCAGGTTTTTTTGTTAGTTAGAGGTCATGTCGACCCCTCGTCCTCACAGTTCCTTTTTATGGTCACCTTTACCAATGCGATTAGCACGCTGCCCATTTAGTCGGCTGCACTTTCTCCGTGAAACATCACAGTGTCAATACAACAAGCACAAAAGTCCGTTAATTGACCCAAGTTTTGTCGGAAACTGTATGTCATTAGTGTTTTCTCTTTAATCAATATGGAATTTCAAGGAGATCTCCTTCTACTCAAATACTGTCGCCATCGTGATCATTAGACAAGATATAAAAGGGTCGTAAAGACCTACCCGACTGAGAAAGGAGTTGCACCACTTTGTGAAGGTCTTCTTCTGAATGTGTACACGCTCATCTTGAAGCTGCTTGATTCTATTTCGTTCGAAGAAAAGCGTCTGGTCATGGTAATCTTCATCATCATTTCGAGGGCTGGGCGCCGCACCTTGGGGCGTACCAGCAGCTCCGCTCGACTTTGGAAGTCGATACTGGAAAAAAGACGAGTATGAATAAGTAACTGGACTGCGCAGCTGGCCGGCACTTTGCTAACCTTTCTTTCAAAGGGCACTGGAAATTTGCGGGCTGCTGGTCTGGGGATTGGGACTGGCTGCCGATTAGCTACCAGATGAATAGAAAACACTTGCTGGTGTTTCGATAATTCAGATCCCCGTGGCTTCTGAGAAGGTGCTTCCTTCTCCGATAACGATGCACTGGCGCCGTCAGGCATTATCAGCCACACAAATATTGAAGCGAGGGAAAATACAGCGAATGGAAGCCAGATGATGTACTCGTTACCAAGGGGCTGTATGGGATCAGGGTAATCTCATGTGGACGTACAAAAACTTTCACACCTTTTTCGATACCCGACCACCCAGCCGCGTTCCACAGTGAGTTTTGACTATGATTACCTGTACTTCGTAACGAGGCATTGATGTTTCCTTCTCGAGCTCGTCAAAGTCGATCTTATTCCGGCTGGATGCTATCTCTTCCCTCCAGCCTCGAGCTCCGTCTGGAATGATATTAGAATGACTATGCTTTACAATGCCTGTGATAGAAAGGATCACAGCAGAGGAAGGAGAAAAGACAACGATAGAAGATATTGTTAAAAATGACATGCGATAGTTGTACAGCACACAGTAGAGGTGTTATTATCTCTCTCTTTCAATACTGATAATGATGCTTACCTTCCAGATTTTTAACAGTTTTTCCCTCTCCAGGGGAATAAATAGCTGCCGAATAGACATAAGACATATTGCTGCTAGGCCGTTGTTCGCATCTGGCGTACAAAGAAATCCAATTGTGAACAGGCGCAACGGAACTGTTCCGTCAGTTATGCGGCAGAGATATGATGGAGCGATAGAGTATAGTTAAGAAGATGCGATGGAACGCAAGGCCGAGGGTCAAGGCAGCCAGAAGGCTGCGAACACCCCGCTTGGCTACCAATTACGGCGCAAGGGGGAGAGAGAAAGTCCGAGAGAGGGGAGGGACTGACGGCTTGCTCTGCAAGCAAACAGCTGCAATAAACCGGGCAAGAAGAACGAAAAAGGTCGAAATGCGTGAGATATGGGAATAATATCTCCTGAGAATGATATACAGTAACAGACCAGTCCTAACAGATGGGACTTCCTAAATGGAACGTCGCATGCGGCGGAGACAGGCCAGCCTGAAAGTGGCTGCCATTGGCTCGAACAGACGGCAATTCGAAGAAAACCACCCAATGAAACTGTAAGCACAGAGACCCCCGATACAGTTGTTCAGTCTCTTTTTACGACTGTATCTTGTGTCCCTCTACCCGAAAAGAAAGCGGAGTAAATCGTTGAATAAGATGGTGATCGGGATGGTGGAGGCCAATGTTGACCGGAGCCCCGTCAGGCTGCTACGGGATTAGCGGTTCGCACATATTGCTCACTCTTCCAAGCGGGTGTTGGAGATGGCAAAAAAATTGTCTTTCTCCATCACATCACAAAGAAAGGCCAGGATGAATTGAAATCGGCGATGCGTAAGTACCAGATGGGTCGTACGAAATACGCCCATGAATGATTACCACGATCCGAAAGAAATAGCAAAAAGTGCTCACTCACTCAACAGCTGGCACTTGCGCAACAGAACAATATGTAGAGCGCCAAAATTACTCAGAAAGGTGGGATCGCCGCGGCTCGGCTTCCTCTGAGGGTACCAGCGTCGCATTACCATGTAAGCAAACAGAAAAATACCGCGTTGGCATTTCTGACTCATCTCTTCACATAGGCAGTATAGAAAAAACACGTACATTCTGAAGTTATCACTCATTTCTTCTCATTTTTGGCGCAATTGACAGGTTTTAAAACTGGTAGCGGCAACAAGTCCACTCAAAAGTCATAGAAGGGGCAGACAATCGGATCACTAGCGGGCATGAGTGACTCACGGGCCAAACATCGATCGTCGTATTCTACAGGTTATGCAAATAAGTCGAAACCGCTAAAGAATAGCTAAGAGTATAGAAAGGGGCGAAAGCTCAGGTCAGTTATCGATTTTCACTACAATAGGAGACAGTCCTGCCCATGGTTTACGTCAAAATTGGGCAATTTGCCAAATGACAGCGAGAGTTTAAATCTTTAGAAAGTGGAATTTATACGTAGTCAATAATGAAGGTGGTATCGAAAAAAAGAAATCGTTGAGGAATGCTTGTAATGATCGTTTATTGCTGTGCAGAGGAGAGCTGGTACTGATAACTCAGAAAAGATAACGCCCTTCCGTGCGTAGTGGCAAAAAGTTGCAAATAATAAAAATTAATTAAAGGATTAAATAGTAGAAGAGAGGAAAAGCGACGGTGGGAGAGAGGAAAATGACAGCGAGCGAGGCACGAGCCGAAAATTAATTCCATTGACGGGAAAAGCGCACGCCCAGCGCAGCTTAATATTATGCGCAAACTGTATCCCTTTAAATCAATGTCTGTTGCTAGAAAAGCCAGCTACAAGAAAAAAAGGTGGTCAAGAGAAAGAAAAATACGAGAGGTGAATGAAAATGGCTATTCAAAGGCGAAGAGGCGCGAATGGAAAACGCAGCCTGTGCAAATGTCGGCTGTCGCCTTTGACCTTCATAGTGGAACTTTTGAGAGGGGACCGATCCACACGATAGGATAAGTGACCGCCAAAAATGCACTACGAAATATTTGAAATATTTTGCAGATACTGAAAACGATCGTCTTATTTTTTTCTTTCTTTCTTTTCTTTTTTGTCTTTCTAGAATTCTAAACAATAACAAAACAAAAATTTAATGTTTATAGTGGACGGCGGCGAACAAATAGTCATTTTTTGGATACTTTCGAATTGAGTCAATTGGTGCCGAAGCTACTCTAGGTCCTAAACGATAGCGTCAAGTTTATAGCAGTTTGTCCTTCTGAGATAGGAAGAACACTGGCAGCCTTCAAAAACGTTTTATGGTTATACTGTGCAGGTTGAGGAAGTGAAGCGAGCTGTTGACCACTACGTGTTTATTGGCTAGACAGGTGTTTGTCAACAGCTACGTTGTCAACATATTTCTACCATTTGATCTCAGTAAAAAACAACAGTGCAGACGCCCACTTTAGCTTATCGAAGAAATAAAATATTTTAATCCGCTCTTCTTAAAGAATGTTCTGCTATAAATGGAAATAAAGATCAAAAGAATATGTGAAAGAAATTGATTTCTTAGGCTTAAAAGACAGACAATGGCGCCTCGTAAACATTCAAACACCTTTCGCGGCTAACCTTGGGTCAGCACATTTGAGCGCGATTACGTAATTACTGGCGCCTCCATGTATGGACAAGAATTAAAATATATCCAATTTATTGCGCAGTTGTATTCTCGTGTGTTCTCAATGCATCTCTATAATCCTATCGATTAGACGTAGACTGAAAGCTTGCTGTTACCCCGAAAAAGCCGCTTCTATTGTCCCTCATCGCATGTGCGTGCTTTCGACACGAATATTGGATTACGGTACGTAGCCCAGGTGGTGGCGTTTTGGATGTGGCGTCGCACAAGCTACGCTGACAACTCATAAGAGGTGTTTGCTCTGGCCATATATTGTATTTTCATCTTTCATTCATTCCGCCTGATCCTGTTTTCATACCAAATCGTCCACGCGTTGATCTCTTTGATACTTTTCTTACATTCGCCTTTTTATAGTTGCAAATTCAAGAAATTTCGGAACGTGTTCAGGGTACACTTTACCTATTGAGTCTATTTATTACTCTTCTATTTATGGGAGATCATTTTCTCTTGGAAAAATGAAGCTTCCCTTTGTACTAGTCGCCCTCATACCTTTTGCTCTTTCCGTGAACAAAAATGACTTCAAAACCTGTGATCAATCGTCGTTTTGTAAGCGACATCGTGCCATAACGGTAACCCTTTTTATCTTATATTTCCAGTTTTTTTTTTCAGGATAACACGGGTTATGAACTATTGTCTGATACCATTTCGCATAGTGGAGCCCTTTTTCAAGCTAGTTTGAAAAATAGTGAAAATACTCTTGCCTTGAGGATTTATGGATTAGCAGTAAGAAGTCGCATAAATTAAAATCTTTCCGAATATAGGATTCTACTGTACGAATTCAAGTCGATGAGCCAGAAGGAGCATTGAGAAAGCGTTTCGTCCCAAGCTTCGCCCTTGACGGAGAGCCGGCCCACGTTAGCCGTCTAGTTAAATTTAGCAATATTTTTTTAGAAAGCATTTACATCAGTCGACAAGCAGTCTGGCCAAACGGTCCTGACCGCCGCAGATGGGTCGAGGGTTGTTGTGCACCACAAACCATTCTCCGTTGACGTTTTCAATATCCACGATGAACTTGTGCTCCAAGTGAACAGGAATGGAAAATTGAAGGTAGAAGAATTCCGAACAAAAGAAGAAGGAAAAGAATATCCTGAAGGCTTCTGGGAGGAGACTTTCAAATCGTTCCGCGACAGCAAACCTTTCGGATCCAGTAGCGTTGGGGTAAGTTATTTTGCTGCTTAATTTGTACAGCATTTTTTAAGGTTGACGTTTCGTTCGTTGGCTTCAAATATGCTTATGGTCTACCAGAACATGCTGACTCTTTCGCCTTGAAACAAACCGTTGGAAATTCTGATCCTTACAGGTTTTATTTAACTATTCTATCAAACATCTTCGGGCTTTGGACTGTATAACTTGGATGTCTTCGAATATGAATTGAACAACCCTATGTCCCTTTACGTGGCTATTCCGTATATCCTCGCCCATCGTTCAAATCGCAGTGTCGGTGCGCTTTGGTGAGTTCTCAGGAATGGTTTCAACTTTCCCATCGCGTATGGTCGAGCCAAGAATATTGATTACCAAGGCGTCGGTTCTGTTTGTCTGCCGTTATCGTGGACAAGGGCAGAGATCTATTATCATGACTCATTTAAATGATAGTAGCGAGCAATAAAATTATAGGTTGAATGCTGCTGAAACTTGGATCGATACTTCATCTACATCGCCTGCTGGAGTTATCCAATCTGTCATCGATCAAGTAAATTGTCAAGATACCTAACCTTGTCGAATTTAGCTTACTCCCGGAGAGTCTCAACCACGAGTCGATGCTCATTTCATGTCGGAGAGTGGTCTTGTTGACATCTTTGCCTTCGCCGGCCCATCACACCACGATGTCCAGAAGCAATATGCCAAATTAACCGGTGTGACACCTCTTCCACCAATCTTTTCCATTGCCTATCATCAGTGTCGTTGGAACTACAACGATGAGCAGGATGTGGCTCAAGTAGGTTCTACCCTGGAGAAGAGTGATAGCTCCGTTTAGGTAAACGCCAAGTTTGATGAATACGACATTCCTATGGATGTTATCTGGCTTGATATTGAGCATACCGATGGGAAGAAATACTTCACATGGGATCCGAACAAGTTCCCCCATGCTATGGAGATGGTCGACAATGTAGCTAGCAAAGGACGTAAAATGGTAACCATCATCGATCCTCATATCAAGAAAGATGACGGATACATGGTATACAAGGATGCAAAGGATCTTGGTAATCGAAAGAAGCACAAATCACCAATTTATATTATAGGGCTTTTTGTAAAGAAAGCTGATGGAGTGACCGATTTCGAAGGACACTGCTGGCCGGGTGCAAGTGAATACTTGGATTTCCTTCATCCTGAGGTATGTCTTGTGTTGCCAATCAATTTATCTTCGTCTAGACTCGAAAATACTGGGCTGCCCAATTTAAATTCGATCGTTACATTGGTTCAACTCCTGATCTCTTCACTTGGAATGATATGAACGAGCCTTCTGTTTTCAGTGGGCCCGAAATCACTATGGACAAGGATGCCATGCATTACGGTGGAATCGAACATCGAGAGGTTCATCCAATGTTTTTTCTGTTAGACATTTTGTTTAGGTTCATAATATGTACGGAATGTCGTACCACTCTGCTACATTCGAGGGACAACTTCAACGTACTGGTGGAAAAGACCGTCCGTTCATCCTGACCCGTTCTGGGTTTGTTGGAACCCAAAGAACTGCAGCTATCTGGACAGGAGACAACCTCGCCGATTGGGGACATCTGGCTATTGCTGCTCCTATGATTCTTTCTCTTTCCATCGCAGGAAATGTCTTTGTTGGCGCTGATGTCGGAGGATTCTTCGGTAATCCTGATGAGCAGCTCCTTCTTCGGTGGTATCAGGCCGCAGCATTCCAGCCATTCTTCAGGTATTCCACATAATTATTAATTTACATAAAATATTGCAGAGCCCACGCTCATATTGATACTAAGAGAAGAGAGCCTTGGCTATTCTCTGATGAGATCAGACTCAATATCAGAAGCGCTATCCGTCAGCGATACGAGCTTCTTCCTCTGTGGTACACTCTCTTCCAAGAGCACAGCGTCAGTGGTGCCATTCCACTGAGGCCCATCTTCTACGAATTTCCTGATGATGAATCTCTCTTCGCAGAAGAGAAGTCTTGGATGCTTGGAAACGCTTTGTTGGCCCGTCCTGTGGTTGAGAAAGACACTTACAATGTAAATGTCAACCTGCCTAAAGGATCAGATGGAGTAGGCTATATATTCTATATTATATTTTGGTTTAGAAAACTCGTTGGTATGAATGGGTCAGTGGAAAGGAAGTGAAATCCGGCTCTCTCTACGTCGATGCTCCTTTGAGCCATATCCCTGTCTTCCAACGTGGAGGAACCATTGTCCCAACTTGGCAACGCGTTCGCCGCTCTTCAAAGCTTATGATCGAAGACCCTTACACTCTTTTTGTGGCTATTGATCAGCATGGCAACTCTAAGGGGGAGGTTTACATTGATGACACAGCTACTCATGACTACAAAACTAAGCAGTTCACTAAGGCGTCTTTTGAATATCAGTAAGTGCCATGGATTAATATTATTGATCGGTTTTCAGCACCGTAAGCGATAAGGAAGCTCGTATTAGTGGTCAACCTATTGACGGCGGTGTCTTTGAGGCCAAGAACTACATAGAGAGGATTGAGATCCGTGGATTGAAGAATGAGCCTTCTGAGATAACTGTCAGTTCGATTTCGTATCCTTCATTACTTTTGTTTAAGATGGTTCGATCTTCTGATCCTACTCAGAAACTGCAATACGTTTATGATCGCGACTATAAGACTTTGACCATTCGCAAGCCCAATGTTCTGATTACTCAGACGTATATGATTAAGATATTCTTCTAAAAATCATTCCCAGTTTTTTTTCTGTTTAAGCTTTATTTATTCTAGTGTAAACTTATGGGTTCCATACAAGACAGGACGTGTAGTCTGGATTGACTTTCATAGATACTTCATTTGTTGTTGATCAAATTGGTTCGCAGCTGTTGTGACCTTTCTCCCCCAGTCAAATAAATGTGATTCACCATCTTGTCTAGTCTAATGGACCGTTGTCATTTTTTCTTTCTGTAATTCAATTGAACTGGACAGCGCGGTGGTCTCTCCCTTACAAACGATACTTCCTGTGTGGCTCTCTCTTCTCCTTGAATTGTGCGGGTGGCCCGATGTCCTCCAGCCATATCCGGTCATTTGACCGGTTGTTTGACTTCCCCCTCCTATTCTTGGGCCAGCGCCCTGAGGGGGTACTAAGAAGGGAAAGGCAAACAATAACCAGCCAGGGCAGACGGTGACCAAAAGAATTTGGCGCGAAACATTTAGTCTCGATGTCCATAAGAGGATTCTGAATTTTGAAGAAGAATCATTTTGAACCCATAGACAAAATTAGAGCACAGCTCGTTTTGCAAAACAGATCGCCAGCTTAAAGAATGGAGAGAAAGACAAACGTGTTTATTTGTCCCCTGTTTTGCTTGTCATTCTCATCCCGGAAAGAAGATGACCAGCCACAATGCGGCAGTGCTGGTCATCTTCTGTCTGTTTGCCTGGCTTAGCCTTTGAGCTGACCGGTCCTACACGGCTTCTCAAGCTTTGGCGACACGTAAAAATTGCCGTAAACTTAAGTGCACATTCGAGAGCCATTGGCAAGCTTGAGCTGAATACACAGATAGGAGATCAGGAGAAAGATCATTAACTGAATAATAATAAGGGTATGCACCTGATCGGTTTCAAACCGGTAACCTGACTTATCAAAGGCATATTCACGTTGACTATTGTATAAGGACAGTGTAGCAATGTGGGAATTCTGAATGCTAACTATGAGCTTAATGTTGGGTATAGTTACTCATCCAATTCATTGAGTAGACAACTAAAAATAATTGCAATTACTGCCAAAATATACTGAAAATTTTGTCTACATTCTGGTCAGCACCTTATTGAATTAAACTGTTAAATAATCTTCCATGAGTAGTGTTTGCCATTGGACACAGAAAATTCCGTCTGTTTGAAATCTGACCATCTGAGAGACATTGTTCAATGACGTTAATATGACGAAGATCCTTGAATATATAGCCGACCGCCTGGTTCCAATTGTCTAAGGTCATTGTGCTGTCCAAAACATTTATTTGTGTTTGGATTCCAAATCGTCACCTAATTTCTGTTTGGTTTGCATGTCTTTTCCTCAACGCCACAGCCGATCGCCCCGGCGCACTTACGTTTTGTCCCGCCCCTTTTCAGGAAGATTATTTAAAGCCTGCGGTGCTTTTGTGCTCACCACACAGCTCATTCGGGATGGCATCAAGACTTGTCTACCTGTCTCTTCTTGTAAGTACTCCCACTTTATTTCCCTCTCCTATTGCAATCCTTGCGGATTACACGCTGTCATCCTACTCCCATTTTTATTTTAATTCTGATTCTAGGTGTCATCCGCCTTCGCTCTTGACAAATGTGATTATTTTGAACTGATTGGAAGAATACATGAGCATCCTGAATGTATGAAAGGCAGGCCAGAATATGAAACTACAACCACAACCACCGAGGCACCTGTTAGGATTGGCTTCTGCTCCAGGTTCTTTTGCTTTACATATTATAAGTCTCCTTTTTTAGCTCTGCTGCCCTTGTCCAGTGTACTGCCGATAGCCACACATGCCCTCTCTCTGGTCAAATCTGTATTCAATCCGATGGCAACAAATGTTGTCAAATAGTCACCGCCGGTAGGTCCAACTCTTGGTTATATTTTTTGACCCCTGACTCTTCACCCCTCGAGTGCGTTTGTTTTCGGTGCAGATGACTGTCAATCCGGTCAATTTCTACGGTGTTTGAGCACCGAAACCGATCCTTCTTTTGTCTCTTGCATCAAATATTTGTTCTCTAGGGATAGGAGACGGCACCTTGCAAACAAATTCAATAATTTCATCGCCTTGTTTCCGTATAAAGAAATCCTTAAGGTATCCCGGCATCTGAAATCAACTCGAAGGCTGGGACATGCCCCCGACCTTTGGGCATCTCTGTTCTTCAAGACACTACCATCGGCTGCTGGATGGACTCCAACTGCCCCGGAATCCAGAAATGCTGCGTAGAGCCTAATCCAGTCACCAACTCTGCCACTAGAATCTGCCGCGACCCCGTCGGCATTTCCAGTAAGTGTCTGCTCTTTTAGTTCTCTACGTTCTATTTTCCTTGCGTTCTTTTTCGGTCGCCTCACTTGGTTTAGATGTTTTGGCAGGCTCCTCTATCTGTAACCTGCCTTTGGCTGTCGGATCCTGTACCGCACCTGGCATCCGTTTCTACTATGACGCTTCTAGCGGCCGTTGTAATCAGTTTATGTATTCTGGATGTGGTGGAAATGCCAACAACTTCCAGTCACTCGCTTCTTGCCAAGCTACTTGTGCCAACAGCGGTAAATTCTTTAGTTGCTTTAGCTTAGTCCATTTTGTTTTTATTTTTTTGCACTGCCGTCATTATTCTCTAGGATCTTCAGGAATCACAGGAACTCCTCAGTGTCCGGCTGACGCTAACGCTGGCCTTAACTGTCTCTTTGCCCATGCGGATGCTTGTAATCAGGACAGCGATTGCTTAGGAAGGGAAAATACTGTCCGTTTACTAACCAAGCTTTAATAATCTGTTATTCAGGTGCAACCGTCTTGCTGTATGACTACTTGCGGTTATAAAATCTGCTACCAATATTAGAATTGAACATTTCGAATACCTCAATATTGCCACGAGGCCTGCCCAGACCATACGAGAGTTCGCCTCGTCCCTCTCCCTCCACATGTAATGTCCCCCTTCGAAAATATTGAGTACATGTGGAGCGTCAGGTATCTCAGAAGTGGAGGAATTGTCCCCCGCCTCTCGAACTCATTGGTGCTGTTTTTGTTGTAACCTTTTATCGCCCTTCTTCTTATTGCCCGTGTTTGTATATAGAGATTATTTATATATTTATTTAAAGTGTCATATATGACTAATGCGTGTTGCTGTTTCTGTTGAGTTCATCAAATTCTGGTGTCCGATGGAATGTGTCTATTCCAGCAGAGGTGTTATTTGAGATTTCATTTAGCCTATCGACAAAGTTGGCTTGTTCTTCTAAAAATATCTGTTACATTTTATGAATTACTCACCTCCAGTCAAAGTGAGAGCAATGTTATTGTTGGTTGGCTCAAAGGTGTTGGTCGAAGGGCTTATGGTAGTTGATTCCACTAAACATTCTGTACATAATGTCCAGATGTCTTACATAGCTGATTCCAGTCTAGATCCAGTTCCCCAATGTTCGATGAAAATTCATCAAAGGTTTGTGGTGCCTGAGGGGGCGGCGGAGAGGCAGTTGCAATTGGTCGTCGGGTTGTTGCGTACTGGATTAGATCAGACTGAGTAATTCCTATAAAATACAAAGGATTAGTTCCCGCGTCTTACCAAGAAATGAACTCGTGGTCATGATTTCTTCAGGCACAATCTCAACTCTCTCCTCTGGTGCGATCTGCCCATATCCCATTTTCAACGGAGTACCGTAAGGGTTTGGAGCAGCTGGTAATGAAGGAGGAGGGGCATAGGCAAAGGAATAAGTGCCGACTACTATCGAGAATAAGACGAGAAGCATTGAGGAAACTGTTGTAAGCTGCAACTCTATCTCCTTTTTATATGTTTGCCACAAATCGGCTTTTTCCTATTGGCAGCAACAGCGGATCAACTAGTTCAGTTTCGTCGACTTTCACCAAATGCAATGCAAGGTCATGTCAAAACCAGTAACATATGTTTATTGGTTGTATCACTCAAGAGGATGAGGGCGTTTGATTTTCTAGTCTAGTCGATCTAAAAAGGTCATCAAGCATTGCTGAACCGAGTTCACCTGCTCTTGTCAGTGAGTTGATTAATTTCTCATTAGAGATAAAGTTGTTATGTGAGGAAAAAAAAGGATCAGCCGCTGGAAATGTCATTAGTACAAGAACGAGGAAGTACTTGTAAATGAGGTGGTTGTCTGCTGCATAGGAAGAGGCGTTGACGTTGGCAACTTCTGGTAGGCGCGTGTTGTAGGGCCTAGTGTCAGATTCGCCTCCTATCATGGAAACTTACCAAGAGCAGGGGAGATTATTGGACGAGCTAGGTTGTTATTTACGGGCATAATGGTGCCTCTAGGTGGCAGAATCTGCTGATTTGGATAGATGACTGTATTATAAGGGGAAGCAGGTTGTGCCACCGCGTACTCTAAACTCATCGTTTTATGTGAAGAAGCTTTTACCATTCCGCTGGCAAGGCATCGGTCTAGGTTGATGCTGCTGTTGCTGCTGGTAATGATACTGAGTTGCCAACAATTGCTAAACAAAACCTATGGCTTTCAAACATTAACGTGCCTGCAGGGTTTGCGGTCGCTGTGGAGCAGATTGTGCAGTCCCAATGGGAACAGGATACTGCGCAAAAGCCACAGAAAATAGCTGCAAAGAAAGAAGGAGCAGGAACATTTTCGCTACAATTGTATTTCAGTCGCTTTTTATTCAGAACGGTAACACGATGCAAGGTCATTTTCAATGGGATCACTCGGACAGTGATGGTAATCCTTTTGTAGTCACCGAAACCTATTAACAGCCAAGGTTAGCTCCGTCCCTCTCAAGCCCATTCCTTTTGCAGTTGTTCAAAATACAGTTGAGAGTCTTTTGTGACCTAAAGGTTGCGTATTCTTATTCAAAAATATCATGTCATACGTCAACTGTCAGAGTGATTCTTCGTCCCTGATAATCTTTGATGCTCTGCTTGTGAGTGCTTTTTAGGGGACAAAATTTTAGAAAACCTGTAAGGCCGGATAGTAAGTGTACGAAAGAAATTACCAAATATTGCATAAGACCGTCTACTGAGGTCAGATTCTTCAGAAAGTATCACTATGAACGGAACAACAAGTGTTGTCAGTGCACTAGCCATGTCAAAGCCAAATCTGCCAGAGTTATACCCGAAACAGCGAACTCTACTTACCCCCAAAAGATGGTAGCCCAGTCATTTGTAGTTCGTTTTGAGCTGGAGAAGAACATCAAGCAAAATGATCCAAACATCATGCCCGCTGCTCCAACAATGAAACATTTGTTCATTGTACGAGAAACTTTGATGTTTTCTCGGATCTACAATTGGTCCTTGAATAAGAAGAAACACCGACTTGATAGGAGTGACTCCGATTAGAAGTCCACTGAAAATTACTCATCAATTTCTTGTTTTTATAGTAAGTGTACACCATTATCTGAATAAAATATGTTGGATTTTTATAAACTGACCAGAAAAGCTGTTAAAGTAAATATAGCAGCGATTACTGCCGTCAGTTCTCTTCCATGTGAAAATTCGTACTTGAGATATGTTTGTATAAAACCGTTAAACACCTAATACGATAAGGAGTAATCCTAAAGTTTACCGTAAATGCAACTATTGCTGCCATAAAGGTTGGGTTTGAAGATTCTTCATAGTCTCTACACTTCCTGGTTGCCACAAAACGCTCAGCGCTGATAGTCCAGAGATGGGCGGACACTATATCTCGTACAATTCTATTCTTGACTCACTTGCATTATGGAGAATATTTTTAACTATCATCACTATTTCCATCGTGTAAACGGATAGGTATGCCAATTCCGAAATAAGCCAAGTGTTCCGGGATATGCAGACACTAATGGCAAAGATATTGTAGCTGGCGAATAAGATCTACTAAAGTTAACGAAGATGCTTTTCCAATCAAACCTTTAAATTATAGTGAAAGAATACTGTTCTTCTTAATAAATAAAGAAAATAAGCGGAAAGCATAATAACAATAAAGAGGGTTAATATTTCCGTCACTAACAAACATGAATAAACAACACGAATGATTCCAGGAGACCGCATATGGTAAGAATTTACTAAAATCTTCAAAACCTAATCAATATATAAATATGACAAACCAGCCTCTTCAGAAGTCTGACCAATGTTCTCCATGCTCAGAATAAGTCACGACTTGCCGGGGAACCGCTGCAGGGCGCAATAGCTGGCGGCGACATTTCATTATAACATAGGAACTCGTGTTTTATTAATAGATGTTTATTGCTAGAAAAAATAAGTCACAATACCTGCAAACAAGATGAGAAAAGAGAGACAAAGGACAAGAAAAGTTGCTAACCGGGGGCCAAGGCTCTCATAAAAATTGGGGTCATAAGCATCGTCACCAAAAAGGAAGTGGAGGATACCAAACGGCCAGCCTTTGTCGTGTACCCTTTGCGGGTACAATTGTTGTCAGACATCGTGCGCGTGGACAGGATGTTGTAACGGAATTATACTCTTTTTATCCACATCTCTTGTTAGCGCTTTCCGCATATCTAAAATACATTATTGATATCAAATTGAATGCAGCCTACCATATGCATTTTCATCTACAACACCGGCATAATAGTCGATAATTTCTCGATATACAGAATATTCCAGCATCTTGTACATGTCAATGGCGACTTCATTTGAAATGCGGACGAAGAGATCAACAAAATAACATTTTTTCCTAAAAAAAATTAAATTAAAAGAAAAGTTTAGAAATATACTTTTCGGAAATCGCTTCAAGAGTGCCCATCATATGCGCTCCTAGTCCAAGCCGTCGAAATTCTGGAGCAACCGAAAGAGCCGTAACGTGACCGTGCCATTCCTCTTCCTTTCCTTCAGCCTTACCCATTACTAAAAACTATTTGTCAAAAAGAGAGATGATACAATGACTAACCATATCCCATGATAGTTCCATTTGGATGTTCACAAACTTCATAATATTCCGGCCAGTTCACAAGATAATGCAGATAGAAACTGAAGCCGTACTGAAAATAAACTAAGTTAGAAAAATGCAAATATTTGCTCAGATTTGTAATCATCATGCATATAAATTTGAAAAGATCAAAAAGCAAAGAAAAATCATGGAAAGTACCGTCTCAGTCCATCTATCCATATTAACATTGTTGAATTTGAGCATATCAATAGGTTCAAAAGCCCGATAGGTCGTCATCCTCAAAGGAAATAAGTGTTTTGTGATAAGATTTAGTGAAAAGCCGAAATCAGTAGCGAAATTAACAAGAAAATTAATAAATAGCTGAAAGCGGAGCCAAGTACGCTTTGTATTCCGTCCCTGGCATTGTGCCAGTGAACCGTAGATGCGTCCCTCGTGTTGGTGAAAATGGATACACTACGCGGAAAACTTCACATTTTATGAGTAAATTATAAGATAAATGAAATTTACAAAGTTATAGAATATAGAGAAGAATATTAAAAAGAACATGAACTTGAAAATGGCTACAATAATTAGCACGGAATATGGACAGATAGTCACTATATCCTGGCATTTTTATTTACTATCTGTTATTTTTTCCATTTTCTGAACTTTACTATAGTATATCGCTTGCAAGATTTTTACATTGGTTGCGTGTTACACTAGCTATACTCCTTCCACCCTCGCCTCCTCTCTCAATTACCACTTTTGGAGATGCAACCATTGGCTCAACGCTTTCTCACGATCTCGTATTTCCTCCCAGATTTACTCGGTCTGAATCGTTCCTTGGGCTTCTCTTTAAATGAAACAGAAGAACTTCATTTACTTTATCTGCTCTTCTTTCCCTTCCTTGTTTTAAAGGGACTCGCCGGGATTAGAATTAAAGTTTTCAAAAGTTGTTTCTTGCACTTTTCTTACTCTTAAAATTAATAATATATTTAAAATAATAAATTAGAACAAAAAAAACAAAATATTTATGTGCCCCACACTTTTTATTCAAATTAAATTAAATTTTCAATGTTACTGCTGTGCTAATTGCCTAAAATGATGTTCTAAATTATTGTTAGTATCCCTACATTATTTCTAGTACCAAAAGTTATCAAAAAACAAACGAATTTCGGTGAAAAACGTGTATAATTATAACGAAACATAATTATTAGTATCCCACGCGTTGCCCGCCAATTCAAATCTTTCGTGTATACATTCGATTTTAAAAAATTAATATATTTTTCTGCCTTTCCTATAAAAACGAAACAGTGCATAATGATCAGCATCACGAGCTCTATTTTTTAAGACCAACTTGTAAAAAAATCCCGGAGAGTCCCTTTAAATGAGAGCCAAAGTTCCTTGTGTTATTTTTGTTTGATTTCGGGCAACTACGCGAGGTACACGCTCACAATTTCTGTTGTCTCAGCTGAACATCGACTGGCACATTTGCCTTTTATTTTTCTATGTGAATTGCTGTTTAGACTGTCAATGACAACATGATCTTTCTTCTTCTCCTTGCACCGGTAATGGTACTACCGGCTCCTCAACTGATTTGTCCATGTTCGCCGACTTTCTCCTGCGAACCTACAGCAAAAATATCGCTGTATAGGCGGATGAGGAGAATGTCATATAAACAGGAAAATGCCTCAATTGAAGTCAACTTTGAATTGCAACTGTCTGGTAACCCTTCTTGAAATGCTAAACAATGAATTAGGGCTGCCCATGGATGTATTGCAAGAATTTGACCTGTTGAAGAATGAATCCTCTATTACGATAGATTGGATTCCCTTTAGACATGATGTTGTTGTCAGCACCAGAGCTCCGCCCCTTTTTAAAGTGAGACAAATTTACATACGAAAACACTCTTGATAGGCAATGGATCAAATTGAAATAGACAACGGCATTGCGCTAGTCGCAACGTTTATTTTTGAAGAAATAAACATGATGCTACGATCAACCTATGAAATAAAGGTGAAGGATATATTATACAAATACTGAGATCATTGTAGGTTCATGCCGTTTACCACAGAGGTTGCAAGATTTTGGTGCCCTTACCTGAGCCGGTTGAAATGAACATAACCTTTTCTTGTGAGAAAATATATGGAGCTGCGTGTACCGATGCTGTCAAAAGTAATCCTTGTTTAAATGACTTATAGTACTCATTTAGTAGACAATCGCCCAGTCTGCAACCTGGCCCAATCCTATCAATCTAAAATAAAAACAATAGAAGGCGACAGAACTGCCATGGTGAACATATCCATTGTGGAAGATCGTTTATTACACTTTGAAAACGCCAAATACCTATTAATTTATTACGGTAAGACTTTGCGAACTCCGTGATATATGTTTAGGTGTCTGTGAGGAGTCCTCTACCAAAGCTCTGGAGCCAAGTTGTGTTATTAGCAGCAGAACAGCGAAAAGAAAGAGAACCTGCCTTCCATTTCGAAATTGTACATACGATTCTGACTATAATTTTACTATTCACTCCCTGGAGCAACAACGATATGGGGCGCAGGTAAGACTCCCAGATTCAAATGAAAAGAGCTTAGGTGTGTGTCATACTGGACAGACGTTTTGAACTACCTCCATTGGTCGGGAAAGAAGGAAAGATAGCGGCTGATTTTGTTTTGGGTAAGAATGTCATAACTGCAAATCATGGAATTGCAGAACCTCCACCGATTTCTCGAATTCCCTCCTTCCAATCGCCTATGGTTAAGACAATTGTCGGGTACACGCTACTAGCTTCTATTGTTTTTATGTTTGCGTTGACCATTTGTATTTACAAATGTGTTACGGGTCGTTTTAAAATTAGCACGAAGATTATGTACACGTAGTATTCTTTGCGTTCTATTCTCAAATACTTGTTCCAGTGACGAATGGGAGATAGATGAAGCCCACTTGAGAGTATTTTATGATCAGAGACTTGGTAGCGGAAGATTCGGAAGTGTTTATCTTGGTCAGTTTGTAGTTCGTTCAATTGAAGGACATCTTTTAGCTCAAATAGCGCCAGACTTCCACTCACCTGCAAACGGGCCCGTGATATTGGATGAACAGAGAAGAGTGGCAGCTAAGACATGTGTCTATGGTGATAAAACAGCAAGAAAAGCTCTTTTCGACGAAATTGAAGGAACAAAATTGGTTGGAAGAAATCCGAGAATAGCAAGTTTACTAGGCAATAGAAGGCTTCTACACTAATTATCCTTAATTTTCAGGTGTAGTTCATTTGGAAGACAGTATGATAATGGTAACGGAATATTGCAGCAATGGTTCGTTGCGAAATTACTTGTCTACAAGAAGAAAATATATGCAACAAGTGGGTAATGCTAATTACAGTATCCTCCCGGCATTTTGCCCAACATTATGTTCTTTTTCAGCTACAAGAGAAAGGAATTGACCTGAATGGTTCACTCATTAATTTAAATGACGTCGAACTGGACATGATCTTGTCGCTTCATGATCTCTTACGATTATGTGGACAGATATGCGCCGGAATGGTAAAATATCGTCATATTATTCACGTTTTCCCTAGGTTTATCTCAGTTCACAGGCGATCGTCCATGGAAGTCTTTGTGCTCAACATATCTTGGTCACATTAGATCATTCAATTAAGTTATCAAATTTCGGTTCCGCCCAGAAAGAATCCAGCGGAGTCAGGCAAACAAAACTTCGCTTTCAGCTAACAAAGACAAAGTTCAGATTTCCCAAAGACGAGGATATGATGAAATGGACCTCTTTGGAGGTTTTAAAGGGAGAGGCCGCCACAAGAAAGAGTGATGTGTAAGTCTGACTGCTGAAAATATTTAATTATATGCAGTTGGTCATTCGGGATTGTGATCTGGGAGGTGATTACCGTTGGCGGAATACCCTATCATAATCTTGCGTCTACAGCCATTCAAGGTGTCCTTGAAAAAGGATACCGGTTGCAAAAGCCGGAAGGATGCAGTCCTGCTTTGTATAGCTTGAAATTTTCACATAAGATATACGCCTTCAGATATGATATAATGAGAGATAGCTGGCATCATTTTGCTAATCAGAGGCCTTCATTTGGTCAGCTGACCGTGCGATTAAACGCCCTCATCCAAACAGAAGATACCGTGTCATCGAAATTTATTGAGGTGTGCAGGATGTCAATAAAATTATTAGTTTGGCAGATCCATTCGACGTGTGACTATTACACGGAAATGCCCGTATCAAGAAGAGCATCAAGGGCAAGGAGCGCTACTTCTGAAGTAGATCTTTCCAGTTCTAGAGAAAAGACGAGATCTAGAGAAACTTCTGTATTATTGTCAGAATCGGAAAGGTTATTAGGGTTCAGAGATTAGTGCTAAAGCTTACGAATACAGTAATCTTTCCTTTAGTACCGGTCACAGGTCTTTATGTCACAGTGTCTTCATTATTTGTTTATTTTAATCATATTGAAATCATAAAACTGTCTGTCTTTATCTTTTTTTTCTTTTGAATTTTGGAGACTTCCGGGAAGGTAAAAATTTAACAGTTTGATCCTATTGCATGATAAAATGGATGACGACTAATAGGCCGTCATATATAGGGATCCGGATAATCTGTCGGCAGAAGAGACCCGGCTGGGGCCACGCTCGTCGGTTGACCTTCCCTTCTGGGAGATAAGGCCGTCGCCCCCTTATCCGGTCATATCCTTGTCTCGTCACCTTCATGAGGACAGTCGTCCTCTTCTGTTTTTTGGATGTGATTACGGCGGTATTCCTCACCTCTTCTTGCTTCTTATTTTGTTTTTAGTACCGTCCCTATGATCTCATCCAGGAGGCAAACATCTCCGAGGCCTCATACCTCAAAATGCAGGAGAATATGGCCAAACTGAGTGACATCCAGAAACAACTGCTAATTACCAAGGGGTCAGGCCCCATGCAACCGGTCAGAAACTGATCTCTCCTTGAAAATGAACATTTTCAGGGAAGACGTCCTAGCACAGTTGGAGAGGAAGCTCCATCGTTTAACTTGACTTCTGAAGTCCAGTCAAAACCTGATCAGCTACCGTATCTTTTCGAGGGTGATATTGTCTTGAACGAGCAACAAATGGATGAGATTGTGAGGTTGGTGTCAAACAGGTAAATAGAAGACTATTTAGAAACGCGGAAGACCAGTTATGGGCCACGGTAAACCAACGACCGAGGAAGAAACGATCGATGACATCTACTCTCAGTCTGAGATGGACTTTTCCTATTCCCTACTATATCAATACAGCAACTGGAGGTGCAATTTATCCATACCAGTCACGAAGTTTTTAGTGAACGAAGCAGCAGTTTTGGCTGGGATCAACAAATGGCAATCAGATACTTGCGTTACTTTTACAAGACTTAATTATCTTCCTAGTACAAGTGCCTTAAATTTTATTCTTGGAAATGGGTTTGTCATAAAATTTAATTTTAATGAAAACATCTTTAGTTGCTATTCATACATTGGAAAACAAGGAACAGTCCAAGTCGTTTCAATTGGTTATGGTTGTACTAGCTTGGGTACCGTCACCCACGAAATTGGCAAGTTGCTTTCCATTCCGCCACTATTCATGTTATAGGTCACGCGCTGGGTTTCTACCATGAGCAGGCTCGATTCGACAGAGACAGTTACGTAACAATTGTCAGCCAAAACATCCAAAACATCTATCTCAGCCAGTTTACAAAACAATCTAGGTCCTCAATGGTGAATTATGGAGTTGGTTATGATCTGGGATCAGTACTCCATTACGATGGCTTTGTACTGCGGCATCTTTGCTCTAATACAAAAATAACTTCAGGCATTTACTTCCAACCAAGGAGAAACCATTAAAACTGTTGATCCAAATTACCAGGTGAGGCTGGTGTAGTAGTTTGTACACATTCTGGTTTAGATGACGATTGGACAGCGTGTGGCTCCCTCGTTTGCGGATGTGAAACGGATTAACATGGCTTATTGCAACTGTGAGTCAGTCACGGGTAGGCGAATGATTTTATGATTTATAGCCTCTTGCACAAATACTTTGGATTGTTTGAACGGGGGATACACTAATCCAAAGGTGAAAGCTGGATTATATTTTAGTTGTTATTATGTTTTAGAGCTGTTCGCAATGTCGATGCCCTGATGGATTCGGTGGAACCCTCTGTGAAAGAGCCGATAATGCTCCAGCCAGTTGTGGGCCTGGCGATCTAACCGCAACAGACCAAATCCAAACCATTCACGCCACAGGGGCACTGAAATGTCCATATGTCATTACAGCCCCTCCTGGAAAGAAGATCTTTTTCCAATTTGGGACTTTCACATTCACATACTGGACTCCTTGTATAGTAGACTATCTCGAGATCAAATATGGATCAGAGTTCGTGTCCACTGGCGCCAGGTGAGCTTCGTGCAAAGTGTTGCAAGTTCTTGAGTATAGATTTTGTCGAAACTACCCTGTAAACTCTTTATCAGAAACTAATCGTCTTGTTGTTATTTACGAAGGTTCGCTAAATTCAAAATTCTCTTTGGACTATCGCTATGGTAAGGAATTTTCCTGAAATAGAAAATTGTTTTAAGATCCGGCAGATCCAATTGCTGGCACAACAGTAGGAGCAAGTACAGCCAGCACTATAACGACGACAACAACAACTACAACATCTCCTGTCCAAACCACTGTACAGTCATCTACCTCTCAGTCAACCTCCACTACAACTATGACATTCGCCCAAACAACACCAAATTCAATTGGCTCCACATCTTCTCCTGGAAATAGCACTATGAGACCGTCTAGAAAAACGACCCAACAAACGAGAAAGATC
Organism: Oscheius sp. DF5033; assembly: GCA_964036215.1. NCBI lineage: Eukaryota > Metazoa > Nematoda > Chromadorea > Rhabditida > Rhabditidae > Oscheius > Oscheius sp. DF5033. The sequence goes on from OZ038413.1 coordinate 11,402,012, forward strand.
ACTGGAGAGACACAATCATGGATAACTAGAAGAACTTGGCCACCTACTACCAATATTCCTCCAACTTGGCCTACTCCAACCAGCCAACCAAGAACATGGCCAAGTAGTACAACTTCTTCTGAGACTAGAACGTGGCCAACTAGTACAAATACTGCTACTACAAAGAAATTGTGAATCTTTTTTTCACGTAGCCTCAAATGTGTTTAGAACTCAGTGGACATTTTTCCCGCAAACAAGTACCCAATCTCCGAAATGTTCAGCTTGGACTAGTTGTACGGCACTCTGTGGTGGATGTGGCATGACCACACGGCGTTGCAACGGAGTCATGGAGACAAAACACTGTAACCTCCAGCCGTGCGCTAATGAATACTGCTGCATGCCTTTCTTCTTCGTCAGCAAAGGATTGTGTGTCAAGCCTTATTCAGATGAAGAGGTAATATATATCCGGAATAGACAATCGGGAATTGTTTCAGCTTTATGCCGCATTGGCCCATTCTACGGACGAAGAGGTGGAGATAATCGAAGGCAGCGGTCAAAAACCTTGACGAGTACCCATTGCAATAAACCTCACTGTGATCCTCAATGTCTTTCAATGAATGCGAGTACCCTTGCGTAATGGCTTTGTCTTAGTGTTTTCCCATCACGGGATACCAATGTACGGGTGGGGACATTTCCAGGCCTTCTCCTGCTAAACCGCGCATATTACCGTGATCAGCATCCAAAAATGTGTGTGACCAATACTTTGAAATCGGTAAAAGTGCCGATTTTCGGGATTCTATGGACCAAAATGGCATATCTCCCTTACCCGCCGCAACATCGCTTGATTTGATGATTTGATCTCAGTGTTCCTATATCAGCATGCTCGGCATGTTAAGACTGATATCAAACTGTTTTGGTGCGGATGTGTTAGAGCCCCACCAAATCATTAGTAATGATTCATTACACACTAAATAAATATTTTATCTTAAATTCGTCCTAATTTGAATATCTTGCAGGGCGGAGAAGAAATGCTTCCTGGATATAGATAGCCGTGCTTCAGCTAGTTTAATTTTACTCGATTCCACTTGTTGCACCTAAAATAATATGTGTTGTGGGTTGGAAAGTGGATGGTACCTCATCGCGTAGGGCGCTCATAGTTGCTGCCGACACTACAGAGCACAGTTCGGCTCCTGACATCACCTTGGGACAATTTTCTGCCTAAAATATTATGCAGATGCAATAGTGGTGACCGCAACTAACAATTTCTTCCAAGTCGACGTCCTTATCTAAATGTATTTTCCTACAAACCGCTGTCAGAATCTTTTTCTTGGTATTTACACTTGTTCCAGGTGAAACATTGATCACTTTATCGAATCTAAACCAAAACTGTGGACTACTATTTAACTACCTCCCAGCGGTCAATAAAGAAGGATCAAGGAGATCCGCTCGATTGGTTGCTGCCATTACGAATACTTTACATTGTGGATCTGCTAACAACGTATCCATTTCTGCCAACAATTGTGAGACAATCCTGAAAATTGTAATCAAAGCTGCCAGTGAATGTCAACCTGTCCATAACACCTCCAGAATCGCCATTTTTTCCTCTGTTAGGAGCTAATGAATCAATTTCATCGAAGAAAATAACACAGGGTGATGCTTGTCGAGCCCTGTCGAATACTAAAAAGACTTGTGAGCATGCTGAAAAGTCATACCTTTTCTCAGATTTTCTTCACTTTGTCCAACGTACTTATTCAACAATTCTGGTCCTTTTATACTCAAAAAAGCTATTTTAAATTCAGTAGCGACAGCTGAAAAGACAGTTTATTTGTTCACTAAGCAGTTCTAACCTTTAGCTATCAGTGTTTTGCCACAACCTGGCGGACCGAAGAGAATTATTCCAGATCGGCGCAAATTGTCCACATCGTGTAAATTCGCCTCAATGCTTTCAATGACTAACTGTTTCGTTTCTTCTAGTCCACCAACGTCACTCCAGGAAACTGATGGTATCTATAAAATAGCTTTAAAAATGATTAAAAGCTAAAGATTACCTTGGGCGCGCCTATTGAGTCAGCAAATTCCGCATTCCTCTTATCAATGGCCTTTTCTACAACTTCCTGCGGCAGCTTGGAGCCATTTTGACAGCTGTATTCTACATCTTGTATTAGAGAAAAAAGTTCCGCTAGAGAAAGGCCCTATAACGCTGTTGTCAGAAAAAAGCACAATTACAGAAGTATTTCGGGCGCAGTAGACAGCAATGTCGGTTTCCATAAATTGAACCAGAATAAACTTTCTTCCGTTTTCATCGAGATGTGGAATTGCAAAGTCGTACAGTGAAAGGCCTTTTATTCTATTTGGGATGTGGTGAAGCTGAAATTCTGCAAAATTGAACACATAATTAGTACTAACATTGTCAGAAAGGCATGAAAGTATCACTGTCAGCCTGGAAGAATCCGCTAAAAGATGTTCAAGAGTGCTAACAACTCGCTGATCTAAAAAAACTGAGTGAGGAAATATGCAAGTACCCACCTGGTTCGGAGGAGTTCGGATCATATCCTAAGATGTCAGCTTGAGAAATGTACAGGATACATGGCTGATAATTCTTTGCTGAAGCAAATTTCACCTAAGGAAAAAAAGCAGTTACCTTTTTCCACTAAATGTTTCAATTTTTGTTCTGTTTGTGCAGATACCTCACTCCAAATCTCATAGGTTGACGAAGAGATAAAATTTTGATGTGTAGCAATGGCAAGTCTTTCACATAACAATTTCTTCCCCACACCGCTTGATCCACTAAGAAGGAGAACTAAAGGGCCTTCTTCAACCTAAATTAATTTGGGAATTAAAGATAAAGTTAAAAGTAAAGTCACCTGCTGATGCGAAAAGTATAAATCTCTCATTCGCATCAACAAATTTTCCATACTACGGGGAAGACTGAATTTAGGAGCGGGCAAGCCACCGTTGGGAATGGCTGTGGAAACTGTAGCGACTTCAAATAATGAACATGACTGATCGAGAATACAGGGGGTATCTCCTCTGTAGTCAACCTAAATTGATTCTAATAAAAAATGAAAGAAATTTTACTTTCACAGCTCGGGTGGCGTGCTTCGATACTAAAATATCCTCAGTTTGAAGAAGAATTATATCAGACTTATAAACAATTCGTGGTGTTTTTAAAAATTTGCCTAATGATGGAGCTAAGCTATTCGCCAACTAAAAACATATTGAAACTAATAAAGTACAGACTTACCTTGGCATTAAATTGTTTTATAGGAGATACCCTGACGCTGTCAGGGGTCGAGAGCAATCTATGATATTTTGGCAATGTTGCATACGATCTAATGCTCTGTAAATAATGTAAATGTAGTTTAGTTGAAGACTTGCGTCTAATTTTGCTGATACAACAGCCTCATCTTGTCCGAACATATTGAATCTATCACTATCGCCCAACAGAAATTCCGTCATAGCCAGGGTTCGGTGAAAATTTACAACAAGAAGCCTCTCAGCATCTTTGACAATTCCTGGATAATTTTATAAGGAAAAGGGAGACTTATGGGGATACCTCGAGGTGTTGTGTAAGTTATTTTTACTTGAACAATCTGTCCAGCTAGCAATCCTTTATTCAACAAATTTAATGGATGAAGATAGATTGTCCTGAATATTATTTAATATTCTTTTAAAACATCACTTACCCTTGACCAGAAAAATGCTGCAGACGCAATCGGAGCACTCTATTCCTCCAGATTAACTTTTGCAAAGTTTTTAGATCAGTTTTACACAGAACCAAGTATAGCAAATATCGGATAACTTTCTTCCTCATCGTTTTTCTGAAATAAGATATAGTATCTACTGCCAATATGGTAGAAGAAGTAGATGGTTAAAAGGGTAGGCAAACAGTCGATATCAATGCCACAGATAAGCGTTGCCTTTTCCGTTTTCGAGCCTAGCACACCTTCCATTCATATTGTCCACAATATTTTGCTAACCATTGCGCTCAACTGTACAGTCACTACCTCTGCCAAAGTGTCAAAAGCCAAGGAATAAACTTGACCAACTGATAAGTTGTTTTGGGTGTGGTAGCTGATGATGCAGCCGATCCGTTTGGAATGTGGTGTTTCTATATTTGCATAGAAGCTGATTCATCCAAATGTTTAAAATTGAGAAAACCCCTCGATAACATCTTCCTCCCACATTCATTTTACCCTCATATCCACAGTAAAAACTTCTATGTTTATTAAAGTTGCTCTAATCTATCTTTTATTAATTAAAATTCTAGAAAATGAGTTCTACGATCGCATCCAGTACTTTTTCTATAAAAAAAATTGCGGTTTTTGAATTTTGTGTGGCACTTTCTCAAATATTTGGGTTCGCTATGGTCATACTTTCTGGTGAGTCGTTAAACAATAAAAAACTATTGTTTACCATACCAAAGAGACTAAAAGGCTATTGTTTTAGGCTATATGTTCAATACAAATGGACCGGGAATCGTATGGCCGTCTAATTCGACGATTCCTGGTATTCAGAACCAAACTAATAGTTTAAAGAATTTTCATGGATTCTTTATGATAACTGGCCTGATATTCTTCCAAGGGGAAGGTAAGTAGAGGAAATAGGGTCGGAAACGGTTTCGGGTCGGTGCGGGTTTGGCCAAAACGGGCGCCCGAACGGGTTCTGAAAACCCGAACGGGTCGGGTTCAAACGGGTGCGGGTTCAAACGGGTCGGGTTCAAACGGGTGCGGGTCCAAACGGGTCGGGTCCAAACGGTTCCGGGTCGGTTCGGGTTCAAACCCGTTTTTCCAGCGTCGGCGCCAATTTGAATTTCAATTCCTTTCAAGTTGAAATTCAACAGCAAAATGAGTTGCAAAGGGTCCGAGTTCGATCCCCGGCGGTGTCTAAAGATTTTTGCATTTTCCTGATCCATTTTTGGCTCGGTTTTTTTGTTTTCCTCGTTTTGTTTTCTGGAAAAATACATTTCTTGGTGGAATTGCCTACGGCGAAAGTTATTATGCAGAAAAAAATGAAGATTTTCACCGATGAGTTGCAAATAATAAAGTTTGTGAATCCAGCACTATATAAGCTATCTGAATCTTCTTTTCTTGCAAATTTTTGTATCTTACCGAGCAGAAACTGTTTCTTATCCTATAAGAAACTTTATACAGCAAAAACGATGGAAAAAAAACAAAAGGAAATAAACATATAACTTGTAAATTGAATATTAATGATATGCGTGCAAATATATGTGTAATATGCGAGGAAATATTAGAAGTAGAGCGTCTATAAGCAATGTATATTCAATTACAATCAATAGAAAGCATAGAAACAACAATAGAACAATAAGAGAGATGGAAAAAAATAAAGAAAAGAAGGAATAAAGTAGTTTCAATGCGATATATCTTATGGAACTACAAGTGCTAATTCTCGATCGTATATATGTTAGATCACTCAACTATAAAAAATAATAGCAGAAATCATGTAGAAAATAAAAGAATAAGCAAATCTACATCGTTTTCCAAATTCTTACAAGCTGTTGAAAGGAATTGAAATTCAAATTGGCGCCGACGCTGGAAAAACGGGTTTGAACCCGAACCGACCCGAAACCGTTTGGACCCGACCCGTTTGGACCCGCACCCGTTTGAACCCGACCCGTTTGAACCCGCACCCGTTTGAACCCGACCCGTTTGGACCCGCACCCGAACGGTTTCGGGTGCGGGTGCCCGAAACCCGAACCGTTTCCGACCCTAGAGGAAATAGTAAAAAAAAAGAACGAGAGACAGTGGCAGTTGTAGTCGCCGATAGCAGAATGATCCGTGGGTACCGCGTGTACCATGGACCTAGCAAAAACAATACCTGACTAGTAAAAGAATAAAATCAATAAATGCATTTAGCATTGCTGTCTTATCGACTTTATCGACATGAAGCGAAAATGTTGTCAAAATTTGTTCACGTCGTCTTTCACCTGTTGGCAATGGCATTTTTCTCAACTGCTTTGGCTTGTGTAATTATTCAAAAGAATAATGCCAATAATCACCATTTTTCAACTGTTCACAGTTGGTTTGGTTTAGCCGTTATGAGTGTTTATGTGGTCCAGGTATTAAAAAAGAAGGTGACTAATCAAAAGTATTTTTAGTTTTCCTTTGGTGCTTTAAATTATCTTAATCCGTTCATGAGCCTAAAGGTCAAACAAGCCTTCATGCCGTATCACCGGGTTATTGGTTGCATTTCGTTCTTTTCTTGTACAATACAGGCAATTATCGGGTACACGGAATACATTTTGCTCGCTCCTGCGGACACGTAAGCTGGCCAAAATCGAACAAGAAAGTAAGCCTTTCAGACTGTATGGTTGCTATTTCTCATTAAATTGTAAATCCAAATTGGACTTGATCTACAATTTCTCTATGATCTCAATGATCCTCTACAGTCTAAGTGTGCTGGTTGTTGTTGTCCCTATTCCTTGGAGAAGACAAAAGACTCTGGACGAGATGGAATAAGCTCCCCTTCTTTCTTTTTAATAATGCTTTAAAAACACTGCCCATTTGTTATTTGTGGTATTCTTTGAGTTGGACATATTGGTTTGTTTCTGTTCATAATAAAAGGTTTATTATTAGTATTATGAGATTTTGAGCTCGCATATCTCTAGCACCGGAAATTTTTTTGGCATTGGTGAGAACAGTAACAGAGGAAAATAAACAAATAACAATGATACGAACTGGCACAAGACTATAAAGCTGGACTAGGATTATCTAGTATGTACAAGCTACTATTTCTAGTAAAGAGACTAATGGCATCCACATTCTTGAACCACCATGTCACGGAAACGTCTCATAACGACATTTTGATTATTGTCGACAAAGAGAATTTTCATTGGAGATAACTGAACAGGGGCACATTTTGCTTTTTGAGCTCTTCCAGGATCAACGAGATGCGCCTGCAATCGTTCTTTTGATCAGGAATTCACTACCCGACGGGGGCTTGCCTGCATTATCACGTGATTAAGTGCGTAAAATCCTAGTCAAACAGAAATTCCGCAGGTGATAAGAACAAGGCCTTACTAGTGTTTGTACAATTGCGTGGTTCGTGGCATTCATCCGATTGTGAAGAGGAAAATCACAAGCTCCTCCACAGAAATATGCGGCATATCCTTCTGGAGCTATTAGCCATTCTTTCCAACCAAGATCAGCAAAACTGACGTACAATCCTTGCTTTCTACAGCCATCCAAAGGATCTGCAAAGTTTTAGTAAATAATAGGAGGGTAAGAAAAGGGAATTCAATATGGAAATGTGTCCCTAGTGGTGTCGCGGGTGAGAAAATGGCTAAAACATACTTGAATTTGCATTTGCTGCCATATCTAATCGACGGGGTTTCCTTGGAACAACATTCGACGGAGTAGTAGGTTCTTGGATAAGCATACTCCGTTTTACCCTCATCTTCGGAACTGAACGTCCAATTTCTTTAAAAGCAATCATTACAAACACATCCAGTGTAATTAAACCAGTAGATGGTCCTTCTAAACAAGTAATCAGAACAAAATGAATAAGCGTTACCATTGTCAATTCGAATGAATAGTGTGGTATCGGCTCCTTTATTGACCCACGACGTCACCATTTCTGTTACGTTCATTTTCATATGATTATCATCTTTTCCCATTAATACCACTTGGGCTCTTTCAAATCCCCTACAACAATTAATTCCCTTATTTTGTCGAACTTACTGTGAAGTGCTTGTCCATATTTTAAGAGGTGATTGTTGTCCATGAATGAAAATTTGCATGTGAGCAACAGTGACAATCTTCGAGCGATCTCCGCTTACAATGGTACTCTTACTAGGGAACCTCATTTTATAAGTGTCACCATCAGGAAGGGCTTCGACTTTTTCTTGATAAATTATAATAGGCTAATAAAATTATTCCACTACCTGGTGATAAAGAAACTATTCCATCTGCTTCAACCCATTCATGTAGTTCACAAGTTCCCGAAGCGCAGGATAACCTAAATAATGCGTGTTTTGCTTCGTCACAAAATAGGGCCAACCTTTGTTCTTCGTCACTCATTTTCTCGTAAAATTTAGCCATAAAATTTGTCATTTTTTCATCGCGCTTGTTTCTTTTCGGCCTCGGCAAGTCGTCCAAATCAAGAATGTCTAGCAATTGATTTCCCAAACCTTCTGCGACATCCCTAAAATTATTCTTAAATTGTTCAAACCGAACACAAACCTTTCTACAACAGATGCTGAAGTAGTGTCCCCATTTTCTTCTAAAAATAATGCTGCTCCTTCTTTTCTAACTTGTTCCATATCGACAGCACATATTGCGATTGGTATAAATAATATTAGAGGAAGCGCTTTCATTCTCCCTAAAAGGATAAATGTCGTGAGCGAATAGGGACAAATAAGGCAGAGAGAGGCGGCTCGTATTGCACTTTTAATGGAAGAGCGTGGGTGTTGGTTGTAGGTCCCTAGACAGTGATTTATGGACGGCCTGGGAACTTACTATTCTTACGCAGCATAATTTGTTTAATACAAGTGTTTACGCAGTTTAACAACGAAAATAGAACGGTTTTGTAACGATATAAGTGCCACTAAATTGTATTTAAAAAATTTGAACGTAAATATTGAAATAGTAGCAGACGCTAATAAACTATCAAAGTGTAAAATCTTTTGGCCGATACGCAATACGGCGTCGCTTCTACAATGACCTCTAATATAACCTGCTGTTCAAATTGTCCTTCACCTGCCGCCTGCTAAAACATATCGTAAGTCCTTTTATCTTCAGTTCTTTTCCCCTTAAAATAGTCATAGCCCCAAGTTGTTTAAAGTTGTTTAATCTTGTAACTTGTGCCAGTATGCAAAGTGTAAACTATATCACAAATTAGTTTGCCCTTTCAATCCAGTAAACTCTGTCGCCTTTGCTATTTGCAGACTTCTTTGTACTATTCCAGATGTGGTTTTTCGCAAGCCATCCGTGTTAGATTAAACGCCTCTGATGGCGGGCTCTGCCCTTTGTTCCGTGTTTATTTCGCGTCGTCCACCCTTTCCATGATGACTATCGATCAACCGCTTTACAGAAGCTGCATGGTATTGGTGAGAGGCCCCTTGGGAAGGACGCTTCTATGGGTACTTGGAACGGTCACATTCTTCTTCGTTAATCTATTTGTTATTTATTCGCTGATACAAAAAGACTATCTGCTGGTCACAGGCGATGTTTCAGAGCACAAGGTGAGCACTGTCATTTCCTTCTCAGGAACAATTACAGCCAATAGAAAATATCGATTTGTATTCATGCCACATTGAAGATCCACTTGCTATCGACGCTCTCAAACGGGTGAAAACCGAAGCCTGTAAGTTAAAGGTTTGATTTCTTTATAATTGGCCATTAACTACACTTTCAGTTGACTGAAGCTGCTTGTAAAGTGAAATATAACGTATTCCATGATACGTTTCCTGTTAGTGCATGTGAAAACCATGGTGGGACCTGTATTATTACATTTTAACTGACATTCTCTACAGACACTTCCATAGTTGGAGCTCCTGTAGGCTGTTTCGAAGACAATACGAAAAACAGAACATTGAAAGAGTTCCGTTACGACTTTAAAGACAATTCCTTGGAAAAATGCCAGGCGTACTGCTACCGAGCGGGATTTTTATTTTTCGGTGAGTGAAGCACCCAATCTATGTTGAAATATTTCAGGGGTGGAATTTGGAAGAGAATGTTTTTGTGGAAATGATGTGAGAGCAGCTGGCATGCCTGAAATTCGCTGCCAAGAATACAAATGTCCCGGAAATAGGTCTACATACTGCGGAGGATTCAATGCCCTCGAAATTTATAGAACAGGACTTAAAAGCAAGTTTGTCTGCCCTATTTTTCTATGTTAATTCGCAAGGCGCCGCCAAAAATCCTCCAGCAACTTATGTAAATATGAATAACGTTCCACCAAATATTCCATCAGTACGGATTTTGTTTTTGTTGCAGTTGAACGGAAGAAATGATCGCCAGGTAAAAAGATGCTCGGCCTATTAGTCTTTTTTAAAGGTAAAACGGTTATTGAAAGCAATCTACTCTCCTGAACATCTTTACTACGTGCATGTAGATCAGAGGCAGCTCTATATGCTCACTGGTACTCATATTTATGTTCAACGTTAGTTTTTTTTTAGAAATGAAAGCAGTTGCCGGTCTCCTTCCAAATGTTTATGTTGCTTCCGACGGACACAGCACCATCTGGGGCGGAGCGTCCCTTCTCTCCATGGTACAAGGTATTTTAATAATATTCTAAAGATTATCTTAGTATATTAGATGCAATTAGAAGATCCTTAACTCTGCCTGATTTTTCAAAATGGGATTATCTTCTAAATTTGTCTGAAAGTGATTTTCCCGTTTTATCTTTGAAGGAACTGGAAGCGCAGCTGGCTGTGTAAGCCTTCATTTGTTTTAAACGTATTTTGAGATATTACAGGAATAAAGGGAAAACATTTTTAGCCAGTCATGGTTACAATGCAGCTCGCTTTATTCAGAAACAAGGATTCGAATACGTGTTCTTAGAATGTGAAGAAAGGATGTGGAGAATTGCCAAAAGGAACGAATTTCCAAAGCATATACGGCTAGACGGAGGATCCGACTGGCTCGTTCTTCATCGGGATTTTGCTGAATATTCCATCTCAAACGAAGAGCTTCCCGCAAAAATGAGAAAGCTTTTCTCTTCCATTATACTACCAGTCGAGAGTTTTTTCCACACAGTGAGTATCGCATTGCATTGTATATAGCTTCCCAATTCAGCTAGCGTTCAATTCTAAATATTGTGATACTATTATTAGCAGCCATCTTCGCATCACTAATTGGAATAGAGCGCAGGGATGTCGCTGTGCGAGTCTCAAGAAAGTTGTGGATTGGTGTGGATGCTCACCGTTAGTCTGGAAAATGACAACTGCTTCGAAATTCGCTTTACATGTAACGGCAGTTCTTGATCTTTTCATTTTGTCTCAGCATATCATTGGAAAAGCGCAATACATTGCTAGAAAATTTGAGAGCCTTGTGGACATCGATGCCATCGCAGCAGCGGAAGCTCAAGCTTATAGATACTCACCCGAAATTGTCCAAAAAGGTCATCCTTCCTTCAATTCAACCTTTGTTAACTTCTACAAAACGGATATTGATGGCTACGGTAATATTTAAATGGAGACAACAAATTGTAGTGCTTAGCTCTCCACAATCACATGTTGGTAGCAAATTTGCTAAAGAGTGTGCACCAGGAAGCAGAACTTGTATCTCTTCTAAGAATTGATATCTTCAAGGCTAATTCTACTGCTCCACATCAGATGGTATTTTCCCTCAACGTTAGTGTATTTCTGTCTCAATATTTCTTCTTCAGACATCACAAGGACGCATGCAATTGTTAGTAAAACGACAAACAAAAGGATATCTGTTTCCACCATCAATAAATGACGGTTATGAGTTAAAAGTAGCCCAGTTTGGAGTGAATATTGATCACAAGGAGGAGATCTTCAGAAGTGCCACTGGCTATGTTGACGCGGTAAGAATTATCAGCTATTTCTGAAGATATTTTTTCCAGAACAGCGCACCAACGATTGCACTGAGGTACAAACACGCTCCTGAGATGGCCACAACTGTGACAAGCCCTAAAACTAGTCCGACCACTATCATGGTTTGGGTCAATGCCGAAGGAAAAGAAATTGTATCACAGGTGATATTCCATGTTTGTTAAAATATTTTTTTATAGTCAATTCCTCAATATGATTCTATCTACGGCACCCAGTTTTCCTCCATTGATCTTAGCCAATATGACTTGCTACAAAAACCATCAGGATTGTGGAAAGTACGGGTGGAAGCGCCTAGTAACAGAGAGAAATTGGCAGAAATCTATTTCCCAGTCTTCAATACATCTAATCCCGAACAATTCTCTGAATTAGTTCAGACATTCTTTTCTGTTGTTGATAGTTGTTCTCTCAACTGTGATTCCACCTTTTGGAGTGTTTCTTATCCTGATCCCAAGTCAGATATCATCACCGGTTGGGATAAAACGCTCGAAATTCTTGTTTAATTTGTTATATTTTCGTGTCTTTCATCTAGTGCCATTTGCGTCAGTTTGTATCAGATTGTTGCCTTACATACTTTGACATAATGCGATATGGGTCCCGAGTGTTTTACATATTCTACATCATAATATCCTCATTTTATTCACATTCCAGCGAGTCACATGCCTTATACATTTTGGAAATATGTTTCTATAAACTTATTTATTATAAGTATTTTACTCATTCCAGCAATAAATTGATTACGATAATATTCCACCAATTCGTTCGCCCAGCCGATACCTGAAGTTATCCATGCTTTCGTGTACGCAAAAGCGCGTGGTGGATCCAGTGGCAGCGTTTTAATAATAAGTTAAAGTATTCGCTTTTATAGATTTATCCAGCTATCACCTTGTTTTTCTCAGGCTTATATCTTATTTCTATATTGCTATCCATTTTTAATATGTCAACCGTTTATATCAAACGAGGATGGAACTTTGACAAAGACACCTTGGCAGACCATTTGGGCTGGGAAGAATTGCCACCAGAGGAAGAATTATACGACCACCTTCTAGATGTAAGTGCACAGTTGTTTCTTTTTCAATTATTCCGTTTAGATTGATATAAAAGAGTTTGGATCACCGGTTTTGGTTGATATTCCACCTGCATCAAATAATATTCCGAAAGATGTTGTTCTACAAGTTAGGAGAGTCAAGTAAGGCTATTGAACCATCTGTCAAACATTTTTTCAGAAACGTTTCCGTACCTGAAACTTCATGGAAGAGCGGAACGTTTGAAAGTTCTAAAAATGATGTTTTGCGGTATTATTTTACCGATGGACATTCATCTATTTCTGCTTGCGACATGAACGGCCAGTTTCGGTAATAAGTCAGCTTATTTTATTTTTTTTTATTCTTCCAGGTTGAATAAAGGAACCAAAGTTTTATTCTGTAAAGATTGTCCAATTGACTGTGGATTCATTATAATGGATAAAAAATATTTGACAGTATACGGAGGTGGTATTCCTGACGCTCTTGAGCAGAAAGCTGCGGTTGCTTTTACAGCCACATTTTCAATAAAACTCTTCTTTAAGAAAGCTGATGGCGAAGATAGCGCCATTGCTCGACAAGCTCCAAAATTTGCCGAGCTCCTGAATCCGAAAAAGGCCGCGAAAGTGAAAATGGATTACAAGCTTCCATCAAACTCTTCAGAAAATGGAAACATGGTAGTTACTTTCACCTTTAACGCTTGGAATTTATTCTAGACATTTGATAACGGTACCCATCAAGTCAGGACTAGTGCATCAAATGAAAATTCCATTAGAGGAGGTCGAAGTGATAGAGGAACACGCTCAGGAGGTAATTTTGAGAATAGACAGGCTAAGGTATTAGCAACGTTATATGGATTTTTGAACCGAGTTGCAGGTTTCCGGGAGCACACCGTATCAAGAAGAACCACCAAGGTCCGAATACAATTCTTCAAATAGAAGAGAGAAACAGGGCAACACGAATGATAGAAGTGGACGTAAACACAACTTCTCGAAAGGGAATAACTATCCGGTACTCTCTTATAGTTAATTTTAAATAATTTGTCTGTGCTCAGAATTATGCTGATCCCGCCGTACAGGGGAGAGAGTCTTACTCGAATTTTGGACAGGATAGACAATGCCAGACATCCTATCAAAGCCGTAGAAATGAGAGGGACCAATTCCACAATTTTGGTGAAAACTACGAAACCCGCCTCAGCACTGTTTCTACCGGTAACAATTCCAAAAGAAGAGGCTCTTTCCAATACGGTGCTCAAACTGCTTCGGAACATAAAAAATATGATGACTACGAGCATAGTAAAATTTTTCGTATTACGGTTCAAACCTGTTTTAGATGTTGTGACTAATCTAACGTTTTCGAAAACCTCTGGGCATTCAGGAGCACCGCAACAGAGAGACCATGTCAACAGAGACTTCGGAAGACGAGACACTCAATCCTCACATTCTGACAGAAATAGAAACCAACGGAGAAATACAGATAATCAAGACAAGTAGCTCTTTTGTATTGCTGTTAATAGAATATTTCAGCAATTTCAACCGAGATGACATGCAAGGTGGTCAGAGCAGTAGAGGCAGGGGTGGACGAGGCTCCGACAGAGACCGAGGTATACGAGATTCCGATAGAGGCCATGGTGGTGGTCGTCGCGGCGGTAGAGGGGAGTATAAACAAGGAAATAGTGGAAACCGCTGTGCACAAAATGTAAGAAAGTTCCCCAATAGCTACAAAATTGCCTATAGAATGATACGACACCATCTGAACCACAATTCAATGCTGCCTCAGATTTCGACTTTCCTACCCTTGGTGATGGTAAGTATAAAACTATCGAGCTACGTTATCAAACGAATTTCAGCTATGACGGGAATAAATCTACACTGACCAGGACTTCCGCAAGAAAAAACGTCGAGTGCCTTTTGAAATTGTTGTTTGTTATAAGAAAAATAAACATTAGTATTATGCGGTTGTTATCCACGCAGACGCTTTTTGTTTATCGGCAACCTAAGGCTGACCGTTCAATCGCAACTCGACCCTTTCTTGTAAATTAACTCAACTTAGATCATTCTCTTGCAAAAATAGGCAATACTTATTCAAACCATGGACGTAGTCCTTCCGCACCCCCCTCCCTCTCTCTCTCTCTTTGCGTAAACTATTGGAGTGCGCTATCCCAATTCGTTTTTTTCCTAGAGATACAAACATATTACTTCTCTTCATAATTTCTTTAATTTCTTTTATATATAAAACCTATAATCTAGAGCACAACAATTCTTGACATATAGTAAAGGAAACCTTAGGGTCATTTCATTTCAATTTTGATAAAGAATGTCATCTTTCTTCCTTTTCTTTTCGGTTGTATATTTTTTACCTGTTTGTTTTAGCCAATTCACGCATAAAAATAATAAATACAAACAGGAGATACATAGTAAATGGAACGCTTTATTTCAAAATTTGAAAACCCTCGAAAAAATGTGCTGAATCTTTTAAGCGCAAAAAGCGGCAATAGTGTGTTATAGATATTTTGCAGTCTTTTCATGACGGGATCTGCTGGTCCCTGGAAAAGTATGCCCCGTCCCATATAGGCTAAGTACGCAAAAAAAGGAAATGATGCTTTCTACGTCCGGGGCTTGCTGGTACCCTATAAAAATTTGATATTAAACTCTCATTTTCAGTGGATCATAATCTACTCAATTGAACTGTTTACTAAGAAAGCACAAGCCTTTCCACTCCCGGCCTCCCAGCTCCTGAATCTCCGTAGTCATTTTAAATGGGATCATTTTTGACGCATGCGGACACCAAATATGTACGCAATGCCGTGAGTCCTTTTTACATTTTAAATCTGTCGTATTCAGAACTTAAAAATTGCTCATGTACAAGAGGAGTTGGATGGCAAACATGTACCCAAAGTATTATTGGACCTTTATTGAAAATTCTCATGTACAGTGTAAGTTCATCGAAAACCTCATTTAATAATTTTAATTCTAGAATGAGAACATTGCAAACCAGACAGAAAACAGAAGAGTGCTTTCCCCATGTTCACTACTTTGGAAAGAAGCTGGAATTGCAGGAAAGAAGATCTTCCCATTCTCTTGTTAGCGCCGTAGAAGAACAAAATGGCCGAAGCCCATCGATATTACACCCTGGTGGCCTATGGAAATAAATAATGTTTATTTTATTTAATATTATTTTAAAATGGAGTTAAACGCTCCGGTTTGTGTTCATAAAATGAGCTGCCATTTTTTCTGATGATGCAGATTCCAACGAGCACAATAAGTCGAGGACAATGTGATCTGTTTTTGGATTAGACGTACCATATCTGAAATATAATTTCTGCTTAGACATTCCCTCCTTACTTTGTGATGTTCATGATTGTGCAGCAATACATGCTGTCGGAGAGATGGATGTTATTCAGGAAACGAGTGCAACTGTAAAGCAATGAGTAATGAACAGAGGCCAGACTATTTACCTAACGGCCACGTCTAGAACGAAATCTTTATAACTGATATCCAGTTTGCCCCAACTTCCCTGTTCGAATTCTTTGAGGATCTGAACAGGTATAACTGGGTATGGGCCGAATAACCTTGGGATCCGGGAATACACGGCTTTCCATTTCTTCTACTATCGAAGCTGATCTGGAAAACTTTCTCTTGACGGGTTCGTGAGGAGCATCTTCTCCATTTTCTGGTGGCACAGGGGTTTCGCTGGACGATGTCGGCTTGTCTTCGCCAGTACCAGGCTGTTTAACATCTGTAGAAAGAATATACTTTAGGTGCAGAAAGAATATTAACCTTTGTGCTCTTCTTGCTTTGGTGGTTCTTCTGCCGGTTTATTCTCCTTTGATCCTCCTTCTTCATCAACTGAGGAAAGTTTCGACGGAAGTCTAAAATATTCCTTCATGCGTACATGATAAGGGCTGGTCACCTTTTAAGAGGTTCCTTCCTGGGTGCACGTCTTTTACCAATCTCTATAATGTCATGGATGTAGATAACACCTCCTTCGGGCTAAAAAACAATAACTGAGAGAAATCTTTTGTTTACCTTCAAAGCTTTGCAGGCCGTCAACCAATGGGCGCGACAAGAGGGAACAAGGCCCAAATAGACCCGATCGGCAACTCCTAGTGGTGCTACCTAGAAGTTTCCTTATCCCAGACAAAGAGTTTTTGTACCCGGCGGGTGTCGCCCTGTAGTATCTGGAGCCTATCCTCTAATTTGTTTGCGGTAGCCGTGCGAATCAAACATTCCGCCATATCTTCGTCCCAATCGATTGCGATCACCTTTTTTGCATGACAGTTCATGAGCCAGGGAAAAGTGTAGTATCCCAAACCTGGTTAAAAATATAATTCTAGTCAGCTGTTAATGTACCGGCATACATATCGACAATAGTCTCGCCGTGACAATCCCACTGGGCAATTCTTGAAATTTCTTTGGTTTTGGCATTGTTGAATACTCTTTTAGAACAGTCATAGACGAACCTGAATAAGTATCGTATCAAGTAAAGTATCAGTAGACTACTTACTTGATCTTACGTTCGTCTGCATATTCTACCCAGCCATTATCGCCGTACAAAATGTCAACATGAGGAGTTCTGTCGGTATCATCTCCAATAACTCTTTTTCTGCCCAAACGGGAGACATTCAAAGATTCAGCAACGACTTTCCACAATTCCCTGCCTAAAACTTATTTGTCTCTATAGTACTTCACATTAATACCAATGAATCTCCAGTTATTATGAGTGAAGGAAGTTTGTGGGAATACAATCATGTCACCATGTTTTTCCCACTTTTTGGGTAGATCTCGTTGAAGATCATCTTTCCACAGTCCTTTAGATGCCGCCAATTGTCTAACCTTAACAATTTCAATGGGATTGCATCTATATTTCTTACATTTTCCAGCATTTGTCCGAAATTTGATGCTTTAGACAATTGTTCAACACTGGACCGTCCACCCATATCTGTAACATATTCTCAATTACAGGCATCATTCAATTTACTTTTATCTGAAGGATACTCCAGTGAGGCTTTTCTTCTTTCAAGTGGTGGACGAGCAATTGCGCTTTCTCTCATGTCTGCAATAGGAACAATGTAAGGAAGAAAAAGTATCGGCAAAGACTGAAATCCAAATACTCAGAGCACTCCACGCGTTCGTTCCAGTTAACCGGATCGTCGAAGATATTGGGATTTGGAGTAACAAAAAGAGCGAATAGTTGGTACAATCCAAACAAAATGAAAAAAAGAATGTCAAGTTCTTTGTGGAAACAGTGGAAAAGTGGAAAACAGCGTGGTGCGTAGTAAAACGTTAAGTGACCGTCGAAAGCCAAGAGGGCTCTGGTTAGCTCCCGGGGCCGAGCTCTATTTGCTAAGATTAAAACAAGCCAATCACTTGAAAAGTTGGACCAACGTATTATAAAGCGTATAGGAGTGAAAACAGTTTGTCATTCATGAAAGAGGTGTGCACAGATTACACTGTGAAGGTAGTGAGAGTGATCAACAATAAACGGCTGTCGTCGGTGGGGTAAGATCAGCCTAGTCAGCTTTTGACAACGTATGAGTTGCTCATAACACATCTGACTGGAAAATGGACTTTAGGAAAATGGGGAATAGATTCAGAGCTGAATTACACAGGGGACACTCCCTATGAAAACGTAGGATGAGTGCAGTGCCGGCCACTTCGTGCCAGATGTTCGGCAACAAGTTTCAATAACAAAAAGAGAAGCTTTGATGAGATAGTACTGACCACGTGGATCGAAGTAGTCCAGAAAAGGGGAATATAAAACAACCGGCGTGATCTTAGGAAACGTTGGCAACAGCACCTCGATTTCATGCCTGCTTCCCTTGTTCTCGCTCCAACGACCACCCTAATCTACACTACTTTGCTGTCTCCATTAGTGAACCTCGCACTATTGTAACTTTATGGGTTACAAGCCTCTCAAATTGGAAAAGAAGATTTTCTGTTCACAGAGGGTCTTCGCAATAAGCGCACAAGTCATTTTTCTAACTAATCTACGCATGAATCTCCTATTGTTTTTCGCTACTTTTTAACGCCTTCAACCCAGCGAACTCTTCCTATTTTATGATATATTGCCTCTCTTTTGAGAAAAATACGGCAGGGGTGGTCGTTTGACGCTATTCTAATGAGTCTGAAGAGTCACCTTGCACCGCCCATTTTGGTGCTCTTACTCCTTTAGTAACTAGCTCCTTGTTCAAGTTCAAACTCCACTTGTGTGTAAACAACCACATGGTGTCATCTTTATTCTTTTGCTTCACATTTTTGAAGACGCTTCAACGAGCAACATGTTTCCGTTTATTCGGCAATTTCCCTAATTGCAAGGGTCCAAGCGTGCATATTCGGAAATTGAAGTTACCCGCATTGCGGATACAACAGAGATAGTAATTATTGTAAATCGGGTCAATTACTATTGAGAACTCCTAGTGACCATCTTCAAAACACTCGAATATGTCTGCTCTGATGTCATGGGTTGTAGTAATTCTTTTCCACTGGGTCAAGGATACCCGGATGAGATTCATTGGTGTCAGTTCGTTATGCGCGCTTGATTCTCCAGAGGCACGACAAGGCCGTCAATGATTTTCGGTGGCTACACTTCGAAATAAACTAATAAGACCTTTTCCACCAACCTATTCTCATTATTGTTATTGCTCCAACAGCTTACATGGTAACCACCACAACTACCTTACCCAAATATTTCTCTCCAATTATTCAAACCGGTCGTTCAATTAAATTTGGCCATTTGTTTTGGCAGGTCAGATTGACAAGCGCTTGTTAATTCCAGTCCTGAGCTCTCATTGGTAGTCCGTCCCATTGCACCCAGGAAGGAGCTATCCTTGGCTGCCAACCTACTAATTTCTTTGTGTTCATAACAGAAATATTTATTGTCTTGCAAGCGGAATTAAAATAATTCTAGTTGCAACTTGTTATGGCATCAGTTGCCGTGCTTTCCTTCTCCACAATGCATCGGAAGAAATTTAAGAACCGGAAGACCAGGACACGCGACATGCAGTCATTTAGCTTCTTTCCCAATGTTTTGTAACTACGAGTCTGATATATCCGTCTTTTAGTATGTTCCTTCTAATTTTAATTGAAGATGTTGCCTATACAATCAAGGTCATTTGTCCACCATCCTCTTTTATAGCTTCCTTGCCATAAAATTCCATATTAGCCTGAGTCGGATACTCTAAGACTTCCGTTGAGTACCCGCCGTCTAAGCGTCATTTATCACTTTCATGGTTTGTCAAAACGGCCTCCACAACTTTGACGAATTAATTTCTCCCTTGTCTTTCATTGTTTCTGACCTAGCTCTTATCCCAATATTGTTGTAAAGACTCTATCTTTCATCTATCACGTTTCTTCTGCCGCTGCTCTGCCAGTCGCTCTACATTAATCACGATCCCGTACACTACCCGGAGTTGCATTCCGACTCCAGTAGTTCCTTCAATTTGTTTCATCCTACGTTCCCTTTCCTCTTTTCTTAGATCTTTTTATCATATGTCAGGTGTCGCCTCTTTCTGTTTATGGACAGGCGGTTGAGCTGACAGGTGCCGCCGCTGTAAGGGTGCCCACACTGGCATTTACTTCCCACAAATGTGCTCTGATTGGTGACCGTGTACTTGACCCCCTCGGCCGTTTTAAAAAAAATTAAATACCATTGTCAGCTGCTTCTCCTTCCGGCGTTCTTTTCATCTCTTTCTGTTCTCGCAACAATCTGTTCCTTTCAGTAAATGTTTGTTCAAAGATGAAATATCTCCAAGGATTCTTATTATTTTTATATTTCTGCACTCCTGCGGATGGTGAAGGTCGTTGTTATTCTTGTTCAGGAACATGCCACAGTGAAAACTGCAATTGTCAGGTGAGCAAATTTCCTTACTTTTGGGTTTCTCTTGAAAGGATGTCCACCTAATTTGGCCCTCTCGTCACCTCATGGGTCATCACGCTCTTTCCCTTTTTCATTTTGCCCCATACTGCCAAACGGCTGACAATAACTGCCGCTCGTTTGATGCATAGCAGACCATATGAGGTTCCGGCCTGATAGACATTTGATGTTCTCCTGCTTTTCTAAATATGTACATGCTAAGAAAATACGGCATTTTATGTCATTTTGTTGTTGAAAGCTGAGAGCACAAGAAACGCAACGATGCGTAAGGCTCCATTGTTTAATTGTGGTTGCAAACATTACGGGCTAATTAGGGCACAATGGATGTAGAGTAACATGCTTTTAGATGGGGTCTTGCCCTTCGAATCAATGCTTTATTGAAAAGAAACCAACAGAGGAAAAGGGAGTGTTCCGGATAACAAAAGGATGTCTACGCCGGTCACCCAGAACAGTTGGCGGATGCGAATACGACCATTTTAATGACCACATTCTTTGTGTTTGCAACGGTAAACAGTTGTTAAAAAAGAAAATATAACCTATTTTAAAGGAACCTTCTGCAACGAGAACATCTTTCTTCGACAGTATCCCGCCAAGACAGTTATGTGCAGAAAATGCAGTGAAAGGGATCCAGAATGCGGTGAAACTTGCCATGGACAGTGGTAATTTTATTATCATTTTTCTTTAATGGGGAGAGCACTTAGGTGCCACGAAGATTCCACTACAGGAGCAGCTGGATGTGGGTATGGGCCACCTTCTTTACCATTTTATCACAAAGATTACAACCTTTTACCTTATAGAGGAAAGATCTGCGTAACCATTTCAAGGTATATAATTTGGGATAAGACAATAATATTTAGGGCATACAGAGGAGCTGGAAAACCTCGAAAGCATTGTATCTGCTCTTCTAATATGTGCAATGCATTTCATGCCAAGTCTTTCTACGGTATCAGTCGAACCCACGATGGAATCGTCAGGTCGAGATCCTTAGCGTAGGTCTTTCCGTTTGCTTTGATGTTTTGTCATCTTTTAGAAGTGACCCAGGATTAGCCTTCCACACATGTGTTAATTGTGAAGTAAATTCTCATGATATCTCAGTTACATCTTCCTGCAAACAAAACAAATGCGTCGGTAAAAAAAAAGACTTTGTTAGTTCAGCAAAAATTCATTCAGGTCATTTTTGCACATATGTCTCCCAAAGACACTATAGCGTTTTACCAAAGAAAGGAGCCTCATTCCATTCGATGTCCGAAAAGCAAGGGTGCATTAATGTAACGGACAGTCATAATGTAAGGATAACGGAAATGGCGGCTCTATTTTGTTGTCTAGATTCAATTAGGCTGCACAAGGAAATGGATGGCCAATGAGTATGAGGAGGTTCTCTGTGCTTGCCAAGGAAATATGTGTAACAGAGACGAGTACACTGCAAGTTCTTCGATCAATTCTATATTTTTGGCCTTACTGATCATTCTAATTTTATAATAATCAAATCTCTCCCCTAATCAATACGGAAGTTGTGACCAAAATGTGATATTCTTTCTGTTATCCCTTCGTGGATTATTTCCCATTATACATATCGGTGATTTTTGGGTAAACGAGTAAATTATTATAAGAGCAAACAAACAAGCAGACAGATGGTTACATGACATAGAAAAGCTTTGCGGGAGGATTTCCCTCAAAAGAGACACGTTTTAGCGCATTTTGTCATCGGCTGATCCTATTGGCTTTCGACGAGTAAAAACGATATTCTAGTTTTTCCCAGTAGCTATAAAAGCAGCTGACTACGGCAGAAGATATCTGTAACATGCACAATCATTTCATTCTTCTCTTCCTTTTCTTCTCTGCCACAGTGGGGGCTGTACTCAATGTTGGGAATTATGCTCCCGTTCCCGTAGTGACTCCTGCTCCTAGCACCTACGGAAGTCCTTATTCTGTACCCTACGGACAGTCGATTCAAGGGCAAGTGCAAGTTGTTGAATCTGAGCAATATGGTAAGCTTATAATGGCTATCAAATAGCATCAACCTCATAGGTGTTCCCGAACTTCTTCCTACCCAAGTGACAAACCCTCCGAAACCTTTCATTCCCCAACCTGTTCCTCCTCCACCATTTCAACTACCAACTGATCATCAACCACTGGCTGTATCCGTTCCTGTAAATCAACCTGTCGGTTTTACCCAACAAGTCACTGTCACCAATCCTCAAGCTGTTAGTCAGGGTTACGGTAGGAACTTGATGCAAACAATAAAATTTATGTTAAGCTCCCCCACCGCAAATTGCACCCGCTCCTTCAGCTTACGGAGCTCCATCTTCGGCATATGGCTCAGTACCAAATCAACATCCACTTCAAGGTTTCAACCTTCAACAAAGTAATTTTCTTTTGCAAAAATTTATAAGTAAAAGGAAATACAGCCCCTTTTGAACGGTTGCCATCTTCACAAAACTTTGCACCTGGAAATGGGGCTGTCAGCGGCGTAGCCAGTTCCAATGGAATAGAAACTGATGACAACCTAGACAGCTGGTCGGATATAGGACAATCTCAAAGTGCCAAGACAAGAAAGACTAGAATTCCTAGAGTTCGTATACACTAAGCCACGTATTACTTCTGTATCTGTCTGTATAAATAGCTGAATAAAGATGACCTAAGCCTAAGCGGACCTTAAAATGGACATCCACGTGGCGAAGAGAAGCAATGTAATTGCGTTATTCGAATGTGTTATGGAGTCCCTCGGGCTGGCAGAATGTCCGTTTCCCCGTCGAGGACCGATCCTACTCCGAGAGTGGCCCTATGGTAAGTTTAGCCAGTCTTAAACGGCTTATCTATGTCAAGCATAAATGTATCCCTAATGCCTCTCAGAACATCCGGCGTCTAAATATTTATGTAACCAGCCAGTTTCACCTTTTACTTTGTTTTTGTGATTTGTTTCCTCTTCGGGTAACCTAGGCGAAGTGGTGTTGTTGTCGATGCTCCGCTATTGCATCGTTTTCCAATCTGCTAATTACTGATTTTATTCAAAGCAATGATGCTGTCATTTAGTTTTAGCTGAGTTCGCGTCCATAACAGCAATAATCGCTTTAGCAGTTAGTCCTCTAAATGGCTATACGACTTAAGCTTCTCTACAAATCGGAGTATGGTGAGTAAGAATTATTAACCACAACAGCGCTCAACCTCTTCGTGGAAAGCAACACGGGCATGCAATTTAAATGAACAAAATGGACACCGAATTGTTTCCATTTTTAGCAGAGTGGCGGCAGAGGTTTCATTTTGTACAAGATGCAGCCCAAATCCCCCAAATGATTTTCCACCTGTGGGTGTCCGCGCATAGTAAATGCTCAAAACACTTGTAAATGATTCCCACACCGGGATGTCTGATTTACGTCCGTCTCTCAAAGGGTCGTTGAAGTAAATTGAACGATAATCCTTCACAAATAGCTTTTCGCCTAGGCCACATTCTCATTGTGTTCCTAACAGCTTCTGGGAGCCATCCTAACTGAATATTTCCCAGCACCCTCCTCTTCTTCGAAAATGTCCCTTATTTTCTCCCTTGAACTGATTTCCAAGTTTTACAGCAGGAATAGCACTATGTTTGCACCATTCTGATTTTCCAAAATTGTTGTCATTATTCATTTAATTTCTTATATTCCAGGATGGACATAGAATACCGCAGCCTCTGCTGTCATGTTTCTGTTGCAGTTACTGCAATGACCGCAGTCGAAATGACTGCAATTCTCTTGTCTTACTTTACAAGTAAGTCCTCGTTCTCAGCTTGGTTAAATTTTCATTTAGATCTTGAACATCCTCTGATGTTATGCCATTCTTATAATGTCTCTGTTTTGGAGCCATTCTCTTCCGAAAGACGAATGGCCGTCCATCGGCTGTGTACCACTAGTGGCCCTCTTCTAACTTGGATAATATGGCATCTGTTTAGTAATATGATTGCTCTTGTAGGTTGAAAAGGATCGCAGCAATCAGATTTAGATTGCCATTCAAACGGCTAAACATCGACTGTTGTTACCATTCCTCATCACGACAGTATTGGATGTTCTTGCAGCCGGGGCCTATATTTGTGTTTTGTCCGTACATGTCATTTTTGGAGAACCTCTCGATAAGGTTAGTTCTTCTTCTTATAGCTCAAAGTTATTCTTTTCAGTCTCTGATGGCATTTGTGGTAGCTATTTTAATTTTCAAGATTTACGAATTGTTGTGTAGCCGTCGGCTCTACTGGTATGTTCAACTCCAATACGACTCTCGGTACACTCCTCGGTCAACCGTTGTTCGAGACATTGACCAGTTTCAATTTTAATAAAAGCTTTTCTAATTAACTTTTATTCTACGGAGGAGGTGCTTATATACAATCACTTGTAGGAGTACAAAACCATTTAGTGCCGAGCCTTTCTCTTCTTTGATTCCTCAGTGATTTCGTCATTGGTTGCGCCAGACGTGTTCATCTGCTTTGTAGGAGCTCCTCGAAGCATCGGAGGGGAGATAGAGGACCAGGGATCATTATTGAAGGAGGCAGGAAGAACACCTGCTGGTGAAACGGCTAAACAAACTAGTAATATTTTTTCAGACGCTTAAACTTACGACCACCTGAGGGAAGAATGGGGCCATTAGGTACGATAGGGCCGCCAGAAGGAAGTACAGGTCCTCCACTTGGTAGGATTGGTCCACCGGAGGGAAGTGCTGGCCCGTTACCGATTGTAGGTCCACCGGAAAAGGGAGCACCGGCGTATCCGGGATTGTAGTTGTTGTAACCCGTTTGGTAACTGTTTCCTATAGGCAAGTTAAACTTAGTATCCAATATTCCTAACTGTAACCGCCATAGAAAGGAGGAGGAGGTGGTGGTGGCGGCGGTGGGCTGTAAGCTCCAAGGGTAGCCGTTGGGTATCCTGTGTTGTAGGCCCCGGGACCAGCATAGGCAGGGATGATCCCAAAGGGAGGAATAATAGGGGCTGCTGTAATCAGCTGTGAATTGTACTTTAAAGGAACATACTTGCATAAGATGGAGGGGGAGCTGCATACGGATTTATCGGGTATGGATTAAATGGAGATGCATAAGCACTACCATAGGCAGCCATAGCTGGGGCAATATTAGGGGGATTTGCATAGCCAGCAAATGCAGAAGTTACCAGGACTGAATAGAAGAAAATCATCTTTATTCCTTATGGAGGAGTAAGCTCAGTTGATGGTTATACTTCACTGCTCCTACTTTTATACGCGAGAAGTGAAACCGGAACCATAGGATTAGACTCTTTGTGTTAAGCCCTCGGGGAGGATTTGGTGCAATCCGATGAGACAAACTCTTTCTCACCTTTCCCGGTTCTGAAAGGTTAGGCGACAACAACCGGGGCTGAAAACGAAAGTGCACTTGAGGGATTTTCGAGGATGACACAAAATGTCTTGGAATCATTCGGATGAGTCAATTCGCCTCTCTCCTTGAATAGTTCCATTGGTATAAAATAATCGTGTCGTTGGATTTCCACCGAAAAAAGCTTTTAGCCTTTTCCAGCTGATTTTTCTTCGTCCCGCCTTTGAACTGGCTAGCCCCGTCAAACTTGTCCCCTAATTTGGCACTCGCAATTTTCGTTCGAACTCACCGTGTCCGTTTTGACCGGTCTGGCAACCTCTGACCAGCCCGAAAAAAAGGGTAGACACCCTTTTTAACCATCTAATTTGTTGCATTATAGGCTCCGGAAACTTGAGTCTTTTAAACTTTCATTTGACGAAACAGGCCAGGCGCAAGTCTTGTAGGCTGTTGTCTGTCGAGGGTCGACCTCATTTGGTGGTTCGCTTTCCCGTCTTAGCTCACTTTGCCGAATTGCTCTCGACGTTTTTGTAGTAAATCAGATCCATGCATCAAAGACCTTGGTGGAGAGCTCCTCTTGAGGAAGTGTGGGCGAATACTGTTGAGAAATATTCCGTTATTGTTTGTCGGTAGGACTTTACCTGGCATTTTCTGAGCGATTCAGATACCCGTGGCCGTTTATTTTGTTTCCAACACTGATTACAATTGGTTTATCAACGGGTATTTTTCTTGACTTTAAAATAGTTCGAGGAGTAAAGTATGGAACCCCCATTTCACGTAAGAGTCTTTGGAATTTTAGATATTTGTACTCACCTCTTGATGCTGCTTGGAAAACAGAAGAAGCTGTTTTAATTGACAATTGGTCAAATGATGATGAACACTTTTATCCAGGCAAGTGTATGGTTTTCATATACAATGCAGTTACAGGTAAGGATGTTACTCGCAGAAGAGGTCTTTATTTAATTATTCAAGCGAAAGATGATGGTAATATACTGCGACCTGAACATTCTAGCCAAGTTTTGGAAGTGAGTAGATAATTCGATAGACAATACTTCTTCTAGATTCTCGACTGGGTATCCACTACAAAATTTGCAACACCAAATAATATCACATTTTCTTATTCCGATGTTTGTCTCATCTTCCAGGTGAGGTTTGTATTATCAATATATAAATTTTTTTTTAGAATGAGTGTTTCTCTAACAGTCACGTAAAACTAATTGCCAATGTTTTTGCCAACAAACACCAGGTATTCTAGATATTCTAGAGTTATTTACCACGACGCTCAGGGTTCCTTCAATATAACCTATCCAATATTCCGTTCACAATATGTTACGGAACCTGTCGATTTGTCTAAATCTTTGGGAAATGTCGAGGTCACTGAAGAGAAGCATTTGAAATCAGCGACAACTTGGCTGCTACTTTATCAATTGAAAAATTCAAATACTCGATGGAACCGCATGGGATCGTAAGAAAATCCGAAGAAGTTGAAATTTCCATTTTAGACTGTTTGAAAATGCGGTTGCAAAAGCTATAGAGACCCATAACTATCCCGGATCCCTTCTGGATGTTTTCTATTTTCATTCGGATACATTTGAACAAGAATTAGCAAAAGAAAATAAAAGAATTACACCAATGTAACCATCTCTATTTATAAAAAAAAGAGTTTAGGTTCTCATTCACATTCTCTGTGCTGATTATCTTTTCAATCCTATGCACATTTATTGTGAAATGGGTTGAGATACCTCCCGCAATGCAGCTAGCCTTGAACTTCAATTCGGATAGGAAAGTCCCATTAGTCGACTGGGTGAGAGGATAGGTTTGGTTTATAAAAAGAGGGATTTGAAGGTTTTATCAAAGCCATGGATGGGAGTAGTTGGAGTTGTTTCTGCATTAATGGCTATCATTTCCTCCACCGGTATATTGCTTCTATTCGACGTCAAATTTGTGGATATGTGCACAGTTATGCCTTTCCTCAGCCTTAGTAGGCCTTTTTTACAACCAAATGCTTAAAATTATTTAGCAATTGGAATAGACGATACTTTTCTGATGTTAGCTGCTTGGCATGATACAGACAGGCGGTTGCCTTATGAAATGCGAGTGAGGCAAACCATGAGACATGCTGCTGTATCCATTTCGATCACTTCGCTGACGGATGCCTTAGCTTTTATGATAGGAGCCATTGCTCCGCTACCAGCTGTGAGTTTCTGTTGGCACTGTATAATCTTTTTAGGTAATGTATTTCTGTTATTATTCCTGTGCTGCTATTTGTTTTATTTTCCTCTATTGCGTGACAATATTCACAGCATTTTTATCGTTGCAAGCAAGATGGGAAGAGCATTCTAGGAATTGTATTACTGGTGCGGCTGCTGTACCCTTTGATAAAATAGGTATCTAATCAATTGAGCGAAAACCACTATCTTTTAGAAAAGCAGCCGTCGTATAAGGTCTTATTAAATGCGGGGTCACACAGCAACTTGCTATTGAAAGAGTGTGTTAACCATAACAATAATGAAAAAACTCTTGCACCTAACACAGAGGCATAAGTCAACTGGAGGAGATCACAAATATTTTAAGGATACCCGCATGTGGTACCAACGATTCTTTGAAGACTGGTACGGTCCTCTGATAGTTAGAAAAGAGGTCTCCTTCCTTGCTCTTTTAACTTACGTTGCCTACATTTCGCTGACATATTACGGGATTCAACAGCTCGTTGTTGGCTTTGACGTAAGGTTGTTCATAATATTTAGTTTGAGAAATTCCAGTTAATCCATATCGTTCAAAAAGATTCCCTGTCTCGGCGTTTTTTAGAAGTCAGGCAGTCTCTATTCCCGGAGGACCATTTAAATATGGATATAGCCGTAATGTCCCCGCCAAATATGGCAAATGTTACGGAGAGAAAACACTTTCTTGGAACTCTTAATGCTATTGAGGTAAGGCATGCGAAGGTCACAGAGGCCGCTTTTAGACCACATTTTGCTCCGCTGGCCGAAATAGCACATCATTTTGGTATTTCGCATTTGAAAAGTATTTAGATGAGCTTGGTTTTGGGTTAAACTTTGACGAGTTTGCAACAGATGAAGAAGTAAGACAGATGCTGCGTTTTTACTATTTTCAGTCGTTTTACGAAAACTTGAGAGGGTTCCTTCTGGCCAATGAAAAATGGGCCTATGATGTTCATTGGAGTGATGACAATAACAGTCTTGTTAATTTTCGGTTAGCAACACGGTTGCACAATGTTCCTGAGGACATTGACATTTTCAAGTGCTCCCAAATAATGAGGTATCTGTGTATCTTTTCCAGAAAAAGAAATCTTAGGCATATTGCCAACACAAAGAACTTCAACATCACCACCTACACTCCTCTTTGGAACATAGCTGACCAATATGATATCATGTGGCCACAAACTATGCAAGACCTTGTAATTTCCATAGGTGAGCGGTAGATGACCATTGAAACAAGTTATTTAGCTGTAATGCTTCCGATCGGCCTTCTGTTTATCCCACAACCATTGTGCTCAATAGCCATTGCGGCCAACATAGGTACACGCGTAGGTAATTACTAGTAACTGGTTTGCAGCTTCGATAGCTCTTGGAGTAATAGGTTTTATGACTTATTGGGATGTAAATCTCGATGCTACATCAATGATTACGATAGCTATGAGTGTTGGATTCTCTGTAGGTATAAAAACAAATTGTACATTGTTCCTAACCAATGGAGATTCAGATTTCGCTGCTCATGTTTCATACGCTTACATGACTGAAAGCTCTGAAGGGTCAAAAAGGTTCTGTAAAACATGTTTATGGAAAAAAAAAATAATTTTTAGATGTGCAACTACACGGCTTTTTAAAACTTTGGGATCTGTAGGATGGCCAATCACACAGGTTGGTAGTCGATAATGTGGTGCAATCATTTTAGGCCTGTATGTCTGTTCTACTCGGAGTATCCAGTCTCTCCTTTGTGGATAGCTACGTCGTCCAGACATGTTTCAAAACGGTGGTTCTTGTAATTTCCTTTGGTATGCCGCCAGTAAATAGACGCTTGATTGTGATGTTCAGGTACCATTCATGCTCTCCTCTTTCTCCCTTTAACTTTGTACTACATGCACATAATAGCTCTGCGATTCAAGAGAAAACAATCTGATGGAGAAAACGTCCCTTAATTTGGGCAGTCAAGCATGAAAACTTTAATAATTGTGGCAATATCCTGTATAAATATTTCAGGGAACATATCTCGTTTTTTTTTGGGAAGGCGGCCAAAACAGTGAAAGATTCACATAAATCGTCTCATGCTACAAACGAGCAGCGTCAAGTTGTTTTGGTGCTTATCAAAAATGGCTAGCGGCTGTTTTGATCCTTCGGTGTTCCTATGAATAAATGGAATGAGCGATGGTGATGCGTCCGTCTGCAATTTGTCATAATGCGTAGGCCTCCGTCGGCCACTTTCGTTTTTGACATGTCTGTTTTTGATCTAATGTTATTCTTCTTCTTCTCAACTACTTCACACCTGAAATCCAATCCATCCTGGTATATGGGATTATGTCGCGGCTGTTAGACGCTTTCGGACACCTGTCGATGCTCGTTCCATCCAGAACACATGTTTTCGAAAGCTCCGATTGGATTTATTGACAGCCCGTCGGGTTTTACACAAGGATACACACTGCCCTCTTGCGGGCACAATAGAGTAAAAAGCCACCTTATCTCTAATCGTTTGATCCCTTTGTTTTTTATTTGGGACGAGGTTCCTTTCTTAAAAGAACATCACATAAAGCTAATGGTTCTCCCGAGTTCCGGAAAACCAAAATGGCACAGATCCTCTGCTCCCCTTGTCCTCTTCTCAATTTTATTCTTATTTCTCTTCTAATTTTCTCAGTTGAGCAGTTTTATCCACAGCTCATTAGAGTTGCTAGGATATGGCTAGTAGTAAAATCAGAAATGCAAATACAACTTTGCTTCTTGGTTTTGTCGAGACCAAGCCTTATTTTATATTCATAACTATTGCCAAGGAGATATTGAAACTAAATTCCCACAGTACACTAATATCTCAAGATTAGTGTGAATATTAACACCCTATAAACCGAGGTCTCGATGACAACCATAGTAATGACATACTAGATTTCCGTAAATACGTAGCGTGGCGATTGCGTTGTGCGTGTCAAGTACATCTCAGCTTGCCTTTCATTAGAACTCCCTAGGGCGAACAATTTGCAAGAACTCACAGCTAAAATTGGCAGCTTATGCTTCAAGGAGTATTCATTATCTGTCTAACCTAGTCCTCACCGTTCTGTCATGTTATTTACATCGAAATATGTCATGTCTCTTTTTGAGAGTATTGCTGACGCCTTGCGTGTCATGCCAGCCGACTGCTACTTCCTTTCCGCGGGCCTTTAAAAGGCAAGCCGTCTTGTTGTTTCTAGTCTTCACAAAAGTCATGAAATTTCTATAATATTTCCTCATTTTGTTTGAGGTGGCTGGGGGATTTGTGCCACATGGCCTTCGCTGAATGCCCTTTGGAGAGCGTTATTGCGTTTCCGGTCTACCTAAACGACGCCAAGAACACCCAATTTGGCTGCTCCTTGAAGTTTTGGCCCAGAGCTGGCCATTTGCCTTTTCCCTCTTTGCCTCTGATAGTCAATTAATAAGTGCCCAGCAGAAAAGCTGTTTGCACAAAATATCCGCTTTCATAGAGATGAAGTCTCTTCTCAAAACTGCCTCCTCACTGGTTTAGCTGTCCCATGACGCAGGTCTAAAGGCCAAGAAGCTTATAAAACTATGGCTATCCTCAGAAGGTTCAATTTGATTTATATTAGAAGTTGCATTGAGCGCCGCTGTCTCGGTGGTAATAGGGTTACGACTCAAAGGCGATTTGTGTGCGAGCCCAAGCTCCAATTGGAACGGCGATTTTATCACTTTGGCTCTTTGTATTGTATTTTGTTGAATATACACACATACTCGTGAAAATCAATGTATCTCCAAAAAAGGGAGATTTTTTCAAATTTTTATCCTGCAGCTGTCTCGGATAGGAAAATGTGAGCACTCTGGTGGAATGACCCTGGCTGTTCATGGCTCGTTGCTCCGGACCCTCCGGACTATTGTCTCCACCTGGCGTTCTTTCCTTCTCTGATTTCCGTCTATTCACACACCTCTCCGCCTGATCAGCTAAAAAGTCATCCCCGTTCGTCATTCGCTTAATCCCATGTCCCCTCTCAATTACTGCTATTAACACTTCAGCCCGTCTTTCAAGAAAAGTCAAGCATCTGATCTTTCAAATTGTCCATTGCTATCTTTATCCCCATAATTTAATATACCGGGAAAATTGTAGTTTTTATTTTTCATTTGCCGTAATCATCTATATATACATCAGGCTACTTTCATTGCTTTTCTGTTCTTTTGAACAATTTTTATTCCGTCTAATTGCATATGACATGAATTATAGGGGTCGTCTATGGCTCTTGCCGCCCTCAATCCCACCTATCTTTCAAACTATTGACGGCGTGATATCTTTTTCTTTCATCTGAAAATTTTTGCAGGTCATGAGGCTATGCGGTTCTTCGTAATCGACATATTTCTTCTGTTTTGGCTGCTTGATCTAGCCGACGCTGTCAAATGTTATTCGTGCGCAAATGACTTTATAGTATGGGTACGTCACTGTGATTTAAACCTTGGTTATACGTAGGCGGTTTTTAGCAATGGCGGCATTTTTTTCTTAAAAGAAATTATGGAATGACCAGCAGTGATCCTGAATGTTCACATCGGTAGCATAATACCCCTCGTTGACAATTAAGAAGCCCATTTTTCAGAAATTATAAACCGGAAACCCATCAATCTTGTCGTTCTACTTGTTTTGTTTTCTACCTCAATGGTACTAATAAAGATACGGGCTTCACAAAAACACTCGGTTAGTCTGTTTATCCCGCTTTGCAATTGTCCATAATGTTGAGGGATGTCCGTATTTTTCAGGAGTTGGGAGAGGTTGTTCTTCCTCATTTTTAACAGACGACCAACATATTCATTTGGGTCTTGGAACACATTCCCGTCCTTCAGATGTCGGCGAATATTTACCTCACGATTTTGATAAGGTATCCTCTCAAACATTTGCAACTATCAAAAATTGCAAACTTCAGTTGGATCTAACGGAGCATTGGTGCTTCTGCGCCACAGATTTTTGCAATCAAGAAAGCTGTTTTTCGCTTCCATTCGGCAGCCGCGAATTTGGGGGCTCCTACATAGCCAAACGGCTTCAATACTCCTCTTATAGTAACTGGAACAGAAGAAATGATGCATACTGGTCGACGGCAATTCCACTTGTATTTATCTCGTCTTTGATGACATTGTGATACACATCAAATGTGGTAATAAACTATTATCCCTAATTATCTAGGGCGGAAGTTCGTGTTTTTCTTCTTGGATTTATTATTCAATTAAGCGGCTTTACAAATGTTCTATCAGAAAATGACGAATGAAGAGGATTGAAGCAAAAGAATAGGACGTTCATTGTACGCCTCTTCGGAAAACGATACCGCCCAAATGACGGGAGTGCCCAATTTCCGCCATCAGCTTACGAAGCTATTTGCTTTTCATTGTTATAATTGACATGATGCCGAACTCCCTTGTCAATCTCATGTCTTCTAATGAGAACAATTTAAGAGTCATCATTGATCAATTCCTTCTTAGAATCCTGTTAGAAATTGACTAATAATTGACCTAGGTCTGAGGGGTAAACTTCTTTTCTTGCTCTTGGTGCATAAAGCCCTTAGATATTTTCATGTTCATTTGCACTTTTTGGAAGCAATTGCGAGACTGGAAGAGTTCCGGGCTACTCATACATAGTTGAGAAGGTCTGATGCCATTTGAGACCTTCTAATAGCCATCAACCCCCACATTTTCGTAATCTTAACATTAACCGCCTATTCTTTGTCCTGTGTCCCAATAACCTCGAAAAAATGTTTATCTGGAGGATATGCAGCTGAAAACTTTAATATATAGCATAAACATTAGAATGAACGTGAGTAGGATATTCACAGCATTTCTTTCTTTTTCAATGTGGTTGGCTTAAAGGGACAGTGCAGGTGAGAAAATACGTGCACCCACTCGGTGATCGAAAATGTCATTACGTACACAAAATTTTTTTTTCGTTTTTCGTGTATTTCTCTGTTTTTGTTTTATTTTTTTTTTAAATTTTTTGTTGCTACAGTCCGTCCAGGAATTATAGGGACACTCAAAAATTCGGTATATCTCGATTATAATGAGGGAAAGTGCGGTCGATTTCAGTAACACTAAATTCGCCGTCCTCGATTACCCCTTGGGGCAACTTTTCATTCAATTACCTCGGTACATCCTTGCGTAACCGTCATTTTTGTGAAAATAGCGAAAAATCCGCTGTCCAGAAATTATAGGGACAGCGCGAAAACGGCACTTTTTGAGGCAAATCATGATCCAAGCGAGCATTGTGCGGCCAGATAAGGCCAACTGAAGATAACCAATCGGAAAATTCGGAGGAAAATCATCAAGAAGGTGCCGCGGAAAACATTCATTTTACATAGGAATTCGGGATTTAGAGGAAAGAGGTCCGCTAGTCCGGAGCCATCTGGAGTAATGAGGAAATGGAGCAAAAGACGTTGTAGAGCATGTCATAAGGAGCATTTTGACATATGAAACTTGTCGGGAAACACGCTTAGGGGAGCTGAACGACTTGTTTATTCTGGATAGGCAGAAAAATATCTCTTTTTTTCAGTAAATTTCCTCAAACTTCGTCAGTTTTTCGCTTTCACAACTTTGAACCGAAATTCTGTCTAGTCGCACCTCACCTCTTTAGCGGTTTTTTATGTCAAAATGCTCCTCATGATGTACTCTATACCGTCCTCTCTTTCATTTCCTCAGTACTTCGCCCCACTCCGTGCTAACGACCCTCAATCCGCTAAATCCCGAATTCCTATGTAAAATTGATGTTTGCGGCGGGGCCTTCCTGATGATTTTCCTCCGAATTTCTTGGTTGGCTGTGTCGAGCAGACCTCCCTAGACTATCCATTGATCATTTTGGCTTTCGTTCTCCTCAAAAAGTGCCGTTTTCGCGCTGTCCCTATAATTTCTGGACAGCGGATTTTTCGCTATTTTCACAAAAATGATGGTTACGCGAGGATGTACCGAGGTAATTGAATGAAAAGTTGCCCCAAGGGGTAATCGAGGACGGCGAATTTAGTGTTACTGAAATCGACCGCACTTTCCCTCATTATAATTGAGATATGCCGAATTTTTGAGTGTCCCTATAATTTCTGGACGGACTGTACTAACTCTTATGCATAGACGGATCCTATAAAATAAAGAAACACTAGAAATTTTACTGAAAATAACAAAAAATAAAATTCCATCAAAAATAATTTTTACGTACGCAGACATTTTCGACACAGCGTGGGTACAGTAGGGCCCACGTACTTTATTCACTTGCACTGTTCCTTTAACTCATATCAAATTGATTTCTTTGTATGCCCAAAGTCAAAAATGAGTAACGTTACTATGGAGCCGCGAATTCCAAAACAAAGCCACTAAAGCATTCGCCACGGAACTCTTTTTGGCACTGAAAGTGATGTATGACAACACCTAGTGCATAATTAATTATTCTCTTCTATGAAAACAAGAGGTTACGCATTACACATTTAAATGTTTAGCTATTGTCGTTGCTCCACTTAATTGACTATAATATTAAAAGGAGAGCTCTGTCTTCCCCCTAAGTTTATTAGTATATCCATCTGCTACTTTCTTAAAAAGAGGAGATCTAGTTCACCAAACCTCAACTTTCGCCTGCTCGATACTAACAAAATTTCCCCTTGCTCTTCATTGCTCCTTCTTTCTCCTTTTGTTTAAACTTACAAGTTTAAAGAATCATAAAAATAAGAGAAAAGTAGTCGTAGTCGTACTTTCGCATGATATGGAATACAAAAATACGGAAGATGTTGACACCACGTATCCCTCAGAAATAACAGGGGATAACATACACGCGCCAGATACACTCATACATTCCAACGAAGCTTATTTCTTTTCTTTTTTTTTGCTGTCTACACCTGGGATAGAAGCTGGCTGGATGAGTTGCAATAGAGTTAGCGACTATTTCGGGGCACTCCATCCATGAAGACATTACTTGGGGGAGTCACCCCTTTGCAAAGTTCCTGTCGTGTAAGTGTTCGAATAGTCCATCTGAGTATACTCCATTTCACATGCACGGGACCCTAGTCAATGCCCACTTCGAATGGGACCACTACTTCAAAGGAGGCTTTATTCTTTTTTTTCCTACCAGATTTAATTTTTGTCTTTAAACTTTGCTAATGACGTGGGTATTTCCCCTATCTCACTTTATTAATAGCACAATGAATTGACGTCAAAGCTACTATGTGGGGTTGTGAGTTGTGACCTCTTGTGAAATTTTTAAAATCTTTAGTTTTAGAATATGCAGTCCTTTTCAAGGACAGCACCTCATAATTTTTGTTTACTAGTTATTGCTCCTTTTAGCCTGGTTTATCCCAAAATCTCGTAGTGGTTAATCCACGTTGAATTGTTTCCAGTTGTTATTACTGCTTCATTACACAGGGCCTTCGAAAGAGGCTGTGTTGTTTTTTCTTTTCTAGTTCTGACTTACTCTAATGTAAAAAGTAATGGAAATGTCTTTATACGGGCTGCATCGTAGAATAACACGTTGTGTATTGCTTATGCCGGCTTTCCTCAAGTGCCAGCTGTTTTTACTTGGGCATCCTCAGTTTATGCGAACTATCTTTGACCATTTCAACAAATTATTTTATTTATTTTGGATCTACAAAAAGATGAATCTCTCCCCATAAGACAGCACAAGTTCGATATCGCAAAAGGGTTGCGAATTAATCCTAAAAATCTTTTGGTAATCTTCTAGAGCTGTAAGCTGAAAAACTTCTCTAAAACTCTCGATTGTGTGATCTTCAACAGTATGTAACTGTTCTTTAAACTAAGAACATCGTCTTTGTTCTGACAAGCACAGTTTGGCTCCGTAGCTTTGGGTACGCGTACCCAAGTAACAGTGCACTTTTCATTTCGTACCCAAGTAACAATGCACTTTTCATTTCGTACCCAAGTAACAGTGCACTTTTGGATTCGTACCCAAGTAACAGTGCACTTTTTATTTCGTACCCAAGTAACAGTGCACTTTTCAAAGCGTACCCAAGTAACAGTGCAACTTTCTCGACATTAGTCTATTCTTGTTCTTGCGTGTCTGTGGTGTTGGTATAGGGGTATTCGAAATGACTGTCCAACTATCAGCAATGATATTGCTGTTTGTCCCTTCCAAGCTATCTTTCGGAATTTCTTCTGTCGGATTTTCTATAAACTAAAAAGAATCCTAATCTCCCGACGGATTCCATCTAGTTTCGAGAGCAA
Organism: Oscheius sp. DF5033; assembly: GCA_964036215.1. Lineage (NCBI taxonomy): Eukaryota > Metazoa > Nematoda > Chromadorea > Rhabditida > Rhabditidae > Oscheius > Oscheius sp. DF5033. The sequence continues at coordinate 11,439,122 of OZ038413.1, forward strand.
ATGGAAGCATTCGTGATTCGTCGATAAAATCTATTTAATTAATAATTTCAATGCCTTGAACTGGAAAGATCGCGGACCATTCAGCAACTGCGCTGGCAACAATCACGGGCATTCAATAACAGAGCAGAGAAATTTTGGTTGACCAATGGCTATATCCAATGGATTTTGAGGAATCATCACTGCTTGAGGTCAGCCTTTGCACTGACAAGAAGCACTTTGATCGGTCGACCAATACAGACGTACATTGATCCTTCTTCTCCGCTTCCTTTGAACCCACCCGTACATTCATCCTTAGTCAGAGTAAGGAATTCCTCGTGCTCTATTCCAGTGGGGATATGGTCTGATCTAGACAGTCTATATATTTTGAAGGCTTAGAGCTTCGAACTTCGTAAGAATTGTAAGTAAAAATCCAGAGTCGAGAGAACTGTCAACTCTGCTCGACAGCCTTCAGAAAAGAATGGGCGAAAGGCTCACTCAGTCAATGTCCGATTTGTTACGAAAACTTCCTTCAGTAGATTCCCAGCAGGCTTTGGACCTACCAGAGAGTCAGTCGGCTTACTTACTCTTGCTCCCGCTCTAACAGAGGTCTTCCCTTATAGAAGTTCGTCCCATGAGAATATCTTTCTTAGACAGGTTATGGGACCAATGAACAGTAACCTGATAGGAAAGAGAAAAAGAACTTAGCCTCATGCCTGTACATGCTGACCAATGAAGAGGAAAATGTCACGAATGAAGTGATATTCTCCCCAGTAGGCGTAGGCCACGTGGTATTCCTCATTTATCCCAATAATAAAGTGCCAAATATTCCAACTGATCATAACAAAGCCGGTATATAAGCGCGGTCTGAGGCATAGCAGACGATTCGCTCATAATAAATCCAGGAGAACTTCTGTTATTTCTTCATAAGAAAGACTAGAGAGAAAAATCGCAACAAAATATCATCGTTGATAGTTGGACAATCAGTTCGTATACCTGCTACCAACACTATAACCTATAAAGAACAAGAATAGACTGAAGTCGATAAAGTTGCATTGTTACTTGGGTACGCTTTCAAAAGTGCACTGTTACTTGGGTACGCTTTCAAAAGTGCACTGTTACTTGGGTACGCTTTCAAAAGTGCACTGTTACTTGGGTACGAAATGAAAAGTGCACTGTTACTTGGGTACGCGTACCCAAAGCTACGGAGCCGCACAGTTTTTCAGTTCGCAACGCGTTCCCGTAACGAGACCTATACCATTCGAAAGAGCATCAAAAATTACCCCTGGGGGTGGTGTCGCTCCCGAGACCGTTTGACACTTTGAGGGAAATTCGTACACAACCGCTTTTCAAAATATCATTGTCCCATTTTGAGATCGTTTCAAGTAGCATCGTTGCTCAACCGGTAAATTGTCTGAACGTGGCTTCATAAACTAAAGTTCGGTCTCCCATCGTTTTTGCATTTAATTTTCCGAGGAAGAAAGAAGCGGTCGCTTTCCTTTTGCAAAAAATGATCGGAAAACTTGTCTGGGCCTATCTGTATTGGCAAATACAAGAGGCTCGGGAGCACTTTCTGACACCATCCCCTGGGGTAATTTTTGACGTTCTTTCGAATGGTGTAGGTCTCGTTACAGGAACGCGTTGCGAACTGAAAAACTTTACTTGTGAGGAATTTTTTAATCTATCTCTAATCCTGTCTAAGAGAATTATGTATCCACTGTTTAGACTCTACGGTCCATGAACAGCATAGTGACAAGAACGTTGCTGGCCTGCTGCCCACAAACATCCTTTCTATTGTCATCGTCAAGTCGACGGGACTACACCTCATCTGAAGATGAATACGAAAAGTATGAGCCTCGACCACAAATTGTGATAAATCCTGACGTGAGTATTTCCGTTCTATTACTTAACTTGCCGACAGACGGAGTCCTTAAAATCGTGTTCATCCGAGCGACAACTCAACGGGTTACTTCTGGGAAATGTGGGCCCCACGCTTGCTGTAGCTGCTCAGTACAGTTCACAGAAGACGACGGTTATAGTCAAAATTGCTACACTATATGGGTTTGAAAATGGAAGTGAAAATGAAGAAGATTATAGTGTAATGGTTGCAGAGGTTGCAAAAAGGCTGAATCTTTAGGTTCGCATAATTGTGGAAGACTCCAAGAATCCGAAACAGATGACAACATACCTTACAAGTAATAAGGCCATCCGCTTCAAAGAAACATTTATTTTCCCTGGTGTATCTGAAGGTTGGTTCTCGACTAGACTCCATTTGACGACACTTCTTAGCGTCGATCATGTCAACCGGTATCAAATTTCGGATTTATAGTCGCAAAGGAAATTATAAAGGAACATTGAGGGTAAGTCAAACCTGGTTTGATTGAAACAACATAACCCGCCTTCTTCATTTTATCAAATTTCTCTTTGGTCAAAGAGATCATTTCTTTGCGGAGTGGATTAACATCCCTGCCGATTTCCTAGACCCTTCTGATATTCTTATTTTTCTTTAAAACTTATTTAATGCCTTTCAGGGCGAAGGTCTTATCGAAGGAAAAGAAATTAGTTTTGATGGTCCACAAAATTCCATCGTACCAATAACACAAGTCCACGCCTTGAAATCAGAGCCAAGCGTAAGTCTAACCAATTTCATCTTCCGTAAGCAATTATACGCCTCTCTCCCAGACGTAGCCTATAGCTTTTCCTTTAAAACAAAGCTGTCCGTTACTTCTTAAACCTGCTAAGGGTTAATAGTCCTCTCGTAAAACATTTAAATGAAGGTCGAGTTCTAATGCCTTTGCATTCATGCAGAGCAGCCTGGCATGCTGAAATAAATCCGTGGACTTTATCCCGCCCACCCCATGAGTCCGATCTCACAGCTCGCACAGATACTTACATAACAGTGTCCGGAATGGAATACTTAGACGTGGTAAGTTCGTGGTCCTACTCTCCTAACTTCGGAGGCCCCTTCACCCGTTTATCGCCCGCACCTCAAAACATGTCTTTGGCCACTTACCGCTCTATCCATTTCTATCTCGTGCATCCATATAATGGAATATCATAAATTGCTTCGGTGTTGGTCTTATATGATTATTTTTGAACTGTCGCTCAAACATCGAACCTCTGTGATCCCTTATGGAAATTTAGGCAATTGACTCAGTCCAACTTGTCTTAGTTTTACTGGTGAATCACCCAATTGAGGAGGAGTTGGACTTTGAACAAGCTAAAATGAGTAAACACTGGGCATTTTACCTGGTGTCAACGATGATGAATAGCCACCCCGTTTCATATGCCGTCGACGAGGTGAGGCCAAATTCTGGTAAAAGGGCATGTTCTTTAGTGAAGAACTGAGATTGTTTCCAGTTAATGCGTTTCCTAGAAAGTTGATTTAAAGAATTCTGTAGAGCGTGTATCTTTTCAGTGTAATCGGTATAGATACGGGGATTTGAAGCCTCTCAATTCCACTCCAATCTCAACAGATTTTTATGGTCGCCAGGAGGAAAAGCGCCTTAGCTGTATCTCCTTTTAGAACGTTCTAATATTACTGACTCATTCTTCTTCATAGATGTAGCAGAGACCACTTTCTTGAACATTGGTTCTGACTATTTTAGCTGACTTCCTCCTTTTTCCGATAGTTCCTTTTTGTTACCATCTGGCCGCAATGCTGTCAGCCTCCTCTCAATAGACAGGAAAAGCTGGCTAATTTGGCTTCATTCACACCAGTGTCAAGCGCAGCCTTTTAATGACAAAGCGAACTTTCGCTTAAAAGCCTATTCAACAAATCATGTGAGCCGGAAAAAAAGAAGTGCGTTCTGGATTTCGTGGAACAAGGTATTTGTCACTGTAAGAATGACAGCTGTCCAAAGGAAACCTATGAAAAAAAGCAGAGTAGCAAATGCACAAAGTAAAGAAAAATGAGAAGAAGAAAGAAGGGCAGTCAAACTTTCGACTAAAACAACCAAATTGTCCAAATTAGTTCCCAGGCCCAGGAAGCATTAGGAATTCTAAAAAGTCTCTTAGCAACGTCTCCTTAACTCCGTGCACATTCGTTCTTCCAACTGGCATGTCTTCTGGCAACATTTTTGTAAGGACAAAGCCCTTTCAATGATTTAAAGGATATCCCGTCAAAAGACCTTTGTTCTTTGGGGAATTCGTGATAAATGTCGTCTCTTTTTCGTGTACAAGAGCTTTTTATGCTGCACTTTTTCTTCTGTTTTTAGTTGACATTGTCATAATCCCCTTGTTATTTCCTAAATTGACATCCTCTCGCGGGAGAAACTTCAATGTTTTGACTGATTTCGATGGCGTTGTGGTCCAAGACATGCAAATGGTGCACTCAAAGGCGCCCTCTTGTTCAGTTAAAAACTTTTCACCATCAATTATTTACAAGAACAAAGTTCTTACATACATCCGCTTCCTAAGAGATTCTACTGCGTGCTTGTTGAAAGCCTTTTTTTACGAGACCAAAGTGCGATCTGCAAGCGCAGTCCCATTTTCTCACGAGAAATGGAAATCGTGTTGGCTTCAAAACCGTGACAGAAGCATATAAAGCTCTTGTACGCGTCTCATTCCTATCATCTCCCTATGCATCCAATCTATTTGAGTTATCCATCTCTGGTAAGAGAAATGTTTCCCCGTTTTTCGAATATTTGTTATTACAGATTCCTAAAGTAAGTTACGACGTAGGACAGGTGTTATTTCGTCGAGAAAGAATAGCTTAACACATCTTATACGGCGATCACATTTGTGGAAACGAGATTGTAGGCAACTTCTTGCTCCGTGCTGTTTCCTTCTTTTTTTCACCCCAGCTGCTTTCTTTCCAAGAAAAACCAAGAAACATTCCGTTTTTGGGTCTAACTTAGCCGTTTTATATGGGTTGCGTGTTGCGCGGTCGGCTATTATCACATTAGCTCCTCGGCTCAACTTTGTCAGCGAACAATTACCAATTAGGTAGTGTTTTGGCAGTGGATCTGGGCGCGTAAGCGATTCGACACTTTCTTCACTTCTAAAGAAACGTGGTTTAACTTCGGACTTGCTAAGTTGCGATAACCCGACCGTGAGGACAAGGCAACTGAGGCGATGCAGCCGCGAGTACTCTTAGCACTAGAACAAAGACATTTCCCGATGTTATCCCCTCCTCTGCCTTTAAGTTACTCAATTTCTAAGTTTGAAGCTAAAGACATTTTTTTTATACGAATCGTGAAAGGTACTAAAGTGAATGAAGCTCAGCTGGAGAACGTACTATTTCTAAACTTGACTTTGTCAGGTTATAACCTCAGCTGCGAATGAACCCGCTCCTTCATCCGTTTTTCATTCCCCATACAATCCATTTTATGGGGCATCAGTCGTGGATTAACTCTTCTAAAACTCATTCTCTTTTCTGATCTCGCCTTTGGCTAAAAGCCTTTAGCCAACCCGAATTCTCCTCTCTAACGAGATCTTCTTGTTGTTCTTCCGATAGTTTCCTTTATTTCAGTCGAGTGTATTTATATTCCTTGCCGTTGACACTCATCCTCAAAAAAGACACCTGAATCCTAGAACGCCTGGGGGATAACTATTTATAGCATGACGTAAACCCTCCGAGTAAGGGCAGGGAAGCGATGTTTACGCAAGAAGCCATACGGGGACACAATAAAGTTGCATATGTTCGAAATATGAAAATCTCGTGGTGTCACTGGTTTCTAAGTAACAAGGCTAATTTCCTTAGCCTTTTTGCATGGCAGGCGACGTCTTGTAAATGTCATGGCTATAATGAAGGCAATAGTTTCATTATATGTACAGCCTCCTTTTGAATCATATTAATCGGCGAATGTCTTTAAAGCATTGACATGATACACGGCTCTACTCACCAATGCTTTCAGCTTCAGTGGTCAGTTTTTCTTTAATGGGGAAGTGCATTAAGTCTAAAATATAAGAAAGAGAGCATCCACCTAGAGGTCCAAATTGACTTGACTCCTTTTGGCAAACGGTTGTTTTTTAAACCGCAACGCTATTTTGAGCGAACTTGAGGTGTGGCGAAGATTGAGTGACAAAGTCTAAGAACATAAGAAAACAGCTCTTTCTGCTGCACTAATTGGTAGCAGTGTCAACATTCATGTAACTTATTCGGGGCTGCAAAGGTGTCCTCCACTATTCCATTCATAACATCATTTCATTTTATATGACTAGAAATAAAATCTGCTTTTATGGACAATTGTGCAATTATCGCATAAATCTTATTGAGCCATAAAGTGAAGCCGGCAATTTTTAGGATTTCACGACAACGCGTGGTCTTAAAATGGTTGTCAGTTGACTTCTGAGCCCGCTTTGCCCTCTCTCTGTCCTCCCTGAATGATATGTTTAGTTAACATTTGAAGCCATAGAAAAGCAGTGTGGGAAGGGCAGCTGTGGCTGTTTACGTTTAACCAATACGTATATTTTTGAAGAAACTTTGGTTTTCACCTGTTCATAACTTATGCTGTGTCACACGTCTCAAAAGAGTGGTCCTCAGTTTCCACTAATATTTGTTTTGCACAGTGTTGAAATATATTTATTCTATTATGATTTACATTTAGACTGGGCTGTCACCCTCAATGCATCGCATGAGCAATGGTTCCTTCGCAAATGGGGACTCTCGCCGGTCCAGTATGGTGGACGCTTGCGGGCGTTTTTGCAGTCAACCAAATGCAGAATCTCCCGAGGTATTAACCAGAGCCAAAACATAAACAACGATGTTCCAGCTACAACTTGCTCTCTGCTATGATCAAGAACAAAATTGTGTTACCATCACAATTGAAAAAGGATCACAAATAGGAGACAAAAATAAACCACCAGGTACCTCTGAGAGTTCATTTTTCTTAGAAAGAAAGTTTAGATACGTTCGTCAAGATGTGCGCTTCCTTGGAATTTGGTTCAGAGTTTTGGAGAAGCAAAACAGATCTGATGAAAGGAACAACTGAGCCGCAATACGACTTCTCGACCACTGTTCAGGTTGCAAAAAATAGATCCTCATTAGAAAACGAATGTTCAGCTCCCTAAGGGTCAAATAGAGAACACAACGATAAAGATCGAAGTGTGGCAATCTATTGGCATGTTGCGTAGAAGATGTCTTCTAGGGGCCATTTCAGTTGGTCTTAATTCGAGCAGTCCAGATGCACAGGAACATTGGGAACAAATGGTCAAGGTCGGTTTTTCTCATTCTCCCTTTTGTCTGCTACAATTCGCACTTTTGCATAATATCAAATAACCTTTTCTAAAGTTCATTCTCTGAAAACCCCAGCTGTAGCCGGAACATAGAACAAACCCACTTCATGTTTCATTTAAAATAAATTGAATAATATAACTATTTTATCGTGCTTCGTGCGGCTCATCATGCCCACCTACGCATATTCTGTTTCAGATGTGATTCAAAAGTGGGAGATACCCCACGTATCTAGGTAATTCGCAACTTGACACGGTTTTGAAATGACCAATTTTAACCAGTTGGAGAGCGAGTTTCCCCCATCTCTTCCGCAGTAATCCAGAAAACAGAAAATAAGCCCTCATTGCCCAGCCGGCTGTATGGAGTATTGCAATTCTGTAAAATGCCACGAAATAAAACGAATACTATTAGAGATAAATATATTTTCAGGCTCATGGAATTGCCATTTCCAAGTGGCATACTTTAAATGGGCAAGACTCCTAACTACCGGTGAAATATTTTGATTCATGTCATCGTAAGAGCCAATATTCCCACCGCATGTTTCTGCTTCCTTTTTTGGCTTGCAATAATCCCATATTTATTGTCCATATGATATTTTTATAAATAAAAATCTGGCGGGAACTCATATATAATCAGTTTAAATTGAACTGACGATATGTGACTTTTATTAGAATGTACATGGAACTTGTTGCAGACAGAATAACGTGAATTATCCAATAAGGAAAGACAGAGTGTTTCCAACAAGACCTCCACCTGCTGCCCAACCTGATCCAGTGCCCATCTGAATTTTAACTATGTACAGCGAAAGAAATAGGCACGCGTACCGGGTTCATCCATCCACCGTAACCTGGATATATTCCATAGGGGCTACCATAAATCTGACGTTTGTCTGTAAATAAAAGAGTAATTAAAATCTACCGGTTGAGAATAAGAATAAGGCTGGTAGTATCCTCCATAATAGCTGTTATAATTACTATAGTAGGGGACTAAAAACTAGGATTAGTATGGTACACACGGTTACTGATCTATTAGAACTTACGTGGTTGGGAGAGGGCCGCAACGACTACAAATAGAAAAACTAGAAGAATAGTCTTCATTCTGAAATGAGCCAGTCTAGAACATGGTAGCTGTATTTGTAGCGGAGAAAATGGTAGGATTAGGGGGCTTTAACTCTTTTTCGCCGAACCGTGAGAGGTCAAATGGCGCATAATTGTAGAGGAGACAGCAGCCAAAGGGGGAAGCAAAGAGGTATGACGTTTTTTCTTAGGAGTAAACGAGGGCGTGTGGTCTATTTTTGTGTGTGATCAGGTATATATACATGCAAAACAAGACTGTCTAACTAGAAATAAACAACCAAATTTAACAATTTTTATGAGGCCAAGCTCATTCAAGGTCAACAATACTATTGTCTGCTATTTCTTTCCAATTCCCATATACATCACGGGACTTTGCCTTGCTATGAATCCTTTCATTTTCTGAAATTTGGTTTATATCCTGTCTTTTCACTTTCTCCCCTACCGGGATGCTGTCAAATTCTCCCATTGCCCCATATCGCCGGAATCGAAAGTACTGCGGAGGTTTAGCTGTCGACACGATGGAATGAAGAGCGACCAATAGGGCGATGAAGAAAAAGCATTGCAAGTACATTTTCCTATAAATAATGGGCACATAAAATTAAGAAAAATGAAGGAAATGGGAGACTGAGAGATTTCGTTGAAAGGAAGAGTCCAAATGGCCAAACGCGAAGCAATATGGAGCCAATTTGTGTAGAGAGCTCAAATAGTCGAACATTAGCGGGATACATTTCTTTCGGATTTGGTTTCATTCCACACTGTTATTCTTTTAAGTCCCTTGATCAAAGTAGAAATTAGGATTTTCACATTGTTTTCACCATATTTCCTAAATGGATAATTGCTGAACCTGTGACTCTTTCACGCGCATCGCTACTCCAAGTGACCCTTCTGACGGTCACACTCCTTTAATTCGGCATCGAAATGGAAAATATTTATGTAAACATGACTTTTGATGTTCCGTGATAAACATGTGGACGCGTTGCTCCCATGGAGACAGTTCAATGTTTATGTATATCATCGTTAGGTGATCAAGGGCTTCCCCCCTAAAGGACGTCTCTTCTCAAGAAAAACCTGTTTAATGCTGTCTTTCGCAGGCATTCCTTACGTAGGGCCTGTTCAAAACTGTTATATTTGCTGTATTCCACGTGATGAACATTGTCCAATAAACAAAGAAAAACAAAGAACTTCTGGGCACCTCCCTGTAATGTGCTAGTCAAAGAAGTACACCATACATATAATAAAAAGAGAAAGACGAGGTGCTGCGCATAATTTTATGGAAGGAGTTGTTCTGCCCGTCGAAAGCATTCAACTACCTCTTAAGCTCTTAGCTTAAAGAATCCTCGTAAACCCACTTGTCCCCGATTAAAACTCCTTTTCAGAAAGAACAATGTACATGCCCGGGAGAAGCGGTCGAGATCGCTCAATTGGCTATGATTTATTGTTCCGGGAGTCGTCTGCAGAAAGTACAGTCTGCTTCGTATCTGTGCTAATTGTTTGAAAAGTCGGTTGTAATCAGAAGAAGCCGAACGTGGACTGTTTACCGTAGCAAGTTTGCTACGCTCTGCTTCCGGAACCAGCAAAATGTATCAAAACATTCAACAATCCCTTTTAGACAGATAGCTTTGTGATAGAGAAGAGATGACATTCTTTACCTACAGTATTTTCCGGAAGTTTCATTTTTCTTTATTTTGTTCCATAAGACGACAAAGGACAAAGGGTTGAACTTTGGCTATAACGGAAACCGTTCAGCGAGGATACTTTTTCTTAGGGTGCCATATTGATGGATTACCCAGACTACTCAGAACCGGTGTAAATGAACTCGCCGGTAGTTCAAAGTAATTAATGGTCTCTCTCTCTCTACTGGTATCAATTCACAGACGGCACTGTTACTGGGCGTCGGCACTTCCGTGAATCAAGGAAGGTATCAGCATTGTGAAACTGTTGAGGTCAACCGATCAAATGAGTTCTGTAATAAACACAGCTGTGTGTCAGGTTCTCCAACAAAGCCACGACGCTTTTTAGCTTTGCACTGGGCGGCTTCCCCAAAGAGTAAAGGCCTTGGGGCATAAAAGAAGCCGGTTCATGACCACGTGCAAGCGAGTTGCGCACATGTGGAAAATGCCCTGCTAAAGAAGAGACAAAACGAGGAACAAACAGGTACGGACAGCTGCTGTAAAGCCGTCGACAGAAGGAAACTGTAGTTAGCCGTTGATGCAGAAGACTTCTATGTGAATGTTCTGGAACTTCCCCATCAAACTGACGTCAATCTGCCTTAGAAGCTGTTAATTACTTTCTGTGTACAGTTTCTGCAACACGGCACTCTATTTTTTATTAAAAAAGTGGCGCAAAGTGAAAGTTTTGTATCTGACAGTCTTCATAAGTCGACTGTCCTCTGTCGTTCGTTTTTGGTCTCAAACCACGCTGTCTGAAGAACTTTGCGCGGTAGAAATCAAGACCGGCATCAACACGCCGGACCGCGGCAATCCATCATCTCAATGCACGCAACCTTAATCGTTTTCACGTGAACATAGAGAAACAATACTGCAAATAATCCAAACAGGATGAAACGTTGAACCCACGTGCATCAATGGATCATAAGTTTCTCCAAAAAATTTAAACCGAAATGATCAACAATTTTAGCAGATTACGAGCAAATTCCTTAGAATTGCCTTTAATTAAGCCACACGCGGGGGGGGGGCTGTCAACGAAACGCATCTCCTAGTCTACCGGCGAGATGTCTGATTCGGTGGTTTCTAAACCGTTGGAGATAATGCACTTCCTGTAGTGGTAGACGGTTGACCTTTTTCGGACCTAGTAGAAAAACTGTTGCGATTATCAGATCACCAGACCTTACAACATAGGACGGTGAAACAAAGTCAGCAGTAGTTTAAATTTTACCGCGTGAGGAACTTCCTCCGCATATAGTGGACTTCGGACGTGTAGACAATTTACACTAAAACTAAGGCAGACTGAATCAGAAAGTTCAAAAAGTCATGGTACAGATCTTAGAAGTGTCCGATACTCATAGGATACACGTGTTCTTGTCTCAAGGAGACAGTTGCTGACCTCTAACAGTGTGTTGTTCATTTATAGTTGCAAAGAAAATAGATGCAGACAATCAAACTGGTTGCGGATTCGAGCAATATTATTAGAAAAATGTACTTTTCCCGGAGAAAAATCAACGTGATTCGTCTCACGATCGGGTCATTCCCTCCATCATAATCTATACAATAACATTTCCTCTTCCATATAAGAGGCAAATCGCCGCATTTTTCCAGTCATCTATCTGTTAAAAGTTCATACCAATCCATGTGCCCTAAACACCCAATGGACGGTATCAGTTGCGGTACACGTGTACGCGATTGATGTCGTCGAAACGGCAAGCATGGCCGTCTCTCTCTTGGTTAGCACGCTATTTTCTTGCAAGGATGCGCCCTGTCCATATATAAGACGCCCTCGATGAGACGGGGGTACCCACTTCCCACAAAGGCAAGCCCCACAATCTCCAAGGCTGAGCGGTGGGAATGCTTCTTCGGGTGCATATCGTCTGCTGCAGACGAACCAGTTTCACTATGATTTTGCTTTAATCTGTTTATCCTAATGGATCCAGATTTTCTCCCGTTTTCTTCTTCTTTTCTTGATATGGTTAAATATTCATCCTATTTCAGAAACAAATATGCTGACCAGAGAAATCTCTCGCTCCGAAGTTAACTATCACGACTCTCCTGATGACTGCTGGCTCATCATCAGAAATGTTGTCTACGATGTGACTCCTTTCCTCATGGACCATCCTGGATCTATGGAAGTCCTCCTCGAATACGCTGGCAGTGATGCTACTGACGCTTTTGAGAGCGTAGGACATTCGATGATGGCCAGAGCCATGTGTGACAACCTTCGTGTAGGAACTCTCCCTGCTTCCGAGCAGACCACCTATGGAACGGAGCGCATTACTGAGGCAAAGGTAAACATTGTCCAGAAGATCGAGTAATAACCAATCATTTTAAGAAACTCCTCTGCCCATTTCACATCCAAGCCTAATATGTAATAAGCTAGAAGATCTCAATCAATGACCGGTACATCCGCCCTACTTGTGGCTCTAGTCATTCCAATAGCGTGTATACAAGACCAAAAATACAACACATTTTATCACCTCATGTATCTAATTGCTTGATAAGATTACGGTTCGATTAAGTAAAAATATATTAGTAAATATATGTTGTTGATCAATCGATGTTCTTTTCTCTTGGCATTTAGGGGATCGTCGACGATTCGATTGACGTTATTTCGCACGATCAATTATAATCACTCTTGCGCACGTGGAAGCAATTGAAGTTGACAGATCGAAATTCCCCGAGAAATGGTCGCCCAGAAGACAGAGAAAGTCCGGTAAGGGAACATAGCATGTGTAAACGTTGCTGTTGTGCTGACTTTCATACGATGCATTATGAGTCACGCACCGGTCCCTGCGCGGATTGTTTTCTGCACAACCAGATTACGGAATCACAGGAAGAGGAAGAGCGAGGCATTTAACGTCATCTTTGCCTTTTGGCATTCTATCTCGATCCCACTCCCTATCAGCTGTCTAAACACAGATTTGAAACATTGCGAGGTCATGGCATTAGTGTTTTGCTCCGTGGATATTTCTTTTGATCACTTTGGCATCAGGGATCCATCATATTTTCCACCTTAACAATGATTCTTTTTTGATCATCACGGGGATTACCACTATTTTATGCATGTTTCAATCACATGCCGATGACGCTCAATCAATGAGGTAAATGGATAATCTCTACCCGTGCGCCTAACTATCCGCGCTGTTTGTCGAATTGGTCGACCGGTTCCGATGTCCGAGAGGGCCTGTCGCGAACTCCGGACAATTGATTGCTTACATCTCGGCTGAACCCGCTCGCCCCATCTTCTTCGTATCCCTGTTAACACGCTCAAATAGGCTTGCCCGATTGCCCTTGGCGGTATCTTGCCTGAGGATCTTTCTCACCGTCAGAATATTTATCCTCACCGCCTCCAATTGATCTATTTTTGCCAGTTTCTAACCGACTCTCGTGGCAAATGTCAACTTTGTTCAGTGAGGATGGCGGCATTTTGCCTTCAGTTGAAACTATTTGTAGAACAGATTGCACAAGTCGCGCACTACCGTATTGATTTCCTTCAACTGTCGCCCACTCCTGATTATTATCTAGGTCTTCAGTTTAATCTTTCCTCACTTAAAAACGCCCGAACTAGCTGACGTAACTGTACAACCTATCTCTCGGTGTTTAGAAGACACTCAAGATGCAAATAGGCGCTTCCTTGTTGTCCACATACTGCTCTTTCCGACAGGCTGTGTTTCTGTAACCCATAGTTAAACTGGCTCGTCTTTCTACCCATTTGTCATTCGCCATAAAACATAGGTCATTCTATTGAATGCTGTTGTGGGCCTGTATTCATTCAAAATGGTCCTTCGGCACCGTTTAAACCCTAGATGTTTTTAAACTTTTACTGAATCCGAATTCCAAATAAAATAGTTCCCTGCCTTTTCAAGTGCTACTTTATGGTTAGAATTCACCGTCGAAAAGTGCCACTTGAACCTACCAAACCGTTTTCAAAGCTTTCAATGCATTAGAACAAATTGTCTGCCGCGTTCAAGTACGCCCTCGCGCGTTCAACAAACATGACGCTATTTTAATTAGCAGAGCTTTTTACCCATCTTTTACGATTAAATTTACTTCTCAATGTAATTTTTTCCAGAGAATACATTGATTACCCAGCAGCCGTCTGCATGAGGCGGTTGCTTCTTTTCTTTTTTATAGCGACTTGCGCCGTAGGTCAAACATTACCTTCCAATCACATCTGTCGATTACGATGTATTGCTAAATGCTTGAACATTAACAAGGTGAGTAATTCTATGAACTGTAATACATATGTTTCAGCAGCCTCTACCTGTATGTACACATGAATGTAGCTCGTATGATAATAAAAGACTTTGTGTAAGCGTATCGCATAAAGAAAATCGAATTTTTAAGGATACTCCTGATTGCTGGAATATTTGTAATGATCTCGGGCCGGCTAGTAATCTATCGACTCCTAGAGAAATAAAGCAAGATAGGGACAGTGGAACTGACTTAGTAAGCATCCTTCATTAAAATATAATCAGTAATTCAGCTCTCTTGGTTGCCAGTTAGTGGTGCAACACTGTATGCAATAATGTACAAACTCCCCACTGCTTCAAGTTTTGATGGCGACGATTACATGGTATTTTTAACTTGGAAATGGGAAATCAGTCAATTCAGATTACAACAAGTCCAGAATATAAAGATTTTAAAAATCCAAAAGGAACCGTATGTGACGGTTCTGATATCGCAATCATGGCAGTAGCAGCAAATGGTCTTAGTCAATTCTCCAAATCAAAAAGCATCGAGCCGCTAGCTCCCAGTGTTTCCCCAGCGCTAACTGTAAAAAGCCTGGTTTACATTGTAAGATATTCCCTTTTGATATTCCTTATTATTCATTTTAGGATCGACCATTGATCCAGCGAGATTACGATGCAAATGGAACACTTGAGTTGACCTTTCAGTACCAGGCAGAAGGTTTGACGTTGCCGTCTTTTATTAAGCATAAAATTTTAGCATGGCCGCTGGGAACGGAAGACTTGGTCGTAGAGCCTATTTTTCACAACGTAATTTGCGCAAAAGCGGATTTCTCCAGGTCTATACCAACTCCTGATTTTGTAGGAAATCTGTAGGAACTTTATTAAAAAGTTTAGAACCAAGGTCCAAACAGTACAATTGTCGGTTTACTGGGAGCAGATTCAATGTATCGTCAGTGTCAATATATGTACTATGTACAAAGTGTCGCGAGTAAATGGTGTGGAACTCGAACATTTATCCATTCACCTCCAACCGATGATATTAACACCATTGTCATTGGTGAGTGGTAGTAACTTGAACCAGTGAACCTTATCGAATATAGATTGCGATTCTGTCACCAATGCGCCATGCAAAAAAGAAGTACGTCACGAGCCACCGGTATGTGGTCAGGTGGACGATGTGGAATACAAGGTACAGTCGGAAACCAAGATTTACGCGACTATTTTTAGGTCATGAATAATAATGTAAAAGCGAGCGATAAGCTGTTGGATCTTGTTCTGAATGTCACTTTCACACCAATGATGAGAAATGGTGAAACACCAACGCTTTATTATGTAGCATTCTATGGTCCAGCTCAGAATTACAGTTCCGATGACGAGGTTAGAAGAGACAAAGACTACGGCAAATGTCAGATTCAGAGAGCTTTTCAAGGCGTCAATATAACCCAAATCATGGGAAATACTACCAACTGCTATAATTTTACAGCCGAAGGAACTTGCGCAGTAAGCAGACGTTGTCGACGTTGATGGCATTGTTTTAGCATCCAACAAATACGTCCGTCCTTATTTCGGATATTCATATGGATAACTTGTACGGGATAACTTTCTGTGCCGTGAAAGATCCTCGGAATTTGACATTCCCACACATCATTAGTGATTCCAGGGCTTTCCGGCCTAAGGCTAATCCAATCTTTGTCAATTCGAAAGGTAAGTTATTGTTGTGGGCGTTCGCTTTCTCTAACACTTCAGTGTTGCATGTATATCTAACCCCCTTTGTTAAACAGCGTAGGGACATGTGGGAAGACGATTACCAAGAGGATGAATTGATACATATGAACGCAGTTATCAGCCTTCTTTCAATGGTTGATTACGATGAACCTTTTACTGCTGTTGACAGCAGTTTCAAAGAACAAAAACAGCCGGAAATCGCAACAATGAACCGCTTGACAAATAAGGTCCGAAGGTCGCCAACAATTGAAACAAACATAAACGAAACATCGGGTGAAGAAGAAGGGTCTTCGTCTGCTCCTATTTCGGAAGAAGAAGGTTCTGGAGAGGGAAGTGGAATACAGTGGAATAATACCACTGCACTAGAGGAAGGAAGCAGTGAGGTTAGCGGAAGTGACCCTGCGGATGGAAACAGTATCAACGAGACTCTTAAAAGAAACGATCCAACAACCTCTAAGCCTAAAAAGGACCATAATAACCCGTCCACTGGCCCGCCATCAACTGATGGTCCAACGCCTCGTGAGATTAACGCTTCTTCTGTTAGCTATTCCTAACCTTTTGCTTTTTGTTTCTGTTTGCAAATCCTTTGAATAATAATAATTTTTTTTTTTGCAGATTATGCAGGAAAGAACCCAGTTGGTCTCATCATCGGTGTGGTCATTGGCTCCCTCTTTGTCATATTGGCTGCCAGTTGCGGTATTTGTATCCTTATTAATAAGAGACAGAAGGCGAAAAACGAAAAGTTTCGATTGAAAATTACTCAACTCGAACTGGAGAAAGAAAGCCGGTATACTGACTTTCCAAAGAAGTAAGCCGTCCTGTTCTCGTGTTACTAATTGTCGCTTAGATTCGATATTTGGGAAGTCGAAAGAAGAAACCTGGTTATTCACAATGACAAAAAGTTAGGCTCAGGAGCCTTTGGTGCAGTTTATTTGGGTAACCTTCGCTCTCTTTTAATTTAATATAATAGTGCAGGTAAACTCCTAGGCAAATCGCTAGGCCATAAAGATGCCAATTCTCCTTTAGGGGTCAACCTGATGAGAGCCGAAAACTGCGAGGTTGGCTATCGCCTATCTAATCAACATGTTTTTCAGGTCGCAGTCAAAATGTTACCTGAGTATGCTGATGAGCTATCAAAGAGCGAATTTTTCAGGGAAATTGGTTTAATGAAAACTCTTGGCTATCATGAAAGGTTGGAAAAGAGCCGTCGATAAAACCTCAGTTTTACAGATTGGTGAACATGTTAGCCTGTATCACAGACTCCGAGCCATTGTGCTTGATTGTCGAATATTGCAGCGACGGGGACTTGTTACATTTCTTACGTACACGTTGCAAGTACATGTTGAAGGTAGCATCGCAAATATTGAAGCAGCTTATACAATTTACAGTTGGATGAACTCGAAGTCGATTATCATTCTCCGCCGGTCGATGATAACTATGATCCCAACATGATCATTACCCTCAAGCAGCTCCTTATGTTTGCTGTTCAGATCAGTTACGGACTGGTGAGAAAAAGTACTTGTCTGGGAAGACAATTTTTAGGAGTATTTATCGCAGAAAGGATTTGTCCATCGAGATGTGGCTGCGAGAAATATTCTTGTGCATGAAATGAATTGCTGTAAAATAGGAGATTTCGGCTTGTGTCGATATATTTATTCGGACAATTCACATTACAAGAGCAAGGTTTGCCTTGCCAGAACCATACAATGTAATATGATTATAGGGAGGGCGTCTTCCTTTGAAATGGATGTCACCTGAAGCTATAAGACATTATGAATTCTCTACACAAAGTGACGTCTGGTCGTTTGGAATCCTCCTCTTTGAAATCATAACTCTTGGAGGTTCTCCATATCCCGGTGTTCAACCCGAAGATATGTTGACTTTCCTGGAAAATGGTGGAAGGATGGAACAACCTGACAATTGTCCCGATGACTTGTAAGTTTTAGCCATTTTCTAGCAATCCAAATATCTTTAGCTATTCTGTGATGAAAGAATGTTGGAGTGGCGATCCAGAAATAAGACCAGAGTTTTCTCAAATAAGGCAGAAGCTAGCAGGGCAACTGGAAGACGTCACAGAAGAGTACAGTTACCTAAAATTGGATGCCCAAAAAGACTACTATAATGTACAGTATGGAGATCAAAAGGTAGTTATGCAATAGCATATTAAACAAACTGTTTGTAGCCGGATGTGATAATAGTACCAGAAGATGGACCCATAAAACCAAAACTAGAAACCATCCTAAATGGCTCCCTGAGCTCCGTGGAAAGTATCCCCAGAGATTCAGTGATATTTGATCCTAACGACGATATCGACCGAATGAAGGCTGCCAACAAAAAGCAGAAAGACGAAGATACCCAAAGTTCCTTGGTCACGGATTCTCTTTCAATTTCCGTGGGTGCAATAAGCGACAGTAACGTGTAATTTACGGGAGTTTCTTTTTACCGTATTCTATCATATTTGTTTAGTTCGGAATAGTAACATATCTCAATAATTCCCGAATGTGATCTGTACGTGTATGTTTGTATACCCAAAATATTGTTTATGCCCTCATTTTCATGACATTTTCTTCTAAATTGTTTTGTACGATATTTAAAAACTTTTTCACCTTTAAAGAGTGTTGTGACGCGAAGGATGATGACCAGTACAAAAACAGTCTGCACCGTGTATTTTTAAAGATTGCGGCTGATGTCACAACATTTTTTAACACTAAATGACCATCGAAGAAATGGGTGTTTTTCTCTGATATTATTATGTTTATGAAATGATTGTGGATGCGAGAAAGGAAAGGGATTCTACATTTTCAAGGGACGGTGCCGAAAAAAAATGGTAGGAAAAATGCACGCGTGCATTTTTCCTCCCACCCAAGACTACATACTGAAGCAAACTATAAGGTTTTGCGTTAATAGTGAACAAATCAGCCATTTTGGAAGGTTGCCAACTACGCGAATCAGAGATCGTTGCGTGACACAGTATAGCGGGACCCAGATTCTACATATGACATCACTTCTGCATTATCTATATTAACAAATTTCTTTAAAACTACATAATGAAAATGAAATTTTGTACACTAAAACGAATAAGAATGAATTTTAGAATACACTAGCTTTAATTTCAACAGCTTTTTTTGGCAGTTCTATTTAATTTGACCTTACGTGGATAATTTCTAGCGTTAACTCAGTTTACAACCAAAGAACAGTTACAACAATTTATTGATCATTGAGATAGTTATTTTACGACACAATGCGAGGTACATTATTTACAATAAAAATTGAGATTACAATAAAGAGAAACTGATCATGTATGTTGGAATGCGTAGCAGATAATGTCATTTTTTTCAGTTTGGCAGAACATTTCACTCCTGGCAACATAAGAAAAGTCCTCTCTAGAACAGATCACCGAAAAAAAGCCTGAAAATTAATATTTTCCCCACATTCTGGTTCTAACCTCCAATTTCCTCTTCCGCTACCTTCTGGATAACTCTCTTTGATAAAGCTGGAGTCCTGGTTGTGGCCTGAAAGAGAATATTAATCCTAATAATTTTTGCTTGCCTTGAGCATTAGTTCCTTCAATTCCTCGTTGCTGCAACGGCTGTCCTTGGATACTCCTGGTGAATCCCTCATCGGAACGTAGTTTTTTTCTTTTTCGATTGTTTTAGAAGCTTTAGCCTATTATATAGAATTCGTTGCTGGTAAAAAAATCTAACCCTAGGGAATGGTCGATACTGGCAGGGAGAATGGCATCGTCCACAGCAGTCATTTAATGGAGGGGGTCTCACATAGGCAGGCTGTGGGTACACAACTAATGACGAAGCCATAATATTTTTCTACAAAGCGAACCTACCAGGTTGTGGCACGGGAGCTGGAACAGGCACAGGAACTGGTGCTGGTTGAGGAATTGGCACAGGTTGAGGCTGAGGAACATAAGGAGTGACATATCCTCGAGGCATATAAGGAATTGGTCTGACATATTGGGGAGGCAGCACAGGGCATCCTGAAGCGTTATCATTACGGGGAAGAGACGTGGAAGAACTGGTAAAATCCGGAACTGTAGCTTTTCGGCCATCAACCTGTAGAGAAATAGTTTATCTCGGAATTCAACCGGTCCAGAACTTCCACTTTTGAACTGGATATGTCAGAACGGGACTGAAATAGAACTGGTCAGATGAGCCCTGTACCTGTTCAGAACCGGTCACTTTAGAACTGCGACGTTTCAGAACTTTTTTTACTGTTTTTACACGTATTTTCTATTCTATTCTATTTTTATTCTCATCAACGTCTATTACGTGTCGAATCGGTTTGGGTTTCTTAGGGTTGCTGTTGACGGAGTGCTCTCAACCAGTGTTTACCATATATCCTCTCTAGCCTATCTTTCCATCTTTCTGGTGGACGTCCTCTCTGTCTCGTGTGTTCTCTTGGTTGCCACTCGCATATTCTCCTTGGCCATCTGTTGGGGTCCATATTCCTTAGCAAACTTCTATGATCCTTCACCATTGTTTTTGGAACATACTGTCCAGACCGTTCCAATTGTCTAGTGGACAGGTTTTTGATACTTTCTATTGTTGTAGCGGAAGATAATATAAACCGACCGCACAAGCGGATAGGATTTGTAGAAAATACACGTAATTAAGACGTAATTAAGAATTAACACAAAATTAAAAGACCAAAAATGACACGTTAAAAGTTCTGAAACGTCCCAGTTCTGACTTGACCAGTTTTGGACCGTTCCGCTTCCGCTTTGCTCGATTCTGACCTGTCTCAGTTATGTCATTACTCTTTCCAAGACAATCCAGTTCAAAAGTGGAAGTTCTGGACCGGTTGAATTCCGAGATAAACTATTTCTCTACAGGTTGATGGCCGAAAAGCTACAGTTCCGGATTTTACCAGTTCTTCCACGTCTCTTCCCCATCATTACTGTATTAGTTTAAATAAAACCTTTTGGTAATAGAGGATGGGGACGATAAGGCAATGGCCTGGGTAAATATGTCGGCGGGATGTAGGACAGCTCTCGAATGTAAGTCACTCCACTGTTGTTAAAAGGTGATTCCACTGAAGCTGTCTCCGGAGATTCCGTGGAAGGTGAGTATGGTGTAAGTTTACTGAGCTCCTTTTCAAATTTTTGATATTCCTGGACATCCTTAAATGGCCACGAAGGTACAGTTACCTTTACAGGATCAGGGGTAGCAGTCGTCACTGTAATGGTCTCTTTATCAGTAGAAGCTAAAACTTGCGGTGGCAGTACATAGGAATCTGGATCTATGGATACGTCGAGGCTAAGAGGGGCACTTACTGGTATAATAAAGTTGAGAATCGATCTCTGGATGTGGCTGTGGCTGTGGAACAGGACGAGGAATAGCGACAGGCTGGACGTACTGAGGACCATATACAGGCTGAGGCTGTTGGAAATACTGCCGGTATCCACATCGTGGAGCACCACAACCCTGGCCCAAAGTATATGGTAGAAAGAGGAGCGGCAGCAATAACAACATGACTGAAATGAGTTCGACGATCTCTAAAACAAAAAGGAAGAACAGGAAGCAAGGAGAGGATCAGGTTATGGCTTATGGCAAGACTTAAGTGGCCCTCCGACGAGATCACTTCAGGCATAATTACCCGGGGTTACATCGAACTACTGTGAGAAACGGATGCAGTGAAAGCTGCCCTACTGCGGCAAAGTTTTTGCAAGTGAAAAGTAGCAAATGGATAGCCGGGAGACTCGTTCTGATTATATAGTCAGGTTGATTCCGGTCCAAGTAAAATCCTCCCAGAAAAGGGGAAGCTAAAATCCCTAAAAGGGCGGATTTCTGTGGTTCGAAACGGCTTAGAGCATAATTACCGGCTGCAACCACAAGCAAACAGGACGGTCAAGGCTACCACAATGAGAGGATCAAACAAGTGAAAACGCAAGTAGAGTTGCCCGTTCAGGCGAAAAGGGATTGCCTGTTAAGGCCGTTCAAATGGAATTTAAAACAACTAAATAAATTGTATACATTTTCAAGGAAGAAAACTGCTTGTCAGCCCCTTTGTATGAAACAGTCACTTTAGTCGGTAAAACGAATTTTTCTATGCAGCGCAGGGTTTTCAGATATTTTAGCCGATTCTCCTTTCCGAATGTGATTATAGGCCAAGTAAGGTGTAGCGAATACTTTCCTCACTTGGCCTAGGTCTCCCTTTGCCGGCGTAGAACATGCCTGAAAAAAAGGATTACAAAATAAAAAAAATAAAAAAAAGGAGAAAAAAACAGAAAAAAAACAGCAGAGCAAAGAATAAAAAATGAAGAGAAAAGCCAAATTTGTTTTGTCCAAATGACACGATTTCAGTTGCCTTTGACAAAAACCGCTCAAAATTACTCGTAAAGCTCTCCTCCATCAAAAGTTTTCTTGTTTTGATTTCCATCCGAAATTAGTTACTTTCCAGCAGACCTCTTTCGTTGCACATTTCAGAGGATCCATTACCTTCCTATATGTATTTCCCTCTAACAAAATGAAAATCGGGAAGAATAAGATAATAAATTAGCCGAATATTTTTTTATAAAATCCTTCGATCTGTCCATATATCAATTTTTTTTTCTCGAATTTTCAACAGTTTTTCTTTATTCTGATCATTTTTTCCATTCCACACTGATCATCCAAAATAGCTAATTTGGTGAGAATTGATCAAAAACTTACTGTATTGATGCTAGACATAGCCCTTAACTGCTTATTCATAAGTAAAATAGCACCCATTCCATTTACAAACTATTAGTGGGCCTGGAAACAATTTTTATTTTCTTAATAAACTCTAAAATACCGGTTGTTCAGATATTGCTCGTAAACTATGCAGAAGATCATCCCTGATGGGTAATTATTGGGGAAAAGCTGGAGCTGATCCAATCTAGAACTATCTAACAAGGGAACCTTTTTTGCCAGTGTATCGAAGTAGCAACGAGTGATATACCATTCGAAAGAGCATAAAAAATTATGTTTTTTCACAAATTTTCAGCTGCGGAATCCCTCGGGGTAAAAAGTTATGCGCGATTTCAGATTGGCATTTTGGGGAATTCCTATTTCGAGGCTTTCGGCGTACCACCCAGCAAAACACAACTTTTCCCATAAGGCAGTGTGGCCCAGTGGTTGCGCGCTCACTTATCGCGTTTTTGTCCCAGGTTCGATTCCAGCTCTGGCCAACTTCTTTTTTCTTTTTGCAAACGTTCTAATTCATCGAAAAATCATTTTTTTTTCTCTCGTTACTTTCCTTGTTGTGTACTGTACGTATCATGAATAGTCTTTGTTTATGATGTATGAGTATGGCAGATGCAGGAATTATCCACAAGTACCCTGGTTGGTCAGCGGCCGAGAAACACACCTAACATCCTCATAATAAGAATCATAGTAAGAAAAAAAAATGGTAGAATGGTGTATTTGGAACGTTTCCAAAAAGAAAAAGGAAGTTGGGCAGAGGCGGAATCGAACCCGGGGGCAAAATGTGATAGGAGAGCGCGCAACCACTCGGCCACGCTGCTTTTTGGAAAAGTTGTGTCTTGTTGGGTGGCATGCCAATAACCCTGAAATACGAAATCCCCATGTTAAAATTTCAATCTGGAATCGCGCATAACTTTTTACCCCGTGGGATTCCGCAGCTGAAAATTTGTGAAAAAGCATATTTTTTATGCTCTTTCGAATGGTATATCACTCATAGCTAGTTCGATACACGGCCAAAAAAGGTTCCCTTGTAAGTTTAAAAAATAATACTAGGAAATGCTTAATATCGGGAGATCAGCGCGGGTCAGAGGGTTTGGAAACAGGAGTTTCTCTGGGTTTTGGCAAGAAGATTGCAGTTAAATTTTTAGGCTACTCTGTTGTGTTCGACCCCCATGTATTACATCCGGCAGCCAGTGGCCACATTTTTACCAGCTTTTGTTTAACCCCCCACTATATATATATAAGAAATATACAATGTATATATATATATATATTCCTTTTTTTAATCGGCGAAATATTTACTTGGACCCCCCTCATGTGATGGGTGTTCGAAGTAAAGTTGGGGGATCGAACAACAGTGGTGGGGGGCTGAGGTGGGGTACTGGATGCCTTAATTTCGGTGGGTGCCTGTATAAAAATTCGTGGATACCTAATATAAAATATAGCCACGTCCGAAAACTTATATGGATTCTTGGGCTACTAGAGGTGCGAAAGATGGAGCGTAATAAAAATGGATAACATTCCAGTTGGTTTCTAGAATAAAAGCGAGAATATCCATAATTTTAGGCTGTTAACTTGGAGCTGTTCTTTCCTTCGTCTAGTCGAAGAAAGGAACTAAAGTGCAAATGGTGGAAGCGGCTGGAAACTCTGGAGGGCTACAGTTTGACTACATTCTGCAAAAATGCAATGAGACCAGAAGAAGAAAAATAACAACAAAACTTTTCTAGGATAGTAAAAATTGTTTTTATTGAAACTAACGATAAAAGTTTAATTTTTCTGTTTGAATTATTCCTCTGACATCGTCGTCTTACTTGACCTTGAATTAATCTAAAAAATGTTAAAGGGTTCTGACAATGTTTGTCGCCAAGAGGAGTCGAACCCACGAGCTTGGTCGACTCTAGGCAAATTTAATGCCAACCCTAATAATATGTTCCCAACAGCTGATCAGTCTTATTTTTCGCTGTCGTTAATTACCGAGGCCGTCGACATTCCTCGCGTGGACTTGGAATGTTTCAATGATATTTCGCCTCGACAACAATAATTCCATTTACCGCCTTTGAATCGTAATAAGCTTATTATTCTACCGCCCCAGCTGTTTCTTTCAGACAAACAGCAATGGTTGTATTCCATACTCCTGAAGAAGAAGATTATTTTTGCGCGTCTGTTTTAACCTTGGTATGCTTTTATGAGTTATCATTCCTTTTCTCACAGGTTTGCTGTATTTGTGTGCTGGTCCATAGTGTGATTATTGCAAAAATCATAAGAAAGGGCAAATTTAAATCTCCGTTCGCGTTACTCTGCTTATCAAGATCCGCAGCACATATATTTTCTAGTGTATCTATGAATGTTTCTATGTCTGTGCCGCTCTTCTGGTAAAAAAACATTATCCTGTTTAAGTGAAACTTCCTAGGAAAATGGATATCATTGGTTTTGGATTAAATGTGGTCACACTGCCGGAAGTTTCATTATATCCATCCGAGCTGTTTCTTGCCTTCAACAGATTCGTCGCAGTGTACTGGTGGAATCGATATCATCGGATTTTCTCTCTGTCTGTTGTCTGGGTAAAACACTTTTCTGGGCAAAACATGTAGTTATAGGGATTAATAATGACCTCCTGGCTACTTGGATTATCTGTTCTTGGAGAGACCTTGTTGAGAGGCATAGTTATCTATAATATCGCAATAAATACTCAATTTAGGCTGTGTTCTGGTATTTGATAGAATCAACTTGCAATCAGCTTTCTCTTATGAAGAATGTTGGGCAGAGAAGACATACGGGCAGATAATCAATCTCCCCAGCATATTTATGTCATTGTTCTTAAATTTCGTAACCCTTGGAAAATATGTTTTCATTTCTGTAAGTTTTCTAATAATCAAATGTCATTTTCTGCAAGTATCAGGTAAAACGAAAAGGTTTCTGGAAAAAACTCTACAAAAAGGACGAAAACGTCCGATTGTTTCTTTTCGCCTTTGCTGAATGTCTACTATGGCTGATTGTGCAAATTGTCTGGTGGTCCCAAATAATTGACGGTATTACTTCACGCATAGGGAAGTTCTTCTGTAACACAATGTTTTCCAATGGGGCGCATATTATCGAAGGGTATGTTTCCTAACTTTGCTATAAAAAGCCTGCTTCAGATTAATATTCATTATTGTTTATCGGAAAGAGTTGGCCCCAAAACACAAGGTCCATGTGTTCACAACGGTCAAAGCAACAGGCTCAGTCATCAAATAAACGTTTATTATACATAACACATCACTCGTATAAGTGTCTTCTTAGACGCATTGGGCAATGGGATTACTATAATATCAGAATTAAAAAATAATGAGAAATATGCTTACCAAGGAGCTCGGATACATTGGACCTGTTGGAGTACGCATCTTTTTCCAGGAAGGCACAATGTTGTGGCGCATGGATATGAAATCATCAACTTATAAAAAGTATAAGGAAACCCACTTGTGCTAGACGTTTGACGTGTAGTGCGAGTAATGGGTTCACAGCGAGCAGGAGGCTGTGGACAGGGAGTACGAAGACAGTTGATTTGGGGCTGGACACAGTGATATCCCTGGCGGCATCTGATAGTAGCGCATCCCGTGGTTGCATTGGCTGTAAGTTATAATTTTGTGCTTCATACATGGACGCTTACAGCGAGTTGTTCGAACTCCAGGAAGGTTAGGA
This sequence comes from Oscheius sp. DF5033, assembly GCA_964036215.1. Lineage (NCBI taxonomy): Eukaryota > Metazoa > Nematoda > Chromadorea > Rhabditida > Rhabditidae > Oscheius > Oscheius sp. DF5033. The sequence continues at coordinate 11,465,294 of OZ038413.1, forward strand.
GTATTTGGGCATTGGTTTCGAGGGACGCATTGTCTCTGAGCGTTGCGAAAGAATCCTTGTCTGCAAGAACATCCAGGCACACATTGAAGTGTACAGATCTAGAAATAAAACAATATTAGAGTTTCAATAGAATTCTTACCGGGGTGGATGCACATCGACAAAAAACAAAGAGGAAACGATGAAATCGGGAACGAAACGCACCGGACAAATGCAAAACGAAAAAGGGCGAGCCGGGAAATACCAAACCGGCAAAATGCCAAACCGAGAAAACCCAAAACGGGAAACGGCCATTCCGGCAAAATTTTCCTGCAAGAGGTTTTTTCGCCTACACATGCCTTATTTTGCATTTTTTGGCACGAATTCATATGTTACTAGCTTTTCCTGATTTTATGATACTATTTTCATGGAGGAAAAAAAATCCACGTAAAACACCCCTCACAATAAGCGAGAAATTGTCGTTAGCAAAAAAACGCATTGCAAAAAAATTTTGCCGGAATGGACGTTTTCCATTTTGCGCTTTCTCGGCTTGGTTTTTTCCGGTTTAAAGTCGTTCCCTCTTTGTTTTTCGGCGTTCAAAATCGTTCTCTTTTTGGTTTTTGTCGATGTATATCCACCTCTTCTTACCGGGTTGGGGTTCGAGCACGATGGCTGGCAAGCAGAACCACATTGGGTGTACTGCTCGTTTGTTCCGCAGGTCTGCTGAGCTCTTGTGGTTCTGATAAGTCCTGGACCGTTGGGAGTATTAGGGCATTGGTTTCTACGGACACATTGCTTTTGAGCATTACGGAAAAATCCTTGTCTGCACTGGCATCCAACCACGCATTGCATTGTGCACATTTGCTAAAAATATCTTCAACATCCTGATGTAGGATCTTACCGGGTTTGGATTAGTACATGAGGGTTCACATGCCGATCCACAGCTGTTGAACTGCTCATTGGATCCGCAGTTTCTATTCGGCTGCTGAATAGGCAGCTGGGCGAGGCAAGCACCAGCAAGGACGAGGATAGCAATGCAATTTTTCATCTAAAATCTAGTTGTAGCTATTGTATTGGTAGAGTAGAAAGAAGTAGAAAGTGTGTACAGACGCCTCTTGTCTTTGCCTTTTATATCTTTCACAGAGAACTGTTCAAGACCATTTTACGACCAACGTCGCGTCAGTCAACAAAAAACGTAGTCTCGAAAATTGACTTCACAGCCTGTGTTTGCTAAAATTACATAAAAATATTGACGTTTATCCATATCCAAAACTTTCAACCTTCGTTAGAAACGTAATATTTTCCTAACTCATTAGTTTGCACAAGGAGGTTTCCATTTCGGGAGCTTTCGAACACGTTAGGGTGGTAAATATTTTGCCGGCTTTCTCATATTGTTAGGGGTCACATGTGTTTTGTTGAGTTTATGGTTTTCTACTTTGGGTGAGCTGATACGTGGAACATTAATCTCCTTTTTCTGAAGACGACTATACGCCATAAAGTCAGTGAAATGTAAGGAACCGTGGATATCTGAGGGAACTTGTAGAAGAAACGAAGAATTGAGTACTCGCAGAAAACCAAGAGATTCTTATAGGCGAAGAGGCGACAACCCCTTTCTTTCCTGTTTACCAAACTGTAGAGAAAGTTCAGCGAACAAAACGACGTTAAGTACATTAACCTAAACAATTTTATTAACAACATGTCCTAGCAACATCGATTTTATTTTAGTAAAGATCACTAGCATCCGGTCTCTGCAACAATGCAATGACCATCAGTATCTCTGGCAAGTCCTTCTTTGCAGCGGCATCCTGGGTCGTCTTTGCACTCCATGTCACAGGTCTAAATATAAGGACATCGAGATCAATTACCACCAACTTTATTGGCATTTCCACAAGTTTGCTCACACTTGCGACATCTGCTCCATTCTTCATTCATACTACAACCAGCGTCTGCAAAATCAAATTCCCCTTTAGTATTCCTATTAAAGTACGCGTATAACAGTGGCGATTATGACGGCATACTCCTGCAGCGTCTCTTTTGTAAAAAGGCTTACAAACGCATCCAGGCGTGCACGTAGCAATGGTCATCGTAGAATTGTTTCCGTCACACTAAACTTCATTTGATATCATGTTTAACCCATTACTTACTCCATCCCCTCTGCAATTATTCTCACAGGATGGCATGCATTCCGTGTAATCTTCATTCGGTCCACAAACAGGATCTGCTCAGAGTGTTCAACGCAATTATATTAGCCATACCGGTGTCAACAATTTTGTCACATTTGTCATATGTTACGCATTTGCCATTTAGACGAACAAATCCGGGGACACAGACACATTTTCCAGGCATGCAGGCCAGTGCACAAATCTAAAATAATTGTTAAAGCTGTGTGAATTCTTCTACGGGAGTTTGGTTATCACAAGTGGCCTCACAACCTCCGCAGCCGTCGAAAACTTCGTTTTTCTTGCAATCCTTGTCATCGTCACCTCTGTCATCATCTTCATCAGGGCTGCCAGTAGCTTCACATTTTGGCTGCCCCATAATAATTGAGCAAGTGTGTCCTTCTTTGCACTTGACAGTTGCACACATGGAAGTATGATCTGGAGTTTTCGTACATTATTGCTATGATAACTAACCGTTGGCTGGACAGTCTTCTTTCTTGACACAAATTCCACTGGAGTTTCTAGAATAGCCAAAGTTGCATTGACATAGTGGACTTCCGCAGCTTGCTGCGCACATCTAAGAAATTTTTGTGGAAGGTTATTATATGTGCATACTGGCATGTCTATTTCACATGTGCTCTCACACCCAAAACATTCGGTAAATGTTTCGTTACTTTGACAGACTGAGAATATTATGCGTTAGATTGATCATTGATGTTACCAGGGACACAGGTGGGAGAACCATTAACCATCCCACATTGATGTCCTTCCGTACACTTCATGCGAACATTATCACAAGAAGCCTCATTAGTATTGTTAGAAGGATCACATCTAGCTTGTTTTGGACTAGAATTCGTCAATAAATTTGTTCCTTCTCTACCTACCAAGGAGCCACAAAGCAGGGAACATCCTCTTCGACGCAAATAAATCCTACAGGACAGGATGTTGCTGCGCAAGAAGATAAAAGTGGCGGTTCTTCGGCAACGTCTTTAAAATTGGAGAAAATACTATTTATTATTATGTCGCGTTACAATTGAGCAGAAAATGTTATGTACAGGATAGATGGAACGTAATATTAGCGATTAGAGTATACCATTTTTGGGGCAATCTGCATCGAGAACACAATTTCCCAAGGTAGTTCTGGAGTGACCATTTTCACACTGGCATCTTGGAGGGCCACATACAGCAGGACACATCTGAACAAGCTGTGGATTTGACAAGATAAATCTTACCATAGGCTCTTGTCCACATTGCTTCTCGCATGAACTGCACTCACGATATGTCTCATTCTTTGCACAATTTGCGACTAAAATTATATAAAGAAAGTTTTACCCTGTGCTACCTGGGACACAGGTTGGGGATCCGTTAACCATTCCACATTGTTCTCCCTCGTGGCACTTCAGCCGAACGTTCTCACAGGTTGCACCGCCAGTTCCGTTATTGGGTACACACCTGGCTTGTTTTTCACTGAAGTTACTTGAAATTATTTACAAATGAAAATTTACCATGGTGGTACAAAGCAAGCAACATCTTCCTCAATACAATCAGAGCCAGCAGGGCAAGTTGTTGGGGCACATGGTGTAGATGGAGGCAAATCAGTGGAATTGTTTGAGACGCACTTTGCTCGCTTTGGGCTAAGCAGAAATAGAAGGATGTTAAGTATAAGTTACCAAGGGGGCTGAAGGCATGGAATCTCTTCTTCAACGCATTGACTGCCAATCAAGCATAAAGTGACAGCACAAGAAGATGGCCCATCTGTAAATATAAATTAGACAGCTCTCAAAATTTCTTACTGTTAACACAAGAAGGAATTCCATTGTCAACTTCACAAGTGAAGCCTTCGGCACATTTCATAGTTTCACATGTTGCAGTATCTTGAGGTACACATTGAGCTTGTGGTGGGCTATAACTAATTGCATTCCTCATTTTGGAAGACAAACCATGGAGGCGCGAAACATTGCACCGTCTCTTCTTTGCAGGTGAAACCTGGTGCACAATCAACCAGAGCACAGGAACTACCAGGAGGATCAACTGCTGAAATTCTTGTTTCTTTAGATGATAGAGCCTACCGATGGTGTCATTGACGCACTGTGGAATGGGATTGCATGGAGCAGCAAAACATTGTACTACTTGGAGTTCACAGCGTTGTCCTTGAGGGCAGAACAGATCACATTTTGGTGGAGGCGCAATAGTTGGGAATCCTGAATAAATAGAAATAATTCGTGAGATGTCGAACCGATACGAGGGACACATTTAGGATGCTGAGGGCATGGCTCTTTCTTACAGAACAAAGTACCAATCATTCTACATTCGGTGTCAGCTGTACATTTCACGTTAGCACAAGTAGAGCCGGGCTCTTCTTCTGAATTGGTTAGTTGCTGGTTTTAGACGTTTGGTTACTTGAACAATCTTGATGAGCTACACATGCACCTATGGAGCTCCTCATAAATCCACCCTGACATTGACAGCCAACAATACATACATCCGTACACATTTTCTGAGAAGGGCAGTTGTTAATTCCTAAATATCACAGACCGGAGCTGGGTTAGAGCAGCTAGGTTCACAGGATGATCCACACTCCGAATATGTTTCGTTAGCTTTACATGATCCAGGTTCACCAGCTGAATGATCCAGTAACATTTATTTATAGATACATTGAGACCAAGACAGGACACCAGGCAATGGACAACACAAAAGACATTCAACGATTTAACGGAAAAGGGCGTGGACGAGGAGGTTGGATAGGATTAACAGCATTTGTACCTGTGGGGCATTGAGCAGCTGGGATACAGATGCCGTTCTCGCGGACGTAGCCCTGCTGGCATACACAGGCTCCATTAATCATACAGATCAAAGGGCACACAGAGTTGTTTCGAGTTGCGCAAGTTTTCTCGCAGATATTTCCACATGAGTTCCAGATCTCATTTGCCGGACAACTTTGGTTTTGGTTTCCATTTGATCCTAAAGTTTTGTGTTATGAAAGATTTGAAAAAGATGGATACCATCTTTGGGAACACATTTTGGTGGGGGTTGAGGGCACGGAGCTCGGATGCAGTTAACTTGGATTTGCTCACAGACGTATCCTGGGGCACACAGAATATTGGCACAAGTTAGTTTAATTGGGGGTGGTGTTATGACTTTAAAACGGTCAAATGATAACTAATATGGTTTACCTGAGATGTTAGGGCACTGGGATTGTTGAATGCAATTGTCACTAACGTCTTTGACATATCCGGTCTTGCACCTGCATACGTTCACATTGCACCTTTCGTCGCACACTTCCTAATTTACAGTTTAACTTCCGCAAGTCATGTTTGCCCTTACGATCACAGGCTGAGCACAAGTTGGTTCGCAAGAGGAACCACAGGCTTGTCTTTCCTGGTTAGGAGGGCAGCTGCCATTTGACGGGAGTGTCAAGACTGACGTATTATCGGTAACACATCTGGCAAACAGCTCACAGTTCTCTGTGCAATTCTGATTCGGCATCAAGCGGCATCTGAACATTGTCATACCACGTAGCGACTTAAAGGAGCTTACGTGTGTCCAGCAGCACATCTCATGCGAGAGCATAGTCCGTCAGTTTCGATGCCAACTGGTTGAACCGGTGGATCAACGACAGATCTCGAGACGACGAAGTGGAAGCACGCAAATCCAATCTGAAATATAACGTTTTATATACGGCAGAGATACGACAGATATCCAAAGTACGTCATTCATTCTTTGATCAAAAACGGTGGATGGGTAATTGGAGCGCCACGCGGGTGGTTTTTACTCGGACAGGCAGTCTGGCTGAACTCACCAAAAAGAAATGCATTCTGTTCTTCCCAAGACGCGTGAAAAGTGGTTTATCTGCAAATGGAGCTAATGAAGGAGAGAAAGAAAATATTGAAGAAAGTTTAAGAAAGGTATGAGAGCACATGAAAGCTTTTCGAACATTTGAACTTCGACTAAACAACGTGTATCGGCGAGAACCGCGAGGATTTGCTATATATCCCGGGTAAACGGGGCGGGGTTGTGACGATTCACAGAGGCTACAAAGTGCCCGTGTGCCGGGACACGCGAAAGAAACCACCGAAAGACCATCTTGTTATGAAGAGATCAACTGGTAGTTAACCGCTGCTCACGGCTGGACATAGATTGCCCCGAAAGCACCGGCTTTTATATGAGCTGTGTTTTCACAGGCTTTGGAACAGGAGTTTGCAATCTCGTCAGTCATTTACATTGAAAATATGTTTTTACCAGCTGTGTATGCATATTTTTTACCAAAAACATAACAGCTTTATGTTTCAATGAGCAAGGATTAGGCATTGATAATGGCAAAAAAAACTTTAAAAACAGATTATACAGCGCAGTTTTATAGATTCAACGAGTTGATTGCGAGGTAATCATGGAAGAATGGGTTGGTCTAAAAGAAGAACAGCTGCCCTCGATTAGTCAGCTTCCTTGTGCCACAATTAAACTACGTCATGCCGAACTCCGATCGGTCTCGATAAACATTTGCTCAAAAGGTCTCCTCGGATAAAGAGGGTCATACCAATTATGTTAAACAAATATTTGCCTCTTTGACCTACTTGCCTATGAATACCAGACTTTCTTCTTTTTATAAAAGTGTATTTTCAGGCTGTGGCGGCGCCTATGACTTAGGCAGTGGGACGCGGTTTCTTAATAAAAAAGAGGTTTTTGGTCTTTTGGACCAACAGTTAATTTTATGTCGCAACATTATTGAATTCCAGATTATCCGTTCTCTCAGTAATCCAGAAATCCCTACTGAACATGGTATAAACATGAACTTTTCAGGATTATTCATGGAAAACTTGAAATTATACAGGGTTTTAGAAAGAAATGAAGTTCCCAACTTTGCGATAAATTCCAGCACGCCTTGGAATATTAAAAATTCCTGCTCTTATTCAAAGCTGTTTTTGCCGTTCCCATCATCAAGTTGTTTGTTGTGATTTCAACAACTTCCAGTTTTCACAAGTGTGACCACAAAAAAAGAGTACAATCCTCTCAGGTTTTACAGTTATCCTCTCTAGCTTTTATTTCGCGGATATTATCTACCAATCCTGAGGACAGTACAACACGTGGCGTGTCAGCTGAAGTCGGCGTGGATCAGGTGTGGGTGTTTCTTTCCGCGCTCGGACTCGTTCGGGGGCGCGTCTCCCCGTCGTCCCCTTCACTACGCATAAGGGTGAAGGGGTTACTCTCTCTGTCTCAGACATCGACGACGTCATGTCCTCGCGATCAATTTCGAACATGGTCTCGTCTGATTTCCTTAGACTCATGATTAGATCTTCTTTTTTCTTACCTTGCGGGTTTATCATACTGCGAAATCTTCTACTTGTGATTGCAATCGGGCACCAGCACATGGACAACATTTGTACTCTGTCCCCCATTTGCATGTTCTCTGTCATTAATTTATTTTCTCCGTTCAGTATTTTCCTCATTAAAAATACAATAACTTCCGGTGAAATATAGCCGATAAGATAACAGATCACCAGATCTATCAACTACCCCTTTGACTCATTTCTGTTGCTTGTTCCATTTGGCCTACTCAGCGACCTCAAGAAGCGGTTTCTCCTCGCAGACCGACCTTCATTTGTCTAAAAAATGAATAGTTTTAGGAACTTACAAAATAACTTTTCTTTTTTTCCTGCAAACAAAAAAGAAATCCGGTTCCTCGAGCCGTAAAGAAGCCAATAACAATTTGCATACCCAGTTTAACCGGTGTCTAAGATGTCTGTTCCCTCGTTCAACCAAACAGCTTCTTTTATCTCCTCCTTTTCTGTTAGATGGAACAATAACCATATTTCAAATAGTATATGGACATTATTTTACGTCACTGTAGCTGGTTCAAAACAATACGCGTTCAGATTTGGCAATTGGATTGAAATGAGAATAACACTTCCCGGCAGAGCGTTCTTTGTAACCTGGCGTTTACGGCATCCTTAAGTTCGCATTGTTTGTTACAAATTCCTGAGAAGATTCGGCAGTTGCAATTGAGGGTTCACCCTCAATGACCGACTGAATCCCCGCCGAAGGTCAGTCGAGCGCCTGGTCTGTGTAATATCATGCCATAGCCTGATAAAGTATTCTGTTCCCTCCTAACCTGTTTTCAGAAAAGTGACATTTTTATTTGCCCACAATACTTTGTTCCTTGGGCGTCTTCCGCCGCAATTTCCTAAGTTTTTAATTTTTCCTTCTTTCTTTAATACAAAAAGTGGTTGTTGACAAAGACTGCCTCCTTAGAGGTAAGTGAACAACCTCAACCAGAGCCCATTAAATATCCAAGGACGTACCAAGTAGCTCAATTATTCTGATCCGGTTCTCGTGAGCTGTTTACTAGTTGAATAGTTTGTTTTGATCTCTTCACAGTACATACACAGAAGACTCCTTTAAATGATCTCAAGGCGCATAGTTTCGATTCGTTGGCCAGATAAGAGGAAACACCTCAACTTTATTATCTCATATTTCTCTTTTTAAACTTGCACTTTATTTTGACAGCCTTGTTCATGCCCCTGGTAAACAATATCTAAGCAATTTTTTAATTAAAGCTAAATACAAGAATTGCTTGAAGTAAAAAGACTGTAACCCCCGCGGGTGCAGAATTTTCCATTGATCTCATAAATAGGGGGCAGACGGACCCCGCAGGTAGACTCATAACATATCCGCTTCGCCATCTTTCACAATCATCTCCTCCAATGACCCCAATTCCTCTTTCCGACAGAGAAGGCGCTCCCTTACACATTATTCTAATTTGTTGTCTTTCCATCCTTATTTGTCCCGGACAGTAATACTCGGTTGGGGGAAATTATTCACCTTATTGTAAGAAGGTCGCGTGACATTTACCTCCCTTCCTACATTGTCTGGGTTAACAAAAAGATGTCCCAACAGTACTTTCTTCCTCCTTTTTTTTGTCCAGAGTGCGCCAGTTTTCTTTTCTGTAAGTGCATCGAAAACTGGCCGTCATTTTGAATCAGGCGCGTCTCGGATGTTCGCCAAATATTGCCTGTTGATTATGGAATTTTTGTTGAAGACGGTTGCTATTGTCAATGCCTGAAAGGCATTCTAACGCCGGTTCTGATGAAGGGCTCAGATTACGCGGCCGCACGGCTTTAGAGATTTGGCTTACAACTTCCAATGGCCACATGGCGCTTTCCTTTTTTGTCATGACGCCCATTTCATTTCATTGCCTGCCTTCTTTCGTGTTTACAACATTAGCAAATTTCTTGATCTTGTGTTCTCTGACATAGCGGACATCGATTTGTAGAGAAGCTGCCGGCAGCATGGACAACTATGTAACGGTAGATCCACTTTCTTCAAAACCTATTGACTGTTGGAAAAAATATCAGCGACAGGGTAGGATCTGTGAGCCGGCTAAAACTCTCAAGTGAGCTTACCATAGTCTTTTTCTATATTTTATTCAGACTTGATACTCCCGTCTATGAGGACAAAGTCCGTTTTGTGTGTATTTCTGATACCCACGAGAAGTTGGATGAATTGCTGCCGAATATACCAGATGGTGATGTTTTGATCCACGCTGGTGATTTTACAAACTATGGTGATCTCGGCGAAGTCATCAGGTTCAACGCTGAAATAGGTTTGATTTTCAATTGCACCAAATCGAAAGTTTTTCCAGGTAAATTGCCCCATAAGCATAAATTGGTTATTGCCGGCAATCATGAATTGGGATTCGAGGACGGAGAGGTCATGACTGATCGCCAAAGAGCGGGTCTGAATATGCTGGGTATGCAAAAACCGTATGAACTTCTCTCTAATGTTACTTATCTATGCGATAGATCGGTTGAGGTATTCCCGCTTCCTTGAATACTTGAGATACTTTCTTAGATCTACGGTTTAAAGATCTATGGGGCCCCGTGGCATACAATGGACGGTTATTCATTCTTCCGACCACGTGGGCAGAAAATCCTTCATAAATGGAATCAAATCCCCTCGAAGTTGGACGTCCTCATCACCCATACGCCTCCACTAGGTGAGCTGTTTTTACACTTTTCTCTTTTATTAGACATTTCTAGGGCATGGTGATTTCAATTCTTGGAACAAAATGAATGGTATTTTGGCTGGCTGTGCTGAACTCCTTAATACCGTTGAACAGAGGGTCAAGCCCAAATATCATGTTTTTGGACATGTCCATCAGGTCAGATTATGTCTCCCTGTATAGAAAAAGAGACCTTAACCCCTTGCATAATCCCTGTCAATCAATTCTATTCTTTTCAGAAGCGTGGGGCAACTACGAACGGTGTGACTACTTTTATCAATGCCGCCTTGTGCGATCATAAGCTTCGAAGCGCCTACGATCCCTTCATCTTTGACCTACCGCTGCCAGCTGGACGGAGTAAATCTGAAGAATAGCTGAGACATTTAACAATCTGCTTGTCTGTTTAAAATCGAAATATTTCGTAACCGGGTGTGATAAGCAGTTAGCTGTATATAGCTACCGAAAACTATTGAACCTTTTGCCCTTATTTTTTTCTAATTTAGACATTTCAATTGTTTAGCCCAGACCCCGATGTGTGATCTCCCCACATGCATTGTTGGATATAAAACTTATTATATTGCAGTTTTGTTCCAATGAAAAGTTAGAATAAATAATAAGATAAAAAGTACGGTGTGCGAGAAAATGCTGGCGACAGGTGTTAATTCATTTTTCGCCGTTAGCGGGGCCTTTATTAGCTGGTAGAATCGAATAAATCTACATCTTGACTTATTCTCACAACGAGTCAAGCTACAACCACCGGCTGCTTGCTCCATGGACGAAGGTGTAGCCTATGATTATGAGTCAGATCTGCCGGACGATGGTAAGTCTTCCAATGCTCTCCACAATATGCTGTCGCGTTTTAAATATTTATCTCTAGAGTACAAAGTCTTAAAAATCCAATATCAAATCTTTTTTTGCAATAAAATGTCATTCAGAAGCTTGTACCGTCTTGACTGTAGAGCTGGCTCAAACTCAGGCAGGAATTGACTATGATGGTAATTTAGAATATTCTAAATTGTTGACATGTGTTTAGTACCACGCGTAGAGGAACTCCGTCAGAATTGTAGTAAGAGTTTTGTTAATGAGACCATCACACTCTACCAATGCAACTCGGCCATCTCTGTCATTTTCTTCCTCATCGCTTTTCTTCTTCTTCTTCGCAAGTTGAAAAGAATTAAAGTCGGAGCCTTAATGCCCTTCTTTGTTTGTGTCATTGCATCGGAAATTCTTCAAGTTATTGTTAGACACATCTACCAGAAGGTAACAGATCTTGACAACATGTTAAAAATTTGTATGTAGTGCGCTCTACCCATTCGAGGACCGAAAATTGTTAAAAGTGTCGTCTATTATGGTTTTTACACCAAATACAGCAAGCAAGTTCAAGAATTTCTGGAGCAGGTTTGCCTCTGGTCCAACTTTTGATTCTTCTAGATTTGGCTGGGAACATATTTATGGGAAAATGTATTGATGATCGTCGTCCACGTTGTCATCATCCTCAAATTCAACAAAAAAGGGTCCGTCTTTGTCTATCCTCTGGGACTGGCCTCTTATGTAGCAGTCCAGTTCGGTAACAGCTATATGCAGTCAAACAATGTGCCAGTTAGTTGAATTACCTTCTACCGACAAAGTAATCTCTTTCAGCTGAATTCATTTATCCCACATATTTGCGCAATTTTTTCTTGGCTAATCTGTCAGCTGCTCGAGAATTACGTGACTAATAACATTTTCTTGGAATTGGCCGACAGTCCATGGGAAGCAGAGAGACATTTCAGAGTATCCCGAGCTACAACATGGCTGGTAGTGGCTGTCCCTTACATCGATACAACAGTTTTCAGGCATTTTTGAATATCATGGATGTAACCCCACGAGGATGCGCTTGGTGTGTCTTGATCTGCACTTGGAGAGTTATTCGCAGCCATGTCAACTTCTACACAATGTACTATGAAGGATATCTGATCATTGTAAGCAGGTAGATTAGAAGACATCAATATTTTAGTTCTTTACCGAGCTCCTGAAGTACGTCCCCGGCACGAAGCTGTTCCTCCTTGTTCAAGCGCTGCGTGAGGCTTAAACTTCTTTTTGATAAAGAATTTCCTGTTTGTTACTATGAAATCTTTTCTTAAATAAAGTTTTCTTTCTTTTATCCTTTTCTTAAATTCATTACTGTGATCACCAGCAGATTGCGAGTCAATAACAGTGGCGCAACATTATCTGAAATGTGTCATTATTTGAGAAAAAAGTGTATTAGCACATCTAAAATCAAATTTTTCTTCAGACAAGTTCATATTGGATTTTAAGTTTATTATTATCAAAAGGAGCACACAATAAATACATGATGTTGACAAAACATGTAATCAATTTTAAAAATGAGATACAACTTGGTCGGTATTGCCAACATGTTCAATAGATAGAGGTCCTCACAGGATGAAAAGGGGAACCTAATGGCACCCACATGGGACTAGATGTCGCGGAGCTAAAGTATGACACAACCATGAAGACCGACTATGAGATCAAATAACACACGGAGGAAGATACGAAGATGAGACCATTCAGCTCTGCTGGTTGTAGTTCAGGTTGGCAATGTTGGCGGCTGGCCTGCAGGACATTTGTAAGGCGAGAGATTTTTGATAGAAATCTTCTTCAGTTGAGAACGGCGTTATTGTCGAAGAAAAACTAAAAGATACTTTGTGACCGTGATACCGGGACGCATACTTTGTGATAGGTGAAGTGAATGAATTAGTAGAATATGGAGGGGTGGCCGTAGGGTAGGGCATTTGTCTCTGATATGCCGTAGGATACCTGTAACAGTTGCTAACTGCAATTATCATGAAAAACAAACCAGAACGACTCTCTATTAGTCAAAGGGGTGGAGTACATTCCTTGTCGCATTATACCGCCTCCCGTTGTTGAAGTAAACAGCCCTGGATGAGGATTCAACGCTTTTGTCAGTTGCTTCTCCTGTTTTCGATGCTTGGCTCTTCGATTTTGAAACCAGACCTGAAAAATATGATTGTGTCCCTTTCAACTGGCAGTTGTCAGCATGTTGTTTTCAGACAACGCGACGCAGATGAGGTGCCTTCGGCTGGGAAGACGATAATTCAATCTAGGCGCCGTATGAGAGGAGGAGGATTGATTAGGGTCCCGATGCGTGTCTAGGGTACGGTAGGATGTAGAGTGTCCTAACGAGCTCACTATGGAAAACTTTTCCATCATTTTAAAATAGACAAGATAGTTCGGTGACAAAAGCACTGAATTCCAAAAATTCATCTGGCAGTACGCTACATGCAAGAAAAGGAATGCCCGTTTTAATAGGTGAACTACCGTAACCCAATTACTCTTTTGCAAGTTTATAAATGATTTTTCTTTCGACGAAAACGGCCCAGTGAAAAAGCCACTGGAAACAGCTTTTTGCAGAACTTGTACCGAATAAATCTAATCGCGTCTTCTTCCGAACACGATTAGGTGGTCATACAAAGCCCGGCCAAACCCAATATATTAAATGGAATTTTCTTTATTGCATAAATTATACAGATTCAATTGGGGCGTGGGAAAAGAGCACTCCGTGGGAAAAGGATTCCCCAGTAAAAAAACTGGCCTTTCTTTTGATACGGTTTCATCAGTTGACAACAGTTCTGATCCCGAATGACTCCGATCAAAGTAAATAATAACCCCATTGGAAAGACAGGCTTTGTCCGTCTTAGGAGAATCTGTCACGAACACAGTCCAGATGTGGTACCCGCTGTGTTCGCGCACAGTGCCACCCTCAATTAGTCCTAGTAAATAGACATTAGAGCACATGGCGCGTCTAGGCAACTCCAGAGAGCGCTAATTTGCACATGATACTAATTGTCAACTACTTGCGACTTTAGCCGGTCAACTGGAAGCGGAAGAAGAAGGCAGGTGTCAGCAAAGAGGATTACTCTGCGGGTAGTGGTCAGCTGCTTCTGGCCAATTCTTACAAACCGTGACGAACTTTTTTTAAACCAATTCAAATCGAGGAGATCTTACAAAACTTGCATACAAAACCAACCTGGATTCTTGCTTCATTGAGTTTTGTTATCCTAGCTAATTCTTCTCTGACATAAATATCTGGGTAATGGCTCTTTTGGAAGGCGTTGTCCAATTCAGCCAACTGTTCCTGAGTAAATGTGGTTCTATGTCGTCTCCTGAACAAATTCTATATAGTGCGTCGGCAGTACAGACCTTGCAGGAGTAGATGGCACACCAGACAGACTGGCAGAGAAGACGTTTCCAGCACCGACAGACTCCGTTTTGATCTTTTTAAAGGCTCCTTCTAAAAACGGCGTTTCTTTACAGTTTCACAATCGCCCAAAGCAACTTGTTGGGTCGTGACAGATGCGTTCTAGAGAGGCTCAGATGGGTCATGAACGCCTATGTAGAGGATAAGCGGGATTAGACCATGACTGGCGCTAATTGTTCTTACAGCTGCGGTAACTACTGACGAAAAGGAGAGTTACAGTATTGTAAAGGGCTTACGTCAAGTAGAGGCGTTAAACAATTTCTGACACCTGGCTGCCGTTAATTGAGAGAATATTGGCATTATCAACATCCAATTAACCTTTCTCGCAAGTAACGTTACCGTAATCGGATTTCTGAAGACGTTTCTTGTGAGTCGTTTGAAATCTACGTAAGACACAGACAATATCTTTCAATGCAAATAAATATTGAAAAAAACATTTCGTACATTCTGGGTAATGCTCTCTTTGGGTTTTTTTTTATTACAAAAGCAAAACGAAAGAGAAACGACATCTGAATTGATCTAACCAAGAGCTGATTTTCACTATTTCGAATAATGTTCAATAAAGTATAACAAATGAAAAAAGAAATTGAGATACACAAGCTGCATTTAAAAACGATTAAGACGTTAAAACAATAACAACATTTTGATAGCTCATTCTCACGCATGAATATGATTTACATGATATATCGAGTCAAGAGCGAATAAGCGCATTACTAGCGAGCACCTTTAAATCATTTAGCCTAAAAGAGTTTACCCGTAACTAGATCAACCTTATTTTAGTGTGTTCTTACTTAGAAAAACAGCTGTCACGTTTATTTTTGCTAGAAAATTTTACCTGCTGTGGCGGTGTCGCCTAGTGGACGTAGCGAAGCGCTGACAGTGTCGAGAGGGGCACCGTAAGCGGCATAAGCCGTGAAGTCATGGAGAGAGGCGCCAAGGTCTTTGGTTTTGTCCTAGAAAATGTACAAGTTTTAAATGACGAGCTGTAGGAAGAAGCGCTGGCTTGAGTCCTCTCAAAAACCTACACAATCAAATTTAGCCTAATGAGTTTATGAGAGAAGAAATATTGGGAGAAAAGTTAATTATTGGGCGAGTGGTGGCGCTGTCCAAATCGCATTTGGTTGCCGCTCAACGTCGTTGCTCTTCTTCAGTTACCGTCCCACTTCTTGCTAGTTATATTGCTCCTAGCCATTTTAAACATACCTGTGCACCAGAAGAGGTGTTGTCGAGAGCGTCGCTCATGTTAGACACAGAAGGCTAATGCCACTGGAGCAGGGGGACTCCCGGTGTGGCTCCAAGTACGGTAACTGCCTGCTGTCTCCTCTCTGCGCGCGGTCCTTCCTCAACAAGGCGGAGCTTCGCCTCCTTCTTTCTAAAAGGAAGCAGATGATTGGTCCACGGAAAGCTTGATTGAATTAGACCGCTCGATAAAGCTATTTGCGAGCTTGTCGAGCTGAACCAAGACTTCTGGGTAACACTGTGTCAATGGGGTTATGATAATGTGAGGCGAGAAGATCATATTAGGCTGTGGAAGTCGGCTAACACACTCACTTTTGCCATTGGACTCTAGCCGACCACCTGACTTCTTTTAGTGCTCCGGGACAAAATAGATTCTGTAACATTTATTAACTCTCCTTATCAGAGATTAGTCACAAATCATGCTTTCGTTCTACATATCCAGAAAGAGAAAAAGATTGTTTGTGTTTAACGGCGTCGAACTATTTCGTTTAAGAAAGGCCTTTTAAATCAGTTTTGTTATTAGTAAAATAGGTTTAATCTTATCGTTCAATTATTTCCCACTTCCACTTTGATATAGACTCTTGCGGACATTTTATAATATTTGGCTGTAAGCTACAGTAGCTAAGCCGGAAATCCAAAGAGTGTCGATGAGTTTCGGTTGCGTAAGGCTCAGCGGGATATCTTGTCGGTTGCTCTTCTTCTTGTCTCTTATTAGAATTCGTTACGCGGTAAGAGTGCTTGCGGCGCATAATAATCACACATGACACCAAAAGAGAACAACCAGCTGGCATGTTATTTCGGGGAGATCCGATATTATTGTGAAAATCACACAACTTGTTATACTAATCCCCTCAAAACTTCTTAGTGGAAGTCCAAAATAAATTTTTCCAATAAAATAATGTCGATGAGCTCTGAAGTCGCCAAGCCAAGGTGGACGTTTTGCCATACAATTTCCATTGTATAACCGCTGCAAAACCCAATTCTGCAGTCCTATTAGTCACCTAGAGATCATTTCCAAGAGAAAAACCTCCAGAAAACTATGTGCTCACCCCTGCACTCTTACTGTAATATTATAGCAGAGAAAAAGTTTTGCATAACTGCGCTAATTAAGGAATTACCGTAACGAAGCACTTCCGGAGGACTCAAGTCAACAGGCCTCTGAGTAGTCAGAACAATTGACAGTCGCCCAATTAGGCAGATGATTGCTACGTAGCAAAACGAGCTGCTACTAAGATGCCCACATGTCACACCAGTCGCCAGAGGTCAGACACAGAACTGTAATCCTTCAGATTTAGACTTTCGGAAGCAATGTGACTCTCTTCTTTCTCGCCCAACTTTTTATAGCTGGATTGAATGGTCAGTAACCACAATCCCAAACGTAATTTGGTCCACAACCCTCTAAATTAGCACTCTGGAGGTTTCACCCTCCGTTTGACTGCAGTTGGATGTAGAAGTTGGTCAGTGTCTGCTTTGCTGAGATGAGCACTCTAGTTGTTTCCGCGTTGGCTCGTTAGTTGTCCTCCCCGAAATCTTTTCAAACAACGGTGCCGTCTCTTCCGTTCTTCTTTTGCACTCTGGTCTTCTTATACTTTTTATTCTTTCAGCCATTCGTACAGATGTCAGATGACCTCAACAGGCCCGCAGTACAGTCTTTATCCTCTTCTAGCAATAGTTGCTTTTGTAATTTCAGCCTTATCATCCATTTAAGTAAAGAAATTTAGTGTGAGTTCGCTCTCGGTGTAGTTCATTTGACATTTTGTCTTCCATTTTACTTCTTTCTTTTACCCGTTTTGAATGGAATCCTAGGATTGTTAGCAGCATTTCATGCTATTTTTCTTCGTTATCCGAACAAGTAAGTTTGTCGATTGATATAATTTTTGATTCAGATGTGACTTTTACTTACAAGTTCTCAGTTCTGTGATATGTTTCTGGTTTATGTTAACTTCCGTTGTAGAAACCTATTGTCTAGGGTTATTTGAAGGTGGGCATTTGCTTTTTCTTTCACGTAAAGTTTCCAGATAAAGGAGAAGAAAAGGACGATGGAGTTTGCTATGGTCTGAAATATCGCACAGTGTGGCTGGTGGGAGGTTGCTTCGACTTTCTGGGCCATTTTCAGTTCTCCGTTCTTGGCAAACTGGGCTGGGAACCTAAAGTGAGTGTTCTTTATGTTATTTTACTGAATTGTACGGATTTTCAATAAATTGCAGGAAAGAGAATCAATTCGCTTCTATGTTTCCGGGTTGTTGACAATATTGGCCACTATTCATCTTTTTTCCACGGTGGCTCTTTCTTTCTTCAGTGCTATCGAGACCAAGTAGTTTTGGCATTTTTTCAAGCCATATTTTCAGAATGCGTCTATACTCTTTCCATTATGAAATAGTCATGGGAATCTTGATAACACTAACTGGTATTTTTCATATTCGTTTTTGCTGTACATTTTTCTTTTCTGGTCTTCCGTTGACTGTAGGCCTTTTTGCAATTTTACAAGGTATCGCTAGCGGAAGTGCAGTTCATAGTTATATTTCAGGCGCCGTTTCCTGGAGAACAAAATGTCACGGATCACTCTCGCGTTCTTTAAACATTATAGGTGCTGGTGTTTCGCTTCTTTTGTTTGCTAGTACAATTTTCGGAATTTTTTGTTGGGCTCACCGGTACAAAACACATCTGTTGGGTATTTTTTGTTTAGGGGAGAAACACCGGAGACAATTACTCGTCATTGCCACTGGTTTCCTAACTCGGAAGCTTATTGTTACAGGGTTGTTCATTTTTCCCATCCTTATATAGACTGGCTGGAAGAGGAGACAAATAGAGAAATTGCAGTAATCCAGGTTCAATCTTAACTTTATTCTTCATATTTTTAAAGATGGCTGTGTATTGCTTCCTTATGCCGTTCTCTCTACTTCTCTTCTCATTTTCAATGCGCACTGCCTTCACAACAACCATAGCTGACTTATATTACTGATTAGTAAATCTTCACGTCTATTGTTCTGTGTTTGCCCACCAGCCATAAAACATGGGCCCCGTTGCGCACTCCCCAAAGGTTGCAAATTCAATTTATCGCTTCAAACCTCACTCTCCACATTCTCTAATCACATATCCAGTGTGTTGCTCAAGCCGCTCCACCCTTAGGTGAGCGTTTCCTATTTCATTTTAGTTTTTTCTACACGTATCAACTGCTTTGAACATCTGGGAAAAATTGTAAACTAGAGGTTTGTCGTAAAACATAACGGGCCTCTCATATTTCCCACAAAATGTTCCGCTCCACTTTTCTATCGTCCCTACCAGTTGTTGGTCTGAATTTGATAGGGGAAAAAGAGAGCGATTCTGTTTAAAGGACAAGAGACTCAGTTATGGAGCTGGCTAAAAGACAAAGGATCATGCGTAGAGTTCAAGCGGTCAGGAATGTTTAGCCGGTCGCTAGACATCTGCACTGCTGCGATCAATGCCCTTTGTTTGTTCTGGTGAGCACCACTTGGATCTGGGTTGAGCTCTTCCCTGCTTTCCTCATGGAAACTTAATCAGTTTCGTAGTCTTTTGCCTCTTCTGCCAAGCGGCCGCTCTGCTCTTCCAATATTAGCATAATCAAACCTCAGTGTGTCCTGAAGTGCTAAGTAGAGCTCCCTGCAACCAATTTAATAGCTGTCACTTCAACTGTCTCCCTTAAATTACACCTTTTCGGCTTCACTCTTCCTTTTTCTCGCAAAGAAATGCACAATTAGGACTTGCCAATAGGGTGGACAATGTTCTTCAAGAGGCAAATCAACACTCAAGCTGCGTCAAGAGCGCTCTACTTAGCTTCCTATTCCTCGTGGGACATTTCAGCCCTCTGCCCACACGCTAATTGCAATTCATAGCCCATTTTCAGTCGTCCTTCATCTTTTTTTAAATACTTAATAATCATCTCAAGCATTTCAGAGTCTTTAGACAATGCAACGTCTAGATCCTATTATTAAAATGATTCTATATTTTGTTCTGTATACAGTCTACCGTGTAGTTCGTCTTATTATTCACGTAGAATCGGATCTTATTGCTCTCATTAAAAGATTACAACAAAGTGATAATACTCCTGTGGAGATTTTTACTATTTTAACCAGGTTGTTCCCAGCCACGGGCCACTAATCCATCTTTCTCAGATTTCGGCTAGATAAAAATGACATTCCACGAGAAACAGATTTTATGCTTTTCAATGAGTCTTTCACATCTTTTGAAGAAATTTGCAGCATCAGGTAAGAACTTCGCTGAACAGTACTGACTTCAGCAGATGGCAAATCTACCACATATCAGATCGTTACGTGTATTTTGTACAGGCGCCAGAGGGAGAGATAGGACATATTTTACATGCACAAAAAATGGTGCACTGGCTCTTTTCACAAGGGGAAAAGGTTGCCAGGATTTCTGTCGACGAATTTGTTAAAAAAGCAAGCACTCTAGCTTGTTTAAAATGTGAGCATTCTCATTTTCTCAGTAATCTTGCCCGTTTAGCTAGAATTTTATTCCTACATTCACTCCCAGCTGGTGGTGGAACTCAAACAGCGCAACTTCTACAAGCAGCTGATTCTTCTCTAAAGTCTCTCGAGGTTCGTTATCTTTTCGCCTTGGCTTGACCTCATTTTAGGTTTGGGGTGAGCCCCCGGTATTAACGACATTAGCCACGCTTTCGACCAATATTTCTATTGAAAAGATGAACGCCATAACAAAAGCTACACTAAGACTGACTTTCCTCAATTTTGAAAGAGGAAAGACGGTTATTTTCAAAACGAGGTGCTGGTTTTCTGGTTCCAAATAACAGACTTTTTAGATCCTGTTGTTCAAAAATAGTTCCATTTGTCCACGTATCATATCCGTCTATCCAACATGTTTATGTCGCAACCAGAGACCCGATGGACTGCATCCAAAGATTAGTTGAAGACAATTCAGAACATCTCCCCGTATTCGACTGGGTATCCCTGCTCTGCCATTTTACATGTTACTATTCAGATTTGTCGTTTAATACAACATTCACCTTCTGCTTGCGATTTCTTCTTTGGTTGGAGGCAAGTAGAACCAGAGGCGATCACTAACGTCGGTCCGAACGACCCTTATGAATTTGCTCTATCCTTAGTCCTTGGCTCAACAATAGCGCATCAAAGAAATTTAAAATATTTTGCTCTAGATGCTATTTATTTCGAAGATTTGGTGAGTAGCCGAAATTAATATCTAAAAATATTTTCAGTTAAACGATCTTCATAATGTCGTTCGTCCTTTGATGGAAATTTGTGAAATATCCGATCTTGCTCTGCACGAGTGTATATCTTTTAAAAGGCAGGAAGACGCCGTCTTTCGACGTTATTCGACAATTCATTCACTACCCATTGAACTTCAAGAGAGGTTGAAATATCTGACTGATCTCATTCAGAGAGAATGGAATCGTTAATATAAATTATATTTATTTTCTTTTCTTCCTCGTTCTATCAAAGTAATGGACAGTTTCCGGCAAAATAAAAAGGCTTAAAATCAAGTCCGCAGCGGAAGTGGATGGAAAAGGTTGCCCAAATCTGCTGATTTACGCTTCTTTAAACAAAGAGACGGGTTTTACTGATAACTTTTATCCCCGCGCACAGTTCCATCAGTCAAAAGAAGATTTTTCTATCAGCACGGAAACAGGCCAGAGGTCAGCTGCCCGCGAGGGTAATTTGGAAGTTACACAGCGGTACACGTTACCCTCTCGTAAAACAAGCGGAAGACCATTTACGGGCAATTAAAAAAGACAGCAGAAGCTTTATTTTCATCACGTACGTGTTCCAAGGATCTCCGACAATCGTAAAAATGTTCTCCTCTATCGCTGGTTTAATTGTTATCGAGGCCTGAAAGAAAAACGAAAAAAATCACCATTTCGTGTATCTTTCTTTGTTCAATTTCCTCCATTCTTTGGGCAGGACCAATAGGTTCAAGTGTTCAAATACTGGTCTCTTAGATATCGGGTTAGAAAAGAGTCAGGTTTATTGCAAAAAAATAGTCTCAAAGATACGGTACCGTACTGTAAAATAGTTAAAAGACGGTTGCCCTTTTTCGGTCTAATTCACACGATGTGCTATAATCAAGCCGCGTGATAATGCTGTGAACGGTAATGAATTAAAGAATTCCAGTTTTTCTAAATTTTCAGAAGCGCAAAGGTCATTCAAGCGTTTTTGACAATTTTCGCGGAAATTAGCAACAGATAGACCTGTGATAGGATTGTGACAGACGAAAACGAAGCAAATTATACCCACGTGAATCTGTCTACCCTGTCCGCCAGACATCTTTTTGTCTATTTTCTTACAAAATTCACAACCTGAAATTGAACCAGTAATGTCTTGCCAAAAGAGTCAAGGTCACTTCACACATTACTACCGCTATCAATTTTGTTGTTGGTCCAAATGGCTTTCCGCCAAAGTTTTCCCAAGGACACAGCGAAGATCTTAGGGCACAAAACAACCTTTTGGACAAGCTGAGAGTAAGGGTCATGCTTAATTGTAACTGTCATGTGAAGTTGTAACGATGAGAAGCTGCAGAATTTGCAGAAATCTGGCTCGCAAACAAGGGCACAGCCATAAAAACAAGGAACTTCCGGCAGTAAGAAAACAATTAATCCGGTAGTAAGGGCCAGTAACTATTGAAAGTAATCAGGATCCGACAGTCTTTACCTTTATTTTGACAAGTTCACTACCGTTAGTGCTATGAACTATTAACTGCACTTATCGATGACAACAACAGAAAAACAGGAAATACTCATTGTAGTAAGGAATATATTACAATATAACGAAGGAGTCGATTTTTCGGAATTTCCGGACAAAAAACTATAGACCCCGCGTGTCGCTGAAAAGACTGGAACCAGTCGAGGAATAGAAAAAGCCCCTTTAGACCGAGAAAGATTTACTGAACCCATTGAACACGATTTTAATGGTTACACATTTAATTTTTCTTCCAGGAACGTTTAACAACAACCGAACTTTTACCTTTTACGAGAAAAAAGTTACCAGGTCCAGACGGGAATCATTTTTAAAAGGCGATAAAATCTTATGGTTCTAGTTCAGATGAGGAAATGAAAAGATCCGGTTTGAAAAGGAATAAGGAAGTCTGAGAGGAAGTGGGAAAATTTGCGCATCGCTTACTGTACTTTGACTGAACCAGAAAACAAAAATGTCTGATGACAGCTTTGGTCTTACCAGGCAATAAAATTTAAATCTGATTTTTTATTCCCAAATCACATTTACCATAAATTACATGGTAAGCGCAAGTTTAACTAGGATTGATAGAGTCTTTGGATTAGCGTTAAGAATAAAAATTAAGTTTTATAGCTCCGAATAGTTCCATGAAACTCTCAATCAATCGAGGAGCTCCCTAAGGGCATTGATACTGCAAAATATTCTCACATTTTTATATCTTATTCTCCAAACTTCACAGAACCCCTTTCGGTATTTTAAAATTAATAAGTAACGGGCAATTTTCAATAAAGACAAGCTGTGTCCATCTGTATTTCCAAACGGATCCATCAAATATGTCAATTTTTTTGTGTTCCCTGTTTGTTACAGGAACTGCGCAGCTTCCTCTACGTTCGCTGCTTGTTGCACTTTGCTGCAACAGACACTTCAAGTTTCAAGAATGTCCTTTCAAATAAAAATTTTCAATTGTAAACGACCTCCCACCTTTGGCCTTGACATTTTGAGTCACATTTCCCTCTCATGGGATTCTTCTCCTCCAGTTCGCACCCACCTTCTCCCACGTGCAGACCACGCACTCCTTTCCAACCATAGTCTTTCTTCAATGTTCCGATAGCACCGGAAACGGTCTAGCCCCGCCTCCACCTGCAAGGATTCTGTATATAAGAGCGTACAGATGTTAAGGGCATACATCCAGGACTACCCTCGTCTTAGGAAATAAAGATGCAGTCAACTGTCCTGCTCCTTGCAGTCAGCTTATACGGTAACTTTTTAGTACTTTTTAATACCTTTTAATAACCATTCTAGTATAAATTTATTGTTCATATTATCTCTTATAGCTGTCTCTGCTAACCCTTGTGGTGACTCCGATTGGAAATATTTCCCTGGAACGCACAGCTGCTACAAGCTGATCAAGGATATCCTCCCCTGGACCGTGGCCGAATTCAAATGTCTCTTCCAAGGAGGTCATCATGTTTCCATTGAGAGCCCACAGGAGAATCAGTTTGTCCACGGTAAGCTTTTTTGCACTGTTGCCTGCTATCCCGTGTGACCTAAATAAGGTGGCGGTGTTAAAAGGTTAAAGTGGTAGTCGCCAAAAGGTTTTCGTTGAAATCGAAACATAGACCACCGAGCGCCGACCTTGTACGGAAGATGACTGAAGAGTGATTTTCAGAGGTTGCCCAACACTCGGAAATCTGGACTGGAGCTGCCTACTTTGGAAAGAACGCCGTCTATGTCAATTCTGACCAGAGCCCCTTCGGCATCTACGAGCAGTGGAAGACTGGAAGCCGTCCCGCCATGAACAGAGCCCGCCGTTGCATCAAGATGGACAAGGATGGTGACTGGTTCCAATCTTGCTGCAAGAAGAAGACCTGGACTGTCTGTGAGAAGAAGGCCGTAGGATCTCCCGATTATGAGGATACCAACTCGGTAAGCTTGACAGGAGCACATGAGTTACTCAGCATTTTTCAGATTTCTGACTTCAGAAGAGCAAAATTCTTCAAAAAGATGTAAGATCTACGGGCTACTCTTCTCGCAGAAGAGACTCATCTCCTTTACATATCGCTTACGAGTAGCTTTGTGGCCAGATCTTTGCTTTCTCCTGTAGTAGCCTAGAGATTCCCCACCGCCTTCTGTACATGTTTCCCAATAGCTCAGTACTTAACTGATCACTAGATCCTCATAATTCTCCCCGCTTCCTGGCCTCTACACAAGTCACCAGGATTATGCTGCCTAATACGTGTATTCTACGAATAGTAAGATGTGAATAAATTATTAATACAGAAATCTGTTTGACAGTTCTTTTTCCTCACCGATGAAAGATTCATCAATCCATCAGCTATCAAATCAATGATTTTGATACACTACGGAAATGGGGAGACCGCAAAAAGGATCGCTCTAAAAGCGATCATTACTACAATACGTTTTACAGGTTTCTAGCCCCCACTCTCGAACAAAAACATAGCCTTTTACCCGTTTCCGGTGCAAAGAAAGGGGTTTGTTAATGACCGCCATTTAAATGAGTATCTACCGTAGGGGTCACTCTAAACCGGTTTTGTATTGAAATAAGGAAGCATTCTCCCCCGAAAAATTAACGCAAGGTTCCACTTCCGATTGAGTACTCTCACTCTCGAGCAAAAAACGCTAAGTAGCGGGAGGATAGCGTAACAACATCTGTATCGTTTTCAATGGCAGGTGTTCGCGGGAGAGGACAGCTGTCTCCAAAATGACCCCGATATCCTGAAGACAGACAATCAACCTGTCGTGATGGCTGTGATCTAAAAAGAGACCGGATAATAGACACTTGCTCATTTGTTTCGCATAGTTCAAAATTGTTTAAGTCAGCATTTCGTACGCGACAAAGTGTCAAACACATTTGCCAAGGTGTTTATGGTTGGACCCGCCAAAGGGTGATTTGGTGCGTGTGAGTCATTAAGTGACAGCCGTATGAGCATTTCTGTACAGCATTGGATTACTACACTTTACTATTTTCTTGCTCCGCATTGTTGCAGTTAGATACGGTCGTTAGAATGGCAGGTTGTTAAAGACTTATGCTGCATGGTCGGCGGACATCAAAAAGAAAAGGTGGCTCGGGGTCAGGGGCACATTGAAAGAGCTCCCGCGCGGGGCGGGTGTTCGCCAGATGCCCCGGCTAATATTACCATTAGAGCTTTTCTTTTCTCTTTTCTTTCTCCTCCTGGACTACTGCTGCAATGGTTTTCTGTAACCATAGTAGGATAGATTGTCGCGCTCTTTTCGAAATCGTTTATAATACCATTGCGCTGGATCCCAAAAAGTTTCACAACGGCAGCCGTCCCATGGCATAAAACTACAGCCGACCCTTTATCTTTTTTTTGTGAAAGAAATAAGAGATTTCCGCTGAGAGACGTTGTCTGGGGTCTTATCGCTCTTCTCCTAACTCAGTATCATCTAGGTCAGTCCACTAAATAACCGTCTACCTCATTTCTCCTCATATTTGTTTTCCTTCTCTTAGATGCTTCCTTTTTCAGCGTGATGCTCATAATATGGCCACTTCTGGTCGTATTAGCTGCCGGACAGACACAGTTGTTTGATTATGGCGAACCTTTTGGAGATCAGGTTAGCTTTCCACCGTCGCTAATTGAGAAAAAAAATGAAATCACTAAGTTCCTCCTTAAAAACTGGATGCGCAAAGTGATATTTTTCCGAAAAGGTTACACTCGTAGCTTCCTTTTCTTATAAATCTGTCCGACATGACCGTATTTAGTCGAGCGCGGGAGTTTTGTTTTGTACGAAAAGCGTTGTTATCTAAATGATAAAAGGACATGGTCATTTTTTTCTTGGGAGAAGGGGAGACAGATAACAAATGAACGGGGGGAACCGGTAAATAAAGCTAGTGAAAAATTTTAGGTGCTTGAATACTCACCAGAACAGAGGGCAGTGGCGCTGGACATCCCCATAGTCTTTTTAGAAACAACACAAACGGAATTGTACATATCTTCAGATGGAATTATTGGATTCGGAGAGAAAATACCAGGTTTGTATAAAAACTTCAGTAACAAACACAAATCATTGCAGAAATCCACACACCATTACAAAAAATGGAGCGGTATACAATCGCTGCCTATTATGCGCCCATTGCTAAAGGAAAAGTTTTCTACCGCTCAACTTCCTCGGATCAGCATACCCTGAGGCTCCTTTGTGACTTTATTCACAAAGTTTTTGCGGATTCTTCCGAATTTCAATGTTTGGAAGGGGTTGTAATAACATGGGATGGGCTCGAACCAGCCGAGTCTGATGAAAAAGCCACGTTTCAGGTAGTTATAATCCCTCCGTTTCACAATTATTAATATAGATCGCTCTTGCCTCCGATGGAATAACCTCTTACGCTATCCTGCAGTATCAAAATCTCCCCTGGGCTTCTTCTAGTGGGATTTATGCTCAGAGCGGCTTTTCTGGGAAACATGGAGTTCACCAGCCGAATATCAACAGTGGAGGCCCAGATGTTAAACAACTGACTAGGTAATAGTTTTTTCATTGAAATTTTTCATATTCAGTCTTTCCAATAACAATGAAGGAACATCTTTTGCTTTCCGCATATCTGGTCCTTCTATTGAAGACCCTAAGGAACACGGAGAGGACTACAATTACAACGAATATGACTCCGACTACGATGGACAAAAGACACCACGTGAGTAACAATACGCGCCAGATTATTCATGTGCTTAACCTCTAATCCATGCTTATTGCATCGTACCCATTGTATTGCCTTGCAGCTGCTGACTGTCCTCCTGACCCCTATCGCAATGCTTGTCCTGAAGGATGTAATATTTTAACAGACGATCGTGGTTGTTCCCTCTGTGTTTGCGCGGGTGTGTTCCCAAGAAAAATTGAAGGAAATATATGCTACCATTTTAGAAGATGGCAGCCAACAGGAAAAACCTAGAATACCCGCTCCAGTTGAAGATAATCGGGTTGAGGAAGAGTCCGAAGAGGAACCCAGAGAAGCAGAGAATGACTGGCAGGGACAAGTGCAGATTCCGAGAGCTAGCGGAACATCCTGTGATCAACTGGGAGAATCGGTCTGTCACACAAATGGCATTTGCCGCGATTATGACAATGGATTCTGCTGTACCTGCCAGCCAGGATACTATGGAAATGGAAAAGAATGCCTGAAAAAGGGAGATCCACAAAGAATTTCGGGGTTCTTCGAAGGGGCTCTAAATGGAAAAGCGGTAGAAAAGACAGACCTCCATACTTTTATTACTGCAACCGATGGAAATGCCTATACCGCCGTATCAAAGGTTTAAACATTTTATTATTGAAGTATCCATACATTCAGATACCTTCGGATCTTGGAGGGCCGTTTCTTCTTCTCCAATCAATTGGATCGGTTATGGGCTGGCTATTTGCTGATGTAAGCTGTTCTTGTGTTTTTCGCTTATCGTCAAATTGCAGGTTCAAGGGGCCTCAGTTTATAATGGTTTTCAACTGACCGGAGGGTTATTCAACAGAACTGCTACCTTGCATATTGGCGATCGTTACTATGTCACGATAAAGCAGGAATTTTCTGGTCGAGATATTTACCACTACTTTAAAGCAAACGTAGATATTATTTGCATCGTTTAATCTAATCTTTACAGGTGTTCGTATCAGGTAGCTTGCCTGACATTTCACCAGACACCGAATTGGTTTTCCCGGATTACGAGGAAGAATACAAGAGGGAAGGGCCCGGAATTGTCCGCTCCTACACAGGGATGGATATTCTTCTCAAGGAAAACGGACAGGAAAGTACTATGAGAATGACAGCCGACCAACAGATCCATTACAAGGAATGCCCATTCAAATCAGTAAGCAGCTACAAGAATTATAGAATCTTTTACAGTTCGATAAAGATCAAGTTACAAAGCTGCAGGTTAAAAGAGTGCATGTTACATATGATGCCAATGAAGGAATTGTCAGGTACTTTTCAGTGATACTCACGTACAAATACTTAGATATGCATCTCGCAATTATGTTCAAGGTCAGCATGCTCCTTCTGAAGCTGTTCAACCTCCTAAGGGATCCGTCTTTGAAAGAAGACAACACGGGCAAACGCAACAGCCAGCAGTTGAACCAGTCCAGCTGGGAAGCGTAAGTCTAATTACAAAAACTAAAGAAAGTTTAATATTCAGGATGTCTGTGCAACTGGCCGTCATCAATGTACCCTACAACATATGAGATGCCGACCATGGGAGCAGAGTTACCGCTGTGAATGTTACGAAGGATTTTCCGCTGCTCATGATACTGCTTCTCATATTGGCTGGAAATGTGAAGGTAAAATCTTGTTTTACTTTTCTTCCAAATTGGTTAAGATCTAAATGAATGTGAGAGAGGGGATCACACTTGCAGTCAAGACGCTACTTGCACCAATACTGTCGGTGGATTCCAATGCCAGTGTAATCCCGGATTCACAGGAGATGGTCATAACTGCCTGAGTATGCGTTAACTTTAAATAATATTAAAGATCTTTTAGGCGGCTCTTCTCCCTCCCATTCTGCTTCCAACTATGATTACGAGCCGGTTCGAACTAATCCGGAAGAATGTACTTCCCATCAGCAATGTCATCAATACGGAGAATGTGCTTTCATTCCTGGTAAACCGACAGGTGTTTGCAAATGCCGCGGATGGTATGTGGGAGACGGAGTCCAGCATTGTGGACCTCCTCAAGTAGCAGAAAGACCTCCTCAGCATAATGCTCATTTGCAACATAGAGGGGGAAAGCCTTGTGGAACGCATGTTTGCGATCAATATGCTGAATGCATGCCAACTCGTGAAGGAGAAGTAAGAATTTAATTAGTTGTTGCTCAAACCCATTTTTAGTCCGAATGTGTTTGCCGAGCTGGTTTTGAAGGAAACGGTATTCAATGCAATTCTTTGGATTTGGAAGAAGAGCAGCCTCAGACTGAGGAGAGACCTGTCGGTATGACGCGCATCAGTTTTTTTTTTACTTACCAAAATCAGGAACTGTCTGCCGTTCACATGACGAATGTTCGGAACATGGAAGTTGCCAATATAGTAATCAGCTGGGTTACTATGTCTGCGCTTGCACGGAACCATACGTCGGAGACGGAGTTCACTGCTCAGCTCCTGAATCACATAGTAATTTTACAAGTTAGATTATAAAGCGTCTTTCAGTTGTCGGAACTCTTTCCACTGGTTGTGATGTCATTCGAGATTGCCATCAATTTGCCGACTGTGTCTTTGAGAGAACCCATCAAGGAGGAATCTACCGCTGTGTCTGCCAGTCCGGTTACTCTGGAGATGGGAAATATTGTACCAAGACCGACCTTGGCGTTGCCTTACCCCCTCGTATGTCGTGTTTATCTCTCATTCTTTTATCCGCGCTTGCAGTGGAACAACCTGGTTGCGATCGGTTAAATAATTGTGACTCTAATGCTCAATGTGTCTACGATTCTCATCATAGAAAGTATCGCTGTGAGTGTTATGAAGGATACACCGGCGACGGCTTGTCTTGCGTGAAGATCCACAGCGGAGTTACCAACTGGGAAGGATCTCCAGGTGATTTTCTGCTTCTTTTAGTTCACTTTTTCTTTTAGCAAGACCTCAAACTTGCCGTGAACAGCAAGATTGCCACAGGAATGCTCATTGTGTTGCGGGGGATGCTGGAGACGAGTATATTTGCGAATGCCTTCCAGGATTCCGTGGCGATGGCGTCAACGCATGTGTAATCTCAGGTAATATTTCACTTCCTCTTTTACTACTTAGCCAACTTTAGATCAGTGCAACCCACACGATCCCAGAGCATGTCATCAGAATGCTGAATGCGTTTATGGAAATGAGGAGACTGCATACGTTTGCAAGTGTGTACACGGATTTTCTGGAGACGGTGTAACTTGTGTTCCCCATGGAGGCGTCAGCAATTGCCACAATAATCCGAGACTCTGCCATGCTAATGCTCAGTGTGTTTTCCACCAAGAGCAAAACACTCATGTGTGCATCTGTAAACCGGGATCTGTTGGAGATGGCCAAACACGGTGCGATATCCAGGGTAGAAAAGAGAAGGTGAAGGTGACACATCACAATTACAGATACTCCTCGTTGTACTGATTGTTCTATCCATGCTCACTGTGCCCAGTCACCAACAACTGGCGGTTTCCAATGTAAATGTAATGCCGGATACCAAGGAAATGGCCATCTCTGCCATCCTCAGAGTAAGTGTTTTTTTTATTTTTACAACGAGGCGTTTCAGCTTCCTGTTTGGATGATCGTTCCATTTGTGATGCCCATGCTGAATGTGTTCCGGGAGAGGGTGGACAATATGTTTGCAATTGCCACTATGGCTACCATGGGAATGGGAGAACATGTGCCCGTAAGACAATTTGATTAGTCTTTGATTTAGGATAATTCATTTTCAGCGGATTCTGAGAACAGGAAGGAAACACTCTTTGTATCCAGAGGAATGGCAATCTTTCAACGAGGAACTAAAGCAGATGTTCCTGGCAAACAGGTTACCCGTATGGTGAAATAAAATTAACTGAATTTTCAGTTGATTGTAATCCCTCATCATATTGCCGTCGGCTTGGATTTCGATTGTGAACAAGAGCGCCTTGTTTGGTCTGATATTTCTGGTAACAAATTATTGTCAACTATGAAATATTCCACGCCTAGGACATTCGATCCGGTCGGCTTCCCTCAATGGAACCGAACAAAAGGCTTTCTATGCCGAAGACTTGAACAGTCCAGAAGGAATTGCTGTTGACTGGTCCTCTAGAAATGTTTACTATGCTGACTCCTTAAACGATGAAATTGGAGTTGCTTCGCTCGATGGAAAATATAAAAAAGCTCTGGTCACTGAAGGATTAGTCAATCCGAGAGCTGTGGCTCTCGATCTGTATGGAAGGTAGAACATCATTTGATGAATAGATGGTTGCTCTTTTCCAGGCATGTTTATTATACTGACTGGCATAGAGAAAACCCCATAATTGGAAGAGTGGACATGGATGGCCAAAATAATAAGGTCTCATCATTGCAAGTTATGCATAAAATTATGAGATTATAGATCTTCATCAACCAGGATATTCACCTCCCCAATGGAATTGCAGTACTTCCCAATAGAAGGGAACTGTGCTGGGTGGATGCCGGTAATCACCGCCTATCCTGCATTGGATTCGATGGAAACAATCGTCGAGTAGTCCATGCCCCGTTGGAATATCCTTTTGGAATCACCCATGACAATGAGCAGAGGTTCTACTGGACCGACTGGAAAGAGTAAGAGGACCTAATCGACTGTACATACCTTTTCAGCAATAAAATCCATACAGTCGGTGTATATGGAGAAGGTTACTCTTCTTTCCCCATCTCTTTAGGAGGTTCAGGAAAAGTTTATGGTATTCTCAGCATTCCTAAAACTTGTCCAGGACGTAAGCAACTTTTCTCCAGCTCTTCAGTGTATTTAATTTGTAGCGACCTCTCCTTGTGCTGACAACAATGGAGGCTGTAAATATTTGTGTCTTCCCAGCCAAAACGGAGTGAAATGCGAATGCCCAGAGAATATCGCTGCCAAAGGTTGCTAAACCACTTACCAAATGATCTGCACAAACATTATGAGTATTTTTTATTATTGTTTTTATTGGTAAACTTGAGTAAAGGATTTTTTTAAAACACATCATGACCACAACAATTTATAGACAGACAATTATCTATTCTTATTGAAATTTTTATCCCATTCGGTGGAGATAACTGCCGAGTAGAATTGTCTTCAGTTTAACTTTTCCTGATCGCTTTTCTGCCAATGATCCTGATGAATCTGGAAGTATTGAATTAGCTTTCTCTGAGGGAATAGTCTACCTCTTAAGAGACTGTTAAACCTCTCCCAACACTCGTCGTCTACATTTAAAGGACATCTATTGTGCATATAACAGTCGAGCAATAGATCACATTTGTCGAACTCTAAATTTCCTTATTCTTTTCATTTTCTAAAAGGAGCTTACCCAAGTCCTTGGCCTCTCCCTCCTCACTGCTATTGGCTAGAATGTTTACAGCTAGTAAACACACCAATAAAAGAGAACGACTTGCGCTCATCTAGCAGTAGACCCTGCAATAAAAATATTATATTATTAGAAGGCGTAGGGAGTAATGTGAGACATCAAGAATGACATAGACGTGTGATTAGTAATGTGAAACTTGTAGTCTACTTTTTGGTTTTACGTAGATTTCGAAATACGAAAAAAAGGAAAATGATAGGGGATTGAGGAAGAACAATGAGGATCAAAGCAAAAGGCAATTGGATGTTGTGTCAATTGAATTATGCATAGTAGTCTTCAAATGTCTCAAACAATACGTGGTGCAACAAGAGGAATTATATATAGCTGTTGTAGCTAATGAGGCTACAGATCTGTGATGTAGAAGAGAAGTTATGGGGAACATCAAGTTAGGTAATGACGAAGGGGACGCCCTGTCATAGACCACAACTTTTTATGACATCACAAGAGGAGGGAACTCTAGCTTCCCCATTTGAAACGATAGCGACCACGGGTCAATGAGGTGAAACAAATTTTATTACAGGGAAAATTGTTGTCGTTTCAGAGGTATGTGAGGGAGGCCTGCTAAAATTATAGCTGAACAATGTTCAACAATAAAGTAGTGCGACAAGCTCAAGTTCATTAGGACTACAATATTTATTTTGCAATTATGTACAGACAGGTGAAAGGTCTTAAGCGAGAACGTGGAGTGTAGCATGAGATTCTATAGACTCCAAGCTACCATAGCTTGGAGGAGGCGTAATGCTTGATTGTCTACGTATAAGATGCGATGTCTTTCTTCCCATGATCGAATCCTTTTTACATTTTTCATTGACCATCTGAGAAATTGGATCTTCCTGAGATTTTAAAGCACAAACCAAAATGTTTAACACAATGGCCAAAATTGCGCAACCAATAGCAAAGAGGAAGAAGGAAGAAGCGCCAAAGCTCGCACGATACGTGGGGAAAAATGCTACATTCACCACTGCAAAGGCTATGGGAACGACTTGAGTAAACTGAAAAGAAGAAGTATCTAAAAGAACAGGTTCAAACCTGTGAAATTGCAGCACGTGTATGATGAGGGCATATTTCAGAAATCAAAATCGGGGACATGATGAGCAATCCGAGATTAATGGCAGATTGCCCTATGACAGCGGCAATACAAGCACTCAACCAACAAATTACGCGAACCTAAAAAATTGGTCACGTCGTGCCCTATTACTAGTCTGAACCTCTCCCGTGCTGTTATTATCCAATAAAGTTTGTGCAAAAGCGAAAAAGAGCCATTCAATTGAGCAAAGAAAAGTGATTCCAACAAAGAGGGGCCGCCTAGGGAGAGATAATAGTCATTAAGTGCATTCGCCCTACCTTCCAAAACGATTAATCAAATATGGTGCTATAAAAGTGACTGGCAGCGATGCCCCATTAATCAACATCATGGCCGTGGTTGCCTAAATAAATTATTAACTTTTTTCCCTTCTCTTATTCACTGACTTGAGTTTGACTGAGACCAAAGCTGATTAAAAGTGAGACCAAATAGGGCAGTTTGATATTAACAGCTGAAAAAACGGGAACGAAGGCACAAATCAAGACCAAAATTAGGACTTTTCTAAAATAAAGGGGCTAAAAAGGAAAATAGAGTACTGGCTACCTATCCTTTTTGTGTTTGAATACGTGGAAAATAGAGGCACTTTTACCGGATTGAAATCTTTTCTCCATTTCCATTTCAATCAATTTTTCATCTAAAATACATCAAATGAACATTTTATCCAATTCTTACCAATTTCATCCTGGTCATTGTAATAAAATTCTAGAGAATGTCGTGCCTCTTTTTCTTGATCGTATTGTATATACAATTGTTTAGGACTTTGCGGGAGATTGTTTGAGATGCAGATGTGAACAACAGCCATTCCAGCACAGAGGAATGGGAGGAAACACCTGTATTAGTTCTTGTTTAAAGATATCTTGAATCATTACCAAAGTTCGTCTGTCCCCATCGTTGCCGGCAAGCAAAGGGGTGTGACAATCATCACGGCGATGACAGAGCCAGAGTTAATCGCCATCGAAATGACTCCACGATTATGATCCGGGCAACATTCTGCCACGTAGATGATCAGAACTACTTTTAAGGCATTCACAAATCCAGCAATCATATGCCCAAGGACATATAGTTCACATCGGTTGGTCAATTTGGAAGCAGCCATACAGACACTTCCCAAAATAGCCAGGCACCCTCTATAATTACTCCACGTATTCAGAGATAATTTCTATTTACCTAATATAAACACCCGTTTGCTTTCTTCCCAATTTATCCATGAGAGTACCCATCGCGGCAAAACCTAACATTAATCCAATAAACATTGATGACGACGAGACAGAAAATACCATCTCGAATCTAAAGATAACATGATTATTTGATTTTATGTGGTTGTTTGTATTTCATTCAAAGGGTTCCCCACGGCATTTGAAAAAGAAAACATTCACGTGGACACGCTATGGTTATTTTCAGTAGAATTTGTGCAAAAGATAGGGGGTAGCCCGGTCTGATATGAAGTCATCTGATGACAGATTCCGGGCAGAAAATGTCTGACATGACGTGGAAAAAAACAACAACTCACGTTTCTATAGTAATAGAACCATAATTATTAGATATACTCTCATTGAAAAATCTGAAAAAATGGTCAGTTATTGTTGATATACATTTTCATAAAATATTTCATAGTATCATCAGAGTTTTTTGAAGCGGCAAGAAACCGTTTTCTTATCGGTTTAAGTACTTTCCGCAAAAAATCATTGCCATTGATTGTTTTTCTAGTTTTCTGGCCGGCCTTCGATAGGGTCCTTCCTGGTTCCCGCGAAAGTGGAAAATCAAAATTAGAAGCCGGCGTGAGGGAATTTCAAATAGCGCGCGTCAGCAAAAGAAATTATGGGAAGATGCGCCTTCTGCAGAAGGTTTGAGAAACAACTTACTTTTTAATAGGGACATTCATTAAATTTAATACAGCGGATAATATATCCCCATATTGAGAAAATATACTATGTATTACAGCTACAGAAAATAATCTTCTGTTCATCATGACAGTAAAGAATATTAGAAGATATAAATATTAGTGAACAGAAAAGTTTCACCCAGATTGTGAAAGGCAGAAAAAGCTCGTGTAGGTGGAGTGGGAAAAGACGTTTGGGGAAGTGTGTCCAGCTGATAAAATGGCCTATTAATGTAGGGAGGAGGGTCTGAGAAAACAACAGTAGGAGCCAACAGGAGCCTTGGTAATCCCCCGTGCCACTTATCATTAAAGAGTTTACGTTGACGTGTTGGCTGATACTTGGGCCTGCTTGTCAATTAAATTTTGTTGTTTTCTTTGTCTCTTTTCTGGGCTACTAGACGGGGCATCTGATAAGACGGTGTGAATTATGGATCAGTCTGAACCATCTCGTACCAGCTTTTCTTCTCAATGATAAGGCTTTTGACCATATGGTGCAACTGAACAAGTCAAATAATTTATTGCAAAACATTTAAATTAGGCGGTTAGCAGAATCTACAGGTTAGAGGACATTGTGTTCTCATTAGCGCTGCGTAGTCAGCTCGTTTACACAAATACGCCAAAGTACCACAGTCAGATTTTCCAGAACGAGGATTCAGAGCGTCGACACAAGTGCCACCTGTGGATACTGGTATTAGATGCTGTGAAAAAGTACCAATTCTGGTAAAAGAACCAGGTTGAGTGAAGAGGTTATAGCTAGGAGTTGAGGTAAAACCTATTCCTGGCCTTGAAGTGAAGCCAATTCCTAGCCGGGTGGTGAAGCCAATTCCAGGTTCAGAAGAGATTCCAATTCCAGAGCACATTCCACAAGTTCTGGGGCATTGGATTCTCATAAGGTTCCTAAATAAGTTCCGTAATCGTAATTCGAGCCACTGACTGATAGAGCTGATCAAAACAAAGATTCGCATGCCTTGCACAATCAGACTGCCCGGTAGAAGGATTTATCAGGTCAGTACAGCCGCCCGAACCTAAAAATTTGCCCCATAATTAGAAAAATAAAACAAACCAGGGAAGAGGGTAGATCCAAAGAAGGATCGAGTCGAGCTGGCTCCATACTGAGTAATACCGCATCTGAAATACGTAGCTCTTTTACTCATCATCGTTGATCACCTTCCACATGTGTGAGGGCATTGCCTCGTCATCACGTCATAATAATTCGAGTCATAACAGAGATTGGCCCTTAAACAACACATCAATGTGTTTTTGTTCTTTTAACCTCAAATGACAATCGGAGACGCCAGTAGATGGGTTTGGAAGATCTTGACAACTGCCGGGGAATTGCGATCCAGGATTGTAAGGGTTCATCGTGTTTCCGCCAATATTAGGAAATTTTGTGACTGTAATCTTTTACATGGGAAAATTTAATATTTACAGGCTCCAGGGAAGTTGTTGCGTGTTGTTCCAAAGAGGGGAAATTGTGTGATGATTCCTGGTGTAGTCGCATCGGTATTAAGACAACATCTACCGATTCCCAAAGAATCCTAAAGAAGTTAAAAATACTTGTGGTAGATCACCGTCTGGGCACAGGTTAATCCAGCAGTACAGGGCATCACATTGTCACATACTGAAGGCATTCCACCGTTATTAGTAAAAGAGAAAACTTACGGGAATTCTGATCACAAACCAGTGCAACTGTACCCTGCGCAATGATGAAGAAGAGAAAAACGAACATTGTGATTGATATTTTCATACATTTCCTATTTATTATATACTCCTTTGCCTGTTTTTGTCTTCATTTTCCTTGCTTTGTTTTCATTGTTGTAACCCTTCCGTACCAGCTATGCAAATCGGAATCTGTTAATGATGGACACATGAGTGGACAATGCCCAGTCGGATATGCAAATACGAAAGTGTCACCTGATTCATTTCCCAACCAACTTTGACTTTATGAAAATCCCATAAGACAGTCATAAGAAGACATAACAGGCAATATCAGCCAGGATTACGGATCAGGGCTTCTGGCAATAAAGGACTGGAGCCATCAACGCCCCCGTCGTGCATTAGATGTCTTCTTTGTTTCAGACTGCGGTAGGTTTACTAAAGAAGTGCACCTGCGCTTTTCAGGTAATATTAACGCTATGTTGTACAACCAAGAGCCAGTTTGTAAACTCCCGGTTGCAATTGAAAGTTGGCATTATTGCATTGAGAAATAGTACCGCTTATCAGCAGTATGTTGGGTACCAGGTAGCGGTGCCTTTTCTTCTTGAAATTGGCTGAGTTTAGGGAAGCGCTTCCGCCATTCAAATAGCTATGGAAAGGGTTTACAACGAAAGTTTGATAAATAATGTTGATGTAGAGTTAGTTCCGGCTAAAGTTTCTTTCCGATTAATAGATTTTTCACCATGTTTGACGACTGTATCGAGTCAGAAGCGGCCGGAATTACTGCTGAGTTCATTCTTGACTATAATGTTAGCGCGATAATCGGGCCTGTGTGTAACCGAGGTTTGTCTAATGTAGTCCAGACAAAGCTTGCTGTCAGATTCCCTTGTCGCAGCCGTCCTAACGGGATACTACAACATAGCCTTGTACACTTGGGGATTGGCAACATCTTCTCAATTGACAGATACCACAAGATATCCTACCACAATTACGATTGCTCCGACTTCAAATACGTAAAACTACAACAAGTAAATCACTTTAATTCTGATTCAGCGTAGCCACAGCCGTCACTCAAATCCTGAGTATGTACCAGTGGTCTGAGTTTGCTTTGTTCGCTGCCAATGACAATAAATGCACATATGTGGCTTCTGATATCCAGGTATTTTCCATATTCACTGTTCTGCAATGTAGCATCTTTTCAGTCACAGGCAGACTCTTCCAATGACACCAGTATTACCATTAATATTATTATCACGGACTTCAGCGTGGCCGCTTTCAAAACGCAATTGGCACGGCTTCGTAATAGAGCGAGAAGTGACTCGAAACCCTAAGCTCTTTTATTAAAACTCTTTTTATAGTTGTTGTTGTATGCCTGCCAGATATATTTGAGTATCGTAGAAATATCATGCTGGCAGCAGTTGAAAACGGAATGATCAACGACGAGTGGGTATACATATTTGCAGCTTCTAAAACAGCCTATTATGGTAAAAAAAATATAAAGAGAAGTAAACATTCTAATATTATCTAGATATCAGTGCTACCGGAGAAGCAATCCCTGCCTGGAAAGATTCTTCGAGCACTCCAGATGGAAAAGATAATGATGTGAAGAATGCTTTCAAGAGGACATTCGCAGTGAGAACATCCCTTATTCAGATCTGTTTTGCTTTAGGTTGTCTATGCCTCAGTCGACTATAAAACACAAGCAGATTTTAAAAAGGATATTGTCCGCAGGATGAAATTGCCTCCATACAATTGCACCGATTGTCCTGATGATGTGAGGCACGTACCTCCAAAGACTAATCATTTTAGGCAGTCGAATATGCTGACCAGCTACATGATGTCACCTATCTTTATTTTAGGAATTTGAATAAGACATTAATGGAAGAGCCAGATGATTATATGAATGGAACAAGATTATTGAATACAGTAACTGATGAATTCGAAGGTAATCTAAAATCCTCGCATCTTTAGTGAATTATAGGAATGTCTGGTCATGTTATCATCGGTTCAGATGGTAGAAGATGCCCTGTAATGAACTGGGTGACTATGGATTCTGCAGCTAACGAGATGGTCATCTCAACTATTTCTGTGTGTGCTGGAGTTATAGTACTGTTCTTTTAATACGGCTTGACAATGAAGTTCAGAATAGTTCACAGCTCATCGATTCGGAAAAGACGATCTTTTATGCTTATGGCGGAAAGAAACCAAATTATGTTCCAGTCTGTGGATATAGTGGTACTTTTTGTCGCATTTGTTGACAATTTCGTTACAGGAAAGAATTGTCCTCCTGATTTTGTTAGAGACTATTTATGGATTGTCATTGTCGGCGCGCTTATTGTAGGAGCAACAATATTAGCTGCTGGTTTGGCTATTTATATGTCCTTGAGGTTTGCTCCTCAATCCCTTTTAATTTTCTTGTACTTCCAGGCAAAGAGTGAATGAACAAGAAAGACTAAACAGAATGTGGCAAATTCCATTTAATGCTCTAGTCAAAATGGCCAACAAGGTATTATACGAGGTATTACTCTGTAGATAGTTCAGAGTGCTATTGAATCCATGCATTCCCTTCAAAGTGGCCCAAGCACGACATCTACCAAAATGACATTGGAAAGCCGCATGGAAACACAGCACTACGCTTTCTATACATATGAAAAAGTTGGGCTATTGCTGGTTGAATAACAGATGCTTCTAGGAACCTATTGCTGCTGAAAAACATGACAGAAGACCGATGCTAACGAAAGATGACCAATCACATTTAAGAAAAGTAAACTTTTTCGTTGATTTGTAAATCCATTTAGCTCCGCGAAGTTGACCATGAAAATTCAAACCGATTCGTTGGTTTGTCGATAGATGGGCCAATTTATTTAGCTTGCTGGAAGTACTGTTCTCGAGGAAGCATCAGGGTAACAATAGCTAAGAATTCTTTCGATCTGCTTAGGATGTCATAACCAAAAGTTCTATCAACATGGATGGCTTCTTTGTATATTGTCTGATAAAAGATATAGTCAACGTAGGTTAACAATAATGCAGATATACTACAACACAGGGAATGCAATTCATTCACAACTCATTTATTCAATGTCACGGTTACTTGACGGCAGCATCTTGCTTAGTCAGCGACCGCTGGCAAGTCAAAATATCCGCTTATGGTATCCCCTTTATTCGTGAACTGGAGAAAAGAAGCGATGAAGGTATGAAAGATTACTGAATTACCTTATATTTTTCTAGTTCAATTGTATACTGCACCAGAAATATTGCGAGACACTATGAATATGAAGGGTTCCAAAGAAGGAGACATCTACAGGTAAACAGGGCTGTGGCTAACCTGTAAGTTTAAGCATTGCTATCCTCATGTCAGCAATGGTAGCCAGAACAAGAGCCTGGGATTTAGAAAACCGGAAAGAGGATGCTGATGGTAAAGACAAAATCTCTTACAGAACAATAAGTTTAGAAATCATTTTTATGGTCAAAAAAGGCGGAAGAGTAAAGATGAGACCAAATTTAGAGCCACACGAGTCAATCGATGTTAATCCTGCGCTGGTAAATTTGATTCTAAAATAAAAATAAAACTATTACAGTTGGCATTGTGCCGCGATTGCTGGGAAGAAGATCCTAAAAGTCGGCCTGATATTGCCACGATTAAAAGTCTTTTAAGAAACATGAATCATGGCAGGTATTGGACCCAACGAGACTTTTCTAAAGAGCTCGCTTTTAGCCGTAGTGATAACTTAATGGATCATGTGTTCAATGTTTTGGAACAATATGCTACCACATTGGAAACCGAGGTAGAAGAACGGACGAAAGAATTGGTCGAAGAGAAGAAAAAGAGCGATATTCTTTTATATCGAATGTTGCCCAAGTAATATCAGACACTTGATTGAGTTATGATAGTTTTCAGACAAGTGGCGGAAAAGTTGAAGTTGGGACAAACTGTGCAACCTGAAACATTTGACAATGTGACTATATTCTTTTCAGATGTTGTTAGCTTCACTACTTTAGCGAGCAAATGCACTCCCCTACAGGTAAAGTAGTGTAAAATACAAATACCGGTATTCGTCAAGGTTGTCACACTCTTGAATGAGCTCTACACCATCTTCGATAGCATTATCGATGAACATGATGCTTATAAAGTAGAAACGATTGGTGACGGCTATTTATGTGTGTCTGGTCTACCTCATAGAAATGGAAATGCTCATGTTAAAGTAACCACCAATGAGTAGGAAATACTTCCTTGTTTATAGGAAATAGCCAGTATGTCAATTGCACTGCTCAAAGCTCTCGTCAAATTCCGTGTCCCCCATTTACCCAGCGAGACTGTAAACATTCGAATTGGAATGCATTCAGGTAGTTGTTTCCCTGTTGTTTTAATCGCATTAACCACAGGACCGTGTGTCGCCGGTGTTGTCGGCCTGACAATGCCAAGATATTGTCTTTTTGGTGATACTGTGAACACGGCCAGTAGAATGGAAAGTAACGGAAAAGGTATGAAAAAATAACAACAAGATAGAATCTAATTTAGCTGGCCACATTCATCTTTCCCCTCAGGCAAACGAGTTCTTATTGGCAAATTATCCAGAATACAGGACAGAAAGCAGAGGAGAGGTTATTATTAAGGTAAGGAGACCATTCACATTGAGTCAATTTTATTCCAGGGAAAAGGCGTTATGGAAACATTTTGGCTGTTATTTGATTGATCAATTTATTTTATACAATAAAATATTTATCCAGTTGCTGGACAAAGGATGTTATTACACAGAACACTTCCTTCACCAAGTTGATCAAACCTGAAAATAATTTAAGACATGATCTATTCATACGCTACAGAAAGTTTCTTGACAGGCTCGGGAATATTCAGGGACCATGGACTTAACGGTTGACAGAATAACCCAGAAGAAGGAGAACAACATCCTAATTAGGAATTTGTGACGCATCACAGCTCTGTACAGCGGGTGCTGTGGGTAGAAGTATTGACAATTAAATAGACTAATGGAACCGGTGTCAGATTTGACGCTGTGTTAAACAATGTAAGAATAAAAAAGGTAAATAATTTAACAAGAGATCAAAGCATTGAAAACATCACTGGTGAGGGTACAAGGAACAATAACCAGACGAATAATGAATTCAAATCGTTTGCTGGATTAGGGGAAAGTGGGCATGGAAGTCATCATACCGTAGATAGTTATCATGTCGAGCAGTTATGAATTTTTTACCGACTTTTCTTGTACATTCATTGTAACTTTCTATAATATCAGTTTTCCTCTTTTACGATTTCCCTCCTTGTTAGACATATCAGTTTTTTTTTGTTAATAAGTCTAATATAATCCGCTTTATAGGTAATGGACCAGAATGTCCTTCTTGGAGCATTCTATACCGGCCTGTCCATTGTTACATTTGGATCGACGTATGTCCCGTGCAGGTGGTTCGAAGCAGCAGATGGTCTTTATAATCCATATCTACTGCCAAAATCACACATTCAGGAATATTTTTTCAATGGTTGATGTGTATTGGCCAGTTCATTGTTGGTGTAGTCGTTTATATCTTTGTTGGTTGTCCGACATTTTATCCATTATGCATGATTGGTGGAATATTATTTGCATTGGGTGAGAAATAAGCGAATCGTATACGTCGTCTTCTTAGGAAATTCATTGACAGTTTTTATTATGGAAGGGTTGGGAATGGCCGTGGGTAGTTTATTGTGGAATACTGTCACGTGCATTGTAGGATGGGCCGTTAGCCGATTTGGTTTATTTGGAAAGTAACGGGTATATTGAAATTAAATTAGAATGAATTTCAGTCCAATCCAAACCCCCAAACATAACCTATTGAATATCATTGGCGTTCTCGTTGTCTGCATAGGGTAAAAATATAAGGAGAGGTGATAATACATTTCTTGCAGAGGATGTGTCTTTGCCCCAATTAAACATTATCCTATGAAAGTAAGGCCAGCAATACAAGTTCGTTTGACAAAATTCCTAAGTGAAAATTATTTTCAGTACGATAAGGAGATAGCTATCACGGGAGAGCCAAAATCGCCATCTAACTTACGAAGACTATTGTAAAGCATTCTGTTCTTTTTTAGCTGATGACTTTCAGTTGTATTGGTTTATGTATCATGGTTGGCTTTTTCTACGGCAACTTCATCACAGCTATCAACTACGTGATTGTAAATGAACCAGAAGCTTCTCCTCTAATCCACGCTCATTTTTTCGCCTTCTCTGTCGGTGCGTTATTCACTTCTACAGCTGTTTTCTGTATCTACGCCCTGATCAAGTAAGTTACCGGTTATCTCCGTCTGAAACCTCTAAGGAAAAATCGGCCGTTTGTCAATCCGGAGCTGGCTATGCCCTCCATAATGTCAGGTCTTCTTTACGGCGTTGCGACATGCAGTTTCCTGGCAGCTAATCATTACCTGGGACAGGTAATATCCTCCAGTGACAATTTCATTTCCCCTCTTAAGATTATCGCTTACCCGATAATATCAAAAAGTCCTGGCATCGTCACTTCCCTTTGGGCGGTGCTCCTCTTCCATGAAATTCGAGTAGGTTCTTCTTAATTACTGCCATATGGCTGACCTTTGAATCTCACCTTGGTGAAATTCATTTTTTTTAGGGGAAATGGAATGTCGCCGCTCTTATTGCCGGTATAACCACTACGATAGTTGGCGTCTCACTTATTTCATTATCCAAAGTAGAATTTTAAAAATAAACCTTTTTTGCTGCAATATTATGAATGTATTAACCCGTTTGCGATGGAAATGAAGAACTACGAGAGAAAAAACTCTCCTAGCAACGCTTACTTGGCCACGCATGGTGCACTCCGCCAAAAAAACACTTTGAAATGCGCAGTTTCCAATTATTTTGATGGACAAAAATCATACTGCAAATTATGCTTGCTTTCGAAGCGGCTGATGACCACCACGGCTTTCTTGAATCTAGCGTCTTTTTTCGAAAGCATTGTATATCAAAATGAGGCCGTACGTTGGATGCATTGGACGACTGTGGCGATTTATGAGCTGGGCGAGCGCCAACTGCGCCCAATTTCAAATTCTATAGCATCAAAAGTGAACTGCCGCCGAAAGAAGCTTCTTCAACTTTTTTATATACTTCATCTTCTTCTTTTTTTTTTTGATGGAGCGCGGCTTCTCCACCGCCGATTTTCTCTAATCCGCAAACAACGGCTGCGAGTCTCTTCTGTTATTTTTTGAATTCGAAATTCCGTTTGAGTGACGGGTCACAGCTGGCCTCGTATCGTTTCTTGAATCTAACCTAGAATAATCACAAGAAGCGCCCCTATCTCTCTTTTTTAAATGACTCTCTCTCTATCCCTCTCTTTCACCAAACAGCTGACCACAGTCGCGTGGCTGAGGACATGTCAGCTTGCATAAAATAACGAGCTGTTGAAATGTGCTGTTCAGAAAAAATAAACTAACATATTCGCGTGCCTGCAAGAATGATTCATCGGAGAGGCTACTCCCTCTCAAATGTTCGCCTGAACTATTCCGGTTTTGCGCTGAAATCAAAGTAAAACGATTGCGAAAGTTAGGAGGCAAAAATCCCTAACCTTGAACGCCCATCTATGCGACAGTTTGCCAATGCGGTGGAACAGTTTTATTTGTTTTTAATCTGACACTG
This sequence comes from Oscheius sp. DF5033, assembly GCA_964036215.1. Classification (NCBI taxonomy): domain Eukaryota; kingdom Metazoa; phylum Nematoda; class Chromadorea; order Rhabditida; family Rhabditidae; genus Oscheius; species Oscheius sp. DF5033. The sequence continues at coordinate 11,509,880 of OZ038413.1, forward strand.
AGATCTTATTTAATTAACTCCTGCTATCTACCACACCCAGACACGTTTTTTTCTTTGGGCATACGCCTCTTTCTATCAATATGTGTTGTCTGCCGTCCATTCAAAATATCTTGGGGAGGTAAATTCATATGAATGGGCCTTTAATTTGGCTTTTCCCGTAAACCATTGAAAAGCTCCCACGCGAGGAAGAGCGCTCTCTGACATCTGTAAAACGCCCAAACACATCGTCTCCTTTTTCAAATTTTCCCGCCCGATTCTCATTGCCTGGCTTTAATCACCTACTGGCGCATTTTTCCAGCATTTGAGAGCAGGCTCCGCAGCCAAAGCGGAGCTCTGCTCAAGTGGAATGTCTTCTCCTGTAGATGTGTATCACTAGCCGCTCGATAGGCGTCTCGTTTCCGTGAAGGTCAACAAAGGGGCTTCTTGTCGACAACACCTGTCAGCTTTTTGCATGTGCCGCGGGCCCATGCGAAAAGGGCGCCAATGTCTCATAAAAGTGTGTATTCAAAAATACGACCTAGCGGGAAGATGTAACCTCCCCGCCACATAAGTAGCTCAAGGGGTGGGGAGGGAAACATGCTATCAGTAAACCATTAATATTGTCAGCTATCAACCCACAGTTGCAAATAATGTATCGATAAGCCTTCTCTAGGCACATGCCTCGAATAGGCTAACAAAAACAGCTGAGGGGAGTGGGTCCCGCTTTACTGCGAGCTACTTTTTGTTTTTCTTGGTGAAACTACTTGCTCTCTGTCTCTCTCACCCAACATCCTAGAACAGACCTTTGAAAAGGACAGGTGTACACGCGTCTTGTCTGTTCATTGTGACTATGTGAGACCTCCGACACATGAGAACTCTTATTCATAGTCCTCCACCCCCACGGATTTCAAAATTCCCCCTCATTCCCAGGTCATAACTACTGAAATTCTATAGAAAGCGAAAAGAGGCAAGACCCTGGCGGGAGTGATCTCCCGCCGTGAGTTTCTCCTTTTCTAAGCTGCCGACAAGCTATTCTTCTTCTTTTATCTTTTTATGCATTCTTTCAATGTTCTAAACATCCTTAGGGGCAAATTTACAAGGATACTCGATCATTGCAGACTCCTATTGAAGGAAGAAGTGCATACTCTTCATCTCTGGCTTTTTTTTTGTTTGCCTCCGATTTCTATTTGTTTTTCCACGTTCCTAAAAATCGCTAATAATGTTTAAATCGAATTTTTCAACTTTTCACCGAAATTCTTAAAATAAGTTCGGAAATCCTGTTTTTATGTTTGAGATCTGAATGTATTGCAAGCGTACTGATTAGTGTCTAATAACACATCAAAATAATAACATATGCACCAGACTTGCGCGGAACACCAAAATTTTGCGTTCCGCCGAACGTTCCGTGTTCCGAAATTTTCGAGTTCCGCGTTCCGCGGAAAATTCCGTATTTTCAAATTTTTCGTTCCGTGTTCCGCGGAGGCCCGTTCCGCCGGAACTCGTGACGGAACGGCATCAAAAGGAAGCCAGAATAAAAACCGAAAAAATATCGCGAAATTTTCGACATTTCGCTGCAAATTTAAGCTTAAAAATGCGTCTTTTAATGGCGATCATTATGCTGCTTGTATTTTACTCAATAGAAGCCGATAAACAGCGGAAATCTCAATTTGACACGGGCAATTATAAATCTAATTTCCCTGAGAGATCATTCTTTCAACAATTCTTTCTCATTTTTTTCCATTTCTAATTCTTCCTCGCAGACATGTGGTATAATATTTTAAAGAAAAACTCACATTAGGAAGTTGTTTTGGCTGAAAAGCGTGCCGATACCCTATTTGAGAAGCATAATGTGAGCAACGCCGCCCTGATTGAGTTTTCCACGCTCGCTAGTTGCTATTTTGTTTTGATGTTCGACTTGCCAAAAGGCTTCTTTAGAGAGAGTGTCCCCACTTAAGCCAGCATGCGAAAACGTGCGACGTCTATCATTTTGCCTTTTTTATGCTTGTTAATCCGGCGTGATAATCCTTCTATTAGTTTTTTTAACTCTCGATATTGAGATCTTCTCTAGTTAAAGGGACTCTGGAGGATTAGAATTATTTTTTGAAAAGCTGATTTTTCCTTTATTTCTTGTTTCTAAAATTTACAAAATAATTATTGTAGCATACTAAAACAAGAATAACATACAAAAGAAAGTTGCAAACCAGTTTTTAAAAATTATTCGTATGGAGGAGCCATTTTATTCAAATAAAATTCAATTTTCGATAATATCACTATTACCCATCCATCAAATGGTGTGCTAATTTATTGCTAGCATCTGTAGATTATTTTTAACAAGAGAAATAAACAAAAAACGGAAAGATATTAAAGAAAAACGCAATTTATTACACTCGAGCGGTCGGAGCAAATGCGCGCCAAATTCAAATCTTTGTTGAATCCGATTTTCTGCTTTAAAAATCTGTATCTTTTTATAGAAAAATCACCTAGCAATAAGAATTAGTGCATGATAATCAGAAAAATCAGCGCTATTTAATAAGACCAACGTAGGGTCGGCAAACGGTTGCGGGCCAGTAAGGCGCACTTTCGGGGGAGGCGCGGTTTGCTGGCGCTTTTTCGGTGCAATAGTTCCAATATACTAATTTGAGTATCGCAAACATTATAGACATGTCGCACCGAAAAAGCGCACAGGAACCGCGGCTACCCCGAAAATGCGCCTTACTGGCCCGCAACCGTTTGCCGACCCTAACCAACATGCAAAAAATCCTTCAGAGTACCGTTAAAGATCGATGTAAAGTAAATAAAATGCCTAAATGTCAGCCACCACAGCTAGTTGTTAGTCATACGAACACACCTTTGTTCTTTCCGCCTCCCTTCCCTTCTGCAGTTCTGTTTATGGTTAAGAATTTCGTACTATCGAATGCAATATTCCCATCGTACTCTTCCGATTATGTGCAGTCAAAGATGATTCAAAATTCTCTTTCGCTAGTGATGACGAATTGCCCGCAAATCTTCACGCTATTCTCTTATTTTGTACAGTTTTCTATATGTGCTCTGTTTCTTAATTAATCTTGTTTTTTCCACGAATCTTTTAACTCCATGTATCCTATTTCAGCTGACGTCTATATGAGCCGATAGAGTTTTGCGCATAAGGATAATGTTTTTGGTTCTTTTAATAGGTTTTTTTCTATCTTGTTTTATAACATTTAAGCTTTTAGGAATATTATCATTAACTGTCCCAGTAGCATCTTTGGTAGCCCTGGGAAATCTTGCAGTTGTCATACGGAATAACAAATTTATTTCTACAGACAGTGACCCTCTTCTCGGGCAGGCTAATGACTTGTGGTAAGCCGTGTTTTCCCTTCTCCACAACCTCTTTTTTAAGGTGCCAAGCTTCTGTTGACAACGGTGTAGCTGAACTAGCATCCGCAAGATTTATTCGAGCACACGATAGGAAGATTTTTGAAGTGGGCAAAAGAACAAAACAACAAAGCATACATTTCCAGGCTGTTCTGGACGAAGACAAAAAGAAGGCGCGTTTGATCTTCCGAGAAACACCTGTTACCAATGGCGGGAAGTACCGCTGTGAAATGAGAACAATAAACGGAGACCTTATTTATGGGAATATGTTCGCCTACAGTATGGCTTTTACGCGTCTGTTAAAAAATGTTTTCTTTTAGCTCGACCGGTAATCCATACAAACGGATCTCGTAAATTCGAGGTTTCTGGTTACGATCCAACTCTTGTCGAAGGCGATGAACTCAGCGCATATGAGGGTGAAACGGCAGAAATTCCTTGCCCTGTCGCTGGATACCCAGTTCCAAATGTCGCGTGGTACAAAGACGGCCTGCCCCTTGGTATGTTACCATGGCGTTCGCTATAAGGTTGCCCTGTGTGATTAGCCACAAAGCTTTTTGCCGATTTCATAACATGGCAAAAGCTGCATAGATAAAAATATTAAACATTCGATATAAAATAATCTTTCAGAAGAGAATGAGAGGGTCACGTATAAAGAAAATTCCGTCGTCATCGACAAGGTGGAGAAAGCTGATGCCGGGAAATACAGGTGATTTTGCTTATTTCCTTGATTAGAATCTTTTTCGTACAGATGTGTTGCCACAAACCAATTCCCCCTCGTTGTCGATGGTCAAGAACAACAGTTTGAACTCAAACTAGAGCAAATGGTGGCTGTTCCAGGTAGGACCTTTCTTATATCTGGTTAAAATAGAATTTCAGCTTCTCTCGGTTGGGTACTTCCTCTTATGATCATCTTGATAATTTTACTACTCGTCTGTATCTGTATCTATGCTTGCACAGCGCTGAAAAAGTTTAATTCTGCTAATTACAACGTGGCCCGGAGAGAGTGAGCACTTGACCTTTTGCGTATGAGACAATTCTTTATAGACAAACGCTGAGACGCGAAAGGGAAGATGAACAACGAAGGCTGACCAAGGAGACACCTTGAAGGACCCCAATTCTTTCTAATTGACGCTCAAGAAGACATGATCTTCAATCTCTATTCGCCGCAGCTTTCATGTGATGCCTCACGCTTTTCAATGCCTTATTATGTACTTGTTGGTTACAAAAATATAATACTATAAGCTTGTTGTCTCATTTTCCTTTATCTATAAATTGTGAGAGACGCTTCTTAGCAATACGGGTAGTTGCTATATAGAAATTTACCTCCCTTCCTGGCTAAAAGCGCGCATTCTCTTTATTTACAAATATAATATTTTATAAGTTGTAAATAGATCACAATGACAAAACCCGGTGTGTTTTAGGTTTACAATAAAGCAGGCATTCTTCTTGTGTTCTTGGATAAGGCAGATTCATCTCTCCCTACAATGCAGTCCATTGGGTAAGCGGTGTGCACTTACGTAACAATAGCCATACGCAAAGGATTGGCAAATGTCACCAACCATTCCCCACCGGTAGACAAATTGTGACGGATGGCCGTTTAGACACGAGTATCGGTAAGAGGATGCTTCACAGGATACTCTCGCTAAATGAAAAAGTTATGGCAATCTGTTCTATTTGCCTTTTTCATTAGGTTCAAGTCTCATTTTGATGCCTTCTTTCTTCTTTTCTTCTACCACTGAAACGGCTTATTTGATGCAGCAGAGAGCCTACCTATTAAGTTGGATAATTCTTCTGAAGGCGTCTTGGTATCATTTAAATTGTCTCCGTTCACTGTAAATATAAATTGATTGTAGTATATAAAAATATTACTATGTTCTTCAGTACCTGCGATATTATTCTCTTTTGTTAAAGTCTCTTCACTGCTGATCCCTTCTCGCACTTTTTTGTCAATTTGCGCACCGGAAGAAACTGAAATTTGTAGAAACCTGTCCCCCGTGGCGGCTAACTTTTTTCTTGGACTATGATTAATGGTGGATGCACTCGCTTCGTTGAGGTGTTGTCTTCTTCACCCGACTGAAGATTAAGAGGACTGAGATGTTCCAAATTTTCCTGTTGAGCGCCGGAAGGAAGATCTTTGGTTTCCAACGAGACTGTCTGGGAATTTTATGGACTTTGAGTGCAAAATGTTTTTTACCATATCCGTGGTTGTTTCGAAATCCATTGGTGACATTCCAGGAGGAGACGGTTCCGCGACAGCTGCAACCAAATTTGCTGAGATAAATGTATTTCACCATTTAAAAAGAGTGTTGGGTCCACTGGATCGATTGCTATGTTTTCTTGTCTTTTTTCGGGCTTCGCATCGTCAATAGTATTAGTTGACTCAATCGCTATCTTAGCAAATAATAGAATAAACCGCAGACAGTTCTTACTTTTCCTATAGATTTAGGTGATATAGTGACGGACATCGAGGTGTTTAGCGAAGAAGAGCCTAAAATTAATTTGTGACTAATACCGAAAAAGCTGCCGACTGTGGCCACATTACTAATTGTCAAGACTCAAGAATATAAACCTACTTAAATGGGCTGGCAATTCTGCCGCGGGATTTCCCTCTGGAAGCAAATAAGACTCCTTCCCTTGTTCGTCTTTTGGTGAGGCATTCTCCCCTCCCTCTTCGGAAGGGCCAGCTGTCTTCAAAACATGACAACTCATTTCACATTCTATTTTTGATCGAATGGTAACAGATTCAACTACTCTGTCGCCTGAATCTCTTCGTGGTTATGTTCTTCTGTACAATTTACCTGGACAGTAGCCAAAGGGATAATATTCACAATCGCCCGTCTCCGTATTTTTCCACCATCTGATTGTCGCTTGAGTTCTGACAGTACCGTTACGACAAACAACACTAAATATGCGTGGCAGAAGGGAATACCAACGCCTACCTGTATTTCTGCCGAGCGCAAGACTTTCTTTGGGTAGGCTGTTCAGGTAAGTCACCACTTCCTTCGATTTCAACGATAACAGAAACAGAGGGAAGTGTTGAAGCGACCTCTTGCATAGGTTCAAGAAGGGTAAGCGACTGATCTATTTCTTCCATATTTCTTATTTCTTCATATGATCCTGTTGTCGGTTTCACGGTGTTCTCCTCCGTCGTAGTTTCTTCCTCTACCATAGCTGCGTCAGCCGTTTTTTCAGCTGAGGATGAAGCTGTTACAGCCGTTGGCTGTTGATATTGGGGAACAGTTGTGGCACTACCATCTTCAGCCATCGTTTGTCTTGTATAAGAAGTGGTTTCAGCTGTTGCTGAGTCCAAACCTACAGATAGACTGGCCACCTAAATATCACAATATTTGGGCTGGGGGTTGTTGCCACCTCAAACAAATCCCAAATGGGTTCAGAATGCTCATCATCCCCGTAGAGCTGCTGTAAAGCCGTAATATTTGGACAGCAGATAGCTTTAGTCATTGTGTGGTCAGCATCCTTAAATGGAAGAAGTGGAAAAGTCGCGAATTATGGCTAACTTGGAATTCACAGTTGAACCCGACTGGACATCCGCGATCGCAGGTAAATGCGTCGTTGGTTTCCATCAAAGGCGTCTGACCATCAGTGCACATAGGAAAAGCAATAGAGGTGCCTGAACTCTTTGGAATGAACTATACCGGGAGTACCAAACCAATTAAGGTTACAAAGAGAAGAAGTCGCCTCATAGCTGCGAGGTTGAACCAGGGATAGTCGACTTCGAGAGCCCGCCCCGTATCTGAAGATTTCATCTGTCCAGAATCCGCAGGTTCTTGGTCACCTTTCTTTATTTTAGCGGCGCATCGAGGCTAATCACAATCTACGTTCACATCCGCCAGTCGCGCCTCTGGTTTCCACCTACGCAGAGAGGGAAAAAACGACCCTCCGCCACTAAACCCAATTCTCAACAACTTTTCTTATTTATTCGCAACAAATGAACATTCATTCTAATCGTTTTTTATGCATAAATCGAGATCCATGGATTCCTGTCTGAGCATGGCGATTCTTCAAATGGAATTCCTTCTTCGGGCATTTGGTAAAATGGGTTGTACAACTGCTTCTTCCAAACTGCAGCTCAATTTCCTCCATGTTATATATTGATCTAGACGTTCCGCCTCTTCATTGTCTCCTCTTTTAATGCCATTCGTTGGCGAAGGTGTTTCTGATTCCAGCCTTGCAGTAGAGAGCATACTGTTAACCAGAAACTGTTGCAGAGACTGTATGCTCCCTGAAGTTTTCTTGCAGCATAGCAAAGCATCTTACCGCTTGAATTGACGGAAGTACCCGATTGTTCTTCATATTTTGGTGGAGCGTAGAGAGACTTTATCGCTTCTGCATATGGGGGCAATTCCGCTTGAGGCAGGACGTCAACATTGAGAACGTAGCCTGAAATATAAATTGTCTGAAAAAGGATATCGAGCCATCAAATGTCTCCTCCTTTATGGAGTAATCCTCAGAACTAGGCTACCGAACAGCTGTGTCTGTGAACGGCAATAACGAGTCTTGTTCTCTCTCACTAATGGCAACGATATTGGTTGGAAACGAGGCAAGCGTAACTAAGTAGCCGGTGCGCCACCAATAAAAAGCACTGACCTTGCAGAGAGACAATTGTGCCATTTTAACGTGAAATCGTTTTCATACTCGGCTCCGCTTCATGACGTTGGTCACTTCGAGGCAGTTTCTGCTATTCTCAGATATGAGCGCGGGGCGCTTTTTGCTCTTTCGGAGTATTTTTTATACGGAAAACATAACTAAACGCGAGCTAGCCAAATGATTATCCTGTATGCATCCGCATTAACATTGTGACTTGTAGAAATTCATGTGATTTAATGGGGGTTACATATTGGTCAAACGATTGTTGGTAAAGGATTTTCTGTCAAAGAGGCGTTATCAGGTGTAGGAAACCAGTTGCGGTTAAAGTCTCGCAATGGACTCCAGTACAAAACAACCGTTTGACGACCATTGAAGCCATTGCCCCCCCCCCCCCCCCCCCCCCCCGCAGCAACTAGTCGAATAGTTCTCTTTATACACTTTCGCTGTTTCGTGTTCCCTCTTTTGTAGCTGTCTTCCTTATCGTATACATGTTCTAATCGTCAGAACAAATGGTGTCGCTGACCCGACCTTTAGTGGGGATCCATAAGGCGGTCTGCTGTACACGGTGGCAAGAGGCAAAAAACACATTTCTATCGAGTCTTCCCGTCTGTAATAAATAACGCTGTCAACGGGATATCCCAGAGGTGTATTCAAAATGTCCGTTGTTCCCAGTGCCCCGCCGGTGTCACTCTCCAATTAGCACTGCCATTGGCATAATTGGGCGTCGTAAGCACTACCAAATGCTCCTTCGCTCTTTGTTCCGTTTATGTTCACTCATCCATTTTCTTTAAGGCGTTGGCTAAACTTTTGCAAAGGCAGCCACAATCCTTCAAGCATACACAGCATTCTTTTGCAACAAATGTATCTATGCCCTTGGCTCTTGCGAAGCTATTCATATTATTTGATGACACGTTTGCTCGCATTGTTGCAGTTATAAAGCGAAGTTTTGTGGAAGAAAAGGCATATACAAAAACGCAGGTGCGAGCGGTTTAGAACATCTGTCTCTCGACTGCGGTCATTCACTTGCCGGGTCACATTCTATTATCGTCGGAGAGCTGCGACTCCCAGCTTGCAGTCTCCAAATGAAAGCCTTTCTGCCTCCTTCCGCTTAATACGATTGCATGGGCTGTTCCCTATTAGTAGGTGGCTCTCCTTCATAGAAGGCTTTTGCCCAGTAATTGAGCTAATATCCGGAGCAGCCAAATAGCAGATGTGTTTGTGTTTATTCATCCCACTTGGCCCTGCCCAAACATGTGCGGCCGACATTTGGCGCACTTCAAGCATCTCTTCAACACTGTCACTTCTACATTGTTGGGAACCTTCAACTAATCCCATTTCTTTCTAAGTTAATACTTATAAGGTCATCCATGTAATCCCCATTCTTTTGATATTTTGCTTGAAAAGGAACAGTGACGAATCGGCCGTTCCACGCAAAGCAATCTGACCGAGGAACTCCATTAAAGGGTCCTTGAGATCTTGGGATTCTCATTACAAATGCACTAAGCTCATGGGCGGTAGCCTGCGTCCTCCGTTTATCTCACGGTCTTTGCCTTGTAGTAACCGTATTTGCATAATAAACAGCGACACTCTGCAGCTTTGCGTCAGACCCCATTTGTCCCGTAATTCTCATCTCGCGCCAGTATTCTGTCGTTATGGACGATTATCTCACATGAAGTTGCCTACAAATGCATGAGAGTGCTAAGCCACGCTCACTTTTTCGCTGTTTATTTCCCGCTATGTATCTCTCGTTGTCTCTGCGCCTAGACAAACATTTTCTTCTACTGTTCTCAGGGGAAGTGAATTTCTAGAGGAGACAGCTGGCGTATGCTCTTTAAAAAAGATCTCGCCTCTAGGCGATTTCCGTTCAGGCATGCTCAATGCCTTTCTGTTTGCCCGCCAGAACAACCATATTGGCTGCGTTACCTCAAAAGAAAATTGCTGTTCTTGCTTGCGTACCGTTCACACAGAATAACATAAACATATCTCAGATGATATGATACCAGACGTTCCCTATAGTTATGTCCATTTATTGTTAAAGGAATAGCATTTAAAACGGAGATGCTGTCCTGTTTTGCATGTAGCTTGCCCATATGAATAGAGTCATCAATAGCATGCCTCAGGAGGCTTCTCATTAAATGTGCTGAGCACAGCGATCGCTCATCAAGTGCCATCTGCTATGTTCTGCCCACGGGAGGCATCTGTTCGCGCGATTTCATTGCCTTTCGAAAGAGACTCTTTTGACAAATGTGACCGGCGGTCGACTTCAGTCCATAAAACGGAAAACTCTCCACAACCTCTCGCATCCTTCGCTTTCTTTCGAAACTACTTAATTCGATCGAATCGCTCTCTGTATAGGGCCAAGAAGCTATTGTGACATTCAATAGGCCGTGTCCGTCACTTATAATTGCCTCATTAGCATAGCCAGTGCCATGAGCTGATCCTTTCTCCTTTGCTGACCATCGCATGCCACTGGTGAGTAGCTAACAATTTTGTGACCTTACGCCGCCGTTCTATCTTTCTCGCTCGTAGTGAAAATCCCTCTGGGAGAAAAGCAGACGACATTCTCACGGTATCAACTCCTTCCATTGTTCCCAAAAGCGTCCCGTAGCCTTTTGTGACTAAGTGCTGGCACATCGCTCAGTTTTCTTTTCATCACTGTCCTACTAAACTTTACGTCCTTTCAGACAATATGACGACGCTGTCCTCAACACTCACGTCTTATCCATCCAACAGCTACAAAATATGCCCAGTATATTTACCATCACCTCCAGAAAAATATAATCCTTATAGTATTTCTACCAAGGTTTGTTTAGTGCTTCAGTTGTACTTTATAATTGTAGAGGAAACCCCAAACTGGTAGTCTTCCATCAATAGAAACTCTTTTACCATCTCCAAAAATTTCATCTCCTTGCATGTTTATGCCAGGTATATTCATTTCAAAGCAGACATAAAGTTAACCTCCAGAGACCTCAAAATTTGTTCCAATTGACCAGCCACTCTCTATTATTACGGATGAAGCATATTTAAACGCGTATTATGATCCCTATTACCAACTGCCACCTGGACCAGAAAAAGGAGATCACTTACTTCAATTATCTAAGCCAGCGGGAAAATAGACACATTATCGTATACACATTGTACGGGTTTTTAGATTACGTGCCACTAATAAAGGTTATTTGCTAAGCGACCTACCCATAAGCTGTCGAGGATTATTCACTCTCGCAATGACGAGTCTCGATATTCTGTTCTCGTTGACCACAAAGTGGCTTACTGCAAATCGGGAGCTTATACAACAGCAAACCGTTTATACCTGGTGATCCATTGGCAAAATACCGTGCTGTAAACTCATCTGCTGATGGAGGAGTCAAATGGTGTAGTTGATGACGTCCTATGTAGAATCCTAACGATAAACACGGATTGTTACATATAAGAAGATCTTACGATTAGTATAGCGTATTAAACAGAAAATAACTATCGCTCCTACGGCGACAAATGACAAGTATCCCAAATGGTCTGAGTCCATTCCCGCGGCCTGTAAATGAGTTAGAAGAGAAGAATCCGGATCCATATACCTGTAAATGAGGAAGACAGATATGAAATATAAATACGGTGAAATTCAAGCAGTAGTAGGTAAGATTGAGCTCAGTGAGATTCTTCAATTACTCCGGCATCACTGTTCTACTGGTAATAACAGCATTGAAGATCACGGCTTAACTTCTATAGAGGATTTCAAAAAAGCGATTAAAAGTAACATTGACTTAGATTAGAGATAGAACATGCTCATTCTCACAAATAATTAGGAGCAGCGTATTACGGGAGCTGGTATTTGCTAAGGCGGCACTGGTGTCTTCAATCTTTAGATCGGATAATTCCCAAAGCGTAATGGTAATAATATGGAGTAAAATAATTCAATGCTAGCTGGAAGCATTCTGAATTTCAGTCAATTCAAAAGCTTTGTATTTACTTCAAACAACAGGATTCCCATCCTTTCATCCTTTCTGAAATGGAAAAGTGTGAGTGGATAGCCGTGGATAGTAAAGACTGACTGTGCATTTTCTAACAGGGCTGTCTTTCTAGCAGGGCTAGGATTGGCAGATAGGATGCTCAAGCTGATAAGCAGGGATCAGTAGGAGAGCTCTTCTCCCAACAATCCAAAATGTCTTCTATAGAAGATACGAAAAAGTCCGAAAAAATGATTTATTTGCTCCACCGTAAATGTATACAACTTTGCTGATAATTTAGGAATATTATACAAGAATTAACGAGCAACCCGTACTGGTACAGACAAGGAACTGGGCAGAACTCAAAGAGAAACAACACAAGACCCGGAAACGGATATATAATAGTGACAATTTGTTAAAAATCATTGTTGTGAAGTTGCTCTTCTCGTCGTCTTTGCATAATTCTCGTAGACAGAAATCCCAAAATGATCACTATTATACTGATCAACATAATGTCCCAGGAGACGCCAAAAGTTTGATCAAGAAAATGGACCAGTGGCAGCTGAAGAAAAATATAAAGAAAAAGACAAGAATAATACCTGATTAAAACTGTCCATTAAAAAGACAGCTTGAAGTTTCAACAAAGCCAGCGTACAAGGAAGAGCAGCGTCGCTGTTGTGTTCAGCAGCCATGTCATAATATCTCTTAGCAAGATGGAGGTCCTAAAAAGACTAAAATGGAAAGACAAAAGAATAACTTCTACCTTACTGAGACCTTCTCCATTTTCATGCATATATCCCAAGTTAAACATTGCCTGAGAGGCTAGATGTCTTTCGGCTGCAATTTTATATTGGTTCGAAGCCTAAAATGTCGTGTGATATTGAGAAAAGAAACAAAACTACCGCTTTCAAGTCAACCTCAGTTCCATAGCCGTAGTAATAGTAGTCGCCTAACTTAATTCTTGCCAATGAATAATCTTGGTTAGCAGATCTGTGCCAGTTGTTCAGGGCAACGCTTAGTTTTGATTGGCTTGAATACTCTTTAAACATTTCTTTCAATTCTCCTTTGTCCAAAAGGTAGGCAAAATTAGTTTGGGCTGGTTCGTAGCCAAGATCAGCCAGGAAAAGATATTTCACTGCCGCCTCATCGTAGCGTTTTTCCTATAAGCAAAGGAAAATATTAAAGCAAAATATTATTCCTACCCTGTATGCAATGTAAGCCTCCATCATTTTTTCTGCCCACCTTCCTCGTTCAGCAACCATTTTGTAGAAGTCAACCGCAATAGGGCAACTTCGAGCTACTCCAGTACCCGTTGCATGCATATTTGCCAAATTGTAGTAAGCCAGAAGTTGAGAGTTCTGGGTAGCCATTTGGTAATACTTAACAGCTGTTTTAAAATCTCGCTTGACACCCAGTCCCTCTGAATAAAAACATTATTACAGACAGAAGGCGATATCCTACTGAAATACATGTCTCCCATGTAGAGCTGTCCCTCTCCTCCACCCTGCTCTGCTGCCAAAGTAAACAGTCGGGCTGCTTTATTGTAATTTTGCTTAACTCCCATTCCCTTCATGTACATGATTCCTAGGCCAGTATATCCGATCAAATTTCCCTAAAATAAAAACTGTTGTCAAAGGAGAATACCCAACCTTATTTGCTGCTTCCAAAAAGTATTCGAATGCTGTTCTGTTGTCTTGGGGAGTGACGGGAGTTCCATCCAAAAACATTTTTCCTAAACTTGCGTAAGCTCCTGCATGCCCATTCTCTCTAGCAGATTCATAGTATCTGTAAATCAAATTAATAAAATATTGCTATTTGATTACTCTAAAGCCCGATGGAAGTTTTGTTCGACTCCTTTGCTCCCGGTGAGATAAAGACTGCCCAATCCTGTCAATGCGGTAGTGTCTCCTTTCTCTGCAAGGAAACGATAATAGTCCAAAAGGTGCTGATCCATCAGGGTCATTGGGCTCGAAGACGTTGTGGGTTCCTTAAATCGAATGTAAATTAACCTCTACTGAACTGACATTTTCATCTGTGAGGCGTATCCTTGGCACACTGCTTGCAATCGAGAATTTTGTGCTCTGTGCTACTTTGTCAGCAACTTTCTTATAATACTGCAGTGCGTGTTCGCAGTCAGGATTCACTCCTACTCCGTAGAGATGACGGTAACCCTGAAAATGCTGACTGTAAACAAAAATAGAGCGAACTCATACCATAGCCATTTGAGCGAGTGGATTGTCAGCAAGAGCAGCAAATGTGTAGTAAACCAAAGCTTTTGCTTGGTCGTTTTTCTGTAATCCATATCCGGTCGAGTACATAAAGGCCAGTCCTAAAATGCTCGTAACTTTCAGCCGATCCACTTACCCAATTGGGCATCCCCAGATCCGTCTTTCGCTAGTCTTTGAAAAGATTGAAAAGCTGTATCCGGAGACCAGCGAGCGCTGTCTCCAAAAAGATGAGAAAACGCTGGAAAAAGTTTTCATAAAAGAAAAAGTAAATAAAATACCCATGAGCTTAACAGCATCTCGATGTCCCATTTTGGCTGCTTCATCAAGTAACCGATAAGCGGCTTTTTTACCGTCGCTTCCATATCCTTTTCCTTTTTGTAGATAGCTCAAGGCTTTTTCATACAGAGAAATGGATTCAATTGGTCTGAAACATGCATCAAAACATAAAATGTAAAAATTTACGAGTCCGAGCTAGGTTCAGGTATATACTCGTCACCTGCAGTCAACACAACTTCGGGTAATAATGGAGGCGGTTCATGACCAGATGGATTATAAATAAGATCGTTTATAGAAATTCCGAGAGAATCTAAAAATTATGTTTTTAGTTAAATTTAGGAAGAAAAAAACAAACCGAATGAACTTTTTCGGGCACTTCTAGCATCTTCTTCGTTCAGCAACACTGGAACTTTTCGTGCACCGACGTCGTTGTCCGCTTCACAAGTAGAAACCCATAAAATAAATAATATTGTGCTCAAATACCACTCCATTTGGCCCATATGTGGCTGAAATCGTAAAGTTGTTTTGAATACAATGAAGAATAGAATAACAACAGGTGTATTTGACGTAATTAATTCAATATAAATGATGAAAATTTACTAATAATCAAAAAATTTTGAGAAAAGAGAAATCTTTTAATAGAAATAATGCATAAGAGGACAGCATGGAATAATGCAACGTCCTCTATTGACACCGTACGTATGGTTGCTTTCGGAGCGCATTTACCGACAAGTCTCGTAGCACAATAAGCAATTCGTTATCAACAGAAAGCGTGAACTAGTAGAAGCGAAATCCCATAATTTCTACTTACAACGCTTCTTTATTGGAAAAGGTCCATTCAGACAATAATAAAAATTTATTGATAAATATAGATCCTAGTAAAAAACTATGATGACGTCTCAATTTTTGATATGGTTCCCTTGTTCGTGTCCAGCTCGACGAGGTCACCTGAACTAGAGTAAGATGTTTCCGTAGATATTCACCTGTTTTAAAGACAGAAGTCGCATATTCGACTGCAATCAGACTTGGCAGTCCGTATTCTCTGGCTACTACCGCTCCATGGCTGAGTAAGCCGCCAATTTCTGTTACGATACCCTTTATAAGTGGGAAGAATGGCGACCAACAAATGTCCGTACATCGCGTTATGAGTATCTCGCCCGGCTGTATTCATAGATCACCTTGACAGTTTGTCAATCCCACCTGGGTATCTTTTGCCTCTTCCAAATTTATTGCTACCCTCGCTTTTGCAACAACTTTACCTTCGCAAACCACCGTGCCAGTTAAACTAACAGTTGCGGAATGTTCTTGAATATCCATCCGAGAAAGCTGTAAAAAATGACTCATGACAAGAATGCAGTATACCGGTTCTGGATTGGTTTGCATTATGTGTGGATATTGCCGAGCTTCTAATTCAGAGAAGATCTGTCTTCGTCTCATTGCCCTAGATCAATAAGTGACATCGAATGTCCATAAAAACTACCTGGCAATAAGTTTGGCACTTCGTTGTGTATACAGCTGGTGCAATTCATCCATGGTCATAAAAAACAGAAGATCTTCATCCGGAAGTAATCCCTGGAACGTTTTTCCTCTAGTCGCATAATGAATTCCATACTTTATTGTATAGTAGTTTTGCTATTAATTTTGCTGTGATTCTTGCTTCATAGACTGATTTTACTAAAGAACTTTTTGCCGATTCTCGACACGCCACACCACGGTGAGCCTGAGCCACCATGTATTTCATCATCCATCTGTTATATCATCTTTTATAATGGATAACTTTTGAATTACCTCCTAAACCCAGTGGGCTTACATTTCAAGGAATCTACAAGTTGGTCTGTTGTAGTATTATTTTCCACCTTATTCTCCACTCCGCTTTTGATCATCGTCTGCATATTTTTAATATAGAATTGGTCGATGATTACCTTCATTGTCACTACCAATAGATCAGGATTTTCTGCCCATCCCTCAGCGCGCAGATACAATTCTTTCGGCCCTCTATAAAACTGTGCTAAACGTAGAATTGGCAGATTGAAACCTGTGTCCGTGAGTTGTCAAAAAGACCTCGATTTGTTCGGCCGAGCGATGTCCTTTAACTTTGAGGACATTAAGGGCCGAGTGATCGTCGGCGGCAAGAAATTCATCGACAAGCCCATCTTCTACAATGGTCTCGGCTAGTTTCTAAAAACAACGCTATAGGGCACAGAATGTTCGGTTACTCGTAAACCAGCGGGCACATCTGCACTTAGGACATGAGAAGTAGAATTGGAAAAGATGTTGGCAAGGTCGGAGAGCATCTCAGGAGTCGTGTCTCCATCTAAGCAAAGTAAGTCGTAATGGTGAAAGTTGATTACGATCAGCTCCTCTGATAAGTGTTCCGACGACAATGTAAGTGAAGGAAGAAAACATCGACGCATCGCTGTGCATTTCCAATACCTAGAATTAAAACATAAGGAACGCCCAAAGAGGTTTTTGAAATGGAAAGTTGAAAGGCAACTGACATTTCTGTAGCACATCAGCTGTTTCTTGAAAGTATCCATCAAATTTTCAAACGTGGAGGAGCTCTTAGGCGTTAGGTTCTCAGTTATCTTCATTTCTTCTTTAATTTCCCCTAGCAGTCGATACGATCGAATAAACATGATCTTAAAACGGTCATAAACATAGCTAAACTTGGTTAGTACCTTAGCTATCAAAGAGAGACGTTTGAGCATAAATAAACGAGGCAGTGAACCATACCGAATTTCCGCTTCTTTAAAATTTTCTTCTGTAAATATTGTACATCCAGCAATTGAGATTTCCGGAAGGCGATCTCTCTTTATGATGGCATGTTGTCGAAGGAACATCTCAAAGGTTATTATGGTTAGTATTCCAGTTATATTACCGCTCCCATGTTGAACAAGAGACGCTGACCATGAATGAAGAAGGCGGTCAACGTATGTCTAGGTAGCTTTGTGCCGGAGAGATCTCGAAAACACATGTTCTAAAAATGTTTTGTTTTATCATCTAAATATTGTTACAGTCATGGTTCTGTCGAACAGCTCGTTGGTTGCATTCAATTCTAGCGCGGTCATCGGGACTGGCGCAACTTCTCTAGACAAAAATGTTTGCATTGTTTCAGAAAAATATTACCCAACATTAGCTGTAGTGTAAACTTCTCTATCAGTCAACGTAGCCGTATCAAACTCCGTACACAATTCAAATTTACTTTCTCTGTCTCGTCCTAAATATTATTAGATTGTTATAGGTCCTTTGCCTGTAACATCTCTGCTCTGTACTAGGTGTACTTTTCCCTCTCTTACAACAAATTCTACGTCTTGAGCAGTTCCGAAGATGCTTTCCAGGTAAAGACCAACTTTTAGCAATTTATCTAAAGATGCCTCATCCAGGCAACAGTTATCAGGCTGGAAAAGTCTTTGCCACTATGGTTTTCAAATACCTTAGTCATTTTCTTGGATTCTTTGTCAATGACAACCTCATCCGGTGTGACAATCCCGCTTACAATATCCTCTCCACATCCCTTGATTGAATTGATCACCACCCAGCCATCATCATTTTTGACTGGTTCACATGTGAACATGACTCCTGGAGTCCGTTATTCTCTAGAAAAAAATTTTCTTACCGGCCATTCCGTCGGTGACCATCTCTTGTACAACAACAGCCATTGGAGGGTTTAGTACCTGTCCATAGTTTCTACACAGATGCAAATTATTCAAGTACATATTCACCTGCGATATGTGATTACTTCCCTTCGGAAGTTAGAAGACCAACACTCTAATATTTTCTCTGGTATCTAAAAGACACGCTTAATTGGAAATTAGACACGGAACCTCATTAAATGGTACATTAAGCACACTTTCCAGCTGTCCAGCACTTGAGAGATCTGATCCATCTTCGCCTACAGCGGAGGATCTGAACAAACTCAATTTGCTATATTATTAAGGTTTACCGAACAGCATACTTTACAGTAGCGTGAGAGGTTACTCCCGCCTCTTCCAAATGTGGGATCAAGTATGTTGGAGGTTCCGCCGCTTGAATTGCTCCCATTATTCTATAGATCAGTAGGACAATTTTAATGTTTCTTTTTACCTTTCTCCAACCAAAACATAATTTTCTAACGACAATCCATTCGCTCCGAGCTCGTTGACTAGCTTCTTTATATCACCGTTCTTTTCCAGGAAATGGTTGAAGGATGCTGTCGTGATTACAGCTCCACTAGGCACAGTATACTAAAACGGAATTAGCATTACAACACTGGTATTACATTGTTTTCAATTGTCTTCAGCCTTGCAAGGTTGGCGCCTTTTCCACCAGTGAATTCTTTATCTTGGCAGCTTTTCAAAGTGAACGGTACAACCATTCTCATTTTTTCAGTGAGCGTAACTTTAACATCTGAAACATCTTGCAGTAAATGTTATCCCTTCGTAAGTACCAGGGAATCGAAGGAATTCTGGTGGTTGCACAGAGACCAAAGATTCTCTCACCGAACGCAGAAGAGCATATCCAGTAGTCAACGCATGGTTAACCTGAACCGCGGGGTAACCTAATTAGTATTTTAATACCTTTATCCGTTTTATTTCGACCATATGGCCAGATGAAGACAAAAAGGAGTAAGAAGTTGTTAACAATCCTTTTCGAATGGAAAATATGGGAACTACTCTTGCATATAATCTTAAAGGTATTCAGCCTACCTCCCATCAATGTCGTACATCTTGTCGTGTGAAAGTCAATGAGCCGATGGTTATCTGTTGAAAGGGAACCTTCATCGAATAAGTAGACAGGTGACGAGAGAAGACTCCCCTTTTCCATGAAACCATGATGTATACCGACGGAATGTCCCTCAGTAGAGACTGACTTATACGCTATTCTGTTGGCATCCTATTTTAGTTGAATGTTTAAATATTATTAAAAATACCTCCAAATAGACATAAAATTCATCAGCTGTTTGCACAGCGGAAAAGCTGCTGTATTGTCGAATACCGCGGAAACGCTGTTCAGATAACACATTGTCAATACAAATTTCCGCGTGTAACACACCAAAATGGGACAAATCATCGGAAAAGTGAGCTCTGCATTCTTATTGGATATTTACTCGAAAACATTTGCCTTGTAATGTTTTCCAAATTATTGTGAATCTCGAAATTTTTTGTAAATCTTACTGCATCGTAAGCAAGGTCGCTATTATTGTACCGTGCATCAGAGGTAGCTTTCCACCAACCGGCTATACTCACAAAATGCTTTTTACCGTTGTTTCTAAAAAAGAGATTGCATAGATATTGTGACCTACTCTAAATATCCTTTAAAAGTGACCCTCCATCGACGAAAAGGCTCCCGCATCTCCAAGAAGAGAGGCCCGCACTTGATCGTTCGTTTATCAACCGACGGTCCACTGAATTGCCCGGCAATCGTGTTCTCCGAATCTGACAAGACCACTGTAGCCGTGTTGTACTCGCTATGAGCGACCACTTCGATGTAAATACTCTTCCCTTCGTTTGTACTTCCCTCGATTATAACCGTTTTCTAAAAGAAAAATGCCTTTAAAAAAGCAAAGAAATACCCCAGGTTCTATTGCGTCCAATTCCCATTCCTCGTCCCATATGACAGCTGCCTCAGCTGGGTGAAAGCATTTCCCGGACAAACTTTTCCGTGGTTTTAAAAGCTGGAGAAGTGCGATGGTCGTCGCATAAAGAGTAAGCAACGGCAGCTCAACTACCGAATAGGTCAATCCCATCCTAAAAGAGCAATTTTTGAAATCGAAATAACCAGACAAAGGACAGAAACCACATGGGTGAAAGATAAGAGCAAACAACAGGGAGCGGAGAAGATTGCTTGCGGTTCGCGGTTTCGTAAGTCAACGTGATGCAAATCAAAATTTTTTAAGACAGCTGTAATACCCGCGTCACTTCCGCCATTAAAATAGAATTTATTTAAATAATTTTTTGTTAGTACATTATATAAAAGGGCATAATATCGCTGGTGTTCAAAAAGATTTGAAATAATCTTAAGGGGTAGACCATAGAGGTCTAATCTACCTCAAATATCCTTTCAAATTAATTCCAACAAACGGAACAATAAAAGAAATAGTTATGCCCAGAACGCCAGCATCAAAAACGAAGGGCAGCCGCTGTTATCTTTCTGATAGAAAATCACAAATGCTATCTATGAATGGATAGGTTAGTCTCGGCATTCACACCTGGCTAATGAATGGATTATGAGCCCTAATGAATCTATTTGCCTTCTTACATTTAAACTACTACATTAGAGATCTCGTAGACGATGCTAGAAATCTCTGTTATTTAAAGATAAAATCCTCGCCCCCGTGTCTAAACAAAATCTTAGGTAACCAACGGAGAGCGCTCGCCAACTTTCTTCAAAGTTCTTCAACAGTCAAATATCATTGTGTACCGTTGAAAAATGCCGGTGTTTGCCGTAGAGGTTGGTGTAGTTCGTATGGCCGAAGGTAATGGTATGGACAAGCGAACATTAAATAGTTCCCGTTTGAAGTATGACCAAATGGGGGGGGGGGGGGGGGGGGGGGGGGGGAGTATGTTTTGTCGATAGTAACAGCAAACCTCAACAAGCAGTGACTCCTTTTCTGAAAATGACGATACATGAAATGTGACCAATCTCCGCTCTCGAAATTTATGATTTGCTCTCAAGAACTGCATTGTGCCTTCTAGAGACCAAGTGGCCCTCATCTGCTCCTGATATCATCAGCTTTGGGTGCGAAACTCGCAATGTCAACACCAACCCTTTTGCGCAAACCACAGGAGAGCTCAGCCCTTTGAACATCTCTGTCACATGAAAGTTCCGACCCAAATAATCCACATCATTTCTTTTAAACAAGTTGTTTTATTCAAACCTTGCGCCTTCTTTGCACTGCATCGTTTTATTGTTTTGCTGAACAATACAGCGGTTCTCTGAATATAGTTGGCGTCATCTGGAACGATCGGCTTACTTATTTCGCAGTTATGGGAATTACGATATTTAAAGATGAGCGCAGACCGAGTGTGGTTTACGCAATGTGCCGCACTCTGACTGGTCCTGCTATGTGTGCTCTGTGTGTGCATTGTCCGCCGTCTTGAGCTGTGGCAAGTGCGTGAACTTAGGCGTGATCTTGTTAAACTTTCTCTTTGGTGCATTTTGTTCACGTAGATTTTGCTAGCTGGACCGGTAGGTGCTGCGTTCCAAAATGTCGCCCTGTCTAATCCAAACATTACTCACGGCCCGTTGCTTTTGCAAATTTTCTCTGTCCAAAGACCTTGCTTGCTCCATTCACTGGTTTTTTTTTCTGTACAACAATAAGATCCCTTTTCAATAGAAAATTATTTTTCAAATGAGTCTCTTATTGTCCTGCCAATCGTTCTTATCAAGTCTGTGAGACCGAGTTGGCAGCTTTTTTCAAACATTCTGGTCTACATGTACAACTTCTCATATACCAGCAGTTTAAATAAAAATAGAACATTTATTCTAGCACATGCCCTCTCGGACAATCGGGTGGGTCTCCTTAGGATGTCCTTGACGCTCTATTCTAATTACGGCGCTTGGATCCTATTCTTCTCAGGAGGGGGACAGTCTTTTGTATAATTTTGTCTATTAGTCCCACAGCAGTCCTCTCATCTACTATCCGATATTTGCATATGATAACCATACACCCTTGCGCTCCCCTCTACAAGTTTTCTAAGCTACTGAAGACACAGTTGAGACTAGAAAGCTTTGACTGTAACTTGGTAGGCAAACTTCACAGTCAGATTATCTCCGGGCTATGGACGTGGTGATCTGTTTGAGGAGCAGCCGTGGCTGGCAATTGCCGGCCTACGCAAACCGGCACTTCTTAGAGCACCACGCGCTTCATTTAACAGTTATCTTTTGTGGATCATTTTCAACATCATTTTAGTCTTGTCTGCTTTACAAAATGATGTGTTCTCTGCTGATAAGAAATCAGTGGAAAGTGCACATCACAAATTTTGTGATTTGAATTTTGAAAAGTTTGATCGTTAACCAGACTTTAGTGGCACTTTTTGTTCCTTTAATAGAATCATCTGTTCTAGAAGACCTAGTTCTTCTCGTCCTAATCACAAAGAAATTATTTCAGACTGCCCTTATCATAACAATTGATCGCTATGATCTGGCGCCTCTTTTTCCTGTGAGTCAGAACATCCCGATCAGGCGATGAATAGTTCACGCCTACTCTCCCTCACTTGTCCGCTGTCAAGAATAAGCCTTCTCCTCGCCGAGTCCTCCTCAAATTGAATTCACTTTCTTTACGGTGAAGAGTGAAGTCCTCGTTGCTTGACTACAATGAAAGCGCCGATCACATCTCTTAAACCTTTGCCTCTCTGACCACTTCCAGCTGTGTACCATTATTAAAATGGCGTTGTTAATCTTTTACCCTGATCATCTCGTAATGTCAATTGCTTTTATCCCCGGTATCCTTTTAAATAAACGTAGTGGCAGTCGACATTCCTCTTTCAAGGAACATCCGCAGAGGTTTTATGTTTCCCACGGTTTCGTTGTTCCTAATGTGCTCGGTTGTCCAAACTAGTCCCCGACAACTCATCCCAATGGGTCTTTTTAGTTTCTTCTAATTACTTTTTGATGTTGTATACTCGACAATAATAGTTAAAATTTAATGATGCCAAGTGATTCCGTTGTGCATAATCTGTTAGGAATGATGTTTGCACAGTTCGCTCAGCGCCTTTTAATCCCGGTACGTTTCCAATAACTCACTTCCTTCTATTTTTGTCTTTAAATTCAACGACACTTGGCAATGTTCCCATATTTGTAATTGATAATTATAGGAATTTTTCTTTAAGTATGTTTCTTTCCTTTGATTTCTTTTCTTTAATCATTGAGATCTGGTGAGCCCCATGTCTTTCCTTTAAATAGCCAGACACACGACCCCGCACATTACCCAAACTCTTTTGATCTCCAAAAGCGAAAGCGCTGGAATTTGCCATTTCCAGTTAGCTTCGTTTCCTAATCAAGCTTGTTGCAATAGCTTCTGACATCACGTTATTGATTTGATAGTTTTCAGGCGGATCTCGTTCTGCGGCCGTCCATCCACCGTCATCCCGCCCCTGATGGCTAGCTAGCGCATCCCGATTTATCATCGCCACTGTATCCGTCCGCCCGAAATTTGTATCAAGTGAGTCAGATGGCAGGCTCTTTTGGCACCTTGGATATTCTCTTTCATAGCTAATTTTTTAGAATGGTTCGGCTGTTTATTTTGCCTGCCATTTTTGCTGCATCATCTCTCTCTCTGTGGTACATGATATGTTCTGCCCCCGGCTGGGAAAACGAAGGTTCGTACATATAAGTTAGAGTCCAAATTGTATCCGTTCAGATGGGATATTCGAACTACCGAAACAATTCGACAATTTTACTGCATTGGCAGAAAAGTTCAAAGTTTATAAAGACCAGCATTTTGGCTATATAACGACGGTATTCATCTGCGCTTATTTGTACAAGCAGACTTTTGCCATTCCAGGCTCTTTTCTACTGGTAGGTGTTTATTACAAATTAGCGCTTATCCGAAAGCATATCCCTAGCCAGGCGGTTAAGAACCGCTCGTTGCTAGCAAGTTTTGGTGCGAAACTGCTATTCCTCAACCTGGTCGAGATTGCTTGCAATTAAAATATCAAAATATATACAAATTTTAGAATGTAATTGCTGGTTCCGTCTACGATTTATGGACAGGATTTACTCTTTGTTGTATATTAACGACAGGTTCTTATCCACTTGACACGGCATTATTCTCATTTTTTTCAGCTGGTTCCACTTTATGTTATCTTTTCTCTGAATTATTTGGTAGGGAATATGTGCTTTATTATTTCGGACAGAAGTTAACATATCTTCAACAAAAGGTAACTTCTTAATTAAATTGATTCACTGTTTTCTTTTTTTACAGATAGATGACAATAGCAACCGTTTGCTTCCCTTTTTACTTTTTGCTAGAATGTTTCCCATCTCTCCGTCATGGTTGCTGAATATCGTGGCACCATTCCTCAACATCCCTCTTCCGATCTTTATGTTTTCTGCTCTGATTGGTCAGTTACTACAAAAACACGGCTATTCAACGTATACGGCTTCCGCATTCTCTCCCTCTGGAGGTCTCTTTTGTTGGCAACACAGTGACCCCGTTTAAAAACTTGTTCCTTTGCCTCAACGGAGGGGATAAGGTAGCGGACGGTGAAAGCGGAACAGATTAACACAACTTTCTCTCTCTCTCTCGAAACTAAGATCATCCTTTTCAGGTTTGGCTCCATATAATTTTGTTTGCGTCCAAGCTGGATATATTCTATCGGATCTCCGGTCGTGGGACGATG
This sequence comes from Oscheius sp. DF5033, assembly GCA_964036215.1. Classification (NCBI taxonomy): domain Eukaryota; kingdom Metazoa; phylum Nematoda; class Chromadorea; order Rhabditida; family Rhabditidae; genus Oscheius; species Oscheius sp. DF5033. The sequence continues at coordinate 11,534,588 of OZ038413.1, forward strand.
TTTTCAGGTAATAGCTATCTCTTTTCAGAATGGTAAAGGTCGTCTGGGAAACTTGATTTTTGCGTAACAGCCAAAGGCAATCCGTTAGCTATCTTATCACAACATGTTGGGGATGTTTGTTCAAAGAAAAGATGTAGAGAAAATTTTTCTACAAGCACTTAAAGGAATAGGACATATTAAGATCAGTCTCTCCTTCCCGAGTTGCGGTGTTTTTAAGTTTAAGAAGCTGTAGATTAACTGCCATGTTTTCAGTACCTCTACTATGCTGAAGCTTTGCTCCTTTGCTCTTCTTCCGTTGGCTTATGCCATCTACATCCGACCAAGAGCACAAAAACACCAGCTAGTTCCCACAACGGAACCTGAGCCACGTAAAATGGAGATTGTGTAACCTTTCGTATCCTAGTGTCATTATGTTTATCTACATCTCAACCAGTGCCTATACCTGTGAAATTATTATAATTCCAATTAGTTCATATCTTTTGTTATAGAATATTTACATTTATTGTTTCCTCCAAGCTCGGGTTAAGACATGCAGAAACACAAGCCCAGGCATGTTTTTTGCATATCAGCACTAGAAATCGTGTGATGCTCATAATTGTTGCCTTTTAACTGTTCACTTGTAAGTTCAATTCCCAAAGAATCATTTTGAGCTATAATATTTGTACAGATTTGGGCAATAAGACATTTATTTCAAAATGATGCATATGAGTAATTGTTGTTGTGACAAACGTCCACCTGCAACACTAGGAGGAGATTATGAAATAATTTTAATGACGTTTTGTTGGGGTAGAATGATTGCTGAGCTCGTAGTTTGAAGCCACTCTGACCATGCTTTGACCCTAAGAAACTTTTATAAGCTTGGAAGATTCAAACTGGCGCTATGTACCGAGAACGAACAACTATGTAGTGTTAAGCTATGGATACGCGTAATACACATGGATTCATGATTCTATTTATTACACGCTAATTGAACAATTTTTTTTTCTGTAGGCTATATGAATAATTTACAACTTCCTGCAGAAACACGCCGCTAATCAAACCGGCTTGTCATCCTGCCTTGCAAGCTTCCTAAGAAAAGTAACAACCACTGCGCAGTATGATTTATGAGACACCTCCGACAGACAGCTTTTTACCCCACCTGCTTGATGTGTTCAATGAGATATGCAACAAGGGCTAGCCAAGCCCGCCGTAGTTCCTTGTGCTTTCTCACACTATCATATCTTCGAAGACTATCAACAATAGCATCTCCTGGAAGTACAGCGTTCACACCAAAATAGACTACAGTGAATACCTAGTTCATCCCACGTGGCTATATTGAGCCCTTCACTTCTTAAATGGCGATGACTTCTGCCAATCTAAAAGAATTTGTATTAGAGCGGGGTAATAAACTTTACATGAACTAGTGATTCTGTCAAGACAGTGTAGTCCTGATCCAATCCTTTGACAGCCCCATCAATTAGCTCTACTGTTGCTCGAGAATGAAGAGCAGTCGAGTCAATTTCATTTTGAAAAACAGCAACACTGTTTGCCTGAAAGATGTCTATGTTTAAATCCAGGCATACGCAACCTTTGCTAATAGTTGACGAGCGCTGGAGTTCCTTTGTGTTAATTTTGTGTATATTGATGATGCAAACATTCCATTTGCTCCGGTGCCATAGATATTAGGCCAACATTGTTGTAGTAGTCGTTGCTGATAAGAAGTCAAACCTCAACAATTAATAGTGCAATAGAGCAAAGCGTCACAAACCCATTTGATCGGCTAGTGTTTTCCTTGATGGGGATTGTGTCTCCCTCGTAAGATCACCTACTGATCTCTAAACGTTTTCTGACAGAAACAGTTGTGGAAATACCTACCGGAGCTCTAGTCAGCGGTTTACGTGGTGATTGTCCTGGTTCGGTACTCGATTTGCCGATGGCACTGAGATGTGGGCAAACTGCCGGATAGAGAGTGGATTGATGTTTAAAATGGTGCTCTCTTTCATCGTCTTCCTTTACAGAAAGAATCGAAGACATGTCAAAGGATACCTCGTCACTCATTATGCGTATTCGACGCAGTTCCGTCCGGCTATGACGTTCGAGAGAGTCCAGCGAGTCTGTGGAAAAAGTGCGAGTGAAGCGCAACGATGTTGATATGGATACCCGTCGGGAGGGTGTTATGGAAATGCCCGGGATATCCTGGCTTGGATCCTAGAACGATTAATTGTAGATATGCGACAGAGACTACACAATGACATAAACGTCGGGATATAAAATGGACAAGATAAATTACATACTCCTGGAATTGCTCGAGGTAACATCACATCACTCGTCATCAGTTGTGGCAGATGAAAATTCTCAGCTTTTCTAAATGATTACCATTAAACCCGACAACAGAAAGATTATTTACATAAAGGAGAAGTTAAAGCACCTGCTCCATGATTTCAGTGTTTTCGGAAATGACTGCAATTATTTAATAAAAGCAAATGTTCTACGAATAATCATTTAAAAATTTAAAGGTTGCTTAAATTATATCTACCTCTATCGACAGGTTAATTTGACTAAGTGACACCGACGTGAGGGACTGAAGAAATGAGTTTGTCCATGATAATTAAGAACTGAACAACGACGACGGACTTAATTGAATTAGAATGTGGAACATATGGGTAGCGCTCTTCTTTAGTGGTTCGGAGTTGACTGCCAACCTCTTGTTATTTTTCCTGATGACATAATTCCTTTCAAATGTTATCATACTTGATTTTAAGACTACTTTAATTGTCAATGGTGTTTTTCTAGCAGTATATTCCGATTGCATTACAAGCGCGACTTTTTGTTTAAAAAAATAACTAACAACGAATTAAAGAAATCGTGGAGCTGGCGTGGAGGGGGTGGAAAAATAATAAGTTAATCACACTCACCTCATTGAAATTTGTAGCAGGTGCTCAAAGCGATGAAATCAACTTCTCATAGTTACTAGAGCCGCTGGAAAAAAGGCGAAGGAGACAGCGTTGAGGAGATAAAAAATTTACATAAAATTCGTCATCAAAACCACAACGGCAGTTGTGCATGGATTAGGTTGAACCAATTTTTGAAAAGTGGATAAACTGGCGGGCGAATTCGAAAAAGCATACTGAAAACACGTAGCCATTCTGATCAATCATTAATGTGAACGACAGCAGACCGATATTAAAAAAGCAGAGAAGGTGGTGGTAGTCGTCACTATCAGACATCAACAGCAGGAAATATTGTCGTTTATTTAAGATTTCTTTTAGATATCCTTGAGATGATAGAAAAACCCGGAAAGACGTTCAAGCTCGCTGATTCTCTTCGTGTGCAAGTACAGATTGGGATATGGCTCCAATAGGTAGGGCTCATGATAGGCTATCGGGTTGAATAAGCAAGCGGAAAGAAGATCAGCCCATGTCATCTGTAACATACATGTATCTACTTTAATTACTATCTATGAGTCGATTAAATGTATTGGATCACAACTGTATCAGTTCAAGATTACCGCACTTCTGCAAAATTGCAAAATTCACCTTATGTCCCACAAACCAGGTAGAGTCTTTCTCCATCAATATTCCTTCCAACTGCCTTGACAAAATGTCAATTGTTTCGACTGCCGTAGAGGAGATACAAGTTTCCTGTAACATCCAATATAAAATTAATTGGAGTCAAAAGGTTTTTGATCAAAAGAGAACTAACATCGCAGTCGTGATCTTCCCTATGTTCAATGTGATCTAGCCAGTTTTTCACCAACATTCTACTCTGAAATTATAGCATTTTATTAAAGGTGTCAGCAGTTACTTCAAAAATTTTCTCTGCAATCATGTCCACGGTTGAATCCTCTCTGGCTGTCTGGCCAGACAACTCTGAAAGCTCGTCATTGTTTTAACATGATTTCATCAGCAGGCTGTCACTTAGTTTTTTGAACTGAAAACTTTTGCCACCAACATCATAATAATTTTTAGATTAGATTCACAGATTGTTGGCTCTGATTTGTGCAAATATATTCGATTCTCCTTGTGATGCCCTTTCATTACATGAAATCCTCGTTTTCCAGATGTTTTTAGTGTGGGATAATCTCACCGTATCGCCATCCCAGCTGCCTACAAATCGAAGGTACACTGCCAATTTTCTTGCCATCGATTTCCAACGCAGGAAGGGCATAAAAAGGATAATCTGCAACGGATAATTCACATCTTAAGAACAGATCTTCGCTCACCTTCGAGAATATAGTCGTCTCTTTGTATTATCTTTTTTTCGTAAGGAATATCGGCGAGGGTAAAAATAACTCGAAAAATCTGCACAGGTTTGAAAATTTATGGGAAATGGCTCACTTTGCTCTCTTCTTCATCATCGAAATCATGAATTACAAATGTCGGTAGTCTTACTTTATACATGGCTTTCTAAACAAAAAATAGATGAAGTGTAAGCCTCCTACCTGCTGATTAATCGTCTCGAGAAATGCCGTGACAGACACCTCTATCTGGCGGAAATTTTGTGTTTTTTGAAGCTGGAAACAACAAAATAAAAAGAGTGAGCAATCCATAAGAGAGAAAAAGAAAAGCGATTGGAATAATTTTACCTGGTGAGGCCAGCCGGTCATTGTCTGGAAGGGAAAACTGAAGAAATGCTGGTGTAAAACCCCGCATGCGAGCACAAATCATAGGGAATGAGGGGTCATTTATTGTGGTAAGGGTCAAAATCTCAATGACCGGCTGAAATTTATCTACCTCTCTTATGCATTTTTGAGATTTCTTCTCCATTCAGTACAAATTATGTCATTGCTAACGTTCTTCAAATCCCAGGAATGAATAAAGATAACCTATTCACTTTTAGCCTTTTTCGTTAGTGGAAGGGCTATTCATCAAAAGTGCAGAACGGCACTGCGTTCAAAAAATGAACGATAAGAGAAAGACCAGGCGCAAAGATCTGATCTGCCATTCAAAGACAACAGGTGGTTGTTTCGAGGAAGACAAATAGGTTATGTCGATGAGTTGCGATACACTTGCAATTACCGCAATAGCGTCTGTTTGTTCATTTCTTATAAAGTAGCTAAATTATTTTGTTTTTGCAGACTGGTGATAAACATAGAAACCGAAGATAAAAACCATGTGAAAGTGGTAATTTATACGAGCATCGTTCGAATATGACAAGATGACAGGCAGCGACAGACGATAAAGAAAATTACAAGCGATGAAAAATGTTAGCGCCAGCGAGATGCGATACGGCGCACCGGTCGATACACGCCATCTTTGGCAGAAACACTGCGACAGCAATCTCAAAAACCACAATGGGTTTTAGGACAGTGACAGGCAAATGATTGGAAGGCGTTTGAATGGTTTTTTTTTGAAACACGAGAAAGTCTATTGGAAAGAGACGAAGTGTCAACAAAAGGCTGCTGAACGGTTGTGATTTTGTTCGGCCATAATCAATAAAAACAAACTCTAGCGGAGACGAAAACGTTGACACGGCTGTCAGGGGTGGTGTTGCTTGACAGCTGACAAATGCATAGCTTTTTTTAGGGATCATTAGGCTTTTACAGTAAATGGAAGAGGGCAACCTTATGGCAAAAACCAATAAGCGGGTGCTTTGAAGTTGTCCTTGAGTTCGGTTTGTAGTGTAAAATAGGCTGATCTCTTTTGACGTAAAAGAAAAATAGAGTACAAAAAATTGATAAACTTACTCCAGGTTGTTCGAAGATAGTAGGCATTGATTGAGCGGCTAGCTTCTTTTTGTTCTTCTTTTTATCTTTTCTACAGAACACCATTTTCTGTAATAAAAAAGAAGTGTTTGAGTAGAAGAAGACGGGATTAATTCCCGATGTCAAACAGTTATATGATGTAAACGAGCAAGAGGAAATACAGAACGGAACTGATAATCTTATTTGTTCTCTTGAAGAGGGTGTAGTTTTTTCTGTGCTGCACTCAACCCTGGATTCGAGTACACAGGCAAGAAGTTATGAGCAGTCAAACACTTTATGAGACATTTATTTTTATATTTAGACCGGTGTGTGTCTGGCAGTTTTGGACCAACGCAGATAGACGAAATTGTCTATACCGCCATAGAAACAATTGAGCAACAAACTGGCTATGATGAAGTATAAAAATCCATACTAAAATTAAACCAAGATTTGATTGAAATAACATTGGCACCTGAAGAGTCCAAATGAAGAAGACGTGGTATGAGCAAACTCCTATAACTGTTAACCAGAACCAGAAACAGAAGACTTTTACAAATTTCTTCTTAAAGGATTCTCTTTCCTGAAAAAATGAAATGTGAAAGGTATTTGGGATAATAATGAGTACCAAAAATGATTTGTGTGCTCTTAATAAGATAAAATTGCTTACATTTGTCCAATAGCGATCTTCTTTCACCAGCTGAAATCTTCTATGAACTCCACTTGGTTCAGAATAGAACTTCTGTAGCCTGTCTTCCTTTTCCATCCAGATCCTAAAAGGAATCATTAGTTGTTTATTCAAATATTGATCTACTTATTTAACCAATTGGCTACATCATTCTCTTCAGTCGGTACACTATCGACGGGGATTTTTTTCACGTAAAAATGTACTTCTCGTGGGCAGCTACCTTTTACCACAAGGTCTATTTCCGACTGAACTGTGTTAAAAGGATAAGCAATTGTCACATCGTAAACGTATTTGATATAATTAGCTGGAGAAGGATTAATAAAATGGCATGATGACGTACCCTGTCTCATTTTTGTTGCTAAGTGGTAGAATCCCGTTGTCCTCGGATATAGCAGGTGATTCAACTGTTTCAAATGATTTTTCTTCGCATATTCTTGACTTTTTGTTGTTGTCCATGGGGATTTATCGGTACCTTCGGGAAAAAGCAGCAACTGAAATAGAACACCCCGTTTATTATCCTGCAGGAGCAGTACAGCACTTGATAGGATTTTCCGCTTCCTTTGTAGTAGTTAATTGCACGATCGAAGGATTGTTTGTCTTTTTCCATGTTTCTTTCAAGAAAGACAAATTGGGCAGCTGCCATACCAAAGCCTAGAATTAAATCGGATTAAGTGCAACAAATGTCACGCACCGGCTCCTGGAAGATTCTTCAACTGTGCTTTAAGAGAAATTTTATTGGTTGTTATTAGCCAAGGGTTTATTTGGTACAACATTGACCAAATGTACATCCAATCGAGTCTAAATTTCGATATTAGTTATATTTGTAAAGCTTACCTTGTACGATGGTTCATAATTATCAATGCCGGTTCCTCAACATCAATGTCATCTCCGCTCACCCTTACAGTCATTCCAAAAATATGTTCCAAGAATCCCTTAATCTGATATTAGCACTCTTAGCAATTACTCCACTTACCATAGGGATACACATCCAAAAAGAGATAGCTCTGTCCATTTGATGTCTCCATTCTTTATGACGACCGAAAACAACTAAGAACAAGAATAAAGTGATGATGTAGTTGCCAAATAGCGATGTGACCAATATAGTTAGCCCAAATAACCACCCAAAGAGGGGCCGAAAAAATTTAACTCCTCTCATTTCATTATATTAAGGATCAATCAGTTGTAGTGCGAAAAATAATCAATACAGTTTGGCGTGGAGAAGATCCCCCGCGGGTGGAATGACCTGCTTCGCGGCCGTGAGTTCAAGGATGTCCAATGTATTTGTCCGATCGCAATGTTTCATCCTCTGCTAACAAAGAAAAATTTAAACAGCGATGAATCCTTGTGAAAAAAAATAGGTTGAAGTGATATTATCGCCATTACGATAAGTACTGCCATTTTGTATCAAAGGACTGCTAAGGCTCTTAGGCGACAGCTGGCAGAGGTCATGTCCACAGACCCACCTGCCTGTTCAGATCCAAATGTAGCGTCTTTCCAAATGACGCAACATCTGGCCTTGCTGTTCTTGTTCTCCTTGCTGAGATACCATTAATCGTCTCTAATTAGATGAATTAATTAAGGCAATACCTTTAAATATTCACAAAGCATCACATTTGCGCACGATAAAACTTAATGAAGAAGTTCAGAATATGTCATTTATTATAAAAAGCGACGTTAATCTTGCCCACATCATTCTTCTGCTAAACTTTGAAATAGATATAAAGGAAGATTTCTAACTTAATCAGCATTATCTTCCCATTATTGACTCTGCTCTTTGAGGGGATTATATTCAGATGGGCGGGATTTTCTTGTCCAATTGGCTGTATACCGCCAGATGGACGGCATGCCATCTGCGCAGATGTCGCAGGCGTTGCCCAGTTGTCCCCTTACCTTCTTCTATGCTGCGCAATTGTCCTGATTCACGCTGACAATTGACTCGTGATTCGTTCTTTATTCGTATCACAGCCAATTGTCGGCAAGAAGATGGAAAACGTGGTTGCAACCAAGTTGGCTATCCTGTTGCAGGGTTTGAACTGTACTAAAGCGTTATGACAGCTTTGGCACATTTCAGGCAGGCAAAAGGGTGCTATATCTCTATATATGGGTACGACATTACACCCTGTATTCAGGTATATTTACTATAAATAACACAATAACTTTATGTGACATTTCTTTCGCCAATAAATACAGTACCCGGTTTAGACGTCCGTTTCTCCAGCAAAACGTCTCAAACGTCGCTGTCGAATTTCTTCCGTTGATTCTGAAGCTTCTTCTCCTTCCTGGGAGGCAACAGTTGGTTCAGGGGCTGCTACAGTTGTCTTTGGAGGACCGAAAATAGTTGATGATGTCGAAGGCTGCTCCTCTTCACTCGTAGCAATGCTAAATGCTTATGTTATCAACAAAGCAATAGTCTGTTGCCACCTGCTGGGCCCTGGTTCCTGCCCACTTGTGTCGCTTTGACTTGGGCCTGTTCCATTTTGGCTGGCTGCCAGAATCTCGGGGGGCACGGACAAGCTGAACAGAACATAGTAACAAGTAGGGTTGTGCGCGGGCAGGGCCGGCCCGCCGGTCCAATCGGGCCGAAAAATTGGAAAATTTTGGCTGTTGCGGTTATGAACAAGAAGAAGGTTAAGCTGTACAGTAAAAGCGAAATTGAAGCAGCCTTCGATGATAGTGGAAATACTCTGGGTAATTTTTCTCTGGTTAGTGGCCTTTAGACACTTTTTTGTTACTGTCTTTTCATTGTTTTTATTGTCACAATAAATTTTTGATTTTCTGAAAAGTGTTTCTACATTTCAAATGAGTAAAAATGCATTAAAAACCATAAAAAATGCAAAAAAACCGATCCCGGAAACCCCCCAGTTTACTTTGGTTTTTGATCCCTGAAATCGCAGGCGCGGCCCGCGCACAACCCTAGTGACAAGTTAAAATTGCACAAACTTGAGTGTGGTCATATACTGTGTCATCATAATGTCAGCAGCGTCCAATAGTGTGGAAATATCTCGCAGCGCCCGAAGACGGTTAAGAATAGCTTCGCGAGTTTCTCCTTCTAATCGTCGAAGCTCTTCGTCTAATAAGCCGTCCAATGTCGGTGGCTCAGGCAACTGGATAGGAGGAAGAGGAGGTGGCAAAGGAGGCATAAATCCGAATGGCTAAAATGGCAAAATAAAGCATTTAATAAATTTCTTACTGCTTGAAGCCCAGGTATATGCTGTAAAAATGCGGGGATATTTGGAACCCCGTTTGTTTCAGGGGGAGCTTGTTGTCCGTCATTTTCTGGGGCATTCTGTGCTCCCTGAAGCAAGCTAAAAAATTTATACAGAGCCTTACCTCATTATTGGCTGCATTTACTTGATGCACATGATGAAAAGCAAACTGATGAGCGAACGGCATAAACGGCATTGGCCCCGCTTGTTGTTGTGGCTGAGGTGGGACGCCTTGGGCCTGTTCCCGAACATTATTACGATTTGCTGAAAATGATAATTTTTAAGGTAGAGGATTTTACCGAGAATATCTGTACGGCATGTCGGACACGTTTGCTGTCTTTGGAACCAACTGCGCAGACAGTGAGCATGGAATACATGGCTGCAAGGAAGACGTTTCGGCTGAGATTCCGCTGTCATTTCCTCGCGACAGATGATACAGGTGGAATCGATGCTAGCCAATTCTTCTTCGTTGACCACCGGGAACATACTGCAATTCTTATTACATTAAAGTTAAAAAAAGACAAACGTGTTCATTGCAGCAATGGCTCGTCGCGAAAGAATAACGTCGTTAAGGGCCTTATGTAATGCTCTAGAATGGTTTTCGTTTAAAAACTAACAAAATTAAATGGTACCTGACGGAGAGATAGAAAGGACGAATAGAGAATAACGGGAATGTGTGAAGACGCATCATCAAAAGAGCAAAAAGCCCGTATAGTAAGCAACGAGCAAAATCTTTAAAATTATGTTAAACTACGGGAAATATTGAACTCACTCATTACAAGTTCTGCGTACAGTAGATACACTGTTTTGGCCTCCCAATTTTGTGCTGTTCGGAGATCATGCATATGCAAGATATATTTAATTGCAACATGGAAAACCATAGTGATTAAAATGGCGTATCTGAAAGGATAAAATTCTGGCAACTAAAAACGGTTACTCGAATCCAAAAACGAGTTGAGAGCTAGTTCCTTTTAACATTATGCTAAAGTACGCATGGGAAACAAGATATGCATCCACAGCGGCCATTGTTCCAATTACACCTAAACACGGTTGTTTCTGGTATTGCCATTTAACGGACTTAGCATTCTCAGGTGGAACTTTAAAGTGATCAAAGGGCTCCTTTCCATTATGTCTACGCGGTCGTCAGCTAACCAATGGAAACACTAAAAACTGATATATTCCTAAAGTATTTCAATATGCACCTTGACAAAAAGGAGTAGGACAAACTGCATGACAAATGTTGGAGAGAAGTCGTCTCTAAAGACAGTAAATGCCAAGCACGTCTCTACGACGGCGTGCCAAGCTCGTTCCGATAAATGCTGGAATGATTACAAAAATTTTGTAATGAAATGAACCAACCTCAGTTTCTGCTGCGCGCAATTCTCCAAAGAAAATTCTTTTTAAAAGCTGGAAAACCATAAAGACGATCATAATTGCTTGAAAATATATAACCTGAAGAAATTTTAAGACAAAATTCTCAGCTTACCGCCATGCTTGCATTCGATTTCGTTATATGTAGCATAGACGGAAAGAACTGCTTATGCATCAGAAGAGCATTTGCGATAGTAGCTGCTGTGGCTATAAGGGACAGCCCCACTAACAACTTCGCCGAAATTTGCATACGGTTCGGTCTTTTTCTGAAAATTAATAGTGACTGTTCGTGTTTTTTCATATATTAAAATATTTCAAGAGCCATTTTTGTTTGAAGTAGTTGTGTTATTCTTTTTAAAACGTGATTTATTGCTTCGTTTATAGAAAAGCTAATCAGCGCTGTTAAAGGAACCGTCTCACAGGTGCGACAGTGTGTGACAGATTGCGCGCAAAATTTGAAATTCTGCCCAAGCAAAATGGTTGTATTTTCGTTTTTGCTACTATTTCGCTATTTTCTAACGCTTTTATTTATTTTATTGACCGGCTAAAGCTTTAGGTACTACTTCAATTCGGAGAACAAAATAAATTGCATTAAACAAGGAAGAAATAAAGAAAAACGCAGAAAAAGAGGAAGGTAGTCTCTTCGATGAAAATTTGCTTCCTATGTTCGTTTTGAGCCAATTTAGCTTCTGTAAACTGTTGATTATTGTAAAGCAGCACCTAAAGCTACTTCAGCCGCTCAATAAAATTAATAAAAACGTTAGAAAATAGCAAAATAACGGCAAAAACGAAAACACAACCATTTTGATTGCGCAGAATTTCAAATTTTGCGCGCAATCTGTCACACGCTGTCACACCTGTGAGACGGTTCCTTTAATATTTCAAAAGAAAACAACGCCCGAATGCTGAAAAATGAATGTAAAGCTCAGCGTTACCAAAAATACTATAACATGGATATACACGAAATGAATAAACATGTATAATAAGGATGCATATGCTGCGGCGTATTTACGTCGCGAAACACGCCGCAACCATGCGTCTCTGCCAAGATTACAAATGCGTCTCCTTGTATAATGCATTGCTTAAAATCAGATAGACTCAAATATTACGGAATTAAATAGGCTGAACTCATTTATTAGGACAATGGATGGAATATAATTCGCATGGTAGTACCAGTAAAGTATTACAGTATATAGCAAGTAACACGTCGGTTCCATTTACCGTACTCCTGACGACATTCTGCGTACTCCAGGTTTTCATTGTGTCGGCGCTTTTCGCACATTCCTTCACTCCTTAATCGCTTGTTCTATTTTAATATTCTTTTAAAGCCTATTTTATCCTATTTAAAAGTGTATTACAGATGTTGGTAATCTTGGGTATCTTTATAGTTATGGTGACCGCCCATGAGCAGGCTTCCTTCCCTGGCGGACAACAACAGCAACAGGTAGACAGTTACTTTCTTTAAAAAATACTAAAGGGTCAACATCAACAACCTCCACCAGCGCAGCAGGTGCCAGCATCAAATCAATTTGGAGGAGAGCAAGCTAAAGACGAACAGTAAGTTATTATCATTTTCATTTTAATTCGTCATTTAGCCATATCAAAGAACATCTTGACGGCAAAGTTGATCCTACAGCCAATATGACTCCTGAGCAGCTTCAATTTCATTATTTTAATATGCACGACCTGGATAAAAATGGAAAACTAGATGGAATTGAATTGATTAAGGCTATCACTCATTTTCACGCAGGTAAACATTTAAATACAAATTTTTACAATTTTATCTTTGTAAACCTACTATAAAGTAAATTACATTATAAAGAAATATCACAGAAGGATTTTAATTCACAGAAAAAACAGGTCCATAATGGTGACACTGCGAGGTTTCTGTTATGCGTATGTCAGAGAAAAAAGGCTAGGATTTGTTTCAACATTCATAATTTCTATTTCAATAGCAAATGCTTGCAGAAAATCCCGGCCCTCAACATCAAGGACAAAATCAACCACCTCCTCTCCCTAGCGAAGTTGAATTAGAAACAATGATCGACTCTATATTGAGGTAACATTTATTTATAATATTTTACACAGTTTTCCAGGGATGATGACTTCAATGGTGACGGCTTTATTGACTACGGAGAGTTTTTGAAAGCTCAAAAAATCAGAGAAGATCAAGCTCGTAATCACCAACAAAACATGCAAAATGCTCAGAACCGGCAATAGAATTAACTCTTCATCTTCCTTTAGCTTCTAGAACAATATGTATAATATTATTCTGGGTATCGGGAACATAATTCCACTGTCAACTGTTTGGTGCTTTGTTGTATAATACTTGGAATCCTCTACTTCATGCTATTTATTTCCTTTCCACCTCTTCCTTTCTACTCTACTCTCTTTCTATACTTATCTTTAATATGCCCATACTAGTATAGTAAGCAACTCTTGTGATATCTTCCATTTGGGTCATTGTTCATCCTGTTGATAAGTTTTTTATAAATCCTGTCCATTTCTATTGAAGTTGGGCAAAAAGTTCTGGTCAAGTATACGACTGGATCTAAAAAAACGGGAAAAAACACAAATTTCACCAAATAAAATCAAAATCTGACAATCGGAGATGATTTGGCACGGCAGGTCCATATTATTCAATTCTAAAGATTAGTTGCGACTAAAACAAATCGAAGCAGTAAACATGGCCAAAATCATTTCACTAAAACGAGGACTTTTCTTTATTTTGTAGGCCGACGCATGGCACTTGAAATCAGAAATAGGTCGTCAATTAAAAACACACGCATCTTTACGATATTGAGAGTTTCGTTGGTGTTATCATGTACAAATTGCTCTTCCTTTCTTTATTAATTCCAGCACATTGTTACATTCCATATTGGGTAAGCCATGAAAGTCGACAAGTCCTCCTTTCTAGCAGCCACCACAACCAATTCCGGTAAATGTTGAAATAGCCGGGCTACCTCTTCAAATGCTCGAACCACAGAGACCGACCCCCGAAAAGTTCATAAATGTTCCAATAGCAGTATCCACACTTATTTAAAACCTTCAGATCTCTTTAGATCCCAGTAAAAGAAACAGCGCTAGAAAATCCATGGCTCTCAATGATTAAAACTGTGGCTTCCGTAATGAATAACAGCATAGATTGGGAGAGACAAAAAGCGCGCTTGCAGGAAATTAATCCCATCGACGACGCAAAGTCTGTTGATCCTATTTTTGTCCACAGGTATTTTAAGTTCCGCAGGATAAAACAAATTGACAGCCCTGTATCTAATTTCAACCCAAGAAATGAGAACGTCGTATATCAGCCATCAAATTATGGCTTTGTCCGACTGTTGAACAGCTTGCCTCGTAAGTGTGGCATTCTCTAATAACCGTAATTTTATCACCCTCTGCCTTGGAACATATTGGTCGATACCTCGACAGGTCGCCAAAAGCAGTGCCTCTACAAAAATTGCAATCACCGGTGGAGAAGAAGAGCTTCCCTATTACAAAAGTAGGCGTTTGTTAGTATTTGCAATCCCTTTAAGGACAATTCGATTAACAATTTCTACGATGACGGTACAGTCATTGGCCTTATAACAAGTGGGCAACTGAAAAATGTCGTCTGGTCACGGAAGCTATTAGGAATTGGTAAGCTTCAAAATACAAATATAAAATTAAAACCAGATGAGTTGCCGACAAAGGAAGAGGGGAATGCGATAGCACAATTGCTCCAAGACGATCACTAATAAAATTTATTGTCCTTTATGTTTTCTACTGTATTCAGCATAGTCAACAAAGCCATCTCCATTTATATCCAGGTCATTTAAGACAGCATCAATCATTGTTATGAGCTTTTCTTCGTCTTCAAATGCCACTCCGGGACCTAAAGACATCTGCGCAAAACCTCAATAGATACCTTTTTCATTTTCGTGGTCATGAGTCAATGCTTTCAGTATTTCAATCCCGTCAATGACCTGATCTTTGTTGAGATCGTGCATGGAAAAATAATAAAAGCGAGTTTGCTCTTCTGTCATGTTATTTACATCAATTTTATCCTCCATATGTTGTTTAACATGTCTAAAGATCTAGAACTATGTTTGGAATATTAACACACTCTTGATCGTGAACTTCAGCTTGCCCAGCAAATTGTTGGTTTACTACGGAAGTCCCATAATGAACTCCTACTACTTGTCACTTTATATAAAAAATAACTTACCTAATAATACAATAGCCAAGGAAACTATAATCTGCTGCATCTGTAATGGTGATAAGAGTGACTGAGAACAGATCGATTTTCACATGAAGGTTTGCTTTTGCCACATATGGGCAAACAGTCAGCTCCCTTCTAAACAATGCCCATTGATTAAGAAAGACCTCGGTTAATAGTTAGTTTTTTGTGCTCCTAGGCTTAGGCTTGCCTAAGCATGCATCTTGCTGTACTCCTGTGTGGGCAAATAATCAAGACGTCTGGTATGTCCCTCATTTTTTGAAACATGGCACCTGGCGTTCGACCGTGTTGAAGGCTGCCAGATGTATCAATGTAATAATCCTAAGCACTAAGAAGAAGCTAAAATCCTTGTTCTAGGATGACAACCTTGTTCAATTGAGGATCGGCGTCACTTGTTTTGGATTAAAAGACTCAAAGTTCGATTTTCATTTAATGCCACATTTGACAAAGTTTTGTTAAGCCGGGCTATTGTATAACCAGCGGTAATTAGATCGCTCTAGCTTTTTACTCAGTGTTTATAAAATAGACAAACATTTTAAATTGGCGGCATCGACCTTGCATCAGGCAAGAACGCGGTCCGCGTGCGGTCGCAAAGGCGGTTGGCGTCCTCGGCCATCCCCATCCATTCGATTCGATTCGTCGCCCCTGCCAACATGTCCGCTGCCGCTGCTCCTATCCGTCACTCCGTATATGGTTGGTTTTGTAAAAACTTGCAGGATGTATTACAGTTATTAATTATATGTTTCCGGGTCGTACATGTTAGAATTCCTTGCAGGAGCCGCTTCCACCAATGTGGCCTAAAATCTATATCTTTAAACTTCTGTCAGGGAACTGAGGGCATCGACATGAGCTGGCTGCTGACGTGGTAGCCTAGATTGACTTACTTGGGTAATGGCCTTAAGAATCGGTCGTTGAACTATAATTCAATATTTCGTTAAATATTCTGGAAAAAAACGATATGGTTCAACTTCCTTGCATGTATCCCCAAATATTCGAAACCTTCTAGTGAGGGTTTTTTGTAGTTTTCAGTGTAGGTTAGGGTGCCTTCGTCTGTAACGGCCTTATCAGCAACTCAAAACTGGTACTTACGAAAAAATATGATTTTTTTATAAAACAAAGCGTGTACTAACATAACGTCTAATTTTAGTCGGAAATCTTCCTTATAAGACCTCCGAAATGGAAGTTGGACAATTCTTCAGCCGTGTTGGGCAAGTGACCAACGTCAGGTAGAAAGAATCGCAAGGCCGTCTCATACCGGTTTAGAATCGTTTATGATCGCGAAACTGGACGTGCTAAGGGATTCGGATTCTGTGAATACTCCGACGCTCAGGGAGCCGAAGCTGCTGTTAACAATCTCAATGGCGCCGACTTCATGGGACGCTCTCTTCGCGTCAACTTCGCCAACAAATAAATCAATGGTCTCATGTGATACCGATACATTCTTCTGTTCGAATAAATATAAGTAAATATCTTTTTCATTATATTGAGTGGGTACAGTCAGCTAAAAGCCAGGGCTTAGCCGGAGAAAATCCGGCGTGCTGTGACTTCAATATGGAATGAATTAGAAAGGATTCAAAGCGGAATCCTGAGATCACGGAACCGTTTGAAAGACTGAAGAGGCGGAGATAGCCGATAGCAATTCCCCAGTTGGAAAAATGGGCAAAAGGCCCTGTACGCACACCAAAGCGTGATAGTGATGTAATAGGCATATTATGATTTGGAGGTAGATATGATTTATTATGTTCATCACATTTTTTCAAGCACTCGTGTATATAATCGGATAACTTTAATGCAGACAAAACCCTGAAAACTTGTTTCTATACATCTATAAAGCGATTTGTTACACGGCACCGTAAAAACAATGCATGGGTCTCTATTTAAATAGTCTGCTCAAAAATCCCTTTTTCTTTTTACTGCTCGTATCTGGAGAAGCGACGTGCTCATCAGGGGTCGCTTCGGCTTCAGCGACAATTCTTCGAACTGTTTCGTCATCTACTTCTTCATCGGAAACATCATTCGTTAGCTGCAATGCAACTCTTGTATAATGCATGGAATTCTTAGTAAAACGAACGAAACTAACTTGTTTATTAATTTGTTTGTCCCAAAAGCTGCTAATTTCATTCTGAACTCTGTCGTTGGTTGCCTCTATATCGAGAGACTTTTGACGTGCTAAATAGAAAAATAATCCAACAAACGGAAACTGATTACCGGAAGCCATGACATGTTTTAATTCATTCTGAAGAGTGGTATCATCTTTTAATTTTTCATTAGCTGCGACAACTGCTTGCTCAGCTTCCTGCATCAACCTATAGAAAATTAGAAATATAACTAAAAGCTTTGGACTAACTGGTTAATCTGTTCCATTTCTTCTTTACTCGCTTCGGGAAAATCAGTAACTCCGGAAACCATAAATATCCTCGATTTGTCATCAATTGGATCAAAAGGCCCTTCTTCTTTTCGTAACTCTTGATAACGTCTTTGCATTGCATTGTCAGGATCATATCTAAAAATGTAAGGTTGCATGCATCCCTATTAATCATCTAACTCTTTTTGGTGTTTTCTTTATAAAAATAGGTGCTTGCTTTGATTTTCGTAAAGAAACAAAATAAGACTCACTGTTCATCTAAAGCAGCCCGTGATCTCACTTGTTCTAACAGTTCTTCTGGATTGTCGACGTTCGCTTGACTGCTAGATGATGTAGCAAACCACTAAATATTGATATCAACTCATTGAACAATTGCAAAATACCGCTCGAGGATTTCTGATCAGTTCAACATCACATTCCCTTAATATAGCTAACCTTTCTTCTATTTCTTCGATTGTTGGAATATTCTTTGCGGAATCTGGAATTATAAACTTAAACAGAATTTCCAAAAAGAAATACCATCTTGTTTTAGTATAGCCAGTCTCTTTTCGAAATTTTCGATGCTTGGTTCTACGGGATTCTGAACTGTGTGATCGTCTGATTCTACGTTTCGCGGAAGTCGGATAGGGCGAGCGACTCCTGAAAAGAAGCAATGTTCGAAAATATATTAAATAATATACCAGTTGTTTGTCTCAACGACGGAGGCGGTAGCTCGCTGCCCCACCATTGGAGAGAATGGTTTCCTCCTTTCAACGAATCGACTTTAGCCTACGGCAGAGTAACCGATAAATCCAAACTTTTTACCTTTTCTCGCTTTTGTATCTTGGAATCATTGATTTTTTGATAACAGGAGTAACATACAGAAACAGGTTTGTCTGCTAGTCTCGGTAGAAGTGCTTTATAGCCGACACATTTCGAACAAAATGAATATGCGCAATTCGAACAACCATTCTGAATCGATTTTTAAGTGTAAAAAGTTGACTAACTTCCGGATTAAATAATGAATACTTTGACCTGCAGTTTGTACAGCAACTTGACGGCATTTTTAATGCGAAAAAACAGCAGAAGAAGCCTCAAATTTGACGGGTAAATTGGGGCGCAAATACGCGTTACGCGATCGCTTGGCAAAGGCCAGAAAAATATGCTAGGCATTAGCATATATTAGAAAAGCTTCGCATTTTTGGTATTGATATGTTGTCCACTCAGAAATTCTATATTATATTTATGGTGAAAAATCCCAATATAGCAAAATATATAGCAAAAACCATTTGATAACGCGACTCTTCTTTACATCAGCCGGTAAAAACGTCAACTAGTCAACGGTATTTCAGCCAATCGATGAGGTTCACCTCCTCTCCAGTCCAATTTATTCTCAGGTGACTGAAAAACTAAAATCTAAAAACGCAATCGAATAGATATTGGAAGCGACCCGCAGTTTCCTATAATCTATAGATTATGTTGTTAGTTTGAAGGTAAAATTGTCTCTATTAAACTACTCGCAATTTTTAAGACCGGCTTTCTGTAAGACTCGAGCTCAAAAACGATTCGTCCCATTGACTTTTTTATTTACCAGTCGCTACGCGCGCCTACGGCTCCTGGGCAGGGGTCTAAGGCCGAATGGAAACACCGGCTTCGCCGGTGGGCTTTAGTTCGCTCGCCCCGGTCCTCGCTTGCGGCTCGAGCCGGACCTCGCTCCCGAACGGCGATTGCCCTAGGCCTCGATGACCATCCCCACGTGGTCGAAGCCAAGCTCCATTTTAGTAAGCAAATCCAAATTACTTCCAGTGACAGAAACTGCATGGTATCTATTTCATTGGCACGCAGCCTCCCCAAGGTCCCCGTAGCTACTCCGGCCTCGCCGGAGGGCTTTAGTCCACTCGGTCCGTCGCTCCTCTTCGGGTCGCTCCGGTCCTCGTTCCCCCTCCCCAATGGCCCTCCTAATGGTCCCTACATGCGCCAGCGCGTCCACTCGGCCCGTCGCTCCCCTTCGGGTCGCTCCGGACCTCGTTCCCGAAGAAAGCAGGATTTTTTGATGGGCACTGCTCGCCAAAATTTGAATTTTGGGACAGTTCGATTTTTTCGCGCCAAAAGAAATGATTGAAAAACAGCCCACCTGGGTGGACGATTATCTCCCGAATGACGCATTTTCATTAAAATCTGTTTTTTGCATTCGATCGGGCATACCGAAATCTACGCGAATGAGTTTTGGCACCACACATTGTTCAGTTAACTTTTGAGAAAAAGTGAAAAAATGCTATATCTCAGGAGTAAAGCGGTCGGATTTTCTGAAAAAACTCATTCGCGTAGATTTCGATACGCCTGATCGAATGGGAGAGAGAAAAATCTAAAAATGTGTAGTTTTGCTCAAAATCGTCCACCCATGTTGGCTAATATAAAACAAGGTTTTGTCCGATGTTTACAGGCGTTTTCACAGTACGATGAATTCGTCAAAACTTTAAAAATATTTTTCTCGGTACTCTACCATGTAGATGCTTCAATTTTAATTGCAAATTACTCAGCACAACCTAACGAACATTTTGATATATGATGAAACGAATAGTTCGCCGAAAAAGTAATTTTTTTCATCGAAAACAATTTTCCCTAGTCAAAATCAACGGATTCTCCTTTATTTGACGACATTTTCTATTTTTCTCCTTTAGTATATAGTAATTCGCGGCTGAGAAAACCAAATATGAGCTTAGAATTGCATAAAAATGCGAAAAATAAACTTTGGCAATGGAGCATCAGACCTTTAAAGTGCCGACCTCGGCGGACTGTGAGGGGGCCGAACTTAGGGTCTTGCAACGAAAATTAAGCAGAGACAATCCTTCTGGCAAAAGAGCAAACATTTTGGTTCCGACGGGGATCGAACTTTGGTCGTTTGGGTCGGGTCCCGCAGCGAAAAGTTTAAGAAAAAAATAGAAAAATATTAATTAGCCATAGAGAAGTCGTTTGGCAAAAAAGCAAAAATTTTTGGCTCCGGCAGGGATCGATCCTCTGACCCCGTGGGTCTTAGCCTGGACAGACAAACAAACAAAACGCATTACGTTCTTTTATTACTAGACCAGTCGCTTCGCGACTGCTTGCGCGCCTTACGGCGCGCCCCGCAAAAATTTAGACCGCGGCGGGGATCGAACCCCTGACCCCATGGGTCTTAGCCTGGACAGACAAACAAACAAACAAAACACATTACGTTCTTTTATTATTAGATTTATCTGATAGAGAATTTGATGGAGAACCGTTTAAAAAAAGATAATTTTCAAATGTTGGGCTTATCACTACGAAAAATGTTATTATAGCCTAAGCTTCATCAAAAATTCTCCGAAAATCGTGTATTTTGATGTTTTCAAGAGTTGATATCATAGGAAAAGCTGTATATCTCGATGTTCTGATTCTTTTCAGCCCGAAAACAGCTGATTTGGTCGAGAAATAAGCGAGAAAATCGAGTTAGTAGGCGCCGGAGTGAGGTTTGGGTATTTCGTAACCTTTTCGTGGCGGGACCCAACCGATCATGAAAAAGTTTTTCTTATCCCATCTAGGTTCTATACACAAAATATCAAAGAAAAAAATTTTTCCCTATGTCCTAGGACCGCTCGAACCTTACAGAAATTCTGTCTTAAGGGGTCAGTTAGGGCTAAAATACAAGTAGGAATATTTTTTTTGATCACAACGCGCTAATCCGTTTTTCGTAAAAATACCTGGTTGCGGAGAAGAACATATCGCAAGTGGTCCAACGCAGGCGGACAAATGACGTTCGCCCGCACTAGCGTCGACGGGAACACGTTTTTTACAAAAATACACAGGAAAGAAGAAAAATACAAGCGGAAATTTTTTCGACTGGTTGCTTTTACCGGGTTTTGAGAAGTATTCAACCCCGACACTCTAGCCTCGAAATTAGCCCTAACTGTTCCTTTAAAAGAACGATCGTGCAAGCTATGAATTCTGCTGGAATTTTTAAACAATTTGAACAAATAACTACCGGGTTAAAATTTCAAAACCCGACCCGGAACCGGCACTTTTTTGGCCGGGTCCATTCCGGGTCCGCGGGCTTTTCGCGCGTTATTTAGAGGTGACACTTTTTTCGTTTTTTTTTATTCTTAGTTGTTACGTAACGCGCGTTGTAAAGCTTACTGCTTCTATTTTTAAATGTTTTTACTTATTTATTATATGCTCTCTTTCTCTGCGTGTTTCTTATAATATTTTGCAATTTTTCAGCATGAAATACAAGAAGTATTTTGAAAAAAAGCGAGGATGACCCCAACCAGTACAAATGCATACTGTGCAAGACAAGTAAATATCTAAAAAAAAGCTAAAGATTGTTCAACAAGTAATTTCCTCAAGCATCTTCGCAGTCAACATCGACATCATCAGAATCGGAAAGAATATTCAGTGCTCATATGGCTCTCAGTGATTATCAGGGTGCGGATTTTTAGTAGATCTACTATAATTTTCGGTCATGAGAAAAATTTTGAAACGGTCATGGGAAATAGTTTGTAGCGATTGTTTTTTTCGGACTCTTGCCAAGCTTTCCTAAGCTTATTCAAAAATCGCGAAAAAGAGCCAATTTTTGCTTAAAAAATCCCTAGAAACTGCTATTGCATAAAAATCAAACAGTTTACAGTGAAAAAAACGCCAAAAAATCTTCATTTCCTTCCATTTTAGGGCCATTTCGTCCTACTATTTTCCCTATTTTTGCTCCTATTTTGGGCTTTTTTTCTTGTTATTTTTTCATAATAAATTTGTTTTCTTACGTCATGAAATGATTTTTTATTCGAATTAATAATTGGGAATTTTTGGACCCGGAACCGGACCGAAAAACGCCCGGTTCCGGTGCGGGTAGACCCGGACCAACCTGATTTTCGGATCCTACTTTGGGATCCGGACCGGTACCGACCCGACCTTTTTTTGGGAGGTCGGACCCGACCCGGAACCGACCCGGGTTGAAAAAAAGCCGGACCCGCTCATCCCTGATACACAGTAGTTTAAACAACAAAACCTGACCCTCTGAGACAATAATAAATATCAAAGATTCCAACTACAGATTACATAGACACCAGATTTTTGCATTGCGAGAACGCAGGGTAAGTTATACCACAAGTTTATAGCAGCGCTCGGTCTTTTTTAAAGGGGCTCTCCGGTATTTTTTGCAAGCCCCCTTTAATAAATAAAGCTGATTATTGTGATTATCATGTACTAATTCTTATTGCTGGGAGATTTTTATATAAAAAGACACAGATTTTTAAAGTGGCAATTTTCCTTAAATCTAAGGAAGTTTGAATTCGCGGGCCACCTTCATTCGGCTTATAATTAATTGTGTCTTTCTTTAATATTCGCTCGTGTTCTGCTTATTTCAAGAATAATGAAGAATGTATAGCAATAATTTAGAACATCACCTGGTGCATGTGCTACAACGATAATATAGTCTGTCACAAAAAAAGACGACATTCTTAAAGGTCTAACTGATTCAAAAACCAAACTCAATTAATTCTTTTCTTTATTATGTGACTTCCAGCCTCTCTAATTTTTATTGCATAAATCATAACAGATTTTTCTGATTTTTTTTTGATATATAAGAGATCTTCCAACTCTGCAAAATTCTTACTGCTCGATCTGGGCAGAAATACTCACACTTTGATCAATAATACTTTTCTGGCGAGTTGGACACTCATTTATATATCAAAATGCTCAGAAAAATGTGATATACAAGTTGCAATAGAAGTTATAGAGACTGGAAGTCACAAGATAGAGAAAAAAATTAATTTAGTTTCCTTGGTTAGACCTTTAAAAATGTCGTCTTTTTTTGTGACAGACTATATTAAAAATTTAGTTTATCTTGTATACAATGTGTGTTAAACAAAAAATAATGCACAAAAAGGAATTTTCAGCTCAATTTCGTATACTTATTTTGTTTTACTACGCTATAATAATTATATTATCAATTTTAAAAGCAAGAAGCAATCAGAAAAAAGCCTATTGAAAGAGAAATTTTAAACTCGGATAGTCCCTAAAATCACAACAAATTGTGGCTCGGGCCAAGCCGCAGCCATACTGTATGCCGTGCTCCGACTCATCGTTAGGCTTTTTTTGTTACCGGCCAGTCTTTCCCAAATGGGAAATTATGGCCAAAATATTAAGCATTGTCCAACCAG
Organism: Oscheius sp. DF5033; assembly: GCA_964036215.1. NCBI lineage: Eukaryota > Metazoa > Nematoda > Chromadorea > Rhabditida > Rhabditidae > Oscheius > Oscheius sp. DF5033. The sequence continues at coordinate 11,558,239 of OZ038413.1, forward strand.
GAGAATGGCACTGGGGGTGGCTGCACTGTACGACCAAGTCTCTTCTCTAGCTTTTCAATCGCAGGCCCCTTTTGGAAATGAGGAAGTTGGTTAGGCTTGAAAATGCACTCGTCTCTGCATGGCACTTTGCCAACATCGATCTTGTGCTTCATCCTCATCCCATTTAACCAAATCCATTTCATAATTACTGATAAATATTGTCATGGCGTTTTCAGCCAATGCACTCGTGTGTTTAATGTTCATCGTCATCACACCCTCTTCGGCTAACTGAAGAAGTGATCCAATCGGCATAGAGATTTTTTTTGCTCACTGATTGTGGAAATTGGTCGACCATGTAAATTTGTTCACCAGCTAAAGGCGGCCAAAACTTGCTGGTATCGAAATTGCTGGACAACACACGCATGTTCAGATGTTCTGCTAAATATCGGACATAACTTGTTTTCCCATTGCCAAGAGGACCACGGAGCCAAAAGGAGCAAAATTGCTGAAATTGGCAGATATAATAACATGTGTTATGTCTTCCTGATCCAAGGTGTACAACAAAAGATAATGTAAAATAGTCTCTTTGTGATAACTATAATTTATTACACAAAACAATCACAGAGACAAGAAAATAAAAACAACCGCACGAGACGGTGTCAACACGAAGACTCTCGTTGGAAGCGCACGCGCGTCCAAACCAAATCAGGCGGGAAAATAATAAAATATGAAAGATATTGGCGTAGCCAACACCTCCCCTTTTTAATGTAAAAGTAGGGTAACAAAAATAAAGTAATGGGACTTATCAAAACATATCAGAAGAGTAGTCGATCCGGGGCGCGTCGAGGTCGAGAGCGCGGGTTGGCTATGCTTAATTAGTCTTTTTCTTTTTTTCTTAAAGTTTTCGCTGTGGGACCCGTTCGTGGACCCCAACCAAGCGACAAAGGTTCGGATCCTCAGGAATGTCATAGTGACGGATTACGTCCAATTAATCTTTTTCTTTTTTTTCTTAAACTTTTCGCTGCGGGACCCGACCCAAACGACCAAAGTTCGAACCCGCCGGAACCAAAATTTTTGCTTTTTTGCCAAATGGTTGAGCTATGTCGGGTGGTAGGAAAAATGCACGCGTGCAATTTTGGCGATTTGGATTTTTGGCGATTTGGATTTTTTTTGGCGATTTGGATTTTTGGCGATCGCCAATTTTGGCGATTTGGATTTTTGGCGATCGCCAATTTTGGCGATTTGGATTTTTGGCGATCGCGAATTTTGGCGATTTGGTTTTTTGGCGATTTGGATTTTTGGCGATCGCCAATTTTGGCGATTTGGATTTTTGGCGATTTCGATTTTTGGCGATTTGGTTTTTTGGCGATCGCCAATTTTGGCGATTTGGATTTTTGTCGATTTGGTTTTTTTGGCGATCGCCAATTTTGGCGATTTGGATTTTTGCCGATCGCCAATTTTGGCGATTTGGTTTTTTGGCGATCGCCAATTTTGGCGATTTGGATTTTTGGCGATCGCCAATTTTGGCGATTTGGATTTTTGGCGATCGCCAATTTTGGCGATTTGGATTTTTGGCGATTTGGATTTTTGGCGATCGCCAATTTTGGCGATTTGGATTTTTGGCGATTTGGATTTTTGGCGATCGCCAATTTTGGCGATTTGGATTTTTGGCGATTTGGATTTTTGGAGATCGCCAATTTTGGCGATTTGGATTTTTGGCGATTTGGATTTTTGGCGATCGCCAATTTTGGCGATTTGGTTTTTTGGCGATTTGGATTTTTGGCGATTTGGATTTTTGGCGATTTGGATTTTTGGCGATCGCCAATTTTGGCGATTTGGATTTTTGGTGATTTGGATTTTTGGCGATCGCCAATTTTGGCGATTTGGATTTTTGGCGATCGCCAATTTTGGCGATTTGGATTTTTGGCGATTTGGATTTTTGGCGATCGCCAATTTTGGCGATTTGGATTTTTGGCGATCGCCAATTTTGGCGATTTGGATTTTTGGCGATTTGGATTTTTGGCGATCGCCAATTTTGGCGATTTGGATTTTTGGCGATCGCCAATTTTGGCGATTTGGATTTTTGGCGATTTGGATTTTTGGCGATCGCCAATTTTGGCGATTTGGATTTTTGGCGATCGCCAATTTTGGCGATTTGGATTTTTGGCGATTTGGATTTTTGGCGATCGCCAATTTTGGCGATTTGGTTTTTTGGCGATTTGGATTTTTGGCGATTTGGATTTTTGGCGATCGCCAATTTTGGCGATTTGGATTTTTGGCGATTTGGATTTTTGGCGATCGCCAATTTTGGCGATTTGGATTTTTGGCGATCGCCAATTTTGGCGATTTGGATTTTTGGCGATCGCCAATTTTGGCGATTTGGATTTTTGGCGATTTGGATTTTTGGCGATTTGGTTTTTTGGCGATCGCCAATTTTGGCGATTTGGATTTTTGGCGATTTGGATTTTTGGCGATTTGGATTTTTGGCGATCGCCTATTTTGGCGATTCGGATTTTTGGCGATTTGGATTTTTGGCGATCGCCAATTTTGGCGATTTGGATTTTTGGCGATTTGGATTTTTGGAGATCGCCAATTTTGGCGATTTGGATTTTTGGCGATTTGGATTTTTGGCGATCGCCAATTTTGGCGATTTGGTTTTTTGGCGATTTGGATTTTTGGCGATTTGGATTTTTGGCGATTTGGATTTTTGGCGATCGCCAATTTTGGCGATTTGGATTTTTGGCGATTTGGATTTTTGGCGATCGCCAATTTTGGCGATTTGGATTTTTGGCGATCGCCAATTTTGGCGATTTGGATTTTTGGCGATTTGGATTTTTGGCGATCGCCAATTTTGGCGATTTGGATTTTTGGCGATCGCCAATTTTGGCGATTTGGATTTTTGGCGATTTGGATTTTTGGCGATTTGGATTTTTGGCGATCGCCTATTTTGGCGATTCGGATTTTTGGCGATTTGGATTTTTGGCGATCGCCAATTTTGGCGATTTGGATTTTTGGCGATTTGAATTTTTGGAGATCGCCAATTTTGGCGATTTGGATTTTTGGCGATTTGGATTTTTGGCGATCGCCAATTTTGGCGATTTGGTTTTTTGGCGATTTGGATTTTTGGCGATTTGGATTTTTGGCGATTTGGATTTTTGGCGATCGCCAATTTTGGCGATTTGGATTTTTGGCGATTTGGATTTTTGGCGATCGCCAATTTTGGCGATTTGGATTTTTGGCGATCGCCAATTTTGGCGATTTGGATTTTTGGCGATTTGGATTTTTGGCGATCGCCAATTTTGGCGATTTGGATTTTTGGCGATCGCCAATTTTGGCGATTTGGATTTTTGGCGATTTGGATTTTTGGCGATCGCCAATTTTGGCGATTTGGATTTTTGGCGATCGCCAATTTTGGCGATTTGGATTTTTGGCGATTTGGATTTTTGGCGATCGCCAATTTTGGCGATTTGGTTTTTTGGCGATTTGGATTTTTGGCGATTTGGATTTTTGGCGATCGCCAATTTTGGCGATTTGGATTTTTGGCGATTTGGATTTTTGGCGATCGCCAATTTTGGCGATTTGGATTTTTGGCGATCGCCAATTTTGGCGATTTGGATTTTTGGCGATCGCCAATTTTGGCGATTTGGATTTTTGGCGATTTGGATTTTTGGCGATTTGGTTTTTTGGCGATCGACAATTTTGGCGATTTGGATTTTTGGCGATTTGGATTTTTGGCGATTTGGATTTTTGGCGATCGCCTATTTTGGCGATTCGGATTTTTGGCGATTTGGATTTTTGGCGATCGCCAATTTTGGCGATTTGGATTTTTGGCGATTTGGATTTTTGGAGATCGCCAATTTTGGCGATTTGGATTTTTGGCGATCTGGATTTTTGGCGATCGCCAATTTTGGCGATTTGGATTTTTGGCGATCGCCAATTTTGGCGATTTGGTTTTTTGGCGATTTGGATTTTTGGCGATTTGGATTTTTGGCGATTTGGATTTTTGGCGATCGCCAATTTTGGCGATTTGGATTTTTGGCGATTTGGATTTTTGGCGATCGCCTATTTTGGCGATTCGGATTTTTGGCGATTTGGATTTTTGGCGATCGCCAATTTTGGCGATTTGGATTTTTGGCGATTTGGATTTTTGGAGATCGCCAATTTTGGCGATTTGGATTTTTGGCGATTTGGATTTTTGGCGATCGCCAATTTTGGCGATTTGGTTTTTTGGCGATTTGGATTTTTGGCGATTTGGATTTTTGGCGATTTGGATTTTTGGCGATCGCCAATTTTGGCGATTTGGATTTTTGGCGATTTGGATTTTTGGCGATCGCCAATTTTGGCGATTTGGATTTTTGGCGATCGCCAATTTTGGCGATTTGGATTTTTGGCGATTTGGATTTTTAGCGATCGCCAATTTTGGCGATTTGGATTTTTGGCGATCGCCAATTTTGGCGATTTGGATTTTTGGCGATTTGGATTTTTGGCGATCGCCAATTTTGGCGATTTGGATTTTTGGCGATCGCCAATTTTGGCGATTTTAATTTTTGGCGATTTGGATTTTTGGCGATCGCCAATTTTGGCGATTTGGATTTTTGGCGATCGCCAATTTTGGCGATTTGGATTTTTGGCGATTTGGATTTTTGGCGATCGCCAATTTTGGCGATTTGGATTTTTGGCGATCGCCAATTTTGGCGATTTGGATTTTTGGCGATCGCCAATTTTGGCGATTTGGATTTTTGGCGATTTGGATTTTTGGCGATTTGGTTTTTTGGCGATCGCCAATTTTGGCGATTTGGATTTTTGGCGATTTGGATTTTTGGCGATTTGGATTTTTGGCGATCGCCTATTTTGGCGATTCGGATTTTTGGCGATTTGGATTTTTGGCGATCGCCAATTTTGGCGATTTGGATTTTTGGCGATTTGGATTTTTGGAGATCGCCAATTTTGGCGATTTGGATTTTTGGCGATTTGGATTTTTGGCGATCGCCAATTTTGGCGATTTGGTTTTTTGGCGATTTGGATTTTTGGCGATTTGGATTTTTGGCGATTTGGATTTTTGGCGATCGCCAATTTTGGCGATTTGGATTTTTGGCGATTTGGATTTTTGGCGATCGCCAATTTTGGCGATTTGGATTTTTGGCGATCGCCAATTTTGGCGATTTGGATTTTTGGCGATTTGGATTTTTGGCGATCGCCAATTTTGGCGATTTGGATTTTTGGCGATCGCCAATTTTGGCGATTTGGATTTTTGGCGATTTGGATTTTTGGCGATCGCCAATTTTGGCGATTTGGATTTTTGGCGATCGCCAATTTTGGCGATTTGGATTTTTGGCGATTTGGATTTTTGGCGATCGCCAATTTTGGCGATTTGGTTTTTTGGCGATTTGGATTTTTGGCGATTTGGATTTTTGGCGATCGCCAATTTTGGCGATTTGGATTTTTGGCGATTTGGATTTTTGGCGATCGCCAATTTTGGCGATTTGGATTTTTGGCGATCGCCAATTTTGGCGATTTGGATTTTTGGCGATCGCCAATTTTGGCGATTTGGATTTTTGGCGATCGCCAATTTTGGCGATTTGGTTTTTTGGCGATTTGGATTTTTGGCGATTTGGATTTTTGGCGATTTGGATTTTTGGCGATTTGGATTTTTGGCGATCGCCAATTTTGGCGATTTGGATTTTCGGCGATTTGGATTTTTGGCGATCGCCAATTTTGGCGATTTGGATTTTTGGCGATCGCCAATTTTGGCGATTTGGATTTTTGGCGATTTGGATTTTTGGCGATCGCCAATTTTGGCGATTTGGATTTTTGGCGATAGCCAATTTTGGCGATTTGGATTTTTGGCGATTTGGATTTTTGGCGATCGCCAATTTTGGCGATTTGGATTTTTGGCGATTTGGATTTTTGGCGATCGCCAATTTTGGCGATTTGGTTTTTTGGCGATTTGGATTTTTGGCGATTTGGATTTTTGGCGATCGCCAATTTTGGCGATTTGGATTTTTGGCGATTTGGATTTTTGGCGATCGCCAATTTTGGCGATTTGGATTTTTGGCGATCGCCAATTTTGGCGATTTGGATTTTTGGCGATCGCCAATTTTGGCGATTTGGATTTTTGGCGATTTGGTTTTTTGGCGATCGCCAATTTTGGCGATTTGGATTTTTGGCGATTTGGATTTTTGGCGATTTGGATTTTTGGCGATCGCCTATTTTGGCGATTCGGATTTTTGGCGATTTGGATTTTTGGCGATCGCCAATTTTGGCGATTTGGATTTTTGGCGATTTGGATTTTTGGAGATCGCCAATTTTGGCGATTTGGTTTTTTGGCGATTTGGATTTTTGGCGATTTGGATTTTTGGCGATTTGGATTTTTGGCGATCGCCAATTTTGGCGATTTGGATTTTTGGCGATTTGGATTTTTGGCGATCGCCAATTTTGGCGATTTGGATTTTTGGCGATTTGGATTTTTGGCGATCGCCAATTTTGGCGATTTGGATTTTTGGCGATCGCCAATTTTGGCGATTTGGATTTTTGGCGATTTGGATTTTTGGCGATCGCCAATTTTGGCGATTTGGATTTTTGGCGATCGCCAATTTTGGCGATTTGGATTTTTGGCGATTTGGATTTTTGGCGATCGCCAATTTTGGCGATTTGGTTTTTTGGCGATTTGGATTTTTGGCGATTTGGATTTTTGGCGATCGCCAATTTTGGCGATTTGGATTTTTGGCGATCGCCTATTTTGGCGATTCGGATTTTTGGCGATTTGGATTTTTGGCGATCGCCAATTTTGGCGATTTGGATTTTTGGCGATTTGGATTTTTGGCGATCGCCAATTTTGGCGATTTGGATTTTTGGCGATCGCCAATTTTGGCGATTTGGATTTTTGGCGATTTGGATTTTTGGCGATCGCCAATTTTGGCGATTTGGATTTTTGGCGATCGCCAATTTTGGCGATTTGGATTTTTGGCGATTTGGATTTTTGGCGATCGCCAATTTTGGCGATTTTGGATTTTTGGCGATTTGGATTTTTGGCGATCGCCTATTTTGGCGATTCGGATTTTTGGCGATTTGGATTTTTGGCGATCGCCAATTTTGGCGATTTGGATTTTTGGCGATTTGGATTTTTGGAGATCGCCAATTTTGGCGATTTGGATTTTTGGCGATTTGGATTTTTGGCGATCGCCAATTTTGGCGATTTGGTTTTTTGGCGATTTGGATTTTTGGCGATTTGGATTTTTGGCGATTTGGATTTTTGGCGATCACCAATTTTGGCGATTTGGATTTTTGGCGATTTGGATTTTTGGCGATCGCCAATTTTGGCGATTTGGATTTTTGGCGATCGCCAATTTTGGCGATTTGGATTTTTGGCGATTTGGATTTTTGGCGATCGCCAATTTTGGCGATTTGGATTTTTGGCGATCGCCAATTTTGGCGATTTGGATTTTTGGCGATTTGGATTTTTGGCGATCGCCAATTTTGGCGATTTGGATTTTTGGCGATCGCCAATTTTGGCGATTTTAATTTTTGGCGATTTGGATTTTTGGCGATCGCCAATTTTGGCGATTTGGATTTTTGGCGATCGCCAATTTTGGCGATTTGGATTTTTGGCGATCGCCAATTTTGGCGATTTGGTTTTTTGGCGATTTGGATTTTTGGCGATTTGGATTTTTGGCGATCGCCAATTTTGGCGATTTGGATTTTTGGCGATTTGGATTTTTGGCGATCGCCAATTTTGGCGATTTGGATTTTTGGCGATCGCCAATTTTGGCGATTTGGATTTTTGGCGATCGCCAATTTTGGCGATTTGGATTTTTGGCGATTTGGATTTTTGGCGATTTGGTTTTTTGGCGATCGCCAATTTTGGCGATTTGGATTTTTGGCGATTTGGATTTTTGGCGATTTGGATTTTTGGCGATCGCCTATTTTGGCGATTCGGATTTTTGGCGATTTGGATTTTTGGCGATCGCCAATTTTGGCGATTTGGATTTTTGGCGATTTGGATTTTTGGAGATCGCCAATTTTGGCGATTTGGATTTTTGGCGATTTGGATTTTTGGCGATCGCCAATTTTGGCGATTTGGTTTTTTGGCGATTTGGATTTTTGGCGATTTGGATTTTTGGCGATTTGGATTTTTGGCGATCGCCAATTTTGGCGATTTGGTTTTTTGGCGATTTGGATTTTTGGCGATTTGGATTTTTGGCGATTTGGATTTTTGGCGATCGCCAATTTTGGCGATTTGGATTTTTGGCGATTTGGATTTTTGGCGATCGCCAATTTTGGCGATTTGGATTTTTGGCGATCGCCAATTTTGGCGATTTGGATTTTTGGCGATTTGGATTTTTGGCGATCGCCAATTTTGGCGATTTGGATTTTTGGCGATCGCCAATTTTGGCGATTTGGATTTTTGGCGATTTGGATTTTTGGCGATCGCCAATTTTGGCGATTTGGATTTTTGGCGATCGCCAATTTTGGCGATTTTAATTTTTGGCGATTTGGATTTTTGGCGATCGCCAATTTTGGCGATTTGGATTTTTGGCGATCGCCAATTTTGGCGATTTGGATTTTTGGCGATTTGGATTTTTGGCGATCGCCAATTTTGGCGATTTGGATTTTTGGCGATCGCCAATTTTGGCGATTTGGATTTTTGGCGATCGCCAATTTTGGCGATTTGGATTTTTGGCGATTTGGATTTTTGGCGATTTGGTTTTTTGGCGATCGCCAATTTTGGCGATTTTAATTTTTGGCGATTTGGATTTTTGGCGATCGCCAATTTTGGCGATTTGGATTTTTGGCGATCGCCAATTTTGGCGATTTGGATTTTTGGCGATTTGGATTTTTGGCGATCGCCAATTTTGGCGATTTGGATTTTTGGCGATCGCCAATTTTGGCGATTTGGATTTTTGGCGATCGCCAATTTTGGCGATTTGGATTTTTGGCGATTTGGATTTTTGGCGATTTGGATTTTTGGCGATTTGGATTTTTGGCGATCGCCTATTTTGGCGATTCGGATTTTTGGCGATTTGGATTTTTGGCGATCGCCAATTTTGGCGATTTGGATTTTTGGCGATTTGGATTTTTGGAGATCGCCAATTTTGGCGATTTGGATTTTTGGCGATTTGGATTTTTGGCGATCGCCAATTTTGGCGATTTGGTTTTTTGGCGATTTGGATTTTTGGCGATTTGGATTTTTGGCGATTTGGATTTTTGGCGATCGCCAATTTTGGCGATTTGGATTTTCGGCGATTTGGATTTTTGGCGATTTGGATTTTTGGCGATCGCCTATTTTGGCGATTCGGATTTTTGGCGATTTGGATTTTTGGCGATCGCCAATTTTGGCGATTTGGATTTTTGGCGATTTGGATTTTTGGAGATCGCCAATTTTGGCGATTTGGATTTTTGGCGATTTGGATTTTTGGCGATCGCCAATTTTGGCGATTTGGTTTTTTGGCGATTTGGATTTTTGGCGATTTGGATTTTTGGCGATTTGGATTTTTGGCGATCGCCAATTTTGGCGATTTGGATTTTTGGCGATTTGGATTTTTGGCGATCGCCAATTTTGGCGATTTGGATTTTTGGCGATCGCCAATTTTGGCGATTTGGATTTTTGGCGATTTGGATTTTTGGCGATCGCCAATTTTGGCGATTTGGATTTTTGGCGATCGCCAATTTTGGCGATTTGGATTTTTGGCGATTTGGATTTTTGGCGATCGCCAATTTTGGCGATTTGGATTTTTGGCGATCGCCAATTTTGGCGATTTGGATTTTTGGCGATTTGGATTTTTGGCGATCGCCAATTTTGGCGATTTGGTTTTTTGGCGATTTGGATTTTTGGCGATTTGGATTTTTGGCGATCGCCAATTTTGGCGATTTGGATTTTTGGCGATTTGGATTTTTGGCGATCGCCAATTTTGGCGATTTGGATTTTTGGCGATCGCCAATTTTGGCGATTTGGATTTTTGGCGATCGCCAATTTTGGCGATTTGGATTTTTGGCGATCGCCAATTTTGGCGATTTGGTTTTTTGGCGATTTGGATTTTTGGCGATTTGGATTTTTGGCGATTTGGATTTTTGGCGATTTGGATTTTTGGCGATCGCCAATTTTGGCGATTTGGATTTTCGGCGATTTGGATTTTTGGCGATCGCCAATTTTGGCGATTTGGATTTTTGGCGATCGCCAATTTTGGCGATTTGGATTTTTGGCGATTTGGATTTTTGGCGATCGCCAATTTTGGCGATTTGGATTTTTGGCGATCGCCAATTTTGGCGATTTGGATTTTTGGCGATTTGGATTTTTGGCGATCGCCAATTTTGGCGATTTGGATTTTTGGCGATTTGGATTTTTGGCGATCGCCAATTTTGGCGATTTGGTTTTTTGGCGATTTGGATTTTTGGCGATTTGGATTTTTGGCGATCGCCAATTTTGGCGATTTGGATTTTTGGCGATTTGGATTTTTGGCGATCGCCAATTTTGGCGATTTGGATTTTTGGCGATCGCCAATTTTGGCGATTTGGATTTTTGGCGATCGCCAATTTTGGCGATTTGGATTTTTGGCGATTTGGTTTTTTGGCGATCGCCAATTTTGGCGATTTGGATTTTTGGCGATTTGGATTTTTGGCGATTTGGATTTTTGGCGATCGCCTATTTTGGCGATTCGGATTTTTGGCGATTTGGATTTTTGGCGATTTGGATTTTTGGAGATCGCCAATTTTGGCGATTTGGTTTTTTGGCGATTTGGATTTTTGGCGATTTGGATTTTTGGCGATCGCCAATTTTGGCGATTTGGATTTTTGGCGATCGCCAATTTTGGCGATTTGGATTTTTGGCGATTTGGTTTTTTGGCGATCGCCAATTTTGGCGATTTGGATTTTTGGCGATTTGGATTTTTGGCGATTTGGATTTTTGGCGATCGCCTATTTTGGCGATTCGGATTTTTGGCGATTTGGATTTTTGGCGATTTGGATTTTTGGAGATCGCCAATTTTGGCGATTTGGTTTTTTGGCGATTTGGATTTTTGGCGATTTGGATTTTTGGCGATCGCCAATTTTGGCGATTTGGATTTTTGGCGATCGCCAATTTTGGCGATTTGGATTTTTGGCGATTTGGTTTTTTGGCGATCGCCAATTTTGGCGATTTGGATTTTTGGCGATTTGGATTTTTGGCGATTTGGATTTTTGGCGATCGCCTATTTTGGCGATTCGGATTTTTGGCGATTTGGATTTTTGGCGATTTGGATTTTTGGAGATCGCCAATTTTGGCGATTTGGTTTTTTGGCGATTTGGATTTTTGGCGATTTGGATTTTTGGCGATCGCCAATTTTGGCGATTTGGATTTTTGGCGATCGCCAATTTTGGCGATTTGGATTTTTGGCGATTTGGTTTTTTGGCGATCGCCAATTTTGGCGATTTGGATTTTTGGCGATTTGGATTTTTGGCGATTTGGATTTTTGGCGATCGCCTATTTTGGCGATTCGGATTTTTGGCGATTTGGATTTTTGGCGATTTGGATTTTTGGAGATCGCCAATTTTGGCGATTTGGTTTTTTGGCGATTTGGATTTTTGGCGATTTGGATTTTTGGCGATCGCCAATTTTGGCGATTTGGATTTTTGGCGATCGCCAATTTTGGCGATTTGGATTTTTGGCGATTTGGTTTTTTGGCGATCGCCAATTTTGGCGATTTGGATTTTTGGCGATTTGGATTTTTGGCGATTTGGATTTTTGGCGATCGCCTATTTTGGCGATTCGGATTTTTGGCGATTTGGATTTTTGGCGATTTGGATTTTTGGAGATCGCCAATTTTGGCGATTTGGTTTTTTGGCGATTTGGATTTTTGGCGATCGCCAATTTTGGCGATTTGGATTTTTGGCGATCGCCAATTTTGGCGATTTGGATTTTTGGCGATTTGGATTTTTGGCGATCGCCAATTTTGGCGATTTGGATTTTTGGCGATCGCCAATTTTGGCGATTTGGATTTTTGGCGATTTGGATTTTTGGCGATCGCCAATTTTGGCGATTTGGTTTTTTGGCGATTTGGATTTTTGGCGATTTGGATTTTTGGCGATCGCCAATTTTGGCGATTTGGATTTTTGGCGATCGCCTATTTTGGCGATTCGGATTTTTGGCGATTTGGATTTTTGGCGATCGCCAATTTTGGCGATTTGGATTTTTGGCGATTTGGATTTTTGGAGATCGCCAATTTTGGCGATTTGGATTTTTGGCGATCTGGATTTTTGGCGATCGCCAATTTTGGCGATTTGGTTTTTTGGCGATTTGGATTTTTGGCGATTTGGATTTTTGGCGATTTGGATTTTTGGCGATCGCCAATTTTGGCGATTTGGATTTTTGGCGATTTGGATTTTTGGCGATCGCCAATTTTGGCGATTTGGATTTTTGGCGATCGCCAATTTTGGCGATTTGGATTTTTGGCGATCGCCAATTTTGGCGATTTGGTTTTTTGGCGATTTGGATTTTTGGCGATTTGGATTTTTGGCGATTTGGATTTTTGGCGATCGCCAATTTTGGCGATTTGGATTTTTGGCGATTTGGATTTTTGGCGATCGCCTATTTTGGCGATTCGGATTTTTGGCGATTTGGATTTTTGGCGATCGCCAATTTTGGCGATTTGGATTTTTGGCGATTTGGATTTTTGGAGATCGCCAATTTTGGCGATTTGGATTTTTGGCGATTTGGATTTTTGGCGATCGCCAATTTTGGCGATTTGGTTTTTTGGCGATTTGGATTTTTGGCGATTTGGATTTTTGGCGATTTGGATTTTTGGCGATCACCAATTTTGGCGATTTGGATTTTTGGCGATTTGGATTTTTGGCGATCGCCAATTTTGGCGATTTGGATTTTTGGCGATCGCCAATTTTGGCGATTTGGATTTTTGGCGATTTGGATTTTTGGCGATCGCCAATTTTGGCGATTTGGATTTTTGGCGATCGCCAATTTTGGCGATTTGGATTTTTGGCGATTTGGATTTTTGGCGATCGCCAATTTTGGCGATTTGGATTTTTGGCGATCGCCAATTTTGGCGATTTTAATTTTTGGCGATTTGGATTTTTGGCGATCGCCAATTTTGGCGATTTGGATTTTTGGCGATCGCCAATTTTGGCGATTTGGATTTTTGGCGATCGCCAATTTTGGCGATTTGGTTTTTTGGCGATTTGGATTTTTGGCGATTTGGATTTTTGGCGATCGCCAATTTTGGCGATTTGGATTTTTGGCGATTTGGATTTTTGGCGATCGCCAATTTTGGCGATTTGGATTTTTGGCGATCGCCAATTTTGGCGATTTGGATTTTTGGCGATCGCCAATTTTGGCGATTTGGATTTTTGGCGATTTGGATTTTTGGCGATTTGGTTTTTTGGCGATCGCCAATTTTGGCGATTTGGATTTTTGGCGATTTGGATTTTTGGCGATTTGGATTTTTGGCGATCGCCTATTTTGGCGATTCGGATTTTTGGCGATTTGGATTTTTGGCGATCGCCAATTTTGGCGATTTGGATTTTTGGCGATTTGGATTTTTGGAGATCGCCAATTTTGGCGATTTGGATTTTTGGCGATTTGGATTTTTGGCGATCGCCAATTTTGGCGATTTGGTTTTTTGGCGATTTGGATTTTTGGCGATTTGGATTTTTGGCGATTTGGATTTTTGGCGATCGCCAATTTTGGCGATTTGGATTTTTGGCGATTTGGATTTTTGGCGATCGCCAATTTTGGCGATTTGGATTTTTGGCGATCGCCAATTTTGGCGATTTGGATTTTTGGCGATTTGGATTTTTGGCGATCGCCAATTTTGGCGATTTGGATTTTTGGCGATCGCCAATTTTGGCGATTTGGATTTTTGGCGATTTGGATTTTTGGCGATCGCCAATTTTGGCGATTTGGATTTTTGGCGATCGCCAATTTTGGCGATTTGGATTTTTGGCGATTTGGATTTTTGGCGATCGCCAATTTTGGCGATTTGGTTTTTTGGCGATTTGGATTTTTGGCGATTTGGATTTTTGGCGATCGCCAATTTTGGCGATTTGGATTTTTGGCGATTTGGATTTTTGGCGATCGCCAATTTCGGCGATTTGGATTTTTGGCGATCGCCAATTTTGGCGATTTGGATTTTTGGCGATCGCCAATTTTGGCGATTTGGATTTTTGGCGATCGCCAATTTTGGCGATTTGGTTTTTTGGCGATTTGGATTTTTGGCGATTTGGATTTTTGGCGATTTGGATTTTTGGCGATTTGGATTTTTGGCGATCGCCAATTTTGGCGATTTGGATTTTCGGCGATTTGGATTTTTGGCGATCGCCAATTTTGGCGATTTGGATTTTTGGCGATCGCCAATTTTGGCGATTTGGATTTTTGGCGATTTGGATTTTTGGCGATCGCCAATTTTGGCGATTTGGATTTTTGGCGATTTGGATTTTTGGCGATCGCCAATTTTGGCGATTTGGATTTTTGGCGATCGCCAATTTTGGCGATTTGGATTTTTGGCGATCGCCAATTTTGGCGATTTGGTTTTTTGGCGATTTGGATTTTTGGCGATTTGGATTTTTGGCGATTTGGATTTTTGGCGATTTGGATTTTTGGCGATCGCCAATTTTGGCGATTTGGATTTTTGGCGATTTGGATTTTTGGCGATCGCCAATTTTGGCGATTTGGATTTTTGGCGATCGCCAATTTTGGCGATTTGGATTTTTGGCGATTTGGATTTTTGGCGATCGCCAATTTTGGCGATTTGGATTTTTGGCGATCGCCAATTTTGGCGATTTGGATTTTTGGCGATTTGGATTTTTGGCGATCGCCAATTTTGGCGATTTGGATTTTTGGCGATTTGGATTTTTGGCGATCGCCAATTTTGGCGATTTGGTTTTTTGGCGATTTGGATTTTTGGCGATTTGGATTTTTGGCGATCGCCAATTTTGGCGATTTGGATTTTTGGCGATTTGGATTTTTGGCGATCGCCAATTTTGGCGATTTGGATTTTTGGCGATCGCCAATTTTGGCGATTTGGATTTTTGGCGATCGCCAATTTTGGCGATTTGGATTTTTGGCGATTTGGTTTTTTGGCGATCGCCAATTTTGGCGATTTGGATTTTTGGCGATTTGGATTTTTGGCGATTTGGATTTTTGGCGATCGCCTATTTTGGCGATTCGGATTTTTGGCGATTTGGATTTTTGGCGATCGCCAATTTTGGCGATTTGGATTTTTGGCGATTTGGATTTTTGGAGATCGCCAATTTTGGCGATTTGGTTTTTTGGCGATTTGGATTTTTGGCGATCGCCAATTTTGGCGATTTGGATTTTTGGCGATTTGGATTTTTGGCGATCGCCAATTTTGGCGATTTGGATTTTTGGCGATCGCCAATTTTGGCGATTTGGATTTTTGGCGATTTGGATTTTTGGCGATCGCCAATTTTGGCGATTTGGTTTTTTGGCGATTTGGATTTTTGGCGATTTGGATTTTTGGCGATCGCCAATTTTGGCGATTTGGATTTTTGGCGATTTGGATTTTTGGCGATCGCCAATTTCGGCGATTTGGATTTTTGGCGATCGCCAATTTTGGCGATTTGGATTTTTGGCGATCGCCAATTTTGGCGATTTGGATTTTTGGCGATCGCCAATTTTGGCGATTTGGTTTTTTGGCGATTTGGATTTTTGGCGATTTGGATTTTTGGCGATTTGGATTTTTGGCGATTTGGATTTTTGGCGATCGCCAATTTTGGCGATTTGGATTTTCGGCGATTTGGATTTTTGGCGATCGCCAATTTTGGCGATTTGGATTTTTGGCGATCGCCAATTTTGGCGATTTGGATTTTTGGCGATTTGGATTTTTGGCGATCGCCAATTTTGGCGATTTGGATTTTTGGCGATCGCCAATTTTGGCGATTTGGATTTTTGGCGATTTGGATTTTTGGCGATCGCCAATTTTGGCGATTTGGATTTTTGGCGATTTGGATTTTGGCGATCGCCAATTTTGGCGATTTGGTTTTTTGGCGATTTGGATTTTTGGCGATTTGGATTTTTGGCGATCGCCAATTTTGGCGATTTGGATTTTTGGCGATTTGGATTTTTGGCGATCGCCAATTTTGGCGATTTGGATTTTTGGCGATCGCCAATTTTGGCGATTTGGATTTTTGGCGATCGCCAATTTTGGCGATTTGGATTTTTGGCGATTTGGTTTTTTGGCGATCGCCAATTTTGGCGATTTGGATTTTTGGCGATTTGGATTTTTGGCGATTTGGATTTTTGGCGATCGCCTATTTTGGCGATTCGGATTTTTGGCGATTTGGATTTTTGGCGATCGCCAATTTTGGCGATTTGGATTTTTGGCGATTTGGATTTTTGGAGATCGCCAATTTTGGCGATTTGGTTTTTTGGCGATTTGGATTTTTGGCGATTTGGATTTTTGGCGATTTGGATTTTTGGCGATCGCCAATTTTGGCGATTTGGATTTTTGGCGATTTGGATTTTTGGCGATCGCCAATTTTGGCGATTTGGATT